>CM060941.1:916556223-926556223 GCA_030765085.1 Allium cepa | reverse complement strand
TTGTTGAAAGGTTTGTCTTCAAAATGCTAATCTGAACCTTTCGACATTGTCGAAAGTTTCCCTTTCTTTTGCCTTTATGGACCTTTCGACTTTCTCGAAAGCTTTGCTTATTTCATAACTTCATGAACCCTTCAACCTCGACGAGAGGTTTGTTTTTAATTGTTGAATCGAGAACTGCATTTTCATTCAATGTTATCGAAAGGTTTTCTTTCACTCCTTGTTGATTTATGAGTGTTGCTTTCTTAATAGCAACTTTAGACATTATCGGAGGGTACCTTGGATGTGTCTTAACCGGTTCGAAAGGCTTGCAATGCTTTCGAAAAGGTCACTTTGGGATAAATCCTATGACTTCGAAAGGTTTGATGTGTAGTCGAGCAAACACTATTGATTCCTCTCAAAAGGGGTTCTGAGGTCACCATTACTTTCTCATCTGAGTTGAAAAGTAGGATGTGGTGGAAGATTCTATTGGTTTTCATCCGAGCTAAAGGCTTTTACACTGTATAAGTAATTAGACCTTCGAAACGTTCATTTTTAGTCTTTCATGATGATTTGTCCTATCTCTTTATCAGAACTGCTATTTTATTACCCTTCTTTCATACTTCTGCCTTCGAGTAGATTTCATGGTTAACAATATACTGATACCAATTCATTTCTAGTGGTTTTATAAACATACATGGACTCATTTTAGAAAGAAATTAGCCTTATTGCATTTTTGCAGTTAGAAACTATAAGTTTCTAAAAATAAATTAAATGTTATAAATATAATAGCCTTAATAAACTTCATGTAATTGTTATCTAATGGTAGTAGGTGATTTATAATGATTTACAAATATATATACTTATTTTATAAAAGCATACAAACTCGTTGCATTTTGCAAATCGACGTTATATTTTTATAATAGGGTTTTTATATCAGTAAATACGGTTTTATAGCTTAAATAATCCAGTTTTAATTATTTGAACATGATAATAAATTTATTTTCATGTTTTTTTTAAATAAATAAATAGTTTGATTAAAAAAGAAAAATGTGACCTCAATTAAGGTTTCGGATTTTCGACCTTTCTTCGAATGAAAGTTGTTTTTATTCGTTGCAACGTTATTTGATACAGATGCACATACGCATGCACGCATACATACATATATTCCTTCATAATTGGTCAAATCAAAGCTAAAGAAAATATCTAAAAATAATATATACGCAGTTAGATATAAACTCTTTATATGTATATAGATGCAAATTTCCCCTTAAGTCTCGAAAAGAAACTCTCAAATCAAATTTCCATCACCTACACCTCATTACAGGAAAGGGATAAGTGCACATGGGGGGATAAGGGGAGTAACGTGCACGATGAGAGGTGGAGGGGCTATTTAGTCCATTTGCAAGCTTAAGGGCTAAGGCTTCTAATCCAATAAATACATTCATTCATCACTTTTCATTTTATTCTTCTCCTCCCTAAGCTCTAATGACTTCTTCATTTTTAGAAAAATAATGGTAAAAATATAAGCAAGGAAGAAATAAAATATACGTACACTCCCATTATCATTCTACTTCAAAAATAGTATCAAACCACTCCCTTCCTATTCTATAGCGCATGGCCACACCCCCACTTCGACCTTGGTCGAACATTAACCTCCCCAAAAGTTAAGGATAAGCATCACAATGTAGACGGAGCAGGTTCAAAAAGCTTTAGAGTGGAGAAAGTGGAGAGAAGTGCTGCCAAAGTATCGCTGGAATAATTTCAAGGAGTTCGAAAGGGGAAGCTATAACAGTGAGAACATATTCTAACTTTAGTTCCTTTAAATCATAAATTGATTTTGAATGTTGATATGCATGATTAATTTGTTAATTAAAGTATTTGGATAATATTCGGATAAACTGTGGGTTATTTAATTGGTTGCTAACTTGATTATGACTAGTTGCTAACTTGGTTGTGATAAAAAGAATTATTATAACTAACGACCAGAAAATCATATCCAACGAAATAGAAATGATTACTTTAAATAGCTATGATAAATTAATGAAAAATAATCCTTATTATACTCTAAAATAACATGTATATGTGGAGTATTAAACCTCTTTGATTTATAGAAAGCATCATTTTATAAAGGTTGAAATTTAGTTTTGAAATAAAGGAAAATGATAAGGTGAAGTTTTGTAATTAAAAATAAATTTTATGACTTGATTGTGAAAAATGATGGTTTTAAAAGAAGTATGATGTGAAAATGTTATATTGATTATATGAAAGAATTATAAAAATAAAATAGAAAGCTGAATATTATAATCATATAATATTATAATATTTAGAAACAAAGTAAAAAATGAATTTTGGAATCAAGTTAAATTGGGTTTAAAATGTTATATAGAATTTTTGAAAGTGTTTTAGCAAAGTTTGAAGAAGTTTGAAAAATTATGTAAAAATAAGCATGTCACGTAGCGATGATATGTGATTTCCTGCCACAAAAAGTTAAATCAATTTGCAAAAAGAAATATAAGTTGAAATTTAATGAAATAAAAATTTTCGAGCCCTTATAACTGTAGTTCTAAAATAAAAAATAAAATTTGAGTTTTCCTTTAATAAAGTTTGAGATATGTCCAAATCAAGTTTTCAAAATAGCCGCATTTTGGAAGTTCGTAAAACATGGTTTTAAAACATTTAAATGGATATTTCTTATCTTTATAAGTATAAAATAAATTCCATAAATATGTTATAATTTTTAAAAAGGGATATAGGTTATAAAAATGGATATTTATGCAATGGAATAGTGTTTTGATCTATAAAGCATCAAAATCACTATTCACTAGCAATTTAACAACTGAATTTGGCAATTTTTAAATAAATGATTTGAACTTGGATTTTTTTCCCAAATATTTTTGAAATGTTTTTCAAATAATTATATAGGCATTTTAAAGGTTTCGAGTCGTCAAATAACTAGTCTACTTTATGGGTGACAGAGAGGATTCTCTTGGCTAGAGTTTGGGAAACCGGTTGCTACTCCACCTAATTATCCGGACTGACCTGTCGGAGGGGATATAAAATTTAATTTATTGGGGCCACATTTTCCTAAGATAAAAGTAAAGATATATGCAAAAACCACTTCGAACTAATATATGCATTCGAAAGTGAAGATATGTAGAAGATAATGATTTTTAAGACGGAGATCTTCATAATGTAAGGATGCTTGCCGCTAAGCTATGGGATGATTCCCATATTATATATATAGTAGTAGTACCTTCGTTCTAAAAATCTTTGATTGGAAAATATTACTCGCTACTAATCCTAGGGGTGATTCCTATATAGGATGGAGAAGGAGGAATTCCTTTAGTTTGTCTTTTACTTAGATAACTTGTATAGCCGAATGTCTGAGATTGATTTGTAAGGCCACGTAAATTGATTTTTACAAACGTAGATCTGTTTGGTAGGGTAGTGGTAACTCTTCTATACCTAACACCCTTTCCTAAGGCATATGAACTCAGGGGCTGTACTTTTGTGGAAATCATAATGTGTTGTTATAAATGGCAATGTGACATTCTAAGTGGAATTTGCTTTGTGGAAAGTAAAGCATGGCCTCACGAGCCTTATCCCGAAGTTGATATGGGAAACTATGTGATCCAAAGGAAATATTACAGTACTATAGAATATTGGTTAATTTTGGATAAAAAGGTGTTGTAGCCTTAGTAAATGAACATGTATAGTGGTGTATGAGTCCCAATATGAAAGGCCACCAGATTCATCGATTCATAATAGTTTTGCAATAAAATATAGAGGTTTATGAGTCCTTGTACGACAAGCCACCAGATTATGATTGTTATATGCAAAGTTTGTGAAGGACATTAGTTCCCTATAAGGTTTGAAATTTCTAATGCGTGCTTTACGATTTTATTGTATTCCCAAAATAGCTGTAATGCCTTAGAAATATTTTAGCTACCGCTTGGTGCTATATTTTGTCGACTTGCCTAGGTATTGGTACATTCATTGTATATACATTTATTATAAAATTATTTTCAAATCGATGTTGTTAAAGATAATGTCAAAATGTTTCGAAATAAACTGATTTGGTTATCTTAAGGTAAAAACTCATCCATGTTTACATGCGACGTAGTCTTACGAGATACCCTTTCTTTTCAAAATGGTTGCTTTGGTATTAATCGAATCAATGACCCTATCACGTACATTTATAATCCATGTTTCTCATGTTGGTTTGTCAAGCTTGATCCAGATATTCTAAATACTTGGATCAGATCTGGGTAGTTTCGGGATTAGCTGAAGATTCTTGGATTTTCAGAGTAGAGCTGGAGATCTTCATCAACATATGGACGTAGTTTACTTTTCTGTTGTTTTTCAGCATTGGTAAGCACAAGTGTTTATAATTGTCCAGGCTAAACTTAGGTTAGAGTCAGATGTATTTATTCCAAAATTTTCACTGTAAGATTATTGATATAATAATTTATTCCATTTACATGGGATTTTGTTCTGATTTTATTTTCTTTTACCCTTAACAATCAGTTTTTTCAATACTCGAATGCTCAGGAGGCAACATAATAGGCATATTAATATTGATTTTCAGGAGTCGAAAATATCATTCGTTACATTTGGTATCAAAGTTTAGGTTGAGAAAACACCTAAGCCTAGTAGTGGTAAGTCTCATCAGTCATATGGTTAGTGATACCTTACGATGAGTAACCCATTAGAGATAGGGTAAAAACACCCTAAAATGAGTTTGAGAGTAATATATACGAGCGCGTATTTATTATTAACTACAAAAATATTTAGGTTGATAGGTCCGTTGAGTTTTTTAAAAAATTTGTCCAATACATGGAATGCCATGTGATTGATGAATAAGTCTTAATTTGATTAGTGAAGATTAGAATAATCACCTAAGTATCAATCATGTTGGCTTAAGTTAATTAAGTAAATTTTTCTCCTTATCATTGTAAGATTAATTCAAGTTCAAATCCAAAAAAATTCTAAATTAAGTTAGTTGGATATAAGATTTTTTGAATTGAATGAGATGTAATCAATATGAAACTCCCGATGGTATTTTGGCATATTTCTTAGGAGCATAATGGCTTTTTGTAATTCGAGAATGAGTCTTAGACGAGTTCAAAGGTAGCATGAAGAGTAGGTGTAGAAAAACAAGCTAAGGAAAAATCAAAACTTGGGGCTTATGCTGGCATATACTGCTTTTAAGTGTGGTAAAGAAGGGCCTTATATAGTTCGTTATGAGTAAAGGGTAATAAATAAAGGGAAGAAAGAAAAACCTGTTCGGGATCATCTATCATGATTTAAGTGTAAAGGGCAAGGACAATTTCTACCTAAATGCCCTATAACAAGAAGATACCAAGTATTACATCAAAGAAGGAAAGGAGTTGCTACTACTGCAAAGAATTAGGACATATAGTAGAGTGTCCTTTAAGAAAAGGGGAAAAGAAAGCTAAGACATGTGCATTCAGACAACACCCCCTACAGCCGAGATTGTAGTTAGAAGAACTACATGGGTTTGTAGTTCATGTTATGAATGGGGGCATGTGTGGGATGGTTCTACAAAGAAAAACGTGGTTCGATGACTTAGGTACGAAGTGAAAAGCACCATCTAACTAGGAATAAGGTCCAAGAATAGTGTGTATAGCAATCCTAGTATCTGTATATTAAATGGTTGTGTGCGATAACTGTATTCTTTAGGTTAATTAAAGTAAACCTCATATGGTGGATTATTCTCTTTGTGAACTTCCTCTACCCTATCAATATAATAAGATATTTTGAAATAAAAATTAAAAGGATAATTTTGGATAACTAATTAACATGATAGCTATTGATTATAATTTTTTTTTATGAAGATGTTTACATTTATTATGAAAATTTTCTTCGAAGGAATATATTTTGAAAATAATAAGTTGATTAGACTTGAAAAGTCTAAATAAGAAGTAAAGTTTGGGAAAAGATTTTAAACAAAGCTATCTTTATGAAAAGTGTTTAAACCAAAGATAATTTTTTTATGAAATGTTGATAAGATAATAAGTACTTATGATATATGTAGATCATTTCCTCACACGATTTTTATCTAAGATTTGAGTACAAGACTTTTTGTGTTTACACTAGTCCGAAAAAGGATTTATCACTCAATTCTTAATGGTGAACATTGATGAAGGTTTTTGGTTGGGTACTATGTTTTCTGTCATAGTTGGTAGATATGCAAGTAAAACAAGGGTTTCTTCCACCCAATTAGTGTCCACACTAGAGGATATGAGGATCAACACTAGTTCAGAATTAAAGTTGAGGATTTGAATAGGAGATTGAATCAGATATTGCGTATAGATAATTTGTGTATATCATAGGGGTTTAAACTTACAAAATAATGTTTTGGGCAAACTCTTTTGGGTTTAGGGTTATGGTTAAATATCGAGGACGAAATTCTTTTAAGGCAGGAGAAATATAATGGCCCAGATTTATATCACTTAAATCTAGAATATCCAATTAATTTTATGTATCAAGTAATACATTTTGATTAATTATATAGTAAAAGCAATTCATTTCGAATGGTTCTATAAATATATTAAATAAGATTCGAAAAATTTATAAATCTTACAAATATAATAGCCTGAATAAACTTCTTATAATTGTTATATAATGATAATAAGTGATTTATAAGGGGATATAATGTATATAATTATTTTATAAAAATATATAAACTTCATAACATTTTGGCACATCGACGTCGTATTTTTACGATTGGATTTTTTATATTAGTAAATATGGTATTATAACTTAATTAATCATGTTTTAATTATTTAGGGATAATAAGAAATTTATTCATGTTCTTTTACGTAAATAGATAGTTTGATTAAAAATTGAAAATGTGACATGGATTCAACTTTCAAATTTTAGATCTTTGGTTGAACGGATGTTGTTTCAAGTCGTTGCAATATTATTTGATACACCTACAAACATGCATATACATATGTAAAAATACACATATACCTTCACAATTAGTCAAATTAAAGCTAAATATAAATCTAAAATAATGTGCTTTGCCAAAAAAAGCTAAAATAAAGTATACATATTTATATATATACTCCTTATATGTATATAAATGCAAACTTTACCAATAAGTCTCAAAAAACAACCCTCAAAACAACTTTTCATCACCAATACATCATGACATGAGGGGGATAAGTGCACATGGAAGGCAAGGCGGGGGTATGGGGGCACCAAGGAGGGCAAGGTGTATGGCATGATGGGGATGGGGTATTTTAGTGCTTTTGCGAGCTTAAGGGCTAAGGCTTCAAACCTTATAAATACAAATCCATATCTTCACAAATCATTCATTCCTTCTTCATCTTTTTCTTTTACTTCCTATGTTCTAATGGCTTCTTCTTCTATTGAAAAATAATGGTAAAATATAAGAAAGGAAGAAATTAAATATACATACACTTCCATTATCATTCCACTTTCAAAACAGTGCCAAACAACTGCCTTCCTATTCTATAGTGTAGGCCACACCCCCACTTCCACCTTGGCCAAAAATTCACCTACCCAAGGGTCATGGCTGAGTATCCCAAGAAAGGTGGAGCAAGTTCAAAAAGCTCTAGAGTGGAGAAAGTGGAGAGAAGTGCTGCCAAAGTACCGTAGAGTAATTTCAAGGAGTTCGAAAGAGAAAGCTATGACAATGATTACATATCCTAACTTTAGTTTCTTTAAATCTTAAATTGATTTTAAATGATGATATGCATGCTTAATTTGTAAATTAAAATAATAGGATAATATTTGGATAAATATTGGTTGATAACTTGGTTATGATAAAAAGAATTATTATAACTACGGATGCGAATCATATCCAACGGTATATAGATTACTTTAAATAGCCATGGTATTCATGAAAAATAATCCATAGTATACTTTGAAATAATATGTGTCTATGGAGTAAAAAGCCTCTTCGATTTATAAATCAAGAAAGCGTCATTATATAAAAGTTGGAATTTGCTTTCGAAATAAAGAAAATTGGAAAGGAGGAAGTTTGAAATTATTTGCAAATTAAAATTTATGATTTTATTTTGAAATATAAATGTTTTAAAAGATGAAATGATATGAATATATCATATGGATTATGTAAAAGAATTGTAAATGGAAAATAGAAAATTGAATATTATAATGATATAATATGATAATGTTTGGAAACAAAGTGATAATGGATTTTGGAATCAAGTAACATATGGTTTTAAAATGTTACATAAATGTTTTAAAAGTGTTTCGGCAAAGTTTGGTGAAGTCTGAAAAATTGAATAAGAATAAGCTCGTCGCGTAGCGATAATCCATTATTTCCCATCGTAAAAAGTTAAATCAATGTGCGGAATGAAATTTAAGTCGGAATTTATTAAAATAGGTATATAACTAAAGTTTTCAAATGAAAAAGAAAAATTTAGTTTCATTTAATATAGTTTAAGATATGTCAAAATCAACTTTTCAAAACAAACGTTTTTTGGCAGTTTGTAAAACATGATTTTCAACTTTTTAAATTAGATATTTCTTATTTTTATAAGCATGAAATAAATTCCATAAATTGTTAAAACTTTTAGAAGGGATTTAAGTTAAAAAAATGGATATTTATGTAATGAAATACTGTTTTGATCTATAGATCTTTAAAATCACCATCACTAGCAATTTGATAAATGAATTTGGCAATTTCTGAACAAATGATTTAAACTTAGATTTTCTTCCCAAATCTTTTGGAAATGTTTTTCAAATAATTATACAAGTATTTTAAGGGTTTTGAGTTGATAAAATAACTTGACCACTGTATGGGTGATAGGGAGGTATACTCCAGACTCGAGTTTAGAAAACTAGTTGCCTACTCCCTCTAGTTATCTAAATTGGCCCGACGGAGGAGATAGTAAACTTTGTTTATTCGAACCACGTTTTCCTAAGATAAAAGTAAAGATTTATAAAACAATATTTTCTAAATAAAGTTATAGATTTATAAATGGTGTTTTATAAATAAAGGCATATATATTTATAAATGGAATTTTTTTAGTGCTATAAAAAAGGTTCTATAAAAAAAATAGTTTTTTAGGTGAAATTTCATAAATGGAAAATATTTTCCAAAGTAAGATAAAAGAAAAGACCTTATATTTCCAAAGTTAAAAAGAGGCGTAATAATCCCATATATAATAAAAGAAAAAAAAAAGGTTTAAATCTTATATCTTTGAAGAATCTTTATTTGGATGAAAAGAATTATAAATTGGGTGATGTTTAATAACAATCTACATACTTGACATCTTTTAATCGATGATTGATTTGGAGAGATGGGGAAAAGATTTTGGTGATTCTTATCTGAATACCACTTCGAACTGATATATGCATTTGAAAGTGAAAACATGTAGAAATATGATTTTGAAGACGAAGATCTTCATAATGTAAACTTGCTTGCCACTAACCTATAGGAGATTCCCATATTATATATATTGTGACAGTAGTGCCTTCGTCCTGAAAATCTTCAATTGGCAACGACTACTCGCTATTGATACTAGGGGTTATTCCCAAATAGGATGTAGTAGGAGGAGTGCCTTTGTTTTACCCTTTACTTGGACAACTTGCATAGACGAATGTTTGATGTTGTATTTCTAGGACCACGTAGATTAGTTTCCACAAACGAACATCTATTTGGTGGTGTAGGGGCTAACCCCTTTTATACTTAACACCTCTTCCTAAGGCACATAAACTTAGGGTTTTTACTTTTTTGGAGATCAATAGTGTCTTTTTAGACATGGAAATGTGGCATCTAAGTGAAATTTTCTTTGTGGAAGCATGGCCACACGAGCGTTATATCCTGGAGATGATATAGGAAATTATATGGTTTGAAGGAAATATTACAATATTATAGACTATTAGATGATCGTGGATAAAAAGGTGTTGGAACCTTAGAGTTTAAATGAACATGTATAGTAGTGTATGATCCCCATAAGAAAACTAATGGATACGCTAACCCATAATAGCGTAGAATATAGTATAGTGGTGTATAAGTACCTATATGACAAGCCATCGGGTACTATGATTGCCATACGCAGAGTCTATAAAGGAAGGAAAAGGCACTAGTTCCCTATCATGTTAGAAATATAATTCCAATACGAGCTTTACAATTTTGATTGTATTCCTAAAGTATCTGTAATGCCTTGGAAACATTTTAGCTACCCCTTTGTACCGTATACTCTATCGACTTGTCTAGGTATCGGTATTTCTTTGTATATCATTTATTTTAAAAAAAAAATTGAAACTAATGTCATCAAAGATAATGTAAAAATGTTTTGATATAAAGTTATTTTATTATCATAAGGTAAAAACGCATCCATGTTTATGTGCGACGTGGTATTATGAGATACCCTTTCTTTTAAAATGGTTTTATTTTGGAATAGCTTGACCTATGACACTGACGTATATGTTTTTAATTCGTGTTTCTCATGCTGATTTGTCAAGCTTGATCTAGGTACTCTTAATACTTGGGTCAGATCTGTGTAATTTCGGGATTAGCTAAAGACTCTTGAATTTTCTAGAGTAGAGCTGGAGATCTTCATCAACATATGGATATAGTTTACTTTTCCGTTGTTTTTGTTATTTTTAGCATTTTTAAGGATAGGTGTCTATAGCTGTCCAGGCTGATCTTAGGCTAGATTCTGATGTATGTATTTCAAAATTTCCACCATAAAGATTATTATTATATTATTATATAAATTATTCTATTTCCTAGATATTATGTTCTGTCTTTATTTTCTTTTACCCTTAAAAATCAGTTTTTTGGGCATTTGAATGGTCGGCAGGCAATATAGTGGGCATATTACTGTCGATTTGCGAGGGTCGAAAATCCTTTTTGTTGCATTTGGTATCAACTTTCCCTTAGACAACTTTTTCTGATTTTGAACATAGCTGGGCCAAAATGTTGATTCTTTACAGATTGTTTTTCAATCCTGAATTTTATACCCGAAAATGGTCCATCTTCTTTGAACCATAACTTCCTCAAATTTAACCTTTTTAAGTAATTCATTTTTAAATTGAGAGAGAAAAGAATAACCTAAAACTTTTATTTTGACAATTTTATCAAAACTGAGAGCAAAGGGTCCAAAAGTCGAGTGCAAAATAACCTATTTTCGAGTTGTTTTTGGTGAATTTCCAAGCTTTACAAGTTCTAAAGTATTCCAAGTTTTGAAAGAATTTTTGTGAGTGAACTTCTTATTTTTTGAAGGAAGTATTTATCTTTATATACATATATTAAATATTTGGTGGTAAGATAACTGGGTTGTTTGGTTGGATTATTGTATGGTTTGAATGTATCTATGTGTTGCTAGTTGTGGCTTAGGTTTGACTTATGGATCAAAAGGTTTAAGCGACATGTTTGATTTTAAAAGATGTGATTTTGGTTATGAATTATAGATGATATGTTATGGATGTATAGGCATGAGTATGTGATGTATTTTTGGAAATTAGCACTTGAACTTGTTAGGTGACATAGGAATTCCTTGGGTTTAAAATTTGATTTACATTGTTTTTAACAGAAAGTTTAGTGATGATTTCTACCGTTTAGTTTTGCTTCAAAAAATTTATGTTCAGTTAGCAAGTAATTTAAGGTTAGGATTTTAAAGGGTACTTGAAAGTTAATCGAGTTTGAAAGTTATGGCATCCATAGAGATAGTCACTGTGGGTGCAGTTTCAATAAAATGTCCGATTTTTGAAAATTAAGTTTCCACGCTTTAAATTATTTTAGAAGAGTTTTTATAAACTTCATAATGATGTTTAGGAAGTAAATCAAGTTTTAACAACTAACTTTTAATTAATTAAGTTTTTAATATTTTTATTTAATTAAGGATTAAACAAGGTTTAATAATTATAATTAAATGAAGGTTAGTTATTAATTAATTATATTTTAAAGTTAAGATTTATTTTAATAAATTATTAAGCTAATTATTTTTCAAATTAATTATGAGTTAAATAAATGATTTATTTTCAATTTATAATTAATTAAGTTAAGGCTAATTGTTAATAAATTATTAATCAAGTGGTAATTATTTTTAATTATATATTATTAAGGTTTAATTTATAATAAATTATTTATTAAAGGTTTAATTTATTATTTATGTTTAAGTAAAGATTAATTAGTTAATTAATAATTAATTATTAATGAAGGTTTAATTAACTATTTAATAATTTGTAAAGGATTGATTTAGGTTTAATTAGGAGTTAATTATTGTTTAACTATTTAATTAAATTAAGTGAAGTTTTAACTAAAATTGATTATGATTGAAATAAGGATTTAAATTATAATTAATTATTTTAAAAAGTGTTTTAAAGTTTTAAATCATTTTCTTTCCAAAAGTAATTCGTTTTAAGGTACTTCTATTTCCAAGATTGTTTTGAATACAAGCGATTCAGGTGTTGATACCATTAAGAAACCATTTAACTATGATGAGCTATAATTTAGATTATTGGGTTTGTTCATGTGGGCATGTGTTAGCAGAATAATTCCCCATTCTGCTATAAATTGTTTGTTTGTTTGATTGTTTTTTTTTTGGTTTGTGTGGACATGTGTTAGTATAATAAATATGCATTCTTCTATTAATGGATTGAATTGTTTGGACATCTGTTTAGCAGGACAAATCACCATCCAGCTATTATGTTATGCAGACAGGTATATGACAGTTAGTTCATATTGACATGTTATTTCCTGTTTGGATATGAGTTATATTTACATACATGTTAACCTATGTAAATAACTATTTATTGAATTAAAATTCAATTGAAATTGAATGGTAACTTAAATTGGTATCATTGAGATTGCTAATTCTCTTTCGAATTACTGAAGTATGTTTTTGAATTAACTTTAATTCTTAAATCAATTTGGAGTTAAACATTTATAAATGATTTTCAGATTATAGTCTTATTTTGTAAAGCTATTTATAAATAACATCTTGTTTAAAAAGGGGTTTATTAAATAAAAGGTTTTACCTAAAGTGATTTACAAATGATATCTTGAAAATGATATTTTATAAATATGATTCTGTAAAGGAATTATGAAGGAAGATTTTTAAATAGTTTTAAAAATAGAGAGAGATTTTATAAATCATTTCAGAGAATTTCGAAGGTAGTTTTGAATCAAGTTTAAAAATTTGTAAAGAGGTTTGAAATGTGAAGTGAACTTACAAACAAATTTTTATAAGTGATGAGTGGAAGGGTTTAAAAGTAAGTGATGTTTTGAAGGAAAATTTTTAGCCATTTAATGTAGAATGTGAGAAGAAAGAATTTTCAATTTTTTTTGACAAATATGTAAATTGTTTCCAAGTATAAAAGTGAATGTAAGGAAAAGTGTTTTGAAAGGATCTTTTGATAATTTTTAATAAAGTGATTTTTATTAGTTAAAGTTTAATTAATAAAGGCAAAGAGGATCCCATATGGAACAAAATTAATGTTTGATTGTTGTTAAATTTGATAGTTAAATAATCGACTATCAAATCTAGACCAAAACGTAACTTTGGAAATATCTAGGAGAAACGCGGAATTATATGGTACAACTACCATCGGAGGTGCTATATTGTATGTAAAAACTTGTTTCGTTCTTCTAGGACAATTGATAAGGAAATCCGTCCACAAATGGTTAGGAGGTGAACTCCACTCTTATCTTTTGTCTGTGCATTTCCTAAAGAATCGGAATTGAGTTTTCCAAGACTATCGAAAGTTGTTTCGAAGAGATCGGGATCAATCTGTTTTCTATTGGTTGTATTAACGTGATAGCAGGTTCTCGCTTTCTATTTGGTGGCGGGCAAGAGATTCTTATCCCTATACGTCCTAGAGTGGTAGTATAAGGCCTTGATGGGTTGGTTTGCTAGGTGATTATAGTTGCGAGGCTAGCCATAAAAGCAGAGTTGAGGTACCAGTGTATTCCACAGTCGGGCTGGGATGGTTAAAAAGCCTTCTAGTCGTCACTAACCGAAGTTTGAAAAGCCTAAGTTCGTTACAGTTGGTATCAGAGCTGAAGGTTAAGCGAGAACCTTGGCTTTGGTGGGGTTAACTCATCAAAGATAAGGTTAGTAGTGTTTAATCATGAGTTTTGATTCATGACAAGGAACATTAAAAAATACTATATGGCGATGGCAACAAAAAGGGAGTAACATATACATGGTATAAACTAAAAAGAGAAGAGGCTTCAAAACTAGTTTTCGTATGATTATTTATTTTGTTTTTGAGTCTTAGATATGTTTAGATACTGTTAAAATCATTCCTCGAGTAGTTACACATGCACACAAAACAAATTATTTTCATTTGTATATGCATTGAAATTCACTGTGCAAAATTGCACTAGTTAGTCGACTGACCTAGTGCAAAATGCACAGTGAACAGAGAATATATATACAAATTTGAATTTCAGTCAACTGAGCTTCTGAACTCGGTCGATTGATCGGTGCATAATGGCTATATTTTCTGAACGGATGCTTCCTCTCGCGAAGAGTTTCAATCCAATTCGAAGAGTAATAGCTGCATCTATTAATTGAATCTCTTAGCAAAAGGTTGTATCTATCTATGCATTATATAAACACATCAAAATCATTTTCCAAATAACCGATTCTTGAATAATTTACTGATCTTACTTACTCTCCATATTCTACATTCAAAAGCAATCAAACCATCTTCAATGCTTGAATCTTTGAATTCATATTCATATTCTTTGATTCATAGCGATAATCTTCCTTTCATATCTTCACACACACTCATATACTTGAGGATTTGATATAGGAAGGGTGCACACACATTGACATATCCATCTTATCAAGAACACAGTAGTCAGACAATTTTATATACTAATAGAAGTACTGTTATGATGCTCAGGCATTGTAAAGTCCTCTTCGGTTGCTGACATGAAATCCTGTTCCGCTGCTTAGGTCCATGTACGGCTGCTCAAGGGTTGTATAGTCATGTTTCTCCAGGTTAATTGAGGGTTATTGATTAATTAAATTCCAGAAGGAGTCTGCGACTTGACGTAGAACGGGAAATTCGAACCAGTACAAAAAACTTGGTGTGCTCACTTTTATTTTTACTTTACTCTAATGTCTAGTATCTTAGTTTTAATCTCATACACATTTAGTATATTTCCTTGGTGCACGATCCACAATCCCCTTAAATAGGTATCAGAGCAAGGCATCTTATAGCCGTTACATAATTATTTGATATTTTGCTAATATGGAAAACAACACCAGCATAAGTGTAACGACCCAGAATTTTTAATAATTTAAATTTGAATATTTAATTAATTTTAGATATTAATAAGTGAATTTATAAGTCAAATAAATTTTATTTTGAATTATTGGATTTAATTGGATTATTAAATCGATAATTTAATATGTTAAATTATGGAAATAAGTAAAAATTGAGTTAAATATGATAGAAAATGATTTGTAAAATTTTATTTTATCATATTGAAGTTAGAATGATATTTTAGAACTTTTAAAATCGAATTAAAAGTTAATTTGTGAAAATTGAATATTTTAATATTTAATAATCGACTGTAAAATAGTCAATTTTTGAACAGTCTCAGAATTGAACGAAACCAGTTTCATTGGATCCGTAATAGTTAGTTATTACCGGATTTCAATTTTCGTGTCAATCGGAGTTATCGTTTGATCGTGGCAGCTCGAAACGCATCGATTTATTTTTAATTTAAATTTGGCGAGTCAAAATAGCCATTTTTCAAAAAGTCTCGGATTTCGACGAAACCAGTTTCATCGGATCCGTAATGTGATATTATTGTATGGTTTCAAATTTCAAGTCAATTGGATTTACCGTTTGTCCGGTACAAATTAAAACGCCTAGAAATCGATTTAAATCGGTTTAATTTAAATTGAGCGTTTACAGCCATAACTCGCACATACTTCCGAATTAGCTTCCGAAACCTGTTCCATTGTGTCCGGAACGCGGGATAAACCCTAGGTACGCTGGTTACGGCGCTTAAATCGGAGTTCGGAATTTCCGGGATGAATAGTGTCGCTCGTTCCTTATAAATAGCCCCTACCTTTCATAATCTTAGAAAAAATATCAAAACCTAAACCTAATTTGACCTAGCCGCCACTTTTAGATTCTAAGGCCAGAAATCATCCAATTTCAACCCTTAATCTCTTCCAATCCGTGAAATTTTGGCCAAAGTTGTTAACTACAACATTGAAGAGCATGGAGAGAGCTTTAATTCCATACGGTGATGATGGATTTTGGTGCAACGGAGGGGGGGTGATGTGTGGCCGTTCTCTACAGTTTTCGCACGCCATACGAGGCACATGTGCAGGCCGAGTTGGCCAAGGCTGGGGCCGAACCTAGCTTGAGTCGAGAGCTTCGACGTGGTGGTAGTATGATGAGGTATCGTCGAGTATTGGTGTTGAAATATCTAACCCTAGTTGATCAAGTTGGGTTATGTTGTGCGTGTTTGGAGCTGTAGAGTTGCGTGGTGGAAGATGAAGCAAATGCACGGTCCAGATGAGAAGGGGGTGAGATCTATGGTTTAGATTAGGTTAGGTTATAAATTATTAAAGTTTAAGTTGATTTGTTTGTATAAAATTCGAGTAAACTTGTAAAATCAATAACTTTTTCATACGAGGTCGAAAAAATGCAAACTCAGTTGCGTTGGAATCGTATCGACGAGCACTACGCGATGGAGTTGGTTTGGAGTCGTTTGGAGTTAGTGAGAATTTCGGGTAAAATTAAACGCGCGTTTAGTTTTATTCGAAATAAATCGCTAAAACGGAAATTAAAACCAAGGTGAGAACTTCTCACTCAATCGAATAGATTTCGATTTTATTTTAAATAGTTAGATTTAAAATATTTGAATGCATGTTTGAATGATGACTGTAAATTATTGATTGTTAAAGTAGACATTATGCGCCGTTAGTAAGCGGATGTTATTTATTAAAAACATATACCGCGAATATTTCATAAACAGTGAAATTGGTATTATATATAATATCAATATATATATATTGGCATATGTATATATTGCAGTTGTTGATTTCCCGCATTTTTTGTTTAGCGGATGAGACCCTATTACGCCGTTAGTAAGCGGATAATATTTATTAAAAACATGTACCGCGATAATTTCGTACTGGAGCGAAATTGGTATTGTGCTAATGTTTTTGGATGCAGGAAACAGGTTGGAGGGATCCAACTGGATTCCTCAACAGTTTTTATTTTATTTCAGATATTTTGATATTTGATGGATTTTCATATTGATATATGATATCGTTGTAGTCGTGATTGACTATTTGGTGTGTAGCATCATTGGACCCAGATTTTGGGATTTTAAAATGATTTTAAAAGTGATTTTGAAAATATACTATATTTTTGGAATTGATCCATTATAAATAAATAACGTTACAATTTTTAAAGTTATAAAAATTATAGTTTTTGTGAAATATAGTTAAAAGCTGATTTTTGAGAAATATGAATTAATGACCTTATAAAATAGTTAAATTGGATTTTTGAATATATTATAAAAGTTAAAAATAGGATTTATAAAATTTGATTTTTTTATAAATCAAGATGGTGGAATTATAAAGGAATTTAAAGACGTTTTAAAAGAATAATATAAATTAATTTATATTAAGAGATTTATAAATGGATATTTATAAATTGAAATATGGACATTATAAAACGAGTTTTTATAAGTGTTTGAATGATGTGAGAATGAATTTCATAATAGAATGAAATTTATAGAATTATAAACTGTGAAGTTATAAATGAAATTTATAAATAGTAAGATTTATAAATTTGCGAAGTTATTTGAAGAATAAATTTTGTTAAATAAATAAATCTTATAAGTTATAAGATTTATGGTTTGGAAAGTCTTTAAAAGAACGATTTTGTAAAATAATCGTTTTATAAGTATTTGACTTATAATATGAACGTTTAGTTTATAATTTAGTTATAAACTGGAATATGTTAATAAAGGAATTTATAAAAAGGAAGTTTTTATATATAAATAGAAATGGAATTTATAAACGTTGTTTTATAAATTCGCAAACGACTTATTTTGATAAGTTAATTGTTATAACTTAGAAATAGAGTTATATTCACATTTTGAATAGTGAATAATCCTTTGAATTAAAATGAATAAAAGGATGGAATTTGTTAAAGAAGTATATTCACGTTTTTGAATAGTGAATGATATGTTAAAGAAATTGTTTTTAAATGAGATGTTTGAATTGAATTAAAACGATCTAATGATGTTTTAAAATGTGTTGAGATTCGAAACCATAGATTTCAACATTCATTGTTGAAATAGACGTTTTCGAGAAATAAAAGGAAATGGTGAACTATAACACTGTAGTTATAGTAAATGATTTCCGAAAGGAAATGTTTTGGTTTAGTATTGGGATTTATATATCTATTTTAATTTCGAATCCATATACTAGTGATTTTGGGTTGTTGTAACGATGTTTTACGCAACATTCGTTTTGACCCAAATAAATATGTTAAGTGAATGATTTCCTTAAAGAATGAATTATATACTTAATTCGATTTAAGTATATTGAATATTTTCAAAGGTTGAAAATAAGAAGATTTGTGGATTACTTATGAATAAATAAGTATGGAAATGTTTTCCAATATGAAGTGAATATTTAGAATTTATCTTTTGAAGATAAATTGAAATGGATAGTTGAAATCGTATATGCATAGATATTTTGGAAATATAAATTCATTATGGAATTTATATGTGAAAAGTGGAATTTGTATAAAAATAAATATTGATTTATTTTTGAAGTGTTGAAATTAAATATCTTGTAAAGATATTTTGGAAAATAAATAATTTGGAAATTTTTTTGGAATCTGGTGATGTGTGCATATCCAGTGATAGTTCAATAGCCGACTATCAGTATTTCCCTTTGAATGGGTATTTGATGTGAATTGTTTGAAATTTAATGCACACTTATTTTTGAATAAGCGCTCACTATTCGGGTTAACCGGGAAAGGACCATGGGGTCGTATAACCCACTCCGAATATGTGATACGTCGTTGTGAATCGCATTTGAAGATCGGTGTTGAAGACCCGGTATTTGCGAAAGCGATAGGATGAACTATCGATTGACTCTGCACCGAGTAGCTACGGTATTGAGCTCTCCATATGTGATGGTGAATCCGATCAGGATTGTGAATATCCGGATTGCAAGGACTTCTTTGTAAGTGCCTTCGGTTTTGTTCGATCCCGGAACAGACTTGTATGGATTGTATGTCTGACATTACAATTTGAGATATAAAGCCGATTTCTTTCAAATATATTTCTGTTGGTGGCGGAGAATTTATTCTTTGCTTAACACCCTTCTTTGAGACGTATGTGCTCAAAGGTTATATAGTTGGAGTTATCAGCGATATATTCCCAGTTTGGTAATGTGACATGCTGAGTGATGCTGAAATGATCATTGTGTTGATTATTTGTGATAGGATCATTTATTTGATCGTCTATCTTAGTGATCATTGTGTTGATCATTTGTTGACCCAAAGCATGGCTTTTGTATAAAGTATGTTTTGTGGACGTGAATTCGTCGAGCCTCACATCCCGGAAATGGTCAAAACAGGAAAGAAGCAGCAAGGTTATGAGGGGTAGCGCCCTTTAGGATATGTGCATTTCCTTCTGGAAAAGGGTGGTATCATGGTATGGAGCCCAGATACTTACTCATGTTGAAACACTTTGTTTTTATGATTGTGTGAATTGATTAGAGAGCGCTCTCGGAAAAAGGTCCCAAAGGACCGGGGGATGGCATATTCGGTCAGTTGTTGCTCAGTTAGGAGTAACCCGGCCTTGTGTTGGTAGAGATCCGGTTTGGTTCTCGGGGATGTCCATCCAGAGGCATTCTCATGTGGCAATGGGAAGTTCCTTGGCCTGACCATTTGTTGGAAATCCAAAGAAACAATACGATCTTGTACGGTTTTAGTTGTAGAACCTGCCATCTAATATGGTAGCTATAGTAGGCATAATATAATGGTACCTATGCTGGCTAAGATTTATATCTTTACTTTCGAAGTGATTTGTTCTACACTATGCACTAATAATAATATCAAATGTTATTTTAAATGCGTATCAAGCATCTTTGACTAACATAAGAAGAAATCTCCTCCAAGTCTGCGTTTGCATTGTGTGTGTGGTGGGAGGTCTTATGGTAGTCTCATTTTTAAAAGCATTGCGAATTGAATTTAAAAATATTCCTCTATTTTGATTTTAAAGTTAAATAAACTGTTTTGAGTTCTCACACCAGTCTCATGACTGACTCGGAGTTTATTGTTTTCCTTCCTAAACTCTGGGTGCCCACCAATTTCCACACGGGCAGTTAAGAGTTAGGTTTATCAGGATATTCTGGATATTCAGGAGTTGCTGGAGGCAAGCTGGATGGCATGGCGTATTACTAGTATATAGTATTTCTTTTTCCGCTGCACTGTTTATTGTTGTATGTTGTTGTACACTCTGATGATATGATGTAATGTAATGAAATGTAATGTAATAACTGATATAGTTCTTTGTTTAAAGATTATTCATTTATTATTATATGTTGTTCCGCTGCGAATTGTGAGATTCTGTTGTTGTTCTGTTATTTCTTTCTGTTCCGTTCTATTTTTAAAATTTTCTATCTTCTGTTTTTTCTAATTCTCTGTTTTCTAAAAAAAAATTGTCTATTTTCTTTTCTCTCTATTTTCTATCTTCTTCTCTCCTCCCTAATTTCTATCTTTTTCTCTTCTTCTTTCCTAAATTTTTCTTAAATAAAACCCTCAGTGTTCGGTTTTCCGTCGTTCGATTTCTCGGCAGTCGATAAAGTGAGTGTCGATGTCGAATTTTCGGAAGACGAAGAATCGGGTCCTGACAATGTGGTATCAGAGCTGATGGTTAAGCGACAACCATGGTTCTGTTGGGTATAATTCATTAGAGATAGAGTCAGCAGTACTCTAGAATGAGTTTGAGTGTAATAATAGCTATGAGAGCGTATTTGTTAGTGAATAAAAAAATTGTTTTATATTGTGTTGACTTATCGGTTGATTGTTTATAGATTCCGATCGATCTAGTCTAGCTAACTATCATAGATAGGGGTTTCTAAACTCTTAAACAAGATAAATCGACATAGTATATTTTTAAATTGGGTAAATGCAATAATTTTACCTTGATTTTATTTTGAATATAAAGGAATAATTTTTCAGAATTATTAAAGTGTATATAAGTTGATTGTTAGGTTGTTTGAATAATCTAAGCAAAAGAATTATAAGTATGAATTATAATTAAGGTGATTTACAATTGTGAAATAAACTTATATATATAAAAAGTGAAACTATATGAATATAACTTAAGATATGTTGAATGAAGTTGATTTTGGTATCAAACTAAATTAATAAGGTTAGTGATAGATGTGAACTTAAGATTATATAAATGAAATTCAACTTTGTGATTGAATTGAATGAATGGCTTGAATGTTTAATCAATTGAATGTAAAATAAGTTGATATGGAATAATGAATGTAAGTGATAATTCATTAAAATCTAATGTTATTAGAAGTTGAATAAAATTGAATGAAAATGAATATAAGCAAAGGAATTTGGTTATAATTAATATACTTTGGTTGCTATATGGATGTTAATTGATTGTATAAAGTTCATTAAGTGTTAATGAAATTGAAAGCTATGTAATTGAATTCAAATGGAAAGTAAATAAATTTGAATAGAATTGAATGTGAATTGGATTTAATTAGTGAATGTAAACTAATTGAATTGAGAATGAATGTTAGTAAATCCAATGTAAATGAATCAAATATGATTTAAAGTGAAAACCAATTCATTGAATATAATGAGAATATGAATGAATATTGATTGGTTATGGATGATATTGGTTGATGTTTGCATATGTTGCTTTTACTACATTTGCTATGTGACATATATAGTTATTATGAGATATATGTTGTATATTGAGATTATTTGCATATGTGCATGTTCTCATGTTGTTTGTTAAGTGTTTAGTAGGTGCGGATCGCGTTTGCTTCGCATTTGGAGTTCGCTTTAGCGCTATATTAGCCGTATATGCTTGCTAATAAAATATAAGGTACATATCTCGGATTAAATATCGCACTTTTATACCTTTTTCCCTTCGGGATGCCTCATTACTTGATGAGATGTATATTTGTGATATATATACTGTCATTTTTTTTCGGATCGAGCCGCGCAAAGGAGACTATGGCGAATTTTTCCGAAAATTTTAGGCGTTAGAAAATTTTGAGAAAATTTAGAAAATTTTGGAAACTATAACTTTGATTTTGGAATTGAAAGTTAAATGATATAGTTTGTTTTTGAAAACATAACTAAGTATGATTTTGAAAGCTTAGTAAAGTTATTGTAAGAAGTTTAACTATGAATTTTGGGAAAATTAATAGATTATGTAACTTTTCTTACTTGTAATTTCGAGGACGAAATTCTTTTAAGGGGGAAAGATTGTAACGACCCAGAATTTTTAATAATTTAAATTTGAATATTTAATTAATTTTAGATATTAATAAGTGAATTTATAAGTCAAATAAATTTTATTTTGAATTATTGGATTTAATTGGATTATTAAATCGATAATTTAATATGCTAAATTATGGAAATAAGTAAAAATTGAGTTAAATATGATAGAAAATGATTTGTAAAATTTTATTTTATCATATTGAAGTTAGAATGATATTTTAGAACTTTTAAAATCGAATTAAAAGTTAATTTGTGAAAATTGAATATTTTAATATTTAATAATCGACTGTAAAATAGTCAATTTTTGAACAGTCTCAGAATTGAACGAAACCAGTTTCATTGGATCCGTAATAGTTAGTTATTACCGGATTTCAATTTTCGTGTCAATCGGAGTTATCGTTTGATCGTGGCAGCTCGAAACGCATCGATTTATTTTTAATTTAAATTTGGCGAGTCAAAATAGCCATTTTTCAAAAAGACTCGGATTTCGACGAAACCAGTTTCATCGGATCCGTAATGTGATATTATTGTATGGTTTCAAATTTCAAGTCAATTGGATTTACCGTTTGTCCGGTACAAATTAAAACGCCTAGAAATCGATTTAAATCGGTTTAATTTAAATTGAGCGTTTACAGCCATAACTCGCACATACTTCCGAATTAGCTTCCGAAACCTGTTCCATTGTGTCCGGAACGCGGGATAAACCCTAGGTACGCTGGTTACGGCGCCTAAATCGGAGTTCGGAATTTCCGGGATGAATAGTGTCGCTCGTTCCTTATAAATAGCCCCTACCTTTCATAATCTTAGAAAAAATATCAAAACCTAAACCTAATTTGACCTAGCCGCCACTTTTAGATTCTAAGGCCAGAAATCATCCAATTTCAACCCTTAATCTCTTCCAATCCGTGAAATTTTGGCCAAAGTTGTTAACTACAACATTGAAGAGCATGGAGAGAGCTTTAATTCCATACGGTGATGATGGATTTTGGTGCAACGGAGGGGGGTGATGTGTGGCCGTTCTCTACAGTTTTCGCACGCCATACGAGGCACATGTGCAGGCCGAGTTGGCCAAGGCTGGGGCCGAACCTAGCTTGAGTCGAGAGCTTCGACGTGGTGGTAGTATGATGAGGTATCGTCGAGTATTGGTGTTGAAATATCTAACCCTAGTTGATCAAGTTGGGTTATGTTGTGCGTGTTTGGAGCTGTAGAGTTGCGTGGTGGAAGATGAAGCAAATGCACGGTCCAGATGAGAAGGGGGTGAGATCTATGGTTTAGATTAGGTTAGGTTATAAATTATTAAAGTTTAAGTTGATTTGTTTGTATAAAATTCGAGTAAACTTGTAAAATCAATAACTTTTTCATACGAGGTCGAAAAAATGCAAACTCAGTTGCGTTGGAATCGTATCAATGAGCACTACGCGATGGAGTTGGTTTGGAGTCGTTTGGAGTTAGTGAGAATTTCGGGTAAAATTAAACGCGCGTTTAATTTTATTCGAAATAAATCGCTAAAACGGAAATTAAAACCAAGGTGAGAACTTCTCACTCAATCGAATAGATTTCGATTTTATTTTAAATAGTTAGATTTAAAATATTTGAATGCATGTTTGAATGATGACTGTAAATTATTGATTGTTAAAATAGACATTATGCGCCGTTAGTAAGCGGATGTTATTTATTAAAAACATATACCGCGAATATTTCATAAACAGTGAAATTGGTATTATATATAATATCAATATATATATATTGGCATATGTATATATTGCAGTTGTTGATTTCCCGCATTTTTTGTTTAGCGGATGAGACCCTATTACGCCGTTAGTAAGCGGATAATATTTATTAAAAACATGTACCGCGATAATTTCGTACTGGAGCGAAATTGGTATTGTGCTAATGTTTTTGGATGCAGGAAACAGGTTGGAGGGATCCAACTGGATTCCTCAACAGTTTTTATTTTATTTCAGATATTTTGATATTTGATGGATTTTCATATTGATATATGATATCGTTGTAGTCGTGATTGACTATTTGGTGTGTAGCATCATTGGACCCAGATTTTGGGATTTTAAAATGATTTTAAAAGTGATTTTGAAAATATACTATATTTTTGGAATTGATCCATTATAAATAAATAACGTTACAATTTTTAAAGTTATAAAAATTATAGTTTTTGTGAAATATAGTTAAAAGCTGATTTTTGAGAAATATGAATTAATGACCTTATAAAATAGTTAAATTGGATTTTTGAATATATTATAAAAGTTAAAAATAGGATTTATAAAATTTGATTTTTTTATAAATCAAGATGGTGGAATTATAAAGGAATTTAAAGACGTTTTAAAAGAATAATATAAATTAATTTATATTAAGATATTTATAAATGGATATTTATAAATTGAAATATGGACATTATAAAACGAGTTTTTATAAGTGTTTGAATGATGTGAGAATGAATTTCATAATAGAATGAAATTTATAGAATTATAAACTGTGAAGTTATAAATGAAATTTATAAATAGTAAGATTTATAAATTTGTGAAGTTATTTGAAGAATAAATTTTGTTAAATAAATAAATCTAAGATTTATGGTTTGGAAAGTCTTTAAAAGAACGATTTTGTAAAATAATCGTTTTATAAGTATTTGACTTATAATATGAACGTTTAGTTTATAATTTAGTTATAAACTGGAATATGTTAATAAAGGAATTTATAAAAAGGAAGTTTTTATATATAAATAGAAATGGAATTTATAAACGTTGTTTTATAAATTCGCAAACGACTTATTTTGATAAGTTAATTGTTATAACTTAGAAATAGAGTTATATTCACATTTTGAATAGTGAATAATCCTTTGAATTAAAATGAATAAAAGGATGGAATTTGTTAAAGAAGTATATTCACGTTTTTGAATAGTGAATGATATGTTAAAGAAATTGTTTTTAAATGAGATGTTTGAATTGAATTAAAACGATCTAATGATGTTTTAAAATGTGTTGAGATTCGAAACCATAGATTTCAACATTCATTGTTGAAATAGAGGTTTTCGAGAAATAAAAGGAAATGGTGAACTATAACACTGTAGTTATAGTAAATGATTTCCGAAAGGAAATGTTTTGGTTTAGTATTGGGATTTATATATCTATTTTAATTTCGAATCCATATACTAGTGATTTTGGGTTGTTGTAACGATGTTTTACGCAACATTCGTTTTGACCCAAATAAATATGTTAAGTGAATGATTTCCTTAAAGAATGAATTATATACTTAATTCGATTTAAGTATATTGAATATTTTCAAAGGTTGAAAATAAGAAGATTTGTGGATTACTTATGAATAAATAAGTATGGAAATGTTTTCCAATATGAAGTGAATATTTAGAATTTATCTTTTGAAGATAAATTGAAATGGATAGTTGAAATCGTATATGCATAGATATTTTGGAAATATAAATTCATTATGGAATTTATATGTGAAAAGTGGAATTTGTATAAAAATAAATATTGATTTATTTTTGAAGTGTTGAAATTAAATATCTTGTAAAGATATTTTGGAAAATAAATAATTTGGAAAATTTTTTGGAATCTGGTGATGTGTGCATATCCAGTGATAGTTCAATAGCCGACTATCAGTATTTCCCTTTGAATGGGTATTTGATGTGAATTGTTTGAAATTTAATGCACACTTATTTTTGAATAAGCGCTCACTATTCGGGTTAACCGGGAAAGGACCATGGGGTCGTATAACCCACTCCGAATATGTGATACGTCGTTGTGAATCGCATTTGAAGATCGGTGTTGAAGACCCGGTATTTGCGAAAGCGATAGGATGAACTATCGATTGACTCTGCACCGAGTAGCTACGGTATTGAGCTCTCCATATGTGATGGTGAATCCGATCAGGATTGTGAATATCCGGATTGCAAGGACTTCTTTGTAAGTGCCTTCGGTTTTGTTCGATCCCGGAACAGACTTGTATGGATTGTATGTCTGACATTACAATTTGAGATATAAAGCCGATTTCTTTCAAATATATTTCTGTTGGTGGCGGAGAATTTATTCTTTGCTTAACACCCTTCTTTGAGACGTATGTGCTCAAAGGTTATATAGTTGGAGTTATCAGCGATATATTCCCAGTTTGGTAATGTGACATGCTGAGTGATGCTGAAATGATCATTGTGTTGATTATTTGTGATAGGATCATTTATTTGATCGTCTATCTTAGTGATCATTGTGTTGATCATTTGTTGACCCAAAGCATGGCTTTTGTATAAAGTATGTTTTGTGGACGTGAATTCGTCGAGCCTCACATCCCGGAAATGGTCAAAACAGGAAAGAAGCAGCAAGGTTATGAGGGGTAGCGCCCTTTAGGATATGTGCATTTCCTTCTGGAAAAGGGTGGTATCATGGTATGGAGCCCAGATACTTACTCATGTTGAAACACTTTGTTTTTATGATTGTGTGAATTGATTAGAGAGCGCTCTCGGAAAAAGGTCCCAAAGGACCGGGGGATGGCATATTCGGTCAGTTGTTGCTCAGTTAGGAGTAACCCGGCCTTGTGTTGGTAGAGATCCGGTTTGGTTCTCGGGGATGTCCATCCAGAGGCATTCTCATGTGGCAATGGGAAGTTCCTTGGCCTGACCATTTGTTGGAAATCCAAAGAAACAATACGATCTTGTACGGTTTTAGTTGTAGAACCTGCCATCTAATATGGTAGCTATAGTAGGCATAATATAATGGTACCTATGCTGGCTAAGATTTATATCTTTACTTTCGAAGTGATTTGTTCTACACTATGCACTAATAATAATATCAAATGTTATTTTAAATGCGTATCAAGCATCTTTGACTAACATAAGAAGAAATCTCCTCCAAGTCTGCGTTTGCATTGTGTGTGTGGTGGGAGGTCTTATGGTAGTCTCATTTTTAAAAGCATTGCGAATTGAATTTAAAAATATTCCTCTATTTTGATTTTAAAGTTAAATAAACTGTTTTGAGTTCTCACACCAGTCTCATGACTGACTCGGAGTTTATTGTTTTCCTTCCTAAACTCTGGGTGCCCACCAATTTCCACACGGGCAGTTAAGAGTTAGGTTTATCAGGATATTCTGGATATTCAGGAGTTGCTGGAGGCAAGCTGGATGGCATGGCGTATTACTAGTATATAGTATTTCTTTTTCCGCTGCACTGTTTATTGTTGTATGTTGTTGTACACTCTGATGATATGATGTAATGTAATGAAATGTAATGTAATAACTGATATAGTTCTTTGTTTAAAGATTATTCATTTATTATTATATGTTGTTCCGCTGCGAATTGTGAGATTCTGTTGTTGTTCTGTTATTTCTTTCTGTTCCGTTTTTTAAAATTTTCTATCTTCTATTTTTTCTAATTCTCTGTTTTCTAAAAAAAATTGTCTATTTTCTTTTCTCTCTATTTTCTATCTTCTTCTCTCCTCCCTAATTTCTATCTTTTTCTCTTCTTCTTTCCTAAATTTTTCTTAAATAAAACCCTCAGTGTTCGGTTTTCCGTCGTTCGATTTCTCGGCAGTCGATAAAGTGAGTGTCGATGTCGAATTTTCGGAAGACGAAGAATCGGGTCCTGACAATAAGTGTAACATTCCTGGTTTTTAAGCGAAAGTAATTTAGTAAATCATTTGATTTTTGGATTAACTTTTGAATAAATTGAGAATTAATTTGAAAATTTAGGAAAAAATAAATTGTAAAATAGAATTGTGGGTTGAAATTCAAAATAAGATATTTATTTGTTATTTAAATATATGTATATAAATTGATTTTAAAGAGAATTTTGATTTGAAATTCAAAATGAATATATTTGAAAAATAAATTGGATTTTAAAACTTTAAAATTTGAATTTGAATTTATATTTGGGTTTAAAATTTGGAATTTAAAATATATATCTTAAAAATATTTTGAATATAAGAATATATGGATAGATTTTCATTAGAATAAGATTTGTTTTATATTATTTTCCTTAAAGAAATTTATTTATATAAATTTAGGAAGTATTTATTTAATAATAAATAATTAAAAAAGTTTTATATTAACATTTAAAAATGGATTAAAAATATTGTATATGATTTTATTTAGAATCTAATTGGTTTTTTTATTTTATTACTTTTAAAGTTTTATTTATATAAATTTAGAAAAAAAAACATTTATAAATTAAGAAATGTACTAATTAATTAGGAAATTTATTTCAAAAGTTTTTAAATCGTTTTAAAATTAATAAAGATGAATAAAGTCAAGTGTAAGATTTTTTTTATCCTTTTTATATACATGTGTAATTTAATAAAGTATGGTAAATGACAAGTGTAATTTGTGATAGCAAGTGTCATTTTTATTTTTCATTTTCCTTTAATATTAATAAATCCGAAATTTAACACTATATAATCATACATCCCCTTTCTTCTATCTCTTCCCTTATTTTCTCATTCTAAAAAATTCTTCTCTTCCTCAAACCTTCTACAGTTTATATTAGAAGTATGCTAGGATTATCAAGTTTAAGTTCTAAATATGAAATCAAATATAATAGGTTTATATATTATGTAGAAAATTAAGAAAACAGTGAAATACTTAAAAACATGTTAAATTCAAAAATGACGATTCTTGAATTTACCTATATAATCTGATTTGGCTTCGAAAACTAGGGTTTTTAAAGGATATATCATAATTTTTAAGTTGGTATTGAGTGAGATATTCGAGGTTGTTCAGAAAAGGGTTTTTGGTCTTTTTTGATGATCGGTGAGTTCGCGATGGACGTGATTGCTACCAAAGGTGGCGAGGAAGTAGGAGAGCATGGGAAAAAAATGCTCGTTGGATTTTTGATCGTCGAGGCGACGACGAATTATTGTGGTAGGATTTAAGACCAATGGTGAGTCGACTTTGTTCTCGAAGCTATTGCATCGTCACCAGAACTTCGGAGTTCATCGGAACCGTGGGAAGAGCTTTGGGGATGGTCGGAGAACGTTTGACCGTAGTTGCACGTCGTCTAGTGGTCAGCAGCGTCTAATCGAGGTGGGTTTTTGGTCGATCAGTGTGTTCCAGGTGAGGTCGAAATAGCTCGTTTTCGATTTTAGGCTTCGTGGTTATTTTGGGTGGTTGGAATCGACTGAGGAGAGGTTTGGCAACGTACTGGAGGTAGCATCGATGGTCAGAGTCTGGTGGCCGCGGCGTACCACGCACGCATGTACCATTGTTCTGGTCTGGGTTGTTCATTTGGGTTGGGTAGTGTTTTCCTCGGGTTTACTCGAAGGATTATTCAAGGGTGTCTCATGCTTGGTAGATAACTCGAGCCTGTCTTAGGAAATTTTCCGTTTTGCTCGGGAACGTTTTGTTCCCAGTTTTTGAACCTGTCTATATTTTTTAAAACTAAAATGAAATTTCAAATTTTGAAAGCAAAGCAAATTTTGAACAAAGCTTTAACTAGTTTTAAAAAATGTATGAAATGTTTGAGTTTAGAAAAAATGTTTAAACAAATTCAACTTTTTAAAGTATGGATTTTAAAGTTTTAAACTGTGTTTTAAAAATAGTTTTGGCTTATATAAATATTACATTAAACAAAATTTTGTAAGTTTGTTCCTAAATGTTTTCAAATTAAAAGGGTAATTTGTTGAAATTTAAATGAGAAGTAAAAGTATTTATCTTTAGTAATCAAAGGATGGTTAATTTGAATTAATCAAATTCGAGCTTTTCAATTTAATTTAAGTGGTAGGTAAGAGTTTAATGTAGTAAATGATTTATCTTAATTTAATCATGTTTTATTAACAATAGTAATTAAAGTATAATTACTCAATTAACTAAGATAAGTAATTTAGGTAATTAAATTAAGATAAATTAATTTGCGTAATTAATTAAGTGTGGATAATTACTTAATAGAGGAGTGATTAATCAAAGTTAATAAATGATTAAAGGTTAATTAATTTTGCAATTAAGATTTATTAATTAATAATTAGGTTTTATTAATTAATAATTAGAGGATAGTTAATATGTAATTAAAGATTAATTAAGGATTGATTAGAGATTAATTAAGTAATTAAGATTTTTTAATTTAGTAATTAGGGATTAATTAATTAAATGATTAAGGATTAATCAACAGTAATTGAGGATTAATCAACTGGTAATTAAGGATTAATTAATTTGTGATTAAGTTTTGTTGATTTATAATTAAAGTTTATTAATTAACAATTATGGGATAATTAATAAATTTAATAGTAATTAATCAAGGGTAATTAATTTAAAGGATAATTAAATAATTAAAGGTTAACTATTTAATGATTAAACGTTGATTAATTAAGATGGTTTGTAATAAATTAATATTAATTAACCAGGATTAATAATTTAATTATAAGTGATTAATTTGATTTAAATTAATCAGATGAGTAATTAAACTTACTTATGGATGTTTGAATTATACAAAGTGCTTTTAATTCTTTGATATCTGTGTGTGTACTGTTTGTGTTATGAATTATTTTGATTCGAGCTGCGATGAATGTAATTTATTTTTATCTGTGATGAATGCATATTACTTATTTGTGAATCTTCGAATAGAAGATAAGCATTATAGGAATATACCGCTTAAGGATAATGATGTTCTTAAATCTGTGATGATTGATGTTATTGCACCATTGTGTAAAACACCCGGACTACACCGTACACACACAAATATGGATTGCACGAGGGAATTGGTTAAGTCATGGATTTTTGAAATGGTTTTAAAACAGAATTTTGAATCCAAAAAGTTTTGGAAATGAATTAGTTTAAATATGAAAAGTTTTTGAAATTAGTTATAAAGATAAAAGTTATTTTGAATAATTTGATTAAGTTTTGAAATTTAAATAGTTTGGTCTAAATTTGAATTCAAAATTTGAATTATGGTTTAACAAGTTATACAATGTATTTATATAGGTTTTAAACCATTTTAAAAGCATTGTTCTTGGAATTTGAATTTAACCCAAGTTTTGTACTTGCAAGGCTTTAACTTGAGCAAATATAATCGGATTTTCCTAAGATAAAAAGTATATGTTTTCAAATAATAATGGCCTTCATAGAAAAGAAAAAAATTCCCAATTTTTCGAAAGGAAATAGTTTTGAAAGCTATCTTTGTTAAAGATTTGGTAAATCTTGTCGTTGAACTGAAATGGATCTTTTACGTAAAGAATTTGAAAAGGAAATTATTTTGAAACGCCGTGAATGAATCTTTGTGAAAGATTATTGAACTTTGTTTAGAAACTGAAGAGGATTTTAAATGTTGTATCTTTTGTATAAAAGAGTTGAAATGGAATTGTTTTGAAAGTAATGAATGAATCTTTGGAAATGGTTTTGAAAGCTATGAATTGAGCCTTTGATTTAATGATCGGATGAGTTAATCCAATTTGAAAAGGAATTTGTTTTGAAAAGCTATGAATGAATCTTTGTAAATGATGGGTGAACCTTGTGAAGTAAATCTTTTTGTTTAAAGATTTGAAATGGTAATTGGATTAAACTATTCGACAGAAAGGTTTTCGATAAAAAATTGTGACTTAACTGAGATCCATATTATCTATATGATTTTTAAATATTGCGCTCATTATTCGGTTTAGCTGGGAGAGGACCTTGTATTATAAAACCCATTCCGAATAATGATACGACATTATGAGTCGCATTTGAAGACCAGTGGTGAAGGTCGGATATTTTCGAAAATGAAAGGATAACCCATCGAATGTCTATGCACCGAATGGCCCCGGTATAAAGATTTGATCACACTTTGTGATGGGGTGTCTGGACGTGATTAGGGATTATTCGGATTGCAAGGGCTTCTTTTGAAGTGCCTTCGGTTCTATTTGAACCCGAAACAGACTTGTATGCATGTGTGTCTGACATTACACTTTGAGATGTAAAGCTGATTACTATCAAATACATTTCTTTTTAGCGGGGGAGAATTTATTCTCTTAGCTTAACACCCTTCACTGAGACGTACGAGCTTAGAGTTTATGTAGTTGGTGGTTACTAGTGATACATTCCCAATTTGGTAATGTGGCATGCTGAGTGCTGCTGAGTGTTGCTGATCGTTTGTTGATCGAAGCATGGTTTTGTGGAACGCGTAGCTTTGTGGATGAGAGTTCGTCGAACCTCACAACCCGGAATGGTCGAAACAGGAAGAATACAGCAAGGTTATTTGAGGGTAGCGGCCCTTGAGGGTATGTTCATTTCCTTCTGGATAGAGGTTGTATCATGGTATGGAGCCCAGATACTTAACCTATGTGGTTGCTGCAAATTTATTTCTTTGTGGTTGTCGGTGAATCCCAAGATAAAGGTTGGTTGCAAGCGGGAAGTGGCATACTCGTGTAGTTGTTACCTAATTACAGAGGTAACTCAGCTTGTGTTCATAGAGAGCTGGTTAAGTTCTTGGGGCGTCCCTTCAGAGGCGTACCCATGCGGCCTAGGAAGTTCCTTTGCCTGACCATTTGTTGAAAATCCAATCACCAATACGCGCCTTGTACAGTTTTACTGGTAAATCCTGCCATCTAACATGGTAGCTATAGTAGGCATACTATAATGGTACGTATGCTGGCTAAGATTAATATTATACTTGCAGATGTTTTCTACACTATGAACTAATAATAATATTAAAAGAATTTTGCATATCAAGCATGTTTGATTATCATATGGAGAAATCTCCCCCAAGTGTGCGATTGCATGGTGTGTATGCCGGGAGGCTTTATCGTAGTTTCATTTTCCTAAGGCATTGTGGATTTCAAACTTAAATTCTTCTGTTGATTGTTTTATTCAAAGATAAACTATTTTTGTTTGCTCACACCAGTCTTATGACTGACCCAGAGTTTATTGTTCCCTTCCTAAACTCTGGATGCCTACAATTTTCCACATGGGCAGTCTACAGTTAGTTTTTCAGACAATCAGCTAGTAGATTTAGATTCAATAGCCTTTGAAGTCTTTGGTTTGGAATCAATGTTTGGATCGCATTTGCTACAATTTCAGCATAATGGTGGTTCGAGCTTAGAGCATTGGAGCTTGGCATTGAAGACTCAGTTTGTTGGATTCCCGCTTTCTCAATTGAAAGACTCTATTGATGGTCATCTTTTCACTGTCGATGGTCGCAAAGTCTAGACCATCCTGTTGTTGTTATCCTATTTCGCTATTGTATATTTATCTCTGTTATTGTTGGAGTTCATATTGTATCGGATATTGTCTTTATTGTTGAATCAATGATATATTTCATTTTCTTCTGCTGTGTTGTTATACTTAATGAGTTATAAGCTTCGGCACGAATCATATTTCAAAAGTTGAATCTGCGGCATTTGAGTACAAGTGAAGTACTGGTGTCGATTTTCGAATGCTGAAATTCGGGTCATGAAAATAAGCGCTGTCACTAAAACTGGTTTTATTGAAGCGACTGCACGACCTCCACTATTTAATGGCATGAATTACAACTATGGGTCAACATGAATGCCAATTTATATGCAAGCCAATGGTTTTATTGCATGGAATGTTACACAAGCATAATATACTGCACCTACTGCTGAATATTCTACATGGACAGCTACACAAAAACAAGATGCTACTGCTAATGCTAAAGAAATGAATATGTTATTTTGTGCAGTACATAAAAATGAATTCAACTAAGTTAGCATATGTAACACTGCATATCAAATAGGGCAAACACTTAAAGTTTCTCATGAAGGAACTAGCAAAGTTAAACAAAACAAAATATCTATGCTCAATAGTTAATTTCAAAATTTCAGAATGAAGCAAGATGAGTCCATAAATGATATGTACTCCTGATTTCAAGAATTTATCATTCTCTAATATGACTAGGAGAAAAGTATTCTGACTTTGATATCATGTCCAAAATAATAACTCTTTAAACGATTAATGGGAAAGAAAACTCTTAGTTATTGAAGAAGCAAACAAACTTTCTACCATGAAACCAGAAGAGTTAATAGGAAATATAATGTTCTATGAAGTAAATTTACAGGCAAAAAGAGTTCAGGCACAAGAAAAGAAAAATATGGCATTTCATGTAGAACAGGAGGAATCGGATTCAGAGGATGAAGATTTAGCTTTCATAGACAAAAATTTTAAGAAATTTTTGAAGTGCAGAAAAGGAAATTGAAATAATGGCAAAAGAAACTTCAACAATAAGCCATCATCCTTAGTACTAGAATGCTTCAATTGCCATAAGAAGGGTCATATACAAAAACATTGTCCAGAACATAGGAAAGGTAAAAAAATAAATATAGAAAGGAAAAATTCAAAAAGAAGGCATTTTCGGTGACATGAGATGACTCAGATTCTTCATCTTCTAAAAGTAGCAGTGGTAGGGAAAATGAAGAATCAAATGTCTGTTTTATGGCTACTGATGATGTGGTAAATGATCTTACTTTTGATGACATGATTGAAGTAAATTCTGAATTGTTATATATTTTTAAAAATCTCAAAAGAAATATAAAGAAGCTCTCAAAAATCAAAATCGAGCAGAATTCGAAAGAGATATGCATAAAGATGAGAAGAAAATATTGGAAGAAGAACTTGAGAAAATTCAAGATTCATTTTCTAATGTTAATTCTCAACTTACCTTACCGAGTCATGAAATTTAGACTCAAAAAGAAAAGAATGATGCTGTAGTTTTTGAAAGTCATGAGCTAAAATCAAAAGTTAAAATGATCGAATTAGATAACATTGGTCTCAAAACTAAGTTAGACGATACTACTAGAAATGTGTCTAATTTTAAAAAAGGCATAGAAAACTTACCTAAAATTATTAAAACTTCTCAGTCTATCTCAAATAAGAAAGGACTAGGTTATACTACGAAATCTGTAGCTCCACCAAAAATTAAGTAGAATAAGAGAAATATTTCTAAACCTAAGTCTACCATCGTTCAACCAAAAAGGAATCAAAAATCAAAAACCATAAAAATATGGGTTCCTAAAACAAACAACTGTTTGAATAAATATACTGAGTCCTTTTTGAAAAATGTTCATAAAAATAAAAATTATTTATATAAAGGGAATACTGAACCCACTTGGGTTTGGTTTCCTAAGACCTAACTCTTAGGACACTATTAAAAAGTGGGTACCATGTTATTCTTTTATTTTTTGCAGGTCCCACTTAAGAAAAGAGAAAAATGGATACTCGACAGTGGCTGCTTAAAACATATGACATGAGACAAAAATATGCCAACGAATATGACATATTCAGATGGAGGCTCTGTCACATATGGAGACAATTTCAAAGGTTATATCGTCATCAATGGCGATGTGAACAATTACGGTATATCTAATTTACTGCTCATTTCCAATGTTATACTTATCAAAAACTTGAAGCATAATTTGTTTAAGTATTAGCCAATTGTGTGACAAAGGATTCAAAATCTCATTTTCTGAGGATAAGTGTAGCATTTATGATCACAATGAAAATCTTATCTTTGAAGGTAATAGAGATAGAAACATATACGTTCGGATTTTGAAAATTAATCATAATTTAGATATGTGCTTAATTTCCAAAGAGAACGATCCCTGGTTATGGCATAAGACATTCTGTTATATTAACTTCAAAGCTATAAATAAACATTCCAAAAATGATTTAGTCAAAGGATTACCAAAAATGAACATAAAAATTGATCATATTTGTGATGCATGTCAATTAGGAAAGTTAACTAAATCGTCTTTTAAATCTAAGAAAGTCATTTCTTCATTACAACCACTTGAATTACTACACGTCGATTTATTTGGCCCCACTCAAGTACAACCCATAAATCACAATGAATATGTGTTTGTAATAGTAGATTACTTCTCTAGATATTCTTGGACTTTTCTTATGAAAAATGAAAGTGATACTTTTGATCATTTTAAAATTTTTGTTAAAAAAATTCAAAATTTAAAAGGATTTAAAATTAAAAACATTAGATGTGATCATGGAGGAGAGTTCGGAAACGATGTTTTTGATCATTTTTGTAAGAAGAAAGGAATCTTTCACAACTTTTGTTTTCTAGAACTCCACAACAAAACGGAATTATAGAATGGAAGAATAGAATTCTACAAGAATGTGCAAGAACTTTGTTAAATGGAAGCACACTTCCAAAACATTTCTGGGCAGGTGTCGTAGCAACTGCTTGTTATGTTTTGAATCGGGTTTCTATTCGACCTCTTACCAAAAATACTCTATATGAACTTTTTACTGGAAGAAAACCAAATATTTCATATTTTAAAGTTTTTGGATCAAAATGTTTTACATTGAATACCAAAGATTATCTTGGCAAATTCGATGCGAAATCTGACGAAGGAATCTTTCTAGGATAGTTAGATCGAAGCAAGGCTTATTAGGTATTTAATAAAAGTACATTTACTGTTGAGGAAACTCTTCATGTATCTTTTGATGAAAACGTTCTACAAAAACCAAGTATAAGAGATGATGAAGAACTTCCACATAACGTCACAAATACGGATAATATAAATTTTGAAAATGATGAAAACATAATTGATAATTCTTGAGAAGATGAGAATGTTGTTCATCACAACAATGAGTTATGATCTCCACCAAGAATATTACGGGATCATCCCATTCAAAACGTCATTGGAGAAATTAATTCAAACGTCCGAACTAGAAGTCAATTAAATCAAATGGGCCTCGTAGCATTCCTTTCCAATATCGAACCTAAAACCCCTAAGGAAGCTTCTATAGACGACTACTGGATCATTGCAATGCAAGAAGAACTAAATCAGTTTGAACGCAATGAAGTTTGGGAGTTAGTTCCCAGACCAAGTGATCAAACTATTATTGGAACAAAATGGGTCTATAAAAATAATGCGGATGAATAAGGCAACATCACAAAAAATAAAGCGAAGTTAGTCGCTCAAGGTTATAATCAAGAGGAAGGAATTGACTACGAAGAAAGGTTTGCTCATGTCACTGGATTAGAAGTAATACGTATTTTATTAGCTTATGCATGTTTTCGTAATTTCAAACTTTATCAAATGGACGTTAAAAGTTCCTTCTAAATGGTTATATAAAAGAAAACGTGTACGTTGAACAACCTCGTTTATTTTTCCATGAGAAATATGCAGACTATGTCTATAAACTTAAGAAAGCTCTTTACTGTTTGAAACAAGCACCACGTGTTTGGTACGAACGTTTTAAGAATTATCTAATAACTTATGGATTTCAAATTGGAAAATTTGTTCGAACACTTTTCATTAAACATTCAAAAAAGGATATTTTAATTGTTCAAATTTATGTAGATGATATCATTTTTGGTTCTACCAATGAAACATTATGCCAGGACTTCTCCAAAATTATGACCAAAGAATCTGAAATGTCCTACATGGAAGAATTATTATATTTTCTTTATTTACAAATCAAACACTTACAAAAATGTATTTTTATTAATCAAGAAAAATATTGTAATAATTTAATCAAACGCTTCGGAAGGGAAAATACTTCTGTCAAACCAAGTCCTATGAGCACAACCACACATCTCGATAGAGATGAAAATGGTAAAAGTGTTGATCAAAAATTATACCGAAGTATGATCGATCATTACTATATTTAGCAGCCAGTCATCCTGACATAATGATGAGTGTTTGTTTTTGTGCTAGATTTCAGGCCACTCCAATGTAATCACATTTAAGAGCAGTAAAATGTATATTGCGTTATCTTAGTATTACCAAGGTTTAGGACTTTTATATCCAAAAGAGTGTCCTTTCGAATTAGTATAATATATTGATGCTGATTTCGGAGTATCTTGTACAGATTGGAAAGTACAAGCGGTACGTACCATTTTGTTGAAAAATCATTAGTTTCTTGGTTTAGTAAGAAAAAAATTGCGTTTCGCTCTGTACATGTGAGGCAGAATATATTTCTGCTGCCTTAGCTTGTGCTCAAGTAATCTACATGCAACAGAAACTTAGAGATTTCGATATTAATTTGACAAATTATATCACATATTGTGATAACACGAGCACTATCAACTTGTCCAAAAATCCAGTCAATCATTCACGAATGAAACATATTGATATTCGTCATCATTTTCTTCATGATAATATTGAAAAAGGAACGATCAATTTAAATTTTGTTTCCTCAGAAAATCAATTGGTTGATATATTTACAAAGCTGCTTCTAGAATTTTTTTTTTAAAAGTTCAACGAGAACTCAAAATCGTCTCTTTTAAGGATTTGTAGCATTTTCTGTCCGAGTAAAATTCTACAAAATCTTTGCATTCTTTGCCTTTTCTAGTTTTTGCACTTAGCTCTCTGTAACATCCCGGAATTTTTAACAATATCAATTTAATAATCTGTAATAAAAATTAAATTGATATTGATATTCTGTAAATAATTATTCAGATAAATTTAATAATCTCTTCAGTAAATATTTGAATTGGTTATTTTATCTTTTAAAAATAATAAATTGATCCTATTTCCAATATAAATACTTGGTTTATATTTTAAATAGAATTAGCTTTGTTTAAATTTTAATAAGTAAAACATATTTTCTAGTTTTTATAATTTGAGAAATTTGTTTTATTTAATATTTGTAGTAAATTGGAAAATTGGCTTTATTTAATATTTAAGCTTTTCAAAGTTTAATAAATGATTTTGGTTTAACTTAATAATTAAATCATGTTTTAAATTCTAATATGCATACATTATAAATGGGAAATTTTAATACAAACTAGTATGAGTTTTCAAAGACTATTTCATAAATAAATATGATTTTAAGAACTGATAAGAAAATATTAAATGTTTTTAATTAAATTAGATTGAACTTTAAATTTAGAATGATCAAATAAAATGGATATTTTATTGGTAAAAATATGATTTCTTTTAAAAATGATTTTTTTTAAACAATGTTTATAGTATATTGTTTTTATAAGTAAGTTTGAATAGAATTTGTAATTTTTGTTTCAAATTTAATTTATGTATATAACTTGATTTGAGATTTATTGATTTTGAGTTTGGTTTGAATATAAATTTAAAAGATTGAAATCTTAATTATTTTAATTTCTATATGTATAAGTTTTATTTTATAAGCATGATTTGCTTTCTTTTATAAATTTAGATACATATTTAAATTCTAATTAATTTATCAATTAAGCTTAATACATGTTTATTAACATGTTAATATACAAATTACTTTTAAAAGACAAGTGTATGAAGATTTAGCATTATTTAACAAGTGTTGTACAATTTGACAAGTGTAAGAAAAATTGGTTTTTCTTTTATTTTAGCAAATCTGAGAATACATTTGTATAGTTTACAATATTCATTCATGTTTCATTTTTATTCTTCATTAATCCAAAGAAAATCATCAACTTCTCAGATCAAAGATCAAATCTTCTAAAACCTGAATCATTTTTCCCTGTAATTCTCCTCATTATCAATCTGTAGCTTGCATGTTCCTCTTCATAAACATCAATCTGCATATTCACTTCCTCAAAATCAAATTGAGCCTACACATGTTTGTTTTCTGGAAAAATTCAAAAGCATTTAGCCTGAAACAATTCTGCATATTCAAATCAAAGGGCTAGCATTATTTTTTGTACTCTGTTTAAACCTGGAATGTTGAGCATTTGCATACATATGGGAATTGGCAACTGCATCAACTAGCACCTGCATGCAAGCATTTTAGTCAGAGAGAGCAAATAGGCAAAAACTGCATATAAATTCAAAAGGGAGTCAAAAACAGAGGTCTGCATTCTTGTCTCTGGGATCATCTGCATATCATTTCAAACATGGAGTAAATCAGGATCTAGCAAAAGCATTTCAATGAGGCTCTGCTTCTTTTAAAATAGGTGAGTAACTTTTAACTTTTTAATTTTTTTTTTTTTTTTTAAAAAAGTTGCATGCTAAATGTTTAACATAAATAAACATTTCCTGTGTGATGATAATGTTACTATGATATGTATTGTTGCATGCAGTATTTCCTGTTGTTTCTGTTGTTCAAGAAACTGATTTTTGTTTAAAAATTTATGTTGGTTAATTTAGATTACTGATAAAATTTATGCAAGTCAAAATCAATCTGATGTCTCTGGTAACATATCAAAACACCAATACATGATAGTATGAACTAAAATTTATACTGTATGATTTGTAGATCCAGTACTATAAATTTAAAACACAAATAGAAATATGGTTTCTAATACTGGAAATTGAATTTTTAGTAAAGTAGATATGCTGTAGTTAGTTTTTGAACTGGAAATTTTAAATATCAGGAGTTGTCTCTGTAAACACAGAGCAAAATATAAATGCATGTTGATTCTATTAAATCTCAAACATGTTTATTTATTTATTCAGTATCATAAACTTAAAATACTACCTGTAACTAGATTTTTAAGTCAAATATGGTAATTTTTAGATAGTAGATGTAGTTGCTTTTGGAGTTTGAACTAAAAATGGATTATTAGTAAATTCTAATGATCTGTATGTAATGGAGGTTCGGGTTTCCTCCTGGTAATGGAAAAGGGGTAGATGAAGCCAGGAAAAATACTAATTTATGATGAATTTCATTGGAATGGTTGCGGTAGGGAAATATTATGTGGAACCCTAGTTTTCACTGTGGCATTTGATTCAATCATTTCGAGATGATGGAGTGATCGAGTGCTTAGATATTCTGGGAATGGGCAGTATGGGTGTAGTTGAAGCCATGGTCGAGGTCGCTGACAATCTGGAGGCCGGAACGGCGAAAGATGGCCGTTGACAGGTTAGAGGAAAACCTGGAAGGGTTGTTGCCAGGTTTGGGTTTGAAGAACTCGATTTTGTTTTTGATGGTTGAAGCTTGAATTGTGGGTCGTAGTGGGTAGCTTGGTTGGTTACTGATGAGTTGTAATGGTCGTTGACGATCATAAATGGACGGCGACGCCGTGCATATGCACGGTGAAGTAGGATACAGGAGAAGTTTGGATAGTTGTGGGGTGACTCGGGTAAACCCTGGTTTTTCTCGAAGTGAAGTAGTGTGTGACTCGGGGGAATTGGGTTGCAGACTCGAAGTAGATTTAGTGGGGGAGTCTGGTGTTGTTTTCAGATTTACAAACCTGTAACCTCTGGAACTAGAATTTGTAAAAAACCCTGAATCATTTTAATGATTAAGAAAACTTAAATCATATTTAAATTCAAGTTTGAATTTGTTTGAATTCAAGTTAAGTTAACATCCTAGTTTAAATAAAGAAAGTTAGAAAGAAAATTTATTTATTTATTTTTACAGGTTTTAATAACCTGAAACTGTTTTATAAAACCTGACCATATTTGAGTTTTAAAAATTTAAACTAAATTAAAAAAAAAAGAATGTAGAGCAAGTTTTAAATCAAAGTTTTAAAACAAGTTTAAAATCTTAATTCAAAATGAGTCTGAATTATAGATTCAAAAATATTTAAGTTTCATAAAAATGTAAGGTTTTTGACAACTTTGAAATGTGTTAAAGTGTTTTTATAAAATGATTTAAAATCTGAAGTTTAAGTTTTAACAGAGTTTAAAATTTAAATTTAAATCTGGATTCAAAGCTAATTTTGAATCTTAAGTTTAAATTTGGAATCAAAGTTGAATGTGTATTCAGTTTTTGAAATTTAAAGAAAATTTGAATTTGCAAGATTTAAACTAAGTATTAATTGAGTTATTGAGATGCTAAAGTTTTAAATTTTTAAACTTTGTTAAGTTTAAACTATTTTCATTTCAAAACTTGTATTTGAAATGAAATTTGGAAACAAGTTTTAAAGCACTTTGTTTTAAAATAAAATTTGTTTAAAACATAATTTAGAAAAGTTTTATTTTAAATTTTAGTTAAGAATTTATGGTTTGAAATTAAATTATTAAAGGGTAATTAATAAATAATTAATTAATTTATTTAATTAATTATTTAAGTTTAATGCATATTGATTTAGGGGTTAATCAATTTGAAATTTAGATCATTAATTAGATTTTAATTAATAATTAATAAATTATTAATTAAGTATTTAAGTTTTAATCAAGGTTAATATATTTAAATAGTTAGACTTTAAATATAGTTAATTAAAGAAAATTAAATTTGTAATTAATCTAAGTTAATTATTTAATTAAATAATTAGAGAAGGGTTAATGAGGTCATTAACCAGGATTGTTTGATAATTAATTAATGTGATTAATTTTTATAATTAATTAAATTAATTAATTTCATAATAATCAATTCTAAATGGTTTGAGTAATTACTTAGTAAAGTAATTAAGAAATTAATTACTAAATGTAATTAATTAAGTTTAATGGAATTGTTTAATTTAATTAATTAAGTTTGATTAATTTTAAACATTTGGGTTTTAAAATAATTACTTTATGTAATTAATGATTTTGGAATTTACTTAGTTAAGTAATTAATTAATAATTACATGATTGTAATTAAGTGGTGATGTTTAAGTATGAAATAATTTGGATTAATTATTTAGTAATTAATCAAATAATTAATTAAGAAATTAATTATTAAGGATCATTAATTAAAGTTGATTAATTATGATTAATTAATCAGTAATAGGTAATTAAAGGTAATTAATTAATATAATTAATTAAGGATTAAGGTAATTAATTATGATTAATTAATTAATTGAAGTAATTAAGGTTAATTACTGTTAGTTGAGGATAATTAATTTGTGAAATTAATTAAGGATAATTACATGAATGTAATTAAGAGTAATTAATCAAGAGTGATTAATTAGGAAGATTTATTTTGAATGATTAATTGATTGTAATGAATTAAATAGATGGTAAGCAAGTTATAATTGGGTGAAGTAATTAATTTAATTTATTTTAATTAATTATAGATTAAGTAATTAATTTAATTCATTTTAAATTAATTAGAGATGGAGATAGTTAATTTAATTCATTTAAATTAATTATATTGTGATGAGTAAATCTTTGCTTATGTATGAATGGATGTCATTGTTTGACTTAGATGCCGTGTGATCTCAGTAATGAGATAAATGATATTGTGTGGTATGGATGCTTGATTGTGTTGTGATGATAACATAGGTTATCTATTGTGATGATATATGGAATATCTATTTGATATTGATTATGTGGGTTCCCTATTATGTGATAATGTTGATTATCAGTTATGATTTATGAGTTATCTATCTATGTGTATATAGATACTATATTGAAATGTTTTAAAAACTTTTAAACAACTTGGACCTAAAAGACACGCTTTGGATTTCGATGAGACCGGGATCGGGTTTCCATATTTGGATATCCGAAAACCACATCGATTCCAAATAACGTTAGGTCGTGAACCAAAGTGGAGCGAGTGAAGACTCGAGGTGTAAGGGCTATACGTCAGTATAACTCTGTGGGTGATTCCGTAATGAGTTTGACGGAATAGTACTTATAGATTCGAGATGGTGGTATGAAGTGCAAGGGTTATTGTCGTTAACTCTGAGGGTGATTCCAATATGAGTGTAACGAGATAATGCCTTCGGTTTCGTTCGAACCCGGAACGAACTTGTATGGATTGAATGCTTTCAGCACATCGTCAGGTGGACGATGAGCATTCTAAGATGATATGTCCTATAAAGGTAAATCGTAGCCTCAAGCCTCATCAACCGGGAATGGCTAAAACAGGGGAGGTGCAGCAAGGCTTCGTGGGTAGCCCCCACTTGAGAGTAAGATATACCCCTGTCTAGAGGTCCCTTTATATTTCGGCTGTGTGGACGGTCTTTTGAGCTCTTACCGTCGGGGTTATCTTATTCGGAACTGTTCAGTAAGGAACGGGTCCGGCTTTGTGTTGCAGGGGATGAAGGGAGTAATCCTCGGTACGGTGATCTAGGCCACGTACTGTGACGGGCGGTACCCCAGTAGCCCTGCCATTGTATGGAATCCAAAATCCAATAAGTGCCAACGGTTTTGATTGTATTACCCACTTTTGTGGCTAGTAGCTGGAATTTAATGAATGTAACAATTTCGGCTATTTCTTATTTATTTGAAAACCCTAGACACTATTATAATATCATCGGATTTCCTATCAAATGTTTTGGTTAGCGTAAGGTAAAAACTTTTCCATGTTTATGTGTGGGAAGTCTTACGTGATACCTTTCTTTTCAAAGGTTTTTGAAAGTTAAGCAACTTTAACCTGTTACTCACACCAGACCCATGTCTGACCCGGAGTTTATTTTTGTTTTTCATAAACTCTTGGGTACTCAAATTTTTATGAGTAGTCAAGGGATTCAGGTTAGGATTCGGGTTTGCTTTTGACGAATTGTGGAGGAGCAATGGAGCAGGAGGCTTCTGCGTTAGATATATAGTTTCTGCTGTGTATTCTCTGTGTAGTATCTCTTGTATCTGTTGTATTGAGTTGTATTGAGTTGTAAACTAGACAGGTGTTTATAACTGTCTAGTATGAGTTGTTTATGCTGTGTATCTCTGATGTATATGATACTATGTAAGTATTATGTGATTAATATAATTTATTCGTCCCGCTGTGTTAGATTCTGATGTTGTTTCTTCCTTCTCTTCTTTCTTTTCTCTTTTCTATCCCTTTCTTTCTTAAAGATGACGCGTTTTTCCGGGAGTGAAAGTCGGGTCGTCTCACTTGGTATCAGAGCGTTAGGTTGAGTGAATACCTAGGCTCTGTAGTGGTGTCTTTCTTGAGAGAGCGTATTTGTAATTTTAAATAAATATATATATTTATTTCTACCTATCTATTGGGTTACCTGTTCAGGTTTTTCCAATATAAGTTATAAAGGTAGATGGGGTAGTAGTGTGTGTAACACGACTACCATTGGTTGGAGTTTGAATGTTTGAGGTTGGAAGTATTGGACGAGACTGTAGACCTAATACCGTCTCGAGTGAGTTCTGTAGTAATGAAGAACTTCATTGATCTCTGAAGGAAACCTGTTAAGGTTCGGAGTTCATTTTTGAAGTTGATGAGTAGAATGTGGATCTGTTGGATTGGGCAGAAGCAAGTGATGGTATTTTGATACTTCAGGGAGTAGTAGCTGCGTGATGAGATGCAGTGACTATGGATGTTCCCGAAGATGTTTTCTTTGGAACAAGTTAAGGAAGTAAGCCCGCTTCAGTATTTTGTGGCTGTGGTCAGCTTGAGTTTCTGTTTGCTTTGAAGTCCGAGTTTCTCGGAGAGCTTTGGTTTGGGTGGTTCGCAAAAGTGACTTGCGATTGTTTGAGAGTTCTTTGGGGTTATCTGAGTTTTCTGGATATCTTCAGGAAATCAGAGTTTTGTCCACATCTGGAGATTGAGTTTTCTCATCGACTGGAATTCCAGGAATGGTACCGTATGGTTCAGCTTTATAGAAGAATGGTTCCAAGAGTTGAGTTGGTGTAGCAGCTCGGAGTTTTGAAGGAACTTCTGAATGATTCTTATGGATTTGATGAACCATATCTCTGGGGTGTGTTGTTGGGTTTGTGCTTGTGTTCTTCTTCTGCATTCTCTTCTATGTCGGATCAGAGTTGAGCAGCGGAAGCAGTTGGGAGGTGTATATGCTTTTCTTTTTCTGGACAGAAGAAGTTGTTGTCTTCTGATATTGAGGAGTTGAGTTTGAGTGGTTGGTTTTAGTTGATCTTGAGGAGATCATCTTGTTGAGTTGATTGGTCCAGTTTGTTGCTAGAAGCATCAGTGAAGGTTGAGCTAATCAGTAAGACTGTGGACAACTCAGGATTTGTCTGTAGAAATTTTGGTAGATAGGAGTCGAAGGGATTTGGACTCTGAAGTCGGAGATTTAATTTTGGATAAGTTTTCTCCAATCGTAAGTGAGCTATAAGATTGGGTGGGTCTGTGAAGCTAGCTCTGAAGTGTTTTGGATCTTTTCTGTGATCTAGGAGATGAGTAATTGATCTATAGGATTGGATTGCCAGTTTGGATTACTGGGATTCGATGGGTTTCACGTATCTCTGAGGGAGTACGTGTATGATCTGTCTCTGGTTGTGGAACCAGCAGTTCTGGAGTTTTGATTGTTGAGTCAGACTCGTTTGTAGTCTGATATCTTGTCTAGTGTTGTAGTTATAGTTGTATTGGAGCTTAGTAGCTTCATAGTATTGTTTGTTTGGATTCTCTAGGGTGAGTATCCCGGTGTGTATATATATACACCTGGGGAAACTCGAAGAAATTCTATCCAGAATTTGTTTGGATAATTAGATTTGTTTGATTGGTTGTGTTGGTTGTTAGCATATGTTTGGTATATGCTTGTGTTTTTAAATTAAATTTAATAAGATTATTAAATTACCTTTGTTTTAAATTTCGGGGACGAAATTCTTTTAAGGGGGAAGGATTGTAACATCCCGGAATTTTTAACAATATCAATTTAATAATCTGTAATAAAAATTAAATTGATATTGATATTCTGTAAATAATTATTCAGATAAATTTAATAATCTCTTCAGTAAATATTTGAATTGGTTATTTTATCTTTTAAAAATAATAAATTGATCCTATTTCCAATATAAATACTTGGTTTATATTTTAAATAGAATTAGCTTTGTTTAAATTTTAATAAGTAAAACATATTTTCTAGTTTTTATAATTTGAGAAATTTGTTTTATTTAATATTTGTAGTAAATTGGAAAATTGGCTTTATTTAATATTTAAGCTTTTCAAAGTTTAATAAATGATTTTGGTTTAACTTAATAATTAAATCATGTTTTAAATTCTAATATGCATACATTATAAATGGGAAATTTTAATACAAACTAGTATGAGTTTTCAAAGACTATTTCATAAATAAATATGATTTTAAGAACTGATAAGAAAATATTAAATGTTTTTAATTAAATTAGATTGAACTTTAAATTTAGAATGATCAAATAAAATGGATATTTTATTGGTAAAAATATGATTTCTTTTAAAAATGATTTTTTTTAAACAATGTTTATAGTATATTGTTTTTATAAGTAAGTTTGAATAGAATTTGTAATTTTTGTTTCAAATTTAATTTATGTATATAACTTGATTTGAGATTTATTGATTTTGAGTTTGGTTTGAATATAAATTTAAAAGATTGAAATCTTAATTATTTTAATTTCTATATGTATAAGTTTTATTTTATAAGCATGATTTGCTTTCTTTTATAAATTTAGATACATATTTAAATTCTAATTAATTTATCAATTAAGCTTAATACATGTTTATTAACATGTTAATATACAAATTACTTTTAAAAGACAAGTGTATGAAGATTTAGCATTATTTAACAAGTGTTGTACAATTTGACAAGTGTAAGAAAAATTGGTTTTTCTTTTATTTTAGCAAATCTGAGAATACATTTGTATAGTTTACAATATTCATTCATGTTTCATTTTTATTCTTCATTAATCCAAAGAAAATCATCAACTTCTCAGATCAAAGATCAAATCTTCTAAAACCTGAATCATTTTTCCCTGTAATTCTCCTCATTATCAATCTGTAGCTTGCATGTTCCTCTTCATAAACATCAATCTGCATATTCACTTCCTCAAAATCAAATTGAGCCTACACATGTTTGTTTTCTGGAAAAATTCAAAAGCATTTAGCCTGAAACAATTCTGCATATTCAAATCAAAGGGCTAGCATTATTTTTTGTACTCTGTTTAAACCTGGAATGTTGAGCATTTGCATACATATGGGAATTGGCAACTGCATCAACTAGCACCTGCATGCAAGCATTTTAGTCAGAGAGAGCAAATAGGCAAAAACTGCATATAAATTCAAAAGGGAGTCAAAAACAGAGGTCTGCATTCTTGTCTCTGGGATCATCTGCATATCATTTCAAACATGGAGTAAATCAGGATCTAGCAAAAGCATTTCAATGAGGCTCTGCTTCTTTTAAAATAGGTGAGTAACTTTTAACTTTTTAATTTTTTTTTTTTTTTTTAAAAAAGTTGCATGCTAAATGTTTAACATAAATAAACATTTCCTGTGTGATGATAATGTTACTATGATATGTATTGTTGCATGCAGTATTTCCTGTTGTTTCTGTTGTTCAAGAAACTGATTTTTGTTTAAAAATTTATGTTGGTTAATTTAGATTACTGATAAAATTTATGCAAGTCAAAATCAATCTGATGTCTCTGGTAACATATCAAAACACCAATACATGATAGTATGAACTAAAATTTATACTGTATGATTTGTAGATCCAGTACTATAAATTTAAAACACAAATAGAAATATGGTTTCTAATACTGGAAATTGAATTTTTAGTAAAGTAGATATGCTGTAGTTAGTTTTTGAACTGGAAATTTTAAATATCAGGAGTTGTCTCTGTAAACACAGAGCAAAATATAAATGCATGTTGATTCTATTAAATCTCAAACATGTTTATTTATTTATTCAGTATCATAAACTTAAAATACTACCTGTAACTAGATTTTTAAGTCAAATATGGTAATTTTTAGATAGTAGATGTAGTTGCTTTTGGAGTTTGAACTAAAAATGGATTATTAGTAAATTCTAATGATCTGTATGTAATGGAGGTTCGGGTTTCCTCCTGGTAATGGAAAAGGGGTAGATGAAGCCAGGAAAAATACTAATTTATGATGAATTTCATTGGAATGGTTGCGGTAGGGAAATATTATGTGGAACCCTAGTTTTCACTGTGGCATTTGATTCAATCATTTCGAGATGATGGAGTGATCGAGTGCTTAGATATTCTGGGAATGGGCAGTATGGGTGTAGTTGAAGCCATGGTCGAGGTCGCTGACAATCTGGAGGCCGGAACGGCGAAAGATGGCCGTTGACAGGTTAGAGGAAAACCTGGAAGGGTTGTTGCCAGGTTTGGGTTTGAAGAACTCGATTTTGTTTTTGATGGTTGAAGCTTGAATTGTGGGTCGTAGTGGGTAGCTTGGTTGGTTACTGATGAGTTGTAATGGTCGTTGACGATCATAAATGGACGGCGACGCCGTGCATATGCACGGTGAAGTAGGATACAGGAGAAGTTTGGATAGTTGTGGGGTGACTCGGGTAAACCCTGGTTTTTCTCGAAGTGAAGTAGTGTGTGACTCGGGGGAATTGGGTTGCAGACTCGAAGTAGATTTAGTGGGGGAGTCTGGTGTTGTTTTCAGATTTACAAACCTGTAACCTCTGGAACTAGAATTTGTAAAAAACCCTGAATCATTTTAATGATTAAGAAAACTTAAATCATATTTAAATTCAAGTTTGAATTTGTTTGAATTCAAGTTAAGTTAACATCCTAGTTTAAATAAAGAAAGTTAGAAAGAAAATTTATTTATTTATTTTTACAGGTTTTAATAACCTGAAACTGTTTTATAAAACCTGACCATATTTGAGTTTTAAAAATTTAAACTAAATTAAAAAAAAAGAATGTAGAGCAAGTTTTAAATCAAAGTTTTAAAACAAGTTTAAAATCTTAATTCAAAATGAGTCTGAATTATAGATTCAAAAATATTTAAGTTTCATAAAAATGTAAGGTTTTTGACAACTTTGAAATGTGTTAAAGTGTTTTTATAAAATGATTTAAAATCTGAAGTTTAAGTTTTAACAGAGTTTAAAATTTAAATTTAAATCTGGATTCAAAGCTAATTTTGAATCTTAAGTTTAAATTTGGAATCAAAGTTGAATGTGTATTCAGTTTTTGAAATTTAAAGAAAATTTGAATTTGCAAGATTTAAACTAAGTATTAATTGAGTTATTGAGATGCTAAAGTTTTAAATTTTTAAACTTTGTTAAGTTTAAACTATTTTCATTTCAAAACTTGTATTTGAAATGAAATTTGGAAACAAGTTTTAAAGCACTTTGTTTTAAAATAAAATTTGTTTAAAACATAATTTAGAAAAGTTTTATTTTAAATTTTAGTTAAGAATTTATGGTTTGAAATTAAATTATTAAAGGGTAATTAATAAATAATTAATTAATTTATTTAATTAATTATTTAAGTTTAATGCATATTGATTTAGGGGTTAATCAATTTGAAATTTAGATCATTAATTAGATTTTAATTAATAATTAATAAATTATTAATTAAGTATTTAAGTTTTAATCAAGGTTAATATATTTAAATAGTTAGACTTTAAATATAGTTAATTAAAGAAAATTAAATTTGTAATTAATCTAAGTTAATTATTTAATTAAATAATTAGAGAAGGGTTAATGAGGTCATTAACCAGGATTGTTTGATAATTAATTAATGTGATTAATTTTTATAATTAATTAAATTAATTAATTTCATAATAATCAATTCTAAATGGTTTGAGTAATTACTTAGTAAAGTAATTAAGAAATTAATTACTAAATGTAATTAATTAAGTTTAATGGAATTGTTTAATTTAATTAATTAAGTTTGATTAATTTTAAACATTTGGGTTTTAAAATAATTACTTTATGTAATTAATGATTTTGGAATTTACTTAGTTAAGTAATTAATTAATAATTACATGATTGTAATTAAGTGGTGATGTTTAAGTATGAAATAATTTGGATTAATTATTTAGTAATTAATCAAATAATTAATTAAGAAATTAATTATTAAGGATCATTAATTAAAGTTGATTAATTATGATTAATTAATCAGTAATAGGTAATTAAAGGTAATTAATTAATATAATTAATTAAGGATTAAGGTAATTAATTATGATTAATTAATTAATTGAAGTAATTAAGGTTAATTACTGTTAGTTGAGGATAATTAATTTGTGAAATTAATTAAGGATAATTACATGAATGTAATTAAGAGTAATTAATCAAGAGTGATTAATTAGGAAGATTTATTTTGAATGATTAATTGATTGTAATGAATTAAATAGATGGTAAGCAAGTTATAATTGGGTGAAGTAATTAATTTAATTTATTTTAATTAATTATAGATTAAGTAATTAATTTAATTCATTTTAAATTAATTAGAGATGGAGATAGTTAATTTAATTCATTTAAATTAATTATATTGTGATGAGTAAATCTTTGCTTATGTATGAATGGATGTCATTGTTTGACTTAGATGCCGTGTGATCTCAGTAATGAGATAAATGATATTGTGTGGTATGGATGCTTGATTGTGTTGTGATGATAACATAGGTTATCTATTGTGATGATATATGGAATATCTATTTGATATTGATTATGTGGGTTCCCTATTATGTGATAATGTTGATTATCAGTTATGATTTATGAGTTATCTATCTATGTGTATATAGATACTATATTGAAATGTTTTAAAAACTTTTAAACAACTTGGACCTAAAAGACACGCTTTGGATTTCGATGAGACCGGGATCGGGTTTCCATATTTGGATATCCGAAAACCACATCGATTCCAAATAACGTTAGGTCGTGAACCAAAGTGGAGCGAGTGAAGACTCGAGGTGTAAGGGCTATACGTCAGTATAACTCTGTGGGTGATTCCGTAATGAGTTTGACGGAATAGTACTTATAGATTCGAGATGGTGGTATGAAGTGCAAGGGTTATTGTCGTTAACTCTGAGGGTGATTCCAATATGAGTGTAACGAGATAATGCCTTCGGTTTCGTTCGAACCCGGAACGAACTTGTATGGATTGAATGCTTTCAGCACATCGTCAGGTGGACGATGAGCATTCTAAGATGATATGTCCTATAAAGGTAAATCGTAGCCTCAAGCCTCATCAACCGGGAATGGCTAAAACAGGGGAGGTGCAGCAAGGCTTCGTGGGTAGCCCCCACTTGAGAGTAAGATATACCCCTGTCTAGAGGTCCCTTTATATTTCGGCTGTGTGGACGGTCTTTTGAGCTCTTACCGTCGGGGTTATCTTATTCGGAACTGTTCAGTAAGGAACGGGTCCGGCTTTGTGTTGCAGGGGATGAAGGGAGTAATCCTCGGTACGGTGATCTAGGCCACGTACTGTGACGGGCGGTACCCCAGTAGCCCTGCCATTGTATGGAATCCAAAATCCAATAAGTGCCAACGGTTTTGATTGTATTACCCACTTTTGTGGCTAGTAGCTGGAATTTAATGAATGTAACAATTTCGGCTATTTCTTATTTATTTGAAAACCCTAGACACTATTATAATATCATCGGATTTCCTATCAAATGTTTTGGTTAGCGTAAGGTAAAAACTTTTCCATGTTTATGTGTGGGAAGTCTTACGTGATACCTTTCTTTTCAAAGGTTTTTGAAAGTTAAGCAACTTTAACCTGTTACTCACACCAGACCCATGTCTGACCCGGAGTTTATTTTTGTTTTTCATAAACTCTTGGGTACTCAAATTTTTATGAGTAGTCAAGGGATTCAGGTTAGGATTCGGGTTTGCTTTTGACGAATTGTGGAGGAGCAATGGAGCAGGAGGCTTCTGCGTTAGATATATAGTTTCTGCTGTGTATTCTCTGTGTAGTATCTCTTGTATCTGTTGTATTGAGTTGTATTGAGTTGTAAACTAGACAGGTGTTTATAACTGTCTAGTATGAGTTGTTTATGCTGTGTATCTCTGATGTATATGATACTATGTAAGTATTATGTGATTAATATAATTTATTCGTCCCGCTGTGTTAGATTCTGATGTTGTTTCTTCCTTCTCTTCTTTCTTTTCTCTTTTCTATCCCTTTCTTTCTTAAAGATGACGCGTTTTTCCGGGAGTGAAAGTCGGGTCGTCTCACTCTCTTAACATGACAATGTCTATTTTACCAGATAAGCTATGTTTGTTTCTTTTTAGCTACAATATCCATATAAATAAGAAAACCAATTTTTTTCAAGTTCAAAAATATGTGTAGCTGCTAGGATTTGAACTCTAGATCTTAGATTGGAAATTATATGTCTTTACCATATGAACTAGTAATGTTATATGTTAGACTTAAAACGTAATTTTATACTCATATTTAGTTCTAGTTTACACCTTCCATCTAAACAAACATTTCCTTCCGTTCATCTCTTTTTACTATCCCGCCATTCCACAACAAGAATATGACTAGCATGCCGATGAATAGTTGGGTGCTATTTTATTTGGATATGGTATTTTCTTTGTTCTTTTAATCAACTTTCTTTTCTATCAAGGCTTGTACTTAAATAGCCTCGTGTTATTTTGGCTTATGGAACTTTATTTTCTTTTTCCTATGATACATTATGTAGCTACATCTTGATTGTTATGTTGGTTATGCTTATTCTATGCTTTACTTGTTATGTCTACTCCTTCTTGTCGATGACAAAGGGGGAGAAAAATGTCTATTAACAAGTTTTATGCAGATTACATTATCGCCACACATTCAAGGGGAGAAATATATATAACTTTTGATATATAATTTCTACTGTATATCAATTCATCAGTCATAGGTTGTCATCAATCAAAAAGGGGGAGAATGTTGAATCATGAGTTTTGATTCATGACAAGGAGCATTAACAAAGACTATATGGCGATAACAACAAAAAGAGAGTAACATATACATGGTGTAAACTACAAAGAGAAGAGCTTCAAAACTAGTTTTCATATGATTATTTATTATGTTTTTGAGTCTTAGATATGTTTAGATACTGTTAAAATCATTCCTCAAGTAGTTACACTTGCAGACAAAACAAACTATTTTCATTTGTATATGCATTGAAATTCACTGTGCAAAATTGCATAGGTAAGTCGACTGATTACAGTCGACCAGTCGACTGACCTGGTGCAAAATGCACAGTGAACAGAGAATATACATAAAAAATTTAATTTCAATCAACTGAGCTTTTGAACTCAGTCAACTTACCGACACATAATGACTATATTTTCTGAACGGATGCATCCTCTCGCGAAGAATTTCAATCCAATTCGAAGAGTAATGGTTGCGTCTCTTGATTGAACCTCTTAGCAAAAGGTTGTATCTATCTATGCACTATATAAACACATCAAAATCATTTTCCAAATAATCAATTCTTGAATAATTTACTGATCTTAATTACTCTCCATGTTCTGCATTCAAAAGAAATCAAACCATCTTCATTGCTTGAATCTTTGAATTCATATTCACATTCTTTGATTCATGGCGATAATCTTCCTTTCATATCTCACACACACTCATATACTTGAGGATATGATTATATGAAGGGTGTACACACATTAACATATCCGTTTTATCAAGAACAAATTAGTCAGACAATTTTATGTACTAGTAGAAGTCCTGTTCTACTGCTCAGGCATTGTGAAGTGCTCTTCGGTTGCTGAGGCGAAATTCTGTTCCACTACTCAAGTCCTTGTTCGGCTGCTCAGGTGTTGTATAGACCTATTCCTTCAGGTTAATTAAGGGTTATTGATTAGTTAAATTCCAGAAGGAGTCTAAGACTGGACGTAGAATGGGAAATTCGAACTAGTATAAAAATCTTGGCGTGCTCACTTTTATTTTTACTTTACTCTACTATCTACTATCTTTGTTTTAATCTCATACATAATTAGTATATTTCCATAGTGCACGATCCACACTCCCTTTCAAGTAGTAGTCTAGAATGAGTTTGAGTGTAAAATATATAAGAGCGTGTATTTGTTAGTGATATAAAAACATTTTATATTGTATTGTTTGATAGGTTGAGTTGTATTTTAATTCAGGTCGATGTGTCTAGCCAACGTTATCGATAGGGATTACTAAACACTTGAACTAGATCAATCGATACAGTATTGTTGTGGAAATTGGGTAAAGAAATAATTTTACCTAGGATATATTTTACATAAAGAATGATTTTCAAAAATAATATAGTATAGTATAATATTTTTGAGGTGTTGTGTAGGAGATAATAATGCCTTATTATTATCAATTAGGATTATTTAGTCATGCTAGTCTAGTTTAAGCATTGATTATTGTTAGTGTGTATAGGTAGCTCCCCTTCTTAAGATATGGATTGAGTAAATTAGAAAAAATATTGTAATGAACACCTTATGAATTAGGTTTTACAGTTTGACTACGATGTGTTAGATCTTAATATTGGATTAATCTTTTCTTGATTAAAGGGTGTTTATTGAAGGTTAGAGTATTTGGAAATAAATATTTGGAAATGGACTACATAGGAAGTTTTCTTTTAAATAAAATGAATGTAAGTTGGAAAATTTAGAACTTAAATCCCAGTACTTTTGAAAAATGATGTTTTAAGGTTTTGGAAAGTGATAATAGTATTATTTGTAAGTATATTAGTTAAAATAAAAAAATTGGGAACAAAAATGTTAGGTAAGAAGTGTTTTCTTTGAATTGGGTAGGGGGAACAAGTCTTTCTTGTTTTGTGTTGATCAAAATAATCTTTAGGCGACGATCATATGTTTGCCTAGGTGAACGTTTTAGTGCACTTAGAAAATTATTCTTTTATCATTGTACAATTGAAACAAGTTCAACCCGAACGAACCCAAAGTGAGTTGGTGATAAATGTTTTGTTGGAAAATGTAAAGTATTATTCCAAAAATAAGATTTTGAAATGAAAGAAATATTTTTAAGTTAACTAGTTCGAGTGGCTCGAAAATAACTTAGAATTGGGAAAGAGATGTGTTCAGATGGTAAACACTTCTCTTGAGTATTACCCTTCTTAGTAATGGAATGTATGATACTGTTTGGTAGTACCAGATCCTTATTATCATTTTGGAGTTACTCGGGTTATGTGTATATATTTACTATGATTGAAATATAGAGTTTCATTTCAAAAAGTTTTTGAAATAAAAGCCGGGCATTTGGTTCTTGTGTTTTCTTAGGAAAATAAATTCAAAATGGAATAGTGGAATCAAATAGGGGTTTATATTCTTAGGCTATATTAGACTATCATCCAAGTTGAAACCAAGAGTTGTTTGTGAAATGTTTTCATAAATGATTAGTGGGAATAGAATTGGTATTAAGGAGAACCAATGTAGTAAGTGTATGGGTAGACATAGATCATTTATCTTTTCATAGAGTTTGGTCTAAGATTTGATTACATGGCTTTGAGATATTTTAGCCGTTTTCAAAAAATATTTATTACTCAAATTTTGACGGCGAACACTTGATGAGGATTTTTGGCACGGGACCAAAGTTTTCTATCATAGTATGTGACTATGCAAGGAGAACAGGGATCCAAATAAAGGAACCTGGTCAGAGTCCGCATTAGAGAATCAGGTAAGCGCTACAAGTTTGGAGGTGAAGTTATGTATTCGAGTGGGAATCGACATTCAAAACTGAGTTACTGATTATGGATTCTGAAGATTTGCATAGTGCTAGTAACCTTTAAATTTTTATTTCCAAGACATTTACCCTCTCATAAAACTTGGTCATCCCAAGTTGAGATTGATACAAGTATCTCCACTAGTGAAGTGTTATAAGACTTTAGTATTTCGGTCCTCTTACTAAAGGTTTTAACTTTAAAAGTTTCAATTTCTTTAGTTTATTCTTGGGTGATGTAGTATTGAAAGGATACTTTCTTTCCACTCTTTTGCAACAAGATTATCAAATAGCTTAAAAATGAATCTTGGCAAAATCAATTTTATTCGAACTCCATTCTTAACCTATCCTTGATCACTATTAATTTCAAATGAACAAGTGTGTTTCTTATGAGAATGCCTTTTAATAATAAGATATGATAACCTTATTCAGAATGATAACTGGTGTATATTTGCTATAATTCCCTTTTTCGGCTAAAAAGTGACCGTAACATAGCCATTAACCAATGCAAATAAAATATTCTATTTTCTTTAGAGGAAATTTTCTTTCTCCTCTCCAAGGAAGCTGGAGGAGGAGTGAGGGAATTCTATATATAAAAATCGTTGACTACAAGATCTTCAACATTGAGTCGTTTTTGAAGAAAGCCTTCCTTTATAACATATTAGCTAAGTAGGCCCTTAAAACGACGTGATCTGAAGAATAGACAGTTTGAAATAACACAGCAGAAAAAAGCTGAATCCAAAACACATAAAAAAAGAAAGATATTCCTCATACAAGTGCTTGTCACCTATTTATGATTATTGCCCATTTTGTATGAAATAAACTTAGAAGGTAACTCGAAAAATAAATTCATACTTATAGCGCTTGAACCATTTAAGGAAAAATCTTTGAGAAAATTATTCTGATTTAAAGCAAATTAAAACATACATCAAGATTTAGGTCAAGTCCTAATTTACATAAATGTAGAAACATTTGAGTAAACTCACACTAAATTTACCCGAATATAAAAGTTTCATAGTTGAGTGTCAAAAATACGCTTTATACCGAATTAGTCGTGATGTCTCTCTATACCCGTTGGTCCAAGAAGGGTTGAGAATTCACCATTGCACTCCAATTAGAGTCAAACCAATTTTTCTTATGCGAAACCACACTAGATGATTCCTAGCAATAGTTTGCTTTCAAATCAAAATAGAAGCTGTAATTATGCAAAACGACAAAAACATTTAATGAAGATCTCTAGAAGCATGAGAGAAAATGTCTAAAGTTTCCCACCACAATCTTTGTTAAAATCCATTCATTTTCCCCCTTTTCTCGCTCTCTCCTAATTATTACATAAACGTTTATCTCTACAAAAAACAAACGAAAGAGAAAAACCTCAGTGGCAGCCTGTGACCTCCACCAACTCCATCCCGATTTTGAAAATGCTGAATGTCACATTATTGTTGCTGCTTTGCAATGGGATTATTAAACCAACCATAAGAAGAGATAGAAATAAATAGTATGCAGTCCAGCAAAAAATTTCATTTGCATCCCAATTTCATTAATCCTCACGTAATAAAAACATACTCCTTATGTTTTGATTTAGCAAAAATATGTTCTGGATGGATTTGGCTATCTGGGATGCTTTCGGAGAGAACCTTGCTTTGGTATCATACTCACCTTATCAGCCAAGTTAGGTTGAACCAATCATTATTAACCCAGTCAACTTAGCTCCAGAACTGCCACCTTTTCCAAAGAGCTATAGGAGGAGGCAAAATTATCTTACTGTTTTTGCTAACTGCCATCGGTGTTAGTCCTAGGATATGAGTGCCATTTTGAATATGTATATACCGACAAGATATTTCGTAAGGTGTAATATGAAGCAACAAATATGTAAATATTTTAGTATTTTAGTTAAATTTTTAAAGTGATGTTGTGCAGCTGAAAATATGTTTACTTATTTTCTACTTTTCTATATGATGTCTTGCTCTAAGAAAAGGAATCGAAAGATTTAGAACCTTTTGACCTCGACTAGAGCGTATTGTCGGAAGGTCTAACCACTAAACTATTTAGATATCTCGATGATAAGGAAAGTTGAAGCTAAAATACCTTCTAATCTAGTTGGGAGGGTCAAAAAGAACAAATTTATCACTATAGCCTTGATTCCCTTCGGAGGGTAAAAAGAACATTTTAAGCTACCGAAGTAAACTAAAACGAATTCTAGGTTACCTTATTAACTTAGTACTAAATGCAGTTTTAAATCCTACTTGAATAATGAGTGGGTAGGAAAGCTAATCTAAAATTTTAAATCAAATTTAGAAAATAATTTCTTTATTTTGAAAGAAGTTAAGCTGATCGAAAGAATTCTTTTACTTATACTTATGTTTGCTGGAAAAAGAAGCTGGAAATTCTATAATTTTAGAGAAAGCGACTTCGAAAGTCAAGAGAATCCCTTCGCATGGGAGGGGGGCAAATGTTACTCCAAAAATTCACCTTCTGCCTAAGTCAAAAGATCTCAAGCAGAGGACGAAAGGAAAGGAGTTCAGATCATATCTTCCGAAGAGGTCAAAGGGATGCAGTCAACAATATGAAGCAGCTCAAGACCTTCTGGAGGAGGTAGAGGTTACTATTCTATAGTATCTGAAAAGCTCTTACCTTTTGATGAAGGCAAAGAACAAGGGTATGTGACCTTGTAACAACCTTTCTAAAAACATAATAAGCCTTTCGAACCGGTTGGAACACCTACTAAATACCTTTCGACAATACCGAAAAGTTTATGATGAGGGCAACTTTCATAAGTCGGCAAAAAATGAAGGACAGCCTTCCAACAACCTTCAAGGAAGACCCGGCTATCAGCAGTATTCAAGTAAAAAGCGACCTTCCGATAAAGTCAAACGGTATACAATAGCTGAATAAGAAAGAAACCATCCGACACCTCTGAAGGTTTCACATACCATATAGATGATAAACCTTCCAAAAAGGGCAAAAAGGTCCCTAAAACCAAATGGAAGAAAAGATCCTTCGGCAGCGCTCAAGGATCCAGATGATATGTGAAAGGAAAACCTTTCCATGAAATTGAAAGGTTAGCTACTACATACAAGAGGGTAACCTCCGACCCAGTCGAAGGCAAGGGGACGAAAGAATGCACATTGGCATCTATAAATAAGACCCAAAGGGTTCTATTTTGGAAGTGGATTTTCTCTCATTATAATTTTGTAACTTCGCAATTATAGCTCTGTAACTCTAATTGGGTATTGATTTGGGAAAATTAATAAAAGCGAAGTATCTTCCTAGAAAAAGAAGGAAGTCTTAAGTTTTGTGAATCGCCTTACTGTATACTTAAATCTTTGCCAGGTTGAACTCTTATTTTCAGGTTTAATTCCTCCAAAAGGTTCTTGCCGATGGAGATAATAACATTCTTTTTTGGACAACCTCTACATCCCTTTCGAGTTAACTGCCTTGCAATCTTAACCCTTCGGCTACAGCGGAAACTTACTTGAGTGGGCATCCTTAAAACCTTCCGAAGCCATAGAGGTAGCCAATAAAACCTTTCAGTTAAGTTCACAATCCATCATATCCCGATAACTTCATAAACCTTCCGAGTCATAAGTAGTTATTTACTTAACCTTCCGGTAAGAGCCAATACTATGTCTCCTTGTAGAACCATTTAAAGGAATCCTCTCCTTATTGAGGTAATAACTTTCATAAGAATTATCATCAAGGGTCATCTGAGCCAGTGGTCATTAACTAGGCAAAGTCGAGAGGTTTCGTTAAATCTCGTATTTAGACCTTCTTGTCAATATTGAAAAGTGGGATTCAAAGCTTAATCCCAAGTAGAGACATGTAGATTATTCTACAGATTATCAATGCTTTGGTATAAATCAACCCATTCTCACAACTTGGAGTAACTCTGGGTTACCAATAGAGCATGTAATGATCTTCCTAGAGATCCTACTTTCTACCATTTTCCAATAACCCCATCTACTTGGATTCTTTGGGGTGTTGACTATAAATTTGGTTAACATTTTTGGTGCTAGAAGTAGGGCTCCAACCTTCGACTCGATTGATTTCCTAACTCTACAATTCTCTCATTCCTATTGGACCAATTCCGCATCAACTTCACTTATTTTGGTTTAATCATGGCTAAAAGATTTAAGAGGTCTGAATAAGGATCTTCTGAATCGCATTTAACAAAGCATTCCCGAGTAAATATCAAAGATGAAGAACAAAGATCAAGGCTTGAAGCCTTGAAGATTATAAACAAAAAGAGGGCAGAATCTTATGATCCTGAGAACCGAAGCTTGACCCCTTTCAAGTGGGACCAACCCCAATTTTTGCACTTGGAAAAAGGATAAGCGGAGGTGACAACATTTTCTACCGAATGATAAGAACTATTTATTCATATTCCTAGGGAACTATCTTTGAAAAAGAGATGATAAAGGACTATGTTAGTTTCACAATCAAATCGAGTAAGATTATAAATAAGGCTTGCTTTTCAAGGGAAAACAATGAACCTTCGGAAAAATCCACAATTGAAGAAATAAGGTTGATAAAAGAACTACTCGGTGGAAACATAAAAATTATAGAAGAATGTCTAACCGAAACCTTAAGATTGAAAGAAAAACCCTTGAAAGAAGACCAACGAGCAAAGAAAGGGAAGCTTATCCCTTAAGAGGAAGTATTTGAACCAGGCTACAAAAGAATTAGACACTAGTTGAAAGTGTCTCAAAAGTCTAAACTTCTTGGATAATATAATCTTACAACATCAATCGAAGACATTTAAATTAGAACCATAAAGGAACCGAATTATTGGCCTTCATAGAATAAAAAGCCAGGGTTTGAGAGAAGATCTGAGGGATCATATTGTAACTTTCATCTCATAAATGGACATGATACAAACAAATGTAAGGTACTTGGGAAAATGATCCTACATATTCTAAGATAAGGAAAGCTGAAGCAATATGTAAAATATTAAACGAACTGCGGAATAAAGACTTTGTTCTCAAAATAAGAAAAGTCTACATGGTCGGGAGAGTAATTCTCCTTAAACTTGGGCTACCTAAAATGGTAGGCCACCAATAATGGTATAAAGCCCTTGGTTACGCCTAGATGGCCAGGTCAAGGCAGCGCATGAAGGGAGGGCATAAGCCTTTATTCGTGCCAAACTCAGAATTGGCCAGGTTGAAGCAGCACAAGTCCTTATCCACATCACACTATGGCAAGGATAAGGCACCTCATGGAGGGAGGATGGGTAATCCCTTGGTTTCGCCACATTATGGCCTGGCCAAGGTACAAAACAAGTCCTTAGCCATGTCACACTATGGCCATGTTAATGCGCCTCCTAGAGGGAGGTCGGATAAGTCCTCGAGCCTTGCTTCAAAATAAGCTAGCCGAGCACATTGGAAGCCCAGGTGAAATGTCCGGCGGACTAAGAAAAGTCAAGCCTGAAATAGGCACTGCCAGAAATCGGCATCGCTTAAAATAGCAACCACCAAACGATTGGTAATGTCTAAAATGAAAAAAACTTGAAATGAGCTCCGCTTAAATAAGCATAAAATTGAACAAAAGTGTCCCTGCCTAAAATAGGCCAAAACAAATAACAAATGGAAGAAGAAAACTTGGGCCCGGAGAAAGAGAAAGCATGGAAGACATCCTCATAGCCTGAAGATGGCGCATTCAACAAATAGAATCAAAAAGGAATTCTCTAATTTTTCTTTGAGGATATCCCCCAGATGGGTATTCTGGTCTTCTATTATTAATTACAAGAGATGGGTATTTTGGTCTTCTATTATTAATTACTAGAAATGGTATTTTGATCTTCTATTATTAATTGTCGAAAAAGGCATTCTAGTATTCTATTATTAGTTACCAGAAATGGTACTCTGGTTGGTATTCTGGTCTTTTATTACTTATAATCAGAAATGGTATTCTGGCCTTCCATTATTAATGGTACCCTAGACTTCTATTACTACAAACGGAATTCTAAAAGTGACAATCTGATCTTTCAATATTAATTTCCAACAATGGCATTCTGGTCTTCTATCACTTATTACCGAGAATGGAATTTCGGTCTTCTATTGCTCATTACCAAGCTAGATCCTTGATCCTTTATTATCAACTTCCAAATACGGTATCCTAAACTTCTATTATCCAAATTCCAAGGTTAGTTTTCTGGTCTTCTGATACTAAATGCCAGGTTGGATTCTTGGTTTTCTACTAACTATCAAGATCTACATCGGGTATTCTGGACCTCTATTACTTAATTACCACTTACAGTTTTCTAGGCTATTATTGCTAATTCCGGATTAGAGACCCCGTTATCTTATTAGCAGGTATAAATTTCTGTCCTTATGACCTCCATTATTAGAAACGATGCAACAGGTTTCTATTGCTTATTACCACGGAAAGGAATTTTGATCTTCTAACATTCCTTCTTATTGAAGCTGGCATTCTAACCCTCCATCACTTAGTATCGAAGTGTACCAAAAAGCGATTGTCGCATTATCTTAATTATTTCTAATACCCCGATCTGGGTCTGGAGGCATCTTATAAAATTCCATCATTAATATTGAAATTTGGATGCCAGGGCCCTTTTTATTGAAAGCCCAAATTTGGGTACAAAATCATTGGATTTCTATTCATCTCAAGTAATTTGACCCGAGTCAAAGAATATTATAAGAAGATCGCTACTAAAACAATCTCCGATTGGGAAACTTTTGACTTTTTATTCTTAGATCCCATTAATGACGAGGAATGGATCGGAGGACTACCACATCGAAATGATAGACCTAAAATGCCCCATCGGGGCCTTTATTGAGTAAATGTTAAATTTCGATAACTATATGCGGCTTGATATTAACTATCTTCAGGAATGCCGAACAAGTGGAAGGAGAAAAATCTCCGATCATTCCTTATCATGGATAAAAATAAGACCTTAACATTTTTAACGAATTGCTTATCATACAATGGCCATAATGATTTGCTAATCAAGGAAAATGATACGTTTAGATTGATGCGCCAATTTTGAGCTAACGATTAAGGATATTGTTTGCTACATGTTCCTCAAAAAAGTCAAAATGACAAGGAATCCACACTCATTTAATCAAGGAAAGAGTCAAGAATTAAAGCAGAGAACCAAGAAATACTTCAATCTCTAAGAGGCTTATCCAAATCAAAGATAAACAAGGTGCAAACAAAAGCAACAAAACAGGTATTATTTATAATGTTATAAATATCGCCTTACATTATGCTACATAGCGTCACCGAGATATGGAAATATATCCTATATATATTGAGATGCTTGTGATTTGGTCAACCGTGGGATCGGCATTCGAAACTGAGTTACCGATTATGGATTCTGAAGATTTGCATAGTGCTTGACTAACTTCTAAATTTTTATTTCCAAGACATTTACCTTCTCATAAAACTTGGTCATTCCGAGTTGAGATTGATACAAGTATCTCCACCAGTGAAGTGCTATAAGACTTCAGTATTTCAGTCTCCTTACTAAAAGCTTTAACTTTAAAATTCTTAATTTCTTTATTCTATTCTTGGATGGTGTAGCATCGAAGAGGATACTTTTGTTCCACTCTTTTGCAACAAGATTATCAAAGAGCTCAAAAGTGAATCTTGGAGAAATCAATTTTATTTTGAACTCCATTCTTAACATGTGCTTAATCACTATTAATTTCAAATGATTAAATATGTAACGATAGCGATTTTTCGTTGCCGAAAAACCGAATAGTTATGGGTTTTAAGAAAAAGAAAAGAAGAAGAAAGAGGTAGCAGAAAGAAAGAAAAGATAGAAAATAGAGAGAAAAGAAAATAGAACGGAACAGAAAACAGCAGAACAATATCAGAATCTCACAATTCGCAGCAGAACAACATATAATAGATAAATGACTAATCTTTAAACAAAGAACTATATCAGTTATGACATTACATTACATTACATCATATCATCTGAGTGTACAACATCAAACAAACAGCGGAAAAAGAAGTACTATATACTAGTAATACGCCATGCCATCCAGCTTGCCTCCAACAACTCCTGGATTCCAGAATATCCTGATAAACCTTAACTCTTGACTGCCCGTGTAGAAATTGGTGGGCACCCAGAGTTTAGGAAGGAAAACAATAAACTCCGAGTCAGTCATGTGACTGGTGTGAGAACTAAAACAGTTTATTTTTTTCTTTTAAAAATCAAAAATAGAGGAATATTTTTAAAGTCAATTCGAAATGCTTTTAAAAATGAGACTACCATAAGGCCTCCCGCACACACACACAATGCAAACGCAGAATCGGAGGAGATTTCTCCTTATGATAGTCAAAGATGCTTGATACGCATTAAAAAGAACATTTGATATTATTACTAGTGCATAGTGTAGAGAAAATTCATTTTGAAAATAAAGATATAAATCTTAGCCGACATAGACATTTCGAACTATGCCTACTATAGCTACCATCCAAACAGTGGGGCGCCACCATAAGTAGATGGCAGGTAATACAACTAATACCGTACGAGGCTCGTATTTGAAGAATGGATTTTCCAAAAAATGGTCAGGCCAAAGAACTTTCCATTGCCACATGGAAACGCCTCTGGAAGGACGCCCCGAGAACCAAACCGTTCTCTGCTAAACAAAGCCGGGAATCCCTTTTCCCAAGGAATATTACAAACCCTCAGATATGCCACCCCCGATCCTTTGGGACCTTTAAACGAGCGCTCGTCACCATCATCACACAATCATAACAAAGTGTTTTCAACATGAGTAAGTATCTGGGCTCCATACCATGATACTACCCTTTTCCAGAAGGAATGGCCATACCCTAGGGAAGCGATCCCTGAAAACCCTGCCGCACAATTCCTGTTTCGACAATTACCGGTTTGTGAGGCTCGACGAAGTCTCGTCCACAAAAACATACTTTATACAAAAGCCATGCTTTGGGTCAACAAATGATCATAGAAATGATCACCAAGATAGACGATCAAACAAATGATCCTATCACAAATAATCAACACAATGATCATTTCACAGCAACACTCAGTATGTCACATTACCAAGATTGGGAATATATTGCTGATAACCTTCAACTATATAACCTCTGAGCTCGTACGTCTCAGAGAAGGGTGTTAAGCTAAGAGAATAAATTCTCCGCCACCAACAGAAATATATTTGAAAGAAATCGGCTTTACATCTCAATTTGTAATGTCAGACACACAATCCATACAAGTCTGTTCCGGGCTCGAACAGAACCGAAGGCACTTACAAAGAAGTCCTTGCAATCCGGATATTCACTAATCACGCCCGAATTTCCCATCACATATGGAGATCTCAATACCGGGGATCAGCCAGTGCAGAGACAATCAACAAGAAACCCTTACGTTTTTGAAAATATCCGGTCTTCAACACCGGTCTTCGAATGCAATTCATAACGACGTATCACATATTCGGAATGGGTTATACGACCCCAAGGTCCTTTCCCGGTTAACCCGAAGAGTGAGCGCTTATTTTAAAAAAAAATAAAGTGTGGCATTCAATTTCAAGCAAATCACAACAAATACCTATTTAAAGGTAAATATTGATAGTCGGTTATTGAACTACCAATAGATATGCCAACATCACTAGATTCCAAATAATTTTCCAAATTACTTATTTCCCAAAAATATCTTGTAAAGATATATACATAATTTCCATACTTTAAAAATAAATTAATATTTATTTTTAAACTCATTTTCCCAATTTCATTTATAAATTCTATATTGAATTTACATTCCAAAATATTTATGAATATACGATTCCCATTCGATTTCTAATATTCATTTTCAATTTATCTTTAAAAAGATAAATTCAAAATATTCACTTAATATTGGAAAAACATTTTCATACTTATTTATTTATAAGTAATTCACAAGCCTTTTTATTTTCTACGCTTAGAAAATATTTAATATACTCTAATCGAAATTAAGTATATATTTCATTCTTTAAGGAAATCATTCACTTAACCATATTTATTTGGGCCAAAATGAATGTTGCGTAAAACATCGCTACGACAACCCAAAATCACTAGTATAGGGATTCGAAATTAAAATAGATATATAAATCCCAATACTATACAAAACATTTCCTTTCGAAAATCATCTATTATAACAACAGTGTTATAATCTACTATTTCCTTCTATTTCTCGAAAACGTCTATTTCAACAATAAATGTTGAAATCTATGGTTTCGAATCTCAACACCTTTTAAAACATCTTTAGATCGTTTTAATTCTATTTCAAACATCACATCCAAAATAATTTCTTTAACTTATTATTCACTATTCAAAAACGTGAATATACCTTGTTAATAAATTTCATCACTTCTACTCATTTTATTTTAAAGGATTATTCACTGTCTAAAACGTGAATATAACTCCATTAACAAATTACAAAAATTCCTTATCAAAATAAGTCGTTGCGGATTTATAAAATAATGTTTATAAATTTCATTTCTATTTATTTTACAACAACTTCCTTTTATAAATTTCCTTTATAAATCTATTCAATTTTATATCTCAATGATATACTAAAATTTCATATTATAAGTTAAATACTTATAATTTATTGGTTTACAAAATCGTTCCTTTAAACTTTCCAAATTTATAAATCTTATAACTTATAAGATTCATTTATTTATCCAAAATCTATTCTTTTAAATAACTTTACTAATTTTATAAACCTACTGTTTATAAAATTCCATTTATAACTTCACCGTTTATAATTCTATAAATTTCATTTATTTATGAAATTCATTCACAATTCATTCTAACACTTATAAAAGCTCGTTTTATAATTCAAATATTTTTAATTTATAAATATCAATTTATAAATCTTTTAGTATAAATCAATTTATATTACTATTTTAAAACGTCTTTAAACTCCTTTATAATTTCACCATTTTTTTGATTTATAAAATAGTCAAATTCTATAAATCCTATTTTTAAACTTTTTATAATAAATTCAAAAATCCCAGTTTAAACTATTTTATAAAATCATCAATCCCATATTTTCAAAAATCACTTTTAACTGTATTTCTCAAAATTCATAATTTTTATAACATTAAAATTATAACGTTTATTTATTTAAGATGAATCAATTCCAAAAATATTTTATAAACGTATATTTCCAAAAATCACTTTAGAAATCAAAATCGCTGTTTTTAAACTTCAAAATTGGATCCGATGACGCAACACATCAATAGTCAATCACGACTTTCAAACATCATATATCATCCATGATAAACAATCAAATATCACAATATATGAAATCAAATAAATATTTGTGAGGAATCCAGTTGGATCCCTCCAACCTGTTTCCCTGCATCCACAGACATTAGCACAATACCAATTCCGTTTCAAGACGGAATATCGCGCTATATGGGATTTTATAAAATATTATCCGCTTACTAACGGCGCAATAGGGACTCATCCGCTATACAAGGCGGGAAATCAATCAACTGCAATATATACATATGCCAATATATATATATTGCTATATATATAATATAAAACCAATTCCACTTCGAGGTGGAATATCGCGGTATATGTGTGTAATAAATAACCTCCGCTTACTAACGGCGTATAGGGTCTATTCACATCCAATATATATATATATAACAATCATCATTCAAGCATTCAATCATTCAATCAACAAATTTTAAATCTAACTATTTAAAATTTAAATAAATCCTTTTGAGTGAGAAGTTCTCACCTTTGCTTTTATTAGCAATCCATTTCCCATCTTGACTCGATTTTCTTGATTTACACCTTGTATAAATATTATACAATTCAATTAATATTCGAAACGATCGAATAATAAATTTTCGTTTTGATTATTAAATTAATCAATGGTTTTGTTCTAAACCAATTCCTTTAATAATTTTATTCAACTACTATTTAAATTTAAAACTAAATTTTCTTCTTTAATAAATTTATTTTAACTAATTATTTTACTTTAAATTAATATCTTTAAATCAATTTCTTTTAATAAATTTGTTTAACTAAAAATTTAAATTTTAAACTAATTTTATTTAATTTATTTACTCAACCAATAATTTCATTTAAAAATTCAAAATATGATTTTTAACTAATTCCTTTAAATTTTAAACAGATTACTCCTAACAAATTTGCCTAGTTCAAATTAAACTTCAACTAAATTTACTTTAAACCAAAATCTCATTTTCCTAAATATTTCAAACATTTTGCTTATATAAATTTCTTCAATCTTTTTTTAAAAAATTCCTTTGTTTAATAAATTTATTTTATTTCAATTTATTTTTAAAACTAAGTTTTCCTTTATTACTTTATTTAATTCAAAAAGTTATATTTGAAACTATATATATATTCCTCTACATGCTATCGATTTCTTTTCAATAGGTTAAATAAATTAACACTTTTAATTTAACCCAATCAAAAAATTAATTTATTGTAGAAGTACACCATTATTTATAAAATTAAATTAACAAAACAATATACCTCACTGTTAATCGACTACGGCCATCACCATGCCCAAAACGAACATCGCTCAAAACTCATAGCCACGCACTAGATTCGCGACCCCCTACTTCCTTCATGCGCCGCCGCTCCTGTCGCTGATACTTCATCAGAGCACGCGACCCTCATTAGAGCCGCCGCCATTGCCCATTGTGAAACTTCGCGTCGAACCCAAGCCCTAGCTTGACAGCGCCGCCATCATCTCGCGCTCCACACTCGCACGCCCATTTTCCCCAACTCGCAATGTCACCTCGCGCTTGCGAGCGTCGCCGCCATCGAGACCTCGTCCTACGCGCGCGGTCGAGCGCCGCCATCTCGCGATGCTCGAGATTGAACTCGCGAACCCTGAATCCCCCCTTCGAGCTCGTGATTATCCTCTCGTTCGCCATGACTTTTTCGCGAATTGAACTCCCCAGGCTTCGGCCATTTTTTTTTTCTGAATTGAGGAATGGAAGGAGAGTTAAGAGGTAGAACGAGAGAAAGGGAAAGGAATGTCGCCATTGTCGTTTGAACGAGAGGCCGTTGATTTTGTTTTGATTTGCCTTTTGAAACTGAAGGGGGCTTCGGTATTTTAAAAGAAAGTGGGAGGCATGGGTTACACGATCTTGTTCGTGATTTCTGCGTGACTTAAGGCATGGTTTTAGGCGTGGAGTTAGGGAAGATAACTTGGTGCCTTTGACTAATTTTAAAAATTAAAATTCAAATTGAATTCGATTAAATTCCAATGCGTTTACGCGTCGTGTGATCACATATCAACTCAGAAAAATATGAAATTTGAAATCCGAGAATAATTCAATATTACGAACCCAATGGAACTGGTTTCTTCGAATTCCGAGACTGCGCCTCGGACGGCTATTTTTAAATATCGATTCAAACGATTAAATTTCAAAACTGAACGATTCACTTCCAAATTAAATTCTGAAGCTTATAAAATCTTCAATATTATCAATATGAATTTTACAAGCCTTTGAAATATTTTTAATTGGCTTAAAATTGAAGATTCAAATTTTTATTCAACTTTCAATAGATTAAATTCTATAATTTAATTGCCAATTTCATTCTGATAATTTGAAATTCAAGTCAAACCATCATTCAAATATTTAAAATCAATTAAATATTTTCAAATTAAATTATTCAAAATTCTGGGTCGTTACAATCTTCCCCCCTTAAAAGAATTTTGTCCCGAAATTACAAGTTAAGAAGAATGCCCTTAATCCGTCTACTATTTTTCACAATTCAAATAGTTTTATCAACTTACTAACCTAAATCTTTTTACTAGAGATTCATTATCATTTCAACTAGCTTTCCAACTTCAAATATAAGTTCCAAACAATATTGTTTTCCTAACAATTCAAATTTAAATTTAAATTCAAATTTTAAACTTTCAAAATTTCTTAAAAATTTTCTAACACCCTAAATTTTCGAAAAATTTCGCCGGCGTCTCCTTTGCGCGGCTAGCTCGGTACGACTACAAAATGGCACCACGGCCCCTCATAATCAAAAAGAAAAGAGAAAGCCAAGTGGCTGGAGAAGAAAATCATCAAATTTCATACTGAAATTCAAATACGTACCTTTTTGTCGAGCAATTCAATTTTATCTTTGAAATCAAAATCTCAATTCCTTTATACACCTGTATATTCTGCTATTCTTAATATCCAATTCCAACATTCAAACCATTTTGCCAATTTCATTACAAAATTTCCAATATATGCTTCTTATACATTTTTACTTCACTTACATATTCATTTCATTCAATTTTACATTTCAATTCAATTCACAATTTCAATTCTATTTGAATTCAATTCTCAATTTAAATTTCATTCGAATTCAATTCTCAATTCTAAATATTGAATTTTATCGATTAACTTTCATTTAGTAATTCACATTACTACTTTAAATTAGTTTCATTCACTAATATTCAATTCATCTCGAATTTACTTAATTACTAACAAAGGAAATTTCAATTTATTTCTTTTACTTACTTGAATTTATATACAAATTCAAATTCATTAGTCCATGAATTAATAATTTATCAAGTTAGTTTACTTGAATTCAATCCATTTTATTTCTTATTTAAGTCTATATACTAATGATAATAATTTAATATTATTAACAACCATGCAATCATATGCTATAATAATTTATAGAAAATCAATTTTTTTCTATACAAAAATAGTTTTGGGAAAATTTATCTTATTTACCCGATTCAAAAACAATTTTATATTCACTAACAAATACGCGCTCATATCTATTATTACACTCAAACTCATTTAAGAGTACTGCTGACTCTATCTCTAATGAGTAATACCCAACAGAACCATGGTTGTCGCTTAACCATATGCTCTGATACCAAATGTAACGATAGCGATTTTTCGTTGCCGAAAAACCGAATAGTTATGGATTTTAAGAAAAAGAAAAGAAGAAGAAAGAGGTAGCAGAAAGAAAGAAAAGATAGAAAATAGAGAGAAAAGAAAATAGAACGGAACAGAAAACAGCAGAACAATATCAGAATCTCACAATTCGCAGCGGAACAACATATAATAGATAAATGAATAATCTTTAAACAAAGAACTATATCAGTTATTACATTACATTACATTACATCATATCATCTGAGTGTACAACATCAAACAAACAGCGGAAAAAGAAGTACTATATACTAGTAATACGCCATGCCATCCAGCTTGCCTCCAACAACTCCAGGATTCCAGAATATCCTGATAAACCTTAACTCTTGACTGCCCGTGTAGAAATTTGTGGGCACCCAGAGTTTAGGAAGGAAAACAATAAACTCCGAGTCAGTCATGTGACTGGTGCGAGAACTAAAACAGTTTATTTTTTTCTTTTAAAAATCAAAAATAGAGGAATATTTTTAAAGTCAATTTGAAATGCTTTTAAAAATGAGACTACCATAAGGCTTGCCGCACACACACACAATGCAAACGCAGAATCGGAGGAGATTTCTCCTTATGATAGTCAAAGATGCTTGATACGCATTATAAAGAACATTTGATATTATTACTAGTGCATAGTGTAGAGAAAATTCATTTCGAAAATAAAGATATAAATCTTAGCCGACATAGACATTTCGAACTATGCCTACTATATCTACCATCCAAACAGTGGGGCGCCACCATAAGTAGATGGCAGGTAATGCAACTAATACCGTACGAGGCTCGTATATGAAGAATGGATTTTCCAACAAATGGTCAGGCCAAGGAACTTTCCATTTCCACATGGAAACGCCTCTAGAAGGACGCCCCGAGAACCAAACCGTTCTCCGCTAAACAAAGTCGGGAATCCCTTTTCCCAAGGAATATTACAAACCCTCAGATATGCCACCCCCGATCCTTTGGGACCTTTAAACGAGCGCTCGTCACCATAATCACACAATCATAACAAAGTGTTTTCAACATGAGTAAGTATCTGGGCTCCATACCATGATACTACCCTTTTCCAGAAGGAATGGCCATACCCTAGGGAAGCGATCCCTGAAAACCCTGCCGCACAATTCCTGTTTCGACCATTACCGGTTTGTGAGGCTCGACGAAGTCTCGTCCACAAAAACATACTTTATACAAAAGCCATGCTTTGGGTCAACAAATGATCATAGAAATGATCACCAAGATAGACGATCAAACAAATGATCCTATCACAAATAATCAACACAATGATCATTTCACAGCAACACTCAGTATGTCACATTACCAAGATTGGGAATATATTGCTGATAACCTTCAACTATATAACCTCTGAGCTCGTACGTCTCAGAGAAGGGTGTTAAGCTAAGAGAATAAATTCTCCGCCACCAACAGAAATATATTTGAAAGAAATCGTCTTTACATCTCAATTTGTAATGTCAGACACACAATCCATACAAGTCTGTTCCGGGCTCGAACAGAACCGAAGGCACTTACAAAGAAGTCCTTGCAATCCTGATATTCACTAATTATGCCCGAATTTCCCATCACATATGGAGATCTCAATACCGGGGATCAGCCAGTGCAGAGACAATCAACAAGAAACCCTTACGTTTTGGAAAATATCCGGTCTTCAGCACCGGTCTTCGAATGCAATTCATAACGACATATCACATATTCGGAATGGGTTATACGACCCCATGGTCCTTTCCCGGTTAACCCGAATAGTGAGCGCTTATTTTTAAAAAAAAAATAAGTGTGGCATTCAATTTCAAGCAAATCACAACAAATACCTATTTAAAGGTAAATATTGATAGTCGGTTATTGAACTACCAATAGATATGCCAACATCACCAGATTCCAAATAATTTTCCAAATTACTTATTTCCCAAAAATATCTTTACAAGATATATACATAATTTCCATACTTTAAAAATAAATTAATATTTATTTTTAAACTCATTTTCCCAATTTCATTTATAAATTCTATATTGAATTTACATTCCAAAATATTTATGAATATACGATTCCCATTCGATTTCTAGTATTCATTTTCAATTTATCTTTAAAAAGATAAATTCAAAATATTCACTTCATATTGGAAAAACATTTTCATACTTATTTATTTATAAGTAATTCACAAGCCTTTTTATTTTCTACGCTTAGAAACTATTTAATATTCTCTAATCGAAATTAAGTATATATTTCATTCTTTAAGGAAATCATTCACTTAAGCATATTTATTTGGGCCAAAACGAATGTTGCGTAAAACATCGTTACGACAACCCAAAATCACTAGTATAGGGATTCGAAATTAAAATAGATATATAAATCCCAATACTATACAAAACATTTCCTTTCGAAAATCATCTATTATAACAACAGTGTTATAATCTACTATTTCCTTCTATTTCTCGAAAACGTCTATTTCAACAATGAATGTTGAAATCTATGGTTTCGAATCTCAACACCTTTTAAAACATCTTTAGATCGTTTTAATTCTATTTCAAACATCACATCCAAAATAATTTCTTTAACTTATTATTCACTATTCAAAAACGTGAATATACCTTGTTAATAAATTTCATCACTTCTATTCATTTTATTTTAAAGGATTATTCACTGTCTAAAACGTGAATATAACTCCATTAACAAATTACAACAATTCCTTATCAAAATAAGTCGTTGCGGATTTATAAAACAATGTTTATAAATTTCATTTCTATTTATTTTACAACAACTTCCTTTTATAAATTTCCTTTATCAATCTATTCAATTTTATATCTCAATGATATACTAAAATTTCATATTATAAGTTAAATACTTATAATTTATTGGTTTACAAAATCATTCCTTTAAACTTTCCAAATTTATAAATCTTATAACTTATAAGATTCATTTATTTATCCAAAATCTATTCTTTTAAATAACTTTACTAATTTTATAAACCTACTGTTTATAAAATTCCATTTATAACTTCACCGTTTATAATTCTATAAATTTCATTTATTTATGAAATTCATTCACAATTCATTCTGACACTTATAAAAGCTCGTTTTATAATTCAAATATTTTTAATTTATAAATATCAATTTATAAATCTTTATTATAAATCAATTTGTATTACTATTTTAAAACGTCTTTAAACTCCTTTATAATTTCACCATTTTTTTGATTTATAAAATAATCAAATTCTATAAATCCTATTTTTAAACTTTTTATAATAAATTCAAAAATCCCAGTTTAAACTATTTTATAAAATCATCAATCCCATATTTTCAAAAATCACTTTTAACTGTATTTCTCAAAATTCATAATTTTTATAACATTGAAATTATAACGTTTATTTATTTAAGATGAATCAATTTCAAAAATATTTTATAAACGTATATTTCCAAAAATCACTTTAGAAATCAAAATCGTTGTTTTTAAACTTCAAAATTGGATCCGATGACGCAACACATCAATAGTCAATCACGACTTTCAAACATCATACATCATCCACGATAAACAATCAAATATCACAATATATGAAATCAAATAAATATTTGTGAGGAATCCAGTTGGATCCCTCTAACCTGTTTCCCTGCATCCACAGACATTAGCACAATACCAATTCCGTTTCAAGACGGAATATCGCGGTATATGGGATTTTATAAAATATTATCCGCTTACTAACGGCGCAATAGGGTCTCATCCGCTATACAAGGCGGGAAATCAATCAACTGCAATATATACATATGCCAATATATATATATTGCTATATATATAATATAATACCAATTCCACTTCGAGGTGGAATATCGCAGTATATGTGTGTAATAAATAACCTCCGCTTACTAACGGCGTATAGGGTCTATTCACATCAAACATATATATATATATATATATATAACAATCATCATTCAAGCATTCAATCATTCAATCAAAAAAATTTAATTCTAACTATTTAAAATTTAAATAAATCCTTTTGAGTGAGAAGTTCTCACCTTTGCTTTTATTAGCAATCCATTTCCCATCTTGACTCGATTTTCTTGATTTACACCTTGTATAAATATTATACAATTCAATTAATATTCGAAACGATCGAATAATAAATTTTCGTTTTGATTATTAAATTAATCAATGGTTTTGTTCTAAACCAATTCCTTTAATAATTTTATTCAACTACTATTTAAATTTAAAACTAAATTTTCTTCTTTAATAAATTTATTTTAACTAATTATTTTACTTTAAATTAATATCTTTAAATCAATTTCTTTTAATAAATTTGTTTAACTAAAAATTTAAATTTTAAACTATTTTTATTTAATTTATTTACTCAACCAATAATTTCATTTAAAAATTCAAAATATGATTTTTAACTAATTCCTTTAAATTTTAAACAGATTACTCCTAACAAATTTGCCTAGTTCAAATTAAACTTCAACTAAATTTACTTTAAACCAAAATCTCATTTTCCTAAATATTTCAAACATTTTGCTTATATAAATTCCTTCAATCTTTTTTTTTTAAAATTCCTTTGTTTAATTAATTTATTTTATTTCAATTTATTTTTAAAACTAAGTTTTCCTTTATTACTTTATTTAATTCAAAAAGTTATATTTGAAACTATATATATATTCCTTTACATGCTATCGATTTCTTTTCAATAGGTTAAATAAATTAACACTTTTAATTTAACCCAATCAAAAAATTAATTTACTGTAGAAGTACACCATTATTTATAAAATTAAATTAACAAAACAATATACCTCACTGTTAATCGACTACGGCCATCACCATGCCCAAAACGAACGTCGCTCAAATCATGGCCACGCACTAGATTCGCGACCCCGTGCTTCCTTCATGCGCCGCCGCTCCTGTCGCTGATACTTCATCAGAGCACGCGACCCTCATTGGAGCCGCCGCCATTGCCCATTGTGAAACTTCGCGTCGAACCCAAGCCCTAGCTTGACAGCGCCGCCATCATCTCGCGCTCCACACTCGCACGCCCATTTTCCCCAACTGGCGATGTCACCTCGCGCTTGCGAGCGTCGCCGCCATCGAGACCTCGTCCAACGCGCGCGGTCGAGCGCCGCCATCTCGCGATGCTCGAGATTGAACTCGCGAACCCTGACTCCCCCTTCGAGCTCGTGATTATCCTCTCGTTCGCCATGACTTTTTCGCGAATTGAACTCCCCAGGCTTCGGCCATTTTTTTTTCTGAATTGAGGAATGGAAGGAGAGTTAAGAGGTAGAACGAGAGAAAGGGAAAGGAATGTCGCCATTGTCGTTTGAACGAGAGGCCATTGATTTTGTTTTGATTTGCCTTTTGAAACTGAAGGGGCTTCGGTATTTTAAAAGAAAGTGGGAGGCATGGGTTACACGATCTTGTTCGTGATTTCTGCGTGACTTAAGGCATGGTTTTAGGCGTGGAGTTAGCGAAGATAACGTGGTGCCTTTGACTAATTTTAAAAATTAAAATTCAAATTCAATTCGATTAAATTCCAATGCGTTTACGCGTCGTGTGATCACATATCAACTCAGAAAAATATGAAATTTGAAATCCGAGAATAATTCAATATTACGGACCCAATGGAACTGGTTTCGTCGAATTCCGAGACTGCGCCTCGGATGGCTATTTTTAAATATCGATTCAAACGATTAAATTTCAAAACTGAACAATTCACTTCCAAATTAAATTCTGAAGCTTCTAAAATCTTCAATATTATCAATATGAATTTTACAAGCCTTTGAAATATTTTTAATTGGCTTAAAATTGAAGATTCAAATTTTTATTCAACTTTCAATAGATTAAATTCTATAATTTAATCGCCAATTTCATTCTGATAATTTGAAATTCAAGTCAAACCATCATTCAAATATTTAAAATCAATTAAATATTTTCAAATTAAATTATTCAAAATTCTGGGTCGTTACAAAATATGTTTCTTATTGAGGCTGGCTTTTGATAATAAGATATGATAACCCCGTTAACTGGTGTATATTTGCTATAATTCCCTTTCTCGGCTAGAAAGTGATCGTAACATAGCCATTAACCAATGTCAAATAAAATACTCTTTTTTCTTTAATGGAAATTTTCTTTCTGCTCTCCAGGGAAGCTGGACGAGGAGTGAGGGAATTCTATGTATAAAAATCATTAATTACAACATCTTCAACATTGAGTCATTTTTGAAGAAAGCCTTCCTTTATGTAACATATTGGCTAAGTAGGCCTATAAAACGACCTAATTGAAGAACAGACAGTTTGAAATAACAAAGTAGAAACCAACTGAATGCAAAACGTATAACAAAAGACATATATTCCTAATACAAGTGCTATCACCTATTTGTGATTACTCCCCCAGTTTGCTCGAAATAGACTTAGAAGGGAACTCAAAAAATAAATTCATACTTGAACCATTTAAGGAAAAATCTTTCAGAAAATCATTCTGATTTAAAGCAAATTACAACATACACCAAGATTTAGGCCAGGTCCTAATTTATATAAATATAGAAACATTTGAGTAAACTCACACTAAAATTTACCCGAATATAAAAGTTTCATGGCCGAGCATCAAAAATACGCTTTATACTGAATTAGTCGAGATGTATCTCTATACCTGTCGGCCCAAAGAAGGTTAAGATTTCACCATTTTTTTCCAAGAAGAGTTAAACCAATTCTGCCTTAAGCATAACCGCACCAGATGATTCCTGGCAACTGTTTGCTTTCAAATCAAAACGGAAGTTGTAATTATGCAAAACGACAAAAACATTTAATGAAGATCACTAGAAGCATGAGAGAGAATGTTTAAACTTTCCCACCAAAATCTTTGTTAAAATCTGTTTGTTCCCTCCTTTTCTGTCTCTTCTAATTATTTTTACATAAACATTTATCTCTATAAAAAAACGAAAGAGAAAAAACTCAATGGCGGCCTATTACCTCCACTAAATCCATCCTGATTTCATCAATGTGGAAGTGCTGCATTGTTGCCGTTGCTCTGCATTGGGATTATTAAACCAACCTCAAGAAGATGAAGAAGTAAGTAGTTCGTAGTCCAGCAACATGATTTATCTACAGCCCAATTTCATTAACCCTAATATAATAACAACATACTCCTTACGTTTTGATTTAGCTACAAATATGTTCTGGATGGATTTGGCCATCTAGGATGCTTCTGGAGAGAACCTTGCGTTGATAACGTACTCACCTTATAAGCCAATTTGGTTTGAACCCATCATCATTAACCCAATCAACTTAGCTCCAAACTTGCCGCCTTTTCCAAATGAGCTGTAGGAGGAGGGGAAATTATCTTACCATTTTTGCTAACTGCCATCGGTGTTTAGTCCTAGGATATTAGTGTCATTTTGAACATGTATGTATTGACAAGCTATTTTGAAAGGTGTAATATGAAGCAACAAATATGTAAATATTTTAGTATTTTATTTAAAATTTTAAAGTGATGTTGTGCAGCTAAAAATGTGTTTGTTTATTTGCTACTTTGCTATGTGATATCTTGCTCTAAGAAAAGGTATCGAAAGATTTAGAACTTTTTGACCTCGATGAGAGCTTTTTGTCGGAAGGTTTAACCACTAAACTATTTAGATATCTTAATGATAAATGAAAGTTGAAGCTTAAATACCTTCCGATCTAGTAAGGAGGGTCAAAAAGAGCAAATTTATCACTTGAGCCTTGATTCCCTTCGGAGGGGTAAAAAGAACATTTTAAGCTACCGAAATGAAGCTTAAACGAATTCCAGGTTGCTTTATTAACTTAATACCAAATGCAATTTTTAAATCCTACCTGATTAATGAGTGGGTAGGAAAGCTAATCCAAAATTTTAAATCAAATTTAGAAAATGATCTCCTTATTTTCAAAAGAAGTTAAGTTGTTCGCAAGAATTCTTTTACCTATACTTGGTAATTATATTCACAGAAGAGAAGCTCGATATTCTATAATTTTAGAGAAAGTGACTTGGAAATCATCCCTTCGAATGAGAGAGAGGGGGAAATGTTACACCAAAAAGTCACCTTCCGCCTAAGTCAGAAGGTCTCAAGCAGAGGACAAAAGGAAAGGAGTTCAGATCAGACCTTTCGAAGAGGTCGAAGGGATGCAGTCAACAATATGAAGTAGCTTAAGACCTTCCGAAGGAAGCAGAGGGTACTATTCCACAGTTTCCGAGAAGCTCTTACCTTTCGAAGAAGGCAAAGAAATTAGGACAAGGATGTGCAACCCTGTAACAACCTTCCTGAAAGCATAATAGGCCTTTCGGGCCGGTTGGAATACTTACTAAATACCTTTCGGTGGTACAGAAAAGTTTATGATGAGGGAAACATTCATAAGTCGGCAAAGAATGAAAGAAAACCTTCCGACAACATTCAAAGAAAGCTTGGTTTTAGCAATATTCAAGTAAGAAGCGACCTTCCGACAAAGTCGAAGGCTGTACAATAGCTGAATAAGAAAGAAACCCTCCGACGCCTACAAAGGGTTTACATACCATATAGATGATAGACCATCCAACAAGGGCAAAAAGGTCCCTAAAACCGAGTGGAAGAAAAGATCTTTTGGTAGCGCTCAAGGATCCATGATGACATGTGAAATAAAACCTTTTGACAAAGTCAAAAGTTTAGCAACAACATACAAGAGGGGAACCCTTCAACACAGGAACGAATGCATGGCCCCCGACATCTACAAATAAGACCCAAGGGGTCTTGTTTTGGGGGTGGATTTTCTCTCATTCTAGTTTTCTGTCTTCTTTATTACAGCTCTATAACCCTAATTGGGTATTAATTTGAGAAATTTAATAAAAGTGAAGTATCTTCCTGGAAAAAGAGGGAAGTCTTAAGTTTTGTGAATCGCCTTGCTGTATATTTAAATCTTTGCTAGTTGAACTCTTATTTTCAGGTTTAATCCCTTCGGAAGGTGCTTTCCAATGGAGATGATAACATTCTTTTTCGAACAACCTCTACATACCTTTGGAGGTCGCTACCTTGCAATCTAAACCCTTCAGTTACATGGGAAACTTATTTGAGTTAGCAACCTTAAAACCTGCCGAAGTCATAGAGGCGGCTAATAAAACCTTTTAGTTAAGTTCGTAATCCATCATATCCCGATAACTTCAGAACCCTTATGAATCCTAAGTAGTTATTTAATTAACCTTCTGGTAAGAGCCAATACCAGCTCTCCTTACAGAACTACTTAAAGAAATCCCCTCCTTAATGAGGTAATAACTTTTATAAGAATTCTCATGAAGGTTCATCCGAACCAGTGGTCATTAACTCGGCAAAGTCGAAAGGTTTCGTTAAATCTCGTATTTAGACCTTCTCGTCAATATCAAAAAGTCAGATTCAAAGCTTAATCCCAGGTAGAGACACATAGATGATTCTACAGATTATCAACCCTTCGGTATAGATCAGCTCAATCTCACAACTTGGAGTAACTCTGGGTTACCAACAGAGCATTTACTGATCTTCCTAGAGATCCGACTTCTACCATTTTCCAATAACCTCATCTACTTGGATTCTTTAGGGTGTTGACCATAAATTTGGTTAACACTACGCAAATGACTATTTAGTGAATTAAAATTTAATTGAATTTGAATTATAACTTATATTAGTACCACCGAGATTGCTAAGCCTCTTTTCGAATTACTAAAGTATGTTTTTCAATTAACTTTAATTCTTAAATCTGTTTGGAATTAAAAGTTTATAAATTATTTTTAGGTTATACTATTATTTTTAAAGCTGTTTATAAATAATAACTTGTTTAAAAAGGGGTTTATTAAACAAATTTTTTATCTATAGTGATTTATAAATGATATCTTGAAAATGATATTTTATAAATGAGATTCTGTAAAGGAGTTATGGAGAAAGATTCTAAAATAGTTTTAAAAGTAGAGAGAGATATTATAAATCATTTTAGAGATTTTTTAAGTAATTTTTGAATCAATTTTGAAAATTTGTAATGAGGTTTGAAATGTGAAGTGAACTTATAAACGAATTTTTATAAGGGATAAGTGGATGGGTTTTATAAAGTGAATGATTTTAAAAGTAAGCGATGTTTTAAAGGGGAATTATTTAGCTATTTAATATAGAATGTGAGAAGAAAGAATTTTCCTTAGCTATTTAATATAGAATGTGAGAAGAAAGAATTTTCCTAAATGTTTTTGACAAATACTTAAATTGTTTACAAGTATACAAGGGAATGTAAGCAAAAGTGTTTTGATAGGATCTTTTGATAAAGTTTGATAAAGTGATTATTAATAAAATTTTAATTAATAAAGGCTTAGAGGATTCCATATAGAATTGAATCAATGTTTTATTGTTGTTAAATTTGATAGTTAAATAACCGACTATCAAATCTGGACCAAAATGTAACGTTGGAAATATCTAGGAGAAACGTGGGAATTACATGGTACAGTTACCATCGGAGGTGCTATACTATATGTATAAACTTGTTTCATTCTTCTAGATAATTGATAAGGAAATCTGTCCACAAGCGGTTACGAGGTGAACTCCGCTCTTATCTTTTGTATGTGTATTTCCTGAAGAACCGGAATTGAGTTTACTGGGACTATCGAAAGCTTTTTCAAAGAGACCAGGATAGGATTTGGTATTTGAAAACCGCTTCAATCCAACTCAATATTTCGTGTTAAAGACATCTTGAAGAGCATGGAATCGAAGATGGAGTTGTAAAGTGCAAGTGCTATTTTCTATTTTCCTTGGGAGGGATGCCCTGTAATGGATGTAAAAGAAGTAGTGCCTTTGGTTTCGTTTAGTCCCAGAAGGAATTTGTGTGGATGAATGCTAGCATTGCATTGATGCCTGGAGAGCAGTGTTAGCAATTTAAGAGGGTAGTGCTATATGTGAAAGTTAAAATGTTGCCCCAAGCCTCATCGACTTGGAATGACTAAAACAAGGGAGATGCAGCAGGGCTAGTTGGGTCGCACCCATCAAGGCTACGTCATCACCTTTCTAGATAACCACTTATATTATTTATATATTTAATTGTGCAGTAGAGAGCTCCATAAAGGTTGGGAATAATCAGGGTGATGACATATTCAGTACTATCCAGTAAGGGATAGGTTAGTCCTGTGTCACAGGGATCATTAGGTATAATCTCACTACATTGTTCTAGATGTGTACTGTGACGGATGGTACCCCAGTAGTCCAGTCATTAGTTCAAATCCATTCTCCAATAAGCGCCATATGGTTTTGATTGCATGCTAAATATGTTGGAACGTGAGATGCAATCATTCCAGCTATTTTGATATATTACTTTGAACCCTTAGACATTATTATAATATCACTTGATTTTGATGTAAAAGTGTTTAGGTTATCGTAAGGTAAAAACCCAACCGTATTTATGTGCTCCGTTGTCTTACTAGATACCTTTGATTTTTAAAGGAGTTTTCAAGTAATAATTCAGTTGTTTTGAGTTTACTCACACCAGACCCATGTCTGACCCGGAATTTTATTTTCTTCCCTAAAACTTTTGGGTGCTCAATTTTTTTTACAAGCAGCCAAGAAATCTAGGTTTTCTGCGGATGCATTTTGAAGGAGCTTAGAGCAGTTGACTTCATTGATAGCTAGTTATTGTCTTGTTTCCGCTGTATATTATATACTCAATATCTGATGTATAAGGACAGACTGTTTTAACTATCCTAGGATGTAATTATATTAGTGTAACTCTAATGTATTAGTTTTGTAAAAGACTTTGTAAAGTATTTTTTGATTTATATATGTTATTCCATTGCATTGTGAGATTCTGTGTTGTTAGTTTCTTCTATCTTTTATTTTCTATCTCCTTGTTTTCACCTAACTATCTGCCTTTTTGTTCAATTTGAGTTGACATGTGTGGTTTACTGCCTACTTAAACTGTACAGAAAAGCGGATCGTTAACATTCTGTAGGGAAAATATAAAAATATGATATGTAATTTAAGATGTTTACCTTATTTTAGTATTAGCAAGCATATACAACCAATATAATGCGAATGCAAGCTCTAAATGCGAAGCATTCACCATTTGCGCCTATTAAACACTCAATAAATAATGAGAACAAGTACATGAAAAGTAATATCAAAATATAACATAAAATAATACAATAACCATATGCTAATGTAACGATAAAACATAAAACAAATAATCTCCATTCAATTTGATTCATAACCATATCAATTTGCATTTTCTAATGTCAACCTTTTATTTATTAAAGACCATACGATGTACGTACATCATATGTATGCAAAACCATACCTGATCGCTCGCTTGATTACACAATTTCTATTCTGAACTAGTATTGTTCACACGACTACTCTAGTGGGGACTTTGATTCGGTTCCTTGATTGGAAACCGCCGTCCTCCTTTCATAGTCATATACTATGATATAGAATATCTAAATCAATCAAAAATCTATATCCAGTGTTCACCATCAAGAATTAAGTGAAAAATCCTAACTGGGTCTGTGTAAATCACCTCAAAATTGTATATTCGTATCTGGATCAAACAGTTATGCGAATAAAATAAAATAACCAATAGTTGGATCGTCGAATCGATGACCAAGGTGGCGGCGAGGCTCTCCAAATGGGAGTAGCTATATGGGTTTTGTGGCTTTGATTATCGCATATAGCACGCGCATGGGTGTGGCATTGGCTCAGGTCGAAGCGGCGCAAAAGGGGGTTGGAGCAACGGTCGGCAATGGCGTTCTAGCGCGATCGACGATGAAGTTTAAAAACAAAAGGGAAACATCATGCATTCCTAGAGAGAGCATGAAACTGATGGAGAAGCATGTAAAGTTTAAATTTTAAAGTTAATTAATTTAGTCAGTTATAAATTAATTATATTGAATGTTTATAAATTCATAACTTTTCCGTACGAGGTTCGTTTCGAGCACAGTAAGTTGCGTTGCATTCATATCAACGAGTACCGTGTTGTGGAGTTGGATTGAATGAATTCAGAGCTAGTTGGAATTTTAGGTTAGAATTGTACACCTGGTAAGTTTTAATTGAAAATGTAGAATTTTGGTGACTAACAAAATTAAGTCAGTTAATCTCACCTTTTGGCTAACCAAAAATAATTTAGTCAAAAAAAATATTATCTATTGGATGTGTCGATATTTATTATTAATAGTTATTAACTATTTGTATAATTTACTATTTATTATTAGTTGGATTGGATATATTCTTGCCTATTGGAGCGGATGAAAGCCTATTACGTTCCTGTGTAAAAGCGGATAAACCTTTGTATACAAATCCCACCTCTAAGCGGTTAATTAATATTTTTGGGATAATATACCATATGTGATGCAAGGAGACCGCTTGGAGGGATTCAACAGGTTTCATCGCACTGTTCATTTTATTTTTCATATATATTAAGATATATGATATGTTGGATGTTATATTGGATAACAAGAACTTGATTTTTCTTATTAGTGCTTTAGTAGCACTGAGCCTTGTATTTTGGTATTTTAAGATACTATAAAATCGCGATTAATTTAAAAAGTAGATTTCCAAGCGATTTTGAAAATTATGTATGTTTTGAATACTTAATGATAAATTATTATTTTTTAGTAATTTATTTTGAAATCTAAGGTAAGATTTTTGGATGTATAGTCTAATAGCTTTATGAAATATTTTAAAAAGAAGTTTTGAACCATGAATAAAGATTTTTTAAATCTTGGAGAATATGTTAGTCCTTTATAATTAAAAGGTATGGTTTTAAAAAAGGAAATAAAAATATTTGGACATAATAGTTATTAATCATCTTTATATAAAGTGATATATGTATATAGGTACATATATTATGGTTTATTTATAAATGTGAAATTTATAAAGGGAATAATCTATAAGGAAGTGAAGATTTGTAAATTGTATTTTGATAATAAAATTATAGATTTATAAACGAGGTTTATAAATTAAAGGAAACTATTATTGTTTAATAAATGGAAGAATAAATCAAACATTGGATTTATTATCAAATACGGAGTGAAATTTTAGAAATGGTTGACTCTATTTTGAAAATTGTAGGTGAGGATAAATTAAACTGTTAAACAATATTTTATAAATAGAATGGAATTTATCCATATGGAAGTAACATTAAAACAAATGATGATTGATGTTTTAAGTAAGATTTATGAATAAGTGAGATTCATAAAGGAAGTAAAGTTATAAATGGAATTCATAAATAAATGGGTTTTATGAAAGGAAGTTCTATAAAATGAAAAGTGACTCTTAATTATAGTTCTATAAATATGAAAATAACCGGGTTGAAGATTTAAGAATGGATATTTATCAAGGAAATATGTTAAGTTTTAAGGTTGGTTATTCATGTAAATATTTCTTAAAGTTGTTTACAAATATTTAAATAATTTTAAAAGTTAGTTATTTAAGCTATTAATATGGTTTGAAATTAATAATAATGATTATTAATAATATTTTGGTAATTTATTATTATTACTTATAGGGTAAAGATTAACGATTGTTTTATTCTTACTGTTTTGAATTATTAGTTATTATTTTTAGGTGGTTTAAAGTTAATTATGTTAATTATGGTTTTGAGATTCATAAATAGAGATTTCAAACGGACTAGGATCTTTATAAGAGGGGCTTATAAAATAATTTTATGATTTAAAGGAAGATTATTTACAAGGTAAAGAGGTTTATAAATAGATGGATATTTATAAATTAATTTTAGAAATGGGTTTACAGATTTATAAAAGAATTTATAAATAATTGCATCATTTTATAAGGGTTTAGAAATGGTTTGACAAATAATTTATAAATGATTTATAAATGGATTTAGAAATTTATAATGGAGTTTATAAACGATTTCAGAATTTGGTAAGACAGAGATCTTTATAGGTGTTTGGCATATATACTTATACCGTTGAGATAAGTATATAAATATTTTATAAGCATTAAAAATATAAAGGTCATGAATATATCTTTGAAAAAGTATTTTGATACAAGTATTTACAAATTTTTTTGAATTAATGAAAGATTAATTAAGGAGGCTTAGTGTTGCTTGGTGCTTCACCAAACGTTAGTTTTTCCTATGGAATTAAATCCCTAATTGAATGTTTCTTATTCGATAGTTAAGTAACCGACTATCGATTTTGGACCCAAATGTAACTTTGGAAATAACTTAGAGAAACAGTATGTTATGTAGCGCAGTCATCTCCGATGATGTTGTACTATGCATGTAAATCTCATTGTTCATTTTTCTAGGACAATGATAAGGAAATCCGTCAATTTAGCAATTGGAAGGAAATCTTCGATTTTATCTTTGACTATTTATTTCCTAAAGAACAGGGATTGAGTTTATCGAAAACTGTCGAATGTTGTTTCGAAGAGACCGAGGTCGGGTTTGTTATCTGAAAACCACTTCAATCCATCTCAAACGTTCGAAGTGAATACATCTTGAAGATGATGGAATTGGAGACGGAGCTCCAACCATTTTGTTTAATCCTAGAACGAACTTGTATGGTTGAATGCTGAGGGCAATTTTAGCATACTAAGTAAGAAGGGCTATATAAATTGTGAGAGTGAGGCCTCTTCGAGCCCCACATCCAGGAAATGAATAATGCAGGGACAAGCAGCAGGGTTAAGTGGGTCACACTCCAAGTAGGGTATGATCATCCTAAGTCTAGCGCGATATTCATGTATGCTTTGGGATCCCATTGTGTGTTTGTTGATTACAACCGGGGGTGAACATTTTCGATGCTACTCGTGGTAGTGCCGGTCCTGAGTAGCAGAGGTGCAATGTACTATAGCCTCCCATACATTTTATCTAGAGGTGTACGGATTCAGTGGGTAGACCCTTACCCTTCCATAGTTGGAATTCATTCTCGAATACGAGCCATCAGTTTTGGTTGTAAAGTCTAGCATATTGGAATTTAATTAATGTTACAATTTTGGCTATGACTACTAAGTGTTTGTATATTAGACACTACTATAATATTAGAGAATTTCATATGAAATGTTTAGTTAACATTAGGTAAAAACCCATCCGTGTTTATATGCGACAAGGTCTTACGAGATTCCTTTGATTTTTTAAAGCTTTCATAACTTTAAAAGGCTAGAGATGTGAGCTAAATCACAAAGATGCCAGAGATTGCTAAAGCGGTCAGATTTGAATTAAAATTGAACTGGCATTCAATTTTAACCGAAAAATCCAACTAGTTTCGAATTCGTCCAATCTAACTTCATAGCATATTATTCGGTGAAACGAATGCAACGCAACTTGCCATACTTGACACGCACCTCATATGGAAAAGTTATGAATTTATAAACATTCGATATAATTAATTTAAATTAACTAAATTAATTAACTTTAAAATTTAGACTTTACCATCTTCTACCTCAACTCTTGCTCACTCTAGGAATGCACGTTGTTTATCTATTTTTATTAAACTTCAACGTCGATAGGGCCAGCACGCCGCCCTCGACTGTCATTCCAGACCACCTACCGTGTCGCCTCGACATGAGTCAATGCCACCCCCATAGTGTGCTACGCATGACTATCGAAGACATGAAATGCATATAGCTGCTCGCGTTTGGACGAGCCTCGCCACCGCTCAATCTTCGATTTGAGGATCCAACTATTGGTTAAGCTCGTATCGTCGTGCTCTACATTCTCCTATTTGAATGACCCTTAGAGGCTTCGATCAACCATGGCTATTGGATGGTTATATTTTTAATGGCAACTGAAAATATATTTAGGGTTAGGGTATGAAAATGAAGGAAGTTAAGGGCCATTTATAGAAAAAAATTCAGTACTAATCATCCGTAAAAATTTTGAACTCCAAACGAAGCGTGCCTCCTGGCATCCTACATGTCATACCCATATCCCGAACACAATGTAATATAATCATATTCAAAAGATAATTTTTCAGAATTAAATTATGTTAATTTAATTTCCTTGAATTAATTTCTACGCGTTTCACAATCGCATGACCAAACGATATTTCCAATCGCCATAATGTTCGACAGGGTATAATAATTCGCTGTTACGGATCCAACGAAACTAATTTTACCAAAATCCAAGACAGTGCCCCAGAAGGCTAATATTTCACGTTAATTAAAACTAGTAATTTCCGATTTCAATTTGATCACTTTTAAATCTCAATTAATGTCCTTATTTCGTCGAAATCCGAGACAATGCCCTAGAAGGCTATTTTTTCACTTTAATTAAAATGAGTAATTTATTTCAATTTAATCACTTTTAAATCTAAATAAAAGTCCTTCTTATTCAAATAGAAGTTCAATCTACTTTTGGAATCATCATAGTTCACATTAAATTTAAGATTCAATTGTTTAAACAATTTCAAATATTTAATTTAACAATTTAATTATCGAATAAATTGTTACATTTAGAATTCAAGTTATTTAATTTATAAAATTAACTTTTCACTATTTAAAATCAATTAAATATTACAAATTCAAATGTCTGAAATTTTGGGTCGTTAAAAAATATTTTCTGAAGCTAGATAAAAGAAAAGATTTGGTATTTCCAAAACTAAAAGGGGGCTTAATAATCTCATATATACTGAAAGAAATAAAAATGGTTTAAAGCTTATATCTATGAAGAGATATTTATTTGGATGAAAAGGTTTATAAATTGGATAATGTTTAATAAAAATCTACGTACCTAACGTCTTTTTATCGATGATTGGTTTGGAGAGACCGAAAATAGATTCAAGCGATTCCTATCTGAAAACCACTTCGATTCAATATATGCATTCGGATGTGAAGACATGTTGAAGGAAATGATTTGAAGACGAAATTCTTCATAAGTAGTGCTACTTACCACTAACCTATCGGGCAATTCCCATATCATATATATAGTGGCAGAAGTGCCTTCGTTTGGAAAAATTTCGATATGTGATTTCCAAACAGGATGTAGTACGTGGATGTGCCTTCAGTTTTTCCTTTACGTAGAAAACTTGTATAGATGATGTCTGACATTGCATTTCTAAGAACACGTAAATTGGTTTTTACAAACGTATATCTATTTAGCGGTGTAGGGGTAACCCCTTTTAAACTTAACACCCTTCCCTATGGCTTATGAATTCAAGGGTTGTACTTTTGTGGAAAACAACGGTGTGTTGTTAGAAATGGAAATGTAGCGTTCTAAGTGGAATTTATTTTATGGAAGTAAAGCGTAGCCACACTATCTGTAACCACCCGGAGATTTCGATCCCGAAATTTCCAGATAGTTAAGAAAAGAAGAAAAGAGAAAGAAGAAGAAAACGGAAACAAGACACAGAAACCTCACATTCGCAGCGGATCAAATATAATATCAAATAAAATAGCAGTTATAGAAAGAAAACTATATCAGTTAATTTACATTTAAATACATCGGAGTTACACATATACATAAATACTGGACAAAACAATCATTTCCCGAGACTACAATATCACAGTGAGAACTCTCCATACGTCCCCGCCATCCTGCTCGCCTCCTGAGCTCCAGAACGTCCTTATGTGAAAATCTGTAATACTCGGTCTGACCCGAGCATTACCTCAAAGTAACACCCAGGTCAGGCTGGAAACCAGCGTGAGTAAACCTATCGAACAAGAATACTAATACATAAAATTTTACTTAAACCCGGGTAACTCGCTCCTCTACACGTTCACAACGTACTATAGTCAAAACTTATATTCACAATCAATCTCTATGTACCTTTACTAGTTTAAATGGCCCAGTCATTTAAATTATTCCATCGTACCCCATTGTTTCCACATATCAAATCTATAAGAATCATAGATTACCAATCGAAGTAGTTTCGGGTACGTACTGATACCCGAACCCGGTCTCTTCGAAACCAATATTTTTTTAAACAAGGCTGCTTAAGTTTAAAACAATTCCACTCATATCCAGAAATACGTATTTACAAAGCCATTTATCACAGATAGACAAACTATACAGTTCAATCCAAACATATTCTATCATATGGTATCACAAATCACATAGAGATATCAACTAATCTAAGACATGCAACTCGATTATTCATAAGCAAGATTGATAATTCACACCATTTTTAATTAATTTAAATAATTTAAATTAATTACTCCAATCATTTTTAATCTCACTTACTTAATATTAATTAATTACAAACCATTAATTAATTATCCCTTAATTATTTTTCTTAATTTACATTAAGTAATTAGCCTTTGATTTATTACACAAATCAATTAACCTTCACCCATTACATTAACTACCTTTATCCTTAATTAATTACTCAAATTAAATATTCTGTAATCACTCCATTGATTAATTTTGTTTTTATCAATCTCATTCATAAATTAACTAACCTTTTAATTAATCATCTTAATTTATCAATCTTTTAATTGATTATTCTAATTAACCTTTAACTACTATTAAATTAATCGACCTTGAACAATTTATTCTTAATTACTTACATTAAGTAATTGTCTTTTAAGTAATTAATATCTAATTACTCAATTAATTTATTCTTAATTACAAATTAATTAACCTTAAATTAATTAACTCATAATTAATTAACTACCCTTTAATCATTAATTTATTGGATAAATTACCTATTCTTTAATTACTTCATTTAATTATTCAAGGTCTTGATTATTCTTAAGATAACCATTTATCCTTATTTAGTTGCGTAATCATCATAGTCATTTAAAACATTTACCCATTCAAATTAACCTACTCAATTAAATCATTTTAATTTGAATTAAAGCAACTTAAGTATTTATCAAACTTAATTTAACAAATCATAATTATTCTCTTTAATCAAACATTTAAAGTATTTATCATATAACAGTTTAAACCAAATTCATCAAACTTTTCTTCTCTAAAACTTTTTTATATTTATCTTAAAAACTTGCCTTGAATTAAACTTTGGGTCCAACCCGTATACTTCCTCAAGTTTCGACCGAGAAATCATCTTACTGCCTCCCTTCTTTCCAAAACTTAGTTACGCGTCAAAACTGGAAACACGCAAGCTTCACATGATTCCCACTCGACACCAGACGCGAGATATTAAGTAGCTGCTCCGAGACCCTCCCCGAGCTTCAACCTTCTTTCCCCAAACGAACACTATCCTGACACAAAATTACACCGTGCACGTGCACGACTCCTCCTATCACCTCCGATCATCACCCAAACCCTTCGCAAGTCATCAACGGCCAACCCACCCTGATCGTTCACTCTGAATCCCCAAACGCCTTGTAGAAGAAAATCGAACGTGGATGAACTCAGCAGGCTGTAACCAATTTCCTAAACCACCTTGCGCCACCTATCTCCGATCACCGTAATTCACGTCGACCTCACTGTAGCTACCTCTGAGTTTCCTCATTCTTCTCCCCATGACCCGTCTCTTCCGATGCTAAGAAGACGATGCAGTAACCCCAAATTCAACCTCGTCTAAAATTACATGCCGAACCCTAAATCCATTCTGACGCCACACCCAAACGCAAGACGAAGTGCCACAGCATTTTTCCTGTGGGCCCCACTACCAGATCCATCTCCTGGCAAAACGTCCCCCGCCATCATCAACTTGTTCGCCTGAAATTGACCCAAAACTCCCCTTCGTTCAACCCCAAATTTCCACCCTAAATTCCCACTAAAGATTTTCAAACCGAACCCAAAAATCGAGATTTCTAATGACGATAATGTTTATACAATCATTTTGTTAAATCAAGATAGTCCATACTCTACCATAACTTGATTATTTACAGTAAAAAAAATGCGTTTTCTTCCTATAACTTCTAGATAATTACTTCCCAATTTAACCTATGAGCATTTTTTTTATATAGTTAACCCAATCATTATTCCCTTAACATCATTTTTATTCAAGTTTATGCGAAGAAAAATTAAATTTAGAATATATTTTGTTTGTTATGGACTAAACAGAGACCTACTTCAGATATGCACATTTTTCACAACTTATATACATTCAAACATGTTTCCATTTTCATAAAAACATTTTCATACCAAAACTTCCATATTATATTACATGCATCAGGATATATGAAAGATTTACTTCACAGAACATTGATAGGTTTGATTTAAAGGTGAAGTTTGCTTTCCTGATTATGAACAGAGAACTGTTTCTAAGAAATTTTTAATCAGGTCTTCCCTCTATATACATTACTATAAACAACGAAATGATTTTTAAAACAAACTTCATCACAAGCAAATTTCTCTTTTTTTTATCAGATCCTAAAATTTCTTAAACAGGGAGGTATAGGTTTTTAAAATCAAGGGGTGTTACTTTTACTTTTGTTTCCCAGAGTGCCAGTCATGTCTAATTCTCATATATATGCAGCACAACATTTGATACTTCATGCATTGGTGCAAAAATACAAGAATTCGTTCAAGTCCAAACATGCAGAAATATGTATATTTCAGGCAGGCAGAATCTTACAGGTTGAACTCACCTATCAAAGAATGTGAACACTGGTGCTACCCCTGCTACAGGCTTAATCTTCTGCTTGGTTGAGTTGAAATCCATGATTGATCAGGTTTTGAATAAATTGAAAGTATTTTTTTTTAAACAGAAAGGAAGGTAAAGAACTGTATTTACCAATGTTTGAAAATTTGATAAAGAAAAGAATAAAATTATAAGGGACACATGTTAAATTACTTACACTTGTCATAAGGATGCTAATACTAATTTACAAGTGTAATTACAATGTATTAATAGGTTATATATATATTTATATTATTTATAACTTTGTATATATGTATACTTATGTCTTTACTTAAACTTTTTATTTCTTAAATTTCTAAATTTTTACATCTACATATGTTTAAATGTTTTATATTTGAAATTCCTATAATATTCTCAAACTATTTTATTTATATATTTAGTTTGATTCCTATTTTAACTATTACACTTCTTAGATACTAAAACTTCATATTTTATACATTTCCTTATGTATTTATATTAAAATTAGAAAAATAAATAAATTTTTATTCATTTCAACTATAAAGTTTTAATCCCTATTTACTTCTATGACATTTTCAATTGAATTATAAATCCAAATTTTATTTAAAAAAATTATTATTTTATAAATGTATATTAGTTAATACTTATTTTATTTGTTTAAATTACAAACTTGTATTTTAAAACTCTTTTTAATCCTGTTAATTATCCAATTAACAGATGTCCAGAAATTTGGGTTATCACATTCCTTCCCCCTTGGAATCTTTTCGTCCTCGAAAAGGATCGAAGCCAGAATTTATTAAATTACTTAAAATCAAATAAATTTTCATTGATCATTTTTAAAACATTTTAAAAATCTATATAATATTACTAACATAGTTTTTATAAAAATATCATTCTATAACTCGATGTTTCAACCAGTCCATCCTTGTTCTCATAGAAATTCCGTCATACATTGATCAGGCGTAAGACTGAAAATCTATAAGTACTTAGCAGACCCGTTTCAACACCCAGTGAAAATACTTGGAAAATAATTTTAATGAAAATATAGAAAATAGTTTTTGAAAATAGAGGATATATCTTTGGTGAGAATGCTCTGTAAATCATCACCCCCATCCATGGTCACAATAACATTCCAGGGTTACGTTGTCGTCACAGTAAAAGTCCATGTAACTGCAGGCTCTCCGCGGCCTCTCAATTACGCCATGGATCCCACACAACAGATCACAGTTACACCCAGGGTTACGTTGCCGTCGTAGCAAAAGTCCAAGTAACTGTAGGCTCTCAGCGGCCTCTGATTTTCGCTGTCGAAATGAAACATCTCCACTCCTACATAGGTCGCAGTCTGCCGATATAAAATCAAACGCAGACTGTTGGCTCTTAGCGGCACACACGACTTTCGCTATGTTATACCATAGATCGCAGTTACATCCTGGGTTACGTTGCCATCGCAGCAAAAGTCCATGTAACTGTAGACTCTCAGCGGCACACACGACTTACGCTATGGTATACTCTACTCATAATCCTCAGGAACTAGTTTTGTCCGGACTCCTCACAGGATCAACTTTAGAACCCCCCCTTAGGGCTCAAGGCAGCACCACCCGGTGGTACTCTTGAGAAGTTCATTTCAAGGGAGCGCCTTTTTCTCTAGAGCCATCATCAAAACATTTTTATACTATACACATATAGTATTTTTAAATCATATACCTAGTATGATCTCATACAAAGCTCCTTTACTCAAAATTGATTATTCCAAAACCGATAATTCTCAAATTAGGCTTTCCAAATCCAATATTGATTTTACCCAAAAATCAAAAGCCTTTCCAAATCCATATGTTCCCAAAACCTTTACCAAAATCCTCATAAGATCCTTTATATACACACACACACACAAATATATATAACTTTTAAAACTTCGGATCATTTCAAACTTGTATAAAACTCCTTTTATACTTCAAACATTTTCAAAAGCCCTTTTCTTCTGGCAAAAGATTCATCAAGGGGATTTTCATTTTATAAAACAAAGATATTTAACCTTGTTTACTCAAAATCAAATATTCAAATTTGATTACTCCTTTCAATATCATTTTCATTCAAATCCGTACGATGTACACATATCATTCATACGCTATACCAATCTCATCGCTCACTCGATCACACAATTTCACTTCCGAACTAGTATCGTCCACCCGACTTCCTAGTGCGGACACAGATCTGGTTTCTTGATCAGAAACCGTCATTCTCCTTGCATAGTCATAACTATGATAGAGAACATCCAAAACCAATCAACAATCCATATCCAGGTTCGTCGTTGAAAATCGAGTGAAAAATCCCACTCGGATCGATATAATTATCTCGAAATTCTATGCTCGAATCTGGATCAAATCACTACGCGAATAGAATAACATACATACACCTTACGTATTTATCTTTATTGGTTATTAGCCAGATCAATTCCATTTCTATTCACATTCACTTAAATTTTCATTCACTAACTCACAATTTCTTCTATTCATTTGGATTATCACCTCTATTCTTATCTCGATTGGGTATTTAACCAATAACAGTTTGAACTCCGACTAGTTTATTTAGAGAATAGCTTGAAAAATTAAAAAATAGATAAGTAGTTGGAAAATAATTACTGGTTTGTAAAATAGCTGTAAAATAGTTCAGTAATTGTAAAATAATTGGAAAATAGTTAAATAGTCATAGAAATTTTAAATAATTTCAAAATAATAGTAAAAGAGTAATTAGTTTATAAAACAGTTGGAAAATTGCTAAACAGTTTCAAAAATAATTGTAAAACAAGTATAAGATAGTTTGGCTTTTAAAAGAAAGGTTGTATATATAATGAATAACTTGGAAAACAGGTTTATACTTAAAACAATTTATATTAAAAAATAGCGCAGAGTCAAACTGCTCACTTCCCCATCTCTATTCTCATCAATTCAATTTAAATTTCCTCTACCATTTAAATTGACCTACTTCCAATTTAAATAACTTCAATTTCCATTGAAATCTATTTAACCCAATTCAAGTTGAATTCCTCAGTTCTTTCCAAATTTTACTTTATTCAACCTTGATCTCAAATTCTACTAATTCAAATAAATTTCAATTGATCTAGTTCCAATTTTAATTCATTTCAACTCCAGTTTGAATCATTCTCAATTTCAACTCCATTTCCAAATCATGTTGAATTATTCTTGATTTCTTCCCAAATTCAATTCCAGTTCCATTTGAATTTTATATTATTCAAATTTTAATTATAATTCAAAATTATTCAAATCAACTTGGACTAACTTCAAATTGAACCCATTTCAATTCCAAATTGTCTCAAATTAATCTAATTCGAATTTTCCATTTGAATTTTATACTTATACACCTTCATTCACAATTTCAATTAGTTCAAATCAAATTCAATTTGAACCAACTTCAAATTTCAGTTTACTATGAACCATCTCGAATTACATAAATTCGAGTTAATACTTCAAATGTTTATTTAATTCTTTTAGATCAATTTACCTTTTTATCCCAACAATGGATTACCATACTCCATTTCTCATTTATTTAAACAAATCCAATTCACATTTTAAAGATTATTAATAACAATAGGATGATATATTTCAAACTATTTTAAAAATATCCATCCATTTTCAATTTCCAGATCTCAAACCCATTTTGAGATCACACAAACTCCCAACTCAAATTAACCATTTAACTTCCCAAGTTAAATTTCCAATTTCATTTTGAAATTTTCAAATTAGGTTGACCATTCCAACCTTTAAATTTTTCCCCAAGTTAAACTTAATTCACTTAATCCAGTCGACCTTACCTAATTTGAACTTCCATTCCAAATTTTAAACTTCTCACAAATAATCTTCTCACTTATTAAGTTCAAAAACTTATCACCTTGGGTATCATATCTCATTTCAGATTTAAAACTCAACATTTAGAGTTTATCTCAAGCCATCTTTGATATTTAAGTATATCCATACATATACATATTTACTTCTTGGCTTGCCAAGCCAATTTCTAAAATTTAAACCAACTTTGGTTTCAATTCAAACAAATTTCTTTAAAATTTACAAACATTTCTTATTTTTAAAATAGGATCATATTCAAAGTAGTTTGAATAATATTATTTCTTTTAACATTTTTAAACCAATTCAAATTTTTAAACTTAGAATTCAGGACTTCACAATTTGAAACCCACTTTTATTTATATCCTTTCACATTTACAACTATTTTCTTTTTAAATGGTTACTTCCTTAAAACATTTTATTGTTTATCGAAAAACAATCATCCCATTATTAATCACAATATCCATTCTATTTCTGGTTTGAAATCAATTCTAGTTCATCTTATTCTGAAATACTTCTCCAATTCAAGGTTTCTATTTTAGTTTGAATCCATTTCAAACTTATCTTTGTTTAATTCCAATTTGGTTGTAATTCTATTGCCACTTAATTCTTACTATAACTTTTAGTTTAATTAATACTACAACCAATTTCCTTAATATAATAGATAATCTATTTCTTATATAAGATTCATTTACTTTTGAAATCATTTAAAAATCTTATATAAGAAAATAACAAGTACGCTCTCTCATATATATATAAGCTCAACTCAGTCTAGGGTACCACTTACCCTATCCCAAATGAGTAATCGCAACAGAGCCAAGGTTCTCGCTTAACCTTTAGCTCTGATACCAAATGTAACGACCCGGAGATTTCGATCCCGAAATTTCCAGATAGTTAAGAAAAGAAGAAAAGAGAAAGAAGAAGAAAACAGAAATAAGACACAGAAACCTCACATTCGCAGCGGATCAAATATAATATCAAATAAAATAGCAGTTATATAAAGAAAACTATATCAGTTAATTTACATTTAAATACATCAGAGTTACACATATACATAAATACTGGACAAAACAATCATTTCCAGAGACTACAATATCATAGTGAGAACTCTCCATACGTCCCCGCCATCCTGCTCGCCTCCTGAGCTCCAGAACGTCCTTACCTGAAAATCTGTAATACTCGGTCTGACCCGAGCATTACATCAAAGTAACACCCGGGTCAGGCTGGAAACCAGCGTGAGTAAACCCATCGAACAAGAATACTAATACATAAAATTTTACTTAAACCCGGGTAACTCGTTCCTCTACACGTTCACAACGTACTATAGTCAAAGCTTACATTCACAATCAATCTCTAGGTACCTTTACTAGTTTAAATGGCCCAGTCATTTAAATTATTCCATCGTAGCTCATTGGTTCCACATATCAAATCTATAAGAATCATAGATTACCAATCGAAGTAGTTTCGGATCACACTCCTCCTATCACCTCCAATCATCACCCAAACCCTTCGCAAGTCATCAACAGCCAACCCACCCTGATCGTTCACTCTGAATCCCCAAACGCCTTGTAGAAGAAAATCGAACGTGGATGAACTCAGCAGGCTGTAACCAATTTCCTAAACCACCTTGCGCCACCTATCTCCGATCACCGAAATTCACGTCGACCTCACTGTAGCTACCTCTGAGTTTGCTCATTCTTCTCCCCATGACCCGTCTCTTCCGATGCTAAGAAGACGATGCAGTAACCCTAAATTCAACCTCGTCTAAAATTACATGCCGAACCCTAAATCCATTCTGACGCCACACCCAAACGCAAGACGAAGTGCCACGGCATTTTTCCTGTGCGCCCCACTACCAGATCCATCTCCTGGCAAAACGTCCCCCGCCATCATCAACTTGTTCGCCTGAAATTGACCCAAAACTCCCCTTCGTTCAACCTCAAATTTCCACCCCAAATTCCCACTAAAGATTTTCAAACCGAACCCAAAAATCGAGATTTCTAATTACGATAACGTTTATACAATCATTTTGTTAAATCAAGATAGTCCATACTCTACCATAACTAGATTATTTACAGTAAAAAAATGCGTTTTCTTCCTATAACTTCCAGATAAATACTTCCCAATTTAACCTACGAGCATTTATTTATATAGTTAACCCAATCATTATTCCCTTAACATCATTTTTATTCAAGTTTATGCGAAGAAAAATTAAATTTAGAATATATTTTGTTTGTTATGGACTAAACAGAGACCTGCTTCAGATATGCACATTTTTCACAACTTATATACATTCAAACATGTTTCCATTTTCATAAAAACATTTTCATACCAAAACTTCCAGATTATATTACATGCATCAGGATATATGAAAGATTTACTTCACAGAACATTGATAGGTTTGATTTAAAGGTGAAGTTTGCTTTCCTGATTATGAACAGAGAACTGTTTCTAAGAAATTTTTAATCAGGTCTTCCCTCTATATACATTACTATAAACAACGAAATGATTTTTAAAACAAACTTCATCACAAGCAAATTTCTCTTTTTTTTATCAGATCCTAAAATTTCTTAAACAGGAGGTATAGGTTTTTAAAATCAAGGGGTGTTACTTTTACTTTTGTTTCCCAGAGTGCCAGTCATGTCTAATTCTCATATATATGCAGCACAACATTTGATACTTCATGGATTGGTGCAAAAATACAAGAATTCGTTCAAGTCCAAACATGTAGAAATATGTATATTTCAGGTAGGCAGAATCTTACAGGTTGAACTCACCTATCAAAAGAAGGTGAACACTGTTGCTACCCCTGCTACAGGCTTAATCTTCTGCTTGGTTGAGTTGAAATCCATGCTTGATTAGGTTTTGAATAAATTGAAAGTAATTTTTTTTGGAGAGAAAGGAAGGTAAAGAACCATATTTACCAAGGTTTGAAAATTTGATAAAGAAAAGAATAAAATTATAAGGGACACATGTTAAATTAATTACACTTGTCATAAGGATGCTAATACTAATTTACAAGTGTAATTACAATGTATTAATAGGTTATATATATATATATATATTTATATTATCTATAACTTTTGTATATATGTATACTTATGTCTTTACTTAAACTTTTTATTTCTTAAATTGCTAAATTTTTACATCTACATATGTTTAAATGTTTTATATTTGAAATTCCTATAATATTCTCAAACTATTTTATTTATATATTTAGTTTGATTCTTGTTTTAACTATTACACTTCTTAGATACTAAAACTTCATATTTTATACATTTCCTTATGTATTTATATTAAAATTAGAAAAATAAATAAATAATAATAAATAAATTTTTATTCATTTCAACTATAGAGTTTTAATCCCTATTTACTCCTATGATATTTTCAATTGAATTATAAATCCAAATTTTATTTAAAAAAAATTATTTTATAAATGTATATTAATTAAGACTTATTTTATTTTTTCAAATTACAAACTTATATTTTAAAACTCTTTTTAATCCTGTTAATTATCCAATTAACAGATGTCCAGAAATTTGGGTTATCACACTATCCTTACATCCCAAAGATGATATGGGAAATTATATGGTCTGAAGGAAATATTACAATATTACAGACTATCGGAAAATCATGGATTAAAGGTGTTGCAGCCTTAGAGTTTAAATGAACATGTATAGTGGTGAACGAGTCCCTATATGAAAAGCCACCGGACACGCTGATTCATAATAGTGTAACAATATAGTATAATAGTGTATTAGTCCCTTACGACAAGCTACGAGTACTATGATTGCTATATGCAGAGCCCACAAAGGGAGGAAAAGACCACTAGTTCCTTATCATGTTGGAAATCTAATTCCAATACGAGCTTTATGATTTTGATTGTACTTCCAAAATAACTGTAATACCTTTCAAACCTTTTAGCTACCCTTTGGTACCATATACTCTGTCGACTTGTCCATGTATTTGTACTTTCTTTGTATATACATTTATTTGAAAATTGTTTTCAAACCAATGTCATTAAACATAATATCAAAATATTTTAATATAAAGTATTTTTGTTATCGTAAAGTACCCCTCCGTGTTTATGTGCGATGTGGTCTTATAAGATACCCATTCATTTCTAAAAGGTTTTGTTTTGGCATCAATCTGATCTATGACACTGTCACATATATTTATAATTCGTGTTTCTCATGTTGGTTTGCCATGCCTGATCATTGTATTCTTAATATTCTGGTCAGGTCAAGTAGTTTCAAGATTAGCTGAAGATGCTTGGAGTTTCCCGAGGAGAGCTAGAGATATTCAACAACATATGGACGTAGATTACTTTTCCATTGTGTTTATTGTTTTATATCATTATGACGATGGGTGTTAATAACTGTCTAGGCTGAGCTTAGGTTAGACTTTTGTATATGCATTTCAAATTTTCTGTTATAAAGATTATTGATATTATAAATTATACCATTCATGTGAGATTTTGTGCTATATTTATTTTCTTTTACCCTTTACAATTGGTTTAAGCATTTGAATGCTTGGCATGCAATACACTGGGTGTACTAGTTTCAAAATTCGAGGGGTAAATCTCGTTCGTTACAAACAATAATATTTACGAATTATTACTTAAAGTACTATTATTGGTCTAGATAGTTAAAAAAGACCATCGTGACAATTGTTGATATATATACATAAAGTAATGCAGTGGAAATAAGAATACCACGGTAAGTAAAACATACAGCTTCTCTTTAAGAGTCTAATCAACATGAATGAAATCCCGCCTTTCTCAAACTAATCAAAAGTGCATACGAGGAATTTAGGGAAAACAATAGCCAGCTGTCAGGCATATGTCTAGTGTGAGAAACTTAAGAAATAAGTATACAACATAAAATAACACCTTTTGAGACCATCGAAATGGTTATCCCCTCAAAAGAGCTAAAGCGTCTAATAAGTACATATTGCTATATAATTGATAACTTCTAAGGTGAAGAATATAAATAAGAAAATAGTTGTGCCACTAGATCTCATGACACAATAATTTTTAAGTATAATCAAACTACTAAGGCACGTTTAAATATGGATTTTTCATTGGAGACACCCTCAGTGTATCGAGGTGGTTCTCTTGACGAGGGTCAGAAAAAACCTTCCAAGAATAGTGCATCTCTAGGTAAAATATACCAATAATGTAAATAATAACTAGACCTCCCCTAATGTGTGATCGAATATCCTCAAATCCCACTGGCCAATTTATCGAAAGCATCTCTAAATATGGAGTTGATATACCTATGGGGTTAGATAAATGTAATGACCCTCCCTTCTGATTTTCAGAAGCTGGCAGTAATACTTCCATAGTGTTCATGTGTCGAACATCGACGTGTCGGAAGGAAGGATTTTTTCCCCAAAGAAGAAAGAAAAGACATAATGGAATCTCACATCATCACGAGTAATATATAATATACAATAAGTCTTTTACAAAAGAAGACTATAATATACATACATCAAATCAGAGTATACTAATCATTCATCATCCACCTGGATGGTTACAAGAATCCTCATAATTGCTGATAAATAACTACCAGTATAGCAGCAATGAATAGAATATACATGAATATTACATGGAGGCATCCAGCTCGTCTTCTGGACCAAAGCATCCAAACTAGATTTGTACATATATTTGGTCTGACATGAGTATTATAATAAAACAACACTCACATCAGTCTAGTAAACCAGCAAGAGAAACACACCTCACTTGGATTTTAATGTTATAAAAATCTTTTGAGAATAAAGGCATCTCGTAAGAACACGCTGAACATGAACACAAATGGATTTTTATCTTACGATAACCAAAACATTTCTATAAAAAATCCGGTGATATTGTAATAATGCCTAGGATACAAATACATATTAACCATACCCGAAAATTTTACATTATTAAATTCCAGCATGATGGGTTTACAATCAAGAACTCACGGTGCATATTGGAGAATGGATTTCCATACAATGATAAGGCACCGGGGTGCCACCTACCTTGGTATACCTCTAGGAAAATGTATCGGGAGTCACACACGGACTCCCTCCTAACATATGATTGACCTACTACTTATTGGATAGCATCGAATATTTCATCACCCAGTTTGCTTTTGCAACCTTTCAGAGAGCTCGCATGCACAACAAATCCACAAATGAACATATCTACGAATCAAATGACAACACATGCGACCCACTTAGCCTTACTGCATCTCTCCCGATATTAGTCATTCCTTGAGGATACGTTTTACCTTTCTGTTATAGCAATCCCACTTGGAATGCTAACATAGCCCTCCAGGCAGAAATGCAGTGTCAGTATTCATCCATACAAATTCGTTCTAGGTCTAAATGAAACCACTGGCACTACTTTTACAACATCCATTTTGGAATCACCCTCAGAATTAGTAGTAGTTAGCCCTTGCATTTTACAGAGCTTTGTCTTCAATAATTTTCGAGATATTCCTATTCGAAACGCTAATGCTAGTTCGAAGTTGTTTTAGGATAACATATCTGATCCCAGTCTCTTTGAACATATAATGATAATTTAAAACTGTCCCAGTTTAATAGTCGGTTATATGACTATGAATAGACAAACGAACATTAATTGAATCATGGATTTATTTCCATAAAAAAAAAACATTGGTTGAACAAATTAACAACCACTAAACTCTTTAATAATTCCTTTCACGAATTAAATTGCTTTGTAAACACTTGTATAAAAATACTTTTACAAAGATATATTCACAGACCCTTCATACTCCCTTTTATACTTGGAAATATATCCATATACTTATCTCAACATATAAGTATATTTGCAAAACACTACACTTTCACTAATTATAAATGTATGTATGTAACTCTAAAATAATTTAAAAAACTTCTTTTATAACTTTCTAAAACCATTTATAAAACTTATTCATTTATAAAAGTCTTTTACAAAGAAACTTTATTAAAAAAATCCTTTATATATATATATATATATATATATATATATATATATATATATATATAGATCGCCATTTTACTTTATAAACTCTTTATTAAATGAAATTCTTTTAAAATCATTTTATCATTTATAAATAAAATCAATTTGTCACGACCCAAAATTTTCGATCCAGAAAATTTCAAATAGTTATGAAAAAGAAGAAAGAGATAGAAAAGAAGAAGAAGAAGATCAAAAACATCAACATCTCACATTCGCAGCGGATAAAATATAATAATAAATAATAACAGTTTACAAAAGAATACTATAACTGTCGATTACATTTTAATACATCAGAGTTACACATATATACATACATTGGATATACACCATTATCAAGACCTAGATTTACAATAATATAATACAGCTGAAATACTCTATACGTTCCTGCGATCCAGCTCGCCTCCTGAGCACCAGAACCCTACCTAAAAATTTGTAATACTTGGTCTGACCCGACCATTACACCAAAGTAACACCCGGGTCAGGCTGGAAACCAGCGTGAGTAAACCCATCCAACATGGAATACAAAGCATATAACTTATTTAAAACCTGGGGTAACTCGTACAAATTTACAAAGTCACAATTTGATGTTGACATCACTTATTTCACACATAAATTTTCTAATATCCAAAATTTGGATTAAATAGTCCAATTTACTTAAATCATTCCATTCCAGCCAACAGATTTCACTTATCAATCTATAAAAATTCGAAGTGGTTTCGGGTATTTCCTAATACACCCGGTCTCTTCGAGTCTCGTGTCATCCTAACCCAAGTTATCCAAACGAAATACACAACATTTCATATCAGAGATTTCAACCTATTCAAAGCATCTAGTACCATTCAATCATCCATAAACAAATTTGATCACTTCCAAATTAATTCAATTGATTCTAATTGAATTTCTAACCTCAATACTTAGATTCCTTCATTTAACATTAATTAATTTCAAATCAACTAATTAGTCAACCCTTCATTATTCATCTTAATTAATCACCTTGGATTAACTATTTTTCAATTACATTCAAGTAATTATCTTTGTTAATTATACGATATTAATTATTCTTAACCAAAATCAATAAGTAATCTTAATTACTTCATAAATTAATTAACTATATTAATTACATTAATCCTTAGTTACTTATATTAATTAATTTCTCATAAGTCACTTATTATGGATTAATCAATTTTAATTTATCAATCTTTAATAACACCATTAATTATATAAATTAATGATTTCCAATTGTATTTTAATTTTTTTTCTAAATTAATTACATTAACTAAACCACAGTATTAATCATACTTGATTTATCTCCACCTGAAATTATCTACCTTTCTATTTGCTTCATTAAATAGATTAATTCTCCTTAATTAATTATATTAATTTATCTCTTGATTAATTACACAAAGTAATTCTATTAATTGCATTAAGTAATTACTTATTAAACCACCCAATGATCATTCTAAATTAATTTAAACTTAATTAATTAACCCAAATCATTAATTAATCTAATTAATTAGTTATCCATTTAAACTGTCCTACCTATTTAATGAATCACCAATCATTAAACCCTTATTAGTTTTAAAATGAACCATTCTCTTATTTATGATTTAAGTTTAAAACTATTTAAAACCCAAATGCTTCGAGACAAACAACAATTAACTCGAGAACCAACCAAAACCAAAGTCACCAGATCATCAATACACATTCAATCAATTCAATCATTCAACCAATTATTTAAATTTAACCATTTAAATTTAAATAAAAATCCAACAAAGTGAGATTTACTCACCTTTGCTTTTACTGTTTGTAATCCATTCCAACTGGCTTGTTCCCTTGATTTTAAAACTTGTATGACCATTTATAGTTTATTAAGGTTCCAAATAGATCAGAAAATAAATTTTCATTTATTTATCTAATTTAAACTAAAATTTAATTTATCTAAAAATTAAAATTTTAAACTAACTTTATATAGATAGTTCAATGTCTAAAACCCCTATATTTTCCTGATTTATAAAAGTTGGCACATCAACCTTATTTTATATAAATCCATTCCAATTCGATTTTAACCTCGTATAAGAAAATTTGAAATATATATAGGTTATCGATTTCAGTTTCAATTATAATAAAATTTACTAATGACACTTAACTAGAGAATTATCTTATTTTGAATTAATTAACTATAAATAAAATCAGTTAATTCTTGAATGATTTATTCACACTTAACTCAACTTAATGAAAAAGAATTTAAACTAATCCCTTACCTTCAACTGATGCGGCACCCTATACTGGCTCGCGTCCACTTTGCGACCACAACCATCGACAAGCCACCTCCACTGTAAATTGCAAAAGCTGCCTCGAAGCTCGCTTGACCACGCTGCCTCCCTTTTTCTTTAGACTATCTCGCTGCTACAATCGACCAAGCCCACCCCATTCCTCGCGAACCTCCAATGCCACCACGCGATTTCGCGTTCGACAACCCACATCACACCTGAAAATCAAACTCCATGTCGCAGCCCTAAATTCCATCGACTAAGTCAAGTAGCGACCCTGACTCGAAACCCTAACCACTCTACCTCCTGCTGCCGATATGCAAAAGCCAAGACCTCCATCGAAGCGTGCGCGAGCCTAAAGGAGCCTCCCTCGTCGCAACCCTACTTCGTGCAAGAGCGCGTGCTCGACATCCCCACGCTCGAGTTCGAGCACGATTTAACCCTACGTCCCCATTAATTTGTTTTTTTGTTTCGGTTTGATTTCTGTTTGTAGATTATCGAGGTACGAAAATAAGATATAGGGTTGGGAATGTCTTCTTGAATACATGTTTGTAAATGAAAATATCTTCGACTGTTTGACCATAAATTTATTATATTATAAAACTGTCAAAACGTCTCGTTGACTGCCATTTAAAATTTTGAACTCCTCTTAAGGAATACCGCTAGGTGATTATAGGGTTTTACCCGCGTTCCGAACATGATGGAACGCGTTGCGGAAGCGAATTCAATCATATGCGCGAGTTAAAGAAGAAAACGATCAATTTTAAATTAAATCGATTAGAATAGTTCTAAGCGTTATGAGCTACCAGGGTCAAACGACAACTCTGATTGCTACGAAAATTGAAATCCGATAATAACTATTTATTACGGATCCAATGGAAATGGTTTCGTCGAATTCCGAGACTGTGCCTCGGAAGGCTATTTCTAAACGTCAATTTAAACGGTATATTATTAAAACTGAACAAATTACCTTTAAATTAAATTTCAACCATTCTATTATCTTTAGTATCATCATTATAAATTTTATAAGCCTTCAAATTATTTTTAACAGGCTTAAAATTCCATATTCAATATCTTACCCAATTTCGAATTATATAATTCAATAATTTAACTATCAATTAAATATTAATATTTGGAATTTGAGTTAAAATTAACCTTTAAATGTTTTAAAATCAATTAATTATCCCAATTTAAATTGTCAAAAATTCTGGGTCGTCACATTCCTTCCCCCTTAAAAGAATTTCATCCCCGAAATTACTAGTTAGGGAGAATAGTACTTTACCCGTTTACTTTTTCCCAAACCCATAACCCAACATCCTACCAACTATCTTTTATTAAAGACCCACTATTACCTCAACCAACTTCCCAAAATCTTTTATAGTTTCCAACAACATTATTTACTCCACTTATTCAAATTTAAATTTAAAAATTCAAATTTAAATTTAAAAATTTAAATTTAAATTTAAAAATTAAAATTTAAATTATCATAACTTTCTCAAAAAATTTCTTACTATTTAAATTTTCGAAATTTTTTGCAAGCGTCTCCTTTGCACGGCAAGCTTAGTATAACTACAAAAGCCTCTACGGGCTCCCAAATTCCAAAGAAAACAAAAGCCAAGTGGTTAGAACAAAAACCCAATCCAATTTCATTCTGATATTTAAATATATACCTTTTAGTCGGGCAATTCAAATTTATCTTCTGATATCAAATCCAATTTTCTTTTTCTCTTTATAATACCTGCATAATTTTCCTAGCAATAATATCCAATCATAGCCCTTTTTAAAATCTTTTCATTTGAATATTGAATTTTATTTTCCCTTTATAACTGATTCATATTAGTTTAATCTACTAATTTATTTCAGTTTCAACTTTGAAATCATTTTGTTGTTAACAGAAAATTTTCCAAAAAATTTTTCAAAAATTTTCGAGCTCCCAAAATTTTCAGAAAATTTTGGCAGAGTCCTTTTTGTACGGAGGAGCTTTTGCAATTTGACAAGAGATATAAATATATATACATCGACCCACCCGGTCGGAAAAAGCGAAAACAGTTCATATTTCCTATTTTTATTGCGTAGGCATACCTTTATTTGGCATTTTAAACAAGCGACTTATTTATTTTAGCAAATAGCGCAACCAAATCCAGCCAAACGGCCTTCTGGTACTTGTATTTACTCAATTTAAACATGTAAGCACTATATATATATGAAGTTTATAACATTTCTCTTCTTAAACAACTATAACACTTCAATTCTAAAAGAAATGCATTCGAAATAACTTCCACGAGCAATTTATATGTTTCCAAAACTAATTCAATTGCTTTCGACCAATTTATATACAATTTCCTTCAATTTTAATGGTTTGCAACTCAATTTATTACATTCAATTTATTTTTAATCCAAACATGCTCATATTCAATTCAATTAATCCTAAAATCAATTTATTTAATCTTTATCAACTCATAAAATTTTAGTTACCTTTGTTTACGTCAAATGACAACTATCTTTATGTAAATTCGGCGATATACGCTTAATAGAGTATCCATTCTAGTTTATAACCACTTTAAATTAATTTCAACTCATTCTGTATTTAATTCAATTTCATTTCTAATTTATTTACTAACCATTCATTGCTTTTCATTTTATCTTCGCATTGGATTCATTTTAAAATTATTTCATTGAGTTTGACAACATTCGATGGTTATGTTGATATCCATTTTCCAATAAATTTAACCCAAACGTTATTTAATGGTCTTCCATTCTTACTCGAAATCAAGCTTTTAATGACTTAAGTAATTTTACTTTAAATTAATACACCTTATAACTAAAGTTCATTCTGATAATCCAATTCCAATTACAACTTTGATTTAGTTTTTATTCAATCAGACTTCATCCACTTATTATTTAATTCAATTAATCCACTTATTCACCCCATTTTATATTTTTAATTCACTTAATTAATTCATTTTCGAATTTATTTTATTAATACAAAGCCATTCACAATTTATTTCTACTTACCTGGGTTTTGTTTGCAATTCAAACCATGCCTATTATAATTCAACTCTATTTCATTCGACAACACTTCCATTATATCTAATTTACTTGCACATTTCCTTAAATATTATTCATATCACACTTGAATTTTATTTGTAATTCAAACCATCACTATTTCGATCCAACTCTATTTTATTTTTATTTTTACAACATCTCTTCTTATTTAATTCAATATCAAATCCAAGTCGAATTCTATTTACAATTCGAATTCATTTCCAAATTCCATTATCAATTTACAATCCATTTTATTTAACGGAGTTAAATTTTATTACATAATCTATCAAATAATTATTTAGCTCATTAGCTTACTTCCAACTTTTAAATCAATCTTCGATTTTATTACAAAAAGCACTTTATTAAATTTTTCCTAAGTTCAATTTTTTTTTCATAATTCCAGTTTGGATTTTCTTTCACCTTCAAAATTTCAACACTTTTATTTTAAAATTTTAGACATGTTTTTAAATTCACATAATACTATTAAAATAGCTCTTTATAAAATACTTCTTATAACTCGATGTCTCAACCAGTCCATCCTTGTTCTCATAGAAATTCAGTCATACATTGATCAAGCGTAGGGTTGAAAATCTACAAGTACTTGGCAGACCCACTTTCAACATCCAGTGAAAATACTTAGAAAATAATTTTATTGAAAATATAGAAAATAGTTTTTGAAAATAGAGGAAATTTCTTTTTGATAATGTGGTGGAAATCATCACCCCCATCCATGGTCGCAGTTACATCGTGGGTTACGTTGCCATCGCAGTAAAAGTCCATGTAATTGTAGGCACTCCACGCCCCTTGATTACGCTATAGAACTCACAACAGATCGCAATTACATTTCAGGGTTACGTTGCCATCATAGAAAAAGTCCATGTAACTGTTGGCTCTTAGCGACACACACGACTTTCGCTGTAAAAATGAAACTTCTCCACTACTGCATAGGTCGCAGTCTACCGATATAAAATCAAACGCAGACTGCTGGCTCTCAGCGGCACACACGACTACCGCTGTGGTATATTCTACTTATAATTCTCAGGAACTAGTTTTTTCCGGACTCCTCACAGGATCAACTTTAGAACCCCTCCTTGGGGCTCAAGGCAGCACCACTCGGTGGCACTCCTGAGAAGTTCATTTCAAGGGAGCGCCTTTTTCCCTAGAGCCAACATCAAAACACTTTATACTATACACATATAGTATCTTTCAAATCATACACCGAGTATGATCTCATACAAGGCTCCTTTACACAAAATCGATTATCCCAAAATCGATAATTCTCAAACTAGGCTTTCCAAATTTCAATTTTGATTTTACCCAAAAATCAAAAGCCTTTCCAAATCCAAAGGTTTCCCCAAAACCTTTTTCCAAAATCCTCATAAGATCCTTTATACACACACACACACACACACACACACACACACATATATATATATAATTTTTAAAACTTTGGATCATTTCGAACTTGTATAAAATTTCTTTTATACTTCAAACACTTTCAAAATCCTTCCTTCTGGCAATAGATTCAACAAGGGGAGTTTCATCTTACATATAACAGAGATAAATAACTTTGATTATTCAAAACCAAATATTCCAATTTTGATTACTCTTTTAAATATCATTTTCATTCAAATCCGTACGATGTACACATATCATCCGTACGCTATACCAATCTGATCGCTCACTCGATCACACAATTTCACTTCCGAACTAGTATCATCCACCCGACTTCCTAGTGCGAACACGGATCCGGTTTCTTGATTAGAAACCGTCATTCTCCTTGCATAGCCATAACTATGATAGAGAATATTCAGAACCAATCAACAACCTTATCCAGGTTCGCGTCGACAATCGAGAGAAAAATCCCACTCGGATCGATATAACTATCTCGAAGTTCTGTGCTCGAATCTGGATCAAATCACTATGCGAATAGAATAATATACGTACATCCTACGTAATTATCTTCATTGATTATTAGTCAAATCAATTTCCTTTCTACCCATCCCCACTTCGATTTTTATTCACTTATTCACCTTTACCTTAATCCTCATTTGGATTATCACTTCAATTCTTATCTCAGTTGGGTATTTAATCAATAACAGTTTGAACTTCGACCAGTTTATATTTAGAAAAATCTTGAAAATTTTAAAAATAGATAAGAAGTTGAAAATAATTAATAATTTATAAAATAGTTAAATAATTGTAAAATATTTGGAAAATAGTCAAATAGTTTCAAAGATTTTAGATAATTGCAAAATAGTTGTAAAATATTAATTAATTGGTAAAATAGTTGAAAAATAGTAATTAGTTTATAAAACAGTTGAAAAATGGTTAAATAGCTCCAAAAATAATTGTAAATCAAGTATAAAATAATAAAAATGGTTAATAACTTTAATTTCTATCTAAATTTATTTAACCCCAATTCAAGTTGAATCAATCTTGATTCCTTTCCCAATTTAAATCAAATTCCATTTGATTTTAATCATGTTCAACTTTAATTATAATTTCAAAATATTCCAATCAATTTGGACTAATATCAATTGAACTCACTTCAATTTCAATATCTTTTCAATTTAACCTAATTCAAATTTTCCATTTAAAATTTTAAACTTATACGTCTTCAATCTTAAATCCAATTAATTCGAATCAGATTCAATTTGAACTAATTCAATTTCAATCTCAATTTTAAACCATCTCTAATTATATAAATTCAAGTAAAATTCTCAAAGGTTGGTTTAACTTTTTAAACCAAATTAATCTTTATTTAAAGTTTTTAAACTATTTAATTTCTGTTCAAGATTTCAGTTTGGTTGTATTATATTACTTCTTAATTTGCTTCCAATAATTTAACAACGAATCATCTTAACATTTATTAGAAGGAAATATTGCTTTATATATCAAAATATATTTCTTATATAAAATCATTTAAAACCTTTATATAAGAAAATAACAAGTACGCTCTTATATATATATATATATATATATATATATATATATTCAACTAATCCTCGAGTACTTCGGACTCTATTTAATGAATAATCCCCACCAGAGCGAAGGTTCTCGCTTAACCTTTCAGCTCTGATGCCAATTGTAACGACCCAAAATTTTCGATCCAGAAAATTTCAGATAGTTGTGAAAAATAAGAAAGAGATAGAAAAAAAGAAAAAGAAGGTCAGAAACATCAACATCTCACATTCGCAGTGGATAAAACATAATAATAAATAATAACAGTTTACAAAAGAATGCTATATCTGTCGATTACATTTTAATACATCAGAGTTACACATATATACAGACACCGGATATACACCATTATCAAGACTTAGATTTACAATAATATAATACAACGGAAATACTCTATACGTTCCTGCCATCCAGCTCGCCTCCTGAGCTCTAGAACGCCCCTACCTGAAAATCTGTAATACTCAGTTTAACCCGAGCATTACACAAAAGTAACACCTGGGTCAGGATGGAAACCAGCGTGAGTAAACCCATCCAACATGGAATACAAAGCATACAACTTATTTAAAACCCAGGGTAACTCGTACAAATTTACAAATTCACAATTTGATGTTGACATCAATTATTTCATACATAAATTTTCTAGTACCCAAAATTTGGATTAAATAGTCCAATTTACCTAAATCATTCCATTCCAGCCAATAGATTTCACATATCAATCTATAAAAATTCGAAGTGGTTTCGGATTTTTCGTAATACCCGACCCCTGTCTCTTCGAGTCTCGTGTCATCCTAACCCAAGTTATCCAAATGAAATACACAACATTTCATGTCAGAGATATCAACCCGTTCAAAGCATCTAATACCATTCAATCATCCATAAACAAATTTGATCACTTCCAAACTAATTCAATTGATTCTAATTGAATTTCTAACCTCAATACTTAGATTCCTTCATTTAACATTAATTAATTCCAAATCAATGAATTAGTCAACCCTTCATTATTCATCTTAATTAATCACCCTGGATTAACTATTTTTCAATTACATTCAAGTAATTATCTTTGTTAACTACACGATATTAATTATTCTTAACCAAAATCAATAAGTAATCTTAATTACTTCATAAATTAATTAACTATATTAATTACATTAATCCTTAATTACTTATATTCATTAATTTCTCATAAGTCACTTATTATGGATTAATCAATTTTAATTTATCAATCTTTAATTACATCATTAATTATATAAATTAATGATTTCCAATTGTATTATAATTTTTTTCTAAATTAATTACATTAATTAAACAACAGTATTAATTATACTTGATTTATCTCCACCTAAAATTATCTACCTTTCTATTTACTTCATTAAATAAATTAATTCTCCTTAATTAATTATCTTAATTTATCTCTTGATTAATTACACAAAGTTATTTTATTAATTGCATTAAGTAATTACTTATTAAACCACCCAATGATCATTATAATTAATTTAAACTTAATTAATTAACCCAAATCATTAATTAATTTAATTAATTAGTTATCCATTTAAATTATCCTACCTATTTAATGAATCACCAATCATTAAACCCTTATTAACTTTAAAATGAACCATTTTCTTATTTATGATTTAAGTTTAAAACCATTTAAAACCCAAATGCTTCGAGACAAACAACAATTAACTCGAGAACCAACCAAAACCAAAGTCAACAGATCATCAGTACACATCCAGTCAATTCAATCATTCAACCAATTATTTAAATTTAACCATATAAATTTAAATAAAAATCCAACAGAGTGAGATTTACTCACCTTTGCTTTTACTGTTTGTAATCCATTCCAACTGGCTTGTTCCCTTGATTTTAAAACTTGTATGACCATTTATAGTTTATTAAGATTCCAAATAGATCAGAAAATAAATTTTCGTTTATTTATCTAATTTAAACTAAAATTTAATTTATCTAAAAATTAAAATTTTAAACTAACGTTATATAGATAGTTCAATGTCTAAAACCCCTATATTTTCCTGATTTACAAAAGTTGACACAACAACCTTATTTTATATAAATCCATTCCAATTCGATTTTAACCTCGTATAAGAAAATTTGAAATATATATAGGTTATCGATTTTAGTTTCAATTATAATAAAATTTACTAATGACACTTAACTAGTGAATTATCTTATTTTAAATTAATTAACTATAAATGAAATCAGTTAATTCTTGAATGATTTATTCACACTTAACTCAACTTAATGAAAAAGAATTTAAATTAATCCCTTACCTTCAACTGATGCGGCACCCTATACTGGCTCGCGTCCACTTTGCGACCACAACCATCGACAAGCCACCTCCACTGTAAATTGCAAATGCTGCCTCGAAGCTCGCTTGACCACGCTGCATCCCTTTTTCTTTGGACTATCTCACTGTTACAATCAACCAAGCCCACCCCATTCCTCGCGAACCTCCAATGCCACCACACGACTTCGCGTTCGACAACCCACAACACACCTGAAATTCAAACTTCACATCGCAGCCCCAAATTCCATCGACTAAGTCGAGTAGCGACCCTGACTCGAAACCCTAACTACTCTACCTCCTTCCACCGATATGCAAAAGCCAAGACGTCCATCGAAGCGCGTGCGAGCCTAAAGGAGCCTCCCACGTTGTAACCCTACTTCGCGCAAGAGCGCGTGATCGACATCCCCACGCTCGAGTCCGAGCACGATTTAACCCTACATCGCCATTAATTTGTTTTTTTTCGGGTTTGATTTCTGTTTGTTGATTAGAGAGGACGGAAACAAGATATAAGGTTAGGAATGGCTTCTTGAATACGAGTTTGTAAATGAAAATATCTTCGACTGTTTGACCATAAATTTATTATATTATAAAACTGTCAAAACATCTTGTTGATTGCCATTTAAAATTTTAAACTCCTCTTAAGGAATACCGCTAGCTGATTATAGGGTTTTACCCGCGTTCCGAACACGATGGAACGTGTTTCGGAAGCGAATTCAATCATATGCGCGAGTTACAGAAGAAAACGATCAATTTTAAATTAAATCGATTAGAATAGTTCTAAGCGTTTTGAGCTGCCAGGGTCAAACGACAACTCCGATTGCTATGAAAATTGAAATCCGATAATAACTAACTATTACGGATCCAATGGAACTGGTTTCGTCGAATTCCAAGACTGTGCCTCGGAAGGCTATATCTAAGCGTCAATTTAAATGGAATATTATTAAAACTGAACAAATTACCTTTAAATTAAATTTCAACCATTCTATTATCTTCAGTATCATCATTATAAATTTTATAAGGCTTCAAATTATTTTTAACAGGCTTAAAATTCCATATTCAATATCTTACCCAATTTCGAATTATATAATTCAATATTTAATTATCAAGTAAATATTAATATTTGGAATTCAAGTTTAAATTAAGCTTTAAATATTTTAAAATCAATTAATTATCCCAATCTAAATTATTAAAAATTCTAGGTCGTCACACAATTAAATAAATTAATAAATTTAAATCTTCATAAATAAATAATTATTTTTATTTACTTCAAAACATTATTATTATATCATAATAATTATTGACAACAAAACAATATAAACAAGTAATAACTATTAACTTGAAAGCATTATAAATAAAATAGTTAATAATTTAAAAAATTATTAAATAAACAATAATTAGTCGATCCTCGACATTATTATAACAAACAATTAACTTCCAAAACATTATTATTAATAATAACTATTAACCACAAAGTATTATTAATGAACAATAATTATTATCTACTACCAATATTAAATATTTAAATAAAGAACCTTTCACAATACTAAAATGTTGACAAATAACTTCAAAAACAATAACAAATATTAATAAATAACTTTTAAACATTATTTAGATATTGATAAATACAGTTTAACATTTTTAAACAACAATAAAACAACTCTAAAAATTATAGAATAGTAATAATTTACCATAAAAGAGCAATTCCCGAAATTCTTCTACAAATATAAGAAAAGATAAATAGAAAGGTTAAAGTAAAATATAGAAGTTTTGAAAGCACAAACTCTAAATAATTATTCCCAGAAGCCCAAATTCAGCTCTAAAAATCATTTCCATATCAAAATAAAATTCATGCCCAGCGGCAATTAACGATATTTTCCAAATTCAAAATTTAGGCCATTAGCCACCAACATATTTAACCAATGTTGTTATTGATTTTTATCACTACAGGCGATAAGTTTTGAACACATAACAATGTCATATACAACAGGCTAATAATCAGGTTCGATATTCAATAAATCATATAATTGGAATATTATTGAAAATAATACAACAATTGCGAGGAATCTCGTTGGATCCCTCTACAAATTTCCTGTTCCTCATATGAACTCCCTGCAAAAGATTTCACGTATTAGCCATTTTCAAAAGCAACAATTCATCAAAGCCAAACAATCAACCAATATAATACCAAAACGTACAACCAATAATTTTTTACTACTACAAAATATTTTCGATTAACCAAAATAGTGTGTTTAACTCATCCAAATTCCAGATATCACCAAAGCATTTCAGTTTCAACTAAAGTCGAACGACGTCCGATTTTAGCCCAAATTTCAAATTGCTTAGAATTTATCCAAACTAGCTCCATCGTGAAGCTATCATTATAATGAGTGCAACAGAAAAAGTTTCATCTTAACCGGACCTCGTACGAGAGAGTTATATAATTGAGGAATTTTACCATAAGGGCCTTCTTTCATCAAACAATTAGTTTGTAGGATACAGCTTTAAAATAATATCTTTGCAGGGCAAAATTACTTCATACCATTCTTACGTTCCATTTTCTCATTCGTGTTCTACCCTTTTTCACAGTTGCAAACCAAAACCAAAAATAGGTTTTAGAAAACAAATGATTGATTTCCGTTCCCAATATTTGTGCTAAAACGATTACTAATCATTTATCAGAGTCGCATTTAAATTACAACTACTTCAGCTTCATCAATTTCAGCTTCATCGATTTCAGCTTAAACTAAAATACTTTTATCGAGCAATCACTGCAATCACCTCAAACTTAAATGCGGAACAGGTAAGCTGTATTTTATTTTGATGTAAATGTTTTACTTAGATGATAAATCGTAATTAAGTATTCATTCTTACTAATGTTGATGATAGCTTTTGTAATGGATTTACGGTATTTTAGTTCTTCTTATAATTTAACATAATCGACATTTGTTTAATTAAGCATACGTAAATATTCAGTGCCAGATGCCACTAAACCCTTGGCGTTAAAATGAACAAGTTATTGTTATTTTTTGCTATATATCGATTGTTTTGGTTAGCTGAAGTAGTCATTCACTGATTTATTTTCTTTGGTATTTATGGGTTGTTTTTGCTTGTGTTTGAAGAAGTAAGAAATAAGTTCTATTGATTTGTTTATATATAACAGTTTTTCTAATGCATGTAAGGTGTTTGTTGTATTTGTAATGGTTTAACGTGATGTAAAACCATTCATATTCAACTTCTTAAAAAGATAAATTTGTTTATCTTTTAATCTAAATGATTTAATATAAGAATGTGATGGATTTAACATGTTTGTTTATCTTTGAGTAGGTTTAACGTAATTTTAACTTCAGTACTTCAAAAATTGTATGTATTGTGTAAATACAGTTATGTTGTAATGTTCCTATGTTCAACAGCTACGAAAGATAGACATATTTATCTTTTACTATAATTGTCTCAAATCAACTTAAGTCTTAGTTATCTTAAATAGTGACTAGTATATGTTACACATGTTTACCCCTTTTTTATTATTTAAAAGTTTTTACAAAAGATATACAGCAAATTTAAACCCTACTTAATAAAGATAAAAGCATTTATGTTATTATGTGCAGGATAATTTAATTAGGTAATGAACTATATATGATTTCATAGTCAGTAATGCATATATGTATAACTCTTCATTCTTTCTAACATATTATTACACATGATAATCTTCATGCAGGATACAAATGAAGACAAGATCACGAAAAACAAAACATTTTATTGAAAAAGCTACATGTATATTCATCAACAATGGAAAACAGTGTATTTACCGAAGACCAATATCCAGTCCCTTTTGTAACGAACACAGTCAGCATAACTCTTTGCCAGTAACACCATTGGTAAACTTTCCTTAATTATGTATATAATAATATTTAATTACATGTTGAATTGTTACATACCATATGAACAGGTTACTGTATTTAACTACCGAACAAAGATAAGCACATTTAGCTTCATCTGTGTAGGACTTAATTAGATGTTTAGCTTTACTTATATTTTAAAAACATCGATACATGTTAAACAAGCTATACATGTTTAGCAGTAGTTATATTTAATTACATTTTTAGCATTAGTTATATTTGAAACAAGATATACATGTTAAAGTAGTTTCAAGTATTATCCATTATTTAAATTTGTTTCATACCATATGAACATGTTACTGTATTCAACTACTGAAAAAAGATAAACAAATTTAGCTTTATCTGTATGGGATTTACTTAGATGTTTAGCTCTACTTACATTTGAAAAACAATGATAAATATTAAACAAGTTTGCTGTTTTATTCATTGTTTACAATTATTACATACTATATGAACTTGATTTAAAGCTTGCATAAAAATGATAAAAGCATTTATATTTTTCTAAAAAGAACTTAATTACATAATAAATTATAACGAAATGCTTTTAGTTGTTTATGAATATCAAAAAATATGCCACTGTATTACTACATAGTTATTATTATATACGATAATTGTTAAAGCTTATTGCAAACGTAAATCCCTCTATAATCAATAGGGTTTAAGGGCACTGTTGAATTGGCATTATATTTTTTTATGGACCATATTTTTAGCATTTTATTCACTAGCATCTACATCATTAACACTACTGTATACAAACTACTTCATAGTTCCTCATTAACAAAAATTATCTTAACCCAAGAAAATACAAAATAATTAAAAAGATAAACCATATTATCTTTTTATACAGACTATTGTGCAGTACGATTTTTTTTTGATAATATTGCTTTGATTTATGTGCATTATGATTCTTGAGTAGAATGATATTATCTTCATGAATATGCAGAAATAAACGTAGGATTCCAATTAATGATATTATTTTCGTGAATGTAGGGTGAAGTTGAACCAACACAGCAAACCTCTCAAATTTCTGAACAAGAATAGCTAACAAACTCAGATGAAGGGAGAACAATTTTATAAAATCTGAGTGAAGCAAATTTTGATTCTCAAGAAATGAATATTGAAACAGATAACTCAGATGATGTTGCGAGATATGAGATTCAAAACAGACTGAAAAGACAGAAAAAACATCTGTATATTGGAACATACAGATGTAATTTAGATGTTGTATACAAAGTTTTGATGACTGTTAAGGAAAAAACATTCTGTCTGCTGAAGCAAAAAGTTATATCAACAAAACGCCATTCAAAAACTTTTTTAACATGTTTCTCACCAATGGAATAGAACGGCAAAACATATGGAAAAGCGCTGCAAATTTAGATCAAATAATTACTTCTTTCAGTATTAAAGAAAACGCCTTCAAAATTGGAAACAAATTGCTGAAAATCAGACCTAAAGAAGTTAGCCTTATATTTGGACTGCATTTATCTGGAGAGGACTTGTTTTCGATACCAACTTCAAATAAGGCCACAGCAATGGAAAGTTTTTCAGAGTTTCTAACTACAAATTTCGAAAAAAATGACATAATTAGCCAGAAGACGATAACAAGAAGGTTGAAAAAATGATAGAGGAAGAAAACGGGAATGAAGATTTAGTCAAATCATTGTTGCTCTTTTTGATTATTACTTTTTTCTTTCCTAACAATCAAAGCTACATGCAGTGGGGCTTCTTATCAAAGCTGTTAAATTTAAGAAAATTGAACTCAATCTCTTGGCCGAGAGCAACATGCGAAAATGTCAAGAAAAAAGTTCAAAAATACTATGCTAATCCAAGAGGCACACCTGGATGTACTATGGTCTTATTGGTATGACTTTAAAAATTTAGGTAAATATAAATGTATTTATACTAATGCTTTTTACAAAATATTAAATATTAATGCTTATTTGTATGGTCTTATTGGTAGAATTGGTTTTGTGAGAGGATGCAAATCAGCGATGAAAAAGAAAATTTGGAAAGAAAAATCCCAAAGATGAGAAAATGGGATTTGTTAAAATTAAAAGATTTGGACCTCGACAAAATAGACAATGATAAGGTATGCTACATTTATATATATTTCTTGACATACAAAATCATATAAGTACATAATGATTTAAGTACAATTCAGTTTCTGCCCAACTCCACAGTTCATAATTAATTTAGCATTACTACCAAAACACCAAAAAATCACCACTAACACCCCACATTCAATTTCTACCGATCTCCACAGTTCGGTACAATTCAAACTTGTTGAACAATGGTATTCAAACTTCGTAAATGGTGCAATATTTCCACCCCACATTCGACCACAAAGTACTCCTCTTCTCCACCTAATTTCACCTTTATCTACAACCTGAATGAATGAACAACAAACTGCTGCACCAGCCACATGCTACTTAAGACACCTAAATAAATTCAAGAGCACAACCAAATTCAACCAAACAACCTTTTATCCACTCCTTGTCCTGCAAACCAATTACTGCTCACATCATTAAAGGTGGTTTGCCAATGATGTTATGTATTCTGTTAACAGATTTAAGTTTTAATTTTACAATGCTCAAAAGCTATAAAAGACAAAACCTTTTATCTTTTAATGTAAATGATTTAATAACAAGTTAGGCCTTACTTATATTTGATATACAGTTATATATTTTAAACATTTTCTTGATTTACTCATATTTTAAATTTAGTATAGAAAATATAGCACTAAAGTAAACCCTAGTTAAAAAGGATAAAAGAATATATGTTTTTACAGAAAATGATTTAGTACATAATGAACTATAAATATTTGTTGATATACAAATATACATGAGTACATATGTGTATATGTGTGTTATTTAATAGAGATAATGTTCTAAATTTATGTAGTTTTAGGTTAGTTAATTGCATATCTATATTTATATTAATGACTATTGTGTATGCATTAAAGATTTTCCTGGTCTTTTATCCTTCTCGTATGAATGTGCTTACATGTTGTATCCATTTATCAAGTGTCTGAAATTTTCTTACCTGTTTATTTTTAATATTTTCTAATTTCTAACTTCATAGTAATTCAATGATATTACGTGTCCAAAATTAATTTCAAATACCTTCCATGAAGATTTTACAGAAATTTTCAAATGTAACTAAAGAGGAAAAAGACGTTGTCAAAAAAAATACTGGGCTGGAAGATGAGAAATATGCAAGGACTGCTCAACTAGCATAAAAGAGTTGGAGATGAAAGTGAACTTTTTATCCGCTGAGATGAAAAGTATGGCAGAACAACTAAATGAGGAACAACATTTAAGACAACTGGCTGAACAAAGACTCCACAATCTTGAAATGAGACTTAAAAAGATGGAAAGTTTTGAAGAGTATAATGTGGAGAAAAAAACAATTTCAAAGAAAAAGTGAAGCCGAAAAAGGTACGGAAAAAAGAAAGATAGTTGGTATGATGCACATAAATAGTTCTGCTAACTTTCCATGTTTTGATTTGATGCAAACTCAAGTTCATTCTAGAAACTGAAGACTGTTTAAAATCTGAAAATATCAAACAAGTTAGTGAAGAAATTGTTTTAGAAAAACCATTTGTTGTTGAAGATGTCAGTCATAAAGAACAAAAAAAGAAGAGGAAGCAAAAGAATGTTGAAAAGTGCCCACTGATGAAGCATCTTACTGAAGAACAACAAGAAAATGTAAAACTTTTTTACAAAATTTTAGGAGGAAATAAGTAAGTAATTAAACTACTTCTGACTCATACAAACTATATATCAATTATGTTTTAAATTAATTATTAGTTCTATTTTGGTTCTGTTTTAGTTTGGTCAACTATCAGTATATCTGTCAACTACTGTACACTCACACACTTGCTCAAAAATAAACAAAAACTAAACAAAACTAAAAAAGATAAATTAATTTATCTTTAACTTTTCATATATAGTTCCATAAAAGATTCTATTTTGTTTTACTACCAAATGAAAACAACTTAGTACATAGTAAACTTACTTTCTCTTCTTAACAACCGTCCAATTGTTCAGCGATGAAGCATTTAGTTGTGATGATGAAAACTTCATCACCATAATAAAATTCATGATAGAAGACCTTCTCTATCAGCAAAGTATTTGTGATCAAGTATGTACAAAAAAATTAAATTTCCTTCATTATAAATTATATACTTTATCCATATTATTTTTTAAATATAGATCATTGATTGGTTTTGGTTCCCAAAAACAAAGCAACTACAAGAAAGCAAAAGCATTATCTACGTTAACATAACTTTGACTGTAAGTGAACTATATTCTCAAATTAACATTTTTTTATACAACAAAATTTTCTAAAACAATTTTTTTACAGAAAATCGCAACAGATGGAAGCTTATAAAAAATCAAGAAACAAATGTTCAATCCTTTTATGCGAAGAACACTTTTAGATCCATTATGTTGCAACATATTATTCCCAATACATGGCAATGAACATTGGAGCCTGCTTGAACTAGTTGTTGGAGAATGCACTTGGAACCACTGCGACTCTCTACACTTGACCACGGGATCAAAATCCTGCAGAAGTGGACATACAAAATTTTCCATTAATGTGTTAAGTAAAAAATACACAAAAAGTAATAATGATAAATGTGTCCATATTTATTCTAGTTTTCTTTCACTATTTGTAGAAATCAGCAGTAAACAACCTAAACAAAGAGCTACAGGAAAAAGGGCACAAAACAATTATCGGCAAAAATTCAGTGCTTAAAAATGTTGACTGTGCTCAACAAAGCAATGGGTAATTCTAAAGATAGTTCAGAATTTTATACAAAAATTCACGATACAAAATAACTACCTACACACATATTACCAATTAGATAATATTATTTACTCTCATACAATTACTTAGATAAACATAATACTAATTACAATTCATTATCAAAATAAAGAAAAGATAATCTGTTTTATCATTATATTCAACGTACTAAACTTCAGAAGTACAGGTATGACTATGGAATTTTTGAGATGATGTTCATGCAAAAAATAGCATAAAGAATGCAGACTACATCAAAAATTAGTCTTGTACAAGTTAATGCATTCAGAGCACAGATAGCTGCACAAATACTCTCTGAAGAACCATACTGCTGGCTTGACAAGTTTTACAGCTCTTCTTCAGCCCATTAAAATGTAATAGCTAATGATTGAGATGATGAATTTGTAATGGCTGATGCTAAAAATTATATAGTGATTGGTGATGAATTTGTAATGGCTGATACTAAACTGATCATAAATTTTAGGGAGTATATTTTAATTTACTGATAAATTACATGGTGAATTTGTAGACATTGAAAATTTGATGATTAATTTGATAATGAATTTCTAATGGCTTTGTTGGTTTGATGATGTCATTCAGATAAACGTGGATCATGAATTTGTAATCCAAAATATGATTTTACTGCTCCTTTAAGAAAGATAAATCCTTTTATCTTTCATTGATAATTAATAGTTTTATATTTACTATTATGTTTTTCTAATTCCGTTGTTCTACACAGCAAAAGGATGCAGTATGGGCTACTTTTTCTAGATAAGAAGAAGCTTTAAGATTTGTCCAAACACATGCAAACACTTATGTTTTTTTGCTACGAAGATCATTTGACTGCACAAAGAAGGTTCCTTGTTTCTACATATGATGAGTTCTGGAGAAGGTACGAAACCATGAATCCTAAATTATGCCACCATTACAAGGTTATTATAGTCGTCCTACCTTGCCACTTGTATTATGACCTAGAGTTCATTAAAAAGATTAACACTGGAAAAAATGCCGATGAAATGGTAGATATTCTGATATCTATCACCTTCAAAGCGCTAAATGACAAATACAAAATCCAGGGAAATCAAGATTGGGTTATAGAGCTTAATTCATCTACTGAAGAAAAGTTCTCTCGACATGTGATCATTCGTATCCCAAATATTGCCTTCAAAGAAAACTCGCATTTTGGAGCATTCGTCTCTGAGGTATGCTCATGTGTAATAAATTTAAGAGTAAGTGATCCACAGTTTGAAAAATTGTACATTAAGAAAGATTCAAGCTCATCAGACAATATGGAGCGTCTTTTCATTGATACTAGTGTTTACACCCATAATCGTTGTTTTCGTCTTCCTTTCTCATCAAAAGCAGGGAAGAATGCTTTACTCCTGCCAAGTGGACGCTTTGCTTGTAAGAATCTGAATGAGGAACAAGTGTATCAAATCACTTATTTTCAGAATAGATGTTGTTTTGGATAAGCTATTAGAGTACAAAATGGATTTGGACTATTGCAAAATTCTTCATTTTAAATCTAAGATCAATGATAATAGCACCTACACCGAGGGAGACAAGTCATTACATGTTTATAATAGCAATATACCTCAGTCCAATTGTTCAGGAAAATCTACCTTTCCAGCTTTGGATGATAAAATTTCATCTTTTGCCTCTCATGGAAACGTTTTAGGTAAAATCAAAAGGTGGTACTGGTTTTCTGCACATGGCTACATAATTTATAGCATGTCCAAAAGTCGATATTTTGAACGAATTGGAAGAGAACACAAAAGTAAACATGTTATGTACATTGTTGAAGTCCAAACGGGTGGCTACTATCAGAAATGCTACGACCCCGATTGTAGAGGCTATCGATCTCTAGTGCGCACAGTACCATGGGATGTATTGTCAAACGGTTATGATATTGTGAACCAAGAAGGCAAGACTGTCTAGAACCAATGCATCTGTCAAATGAAATATTAACTACATAATCACTTCAGTCCATGCTGCTTTTGTGTATTGTTAACTAGCAAGTGATTACACAACTGATTTTAAATTTGATAATTAAATTCTGGTAATTAATAATGAATTTGTAATGGCTAATGTTTGTAAAGCTCTATTAAAAAGATAAAAGCGTTTATGTGTAACGACCCGTATTTTACGTATCGAGAGATCGTAAAACCGTTGTTATTAGGTCGTTAGTGTTGTTAAGTCATCAAGATTTTAAGTCGACCAGAGCTTAAGTCGTCCATAGGTTAGGTCGTAGCAGATCTTGAGTGTTGAGCGACCTAAAGATAAGACAGAGCGACCTACGGAAGTCGGCGACTTAAGGGTTTAGGCGACCTAAGGAGTTAGATTGTGTGATAGCTTAGGTCGTGTGATAGCTTAGGTCGGTGGAGCGACTTAGGGGGTTGGAGCGACTTAAGGAAGTTAACGACCTAGTAGTTAGCGGCTTAAGGGGTTTAGCGACCTAGGAGTTAGCAGCTTAGGGGAGTAAGCGACCTAAGAGAATTAGCGGCACATGAAGTTAGCGGCATAAGAAGCTAACGACTTAAGGGAGGTGGGTCGCTAACGACTTAAGGAGGAGAGCGACCTATGTTAGATGTCGTGTTGAAGTTAGGTCGTAAACGGCCTAATTTAGATTCTGTGTGTAGTTAGGTCGTGGACGAGATAAGGCTTAGGTCGTAGGTCGCGTGAAGGCGAAGGTGTTAGGTCGCGTAAAGGGTTAAGTCGTTAGGTCGTGTTTGTGTTAGGTTGCATGATGGCTTGAACCGTTAGGTCGTGTTTTAAGTCGTGCATAGGCTCGAGTCATTAGGTCGTAGGTCGGGGGAACCGTCAGGTCGTAGGTCTGGGATTTTTAGGTCATGAACGACTTAAGAGCGAACGACCTAAGGGGTTTTTCAGCCTATAAATACACGGGTTAGCTTCATTTTTGGGATCCAGATTTTGAAGCGACGAAGTTCTGCCATTTTGAGAGCTCGAGTGCTACACTTCTTCACTACTTTTCTACCCTTTAATCTTGTGCCTCCTTCCATCCAAATAGAAGATCAAATCAAAGATCCAAGAGCTTAGATTGAAGATCTCCATCCATCGAAGAGGGATTTCATCGTTTGAAGCGGAACTTTGGCGAATCGATCTAGATCCTTCGCTGTCCAGATTTGGAGTGTGTTGCTTTTAAGGTGTTTAGGTGATTCGGTGAGTGGTGGTTATCTCTCACACGGACCCAAAGGAGTATATTGGATTGGTGGCTTGATTTTGTGTTAAAAATAGTGATTTCATGCATTTTCGTAAACCTAAGTATAGATCCATCGTCCATGAAGATTTGACATCCATTATAATACATGTTAACCTATGCAAGTTCATCCATCAAGTTGTAGAGATATTATTCATGATTATGCTTGTTAGATTTGGACTCTTTATTTACAAGATTGCCATTTTAGTTATAATTGCTTTTAGATCATGTTTGAATGCTTAGTTACTTGGATTAATGATTGATTTGATTGATTGTTGTAAATTAGTTGATTAGTGGTTGGATTTGGACAAGTTGGTCGAAGACGATTCAAAATTCTAAGGGAAAGGCTCTTGAATAGGAAAAAGCTGCTCATGGCATATGTGGCGGATGATAAAGCTCATATGGACAGATTTGATGATGTTGAGATGGGATTTTGCTATGATGAAATAAAGAAAGGCATGATGTTAAGTAGTCTTGGTACAATCCAGACGGGATCATTCCAAGTATGTTGATAACTCGAGGAATGGTTCGAGTTTGTGGATAATGGTTGGCTCGAGAGGCGCTTGAGCTAGTATAAGAATAGTCGTCGAGGAGGATGACTAGAAAGCTGAGATTTCATCATTATTGAAGGTTCTAGCAGACTCAAAGCAAGAGTACGCTAGGTACATTCGATAGTCCCAAAAGACTATAGTTGGTGGTCGAGTACTCTGGGCAGATTCGATAGTCCTAGGCACGGGCTGCGATGACGTGCGGAGTTCTGTCTAGAAACGGGGTTACCATTAACCCTTGACGGACGACTGAAAGAATGTGCCAGTCATTCAATTAACGGTGGTATCGAAGCAACGATAACAATGATAGCCAGGGTCATGGATGTTTGGATGTTTTGGTTGTATCGTCATTCGGTCTCAAGAGCAATGTTTTCTGGGTGCTTATCTGATCTTGCTTTAGGCCTTGGGGGTTTGTACTTGGAAAACACCGACCTTGACTCGAGTGATAATTGCTTTACTTTAAATGTCTGATTTGCTATGTCTACTTCTGCTTAGTGTGTCTGGGGTCTATCACTGTAGAAAGAGGTGGAGTGGGAGGGTTGGGTTCCTATTCCTTTTACCTTTATGCTCTTTTGGTATGTTGTTAGTTAATTTACCGCTCACTAAGACTGTTGTCTGACTCAAGGTTTTATGTTCAACTCTTATTACCTTGGGCTGTTCATCCATTTTGGGATGGGCAGACTAGGTAGCAGGTGACAGGTGCTGTTCTTAGTGACCAACGATGCTGATGACGAAGACGAGCTAGAGGCTTGCATATTATTTTCTTACTATATGTACTGGATGTTCCGCTGCTTGTATAATCTATGAGTGATATGTAGTGAGGCTTGATGTATTGACTATTCAGATTTTTGTATCAAACTACTATGAGGCTTATTTGACGAGATTCTGTTTTGTGGAGCTTCACTATATATATATTTCCTATTGTATTCTACCCATGCACTGTGAGTAATACGATAGACTCCGCTGTTTTTACCTTAGCTTGTTGATCATCCATGGCTGCCTGGCACACTTTACAGCACACTATTTCCTTGTTTAGTGCAGGAGTCATGGGTGGTCGTCACATTTGGTATCAGAGCTTTGGTTAATCGATTTTAGCCAACGCTCGCTGACGTAACTACGTATGAGAGACGTAATTGTATTTTGATGGATGATTACTATATATAATATAGTGGCTTAGAAAGATTTGAAACTCTTATGCAGTTGTTTCTCAAGGTGCACTAATCATTTTTTATAGATATTAAGAATGAGTCGAAGAGGGAGGCCAGCTGCTAGGGAAGGCCATGCTGCTGAGGGGGCTGCTGAGTATGCTGCTATGTTCGAGGCTATGATGGCTCGATTATGAGGAGGATGCCAGCTCCGGGGCCATCAGTAGATGTTGGAGTTCAAGTTCAAGCTCCAAGACCGGTGGAATTTGCTAAGTTGTGTAAAGACTATACTGCTCTTGGAGGGAAGGTTTTCTTGGGAACAGAGTCAACCATTGAAGTCCAGAGATGGATAGATGCTTTTAGAAGAATCTTTGGTGATTTGGGAATTGAGGATGCAACCAAAAGGAAGCTCGCAACAAGACAGCTTCAAGGGAGAGCTTCTGACTGGTGGAACTCTATCACCATTGATACTCCGGAGGAAGAAATTACTTGGGTGCAATTCCAAGCCAGATTTGAAGCTAAGTTCATTTCTACAGCTCAGAAATCCGTTCTGTTCAAGAAATTTGTGGAGCTCAAGCAAGGAGGAAGACCAGTTCTTGAGTATGTTTCTGAGTTTGAAGCCTTGTCCAAGTATGCCTAGTCGTATATTGAATCTCCATATCAGAAGAACGAGAAGTTTGTGACAGGCTTGGACTTTTATCTAGGTGGGCAGTTGGTGGATCATCTGGACGATCCATTTGAAAAGCTGGTGGAGAAGGCTCTCAGGCACGAGAATCTTTTTCCTAAGGAAGGATCTGTTGTTACTGTGACCAAGGAGGAGTCTAAAGCACAGCAAGGTGGAAACAAGAAGAGGAAGCAGCAGCAGTAGAAGGGTAAGGATGTCCAGAAGAAGCTGAAGGGCGAAGTGACCTGCTACAACTGTCAGCAGAAGGGCCATTTCTTAAAAGATTGTAACAATCCAAAGGTGCCGATGAAGTGCCACAACTGTGACAAGCTGGGGCATATTAAGAAGAATTGTCCAGAACCGAGGAAGGACAGGCAGGTTGTACAAGCTTATGCTTTGGGGGCTGTTCCATCATCTTCAAAAGCTACTACTACAGAAGAGAAAGGAAAGAGTGTGGTGGTACAAGGTACCCTTTCCATTTGTGGTGTTCCAGTTAGAGTGTTACTCGATACGGGCGCGTCACATTCTTTTGTTTGTAATGAACTTGTATGCCGGTTGGGTTTAGAACCGGATATTGTTGATAGACCATTGGTTGTGACTAATCCAGTAGGGGGTTCGTCCTGTCTGTGTATGTTATGCCGTGATCTGGTTGTGTCGAGTCATGATTGCTCTTTTGTTTGTGATTGTTTTGTTCTAAACTTTGCGGGGTTTGGAATTATTTTGGGTATGGACTAGCTTACGAAGTACGTGGCAAAGGTTGATTGTAAAAGGCCGGAGGTGACAGTCGAGAATGTGGAAGGGCGAAAGGTTGTGATACGATGTAAGCATGAGGAAGGCGTCTTCGTGAGCTTCATGTATTCGCCGGTTGTTCCACGGGATGGACTGTCATCGGTGCCAGTCGCAAATGGATTTGAGGATGTCTTTAATGAGGTCAAAGGGTTACCGCCGCACAGAGAGATCGAGTTTCGCATCGATCTAGTTGAAGGAGCCAGACCTGTTGTGATGCCTCTTAGGCGGATGGCGCCTAGGGAACAGCAAGAGTTGAAGGTGCAAGTTGATGATCTTTTACAGAAAGGATTCATTCGGCATAGTGTGTCCGAATGGGGTGCACCAGTAGTGTTTGCAACTAAAGCAGATGGATCGTTAAGGTTGTGTGTGGACTATCGTGAGCTGAATAAAGTGACTAAGAAGAACAAGTATCCATTGCCGAGAATAGATGACTTGTTTGATCAGCTTCACGAAGCCAAGGTGTTTTCTCATATGGATTTGGCAACGGGATTTCACCAATTAAGAGTGGCAAAGGATAGTGTGCCGAAGACTGCTTTCAGGACACCGTTTGGTTTCTTCTAGTAATGAAGAAGAGCACAAGACACACTTGCGTATTATTTTAGAAACCTTGCGGAAACATCAGCTGAAGGCTAAATTTTCGAAGTGTCACTTCTGGAAGAGCGAAGTGAGGTTCTTAGGCCGTATTATCTCTAGAAGTGGAATAGCGGTTGATCCCGCCAAGGTGGCAGCAATCCAGGATTGGGTTAGACCTAAGAATGCATCTGATGTGAGAAGTTTTCTTGGATTAGCAGGATACTACCGTCGATTTATCAAAGACATTTCCAAGGTAGCTGCACCATTAACAGGATTGACGAAAAAGAACCAAGTATTCAGATGGGATGCTAAGTGTGAGCAAGCTTTCGGAATCCTGAAAGAGCGACTAACAAGTGCTCCTGTTTTGACTATTCCAAGTGGAAATGATGAGATGGTGGTTTACACCGATGCATGTGGTACTGGACTTGGAGCAGTGCTGATGCAGAAGGGTAAAGTTGTTGCATATGCAAGTCGACAATTGAAGCCGCATGAAAGGAATTATCCGACTCATGATTTGGAGTTGGCGGCGATTGTATTTGCTCTGAAGATATGGAGACATTACCTATTGGGTGTTCGATTCGAGTTGTTTACAGATCATAAGTCATTAAAGTATCTTTTCTCCCAAAAGGATTTGAATCTTCGGCAGCAACGATGGCTAGAGTTTTTGGCATCATATGATTTTGGTATAGCCTATACTCCGGGAAAGGGTAATGCAGTGGTAGATGCATTAAGTCGAAGACATGTAGGATTGGGGGCCATGTTTTCAGAATGGAAGAATCTTGAGTATTTGGCTGGATTTAACTTCAGGCCCAGATGTGAATTGGAACCTGAGATGTTGGCAAACTTATCGATAACACCTACTCTTATGGAAAGGATTGGCGAGAGCCAAAAGCAAGACGATAAGCTTGTCAAGATTATCCGTGATTTGGAATCTGGATTGGACCCAGAGAAGGATAAAGGGTTCGAGGTCGATCGAGAGGGTTGGCTTCGGAAGCAAGGACGACTAGTTGTTCCTGATATAGATGAATTAAGAGATGAAGTTTTAAAGGAGAGTCATCACTCGAAATTGAAAATTCATCCAGGTGGAAATAAGATGTATCGGGATATGAAAAGAACCTATTACTGGGAAGGTATGAAGAAGGATGTTGGAGATTTTATTTCCAAGTGTATGAACTGCCAGTTGGTAAAAGCCGAGCAAAAGAAGCCCAGTGGATTGCTTCAGCCATTAGAAGTTCCTACATGGAAGTGGGAGCAAATATTGATGGATTTTATCGATGGGTTACCTAGAACAAGAGCGGGGAATGAAGGGATTTGGGTCATCATAGATCGTTTGACTAAGAGTGCAAGATTCATTCCTGTTTGGTCAACCAGGACTGAATCGAAATTGGCTGACCTATATGTTAAGTGGATAGTTCGATTCCATGGTATCCCGAAAAGTATAGTGAGCGATCGAGACCCATTGCTCACTAGTGGATTTGTGAAGAGCTTCCAGGAAGTTTTGGGAACCGAGTTGTGTTTGAGTACAGCTTATCACCCCCAAACAGATGGTCAGACCGAGAGAGTCAACCGAGTTTTGGAAGATCACCTCAGGGCATGTGTTTTGGACTTCGGAGGATCATGGGAAGATCATCTTCATTTGGTGGAATTTTCGTATAATAACAGTTACCGGTCCAGCATCGGTATGGCGCCGTATGAAGCGTTGTATGGAAGACCATGTAACTCTCCGACATGTTGGTTGGAAACGGGAGAAAAGTTGATACTTGGGCCAGAAATGATTCAACAGACTTCGGATTGCGTAGAGATCATTCGGCAACGAATGAAGGCAGCCCAAGACCGTCAGAAAAGTTATGCCGATAAGCGTCGTAAGGATTTGGAATTCGACGTAGGTGATATGGTTTTTGTAAAGACTTCTCCACTGAAGAATGTTTTTCGATTCGGGAGGAAAGGAAAATTGACTCCGAGATTTGTTGGACCATTCCCGATCATCGAGCGAATTGGAAAGCTCGCCTATAAATTGGAGTTACCAGAAAAGATGTCGGGTATGCACAATGTTTTTCATGTATTATATCTACGGAAGTATGTTCACGACTCGAATACAGTGGTTTCTGCTGATAGCTGTGAAGATTTTGAGGTTAATCCAGTTGATAAGAGACCTCGTAAGCCGCTTCATGTTGTGGAAACTGACACGACACAGCTTAGGAGGAAGGTAGTTAGGTTTCTCAAGATACAATGGAGTGATGATGTTAACGACTGTACATAGGAGGTGGAAGAGAGGATAAAGGCAGCTTATCCTGAACACTTCGAGGTATGACCATAAGTTGTCGTGCCATCTCATGACATTGTAACTTGTTCTAGCCTTAGAATTCTGCATGGTAGGCTAGTAATTGGATGCGTGGTTTGTTGGTTTCTATGAATGGTAGGCATGCAGAATGGTTTTTGGTTGTTCTTGTTTGTTTGGAATTTCGGGGGCGAAATTCCTAAGGAGGAGAGAATGTAACGACCCGTATTTTACGTATCGAGAGATCGTAAAATCGTTGTTATTAGGTGGTTAGTGTTGTTAAGTCGTCCAGAGTTTAAGTCGACCAGAGCTTAAGTCGTCCAGAGGTTAGGTCGTAGAAGATCTTGAGTGTTGAGCGACCTAAAGATAAGGCAGAGCGACCTACGGAAGTCGGCGACTTAAGGGTTTAGGCGACCTAAGGAGTTAGATTGTGTGATAGCTTAGGTCGGTGGAGCGACTTAGGGGGTTAGAGCGACTTAAGGAAGTTAACGACCTAGTAATTAGCGGCTTAAGGGGTTTAGCGACCTAGGAGTTAGCAGCTTAGGGGAGTAAGCAACCTAAGAGAATTAGCGGCACAGGAAGTTAGCGGCATAAGAAGCTAAAGACTTAAGGGAGGTGGGTCGCTAACGACTTAAGGAGGAGAGCGACCTATGTTAGATGCCGTGTTGAAGTTAGGTTGTAAACGACCTAAGTTAGATTCTATGTGTAGTTAGGTCGTGGACGAGATAAGGCTTAGGTCGTAGGTCGCGTGAAGGCGAAGGTGTTAGGTCGCGTAAAGGGTTAAGTCGTTAGGTCGTGTTTGTGTTAGGTTGCGTGATGGCTTGAACCGTTAGTTCGTGTTTTAAGTCGCGCATAGGCTCGAGTCGCTAGGTCGTAGGTTGGGGGAACCGTTAGGTCGTAGGTCTGGGATTTTTAGGTCGTGAACGACTTAAGAGCGAACGACCTAAGGGGTTTTTCAGCCTATAAATGCACGGGTTAGCTTCATTTTTGGGATCCGGATTTTGAAGCGACGAAGATCTGCCATTTTGAGAGCTCGAGTGCTACACTTATTTGCTACTTTTCTACTCTTTAATCTTGTGCTTCCTTCCATCCAAATCGAAGATCAAATCGAAGATCCAAGAGCTTAGATTGAAGATCTCCATCCATCGAAGAGGGATTTCATCGTTTGAAGCGGAATTTTGGCGAATCGAGCTAGAACCTTCGCTGTCCAGTTTTGGAGTGTGTTGCTTTTAAGGTGTTTAGGTGATTCGGTGAGTGGTGGTTATCTCTCACACGGACCCAAAGGAGTATATTGGATTGGTGGCTTGATTTTGTGTTAAAAATAGTGATTTCATGCATTTTCGTAAACCTAAGTATAGATCCATGTTCATGAAGATTTGACATCCATTATATTACATGTTAACCTATGCAAGTTCATCCATCAAGTTGGGGAGATATTATTCATGATTATGCTTGTTAGATTTGGACTCTTTATTTACAAGATTGCCATTTTAGTTACAATTGCTTTTAGATCATGTTTGAATGCTTAATTACTTGGGTTAATGATTGATTTGATTGATTGTTATAAATTAGTTGATTAGTGGTTGGATTTGGAAAAGTTGGTCGAAGACGATTCAAAAGCTAAGGGAAAGGCTCTTGAATAGGAAAAAGCTGCTCATGTCATATGTGGCGGATGATAAAGCTCATATGGACAGATTTGATGATGTTGAGATGAGACTTTGCTATGATGAAATAAAGCAAGGCATGATGTGAAGTAGTCTTGGTACAATCCAGACGGGATCATTCCAAGCATGTTGATAACTTGAGGGATGGTTCGAGTTTGTGGATAATGGTTGGCTCGAGAGGCGCTTGAGCTAGTATAAGAATAGTCGTCGAGGAGGATGACCGGAAGGCTGAGATTTCATCATTATTGAAGGTTCTAGCAGACTCAAAGCAAGAGTACGCTGGGCAGATTCGATAGTCCCAAAAGACTATAGTTGGTGGTCGAGTACTCTGGGCAGATTCGATAGTCCTAGGCATGGGCTGCGAAGACGTGCGGAGTTCTGTTTAGAACCGGGGTTACCATTAGCCCTTGACGGATGGCTGAAGGAATGTGCCGATCATTCAATTAACGGTGGTATCAAAGCAATGATAACAGTGATAGCCAGAGTCATGGATGTTTGGATGTTTGGTTGTATCGTCATTCGGTCTCAAGAGCGATGTTTTCTGGGTGCTTATCTGATCTTGGTTTAGGCCTTGGGGGTTTGTACTTGGAAAACACCGACCTTGACTCGAGTGATAATTGCTTTACTTTAAATGTCTGATTTGCTATGTTCACTTCTGCTTAGTGTGTTTAGGGGCTATCACTATAGAAAGAGGTGGAGTGGGAGGGTTGGGCTCCTATTCCTTTTACCTTTATGCTCTTTTGGTATGTTGTTAGTTAATTTACCGCTCACTAAGACCGTTGTCTGACTCAAGGTTTTTTGTTAAACTCTTATTACCTTGGGCTGTTCATCCATTTTGGGATGGGCAGACTAGGTAGCAGGTGACAGGTGCTGTTCTTACTGACCAAAGATGCTGATGACGAAGACGAGCTGGAGGCTTGCATATTATTTTCTTACTATATGTACTGGATGTTCCGCTGCTTGTATAATCTCTGAGTGATATGTAGTGAGGCTTGATGTATTGACTATTCAGATTTTTGTATCAAACTACTATGAGGCTTATTTGACGATATATATATATATATACATACATATATATATATATATATATATATATATATATATATATTTCCTACTGCATTCTACCCATGCGCTGTGAGTAATACGATAGACACCGCTGTTTTTACCTTACCTTGATGATCATCCATGGCTGCCTGGCACACTTTACAGCACACTATTTCCTTGTTTAGTGCAGGAGTGATGGGCGGTCGTCACATTATGTTTTATTGACAGTATGTTGTATCACTTTTATTGACAATTCTGCGTATGCTCTGTTAAAAATGCTATACATAACAACATCACTTTTACTGATAGAATGTTTCGGGTAGAAATATGCTAGTCATACTTATCTCATAGTATGTCAAAGATATTGCATAAGAATTAAAAAGATATATCAACTAATTATATTTTAGGACACGTGTTCAAAAAAATTAGTTTCCAAGACACGGGTCAAAAAAAAACCCACTACTTCTCGCTAATCCATATCTGCCGCCAAACCTCCGAATGAAAAACAAAACTAGGGCTCGGAAACTAAATTGCCTCAGTTGAATTATCGATTGGCTGAACAAGCATCATCGATTTCTGCTTCAATGATTTTAGCTTAAACTAAAATACTTTCATCGAGCTATTTGTACAATCACCTTAAACTTAAATGCGAAACAAGTAAGGTATATTTTATTTTGATGTAAATGTTTTAGTTAGATGATAAATCGTAGTTAAATATTCATTCTTACTGATGTTGATAATAGCTCTTATAATAGATTTAAGGTATTTTAGTTCTTGTTATAATTTAACATAATCGACATTTGTTTAATTAAGCATACCTAAATATTCAATAATAGATGGTACTAAACCCTAGATGTTAAACTGAAGAAGTTATTGTTTAGCTGTTAAAAAAGATAAACGTATCCATCTATTAATGTAAAATATTTAGACTACATGCTAAACCCTAGTTGCGTTTGATAATTACAATTACTTATTACATAGGATTTTTTTTTATCATGATTTGAAGTTATTAGAAAAAATATAAAACTAATTTAAACCCTAGTTGGAGAAGATAAAAGCATTTACATTTTTGTCTAAAACATTAAAATACAGAATAAATCCTAGATAAATTTTTATATCAGCTAATACATATAACATAATAAATACTGAATTTAAGTCAATTGCAGTTGTCCTGAAGGATTTATGCGAAATAAACATACTTAAATAGATTTTAAGCACAAAAAATTTATTCTTCACTCTTTCTAACATTTCATTGTATATGACAATTTTTATGCAGCGTAAAGATGCAAACAAGGTCTTCTAAATCAAAGATATTCATTCGAAAAACTACTAGCGTATTCATAAATGAAGGTGGAACTCAATGCATAAACATAAGACCTATATCTAGTCCTTTTTGCAATGAACATAGCCAGAGACCATCATTATCTTCAACTCCATTGGTAATTGTTTTCCTACTTATGTTTCCTATAATATTTAGTTGTGCTCTTCAATTTGTATATACATATTAAATTGGAATCTAAATTCCATATGTTAAATAAAAAAATAGCTACCTTTTTTGAGCTTGCATTGTTTACCTTGGTTAGTCTTCTATGCTGTCACTACATGTGTATATACATATGTGTGTGTATATATATGTTTGTGCATTCACTTCATGTAGTTTGTATTGGGTTGATGTGCACTGACTTGAGTTGTTGCTTTATATGCAGTCAGTTATCATGTAGCTTGTCTGCACTTGCATTCTTGTCTTGTAGACATACCTGCATTAGAGTCTAGTTTCAATGTGTATGATGCTGCATATTCACTTAATGTTTTGCACATGTATATATGTAATGTCTGAACACTTCAGTCAGGTTTGGTTGCTTCATTTGCATTGATCTTGAGTTATTTTCATGTTGCATTTGTTTATGTGTATGCTGTGCACTTATTTGCACTGTCACTTTTGAATCTGACTATTCGTTCATGTTGTAGCTTGAATCTCAGACCATATGAGTCTGCACTGTGCACTACATTCATACATGTTGTACCTGTTATTACTTTGAGGCTATTGTAATGATGAAATTCTAATAACTGATAACCAATTTGTAATGGCTAATTTGTTTCTAATGCTCTGTTAAAAAAGATAAAAGCATTTATCTTTTTTATACATAATATTCTAATGGTTATTTTGTGTTTCATTCTCTTTAAGTTTTCAGATTTCTAAATGACCATTACTTAAACAACTAAAAAGATAAAGCAGATTATCTTTCTATACTTTGAAACTTTCTAATTATAAATTTTCATTTATCAAATAATTCTTGCTAATTTTCAGTTATGAATGTTCGTTTATCTTTTATTGGTCTAAAATAAAAATTTGAAAATGTGAAAATTTGAAACGTGAAAATTGAAATTGGTCTAAACAAATTCAAACATTTGTTCTTTACTAAAAAACTGTTGGATTTAATTTGTAATTTTTTCTAAAAAAAAGAGGTACTTTATATACTAAAAAAACTTTTATTTTTTTAAATAGAGGTGCTGTATACACTAAAAAAATATCTTAATTAAAAATACAAAATAATTAAAAAGATAAACTGTATTATCTTTTTATTCAAATTTTTGTGTAGTAAGATATTTTTTTGATAAAATTGTTATTCTTACCTCCTAATTGATTTTTTGATTTTCATAAATGTAGAATCAGACTATACCAACTCAAGAACTACCTGATACTCATGAAAAAGAAGACTTCACATCTGATGATGAAAAAACGATTTCACAACAACTGACTGAAGAAAGTACTGATTTGGATGATGTTGATCAGTATGAAATTAAAAAAATAGCCAAGAAGCAAAAAAAGCAACAGTACTCAGGTAACTATAGATGTAATTTGTATGCAATCTATAAAGTGATGTCAATTATAAAGGAGAAACACATTCTTTCACCTGAAGCAAAAGCTTTTATAGAAAAAACACCATTCAAAAACCTCTTCAATATTTTTCTTAGAGATTCAATAGCACGACAAGATTTAAGCAAAAAATACTTCGAATTTAGATGATATCATTACTTCTTTTGATGTAAAAGAAAATGCTTTCACAATTGGAAACAAATTTCTCAAAATTAGTCCTGAAGAAGTCAGTCTAATTTTTGGAATGCCATTAGCTGGAGAAGACCTATTTTCTATACCAGCTTCTAACAAAGCCTCGGGCAATGGAAAGTTTCTCCAATTTTTTAACCGCCAATTTTTAAGAAGAAGACATAATCAGCCAGAAAACAGTAACAAAAAGATTGAATACACTGTTAGAAGAGGAAAAAGGAAATGAAGATTTAGTGAAATTGTTATTATTGTTGCTAGTTTTAACTTTCCTTTTTCCAAACAACCAAAGCTAGGGATGACAATGGGGTGGGTCTAGGGTCCAAACCCGGTCGACCAGCCCCTGTTTTGGCCCGTCCAGACCCGCCCCATTGGGTCATTTGGGCAGGTAGACCCGTGACCCGTGACCCGTTCTTGAGTGCTCCGCGTCTAGTGTAACGACCCGCCGCTCTGACCGCCTCTAGTCGGTAATTAAACCAACTCGAAACGTTCAAAATGACGGATTGTTGTTCAGTTTATAAAGTTTAAACAGAATCAGCCACAGAATCACAGAATAATCATAATATTTTTCATAAATGAATTTTTCTTACATACATATATCAGAGTTTGTACAATACATTTGAATTTATACAGCGGAACAATTTATTTTCTATTAAGTACAAGAAAAATTTTCTAGAAAAACTTTAGTGGAGTGCTTTCCTCTCTCTCTAACTTCGCGGCCTGAAAATCTTCAAGCTGTAAAAATACTCGGTCTGACCCGAGCGTTTATTGCAAAACACAAAAACACTCGAGTCAGGATTAATCTTTATTCAAGTAATTAAATTTGAAATGAACTGAATAAAATGGTAACAGAGATGACGAATCACATGAATCAATTTAGATCTATTATGGATTTTCACATTAACTTCAATTTAATTATTATTATTATTTTTTCGAAATCTATCAATCCTGTGTGGCTGCAGTACACACGTATATTTTCACACATGTGCACTGCCCCGCCAACACGTGTGCACCAAACAAAAGCACAATCTACAAATCATGTACAAGTCGAAGTGAGGTTGCACAAGTACAAATAATACACAGCAGCACAGTGAAATGAACAAGAAACACAAGTACAGGCAGCAGTCTCAAGTGACACAGTGCAAACAGCACTGTCAAAACAGGCAGCCAAGGCAGAGTATATGCAAATGAAGATCACAAATGCAAGTGCAGAATCAATTTGGCACCAAACTGAACCCAACACCATAGGAACAAGATGAGACAGAAATAAATGAGGTTGCAAAGTCAAATTTTTAACAAAATGGCAAAGGTGAAGCTACCGACCAATCATACAAATGCACACAGGCACTGTTACTACATAATGCCAGCAAAAGGAGGTGAAAGCACAAAAATTATGCAATGTAATGTGAACATTGTCCATCATACATATGAATCAATTTCATATGTACAACCAACACCCAACAATGCAACAGTGAACAACACCAGTAAAAAGGGTCACAAAGAAATGGTTCCAAAATGAAATGAACCAGAGAAATGCAACTTCAAGACATGAATCCATAGTGAAACAGACCAAGTGACCGCAATGCAGCTATAGTTAACAAGTGCAAGACCATGTTCAAGTGCAGACATCAATGACTGTACAACTACAATGGCAACAGTCAAGTCTAAGTGCATAAATGAGGAAACTGCAGTGGACAGTGCAGACAAGATGAACCGCAAAGCCAAACCAGTGCAGGTGAACAAGTAATACAAGCTACGAATAAGCAAACATCAAAGTGATTTAAAAAATTCTTCAATGATTTTTACTCTATTTACCGATGCTTCATCTAGCTCCAACCACAATCCCAAATCACCCAGTTACATAAATCAACAGAAATGGGCAGAAATCAAATTTGCAGAGAAACCCCAAATTCACACATTTTACTTCATTTAAAAACCTGATTTTTGATTTTAAAAAAAATCATAACATCCAACATCAATTCAATCTATATAGATGAATCAGAGAATTGTGTTAATTGATTTCTAACATATTTTATAAAGTTTGTACTGTAACTACTATATCTTCCCAGTTACTACATACCTAAAACATGTTTAACTAAATTTTAGATTCTAGTTCAACTTAAACAAACTTAATTTGTTTGAGAATACTCAGGCATGAATCAACTACAAAGGACAGGCATATGTGGACATGAAGACTGGAACAACTACAATGGTTTAAGGCTGAGACAAACCCAATGCACCAATGCACAGCATACAAGGTGCAGACACCAGGCTAGACAATGGAAACCAAATACAAGTTCAAGTGCTCAGTGCAGGCCACAAAATGCATGCTAAGTCCAGCTACTCAAGTACACAGTCAACAGAAATGACCAAGTGCACAACAAATTTACTGAAACCCAAAGCTAATCAGAGCCAACACAAAATGACAACAGCAAAAGTGATCAAAGCAAAGCACAAGTGTGCAGCATCAAGTAGGACATACGAGCACACAGCAAAGCATGGACAAAGTTCCAAGTAAGAAATTACTAACAAGCATCCTTTTCAACAGTTTAAAAAAACAAATTCAAATAGCATCTGTTCTTATCAATTTAAAATCAAATTTACAAATAGCAATTGTTCTTATCAGTTAAAAAAACAAATTCAGATAGCATCTGTTCTTAACAGTTAAAAAAACAAAATTGATAGCATCTGTTCTTAACAATTTAAATTAACATTCAAGTAGCATCTGTTTTTAACAGTTTTCAGTGATAGCATTCTGTTCTCATCGGTTTAAATTCAAGCAATCGAGCAAATGATAGCAAATAACCCCCAAATCATAGCATGCAACCAAAACCCAATTCAAACAAATTCAAACACTTGAATTAAAATCAATCGTGAGCAAAGAACTCACCAAAACTCGAATCGAAACAGCTGAGGCGAGAATGAGCAGAGCACAATCGAACCAAGGCCGAAGCCCCAAATTGGATCGCAAGCCCTAATTGATAAACGACGAAGAGGAGGCCGCCATTTTTATTTCTTTCGTTTCTTTTTTTTTCGTTTGATTTCTGAAGTGATGGAGGAAAGGGGTTCGTGTATTATGCAGAGGAGATCGTGAATTTGGGCACGATTTAGGGCGTAAACAAGGGCGTAGATTGGGGCGTGTTTGTAGTTGAACAAAGTATAAGGCAGTATACCTATTTATCTTTTTTTTTTTTCTTTTTCTTTTTTTTCCTTTATTTTAGGTTATATTATTTTTACCTTTTTTTTTATATTATAAATTCAATTTGTTTTGTATAATCTTTTTCTTAAATAAACTTATAAACGTTTTGCAGTTCATTTATCAAACATAAATTTATATTAACGTGTTTCTCAATTTATTTTATATTGATTAAAATTTTATTCCTTTTTTTTATTTAAGCTAAAGAAAAATGTTATTAAAACTAACCATCCTTTATAAATTAAAATAAGCAACAATTCTTATGTCCAAATTTATTTTCTTCTAAGTCGTTAGTTTGAATTTCAATACAAATTCAATATCAATTTCAACTTCAAAGTTAAATTCAAATTCTATTCAACTTTAAATAGATTAAATTCTAATATTTAATCGCCAATTTATTCTGATAATTTGAAATTCAAGTCAAATCATCATTTAAATATCTAAAATAATTTAAATATTCACAAATTAAATTGTTTAAAATTGAGGATCGTTGCAATCTCCCCTACTTAAAAGAATTTCGTCCCGAAATTATAAGTTAGGAAAACGATTGCTAAAATCTCACCGATATTTATACCCTACACAATTTTATCAAGTTTCAAACTCGCAAATAAATATAGGATTCATTCCACTTATTTTATCTCACTAGTTTTATTCATCGATTTCAATAATCAAGACACAAAAGTCTTTCACTAAATTTTTGACTTACAAAAACTCAGATTTTTAAACTTGAAATCTTTCATGTTAAATATTTGCATAATATATCTTATCCAAAACTGTGGACTTTCAAGATACTTTTAAAAATCTTCTTCCTTAATTCATTAAGTTAGAATTATGTAATTCTAATTTCAGATTATTGATTTTCTATTCAAAGTTTTGAAAATACTTGATAACTCAAAGTTTAACAAGTCCATCGTCGTTCTTACAGACATTAGGCATACGCTGGCCAGGCGCAAGACTAAAAATCTCCAAGTACTAAACATACTTGCTTCAACTCCCAGTGAAAATACTTTTTAAAAATTATTTTAAAAATGGATATGGAAAGCACGTTCCCCCATGGATCATAGTTTACCCGGCGGTTACGCTACTATCTCAGTAGAATCACTTGTAACCTTAGATTTCTCATCACTCTTGAATTTCGCCATGGTTGTCGCCTTAGATCGCGGTCCACACGGCGGTTACGCTACTATCTCAGTAGAATCGCTCGTGGCCTTAGGCATCACGCCCCTCGAATTTCGCTTCGGTTTCCAGATCGCAGTTTACTCGGCGGTTGCGCCACTATCTCAGTGGAGTCGCTTGTAACTGTAGGCATCACGCCCCACGAATTACGCCAGCATCAATTCACATAATCCCAAACACGATGATCCATCGTGGGGGATATCATATCAGTCCCAATGGACATTCCACTAATGGAATTCTACGTAGCTACGATTTCCAATGGACACTCCACCGAGTTCCAATCACCTTCACAAATAATAAATGGAAGGTACATTTCCATATCCTCGGTTTTTAGAAAACATATGTCATATACATATAGTACTTCATTTCACATTTCGTACTTATCATACCTATGTAAACCTACACAGGACTTTTCATAATAATGACTTTCCAAACTGATAGTTTTCGATTATATTCACATATATAAGTTACGAAAACTTAATTCACATTCACAACAAATAGAGGATTCCAAATTTTCCATCACGTTTAAAATTTTCCTCTAAATCGATTTGAAAATTTAAGGTTATCTCAAACCTAATTCACATTCACAATCCAATTTATTATCGACATCACATTCGATTTGGATTTCAGGTTACATCGTCAATTTTCAACACATAATTGATGTCTATCGATATATAACCTCTAAGCTCGTATGTCTCAGAGAAGGGTGTTAAGCTAAAAGAATAAATTCTCCGCCACCAACAGATATATATTTAATAGAGATCAAATGCTATGTCATCAATTCACAATGTTAGACATACAATCCCAATCGACTATCCAAAATTCAAAGTTCAACTTATATTGTTTTTGGTGTCAAAGTTAAACTCAATTTTACTCAAGATTCAATCTTCTTTGGAAGATTTCCAAGTTGAACTAATTGTTCACATTTCTCAAAATAATATCTTTACAAGATATATAATTTTCACACTTAGCCATTTGAAACTAATTTCAAATACTCATTTTTTTCAATTTATCTTTAAAAGATAAAATTTCAAACCTTTCATTTCATATTGGAAAACATTTCCATACTTATTAAATAATAAGTAATTCACAAATTCTTTTATTTTCAACACTTTGAAAATATTCGATATACTTGAATCAAAATTAAGTATATATTCCATTCTTTAAGGAAATCATTCTTTTAAACACATTTATTTGAGTTAAAACGAATGTTGCGTAAAACATCGTTACGACAACTCAAAATCACTAGTATAGGGATTCGGATTTAAAATAGATATATAAATCCCAATACTATAAACAACATTTCCTTCCGGAAACCATTTACTATAACAACAGTGTTATAGTCCACCATTTCCTTATTTCTCGAAACGCCTATTTCAACAATTGAATGTTGAAATCTATGTATTCGATAGTTAATGCATTTTAAAACATCTTTAAAACTATTAACTTTTTCAACTTCAACTTAATTCATAGTTTGAATTCCTCATACTTTTCATAGTATTAGTTTTAAACCGATTTCAAACTTTTCAATATTAAGTTTTTCACTTAATTTAATTCTCCGCACGTTTAAATTCAAATTCATCACTGAATTTATTAAACCTATAATGGATTATCCTGTTGACAACTTCAAATTTGAAATCTAAATTTCATTTGAACTTTACATTTGCTTTCTATTTCAAAAATAATCAACTAGTTCTTTAGTAAATTATTCATCGAATTGGTTCCATTAAATTTATATCTCCTTATTAACTAATTTAGGCAATAGTTTTAAACTTGAAATATAAACTTCACATCAAACTAGTTTGATTCATACAGTTAAATTAACAATTAAACTTCCTTCCATAATATCACTTCCCAAGATGCTATTTCATTAAAATATTTCCTCCGTACAAAATTTTACATAGCTTAATACTTTTAAAAGACGTACACAAGAGATTGTGGATTACAAAGGATAGTATTACAAAATATATCGATTGGTTTAAGATTCAGAATAATTAAGGACTAACGACTTCTTGTCCGATAGTATGCATCTTTGCCAAACTTTCATCTTCGGATGACACTATTTCATGTTGTGTTAAAGGAGAATTAACACATTCAAAATCCACATGTCCCCACTCCTTACAGTTATTGCAAAAATATGAGATGTTTCCCTCCTTATCAATCACCTTAGCACTTTTCGCTCTAGCTGGTCGGGCTATAGCTTGCTTTCCCTGTTGTCTTTCGGTGCAGTTTCTGGCTATATGTCCAGACTGACGACAATGGTAGCAGATTGTCAATCTATCGACGGGTAAATTGAGTACGCACTTTTTCCTTTTCACTTTAGGGCAATGACTAAGAAAATGCCCTTTCTCCCGACATTTAAAACACACAATCTCAGGACGAGCGAACCGGTCATCCACATTCCTTTTCTTTCTCCTTACTCGGCACTTAATGGCATAATGTCCCTTTTTATGACATCGATAGCAAATAACCTCATCATATGGACCAGGTGCTTGTCTTTCACTGAATCTCCTTTCAATTTCCGCACGTCTCGCTTCTGCTTCTCTACGAGCAATTGCTCTTCGTTCACGGCGTGCTGCTTTTTGTGCTTCGGTTTTCGCCATTATAATAAACAAGGTGTTTTCAAAGTTTCCTATCAATATTTGCAATTCTTATTAGTAGAGGTTGGATTATTCAATCATTTTACCTAAAACATATCTGTTTTAGTTAATAATATATTCACTGTCCAAAATCGTGAATATACTTATCTATTCAATTCAGTGTTTCTACACTTTTTCTTTAAAGGATTATCCACTGTCCAAAATCGTGGATAAAATTCCCAACCAACATTTACTATAACAATATTTAACTTAAAGGATAATTCGCTGTCCAAAATCACGAATATATCTCCTTTAATAACTTCTATTTTTCATTTATCAAATTCAATTGGTTTCGAATTTATAAACAATCTTTACAAATTCCATTTCTATTTATAAACTTTGATTTATAAATCTTCTTTATTAATTCAACTCAATTTATATAACTCAATTATATACCAAAAGTCCATTTATAAGTTAAATACTTATAATCCATTCATTCACTAAATCGTTCTTCAAAACATTTGAAATTAATTTTCAAAAGAATTCAGAATCAAATTCTCAAGTTATAGTTTAATTATCCTCTTAGCTATAACTAAATTGAAATATCATTTTCTTTCACAATTATTATTTTGTAGATATTCACAATATTTGATTCAAATCAATTCATTAATTCACTTCACTTATATTTTATTTTTCATAAGTCTCAATTATTCGATAATGGATTTCGAATGAGAAACTATCGCAATCCTAATTTTAGAGAGGGGAATTTTCAAAATAATTCTAATTTTCCAAAATACCTTTCATTTTAAAAAAAACAATTTTATACTTCTTTAAATTTGAAAAGAACTTTCTTTAAAGTGGTTCTAGCAACTATTCATATTAAACATCATAAACTGAGCTTTGAGTAAACCAAAGCTCCGATACCACTTTTGTAACGACCCGCCGCTCTGACCGCCTCTAGTCGGTAATTAAACCAACTCGAAACGTTCAAAATGACGGATTGTTGTTCAGTATATAAAGTTTAAACAGAATCAGCCACAGAATCACAGAATAATCATAATATTTTTCATAAATGAATTTTTATTACATACATATATCAGAGTTTGTACAATACGTTTGAATTTATACAGCGGAACAATTTATTTTCTATTAAGTACAAGAAAATTTTTCTAGAAAAACTTTAGTGGAGTGCTTTCCTCTCTCTCTAACTTCGCGGCCTGAAAATCTTCAAGCTGTAAAAATACTCGGTCTGACCCGAGCGTTTATTGCAAAACACAAAAACACTCGAGTCAGGATTAATCTTTATTCAAGTAATTAAATTTGAAATGAACTGAATAAAATGGTAACAGAGATGACGAATCACATGAATCAATTTAGATCTATTATGGATTTTCACATTAACTTTAATTTAATTATTATTATTATTTTTTCGAAATCTATCAATCCTGTGTGGCTGCAGTACACACGTATATTTTCACACATGTGCACTGCCCCGCCAACACGTGTGCACCAAACAAAAGCACAATCTACGAATCATGTACAAGTCGAAGTGAGGTTGCACAAGTACAAATAATACACAGCAGCACAGTGAAATGAACAAGAAACACAAGTACAGGCAGCGGTCTCAAGTGACACAGTGCAAACAGCACTGTCAAAACAGGCAGCCAAGGCAGAGTATATGCAAATGAAGATCACAAATGCAAGTGCAGAATCAGTTTGGCACCAAACTGAACCCAACACCATAGGAACAAGATGAGACAGAAATAAATGAGGTTGCAAAGTCAAATTTTTAACAAAATGGCAAAGGTCAAGCTACCGACCAATCACACAAATGCACACAGGCACTGTTACTACATAATGCCAGCAAAAGGAGGTGAAAGCACAAAAATTATGCAATGTAATGTGAACATTGTCCATCATACATATGAATCAATTTCATATGTACAACCAACACCCAACAATGCAACAGTGAACAACACCAGTAAAAAGGGTCACAAAGAAATGGTTCCAAAATGAAATGAACCAGAGAAATGCAACTTCAAGACATGAATCCATAGTGAAACAGACCAAGTGACAGCAATGCAGCTATAGTTAACAAGTGCAAGACCATGTTCAAGTGCAGACATCAATGACTGTACAACTACAATGGCAACAGTCAAGTCTAAGTGCATAAATGAGGAAACTGCAGTGGACAGTGCAGACAAGATGAACCGCAAAGCCAAACCAGTGCAGGTGAACAAGTAATACAAGCTACGAATAAGCAAACATCAAAGTGATTTAAAAAATTCTTCAATGATTTTTACTATATTTACCGATGCTTCATCTAGCTCCAACCACAATCCCAAATCACCCAGTTACATAAATCAACAGAAATGGGAAGAAATCAAATTTGCAGAGAAACCCCAAATTCACACATTTTACTTCATTTAAAAACCTGATTTTTGATTTTAAAAAAAATCATAACATCCAACATCAATTCAATCTATATAGATGAATCAGAGAATTGTGTTAATTGATTTCTAACATATTTTATAAAGTTTGTACTGTAACTACTATATCTTCCCAGTTACTACATACCTGAAACATGTTTAACTAAATTTTAGATTCTAGTTCAACTTAAACAAACTTAATTTGTTTGAGAATACTCAGGCATGAATCAACTACAAAGGACAGGCATATGTGGACATGAAGACTGGAACAACTACAATGGTTTAAGGCTGAGACAAACCCAATGCACCAATGCACAGCATACAAGGTGCAGACACCAGGCTAGACAATGGAAACCAAATACAAGTTCAAGTGCTCAGTGCAGGCCACAAAATGCATGCTAAGTCCAGCTACTCAAGTACACAGTCAACAGAAATGACCAAGTGCACAACAAATTTAGTGAAACCCAAAGCTAATCAGAGCCAACACAAAATGACAACAGCAGAAGTGATCAAAGCAAAGCACAAGTGTGCAGCATCAAGTAGGACATACGAGCACACAGCAAAGCATGGACAAAGTTCCAAGTAAGAAATTACTAACAAGCATCCTTTTCAACAGTTTAAAAAAACAAATTCAAATAGCATCTGTTCTTATCAATTTAAAATCAAATTTACAAATAGCAAGTGTTCTTATCAGTTAAAAAAACAAATTCAGATAGCATCTGTTCTTAACAGTTAAAAAAACAAAATTGATAGCATCTGTTCTTAACAATTTAAATTAACATTCAAGTAGCATCTGTTTTTAACAGTTTTCAGTGATAGCATTCTGTTCTCATCAGTTTAAATTCAAGCAATCGAGCAAATGATAGCAAATAACCCCCAAATCATAGCATGCAACCAAAACCCAATTCAAACAAATTCAAACACTTGAATTAAAATCAATCGTGAGCAAAGAACTCACCAAAACTCGAATCGAAACAGCTGAGGCGAGAATGAGCAGAGCACAATCGAACCAAGGCCGAAGCCCCAAATTGGATCGCAAGCCCTAATTGATAAACGACGAAGAGGAGGCCGCCATTTTTATTTCTTTCGTTTCTTTTTTTTTCGTTTGATTTCTGAAGTGATGGAGGAAAGGGGTTCGTGTATTATGCAGAGGAGATCGTGAATTTGGGCACGATTTAGGGCGTAAACAAGGGCGTAGATTGGGGCGTGTTTGTAGTTGAACAAAGTATAAGGCAGTATACCTATTTATCTTCTTTTTTTTTTCTTTTTCTTTTTTTTCCTTTATTTTAGGTTATATTATTTTTACCTTTTTTTTTATATTATAAATTCAATTTGTTTTGTATAATCTTTTTCTTAAATAAACTTATAAACGTTTTGCAGTTCATTTATCAAACATAAATTTATATTAACATGTTTCTCAATTTATTTTATATTGATTAAAATTTTATTCCTTTTTTTTATTTAAGCTAAAGAAAAATGTTATTAAAACTAACCATCCTTTATAAATTTAAATAAGCAACAATTCTTATGTGCAAATTTATTTTCTTCTAAGTCGTTAGTTTGAATTTCAATACAAATTCAATATTCAATTTCAACTTCAAAGTTAAATTAAAATTCTATTCAACTTTAAATAGATTAAATTCTAATATTTAATCGCCAATTTATTCTGATAATTTGAAATTCAAGTCAAATCATCATTTAAATATCTAAAATAATTTAAATATTCACAAATTAAATTGTTTAAAATTGAGGATCGTTACATCTAGGGTCGGGTCGGGGCTCGGTTGACTCGCCCCAACCCGACCCGCACTACTAATATCTCATGAAACTGCATTATTACTATAACGATTTGTTAATCTTCTTAGATATAAGTAATTCTAGTATGAATATTAAAATGTTCCAATAAATAATCTATATAAAAAATTAGAGTATTAAGTTGTGTAGTTGATAATTATACAATAACAAATGTATATATTTTCTGAATTGTTATTGTACACATCATTTTTACTAACTTTCCTTAGACACGTTGTTATTTGTATTTCATGTATTATTTGGTGATAACGAATATAAATAAATAAATATATGTAAGTTGGTACACAATTTTGAATTAATACATGAGACTCATCGGATCTTGGGGCGGGTCGGGTCTACCCTAACCCGTACGGGACCCGGGTACCGGGCAAAATTCCAGACCCGCACCGGGTCTACGGGCTGGGTCTGGGGCGAGGTCTAAAAAATCCAGGATGGGTATGGGGCATTAAAAACCAGCCCCAACCCGCCCCAACCCACCCCAGCCAGCCCCATTTCCATTCCAAACCAAAGCTATATGTAATGGGGTTTCTTACCGAAGTTACTGAATTTAAAAAAATTAAATTCAATCTCTTAGCCATGGGCAATACGTGAAAATGTTTTGAAGAATGTTAAAAAGTATCATGCTGACCCTAGAAGTACACCAGGTTATACTATGGTGTTACCGGTATGCTTTCATAACTTTAACTAAATATAAATATATTCGAATTTATATTTAATACAAAAATATAAATGCATTTATCTTTTTCTTGCAGTACTGGATTTGTGAACGAACACAAATAATTGATGAGAAGGAAAATCTACAAACTAAAATCCCAAGAATGAGAAAATGGGATTTATCCAAACTGAAAGATTTGGACCTCACCGAAGTTGACAATGACAAAGTATGCTAGTTTTTTTTAACTATACATTTTTATTTATTTCTTGGAGTGCAATTTTTTGGAATGTTAGTAGGCTAAATAATAGAAAACCAAATGAGTATAGAAAGTATATGTGCAAGCTTAACTTGTCTAGTACTTCAACAACACTATGCAAGCTTAACTTTAAATTTTGTTCATTGTTGATTTTAAAAAAATTTGCAGCTGTAACAAAAGAAGAGAAAGAATTTCTTTCCAATAAAATTATAGCTGTTGAGGTGGAAGAAGACCAAAACAATAAGAAAGACACAAGTCTGAAAAAATATGCCAAAGAATGTGCTAATAACATAATGGAGCTATGGTCAAAAGTCAATTTTTTAACTGCTAAGATGAAAAATGTTGTAGAACAATTAAATGGGGATTCTTGAAAAACGTTTAAGAGAAGTGGCTGAAAGAAGAATCCAGATTCTTGAAATGAAGCTCCAGAAGTTGGAAAATTTAGAAAAGCACTATGTGAAGGAAACAGATATTTTGAACAAAAAACCGAAACTGAAAAAGGTGAAAACAAAATTGTTGGTATGATTCATGTAAACAGTTCTGCTAATTTTCCAACTTTTGATATTATGCAAACTCAAGATTTCATACTAGAAAACCAGACACGAGATAGTTTAAAATCTGACAATCTGAAAGTGCATGCTCAAGAAAATGCTCCTGAAAATCCTATTGTTGTTGAAGATGTTATCCTAAAATAACCAAAAAAGAAGAAGAAGCCATGGAATGTTGAGAAATATCCACTACTCAAATATCTTACTGAAGAACAAAAAGAAATTGTCAAAAAATTTTCGAAATTCTTAGAGGAAACAACTAAGTAACTAAACTACTTTTCACTCAATTGACTTAAATATATATTTATTCCAATAAGATATTGATTCTAGTACAATATCATATTGTTTCTAGTACAACATATAATTCAAATAAAGCTTTTTATTTCAGCATGAAAATCTAGCGATTTACAAATTAGAAAAAATAAAAGTACTAAACAAAACTAAAAAAGATAGATTAATTTGTCTTCACCTTTTCATTATTAGGTTTGATGCTTTGCATTTTTAGGTTTGTTAATTATATATGATACATACTACACAAATTTATGCACTAGTAATAAAAAGACAGAAGATGTACTCAAAGCTAGCAGTAAAAACCACAATCAGCAACATTAATAATGAACTGTTGTATTAGTTTGTCATGTTCTTTCGGATTTCCAAATACAGTTACTCAGAAAAAACCTATAACATGAACAAATAGAATGAAACATACTAGTTATATCTTTTGCAAACATAACTTATGATATGCATATAAATTATAGCAAAACTTTTGTCGTGTTGATATGCGTATAAATATTCTCCATGTTTTTTGGCATATAGAGATCAAATCCGTGTTTTATATTATAAGTGCCATAAAACCAGGACTGATTTAATACTCATGTTTTTTTTGTCGTATAGAGATCAAAAAACCAAACTAAACTAAAAAAGATAAATTAATTTATTTTTATCTTTTCATACAAACTTGTACAAATATTGTTATTTTCTTTTATTAACAAATATTTCATTACATACTAATCTTAATTTTTCAGTATACTAATCTAATTTTCTTTTATACTGTAAGTGCCATACAACACAATACGTACTAATCTTAATTTTTCAGTGATGAAGCATTTACTTGTGATGATGGAAACTTCATCATCATCACAAAAAGTACGATAGAAGAACTTCTATATGGAAAATATATTTCTGGTCAAGTAAGTACAAAAAACTATACTTTTCTTCATTATAAATTCTTTTCTTTGCTTTATTATAAAATCAATACTTAATCCGTATTTTTTTTGAAATGTAGGTTATTGAATGGTTTTGGTTCAGAAAAACAAAATTATTTAAACAAAGTTATAGCATTATTTATGTGAACACAACAATGACAGTAAGTGAACAATATGTCAAATTTGATTTTTTTTTTCTAAGATAAACTTTCTGAAATTATTTTTTAATAGAAAAGTGGAACAGATGGAAACGTGGAAAATATCAAAAGAAATATGTTTAATCCTTTTATTAAACAAACACTTCTAAATCCATTATGTTGCAATTTATTATTTCCTATACATGGCAACGAACATTGGAGCTTGGTAGAGCTAGTAGTGGAATCATGTACATGGAACCATTATGATTCTCTACACTTGACCACAAGATCTAAGACATTAAGAAGTGGACATTCAAAGTTTGCTATTAATGTGGTAAGTAAAATACGCAGAAAGTAAAAAAGATAAATAGATTTATCATCATTACAAAAAAGTTATATATATATATATATATATATATATATATACACACACATATACATATGGCAGAAATAGCAGTAAAGAACATCAATAAAGACTTACAAGACTCAGGCGAGAAAACAATTCTGGGAAAATCTACATTGATTAAAAATGTTAACTATGCTTAACAAAGCAACGGGTAATTTTCTGGATACTAGAGATTTTTATACAACAAAGAATGTTACATAATAACTAAAATTTTAACAAATGCAGGTTTGACTGTGGAATTTTCGTAATAATGTTTATCAAAAAGATAGCACAAGAATGGACACAATATCAAAAATCTGTCTAGAACAAGTAAACGCATTTACAGCACAAACAACTGCACAAATTCTCTCTGATGAACCATACTGCAGGACAACTGAAAAATTCTGCAGTTCAGCTTCAGCAACAAAAAATTTGAACTGACAATAATAGCAACAAATTCTTTAATGTCTAATAGTCTTTTTATCATAAATTTGTTAAAATTTTATTTGATTAAATATTTTAGGCAGTACATCTAAATTTACTGATGAATTTGTAATGGTTGACTCAAGCCACATGATTTGAGTTGTAAAACCTACTTGCATATGTTGTAGACTTGAGTTTTTTTATTTGTATGATGTGCACTTGTTTGCACTGTCACTTTTTGAATCTGACTGCTCATTCATGTTGTGTCCTAGAAAAAAATTGGGTTGTATAATACGGAGTGTCTTTTCGAATCTGCCAAGCCAATTAATGCTTCTGTTGTTAATAATTTATTGTTTATTCGGTATAGTGTAGGAAGAAACTCATCCGGCAAATTAATAAAGTCTGATTACTTCTATTGTTTTTCCACTAGAGCACCACTGAATCTCATTACGCTTGTTATATATGTTGTTTCTAATGCAGTCTCTTTTTCATATACATTGCATTCATAGCCTGACTTCTTTAGATTTGGAAATACATGCATAGATAGTTTAATAGTCATATGTCAGAAGTATTTCCTACAGCCTGACTTCTTTAGATTTGGAAAAGAACCAGAGAGGTTTCAACGCTTTAGTGGACCAGTTTGTGAACCAGAGGCAGTTACTGTCAAAAGTATTTCCTGCAGCATTAGTAGCATCAAGTGACCGCAATTGCATGCAAGTTGAATACTGCTTTCTTGAAAAAGCACTTATTAGAAAAAGATAAATAACTATTAGAGATAGATAGGTATTCCACCATTATGAAAAATCAACGAATATTTCTGCAGGAACAAGATTGAAATCAATGATCGCAAAATAAATCATACATGTTTATGGTAGATATATACCTAAGTCCTAAGTTTGTTCAAGGCCAATGATATATCAATTTATCTTTTTTAACAGAACTAGTAACATTGTATTCCAAATAACAGTTAAACATAAACAATTGCATGCAACCAAAAGTAATCAAAATCAGATTATATCCAATTCAACATATGCAATAATCTAAATATTCAACTCAAAGTATTCATAGAACAACCAAGTATTCGTAGAACAACCAATCAAATACATTGGACTAAAACAATCAACTCAATTATTCAACTCAAAGTATTCAATAGAACAACTAACCAAATACATTGGACTAAAACAATCAACTCAATTATTCAAAGAACACCCCCTTCTATTATGTCCTAGTTTTTTACACTTTCCACATCTGTTTTGCTTAGCATGAAAATCAGCCCCTTCAATCCTATTTATCCTAGGCCTACTAGCTCCACGAACAAGCTTAGGAGGAAGAACAATAGATGAATCTTCGGCTTCAATTGCTTCCTTATCAAAAGTTGGAATAGGATTGATCAAATGTGAATACGAAGCTCGATAATACTCAAAGGTAAAGTAATTCTCAATATATTCATAAACAGAATTTCTGGTTAAAGAAATACTGTAACGACCCGGAAATTTCAATCCCGAAATTTCCAGATAGTTAGGAAAGAAAAGAAAGAGAAAGAAGAAGAAGACAGGAACAAGACACAGAAAACCTCACATTCGCAGCGGATCAAAATATAATATTTTATAATAACAGTTTACAAAAGAAAAACTGTATCAATTACACTTATATTTATACATCAGAGTTACAACCATTACTATTCACTGGACAGTTTTAAACAACATATCCTAATAATACAATAATATATCACAGTGGTAGAAACTCCATACGTTCCAGCCATCCAACTCGCCTCCTGAGCTCCAAAACGTCCTTACCTGAAAATATGTAATACTCGGTCTGACCCGAGCATTACATCAAAGTAACACCCGGGTCAGGCTGGAAACCAGCGTGAGTAAACCCATCTAACATGGAGTACAAAAGTATACAACTAATATAAACTCGGGGTAACCTATATCAATTTACAACTTCACAAATTGTTATAGACATCACTTATTTCACACATTATTTTCTAAGTATCAAACTTAGATTAAATAACCCAACTTACTTAAATCGTTCTATGTCAACATAAAGATTCCACATATCAATCTATAAGAAATCGAAGTGGTTTCGGGTATTTTATAATACCCGACTCCGGTCTCTTCGAACCCCATGCATCCTAACCCAAATTTATTCAGTTAAATAATTCAACTCTAATTACCAGATAACATTTTTACACATCAAATCACAATTGATAGATAATCACATTATCACCATCGATCCAGCATATCATATCATAAAGCAATCAACTCGTTATCATTCAATCATTAATAAGCAAGATTTATCACTTCCATAATCACATTGATTAATGATCCTCAAATTACTTCCATTAGTTAATTATTATTAAATTTCATTTAAAAATTAACCTTTAACTTAATTACATTCATCAATAAATCTTGATTAATCACAATCAGAAATTATCTTTCCTTAATTTCTCCATCAATTAAACCAACCCCTTGATTAATTATTAATTAATTAATGCTTTAATTACACTGAGTAATTATTACTTAATCTCTCCCACCCAGTAATTATCCTTTAATTACTTCCCATCAGGTAATTTCCTTTAACTAATTAGATTACTTAATTATCTTCAAATAGCTTTATTAATCAATTCTTAAATTAATTATACTAAGTAATTAATTATTAATTACTTCCACTAAATAATTACCCTTCTTATTAATTACACAAGGTAATTAAACTCAAATCATTTCCATTACCATTTTCATTCAAATAATATCCGGTAATTATCCATTAATTACTTTACTAAGTAATTACTCTTTCCAATTAAATTCGGTAATCATACTCTAACAAACCATCATGTGATTATCTCAAATTAACCAAACCAATTAATTAACTTGACTAATCACATTACTTTAATTAACTACAAAGTAATTAACCCCTTAATTACTTAATAAATTAATTATACTTAAACAATTCCATAAATTGATTATCTCTAATTAATTAATATAATTAATCATCTTATCTTAATTATATTAATTAATCACCTGATAATCCTTAGTTAATGATCCTTCATTAACTATTAACAATCATCACCTATAAATTAATTGATCTATAATTAATTAACTTAACCCTTATTTAGTTAAAGATAAATTCCTACCTACATTGAGGATTTAATCATCATTTAAATCTTATTTAAATGAAAATATAAGAAATCAATTTTTCTTCAAAAACACATAAACCTCTTATGTACTAAAGCTTAATCCTTGATAACACTATTTTACTACAAAACCCCCTTTCTTTGTATCTTTAATTTCTCAGGAATAAATTTTTTAAAAAACAAATTTGATCTCATTCTTCTTACATTTAAAACTCAGTAATCTCTAGTTTATAACATAATTCCCTTACTAATGATCCCGAGACCAGATAGCATTTCCTCGAGCCAAAACCAGATACATCATCAACAAAATTACCTCAAGAAAAACTCGAAGTCAACAACGCACAAGCCACCATGTTCCCCGAAGCTTTTACCCAATAAAGTACGGCACAACAATATTACCGTGCACGGGCACAGTTCACCAACGGCGTTTTCTCCAACGTCGATACACTTTACTGGTCAACGATCGATCACTCACCCCTTTCCGACCCTCAAACCCTAATCATAGAGCTCGAAACAAAATTGAGGTAGCACTGTCGAACTGAACCAAAACTTCACTAGAAAAACCTCCCTCAATCACACGATTCTGACCATCGATCATCTCGAAACTTCGGTCACATCACCGCGAGGTCTTCTTGCAGCTATTCCCACAACCATTCGCAACTCGATCCACTCTTCAATTTCCAGTCACAAAATTTTTGAACGCGACCCAAAACTCTATGCTAAACCCTACTATCCCCAAATTCTAATCCTCCGATGATCGATTACCTCCTTCCCTATTTTTCTTGAGTTCATCGATCAATACCCATGCTTCAACCCAAGCCATGACCTTTGGAATCCACCCAGTCACCAGTACTTGCCCAACAACCATTATTAGGTCATCACCAAAATACTGTCTCAAATCCAATTTAAAAATTCTGATTTTTACCTTCAAAATCATGTTTTACAAAGTTAATTCAAGATGTAAAATTGAATCAACAAATTTCAATACTTGATATTATCATGATATTAAAATTTTCCACTGTATTTTCCTGATTCAGAGGACATTCAAACCAGTCTTATTTGAATAAAGGTTTAACTTAAATTTGTGATTGAATAAACATATTGCTTTTGTAACTCAATCTAACCGTTATTTGTTATGGAAATTTTGGGTTTTTGTTTTAGTTACTACTCTGAAATTTAAAAACAGAGGGGAAATCAGACAGCTTTCAAACATGCACAGTTTAATACTAAATATACATAAAGATTACATCTATATATATACAGGCATGACATCCAACATCACAGAAATTCACATGCACAAATTTTATTTACCTAAATTTCTTAATATTAGTTTACTCACCTTAGATATAGTTGAACATAGAATTGCTCTGAACAAAAACTTGCAAATGCCTGAAACCCCTTTTCTTTAAATTTCGAAATGCTTCTAGCTTGATCTTACTTTGAACTTGAATTTGTTGTCTTGTTAGTTGGAATTACTTGCTATTTTTGAGCTAAAAATCCTAGGCTACAGGTTTGATTAAGAATGAAATCTCTTTGGTGATGATATAGCTACAGATTGGAAATATTACCAAACAAATTTCAAACTGTTTTTGAGCTGTAGAAATGAAACCTGGTTTCTTCAATTTTTTTTTTTACAATACTAAATTTAACAGAAAAATTATTTTATTGCCACTTGTGAGTTTTTATCCACACTTGTTTTACAAATGTCACTTTTTGATTAAATTGTGTTAAACCCCATTTTGTAAATTTATTCATAATTTGGGTTTTAAACCCTTGTTTAATAAATTATAACATATGTATTAAATTTCTAATCTTATACTTATTATGGTTTAAATGCTATATACTTTTAAATTTTATGCTTATATTTTCAAAAGGTATATATATTATCAAAGCTTAATATTTAACTTTTTTTTTAATTATAAATATATCTAAATGCACATGAGCTTATTTGAGATAAAATGTTAATTGCTTAAAAATATATTTTAAGCTTAGATTTAAATTTAAATAAGAGTAATAAAAAGATTTGTTTCATAATCAAATCTATCTTTTAAAAGATGTTTGGATATCAAATCCAAACCTCATTTGCCATTTACTAATACACATTAAAATAGAAACATATTTATCTGTAAAAGTTAAACTCTGCCAAAATAATAATAAAGAAGATTACTAAACATGTATTTTCAAATTTCAATAATTATATTAGGATATTATTAAATGAATATTTATCCAAATATTTAAAACTTAGTATTTATTATAGTTCAAATTCATTTATACACAAATCCCAATATAAATATTTATTATCGGATGTATTTGTTAAATCTATAAATTAGTATTTTAATTAATCAAATTCAGGTAAATTTAACAATTACTGATATTCTAAAATTCGGGTTATCACATTCCTCCCCTCTTAGAATCTTTTCGTCCTCGAAAAGGAACGAAACCAGAATTTATTAAATATTTAAAACCAGTTAAAATATTCTTTGATCATTTTAAAACACTTTCAAATTTTATATAATATTACAAAACAGTTTTATAAAAATACTTTTTATAACTTGATGTTTTCACAAGTCCATCTTCGTTCTCACAGAAATTCGGTCATACGTTGATCAGGCGTAAGACTGAAAATCTATAAGTACTCGGTAAACCCGTTTCAACACCAAGTGAAAATACTTGGAAAATAATTTTATTGAAAATATAGAAAATAGTTTTTGAAATTAGAGGATATATCTTTGGTGAGAATGCTCTGGAAATCATCACTCCCATCCATGGTCGCAGTTAACCCGATGGTTACGTTGCCATCCCGACAAAATCCATAGATAACTGTAGGCCTCCGCGCCCCTCGATTACACCAAGGAACTCGCTACAGATCGCAGCTACAACTGGGGTTACGCAGCTATCATAGCAAAAACCCATATAACTGTAGGCATCAACGCCCTCGAATTTCGCTGCCAAAAGAATGAAACTTCTCCACTCCATTTGACCATAGATCGCAGTCTACCGATGTTGCGTTGCCTTCCAGGCAAAATCAAGTGTAGACCGTCGACACTCATCCTCCACACGATTTTTGCTATGGTCCCCACAGTAGATCGCAGTGACATCGAGTTACACTGTCGTCACAGCATAACCCAAATGCCCCTGTAGGCATCAGCGCCCTCGAATTTCGCTACCCAATAATCCTCAGGATCTAGTTTGTCCGGACTCCTCACAGGATCAACTTTAGAACCCCCCCATGAGGCTCAAGGCAGCACCACCCAGTGGTACTCCTGAGAAGTCAATTCCAAGGGAGCGCCTTTTTCCCCAGAGCCATCATTAAAACATTTTATACTATACATATATAGTATCTTTAAATCATACACCTAGTATGATCTCATACAAAGCTCCTTTACACAAAAACGATTATCCCAAAATCGATAATTCTCAAACTAGGCTTTCCAAATTCAATATTGATTTTACCCAAAAATCAAAAGACTTTCCAAATCCATAGGTTCCCAAAACCTTTTTCTAAAATCCTCATATGATCCTTTACACACACACACACACACACACACATATATATATACACACACATATATATAATTTTTAAAACTTTGGATCATTTTTAAACTTGTATAAAACTCCTTTTATACTTCAAAACACCTTCAAAAATTCTTTTCTTCTGGCAATAGATTCAACAAGGGGAGTTTTATCTTATATAACATAGATATATAACTTTATTATCTAAAATCAAATATTCAAATTTGATTACTTCTTTTTAATATCATTTTCATTCAAATCCGAACGATATACACATATCATCTGTACGCTATACCAATCTGATCGCTCACTCGATCACACAATTTCACTTCTGAACTAGTATCGTCCACCCGACTTCCTAGTGCGGACACAGATCTGGTTTCTTGATCAGAAACCGTCATTCTCCTTGCATAGTCATAAATATGATAGAGAACATCCAGAACCAATCAACAATCCATATCCATGTTCGCCGTCGAAAATCGAGTGAAAAATCCCACTCGGATCGATATAACTATCTCAAAATTCTGTGCTCGAATCTGGATCAAATCACTATGCGAATAGAACAACGTATGTACACCCTACGTATTTATCTTTTTGTTTATTAGCCAAATTAATTCTCTTTCTATTCACATTTACTTTAATTTTCATTCACTTACTCACAATTTCTTTAATCCATTTGGATTATCACCTCTATTCTTATCTCGATTGGGTATTTAACCATTAACAATTTGAACTCTGACCAGTTTATTTAGAAAATAGCTTGAAAAATTTTAAAATAGATAAGTAGTTGAAAAATAATTACTACTTTGTAAAATAGGTGTAAAATAGTTAGAAAATAGTTAAAATAAATATAGAAATTTTAGATAATTGCAAAATAATAGTAAGATAGTAATTAGTTTTGTAAAATAGTTGAAATATAGTAATTAGTTTTATAGACAGTTGGAAAATTGTTAAACAATTTCAAAAATAATTGTAAATCAAATATAAGATAGTTTGGCTTTTAAAAGAAAGGTTGTATATATAATTAATAGATTAGAAAATAGGTTTATATTAAGACAATTTATATTAATAATAGTCCAGAGTCAAAACTATTCAATTCCCAATCTCCATTCTCATCAATTCAATTTAAATTTGCACTTCCATTTAAATTGACTCAATTCCAGTTTAAATAACTTCAATTTCCATTGAAATCTATATAACCCAATTCAAGTTGAATTCCTCAGTTCTTTCCAAATTTAACTTTATTCAACCTTCATCTCAAATTTTACTAATTCAAATAAATTTCAATTGAACTAGTTCCAATTTCAATTCATTTCAACTCCAGATTGAATTAATCCCAATTTCAAACTCCATTTCCAAATCAAGTTGAATTATTCTTGTTTTCCTCCCAAATTTAATTCAAAATCCATTTGAATTTAAAACTTATTCAACTTTAATTACAATTCCAAATTATTCAAATCATTCCAATTCAAATTTTCCGTATGAATCTTATACTCATACATCTTCAATCACAATTTCAATCAATTCAAATCAAATTCAATTTGAACTAATTTCAAATTTCAAATTTAAACCATCTCGAATTATATAAATTCGAGTTAATACTTCAAATGTTGATTTAATTCCTTTAAATCAATTTACCTTTTTATCCCAACAATGGATTACCATACTCCATTTCTCATTCATTTAAACAAATCCAATTCACAACTTAAAGATTTTAACAACTATAGGATGATATCATCTAATTCAATTTAAAACATCCATTCAATTTAAATTTCTAGATCTCAAACCCAATTCGAGATCACTCAAACTCTCAATTACAATCAACCATTTAACTTCCCAAGTTAAATCTTAATTTCATCTTAAAATTTACAAATCAGGTTGAACATCCCAACATATTTAACTTTTCCCAAGTTAAACTCAATTCACTTAATCCAGTCAACCTTACCTAGTTTGAACTTCCATTTCAAATTTTGAACTTCTCATAAATAATCTTCCCACTTATTAAGTTCAAAAACTTAGCACTTCGGGTATCACATCTTATTCCATATTCAAAACTCAACATTTAGAGTTTATTTCAAACCACATTTGATATTATGTATATCCACATATATACATATTAACTTCTTTTACATACCAACTTATATTTTAAAATTTTAAACCACCTTTGGTTTTTAATTTAAACAAATTCTTTTAAAATTTCAAACAACCCTTGTTTGAAATAGGACCCTTTCATTTGAATATATTAAATAACAAATCTTATTTTAAAATAAGATCATATTCAAAATAGTTTGAATAATATTATCTCCCTTAACATTTGGAATCAATTCAAATGTTTAAATTTAGAATTCAAAACTTCACAATTTTAAATCCACTTCAATTTCCATCCTTTCTAATTTACAAGTTATTCTCATCAAATGGTTACTTCCTTAAAACATTTTATTGTTTAAAACAATCATCCCATTATTAAACACAATAACCTTTCAATTTCCTAGTTTGAAACCAATTCTAATTCATCTTATTTTGAAATTCTTTCATAACTTTAAGAATTTAATTTAAGTTTGAATCCATTTCAAACTTATGCTTATTTAATTTCAATTTGGTTGTATTATATTACTTCTTAATTCTTACTATTACTTTTAGTTTAATTAATACTACAACCAATTTCCTTAATATAATAGATAATCTATTTCTTATATAAGATTCATTTACTTTTGAAATCATTTAAAAACCTTTATATAAGAAAATAACAAGTACGCTTTCTCATATTTATATACTCAACTCATCCTAGTGTATCACTTACCCTATCCTTAACGAGTAATTCCACCAGAGCCAAGGTTCTCGCTTAACCTTCAGCTTTGATACCAAATGTAACGACCCAGAAATTTCAATCCCGAAATTTCCAGATACTTAGGAAAGAAAAGAAAGAGAAAGAAGAAGAAGACAGGAACAAGACACAGAAAACCCCACATTCGCAGTGGATCAAAATATAATATCACATAATAGCAATTTACAAAAGAAAAACTGTATCAATTACACTTATATTTATACATCAGAGTTACAACCATTACTATTCACTGGACAGTTTTAAACAACATATCCTAATAATACAATAATATATCACAATGGTAGATACTCCATACGTTCCAGCCATCCAGCTCGCCTCCTGAGCTCCAAAACGTCCTTACCTGAAAATATGTAATACTCGTTCCGACCCGAGCATTACATCAAAGTAACACCCGGGTCAGGCTGGAAACCAGCGTGAGTAAACCCATCTAACATGGAGTACAAAAGTATACAACTAATATAAACACGGGGTAACCTATATCAATTTACCACTTCACAAATTGTTATAGACGTCACTTATTTCACACATCATTTTCTAAGTACCAAACTTAGATTAAATAACCCAACTTACTTAAATCGTTCTATGTCAACATAAAGATTCCACATATCAATCTATAAGGAATCGAAGTGGTTTCGGGTATTTTATAATACCCGACTCCGGTCTCATCGAACCCCATGCATCCTAACCCAAATTTATTTAGTTAAATAATTCAACTCTAATTACCAGATAACATTTTTACACATCAACTCACAATTGATAGATAATCACATTATTACCATCCATCCAGCATATCATATCACAAAGCAATCAACTCGTCATCATTCAATCATTAATAAGAAAGATTTATCACTTCATTAATCACATTGATTAATGATCCTCAAATTACTTCCATTAGTTAATTATTATTAAATTTCATTTAAAAATTAACCTTTAACTTAATTACATTCATCAATAAATCTTGATTAATCACAATCAGAAATTATCTTTCCTTAATTTCTCCATCAATTAAACCAACCCCTTGATTAATTGTTTATTAATTAATCCTTTAATTACACTGAGTAATTATTACTTAATCTCTCCCACCCAGTAATTATCCTTTAATTACTTCCCATCAGGCAATTTCCTTTAACTAATTACATTAGTTAATTATCTTCAAATAGCTTTATTAATCAATTCTTAAATTAATTATACTAAGTAATTAATTATTAATTACTTCCACTAAATAATTACCCTTCTTATTAATTACATAAGGCAATTAAACTCAAATCATTTTCATTACCATTTTCATTCAATTAATATCTAGTAATTATCCATTAATTACTTTACTAAGTAATTACTCTTTCCAATTAAATTCAGTAATCATACTCTAACAAACCATCATGTATTATCTCAAATTAACAAAACCAATTAATTAACTTGACTAATCACATTACTTTAATTAACTACAAAATAGTTAACCCCTTAATTACTTAATAAATTAATTATACTTAAACAATTCCATAAATTGATTATCTCTAATTAATTAATCTAATTAATCATCTTATATTAATTATATTAATTAATCACCTGATAATCCTTAGTTAATGATCCTTCATTAACTATTAACAATCATCACCTATAAATTAATTGATCTTTAATTAATTAACTTAACCCTTATTTAGTTTAAGATAAATTCCTACCTATATCAAGGATTTAATCATTATTTAAATCTTATTTAAATGAAAATATAAGAAATCAATTTTTCTTCAAAAACACATAAACCACTTATGTACTAAAGCTTAATCCTTGGTAACACTATTTTACTATAAACCCCCTTTCTTTGTATCTTTAATTTCTCAGCAAGAAATTTTTTTAAAAAACAAATTTGATCTCATTCTTGTTACCTTTAAAACTTAGTAATCTCTAGTTTATAAAATAATGCCCTTACTAATGATCCCGAGACCAGATAGCATTTCCTCAAGCCAAAACCCGATACATCCTCATCAAAATTACTTCAAGAAAAACTCGAAGTCAACAACGCACAAGCCAGCATGTTCCCCGAAGCTTTTACCCAATAAACTCCGGCACAACAATATTACTGTGCACATGCACAGTTCACTAACGGCGTCGCCTCCAACGTCGATACACTTTACATGTCAACGATCGATCACTCACCCATTTCCGACCCTCAAACCCTAATCATAAAGCTCGAAACAAAATTGAGGTAGCACTGTCGAACCGAACCAAAACTTCACTAGAAAAACCTCCCTCAATCACACGATTCTGACCATCGATCATCTCGAAACTTCGGTCACATCACCGCGACGTCTTCACGCAGCTATTCCCACAACCGTTCGTAACTCGATCCACTCTTCAATTTCCAGTCACAAAATTTTCGAACGCGACCCAAAACTCTATGCTAAACCCAACTATCCCCAAATTCTAATCCTCTGATGATCGATTACCTCCTTCCCTATTTTTCTTGATTTCATCGATCAATACCCATGCTTCAACCCAAGCCACAACCTTTGGAATCCACCCAGTCACCAGTACTTGCCCAACAACCATTATCAGGTCATCACCAAAATACTGTCTCAAATCCAATTTAAAAATTCTGATTTTTACCTTAAAAATCATGTTTTACAAAGTTAATTCAAGATGTAAAATTGAATCAACAAATTTCAATACTTAATATTATCATGATATTAAAATTTTCCACTGTATTTTCCTGATTCAGAGGACATTCAAACCAGTCTTATTTGAATAAAGGTTTAAACTTAAATTTGTGATCAAATAAACATATTGTTTTTGTAACTCAAATCTAACCGTGATTTGTTATGGAAATTTTGAGTTTTTGTTTTAGTTACTACTCTAAAATTTAAAAACAGAGGGGAAATCAGACAGCGTACAAACATGCACAGTTTAATACTGAATATACATAAATATTACATCTATATATATACATGCATGACATCCAACATCACAGAATTTCACATGCACAAATTTTATTTACCTTGATTTCTTAATATAAGTTTACTCACCTTAGATATAGTTGAACATAGAATTGCTCTGAACAGAAACTTGCAAATGCCTGAAACCCCTTTTCTTTAAATTTTGAAATGCTTCTAGCTTGACCTTACTTTGAACTTGAATTTGTTGTCTTGTTAGTTGGAATTACTTGCTTTTTTGAGCTAAAAATCCTAGGCTACAGGTTTGATTAAGAATGAAATCTCTTTGGTGATGATCTAGCTACAGATTGGAAATATTTCCAAACAATTTTCAAACTGTTTTTGAGCTGTAGAAATGAAACCTGGTTTCTTCAAAAAAAAAATTTCTTTTTTACAATACTAAATTTAAAAGAAAAATTATTTTATTGCCACTTGTGAGTTTATATCCACACTTGTTTTACAAATGTCACTTTTTGATTAAATTGTGTTAAACCCCTTTTTGTAAATTTATTCATAATTTGGGTTTTAAACCCTTGTTTAATAAATTATAACATCTGTATTAAATTTCAAATCTTATACTTATTATGGTTTAAATGCTATATACTTTTAAATTTTATTCTTATATTTTCAAAAAGTATATATATTATCAAAGCTTAATATTTAACTTTTTTTTTAATTATAAATGATTATCTAAATGCACATGAGCTTATTTGAGATAAAATGTTAATTGTTTAAAAATATATTTTAAGCTTAGATTTAAATTTAAATAAGAGTAAGAAAAAGATTTGTTTCATAATCAAATCTATCTTTTAAAAGATGTTTGGATGTCAAATCCAAACCTCATTTGCCATTTACTAATACACATTAAAATAGAAACATATTTATCTGTAAAGGATAAACTCTGCCAAAATAATAATAAAGAAGATTACTAAACATGTATTTTCAAATTTCAATAATTATATTAGGATATTATTAAATGAATATTTATCCAAATATTTAAAACTTAGTATTTATTATAGTTCAAACTCATTTATACACAAATCCCAATAAATATTTATTATAAGATGTATTTGTTAAATCTATAAATTAGTATTTTAATTAATCAAATTCAAGTAAATTTAACAATTACTGATATTCTAAAATCCGGGTTATCACAAATACACTTCAAAGCATGCGCACAAGGAAAACCTATCACTTTCCATTGATTGCAACCACAAATGCGATTTTTTAGATCAACCTTTTGAGATGTTGGAGAATGAACTTCAAAAATATACCCATAAAATTTAAAATTTTAAATGGTTAAATTATATAAACAGATTGCATTTCCAAAAAAGGATTATTAGCACTATATATACTCTCTCTAATCTATCTAATAAATAAGATCAAATTCATGTGTAGTGAGCAAATAGAGAAAAATGTAGACTCATAAACCAAAACAATTAATAATGGTCATACTGTACATATTCTTAAAGATCACAGAAGCTATGCTATAGCGAAAGCTGAGGAAGAGGATATGCTTTATCGATTGCTGTAACCTTTTCTAAGTACTCTTCTACATTGAGTTCAGTAAAAGAGCCTAAGGATATAACAGCGTGAATAGAATTTTCCAACTGCTTAAACAGTTGAGTTGCTTTTCTTTGCTCTTCTGCAAATTGGGAAGGCTGCAGTTTGTTTATTAGCAACATCATGCTTGCAGCCGAACCAAATAGAAGAGCTGAGGATGCATTGAGTGCACAAGGATCTAATGATGAAAGAGCTAATGTTTGCTCATAATTACTATCAAAAATAAAACAATCATGCATGTGAATAAACCCTAAGCAGCAGACTAATGCATCATACTCTATACACAACATTAGTTTTTACGATAGTAAAATTCTCAAAAATAAAACACTACAGTGACACTTGCTTTATACTACTTGGTCCTTACATTATTCATATTATCATAAGCCTCATTGCAGACAAAGAGAAAATATGTAGCAAGCGACACCAATAAAATGAAATCATAACACAAGCTATATAAAAAATTGGAAAAAGATAAATGCATTTATCATTTTTCATAAATTGTGAACATCATGTAAAAAAAATAGAAATACATACCTAGATGATTTAAACACACTCCACCCAAATCCTTCTTCCTTCAATTTCAACAAACGAGCTTCCATTTTTGGACATAGCACATTACTCCACTTGATGCCTTTTCTCCACTATTAGACATTTGTATCATAAGTTTTTCCCTAATTCCATCAAGACAAGCAGTAACAGGCAAACTTCTTTCATCCAAAATCCAAGAATTAAAACTCTCAGCTACATTGGACTTATTTTCACCATATCGCTTCCCCGGAAAAAACAAATCGTCCTAATGATTATATGGTTATCGTTCAAGTACTCTATAGCTTTGGCACCTCTAATTTCTTTGTACTTGGACATGGATTTTTCAAACTCATAATGATTAGAAGCTATAGCACAACACTCAAGTAAATGAGCTACCCAAACACCCCTTCCACTTTTCACAATGCTAGCAATATTATTTTGCATATGATGCAAACACTAAGAATGATGACTATTAGGAAAAAAATTTGGAATACTTAACAATAAACCCCAATGTCTATGACTTAAAAAATTTAATATTCTATCATAACTAAGAGCATTCTTTGGGCGTTTTAAAAACCAACTCCCACATTCTTCGTTTTCTTTGGGAACAAGAGCCATTGCTAATTGGAAAAAACCTACAAAAAAATTCACTGTTTATGTATTACATTTGAAACAAAAAAATGCACTATATTTGAAACGGTATTATGTAATAGTAGACAATCACATGAACACTATGCCCTCGGCCCAGATAAAAAAGGAAAAATAAATTTGCTAGAGGCAATTCATCCTTTTTTTCTTTCTTTTTAAAATTTTGCTACTTGATTGTGTAGTCTACGCAGGAAGGGTAGAAATTGCAAAGATATGATACATAATTCATGCATACAATATAAAGACTTACATTTAAACTTCTAAAACATATATGCTTTTCTCTTTTCTATATGTTGTTTAAATCATTTGTATACCTTATGTAAGAGCTTCAAATAATGAGAAAAATGATAAATATGTTTAACATGTAGTAGTAACTATGATATATAAGTGCGGCTTAATATGTTATTTAATTCTTTATCTTAAAAGATAAATGCATTTATCTTTTTTAACTCCTGTATACAGTAACATTTTGTACATTAAAGAACATTAAATCTTTTACAGTGTGTTTCGGATAAAATTTACAATAAGAAAGAGCGTGGCTGTACATTGAAACATCGTACCTACTTTGTAACTAGTGCAACTAGATTGAAGATGTTAGAGATAAAAACATATATGCATTTATCATATGAAATATGCCAAATTCTGGTGAATCCAGTATAAGCAGTAGGTATCATGACATTTGGTGGCTAAACTGAAAAAATCATCTAAATTATGTATCTATCAAGAAATAAACAACCAATATCAATCATCGTTAATTTTCAATAGAACTAAATTTTGAGTCTGAATTCATTTCTGCAATAATTTCACATGCTAATCCCTAACGCAGAAGAAACAATAATGAATTGAACTGGGTATTATTACAATTGAAATAACCAAATGCACTATATTTGAAACAGTACTATATAATAGTAGACTAATCACTTGAAGAAAATGCAATATGTACACAAAAAAATTCACTAGAACAATCACTTAAAGAAATAGCACTATGTTACATAAATTTACAACAAGGAACTAATGCAAACAGTACAAAGAAAATACAACAGCAAAAAAAGAAGATCAAAATCAGTACCTTGATTCCCATTTATTGCGTGGCAGCCATCAAAATACCACTTCGCCCTTTCAAAAAGGTAGCATCTAAAAACACCATAGGACGACAATAGTTGAATCCAAATATACATGCCTCATAACATACAAAAACTCTCTCAAATTGATTAGTGTCAGAATCCACATCCATACTTGAATAACTATTCATGTTATTTCTTTCCAATGCCTTCAAATACCAAACTATTTCATTGTAAGATTTCTTTTCATCACCGTAAATATCATTCATAGCCAATTTCTTAACCTTATAAGCAAAATAATAGCTCAGGTCCACATCATAATCTCTTCTAAAACTTTTAGTGATATCCTTGGTTTTTCTTTTTGGCTCATCATGAATTTGATTGACGATTAAACTTTTTGCAAGATCACTTTTAATAGTTGGACTACCAAGCGAACGAAATCCACCACCACAAGTATGAATTAGCTGAATGTTTTTAACAAACAGAATCCTAAAAGGACAACTAGCTATAGCACATCGAACAGTCAATCATTCTTTACAATTCTTAATATATTTTACTTTAAACCCATTCTTCAAACAATAAGCACTAACCATTCTACCGAATCCAATAGCGGAATCAAACTGTTGACCAACCCCAGTAAAAAATTCCATATTTGAATTCTTCTTCAACAACTCATGTATATCCTTTTTTTGAGTAATACAAGAATCTAAATCATCATCATAACCTAACAACTACTGAACCAGACTTGCTACTTTAACCAACAAAATTATCCATTGAATCATTCTTCAACCGTAGAAAAAATACCAAAAATTCTTCCTTTTTGAACCAAGACAAACACAATATAGCTTGAAGATCACTATCCATTTCAACAAAGGTAGTCTTTGATTCTCGAATATAAAAATATCGAAGCATAATGGACTAAACTTATTCCACTCCTCGCAAATCCTATTCCTAACAGAAGAAATAGAAGCATCCAATCCAAAACGAGCAATAAAACAATTGTTATTGAAATCAAACACCACTATAACAGATGAATGACACCTGCAAAAAAATTATAAACAAAAAAATAGCTATGTGGAACTGTTCTTAATTAGAAACTAATAGTATAAAATACTACATAACAAATCATTTTCTATCCAACTTTTCAAAAAAATATAAAACAATTTATCTTTTACAGATAACAAATCATCAAGAACTAAAGAACAAACAACGTCAGCTAATATTATTTCAGATCCAATTTCATACCCAAAGTGAGTACAAACAGAATTGACTGACAAAAATATCCCCTTTGATTGCTCAAACCAAATATTAAATGATAGTCTAAATACTAAAATCATAATATAAAGTGAATAATGCAACCAGCCTAAATACATAGTGCTTATGTTATCAGAATAAAAGAATACCATTCAGAGGCTATTATTCCAACTACATCAAACAAAACCTTCCTCCAATAGATCAAAACCGCCTCCCTTGATAAGAAATACATAATAACATCATGAACATCATAAAACATCAAATTGGCATTGAAAAAAAACCAAATAAAATCAAGACTCACCGAGAACAACCAATCCAATAGAGAAAATCGATTAGCCTATCCAAATGAAGAAAATCGCCTCACGATTTCCTACAACTAAATTCGAAATTGATTTTAGAAGAAACTAACGCCTAATTTTTTCCAAATAAATCAACGAGCGCTTTGATTTCACAACAAACAACGGCCTAATTTTGCCTAATTTCCACGAGCACTAGATTTCTGAAGATACGAACGTCGTTTGAGAAGATGAAGACGCACGGCACCTAGATATTTGTCCTGGAAAATAATAATTTGAAACCCGTGTCCTAGAAAAAAATTGGGTCATATAATTAAGCCCTGCACACTAATTTCCACTATATAATTTATAAGTTATATGATTTAAATATAATAAATTAAATACTTGATTACAGTTTCAAACTCAATTGCGTGCTAATCAAATCTTCCACCTTTCCAAATTCCCCTCTAACTTATTGCATATCCTCTCCTTGGCCAAGAGTTCCTTCCCTTATACTCCTCCATCCCACCATAAAATGCCACGAGACCATCACCGTTACGCTTCCCTTCGCGAAGGCAGCCCATTCCACCCCATCACGATGCATGTGGACCTCCCTTTGCAAATTCGACCTATAAAAGTCGACCGTAACTCTAAAACAGTCACACCACCCTACCTACAACCACCCTACTGAAAAAATCAACCAGTGGTGCTCTTTGACCACCTAAACACAAAAACAGGCCTCTATTTCGTTGATTGATGACCACATTTCCCAAATTCCAAAAACCTAGTCTGGCTAACACTATTTTCAAACTGTCGAATGCTTAAAAGGAAGTCGTAACCTCGACGAACCCTCTCCCATGGAGATCAAGCCTTCCAATGCCCAAAGATACAGGTTCTCTAATTTATTTTATTTTTATTATAATTGTTCAAAAAAAATTAAATGAAGTGGATCAAAATTTTCTCTTATTGTTAATATTAAGAAAGGGGCGGGGAGAGAACGACGAAAAGATGAAATGTGTACTGCATGATACTAATTGTCTTGAGCTAGTTTTAAAATTTAAGTTTTTGGGTATCTCGCTGCATATCTTTCCATTCACATACAAACCTCGAACAACATAACCAAAATACAGTCGTGCTTAGAATAGACGCGCGACCCCAAAACAATAATAATACACACCATTATTAGATTCTAAAAAATCTAAAAAATACGGTCGTTTTTTGATAAATTGTTGAACAATTAATTTCAGTATTTTCCAAATTAAAAATTATGAAAAAAATAAAACAAAGTAAAATCTATAAAAATAAAATAAAATTTCTTATTATTTAATCGAACTTTTATTACTGCAAATAGATTACACCATGAATTCACTGTTATTATTTATTAATTTAAAAGGAGTTAAACATGGTTATTATCCTATTAAATAAATGTACAATTTGAAATCTCGATAAAATCATTATCCAATTATTTATTCATAATTTAATTATTTTAAACAATCCTGTAATTTAATTCAAATTTTTAAAACCTTTAAACCAATATTTTAATAATTACAATTAGTTAAATACTCAAAATCAAATTACTAAATTTAATGGTTGTTACACTGAACCCTCGTAGCTACGCCCCTACTCCGTTTTCTATCATTACCGATGGTGAAGTCATGTTTAACATCACTACGCAAGAGCTATCATAATTTGAACATATCATGAATCCCTAAATGGATTCTAACATCTAGAATAGATCACGAATCTCTATATGGGTTCAAGCACCTCGAACAGATCCCCAATCTTAACATAAATCCTAGCATCTCGAATAGATCCACTTCCAAGAGATAGTGCATGCATCTCAGCCTTGAAGTGATTTTTGATATGTAAAACACTTACCGACCTCGGTCACTTCAAGACTAAATTGACAAATTTGGTCACATTCAACCAAAGTGAGACGATTGCGTATGGAAACCAAGTCTCACATAACGATTTTGGACTTCTTAACTTCTGTAATACTCGATTAGGAGTGAATCCCGATAGGTAAGACCACTGTCACTTCTACACCCTACTCAAATCATCATTTTTAACTCTCATGGATGGAAATAAGTTTATTTTGTCGGCTTTAGTGCTAATTACACCACTAAATACTTTCCATGAACAGGTAAAAATACAAAGCACATTTAACACACACAAAGCACGATCAAGTCATCTAAACGAATTTTAATCCCATTTTAGTTATTGATCTTCATTAATAAAACCTCTTTTATTATTGAACTACTTTTGTCAAATAAAACTTCATTCATTAATTAAAACTACCTTATTTAATTAAACGTCTTTGTTAATTAAAACTTTACTTATTAATTATACTTCATATTAATTAAAACTTCACTTATTTAATTAAATTTCTTATTAAATTAAACTTCTTATTAATTAAAACTTCTTATCCTTAAACTTATTATCAATTAAAATTCACTTATTTAATTCAACTTCTTATTAATTAAAAATACACTTATTTAATTTATTCAAACTTATTATTACTTAAAACTTTACTTATTTAATTAAACTTCTTATTTAAACTCGTATATTGATTTAATTTCCTTTTATAAATGATATATACTTGTAATTTACTATTTACGTATTTTACTATTCATTTATATTCTTTTCTATACTTCAAGTGTTCGTATACTTATCTCAAACGGTATAAGTATATTCATAAGTAATTAATAATATTTACATACTTTAAAATATAATCAAAGAGGTTAAAGAGAATTTATTAAACATTGTTATTATAAACCCCTTTTCTTTCATAAACTAAACATTTACTTTCCCAATCATTTTTATAAAGGATTCCATACTAGTTATTATCTTTAAAATTCCATTACTAAAGATCACATCATATTATAATATTTTTCCACTTTAAAATATAATTCAAGGTATTAAAAAAAATGTTACTAAAACATTGTTTATTACAAACCGAAACATTTCATACTTTAAACGTTTGTCTTTAAAAATCTCTTTTAAAGATCTAATTGCACTTATAAGGGTTTAATGCAAGTGTTACTTGAATATTGCCACAACATCCTAAAACTATTCACTTATAATTATCTTTAAAATATTCTTTTGTTATATATCCAGATATATTCCTAATAATGACCCTAATTTTTAATTCTAATCTTAATCCTAAATATAATCTTAATTATATTTCTAAATAAAATCCTAATTATAATCTTAATTATATTTCTAATTATAATTTTACACTAATTTAACAAGCAAATATACTTCTATTTGACTTTAAAAAAAATATTTATTTTAATTAAAGTGTTACTATTTGAATCTGCTGTTATTTCTTTATAAAAGATTTAGCTTGTTTTTAACAACTTATATATTTATTAAAAACCTTTTTAAAAAGATACACACACATGCACACATTATTTTATTTATAAGATAAAATATTTAATAATAAGAAAATTTTAAAAAGATATTATATTACATAAGCTTTAATTTATTTTATTAAAATATTTAACTAATTTTATAAAAACTATATGTACTATTATTTTATTCAAAATATCCTTATATTATGGTTTAAAACATTTTTTTTAATACAACTTAAAAATACTTATTTTTTAATTCATCTAAACCATAGAAAGCACATTTTATAGTTTAAGCCCTTTAGTTTAAAATTGATAAATAATTATTAAAAATATGAAGAAGCCCTAGGATGTCTTTCAAAGTTAACTTTAGAAATCACCGAACATAAGACATTTTCAAATTGCATACATTGCTACCTTTTCACTTCTTACTTACACAACTTCCTTTCATAATACCTATAACTTCCCAAACCAACCAATTATATATTTTTCTAATATAATCGCATTTTTTAAACAATTAACAAATACATGGAATTTCAATATGCGTTTATGGCAACTACTTCGCTTCAATCATTTATAGCACACTATCAAACATGTAAACAACAAATCTTGGAAAAGATACATTGTAGAGGTTTGTGAAAGAAATTAAACTATAACGTTATCACTTACTTTACATCAGAAATGGAGACCTATAACTATTTTCGGTAAAAAAAGTTTCTTGGTTGACTTCATTGTTTTTTAATATTTCAAAATGGTAGATTTGTGGTCACTTACCGTCTTTCTCTACTAAAATAAAAAATTGACCCTTTCGATTCCTATCCAAATTTCCAATTCCTTCCAACTTTAGTAGGTATCTCGATAATTACCTAACTTAACGATTTTATAAATTATAATGATCTAATCTAGAACTTATAATAAGTATCATGCAATAAAACTAAATCTCCACTACTTGGTTTGTTAACACCTAATGTTAACTCAAAAACTGGTTCAACATCCTGAATTGAGTGGAAAGCACCAGCCTCATTTCTTAGAGAAAACAATATAGAAAATGAATGGAAAAAATATGAAATAATAATGGGACACAAGAATTTTATAGTGGTTTAGCTATTAACGAAGCCTACCCCACTTTATATCTTTTACTAATTGACTGTTGTTACAATATTGATTTGGATTAAAATATGATTGACCGCCTAAGTTAGATCAAAAGCACAAGTAATTAGAGGCAATTAAAGGATCTCTATTTCTCCTTCGTGATAATTGTATGGGAAATAAAGAGTGAAGAATAATAATGGTTGAGTTGCAGCAGCTAGTCTAGAGATCCCATTTATGTTGCAGGTGAGATTGTATATGTAGGGACTAGAGAGCACTTGGGCTAGAACCTCTTTTTCAGCAGCCTATACTCAGCATGTAGAAGGAGTATAGAAATTTTGGAGCCAGTCCAAGCTAAGGATTTGGATCGGTACCTATCCGATGAAATCACATCAATCTCGAATTGGTACCTATTCGAATATTAGAGAACTTTTGAGTGTTCTCATTTTGGTTGTCTTCCTATTTTCCATTTTGGTGCCTAGTCCAAATATTAAGTCTTTTGGAGTTAGTTTCCATCTATTTTCATGGATTATCCAATCCATCCGTTTGTAGAAGATCCATCCATAACTTAGTCAATACTCAGCCAAATGACATGAAACTTCATACATGCAATGTAGATGAGTAGAGTAGCCTCCCAATTGGATCTTAGGTGGCAGGGACCAATCTAGATAGGTTGGATCAGATCCATTAAACTGGCTAACTTTCGAGGAGATTCATCTATAACTTTCTCAATACTTATCAAAATCAGATAAAACTTTGTAAATACCTTCTAGACGTTCTATGGGCCTATGCAATATATCTTAGGTGGTGGGGTACAACTCAATTGGGTCAGATTTGATCCAAAATTTTGATCGATCCCAATCCAAATTTCCTTTTCCAATTGAGTTAATTTTAGGTTTGAGACTCCATTTATATCTTCTAAGTGTTCCCTTCAAATTTCAAGTGAGTCCGACTCAATATAAGTTCTGTAGGTCCATTTTAAGTTGCTTTGGTCCAAAAGTGGGTAAACATTTGAATAGATCAGATGGGTCTTTATTTATTGAACTAGGTTGCTCCGAATGTTACCAAACTTGTTGGATGAGCTTAGTGGAGTCATAGGAGTATGGCAGAAGAGGTTTGTAAGACCAATTACCAAACAATTTGGATGGCGCCGATCCAATTGGATGGATTGGTGCCATTCTAGAAAGGTAGGCCATTTTTAGCTCATACTTCTTAGAGATTTTGTGATACTCTTTTAGGTCTTTCGATCAAGTTGCAAGTCTTTTTAATTAATCTAAATGTTCTAACTCCTTTGGAACTCTGCTAGGTTAAAAACCATGTTAACATTTTGGCCCCAGAGTATGCTTTCTTTAAAGACAAGCTGTGCACCAGTAATGATTATCTTTGGGTTTCTTTTTCGAGGAGTTTTAACATTCGTCTTAAGCTATCTTGAAAAGCTATCTATGAAGTAATAATTATTTGTTTTATCCTTATTTTGTATCTCCATTTTTGTGATTATGGATTGACCTTGACTTGATAATTTTTAGAATGCATGTAAACATCATGTAAAACATGTCAGAGGAGTTTAAGATTATGAAGCATTAATTTGGGTCGGTAACGATCCAGTTGGATTGGATCGGCACTGATCTAAACAATGGATATTTTTTAGTGAATTTTTCTTACTTGAACCTCACTATAAATGGTGTCATTTCACTTTTGACTAATCATCCATTTTTGACTTCAATTTTAATTTCAATTATAAATACTGAGGTCATAACCTTTGCCTCGAAATTTACCTGAGGCCTTTGGTTGGTAAGTAGTTCCAGCATGATGAGTTGGATTTGACCAGGGTTGAAAATTTTTCGGAGGAACTTTCCTTTACTTATACTGCTTTTGGTTGGATGTTCATTAAGTGTTCATTCTAGTTTTAATTAGAATTTAGCTCGTCTATACCGGTGAAGCTATCTATATCTCGAGGATTATGCAATGCTTTAGTTTGGTATCAGAACTTCTTGCGATGGTTTTGACACAGTTATAATCTTGAAGCGAGATGGTTTTGAATCTTGGACTGTGCTCGGTAGGTGGTGAAGCTCCTTGGACGAGTGCACGCCATTCCAAAGCTAAATCTTGATTTTTGTCTTCAACTATCCCTTTCCGAGAATTTGTTAAGCTTGACTGTCGTTTTGAATGCCAGTGTGATGACTTATTGCAATGTTGAATATAGTTGATGATTCCATCACATTGCTTTCCTTATTTCTACACTTTTTGTGATCCTAAAAGGAGAAGCTTTCCATACCGCATCGGACAACAAATACGTTACTATTCCTTATCGATAATTGGTAAGTTCCAAGAAAGATAATCTTAAAGTACAACATGGTTAGCTACGTACAAAGGATGGTTTGTTCATGGTGCTCGGGTCACCGAACAACTTTGTATAGGTAACATATGCACTTGCTTCGGTTAATGCCTTTCGACTTGCATCGACTTCCTTGGATTTCAAGCTATGGTCGTACAACAATTTTATTTAAAGTAAAACATACCTGATAATGTTGAATGCTAAGTTTTATTGTTGAAGATGACTTTCTAATCATCTTATCTTTAGTCTAGTGGAGGAAATTCAAATCCTCTAGGAGCTGGATGCCTTGCAGCTTAGTTTTGCCTTTTATTCCCATTGTGTCGGGACGATTGAGTATGGTTTAATTATAAGGTACAATTACACTTATAGAGTTGTAGATGAAGTTCGATCAGGCACAGCTTTTGTCTTCAAAAACCAATGCATGAGTTATTCAGTCGGGATATCCTTCCTTTGTGATTTTTGGAATTCAACATGCACTCCAACTTCTATCTCCAAGGATTATTAACTTAATTGCTCAGTTTTGAGGATTTCTTTTTCTAGAATTATGAGGTAGCTTGTTCTAGCCATTTCCATGACTATTCTTGTTTATGCGTAGTTAAGTTCATTCGAAAAAATGTTCTGTATATGCCACAGTCCATTTGCCTGATTACCCTGTGATTATCCTGAATACTAAGTCGATATGTTTTCGAGGAATAGGTCTCTGAAGCAATACATTTGGTTTCACCGGTTTGATTGACATGATAGATCTTATCTTTGGTCTCTAGGGACTTTGCTACTTGATTCCAATCTTTACATTTTATGGCGATGTTAGTATGTATTGGAATGGTGCCTTTCTGATATCTTTTGCTAAAGTAAATTCTTCTGAGTCCAGTGTTGAGATCCTTATCATGTATTGGTGTCTATCTTCGAAAATATGTGTGTGGATGACTCAACTTTGTGTATTTTTCTTGATGTTGTGGATCTTCGAATAATGCGAGATTCCAAAAGGTAGAGATGAAATCTCGATCAAGCTCTTGCTTTTGTTTCCGAAAGCCGATGTATTGATAGTTTCATTTTAGGGGTCTCTTCTTAGCATCTCTAATCTTATGGCAATGGTATTCCATTTGCGAGTTAGGAAAAAGTGATCTAATAAAACCTTAAGTAGTTCATCAACCCTTATGTTTATTACCAGGCCTTGAGTGACAGTAAAAATCTGACAGTTAAATTCTTTGTTTCGTTAGTTAGTAATTTTGTTTCAACATGTTCTATTTTGTGAAACAAGATCGTTTTCTAACTATTCTCATGATTATTCATTTTGGAATTGGCGACACTACTTTCAACCATGCGAACATCCCTAGTCAAGGGACTAGCTATTTCGAATGCCTATATTTGGGCATTTGTGAGAGACGGAATTTTTTTGGATAAATGATTCAATTGCCCTCAATCTGGCTCAAATCTTATTCTGGGATTGAGGAAGTACGAAGATTTTCGATTCTCCAAGAAATTTCCTTACTTTTCCTTAGATGTGCGTGCCTTTCTTAACTACTAACTTCGTAACGGAAGTCATGTTCATGTGTCAGCTCCTACCTACGAGACCTATCAATTAGCTGCTTGGTTCGAAGTAAACGTCTTTTGAAAGCTGCCTATCTCTAGACGACATCAAACTTATTCCTAGGTTGAAAACTAGAAATTTGGTCGTGTACCAGCTTCTATCTCTAGAAATTAACGTATGAGCGACTTGATCCTCGATATTTCCCTTCATCTCCGCCTTATCTTCAAGCAGTGGCTGATTTTTGGGATGTAAGGTCGAACCATCCAAATGACCTTTAGAAGGTTATGTCTTCATATTGTTCCCTATCTTCAGGAAACAATATTTTTCCAAAGACAATAGTAGTTGGGGACCAACTTTTATCTTCGAAAGACTCTGGAGGTTGGGATCAGTTTTCCCATTAGTCTGATGGCACCTTTAATCCAGTTGGGTACTAGTTTCGGTCTTTGGAAACTAGCATTTCAATGATTGGAATGAAGAAGTCTTTTCTTAGTGTTGCCTATCCTTTGGCAGCGTTAAATTTATGTTGATTAGGATTAAATCATTCATTTGGTCCTGTAAAGTTGAATAGATTCTTTTTAACCCAATATGGTTCTTGCTCATTGTTACTTAACTCTGAGAATTTATAGAAGATTAAACACTATTGGGCGGTTCATTACATTGCCTCCAGTACGATTGCATTCTTTCCATTATGATCATTGATCAGAAGAGTTCAATGGTGCTTGTCTTGGATAAATGATAATTTACTTGTCTGGTTTTATGCCATATGTACTCTGCATGGACATTGACTTTGCTATAGATATCCACCTTATTCGTTGACTCCAATCTTCAAGATTTGATGATTTAGCCACTCAATTTCGAGCATTCTCTTCTTGTCATTGTCTATCTTTGAACAACAACTGGTTTACGATAAATTGAAGACGAGGTACCCGATTGGTCTTTGCATGGTTGATTATTCCTAGTGTGACCTCAGTCCAAGTAGTGACGAATCTATAATGATCAAGGGTTGTCCTTCCTGACATTACTAGTTCTCCAAGTAGTTTCAGATTCCTGAAAGACTAGATATTCCTTTCAGACGTCGCCAGCCTTCGGGCTATGCTGGATTCCTGCTTGTTAAAGTTTGAGAACTCAGTCGAGCACCTACTTATGTCTTTGGAAATTGGTGAGCCCATGATTTGATTTCGGAATTGCCTTCCGTTGTCATTCGTATTTGCTCAATGGTAAGTTCCTTATTTTATCGCCTATTTTTGAGTGACGATGAATTTTAAAGAGTTCGATTTTCTTGTTGATATAATGGTCTGGTGTTCTCGATTTGTTGGCAATATCGATGTCTAGAAGGTTATAGCAGTTTCCATTTCGATTCCAAAGTCATTTAGCATACTATAATTCTCAGTTGTGATTGCCTAAATTCTCTATTCAGCGTAACAGAACCATGGAGCGATTTTTTTATCTTGACCAAGCGTTTGTATGTTATGTGTGCCTCGGTCCATAGGGTAGGTTATTTCGAACACTTGATGTTCTAGGTGGCTCTCTTGATGCCACTAGTCAAAGTTGCTTCGCATCCCCTATCTCTAATGGTTCTAGTCACTTGAATGCCATGACTTAGACATTTTGCATATTGAATTTGGTTAAAGATCATACTTATTTGTCGATCTTTTAGTTTGGGAGCTTTGCGACAATACCAGAGCAATGTCGGTCCTTTTGGGTAGTAGTGATCGATTCCTATTAACCTTGAATAAGGTCTACTAATCTAAAAAACAATGTACGACTTACGGGATGCTTGCATACGCTTCAAGCCTTCCCGATGCTACCGAAACGATGCTGATCCTTAGAAGAACATGTGATCGATATGACTAATTGATCCAGAATGGTCGAGACCTTCTCGGTGTCGCCAGAATTTGGGAAACATAAGGAGCTTGTGTTTTTAGAACGTGGTTCCATGGCTCTAGAAGTGATGCAAGTCTTTTGGGAACCCATTGAATAATATAATGCTTGATTAAAAGTGATCCTATTGGCCCAAGAACGATGTCGACTTATCAAATGCTTTCTTGGAAGAGGTTTCAATGATTCAAGAAATAATGTGCATTTTAAGAAGTACGTGGCTCATGAGATACGCAACCTAGGAAGTGTGCAAATTATGAGATGCATGGCTTAGGAAGTGCATAGCTTATGAGATGTGCAGCTTAGAAAGTGCGTGGCTTATGAGATGCAAGGATTTTGAAATTTGGGCCTCTCGATGCCATCGGGGTGACATCAGTTTTTGGAGGCTTTCATGATGCTTTATTTCGCCTACGTTATGATTTAGTTCACAAAGGATCTTAACGTTTGCAAAAGGTTTTGGATTACATGACCGTTGGTCTATCAGTTCGCCTTCATGATGCTTTAGTTCATGAAGACCTTCATGTTTGCGAGGTTTTTTTAAATCAAATGACCGTTGATCTACCAATTCACCTTTCGACGCTTTAGTTCATGAAGGAGCTTCATGTTCACGAAGGTTATTTTGGATTAGATGGCTACTAATATATTGGTTCGCCTTCATTATGCTTTACTTCATGAAGGACCTTCATGTTCACGATTGGTATTATAGATCAGATGACCATTAACGAGATGATCTTAGAGCGATAATTCATTGACTTCAAGTGAAATTTTGTGGTTCGGCTCATGGGAACACAGTTTTGTTGGTTATTGGAGACCAGAGGGTTGGATCTGTTTATTTGACAATCCTTCAGACATGCCTTCTCGACACTACTAGAGCAATGTTGGTTCTCAGAAGGAGGGAATGATAAGATCCATTGACCCGGTGGTTAGTAAGTCTATGCTTATCATTCATGGTTTGAAGGCATAAAAGCGTTCCCTTTGCCTTAATGCCTACAATGCCTCGAATTTCCTAGTAATGCTCACTTGGGAAAAGAAAGTAGATAATGACGAATGAGAGGGCATTGCTTTATGTTAATACCCTATTCCTTAGTAATTAGCTACCTAGAGCGTTATTTTATAAACCTCCCTTCGACAGTTGGCCTAAGTGCTTCTCAATTGGGTCTTAGTGGCATTAGTAGAGCTGAAGGTCTAGCTCCCTCACCGTCTTGTGGTTCTTTATGTCTTTATGGCAGGCTAGAAGTGTCATGTCCATTGGTCATGCATTACGGATTCTACACGATTCTAGAAATCTGCTTTCTAGTTTATCAAAGGTTGAGATGGATCTTGGTGGGAGACTGGTACACCATGCAGAAGCAACACCATCCAAGAAGATTGGAAAACTTTTGAAGCATACAAAATTTATTGTCCCGGCTCCATCCTTGTGCCGGCTATACTTATGTAAACAATAATTTGATAAATGTGTTTAAATTACTGAGATGTAATATTGTTTTTTTTCCCATTTTATTATCAATCTGTTTTGAAGTTAATTTAGTAATCAATAGGAAATTTAATGTAATTAAATATTTCAATATATATGAGCAAAGATGTAAACGGTAGAGTAATAGGTGTAATAACTGGAGATTCAAGATCACTAAATACGTAAGGTAATTGTTGATTCAATATAAAAGACTTTTAAATCAAAAAAAGAATTTGCCAAAATTTATAACATAAGAGATTAGGGTTTATTATAGTTACCATTCAATGTTGAAATTAATGTAATATTTAAATCTTGAATTTAACATGAAAAAATTAAATTTCAGAGATTATTAATTCCTGTTTAATCAAGAATGATGATAAGAAACTTTTAATTTATAATTTAAAAGTGATTCAATAAGTTTAATAATAATTCGGTTAATTAATGTGTAAAAGTAAATATAATTTGATTTTAGAGCTAACTTCTATATATAATAGAATTAGGGTTCGAAATTAGTTTCATTGACTTTAAAATTATTAAAAACCCATATTTCGATATATAAGATGACCTATTTTCATTTCGGGAATGAAATGGGCTTTTCAGGCCTTTATTATCGCTTTGGCCTAATCGATCTGCTCCATTTATTCTTATCCATCTTTACCTATACATATGTTGTTATAAACGCTTGCAGCCTTCTATTATATTTTTTTACGTACATTTCAGTCTGAATCTGCTCCTTCCTAATGGTCAATATCCCAAAACCCTAATTACAGATTTCAAACCTAATTCAAAAATTCAAACTACTCAATCCCTATCGTATTATATATCTTCTCGAAGCTCTTAAGAAATGATATTAGTGCTGCAAACTTAATTTTGCAATCAAAGCTTTGTTTGTCTAGAAATTGGCGAATCATTTTCGACCGTTCATTCTAGGTTTTGATTTCAATGGTGGATCTTCGTCTAATCGACAATCGAAAATTGCTATGGCATAGAGGACGATAAGTAAGGATGATCCACTATGGCCTATCACCTTGGATCGACACGAGATTTCCAGAAATGGAAAAATAAAGGTGGTGGCAATGGAGCCACGTTTCTTGACCGGAGGTGTTCGCGTGGGCGCAATGGGGTATGGCCTGGCGTGGTGGTTCCAACGGTGTTGTCTGATCTTGGTACTATGGTGTGTAGGCACGGCGGCAGGCGAATGTAGGCGGTGGCTTATGGGCTGATCGTGAATGATAGGGTTTGAGATGTTGAGTTATTTACGATTTTTCCCACTTATTTTATTTGAATTTAAATTTTATAAATTCAATCTTCTAACATGAATAACTTCTGCATATATACTTAGATTCACATGCGGTTTCTTATGTTGGATTCGTATCGAAATTTCGGATAATATATAAAACTGGTTATGTAGAATTCGGAGACTGTTGAGATTTTGGGCTTTTATTGGATTTTTAATAGGCTTTAAATCAATGGTGAGTGATTTAACTCACTCATGCAATACTAAATTCTCTGATGTTAGTTAAAATTAAATCATGAAGTTATAAATTTTTTGTTGATTGTTGTATGGTAGTTTAAATTGACATTTAAATTAATTTGAATTTTATATCGAATTAAATTGACATGTAAATTAATATTGAATTTAATTGCTAGTTAAACATCGACAATTGATAATAAGCTACTATTGTAATATATTGGTTGATTTGGATGTCGATTGTAACTGGATACCTGTTAATTGATATGTTGAATGTGTGGATGTTATTTCTTTTGATATATCCTCATTATTTCCCATTTATTATTTGACAGCCCATAAATGTTCATTTGGATTGTTAGAAATGAATTAAGAAATAGGTTGAAATTTTATATACCTATGTTATTTAATTGTGTCCATGAGGTAGAAAATTATATACGGATACCGAATTAGTTAAATTAAATGGTTTTCAAATCTTGAATTTAAATTGGGTGAAATGATATTGTTTTAAAGTAAATAATTTTTTTATTTATATGAATTTAATTATTTTCTAATTCGAGCTTTGAAATGTTGGAATTGAAACAATTTAAATGAAATTGTTAAAGGATTTAATTTAAAATCTTAAATTGGAAACTGGGATATGATTTCAATTTACCCAAAGTGAATTATTTAAAAGGTTTAATATTTTAAAGTAAACATGGAATTTACTATAAATAAAGTGGTTTAAATTGTTATTTCAAAGTTTTGGATGTGAAATGGATTTAAACTACATTATTTCAAACTGAGAATGTGAATTGGAACTTTTAATCTTTGAAAAAACTATTTAAATTCAATCTAAAGTAAAGTTTAAAATCATTAAACTGAGGTTGATTCAAATGGAATTTTGAATATGAAGTTGATTTGAATTGGAAGTCAAAATTTTTAATTCGTTATGATTTGGAATTTGAACCCTGGTTGTTAAGGGAAGAAGTGATTTTAATATAAACTATTTTTAATATATGAACCATTTTACAAACTAAACTATTTTAAATATAAACTATTTTAATAACCAACTTATTGTAATACATAACCTAATTTAATAATCCAAACTGTTTTCAATATTAATACTATTTTATGTTCAAACTATTTCTAATCTTTAAACTACTTTTATTATTCCAAATTATTTTTCAGTATGAAAATTATTTTTTATTACTAAACTATTTTTCAATACTAAAACTATTTTAATTTTTCAAAAATATTTTCAATATTCAAAGTGTTTTAAAGGGAAACTATTTAGATTTAAATCATTGATTTAAAAAGTTTTGAAGGTATGACCTATTTTGAATCCGAAATGATTTTTTAAGCAAATATAATATTTTGATATGAAATATGACTTGTTCTTGAAATTTAAAGTAACCAACTGTTGTGAAAAATGACGTTTTGTTATTAAAGGGACCGGGGTCAAATACTGGCATATACTCTCTGTCAATATCCAAACCACTTTAACAACTGTGTGTGTGGTGGATTTTATCATAAATGTAGAGGTGGAATTGGCGACGTTTACTAGAAATGAAGAAAGAGACGATGATGAATGAACCCTGCACTTGTGTAAATTTGAAATGACTAAAACTGGAGCCTATGTCTGGCCAAGGTGTTAGCTACCTTTCAGGGCAATCACCCTTTTGTATTACTATATTGATTTTTGACTTGATCATTGCACTTTGAATTGATTTTGAGGGTGGCGGACTCGATCGGCCGTTAGAGGTTACGACCAGCCAGAAAGGCTAAATAGGTAGAATCCTACCTTGGGCATTGTCTCACGTGTCTTCTCATACTTTTATCCTTATATGCACCCACTACGATTTTGTTTCAGTACGGTACCTATAAAGGACTCGCTGGCTATAGACGTTACTAGTTGTGTTATAGGACCTCTATAGACTACCTGCTTAAAAATGTGTTAAGTGGGGATTAATGTAAAGCCTTAATGCTCGAAAAAATATTTATTTTATTAATAAACACTATATGTATAGAGTATCTTACTACATATAGTTTAACATATCCTTAGAAGAAGGAAATCTTGTAACATCTCTTAAGTTATCGCACTTACATTGTACACCGATAAGAGATGGAAAACCCTGTAAACATCTCTAAAGCTGTCACACTCATATTTACTTGTTATTGATTTAACTTATATAAGAACTTTTAGTTCTGATTCAAGTGACTTTTCTATTTATTACGCTTGGGTCAGCCTGAGCATTTCATTATTTCAAGACTTTATTTCTAGAGAATGAAGAGTTTGGTACATTATATTATTAGTATTATTTTGCTGTATCATTTTGGTATGTTTATTGATTGTACTCTGATTGTGTTGAAAAAATTGTGTAATCAACGTATATTGTAAAATAGCTACATGAAGAGTTTATTTGATTATTATATTTTATCATTCTGCTACAAGATTCTGTGTTTCCCTTCCTTATTTTCTCTTATTTTCTTATCTACCCTATTGATAATCTACCCATTCAAATGGTTTTAGTTAGACATGTGTGGTTTATTTGTAATTTAAACCATCCAAAATGGTGGGTTGCTAGAGTTGGTGTCAAAGCCAGTTTAGTTGCAAAACATCTATATCTTTTGTATATCAAATCATACTTAGGAAATTTAAATTAAATTTTGTTTCACCAAAACAACTGTGTAGCAAAGCTAATATAGTTTCTACGTTGAAACTCAAAATTGTATGTCGATGATACCGCGGTCATCACTGAAATTATTTTCCAGTGACAGAAAAGGGAGTACATAACTTATTTCCTTTAGTATTCTTTTAGAAACAATTCTTTCAAATCCCATTAAAAATATTTCTGTTTACAAGTACATTCAAATAACACTAATATTGTTCTTCCAAAAATCTTTGCAAACCAATTTCAAAACAACGGAATTCAAGTTCTCAAATTTTCACTTTAAATTCATTTTATTTGTAATTCATAATTTATAAACCTTATTTATAAAAATTCACTTTCAACAAACAGCATATCACATACAACTATATCCATTTATGAAAAATTATTCTTTTATGTACAAAATATAATATTAGGTAATATTATCTCATTTACCTATTTTCAAAACAATATTGTGTTGGTTTACTATGTTTAAATATTTAGAACTCCCTATCGATGCCACAGCGTCCTATGTAACGACCATAATTCATAAATACTCAATAGAAACAATTAATATAATATAAAACATTTTTATAGCATTAATAAATACGCTCTCTTGTGTACATATATATGCACTCTTAGATTCATTCTAGGATATTGCTAACCCTATCTCTAATGAGTTAATTCCCAACAGGTTAACATATCTCTAACCAAAGCTCTGATACCAACTCATTCTAGGACTTGGAAAAAATTTCATGGAAGTTGACTTGTTTTCAAATTTATATTAAAGTTAAATATGCAAGTTAATTATTCATAAATTGACTATTTTAAATAAAATATATCAAATATCTTGATTCATACTTGTTCCTTTTTTAAGACGAAAAATTTTGAGTGGGGGAGAATGTAACGATCTGTATTTTCGATAATTAAAATTATTCAATTAAATAATATTTTGGAATTTAATATTGTTAGAAATTAAAGTTTATGATTTATTAACGTGAATTTTCTTAGATTATATGTTTTGATCTTAAAATAAATCATAAAACAACTAATTTTAATGAGATGAAAGATGGTAATGCATATTAGAATATAATATAATTATATTGGTTTGAATATAATCAATAACTGTTTGAATGTAAATTCCATCGATTATAACAGTGAATGGTAATAAATAATGGGATAAACAATATTCTAAATATGTTAGCACACAATACAAATCATTTATTTAATACGTAAATTTATTAACCTTTGTTTATAAATAATAATTCTTTAAATGTGTTTAAACTAGTAAGATGTACCAACGATTTTATTTCTCATCTTATTATTATATTCGTTTTGAAATTAATTTGGTAACTAATGGGAAATTTAATGTAATTATATATTTCAATTAATATGAGCAAAGACTTTAGCTGTAGATAATGGGTGTAATGAATGGAAATTCATGGTTGCTAAGTACACAAGGTAAATGTTGATTTAAAATAAAAGGGCTTTTAAATCAAAATAAAAGGATTTGTTGAAACTTCAAATATAAGGGATTAAGGTTTATTACGGTTACAATTTAATGTTGAAATTAATGTAATATTTAAACATTGAACTTAAGTTGGAAAATTTAATTTTGAAAGATTATTAATTCCTGTTTAATCAAGAATGATGATAAGAAATTTTAATTTATATATAATTTAAAAGTGATTTAACCAGTTTAATAATAATTTAGTTAATTAACGTGAAAAAATAAATATAATTTGGTTTTAGAGCTAAATTCTATATACTATAAAATTAGGGTTTAAAATTAGTTTCATTGAGTTTAAAAATATTGAAAACCTATATTTCGATATATAGGACGACCTGTTTTCATTCTAGGAACGAAATGGGCTTTTCGAGCCTTTGTTATCACTTTGGTCCAATCAATATGTTCCATCCATTCTTATCAGTCTATATATATATATATATATAAACCCCTGCAGCCCGTTGTTCCATTCTATATACATACATTTCAGTTTTAATCTGCTTCTTCTCAATGGCCAATATCCAAAACTCAGAGTACAGATTCAAATCCAATTCAAAAATTCAAACTGCTCAAACCCTTTCATATTATATATCATTACGAAGCTCTCAATGAATGGAATCAGCATCTACAAATTCGTTTTTGCAATCGAAGCTCCGTTTGTCCAGAAATTAGTGACATTCTCGACCGTCCATTCTAGGGTTTGATTTCAATGGTGGATCTCCATCCAATCGACGATCGGAGGTTGCTGCAGCATAAAGGCAATGAGAATGGCCGATCCACTTTTCCCAATCACCTATCGGCATGAGATCACCAAAAATGGTAAACAACATGGTAGGGATGGAGCCATATTGCTTGACCGGAGGTAGTTGCGTGGGCATATGGGGGTGCGGCCTGGCGTAATGGTTCCAAAGGTGTTGTCTGATCTTAGCACTTTGCATGAAGGCGCATCGGTAGGTGAATGTAGGCGGCTACATTTGGGTTGATTATGAATGATAGGGCTTGAGTTGGTAAGTTATTTACGATTTTGCCCTCTTGTTTTACTTAGTTTAAATTTTTAGAATTTAATCTTCTAATGTGAATAACTTTTTCATTCAGACTCGGATTCGCACGTAGTTTCTTCCATTGAATACGTATCGAAACTCCCAACAACATGAAACTGGTTCGGCTGAATTTGGAGACTATTGAGATTTTGGAATTTTATTAGACTTTTCATGGGCTTTCAATCAAAGGTGAGTGATTTAACCCACTCATGCAATACTAAATTTTCTGATGCTAGTTAAATTGAAATCGTGAAGTGCTAAAATTTTATTGATCGCTGTCTGGTAGATTAAATTGACATTTAAATTAATTCGAATTTTATGTTGAATTAAATAAACATGTAAATTAATATTAAATTTAATTGCTAGTTAAACACCGACAATTGATAATAAGCAACATTTGTAATTTATTGGATTTGGATGTTGATTGTAATTGGATGCCTATTGATTGATATCTTGAATGTATGTATGTTATTTATTTTGATATTTCTTTGTTGTTACTCCACTTATTATTTGACATCCCATAAATTCTCATTTGTATTGTTTGAAATAAATTAAGAAACAGGTCGAAATGATATATACCAATGTCATTTAATTATTTATTGAAATGATATATATTCATTCATGTAATAAAAATTGAATTAACCGATCACTTGGCCATAGGGTAGAAATTATATAAGAACATCAGATTGGATAAATTAAATGGTTTCAAAATATTGAATTTAAATTGGGTTAACTGATATTGTTTTAAAGAAAATTAAATTTTTATTTATATGAATTTAATTATGTTTTAATTTGAGCTTTGAAATGTTGAAACTGAAACTACTTAAAAGAAATTGTTAAATTATTTAATTTGAAATCTTAAAGTGGAAACTAGGATATGATTTAAATTTATTAAAAGTGAATTATTTGAAATGTTAAATATTTTAATTTAAACTTTGAATTTACTATAATTAAATTGGTTTAAATTGTTATTTCAAAGTTTCGGATGTGAAATGGGTTTAAACTAATTGTTTCAAAATGCGAATGTGAATTGGAACTTTTAGCCATTGAATATAACTTTTTAAATTGAATTTTAAGTAAAATTTGAAATGTTTAAATTTAGGTTGATTTAAATGGAATTTTTAATATGAAGTTGATTTGAATTGAAAGTCAAAAACTGATTTCGTTATGATTTAGAATTTGAACCCTTGTTGTGAAAGTAATAAACAATTTTAATATAAACTATTTTTAATATAAAAGCTAATTTACTAACCAAACTATTTTAATAACCAGATTATTTTAATACATAACCTATTTTAATGATCCAAACTATTTTTAATATTAATACTATTTTATATTCAAGCCTATTTCTAACCTTTAAACTATTGTAATTATTCCAAACTTTTTTCAATATGAAATTTATTTTAAGTTATCGAAACTATTTTTCAATGTTAAAACTATTTTAATTATTCAAAACTATTTTCAATATTCAAACTATTTTAAAGGGAAACTATTTGGCTTTAAATCATTGATTTAAATAAAAATGTTTTGAAGGTATGGCCTATTTTGAATATGAAATGATTTTTGAAGCAAATCTAATATTTTGAGATGAAATATGACTTTTTCTTGAAATTTAAAAGAACCAACTAGTGTGAAAAATGACATTTAGTTGTTAAAGAGATCAAGGTCAAATATTGGCATACTCTCTGTCAATACCGGAACCACTTTAACAACTGTGTACGTGGTGGATGTCATCAGGAATATTGAGGTTGAATTGGTGAAGTGATGAAAATGAAGAAAGAGAACGATAATGGATGACCTCGACACTTGTGTAAATTTGAAATAACTAAAATAAGAGCCTATGTCTAGCCAAGGGGTTAGCTACCTTTAGGGGCCATCACCCTTTCGTATTACTATATTGATCATTTGACTTGATTAGTGCACATTGATTTGATTTTTGTGGTAGTGGACTCGATCAGCCGTCAGGGGTTACGACCAGCAAGAAAGGGTAAACTAGTAGATACTACCTTAGGCACTGTCTCACGTGCCTTGTCATACTTTTAGCCTTATTCCCGCCCACTATGATTTTATTTTAGTATGGTAACAATATGGGACTCATTGGTTATGAACATTACTAGTTGTGTTGCAGGACTTGCGTAGACTACCTGCTTAAAAATGTATTAAGGGGGGTCAATTTAAAGCCTTAAAAACAGAAAAAATATTTATTTTATTAATAGACCCTACATCTATATCATATCTTACTACATATAAATTGTTTAATGGAGCCTTAGGAGATGGAAAATCCTGTAACATCTCTTAAGCTATCGCATGTACGTTGTATACTTGATAGGAGATTGAAAACCCCGTAAACATATCTAAAGGTATAACACTCATATTTACTTGTTATTGATTTATCTTACATAAGTACTTTTAGTTCTGACTCGAGTATTTTATCTTTTCATTATGCATGAGTCAGCTTGAGCATTTCTGTGCTTGAAGACAGTATTTCTGAAGGACAACGATGGAGTTTGGTTTAGTATAGTATTCGTATTATTCCACTACATCATTTTGGTATGTTTGTTGATCGTATTCTGATTATATTGTAAAATTTGTATAATCAAATGTATATTGTAAAAAAGCTTCATGAACTGTTTATTCGATTATTATAACCTATCATTCCACCGTGAGATTCTATGTTTGCTTTCCCTCTTTCCTCTTATATTCTTATTTACCCCATTAGCAATCTTCTTGAATGGTTTGAGTTAGACATGTATGGTTTATTATCGATTAAAACCATCCAAAAAGGTGGGTCGTTATAGACCACTTGCTCTGTCCTTCATGGGTCGGCCATAAGCAGTCATGCTAAACGTTTGACTTTTCAAATCCTTTTGGTTAGCTGGTTGAAGCCCATCTTCCTTAAGGGGATCTCTATCCTCTAAATCAAAATCTGCCATTACATCATCCTCTTATGAAGTCCTCACTCCTAAGTTTGAATTTGCAATAAGAGCAAATTCCTTCAATCACCCAGTTGTTGTGCCTGATCTAATGTTCTTTTAGGCGCCATAAGTTAAGCAAAATCTCCTGAACTAATTCTGAATCAGCAGAATTCTTGGTTGAGAGCTAGATCTATGCCCGCGTTCAATTCTCAGTGAAAGCACCAAAATATTAACAAAAAAATGGATCAATGCCCTAGATCGAGTGTGAAAGCGCCAGCTCTATTTCTTAGAGCAAACAATATAGAAAATGATTGCGAAGATGGCCAAAGTAGCAAAGAGAGACAAGAATTTATAGCGGTTCAACTACTAACGAAGCCTACATCCATTTTATATCTTTTATTAACTGACTTCTGCTACAAGATTGATTTGTATTATAATATGATCGAATCGCCTATGTTAGATCTAAATCATAAGCACTTTGGAGCAACAGAAGGATCTCAGTTGCTCCTTTGGGACTATTGTGTAGCAAAAGAAGGGTGAAGAATAGTAATGGCAGAGTTGCAATAACAAGTCCAGAGATCCCATTTATGTTGCCAATGGGATTGTATTTATAGGGGTTGAAGAGCACTTGGGATAAGTCTCTTTTTCAAAAGCCTATACTTAGCATGTAGAAGGAGCCAAGAAAGTTTGAAGCCAGTCCAAGCTAAGATTTAGATTGGTATCTTTCCAATGGATTTGGATCGGTACCTATCCATTGGGGTCAGGTTGGTACCTATCCAATAGTGTCAGATCGGTACCTATTCGAAAACTAAGCAAAAATTTGAAAGTTCTCAGTTTGCTTTTCTTCCTTCCTTCTATTTGAATGCCATATCCAAATATCAAGTCGTTTGGAATTAGTTTGACCATCCTTCTACATGGATCATCCAATCCATCCATTCATAGAAGATCCATACATAACTCACTCAATACTTAAACCAAATAACAGGAACTTCGTACATGCAATGTAGTTGAGTAAAAGAGCTTCCTAATCGAATATCACGTTGTGGGGACCACTCTAGAAGGTTTGGAACAGATCCATTAAACCAACTTAATTTGGAAGAGATCCATCCATAACTCACGGAATACTTATTTGAATCAGAAAAAACTTTGTGGTACCTTATAGAGGATCATAGGGCCTATAAAATGCATCTCAAGTTGTGGGGCCCACATTAATTAGGATAGATTCGATCCAAACTTTGGTTCAGTATGGATCCGAATTAGTTTTTCCAATTGAGTTGATTTTTTGTGTGAGGTTTCTTTTATGACTTCTAAGTATTTCTTCCAAAATTTAAGTCAATCCGAGTCCGTATGAGTTCTATAGGTTTATTTTAAGTTGCTCTTGACCAAAAGTGGATAAACATTTGAATGGATCAGATAAGTCTTCATTTCTTGAACTACTTTGCTTGGAATGTTTCCAAACTTATCGGGTAAGCTTAACGGAGTCATAAGAGTGTGATGCAAGAGATTTGAAAGGCTAATGATCAACCAATTTTGATTGGTATCAACCAAGTTGGATCGAATTGGTGCCAATCCGAAAAGCTATGCTATTTTTGGCCCATGCTTCTTGGAGACTTTTGTAATGCTCTTTTAGGTCTTATGGTCAAGTTTTGAGTAGTTCTCGCTTAATCTAAATGTTCTACCTCCTTTGAAATTTTGGTTGGTTGAAAACTCGGTTACCACCTAAATTAAGTTGAAATGCAAATTTACATGTATTATTATCATCACTAGATTGAAAATTTTAAAATTTTTGTTATTTTTATTATCTTTATTTTTTCCCCTTAAGAAAGTGCAAAAGTTTGATATTACCCTACTAATATAAGATCTTCTAGGTATTCTATATGTGGTGATAGTGAAAGTTTAATACAATCGATAACCATCTTTATATTAATAATATTGTTTTATGTATTATTCATAGTGTTATTTTTTTAAATTTTATTCTCCTTAATGGCACAAAAATATTTTGATATTTTTGTACCAATTGTTTAAGTCATTGTGTTGGCACCTTTTTTGAACAAACGAAGGGTGCGTTCTTCGAAGAATAGAATTTATTGTACTTATGTTTTCAGATAATTTAAATAATATGGTTTTGCTAGTACGTAAAGTTATGTTGTTTGTTTAATCAACTTGAATAATGAATGTCACTTAAATCTATGCTATACTACTAAAGATGAGTATGAAATCCTTTGCTCCGGCCTTATGGACTTTGAAACCTAAAGGGCACGTGTAATTCTTTTTTTACTTTCCCTTCAACTTTCCTATATACAAGTTTATATATTTTTGCTCTTCTCACCCAATTCTTTATCATCATCCAAACTTTAAACCTATATTTTACCTTATCTTTCAAACCATAATGCCATATGATCCCTATGTTATGCGAATTTATGATTGTGACTATTTCATTTCTGCTTTACCCCTGTTACTCTACACATTGGTGAGCCCCTACTTCTTCATTTTTTCAATCAATAGCAGTTTTTTCTACTCAAACCATCTAATTTTCGCTGTTATATGCTAAGACGATTGGGAAAGATCATCTTCCTAACGTTGAATTTACAAAGATATTGTTTTGTAATTGGTTCATTAACCAATGTATTTAACTGAATTGCTATTTTCAACTATGTTTGGTTTATTTGTGCTTATTGAATGTAAAGCCTTAAAGATTTCAAATTTTCTGAGAAGTTTTTGGCTAAATGTGACTTATTCCTGCCGCCAAGCTTTTTAAAATAATGATTTATGCAACTAAACATTTTCTGACTGAGTATATATTTATCGGATCATTACACATAGCTATAGGTTGAAAATATTATTGATTATCTTGAATTATGTCTGTTGTTTCTTATAATAATCAAACTACCTTCAACTGAATATACTTCTTTCTTGGCCCATTCCTGCAGTAAATAGTAACAAAGTTGTTAACGAAATTGAAAGTACGACGCTGAACAAGTTTTCATGCTTTTGGTATTCTAATAGAAGGAGGAAATAAGAATTTACCGTCACACTATGATAAAAGTGACATATGAAACATAAATAATGATGGCCGAATTCCAATTTCAATAATCCACGCATGAAAATAATTATGTATTATTTTATTTCAGACAAAGCGCATAGGAAAAAAATTCACAACTCTAAAATGTTCTTGTACTATTCTCTTTTCTTCTTTGCAATGTCACAACACAAAAGTATCCTACTATTTATAATTTTACCATCACATTTCTTCATAGATTCATTTATTTATTGGATATTTTATTAGTACACTTGAAACCCTATATCATCATTGTTATTCATTCAGTTAAAATATTCATACTATCCTTATCCAAAAATAAAGGTTATATAAGACTTGCACATCCTTATATTTTGGTTATATCCAAAAAGAATATTGTCAAACATAATGATACCGATTTTGATTCGTAGAAACTTTTAGAGCGGTGTAAGAGATTCGTTTAACCAACATTTCTAAAATATAAGAAATTTCTAGTTTTTTATAATACATATTTTTAGAATGTGGTAACCAAGTAAAATAATCTAAATTTAATAAAATAAACATGCAATTTTAGGTAGTAACCCTTGATAAACTATATGTTAAATAGCACGGCTAGTTTTATTATTTGCATTAGCCTCTATAATACACTATGCATTTGTCGACTTATCTACCGTCGTTAACAAACGGTGGCCAAATAAATTACCTAGATGTGTTTAAAAGGCATTTATTCCTTTAAAATCTATTATTATAACAGTTTAGTAATATACCATTTCACTATCAACTGATAGATAATATTCTACACCGAATAACTAAGTTACATTTGGTTTATTTCTTCCAAAGGTTCACGCCAATGGAGAACAAACATAGTTACTCATTATCTTTCACTTGGATTCGACTAGAAGTTGTATTAAAGTTCACAACTGATGTAGGATTCAATTGTGACGCCCCACCTCTATGCTCGCTATAACAAAGAGTATTAAAGGAAATACTGTCCGTTATCACGAAGAATAAGGCTGGATAGGAGCGGCCATCCGTAGTTAGGCCTTACACTAGTATTGGTTACATCGATAGGAGTGGTATATATTTTTAATTTTTCATCTCTTATTATTTACTCCCATCGACATACCCAATTCCAGTATAAAACGAACTACGATGGTTCATAATAGTTTAGGACAATAAATATAATAATAACACAGATAAGTCAAATGCGGAACACAGATATAACAGAAAGCCTCATATATATATATATATATAACTGAAGTCAGTTGATATACATGTGATACGATACATATGATACAACTACAACTGTCGACTCTGTAAGTTACATATACAAGTACATTATCGTATATAATATACATGAATACATATCTTCCTATAAAAATACACTGACTACTATAATAACGACGACTACTCCAAAAGATATGAAAAGACTTCATAGCTCTAACAGCAACCCAAAGTAAGATATCAACAACCTGTAAATACTCGGTCTGACCCGAGTATTACATTCAAAAGAAAATAATACACGGGTCAGTCTAATTCAAAATCAGTTATTAATGCATAGAAGCAGTAATAATTAATTAACAATTAAACGACAGGCAAAATAAATTCACCTATCCGATCCTTTAACAAGGAAATCAGATAACGGTGAATATAACATGTATAGTGTTAAACAACAATTCAGTAAACTCAAATTATCAACGAAGATAGATGAAAGGATTATTAATGAAGATAATTTAGAAAACAGCAGAATTGCCTAAGTGGCAATTAACAACAAAATCTAATTTAAAACAACAACTCTAGTAGGGCTGCAATATACGCATGTGTATACTGCCTCGCCACTACAGTATATGGAATACGCAAAAGATCCATAAATCAAAAGCAATTAAAATATCAATAAAAGCAATACCGTGTGGCTGCAGTACACGCTTGCGTGCACTACCTTTCCACTACAGTAATGATGTACACAAAAGATCAACGAACCAAAAATCCAAAGAAATACCAATAAAATTAATACGGTGTGGCTACAGTTCACGCTCGCGTGCACTACCTTGCCACTACAGTGATGATGTACACAAAAGATCAACGAACCAAAAATCCAAAGAAATACCAATAAAATTAATACGGTGTGGCTGCAGTTTACGCTTGCGTGCACTGCCTTGCCACTACAGTGATGATGTACAAAAAGAAAATTCACAACGAACACAAGGTCAAACCCAAGCGTTGAAGCTGGATTCAACTCAAGTGTATTCAAATGAAATGGCCAATACAAAAATCAAGCCTTGGCTACAGTTCAAATCAACCAACAGAGAACAAAAACTGCGCAAATGAAACTGCGGCAAGGAGATGGCAACATGCATGCCATAGTTTTGCAATTCAAAGATGTGCACAACTCTACTAGAAGTGCACGTGAAGTATACAACTGCCGAACTCAAAGAAGCGAACACAGATGGGATTAGAACCAAACAGCACCTCCAAGCCCTATGCAGTAGTGTAAATAGCACCAGGAACAAGTAGTGGTACAAACTACAAGGACAGTGTCAATACGGAATAATGACCAGGCAACAATTATTTTGCAAACTGAGCCTCTCAACAAATACATGACCAGAGAAATTAAACTACAACAAGGACAAACGAAGGTAGCACTGTGATTCTACACAAAAGGGAACCAACAGTACACAAAGGAAAGGGTGAAACAATGGCTTAATATCAATGTATAGAATTACAAGATGAACCAGACAAGAGAACAACTTACTGCATTAATGAGACATGAATTCATGGAGCAAAGACATCAGTACCACTACATGGAACTGGAGATTACAAACTTAAATAGAAAATGCACATGAACGAGATGGCAACGGTTCAAGGCAAGAGAAACAACTCAAAATGAAAGACTTGCTAACACCAATAGACAGTGCAGACACCCGGAGTGACACCAGTGCCAACTACATGAAATTGGACAGAACCCTTCGAAAAGAATCTGAATCAAATGCATATACAGGAATGCAACCTTACATATGCCCAATACTATGTGAATAAATGTGCAGACTGCCTCACTGGTTAAGGCAGCTACAATTAAGTGGCTCAACACAACGAATTGCATAGATAGATCAATACACATAACTGCAGTGCAAATTAAGGTATACCAAAGTCAATGAATCAACACGAGTTCAAAAACCATAAAACAACAGTCTCAAATCAAGACAGTATTCCAAAGTAAACAACCCAAGTCAAGTCTGGACAATACCATATAACAGATATTCGAGGATGCAAACAGGTACATGAGTGGTCAGTGAAACCCAAATGCTATCTACATAGAAGTGAGACCAAATCAATTCATGTGCAAACTGACCAAACAATACAGTGAAGCCAGAGGCAATCACAACTACACCAAGTTTCAAGTGCCAAGAGAAAGTGTCAGCAGTGGTACAACAAGATAAACTTCAAACCAGTGTACCAATGGATACCAGACTCGAAATAAACAAGTGACTTGAATGAATTTAACACAAAGAACATTAGTATAAACTGAACAGGGCAGAAGCACAAACATAAATGAGCTGATGGGCACTACAGGTCTGTGAAGAACCAAGACTCATGAACCTAACTCGACCAATAACCAAAACTACAATGTGCCGAGAACTGATGCCAGCGAACTGCTTAAACCAACAAGCCATCATGACAACAACAGATGCACAAGAAATGAACTCAGGATCAGGAAATATAAAATTGACAAATGCAAATCCTGGGATGGCAGTATCAATGTCAGGACAGTTACCAAAGTTCAGATAACCAAAATTCCAAAAATAGCTGAGCATCGAAAATAACACAATAAGTTTAACAGAGATAAAAAAATCGATGTCGAACAAATTCTAACAGAGAAAAATTCAAAGCAAGTACATAGCAACTGGACCTCAAATGCAGTTATAACCAAGAAAACAACAAACCAATGCAACAAGTCAGCGAGAGTCACTGAACCAAAATCAAAAGTCAACAATTCAAACCAATAAACCAAGATGAGAAATCATTGCCGTGAAACTCAGTTAATCAAGGAACGAAATCAGGAATTGAAACAAGCTAGCAATCACTAGAAGCTTGAATTAGATGTGAGCGATAAAGAATCACTCTCCTTTTAACGAAGCAAGGGCGAACTCGTCAAAGAAGAAGCGGCCGAAGTGAGCAACGAGGAGACGCTCGATCAGCTTAAACGCGCAGCTTCAAAAATTCCCAATTTCGGATCGAAGAAGAACGATCGAAGAAGCCCTAATTTGGACAGAGGAGCGAACGAAATAAACGCAGCCGCTATTTTATTTTCTTTCGATTAGATTTAGGGTTTCTCGAATGAACACGAAACAAAAAAAATGAGGACCTGGTCTTTAATTTTGCTAAGGCCAAGTAAAGGGTAAAAAAAGACTTGGGCCAAGAATAAAGTCCGCATATTCTTAACAATATTTAAAAGAATTTAAACTTGATTTTAAAAACTCCAACAGCAATTAACAAACAATATTAATCATCAAACAACGATAATTAATTGTTGTAAAACACAGGATTTTTACAAACTCCCTGCCTTATAAATATTGCGTCCCGGTAATTTTCATAATTAAAGTCGTCAATAACAATTATTTTTTCTCACATAAACTGGTTAGGCTAGGAAAATAAAAGTTGGGAATTCCAACGCTAAAGAAATCTTTTAATTTCACAAAAGAAATTCACAATTTCTCAACAAAATCTAACTATCAAAAAGATAATCAGAAAAAAAAACTAAATGCATGCAATCATCAGCAATATTCAATTATCAATTAGATAATTAGAATACAAAATCACAAACAGCAATAACTAATTATCGATACAATAATTAGCAAACGACAAAATCTAATTATCAACAAAGATAATTATAAAACCCAAATCGCAATTCACAAAACCGCAATTATCTAATTATCAAAAACGATAATCAGAAATCTCAAATCACAAGTATCTGATTATCAAAAACGATAATCAAGTCAACAAATATTCGATTATCAAAAACGATAATCAAATCTCCAATCAACAAATATTCGATTATCAAAAACGATAATCAAATCTCAAATATTCGATCATCAAAAACGATAATCAAATCAACAAATATTCGATTATCAAAAACGATAATCAAATCAACTAATATTCGATTATCAAAAGCGATAATCAAATTAACAAATATTCGATTATCAAAAACGATAATCAAATCAACAAATATTCGATTATCAAAAACGATAATCAAATCTCCAATCAACAAATATTCGATTATCAAAAACGATAATCAAATCTCAAATATTCGATCATCAAAAACGATAATCAAATCAACAAATATTCGATCATCAAAAGCGATAATCAAATCAACAAATATTCGATCATCAAAAGCGATAATCAAATCAACAAATATTCGATTATCAAAAACGATAATCAAATCAACAAATATTCGATTAACATAAACGATAATCAAATCAACAAATATTCGATTATCAAAAACGATAATCAAACCAACAAATATTCGATTATCAAAAGCGATAATCAAACCAACTAATATTCGATTATCAAAAGCGATAATCAAACCAACAAATATTCGATTATCAAAAGCGATAATCAAACCAACAAATATTCGATTATCAAAAGCGATAATCAAATCAACAAATATTCGATTATCAAAAATGATAATCAAATCCATAACATCAAATATCTAATTATCACAAGCGATAATCAGATCAACAAATATCTAATTACCTACAGATAATTGGAAACAACAAATATCTAAAAATCAATTAAGATACTCTAGAAAATCAACGTAAAAGGTTGGATCGATCCCATCAGATGGTGAGTTTTAGCTACGTCGCACGTGCATCTCAGAGTGGACAAAGCCTGCCAAGTACTATAAGTTTTGGCGCCCATCAGATTGACCCGGAGGTCCGCAGAGTGACCCGAAGGTCTAGTACTGGTATTTGACCCGAAGGTCCGCAGAGTGGCTCGAAAGCCCAACAAATGACCCAAAGGTCAGTAGAGTGGCCTGAAAGCCCAACAAATGACCCGAAGGTCCAGCAGAGTGGCCCGAAAGCCCAATAAAATCATCAGAATCATCAAACAGCAAATATTTCAATTAACGAGTCCGGAATTAACCAAAATAGCAAACGCAAATGTCTCATAACCACGAGTTTTACTAAATCGTTTAATTCTCTTCATCGTTTCCTTGAAAGTGTAAAATTGTGTATTTCAAAAATAACATTTCACATTCTCAAACGGACAAGTCCGGAATTAAGCGAATCAGTAAAAGAAAGGGGTCATAATCCTCGATTTTGCTGAAACGTTTAAATCGCTTTGTCATTCCTTTGAAAAAGCAAACTGCAAAACTTCTGAAAACAATTTCATTTATTTTATAGAAGTATTAATTTACATTCTCAAACGAACAAGTCCGGAATTAAGCGAATCAGTAAAAGAAAGGGTTCATAGTCCTCGATTTTGCTGAATCGTTTAAATCGCTTTCTCATTCTTTTGAAAGCGTAAACTATAAAAAAATTTGAAAACAATTTTATTTCTAAAACGATTTGCAAATCCTTGATAAAAACAACAATATTAGTGATAATTTCGACTAGGAAATTGCACTTCTCAAAATACCGAAGAAACGGATCTCAAAATCATCATTGCGGGATAACCGCTTGAAAATCCACTTTAAAATTTGACCGTCACTGAAGCCAAAGCGACAGTGATTTTTAAACGTCAAAATCTCATCAAAATAATTTGCATCAAAATATAATATCAGTGAATTTTCATTCTTTAAAAATGTCAACAAAACAGCGGACTTCAAAAATTTAGCATTGGTGCAAAAATCCCATTATAAAAACAACGACAACAAAATACGTTTCATAACCAAGCATCGGTTCAACGTAAAATTAATGTAGTAACGTGCAACTCATGTTTGCACGCACACTACCAAATAAACAAAGAAAGCATTCTATTATATCTTCAATTAAGATATTTTAAAACAGCAAAAATCTAATCAGATATGATTAGCACCAAAGAAAACCAGCAAGAATTTCAACAAATCAAACCACTGGTTAAACAGCATAATCAAAATTTAATTCATTTTCATATTTCGATTTTTAAATCAAAATAATTATCAGCTGTACTCAGCGAAGCAGTCTCACTGTTTTCGCTGCGTACTCTGATAAACAAAACACAATTCACTTTTATTTTTAAATACAGATATTTAAAAATTTCGTCAAAATTTCAAAACTTTAGTTTTGACTCAAAGCACAATAAAAAATCGACTAATAGTTATAACACATGTTCCATCCAAGCTATGTTTTATATTATGTCCATAAATCCTAAGCTCTGATACCAACTGTGACGCCCCACCTCTATGCTCGCTATAACAAAGAGTATTAAAGGAAATACTGTCCGTTATCACGAAGAATAAGGCTGGATAGAAGCGGCCATCCGTCGTTAGGCCCCTTACACTAGTATTGGTTACCTCGATAGGAGTGGTATATATTTTTAATTTTTCATCTCTTATTATTTACTCCCATCGACATACCCAATTCCAGTAAAAAACGAACTACGATGGTTCATAATAGTTTAGGACAATAAATATAATAATAACACAGATAAGTCAAATGCAGAACATAGATATAACAGAAAGCCTCATATATATATATATATATATATATATATATATATATATAACTAAAGTCAGTTGATATACATGTGATACGATACATATGATACAACTACAACTGTCGACTCTGGAAGTTACATATACAAGTACATTATCGTATATAATATACATGAATACATATCTTCCTATACAAATACACTGACTACTATAATAACGATGACTACTCCAAAAGATATGAAAAGACTTCATAGCTCTAATAGCAACCCAAAGTAAGATATCAACAACCTGTAAATACTCGGTCTGACCCGAGTATTACATTCAAAATAAAATAATACACGGGTCAGTCTAATTTAAACTCAGTTATTAATGCACAGAAGCAGTAATAATTAATTAACAATTAGATGACAGGCAAAATAAATTCACCTATCCGATCCTTTAACAAGGAAATCGGATAATGGTGAATATAACATGTATAGTGTTAAACAACAATTCATCAAACTCAAATTATCAACGAAGATAGATGAAAGGATTATTAATGAAGATAATTTAGAAAACAGCAGAATTGCCTAAATGGCAATTAACAACAAAATCTAATTTAAAACAACAACTCTAGTTGGGCTGCAGTATACGCATGTGTATACTGCCTCGCCACTACAGTATATGGAATACACAAAAGATCCATAAATCAAAAGCAATTAAAATATCAATAAAAGCAATACCGTGTGGCTGCAGTACACGCTTGCGTGCACTGCCTCGCCACTACAGTGATGATGTACACAAAAGATCAACGAACCAAAAATCCAAAGAAATACCAATAAAATTAATACGGTGTGGCTGCAGTTCACGCTTGCGTGCACTGCCTTGCCACTACAGTGATGATGTACACAAAAGATCAACGAACCAAAAATCCAAAGAAATACCAATAAAATTAATACCGTGTGGCTGCAGTTCACGCTTGCGTGCACTGCCTTGCCACTACAGTGATGATGTACAAAATGAAAATTCACAACAAACAAGGTCAAACCCAAGCGTTTAAGCTGGATTCAACTCAAGTGTATTCAAATGAAATGGCCGATACAAAAATCAAGCCTTGACCACAGTTCAAATCAACCAACAGAGAACAAAAACTGCGCAAATGAAACTGCAGCAAGGAGATGGCAACATGCATGCCATAGTTTCGCAATTCAAAGATGTGCACAACTCTACTAGAAGTGCACCTGAAGTATACAACTGCCGAACTCAAAGAAGCGAACACAGATGGGATTAGAACCAAACAACACCTCCAAGCCCTATGCAGTAGTGTAAATAGCACCAAGAACAAGTAGTGGTACAAACTACAAGGACAGTGTCAATACGGAATAATGACCAGGCAACAATTATTTTGCAAACTGAGCCTCTCAACAAATACATGAACCAGAGAAATCAAACTACAACAAGGACAAACGAAGGTAGCACTGTGATTCTACACAAAAGGGAACCAACAGTACACAAAGGAAAGGGTGAAACAATGGCTCAATATCAATGTGTAGAATTACAAGATGAACCAGACAAGAGAACAACTTACTGCATTAATAAGAAATGAATTCATGGAGCAAAGACATCAGTAACCACTACATGGAACTGGAGATTACAAACTTAAATAGAAAATGCACATGAACGTGATGGCAACAGTTCAAGGCAAGAGAAACAACTCAAAATGAAAGACTTGCTAACACCAATAGACAGTGCAGACACCCGGAGTGATACCAGTGCCAACTACATGAAATTGGACAGAACCCTTCGAAAAGAATCTGAATCAAATGCATATACAGGAATTCAACCTTACATATGCCCAATACTATGTGAATAAATGTGCAGACTGCCTCACTGGTTAAGGCAGCTACAATTAAGTGGCTCAACACAACGAATTGCATAGATAGATCAATACACATAACTGCAGTGCAAATTAAGGTATACCAAAGTCAATGAATCAACACGAGTTCAAAAACCATAAAACAACAGTCTCAAATCAAGACAGTATTCCAAAGTAAACAACCCAAGTCAAGTCTGGACAATACCATATAACAGATATTCGAGGATGCAAACAGGTACATGAGTGGTCAGTGAAACCCAAATGCTATCTACATAGAAGTGAGACCAAATCAATTCATGTGCAAACTGACCAAACAATACAGTGAAGCCAGAGGCAATCACAACTACACCAAGTTTCAAGTGCCAAGAGAAAGTGTCAGCAGTGGTACAACAAGAAGACTTCAAACCAGTGTACCAATGGATACCAGACTCGAAATAAACAAGTGACTTGAATGAATTTAACACAAAGACCATAAGTATAAACTGAACAGGGCAGAAGCACAAACATAAATGAGCTGATGACCACTACAGGTCTGTGAAGAACCAAGACTCGTGAACCTAACTCGACCAATAACCAAAACTACAATGTGCCGAAAACTGATGCCAGAGAACTGCTCAAACCAACAAGCCAACATGGCAACAACAGATGCACCAGAAATGAACTCAGGATCAGGAAATATAAAATTGATAAATGCAAATCCTGGGATGGCAGTATCAATGTCAGGACAATTACCAAAGTTCAACTAGCCAAAATTCCAAAAATAGCTGAGCATCGAAAATAACACAATAAGTTTAACAGAGATAACAAAATCGATGTCGAACAAATTCTAACAGAGAAAAATTAAAGCAAGTACATAACAACTGCACCTCAAATGCAGTTATAACCGAGAAAACAACAAACCAATGCATCAAGTCAGCGAGAGTCACTGAACCAAAATCAAAAGTCAATAATTCAAACCAATAAACCAAGACGAGAAATCATTGCCGTGAAACTCAGTTAATCAAGCGACGAAATCAGGAATTGAAACAAGCTAGCAATCACTAGAAGCTTGAATTAGATGTGAGCGATAAAGAATCACTCACCTTTTAATGAAGCAAGGGTGAACTCGTCAAAGAAGAAGCGGCCGAAGTGAGCAACGAGGAGACGCTCGATCTGCTTAAAGGCGCAGCTTCAAAAATTCCCAATTTCAGATCGAAGAAGAACGATCGAAGAAGCCCTAATTTGGACAGAGGAGCGAACGAAATAAACGCAGCCACCATTTTATTTTTGTAATATCTCGGAATTTTTAACAATATCAATTAAATAATCTGTAGTAAAAATTAAATTGATATTGATATTCTGTTAATAATTATTCAAATGAATTTAATAATCTTCTTCAATAAATATTTAAATTGGTTATTTTATCTTTTAAAATTAATAAATTGATTTCTATTTACAATAAATATTTGGTTTACATTTTAAATAGATTGGTATTGTTTTAATTTTAATAAGTAAAGCATATTTTCTAGTTTTAATATTTGTAATAATTTGGAAAATTTGTTTTATTTTATATTTAAGCTTTCCAAAGTTAAATAAATGATTTTGGTTTAAATTTAATAATTAAATCATGTTTTAAATTCCAAAATATACATTTTAATTTGGAAATCTTAATACAAATTAGTATTGAGTTTTTAGAAACTATTTCATAAATAAATATTTGATTTTAAAATTGATAAGAAAAATATTAAATGATTAAATTAAATTAGATTGGGTTTTAAATTTAGAATAAACAAACAAAATGGTTTCATGGCTTAATTAAATAAATAATTTATTAATAAAAATATAATATTTTGTAAAATGATTTTAATGTAATAATAAGATATTTATAAAAAGCAATATTAATATTGTATTGTCTTTTAAGATTTGAATAGGATTTGTAATTTTTATTTCTAATTGAATTTATATTTATAACTTGATTTGAAATTGTTTGATTTTGAATTTAGTTTGAAGTTAAGTTCAAAAGTATAAATTTTAATTTGTTTAATTGTTTAAATTTTTTTAATATGTATAAGTTTATTTATAAACTTGATTTGTTCTTATTTCATTTATAAATTTATACGCATATTTTAAAATAAACTAACAACTTAAACTAGGCTAACACATACGATAACTTGTAGATTAATACTAATTATTATAAGAACAAGTATTGCATTCTTTTAACAAGTGTTTCATTCTCTAACATTCATTTAACATATGTTTAAAAATTAGTATTACAAATTGACAAGTGTCTAACATTTGTACAAGTGTAAATTTTATTTTAATTTTTCTTTTAATTCATTAGATCTAAAACTTACATTTATATAAACTTGCTTCTTCATTCATATTTATTTATTTTTCATTCCTTAATCAAAAGAAAGACCAAAATTCATTTTTCATATCCATAATCAAAAATCTGCATACACAAATTCATAAGAATCAAATCTGCAATACCGCGAACTCAAGTATATTTGCATTATTCCACTCCTCTTCAAAATCAAACCCATCCTCCTTAAATTCAAACATTAATCTGCATTCCCAAAACCTGCATACACTTGAAAATTCACTGCCTTTTTGTTTTGAATTTCATCCAAACCAGCATGCAATTGATGATCTCTGCATCTCTGTTTGAGACTTCTTCATGCCTGCATTTATTTTCTGGGGATCAAGCATGCAAATGATGATGCATGCACCTGCAAGTTTCAAGTATGCATTCCTATTTCTGCAATATGGTATTTGGCTCTGCATGCCACCAGAAAACAAAACGCACACCTGCATTTTTAAAAAGAGCTTGCATTCCTTTCTGTAAATTTCAAAAAGGATAACTGAGCTCTGCATTCTAAGGTGAGTAACTCATTTTAAAATTTATTTAATAGGAAATGTTGTGCATGCTTTTTAAATTAGAAATGAATTTATATGAAATTTCTATAAATATTTTACCTGTAAGTATTTGCATGTATACCTGATGTTAACTGTAGCTTGTCTGTGTTTCAAAATTCCAAGCTCCTGATTGATTTCCTGAATTCTTTCCTTTAACTGTTGCTGTTATGACTTAAACAATTGAATAAAATCTATTTATTTTAGAATAGGGTAAGTATAAATTTTATAGAAATTAAATCGAGTTATCTAAAATCTGGAAAATTAAGATTCACAAAGCAAAATAGCATAGAGTGAAAATTCAAACTTTATGATTTAATGTTTCAGGTTTATTAATAGAATCATCAAGTGAATTCAAGAATTTTAAATCAAAAATTAAAATTTATAGTGCTGTAAATAAAGTGCAGTTTCAAATTTACTGTATTTTACATTTTGGTCAAGATCAGTTAATGCTCGCAATTGAATTAGTTGAATTTGTTTCTGGGGATAGTTTATTTATCAAAGATTATAGGAAAATTACTAAATTGGATTACAATTAAATTTTGAGATTGTAATTTGTGATTTGTAGTATAGAACCCTAGTTTTACTGGGTTTATGAATTAGAGTGCCGCGGCTTCTACATTGGATCCAATTCAACCAGGTTTGGCGTGTTGGTAGATGATGTTTTGATGAAGACATCGCCGGAGTATGGTGTGTAATGGTGATCAGAGTTGGGAGAATTTGATGTTGACAGGTTTGGTTAGGTTGGGGTCTTGTGTTTCCAGTTTTTGTTTTAAAACCTGAATTCAAATTCAAGTTCAATTTTTGGAAATCTGAGGGTTGAAGGGAGTAGTGGGGTCACTGGTCGATGGGGGATGGCCGTTGATTATGGCCAGTGATGGCCGGAGTTAGGGAGTGGGTGCACAGGGAGGAGTTGTGTATGGTTGTGTTGTTTTTTGGTTGCAGGGTTTTATACCCGTGATGGTCTCGAGTTATTTTGTGAAGTGACTCGAAGCAGGAGGTTATTTTACTCGAAGTAAATTATTGGTAGCTCGGGTTTGTACGAGTGTTTCAGGTTTTAATAAACCTACTGAACCTGTTTTCCAGGTTTATATAAATTGCAGTGAAAATTTGAAATGCAAACTAAAATTTGAAACCAAGTTTGAAAACCTGAATTTAGATATAAATTCAAATAATTTAAATTTTGGTCTTTGAAATTATTGAGTTTTAAAATTTTAGATTGGGTTTTAAATCTAAAATCAGAAACCGGTTTGCATTTTTGAAAATTAAAAGCAAGTTTTAAATATAAACTAAAATCTCAACTTAGGATTTAAAACCTGAATTTAAATATGAATTAAAATAAGTTTGAATTCTGGTTTTTAGAAATAATTTAAATTTTAAAAATTTAAGTTTGTTTTTTTATGAAAACAGAAACTGTTTTCTGTTTTAAATTGTTAAGTTTAAATTGAAAATTTAAGTTTAAAACTGGATTTTAAAATCTGAAATTTTAATAAGAATTTAAAATTTGATTGTCTGAAATTAAATTCAATTATGTTTTTAAAAATTTAAATTTGATTCCAAACTCACAAGTGTAGATGCGTATGTGTTTTGCATTTGAATTGAAAGGTTAAATTTTTAAAATAGAAATTTAAAATAAGTTTAAATTCTAGTTTTTAAATCTGGAATAAAATTTAAAATTCAGTTTTTAAATAAAGGTTTAAATTTAAATTTGCTTTAAAATAATGATTTGCATATTAATTGATGATGTAGATTTAAGTTAAATCTAGAATGAGTTTGAAAGTTGTATTTCAATTTGAAATTTAAAGAAATTTTTAAATTGATCTGAATTTAAATTGAATTGTAATTTAAATTGTTTTAAACTTATTGATAAAGTAGATGTTTCTTTTAACATATAAGATTAAAGTTTTGAATTGTTTTAAAATACTTTATATAAAAAGAAATGTTTTTTAATTAAGTTAGGACTTAAGAAATTGGTTTCATTTAAATTATTAAATTAATTTAAATGGAATATTAATTATTATTTAATTAATAATGTGGATGTTTAAGTAGGTAATTAATAATTTTTAAAATTGATTAATTAAGATTTGAGATTAATTAATTAAGGTTAATTAATCTACAATTAAGGATGGTTAATTAAATTTTAATTGATAATTAAGATTTATTTAATCAAGTGATTAAAGATAATTTAGATTATAATTAACATTTAATTAATTAATAATTAGAGGTTAATTAAATTGTAATTAATTGACAACTAATAATGATTAATTTAAGTTAACTCTCAACTAAGTAATTAAGTAATGTTAATGAAGGTCATTAACTTAAGATTATTTTAACAATTGATTAATGTGATTAATTTTTGATAATTAATTGGATTAATTAATTAATTAATTAATAATAACCAATTGTTTATGTTAATTACTTAATGAAAGTAATTAATGAATTAATTACTTAGTGTAATTAATTTGATTGATGTGATTAGTTTAGATTTATTAAGTTAAACTAATTTAAACATTTGTGGATTGATTGATAATTACTTATGTAATTTATGGATTTGTAATTACTTAGGGAAGTAATTAATAATTACTGAATGTAATTAAAGATATTTATTATAAAAGTAATTTAAATTTAAATTACTTTGAAAATTAATCAAGTGATTAATGAAGATAATTAATTAAGAATAATTAATTTATGGGATGAGTAATTAAAGTAGTAATTACTGAATGATTATTAATCATGGGTGATTAATATATATGTGGATTAATTTCAGATTACTTACTTATGTAATTAATTTATATTTAGAAATTGATTAAATGTAGTTAGAAATCATTAATTAATTAATTAATGATGTAATTTGGAATTGATTTATTAAGGTATAGTTAATAATGAATAAATAATTAATGTAATTAATTTTAGTTAATTTATTTATTTAGTAATTACAAGTTAATTATTTGCAAAGGGTTTAAGTAATTAACTTGTGTAATTAACTTATACGCTAATTACTTATTGTAATTAGAGATAGTTAATCGGTAATGGTTAATTGAAAAGAATAATGAGATGATGATTTATAAATTGATTTGAAATCAATGGATGGTTAAGTTAAGCAGAATTTTAATGATGAAGTAATTAATTTAATTCATTTTAAATTAATTAGAGATTGAGTAATTAATTTAATTCATTTTAAATTAATTATAGAAAGTGTGATCATTCGATCATTGCTTATGTTTGATGAATGGTATTGGTTGCTTGGTATGGTTTGTAATCTCTGTTATGAGATGAGTAGTGTATGTGATATGGATGCATTGGTTGCTTTTGGATGATAATATGGATTATCTGATTATGATATGAATTATCTGTTGATGATGATAAGGTTGATTATCTATTGTGTTGTGAATTATCTATCTATGTATATTTAGATAATGAATTGAATTGTTTTAAACTTAAAACAACTTGGACCTAAAAGACACGCTTTGGATTTCGATGAGACCGGGATCGGGTTTCCATATTTGGACATCCAAAAACCACATCGATTCATATTGAATGTTAGGTCGTTAATCCAAGTGGAGCGAGTGAAGACCCGAGGTGTAAGGGCTATACGTCATTATAACTCTGTGGGTGATTCCGTAATGAGTTTAACGGAATGGAACTTATAGATTCGAGATGGTGATTCAGAGTGCAAGGGTTATTGTCGTTAACTCTGAAGGTGATTCCAAAATGAGTGTAACGAGATAATGCCTTCGGTTTCGTTCGAACCCGGAACAAACTTGTATGGATTGAATGCTTTCAGAACATCGTCAGGTGGACGGTGAGCATTCTAAGTGATGTGTCCTATAAAGGTAATCGCAGCCTCAAGCCTCATCAACCAGGAATGGCTAAAACAGGGGAGGTGCAGCAAGGCTTCGTGGGTAGCCCCCACTTGAGAGTAAGATTTACCCCTGTCTAGAGGTCCCTTTATATTTCGACTGTGTGGGCGGTTGATCATGACAACCGTCGGGGTTGTCTTATTCGGAACTATTCAGTAAGGAATGGGTCCGGCTTTGTGTTGTAGGGGATCGGAAGTGATCCTTGGTACGGTGATCTAGGCCACGTACTGTGACGGGCGGTACCCCAGTAGCCCTGCCATTGTATGGAATCCAAAATCCAATAAGTGCCAACGGCTTTGATTGTATTACCCACTTTTGTGGCTAGTAGCTGGAATTTAATAATGTAACAATTTCGGCTATTTCTTATTTATTTGGAAACCCTAGACCCTATTATAATATCATCAGATTTCCTATCAAATGTTTTGGTCAGCGTAAGGTAAAATCTTTTCCATGTTTATGTGTGGAAAGTCTTACGTGATACCTTTCTTTCAAAAGGTTTTGAAAATTAAGCAACTTTAACCTGTTACTCACACCAGACCCAGGTCTGACCCGGAGTTATTTCTGTTTTCTTTAACTCTTGGGTACTCAAATTTTTATGAGTAGTCAAGGGAATTCAGGTTAGGATTCAGGTTAGCTTTGATGAATTATGGAGGAGCATATGGAGCAGGAGGTTTCTGCGTATAGTTACATAGTTCCATTGTGTTGGTATCTCTGAGTGTTTCTGTATTGTGATTGAGTGTAATAAATAGACAGGTGTTTATAACTGTCTAGTATGTGTTGTATATGTCTGTGTAACTCTGATATTTGATGTATACTATGTTATACTTATGTTACTAAATACAATTTATTAGTTCCGCTGTTGAGATTCTTGTGTTGTTTCTTCTTTCCCTTCTTTCTTTTATCTTTCCATCCCTTTCTTTCTTAAGGATGATACGACTTTCTGGTGGTAAAAAGTCGGGTCGTCTCAGTTGGTATCAGAGCGTTAGGTTGAATGAATACCTAGGCTCTGTAGTGGTGTCTATCTTGAGAGAGCGTATTTGTATTTTTATTATATATATATATATATATATATATATATATATATATATATATATATATATTTGTATGGTTCTACCTATTTGTTGGATTACCCGTTCAGGTTTTTTTTTCCAATAGAAGTTATAAAGGTAGATGAGGGTGGAAGTGCATTTGTCGAGACTGTAGACCTAATACCGTCTCGAGTGAGTTCTGTTGTGATGAAGGACTTCATCGATCTCTGAAGGTAACCTGTTAAGGTTCGGAGTTCATCTTTGAAGTGCAGAATTGAGTTTTAATCTGTCATTAGGGCAGAAGGAAGTAAGTGATGGTATCTTGATACCTTAGGAAGTAGTAGCTGCGTGATGAGATGCAGTAACTATGGATATATTCGAAGATGTTTCTTTGGAACAAGAGTAAGAAGTGAGTCTGCTCGGTGATGTGGCTGAGTTTAGCTGAGTATTCTGAGTTGATAGGGAGTTTTCTGGCCGAGTAGTTTTTCTGAAGTGGAGTTCAAAAGCAGCAGAGTGGATCCGTTTCTCTGGTAAGTTGGCTAGGCCAGCATAAGCTGTTCTGGTTGGTTGAGAGAGAGCAGTTTCTTTGGATTTAGGCTGCGTTGATCGCAAAAGTGACTTGCGATAGTATGTTCTTTTGGATTGTTGGAGATTGTTCGGATTTTTTTTCCAGGAATGGAACTGGTGGTTCAGTTAGTTGATGGATGGTTCCTTGAGATAGAAGTTGGTGAAGTAACTCAGGTTTGGGAGGAACATTTGAGTTTTCTTTATGGATATGTGGAACCATATTTCTGTGTTGGGTTGTCTAGTCTGTGTTTGTGCTCATGTTCTTCAGCATTTTCTTCTGTTTCGGATCTGAGTTGTGCAGCGGAAGCAGTTTGGGGGTGTTTCTATTTTCTTTTCCAGATTAGGAGAAATTTGTTCTGTCTTCTGTTGTTAAGAAGCAGGGTTTGTGTTCTTGGTTTTTGATTGATCTTGAGGAGATCATTGGATTGTTTTGATCTAGTCTGTTTCTAGAGACATCAGCAAGAGTTAAGCTAATCAGGAAGGATGTTGGTAGCCCAGGATCATCCGAAGAGTTTTTATGGATAAGAGACAGAGAATTTGGATTATGGAGTCGAAAATTGGATTTTGGATAAGTTTTCTTCGATCAAAAGTGAGCTAAAGTTTGGGTAAGTCTGAGAAGTTGCTCTGAAAGGTTTTTGATCTTTTATGTATTCTTGGAGAATAAGTGATTGATCTACAGGATTGAATTGCCATTTTGGATAACTGGGATTCGATGAGTTTCACGTATCTCTAAGGGAGTACGTGTACGATCTATCTCTGGTTGTGAAACCAGCATTTCTGGAGTTTTGGTTGTTGAGTCAGACTCGTTTGTAGTCTGATATCTTGTCTAGTGTTATAGATATAGTTGTATAGGAGCTTTGTAGCTTCATAGTATTGCTTGTTTGGATTTTCTAGAGCGAGTACCCCAGTGGATATATATATACACCTGAGGAAACTCGATGAAATTTTATCCAGAATTTTATCTGGATAATTAGATTTGTTTGAATTGGTTGTTTTGGTTGTTAGCATATGTTTAATATATGCTTGTGTTTAAAATTTAATGAGATTATTAAATTACCTTTGTTTTAAATTTCGAGGACGAAATTCTTTTAAGGGGGAAGGATTGTAATATCCCGGAATTTTTAACAATATCAATTTAATAATCTGTAGTAAAAATTAAATTGGTAGTGATATTCTGTTAATAATTATTCAAATGAATTTAATAATCTTCTTCAATAAATATTTAAATTGGTTATTTTATCTTTTAAAAATAATAAATTGATTTCTATTTACAATAAATATTTGGTTTACATTTTAAATAGATTGGTATTGTTTTAATTTTAATAAGTAAAGTATATTTTCTAGTTTTAATATTTGTAGTAATTTGGAAAATTTGTTCTATTTTATATTTAAGCTTTTCAAAGTTAAATAAATGATTTTGGTTTAAATTTAATAATTAAATCATGTTTTAAATTCTAAAATATACATTTTAATTTGGAAATCTTAATACAAATTAGTATTGAGTTTTTAGAAACTATTTCATAAATAAATATATGATTTTAAAATTGATAAGAAAAATATTAAATGATTAAATTAAATTAGATTGGGTTTTAAATTTAGAATAAACAAACAAAATGGTTTCATGGCTTAATTAAATAAATAATTTATTAATAAAAATATAATATTTTGTAAAATGATTTTAATGTAATAATAAGATATTTATAAAAAGCAATATTAATATTGTATTGTCTTTTAAGTTTTGAATAGGATTTTTAATTTTTATTTCAAATTGAATTTATATTTATAACTTGATTTGAAATTGTTTGATTTTGAATTTAGTTTGAAGTTAAGTTCAAAAGTATAAATTTTAATTTGTTTAATTGTTTAATTTTTTTTAATATGTATAAGTTTATTTATAAACTTGATTTGTTCTTATTTAATTTATAAATTTATACACATATTTTAAAATAAACTAACAACTTAAACTAGGCTAACACATACATTAACTTGTAAATTAATACCAATTATTATAAGAACAATTATTGCATTCTTTTAACAAGTGTTTCATTCTCTAACATTCATTTAACATATGTTTAAAAATTAGTATTACAATTTGACAAGTGTCTAACATTTGTACAAGTGTAAATTTTATTTTAATTTTTCTTTTAATTCATTAAATCTGAAAATTACATTTATATAAACTTGCTTCTTCATTCATATTTTTTTTTTCATTCCTTAACCAAAAGAAAGACCAAAATTCATTTTTCATATCCATAATCAAAAATCTGCATACACAAATTCATAAGAATCAAATCTACAATACCACAAACTCAAGTATATTTGCATTATTCCACTCCTCTTCCAAATCAAACCCATCCTCCTTAAATTCAAACATTAATCTGCATTTCCAAAACCTGCATACACCTGAAAATTCACTGCCTTTTTGTTTTGAATTTAATCCAAACCTGCATGCAATTGATAATCTCTGCATCTCTGTTTGAGACTTCTTCATGCCTGCATTTATTTTCTGGGAATCAAGCATGCAAATGATGCCACATGCACCTGCAAGTTTCAATTATGCATTCCTATTTCTGCAATATGGTATTTGGCTCTGCATGCCACCAGAAAACAAAAAGCACACCTGCATTTTTAAAAAGAGCTTGCATTCCTTTCTGTAAATTTCAAAAAGGATAACTGAGCTCTACATTCTAAGGTGAGTAACTCATTTTAAAATTTATTTAATAGGAAATGTTGTGCATGCTTTTTAAATTAGAAATGAATTTATATGAAATTTCTATGAATATTTTACCTGTAAGTATTTGCATGTATACCTGATGTTAACTGTACCTTGTCTGTGTTTCAAATTTCCAAGCTCCTGATTGATTTCTTGAATTCTTTCCATTAACTTGTTGCTGTTATGACTTAAACAATTGAATAAAATATGTTTATTTTAGAATAGGGTAAGTGTAAATTTTATAGAAATTAAATAGAGTTATCTAAAATCTGGAAAATTAAGATTCACAGAGCAAAATAACATAGAGTGAAAATTCAAACTTTATGATTTAATGTTTCAGGTTTATTAATAGAATCATCAAGTGAATTCAAGAATTTTAAATCAAAAATTAAAATTTATAGTGCTGGAAATAAAGTGCAGTTTCAAATTTATTGTATTTTACATTTTGGTCAAGATCAGTTGATGCTTGCAATTGAATTGGTTGAATTTGTTTCTGGGGATAGTTTATCTATCATAGATTATAGGAAAATTACTAAATTGGATTACAATTAAATTTTGAGATTGTAATTTGTGATTTGTAGTATAGGACCCTAGTTTTACTGGGTTTATGAATTTGAGTGTTGCGGCTTCTACATTTGATCGAATTCAACCAGGTTTGGCGTGTTGGTAGATGATGTTTTGATGAAGACATCGCCGGAGTATGGTGTGTAATGGTGATCGGAGTTGGGAGAATTTGATGTTGACAGGTTTGGTTCGGTTGGGGTCTTGTGTTTCCAGTTTTTGTTTTAAAACCTGAATTCAAATTCAAGTTGAATTTTTGGAAATCTGAGGGTTGAAGGGAGTAGTGGGGTCACTGGTCGATGGGGGATGGCCGTTGATTATGGCCAGTGATGGCCGGAGTTGGGGAGTGGGTGCACACGGAGGAGTTGTGTATGGTTGTGTTGTTTTTTGGTTGCAGGGTTTTATACCCGTGATGGTCTCGAGTTATTTTGTGAAGTGACTCGAAGCAGGAGGTTATTTTACTCGAAGTAAATTATTGGTAGCTCGGGTTTGTATGAGTGTTTCAGGTTTTAATAAACCTACTGAACCTGTTTTCTAGGTTTATATAAATTGCAGTGAAAATTAGGAATGCAAACTAAAATTTGAAACCAAGTTTGAAAACCTGAAATTAGATATAAATTCAAATAATTTAAATTTTGGTCTTTGAAATTATTGAGTTTTAAAATTTTAGATTGGGTTTTAAATCTAAAATCAAAAACCGGTTTGCAGTTTTGAAAATTAAAAGCAAGTTTTAAATATAAACTAAAATCTCAACTTAGGATTTAAAACCTGAATTTAAATTTGAATTAAAATAAGTTTGAATTCTGGTTTTTAGAAATAATTTAAATTTTAAAAATTTAAGTTTGTTTTTTATGAAAACAGAAACTGTTTTCTGTTTTAAAATATTAAGTTTAAATTGAAAATTTATGTTTAAAACTGGATTTTAAAATCTGAAATTTTAATAAGAATTTAAAATTTGATTGTCTGAAATTAAATTCAATTATGTTTTTAAAAATTTAAATTTGATTCCAAACTCACAAGTGTAGATGCGTATGTGTTTTGCATTTGAATTGAAAGGTTAAATTTTTAAAATAGAAATTTAAAATAAGTTTAAATTCTAGTTTTTAAATTTGGAATAAAATTTAAATTTCTAAATAAAGGTTTAAATTTAGATTTGCTTTAAAATAACGATTTGCATATTAATTGATGATGTAGATTTAAGTTAAATCTAGAATGAGTTTGAAAGTTGTATTTCAATTTGAAATTTAAAGAAATTTTTAAATTGATCTGAATTTAAATTGAATTGTAATTTAAATTGTTTTAAACTTATTGATAAAGTAGATGTTTCTTTTAACATATAAGATTAAAGTTTTGAATTGTTTTAAAATACTTTATATAAAAAGAAATGTTTTTTAATTAAGTTAGGACTTAAGAAATTGGTTTCATTTATATTATTACATTAATTTAAATGGAATATTAATTATTATTTAATTAATAATGTGGATGTTTAAGTTGGTAATTAATAATTTTTAAAATTAATTAATTAAGATTTGAGATTAATTAATTAAGGTTAATTAATCTAAAATTAAGGATGGTTAATTAAATTTTAATTGATAATTAAGATTTATTTAATCAAGTGATTAAAGATAATTTAGATTTTAATTAACATTTAATTAATTAATAATTAGAGGTTAATTAAATGGTAATTAATTGATAACTAATAATGATTAATTTAAGTTAACTCTTAATTAAGTAATTAAGTAATGTTAATGAAGGTCATTAACTTAAGATTATTTTAACAATTGATTAATGTGATTAATTTTTGATAATTAATTGGATTAATTAATTAATTAATAATAACCAATTGTTTATGTTAATTACTTAATGAAAGTAATTAATGAATTAATTACTTAGTGTAATTAATTTGATTAATGTGATTAGTTTAGATTAATTAAGTTAAATTAATTTAAACATTTGTGGATTGATTGATAATTACTTATGTAATTTATGGATTTATAATTACTTAGGAAGTAACTAATAATTACTGAATGTAATTAAAGATATTTATTATAAACGTAATTTAAATTTAAATTACTTTGAAAATTAATCAAGTGATTAATGAAGATAATTAATTAAGAATAATTAATTTATGGGATGAGTAATTAAAGTAGTAATTACTGAATGATTATTAATCATGGGTGATTAATATATATGTGGATTAATTTCAGATTACTTACTTATGTAATTAATTTATATTTAGAAATTGATTAAATATAGATAGAAATCATTAATTAATTAATTAATGATGTAATTTGGGATTGATTTATTAAGGTATAATTAATAATGAATAAATAATTAATGCAATTAATTTTAGTTAATTAATTAATTTAGTAATTACAAGTTAATTATTTGTAAAGGGTTTAAGTAATTAACTTGTGTAGTTAACTTATAAGCTAATTACTTATTGTAATTAGAGATAGTTAATCAGTAATTTTTAATTGAAAAGAATAATGAGATGATGATTTATAAATTGATTTGAAATCAATGGATGGTTAAGTTAAGCTGAATTTTAATGATGAAGTTATTAATCTAATTCATTTTAAATTAATGAGAGATTGAGTAATTAATTTAATTCATTTTAAATTAATTATAGAAAGTGTGATCATTGGATCATTGCTTATGTTTGATGAATGGTATTGGTTGCTTGGTATGGTTTGTAATCTCAGTTATGAGATGAGTAGTGTGTGTGATATAGATGCATTGGTTGCTTTTGGATGATAATATGGATTATCTGATTATGATATGAATTATCTGTTGATAATGATAAGGTTGATTATCTATTTTGTTGTGAATTATCTATTTGTGTATATTTAGATAATGAATTGAATTATTTTAAACTTAAAACAACTTGGACCTAAAAGACACGCTTTGGATTTCGATGAGACCGGGATCGGGTTTCCATATTTGGACATCCGAAAACCACATCGATTCCAATTGAACGTTAGGTCGTTAATCCAAGTGGAGCGAGTGAAGACCCAAGGGGTAAGGGCTATACGTTAGTATAACTCTGTGGATGATTTCGTCATGAGTTTGACGGAATGGTACTTATAGATTCGAGATGGTGATTTAGAGTGCAAGGGTTATTGTCGTTAACCCTGAGGGTGATTCCAAAATGAGTGTAACGAGATAATGCCTTCGGTTTCGTTCGAACCCGGAACGAACTTGTATGGATTGAATGCTTTCAGAACATCGTCAGGTGGACGATGAGCATTCTAAGTGATGTGTCCTATAAAGGTAATCGTAGCCTCAAGCCTCATCAACCGGGAATGGCTAAAATAGGGGAGGTGCAGCAAGGCTTCGTGGGTAGCCCCCACTTGAGAGTAAGATTACCCCTGTCTAGAGGTCCCTTTATATTTCGGCTATGTGGGCGGTTGATCATGACAACCGTCGGGGTTGTCTTATTCGAAACTGTTCAGTAAGGAATGGGTCCGGCTTTGTGTTGCAGGGGATCAGGAGTGGTCCTCGGTACGGTGATCTAGGCCACGTACTGTGACGGGCGGTACCCCAGTAGCCCTGCCATTGTATGGAATCCAAAATCCAATAAGTGCCAACGGTTTTGATTGTATAACCCGCTTTTGTGGCTAGTAGCTGGAATTTAATAATGTAACAATTTCGGCTATTTCTTATTTATTTGAAAACCCTAGACCCTATTATAATATCATCAGATTTCCTATCAAATGTTTTGGTTAGCGTAAGGTAAGAACTTTTCCATGTTTATGTGTGGGAAGTCTTACGTGATACCTTTCTTTCAAAAGGTTTTGAAAATTAAGCAACTTTAACCTGTTACTCACACCAGACCCATGTCTAACCCGGAGTTATTTCTGTTTTCTTTAACTCTTGGGTACTCAAATTTTTATGAGTAGTCAAGGGAATTCAGGTTTGGATTCAGTTAGCTTTGATGAATTGTGGAGGAGCATATGGAGCAGGAGGCTTCTGCGTATAGTTACATAGTTCCGCTGTGTTGATATCTTTGAGTGTTTTTTGTATTGTGATTGAGTGTAATAACTAGACAGGTGTTTATAACTGTCTAGTATGTGTTGTATATGTCTATGTAACTCTGATGTTTGATGTATACTATGTTATATTTATGTTAGTAAATATAATTTATTCGTTCCGCTGTTGAGATTCTTGTGTTGTTTCTTCTTTCTCTTCTTTCTTTTCTCTTTCTATCCCTTTCTTTCTTAAGGATGATACGACTTTATGGTGGTAAAAAGTCGGGTCGTCTCAATTTTCTTTCGAATTTTAGATTTAGGGTTTCTCGAATGAACACGAAACAAAAATAAATAAGGTCCTGGTCTTTAATTTTGCTAAGGCCAAGTAAAAGTAAAAAAAATAAAAATAAAAATAAAAAAGACTTGGGCCAAGAATAAAGCCCGCATATTCTTGACAATATTTAAAAGAATTTAAACTTGATTTTAATAATTCCAACAGCAATTAACAACCAATATTAATCGTCAAACAACGATAATTAATTGTTGTAAAACCAGGGTTGTTACATCAATGAACACTAAAATCAAAATATCTTCAAGTTATAACATGCAATTACTAGATTGAGATGTTAGTAACAAACTCAACTTCACCGCTCATTAACCAACAAAGTTATTGTTATATGTTATCAAAAATACACAAAAAAATTCTTCTTATTTCTAGGATTCATGATATATTCTCATGCTACTATATCATTTATTTCTTTAGTTTCAGTGCAAAAAATTCAATGCGTATATTGGATAAGGCAATAAAATAAATGTGGTTATTGGATCAAAATTCATGCCACTTTTCTCTAATGTTGGAAGCATATATGACATTGTTAAAATCTACGTTAAAATGGCTAATAATACTTATCGTATAATCCATAATTATCTACAGATTTGGTTCCACACATACACAATCATGTGACCAGTGGAGAATGTCGGTTTTCAAATCCCAAAGGCCCATTATAATTACTTTACTAACGTATAGCCAGTTTTCCTTCTATAAAGTAAAAGTAGAATAATAGATGTCATTAGAGTTGTTGCGCTAATTGGCAAAGTCGTGGACCAACCCACAAGATGTAGTGCGTCAACTGCCAAATGGTGGCCAAGAATCTGTCATTCCACTTATTTCACTACCATATCTAGGTATCAATGATCGTTAAATATATTACCACTGTTGGGTTTGTTATCATTCTATGGGTAAAAAACTCGTTCTACATACTATGTTGAAGAGACTTTAATGGTTAATGAAAGTTTGTTAATAATTTGTTGTATGTCAATAAGTCTAGGAAAAAAATTAGCTTTAGGTTTTTAAAATAATTAATTAGTAAAATTGAACAATATTTTCTCCTCATAGGTGGTCCTTTTTGATAGAGTTAATGTTAGAAAAATCAAATTAAAAATATCACTATTCCATAAAGTTACTATAATCATCTTTCTTTAATTGTAGATATCTATTGCTAAAATGTCAAAGTAAAAAAGAAAGAATTTTCACAAGCACCATTGTCCCAGTGGTTATGTGATTCGACTTTGGTGCGAGAGGTCACAAGTTCAAAACTTACGTAGCGTGATTCGAACGTTTATTGAAATGTGATATGTTGTCATAGTGATTTGTTGTACATAAAGTAACATTTCAAAAAAAGAAGGAATTTTGATTCAAATTACATATAATACACAAGTTTATAATTTATTTTAGCACTTGTTGCATTTTTGATTTAGTTCTTCATTAATTCTATTTTTTTTCATTTGTGCTGTAGCAACCTGCTCCCAATCAGACCAAATCTCGACCTGGAAAAGGACCATCGAAACCTAAAGTCATTCCAAGACTGGCAATTGGTTGGTGAAAATTAAAAATATCACATAATACATAGAGAAATCTATCTAATTTTCAGTATCTTATAGCGGAATGAATAAAATATAATAGTAAAACATGTTAGCATAAATAAAAATGATTTTCAAAACATACAAACATTATCATAAAGTCTCAGAATATGCTAAGATAACTATTTTGGTACATACATCTCAAACTGATAATACAAATAGAAACAACATAGTTTCAAAGTTTGAATACATGAAAGAAAATAACATAAGCAGTTAATAGCAGATAATCAACACCACAACAATCATCCTTTCCAATTTGCTTCTTATGCTGTTTGTTGAAATGAGGAGCGAGTCAGAACAATAAAGCATGGTGAAAGAAATTTCAAGTTTTACCAAAACTATGGGTAGTATTATCCGAAAATGTAATATGTCTCACATATTAAAATCATTACATACATATAAAGTGTAACATCCCGCATTTTTGTACGTTTTAAATCGACGATAAACCACACACGTCAAACTGAAACCATACAAAAGGGAGGATTATTATGGGTTAAAGAAGAAAAGCAGAGAAAGAAACAAAACAAAACAGAATCTCACAGCGGAACGATAAAATATAATAATCAAATAAACAGTTCATGAAGTTGTTTATAAAACATTTGATTATACTTATACAATACATATCAGAGTTACACATACCATAGAATAATAAAATAATGCAGCGGAATACATGAAGTAGTGGGATAATATAATAAATAATGATAATACAATCTTCGTCATCGTCCTCCAGAAATAAAGTCTTTAAATCCTGAAATTCTCAGGCTGACCCGAGCGAATTGAAAAGCCAAAACACTCGAGTCAGGACTAAAAGATCTTATGTGAGTTAAACCAATGGAGCATAAATGGGTGAAACAGCGTCAGAGATGTTTGTGGGATTTGACATCTCCCATCCAGTGTCTAACGTGAGTACAATAACTTAAGAGATGCTTGGGATTCACATCTCCTAAGGATCCGTTAAAATATTTACTATGTAGTAATATTTCTCTATTATAATAGTGTCTAATAGTAAAATAAACTTACTTTTAAATAGCGTTAAGGGTTACCCATATACCCCTTAACACGTAATAGTGCCAATAGTCTATACAGTACCGTAATACCTCTTGATCGGGAGGCTACCAAAGGATACTCTAAAGGTACGACAAAAATCAAACTCGTACAAGGCACGCTAGGGTAGGTGACACAGCACAACTAGGCAATGCCAGGGTAGATATGCCAATTACGCTTCCGGACCGGTGGTAACACATAGCATCTACTACCGCCCACCTCGAGCCACACCCCCAAAATCAAAAAGGGCCTCAATCAATCACAAAGTTATAGAATGGTATCGAAGGAGTGTGTCCGATAAAATGTGCTACCTTCTTAGCCCGTTGATCGCTCCTGTTTTAGCCACCTTATGCCAACTCACGGGAGTCGGGTCCACGAATATACCACAAAGGAAACGCCGACACCATCCTACTTCATCTTGGAATCTCCACCACGTACACGGTTGTTAAAGTGGTTTTCGGAGTTGGTAGAGAGTATGACAACATCCGATCCCGGTCCCTTTAACAACCAAACGTTATTATAACACCATGGTCATTTAAAATAATTATACTTCAAAACCAGAATATAATATCCATTTCAAAAAGCATAAAATATGATATAATTTCCACTTCAAAAACCAAATCAACATGATATCATTTTTTTTAAAACCCGAATCAATATAATATCATTTTTATTTCAAATATATCCCTTTTCCTAAACCATAGCACTTCCAGATTTATACACTTTGAAACCAAACATTTGAAATTATAACACTTTTAAAACGTAATACCTTTCGTAACTTCGAAACATTTCAATTTCGATATATAACAAGGCTTTAAGTATTCTAAAATTTCAGAACTAAATTTGATAATTTCAATTCAACAATTAAATTTTCTATTATTTGGTTTTGAAACATTTACATAGTAAATCCATTATCATTTAAATAAACTCAAATTACAAATAACTAAATATTTCCTTCAATTCCTTTACACTTGAAATACTCATTTAATTCACCTTGACCCCAAGATCAAGTTATAATAATTATACCATTTTAAAATTTCCAATTTAATATATTTCACATCAACCTTTTGAGTTTAATTCTGAAATAAATTTAATTTCAAATAAATCTCCAATTTATCTCCTAACTTTAATTTATTTAATTCATTATACACTCTATATTAAAATAAAATTTAAATACTCACTCACATTTATTTAAAAAAATTCAAACTCTATTATTAGACTTTATTTTTATTTAACCAACTTATACGTAGCTTAAATTCAAGCATTTAATTATATATAAAAATAATATTTATATAATATCAAAAATCAATTTTCATTAAACGATATATTTCTTTCCAAAACCATAGAAATCATTTTCAAAATAATTTAGATATAGACCACGGTGTCTGTATATGATTTTTTACCCTGTGGTCAAGTGATGCGGAAATTTATCATTTCAATCCATAATTTAAAATAAAAATATGGTTATATATATCATTTCAAACCGTAATCCCGAATGTAATAAAAATTCATAACAATTTGCAGTTTACAACAATATAAAATATAACATCCATTCATCCAATATCAATCATTTATCACAATCATCATCCAATTCAAACAATAACATCAACATAGAACAGTTAATAAATAACAGGTATTTACTGGCAGTTTATATTCAATAATAAATTAAATAACAATTTAACTGACAGTTTAAATGCAATAATAAATTAAATAACAATTTAACTAGCAGTTTATATGAAATAATAAATTAAATAATAATTTAACTCAAATAGATTCAATTTAACTGAGATGATGATTAAAAATATGCCAAACTATCATAAATAAATTTCTAATCATATCAAAAATTAATTTAACACACATAAGAAATTTTAGAAGTTGTGAGTGGGTTAAAACACTCAGCTTTTGAATTTAAATTGAATTTAAATCCAATTTAAATCCAAAATTTGAACAGTCTTAGAATTCATCCAAACCAGCGTCAAAATGTCCGGAATTCCAATACGAACCTAGCGGAGAAAATCGCGTGTGGATTGGATCTCTATGTGAAAGTTATTCACGTTAGAACGTTATGGCTTTTAAAATTGAAAATAAATAAAATAAACAAGTGACTTACATACCCTACCATGTCACAGGCCACGTCATCACCTTGCCTTCTCATCCCGTTCCCAGGTTTCAACCCAAAACCCTAGCCCCCCACAGTATCGATGCACGCAAACCCCCATCAGAATGCGAACGCCGCAGTGCCGTCTACACGAGGCCACGGCCTAACCTCACCCCACGTGAACGCCATCGCCTTGGAGATTCCCTCACTAGTGACGAAGCCACGCATGCATGAAAAGGGGCAGCCACTACCACAAAGCTTATACCTTAATTGAATTTTACAGCTCGATCCAGACGTCAATTCTCGAAACAAACCATATAGATGAACTCCTTTGGTCGATCTCCACCAAGCCTTACTCTCGAATCGACGATCCGACGTAGTTCGTCGACGCGTGAAGAACGACCATCAACATTTCTTCAATTTTTGGATGAACAGAGATTCAGATTAGGAAACAAATCATAGATCCGAGATGCGCTCATCAAGTTCTTTCCGACGATATAAAATATGATATAGTTTGAAGAAATTTAATTTTTGAATTTGATTTGAATTGAAATTGGAATTTAGGGTTCTGTCGGCCATTCAAAGAGGAAATGAAATTGTATGTACAATAATGAGGAATAAGAAGTAGGCTAGGGTTTATAATGACATATTTGTAGGTGGATTAGAAAATAGAAACGATTAGATCGAATATGTTTGAAAGTTGAACGCTCCACGGCCCAAAAAGCCCGTTTCGACTCCGGAACGAAAATGGGTCAATTCATATATCAAAGGAGATGTTTTAAAATATTTCAAAACCAATGGAATAGGTTTCAGGTCCAAATTTTGTCATACGAAGAAGTTATGCTAAAATCAAGTTACTTCAAATTGATTTCAATTGAATTTACTTCAAGGTATTTCAGGTCCGTACGACCAAATGACAAGTCCAATCGTTACGAAACTTGAAACCCTATAATAATTCACCGTCACGGAACCGATCAAACTACTTTCGTCGAAATCCGAGTCAGTGGCCAAAATGGCTATTTTCCAGCTATTAAATTAAATTAATAAATAATTAATTAAATCACGTTTTCAATTTCAATTCTATAATCGACAATTTTTATCATTTCTAAATGCTTTAATCATTTACACTAATTTAAACAAAATAGATGTCAATTTAGAGTTGATTAATTTATCAATTTCAGTGTTAACTTCAATGTCATTAAGTTCAGAAATTATAAATTTAATTTCCAGTAATTCTATTTAATTTACTTTTCATTCTACTATTCAATTCATTATTATCAAATGGATGAAATTTACATTGAATTCATAATCTATTACATTAATGTTCTCACATTCCATCTTGATTTCAATTAACGTAATATTTAGATATTTAATTTCATTTATTTGCAATTAATCCAATTATTAAATTTAATTCCAATAAATCGATAAATCTTGATTTCCATTCTTTACATCAACCAATTGTCATATTATAAGTAGAATTAACATTATTCCCAATTATTTCCTTCATTTACACTAACATTGATTTTATCAAATTACATTTTATTACGTATTAATTCATCAATTACCATACTTTGAACTTATTTCCCAATTTATTAATTACAATCAAATATAACTTTACAATTGGTTTAATTAATTGGGATTGCACTAAATTAATTATTTATTCACTTGTATTAACATTATTATCTTTAAATTTTAGTGACTTCATTATTAGATTACATATTTTTTTTATTTTGTTTTCGAGTTAAATTACTAAAACCTATTAAATTAACAAAATTGAATTATCGAAATTTATGGGTCGTTACACTCTTCCCCACTAAAACTTTTCGTCCCCGAAAGGGAAAAGAAGGGAAAGAAAGAATTGAGCAAACAATATCTTATTCAGAATATTAACTTTATAAACAAATAAATTTGCAAAATTAATTAATTTAAATAAAATATACCCATTTATAACCATTAAATACTTTTATACTCAAATTAATAAAGTTTGGAAAACATTTTCAAAAAATTTCTAAGTCCAAAATCTACGGAAAATTTCGACAGAGTCTTCTTTGTACGGAGAGGCTCGAGAGAAAATATAATATCAAATATAACAATATACAACATATATTCCAAAATAATATATCCCAACATGGGAGAAACAATATAACAACGTTATAAAACCGTAATCCAAGAACGTACCTATTTGTCGGGCAAACAATGCTTATATTATGAAACCAAATGTAGTAGCAATTGCTTCCATAACCTGCATTTCACTTATATAATCTAAAAAGAGTTAATAATTATATAAAATGAAATATTTAACGTTGTTTCAATCAATAACAAAAAAATCAATACAAACAACAATCCCTTGCACCCAATATACAACATCATATAAAATCAACCCAAATCAATTATCCATTCATATCAAACAAGACAAATAGTTGTTCGTGTTCAAAAACTTTAAATTGTACGAATGAAAAATAAACTACTAAGTGTACCGTTCACTCAACAGTCTTAGGTGAAACTAAATAGATTAGTCATACATCCAAACAAATTTAAAGTATCCTTGCCCAAAAACCATAAACCAAACAAACAACAATTTCAAACAATAAATCAAGTTTACTTATTATCAATTTCATTTCATAAGATTTGTTGTTTGATATCCTTTTCATTTATACAATGATTCATCCTTTAATTTACATTTATTTCTTAAAACTTTTATTTCCATCCATTAATTAAGTGTTTATTTCACTTATTTGCACTTATACTTACACAAAATTCATTTTTTATTCATTTCATATTGCATAACTTCATTTATTTACATTCATTTATTTATAGTATTTGTGTTCAGTTCAATTTCTTAGCATATTAATTCATCTACTTAAGTTTTTAATTATTTTCTTATAATAATTACTTTCTATCACAATTTATTATAGTAATATTTCAATCATAACATAAGTGTATAACAACTACCCCATCAAATCCTTATTTATTACAGAATTTCATTGAACACTTTTCATTACTCAAGTTTTTCTTGTAAAATTTCCCATTACATTTTCTTTTAACATTTTAACTTTTTATAGTTGGTAAGTTATATATATGCTTTAAGAATGTAATTGAAAGTTATACAAGTTTATTTTTTTTCTTTTAAATTAACTTGATGTTCCATAATAATATCCTCTATTTTATATGTTACAAATTTCAATTTTTCTTTTAATTCCATTTACAACTTAGCATTTAATCTCTTATTTTAATTAGAAGTTCTAATTATTAATTAGTTACGTCCCATTTCACTACAATAACTGAAACTATTAATTAACAGAAACTAAGAACTAAATACCGGGTTAAATTTCAAATCATTTTAAAAATAATAGATAAATGTATACATTTACAATTTATACATCCAATTATGTTTAAAACAATTTAAAATTTATATATGTTTATCAAAATAATTCTGTGGTAAAACTACTGCAGTGGCCTTCCCACTTTGAAACTCGAAAATGAATGTCGATGATGCATGCACTCATCACCGAAATTATTTTCCAGCGATAGATAGGGGAGTACAGAACTTATTTCTTTCCAAACTTCCTTTAAAACAGTTCATTCAAATTAAATTGGATAATTTATATCAGAAAATACTCATAAGCAATATTATTATATTCCAAAATCCTTTGAAAGACGTTTTCAAAATCCCGGAACTTAAGTTCTAAATTTCCAATTTATTCTTATTTTATTAGTAAATTTTATTTTGCAACTAATATTTATAAAATTTTACTACCTATTAATCAATATATTACAACCAAATATAGCTTTTATAAAAAAAAATTATTTTATATAAAGAAAATATAATTGGCAAAATTATTTCATTCACATATACTCAAAACAAATATTGTTTCGGTCTGTCCTATTAAGCGTTTAGAAATCCATATTGATGTCATAGCGTCCTATGAACCAACTAGAATCTATAAATGCAAAACGGAACAAATTAACACAATATTAAAACCTTTTTATAAAACTAAGAAATACACTCTCTCATATATATATGCTCAGCGACTCACCGTAGGGTATTACCACCCTATTAATAAAGAGTTCGACCCCACAAAGCTAAGGTTTATCGCTAAGCCAAAGCTCTGATACCAGATGCAACGTCCCGCCTTTTTGTATGTTTTAAATCGGCGATAAACCACACACGTCATACTCAAACAATACAAAAGGGCGGATTGTTATGGGGTAAACAAGAAAAGCAGAGAATGAAAAAAACAAAACAGATTCTCACAGCGGAACGATAAAAGATTATAATCAAATAAACAGTTCATGAAGCTGTTTACAAAACATTTGATTATACTTATACAATACATATCAGAGTTACACATACCAGAGAATAATAAAATAATGCAGCGGAATACATGAAGCAGTGGGATAATATAATAAATATTGGTAATACAATCTTCGTCTTCGTTCTCCAGAAATATAGTCTTCAAATCCTAAAATGCTCAGGCTGACCCGAGCGAATTGAAAAGACAAAACACTCGAGTCAAAACTAAAAGATCTTATGTGAGTTAAATCAATAGAACAGAAATGGGTGAAACGGTGTCGTAGATGTTTACGAAATTTGACATCTCCTATCCAGTGTCTAACGTGAGTGCGGTAACTTAAGAGATGCGGGGGATTCACATCTCCTAAGGATCCGTTAAACTATTTACCATGTAGTAATACCTCGCTATTATAATAGTGTCTAATAGTAAAATAAACATACTTTTAAATAGCGTTAAGGGGATACCCATATAGCCTTTGACACGTAATAGTGCAATAGTCTATACAGTATCGTAATACCTCCTGATCGGGAGGCTACCAGAGGATACTCCATAGGTACGACACAAATCAAACTCGTACAAGGCGTGCTAGGGTAGGTGACACGGCACAACTAGGCAATGACAAGGTAGATATAACAATTACGCTTCCGGACCGGTGGTAACGCGTAGCAGCTACTACCGCCCACCTCGAGCCACACCCCCAAAATCAAAAAGGGCCCCAATCAATCACAAAGTAGTAGAATGGTATCGAAGGAGTGTGTCCGATAAAAGGTGCTACCTTCTTAGCCCGTCGATAGCTCCTGTTTTAGCCAACTTATGCCAACTCACTGGAGTCGGGTCCACGTATATACCTCAAAAGAAACGCCGCCACCATACTACTTCATCCAGGAATCTTCACCGCGTACACGGTTGTTAAAGTGGTTTTCGGAGTTGGCAGAGAGTATGACAACTTTCGATTCTGGTCTCTTTAACAACCAAACGTTAGTATAACACCGCGACCATTTAAAATAATTATACTTCAAAACCAAAATAAAATATCCATTTCAAAAACCATATAAATACGATATAATTTCCACTTCAAAAACCAAATCAACATGATATCATTTTGTTAAAACCCAAATCAATATAATATCATTTTTATTTCAAATATATCCCTTTTCCAAAACCATAGCACTTCCAAATTTATACACTTCGAAACCAAACATTTGAAATTATAACACTTTTAAAACATAATACCTTGAAATTCATAACTTCAAAACATTTCAATTTCGATAAAACATTTCAATTTCGATATATAACAAGGCTTTAAATATTCTAAAATTTCAGAACTTTATTTGATAATTTCGATTCAACAATTAAATTTTCTATTATTTAATTTTGAAATATTTTCATAGTAAATCCATTATCATTTAAATAAACTCAAATTACAAATAACTAGATATTTCCTTCAATTCGTTTATACTTGAAATACTCATTTAATTCACCTTGAGTCCAAAATCAAGTTATAATAATTATACCATTTTAAAATTTCCAACTTAACAAATTTCACATCAACCTTTTGAATTTAATTCTTAAATAAATTTAATTTCAAATAAATCTCTTATTTATCTCCCAACTTTAATTTATTTAATTCATTATACACTCTATATTAAAATAAAATTTAAATACTCACTCGCATTTATTTTAAAAAAATCAAACTCTATTATTAAACTTAATTTTTATTTAACCAACTTATACATAGCTTAAATTCAAGCATTTAATTATATATAAAAATAATATTTATATAATATCAAATTCAATATTCATTAAACCATATATTTCTTTCCAAAACCATAGAAATCATTTTCAAAATAATTTAGACATAGACCACGGTGTTTGTATATGATTTTCTACCCTATGATCAAGTGATATGGATATTTATCATTTCAATCCATAATTTAAAATAAAAATACGGTTATATATATCATTTCAAACCGCAATCTTGAATGAAATAAAAATGCACAGTTTACAACAATATACAATACAACATCCATTCATCCAATATTAATCATCAATCATTCATCCCAATCATCATCCAATTCAAACAATAACATCAATATAGAATAGATAATAAATAACAGGTATTTACTAGCAGTTCATATTCAATAATAAATTAAATAACAATTTAACTGACAGTTTATATGCAATAATAAATTAAATAACGATTTAACTGGCAGTTTATATGCAATAATAAATTAAATAATAATTTAACTCAAATAAATTCAATTTAACTGAGATGATGATTAAAAATATGCCAAACAGTCATAAATAAATTTCTAATCATATCAAAAATTAATTTAACACACATAAGAAATTTTAGAAGTTGTGAGTGGGTTAAAACACTCACCAATTGAATTTTAAATTGAATTTAAATCCAATTTAAACCCAAAATTTGAACAGTCTCAGAACTCGTCCAAGCTAGTACCAAAATGTCCGGAATTCCAATACGAACCTATCGGAGAAAACCTCGCATGGATAGGATCTCGTATGTGAAAGTTATTCACGTTAGAACATTATGATTTTTAAAATTGAAAATAAATAAAATAATCAAGTGACTTACATACCCTACCACGTCACTGGCCACGTCATAACCCTGCCTTCTCATCTCGTTTCCAGGTTTTAACCAAAAACCCTAGCCCTTCCGCAGTATCGACGCACGCAAACCCCCATCAGAACGCGAACGCCGCCGTGCCGCCTACGCGAGGCCACGGCCTACCCTCTCCTCACGCGAATGCCACCGCCTTGGAGATTCCCTCGCCAGCGACGAAGCCAACATGCATGAAAAGGGGAAGTCGCCGCCACCAAGCTTATACCCTAATTGAATTTTACAGCTTGATCTAGCCGTTTATTCTCGAAACAAACCATATTGATGAACTCCTCTGGTCGATCTCCACCAAACCCTACTCTCGAATCGACGATCCGACGTAGTTCGTCGATGCGTGATGAACGACCGTGAATAGTTCTTTAATTTCTAGAGGAACGGAGATACAGATTGGGAAACAAAACACAGATCTGAGATGCACTCGTCGAGAGCTTTCCGACGATACAAAATATGACATAGTTTGAAGAGATTTAATTTTTGGCTTTGAATTTGATTTGAAATTGCAATTGGAATTTAGGGTTATGTCTGCATTCAAAGAGGAGAAGCAAATGAAGTTATACGTACAAAAATGAGGAATAAGAAGTAGGCTAGGGTTTATAATGACAAATTTATAGGTGGATCAGAAAATAGAAACGATTGGATCGAATCTGTTTGAAAGCTGAACGCTCCACGGCCCAAAAGCCCGTTTCGACTCCGGAACGAAAATGGGTCAACTCATATATCAAAATAGATGTTTTAAAATATTTTAAAATCAATAGAATAGGTTTTAGGTCCAAATTCTATCGTATGAAGAAGTTATGCTAAAATCAAGTTATTACAAATCGATTTCAATTAAATTGACTTCAAGGCGTTTCAGGTCCGTACGACCAAATGACAAGTCCGATCGTTACGAAACTTGGAACCCTATAATAATTCACCGTCACGGATTCGATGAAAATGGTTTCGTCGAAATCCGAGTCAGTGGCCGAAATTGCTATTTTCCAACTATTAAATTAAATTAATAATTAATTAATTAAATCACTTTTTCAATTTCAATTATATAATCGACAATTTTTATCATTTCTAAATCCTTTCATAATTTACACTAATTTAAAAAAAATTAGATGTCAATTTAGAGTTGATTAATTTATCAATTTCAGTGTTAACTTCAATGTCATTAAGTTCAGAAATTATAAATTTAATTTTCAATAATTAAATTAAATTTACTTTTCATTGTACTATTAAATTCATTATTATCGAACGGATGAAATTAACATTGAATTCATAATCTATTACATTAATGTTCTCACATTCCATCTTGATTTCAATAAACGTAATATTTAGATATTTATTTCATTTATTTGCAATTAATCCAATTATTAAATTTAAATTCCAATAAATTGATAAATCTTGATTTCCATTCTTTACATCAACCAATTGTCATATTATAAATAGAATTAACATTATTCCCAATTATTTCCTTCATTTACATGAACACTGATTTTATCAAATTACATTTTATTACATATTAATTGATCATTTACCATATTTTGAACTTATTTCCCAATTTATTAATCACAATCAAATATAACTTTACAATTGGTTTCAATTAATTGGGTTTGCACTAAACTAATTATTTATTCACTTGTGTTAATATTATTACCTTTAATTTTTAGTGATTTCATTATTAAATTACATATTTGTTTATTTTCTTTCCAAGTTAAATTACTAAAACTTATTAAATTAACAAAATTGAATTATCGAAAATTACGGGTTGTTGCATAAAGTCAACTGTAGGCCAAAAGGCCCTTCCAACCAGACTATAATAAAGTCAACCACAAGCCTAACTGCCCTTGCTGTCCGTCCATTTAACTCAAATGTGAATAGCATTTTCGATGTACAAAGGAAATAGCTGAATCACTTAATACCTATTATGTGGGCTTAAGCAGACTTTGACCATTTAAGACCTATAAAATAGGAAGATCCCCGTCATTCAAGACTTAACCCTAAGGCGGGTTACTACGTGGTCCTTCCTTAATGTCATCTTAAGAAATCTAACCAGGTCACTCAATACACCTCTAAGAAGGAGGTGGACCCTAGCATAGTAACTTAATACCTTTAACCCGAAGCAGACCCCTCACAAGGATTTCACCTACCAATCCGAAGCACAACTTATGACTCATAACCCACTTGTGATGCCTTACATTAACCCGACTATTCATAGGTACTGTTTGCTAGATTGACTGGGCAAATTTACCCTACCGAATTGGGACTAATATTGCATCCACAAAGGTCATTTATCATTGGTAAATTTGCAATCTAATAATAATATTACCACAATTCGATAATAATTTGTGTATAAGGTATTTTTTGAAACATAAATGTCATACAAATCTACAATTCCAACAAAAACTTCTGCTACCAAGACCAAATAAAACAGATTTGTACAAACATGGAATACCTATAACTTATCTCATATTAATATACTAGAAACACATTTCTGTTTTAAAGAACAGACTTTCACAAATTAGATCATCTATATTCAATTCAACCTTTGTGTACATCATTCTGAACTGATAAAGGACTTTCTTATATATTTAGAAATAGGCAGTGTAAACTACAAACAATTCAATTCATACATTACATGCCATTTCTAATTTATTTCTTCTTGAAACCTTTTGCACTCTAATTTAAAAGGAGGGAAAATAGGTTGACTGGACAAAAATTATCAAATTCTAAACAATTAATTAGATTCTAGTATATCAATATCAATAACAAAAACAATTATAATTTCAACATATAAAAAGATTGATAATTACTTAATTAAATTCAAGGGTTTTATGGTTTTGCATTCCAAGAATTTCTGAAGGCATATATCAGATCCAAATATGTACAATACGTATACTAGTATAGGAAAAAGTGAAATTCCACTCATAGAAGATTCCTTTGTATTTAGGTTTAGATCTGAATTAAACTACTCCTAAATCTCTAATAGATCTCCCTCTTTCTAATATACAAAAAAAGAATGTATGTATATCGATTAGAATTTAGAAATTAGAAGATATAAAAGAAATCGGATTAGGAATTTAGTTTGAGATAGAGAATAGAATTAATAATTTCTTACCTAAAGCTTACCCTTTTTTGCAACCCTAGGGGAACTAAATTTGATAGAGCCTCAACGTCGCTATTGAATTTTTATGGAAAAGTGAAGAAGGATCTAAGCGTCTATTTATATAGGAAGGAAGAAACAACAAAAGCTGGATCATTAGAACAAATACGAGCTAGTTGGCAAGGCGTTATTGCACTGAAAATTATCGATTGGTCGAGCGATATACTAGGGGTGGTCGACCGGCCCTATTAAGGTAGTCGACCGGCCCTTTTCAGCCTGCATCGTTTTGTTTCTTAACATTTCCTCTGATTTATTACTCACTTTATCTCTAATCAAATCACCATTGGTTTTAATTTTTACTTAATGTTACTCCCAACTTAAGTAAATGTTCAAATTCAAATTTCAGAATTTTAATATTATCCCAAAATTCATATTTCAAATATTAAATTCTTTTGAATTATTTAAACATAAAAACACCAGACATGCATAACTTCTTCATTAGAACTCCGTTTTCAGTATATTATATATGAAAATTCATCAAAAAATCATCGCAAACACAATGGTGCAACTTCCGTAACAAAATTGTGATACTTATAGATATTTCGTTTTTAACCTTACTTTAATTATTTAATTTCTTATTAAATTTTACGGGGTGTTGCATTCTCTCCTCCCCCCTTAAAATGGATTTCACCCTGAATTCGGAGGATGGATAATCTAGCACACACTCAACAACCATGTTATACGACCAAGTTATTTACAATAATCTACATAACCATCTACTCATCCAGAAATGTAATGTGATTGGGTATGCGAACACACTATAGGTGAGCTCAATCCTAGCATGGATGCAAGGTCATGACATCTATGCATGTATGCAAAATTCTAAATTTGCATGAAGTTCTATATGAGTGCGATGGTAAAATAAATTAAAAGTGTGGAAAACATCCCTTACTATTAGATCTAGCAACCATGATGCAATCAATCATTAAAAGTGGAAGAGATATTGTAACGACCCAATATTTTCAACCATTCGCATCCGCACATTGTCGGACTTGAATTGTTCAAAATACTGCGTTGTAGAATAAATTTGGCAAAACTCAGAATATACAATAAATAGATCACAGAATCACATACACAGATATCAAAATCTCGCAGCGGAAATTAAAAATTTCAGTGGTTCATGAAGCCACTACAAATCTTTGATCAACAGAATTTACATAGTTTAGAATCTGCAATACAGCTTTAGACATACATAGGAACAGAGTCTTCCAAAGCCTTGCTTGCAAAAAGATAAAGACTGAAAAGGCTTCCAGCAGCACGAATGATCTACGGGATGTCCTAGCTCCAGATAGAACTGAAAACCGCAACTCAGGCTGACCCGAGCGTAAAATAAAACATAACACTCGAGTCAGGACATACATACTTATATAATGTAAGCTAATTCAAGTGTACTGTAATATAGAGCAAGTAACTTAAAGGATGCTTGGGACCGCCCATCCTCTAAGGATCCGTTAAACTATTTACTATGTAGTATATTGCGCTATTATAATAGTGTCTATTTATAAAATAAACATACTTTTAAATAGCATTAAGGCTTTACATTTTCCACCTTAACACGTAATAGTCCCAGTAGTCCATCCAATATCATAGCTCCTCCTGATCGGGAAGCAACTAGAGGATACCACACGGGCTACGGGAGAAATCTAAACTCGTACAAGGCTCGGTATGGTAGATGACACGGCACAACTAGGCAATGCCAGGGTAGATATACCAATTGCTATCCAGGCTGGTGGAAACGCGTAGCCGCAGTTACCGCCCACCTCGGACTAACTCCCCAAAATCAAAATATAGAGGTGGCCACCGAATCAATCCAAAATCATAGTATAATATCGAAGAGGAGCGTCCGATCAGAGGAATGACCTCATTGGCCTGGAATTGCTCCTGTTTTAGCCACCTTATGCCAACTCACGGGAGTCGGGTCCACGTATTTACCTTACAGGAAACGCCACCACCGACCTACTTCATTCTGGAATCTCCACCGCGTACACGGTTGGTCAAAGTGGTTTTCGGTATCGACAGAGAGTATGTCCATATCCGATCCCGGTCTCTTTGCCAACCCATCGTTATTATAACCCGTGGTCATTTAAAAACAATTTATACTTTAAAACCAGTATAAACATTTCCATTTCAAAACTATAAATACGATATCATTTAAAACCCAAAACAACATGATATCGTTATATTCAAATATAATTCTTTTCCAAAACCATACTGCTTAAAATTTATAATATCTGGAAACCAAATATTTGAATTATACCTTTAAACCATAATATATTGGAAATTTTTCTTTAAAAAAAACATAACTCCCAAAACACAAATGGTTTGGATATAAATGGTTTAACTTTATGGTTACTTTGTAAAGAAGATAATTTACATAGCTTTACAAATATATTTCTTTATTTTAAACCATAATTTAAATATCACTTCATGTTCCCAAGACCATTTCAATTCCTATATATATATCCAATTGGAGTATTAATATTCAAAACTAAGGTTGGATATTTTTTTCTTTCAACAAATTAGTGTTTATTATTTCGTCTTGAATATTCCCATAAATTCCATAGATAAAACTCCAAAATTATGCCATTAAATAATTTCAAAATTTACTTAACACTAGAATGTTCATCTTAAATTTATTAAGAAAAATCCAGTTATAAATCTCATATCTTAAAGGTCTCCAAAACTTAAACATAAATATAATTTATCAAATTCCTTAAATTTCAAAACAATCAAATTCCAGATTCTATAGCACTTAGGAAATGCTACCTAAAGTTACGGGTAAAACTAGTCCAATTTCAAAAGACAGCATTTAAATGCTTTAGTAGATTGTTTAACTTAATAAATATTTCCAAATATAACTTATATATATATTTCTTAACTGAAATCTTATCCTTTCAAAAATCCAGAATTTCCAAAATAAGTTATATTCCAAAATTTTATTCAAATATTTATTTATTTATTTATTAACATTTATAACTCATTCAAAATCAATATAAAATCCTTTAAAGATATTAAATCAAATATTTAACTTCCAAAATAATTTTAAATATTTCAGAAAATATTATAAGGACCACGGGCCTGTATATAGTTTTCTAGCCTAGGTCAAGTGATACGGATTTATATCATTTCAATCCGTAATTTACAAACCCCGGGTTCTATCATTTCAAACCCGCAATCCCAAGTTAACAGTTAAACAGTTAACATAATAATAGCACAGTAATCATCATTTAGGCCTATCATTTCAGCCCACAACAATCTAAATTTAACAGGGAACTTGCAGTGGTGATTTAAGCAGTAAATAAACAATAATATAATATAACTGCAGAAATAATACAACAGATAATAACTGATGAGGTGTCAATTTAAATGGGATTCATCATTCTACGTTATACTACAGACAGATAATATTTAAATAAAATTTTTACACATACACTTGCGATAATTCACAAAATATATGTACATATGTCTGGTGAGGAATACTCACCTGAAAGTTGCAGAAAATTTGAATACAAAACGACGATTCACCGATAAAGCACGACAGAGAATAACGATCAAATTCTTCTGACGTAGATTCAAATCTAGAACAAAATTTCAATTATGGAATACGTGACTTAAAAATTTACGATCAAAGAAAATGAGAATAGAACGGGGTTTGTTTGCTTTGCTCGACCACTCCACCGTGTACCGTGACCAAAACATACCCTAAACGAGAACCGGGTAACACTAAACTACGACAAAATTTCTAAAGGCTGACTGACAGAAGGTGAAGTTTTCCTACTCTATACTTTGTACATGTGCACACTCGTATCCCATGCAAACTCACGCCATGAATAGAACATAACACTTCCCTGTGTCCAAAATTTTTACCCTGAGAAAAACTCAACTGCTTCGGGCCAAGCAAGTCGTTGCTTCGAGTCAGCACCTATATTGCTTCGAGTTAAATATGTCAAATCTACGGGTCATATGCAAAACTGGTGAACACTTATCCCTATTTCTCTGTTATCCGAATACTTACAGATGCCCATGTTTGTGTTGCCCAACTATCTTCTAACTCATATTTACTTCTAGAATTCAGCTTCACCATCAGATTTTTTTTTTTTTTTTTTTTTTTTTTTTTTTTTTTTTTTTTAAAACCTAGTTGTTCCCCATTTCTACCCAGGCTGATACTAACTAAATATGCAGGCATGTATTACTAAATATGCAGACATGCACAACAGGGATGAAGTACTAACAGTACATAAAATGGAGATGAAGACTTCAACACCCAGGAAAACAATGACCAGACCAAAGTGCAACATTATGGATGCAATATAGATATGAAACTGAAACATATTAGATAATGTAAACTGGAATGGATATGAAGACTGAACATATCAAAAATTTTGAAAATACAAAGTTTCAAAATGAACCCAATAGGCTACAGTTACAAAACTCAAGTGAAGCAAATAATGCAACAGTAGCAGGTATATATGAATACAACCTCAATGCAGACAAGCAGACACACTATCTACATACATATATAACATCAAGCTATGATTCAAACAACAAGATAACATATGGTTTCAAGGGTCTGTTCATATTGTAAGAGCAGAGATATGGGATGCAGACAACTAAAGCATGGTACGAAGCAACATGTAACATTTCACATTTTATCAAAGTAATATAAGACAGTAGTGTGCAACTTGACATGCAAACTGCCACAAGACCAATTCAAGTGAAAATACCCAACTCAAATAAACCAACTAATGCAGACTGTCAAAAAAAAATGGATCAATAATGCAACCAGGTTATAAGGGACAAGCTATTAATACCTGTACAAGACTGCAACAATTCGAATGAGGGTGAACTCAAATGCATACAACAATTCAAAGTGCAAAGTGAGGATCATCATGCATGGACAGTGCAATGTGACTGAATACAAGTCAATGCCAAGAAAATGCAATACAAATAGGCAAACAAAATGGAAATGAAGACTGGAGCAACATGAGGCATGCAATACTCAGTACATATCTTTATTACAAGAACAATTATGCACTTTAACTACTTAATTAAACAAAATATTTTAGTAGCATCTGCACTTACCAACTTATCAATTTAAAACAAAAACTTGGTGCAGCTGTTCTTATCAATTTAAATCAAAAATTGATATCATTTGTTCTTAACAGTTTAAACAAAAAAAAAAAAAAAAAAATCAAATAGTATCTGTTCTTATTAGAATTAAAACAAAACCAAGTAGTATCTGTTCTTGACAATTTTAAAACAACCCAAATAGTATCTGTTATTATCAATTTAAAAAGAACAAAGTTATGAAAGTATTAGTGGTTATCAATTTAAAACAAATCGCAATTACTGTCTGTTCCTACCAGTTTAAAACTTAAAACTAATAACATCTATATCATAATCATATGCAGACTTGCCAAACTTCCTAGCCTAGACAACAAGTCACAGATCTACACACAATAATTATGGACATAACTCGTACAACATGGGGAGGCCGAGCAAGGTGATGAAGAAAATCAGAAAATGAAGAAGAAGCAAATCTGGACGAAAGGAAAAAATGCTATTACCTGATAGATCTCGGGCTCAAGAAGGAGGCAAGGCAGAGCGAATAGTGGAAGGGAAAAAAGAGCTGGTGTAAATATAGATGATGTTTGTGAAGTTCCATGGGGATCATAAGTGTAGATAACGCATCAGTTTTTAAAGAGCTTTTTCATGTGTGATTGTACTTTTGATATGTATATAGGCTATGAATAGGTGCATAGTTCGAACGTTATATAGTAAAACTTAATTTTTGAGGCATCAGTTTCTTTTACTTACGTGATTTAAGGAATGGGATAGATATATAGTGGTTTGAATGTAACTGATGAGCTACATCAGTGGAGGAGATAAATCAATAGTTATAATTTATGCGAGATGCCAGAATTGCAAGCCTTGATTTGTTGATAAATAGTGGTTTAAATCTTTGTATGAAAATATGTGTGAATGCAAAAGTCAGTGAGTTACATGGCTGAAAGGAAGGAGTGCATCAGTTATTCTTTAAAAATAGGTAAGAGGTTCGAACGTTTCTAGTAGAAAACTTGATTTTTATACTGACAAATATTTGGACCATGCATTTGATTCGTCTCAGTTTTATTTGTTTTCTTAAGTATCAGTTTTATTTTTAACTGTGTAAATATGAATACGTGTGTGATGATTCATTTATTTTTAAATAAATTTTGATTTGTATTAAATATGTTTACAAATGTATTTGGACGTTGCAAAATTGGAAAAATATGATCTGTGGCAAGATCAGAGGAAGAGCAATCAGTGGTTTATGACATCAGTTACAAAAGGAATGAAATAAAGGGAGGGACCGAGAGTTACACCACATATAAAGTTTAAAAATATGTAAATATGAATGCGTGATTTCAGCATGCTTTAAATCCCTTATTTAGTTTGATTAAAATAAATGAAATGGCTAGACTTAAGAATTAATTTATGAAAGAAAACTGACATGCGGAGGCAAGTGTAAATGAGTATATTACGTGATTAAGGAAACCCCTGATTTAGCATGTCACATAAGAATGGTAAATGTTAACCGTTTCAAATAATTAACAATTTCTAACCTTGCACTTGAATGTTTTAAACTGTTGCACGGTCCAAGGGAGAGAGAGCTATCAGTTTATAGGAAGGTAAATGTGTTATATGCGTGATTTAAGGTAGAGCCATTTGCAAGCAGAAAATGGGAAAGGTTGGAATTTGCTTCCAATAATATGTCTTGGCTGTAACGCAAAAGCTTGGTTTAAGGCATACGTTGATTTATCTTTAGACATGCAAACTTTTAATATCCCATTTGTTGCAAACTAAACAGTGTGATATAAGATTTAGGCAGTTACACAACTGGATTTAATGTATGCGTGATTTAAGTTTGATGGCTGATATAAGTGCAAAGGAAAAATATCAGAGAGGGATTTGAACGTTACTTAAAAATCAAAACTGAAACGGAAATTTAAAAGAGGGAGAGTTGATTTTCTTAGATGTGAACGGTAACAAAAAGATTTGTACACAGGGGTTGATTTTGCACTGATGTAGGGATGAACGTATGTAATACAATTTATTTTATCAATCGGTCAGTTAACGAATAATAAAATAATGTTTGGTATAAAATCACTGACTGATGTTTCTCTCCAAAATATTTGGAAACACGATTTTTACACTACGTTAAACAGACGCAGTCAAAATATCAAAAATTTCTGTAAAATAACATTTTAAAAACACACGTTTTATTACGTTGCTTTATACCCTAAAATTTGACGCGTCTTTTAAACGCGAAATTTTACAGTTTAAACATAGCTTAAACTTTTTACAGTTAATATTAAATTTTATTGACATATACAATTTTATAAAATATATCTTCAAATTAAATAATTAACTATATTGTTAAACACAATTTATATAAATACATTTTTTAAAATTAAATAATTAATAATAAAATAAATATCTAAAAACTAGGGCTGTTACACTCTCCCCCACTTAAGAACTTTTCGTCCTCGAAAAGGAACGAAAGAAGAGAAACAAAGAAGATAAGCTAGATAGACAAGAATCTTAAACGGATAGTTCCGGATTTGAAGCACGAAGAAGGTTCTCTAGAATTGGTTTTACCCCTTCAGTTTGACTGTCAGTCTATGGGTGCTCAGCGGTGCTCAGGTCCCGATGAGTAACAAAGATCTCAAAGATTATAGAAAGATTTCTAAATAGACTGGTATAAGCGATAGCATCCCAATCCGTAGCAGATAAGGAAACCAAGGACATTTAAAGATAGTTCAAAACAAAATAAGATAATAAATTTGAGATCATAATATTTTGAAAATCATTACGATTTATAGATATTATCATTTGGAAATCATACTACTAAAATCATAACCCTTTTAAAATAATCTTCATTTATTCAATTATAAATTTTCAAACATTATATTTTTAGAATAGCAGCACTGATAATATGTTATAGTAGATATGATAGTATTCCTAATCAGTTTATTATTTTCTTAACTCTAAATTCTTAACAAATATCCTAACCACTTTATTTGAAATACCTATTTTAAAAAATAAGATATTCCTTCAATAAAAATTTTTATCCGAAACCCAAAATCTCAATTATCAAATTTAGCAATATTAGAATATGTCCTAACTATTTAAATCATAATTATTCACTTAGGGAATAACTTTAATTAGAATTTCTTAGTTAGATTTAAGGTTCCATGTTAAATCAACTTTGATTATTAGGTTCCTTTGAATAAATTTCTTAAATTCCTTTTTCTATATCTACCTCTATTTATCTTTTACAACTAAAATTTTAGTGTATAACATTTATTATAACCACCTAAATTTTAATTATAAAATCCCCTTTTTATAATGTATATTATCCAATTACATTGTTAACTTTTGAAACTCAAGGTAAGTTATATTGAATGGAATTGAGTATTATACAACTAAACTTTCAAATTCAATTATTTCCTGTTGGAATTTCTTATTCAAATTTATTTTTATTAAATTATTCCTCAAGATAAAACTTAAGAATTAAATTTCTGATTCTTCTTCAAACCATTTAGAGATAAATAAATATATATACATAATATGTCAAATCAAATATAAATTATATATATTAAGTCATACTTTAGAAATTCAAATCAATTAAAATCTCAAGGAAACACTGTAGCCAGACTACAGAATGGTCTTTTCACTTCGAAACTCGAAAATGAATGTCGATGATGCTGCAGTCATCACCGAAATTATTTTCCAGTGACAAAGAGAAAAGCACTAATTTTAAAATTTCTTTGGAAACAAATTTCTATACAAAAATACTTATTACATCCTTTTAAAATTTAAACACAAGGTTTGAAATCATCAGAAATTTAATTCTCAAGTTTTAGTTTTAAATTCATTTCTGTTTCCAAATTAATTTATAACCATTGTTTTATATTCACTTATTTATTAGACAAACACATGGCTCACAACACCATAAATAAAATCAAAACTATTATCTCTTGACAACTAGTTAAATTAATTATAAAATTTTGAAAATTATACTCATATATATAATATTAGATTTTAATTTCAAATATAGGAATAAACTTCTCAACCAGGATAGAGACTCAAATTTGATGAACTCAAATCAAATAGAATTCAAGATAAATTGAAATCAGAAGATCAGAATAAGGAAACTGGGTAAGTCTATATAAGTCGCGGACAACCTTGACCTAGTCATCCGTGACTTAAAGAGCCATATCGATGTGGTTGGGGTAAATCTACATTTGATCCGAAGAGATAGAATTTGGAATAACCAAAGATACTAGCATATAAACCGAGGATAAATATAAATCTCCGGTGAATCAATGCTAATGGTAAAGGAGTTTCACCCCTTTATTAGAATAATGGCGAGACCGCCAATTTACAATAAAGATCATCCGAAGTGGAGTTATGAGATACTCCAGAATCTAAAGCAGATGAAAAAGTGAGGGATACGAATGAGCTTTGGAACCGTAGGGAATGTTCCAAAATTCGAAAAGAGAGTGGTTCAATCTCGAATGAACGTGATTCTGTAAATCAAATTTACCATACATTCTAAGTTTTGCCTAGAACCAAAGCTCTGATACCAAATGTAACGACCCAATATTTTCAACCATTCGCATCCGCACATTGTCGGACTTGAATTGTTCAAAATACTGCGTTGTAGAATAAATTTGGCAAAACTCAGAATATACAATAAATAGATCACAGAATCACATACACAGATATCAAAATCTCGCAGCGGAAATTAAAAATTTCAGTGGTTCATGAAGCCACTACAAATCTTTGATCAACAGAATTTACATAGTTTAGAATCTGCAATACAGCTTTAGACATACATAGGAACAGAGTCTTCCAAAGCCTTGCTTGCAAAAAGATAAAGACTGAAAAGGCTTCCAGCAGCACGAATGATCTACGGGATGTCCTAGCTCCAGATAGAACTGAAAACCGCAACTCAGGCTGACCCGAGCGTAAAATAAAACATAACACTCGAGTCAGGACATACATACTTATATAATGTAAGCTAATTCAAGTGTACTGTAATATAGAGCAAGTAACTTAAAGGATGCTTGGGACCGCCCATCCTCTAAGGATCCGTTAAACTATTTACTATGTAGTATATTGCGCTATTATAATAGTGTCTATTTATAAAATAAACATACTTTTAAATAGCATTAAGGCTTTACATTTTCCACCTTAACACGTAATAGTCCCAGTAGTCCATCCAATATCATAGCTCCTCCTGATCGGGAAGCAACTAGAGGATACCACACGGGCTACGGGAGAAATCTAAACTCGTACAAGGCTCGGTATGGTAGATGACACGGCACAACTAGGCAATGCCAGGGTAGATATACCAATTGCTATCCAGGCTGGTGGAAACGCGTAGCCGCAGTTACCGCCCACCTCGGACTAACTCCCCAAAATCAAAATATAGAGGTGGCCACCGAATCAATCCAAAATCATAGTATAATATCGAAGAGGAGCGTCCGATCAGAGGAATGACCTCATTGGCCTGGAATTGCTCCTGTTTTAGCCACCTTATGCCAACTCACGGGAGTCGGGTCCACGTATTTACCTTACAGGAAACGCCACCACCGACCTACTTCATTCTGGAATCTCCACCGCGTACACGGTTGGTCAAAGTGGTTTTCGGTATCGACAGAGAGTATGTCCATATCCGATCCCGGTCTCTTTGCCAACCCATCGTTATTATAACCCGTGGTCATTTAAAAACAATTTATACTTTAAAACCAGTATAAACATTTCCATTTCAAAACTATAAATACGATATCATTTAAAACCCAAAACAACATGATATCGTTATATTCAAATATAATTCTTTTCCAAAACCATACTGCTTAAAATTTATAATATCTGGAAACCAAATATTTGAATTATACCTTTAAACCATAATATATTGGAAATTTTTCTTTAAAAAAAACATAACTCCCAAAACACAAATGGTTTGGATATAAATGGTTTAACTTTATGGTTACTTTGTAAAGAAGATAATTTACATAGCTTTACAAATATATTTCTTTATTTTAAACCATAATTTAAATATCACTTCATGTTCCCAAGACCATTTCAATTCCTATATATATATCCAATTGGAGTATTAATATTCAAAACTAAGGTTGGATATTTTTTTCTTTCAACAAATTAGTGTTTATTATTTCGTCTTGAATATTCCCATAAATTCCATAGATAAAACTCCAAAATTATGCCATTAAATAATTTCAAAATTTACTTAACACTAGAATGTTCATCTTAAATTTATTAAGAAAAATCCAGTTATAAATCTCATATCTTAAAGGTCTCCAAAACTTAAACATAAATATAATTTATCAAATTCCTTAAATTTCAAAACAATCAAATTCCAGATTCTATAGCACTTAGGAAATGCTACCTAAAGTTACGGGTAAAACTAGTCCAATTTCAAAAGACAGCATTTAAATGCTTTAGTAGATTGTTTAACTTAATAAATATTTCCAAATATAACTTATATATATATTTCTTAACTGAAATCTTATCCTTTCAAAAATCCAGAATTTCCAAAATAAGTTATATTCCAAAATTTTATTCAAATATTTATTTATTTATTTATTAACATTTATAACTCATTCAAAATCAATATAAAATCCTTTAAAGATATTAAATCAAATATTTAACTTCCAAAATAATTTTAAATATTTCAGAAAATATTATAAGGACCACGGGCCTGTATATAGTTTTCTAGCCTAGGTCAAGTGATACGGATTTATATCATTTCAATCCGTAATTTACAAACCCCGGGTTCTATCATTTCAAACCCGCAATCCCAAGTTAACAGTTAAACAGTTAACATAATAATAGCACAGTAATCATCATTTAGGCCTATCATTTCAGCCCACAACAATCTAAATTTAACAGGGAACTTGCAGTGGTGATTTAAGCAGTAAATAAACAATAATATAATATAACTGCAGAAATAATACAACAGATAATAACTGATGAGGTGTCAATTTAAATGGGATTCATCATTCTACGTTATACTACAGACAGATAATATTTAAATAAAATTTTTACACATACACTTGCGATAATTCACAAAATATATGTACATATGTCTGGTGAGGAATACTCACCTGAAAGTTGCAGAAAATTTGAATACAAAACGACGATTCACCGATAAAGCACGACAGAGAATAACGATCAAATTCTTCTGACGTAGATTCAAATCTAGAACAAAATTTCAATTATGGAATACGTGACTTAAAAATTTACGATCAAAGAAAATGAGAATAGAACGGGGTTTGTTTGCTTTGCTCGACCACTCCACCGTGTACCGTGACCAAAACATACCCTAAACGAGAACCGGGTAACACTAAACTACGACAAAATTTCTAAAGGCTGACTGACAGAAGGTGAAGTTTTCCTACTCTATACTTTGTACATGTGCACACTCGTATCCCATGCAAACTCACGCCATGAATAGAACATAACACTTCCCTGTGTCCAAAATTTTTACCCTGAGAAAAACTCAACTGCTTCGGGCCAAGCAAGTCGTTGCTTCGAGTCAGCACCTATATTGCTTCGAGTTAAATATGTCAAATCTACGGGTCATATGCAAAACTGGTGAACACTTATCCCTATTTCTCTGTTATCCGAATACTTACAGATGCCCATGTTTGTGTTGCCCAACTATCTTCTAACTCATATTTACTTCTAGAATTCAGCTTCACCATCAGATTTTTTTTTTTTTTTTTTTTTTTTTTTTTTTTTTAAAACCTAGTTGTTCCCCATTTCTACCCAGGCTGATACTAACTAAATATGCAGGCATGTATTACTAAATATGCAGACATGCACAACAGGGATGAAGTACTAACAGTACATAAAATGGAGATGAAGACTTCAACACCCAGGAAAACAATGACCAGACCAAAGTGCAACATTATGGATGCAATATAGATATGAAACTGAAACATATTAGATAATGTAAACTGGAATGGATATGAAGACTGAACATATCAAAAATTTTGAAAATACAAAGTTTCAAAATGAACCCAATAGGCTACAGTTACAAAACTCAAGTGAAGCAAATAATGCAACAGTAGCAGGTATATATGAATACAACCTCAATGCAGACAAGCAGACACACTATCTACATACATATATAACATCAAGCTATGATTCAAACAACAAGATAACATATGGTTTCAAGGGTCTGTTCATATTGTAAGAGCAGAGATATGGGATGCAGACAACTAAAGCATGGTACGAAGCAACATGTAACATTTCACATTTTATCAAAGTAATATAAGACAGTAGTGTGCAACTTGACATGCAAACTGCCACAAGACCAATTCAAGTGAAAATACCCAACTCAAATAAACCAACTAATGCAGACTGTCAAAAAAAAATGGATCAATAATGCAACCAGGTTATAAGGGACAAGCTATTAATACCTGTACAAGACTGCAACAATTCGAATGAGGGTGAACTCAAATGCATACAACAATTCAAAGTGCAAAGTGAGGATCATCATGCATGGACAGTGCAATGTGACTGAATACAAGTCAATGCCAAGAAAATGCAATACAAATAGGCAAACAAAATGGAAATGAAGACTGGAGCAACATGAGGCATGCAATACTCAGTACATATCTTTATTACAAGAACAATTATGCACTTTAACTACTTAATTAAACAAAATATTTTAGTAGCATCTGCACTTACCAACTTATCAATTTAAAACAAAAACTTGGTGCAGCTGTTCTTATCAATTTAAATCAAAAATTGATATCATTTGTTCTTAACAGTTTAAACAAAAAAAAAAAAAAAAAAATCAAATAGTATCTGTTCTTATTAGAATTAAAACAAAACCAAGTAGTATCTGTTCTTGACAATTTTAAAACAACCCAAATAGTATCTGTTATTATCAATTTAAAAAGAACAAAGTTATGAAAGTATTAGTGGTTATCAATTTAAAACAAATCGCAATTACTGTCTGTTCCTACCAGTTTAAAACTTAAAACTAATAACATCTATATCATAATCATATGCAGACTTGCCAAACTTCCTAGCCTAGACAACAAGTCACAGATCTACACACAATAATTATGGACATAACTCGTACAACATGGGGAGGCCGAGCAAGGTGATGAAGAAAATCAGAAAATGAAGAAGAAGCAAATCTGGACGAAAGGAAAAAATGCTATTACCTGATAGATCTCGGGCTCAAGAAGGAGGCAAGGCAGAGCGAATAGTGGAAGGGAAAAAAGAGCTGGTGTAAATATAGATGATGTTTGTGAAGTTCCATGGGGATCATAAGTGTAGATAACGCATCAGTTTTTAAAGAGCTTTTTCATGTGTGATTGTACTTTTGATATGTATATAGGCTATGAATAGGTGCATAGTTCGAACGTTATATAGTAAAACTTAATTTTTGAGGCATCAGTTTCTTTTACTTACGTGATTTAAGGAATGGGATAGATATATAGTGGTTTGAATGTAACTGATGAGCTACATCAGTGGAGGAGATAAATCAATAGTTATAATTTATGCGAGATGCCAGAATTGCAAGCCTTGATTTGTTGATAAATAGTGGTTTAAATCTTTGTATGAAAATATGTGTGAATGCAAAAGTCAGTGAGTTACATGGCTGAAAGGAAGGAGTGCATCAGTTATTCTTTAAAAATAGGTAAGAGGTTCGAACGTTTCTAGTAGAAAACTTGATTTTTATACTGACAAATATTTGGACCATGCATTTGATTCGTCTCAGTTTTATTTGTTTTCTTAAGTATCAGTTTTATTTTTAACTGTGTAAATATGAATACGTGTGTGATGATTCATTTATTTTTAAATAAATTTTGATTTGTATTAAATATGTTTACAAATGTATTTGGACGTTGCAAAATTGGAAAAATATGATCTGTGGCAAGATCAGAGGAAGAGCAATCAGTGGTTTATGACATCAGTTACAAAAGGAATGAAATAAAGGGAGGGACCGAGAGTTACACCACATATAAAGTTTAAAAATATGTAAATATGAATGCGTGATTTCAGCATGCTTTAAATCCCTTATTTAGTTTGATTAAAATAAATGAAATGGCTAGACTTAAGAATTAATTTATGAAAGAAAACTGACATGCGGAGGCAAGTGTAAATGAGTATATTACGTGATTAAGGAAACCCCTGATTTAGCATGTCACATAAGAATGGTAAATGTTAACCGTTTCAAATAATTAACAATTTCTAACCTTGCACTTGAATGTTTTAAACTGTTGCACGGTCCAAGGGAGAGAGAGCTATCAGTTTATAGGAAGGTAAATGTGTTATATGCGTGATTTAAGGTAGAGCCATTTGCAAGCAGAAAATGGGAAAGGTTGGAATTTGCTTCCAATAATATGTCTTGGCTGTAACGCAAAAGCTTGGTTTAAGGCATACGTTGATTTATCTTTAGACATGCAAACTTTTAATATCCCATTTGTTGCAAACTAAACAGTGTGATATAAGATTTAGGCAGTTACACAACTGGATTTAATGTATGCGTGATTTAAGTTTGATGGCTGATATAAGTGCAAAGGAAAAATATCAGAGAGGGATTTGAACGTTACTTAAAAATCAAAACTGAAACGGAAATTTAAAAGAGGGAGAGTTGATTTTCTTAGATGTGAACGGTAACAAAAAGATTTGTACACAGGGGTTGATTTTGCACTGATGTAGGGATGAACGTATGTAATACAATTTATTTTATCAATCGGTCAGTTAACGAATAATAAAATAATGTTTGGTATAAAATCACTGACTGATGTTTCTCTCCAAAATATTTGGAAACACGATTTTTACACTACGTTAAACAGACGCAGTCAAAATATCAAAAATTTCTGTAAAATAACATTTTAAAAACACACGTTTTATTACGTTGCTTTATACCCTAAAATTTGACGCGTCTTTTAAACGCGAAATTTTACAGTTTAAACATAGCTTAAACTTTTTACAGTTAATATTAAATTTTATTGACATATACAATTTTATAAAATATATCTTCAAATTAAATAATTAACTATATTGTTAAACACAATTTATATAAATACATTTTTTAAAATTAAATAATTAATAATAAAATAAATATCTAAAAACTAGGGCTGTTACAGATATTTACGAGAGAAAAACTCCAAATAAAAAGGCTTCATCCTTTCTTTGATTTCGCACACTCATTTTTTTGGGTTATCTCCTCGTTGAACTCGGAGCAACCAAATTTCCTTGTTATGAAAATTCTTGATGCCGTAATCCACCTATGCATGCGGTGATATGGGGGCAATCGACCCCGTCTCAATGTCTGTTAACTGATCAGGCTCTACCACAGTGGCAATACCGTGCAGACATTTTGTAACGACCCCGAATTTCTGTCAACTAATTTTTATTTTATTTATTTAATTAATTTTAATATTAATAAGTAAAATTTATGAGTCGAATAAATTTTATTTCGAATAATTGAATTTAATTGGATAATTAAATCAATAATTTAATATGTGAAATTACAGAAGTAATTGAAAATTGGGTTAAATATGATTGAAAATGATTTGTAAAATTTTTATTTTATCATGTTGGAGTTAGGATGATGTTGTAGAACTTTTAAAATCGAATTAAAAATTTATTTGTGAAAATTGAATATTTTAATATTTAATCGACTAGTGAAATTAGCCATTTTTCGATCAGTCTCAGAATTGGCCGAAACTAGTTCCATTGGGTCCATAGTAATTAGTCATTATCGGATTTCAATTTTCGTACCAATCGGAGTTTTCGTTTGACCGTGGCAGCTCGAAACGCATCGAAATTGTTTTAATATTAATTTGGCGAGTTAAAATAGTCATTTTTCAAACAGTCTCGGATTTCGACGAAACCAGTTTCATTGGACCCGTAATGCAATATTATTGTAAGGTTTCAAATTTCATGTCAATCGGATTTACCGTTTGTCCGGTACAAGCTAAAACGCCTAGAAAATTCGTTTAATCGGTTTAATTTAAATTGATCGTTTATTGCCATAACTTACACATATCATCGAATTAGCTTCCGAAACCTATTCCATTGTGTCCGGAACGTGGGGTAAACCTTAGAAACGCCGGTCACCGTGTGTAAATTGGAGTTCGGAAAATCCGGGAAAAATAGTGTTTCGTCGGTTCTCTATAAAAGGACCCCTTTGTTTTCCTTTTTTTTTTTGGAAAATAATCAAACTAGGGTTAGCCGGCCCTAAAAATTCGATGGCCAGAATTGCACCATCCTTCTTCCACTAATCTTATCCAATCCACTCACTTTCATCGAAAATGATCAACTACAAAGTTGAAGATAATATCGAGTGCTTCGATTCTATATGGGTATGATCATTTTTAGTGGCACGAATTGATGGCAATCTAAGCTGGAACGGCCGAACTTCACGCACGCGTTTCGAGGTCAGGTCAGGGCCGAGCTTGACGCCCTTTATGCCGAAGGTGGAGCGCGAGGTGTGCTTCGATATGATGTTACTTGATCAATATAGAACGTTCGATGGTGGCCGAAAATTTTAACCCTAGTTCGGCTTGTTGGGTTCAAACGCACGGTAACAAACTGGAGATGAACGCGTTGGGAAGAAATAGAAATATGCGGCCACGATTTCCTTTCCTGAAACGTGCGGCCATGATGGAATTTTTAGGTTAAAATAAAAATAAATTGTAAATTAATTTGTATATGAATTCGTATGATGTTTAAAATATGATAACTTGTTCATACGAGGTCAGATTGAGACGAAACAACATGCTTGGAATCGTATGGACGAGCTTTACGCTATGGAGTTGGATTGGAGTCGTTTGGAGCTAGTGAGAATTTCGGGTAAAATTAAACGTCCGTTTAATTTTATTCGAAATAAATCGCTAAAACGGAATTGAAATCAAGGTGAGAAGTTCTCACTCAATCGAATCGATTTCGATTTTAATTTTAAATAGTTATATTTAAAAATTTTGAATGCATGTTTGAATGATGATTGTTATCTATTGATTGTTAAAATAGACATTATGCGCCGTTAGTAAGCGGATGTTATTTATTAAAAACATATACCGCGAATATTTCACAGTATAGTGAAATTGGTATTATTTATGTACTTGGAGTTGATTTTCCCGCATTATATAGCGGATGAGACCCTATTGCGCCATCTATTAAGCGGATAATAATTTATGAATCGCATATACCACGATAATTCCGTACTGGAACGGAATTGGTATTGTGCTAACATCTTTGGATGTAGGGAAACAGGTTGGAGGGATCCAACTGGATTCCTCAACTGTATTGATTTATTTACATATATTGTGATATTTGTTGATTATCATATCAATATATGATATTTGGATGTCGTGATTGGCTATTTGGTGCTGCTGCATCATCGGATCCATTTCTGAAGTTTTAAAATAATGATTTTGGTTTTAAAAGGGATTTTAAAGTGATTTTCGAAAGTATACGTTTTATTAAATTTTGAATTGTTAAAATAAATAAATGTTATAATTTTATTTTCATAAAAGTTATGATTTTTGGAAAATAATACTTAAGTGTGATTGTGAAGTATATAAGCTTTAAATAACGATTTTTAAATTATTAAAAGAATAAATTTAGTTAAATTGGGATTTTTGAATTGTTTTAAAAACAATTTATATAAAAGATTTAAAATTTGATATTTATAAATTAAAAATATAGGAATTATAAAACGAATATTTATAAGCGTTAAAATGAATTATAAATGAATTCATAAGTGAATAAGATTTGTAATTTGTACAGTTTTAAAAGAACGATTTGTAAATAAATGAATTATAAGTATTTAACTTATAATATGGACTTTTGGTATATATCTGAGATATATATAAATTGAATCGGATTAATAAAGGATATTTTTAAATCAAAGCTTATAAATAGAAACGGAATTTATAGACATTGTTTATAAATTCGAAATCAATGGAATTTGATAAATTGAAAGTTGAAAAATTGGTTTAGGAAGTATATTCACGATTTTGGACAGTGAATATATTATCACATAAAATGGATATGCTTGGGAAAATGAATATTATAAATGAATTTAATCGTTTTAACGGTGTTTTAAAATGTATTAACCATCGAAAACATAGATTTCAACGTTCATTGTTGAAATAGGCGTTTTCAAGAAATAAGGAAATGGTGGACTATAACACAGTTGTTATAGTAAATGATTTCCAAAAGGAAATGTTTTTGTATAGTATTGGGATTTATATATCTATCTAAATTTCGAATCCCTGTACTAGTGATTTTGGGTCATCGTAACGATGTCTTACGCAACATTCGTTTTGACCCAAATAAATGTGTTATGTGAATGTTTTCCTTAAAGAATGAAATATATACTTAATTTCGATATTAAGTATATTGAATATTTTCTAAGTATTGAAAATAAATGAATTTGTGAATTACTTATTAATAAATAAGTATGGAAATGTTTTTCCAATGTGAAATGAAACATTTTGAGAATTTATCTTTTTGAAGATAAATTGAAAATGAATAATTGAAATCGTATATTCATAAATATTTTGGAATGTAAATTCACTATGGAATTTATAAATGGAAAGGGGAATTTGATTAAAAATAAACGTTGATTTATTTTTGAAGTGTGGAAAGATATAGCTAGTAAAGATATTTTGGAAAGTAAATAATTTTGGAAATTATTTGGAATCTGGTGATGTCGAGCATGCCTATTGATAGTAAAAAAAATCCGACTATCAATATTTACCTTTAAATAGGTATTTGTTGTGATTGTTTGAAACTGAATGCCACACTTATTTTTAATATAAGCGCTCACTATTCGGGTTAGCCAGGAAACGACCTTGGGGTCGTATAACCCATTCCGAATTTGTGATACGTGGTAATGGATTTGCATTCGATGACCGGTGTTGAAGACCGGATATTTTTGAAAACGGAAGGATTACCGTCGAGTTACTCTACATCGGCTGATCTCCAATATAGATGTTTTATCACCCTTAGTGACGGGAAGTCCGGTCACGATTAGTGAATATCCGGATTGCAAGGACTTCTTTGGAAGTGCCTTCGGTTCTGTTCGCGCCCGGAACGGACTTGTATGGATTGTATGTCTGACATTACAAATTGAGATATAAAGCTGATTTCTTTCAAATATATTTCTGTTGGTGGCGGAGAATTTATTCTCTTAGCTTAACACCCTTCTCTGAAACGTACGAGCTCAGAGGTTATGTAGTTGAAGGTTATTAGTGATATACTCCAAATTTGGTAATGTGACATGCTGAGTGTTGCTGTGAAATGATCATTGTTTGATCATTTGTGATATGATCATTTGTTTGATCATTTATCTTGGTGATCATTACTTTGATCATTTGTTGACCTAAAGCACAACTTTTGTATAAAGCGTGGCTTTGTGGACGAGACTTTGTCGGACCTCACACCCCGGAAATGGTCAAAACAGGAAGGATGCGACAAGGTTATTAGGGGGTAGCGCCCCTTTAGTGTATGTCATTCCTTCTGGATAGAGGTGGTATCATGGTATGGAGCCCAGATATTTAACCTATGTTGTTGCTGCAAATTTTGTGGTTGTTGGAAATCGAGGATCCTCGGATAGATCGGTTACGATCGGGGGATGACATATTCGTGTCAGTAGTTACCCAGTTAGGGGTAACCTGACCTTGTGTTGGCAGAGATCGGTTTGGTTCTCGGGACGTCATTCCAGAGGCGTTTCAATGTGGCAATGGGAACTTCCTTGGCCTGACCATTTGTTGGAAATCCAAAGAAACAATACGAGACTTGTACGGTTTTAGTTGTAGAACCTGCCATTTACGTATGGTGGCGCCCTACTGTTTAGATGGTAGCTATAGTAGGCATACGATAATGGTCGTTTGTTGGCTAAGATTTATATCTTTACTTTTGAAATGTTTTCTGCACTATGCACTAGTAATAATATCAAATGTTTCTTTTTAATGCGTATCAAGCATCTTTGACTATCATAAGGAGAAATCTCCTCCGATTCTGCGTTTGCATTGTGTGCGTGTGCGGGAGGCCTTATGGTAGTCTCATTTTTAAAAGCATTGCGAATTGACTTTAAAAATATTCCTCTGTTTTGATTTTAAAGATAAATAAACTATTTTAGTTCTCACACCAGTCACATGACTGACTCGGAGTTTATTGTTTTCCTTCCTAAACTCTGGGTGCCCACCAATGTCCACACGGGCAGTCAAGAGTAAGGTTTATCAGGATATTCTGGAATTCAGGAGTTGCAGGAGGCAAGCTGGATGGCATGACGTATTCACTAGTATATAGTATTTCTTTTCCGTTGTTTGTTTGTCGTTGTACACTCTGATGATGTAATGTAATGTAATATGATGAAATGTAATAACTGATATAGTTCTTTGTTTAAAGATTATTCATTTATCTATTATATGTTGTTCCGCTGCGAATTGTGAGATTCTGATGTTGTTCTGTTATTTCTTTCTGTTCTATTCTATCTTTTTTTCTGTCTTCTTCTACTTTTTCTTCTTCTTTAACCCTAATGGTTCGATTTTTCGGCTTTCGATTGCTCGGCAGTTGATACAGTAGACGTATTGATGTCGGTTTTCATGGACGAAAAATCGTTATCATTACATTTGATATCAGAGCTTATGGTTAAGCGACAACCATGGCTCTGTTGGGTATAACTCATTAGAGATAGAGTCAGCAGTACTCTAGAATGAGTGTGAGTGTAATAATAGCTATGAGTGCATATTTGTTACTGAATATAAAAATGTTTTATATTGTGTTTGCTTATCCGTTGAGCTGTTTGTGAATTCTGATCAGTAGATGGGACGCCATATTATCGATAGGGATTTCTAAACACTTAAACGAGGCATGTCGACATAGTATTATTTAAATTGGGTAAATGAAATAATTTTACCTTGATTATATTTTATATATAAAGGAATAATTTTTCGGAATTATTAAAGTGTATATGAATTGTTTTTTGATTGTTGAATAAGTTAAATAAAACCAAAGTTGTAAAAGAATAATTGTATAAGAAATTGAATTATAAGTATGGGGTTATAATTAAAATGATTTACACTTGTGAAAAAATCTTATATATAAGAAGTGAAATTATATAAGTAAAAGGGTTTGTAAATGTGATTTATAATCTGAAAATAAAATTCCAGAGAAGTGTTTTGAAAGGATTTGATAATTTGGAAAATTGTTTTGGAGAAATTAAAGCTCTAAACTCTTTTAGGTCGTTGGAAAATAATCCTGACGATGATGGCCACATCATTAGAATTCATTTTCGGGGTTCCAAAAGAGAAATTGCTGCCAAATTGTTTTAAATAAAAGTTGTTTGGAAAATTTTGAGTTTGGATTTTGAAATTCAAAAGATAATTGAATTGATTTCAAAAATGGTTTTGAAAGATTTGAAAGGACTTTGGAATCCTATTTAAGATATTTATGGGAATGATAAATGAGTTGATAACTTATACAGATTGAATTTTGATAGAATAAATTTAACTTAAAGGATGAAGTTAAATTAAAGGAAGTATAAGTAAATCAATAAAATCCAAGTTGAAATAAATTAGAGTTGTCATCAAAGACATGTAATTTGAAATTTAACAAAAGGAAAGTTAAATAAATTGATTTGGATTTGATAAGATGCTTGAAATGAAATATAACTTAAGTGAAGTTGAATGAAGTTAATTTTGGTATCGAAGTAAATTAATAAGTGAATTAATGAAATGAAGTCATTAAAAATTTGAACTTGAGTTATATAAATGAAATTCAACATTATATTGTTAAAGGAATTAACAATTGAATTGAACTAATGGATTAAATGTTAATCAATTAAATTAAATAATTGATATGAAATAATGAATGTAAGTGTTAATTCATTAGAAGCTAATGTTATTAGAAATTCAATAAATTGAATGAAAGTCAATTTAATATGATCCAATTGGAATTAAAAATGTTGAACCAAATTGAATGTAAAGTGAATAAATTTGGTTGTATTGAATAAACATTGGTTGTTATTTGATTGTTGATTGATTGTATATAATTCATTAAGTGTTAATGAAATTAAATTAGCGAAATTGGAAGCTATGTAATTGAATTCAAATGGATAATATGTAAACTTGAATAGAATTGAATTTGATTTGGAAGCGAACTAGTTTGAATATAAATGAGTGAATGATTGCTAATTGAAATTGAATATGAATGAATGTTAGTAAATCCAATGTTAATGAATCAAATGTGATTTAAATTGGAAAACAAATTCATTGAATATGTAACGACCCAGGATTTTTAGTAATTAGAATTTTAATATTTAATTAATTTTAAATATTAATAAGTGAAATTTATAAGTCGAATAAATTTTATTTCGAATTATTGGATTTAATTGAATAATTAAATCGGTAATTTAATATGTGAAATTATGGAAATAATTGAAAATTGGGTTAAATATGATTGAAAATGATTTGTAAAATTTTATTTTATCATGTTGGAGTTAGAATGATATTTTAGAACTTTTAAAATCGAATTAAAAGTTTATTTGTGAAAATTGAATATTTTAATATTTAAATCGACTAGTGAAATTAGCCAATTTTTGAACAGTCTCAGAATTGAACGAAACCAGTTCCATTGGATCCGTAATAGTTAGTTATTACCGGATTTCAATTTTCGTAGCAATCGGAGTTACCGTTTGGTCGCGGCAGCTCGAAACGCATCGAATTGTTTTTAATATTAATTTGGCGAGTTAAAATAGCCATTTTTCAAAAATTCTCGGATTTCGACGAAACCAGTTTCATCGGATCCGTAATGTGATATTATAGTAAGTTTTCAAATTTCCTGTCAATTGTATTTACCGTTTGTCCGGTACAAATTAAAACGCCTAGAAAATCGTTTAAATCGGTTTAATTTAAAATGAACGTTTATTGCCATAACTCGCACAGATGTCCGAATTAGCTTTCGAAACCTGTTCCATTGTGTCCGGAACGCGGGGTAAACCCTAGAAACGCTGGTTACGGCGCGTAAATCGGAGTTCGGAATTCCCGAAATGAATAGTGTTTCGTTCGTTTCCTATAAATAGACCATCTACTTCACAAAAAAAAAAAAAAACTAAACCTAACCCTAGCCGCCTCCACCAGAATCAAAGGCCAGAAACTTCCCAAATTCATTCCTTAATCTCTCCAAATCCATCGACAATTAGAGGAAAGTGTCAACTACAAAGACGAAGTGTGTAACGAGGGCTTTAATTCTATACGGAGATGATCGTGTCTCGTGTAGCGTGGAAGGAGAAAACGTGGCCGAAAGGGGGCACGTTCGGCCTCGGCGTGCGTGCATATGTGGCGACCGAGTTTGACAGTGATGGGGGCGGAGGTGCACGCGGGTGAGGGCTTCACGATGGCGCATCCTGATCGCCTTCAACTCGCGTGTGGTGGTTGCAAAGTCGAACCCTAATGTTGATGTAGTGGGTTCTTTTGCACGGCTATGGCCTGTAGATGGATAACGTGAGTGAGGAAGGAGGGAAACGCACGGATCTGATGGCAAGGGTAAGGGATCCAACGGCCGGGATAGTTTAGGGTTTAGTTATAAAATTTAATTTGTTAATTATTATGTTATAAATCGTGTAAACTTCATAATATCATAACTTTTTCATACGAGGTCGAAAACGTGCGAAACAAGAAGCGTTGGAATCGTATGGACGAGCACTACGCTATGGAATTGGATTGGAGTCATTTGGAGTTAGGGAAAATTTCGTGTAAAATTAAACGTCCGTTTAATTTTATTCGAAATAAATCGCTAAAACGAAATTGAAATCAAGGTGAGAACTTCTCACTCAATCGAATCGGTTTCAATTTTATTTTCAATAGTTAGATTTAAAATACTTGAATGCATGTTTGAATGATGATTGTATCTATTGATTGTTAAAATAGACATTATGCGCCGTTAGTAAGCGGATGTTATTTAGTAAAAACATATACCGCGAATATTTCATAAACAGTGAAATTGGTATTATATATAATAGCAATATATATATATATATATTGGCATATGTATATATTGGAGTTGTTGATTTCCCGCATTTTTTAGCGGATGAGACCCTATTGCGCCGTTATTAAGCGGATAATATTTTAAATCCCATATACCGCGATAATTCCATACTGGAGCGGAATTGGTATTGTGCTAATGTTTTTGGATGCAGGAAAACAGGTTGGAGGGATCCAACTGGATTCCTCAACAGTATTTATTTGATTTCAGATATTTTGATATTTGATGGATTATCATATCGATATATGATATCGTTGTTGTCGTGATTGACTATTTGGTATGTAGCATCATTAGACCAAATTTTGGGATTTTAAAAAGGATTTCAAAGTGATTTTTGAAAGTATACGTTATAAAATATTTTGGAATTGATTCATTTTAAATGAATAAACGTCATAATTTTAATGTTATAAAAATTATGATTTTTGAGAAATACAGTTAAAAGTTGATTTTTGAAAATATGGGATTAATGATTTTATAAAATAGTTAAAACGGGATTTCTGAATTTATTGTGAAAAGTTTAAATATAGGATTTATAAAATTTGGTTATTTTATAAATCAAAAATGGTGAAATTATAAAGGACTTTGAAGACGTTTTAAAAGAATAATATAAATTGATTTATATAAAAAGATTTATAAATTGATAATTTATAGATTAAAATATTTGAATTATAAAACGAGTTTTTTTATAAGTGTTAGAATGAATTATGAATGAATTTCATAAATGAATGAAATTTATAGAATTATAAACGGTGAAGTTATAAATGGAATTTTATAAGCAGTAGGTTTATAAAATTTATAAAGTTATTAAAAGAATAGATTTGGATAAATAATTGAATCTTATAAGTTATAAGATTTATAATTATGAAGTTCAAAGGAACGATTTTTGCAAACAAATAAATTATAAGTATTTAACTTATAACGTGAACTTTTGGTATATAATTGAGTTATGAATTGAATATAGGGTAATAAAGGAATTTATAAATGTAGTTTTATAAATTCGCAAACGACTTGTTTTGATAAGTAAATTGTTGTAATTTATTTATGGAGTTATATTCACGTTGATACGGTGAATAATCCTTTAAAGTAAAGTGAATAGAAATGATGAAATTGGTTAACGTAGTATATTCACGTTTTTGAATAGTGAATAATATGTTAAAGAAATTGTTTTGAATGTGATGTTGTAAATAGAATTAAAACGATCTAACGATGTTTTAAAATGAGTTAAGATTCGAAATCATAGATTTCAACATTCATTGTTGAAATAGATGTTTTCGAGAAATAGAAGGAAATGGTGGACTATAACACTGTTGTTATAGTAAATGATTTCCGAAAGGAAATGTTTTATATAGTATTGGGATTTATATATCTATTTTAATTTCGAATCCCTATACTAGTGATTTTGGGTTGTCGTAACGATGTTTTACGCAACATTCGTTTTGGCCCAAATAAATACGTTTAAGTGAATGATTTCCTTAAAGAATGAAATATATACTTAATCTCCATTTAAGTATATTTGAATATTTTCCAAGGGTTGAAAATAAATGGATTGAGAATTACTTAATAAGTAAGTATGGAAATGTTTTCCAATATAAAGTGAATATTTTGAGAATTTATCTTTTTGAAGATAAATTTAAATGAATAATTGAAATCGTATATTCATAGATATTTTGAAATATAAATTCACTATGGAATTTATAAAAGAAAGGGGAACTTGTTTAAAAATAAATATTGATTTATTTTTGAAGTGTGAAAATTATATATCTTGTAAAGATATTTTGGAAAATAAATAATTTGGAAAATTATTTGGAATCTGGTGATGTTGTGCATATCCATTGATAGTTCAATAACCGACTATCAATATTTACCTTTGAATGGGTAATTGATGTGATTTGTTTGAATTTGAATGCCACACTTATTTTTGAATAAGCGCTCACTATTCGGGTTAACCGGAAAAGGACCATGGTGTCGTATAACCCATTCCGAATATGTGATACGTCGTTATGAATTGCATTTGATGACCGGTGTTGAAGACCGGGTATTTGCGAAAGCGATAGGATGACCTATCGATTGTCTCTGCACTGGGTAGCTCGTGGTATAGAGATTCCCTAAGTGATGGGAAATTCGATCGGGATTGTGAATACCCGGATTGCAAGGGCTTCGTAAGAAGTGCCTTCGGTTCTGTTCGAGCCCGGAACAGACTTGTATGGATTGTATGTCTGACGTTACAAATTGAGATATAAAGCAGATTTCTTTCAAATATATTTCTGTTGGTGGCGGAGAATTTATTCTTTTAGCTTAACACCCTTCTCTGAGACGTACGAGCTCGGAGGTTATGTAGTTGAATGTTATCAGCGATATATCCCCAATTTGGTAATGTGACATGCTGAGTGTTGCTGTTAAATGATCATTGTGTTGATTATTTGTGATAGGATCGTTTATTTGATCGTCTATCCTGGTGATCATTTCTATGATCATTTGTTGACCCAAAGCATGGCTTTTGTATAAAGTATGTTTTTGTGGACGTGACTTCGGCGAGCCTCACACCTCGGGAATGGTCAAAATAGGAAAGATGCGGCAAGGTTATGAGGGGTAGCGCCCTTTAGGATATGTGCATTTCCTTCTGGAAAAGGGTGGTATCATGGTATGGAGCCCAGATACTTACTCATGTTGAAAACACTTTATGATTGTGTGAATTGATTACGAGCGCTCGGTTGAAAGGTCCCAAAGGACCGGGGGACGACATATTCGGTCAGTTGTTACTCAGTTAGGGGTAACCCGGCCTTGTGTTGGTAGAGATCCGGTTTGGTTCTCGGGGATGTCTATCCAGAGGCATTCTCATGTGGGAATGGGAAGTTCCTTGGCCTGATCATTCGTTGGAAATCCAATTCCCAATACGAAACCTTGTACGGTATTAGTTGTAGAACCTGCCATTTACTTATGGTGGTCACCACTGTTTGGATGGTAGCTATAGTAGGCATAGTTCGAAATGTCTATGCTGGCTAAGATTTATATTCTACTTTCGAAATAAATTTTTCCTACACTATGCACTAGTAATAATATCAAATGTTCTTTAAAATACGTATCAAGCATCTTTGACTATCATAAGGAGAAATCTCCTCCGATTCTGTGTTTGCATTGTGTGTGTGTGCGGGAGGCCTTATGGTAGTCTCATTTTTAAAAGCATTGCGAATTGACTTTAAAAATATTCTTCTATTTTGATTTTAAAGATAAATAAACTGTTTTGAGTTCTCACACCAGTCACATGACTGACTCGGAGTTTATTTTTTGCCTTCCTAAACTCTGGGTGCCCACCAATTTTCACACGGGCAGTTAAGAGTTAGGTTTATCAGGATATTCAGGATATTCTGGAGTTGCTGGAGGCAAGCTGGTTGGCATGGCGTATTACTAGTACATAGTATTTCTTTTTCCGCTGCACTGTTTGTTGTTGTTGTACACTCTGACGATATGATGTAATGAAATGTGATGTAATGTAATAACTGATATAGTTCTTTGTTTAAAGATTATTCATTTATTTATTATATGTTGTTCCGCTGCGATTGTGAGATTCTGATGTTGTTCTGCTATTTTCTATTCCGTTCTATTTTCTATTTTCTTTCCTCCCTATCTTCTTATCTCTTCTTCTATCTTTTTTCTTTTTCTTAAACAATGATAATTCGTATTTCTGTTCATCTTGAATTAATCTATGGAGATTAGTGTATATTCAAGGAGTACGGATTTGCGGGTCATCACAGGTGGTATCGGAGCATATGGTTAAGCGACAACCATGGTTCTGTTGGGTATTACTCATTAGAGATAGAGTCAGTAGTACTCTAGAATGAGTTTGAGTGTAATAATAGCTATGAGAGCGTATTTGTTAGTGAATATGAAATTGTTTATATTGTGATGATTGGTTTGTTGAGTGGCATATGAACCTTCATCGGCGCAACCTCGAAACTGAATCGAAGGGGTTTCTAAACACTTGAATAGAACAATTCGACACAATATTGTTTTAAGTTTGGTAAATGAAATAATTTTACCTTGATTATATTTTATATATAAAGGAATAATTTTTCAGAATTACTAAAGTGTATATAAGTTGATTGTTTAGTTGTTTGAATAATCTAAATTAAAGAATAATTGTATAAGCAAAAGAATTATAAGAATTGAATTATAATTAAAGTGATTTACAATTGTCAAATAAACTTATATATATAAGAAGTGAAACTATATGAATATATTTATGAATATGAGTTGTAAATGAAAATGAATTTAAAGTTAAATGGAAAGTTGAATAGTTGAATGAAAATCAATTTAATTAAACCAATTGAAAGCAAAGGAATTTGGTTGTAATAAATATACATTGATTGTTATATGGTTGTTAGTTGATTGACTGTATATAATTCATTAAGTGTTAATGAAATTGAGTTAATGAAATTGAAAACTAAAGTAATTGAATAAATTCAATTGGAAGTTAAGTGAATCTTAAATAGAATTGAATTTGAATTGGAAGTGAACCAACTTGAATATGAATTAGTGAATATAAACTAATTAAAAAAGAATGTTAGTAAACATCCACTGTTAATGAATCAAATGTGATTTAAATTGAAAACCCAATTCATTGGATATTAGTGAGAATATGAATGAATACTGATTGGTTATGGATGATAGTTGGTTGATGTTAGCATTTGTTGCTTTAGTTGCATTTGCTATGTTAACATATATAGTTATTATGTTGCTATACGTTGTATATCGATACTATTGTCTACATGCATGTTCTCATGTTGTTTGTTGAGTGTTTAGTAGGTGCGGATCGCGTTTGCTTCGCATTTGGAGCTCGCTTTCGCGCTATATTAGCCGTATATGCTCGCTAATAAAATATAAGGTACATATCTCGGATTAAATATCGTACTTTTATACTTTTTTCCCTGCGGGATGCCTCATTACTTGATGAGATGTATATTTGTGATATATATACTGTCATTTTTTTTTCGGATCGAGCCGCGCAGAGGAGACTATGGCGAATTTTTCCGAAAATTTAAGGCGTTAGAAAAAATTTGAGAAATTTGGAAATTTTTTGAAAACTTTGATTTGGAATTGAAAGTTAAACAATAGTAGTTATTTTTGAAAAGATAACTAAGTATGATTTGAAACTTAGTGAAGTTATTGTAAGAAGTTTAACTATGGATTTTGGGAAAGTTAATAGATTATGTAATTTTTCTTACTTAATAATTTCGAGGACGAAATTCTTTTAAGGGGGGAAGATTGTAACGACCCAGGATTTTTAGTAATTAGAATTTTAATATTTAATTAATTTTAAATATTAATAAGTGAAATTTATAAGTCGAATAAATTTTATTTCGAATTATTGGATTTAATTGAATAATTAAATCGGTAATTTAATATGTGAAATTATGGAAATAATTGAAAATTGGGTTAAATATGATTGAAAATGATTTGTAAAATTTTATTTTATCATGTTGGAGTTAGAATGATATTTTAGAACTTTTAAAATCGAATTAAAAGTTTATTTGTGAAAATTAAATATTTTAATATTTAAATCGACTAGTGAAATTAGCCAATTTTTGAACAGTCTCAGAATTGAACGAAACCAGTTCCATTGGATCCGAAATAGTTAGTTATTACTGGATTTCAATTTTCATAGCAATCGGAGTTACCGTTTGATCGTGGCAGCTCGAAATGCATCGAATTGTTTTTAATATTAATTTGGCGAGTTAAAATAGCCATTTTTCAAAAAGTCTTGGATTTCGACGAAACAAGTTTCATCGGATCCGTAATGTGATATTATAGTAAGGTTTCAAATTTCGTGTCAATTGGAATTACCGTTTGTCCGGTACAAATTAAAACGCCTAGAAAATCGTTTAAATCGGTTTAATTTAAATTGAACGTTTATTGCCATAACTCGCACAGATGTCCGACTTAGCTTTCGAAACCTGTTCCATTGTGTTCGGAACGCGGGGTAAAACCTAGAAACGCTGGTTACGGCGCGTAAATCGGAGTTCGGAATTCCCGGAATGAATAGTGTTTCGTTCGTTTCCTATAAATAGACCATCTACTTCACAAAAATAAAAAAAATAAAACTAAACCTAACCCTAGCCGCCTCCACCAGAATCAAAGGCCAGAAACTTCCCAAATTCATTCCTTAATCTCTCCAAATCAATCGACAATTAGAGGAAAGTGTCAACTACAAAGACGAAGAGTGTAACGAGGGCTTTAATTCTATACGGAGATGACCGTGTCTCGTGTAGCGTGGAAGGAGAAAACGTGGCCGAAAGGGGGCACGTTCGGCCTCGGCATGCGTGCATATGTGGCGACCGAGTTTGACAGTGATGGGGGCGGAGGTGCACGTGGGTGAGGGCTTCACGATGGCGCATCCTGATCGCCTTCAACTCGCATGTGGTGGTTGCAAAGTCGAACCCTAATGTTGATGTAGTGGGTTCTTTTGCATGGCTATGGCCTGTAGATGGATAACGTGAGTGAGGAAGGAGGGAAACGCACGGATCTGATGGCAAGGGTAAGGGATCTAACGGCCGGGATAGTTTAGGGTTTAGTTATAAAATTTAATTTGTTAATTATTATGTTATAAATCGTGTAAACTTCATAATATCATAACTTTTTCATACGAGGTCGAAAACGCGCGAAACAAAAAGCGTTGGAATCGTATGGACGAGCACTACGCTATGGAATTGGATTGGAGTCGTTTGGAGTTAGTGAAAATTTCGTGTAAAATTAAACGTCCGTTTAATTTTATTCGAAATAAATCGCTAAAACGAAATTGAAATCAAGTTGAGAACTTCTCGCTCAATCCAATCGGTTTCGATTTTATTTTCAATAGTTAGATTTAAAATACTTGAATGCATGTTTGAATGATGATTGTATCTATTGATTGTTAAAATAGACATTATGCACCGTTAGTAAGCGGATGTTATTTAGTAAAAAAATATACCGCGAATATTTCATAAACGGTGAAATTGGTATTATATATAATAGCAATATATATATATTGGCATATGTATGTATTGGAGTTGTTGATTTCCCGCATTTTTTAGCGGATGAGACCCTATTGCGCCTTTATTAAGCGGATAATATTTTAAATCCCATATACCGCGATAATTCCGTACTGGAGCGGAATTGGTATTGTGCTAATGTTTTTGGATGCAGGAAAACAAGTTGGAGGGATCCAACCGGATTCCTCAACAGTATTTATTTGATTTCAGATATTTTGATATTTGATGGATTATCATATCGATATATGATATCGTTGTTGTCGTGATTGACTATTTGGTATGTAGCATCATTGGACCAAATTTTGGGATTTTAAAAAGGATTTCAAAGTGATTTTTGAAAGTATACGTTATAAAATATTTTGGAATTGATTCATTTTAAATGAATAAACGTTATAATTTTAATGTTATCAAAATTATGATTTTTGAGAAATACAGTTAAAAGTTGATTTTTGAAAATATGGGATTAATGATTTTATAAAATAGTTAAAACGGGATTTCTGAATTTATTGTGAAAAGTTTAAATATAGGATTTATAAAATTTGATTATTTTATAAATCAAAAATGGTGAAATTATAAAGGACTTTGAAGACGTTTTAAAAGAATAATATAAATTGATTTATATAAAAAGATTTATAAATTGATAATTTATAAATTAAAATATTTGAATTATAGAACAAGTTTTTTTATAAGTGTTAGAATGAATTATTAATGAATTTCATAAATGAATGAAATTTATAGAATTATAAACGGTGAAGTTATAAATGGAATTTTATAAGCAGTAGGTTTATAAAATTTATAAAGTTATTAAAAGAATAGATTTGGATAAATAATTGAATCTTATAAGTTATAAGATTTATAATTATGAAGTTCAAAGGAACGATTTTTGCAAACAAATAAATTATAAGTATTTAACTTATAACGTGAACTTTTGGTATATAATTGAGTTATGAATTGAATATAGGGTAATAAAGGAATTTATAAACGTTGTTTTATAAATTCGCAAACGACTTGTTTTGATAAGTAAATAGTTGTAATTTATTTATGGAGTTATATTCACGTTGATACGGTGAATAATCCTTTAAAGTAAAATGAATAGAAATGATGAAATTGGTTAACGTAGTATATTCACGTTTTTGAATAGTGAATAATATGTTAAAGAAATTGTTTTGAATGTGATGTTGTAAATAGAATTAAAACGATCTAACGATGTTTTAAAATGAGTTAAGATTCGAAATCATAGATTTCAACATTCATTGTTGAAATAGATGTTTTCGAGAAATAACAGGAAATGGTGGACTATAACACTGTTGTTATAGTAAATGATTTTCGAAAGGAAATGTTTTGTATAGTATTGGAATTTATATATCTATTTTAATTTCGAATCCCTATACTAGTGATTTTGGGTTGTCGTAACGATGTTTTACGCAACATTCGTTTTGGCCCAAATAAATACGTTTAAGTGAATGATTTCCTTAAAAGAATGAAATATATACTTAATCTCGATTTAAGTATATTTGAATATTTTCCAAGGGTTGAAAATAAATGGATTGAGAATTACTTAATGAGTAAGTATGGAAATGTTTTCCAATATAAAGTGAATATTTTGAGAATTTATCTTTTTGAAGATAAATTGGAATGAATAATTGAAATCGTATATTCATAGATATTTTGAAATATAAATTCACTATGGAATTTATAAAAGAAAGGGGAACTTGTTTAAAAATAAATATTGATTTATTTTTGAAGTGTGAAAATTATATATCTTGTAAAGATATTTTGGAAAATAAATAATTTGGAAAATTATTTGGAATCTGGTGATGTTGTGCATATCCATTGATAGTTCAATAACCGATTATCAATATTTACCTTTGAATGGGTAATTGATGTGATTTGTTTGAATTTGAATGCCACACTTATTTTTGAATAAGCGCTCACCATTCGGGTTAACCGGGAAAGGACCATGGGGTCATATAACCCATTCCGAATATGTGATACGTCGTTATGAATTGCATTTGATGACCGGTGTTGAAGACCGGGTATTTGCGAAAGCGATAGGATGACCTATCGATTGTCTCTGCACCGGGTATCTCCTGGTATAGAGATTCCCTAAGTGATGGGAAATTAGATCGGGATTGTGAATACCCGGATTGCAAGGGCTTCGTAAGAAGTGCCTTCGGTTCTGTTCGAGCCCGAAACAGACTTGTATGGATTGTATGTCTGACGTTACAAATTGAGATATAAAGCAGATTTCTTTCAAATATATTTCTGTTGGTGGCGGAGAATTTATTCTTTTAGCTTAACACCCTTCTCTGAGACGTACGAGCTCGGAGGTTATGTAGTTGAATGTTATCGGCGATATATTCCCAATTTGGTAATGTGACATGCTGAGTGTTGCTGTTAAATGATCATTGTGTTGATTATTTATGATAGGATCGTTTATTTGATCGTCTATCCTGGTGATCATTTCTATGATCATTTGTTGACCCAAAGCATGGCTTTTGTATAAAGTATGTTTTTGTGGACGTGACTTCGTCGAGCCTCACACCTCGGGAATGGTCAAAACAGGAAAGATGCGGTAAGGTTATGAGGGGTAGCGCCCTTTAGGATATGTGCATTTCCTTCTGGAAAAGGGTGGTATCATGGTATGGAGCCCAGATACTTACTCATGTTGAAAACACTTTATGATTGTGTGAATTGATTACGAGCGCTCGGTTGAAAGGTCCCAAAGGACCGGGGGATGACATATTCGGTCAGTTGTTACTCAGTTAGGGGTAACCCGGCCTTGTGTTGGTAGAGATCCGGTTTGGTTCTCGGGGATGTCCGTCCAGAGGCATTCTCATGTGGCAATGGGAAGTTCCTTGGCCTGATCATTCATTGGAAATCCAATTCCCAATACGAAACCTTGTACGGTATTAGTTGTAGAACCTGCCATTCACTTATGGTGGTCACCACTGTTTGGATGGTAGCTATAGTAGGCATAGTTCGAAATGTCTATGCTGGCTAAGATTTATATTCTACTTTCGAAATAAATTTTTCCTACACTATGCACTAGTAATAATATCAAATGTTCTTTAAAATACGTATCAAGCATCTTTGACTATCATAAGGAGAAATCTCCTCCGATTCTGCGTTTGCATTGTGTGTGTGTGCGGGAGGCCTTATGGTAGTCTCATTTTTAAAAGCATTCCGAATTGACTTTAAAAATATTCTTCTATTTTGATTTTAAAGATAAATAAACTGTTTTGAGTTCTCATACCAGTCACATGACTGACTCGGAGTTTATTGTTTTCCTTTCTAAACTCTGGGTGCCCACCAGTTTTCACACGGGCAGTTAAGAGTTAGGTTCATCAGGATATTCAGGATATTCTGGAGTTGCTGGAGGCAAGCTGGATGGCATAGCGTATTACTAGTATATAGTATTTCTTTTTCCGCTGCACTGTTTGTTGTTGTTGTACACTCTGATGATATGATGTAATGAAATGTGATGTAATGTAATAACTGATATAGTTCTTTGTTTAAAGATTATTCATTCATTTATTATATGTTGTTCCGCTGCGATTGTGAGATTCTGATGTTGTTCTGCTGTTTTCTATTCCGTTCTATTTTCTATTTTCTTTCCTCCCTATCTTCTTATCTCTTCTTCTATCTTTTTTCTTTTTCTTAAACATTGATAATTCGTATTTCTGTTCATCTTGAATTAATCTATAGAGATTAGTGTATATTCAAGGAGTACGGATTTGCGGGTCATCACAGGATATTAATGAGAAATGAAAGAATATTGATTTGGTTATGGATTTGTTGGATGATAGTTGTTTGATGGTTGCATTTGTTGCTTTAGATGCATTTGCTATATTGACATACGTAGTTGTGGTATATGTTGTATATTGATGTTATTTTCATATATACATGTTACTCACTTGTTTGTTGAGTATATGTAGGTGCGGATTGCGCTTGCTTCGCTTTTGGAGCTCGCTTTCATGCTATATTAGCCGTATACGCTCGCTAATAATATAATAAGGTACATATCTCGGATTAAATATCGTACTTTTACACTTTTTTCCCTGCAGGATGCCTTATTACTTGATGAGATGTATATTTGTGATATATATACTGTCAATTTTTTTTCGGATCGAGCCGTGCAAAGGAGATTATGGCGAAATTTTCCAAAAATTTAAGGCGATAGAATATTTTTGAGAAAATTGAGAAATTTTTAAAAACTAAGTTTGGATTTGGAAACTTAGTAAATTTATTATAAGAGGTTTTACTATGAATTTTGAGAAAGTTAAACACTTAAGAGATTTGAAAAAAAAATCTAATTTGAATGGTTTGTTTTGGAAAGTTAATGAATTCTGTAACTTTTTCTTACTTAGTAATTTCGAGGACGAAATTCTTTTAAGGGGGGAAGTATGTAACGACCCCGAATTTCTGTCAATTAATTATCTATTTATTTATTTAATTGAATTTTAATATTAATAAGTAAAATTTATGAGTCGAATAAATTTTATTTCGAATAATTGAATTTAATTGGATAATTAAATCAATAATTTAATATGTGAGATTACAGAAGTAATTGAAAATTGGGTTAAATATGATTGAAAATGATTTGTAAAATTTTTATTTTATCATGTTGGAGTTAGGATGATGTTATAGAACTTTTAAAATCGAATTAAAAGTTTATTTGTGAAAATTGAATATTTTAATATTTAATCGACTAGTGAAATTAGACATTTTTCGAACATTCTCAAAATTGGACGAATCTAGTTCCGTTGGATCCGTAATAGTTAGTTATTATCGGATTTCAATTTTCGTAGCAATCGGAGTTTTCGTTTGACCGTGGCAGCTCGAAACGCATCGAAATTGTTTTAATATTAATTTGGCGAGTTAAAATAGTCATTTTTCAAACAGTCTCCGATTTCGATGAAACCAGTTTCACCGGATCCGTAATGCGATATTATTGTAAGGTTTCAAATTTCATGTCAATCGGATTTACCGTTTGTCCGATGCAAGCTAAAACGCCTAGAGAATTCGTTTAATCAGTTTAATTTAAATTGATCGTTTATTGCCATAACTTACACATATGATCGAATTACTTCCGAAACCTGTTCCATTGTGACCGGAACGTGGGGTAAACCCTAGAAACGCCGGTCACCGCGTGTAAATTGGAGTTCGGAAAATTCGGGATGAATAATGTTTCGTCGGTTCTCTATAAAAGGACCCCTTTGTTTTCTTTTTTTTTTGGAAAATAATCAAACTAGGGTTAGCCGGCCCTAAAAATTCAATGGCCAGAATTGCACCATCTATCTTCCACTAATCTTATCCAATCCACTCACTTTCATCGAAAATGATCAACTACAAAGTTGTAGATAATATCGAGTGCTTCGATTCTATACGGGTATGATCGTTTTTAGTGGCATGAATCGGTGGCAATCGAAGCTGGAACGGCCGAATTTCACGCACGCGTCCGAGGTCAGGTCAGGGCCGAGCTCGACGCCCTTTATGCCGAAGGTGGAGCGTGAGGTGTGCTTCGAAATGATGTTACTTGATCAATGTAGAACGTTCGATGGTGGCCGAAAATTTTAACCCTAGTTCGGCTTGTTGGGTTCAAACGCACGGTAACAAACTAGAGATGAACGCGTCGGGAAGAAATAGAAATACGCGACCATGATTTCCTTTCCTGAAACGCGCGGCCATGATGGAATTTTTAGGTTAAAATAAAAATAAATTGTAAATTAATTTGTATATGAATTCGTATGATGTCTAAAATATGATAACTTGTTCATACGAGGTCAAATTGAGACGAAACAATTTGCGTTGGAATCGTATGGACGAGCTTTACGCTATGGAGTTGGATTGGAGTCGTTTGGAGCTAGTGAGAATTTCGGGTAAAATTAAACGTCCGTTTAATTTTATTCGAAATAAATCGCTAAAACGGAATTGAAATCAAGGTGAGAACTTCTCACTCAATCGAATCAATTTCGATTTTAATTTTAAATAGTTATATTTAAAATTTTTGAATGCATGTTTGAATGATGATTGTTATCTATTGATTGTTAAAATAGACATTATGCACCGTTAGTAAGCGGATGTTATTTATTAAAAACATATACCGCGAATATTTCACAGTACAGTGAAATTGGTATTATTTATGTACTTGGAGTTGATTTTCCCGCATTATATAGCGGATGAGACCCTATTGCGCCGTCTATTAAGCGGATAATAATTTAAGAATCCTATATACCGTGATAATTCCATACTGGAGCGGAATTGGTATTGTGCTAACATCTTTGGATGCAGGGAAACAGGTTGGAGGGATCCAACTGGATTTCTCAACTGTATTGATTTATTTACAGATATTTTAATATTTGTTGATTATCATATCGATATATGATATTTGGATGTCGTGATTAGCTATTTGGTGCTGCTGCATCATCGGATCCATTTCTCAAGTTTCAAAATAACGATTTTGGTTTTAAAAGGGATTTTAAAGTGATTTTCGAAAGTATACGTTTTATTAAATTTTGAATTGTTAAAATAAATAAACGTTATAATTTTATTTTCATAAAAGTTATGATTTTTGGAAAATAATACTTAAGTGTGATTGTGAAGTATATAAGCTTTAAATAACGATTTTTAAATTATTAAAAGAATAAATTTAATTAAATTGGGATTTTTGAATTGTTTTAAAAACAATTTATATAAAAGATTTAAAATTTGATATTTATAAATTAAAAATATAGGAATTATAAAACGAGTATTTATAAGCGTTAAAATGAATTATAAATGAATTCATAAGTGAATAAGATTTGTAATTTGTAAAGTTCTAAAAGAACGATTTGTAAATAAATGAATTATAAGTATTTAACTTGTAATATGGGCTTTTGGTATATATTTTAGATATATATAAATTGAATCGGATTAATAAAGGAGATTTTTAAATCAAAGCTTATAAATAGAAATTATAACGACCCTGACTCGACGTTCGAAAATCGGCACCGAATACGACACTCGTATTCAAATGCCGCAGATCCAAACGTCGAACCTGGTTCGCTGGAGCTTATAACACATTAAGTAAAACACAGCGGAAGAAACAGAATAGCATATATCAATATACAATGTTGATACAATCTCAGATACAACATGAATGATACAATGAATATCAATATACATCAGAGGTATGATACAAGATAATAGCAGCGGGAAGAAAAGATAACACAGCAGCGGAACTACAACTCCAATAGTCTTCAAAGAAAGAACTCCGTCTTCAAGACACCAATCCAGAAATAGCTCGAACTCCCAATAACATTCACTAAGAGAGCAAGACTGGTGTGCAAAGGATTGCCATATCCTAGGCTGAAAGCTATCGAATCTATACCTACTATTGATTATCTGAAAACCCAACTCTAGACTGCCCGTGTGGGAAAATAGTGGGCACCCAGAGTTTAGGAAAGGAAAAATAAACTCCAGATCAGTCATGGGACTGGTATGAGCAAACAAAACCAATTGGTCTTTAAAACAAGCAACAAGAGAATTTAAAATAAAACCGCAATGCTTTTTAGAAAATGAAACTACCATAAGGCCTCCCGCCACACACACAATGCAAACGCAGAATTGGAGGAGATTTCTCCTTATGATAGTCAAATATGCTTGATACGAGAAAATTCTTTGATATTATTATAATAAGTGCAAAGTGTAGAAAATCATTTCGAAAGTATAATATAAATCCTAGCCAGCATAGACATTCCGAACTATGCCTACTATAGCTACCATCTAAACAGTGGTGACCACCATAAGTAAATGGCAGGTTCTACAACTAAAACCGTACAAGGCACGTATTGGATGAATGGATTTCGAACAAATGGTCAGGCTAAGGAACTTCCTACTGTCAATGGGATCGCCTCTGGCGGGACGTCCCGAGAACCTAACGTTACAGTTAGATCTCTGCCAACACAAGGCCGGGTTACCTCTGTAACTAGGTAACTACTACACGAGCGTGCCATTCCCCGGTCCTTTGGGACCTTTATCCGAGTGCTCGACCCCAACAACCACAAAGTATCACAAAGTAATAGATCTGTAGTATCCACATGAGTAAGTATCTGGGCTCCATACCATGATACCACCCTTTACCAGAAGGGAATGACAAACCCTAAAGGGCGCGACCTTCATAACCTTGCCGCATCTTTCCTGTTTCGATCATTTCCGGGGTGTGAGGTCCTGATGCAGTCTCGTCCACAAAGCTACGCTTTATACAAAAGCCATGTTCTGATCACAAATGATCAACAAATGATCATCATCACACAGCAGCACTCAGCATGTCACATTACCAAATTGGGAATACATCACCGATAAATATCAACTACATAACCTCTGAGCTCGTACGTCTCAGAGAAGGTTGTTAAGCTAAGAGAATAAATTCTCCGCCACCAAGCAGAAATGTATTTGATAGAGATCAGTTAACATCTCAAAGTGTAATGTCGGACATACAACCATACAAGTCTGTTCCGGGTTCGAACAGAACCGAAGGCACTTCCGAAGAAGCCCTTGCAAATCCGGGTATCCACAATCCCGATCGGACTTCCCATCACTAAGGGAATCTCTATACCGTAGCTACTCGGTGCAGAGACAATCGATAGGTTATCCTATCGTTCTCACAAATACCCGGTCTTCACCACCGGTCTTCAAATGCCATCCATAACGTCGAATCACTATTCGGAATGGGTCATATGACACAAGGTCCTCTCCCGGCTAAACCGAATAACGAGCGCCATATTTTAAAAACATATGGATATGGGATTTCGGTTAAGTCACAACTTAGAAATCCAAAGCTTTTCTTTTCAAATGGTTATCAAATTACCATTTAAATCTTTAAACAAAAAGATTTATTTCACAAAGTTTCACCCGGTTTCACAAAGATCTACTCATAGATTTCAAAACAATTCCCATTCAATTTGGATTAATCCAATTACATCTTTGAATTAAAGATTTATAGCTTTCAAAACACGTTTCCAAAGATTTATCTAAAACTTGGAAAACTATTTTCATTTTTAGACTCGAAATCCTTTAACACAAATTGGAAATTCATTCTTATGTGAAAGCTTCAATCGTTTAAAAACAAATAGTTTTCTTTTTGGAAAAATCCGATTTCATTTATAAAAGTTAAGATCTTTGGGTTAAATTTAAATTCCAAAACATCACTTTTAAAATGATTTTAAAAACACATATAAACCCATTTATAAGTTGAATAACCTTTTAAACCATAGTTTCCAAATTATAGAATTCAATTTTCAAATATTGAATTCAAATTTCAATCAATTCATTTAAATTTCAAGATTCAATCAAGTTATTCAAATAACTTTTATTTTTGAAATTCATTTTTCAAAAGCTTCAATTCTAATTCCAAAATTATTTTGGATTTGAAAATTAAATTTTAAAACAATTTCAAAATCTGTGACTTAACCAAATTTCCACGTGAAATCCATATTTGTGTGTGTATAAGTGCGGTCCAGGGGTTTTACACAATAGAAGTGCAACATCATCAATCAGCACAGATTAAATCATTACAATTCGATGTGGGTTTCGGATAACCAAATGGAATCCGACTCCCTGTCGCATCGAAACTCAAATGTCGTTTTACGGGTCAAAGGGTTTGCATAACAATATATATATATATATATATATATATATATATATATATCACAGATATGACAGCTTAGCACAAAACATCACATAGCATCACATCACATATCAAATATATCAACCCATCACAGAACATCCAATAACAATCAAACATCTTTAATTAAGATGAATAAACCGTGTGGTTATAAATTATTATTCATATAATTACTTCTATTAGTAATCTTTTAAATCAATGATTAATTATCATTAACTATAATTAATTAAGTTTTAACTACCTACATTTATTAATCATTTATTTAATTAATTTTCGTAATTAATTAACCTTTAATTGTAATTAATTAAATCTTAGTTACAATTAATTGTCCTTGATTGATTAATAAATAGATTTATTATTATTCCTTAATAAATTACAATAGATATTTATTCCTTAATTAATAATAATTTCTTAATCACTTTAAGTTAATTAACCTTAATGTATTTTTCTTGATTCAATTATCTTAATTAATTAACCACATTAATTAATTTTACTTTAAAGTAATTAATCTCAAATATTTGATTAATCAATCCCTGACCTTTAATTATCTTCTCTTAATTACTTTACTAAGTAATTACTATTTTCATTTAATTATTTATTAATTACTTGATTAATTAACTTAATAATTTAATGAATAGAAATCATTAATTTCTAATTTAATTTAAGAAAAACATTTCTTACTTCATTAAAGTATTAAAACAATTTGTTTCCAAATATACTTTAAATTTCACTTTAAATTTCATTTTTAAAATTTTAAGATTTAAAAATGAATACAATTTACCTAAACAAGGTTTAAAACAATTTAAATTCTTTTTATCTCACATGTTCAAGAAGCATCCATTTTATAAAATAAAAGTTTAAAAGGATATAAAACAAATTCACTTTAAACATTCCAAGTTATTTTTAAAAACAAGTTCAACTTAGAAATTTCTTTAATTTCAAAACTGAAATACAGTTTTAAACCTCATTCTAGATTTAACTTAAATTTCAAAAAACTTTACTTACATTCTACATCTTCATTATAAAATTCAAATCACTAAACCATTTCTAAAATAGTTAAAACAAATTAAATTTAAAAACATATATTATTTTAAAATCTGAAATTTTAAACCAAATCCAAATTTCAAAAACTCAGTTTTAACTGACTTTAAATCTTATTTTACAAATTTTAAACTTCAGTTTTAAATTCAAAACTTAATACACTTAAAAGTTGTTTAAAAACAGATTTAAATTTTAAATCTTAAATTATTTCAAATCTCAGATTCAAACTACTTTGAACCATATTCAAATTCAGATTTTAAACTCAGTTTAAAATCTTGGTTTACATTTTAAACTTGCTTTTAAAACTTAAAAAAAATAAAACAGGTTTCTGTTTTATGAAACCTGAAACAATATGTTAACTCGAGTTTCCCCTATGTTACTCCGAGTAGAAACCTATCCTACTTCGAATAAAGCCTTTATTTTCCCGAGACCAACACAAAGCAACCAAAAAAAAAACCAATCCAACAATTCATCTGCATATCCACCATCCCCTGTGCACGTGCCCCATCATGGCAGCGAGCTCTGATCATCATCGATGATCTCCTCAGGTCGGCGAGCACCCCCGCATCCCATAACGATCAACAATCAATCGATACTAGCTCAAATTCAAATTCGCATGTTCATCTTTACCTGGAACGAGACTGGCACCCCCTCAACAAAACCTGGAACAGAGAAATAGGTTCCTCCCTCAACCCTGTCAACGGCCATCTCCCGCAGTTCCGACCTCCTGATGACCCACCACTCCGGGCTCAACTTCAACTACAACCAATCAATCGATTTCCAAAAGATCATAACACTCGATCAACCATTTTAACCATAAAGATCGATTCTTCAAACCCCATAAAAACTAGGGTTCTAAAAAGAAATGTCAAATCTGCAACTACCCGATGGTTTCAATGCCAACAAATATTTTTCCCGACATCTCCTCACATTCCTCCCCCACTTGGAAGAACCCCGTGCTTTCCAGTTACATAGATCACCAGAAACCAAATATTTCCCTTTCTAGTCAACATCCAAACTGCACCCATATCCTATTCCTAAAAACTATGATCCTTGATTTAAAAATCATGTTTTAGTTAATACTTTTAATTTATGAAACTGAATTACAAAATTAATATGTTTGGATTTTGGTAAAAATCAACATGCACTGATGTTTTTCTGTGCTTCCAGAGACAACATCTTATATTTCACTTGATTAAATTTTTAAACTTATAGTTTAAGCTAATCAAACAACATTTGTTTAATACCAGATCCTATCTATATCTAAGTCAAAAGGTAAGGATTAAAATACAGATTTTTAAACAGGGTACAACAGAGCACATATACAACATGCATATATATAAACATATCCTCAACAGATTTTTAATCATAAACACAAGCAATACTCATCCATTTTCAACATATAAGCATGCAAGTGTATTTAACAGCTAGGCAACATCCCATAACATCATCCATCACAAGAATCAAAACATAAAAGCAATGGTAAGTGAGTTTGCTCACCTGTTGAAGTCTGGACAGAGACATGCTTTGCATTCTTGTTTAGATTGTTAACTTGCTCCGGATCTGAGGCTTGATCTTGTTATTTTGGATGATGAGACTTTATCTTGTTTTGGTTATCATTTCCTCAGATTGAAAACAATAAAGTTAATTATTGTTTTAATTGCTTCAGATTTTAAAAATTCAAATTATGGTTGCTTGAATTACCTGAGAAACTTTAACTCGCTTCAGATTATTTTCCAGAGACCTCTCTTTTTTTTTTCTTTTTTTTTTCAACTTGAAAACAGAATTTACTTTAGCATATAACCTGACTGGGTCCTGCAGCTTAAATTGATAAAATTGTTTAAATCTTTTTGCTTAAATACTGATTAACAATATTTAGTTCAAATCAAAAAAAATGTTACTTGCCTTTTAATTATTTATCTTCAGAGAAAAACTGCAGCTCTGATTATGATCTCTTTTTTTCTTTTCTTTTTCCTTAATCATCTCAGGTTGAAAACTCTGGCTAGCTTCAAGTTTTGAACTTTTGCATTCTATCTGAATTTACTTTGAACGGCAACCTGAGTTTTGAACTTGCATGCTTCCAGATTTAAAATTTCCTTTTTAACTGATTTGGTTTTCAGTTTTGAACTGATAATGGCAGATTTTCTTTTATCTTGGTTTGCATTGAAACTGAAGTATTGAACTGAAGCTACTTGATTTGTATTTTTCTTCCAGGTTGCATGCAGAGCCCATTTCCAGATTTTGAATCTTTGTTATTTGAGTTGAATTAGTTGCTTCAGGTTTGCAAATAGATCTGGATTCGAGTTGTATTTGAGATGATCTACAGGCTTTGGACTTCATGTTGCTATTTCTTCTTTTCTTTTTCTTTCTGATTTGATTTTTTTCTTCCTTTGTTGAGATTTGAAATGCAAAATCTTTTATTACTTGTTTGTTCAGATTTGCTGAGATGTTTAATATGATTGCATTGTGGGGAAATGAAAAGTTTCTATAAATTTTTTAATCTTATTATTTAATTCAATTTGATTGTATGAAGGCCATTTGTAAAGAGATATCATAACTCTAGATTTTGTTAACTCCTTTACTCCAAATCCATGTGTAAGAAGAAATGATTATGAGATCTATGCATATTGATTTGCTTTACTTTTTTGATTATACAAAGATAAAAGAAACTTTTGTATACATATACACAATGTTAAAAGAATTATTTTCTAGCCAACATTTACATTTTATAAATTTCACCTCTATGATTTTAAAAGCCAAATGTTTATCTTAAAAAAAACATTTACTTCAAATGTAGATTCAAATTCCCAATTCATTTGAATTAAAATTCTATTTATACCAATTTACATATATTCAAACATTATTTCTATTATTTATTCTTGTAAACTTTATAAAAAGAAAAGAATGATAAAAAAAATTGATTTCATATTAACAATAGCCACTTTTATACATATATGAAAATTTAACTTAAAAATAACATTTTAAAAATGAGTACACAAATTTTTTCTTTATATTGTAGCTTCCAAATAAAAATTTAGAAAACACTATTATTAGCTTTTTAAAGCTCTTAATTTCTACTTTATTTTTAATGCATTTTATTTTGAAATTCAATGTTGTTTTCCAATTCACTTATTCTTAAATTTCAAATTTAAATCTCTATTTAAAATCAAAATTATTTATCTGTTCTAAGAATTTTCTAATTAATTCACAATTTATTTTCAAAAATAAATTTAATTGCCAAATTAATTTGGCTAAAATTTCAGGAATGTTACAGAAATGGAATTTATAGACATTGTTTATAAATTCGAAATCAATGGAATTTGATAAATTGAAAGTTGAAAAATTGGTTAAGGAAGTATATTCACGATTTTGTACAGTGAATATATTATCAGATAAAATGGGTATGCTTGGGAAAATGAATATTATAAATGAAGTTAATCGTTTTAACGGTGTTTTAAAATGTATTAACCATCGAAAACATAGATTTCAACGTTCATTGTTGAAATAGACATTTTCGAGAAATAAGGAAATGGTGGACTATAACACAGTTGTTATAGTAAATGATTTTCGAAAGGAAATGTTTTTTTATAGTATTGGGATTTATATATCTATCTAAATTTCGAATCCCTATACTAGTGATTTTGGGTCGTCGTAACGATGTTTTATGCAACATTCGTTTTGACCCAAATAAATGGGTTAGGTGAATGTTTTCCTTAAAGATTGAAATATATACTTAATTTCGATATTAAGTATATTGAATATATTCTAAGTACTGAAAATAAATGGATTTGTGAATTACTTATTAATAAATAAGTATGGAAATGTTTTTCGAATGTGAAATGAAACGTTTTGAGAATTTATCTTTTTGAAGATAAATTGAAAATGAATAATTGAAATCGTATATTCATAAATATTTTGGAATGTAAATTCACTATGGAATTTATAAATGGAAAGGGGAATTTGATTAAAAATAAACGTTGGTTTATTTTTGAAGTGTGGAAAGGTATATCTAGTAAAGATATTTTGGAAAGTAAATAATTTGGGAAATTATTTGGAATTTGGTGATGTTGAGCATGCCTATTGATAGTAAAAAAATCCGACTATCAATATTTACCTTTAAATAGGTATTTGTTGTGATTGTTTGAAATTGAATGCCACACTTATTTTTAGTATAAGCGCTCACTATTCGGGTTAGCTGGGAAAGGACCTTGGGGTCGTATAACCCATTCCGAATTTGTGATACGTCGTAATGGATTTGCATTCAATGACCGGTGTTGAAGACCAGATATTTTTGCAAACGGAAGGATTACCGTCGAGTTACTCTACATCGACTGATCTCCGATATAGAGGTTTTATCACCCTTAGTGACGGGAAGTCCGGTCGTGATTAGTGAATATCCGGATTGCAAGGACTTCTTTGGAAGTGCCTTCGGTTCTGTTCAAGCCCGGAACAGACTTGTATGGATTGTATGTCTGACATTACAAATTGAGATATAAAGCTGATTTCTTTCAAATATATTTCTGTTGGTGGCGGAGAATTTATTCTCTTAGCTTAACACCCTTCTCTAAGACGTACGAGCTCAGAGGTTATGTAGTTGAAGGTTATTAGTGATATACTCCCAATTTGGTAATGTGACATGCTGAGTGTTGCTGTGAAATGATCATTTGTGATATGATCATTTGTTTGATCATTTATCTTGGTGATCATTACTTTGATCATTTGTTGACCTAAAGCACAGCTTTTGTATAAAGCGTGGCTTTGTGGACGAGACTTCGTCGGACCTCACACCCCGGAAATGGTCATAACAGGAAGGATGCGGCAAGGTTATTAGGGGGTAGAGCCCCTTTAGTGTATGTCATTCCTTCTGGATAGAAGTGGTATCATGGTATGGACCCCAGATATTTAACCTATGTTATTGCTGTAAATTTTGTGGTTGTTGGAAATCGAGGATCCTCGGATAGATCGGTTGTGATCGGGGGATGACATATTCGTGTCAGTAGTTACCCAGTTAGGGGTAACCCGGCCTTGTGTTGGCAGAGATCCGGTTTGGTTCTCGGGACGTCATTCCAGAGGCGTTTCCATGTGGCAATGGGAAGTTCCTTGGCCTGACCATTTGTTGGAAATCCAAAGAAACAATACGAGACTTGTACGGTTTTAGTTGTAGAACCTTCAATTTACTTATGGTGGCACCCCACTGTTTAGATGGTAGCTATAGTAGGCATACGATAATGGTCGTATGTTGGCTAAGATTTATATCTTTACTTTTGAAATGTTTTCTACACTATGCACTAGTAATAATATCAAATGTTTCTTTTTAATGCGTATCAAGCATCTTTGACTATCATAAGGAGAAATCTCCTCCGATTATGCGTTTGCATTGTGTGTGTGTGCGGGAGGCCTTATGGTTGTCTCATTTTTAAAAGCATTGCGAATTGACTTTAAAAATATTCCTCTATTTTGATTTTAAAGATAAATAAATTGTTTTAGTTCTCACACCAGTCACATGACTGACTCGGAGTTTATTGTTTTCCTTCCTAAACTCTGGGTGCCCACCAATTTCCACACGGGCAGTCAAGAGTAAGGTTTATCAGGATATTCTGGAATTCAGGAGTTGCAGGAGGCAAGCTGGATGGCATGACGTATTCACTAGTATATAGTATTTCTTTTCCGCTGTTTGTTTGTTGTTGTATACTCTGATGATGTAATGTAATGTAATATGATGAAATGTAATAACCGATATAGTTCTTTGTTTAAAGATTATTCATTTATCTATTATATGTTGTTCCGCTGCGAATTGTGATATTCTGATGTTGTTCTGTTATTTCTTTCTGTTATATTCTATCTATTTTTGTGTCTTCTTCTACCTTTTTCTTCTTCTTTAACCCTAATGGTTCGATTTTTCGGCTTTCGATTGCTCGGCAGTTGATACAGTAGACGTATTGATGTCGGTTTTCGTGGACGAAAAATCATTATCGTTACACATTTTCTCAAATAGGAAACATGAAAAACATCATGAATTCCTGCTAACTTGGTGAGAAGCTCCACTCTATAAGCATGTTTCCCTATCTTATTTAAAATTGGGAAAGGACTAAACAAACCTAGACACCAACTTCCCTAAAGTGCCAAACCTTATAACCTTCCTATGAGGGAACCTTGATGAAAGCCATGTTCCCAACATTAAATTCCAATCCCTTCCTTCAACTGTTAGCATAGGTTTTCTGATTTTCATATGTAGTCTTCATTCATCGTCTAATCAATTCTACCTTCTCAGCAATCTCACTGATCAAATCTGGTCCAAGTATGATTTTGTCGATAGTTTTCCACTAGCAACCAGGCGACTTGCATGGCCTTCCATATAGGATTTCAAAGTGTACCATTCCAATCCTTGCATGATAACTAGTATTATATGCAAAATCCACCAAAGGAAAGTGTAGTTCTCAAGATCCTCTAAAATCCATGATCCGACCTACCAACAAGTCTTCTAAAATTCTGTTAACCCTTTCTGTTTATCCATTGATCTAAGAGTGATACTGCTAAGATTCAAAGTTGTTCCCAAAGTAGTTTGCCGACTTCCCCAAAATTCACTAATGGATAAAGGGTTCCTGTCATTAACTATACTGATTGGAACTCCATGCAGTCGCATCACTTCCTTAACATAAATTGCTGCAAGGGATGTTGTAATCCTATTACTTCTAACATGAATAAAGTGAGCACTCTTAGTGAGTCTATCCTCTATAACCCAAATAACTTCATTTCCTCTTTAACTTCTAGGCAACCCATATATAAAGTCCATAGATATATGCTCCTACTTCTAAGTCGACACTTCTAATGGCAATAACAACCCTCCGAGGTTTCCTTGCTCTGCCTTAATCTTTTGACAAGTTAAACACTTATAGATATACTCCATTACCATTTTCTTCAATCCGACCGATAGAAAATCCAATTCATATCTCTATACATTTTATTCCCTTGGGCATGAATAATCATCCTTAAATGGTGACATTCTGCTAGTTTTTATTCCAACACACCTTCCTTCATTAGGACACATAAACATCCATCTCTGCTCATCCATCCCTTTTGATCCAAAGCATATCTACCATTATGGGAAACAATTCACCTTTACTAAGCTTGTTAAAACTATCAATTAACATTGCATCCTCCTTTTGCCCTAGCCTTATGCAATCCATCAATTCCGACCTCACTTCCACAACTGTAAGATATCCTTGAGTGGGTACTAATGGCGGTTGGGAATTAAAATTTGAGAGAAACTCCAACCCCCTCTACTCATATATAGCATTAAGAACAGAATGCCCCCGACCAAGGGCGTCGACAACAACATTCCCTTTGCTAGGAGCATGCTGAATATCAAAGTCATATGATGGTATAAACTTTATCCATCTCTGCTACCCAAGATGTAAGTATTTTTGGGAAAATAGACATTTAAAAGATTTATTGTCGGTGAAGAACTCAAAGTTTTCTCCCAAAAGACAGTGCCTCCAAAAGCCAAAAAACAATTGCTAATTCTAAATCATGAGTAGGGTATCGTTTTTCATAATCCTTCAATTGCCAAATATCATAAGCTACTACCTTCCTTTTTTGCATACGGACAGAACCCCACCTTGTACCACATGCATCGGTGAATACAATGAAAGGTTTCAATCCGTTAGGAATCGTCAACACTAGTGCACAAGCCAACATCCTCATCAATGTCTTAAAAGATTTTGCACACTTTTCATCCCATGCAAAAATAAGGTTCTTCTTGGTTAGATGAGTTAAGGGTACTGCTATCTTTGTGAAGTCCTTGATGAATTTTCAATAATAACTAGATAAACCATAGAAATTCCTAACTCTCTAGCATTCTCCGGCACCTTCTAGCCTTGAACAACTTCCACCTTAGCCGAATCAATTGATAGTCCGTTCTCGAAAATAGTATGACCTAAACATTTCACCTCTCTTTGCCAAAAATGGAACCTAGAGAATTTTGATTTCACATAGTGACTCCTTAACGTCCTTTTTTCTCCCCTTAGGTGCTTTTCATGCTCAATTTTCATCTTGGAGTATATGTGAATATCATCCACAAATACCATACCAAACTTGTTCAGTAGTATCCTAAAAGCTCTGCTAATTAGATCTACAAAGTATGTAGGGAAAATAGTCAAACCAAAAGGCATCACTTCCAACTTAAATAGTGCATCTGATGTGCGAAAAGTAATCTTTTCTTTACCATCCTCGACTACCCTCTACTAATAGAATCTGGTGGCCAAGTCCAATTGGTAAATATTTTTGGCAACGAGAGCCAATTTAACCAGTCGTTTGCCTTGGTAAAGGATAAATATCTTTTTAGTAAACTCATTCAGTCTTGATAGTCGATGCATAAATTTAATTAGCCATATGCATTGGTAGCAAAAACAATCGGTGTTCCCTATTTAAAAATGCTACGAAGTATGAATCCTTTCTGCAATAGTTCAAAAATCTTCTTTTCCAATTCCACCTCTCCTTGTGAACCATATGCCTCGGTGTAGTGCAACAGGCCTAGCGCTCTTCTCCAAATCGGTTCTGAACTCTCTCTACAGGGTGGGAGACTAGTGACTTCTTCAAAAACATTAGCAAAGTCTCAAACTCTAGGTACAAACGATAGATCATTTTGTGAAAAGCTAAGAGAATATATAGCTCAATTTGTTTTAGGGTGAACAACGAACATCAATATCTCTCCAAAAATGACTCTTTAGCCACACGATCTTCCTCTCACAATCTAAGATAGACTCGTAGTAAATAACCAATCCGTCATAAGATGCATCAATACCCCTCAAAGCCAAGAACATAAGCATTGCATGTAAACTAAACACTACATATGTCCATAACTAGGCCTTTAAAAAATAAGGAAATGTGTGTCGATCCCCAAATTATATTTCATACCACTATTGGGTTGGTGATAAAGTGGTTATTCAAGTTCAAGGAATTAACTATTCTTTCAGCTATAAATGAATGTGATGCCCCAGAATAAAAAAAGAAATGAATATCATTGTCAAAGATAATAAGTGTGCCTTCCAAAGAAGCCTTCCTTTTGTCCTTTAAAGGTGGCCTACTAGAAATAGAAACTGCCTCTATATCATACACATTCCCACTCTGACCTCCTTTAGAATTTTTGGACACTTATTCTGATAGTTGCTCTCCTTAAAGCAATTAAAGCACATTCCGTTGAATGCATCCCTCATTAATCTAACCTTGCAATCATTAACAATGTACCCTTTTATTTGTTACCTTTGACAAACTATCCTATCTTTCTTTAGCTTTGTTTTAGCTTCTTATTTTCCCAAATCCTTTTTTAGCTCCTCGATGCTTTGATACTAACTCAACCTTCTCTTTCTTCTTCCCTTTCTTCCCACCACTAGTAGTCTATAACAAGGCCATCTCAACAAATGACTTCATAAGTAGCGCCTGTTGGATTCTGGGATAAAAGCAACCCTCTTATAGGTGAATCAGATTCTTGACATTTCGTAGCTTTCTTCATTAGCGTACCAATCAAACCCGTTCCAAACTTTTCCAACTTCATGAATTCGTTGATGTATTCCTAAGAGTGTAAATCCCTTGCTTCAGCTGAATGAACATCTCCAATTGCATTTTAACCTCTACTTTAAACATAAATCTCAACTCAAACCAAGTCCTCAAGCCATCCCAATTAATCTCCTCCTTAAAAATTTCTCCCATAAAAATAGTCCACCAATCTAATGCTTCAATCTTCAGATGCCAAGCAGCAATCCTTTGTTTGATTTGATCTTCCTACCCAAGCTCCCTAAAAATGCAGTCATAGTCAATTATTTATGCCTTAGTTTCCAAATAATCCTAAGCTCCGGTATATGCACATCCACTCATATTTTGAAAGTCTTTGCATAATTTGAAGGAGTCTAAAGGTTTAGGTGCTACATCTATGGGTGGCTATGGGGCTAGGTAGTTGTGGAAGTGGAATCTAATGATCTGCCTTCCTTACACCAAAAGAAGACACTTAATACACCCATTCGTGTGTCGATCATTTAACTGTCTTAAGGGCAGGTCAATTGGGGTGAAGGAAGAAAAGACAAAAAATAATATCACATCATGATGAGAAATATATAATATACACAAAATCTTTATAAAGAGAAATGTCTTTATTATATACATAATATTAGAGTACACTAATTTATTTTCTGACTAGATAGTTACAACAAGTTGTCCTTAAAATTTGATAAATACAATAACATACAAAAAGAATAATTAAAGAAGGGAAGCATACAACATTTGTGAATATGTCTCGGAGAATCCAGCTCATCTCTTAAAAGCTCAAATGAATTCGATAAATCTGGAAAATATCCTAAGGCTAACCTGAGCATTATAAGAAAACAACGCCCAGGTCAATTTGATAAAACCACCGTGAGAAACTCAAATCATAAGGAATTTTATTTATTTAACTTTCAAAACCCCTTAAAATCAAAGATATCTCGTAAGACCACGCCATATAAAAACACAAACAGGTTTTTACCTTAGGATAACCAAAACATTTTCTACAGAAACTCCAGTGATATTACAATAATGTCTAGAATAATAATACCTATTAATCATAGTCGAAATTGTTACATCGATTAAATTCCAACATAATAGGTATATAATCACATCTAAAGGCATGTATTGGAAAATGGATTTCAACTATGAAAGGGTAAGTGTCTACCCACCGAATCCGTACACCTCTAGATAAAATGTATAGGAGCCTACAACATGTTGCACCTCTGCTACTTAGGACCAGTGCAACCTTTTACTAGGTAGTGCCGAATATGACCACCCCTTTGGTCGATCGATAAACATAATGGGCCCCGAAGCATACATAAACAACGACTCTAGATAATGGATGATCATACCCTAATGGGAGCGATACATATAGCCCTATGGCATGCCTTTGCTTTATTCATTTACCAATTGTGAAGCTTAAGGGTACAATCACATTTTATATAGAAAACCATCTTAGAATGCAAACACTGCCCTCCAGGCAGAAATGCAATGGAAGCATACATTCATGCAAGTTTGTTCTAGGCCTGAATGATACCGAGGGCACTACCTCTACTACATCCATTCTAGAAACACCCTCAGGATTAGTAGAAAGTAGCCCTTGCACTTCAAAAGCTCCATCTTCAATAATCATTAAGATGTCTTCAATTCAAACACATATGTTGGTTCGAAATGGTTTTCGGATAATAGGTTTGATTCCTGTTTCTCTGAACCAACAACTCTAATTTCTAGTGAACTCAACCCCGGTTCTTTTGGATATAATCAGACAATATGTAATGGTCTGGAATTTTCGACCATCGAAAATCATCATCAATACGTTCACTGTATAGCAAGCCGAGCAATCAAGTGCCGGAAATACCTGATCATTAGGGGTGAAGAAGAAAAAGATAGAAGAAGAATCAGGAACAACAACGTAGAATCTCACAATCGAAGCGAAATAAAATATAATATATAATAACAGATTTTATACGAAAGAATTTTAGCTGTTAATATATACACACAATCATTAGAGTACAACAATCAATACATCAATATGGATAGTTATTATAACTTATCCTCACCAGTGCTGACTATGCAGTCTACACACAAAGTGAATATATACAAGTATGTGAAATACGCTTGAAATTCTCCATCTCATCTCCTGAGCTCCATAGCATCCTACCCTAAATTTGTAATGCTCAGTCTGACCTAAGCATTATAATAAAATAACATTCGAATCGGTCTGGAAAACCAGCATGAGAAAACGCACTCAATTTGAATTATTACTATTACCAAATCCTTTCAGAAACAAAGGTATCTCGTAAGACCACGTCACACATAAAAACGATAGGTTTTTACCTTACGATAATCAAAATATTTTATATCAAAATCATCTGATATTATAATAGTGTCTATACAAAATAAATTAGAAAATAGCGGAAATGCTTGCATCTTACGTTTAAACAATATTTGGTATACAATCAAAACCGTACAAGCTCGTAGTGGATATTGGATTCCATACAACGACTAGGCTAGTGGGTTACCATCCGTCATAGTACATCTCTAGAAAAATGTACCGAGGACCTTGCTTGGATCCTCTACCAACACATGACCGGCCTACCACTAACCTGGATAGTATCTATGATGACCTAAAATTTTGGACATTTGAAATTAGAATATTTAATTGATTTTAAATATTTAAAGGTTATTTTCAACTTGAATTTAAAAATATCACTGTTTATGTGGCAATTTAAATAATTGAATTTAATAATTGGAAATTGAATAAATTGCTGAATTGGGAATTTTGAGCTTGTTAAAAATAATTTGAAGGCTTAGAAATTTATATTGATAATAATAGAGATAATACAACTTTTAAAAGTTGAATATAAAACTTTTTTGTTCAATTTTGAACTTATTTTGTTTAATCGACATTTAAAAATAGCCTTCCGAGGCACAGTTTTGGATTTCGACGAAACCAGTTCCGTTGGATCCGTAATATTGTATTATTCTTGGATTTCAGTTTCCGTAGCATTTGGTGTTATCATGTGATCGTATAATAGATAAACGTGCTGAATTTATATTGAAAATTTAATATAATAGCTGGGTCCGAAAAGCTATCTTATTCATACGATAGAATTTGGACTCGAAACCTTTTCCATTGTGTTCGAAATAGGGGTATAACATTATAAATGCCTAGCGGCACGCCTTGATAGGAGGTCGGGATTGTTAGTTACGTGATTGTAACGATTTGAATTTAAATTTAAATTTAAATATAATAATGTTTCACAAGACAAATTACACATGTTCTTCTCATCTAACATTTGGCAATTTTTTTAACACGTGTCCTTTGTAATATAACACGCGTTCATTTTTTTTGAAATATAATGTTAAGGAAAGCGATAAAAAAATTAAACCCAGATCGAAATAAGAGAAGAGAGAATCTCATTCGTTTCCTCTTTTGAAAATAAGAAAACATAATGGCGACTTCCTCCCTTAAAATTCAATAGTCGATTTCGTTTGTAAAAAAATGGCCGAAACCGAAATCAAATCAGATTCGTAAACAAATCGAAGGGAAGGTGGATGGAAGCCATCTCGTCCAATTAACCGTGATTTCTTCTAATATCTTGGTCGACATTCATGAAATCCAGAAAGCGATGATTTTCGCGAGATTTTTTTTTTCACCTCCGACGAACGAGTTTTAAATCAATACTCGAATTGATCGAGAAGACCCAGAAGCAAGGCAAGCGCGAGGAAGCAGTGTGGGATGGGAGGAGTCTGCTTTGCTAGAACTCGAGTTGGGTTGAAGGGCCCTCGGTGGACGACCTGCTGCTACACGATCAACAAGGGAGGAACGATTTCTTTCGATCGAGACAGCAAGGTATAACTGCGGTTTATTTCAATTTAATACATGTGTGATATTATTTACAGAGTAGAACAAAAAAAAATATATACATATAACTTAGTAATTGTTTTACTGTAAGGTAATTTCTGTAAAATTTATTTAGCTAATATTACTATCAAAGAGGGGAAGAAAAGTTTTAGTTATAAACTATAAATTTATTTTTAAAAGTTCTGTAGATAGGTTTATTTTATATCATGTAAATTAATTTAGGGTTAAAATTTCGAATAAACTTTTACATTTAAAATACTCTATTTTTCGAGGATTGAAAATCGTGGGAAATAAATAAATATATCTACGTAAAAAACATATACATACCTATTTTTCACTTACTAGATTAATTTGTTTAGTTAACTTATGTAATTATTTTGGTAGCTAGAAAATATTTTGTTATAAAAGAAAAAATAGTTTGAAATTAAATTATTAGATAAAATAAAATTTATTAAATGGAAATTGATTTGTCGAATTGTTTAAATATTTATCAACTGTGTAATGTTTATACAAGGCCAAAAATCATGAAAACAAGCTGGAAGGAAATTAATTGCAAAAGAAAAGCAAAGGTGAGATCTTCTCACTCACATCTGGATGTAGTTGACTTAAATAGTTAAAATTTTAAGTATTGGATGATTGCTTGAATAGATGTGATGTTATATATAGTAGTATAAATATATATATATATGTATGTATACATATATATGTATACATACATACATACATACATACGTATATATATATATATATATATATATATATATATATATATATATATATATATTGGAATGATTGATTTTCCGCATTATATAGCGGATGAGACCCTATTGCACCCCGTATAATAGCGGATGACCCTTTATTCCACGATATCCCACCTTGAAGCGGATTTGTTTTTAACTGTTGTGCTAACATCTATGGATGCAGGGAAATAGGTTGGAGGGATCCAACTGGATTCCTCAAATGTTTGAATTTATTTCATATGTTGTGGTAGGATTGATTGATAATCTGTGATTGATTATATCGTTAATTGAAATTATGGAAGGCTATGGTTTGGCCAAATATATTATGGTATTTTAAAAAAATACCAGAAATATTAAAATTGGATTTTTGGAAGGAAATTAAAGTAGAGAATTTTGAGTAAAATAATTTTATAAAATTGGATAAATTAAAGAAGGAATTTGGAATGGATTTTAAATGGTTTGGGAGAAATAAAGGAAGAACTTTGTAATCAAGTATGAAATTGGTTTTTTCTAATTTAAATGGAATTTAAATCATAAATTTAGGTGTGAATATTGGATTAATGAGTTTTTAAAAAAATTTGGATAAGTAAAGGAGTAATTTTTAAATGAAGTAAATTTTGGAAATCGATTTGGTGTTTGAAACTGTGTTTTGAAAGAAGGATGAGACTATGGAATTTACAAACAGGGTTCTATAAAGGGAAATAATATATCAGTGGATATTTGGAAATATAAACTCACGGTGGGAATTTATTTTTGGATAGGGTAATTTGTTTTAAAAATGAATAATAGTTTATTTTTAAAGGTGTGAAAGGAAAGTGTTTTTCCCTACAATCCAAGTACGATTCCAAACAGATTTTTGAGTAAAAGTTAAAAGTTTTTAAAGCTGTTTAAAAGGATGTTTGAGAAATTATTACTAAATTTGTTTAAAATTTTGAAGGTAAACATTTTTATTAAATTAGTTATGTTAGTAACAATTTTAAAGGGTTGATTGGTATTATGATTTTAAAAGGTAATTATTAATATTTATATTTTATAAAGTGGTTTTAATTTAAATATAGTTTGGATAAAGTCTTTATTTGGAAAACTTGTATAGAATTCAATGGCTTTTACTTTTAAATTAGTTTGGCTTAAGTTTTCGTGAAAAATTATTATTAAATTTCATAACTGGTATTTTAAATAAAGCGTTTTAAATATTTTTATTTTAAGTATTTTAAAGTATATATTTTTAAATAAAGTGATTTAAATTATTTTAAAATCCAAAGCATTTAGTCTTGGCAAATTTTTCAGTGGAAAATAAACAACGTTTGGAAATACATTTCACGAGAGGAAAGTGATTTGAAAATTGTTTTTCAAAGGGTTGAAGTGTGAAAATATATCTTCTGATGATAGTTTGAAATAAATAATTTGGGAAATTTTTCCAAATTTGATGGTTGTTGTGAAAGATGTTTGATAGTTAAATAACCAACTATGAGTATAAACAATTTGGAAATTATTGAGGCTTGATGGTTATTATGAATGTTGTTTGATAGTTAAATAACTGAAGATCAATATTGGCGTTTAAGATGGAACTTGAGTTTGTTTTTAAAATAAGAGCTCATTATTCGGTTAAGCCAAGGGAGGACATTAAGTCATAATACCCATTCCGAATAATGATGCGATGGAATGGGATTGCATTTGAAGATGGTGGTTGAAGACCGGGTACTTTCGAAAACGAAAGGATTACCTGTCGATTATCTCTGCACTGAGTTGCGCTGGCATAGAGATCTTCATATGTTATGGGGTGTCCGGTCGGGATTATGCATATCTGGGTTTGCAAGGGCTTCTTCCTTAATTGGACGAAGTGCCTTCGGTTCCATTCAGACCCAAGATGGACTTGTATGGATGTATGACTGACGTTACACTTTGAGATGTAAAGCCGGTTTCTATCAAATACATTTCTGTTTTGTGGTGGAAAATTTATTCTCTTAGCTTAACACTCTTCTCTGAGACGTACAAGCTTAGAGGTTATGTAGTCGATGGTTACTAGTGATATATTCCCAATTTGGTAATGTGGCATGCTAAGTGTCGATCATTGGTTGATCGAAGGATGGATTTTATGGAAAAGCATAGCCTTTTGGGATGAGACTTCATCGGACCTCATACCTCGAAAATGGTCGAAACGTGAAGGATGCGACAAGGTTATGGGGGTCACGCCCCACAGGGAATGTGCATTTCCTTCTGGATAAGAAGTGGTATCTGGTATGGAGCCCAGATATTTAAATTGTGTGGATAAAAAGTGGTATTCTGGTATGGAGCCCATATTATTTATTTATGTGGTTGTTGTTTGTTGAGGCACCTCGTAAAGGTCGGTCTAGACCGAGGGATGACACACTCGTGTGTAACGACCCAGAATTTATATTAATTAAAATTTTTATATTTAATTAATTTTAAATATTAATAAGTGGGATTTATAGGTCGAATAAATTTTATTTCGAATATATGGAATTAATTGAATAATTAAATCGATAATTTAATATGTGAAAATACAGAAATAATTGAAATTTGGGTTAACTATGATTGAAAATGATTTTTAAAATTTTATTTAGTCATATTGGAGTGATAATGACGTTATGGAACTTTTAAAATTGAATTTATAGTTTATTTGTGAAAATTGAATATTTTAATATTTAATTATCGACTGAAAAATAACCAATTTTCGAACAGTCTCAGAATTGGACGAAACTAGTTCCACTGGATCCGTAATAGTTTGTTATTATCGTATTTCAATTTTCGTAGCAATCAGAGTTTTCGTTTGATCGTGGCAGCTCGAAACGCATCGAAATTGTTTTAATATTTAATTGACAAGTTAAAATAGCCATTTTTCAAACAGTCTCGGATTTCGAAAAAACCAGTTTCATCGGATCCGTAATGTGATATTATTGTATGGTTTCAAATTTCATGTCAATCGGATTTACCGTTTGCCCGGGGCAAGCTAAAACGCCTAGAAATTTGATTTACCGATTTAATTTTAAATTGATCGTTTATTGCCGTAACTCGCACAGATGATCGAATTAGCTCCCGAAACACGTTCCATTGTCTTCGGAACGCGGGGTAAACCTTAGGAACGCCAACCGGCACGCTTCGTTTGGAGTTCGGAAAATCCAGGATGAATAGTGTCGCGTATTTTTCTATAAAAGCCCATTTACAATTCACTTTTGCAAAAAATTCTAACACCCTAGGGTTAAACTCAGAGACGTCGCCTCTATCATCATCTATGGCCGAAAACTTCCATTCTTTCTCCTCTGATTTCTTTAAATCCGTGAAGCAATCCAAGAAACTTTCAACATGAAGAGTGTAGAGCACTCCAAGATCTTGAAGATCAACGGCTATGATCTAAAACAAGTTAGCGAATCAAAGGCAATCAGTGGTTGAAGTCGCGTGTTTGCGTAGGTTTTTCAGGGAGAAAGGAAGGGCCGAGCTTCTTGATATGGGGGCCGAAGGTAGCTCTTGTCACGAGCATTCGAGTGGTGTATGCTGATCGGCCTGAAGTTGATTGTGGTGGTCGCGGCAACAAGCCCTGGGGGCGGCCGATTGGTGATGTCGTGCACGTTACTGGGTTGGGGAAGATGAAGATAGGTGCGGCCAAGATTTGCAGAGTAGAGATGGACGGCTGAGATCTATTAGGTTTAGAAAATAAAATAAAACAAAAAGGTTGTAAATTTAAATGTTTTAAATTCCTGTAACTTTAAAAATTCATATCTTTTTCATACGAGGTCGAAAATGCACGAAACAAGTTGCGTTGGATTCGTATGGATGAGCACTACGCTATGGAATTGGATGGAGTCGTTTGGAGCTAGCTAAAATTTCAGGTAAAATTAAACGCTCGTATAATTTTATTTGAAATAAAAGCTGAAAACGAAATTGAAATCAAGGTGAGAACTCTCACTCAATCGAATCGGTTTCGATTTTAATTTTAAATAAGTAGATTTAAAATTCTTGATTGTATGTTTGAATGATGATTGTTATCTATTGATTGTTAAAATAGACATTATACGCCGTTAGTAAATGGATGTTATTTATTAAAAACATATACCTCGAATATTTCACAGTACAGTGAAATGGGTATTATTTATGTACTTGGAGTTGATTTCCCGCATTATATAGCGGATGAGGCCCTATTGCGCTGCCTATTAAGCAGATAATATTTTAAATCCCATATACCGCATTAATTCCGTACTGGAACAGAATTGGTATTGTGCTAACTTCTTTGGATGCAGGGAGACAGGTTGGAGGGATCCAACTGGATTCATCAACAATATTTATTTGATTACAAATATTTAGATATTTGTTGATTATCATATACAGATATATGATGTCGTTGTTGTCGTGATTGACTATTTGGTGTGTAGCATCATTGGGCCAATTTTGGAATTTTAAAAGGATTTTTTTAAAGTGATTTTTGAAAGTATACGTTTATAAAATATTTTTGGAATTGATTCATTTTAAATAAATAAACGTTATAATTTTAATGTTATAAAAATTACGATTTTTGAGAAATATAGTTAAAAGTTGATTTTTGAAAATATGGGGTAAATGATTTTATAAAATAGTTTAATTTGGATTTTTGAATTTATTATAAAAAGTTCAAATATAGGATTTATAAAATTTGATTATTTTATAAATCAAAGAAAATAATGAAATTATAAAGGAGTTTAAAGACGTTTTTAAAATAATAATATAAATTGATTTATATAAAGGATTTATAAATTGATATTTATAAATTAAAATATTTGAATTATAAAACGAATTTTTATAAGTGTTAGAATGAAGTGTAAATGAATTTCTTAAATGAATGAAATTTCTAGAATTATAAACAGTGAAGTTATAAATGGAATTTATAAGCAGTAGATTTATAAAATTTGTAAGGTTATTAAAAGAATAGATTTGGGTAAATAAATGAATCTTATAAGTTATAAGATTTATAATTTGGAAAGTTTAAAAGAACTATTTTGTAAACAAATAAATTACAAGTATTTAATTTATAATATGGACCTTTAGTATATCATTAAGATATAAACTGAAATAGGTTAATAAAGGAGATTTATAAAAGGAAGTTGTTATAAAATAAATAGAAATGGAATTTATAAACATTGTTTTATAAATCCGCAAACGGCTAATTTTGATAAGTAAATTGTTATAACTTATTAATGTAGTTATATTCACGTTTTAGACAGTGAATAATCCTTTAAAATAAAATGTATAGAAATGATGAAATTGGTTAACGAAGTATATTCACGTTTTTGGATAGTGAATAATATGTTAAAGAAAATGTTTTGGATGTGATGTTTTAAATAGAATTAAAGCGATCAAACGATGTTTTTAAAATGTGTTAAAAACCATATATTTCAACATTCATTGTTGAAATAGACGTTTTCGAGAAATAGAAGGAAATGGTGGACTATAACACTGTTGTTATAGTAAATGATTTCCGAAAGGAAATGTTTTGTATAGTATTGGGATTTATATATCTATTTTAATTTCAAATCCCCATACTAGTGATTTTGGGTTGTCGTAACGATGTTTTACGCAACATTCATTTTGGCCCAAATAAATATGTTTAAGAGAATGATTTCCTTAAAGAATGAAATATATACTTAATTTCGATTTAAGTATATTGAATATTTTCCAAGTGTAGAAAATAAAAAGATTTGTGAATTACGTATTAAATAAGTGTGGAAATGTTTTTTTTCCAATGTGAAATGAAACGTTTTGAGAATTTATCTTTTTGAAGATAAATTGAAAATGAATAATTGAAATAGTATATTCATAAATATTTTGGAATGTAAATTCACTATGGAATTTATAAATGAAAAAGGGAATTTGTTTAAAAATAAACGTTGATTTATTTTTGAAGTGTGGGAATTAATTTACGAATTTTGAATGTAAATATAAAGTAAATCGGTGAGGATTTATTCAATTGGTTCAAATGAACCATGTTGAAATGAAAGTATTTCCGCGTAAGGAAAATGTTTGAAATTTGTTTTCAAAGGTGGTAAAGATGAAAAGTGAGTTGAAAATTGTTTTCAAATGGTTGAAGTGTGGAAAATATATATCTTGTAAAGATATTTTTGGAAAATAAATAATTTGGAAAATTATTTGGAATCTGGTGATGTTGTGCATATCCATTGATAGTTCAATAACCGACTATCAATATTTACCTTTAAATAGGTATTTGTTGTGATTTGTTTGAATTTGAATGCCACACTTATTTTTGAATAAGCGCTCACTATTCGGGTTAGCTGGGAAAGGACCTTGGGGTCGTATAACCCTTTCCGAATATGTGATACGTCGTTATGGATTGCATTTGAAGACCGGTGTTGAAGACCGGATATTTTTGAAAACAGAAGGATTACCGTCGAATGTCTCTGCACCGAATGGCCCTGGTATAGAGATTCCATATGTGATGGGAAGTCCGGACGTGATTAGTGAATATCCGGATTTCAAGGACTTCTTTGTATGTGCCTTCGGTTCTGTTCGATCCCGGAACAGACTTGTATGGATGGTATGTCTGACATTACAAATTGAGATATAAAGCTGATTTCTTTCAAATACATATCTGTTGGTGGCGGAGAATTTATTCTCTTAGCATTAACACCCTTCTCTGAGACGTACGAGCTCAGATGTTATGTAGTTGAAGGTTATTAGTAATATACTCCCAAATTGGTAGTGTGATATGCTAAGTGCTGTTGAGCATTTGTTGAATCAAAGCAAAGCTTTTGTATAAAGCGTAGCTTTGTGGACGAGACTTTGTCGGACCTCACACCCCGGAAATGGTCAAAACAGGAAGGATGCGGCAAGGTTATTAGGTGGTAGCGCCCCTTTAGTGTATGTCATTCCTTCTGGATAGAGGTGGTACCATGGTATGGAGCCCAGATACTTAACCTATGTCGTTGCTGCTAACTTATTACTTTGTGGTTGTTGGAAATCGAGGATCCTCAGATGTAGATCGGTTACGATCAGGGGATGGCATATTCGTGTAAGAAGTTATCCAGTTAGGGGTAACCCGGCCTTGTGTTGGCAGAGATCCGGTTTGGTTCTCGGGGCATCTTTCCAGAGGCGTTTCCATGTGGCAATGGGAAGTTCCTTGGCCTGACCATTTGTTGGAAATCCAAAGAAATAATACGAACCATGTATGGTTTTAGTTGTATAACTTGCCATGGAATGTGGCGGTAACCTGCTATTGAACATGGTAGCTATATTAGGCATACGATAATGGTCGTATGTTGGCTAAGATTTATATCTTTACTTTCGAAATGATTTTGCCTACACTATGCACTAGTAATAATATCAAATGTTTCTTTTTAACGCGTATCAAGCATCTTTGACTATCATAAGGAGAAATCTCCTCCGATTCTGCGTTTGCATTATGTGTGTGTGCGGGAGGCCATATGGTAGTCTCATTTTCTAAAAAGCATTGCGAATCTATTTTAAAATTATCCTATTCTTTGTTTTAAAGATAAACTATTTTGAGTACTCACACCAGTCACATGACTGACTCGGAGTTTATTGTTTTCCTTCCTAAACTCTGGGTGCCCACCAATTTCCACACGGGCAGTCAAGAGTCAGGTTTATCAGGATATTCTGGAATTCAGGAGTTGCTGGAGGCAAGTTGGATGGCATGGCGTATTCACTAGTATATAGTATTTCTTTTCCGCTGTTTGTTCTTGTTTGTTGTTGTAAACTCTGATAATATAATGTAATGTAATGTAATAACTGATATAGTTCTTTGTTTAAAGATTATTCATTTATCTAGTATATGTTGTTCCACTGCGATTGTTAGATTTTGATATTGTTCTGCTATTTTCTTTCTGTTCTTTTCTATCTTTTCTCTCTTCTTCTATCTTTTTATTATTTTTAAACCCTAAGAATTCGTATTTCCGTTCATCTTGAGTTAATCAATGGAGATTAGTGTCTATTCAAGGAGTACGGATTTGCGGGTCTTCACATCTAGTATCAGAGCATATGGTTAAGCGACAACTATGGCTCTGTTGGGTATTACTCATTAGAGATAGAGGCAGTAGTACTCTAGAATGAGTTTGAGTGTAATAATAGCTATGAGTGCGTATTTGTTAGTGAATACAAAATTGTTTTATATTGTGATGATTGGTTTGTTGAGTGGTATATGGATTCTTCTTAATACGAGTAATTAACGTTGTTGATAGGGATCTCTAAACACTTGTACAGAACAATTCGACACGATATTGTTTTAAATTGGGTAAATGAAATAAATTTTTACCTTGTGTATATTTTATATATAAAGGAATAATTTTTCAGAATTATTAAAGTGTATATAAGTAGATTGTTTGGTTGTTGGAAATGTAAGAATATATATAAGTAAATTTAAAAGATGTTTGAATAATCTAAATAAAAGAATAATTGTATAAGCAAATGAATTATAAGTATGAAATTATAATTAAAGTGATTTACAATTGTGAAATAAACTTATATATATAAGAAGTGAAACTATATGAACATATTTATGAATATGAGTTGTAAATAAAAATGAGTTTGAATAAGTGATGAAATTTGACTTTGGTAAAGGTTAAATAAAATTTACTTCAGAATTGAGAATCTGAATTGGATTTATAAGCGGGAATTTGAGTTAAGTAAAGCCAAGTGATGTGTATAAAATGGAATATAACTTAAGAGATGTTGAATGAAGTTGATTTTGGTATCGAAGTAAAATAATAAAGTTAAGTGATAAATGTAAACTTGAGTTATGTAATGAAATTCAACTTTTGTGGTTAAATGTATTAGCAATTGAATTAATGGATTGAATGTTAATCAATTAAATGTAAATAATTGATATGAAATAATGAATGTAGGTGCTAATTCATTAAAATCTAATGTTATTGAAGAAGAAAAAAAGGTTGAATAATTGAATGAAAATCAATTTAATTAAACCAATTGAAAGTAAAGGTGTTAAACCAAATTGAATGAATATAAGCAAAGGAATTTGGTTGTAATTAATATACAATGGTTGTTATATGATAATTAGTTGATTGTATAAAAAAACCAAATGAAATTGAGTTAATGAAATTGAAAGCTAAAGTAATTGAAATCAAATTGGAAGTTAAGTGAATCTTAAATAAAAGTGAATTTGATTTGGAAGTGAACCAACTTGAATATGAATTAGTGAATATAAACTAATTGAAAATGAATGTTAGTAAAAACATCCACTGTTAATGAATCAAATTTGATTAAATTGAAAACACACTTCATTGAATATTAATGAGAATATCAATGAATATTTATTGGTTATGGATGTTAGTTGAATGCTAGTTGGTTGATGGTTGAATATATTGCTTTTACTGCATTTGCTATGTTGACATATATATTTATTATGTTGCTATATGTTGTATATCGATACTATTGTCTATATACATGTTTCTCATCTGTTTGTTGAGTGTTTAGTAGGTGCAGATCGCGTTTGCTTCGCATTTGGAGCTCGCTTTCGCGCTATATTAGCCGTATATGCTCGCTAATAAAATATAAGGTACATATCTCGGATTAAATATCGTACTTTTACACTTTTTTCCTTGCGGGATGCCTCATCACTTGATGAGATGTATATTTGTGATATATATACTGTCATTTTTCTTCAGATCGAGCCGCGCAAAGGTGACTATGGCGAATTTTTTCGAAAATTTAAGGCGTTAGAAAAATTTGGGAATTTTTGGAAAATTTTGAAAACTAAAATTTTGATTTGGAATTGGAAGTTAAACAATTGATTTTGGTTTGAAAATATAACTAAGTATGATTTGAAAACTTAGTAAAGTTATTGTAAGAAGTTTAATTATGGATTTTGGGAAAGTTAGTAGATTCTGTAACTTTACTTACTTGGCAATTTCGAGGACGAAATTCTTTTAAGGGGGGAAGTTTGTAACGACCCAGAATTTATATTAATTAAAATTTGTATATTTAATTAATTTTAAGAATTAATAAGTGGGATTTATAGGTCGAATAAATTTTATTTCGAATATATGGATTTAATTGAATAACTAAATCGTAATTTAATATGTGAAAATACAGAAATAATTGAAATTTGGGTTAACTATGATTGAAAATGATTTTTAAAATTTTATTTAGTCATATTGGAGTTATAATGATGTTATGAAACTTTTAAAATTGAATTTAGAGTTTATTTGTGAAAGTTGAATATTTTAATATTTAATTATCGATTGAAAAATAGCCAATTTTCGAACAGTCTCAGAATTGGATGAAACTAGTTCCATTGGATCCATAATAGTTTGTTATTATCGGATTTCAATTTTCGTAGCAATCAGAGTTTTCGTTTGACCGTGGCAGCTTGAAACACATCGAAATTGTTTAATATTTAATTGACGAGTTAAAATAGCCATTTTTCAAACAGTCTCGGATTTCGACGAAATCAGTTTCATCGGATCCGTAATGTGATATTATTGTATGGTTTCAAATTTCGTGTCAATCAGATTTGCCGTTTGTCCGGGGCAAGCTAAAACGCCTAGAAATTTGATTTACCAATTTAATTTTAAATTGATCGTTTATTGCCGTAACTCGCACAGATGATCGAATTAGCTCCCGAAATACGTTCCATTGTGTTCGAAACGCGGGGTAAACCTTAGGAATGCCAACCGACACGCTTCGTTTGGAGTTCGAAAAATCCGGAATGAACAGTGTCGCGTATTTTTCTATAAAAGCCCATTTACAATTCACTTTTGCAAAAAAGTTCTAAAACCCTAGGGTTAAACTCAGAGCCGCCGCTTCTATTATCATCTATAGCCGAAAACTTCCATTCTTTCTCCTCTGATTTCTTTAAATCCGTGAAGCAATCCAAGAAACTTTCAACATGAAGAGTGTAGAGCACTCCAAGATCTTGAAGATCAACGGCTATGATCTAAAACAAGTTAGTGAATCAACGGCAATCAGTGGTTGAAGTCGCGTGTTTGCGCACGTTTTTCAGTGAGGAAGGAAGGGCCGAGCTTCTTGATATGGGGGCTGAAGGTAGCTCTTGTCACGAGCATTCGAGTGGTGTATCCTGATCGGCCTGAAGTTGATTGTGGTGGTCGCGGCATCAAGCCCCAGGTGGCGGCCGATTGGTGATGTTGTGCACGTTACTGGGTCAGGGAAGATGAAGATAGGTGCGACCAAGATTTGCAGAGTAGAGATGGATGGCTGCGATCTATTAGGTTTAGAAAATAAAATAAAAAAAAGGTTGTAAATTTAAATGTTTTAAATTCGTGTTACTTTAAAAATTCATATCCTTTTCATACGTGGTCGAAAACGCATGAAACAAGTTGCGTTGGGTTCGTATGGACGAGCCCTATGCTAAGGAAATGGATTGGAGTCGTTTGGAGCTAGCAAAAATTTCAGGTAAAATTAAACGCATTCGAAATAAAACCTGAAAATGAAATTGAAATCAAGGTGAGAACTTCTCACTCAATCGAATCGGTTTCGATATTAATTTTAAATAGTTAGATTTAAAATTCTTGATTGTATGTTTGAATGATGATTGTTATCTATTGATTGTTAAAATAGACATTATACGCCGTTAGTAAACGGATGTTATTATTAAAAACATATACCGCGAATATTTCACAGTACAGTGAAAAGGGTATTATTTATGTACTTGGAGTTGATTTCCCACATTATATAGCGGATGAGACCCTATTGCGCCGCCTATTAAGCAAATAATATTTTAAATCCCATATACCACTTTAATTCCGTACTGGAACGGAATTGGTAATGTGCTAACTTCTTTGGATGCAGGGAGACAGGTTGGAGGGATCCAACTGGATTCCTTAATAGTATTTATTTGATTACAGATATTTTGATATTTGTTGATTATCATATACATATATATGATGTCGTTGTTGTCGTGATTGACTATTTGGTGTGTAGCATCATTGGGCCAATTTTGGAATTTTAAAAGGATTTTTTTAAAGTGATTTTTGAAATTATACGTTTATAAAATATTTTTGGAATTGATTCATTTTAAATAAACAAACGTTATAATTTTAATGTTATAAAAATTATGATTTTTGAGAAATATAGTTAAAAGTTGATTTTTGAAAAAATGGGGTAAATGATTTTATAAAATAGTTTAATCGGGATTTTTGAATTTATTATAAAAAGTTCAAATATAGGATTTATAAAATTTGATTGTTTTATAAATCAAAGAAAATAATGAAATTATAAAGGAGTTTAAAGACGTTTTTAAAATAATAATATAAATTGATTTATATAAAGGATTTATAAATTGATTTTTATAAATTAAAATATTTGAATTATAAAACGAGTTTTTATAAGTGTTAGAATGAAGTTTAAATGAATTTCATAAATGAATGAAATTTATAGAATTATAAACGGTGAAGTTATAAATGGAATTTTATAAGCAGTAGATTTATAAAATTTGTAAAGTTATTAAAAGAATAGATTTGGGTAAATAAATGAATCTTATAAGTTATAAGATTTATAATTTGGGAAGTTTAAAAGAACGATTTTGTAAACAAATAAATTATAAGTATTTAATTTATAATATGGACCTTTAGTATATCATTGAGATATAAATTGAAATTGGTTAATAAAGGAGATTTATAAAAGGAAGTTTTTATAAAATAAATGGAAATGGAAGTTATAAACATTGTTTTATAAATCCATTATTTTGATAAGTAAATTGTTATAACTTATTAATGGAGTTATATTCACGTTTTAGATAGTGAATAATCCTTTAAAATAAAATGTATATAAATGATGAAATTGGTTGACGAAGTATATTCACGTTTTTGGATAGTGAATAACATGTTAAAGAAAATAATTTGGATGTGATGTTTTAAATAGAATTAAAACGATCTAACGATGTTTTTAAAATGTGTTAAGATTCAAATCCATAGATTTCAACATTCATTGTTGAAATAGACATTTTCGAGAAATAGAAGGAAATGGTGGACTATAACACTGTTGTTATAGTAAATGATTTCCGAAAGGAAATGTTTTGTATAGTATTGGGATTTATATATCTATTTTAATTTCAAATCCCTATACTAGTGATTTTGGGTTGTCGTTATGATGTTTTACGCAACATTCGTTTTGGCCCAAATAAATATGTTTAAGAGAATGATTTCCTTAAAGAATGAAATATATACTTAATTTCGATTTAAGTATATTGAATATTTTCCAAGTGTAGAAAATAAAAAAGATTTGTGAATTACTTATTAGATAAGTATGGAAATGTTTTTTTCCAATGTGAAATGAAACGTTTCGAGAATTTATCTTTTTGAAGATAAATTGAAAATGAATAATTGAAATAGTATATTCATAAATATTTTGGAATGTAAATTCGTTATGGAATTTATAGATGAAAAAGGGAATTTGTTTAAAAATAAACGTTGATTTATTTTTGAAGTGTGGGAATTAATTTACGAATTTTGAACATAAATATAAAGTAAATCGGTAAGGATTTATTTAATTGGTTTAAATGAACCATGTTGAAATGTAAGTATTTCCGCGTAAGGAAAATGTTTGAATTTTGTTTTCAAAAGTGGTAAAGATTTAAAGTGAGTTGAAAAATGTTTTCAAATGGTAGAAGTGTGGAAAATATATATCTTGAAAAAATATTTTTGGAAAATAAATAATTTGGAAAATTATTTGGAATCTGGTGATGTTGTGCATATCCATTGATAGTTCAATAACCGGCTATCAATATTTACCTTTAAATAGGTATTTGTTGTGATTTGTTTGAATTTGAATGCCATACTTATTTTTGAATAAGCGCTCACTATTTGGGTTAGCCGGGAAAGGACCTTGGGGTCGTATAACCCATTCCGAATATGTGATACATCGTTATGGATTGCATTTGAAGACCGGATATTTTTGAAAACGGAAGGATTACTGTCGAATGTCTCTGCACCGAATAGCCCCGGTATAGAGATTCCATATGTGATGGGAAGTCCGGACATGATTAGTGAATATCCGAATTGCAAGGACTTCTTTGTAAGTGCCTTCGGTTCTGTTCGGTCCAGGAACAGACTTGTATGGGTGGCATGTCTGACATTACAAATTGAGATTAAAAGCTGATTTCTTTCAAATACATATCTGTTGGTGGCGGAGAATTTATTCTCTTAGCATTAACACCCTTCTCTGAGACGTACGAGCTCAGAGGTTATGTAGTTGAAGGTTATTAGTAATATACTCCCAATTTGGTAGTGTGATGCTATGGGCTGTTGAGCATTTGTTGAAACAAAGCACAGCTTTTGTATAAAGCGTTGCTTTGTGGACACGACTGCGTCAGACCTCACACCCCGGAAATGGTCAAAACAGGAAGGATGCGACAAGGTTATTAGGGGGTAGCGCCCATTTAGCGTAAGTCATTCCTTCTGGATAGAGGTGGTATCATGGTATGGAGCCCAGATACTTAAGGTATGTTGTTGCTGCAAACTTACTACTCTGTGGTTGTTGGAAATCGAGGATCCTCGGATGTAGATCGGTTACTATCGGGGGATGGCATATTCGTGTTAGTAGTTACCCAGTTAGGGGTAACCCGGCCTTGTGTTGGCAGAGATCCGGTTTGGTTCTCGAGGCGTCTTTCCAGTGGCGTTTCCATGTAGCAATGGGAAGTTCCTTGGCCCGACCATTTGTTGGAAATCCAAAGAAACAATAGAACCCTGTACGGTTTTAGTTGTATAACCTGCCATGGAATGTGGCGGTAACCTGCTACTGAACATGGTAGCTATAATAGGCATAAGATAATGGTCGTATGTTGGCTAAGATTTATATCTTTACTTTCGAAATGATTTTGCCTACACTATGCACTAGTAATAATATCAAATGTTTCTTTTTAACGCGTATCAAGCATCTTTGACTATCATAAGGAGAAATCTCCTCCGATTCTGCGTTCGCATTGTGTGTCTGTGCAGGTGGCCTTATGGTCGTCTCATTTTCTAAAAAGCATTGCGAATCTATTTTAAAATTATCCTATTCTTTGTTTTAAAGATAAACTATTTTGAGTTCTCACACCAGACACATGGCTGACTCGGAGTTTATTGTTTTCCTTCCTAAACTCTGGGTGCCCACCAATTTCCACAAGGGCAGTCAAGAGTCAGGTTTATCAGGATATTCTGGAATTCAGGAGTTGCTGGAGGCAAGTTGGATGGCATGGCGTATTCACTAGTATATAGTATTTCTTTTCCACTGTTTGTTCTTGTTTGTTATTGTAAACTTTGATAATATAATGTAATGTAATAACTGATATAGTTCTTTGTTTAAAGATTATTCATTTATCTATTATATGTTGTTCCACTGCGATTGTGAGATTCTGATATTGTTCTGCTTTTTTCTTTCTGTTCCGTTCTATCTTTTCTCTCTTCTTCTATCTTTTTTTAAACCTTAAGAATTCGTATTTCCGTTCATCTTGAGTTAATCAATGGAGATTAGTGTCTATTCAAGGAGTACGGATTTACGGGTCTTCATATCTGGTATCAGAGCATATGGTTAAGCGACAACCATGGCTCTGTTGGGTATTACTCATTAGAGATAGAGTCAGTAGTACTCTAGAATGAGTTTGAGTGTAATAATAGCTATGAGTGCGTATTTGTTAGTGAATATAAAATTGTTTTATATTATGATGATTGGTTTGTTGAGGGGTATATGGATTCTGGTTAATACGAGTAATTAACGTTGTCGATAGGGATCTCTAAACACTTCTACAGAACAATTCGACGCGATATTGTTTTAAATTGGGTAAATGAAATAAAATTTACCTTGAGTGTATTTTATATATAAAGGAATAATTTTTCAGAATTATTAAAGTGTATATAAGTAGATTGTTTGGTTGTTGAAAATGTAAGAATATATATATAAGTAAATTTAAAAGATGTTTGAATAATCTAAATAAAAGAATAATTGTATAAGCAATTGAATTATAAGTATGAAATTATAATTAAAGTGATTTACAATTGTGAAATAAACTTATATATATAAGAAGTGAAACTATATGAATATATTTATGAATATGAGTTGTAAATAAAAATGAGTTTGAATAAGTGATGAAATTTGACTTTGGTAAAGGTTAAATAAAATTTACTTCAGAATTGAGAATCTGAATTGGATGTATAAGTGGGAATTTAAGTTAAGTAAAACCAAGTGATGTGTATAAAATGGAATATAACTTAAGACATGTTGAATGAAGTTGATTTTGGTATCGAAGTAAAATAATAAATTTAAGTGATAAATGTGAACTTGAGTTATGTAATGAAATTCAACTTTTTTTGGTTAAATGTATTAGCAATTGAATTAATGGATTGAATGTTAATCAATTAAATGTAAATAATTGATACGAAATAATGAATGTAGGTGTTATTTCACTAAAATCTAATGTTATTGAAGAAAATAAAAAGGTTGAATAATTGAATGAAAATCAATTTAATTAAACCAATTGAAAGTAAAGGTGTTAAACCAAATTGAATGAATATTAGTAAAGGAATTTGGTTGTAATTAATATACATTGGTTGTTATATGATAATTAGTTAATTGTATAAAAAACCCAAATGAAATTGAGTTAATGAAATTGAAAGCTAAAGTAATTGAAATCAAAGTGGAAGTTAAGTGAATCTAAAATAAAAGTGAATTTGATTTGGAAGTGAACCAACTTAAATATGAATTAGTGAATATAAACTATTTGAAAATGAATGTTAGTAAAAATATCCACTGTTAATGAATCAAATGTGATTAAATTGAAAACCCATTTCATTGAATATTAATGAGAATATCAATGAATATTTATTGGTTATGGATGTTAGTTGAATGCTAGTTGGTTGATGGTTGAATATATTGCTTTTATGCATTTGCTATGTTGACACATATAGTTATTATGTTGCTATATGTTGTATATCGATACTATTGTCTATGTACATGTTTCTCATTTGTTTGTTGAGTATTTAGTAGGTGCGGATCGCGTTTGCTTCGCATTTGCAGCTCGCTTTCGCGCTATATTAGCCGTATATGCTCGCTAATAAAATATAAGGTACATATATAGGATTAAATATTGTACTTTTACACTTTTTCCCTGCGGGATGCCTCATCACTTGATGAGATGTATATTTGTGATATATATACTGTCATTTTTTTCGGATCGAGACGCGCAATGGAGACTATGGCGAATTTTTCCGAAAATTTAAGGCGTTAGAAAAATTTGGGAATTTTTGGAAAATTTTGAAAACTAAAATTTTGATTTGGAATTGGAAGTTAAACAATTGATTATGGTTTGAAAAGATAACTAAGTATGATTTGAAAACTTAGTAAAGTTATTGTAAGAAGTTTAACTATGGATTTTGGAAAAGTTAATAGATTCTGTAACTTTTCTTACTTGGTAATTTCGAGGACGAAATTCTTTTAACGTGGAAGTTTGTAACGACCCAAAATTTATATTAATTTAAATTTGTGTATTTAATTAATTTTAAATATTAATAAGTGGGATTTATAGGTTGAATAAATTTAATTTCGAATATCTGGATTTAATTGAATATTAAATCGATAATTTAATATGTGAAAATACAGAAATAATTGAAATTTGGGTTAACAATGATTGAAAATGATTTGTAAAATTTTATTTAGTCATATTGGAGTTATAATGATGTTATGGAACTTTTAAAATTGAATTTAGAGTTTATTTGTGAAAATTGAAAATTTTAATATTTAATATCGATTGAAAAATAGCCAATTTTCGAACAGTCTCAGAATTGGACGAACCTAGTTCCATTGGATCCGTAATAGTTTGTTATTATCGGATTTCAATTTTCATAGCAATCAGAGTTTTCGTTTGACCGTGGTAGCTCGAAACGCATCGAAATTGTTTTAATATTTAATTGACGAGTTAAAATATCCATTTTTCAAACAGTCCCGGATTTCGAAGAAACTAGTTTTATGGGATCTGTAATGTGATATTATTGTATAGTTTCAAATTTCGTATCAATCGGATTTACAGTTTGTCCGGGGCAAGCTAAAACGCCTAGAAATTTGATTTACCGATTTAATTTTAAATTGATCGTTTATTGCCGTAACTCGTATAGATGATCGACTTAGCTCCCGAAACACGTTCCACTGTGTTCGAAACACGGGGTAACCTTAGGAACGCCAACTGGCATGCTTCGTTTGGAGTTCGGAAAATCCGGGATGAATAGTGTCGCGTATTTTTCTATAAAAGCACATTTACAATTCACTTTTGCAAAAAAATTCTAAAACCCTAGTGTTAAACTCAGAGCCGCCGCTTCTATCATCATCTATGGCCGAAAACTTCCATTCTTTTTCCTCTGATTTCTTTAAATCCGTGAAGCAATCCAAGAAACTTTCAACATGAAGAGTGTAGAGCACCCCAAGATCTTGAGGATCAACGGCTATGATCTAAAACAAGTTAGCAAATCAACGGCAATCAGTGGTTGAAGTCGCGTGTTTGCGCACGTTTTTCAGGGAGGAAGGAAGGGCCGAGCTTCTTGATATGGGGGGCGAAGGTAGCTCTTGTCACGAGCATTCGAGTGGTGTATCCTGATCGGCCTGAAGTTGATTGTGGTGGTCGCGGCATCGAGCCCTAGGGGGAGGCCGATTGGTGATGTCGTGCGCGTTATTGGGTTGGGGAAGATGAAGATAGGTGCGGCGAAGATTTGCAGAGTAGAGATGGACGGCTGAGATCTATTAGGTTTAGAAAATAAAATAAAAAAAGGTTGTAAATTTAAATGTTTTAAATTCGTGTAACTTTAAAAATTCATATCTTTTTCATACGAGGTCGAAAACGCACGAAACAAGTTGTGTTGGGTTCGTATGGACGAGCACTACGCTATGGAATTGGACTGGAGTCGTTTGGAGCTAGCGAAAATTTCGGGTAAAATTAAACGCTCGTTTAATTTTATTCGATATAAAAGCTGAAAACGAAATTGAAATCAAGGTGAGAACTTCTCACTCAATCAAATCGGTTTCGATTTTAATTTTAAATAGTTAGATTTAAAATTCTTGATTGTATGTTTGAATGATGATTGTTATCTATTGACTATTAAAACAGACATTATACGCCGTTAGTAAACGGATGTTATTTATTAAAAACAAATACTGCGAATATTTTACAGTACAGTGAAATGGGTATTATTTATGTACTTGGAGTTGATTTCCCACATTATATAGCGGATGAGACCCTATCGCGCCGCCTATTAAGCGGATAATATTTTAAATCCCATATACCGCGTTAATTCCGTACTGGAAGGGAATTGGTATTGTGCTAACTTCTTTGGATGCAGGGAGACAGGTTGGAGGGATCCAACTGGATTCCTCAACAGTATTTATTTGATTACAGATATTTTGATATTTGTTGATTATCATATACAGATATATGATGTCGTTGTTGTCGTGATTGACTATTTGGTGTGTAGCATCATTGGGCCAATTCTGGAATTTTAAAAGGATTTTTTTAAAGTGATTTTTGAAAGTATACGTTTATAAAATATTTTTGGAATTGATTCATTTTAAATAAATAAATGTTATATTTTTAATGTTATAAAAATTATGATTTTTGAGAAATATAGTTAAAAGTTTATTTTTGAAAATATGGGGTAAATGATTTTATAAAATAGTTCAATCAGGATTTTTGAATTTATTATAAAAAGTTCAAATATAGGATTTATAAAATTTGATTATTTTATAAATCAAAGAAAATAATGAAATTATAAAGGTGTTTAAAGACGTTTTTAAAATAATAATATAAATTGATTTATATAAAGGATATATAAATTGATTTATATAAAGGATTTATAAATTGATATTTATAAATTAAAATATTTGAATTATAAAACGAGTTTTTATAAGTGTTAGAATGAAGTGTAAATGAATTACATAAATGAATGAAATTTATAGAATTATAAACAGTGTAGTTATAAATGGAATTTTATAAGCAGTAGATTTATAAAATTTGTAAAGTTATTAAAAGAATAGATTTGGGTAAATAAATGAATCTTGTAAGTTATAAGATTTATAATTTGGGAAGTTTAAAAGAACGATTTTGTAAACAAATAAATTATAAGTATTCAATTTATAATATGGACCCTTAGTATATCATTGAGATATAAATTGAAATAGGTTAATAAAGGAGATTTATAAAAGGAGGTTGTATAAAATAAATAGAAATGGAATTTATAAACATTGTTTTATAAATCTGCAAACGGCTTATTTTGATAAGTAAATTGTTATAACTTATTAATGAGTTATATTCACGTTTTAGACAGTGAATAATCCTTTAAAATAAAATGTATAGAAATGATGAAATTGGTTGACGAAGTATATTCACGTTTTTGGATAGTGAATAATATGTTAAAGAATTTTTTTTGGATGTGATGTTTTAAATTGAATTAAAACGATCTAACGATGTTTTTAAAATGTGTTAAGATTCGAAACCATATATTTCAACATTCATTGTTGAAATAAACGTTTTCGAGAAATAGAAGGTAATGGTGGCCTATAACACTGTTGTTATAGTAAATGATTTCCGAAAGGAAATGTTTTGTATAGTATTGGGATTTATATATCTATTTTAATTTCAAATCCCTATACTAGTGATTTTGGGTTCTCGTAACGATGTTTTACGCAACATTCGTTTTGGCCCAAATAAATATGTTTAAGAGAATGATTTCCTTAAAGAGTGAAATATATACTTAATTTCGATTTAAGTATATAGAATATTTTCCAAGTGTAGAAAATAAAAAAGATTTGTGAATTACTTATTAAATAAGTATGGAAATGTTTTTTTCCAATGTGAAATGAAACGTTTTGAGAATTTATCTTTTTGAAGATAAATTGAAAACGAATAATTGAAATAGTATATTCATAAATATTTTGGAATGTAAATTCACTATGAAATTTATAAATGAAAAAGGGAATTTGCTTAAAAATAAACGTTGATTTATTTTTGAAGTGTGGGAATTAATTTACGAATTTTGAACATAAATATAAAGTAAATCGGTAAGGATTTATTTAATTGGTTTAAATGAACCATGTTGAAATGAAAGTATTTCCGCGTAAGGAAAATGTTTGAAATTTGTTTTCAAAAGTGGTAAAGATGTAAAGTGAGTTGAAAAATGTTTTCAAATGGTTGAAGTGTGGAAAATATATATCTTGTAAAGATATTTTTGGAAAATAAACAATTTGGAAAATTATTTGGAATCTGATGATGTTGTGCATATCCATTGATAGTTCAATAACCGACTATCAATATTTACCTTTAAATAGGTATTTGTTGTGATTTGTTTGAATTTGAATGCCACACTTATTTTTGAATAAGCGCTCACTATTCGGGTTAGCCGGGAAAGGACCTTGGGTTCGTATAACCCATTCCGAATATGTGATACGTCGTTATGGATTCCATTTGAAGACCGGTGTTGAAGAGCGGATATTTCTGAAAACGGAAGGATTACCGTCGAATGTCTCTGCACCGAATGGCCCCGGTATAGAGATTCCATATATGATGGGAAGTCCGGACGTGATTAGTGAATATCTGGATTGCAAGGACTTCTTTGTAAGTGCCTTCGGTTCTGTTCGATCCCGGAACAGACTTGTATGGATGACATGTCTGACATTACAAATTGAGATATAAAGCCGACTTCTTTCAAATACATATCTGTTGGTGGCGGAGAATTTATTCTCTTAGCATTAACACCCTTCTCTGAGATGTACGAGCTCAAGGTTATGTAGTTGAAGGTTATTAGTAATATACTCCCAATTTGGTAGTGTGATATGCTAAGTGTTGTTGAGCATTTTTTGAATCAAAGCACGACTTTTGTATATAGTGTAGCTTTGTGGACGAGACTGTGTCGGATCTCACACCCTGGAAATGGTCAAAACAGGAAGGATGCGGCAAGTTTATTGGGGGATAGCACCCCTTTAGTGCATGTCATTCCTTCTGGATAGAGGTGGTATCATGGTATGGAGCCCAGATACTTAACCTATGTTGTTGCTGCAAACTTATTACTTTGTGGTTGTTGGAAATCGAGGATCCTCGGATGTAGATCGGTTACGATCAGGGGATGGCATATTCGTGTTAGTAGTTACCCAGTTAGGGGTAACCCGGCCATGTGTTGGCAGAGATCTGGTTTGGTTCTCGGGGTGTCTTTCCAGAGGCGTTTCCATGTGGCAATGGGAAGTTCCTTGGCCTGACCATTTGTTGGAAATCTAAAGAAACAATACGAGACTTGTACGGTTTTAGTTGTAGAACCTGCCCTGAAATGTGGCGGTAACCTGCTATTGAACATGGTAGCTATAGTAGGCATGCGATAATGGTCGTACTTTCGAAATGATTTTGCCTACACTATGCACTAGTAATAATATCAAATGTTTCTTTTTAATGCGTATCAAGCATCTTTGACTATCATAAGGAGAAATCTCCTCCGATTCTGTGTTTGCATTATGTGTGTGGGCGGGAGGCCTTATGGTAGTCTCATTTTTTAAAAAGCATTGCAAATCTATTTTAAAATTATCCTATTCTTTGTTTTAAAGATAAACTGTTTTGAGTTCTCACACCAGTCACATGACTGACTCGGAGTTTATTGTTTTCCTTTCTAAACTCTGAGTGTCAACCAATTTCCACACGGGCAGTCAAGAGTCAGGTTTATCAGGATATTCTGGAATTTAGGAGTTGCTGGAGGCAAGTTGGATGGCATGGCGTATTCACTAGTATATAGTATTTCTTTTCCTCTGTTTGTTCTTGTTTGTTGTTGTAAACTCTGATAATATAATGTAATGTAATGTAATGTAATAACTGATATAGTTCTTTGTTTAAAGATTATTCATTTATCTATTATATGTTGCTCCACTGCGATTTTGAGATTCTGATATTGTTCTGCTGTTTTCTTTCTGTTCTGTTCTATCTTTTCTCTCTTCTTCTATCTTTTTCTCTTTTTAAACCCTAAGAATTCGTATTTCCATTCATCTTGAGTTAATCAATGGGGATTAGTGCCTATTCAAGGAGTACGGATTTGCGGGTCTTCACATCGTGACAGTTAGTTACCAAGTTACAGAGGAAACCCAACCTTGTGTTGGTAGAGATCCGGTTAGGTTCTCGGGGCGTCCATCCAGAGGAGTAGCCTTTTCGGAAAGGAAGTTCCTTAGCCTTGACCATTTGTTGGAAGTCCAAAAAAACAATATGAGCCCTTTACGATCGCAGTTGTAGAATCTGTCACCTCAGGTGGTAGCTATAGTAGGCATAATATAATGGCACATATGTTGGCTAAGATTAATATTATACTTTTGAAATGTTTTCCACACTATGAACTAATAATAATATCAAAATGATTTTGCGTATCAAGCATCTTTGACTATCATAAGAACAAATCTCCCCCAAATGTGTGATTGCATTGTGTGTGTGTTGGGAGGCCTTATGGTAGTTTCATTTTCCAAAAATCATAACAGATTTCTTTTTATTTCTTTTTGTGTAAATAACTGTTTTATGATCTCATACCAATCCAATGACTGACCTGGAGTTTGTTGTTCCTTTTCTAAACTCTGGGTGCTCATAATTTTCCACACGGGCAGCCTAGAGTCAGGTTATCAGTTGTTTTGGAGCGAAGTCAGGAAAGTATGCTGTGGAGATCAGGAGACAAGCTAAATGGCGAGACGTATCACTTATATTATGTATTATCCGCTACGTATGGCTTGCTGCAAAATTCAGTTTCCATGGGAACAAGTTATAATAACTGCACAGTGTTGTGTTTTGTTGATGTTGTACTCTGATGATGTAATGTATGAACTGATATAGTTCTTTTGTTTAAAGATTATTCATTTATCTATTATATATTGTTCCGCTGCGAATGTGAGATTCTGATATTTTTTCTGTTTTCTTCTTCTACCTTCTTCTTCTTTAACCCTAACAGTTTGGTTTTCTAGCGTTCGATTGTTTGGCATTTGATACAGTGGACGTATTGACGTTGATTTTGGGAAGTCGAAAAATCAGGTCGTTACAGAGTGGTATCAGAGCAATTGGTTAAGCGAGAACCTTGGCTCTGGTGGGAAAGTACTCATAGAGATAGAATCAGTCGTACTTTAGAATGAGTTTGAGTGTATTAATAGATATGAGCGCGTATTTTTTAGTGAATATAAAATTGTTTTATATTGTGTTGATTGGTTTGTCAAGTGGTATATGGATTCTGGTCAATGAGAGTAATTAACGTTATTGATAGGGATCCCTAAACACTTATACAGAACAATTCGACACGATATTGTTTTAAAATAGGGTAAATGAAAAAATTTTACCCAAATTATTTTTGTATATAAAAGGAAAAAAAATTTCCGTAAAATATTATAGTATATATACATGGTTGCTTGGTTGTTAGGAAGTGATAATATTAAATTATTGTCACTATTATGAATAAGAAATTAAAATCATAACTAAAAAATAAATTTATATATTAATGGGATTTGTAAATTCAAATTGTAAATGTGATTTATAATTTGAAATAGAATTCCAGAGGAATATTTGAAAATAAATTGAAAGGATTTGGAATCTTAAGATTTGGCAAATTTAAATTCCTTTTTAGATTGAAAATGGTTTTCAAAGGTTTCGAAAAAAAATAATGGTGAAATTATTGGGGAAAATATTTCTTTTTGAATTGGATTTGGGATCTGGTGAAATTTGGAATATAAAAATATTTGGAAAATGTTTTTGAAGGGATGAAAGTACTAAACTCTTTTGGGTCGCTGGAAAATAATTTCGATGATGATCGCGACATCATCGGTGTTCATTTTCGAGTTTCCAAGGGAGGAATTGCTACTCGAGTATTTTGAATTGGGAATATTTGCGAAATTGAGTTTGATTTTGAAGTAGATTGATTTTGAATATAATTGATTTCAAAAAAATGTTTTTGAAATGCTAGGAAATTATTTAAAAACTCTGTAATCTTATAAAAATGGCTATGGAATATTTGTAAGTTTAAAAGCTTATAAGGGTTTGAGAAAGGATGAATAGAATTCAATATTAAATTTGATTTGGAAATGAATAAAGAATTGAAAATGAAAAAAAAAATTGAATTTAGAATGGGATTGAAAATTTGAATCAAATAAAATGATGATATGGATTCAAATGAAATTGAAACGCAAGTAAATGAAATTGAAAATTAAATGTTGAAATTCATTTCGAATTTGTAAGTAAATAGAACTGGAGTTGGAATGGAATATTGGAATAAATTTAAAATGGTGTTTAACAAAGTGAAATAGTGTAATTTGTCCAAAGAAACTATAAGAAGTAAGTGTTTGGAAATAAACTTTTATTTGAAATTAAATTTGGAAATGAAGTGTTTTATTTAAATTTGTAGGTTGCATAGGTTTGGAATTGAAATTGATTGAAAACAAATTAGTGGATGCAACTAATTTAAATAATGATATAAATCAGTTATGAATGGAAGACAGTTGATAAAATTTTCAATTTAAAGGAAAATTGAATTTATATGGAATTGGAACTCAAATGTGAATAAAAGAGAAATGATAAATCAATTAGAAATAAATATGTAGGATGTACGTATATTACTTTATTCGCATAGCAATTTGATCCAGAATTCGAGCATAGAATTTCGAGATAGTTATATCGATCCGAGTTAGGATTTTTCACTCAATTTTCGACAGTGAACCCTGGATATGGATTTTTGGTTGATTCTGGGAATTCTCTATCATAGTTTACGGCTATGCAAGGAGAATGATGGTTTCTGATCAAGAAACCAGATCTGAGTCCGCACTAGGAAGTCGGATGGACAATACTAGTTCGGAAGTGAAATTGTATGATCGAGTGAGCGATCGAATTTGGTGTTGCATACGGATGATATATGTGTATCGTACGGATTTGAATAAAATAGATGTTGAAACATTTGTAAAGAAATGTGCAAAATTATTTTGAATATTGTAATTGAACACTATTGCTAGTAGGATATACAGGTGATTTAAAAGCAAAGGAAATTAGGATTTTTGATTTCTGAAAATAAATTTGAATTTTCCAACAAAGGTATGTTTTTAAATTTCTTTATGAAATTTAATGATTTTCTGGTCTAGCCACTTGGCTTTTTATTTTCTTTTGAAATCTGGGGGCCAGTAGTGGCATTTTATAGCCGGACCGAGCTAGCCGCGCGAAGAAAACGCTGGCAAAAATTTTCTAAAATTTAGGGAGTTATAAAAGTTTTGAGAAATTTGGATAATTTAAAATCTGGATTTAAATTTAAATTTGAATTGATGAGAAAATAATATTGTTTGGAAACTGTTGAAGATTTTGGAAAGTTAGTTGAAGTGATAATGGGTCTTTAATAAGAAGATTTGTTTTGGGAAGTGGTTAAAAATTATTTGGATTGGGAAAATAGTAAACGGGTTGCGGAACATTCTTCTTAACTAGTAATTTTAAGACGAAATTCTTTTAAAGAGGGAAATATGCGACGACTCAAAATTTTGGACATTTGAAATTAAAATATTTAATTGATTTTAATTATTTAAAGGTTATTTTCAACTTTAATTTCAAATATCACTGTTTACTTGGCAATTTAAATAATTGAATTTAATAATTGGAAATTGAATAAATTGTTGAATTGGGAAATTTGAGCTTGTTAAAATAATTTGAAGGCTTAAAAAATTATAGTGATAATACTAGAGATAATACAACTTTTAAAAGTTGAATTTAAAACTGTTTTGTTCAATTTTGAATTTATATCGTTTAAATTGAAATTTAAAAATGGCCTTTCGAGGCACGATCTCGGATTCGATGAAACCAGTTCCATTAGATCTATAATATTGTATTATTCTTGGATTTCAATTTTCATATCGTTTGGTACTATCATGTGGTCGTACGATAAAAACGCGCTAAATTTATATCGAAAATTTAATATAATAGCTGGGTTTTAAAAGCTATCTTCTTCATACGATCGAATTTGGACTCGAAACCTTTTCCATTGCGTTCGAAATAGGGGTATAACATTATAAATGCCTAGCGACATGCTTTGATAGGAGGTTGGGATTGTGAGTTACATGATTGTGACGATTTGGATTTGGATTAGAATTTAAATTTAAATATAATAATGTTTCGCAAGACAAATTATACACGTTCTTCTCATCTAACATTTGGCAATTTTTTTAACACTTGTCCTTTGTAATATAACATGCGTTCTTTTTTTTAAAACAAAATATAATGTTAACGCAAGCGATAAAAAAAATAAACCCAAATCGAAATCACAGAAGTGTGAATCTTGTCCGTTTCCTCTTTTGAAAATAAGAAAATATAATGGTGACTTCCTCCCTTAAAATTCAGCAGTCGATTTCGTTTATAAAAAAATGGCCAAAACCAAAATCAAATCAAATTCGTAAAAAAATCGAGGGGAAGGTTGATGGAAGCCATCTCGTCCAATTAACCGCGACTTCTTCTAATATCTTGGTTCGAGATTCACGAAGTCTAGATTGCGATGATTTTTGCGTGATCTTTTTTTCCTTAGGCGAGTGTGTTTTAAAACAATACTTGTACCGATCGAAAAGGCCCAGAAGCAAGTCAAGCACGAGGAAGCAGTGTGGGACAGGAGGAGTTTGCTTTGCTAGAACTCGAGTAGGGTTGATGGGCACTCGGTGGATGGCATGCTGTTGTACGATCAACAGGGGCGCGATTTCTTTCGATCGAGACAGCAAGGTATAACTACGGTTTATTTCAGTTTAATATATATGTGAAATTATTTACAGAGTACAATATAAAAATATATATAATATAAACAATAACTCAATAATTGTTTTACTATAAGGTAATTTCTGTAAAATTTGTTTAGCTAATATTAATATCAAAGTGGGGAAGAAAAGTTTTAGTTATAAACTACAAATTTATTTTCAAAGTTCTGTAGCTAGGTTTATTTTATATCCTGTAAATTGATTGAGGGTTTAATTTCGAATAAACTTATACATTTAAATACTCTATTTTCGAGGACTAAAAATTGTAGGAAATGAATAAATATATCCATGTAAAAAATATATACATACCTATTTTTCACTTACTAGATTAATTTATTTAGTTAACTTATGTAATTATTTTGGTAACTAGAAAATATTTTGTTATAAAAGAAAAATTAGTATGAAATTAAATTATCAGATAAAATAAAATTTATTAAATGGAAATTGATTTGTCCAATTGTTCAAATATTTATCAACTGAATAATGTTTATACAAGGTCAAAAATCGTGAAAACAAGCTCGAAGGAAATGGACTGCAAAACAATAGCAAAGGTGAGATCTTCTCACTCACATCTGGATACAGTTGATTTAAATAGTCAAAATTTAAAATATTGGTTGATTTCTTGAGTAGATGTGATATTAGATATTGTAGTGTGTGTGTATGCGTATATATATATTGGAGAGATTGATTTCCTGCATTATATAGCGGATGAGACCCTTGCGCATCGCATAATAACAGATGATATTTTATACCGCGATATCCCGCCTCGAAGCGGGATTGGTATTTAATTGTTCCGCTAACATCTGTGGATGTAGGAAAATAGGTTGGAGGGATCCAACTAGATTTCTCAAATGTTTGAATTTATTTCATATGCTGTGATATGATTGATTGATAATCTATGATTGATTATATCGTTAATCGAAATTATGGAAGACTATGATTTGGCCGAAAATATTTTGGTATTTTTTAAAAAAATACCAAAAAATAAAATGGATTTTTGAAAGGAAATTAAAGTAGAGAATTTTAAGTAAAATAATTTTAGAAAATTGGATAAAAAAAAGAAGGAATTTGGAATGGATTTTAAATGGTTTGGGAGAAAGAAAGGAAGAATTTTGAAATCAAGTATGAAATTGGTATTTTCTAATTTAAATGGAATTTAAACCATAAATATAGGTGTGAATATTGGAGTAATGGGTTTTGAAATAAATTTGGATAATTAAAGGAGTAATTTTTAAATGAAGTAAATTATGAAAATCAATTTGAAAATTGATTTGATGTTTGAAACAGTGTTTTGAAAGAAGGATGAGACTATGAAATTTACAAATTGGGTTATAAAGGGAAATAATGTATCAATGTATATTTGGAAATATGAAGTCACGGTGGGAATTTATACTGCAATAAGTAATTTGATTTAAAAATAATTAGTAGTTTATTTTTAAAGCCCTGAAAGGAAAGTGTTTTTCCTTAACAATCCAAGTACGATTTCAAGTAAATTTTTAGGTAAAAGTTAATTTTTTTAAAGTTGTTTAAAAGAATGTTTCTTTGAGAAATTATTTTTAAATTTGTTTAAAATTTTAAAGGTAAACATTTTTATTAAATTAATTATTTGAATAACAATTTTAAAAGGCTGATTGGTATTATGACTTTAAAAGATAATTATTAATATCTATATTTTATAAAGTAATTTTATTTTAAATATAGTTTGGCTAAAGTCTTCATTTGGAAAACTTGTATAGAATTCAATAGCTTTTATTTTTAAAATTGTTTGGCTTAAGTTTTCATGAAAAATTATTATTAAATTTCATAATTGATATTTTAAATAAAGTGTTTTAAATAGTTTTTATTTTAAGTATTTTAAAGTATATATTTTTAGATAAAGTGATTTAAATTATTTCAAAATCCAATGCATTTAGTCTTGGCAAATTTTTCAGTGGAAAATAAACAATGTTTGGAAATTTATTTCACGATAGGAAAGTAATTTGAAAATTGTTTTTCAAAAGGTTGAATTGTGAAAATATATCTTGCGAAGATATTTTGAAATTAATAATTTGGGGAAATTATTAAAATTCGATGGTTGTTGTGAATGTTGTTTGAAGTTAAATAATAGACTATCAGTATAAACAATTTGGAAATTATTGGGGCTTGATGGTTGTTGTGAATGATAGTTAAATAACCGACTATCAATATTGGCCTTTAAGACGGCACTTGAGTTTGTTTTTAAAATAAGCGCTCATTATTTGGTTAAGCCAAGGGAGGAGTTAAGTCATAAAACTCATTCCGAATAATGATACGACAAAATGGGATTGCATTTGAAGATGGTGGTTGAAGAATGGGTATTTTCGAAAGTGAAAGGATTACCTGTTGATTGTCTCTACGCTGAGTTGCTCTGGTATAGAGATCTCCATATGTGATGGGGAGTCCGGTTGGGATTGTGGATATCTGAATCTACAAAGGCCTCTTCCTTAATGGGACAAAGCGCCTTCGGTTCCATTCAGACCCAAGATTGACTTGTATGGATGTATGTCTGACGTTACACTTTGAGATGTAAAGATGGTTTCTATCGTATACATTTTTGTTTGGTGGCGGAGAATTTATTCTCTTTGCTTAATACCCTTCTCTGAAACGTACGAGCTCAGAGGTCATGTAGTTGATGGTTACTAGTGATACATTCCCAATTTGGTAATGTGGCATGCTAAGTGTTGATCATTTGTTGATCAAAGCATGGCTTTTGTGAAAAGCGTAGCTTTGTGGGACGAGACTTCGTCGGACCTCACACCCCGGAAATGGTCGAAGCAGCAAGGATGCAGCAAGGTTATGGAGGTCACGCCCCTCAGGGTATGTGCATTTCCTTCTAGATAAAAAGTGGTATCTGGTATGGAGCTCAGATATTTAACTTGTATGGATAAAAAGTGGTAATTTGGTATGGAGCATAGATTATTTACTTATGTGGTTGTTGAGGCACCTCGGTAAAGGTCGATCTAGACCGGGGGATGGCAAACTCGTGACAGTTAGTTACCAAGTTATAGAGGTAATTCGGCCTTGTGTTTGCAGAGATCCGGTTAGGTTCTCGGGCATCCCTCTAGAGTCGTACCCTTTTCGGAAAGAAAGTTCCTTAGCCTTGACAATTTGTTGGAAATCCAAACAAAACAATATGAGCCCTTTACGATTGCAGTTGTAGAACCTGTCACCTCAGGTGGTAGCTATAGTAGGCAGAACATAATGGTACTTATGCTGGCTAAGATTAATATTATACTTTTGAAATGTTTTCCACGCTATTCACTAATAATAATATCAAAAAGATTTTGCGTATCAGACATGTTTGACTATCATAAGGACAAATCTCCCCCAAGTGTGCGATTGCATTGTGTGTGTGCCGGAAGGCCTTATGGTAGTTTCATTTTTCGAAAAGCATAACGGATTTCTTTTTATTTATTTTTGTGCGAATAACTATTTAAAGATCTCACACCAGTCCCGTAACTTGCCTAGAGTTCATTCTTCCCTTTCTAAACTCTGGATGTCCATAATTTTCCACACAGGCAGCCTAGATTCAGGTTATCAGTTGTTCTGGAGCGAAGTTAGGAAAGCATGCTGTGGAGATCAGGAGACAAGCTGGACGGCGAGACGTATCACTTATATTATGTATTATCCGCTGCGTACGGGTTGCTGTAAAATTTAGTTTCCGTAGGAATAAGTTATCATAACTGCACAGTGTTGTGTTTTGTTGATGTTGTACTCTGATGATGTAATGTATAAACTGATATAGTTCTCTTGTTTAAAGATTATTCATTTATCAACTATATATTGTTCCGCTGCGAATGTGAGATTCTGATATTGTTTCTGTTTTCTTCTTCTACCTTCTTCTTCTTTTACCGTAACGGTTCGGTTTTCCAGCATTTGATTGTTCGGCATTTGATACGGTAGATGTATTGACGCTGATTTTCGAAAGTCGAAAAATTAGGTCGTTACAGTATTGAATATGCTATCACCCAGGGTGTTCCCACCCTAATCAAGCGCTCTCTTTTCATGCACAACCATATCCATAATTTTAATATAATATATCCGAGGGTATCTAGAAAGGTGATAACATACCCTATTTGGGTGCGACCAACTCTGCTCTGCTGCATCTCCTCTATTTTATTCATTCTCGGTTGATGAGGCTTAAGGCTACGTTTTACCATTTGAATAACATTCATACTTAGAATGCTAACACCGTCTTCCGGACAACGATGTAATGATAACATTTATCCATACACGTTGTCCTGGGTCTGGATAAACTGAATCTTCGAAATCACCATCTTCGTTAGCTTCACTATATCATAATTTGTAATGCATAAATAAGAATAAAGTATTTTTTGAATAATTAAATCCAATCCCGGTCTCTTCGAAACGATCGCGGATTTGGCTAGAATTTATGGTCGTTTAACTATCAAATAACATCCATAAGTAGTTACTAGGCCTTTTTGGATAAGTCATTCAAAAACATTTATTTCAAAATATCTTTAAGAATATATATATATATATATATATATATATATATGCAAATCGCTTTCGATATCTTCAATAATTGAAAAACAATTCAATTTTTTATATCCATAACAGGATTTTTAAATCGATATCAACACTTAGAATATTTCCTTCAATTCCATTCATACTTCAGGACATCAAGAACTATTTCTATAATAACAATCTCGCATATAAAATATTTCAAATCCTTCCCGTTCAATACTTAGAAAATATTAATAAGTATATTTTTTTTCGAAATTCATTTTATTTCCAATACTAAGGAAATATTCCATTTTTTCAGACTTCTCCAAAATCCATTTCCATTTCAACACTCAGGAAATATATTATAAGTCCATTTTTCAAAATCAATTCTAACATCAATACTTAGGAATTATTTTGTATCCTATCTCTTAGATTTTCAGAATTTAGAATAATTTTTTTTCATTTTTATTCCAAAATCGATTATACTAACATATAATCTCGTCTATCCATTTATAAATTTTTTTATGCATTCAAATTCAATCTCAAAGTTCTTGTTTTCTAAAATTTCAGAAATTTCCTTAATTTTCCAGAATTCCACTATAATATTTCTCTTACAAATTCATATTCATTAATTAAAACCCCATTCACGATCTCAAAAGCATTTATAAATCAATTCCAAGCACTTCCCAATCTCTATATATATAAAATGAATAATTTTAAAGAATAGTAATTTATTTTCAAAACATGCTTAAGCAATTATTTAGATATCAAAACATTTTAAATAAAACATCAAAACTTATTTCCAACTAATTTTCATGTAAACTAATTAGTTTACAAAGCTGATTATAAAAATTAGAATTTTATTTCAATTAATATTCGGTATTTGAAAAATTCATTTCTGAAGAATTTCAACAATAAATAGCTTTTAATTACATAGATTAATAAATAATGTTTCCTTTTAAATCAAAACTTAGTTTCTTAATAGAAATATATTTTTCCCCAAAAATCCTAATAACCAATTTTATTTATAAATCCCTCTCGATTCACAACACATCGATTTCATTCTGATTCCCTAGCTATTCTCACATTTCAAAATAAAATGATAGAATCTACTATTTTTCCAAAAACCTATTCATATCTCGATATAAAGTCACACTATGGAATTATATTCCAATTTATCAATTGATTTCATTTCCCTTACTTATAAACATCATTTATAAACTTATAACTACTTTGAGTTCCACTTGTTTATAAAGCTAATCACATTTATAAAATTACATTTTTTTTCTAAATCCATTTCTTAATAAATTCAATTTATTTCACAAATCTATTTAAAATCTCTATATAAATTATTGTAAAATCTCTACTAAAAATATATTTTTTGAATAATTAAATACAAATCAAAACCATTTTCTTTAAAAAAAAAATCAAATTTCAATATAAATAGTTTTATGTTCAAAATCTCCCTTTTTGATTCTTTCAAATTCCAAAAATAATATTTATGGTATTTAAAATACCAAAAGTTAGGCCAGCGCTACTATAGCATCTGTAACGATCCAGTTTTTAAGCCAAATTTAATTTAGTAATTAATATAATTTTTTTGAATTAATTTGTGGACTAATTTGAATTTTTTCAAAACAAATAAGAGATGTGTTTTTTTATATTGTTATCCCATCCTTTGGTCAAGGATGATATATCAACTAATTAGCTGGAAAAAGATGGATATCAGGATTGGAAATCGATTGGAAACAAGGTTGTAATCAATGTCGTCAAAATTTGGCCGAGCTTCGATCAAGGAGGGATCGATTGAGAGTGATGATCAAGGCTAGGAGAGGCTATGTTTTAAATTTCAGATCAATCAGAGTTCGTATGCTCGAGGAATAGATGGGTTAAAATACATGAAAAATGGTTCGTATCGATACATTTCGTATCGATCAGTAGGCAGCATTTCGAATCGAGATTGTTCGTACCGATTGGAATTGGTTCGTATCAGTCATGGGAAATTTATGCTTTCGTATCCATCAGAAGCTACTCTGGTTCGTATCAATTGGTAAGGCCTCATTCGTATCCATTCTAATAAAGAGTTTTGTATCCATCCGTTTTCCCTTACCTTCTTTTCGTATCGATCAAGCCATTCCCTATGGTCATTTTTATTGATCGACTTACAGGATCGACACGAAATGTACTCCTCGAATCGATATGAAAAAAGGCATAGATTGATGGATGCGAACGTAACGTTGCGAAACCATGGATACGAGTGAGCACGATGAGTGGATGCAAACGGAGAACGTCCACGACTCGAGAGAAGAAGCATTCAATGCGGAGAAAAATATGGATCTACCGTAGTTTATCATTCACATCAATGAGCAAGCATGCGCCTTTGATCGGCATAAAGGGGATGGATACGAAATTGTGGACACGAATTCGGCAGCCTTCGAAAAGCATGAGATTGCATCTATCATATCTCATAATCTACAATCCCAAACGCTACGAAATTTTCACAGGTGCTTACATACAAGCCAAGGAATGTTCATACCAAGTTTAAACTCCATTGGACAAAATCTTGATCGATATGAAATTGGTTCGTATCGATCACGGATCGAGCGGAAACTTCTCGGGATCGATCGGGTGGGCCTGTTCACATGCCAGATGGAGTCTCCCGAAGTTTGAGGGGATATCAGCCTCCTACACCTATAAATAGAGCCCAAGAGCCTATACAAAAGGGATATTTTGACGACTCAATGTCCAGACTGTGCTGGATTCAACTTTGCACTTCATCATTGCACAACAGTAACCAGCGAAGAACATCAATAAAAAGATTATCATTTGAAGTGGACGTAGGCCGAAGTTAGCCGAAACACTATAAATCTCATGTTACTGTTTGTTATTTTTTAATTGTTGTTCTCTATTTTGCCTGGATCTGATATTTATGTTTGAATATTGTTGATCTATATTCATATATTTGTATTTTCACGATATTTTGGGTTTGTAACCAGTTTTGGCAGAAACACTTTGGTGCTTTCACTAAGAACAACTAGCACCTGCTATACCAGATTTGGAGTTCGGATTTGAAGGCTAAAATGATCAGATCTAAAAAACCATGACAAGGAAATCGAGTAGAAGACAAAGAACAGAGAGAAGTCTGCATAAAGGAAGCCCGGTGGCTTCATTAGGGGCCAATTAGACTTCAGCTTTCATCACCCGAGACGAAATGGAAATGATGATGGGAGCAATGCACGAATTTTTTTGAAAAGGTAGGAGGAAATGATGTAGAACCTCCTCAGACAGTTTGGACAAGTAGGAATAGCTGGAGCTTCAGGAGTTCAGATCCACGGAGCTGGAGCGGAAGGGCAAAACAAGCAATCGAATGGAGTAGCTCAACAACGCACGACCCCAGATCAACACACAACCATAAACCTAGATGGATCCGGACATGATGGCACACCACCCGGCGATGATGGACCAGTTCATGCAGGAATTCCAGTCAACACCACACAACAGGATGTTGGCAGGAATGTAAGAGCGCGAGATGAAGAGTATGCACCAGAATTCCCTTAGGGACTCGAGGGGCAACCCTTGACAGACAATGCTAGATTGGCAGAGATTATCAGGCGAACTATGCACGGAGGTTTGACCAACAGAGATCTGGAAGGAGTGAACAAGAGTCCGATTACTCGTGAAATCAGGATAGCTCGGAATCCACTGGAGCTTAAGCTACCTAACGTGGAGGTATACAATGGCAAGGCAGATCCAACCGATCACTTGATGAGATACGCAAGACATATGGAAGTGCCGAGGGCATCGAAGGAAGTTATGGCCCGATGTTTCCTTCTATACTTGATGGATATAGCTGCTATGTGGTTCAGGCAGCTGGAGGAAGGGTCTATCAAGACATGGACAGAATTGGACTGGTTTTTGAAGCTGTTCCAGGTTCATATCAAAAGACCGAAGAACGTGGTGACGCTAACCTTAGTAAAGCGAAGGACGTATGAATCACTTAGGGCATTCTCAATTCGGTTCAACGCGGTGGTTGCTTCAGTGGATCGGCCGGATCCATCGATGGTTTTAATAGCAGCGGTATCAGGAGTCAGAGAGAATTCAGATTTCAAAGTGTCTCTAATATGGGATCCACCAATGGATCTCGGGGAATTCTTTAATGAATCCGAGAGATTCCTATGGGGGAAGATGCATGTTCAGATATGAAGTTAAAGGAGATAAAGGGGACAGAGGATGGAAGACCATCCATCGGGGGCTTGGATAAAGATAAAAGTAAAGGAAAAAAGAATTTTGATGATGATTCAAAAAAAGCTAGGTAACGATGGAGAGAGCCAAAATTCTCCACCTATACGGGATTGAACAAGATGTTGGAGCGGATATTTATGGAGACTCGGAATCGCCTTCCCTTACGTAGGCTAGCAAGGAGAGAACCCTCAGAACAGGAAAGAGCATCAGAGAGGCACTGTTTTTTTCATGATTTGGATGAACATGATACCAACAGTTGCAGGCATTTGAAGGACATAATTAAAGAGCATGTAAGGAATGGACAGTTGCGACAGTGTGTTGGGACTCGAAATGCAGCGGTGGAGCAGGAGCAGCCATCGTCTACCTCAAACAATGATGGCGCGGGGCCCAGGAATGATGGCCGATTGGTTATCAATTGACCGGGATAATATGAAATAAGTAGCAAGCTACTGGCAAATGGCTAAGTCATTTACTCATGTACGGGGACGGAGACGTCCCCTAGGCATGCTCTGAATGATGATAAACCACGATGCTATGGTTTGCGAAATCTGTTTTTTGTCTTCTGTTTTTGGATTGAACTCTCGTTTTTTCTGGTTTGGTTTTGGAGTTTGGTTTGAACTCCTGATTCTGTTTATTTCCTGGTTTGGATTTTTGTTTGGATGACAGTTTTCGTATTTGGATGTTGGTTTTGACTTTGGATGTGGATTCTTGGTTTTCCAATTTGATTTGGATTTGGGATTGGATTTTGATAATATTTTTTTCTGGTTTTTGATAAGCGGTCGTCGGGTATGGATTGTACCTAGCAGGGGGTGAGTCTCTTCGTCCGAACGCGATGAATTGGGTTATTCAGGTCTTCCAGTATGGACTATGCTCGGCAAGGGTCTGGAGAGACCAGGATTCGGCTTAGGACTTAGGCCCTATATTATCGGTTATTATTTCAGGTCGTCGGGTATGGACTATACTCGGCAAGAGTGTAGAGAGATCAGGATTCGACCTAGGACTTAGGCCGTATATTATCGGTTATTATTTCAGGTCGTTGGATATGGACTATACTCGGCAAGGGTCCGGAGTGACCAGGATTCAGCTCAGGGATTAAGCCATGGAAATTACTCAACATCCAGGGACACTAGACCACGGTCGTCAAGTGTGAATTGCACTTGGGAAGAACCTGGTGAAGTTACGAATTTGGATGTCGACTCAGAGAGGTCCAGGATTTAGTTATTGGTTATTGGATGAGGATGGACTAGGGCTCGATTATCAAGTTCGGATGGATATGGAATTGGCTAAGGCTTTGGTTACTGGATTTGGAATCAGCCATCGACACGAAGGAGTCAAGAATGATGCACTTGGATGATTTGGCTATGGACTTTGGATATCAGATTTAGAACAATTCAAAACACACCTTCTTATCACAAGGCATGTTTCGTGGGGAAAATGTATCCCACCCTTTGATTAAGGCTGAAATATCAGCTAATTAGCTGGAAAAAGATGGATATCAGGATTGAAAATCGATTGGAAACAAGGTTGTGATCGATGTCGTCAAAATTTGGCCAAGCTCTGATCAAAGCGGGATCGGTTAGGAGTGTTGATCAAGGCTAGAAGAGGCTACATTTCAAATTTCATGTCAATCAGAGTTCCTATGCTCGAGGAATGGACAGGTTAAAATACGTGAAAAATGGTTCGTATCGATACATTTCGTATCGATCGGCAGGCAGCGTATCGATTCGAGACTATTCGTATCGATCGACATTGGTTCGTATTGGTCATAGGAAATTGATGCTATCGTATCCATCAGAAGCTACTCTGGTTCGTATCCATCAGGTAACGCCTCGTTTGTATCCATTCTAAGAATGAGTTTCGTATCCATCCGTTGGCCCCTACCTTCTTTTCGTATCGATCAATCGCATTCCCTATGGTCATTTCGTATCGATCGACTTACAGGATCGACACAAAATGTACTTTTGGAATCGATACAAAATAGGGAATAGATTTATGGATGCGAACGTAACGTTGCGAAACCATGGACACGAGTGAGAACGGTGTGTGGATGCGAACAAAGAACGTGCACTACTCGAGAGAAGAAGCGTTCAACGCGGCGAAAAATATGGATCTACCCTAGTTTATCGTTCCACGTCAACGAGTGAGCACATGCCTTTGATCGACACGAAGGGAATGGATACGAAATTATAGACATGAACTCGGCAGCCTTTGAAAAGCATGAGATTACATCGATCATATCTCACAATGTACAAGCCGAAACGCTACGAACTTTTCACAGGAGCTTAAGTACAAGCCAAGGAAGGTTCATACCAATTTCAACTCCATTAGACAAAATCTTGATGAATACGAAATTGGTACGTATCGATCACGGATCGAGCCGAAACTTCTCGGGATCGATCGCGTGGGCTCACTCACGTGCCAGAAGGAGTCTCCCGAAGTTTGAGCGAGATATCAGCCTCCTAGACCTATAAATGAGCCCCAGACCTACAAAAAAGGGATCTTTTGACGACTCAACGTCCAGACTCTGCCGGATTCAACTTTGCACTTCATCATTGCTATTGTGCTCGAATTTCTTCATTGTAATCCGCTGTAAACAACTGTAACCCATGAATAACATCAATAAAAAGATTATCATTTGAAGTGGACTTAGGCCGGAGATAGCTGAAGCACTATAAATCTCGTGTTACTATTTGTTATTTTTTAATTGTTGTTCTCTATTTTGCCTGGATCTGAAATTTGTGTTTGGATATTGTTGATCTATATTCATATATTGGTCCTTTCACGATTGGGTTTTGTGACCAATTTTGGCGCAAACATATATATATATATATATATATATACATATATATTGTAAATATAATTCTAATTTGAAATTCAAAAATAAATATCTTAAAAATAAATTAGATTTTAAACTCTATATTTTAAAAACTAATATATATATATATATATGTTTATTCATTAATGTATAATTTGATTTTAAATCATTTTCTTTAAGATTATAAGAATATTAATAAAAGGAAATGTATTTATTAAAAACAGAAAATATAATATAAATTATATAAAAAACATATTAAATCATAAATACATGCATTTAGCAAGTGTGATAAAAAATTACATGCAAAATAGACAAGTGTAAAACATTATAACATGCATTAAACATTTATAAGATTAGTAACATGCAAATTTAACAAGTGTCAAATTTTAGTTTCTTTTTATTTAAAAAAAATGAAAACTAGATTACATATATAAATATATATACACTCCTTCCTTGTCATTTCTTTGTTAATATTCAAAACCCAACTTGAGAAACTAAAATCTGATAACTAAACCAGAAAAATAAAAACAAAATCAAACAATCTTTCAAAATCTAAAAAAAAACCGAAGCAAAGATTCAAGATCCAGATTCAAACAACTATGTACAGAACAACCTCTTTTCAAATTTCAAACCAGAAGCTAAAGCATAGATTCAACAAAGGTCATCTCAAAACATCAAGCAACTTATCAAGTTTCAGATCAAAGATTAAAAACAATTTCCAAGCTTTCAAGCATGTCCTCTGTCTTACAAAAACCGAGTGAGTAAACAACTTTTTATAAAAACTTAAATCTATTGAATCTTGATTTGCATATGATAAGAACTTGAAGTATGTTACGAAAAATGTTCGTATAGTTGTTAAATATGCCTGCATGTCTGTGTATATATGAAAAGGATGATGTGCATGTCTGTGTATATGAACATTTTAAGCTTAGTTCTTAAGTTACAGGTTTATCTCAATCAAAATAAATTAATATCACTTCATCTAAACAATTTTTGGCTAGGATCTCTAAAGGAAAAGTGGTTGTAAGGATGCAATATCATATTTAAAAATATTTCCAAGTGTATATATTAAGAAATCATTTCAAAAATAGGATGTTACAGTGATGATCAATTAAATTCAGAAAATCAATTATCTAAATTTCATATTTTAAGTATATAACCTGATTCGTATTTGAAATTTATGAATTTTGATATTAAAATCATGATTTTTAAATTTGGGTTTGTTGAGATATTGCGAGATGATCAGTTTTGGGACTTTGTCGACTCTCGACGATCGGCGGTGAGTTGAATGTCGTGCCTGGTGCTGGAGGAAGCCTGGGTGGTGGAGATCAACGGAAAAATGGCCGGAGGATTTATTGGTGGTCGGAGTGGCTTGGAGACGACGAACTAGGGTTCTATAGCCTATTTGTTTCGATGATGAAGACGAGGAGATTACGTAATAAATAGGAGAAACCTCCCCAATGTGTGTGATTGCATCTGAGAGTGTCCCGGGAGACCTTATGGTAGTTTCATTTTCCAAAAAGCATGAACGGATTTCTTTTTACAAAAATAACTGTTTTTATGTTTGCTCACACCAGTCCCATGAATGACTAAGAGTTTATTGTTCCCATTTCTAAACTCTGGGTGCCCATAATTTTCCACACAGCAGCCTAGAGTCAGGTTATCAGTAGTTCTAGAGCAAAGTTGGAAAGTAGATATGGATCTAAAAGTCTTTGAAGCGTTTGGTTTTGATATTTTGCTTTGGAGCTTTGGAAATGAAGACACAGTGTGTTGGACTCTCTCTCTCTCTCTCGCTCCCTTAGAAGTCCCTGTTGATGTCACTTTTTCGCTGTTATGTTGTATTCTGCTGTTGTGTTATATATATTGGCTCTGATGATGTTAGGAATTTGTTGCAGAATGTTGTAATCCATGCAGTGTATCAATGAAAATCATTTTGTTCCGCTATGTTGTTATCATCTATTGTGTTATAGCTCCAGCGAGTCGACTCCAACGTTTGAATCTCCGGCCTTTGAATACGGGTGATGTATTGGATGCTGATTTTGAAGGTTGAAGTGCGGGTCGTGTAACGACCCGTAAATTTCGACAATTAAAGTTGTTAATTAAATAGGATTTTGTAATTGAAATTTTGTAAAAAAAAGTGAGGAATTAGTATTGGAATGAAATCCAATTGAAGAAATAGTGGAAACCATTATAATTTGTTAATTAAATTTGATTTGTGAAATTAATACTGGAAGAAATAAATTGGAAATAGTATTAATGAAATAATAACTGAATTGAATTGCAACTATATAAATGAAAGTAAATTTTATTAAGTGGATGTCAATATTGAATAAATTAATTAGAATTAAATCTAAATACATGTTTGGATAGAATCAATAATTGATGGATTAAATGGTAAGTAATTAGAATTTAATTCTATAAAACTCGGATACTGAATGTAATGTAAAGTAATAAGGGTTAGCGCAATACCCATTAATGAGTGGAATGAAATTGGACTAATATAAATGTATATTAGGTTATAAATAAATTTGAATGAAAAAAAAACCGCAAATATTGATTGATAATAAATATACAAGTATATTAAAGGTTATAATAGTGGGTTACTAGTAAATTCACTCATTTACTAATAAAGATAATTAGATATGCCTTGATGATAATTAATAACATAACGGAAAAGAGTAAATGTATTCATTAGAATATTAATTCAATTGGATAGGGATTTTAAGTAACAATGTTAATGCAAGGTAAGTAGTGCTAAATTAAAATCAATAATAATGAATAGCGATTAATTATACATTTGTAACATATATTATAAATTACCTGCTTGTTTGTTAATGGAATTAGGATTTGTAATAAGTGATAATAAAATAAATGAATGTTACACTAATGGAAAATGAAATAACATTCGTCTAAATGTTGAGTGATTATAGGGTCGTATTTATTATAAGCGTTACTTTAGTAATTATGATTAATTGTGAAATTAATACGAGAATTATGTAAAGTAATAACTAAGAAAGGAACACGTTATAAATTGATTATGACCTAAACTTAAGTGTAAGTTAAAGGTTGAAATTGAATCTAATCCATTCAATTGGAAACTTATTAAAATAAATCGGATTCAATTTATAATAAAGGGGTTATTTTAAGAAACTGAAATAAATTCTATAATGGATAAATTAAGTTACTTTAAACTGAGATGGGAATTGGTTTGAAATTTATAAATTTTTAAGTAAATCAAGATGATAAAATTTATGAATTATAGAATTTGAATTTTTATAGTGAGTTAATTTATTAAATTTATAATAGTTGGATTTATTGCAAATGAATGAAATCAAATATGGAATTATTACATTAATTTAAAAATTAAGTTGAAATTTGGAAATAATTGTGTAATAATTTTAAATCCACTGGTAAACCCTTCTATTTGAAACTATGAATGGAATGATTATGGGATAATTCAATTTAATGGAAATTTGGAAATTTGTCTATAAATTTTGAATTGTGTGAAATTAAAGATTTATATTGGTTAATCTTTAGATAAATTGACATTTAAAAATTGTTAAATTATTGTAAACATTTGAGAATTATAAAGTGATAAAGATCTCAAATTTCAGAATTTAAATTTTGAAATTTGATTTAATTAATTTATTTTAAATTTATTTAATATAAAAATAGCCATTTTAGCCATTGACTCGGATTTCGATGAAACTAGTTTCATCGGATCCGTAATGGTGAATTATAATAGTGTTTCAAGTTTCGTAGCGATCGGACTTGTCGTTGATCGTACTGACTCAAAACGCCTTGAAATTTATGCAATTGAAATCAATTGAAATCAATTTGGAAAATATTGTTTTTAGCATCACTTCTTCATACGATGCAACTTGAACCTAAAACCTTTTCCATTGCGTTTAAAATATTTTAAAACACCAATTTCGATATATGGGTTTACCCAATTTCATTCCGTGGTCAGAACGGGCTTTTTGGGTCACGTTAGCGTTAGCGCGTATATCTATCAACCCGATCCACATATTTTATTTCAATTTTATATATATATATATATATATATATATATATATATATATATATATATATATATATATATTAATATACCCTACTAAACCCTAGCCTCCGCCTATTCTCATTTGTCTGCGCGTAAAATTTCATCAGCTCCTTCTCTTCCCCAATGGATGCAAACCCTAGATCCAATTTGAAAATTCAAAATCAAAAGTCAAAATTCAAAGTCCTCAGAAAAATCCCAAAAAATATATATGTTAATGCTCTCGACGAGCGTAATTCAATGATGCAATTATTTTTTCGATTCGGGTTTCGATTTGTTCTGAAATCAGGTTTTTCTTCCCGGCCGTTCATGTTTATCGTCAAGGTTCAACGGCGGATCTGCCTCGATTCGTCGACCGGAGTTCGCAGCAGTGTAGAGGACAATGGGAGCTTTCGATCCATACGGCTACTTCGTGTTATTGGTCCCTAGATTCATCGAAAAAGGGGATAAAGGTGGCGACGGCCGCGAGCAGCTAGGGGTGTGCTGGGCTGGCACATGGGGCCGTGGTGGGCGGCTAGACTGGGGGAAGGGTTTGGTGATGTCAGATCATAGTTGAGGGCGGCGTGCAGCGACGTTAATTCGAATTTGAGATGGCGGCTCTAGGTTTTGTCTTCAATCCTATACGTGAGTTTTACCGTGCGTATGGGAAGAAGGTGAGTATCTTTGGTGACGTGGCAAACTATGCAATGTGTTTTTTTTTTTTTTTGAAATTTCAATCACAATTTTCGCTGTAACTCTCGCATTCGAACTCCGTTTCAAGCGCGATTTTTTTGTTAGGATCGTAATAAAATTCCAGACTTGTCGACGCTGGTTTGGACAAATTCTGAGACGATCAAATTTTTGGATTTAAATTGGATTTAAATTCAAAAGGTGAGTGTTTTAACCCACTCACAACATTTAAAAGTTCTTATGTTTGTTAAATTTATTTATGATATGAGTGAAATTTATTTACAGCTGTTTGGCGCATATTTAACCATCATTTCAGTTAGATTGCATTCATTCAAATTAAATAGTTATTTAATTTTATTGGATATTAACTGCCAGTTAAATTTATATTTATTTTGCATATAAACTGCCAATTTACAGTTATTAAATTATTTTTTATATAAACTGATAACTGATACCAGTTATTTATCACCTGATGTATTGTTTGAATTTGGATGATGATTGTGATAAATGGATGTATGATTTTGATGGATGAATGGATGTTTATTTATATTAACTGCAAGATGTTATGCATTTCATTTCATTCGGGATTGCGGTTTGAAATGATATATACCTCTATACTCACGCTAGCCAAGGACACTACAGAGTAATGCCATCAACTAACACGAAGAATAAGGCTGGTTGGGAGCGACCATCTATAACCTCACTCTAACTATCTATTGAATACATCGACAATAGTCATACCAAGCAGGTCGACATACCCAATGAACACTTAAAACAAAACCATAGGTGGTTGAAGGATCTATCAGAACAGAATATAACAACTCAAATGTAATATACATCACAGAACATCAGATCGTCATATACGCATATACAGATACATAACAGAGTTTACAAACTAATACTTGTCAAGTGGTATAGCAAACCATAATATACAGACGAGTCAAAAGAATACATATATCATAGTTACAAATAAAGGACTACACCAAAAGCTTTAACAAAAAGGAACAAGCTGAATAGTCCATGCGGAAGCAAAATAGGCTAAGTCCAAAAGCACCTAGCCTGAAACATCTCAGTCTGACCCGAGTACAAAATACATGTGTTGGTCTAGCTAACCAAATCAGTTAGATAAACTGAAGAACAATAACATGCAAGGTTACAAAGTATAACAAATATCTCTAAAGGAGATAACACAATCATCTAACAAAAGATGAATCGTATGATAACAAAACAAGCCTCATATCATCGGCAACTCATAGAAACAAAGGATAGGAATATCCCAAAACAAGCCATAAAGGCAATAACAAATACCAATGAAGGTAACACAAGTTCCACAAGGAAATCGCTACATATCATGCGGCTCAAAAAGAATAACAACGAAGGGCGATACCTAGGGAATATACATATGAATGAAAACATCAGAAAATTTGCTCGAGCTAAGTACTGTACAAACAAGGATCCATGAGCCCGAAGACTCCAAACCCAATATCACCCATGCGGCTCATAACGACCAACATCGGAAGAGATACTAAACAGCAACCCAATATCACCCATGCGGCTCATAACGACCAACATCGGAAGCGATACTAAAGGGCAACAAACCCGAAGGCACAAACCCGAAGACACATACCCGAAGGCAACAAACTGTAGTGGTAAAGGTCGAGCACCCAGTACTGGACACCACTAACTGGCGGAATGTGTCATAACTCTCAAAAAGGAATCCGAAAAGTGGTAACGTGAGTCCCATAACCACTCGTTCGCACTAAACAGTATACTATCCGTTAGTTAATTTCACACTCAAAGCAGTACAAAGTTCACCTCATATCATCGGTAAACCAAACCCGAAGGTCAAAACGATCAATTGAATAGGTCGAGAATTAATCGGAAGGATAAACGCACAGATTCATGGTCCGTGTTTTGCCCAACCATTTAATCACCCTTCCACTTCGCTCGAAGTGCGAAATTGCGCGTGTATATTTTAAATAGAATTTATAAATCGAAGAAGCGAACTTTTAATACGATTTTAAGAAATCATTTATAAAAACCCGTGAATAAATTCATAAAGGAATCGTCAAGATCAAATAGGCATAAATAATTAATTGGAATCAATATGCGTCGATCAAATTTGGAAAACCAAACGAATAAGGCAATTTGGCAAAAATAGCATATTCAGCCGTCTGAAAGAAGGGATTCAGACGTCTGAATCTGAAAATTAATTTGTTTTTCAAAACAGAATTCAGACGTCTGAATCCAACCTTCCAGACGTCTGAAATAGGCATATTTTGGCCTATTTCCTTTCTGGTCGAAATTTAGCCAATTCAGACGTCTGGAATATAAATTTAGACGTCTGAATCTGGGAATGAAAATCTTCCCTAGAACAATATTCAGTCGTCTGAAAATAGGGTTTCAGACGTCTGAAACCTGATGGTCAGGCATTTCCTGAACCTAGGCCATCTATGGCCAACAAATCGAAAGCAATCGGATGCGTGTTGATTATGGGCTTACGTCAAACGACTACCCAACCTTAACGACACACCCAAACACTCCGAACAACATAAACATCAACCATATAAGGTTTTACATAGATTTGGCTTCCAAAAATCAATATTTGGCAATTTCGCCAAAGCAAACCAAATCAAAAGCAAATGAACATGAACAAGTGTTAGGAATTAATACTTAACATCAATGATATCAAATGAAGTAGATGGGAGTTCAAAACTCACCCTTAACCCAAAAACAAAGAAGAAGGAGTTCAATTTGCAAGGAGAAGACCAACTAATCTCCACTTCAACTCTACTAGCTTCAATCTAAGAATAAAGCACATATTTTCCTAAGTTAGGTTTAGGAAATTTCTGAGATTGAAGAGAGAAAGATATAAAGAAGAAGAAGAAGAGGCTTGCCAATAGATTTCTTTGATTTTGGAGCAAGATTCAAGCTTACAAGAAGAAACTAGGGCTTGCAAAATTCTATTTCCTCTTCCCTTGCACCATTTTCAGTTTTTCTTAAGTTTAGAAGAGTGGAATGAGAGAATGGAGAGGAGAGGGACTGAGTTAGGTTAATAAACTAACAAATTGGCTGAACCCAACCCAAACCCAAATAGAAAAGTTGCAAAAATTCAACTTACTCCAAATATATCAAAGCTTATACTCAAAAAGATCGCAAACGCCATTTTGGAATCAATGGAGGTGGCTTCGAGTTCCAATTCGGCCATTTGCAAAAAGTAACATTTTGGACCTAACAATCCGACTAACGACACTATATTTAAATAAAATATTTAAATATAAAATCGTTAAGTATGCGGGTTGTTACAGATCTCCCCTCCTAACAAAATTGCGTCCTCGTAATTCCTAGAGACGATACTTGTAACAACTACATACTAACAACATTCAAAAGAAAAGAAAATAAGCTTGAGATGAAAAGATATACTCACCGTTCCCAAGCGAAGATAGAAAACCCGGATAGGATCGCTCAATAAACTCTCTAGTTTCACAAGTACAGTCATTGGGATTAGCGGACCATCGAACTTTAACGAGCGGCACGTCCTTGTTCCGAAGGTGTCGCACCTCCGTGTCAAGTACGCGAATAGGCTGCTGTACAATAGATAAGTCCGGTGAGATCTCAAGCTCAAGCAAATCAGGAGAATCAATAACAGAATCCGATTCCCGAAGACACTTTCGAAGTTGAGAGACGTGAAACACGTCATGAATGCCAGATAAATGAGCAGGAAGTGAAACTCTATAAGCCACAGGGCCAATACGTTCAGTAATAGAAAATGGTCCTATAAAGCGAGGAGCCAATTTCCAGTCGTACTGAAACGCATAACCCCTTTCAAAGGAGAAACACGAATAAAGACAAGATCACCAATCGAGAACTTGAGAGGCTTCCTACGGCTATCTGCGTAGGATTTTTGGCGACTCTGTGCCTCTTTCATTCTCAACCGGATAAGATCAATCTTCTCGGAAGAACCACGAACAAAATCTGGACCAAGAATAAGCTTCTCTCCATATTCCAACCAACATGAAGGTGATCGACATGGTCTTCCATATAAGGCTTCGAAAGGAGCCATACCGATACTAGACTGAAAACTATTATTGTAGGAGAACTCTACAAGAGGTATGTGGTCCTCCCAACTACCACCGAAATCAAAAATACAAATACGGAGAAGATCTTCCAAGATACGATTCACCCGTTCAGTCTGTCCGTCGGACTGCGGATGATAATCTGTACTAAAACTAAGCTTTGTTTCCAAAGCTTGTTGAAGACTCTTCCAAAAATGACTCGTGAATAAAGGATCACGATCACTCACAATAGAATTAGGAACACCGTGAAGTCTCACGATTTCCTTGATATATAACTTAGCCAAAAGCGAAGCAGTCCTATTAGACTTAATAGGGACAAAATGAGCAGACTTAGTGAGGCGATCAACAATAACCCAAATGCTAGAATGGCCCGATCTCGAACGAGGTAGGCTGTCAATGAAATCCATAGAAATCTGATCCCATTTCCACAATGGAATCTCTAGAGGCTGAAGAAGACCTGAAGGACGCTGATGTTCGGCCTTAAACGCTGACAAGTTATGCAATTACTTACATAACTCGCCACATCGCGCTTCATACCTTCCCAATAATAAAGACGACGCATATCGACATACATCTTACTACTACCAGGATGAATGGTATACTTAGAACGATGACAGTCATCAAGAATGTCATGCCTAAGTGCAAAATCAGAAGGCACAAAAAGATGGTTCTTCTTGCGAAGACACCCATGAGAATCAACGCCGAAATCCCACAACGCCTCATCACAGGATCCAGACTCACAAAGCTGAATAAGATGCAACAAATCAAGATCACACCGCTAAGCATCGGCAATACGATCCGATAAAATAGGTCGAGCTCCCAAACTAAATAATAGAATAGGAGAATCAGAAGATGAACCTCGATCCCGAATTTCACAAAAAGATAGAGTCTCAAGAATATTTCATTCGGCAAGCATCATAGAAATAACAGCCGAATGTTTGCGACTAAGCGCTTCTGCAACACGATTACCCTTTCCAGGGGTATACTGGATATCAAAGTCATAGGAGGCAAGAAACTCGAGCCAACCCTGTTGTCTCATATTGAGTTCCTTCTGAGTGAACAAATACTTCAAGGATTTATAATCGGTATAAAAAATGAAGCGCTCGCCCAATAAATAGTGTCGCCAAATCTTCAAGGCAAAGACAATGGCGGCTAACTCAAGATCATGAGTGGCATAGCGAACTTCATTCGGACGCAGTTGCCTAGAAGCGTAAGCAACTACTCGATCCTTCTGCATAAGAATAGCACCGAGACCACTACCACAAGCATCGGTGTAGACAACAAGATCATGGTTCCCCTCGGGAACCACAAGAATAAGAGCATTAGTGAGAAGTTCCTTCAATGTCTGAAAGGAAGCTTCACACTTGTCGGACCAAATAAAACGAATGCCTTTCCGAGTAAGGCAGGTGAGAGGAAGCACAACACGGGAAAAATCCTTAATGAACCGACGGTAATAACCTTCTAATCCAAGGAAACTACGAATCTCATGCACATTCTCAGGCCTCTTCCAATTCTGGATGGCTTCGAACTTTGAGGGATCGACAGAAATGCCATCGGAAGATACAACATGGCCTAAGAACTTAACCTTATTCTCCCAAAAATGGCACTTGGAGAATTTGGCTCTAAGCTGATGATGACGGAGAGTACTTAAGACAATTATCAAGTGATTAGCATGCTCGGCTTCAGACTTAGAATAAATAAGGATATCATCAATGAAGACAAGGAAGAACTTATCGAGATATTCTCGGAATACTCGATTCATGAGATCGACAAAGTAAGCAGGAGCGTTCGTCAACCCGAACGGCATAACGAGCCACTCAAAAGAAGCATAACGAGTGCGGAAAGTGGTAAGAGGAATTCTATCCTCCGCGACTCGTAACTGATGAAAACCTGTGGCAAGGTCTAGCTGAGAAAATACCTTAGCACCACTCAATAGATCGAACATGTCATCGATCGTAGGCAATGGATACCTATTCCTAATGGTTAACTCGTTAAGTTTGCGATAGTCAACGCAAAGCCTATGAGTTCCATCGGACTTCTTCATGAAGACGACCGCGGATCCCCACGGAGAAAAACTGGACTGAATCAACTGCTTGGACTCAAGCTCTAAAAGCTGCTTCTTGAGTTCCTCATTTTCCCCTGTAGACATCCTCGTAGGAGGACGACTAACTGGCTGCGCGCCTGGAATGAGATCAATGCGGAACTCAATTGTCCGCTTAGGTGGCAAACCCAAGACAGGCTCAAAAACATCAAAAAAGTCACAAGCAATAGGAATACGAGATATATCATCATCATCTCGCGAGTCAAGAGAACATAAAGCCATTCCGGAATTATCCACATTCCGAAGAACAAGAGATAACTGAGTAGACGAATCCGGGTGTCGAAGATACAAAATTCTCTCCGAACAAGTAATCCTGGCATCATATCTCACTAGCCAGTCCATTCCAAAAATCATATCAAATCCTAGACAAGAAATAACGTGCAGACTCGCATGAAAAGAAAAGCCACATAAAACAATCTCAATATCATCATAAAGCATACTAAGGGTCGCGGATCCCCCAATAGGATTCGCAATCCTTAAAGAAGTAACCAAACAAGAAACATCCAAAGAAAAATCATCAACGAGCTTTTTCAATACGAAAGAATGTGAAGCACCCGTATCGAAAAGAACTCGTATACTATGATCATGAAATAAAATAGAACCTTCCAAAATAGATGAAGATATACCTTTGGGCTGAGAGGGACCATCAGAAGCCTTAGCAGCATAAAGCTTACTAGACCTGGCACCAGCCGGAACAATAGGGCAAGCAGAAACATGATGACCTTCCTTCTTGCAATAACGGCATAAGAGAGGCTTAGGACAAGCTCGAATAATATGATCTGGAGAACCACAATTAAAACATTTCCGAACGAAAGGTGTTCCAACAGACTGAGGCTGAGAGCTAGAACTACCAGTCTTCTTCTTCTTAGAAGGAAAAGGCCTGGACTTCTGAAATGGAAACAGCCTCTTGTTAGGGTTCTTGGAAACCTTAACATCAACATCACTATCACACTCCTTCTCGACGGTCTCGAGATGAAGCGCCGAATCAACCAACTCCTCAAAAGAGAGCTTAAGCTGGAGCAACAAGGACTTCTTAAGATATTTCTTAAGACCAGAAACAAACTTCAGATTCTTCTTATACGAAGTACTAATGAATTCAAGACCATACTTAGATAAAGCCTCGAATGATGCAACAAACTCATAAACAGAAGATTTCCCTTGCTTCAACTCAAGGAAGCGATGGGTCAATAAAACTTTTTCAGATTCAGGAACGAACTTGAGTTCAAATCGCCCCCGAAACTGAGTCCAAGAAAGAGTAGACTTATCAATTCCAGCTATAAGAAGCTCATACCAATCAAGAGCATGCTCTTGTAATAAGCTAGAAGTTCCAAGAACTCTACCATGGTCAGAAAGATCCATGCGAGAGAAGATACACTTGCACGTGCGAAACCAAGCTTGGACTTCAAGAACGGACTCGGAGCCTTTAAACGGCTTTCCCCCTAGACGAGCAAAATCACTGCACTAGCGTGCAAAGGCATAATTACGAGGTGGAAAAACTCGAGGAGGAACTGGAGGCCGAGTGCTCCTGAACAATTCCAAAAACTGGTCGGTAGACATATAAACGCCATCCGGATGCGAACCACTAGATCGCCCAGCATTCGAACGTCGTCCCTTGCCTCTTCCAGCCATACGCTGAAGGTAAGATAAGATCAAGATTAATCACAAGGTAGATACGTCAATACGAAATACTACGGAATAAAATGCATTCCTAGACGTATTCCCCAAATTCTATCTAACCTTTGATAGAAGGAATAGAAAAGCACGATGATTCAAAGATTTGCATCACTTATACATTTTGATGTACCGTAATACGTGCATCTATTCTGTGTTTGTCATACATTGTCCTGAACCTTGCTCTGATACCACGCTGTGATGGCCCACCTCTATACCCACGCTAGCCAAGGACACTACAGGGTAATGCCGTCAACTAACACGGAGAATAAGGCTGGTTGGGAGCGACCATCTGTAGCCTCGCTCTAACTATCTATTGAATACATCGACAATAGTCATACCAAGCTGGTCGACATACCCAATGAATACTTAAAACAAAACCATATGTGGTTGAAGGATCTATCAGAATAGAATATAACAACTCAAGTGTAATATACATCACAGAACAGCAGATCATCATATACACATATATAGATACATAACAGAGTTTACAAACTAATACATGTCAAGTGGTATAGCAAACCACAATATACAGACGAGTCAAAAGAATACATATATCAGAGTTACAAATAAAGGACTACACAAAAAGCTTTAACAAAAAGGAACAAGCCGAATAGTCCATGCGGAAGCAAAATAGGCTAAGTCCAAAAGCACCTAACCTGAAACATCTCGGTCTGACCCGAGTATAAAATACACGGGTCAGTCTAGCTAAACAAATCAGTTAGATAAACTAACAACAATAACCTGCAAGGTTACAAAGTATAACAAATATCTCTAAAGGAGATAACACAATCATCTAACAAAAGATGAATCATATGATAACAAAACAAGCCTCAAATCATCGGCAACTCATAGAAACAAAGGATAGGAATATCCCAAAACAAGCCATAAAGGCAATAACAAATACCAATGAAGGTAACACAAGTTCCACAAGGTAATCGCTACATATCATGCGGCTTAAAAAGAGCAACACCGAAGGGCGATACCTAGGGAACATACATATGAATGAAAACATCAGAAAATTTGCTCGAGCTCAGTACTGTACAAACAAGGATCCATGAGCCCGAAGACTCCAAACCCAATATCACCCGCGCGGCTCATAACGACCAACATCGAAAGCGATACTAAAGGGAAACCCAATATCACCCATGCGGCTCATGACGACCAACATCGGAAGCGATACTAAAGGGCAACAAACCCGAAGGCACAAACCCGAAGGCGCATACCCGAAGGCAAAAAACCGTAGTGGTGAAGATCGAAGATCCAGTATTGGACACGACTAACTGGCGGAATGTGTCATAACTCTCAAAACGGAATTCGAAAAGTGGTAACGTGAGTCCCATAACCACTCGTTCGCACTAAACAGTTTACTATCCGTAAGTTAATTTCACACTCAAAGCAGTACAAAGTTCACCTCATATCATCGTTAAACCAAACCCGAACGTCAAAATGATCAATTGAATAGGTCGAGGATTAATAGGAAGGATAAACACACAGATTCATGGTCCGTGTTTTGCCCAACCATTTAATCACCCTTCCACTTCGCTCGAAGTGCGAAATTGTGCGTGTATATTTTAAATAGAATTTATAAATCGGAGAAGCGAACTTTTAATATGATTTGAAGAAATCATTTATAAAAACCCGTGAATAAATTCAAAAAGGAATCGTCAAGACCAAATAGGCATAAACAACTAATTGGAATCAATATGCATCGATCAAATTTGGAAAACCAAACGAATAAGGCAATTTGCAAAAACAGCATATTCGGACGTCTGAAAGAAGGGATTCAGACGTCTGAATCTGAAAATTAATTTGTTTTTCAAAACAGAATTCAGACGTCTGAATCCAACCTTCCAGACGTCTGAAATAGGCATATTTTGGCTTATTTCCTTTCTCGTCGAAATTTAGCCAATTCAGACGTCTGGAATATAAATTCAGACGTCTGAATCTGGGAATGAAAATCTTTCCTAGAATAATATTCAGACGTCTGAAAAAAGGGTTTCAGACGTCTGAAACCTGATGGTCAGGCATTTCCTGAACCTAGGCCATCTATGGCCAACAAATCGAAAGCAATCGGATGCATGTTGATTATGGGCTTACGTCAAACGACTACCCAACCTTAATGACACACCCAAACACTCCGAAAAACATAAACATCAACCATATAAGGTTTTACATAGATTTGGCTTCCAAAAATCATTATTTGGCAATTTCACCAAAGCAAACCAAATCGAAAGAAAATGAACATGAACATGAACCAAACCAAATCGAATTCATACCTAACATCAATGATATCAAATGAAGTAGATGTGAGTTCAAAACTCATCCTTAACCCAAAAACAAAAAAGAAGGAGTTCAATTTGCAAGGAGAAGACCAACTAATCTCCACTTCAACTCTACTAGCTTCAATCTAAGAATAAAACACATATTTTCCTAAGTTAGGTTTAGGAAATTTCTGAGATTGAAGAGAGAAAGAGATAAAGAAGAAGAAGAGGAGGCTTACCAATAGCTTTTCTTTGATTTTGGAGCAAGATTCAAGTTTACAAGAAGAAACTAGGGCTTGCAAATTTCTATTTCCTCTTCCCTTACACCATTTTTAGTTTTTCTTAAGTGTAGAAGAGTGGAATGAGAATGGAGAGGAGATGGACTGAGTTAGGTTAATAAACTAACAAATTGGCTGAACCCAACTGTTCGTCGACTGAAATTCTATCAGTTTAGAAAACCGTTGATCGAATTTAAATTTAAAAATAACCGCAAGCGCACGGTGTACGAATGTTGCACGTGGCGAATACAGGTCGATCCACAGGGAATTGATGATTTTAAAATTCTATTCAATCAAATTATACCGAAGTCGAGAGTGTATAGTTAGAAATGTAGGAAACTAACAAAAACTAGCAAAAGAAAATGATAAAAATATGAGAGTTAAAAGAACAATTTAGAGATAAATCCACTCTCTAGATCATATAAATCAACAAAATGAAGTTATGATCTCTCTTTTCTTTTCATTAGTGTAATTAGTTGATGTGCTTATCATAAGTATGATATATTTGCGCTATTAATTAGCCCAATATAAACCATCAAACTATAACACAACCACTAATACACATTTAACTCTATGAAATATGACAACAAAGTTGAAATAAAAATCTATTTTAAGCATAGCCTATTAACTATTGTTTAGAAATATAGGCTATCAAATTCAATTTCAACATTCATTTCTTTGCCATAATCATATTTAGATGAATAGGCAATTTGTGTTATGTTTGTTTAAGCATAGCTTATTTGTTATGAACAACATAGACTATCAAATTCAAAGCTAAACAATATCATTAAACCACTTCAAGTGTTTCCATTAAAGCACAAAAAGAGAGTATAAACATTAAAATGTTGCATCTACATAATAGAGAGCTTCATTACTCCTAAATTGTAGGGATTAAGCTCTCATATTTGTTATCAAATCAACAAATGTAGAAAGCAACATGAAAGCAAAAAGAAAGGAAAATGAAATCTAATGGAAAAGACAACTACTCTAATTACATAAAGGAAAATCTACACTACTTGCATAAAAGGAAATGAAGATGTAATTAAAAAGAAACAATAATTAACTTTGCATAAAAAAGAATTACATAAGAGAAGAAATGGCTAAGTAGCCATGGAAAGAAAGGGAGATTTGATTTATTTTCTAAACTAAAACTAACTAACTAAGAGGAAGATGGCTACATGAAACATAAGAGGTATTTATACAAATTAGAAACCCTAATGCATATTTTTGGGGAGTACCCAAAATGCCCTTGGAGGAAGTGTGGTGGCCAAGTTATCATTAGTTTTAGTAATCCCTACTTAAATGTACATGAAGCTTTAAATGTCTTTTAGCATGTGCATTAGCCTTTAATTTGTACATTAGGTAGTGGGCAGGTGGGGTCCTCCATGTTCTTCACATTGAATTATTTCCATCTTCATTCTTTTGTATCTTCTTTGTGCATGCATATTCCATCAAGAAACCACTTGTAATTGAGTTTAAATTCCTACAAAATAATATAGAAATTTCTCATTAAATTTTCTCAATTTGATATATGCACAAAAATAACCATTTTGTCCCTATATGAAGATGAATATGTGAAAATTTGGAATTAATATGAATTTTGGTTAAAATAAGTTAAAATACCCAATATGATCATTTATTTAATTTAAATAGAATAAATATGGTGGTAAAAATATGCACATTTACGTGCACATCAAATACCCCCACACTTATCTTTTTATTCGTCCTCGAGTAAAGAAAAACTAAGATAAATCCGTTTTCGTAGGGAGCACGATTGCATTGAGCGTATGCAACAAGCCGTTAAACCTCTGGGTGTCCCCAGTTACTGGACGAGTGTTGTCTCGTGAGGGTTTTCAGCTGATACTACCCACAAAATCCAAACGCAGGATGAAAATATTTATAAAATGCAAGATTTATTTACAAAGAGGTGAATGCAAGTTTTTGAAATATTTACAAAATTAATGATTTATTTTTAAATCGACACAAATAAGTTAAATATTGGTTTTGGTCATTATCCTGAAAATTTAAGTCATTTACTTGTAAATTTCCGACAAAAATCAAGTTATCATAACAAATAGACAATAGCTTAACTTGTTGTCTCGGTTGATAACAAAGTGTAATTATAAAATGGATCCTTAGTTGATTATCAAAGTTTATCAAAGTGGTATTTTCATTTCTTTTCAATAACAAATCAAATCAACTAAGTAAAAATAGTGCTATGATTTCAATTGCTTGCTCTCTCATTATTTGCAAGAAAAATTACACACCTAGCTCAGGTAAACTGAGGCTAGATATACCACCCATGCATTGCCTTTCGGGCTTATGTGAGGGGAGTACAGAGCAAGGCGAGTGTACACACTTTCGTGCATACACCTATCGACCGTAGGTGGTTTTTATTAAGTTTATTTTACATGTGTTCCATACATGCATAACCGTGAGGACTTTTAAATGAGTATGAAAGCACATAATCAAAAATTCCAAATAATTCACCCATGCATAACCGTGAGGACTTTTAAATGAGAGTGAATATTTGGATGTTATTAATTTTTATTTTTATATATTTTTTTAAGAGAGAGAGAGAGTTTTGCAAAATCATCTTAGCACCATTTAACTTGGAAGGCAAAAAAATATAATATCCTTTACTTTAAATCAACCACTTTCTAAAACAAAGATTTTCAATTAGGATGTACTTCATAATTAACACATATGAGTCTTCCTATATACTAGTTAAACCATTATTATCTGTAATCAAACTTCATTTTTATTTTTGTTAAGACAAATAAATTTTTAAAAATTTCAATTTAATAAACCAAAACCATATATTTATCTTAGTGTTTCTTTAAAAATAAATCAAAAGAAAATTTATTTTTGTGATTTTTTTTTGAAATTTTAAAGCAAAAATAAACCATGAAAAGAAAAATAAAATTGAAGATGAGTCTCCCCCCACACTTGATTTTGACTGTGTCCCCACAGTCAACCCAAGTGGAAGGAGAAAAATAAAATAAAAATCTAATATTTACATGAAAGATTATTATTCACAAGAGATGAGAATGTATACAGTCAAAAAGTAAATGAAACGGTCTTCTAAAGACCAATTCATTTGTCTCGTCAAATGTGCGAGACACAGCTTAAGCCCGAAAAACCAAATCGTAAAAGATTTCGCAGTTGAATGTGGATTTGGAAAAACGAAAGTCATTTTATTTGAAATCATACGAGTTGTTTTATTTTCGATGATTTTTGGGGTAGATAAAAAAATTGGTTGAAGTTCAATTTCTTTCAAAGTATCGATTTCAAAACCAAAATGGTGATCGAAATTTTCCCCTTCAAAATTCAACAACTCGTTTTCAAAAAGTCCATAAAACTCATGTTCGTTAAATTCGACTTCATTTGTTGGATTATCAACAACTTCATCATGTAAATCGAGTTTCAAAGTTGTCGTATTCAAATTTTCAGAAAAAGGAAGATCGAAGTTTAAATCGAGTTTCGAACCCTCAAAAGAATTGAAATCCAACTCAATTACTATATTTTCAACAACTTGATTAAGATCGTCATTATCAAATTCAAAAGTTGTTATTTGAAAATCGTCGATTTGGGTAAAAGGTGGATTATCACTTGACTCATCACACGTTGAGATTTGATTTTGTTGTTCACGTTGTTTCATATAAGTTTCCAACAACAAATCCGTGTGATCATCGTAAATTTCATTCATTTGTTCAACAAAATCCAATTTATAGTTATTAAATTGAGAATTTTCGATTTGGATTTATTGAGAACAAAAATTTTCACTCGTAACATGGTTAACATTATTCCCATTGCCAAATTCATTTGAAAAGTTTTTCCCATTTTCATGTTGAGTTTGGAATTCATTTTGGAGTTCGAAATTAAATTGGCATGGGTTATAATTGTAATCGTTTGAATTTTGAATTGAATTCAAATTTTGAAATCCTTGACTCGAGTTATTACACAAATCAGAATTACATAAATCATTTATCTCTTGATCTTGTCGTGCAGAAAGTTCGAGTAAAGATGAAATCATTTCAATGCTATTTTCAAGAGTCGAACGTTGGTCATCGTTTTGAAAATTTTGTTGTTTGAAATTTGAATTATTTACCCAACAGTTGTTGTTAAAATATCCATACGAATTTGGACTGAAATCGTATGATTATATTGATTTTCACAACTATTGTAAAATTCAAGTGAATATGGAAATTCAGACATTTTAAAGAATGTTTTTTTATTTTATTTTTATAAACGGAAAATATTTACAAAGAAAAATTATTTTTAAAAAGGAAAATCGATTTTTGTTTTGTTTTTATTTTTCAAATTTTTTTTTGAATTTTGGTTTTTCTTAACTTTTTTTGGATTTTTTTGAAATTTCAAAGAAAAGGATTTAAAAATTTCAAGGGAAAAGGAAAATTTAAATTTTTTTAGTTTTGAATTTTGAATTTTTTGTTTTTTTTAAATATGCATGAACTAATGCAACTAAATGAATGCAGGGGTCTAATTACAAATGATTTAACATAAGTTAAACCAAAATTGTATAATCACAAACTGTCTTAAATAAACAAGATATCTCTCAGCCAGGTAACGGGCAGGATTTATCGGTGCACCACGAATCACCGTAGTAATGCAGCCGAAGGTTTAAGCACCTTCAGAGAAACAATTCAGTATAACATTTACGAATCACCGTAATATTTATAACTGATTATTGCTCTACCATAGCCTAGACACCAAGAAATTAAATTGTTCAAAGAAGACAAATTGTCAATATACAATTAAGTGTTATTGATTTCTAACCGTTATTATTAATCAAAATTCTAAGATGAAATGCAAAGCTGAAATAAAACGTGTATTAACAATGCAACTAGAATGAATTTTTTTTTTTTGCTTTTGATTTTGAATTTTTAAAATTTTTTTTTTCTTAAAATGCAAGCAAACAACAATGCAAGACAACTAAAACATAAAATTTTATAAGCAAGCAAGTAGTTATTTTTTTTTCGGCAAGCACTTCAAATCAAGCAATTTATTTAACAAGCACTTCTGCTCTTTCTGTAATTCTGCTTTAGCAACCTGAAATAAAGCAAGATATATACCACTTTTTTTTGGTTAAGGTAGAATGAAAACAAAGCTAAAAGAATTTACACTAAGACCAACCAAAACAAACAAAAGGCAACAGAAAACCAAGGCAAACAAAATCTTTTTTTTAAAGTAAAATAAGACAAAGTAAAATAGAAAATGCACACCAATTTAAACAAAAACAAAACCCAACTCAAGGCTGTAAAACCCAAACAAGCTAAAAACTCAATCCTCAATTGAATTCTCGACTAAACACACAGTTTCGAAAAAAAATTCAGCAGAATCAAATCCTTGCAAAAATCAAATCCTCACAAAATCAAACCATACAAATTGATGAATTTAGAGTCAAGTGGTGATGAGAACGGCAGTGAACGTGATTTTGGGTAATGGAGAGGAAGAGATGGGATTTCGATGATGGTAGAGTGGTTGATGGGCGCTTGCCTGTAGCGGTTGCGAGGGGTGGCACTGTTATGGTTTCGGCGTAGGCGAAATCGATTGCTGGTTGATTCTCACACCTCAAAAACGTGTTCGTGGATTGGGCGATTGAATTCTGATGGCGGTGGTATTGCAATCTGAATTGTAGGCTTAGGCGTGGTCGAGTTCGATTGTCGGCTTGGGTGAGGTTGGATGCGTCGAAGTTTGGTTCGAGGAGATGGTTGCAGGTGAGCCGAGCCGAGGCGACGAATTGGATGGCTAGCGTTTGGTAGCAGCTATTGAGTTGAAGTAATGGTAGCCGTATAACAGCTTTCAGTGTGCACTTCTGCTATGGCTTTCGGCAGTGGTCAGGTGGTGTAGTTAGTGGTGAAGGACTTGCAGGTAGAGGTAGTACTTTAGAAAACTGTGATTAAGGGGACTAGTATGTGTTTGTGGGTTGTGATGAATGGGTGGTTCGACAGAGCAGTTTGGTTAAAGTGTTTTGCAAGCGATATCGATGCAAGTTATGTGAGTTCTGGTTTGCGATGCAGGTGACTGGCGATTTTTGAAGTGCTGAGATTTTTTTTTTGCGAGGATGTGATGAAATGTATCTATGGGGGTTTGAAATCTGGGGGATGAGGTCAATGTAGTTGATAGGATATGAGGATATGCAATGGTTTGATGGAGTGTTTGTTTGTGGTGAGAGTGATGGGGGTGATATGAAGTGAATGCAATAGTGGCTGTAGTTGTGGATTATTGGAGTATAGGTTGAATGGCAGAGTGTTTTGGTTTGGGAGATGAAGTTGTAGTAGCTAGTTAAACTTGATGGAGGATGATGGAGTGACTTGAAGGTTATGTTGTTAGACTTGATAGACTGTTTGAAGGAGGTAGAAAAGGAAGGTAGGATGGTGGTTTCTAGGATGAACGCAGTGGTAAGGCAAGTGATGCAGGCTGTTGTCATAGTTTGGCAATTGGTAGCAGGGTGGGTTTGCTGTTGGTCAGAGCAATGAAGAGGAGAAGAGCAGTGGTATGGCAGTATCTGGTTGGAGTAGAGGTTGTGTAGGGTGATGTAGCAGTTTGGTTGATGAATGATTTGACTTTTGCAGTGGGATATATAAGAAGCAAATGATGTTTGCTTGAGTGGATTTGTGGAGTTTGTGTATTAATGGTTAGTGAGAGAGAAGGCCGTAGTACGGGATGGTGTGGTTGAAATGTTGGAAGTATTGGAGGTGAAGGAGGTGCTTGCCGAGGAAGAGCAGTAGATAGGTGGTTCAGTGGAGAAAAGGTGTTTCTGGCAGTTGCACAGCAGTGGCACTAGAAGGAAGGCAGAGCAAATCAGAGAGGGGAATAAGAAAGCAACAGTTATTTTTTCACTAGAACAGTGAATTGTAAATTGTAAACACTGAATTGTAAATTGAATCTTTGAATTGTAAATCTAATGGAATGAATTTTTTTTCGTTTTCAATTGAAGTTGTGTATTTTTTTTAAATATGAAATGCAAATGAAAATTGAAAAACTACAATAACATGCACACAAACAAATATAAACAAAAATCACACAAACACAATTTTTTTTTAATTGCAAATGAACACACAAAACAACAACACAATAAAATCAAATGAAAATAATTCGAAGAATAGAGAATTAAAATCAAAACAAATCCCCGAAAAACGGCGCCAAAAACTTGTTCGTCGACGGAAATTCTATCGATTTAGAGAACCGTCAAACGAATTTAAATTTAAAAATAACCGCAAGCGCACGGTGTACGAATGTAGAACGTGGCGAATACGGGTCGATCTACAGGGAATTGATGATTTTAAAATTATATTCAATCAAATTATACCGAAGTCGAGAGTGAATAGTTAGAAATGTAAGAAACTAACAAAAACTAGCAAAAGAAAATGATAAAAATATGAGAGTTAAAAGAACAATTTAGAGATAAATCCACTCTCTAGATCATATAAATCAACAAAATGATGTTATGATCTCTCTTTTCTTTTCATTAGTGTAATTAGTTGATGTGTTTATCATAAGTATGATATATTTTTGCTATTAATTAGCCCAATATAAACCATCAAAGTATAACACAACCACTAATACACATTTAACTCTCATGAAATATGATAACAAAGTTGAAATAAAAATCTATTTTAAGCATAGCCTATTAACTATTGTTTAGAAATATAGGCTATCAAATTTCAATTTCAACATTCACTTCTTTGCCATAACCATATTTAGATGAAGAGACAATTTGTGTTATGTTTGTTTAAGCATAGCCTATTTGTTATGAACAACATAGACTATCAAATTCAAAGCTAAACAACATCATTAAACCACTTCAAGTGTTTCCATTAAGCACAAAAAGAGAGTATAAACATCACAATGTTGCATCTACATACTAGAGAGCTTCATTACCCCTAAATTGTAGGGATTAAGCTCTCATATTCGTTATCAAATCAACAAATGTAGAAAACAACATGAAAGCAAAAGGAAAGGAAAATGAAAGCTAATGGAAAAGACAACTATTCTAATTGCATAAAGGAAAATCTACACTACTTTCATAAAAGGAAATGAAGATGTAATTAAAAAGAAACAATAATTAACATTGCATAAAAAAGAATTACATAAGAGAAGAAATGGCTAAGTAGCCATGGAAAGAAAGGGAGATTTGATTTATTTTCTAAACTAAAACTAACTAACTAAGAGGAAGATGGCTACATGAAACATAAGAGGTATTTATACAAATTAGAAACCCTAATGCATATTTTTGGGGAGTACCCAAAATGCCCTTGGAGGAAGTGTGGTGGCCAAGTTATCATTAGTTTTAGTAATCCCCTACTTAAATGTACATGAAGCTTTAAATGTCTTTTAGCATGTGCATTAACCTTTAATTTGTACATTAGGTAGTGGGTAGGTGGGGTCCTCCATGTTCTTCACATTGAATTATTTCCATCTTCTTCTTTTGTGTCTTCTTTGTGCATGCATATTCCATCATGAAACCACTTGTAATTGAGTTTAAATTTCTACAAAATAATATAGAAATTTCCCATTAAATTTTCTCAATTTGATATATGCACAAAAATAACCATTTTTCCCCTTTATGAAGATGAATATGTGAAAATTTGGAATTAATATGAATTTTGGTTAAAACAAGTTAAAATACCCAATATGATTATTTATTTAATTTAAATAGAATAAATATGGTGGTAAAAATGTGCACATTTACGTGCACATCACCAAACCAAACCCAAATAAAAAAGTTGCAAAAATTCAACTTACTCCAAATATATCAAAGCTTATACTCAAAAAGATCGCAAACGCCATTTTGGAATCAATGGAGGTGGCTTCGAGTTCCAATTCGTCCATTTGCAAAAAGTAACATTTTGGACCTAACAATCCGACTAACGACACTATATTTAAATAAAATATTTAAATATAAAATCGGTAAGTATGCAGGTTGTTACAATAACCGTAAAATTTTATTTTAATTACGGATTGAAATGATAAATATCCGTATCACTTGACCATAGGATAGAAAATTATATACAGGCACCGTGGTCTATATATAAAAATATTTTGAAATGATTTCTATGGTTTGGATAGGACACGGTTTAATAAATATTAAATTTTGAGCTTATATAAAATCTTATTTATGTATACATATATAGTTAAATTTTTGAATTTAAGCTAGGTATAAATTTGTTAAACAAAAATGAATAAGTTGAAAAATGAAGTTTAATAATTTATATTTTTGTTTAAGCACAAGTTTAAATTTTGTATATATATAGAGTTTTAAGTGATTCAAATCAATTAAGATTGGAAGATAAATTGGAAATTTATTTGGAATTGAGCTTATTTAAAAATTAAACTCCATAAGTTGATGTAAACTTATTTAAATTTGGAAATTTAAAGGTATGATATTTATAACTGGATTTTTATTTAGGATAAATTAATTGAATATTTCTAGTATAAATAAATTGAAGGAAATATTTAGTTGATAGTAATTTGAGTTTATTTTTAATGATTTTGGATTCATTATGTAAATATTTCAAAGTAAATAATAGGACAATAAATTGTTGATAGAAATTTCCAACCTTAGTTTTAAATTGTTAATTACTTAAAGTTTGCAATATATTGGAATCGAAGTGTTTTTTTATTTGAAACTGGAAGTGAATCAAAAATTTATGGGTTTAGACTTAATTTGAAGTGAATAATGGTAAAGGCGTGGAAATTATTTACTTTATAAAGTAATTTAAAATCAACCATTTTACATACTGTTGAATATCCAAACCATTTAAGTTTTGAAAGTTATGGTTTTAAAGCTACAAATTTCGTAGTTTTATGTTTGAAAGTTATAATTCAAATGTTTGGTTTCCAATCATTATAAATTTTAAAGTAACATGATTTTGGAAAGAAATATATTTGAAATAAAATGATATTATATTAATTTGGGATTTAAAAAATCAATATCCAATGAGTTTGTTTGAAATGGATATCGTCTTTGTATGGTTTTGAGATAGATATTATATTTTGGTTTTGAAAGTATAATTATTTTTAAATGACTGCGGTGTTATAATAACGTTTGGTTGTTGAAGAGACCGGGATCGGAAATTGTCATACTCTCTGCCAACTCCGAAAACCACTTTAACAACCGTGTACGCGGTGGAGATTCCAGAATGAAGTAGGATGGTGACGACGTTTCCTTTGAGGTAAATTGCATGGACCCGACTCCCGTGAGTTGGCATAAGGTGGCTAAAACAGGAGCGATTCTCGGGCCAATGAGGTCATTCCTCTGATCGAATGCACTCCTTCGATACTATACTCTAACTTTGGATTGATTCGGTGGCCACTATTGATTTCTTTGATTTTGGGGGTGTTTGTACGAGGTGGGCGGTTGTAGCAGCTACGCGTTACCACCAGCCCGGATGCTTAATTGGTATATCTACCCTGGCATTGCCTAGTTGTGCCGTGTCACCTACCCTATCGTGCCTTGTACGAGTTTGGATTTCTCCCATAGCCTGTGTGGTATCCTCTGGTGGCTTCCCGATCAGGAGGGACTATGATATTGGATGGACTACTGGGACTATTATTGTGTTAAGGGGGAGATTGGGTAACTCCTTAATGCTATTTAAAAGTACGTTTATTTTACTATAGACACTATTATAATAGCGCAATATACTACATAGTAAATAGTTTAACGGATCCTTATGAGATGTATCCCGAGCATCTCTTGAGTTACTGCACTCATCTTTATTTCTTTTAATTTAACTCACATAAGATGTTTTAGTTTTGGCTCGAGTGTTTTTGTCTTTTCAAATTCGCTCGGGTCAGTCCGAGCATTTCAGTATTTGAAGATTTAGCTCTAGGGGACGAAGACGAAGATTTGTATTATTATTATTTATATTATTGCACTACATTCATACTGTTCCGCTGCATTGTTATTGGTATGTATAACTCTGATATGTATTATATAAATATAATCAAATATAATTTTTTAAATAGATTTATAAACTGTATATTTGATTATTATATTTTATCCGTCCGCTGTGAGATTTTGTTTTCTTTTTATTTCTTTCTTGTTTTTTTCTTATTTACCCTATAACAATCCTCCCTTCCGTATGGTTTGAATTGGCACATGTGTCGATTTAAAGCGTGCGAAAAGGCGGGACGTTACAGGTCGTTACATTTTTGTTATCAGAGCCAAAGGTTGAGTAAGAACTTTAGCTTTGGAGTATAACTCATTAGGTGACTCATTAGAGATAGGGTTAGAAATGCCCTAGAATGAATATATTCCCTAAGATATCTCGTCCGTATAACCAAATGAAATTTCTTACTATTCACATATAGTGAGAATGAGTGCAAGAAGAGAAGGAGGTAGGAGAAGGAGGAGTACCACTAATAATGGTCGAAACCCTGCAACCACAGTAATGGAAGGAGCAGCTCTTCCCTTCCAACCCCAGCCAAATCTGGCAGAATTATATCGGAATTTCTCAAGACTTGGAGGGCAAACCATTCAAAGTTACAGAGACTGTAACGATCCCGGATTTTTATAAAGTTTAAATTGATAATTAAATTAAATTTTGATTTAAAAATTGTGAAATTTATTGATAAATTGATTTGAAAATTATCAAAATGAAGTCTTTAAAATAAAATATACTTTATAAATACTAAGCATAAGTAAATAAAATAAATACGTATAGCTAAAATTTAAAAACAACACATTAACTAGAATATACAAAGTAATAAAATATATGTAGGCAATAAAATGTACATAAAGTAAGAGTAAAAATAAAAGTGAAACAAGTAAATGTGTATGTAAGTGTGAAAGCAAAACAAGAAAGAGAAAATGGAACAAAGAAAAGCAAAAAGAAATGCAACACCCTGTACATGCTTTTTCTTGTATATACTATCTCCACATTGTACAGCCGAGATGGAGGAAATAGTTATAAGTACAAGCTCATAAATGCAGCCCCAAACAAGTTACCTCAGCCTAATTAAACAATTCAACACCCCCTACAAAATAGTATACACCCTGTTAACTTCTCATTCCCTATATATCAACCTCACTTTAGTTCGTTTCTTCAAAGCTGAGAAAAGATCTGAAGTAAACAAATTATTCAAGTACAAAACAAGTAAACATGTGGGAGACATGAAGCACTTGGCATTAAATGCTACATCAATATTATAGTCAATTCGAATTCTTTACAAAATCATCTCACCCACCCTATTAATAAAAAAAAGAGAAGATCTTGTGGTACGAATATGTACCCAGCAACCTCATCTTCTATATATCTCCTGTAAACTTCTTTGTATGTACCAAGCTTCTTCATTTTATTTTGTCCATCCAAACCAAGTAAAGAAAAATTTGAAACCAGTGGAAATGGATTCAATTCATAAACTGGAAAATTAAAAAAAATGAAGGTCAAAGCAAAAGTAAATATGAAAAGCATGCAAGTTCTACAAACAAGGATTTCAACAACCAAATTCAGATCAAAAGCAGATCAACCAAAACATTTTTTTAGATCTTCTGGATTCAAAATATTTTCTAGGCCCAAGCTAAACCTCTCCTCTGTTTATTTCTTCTGAGACAGGCGAGTAACACTTGCTTAAAATTTTAAAATATGAATCTCTTGCTTATATATGTGTGAATTAATATGTGTATCTATATATATTTGAATTCTTTGTATATCTGAAGGATGGATGAACTGTGCTATGTTCATATAGGTTCTCTGTCTTAGATCCAAAACATATGATTTAATTCAAAAATCAATTCCACTTGAACTACACACTCTTTGGATTTGGTGTTAAAAATAATATTGTTTGTTTGATTTTAAATTAAGGCTTTAAAATTTATTAGAGTTGAAACAACATGTGAATGTCTCTGAAAAATCAATTAACTGAGCAAAGCTCTTAATAAGTTAAATTTCAAGAGTTTTAATTGTCGAATTCAGATATGAAGATTGGATCCTTATACTGTAATATGAATTTTAAAGCAAGCATCATGATTTTTAAGGCTTTAAATCAAGAGCACGTGAGGGTTGAACGGAAATTGAAAACGAGGCAGATTCTGGTGATCTAGGGGAAAGTGAGCGTCGCGAGTGATACTGAAGGGAGCTCGTTAGGTGTGGATGTCGGAAAAAATACTCGTAGTAATTCTAGTTCACCGGGGCGTTAGGGAATAGTCAAACTAGGGTTTAAGCTTCAGTTTTGTTCAACGAAGATGACGCGGCAATCTCTTCGACTGTGGTGCATCGAGTTCGATCGTACCAAGGGGGATGGGTTCGTGGTTGATCGGTGAAGGTGTGGACGAAGATTCGTGATCTCTGGGAGTCGACATTGACAGGTCGAGGTGATTTAAGTTGGTTGAGTTCTGTTCCAGTTTTGATTGAATAGCTCAATCTCGATTTTGGTTTCGTGATGAACTTTGGGTGGTTAGGATCGAAGATGATGATGATCAATGACATGCTGGAGGTAGCAACGTTGATCGGCGATGGTCATCGCGATTGTGCACGTATAGGTGCATCTTTTCGTATCAGTGTTTTGAGTTGGTTGGGGAAGAAGTAAGGGTCTCGGGGATGGTCTCGAGAAAATGATGGTTGGACTCGAAGGAAGGTGGAGCGCGAGTAACTCGAGTAGGGCTCATGATTTTTTGCAGTTTGTCTCGGGTCTATTTATATTATTTTTTTAAAAAACAGTTTTAACTATAAAACCAGATCAAGTTGTATTTAAAAGGATTTTTGTAAAATTGTTCTTTTGCAAATGATAAATGTTTATCCAAGTTAAATGGGTCAAAAGGTTTAAAAGTAAAGTATTTCAAAATTTATTAAGTTAAAAGTGTTTTAAATCTATATAACTTTTAATTTTTAAAAAAAGTTTGTGAACTTAATTTTTGTAAATAATTTAATGATAATTAGCTAAGGGTTAATTTATTAATTAATGAAGGGTAATTAATTTAAAGGATAATTAAATAATTTAAGATTAATTAATTAATGATTAAAGGAAGGTTTATTTATTAAGGTTGATTAATAAATAATTAAAGGATAATTAATTAATGTTTTGTAATTAATTAATATTAATTAATCAGGATTAGAAAATTAGTTCATAAGTGATTAATTTAATTAGAAATAAGTTGAATTAATTAGGATTAAACGATTAATTAATCCTACTTATAAATGTTTATTGAATGCTTGACCTTACTTATAAATGATTTTATTATATGAGATGCCTTGAATCTACTACCCTATCTGATTTGTGATATTTTGTTCTGTAGATTGTGCTATGTATAATTCATTCATCTATTCGATGATACATCTGTATATCATCTGTGAATCCGTGAATGAGCGATAAGCGTAATAGTTATATCGCTTATCAACTACATTTCTATGTTTTAATCTGTGATAATTGAATGATGATGCACTATTGTGTTAAACCCCTAGACCACACCATACACACACAAATTAGGATTTCACGAGGAAATCGATTAAGTCACAGATTTTTGAAAATAGTTTTGAATTGGAATTTTTAAATTCAAATGGTTTGAAATAGATTGGGTTTAAAGTGAAAAGCTTTTGAAAAAGGAATTTCAAAGATGAAATTTATTTTGAATAACTTGATTAAGTTTGAAATTTAAACAATTTGATTTAAATTTAAATTCAAAATGTGAAACTGAATTCTATAATTTGAAACTAGGGATTAAAGATGTTATACCAGTTATATATGGGTTAAACTATTTTAAAATATATTTATTTAGTATATGAATATAAATTAAGATCTTTAACTCGTGTAAATATAATTGGATTTTTCTAAAACGAAAACTGTTTGTTTTCAAATAATAAAAGCTTTTACATAAGTAATGAACTTCCAATTTGTGTTAACAAGATTTCTAGTTTAAAATGAAAATGATTTCCAAGTTATAGAAACGGTTTGAAAGCTATAAGTTAAATCTTTGATTTAAAGATTTAACGAGTTAATCCTATCGAAATGAAAGTGTTTTGGAAATCAATGAATTGATCTTTTTGAAATAAATCTTTTTGTTTAAAGATTTGAAATGGTAATTTATTTAAAAGAAAGTTTTGGGTAATAAGTTGTGACTTAATTGAAATCCCAATATCCATATGTTTTTGAACTATTTCGCTCACTATTCGGTTTAGCCGGGAGAGGACCTTTGAGTCATATATCCTATTCTGGATATGTGATACGTCGTTAAAGATAGCATTTGAAGACCGGTGGTGAAGATCGGATATTTTCGAAAACGGAAGGACAACTCGTCGAATGCCTTTGCATCGACCGGTCCCCGATATAGAGACTTCATATGTGATGGGAAGTCCGAACGTGATTAGTGAATATCCGGATTGCAAGGGCTTCTTTGGAAGTGCCTTCGGTTCTGTACGATCCCGGAACAGACTTGTATGGATTTTGTGTCTGACATTACATTTTGAGATATAAAGCAAATTTCTTTCAAATACATTTCTGTTGGTGGCGTAGAATTTATTCTCTTAGCTTAACATCCTTCTCCGAGACGTACGCGCTCAGAGGATATGTAGTTGATGGTTATCAGCGATATATTCCCAATTTGGTAATGTGACATGCTGAGTGTTGCTGTGAAATGATCACTGTTTGATCATTTGTGATATGATCATTTGTTTGATCATTTATCTTTGTGATCATTACTTTGATCATATGTTGACCCAAAACATGGATTTGTACCAAAGCGTGGCTTTGTGGACGTGACTTCGTCGGACCTCACACCCCGAAATGGTCGAAACAGGAAAGATGCGGCAAGGTTATTTGGGTAGAGCCCCTTAGGGTATGTGCATTTCCTTCTGGATAGAGGTGGTATCATGATATAGAGCCCAGATACTTAACCTATGTTGTTGCTGCAAATTTTATTTTGTGGTTGTTGGTTATCGGGATCCTGGGTAAAGGTTGGTTACGACCTGGGGATGGCATACTCGTGTCAGTAGTTACCCAGTTAGGGGTAACCCGGCCTTGTGTTGGCAGAGATCCGGTTTGGTTCTCGGGGACGTCCTTCCAGAGGCGTTCTCATGTGGCAATGGGAAGTTCCTTGGCCTGACCATTTGTTGGAAATCCAAAGAAACAATACGATCTTGTATGGTTTTAGTTGTATAACCGGCCATGGAATGTGGCGGTAACCTGCTATTGAACATGGTAGCTATAGTAGGCATAAGTGCGGAATGCCTATGCTGGCTAAGATTTATATCTTTACTTTCGAAATGAATTTTTGCCTACACTATGCACTAGTAATAATATCAAATGTTTCTTTTTAATGTGTATCAAGAATCTTTGACTATCATAAGGAGAAATCTCCTCCAATTCTACGTTTGCATTGTGTGTGTGTGCAGGAGGCCTTATGATAGTCTCATTTCTAAAAAGCATTGTGAATTGATTTTTAAAATCTTTTGTTGATTGTTTTAAAAGATAAACTGTTTTTGTTGCTCACACCAGTCCCCCGACTGATCCGGAGTTTATTGTTTCTTTCCTAAACTCTGGGTGCTCAAAATTTTCTATACGAGCAGTCTAGAGTTGGGTTTTTCAGATAGTTAGGCTCAATAAATTATCTGGAGCTAGTTCAGTCTTTGGATGTGGACGAGACTTTCTTGTCTTTGCCTTTCGTGATATTGAACGAGCTGCTGCTGCTGGAGTTCTCTTTTGAAGACTATCTTAGAGTTATATTGCTCCGCTGCAAGATGTTATCTATTTTCCGTTTTCGCTGCTATTTCTTGTATCATATCTCTGATGTATATTGATATTCATTGTATCACTCTGTTGTATCAGATATTGTACCTGTGTTGTATATCAATGTATTATTCTTCTTTTTCGCTGTGTTGTTTACTTAATGTTGTTATAAGCTCCGGCGACTCGGATTTGAACGGTCGAATCTATGGCATTCGAGTACGATGTAAAGTATGGATGTCGATTTTCGAGCGTGAAAAATTCGCGTCGTTACATTTTGGTATCAGAGCTTAGGTTGAACTTTAGCTCAGGAGTATAACACATTAAGTAGCTCATTATAGATAGGGTGAAGTAAACCCTAGAATGAGTATCCTTAAGATATCCGTTTGAAAGCCTCAGTAAATTCTCTTGCTATCCAGTGATAGTGAGTATGAGTGCAAGAAGAGAACGCGATAAGGGACAGGGAAATACGACTATAATTGGTCGATGCTCTGTAACAACATTGGAAACAATCTTTCTCTGTCAATCTCCTTTGATTCGTCTTTTCAATTCTTTTGATTGTTTCGTGACAGCTCCAGAAAGAAGTTTCGATGCGGTGGGAGCTCTATGAATCATTGTAGAAAATTTTTACTTCGTATCTTCATCAATTTATTATCAATTTTTCGTTTTAAAACTTAGTGAATATAAATTAGAAATTTTGAATAAATTGGAAATTTTAAAATTGAGTTAAATTAGTTAATGGAATATGAAGGATAAATTTGAATAGCATCGACAAATTGATTTCGTTTAAAACCAAATTTGAAATTCTATTATAAATTCTTATATCTATTGTTGATATTTTGATTTGGTGAGCCAAATGCCGAATTGATATCCAGTTTGATTTGAAAAGATATTTCTCTATCTTACATCTATCTTTGTTGTTTTCGTGCCTGCGAATTTCGAGGACGAAATTCCTTTTAAGAGGGGAAGTCTGTAACGATCTCGGATTTTTATAAAGTTTAAATTGATAATTAAATTAAATTTTGATTTTAAAATTGTGAAATTTATTGATAAATTGATTTGAAAATTATCAAAATGAAATCTTTAAAATAAAATATACTTTATAAATACTAAGCATAAGTAAATGAAATAAATACGTATAGCTAAAATTTAAAACAACACATTAACTAGAATATATAAAGTAACAAAATATATGTAGGCAATAAAATGTACATAAAGTAAGAGCAAAAATAAAAGTGAAACAAGTAAATGTGTATGTAAGTGTGAAAGCAAAACAAGAAAGAGAAAATGGAACAAAGAAAAGCAAAAAGAAATGCAACACCCTGTACATGCTTTTTCTTGTATATACTATCTCCATATTGTACAGCCGAGATGGAGGAAATAGTTATAAGTACAAGCTCATAAATGCAGCCCCAAACAAGTTACCTCAGCCTAATTAAACAATTCAACACCCCCTACAATAGTATACACCATGTTAACTTCTCATTCCCTATATATCAACCTCACTTTAGTTCGTTTCCTCAAAGCTGAGAAAAGATCTGAAGTAAACAAATTATTCAAGTACAAAACAAGTAAATATGTAGGAGACATGAAGCACTTGGCATTAAATGCTATATCAATATTATAGTCAATTCGAATTCTTTACAAAATCATCTCACCCACACTACTAATAAAAAAAGAAGAGAAGATCTTGTGGTACAAATATGTACCCAGCAACCTCATCTTCTATATATCTCCCGTAAACTTCTTTGTATGTACCAAGCTTCTTCATTTTATTTTGTCCATCCAAACCAAGTAAAGAAAAATTTGAAACCAGTGGAAATGGATTCAATTCATAAACTGGAAAATTAAAAAAAATGAAGGTCAAAGCAAAAGTAAATCTGAAAAGCGTGCAAGTTCAACAAACAAGGATTTCAACAACCAAATTCAGATCAAAAGCAGATCAACCAAAACATTTTCCCAAATCTTCTGGATTCAAAATATTGTCTAGGCCCAAGCTAAACCTCTCCTCTGTTTATTTCTTCTGAGACAGGTGAGTAACACTTGCTTAAAATTTTAAAATATGAATCTCTTGCTCTTATATGTGTGAATTAGTATGTGTATCGATATATATTTGAATTCTTTGTATATCTGAAGGATGGATGAACTGTGCTATGTTCATATAAGTTCTCTGTCTTAGATCCAAAACATATGATTTAATTCAAAAATCAATTCCACTTGAACTACACACTGTTTGGATTTGGTGTTAAAAATAATATTGTTTGTTTGATTTTAAATTAAGGTTTAAAAATTTATTAGAGTTGAATCAACATGTGAATGTCTCTGAAAAATCAATTAACTGAGCAAAACTCTTAATAAGTTAAATTTCAAGAGTTTTAATTGTCGAATTCAAATATGAAGATTGGATCCTCATATTGTAATATGAATTTTAAAGCAAGCATCATGATTTTTAAGGCTTTAAATCAAGAGCACATGAGGGTTGAACGGAAATTGAAAACGAGGCATATTCTGGTGATCTAGGGGAAAGTGAGCGTCGCGAGTGATAATGAAGGGAGCTCGTTAGGTAGAGATGTCGGAAAAAATACTCGTAGTAATTCTAGTTCGCCGCGGCATTAGGGAATAGTCGAACTAGGGTTTAAGCTTCAGTTTTGTTCAACGAAGATGACGCGGCAATCTCGTCGACTGTGGTGCATCGAGTTCGATCGCACCAAGGGGGATGGGTTTGTGGTTGTTCGTTGAAGGTGTGGACGAAGATTCATGATCTCTGGGAGTCGACATTGACAGGTCGAGGTGATTTAAGTTGGTTGAGTTCTGTTCCAGTTTTGATTGAATAGCTCAATCTCGATTTTGGGTTCGTGATGAACTTTGGGTGGTTAGGATCGAAGATGAGGATGATCAGTGACGTGCTGGAGGTAGCAACGTTGATCGGCGATGGTTATCGCGATTGTGCATGTATACGTGCATCTTTTCATATCAGTGTTTTGAGTTGGTTGGGGAAGAAGTAAGGGTCTCGGGGATGGTCTCGAGAAAACGATGGTTGGACTCGAAGGAAGGTGGAGCGCGAGTAACTCGAAGTAGGGCTCGTGATTTTTGCAGTTTGTCTCGGGTCTGTTTATATTTTTTTTAAAACAGTTTTAACTGTAAAACCATATCAAGTTGTATTTAAAAGGATTTTTGTAAAATAGTTCTTTTGCAAATGATAAATGTTTATCCAAGTTAAATGGGTCAAAAGGTTTAAAAGTAAAGTATTTCAAAATTTATTAAATTAAAAGTGTTTTAAACCTATATAAATTTTAATTTTAAAAAAAAGTTTATAAACTTAATTTTTGTAAATAATTTAATGATAATTAGCTAAGGGTTAATTTATTAGTTAATTAAGGGTAATTAATTTAAAGGATAATTAAATAATTTAAGATTAATTAATTAATGATTAAAGGAAGATTTATTTATTAAGGTTGATTAATAAATAATTAAAGGATAATTAATTAATGTTTTGTAATTAATTAATATTAATTAATCAGGATTAGATAATTAGTTCATAAGTGATTAATTTAATTAGAAATAAGTTGAATTAATTAGGATTAAACGATTAATTAATCCAACTTATAAATGTTTATTGAATGCTTGACCTTACTTATGAATGATTGTATTATATGAGATGCCTTGAATCTACTACCCAATCTGATTTGTGATATTTTGTTCTGTAGATTGTGCTATGTATAATTTATTCATCTATTTGATGATACATCTGTATATTATCTGTGAATCTGTGAATGAGCGATAAGCATAATAGTTATATCGCTTATCAACTAAATTTCTGTGTTTTAATCTGTGATAATTGAATGATGATGCACTATTGTGTTAAACCCCTGGACCACACCATTCACACATAAATATGGATTTCACGAGGAAATCGATTAAGTCACAGATTTTTGAAAATAGTTTTGAATTTGAATTTTTAAATTCAAATGGTTTGAAATAGATTGGGTTTAAAGTGAAAAGCTCTTGAAAAAGGAATTTCAAAGATGAAATTTATTTTGAATAACTTGATTAAGTTTGAAATTTAAATAATTTGATTTAAATTTAAATTCAAAATGTGAAACTGAATTCTATAATTTGAAACTAGGGATTAAAGATGTTATACCAGTTATATATGGGTTAAACTATTTTAAAATGTATTTATTTGGAATATGAATATAAATTAAGAACTTTAACTCGTGTAAATATAATTAGATTTTTCTGAAACGAAAACTGTTTGTTTTCAAATAATAAAAGCTTTTACATAAGTAATGGACTTCCAATTTGTGTTAAAAAGATTTCTAGTTTAAAATGAAAATGATTTCCAAGTTATAGAAACGGTTTGAAAGATATAAGTTAAATCTTTGATTTAAAGATTTAACGAGTTAATCCTATCGAAATGAAATTGTTTTGGAAATCTATGAATTGATCTTTTTGAAATAAATCTTTTTGTTTAAAGATTTGAAATGGTAATTGATTTTAAAGAAAGTTTTGGGCAATAAGTTGTGACTTAATTGAAATTACAATATCCATATGTTTTTGGACTATTTCGCTCACTATTCGGTTTAGCCGGGAGAGGACCTTTGAGTCATATATCCCATTCCGAATATGTGATACGCCATTATGGATAGCATTTGAAGACCGGTGGTGAAGACCGGATATTTTCGAAAATGGAAGGACAACCCGTCGAATGTCTTTGCATCGACTGGTCCCCGATATAGAGACTTCATATGTGATGGGAAGTCCGAACGTGATTAGTGTATATCCGGATTGCAAGGGCTTCTTTGGATGTGCCTTCGGTTCTGTTCGATCCCGGAACAGACTTGTATGGATTTTGTGTCTGACATTACATTTTGAGATATAAAGCAGATTTCTTTCAAATACATTTCTATTGGTGGAGGAGAATTTATTCTCTTAGCTTAACACCCTTCTCTGAGACGTACACACTCAGTGGTTATGTAGTTGATGGTTATCAGCGACATATTCCCAATTTGGTAATGTGACATGCTGATTGTTGCTGTGAAATGATCATTGTTTGATCATTTGTGATATGATCATTTGTTTGATCATTTATCTTTGTGATCATTACTTTGATCATTTGTTGACCCAAAGCACGGCTTTGTACCAAAGCGTGGCTTTGTGGACGAGACTTCGTCGGACCTCACACCCCGAAATGGTTGAAACAGGAAAGATGCGGCAAGGTTATTGGGGGTAGCGCCCCTTAGGGTATGTGCATTTCCATCTGGATAGAGGTGGTATCATGATATGGAGCCCAGATACTTAACCTATGTTGTCGCTACAAATTTATTATTTTGTGGTTGTTGGTTATCGGGATCCCGAATAAAGGTTGGTTACGACCGGGGGATGGCATACTCGTGTCAGTAGTTACCCAGTTAGGGGTAACCCGGCCTTGTGTTGGCAGAGATCCGGTTTGGTTCTCGGGGACGTCCTTCTAGAGGCGTTCTCATGTGGCAATGGGAAGTTCCTTGGCCTGACCATTTGTTGGAAATCCAAAGAAACAATACGATCTTGTATGGTTTTAGTTGTATAACTGGCCATGGAATGTGGCGGTAACCTGCTATTGAACATGGTAGCTATAGTAGGCATAAGTGCGGAATGCCTATGCTGGCTAAGATTTATATCTTTACTTTCGAAATGAATTTTTGCCTACACTATGCACTAGTAATAATATCAAATGTTTCTTTTTAATGTGTATCAAGAATCTTTGACTATCATAAGGAGAAATCTCCTCCAATTCTACGTTTGCATTGTGTGTGTGTGCGGGAGGCCTTATGGTAGTCTCATTTCTAAAAAGCATTGCGAATTGATTTTTAAAATCTTTTGTTGATTGTTTTAAAAGATAAACTGTTTTTGTTGCTCACACCAGTCCCACGACTGATCCGGAGTTTATTGTTTCTTTTCTAAACTCTGGGTGCTCAAAATTTTTATACGAGCAGTCTAGAGTTGGGTTTTTCAGATAGTTAGGCTCAGTGAATTATCTGGAGCTAGTTCAGTCTTTGGATGTGGACGAGACTTGCTTGTCTTTGCCTATCGTGATGTTGAACGAGCTATTGCTGCTGGAGTTCTCTTTTGAAGACTATCTTAGAGTTATATTGTGCCGCTGCTAGATGTTATCTATTTTCCTTTTTCGTTGCTATTTTTTGTATCATATCTCTGATGTATATTGGTATTCATTGTATCACTCTGTTGTATCAGATATTGTACCTGTGTCGTATATCAATGTATTATTCTTCTTTTCCGCTGTGTCGTTTACTTAATGTTGTTATAAGCTCCGGTGACTTGGATTTGAACGGTCGAATCAACGGCATTCGAGTACGATGTAGAGTATGGATGTCGATTTTTAAGCGCGAAAAATTCGCGTCATTACAGAGACTGTTATAGAAGAACAAGCTTGGATTCGATCTTGTGAGAGGATTTTTAAAGGATGGAAATTGGATGATGATCAAAGGAGGTTGATGGCATCTTGGAAGTTCCAAGAAGAAGCTTTGGTATGGTGGGAGACCATTACTTTAGCCGAATCAGAGGATGAGTTCACATGAGATAGATTCAAGCAAGTATTTGAGCAGTGTTATATGCCTTCCACTGGTATTTCCAGGATGTGTCAAGAAGATTACCTTACTTCTTATTTATGATCAAATTGTTAGAGTTCTATTCGACACTGGAGCCACGCGTAGTTTTATTTCCCAGCAAACCATAGAAGAGTTAAATCTTGAACCCAAATTCGTAGACGAACCTATTTGTGTGAAGAACCCGATAGAAGGCCACGCAAATCATTGTTTACATGTAGAAAAGTTCCTATTTCGTATTCTTATCATCAGTTTCCTATCAGCCTTTTCGTTCTTGACTTTAATGAATTTGAGATTTTACTTGGAATAAATTGGTTAAAAAATATGAAGCTAAATTAGATTGTATCAATAGAACGATTTCTGTCAAAATCAAACTTGGTAATTTTGTTGTGATTTCTTGTAAGGATACAAGTCCAAAGAGGGACAAGCTAATGTATACTTTAGGGTATCCCGATCCGAGTTTGTAATCCATACCATTGTTAAAGAATTTCCTTATGTATTAGAAGAAATTAAGTCTTTACCTCCGCATAGGGAAATCGAAATTAGAATCGACTTGGTTTCCAATGCCCATCCAGTTATGCATGCAAGTCGTAGGATGGCACCAAGAGAAAGAGTAGATCTAGTTAAGCAAACCCAAGATTTACTGAAGAAAGGATTTATACGACCTAGTCGTTGAAGTTGGGGTTCTGCTGTAGTATTTGTTGCTAAGTCCGATGGATCTTTGAGATTATGTGTAGATTTTCGTGATAATAATAAGTTAACTCTTTACAATAAATTTTTTTTGCCCCGAATCGATGACCTACTTGATCAATTGCATGGTGCTTGATTCTTTCCCATGATGGATCTAGCCCAAGGATTCCATCAGTTGAGAATTGCGGAAGATTTTATTCATTTGACTTATTTTGGGGGTCCTAATACATTCTACGAATGGTTAGCTATGCCCTTCGGACAAACCAATGCCCCTGCAAATTTCGTACACCTGATGACCCAAGTATTTCGTGAAGTATTGAATAATTTTTCTTTCGTATTTATAGATGATATTTTGATTTATTCCAAAACTAAAAAAAAGCATGCAGAAGTCCTATCCCAAATGTAGAATGGATATTTCAGCTTGATCTGGTAAGCCATTTTGTAGGATCGATTTCATCCTAGAGGTGGGAGGGTGAATAGGGTGATGCTATTAACTATAATAATTATTTCGGAAGCTTATAAAATTATTTCAACACAGATATATCAAAAATTATAGCAGCACAGATAATAGCAGAATAATAAATGCAGAAATAGAATGACACGGAATTTACCCAGCTTCGGCAAAAACCCTGCCTACGTGCTGCCCCCAAGGTTTCTACTAGAAATTAAGTAGTCACACGCTTGCACACGTAAACTCACGACACCCACTACTAACTAACCTAACTTTACACTCAAAACCGTACCACAACTCAGCCACTGAGTTGCGAATTCTCAAACTACGCCATGTAGTTTGTCCTCTAGTCACACGACTTGTAATTACAACGTTTAAAAGAGAAATACCAATTTTAAAACAATTTAAAAACAAAAACCCTAACACCTTAATTAATTCTCAATTAAAAATGAACAAGGCCGGCCCAATTTAATTATACAAAACATGGCCTCCTTTATTTCTATTCTTATGTATTCGGCTCGTTCCTTCTTTGTTCTGTATAATGGCGGATCGTTCCTTTGCTTGCAAATTAGGGCTTCGTGTTGAAGTCGCCGGCTTTGTCAATTTAATTTATGCTTCGATTTCTTCTTTCTCTCTGTCGATCTTTTTCGGCTATTTCAATTCGATCGAGTTCGAATTAAAATTGGTATGTTATTTTCCTTTTTGCTTTACTAGTTGATTGTTTGAACTCAATCGATGATTCGAGTTATTGGTTTATTATTGTCAGTTATTCTCGAACTCGAATGCATTTTCAACCGGTGATGATTTAGGTTTTTATATAGATTCGAATTCCAAAAATTTTGTTCATCTGATAGTTTTCTTGACTTCGTCTCGGCCAGTCGATTATGTTTTGATTTTGATGATTTTTTTGACTTTGTCAGTTTCATATAATTGTTGCTTGATACTCACGGTTTTGATTCGTGACTTGGTCAATTTGCTTGGCCACCACGGTTTTGGTTTGAAACTGTTACATTTGATTTTATTTGACGACGTTGAATTCTTTTGTGGCCACCATGACTTCGATTTCTGTTGAACATTGCTTCAACCTGATTTTTTAATATTACCATCTTCGACATCACTAAACTTCGGCACTGATTGACTTCATTGCTGGTTTAGTTTCACTGTTTAGTTTCAATGCACTACATATATGTGTGGTTTCACATTTGTAGCATACTCGATTCCTTGTTGTAGCATTCTTGGCTTATTCATGTGATTCCATGACTTAATATTATCTTCAGCTCTGACTTCTGATAGCACTGGCTTTGACTCGATTTGATAATTGTCACTGCTCTGACTTGGTACACTTGAGTTTGTTATAACTGTGAATGCTTTGATTGTGTTTCACTTGGATTTGTGTTGAATGATGCTTCACTGTCTTGTTCGACCTGATACTTTCATTTGCACTTGGTCACTGTGTTTTACTGTTGCATTCCTGTATATGCTTCGAGGCATGGTAGCAGTGACTTGAACTTTTAGCCTTTGGTTTGATGTACTTCATTGAGTTTGACATGAAATGGTTCATTACTGTTTTATGTACTGTTGCAGCCTCCATATATACTTGATGTCTGATTGCCTCGAGTACTGAATTACATTCAATATACTTCTGTATTTTCATTTAGCCTTGGTTCTTGTAAGGCTGTAGTTGCATTGAGTATTTGTGTTCATTGTGATGGCACTGTACAGTTGAGTTTGAGTTGCTTGTGTAACTTGGTATCACTCTGTTTTACTGGTACATGTGTTGGTTCATTACTTGCTAACATGTACATGTTGGTTTTGTAATTCTGGTTTATTGTTATAGTTGTTGCCAGTTGACTCTGGTTTGAGTTTTGTTTGTATACTTGAGTCTGCACTTGCTTGATTTTGTGTGCACTGTGCATTGTACTTGTAGTCTGTTTCATTGAGTTTGATCATTCATTGTAGCTTGTCTGCACTTATATTTGCAGCGTGTATATACATGTGTGATTATACTTGTATATATGTATGTTGTATAGGTGGCCTGCTGTGTTAATCTTGCTTTCAACCTGGTCGACACTCGTAGTTCACTAGTCTTGGCCTTGGTTCCTGTGCATCACTGCATACTGCATGTTGTATTTTTGGTGCTTGGTTCATATGTACGCTGTGCATTTGTAGTTGACTTGAGAACTTTTGTGTTGTAGATGTCTTGACCATTTGAGGCAGTTTGCATATTTGTTTCATGTACACTCTGGCCTTCATGTTGAACTTGTTGTGCGTTGAGGTTGCTCCTGACCATTTTATTGCATTTGGATTTGTTTCTCGAATTACACCCGAGTTGAATCCGGCGTGTAGCTCGGATTTTACCTTGTGCTGAATATTGTGACATTACTTTTATTGCACTTGAGTTGAATTCGACTTTTGGGTTTGAACTGTGCTCACTTGTCCCTGTAATTTTATCAGGTGTATATATCGGTGTGCACGGCCTTGTGGCATATCCAGTGATACACTGTATATGTCACAAGCTGTTTGTGTATGATGAATTCAAAAATTAAATGATGACGAACAACCCAAATAACTGAGGAAAATATTATTTTCAAAATTCACATTTTATTTTATACTGCAAAAATATTTTATTTTCAATTTTACTGCATCAATATTTATTTCTGCAGATTGCTCAGATGTTGGATTCAATTTGGAGTGAAGTTGAAGATAAAATACGAGTTGAATGATTGAGTGATATGTAGTGAGGTCAAATTTAAATGTGAATCATAATGTAATCAAAATTGTACTGTAATTGAAATTGTATATATATAGTAAGAGCTTGAAATTTGTACTATTCAAGTTCAAAGATTGTAACAAACATTTGTTTGAATAAAATTGCTTTTTGAATTCAAATTCTGTGTTATTTATTTTATTCAGCAAATATTTATTTAATCTATGAAAAATAAAATAGTGCATTAACAAATACATTTAAATGAACATATATATATATATATATATATATATGTTTACTATCATCAAACAAAAATCATATAATCGCATATTCAACACATTTCTCTACTTTTTTATGTGTTCATATGTTCTTTATTGTCTCCCTGTCTGTCAAATTTCGAGGACGAAATTTTCTTAAGGGGGAAATTTATAACGATCCCGTTTTTACGCCAAATTTAATTTAATAATATAGGGTCATCCGCTATTAAGCGTTTATTGTTTCCTTTTCTAGACTCTGGGTGCCCATAATTTTCCACACGGGCAGCCTAGAGTCAGGTCATCATTAGGTTCAAGAGCTAAGGTGGAAAGTAGATTTGGATCTGGAAGTCTTTGAAGTGTTTGGTTTTGAGATTTTTGCTTTGGAGCTTTGGAAATGAAGAAGCTGTGTGTTGGACTCTCTCTCTCTCTCTCTCTCTCTCTCTTGGAAGTCCCTGTTGATGTCGCTTTTCCGTTGTTATGTTGTATTCCGCTGTTGTGTTATACATATTGGCTCTGATGATGTTGGGAATTTGTTGCAGAATGTTGTAACCCATGTAGTGTATCAACGAAAATCATTTTGTTCCACTGTGTTGTTATCATTTAATGTGTTATAGCTCCAGCGACCGGACTCCAACGTTTGGATCTTCGGCATTTGAATACGGGTGATGTACTGGATGTCGATTTTCGAAGGTTGAAGTGCAGATCGTTACATCATCAAATAATTCACATCGCAACAATAATGTATAACAGATTATTCTAACATATCATATATTACTATATATGAAAAATAATAAATATAAATTTGAGGAATCCAGTTGGATCCCTCCACCTATTTCCCTGCATCCATAGATTTTAATACAATATAAAAATACCAATCCCACTTTGAGGTGGGACATCGCGGTAATATATGGTCATCCACTATTAGGTGGGGCACATAGGGTCTCAACCGCTCCAATAGGTGGGAAATATATCCAACTACTAATACACACACACACACACTACTATATATATAATATAAAATCCAAGTGATAATAATAATTATCAATTCATCCAATCAATCGATTAATAATTTAATATTTCAAATAAAAATCTAGCAATCCAAATGAGTGGGATTTACTTACCTTGAATTTTATTTTGCAGAACATCCAGGTTTTTAATTATCTAAATACTAGCTGACTCCAAAAAATTCCAAATTAACTTCAGCTTATATATTTTTCATCTACAAAACCAAATCGTCTTGTTTTCATTATTTTTTGACCTCGTATGAAAATTTTATTAAATTTAATTGGATATCAAATTTTCAAATTCCAATTTAAATAATTAACTAAAAATTTAAATTAGTTACAGTGTTATACCTTTATGATCTTCATCCTCTAGTTCGCCTAGGCTATCACGCGCACGTCTAAGATCCCACCATGCAACTGCCACCATGCGATTGCCTTTTTCTTATATCGATCAAAGATCGATCTCCAGCTCCAACCAACACCGATCACTTCCTCCTTCAGAGGGCTCCACCTTAATTCTAGAAAGTTGTACACCCGAGCTTGCCTAAAAATAACGACTTCAACCATAGCAGGTTGACGAGACTCGAGTCATGATTCCCAAATATGCACTACAAGCCTCAAAATCACCACTACCGCTCTGCCTCAACACTCTCTAGGCCGCTAGCGATCGAACTTCCCTTCAGCCTACAGTCGAACTCGAGAACAAACGTCCTCCGCCTCATGCACACACGCGCGTGGAGTCACGCTTCCTCCCAACATCGAACACAACCCTTCCTCCATCGAGCGGCTAAAATTTGCTCAAGGCCAAGATGAATGTGACTCGATTAAGATTTAATTTTTTATTTTAAAATACTCAATTTCGATTTCTGATTTTCTTTCTTTTATCTGAGCAAGAAATTCGATTACTTTAGTTTCTGAAGTAAGATAAAGGGGAATACACAATTATGAAGGAAAAGGAGTGGTTTACGTATGAAGATAGGCCGGCAAGTTTGACTATGAAGTTATATATAATATTATTTATTTCTCAAAATATCTTGCTTAATATAACTTAAAACTCGTACCGTGGCGTATCTCTGAGCGTTCCTAAGGTTATACTGCTATTTCGACCTTAATGGAACAAATTTCGAGTTTCAATTCAATCGTATGGAGAAGGTAGTTTTTTAAATCGACTTTTAAATTCAATTAAATTATTTCTAGGCGTTTTCAGATCGCATGATCAAACGGTAGATCCAAACGCTATGAATTTTGAAATTCAGTAATAACACATTTTTATGGATCCAATGGAACTAGTTTCGTTGAATTCCAAGATTGTCCCCCGAATCGATATTTTAACGCATCGATTAAATCGAGATTTCAAAATTGGTCGAAATCACTCAAAATTCTAGTTTTTAAAAACTTATTAACACTATTATAATCCTAATAGAATTTATATCAACAATAAAAATTGTTTCTATTCATATTCAACTCCAATTCAATTATTTAAACGATTTTCAATTATTAATCCAACTATTTAATTTATTCAATAAATCAATGTATTTGGAATCTAAGTTTTATTCCACTTATCTGATCGATAAACTTCATTTAATAATTCCATTAATATTTCAAAATTAAACATTAAAAATAAATTAAATTTTCAAAATCAAACGGTTGAAAATCCAGTCGTTGCATTCCTCCTCCCTTAGAAGAATTTCGTCCCCAAAATTGACAAGCTAGGACGAATGATCCAAACCCATTACTTTCCGAAACCCACTCATTGCAAACTCGTTATTCCACTTTTCTAATATTTTAGTCCCAAACCAAACAATTAGTTTTCATTTTTAATTCAAAATCCTTCCTTTTAAATTCAAAAATCAACCTTTTTAAGTTAACAAAAAATTTCCAAATTTTTTCAAATTTTTTCTAACACCCTAAATTTTCGAATATTTTTGGCAGAGTCTCCCTTGTACGGAGAGCCTTTTGCAATATGACGAAAATGACAAAATATACACATCGACCCACACAGTCTAAAAACTCAATATATATCAATATTATTATCCTCACTGTATTTAATCTGAAAACATTCCTCTATTTAGTGATTTTAAGCGATCGAGCTTACTTTATATGCAGTTTTACACAATGAAAATTAAGCCAAAGAACCCCATGTACCTGTACTTACTCAATTAAACACATCGGTTTCCTAATTTATGAAATTTAATAACTTTACATCCCTTTAACTATTTTAAACACATGATTTCATAACGCTAACAAGGTATATTAGACGATACATACAAATACAGAGTTTCAACATTTAGTTATTCACTTCAAAATCAGTTTATATGCCATTTCATCCAATTCCAAATGATTCACATACCATTTATTATCATTCAGTTCATATTTATACCCAACAAATTCCTATCCATTTCAAATTGATTCTAAATAAATTTATTCACTTTTCATTGATTCGAAAAAAATTATTTACTTCCGTTTATATCAACGACGAATTTTTTTAATGCCATTTGGCGATATTCATTAATAAAGTAACCATTTCAGCAATTGAAATTTATTCTAAATCAATTTATCAACTTCTATTAATTCACATTAAATTTATTTACACAAAAATCTTGTTCACTTTATTTTATATCAACTTGTATTTCATTCCATGCCTATTTGTTTACAACTCACGTCATAAAATAAATATTAACTTTTACTATAACCTTTTTTACCATACGTTTATTAATTTTCACTTCAAAACTTAATTTCATACCCTAATTCATTTCAATAATATCCCAAAGACATATTCAATTTATTTACACCTAAATTTAATTTATTTATAACCCAAGTCGTCCTTATTTCAATTCATTTCTATTTTAATCGGCAACATTTTAAAATATTGTATTTCACTTACATTTAAGATGAATTTTCATTTATAACTCAAGTTCCACATTCAAATTTCGACTTCAATCCACGGTCCATTTTACTTAACCAAGTTAAGTTCCATTTCTATATTAAATGAACTATTTAATTTATCAAGTTATTCCACTTCCATTTTATGATTCAATATCTGATTTTTATTTCAAAAATCACTTCATTTGGTTTGACTTGAGTTCAAATTCATTTTACAATTCAAGTTTGGATTTTCGTTTCTTCATCAAATATCTAAATAATAAGCCATGCCATTTATTATTCACAATTCCGTAAATTCAATATTCGAGTTTATTCCATTTAGAATTCATAACTCATAGTTATATCAACGTTTTACAGCCCAATTTATTTCAAAAACCATTTTAAAACCATTCATACATTCTTCTGTTTTACCTTTTTACAAATCTATACCATTTCCTTTTGTAGTTCAATTTATTTAGCTTTCACAAGTTAAATTTCAATTTCATTTTGAAATTTCCAATTTCAGGTTATAAGTTCAAAACTTATTTCTGATATTTTCTAAGACATTTAGCTAGGAATTTTAGAATTCAAACACCCGGATTTTTATTTCAGTCACTTTGAAATCAAATATATATACACACACTCACTCTCTTTGTATATCAAAGTTCACTTTAAAACTTAAATTGAGCTTGGTTTTGTCCAAAAAAATCCCCTCCGGAATTTTAAAGAAACTTGGCTTTACCCAAAATAAATTCCTTTTTTAATTTCTAAACAAAACTTGTTTCTCTCAAAACAATCAAAAAACAATGACCACGGTAGCAATCCGCCACTTAGAAACTCGAAAATGAACACCGATGATGTCACGATTATCATCAAAATTATTTTCCAGCGACTGAAGTGAGTTTTGTGCTTTTATCACCTTCCAAATCCATTTAAAGTAATTTTAACTCAAAAATCCTATCAAAAATAATGCTACTTTATTTTCACAACACTTCAAAAAATATTTTCGTTCAAAAATACTTCTAATATTATACTATTATTCTTTCAAAACACTTTGGAAGACATTTCCAAAAATCTGCAGGATTTAATTTCCAACTTTAGATTTGAATCAATTTTTAGTTTTAGCTCATTTGTATAAATCATGCTTATACAATCTCTATTTGGTTTTACTAAACCATTCCAAATTTTATAATTTGGTTTGGATTATATTAATAACAACCAAACACACTAATATACTATAATAATTTCTAGAAAATTATTTCTTTCATATCAAAACATAAATTGGGTAAAATTATTTCATTTACCCACTTTAAAACAATACTATGTCGAATTGCTCTATCCAGTGTTTAGAAACCCTTATCGATACAGTTGTACGGACTGTGCTGATTAGATTCATAAGCCACTCAATAAATCAACCAACACAATATAAAACATTTTATATCCACTAACAAATACACGCTCATATCTATTATTACACTCAAACTCATTCTAGGGTACAACTGACCCTATTTCTAATGAATAATCCCTACCAAAGCCAAGGTTCTTGCTTAACCTTCGGCTATGATACCAAGTGTAATGGTCCAGAATTTTTGACCTACAAAAAATGAGATCAATATGTTCATTTTATAGTATGCCGAGCAATTAAGTGCCGGAAATAGCAGACCATTAGGGGTGAAGAAGAAAATGATAGAAGAGGAAACAAGAACAACAACATAGAATCTCACAATCGTAGTGGAACAAAATATAATATATAATAACAGATTTTTATACAGAACAATAAGTAGCTGTTAATATATATAGTCATCAGACTAAAACAATCAATACATCAATGTGGACAGTTATTATAACTTGTCCTCACCAGTGTTGACTGCACAGTCTACACACACAGTGGAATACATACAAGTATGTGAAATACGCTTGAAATTCTTTAGCTCGTCTCCTAAACTCCATAGCATCCTAACCTGAATCTGTAATGCTCGGTCTGACTCGGGCATTATAATAAAATAACATCCGAGTTAGTTTGGAAAACTCGCGTGACAAAACACACTCAGTTTGAATTATTCCAGTTATCAAATTCTTTCAAAAACTAAGGTACCTCATAAGACCACGTCACACATAAAAACGACGGGTTTTAACCTTACGATAACCAAAACATTTTATATCAAAATCATCTGACATTAAAAGAGTGTCTATAGAAAATAAATTAGAAAATAGCTAAATGCTTGCATCTCACGTTTTAGCAATATTTGGTATACAATCAAAACCATACAGGCTCGTAGTGGATATTGAATTTAATACAATGACTGGGCTACTTGGGTACCGCCCGTCATAGTACGTCTCTAGAAAAATGTACCGAGGACCTCGCTTGGATCCCTTTCCAACACAGGACCGGTCTACCCTTAACCTGGATAGTATCAAATATGTTATCACCCCGGGTGTTCCCAGCCTCATTGAGAGCTTTCTTTTCATGCACAACCATATCCATAATTTTAATATAATATATCCGAGGGTATCTATAAAGGTGATAACATATCCTACTTGGATGCGACCTACAAAGCCCTGCTGCATTTTCCCAGTTTTAGTCATTCCCGATTGATGAGGCTTGAGGCTACATTTTACTTTTTGAATAGCATTCATATTTGAAGTGCTAACACTGCCTTCTCGACAATGATGCAATGATAACATTCATCCATACATGTTGTCATGGGTCTGGACAAACCAAATCTCCAAAACCTCCATCTTCATTAGCATCACTATATCAAAATTCGTAACGAAAAATCGGATCAAATTAGTTTTCGGATAATTAAATCTGATCTTCGTCTCTTCAAAACGATCAAGGAATTTGGCTAGAATTGATAGTTGGTTATTTAACTATCAAATAACGTCCGTAAACAGTCGCTAGGCCTTATTTTATAAGTCATTAAAAAGCATTTGTTTCAAAATACCTTTATGAAGATATATATATATATATATATATATATATATATATATATATATTCAATTCGCTTCCAGTATATTCAAATAGAAAACAATTCAAATTTTTATATCCATAATAGGTTTTTTAAATCCATATCAATACATAGAAATTTCCTTCAGTTCCATTCATACTTCAACACTTTGAGAAATATTTCTATAAAACAATTTTGAATTTAAAATATTTCAAATCCTTCTAGTTCAATACCAAGGAAGTATTAATAAGTATATTTTTTTCGAAATTCATTTTATTTCCAACATGAAGGAAATATTCCATTTATTCATACTTCTCCAAAACCCTTTCCCATTTCAACAATTTGGAAAAATATTATAAGTCCATTTTCCAAAATCATTTCAAATATCAATACTTAGGAATTATTTCACATCATATCTCCTACATTTTCGAAATTTAGAATAATTTTTTTTTTCATTTTTTTCCATATCGATTATACATACTTATAATCCCGTCTATCCATTTATAACTTTTTTATGCATTCAGATTCAATCTCAAAGTTTTTGTTTTCTAACATTTTGGAAATTTTCTTAAGTTTCCAGAATTACACTATAATATTTCTCTTATAAAATCACATTCACTAACTAAAACCCCATTCACAATCTCGAGAGCATTTATAAATCAATTCCAATCACTTCCTAGTCTCTATATATAAAATAAATATTTTTTTAAGAGTAATAATTTATTTTCAGAACTCGCTTAAGCAATTGTTTAGACATTAAAACATTTTAAATAAAACATTAAAACTCATTTCCAACTAATTTTTATATAAACTAATTGGTTTACCAAGCTGATTATAAAAATTAGAATTTATTTCAATCAATATTCAGTATTTGAAAAATTCACTTCTGAAGAATTTCAATAATAACTAGCATTTAATTGCATAGATTAGTAAATAATATTTCCTTTTAAAACAAAACTTAGCTTCTTAATAAAAATATTTTAAAAAAAAATCCATATAACCAATTTAATTTATAAATCCCTCTAGATTCTCAACACATCGATTTCATTTCGATTCCCTGGCCATTCTCACATTTCAAAATAAAATCCATTATTTTTCCCAACACCTATTCATTTCTTGATATAAATCCGCACTGTGAAATTATATTCCAATTTATCAGTTGATTTCATATCTCTTACTTATAAACATCATTTATAAACTTATAACTCCTTCGATTTCCACTTGTTTAGAAAACTAATACCATTTATAAAATCTCATTTTTATAAATCCATTCCATTTATTTCACAAATCTATTTAAAATATTGATTTCAACTCCTTTTAATATTTCCAAAAATATCATTTAAAAATCCATTATTTAAAAGTCCTCTATATAAATTATTATAAAATATCTATTAAAATATTTTTTTTCAAATGGTAAAATACAATCCAAAATAAATTATTTTTTTATCCACTTCAATTTCTTTAAAAAAAATAATCCAAATTTTGATATAAATATTTTTATATTCAAAATCTCCTTTTAAAATCCTTTAAAATTCTAAAAATAATATTTGTAGTACTTAAAATACCAAAAGTTAGGCTAGTGCTACTATGGCATCAAATAATTCATATCCCAACAATAATCTATAACAGATTATTTTAACCTGTCATATATTACTATATATGAAAAAAATCAATATAAATTTTAGGAATCCAGTTGGATCCGTCCAACTTGTTTCCCTGCATCCATGGTTGTTAATACGACATAAAAATACCAATCTCGCTTCGAGGTGAGATATCGAGGTAATATGGGGTCATCCGTTATTATGCGGTACGCACAGGGTCTCATCCGCTCCAATAAGCGGGAAATATATCCAACTACTAATATACACACACACACTCACAACTATATATAATATAACATCTAAGTGATAATAATAATTATTAATTCATCCAATCAATCAATATACAATTTAATATTTCAAATTAAAATCTAGCGATCCAAATGAGTGAGATTTACTCACCTTAATTTTTATTTTCCTAAACATCCAAATTTTAAATTATCAAAATACTAACTAACTCTGAACAATTCTGAATTAACTCCAGCTTGTATATTTCTCATCTACGAATCCAAACTCGTCTTGATTTCATGATTTTTTTTGAACACGTATGCAAATTTAATTAAATTTAATCAGCTATCAAAATTTCATATTCCAATTTAAATAATTAACTAAAAAATTAAATTTGGTACAATGTTCTACATTCACCATCTCCATTCTCTCGTTTACCTAGGCTATCACGCACACGTCTGAGATCCCACCACGCAACTTCCTTCCTTCTATCGATCATAGATCGATCTCCAACTCCAACTATCGTCGACCACTTCCTCCTTCAGAGAGTTCCACCTTAATTCTAGAAATTTTTACACCCGAGATTTTCTGAAAATCACGACTTCAACCATAGCAGGTCGACGAGACTCGAGTCGCGATTCCCAAATATGCGCTACCAGCCTCAAAGTGCCACTACAGCTCCGGCTCGACACCCTCCAGGTCGCTCATGATCGAACTTCCCTCCAGCCCATAGTAGAACCCAAGAACAAACGTCCTCTACCTCGTGTGCACATCCATGCATAGTCACACTTTCTCCCAACATCGAATACGACCCTTCCTCCATCGAGCGTCTACAAGTTACTCGAGGCCAAGATAAACGCGACTCGATCGCGATTCAATTTTTTTAAACAAATACTCGATTTTTGATTTTCTCTCTTTTATACGAGCGGGCAATTTGATTTCTTTAGTTTCTGAAGGAAGATAAAGAGAATACATGAAAGGAAAAGGAGTGGCTTGCGTATGAAGATACGCCGGCAACTTTGACTGTGAAGTTATATTTAATATTATTTATTTCTCCAAATATCTCGCTTAATATAACTTAATACTTCAAACTCCTATCGAGGCGTGTCGCTTGGCGGTCCTAAGGTTATACACTATTCCAAACTTATTGGAATAAGTTTTGAGTTCTAGTTCGATCATATGGAGAAGATAGCCTTTTAAATCGACAGTTTAAATTAAATCCAATCAAATTATCTCTAGGCATTTTCAGATCACACGACCAAGCGGTAAATCCAAACTCTACAAATTTTGAAATCCGATAATAGTACATTATTACGGATCCAATGGAACTGGTTTTGTCGAATTCCGAGACAGTGCATCGGATCGCTATTTTAACGCGTCGATTAAATCTACGATTTCAAAAATTGTCGAAATCACTTGAAATTTTAGTTTTTGAAACTTATTAACTTAATATAATCCTAATAGAATTTATATCAACATTAGAAATGGTTTCGATTCATATTCAACTCCAATTCAGTAATTTAAACAATTTTCAATTGTTAATCCAGCAATTAAATTTATTCAATAAATAGCTATATTTGGGATCTAAGTTTTATTCCACTCATTTAATCAATAAACTTCATACAAAAATTCCATTAACATTTCAAAATTCATCATTTAAAATAAATTAAATGTTCAAAATCAAACGGCTGAAATTCGGTTCGTTACACAGTACATAGGAGCAGATATCACCCCCTAACCATTTATGTAGAGAATCACACTATCATTTGTTCTAGGTTAATACAACGAGAATTATGCACATTATGACATCATCAAAGATGATTATGCCATATAATCCATGTGTTTCCCCTAGATATTTCTGGAGTTATGGTTATTTGATAGTCGGTTATTTGACTATCAAATAAACAACAAATAATCACAGATTTAATTTCATAGGAAACTAACTCGCTTAATCCAATAACAATAAGTAAACCACTTTAACTAATATTTTTAATAACTAAAATACTTGTAAATACTTGGAAAACATTTCCATATGCTTATCTCAATGAATTCATAAAAAAACATATTCAATACTTAGGAAATGAAACTACATACTTTTCTTAACGGAATAAGTATATGCACAGAACCAAGGAAGATATCATATTTTCCAAACATACCGAATTGGTCGAAATAACTGCTATTTAAAAACATTGTTTTTTATAAACCCAAAACACTTATCCTTTTCTATTTCGAAAATTTTCTTTGAATCAATTACTAAATAATTACTAAAATATATTAATAATTCCAAACCATCCTTTAATTAGATAAGCTTCTAACGTAAAGAAATCATAGAGTTTTAAAACTGCATCCATAGCGACTGACGCTATTTGGAACATAACCTTTTAATCTGTTTATAACTAAATAGCATTTAAGCTCTATTCCCTTTATTTATAAAATATCTTATAATTCCTTTCCATTTTAGTTATAAATATACTTTATAAAACATCCCTTTATATATAAAATATCATTTGTAAATCCGTACAGTTCTATTTGTAAAATATCATTTATAAACATATCCTTTTATTAATAAAATATTATTTATAATCTCTTTTTAGAACAATTACTTTATAAGTCTTTGAAACACAATTAATTATAAATCCCCAAATAACTAGGCCCTCAGTGTTAAGTAGAGAATTGCTTTCCTACCACCAAAGTTATGAAGGAATGATTATTTATTTGATTCATAACTTGGTTAAAATAAATAATTCGATCAAACTTTATAAACCCGATCTCTTCTTTTCAAAATCCACCATCTCTTTCCAAAATATATTTGTTTAGGAACACACTTATTTTCTCAAAACCCCTTTTAAAAAGCAACATTATTATTTAAAAGCATATTCTTAAATTAATTAAATTAACGGTAACTCCATTTGTCAATTGATTAACTAACTTTAAATACAATTGATAATATAAAAACTTAAGTTTAAACATCATTATTAAGTAATTAATCAACTTAAATATCCTTTAATAAAGTAATTAATTAATCTAAACCCTGTTAATAACGAATTTAATTAATCTTGAATTTCTTTTAAAAAATTAATTAATTTATAAATATTGTAAATGAAAAGATTTATCACTTTAAGAAAATCATTAAATTTAAAGAACAATTAGCTTTATCATTATTAAATAATTAATTATTTAAATACCAATAGTAAACAATTAATTTATTTACTTTAACTTGATAAATCAAAATAATCAACTTAAACTTCATTAATTAATTTATTAACCTAAACCAGCTTGATTATTGAAATTAATTAACCTTAAAACTTTTTAGTAAAATAATACAACTAAAAGATTTTATTAGAATAATTAGTCAATCTTAAAATCGTCTTAACAAATAATTAGCTAAATTTAAAAATTAATTAACACAAATTTAACCAACTTAAAAGCATCCTTAATTAAATATAAGTAACATTAAAATATCATTAATAAAATATTAATTAACTTTAAACAATTCTAAACAAATAAAAAAATTGTAAATAAAATATAATTAACTTTAAAACATTATTAAATAAAGTATAATTAACATTAAAACATTTCCATTAAGAAACTAGTAAATTTCAAACATTGATCAAATTTGAGACTTAACGACTACATTGGTACTTAAACAAGCTAACATTTATTTTCATACTACAAAGGGGTTCATATGTTGATGTCATATTCAATACGGCCACGTTAACAAACTTCTAGCACTCAACAATTAATAAACAAGAGTTAATTCACAGTTGAGTTTTGTTAATTAATCCGTATATTAATTAAGTACACAAAGTAACATTTTACTTGCCAAGCACAGAACAGATATTTATTCTACTCGTAGTGTCCATAATAATCAACTCAATCCAATTTAACTTAACAGTGTTATCTTTGGCCAAATAAATACCACTAATTAAGGTATGATAATTCAACACACTGTTATTCAAAATAGCATAATTAAATTTTTGTTCCTTTCAATCCGCTAACAAATTATATTACAATCTTTTACTAGGAAATACAATTACAATGCAAAAATCCATATGTAAAATGCATATCATAAGAGCAAGTTATGCACTTTTAAAACCAACACATTTATTTATCAAATTTTAAATCAACATTTCATAAAAAGAAATTCTCATCCAATGTAATTTAAGCCAAACCAAAACAAAAACACATACTGGACCCGCTGCTCACTTCCCCTTCTTCTTCTCCTCCTCCCTCCTTTTCCTTAATTCAAACCTCCTGTCACCATTAACATGCTGTAACGATCCGTCAAATTTAACGATTTAATAACGTAATTTAATTGGGATTTTGTGAAATTTTCAAATAATTGAGTTTTGAAATAAAAATTTGATATTTGAAATGTGTCTATTTTAACATTGCAACCGATAAATTTTCATCAGAAAGTATGCAAGTTTATTTCCTAGTGTAATTATATTTCAATTCCAATTAGTTAAAAATCGATGATAATAAAATGTTTTCCAAATTTGAATATTTTTATATTGAAAATTTGTAAATCATCTTTTGAGTAAGACGTCATCATCCTTCCTTTTGTAAAAATTGGACTTTTATTGCTTCGTCGATCTTATTTTCGGCAAAATAGCAGCATTTTGTTACCAATATCGACTTTTGATAGGATGATCGTACCACTGAAATCTATATACCGTTTTGATCGTCTCGTTGTGCTGATCTCTACGATACATTCAATCCTATGCTTCAAAGTTCGGTGTGCGGTGTAATCTACGGAACGTTTCCCGTATCGGTTTTGCAACCGAGTCTTTTAGTTTCTTACCCTTTTATATCCCACTGTCTATTACCCAATAGTCACTAGTTTTTTTCGAGAATTTATATCTATCCATAGCTATTCCAACCGGTTCCTATTCATCTTCTACAATTCATTTCCTTCTTCTCTTCAACAAAAAAAACAAGAACAGAAAAAGTTGATGTAGCTCCGTCTTTCTACTCCCAAGCCCATGCAGCTAAATCTGTGTGATCCCTTCGGCCTCACACTCGCCGTACTCGAAACCTACCTCCAATCCTGGTTGAGACCCCACTTCCATCGTCGCTACCACAACCGACCAGACCTCAACCACCACCCTTCCACTTTAGCTGAGCATCTCCACTATCTCACCTCGTTATCTCCTCACCCACGGCCGAAGCAACCCTTCTAAACTTGCTAACCACCTGCAGCGCCATGTCTTCCCCACAGGCTCGGGCGCCTTCCTCTCCAACCATACCTACCTCTTATTTTTAAGGTATAAGTTTATTTATTTATATAAATTGCTTGTGTATTTTTTTTTTTCAGTTTACTTTATATGTTTAGCAAACATATCTTTGTTTAAATCTGTTTACAGTTTATATAAGAGTTTACATATAAGAGTCATATTCTAGTTAAATATATATAATGTGTTTACAGTAAGTTATTTATGTTATAATGGTTTATGAAAACCCATATGATCTGTTTATATATGTGTGTGTGTGTATGTGTATAGAAGTCTATACAAGTTGCATACAATTTTTTCCTTTGTATGTGCATATCTAAGTTTATATAAGTTATATATTTTATACAAGCCATATATTATTCGCTAGCATATATATAGTTAGGGTATATATATGTATTGACAATAGTATTTATGTTTGCAGAAGGATATGTAGGTAAATATGTTTGTGTATATGCGCTGTTATTATATATGTAATATATATATATATCCTATTTCTCATATATCTAAACTTATGAGTTATATATAAAAAAAATTGTATATATTACATAAGTTAGTGTATATATATAACACGTTAAGTTGGTTATCTGATTTGATGATTTATATTTTTTATCATTCTAAATAGTGTTTTGATCTATATATTTGTATAGATTAACATCTATATTCTGTTAAGTTTTGAAGTCTGCATGTATATAGGTGAATATGAAGTATAAGTTTATTTTCATAGTTGCAATTGTTGTTCGTATATAAATTATAAATAAAACATATGTTTACTGTATAAATGGTTATAGTATTATTAATTTTTATATATATTATTAACTATTGATATTTTGGAAAATATACTTATAGATATATTTTGATATTATATATATGTTTATAAGTTGGTTATATATTAGTTGTTTTGTTTCATACATACAGTCTACAGTTTACATATTGTTATTTTATATGGTCTATATATATATATTTGAGTACCACGTATATATTTATATAGTTACACTATTTGGATATGTTAAAAGTAATATATTGTATGTTAGTTAGATATACTATGGTCATCTCAGAGTATATATGGATATTGTGTTAGTTATAAAGTGTGTAGTAATGAAAGTATACCTGTCAGAGTATAAGTTTATATTCACAAATTTATAGTGACTTGTTTATGTATATATGTACTGATTTAAAAATATGTAAGTATTCTCTATTCTTATAAGTAAATATATATATTTACTTCAAATTTTATTACAAAAGTATGTTGTTTTATTTATGTGTTATTATTTAAACAATGATTTTGAAATACCTATATATATATATATATATTTAAATTCAAAAGTATCTGAATTGAGAACATGATTTCATAAATAGGTATATATGATTATATATGTATATAAGTTCACTTATACCATTTGTCATCATCGATCGGTTCTAATTTGATTTCGTCAATCCCTTATCTATCAGCTTTGTCGTCGAATTCGTGTCAATCTTACTTTGCTTTGGAATTTGTGCTTGGATTCGAAACTCATCTTCTTGTCTCTAGCTTTGAAAGGTAAGCAATCACTCACGATTAATGTTCTTATATTTAATAAATTTGCTTTCAATTGAAAAGGCAATTGAAGTATGCTGTTGTTAGTTATTTACATTGCTATATATGTATGTTATTATCTGTATTTGTTCACCTATGACATCTGACACCATTATCTGTTATTTATATCGATGATATATGCCTGTTATATTTTATCATATCTGTTATCACTTTGCAATTTCCTTGTTAGTATAGAATTCCCTATGGGTTGAAATGATACATACCCAAATGATCCGTAGAATAGGAGAAAATCATTATGGGTTAAAATGATATATCCAGGCGATTTTCATTTGAATTGAATTTGGGATTGCAGGTTGAAATGATTTATACCCACATATATCTAAATTGCAGATTGAAATGATAAATATCTGTATCACTTGACCATAGGATAGAAAATTATATACAGACACCATGGTGTGTGTGTATATATATTTTGAAATGAATTTTCAAAGTTTTAAAGGATATATATATGGTTTATATAAATATTGATTTTTAAATATTATATATGAATGTTACTTAATGTAGTTTGATTTTAAATAAGTCTTAATACAAAATAGATTTATTACAAAGTTTGATTTAATTTATATATAACATGTTTAAGTAATTATTTGAACTTTTATTTTAAAAATAGATTTCTATAATGATTTAATAAGTTAAGAATGAATTGATAAATTTGAATTTATTTGAAACTGTATTTCATTAAGAATTTTATTTAATAAAAATCAATTTGAAACTTATTGGATTTGATATTTTGAAAGGATATGATTTTATAACTTGATTTTGGTTTAAGGTGATTAAATGAATATTTAAAGTTTAAAATAAATTTAAGGAAATATTTAATGATTTGAAATTTGGAGTTTTATTTAAATGTTATTGGATTTATTAAGTGAGTATTTCAAAACTAAATAATAATGAAGATAAATTAAGATATATATGAAATTATCAAATTTACTTTTGAAAATGTTGAATATTTAAAGCTTTGAAATATATTGAAATTGAAATGGTTTATTTGTGGTTCAAATTGACATTTGATATCGATATAATTTGAAATGGTTTAATTGAATTGAAACTGAAATTGATGATTTGAGATTGGATTAAATTTGAATTTGGAATTCGAATAGATTTGAATCGATTTGTGAAAGTTGAGGAAGTTATTTTGTTATAAAGTAATTTTAAATTATACTTAAAGCTATTTATATATTTTACTTTATAAATTATTTTCATATAAACTACTTTTAATATAAACTATTTTAATATAAACTATTTTAACTTAGAACTATTTTATATAAACAATTTTACTTTATAAACTATTCTATTATATATACTATTATTAATATTTAAACTGTGTAAGTAGTAAAAGTTATGATTTCAAGTTATGGTTTTCCAAAGAATTATAATTTCGAATGTTTGGTTTCGCAAGTATTATAACTTTGAAAGTACTACGATCTTGGAAATGAATATTTTTGAAATGGAAATGATATCGTATTGATATGGTTTTGAAATGGAAATGATATTTTGGTTTTAAAATGTATACTATTTGAAATGACCATGGTGTTATAACAACGATTGGTTGTTAAAGAGGCTGGATCAGATATTGTCATACTCTTTGCCAATACCAAAAACCACTTTAACAACTGTGTATGTGGTGGAGATTCCAAAATGAAGTAGGAGGGTGGCGACGTTCTTGAGGTATATATGTGGACCTAACTCCCATGAGTTAGCATAAGGTAGCTAAAATGGGAGCAATCGAAGGGCCAAGTGAGGTAGCTCCTCCGATCGGACACATTCCTTCGATACCATTCTATTACTTTGTGATTGATTGGGTGCACCCTTGGATTTTAGGAGTGTGGCTCGAGGTGGGCGATTGCTGTGGCTTTGCGTTACCACCAGCCCAGAAGTGTAATTGGTATATCTACCCTGGCATTGCCTAGTTGTGCTGTGTCACCTACCATATCGAGACCACTACGAGTTTGATTTGTGTCGTACCTATGGAGTATCCTCTGGTAGCTCCAGTTTACGGGGTATTAAGGTACTATATACACTATTGGCACTATAAAATGTGTTAAGGGGCATATGAGCAACGCCTAAACGCTATTTTAATAGTTTACTTTACTTCAGACATTATTATAATAGCGTATATTACTACATAGTAGATAGTTTAACGGATCCTTAGAGGATGGTTATCCCAAACATCCTTTGAGTCACTTGTATTTCAGTTGATATTTCACTTGAGTTGGATTTATTGATATAAGAATGTTAATCCCGACTTGTGTTTTTTGTGTTTTGCTTTACGCTCGCGTCAGACTGAGTGGCAAAGCTTTGAGACTAACCTTTGGAGTTGGAGCTTCGTTTGAAGATCCAGCCATATCTATCTAGCTTTCGATTTTTCAGTTGGCTCGAGTGATGTATTCATATGTTGTTATTTGAATATTGTACATTGCGACTTCTTTGCATTCAAGACTTATGTTGTATCTTGTTTAACTCTGGTTTGTATTCATATAGTAGCTTTATGAACTACAGTTCGTTTATTTCCGCTGCATATTGTTATATGACTGTGTCGGTGATTCTATGATTTTTTTATTTGCTGTATATACTAAGTTCTACCAAATGTAAATTAACAATCTAATATTTTGAGCAATTCAATTCCAACATGTGTGGATGCGAATGGTTGAAAATTTCAGGATGTTACACATGCACACAGTGCATGTTGCACACTATCTCGACCACCAAAATGATGATCCAACCCCGCTAGTCAACTACATACCTCACTAGCAACTTTTCGACCACTACCATTTCCTACTCACATCTTCACATCAATCTGACTTCCTAGACCAGCACCCCAAATCCAAAAATGTCACACATGCTAAGTGGAGGCCGAGCTCCTGTAGACTTCATCCATAGTGCGCCCTACCGCTTGAAACCCGAATCCAACTCCAGATTTGCCAATCGATGACCTCATTCCCCAAAATACTTGATAAATAAATCTCAAACTAAAAATAGAAATAGTAACAATATAGTACCAAAGTTTGGTAATATGAAATAAAATAACATAAGTAAATAATAGCAGATAATCACTACCACAACAATCAACCTTTCCATTTTTGCATCTTCAGCAATACCCTACGCCCCTAACTTGTTTTTTGAAATGAAGAGAAAGTCATAATAACGAAATCCGATGAAAGAAATTTAAACTTTCACCATATTTTAATCTAGGTGGTATTATCTAGAAATTTAATATGTCTTACGTATTAAAATAATTACGTACATATAAGTCAACACTAGGCTCGAAGGCCCTTCTAGTCCGACTATACTCAAGTCAACTGTAGGCCTAAACGCCCTTCTAGTCCGACCTTTTACCTTTAACGTAACTAGCATTTTCGATGCATAAAGGAAACAACCGAACCGCTTAATACCTCCTTAATGTGCTTAAGCAGACTCTTATCGTTTCAATCTTGTAAAATAGGCAGATCCCCATCATTTAAGACCTAACTGCAAGACAGATTCCTATACGGTCCTTTCCTATAAGTCAAACATAACCATAAAAGCGAAACTTAGGACCCATAACCTACCAGAGATGACTCACAATAGGCCAACTATTAGTAAGTACTGGTTTCCAAATTGATTGGGCAAGTTAACCCTATGGAATTGGGACTAATCCGCATCCACTGAGGTTTTTTTTATTATAAGTGATGTCCTATATTAGTTCAGAATCCCACAACATTGGTAGCCAGATTAAACCGGGAAAACTTCCATGTTGCTTTGAACTAAGGGGCTTTGCACCGAAGGTCCCTATTTTCGATGTTGTTGTAAGAAAATTCCCTATGATAATAAGTATGTAAATTAAGTCCCTGTTTTTTGTAACGCCCCACCCCGAGACCCACCTTAGCAAAGAGAATTAACAAGTAATTCTGTCTACTAAAGCGGAGAATAGGACTGGTTAAGGGCGACCATCTATAATTTTGTCTTAAACATCTATTGAATACGTCGATAAATGCAATGCAATTTTTTTTTTTTTGCAACTCAAGTGGATCGACATACCCAGTAAATGTTTAATCCAAAACTATAGGTGGCTAACGGATCTATCAGAACAAAATACAATAACTGAATGTAAATCACATCACAGAACAGTAACCAACACGATATATATACATATACACTGATATATGTTTAGTACAATACAATATGAATACAATAATGGTGGTACTAAACCACACCATATACATTGAATCAAATATTATTACATCAGAGTATGCGGAAGAACAGAAATTGGTAAAGAAAAAGGAGAGCTGATATCCAACATCAACTTCAAGCTAAGTCCAATAGATGATACCTGAAACAACTCGGTCTGACCCGAGTACACGGGTCAGTCTAGCTACACAATCAGTTAATATCGATAATATGAAGCAGAATACACATGAAGATACTTCTTCTCGAAAGAGAAAAATGTATTGATAAACTCATAAGCTCAACACTTAAGTAACAAACGCTACTTAAGTGAACAAATACCTCAAAGGAGGTAACTCAAATCAAACACAAGTGCCTCATATCATCGACGACATCCTAAAATGTCTACATGGTTTCCATGAACCATATTTCCTCAAAAGGAGAAACATCAATAAAAACTCTTGCTAAAATGGCAAACATAAAACATTCTCAAATAGGGTGATCCAAAACTCAATTATAGATGAATCTCCAAATACAATTATACCTCATCTCATTGGTGTAAATGTATATAAATCTCAATCTCAAGTCGCCAAAATGGCAAAACCCAGAATATCCTATAAAATCATGAAATTATCAAAACTCATAACTCAAGGAACTCGATAAGAGTTTAAAACATCATAATTGAAATCACCATATATATAACATCTCATATAGCACTAGGCTATCGATGTAATAAAACATCTTAAAAAGGTGAAATCATAATAAAACAGAAAACTCAGAAAATCCGGATTCGCCAAATCCCCGATTGCAATGCCGAAGCAATGTTGCACGTGCTAAACTCAGACGGCCGAAGCCTTAGACAGGGTCGCTAACACCTCTCAAAGCAGTTTGTCCTCATGATAAGGTTGCTGACACCTCTCCAAGCCGTTTTGTCAACCCTAACAAGGTCGCTAACACCTCCCAAAGCGATTTGTCCTCATGACTAGGTCGTTGACACCTCTCCAAGCGGTTTTGTCAGCCCTAACAAGGTCGCTAACACCTCCCAAAGCAGTTTGTCCTCATGACTTGGTCGCTAACACCTCTCAAAGCAGTTCTGTTAGATAAACATCGTGAATGTGTCACAAACTCACGGATAGGAACCCGAAAAGTGTTAACGTGTGTCCCATACCACACATTCGCACTTAGCGGTTTACCACCCGTTAGTCGATGCCACACTAGAAACATCATAAAACTCAGAAAATTATATCTCGCCTAGTCACAATGGCGAGTGATAAAGAGACACTATACTCATCTCGTCTCATTGACAAGTATTAAATGACATCGTAACTTGTCTTATCTCATCGACAAGTGAAAACATCGTGATGGTTACTCATAAACCATAAATCTCAAAGTAGAAATCTCAAACAATAAAACTCGCCAAATATTGGCCTTCCCAAATAATTCCGAAATATAGGAATTATAATCTCAAACACCCACCATAAATTGGCTAAGTAACTCAAAAATCATAACCCGGATAGTTTCGATCGTACAAGTCCGGAATTAACGGAAATAGTAAACGTACGTGTCCCATACCACGTGTTTTACTAAATCGTTTAATTCTCTTTCTCATACATTCGAATAGTATATAAATGTGTATTTTAAATTTAAAATAATTTATTTGAGAAAACAAGCTTTTAAAACCATTTTCCGAAATCAATTTTGAAGACGATATTTGAAAATTCCCTTATTATGGAGAATAAATAGATTTTACAGATTAAAATAATACTATATAATAATTTCACAAGGCAATTTGTTTGAAAAACACTTTAAAATTCTTTATAAAACCCGTGCACAAAATCTAGAGAGAAAACTCAACAATTCGGGAAAATATCAAAAATGGTGGAAATTATTCTATGTATAAACACCGCTGAAATCAAGCTATGATCACTAGTTCGACAGTAGGTTTGGACCTGAAAACAGAGTCCAAATGACATGAAATTTTGCAGTAATGTAGACTAACGCCCTACTCTAATCTGCAAAAAGATTGATCCAATTCCGGCTTGAAATGAAGATTCTGCGTCGCTTCGAAGTCGGACTAAAACCACTATAAACTGCTGTGTAAAAACAGCGCAAATGTTCAACTTCGACGATGAGTTCGATGGGGCAACTGAACCCAGATCTTCGTGAAATTTGTTAAAAGCATAGACTAATACTTCTACTACAATTTGCAAAAAGAATCGTTCGATTCGGACTTGAAACGAAGAAGTGGCGTCGTCTCAAAGTTGGACGGAAACTAGGATTTTCTGTTTATTCAAAACTGCGCAAAGGTCCGACTTCGGCAACGAGATCGTCATAGCTAACCAACCCAGATTTTTATGAAACTATACAAAAATGTTGATCATCACTTCGTCTTTCCAATAAGACCAAGAATGGAATATTACGACATCGGACGTGCCCAGGATGGCGTCGTAAAGTCGGCGTTCTGCGTTGAAAACAACGAGAGAAAAGAGACCAAGGCCGGTAGCTATGCACTAACAGGCCAGAGACGAAAAACCACAATTTTGACAAAGTAAACTTCAAATTCTGGCAAAATGAATAAAATAAAAGTTGTAGCTTAATTTCTAAGCTTTCCGGAATGACCAAGATTATCAAAATCGGTTAAGAAACAAAGAAGTTATGATCAAATTCGTTTCAGCTTTAATGACATATCAAATATTGGATTTGCTCTTGGGTTAGCAGTAGAAAAATTGGATTTTGACATGGCTAACGTCCAAATTATAGAAAATACTAAACATGAAAGCTATAGCACATGAAATATACTTTCTGGAACATCCAAAATTACCAAAATCGGTTTGGAAACGAAAAAGTTATGATCAAATATGTTTCAGCTTCAATGACAGAGCAAATATTGGATTTGCTCTCAGGTTAGCAGTAGAAAAATTGAATTTTGACATACCTAACATCAAAATTACAGAAAACACAAAACTTAAAAGTTGTTGCACATAAATTAATCTTTCCGGAACATCTTTAATTATCAAATTCCGATAAACAATGAAAAAGTTATGACTAAAACAATTTTCATATTTAAAGTTCACATATGCTGTCATTTTAGCCTCGGGATAGCATCATTACAAGAAACTTTCGACCATTTAAAGCACAAAATTTAACAAAATACAAAACAAGAAAGTTATAGAATACAAGCTAAGCTTTCCAGAACATCAAGAATCGTTAAATTTGGATATCACATGAGAAAGATATGCTAAAATTTCCAACAATATTAAGCACAGTTTTCCAATGAAAGGGTAGTAAGTTAGTGTTGGGGTTTTCGATACTCTATGCTCAAAATTTGCAAAAGTGTTTAATATGAAAGTTATCATACTTTCTTCATTATTTCCAGAACTTCAAACAAAATACAATTCTGATTTAAAACGAAAAAGATATGCTTAATTTACTGAAAGAGATTCACAATTAAACATGCAACAAAAATAAAATTGAGATTTCTAACCTTGAAATCGAAATCTATGCTAGAAAATGTGAGTATTCAACTCACCTGCGATTTTGTAGAGCAAAACTCAAATGAACATGACAAGATGAAAGTTTGGAGCTTCAATTTGCTTCAAAGACCTGCTGGAATAAAATTACAAAACATGCAACAAGAGAGTGGAAATTAACAAACAACCTAAACATAAAAAATGGATTTTTGATGAATTAACCTCGTGTTGGAGTTGATTACCTGTTGCAATCCTCTCTAATTGATAAAAGAAACCATTTTTATTTGAAGATTTGGAGATTTAAGGCTTTATATTGAACAAATGGAGGAATTTTTCTCTCATTTTCTATTTCCAGGCTAATGAAGAAGAAGAGGAACTAAAAATTGTGTACGTACAGGTAATTCATTCCTCTTTTCTCCTTCCTGGTTATAATTTGCTAATGGGCTTTGGACCCAATAGATAAAATAAATTAGACTAAGAAAATTTTAATTCACCACTTAAACAAATATGCACATAAACACAATGTTATAATGAGAACAATGTATTTTTCTTCAAGTTTTAATACAACCAATTTATGCAAACATACTTACATATGAAATAAAATATTCACATCATATAAAAATATAATTTTAGTTTTTAAAACATTTTTATTATTAAAAACCCTTATTTTATATAAATATACAATTTACACAATTAAATGCATAAATCCTCATTTTTAACTTTAAAAATTCTACAATAATTATTTACTGGATAGAAAAATCTAATCAACCGTTTCAAACTCAAATTTATAACCAAAATACATTTTTATACCAAATTCCATCTTTTTATTTTAATAAACACCTTTTAAAAAAACAAATACTTCTGTTAAAAATTATTAAAAAAAGTAATTGGCAATAATTGCAATAATTATTGCATTTACTCAAAATAAAACCATACTTCATTTATTATTTTCACAATTAAACACAATAAAGTTACCAAAACTTTATTTCCACATTTTTTTTCCAAAATTCATTGTTTATTCCAAATAAACAATTTAAAACTTTCAATTTTATTTAATTTATAATATTAAATTATAACAACCATTATAATTTAATATTAACAGGTAATCTCCAAAACCAGCGTTATTACAGACTCCCCCCTTATCAAAATTGCGTCTTCGCAATTTCTAGAGAAGAGTTTGTATTCAACACAATTATTTCACCAATCAAAGAAGGATAGACAAGCACGGGATTAAAATTACTCACTTTCAACTCAAGATGAAAGAAGACCAAGATAAAATTGCTCGATTAATTCTATTATTTTTAAAGTGCAAATATGGAATTAGCGAACCATCGAATTTTCTGATCAACACATAAGATTTCGAAGGCGTCTCACCTTCGACTAAGAGCACAACAAGATGCTACATAAAGGATCAATCAAATAAGATTGATTTCTCATAAGCTCCTTGAGTAGAGTCAGGATTTAGCACAACTCCAACTCGAACTCTAACCAACAAGATGATTATCGTTATGATCTTTCCCTATGACACTACGGGGGGGGAAACCACATAGATACAAGATAGACACAATTCAGGCAAGATAGTCCAACCAAAAGGTGGTTTCAAACTCGAACGACCGCATAAATGCACGTCGTTAGAAAATAGCACAAGAGTAAGATATTCACAAGGAACTAAAATATATGTATATACTTTCAATCAAAAATTCTTAGAGTTCCAAAAATTCAATATCTTTATAGTTATAACCATAATTTCAACATTTGAAAATTTTCAAACTTTTTACTATATTACTTGGTAAGTTATTTAAAACTCAAAGTAAAAGTCTAAATTTCTTCCCTTACTTCAAAATTAATTACCAAAGAAATTTGTAAATCCATAATAATATTCCTCAAAATAAATTAAGGGTTTAAATTCTCTACACTCTTCTATTAAACCACTTAAATAGTTTTTCAAATAAATCTTCAAATTCTCTTATTATACTCTTCTCTTAAAACATCCGATGTATATAATATATATTCTAAAATCTCAAAATATACTTTCAATAAAGTATAGCTCAAGAACATTCTCATTTATTTTCATCTTCATAATTTCAAAATAGATATATAAATAAATGGCATTGCCTCGCCACTGAATCTCTAATAAATGGATGTCTGTTGGCTGCAGAGTCGATCGAACGATCAAAACTGCCTCGCCACTTTGATACTCGTCTCTAAAATCAATGGCTGCAATTATCATTCGAAAATAAATTTAATATTTAATCTCAAATATTATTTTCAAAATCTCAATTTTTAAAACACAAACCATCATGTCCGATTGTCTCATCATAGAATTTAGGAGATTCCTGTCGATAACGTTGATCAAGCGTATCGACTAGAACTCTTAACTACTCGATGGACAACCCAACACTCTCAAATTATTTCTATAAAAGAAGTACTACTCATGTAAATATATTCTCAAAATATTCTTTGATTTTTTTTCTTCTCAAAGCTCAAATTTCTCTTTAAAACTCATATTTATATAGCTTCAAAACTCAAACCAAAGAACATTAAGAGAACGCATCGAGATATTCCAAGAATACTCGATTGTCAAAATCAATAGAAGGAGATAGAGTGTTCATCAATCTTACGATGTCACGAGCCACTCCCAAAAATCATCAAGATACAGGATAAGCAAGATATTCTTCTCGAAGGAAAAGAAGAAACAATCCACGAATCACTACTTCAGTCGGACTAATGCTAAAGGATAACATTGATTGAGTATAAGAAAAGAACACTCAAATGAAGCTAAATGATAAACTCAATCAAACTCGAACAATCTAGAACTCACCTCGTTCCTTAGTGGATGTCCTCATGGAAGGATAACCGAAGAGCTAAGAGTCAGGAATAAGGTTATCTCAACACTCGATTGCCCGATTGGATGTCAAATCCAAAAGGACTCACAAAACTCAACAAAGTCACCTTGATTGGATTCGAGATATATCATCACATCTCCATACTCAAGAGTGAATTCAGAAACCTTGGAATAATCATTAACGTTCCAAAGTGATAGAAATAATAAAACAATCAAAATAGGAAACCTAAATATACAATAGGATCCTATAAAACAAAGGATTGGACTTAAACATCAAATAAGTCCATCCATCTCAAATCAGATACATCTCAAGATGGTGAGTAATAAACAAATACTCACTAAAACAGTAACAAATACAGAACTCAGAATGCTCACAACAAGCCAATCGTTGTGGATCCCTTCAATAGAATTCACAACTCTCAAAGGAATGCAACAAGAATGCCCAAAGAAATTAATCAGCTCCATCGATACGAACTCACTCGTATCGACAAAAATAAGAATCTAATAGTCCCAATTAAGATTTTATATAAGATAAGATGACATCAAACTCTATTATGGAATACTAGAAATACAATTTATATTCCTAGATATATTCCATCTCAACGTATCCCAAAACTTGAAAAAGAATCAAAGCACGATTCGAAAACAAGCTCAAAGAAAGGACAATGATTCACTCGTATTGTACTTCGATGTATCGTGATATACGTACTATTCTGTGTTTATTCTACTTTGTTCTGACCACAGCTCTGATACCATGGTGTAACGCCCCACCCCGAGACCCACCTTAGCAAAGAGAATTAACAAGTAATTCTCTCTACTAAAGCGGAGAATAGGGCTGGCTAAGGGTGACCATCTATAATTTTGTCTTAAACATCTATTGAATACGTCGATAAATGCAATACAATTTTTTTTTTTTTGCAACTCAAGTGGATCGACATACCCAGTAAATGTTTAATCCAAAACTATAGGTGGCTAACGGATCTATCAGAACAAAATACAATAACTGAATGTAAATCACATCACAGAACAGTAACCAACATGATATATATACATATACACTGATATATGTTTAGTACAATACAATATGAATACAATAATGGTGGTACTAAACCACACCATATACATTGAATCAAATATTATTACATCAGAGTATGCGGAAGAACAGAAATTGGTAAAGAAAAAGGAGAGCTGATATCCAACATCAACTTCAAGCTAAGTCCAATAAATGATACCTGAAACAACTCGGTCTGGCCCGAGTACACGGGTCAGTCTAGCTACACAATCAGTTAATATCGATAATATGAAGCAGAATACACATGAAGATACTTCTTCTCGAAAGAGAAGAATGAATTGATAAACTCATAAGATCAACACTTAAGTAACAAACGCTACTTAAGTGAACAAATATCTCAAAGGAGGTAACTCAAATCAAACACAAGTGCCTCATATCATCGGCGACATCCTAAAATGTCTACATGGTTTCCATGAACCATATTTCCTCAAAAGGAGAAACATCAATAAAAACTCTCGCTAAAATGGCAAACATAAAACATTCTCAAATAGGGTGATCCAAAACTCAATTATAGATGAATCTCCAAATACAATTATACCTCATCTCCTCGGTGTAAATGTATATAAATCTCAATCTCAAGTCGCCAAAATGGCAAAACCCAGAATATCCTATAAAATCATGAAATTATCAAAACTCATAACTCAAGGAACTCGATAAGAGTTTAAAACATCATAATTGAAATCACCATATATATAACATCTCATATAGCACTAGGCTATCGATGTAATAAAACATCTTAAAAAGGTGAAATCATAATAAAACAGAAAACTCAGAAAATCCGGATTCGCCAAATCCCCGATTGCAATGCCGAAGCAATGCTGCACGTGCTAAACTCAGACGGCCGAAGCCTTAGACAAGTTCGCTAACACCTCTCAAAGCAGTACGTCCTCATGACAAGGTTACTGACACCTCTCCAAGCTGTTTTGTCAACCCTAACAAGGTCGCTAACACCTACCAAAGCGATTGTCCTCATGACTAGGTCGCTGACACCTCTCCAAGCGGTTTTGTCAGCCCTAACAAGGTCGCTAACACCTCCCAAAGCAGTTTGTCCTCATGACTAGGTCGCTAACACCTCTCAAAGCAGTTCTGTTAGATAAACATCGTGAATGTGTCACAAACTCACGGATAGGAACCCGAAAAGTGTTAACGTGTGTCCCATACCACACATTCGCACTTAGCGGTTTACCACCTGTTAGTCGATGCCACACTAGAAACATCATAAAACTCAGAAAATTATATCTCGCCTAGTCTCATTGGCGAGTGATAATAAGACACTATACTCATCTCGTCTCATCGACAAGTATTAAATGGCATCGTAACTTGTCTCATCTCATTGACAAGTGAAAACATCGTGATGGTTACTCATAAACCATAAATCTCAAAGTAGAAATCTCAAAGCATAAAACTCGTCAAATATTGGCCTTCCCAAATAATTCCTAAATATAGGAATTATAATCTCAAACACCCACCATAAATTGGCTAAGTAACTCAAAAATCATAACCCGGATAGTTTCGATCGTGCAAGTCCGGAATTAACGGAAATAGTAAACGTACGTGTCCCATACCACGTGTTTTACTAAATCATTTAATTCTCTTTCTCATACGTTCGAATAGTATATAAATGTATATTTTAAATTTAGAATAATTTATTTGAGAAAACAAGCTTTTAAAACCATTTTCCGAAATCAATTTTGAAGACGATATTCGAAAATTCCCTTATTATGGAGAATAGATAGATTTTATAGATTAAAATAATACTATATAATAATTTCACAAGGCAATTTGTTTGAAAAACACTTTAAAATGCTTTATAAAACCCGTGCACAAAATCTAGAGAGAAAACTAAAGAATTCGGGAAAATATCAAAAATGGTAGAAATTATTCTAAGTATAAACACCGCTGAAATCAAGCTATGATCACTAGTTCGACAGCAGGTTTGGACCTGAAAACAGAGTCCAAATGACATGAAATTTTGCAGTAATGTAGACTAACAGCCCTACCCTAATCTGCAAAAAGATTGATCCAATTCCGACTTGAAATGAAGATTCTGCGTCGTTTGGAAGTCGGACTAAAACCACTATAAACTGCTGTGTAAAAACAGCGCAAATGTTCAACTTCGACGATGAGTTCAAAGGGGCAACTGAACCCAGATCTTCGTGAAATATGGTAGAAGCATAGACTAATACTTCTAATACAATTTTCAAAAAGAATCGTTCGATTCGGACTTGAAACGAAGAAGTGGCGTCGTCTCAAAGTTGGACCAAAACTAGGATTTTCTATTTATTCAAAACAGCGAAAAGGTCCGACTTCGGCAACGAGATTGTCATAGCTAACCAACCCAGATTTTTATGAAACTATAAAAAAGTGTTGATCATCACTTCGTCTTTCCAATAAGACCAAGAATGGCAGATTCTGACATCGGACGTGCCCAGGATGGCGTCGTAAAGTCGGGGTTCTGCGTTGAAAACAACGAGAGAAAAGAGACCAAGGCCGGTAGCTATGCACTAACAGGCCAGAGACGAAAAACCACAATTTTGACATAGTAAACTTCAAATTCTGGCAAAATGAATAAAATAAAAGTTGTAGCTTAATTTCTAAGCTTTTCGGAATGACCAAGATTATCAAAATCGGTTAAGAAACGAAGAAGTTATGATCAAATTCGTTTCAGCTTCAATGACATAGCAAATATTGGATTTGCTCTCGAGTTAGCAGTAGTAAAATTGGATTTTGACATGGCTAACATCCAAATTATAGAAAATACAAAGCACGAAAGTTATATCACATGAAATATACTTTCTGGAACATCCAAAATTACCAAAATCGGTTTGGAAATGAAAAAGTTATGATCAAATATGTTTCAGCTTCAATGACAGAGCAAATATTGGATTTGCTCTCAGGTTTGCAGTAGAAAAACTGAATTTTGACATAGCTAACATCAAAATTACAGAAAACACAAAACTTAAAAGTTGTTGCACATAAATTAATATTTTCGGAACATCTTTAATTATCAAATTCCGATAAACAATGTAAAAGTTAAGACTAAAACAATTTTCAGATTTAAAGTTCACATCTGCTGTCATTTTAGCCTCGGGACAGCATCATTAGAAGAAACTTTCGACCATTTAAAGCACAAAATTTAACAAAATATAAAACAAGAAAGTTATAGAAGACAGGCTATGCTTTCCATAACATCAAGAATCGTTAAATTTGGATATCACAAGAGAAAGATATACTAAAATTTCCAACAATATTAAGCACAGTTTTCCAATGACAGGGCAGTAAGTTAGTGTTGGGGTTTTCGATACTCTATGCTCAAATTTTGCAAAAGTATTTAACATGAAAGTTATCACACTTTCTTCATTCTTTCCAAAACTTCAAACAAAATATAATTCCGATTTAAAATGAAAAAGATATGCTTAATTTACTGAAAGCGATTCACAATTAAACATGCAACAAAAATAAAATTGAGATTTCTAACCTTGAAATCTCAATCTATGCTAGAAAATATGAGTATTCACCTCACCTTGCGATTTTGTAGAGCAAAACTCAAATTAACATGACAAGATGAAAGTTTGGAGCTTCAATTTGCTTCAAAGACCTGCTGGAATAAAATTACAGAACATGCAACAAGAGAGTGGTAATTAACAAACAACCTAAACATAAAAAAAATGAATTTTTGATGAATTAACCTCATGTTGGAGTTGATTACCTGTTGCAATCCTCTCTAATTAATAAAAGCAACCAATTTTATTTGAAGATTTGGAGATTTAAGGCTTTATATTGAACAAATGGAGGAATTTTGCTCTCATTTTCTATTTCCAGTCTAATGAAGAAGAAGAGGAACTAAAAATTGTGTACGTACAGGTAATTCATTCCTCTTTTCTCCTTCCTGGTTATAATTTGCTAATGGGCTTTGGACCGAATAGAGAAAATAAATTAGACTAAGAAAATTTTAATTCACCACTTAAACAAATATGCACATAAACACAATGTTATAATGAGAACAATGTATTTTTCTTCAAGTTTTAATACAACCAATTTATGCAAACATACTTACATATGAAATAAAATATTCACATCATATAAAAAGATAATTTTAGTTTTTGAAACATTTTTATTATTAAAAACCCTTATTTTATATAAATATACAATTTACACAATTAAATGCATAAATCCACATTTTTAACTTTAAAAATTCTACAATAATTATTTCCTGGATAGAAAAATCTAATCAACCATTTCAAACTCAAATTTATAACCAAAATACATTTTTATACCAAATTCCATCTTTTTATTTTAATAAACACCTTTTAAAAAACAAATACTTCTGTTAAAAATTATTAAAAGTAGTAATTGGAAATAATTGCAATAATTATTGCATTTACTCAAAATAAAATCATACTTCATTTATTATTTTCACAATTAAACACAATAAAGTTACCAAAACTTTATTTCCACATTTTGTTTCCAAAATTCAATGTTTATTCCAAATAAACAATATAAAACTTTCAATTTTATTTAATTTATAATATTAAATTATAACAACGGTTATAATTTAATATTAACAGGTAATCTCCAAAACCAGGGTTGTTACATTTTTTGTAAATCAGAAAGCGCAAACTATCTTGCGCTTTTCTTATAAAAGTGCAAGTTAACTTGGGATTTTTAAAAATGTAATTTTTTTTGAAAATTTCAAAATTTTTTAAAAAATACAAAATAAAAAAGCGCAAACTAGCTTACGTTTTTCTGATAAAAGTTGCAAATTAGCTTGCATTTTCTGTCAGAAAAGTGCAAAGCGCATTGCGTTTCTATTTTTCAAAAAATAAGGACTAAGTTTACATACTTATATATAAAGGGATTTTTCTTATAACAACATCAAAAATAGGGACTTGTAACTCGTTTTTTGTTGAACCAATCCCACATTCTTATAACTGAATCATAACTTATATGTATGTCCATTACATACATATATCATATATCATCCTATACCAAAAATGATTGAGGCCATTTATGGTTACCCCTTATTACGCCTCTAATTAAGGATTAATTCCCTAATTTACTCTAACTTCCTACAAATTAATATTACCTAACTATCCTAATAGTACTAATTATCACGTTTATTGCGCTATAATCAATATATTATAATATATGTATATTTAAGAAATATATATATACACATAAACTTATCGTTATTTGTGGAATTTAGGGTCTAATAATTACATTATCACAATCCAATAAAAATTCACTTATAAAGTACTTTTAATATATATATATATCTCTTACAACTCTGCAATTCCAATAAGAGATGCTACTACTATAACCAAATAAAATAAATTGTACAAACATGAATTACCTATAACTTGTTCCATATTAATACACTAGAATGCCTTTTCTATTTTAAAGAACAAACTTTCACAAATTAGATCATCTATGTTCAATTCAACCTTTGTATACATCATTCTAAAGTATGAAAGGAATTTCTTATTTATTTAAATGATTGAAATAGGCAATGCAACTAAAAATAATTCAATTCATACCTTAGACACCATCTCTAATTTATTTTATTTTTTGAACCCTTTAACGATTCAACTTAAAAAGAGGGAAAATTGGTTGAATGGACCATAAATTAACTACTTCTAAGAAATTAATTAGATCCTGGTATATAAATAATAAAGACAATTATAATTCCAACATATACAAAGTTTGATATTTAACTAGCGAAATTCCAGGGTTTTATTGTTATGGGGTTTTGTGTTTATAGAACTTTCCATGGCATATATCAGATCCAAATAATTAAAACACATATACTAGAATATGAAGAGGTGAAATTCCACTCATAGAAGATTCCTTTGATTTTAGGTTTATGTCCGAATTAAACTTCTCCTAAGCCTCTAATAGATCTCCCCTTTTAATATACATGAATACATTATATGTATATTGATTAGATTTCAGAAATCAGAAGGTGGAAAGAAGAAGGATTGAAAATTTATTTTGACATAGAGGATAAATTATTTTGATAGAATCTCGACATTTCTCTAGAATTTGTTCAAAAGGTAGGGAGGCATAGGGGACTATTTATACAGGTAGGTTGAAATGAGAACCGTTGGATCAAATTAGAACAAATCTAGGCTGAGTTTCAAGGCGTTATTTTCCTGCAAAGTCTCGAACAATCGACTGCTATACGAAGGCAATCGACCGCTAGCGGTCGACCGACGTTATTAACGTGGTCGATCGGCCTTTTCGGCCTGCAGCATTTTGTTTCATTTTGTTTTCCTTTGGTTTATTACTCATTTTATATCTAATCAAATCACCATTAGTTTTAATTTCTACTTAAAATTACTTCTAGCTTAAATAAACGTTCAAATTCAGATTTCAAACCTTTTAAATTCTCCCAAAATTTACATTTTAAATATTAAATTCGTTTTAAATTAAGAAACCTCAAACGTCCTTAACTTTTTCATATGAACTCGGTTTTTAAAATATTATGTTTGAAAAATTCATCAAAAATTCACAATGGATGCAATGGTGCAACTTATACGACCAAATTTTGACATTTATAGAAATTCCATTTTTAACCTTATTTTAATTATTTTGTTTCTTATTTAATTTTATGGGGTGTTACAAATGAATTATTCAACTGCGATTTAATATTTGTATTATTCATTAATATTTCAATTCATTTATCCTTTTACTCTTGAGTACAATTACTATATGGTATCTCAACATAATGTAATTTGAACTTTCTTTTTTTGCCATTACTCTAAAGTATAATTTTATGTTTATGACCTTTTATTATAATGCAAAATAAATAATATAAGACAAAGATGTATGCCACAAATGTAATAGGTATGGTCTTATATGCTTGTGAGGATATTTTCCTCTAATAAAGAACTATGTTAAGTTTATACATGATCTTATACACTTAGTACTATTTTATCGGGAGAGTTTTTTTTTCATGTCTACCATTTCTATTAGTTGATCCATACTTGAGATTATCCACAATTAATTTGTCAGTTTATCCATATATGGATGAATTTAATAATTTATTAATTTATCCACCTGTGTATTAATTTACTAATTGTTTTATTATTAGTTTGAGTATTGAACATTTTTTATACTGTGTAAAATGATCCTACACCATACACATGCATACACAATAAACGTATTCATTCAACTAAAATCAAGTGAATTATGCATCCATAATAATCTTACACCATAACACATTCATATACCAAAAATTATTATACTAAAAAACAAAAAAAATAAAAAAGTAGAAGAATAGACGTGAAACATCAATTACTTAGAATAGACAAAAATTTACTGGATTCCACTTAAGATTCAGTTGGGTACAAGATATTCAACTACTATTGGACAACAAAATACTCTAACATAGATGATGTAATGCTATTAAAAACAACTAGGTGACCTTTCATCTTCTGTTCTCTTTATTTCTACAATATCAGCTAACACCATATGTCACAACCAACCCAGTAGATGTCTTAGTAAAGTGTATTAACTTTGTCATCAACTTGTTCAAATATTGCATACTATCACCGAATCAAATCACAAATTCTCTACTAGTTCAACATAAGTACAAATTACAAATCTACTGATTCAAATTTAGAAAATTTTACTGACTACTTTAGTCACGATCCATTTAGAAAATTTCATTCGACAAATTTGCTTCAATAAAAGAAAAGTGGAAAAAACAGTGAGTTATACAATAGTTTAACCTACTGCATCATACACATACAAAGAGCAAATCCCCTTTGCCAGTAAAAACAAATAACTTACTATCAAACATTTGAAAACATACCTAATCTAAATGTAAACTAAACAACAAAGTACTCATTAAACCAAGAGTTAAATATTTATTACTTTTTCTCCTTAAACCAAAGCACTGTATATGGAATTTTATAGCCATATTTATATTACTAATTATCAACCATTACAAAAGAAAAAACAAAATATGATAACACACTTTATCAACAATCAAACCATACATTTATATAAATAAGTAGAAACAAAGAATAGTCAATACTGGGAATAAAACATGCTAAGAATAAAGTAATAATGTTATTTTTGGTCATAAATAGTGCAATAAAAATTTAAAAACCAGCAACTAATATTGAAACTTTGTGATTATTTCGCCTCTCCATCCTTTATTTTTATTCCACTACATGAATAAAATTATAAGATATTAATTTTACCATCTAACTCATGGAAGCATTTTATAAAGAAAAATATCACTCAGTATGTACACCAATTAAGAAAAATATTTGCACTAAAACCCGAAAAATCAATGGAATTTGTTTCAAGTGAAAGAAATTCTGAAGGCATCACTTTATCCTATTTGAGAATTTTATTCTTAACAACATCAAAAAATTCCTACATATCTGGATAACATTATTCTCCTGCCCGTGATAAATATGTGGTAATGGTGCTTCTTCTTTTAAATAGACTATCATGAAGTGGTTCCTACCCATCAAAAAAATTGGTATCATTCTATGTTCTGTTGGAATAATTCAACATAATGGGGCCACATATTTTAATGTTTGAATGTGTGGGCTATCTTGTAATTAAGTCTAATTATGTGATCTATTTTTGAAATAAATATATTATGACTTAAGGGGTATACCCGTCATGTAAAATTATAACGTGTGGATACCGGAATGACAATTTTAGTTTGTTGAAGAGTGGTACTGAAAAATGTCACATATTATATATGTGGGGTTATGGTTCCCAAATTATACAAGTCTTATCATATTCTCTCTACCTTCTTCTAAAGAGAATTTAAAGATCTAAACTTGTGTCAATTTGGAAGATCTAACCCCAATTAATCTTCACAACAATTAAGAATTAATGGATTTAGGTACGCCCTCCACTATTAATTTCATATATTTGTTTCTCAATTGAATTAGCATGGGTTATATGTATTCAGATCTAATATAGATTAATCACCAACAATTGGTACTGGAGCCACCTATCATTGATTTTATCGACCAATTTTTGATTTTAAATATATTTTAAATTACGCTTCTGAGATTTACAATTTTGGTTGATTCATCCGATGCCTTTATTTCGAATCTGTGAGATTTGCTATTTTCTTATTGATTCATCTGATGCCTTTGTTTCAAATCTATATTTATAGTTCATGACATAATTCCACTTGTTCGGATCTGATGTCTTTAATTGTTGCTGCTCATAATATTCATATTTTATTATCAGTAGTATTCCGACTAGACAATTTTTTTTGTAGCTATATATGGTTACCATGTTAAGTTTTGTTTCATTCACAAGTATGGAAGCATCTTCATGCCTTTTAATGCTCCTGTAATATGTATTGTCCTATAAAAGTACTTTACTAACCATGCATTAAAAAATGAAACCGTAAGGATAATGCCATCATCAAGTTTTTTGTATAGCTTACTCATTATGTGTAGTGATGTTGATTTGTACTTTTGGACTGTTTTTTCTTTAATGCTTTATAGTTTGTTTTGGATTTGTTATAATATTACATGTATTTACATTTTCTTATTCAAATAGGCTTTCATCGCAAGCTAATCACCTACCGCACTAACATAATAAGTTATTTTGACATGGACTATTTATTTTCGTTGCTTCCCACTATATTTGGGATCAACCACTGCTACAGTTTTAGCTATTCATTTTCTTGCAATATCACATATATGAACCATGCTATGTTAAAATTTGTTTTATCTTCTATCTTGAATATTGATGGTTAAATAAAGTATGTAATGTTTTATCATTAATTTTTATTGCAAATACCAATTGTTATGTTTTGTTACAGTTTTAGTTGATGTCAAAAAAATTTATATTACGGCTATGAAACCAGATTTTCAATATGTATAAAATTGAAAATTATTGAATATGCATAAACGAATGGGTTAAAATAAAACAATTCAAATATTAATGTGTCTCTTTGCAAACTAACTGTAAATATCCTACATTACAAGTGAACTAATTGAAATAACATGTCACCAAAGTGATCTCTCTTATTTTAGTTATTCATGAAAAACGTTTGACATTTGTGTGTATTTTTTCATGTAGATATTAGCCGACCCAAAGGAAGACTAATATTTGGCCGAATCATTTGTACATGTGTGATGATAAATATGTGACAACCTTATAGTTTTGCAAGTGAATATCTAATCCACCCAAAGGAAGGTTGATATTTGACTTGAACTTGTCATCAATGTTTGATCATTACAATAAGAGTACCACTTACAATTAATATTACTGTCCAAAGACTTGATATTGATGTTGTGCTACGCATCTTGAGAAGAGGCTTACCAATTATTTGAATTAACTGCCGTTTTGTTTAATAGTGTAAGCATATTTGATTGACTCTTATATTAAAATTATAGCTAATTTAACTACGGCATCTACCAATCTTAACAACCTTTCTATTTTGACTAGAAAAAACTCTAAGGATTGGAAGGAGAACATATTTCTTATTCTTTGCTGTATGGATCTTGATCTTGCACTTAGGATGGATGCACCCACCCCTCTTATGGATGAAAGTTCTTCTGATGTTATAAAGAACTTTGAGAAGTGGGATCATTCAAATCGCATGAATCTAATTATCATGAAGCATGACATTCCAGAGGCATTTAGGGGTGTGATACCTAAAAAGATAGCCAATGCTAAAGATTTTCTTGCTGAGATAGAAAAACATTTTGCTAAAAATGATAAGGTAGAAACAAGCACGCTTTTGCAACGCTTGATTTCCATGAAGTATCAAAGCAAAGGGAACATAAGGGAGTACATTATGGAAATGTATAATGTTGCTTCAAAACATACGGCACTTAAGCTTGATATTTCAGGTGATTTGCTTGTGCATTTCTCTCTTTCTTCACAATACAACCAGTTTAAGATCAATTATAGCCGTCAAAAGGAGAAATGGACTCTTAATGAGCTCATTTCGTGTTGTATACAAGAAGAAGAGAGAGTGAAACATGATAAGACTGAAGGTGTTCATTTGGCATACACCCCTAAAGGAAAAGACAATAAGAGAAAGAAGGATAAGAAAACTGCTAAGGGTCCAACGAAAAAGAAACAACATAAATAGGCTGATGGTAGCTACTTTTGTAAGAAGGCTATACATTTAAAGAGATTGTACCGAAAATCACACATGGTGTGTTAAGAAAGGTACATCTAGTGTTTGGTCCATGCTGAAGTAAATTTAGCTATAGTACCTAGAAACACTTGGTGGTTAGATTACGGTGCTTCTACTCACATAAATGTTTCTATGCAGGGTTGCCTGAGCTACCGAAATCCAACTGATGCTGAAAGATACATCTATGTGGGTGATGGAAAATCGGTTAAAGTGGAGGATCTTGGGCATTTTAAGTTGTTATTAAGAACTCGGTTTTATTTGGATTTATTTGATACTTTAGTTATACCATCATTTAGATGGAATTTGGTTTCTATTTCTAAGTTGGACGAATCTAGTTATTCTTATTCATTTTGGAATGGTATTTTTAGTTGAAAAATAAATTTAAATCTTGTTGGAATCGGTTCTCTCAATGTTTGTGATAACTTATATATGCTTAATGTTAATACCTCTTATTATGAAGCCTTGCATGTGGAATCACTTGGTACTAAAAGAAAAACTAATAAGGAAAATTCATCCACATTGTGGCACAAGCCATAGGTCATATATCTAAAACTAGCATTCAAAGGCTTGTGTCAGATGGCATTTTGGAATCTGTTGATTTTTCAAACTTCGATGTCTGTGTAGAGTGCATCAAGGTAAATAGACCAAACATAAGAAAATATGTGCCAATAGAGCAACCAACGTCTTAGAATGGATACATATGGACATTTGTGGACCATTACCTATGGCATCATGGAATAGTCAATAATATTTATCACATCCATAGACTACTACTCAAAATACGGCTGCCTATATCTTATACATGATAAATCAGAATTCTTAGACATGTTTAAGAAAGTTAAGGTAGAAGTTGGGAACTAACTCAACAAAAGAACTAAAACTATTAGATCTGACCATGGAGGTGAATATTATGGTAAACCTAATGGATCAGGTGAACAATGTCTAGGACCATTTGCCCAATTCCTAGAGGAATGTGAAATAGTCCCACAGTACACCATGCTAGGTTCACCTAGCATGAATGGTGCTGCTGAGAGACGAAACAAAACTCTTAAAGACATGATGAGGAGTATGATTAGTCATTCTATCTTACCAAAATTACTATGAGGGGAGGCATTAAAGATAGCGGTTTATATCCTTAATAGGTTACCCTCTAAAGCAGCTGCCAAGAAACCTTATGAGCTTTGGATAGGAAAACAACCCACTCTAAAGAATTTTCATATTCGGGGATGTCCAGCTGAGGCAAGGCCTTGTAGGCCAAATGGAGGAAAATTGGACTCTAAAATAGTGAGCAACTAGTTTATTGGTTATTCTGAGTGATCTAGGAGCTATGAATTTTATGATCCCACACTAAAGAAATTTTTTGAGATGGGAACTGCAACATTTTTGAGGATGTTGATTTAGAGGGGAGGAATAAAGTAAGGAATATTGTTTTTGAGGAGGAATCATCATCTATGATTCCTACTATAGTTACTTCTTCTAACAATATACAGATTATCATTCCTGTCATTAATGACGAAGTTAATCCGGAACCACCTTAAAAACAATATTGAAGAAAACCATCTTTAAGGTGAGGACGATATTCCACAAGAATAAACTCAACAACCTCAAAATGAATTTCTACTAAAGAGATCCACTAGAGAGAGGAAAGATTCCATTCCAGATGATTATGTGGTATTGCTTCAAGAAATAAGGATAATAACAGATTGGTGGAAAATGATTTTATCAACTCACCAAGCCATGCAAGATGTTAATTCTCAAAAGTGGATTGAAGCTGTGAATGAAGAGTATAAATCCATGCAAGACAATAAAGTTTGGGATCTTGTCTCTTTAATTGAAGGTGAAAAACTCATTGGTTGTAAATGAATATTTAAAACTAAGAGGGATGCAAAAGGTAATATGGAAAGATATAAGGCTCATCCTGTAGTAAAGGTTTTACTCGAAAGACAGGCATCGATTTTAAAGAGACTTTCTCTTCGCTTTCGTCGAAAGACTATTTTAGAATATTTTTGCACTTGTTGCACATTTTGACCTTGAATTACATCAAATGGATGTTAAAAGTGCATTTCTTAATTAAGATATTGAGGAAACAATTTATATGCTACAACCAAAAAACATTGTGTTCGGAGATCTAAAGAATATGGTTTGCAAACTAAAGAAATACATTTGTGGGCTCAAACAAGCTTCTCGTCAATGGGACCACAAGCTTCATAAAGTAGCTACCACATTTGGGTTCGAGGCAAATATAATTGATAATAGTGTGCATCACAAGTTCAGTGGGAGCAATTCATATTTTTGATATTATAAGTTGATGATATACCGCTTACCTGTAATAATTTAAATATTTTGCATAAAACCAAGAGATTTCTTTAAGAAAATTTTGAAATGAAAGATTTTGGGGATGCTTCATTGAGTTAGGAATCCAAATATATTATGGTCGCTCACAGGATATTCTTGAATTTTCACAAAAGAACTACATAGAAACGGTGCTTAAAAGGTTTGTCATGCAAGATTGTAATATGGGTGATACCCCTGTCGCTAAAGGAGATAAATTTTGTCTCAAACAATGCCCTAATAACATCCTTGAAGCTAAAGAAATGAAAAAGATCCCTTATGCATCTGCTATAGGGAGTCTAATGTATGCACAAATATGTACGCATTGGGATATTACGTACATTATAGGAGTATTGGGAGGGTATCTTAGTAATCCTGGAATGGATCATTGGAAAGTAGCAAAAAAGGTTATGAGGTATCTTCAGAGAACAAAGAACTATATGCTTACATATAGGAGATCAGATCAGTTAGAGATCATTGGGTATTCTGATTCTTATATTGCTGGATGCCCAGAGAGTAGAAAATCCACTTCAGGATACATATCTCTATTAAGCGGAGGGGTTATATCATGGAAAAGCATTAAATAAATGCTTGTAGCTTCTTCCACCATCAAAGCAGAGTTTGTGGCCTGTTATGAGGCATATAACCCTACGAAATGGCTGTGGAATTTTGTCACTAGGCTACACATTGTTGATAATATTTAAAGGCCATTATAGTTATATTGTGACAATAGATCAATAGTATTATATTCTAATAATAATAGAAGCTCAAGTAAGTCACATTACATTGACATAAGTTTCTAGTTGTAAAGAAGAGAGTATAGGATAGGTTAATATCCATAGAGCATATTGGGAGAAATTCCATGCTAGCGGACCCGATTATAAAAAGAGTACAACCCAATGTCTTTCACAGGCCTGTTGCTAAAATGGGTGCATCTTTTATATAAGGTTATTTTTCTTTAGGGTGAGTTCGTACTTAATCACTTATTTCGCCACACTGCTCTATATTTTGGTTATGGACATGCTTTAGTTTTTCCATCAGAAATAAAGTTTTCTTTTGCACTTCAATTGTTTATATATATTATTTGGAATTTTGATCTCATTAAGTAAAGTTTTACTAGTTGGAAATAGACATGTAAAGAACACATTTCATGTAATTTCCATGCTATACATACATGATTGATCAATGTCGTTTGATTGTATTGATATCTATGACCATTTATTGGTTTAGTTACAAAAATATTAATGAAAGCCATTTTGGTTCTATATTAACACAATCAATGGAGGGGATTGTTTTGAATATACCATATTATCAAGGTAGTTATTTAAGAGCTCATAAAGTTGAATACATTATATAAAGTTATATATGTGGCCTTGGGGAGATTGTTGGAATAATTCAACATAATGGGGCCAAATATTTTAATGTTTGAATGTGTGAGCTATCTAGTAATTAAGTCTAATTACGTGATCTATTTTTGGAATAAACATATTAAGACTTAAGGGGTATAGTGTATATTCGTCATGTAAAATTATAACGTATGGATACCAAAGTGACAATTTTAGTTTGTTGATCGGCCAAACTAAAAAATGTCACACACTATATATATATATATGGGTTTATGTTCCCCAAATTATACATGTCTTATCATATTCTCTCTACCTTATAAGAGAATTTACAGATCTAAGCTTGTGTCAATTCGAAATATCTAATCCAAATTAATCTTCACATCAATTAAGAATTCAGGTACGCCTTCTGTTGTTAATTTCATATGCATGTTTCTCAATTTAATCAATATGGGTTATATGTATTCAGACCTAATATAGATTAATCACCAACATGTTCATTCATCTGACCAATTCTTGAAGGTAAATATGTCAAGCTCTCTTCTAGGGAATAAACACATACAATTAAATGACATTGCAAATAAGTAGCCCATGTCTGAAAAACTCAACTAATATTTTCTATATGCATGTTGCCCAAAATTTGCTAGTGCTAATTAACCTTATTGATATCTCTTCACGGCACCTAATAAGTTAACATGTTGTTTCTGTGCAAGCATAATTCTTTTATCATGGTTAGCCATACGATTTTCCATGAATCATCATCTTCGAGACCCAACTGCCATGCACAACAATGATATTCAAAATGTCCGTATAGTGGAACAACTTTCACACTTTCAAAACCATGTTCCTTAAAATACTTGAATGCAAATTCATTAGGTGACAAATCATCATCTGAATTAGTAAACTTGTACCTTTGTTTCTTTTGTTTGATTTTACTAGCAGTAGATGTTTACCTTCTTGAGATTTTATTTTGTATTTCCTCCTTTGTTTACGCATACTCAAATGCAAATTTATCATGCTTAGTACTATTGACTTTTGTGAAATTTCCTTTACTTTTAGGCCTTCCTTTGAGCTTTTTATTTTACTTTGATGGTTCCATATTTGTACTTTCATGATAGTCAACTTGAAACAAAAAGTGCAAGTGATTCGAACTACTAGCTAAGAAGCAATAAAAATAAAAAAAGTTCTGTATCATATGTACCTCTTTTATCACTTTCAGCATTTTTAGTTGTTGCTCCTCGGTAGAATGATAAAATTTACATAAAAGGTATCTTTTTGTTGACCCCAACGTAATATCCACTTCTCTTACACCAATATGATATTCGACCTCTATGACAATTTTTGGGTTTCTACATTGTTTAATCGCAACAACTACCCCACACGACTTTCCACCATTTTTGTACTATTTAGTAAGTTCGTCATGTCAATTAAACCAAGTTATAAATAGAAATAATGATTGATTTTATACCTTCTATGTAACGTTCAAAACAAAAAAAATACATATTAGTTCGATATAGAAAAATGCAATCCCAGTTCGATACTTTGTCTTTTGAGTGTAGTAGTTTACTATCCAGGATAACAAAATATTAGATGAAACCTAAGAAAACAAAATAAAACTCTATGTAGAATAATTATAAAATTTAAAATTTGCTATAATGACTTAGAATTTTAGTTATTTGGATTTGAAATATTTAACATGAAAATGTTAGTTTTATAAGCCTAATAGTTGAAATTTCTAATATAGAGATTTATTTGAATAATAAATTTAAATAATTGTAATATTTAAATACTATAATCTTGGATTTAATATGAAAAAATAATAATTTGGAAATCTTATTGAAATTCTATTTAGATGAGGATGATAATAGCAGACCTTTAATTTAGAATGAAGAGTGATTAAAATGGTTCTTATAATAATTCGTCTTAACTAACGTGTAAAAATATCATTGCAAGGCACGTTCTCGAATTTGGATGAAATCAGTGTCATTGGAACCATAATAATAAATTTTTGTGTGTTGAACAAATTGGGTGGAGATTCGACATATTTTTTGCTCATGTGACCTTAAAATGTGTAGAAATTAACTAGGAAAAATTAATAAAACATAATTTGATTTTCAAAGGCTTGATCAAATATGCCCTCGATAATCGTTCCATTGAGTTTGAAATAAGCGTATTTAGGATAGCATGCCAACCGGCATGCCTTGTTTGGAGTTTGAGATTTTTGGTTACTCAAAGCTTGGTATTTTGGAATAAAATAATATATGTACCCTAGCATACGATAGCATAACCACCCCACGAATTACATGTCTCGACCTTACCTTATTGTTGTGCACCCATATCCTCCTCTCCTTTTATTATTGCAAGCCAATGGAGAATAGCATTATTTCCTTTTATTATTCGAGTTCTCCCCTTCATCTAACATCCTACATCAATTGGAGCCAATCGTGGCATTTTCTTGCCATGAAGTCAAGTATGGAAATGTTTACGACATCAAGGTGATAGGGTTCAACGGTTGGATTGGCTGAGACACGGCATGGTGGCAATACTTTCGAGATGAATGTGGAATCTTTTTTTATGAATTCCAATGATTTGGCATATTTCTAAGTGGTACGACATGAAGGAAAAGTATAGAGGATGAGGAGGGCTAGGATCGACCAGAGTTTGGTAGCATCTAATCGTATGTTGCGACGATAGTTCCATGATGAACATGGTTATATTTTGGGGCATTTTCATGGTAAAGGCAGTGAATAAAGAGGCATGACCAGTGGCGTTAGGCAGAGGGAGGTCGGGGATACCTTGGGGCATGATGTAGAGCTAGATGGTGGCATGTGGCAGCGGCGTTTGTAACGACCCACTATTTTCCACTATTCAAATCGGCAATAATCCACACATGCCAGACTTGAATAGTACAAAATAACAGATTTTAAATTTTTTTTGGAGCAAATAAAAACCAAATCACAGAATCACAGACACAAAACATCAGAATATCTCGCAGCAGAAATTAAATACCATAGTAGTTCATGAAGCTACTATCACAAAGTCTCAAAACCAAATACAAAATACATAATATCTGACTGAAAGTAAATACGACATCAAATCCTAAATACAAAGAAGTCCACTAATACAAAGCTGACAACAGAACAACAGAACTGAAGTATAGATAACTAGATAAGCTGATAAATCTCCAGCGATTCCAGACCTCCAGAGAGTGGGAATCCAAATATGTGAATAAACTCAGGCTGACCCGAGTGTAAATAAAAAGCAAACACTCGAGTCAGGACATACATACTTATCCAGTGTAAACCAACTCAAGTGAACTGTAGTAAAGGTATAAATAACTTAGAAGATGCCTGGGACCGCCCATCCTCTAAGGATCCGTTAAAATATTTACTATATAGTATATTGCGCTATTATAATAATGTCTAACAGTAAAATAAACATACTTTTAAATAGCGTTAAGGCTTTACCCTTAACACAATTAATGCTAATAGTCTATATAGTACCTGCATATCTCCTGATCGGGAGACTATGAGAAGATAATGTATAGGTACGACACAAGTAGAAACTCATAGTAAAGGCTCGGTATGGTAGGTGACACGGCACACAAGGCAATGCCAGGATAGATATACCAATTACGCACACGGGCTGGTGGTAACGCAGCAGCCACATACGCCCACCTCAGAAAACATTCCCAAAATCGGAGGGTGGCCACCAAACAATCACAAGTAATAGAATGGTATAGAAGAAATGCGTCCGATAAGAGGTGCTACCTCAGATGGCCCGAGATCGCTCCGGTTTTAGCCACCTTATGCCAACTCACGGTTGTTGGGTCCAGGTAACATACCACAAGAACGTCGTCACTATCCTACTTCATTCTGGAATCTCCACCGCGTGCACGGTTAGTCAAAGTGGTTTTCGGTATCGACAGAGAGTATGTCCATATCCGATCCCGGTCTCTTTGCCAACCAATCGTTATTATAACCCGTGGTTATAACTTTGAAATAATACTTTACTTCAAATGAAAACATCATTTCAAAACTCAATTCTTTATCCAATAAAGATTTAATCATTCTCAATATTTCAAAACAACGTATCTTTTCAAATTTCCCTTTTTAAATCATTATTAAATTCAAATGCAAATTATCAAACTTAATACCCTTTTAAAGTTCAAAGATAACATTCATTTATTTCAATTTGAAATTCTCTTTAAAATGATTCATTTCCAATTTAATTTATTCATTATGATCATTTTAGAAGTGGACTTATTGTTCTTTCATTTCAAGTATTCAATTTCCAAAGTTTCAAACCATTCAGAGTTCGTTTACTAAGTCAAAAACCATAATTATAGAAATTTCAGCCTTTTACAACATTTAGAAAAAAGCTGTTATAAGTTATATATGAAAACAATTTTATTCAGCAAAGACAGCACTTAAATCTGCTGTTAAAAATTCAGTTTTTAGTTGAATTATAGTTCAAAATAGAAAAGACAGCATTTCAGAAGTGCTGTGGTAGTTCAGATTTCAAAACAAAGGTTTAAATTGATTTCAGCAAACACAGCAGACCACTACAGCATTTCCAGAGAATGCTATAATAGACCTGAGTCCAATATTAGCCTATAAATTCAACTACAGCAACTACAGCTTTTCAGAAATGCTGTAATAGCTCTATTTACACTATTTTAGTTCAATTCAGCAACTATAGCATTTCTGAATGCTATTAAAAGTGATTTTCAGAATTTAGTGTATTTCCAACAAATAATAATCTTTATTTAAAATCCTTTAAATATTTCAAAATCATATTTTTAACAATAAAAATGTTCATTAACATATTATTTATATACCATAAATTTCTTATTATTTAAATCCAATTTTCAACAGATTCTTTTAATAAATTCAAGTGTAAAATTTCAATTCTTCACATTTTTAAATAAACAACATAACACTTAAATTTTCTCCATTTTTTTTTCAAAAAATTTAATTTCCAATTTTTATTTATATAACTTAATTTATTTAAATAGAATTCCAATTTTCCACTTAAGTTATATTTCAAAAATTCAATGAACTATTCATTTTTCCCAACATTTTTAACTTATACAAAATTCCAAATTTCTATAATTAATAAATAAAAATCCAATTTAAATCAAATTTTCATATATTTACAATTTAAAAATATTTAAAATTCCAAAAAAAAAAACATTTATAAAATAACCACGGATCTGTATATAGTTTTCTAACCTAGGTCAAGTGATACGGATATGTATCATTTCAATCCGCAGTTTAAAATAAAAATCCGGGTTCTATCATTTCAAACCCGCAATGCCAAGTCAAAATAAATAATTTAAAAACTGTTCAGGCCTATCATTTCAGTGCATAACGATTTTTCCTTATTCTAAAGTCCGTTCGGGTATGTATCATTTCAACCCATAGTGATTTCTAATCTACAGGGAACTTGCAGTGTGATAAACATATATATAAGAATAGTTTAACAATATACAATAGTAACAGGTGATGTGACGGGTAACAGGTGATATGACATACAATTTAACATGTTAACATCATATATATATAAAATCATATGGCAGTTATAACATCATAACTATTTTCTACACATTCAGTTGTGGTCGTTTTACAACGGCATAAGTATATAATTGTCGTGTGAGATTTACTCACCTCTAATTGCTGAATATTTCCAAACCAAAGGCACAAATAGACAATAAGGCACGATGACACAACTACGGACTTGAGTGGAGGTTAAATCCAAGCTACAACTCTTGTGTACAACCCAAAATAAACAAACAAAACAACACAATTCAATATGACTATAACATGCAATAATTTTGAAATAAAAGAGAGACGAATTGCCAAACTTTTGCCTTGCTTCCTCAAGCCTTTGTCACGGCCTAGGGTATGTTTTGTTTCAGATTTGGTAAAGTTTTGGTTCAGGTTTATGGCTAGCATGGGTCTGGTTCATGGCCAAACAAGATGGAGTTTTATACATGAGGCGGTGAATGGTTTTTAGGCAAAAAGTGGAGTTTTTGTTAGGCTAGGTGGCTCGGCCATGGGAAGTATGCTCGGCCTAAGGGTGCATCATGACTAGATAGAGGTGGAACGGGTGTGTGGTGGTCAGGTCAGTGGTGGTGGTTGCGGCTATGGTGGTGATTTGAGTGGTGGATGAAGGGAATGAGGCAACAATGGTCAAAAAGATTGTTTTTAGGCATGTAGGTTGCAATTTGAAGGTTTTGGTCACCATAGATGGCTCGGCCATGGTCATGGCTGGTGGAGTAGATGGTGTTGGAGGCATGGAAGAGATGTAGGAGATTGTGGCTGCAGTTATGGAGAAGAGGCCGATCCAAACTAGAAGAGAAACAAGGCAAAAATTTAGAGAAAACAAGGAGAAAAGTAAGAAAAAGAAAGGGAAGCCATTACCAGATCTTATTGAAGCCGTGAGAAACAAATGAAGATGGATTTTTTTTTCACGTGAAAACCTAATGAGATGACGGCTAAACTAGGGTTTTATACGGCTAAGGCAATTAATTGAGGAGTTTAAGGAAATGAAGGGTTTGGGCAAATAAAAGGGCTTACGTTTCGAAGTGATTTACAATCTTCCATATTCCTTTCCTTCTAAATCTTTATATAAACAAAATTTTAGGAGAAAATACTTTAAAAACAGAAATCAATTAGAAATATGAGGTAACAAACAATATAATTTGAAAAGAAAATAATGAAGAAAATGCCTTAAAAATACCAAATAGTGTTCTAAAATTATGAATAAATCACTATTAGTCTTGGAAAATTATTCATTTCATTATAAAATTATTATGAAGTGGAAACTTGAATTAAATTAATTTATTTATCATTTTCAAAATAAAATAGAAAATTAAATTGGAGAAAAATAGAAAAAGGAATAAAGAAATTGTTTTAAAAAAATAGCAAGCATGACATAAAAATTACAAGAAAATTACCAATGGCTTTGGAAAGTTATTTACATCATTTTAAAAATATTATAAGACAAAATTTGAAATAAAATGATTTTTAAAACATTTTCATAGTGAAATAAATAATTAAATTCATGGAAAATATCAAAAGAATTAAGGAAATTGCTAAAAAAATAGGAAAGAGAACCTGAAAAATTCAAATAAATTACCATTAATTCTAGAAAATTTTCTACTTCAGTATAAAAATAATTTAAAACAAATAAAATAAATTTCAAAAACATCGGGTTGTTACACTCTCCCCCACTCAAACGTTTTTTTCCTCGAAAAGAACGGAAACTAGGAAACAAAATGAAATCAAGATAGAAAATAAAAAAGTACCTGGAATAAACAATTCCGGATTTGAAGCACGAATGCTCTCCTCCGTCTCCCAAGTACAGTCACGATCATCCGTACTCCATTGTACTTTGACCAGGCTAACAGATTTCCTTCTTAGCTGCTTCGTACCTCTATCGACAATACGAAGTGGCTTCCTCTCGACAGTCAGATTAGGCTCAATATCCAAGCTGTCAAGAGCAGAAGGCTGAACAATCAAAGATGGGTCATGGAGATACCCACGAAGATGTGAGACGTGGAATACATCATGCACTCCAGAAAGCTTCTCGGGTAACTCCAAACGATAAGCCAAGGAACCAACTCTTTCCAAAATGCGGAAAGGACCAATGAATCTGGGAGAGAGCTTCCCTCTACGACCAAAACGAATGACATTCCTCAAAGGAGAGACCTTAAGGAAAACCATATCGCCAACATCAAACTCAAGCTTTCGCCTATGCCTATTAGTATACTTCTTCTGCCTATCCTGAGCAACCCTCAACCTTCTCTTAATCTCCTCAACTCTCTCAGAAGCTTCCAGAATCATATCAAGACCAAGAATCAGACGATTACCGGATTCAATCCAGCAAGATGGGGATCGACAAGGTCGTCCATATAAAGTAGCAAATGGAGACATTTTGATACTGGCCTGAATTCAAAGATAGAAAGGGAATAGATAAAATATTAAGATGAACTTAAAACAGAAGATAAGATTATACCTGATAACTATTATTGTAGGTGAACTCGACAAGATGCAAATGATCTTCCCAAGATCCACCATAATCAAGCACACAAGCACGAAGAAGATCTTCGAGTATCTGATTCACCCTTTCCGTTTGACCGTCAGTCTGCGGATGGTAAGCAGTGCTCAGATTCAGATGAGTACCCAAAGATTCCTTAAAAAGCTTTCCAGAACTGGCTGGTAAAGATAGGATCACGATCACAAATAATACTGAGAGGAACACCATAGAGACGAACAATCTCCCTCATGTAGATCTTAGACAAGCTAGAAGCAGAACTGGTAGACTTGACCGGAATAAAATGAGAAGATTTGGTAAGCCTATCCACAATAACCCAGATACTCTCATTGCCCTTCCTAGACCTCGGCAATCCATCAATGAAATCCATGGAAACCTGTTCCCACTTCCTGTCGGGAATCTCAAGAGGCTGCAACAAACCAGGAGTCTTCTGATGATCGACCTTGACTTGCTGACAAGTCGCACACCGACTAACAAAGATAGAGACATCCCTCTTCATACCTTTCCACCAATAAAGCTTCTTCATATCCTGATACATCTTTGTCACGCCGGGATGGACAGAAAGTCTGGATCGATGATTCTCCCGAAGTAACTCCTGCCTCAAACCATCCACATTCGGCACACAAATCCTACCATTAATCCTCAAAACCCCTCTGTCATCGATCTGAGCTCCACTACTACCACTACTACTGCCACCAACTCTGTTACGAACACTCTCCTTAATAAGCCTAAGTATCCTATCCTCATCCTGCTTAGCCTTGATATGATCCAAAAGAGGAGAAGAAGAAACAACAAGCTGACACAACAATGCCTTCTTCCGACTCAGAGCATCGGCCACAACATTAGCTTTACCGGGAGTATAGCTAATATCAAGGTCGTAAGAAGCCAAAAACTCAAGCCAACGAACTTGCCTCTGATTCAAATCCTTCTAGGTGAAGATATATTTCAGAGACTGATGATCGGTGAAAAGCTCAAACTTGGTTCCAAGCAAATGATGCCTCCAAAGCTTCAAAGCAATGACAACAGCAAGCAACTCTAAATCATGGGCGACATATTTAGCTTCATGGGTTTTCAGCTGACGGCTGGCATAGGCAAATGACCTTACCATCCTACATGAGAACAGCACCCAATCCTTCATGACAAGCATCAGCATATACCGTCAATCCTTCACTTCCGTTCGGTACTGTAAGAAGTGGTGCGGAAGTTAGCTTGCTCTTTAACTCAGCGAATGGAGCTTCACACTTCTTATCCCATGTAAACTTTGCATTCTTACGAGTTAAAGCAGTGAGAGGTGCAGCAATCCGAGCAAAATTCTCAATGAATCTCCGGTAATAACCAGCAAGGCCCAGAAAACTACGAATATCTGATGGAGTCTTAGGAGTTACCCAATCCTGTAACAGAAATAGGGAAAATGAAAACCACAGAAGGGATAGAATAACTAAATGATAAAGGAAAGAGAAAGAAGGAAAGACTTACATTGATCGCAGCAATCTTGGCTGGATCAACAGAAACTCCATTACCAGAAACATTATGTCCAAGAAACCGGACTTCATTCTTCCAGAAATGGCATTTAGAAAATTTAGCCTTCAATTGATGGCTTCTAAGAATCTCTAGAACATATTTCAAGTGTGACTCATGTTCTGCCTTGGTCTTAGAAAAGACAAGGATATCATCAACAAAGACAAGAACAAATTTATTAAGAACATCTCGAAAAACACGATTCATCAAATCAACAAAGAAAGAAGGAGCATTAGTCAAACCAAAAGGCATGACTAACCACTCAAAAAAACCATTCTCTGTATGGAAAGCAGTCTTAGGAATACTTTCCTCAGCGACTCTGAGCTGGTGAAAACCTGTGGCAAGATCAAGCCGAGAGAAACAAGTAGCACCATAAAGCTGATCAAACATGTCATTGATGTGAGGCATTGGATATCCATTTTTCATAGTGAGCTTGTTTAGCTCCCTATAGTCAACACACATCCTGAGAGAACCATCTGACTTGGTGACAAAAACCACAGCTGCTCCCAATTCGGAATGACTGGGTCTGATTAGACCTTTGGAGAATAAGTCCTCAATTTGTTTTGCTAACTTAACCTTCTCACGAGGTGCCATTCTTCTAGGAGGAAGAACAACTGGTCGAGCTCCAGGAATAAGGTCAATGCGGAAATCTATCTCCCGCTTAGGAGGTAAAGCAGTGACTTCACCAAAAACATCTGGAAAGAGTTTGACCACACGGGTCAAATGAAGGTCACCAGAAGCAGAATCCAGAGAATAAATAAAACTGCCAGCAAAATCCTGAGGCATGCGGCACTGAATAACAAAAGAATTACCCACATCATCCTCAAGATAAACAGACCGGGCTTTACAAGAGATGTGAGCATTATGCCTACCAAGCCAATCACTACTAAGCAACAAATCAAAAGCATGGAAGCCCAAAACATAGAAATCACCACTGAAATGATGATCTGAATAAAGAAGCTTCACTTGTTTACAAATCCTATTAAGGTTTGCAGGACTCCCAATTGGATTTGAAAGACATAAGGGTTCAGAAACATACTCAGGAGAAAGGAGATGCTCAAACTTATCACACAAATCAAAAGATATAAAACTGTGGGATGCACCAGTATCAAATAGAACACGAACAGGATGCTGAAATAAAGAAAAGGAACCTTGGAGCGTACCTTGGTCATCACTAGGAGCTGAAGGAGAAGGTGCTGGAGAAGAGGCAGAGGTGACAGCAAATATACCAGAAGGCTTACCCCTCTGTTGGGTAGGGCAATCCTTCCTCAAATGGCCAGGCTGGAGACAGATGTGGCAAAGCTCAAGCCTAGCTGGCTGAGCAGGTGGAGGAATGGCAGCACCAACACTAGTAGGACAACTATTCGCATAGTGCCCTTTCTGGTCAGACTTGAAGCAGGTGATGGAGGAAAGGTCAACTGGCTGCCTCTGAGATGGAGCAGATGCTGAAGATCCCAAACCTGGATTCTTGAGCCAATTCTTCTTCTGCTGCTGGAAACTAAGCTTCCTCTTCTTAGAATTTGCAGAAGAACTCTGAGATGATGGAGCACCAACTGAAGCAGGACCCTTAGAAGTAGGGTTCTCCTAACGAAGAGTCATATCCATAAGCTGGGTAAAGGTGCCATGAACATGAGAAATGAGACGACTGTAGTACTCGGGACAAGCACCAGCAATAAACTTCTCATTCTTCTTCAGCGGAGTGTCTATGAGACCAGGTCCGAACTTAGAAAGTTCGTTAAACTTCCTCTCGTACTCTGAAAAAGACATACTTTCCTGCTTGAGGTCCATGAACTCTCTATAAAGTTGGGATTTCCCCGCCTCTGGCATCCACTTAGCAATGAAAGCTTCCCTGAGAAGAATGATAGATAAGCTTAGACAAGGCACGAAAAGATAGAAAACAGAATTCAAAGAAACACAAGAAGATACCTGAACTGTTCCCAAGTAAGATCAGCCTCAATGGTGTTAGCCGTAACCGACTTCCACCAATCTTGGGCAGCCTCCTGTAACTGCCATGCGGCTAACTGACGCTTCTAGGCATCAGTAATATCAAGACCAGTAAATATCCTCTCGATACTCCTCAGCCATTGCTGAGCCTCAATGATAGATTCAGAACCAGTGAACTTGGTTCCTCCAAGCTGAGTAAATTCTTTGCAAAGAACAGTGAAACGGACAGGAGCTGGGGCTGGAACTGGGATAGCACCGCAACCCTGACCTCTAGCATTCCTACGATTCATCCTCAAAATTCAAGAATGAATATTCGGACACAGGTAGAGATAAGATAAAGACAACATAAGACAAAATAAATTCACTTGGATGAACATTCTAATTACATAATGATGCCTGGGACCGCCCATACATACTTATCCAGTGTAAACCAACTCAAGTGAACTGTAGTAAAGGTACAAATAACTTAGAAGATGCCTGGGACCGCCCATCATCTAAGGATCCGTTAAAATATTTACTATATAGTATATTGCGCTATTATAATAATGTCTAACAGTAAAATAAACATATTTTTAAATAGCGTTAAGGCTTTACATTTTCCACCTTAACACAATTAGTGCCAATAGTCTATACAGTACCTGCATATCTCCTGATCGGGAGACTATGAGAAGATAATGCATAGGTACGACATAAATAGAAACTCGTAGTAAAGGCTCGGTATGGTAGGTGACACGGCACACAAGGCAATGCCAGGGTAGATATACCAATTACGCACACGGGCTGGTGGTAACACAGCAGCCACATACGCCCACCTCGGAACACATTCCCAAAATCGAAGGGTGGCCACCAAAAAATCACAAGTAATAAAATGGTATCGAAGAAATGCGTCCGATAAGAGGTGCTACCTCAGCTGGCCCGAGATCGCTCATGTTTTAGCCACCTTATGCCAACTCACGGGAGTTGGGTCCATGTAACATACCACAAGAACGTCGTCACCATCCTACTTCATTCTGGAATCTCCACCGCGTACACGGTTAGTCAAAGTGGTTTTCGGTATCGACAGAGAGTATGTCCATATCCGATCCCGGTCTCTTTGCCAACCAATCGTTATTATAACCCGTGGTTATAACTTTGAAATAATACTTTACTTCAAATGAAAACATCATTTCAAAACTCAATTCTTTATCCAATAAAGATTTAATCATTCGCAATATTTCAAAACAACATATCTTTTCAAATTTCCCTTTTTAAATCATTATTAAATTCAAATGCAAATTATCAAACTTAATACCCTTTTAAAGTTCAAAGATAACATTCATTTATTTCAATTTGAACTTCTCTTTAAAATGATTCATTTCCAATTTAATTTATTCATTAAGATCATTTTAAAAGTGGACTTATTGTTCTTTCATTTCAAGTATTCAATTTCCAAAGTTTCAAACCATTCAGAGTTCGTTTACTAAGTCAAAAACCATAATTATAGAAATTTCAGCCTTTTACAGCATTTAGAAAAAAGCTGTTATAAGTTATATATGAAAACATTTTTTTCAGCAAAGATAGCACTTAAATATGCTGTTAAAAACTCAGTATTTAGTTGAATTATAGTTCAAAATAGAAAAGACAGCATTTCAGAAGTGCTGCGGTAGTTCAGATTTCAAAACAAAGGTTTAAATTGATTTCAGCAAACACAGCAGACCACTACAGCATTTTCAGAGAATGCTATAATAGACCTGAGTCCAATATTAGCCTATAAATTCAACTACAGCAACTACAGCATTTCAGAAATGCTGTAATAGCTCTATTTACACTATTTTAGTTCAATTCAGCAACTATAGCATTTCTGAATGCTATTAAAAGTGATTTCCAGAATTTAGTGTATTTCCAACAAATAATAATCTTCATTTAAAATCCTTTAAATATTAAAAAATCATATTTTTAACAATAAAAATGTTCATTAACATATTATTTATATACCATAAATTTCTTATTATTTAAATCCAATTTTCAACAGATTCTTTTAATAAATTCAAGTGTAAAATTCCAATTCTTCACATTTTTAAATAAACAACATAACACTTAAATTTTCTCCATTTTTTTTCAAATAAATTTAATTTCCAATTTTTATTTATATAACTTAATTTATTTAAATAGAATTCCAATTTTCCACTTAAGTTATATTTCAAAAATTCAATGCAACTATTCATTTTTCCCAACATTTTTAACTTATAGAAAATTCCAAATTTCTATTATTAATAAATAAAAATCCAATTTAAATCAAATTTTCATATATTTACAATTTAAAAATATTTAAAAATCCAAAAAAAACATTTATAAAATAACCACGGATCTGTATATAGTTTTCTAACCTAGGTCAAGTGATACGGATATGTATCATTTCAATCCGCAGTTTAAAATAAAAATCCGGGTTCTATCATTTCAAACCCGCAATCCCAAGTCAAAATAAATAATTTAAAAACCGTTCAGGCCTATCATTTCAGCCCATAACGATTTTTCCTTATTCTAAAGTCCGTTCGGGTATGTATCATTTCAACACATAGTGATTTCTAATCTACAGGGAACTTGCAGTGTGATAAGCATATATATAAGAACAGTTTAACAATATACAATAGTAACAGGTGATGTGACAGGTAACAGGTGATATGACATATAATTTAACATGTTAACATCATATATATATATAAAATCACATGGCAGTTATAACATCATAACTATTTTCTACACATTCAGTTGTGGTTGTTTCACAACTTCATAAGTATATAATTGTCGTGTGAGATTTACTCACCTCTAATTACTGAATATTTCCAAACCAAAGGCACAAATAGACAATAAGCCACGATGACACAACTACGGACTTGAATGGAGGTTGAATCCAAGCTACAATTCTTGTGTACAACCCAAAATAAACAAACAAAACAACGCAATTCAATATGACTATAACATGCAATAACTTTGAAATAAAAGAGAGACGAATTGCCAAACTTTTGCCTTGCTTCCTCAAGCCTTTGTCACGGCCTAGGGTATGTTTTGTTTCAGATTTGGTAAAGTTTTGTTTCAGGTTTATGGCTAGCATGGGTTGGGTTCATGGCCAAAAAAGATGGAGTTCTATACATGAGGCGGTGAATGGTTTTTAGGAAAAAAAGTGGAGTTTTTGTTTGGCTAGGTGGCTCGGCCATGGGAAGTATGCTCGGCCTAAGGGTGCATCATGACTGGACAGAGGTGGAAGGGGTGTGTGGTGGTCAGGTCAGTGGTGGCGGCGGCGGCTATGGTAGTGATTTGAGTGGTGGATGAAGGGAATGAGGCAACAATGGTCAAAAACATTGTTTTTAGGCATGTAGGTTGCAATTTGAAGGTTTTGGTCACCATAGATGGCTCGGCCATGGTCATAGCTGGTGGAGTAGATGGTGTTGGAGGCATGGAAGAGATGTAGGAGTTTGTGGCTGCAGTTATAGAGAAGAGGCCGATCCAAACTAGAAGAGAAACAAGGCAAAAATTTAGAGAAAACAAGGAGAAAAGTAAGAAAAAGAAAGGGAAGCCATTACCAGATCTTATTGAAGCCGTGAGAAACAAATGAAGATGGATTTTTTTTCACGTGAAAACCTATTGAGATGACGGCTACACTAGGATTTTACACGGCTAAGGCAATTAATTGAGGAGTTTAAGGAAATGAAGGGTTTGGGCAAATAAAAGGGCTTACGTTTCAATCTTCCGTATTCCTTTCCATCTAAATCTTTATCTAAACAAAATTTTAGGATAAAATAATTTACAAACCGAAATCAATTAGAAATATGAGGTAACAAATAGTATAATTTGAAAAAAAAAATATGAAGAGAATGCCTTAAAAATACCAAACAGTGTTCTAAAATTGTGAATAAATCACTGTTAGTCTTGGAAAATTATACATTTCATTATAAAATTATTATGAAGTGGAAACTTGAATTAAATTAATTTATTTATCATTTTCAAAATAAAATAGAAAATTAAATTGGAGAAAAATAGAAAAAGGAATAAAGAAATTGTTTTAAAAAAAATAGCAAGCAGGACATAAAAATTACAAGAAAATTACCAATGGCTTTGGAAAGTTATTTACATCATTTTAAAAATATTATAAGACAAAATTTGAAATAAAATGATTTTTAAAACATTTTCAAAGTGAAATAAATAATTAAATGCATGGAAAATATCAAAAGAATTAAAGAAATTGCTAAAAAAATAGGAAACAGAACCTGAAAAATTCAAATAAATTACCATTGATTCTAGAAAAATTTCTACTTCACTATAAAAATAATTTAAAACAAATAAAATAAATTTCAAAAATATTGGGTTGTTACAGCGTTTGAAGAAAGAAGTCGTTATGTATTGGCTATTTCGAGCGTGGCATAGAAACGAGGAACATGATTAAGCTAATCGGGGATTAAGGTTTAAATTAGTAACTAATTAAGTAATTAAGGATAAAAATATACTATTTAATTCTTCAATTTTATAGTTGCAATACTTAATCCATACCATGTCAGATTTGAACGCAGATATTTGCATTAGGTTCATAATGACGTCAACTATGCTTAGGAATTGGTTTAGCGACGATTGGAGCTTGTTAAATTTAACACTGAATTCGAATGTCGTTCGAAGTTGGACGGAACTAGAATGCTTTGGCATAACTAGAATTTCGGTGAGTTAAACTCACTTTTTTAATAAGCAATATGTTATATAGTTGATGAAAAATTATTGACTGGATTTTTGGATGATTTAGTATTTCATCTATTGCTTTGGATTTATTCCTGGTAATTATATAATTTATGTGATGCAAGGGGACAGGTTGGATGGATCCAACAGGATTCATCGCCAATGTTGATTTTATTTACATATATGTGTTGATATATATGAGTTGTGATGTAAGGGGATAGGTTGGAGGGGCCTAATGGGATTACTCACCATTGTTGAATTATTTTCAATAATGTTCTTATTATATGATTACTAAACATCAAGCCTGATTGCTCACACTATGGGATATAACATTTTTATATGTTTAAAACTTAAACCCTTAGTGATAGGGAATCAATATCGATATTGGTTAAGCATCGGTGGCTATTAGCCTTAAAATTAGTATTTAAAATAAATTTCCAGTTGAGTTCGAGTTAGTTTTTGGGATAGAAAATGATTTTAAAATCAAAAATTGGGTTTCATAAATATTTTATTTTAAAGGATTTATTTCTATTTTATTCTAACCTTATTATTTGTCTTTTCCAAGTCATTTAGAAATGGTTTAAAGGATTTTTTATTTACATTTAATGTTGTTTTAAAGAATGTTTCTTTACGGTTAATATTTTTAAGTTATTTATCAATATTTTAATATTTTGCAAAGCTAGTTAGTTAAATAATCAATATGGTTTGAAATTAATAATAATGATTTATTAATAATGTTTTGGTAATTAATTATTATTATTGTAATAATGATAAAAATTTGTTTATTATTATTCTATTAATAATTTTTTGAAACTATTATTATTATTAAGATATTTTAAAGTTAATAATTATTATTTATTTACAATGTTTATTATTAATAATTTATATAATTATGTTCTGAAGTAAATGATTTTTATTTATTATTAAATATTTTCGAGATTTGTAAATAGAGTTTTATACATGGTTTCAATTATTTATAAAATAGTTTTATAAATGGTTTTTTTATAGATTTATAAATGAGTTAATAATTGTTCTTAGATGTTTATAAAGGGATTTTAAAGCGGGGTTTATAGATTTATAAAAGGAGTTTCAAATAGTTTTATGGATTCACAATGAGTTGATAAAGGATTTTTAGAAATGTATAAAGAATTTATAAGCGATAATATATAAAAAAGATTATAAATGATTTTCAGAGATTATAAACTGGTTTTAACGATTTATAAAGGGTTTATAAATGAATATAGAATTGAATAAAAGAAAATCTTTCTCAACTTTGTATATATACTTATACCATTGAGATAAGTATACGAGTACATTTTCTAAGTTATGAAGTGTTATGTTTGTGAGATAAGTATATGGATATTTTCCAAGTATTAGAAATATAGGTATTTGTGGGTATATCTTTGTAAAGGAATTTTTATACAAGTAATTTGCAAAGCGATTTTAATTAATGAAGATTAATTAAAGAGGTTAATGGTTGCTTATATGTGTGACGACCGCCCATGACTCCCGCACCAAAACAAGGAAATAATGCGTTGAAAGGCGTGCCAGGCAGCCATGGGTGACCGTCAAGGGTAGAATAAACATCGCAGAATCTATTGCATAACTCACAGCGCATGGATAAAATACAATAGAGAAATATATGTATAGTGAAGCTTCATAACAGAATATCATCAAATAAGCATCTTAGAAGTTTGATACAATCATCAGAACAGTCAATACATCAAAACCTCACTACAAAGCACTCAAAGTATATACAGCGGAACACCCAGTACATAATATGAAATAATATGCAAAAGCCTCCTGCTCGTCTTCGTCATCATCAACGTAGATCTCAAAGAACAGCATCTGTCACCTGCTACCTAGTCTGCCCATCCCAACATGGATGAACAGCCCAAGGTAATAAGAGGAGACATAAAACCTTGAGTCAGACAAAGTCTTAGTGAGCAGTAAATCAACTATCAAACATACCAAAAGAGCATAAGGGATAAAAGGAATAGGAACCAAACCATCCCACTCCGCCTCTTTCTACAGTGATAGCCCCCAGACACACACTAAGGAGAAGCAAACATAACATGGAAGACAATCAAAGTAAAGCAATAATCATTCGAGTCAAGGTCGATGTTTTCCAGATACAAACCCCCAAGGCCTAAACCAAGATCAGATAAGCACCCGGAAAACACCGCTCTTGAGACCGAATGATGATACAACTAAACGTCCAAACATCCATGACTCTGTCTATCACTGTTATCATTGCCTTGATTTCACCGTTAGTTGAATGACCACCTGTCAAGGGCTAATGGGAACCCCGGTTCTAGACATAACTCCGCACGTCGTCGCAGCCCGTGCCTAAGAATTTTCGCAGCTACCCAGAGTACTAGCACGTCGTCGCAGCCCGTGCTTGGAACGTCGTCGCAGCCCGTTCCAACGTACTCATGCTTTGAGCATGCTAGAACCTTCAACAACGATGAGATCTCAGCCTCCTAGTCATCCTCCTCGATGACTATTTCCATACTAGCTCAAGCGCCTCTCAAGCTAACCATTATCAACCAACTCGCATCGCATCATCGAGTTATCAACGTGCTTGGGATGATCCCGTCTGGATTAAACCAAGGCTACCTCACATCATGCTTCGCTTTATCGCATCATAGCAAAGTCTCATCTCAACATCATGGCTTGCCTCATCGCATCATGGCAAAGTCCCATCTCAACATCATCTAAAACATACATATGAGCTTCAACATCCGCTTCATATGCCACAAGCAGCTTTCACCATTCAAGAGCCTTTCCACTTAGCTTTTGAATCATCTTTGACCATCTTGTCTAGATCTAACTATCAATCAACTAACATACATAGCAATCAATCAAATCAATCATTAGCTTAAGCAATCAAGTAATCAATATGGTCTAAGTAGGCATTTATAACTACAATGGCAATTTCGTAAATAAATGAGCATAAGTCTAACATGCATGGATCATGGGTTTTTAGCATAGATCTAACAATTATAAATCATGGGTTTTTATCTCTACAACTTGATGAATGAACTTGCATAAGTAAACATCTTCATAAGTAATGGATCTACACTTGGATCTAAAGAAAAATGCATAAAATCACTATCTACAACACTCCAACAAACCACCAATCCAATATACTCCTTTGGGTCCGCGTGAGAGATAACCACCACTCACCAAATCACCCAAACACTTCAAAAACTGTCAACTTCAGATCTGGACAGCGAAGATTCAAGCTTGATTCGTCGAAATCCCGCTTGAAACGATGAAATCTAGCTTGGTTGGATGAAGATCTTCAACTTTAGCTCTTGGATCTTCAATCTCGATCTTCGATCTTGGATGGATGTTAGAACTCGATCAAAGTGGAGAAAAGAAGTGAAGAAATGTAGTAGTCGAGCTCTCAAAATGGCAGCACTTCGTCGCTTCAAAATCCGGTGCCAAAAAGTGAGCCAAAGCCCTCTATTTATAGGCAGATCACACCTTAGGTCGTTCTCGGTTTTAGGTCTTTGCCGACCTAAGAAATCCCCGACCTAACTAGGTCGTTTACGACCTAAGTTGCTACAGTATGCATGCGACCTAAAAAAAACACTGCCGCATTCCTTAACTCGTACCAACGACCTACGACTCATCGAAAGCCGCGACCTAACCAAACCCAGGGTCACACGACCTAACGGCTTAATGGTTTAAGCTCCTACGCGACCTAATGCCTTCACGAGTTACGACCTACGACTCACCACTAAGTCGTTCATACGACTCAGCCCTCAATAGCTTAACACCATCAAAAGTTAACAACCTTACGACCTAACTGTGTTACGACTTACGACCTGAATACCCCGCCGACCTAAACTCACACGACCTAATTCCTCAGCATCCTAACTTAGGTCGTCTACAACCTAACTAACATGACTAACTTCCTTAGGTCGCTCATCGAATAAGTCGTAAACCCCATAGGTCGGTCAACTACTATAACTCGTTCACGACTCAACTTCCATAGGTCGTAAACACTCTTAAGTCGTTGTCTAGTAAGTCGCTTAACCCCTAAAACCGATAACTCGCCTAAGCTACTAACTCGTCCAGTTCCTTAGGTCGTTAACCCTTAACTCGGCAACCAGCCTAAGTCCTAAACCATTTCCTTAGGTCGTATAACCGACCTACCCCCTTAACTCGTTCTAACACAATAACTCGTGAAACTTCCATAGGTCGTAATTCCTATAACTCGAAACCCCTTAAGTCGTCTACGACTTAAAAATACACGACCTAAGCTAAATCCACCTACACGAGTTAGCTTCCACACGAGTTAACTTTTCATGACTTAAGCTCTGAACAACATGAACAACACTAACTACCTAGTAGCCATTATTTTACGATTAGTCGACACGTAAAATACGGGTCGTTACATTCTCTCCCCCTTAGGAATTTCGCCCCCGAAATTCTAAACAAACAACAGCAATCAAAACTATTCTGCATGCCTACCATCCATAGCAATCAACAAACCATGCATCCAATTCCTAACCTAGCATGCAGAATTCTAAGACTAGAACAAGGTACAAATTCATGAGATGTCACGACACCTTAGGGCCATACCTCGAAGAGTTCGGGATGAGCTGCCTTCATCCTCTCTTCCTCCTCCCACGTACAGTCGTTAACATCATCACTCCATTGTATCTTGAGCAACGTAATCGTCTTCCTCCTAAGCTGTTTCGTATCGGTTTCAACAATACGAAGCGTCTTACGAGGTCTTCTAACAACTGGATCAACCTCCAAATCTTCACAGCTACCTGCAGAAACCACCGTATTCGAGTCGTGCACATACTTCCGTAGATAAGATACATGAAAAACATTGTGCACACCCGCCATCTTTTCCGGTAACTCCAATCTATAAGCGAGCTTTCCAATTCGCTCAATAATCGGGAATGGTCCAACAAATCTCGGAGTTAACTTTCCTTTCTTCCCGAATCTAATAACACTCTTTATAGGAGAAATCTTCACAAAAACCCTATCACTTACGTCGAATTCCAAATCCTTACGACACTTATCGGCATAACTTTTCTGACGGTCTTGGGCCGCCTTCATTCGTTGCCGAATGATCTCTATACAATCCGAAGTCTGACGAATCATCTCAGGCCCAAGTATCAGCTTTTCTCCAGTTTCCAACCAACATGCCGGAGAGTTACACGGTCTTCCATACAGTGCTTCATATGGTGCCATACCAATGCTAGATTGATAACTGTTGTTATATGCAAACTCCACCAAATGAAGGCGATCTTCCCACGATCCTCCGAAATCCAAAACACAAGCCCTGAGGAGATCTTCCAAAACTCGGTTGACTCTCTCAGTCTGACCATCTGTTTGGGGATGATAAGCTGTACTCAAACACAACTCGGTTCCCAAAACTTCCTGGAAGCTCTTCCAAAATCCACTAGTGAACAAAGGATCTCGGTCGCTCACTATATTCTTCGGAACACCATGGAATCGAACTATCCACTTAACATAAAGCTCAGCCAACTTTGATGCAGTCCTAGTCGATCGAACAGGAATGAACCTTGCACTCTTGGTCAACCAATCTACGATGACCCAAATCCCTTCATTTCCCGCCTTGGTTCTAGGTAGGCCATCGATAAAATCCATCGACACTTGCTCCCACTTCCATGTAGGAACCTCTAATGGCTGAAGTAATGTGATGTCCCGGAAATTTGGGCAATAATTATTTAATAATTTCCATTAATAATTGTTTTAAAATATGAAATGTTGGTTTAACAATTTAATTTAAACAAGAATTATCTTTTGAAGATTAATAATTAATTGGTTTGTCAAATGATATTCTTTTCAAAGTTAAAATTATTTAAATGATAAAATTATCTTTCTAAGCTAATTTAAAGAATATTTTCCAAATTATTTTATATATAGATGTATAAATTATGAATTGATTTAATTTGATTTAAATTGAAAACTTTTCAAAAGTTAATTTAAAAATCTATCTTATATTTTCATAAGAGATTAAAGTAAATATTAGTTTGTTTAAAATTGTATTTTATTATAAAAGTTTATTTTGCTTATTCTAAAAATTGTTTTCTTTGAAATAAATTTAATTTAATTCATTCATATTAGAATATAGTCTTTGATTTAAAGCTCTTGTATAAGACAAACTCAACATCTTTCTTCTTTTTAAAAAAAATCTTTTCTTTTGAAAATTTGTTTTAAAATATTGTTTAAAAATATATTCAAGCAAACATTTAAAATGTATAATTTATAAAGAAGTATAAGTAAGCATGTATTCATTTGCAAGTCTAATGTAAATAAGCATTTATATAAACATGATAACATAAATAAGAAATACATTTAAAAACATTCATAAACTAAATAAATCTATTTTTTTTATTTATATGTATATGTGTAAGACAATTAACCCATAAGAAAACACTTGTACTTAATCTATAACATTACTTAACAAGTGGCATTTGTGTTATTCATTTTTGAAACCATTTTATAAATAGAAAATTAGCAATTCATTTAGTTCAAAACATTATCTTCACTTGAAATCTGAAAATCAGATTTGTAAAAAGAATTTCAAAACCCATTTCTTTAAAATCTTCAATCAAATTCCTCATATCTGCAAATCAGTTTCTTCAAATCTGAAAATTTCAAACTTCAAATCTGCATACAACTTCAATCTTCAATTCTATGCATTTGAATTGGATCTGCATGCTAAGTTCAACTACAAATCTGAAGCAAAAATTTGCATACAACTTCAATTTCTACAAAGCATGTTAAAATCTTCAAATCTGCAACATTAGAATCAGTTTCTTCAAGTCTGCATATCATTTTTCATCATCAAAACACAAATCAGTTTCTTCAAGAACAAACCAAACCCTGCATATCTGAAAGCCCAGTTTCAAAATCTGAAGCAAAGTAACATCAGTTTAAATTCAAAACTGAGGGATCTGCATACATCTGCCTGCAAATCAATTTCTTAAATCTGCAATGCTCAACATCAATTAAAAGATCAGCCTCAAATATGTGCATTTGGATGATGTCTGCATGCATGTTCAACTGGGAATGCAAATGCAATAATTTTGAATTTAAATTGGCAAGCAACTTCTGTAATCAAATGCAAGCCAGGATCAACATGCAACATCATATTGCATTCCTGGAAATAAAATTGGCATCTAGTCTGTTCTCTGCATCTTCCATATAGGTGAGTAAGCTTTTATTTTTAAAAACAGTTCCTTTAAAAAAAAAAAAAATCAAAATCAAAGTTAAAGCAATTTATAGCATTAAATATCAAATGCAAGCTGTTTTCTCTAAATCAAAACTGCCTTGAATTTAAACTGCAATGCTTCATTGATCTTAGACTTTGAGTTATTAGTTGCATGTGAATAAGTATGTTGTATGATTGTATATTGATGAATGCTTTGTGTAAACTTTTACATATAAATTGTTGTTGCTTGGAATCTGCACACCTGTTGTTTATAGAACTAAGAGAGTGATTAGAAAACCCTTGTATCTAGGTTTGATTCCCTGTTAGAATTGATGTGAGAGTGGGGGAAAATTAGGCAATAGATGATCAGAGGTGAAAGGAGATGGCAATTGTGATTTCCAGGTTTTAGACTTAGTTTTTGATGAAGTCAATGTTTTGCTACTTCTTGTTTACTGTAGTGCTTCAAGTGAGGCAGGGTTTTGGGTGGTTGCAGAGGGGTTGTAGATGAGTCATTAGACGGAGATGTAAGTGGTCTGGTGATCGGTGATGGGATTGCAAGATGATGACAGGTTTGGGTAGTTGAAGTTCTGGTGAACTTCAGATGTGCAGGGTTTGTTTTGACTCGGGTAATCCTAGGAGTTTTGTGCTTCTGACTCGAAGCAAGGAGTAGGGAAACTCGAAGTAAAATTTTGGGGTACTCGGGTAAGTTGGTTACAGAGTTAAACCAGAGAGTATTTTGCAGATTTTAATTGTTGATTAAAATTCAAACTTTAGTGCAGTTTGTTCTAAGTGTGAATTAAATCTGAATTCAAATAAAAGTTTTGAATTCAAATTTTTTAAAAGAATGAAAATCTAAAATTTAAACAAGTTTTAATCCTATTTTAAATCAAACTATAAAACTGTTTCAGCTTTTAATCCTGAGAAGCTTTGCAATTTAAAAATTTGAATAAATTCACATTTAAGTTGAAAACTTGATTCAGGTATGATTTGAACCTGAATACAAATATAGTTTTGAGTTCAAAAATTTTAAAAAAAAAATGAAATCCTAAATTTAAATTCAGTTTTAAGTAAGAATTAAAAACAGTTCAGATTTTAAATCTGAAAGTTATTTTGCAAATTTTAAAATGGTGAATGAAATTCAAATTAGTGCCAGCATTTATTCAAGTATGATTTGAATCTGAATTCAAATGTAATTTTGAATTCAAAGTTTTAAAAAAAAATGAGATCTTAAATTTAAAACAAGATTCAAATTTGGCTTTGAGTCAAGATTTTAAAACCAATTCAGATTTACTTTTTAAAATTTGATTTCTGATTTAAAACAGTTTTGTAATTTTTAAAATTTTGAAATAGATTTAAATGTGTTTTGAAATCAAGTTTAAAACTGTTTCAGGTTTACTTTTAAAACCAGTTTTTGAATTCAAAACAGTTTTGACTTTTGTTTTAAAATAATGAACAGATTCAAATATCTTTAAAAGTTCTTAAAAATGAAATCTAGTTTTAAATCAAGAATTTAAAACAGTTTCCAGGTTATCTTTTAAAAAACCAGAGTTTGAATTTAAACAGTGTTTATATGTTTTAAACTTTTGAACAGATTTAAATGTGTTAAGCAAGTTTAAACTCAGTTTGAAATCAATTTAAACTATTCCCAGGTTTCTTTGAATTCCAGTTTTAATTTCAAACAGTTTTTAAATTTAAAATGAATGAACATATTCAAAGGTTTAAAGGAAACTGATTTCAAATAAGTTTAAACTTGAAAATAATTTAGTTCCTTAGTATTTGAAAGTATTTGAATTAAAATATGAAGTATTTATTTAAAACTGAAAGTTTTAATTAATCAATCTTATTTTCAAAGCTTGATTTACTTTAATTAAGTAATCTGGTTTAAACCTTTCAAATATTAAAGTAATGAATGTTTTTAACATTTAATTTATTCAAGGTTTATAATTATTAAATTTGGGTTAATGTTTAAATAGTTAAACATTTTAAATATTAGGATTTTAAAATGGAATTTGAATTTAAATTTAGAAATGTAATGTTTTAAATACATTTGAAATGATTAATGAAATCATTAATAAGTAAATGAATTATTTTGAAAATAATTAAGATAATTAAGGAATTTACTTATTTATTTAATTGTAAATAATGATTTGGAGTAATTTTTAATTAGAGATGATTAATGAATAATTAATCTAAGATAATTTTTCTTAAGTGAATAATTTAAGAAAATGTTATTAATTAATATGATAATTATCTTAGGATAATTAAGTAAATAATTAATATAATTAATTTTGATAATTAATTAGATTAATTAATTGAAGATAATTAATTGTAAATTGTTAAGAATAATTACTTGATAAAAGTAATTAAAGAATTAATTACTTATTGTAATTAATTATGATAATGAGATTAATTAAGTTAATTAATTTAGTTTAATTAATTTAAATAAATCATTTGATGATGTAATAATGATAATTACTTAATGTAATTAGTGGAGCTATATTACTTAGTGAAGTAATAAATGATAATTACTTAAATGTAATTAGTAAAGATAATAAAGTAATTTGGATAATTACTTTTATAATTAATCAAGGGATTAATTAATGAAGATAATTAATTATGGAATAATTAATGAGTAATTAAGGTTAGTTAATTACTGAAATTAATATTAATCAAGGTAATTAATAATTGTAATTTTAAATTGTAGATTAATTACTAAATGTAATTAATTTTTAATAAAGTAATTAATTTAAATATTAATTAGAGATCATTAATTAATATGATTAATGATGTAATTAAGGATTGTTTAATTAAGTAATTAATTAATAGTTAAATGATTAATTAATGTAATTAATTAAGGATAAATGTAATTAATTATAATTAATTAATGAAGTAATTAAATGTTAATTACTTATGATTAAGGTTAATTAATTTTGTGAAATTAATCTAGAGACTAATTACTTATTGTAATTAGTGAATGATTAATCATAGGTGTTTAATCAAGTTGAATTCTTAGAGAATGATTAATTAACTAGGTTAATTAATTAATGGATATTAAGCAAGATTTAAATGTAGTAATTAATTTAATTTACTTTAAATTAATTAGAGATAGAAGTAATTAATTTAATTCATTTTAAATTAATTATAATTGGTGATTAATAAATCATTGCTTATGAATGATATTGATTGGATGGTTGTGATCTCAGAAATGAGATGAGTAGTATCTGTAGGACATGGATGCTTAGTTAAGTATGATAGTTTGGATTATCTAGTTGTGATGATTATCTGATTGTGATTATGAAACAGATTATCTGTTATGATGAGAATGTGATATCTATGGTGATATGAAATTTATCTATCTGTGTGAAGTAGATAATAATGAAATGAGTTATTTGTTTAATACCCTTAAAGTACAACTTGGACATTAAAAGACACGCTTTGGTTTTGATGAGACCGGGATCGGGTTTCCATATTTGGAATTCCGAAAACCACATCGATTCCAATTAAACGTTAGGTCGTTTATCCAAGTGGAGCGAGTGAAGACTCGGGGTGTAAGGGCTATACGTCAGTATAACTCTGTGGGTGATTCCGTAATGAGTTTGACGGAATAGTACTTATAGATTCGAGATGGTGATTGAGAGTGCAAGGGCTATGGTCGTTAACTCTGAGGGTAATTCCAATACGAGTGTAGCGAGATAGTGCCTTCGGTTTCGTTCGAACCCGGAACGAACTTGTATGGATTGAATGCTTTCAGAACATCGTCAGGTGGACGATGAGCATTCTAAGATAGATGTGTTCTATAAAGGTAAATCGTAACCTCAAGCCTCATCAACCGGGAATGGCTAAAACAGGGGAGGTGCAGCAAAGCTTCGTGGGTAGCCCCCACTGGAGAGCAAGATTTATCCTTGTCTAGAGTCCCTTATATTTCGGCTGTGTGGTGCAGTTGGCGACGGCCAATCTGCGGGGTAGTCTTGTTTGGAACTGTTCAGTAAGGAATGGGTCCGGCTTTGTGTTGCAGGGGATGAAGGGAGTAATCCTCGGTACGGTGATCTAGGCCACGTACTGTGACGGGCGGTACCCCAGTAGCCCTGCCATTGTATGGAATCCAAAATCCAATAAGTGCCATCGGATTTGATTGTATTACCCACTTTGTTGGCTAGTATGCTGGAATTTAATCATGTAACAATTTCAGCTATTTCATATTTATTTGAAAACCCTAGACACTATTATAATATCATTGGATTTCCTATCAAATGTTTGGTTAGCGTAAGGTAAAAACTTTTCCATATTTATGTGTGGGAAGTCTTACGTGATACCTTTTCTTTCAAAGGATTTTTCTAAAGTTAAGCAACTTTAACCGTTTACTCACACCAGACCCATGTCTGACCCGAGTGTTTATTTTCTGTTTTATTAAACTCTTGGGTACTCATATTATATATGAGTAGTCAAGTGATTCAGGATTGCTTTGACAAATTCTGGAGGAGGAGCTATGGAGCAGGAGGCTTCAGCGTGTAGATACATATATAGAGGTTCCGCTGTGTTTATGTTGTGTCTGTATCTTGTGATATCTTGAGTTGTATGAATTAGATAGATGTTTATAACTGTCTAGTCTATGTTGTATTGGCTGTATAACTCTGATGTATATAATACTATGTAATGTTTTATGTGATATAATATAATTTATTCGTTTCGCTGTGAGATTCTGATGTTGTTTGTTTCTTCTTTCCTATCTTTTCTCTTTTCTATCCCTTTCTTTCTTAAAAGATGACGCGATTTCCTGGGAGTAGGAAGTTGGGTCGTCACAGGTGGTATCAGAGCATTAGGTTGAGTGAATACCTAGGCTCTGAAGTGTGTCTTTCTTTAGGGAGCATTAGGTTGAGTGAATACCTAGGCTCTGAAGTGTGTCTTTCTTTAGGGAGCATTAGGTTGAGTGAATACCTAGGCTCTGGAGTGGTGTCTTTCTTGAGAGAGCGTATTTGTAATTTTGAATATATATATATGTGTGTATATAATTCTACCTATTAGATTGGGTTACCCGTTCAGGTTTTCCAATATAAGTAATAAAGGTAGATAGGGTAGTGGTGTGTGTAACACAACTACCAATGGTTGGAGTTCGAGTGTTTGAGGTTGGTAGTAAATATGCTAGGGTAGCTTTGGGCATCTTGAGTAGTTCTGCAGTTGGTGAAGGATCTCTCCGATCTCTGAAGGAAATCTTTTCAAGATTCGGAGTTCATCTTTGGATTGTAAGCTGGGTTGCACTCGTATGAATGGATTTTCTAGAGTCTGGAAGCAGTTGGGAGTACTGAAGCCAGCATGGTATCTTGGCAACCTTAGGAAGGAGTTCTGTCGGTGTTTGAGATTGCAGAATGTTTTGTGCTTGGATTGAGATCGAGTTTCCTGAGGGATATCTGTCTATAGAAGGCTCTATTGTGGAAGTGGCTAGTGTAGCTTTGTGATTCGATGAGATTTTGGATAAGAAGTCTTTGGCAGCAGTATCAGCTTGGAGGTGTTGAATGTGCTATCAGGATAGTTTCTTGGCTTAGCTGTATCTTAGAGGTGGAGTCCGGAAGCGGTAGAGTGGCCTGTTTCTTCGGTGGTTCGGAAATCTCTGTGATTCTTTTGTCAGTAGTCCGGGCTGATGGTGAAGCTTGTTCATTTCTTCTAGAAACCCAGCTGAGTGTGATGTTTGTGGTTGGAGGTAGACCACTAGTTTTTCTTGTGATTAGAAGGCTTTAGCTGTTCTGATTGTTGAAGAGAAAACAATTTCTTGGAATCTGAACTGAGCAGAATCGCAAAAGTGACTTGCGATGGTTTGAAAGTTTTTAAGTAATCTTTGTTTGGATTGAAGCATCTCTAGAGGATGTTAGAGTTATTGAAGTGGTTTGAGATTTTATAGAATTTGATGAATAATGTTTCCGGAGTGAGTTGATCAAGTTTATACTTGCGATCATCAACAGCATTCTCAAATCAGAGTGGTGCAGTGGAAGCATGGTGGCAGCTATTCTAGAATAGAAGCAGCACCGATTTATTGAGAATTTGAGTTTTGTGTGGTAGTTTGGATTGATCTAGAAGGTTGAGGAAGCCCAGGATCGACAGGAAAGATTTGTGGATAAAATATTGGATCTTTCTGTATTCTTTGTAGGGTTAAGTGTATGGTTTATCACTGATTTTAAAATCAGTAGTTTTGGGAGGTTTGGAAGTTGACCTGGATTTGTCTGTAGTCCTGTATCCTGTTTAGATTTGTAAATCTAGATATATAGGAGCTCTAGATCTGAGTGGTGTAGCTAGTTTAGATTCTGTAGGGCGAGTGTCCCGGTGTTTGTACCTGGGAAACTCTAGAGAATCCTATTCATAATTTTATCTGGATAATTAGAATTGTTTGTTTTGAATTGGTTGCTATGGTTGCTAGTATTTGGTTGATAGCATATGATTGCTATTTTAAATTTAAAATCTATGTGGGATTATTAAATTACCTTTGCTTTTAAATTTCGGGGACGAAATTTTTTTAAGGGGGGAGGAATGTGATGTCCCGGAAATTTGGGCAATAATTATTTAATAATTTCCATTAATAATTGTTTTAAAATGTGAAATGTTGGTTTAACAATTTAATTTAAACAAGAATTATCTTTTGAAGATTAATAATTAATTGGTTTGTCAAATGATATTCTTTTCAAAGTTAAAATTATTTAAATGATAAAATTATCTTTCTAAGCTAATTTAAAGAATATTTTCCAAATTATTTTATATATAGATGTATAAATTATGAATTGATTTAATTTGATTTAAATTGAAAACTTTTCAAAAGTTAATTTAAAAATCTATCTTATATTTTCATAAGAGATTAAAGTAAATATTAGTTTGTTTAAAATTGTATTTTATTATAAAAGTTTATTTTGCTTATTCTAAAAATTGTTTTCTTTGAAATAAATTTAATTTAATTCATTCATATTAGAATATAGTCTTTGATTTAAAGCTCTTGTATAAGACAAACTCAACATCTTTCTTCTTTTTAAAAAAAATCTTTTCTTTTGAAAATTTGTTTTAAAATATTGTTTAAAAATATATTCAAGCAAACATTTAAAATGTATAATTTATAAAGAAGTATAAGTAAGCATGTATTCATTTGCAAGTCTAATGTAAATAAGCATTTATATAAACATGATAACATAAATAAGAAATACATTTAAAAACATTCATAAACTAAATAAATCTATTTTTTTTATTTATATGTATATGTGTAAGACAATTAACCCATAAGAAAACACTTGTACTTAATCTATAACATTACTTAACAAGTGGCATTTGTGTTATTCATTTTTGAAACCATTTTATAAATAGAAAATTAGCAATTCATTTAGTTCAAAACATTATCTTCACTTGAAATCTGAAAATCAGATTTGTAAAAAGAATTTCAAAACCCATTTCTTTAAAATCTTCAATCAAATTCCTCATATCTGCAAATCAGTTTCTTCAAATCTGAAAATTTCAAACTTCAAATCTGCATACAACTTCAATCTTCAATTCTATGCATTTGAATTGGATCTGCATGCTAAGTTCAACTACAAATCTGAAGCAAAAATTTGCATACAACTTCAATTTCTACAAAGCATGTTAAAATCTTCAAATCTGCAACATTAGAATCAGTTTCTTCAAGTCTGCATATCATTTTTCATCATCAAAACACAAATCAGTTTCTTCAAGAACAAACCAAACCCTGCATATCTGAAAGCCCAGTTTCAAAATCTGAAGCAAAGTAACATCAGTTTAAATTCAAAACTGAGGGATCTGCATACATCTGCCTGCAAATCAATTTCTTAAATCTGCAATGCTCAACATCAATTAAAAGATCAGCCTCAAATATGTGCATTTGGATGATGTCTGCATGCATGTTCAACTGGGAATGCAAATGCAATAATTTTGAATTTAAATTGGCAAGCAACTTCTGTAATCAAATGCAAGCCAGGATCAACATGCAACATCATATTGCATTCCTGGAAATAAAATTGGCATCTAGTCTGTTCTCTGCATCTTCCATATAGGTGAGTAAGCTTTTATTTTTAAAAACAGTTCCTTTAAAAAAAAAAAAATCAAAATCAAAGTTAAAGCAATTTATAGCATTAAATATCAAATGCAAGCTGTTTTCTCTAAATCAAAACTGCCTTGAATTTAAACTGCAATGCTTCATTGATCTTAGACTTTGAGTTATTAGTTGCATGTGAATAAGTATGTTGTATGATTGTATATTGATGAATGCTTTGTGTAAACTTTTACATATAAATTGTTGTTGCTTGGAATCTGCACACCTGTTGTTTATAGAACTAAGAGAGTGATTAGAAAACCCTTGTATCTAGGTTTGATTCCCTGTTAGAATTGATGTGAGAGTGGGGGAAAATTAGGCAATAGATGATCAGAGGTGAAAGGAGATGGCAATTGTGATTTCCAGGTTTTAGACTTAGTTTTTGATGAAGTCAATGTTTTGCTACTTCTTGTTTACTGTAGTGCTTCAAGTGAGGCAGGGTTTTGGGTGGTTGCAGAGGGGTTGTAGATGAGTCATTAGACGGAGATGTAAGTGGTCTGGTGATCGGTGATGGGATTGCAAGATGATGACAGGTTTGGGTAGTTGAAGTTCTGGTGAACTTCAGATGTGCAGGGTTTGTTTTGACTCGGGTAATCCTAGGAGTTTTGTGCTTCTGACTCGAAGCAAGGAGTAGGGAAACTCGAAGTAAAATTTTGGGGTACTCGGGTAAGTTGGTTACAGAGTTAAACCAGAGAGTATTTTGCAGATTTTAATTGTTGATTAAAATTCAAACTTTAGTGCAGTTTGTTCTAAGTGTGAATTAAATCTGAATTCAAATAAAAGTTTTGAATTCAAATTTTTTAAAAGAATGAAAATCTAAAATTTAAACAAGTTTTAATCCTATTTTAAATCAAACTATAAAACTGTTTCAGCTTTTAATCCTGAGAAGCTTTGCAATTTAAAAATTTGAATAAATTCACATTTAAGTTGAAAACTTGATTCAGGTATGATTTGAACCTGAATACAAATATAGTTTTGAGTTCAAAAATTTTAAAAAAAAAAAATGAAATCCTAAATTTAAATTCAGTTTTAAGTAAGAATTAAAAACAGTTCAGATTTTAAATCTGAAAGTTATTTTGCAAATTTTAAAATGGTGAATGAAATTCAAATTAGTGCCAGCATTTATTCAAGTATGATTTGAATCTGAATTCAAATGTAATTTTGAATTCAAAGTTTTAAAAAAAAATGAGATCTTAAATTTAAAACAAGATTCAAATTTGGCTTTGAGTCAAGATTTTAAAACCAATTCAGATTTACTTTTTAAAATCTGATTTCTGATTTAAAACAGTTTTGTAATTTTTAAAATTTTGAAATAGATTTAAATGTGTTTTGAAATCAAGTTTAAAACTGTTTCAGGTTTACTTTTAAAACCAGTTTTTGAATTCAAAACAGTTTTGACTTTTGTTTTAAAATAATGAACAGATTCAAATATCTTTAAAAGTTCTTAAAAATGAAATCTAGTTTTAAATCAAGAATTTAAAACAGTTTCCAGGTTATCTTTTAAAAAACCAGAGTTTGAATTTAAACAGTGTTTATATGTTTTAAACTTTTGAACAGATTTAAATGTGTTAAGCAAGTTTAAACTCAGTTTGAAATCAATTTAAACTATTCCCAGGTTTCTTTGAATTCCAGTTTTAATTTCAAACAGTTTTTAAATTTAAAATGAATGAACATATTCAAAGGTTTAAAGGAAACTGATTTCAAATAAGTTTAAACTTGAAAATAATTTAGTTCCTTAGTATTTGAAAGTATTTGAATTAAAATATGAAGTATTTATTTAAAACTGAAAGTTTTAATTGATCAATCTTATTTTCAAAGCTTGATTTACTTTAATTAAGTAATCTGGTTTAAACCTTTCAAATATTAAAGTAATGAATGTTTTTAACATTTAATTTATTCAAGGTTTATAATTATTAAATTTGGGTTAATGTTTAAATAGTTAGACATTTTAAATATTAGGATTTTAAAATGGAATTTGAATTTAAATTTAGAAATGTAATGTTTTAAATACATTTGAAATGATTAATGAAATCATTAATAAGTAAATGAATTATTTTGAAAATAATTAAGATAATTAAGGAATTTACTTATTTATTTAATTGTAAATAATGATTTGGAGTAATTTTTAATTAGAGATGATTAATGAATAATTAATCTAAGATAATTTTTCTTAAGTGAATAATTTAAGAAAATGTTATTAATTAATATGATAATTATCTTAGGATAATTAAGTAAATAATTAATATAATTAATTTTGATAATTAATTAGATTAATTAATTGAAGATAATTAATTGTAAATTGTTAAGAATAATTACTTGATAAAAGTAATTAAAGAATTAATTACTTATTGTAATTAATTATGATAATGAGATTAAGTAAGTTAATTAATTTAGTTTAATTAATTTAAATAAATCATTTGATGATGTAATAATGATAATTACTTAATGTAATTAGTGGAGCTATATTACTTAGTGAAGTAATAAATGATAATTACTTAAATGTAATTAGTAAAGATAATAAAGTAATTTGGATAATTACTTTTATAATTAATCAAGGGATTAATTAATGAAGATAATTAATTATGGAATAATTAATGAGTAATTAAGGTTAGTTAATTACTGAAATTAATATTAATCAAGGTGATTAATAATTGTAATTTTAAATTGTAGATTAATTACTAAATGTAATTAATTTTTAATAAAGTAATTAATTTAAATATTAATTAGAGATCATTAATTAATATGATTAATGATGTAATTAAGGATTGTTTAATTAAGTAATTAATTAATAGTTAAATGATTAATTAATGTAATTAATTAAGGATAAATGTAATTAATTATAATTAATTAATGAAGTAATTAAATGTTAATTACTTATGATTAAGGTTAATTAATTTTGTGAAATTAATCTAGAGACTAATTACTTATTGTAATTAGTGAATGATTAATCAGAGGTGTTTAATCAAGTTGAATTCTTAGAGAATGATTAATTAACTAGGTTAATTAATTAATGGATATTAAGCAAGATTTAAATGTAGTAATTAATTTAATTTACTTTAAATTAATTAGAGATAGAAGTAATTAATTTAATTCATTTTAAATTAATTATAATTGGTGATTAATAAATCATTGCTTATGAATGATATTGATTGGATGGTTGTGATCTCAGAAATGAGATGAGTAGTATCTGTAGGACATGGATGCTTAGTTAAGTATGATAGTTTGGATTATCTAGTTGTGATGATTATCTGATTGTGATTATGAAACAGATTATCTGTTATGATGAGAATGTGATATCTATGGTGATATGAAATTTATCTATCTGTGTGAAGTAGATAATAATGAAATGAGTTATTTGTTTAATACCCTTAAAGTACAACTTGGACATTAAAAGACACGCTTTGGTTTTGATGAGACCGGGATCGGGTTTCCATATTTGGAATTCCGAAAACCACATCGATTCCAATTAAACGTTAGGTCGTTTATCCAAGTGGAGCGAGTGAAGACTCGGGGTGTAAGGGCTATACGTCAGTATAACTCTGTGGGTGATTCCGTAATGAGTTTGACGGAATAGTACTTATAGATTCGAGATGGTGATTGAGAGTGCAAGGGCTATGGTCGTTAACTCTGAGGGTAATTCCAATACGAGTGTAGCGAGATAGTGCCTTCGGTTTCGTTCGAACCCGGAACGAACTTGTATGGATTGAATGCTTTCAGAACATCGTCAGGTGGACGATGAGCATTCTAAGATAGATGTGTTCTATAAAGGTAAATCGTAACCTCAAGCCTCATCAACCGGGAATGGCTAAAACAGGGGAGGTACAGCAAAGCTTCGTGGGTAGCCCCCACTGGAGAGCAAGATTTATCCTTGTCTAGAGTCCCTTATATTTCGGCTGTGTGGTGCAGTTGGCGACGGCCAATCTGCGGGGTAGTCTTGTTTGGAACTGTTCAGTAAGGAATGGGTCCGGCTTTGTGTTGCAGGGGATGAAGGGAGTAATCCTCGGTACGGTGATCTAGGCCACGTACTGTGACGGGCGGTACCCCAGTAGCCCTGCCATTGTATGGAATCCAAAATCCAATAAGTGCCATCGGATTTGATTGTATTACCCACTTTGTTGGCTAGTATGCTGGAATTTAATCATGTAACAATTTCAGCTATTTCATATTTATTTGAAAACCCTAGACACTATTATAATATCATTGGATTTCCTATCAAATGTTTGGTTAGCGTAAGGTAAAAACTTTTCCATATTTATGTGTGGGAAGTCTTACGTGATACCTTTTCTTTCAAAGGATTTTTCTAAAGTTAAGCAACTTTAACCGTTTACTCACACCAGACCCATGTCTGACCCGAGTGTTTATTTTCTGTTTTATTAAACTCTTGGGTACTCATATTATATATGAGTAGTCAAGTGATTCAGGATTGCTTTGACGAATTCTGGGGGAGGAGCTATGGAGCAGGAGGCTTCAGCGTGTAGATACATATATAGAGGTTCCGCTGTGTTTATGTTGTGTCTGTATCTTGTGATATCTTGAGTTGTATGAATTAGATAGATGTTTATAACTGTCTAGTCTATGTTGTATTGGCTGTATAACTCTGATGTATATAATACTATGTAATGTTTTATGTGATATAATATAATTTATTCGTTCCGCTGTGAGATTCTGATGTTGTTTGTTTCTTCTTTCCTATCTTTTCTCTTTTCTATCCCTTTCTTTCTTAAAAGATGACGCGATTTCCTGGGAGTAGGAAGTTGGGTCGTCACAAGTAATCCACTTGGCTTTTTCTGTTCAGCTTTTACCAACTGACAGTTCATACATTTGGAAATAAAATTTCCAACGTCCTTCTTCATACCTTCCCAGTAATAGGTTCTCTTCATATCCCGATACATCTTATTTCCTCCTGGATGAATTGTCAACTTCGAGTGATGACTTTCCTTCAAAACTTCATCTCTCAACTCATCGATATCGGGAACAACCAGTCGTCCTTGCTTCCGAAGCCAACCCTCTCGGTCGACTTCGAATCTTTTATCCTTCTCTGGGTCCAATCCAGATTCCAAATCACGGATAATCTTGACAAGCTTATCGTCTCGCTTTTGGCTCTCGCCAATCCTTTCCACAAGAGTAGGTCTTATCGATAAGTTTGCCAACATTTCAGGTTCCAATTCACATCTAGGCCTGAAGTCAAATCCAGCCAAATACTCGAGACTCTTCCATTCCGAAAACATGGCTCCCAATCCGACATGTCTTCGACTTAACGCATCAGCCACTTCGTTACCTTTTCCCGGAGTATAGGCTATACCAAAATCATACGATGCCAAGAACTCTAGCCACCGTTGCTATCGAAGATTCAAATCCTTTTGAGAGAACAGATACTTCAACGACTTATGATCTGTAAACAACTCGAATCTAACTCCCAATAGATAATGTCTCCACATCTTCAAAGCAAATACGATCGCCGCTAACTCCAAATCATGAGTCGGATAATTCCTTTCATGCGGCTTCAGTTGTCGACTTGCATATGCAACAACTTTATTCTTCTGCATTAGTACTGCTCCAAGTCCAGTACCACATGCATCGGTGTAAACCACCATCTCATCATTCCCACTTGGAATAGTCAAAACAGGAGTACTCGTCAGTCGCTCTTTCCGGATTCCAAAAGCTTGCTCACACTTAGCATCCTAACAGAACACTTGGTTCTTCTTCGTCAACCCTGTTAATGGTGCAGCTATCTTGGAAAAGTCTTTGATAAACCGACGATAATATCCTGCTAATTAAAGAAAACTTCTCACATCAGATGCATTTTTAGGTCTAACCCAATCCTGGATTGCTGCCACCTTAGCGGGATCAACCGCTATTCCATTACCAGAGATAACATGGCCTAAGAACCTCACTTCACTCTTCCAGAAGTGACACTTCGAAAACTTAGCCTTCAGCTGATGTTTCCGCAAGATTTCCAAAACCAAACGCAAGTGCGTCTTATGCTCTTCTTCAGTTCTGGAATAAATTAGAATATCATCCACGAACACAAGCACGAACTTATTCAACTGATCTCTGAACACTCTATTCATAAGATCCACAAAATATGCTGGTGCGTTAGTCAATCCAAACGCCATTACCAGCCACTCATAAAAACCGGATGGTGTCCTAAAAGAAGTCTTCGGCACACTATCCTTTGCCACTCTCAACTGGTGAAATCCCGTTGCCAAATCCATCTGAGAAAACACCTTAGCATCGTGAAGCTCATCAAACAAGTCATCTATTCTCGGCAATGGGTACTTGTTCTTCTTAGTCACCTTATTCAGCTCACGATAATCGACACACAACCTCAACGATCCATCCGCTTTGGTTGCGAACACAACTGGTGCACCCCATTCGGACACACTACGCCGAATGAATCCTTTCCGTAAAAGGTCATCAACTTGCACCTTCAACTCTTGCTGTTCCCTAGGCGCCATCCGCCTAAGAGGCATCACAACAGGTCTGGCTCCCTCAACTACATCGATACGAAACTCGATCTCTCTATGCGGCGGTAACCCTTTGACTTCCTCAAAGACATCCTCAAATCCATTTGTGATTGGCACCGATGACAGTCCATCCCGTGGAACAACCAGCGAATACATGAAGCTCATGAAGACACCTTCTTCATGCTTACATCGTATCACAACCTTTCGCCCCTCCACATTCTCGACTGTCACCTCCAATCTCTCACAATCAACCTTTGCCGCATACTTCCTAAGCCAGTCCATACCCAAAATAATTCCGAACCCCGCAAAGTTCAGAACAAAACAATCATAAACAAAAGAGCAATCATGACTCGACACAACTAGACCACGGCATATCATACACAAACATGACGAACCCACAACTGGATTAGTCACAACCAATGGCCTATCAACAATATCCGGTTCCAAACCTAACCGGCCTACAAGATCATCACAAACAAAAGAATGCGACGCTCCAGTATCAAACAACACTCTAACTGGAACACCACAAATGGAAAGAGTACCTTGAACCACCACACTCTTCCCTTTCTCTTCAGCAGTAAGAGCTTTTGAAAACGACGGCACAGCTCCCAAAGCATAAGCTTGCACAATCTGCCTGTTCTTCCTTGGTTCTGAACAATCTTTCCTAAAATGCCCTGGCTTGTCACAGTTGTGGCATTTCGCCGGCGCCTTTGGATTCGTACAATCCTTGGAGAGATGGCCCTTCTGCTGGCAATTATAGCAAGTCATTTCGCCACTCGGCTTCTTCTGGCCATCGTTACCCTTCTGTTGCTGTTGCTTCCTCTTCTTGTTTCCACCCTTCTGTGGCTTAAACCCTTCCTTGGTTATAGCAACAACAGAACTCTCCCTAGGAAATAAACTCTCATGCCTGAGAGCTTTCTCCACAAGCTTCTCAAACGGATCGTCCAGATGATCCACCAACTGTCTTCCAAGATAAGCATCCAAACCGGTCACAAACTTCTCATTCTTCTGATAGGGAGAATCAATATATGATCTGGCATACTTGGACAAAGCTTCAAACTCAGAAACATACTCAAGAACGGGTCTTCCACCTTGCTTGAGCTCCACAAACTTTTTAAACAAGATAGATTTCTGAGCCGTAGAGATGAACTTAGCTTCAAATCTAGCTTGGAATTGCTCCCAAGTAATCTCCTCCTCCGGAGTATCAATGGTGCTAGAATTCCACCAATCCGAAGCTCTCCCTTGAAGTTGCCTTGATGCAAGCTTCCTCTTAGTTGCATCCTCAATTCCCAAGTCACCAAAGATCCTTCTACAAGCATCAATCCATCTTTGCACTTCAATGGTTGATTCCATTCCCAAGAAAACCTTTCCTCCAAGAGAAGTATAGTCCTTGCAAAGCTTAGCAAAATCCACTGGTCTTGGAGCTTGAACTTGAACTCCAACATCTACTGATGGCCCCGAGGCTGGTATCCTTCTCATGATCGAAGTCATCATGGCCTCAAACATAGGAGCATAATCAACAGCTTCCCTAGCAGCACGGCCTTCCCTAGCAGCTGGTCTCCCCCTTCGACTCATCCTTAATATCTACAAAATGGAATGACTTAGAACACCTTGAGAAACAACTGCATAAGGAGTTCAAATCCTTCTAAACTACTATATTATATATAGTAATCATTCATCAAAAAACAATTACGTCTCTCATACGTAGTTACGTCAGCGAGCATTGGCTAAAATCGATTAACCAAAGCTCTGATACCAAATGTGACGACCGCCCATGACTCCCGCACCAAAACAAGGAAATAATGCGCTGAAAGGCGTGCCAGGCAGCCATGGGTGACCGTCAAGGGTAGAATAAACATCGCAGAATCTATTGCATAACTCACAGCGCATGGATAAAATACAATAGAGAAATATATGTATAGTGAAGCTTCATAACAGAATATCATCAAATAAGCATCTTAGAAGTTTGATACAATCATCAGAACAGTCAATACATCAAAACCTCACTACAAAGCACTCAAAGTATATACAGCGGAACACCCAGTACATAATATGAAATAATATGCAAAAGCCTCCTGCTCGTCTTCGTCATCATCAACGTAGATCTCCAAGAACAGCATCTGTCACCTGCTACCTAGTCTGCCCATCCCAACATGGATGAACAGCCCAAGGTAATAAGAGGAGACATAAAACCTTGAGTCAGACAAAGTCTTAGTGAGCAGTAAATCAACTATCAAACATACCAAAAGAGCATAAGGGATAAAAGGAATAGGAACCAAACCATCCCACTCCGCCTCTTTCTACAGTGATAGCCCCCAGACACACACTAAGGAGAAGCAAACATAACATGGCAGACAATCAAAGTAAAGCAATAATCATTCGAGTCAAGGTCGATGTTTTCCAGATACAAACCCCCAAGGCCTAAACCAAGATCAGATAAGCACCCGGAAAACATCGCTCTTGAGACCGAATGATGATACAACTAAACGTCCAAACATCCATGACTCTGGCTATCACTGTTATCATTGCCTTGATTTCACCGTTAGTTGAATGACCACCTGTCAAGGGCTAATGGGAACCCCGGTTCTAGACATAACTCCACACGTCGTCGCAGCCCGTGCCTAGGAATTTTCACAGCTACCCAGAGTACTAGCACGTCGTCGCAGCCCGTGCTTGGAACGTCGTCGCAGCCCGTTCCAACGTACTCTTGCTTTGAGCATGCTAGAACCTTCAACAACGATGAGATCTCAGCCTCCTAGTCATCCTCCTCGACGACTATTTCCATACTAGCTCAAGCGCCTCTCAAGCTAACCATTATCAACCAACTCGCATCGCATCATCGAGTTATCAACGTGCTTGGGATGATCCCGTCTGGATTACACCAAGGCTACCTCACATCATGCTTCGCTTTATCGCATCATAGCAAAGTCTCATCTCAACATCATGGCTTGCCTCATCGCATCATGGCAAAGTCCCATCTCAACATCATCTAATCCATACATATGAGCTTCAACATCCGCTTCATATGCCACAAGCAGCTTTCACCATTCAAGAGCCTTTCCACTTAGCTTTTGAATCATCTTTGACCATCTTGTCTAGATCTAACTATCAATCAACTAACATACATAGCAATCAATCAAATCAATCATTAGCTTAAGCAATCAAGTAATCAAATATGGTCTAAGTAGGCATTTATAACTACAATGGCAATTTCGTAAATAAATGAGCATAAGTCTAACATGCATGGATCATGGGTTTTTAGCATAGATCTAACAATTATAAATCATGGGTTTTTATCTCTACAACTTGATGAATGAACTTGCATAAGTAAACATCTTCATAAGTAATGGATCTACACTTGGATCTAAAGAAAAATGCATAAAATCACTATCTACAACACTCCAACAAACCACCAATCCAATATACTCCTTTAGGTCCGCGTGAGAGATAACCACCACTCACCAAATCACCCAAACACTTCAAAAACTGTCAACTTCAGATCTGGACAGCGAAGATTCAAGCTTGATTCGTCGAAATCCCGCTTGAAACGATGAAATCTAGCTTGGTTGGATGAAGATCTTCAACTTTAGCTCTTGGATCTTCAATCTCGATCTTCGATCTTGGATGGATGTTAGAACTCGATCAAAGTGGAGAAAAGAAGTGAAGAAATGTAGTAGTCGAGCTCTCAAAATGGCAGCACTTCGTCGCTTCAAAATCCGATGCCAAAAAGTGAGCCAAAGCCCTCTATTTATAGGCAGATCACACCTTAGGTCGTTCTCGGTTTTAGGTCTTTGCCGACCTAAGAAATCCCCAACCTAACTAGGTCGTTTACGACCTAAGTTGCTACAGTATGCATGCGACCTAAAAAAAACACTACCGCATTCCTTAACTCGTACCAACGACCTACGACTCATCGAAAGTCGCGACCTAACCAAACCCAGGGTCACACGACCTAACGGCTTAATGGTTTAAGCTCCTACGCGACCTAATGCCTTCACGAGTTACGACCTACGACTCACCACTAAGTCGTTCATACGACTCAGCCCTCAATAGCTTAACACCATCACAAGTTAACAACCTTACGACCTAACTGTGTTACGACTTACGACCTAAATACCCCGCCGACCTAAACTCACACGACCTAATTCCTCAGCATCCTAACTTAGGTCGTCTGCGACCTAACTAACATGACTAACTTCCTTAGGTCACTCATCGAATAAGTCGTAAACCCCATAGGTCGGTCAACTACTATAACTCGTTCACGACTCAACTTCCATAGGTCGTAAACACTCTTAAGTCGTTGTCTAGTAAGTCGCTTAACCCCTAAAACCGATAACTCGCCTAAGCTACTAACTCGTCCAGTTCCTTAGGTCGTTAACCCTTCACTCGACAACCACCCTAAGTCCTAAACCATTTCCTTAGGTCGTATAACCGACCTATCTCCTTAACTCGTTCTAACAAAATAACTCGTGAAACTTCCATAGGTCGTAATTCCTATAACTCGAAACCCCTTAAGTCGTCTACGACTTAAAAATACACGACCTAAGCTAAATCCACCTACACGAGTTAGCTTCCACACGAGTTAACTTTTCATGACTTAAGCTCTGAACAACATGAACAACACTAACAACCTAGTAGACATTATTTTACGATTAGTCGACACGTAAAATACGGGTCGTTACAATATGCTTAACAAATGCTGGTTTTCCTTATGGAATTAAATCCCTAATTTGGATGTGTGTTTGTTGATAGCTAAATAAATGATTATCGAATATGGATCCAAAACATAACTTTGGAAATATCTAGGAGAAACATGCGACTTATATGGCACGGTCATCTCTATGATGCACCACTGTATGCATAAATCTTGTTTTGTTCTCCTCAGACAAATGATAAGGAAATACATCCGTTAACGGTTAGGAGGTGATCTATGCCCTTATCTTTGACTATTTATTTTCTAAAGAATCAAGGTTGAGTTTACCGAAAACTATTAAATGTTGTTTCAAATAGACCGGGATCAGATATGTTGTACGAAAACCACTTCGATCCAACTCAAGTGTTTCGACATGACGAAATCTTGAAGATGATGGAATTGAAGACGGAGCTCTTTGAAGTGCTAGGGGTGCTTACTACTAATCGTGAGGTGATTCCAAAATAGATGTAGAAAAGGTAGTGCCTTTGGTTTGTTCATATCCTCAACAATTTGTGTGGATGAATGCTGGCGTTGCATAGCTGCTTGGGGGGCAATGTTAGCATTCCAGGTGGGAAGTGCCATATAAAGGTAAAACATAAACTTGAGCCTCATCAATCGGGGAAATGAAAAAAAATCGAATATACATAAGGGCTATGTGGGTAGCTCCCATCAGGGTATGGTCATTCCATATCCAGATCGATTACTATCTACTCATGTATGCTTTGAGGCCTAAATTGGGGCGATTATATTCGTAATACTAGTCAAGTGTTAGTCCATCCTTTGTGCTACGGGTACAAGATGTTCTTTGTCAGTCCCCGGTGCATTTTATCTAGAGATGTACGATTAGTAGGTAGTTTCTTCCCTTGTCATAGTATGGAATCCATTCTGCATACGAGCTTTATGAAATTAGTTGTGCTAAACTATATTGAAACGTGAGATGCAAGCATTTCAGCTATATCCATATTTTATTTTGACCCCTAATATAAGCGGATTTTCTATATAAAATGTTTTGGTTATCGAAATGTAAAAACATGTCCGTGTTTATGTGTGGCGTGGTCTTACGAAGTACTTTAGTTGAAAGGTTTTTGATAAACATTAAATTCCATTTTGATGTATTTTTTCACAATGGTTTATCAGACTGATCCGTGCATTCTTCCCTTTCAATGCTTGGGTCAGACCGAGCTATTTACATATTTTCTTTGGATGCATTGGAGCTCAGGAGAGGAGCTGGAAGTCCAAGATGTATTTACATATTTCTTATGTTTTTCTATGTTGTCTGTTGGTTTTATTTATCAACAAGTTGTAAGGGCAGCCTATTACAACTGTCTAGGATGAAATAGGTTTGTGTACTCGGGTTGATGTATATATACTATAGTTTTTCTCTATGTAAAGGTTTGTTATATTTTATATATTATTTGTTCCACTATGAGATTCTGCATTGTTTAGTTTTCCTGTTCTCTTTTTTCTTTCTTCTTCCTTCTTTCATCCCTAACGATCGGTATTCTTGGCATTTGATTGCTCAACACAAAATGTAATGGATGTATTATCATCAGATTTCGATGGTTGAAAATCTTATTTGTTACGTTTACCATACTAAAAGTTTATTTCTTGGGATTATCTACATACTACTTAATTGCATCATTGTTGTGTTTGATCTCTTGTTCTTCTATATTTTGCATCTAACTACTCCTCATCTGTTTCGTTACTTGTAAACCTTGAATTCTGTTATCATTGTTTACTATTGCTTATAAAAAAAAGGATTTTCTCAAGTATATTGGAAATACTACTCTTTTCAGATGTATTCTTGTTGTACAAAACGAATGGTTTGACATATTTTAACTAGATAAGATTATCCGCATGATGTAAATTCAGACAATGATGAATAATCTACTATGATAAAGAGTCTAATCCTCTTCTACAATGATCTTTTTTAGTATATGTTGGGCCATATTCATCTTCTATATGTAAATATTTGTAATAGTAGCATTATACTTAGTAGATGATTTACCATTGTAATGGTATCATTATATGCCAACTGATTAAAAATATTTCAGTTCTAGAAAATTCATGTTAGTATATAAATGCATCTCAATAACGGTAGAAACTCCATCTTAGAAGAAATACCTTTTTTAGTTGAAAATATACTATTTTACCTCAATCTTCTATTCTTCTGCTTTAATATGCATTTGGTCATCTTCATGCTACATGAGAATGAGAAGAATAAGGGACTAGATTTGGCGCCCTACTATTTATGTTTTTATTTATTTTTTATTTTTTACATTTAAGCATAAGATGATGTATGTGTGAATTGACTAGAAAATGAAAGAAACAGAACCGAGAGAAGAATATGCAATTACATGTTGTATGGATTAACTAATTAATTATTAAAAATTAAAAGAGACCATGAAAGAAGGAAGTAATTTAGAAAATTGGGGCGGATTAAGTAATAGTTAAGGTAGATATGAATAAAATTTCCCATTATAAAATCGACTCTTTATATCTATTCTGTTATATAAGAAAATACAAATTTCAATCATTTATTCTCTTTTTAGGAAATTTATGGTAACTATTGAGATAAGGGAGTTAATAAGAGCGTCAAACATATTTTAGTAAAAACTCTATATCTAATCATTTATATTCTCTTTTCAGCTCATATTTTGTGTTCACCTTAATTCAGGAAATAATTAGGCATTTTCCCCTTCTTCATATTTATATCTCAATCTATCGTATCTTCTGTTTTGTTAAACAAAAAACATGGTACCATTTGTATCTCACTTCTCACTTGATAAGAATTTATATACTTCTATAAAATGAGTTTTCGCATTCTTAAAATCAATTGTAATAACCATGTTTTCTACGTCTATTGAACTTAATAATGTAGAAGTGTTCTAGTTTGACTTTTGATAATTATTATTTTGGAAATAATTTTTTTAATCGATGTCAATTAAATAAAAAGATTTTTTTAATAAATAGGATCAATAATTAACTGTTTTAATAAATAAAGAATGTTTTTACAGTATAATTTTTTTATATGTTGAAACAATTGGAAATTTATTTTTGACACTGGAAATAATCAAACAAGGATAGGAGAGTATCAGACGAAGAAAATTGTACAATTTTGAAATACGTTTTTATGCGAATGAAATGTTGACCAATTTAAACTAGATTAAAATATATTTCTAAAATTTTGACGAGGATTAGTATTAAAAATTTAAATTGAAAGGAAATTTGGTTAAAATCAAAAAATTTAATAAACAAAGCCTATAGCCCATTTATTAATATCAAACCCAAATCTGAATACCTTTGTTTCCAAAACCCTATTTCCTAAGTCTTAAGATCTTTGTTGTAACCTCATATTTTCTTAATTCCTAGTTCCTTTAATCTTCTATATCAAACTAAATGAAAAATGAAAAAAATTGAAAACCGCGAAGAGCAGAATCACGTTCAAGGGTGAGGAGGCGCAACCTCAAGAGCAACGTGTGACGGCCCTGACTCGACTTACGAAAATCGACAACGAATACGACACTCGTATTCAAATGCCGCAGATCCAAACATCGAATCTGGTTCGCCGGATCTTATAACAACATTAGATGAATATAAAACAACGGAACAAAATGAATATCATGCATACATCACAGATACGACATCATAATATCCATTACTACATCAGTGTATTCTTAATACATACACCACAACTCCAAATAAACATCATAATAATACAACAGTGATCATATATCTAAAAAGTATTCAAAGGAATGAAGTGATAACGAACCCCCAAAAACTAAACACCTGAGATCGCAAAAGCTTCTAAAATATCTTCAAAGCTCCAAAATACTGCTACACCAGAACACGGAAACCTGCTACTAGGCTGCCCTTGTAGAAATTATGGGTACCCAGAGTTTAGAAAAGAAACAATAAACTCCGGGTCAGTCATGGGAGTGGTATGAGTAGACAAAAGTTGCTTTTAAATACTAGATTTATAAAAGAAAATCCGGTATGCTTTTGTAAAATGAAACAACCATAAGACCTCCCGCCACACACACAATGCAGACGCATAATTGAAGAAGACTTCTTCTTGTGATAGTCAAATATGCTTGACACAAGAAAAATTCTTTGATATTATTACTAGTGCATAGTGTGGAAAATCATTTCGAAAAGATAATATTAATCTTAGCCGGCATAGACATTTCGAACTATGCCTACTATAGCTACCATCTAAACAGTGGTGACCACCATAAGTAAATGGCAGGTTATACAACTAAAACCATACTGGGTTCGTATTGGGAATTGGATTTCGAACAAATGGTTAGGCTAAGGAACTTCCTGCTGCCACATGGGTACGCCTTAGGCGGGACGTCCCGAGAACTTAACCAGCTCTCTGCCAACACAAGGCCGGGTTACCTCTGTAACTAGGAAACTACTACACGAATATGCCACTCCCCAGTCCTTTGGGACCTTTATCCGAGGGCCCTCTATCACAAAGCAACAACCACACAGTAAATGAGATTGAAGCTACCACATAGGTAAATATCTGGGCTCCATACCATGACATCACCTTTTTCCAAAAGGAAATGACATACCCTAAAGGGCGCGACCCTCATAACCTTGCCGCATCTCTCCTGTTTCGACCATTTCCGGGTTGTGAGGTCCAATGAGGTCTCTTCCACAAAGCTATGCTTTACACGAAAGTCATGCTTTGATCACAAATGATCAACAAATGATCATCAATACACAGCAACATTTAGCATGTCGCACTACCAAATTGGGAGTATAACGCTAATAACCTTTAATTACATAACCTATGAGCTCGTACGTCTCAGAGAAGGGTGTTAAGCTAAAAGAATAAATTCTCCGCCACCAGCAGATATGTATTTGAAAGAAATGTGCATTATATCTCAAAGTGTAGTGTCAGACACACAACCATACAAGTCTGTTTCGGGTTCGAGCAGAACCGAAGGCACTTCGTCCAATAAAGGAAGAGGCCCTTGCAAATCCGGGTATCCACAATCTCGATCGGACTTCCCATCACTTAGGGAATCTCTATACCGGAGCAACTCAGTGCAGGGACAATCGATAGGTTATCTTATCATTTTCGAAGACACCTGGTCTTCACCACCGGTCTTCAGATGCTATCCATTTCAACGTATCACTATTCAGAATGGGCTATACGACACAAAGGTCCTCTCCCGGTTAAACCGAATAATGAACGCATAAGATTAAAACACGTGGACATATCAATCACAAAGGTTCACATTCAGGGTTCAATGTGGGTTTCAGATGACTAACTGAAATCCGACTCCCTGTCGCATCGAAGTTTAAATGCCGTTTTACGGGCAAAGGGGTTTTCTTACTGATACAAAACAAATCACAAATCATAGTGTACTACAAAGCAATCTGCATCACGCAGTATCACAACCACAACAGAAATATCAATCCAGTGCACAACGATAGTTTATTATTTTTCAATGTGAGTGTGATTTAAATAAATTAACCACATAATTATTTTTATTAATTATTTTAAATTCAATAATTAATTTTGGATAAATTGATTAAATTTTAATTAACTTGATTAATTGTTTCTTAATTAATTATTTTAATCAACTGCCAATTATAATTAATCAACTTAATTTGTCTAATTAACAAATTCTTAATTTATAATTTAATTTAAACACTTAATTGTTTATTAATCAATTTTAAGTCCAATTTATAAATCCTTAATTACTTAGTTAATCACAATTATTAATCAAATTATTCTTGATTTCTTCCTAAAAAAATTGATCATTTATCTTATTTAACATTTACAAAAATCTTATTTAATTATTTCGAAATCAATTTATTATTATTATTACTACAAAAAGCTTTAATGTTAATTGACTTTAACATTTATCTTACATTAAATTATTTAAAGGAAGTATTAATTATAAAAACTTTATAAAGAATTTGCTAAGTTAATTAAACTCAAAATAAATTCTTAACTCAAAACAATTGAAAATTAATTACTTTGTTAACACCAAATTTGGATAGAATTATAATTCGAAATTTTATTTGGGCTTAACCCATTTTTAAAGCAACCCGAGCAACCCATACTTTTACTCGAGTATTTGCTCGAGTTTCTCCTGCATCTCCCCAAGACATTCCCCTGTTTGTTCATGTATTCTTCTTCTTCCCGTTCTTTTCTTTTCTTTTTTTCTCTTTTTTTCTTAAGTTATATACAGCTGCAAACAACCCCATTTAAACGCGAGAGGACTTCGAGCCAAAACCCCTTTTTTTCGAATGCTTCGTCGAGTCTCTCCCCAGGCCCAGCTCGCTGACACAAAATCGACGTCGTACACGTGCACGACGTCACGCCGCCGTTCTGGTGGCCATCGCGACCTTCAACGGGTCGCTAACAATCCCTGTACTCGAGATTAAAACTCGAATCAACCCAGAAAAATCGAATTCGAAATTTGAGTGTTTTGCTCGACACTGTAATATGAACACACTTAACTAATTTGCCACGCCGCTGCTCCTCAGACCACCAGCGATGCCACAGCTTCAGCCACGTCATGTCAACACCCTATACTACCCTCCCCCATCATCACATGCGACTCGATCACTCCTAGGTGATGAATTCACCTTATTTACAGACACGCAAAACAAACTCAAATATAACCGTAATTTGAACTTGATTCATCAATTTACGCAATGAAAAAAAATTTCTACAATTTTCCTGAAGTCTTTAATCAATAAACTAGCTTCACACAAATTTTCATCAACAATCATTTAACCAATAGCTAGAAAATGGGAAAAACACAATTTTTACACAACCACGAACTGCACTTGGAATATCAAATGAAAAGTCATCATATTTATTTTAAAAATCATCTCTTTGTGTGTTTATTCAGGTTATATAATCAAAACAATGATTTAACATACTTGATTTTATCACATGATTTTGTTTTTACTGTAAATCTTAAGTTACAGAGACAAATACTTCATGTTCAAGCTTGAACAAATTTTGAGCTGTGATTCAGATTTAAACAAGCTTATTTTGTTTAAAAATCTTAATCTGAAAAGGATTATACAAAGTTTGTTTGAAAATTTTCCCAAGTCACTTTGTTCTGAAACAAATTATTGAAGAACAACTGTGTAAACATTTCCAGTAGTCACAGATAGAAAGACATACAGAACAAGTTTTCCTTCAATATGCAGCAAAGCTCAGGATTTTATAAACTAAAAGCTTAGGTTTCAAATAAAGAATATAGGTTCACTCACCGGAAATTATTTTGAAACAGTGAACTTTTTTTTAAACACTGCAGTTTGATGCCTTTTTTGAACAGGTTCTATTTAAATTTGAATTTTGTGGTGATGTTTTGTAATTTTTCTTCTTCCTGACTTTGTTGTGTTTTTGATGAATGAAATAACACAAGATGAATGTGTATTTATATACAGGAGGACTTTATACAGGGTAGGGGAGGTAGGCATTAATTGGTACACTTTTTTCTTTGATCAGATATTTGTTTATTTTTTTTCTTGCTTTGACCAAGCAAAATTATTTCGGCTGAAATGACCTTTGATTTAGGCTTAAGAAGAAAGCATTTAATGCTTGTATTCCCATCATAGTTTACATATATATGCATTTGATTTTTATAAGCACTATTTTTTTTTGCAGATTTTTTTCCCTCCTTGTTTATCTTCTTGTATAAGCCTTGTTTGATTGTTTCCTGGTTTTCAATTTATATGCAAGATTATATGTATTCCATATGTCATGTTATAACCATATAATTTTATCACAAACATAATCTTGAAACTTTTTCTTTCCTTCCTATTTTAAGTTTTAACTAACAATATGTAATTTATCACATATATTATTTTATGTTTCAACATCAGTTCTTGTTTGTTATATTTTCTTTTATTTATTTATTATTATTTAAAGCTTAAACTATCAAATATTTGTTTAGTTCCATATATCTTTCTTTTATTTAATTTTAATAATATTTTATTTCATTTGAAGCCTTTCAATTTAAATTTAAAAGTTCAAACGATTTATCAAATTTAGAATTCAAAATTTTGGGATGTTACAAATACCCCCCCTAAGAAAGTTTCACCCTCGAAATTTGAAAGAGAGAGAAAAGCAACAAAGAATATACAAATTCAGAAAAATAAGGAAATGACTTACCAATTTAAGCTGAGATATTCATTCTATAGTTGGGATATGATTTCTGCATATTATCTTCAGTTTCCCAAGTACAGTCCATTGGATCGCCACTCCACTAAACTTTAACGAGTTTCACCACTTTGTTGCTCAATCGCTTTTCATCACGATCTACAATCTTTATTGGTTCTCTTCTAACTGTTAAATTGGGAGTGATCTCAAGGTCCTGTTGAGCTGCCTCCTCAATAATACTATCTGGGTCGTGCACAAATTTTCGAAGATTAGAAATATGAAATACATTATGCACGCCAGATAACCAGCTCGGTAGCTGCACTCGATATGCTAGAGGACCGACCTTTCCAGAATAGTAAAAGGACCAATATAACGCGGTGCTAGCTTTCCAGTTTTCCCAAACCTCAATACACCCCGCATTGGAGACACTTTCAGAAATACAGAATCTCCAACTTGAAATTCCAAATCTCTTCTTCGGCTGTCATAATAGCTCTTTTGACGACTTTGAGCAGTTATTAATTTCTTTCGAATAAAATCAACCTTCTGCGTGGCTTCTTTAATCATATCTGGTCCAAGGACGAGTCTATCACCTGATTCGATCCAGCGTGCAGGTGATCGACACAGACGACCATATAAAGCTTCGAAAGGAGCCATTTCTATAGAGGCCTGATAGCTGCTGTTATAAGAGAATTCGACTAGATACATATAGTCCTCCCAAGAACCACTAAAACCGAGAATGCAAGCATGCAAAAGGTCTTCTAGAATTCGGTTAATCCTCTCAGTCTGCCCATAAGATTGTGGGTGATAAGTAGTGCTGAAGTTCAATTTTGTTCCCAAAGCGGCTTGGAATGCCTCCCAAAATCAACTAGTGAAGATCGAGTCACGATCATTCACTATGCTGCTGGGAATACCATGGAGATGAACAATTTCCTTTATATATAGCTCTGCTAAGCTTGCTGCAGTCCTAGTGGATTTCAATGGAATGAAGTGAGCAGTCTTGGTTAGACGGTCCACTATAACCCAAATTGCTTCATTTCCCTTCCTGGTTCATGGCAATCCGTCAACGAAATCCATCGATACCTGATCCCATTTCCATTTTGGCACTTACAAAGGCTGAAGTAAGCCGTCCATTTTCTTTTGGTCGCTTTTGATTTGCTGACAAGTGGCACAGCGACTCACATATGTGGATATGTCTCTTTTCATTGTCTTCCACCAGAAAGTTCTTTTGATATCTCGATACATTTTATTAACTCCTGGATGGATGCAAAGTTTGGACTTGTGGCATTCATCCAAAACTTCATGTTTCAGATTAGGGAAGTATGGAACACAAATCCTGCCTGTTAATCTTATAACTCCTCTATTATCCATCTCAAAACTAGTGTCTTCTCCTTCGCAAATCCTTTTATAAATTCCCTGAAGAAACTCATCTTCATACTGTTGTCTCGCAATCCTTTTAAGAAGAGTAGGAGCGATAACCAAATGAGCAAGAATAACATACTTCCTACACAAGGCGTCAGAGCCTACATTGGCCTTTCCCGGCGTATATTGTAACAACCCAGGGTTTTGTTGTTAATCTATTATCGTCATTGGACGATTAGTGTATCAGCTAATTGCTGTTAAGAGTTTGTAATCGGTTTGAAATTCTTTAAATATTGGTCAAGGGGTTATGCGGGCTTTAGAATTTAGTGTAGCCCATGTTTCTTTGTTTTGATGCCGTGATAATCTAAGACCCGTCCCCCATTTCACTTTGAATTGAAAACCCTAATCTAAAATAAACGAAAAAAATGGCTTTCATTCTTCTTGTTCGTTCCTCTTTCAAGGGAATTATGGCTCGTTCAAAATCGAGGTCGCCATCTTTTATAGCCCAATCGCATGATGATTTGTGTCGCTTTCCTTTCAATCGACGATTCTTCGTTGCGCTCGCGGCTACTTCAATTCATCGAAACTAATGTGAGTGACTTCTCACTCACATCTAATTCGAACAGTAATGGCACTTGCTTCTCATAGTATTGATTTTGACTGGTTCATTTTTTTTATGGCTTTGAGGATTTTGCATTTTTTTTCGAATTCGAAATTTTGTGAATTATGAGGGGTTCAAATTCGTGAATTTCTTGCTTGATTTCTGACTTGGTCAATTTGTGCCTAGGTCGTCACGGCACTGTTTGGATTCCATGGTCGTAAATGTTTGATTTGTTTGAGTTTTACTTGATGTTCCACTTTGACTTCGGCCATGGTGATGATTTCTGACTTTGTCACTTCGTATATTTTTGATTGCACGTGATACTCATGGCCTTGAATTGCCTTGCTCATCACGGTTTCGATTTTTGTGGTTCGATTTTGCCACTGACTTGTCCAATATCGGCTTTGGCACTGTGGTTGATATTTGATGCTTTATTCAAAACTGCTATTACATTTGAATTTCTGACATTTTAAAAAATTGATTTTGGTATAAAGAAAATTGTCTTTGACCTGTTCCACTTGGATATGTGTTCGCACTACATATGTATGTGTTAGTGCTGTGCGGATTGTTCTGATTCCATATGAATTCACATCTGTGCACTTGTTGGTGCACTGAACTCTGTAGACATATGCATTGACTTCGCTTATGACTTGATTTTGAGCTGCATTGCGATTTGGTTGAACTTGCCATAGTTTTGATTTTGATTTGAGATTGCTACTTTAAATTCTTTGCTCAATATTACCTTGACAGACCATACATTTAGTTGCTGTTTTTCAGTTTGTAATTTGATTCCTTACTGGTTGACGTTGTTTCTCACAAGTATGTCGAGACTTTCTTTTGTCTGTGATATTGCCTTTTTCATGGTGATATTCACACTGCTGCATTGATTTGAAGGTTGATGTACTATTTCTTGTTCCATTTTTACTGCTGTATCACCAGATTTGTATATTCATGTGTTGAGGCCGCTGTCATCTCTAGCTGTTCACTAGTCTGGTCTGTAGCTCTTTTCATCATTGTAGTATCATTGTGTACATATGTGCACCTTGATGTTATATGCAATTGTAGAATTGTTTCACTGATGCATCACTTGTTGTCATTCACTTGTAGTTGTACCTGTTTTGTTGTCTTCATGCACATGTAGACTTACTGTTGCTTGAGACGGCTATCTACTTCATTTCACTGTTGCACTTGTTGCCTTTTACATGGTGGGGTAGTTTGCACTATGCCGTCATGTGCATTTGTGTCACTTGATGTTGCAATTGCTTGACCATGTTTCATGATTACATACTTGCTATGCATTTGTAGTTGAAGTATTTCCCTGTTAGTATTGGTGCATTTGGTTTGCATACAATTTTCACAATGCAGCCTTACTCATCGATCACTTGATCACTGTTACATTCACTTGTACATTTAGGATTGTTGTTCTTTTGGAACAGCTTACTGTTAGTCTTAGGTAGCGTGTATACTTCATGTAGGGGCTGCATTTGCTCTGTCCACTGGTTCATTGTTGTTTGGCTTGGGTGAGCATCACTGATCTGATATACATTGGATTTGTTTGTTTCACTTGAGTTGAATCCGGTATTCGGATTTGACCTTTTGTCCGTTTGTGAACTTTCATTGTGTACATACGTGCACATTGTCCATGTCTGTCTACTTTGACCACTGAGGCCGTGTCATTGATATTTGAATCTTCATTGATTTTTGTTCGTCGATCTTTTGTGTACATCATCACTGTAGTGGCAAGGCAATGCACGCAAGCGTGTACTGCAGCCACACGGTATTGTTTTTGTTGATATTCTAATTGCTTTTGATTTATGGATCTTTTGCGTATTCCATATGCCGTAGTGGTGAGGCAGTACACGCGTGTGTGTAATGCAGCCCTACCAGAATTGACGTTTTAATTGATATTTCAATTGCTTGAATTGTGTTGTGTGTTCAATTCAATGTTTTGAAATCGTATTTCGAATTGGTTTGATTTGAACATTTCGTCGTTTTCTATTCATATATTCGATAATTAGATTCTACGTTTCTAATTATTTATTTAATAATTATATTTTGTTGTTAATTGCCGATTAGGCAATCCTGTTGTTTTCTAAGTTATCTTCTTTGATAATTTGAATTTGCTGATTTGTTGTTTAACACTATTACGTGTTATATCTACCGTTATCCGATTTTTATTAAAGGATTGGATAGATGAGATTTATGTGTCTGTCGTCTATTCGCTATTTAATTATTATTGCTTCTGTGCACTAATAACTGAGTTTGAATTAGACTGACCCGTGTATTATTTTCTTTTGAATGTAATACTCGGGGCTGACCGAGTTATTACAGGTTGTAGATATCTTGCTTTGGGTTGCTGCTAGAGCTATGAAGTCTTTTCATACTTTCTGGAGTAGGCGTTGTCTTAGTATAGGATGTTGTATATTCATGTATATTATTCACGATAATGTACTTGTATGTGTAACTTTCAAAGTCGACAGATGTAGTTGTATCATATGTATTGTATCACATGTATATCAACTGACTTCAGTTATATATATATATATATATATATATATGAGACTTTTGATTATTTGTGTTCCGCACTTAGCTTGTCTGTGTTATTTTTGTATATATTGTCCTAAACTATTATGAACCATCGTAGTTCGTTTTATACTGGAATTGGGTATGTCGATGGGAGTAAATAAATAAGAGATTAAAAATAAAATTGTATACCACTCCTATCGAGATAACCAATACTAATGTAAGGCCTAACTACAGATGGCCGCTCCTATCCAGCCTTATTCTTCGTAATAACGCACAGTATTTCTTTTAATACTCTTTGTTATTGTGAGCATAGAGTTGGGGTGTGACAGTTGGTATCAGAGCTTGGGGGACATAATATAAAACATAACTTAGATGGAACATGTGTTACAACTATTAGCCGATATTTTGTGCTTTGAGTCAAAACTGAAGTTTTGAAATTATGATGAAATTTTTAAATTTCCTTATTTAAAAATAAAAGTGAATTTGTGTTTTGATGATTGATTGATTTGTGTACTGTTTATCAGAGTGCGCAGCGGAAACAGTGAGACTGTCTTCGCTGAGTACAGCTAATATCCTTTTTGATTTAAAAATCAAAATATGAAATTGAAATAAATTTCATTTGTTGTTTACGTAGCCGTGTTTAATTTGTTTTCTTTGAAAATTTTGAATCCGATTGAGGATCCGAAGCGATTGCAGTTATGTGAATTTGTTGAGATTTTTGCTGTTTTGAATTATTTTCATTGAAGATATATTCGAATAATCTCTCTGTTCATTTTGCGGTATACGTGCAAATTTATGTTGCACGTTACTGCATTATTTTTACGTTGAACCGATGTTTGGTTCTAAACGTATTTTGTTGCCGTTATTTTTATAGCGGGATTTTTACACCAATGCTAAATCTTTGAAGCACGGTGTTTTGTTGACATCTTTAATGAATGAAAATTCACTGGTGTTATATTTTGATGCAAATTATTTTAATGAGATTTTGACGTTTAAAAATCACTGTCGCTTTGACTTCAATGACCGTCAAATTTTAAAGTGGATTTTCAAGCGGTTATCCCACAATGTTGATTTTGAGATCCGTTTTACGGTGTTTTGAGAAATACAATTTCCTTGTTGAAATTGCTACTAATGTTGATGTTTTAAGCACGTGGATTTGCAAATCGTTTTAAAAAAATAAATAAAATTGTTTTCCAAAATTTTTATGGTTTACGCTTTCAAAAGAATGAGAAAGCGATTTAAACGATTCAGCAAAATCGAGGACTATGAACCCTTTCTTTTACTGATTCGCGTAATTCCGGACTTGTTCGTTTGAGAATGTAAATTATTACCTTTATAAAATAAATGAAATTGTTTTCAGAAGTTTTGCAGTTTGTGTTTTCAAAGGAATGAGGAAGCGATTTAAACGTTTCAGCAAAATCGAGGATTATGACCCCTTTCTTTTACTGATTTGCTTAATTCCGGACTTGTTCGTTTGAGAATGCGAAATGTTATTTTTGGAATACACAATTTTGCACTTTCAAGGAAACGATGAAGAGAATTAAACGATTTAGTAAAACTCGTGGTTATGGGACATGTGCATTTCCTATTTTGGTTAATTCCGGACTCGTTAATTGAAATATTTGATGATTTTCGTGTGCTTTCGAGCCACTATGATGGACCTTCGGCTCATATGAGGACCTTCGGGTCAAATACCAGTACCAGACCTTCGGGTCATATGTTGGACCTTCGGGTCATACGATGGGCGCCAAAATTATGATGACGATACTTGGTAGGCTACGGCCATATGAGATGCACGTGCGGCGTAGCTAAAACTCGCCATATGATGGGATCGATCCACCTTTTATGTGACGACCAGAAATTTTTAAGCAATTTAAATCGGAATATTTAATTGATTTTAAATATTCAATAGGATAATTTTAACTTGAATTACGAATATCACAATTTATTTGACAATTAAATTATTGATTTTAATAATTGAAAATTGGGTAAATTATTGAATCGGATATTTTTAAGCCTATTAAAAATAATGTGAAGGCTTGTAGAATTTATATTGATAATACTGAAGACAATAGAAGCGTTAAAATTGAAATTAACAGTGATTTGTTCAGTTTTGGAATTTTATAGTTTAAATTGAATTTAAAATAGATTTCCAAGGCATAGTCTCGGAATTTGACGAAACTAGTTCCATTGGGTCCGTAATATTGTATTATTATCGGATTTCAAATTTCGTAGTGATTGGAGTTGTTGTGTGAGCGTGCGATATATATAAAAACGCTGAAATTTTAAGTTATAATAATCTAATGAAATTTAATTTAATTCCTGTCATCTAGTCACATACTTTCCCAATTCTAAACCGTTCAATCAACAATCAAAATGCTCGAATTAAATACAATCAAAATGCTCGAACTAAATATAACAATAATAATTTTAATAATATAATTGTAACAACCCGCATATTTATCGATTTTATATTTAAATATTTTATCGTTCGTCGGATTTTGGTCCGAAAAGCTACTTTTTGCATACGGTCGAATTAGGACTTGAGACCACCCCCATTGAGTTCAAAATGCCGTTTGCGACCTTTTTGAGCATAAGCTTCGATATGTTTGGAGAAAGTTGATTGTTGCTACTTTTTCCCGTTTATGATTTTGGTTTGGACTGCACCCTATTAGCTCAGCCCAACCACTTCTCTTCATAACTTCTCCTCTTTAATTAAAACACTTCAAGCTAAAGTAAAAATGGTGGAAGAGATGGGAAAAGGAAATTCCTAAGCCCTAGCTTTCTTTGCAAATCCAACTCCTAGCTCCAAACTCAAGTTAACCCATTGGTAAGCACCTCCTTCATCTTCTCCAACTCTTTCTCCATTCAATTTCAGAAATTTCCTAAACCTAATTTAGGAAATATTTTACTTGTAAGCTTAGATTGAAGCTTCTTGAGGTGTCATTGAAGAGGAATTGATCTTAGCTTGTTTTAGAAGCTTCCCTTCATTAATTCGGGTTCAAAGGTGAGATTTTTAATCTCACATCTAAGTCTATGATTATCTTTGATTATTAGGTATGAATTCCTAATACGTATTCATGTGCATTTGATTTTGGTTTGAATTGATTTGGTGTATATTCTAATTTTTAGTGTTTCGAAATCAAAATCTATGAAAATCCTTTTATGGATGTTTGAACTTGTTTTTGGTGATGCATCGAAGAGCTTATAGGGCCGGGTAGTCGATTGGCATAAACCCTTAGTGACCATGCTCACTCGATTGCATTTTGAAGAAGATTGCATCTTCATTTCATAGGCTGGAAAACAGCCTTGGTGCCAGTCAGTCGACTGGACCTTTGGGTCAGTCGACTGGCTGTAGCACATAGGCATTCCGAAGGCAACTAACAGAGGCTCGGGTCCTCTGTTTCCCTGCATTCAGTCGACTGAATTTTTAGGTCAGTCGATTGACTGCAGGAAATTATTTTTCCCTGCTTCTGGTTCAGTCGACTGGACCTTTGAGTCAGTCGACCGACCTGCACCAATTTGCCTAATTATGCCTATTTGTGCATATTTTTGCTTGGTTTCCAAATTTCATCGATTCGTGTTATTTCCCACTTGTTGTTGCTACGACTTTAATGACTCCTATTTTTGGAATTTTTGGGAATACCCATTTTGACGGATTTGGATCGATTTCTTTGGATTTTATTCACGTCTTCGGATGTGAATTTTTATGATTGATTGTTTCTACAATCACTTCTATGATTTGTCACTTTAAAATATATAGGTTTTTATACTAGTAGTAAATATCAAAACTCTTTCCTCAAACGAATTCAATACTATTTTACTACCAAATTCGTTTATAAAACCGTTTTCCAATCTATTAGTATATATAAACCTTTACCTCACTCGTATGAGAAATCTAATTAAACGGTTTAGTAAAACAAGTGGTATGAAACGCTTGCGTTTACTTCGTCGGTTAATTCTTGGACTTGTTCGATTGAAACTCTTGTAACAATTTTCTAGTGGAGACCTACAATTTGTTCGTAAATATTTAAGTTAAGCTAGTGGTTATGGGACATGAAGCTAAGCTCATATATTTACTAGCTTACTGTAATCGACACTTCTCTTTGACCATGACGATCATTTTATGTTTAGACTAGCATTGTGCAATGTCTTTGTGCTTTGGTTCATCGGATGTCACGTTGTACGACGTCGTTGTTCCCTTTGATTGTGTTTTGGTTCATCATATGTCACGCTGTACGACGTCGTTGTTCCCTTTGATTGTGTTTTGGTTGATCGGATATCACGCTGTACGACGTCGTTGTTCCCTTTGATTGTGTTTTGGTTCATCGATGTCACGCTGTACGACGTCGTTGTTCCCTTTGATTGTGTTTTGGTTCATCGGATGTCACGCTGTACGACGTCGTTGTTCCCTTTGATTGTGTTTTGGTTCATCGGATGTCACGCTGTAGGACGTCGTTGTTCCCTTTGATTGTGTTTTGGTTCATCGGATGTCACGCTGTACGACGTCGTTGTGCCCTTTGATTGTGATTTGGTTCATCGGATGTCACGCTGTACGACGTCGTTGTCCCCTTTTATTGTGATTTCTGGATTTCTATTTGATGATTTCTGGAATTTATATTTCACCAACTTTTACGATTGGCATTGATATATATGTCATTTATTGTGGCTTGGTGAATGAAATTAGGAGTATGACATTCTTTTTTATCTTGAGAAGTTCTTTGTGATATTGATTAATCTCTTATTGATTTTTCAATTATTTATTTATCACAGCTTGGCATTGTGATTATTATAAGTTTAGTAATATTTCTTATTCTATATCCTTTTATCTGATATTTATAGCTAGACTGATCCGTTTATTATTTTCTTATTAAATAATACTCGGGTCAGACCGAGATTTTACAGGTGCTTCTTATTGACTCCTTATCGGTCTACATCTGATCTTTTGGCTAACTACTTTAGTTTAGTAGTTTTTGTTGTATACATTTGAGATACAGACTCTATGATGTATACTTACTCTTTTGCCTAGAACTTGTATCTATTCTTTTTGATATTGTGGATCTTGTTAGACCACTACTCTGATGAATGTGTGTTATATATATTCATATCTATTTCCTCCCTTGTGATATGAATTATCTGTGACTGATTTGTGTTATGTTTATTTCTATATTTGTTTCCGAAGATTACATATAGCCACTGTGTAGAAGCTTTGAGTTTGTTTCGGTATGTCGGATTTCCTCTTGAGATGAAAAGTTATATTTTTATCTGGCATATCGGTACTCGCACAAAGCAATTATGCAGATGGTCGCTCCTCAACAGCCTTATTCTCCATGCTAGTTGACAGCATTACTCCGTAGTGTTCTTGGCTAGCGTGGGTATAGAGGTGGGGCGTCATAGCTTGGTATCAGAGCCAAACTTCGGAACAATGTAGAATAATTTAGCAAGGATCATGTCCTAAGTCTTTCTTAGGAGTTGTGCCTTAGGATTTATTCGAGTCTTCGTACCGTTCTATCCTACTTTCTTTTATGATTCCTTGTTTTATCTATCAAGATTGCTTGATATTTATTTTGAGAATAACTTTTTCCTCTTCTTTCTTTCTTTCTTTCTTAAAGAAGAGAAATGGTTAGACCAGGCCGTCCCAGCGCCGGTCAATCTAGTGCTACTCCTCAGGATAGAGTATTCATGTCTGCTCAGCAGCTTTTAGATCTCGTGAAGAATGCTCAAGCCGCAGGACCCAATCCAGAGCCTACTCATCCTAGATCCGGTTTTGCACGCTTGTGCAGAGACTACACCGATTTGGGTGGAAGGCCATTCAGGGGATCCGAGAGTGTTATTGAAATTCAAGCTTGGCTCAAATCATGCGATCGCTTCTTTTCTCGCATGAACCTTATTGATTTACATCGAGTCCAAGTGGCTTCTAGCATGCTCCAAGAAAGAGCATTAGATTGGTATGAGCTTTTAATTTCTGAAATCGTTGAAGCGGATCTCACTTGGGAGCAATTCCGAGAAAGGTTCGAATTGAAATTTGTGCCGGAGGCTGAAAAAGTAACTTTGGCCCTGCGTTTTATTGACCTTGTTCAAGGTGAATCTTCTGTGACAGATTATGTCGCATCTTTCGAGTCTATTTCTAAATACGGGGTTGAGTATATTAATACCCCAATGAAGAAAAATCAAAGATTTGTCTATGGCTTGAATAAGAATCTTAAGAAGCCATTGCTTTTGAAACTTGAGGTTTCATTTGATCAGCTTATTGATATCGTTCTTCGTTTTGAAGAGGCCGATAGAGAAAGCGATATTGAAGTTGTGCGTGCCAAACAGAACCTCAACAACAACATAAAGAGGCCTATTAAATTCGAAGGCCCCAATCCCATCAAGAAAGGGAAGCAACAAACTCCGGTAGCAAAGTCTCTTATCTCTAGTCGTGGACGATGCTACAATTGTGGTTCCACAGACCACTATGCAAAGGAGTGCCCGAAACCTCTTTTTTGCCGTTATTGTAAAAGTTCGGGTCATCTTATATCTACATGTCCCATTCTTCAAAGCAGGAGAGAGGGAGAGCTGAATATGGTGCAAGCTCCTTCTCGTGGTCAAGGTATTTTACATTCGATCCTTGATGGCATTATTTATTTCGTGACCTTCTTATTCGAGTTCTTTTTGATATGGGTTTCATCTCATTATTTTTATATCAAAAGAACTTATCGATTCTTTTTCTTTGAATATTTTGGGCTTGATGACTTCTTTGAGGATTGTGAATTCGGATGGTAGATCCGCAACACTCAATTTGCTTTTTATTGATGTCGAAATTATTTTATGAGATTTTTCTTTCCGAGCCGATATTTTTACTTAGGCTTCGGAATTGATTTTTTTGAAAGGATCAGCTTAATCATTGTGAAGCCCATATCCTATTTTTCGAGTGGACTATTCATCTTTGACATTTTCTATCTGTTAAGCAGCTTTCTAATTCTTCTTTTTGATTCCGATTTCACATTTTTGGTGGAATCATTTTATTCCTTAAGCCCACTTATAAGGAAAGTGTTGTTTCTCTTATCTAAATAGTTTGAGAAATTTTCCGGTTTTTTGAGCTTGTCTTAGGATTATCAACTAAGTAATCCTTCGTGTGGTGCTAAGGTCTTTTCAGTTTGAACTTACCGTCGGTTTTCATGTACTACGAGTTGCGGAAGTTAGCATTCCGCACTTGTTATGATTCCTATGAATGAATTATTATGTCATTCAGTTTGTCCAGCTTATTTCATCCATTTTAGGTATCGAGCATTCTATCGAATATCTCGATGATTCCATTTTTGCATTTATTGATTTTGGATGAAAATAGTAATTTAAAATTTTGCAAATCTTTTTCATAAGATTTATCTATGAGTACAATTTGATTTTTGTTCTTAAAATGAACAAAGAATATTCTTAAAAGTTTTTAGAAACATGTTTATCATATAGAAGATGATTTTGTGATTGTATTGCCCGTTGAGTGTTTTAAGAATTCTGGTCGATCCGCTTGATCAACGTTATCCATAGAAATTTCTTAAACGCTTTGATGAGACAGTCAGACACGATATATTGACTTGTAAAAATGTAATTTTTTCTAGAAAGATTATTACATATGTAACGTCCCGGAAATTTTTGACTTTCGAAAATTCAACATCGATACTCACTTTATCGACTGCCGAGAAATCGAAGGCCGGAAACCCGAAATGTTAGGGTTTAAGAAGAAGAAAAGGACATAAGAAGAGAGGAAAGATAGAAAATGGAGAGGATAGAAAAGAAAATAGAAAATAGAACGGAATAGAAAACAACAGAACAACATTAGAATCTCACAATTCGCAGCGGAACAACATATAATAAATAAATGAATAATCTTTAAATAAAGAACTATATCAGTTATTACATTACATCTCATTACATCATATCATCAGAGTGTACAACAACAACAACATCAAACAGTGCAGCGGAAAAAGAAATACTATATAAGTAATACGCCATGCCATCCAGCTTGCCTCAAGCAATTCCAGAATATCCAGAATATCCTGATAAACCTTAACTCTTGACTGCCCGTGTGGAAATTGGTGGCCACCCAGAGTTTAGGAAGGAAAACAATAAACTCCGAGTCAGTCATGTGACTGGTGTGAGAACTCAAAATAGTTTATTTTTCTTTAAAATCAAAAATAGAGGAATATTTTTAATGTCAATTCGCAATGCTTTTAAAAATGAGACTACCATAAGACCTCCCACCACACACACAATGCAAACGCAGACTTGGAGGAGATTTCTCCTTATGATAGTCAAAGATGCTTGATACGCATTAAAAAAAAGAACATTTCATATTATTATTAGTGCATAGTGTAGGAAAAATTCATTTCGAAAGTAGAACATAAATATTAGCCAGCATAGGTACCATTATAGTATGCTTACTATAGCTATCATATTAGATGGCAGGTTCTACAACTAAAACCGTACAAGTCACGTATTGTTTCTTTGGATTTCCAACGAATGATCAGGCCAAGGAACTTCCCATTGCCACATGAGAATGCCTCTGGATGGACATCCCCGAGAACCAAACCGGATCTCTACCAACACAAGGCCGGGTTACCCCTAAATGAGTAACAACTGACCGAATATGCCATCCCCCGGTCCTTTGGGACCTTTCAACCGAGCGCTCGCAATCAATTCACACAATCATAAAGTGTTTTCAACATGAGTAAGTATCTGGGCTCCATACCATGATACCACCCTTTTCCAGAAGGAAATGCACATATCCTAAAGGGCGCTACCCCTCATAACCTTGCCGCATCTTTCCTGTTTTGACCATTCACGGGGTGTGAGGCTCGACGAAGTCACGTCCACAAAAACATACTTTATACAAAAGCCATGCTTTGGGTCAACAAATGATCATAGAAATGATCACCAGGATAGACGATCAAATAAATGATCCTATCACAAATAATCAACACAATGATCATTTAACAACAACACTCAGCATGTCACATTACCAAATTGGGAATATATCGCTGATAACCTTCAACTACATAACCTCTGAGCTCGTACGTCTCAGAGAAGGGTGTTAAGCTAAAAGAATAAATTCTCCGCCACCAACAGAAATATATTTGAAAGAAATCTGCTTTATATCTCAATTTGTAATGTCAAACATATAATCCATACAAGTCTGTTCCGGGATCGAACAAAACCGAAGGCACTTACAAAGAAGTCCTTGCAATCCGGATATTCACAATCCTGATCGGATTCCCCATCACATATGGAGAACTCTATCCGAAGCAACTCGGTGCAGAGTCAATCGACAGGTTATCCTATCGCTCTTGCAAATATCCGGTCTTCAACACCGATCTTCACATGCAATTCACAACGACGTATCACATATTCGGAATGGGTTATATGACCCCATGGTCCTTTCCCGGTTAACCCGAATAGTGAGCGCTTATTCAAAAATAAGTGTGGCATTCAAATTCAAACAAATCACATCAATTACCCATTCAAAGGGAAATATTGATAGTCTGTTATTGAACTATCAATTGATATGCACACATCACCAGATTCCAAATAATTTTCCAAATTATTTATTTTCCAAAAATATCTTTACAAGATATATAATTCAATATCTCAAAAATAAATCAATATTTATTTTTAACAAATTCCACTTTCTTTTATAAATTCCTTAGTGAATTTATATTCCAAAATATCCATGCATATACGATTTCAATTTATCATTTCAATTCATCTTCAAAAAGATAAATTCTCAAAATATTCCCTTTATATCGGAAAACAATTCCATACTTATTAAATAAGTAATTCACAAATCTATTTATTTTCAACACTTGGAAAATATTCAATATACTTAAATCGAAATTAAGTATATATTTCATTCTTTAAGGAAATCATTCTCTTAAACATATTTATTTGGGCCAAAACGAATGTTACGTAAAACATCGTTACGATAACCCAAAATCACTAGTATAGGGATTTGAAATTAAAATAGATATATAAATCCCAATACTATACAAAACATTTCCTTTCGGAAATCATTTACTATAACAATAGTGTTATAGTCCACCATTTCCTTCTATTTCTCGAAAACGTCTATTTCAACAATGAATGTTGAAATCTATGGTTTCGAATCTCAACACATTTTAAAACATCGTTAGATCGTTTTAATTCAATTCAAAACATCATATCTAAAACATTTTCTTTAATATATTATTCACTATTCAAAAACGTGAATATACTACATTAATAATTTCATCCTTTTATTCATTTTATTTCAAAGGATTATTCACAGTTCAAAAACGTGAATATAACTCCATAAATAAGTTATAACAATTTACTTATTAAAATAAGTCGTTTGCGAATTTATAAAACAACGTTTATAAATTCCTTTATTAACCTATTCAATTTATAACTCAATTATAAAACAAAATTCATATTATAAGTTAAACACCTATAATTTATTTGTTTGCACAATCGTTCCTTTAAACTTCATAATTATAAATCTTATAACTTATAAGATTCAATTATTTATCCAAATATATTCTTTCAATAACTTTATAAATTTTATAAACCTACTGCTTATAAAATTCCATTTCTAACTTCACCGTTTATAATTCTATGAATTTCATTCATTTAGGAAATTCATTCACAATTCATTCTAACACTTACAAAAACTCGTTTTATAATTCAAATATTTTTATTTATAAATATCAATTTATAAATCTCTTAATATAAATCAATTTATATTATTATTTTTTTAAAACGCCTTTAAATTCCTTTATAATTTCATCATTTTGATTTATAAAATAGTCAAATTTTTATAAATCCTATATTTAAACTTTTCACAATAAATTCAAAAATTCCGATTTAACTATTTTATAAAATCATTAGCATCATACTCTCAAAAATCAGTATTTAACTATATTTCTCAAAAACCATAATATTTATAACATAAAAATTATAACGTCTATTTATTTAAAATGAATCAATTTCCAAACATATAATATATTTTCAAAAATCACTTTAAAATCCTTTTAAAATTCCAAAATTTGGTCCAATGATGCTACATACCAAATAGCCAATCACGACAACAACGATATCATATATCGATATGATAATCCATCGAATATCAAAATATCTGAAATCAAATAAATACTGTTGAGGAATCCAGTTGGATCCCTCCAACCTGTTTTCCTGCATCCACAAACATTAGCACAATACCAATTTCGCTCCAGTACGAAATTATCGCGGTATATGGGATTTAAAATATTATCCGCTTAATAGACGGAGCAATAGGGTCTCATCCGCTAAACAAATGCGGGAAATCAATAACTCCAACATATACATATGCTAATATATATATATATTGCTATTATATATAATACCAATTTCACTGTTTATGAAATATTCGCGGTATATGTTTTTAATAAATAACATCCGCTTACTAACGGCGCATAATGTCTATTTTAACAATCAATAGATAACAATCATCATTCAAACATGCATTCAAATATTTTAAATTTAACTATTTAAAATAAAAATCGAAACTGATTCGATTGAGTGAGAAGTTCTCACCTTGATTTCAATTTTGTTTTAGCGATTTATTCCGAATAAAATTAAACGGACGTTTAATTTTACCCGAAATTCTCACTAACTCCAAACGACTCCAATCCAATTCCATCGCGTAGTGCTCGTCCATACGATTCCAATGCTTCTTGTTTCGCGCGTTTTCGACCTCGTATGAAAAAGTTATGCATTTTATAAGTTTACACGATTTTTAATTAACTAAATTACAACAATTTATAAAAATTTATAACCTAATCTATCCCAAGCCGTTAGATCTCACCCTGATGAATCCTGGCCGCTCCATCTTTCTTCTCCCTCATCTCACTCACGTATAGGTATACACGCACGCACACACAAACCCATGAACCTAAACTAGGGTTTCGATTTGCTCCGCCAATACTCGACTAAACTTCATCAAACCCTCACCATACCGACCCCCTTCGCAAGAGCCATACTCGGCCAGAGGAGCAAGGAGCTCGGCCCCCCTATCATCAGAAAACGCGTGCGCAACCGGCCCCCTTCCACCTCGATTTGCCGTTGATCCATGAAGCTATTCGCGATCTTGACCGTTGATATCCAAGATCTCACTATGCTCTATACTTTTGTAGTTGGAGATTTCTGGAATCGATGAACGGATTTGGAGTTATCGAGGTAGGAAATGGGGAAGTTTCTGGCCGTTCATAGCAATGGAGGCGGCGGCTGATGAATTAGGTTTAGGGTTAGGTATTTTTTTATATTTTATTTTTAGAGTGAAGGGCTATTTATAGAGTATTTTCGAACACTATTCATTCGGAAATTCCGAACTCCGATTCACGTGCCGTAACCAGTGTTTCTAGGGTTTACCCCGCGTTTCGGACACGATGGAATAGGTTTCGGAAGCTAATTCGGATATCTGTGCGAGATATGGCAATAAACGTTCAATTTAAATTAAACCGATTTAAACGATTTTCTAGGCGTTTTAATTTGTACCGGACAAACGGTAAATCCAATTGACACGAAATTTGAAACCTTACAATAATATCACATTACGGATCCGATGAAACCTGTTTCGTCGAAATCCGAGACTTTCTGAAAAATGGCTATTTTAACTCGCTAAATTAATATTAAAAATAATTCGATGCGTTTCGAGCTGCCACGATCAAATGATAGCTCTGATTGCTACGAAAATTGAAATCCGATAATAACTAACTATTACGGATCCAATGGAACTGGTTTCGTTCAATTCTGAGACTGTTCAAAAATTAGCTAATTTCACTAGTCGATTTAAATATTAAAATATTCAATTTTCACAAATTAACTTTTAATTCGATTTTAAAAGTTCTAAAATATCGTTCTAACTCCCATATGATAAAATAAAATTTTACAAATCATTTTCAATCATATTTAACTCAATTTTCAATTATTTCCATAATTTCACATACTAAATTATCGATTTAATTATTCAATTAAATCCAATTATTCAAATAAAAATTTATTCGACTTATAAATTCACTTATTAATATTTAAAATTAATTAAATATTCAAATTTAATTAATAAAAATTCTGGGTCGTTACAATCTTCCCCCCTTAAAAGAATTTCGTCCTCGAAATTAACAAGTAAGAAAAGTTATAGAATTTATTAACTTTCCAAAATCCATAGTTTAAATTTCTTATAATACCTTACTAAGTTTTCAAATCATACTTAGTTATCTTTTTAAAAACAACTACTATTGTTTAACTTTCAATTCCAAAATCAAAGTTATAGTTTTCAAAAAATTTCCAATTTTCTCAAATTTTTTTCTAACGCCTTAAATTTCCGGAAAAATTCGCCATAGCCTCCTTTGCGCGGCTCGATCCGAAAAAAAATATGACAGTATATATATCACAAATATACATCTCATCAAGTAATGAGGCATCCCGAAGGGAAAAAGTATAAAAGTACGATATGTAATCCGAGATATGTACCTTATATTTTATTAGCGAGCATATACGGCTAATATAGCGCGAAAGCGAGCTCCAAATGCGAAGCAAACGCAATCCGCACCTACTAATCACTCAACAAACAACATGAGAACATGCATGTAGACAATAGTATCAATATACAACATATAGCAACATAATAACTATATATGTCAACATAGCAAATGTAGTAAAAGCAACAAATGCAAACATCAACCAATTATCATCCATAATCAATAAATATTCATTCATATTCTCATTAATATTCAATGAAATGGTTTTCAATTTAATCACATTTGATTCATTAACAGTGGATGTTTACTAACATTCAATTTCAATTAGTTCATATTCACTAATTCATATACAAGTTGGTTCACTTCCAAATTAAATTCAATTCTATTCAAGATTCATTTAACTTCCAATTGGATTTTCAATTACTTTAGCTTCCAATTTCACTAACACTTAATGAATTATATACAATCAACTAACAATCATATAACAACCAATGTTTATTAATTACAACCAAATTCCTTTGCTTATATTCAACTATTAAATAACATTAGATTTTAATGAATTACACTTACATTCATTATTTCCATACCAATTTAATTCAACATTTCTTAAGTTATTATTCCGTTTCTAAAGTAAATATCCATTTAACTTTAAATTCATTTTTATTTTACAACTCATATTCATAAATATATTCATATAGTTTCACTTCTTATATGTATAAGTTTATTTCACAATTGTAAATCACTTTAACTATAATTCAATTCTTATAATTCATTTGCTTATACAATTATTCTTCAATTTAGATTATTCAAAAAACTAAACAATCAACTTATATACACTTTAATAATTCTGAAAAATTATTTCTTTATATATAAAAATATAATCAAGGTAAAATTATTTCATTTACCCAATTTTAAAACAATATTGTGTCGAATTGTTCTATTCAAGTGTTTAGAAACCCCTTCGGCATAGTTTTGCAGACCGCGCTGATGAAAGTTCATATGCCACTCAATAAACCAATCATCACTATATAAAACAATATTATATATTCACTAACAAATACGCTCTCATAGCTATTATTACACTCAAACTCATTCTAGAGTACTAATACCCAACATAACCATGGTTGTCGCTTAACCATATGCTCTGATACCAAATGTAACGTCCCGGAAATTTTCGACTTTCGAAAATTCAACATCGATACTCACTTTATCGACTGCCGAGAAATCGAAGGCCGGAAACCCGAAATGTTAGGGTTTAAGAAGAAGAAAAGGACATAAGAAGAGAGGAAAGATAGAAAATGGAGAGGATAGAAAAGAAAATAGAAAATAGAACGGAATAGAAAACAACAGAACAACATCAGAATCTCACAATTCGCAGCGGAACAACATATAATAAATAAATGAATAATCTTTAAACAAAGAACTATATCAGTTATTACATTACATCTCATTACATCATATCATCAGAGTGTACAACAACAACAACATCAAACAGTGCAGCGGAAAAAGAAATACTATATAAGTAATACGCCATGCCATCCAGCTTGCCTCCAGCAATTCCAGAATATCCTGATAAACCTTAACTCTTGACTGCCCGTGTGGAAATTGGTGGGCATCTAGAGTTTAGGAAGGAAAACAATAAACTCCGAGTCAGTCATGTGACTGGTGTGAGAACTCAAAACAGTTTATTTTTCTTTAAAATCAAAAATAGAGGAATATTTTTAAAGTCAATTCGCAATGCTTTTAAAAATGAGACTACCATAAGACCTCCCGCCACACACACAATGCAAACGCAGACTTGGAGGAGATTTCTCCTTATGACAGTCAAAGATGCTTGATACGCATTAAAAAAAGAACATTTCATATTATTATTAGTGCATAGTGTAGGAAAAATTCATTTCGAAAGTAGAATATAAATCTTATCCAGCATAGGTACCATTATAGTATGCTTACTATAGCTACCATATTAGATGGCAAGTTCTACAACTAAAACCGTACAAGTCACGTATTGTTTCTTTGGATTTCCAACGAATGATCAGGCCAAGGAACTTCCCATTGCCACATGAGAATGCCTCTGGATGGACATCCCCGAGAACCAAACCGGATCTCTACCAACACAAGGCCGGGTTACCCCTAACCGAGTAACAACTGACCGAATATGCCATCCCCCGGTCCTTTGGGACCTTTCAACCGAGCGCTCGCAATCAATTCACACAATCATAAAGTGTTTTCAACATGAGTAAGTATCTGGGCTCCATACCATGATACCACCCTTTTCCAGAAGGAAATGCACATATCCTAAAGGGCGCTACCCCTCATAACCTTGCCGCATCTTTCCTGTTTTGACCATTCACGGGGTGTGAGGCTCGACGAAGTCACGTCCACAAAAACATACTTTATACAAAAGCCATGCTTTGGGTCAACAAATGATCATAGAAAGGATCACCAGGATAGACGATCAAATAAATGATCGTATCACAAATAATCAACACAATGATCATTTAACAGCAACACTCAGCATGTCACATTACCAAATTGGGAATATATCGCTGATAACCTTCAACTACATAACCTCTGAGCTCGTACGTTTCAGAGAAAGGTGTTAAGCTAAAAGAATAAATTCTCCGCCACCAACAGAAATATATTTGAAAGAAATCTGCTTTATATCTCAATTTGTAATGTCAGACATACAATCCATACAAGTCTGTTCCGGGATGGAACAAAACCGAAGGCACTTACAAAGAAGTCCTTGCAATCCGGATATTCACAATCCTGATCGGATTCCCCATCACATATGGAGAACTCTATACCGGAGCAACTCGGTGCAGAGTCAATCGACAGGTCATCCTATCGCTCTCGCAAATATCCGGTCTTCAACACCGATCTTCACATGCAATTCACAACGACGTATCACATATTCGGAATGGGTTATACGACCCCATGGTCCTTTCCCGGTTAACCCGAATAGTGAGCGTTTATTCAAAAATAACTGTGTCATTCAAATTCAAACAAATCACATCAATTACCCATTCAAAGGTAAATATTAATAGTCGGTTATTGAACTATCAATTGATATGCACACATCACCAGATTCCAAATAATTTTCCAAATTATTTATTTTCCAAAAATATCTTTACAAGATATATAATTCAATATCTCAAAAATAAATCAATATTTATTTTTAACAAATTCCACTTTCTCTTATAAATTCCTTAGTGAATTTATATTCCAAAATATCCATGCATATACGATTTCAATTTATCATTTCAATTCATCTTCAAAAAGATAAATTCTCAAAATATTCCCTTTATATCGGAAAACAATTCCATACTTATTAAATAAGTAATTCACAAATCTATTTATTTTCAACACTTGGAAAATATTCAATATACTTAAATCGAAATTAAGTATATATTTCATTCTTTAAGGAAATCATTCTCTTAAACATATTTATTTGGGCCAAAACGAATGTTACGTAAAACATCGTTACGATAACCCAAAATCACTAGTATAGGGATTTGAAATTAAAATAGATATATAAATCCCAATACTATACAAAACATTTCCTTTCGGAAATCATTTACTATAACAACAGTGTTATAGTCCACCATTTCCTTCTATTTCTCGAAAACGTCTATTTCAACAATGAATGTTGAAATCTATGGTTTCGAATCTCAACACATTTTAAAACATCGTTAGATCGTTTTAATTCAATTCAAAACATCATATCTAAAACATTTTCTTTAATATATTATTCACTATTCAAAAACGTGAATATACTACATTAACAATTTCATCCTTTTATTCATTTTATTTCAAAGGATTATTCACAGTTCAAAAACGTGAATATAACTCCATAAATAAGTTATAACAATTTACTTATTAAAATAAGTCGTTTGCGAATTTATAAAACAACGTTTATAAATTCCTTTATTAACCTATTCAATTTATAACTCAATTATAAAACAAAATTCATATTATAAGTTAAACACCTATAATTTATTTGTTTGCACAATCGTTCCTTTAAACTTCATAATTATAAATTTTATAACTTATAAGATTCAATTATTTATCTAAATATATTCTTTCAATAACTTTATAAATTTTATAAACCTACTGCTTATAAAATTCCATTTCTAACTTCACCGTTTATAATTCTACGAATTTCATTCATTTATGAAATTCATTCACAATTCATTCTAACACTTATAAAAACTCGTTTTATAATTCAAATATTTTAATTTATAAATATCAATTTATAAATCTCTTAATATAAATCAATTTATATTTTTTTTAAAACGTCTTTAAATTCCTTTATAATTTCATCATTTTGATTTATAAAATAATCAAATTTTTATAAATCCTATATTTAAACTTTTCACAATAAATTCAAAAATTCCAATTTAACTATTTTATAAAATCATTAGCATCATACTCTCAAAAATCAGTTTTTAACTATATTTCTCAAAAACCATAATATTTATAACATAAAAATTATAACGTCTATTTATTTAAAATGAATCAATTTCCAAACATATAATATATTTTCAAAAATCACTTTAAAATCCTTTTAAAATTCCAAAATTTGGTCCAATGATGCTACATACCAAATAGCCAATCACGACAACAATGATATCATATATCGATATGATAATCCATCGAATATCAAAATATCTGAAATCGAATAAATACTGTTGAGGAATCCAGTTGGATCCCTCCAACCTGTTTTCCTGCATCCACAAACATTAGCACAATACCAATTTCGCTCCAGTATGAAATTATCGCGGTATATGGGATTTAAAATATTATCCGCTTAATAGACGGCGCAATAGGGTCTCATCCGCTAAACAAATGCGGGAAATCAATAACTCCAATATGCACATATGCCAATATATATATATATATATATTGCTATTATATATAATACCAATTTCACTGTTTATGAAATATTCGCGGTATATGTTTTTAATAAATAACATCCGCTTACTAACGGCGCATAATGTCTATTTTAACAATCAATAGATAACAATCATCATTCAAACATGCATTCAAATATTTGAAATTTAACTATTTAAAATAAAAATCGAAATTGATTCGATTGAGTGAGAAGTTCTCACCTTGATTTCAATTTTGTTTTAGCGATTTATTTCGAATAAAATTAAACGGACGTTTAATTTTACCCGAAATTCTCACTAACTCCAAACGACTCCAATCCAATTCCATCGCGTAGTGCTCGTCCATACGATTCCAACGCTTCATGTTTCGCGCGTTTTCGACCTCGTATGAAAAAGTTATGCATTTTATAAGTTTACACGATTTTTAATTAACTAAATTACAACAATTTATAAAAATTTATAACCTAATCTATCCCAAGCCGTTAGATCTCACCCTGATGAATCCTGGCCACTCCATCTTTCTTCTCCCTCATCTCACTCACGTACAGGAATACACGCACGCACACACAAACCCATGAACCTAAACTAGGGTTTCGATTTGCTCCGCCAATACTCGACTAAACTTCATCAAACCCTCACCATCCCGACCCCCTTCGCAAGAGCCATACTCGGCCAGAGGAGCAAGGAGATCGGCCCCCCCTATCATCAGAAAACGCGTGTGCAACCGGCCCCCTTCCACCTCGATTTGCCGTTGATCCATGAAGCTATTCGCGATCTTGACCGTTGATATCCAAGATCTCACTATGCTCTATACTTTTGTAGTTGGAGATTTCTGGAATCGATGAACGGATTTGGAGTTATCGAGGGAGGAAATGGGGAAGTTTCTGGCCGTTCATAGCAATGGAGGCGGCGGCTGATGAATTAGGTTTAGGGTTAGGTTTCTTTTTTATTTTATTTTTAGAGTGAAGGGCTATTTATATAGAATTTTCGAACACTATTCATCCGGAAATTCCGAACTCCGATTCACGCGCCGTAACCAGTGTTTCTAGGGTTTACCCCGCATTTCGGACACAATGGAAAAGGTTTCGGAAGCTAATTCGGACATCTGTGCGAGATATGGCAATAAACGTTCAATTTAAATTTAACCGATTTAAACGATTTTCTAGGCGTTTTAATTTGTACCGGACAAACGGTAAATCCAATTGACACGAAATTTGAAACCTTACAATAATATCACATTACGGATCCGATGAAATTTGTTTCGTCGAAATCCGAGACTTTTTGAAAAATGGCTATTTTAACTCGCTAAATTAATATTAAAAATAATTCGATGTGTTTCGAGCTGCCACGATCAAACGATAGCTCTGATTGCTACGAAAATTGAAATCCGGTAATAACTAACTATTACGGATCCAATGGAACTGGTTTCGTTCAATTCTGAGACTGTTCAAAAATTGGCTAATTTCACTAGTCGATTTAAATATTAAAATATTCAATTTTCACAAATTAACTTTTAATTCGATTTTAAAAGTTCTAAAATATCGTTCTAACTCTCATATGATAAAATAAAATTTTGCAAATCATTTTCAATCATATTTAACTCAATTTTCAATTATTTCCATAATTTCACATATTAAATTATCGATTTAATTATTCAATTAAATCCAATTATTCAAATAAAAATTTATTCGACTTATAAATTCACTTATTAATATTTAAAATTAATTAAATATTCAAATTTTAATTAATAAAAATTCTGGGTCGTTACAATATAAAGATAAATGTAATTTTGAAAGTTTTAACTTTTCGGGAAAGAAGATTATTTAAAAGAACTCTTTCTTTCGATACTCTTATTCTTGTGATTCCTTAAGGGGAACCAAGACTTTGCTATTTGTACTGATACTAGTCGTATTGGTTTGGATGCCATTCTCTTGCAAAGGAGAACGTGCTATCAATTGTGCTTCTAAATCATTATAGCTTATCGAGACTAGATATGCCACTCATGATCTAGTGCTCGCGGCTATTGTTTTACTTTTGGAATTTGGCATCATCATATTTGGATAAGAAATTTGTTCTCCACCTTGATCATAAATCTTTGCAATATTTATTTTCTCATAAGGAACTTAATCTGCGTCAACCTCGTTGGCTCGAGATTCCTTGTATCTTATGATCGTTTTACCAAGTTCATCGGGCGTTTTGACGTACTTCGTTTTATTGAGTTTCATCTCACCTCTTTTATGGACTAGCGCCCGATGTTCTTTTATGGTGTTTGGTTCATCGGATGTATTGTTATTATACTACATCGGTGTTCCGTCTTATCTGGATCAATGGTTGTACCATTATTTTACTACATCATTGTTCCGGTTTATCGGTTCATTGGACGTACCTTTTTTTTTTTACTACGTCGGTGTTCCAAATTATTCGAGTTTCTAGTTTCTCGGGCGTACCGTTTCTGTACTACGCCGTTTCACTGGCTCAATTTTTTGCTATTCATGACGTTCTCCACGTCTTTTATATACGGAAATGCCTTAGGGATTCCGGTTTTTATTCTTGAGCCTGGTGATATTGTAGAAATTGAAGTTTCACCAGATTTGATTTATGAGCAACATTCCTTTCGCATCATTGCTTCGGAGGTTGAGCGCCTTCGGAATAAAGATATTCTTCTTGTGAGAGTTCAATGGTTCCCAAATCCTAAGGATTGCTCTTGGGAATCCAGAGAATTCATCGAGCGATCTCGTTCAGGCTTACTCTTTCATGCTCTTTATGGTGAACTTCTTATTTCAATTTTCTGTTGTGTTGATATGCTTCTATGGTTGTTCCTTTTTATTTTCTTCTTAAGTATTGCGAGGACGCAATTTCTTTAAGGAGGGGAGTCTGTAACAACCCGCATATTTATCGATTTTATATTTAAATATTTTATTTAAATATTTTATCGTTCGTCGGATTTTGGTCCGAAAAGCTACTTTTTGCATACGGTCGAATTAGCACTTGAGACCACCCCCATTGAGTTCAAAATGCCGTTTGCGACCTTTTTGAGTATAAGCTTCGATATGTTTGGAGAAAGTTGATTTTTGCTACTTTTTTCCGCTTATGACTTTGGTTTGGACTGCACCCTTATTAGCTCAGCCCAACCCCTTCTCTTCATAACTTCTCCTCTTTAATTAAAACACTTCAAGCTAAAGTAAAAATGGTGGAAGAGATGGGAAAAGGAAATTCCTAAGCCCTAGCTTTCTTTGCAAATCCAACTCCTAGCTCCAAACTCAAGTGAACCCATTGGTAAGCACCTCCTTCATCTTCTCCAACTCTTTCTCCATTCAATTTCAGAAATTTCCTAAACCTAATTTAGGAAATATTTTACTTGTAAGCTTAGATTGAAGCTTCTTGAGTTGTCATTGAAGAGGAATTGATCTTAGCTTGTTTTAAAAGCTTCTCCTTCATTAATTCGGGTTCAAAGGTGAGATTTTTAATCTCACATCTAAGTCTATGATTATCTTTGATTATTAGGTATGAATTCCTAATACGTATTCATGTGCATTTGATTTTGGTTTGAATTGATTTGGTGTATATTCTAATTTTTAGTGTTTCGAAATCAAAATCTGTGAAAATCCTTTTATGGATGTTTGAACTTGTTTTTGGTGATGCATTGAAGAGCTTATAGGGCCGGGTAGTTGATTGGCATAAAACCCTAGTGACCGTGCTCGCTCGATTGCATTTTGAAGAAGATTGCATCTTCATTTCATAGGCTGGAAAACAGCCTTGGTGCCAGTCAGTTGACTAGACCTTTGGGTCAGTCGACTGCCTGTAGCACATAGGCATTACGAAGGTAACTAACAGAGGCTCGGGTCCTCTGTTTCCCTGCATTCAGTCGACTGAATTTTTAGGTCAGTCGACTGACTGCAGGAAATTATTTTTCCCTGCTTCTGGTTCAGTCGACTGACCTGCACCAATTTGCCTAATTATGCCTATTTGTGCATATTTTTGCTTGGTTTCCAAATTTCATCGATTCGTGTTATTTCCCACTTGTTGTTGCTACGACTTTAATGACTCCTATTTTTGGAATTTTTGGGAGTACCCATTTTGACGGATTCGGATCGATTTCTTTAGATTTTATTCACGTCTTCGGATGTGGATTTTTATGATTCATTGTTTCTACAATCATTTCTATGATTTGTCACTTTAAAATATAAAGGTTTTCTATACTAGTAGTAAATATCAAAACTCTTTCCTCAAACGATTTCAATACTATTTTACTACCAAGTTTTCCAATCTATTAGTATATACAAACCTTTACCTCACTCGTATGAGAAATCTAATTAAACGGTTTAGTAAAACAAGTGGTATGAAACGCTTGCGTTTACTTCGTCGGTTAATTCTTGGACTTGTTCAATTGAAACTCTTGTGACAATTTTCTAGTGGAGACCTACAATTTGTTTGTAAATATTTAAGTTAAGCTAGTGTTATGGGACATGAAGCTAAGCTCATATATTTACTAGCTTACTGTAATCGACACTTCTCTTTGATCATGACAATCATTTTATGTTTTAGACTAGCATTGTGCAATGTCTTTGTGCTTTGGTTCATCGGATGTCACGCTGTACGACGTCGTTGTTCCCTTTGGTTGTGTTTTGGTTCATCGGATGTCACGCTGTACGACGTCGTTGTTCCCTTTGATTGTGTTTTGGTTCATCGGATGTCACGCTGTACGACGTCGTTGTACCCATTGCTTGTGTTTTGGTTCATCGGATGTCACGCTGTACGACGTCGTTGTTCCCTTTGATTGTGTTTTGGTTCATCGGATGTCATGCTGTACGACGTCGTTGTTCCCTTTGATTGTGTTTTGGTTCATCGGATGTCACGCTGTACGACGTCGTTGTTCCCTTTGATTGTGATTTGGTTCATCGGATGTCACGCTGTACGACGTCGTTGTCCCCTTTTATTGTGATTTTTGGATTTCTATTTGATGATTTCTGGAATTTATATTTCACCAACTTTTACGATTGGCATTGATATATATGTCATTTATTTTGGCTTGGTGAATGAAATTAGGAGTATGACATTCCTTTTTATCTTGAGAAGATCTTTGTGATATTGATTAATCTCTTATTGATTTTTCAATTATTTGTTTATCACAGCTTGGCATTGTGATTATTATACGTTTAGTCATATTTCTTATTCTATATCATTTTATCTGATATTTATAGCTAGACTGATCCGTTTATTATTTTCTTATTAAATAATACTCGGGTCAGACCGAGATTTTGCAGGTGCTTCTGCTTGATTCCTTATCGGTCTACATCTGATCTTTTGGCTAACTACTTTAGTTTAGTAGTTTTTGTTGTATACATTTGAGATACAGACTCTATGATGTATACTTACTCTTTTTTCTAGCACTTGTATCTATTCTTTTTGATATTGTGGATCTTGTTAGACCACTACTCTGATGAACACTTTTATGTGTTATATATATTCATATCCATTTCCGCCCTTGTGATATGAATTATCTGTGACTGATTTGTGTTATGTTTATTTCTATATTTGTTTCCGAAGATTACATATAGCCACTGTGTAGTAGCTTTGAGTTTGTGTCGGTATGTCGGATTTCCTCTTCAGATGAAAAGTTATATTTTTATCTGGCATATCGGTACTCGCACAAAGCAATTATGCAGATGGTCGCTCCTCAACAGCCTTATTCTCCGTGCTAGTTGACAGCATTACTCCGTAGTGTTCTTGGCTAGCGTGGGTATAGAGGTGGGGCGTCACAATAATAAAAGAAGAAGCTTCAAGGAGAAGCTTTTAGCCACGTTATAAAAAAAAGAGCAAACTCAACATAATCGGGGCCGAAACCCTTTCTCCTTTCAAAACCTTACAGCACTGGGTAAGATAAAAAAAAAATGAATGAAATCAAATTCCCTTTTTCGTTCGTTCGAAACCGAATCGCACGAATTCGTTCAAATTTATTGGGAGCGGTCGCGAGTTTTGAATGAAGGGGCGTCGTTTGTGCTGGAATCGAAAGTCGCGACAGCGACGTGGTCGCAAATCTCGAACGACGAGTTTCGGTGGCGAATCTGGAACAGGAGAATCTCGTGACTGTGAAAGCTCGCGGTGAGAATGGGAGGAGGTCGATCGATTCACGTTGCCATTGTAGCTCGAACTTGTTGGCGATGGTTCGCGTGTGGCTCGGGAAGGCGTAGTTCGTAGTGAGGCTGGGAATTGTCGTGGTCTCGACAGGAGGAGGTTCTGCTAGTGGGTATGGCTCTTTGTTCTATTCTTTTTACTCAAATTGTCTTTTAAATTTAAAAGGAAGTGAACTTGAATTAAAAAAAAGGATTTAAACAGAAAATTTATATATGATAAGACTTTGAAAAAAAATAGGGATTTCAAATATTTGACAGTTTATGTAAAAATCAAAATTTTTTTATATAGAAAAAGTATGTATAGATTTTTAATGTAGGCATATGTGTTTCCAAAAATAAATATACATATTATAAACTTACTAGTTTAATTTTGAAATAATGGGGATTTATTTGGTAAATTAGTTTATTTAATTATTTTATCTACTAAGAAATTTTAAAGGACAAAATTAATTAAATTTATTTGCTTGTTAATTAAAATTATTTATGGTAATTACCTGGTTGATTTAATCCAAATATTAATAGAATAATCTAAAATTTGTACAAGGTCTGAAATCGAGAAATCAAATCAAGAATGAAGTGGATTGCAAATGTAAAGAGGAAGGTGAGTTAATCTCATTCAGTTAAATTTAAATTTAAATTTAATTTAAATGATTAAATTTAACTAATTGTTTGAATGGTTGAATTAATTGTTTTGTTATATAGTAGTATATACTACACATTGAAATGATTGATTTCCCTCAATTTATAGTGAAGATATTTTATATTGTGCTAACGTCTGTGGATGCAGGGGAAAACAGGTTGGAGGGATCCAACTGGATCCCTCGACATTTATTTAAATTATTTAATATTCTCTGTTCTGAATATTTGATATCCCGCAATGAATTATGTGGAAATATTGAATGCTATGGCTTGATTGTTATAGTCGGACAATTATGAATTACCAAATATATAATTTGAGTTTGGGAATGAAATAAAAGAAGTGAAATTGTAAGCAAAACAATTATATAAAAGTTGAATAAATTTATGAAGGAACTGGAAAGGAAATAAAGTGACTTTAAAATTTTAATAAATAAATCTTGAATATGGGAAGGAAAATTTAAATAAACAGAGAATTAATGAGAATTTAAATTTCAATGTTATTGTTTAAAAGAACAAAACATTTATTTTAAATTGAGGGTTTATATTATCTAAGAAGAATAAAGAAGAAATTGGGGATAATCTGAAATTTGTATATTTCAGCTAAAGGATTTAAAAATCAAACTAAAATAATGATAAAGTCCATAATCAATGAATTTTGAAATGAACTGATAAGTAAAGAAATTTATTTCAAATCGAATGAATTGGAAATCAATTCGGGAAATTGATTTAAGTGCTTGAAGTTGGAATTCTCTCTGGATGGCCAAGTACACGTTTTTAAAAGTAAATTTGTAAATATAAATTAAATGTTTAAAATCGTTTTTTTTAAAGAAAGCAAGTTTTGTAAAATTTATTATTTCTAATATTTAATTTCTAAAGTAAGTATTTCCTTTTAATATATTATAGCGTTAATTATTTAAAAGCGATTTAGTATTTGTTTTTATAGTGGAAACCTGGTTTTATATTTTATAAAGTAACCTTATTTTCTCAAATTCATATAGTATGTATTTGTAACAAATTATTTAAGTAGTTTTATCCTAAATGTTTTAAAATATATATTTCTAAGTAAAGTGTTTTAAATTATTTTAAAAAAAAAATCTCTAGTTTTGTGCTTGGTGGTTTCAGGGGAGATAGTAAATATTTGGGAAAGTTTATTCTGAAAAGAAAGATGGTTTTGAAAACTGTTTTCAAGGGATTGAAAATAGAAATATATCTTGTGAAGATAATTTTGGGATTAATAAATAATTTGGAAAATTATTGGTTGATGGTTGTTTGTAAATATTAATTGATAGTTAAATAACCGAGTATCAATATTGGAGAATGCGTTGATCGTTTCGAAGAGACCGGGATCGATATTTAATTCTCGAAAACCACTTCGATCTAGTTTGTACGTTTCGTGAAAACGATTTTGGATTCAAAGATGGAGCAGTGAAGTGCAAGGGCTAGTCGCTACTAATCCTGAGGATATTTCCAAAATGGATGTAGTAGGAATAGTACCTTCGGTTCCGTTCGAACCCGGGACGGACTTGTATGGATGAATGCTTGCAAAACATCGTCAGGTGGACGATGGGCATTCTAAGTGAAAATGTTCAAAGGTAACGCTTAGCCTCAAGCCTCATCAAATGGGAATGGCTGAAAATCAGGGGATATGCAGCAAGGCTTCGTGGGTATCCCCCACTGGAGGGTGAGGTCATCCCTGTCTAGATGTCCCTTTATTTCGGCTTAGTGGGCGGTTGCTGATCCCAACCGCGGGGTGATCTTGCTCGGGACTGTCCAGTAAGGGATGGTTCCGGTCTTATGTTGCAGGGGAGTTAGTGTGGCTCCTCGGTACGCTGATCTAGACCAGGTACTGTGACAGGTGGTACCCCAGTGCCTAGCCATTAGTTGGAATCCATTTTCCATACGCGCCCGTACAGTTTTGATTGTGCCCAACTATTGCTGAAACGTGAGATGCAAGCATTTCAGCTAGATTATATTTACTTTCTATAGACACTATTATAATATCAGAGGATTTCTATAAAAATTGTTTTAGCTATCGTATGGTAAAAACCCGACATGTTTATTTGTGGCGTGGTCTTACGAGATGCTTTTGTTTTCAAAGGAATTTTGAAACTTTAAAAAATCAATTGGGTGTGATTTTCTCACGCTGGTATTCCAGACTGACTCGGGTATTATTTAACTGTAGTGCTCGGGTCAGACCGAGTATTATAGGATACAGGATGATGCTGTGGAGCTCAGGAGACGAGCTGGATGACGATACGTACTCTCGTACTTGTATATATAAATATATTTCCGCTGTGTTGAGTTGTGGTGTATCCATTTGTATGACATTGATGTTGAGCTGTGATTGATGTACTCTGATAATATAATATATAAATAAAAATATTTGATGTTGAGTAAAGATTATTTATTATCTATTGTATATTATTTCGCTGCGATGGTTAGATTCTGTTGTTGATTTTGATTTCTCTTCTTCTACCTCTTCTTCTTTAACCCAAATGGTTCGTATTTCTGTGCAACTTGAGTTGTTTGTTGTAAAATAGTGTTGACTCAAGGGGTACGGATTTGCGGGCTGTTACATTTTATGTTGATTTTCTAGTTATCTTAATTGATTCTAGATATTTGTTGTTTCCAATTGTCTGCAGGTAATTGGATATTTGTTGATATGAGTTCTGATTATCGTTTTTGATAATCAGATATTTGTTGTTTCTGATTATCGCTTGTGATAATTGGATATTTGTTGATATGAGTTCTGATTATCGTTTTTGATAATCGGATATTTGTTGTTTCTGATTATCGCTTGTGATAATTGGATATTTGTTGATATGAGTTCTGATTATCGTTTTTGATAATCGGATATTTGTTTCTGATTGTCGCTTGTGATAATTAGATATTAGTTGATATGAGTTCTGATTATCGTTTTTGATAATCGGATATTTGTTGTTTCTGATTATCGCTTGTGATAATTGGATATTTGTTGATATGAGTTCTGATTATCGTTTTTGATAATCAAATATTTGTTGTTTCTGATTATCGCTTGTGATAATTGCATATTCGTTGATATGAGTTCTGATTATCGTTTTTGATAATCGGATATTTGTTGTTTATGATTATCGCTTGTGATAATTGGATATTCGTTGATATGAGTTCTGATTATCATTTTTGATAATCAGATATCTGTTGTTTCTGATTATCGCTTGTGATAATTGGATATTTGTTGATATGAGTTCTGATTATCGTTTTTGATAATCGGATATTTGTTGTTTTTGATTATCGCTTGTGATAATTGGATATTTGTTGATATGAGTTCTGATTATCGTTTTTGATAATCGAATAATTGTTGAATTTGATTATCGTTTTTGATAATTGAATATTTGTTGGTTTGAAATTTGATTATCGTTTTTGATAATCGAATATTTGTTGTTTCTGATTATCGTTTTGATAATCAGATATTTGTTGATTTTGATTATCGTTTTTGATAATCGAATATTTGTTGTTTCTGATTATCGTTTTGATAATCGGATATTTGTTGATTTTGATTATCCTTTTTGATAATCGAATAATTGTTGTTTCTGATTGTCGTTTGTGATAATTGAATATTTGTTGATTTGAGATTTGATTATCGTTTGTGATAATGAAATATTTGTTGATTTTGATTATCATTTTTGATAATCGAATATTTGTTGTTTCTGATTATCGTTTTTGATAATCGGATATTTGTTGATTTTGATTATCGTTTTTGATAATCGAATATTTGTTTTTTCTGATTATCGTTTTGATAATTGGATATTTGTTGATTTCGATTATCGTTTTTGATAATCGAATAATTGTTGTTTCTGATTATCGTTTTGATAATCGGATATTTGTTGATTTTGATTATCGTTTTTGATAATCGAATAATTGTTGTTTCTGATTATCGTTTGTGATAATTGAATATTTGTTGATTTGAGATTTGATTATCGTTTGTGATAATTAAATATTTGTTGATTTGAAATTTGATTATCGTTTTTGATAATTGAATATTTGTTGATTTGAAATTTGATTATCGTTTTTGATAGTTGAATATTTGTTGATTTGAGAATTCTGATTATCGTTTTTGATACTTAGCCCTTTATTGTTTTCTGATTACCGTTTTGGTAACTAGATAATTGAGACTTTGTGATTTGCGATTTGGGTTTTATAATTATCTTTGTTGTTAATTAGATTTAACTGTCTTCTAATTATCGTATCGATAATTAGATATGGCCGTTTTGTGATTTCTGTAGTCTGATTACCTATTTGATAATTAGATTTTGTTGAGAATTTGTGAATTTCTTTTATGAAATTAAAAGATTTCTTTGGCGTTTGTATTCTCTACCTTTATTTTTCTAGCTTAACCAGTTTATGTTCGAAAAATAATTGTTGGTGACGACCTTAATTATGAAAATTGCGGGGACGTAATTTTTATAAGGAGGGGAGTCTGTAACAACCCTGGGTTTTGTTGTTAATCTATTATCGTCATTGGACGATTCGTGTATCGGCTAATTGCTGTTAAGAGTTTGTAATCGGTTTGAAATTCTTTAAATACTAGTCAAGCGGTTATGTGTTCTTTAGAATTTATTGTAGCCCATGTTTTTTTATTTTGATGCCGTAATAATCCAAGACCCGTCCCCCATTTCACTTTGATTCGAAAACCCTAATCTAAAATAAACGGAAACAAATGGCTGCCGTTCTTCTTGTTCGTTCCGCTTTCAAGTGAATTAGGGCTCGTTCAAAATCGAGGTCACCATCTTCTGTAGCCCAATCGCATGATGATTTGTGTCACTTGCCTGTCGATCAACGATTCTTCGTTGCGCTCGCGGCTACTTCAATTCGTCGAAACTAAGGTGAGTGACTTCTCACTCACATCTAATTCGAACAGTAATGGCACTTGCTTCTCACAGTATTGATTTTGACTGGTTCATTTTTATGGCTTTGAGGATTTTGGATTTTTGTTCGAAATCGAAATTTTGTGAATTATGAGGGGTTCAAATTCGTGAATTTCTTGCTTGATTTCTGACTTGGTCAATTTGTGCCTTGGTCGTCACGGCACTGTTTGGATTCCATTGTCGCAACTGTTTGATTTGTTTGATTTTTACTTGATGTTCCACTTTGACTTCGGCCATGGTGATGATTTCTGACTTTGTCACTTCGTATATTTTTGATTGTACGTGATACCCACGGCCTTGAATTGCCTTTCTCATCACGGTTTTGATTTTTGTGGTTCGATTTTGGCACTGACTTGTCCAATATCGGCTTTGGCATTGCGTTTGATATCGTTTGAAACTATTACCTGATGCTTTATTCAAAACCGCTATTACATTTGAATTTCTGACATTGTTAAAAATTGATTTTGGTATAAAGAAAATTGTCTTTGACCTGTTCCACTTGGATATGTGTTCGCACTGCATATGTATGTGTTAGTGCTGTGCGCATTGTTCTGATTCTATATGAATTCACATCAATACACTTGTTGGTGCACTGAACTCTGTAGACATATGCATTGACTTCGCCTATGACTTGATTTTGAGCTGCATTGCGATTTGGTTGAACTTGCCACAGTTTTGATTGTGATTTGAGATTGCTACTTTAAATTCTTTGCTCAATATTACCTTGACAGACCATACATTTAGTTGTTGTTTCAATTGCAGTTTGTAAATTGATTCCTTATTGGTTGATGTTGTTTCTCACAAGTATGTCGAGACTTTCTTTTGTCTGTGATATTGCCTTTTTCATGGTGATATTCACACTGCTGCATTGATTTGGAGGCTGATGTACTATTTCTTGTTCCATTTTTACTGCTGTATCGCCAGATTTGTATATTCATGTGTTGAGGCTGCTATCATCTCCAGTTGTTCACTAGTCTGGTCTGTAGCTCTGTTCATCATTGTAGTATCATTGTGTACATATGTGCACCTTGATGTTATATGCAATTGTAGAATTGTTTCATTGATGCATCACTTGTTGTCATTCACTTGTAGTTGTACCTGTTTTGTTGTCTTCATGTACATGTAGACTTGATGTTGCTTGAGGCAGCTATCTACTTCATTTCACTATTGCACTTGTTGCCTTTTACATGGTGGGGTAGTTTTCACTATGCCGTCATGTGCATTTGTGTCACTCGATGTTGCACTTGCTTGACCCAGTTTCATGATTACATACTTGCTGTGCATTTGTAGTTGAAGTATTTCCCTGTTAGTATTGGTGCATTTGGTTTGCATACAATTTTCACAATGCAGCCTTACTCATCGATCACTTAATCACTGTTACATTCACTTGTACATTTAGGATTGTTTTTCTTTTGGCACAGCTTACTGTTAGTCTTCGGTAGCGTGTATACTTCATGTAGAGGCTGCATTTGTTCTGTCCACTGGTTCATTATAGTTTGGCTTGGGTGAGCATCACTGATCTGATATACATTGGATTTGTTTGTTTCACTTGAGTTGAATCCAGTATTTGGATTTGACCTTGTGTTCGTTTGTGAACTTTCATTGTGTACATACGTGCGCATTGTCCATGTCTATCTACTTTGACCACTGAGGCCGTGTCATTGATATTTGGATCTTCATTGATTTTGGCTCGTTGATCTTTTGTGTACATCATCACTGTAGTGGCAAGGCAGTGCACGCAAGCGTGTACTACAACCATAGGGTATTGCTTTTATTGATATTCTAATTGCTTTTGATTTATGGATCTTTTGCGTATTCTATATGCCGTAGTGGCGAGGCAGTACACGCGTGCGTGTACTGCAGCCCTACCAGAATTGACGTTTTAATTGATATTTCAATTGCTTGAATTGTGTTGTGTGTTCAATTCAATGTTTTGAAATCGTATTTTGAATTGGTTTGATTTGAACATTTTGTTGTTGTCTAATCATCTATTCGATAATTAGATTCTGCGTTTCTAATTATTTATTTAATAATTAGATTTTGTTGTTAATTGCCGATTAGGCATTCCTATTGTTTTCTAAATTATCTTCTTTAATAATTTGAATTTGCTGATTTGTTGTTCAACACTGTTACATGTTATATCTACCGTTATTCGATTTTTATTAAAGGATTGGATAGACGAGATTTATGTGGCTGTCATCTATTCGCTATTTAATTATTATTGCTTCTGTGCATTAATAACTGAGTTTGAATTAGACTGACCCGTGTATTATTTTCTTTTGAATGTAATACTCGGATCAGACCGAGTTATTACAGGCTGTAGATATCTTGCTTTGGGTTGCTGCTAGAGCTATGAAGTCTTTTCATACTTTTTGGAGTAGGCGTTGTCTTAGTATAGGATGTTGTATATTCATGTATATTATTCACGATAATGTACTTGTATATGTAACTTTCAGAGTCGACAGATGTAGTTGTATCATTTGTATTGTATCACATGTATATCAATTAACTTCAGTTATATATATATGAGACTTTTGATTATCTGTGTTCCGCACTTAGCTTGTCTGTGTTATTATTATATATATTGTCCTAAACTATTATGAACCATCGTAGTTCGTTTTATACTGGAATTGGTTATGTCGATGGGATTAAATAAATAAGAGATGAAAAATAAAAATGCATACCACTCCTATCGAGATAACCAATACTAGTGTAAGGCGTAACTACGGATGGCCGCTCCTATCCAGCCTTATTCTTCGTAATAACAGACAGTATTTCTTTTAATACTCTTTGTTATAATGAGTATAGAGGTGGGGCATGACATATATATAATATCTAGGTCATAGGATGCCAGAAATTCCAACCAACGTTGTTGTCGCAGATTTAGATCCATCTGGGTAAAAAGATATTTCAAAGATTTGTGGTCGGTGAACAATTCAAATTTTTCACCTAGAGAAAGAAGAGTTCAATATGTATATTTATTACGTTAAGTTAATTTCGTAAATTATTAAGAAAGCTAAAAAGATTCGTACCCAAAAGATAATGTCGCCATATCTTCAAAGCGAAGATAACAGCTAGAAGTTCCAAATCATGTTTTGGGTAGTTTCTCTCGTGCGGCCGTAATTGTCTACTCGCGTAGGCAATTACCGTCCCATTTTGCATTAATACTACACCTACCGTATCACCACATACCTCAGTATAAACAGATAATCCCTGATTCCCGTTAATAATAGCGAGAACATGAGCGATGGTTAATCTCTTCTTCAACTTCTGAAAAGCTTCATCGCATTTCGGAGTCTAATTGAACTTTACATCCCTCATTGTTAGCTTAGTCAATGGACTAGCTATCTTAGAAATGTCTAGAACGAACTTCCGATAATAGCCTGCTAAACCCAAAAAGCTTCAAACTTCTTTTGGGGTAGTAGGTCTTCTCCAATCAAGAATAGCGGAAATTTTCCTAGGATCAACAGAAATTCCTTCTTCATTAACAATATGGCCAAGAAATTTAACTTCTTTGACCCAAAAGTGACATTTGGAAAATTTTGCAAATAGAATATTTCTCCTTAAAGTCTCCAAAACGATTCTAAGGTGCTCGACGTGCTCCTCTTTGGTTTTGGAATAGATCAAAATATCATCAATAAACACGAGCACAAATTTATTTAATACTTCTCAGAATACATGAGTCATGAGATCTACGAAGTATGCTGGAGCATTGGTTAGCCCGAAAGGCATGACTAACCATTCGTAGAACATATTAGGACCACTGAAAGCTGTCAAATGAACACAATCTTCAGCGATTTTTAGTTGATGGAATCCTTGGGCTAGATCCATCTTTGAAAAGAAACGAGCGTTGTGCAATTGATCAAATATATCATCAATTCTGGGCAGTGGAAATTTATTCTTGAGAGTCATCTTATTGAGATCGCGGTAATCTACACACAATCTCAAAGATCCATCTGATTTAGCAAAAAATACTACTGCTGAGCCACATTCAGAAACACTTGGTCGAATTAATCCTTTTGCTAATAGATCATCGGTTTGCTGAACTAATTCAACCTTTTCCCTGGGTGCCATCCCACGACTTGTATGAACGACAGGACGAGCGTTGTGCACTAGGTCGATTCGAAATTCTATTTCTCGATGTGGAGGTAAAGATTTTACTTCTCCGAATACGTCCGAAAAATCTCTAACAATGGGTATAGACTCCAAACTGGGTTCGGGATAACCCCAATTATGCATCAATCCCTCTCTCTTGGGATTAGGGTCTTCACAAGAAATTTCGATGAAATCTCCAAATTCGGTTTTAATCGAAATCAATCGATTGTTGCAATCCAATTTGGCTTCGTATTTCGCTAGCCAATCCATTACGAGTAAGACTTCAAACTCGTTAAAATCAAGAACAAAGAGACCGACAGGAAATTGATAACAAGAATATGAGATAGGAACGTCTCTACATCGAAGACAAAGAATCGTGGGACCTCCAAATGGATTCTTTACGCATATAGGCTCATCAACAAAATCGGGTTCAAGATTTAATTCATTTATAGCTTGTTGAGAGTTAAAACTATATGTAGCGTTCGTGTTAAATAGAACTCTAACAATGCTATCATAAATAATGAGATTACCTTCCAGAACTCCTTTTCCTTTTTCTGCTTTGGAAGACGTAGGTTGGTCTTTAACTGCGTACACCTTTGCTGTCTGAGCTTGCTTCATAAGTGGGCAGTCTTTAACTTCATGCCCCAATTTCTAACAGTAATAACATTTTCTTGGTCTCGCTTGAATGGATTGACTGACTTGTTTCTTAGGCTTCGTACATCTGCTAGAATAATGGCCCTTCTCCAAGCAATTATAACAAGTGACATTCTTTACTGTGCTTTCCTGAACGCTCTTCTTTTTCTCTTTGCCCTGCCATGGTTTCTTGCCTCCAAATTTCCACTTCTTCCAATTTTGATTGCTCGAATTTCCTTTCTCTACCGGGGCTTCTTGCATATCAAGTGTGGCATATCTGTACCCCATATCAACTAAATCTGAAAAGGATTCCTTAACATGGCTGGTCATTCTTTCGTGGAATTTCTTATTCATCCCACGAATAAATCTTTCATTCTTCTTTAGAGGCGTGTTCACCAATTCGGGGCCAAAACGAGATAATTCATTGAATTTGTTGAGATACTCCTCGAATGTCAAACTTCCCTGCTTTAAGTCCATAAATTCCTGGTACATTCGAGATATTCGAGCTGATGGAAGATAATGCTTCTCAAAAACTTATTTGAATTTCTCCCAAGTAAACTCGTCTTCTGGCTTGTCTACAATGACTGTCTCCCACCAGGCTAAGGCTTCTTCTTGAAGCTGCTAAGAATCTATGAGTCACTTCTGATCGTCTTGTAGTTTTAGCCCTCTGAAGATTTTCCCACATGATCTGATCCATGCTTGAGCCTCAATAATTGACTCCTTGCCGGTGAACGGCCTACCACCAAGCCTTGAGAAATTCCTATATAAGTCGGCCAGATTCAGCTGTGGCTGAATAGGTACTGCTGCTACTGCTGTTGGGGGATATTGGTTAGGTGCTGTGGCATTCCCTTGACCCCTAACTCTTCCTCTTTGTCCGCTCATTCTTACTGTCTGTAATTAGTAAGAAAATTGATTTAGATACACGGACGAAATATCTTAAGAATATCAGCAGTAAAGAGGAATAAATTAAGAAAATTTGGAGTTTCGGTCTTCGTTATACTCGTTCTAGGGTATACTTCACCTTATCTCTAATGAGCCATCTGATGTGTTATACTCCATAGCTAAAGTTCTCACTCAACCTTCAGCTCTAATACCAAATGTGACGGCCTTGACTCGACTTACGAAAATCGACACCGAATAAGACACTCGTATTCAAATGCCGTAGATCCAAACATCGAATCTGGTTCGCCGGAGCTTATAACAACATCGGATGAATATAAAACAGCGGAACAAAATGAATATCATCCATATATCACAGATACGGCATCATAATATCCATTACTACATCAGAATATTTTTAATACATACATCACAACTCCAAATAAACATCATAATAATACAACGGTGATCATATATCCAAAAAGTCTTCAAAGGAATGAAGTGATAACGAACCCCAAAAACTAAACACCTGAGATCCCAAAAGCTTCTATAATATCTTCAATGCAAAAGCTCCAAAATACTGCTACACCAGAACACGGAAACCTGCTACTAGGCTGCCCGTGTAGAAATTATGCGCACCCAGAGTTTAGAAAAGAAACAATAAACTCCGGGTCAGTCATGGGACTGGTATGAGTAAACAAAAGTTGTTGCTTTTAAATACTAGATTTATAAAAGAAAATCCGGTATGCTTTTGTAAAATGAAACTACCATAAGACCTCCCACCACACACACAATGCAAACGCAGAATTGGAGGAGATTTCTTCTTATGATAGTCAAATATGCTAGATACGAGAAAAATTCTTTGATATTACTACTAGTGCATAGTGTGGAAAATCATTTCGAAAATATAATGTAAAGACCCGTAAGTCCGTACTCCTTGAATAGACACTAATCTCCTTTGTTTAATTCAAGATGAACGAAAATACGAACCCTTAGGGGTTTTAAAAAGATTTTAAGAAAAGAAAAAGTAGAAAAGAAGGTAGAAAGAAATGGAAGATTAGACAATAGAGGAAACAGAAGACAGAAAATTTAGAAATAGAAAGAAAAAGAGAATAGAGAAAAAGGAGAAAAACAGAAGAAAATAGGACGGGACAGAAAACAACAGAACAACATCAGAATCTCACAATTCGCAGCGGAACAACATATAATAATAAATGAATAATCTTTAAACAAAGAACTATATCAGTTATTACATTACATACATTTTATTACATCATATCATCACATCAGAGTGTACGACAACATACAACAATAAACAGTGCAGCGGAAAAAGAAATACTATATAAACTAGTAATACGCCATGCCATCCATCTTGCCTCCAGCAACTCCAGAATATCCAGAATATCCTGATAAACCTAACTCTTAACTGCCCGTGTGGAAATTGGTGGGCACCCAGAGTTTAGGAAGGAAAACAATAAACTCCAAGTCAGTCATGTGACTGGTGTGAGAACTCAAAACAGTTTATTTATCTTTAAAATCAAAAAGAGGAATATTTTTAAACTCAATTCGCAATGCTTTTAAAAAATGAGACTACCATAAGGCCTCCCGCACACACACACATGCAAACGCAGAATCGGAGGAGATTTCTCCTTATGATAGTCAAAGATGCTTGATACGCATTTAAAATAACATTTGATATTATTACTAGTGCATAGTGTAGGAAATCATTTCGAAAGTAGAATATAAATCTTAGCCAACATACGACCATTATCGTATGCCTACTATAGCTACCATCCAAACAGTGGTGACCACCATAAGTGAATGGCAGGTTCTACAACTAATACCGTACAAGTCTCGTATTGTTTCTTTGGATTTCCAACGAATGATCAGGCCAAGGAACTTCCCATTGCCACATGAGAATGCCTCTGGATGGACATCCCCGAGAACCAAACCGGATCTCTACCAACACAAGGCCGGGTTACTCCTAACTGAGTAACAACTGACCGAATATGCCATCCCCCGGTCCTTTGGGACCTTTTCAACCGAGCGCTTGTAATCAATTCACACAATCATAAAGTGTTTTCAACATGAGTAAGTATCTGGGCTCCATACCATGATACCACCCTTTTCCAGAAGGAAATGGACACATCCTAAAGGGTGCTACCCCTCATAACCTTGCTGCTTCTTTCCTGTTTTGACCATTCACGGGGTGTGAGGCTCGATGAATTCACGTCCACAAAACATACTTTATACAAAAGCCATGCTTTGGGTCAATAAATGATCAACACAATGATCACTAAGATAGACGATCAAATAAATGATCCTATCACAAATAATCAACACAATGATCATTTCAGCATCACTCAGCATGTCACATTACCAAACTGGGAATATATCGCTGATAACTTCAACTATATAACCTTTGAGCACATACGTCTCATAGAAGGGTGTTAAGCAAAGAATAAATTTCCCGCCACCAACAGAAATATATTTGAAAGAAATCGGCTTTATATCTCAAATTGTAATGTCAGACATACAATCCATACAAGTCTGTTCCGGGATCGAACAGAACCGAAGGCACTTACAAAGAAGTCCTTGCAATCCGGATATTCACAATCCTGATCGGATTCACCATCACATATGGAGAACTCAATACCGGAGCAACTCGGTGCAGAGTCAATCGATAGTTCATCCTATCACTCTCGCAAATACCGGTCTTCAACACCGATCTTCAAATGCGATTCACAACGACGTATCACATATTCGGAATGGGTTATACGACCCCATGGTCCTTTCCCGGTTAACCCGAATAGTGAGCGCTTATTCAAAAATAAGTGTGCATTCAAATTCAATCAATTCACATCAAATACCCATTCAAAGGGAAATACTGATAGTCGGTTATTGAACTATCACTGGATATGCACACATCACCAGATTCCAAATAATTTTCCAAATTATTTATTTTCCAAAATATCTTTACAAGATATATAATTTCACACTTTAAAATAAATCAATATTTATTTTTAAACAAATTCCACTTCACATATAAATTCCATACTGAATTTATATTTCAAAATATTCATGCATATGATTTCAATTTACTCATTTCAATTTATCTTCAAAAAGATAAATTCAATATATTCACTTTATATTGGAAAACAATTCCATACTTATTAAAAATAAGTAATTCACAATCTTTTATTTTCAACCCTTAGAAAATATTCAATATACTTAAACCGAATTAAGTATATATTTCTTTCTTTAAGGAAATCATTCACTTATACATATTTATTTGGGCCAAAACGAATGTTGCGTAAAACATCGTTACAACGTCCCAAAATCACTAGTATAGGGATTCGAAATTAAAATAGATATATAAATTCCAATACTATACAAAAACATTTCCTTTCGGAAATCATTTACTATAACAACAGTGTTATAGTCCACATTTCCTTTTATTTCTCGAAAACGTCTATTTCAACAATAAATGTTGAAATCTATGGTTTCGAATCTCAACACATTTTAAAACATCGTTAGATCGTTTTAATTCTGTTTAAAACACCAAATCTAAAACAATTTCTTTAACGTGTTATTCACTATTCAAAAACGTGAATAAACTTCGTTAACTAATTTCATCCTTTTATTCATTTTAATTCAAAGCATTATTCACTATTCAAAAATGTGAATATAACTCCATCTATAGGTTTCAACAAATTTTCTCGTCAAAATAAATCATTTGCAAATTTATAAAACAACGTTTATAAATTCCATTTCTAATTATTTATAAAAAAAACTTCCTTTTTATAAATTCCTTTATTAACCTATTCCAGTTTATAACTAAATTATAAACTAAACGTTCATATTATAAGTTAATTACTTATAAAACGATTATTTTACAAAATCGTTCATTTAACTTCTCAAATTATTAATCTTAACTTATAAGATTGTTTATCTATCCAAAATTCATTCTTTCGATAACTTTATAAATTTTATAAACCTATTGCTTATAAAATTTCATTTATAACTTCACAGTTTATAATTTCATAAATTTCATTCATTTAGGAAATTCATTTTCACTACATTCAAACACTTATAAAAACTCGTTTTATAATGTCCATAATTCAATTTATAAATATCCATTTATAAATCTCTTAATATAAATCAGTTTATATTATTATTCTAAAACGTCTTTGAATTCCTTTATAATTCCACCATCTTGATTTATAAAATAATCAAATTTTATAAATCCTATTTTTAACTTTTATAATATATTCAAAAATCCAATTTAACTATTTTATAAAATCATTAACCCATATTTCTCAAAAAATCAGCTTTTAACTATATTTCACAAAAATTATAATTTTTATAACTTTAAGAATTATAACGTTTATTTATTTATAATGGATCAATTCCAAAAATATAGTATATTTTCAAAAATCACTTTAAAACCATTTTAAAATCCCAAAATCTGGGTCTAATGATGCTACACACCAAATGGTCAATCACGACTAACAACGATATCATATATCGATATGATAATCCATCAAATATCAAAATATCTGAAATAAAATAAATACTGTTGAGGAATCCAGTTGGATCCCTCCAACCTGTTTCCTGCATCCAAAAACATTAGCACAATACCAATTTCGCTCCAGTACGAAATTATCGCGGTATATGTTCTTATTAAATATTATCCGCTTAATAACGGCGTAATAGGGTCTCATCCGCTAAACAAAAAATGCGGGAAATCAATCAACTGCAATATATACATATGCCAATATATATATATTGATATTATATATAATACCAATTTCACTGTTTATGAAATATTCGCGGTATATGTTTTTATAAATAACATCCGCTTACTAACGGCGCATAATGTCTATTTTAACAATCAATAATTTACAGTCATCATTCAAACATGCATTCAAATATTTTAAATCTAACTATTTAAAATAAAATCGAAATCTATTCGATTGAGTGAGAAGTTCTCACCTTGGTTTTAATTTCCGTTTTAGCTTTTATTTCGAATAAAATTAAACGCGCGTTTAATTTTACCCGAAATTCTCACTAACTCCAAACGACTCCAAACCAACTCCATCGCGTAGTGCTCGTCCATACGATTCCAACGCAACTGAGTTTGCATTTTTTCGACCTCGTATGAAAAAGTTACGAATTTATGAAGTTCGTACACGATTTATATACACAATTTATAACATAACTTTAAATTTTAACCCCCACCATTTCACAGCCCTTAGATCCAGATCCAACAGATCTTGGCCGTAGCTTGCTCCTTCCCTCTTCTCTCTACAGGCCGAGCACGACACCATGAAACCCATAGCTACAAATTAGGTTTTGAATTTGCTCTCCAATCACTCAACTAGAATTCGATCGGGATATACCAACGCGAAGCTCGCAGCAAGAGCTTCACTCGCCCCCCTCCTTGCCAAGCTCGGCCACCATATGCACGTTGGAATGCGTGCGCAGCCCCCCTAGGACGCGGCCTCCTATACCTCTCCACGTCGCACCAAACTCCATCAAATCCGTATGGATGTGAAGCCCTCGAGATTCTCAACAACTTTCATGTTGAACACCTTAGCTAATTCATTGTAGATTGAGAGAGATTGAGGGATGAAGTTGGAAAAAATCTGGCCATAGAACAGAAAAGTGGCGGCTAGGTCAAAAAATTAGGGTTTTAGTTATTTTTTTTGTAAAATTATGAAGAGGTGAGGTGTATTTATAGAGTTTCGTTCGACACTATTCATCCGGAAATTCCGAACTCCGATTTAGACGCCGTAACCAGCGTACCTAGGGTTTATCCCGCGTTTCGGACACAACGGAACAGGTTTCGAAAGCTAATTCGGACATCTGTGCGAGTTATGGCTGAAAACGCTCAATTTAAATTAAACCGATTTAAATCGATTTCTAGGCGTTTTAATTTGTACCGGACAAACGGTAAATCCAATTGACTTGAAATTTGAAACCTTACAATAATATCACATTACGGATCCGATGAAACTCGTTTCGTCGAAATCCGAGACTTTTTGAAAAATGGCTATTTTGACTCGCCAAATTTAAATTAAAAATAAATCGATGCGTTTCGAGCTGCCACGATCAAACGATAACTCCGATTGACACGAAATTTGAAATCCGGTAATAACTAACTATTACGGATCCAATGAAACTGGTTTCGTTCAATTCTGAGACTGTTCAAAAATTGACTATTTTACAGTCGATTATTAAATATTAAAATATTCAATTTTCACAAATTAACTTTTAATTCGATTTTAAAAGTTCTAAAATGTTATTCTAACTTCAATATGATAAAATAAAATTTTACGAATCATTTTCAATCATATTTAACTATATTTTCAATTATTTCCATAATTTCACATATTAAATTATCGATTTAATTATTCAATTAAATCCAAAAATTCAAATAAAAATTTATTTGACTTATAAATTCACTTATAAATATTTAAAATTAATTAAATATTCAAATTTTAATTTATTAAAAATTCTGGGTCGTTACAATCTTTCCCCCTTAAAAGAATTTCGTCCTCGAAATTACAAGTAAGAAGATTACAGAATTTATTAACTTTCCAAAATTCATAATTAAACTTCTTATAAATCTTTACTAAGTTTTCAAATCATACTTAGTTATCTTTTCAAAAACACTATCTATTGTTTAACTTTCAATTCCAAAATCAAAGTTAAAAGTTTTCAAAATTTTCCCAATTTTCTCAAAAATTTTCTAACGCCTTAAATTTCCGGTAAAATTCGCCATGTCTCCTTTGCGCGGCTCGATCCGAAAAAAAAATGACAGTATATATATCAAAAATATACATCTCATCAAGTAATGAGGCATCCCGAAGGGAAAAAAAGTGTAAAAGTACGATATTTAATCCGAGATATGTACCTTATATTTTATTAGCAAGCATATACGGCTAATATAGCGCAAAAGCGAGCTCCAAATGCGAAGCAAACGCGATCCGCACCTACTAAACACTTAACAAACAACATGAGAACATGCACATATGCAAATAATCTCAATATACAACATATAGCATCATAACAACTATATATATCACATATCAAATGCAACAATAGAAATATATATTCAACCATCAACCAATTACATCCATAACCAATCAATATTTATTTATATTCTCATTCATATTTAATGAATTGGTTTTCACTTTAAATTACATTTGATTCATTTACATTGGATTTACTAACATTCATTCTCAATTCAATTAGTTTATATTTACTAATTAAATCTAATTCACATTCAATTTTATTCAAATTTATTTACTTTCAATTTGAATTCAATTACATAGCTTCCAATTTCATTAACACTTAATGAATTATATACAATCAATCAACAATCATATAACAACTAATGTATATTAATTACAACCAAATTATCTCACTTTACATTCATTTTGGTTTAACATTAAATTGATTTCCATTCCATCTTTCAATAGCATTAGATTTTAATGAATTAACACTTTCATTCATTATTTCATATCAATTATTCACATTCAATTGATTAACATTCAATTCATTCATTCAATTCAATTACCAAAGTTGAATTTCATTTATATAACTTAAGTTCACATTTCTTTTAATTCACTTGATTATTTACTTCGATACCAGCATCAATTTAATTCAACAACACTTAAGTTATATTCCATTTAACTTTAAATTCACTTTTATTCACAACTGTAATTCACATTAATTATAATTCAATTCTTGCAATTCATTTTACTTATACAATTCTTTTATTTAGATTATTCAAACAACCTAACAATCAACTTACATACACTTTAATAATTCTGAAAAATTATTCCTTCATATATAAAAATATACTCAAGGTAAAATTATTGCATTTACCCAATTTAAAATCAATATCGTGCCGAATTGTTCTATTCAAGTGTTTAGAAACCCCTTCGGCTCAGTTTCGAGGCTGTGCTGACGAAAGTTCATATGCCACTCAACAAACCAATCATCACAATATAAAACAATTTTTTATTCACTAACAAATACGCACTCATAGCTATTATTACACTCAAACTCAATCTAGAGTACTGCTGACTCTATCTCTAATGAATTATACCCAACAGAACCATGGTTGTCGCTTAACCATCAGAGCTCTGATACCAAATGTAAAGACCCGTAAGTCCGTACTCCTTGAATAGACACTAATCTCCTTTGTTTAATTCAAGATGAACGAAAATACGAACCCTTAGGGGTTTTAAAAAGATTTTAAGAAAAGAAAAAGTAGAAAAGAAGGTAGAAAGAAATGGAAGATTAGACAATAGAGGAAACAGAAGACAGAAAATTTAGAAATAGAAAGAAAAAGAGAATAGAGAAAAAGGAGAAAAACAGAAGAAAATAGGACGGGACAGAAAACAACAGAACAACATCAGAATCTCACAATTCGCAGCGGAACAACATATAATAATAAATGAATAATCTTTAAACAAAGAACTATATCAGTTATTACATTACATACATTTTATTACATCATATCATCACATCAGAGTGTACAACAACATACAACAATAAACAGTGCAGCGGAAAAAGAAATACTATATAAACTAGTAATACGCCATGCCATCCAGCTTGCCTCCAGCAACTCCAGAATATCCAGAATATCCTGATAAACCTAACTCTTAACTGCCCGTGTGGAAATTGGTGGGCACCCAGAGTTTAGGAAGGAAAACAATAAACTCCAAGTCAGTCATGTGACTGGTGTGAGAACTCAAAACAGTTTATTTATCTTTAAAATCAAAAAGAGGAATATTTTTAAACTCAATTCGCAATGCTTTTAAAAAATGAGACTACCATAAGGCCTCCCGCACACACACACATGCAAACGCAGAATCGGAGGAGATTTCTCCTTATGATAGTCAAAGATGCTTGATACGCATTTAAAATAACATTTGATATTATTACTAGTGCATAGTGTAGGAAATCATTTCGAAAGTAGAATATAAATCTTAGCCAACATACGACCATTATCGTATGCCTACTATAGCTACCATCCAAACAGTGGTGACCACCATAAGTGAATGGCAGGTTCTACAACTAATACCGTACAAGTCTCGTATTGTTTCTTTGGATTTCCAACGAATGATCAGGCCAAGGAACTTCCCATTGCCACATGAGAATGCCTCTGGATGGACATCCCCGAGAACCAAACCGGATCTCTACCAACACAAGGCCGGGTTACTCCTAACTGAGTAACAACTGACCGAATATGCCATCCCCCGGTCCTTTGGGACCTTTTCAACCGAGCGCTCGTAATCAATTCACACAATCATAAAGTGTTTTCAACATGAGTAAGTATCTGGGCTCCATACCATGATACCACCCTTTTCCAGAAGGAAATGGACACATCCTAAAGGGTGCTACCCCTCATAACCTTGCTGCTTCTTTCCTGTTTTGACCATTCACGGGGTGTGAGGCTCGACGAATTCACGTCCACAAAACATACTTTATACAAAAGCCATGCTTTGGGTCAATAAATGATCAACACAATGATCACTAAGATAGACGATCAAATAAATGATCCTATCACAAATAATCAACACAATGATCATTTCAGCATCACTCAGCATGTCACATTACCAAACTGGGAATATATCGCTGATAACTTCAACTATATAACCTTTGAGCACATACGTCTCAAAGAAGGGTGTTAAGCAAAGAATAAATTTCCCGCCACCAACAGAAATATATTTGAAAGAAATCGGCTTTATATCTCAAATTGTAATGTCAGACATACAATCCATACAAGTCTGTTCCGGGATCGAACAGAACCGAAGGCACTTACAAAGAAGTCCTTGCAATCCGGATATTCACAATCCTGATCGGATTCACCATCACATATGGAGAACTCAATACCGGAGCAACTCGGTGCAGAGTCAATCGATAGTTCATCCTATCACTCTCGCAAATACCGGTCTTCAACACCGATCTTCAAATGCGATTCACAACGACGTATCACATATTCGGAATGGGTTATACGACCCCATGGTCCTTTCCCGGTTAACCCGAATAGTGAGCGCTTATTCAAAAATAAGTGTGCATTCAAATTCAATCAATTCACATCAAATACCCATTCAAAGGGAAATACTGATAGTCGGTTATTGAACTATCACTGGATATGCACACATCACCAGATTCCAAATAATTTTCCAAATTATTTATTTTCCAAAATATCTTTACAAGATATATAATTTCACACTTTAAAATAAATCAATATTTATTTTTAAACAAATTCCACTTCACATATAAATTCCATACTGAATTTATATTTCAAAATATTCATGCATATGATTTCAATTTACTCATTTCAATTTATCTTCAAAAAGATAAATTCAATATATTCACTTTATATTGGAAAACAATTCCATACTTATTAAAAATAAGTAATTCACAATCTTTTATTTTCAACCCTTAGAAAATATTCAATATACTTAAACCGAATTAAGTATATATTTCTTTCTTTAAGGAAATCATTCACTTATACATATTTATTTGGGCCAAAACGAATGTTGCGTAAAACATCGTTACAACGTCCCAAAATCACTAGTATAGGGATTCGAAATTAAAATAGATATATAAATTCCAATACTATACAAAAACATTTCCTTTCGGAAATCATTTACTATAACAACAGTGTTATAGTCCACATTTCCTTTTATTTCTCGAAAACGTCTATTTCAACAATAAATGTTGAGATCTATGGTTTCGAATCTCAACACATTTTAAAACATCGTTAGATCATTTTAATTCTGTTTAAAACACCAAACCTAAAACAATTTCTTTAACGTGTTATTCACTATTCAAAAACGTGAATAAACTTCGTTAACTAATTTCATCCTTTTATTCATTTTAATTCAAAGCATTATTCACTATTCAAAAATGTGAATATAACTCCATCTATAGGTTTCAACAAATTTTCTCGTCAAAATAAATCATTTGCAAATTTATAAAACAACGTTTATAAATTCCATTTCTAATTATTTATAAAAAAAAACTTCCTTTTTATAAATTCCTTTATTAACCTATTCCAGTTTATAACTAAATTATAAACTAAACGTTCATATTATAATTTAATTACTTATAAAACGATTATTTTACAAAATCGTTCATTTAACTTCCCAAATTATTAATCTTAACTTATAAGATTGTTTATCTATCCAAAATTCATTCTTTCGATAACTTTATAAATTTTATAAACCTATTGCTTATAAAATTTCATTTATAACTTCACAGTTTATAATTTCATAAATTTCATTCATTTAGGAAATTCATTTTCACTACATTCAAACACTTATAAAAACTCGTTTTATAATGTCCATAATTCAATTTATAAATATCCATTTATAAATCTCTTAATATAAATCAGTTTATATTATTATTCTAAAACGTCTTTGAATTCCTTTATAATTCCACCATCTTGATTTATAAAATAATCAAATTTTATAAATCCTATTTTTAACTTTTATAATATATTCAAAAATCCAATTTAACTATTTTATAAAATCATTAACCCATATTTCTCAAAAAATCAGCTTTTAACTATATTTCACAAAAATTATAATTTTTATAACTTTAAGAATTATAACGTTTATTTATTTATAATGGATCAATTCCAAAAATATAGTATATTTTCAAAAATCACTTTAAAACCATTTTAAAATCCCAAAATCTGGGTCCAATGATGCTACACACCAAATAGTCAATCACGACTAACAACGATATCATATATCGATATGATAATCCATCAAATATCAAAATATCTGAAATAAAATAAATACTGTTGAGGAATCCAGTTGGATCCCTCCAACCTGTTTCCTGCATCCAAAAACATTAGCACAATACCAATTTCGCTCCAGTACGAAATTATCGCGGTATATGTTCTTATTAAATATTATCCGCTTAATAACGGCGTAATAGGGTCTCATCCGCTAAACAAAAAATGCGGGAAATCAATCAACTGCAATATATACATATGCCAATATATATATATTGATATTATATATAATACCAATTTCACTGTTTATGAAATATTCGCGGTATATGTTTTTATAAATAACATCCGCTTACTAACGGTGCATAATGTCTATTTTAACAATCAATAATTTACAGTCATCATTCAAACATGCATTCAAATATTTTAAATCTAACTATTTAAAATAAAATCGAAATCTATTCGATTGAGTGAGAAGTTCTCACCTTGGTTTTAATTTCCGTTTTAGCTTTTATTTCGAATAAAATTAAACGCGCGTTTAATTTTACCCGAAATTCTCACTAACTCCAAACGACTCCAAACCAACTCCATCGTGTAGTGCTCGTCCATACGATTCCAACGCAACTGAGTTTGCATTTTTTCGACCTCGTATGAAAAAGTTACGAATTTATGAAGTTCGTACACGATTTATATACACAATTTATAACATAACTTTAAATTTTAACCCCCACCATTTCACAGCCCTTAGATCCAGATCCAACAGATCTTGGCCGTAGCTTGCTCTTTCCCTCTTCTCTCTACAGGCCGAGCACGACACCATGAAACCCATAGCTACAAATTAGGTTTTGAATTTGCTCTCCAATCACTCAACTAGAATTCGATCGGGATATACCAACGCGAAGCTCGCAGCAAGAGCTTCACTCGCCCCCCTCCTTGCCAAGCTCGGCCACCATATGCACGTTGGAATGCGTGCGCAGCCCCCTAGGACGCGGCCTCCTATACCTCTCCACGTCGCACCAAACTCCATCAAATCCGTATGGATGTGAAGCCCTCGAGATTCTCAACAACTTTCATGTTGAACACCTTAGCTAATTCATTGTAGATTGAGAGAGATTGAGGGATGAAGTTGGAAAAAATCTGGCCATAGAACAGAAAAGTGGCGGCTAGGTCAAAAAATTAGGGTTTTAGTTATTTTTTTTGTAAAATTATGAAGAGGTGAGGTGTATTTATAGAGTTTCGTTCGACACTATTCATCCGGAAATTCCGAACTCCGATTTAGACGCGTAACCAGCGTACCTAGGGTTTATCCCGCGTTCCGGACACAATGGAACAGGTTTCGAAAGCTAATTCGGACATCTGTGCGAGTTATGGCTGAAAACGCTCAATTTAAATTAAACCGATTTAAATCGATTTCTAGGCGTTTTAATTTGTACCGGACAAACGGTAAATCCAATTGACTTGAAATTTGAAACCTTACAATAATATCACATTACGGATCCGATGAAACTGGTTTCGTCGAAATCCGAGACTTTTTGAAAAATGGCTATTTTGACTCGCCAAATTTAAATTAAAAATAAATCGATGCGTTTCGAGCTGCCACGATCAAACGATAACTCCGATTGACACGAAATTTGAAATCCGGTAATAACTAACTATTACGGATCCAATGAAACTGGTTTCGTTCAATTCTGAGACTGTTCAAAAATTGACTATTTTACAGTCGATTATTAAATATTAAAATATTCAATTTTCACAAATTAACTTTTAATTCGATTTTAAAAGTTCTAAAATGTTATTCTAACTTCAATATGATAAAATAAAATTTTACGAATCATTTTCAATCATATTTAACTATATTTTCAATTATTTCCATAATTTCACATATTAAATTATCGATTTAATTATTCAATTAAATCCAAAAATTCAAATAAAAATTTATTTGACTTATAAATTCACTTATAAATATTTAAAATTAATTAAATATTCAAATTTTAATTTATTAAAAATTCTGGGTCGTTACATATAATATTAATCTTAGCCAGCATAGACATTCCGAACTACGCCTACTATAGCTACCATCTAAACAGTGGTGACCACCATAAGTAAATGGCAGGTTATACAACTAAAACCGTACTGGGTTCGTATTGGGAATTGGATTTCCAACAAATGGTCAGGCTAAGGAACTTCCTACTGCCACAAGGGTACGCCTCTGGCGGGACGTCCCGAGAACTTAACCAGCTCTCTGCCAATACAAGGCCGGATTACCTCTGTAACTAGGTAACTACTACACGAATATGCAACTCCTCGGTGTTTTGGGACCCTAATCCGAGGGCCTTCTATCACAGAGCAACAACCACACAGTAAATGAGATTGGAGCTACCATATAGGTAAATATCTGGGCTCCATACCATGAAATCACCTTTTTCCAGAAGGAAATGACATACCCTAAAGGGCGCGACCCTCATAACCTTACCGCATCTTTCATGTTTTGACCATTTTCGGGTTGTGAGGTCCGATGAGGTCTCGTCCACAAAGCTATGCTTTACACGAAAGTCAAGCTTTGATCACAAATGATCATCAACACACAGCAGCACTTAGCATGCCACACTACCAAATTGGAAGTACAACGTTGATAACCTTCAATTACATAACCTCTGAGCTCGTACGTCTCAGAGAAGGGTGTTAAGCTAAGAGAATAAATTATCTGCCACCAAAAGATACGTATTTGAAAGAAATCTTCTTTATATCGCAAAGTGTAGTGTCAGACACACAACCATACAAGTCTGTTCCGGGTTCGAACAGAACCGAAGGCACTTCGTCCAATAAAGGAAGAAGCCCTTGCAAATCCGGGTATCCACAATCCCGATCGGACTTCCCATCACTTAAGGAATCCTATACCGGAGCAACTCAGTGTAGAGACAATCAATAGGTTATCCTATCGTTTTCGAAGACACCCGGTCTTCACCACCGGTCTTCAGATGCTATCCATTTCGACGTATCACCATTCGGAATGGGCTATACGACAAAAAGGTCCTCTCCCGGTTAAACCGAATGGTGAACGGTTAATTTTAAAACACGTGGACATATCAATCACAAAGATTCACATTTAGGGTTCAATGTGGGTTTCGGATAACTAATTGAAATCTGACACCCTGTCGCATCGAAGTTTATATGCCGTTTTATGGGCAAAGGGTTTTTCTCGTTGATACAAAACAAATCACAAATCATTGTGCAGTACAGAGCACTCTACATCACATAGTATCACAACCACAGCAGAAATATCAATCCAGTGCACAACGATAGTTTATTATTTTTCATTGTGAGTGTGATTTAAATAAATTAACCATATAATTATTTTTACTAATTATTTTAAAATCAATAATTAATTTTGGTTAAATTGATTAAATCTTAATTAACTTGATTAATTGTTTCTTGATTAATTATTTTAATTAACTGCCAATTATAATTAATCAACTTAATTTATCTAATTAACAAATATTTAAAATTTAATTTAAACACTTAATTGTTTATTAATCAATTTTAAGTACAATTTATAAATCCTTAATTACTTAGTTAATCATAATTATTAATCTAGTTATTCTTGATTTCTTCCTAAAACAATTGATCATTTATCTATTTTATCATTTAAAAAAATCTTCTTTAATTATTTCGAAATCAATTTATTATTATTATTACAAAAAGATTTAATGTTAATTGACTTTAACATTTATCTTAAATTAAATTATTTAAAGGAAGTATTAATTATAAAAACTTGTGAAGTATTTGCTGAGTTAATTAAATTAAAAATAAATTCTTAACTCAAAACAATTAAACAATAATTACTTTGTTAACACCAAATTTGGGTAGCATTATAACTTGAAATCTTATTTGGGCTTAACCCATTTTTAAAGCAACCCGAGCAACCCATACTTTTACTCGAGTATTAGCTCGAGTTTCGCCTGCATCTCCCCGAGACATTCCCCTGTTTGTTCACGTATTCTTCTTCTTCCCGTTCTTCTTTTCTTTTTTTTCACTTTTTTTCTTAAGTTATATACTGCTGGAAACAACCCCGTTTAAACGCGAGGGGACTTCGAGCCAAACCCCATTTTTCTCAAATGCTTCCTCGAGTCTCTCCCCAAGCCCAGCTCGCTGACAAAAAAACGACGTCATGCATGTGCACGACGTCGCGCCGCCGTTCTGGCGGCCATTGCGACCTTCAACAGGTCGCAAACAATCCTTGTGCTCGAGATTAAAATTCGAATCAACCCAGAAAACATGAATTCGAAATATGAGTGTTTTGCTCGACACTTTAATATGAACACACTTAACTAATTAGCCTCGTCGCTGCTCCTCACACCAACAGCGACGCCACGGCTTCGGCCACGTCATGTCAATAACCTATACTACCCTCTTCCATCATCGTGTGAAACTCGATCGCTCCTAGGTGATGAAATCACCTTGTTTACAGGCACACAAACAAACTTGAATATAACCCTAATTTGAACTCGATTCATCAATTTACGCAATGAAATTTTCTTTTGACAATTTTCCTGAAGTCTTTAATCAATAAACTAGCTTCACACAAATTTTCATCAACAATCATTTAATCGATCGCTAGAAAATGGGAAAAACACAATTTTTACACAACCACGAACTACACTTAGAATATTAAATGAAAAATCATCATATTTATTTTAAAAATTATCTCTTTGTGTATTTATTCAGGTTATATAATCAAAACAATGATTTAACATACTTGATTTTATCACATGATTTTGTTTTTACTATAAATTTTAAGTTACAGAGACAAATACTTCATGTTCAAGCTTGAACAAATTTTGAGCTATGATTCAGATTTAAACAAGCTTATTTTGTTTAAAAATCTTAATCTGAAAAGGATTATATAAAGTTTATTTGAAAATTTTCTCAAGTCACTTTGTTCTTAAACAAATTATTGAAGAACAACTGTGTAAACATTTCCAGTAATCACAGACAGAAAGACATACAGAACAAGTTTTCTTTCAATATGCAGCAAAGCTCAGGATTTTATAAACTAAAAACTTAGGTTTCAAATAAAGAATATAGGTTCACTCACCTGAAATTATTTTGAAACAGAGAACTCTTATTTCTGAAAGACTGCAGTTTGATGCCTTTTTTCAACAGATTGTATTTAAATTTGAAATTTGTGGTGATGTTTTGTAATTTTTCTACTTCCTTACTTTGTTGTGTTTTTGATGAATGAAATAACACAAGATGAATGTGTATTTATATACAGGAGAACTTTATATAGGGTAGGGGAGGTAGGCATTAACTGGTACACTCTTTTCTTTGATCAGATATTTGTTTATTTTTTTTCTTGCTTTGACTAAGCAAAATTATTTCGGCTGAAATGACCTTTGATTTCGGCTTAAGAAGAAAGCATTTAATGCTTGTGTTCCCATCTTAGTTTACATATATATGCATTTGATTTTTATAAGTACTATTTTTGTTTTATGTTTGCAGATTTTTTTTCCTCCTTGTTTATCTTCTTGTATAAGCCTTGTTTGATTGTTTCCTGGTTTTCAATTTATATGCAAGATTATATGTATTCCATATGTCAAGTTATAACCATATAATTTTATCATAAACATAATCTTGAAAATTTTTCTTTCCTTTCTATTTTAAGTTTTAACTATCAATATGTAATTTATCACATATATTATTTTATTGTTCAACATCAATTCTTGTTTGTTATATTATCTTTTCTTTATTTATTATTATTTAAAGCTTAAACTATCAAATATTTATTTAATTCCATATATCTTTCTTTTATTTAATTTTAATAATATTTTATTTCATTTGAAACCTTTCAATTTAAATTTAAAAGTTCAAATGATTTAACAAATTTAGAATTCAAAATTTTGGGATGTCACACTACGCCTCGACGTCATGGAGTTGGAGAAGACTACATGATCTTCTATGGGCCACGCACCTATTGGCGTTGCTCAATCAACGACGAGTGTAACATCCCTATTTTTAAAACAAATTAAAATTGGTAACTAATTTACGTTTTAGAATTTAATTGTGAATTAATTTGAATTTTTTTTCAAATTAAATAAGATATGTGCTTATTTATTCATATAAATAGATAGCAATTTGAAAATTTGAATTTGAATCTTTCCAAAATAAATAATATATGATGTTAATTTATATATATGTATACTAATTGCTTTTAAATTGAAGTTTGAATTTGGAATTCAAAAATAAATGTTTGAATAACATATTGGATTTGAAAACTCTATATTTTAAAATTAATAAAAATTTGTTTTCTAATTTTAATATACATAAAATTTGAAAATTTATATTTGAATTTAATATAATAAATTTTCAAAAGGTTATTTAAAGTAAAATTCTTATGTATATGAAAATATATGTGATTGCTTATCAATATATAATTAGTTTAAAAAAATCAATTTTTCTTTAATTGGTATAAATATAATTAAAAGGAAAAGTAAGAGTGTAAAATAACAAATGTATAAAACATGTATATGTGGATTTGATTAAAATAAGATTTAAAAAATATTTATATATACTTTTTTTTTAAAATTGCTTGAATTAAATTTCGTTTGTAATATATAATGAGATTAATAAAATGGTAAAACTTATTTCTTGAAATTTTTTAGTTTATATATGTTATAGTTTATTAAACAAGAGTTTAAACGTAAATTTTAAATTTATCTAAAGTAAGGATTTAAACACAAATTACTTTCTTTTTAACCATTGTAAGGTTTAAATAAAATACATTAACAAGTGTTAGATTGATTTTATTATAGATATACAAGTGGCAAGCAAAAGATTTTTCTTTTAATCTAAAATTTATAGAATATGAGTAAGAAATAAACCAGGCTTTACTTCTCAAGTCCTATTATCTTCTCAAAAACCTAGAAATCGAAATAAAACCAGAGAAAAAGAAAAAAAATTCAAACCATCAAAACAAGCATAGATTCAACAAAAGTAAAGTTAATGATCAAACCTAGATCAAAGAAAATCAGTGAAGTAACTCAAACAACTTCAACCTGAAAGCAAACTGAAGTTATAAATTCAAATCAAAGATCAGAAAACAACCAAGCAAACCTGGAAAAGACTTCTAGTTTCGAAAGCTTTTAAAAGTCTCAGACCAAGGAGCAAGTTTCAGAATCATATATAACAAATCAAGCTCGGGTTTTTTTCAATTTGGAATTTGATTATCAAGCTTCAACCTGATCAAGCATGTAGGTTCGACAATTCCAGATCAAATAAATAAAAAATATCGTCCCCTGTTCAATAGTAAATCAGGTGAGCAAACCAACCTTTCAGATTCCTAAAATTTGTTTAAATCATAGCGTTTGTGATTGATTAATGAAGTAAAGTGGTTGCATGTATGTATATATAAGGGTATATGTGTGTATGTATATTTGGGTAGATGTATATATACATGTGCTCTGTTGATTAACAGGTTCCAACCATAAAAAAATCTAATTGCTCTTCATTTAATTATTTTTAGGTTACGATATCTAAAGGAAGGATGATTGAAATAGTATAACATCAATGTTAAAAATAAATTCAAGTTTTTATATTAGGAATTTACTTCAAGTATAAGAAGTAACAGTAGGTAATCCAAATAAGTCCAAAATCAAATGTCTGGATTTCGTGATTAAATTACAGGAATGAATTCGTATTTCAAAATCGTGATTTTTGAAAATCATTTCAGAGTTTTTTTAGTTTGAATTTGAAGAGAAAAATTAAAGTTGATCAAAGTCGCTTAAATATTCAATTCATGGCAACCGATGAGGTGTCGATCATCAGGGTCGGATCTGGGAAAAGCTGGAGCATTGGGGATCGTGGGAAAAATCATTGATGGATTTTAAGAGCGCCATGGTTAGCGAATGACGGTTATATAGGGTTTTAAACCTAGTTTTGTTGGCGAAGTTCAAAGGGAAAAACCGTCGTCAGCAATGGATCAAGCTTGATCGGTCTAAGGGGAATTGATTCATGAAATGGTGACGAGGGTTTGGGTGAGTCAACGGCGGTTCTGATGGCTGAAGGTGGAAGTTCAAGGTGATTGTGGTAATCCAATTTTGATTCAAATGGTACCACGGCTGTTCGATTTTGATTTCTTCTTGTTTAGATGTTCTGAGTGGCCGGATTGTTAAGGCAATTGATCATCGACATGCCGCGATGGCATTGATGGTGGAAGTCACCACAATCACTGGTGCAGGTGCACGTGGTGTCAGTGTGCATCTGATTTGGTTTGATTCTGAGAGGAAGATGTTGTCTCGGGTTTATGCTCGAGAAAACTAGTTGATGGCTTGGGTTGGTGCTCGAAACGAACGTGTGTGGGTTTAACAAATTTAAATTAAAACAAAGTTAAAAAGAAAAGGGAATGAAGAAGGGGAGTGACCCGAGTTTTGGCTCGAGGAAATTGATATCTGACCCGGGTTTAAACCGAAGTCGTCTCGGGGTGTGTTGTAAACAGTTGTTGAATTGAAATTTTAACAAGTCTTTTAAATTTTAAATTTAAATCAAATTTAAAAACACTTTCTTAATTAAAGGTTTTATGCCAGCTTTGGTTAAAATAATTGTTTTTAAATAAATAGATTTAAAGCGTTTTAAATTCATATGTATATCCTTTATTATAATTGAACTCTTTATTTTATTTATTTTTATTTTAATGAGATTTAAATGTTGAAATAAAATGATCGGTTAAGATTAGAATTTATCTTGATTAATCAAGGACTTAACTAAAGGATTTTTATTGATGTATTAATAACAATAAATTTATGTGACTAATCAATTAGGGTAATTAATTTGAGGATAATTAATTAATTAGAGGCTAATTAATTAATGTGATTAAGCAATGGATAATTAACCAAAGTGATTTATTAATTAATGTGATTAATTAAAGGTTGATTAATTAACTAACGTTATTAATAAAAGATGAGTAATTTATGATTAGAGGTTGACTAATCAAATGATTAAAAGATAACTACTCAATGTAATTAATTTGTGATTTATTAATATAAGGATAATCACTTATTACAATTAATTTAGGGTAATTAATTAGTTAATGATAACTAATTAAGTATTAATCTCTTATTGTAATTAATTAAGGATAATTAATTAATGGTAATTTATTAAGGGTTAATTAATTTATTAATTAATTTATTAATAGTATTTAGTTAAAGGATAATTAAATAATTAAAGGTTAATTATTTAATGATTAAAGGTTGATTTATTTATTAATTAAGGTTGATTAATTAAAAAATAAAGGTTGATTTATTTATTATTAAAGGTTAATTAACAAATAATTAAAAAATAATTAATTAATATGGTTTGTAATTAATTAATGATTAATTAACTAGGATTAGCCATTAATCTGATTTGAAGTAAACGGATTATTAATTGATCTTACTTATGGATGTTTGGATCATATTAAATGCCTTGAATTGTTTGATATCCCTGATATGTGATGCTTTGTGATGTGAATTATTTTGATTTAAGCTATGATGAATTTATATTGTTTATCTATGAATCTGTGAATAAAGATAAGCATTATAAGATTATACCGCTTATCGATATTGATGTGCTTGAATCTGTGATGATTGATGATGTTGCATTATTGTGTAGAACCCCTGGACTACACCATACACACACAAATATGGATTGCACGAGGAAATTGGTTAAGTCACGGATTTTTGAAATAGTTTTAAAGTTGAATTTTGAATCCAAACAGTTTTGGAAATGGAATTGGATTAAATATGTAAAGTTTTTGAAAAGGAGTATTAAAGATAAAAGTTATTTTAAATAAACTTGATAAAGTTTTGAAATTTAAATAGTTTGATTTGAATTTAAATTCAAGATTTGAAATTAAGTTATATGAATATATGAAAATTATGGTTTAAAAAGGTTATGCAAGTTACAAATGTATTTATATGAGTTTTAAACCATCTTTAAAGTATTTTAAAAAAATATTTTGGAAATTTAAATTTAATCCAAGTTTATACTCTAAAGACATAACTTGTGCACATTTGATCGGATTTTTCCGAAACGAAAAGGATTATTTTTCCAAATAATAATAGCTTTCATATAAAGAAAGGATTTCCAATTTGTGTTGAAAAGATTTCAAATTTGAAATAGAATTGTTTTGAAAGCTATGAATGAATCTTTATGGAAGATTGTTGAACCTTGTTTTGAAATTAAAAAGGATCTTAAAAATGTATTTTTTTTGTATAAAAGATTTGAAATATAATTGTTTTGAAAGCTACGAATGAATCTTTGTGAAAGATTGTTGAACCTTGATTTGAAATTAAAGAGGATTTTAAAGATGTATCTTTTGTATAAAGGATTTGAAATAGAATTGTTTTGAAAGATATAAATTTTTCTTTGTGAAAGATTGATGAACTTTGTGAAGTGATTCTTTTTGTTTGAAGATTTGAAAATGGTAATTTGTTTAAACCATTTGAAGAAAGGTTTAGGCTCTAAGTTGTGACTTAACTAAGATCCTACTATATCCATATGCTTTTTAAATTAAGCGCTCATAATTCGGTTTAAGCGGGAGAGGACTTTGTGTCATATAACCCATTCCGAATAAAGATACGACTTTATGTATTGCATTTGAAGACCGGTGGTGAAGACCGGATATTTTTGAACGCGAAAGGATTACCGGTCGAATGTCTCTCTATCGGATGATCCCCGGTATAGAGATTTGATCACCCTTTGTAATGGGGAGTCCGGACGTGATTAGTGAATATCCAGATTTGTAAGGGCTTCTTTGAAGTGTCTTCGGTTCCGTTCGAACCCGGAATGGACTTGTATGGATGTATGTCTGGCGGTACACTTTGAGATGTAATGCTGGTTTCTATTAAATACATTTCTATTGGTGGCGGAGAATTTATTCTCTTAGCTTAACACCCTTCTCTGAGACGTACGAGCTCAAAAGTTATGTAGTTGATGGTTACTAGTGATACATTCCCAATTTGGTAATGTGGCATACGAAGTGCTGTTGATCATGTGTTGATCGAAGCATGGCTTTTGTGTAAAACGTAGCTTTGTGGACGAGACTTCATCAGGATCTCACAACACAAAAATGGTCGAAACAGGAAGAATGCAGCAAGGTTATTTGGGGGTAGCACCCCATGAGGGTATGTACATTTCCTTCTGGACAGAGGTGGTATCATGGTATGGAGCCCAGATATTTAACCTATGTGGTTACTACAAATTTATTACTTTGTGGTTGTTGGTGTCGAGGCCTTGGATAAAGATCGGTTACGGACGGGGGTGGCATACTCGTGACAGTTAGTTACCTAGTTACAAAGGTAACCCGGCCTTGTGTTGGCAGAGATCCGGTTAGTTTCTCGGGGTGTCCCTCCAGAGGCGTATCCATGTGGCCCAGGAAGTTCCTTAGCCCGATCATTTGTTGGAAATCCAATCACCAATACGCGCCTTGTGTGGTTTTAGTTGTAGAACCAGCCATTTACTTATGGTGGTGACCCACTGTTTAGATGGTAGCTATAGTAGGCATAGTACGAAATTTCCATGTTGGCTAAGATTGATATTATAATTTTGAAAGGTTTTCTGCACTATGCACTAATAATAATATCAAAAGGATTTTACATATCAAGCATGTTTGACTATCATAAGGAGAAATCTTCACCAAATCTGCATTTGCATTGTGTGTGCGGCGAGAGGCCTTATGGTAGTTTCATTTTTCAAAAAGCATTGCGGATTTCAATTTTAAATTATTTTGTTGTTTGTTTTCATTCAAAACTATTTTCGTTTGCTCACACTAGTCTCGTGACTGACCTGAAGTTTGTTGTTCTCTTTCTAAACTCTGGGTGCCCACAATTTCCACATGGGCAGCCTAGAGTTAAGTTTTTTAGATAATCAAATAGTAGGCGTAGATTCGACAGCATCCAGCTCTTGGATTTGGCGATCACATTTGTTTCTCTGGATTGGAGTTGCTTAACTATAACTTATTGGTGGTTCGAGCTTCTTGGATTGGAGTTTTAGAGCTTTGTATTGAAGGTATTGTTCTACAGAGTCGTTGTTTATTATTCCGCTGTTGTCTATTATGTCTGATGGATATTGATATTATTTGTATCAATATTGTTGTATCATTGTTGTAATCAACTGTTGTATATCAATGATATTTCATTTTCTTCTGCTCTATTGTTATACTTAATGTGTTATAAGCTCCGGTGAACCAGATTTGACATTTGAATCTGCGGCATTTGAATACGGGTGATTTATTCGGTGCCGATTTTCGAAGGTCGAATCTGGGTCTTTATAGTGGTATCAGAGTTGAAGGTTGAATAAGAACTTTAGCTCAGGAGTATAACACATTAGGTGACTCAACAGAGAAGGGATACAAATGCCCTAGAATGAGTATATCCCTAAGATATCCATCTATACGCATCAGTAAATTCTCTTAATATCCACTGATAGTGAGTATGAGTGCAAGAAGAGGACGAGATAGGGGACATGGGAGTACCACTACAAACGGTCAATACCCTGCAATAATGGAAACAACTTTCCTCATCAATCTCTTTTGATCATCCGATTTCAATTCTTCAATGGCTTCGTTGTAGCTATAAGAAGGAGCTTTGGTGTGGTGATGGCCCTGCGAATCATTGTAGAAAAGGTTTAATTTCTATTTCATATTCTTTTCGTCGGTTTTCTATCAAGATTTTGTTTTAAACTTTAATGAATTTGAAAATTTAATTTTAATAAATTGGCTAATAAAATATGAAGCCAAAACTAGATTTTATAGATAAAATGATTTCGGTTAAAACCAAAGTTTGATATTTTGTTGTGATTTATTGTGAAGATCAAAGTCTGAAGAGGGACAAGTTGGTGTATATTTTAGGATATTCCAACCTGGATTGAGTATCCATTATTTGATCTTTTGGGTCCAGATATATTCTACGAATGATTAGTTATCCATCGAAGTAACTAATGCCCTTGTATATTTCGTAGATCGGATGACCCGAGTACTTCGTGAGATATTGATTGAGTTCGTTCTCATATTTATTGATACTCTGATTTGGAGAGCCAAATGCAGAATGGATATTCAGTTTGATCTGGTACATTTGTCATCTGTTCTTTGTTTGTCTCCCGGTCTAGCAAATTTCGAGGACAAAATTTTCTTAATGGGGGAATCTGTAACATCCTTATTTAAAAAATAAATAAATTGGTAATTAATTTAAGTTTTAGAATTTAATTGTGAATTAATTTGAAACTTTTTCAAATTAAATAAGATATGTGCTAATTTATTCATATAAATAGATTGTAATTTGAAAATATGAATTTGAATCTTTCCAAAATAAATAATATATGTTGTTTATTTATATATATGTATACCAATTGATTTTAAATTGAATTTTGAATTTTGAAAAAAAAAATATTTTGAATAATATATTGGATTTGAGAACTCTACATTTTAAAATTAATAAGAATTTGTTTTCTAATTTTAATATACATATAATTTAAAAAGTTGTATTTTGAATTTAATATAATAAATTTTCAAAAGGTTATTTAAAGTTAAATTCTTATATATATGAAAATATATGTGATTTCTTATCAATGTATAATCAGTTTTAAAAATAATCATTTTTTCTTTAATTTGTATAAATATAGTTAAAAGGAAAAGTATGAGTGTAAAGTAGGAAATGTATAAAACATGTATATGTGGATTTGATTAAATTAAGATTTAAGAAAAAATTATATATAATTTCTTTTTGAAATTGCTTGAATTAAATTTGGTTTGTAATATATAACGAGATTAATAAAATGATTAAACTTCTTTCTTAAATTTTTTTAGTTTATATATGTTATAGTTTATTAAACAAGGGTTTAAACATAAATTTTAAATTTATTTAAAGTAAGGGTTTAAAACACAAATTACTTCCATTTTAACAAGTGTAAGATTTAAATAATACATTAACAAGTGTTAGATTGATTTTATTATAGACATAAAAGTGGCAAGCAAAAGATTTTTCTTTTAATCTAAAATTTATAAAATATGAGTAAGAAATTAACCAGGCTTTACTTCTCAAGTCCTCTTTCTAAGAAACCTGGAAATTGAAATAAAACCTAAGGAAAAGAAAAAAATTCAAATCATAGAAACAAGCATAGATTCAACAGAAGTAAAGTTAATGATCAAACTCAGATCAAAGAAAACCGGTGAAGTAACACGAAAACTTCAACCTAAAAGCAAACTGAAGTTATAAATTCAAATTTAAGATTAGAAAACAACCAAGTAAACCTGGAAAACACTTCTAGTTTCAAAAGCTTTCAAAAGTCTCAGACCAAGGATCAAGTTTCAGAATCATATATAACAAATCAAGCTCAGGTTTTTTTCAATTTGAAATTTGATTATCAAGCTTCAACCTGATCAAGCATGTAGGTTCAACACTTCCGAATCAAAATAAAAAATTACCGTCCCATGTTCAACAGTAAATAATGTGAGAAAACCAACCTTTTAAATTCCTAAAAATTGTTTAAATCTTGGTGTTTGTGATTGATTGATGAAGTAAAGTGGTTGCATGTATGTATATATAGGGGTATATGTGTGTATGTATATCTGGGTACATGTATATATACATGTGCTCTAATGATTAACAGGTTACAACCATAAAAAAAATCCAATTGCTCTTCATTTAATTGTTTTTAGTGTACGATATCTAAAGGAAGGATGACTGAAATAGTATAACATCAATGTTAAAAATAAATTCAATTTTTTACATTGGGAGCTTACTTCAAGTATAAGAAATAACAGTAGGAAATCCAAATAAATCCAAAATCACATGTCTGGATTTTGAGATTAAATTATAAGAATGAATTCGAATTTCAAAATCATGATTTTTGAAAATCATTTCAGAATTTTTTTAGTTTGTATCTGAAGAGAAAATTCAAGTCGATCAAAATCGCTTAAATTGTCGATTCACGGTGATCGACATGGTGTTGATCATCGGGGTTAGAGCTAGGAAAAGCTGGAGCATTGTGGGAAAATCATTGATGGATTTTTAGAGCACTGTGGTTAGCGAACGACGGTGATATAGGGTTTTAAACCCAGTTTTGTTGGCGAAGTTTAAAGGGAAAAATCATCATCAGTAATGGATCGAGCTTGACCGGTCTAAGGGGCATTGATTCGTGGAATGATAACGAGGGTTTGGGTGAGTCGGCGACGGTTCTAATGGCCAGAGGCGGAAGTTCAAGGTGGTCGTGGTAATCTAGTTTTGATTCAAATGGTACCGTGGCTGCTCGATTTTGATTTCTAGCTTGTTTAGATGTTCTAAGTGGCCGAATTGTTAAGGCAAATGATCTTCGACATGCCGGCAATGGCATTGATGGTGGAAGTCGCTGCGATTACTTGTACAGGTGCACGTGCTGTCGGTGTACATCAGGTTTGGTTTGATGCTGAGAGATAGAAGATGTCTCGGGTTCGTGCTCGAGAAAAATAGATGATGCCTCAGGTTGGTGTTCGAAATGAATGTGTGTGGGTTTAAAAAATTTAAATTAAAAAAAAGTTAAAAAGAAAAGGGAAAGAAGAAGGGGGAGCGACCCAAGTTTTGGCATGGGGAAATTTACATCTGACCCGGGATAAAACCCGAGTCGTCTCGGGGTATGATGTAAACAGTTCTTGAATTGAAAATTTAACAAGTCTTTCAAATTTTAAATTTAAATCAAATTTAAAAACACTTTCTTAATTAATGGTTTTATACCAGTTTTGGTTAAGTAGTAAAGTTTGAAAATAATTATTTTTAAATAAATAGAGTTAAAGTGATGTATATCCTTTATTTTAAATGAACTCTTTATTTTATTTATTTATATTCTAATGAGATTTAAATGTTGAAGTAAAGAGATCAGTTAAGATAAGAAATTATCTTGATTAATCAAGGACTTAATTAAATTATTATTATTATTATTATTGATGTGTTAGTAACAATTAATTTACGTGAATAATTAATTAAGGTAATTAATTTGAAGACAATTAATTAATTAAAGGTTAATTTATTAAAGTGATTAAGCAAGGGATAATTAACCAAAGTGATTTACTAATTAATGTGGTTAATTAAAGGTTGATTAATTAATTAATGTTATTAATTAAAGATGATTAATTTATGATTAGAGGTTGACTAATCAAATGATTAAAAGATAATTACTCAATGTAATTAATTTTTGATTTATTAATATAAGGATAATCACTTATTATAATTGATTTAGGGTAATTAATTAGTTAATGATAACTAATTAAGTATTAATCACTTATTCTAATTAATTAAGGATAATTAATTTAATGTTAATTTATTAAGGGTTAATTAATTTATTAATTAATTTATTAAGAGTAATTAATTAAAGGATAATTAAATAATAAAGGTTAATTATTTTATGATTAAAGGTTGATTTATTTATTATTAAAGGATGATTAATTAATAATTAAAGGATGATTTATTTATTATTAAAGGTTAATTAACAAACAATTAAAATATAATTAATTAATATGGTTTGTAATTAATTAATGATTTATTGACCAGGATTAGTGATTGTTCTTATTTATATTAATCAGATAATTAATTGATCTTAGTTACGGATGTTTGGATCACATTAAATGCCTTGAATTATTAGATATCCTTGATATGTGATGCTTTGTGATATGAATTATTTTGATTTGAGCTATGATGAATTTATATTGTTTATATGTGAATCTGTGAATAAAGATAAGCATTATAGGATTATACCGCTTATCGATATTGATGTGCTTGGATCTGTGATGGTTGATTTAAACGACCCTGACTCGACCTTCGAAAATCGGCACCGAATATGACACTCATATTCAAATGCCGCAGATCCAAACGTCGAATCTGGTTCGCCGGAGCTTATAACACATTAAGTAAACAACACATCGGAAGAAAAAGGAATGAATATCATTGATATACAACATTCGATACAACAATGATACAATATGAATCAATATTAGATATATAAGATAACAATGCTACAACGGGAAACCCAATGAAACAGGCAGCGGAAACAAACATAACTTGATACTCTAGAAGAAACACCAATATCAGCAATCTCAATAGATAGCTCGGACCACCATCAAGTTGCACCAAGCTAAGAAAGTCTGGTCGGTCATCCTAACTAGATACTTCAATATCCAAATTCTTCAAAGAATACCAAAGAGAAATCCAAAAGCTACTGAAATGATATCTATATCTACTATTTGAAAAACCCAACTCCAAACTGCCCGTGTGGAAAATAGTGGGCACCCAGAGTTTAGGAAGGGAACAATAAACTCCGGGTCAGTCATGGGACTGGTATGAGCAAACAAAATCAGTTTTATCTTTAAAAACAAACAAAAGAATTTAAATTTGAAATCCACAATGCTTTTTGTAAAATGAAACTACCATAAGGCCTCCTGGCACACACACCATGCAATCGCACACTTGGGGGATATTTCTCCTTATGATAGTCAAACATGCTTGATACGCCAAAACTATTTAATATTATTATTAGTGCATAGTGGAAAACATTTTGAAAGTATAATATTAATCTTAGCCAGCATACATACCATTATAGTATGCCTACTATAGCTACCATGTCAGATGGCATGTTCTACAACTAAAACCGTACAAGGCGCATATTGGTAATTGGATTTCCAACAAATGGTCAGGCCAAGGAAGTTCCCATTGCCACATGGGTACGCCTCTGGAGGGACGCCCCGAGAACCTAACCGGATTTCTGCCAACTCAAGACCGGGTTACCTCTGTAACTAGGTAACTACTGACATGAGTATGCCATCCCCCGGTCGTAACCGACCTTTATCCAAGCGCTCGATACCGACAACCACAAGGTAATGTATTTGCAATAACCACACAGGTTAAATATCTGGGCTCCATACCATGATATCACCTCTATCCAAAAGGAAATGAATATACCCTCAGGGGGCACTACCCCCAAATAACCTTGCTGCATTCTTCCTGTTTCGACCATTTCGGATTGTGAAGTTCGACGAAGTCTCGTCCACTAAGCTATGCTTTTTACAAAGACATGCTTTAATCAACAAATGATCAGCAGCACTCAGCATGCCACACTACCAAATTGGGAGCATATCACTAATAACCTTCAACTACATAACCTCTTAGCTCGTACGTCTCATAGAAGGGTGCTAAGCTAAGAGAATAAATTCTCCGCCACCAACATATATGTATTTGAGGGAAATCAGCTTTATATCTCAGTTTGTAATGTCAGACATACAATCCATACAAATCTGTTTCGGGTTCGAACAGAACCATAGGCACTTCCGAAGAAGCCTTTGCAAATCCGGGAATCCACAATCCCGATCGGACTTCCCATCACTTCGGGAATCTCTATACTATAGCTACTCAGTGCAGAGACAATCGATAGGTCATCCTATCGTTCTTGCAAATAGTCGGTCTTCACCCCGGTCTTCAAATGCTATCCATAACATCGTATCGTTATTCGGAATGGGTTATATGACCCAAGGTCCTCTCTCGGCTAAACCGAAAAATGAGCGCAGAATTTTAAAAACATATGGATATGGGATCTCGGTTAAATCACGGCTTAAAGCCCAAAACCTTCATTCAAATGGTTATAACAAATTACCATTCCCAATCTTTTAAACACAAAAGATTCATTTCAAAAACCTTCAATGGGTTAAACAATTTCCACATTTAAATGTTTTAGACAAAAGATTCACTTTTAAAACCCCTTTCAATTTTAAACAATGTTCACCAATCTTTTAAACAAAGATTCACTCTTAGCCTTTCAAAACAATTTCCAAAGATTCATTCATAACCTTCAAAATAATTCCCGTTTCAATCTTTTATATATAAAAGATACACCATTTAAAAATCCTCTTCAATTTCAAAATAGGGTTCAACTATCTTTCACAAAGATTCAATTATAGCTCTCAAAGCCATTCCATTTCAAATTTGAAATCTTTTCATCATAATTTGGAAATTCTTTCCTTATATAATTATTTGAAACCACTTGTTTTCCATTTCAGAAAACCCGATTATAATTGCACGAGTTAAGGCCTTTCAAATATAAACTTGGGTTTAATTCAAATTTTCAAAACCATACTTTTAAAATGGTTTAAAAACCCATATAAACTCATTTATAGCTTGTATAACCTTTTTATATCATAAATACCAAATGTCGAATTCAATTTCAGATATTGAATTCCAATTTAAATCAAATGATTCAAAATTCAAATCTTTATTAAGTTATTCAAAATAACTTTCATTTTTAAAACACATTTTCAAAAAAAATTCATTTTAAACCCAATCCATTTCCAAAACCATTTGGTTAAAAATTCAAATTCGAAACTATTTTAAAAATCTGTGACTTATACGATTTCCACGTGCAATCCATATTTATGTGTGTATAGCGTAGTCCAGGGGTTTTACACAATGGTTCAACAACATCAATCACACCATAGATTCAATCATAATAATGTCAATAAGAGGTATATCCTATAATGCTTATCTATATACACAGAATCACAGATAGAAAATATGAATGCATTATAAATAAATAAATTACATTCATCACATAGCATCACACAGCAGAGAGGATAAAGCAGTTTACAGCATTCAATAAAATACAACCATCCATACATAAGATTAGATGATCATTTTATTAATTTAAAACCAGATTAATCACTAATTTTGGTTGATTAACATTAATTAACTATAATTTGTGTTAATTAATTATTCTTTGATTATTGATTAACCATAATTTTTAAATTAATTAATCCTTTAACTATTAATTAATAAACCTTAATTTATAATTAATGAACTTCAATAATTAATTTAAATCAAATTTGATTAGCAAATTAATCAATTTTTATTCATTAGATAATTAACACTTTATTTTAAATAATTAACCTTTAATTATCCAATCATCCTTTAATTATCTTAATTTAATAAATTAACCCCTTAATCAATCATCATTTTAATTAATTTTTCTTAATTAATAAATGATTATCCTTAATCAACAATTAATCTTAATCCCTTGGTTACTTAACTTAAATCATTTGTTAATTACCTTTGATTAAGTAATTAATTACCTTGATAAATTATTCTCTAATCATTTATTATTCATCCTTTATTACCTTAATTAATTAGCCTTTAATTAATTATTCTCAAATTATTTACTTTAATTAATTAATCGTATTCATTAATTATCCTTTAATTATCTTAATTAATAACTCGTTCTATTTCACACTATTTAATTAATTATTTCTTAATCAAGTTATTTAACTTTAATTACTTAACTGATTACCCTTAATCATTAATTATAAATCTTAATTATTAATCCATAAAACTTAATTGCCCATTTATTAACTGCTAATTACTTAATTAATCATTATTAGTTCTTAATTAAATTACTAAATTACTTAACTACTAATCTTACATTAATTAACTTATGTAGTTAATTACAAATTCATTTATTACTTAAGCATTAGTTTATCAATATTTAATTACAATTGTAAATTAATTATTCCAAATTACTTCTAGAAATAATTAATTTAATTTTAATTATTCAACTTAGTTAGACCTCTTTTAAACTTTGAAAATAAAATTATTATTAACTACAAACTTAAGTGTTAATTAACTTTTAACTTAAATTAATTACTTAATTAAAATATTAACTAAGTGTTAAAAACATTGTCAATGGATTAACTAAAATAATTAAGACTTGTAATAGTTAACTCTTTATTCAGTTACAATGCTTAAAACTGGGTAGAGAACAATTTACTTAACCTCATCATCATTTTTAATTAAATACTGCAGTTTAAAAAAAATACAAACCCGAGACACTCTTGCGTTTTATTCGGGTTACACTTCGAGTCAAACACCCATTTCCCCCGAGTCTTCCCTGCACACAACTCCTTCTTCTCCCTCTTTTTCTTCTTCATTTATTTGTTCCAGTAAGTTTAAGTTTTAACTAAGTATAAATAGCATCAAGTATCTTGCATTCGAACTCGACAAAAACCCGAAGAAATCACCAGTTTAACTCGAGAATGACTCGAGATCACCCACTGACATGTACACGACCCAGCGTGTACGTGCACTCACCCACGGTGATGCTCCAGCACTAGAGTCGATCACCAACAAGTTGGCCCTCACCCTCTCTTGCGAACGCAATAACTCGACACTCAAATCGATCACGAAAGCAAAGATCGACAAATCGAGCTCCAGATGAGAACATCTCGACCATCAATCACCTCGTCCAAGCAACGCCGACACCCATATGCCACCAAACTTCACCTGTAACACCGCTGCAACCCAAGGTCTCGATCCCCCCATGACCTTTCTGCTCCAGCGACTCCACGGTGGCGCGACCACCATATTTCCGTCCACGATAAATTCGAACGTTAAACCCTAAAGCTGCCTCTCTCCAACAACTCCTTCATTGTTCAACATTTTTCCTAATATAATCGATTACCAGACTTGCTTCATGCAAAGTTTCAACATCGATCGCTGGAAATTGGCAGAATCGATTTCCAGTTCATCTACAGATTGCTATTGATATACTCAATGAAAAATCACAATTTTTGTTTTAAAAATCTCATTTTTGAATGTAGATTCAGATTATGTGATTGAATCAACAATTTATTACATTCGAATTTTAACATAAAAATGTATGTTGCTTGTAGAATGAAATTTGCAGTGGTGATATTTCATCAACATGTTAAACAAATAAAAAAATTGATTTATGTTTTGACAACGTAGTTTATTTTAAACTGTAAGCCTACGCATAATTTGACGAAGAAGTTTGAATTTTTTTGAAATAACTATCTAATTGTGCACATACAAACAGAGGAGAATAGGCAGATAAAAATTTCAAAGCACAATTCATATATATACAGAGCTAAATATATATAAATTTACATTTGTAACATGATATGATTTATGAATATCCTACACAGATCCAAATATACTTGAGTCTTTTTAAAGATTATGTTTACTCACCTGAGTTGGAATAGAGAACCAGACTGTTTTTGATTAAATCTGCATTTGATTTACTTTATCGTCTGCTTTGTTTTAAATTTCCTGAAGCTTCAAACTCAGGTTGAAGACATTGATTTTTCAGGCTTGAAGATTGCTTGAATTGACTTTTGATTGTTGTTTTGATCTTTGAACCTGAATCTAACTTCTGCTTCTCAAGTTTGCCTCCTTGTTTCAGTTATAAACTGAAACTCTTTGTTACTTTAACAGATTATTGTTTTGGTTTCAAATTTTTGATCTAAGTTTTGTTTTCAGGTTTTGAGATGGTTTTAGTTTCAAATCTGAGTAATGAAGAAAATAATTAGCCTGGTTTTGTTCTTTGGCATTTCTTTGTTCTCTAAGAAAGTAGTTTACCTTTGCCACTTGTCTTTATGCATGCTAATTTAATTAAAAATGTTTTTAAATGCATTTTAAATAGTTTACACTTGTAAAATTTTGTTTATTTATGTTTATATCCTTGTCTTGAATTTATTTTATAAACTTTGTTTTGGTCCTTTAGTTTAATTAATTTTAAAATTTAGTTTTAAATCCTTGCTTCATTTTATTTTACAAATCATGTTCGTGTTTTCTTATAATTTTTAAAAGATATATATAAATATTTTAAACTTTATATTAATTCTTTTACATACATATACATCTTATCTAATTTTGGATCTAAATTTCAAGTTTTATTTTCAATCTATTTTATAAAACACATATTTTATTTACAATTTAATAACACGTGATTTGAAATCAAATTATCTAATCCTATTCAAGTTGAACTATTATGTTTAATGTTTTAAATACATTCACAAACCTTAATTCAAATGTATTTTTAAAAGAAACAGCATTAAACCTTTCATATTTATTTATATATTTTATACTTTTAAAATTTCCAAATAAGAAATTAAATTTCAATTCTTGTATTCCAATCTCACAATTTTTATTTTTATCCCTAAATATTCAAATTCATTCTAAATCAATTCATAATTTAATCAAAATTTTATATTAATTTACTAAATTAATTCTTAATTTAACCTAGGAATCAAATTAATTACAAATTTAAATTCGTTTAAAAATGGGAATGTTACAGATTCCCCCTTAACAAAATTTCGTCCTCGAAATTTGAAAGTAGGGAGACAACAAGAAGGGATACACAAAGACAGAGAGACAGTTTCCAAATCAAACTGGGTATCTATTCTGCATTTGGCTTACCAAATCAGAATATCACTAGTAATTATGAGAACGAACTCATTCAATACAAGACACTCGGGTCACCAGATCTACAAATACACAGGAGTATTGGTTAGTTCGAAAGATAACTAACCACTCCTAGAATATATCAAGACCCAAAAGAATAAACAGATAAATGGATGCAATCCAAAATTTTTGTTTAAACATCCAAAATATATTATCAACCATAGCAACCAAAGCAAACAATTTGTCCAAACAAACAATTCTAACCCATCTGGAGTTAGTGTCCCATGCAAATATATCAAAGCTTCTTCCTGGAGCTGCCACGAACCATCAAAGAATTGAGAAGACGAAACAAAGGAGATAGAGAAAATTGTTTCCGCTATTGCAGGGTACTGACCATTTGTAGGTGTACTCCCCTGTCCCTTATCTCGTCCTCTTTTTGCACTCATACTTACTATCAGTGGATAGTAAGAGAATTTACTGAGGCATTCGACGGATATCTTAGGTATACTCATTCTAGGGTATACTTCACCCTATCTCTAATGAGTTACTTAATGTATTATACTCCTGAGCTAAAGTTTTAACCCTCAGCTCTGATACCAAATGAAACGACCCTGACTTGACCTTCGAAAATCGGCACCGAATACGACACTCGTATTCAAATGCTATAGATCCAAACGTCGAATCTGGTTCGCCGGAGCTTATAACACATTAAGTAAACAACACAGTGGAAGAAAACGAAATGAATATCATTGATATAAAACATTCGATACAACAATGATACAATATGAATCAATATCAGAGATACACCATGGATCAATATCAGAGATATAAGATAACAATGCTACAACGGAAAACCCAATGAAATAGGCAGCGGAAACAAACAGAACTGGATAGTCCAGAAGAAACACCAATATCAGCAATCTCCATAGATAGCTCGGACCACCATCAAGTTGCACCAAGCTAAGCAAGTCTGGTCTGTCATCCTAACTAGATACTTCAATATCCAAAGTTTTCAAAGAATACCAAAGAGAAAGCCTAAAGCTACTGAAACGATCTCTATATCTACTATCTGAAAAACCCAACTCTAGACAGCCCGTGTGGAAAATAGTGGGCATCCAGAGTTTAGGAAGGGAACAATAAACTCCGGGTCGGTCATGGGACTGGTATGAGTAGACAAAATTAGTTTTATCTTTAAAACCAAACAAAAGAATTTAAATTTGAAATCCGCAATGCTCTTTGTAAAATGAAACCACCATAATGCCTCCCGGCCCACACACCATGCAATCGCACACTTGGGGGAGATTTCTCCTTATGATAGTCAAACATGCTTGATACGCGAAAACTATTTGACATTATTATTAGTGCATAGTGGAAAACATTTCGAAAGTATAATATTAATCTTAGCCAGCATACGTACCATTATAGTATGCCTACTATAGCTACCATGTTAGATGGCATGTTCTACAACTAAAACCGTACAAGGCGCATATTGGTAATAGGATTTCCAAAAAATGGTCACGCCAAGGAACTTCCCATTGCCACATGGGTACGCCACTGGAGGGACGCCCCGAGAACGTAATCGGATCTCTGCCAACACAAGGCCGGGTTACCTCCGTAACTAGGCAACTACTGACACGAGTATGCCATCCCTCGGTCGTAACCGACCTTTATCCGAGCGCTCGATATCAACAACCACAAAGTAATGTATTTGCAGTAACCATATAGGTTAAATATCTGGGCTCCATACCATGATATCACCTCTATCCAGAAGGAAATGACATACCCTTAGGGGGCGCTACTCCCAAATAACCTTGCTGCATTCTTCCTGTTTTGACCATTCCAGGTTGTGAAGTTCGACGAAGTCTCGTCCATAAAGCTACGCTTTTTACAAATCCATGATTTGATCAACAAATGATAGCAGCAGTCAGCATGCCACACTACCAAATTGGGAGTATATCACTAATAACCTTCAACTATATAACCTCTGAGCTCGTACGTCTCAGAGAAGGGTGTTAAGCTAAGAGAATAAATTCTCCGCCACAACAGATATGTATTTGAGGGAAATCAGCTTTATATCTCAGTTTGTAATGTCAGACATACAATCCATACAAGTCTGTTCCGGGTTCGAATAGAACCAAAGCCACTTCCGAAGAAGCCCTTGCAAATCCACGAATCCACAATCTCGATCAGACTTCCCATCACTTAGGGAATCTCTATACCGTAGCTACTCGGTGCAGAGACAATCGATAGGTCATCCTATCGTTCTCGCAAATACTCGGTCTTCACCACCGGTCTTCAAATGCTATCCATAACGTCGTATAATTATTCAGAATGGGTTATATGACCCAAGGTCCTCTCTCGGCTAAACCGAATAATGAGCACAGAATTTTAAAAACATATGGATATGGGATCTCAGTTAAATCACAGCTTAAACCCCAAAACCTTTCATTCAAACGGTTAAAACAAATTACCAATCCAAATCTTTTAAACACAAAAGATTCATTTCAAAAACCTTCAATGGGTTAAACAATTTCCATATTTAAATCTTTCAAACAAAAGATTCACTTTTAAAACCCCTTTCAATTTTAAGCCAGGTTCATCAATCTTTTAAACAATGATTCATTCTTTGCCTTTCTAAACAATTTCCAAAGATTCATTCATAACCTTCAAAATAATTCCCGTTTCAATCTTTTATATATAAAAGATACACCATTTAAAAATCCTCTTCAATTTCAAAATAGGGTTCAACTATCTTTTACAAAGATTCAATTTTAGCTCTCAAAGCCATTTCATTTGAAATTTGAAATATTTTCATCATAATTTGAAAATTCTTTCCTTATATAAAAGCTATTATTATTTGAAACCACTTGTTTTCCATTTCAGAAAACCAGATTATAATTGCACGAGTTAAGGCCTTTCAAATATAAACTTGGGTTAAATTCAAATTTTCAAAACCATACTTTAAAATGGTTTAAAAACCCATATAAACTCATTTATAGCTTGTATAACCTTTTTACATCATAAATACCAGATATAGAATTCAATTTCAGATATTGAATTCTAATTTAAATCAAATGATTAAAATTTCAAATCTTTATTAAGTTATTCAAAATAACTTTCATTTTTAAAAACCTTTTCAAAAGGTTTTCATTTTAAACCCAATCCATTTCCAAAACCATTTGGATTAAAAATTCAAATTCAAAACTATTTTAAAAATCTACGACTTATCTGATTTCCACATGCAATCCATATTTTTGTGTGTATAGTGTAGTCCAGTGTTTTTACATAATGGTGCAACAACATCAATCACACCACAGATTCAATCATAACAATGTCGATAAGCGGTATATCCTATAATGCTTATCTATATACACAGAATCGCAGATAGAAAATATGAATGCATTATAAATAAATAAATTACATTCATCACAAAGCATCACACAGAAGAGTGGACAAAGCAATTCAGAGCATTCAATAAAATACAACCATCCATACATAAGATTAATTGATTATTTGATTAATTTAAAACCAGATTAATCACTAATTCTGGTTGTTTAACATTAATTAACTACAATTTGTGTTAATTATTTATTCTTTGATTATTGATTGACCTAAATTTATAAATTAATTAATCCTTTAACTATTAATTAATCAACCTTAATTTATAAATTAATGAACTTCACTAATTAATTTAAATCAAATTTGATTAACCAATTAATCAATTTTTATTCATTAGCTAATTAACTCTTTATTTTAAATAATTAACCTTTAATTATCCAATTCTCCTTTAATTATCTTAATTTAATAAATTAACCCCTCAATTTATCATCATTTTAATTAATTTTTCTTAATTAATAAATGATTATCCTTAATTAACAATTAATCTTAATCCCTTGGTTACTTAACTTAAATCATTTGTTAATTACCTTTGATTAAGTAATTAATTACCTTGATAAATTATTCTCTAATCATTTATTATTCATCCTTTATTACCTTAATTAATTAGCCTTTAATTAATTATTCTCAAATTATTTACTTTAATTAATTAATCGTATTATTTAATTGTCCTTTAATTATCTTAATTAATAACTTATTTTATTTCACACTACTTAAATTAATTATTTCTTAATCAAGTTATTTAACTTTAATTACTTAATTGATTACCCTTAATCATTAATTAATCATCTTAATTATTAATCCATAAAACTTAATTACCCATTTATTAACTTCTAATTACTTAATTAATCATTGTTAGTTCTTAATTAAATTACTAAATTACTTAACTACTAATCTTACATTAATTAACTTAAGTACTTAATTACAAATTTATTTATTACTTAAGCATTAGTTTATCAATATTTAATTACAATTGTAAAGTAATTATTCCTAATACTTTTAGAAATATTAATTTAATTTTAATTATTCAACTTATTTAACGTTTAAAAGTCCTCTTTTTAACTTTGAAAATCAAATTATTATTAACTTCAAACTTAAGTGTTAATTAACTTTTAACTTAAATTAATTACTTAATTAAAATAATAACTAAGTGTTAAAAACGTTGTTAATGGATTAACTAAAATAATTAAGACTTGTATTAAATTTTGACTTAACAGTTAACTCTTTATTCAATTACAATGTTAAAACTGGGTTGAGAACAATTTACTTAACCTCTTCATCATTTTTAATTAAATACTGCAATTTAAAAAAATACAAACCCAAGACTCTCTTGCGTTTTACTCAGGTTACAATCGAGTCTAATACCTATTTCCCCCGAGTCTTCCCTGCACACAACTCCTTCTTCTCCCTCTTTTCTTCTTCTTCTTCATGTATTTGTACCAGTAAGTTTAAGTTTTAACTAAGTATAAATAGCATCAGGTATCTTGCATTCGAACTCGACAAAAACCCAAAGAAATCACTAGTTTAACTCGAGAATGACTCGAGATCACCCATTGACATGTACACGACCCAGCGTGTACGTGCACTCACCCACGGTGATGCTCCGGCACCAGAGTCGATCACCAACAAGTTGGCCCTCACCCTCTCTTGCGAACGCAATAACTCGACACTCAAATCGATCACGAAAGCAAAGATCGACAAATCGAGCTCTAGATGAGAACATCTCGACCATCAATCACCTCGTCCAGGCAACGCCGACACCCATATGCCATTACACCACAAAGGCTAATTAGGCAGTGCTTAGGGCCGTATCAAAAGTCATTAGGCACGGCCATAAGTCGTATCAAAAATAAGTGTGCTTAATCATTAGACACGGCCCAAGACCGTATCTATTTCTCTAATTAGATACGGCCATGGACCGTATCTACATGTCGAATTAGATACGGCCATGGGCCGTATCTAATTGGAGATTTAGATACGGCCATGAACCGTATCTATTTCTCCCATTAGATACGGCCATGGGCGGTATCTAATTGGATAGTTAGATACGGTCCGTGGCCGTATCTATTTCTCCAGGTAAAATAAAAACTCCATTTCAAAATTACTGATTCCGTTTGTACACTTAAAATAAAACTCAAAGCATTATGTTAACTTCATTCTCAATCCATTACAATTCAAACTCGGCAAATAAATATTATACTTCATTCTCAACCCATCACATTTCATTCTCCGCCAAAGTATAATACTTCAATACATTACAACACATAATGGTTTAATACATTAAACTCCATTGTCAAGTCATCACCGATCACAGCTCAAACACAGTAAACAAATGTACAGCAACACATACATCAAAGTTACATACAATACAAACTAGAAGATATACATCGAGTACAAACTACAACGTTCAGCAAGGCAGGCATTGCAACTGAGCTTTGGCCCCAACCTATATCTATCATGATCCACTGAAAAGAAGTTGCAGTTATAGCAATACATGAAACCCCCAAGCACCCCAATACTTAGAACCCTTACAGTTGAAGAAAGTTGCAGTTGTAACAGTTCTGCAAATAAAAAATAAGTCCACTCTAGATGTTAACATAGCAGCAATTACAATAGATTAAATATGTCATGCAGCATACAAAGGATAAGGAACCAAATTTGAACTGAACAAATCATAGCTGGCAATTTATAAACAACTCCACTAACCGAGCAAAAACATTAAACGAAACATCGGCTACACAAGAAGAAGATTGATTGGAGGGCTAAAATCTTTTCAGACATATGTAGCTACCAGCACTGGTTATATCACACAACTTCTCATTCAGCAAATATATACGTATACAACAATAAGCTTATTCAACTTCTCTCTGAACTAGCCAAGCTATTCAAACACTGCATAACAACTCTCATTATCCTATTTTACATAATATTTCATCAAACAGTTAGATCAAATATTCAAATACACATATATACAACATTCAAGATCACTTTATATAAGTCAATCATAATTTTCTATAGCCGGTTATTGTTTCACAATAATTATGTGTGTGTGTGTATAAACTTCAAATAAATTATTAAAATAATTATATATCTATTTCGTAATTTTCTATAGCTAAATTATAATTTAAAAAAGTTTATTAATCTCCTAAAATAATTCTTTCCATTTCAACCATAATTTATAATTCAAATCCTTAACTGAGAAAACTGAGCATCTGAGGTAAATTTGTTATGTCAAAATTAATGTTTTGGGGTTGGGTTAGTTCATGTATCATTTTTTTTTCATATGCACAAAGTTAATTATTGAAGAGATGATACATTTGCATATAAACAAAGTTCTTACCTATAAAAGTGGATCTATCAGCCCAAAGCAGCAGTTTTGATGGTTTGATACAAAGTATGTGTTTTATTTGTATCCATTCAAGTATACTTCTATTATTTGATTGATTTATAAAAACCTTCCTGGTGTGGAGTCTTGTACGTCAGGGATCTTTATTTTTTATTTATTTATTTTCCCAGTATTCCCTTTTTTTAACAGTTTAAACAAATTATTGGAGCAAATATCTTACCAGAGTTTAACCATGAATGATACTCTGCTATAGTTTTAAGCAACCGATCGATGTTATCCCACTAATCGATTACCCAGAAGCAATAGACAATGGTAGAAAATTTCTTCATATGTTTTCTACTAGTTTTGTTTGAATGAATTTGATTTTTATTTACCCTCTTTTTTCGTTCATTAATGATACATGTGAACTTTTACATATACAATTCCAAATTGAACACACTTTGCAAATTTTATAATGTAAACCTTCAGTGTAAATCTGCGTATTTTTAGTTGCTCATCTCTTATATGGAACTTATCTGTAAATAGTCTTATCAATGAGTTGATAACATGAGATACCTTGTGTTAATTCAAGGTTGAAGCTTTCTGATGTAAAACTAATGATTTGCAAATTAAGTATTTGATCATTTTATCACTTCGGTACACATTCAAGTATTTACAATATTTACCACAAAGTTGCATTTATCATATTGCATCTATCATTATCTTTCATATTTCATTTATCATTCATGTTTTAATGGATTTTTTTCTTATATGCTGCAAGAACCTTTTTAGATTTTTTCATATTTAGCACTTAGTTTTGGATTTATGGTTTATGCATATAATATGTTTGTTTGTTCTTCTGTATGGGTTTCACCTCATCATGTCATAATTTTTAGGTGAATTCCAACTCTTTTGTCCATTACTGTAGAAGTTATTGTTGCATACAAGTTATCCTTTTGGTACACCAAGCTTATATTGCATGTAGTTGCTGTGAAGTTTAGAATAAGCCATGGAAGCATGTTAAACATTATGTTTATCACTACAAGTAGCTGATGTAAAGCTTATATTATCATCATTTTTTTTTTGTATTTTTCACTATTTGTTAAATTATACATAAAAGGTAAAAAGATAAGGCACATGCATTGAGAGCAAAATAGTTGGGAATTTTGAATTAGAATTTATCCACAATAGTTTCATATTTAGAACAAGTTAGTTTTTTAAATTATAATCTTTAACATTGGACAACCATAAATTTGGGTTTGTCATTTGAAAAATAATGAAAGCTTGATTCATATGTTTATGTATATAGAAGTAAAGACAATTGTTAAAATAGAAATTAACCTAAATTTGGAAATAATTATTTGTTGCTCTTTACAAATCTAGTAGTAAAGATATTGATTAGAATAATTTGAAATACTCCAACTTCCATTTGTAATGGGTAACATGACTTAAAATAGCATTACCAAAAGACTCCCAAATTTGGTTAAAGAGGTTTTTGATTTGGGTGACTGTTGAATTTTGAGTAGATTTTCAACAAGGAATTACGGAACATGGTGTAGAAAAATTACATTCTATGGACGGTTGCTCAAAATTTTCTTGTCCCTTAACAGAATTTAGAGTCAAAATAAAAATAAATTACTAACTGAAAATGTCTTAAATGCGTATCTCAGCTCTTTACAAGTTCATATAGACGCTGATGTATTTCATATAATTACTTCTGTTTGTGAAAGTACCTCCTAATTCTCAAGTAGTCAAAGAAATTAAAGAAGCAAACATGACGTCTGGGAGGATTTCGAACCAACGCAGGTGCTTCTGACATATTTTGTAAACAATGTTAATCCTGTTTTGCATTATCTTACCTTGATATTAATATATGAAATAACATTTGAAAAATGTTCTTAAGTTGAGATTTATGTATCCATGCACCATACTTGTAAAAAAGATATATTGGATATGGACATGCACTTTGCTTCTAAGGAATGGCATATTAAAGATAAATAATTTTTGGATGAGCTCACATACCTGCTAAAGATATCGAATCATAATCTTCGGATGGCACACATACCCACCCACTCCAACATCAACAAAGGTCTCTGCAAATTGATGATTTATTTTGTTGGTTCTCTCATCTGGTAGCAGTATATTGTTCAAAACCAATTTTTCATATGTGGATGGTACAAATTTCCCACGGATTTTGGACGATGTAGAATCTCGACATACAGTACCTATTGCAATAAATTTATTGTCTAGATCTATCCAACAAAATAACTGCATCGAAAACAAGTAAGAATAAAAAGCAACTAATAAATACCTGTTGCTATTATGTCTAGATCAGAGTTGAGGATTTCACATTTTTGATTGTTCACCACATTGGTCGTATCCTGGGATTGAGAAACAATGAATTTAGAAGCATTGGGTTGTGTGTTGAGTTCTCCTTGTTCTATGTTTCCCACCATGTTGATCAGAAGCTCCATTTGCCCCGACAAATTTCCTACTGTACTCTCCAAATTTCCCACCGTACCCTCCAAACTTCCCATCCTCATTTTCAACTCAGCATTGTCTCCACAAACATGTTTCAATCGTTTATGTGCAATAGCAGAAGCCTTAATATTAGTCTTTGGTATGACGGTCCCAACACCGTGGCTCCTACCCCTTGTATCCTTTCCCATCACTTGTGATACGATATCTTCATCCACTGTCAATTTTTCTTCATCACTATCGGTGATCTTTTCCTTCAATTTTGCAATTTGATCCTGAGATTGCATAATACTTATATGGACACATAGTGAATAAAAGAAAGAAAATTGCTAATGTTTAACTTTAGGAGCAAAAATAACTTACGAAGTACGAAGAATTGGCATCTGATATGCTACCATCTTTTTTCATGTGTGTCTTCTCCCATACATGACGACGGTTGATATTTGCAGATGGATTTGCAACGATCTGCAATATATAAAATATGTTAGTTGTGATTTTTATCATTTTGGAAAAATAATGAATATAACTTACCATTTCGTGTTCTATTCTAGCATGACTTTTACGGCCTGCATGGTGAGCATAACTGAGCAATGATCTATTTTTTTGGCTAACTCCCTTCTTCCGCTCGCTTCAGGCATTGCTTCATTTTTTATGAACTCGTTCCAATCTTCTTGAGCAATTGTAGGTGGACAATTTTTCTTTCGTTCTTCGTCATTGTCGAAAGTGTCATAAAAACTTGCTCTCAAGTTTTTTTTGTGTCTCCTAAAAGCCTCGGACGTTCTTTTTAAAAATATTTCCTTTGAAAGCGGGTCGAGCACATACATTTTCTGTAAAAAGTAAAATACATAAACAAGTTAATCAATTCTATCAGACTTAAAACGGGTTTCAAAAACCGACTGTAACAGGTAGTGCATATACATTGCAAATAGAGTGACTGGCCATAAATATTTTTTAAATATCGTCAGAAATGAATCAAAGTAAAAACTTACCACCAATTGGTTCCAAACATCATCCTTATATGTACCGGGTACTTTGTTCCAACTTATGTATGATATCGGCACATGAGCTCTTACTAGTTTACCCAGCATAGTGGCGATTTTTCCAGCGTTTTCTGAGACCGGAATACCAAATAAGTTTTGATCAACTATTTTTTCTTCCGAACATGATGAATGTGATGATGCTAGATTTTGTGACATAACTGTAAAATGCTGGATTTTCTGAATACCAAATAAGTTTTGATCACCTCAGCTGTCCTGAAATAAAAATGAAATCAACATCACTTTAAATTTGTTGTTTAGCCAATAGAAGTGTTCTCATCAACCATCAATCCATGGCAATAAAAAAGTAAAAAAGCAATAACAACATAAGAACTACTTGGATTTCAAATTTGACTACAATCAACTAATGAAAATGGTTTAAATTTGTAATTTCGATTCCACATTTAGTTTTAAAAATAAATCCCCTTTTATCTACAAGTCTATAAAATACATACTATCATGAAACTTTTCAATATAACAGAAACCAACAACAATATAGACATTTTAAGAAACCTTCTCTTTATGTGAATTTTTGTTTGGTTCAATGATATCTCAAACTCCTACTACCCCAAGGAATAGGAATTCAAACGAGAAATGAAGCATTTAACAATTCATCAGTTAACAAATGGTTTTGGTAAGGTCTTCTAATTTTTCATTATCTTCAAAAGCCGATTGATAGACGGTAGGAAACTCAATGTCATCCACATTTGTAGTCAACCGTTTTGGTGTATCCAAAACCACAGACCAACCGTTATTTTTTAAATCTGTTGAGTAGAACACTTGACTCGCTTCTGATGCAAGAATAAATGGCTCATCATTCACGTTATCTTTGCTCTTCAATTTCCCTGAATTAACCGTGACAAGTTCGAAACAGGATCTATTTTGTAACCATTGATCTTATCCTCGACCTTTACCCAATCACAATAAAAAAAACAGTTTGTTTGAAGTCAGTGTAATCCAACTCAAGTATCTGCTGAATGACTCTGTAATACGTTGTGTCTGCTTCCTTATATTTTTATCTTTACCACTCGCTCTAAATTTTGTAATTGCTTTCATGCATACACTGCTATCTTGTGTTACCATACGATTTTCGTACATTTTCGTGGAAAATAAAAAACCATTCACTTGGTACTTAGTATAACTAAGCGCCGTGAACTTCGACCCATGCACTAGCCGCTAGTGAGTTGGATCAACATTGATGCACTTCAACAACTACATAAAATAAAATAAATAAAACAAAACATGGTCACGAAGGTGTATTGCCAACTTATAAACATGTGAACTACTTAAGATGCTGTAATACCTCGTTGCGTAACCATAGAGTAAAACTTTGAACGATTTCGACAGTTGTACCTCTGCCTCGTGATTGAAATCTAGTACTTTTCGCATAGGAGTTATACCTCCTACGGAAAACATATATCAAACCGAATACATAAATTGAATTAAAAAATGGAAATTCAAAACAAAGGTGCGAACTTACTTCTTCCATTCATCCAATCCATCATACTTATTAAGGACCCATCTACGTACTTGTTCAAACTGCACTTGAGTTAACGTTATATCTTTGCCATTATCTAAAGGTATCTCACCAGCAAACTCATCGACCTCGTCTAAAAACGCTTCGCGGGTATGTTTATGATTGCCATCACCTCCGTTTGGCATATATTCCATGTAGTAAAGGCCAACTTCTTGTACGATATATCCTTCTGCAATACAACCTTTAATGTATCTTTTGTTGGGCACATATCCTTTATATGTTTTCATCAACCTGTGAATGTGATCAATTATATATTGTACATAATAGCTATTTCTATCGAATAATAATGTACATAACTGAAATTAGTTATTTACCTTTCAAAGGGATACCTCCATCTATATCTGACAGGACCACAAATTAATGCTTCATCAGCTAAATGAACCATAAGATGGATGCTGATATCAAAAAATGCAAGTGCAAAATGTTTTTCAAAAACACACATTGCTTCTACCAAACTAGCCTTTGCTTTTATAGGTGTTCCCTATTAATAACCTTTGAGCACAAAATGTTAAAGAATAGACTAATACTGTAAAGAACCGTAAATCCGTACTCCTTGAATAGACACTAATCTCCATTGATTAACTCAAGGTGAACGAAAACACGAATCCTTATGGATTTTTAATAAAGAAGGAAAGAAGAAGAAAAGGTAGAAGAGAGAAAATAGAGGGAAAAGAAAATAGAAAATAGAACGGAACAGAAAATAACAGAACAACATCAGAATCTCACAATTCGCAGCGGAACAATATATAATAGATAAATGAATAATCTTTAAACAAAGAACTATATCAGTTATTACATTACATTACATCATATCATCAGAGTGTACAACATCAAACAAACAGCGGAAAAGAAAGTACTATATACTAGTAATACGCCATGCCATCCGTCTTGCCTCCAGCAACTCCTGAATTCCAGAATATCCTGATAAACCTAACTCTTGACTGCCCGTGTGAAAATTGGTGGGCACCCAGAGTTTAGGAAGGAAAACAATAAACTCCAAGTCAGTCATGAGACTGGTGCGAGAACTCAAAATAGTTTATTTTTTTCTTTAAAGTTAAAATAGAGGAATATTTTTAAAAATCAATTCGCAATGCTTTTAAAAATGAGACTACCATAAAACCTCCCGCCACACACACAATGCAAACGCAGACTTGGAGGAGATTTCTTCTTATGTTAGTCAAAGATGCTTGATACGCATTAAAAAGAACATTTGATATTATTACTAGTGCATAGTGTAGAGAATATTTCGAAAGTAGAATATAAATCTTAGCCAGCATAGGTACCATTATATTATGCCTACTATAGCTACCATTTTAAATGGCAGGTTCTACAACTAAAACCGTACAAGTCTCGTATTGTTTCTTTGGATTTCCAACGAATGATCAGGCCAAGGAACTTCCCATTGCCACATGAGAATGCCTCTGGATGGACATCCCCGAGAACCAAACCGGAACTCTACCAACACAAGGCCGGGTTACCCCTAACTGGGTAACTACTGACACGAGCACGCCATTCCCCGATCGTAAACGACCTTTCTCACGGGATCCCGATAACCAACAACCACAAAGTAATAAATTCGCAGTAACCACATAGGTTAAATATCTGGGCTCCATATCATGATACCACCTCTATCCAGAAGGAAATGCACATACCCTAAAGGGAGCTACCCCTCATAACCTTGCTGCTTCTTTCCTGTTTTGACCATTCACGGGGTGTGAGGCTCGACGAAGTCACGTCCACAAAAACATACTTTATACAAAAGCCATGCTTTGGGTCAACAAATGATCATAGAAATGATCACCAAGATAGACGATCAAATAAATGATCCTATCACATATAATCAACGCAATGATCATTTAACAGCAACACTCAGCATGTCACATTACCAAATTGGGAATATATCGCTGATAACTCCAACTATATAACCTCTGAGCTCGTACGTCTCAGAGAAGGGTGTTAAGCTAAAAGAATAAATTCTCCGCCACCAACAGAAATATATTTGAAAGAAATCGACTTTATATCTCAATTTGTAATGTCAGACACACAATCCATACAAGTCTGTTCCGGGCTCGAACAGAACCGAAGGCACTTACAAAGAAGTCCTTGCAATCCGAATAATCTCTAATCACGTTCGGATTTCCCATCACATATGGAGATCTCAATACCGGGGATCAGCCAGTGCAGAGACAATCAACAAGAAACCCTTTCGCTTTCGAAAATATCCGGTCTTCAACACCGGTCTTCGAATGAAATTCATAACGACGTATCACGTATTCGGAATGGGTTATACGACCCCAAGGTCCTTTCCCGGTTAACCCGAATAGTGAGCGCTTATTTTAAAAAAAAATAAGCGTGGCATTCAAATTCAAGCAATTCACAACAAATACCTATTTAAAGGTAAATATTGATAGTCGGTTATTGAACTATCAATAGATATGCCAACATCACCAGATTCCAAATAATTTTCAAAATTATTTATTTCCCAAAAAATATCTTCATAAGATATACATTCTCCATTCTTTAAAAATAAATCAATATTTATTTTTAAACTCATTTTCCAAATTTCATTTATAAATTCCATATTGAATTTACCTTCCAAAATATTTATGAATATACGATTCCCATTCGTTTTCAAATATTTATTTTCAATTTATCTTCAAAAAGATAAATTCCAAATATTCACTTAATATTGGAAAAGCATTTCTATACTTATTAAAAATAAGTAATTCGCAGATCTTTTTATTTTCTATACTCAGAAAATATTTAATATACCCTAATCGAAATTAAGTATATATTTCATTCTTTAAGGAAATCATTCACTTAACCATATTTATTTGGGCCAAAACGAATGTTGCGTAAAACATCGTTACGACAACCCAAAATCACTAGTATAGGGATTCGAAATTAAAATAGATATATAAATCCCAATACTATACAAAACATTTCCTTTCGGAAATCATTTATTATAACAACAGTGTTATAATCTACCATTTCCTTCTATTTCTCGAAAACGTCTATTTCAGCAATGAATGTTGAAATCTATGGTTTCGATAGTTAATATATTTTAAAACATCTTTAGATCGTTTTAATTCTATTAAAACATCACATTCAAAACATTTCTTTAACATATTATTCACTATTCAAAAACGTGAATATACCTTGTTAATAAATTTCATCACTTCTATTCATTCTATTTTAAAGGATTATTCACTGTCTAAACATGAATATAATTCCATTAACAAATTACAACAATTTTACTTATCAAAATAAGTCGTTGCGAATTTATAAGACAATGTTTATAAATTCCATTTCTATTTTTTTTTTTTACAACAACTTCCTTTTATAAATTTCCTTTATAAATCTATTCAATTTCATATCTCAATGATATACTAAAATTTCATATTATAAGTTAAATACTTATAATTTATTTGGTTACAAAATCGTTCCTTTAAACTCCATAATTATGAATCTTATAACTTATAAGATTCATTTATTTATCCAAAATCTATTCTTTTAACTTTATAAATTTTATAAACCTACTGCTTATAAAATCCCATTTATAACTTCACCGTTATAATTCTATAATTTCAATTTATGAAATTCATTTACAATTCATTCTAATACTTGTAAAAGCTTGTTTTATAATTCCAATATTTTTAATTTATAGATATCAATTTATAAATCTTTTTAATATAAAACAATTTGTATTACTATTTTAAAAACGTCTTTCAACTCCTTAAAATTTCATCATTTTAATTTATAAAATAATCAAATTTCATAAATTCTGTAGATTTCATTCCTTTATGAAATCCATTTACAAATCATTCTATCACTTATAAAAGCTCGTTTTATAATTCAAGATATTCTAAATTTATAAATATCAGTTTATAAATCTTTTAATATAAATCAATTTATATTATTACTTTAAACATCTTTAAACTCTTTTATAGTTTCATCATTCTGATTTATAAAATAAAAATTTTATAAATCCTTCTTTTAAACTTCTTATAATAAATTCAGAAATCCCAGTTTTAACTATTTTTAAAAAAATCATTAATCTCATATTTTTCAAAAATCAACTTTTAACTGTATTTCTCAAAAATCATAATTTTTATAATATTAAAATTATAACGTTTATTTATTTAAGATGAATTAATTCCAAAAATATTTTATAAACGTATATTTCCAAGAATCACTTTAGAAATCAAAATCGTTATTTTTAAACTTCAAAAATTGGATTCGATGATGCAACACATCGATAGTCAATCACGACTTTCAAATATCATATATCATCCATGATAAACAATCAAACATCACAATATCTAAAATCAAATAAATATTTGTGAGGAATCCAGTTGGATCCCTCCAACCTGTTTCCCTGCATCCACAGACATTAGCACAATACCCATTCCGTTTCAAGACGGAATATCGCGGTATATGGGATTTTATAAAATATATCCGCTTACTAACGGCGCAATAGGGTCTCATCCGCTAAAAAAAATGCGGGAAATCAATCAACTGCAATATATACATATGCCAATATATATATATTGCTATATATATTATATAATACCAATTCCACTTCGAGGTGGAATATCGCGGTATATGTGTGTAATAAATAACCTCCGCTTACTAACGGCGTATAGGGTCTATTCACATCCAATATATATATCAATCATCATTCAATCATTCAATCAACATAGTCAAGCAAATTTTAAATCTAACTATTTAAAATTTAAATAAACAATAAAATTCCTTTTGAGTGAGAAGTTCTCACCTTTGCTTTTATTAGCAATCCATTTCCCATCTTGACTCGATTTTTCTTCACAATTTTGACCTTGTATAAATATTATACAAATTCATTAATATTCGAACAGATCGAATAATAAATTTTCATTTGATAATTTCGATTCATCGGTGATTTCATTTTAATAGTTAAATTAACTGATAGTCTTATTTAAACCAATATTCTCCTTTAATAAATTTATTTTAACAAATTATTTTACTTTAAATTAATATCTTTAAATCAAATTCTTTCGATAAATTTATTTAACTAACAAATTCTATTTTTTAAACAAATCTTCTTTTTTTTTTTTACATATCTTTTAGTCCTTAATTACCCATTTTTCCAATAATAAATAATAATTTCTTTTGATAATTCATTTTATCTAATAAATAAAATTTCTAACCAATTCTCTTTTACAATTTTTTTTTTTTTTTTTACATTTAAACTAAATTTATTCTCTTTCTATAACTATATAAAATTCCTATATAATATTTCAGTTTACTGTAAAAATGAATTTTCTTCATTACCTTTTTCTTTTTAAATTTACCTATATATATTAAAACAAAATTACCTTTACTGTTAATTCGAGCAACCCAGGCCATCATCCCATCGCGAATGCCATCACGGCATCTAGATCCAGCCACCATCACCATTGCCATATGATCGAACGCCATCGCCTTGATTGATTTCGATCCCTCCTCGCGCGAACGCCCCACCAGAACCCTAACTGCAACTTCACCACCTACATCGACCCACGTGCGCGCGCGCGCCACTGCCCTGACGTCGTCGCCGCCTGCGCCATCGAGCACGCGACCCACACTGTTCAACCCATTCTCCATCGCGACGCAATTTCGGTCGCCGGCCTCCAAATGCTCACGCGAGCGCCTCCCCTCGCGACATTCAATCGACCCCGCGAACTGCGCGAGTTCCTCCTTTTTATTTTTCTCTTTTTTTTTATCTGAGAGGGCTTCAGTTTTATGAACAAGGGGGGGAAAGATTTCGATTTAAAGAAGGGAAAAGGGAAATTTTTTTTCTCGAGTTCGATTAGATTCTGAGAAGGAGAGGAGCGTCTGCCATTATTGGTTTCATTTGATTTTCTTTTGTAATTGAAGTTGAAGATTGCGTGATTTTTAAAAAGAGAGCGGAGGAGACAAGAGAACGTGCTGCTTCAGGGAGAACGTGCTTGCCTCCGTGATCAATTGCGTGATTTTAGGCATAATAAATGGAAGCTACAGTAATCTGAGTTTATAAAAGGCAGCTGGTATTTAAATTAAAATTGAATTCGGCTTAAATTTCAATGCGTTTTCTCACCGTGTGCTCACATATCAACTCCGAAAAATACGAAATTTGAAATCCGGTAATAATACAATATTACGGACCCAATGGAACTGGTTTCGACGAATTTCGAGACTGTATGAAAAATGACTATTTTAAAATATCGATTCGAACGATAAAATTTCAAAACTGAACAATTCACTTTGAAATTCAATTCCAAAGCTTCTATTATCTTCAGTATTATCAATATAAATTTTACAAGCCTTTGAAATATTTTAAATCAGCTTAAAACTGAAGATTCAAATTTTTACTCAACTTTAATAGATTAAATTCTATAATTTAATCGTCAAATTCAAAGCTATATTGAAAATTCAATCCAAACCATCATTCAAATATTTAAAATAAATTAAATATTTTCAAATTAAATTGTTCAAAATTCTGGGTCGTTACAATCTTTCCCCCTTAAAAGAATTTCGTCCAGAAATTACAAGTTAAGAAGAATGCCCTTATCCCATTTATTATTTTTCACAATCCAAATAGTTTTATCAACTTACTAACCTAAATCTTTTTATTAGAGATTCATTATCATTTAAACTAGCTTTCCAATTCCAATCATAGGTTTCAAACAACATTGTTCTCCTAACAATTTAATTTTAAATTCAAATTCAAATTTGAAACTTTCAAAATTTCTCAAATTTTTTCTAACACCCTAAATTTTTGAAAAATTTCGCCAGCGTCTCCTTTGCGCGGCTAGCTCGGTACGACTACAAAATGGCACTACGGCCCCTCAGAATCAAAAAGAAAAGAGAAAGCCAAGTGGCTGGAGAAGAAACTCATCAAATTTCATACTGAAATTGAAATACGTACCTTTTTGTCGAGCAATTCAATTTTATCTTTGAAATCAAAATCTCAATTCCTTTATATACCTGTATAACCTGCTAGTAGTAGCATCCAAAATATCCAACATTCAAACCATTTTGCAAATTCTATTACAAAATTTTCCAACATATGTTTCTTATACATTTTTACTTCACTATTGAAGTTACATATCTATTATTACACTCAACCTCATTCTACAGTACTGCTGACTCTATCTCTAATGAGTAATACCCAACAGAACCATGGTTGTCGCTTAACCATAAGCTCTGATACCAAATGTAAAGAACCGTAAATCCGTACTCCTTGAATAGACACTAATCTCCATTGATTAACTCAAGGTGAATGAAAACACGAATCCTTATGGATTTTTAAGAAAGAAGGAAAGAAGAAGAAAAGGTAGAAGAGAAAAAATAGAGGGAAAAGAAAATAGAAAATAGAACGGAACAGAAAATAACAGAACAACATCAGAATCCCCTAAAAGAGGACGTGTAGGGGTAAGAGTCTCCCGTTCGCCACCAAACCGCGAAGCGAGAACCCCCCATCACATAGCCCAATAGCTAAACAAGACTGGTGCGAGAACTCAAAACAGTTTATTTTTTTCTTTAAACTTAAAATAGAGGAATATTTTTAAAAATCAATTCGCAATGCTTTTAAAAAGGAGACTACCATAAGACCTCCCGCCCCACACACAATGCAAACGCAGACTTGGAGGAGATTTCTTCTTATGTTAGTCAAAGATGCTTGATACGCATTAAGAAGAACATTTGATATTATTATTAGTGCATAGTGTAGAGAATATTTCGAAAGTAGAATATAAATCTTAGCCAGCATAGGTACCATTATATTATGCCTACTATAGCTACCATTTTAAATGGCAGGTTCTACAACTAAAACCGTACAAGTCTCGTATTGTTTCTTTGGATTTCCAACGAATGATCAGGCCAAGGAACTTCCCATTGCCACATGAGAATGCCTCTGGATGGACATCCCCGAGAACCAAACCGGAACTCTACCAACACAAGGTCGGGTTACCCCTAGCAGGGTAACTACTGACACGAGCACGCCATTCCCCGATCGTAAACGACCTTTCTCACGGGATCCCGATAACCAACAACCATAAAGTAATAAATTCGCAGTAACCACATAGGTTAAATATCTGGGCTCCATACCATGATACCACCTCTATCCAGAAGGAAATGCACATACCCTAAAGGGAGCTACCCCTCATAACCTTGCTGCTTCTTTCCTGTTTTGACCATTCACGGGGTGTGAGGCTTGACGAAGTCACGTCCACAAAAACATACTTTACACAAAAGCCATGCTTTGGGTCAACAAATGATCATAGAAATGATCACCAAGATAGACGATCAAATAAATGATCCAATCACAAATAATCAACACAATGATCATTTAACAGCAACACTCAGCATGTCACATTACCAAATTGGGAATATATCGCTGATAACTCCAACTATATAACCTCTGAGCTCGTACGTCTCAGAGAAGGGTGTTAAGCTAAAAGAATAAATTCTCCGCCACCAACAGAAATATATTTGAAATAAATCGGCTTTATATCTCAATTTGTAATGTCAGACACACAATCCATACAAGTCTGTTCTGGGCTCGAACAGAACCGAAGGCACTTACAAAGAAGTCCTTGCAATCCGAATAATCTCTAATCACGTTCGGATTTCCCATCACATATGGAGATCTCAATACCGGGGATCAGCCAGTGCAGAGACAATCAACAAGAAACCCTTTCGCTTTCGAAAATATCCGGTCTTCAACACCGATCTTCGAATGAAATTCATAACGACGTATCACGTATTTGGAATGGGTTATACGACCCCAAGGTCCTTTCCCGGTTAACCCGAATAGTGAGCGCTTATTTTAAAAAAAAATAAGTGTGGCATTCAAATTCAAGCAATTCACAACAAATACCTATTTAAAGGTAAATATTGATAGTCGGTTATTGAACTATCAATAGATATGCCAACATCACCAGATTCCAAATAATTTTCCAAATAATTTATTTCCCAAAAAATATCTTTATAAGATATACATTCTCCATTCTTTAAAAATAAATCAATATTTATTTTTAAACTCATTTTCCAAATTTCATTTATAAATTCCATATTGAATTTATCTTCCAAAATATTTATGAATATACGATTCCCATTCGTATTCAAATATTTATTTTCAATTTATCTTCAAAAAGATAAATTCCAAATATTCACTTAATATTGGAAAAGCATTTCTATACTTATTAAAAATAAGTAATTCGCAGATCTTTTTATTTTCTATACTCAGAAAATATTTAATATACCCTAATCGAAATTAAGTATATATTTCATTCTTTAAGGAAATCATTCACTTAACCATATTTATTTGGGCCAAAACGAATGTTGCGTAAAACATCGTTACGACAACCCAAAATCACTAGTATAGGGATTCGAAATTAAAATAGATATATAAATCCCAATACTATACAAAACATTTCCTTTCGGAAATCATTTATTATAACAACAGTGTTATAATCTACCATTTCCTTCTATTTCTCGAAAACGTCTATTTCAGCAATGAATGTTGAAATCTATGGTTTCGATAGTTAATATATTTTAAAACATCTTTAGATCGTTTTAATTCTATTAAAACATCACATTCAAAACATTTCTTTAACATATTATTCACTATTCAAAAACGTGAATATACCTTGTTAATAAATTTCATCACTTCTATTCATTCTATTTTAAAGGATTATTCACTGTCTAAACATGAATAAAATTCCATTAACAAATTACAACAATTTTACTTATCAAAATAAGTCGTTGCGAATTTATAAGACAATGTTTATAAATTCCATTTCTATTTTTTTTTTACAACAACTTCCTTTTATAAAATTCCTTTATAAATCTATTCAATTTCATATCTCAATGATATACTAAAATTTCATATTATAAGTTAAATACTTATAATTTATTTGTTTACAAAATCGTTCCTTTAAACTCCATAATTATGAATCTTATAACTTATAAGATTCATTTATTTATCCAAAATCTATTCTTTTAACTTTATAAATTTTATAAACCTACTGCTTATAAAATCCCATTTATAACTTCACCGTTATAATTCTATAATTTCAATTTATGAAATTCATTTACAATTCATTCTAATACTTGTAAAAGCTTGTTTTATAATTCCAATATTTTTAATTTATAAATATCAATTTATAAATCTTTTTAATATAAAACAATTTGTATTACTATTTTAAAAACGTCTTTCAACTCCTTAAAATTTCATCATTTTAATTTATAAAATAATCAAATTTCATAAATTCTATAGATTTCATTCCTTTATGAAATCCATTTACAAATCATTCTATCACTTATAAAAGCTCGTTTTATAATTCAAGATATTCTAAATTTATAAATATCAGTTTATAAATCTTTTAATATAAATCAATTTATATTATTACTTTAAACATCTTTAAACTCTTTTATAGTTTCATCATTCTGATTTATAAAATAAAAATTTTATAAATCCTATTTTTAAACTTCTTAAAATAAATTTAGAAATCCCAGTTTTAACTATTTTTAAAAAAATCATTAATCTCATATTTTTCAAAAATCAACTTTTAACTGTATTTCTCAAAAATCATAATTTTTATAATATTAAAATTATAACGTTTATTTATTTAAGATGAATCAATTCCAAAAATATTTTATAAACGTATATTTCCAAGAATCACTTTAGAAATCAAAATCGTTATTTTTAAACTTCAAAAATTGGATTCGATGATGCAACACATCGATAGTCAATCACGACTTTCAAATATCATATATCATCCATGATAAACAATCAAACATCACAATATCTAAAATCAAATAAATATTTGTGAGGAATCCAGTTGGATCCCTCCAACCTGTTTCCCTGCATCCACAGACATTAGCACAATACCCATTCCGTTTCAAGACGGAATATCGCGGTATATGGGACTTTATAAAATATATCCGCTTACTAACGGCGCAATAGGGTCTCATCCGCTAAAAAAAAATGCGGGAAATCAATCAACTGCAATATATACATATGCCAATATATATATATTGCTATATATAATATAATACCAATTCCACTTCGAGGTGGAATATCGCGGTATATGTGTGTAATAAATAACCTCCGCTTACTAACGGCGTATAGGGTCTATTCACATCCAATATATATATCAATCATCATTCAATCAACATAGTCAAGCAAATTTTAAATCTAACTATTTAAAATTTAAATAAACAATAAAATTCCTTTTGAGTGAGAAGTTCTCACCTTTGCTTTTATTAGCAATCCTTTCCCATCTTGACTCGATTTTTCTTCACAATTTTGACCTTGTATAAATATTATACAAATTCATTAATATTCGAACAGATCGAATAATAAATTTTCATTTGATAATTTCGATTCATCGGTGATTTCATTTTAATAGTTAAATTAACTGATAGTCTTATTTAAACCAATATTCTCCTTTAATAAATTTATTTTAACAAATTATTTTACTTTAAATTAATATCTTTAAATCAAATTCTTTCGATAAATTTATTTAACTAACAAATTCTATTTTTTAAACAAATCTCCTCTTTTTTTTTTTACATATCTTTTAGTCCTTAATTACCCATTTTTCCAATAATAAATAATAATTTCTTTTGATAATTCATTTTATCTAATAAATAAAATTTCTAACCAATTCTCTTTTACAATTTTTTTTTTTTTTACATTTAAACTAAATTTATTCTCTTTCTATAACTATATAAAATTCCTATATAATATTTCAGTTTACTGTAAAAATGAATTTTCTGCATTACCTTTTTCTTTTTAAATTACCTATATATATTAAAACAAAATTACCTTTACTGTTAATTCGAGCAACCCAGGCCATCATCCCATCGCGAATGCCATCACGACATCTAGATCCAGCCACCATCACCATTGCCATATGATCGAACGCCATCGCCTTGATTGATTTCGATCCCTCCTCGCGCGAACGCCCCACCAGAACCCTAACTGCAACTTCACCACCTACATCGACCCACGTGCGCGCGCGCGCCACTGCCCTGACGTCGTCGCCGCCTGCGCCATCGAGCACGCGACCCACACTGTTCAACCCATCCTCCATCGCGACGCAATTTCGGTTGCCGGCCTCCAAATGCTCACGCGAGCGCCTCCCCTCGCGACATTCGATCGACCCCGCGAACTGCGCGAGTTCCCCCTTTTTATTTTTCTCTCTTTTTTTTTATCTGAGAGGGCTTCAGTTTTATGAACAAGGGGGGGAAAGATTTCGATTTAAAGAAGGGAAAAGGGAAAAAAAATTCTTGAGTTTGATTAGATTCTGAGAAGGAGAGGAGCATCTGCCATTATTGGTTTCATTTGATTTTCTTTTGTAATTGAAGTTGAAGACTGCGTGATTTTTAAAAAGAGAGGGGAGGAGACAAGAGAACGTGCTGCTTCAGGGAGAACGTGCTTGCCTCCGTGATCAATTGCGTGATTTTAGGCATAATAAATGGAAGCTACAGTAATCTGAGTTGATAAAAGGCAGCTGGTATTTAAATTAAAATTGAATTCGGCTTAAATTTCAATGCGTTTTCTCACCGTGTGCTCACATATCAACTCCGAAAAATACGAAATTTGAAATCCGGTAATAATACAATATTACGGACCCAATGGAAATGGTTTCGACGAATTCCGAGACTGTATGAAAAATGACTATTTTAAAATATCGATTCGAACGATAAAATTTCAAAACTGAACAATTCACTTTGAAATTCAATTCCGAAGCTTCTATTATCTTCAGTATTATCAATATAAATTTTACAAGCCTTTGAAATATTTTAAATCAGCTTAAAACTGAAGATTCAAATTTTTACTCAACTTTAATAGATTAAATTCTATAATTTAATCGTCAAATTCAAAGCTATATTGAAAATTCAATCCAAACCATCATTCAAATATTTAAAATAAATTAAATATTTTCAAATTAAATTGTTCAAAATTCTGGGTCATTACAAATACGATGAATAGCATTTCGCAAATCCTTATGTTGTGGATAAGAATGTTGAAGCAATACCGGAAGCAAATGTTGCATTATGACGTGGTAATCATGTGACTTCATATTTCTTAGTTCGGGAGGATTGATGCTTACATTGTTGTGGAAGTTTGAAGAGAATTTGTTGGGCACTTTCAGGTTTTTCAAAACGGTACAAATACGTATCTTTTCTTCTTTGCTCAAAGTGAAAGTTGCCTTTGGTATGATTATTTTATTTGTTTCAGGATCTTCCATCACCCACAACTTTTGTTTTATACCCATGATTTTCAAACCTTGCGTGCATTGATGCCATCTTTTGACTTATCTTTATGGTCCATAATGGTGCTGATGAGATGCTCTGTGACATTTTTCTCCATATGCATAACATCAATATTATGGCGAATCATATTTGCTTTCCAATATGGTAAATCAAAAAAGATAGACCTCCTGTACCATGCAGAAACATTGTCAACTTCTTCATAAATTGACTTTTTTCGTTTTCGACTAATTTCTTCTTCGTGTTTACCAACTTTCATTTTGATATTCGCTACTTTCTTTTCAACTTCAAAACCAGTCATTGTCCGTTTAGGACGTTGAAATTCTTGTTCGTTGTTGAAATTTGTCTTGTCGTATCGAAACTTGTGTTCTTTGGGAAGAAACATTCGATGCCCCATGTAACACACCTTCTTACTTTCAGGAAGATGATAAGAACAAGTGTTTTCCCCACAAACCGGACATGCAAAATAACCGTGAGTTGTACATCCTGATAAAGTCCCAAGAGCAGGGTGATCATGGATTGCCCACAACACCCTAGCTCTCATTGTGAATTCGGATTTATTTAATCAATCATATGTAACGACTCCTTCCCATAACTGCTTTAACTCGTCTATCAACGGCTGTAAATAAACATCAATATCCTTCCCTGGTTGTTTTGGCCCAGAAATCAATAGTGTTAACATTGAAAACTCTCGTTTCATGCACATAGACGGTGGAAGATTATATGGTACTACAATTACTGGCCAACAACTGTAAGGGTTAGATAGAGAAGCATGTGGACAGAAACCATATGTTGCTATTCCAATTGTGACATTTCGTGGATCGACAGCAAACGTTTGGTCAAAATAATCCGCGGCTTTCCATTGAGAAGTGTCACATGGATGACGCATTACGGTTGGATCAGACTTGGCACGACCATGCCAGGTCATCGCATCTGCTATCCATGGTACACTATACAATCTCTTCAATATAGAAATTAAAGGAAAATGTCTTAATGTCTTTCGAGGTACTTTGATGCCTTTTCTTTCTTCGTTGAATGATGTCATATATCTTGGTTCGTTGCAATTTGTACACGAAACTCTATTCGCATCATCTTTCCAGTATAATATGCAATCATTGATGCATGCATCATAAGTTTTGTAATTCATCCCAACTTGCTTAATTAACTTCTTCACGTCGGAGTACTTTGTTGGCAGCGTGTTACCTTCGGGAAGTAACTCCTTTATTAGTTCGAGGAGTGCAGTCACACCATTATTTGAAAAGCCGTATTGGGTCCTCAAGCTATTCAGTTTCACAATGGCATACAGCTTCGTCAACCTTTTTGAACATGAAGGATATAGTGGCTCTTTTGCACTACCAAAAAGTGATTTATACTTCTTACTTTCATTGCCCTGCCAACTGCCATCAACCGTAGACGGCTCTCCAACATTAGCATGATCAGACAGCGGATTTTCAGGTTGAAAATGATGAAATCTATCTACATTATTGACTAGATCTTCCATCATAATAGGTTCAGACTCGTCGGTACTTGTGGCTTGACTAGCTGGTTGTTGTTTTTGCTTCTCTACCCATTTTTCCCCATGAAAATACCATACGGTATATGATTGGATAAAACCCCATCTAAGCAAATGAAAATGAATGTCATCTAATTTGATCGTCTTCATATTTTTGCACCGAGTGCAAGGGCATAAATACACTCCTTTCTTACCATCATTTTCATCAACAAAACGAATAAACTTCTTCACCCCGTCTATATAGTATGTAGATCTTTGATCAGATTCATTTATCCACTTTTTGTCTATACTGAAAGACATATTGCCCTCCTATATCATATATATTAGAACATTAGACGTAAATATAATATATATATATATATATATATATATATATATATATATATATATTAGTGTATATATAGGACGTGCTCTAAAAGTCCCAAGTTTGATTTCATTGGCCTTAATTTTTACTTCAACTTTTTTTTTGTTTTAACTGAACAAGGCGTACGCTTTAATGTAATAATATAAGAATCTTTTTTGGCAATCAAAACTTCTGCAAGCGTTACGATTTTGTTTGTGGACAAGATATTTATTTCTGTTGGATAACATGGAATAAATCACTGTTTTCCGAAAAGATACACAGGATCATCCCATATTGTAACACCAGTGCTATACGCATGATCATAAAGTTAATAACCTGTTCTGCTCCAAAATTTGGATCGATATAAATCAATCAAAGATGGCAAATTACTTAGCTATTTAATAAAAGAAGGCTGAGAAAATTATTATAAATGAATTTGTATCTTTATTTCACGTTAAAGAACGAAGAAATGAATGCCAAGAGTCGTCATAATCAAGCTAATGACGCAGAGAAAGGAGAGAGGAACAAGAAAATTAGGGAGGAAAACTTGGGCAAAAATCATCCCCATGCGATTTCCTCCCAAAACGCCAACAAAATTGTATTTTTATTAACTATGCGACCTGCCAAGTGACATTTCTTGTATCTTCAAAGTCTTCATAACACTCAGCTAAGCATTGGAATTGATTGCTAACTGAAGTGATTTTTTCTTGTTAAAGCTTGTCTTTGGGTCTGGAAATGCATTTGAGGGATTTTTGCTGCTCACTTCACATTCAGCTGAACCAATGTTACACTTTTAAATATTCGATGGGGGATCATTAAATTAAATAACTACTTCCTTAGCATGAAAAACTTTCTTTTCCTTATTTAATTATTTCCTTCCCACAACTTTCTACCGATTATGTTTCCTAATAGCAGAAAATTTTGCCTTTGCTCCTTGTATTTTCTTTTTCGTTTTGCTTCACTAAATCCTCATCGATCTTATCCAAACTGTTTATTTAATAATCTTCCACCTGATTATGTTATATTATTTTATTTATATCTTGAGTATCATATTAATTTAAACTTTGTTCTAGTCAAATAATACACATTCCACTCATCTTTGGGCCCGTTTGAAAATGAGGTTAGGAGCCTCATTTCAGACCCGGCTTAGTTAATGATTGATACTAGTATTTTGATATCCATCAGTGTATCAAATTGCCTGAATTTAAACTTTAATTTTATGAAATAAACATTGATTCAGGGCTTGGGAATCATGGTTCTGCAATTGCCCAAAATGCTAGCCTACATAAAAAATGTTCCATTTTCCATCATGTTTTCTCTGACAAATTACTAACATAATTTCTGATTCTTTTTTTTTAAATATTAAAAAAGGGTCATCCTGTCTGCAATTTTTACACTATGTATGGGACATGCAAGTATGGACCAGCTTGCAAATACGACCACCCTTTTATGGGATATTACAATTATGCCATGCCTACAGTCTCAACTCCAGAACCATCTCCCCAACCTCAGCACCAGAAAAGTTACCATAGCTGAAGACCAGTCTTTTGGGTATCTTACCCAAACACATACAACACAGTTAGCAAAATCAGACTCTCTAATGACAACAACGAGAATAGCAAAAGATTCAAGCACAAGCTAAAATTACTCAGATTACATTTTAATTTCATCATACTCATTCTTCGGTCATTCCAATTGGAATATTTTGTACTCACTTATGTCTGCGGACAAATTTTGCGGTTTGAGTTGTGTCGATACTTTTACCACTGTGTTGAACCAATATGTTGTATGTTTTAATTTCCTTTTTAAATTATACAACAGATTTGTTTCTGTTGTTTGTCAAAAGGATTGTAATAATAATGCTGAAATTAAATTTACATGAAGGTTTTCAGATAAGCCATCAATGTCATGTAATTAATATTTGAATAACGTCCTTGTGTTTCACAGCAGGAATGCAAAGAACTTCTTGGTTTATTTTTTTACAGCACCGATAGCGTCTTAGTTCATTTGAACTGTTATGGATTTAGATTTTTATGGACAAAAATGTGCTGGTTGCTTTTTGCATGGGTGCTTTAGTACGTAATGTGCATGCATTAACAGACATGACATGTATAAGCATGTTTTCCATGTTTCCTTGCTTAGATGCATTAGAAGCAGCCAGATGCTAAATGTTCATGATTTCTATTGTGTTCTTTATCCAACGTTATCCTGCACGTTATGTGCTGTTTGCTTACAAATGGCATCATACAAATGCAAATCAACAAATCTGGATATTAACGCAATGAATTTTATTTTGTAATATTTCGATAGGTTTGTTTTGTCAACTCTTTAGTTGTCGTAGTTTCCGTTTATCATGTGAATTGAACCGAAAGTTCAATAGAATAGAATGAGATTGATCTAAGATCCAATGTCTATTTTACACGTGTCATTTTCGTTTCGACAAATGGACGCTTTGTGAGTAAAATGCACATCTTGTTGGTTGATAAACTAAAATTAAAAGATCGTCATAAGAGTAACTTACAGATATTAGTTCAAGTTAAAAGAAGTTTCTCAAATAATCTTACAAACATGTATACGTGTGTGTTGGGTGTATGTGAAAAAGTCTATTCATACATAAAACATAAACACAATTTGGGACACAATGAAATTTTCCCCCATTGAGCTACCTTTTGAATTCTATTTTTTCCACACAAAACACATATATGGAATGTTACGGAAAACTTCAATGACTAACTGAGACGGAGGTTGATATAATATTGAAAATATGCGGTGAAAATGAACATAGAACATGCAGTGACATGTAATGTTTTTCTTCAATGCATGAATGACGATGTACAGGATAAGATCGGCGGAGAAATCCTTGTATTTCACCAAACTGTTTCCAAAAAATTTGCCATTACAACGGCGCTATTTTATAGCACCGGAGTAATGCCTATGCATTACCCATCTCCTGATACTTGGCTTGCGCCATTAACAATAATTTTATCCACTTATACAACAATATCAAAACCATATACAATGTCAGAACCATGTACAATATTAGCACCAAGCTGTAAATTATGCAAGGATAAAAAAATCCAATCATGTTGAACCTCTACCAAGTTACATGGTTAATCTACAACTTTATTGAAGAAGCCACTTGGTTTTGTTATAATGAATACACCAACGAATTTTTACTTCAAGGACGACTGGGACAGTTCATTTGATTGTAAATTCATCTTTTCAAGATATTAAACACTTAAAGAAAGATCAATCATTGGTAGAAGAACTAATTTTTACTCCACAAATATTATTAGGAGTCGCACATCTATTCCCATTAAGTTCTTACTTTAACATCCATGTTCATCTAAAATAAAATCATTGAACTTTCATATGAAACCATTTCTGTCTACAAATAATATCTCCGTCATTCAATAAGATAAAATTAGTCTACAATATATCTACGACGTTCAATAAGATAGAATTAGACTATGATATAATGCTGAAATTTGCTGTTTTTATACATGTGCAGTAATACGTGGAACAGTTTTTATTCATTTAGTTTACTTTCGAAACTTTAATTTTAATCAAAGCTCCTGGTTTCAGTAAGGCTACAAACCCCAAGTTGAATTTGATTATTCCCCAAAACACAAACATAACACATGAATCACATCATTCAGCCCCAAGTTTATGCCTCTTAGGCAACAACATAAAGCTAACAAATGAAGCAGACCCATTATTTGGAGCAGGACTTACTCAAGTATATCAGCAATAACATTATAAATTATAGTTGCTCAACATTACAATGGAGTAAAAAAACATTAAAACCAAGGCATTAAATTTTGTAACCGAACCTGAACTAGGGTAAGAAAAAACTTACCGAGTTTACCCACAATGTAGAAGCTCTCCTCAACTAGGCTAGCGAATTGAAGAAAGGAAACACTTAATTGTATTCGGCTGAACTTGCAATCAGAATATTCGACTCAGCTTAATCGAACATGTAATTCATTCACTAGGTTAAAATATGAACTAAGAACCTAGAACAAAATCAAATTAGGGCATCATTTTAATGGCATAGGTGACAACCTGAAGACAAAACGATGAAGTCGACTGAAATAAAAAAAAAAAGGGAGGGAGAGTGTGCATTATGGGGAAAATTTTCCCACGAAAAGAGGCATGGAATTTAATACGGTTACAAGCCGTATCAAATTTTAATACGGCTTAAAGCCGTATTAAACAATTTAGATATGGCTATAAGCCGTATTAATATTTGATACGACTTGTAGCCGTATCAAATGCGCCGCCTACGGCAGCGCCAAAATCCTCTCTATGGTGTAGTGTGCCACCAAACTTCACCTGTAACACCGCTGCAACCCAAGCTCTCGATCCCCCCACGACCGATCTACTTCGGTGACTCCACGGTGGCGCGACCAACATTTTTCCATCCACGATAAATTCGAACGTTAAACCCTAAAGCTGCCTCTCTCCAACAACTCCTTCAATAGAAAATTATTTAACATTTTTCCTAATATAATCGATTACCAGACTTGCTCCATGCAAAGTTCCAGCATCTAAAAAAATTTCGATCGTTGGAAATTGGGCAGAATCCATTTCCAGTTCATCTACAAATTGCTATTGATATACTCAATGAAAAATCACATTTTTTGTTTTAAAAGGCTCATTTTTGAATGTAGATTCAGATTATGTGATAGAATCAACAATTTATTACATTCGAATTTTAACATAAAAATGTATGTTGCCTGTAGAATAAAATTTGCAGTGGTGATACTCCATCAACATGTTAAACAAATAAAAATAACTTGATTTATGTTTTGACAACTTAGTTTATTTTAAAATGTAAGCCTACACATAATTTGATGAAGAAGTTTGAATTTTTTTGAAATAACTATCTAACTCTATACATACAAACAGATGAGGGTAGGCAGATAAAAATTTCACAGCACAATTCATATATATACAGAGCTAAATATATATAAATTTACATATGTAACATGATATGATTTATGAATATCCTACACAGATCCAAATATATTTGAGTCTTTTTAAAGATTATGTTTACTCACCTGAGTTGGAATAGAGAACCAGACTGTTTTTTGTAACGACCCGTATTTTACGTGTTGATATATTGTAGAATTTACAGGTCGAAGGATTGGTTATGTTGTCTCTAGCCTGAGTCTTGTTCGAGCCATGGGATGAGTTGTGTACGAATTAAGGGTTAGCTCGTATGACCAACCTAAGGAAGTGGCCGAGCTATAGGAGTTAACAGGTTAAGGATTGAACCGACCTAAGAGGAGTGACCGACCTAAGAGCTAATGGTTTAGAGTTATGGCCGAGTTAAGGGGTTGACCGACTTAGTGGTGATCGGCTTAGTGGAGATGCCGAGCTAGCAAAGTCACCGGGATAACACGTTAAGGGGGGATACCGGCTTAAGGAGCTACGAGTTATATTGATAAGGTCAAGGGATAAGGTCGTATGCGACCTAAGTTGGTTCTGTGCTAAGAGTTAGGTCGGCATCTGGTTATAACGATAGGTCGGAGACCTGTTTAAGTCTTTAGGTCGGCACTAGGGATAAGCCGTTAGGTCGGTGGGATGGTTAAGGCACGTGTGTTTTAGGTCGTAGAAGAGCATAGGTCGGCAGCGACCTATGTTAGGTCGGAGTCTTTTTAGGTCGGTAACGACCTAATAGCGAACTCCGAGTTAAGACCTTGGGCGATCTAAGGTTGATTCAGCCTATAAATAGGGGGGTTTGGCTCACTTTTTGGCACCGGTTTTTGAAGCGACGAAGTGCTGCCATTTTGGGAACTCGACTATAACATTTCTTCATCTTCTTTTCCCCATTCCAATCTAGTTCTAACATCCATCCAAGATCGAAGATCAAGATCGAAGATCCAAGAGCCAAAAGTTGAAGATCTTCATCCGTTCGAGCTAGATTTCATCGATTGAAGCGAGATATTGCCGGATCAAGCCTTGATCTTCGCTGTCCAGATCTGTAGTGATTAGTTTTTGAGGTGTTTGGGTGATTTGGTGAGTGGTAGTTATCTCTCACGCGGACCCAAAGGAGTATATTGGATTGGTGGTTTGTTGGAGTGTTGTAGATAGTGATTTTGTGCATTTTCCTTAGATCCAAGTATAGATCCATTGTTTGTGAAGATGTTTACCTATGCAAGCTCATTTATTAAGTTATAGAAACAAAACCCATGTTTTATATTTGCTAGATCTATGCTAAAAACTCATGATTCATGTATGTTAGTTCTATGCTCATTTATTTACAAAATTGCCATTGTAGTTATGAATGCCTAATTAGATCTTGATTGAATACTTATTTGTTTGGATTAATGTTTGCCTTGATTGATTGTTGTGAATGAGCTATCTAGTTGATAGATTTGGACAAGTATGGTCAAAGATGATTCAAAAGCTACAGAAGAGGCTCTTGAATGGTGAAAGCTGCTAAAGGCATATGTGGCGGATGTGGAAGCTCATATGTATGGATTGAATGATGTTGAGATGGAACTTTGCCATGATGCGATGAGGCAAACCATGTTGTTGAGTTGAGACTTTGCTATGGTGTAATAAAGCGAAGTATGATGTGATGTAGACTTGGCGTAATCCAGGCAGGGATCATTCCAAGCATGTTGATAACTCGAGGGATGGTTCGAGTTGGTTGATAATGGATTGCTCGAGAGGTAGCTTGAGCTAGTATGAGGATAGTCGTCAAGGAGGATGACGAGGAGGCATGGATCTCATCGTTGTTGAAGGTTCTAGCATGCTCAAAAGCAAGAGTACATGGGGTGCCCATAACGACTACAGGTAGGTAGTCGGGACAACCAAAAGACTACAGGTAGGTAGTCGAGTACTCTGGGGAAAGTAGATAAGTCCTAGGCACAAGGCAGTGTGCGGAGTTATGTCTGGAACCGGGGTTACCATTAGCCCTTGACGGATGGTCATTCAATTAACGGTGAAATCGAAGCAAGGATAACAGTGATAGCCAGAGTCATGGATGTTTGGACGTTTGGTTGTATCATCATTCGGTCTCAAGAGCGGTATTTTCCAGGTGCTTATCTGATCTTGGTTTAGGCCTTGGGGGTTTGTATTTGGAAAACATCGCCCTTGACTCGAGTGATTATTGCTTTACCTTAATTGTCTGCTATGTTATGCTCACTTCTCCTTGGTGTGTGTCTGGGGGCTATCACTGTAGAAAGAGGTGGAGTGGGATGGTTTGGTTCCTATTCCTTTTATCCTTTATGCTCTTTTGGTATGCTTGATAGTTGATTTACTGCTCACTAAGACTTTGTCTGACTCAAGGTTTTATGTCTCCTCTTATTACCTTGGGCTATTCATCCATGTTGGGATGGGCAGACTAGGTAGCAGGTGACAGGTGCTGTTCTTAGAGATCTACGCTGATGATGACGAAGACGAGCAGGAGGCTTTACATACTAGTTTTCTTACTATATGTACTGGGAGTTCCGCTGTTATATCTGTTTGAGTGTTGTAGTGAGGCTTTGATGTATGGATGATTCATGTCTGTATAAATCTACTTACGATGCTTATATGATGATTTTTCTGTTATGGAGCTTCACTATATATATATTTCTCTATTGTATTTTGTCCATGCGCTGTGAGTTGTACGATAGAGTTTGCTGTTTTATTTTACCCTGACTATCGTCCATGGCTACCTGGCACGCCTTTCAGCGCACTATTCCATTGCTTTGGTGCGGGAGTCATGGGCGGTCGTCACATTTGGTATCAAAGCTTTGGTTAATCGATTTTAGCCAGCGCTCGCTGACGCAACTACGTATGAGAGACGTAATTGTATTTTGATGGATGATTACTATATATAATATAGTAGCTTAGAAGGATTTGAACTCCTTATGCAGTTGTTTCTTAAGGTGTTCTAATCATTCTTATTGCAGATATTAAGGATGAGTCGAAGAGGGAGACCAGCTGCAAGGGAAGGCCGTGCTGATGAAGGGGCTGTTGATTATGGAACTATGTTCGAAGCGATGATGACTTCGATCATGAGAAGGATACCAGCCTCGGGATCATCAGTGGATGTGGGAGTTCAAGTCCAAGCTCCAAGGCCGGTGGATTTTGCTAAGCTTTGTAAGGATTATACTGCTCTTGGAGGAAAAGCTTTCTTGGGGACGGAGTCGACCATTGAGGTGCAGAGATGGATTGATGCATGTCGAAGAATCTTTGGTGACTTAGGGATTGAGGATGCAACTAAGAGGAAGCTTGCATCGAGACAGCTTCAGGGAAGAGCTGCTGATTGGTGGAATTCTATCACCATCGATACTCCAGAAGAAGAGATCACTTGGGAGCAATTCCAAGTTAGATTTGAAGCCAAGTTCATCTCTACGGCTCAGAAGTCTGTTTTGTTCAAGAGGTTTGTAGAGCTCAAGCAAGGTGGGAGACCAGTTCTTGAGTATATTTCTGAGTTTGAAGCTTTGTCCAAGTATGCTAGATCGTATATTGATTCTCCTTATCAGAAGAATAAGAAGTTTGTGACTGGTTTGGATGCTTATCTTGGGAGGCAGTTGGTGGATCATCTGGACGATCCATTTGAGAAGCTTGTGGAGAAAGCCCTCAGGCATGAGAGTTTGTTTCCTAAGGAAAGTTCTGTTGTTGCTGTAACCAGGGAAGGATCTGAACCACACTAGAGTGGCAATAAGAGGAGGAAGCAGCAGCAGCAGAAGGGTAAGGATGGCCAGAAGAAGCCGAAAGGCGAAGTGACTTGTTATAACTGCCAACAGAAGGGCCATCTTTACAAAGATTGTAAGAATCCCAAGGTGCCGGGAAAGTGTTATAATTGTGATAAGCTGGGACATATCAAGAAGGATTGCCCAGAGCCGAGGAAAGATAGGCAGATTGTGCAAGCTTATGCTTTGGGAGTTGTGCCGTCATCTTCAAAAGCTCCTACTGCTGAAGAAAAGGGGAAGAGTGTGGTGGTTCAAGGTACTCTTTCTATCTGTGGTGTTCCAGTTAGAGTGTTGTTTGATACTGGAGCGTCGCATTCTTTTGTTTGTAATGATTTGGTAGGCCGGTTAGGTTTGAAACCGGATATTGTTGATAGGCCATTGGTTGTGACTAATCCGGTTGGGGGTTCGTCATGTTTGTGTATGATATGCCGTGGTCTGGTTGTGTCGAGTCATGATTGCTCATTTGATTGTGATTTCTTTGTTCTGAACTTTGCGGGGTTCGGAATTATTTTGGGTATGGACTGGCTCAGGAAGTATGCGGCAAGGATTGATTGTGAGAGGCTTGAGGTGACAGTCGGGAATGTGGAAGGGCGAAAGGTTGTGATACGATGTAAGCATGAGGAAGGCGTCTTCATGAGCTTCATGTATTCGCTGGTTGTTCCACGGGATGGACTGTCATCAGTGCCTATTGTGAATAGATTTGAGGACGTCTTTGACGAAGTCAAAGGGTTACCGCCGCATAGGGAGATCGAGTTTCGTATCGATCTAGTCGAGGGAGCCAGACCTGTTGTGATGCCTCTTAGGCGGATGGCGCCTAGGGAGCAGCTAGAGTTGAGGGTGCAGGTTGATGACCTTTTTCAGAAAGGATTCATTCGGAGAAGTGTGTCCGAATGGGGTGCACCAGTTGTGTTCGCAACCAAAGCGGATGGATCGTTGAGGTTGTGTGTGGATTATCGTGAGCTAAATAAGTTGACTAAGAAGAACAAGTATCCATTGCCGAGAATAGATGACTTGTTTGATCAACTTCACGAGGCTAAGGTGTTTTCCCAGATGGATTTGGCAACGGGATTTCACCAGTTGAGAGTGGCAAAGGATAGTGTGCCGAAGACTGCTTTCAGGACACCATCCGGGTTTTATGAGTGGCTGGTAATGCCGTTTGGATTGACTAACGCGCCAGCATATTTTGTGGATCTTATGAATAGGGTGTTCAGAGATCAGTTGAATAAGTTCGTGCTTGTGTTCGTGGATGATATTTTGGTTTACTCCAGAACTGAGGAAGAGCACAAGACGCACTTGAGAATTGTTTTGGAAATCTTGCGGAAACATCAGCTGAAGGCTAAGTTTTCGAAATGTCACTTCTGGAAGAGTGAAGTGAGGTTCTTAGGCCATGTTATCTCTGGAAATGGAATAGCGGTTGATCCCGCTAAGGTGGCAGCAATCCAGGATTGGGTTAGACCTAAGAATGCATCTGATGTGAGGAGTTTTCTTGGATTAGCAGGATATTATCGTCGGTTTATCAAAGACTTTTCCAAGATAGCTGCACCGTTGACAGGATTGACGAAGAAGAACCAAGTGTTCAGATGGGATGACAAGTGTGAGCAAGCTTTCGTAATCCTGAAAGAGCGACTGACAAGTGCTCCTGTTTTGACTATTCCAAGTGGGAATGAAGAGATGGTGGTTTACACCGATGCATGTGGCACTGGACTTGGAGCGGTGCTAATGCAGAAGGATAAAGTTGTTGCGTATGCTAGTCGACAACTGAAGCCGCATGAAAGGAATTACCCGACTCATGATTTGGAGTTAGCGGCGATTGTGTTTGCTTTGAAGATATGGAGACACTGTCTATTGGGAGTTAGATTTGAGTTATTTACAGATCATAAGTCGTTGAAGTATCTGTTCTCCCAAAAGGATTTGAATCTTCGACAGCAAAGATGGCTAGAGTTCTTAGCATCTTATGATTTTGGTATAGCCTATACTCCGGGAAAAGGTAACGCGGTGGCTGATGCGTTAAGTCGAAGACATGCAGGTTTGGGAGCCATGTTTTCGGAATGGAAGAACCTTGAGTATTTGGCTGGATTTGATTTCAGGCCCAGATGTGAGTTGGAACCTGAAATGTTGGCAAACTTATCGATAAGACCTACTCTTGTGGAAAGGATTGGCGAGAACCAAAAGAGAGATGATAGGCTTGTTAAGATTATCCGAGATTTGGAATCCGGATTGGACCCAGAGAAGAATAAGGGATTTGAGGTCGATCGAGAGGGTTGGCTTCGGAAGCAAGGACGATTGGTTGTTCCCGACATTGATGGATTGAGAGATGAAGTTCTGAGGGAAGGTCATCACTCAAAGTTGACAATTCATCCAGGTGGAAATAAGATGTATCGGGATATGAAGAGAACTTACTACTGGGAAGGCATGAAGAAAGATGTTGGAAATTTTATTTCCAAGTGTATGAACTGTCAGTTAGTGAAAGCTGAGCAGAAGAAGCCCAGTGGATTACTTCAACCATTAGAAGTTCCTACATGGAAGTGGGAGCAAGTGTCGATGGACTTTATCGATGGTCTACCTAGGACAAGAGCAGGAAATGAAGGAATTTGGGTCATAGTGGATCGTTTGACCAAGAGTGCAAGGTTCATTCCTATTCGATCAACAAGGACTGCATCAAAGTTGGCTGAGTTGTATGTTAAGTGGATAGTTCGATTCCATGGTATTCCGAAGAGTATAGTGAGCGATCGAGACCCATTGTTCACTAGTAGATTTTGGAAGAGCTTCCAGGAAGTTTTGGGAACTGAGTTGTGTTTGAGTACAGCTTATCACCCTCAAACAGATGGTCAGACTGAGAGAGTTAACCAAGTTTTGGAAGATCTTCTCAGAGCTTGTGTTTTGGACTTCGGAGGATCATGGGAAGACCATCTTCATTTGGTGGAGTTTGCATATAATAACAGTTATCAGTCGAGTATTGGTATGGCACCATATGAGGCACTATATGGAAGACCGTGTAACTCTCCGACATGTTGGTTGGAAACTGGAGAAAAGCTGATACTTGGGCCAGAGATGATTCGACAGACTTCGGATTGTATAGAGATTATTCGGCAACGAATGAAAGCAGCCCAAGATCGTCAGAAGAGTTATGCCGATAATCGTCGAAAGGATTTGGAATTCGACGTAGGTGATATGGTTTTTGTGAAGATTTCTCCTTTGAAGAGTGTTATTAGATTCGGGAAGAAAGGGAAATTGACTCCGAGATTTGTTGGACCATTCCCGATTATCGAGCGGATTGGAGAGCTCGCTTATAGATTGGAGTTACCAGAAAAGATGGCGGGTGTGCACAATGTTTTTCATGTATCTTATCTACGGAAGTATGTGCATGACCCAACTACGGTGGTTTCTGCTGATAGCTGTGAAGACTTGAAGGTTGATCCAGTGGTTACGAGACCTCGTAAGCCGCTTCGTGTTGTTGAAACTGACATGAAACAGCTTAGGAGGAAGACGATTACGTTGCTCAAGGTACAATGGAGTGATGATGTTAACGACTGTACGTGGGAAGAGGAAGAGAGGATGAAGGCAGCTCATCTCGGACTCTTCGAGGTATGGCCCTAAAGTGTCGTGACATCTCATGAATTTGTAGCTTGTTCTAAGCCTTAGAATTCTGCATGCTAGGCTAGAATTGGATGCATGGTTTGTTGATTGCTATGGATGGTAGGCATGCGGATTATCTTTGATTGCTGTTGTTTGCTTGGGATTCCGGGGGCGAAATTCCTAAGGGGGAGAGAATGTAACGACCCGTATTTTACGTGTTGATATATTATAGAATTTACAGGTCGAAGGATTGGTTATGCTGTCTCTAGCCTGAGTCTTGTTCGAGCCATGGGATGAGTTGTGTACGAATTAAGGTTTAGCTCGTATGACCAACCTAAGGAAGTGGCCGAGCTATAGGAGTTAACAGGTTAAGGATTGAACCGACCTAAGAGGAGTGACCGACCTAAGAGCTAATGGTTTAGAGTTATGGCCGAGTTAAGGGGTTGACCGACTTAGTGGTGATCGGCTTAGTGGAGATGCCGAGCTAGCAAAGTCACCGGGATAACACGTTAAGGGGGGATACCGGCTTAAGGAGCTACGAGTTATATTGATAAGGTCAAGGGATAAGGTCGTATGCGACCTAAGTTGGTTCTGTGCTAAGAGTTAGGTCGGCATTTGGTTATAACGATAGGTCGGAGACCTGTTTAAGTCTTTAGGTCGGCACTAGGGATAAGCCGTTAGGTCGGTGGGATGGTTAAGGCACGTGTGTTTTAGGTCGTAGAAGAGCATAGGTCGGCAGCGACCTATGTTAGGTCGGAGTCTTTTTAGATCGGTAACGACCTAATAGCGAACTCCGAGTTAAGACCTTGGGCGATCTAAGGTTGATTCAGCCTATAAATAGGGGGGTTTGGCTCACTTTTTGGCACCGGTTTTTGAAGCGACGAAGTGCTGCCATTTTGGGAACTCGACTATAACATTTCTTCATCTTCTTTTCCCCATTCCAATCTAGTTCTAACATCCATCCAAGATCGAAGATCAAGATCGAAGATCCAAGAGCCAAAAGTTGAAGATCTTCATCCGTTCGAGCTAGATTTCATCGATTGAAGCGAGATATTGCCGGATCAAGCCTTGATCTTCGCTGTCCAGATCTGTAGTGATTAGTTTTTGAGGTGTTTGGGTGATTTGGTGAGTGGTAGTTATCTCTCACGCGGACCCAAAGGAGTATATTGGATTGGTGGTTTGTTGGAGTGTTGTAGATAGTGATTTTGTGCATTTTCCTTAGATCCAAGTATAGATCCATTGTTTGTGAAGATGTTTACCTATGCAAGCTCATTTATTAAGTTATAGAAACAAAACCCATGTTTTATATTTGCTAGATCTATGCTAAAAACTCATGATTCATGTATGTTAGTTCTATGCTCATTTATTTACAAAATTGCCATTGTAGTTATGAATGCCTAATTAGATCTTGATTGAATACTTATTTGTTTGGATTAATGTTTGCCTTGATTGATTGTTGTGAATGAGCTATCTAGTTGATAGATTTGGACAAGTATGGTCAAAGATGATTCAAAAGCTACAGAAGAGGCTCTTGAATGGTGAAAGCTGCTAAAGGCATATGTGGCGGATGTGGAAGCTCATATGTATGGATTGAATGATGTTGAGATGGAACTTTGCCATGATGCGATGAGGCAAACCATGTTGTTGAGTTGAGACTTTGCTATGGTGTAATAAAGCGAAGTATGATGTGATGTAGACTTGGCGTAATCCAGGCAGGGATCATTCCAAGCATGTTGATAACTCGAGGGATGGTTCGAGTTGGTTGATAATGGATTGCTCGAGAGGTAGCTTGAGCTAGTATGAGGATAGTCGTCAAGGAGGATGACGAGGAGGCATGGATCTCATCGTTGTTGAAGGTTCTAGCATGCTCAAAAGCAAGAGTACATGGGGTGCCCATAACGACTACAGGTAGGTAGTCGGGACAACCAAAAGACTACAGCTAGGTAGTCGAGTACTCTGGGCAAAGTAGATAAGTCCTAGGCACAAGGCAGTGTGCGGAGTTATGTCTGGAACCGGGGTTACCATTAGCCCTTGACGGATGGTCATTCAATTAACGGTGAAATCGAAGCAAGGATAACAGTGATAGCCAGAGTCATGGATGTTTGGACGTTTGGTTGTATCATCATTCGGTCTCAAGAGCGGTATTTTCCAGGTGCTTATCTGATCTTGGTTTAGGCCTTGGGGGTTTGTATTTGGAAAACATCGCCCTTGACTCGAGTGATTATTGCTTTACCTTAATTGTCTGCTATGTTATGCTCACTTCTCCTTGGTGTGTGTCTGGGGGCTATCACTGTAGAAAGAGGTGGAGTGGGATGGTTTGGTTCCTATTCCTTTTATCCTTTATGCTCTTTTGGTATGCTTGATAGTTGATTTACTGCTCACTAAGACTTTGTCTGACTCAAGGTTTTATGTCTCCTCTTATTACCTTGGGCTGTTCATCCATGTTGGGATGGGCAGACTAGGTAGCAGGTGACAGGTGCTGTTCTTAGAGATCTACGCTGATGATGACGAAGACGAGCAGGAGGCTTTACATACTAGTTTTCTTACTATATGTACTGGGAGTTCCGCTGTTATATCTGTTTGAGTGTTGTAGTGAGGCTTTGATGTATGGATGATTCATGTCTGTATAAATCTACTTACGATGCTTATATGATGATTTTTCTGTTATGGAGCTTCACTACATATATATTTCTCTATTGTATTTTTTCCATGCGCTGTGAGTTGTACGATAGAGTTTGCTGTTTTATTTTACCCTGACTATCGTCCATGGCTACCCGGCACGCCTTTCAGCGCACTATTCCATTGCTTTGGTGCGGGAGTCATGGGCGGTCGTCACATTTTTGATTAAATCTGCATTTGATTTACTTTATCCTCTGCTTTGTTTTAAATTTCCTAAAGCTTCAAACTCAGGTTGAAGACATTGATTTTCCAGGCTTGAAGATTGCTTGAATTGACTTTTGATTGTTGTTTTGATCTTTGAAACTGAATCTAACTTCTGCTTCTCAGGTTTGCCTCCTTGTTTCAGTTATAAACTGAAACTCTTTGTTACTTTAACAGATTATAGTTTTGGTTTCAGATTTTTGATCTAAGTTTTGTTTTCAGGTTTGAGATGGTTTTAGTTTCAAATCTGAGTAATGAAGAAAATGATTAGCCTTATTTTGTTCTTTTGCATTTCTTTGTTCTCTAAGAAAGTAGTTTACCTTTTCCACTTGTCTTTATGCAAGCTAATTTAATTACAAATGTTTTTAAATGCATTTTAAATAGTTTACACATGTAAATTTTGTATATTTATATTTATATCCTTGTCTTGAATTCATTTTATAAGCTTTGTTTTGTTTGTTAGTTTAATTAATTTTAAAATTTAGTTTTAAATCCTTGCTTCATTTTATTTTACAAATCATGTTCATGTTTTCTTATAATTTTTTTAAAAGATATATATAAATATTTTGAACTTTATATTAATTCTTTTACATATATATACATCTTGTCTAGTTTTGGATCTAAATTTCAAGTTTTCTTTTCTATTTTATAAAACACATATTTTATTTACAATTTAATAACACATGATTTGAAATCAAATTATCTAATCCTATTCAAGTTGAACTATTATGTCTAATGTTTTAAATACATTCACAAACCTTAATTCAAATGTATTTTTAAAAGAAACAACATTAAACCTTTCATATTTGTTTATACATTTTATACTTTTAAAATTTCCAAATAAGAAATTAAATTTAAATTCTTGTATTCCAATTTTATTTTATCCCCAAATATTCAAATTCATTCTAAATCAATTCATAATTTAATCAAAATTTTATTTTAATTTACCAAATTAATTCTTAATTTAATCTAGGAATCAAATTAATTACAAATTTAAATTCACTTAAAAACAGGAATGTTACATTGATGACGTTGTACTATTCTGTAAAACCCCTGGACTACACCATACGCACACAAATATTGTTGCATGAGAAAATTGGTTAAGTCACAGATTTTTGAAATAGTTTTAAAGTTCAATTTTGAATCCAAATGGTTTTGGAAATGGAATTGGATTAAATATGAAAAGCTTTTGAAAAGGAGTATTAAAGATAAAAGTTATTTTAAATAAACTTGATGAAGTTTTGAAATTTAAATAGTTTGATTTGGATTTAAAATCAAGATTTGAAATTAAGTTCTATTAATATATAAAAACTATGGTTTAAAAAGGTTGTGCAAGTTATAAATGTATTTATATGATTATTAAACCATCTTTAAAATATATTTTTAAAAAAAATATTATTTTGGAAATTTAAATTTAACCCAAGTTTATACTTTAAAGATATAACTTGTGCATAATTGATCAGATTTCTCCAAAATGAAACGGATTGTTTTCCAAATAATAATAGCTTTCATATAAAGAAAGGATTTCCAATTTGTGTTGAAAATATTTCAAGTTTGAAATAGAATTGTTTTGAAAGCTATGAATGAATCTTTATGAAAGATTGTTGAACCTTGTTTTGAAATTAAAAAGGATCTTAAAGGTGTATTTTTTTTATAAAAGATTTGAAATAGAATTGTTTTGAAAGCTATGAATGAATCTTTGTGAAAGATTGTTGAACCTTGTTCTGAAATTAAAGAGGATCTTAAAGGTGTATCTTTTGTATAAAAGATTTGAAATAGAATTGTTTTGAAAGCTATAAATTAATCTTTGTGAAAGATCAATGAACTCTGTGAAGTGAATCTTTTTGTTTAAAGATTTGAAAATAGTAATTTGTTTAAACCATTTGAAGAAAGGTTTTGGTCTTTAAGTTATGACTTAACTAAGATCCCACTATATCCATACGCTTTTTAAATTAAGCGCTCATTATTCGGTTTAGCCGGAAGAGGACTTTGTGTCGTATAACCCATTCCGAATAATGATACGATGTTATGGATTGCATTTGAAGACCGAATATTTTCGAAAGAGAAAGGATTACCTGTCAAATGTCTCTGCACCGGCTGATCCCCGGATAGAGATTTGATCTCCCTTTGTGATGGGGAGTCCGGATGTGATTAGCGAATATCCGGATTTGCAAGGTCTTCTTTGAAGTGCCTTCGGTTTCGTTCGAAATCGAAATGGACTTATATGGATGTATGTCTGACGTTACACTTTGAGATGTAAAGCTGGTTTCTATCGAATATATTTATGTTGGTGGCGGAGAATTTATTCCCTTACCTTAACACCCTTCTCTGAGACGTACGAGCTCAGTTATGTAGTTGATGGTTACTAGTGATACATTCCTAATTTGACAATGTGGCATACTAAGTGCTGCTGATCATGTGTTAATCGAAGCACGGCTTTTATGTAAAGCATAGCTTTGTGGACGAGACTTCGTCAGGACCTCACAACCCGAAAATGGTCAAAACAAGAAGATTGTAGCAAGGTTATTTGGGTGTAGCGCCCCCTGAGGGTATGTTCATTTCCTTTTGGATAGAGGTGGTAACATTATATGAAGCTTAGATATTTAACCTATGTGGTTACTGCAAATTTATTACTTTGTGGTTGTTGGCGTCGAGGCCTCGGATAAAGGTCGGCTACGACTAGGGGTGGCATACTCGTGACAGTTAGTTACCTAGTTACAGACGTAACCCAACCTTGTATTGGTAGAGATCCAGTTAGGTTCTCGGGGCGTCCCTCCATAGAAGTACCCATGTGGCCCAGGAAGTTCCTTAGCCTGACCATTTTGGAAATCCAATCACCAATATGCACCTTGTACGGTTTTAGTTGTAGAGCCTGCCACGTACTTATGGTGGTGACCCGCATTTTAAATGGTGGCTATAGTAGGCATAGTACGATATGTCTATGCTGGCTAAGATAGATATTATATTTTAAAGATTTTCCGCACTATGAACTAATAATAATATCGAAAGGATTTTACATATCACTCATGTTTGACTATCATAAGGAGAAATCTCCTGCAATTCTGTGTTTGCTTTGTGTATGCGGCGAGCGGCCTTATGGTAGTTTCATTTTTCGAAAAAGCATTGCGAATTTCAATTTTATATTATTTTTTTGTTTATTTTCGTTCAAAACTGTTTCTGTTTGCTCACACCAGTCCCATGACTGACCTGGAGTTTATTGTTCCTTTTCTAAACTCTGGGTGCCCACAATTTCCACACAAGCAGCCTATTGTTAGGTTTTTCAGATAATCAAATAGTAGGCGTAGATTCGATAGCATCCAACCCTTGGATTTGGCGATCACATTTGTTTCTTTGGATTGGAGTTTCTTAACTACAACTTGTTGGCAGTTCAAGCTTCTTGGATCGGAGTTTTAGAGCTTGGCATCGAAGATATTATTCAGTTGTCGCTGTTTATTATTCCGCCGTCGTCTTGTATCTCTGATAGATATTGATATTATTTGTATCAATATTGTTATATCATTGTTGTAATCAACTATTTTATATCAATAATATTTCATTTTCTTCCGCTGTGTTGTTATACTTAATGTGTTATAAGCTCCGCGAACTAGATTCGACGTTTGAATCTGCGGCATTTGAATACGGATGATGTATTCGGTGCCGATTTTCGAAGGTTGAATCAGGGCCGTTACAATGAGGTCACGTTGTCCTAGGGTATTAAGCTATGTGCGAATTTCAAGTGGAGGATGTGAACTATGTTGCACTGAAGGCATGAAAGAGTTCAGGCGTAGTTGGCGGTGGAAAGGTTGGTGTAGATGCCGACTTGGTGATGGATTGTACATAAAGGAAGAAGTTATCTCTGATGTATTTGAGATGAATGCTTGGGATGAGGGAGGCGACTGCTATTGTTGGCGGCTAATAGGAATAGAGGAATGTATGTATGAATTTTGTGAGATGGTAGTTGAGCATAGAGGATGGTAAGTGTTGTATGCAACAATAGTGGAAGTCTCGATGCTGGTTCACTACTAGTGGATTACACAAACAAATGGTTAAGGTGAGTTATCCTTAACTCACACTGTTGTGTCTAAATAACTATATTATATCCCTTTTGTATGCTTCGCTTAGCTTAGGAATTTATTATGTATAGCCTAAAATTTTAACAGAAAATGGATGAAATAATTAAAATAAATTGCAGGTTATGGGTTTAAATTGTTTGATGGATGAATTGGTTAAATTATGAGTTTAAAATATTATTTTGAAGTGATAAATGAAAATGAATTAAATGATTAAAATGAAGTTGCGTGTTAAGACTATATTGTATATACAAGTTTTAGTCGACGGATTAAATTGCATAAAATATTGTATGATCGAAGTTATCGAAAAGCTACTCGGGTCGTTAAATAATTTTGCATTATGAAATTATATTTGTAGAGCAATATTGGGTGTATAAGTTGCATTTTTATGGATTTCTTGTTTGAATGGTGTAAATGTTTTTAAAAGATTCACGATATGAGATTTTATCTATTTTCATCTGTGTTAGAATTTAATTTATAAGATATATTGAAATTATACTATTTTTGATTTTCTATAGTAATCGACTATTTTGAGTTGAAATTTTTTTAATGTTAATTTAAAAAATATATCTATTTATAAATGTAAAGCTTTGTTTTAAAAAGAATTTAACTACGATTTCCAAGTTTATAATATGGTTTGAAATGTTTACAAAGTAAGATTATATATATAATTAAAATAAAATAAATTATCAATCATGAGAATATTGTTTTCATTTAAATTTCTAATAAAGGAATTTAAATTTTTAAAACCTATATTTGTAACTTTTTTTGTTTATATATATATATATATATATACACACACACACACACACACACATATGAGTTATTGGATTTTAAAAGTGATAAATATGAAAGTTAACTATAGACAAATCAATTTATAAATCATTCCTATATGACAAATTTTTATTACTTACTTTCAGACTATAACTTATTATTTCCTTTTGTTGTTTGGCCTCTAGCTACATATATATATACCATATTGATATTACTTTGGTAACTTCTAAACCATAACCTTCAAGCAATTAATGCTTTCATTTATGTTCTATTGAATTTCATGCTTTTCTGCAAAACAAGATATTTTAATAAATAATTGAATTGTCAAATTAGTATGAGACTTTTTGTAAAATTATTTCATTTATTACTATAATTTTTAAATAGAGTTTAAGTGAAATTTACACTTAGAGTTGTATTATGTTAGGGTGTTCAGATTTTAGAAAGATAGATCCCTAGGAGAAGATAACTCATTTTCCCTCGATCTCGGAATCGATATACTTTCATATTTGGGTAGGCAAACCTCTTTCGAGAGATCTGTTGTGGTGTAAATATGGCTGTCTCTTTCAGATGGTAGATTTTTACTTGCATCGTAGTCTACAGATACTACAACATATCAGTTTAGTTCGTTTTATGTAGTTAGACTATGTTTACCTCTTTCGGTAGGTAAATTTCCATAGAACAGATTAGGTACGGGCTTCTCTTTTCACTGAGTGGTGTTCCTAATCTGCAGTTTCTATGGGTGGGCTTTCTTTCTGTGTGTAGGTCTCTTTTTGTAGATTGCGTGTCACTGTATTAAACTTATAGATGACTACCATTATTATTTCATTATTGCTGATTATTTCTTCAAAGATTTTTGTATGGATATTTAGTATCCTTTATGGCTCTAAGGAATTTTGAGTTGGTTATCACCATATTTTGAGATGATAGTCTATTGAGACTTGATATGTATTTATGAAATGGTGATTTAGTAGATATGCCTTATTTGTGTATTTATTTTGGGCATATTTTTTATGACTTATTTTGTAATTGTTAAGTCAAAAATTTAAGATCTGTATTTATTGATTTTATATACCTTTTTGGATTTTTGGGTTTTAGGCATATTTTGAGATGACTTATTTTAGAGTTAAGTCATTTATGGATTTATAAAGTAGTGAATTTAATTAATATTCCTTCTTATGATTGTTTGTTTTGCATATTTTGTATGACTTATTATTTTAAGTCATAGTTATGATATTAGTATCTCACCTTTTATTTATGAATAGTCTAACCCATTATTATTTTAATTCTTGGGTCAGGCCAAGACTTTACAAGTATAGGGACTTTGTAACTCTTGGATTTTGGTTTAGCTTTGGAGTAGACTATTTTGACAGCTTCAGCTTACTTTGTCATTATGTATATTGACATTTATTAGTTATCTCAGGTATGTTTTTCAGTAGTCATTTTGTACCTAATATAGAATATGAGATATGACGCATATTATAGAGAGTCTGGTATTGATATTTTGCAAACTCACATCATATTATGATATATGTTGTATATTAGTCCGCTGCAATCTATGATTCTGGTTTCGATTTATCAATATTATATACTGTTCTGAATATTTTTAATCAGTGTCTTCATACTTTGTATTAATATTTCTCATGTCTAAATTTCAGTTCAGATCATCAAAATGGTAAATAAGACGTGTTAGTGTTAGTATAAAGATATATTCACTTTCGATCTCCATTACCTAGCAGTATTCTCGTATAGCAGATGACGGTGCTTGAAAATTTCTGTGCTAAACTAGGCATAGGGGTGGGGTCGTCACAACTTGGTATTAGAGCTGTGTTCATAACATTATAGAATTTAAATTGATATAGAATCGAGATCTAAACCAAGATAACCTAGAGTTCTGACCCTCGAGCATGTGCTAGTTAGTAATAAAATTGACTATTTAGTAATAGGAATATAAATGATTATTGGGAATAATCATTGGGACATATTGAAAAATTTCCGAATTAAATTAATTATTATATATGAAAATGATTTTTAAAATTGGAACCAACTTTTGCAAAGAATGATTATTAGATAGCAAAAATGAGACCTTAGATTGCTTATAATCAAACTAATGTGTCCTGATTTGTTAGTGATTAGAATGCGCAGTGGAAGGCGGAAAATAGCTTTGCTCCGAAGGCGATTATTTAATTGTTTAATTAAAATGTATTTTGTTTGTATCAATGTTTATTTTTTTCATGGTTAGTTTAAAACGTGCAATTGAATAAAAAATTATCACTTTAAAAATTCATAATCCTATTTGAATCTGGACGAATCCAATCATTAATGAAATCCAGCAGTTTCTACAAAATTGAATCGCTGGGAAATAATAAAAACGTCTAAGTAGTTAATAGTCATAAAATATAGAACGATAAACTATATAAATCTAACTAAATTTGGAGTTGGAAAATAAATAAATAAATAAATAGAATAAAATATAATATAAATTTAAACGGTTGCATGCTGTTGTGAATAATTCAATATTATGTGATGTATTGTTTTGAATGCAAATGGTTGATAATGGATGTGTATACATGAAACATCGTAAGTTAATATTTTTATGTAAGCAAGCAGACAATTTTGAAAAAGTATGAATATTGTTCCTATAGTGGTTGAAAAGAATTTTAATGGTATTACTTGTGTTAATTTATCAATTGAGTATTTTAAGAATTTGGTCGACGCATTTGGCCAATGTCAACGACAAGGATTCCTAAATACAAGAACGAGGAATTTGGACACAATAATTTGAATAGGATAATATGTTTTGGAAAAGAAAACAATATTTTGAAGAGAAAAAAATACAAGGTGAGCTTTCTAATTATGTGAATATTTTCAAATAAAGAAAATATTGATATAAATGTTTGTTTATTGTTTTGAAAATTCAATATATCATATATAAAATGTTTTAAGGCAAAATCTATATTTTTAAACAATTGAATTGTAATTTCTTAAATGTATACATATTGGAAAATTTGAATATAACTTGAGTGCATGTTCTTTTACATGGCTTTTATTTTGCTTAAGTATTTTTTTTGCTTTCTAAGTTATTTTGACTTGTATTTCTTAAGTATTCTCTTGACAAAAGATCATATCCATAACTATTTTGAGTTTTTTCTTCATATTAATTTGGTTAATCCAAACGTAACATTCCAGTATTTTGTTAATATTGAGTTTTGATTACTACACGATTTTTCAAAATAACGATATGTTTTCAAAATTTCTACTCGATGGTGTATTCTTGCTCTTAAATTATATAACATAGGATTAAATAGTAGAAGTTTTTCGTGTTAAAATTAACAAACAAGTTGTTTAGGTTTTCTGAATTGTATACCTATATGGTTTAATCAAATAGTAGAATGCTTTCATGTTGAAAATTTATACAGTAACATGATTTGGTTTTTAAATTATGAACAGCGACATGTTTTATGACCTTGAACTCATATAACAACAGCCTATTTTCTTGTTTTATGGTATGTAGTAGAATGTTTTCTTGAGTATAAGTCTTACTACATTAAATCTATCATTTACATGATTTAAGAAAGTATAGAATAGAAACTAAATAATATTTATTTATGTGATTTGATGATGCTAGATGGTGTTATTCATGGTTAGGGAGCTTTGATGATGGATGCATTTGAATATGTGTAATTATAGTAGTGCTATACTGCTTATTTTATTTTTAGCTAAAGAATATAAAATGCATATTTGGCCATTAATTTATATTAGATGTTAGATTTGATAAGTTAAGGCTTGATATTGATTATATATGGCTTTGGATATGTTATTGTGGTGAAATAATAGTTTATATGCCACTTTTATCATGAAATTGGTAACTGGAACTAATCAGCCATGTTGTTGGTTGAGTTACTGAAGTGATAGGAATCAATTAAATACATCATGAGTAGTAATATAAAGCTAGATGATGTTAAAATTGTTCATAGGCTATGGATTAATTTTATAAATGGTAGAACTTGTTGTTGTAGCTTTAATTCAAACAGAAAACATTTGTTTCACCTAAGCACGTTAATTTAATTGAAGTTAGTAGCTTAGATCTAAGGTTTGCAATTTGAAATAATATGAACCTATGACAAAACCGAATATGGGTTGAAGAACCAATAGTCATGTGAAGTTAGTCTCGCACATTATAAAATATACAGTTTGTTTTTTCACTTTAATGCATAACATAATAAGTATATAATGTGTGTTTTCACAGTAAATTAAAATGCAAGTGATGTTTCCTTAACTGGTTTTTTTACATCTTGGCTTTGCGTGACATACTTCATACATACTGTAGTTACACAATTTTAAATTTTTTGATTACAACTTAAAACTATCATCTACTCTAAAAGCATCTGAATTATGCATGATAATATGACTCTCTTTAGACATATACACGTGAGTAAAAAAATTACATGCTAGGGGAAAAAACCATATAAGAATGTCAATATATAACTATGCAGATGATTTTTGAGCAAATTCCAGAGTCTAAATATTGTTTTTTAGCTCTTAATGAAGGAATTTTGTTAACTCCTTCGTTTTGTTTTATCTTATAGCTTACAAATGAGAATGAGATTGTATAAAAAATTGAAATATTTATATAACGCATACCATTTCATTGTCCTTGATTACTAAAATATATTTGTATAAACAATGTCATCTAAAAACTTATAAGAAGATTATAATATTGCAACCGTAACAACCCGCAAATCCATACCCCTTGAGTCAACACTATTCTACAATAATCAACTCATGTTGCACAGAAATACGAACCATTAGGGTTTAAGAAGAAGAGGTAGAAGAAGAGAAAACAAAATCAACATCAGAATCTAACCATCGCAGCGGAATAAAATATAATAGGTAGTAAATAATCTTTACTCAAAATCAAATATATCTGTTTACATATATTACGTCATCAGAGTACATCAGTCACAACTCACATCAACAACATACAAATGGATACACAACAACCCAACACAGCGGAAATATATATATATATACAAGTACGTGAGTACATATCGTCATCCAGCTCATATCCTGAGCTCCATGGCATCATATCTTGTATTCTATAATACTCGGTCTGACCTGAGCATTACAGTTAAATAACACCCGAGTCAGTCTGGAATACCAGCGTGAGAAAATCACACCCAATTGATTATTAAAGTTTCAAAAATCCTTTGAAAACAAAATCATCTCGTAAGACCACGCCACAAATAAACATGTCGGGTTTTTACCTTACGATAGCTAAAACAATTTTTATAGAAATCATCTGATATTATAATAGGGTCTATATACAGGTACTTATAAAATAGCCGAAATTGTTACATTCATTAAATTCCAGCTATTAGCCACAGAGTGGGTAATACAAACAAAACTCGTACAAGGCTCGTAGGGAGAATGGATTTCCAACTAATGACTAGGCACTGGGGTACCACCTGTCATAGTACGGGGCCTAGATCACCGTACCGAGGATTACTCCCTTCATCTCCTGCAACACAAGGCCGGAACCATTCCTTACTGAACAGCCCCGACCAAGATAAACCCCGTGGTTGGCGCGACCAACCACCCACTAAGCCGAATAAAAAGGGACATCTAGACAGGGGAATTATCTTGTCCTGCTTGGGCATGACCTACCTAACCTTGCTGCATATCCCCTGATTTTCAGTCGTTCCCATTTGATGAGGTTTGAGGCTAAGCGTTACCTTTTAGAATGTTTCACTTAGAATGCCCATCGCCCACCTGACGATGTTTCACAAGCATTCATCCATACAAGTCCGTCCCGGGTTCGAACGGAACCGTAGGCACTACTCTTACTACATCCATTTTGGAAATATCCTCAGGATTAGTAGCGACTAGCCCTTGCACTTCACTGCTCCATCTTTGAATCCAAAATCGTTTTTCGTACGAAACGTACAAACCGGATCGAAGTGGTTTTCGAGAAATAAATCTCGATCCCAGTCTCTTCAAAACGATCAGCGCATTTGGCCAATATTGATAGTCGGTTATTTAACTATCAATTAACATTCACAAACATCCATCAAACAATAAATAGTTTCCCAAATTATTTATTTATCTCAAAATATCCTCAAAGATATATTTCTATTTTCAATCCTTTGAAAACAGTTTCAAAACCATCTTCCTTTCAGAATAAACTTTCCCAAATATTTTATATCTCCTCCGAAATTACCAAGCACAAAACTAGATTCTTTAAATAATTTAAAAACACTTTACTTTGAAATATTCTTAAAACATTTAAGTTAAAACTACATCAATAATTTATGAAAAATACCATACTATATGAATATTTGAAAATGAAGTTACTTAATAAAATATAAAACTAGATTTCTTCTTTTAAAAACAAAATACTAAGTTACTTCTTAATAATTACTACTAAAATAGATTAAAAGAAAATACTTTCTTTAGACTTTAAATATTAGAAATAATAAATTGTACAAAACTTGCTTCCTTTAAAAACAAATTTAAAACATTTAATTTATCTTTAAAAATTTACTTTAAAAACGTACTTGGTTATTCAGGGAGAATTTCCAATCTCAATCACTTAAATCAATTCTCCAAATTGATTCCCAATTTATTTCCTTTGAACTAAATTTCATTACTTACTCAATTCATTTCAAAATTCATTTATTATGGACTTTATTGTTATTATTAGTTTCTGTTTGATTTTTAAATCTTTTAACTGAAATATACAAATTTTAGCTTCTTCCAAATTTCTTCTTTATCCTTTCTAATAAATTAAATCTTAAATTTTTAAATAAATGTTTTATTCTTTAAAATAATAACACTAAAATTTAAAATTCATTAATCTTCTGATTATTCTCATTTCCCTTATTAAACTTAAGATTTATTTATTAGAATTTTAAAGGGCACTTTATTTCTTTTCCAATTCATTCTTAAAGTTAGTCAAATTTCTATAATTATTTTTCTTACAAATTCACTTCTTTTTATTTCCAAAATCCCATTCTATATATATATCTTGATAACTTGGTGCTCCGGAATATATTCAGGTAAACCATAACATCTAATATTCCAATTATCAATAGTATTCATCACAGAATATAAAATAATCCCAACATGGGGTACTAAATAATTTAAATAAATGTGAGGGGTCCAGTTGGATCCCTCCAACCTGTTTTCCCTGCATCCACAAATGTTAGCACAACATAATACCCATTCCAAAATATACCAGACTAAAGTGCTTCAATCAATTCAACCATTCAAGCAATTATTTAAATTTAATCATTTAAATTTAAATTAAAAATTTAACTGAGTGAGATTAACTCACCTTTGCTCCCTTGAATTTGCAAATCCATTTCATTCTCGACTAGTGTCTTCCCAATTTTGACCTTGAATAACAATTTATATGATTTCATTTATATTTGAAATATCCGAATAAATCGAATAATTAAATTCTCATTAGATAGATTTAATTAACTAATTATTTTAGTTTTTAACAAATTTTCCTTATCAATTTTTGTTTTAAAACTAAAGAAGTTAATTAAATAAATTAAACACGTTCAATAAATTATTTTATCAACCCTAGTAAATTAAATCTTATTATTATGCAATACAATAAAAATTCCTTCAGACTTACATACTAATGTAAAACAAAATAATGTTATATGTATTTACTGTTTTAACCAAGTATGTGAATGCATATTTAGTAAATTAAAAACAAGGTTAGCTTATCCCTTACCAAAGAACCCCTCGTGAGCATCACTGCTCGATTCCCAAGATTTCGCTCGACTACTACGAACCAGAGAGCCTCGCCGATTCGATCGAACCAGCTTCCAGTCGCGAGTCTGACCCTACTCCGCCACAAGAACCACCTCCGATCCTCCTTGAACGCCGGCCCTACGCGAGCAGCCCCAAACCCTAATCGCGAATCCCTAGCCCACGTGAATGACCCACAAGCTTCGCGCCTCATCTCGCGTCGACCAAGTCGACTGCAACACAAATCACCCCCAAATCGCACGCGAATGCATGCTCCCCCTCCCATCAACCCAAAGTGCATCGCCGCTGCCCCTCCCCGGCTTCGCGCTCACCGCCCCCCTTAGCTCTCTTTTTTTTAAAAGCATCGAATTCGATTTCGATTGATTAAATAAGCCCCTTGAGCATCGGCCATTTGCTTTTTTTTAATTAGCGGTCGAACTGTTTTGGATTTGGGAGGGTGAAGTCAAGAAGACTATAGAGGAACGAGAGGCTTCGGCTGTAAGATATAAGTGAGTGACGTGGTTTTATATCCATTAAACACTAATTTCTTAACAAAAATTTATAAGTCTTAATTAAATTGCTGAATTAATTCCCACAACTCATATATCATCAAGTAGTTAATTACAAATATTCATCACTTAATCATTAATTTAATCCAGACTCTAATTACAATTATAATGTAATTATTCCTTGCGTGTTACAGTTGACTTGCGTGTTAATAGGGTTAAGGTGGAATGAGATGATGTTTTGTATGTTGATGTGAGTATGTAGGTCAATCAACCAATATATATATATATATATATATATATATTTAAATTTCAAATTATTTAAATTCAATAATTTAATTATCAGTTAAAATGTGATACTTGAATTCAAATTAAAAATTAACTTTTAAATATTAAAATCATTTAAATATTCCAATTAAAATTACTTAAAAGTTTTGGATCGTCACAGCAACAATAGTATGTAAAACTCGTCATTGGAAATAATTCCAAAATTATTGATAGTAACCCAACTGAAATAATATATGATGTGCAAATTAGTTGTTCTACGCCTCTCTTTTGTTCATAGGAAAGTAAATGTTATAACACGAAGCCCATCATAATCTATAGGGTAGTAGAATTACCAAGTAATTATCTATATGTTTAATTAGCTAAATAAATGCTATGTTATTAACCTTTGCATATACGAAATGTATGTGTTTGATTTGAGTTAAGTATAGCTACATAAAGGCTATATGGATTGGAGTATGGCACAAACCCTCTACTGTTCACATATGAGTTAAATAAATTTCTTTAAATGCTAAAAATGGTAAATTTATGGATTAAAATACAGAAATTTAGACATACTAATATATACTGTGACAGTGTGGTCTATTTATATCATATATAGTATATCTATGAAATAGAAGACAGCTCTCTGTATAAAAGAGACTCTGCTGAAATTTTCTACAAATTCTAACACTTGGAAATATTTCCAATAAATTTTGATGTGAAGAAATAAAGTTTAATAAATGAGTCTATCTAAATTTATAATTTACAATACATTTGGTTTTAATATAACTAAATTATAGAATTAAACGTATTTCAATTTAGTTGTATAATACGAGGTCAGTTGGTGCTTAAGTGTTTGTGTGATGTCCTCATGTAAGAAATTGCAAGTACGCAATTTTCATAAGAGGGAGTTTGTAATAGCTCACGTCTTATTATTAAATAAATTTAATAATATAGAAGTATTCTAAGTTGGATTTTGATAATTATTGTTTCAAACATATTTTTTTAATCAAAGTTGGCTTAATAAAAGGATTTTTTTAATAATAGGATCATTGATAAAACAATTTAATAAATAAAGAATGTTTTTTTGCAGTATAAATAAATTTTATATGATTGAAATATTTGGAAATTTATTTATTTTCAGACTATAGATAATGAAACAAAGATAGGCAAGTAACGAATCGAAGAAAATTGTACAATATGGAAATATATTTTTGTTTGAATGAGATGTAGACCAATTTAAACTAGATCGAAATATATTTCTAAAATTTTGAAAAGGATTAATATTAAAAATTTAAGTGTGAAGGGAATTTAATTAAAAATCAAAATCCCCATATTTTCAAAACCCTATTTCCTAAGTCTTAAATCCAAGCCTAACCTTATATTTTATTAATTCCTTATTCCTTAAAACCCCCTAAATCAAACTAAAAGGAAAAAAGTGAAAATTGAATATTTTGACGAATGGAATTAAGTTCAAGGGAAGGAAGCGCAGCCTTAGGAGCAAGGTGTCGACGTCATGGAGCTGGAGAACGCCGCGTGATCTTCCATGGGTTGCGCGTCTATTGGCGATGCTCGATCAGCGGTGAGGTCACATAGTCCTAGGGTAGGAAGTTATGCATGAATTTCAAGTGGAGGACGTGACCATTGTGGCATTTAAGGCATAGTAGAGTTCAAGCATAGTTGATGGCAGAGTAGTTGGTGGAGATGCTGACCTGGGGATGGATTGGACATGAAGGAAGTTATATATGATGTATTGGAGGTGAATTTTTGTGTAACGAGGTCGGCGATCTGTGATGACCCAAAATTTTGGGATATTTGTAATTGGATATTTAATTGATATTAAATATTTAAAAGTTAGTTTCTAACTTGAATTTTGTAACGACCCGGAATTTTGAGTCGCTAGATTTGAACATTTAATTCATTTTAAATGTTGAATATGGATTATAATTTGAATTTTGAAATAAAAAACTTTGGTCAAAATTAATAAAATTGGTTAAATTTTAAATACAGTAATTTAATTGAAATCTGTAATATATTAGAATTGCAATAGTTGGTAATTCTGAGTGTAAATAGGGATAAAATTAGATTCTAAAATTTATTTTTAAGTCTATTTGGGTTTGAATTTTAATACTGGACCATTGGATGGAATTAAAAGTCGATAGATTAAATTTGAAATTTTATATTAATTTAATAATGGAATTCAATAATGCAAATATTCAGATTTTGATCTAAACTGAATCAGAAAGATTTCTAATGTGAATATAAGTTTTATACAAGTTATAATATAGTTAATAAAATTTTAAAAGTGAAATTTTAAGTGATTTCGACGATTTTGGAAATCGCTCGAAATAATTGACGAGTTAAAATAGCCTTCCGGGACACAGTCTCGGAATTCGACGAACCAGTTCCATTGGATCCGTAATAGTTAGTTATTATCGGATTTCAATTTTCGTAGCAAACGAAGTTGTCATTTGACCCCGGCAGCTTAGAACGCTTAGAAAATACTTTAATCGATTTGATTTAAAATTGATCGTTTATTTCCATAACTCGCGCATATGATCGAATTAGCCTCCGAAACATGTTCCATTGTATTCGGAACGTGGGTAAAACCTTGGGAACTCTTGGCGGAACGTGAGATTTGGAGTTCGTTTGTAAAAGCTCGTTAAAATTGGTTTTAATATTAAAATAATATAATTAAACGTTTATATATATATATCAAAATTTAGGCCGAAACCCTAATTCATTCCAGGGCCGCCACTTATTTAACTTCTATGGCCGAAAATCATTTCCCTTTGCCTTCAATTTGTGATCAGTCCGTCGAGTTTTAGAAGAAACTTCTAACTGGAAGATCGAAGAGCTCGTCGGGAGCTTCAGATCCAACGTTAGTGATGGATTTTAGCGTCACGTGGAGGGAGCTATCAAAGCCCGTGCATGGCCAGTTCATGCACGATTTTCCGTGCTAATTGATGACCGAGCTCACCGTGATTCCTGGTGGTAGTGCATGGAGACTTGGGCTTCGATGTGGAGGTCACCAATCGTGGGTTAGATGATCGTGGGGAGGTCGACGTTCAACCCTGAATCACGGTGTTGGGTTCGGTTCTTCCTGGAAGCTCGCATGGTAAGGAAGAAGAGGGTTTTTGTTACGTGCATACAATATCAGATTTCAATGAAATTAGGAGCGTCGGCACCGCAGCGACGAGCTCTATGCTGCAGAACTGATTGGGAGACTATCGGAGTTAGCGAAATTTTTGGGTTAAATCGATCACGGTTGATTTAATTCGGAAATTTAAAAGCTCGACGAAACCCAAGGCGAGTCTAACTCACTCACATCTGGAGTATTAGTTAATTTAAATAGTCGATATTTAAATGAATTGCTTGATTTGTTGAATATGATTGAATTGATATATGTTATTGTGCTAATATTTGTGGATGCAGGGAAACAGGTTGGAGGGATCCAACTGGCACAAATAGAAATTAATTTATATTCTGTGATATACCTTATTTATTATTCTGTGATAGTTTGTTTGGATCCTGATATGCTGCGTTTTATTTATATGCTGTGATGAATTAAATTGAAATTTTAATTGTGCTGTGCTGTGATTGGCTGAATACAACTTGGGAATTTTAAATATAAATAGATGAATTGGGTTTAAAGAATATAAAAGAAATTCTTAAGTAAATGATTTTAAAAGAGATTAAATCCAAGGAATGGGTTGAAAATTTTCAAGTGTTTGAAATTTGATTTCAAAGGGAATTGAGAATTGTTTAAATTAATAGCGAGATTTATTTTAAAGAATGAGAAGTGTGCTTTCTCCTGGAAATTTTGTTTTGTTTTAAGAAAGCTTTCAAATTTATAGATTTGCAGTTTAATATGTTTAGAATATTTTTAGAAAGAAATATTATTTTAAAATGTATTTTTTAAGTGAAAGCAAATATTTGATTAAGTATTATGGTATTTAATTATTTTTAAAAGAAGTAAAGTAGTATTAAGTTTTCAAAAGGAAAATTTAATATGGATATTTCATTTAATAACCTTATTTTAAAAGTTAAATTTTATTTAAAATACTTAGGAAACTCTGTATATTTCCTTAAGTATTGTTTTCAATAAAATAATTTCTAGAGCTTATTTTAAATATTTTAAACGTATGTTTGAAAATGATTTCTAGGAAATAGCAATGTGTGTAAAATAAAAGGAGCTATTTTTATAAGTATGGAAAGGATTTTACGGGATGAACATAAAATTGAATTGGGATAAAATGTGTTGGATTAATAAAAAGAATTCTTTGGTTATTCTAAGATGGAAGTGTAATCCTTGAATGCCAAGTATGTTTTTTAAAAATAGATTTTTGAAACGTTAAAGATTTGAAGTTATATTAAAGAATGGTTTTCAAGAAAATTATTTAAGTTGTAAGAATTTTAAAAGTAAATATATATCAAAGTTGTTATAGAAATAATTATTTTTAAAGGATAATTAGAATTTATGTTTTAAAGAATATTATTATTATTTATACTTTATAAATGGTTCTATTTTAAAGATAACCAATCATAGTATTATTTAGAAATTGTATAGAGTTTCATAACTTTATTTTAAGTTTAGTATGACTTAACTTTATTTATTTATTTTAATTTTATATTTTATATTTTATAGATAATGCTTTAGTATGACTTAACTTTATTTTAAGTTTAGTGTGAACTAAATTAAATGAAATTTGTCTAGGCATGGATGGAATTTTAATGGATTGTTAAGAAAATTTTGAAAAGAAAAATAAAAACCCAGTTCCGGTATAGAATTTAGTTTTGGCAATAAAGAATTGAGAGTGTGAATGAAATAAAATTTATATAAGAAGATAATGAAAATATTGTGAAAGAACTTAAGCAAACTGAATAATAATTGCGGTCGGGCTTATAAGGGGTCTTGAACGGAATTTGTTGAGATAATAGAATTGAAATGCAAGTGAAAAGGAATTTTAATTAATTATTGAGATAAAATAAGAATATATGAGTTGTATTTAACCCAAAATTGAATGATATTAATATAAACCTATATGGATAATGAATTGGAAATGTAAGATTAGAGATTTAATTCAATAATTGTGATAAAGCAAGAATGTTTGGGCTTTAAATAATATAGAATGGGATGTTATTAATTTAAACTTAAGTTGAATGGTGAACTTGAAGTGAGAATAAGAAATTGAATTTGAACTTGCAAGGAAATAAGGATATTTGGGCTGTGAGTATTTTCGAATGGGATAAAATTAATATAAATTTGAACTGGAAATAATTTTGATGGTTATAAGCTTAAGTGATTGTTACTTGCTTAGAAAGCATTTAAATTTGCATAGAATTGGCCGTTTTGTTGTATTCGGAATTGAGTTGGTTTAAAGAAGCAAATAAAATGGGTTTTTAAATCAATTGGGATGAATTGAAATTTTATTAAGTGGTTTTGCGTATGAATGGAAATGGAGCATAAAAGGAATGTACATACTTCAAATTGAAGGTAAATTTTTGTTGTGAATCAATTTGGAATTGAATTGAAATAAAGAGATGTAACTAAGGCATATGTTAATCATGTTGAAGTGGAAATAGATTGGTTGTAATAAATATGAATGGTATATAGTGAACTTGAATATAAATTGTTCGAGTGAGATAAATTGAAGTTTAGGTTTGCAAAGAGGATTTAAAATGATGTTGAAATTGTGAAATTGCTTATAAAGGAAGTTAACATGCATAATTATGAAGTTTGCTTGTTTAAACTATGAAATTGAAGAGTTTGGCTAGTTTAATGAAAAGAATGTTGATAAACGCTCATATTATTGGAAGATGATGTGTTTTTTTAAGTAAGTACAGGTATGGGAGGCAATGGATAGAGTTGGGGTGCGTATATGCGATACCATTTAGCTGCTTGCTTTTAAAATGCTAATAAAGGTACGCCTACGCAATAAAAATAGAAAATATGAACTGTTTTTGGTTATTCCGGCCTTGTGGGTCGATGTACAAATATTTATGTAACAACCCACATATTTTACGATTGAATACTTAAATATTTTATTTTAATATTTTATTGTTAGTCGGATTTTAGTCCGAAAAGTTACTTTTTGCGTACGGTCGAATTAGGACTCGAGACCACTTCCATTGAGTTCAAAACGCCGTTTGCGACCTTTTTGAGTATAAGCTTTGATGTGTTTGGAGTTATTGGAATTTTGCCACTTTTTCACTTTGGGCTTTAGGTTTGGTTTAGCCCACTAGCCTAAACTATTAACTCTAGCTCAATCCCCCTTTCCTTCATAACTTCACTTTCATTTCCTAACACTCAAGCTTCATCAAAAATAAAGGAAGGAATGGGAAATTAGAACTCGAAGCCCTAGTTCATTTGCAAATCCAACATCCAACTCCAAACTCAAAGAGAAGCTATTAATTCATCCTTTGAATTCAAGCTTCTTCTTCATTGATCATGTGTGAAGGTGCGATTTTTATCTCACATCTTTGTCTATAAATATCTTTGATTGTTAGGTATGAATTCCTAACACTTATTCATGTGCATTTACTTTTGGTTTGGATTGAATTGGTGAAAATCCCAATTTTTAGTATTTTGGGTTCAAATCTTTAAAAATCTAATCTTTGATGTTTAAACACGTTTTTGATGATGCATCAAGGAGCCTGTACGACCGGCAGCCTATGGGCATAATCACCTAGCGTACGTGCTCGTTCGGTTGCAAATTAGGAGAGTTTTTGCACTTCAAACCCTTAGGTCGCTCGGCCTACACAAAAATTATTCTCGGCCTGCAGTTAGGTCGGCCTGCACGTTAGGTCGCTCCCCTATAGGTCGCGCCGGGCTAGGTCGTTGCTCGGTCTTGTATTCATTAGGTCGTTCTCCCCCTAGGTCGCTCTGCCTTCTCATATGCCTTAGGTCGTTAGGTCGCAACTCCTTTAGCTCGCACGACCTTGTTTATTCATTAGGTCATTAGGTCGCACAGCCATGTTTATTCATTAGGTCGTTAGGTCGCTCGGATTGTAAGTCGCTAGGTCGCTCGGCCTACTCTCCTTCTTCTCAACTTAGGTCGTTCGGCCATTAGATCGTTCAACCCATTCGGTCGCAACCCCCTTAGGTCGCTCGGCCGTGATAAGCCGCACCTACTACCTCGCAACCAAGTTAGGTCGCAGCCTCTTAGGTCGCTGACCACGTAGGTCGCTAGGGTTGCTCTTCTACCACTTAGGTCGGCCTGTCTTAGATCACTGACCTCCTTAGGTCGCATCATGCATAGCTCGTTCCACCTTAAGTCGCTTGGCCTCTTCTCACAAATTAGGTCGCGTGTGCATTTGGGTCGCACCATTCCTTAGGTCGCTCAGCTCCTAGGTCGCGCCATGTTGAGTCGCAAGGGTATTTCCACTTTGATGAATTTGGAATCGAATTATTTGGATTTTAGTCACGTCTTCGAATGTGAATTTTTGTTATTGATCATTTCTACAATCATTTTTATGATTTGTCATTTTTAAAATATAAAGGTTTTAATACTAGTAGTAAATATCAAAACTCTTTTATTAAGACGATTTCAACACTATTTTATTACAAAGCTCGTTTCTTAAACCGTTTTCCAATCTACTAGTATATACAAACCTTTATCTCACTCGTATGAGAAATCTAATTAAACGACGTAGTAAAACAAGTGGTATGAAACGCTTGCGTTTACTTCGTCGCTTAATTCTTGGACTTGTCCGATTGAATCTCTTGTGACAATTTTTGAGTGGAGATCTACAATTTATTCGTAAATAATTAAGTTAAGCTAGTGGTTATGGGACATGATACTAAGGTCATATATTTACTAGCTTATTGTAATTGACACTTCTTGATGATCGATGATGATCAGTTTTGTGATTGTGACAAGCGATACGCTATGTTTCTTTGTCCACGTAGGGGACAGTACTCGTTTTATTGAGTTTCGTCTCATTCCTTTTATAGGTTAACGACCTATGTATTATTTGGAGTTTCGACTCAAATTTTGTGGGCTAGCGACCCATGTTCTTTTATGGAGTTCGGTCCATCGGGCGTACCATTGTACTACTTCGTTGTTCCGAACTATTCGAGTTTCTGGTTCCTCGGGTGTACCGTTGTACTACGTCGTTGCACCGGCTCTATGGTTAGCAACCATGGGATAGCGTCCCGTCTGTGATACACGTGTTGGTGAGCTTTCATGCTCAAGTTTTGTGATAGGCCTCTCCGTTTTTGTGATTTTTGGATTTCCATTGATGATTTCTAGAATTTGCGTTTCACCAATTTTCGTGATTTACATTGATAAGTTTTATAAATATTTGGGCATTGGTGAATTTTTTGTGTCATTGACTTTTGTGATTGGCATTGACATTATTGTCAATACTTATGGTTTTGTTGAATAATAATATAGTGTATGACTTTCCTTTTGATCTTTGAGAAGATTCCTGTGGTATTGATTAATCCTTTGTTGATTTTCAATTACATACTTATCACAGTATGGCTTTATGGATTGTCATATATTTATGTCGTGTCTCTTATTCTATATCATTTTAACTGATATTTATAGCTAGACTGATCCATTTATTATTTTCTTACTAAATAATACTCGGGTCAGACCGAGATGTTACATGTGCTTCTGCTTGACTTCACGTCTGGGATTATCATCCTAACTTTTGGCTAATTACTTAGATTAGTAGTTTATTTTGTTGTATACCTTTGAGATATAGACTCCTTGATGTATACATATTCTTTTGTCTAGCACTTATAGCTATTCTTTTGTGATATTGTGGATCTTGTTTGACCGCTACTCTGATGTACACTTTCATGTGTAATATTCATATCTATTTCCTCCTTTGTGATATGGATGTTTGTGACTGATTTGTGTTATGTTTATTTCTATATTTATTTCCGAAGAATATATATAGCCACTGTGTGGTAGCTTTGAGTTTGTATCGGTATGTCGGATTTCCTCCTGAAACCAAACGCATGTTGTACTATCTGACATATCGGTGCTCACACAAAAAAACTACATGGATGGTCGCTCCTCAACAGCCTTATTCTCCGTGCTAGTTAACGGCATTACCCTGTAGTGTCCATGGCTAGTGTAGGTATAGACGTGGGGTGTCACGGCTTGGTATCAGAGCGAAACTTCAGAACAATGTAGAATAATTTAACAAGGATCATCGTCCTAAGTCCATCTTAGGAGTCGCGCCTTAGGATTTTATTCGAGTCTTTGAAACGTTCTATCCTATTTTCTTTTGTGATTCCTTGTTTTACCAATCAGAATTGGTTGATATTCATTTTGTGAATAACCTTTTTCTTCTTCCTTCTTCTTTCTTAAGGAAGAGAAATGGTTATACTAGGCCGTCCCAGCACCGGTCAATCTTGTGTTACTCCCCAAGATGGAGTATTTATGTCTGCCCAACAGCTTCTTGATCTAGTAAAGAATGCTCAGGCAGCCGGTTCTAATCCAGAATCTTCTCACCCTAAGTCTGGATTTGCACGCTTCTGAAAACGATTATACCAATTTAGGTGGGAAGCCATTCAAAGGTTCTGAAACCATTATTGAAGTCCTAGCTTGGCTAAGAACGTGCGATCGAATCTTTTCTCGCATGAATCTTATTGACCTTCACCGTGTTCAGGTGGCCTCAAGTATGCTCCTAGAAAGAGCATTGGATTGGTATGAACTTCTTATTTCTGAAACAGTTGAAGCGGATCTTACTTGGGAGAAATTTTGGGAACGATTTGAGTTAAAATTTGTGCCAAAAGCTGAGAAGGTGACATTAGCTCGTCGTTTCATAGACCTTGTTCAAGGTGAATCCTCCATGGCAGACTATGTCGCGTCTTTTGAATCTCTTTCTAAATACGGGGTTGAATACATTAATAACCCATTGAAAAAAAAAATCAGAAATTCGTCTATGGCTTGAATAAAGATCTCAAGAAGCCATTACTTCTAAAGTTAGAAGTTTCTTTTGATCAACTTGTTGATATTGCTCTTCGACTTGAAGAGGCCGATAAAGAGAGTGATGCTGATGTTCTAGGTGCCAAACCAAAATTCAACAACAACAAGAAAAGGCCTATTAAGTTCAAAGGGTCTTATCCCAATAAGAAAGGGAAGCAAGCAATTCCGGTGGAAAAGGCTTCTGCCCGTAGTAGTGGGCAATGCTACAATTGTGCTTCTAAGGACCATTATGCCAATAGATGTCTGAAACCTCTCTTTTGTCGCTATTGCAAAAGTTTGGGTCATTTTTTATCTTCATGTCCCAAACTTCAGGGCAAGAAGGAGGGAAACCTTAATGTTGCTAAAGCCCCTGGAAACACATCTCGTGGTCAAGGTACTTTTCATTCTATCCTTGATGGCATTATTATGTTTCATAATCAACCTATTCAGGTTCTTTTTGATATGGGTGCATCCCATTCTTTTATATCAAAAGAACTTGTTGATACTTTTTCTTTAAGTGTTGTCTCTTTAATGACTTCTTTGAGAATTGCGAATCCGGTTGGTGGATCCGCAACAATTAGTTTATTGTGTAAAGATGTCCAGATTATTTTTTGTGATTTTTCTTTCCGAGCCGATTTGCTTGTTATACGCTACTTAGGCTTTGGAATTATTTTGGGAATGGATTGGCTTAACAGCTATGAAGCCCAAATCCTATGTCCTGAATGGACTATTCATCTTCGACATCCTCAATCTGTTAAGCAGATTTCTATTGACCTTAAAGATTCGGATTCCAGCTTGGTTGCATCTTTATATTCTTTATATCCTCATGATGGCGATAATGACGATGAGGAAGATATTATTTCTCTTATTCACGTTGTTTGTGAACTTTCCGACATATTTGAGCCCGTTTTAGGATTACCACCTAAGCGAGAAATTGAGTTCAAAATTAATCTCATTCCTAGAGCTCAACCTATCACTCGTCCTCCTTATCGCATGTCCAATACGGAAAATGAGGAGATGCGCAAACACTTATCCGAATTGAAGATGAAGCAATTTATTCGCTCTAGTTCCTCGCTTAGGGGAGCTTCGGCTATTTTTATGAAGAAATCTGATGGTACACTTAGGCTTTGCGTTGACTACCGCAGGCTTAATGATCTTACTATCAAGAATAAATATCCTTCACCTCGGATTGATGATCTATTCGATCATCTTAGTGGTGCTAGAGTCTTTCACAATTAGACTTAGCTACCGGTTTTCATCAGCTTCGTATTGCAGAGGATAGCATTCCTTTGACATCATTCCGTACTCGTTATGGATCTTATGAATGGCTTGTTATGCCATTTTGTTTAACGAATGCTCCGGCTTATTTCGTTGACCTTATGAATAGAGTTTTCCAAGACTTCCTCAAACGATTTATTCTCATCTTTATTGATGATATTCTTGTGTATTCTAAAACCGAGGAGGAACATGAAAAGCATCTTCGGATTGTGTTGGAAACTCTTAGGAGCAATCAATTGAAAGCAAAATTTTCTAAATGCCACTTTTGGCAATCTTGTGTGAAGTTTCTCGGTCATATTATTTCCGAATCCGGAATATCCATGGATCCTTCAAAGATTGAAGAAATTCAAAATTGGAAGAGACCGGAGAGTGTGACGGAAATCCGTAGCTTCCTTGGGTTGGCAGGTTATTACCGCCGTTTCATAAAGGACTTTTCCAAAATTTCCGTGCCTCTTACTAGTTTGACAAAGAAAGGTGTTAAATACATTTGGTTGGACAAATGTGAAGGTTCTTTTCAGAAATTAAAAGAACTCCTTTCAGATGCTCCTATCCTTGTTATTCCCGAGGGGAATCAAGATTTTATTGTTTATACCGATGCTAGTCGCGTTGGTTTGGGTGCTATTCTTATGCAAAAAGAACGTGTCGTTGCCTATGCTTCTAGGCAATTGAAGCCAGCTGAGACTAGATATGCCACTCATGATTTAGAGCTCGCGGCTATTGTTTTCGCCCTTCGTATTTGGCATCTTTATCTTTTGGGAGAAAAATTTATTCTTTACACCGATCATAAATCTTTGAAGTATCTATTTTCTCAAAAGGAACTTAATTTGCATCAACAACGTTGGCTCGAATTTCTTACAGCTTATGATCTTGATATTCTTTATACTCCCGGAAAGGGTAATCGTGTTGCCGATGCACTTAGTCGTAAGCAACAAGCAGTTGTTTCTATGATGATACCCGAATCCTATCCACTTGTGAGATTCGAGTTCGTGTTTTCGATTTATGTTCATCTCTTGCCTTATGTAGTCCTGAGGCTCATCCTTCTCTTTTAGACCGCATTCTTGAAGCTCACAAGGTAGATCCCGAATTGGCTCTTCTTGGCCAAAATATTAGGGATAAAATTGATATTGAAGGTTTGAAAGACTTTGATATTGATTCTCGTGGTGGTATTCAAAAATTTGATAGACTTATTGTACCAAATATTAGTGATCTTTGTAAAGACATTTTAGAAGATTCTCATCGTTCTTAATTTACCATTCATCTTGGTATGAATAAAATGTATGCGGATATGAAGCGACTTTATTATTGGGAGGGGATGAAATCTGATATTGCTAACTTTGTTAAGTGTTGCATGACTTGCCAACTCATTAAGGCCGAACATCAAAGGCCCGGTGGGTTATTACAACCTTTAGAAATTCCAATTTGGAAGTGGGACCAAATTTCCATGGATTTTATAAACGGCCTTCCCCGTTCTCATTCGGGTCATGATAGCTTATGGGTGATAGTTGATAGACTTACTAAATCCATCCATTTTATTCCAGTTTGGTCCAATCGAACCGTTCCTCTCTTGGCGAAACTCTTTATTAAAGAAATTGTTAAATTGCATGGGGTTCCTACTTCTATTGTTTGCGATCGTGATCCATTGTTTAATAGTGGATTTTGAAAAGGTCTTCAAAAAGCATTAGGAACGAAGCTTAATTTTAGCATCGCTTATCATCCTCGGTCCGTTGGACAAACCGAGCGTGTGAATCAAACTCTTGAAGATCTTCTTCGTGCATGTGTTCTTGATTTTGGTGGAAGTTGGGAAGATCATATTTCTCTTGTTGAGTTTTCCTATAATAATAGCTTCCAATCTAGTATTGGTATGGCACCTTTTGAGGCTCTCTACAGAAGCCCATGCCGATCTCCTTCTTGTTGGCTTGAGGCCGGTGAGAAGCTGGTTGTAGGTCCAGATTTTATTCGTGATTCCACAGAAAAGATTGACCTTATTCGTCATAGGATGAAAGAAGCCCAGAGTAGACAAAAATCCTATGCCCATAACCGGAGAAGGAAACTAAAATTTTCTGTGGGAGATCTTGTGTTTATTCGTGTTTCATCTATGAAGGGTGTTATACGTTTCAGTCGATCGGGAAAGTTAGCGCCTCGATATATTGGGCCATTTCCTATCACCGAACGTATTGGTTCTGTGGCCTATCGCCTTTTGTTACTGGCTCAGTTTTCTACTATTCGTAACGTGTTTCACGTTTCTCAATTACGGAAATGCCTTCGAGATTCCTTTTCTGTTCTTGAGCTCGGTGTTGTGGAAGAAATTGAAGTTTCACATAATTTAACTTATGAGCAACATCCTATACGAATTATTGCTTCGGAGGTCAAACGCCTTCGAAATAAAGATGTTCCGCTTGTTAAAGTTCAATGGTCCTCAAATCCAAAAAATTGCTCTTGAGAATCTAGGGAGTTCATCGAGCGAACACATCTGGACTTACTTTCTCGTGCTCTTTGAGGTGAATTTCTTATTTCAAATTTCTTTTGTGTTGATATGCTTTCATGGTTGTTACCTTGTATTTCCTTCTTAAATATTGCGAGCATGCAATTTCTTTATGGAAGGGAGTCTGTAACAACCCGCATATTTTATGACTGAATATTTAAATATTTTATTTTAATATTTTATCGTTAGTCGGATTTTAGTCCGAAAAGTTACTTTCTGCATACGGTCGAATTAGGACTCGAGACCACTTCCATTGAGTTCAAAACGCCATTTGCAGCCTTTTTGAATATAAGCTTTGATGTGTTTGGAGTTAGTGGAATTTTGCCACTTTTTCACTTTGGGCTTTAGGTTCGGTTTAGCCCATTAGCCTAAACTTTGAACTCTAGCTCAACCCCCCTTTCCTTCATAACTTCACTTTCATTTCCTAACACTCAAGCTTCATCAAAAATTGAGGAAGGAATGGGAAATTAAAACTCCAAGCCCTGGTTCATTTGCAAATCCAACATCCAACTCCAAACTCAAAGAGAAGCTATTGATTCTTCCTTTGCTTTCAAGCTTCTTCTTCAATGATATTGTGTAAAGGTGAGATTTTTATCTCACATCTTTGTCTATAACTATCATTGATTAGTAAGTATGAATTCCTAACACTTATTCATGTGCATTTGCTTTTGGTTTGGATTGAATTGGTGAAAATCCCAATTTTTAGTGTTTTGGGTTCAAATCTTTAAAAATCCAATCTTTGATGTTTAAACACGTTTTTGATGATGCATCGAGGAGCCAATATGACCAGGTAGCCTATAGGCATAATCCCCTAGCGACCGTGCTCGATCGGTTGCAAATTGGGAGAGTTTTTGCAGTTCAAACCCTTAGGTCGCTCGGCCTGCACAAGAATTATTCTCAGCCTGCAGTTAGGTCGGCCTGCACATTAGGATGCTCCCCTATAGGTCGCGCCGGGCTAGGTCGTTGCTCGGTCTTGTATACATTAGGTCGTTCTCCCCCTAGGTCGCTCGGCCTTCTCATACGCCTTAGGTCGTTAAGTCGCAACTCCTTTAGGTCGCACGGCCTTGTTTATTCATTAGGTCGTTAGGTCGCACGACCATGTTTATTCATTAGGTCGTTAGGTCGCTCGGCTTGTAAGTCGCTAGGTCGCTCGGCCTACTCTCCTTCTTCTCAACTTAGGTCGTTCGGCCATTAGATCATTCAACTCATTAGCTCGCAACCCCCCTTAGGTCGCTCGACCGTGATAAGCCGCACCTGCTACCTCGCAACCAAGTTAGGTCGCAGCCTCTTAGGTCGCTGACCACATAGGTCGCTCGGGTTGCTCTTCTACCACTTAGGTCGGCCTGTCTTAGGTCGCTGACCTCCTTAGGTCACGTCATGCTTAGCTCGTTCCACCTTAAGTCGATCGGCCTCTTCTCACAAATTAGGTCGCGCGTGCATTTGGGTCGCACCATTCCTTAGGTCGCTCAGCTCCTAGGTCGCGCCGTGTTGAGTCGCAAGGGTATTTCCACTTTGATGAATTTGGAATCGAATTCTTTGGATTTCAGTTATGTCTTCGAATGTGAATTTTTGTTATTGATCGTTTGTACGATCATTTTTGTGATTTGTCATTTTTAAAATAAAAAGGTTTCAATACTAGTAGTAAATATCAAGACTCTTTTATTAAAACGATTTCAACACTATTTTATTACAAAGCTCGTTTCTTAAACCGTTTTCCAATCTACTAGTATATACAAACCTTTATCTCACTCGTATGAGAAATCTAATTAAACGACTTAGTAAAACAAGTGGTATGAAACGCTTGCGTTTACTTCGTCGGTTAATTCTTGGACTTGTCCGAGTGAATCTCTTATGACAATTTTTGAGTGGAGATCTACATTATGTTCGTAAATAATTAAGTTAAGCTAGTGGTTATGGGACATGATGCTAAGCTCATACATTTACTAGCTTATTGTAATTGACACTTCTTGATGATCGATGATGATCATTTTTGTGATTGTGACTAGCGATATGCTATGTTTCTTTGTCCACATAGGGGACAGTACCTCGTTTTATTGAGTTTCGTCTCATTCCTTTTATAGGTTAACGACCTATGTATTATTTAGAGCTTCGACTCATCTTTTGTGGGCTAGCGACCCATGTTCTTTTATGGAGTTCGGTCCATCGGGCGTACCGTTGTACCACGTCGTTGTTCCAAACTATTCGAGTTTTTGGTTCCTCGGGCGTACCGTTGTACTACGTCGTTGCATTGGCTCTATGGTTAGCAATCATGGGATAGCGTCCCGTTTGTGATACACGTGTTGTGAGCTTTTATGCTCCCATTTTGTGATAGGCCTCCCCCTTTTTGTGATTTCCGAATTTCCAATGATGATTTCTAGAATTTGTGTTTCACCAATTTTCGTGATTTACATTGATAAGTTTTATCAATATTTGTGCATTGGTGAATTTTGCGTGTCATTGACTTTTGTGATTGCCATTGACATTATTGTCAATACTTATGGTTTTGGTGAATAATAGTATAGTGTATGACATTCCTTTTGATCTTTGAGAAGATTCTTGTGATATTGATTAATCCCTTGTTGATTTTCAATTACAGACTTATCAGAGTATGGCTTTATGGATTGTCATATATTTATGTCGTGTCTTTTATTCTATATCATTTTAACTGATGTTTATAGCTAGACTGATCCGTTTATTATTTTTTTATTAAATAATACTCGGGTCAGACCGAGATGTTACATGTGCTTCGCTTGACTTCACATTTGGGATTATCATCCTATCTTTTGGCTAACTACTTAGATTAATAGTTTATTTTGTTGTATACCTTTGAGATATAGACTCCTTGATGTATACATATTCTTTTGTCAAGCACTTATAGCTATTCTTTTGTGATATTGTGGATCTTGTTTGACCAGTACTCTGATGTACACTTTCATGTGTAATATTCATATCTATTTCCGCCTTTGTGATATGGATGTCTATGACTGATTTGTGTTATGTTTATTTCTATATTTGTTTCCGAAGAATACATATAGCCACTGTGTGGTAGCTTTGAGTTTGTATCGGTATGTCGGATTTCCTCCCGAAACCAAATGCATGTTGTACTATCTGACATATCGGTGCTCGCACAAAACAATTACATGGATGGTCACTCCTCAACAGCCTTATTCTCCGTGCTAGTTAACGGCATTACCCTGTAGTGTCCTTGGCTAGCGTGGGTATAGACGTGGGGCATCACAATTTATATCTATTGTGAAATTGCAAAAAGCTCCTCCGCACAGGGGAGACTCTCCACAAATTTTCCGAAAATTTTGGGAGTTCGAAATTTTTTGAAAAATTTGAAATGTTTCATTAATGGCAAGGTTGATTCCAAATAACAATTGAAAATAAAAAGGATTTTGGATTTGTAACTAAAGAATTTGAGCAAAGTGAAATCGAGATTTCACTAAGTAAGTTTTTCTATTGAGTTTGGGACATTCTTTCTACCTTAGCAAATTTAGGGGACGAAATTCTTATAAGGGGGAAGGAATGTAACGACCCGAAATTTTAGGTCGCTAGATTTGAACATTTAATTCATTTTAAATGTTTAATATGGATTATAATTTGACTTTTGAAATAAAAGACTATGGTTAAAATGAATAAAATTGGTTAAATTTTAAATATAGTAATTTAATTGAAATCTGGATAATAATAATAATAATATATTAGAATTGGAATAATTGGTAATTCTGAGTGTAAATAGAGATAAAATTAGATTCTAAAATTTATTTTTAAGTCTATTTGGGTTTGAATTTTAATATTGGACCATTGGATGGAATTAAAAGTCGATAGATTAAATTTGGAATTTTATACTAATTTAATAATGGAATTTAATAATGCAAGTATTCAGATTTTGATCTAAACTGAATCAGAATGATTTCTAATGTGAATATAAATTTTATACAAGTTATAATAGAGTTAATAAAATTGTAAAAGTAAAATTTTAAGTGATTTCGACGATTTTGGAAATCGCTCGAAATAATCGACGAGTTAAAATAGCTTTCCGGGACACAATCTCGGAATTTGACGAAACCTATTCCATTGGATCCGTAATAGTTAGTTATTATCGGATTTCAACTTTCGTAGCAATCAGAGTTGTCGTTTGACCCCAGCAGCTTAAAACGCTTAGAAAATACTTTAATCGATTTAATTTAAAATTGATCGTTTATTTCCGTAACTCGCGCATACGATCGAATTAGCCTCCGAAAAATGTTCCATTGTGTTCGGAACATGGGTAAAACCTTAGGAACGCCTGGCAGCATGTGAGATTTGGAGTTCGTTTGTAAAAGCTCGTTAAAATTGGTTTTAATATTAAAATAATATAATTGAACGTTTATATATATATATATATATATATATATCAAAATTTAGGCCAAAACCCTAATTCATTCCAGGGCCACAAATTATTTAACTTCAATGGCCGAAAATCAATTCCCTTTGCCTTCAATTTGTGATCAATCCATCGAGTTTTAGAAGAAACTTCCAACTGGAAGATCGAAGAGCTCGTCGGGAGCTTCAGATCCAACGGTAGTGATGGATTTTAGCGTCGCGTGGAGGGAGTTATCGAAGCCCGTGCATGGCCGGTTCGTGCATGATTTTCGGTGCCAATTGATGACAGAGCTCGTCGTGATTTCTGGTGGTAGCACGTGGAGACTTGGAAATCGATGTGGAGGTCACCGATCGTGGGTTAGATGATCAAGGGGAGGTCGACGTTCAACCCTAAATCATAGTGTTGGGTTCGGTTCTTCCTGGAAGCTTGCGTGGTAAGGAAGAAGAGGGTTTTTGTTACGCGCGGCCTTGATTCTTGGGTTCCAGATCTAGCGGCTAGAGATTTGTTTGGGTATAATTAAATTAAATTGAAAAGGAATTGTTTTTAAATCTGTAATTGAACTTTGAAAATTCTTAACTTGTGCATACAATATCAGATTTCAACGATATAAGGAGCACCGGAGCCGCAACGACTTGCTCTACGCTGCAGAACTGATTGGGAGACTATCGGAGTTAGCGAAATTTTTGGGTTAAATCGATCACGGTCGATTTAATTCGAAAATTTAAAAGCTCGACGAAACCCAAGGCGAGTCTAACTCACTCACATCTGGAGTATTAGTTAATTTAAATAGTCGATATTTAAATGAATTTCTTGATTGGTTGAATATGATTGAATTGATATATGTTGTGCTAATATCTGTGGATGCAGGGAAACAGGTTGGAGGGATCCAACTGGCACAAATAGAAATTAATTTATATTTTGTGATATACCTTTTTTATTATTCTGTGATAGTTTGTTTGGATCCTGATATGCTGTGCTTATCTATATGCTGTGATGAATTAAATTGAAATTTAAATTGTGTTGTGCTGTGATTGGGTGAATACAACCTGGGAATTTTAAATATAAATAGATGAATTGGGTTTAAAGAATATAAAAGAAATTCTTAAGTAAAGGATTTTAAAAGAGATTAAATCCAAGGAATGGGTTGAAAATTTTCAAGTGTTTGAAATTTGATTTCAAAGGGAATTGAGAATTGTTTAAATTAATAGCGAGATTTATTTTAAAGAATGAGAAGTGTGCTTTCTCCTGGAAATTTTGTTTTGTTTTAAGAAAGCTTTCAAATTTATAGATTTGCAGTTTAAATATGTTTAGAATATTTTTAGAAAGAAATATTATTTTAAAATGTATTTTTTAAGTGAAAGCAAATATTTGATTAAGTATTATGGTATTTAATTATTTTTAAAAGAAGTAAAGTAGTATTAAGTTTTCAAAAGGAAAATTTAATATGAATATTTCATTTAATAACCTTATTTTAAAAGTTAAATTTTATTTAAAATACTTAGGAAACCCTGTATATTTCCTTAAGTATTGTTTTCAATAAAATAATTTCTAGAGCTTATTTTAAATATTTTAAACGTATGTTTGAAAATGATTTCCAAGAAATAGCAATGTGTTTAAAATAAAAGGAGCTATTTTAAAAGTATGGAAAGGATTTTACGGGACGAACGTAAAATTGAATTGGGATAAAATGTGTTGGATTAATAAAAAGAATTCTTTGGTTATTCTAAGATGGAAGTGTATTCCTTGAAAGCCAAGTACGTTTTTTAAAATTAGATTTTTGAAACGTTGGAGATTTGAAGTTATATTAAAGAATGGTTTTGAAGAAAATTATTTAAGTTGTAAGAATTTTAAAAGTAAATATATATCAAATTAGTTATAGAAGTAATTATTTTTAAAGGATAATTAGAATTTATGTTTTAAAGAATATTATTATTATTTATACTTTATAAATGGTTCTATTTTAAAGATAACCAATCAAAGTATTATTTAGAAATTGTATAGAGTTTCATATCTTTATTTTAAATTTAGTATGACTTAACTTTATTTATTTTAAAGATAATAGTTTATATTTTATTAAGCAGTTTTATCTAAGATATTTTTTAATGGTGTATATATATTAAATCAAGCATATAGTAGTGTTAATATATTTTCAAAAATAAAGTATTTAAATTATTTTAAACCTTAAATATTGGTACTTGTAAGTTTTCAGAGGAAGTAAAGGTTTTAGAATCTATTCCATGAGAAGAATTGGATTTGAAAAGTGTTTCAGAGGGATTTTGAAAAGGAAATATATCATGTAAAGATATTTTGAGGAAATAAATAATGTGGGCAATTATTTATTGTGTGATGGATGTTTGTGAATGTTAATTGATAGTTAAATCACCCACTATCAATATTGGACAAATGCGTTGATCGTTTCGAAGAGACCAGGATCGAGATTTATTTCTCGAAAACCACTTCGATCCGGTTTGTACGTTTCGTGGAAAAACGTGTTCGGAATCGAAGATGGAGCAGTGAAGTGCAAGGGCTACTCGCTACTAATCCTGAGGATATTTCCAAAATGGATGTAGTAGGAATAGTGCCTTCGGTTCCGTTCGAACCTGGGACAGACCTGTATGGATGAATGCTTTCGGAACATCGTCAGGTGGGCGATGGGCATTCTAAGTGAAACGTTCTAAAAGGTAACGCATAGCCTCAAGCCTCATCAACCGAGAATGACTGAAAATCAGGGGATATGCAGTAAGGCTTGGCAGGAAGCACCCATTTCCAGGTAAGGTCATTCCTGTCTAGATGTCCCTTTTATTTCGGCTTAGTGGTGCGGTTGCTGATCCCAACCGCGGGGTGATCTTACTCGGGACTATCCAGTAAGGGGTAGTCCGGGCCTTGTGTTGCAGGGGATCGGGCGTGTTCCTCGATACGCTGATCTAGTCCAGGTACCGTGACAGGTGGTACCCCAGTGCCTAGTCATTAGTTGGAATCCATTCTCCCTATAAGCCTTTTACGATTTTGTTTATATTACCCACTCCGTGGCTAGTAGCTGGAATTTAATCATGTAACAATTTCAGCTATTTTAAAAGTATTTGCATATAGACCCTATTATAATACCAGAGGATTTCTATAAAAAGTGTTTTAGCTATCGTAAGGTAAAAACCCGACATGTTTATTTGTGGCATGGTCTTATGAGATGCTTTTGTTTTCAAAAGGATTTTTGAAACTTTAACAATCAATTTGGATGCATTATTATTATCAGCTGGTATTCCATACTGACTCGGGTGTTATGTCATTATAATGCTCGGGTCAGACCGAGTATTATATGTTCAGGACAGGATGCTATGGAGTAGGAGAGGAGCTGGAGTCCAAGACGTATTATCCGTACTAGTATACATATCCGCTGCTTTGATTGTATGGATTTGTCTGACTGGTAAATATTGTTTGTATGAGATACTCTGATGATATGATGTATAAAACAGATATAGTTTCATTTTGTGTAAAGATCTATTATTTACTATTATATTTTATTCCGCTACGACTGTGAGATTCTGATATTGTTTAGCTACTTCTTCTTCTACCTCTTCTTCTTAACCTTAATGGTTCGTATTTCTGTTCCACTTGAGTAAATTGATGTAAGATAGTGTTGACTCAAGGGGTACAGATTTGCGGGCTGTTACAAATTTCAAATATCACTATTTATTGAATAATTTAGATATTGAATAAATAATTGGAAATTGGAAAATTGGTTGAATCTGGAATTTTAAGCTTGTTCAAAATAGTTTAAAAACTTGTAAAATTTGTATTGATAATACTGAAGATAGCAGAAGTGTTAAAATTGAATTTGGATGTGTTTTGTTCGGTTTTAAAACTATATTGTGTAAATTGAATTTAAAAATAGCCTTCCAAGGCACACACTCGGAATTCGATGAAACTAGTTTTGTTGGATCCATAATAGTGTATTATTATCGAATTTCAATTTTCGTAGTGATTGGAGTTATTGTGTGAGCGTACGATATATAAACACGTTGAAATATATATCAGAAATCTAATATAATAACTGGGTCCAAAAAGCTATCTTACCCATACGATCGAGTTAGGCCTCGAAGCCATTTCCATTACGTTAGAAATAGGAGTATAACCTTATGAAAGCCTAGCGGCATGCCTCGATAGGGTTTTGGAATTTTAAAGTGTGTAATCAAGATGATTTGAATTTAAATTTTAAATTTAAATAAAAAACAGTATTTCATTGAAATATTGTGCCCATGTAGACACGTAAAGTATTTTCAAGCACATGTCTACCTTGAGGACATGCGTTTTTTAAAAAAAAAGAAAAATTGCAACACAAATCAGTGATATAAGAAAATGAACGAACGAAAATTTGTTGTACCTTCCAGTCTTCTTCGTCCCAATTAAATCTGACGAGCCGTGAAAAATGGTCGTCGCTCTAAAGACAAATCTTTCTTCTTCGTTTCTTTCTTTAACAAAATCTACAAATTTGCCTTCCTATCCAGAATCTCGATACTAAATAATATCGCGATCTCGATCTCTTACTAGAATGGCTATGAGAAACTGAAGGAACAACGTGAAGTTGTATTAATTCCATATGTGACTGCTGGTGACCCTTATATAGCAACGACAATAAAGGCAGTGAAAGTTCTTGATGCATGCGGTTCAGATATTTTAGAATTAGGCATGCCATACTCTGATCCTTTAGCAGAAAGACCAGTCATCCAGGCGACAACAACACGTGCCTTAACAAAGGGAACAAATTTTAAGGCAATCATCAACATATTGAGAGCGGTAATACCTCAAAATTCATGTCCAACTACTTTGTTTTCGTATTACAACCCAATTTTGAAGCACGGAGTAGAAAATTTACATAACGACCCTGACTCGACCTTCGAAAATCGACACTGGATACGTCACTCGTATTCGAATGTCGCAGATCCAAACGTCGAATCTAGTTCGCCGGAGCTTATAACACGTTAAGTATAACACCACAACGGGAGAAAACAATATATCAATTTATATACAATAGTTGATATAATATCTTTACAACAATGATACAATTTGAATATCATTACCAGAGCCAAAAATAACAATGGAAAGAAAATCTCTAACTTGATCTCAAAGAGAGAAAGAAATAAGCAATATTAGAAACTCCATTCCAAAGCTCCAAACTATGAGCTTGAACCACCATCAAATTGAAGAGAAGCAAATCCGATCCCCTCATCGATGCGATTGCCAAAACCAAAGGCTGGATGCTATCGACTCTATATCTAGTAGCTGACTATCTGAAAATCTAACTCTAGACTACCCGTGTGGAAAATTGTGGGCACCCACAATTTAGATGGGGAACAAAAAGCTCCAGGTCAGTCATGTGACTGGTATGAGAAAACAAAACAGTTTATCTTTAAAACAATCAACAAAAGAATTCAAAATTGAAATCCGCAATGCTTTTTGGAAAATGAAACTAACATAAGGCTTTCCACCGCACACACAATGCAAACGCAGAACCGGAGGAGATTTCTCCTTATGATAGTCAAACATGCTTGATACACAAAAACCTTTTGACATTATTATTAGTGCATTGTGTAGAAAATCTTTCGAAAGTATAATATTAATCTTAGCCAGCATAGACATTTCAAACTATGTCTACTTTAGCTACCTTCTAAACAGTGCTAACCACCATAAGTAAATGGCTGGTTATACAACTAAAACCGTACAAGTCGCGTATTGGATGATTGGATTTCCAACAAATGGTCGGGTAAAGGAACTTTCCACACCAAATGGAATGCCTCTAGAGGGAAGTCCCCGAGAACCTAACTGGATGTCTACAACACAAAGCCGGGTTACCTCTGTAATTAGGTAACTACTGACACGAGTATGCCACCCCCTGGTCGTTACTAACCTTTATCTGAGGCGCCTATCAACCAACAACCACAAAGCAATAAATTTTGCGGCAACCACAAAGTTAAGTATCTGGGCTCCATACCGTGATACCACTTATAATCCAGAAGGAAATGACATACCCTCAGGGGGCGCTACCCTCAAATAACCTTGCTGCAACGATTCATGTTTCGACCATTAACGGATTGTGAGTCTTGACGAAGTTTCGTGCACAAAGCTATGCTTTACACAAAAGACATGTTTCGATCAACAAATGATCAGTAGCACTTCGTATGCCACATTACCAAATTGGGAATGTATCACTAGTAACCATCAACTACATAACCTCTGAGCTCATACGTCTCAGAGAAAGGTGGTAAGCTAAGAGAATAAATTCTCCACCACCAAACAGAAATGTATTTGATAGAAACCGGTTTTACATCTCAAAGTGTAATGTCAGACACACATCCATATAAGTCTATTTCGGGTTCGAACAGAACCGAAGGCACTTCCAAAGAAGCCCTTGAAAATCCGGATAATCCCTAATCACGTCCGGACTTTCCATCACCAAGGATAATCAAATATCTATACCAGGGATCAGCCGGTGCAGAGACATTCGACGAGTTATCCTTTCACTTTCGAAAATATCCGGTCTTCACCACCGGTCTTAAAATGCTATCCATATCGTCGTATCATTATTCATAATAGGTTATTTGACACAAGTTCCTCTCCTGGCTAAACTGAACAGTGAGCGCAATATTTTAAAAATATATAGATATTGGGATCTCAGTTAAGTCACAACTTCAAGCCTAAAACTTTTCTTTCAAACGGTTTAAACAAATTACATTTAAAAATCTTTGAACAAAAAAATTTACTTCACAAAGTTCACTGATCTTTCACAAAGATTTATTCACAATTTTCAAACCAATTTCTTTTCAAATTGGATTATCTCATCCAATCATTAAATCAAAGATTCAATTCATAGCTTTCAAAATCATTTCCAATGATTCATTCATAACTTTCAAAACAATTCCCATTTCAAATCTTTCATATAAAAGATACACCATTTAAAATCCTCTTCAGTTTCAAAACAAGGTTCAATCATCTTTCACAAAGATTCATTCATAGCTTCCAAAACAATTCTCAATTCTATTTCAAACTTGAAATCTTTCAACATAAATTGGAAATCCTTTATTCATATGAAATCTATTATATTTGAAAATAAATAGTTTTCGTTTTGGATAAATCCTATTACATTTGCACAAGTTAAAGCCCTTTAAGTATAAGACTTGGGTTAAATTTAAATTCCCAAAACAATACTTTTTGAAATGGTTTTAAAACCCATATAAACATATTTATAACTTGTATAATCTTTTTAAACCATAATTTCAAACCATGGAATTAAATTTCAAATCTTGAATTCAAATTCAAATAAAATTATTCAAATTTCAAATCTTTATCAAGTTATTCAAAATAACTATTATCTTTAAAACTCTGTTTCATAGGCTTTTATATTTAACCCAATTCCATTTCCCAAACTATTTGAATTCAAAATTTCAACTTTAAAACCATTTCAAAAATCTATGATTTAACCAATTTCCTCGTGCAATCCATATTTGTGTGTGTATGGTGTAGTTTAGGGGTTTTGCACAATAGTGCAACAACATTCAATCATCACAATTCAATCATATCAATATCGATAAGCGGTATGATCTATAACGTTTATCTTCATTTACAGATTCATAGATAAATAATATACATTCATCACAGATAAAATAAATTACATTCCTTATAGCTTGAATCAAAATAATTCATAACACGAAGTATCACACAGCAGAGATATCAATCAATTCACAACAGCTCATACAATTCAAACATCCATAAGTAAGTTAATTGATCATCTGATTAATTGAACCAGATTAATCACTAATTCAGGTTAATTAATCAATTATAAATTATTTTAATTAATTAACCTTTAATAATTCATTAACTTAAATTATTAATTAACGAACGTTAATTAATAAGTGAATAAATCTCTAATCATTAAAGAATTAACCCTTAATTATTCAATTATTCTTTAATTAATTATCCTTAATTAATTAAATTAATTAATTATCCATTAATTAATTATCCTTTAATTAATTATCCTTAATTAATTAATTATTTATCCTTAATTATTATTTAATTAAATCTTAATCACCTTCATTAATAAATCATTAATTAATCCTTAATCATAAATTAACTAACCTTAATATTCTTTGATCATTCTTAGATTACTTATATACTTAATTAATTTAAAGATAAATCATTAAAACCTTTAATTAATAAACCTCATCATTAATCATTATTAACCATAATTTTATTTGAGAGATTAAGGTTAAATAAAACAACATTTTATCTTGATTAACTCTTAATTAATCACAAAATCACCTTGATTTAAAAACAAGTTAACCTTTAATTATATTGATTAATTATCACCTATCTTAAGTAATTAATTATAAAATTCCTTTTGAAAACATTTAAAAATAAATTACATAATATATTACTTTTTGAAAAAATAGTCATTTGAAAGCATTTGAAAACATAATTTTCATTTTTAGCTTTTAAAACAAAATTAATATATTTTAAAAGTTGATTATATTTACCATTATTTTTTTTAAACTTTGTTCACCCTTCCTGTGTTGGTTAAAAATTGTTTAAACATTTATATTGTTTAAATCTTTGTAAATTTTTGCTGAAAAATTTAAACATTATGCTGCAACATCAATGTCCCGGGACACTCACAGGTAAAACTCGATAGCATACTCGAGGTCATCCACTACTCCATCGCTTCGAGTAAATCGACTGTTTCCTCGCGCTTGAACCCGAGTAGCCATCAACACTATCAACTTCTTCACCTGCTACCATTTTCAGATGCACAGAACTTCGTGCGTGCACATGTAAAGCCGACCGACAACGATTTGATCGTCGCTAAGACCTCTAGCAAGTCACCTACGACCACGACAACAAATTCGACCACCCAATTTGACGTGATCACCAGCAGAACAAAATTGAGCAACCTAATCAATTCTGGAACCAATCACAGTCGACTAAGAACCCCACTTTCCATTACCACCAGCCATCAGAACCGCCGCGGACTTACCCAAACCCTCGCCTCGCTTCCCTTCTTCTATTCCACCACCTCCGGTGCGTTCCGATGCCAATACGATGATGCGGTGACCAATTTTCACACCTCAACTAAAAACTAGGGTTACCCAAAAATAACTTCGTCCATCCTCCACGATGAATTAAAAAATCATCGACGACGATTTTTCTAATGACCCCTGGACCTCCGATCCACTCCAACTCCAAACCCCTCGATTACTTTATTGCTGATCGACGGCAATTGACAAAAACCCCAATCCAGATCAATTTACAATTTCTCACATATTATAGTTTAAAAAATCTGGAATTTGCTACTTAAATTCATGATTTTCTACAACAAATATAACGGTGAATTCCAGACTTTAAATTGCGATCATCAAATTTTGGCCTATGTTTGATTTTTCTTCTGCATTATCCTATTTTCGAATTATTTACTTAATATCAAATTTCAAAATTATTTTTAAAATTGGCTTTACATAGTTATCAGTACTTTTCATTTAGAAATTGGAGCCTAAATTTACTTAAATAGGATAATTTGGAATTTTCTAAAGGGTTTTTTTTATGCCTGTACCAAGAACAGAGATGTTCTTTTCTATTCCCAGGCATGCACGAGCAAACATAAACAAATATACACATAAATTTGCATGCACATTAACATTCATTCAAACAACTTCAAATATAATATGAGTTTAAGGGTTTTCCCACCGGGATTTTATCAATTGCAAAGAATAGAGACTTGAATTTGAAACTAGAATTTTGAGTTTGGTCTTTGATTTATTGATTCTGCAGTTTTGAACTAGACCTGATATCTTTTGATCCTTTGAATGCTTGCATGTTTTTTGAATCTGATCTTGATTTGTTACTTTATTTTCCTTTGCTTACTTCTGATTTTTATTTACATTTGCTTTTGACCTTTTGGTTTTTAGGTTGAAGATTTTGAGTTGAATCTGGTCTTTTGAACTCTGAATTCCTGTTTTGATTTGCTCTGATAATTGTTCTTTACAGTTGAATTTTGTTTAAAGCTTTGAATTGCTTTATTTTGCAGGTTTTAGATTTTAAAATGAAGATGAAGAGAATTGTAGACTAATTGCACTTGATATTTTTTTCACTGAAATGAGTAATCCTGGTTTTACTCTTCAATATGTTTACAAAATTTTGATTCAAATTGAAAAAGATTAATTCCCCTTGTATAATTGTTCTAACACTTGTTAATTTCCAAGTTTTTATACTTGTTAAAAAAATTAGTATTATGTTTAAGCCCTTTTTAAATAAACTATGTCTTAAACCCTTGTCATTTTATATTTGCATATATTTATACTTTTATATTCTTAAGAAATATGTTTTTAAACCCTCTACTTTATTTTGTTTATAAATTATTTTTAACTCTTTCACTTGTTATTCTATTTACCTCCTTATTTTTACAAACGTCAAATGTTACTTAAATTGTGTTTTAAACCTTGCATTGTTTTAATTTACGAAACATGTTTTTATTAATATATTTTATATTTCTAAAAATATATTCATATCAAAGCTCAATATTTAGTTACATTTATACGCTACTATATTTATCTTCAAGTATATAAGAGAAAAGTATTTTAAATCTTTTATACATATGCTTTATATCTTTGTATTCATACTTTTACTTTTAAAATTGTTTATATACTCTTAAGAAAATTGATTTTTTTTTAAAATTAGATTTACATAAATAAATATACATACATATATATTACATATGAGTCGTTAAAATATAAAATTTTAACTTTTGAATAGCTTTTGAAAATTTGAATTTAAAATATAACTCCCAAATCAATATACATTAGAATTTTAGAAAACAAACTTTTACTAATTTAAAATGTAGAGTTTCAAATCCAATATGTTTACAAAATATTTATACTTTGAATTTTCCAAAATCAAAATTTATTTACAATTTAACTTTCAATCTATATATATTCATTCAAAATTTCCAAATAAATCCACAATCAAATTTAAAATTAATATATTATACAAAATATTTATTTCTAAATTTCCAATTAGAAATTTTATTTAAAATCATATTTACATACATTTATATTATAAACAAATAAATATCTATTTAATTTGGAAAATATAAAATAAATTCACAATTTAATTTCAAATATTAAATTAATTACCAATTTCAATTTTATTTAAGAACAGGAATGTTATAGACTCCCCCTTAAGAAAATTTCGTCCCCGAAATTTACCAGGGAGATAACAGAGATAGATGAACATACAGAGAAATGGTTCATTAGATCAAACTGTATCGTTATTCTGCATTGGCTTACCAAATCATAATATCACCCATAGATACGAGAACAAACTTATTTAACACTTCACGAAATACTCGGGTCACTCAGATCAACGAAAATGCAGGGGCACTATTAGTTTGAAAGGATAACTAACCATGCATAGAATAAATCCAGACCCAAAAGAACGGACTATGGATACCCAATTCAGGTTGGAATATCCCAAAGTTTACACCTGCTTGTCCCACTTCGGACTTGGTTCCACTCAAGAAATTATAACAAAATTCTCAAATGTTATTTTAATCGAAATCATTTCATTGATGAAAGCAAACTTAACTTCATATTTTAGTTAACCAATTTATTTCAATTTAAAAATTCCAAATTCATTAAAGTTTAAAATGAAAATCTGATTGAAAACCAACAAAGATAATATGAAATAAAAACTTATCTATAACGATACGCAGGTCCACCACCTCAAAGCTTATCCCTCGAGCTGCCACGAAGCAATCAAAGAATTGAAACTGGATCAAAGGAGATTGATAGATATAGATATTTCCATTGTTGCAGGTTATTGACCATTGTAGTCGTACTCCCCTGTCCCCTATCTCGTCTTCTTCTTGCACTCATACTTACTATCAGTGAATAGTAAGAGAATTTACTGAGGCATACGGACGGATACCTTAGGGATATACTCATTCTAGGGTATACTTCGCCCTATCTCTAATGAGCTACTTAATGTGTTATACTCTTGAGCTAAAGTTCAACCTTCAGATCTGATACCAATTATAATGACCTTGGCTCGACCTTCAAAAATCGACACTGAATATATCAGTCGTATTCGAATGCCGCAAATCCAAACGTCAAATCTAGTTAGCCGGAGCTTATAACACATTAAGTACAACAACACGTCGGAAGAAAACAATATATCAATTTATATACAACAGTTGATACAATATCTTTACAACAATGATACAATTGGAATATCATTATCAGAGCCAAAAATAACAACGGAAAGAAATTCTCTTTCTTGATCTCAAAGAGAGAAAGAAATAAGCCATTATCAGAAACTCTATTCCAAAGCTCTAAACTATGAGCTCGAACCACCATCAAGTTGAAGTGAAGCAAATCCAATTCCCTCATCGATGCAGTTGCCAAAACCGAAGGCTGGATGCATCGACTTTATATCTACTAGCTGACTATCTGAAAATCTAACTCTGGACTGCCCGTGCGGAAAATTGTGGGCACCTGGAGTTTAGATAGTGAACAATAAACTCTAGGTCAGTCATGGGACTAGTATGAGCAAACAAAAAAGTATATCTTTAAAACAATCAGGAAAAGAATTTAAAATTGAAATCCGCAATACTTTTTAAAAAATGAAACTACCATAAGGCCTCCCACCACACACATAATGGAAATGCAGAATTGGAGGAGATTTCTCCTTATGATAGTCAAACATGCTTGATACGCAAAAACCTTTTGATATTATTATTAGTGCATAGTGTAGAAAACCTTTCGAAAGTATAATATTAATCTTAGCCAGCATAGACATTTCAAACTATGCCTACTATAGCTACCGTCTAAATAGTGGTTACCACCATAAGTAAATGGCAGATATACAACTAAAACGGTAAAAGACGCGTATTGGATGACTATATTTCCAACAAATGGTCAGGCAAAAGAACTTCCTGCACCGAATGGAATGCCTCTAGAGGGACGTCGCCGAAAACCTAACCGGGTCTCTGCTACACAAGGTTGGGTTTCTCTATAACTAGGTAACTACAGACACGAGTATGCCACCCTCGGTCGTTACCAACCTTTATCTGAGGCGCCTATCAACCAACAACCACAAAGCAATAAGTTTTCCCACAACCACACAGTTAAGTATCTGGGCTCCATACCATGATACCGCTTATAATCTAGAAGGAAATGACATACCCTCAAGGGGCGCTACCCCCAAATAACCTTACTCAATGATTCCTATTTCGACCATTACCGGGTTATGAGGCTTGACGAAATTTCGTCCACAAAGCTACGCTTTACACAAAAGCCATGCTTCGATCAACTAATGATCAGCAACACTTCATATGCCACGTTACCAAATTGGGAATGTATCACTAGTGACCATCAACCACATAAACTTATGAGCTCGTACATCTCAGAGAAGGGTGTTAAGCTAAGAGAATAAATTCTCTGCCGCCAAACAGAAATGTATTTGATAGAAACCTGTCTTACATCTCAAAGTGTAATGTCAGACACACATCCATATAAGTCAGTTCCAGGTTCGAACAGAACCGAAGGCACTTCCAAAGAAGCCCATGCAAATTCGGATAATCTCTAATCACGTCCGGACTTCCCAACACAAAGGATGATCAAATCTCTATATCGGGCATCAGACAGTGTAGAGACATTCGACGAGTTATCCTTTCGCTTTTGAAAATATTTGGTCTTCACCACCGGTCTTCAAATGCTATCCATATCGTTGTATCATTATTCGGAATGGTTTACTTGACACAAGGTTCTCTTCCGGCTAAACCGAATAGTGAGCGCAATATTTTAAAAACATATGGATATTGGGATCTCAGTTAAGTCATAACTTAAAGCCCAATTTTTTTTTTCAAATGGTTTAAACTAATTTCCATTTACAAATATTCAAAAAAAAAGATTTACCTCACAAAGTTCACCAATCTTTCACAAAGATTTATTCACAATTTTCAAACCAATTTATTTTCAAATTGGATTATCTCATCCAATCATTAAATCAAAGAATCAGTTCATAGCTTTCAAAACCATTTCCAAAGATTCATTCATAACTTTCAAAACAATCCCCATTTCAAATCTTTTATATAAAAGATACACCATTTAAAATCCTCTTCAATTTCAAAACAAGCTTCAATCAACTTTCACAAAGATTCATTCCTAGCTTCCAAAACAATTCTCAATTCTATTTCAAACTTGAAATCTTTCAACACAAATTGGAAATCCTTTCTTTATATAAAAGCTATTATTATTTGAAAACAAATCGATTTCGTTTCGGAAAAATCCGATTACATTTGCACAAGTTAGACCCTTCAAATATAAGACTTTGGTTAAGTTTAAATTCCCAAAACAATACTTTTTTAAAATGGTTTTAAAACCCATATAAACACATGTATAACTTGTATAATCTTTATAAACCATAATTTCCAACCATGGATTTCAATTTCAAATCTTGAATTCAAATTGAAATAAAATTATTCAAATTTCAAAATATTATCAAGTTATTCAAAATAACTATTGTCTTTTAAACTCCTTTTCAAAGGCTTTTATATTTAATCCAATTCATTTTCCAAAACTATTTTAATTCAAAATTTTAACTTTAAAACCATTTCAAAAATCTATGAATTAACCAATTTCCTTATGCAATCCATATTTGTATGTGTATGGTGTACTCTAGGGTTTTACACAATAGTGCAGCAACATTTAATCATCACAATTCAATCATATGAATATAAATAAGCGGTATGATCTATAATGCTTATCTTCATTCACAGATTCACAGATAAATAATATAAATTCATCATAGATAAAATAAATTACATTCATCACAGCTTGAGTCAAAATAATTCATAAAACAAAGCATCGCACAACAGAGATGTCAATCAATTCACAGCAGCTCATACAATTCAAACATCTATAAGTAAGGTTAATTGATCATCTGATTAATTGAAACCAGATTAATCACTAATCCAGGTTAATTAATCAATTATAAATTATTTTAATCAATTAACCTTTAATAATTCATTAACTTAAATTATTAATTAATCAACCTTAATTAATAAATGAATAAATCTCTAATCATTAAATAATTAACCCTTAATTGTTCAATTATCCTTTAATTAATTATCCTTAATTAATTACATTAATTAGTTAGCCATTATTTAATTATCCTTTAATTAATTATCCTTAATTATTTATTTATTTATCATTAACTATTAATAAATTAAATCTTAATCACCTTCATTAATAAATCATTAATTAATCCTTAATTATAAATTAATTAACCTTAGTATTCTTTGATCATTCTTAGATTACTCACATACTTAATTAATTTAAAGATAAATCATTAAAATCTTTAATTTACAAACCTTATCATTAATCATTATTAACCATAATTTTATTCAAAAGATTAAGGTTAAATAAAACAACTTTTATCTTGATTAACTCTTAATTAATCACAAAATCACCTTGATTTAAAACCAAGTTAACCTTTAATTATATTGATTATTTATCACCTATCTTAAGTAATTAATTATAAAAACTCCATTTGAAAACATCTAAAAATAAATTACATAATATATTACTTTTTGAAAAAACAATCATTTGAAAGCATTTGAAAACGTAATTTTCATTTTTAGATTTCAAAACATAATTTATATATTTTGAAACTTGATCATATTTACCATTATTATTTTTAAAACTTTGTTCACCATTCCTATGTTGGTTAAAAATTTGTTTAAACATTTATATTGTTCAAACCTTTATATATATATACTTAAAAATTTAAACATTCCGTTGCAACATCAATGACCCGAGACACTTACTGGTAAAACTTGATAGCATACTTGATTCATCCACCACTCCATCGCTTCGAGTAAATCGACTATTTCCTCGCGCTTGAACCCGAGTAGCCGTTAACACTATCAACTTCTTCACCTGCTACCATTTTCAGATGCACAGAACTTTGTGCGTGCATGTGTACAGCCGATCGATGATGATCTGATCGTCGCTAAGACCTTTAGCAAGTCACCTACTATCACGGCAACAAATTCGACCACCCAATTCGACGTGATCACCAGTATAACAAAATCGAGCAACCTGATCAATTTTGGAACCAATAAAAGTTGACTAAGACCTCCAATTTCCATCACCTCCGGCCATCAGAACCGTCGTCGACTCACCCAAACCCTCGCCTCGCTTCCCTCCTTCTATTCCACCACCTTCGGTGCGGTCCGATGCCAATACGATGATGCGACAACTAGTTTTCACACCTCAACTAAAATTTGGGTTAAACCCAAAAACAACTTCATCCATCCTCCACGATGAATTAATAAACCGTTGAAGATTTTTCTGATGACCCCTGGACCTCCGACCAACTCCAGCTCCAAAACCCTCGGTTACTTTATTGCCGATCGACGGCAATTGACAAAAACCCCAATCCAGATCAATTTGCAATTTCTCACATATTATAGTTTTAAAAATATGGAATTTGCTACTTAAATTCATGATTTTCTACAACAAATCTAATGGTGAGCTCCAGACTTCAAATTGCGATCATCAAATTTTGGCCTATGTTTGATTTTTCTTCTGCATTATCCTATTTATTCGAATTATTTACTAAATATAAATTTTCAAAATTATTTTTAAAATTGGCTTTACGTAGTTATCATTACTTTTCATTTAGAAATTGGAACCTTAATTTACTTAAATAGGATAATTTGGAATTTTCTAACAGGTTTTTGATGCGTGTAACTAGAATAGAGATGTTCTTTTCTGTTCCCAGGCATGCACAAGCAAACATAAACAAATATACACACAGATTTGCATGCACATTAACATTCATTCAAACAACTTCAAATATAATATGAGTTTAAGGGTTTTCTCACCCGGATTTTGTCAATAGCATAGAACAAAGACTTGAATTTGAAACTAGAATTTTGAATTTAGTGTTTGGTTTATTGAATCTGCAGTTTTGATTTGGACCTAATATCTTTTGATCCTTTGAATGCTTGCTTGTTGCTTGAATCTAATCTTGATTTGTCACCTGATTTGTATTTGCTAACTTCATATTTTGATTTACATTTTCTTTTTTTCTTCTGGTTTTCAAGTTGAAAATTTGGAGTTGAATCTGGTCTTTTGAACTCTAAAATCCTATTTTGATTTGCATTGGTACTTGTTCTTTATATTTGAATTTTGTTTAAAGCTTTGAATTGCTTTGTTTTCCAGGTTTTAGATTTTAAAATGAAGATGAAGAGAATTGTAGATTAATGGCACTTGGGATTTTTTTTTACTGAAATAAGTAATCCTGGTTTTACTCTTCAATATGTTTATAAATTTTAATTAAAATTGAAAAAGATTAATGCCACTTTTATAATTGTTCTAACACTTGTTAATTTCCAAGTTCTTACACTCGTTAAAAAAATTAATATTATGTTTAAGCCCTTGTTAAATAAACTATGTTTTAAACCCTTGTCATTTTATATTTAGATATATTTATACCTTTATATACTTAAGAATTATGTTTTTGAACCCTTTTCTTTATTTTATTTATAAATTATTTTAAAATCTTTCACTTGTTATTCTATTTACCTCCTTATTTTTACAAACGTCAAATGTTACTTAAATTTTGTTTTAAACCTTACATTGTTTTAATTTACGAAACATGTTTTTATTAATATATTTTATATTCCAATAAATATATTCATATCAAAGCTTAATATTTAATTACATATATATGCTACTATATTTATCTTCAAGTATATAAGAAGAAAGTATTTTAAATCTTTTATACATATGCTTTATATCTTTGTATTCATACTTTTACTTTTAAAAGTATTTATATACTCTTAAGAACATTGATTTTTTAAAAATTAGATTTACATAAATAAATATATATACATATATATTACATATGAGTCTTTAAAATATAAAATTTTAACTTTTGAATATCTTTGAAAATTTGAATTTAAAATATAACTCCCAAATCAATATACATTAGAATTTTAGAAAACAAACTTTTACTAATTTAAAATGTAGAGTTTCAAATCCAATATATTTACAAAATATTTATACTTTGAATTTTCCAAAATCAAATTTAATTTACAGTTTAACTTTCAATCTATATATATTTATTCAAAATGTTCAAATAAATCCACAATCAAATTTAAAATTAGTATATTATACAAAATATTTATTTCTGAATTTCCAATTAGAAATTTAATTTAAAATCATATTTATATACATTTATATTTATAAACAAATAAATATCTATTTAATTTGGAAAATACAAAATATATTCACAATTTACTTTCAAAAATTAAATTAATTACCAATTTTAATTTGATTTAAAAATAGTAATGTTGCAGATTCCCCTCTTAAGAAAATTTCATCCTCAAAATTTGTCAGGGAGACAACAGAGATAGGTGAACACACAGAGAAATTGTTCACCCGATCAAAATGTATAGTTATTCTGCATTTGGCTTACCACATCATAATATCACCAATAAATACGAGAACAAACGTATTTAGCACTTCATGAAATACTTGGGTCACTCAGATCTAAGAATATACAGGGGCACTGGTTTGTTTGAAAGGATAACTAACCACTCATAGAATAAATCCGGACCCAAAAGAACAGACTATGGATACCCAATTCGGGTTGGAATATCCCAAACTTTACACCAGCTTGTCGCACATTGGACTTGGTTCCACCCAAGAATTTATAGCGAAATTCTCAAACGTGGTTTTAACCAAAAGCGTTTCATCGATGAAATCAAACTTAACTTCATATTTTAGTTAACCAATTTATTTCAATTTAAAAATTCCAAATTCATTAAAGTTTAAAATGAAAAGCTGATAGAAAACCAACAAAGATAATACGAAATAGAAACTTATCTATAATGATTCACAGGTCCACCACACCAAATCTTCTCCCTCGAGCTGCCACGAAGCAATCAAAGAATTGAAACTGGATCAAAGGAGATTGATAGAGAAAGATATTTCCGTTGTTGCAGGGTATTGACCATTGTAGTCGTACTCCCCTGTCCCCTATCTCGTCTTCTTCTTGCACTCATACTTACTATCAGTGAATAGTAAGAGAATTTACTGAGGCATATGGACGAATATCTTAGAGATATACTCATTCTAGGGTATACTTCAACCTATCTCTAATGAGCTACTTAATGCGACAGTCAAACATGCTTGATACATAAAAACCTTTTGATATTATTATTAGTGCATATTGTAGAAAATCTTTTGAAAGTACAATTTTAATCTTAGCCAGCATAGACATTTCAAACTATGCCTACTGTAGCCACCATCTAAACATTGGTGACCACCATAAGTAAACGGCAGGTTATACAACTAAAACCGTATAAGGTGCATATTGGATGATTGGATTTCCAACAAATGGTCAGGCAAAGGAACTTACCACACCGAATGGAATGCCTCTGGAGGGACATCCCCGAGAACCTAACCGGATCTCTACTACACAAGGCCGGGTTACCTCTGTAACTTGGTAACTACTGACACGAGTATGCTAACCCTAGTCGTTACCAACCTTTATCCGAGGCGCCTATTAACCAACAACCATAAAGCAATAAGTTTTGCAGCAACCACAAAGTTAAGTATCTAGGCTCCATGCCATCATACCACTTATAATCCGGAAGGAAATGACATGCTCTCATGGGGCACTACCCCCAAATAATCTTGTTGCAAAGATTCCTGTTTCGACCATTACCGTGTTATGAGGCTTGACGATGTTTCGTCCACAAAGCCATGCTTTACACAAAAGCCATGCTTCGATCAACAAATGATCAACAGCACTTCGTATGCCACTTTACCAAATTAGGAACGTATCACTAGTAACCATCAACTACATAACCTCTGAACTCGTATGTCTCAAAGAAGGGTGTTAAGCTAAGAGAATAAATTCTCCACCACCAAATAGAAATGTATTTGATAGAAACCGGTTTTTACATTTCAAAGTGTAATGTCAGACACACATCCATACAAGTCTGTTCCGGGTTCGAACAGAACCGAAGGCACTTCCAAAGATGCCCTTGCAAATTCGGATTATCCCTAATCACATCTGGACTTCCCATCACAAAGGATGATCAAATCTCTATACCGAGGATCAGCCAGTGTAGAGACATTTGACAGGTTCTCCTTTCGCTTTCGAGAATATCTGGTCTTCACCACCGTTCTTCAAATGCTATCCATATTGTTGTATCATTATTCCAAATAGGTTATTTGACACAAGGTCCTCTCCCGGCTAAACCGAATAGTGAGCGCAATATTTTAAAAACATATGGATATTGGGATCTCAGTTAAATCATAACATAAAGCCCAAAACTTTTCTTTCAAATGGTTTAAACAAATTACCATTTACAAATCTTTAAACAAAAAGATCTACTTCACAAAATTCACTAATCTTTCACAAAGATTATTCACAATTTTCAAACCAATTTCTTTTCAAATTGGATTATCTCATCCAATCATTAAATCAAAGACTCAATTCATAGCTTTTAAAACCATTTCCAAAGATCCATTCATAACTTTCAAAACAATGCCTATTTCAAATCTTTTACACAAAAGATGCACCATTTAAAATCCTCTTCAATTTCAAAACAAGGTTCAATCATCTTTCACAAAGATTCATTCATAGCTTCCAAAACAATTCTTAATTCTATTTCAAACTTGAAATCTTTCAACACAAATTGGAAATCCTTTCTTTATATGAAAGCTATTATTATTTGAAAACAAAAAGTTTTCGTTTCGGAAAAATCCTATTACATTTGCATAAGTTAAAGCCCTTCAAGTATAAGGCTTTGGTTAAATTTAAATTCCCATAATAATATTTTCTAAAATGGTTTTAAAACCCATATAAACACATTTATAACTTGTAAAATCTTTTTAAACCATAATTTCAACCATGGAATTCAATTTCAAATCTTGAATTCAAATTCAAATCAAATTATTCTAATTTCAAAACTTTATCAAGTTATTCAAAATAACTATTATCTTTAATAATCCTTTTCATAGGATTTTATATTTAACCCAATTCCATTTCCAAAACTATCTGAATCCAAAAATTTAACTTTAAAATCATTTCAAAAATCTATGACTTAACCAATTTCCTCATGCAATCCCTATTTTTGTGTGTATGGTGTAGTCTAGCGTTTTACATAATAGTGCAACAACATTCCATCATCACAATTCAATCATATCAATATCGATAAGCGGTATGATCTATAACGCTTATCTTCATTCACAGATTCACGGATAAATGAAATACATTCATCAGAAATAAAATAAATTACATTCATCATTGCTTGAATCAAAATAATTCACAACACAAAGCATCACACAACAGAGATATTAATCGATTCAAGTAGCTCAGACAATTCTAACATCGATAAGTAAGGTTAATTGATCATCTAATTAATTGAAACTAGATTAATCACTAATCCAGGTTAATTAATCAATTATAAATTATTTTAATTAATTAACCTTTAATAATTCATTAATTTAAATTATTGATTAATCATCCTTAATTAATAAATGAATAAATCTCAAATCATTAAATAATTAACCCTTAATTATTCAATTATTCTTTAGTTAATTATCCTTAATTAATTACATTAATTAATTAGCCCTTAATTAGTTATCCTTTAATTAATTATCCTTAATTAATTATGAAATTATCCTTAATTATTTATTAATTAAATCTCAATCACCTTCATTAATAAATCCTTAACTAATCCTTAATTATAAATTAACTAACCTTAATGTTCTTTAATCATTCTTCGATTGCTTGTATACTTAATTAATTTAAAGGTAAATCATTAAAATCTTTAATTGATAAACCACATCATTAATCATTATTAACCATAATTTTATTCAAGAGATTAGGTTTAAATGAAACAACATTTTATCTTGATTAACTCTTAATTGATCACAAAATCACCTTGATTTAAAAACAAGTTAACCTTTAATTATATTGATAAATTATCACCTATCTTAAGTAAAACTATAAAAAATCCATTTGAAAACATTTAACAACAAATTACATAATATATTACTTTTTGAAAAAATAATCATCTGAAAGCATTTGAAATCATATTTTCATTTTTAGCTTTTAAAACAAAATTAATATATTTTGAAACTTGATTATATTTACCATTATTTTTTTAAACTTTGTTCACCCTTCCTATGTTGGTTAAAAACTAGTTTAAACATTTATATTATTTAAACGTTTGTAAATATGTGCTTAAAAATTTAAACATTCCGCTGCAACATTAATGACCCGAGACACTCACGGGTAAAACTCGATAGCATACTCGAATTCATCCACTACTCCATCGCTTAGAGTAAATCGACTATTTCCTCGCGCTTAAACCCAAGTAGCCATCAACACTATCAACTTCTTCACCTGCTTCCATTTTCAGTTGCACAGAACTTCGTGCATGCACATGTACAGCCAATCGACGACGATCTGATCGTCGCTAAGACCTCCAGCAAGTCACTACGACCACGACAACAAATTCGACCACCCAATTCGACGTGATCACCAGTAGAACAAAATCAAGCAACCCGATCAATTTAGGAACCAAACACAGTCGACTAAGTCCCTCACTTCCTATCACCTCCAGCCATTAGAACCACCACCGACTCACCCAAACCCTCGCCTCGCTTCCCTCCTTCTATTCCACCACCTCCGGTGCGATCCAACGCCAATATGATGATGCAACGACCAATTTTCACACCTCAACTAAAAACTAGGGTTAAGCCCAAAAACAACTTCGTCCATCCTCCACGATGAATTAAAAAATCATTGAAGATTTTTCTTATGACCCTTGGACCTCCGACCAACTCCAGCTCCAAACCCCTCGATTACTTTATTGCCGATCAACGGAAATTCATAAAAACCCCAATCCAGATCTATTTACAATTTCTCACATATTATAGTTTTAAAAATCTGGAATTTGCTACTAAAATTCATGATTTTCTACAACAAACCTGATGGTGAATTCCAGACTTGAAATTGCGATCATCAAATTTTGACCTATGTTTGATTTTTCTTCTACATTATCCTATTTTTGAATTATTTACTTAGTATAAATTTTCAAAATTACTTTTAAAATTGGCTTTACATAGTTATCATTACTTTTCATTTAGAAATTGGAACCTAAATTTACTTAAATAGGATAATTTGGAATTTTCTAACAGGTTTTTTTTGTGCCTGTAACAAGAAGAGAGATGTTCTTTTCTGTTCCTAGGCATGCACAAGCAAACATAAACAAATATACACATAGATTTGCATGCACATTAACATTCATTCAAACAACTTCAAATATAATATGAGTTTAAGGGTTTTCTCACCTGGATTTTGTCAATAACAGAGAACTGAGACTTGAATTTGAAACTAGAATTTTGAATTTGGTCTTTGGTTTATTGAATCTACAATTTTGATCTGGACCGGATACCTTTTGATCCTTTGGATGCTTGCTTGTTGTTTGAATCTGATCTTGATTTGTTACTTCATTTGTATTTGCTAAATTCAGATTTTGATTTGCATTTGCTTTTGTTCTTCTGGTTTTCAGGTTGAAAATTTTGAGTTGCATTTAGTCTTTTGAACTCTAAAATCCTATTTTGACTTTCCATGATACTTGTTCTTTACAGTTGAGTATTGTTTAAAGCTTTGAATTGCTTTGTTTTTCCAAGTTTTAGATTTTAAAATGAAGATGAAGAGAATGTAGATTAATGGCACTTGGGAATTTTTTTTACTGAAATGAGTAATCTTAGTTTTACTCTTCAATATGTTTATAAAATTTTAATTCAAATTGAAAAGGATTAATGCCACTTGTATAATTGTTCTAACACTTGTTAATTTCCAAGTTCTTTTACTTACACTTGTTAAAAAAATTAATATTATGTTTAAGCCCTTGTTAAATAAACTATGTTTTAAACCCTTGTCATTTTATATTTACATATAATTATACTTTTATATACTTAAGAATTATGTTTTTAAACCCTTTTCTTTATTTTATTTTTAAATTATTTTTAACTCTTTCACTTGCTATTCTATTTACCTCCTTATTTTTACAAATGTCAAATGTTACTTAAATTGTGTTTTAAACCTTGCATTATTTTGATTAATGAAACATGTTTTTATTAATATATTTTATATTTCCAAAAGATATATTTGTATAAAAGCTTAATGTTCAATTACATATATATGCTGCTATATTTATCTTCAAGTATATAAGAGGAAAGTATTTTAAATCTTTTATACATAAGCTTTATATCTTTGTATTCATACTTCTACTTTCAAAAATATTTATATACTCTTAAGAAGATTGATTATTTTTAAAATTAGATTTTACATAAATAAATATACACACATATATATTACATATGAGTCTTTAAAATATAAAATTTTAACTTTTGAATAGCTTTCGAAAATTTGAATTTATAATATAACTCCCAAATCAATATACATTAAAATTTCAGAAAAACAAACTTTTACTAATTTAAATTGTAGAGTTTCAAATCCAATTTATTTACAAAATATTTATACTTTGAATTTTCCAAAATCAAATTATATTTACAATTTAACTTTCAATCTATATATATTTATTCAAAATTTTCAAATAAATCCACAATCAAATTTAAAATTAATATATTATATAAAATATTTATTTCTGAATTTCCAATTAGAAATTTTATTTAAAATCATATTTACATACATTTATATTTATAAACAAATAAATATCTATTTATTTTGCAAAATGCAAAATAAATTCACAATTTAATTTCAAAAGTTAAATTAATTACCAATTTAAATTTGATTTAAAAATAGGAATGTTATAGTTTATGTCTACGATTGAAGATGTTGGAGCGTATGGACTTATGGTACTTGATGTACCACTAGAGGAGACCGAGATTCTAAGGAGTGAAGCTAAAATACACAATAATGAACTTGTCTTGCTTACTACTCCTACGACTCCTATACAAAGGATGAGGGCCATTGTTGAAGCTGCAAAAGGATTTGTATTCTTGGTGGGTTCAATTGGTGTGACTGGCGCTCGTGCCTCAATAAGTTTACAAGCGCAATCTATGCTAAAGGAAATTAAGAGGTTTGAAATCGGGAGAACAAAGTCGAGATTCTAGAGGATAGGAAACATAAAAAGCAAAGGTGATTTAATCTCACTTATCTGGATTCCATTTAAATTTAAATAGTAAATTTAAATTATTAATTGATTGCTTGAAATGTCTGGATGTGATAGTATAAATATATAGTAGTATATATAGTATATATTGGAGTGATTGATTTCCCGCATTATATAGCGAATGAGACCCTATACACCGCAAAATAGCGAATGAGATAATATAAACCCATATACCGCGATATTCCATCTCGAAGTGGAATTGGTATTATATCTTGTGCCAACATCTATGGATGTTGGAAAATAGGTTGGAGGGATCCAACTGGATTCCTCAAAATATTTAGATTTTTTTAATATTCTATGATATGATTTATTTGATAATCTGTTGTAGATTACATTGGTAATTGGAAATGATGGATGCTATGTTTGATTGAATATATTTGGGTATACTGAGTTATCAAAAAAAATATATATTGGATTTTTGATTAGAAAATAAAAGAAAGTATTTTTAAGTAAAATGACTGCAAAGAATTTGAATAAATTAAAGAATGAATTGGAAAAGAATAAAGGTGATTTTTAAATTCTAATAAATAAATTTCGAGTATGGGAAAGGAGATTTCAAATAAAAGGGAGGAAAAAATGAATTTTAAAACTTAAGTGAAATTATTTAAAGGAATAAAGAATTTATTTTAAAATTCAAGGTTTAAATTTATTGGAAAGGATAAAAAAGGAATTTGGAAAAATAATAAATTGGTATTTCCAGTTAATAAGATTTTAAATCATAATTAAGAAGTAAATCTGAAGTAAAGGGTTTTGAACTAAATTGAGTAAGTAAAGGAATTTATTTCAAAATGGAGTAATTTGGAAATCGATTTGGAGATTGATAAAGTGAAGTAAGATAGTAGTGGATATTTGGAAATATAAATTCACGGTGTGAATTTATGAAGGAATGGGTAATTTGTTTTAAAAATAAGTAGTGGTTTATTTTCAAAGTTGTGGAAGAGAAGTGTATTTCTCTGGAAAGCCAAGTACACTTTCAAAATAGATTTTTAAGTACAAGTTAAAAGTTTTAAAGTTGTTTTTAAGAAATTATTATTTAAGTTGTTAAATTTTTAAAAGGTAAATATTTATATCATATAAAGTAGTTTTATTTTAAAGTTAGTTTGGTTAAAGTTTTATTTAAATCTTGTATAGAATTTCGTAACTCTTATTTTAAAAAAATAGTTTGGCTTAACTTTTATTTTTAAATTTTTTATTTAGTTTTGTATTTTATGAAGTAGTTTTTTTAAATATTTTTAAGGTATAAATTTTTGAATAAAGTGTTTAAGTAGTCTTAATTTAAATGTTTAAGGTATATTTTAGAATATAGTGATTTAAATTATTTAAAAATCTAAAGTAATTGGACTTGGTGATTTTCAGTGGAAATAAACGATATTTGGGAAATTTATTCCGTGAGAGAAAGGTCGATTAAAACTATTTACAAAGGGTTGTAGTATGGAAAATAACTTGCGAAGATATTTTGGGTAATAAATTATTTGGGAAATTATTTAAATCTGATGGCTGTTTGTGGATGTTAATTGATAGTTAAATAACCGACTATCAATATTGGCCAAATGCGCTGATCGTTTCGAAGAGACCGGGAGCATGATTAATTTTCTAAAAACCGCTTCGATCCAGTTTAAACTTTTTCATGAGGAAGACAAGATCTTGGAGTCGAAGATGGAGCAGTAAAGTGCAAGGGCTAATCGCTATTAATCCTGAGGCTGATTCCAAAAGGGATGTGGTAGGAGTAGTGCCTTCGGTTCCATTCAAACCCAGAACGAACTTGTAAGGACAAATGCTTTCAGAACATCGTTATGAGGATTATGAGCATTCTAAGTGATTGTGTGCTAAAAAGGTAACGCTTAATCTCGAGCCTCATCAACCGAGAATGGCTAAAATAGGGGAGGTGCACACAAGGCTAAGTGGCTAGCAACCAATTAGGGTAAGGTCACCCCTGTCTAGCTGTCCCTTTTATTTCGGTTGTGTGGCTGTAGCCGATCCCAACCGTGGGGTGAACTTATTCTGACTATCCAGGTAACTCCGGTCTTGTGATGTAGGGGATCAGGGTGGATCCTCGGTATGGTGATCTAGACTACGTACTGTGACGGGCGGTACCCTAGTAGCTCCGCCATTGATGGTAATCCATTCTCCCTACGTGCCTTTACGGTTTTTTTTGTAGAACCCACTTTGTGGCTAGTAGCTAAAATTTAATAATGTAACAATTTTGGCTATTTGAATAAGTATTTGTATATAGACACTATTATAAGATCAGAGGATTTTATAAGAAGTGTTTTGGTTATCCTAAGGTAAAAACCCAGCATGTTTATTTGTGGCATGGTATTACAAGATACCATTGATTTCAAAGGATTTTAAAAACTTTAATAATCCATCTGAGTGTGTTTTCCCACGCTGGTTTTCCAGACTGACTCGGGTGTTATTTAACTATAGTGCTCGGGTCAGACCAATTATAGAATACATGATATGGTGCTGTGGAGCTCAGGAGACAAGCTGGATGGTGAGACGTACTTCTGTACTTGATTATTATTCCGCTGTGTATTCAGTTTTAAGGACAAGTTTATATAACTGTCTTGCATTTTGATATTGATTGTGTTATTGAATTGAGTTGTACTTGGATGATGTATGTATAAATCAGTACAGATTTCTTTGTGTTTAAAGCTATTGTATATATTATATTTATTCCTCTACGACTGTGAGATTCTGATGTTGTTCTATTTTCTTCTTCTACCCCTTTCTTCTTTAACACCTAATGGTTCTTTTTTCTGACATTTGATTGTTCAGCATCTGATACAATGGATTCATTGATGCCGATTTTCGGGCGTCGAAAAATTGGGTCGTTACATTTGGTATCAGAGCTGAAGGTTAAGCGAGAACCTTGGCTCTGGTGGGAGTTACTCATTAAATAGAGTCTGTAGTACTCTAGAATGAGTGTGATGCGTACATAGATATGAGGGCGTATATGTTAGTGAATATAAAAATTGTTTTATATTGTGTTGACTTATCGGTTGAGTGTTTATGAATTCTGGTCGATATGTGGGATGCCATGTCATCGACAGGGGCTTCTAAACTATTAAAAAGATAAACCGACACAGCATGGCTTTTAAAATAGGATAAATGAAATAATTTTACCCGAATTATTTTTTTATATAAAAGAAATAATTTTCCGTAAATTATTATAGTTATACATGGTTGATTGGTTGTTAGGAAGTGATAATATTAAATGTTATGATTCTTAAACGAAAACTGAATAAGAAATTGAAATCATAATCAATGGATTAGGAAATAAATTCATATAATAAAATAAGGTTTGTAAGTTGAATTATAAATGAAAATTATAATTGGAAATGAAATTAAAATTCCAGAGTAATATTGGAATATGAATTGAAAGGATTTGAAATTTCAAAATATGGGATATTTAAATTCCTTTGAATTTGAAAATGATTTTCAGAGGTTTTGGAGAAAAAATAATGATATTATTTTGAAAACATTTTTGAATTGGATTTGAAATCTGTTGAGGTTTAGAATGTAAAAATATTTTGGAGAATGTTTTAAAGAGGTAAAAGCACTAAAAAAATTCGATCGCTGGAAAATAACTTCGGTGATGACTGCAGCATCATCGATGTTCATTTTCGAGATTTCCAAAAGCGGAATTCCTGCCAAGAAGATTATAAATTGGAGTTTTTTGCAAAACTAGATTTGGTTTTGATATTTAAAGAGATAATTGAATTTACCAAAGGATTTTGGATATGATTGATTTCAAAGATGATTTTGAAATATTGAGTAATTGTTTAAATAAAGACTCTAGAATCTTATTAAAAATGTAATTGGAATATAAATAAGCTGTAAAACTTATAGATGTTAAAAAATTAGAATTAAAATGGAATGTAATTGAATCTAGTAAATAAAAGTAAAAAATTTATTTTATTGGAAGTAAATTTGTGGGAGAACAAAATTTATTTAAATTTGTAAGTAATAGAACTAGACTTAAAGTTGAATAATGGAATCAATTTAAATTGTGTCTAGAAAAGTGAATTTTAAAGGAACTAAAGGAAGTAAAAGTTTAGAAATAAACTTTTTATTGAAATTTGAAATTTGTGGAATAAGATTCAACTTGAAAGGATCAAATAAAGGTAAGTGTGACTAGAGAATAAAGTTAGAAAGATAAGCCAATTAAAGCAGGTTGGTAAATGGAATGGAAATAAATTATTGATAGACAAATGAATTTGCATTTGTAAGTAAATAGGATTTAAACTAAATATTGGGAATTAATTTGAATTGTGTGTAATGGAAGTCAGTCAAGATTTGGCTAAATAAAATAAAGGACTGAAATAAAATTAGTGAGTAAACCAATTGATTCAAGTGGGTAAGCAAATGAATTGGAATTGTATATTGGATAATATTTAATTTAAAATGTGTAAAATAAAGAGAAGTTATAATAGCCAAAATGATAAAAGTTGGTAATAATAACAAATTTTGTTTGAGATTTAAAATAAATTAGTAAATTGAAGCAAATTGAATCTATTTGGAATTATAATCCAAATTTATTAAATATAGATAAAAACCAAGTGATAAAGTGAAGTTGAAAGATTAATTCGTAGTAGACTAAAAATAATTTAAAGTTTGAAAATAAATCCGTTGGGTTTCAAATAAATTAGTAGTAGGACTAATTAAAGAAATGATTAATTAATATGATTTGAGATAAAGGTGAATAGAATTCAATATCTAAAATGAAGGTAAATTGAATTCATATGGAATTGGAGATCTAGTTTAAAAAAAATAAGTGGATATAAAGGCTAAAGTGGTAAAATAAAAATAAATATAAGAAGTGTATGAAATATTTATATTGAACTTAAGAAATGAATGGTGAAATTCTTAAGTAAGTTTGGTATTGAAAATATACTAAGTGATTTTGGAAGGGATATTAAGTAAAGTTGTGAAATGGGATAATTGTGGATAAGTGAATAGAAATCAAAATAAAGTGAATAAAAGAGAATTGATATAGTTAACAATCAATGGATATAAATACGTAAGATGTGACGCCCCACCTCTATACCCACGCTAGCCAAGAACACTCCGGAGTAGTGCTGTCAACTAGCACGGAGAATAAGGCTGTTGAGGAGCGACCATCCATGTAATTGCTTATCATACGGTGGCTATAAATAATCTTCGGAAACAAACATAGAAATAATCATATCACAAATCAGTCACAGATATCCATATCACAAAGGCGGAAGAAGATATGAATATATAACTAACACATGAAAGTGTACATCAGAGTAGTGGTCAGTAAGATCCACGATAATACAAAAGAATAGCAACACGTGCTATACAAAAGAATACAACTATGAGTCTATATCTCAAGTGTATACAACAAAAACTGCTAATCTAAACAGTTAGCCAAAAGTCAGAGTGATGAATCCCTGGGAAGAAGTCAAGCAGAAGCACCTGTAACATCTCGGTCTGACCCGAGTATTATTTAAGAAAATAATAAACGGATCAGTCTAGCTATAAATATCAGATGACATGATATAACATAAAAGATATGGCATAAACATAAACATCCATAACGACATACCACTATAAGTATGTAAATAATGATCAACAGAAGATCAATCAATAAGAGATAATCAATATCACAAGAATCTTCTCAAAGATTCGAAGAGGGCATCATACCCTAAACTTGTACTCATAACAAGTCAATGACATAAATTCCAGAAATCAACACGAGAAATCCAGAAATCATAAAAAGGGAAAGAGGCCTATCACATGACGGTCCGAAGACCATAGGGAGCTACCCCACATGTGTGAGTGGAATCACACAGAATGAGGTCAAGACTAACCAAAAAGCAGAAAGGTATGCGTGAATGGAATCACACAAGTGGTGTCTAGTCTAACCTTGCAATGAAAGAGACATCGCGCAATTGCTAGTCTAATTCATAAAGCGATCATCAAGATCAACGAGAAGTGTCAATTACACTAAGCTAGTAAATATAGAAGTTTAGCTTCATGTCCCATAACCACTTGCTTAACTTAAATATTTACGAACAAACTGTAAATCTTCACTAATAAAATTGTCACAAGAGGTTCAATCGAACAAGTCCAAGAATTAACCGACGAAGTGAACACAAGCGTTTCATACCACTTGTTTTACTAAGTCGTTTAATTAGATTTCTCATCCGAGTGAGGTAAAGGCTTGTATATACTAATAGATTGGAAAACGATTTAAGAAAAGAGCTTTGTTATTAAAAATAGAGTTGAAATTGTTTGTTAAAAGAGTTTTGATATTTACTACTAGTATTGAAACCTTTATATTATAAAGTGACAAAACACATAAGCAATTGTAGAAACAATCAGTCACAAAAATCGCATACGGAGATGTGAATAAAATCCAAGGAAATCAGCTCAATGTTTTTCAGATAAGATCCCCTACGGAGGGGGGGGTCCAGGGGGGGTGGCAACCCCCCAAGGTGGGGGTGCGAGGGCAACGCCACCGCTTACGGGGTTCGACCTGCCCGGTCAGGTCGCGGGGGTCCAGGGGGCAGCGCCCCCGGCGGGGTGCGGGGCAGCGCCCCGTCCAAAACGGTACGACCTAAGTGAAGACAAGCGGCCTACGACCTAAAGCAAAGTGAGGTCTAACGACCTAAGGGTTCACGCGGCCTAACACAATGGCCGAGCGACCTAACTGGAGTTAAGGGAGGCAAGCGACTTAAGGTCCAACGACCTACGACTCAAGCAAGCCGAGCGACCTAGTGTGGAGGGGTCGAGCGACTTAAGGAATGCGAACGACCTAAGGTCTAACGACCTACGACTTAACAGAGTCGAGCGACCTAAGGTCTAACGACCTACGACTTAACAGAGTCGAGCGACCTAAGGTCTAACGACCTACGACTTAACAGAGTCGAGCGACCTAAGGTAAATGGTCCAATGACCTAACTCGAACGACTTATCTGGAGCTTAGGTCGGAGACGACCTACGAGATAAACCAGGCCGACCTAGTGGACGAGCGACCTAAGGTAAATGGTCCAACGACCTAACTCGAACGACTTAACGTTTGCCTAGAGATTATAGGTCGGAAACGACCTAAGACTTAAAGCTTAACTCGCGAGCGACCTACGGCTTAAGGCCTAACTCGTGAGCGACCTACGACTTAAGGCTTAACTCGTGAGCGACCTAATTCCGAAGTGCCAATTCTTCCAGAACGACCTAAAGTTAACTCGTGAACGAATCACGACTCATGGACGAACGACTTAACTCCGAACGACCTAAAAATGGCCAGAACGACCTAAGTGCAGAAAATTCACCAAAACGCTAAAAATTGGAGTTTTTCGCCAATCCAATCCAAACCAAATGCTAACATGCATGCAAAAATGATAGGGAATCATTCCCAACAGTCCAATATAGTTATAGGCTAGAATTGTGAGATAAAAATCTCACCTTTGCACTAAAATTTATGAAGATGAAGCTTGAAAGCAAGGAGAAGAAAGGAGAAGCAATCCAAAGCTTGAATCCAATATCTTCTACTTGAATTTGGAGTTGAATGTTGGATTTGCAATTGAATTTGTGCTTGGAGTTTTAATTTCCAATTCCTTTCACCATTAATGCCCAAGATTGAGTTAGTTAGGAAATTTATGAAGAGTGAGGAGAAGAGGGTTGGAACTTGGGCTTAATAGGCTAAACTAACCCAAAGTCCAAAGCGGGAAAAGTTATTGAAATTTCACTAACTCCAAACCTATCGATGTTTATACTTAAAAAGTTGTAAACGACATTTCGAACTCAATGGAAGTGGTCTCGAGTCCTAATTTGACCGTTTGCAAAAAGTAGCTTTTCGGACCAAAATCCAATTAACGAGTTAATATCTAAATAAAATATTTAAATACAAACTCGATAAATATGCGGGTTGTTACATAAGATGTACGTATATGATTTTATTCTCATAGTGATTTGATTCAGATTCGAGCACCGAATCTCGAGGTAGTTATACCAATTCGAGTTTGGATTTTTTACATGATTTTTGACGGCGAACTCTAGATATGGATTTTTGATTTATTTTATAAAAATCTCTATCATAATTTGTGGCTATGTAAGGAGAATGATGATTTCAGATCAAGAAACCAGATCAGAATCCGCATTAGGGAGTCGAGTGAACGATACTAATTTGGAAGTGAAATTGTGTGATCGAGTGAGCGATCAGATTTAGTATTGCGTACGGATGATACACACACACATTGTACAGGCTTGAATGAAATAGATATTGAAACTATTATAAAGAAATGTATAAAATAGTTTTAAATGCTGTGATTGGATATTATTGACAAATAGTATACAGGTGCTTTAAAAGCAAAAGGGAAATTGGTATTTTTGAATTTAGAACATAAATTGAATTGCTCGACAAAAGGTATGTGTTTAAATTTCTAAATGAAATTTGATGGTTTTATGATCTAGCCACTTGATATGTTGTTTTCTTTTGAAATTCTAGGGGATCGTAGAGGCATTTTGTAGTTGTACCGAGCTAGTCGCGCAAAGGAGACATACGCAAAAAGTTTCGTAAATTTAGGGAGTTAGAAAATTTTGAGAAAATTTTGATAATTTAAATTTGGTTTTAAATTTAAATTTGACTAGTGGAATAAATAATGTTGTTTGGAAACTATGGAAGGTTTTGGAAAGTTGGTTGAAGTGATAGTGGGTCTTTAATAAAAAGATATGATGTGGCAAGTTGATAAAACTGTTTGGTTTTGGGAAAACAGTAATGGGTATTGGATCATTCTTCTTAACAAGTAATTTCGGGGACGAAATTCTTTTAAGGGGGAGGAATGTGACGACCTAAAATTTATGGATATTTGAAATTGGATATTTAATGTATTTTAGGTATTTAAAAGTTAGTTTCTAACTTGAATTTCAAATACCACTATCTATTGAATAATTTAAATATTAAATAAATAATTGGAAATTGGGAAAATGGCTGAATCTGGAATTTTAAGCTTGTTAAAAATAGTTTAAAAACTTGTAAAATTTGCGTTGATAATACTGAAGATAGAAGAAGTGTTAAAATTGAATTTGGAAGTATTTTGTTCAGTTTTAAAAATATATTATTTAAATTGAATTTAAAAGTAGCCTTCCAAGGCACGGACTCAGAATTCGACGAAACCAGTTCCATTAGATCTGTAATAGTGTATTGTTATCAGATTTCAATTTTCGTAGTGATTGGAGTTGTTGTGTGAGGATATGATATATAAACGCGTTGAAATATATATCGGAAATCCAATATAATGATTGCGCCCAGAAAGCTATCTTCTCCATACGGTCGAGTTAGGCCTCGAAGCCTTTTCCATTGCGTTCAAAATAGGGGTGTAACCTTATGAATACCTAGCGGCATGCCACGATAGGGGTTCAAAAATTTAAAGTGTGTAATCAAGACGATTTGAATTTAAATTTAAATAAAAAATAGTAATGCATTGTAATATTGTGCCCTTGAGACACGTAAAGTATTTTAAAGCACGTGTCTTCCTTAAGGACACGCGTTTTTTTTAAAAAGAAAAATTGTAATACAAATCGGTGAATATAAGAAAACGAACGAACAAAAATTTGTTTTACATTCCAGTCTTCTTCGTCCCAATTAAATCTAGCGAGCCGTGAAAAATGGTCGTCGCTCTAAAGACAAATCTTTCTTCTTCGTTTCTTTTTTCAACAAAATCTATAAATTTGCCTTTCTATTCAGAATATCGATACTAAATAATATCGCTATCTCGATCTCTTACTCGAATAGCTATGAGAAACTGAAGGAACAAGGTGAAGTTGCATTAATTCCATATGTGACTACTGGTGAACCTGACATAGCGACAACAATAAAGGCAGTAAAAGTTCTTGATGCATGCGGTTCAGACATTTTAGAATCAGGCATGCCATACTCTGATCCTTTAGCAGATAGACCAGTCATCCAGCCACAACAACACGTGCCTTAACAGGGGGAACAAATTTTGAGGCAATCATCAGCATGTTGAGAGAGGAAATACCTCAAATTTCATGTCCAACTGATCTGTTTTCGTATTACAACCCAATTTGAAAGCGTGGAGTAGAAAGTTTATGTCTACAATTGAAGATTTTGAGTGTATGGACTTGTGGTGCCTGATGTACCACTAGAGGAGACCAAGTTTCTAAGGAGTGAAGCTAAAAAGCACAATAATGAACTTGTCTTGCTTACAACTCCTACGACTCCTGTACAAAGGATGAGGGCCATTGTTGAAGCTTCAGTAGGATTTGTATACATGGTGGGTTCTATTGGAGTGATTGGCGCTCGTGCCTCAACAAGTTTACAAGCGCAATCTCTGCTAAAGGAAATTAAGATGTTTGAAATTGGAAGACCCAAGTCGAGATTGTAATGGATAGGAAACATAAAAAGCAAAGGTAAGCTAATCTCACTCATCTGGATTCCGTTTAAATTTAAATAGTAAATTTAAATTATTGATTGATTGCTTGAAATGTCTGGATGTGATAGTATATATATAGTAGTATATATATTATATATTATACGTTAGAGTGATTGATTTCCTGCATTATATAGCGGATGAGACCCTATGCTCTGCATAATAGCAGATGAGATAATATAAACCCATATACCGCAATATTCCACCTTGAAGTGAATTGGTATTTTATCTTGTACTAATTTCTATGAATGCAGGGAAACTGGTTGGATGGATCCAACTGGATTCCTCAAAATATTTAGATTTTCTTTAATATTACGTGATACAATTTATTTGATAATCTGTGATAGATTACATTGGTAATTGGAAATGATGGATGCTATGTTTGATTGAATATATCTGAGTTATCAAAAATATATAGATTGGATTTTTGGTAAGAAAATAAAGGAGAAGATTTTTAAATAAAATAATTGTAGAGAATTTTAATAAATTAAAGAATGAATTGGAAAAGAATAATGGTGATTTTTAAATTCTAATAAATAAATTTCGAGTATAGAACAGGAGATTTTGAATAAAAGTGGGAAATAATGAAATTTAAAACTAAAGTGATATTATTTAAAGGAATAAAGAATTTATTTTAAAATTCAAGGTTTAAATTTATTGAAAAGGATAAAGAAGGAATTTGGAAAAAAATAAGAAATGGTATTTTCAGTTAAATAAGATTTTAAATCATAATTAAGAAGCAAAATCTGAAGTAGTGGATTTTGAAATAAATTGAGTAAGTAAAGGAATTTATTTCAAAATGGAGTAATTTGGAAATTGATTTGGAGATTGATAAAGTGTTTGAAACTGTGTTTAAAAGAAGAATGAGACCATGAAATTTATAAACGAGGTTTATAAAGTGAAGTAAGATACCAGTGGATATTTGGAAGTATAAACTCATGGTGGGAATTTATAAAGGAATGGGTAGTTTGTTTTAAAAATAAATAGTGGTTTCTATTTAAAGGTGTGGAAGAGAAGTGTATTCCTTTGGAAAGCCAAGTACGGTTTCAAAATAGATTTTTAAGTATAAGTTAAAAGTTTTAAAGTTGTTTTTGAAGGAATGTTTTTGAGAAATTATTATTTAAGTTGTTAAATTTTGAAATGGTAAATATTTATATTATATAAAGTAGTTTTATTTTAAAGATAGTTTGGCTAAAGTTTTATTTAAATCTTGTATAGAATTTCATAACTTTTATTTTTTTTTAAAGTTAGGTTGGCTTAACTTTTATTTAAAAAAAATTATTTAGTTTGGTATTTTTATAAAGTAGTTTTATTTAAAAAATTTTAAGGTATATATTTTTGAATAAAGTGTTTAAGTAGTTTTAATTTAAATGTTTAAGGTATATTTTAGAATAAAGTGATTTAAATTATTTTAAAATCTAAAGTAATTGGACTTGGTGATTTTCAGTGGAAATAAACAATATTTGAGAAATTTATTCCATAAGAGAAAGGAGGATTGAAACTATTTTCAAAGGGTTGTAGTATGAAAATTAACTTGTGAAGATATTTTAGATAATGAATAATTTGGGAAATTATTTAAATCTGATGGTTTTTTATGGATGTTAATTGATAGTTAAATAACCGACTATCAATATTGGCCAAATGCGTTGATGGTTTGAAGAGACTGGGATTGGGATTAATTTTTCGAAAACCACTTCGATCTGGTTTGAATTTTTTCGTGTGGAAGACAAGAGCTTGGAGTCGAAGTTGGAGAAGTGAAGTGCAAGGGCTAATCGCTACAAATCCCGAGGGTGATTCCAAAAGGGATGTAGTAGGAGTAGTGCCTTCGGTTCTGTTCGAACGCGGAACAGACTTGTAACGACGAATGCTTTCAGAACATCGTCAGGAGGACGATGAGCATTTTAAGTGATTGTGTGCTAAAAAGGTAACGCTTAACCTCGAGCTTCATCAACCAAGAATGGCTAAAACAGGAGAGGTGCACATAAGGCTAAGTGGCTAGCAACCAATATAGGTAAGGTCACCCCTGTCTAGATGGCCCTTTTATTTCGGTTGTGTGGCGGTTGCTGATCCCAACCGTGAGGTGAACTTATTCGGACTATCCAGCAAGAGGTAGCTCCGGTCTTGTGATGTAGGGGATTAGGGTGGATCCTCGGTATGGTGATCTAGGCCACGTACTATGATGGGAGGTATCCCAGTAGTCCTGCCACTAATGGACGTGCCTTTACGGTTTTTTGTTTGTAGAACCACTTTGTGGCTAGTAGGTGGAATTTATTAGTGTAACAATTTCGGCTATTCGAATAAGTATTTATAGACACTATTGTAATATCAGAGGATTTTATAAGAAATGTTTTGGTTATCGTAAGGTAAAAACCTGGCATGTTTATTTATGGCGTGGTCTTACGAGAAACTTTGATTTCAAAGGATTTTGAAAACTTTAATAATCCAATTGGGTGTGTTTTCTCACGTTGGTTTTCCGAAGTAACTCAGGTTTTATTTAACTATAATGCTTGGGTCAGACCGAGTATTATAGAATACAGATATGGTGATGTGGAGCTCAGGAGACGAGATGGATGGCGAGACGTACTTTCGTACTTAATTATTATTCCACCGTGTATTCAGTTTTGAGGACAAGTTTATATAACTGTCCAGCATTTGGATATTGATTGTGTTGTTGAATTGAGTTGTATTCTGATGATGTATGCATAAATCAGTACAGATTTCTTTGTGTTTAAAGCTATTGTTATATATTATATTTATTCTGCCGTGACTGTGAGATTCTGATGTTGTTCTATTTTCTTCTTCTACCCCCTTTCTTCTTTAACCCCTAATGATTTGTTTTTTCGACATTCGATTGATCGACATCTAATATAGTGGATGTATTGATGCTGATATTTGGTCGTCGAAAATTTGGATCGTTACACGATCTGCTACTATTGGTGGCCAATAAGAGTGCAGGAATGCATGTATGAATTTTGTGAGCCGGCAGTCGAAAACAAGGGATGGCAAGTGTTGTATGCGATGATAGAGACAGTCTTGATGTTGGTCATTGGCAGTGGAGTACACAAACAAATGTCAAGGTAAATTATCCTCAATGCACACTGCTATGTCTAAATAATTATTATTATATACCTCTTATATGCATCGCTTAGCTTAAGAATTTCTTATGGATCGGCTAAAATATAGGTAAAAATTAGATCAAATAATTAAATAAATTGCATGCTATGGGTTTAAATTATTCAATCAATGGATTGATTAAATTATGAGTATAAAATATTGGATTGTAGCGATAACTGAAAATGAATTAAATGATTGAAATGAAGTTGCATGTTAAAACTATATTGTTCAGTAGAAGTTTTGGCGATGGCTGAAATTGCATAAATGATTGTCAGATCGGAGTTGCCGGAAAGAAACTTGGGTCGTTAAACAATTTCTGTATTATGGAATTATACTTTTAGAGTGACATTAGCTCTATAAGTTGCATTTTTATGGATTTCTTATTTGAATGTCGTAAATGTTTTTAAAAGATTTTCAATATGTGATTTTATCTATTTTCTTCTTTATTGGAATTTAATAATAAAATATAGTTAAATTATACTATTTTTTTATTTTCAGTAGTAATCTACTATTTTTGGTTGAAATTCTTTTAAATGTTAATTTAAAGAAATATAACTATTTATAGATATAAAGCCTTGTTTTAACAAGAATTTAACAACGATTTTCAAGTTTACAAATAATTTATTATTTTAAAGTGTTTTTGAAGTAATGTTATTTGTTTGTATATATAGATTTGAAATAAAGTAAATTATCGATTATGAAAGCATAGCTTTGATTCATAGTTCTAACAAAGGAATTTTATTTTTAAGACTTATAACTTTTTGACTCTTTTCTTTTTAATATATGAGTTATTGAATTTAAAAAGTGATAAATGTGAAAGTAAACTATAGATAAAGCAATTTAGAAATCATTCCTCTATGATAAAAATTTATTACTTACTTTCAAACTATAACCTATTATTGACTTTTATTGTTTGGCCTTTGGCTATATCTTTGTAGCATATTGATATTTCTTGGGTGACTTCAAAACCATTACTTCCAAGCAATTAATGCTTCCATTTATATTCTATTGAATTTCATGCTTTTCTATGAAATGAATAATTTTAGTAAACAGCTGAATTTTTGGATTGGTATGGAACTTTTTGCATAATTATTTCGTTCATTACTGTAATTTGTTAAATAAAGTTAGAGTGAAATTTACTAGCTTTTAGTAAATAGTTGAATTCATATCCGGTATGGGATAGTTACTAAATTCTTTTGATTAATAGTGACAGTAATTAACATTTAGAGTTGTATTATCTTAGGATGATCGCATTTCAGACCAATAGATTCGAAGAGATGCATTTTTAGATTTGGGTAGATAGATCTCTTTCGGGAGATCTATTATGGTGTTAATATGGTTGTCTCTTTCAGAAGGCAGAATTGTACATGCATCATAGTCTACAGATAAACCTATTAGTTTATTTTGTTTTATATAGTTAGACAATGTTTACCTCGGTTTGCATAGGACAGATTATGGACAAATCTGCTCATTTCTTTAGGCGTTGTTTTTAATCTACAGTCATCTTTGGTAGGCTTCCTTTCTATGTTGCAAGTCTCTGTCGACAGATTGTGTATCGCTGTATTAAACTGATAGATGACTACCATTATTATTTCATTACTATTGATGATTGTATCTTTAGAGATTTTTAGTATCGATATTCTATATCCTTTAACGCTTTGAGGAATTTATTGGCTATCACCATATTTTGAGATGATAGTCTATTAAGACTTGATATGTATTAACGAAATGGTGATTTGGTAGATATGCCTAATTTGCATATTTGTGTAGGGCATATTTTATTTATGACTTATTTGGTTATTGTTAAGTCAAAATTTGAGTTCTGTATTTATTAGTCTGATATGCTTTTTTGGATTTTTGGTTTTTAGGCACATTTTGAGATGACTTATTTTAGAGTAAGTCATTTATGAATTTATAATGTAGTGAAGTTAATTAATATGTGTAACGATCCAGAATTTTAGTTATTTAAAATTGGAATATTTGATTGTTTTCAAATATTTAAGAAATTAATTTTTAACTTGAATATGAAATATAACGATTTATTGGATAATTTAATAATTGAAATTAGTAAAATAATTGGACTTGAGTTTTAAGCTAGATAAAAATAATTTAAAGGCTTATAAAATTTATATTTAAAAGAATGAAGGTAAATAAAATTTTAAATTAGGTTCATAAGTTATTTACTCGATTTTAAAAATAACTCGTTTAAATTGACTAGTAAAAATAGCCTTCCGAGGCACAATCTCGGATTTCGAAGAAACTGGTCCAATTAGATCCGTAATAGTGTATTATTATTGGGTTTTAAATTTCGTAGCATTTGGAGTTACCCTTTGGTCCTACAAGATATAAATGCGTTGAAAATAATATCGAAAATTCAATATAATAATCGGGTCCAAAAAGCTATCATCTCTACAAGATCGAATTAGGGCTTGAAACCTTTTCCATTGCATTCGAAATAGAGGTATAACATTATAAACGCCTAGCAGCTCGCCTCGATAGGGGTTAGGGATTTTGAGTTGTATTAATCGTGGCATTTTAAAATTTAAATAATATAATTATATGTTGACTTAACATTTTATTCACACCGGTACTTTTTTCCCTCATCTCAAAACACTATTGCCAGGAAGCAACACGCAAGGCATCTTTTCCCTCCTTTTTTAAAATACCCAGCCGAACATAGTAAAAAGAAAAGAAAAAAATGGTCGAGCTTATAAAATAAAGAGTGAGTTCAAAAATCATAAGTCATAGGATACTTGATAAAAAAATACAAAATTTGTTTCTAAAATCCTATTTCTCAGAGTGCTTAGATCTGGTATGTTTTGAAGGGTGTGGCTGCATTTTCTTTCGAGCTCGACGTAGAGAAGAGGAGCTAGGGTTTGGGTTTTTGGTGTGATTCAAAAGTCGATTTTCAAATTCGAGATGATATTCGAGTTTGTGATGCATCATAGCATCTTGGTGGCGACTTTGGCGTCTGCAGCTTTGAAATGATTTGCGCACATTTTCACGGTAGAGTTTCAGAGTAGGAGGTCGAGATTATGGGGGCGTTTGAGCTCAGAATTTTAGGTATAGGGTGGTCAAGAGTGTCGAGGGGAAGATGTTGGTGAGGTCGATTTAGTCATTGGTGTTGTGGTTGGTTCATGCACGTGCACATTGTCATGCGTGCACTTTGGTTTACTGAAGCAAGGTGGGAAGAAAAGGAATAAGGAAGAAGGAGTGGGTTTTGGGCCGGTGAATCGTGTGGGTACGGGTTTGATATAGTTAAGTTATATATATGTATATATGTATATATGTATATATGTATATAAATTATTAATTTAAAAATCCAGGTTCTTAAAAATATTCGTACCTCGTTCGTTTTAGGTCCTAAATCCAACGCGGTTAGTCGCATTTGGTTCATATTAATGAGATCATGGCTATGGAACAAGTTTGGTTGAAATTAGAGCTTGCTGAATTTTAAGATAAATTCAAACACGTTCAGATTAAATCAGAACCAAAATGCAGAAACAACAATAAAAACCAATGTGAGTAAATCTCACTCAGTTGGACGATTGGCATTAATTTTAATAGTTAAAATAAATTATTGATTGATTAGCTGAATTGATAAATTTTATCATTTGAATGTGATATAGTATAGATTAGTATATATATTACTAGTTGGATTGATATTCCCGCATATTTTTAGTGGATAAGACGCTATGCGCCCCGCATAATAGCGGATGACCCGATATTACCGTGATATCCCCTCGAAGTGAGATTGGTATTTTTATTTTGTATTAACATCTATGGTTGTAGGGAAACAGGTTGGAGGGATCCAACTGGATTCCTCAAAAATGTTGAATTAAATTTCAAATATATTTATATATGATTTATTTGAATAATTTGTGATCGATTATTGGGTGATTGGAATCTATTGGATGCTACGGTGGTTTAGGTCTAGATTTTTATTATTTTTAAATACCAGTAATATATGTTTTGAATTTGGAAAGAAAAGAAAAGAAATTTGGAAGTGAAATATTAATGTTGAATTTTGGATTAATTAAATGAAATAAAATTGGATAAAATAAATAGTTTGACTATAGATTGCACTTAACTATTGCAAGATATTGTAATAGAGATTTTTAAAATATTGTATATAAACGATTTAAATAATAATTCTTAAGTGACTCCTGTTTAAGATAAAAAGGTTTCAAAATCAAGTTTAAAATAGATTAGGAGGAAAAAAAGAAAAAAAATGAAATTGGAAATAAATATCAAATCAGTTATACTGAATCTTAAATAAGATTCTAAATTATGAAATAGCAGTAAATTGAGATTTTGATTTTTTAGCATATAGTTTGGGTTATTTAAGAAATCGATAATGTAAATTAATTTAGCAATCAATTAGGATGGACTTAAGCGAATAGAAACCGTTGTAAACGGAAGATGAGACTATGGGATTTATAAAGAAGGTTTTATAAAGTAAAGTGAATAATAAACACTTGATAAATTGAAGTTATAGATTCACGGTGAGAATTTATAGTGGAGTGGGTAAATCGGTTTAGAAATAAATGATAGATTTATGTAACAACCCGCATATTTATCGATTTTATATTTAAATATTTTATTTAAATATTTTATCGATACTCGGAATTTAGTCCGAAAAGCTACTTTTTGCATACGATCGAATTAGGACTCGGGACCACTTCCATTGAGTTCAAAACGCCGTTTGCGATCTTTTTGAGTATAAACTTTGATATGTTTGGAGTTAGTGGAATTTTTCCACTTTTCTCTTAGGGCTTTGGTTTGGGCTGAGCCCATTAACCCCACTTATTAACTCAATCCCAACCCTCTCCTATTCATTTACTTTCTTTCATTTTTCCTTATACTCAAGCTTTTACATCAATGGAGAGTGGAATGAGAAATTAAAACTCAAACCCTAGTTTTCTTTTGCGAATCAAGCTCTAGCTCCAAACTAATAGAAGAAACTTTGGTAAGCCTCTCTTCTTCTTCTCCAACTCATTCTTTTATCAATTTCAAAAATTCCTAAACCTAACTTTGGGAATGTTCTTCCTTTTGAGCATTGATTCAAGCTCATTTGGGTTGTGTTGAAGAGTGGTTGATTCTCCCTTTGCTTTCAAGCTTCTTCTTCATTGTTTTTGTGAAAAGGTGAGATTTTTATCTCACATCTATGCTTATAATTATCTTTGATTGTTAGGTATGAATTCCTAACACTTATTCTTGTGCAATTGCTTTTGGTTTGGATTGATTTGGTGAATATTTCAAATTTTAGTGTTTTGAGTTCAATTCTTTAAAAATCCTAACTTTGATATTTTGATCATGTTTTTGGTGATGAATCGAAGAGCTTATATGGCCGGGCAGTCGATGGGCGTAAACCCTTAGTGTCGTTGCTCGACCGATTGCAATTTGGAAGGGGTTGGCATTTATTGGATAGGCATGGGAGTGCTGGCAACAGGCTCCGGTCGACCGAGCTCAGGGTCCGGTCGACCGAACTGCTACCCGAGCACTTCCTGCCTCTGGTTTGGAAGTACAGGTTAAAGGCTTCGGCCGACCGAGCTCAGGGTCCGTTTGACCGACCTGCTACCCCGAGCACTTCCATCTTTGGTTCGGTCAACCGACTCAGGGAGTCTGGCTGACCAACCTGCTCCTATTTGCTAATTTTGCCTATTTTGCCTATTTTGTTGAATTTCCAACTTTAATCGATTCGTGTTGTTTCCCTTTTATTGTTGTCATTTATTATCGACTTTGATGACATTTTCTTTGGGAGTTTTAGTAATATCCATTTTGATGGATTTGATATCGATTTCTTTGGATTTTATTCACGTCTTCGAATGTGAATTTCGGTGATTGATTGTTTTACAATCATTTTTGTGATTTGTCACTTTAAAAATATAAAGGTTTCAATACTAGTAGTAAATATCAAAACTCTTTTATCAAAACGATTTCAACTCTATTTTCAATATCAAGCTTGTTTATAAAACCATTTTTCAATCTACTAGCATATACAAACCTTTACCTAATTCATATGAGAAATCTAATTAAACGACTTAGTAGAACAAGTGGTATGAAACGCTTGCGTTTACTTCGTCGGTTATTCATAGACTTGTTTGATTGAATCTCTTATGACAATTTTCTAGTGGAGATCTACAATTTGATCGTAAATATTTGAGTTAAACTAGTGGTTATGGGACATGAAGCTAAATTCATATATTTACTAGCTTAGTGTAATTCACACTTTCTTGATGATCAACGACGATCATTTTTGTGATTTAGACTAGCAATGTGCGATGTCTCTTTGTCTGCGAGGGAGACTAAACCCCGTTTTGTGGAGTTTCGACTCAAATTGGTGGGGTAGCAACCCATGGTCTTCGGGCCGTTTGTGGAGCTTCGGCTCAATTTGTGATGGTTAGCAACCATGGAATTAGCATTCCGTTTGTGATGCACGTGTTGGTGAGCTTTATGCTCCCGTTTGTGATAGGCCTTTCCCCCTTTTTGTGATTTCTGGATTTCATGTGTTGATTTTTGGAATTTTTGCTTCACCAATTTTTTTGATTTTCATTGATATGATTTATTAATTTTTGTGCATTGGTGAATTCGTGTGTCATTGACTTGTTGCGAATACAAGTTTTGGGTATGAAACCCTTTTTGGATCTTTGAGAAGATTCTTGTGATATTGATTAGTCTCATTTTGATTTTCAATTACATACTTATAGTAGTATGCCATTATGGTTATCATATGTTTATGCCATATCTCTTATTCTATATCATGTCATCTGATATTTATAGCTAGACTGATCCCTTTATTATTTTCTTATGAAATAACACTCGGGTCAGACCGAGATGTTACAGGTGCTTCTGCTTGACTTCTCCCCAGGGATTCATTACTCTGACTTTTGGCTAACTACTTATATTAGTAGTTTTTGTTGTAAACATTTGAGATATAAACTCTATGATGTATACTTATTCTTTTGTATAGCACATGTTGCTATTCTTTTGGGTTATTGTGGATCTTTCTGACTACTACTCTGATGTACACTTTCATGTGTTATATATTCATATCTTTTTCCGCCTTTGTGATAATGATGTCTGTGACTGATTTGTGTTATGTTTATTTCTATATTTGTTTCCGAAGATTATTGTCACAATCCAAATTCCAGTGTTCGAGAATCGACATCCGTACTCCACTGTACTTGAATGCCGCAGATTCAAACGTTGAAATTCGAGTCGTGCCGGAGCTTATAACACATTAAGTACAACGCAGCAGAAGAAACAGAATATACATTTGATATACAACATGATACAATATCTGATACAACAGAATGATACAATGAATATACATCAGAGATATGATACAAGACAATGGCAGCGAAAAGAAAAGATAACATCAGCAGCGAAACAAAAATCTCCAAGGTGATCTTCAAGGAAGAACTCCATCTTCAAAACACCAATCCAGCAATAGATCGAACTCCCAATCACGATGCACACAGATGAGCAAGTGCGGTTCAGATCCAAAGACTGAACTATCTCCAGATAATCTACTAAACCTGACTATCTGAAAAACCCAACTCTAGACTGCCCATGTAGGAAAATAGTGAGCACCCAGAGTTTAGGATAGGAACAATAAACTCTAGGTCAGTCATGAGACTAGTGTGAGCAAACAAAAGCAATTGGTCTTTTAAAACAAACAAAAGAATTTAAATTTGAAATCCGTAATGCATTTTTAGAAAATGAAACTACCATAAGGCCTCACGCCACACACAATGCAAACGCAGACTTGGAGGAGATTTCTCCTTATGATAGTCAAATATGCTTAATACGAGAAAATTTCTTTGATATTATTACTATAAGTGCAAAGTGTGGAAAACCATTTCGAAAGTATAATATAAATCCTAGCTAGCATAGGCATTTCGCACTTATGCCTACTATAGCTACCATGTTCAGTAGCAGGTTACCACCACATTCCATGGCAGGTTATACAACTAAAACCGTACAGGGCGCGTATTGTTTGATTGGATTTCCAACAAATGGTCAGGCTAAGGAACTTCCTACTATCCATGGGATCGCCTCGGGCGGGACGTCCCGAGAACCTAACCGGATCTCTGCCAACACAAGGCCGGGTTACCTCTGTAACTAGGTAACTACTACTCGAGCGTGCCATCCCCCGGTCCTTTTGGACCTTTATCCGAGGTACGTCTAATCCAACAACCACAAAGCAATCACAAAGTAATAGATCTGCAGTATCCACATGAGTGAAATATCTGGGCTCCATACCATGATACCACCCTTTTCCAGAAGGGAATAACACACCCTAAAGAGCGCGACCCTCATAACCTTGCTGCATCTTTCCTATTTCGACCATTTTCGGGGTGTGAGGTCCTGATGCAGTCTCGTCCACAAAGCTATGCTTTATACAAAAGCCATGCTTTGATCACAAATGATCAACGAATGATCATCAACACACAGCAGCACTCAGCATGCCACACTATCAAATTGGGAATATATCACTGATAAATATCAACTACATAACCTCTGAGCTCGTACGTCTCAGAGAAGGGTGTTAAGCCAAGAGAATAAATTCTCCGCCACCAAACAGAAATGTATTTGATAGAGATCAGTTTAATATCTCAAAGTGTAATGTCGGACATACAACCATACAAGTCTGTTCCGGGTTCGAACAGAACTGAAGGCACTTCCGAAGAAGCCCTTGCAAATCCGGGTATCCACAATCCCGATCGGACTTCCCATCACATAGGGAATCTCTATACCGTAGCTACTCGGTGCAGAGACAATCGATAGGTTATCCTAACGTTCTTAAAGACACCCGGTCTTCAACACCGGTCTTCAAATGCAATCCATAACGACGTATCACTATTCGGAATGGGTTATATGACACAAGGTCCTCTCCCGGCTAAACCGAATAGAGAGCGCGATATTTAAAAATATATGGATATGGGATTTCAGTTAAGTCACAACTTAAAAATCCAAAGCTTTTCTTCAAATGGTTAAACAAATTACCGTTTCAAATCTTTAAACAAAAAGATATATTTCACAAAGTTCACCTAGTTTCACAAAGATCTATTCATAGATTTTCAAAACAATTTTCATTTCAATTTGGATTAACTAAATTAAATCTTTAAATTAAGATTTAATTTATAGTTTTCAAACCCGTTTCCAAAGGTTTATTCATAACTTGGAAAACTATTCCCATTTTAGATTTGAAATCCGTTTTAACACAAATTGGACATCCATTTCATATGTGGAAGCTTTTATTATTTGAAAACAAATAGTTTTTCATTTCGGAAAAATCCAATTTTATTTATACAAGTTAAAATCTTGGGTTAAATTTAAAGTCCCAAAACAACACCTTTAAAATGGTTTAAATCCATATAAACACATTTATAAGTTGAATACCCTCTTTTTAAACCATAGTTCCTAAATCATAAAATTCAATTTCCAATATTGAATTCAAGTTTTAAATCAAATTATTTAAATTTCCAAAACTCAATCAAGTTATTTAAAATAACTTTTACTTTTGAAATTCTCTTTTCAAAAGCTTTCAATTCCAAAACTATTTTGGATTCAAAAATTCAATCTTTAAAACTATTTCAAAATCGGTGACTTAACCTATGTCCACGTGCAATCCATATTTGTGTATGTATAGGTGTGGTCCAGGGGTTTTACACAATAAAAGTGTCACATCATCAATCAGCACAGATTCAAATACAACAATATATCTAATAAGCGGTATAAACTATAACGCTTATATTTGATAAGTGGAACAAACCAAATTGTAACGCTTATCTTTCATTCACAGATCACGGGTATGTATCACAGATAATAAATTACAGTAAACATAGCTCAAATCAAAATAGAGCATCACAATCAGGGATATCAAACAATTCCATCATCAAATCGAATCCAAACATCCATAAGTAAAATCGGTTAATTGTCTGAATCAATCAAATCAGATTTAATTAATTATGACTTACTAATCCTGGTCAATTAATATTAATAAATTACAAATCATTTTGATTGATTATTCTCTAATCATTTATTAGGAATAATTTAATTATCTTTAGTTAATAAATTAACCCTTGATAAATTATCCTTTATTAACTTCACTAAGGAATTAGCTTTATTTAATTACATAAAGTAGTTACCCCTTATTTAACTACACAAAGTAATTAGCCCTCATTTGATTACACAAAATCATCATCTTTAATTAATTACATTAATTAATTAATCCTTATTTAATGATCACCCTATAATCACTTTCGTAAATGAATTAGCTTTTAATTATTGAACAATTTACTTTTATTTATACCATTTCATTAATTATCTTCAATTAATAAGTGATCATCCTAATTACTTATAATTTGTAATTACTAATTTAATTACATTGAGTAATTATATTTTAATCATTTGATTTATCAATCATAAATCATTAATCAATTAACCTTAATTACTTTTATTAAGTAACTATCCTTAAGTAATTAATTATTATTTGCAAACATCAATTAAGGAGTTGATTAATTATATTTTTTTATTTTATTTAATTAATCTTAATTGAATTATGCAAAGTGATTATCTTTTTAAACTAATTAACTTTAAAACATTTAATCCTTAAACCTTAAATCTTTGAAACAAAGTATATTTTTCATAAATCGACTTGAGACTTTAAAGTCAGATAACAATTTTAAGCATCATCTTCTTTTTTCTTCTTCTTTTTTTCCTTCCTTTAAAATTCATTTAACTTTTTAATTAAACTTGAACTCAATTAGTTTTAAAATAATTTACTCCAATCTTAATTCCAAAACTAAATCAAAACATATATTTTTCTTCAAGGATGGATCGGAAAAAGTTTCAACTCGACATAATTAAATTTGGATAAAGGCTTGTTTTATCTTTTTTTTTTTTTTTTGAACTGTTAAAATTTTCAACCCTGAGGTGACTCGAGTTCTTACCCGAGCCAGATGCCACTTTCCCCGAAGTTAGCTTCGAGCCTTCCTTTTTTTTTCCAAAACCTGACACACTAATTTACTCGCGCAACGCCTCCATATTGAACTCGAGCCCAAAGCAACTTTTCCCGAGCCAAACCCGTATTTACTTCGAGACAACCCCGAGTTCTTCCCTAACTTCAACAACCCAGATACACGATCCCACGTGTGCACGTGTACACTAACTACGATCGCCTCCGATCACTGTCGTGATCACCAGCAAGTCAACAACAATGCTTTCGATCCTCGCGACTACCCAAACTCGTGGAAAAACCATCAATCAAAATCTAAAGTTTGAGACCTGACCAGATGAAACTCATCGAACGAAAAACGTCACGCATCACCACCACCTTCGATCTGACGCCCCACCACTGCATCCAAACCTTCGCCGAAGTTCACTGCACTGATCCCCCTAGGTGCGGTAGCAGTCGATCACTTAGGGAAAAAGAAAAAAAGAAAAAAAATGAAATGTTCAACCCAGTAAAACTAGGGTTGCCGACCCAAATCCACTTCGCTCAGCTCCAAAATGATTTGATAAATCTTCTTAGTATTTTTCCCTGAATCTACGATCATCCAGCGATCTTTATTTTCAATCAAGAGATGAATCAACAACCCAATCACCAGAATTTAACAAAAGTAAGTTTTCCGTTCAACTCAAATTATCTCGATATCCCAAATCTTAAAAATCATGAATTTGTCACCTAAAATCATCATTTTCCACTCCAAATCAATTTATGGAATCCAATTTTGAATTCTTGATAATTGGTTTTTCCTGCTTTGCATATATGTTACTGTAACTCCATATTTTTTTGAATATTTTTTTTGAAAAAAAAATCTTGGGATCATTTTTAAAATATGGATTTGGTAAGTACAAACAAGTTTTCTTTAAAGGCCGAAGCATGATATTGATTCTTTCGAGTGGTATAGATTTTTGAACAGATTTACAAAACCTGTTATATAAACAGAGATGTATATTTTAGCTGTAAGTTTAGTTTTCCAGTGATAATCTAAAGTTTTTAACTTAAGTATAACTTTAAACTAAAGTCTGTGATGGAACAAACTTGTTTGATTTGAATCTTGAGTTTAAACAGCGACAAATTCAAGAGGTTTTAAATTTAGATCAAAACTTAAGTCCTAGGAACTATAAACAGAGAGGACTCAGGTCATTTTCTTACTGTAATTTACTATTTTTGAAATAATCACTAAATTTAAAATTATGATATCATTTTTCAAATTAATGTTGCCTTGTTTTCAAGTAATTTCTCTTCAGGTATCATAGTTTAATATAGTTTATATTGAGAGATATGGATTTTTTTTGTTGTTGTTTCTAAACTGTAGTTACAACAGGGACAAGGTATATTCACATACAGACATCTACATTCATACACCCAAATCCATTCAATCATATTCCAGAAAACACTCAAACATATCACAATAACATCATTTCAAGCATCATCAAAACAGATTCAAGCTTTTAGTTTTAGAAGTTTTGCTCACCTTGGAGTTGCGCAGGAAGAAGCAAAGAACAGAAAGCAAAGCCTGTATATTCCTTTTTTACTTTATTCCTTTGATCTGCAAAAGTTTATTAATACAAAACTTTATTTAAATTTCTATTGTATCCGTTACTTACCCCATTAATAACAAACAAAAGAATTTATTTACTTACAGTTTGAATTTGTTTTAAAGCTTCAAACTTATTTTATTTTCCAGGCCGCAGACTTCAATTTACATTTGAATCTGCATTTTGGGTTTTGTTTCATTATTGACTATTAACATCAAACTTCAAATTTTAAAAAAAGAAATTTGCTTACCTATCCCATCTTTTTTTTCCAGCCAAACTTGTTTCTTCCAGGTTTTGATTTCCAGATTTAAATTTTCCTTCTTTACTTTGGTTTGAACTTTGAAACTTTTAAATCTGAAGCTTGTTGAAGCTTTGAACTTGCATACTTTCAAATTTGTTTGTGATCTGCCATTTTTTTTAAAAAACTGAAGCTCTGCATTGCTTTTTTTTTATTGAACTTTGATTCTCCTTTTTGGTTTTGAAACTGAGTTTCAATCTGAAGCTCTCACTTATTCCAGGTTGAAGTTCTTTGAAAACAAGGATTTAGTTTTCAGATTTTTAGCAGAAATGACAGATCTTCTTTTCTGATTTTTTTTCTGTTTCTTTGTTTTTCACTTTTTTTTCTCTCTTTCTTCTTTGGGAGTTGAGATATAAGATACTCAATCTTCCCTCTACTGTGCTTCAGATTTGCTGAGATATTTGATAATCTCTTATGGGAAACTGAAAAGTTTTTCATAATTTTAAATTCCATTATTTTATTCAATTAAATAATTTGAATGCCATGTGTAGAGAATTAATTATGAAACCTAAAGGCATGTTGATTTGCTTACTTATCTCCATTATGTATGTCTACATTTGTAATTTTCAAAGATAAAAGAATTTTCTTTAATAAATTTTTATTTCATATTTACTTTATAAATAAACATAACTTTTATTCCTTAGTATATACATGTATACATATGCCTTTATTTCAAAAAAAATTACATTTTCCTTCATGTTTACATTTATATTTACACAAGAAAATCTTATTCCAATTATTTTCTTACATTTAATTTTTGTTCAACATGTTTATATGCTTATATATATTTTTACAATTTTCATTCATACATTATTTTATTATTTATTTTTTTGTACAATTTTATAAAAGAAAAGAAGTGTTTTAAAAATTTAAATTTCATATTAACAATAGTCATATTTATTTATATAAGATAATTAAATCTTTAAAAATAATCTTTTGAATTTTTTTACATCTCCCACATATATTTAATATTTTAGAAAACAAACTATCATTAGCTTTTTAAAGTTTTTAAATTCTACTTTATTTTTAATGCATTTTATTTTGAAATCTTATAAATCTCGAATTCCTATTTATAATTCATTTATATAAATATACATCTTATTTTTCCTAAATCCAATATTTATGTGTAAGATACTTACACTTAAATTTCTAAATAAATTTCTATTTATAATAAAAAAGTATTCATTTATTCTAGAAATCTCTAATTAATGCACAATTTATTTTCAAAAATAAATTTAGTTGCCAAATTAAACTTGATAAATTCTCAGGAATGTTACAGATTCCCCCCTAAAAAAATTTCGTCCTCGAAATTTGCAAGAGAGACGAGAAAGAAAAGATGATGGATAAAGAAACAATTGATCAAATCATATCGAAATATTTATTCTGCATTTGGTTTATCAAATCATGATATCAACAATATGCGAAACAAACTCATACAATTATTTCACAAGATATTCGGGTCCATTGGTCTACGAATATGCAAGGGCATTGATTAGTTCGAAGGGATAACTAATCATTCGTGGAATATGTCGGTCCCCAGAGAATAGATAGATGGAATCAATTTTCTACAATTTCTCAAACACTAGATAGGGATTTCAAATTTGGGTCGGAATACCCCTAAATATATATAACTTGTCCCGCTTAGGACTTCAGTTTACACAAGAAATTACAATAGAATTTCAAATTTGGTTTTAATCGATATCGTTTTATCGATACAATTCAAATTTAGCTTTATATTCTATTAACCAATTTTAACTTAATTTAAATTTCCAATTTATTTAAAACTTTCAATTTCCAAATTCATTAGAGCTTAAAACGAAAAGCTGATAAGAAACTGATGAAGATACGAAGTAAGAATTTTCTACGACAATTCGTAGGACCACCATCACACCGAAACTTCTTCCTGGAGCTGATACAAAGCAATCAAAAGAATTTCGAAATCGAATCAAAGGAGATTGATAAAGAAAGTTATTCCGCTATTGCAGGGTATTGACCATTTGTACTGGTATTTCCCCGTCCCCTATCTCGTCCTCTTCTCGCACTCATACTTACTATTAGTGGATAGTAAGAGAATTTACTGAGGCATTCGAACGGATATCTTAGGGATTACTCATTCTAGGGTATACTTCACCCTATCTCTAATGAGCTACTTAATGTGTTATACTCCTGAGCTAAAGTTTTAACCTTCAGCTCTGATACCAAAATGTCACGGCACGAGGCAATGGCGACCGGTAGGCTTTGCAACCATCCCAGACCCACCGTGGCATAACAATGGTACCCCAGACCTCGCTTTTACGGCCAGCCTTTCAACTGTCTCGGCTTACGCCTAACCAACCCCTATTCACTGAGAGAGGACATGTAGGGGTAAGAGTCTCCCGTTCGCCACCAAACCACGAAGCGAGAACCCCCTATCACATTCACTAAGAGAGCAAGACTGGTGTGAGCAAAAAAAAGCAATTGGTCTTTTAAAACAAACAAAATAATTTAAATTTGAAATCCGTAGTGCTTTTTTAGAAAATGAAACTACCATAAGGCCTCCCGCCACACACACAATGCAAACGCGGACTTGGAGGAGATTTCTCCTTATGATAGTCTAATATGCTTAATACGAGAAAATTTCTTTGATATTATTACTATAAGTGCAAAGTGTGGAAAACCATTTCGAAAGTATAATATAAATCCTAGCCAGCATAGGTATTTCGCACTTATGCCTACTATAGCTACCATGTTCAGTAGCAGGTTACCACCACATTCCATGGCAGGTTATACAACTAAAACCGTACAGGGCGCGTATTGTTTGATTGGATTTCCAACAAATGGTCAGGCTAAGGAACTTCCTACTGTCCATGGGATCGCCTCTGGCGGGACGTCCCGAGAACCTAACCGGGTCTCTGCCATCACAAGGTCGGGTTACCTCTGTGACTAGGTAACTACTACTCGGGCGTGCCATCCCCCGGTCCATTGGGACCTTTATCTGAGGTACCTCTAATCCAACAACCACAAAGCAATCACAAAGTAATAGATCTGAAGTATCCACATGAGTGAAATATCTGGGCTCCATACCATGATACCACCCTTTTCCAGAAGGGAATAACACACCCTAAAGGGCGCGACCCTCATAACTTTGCCGCATCTTTCCTGTTTCGACCATTTTCGGGGTGTGAGGTCCTGATGCAGTCTCGTCCACAAAGCTACGCTTTATACAAAAGCCATGCTTTGATCACAAATGATCAACGAATGATCATCAACACACAGCAGCACTCAGCATGCCACACTACCAAATTGGGAATATATCACTGATAAATATCAACTACATAACCTCTGAGCTCGTACGTCTCAGAGAAGGGTGTTAAGCTAAGAGAATAAATTCTCCGCCACCAAACAGAAATGTATTTGATAGAGATCAATTTAATATCTCAAAGTGTAATGTCAGACATACAACCATACAAGTCTGTTCCGGGTTCGAACAGAACCGAAGACACTTCCGAAGAAGCCCTTGCAAATCCGGGTATCCACAATCCCGATCGGACTTCCCATAACTTAGGGAATCTCTATACCGTAGCTACTCGGTGCAGAGACAATCGATAGGTTATCCTAACGTTCTTGAAGACACCCGGTCTTCAACACCGGTCTTCAAATGCAATCCATAATGACGTATCACTATTCGGAATGGGTTATATGACACAAGGTCCTCTCTCGGCTAAACCGAATAGCGAGCGCGATATTTAAAAATATATGGATATGGGATTTCAGTTAAGTCACAACTTAAAAATCCAAAGCTTTTCTTCAAATGGTTAAACAAATTACCGTTTCAAATCTTTAAACAAAAAGATATATTTCACAAAGTTCACCTAGTTTCACAAAGATCTATTCATAGATTTTCAAAACAATTTTCATTTCAATTTGGATTAACTAAATTAAATCTTTAAATTAAGATTTAATTTATAGTTTTCAAACCCGTTTCCAAAGGTTTATTCATAACTTGGAAAACTATTCCCATTTTAGATTTGAAATCCGTTTTAACACAAATTGGACATCCATTTCATATGTGGAAGCTTTTATTATTTGAAAACAAATAGTTTTTCGTTTCGGAAAAATCCAATTTTATTTATACAAGTTAAAATCTTGGGTTAAATTTAAAGTCCCAAAACAACACCTTTAAAATGGTTTAAATCCATATAAACACATTTATAAGTTGAATACCCTCTTTTTAAACCATAGTTCCTAAATCATAAAATTCAATTTCCAATATTGAATTCAAGTTTTAAATCAAATTATTTAAATTTCCAGAACTCAATCAAGTTATTTAAAATAACTTTTACTTTTGAAATTCTCTTTTCCAAAGCTTTCAATTCCAAAACTATTTTGGATTCAAAAATTCAATCTTTAAAACTATTTCAAAATCGGTGACTTAACCTATGTCCACGTGCAATACATATTTGTGTGTGTATAGGTGTGGTCCAGGGGTTTTACACAATAAAAGTGTCACATCATCAATCAGCACAGATTCAAATACAACAATATATCTAATAAGCGGTATAAACTATAACGCTTATATTTGATAAGCGGAACAAACCAAATTGTAACACTTATCTTTCATTCACAGATCACGGGTGTGTATCACAGATAATAAATTACAGTAAACATAGCTCAAATCAAAATAGAGCATCACAATCAGGGATGACTTCTTCTTTCCCAATTTCAACAACCCAGATAAACGATCCCACGCGTGCACGTGTACAATAACTACGATCGCCTCCGATCACTGTCGTGATCACCAGCAAGTCAACACAATGCTTTCGATCCTCGCGACTACCCAAACTCGTGGAAAAACCATCAATCAAAATCTAAAGTTTGAGACCTGACCAGATGAAACTCATCGAACGAAAAACGTCACGCATCACCACCACCTTCGATCAGACGCCCCATCACTGCATCCAAACCTTCGCCGAAGTTCACTGCACCGATCCCCCCAGGTGCGGTAGCACTCGATCACTTGGGGGAAAAGAAAAAAAGAAAAAAAAAATGAAATGTTCAACCCAGTAAAACTAGGGTTGCCGACCCAAATCCACTTCGCTCAGCTCCAAAATGATTTGATAAATCTTCTTAGTATTTTTCCCTAAATCTACGATCATCCAGCGAGCTTTAGTTTCAATCAAGAGATGAATCAACAACCCAATCACCAGAATTTAACAAAAGTAAGTTTTCCGTTCAACTCAAATTATCTCGATATCCCAAATCTTAAAAATCATGAATTTGTCACCTAAAATCATCATTTTCCACTCCAAATCAAATTATGGAATCCAATTTTGAATTCTTGATAATTGGTTTTTCCTGCTTTGCATATATGTTACTGTAACTCCATATTTTTTTGAATATTTTTTTTTGAAAAAATATCTTGGGATCATTTTTAAAATATGGATTTGGTAAGTACAAACAAGTTTTCTTTAAAGACCGAAGCATGATATTGATTCTTTCGAGTGGTATAGATTTTTGAACAGATTTACAAAACCTGTTATATAAACAGAGATGTATATTTTAGCTGTAAGTTTAGTTTTCCGGTGATAATCTAAAGTTTTTAACTTAAGTATAACTTTAAACTAAAGTCTGTGATGGAACAAACTTGTTTGATTTGAATCTTGAGTTTAAACAGCGACAAATTCAAGAGGTTTTAAATTTAGATCAAAACTTAAGTCCTAGGAACTATGAACAGAGAGGACTCAGGTCATTTTCTTACTGTAATTTACTATTTTTGAAATAATCACTAAATTTAAAATTATGATATCATTTTTAAAATTAATGTTGCCTTGTTTTCAAGCAATTTCTCTTCAGGAATCATAGTTTAATATAGTTTATATTGAGAGATATGGATTTTTTGTTGTTGTTTCTAAACTGTAGTTACAACAGGGACAAGGTATATTCACATACAGACATCTACATTCATACACCCAAAGTCATTCAATCATATTCCAGAAAACACTCAAACATATCACAATAACATCATTTCAAGCATCATCAAAATAGATTCAAGCTTTTAGTTTTAGAAGTTTTGCTCACCTTGGAGTTGTGCAGGAAGAAGCAAAGAACAGAAAGCAAAGCCTGTATATTCCTTTTTTACTTTATTCCTTTGATCTGCAAAAGTTTATTAATACAAAACTTTATTTAAATTTCTATTGTATTTGTTACTTACCCCATTAATAACAAACAAAAGAATTTATTTACTTACAGTTTGAATTTGTTTTAAAGCTTCAAACTTATTTTATTTTCCTGGCCGCAGACTTCAATTTACATTTGAATCTGCATTTTGGGTTTTGTTTCATTATTGACTATTAACATCAAACTTCAAATTTTAAAAAAAGAAATTTGCTTACCTATCCCTTCTTTTTTTTCCAGCCAAACTTGTTTCTTCCAGGTTTTGATTTCCAGATTTAAATTTTCCTTCTTTACTTTGGTTTGAACTTTGAAACTTTTAAATCTGAAGCTTGTTGAAGCTTTGAACTTGCATACTTTCAAATTTGTTTGTGATCTGCCATTTTTTTTAAAAACTGAAGCTCTGCATTGCTTTTTTTTATTGAACTTTGATTCTCCTTTTTGGTTTTGAAACTGAGTTTCAATCTGAAGCTCTTACTTATTCCAGGTTGAAGTTCTTTGAAAACAAGGATTTAGTTTTCAGATTTTTAGCAGAAATGACAGATCTTCTTTTCTGGTTTTTTTTTCTGTTTCTTTGTTTTTCACTTTTTTATTTCTCTCTTTCTTCTTTGGGAGTTGAGATATAAGATACTCAATCTTCCTCTGCTGTGCTTCAGATTTTCTGAGATATTTGATAATCTCTTATGGGAAACTGAAAAGGTTTTCATAATTTTAAATTCCATTATTTTATTCAATTAAATAATTTGAATGCCATGTGTAGAGAATTAATTATGAAACCTAAAGGCATGTTGATTTGCTTACTTATCTCCATTATGTATGTCTACATTTGTAATTTTCAAAGATAAAAGAATTTTCTTTAATAAATTTTTATTTCATATTTACTTTATAAATAAACAAAACTTTTATTCCTTAGTATATACATGTATATATATGCCTTTATTTCAAAAAAATTTACATTTTCCTTCATGTTTACATTTATATTTACACAAGAAAATCTTATTCCAATTATTTTCTTACATTTAATTTTTGTTCAACATGTTTATATACTTATATATATATTACAATTTTCATTCATACATTATTTTATTATTTATTTTTTTGTACAATTTTATAAAAGAAAAGAAGGGTTTTAAAAATTTAAATTTCATATTAACAATAGTCATATTTGTTTATACAAGATAATTAAATCTTTAAAAATAATCTTTTGAATTTTTTTACATCTCCCACATATATTTAATATTTTAGAAAACAAACTATCATTAGCTTTTTAAAGTTTTTAGATTCTACTCTATTTTTAATGCATTTATTTTGAAATCTTGTAAATCTCAAATTCCTATTTATAATTCATTTATATAAATATACATCTTATTTTTCCTAAATCCAATATTTATGTGTAAGATACTTACACTTAAATTTCTAATTAAATTTCTATTTATAATCAAAAATTATTCATTTATTCTAGAAATCTCTAATTAATGCACAATTTATTTTCAAAAATAAATTTAGTTGCCAAATTAAACTTGATAAATTCTCAGGAATGTTACAATTATTATAGCCACTGTGTAGTAGCTTTGAGTTTGTATCGGTGTGTCGGATTTCCTCTCGAAATCAAATGCATGTTATACTATCCGACATAGCGGTGCTCGCACAAAGCAATTATACAGATGGTCGCTCCTCAACAGCCTTATTCTCCGTGCTAGTTGATGGCATTACACCGTAGTTTCCTTGGCAAGCAACAAGCGGTTGTTTCTACAATGATATCTGAATGGAATGATCTCGGAATTTTATCCACTTGTGAAATTCAAGTTCGAGCTTCCGATTTGTGTTCATCTCTTGTTTTATGTAGTCTTGAGGCTCATCCTTCTCTTTTAGATCGCATTCTTGAAGCTCAAAGGCTAGATCCCGAATTGGCTCTTCTTCGCCAAAATATTAAGGATAAAATTGATATTGAAGGTTTGAAAGACTTTGATATCGATTCTCGTGGTGGCATTCGGAAATTTGGTAGACTAATCGTGCCAAATATTAGTGATCTTCGTAAAGATATTTTGGAAGATTCTCATCATTCTAAATTTACCATTCATCCCGGTAGTAGTAAAACGGAGGCGGATATGAAGCGACTTTATTATTGGGAGGGAATGAAATCTGATATTGCTAACTTTGTTAAGTGTTTAATGACTTGCCAACTTGTCAAAGCCGAACATCAAAGGCCTGATGGGTTATTGCAACCTTTAGAAATTCCAATTTGGAAGTGGGACCAAATTTCCATGGATTTTATAGACGACCTTCCCCATTCTCGTTCGGGTCATGATAGCTTATGGGTGATAGTTGATAGACTCACTAAATCCTCCCATTTTATTCCCGTTCGGTCCAATCGAACCGTTCCTCTCTTGGCCAAACTTTTTATCAAAAAAATTGTTAAATTGCATGGAGTTCCTACTTCTATTGTTAGTGATCGTGATCCATTGTTTACTAGTGGATTTTGGAAGAGTCTTCGAAAAGCTTTAGGAACGAAGCTTAATTTTAGCACCGCTTATCACCCCCAGTCCGATGGACAAACCGAGCATGTGAATCAAACTCTTGAAGATCTTCTTCGTGCTTGTGTGCTTGATTTCGATGGAAGTTGGGAAGATCACATTTCTCTTGTTGAGTTTTCCTATAATAATAGCTTCCAATCTAGTATTGGTATGACTCCTTTTGAGGCATTCTATGGAAGGCCATGCCCTTCTCCTTCTTTTTGGCTTAAGACCGGTGAGAAGCTGGTTTTAGGTCCAGATTTTATTCGTGGTTCCACAAAAAAGATTGATCTTGTTTGTCATAGGATGAAAGAAGCCCAGAGTAGACAAAAATCCTATGCCGATAACCGAAGAAGGAGGTTAGAATTTTCTGTGGTAGATTTGGTGTTTGTTCGTGTTTCACCTATGAAAGGTGTTGTGCGTTTCAGTCGATCGGGAAAGTTAACGCCTCGATATATTGGTCTATTTCCTATCACTGAATGTATTGGTTCATGGCTTATCGCCTTTTATTACCAGCTCAGTTTTCTTCTATTCATGACGTGTTTCACGTTTCTCAACTAAAGAAGTGCCTTCGAGATTCTGATTCTATTATTGAGCCCAGTGTTGTGGAAGAAATTAAAGTTTCGTCCAATCTAACTTTTGAGCAACATCCTACTTGTATTATTGCTTCGGAAGTCAAACGACTTCGAAATAAAGATGTTTCGCTTGTCAAAGTTCAATGATCCTCAAATCCTAAGGATTGTTCTTGGGAATCAAGAGAATTCATCGAGCGAAGGCATTCAGACTTACTTTCTCATGCTCTTTGAGGTGAACTTCTTACTTCAAAATTCTTTTGTGTTAATATGCTTTTATGGTTGTTACTTTTTATCTTCTTCTTAAATATTGCGAGGACGCAATTTCTTTAAGGAGGGGAGTCTGTAACAACCCGCATATTTATCGATTTTATATTTAAATATTTTATTTAAATATTTTATCGATACTCTGAATTTAGTCCGAAAAGCTACTTTTTGCATACGATCGAATTAGGACTCGGGACCACTTCCATTGAGTTCAAAATGCCATTTGCGATCTTTTTGAGTATAAACTTTGATATGTTTTGAGTTAGTGGAATTTTGCCACTTTTCTCTTGGGGCTTTGGTTTGGGCTGAGCCCATTAACCCCACTTTTTAACTCAGTCCCAACCCTCTCCTCTTCATTTACTTCCTTTCTATTTTCCTTATACTCAAGCTTTTACATCAATAGAGAGTGGAATGGGAAATTAAAACTCAAGCCCTAGTTTTCTTTTGCAAATCAAGCTCTAGCTGCAAACTAGTAGAAGAAACTTTGGTAAGCCTCTCTTCTTCTTCTCCAACTCATTATTTTATCAATTTCAAAAATTCCTAAACCTAACTTTGGGAGTGTTCTTCCTTTTGAGCATAGATTCAAGCTCATTTGGGTTGTGTTGAAGAGTGGTTGATTCTCCCTTTGCTTTCAAGCTTCTTCTTCATTGTTTTTGTGAAAAGGTGAGATTTTTATCACACATCTATGCTTATAATTATCTTCGATTGTTAGGTATGAATTCCTAACACTTATTCTTGTGCAATTGCTTTTGGTTTGGATTGATTTGGTGAATATTTCAAATTTTAGTGTTTTGAGTTCAATTCTTTAAAAATCCTAACTTTAATGTTTTAATCATGTTTTTGGTGATGAATCGATGAGCTTATATGGCCGGGTAGTCGATGGGCATAAACCCTTAGTGTTGTTGCTCGACCGATTGCAATTCGGAAGGGATTGGCATTTATTAGATAGGCATGGGAGTGCTGGCAACCGGCTCCGGTCGACTGAGCTCAGGGTCTGGTCGACCGACCTGCTACCCGAGCACTTCCTGCCTCTGGTTTGGAAGTATAGGTTACAGGCTCCGGTCGACCGAGCTCAGGGTCTGTTTGACCGACCTGCTACCCCGAGCACTTCCATCTTTGGTTCTGTCAACCGACTCAGGGAGTCTGGTTGACCGACCTGCTCCTATTTGCCAATTTTGCCTATATTGCCTATTTTGTTGAATTTCCAACTTTGATCGATTTGTGTTGTTTCCCTTTTGTTGTTATCATTTATTATCGACTTTGATGACATTTTCTTTGGGAATTTTAGGAATATCCATTTTGATGGATTAGATATCGATTTCTTTGGATTTTATTCACATCTTCGAATGTGAATTTCGGTGATTGATTGTTTTACAATCATTTTTGTGATTTGACACTTTAAAAATATAAAGGTTTCAATACTAGTAGTAAATATCAAACTCTTTTATCAAAACGATTTCAACTCTATTTTCAATATCAAGCGTGTTTATAAAACCGTTTTCCAATCTACTAGCATATACAAACCTTTACCTCGTTCGTATGAGAAATATAATTAAATGGCTTGGTAAAACAAGTGGTATGAAATGCTTTCGTTTACTTCGTCGGTTAATTCTTAGACTTGTTCGATTGAATCTCTTGTGACAATTTTCTAGTGGAGATCTACAATTTGTTCGTAAATATTTGAGTTAAGCTAGTGGTTATGGGACATGAAGCTAAATTCATATATTTACTAGCTTAGTGTAATTGACACTTTCTTGACGATCAACGACGATCATTTTTGTGATTTAGACTAGCAATGTGCGATGTCTCTTTGTCTGCGAGGGAGACTAAACCCCGTTTTGTGGAGTTTCGACTCAAATTGGTGGTGTAGCAACCCATGGTCTTCGGGCCATTTGTGGAGCTTCGGCTCAATTTGTGATCGTTAGCAACCATGGAATTAGCGTTCCGTTTGTGATACACGTGTTGGTGAGCTTTATGCTCCCGTTTGTGATAGGCCATTCCCCCTTTTTGTGATTTCTGTATTTCGTGTGTTGATTTCTGGAATTTGTGCTTCACCAATTTTCGTGATTTTCATTGATATGATTTATCAATTTTTGTGCATTGGTGAATTCGTGTGTCATTGACTTGTTGTGAATACAAGTTTTCGGTATGAAACCCTTTTTGGATCTTTGAGAAGATTCTTGTGATATTGATTAATCTCATGTTGATTTTCAATTACATATTTATAGTAGTATGCCATTATGGTTGTCATATGTTTATGCCATATCTCTTATTCTATATCACGTCATATGATATTTATAGCTAGAATGATCCTTTTGTTATTTTCTTATGAAATAATACTCGGGTCAGACCGAGATATTATAGGTGCTTCTGCTTGACTTCTCCCCAGGGATTCATTACTCTGACTTTTGGCTAACTACTTAGATTAGTAGTTTTTGTTGTAAACATTTGAGATATAGACTCTATGATGTATACTTATTCTTTTGTATAGCAAATGTTGCTATTCTTTTGGGTTATTGTGGATCTTTTTGACCACTACTCTGATGTACACTTTCATGTGTTGTATATTCATATCTTTTTCCGCCTTTGTGATATGGATGTATGTGACTGATTTGTGTTATGTTTATTTCTATATTTGTTTTCGAAGATTATTATAGCCACTGTGTAGTAGCTTTGAGTTTGTATCGGTGTGTCGGATCTCCTCTCGAAATCAAATGCATGTTATACTATCCGACATAGCGGTGCTCGCACAAAGCAATTATACAGATGGTCGCTCCACAACAGCCTTATTCTCCATGCTAGTTGACGGCATTACACTGTAGTGTCCTTGGCTAGCGTGGGTATAGAGGTGGTGCGTCAAAATTTACTTCTAGAAATGTAAAAAAGGGGATTTACGAAATTGGGGCTTAAATCAAATTGGTGATAAATCAAGAGGGATTTATAAATATTAGACTAGCATTTTGGAATTAATTTTTTTTTGTGGAGAAGTTAAGTTTTTTTTGAAAAGTAGATTCTAAATTATTAAACTAGTAGCTTAAAAGTATTTAAAAATATTTCAAAACGTTAGTTTTTTTTTTAAATTTTCAAAATGAATTATAAGTTTTATAAACAAGTCTTGTAAATCGACTAGAATCTTACTAATAAATCAGATTTAATTATTGTTTCAAAATTATGTAATTATTTTAATTTTTTATAGTTATTTAATTATTAATTAAGTTAATTTATAACGAGTTAATGTTAAGTTAATTATTATTTAAGAATAAATGAGCATTATTATTTTAAAAGATAAATTATTACAGATTAATACTATTTTATATAATAACTTTTATAGAAGTGTGTTTCCCTAATTAAACTTGGAAATTTTATACAAAAATTTTATATGTATTATTTTGAGAAAATTATTAAATAAAGTTTTCAAAAAGTAATGGTATACTTTCATGGCGAAATCGGAGGCAAAGATTGCCCGTAGTTAAATTTTGGATTTCTCTGAGATAGAGATGTAAGCATTGAGCAGTGAATCCATGATCAATACGCATGGTGCTTTCATTATTTTTTTAAAAGGTTTTCAAATATTTTTGAAAACAATGGCTAGTGAATGTACTTACTCCGATAAGATGAGTATATACCTTGTGATAAAGAGATTTAATTTATTAAATTTAAATTAAATGAGACTTAGTGTTTTCAGTGGAAAATGAACTCTTTGGTTGAATGATTGTTTATTTGATAGTTAGACAACCGACCATCAAATCTTGACCCAAAAAACAACTTTGGGAATATCTAGGTGAAATAAGGGAATTTTATGGTACAGTTACCATTGGAAGGTGCTATACTATACGTATAAACTCATTTTGTTCTTCTAGGACAAAGATAAGGAAATCCATCCACTAACGGTTAGGAGGTGCTCCGATCTTATTTTCGTCTATTTATTTCCAAAAGAACCGGGATTGAGTTTACCAGAAATATCGAACGTTGTTTCGAAGAGACCGGGACCGGATAAATTATCCGAAAACCACTTCAATCCAATGAGTACATTTTCGAAGTGAAGAAAAGAGCACGGAATCGAAGATGGAGCAGTGAAGTGCAAGGGCTAATCGCTAATAATCCTAAGAATGATTCCAAAATGGATGTAGTAGGAATAGTGCCTTCGTTCAGACCCAGAACGGACTTGAATGGATGAATGCTATCATTACATTGCCATTGGAGGACAATGAGCATTCCGTGTATAAATTCCTTAAAAGGTAATCGTAGCCTCAAAACTCATCAACAAGAATGATTGAAAATCAGGGGAGATGCAGCAAGGCTAAGTAGGTCGCATGCAATTAGGTTATGTTTATCAACTTTCTAGACAACCTCGGATATTATACCTATGGTGCGTAGAAGAACTCGGTAAGGGTGGGAACATCTGGGGTGATAGCATATTCGATACTATCCAGATTAGGGGTAGTCCAGTCTTGTGTTGCAGGGGATCCCGGCGAGGTCCTCGGTACATTTTTCTAGATGTGTACTGTGATAAGTGGTACCCCAGTGCCTAGTCATTTGTATGTAATCAATTCTCCAATACATGCCTTTACAGTTTTGGTTGTAGAGCCCAGTATGCTGGAATTTATTTAATGTAACAATTTTGGCTATTTGAATAAGTATTTGTACCTAGACACTATTATAATATTAGATGATTTTGATATAAAAATTTTTGGTTATCGTAAGGTAAAAACCTGTCGTGTTTGTGTGTGGCGTGGTCTTACGAGATAACTTTGTTTTCAAATGTTTTTTCTAACTTTAATAATTCAATTTGAGTATGTTTTCTCATGCTCGTATTCCAGACTGACTCGGGTGTTATTTTATTATAATGCTCTGGTCAGACTGAGTATTACATATTCAGGTTAGGATGCTATGGAGCTCAGGAGACGAGTTGGATGACGAAGTCGTATTTCATGTATTGGATTTTATTTCGCTGCGTATTGCACGTTGTATATTCAGCACTTGTTAGGACAAGTTATTATAGCTGTCCAGTATTGAGTTATTGATGTGATGTACTCTGATGATGTAATGTGTAAATAACAGTTGTAATTCTTTTTGTATAAAGACATGTTATTATCTATTATATATTGTTCCACTACGATTGTGAGATATGTGTTTTTGTTTCTGTTTTCTTCTTCTACCTCTTTCTTCTTTTCCTCCAACGATCTGGTAGGTTTGCTATATAGTGGACGTATTGATGTCGATTTTCAAGGGTCAAAATCCAGGCCATGACAATATACCTTATTATGGTTGTTTGTTCCACATATTTTACATGCTTATTATTTTAAGTCGTAAAGTTATGATATTAGTATCTCACCTTTTATTTAGGTATAGTCTGACCCGTTTATTATTTTAATACTCGGGCCAGACCAAGACTTTATAGGTATAGGGTGTAATGGGCAGGAATTTTCGAACCTCGAAAATCGACATCAATAAATCCACTTTATAGAATGCTGAGAAATCAAGTGGCGGAAGCACGGTTCATTAGGGGTGAAGAAGAAAAAGATAGAAGAAAAGAAAATAGAACAACACAGAATCTCACAATCGCAGCGGAAAAAAATATATATAATAATAGATTTTCATACAAAAGAATATGTTACTGTTAAATGCTTACAATCATCAGAGTACAACAATCGATACATCAATCTGGACAGTTATAATAACTTTTCCTTATACAGCAGAAAATGTTATTCAAGTACGGAAATACATCTTTCATCGAGCTCGCTTCCTGAACTCCATAGCTTCCTATGCCGAATCTGTAATACTTGGTCTAACCTGAGCATTATAATATAATAACACCCGAGTCAGTCTGGAAAACCAGTGTGAGAAAACACAATCAAATTGAATCATTAACTTTTATCAAATCCTTTGAAAATCAAAGGTATCTCGTAAGACCTCGCCACGCATAAACGCGACAGGTTTTACCTTACGATAACCAAAACATTTTTATCAAATCCATATGATATTATAATAGTGTACATAGAAAGTAAATAGAAAATAGCTGAAATGCTTGCATCTCATGTTCCAGCACAGTTGGGCACAATCAAAACTGTACGATGCTTATTGGAGAATGGATTCCATCAAATGACTGGGCCACTGGGGTACCGCTTATCACACCTCTAGAACAATGTACCGAGGACCACGCCAGGATGACTTGCTACACAAGATCGGCCTACCCCTAACTGGATAGACCGAATATGTTATCACCCATAGGTGTTCCCACCCTTGCCATCGAGCGCTCCTTCCATGCATAGCTATATCCATAATATAAAGGTTTTCAAGGACATCTAGAAAGGTGTTGACATACTTTAGGGTGCGACCCACTTAGCCTTGCTGCATCTTTCCTGTTTTATCCATTCCTGGTTGATGAGGCTCAAGAATAAGCATTACCTTTCAAGAACAATTTTACATAGAATGCTCATCGTCCTCCAAGCATTCCTCCATACAAGTTGTCCTGGATCTGGACAAACCTTATCGCCATCTTCATCATCTTCATGGTATTCATTCGTTACGTGCAAACCAGATGGAAATGATTTTCAGATAATTAGATCTGATCTCGATCTCTACGAAACGATTAACGAAATTGGAAAATATTGATAGTCGGTTATTTAACTATCAATAAAACACCCATAAGCAGTCACTAGGCCTTATTATAAATCTTTCCAAAATATTTATTTTCAAAATATCTTTAAGAGATATATCAATTCCTTCCAACATTGAAAAGAATTATTAATACATAAATCCTTAACAGGATACTTCCAAAACATCTCAACACTTAGAAATATTCCCAAATTTTTATTTTCTATACTTAGGAAAATATCACAAGCATGATTTTCCAAAATCCTTTCAAATATCAATACTGAAGAGAATCTTTCGTGACATATCTCACAAGTCTTCGGAATTTTCACTAATTCCTTTTTCATTTTCAAAAATTGGTTTTATCTACTTATAATCTCTTCTATCTATTTATAACTTCTTTATGACTTCAGATTCAACCGCGAATTTCTTATTCCTAATATTCCGAAACCTCCCTTAAGTTCCAAAAAATTTATTTTAAGATTTTCCCTTTATAAAATACTATCCGTTAAATAACTTCATTCATAATCTCGAGAGGATTTAAAAATAAATTCCAATCTATTAAAACTGTATATACAAAATAAGTATTTCAAATGGTAATAGTTTATTTTAAAGTATGTTTAAGTAAATTTAAAACATCAAAACATTTCAAATAACATCAATAACTCATTTCCAAATCATATTTAAACAACTAATTAATTTACAAAGCCGATTTATAAAATTAGAATTATTTCAATAAATATTAAATAATAGAATAACTAACTATTCGAAATATTACAAATAATAATTTTAGTTACATAATATAGTAATTTAAAATCCCATTTAAAACAATTTTAATTCCTCGACAAAAATTATTTTAAAAATCCAACATTTGCAAATTCCAACTTATAAATCCCTCTCGATTCATATCACATCGTTTCTATCTCAATTTTATCACCATTCACTTATTCCAAGATAGATTCCACTATTTCATTCCTAAACGATTTCCAAAGCTCGATATAAATTCACATTGTAAAGCTAGATTTCCAATTTATCAACTGATCATCTTTTCTTTACTTATAAACATCATTTATAAATTCATAACCCCTTTGAGTTCACCTGTTTATAAAATAAATCTTATTTATAAAATTCCATTATACAAATTCATTTCTTATAAATCTCATTTATACTCCCAATCTATTTTTAAATATTGATTTTAATCTCCTTTTTATATTTCTAGAATATCATTTATAAATTTTCTTTATATAATTCATTTTTAAAATTCCCATCTAATAATTCAAAGTAGTTAAGTGTACCAAAAATAAAATAAATTCTAATTCAATTTCTATTTAAATAAACTCAATTTCAATATAAATTTTTTTATATCCAAATTCCTTTAATTCCTTCCATTTATAAAAGTATAATTATGGTATTTAAAATTTCAAAATTTCAGGCCTTTTCTATAATAGCATCTAAATAATTTCAATAAATACAATAATCTATACTAAACTATTATACACAATCCCTATGTCACTATATATGAAATTAAATTCAATATTTTGAGGAATCCAGTTGGATCCCTCCAACCTGTATTCCTGCATTAACAGATGTTAATACAACATAAAAATACCAATCCCACATCGAAGGGGATATCACGGTATATAAGGTCATCCGCTATTATGAGGGGCACATAGGGTTTCATCCACTATAATGTGCAGGAATATAACTCCAAATACTAGTGTATATACTACTGTATATATAATATAATATCATTCAACAGACAACAATTTATAAATTCAACCAAGTTTCCAATAATTTATTTTAACTATTTAAAATTAAATTCTAGCCATCCAAAGACAATGAGACTTAATCACCTTGAATTTTTTTTGAAACTGCCAATCTTTCCAATCCCAAATTAGTTGGTCCATCTACTTGGAATAGTTTGGATAGGTGCTCGAGATCCAGGGGAAAGTAAACATCCGGATGAGTGAATCGAAGACCAGTAACAAACTGGATCAGACGTCTTCCACATCAATTCGACAGTATTCCAGTGTATAGTGTTTCTTTGCTTCGATCCAACTTGACTTATTTAAATGATTTTGGCCTTGTGTAATTTATTGTGTATAAATGAACGTCAGTATAATTTAATCGATAATTATTTTATTTTATAAATTAACCTACTAATTATCTTAAAAAATCATCCTAATTACCTCATCACCAGACAGTATCTCTTCATCACCTCCAGCCTTCGACTGGTACGACTCCGCAACCCCCATAACTTCCTGAGATGAACGCAAACAACCTTAGACCCACACCCTCGACCTGTTCCTGCCACACCCTTCAAGCGATCGGAACCTTAACCAACTTCGATGCCGCCGCCCTCTAACAACCATGCCCTTCGTCATCATCTAGAAAAACTCACGCGTACGAAAATAAATCGTGAATTCAGCCAACATCGTCTATGGCCTGTTGTATATATAATATATACAAAAGTATCCTACACAATAGTTTAAATCACTCCAATAATTTATACTAAACTATCCTACACAATCCATATGTCACTATATATAAAATTAAATTCAACATTTTGAGGAAGCCTGTTGGGTCCCTCCAACCTGTTTTCCTGCATCCATAGATGTTAATACAACATAAAAATACCAATTCCACTTCGAGGGGTATATCGCGGTATATAGGGTCATCCGCTATTATGCAGGGTGCATAGGGTCTCATCCGCTATAATGTATGGGAATATCACTCCAAATACTAGTGTATATACTATTGTATATATAGCATAATATCATTCATCATATAATAATTTATAAATTCAACCAAGCATCTAATAATTTATTTTAACTATTTAAAATTAAATTCTAGCCATCCAAATAGAGTGATATATACGCACCCTGATTTTTTTTGAAATTGCCAATTGTTCTAGTTACAAATTTATTCTAATGTATAATGTTTCTTTGCTTCGATCCAACTTGACTTGTTTAAATAATTTTTGGCTTCGTATAATTTAATATGGATAAATGAATGTCAATATAATTTAATCGACAATTATTTTAATTTTATAAATTACCTACTAATTATCTAGAAAATCACCTTAATTACCTCATCACCGGACAATATCTCCTCATCACCTCCATCCTTCATGTGATAACCCGGATTTTTGGATATCTAGTAATTAGGTACGTCTCGCCAGTTGTTTATAAGGTTTTACTTGTGTTTCGAACACAATGGAACATGTTTCGAAGGCTAATTCAATCATATGTAGATGATAGCTTTTTGAATCGATTTAAAATATTAAATTTTCGATTTTTAATTCAACGCGTTTCTCACCCGTACGAACAAACGGTAATTTCAAACACTACAAAATTTGAAATCTGATAATAATTTACTATTACGGATCCAATGGAACCAGTTTCATCAAATTTTGAGACCGTGCCTCGGAAGGCAATTTAACTCGTCGATTTATTCGAGCGATTTTCAAAATCATCGAAATGATTTAAAATTTCAATTTTAAAGCTTTACTAACTTAATTATAAATCATATAGAATTCATATTCATATTTGAAATCATTCTAGTTGAGTTTAAATCAAAATCTGATTTTTTGCATTATCACTATATATTAAATTCCATTATTAAATTATTATAAATATTCTAATTTAACTTATCGACTTTGTATTTCATCCAAAGGTCTAATATTAAAATTCAAATCCAAGTAGACTTTAAATAAATTTTAGAAACCATTTCCATATCTATGTATACCCAGATTCACAAATTATCTCAATTTCAAATGTTAAATCACTATGTATCCAAATTTTAAAACTTCTAATTTATACTTTGAAATCATTTCTTTAAAAATATACTTAGTTTTCCAGGAAAATATAGTTTCCATCTTTTTTTTAAAATAAAATCACCTTTTTATTTCAAAAGTGAATTACAATTTTTTTACAAATGGAGTGGAATATTTGTCAATGGATAAATTATTTAGATCATTTTTGAAACTTAAAAAAAATTATTATAGGAAAAATTAGCTTAAATAAAATTATGGATAATTAAATTTATTAAATGGGAATTTACCATTTGATTAGTTCAATATTAATAGAACCAAATCAAGGCTAGCCGATTGTTTTCTTCAAAATAATATAATTATAATACTATAGCGCAGACACATAGTGAAAAAAGAAATTACAGTAAAATCTTTCAAATCTGAAAATTCGATTTTCTTAATTTCAAGTTTTGTTTATAGGAATAAATTCGTATTAGAAATTAATGAATTTTGATCATGGCTTCATAATTTTTAAGTTTGTCTACGTTGGGAATTCTTGAGTTGATCAGATATTGGGTTTTTGTCGATTTCCGACGAGCGGCGACGAGTTGTAGGTCAGGTTTGATGCCGGAGGAAGTGTGAAGGATAGGGATCATGGGGAAAATGCTTGGCGGATTTATAGGTGGCTGTGGTGGCCGGGCGATGTCGAACTAGGGTTCGATGACCAGTTTTGGTCGATGTTGCAAAAGAGGATTGTGTGTCGTCGATGAAGCACTGGAGACAATCGCATGTGGTGGAATGGAGGCGTGGGTGAGTGGCGCAGCTTTAGACGCGGCAATGTGAACTCTGGTGATCAGGGTTGGGGAAGCGGGATGATTTCTTTGATGGTTTGGGTTCCTAGAGGTGACAGCATACCTAAATTTCGATTCTAGTTGCGATTGTCAAATCTGGGCGGTCGGTACGACTATGGGGTTGGTCGGTGACTTGCTAGAGGTAGTGTCATGGGTGGGATTGTGACGCTCCACCTCTAAACCCATGCTAGCCAAGAACACTACGGAGTAATGCTGTCAACTAGCATGGAGAATAAGGCTGTTGAGGAGCGACCATCTGTATAATTGCTTTGTGCGAGAACAGATATGCCACGGAACCAATACGTTCAGTGATAGGCAACAGACCAATATATCGAGGTGCTAACTTTCCCGATCGACTGAAACGCACAACACCCTTCATAGGTGAAACACGAACAAACACAAAATCTCCTACAGAAAATTCTAATTACCTTCTCCAGGTATCGGCATAGGATCTTTGTCTACTCTGGGCTTCTTTCATCCTATGACGAATAAGGTCAATCTTTTCTGTGGAATCATGAATAAAATCTGGACCTAAAACCAGCTTCTCACTGGCCTCAAGCCAACAAGAAGGAGATCGGCATGGCCTTCCATAGAGTGCCTCGAAAGGTGCTATACCAATACTAGATTGGAAGCTATTATTATAGAAAAACTCAACAAGAGAAATATGTTCCCAACTTCCTCCAAAATCAAGAACACATGCACGAAGAAGATCTTCAAGAGTTTGATTCACACGCTCAGTTTGTCCGATGGACTGGGGGTGATAAGCGGTGCTAAAATTAAGCTTCGTTCCTAAAGCTTTTTGAAGACTCTTCCAAAATCCTCTAGTAAACAATGGATCACGATTACTAACAATTGAAGTAGGAACTCCATGAAATTTTACAATTTCTTTGATAAAAAGTTTGGCCAAGAGAGGAACGCTTCGATTGGACCGTACGGGAATAAAATGGGCAAATTTAGTGAGTCTATCAACTATCACCCATAAGCTATCATGAACCGAACGAGAACGGGGGAGGGCATCAATAAAATCCATAGAAATTTGGTCCAACTTCCAAATTGGAATATCTAAAGGTTGCAATAACCCACCGGGTCTTTGATGCTCGGCCTTGACAAGTTGGCAAGTCATGCAACACTTAACAAAGTTAGCAATATCAAATTTCATTCCCTCCCAATAATAAAGTCGCTTCATATCCGCGTACATTTTACTACTACAGGAATGAATGGAAAATTTCAAATGATGAGAATCTTCTAAAATATCTCTACGAAGACCACTAATATTTGCCATGATAAGTCTACCAAACTTTCGAATGCCGCCACGAGAATCAATATCAAAGTCTTTCAAACCTTCAATATCGATTCTATCCCTAAAATTTTGGCTAAGAAGGGCCAATTCGGGATCTAGCTTTTGAGCTTCAAGAATGCGGTCCAAAAGAGAAGGATGAGCCTCAAGACTACATAAAGCAAGAGATGAACATAAGTCGGAAACACGACCTCGAATTTCACAAGTGGATAAAACCTCGAGATCATTCCATTCGGATATCATCATGGAAACAACCGCTTGTTGTTTGCGACTAAGTGCATCGGTAACTCGATTTCCCTTCCCGGAAGTATAAAGAATATCAAGATCAGAAGATGCAAGGAATTCGAGCCAACGCTGCTGACGCAAATTAAGTTCCTTTTGAGAGAATAAATATTTCAAAGACTTATGATCAGTGTAAAGAATAAAATTTTCTCCCAAAAGATAATGATGCCAAATTCGAAGGGCGAAAACGATAGCTGCGAGCTCTAAATCATGAGTGGCATATCTAGTCTCAGCTGGCTTCAATTGCCTAGAAGCATAAGCAATAACACGTTCTTTTTGCATAAGAACGGTACCCAAACCAACGCGACTAGCATCAGTATAAACAATAAAATCTTGATTCCCCTTTGGAATAACAAGAATAGGAGCATCAGAAAGGAGTTCTTTTAGTTTTTGAAAAGAAGTCTCACATTTGTCCGACCAAATGTATTTAACACCTTTCTTCATTAAGCTAGTGAGAGGCATGGCAATCTTAGAAAAGTCTTTGATAAAACGACGGTAATAACCCGCCAATCCAAGGAAACTATGAATTTCCGTTACACTCTCCTGTCTCTTCCAACTTTGAATCGCTTCAATCTTTGAAGGATTCGTGGAAATTCCGGATTCGAAAATAATATGACCGAGAAACTTCACACGAGATTGCCAAAAGTGGCATTTAGAAAACTTTGCCTTTAATTCATTACTCCTAAGAGTTTCCAACACAATCCGAATATGCTTTTCATGCTCCTCCTCGGTTTTAGAATACACAAGAATATCATAAATAAAGATGAGAACAAATCGATCGAGGAAGTCTTTGAAAACTCGATTCATTAGGTCAACGAAATAGGCCAGGGCATTCGTCAACCCAAATGGCAAACAAGCCATTCATAAGATCCATACCGAGTACGGAACGATGTCAAACGAATGCTATCCTCTGCAATATGAAGCTGATGAAAACCAGTAGCTAAGTCTAATTGTGAAAAGACTTTAGCACCACTAAGTTGATCGAATAGATCATCAATCCGAGATAAAGGATATTTATTCTTGATAGTAAGATCATTAAGCTTGCGATAGTCAACGCAAAGCCTAAGTGTACCATCGGATTTCTTCATGAAAATAGCTGAAGCTCCCCAAGGCGAGGAACTAGAGTGAATAAATTGCTTCATTTCTAAATCGGATAATTGTATGCGCGTCTCCACATTTTCTTTATTGGACATGCGATAAGGAGGACGAGTAATAGGTTGAGCTCCAGGGGTAAGATTAGTTCTGAACTCAATTGCTCGCTTAGGTGGTAATCCTAAAACGGGCTCAAATATGTCGAAAAATTCACGAACAACGTGAATAAGAGAAATGACGTCTTCCTCGTCATCATTATCATCATCACGAGGATTTAAAGAATATAAAGATGCAGATAAAGTGGAATCCGAATCTTTGAGAATAATAGAAATCTGCTTAACAGATTGAGGATGTGGAAGATGAATAGTCCGCTCAGGACATAGGATATCATAACGGTTAAGCCAATCCATTCCCAAAATCATTCCAAAGCCTAAGTAACGCATGACATGCAAATCGGTTAGGAAAGAAAAATCACACAAAATAATCTCGACATCTTTACAAAGCAAACTAAGAGTTGCGGATCCACCAACTGGATTCGAAATTCTCAAAGAAGTCATTAAAGAAACAACACTTAAAGAAAAAGTATCAACAAGTTCTTTTGAAATAAAAGAATGGGATGTACCCATATCAAAAAGAACTCGAATATGCTGTTCACGAAATATAATAATGCCATCAAGGATAGAATGAGACATACCTTGACTATGAGATGTGTTGCCAGGGACTTGAGCAACATTTAACTTCCCCTCCTTCTTGCCTTCAAGCTTTGGGCATGAAGATATAACATGGCCATGACTTTTGCAGTAGTGACAAGAGAGGGGCTTCGAACACTTATTTGAATAATGGTCCTTTGAACCACAGTTATAGCATTCTCCACGACCAAAGGAAGAAGTCTTTGCCACAGGGGTTGCTTGCTTTCCCTTTTTGTTGGGATAAGGACCATTGAATTTGCTAGGCCTTTCCTTGTTGTTGTTGAAGTTTGGTTTGGAACCCACCACTTCAACATCACTTTCCCTATCCGCCTCTTCAAGACGAAGAGCGATATCAATGAGTTGGTCGAAAGAAACTTCTAATTTTAGAAGTAATGGCTTCTTGAGACTTTTGTTCAAGCCATAGACAAATCTCTGATTTTTCTTCAATGGGGTGTTAATATATTCCACCCCGTATTTAGAAAGAGATTCAAAAGACGCGACATAGTCAGTCACGGAAGATTCACCTTGAAAAAGGTCAATAAAACGGCGAGCCAAAGTCACCTTCTCAGCTTCTGGCACAAACTTTAATTCGAAACGTGCCCGGAATTGCTCCAGGTGAGATCCGTTTCATTAATTTCAGAAATAAGAAGTTCGTACCAGTCCAATGCTCTTTCTTGGAGCATACTAAAACCCACATGAACTCGGTGAAGATCAATAAGATTCATGCAAGAAAAGATTCAATCGCATGATCTCAGCCAAGCCTGGACTTCAATAATAGTTTCAGAACCCTTGAATGGTTTCCCACCCACGTTGGTATAATCGTTGCACAAGCGTCCAAATCCAGACTTAGGATGAGTTGGTTCCGAATTAGAACCAGCAGCTTAAGCATTCTTAACTAAATCAAGAAGCTGCTGGGCAGACATAAAAACTCCATCTTGGGGAGTAGCACTAGATTAACCAGCGCAGGGACGGCCCGGTCTAACCATTTCTCTTCCTTAAGAAAGAAAGAAAGAAAGATGAAGGAAAAGGTTATTCACCAAATGAATATCAAGCAACCTTGATAAATAAAACAAGGAATCATAAAAGAATATAGGATAGAACGGTATGAAGACACGAATTAAATCCTAAGGCACGACTCCTAAGATGGACTTAGGACGTGTGATCCTTGTTAAATTATTCTACATTTTTCCAAAGTTTATCTCTAATACCAAGCTATGACGCCCCACCTCTAAACCCACACTAGCTAAGAACATTACGGAGTAATGCTGTCAACTAGCATGGAGAATAAGGTTGTTGAGGAGCGACCATCTGTATAATTGCTTTGTGCGAGTACCGATATGCCAGATAAAAATATAACTTTTCATCTCAAGAGGAATCCGATATGCCGATACAAACTCAAAGCTACTACACAATGGCTATATGTAATCTTCGGAAACAAATATAGAAACAAACATAACACAAATCAGTCACAGATAATTCATATCACAAAGGCGGAAATAGATATGAATATATATAACACATAAAAGTGTTCATTAGAGTAGTGGTCAACAAGATCCACACTATCACAAAAGAAATAGCTACCAGTGCTATACAAAAGAATATGGATACAATCATGAGTCTATATCTCAAGTGTATACAACAAAAACTACTAATCTAAGTAGTTATCTAAAAGTCAAGGTAATGATCCTGGATGAGAAGTCAAGTAGAAGCACCTGTAACATCTCGGTCTGACCCGAGTATTATTTAATAAGAAAATAATAAACGGATCAGTCAAACTATTAATATCCGATGAAATGATATATAATAAGAGATCGACAAAACGTATAATAATCACAATGCCAAGCTGTGATAAATAAGTAATTGAAAATCAACAAGAGATTAATCAATATCACAAAAATCTTCTCAAAGATCAAAAGGAATGTCATACTCCTTATTTCATTCACCAAACCATAAATATTGACAATTATATCAATGTCAATCACAAAAGTCAATGACACACAAATTTACCAATGCACAAATATTGATAAAACTTATCAATGAATATCACGAAAATTGGTGAAGCACAAATCCCAGAAATCATCAATAGAAATCCAGAAATCACAAAAAAGGGGAAAGGCCTACCACAAACGGGAGCATAAAGCTCACCCACACGTGTATCACAAACGGAACACTAATTCCATGGTTGCTAACCATCACAATTTGAGCCGAAGCTCCACAAACGGCCCAAAGACCATGGGTTGCTACCCCACCAATTTGAGTCGAAACTCCACAAAACGGGGTTTAGTCTCCCTCGCAGACAAAGAGACATCGCACATTGCTAGTCTAAATCACCAAAAATGATCGTCATGATCATCAAGAAGTGTCAATTATAGTAAGCTAGTAAATATATGAGCTTAGCATCATGTCCCATAACCACTAGCTTAACTTAAATATTTACGAACAAATTGTAGATCTCCACTAGAAAATTGTGACAAGAGATTCAATCGAACAAGTCCAAGAATTAACCGATGAAGTAAACGCAAGCGTTTCATACCACTCGTTTTACTAAGCCGTTTAATTAGATTTCTCATACGAGTGAGGTAAAGGCTTGTATATACTAATAGGTTGAAAAACGATTTTATAAACGAGTTTGATATTGAAAATAGAGTTTAAATAATCTTTGATAAAGAGTTTGAATATTTACTACTAGTATAGAAACCTTTGTATTTTAAAGTGACAAAGCACAAAAATGATTGTAGAAACAATCAATCACCCAAAATTCACAAGTGAAGACGTGAATTAATTCCAAAGAAATCGATATCAAATCCATCAAAATGGATATTTCCAAGAATTCCATATTAGAAGTCATCAAAGTCGAAAAATTGATAGCATCAACTAGGAATCAAAACGAATCAATAAAAAAATGGGATCACAACCCAAATAGGCAAAATATGCATAATAGGCATTTAAGAGCAGGTCAGTCGACTAGCTCAATGAGTTCAGTCGACTGATCATAGTCCCTGAAAATATGCGGGATACTGGTCAGTCGACTGAACTCAGAGAGTCAGTCGACTGATTGCAGGGAAACAGAACCCCATGGCTCTGCAGATGGCCCTCCGGAATGCATAATAGCTACAGCCAGTCGACTGACTGGAAATGTCCGTCGACTGACTGGAGCTTGGGCAATTTTCCGGCCTATATGATTGCAATGCAATCTCCTCCAATTCGCAAACGAACGAGCAATGGCGCTAGGGATTTATGCCACACGGCAACCCTACCCTATAGGCTCTTCGATGCATCACCAAAAACAAGTTTAAACAACAAAGCTATGATTTTTGAAGATTTGAACTAAAAACACTAAAATTTGGAATATTCACAAAACCAATCCAAATCAAAATCAAATGCACATGAATAAGTGTTAGGAATTCATACCTAACAATCAAAGACAATCATAGAATTAGACGTGAGATAAAAATCTCACCTTTTCACAAAATCAATGTAGAAGAGGCTTGAAATCAAAGGGAGAATCAACCACTCTTCAACACAACCCAAATGAGCTTGAATCTATGCTCAAAAGAAGAACATTCCCAAAGTTAGATTTAGGAATTTCTGAAATTCAAGAGAGAAGGAGTGGAAGAAGGTGAAGAGAAGGCTTACCAATGGGTTCTCTTTAATTTGGAGCTAGAAGTTGATTTGAAAATAGAAAACTAGGGCTTGGGTTTTAATTTCCCATTCCACTCACCATTAATCTCTTTAGAACTGAAAAGTAGAGGAAGAGGGAGTGAATGAAGAGGGGGTTTCAGTTTGGGGAATTAAGTTAGAACATTGGGCTGAACCCAAACCCAAACCCAAAGTGAAAAATGTCAAATTTTTTTAGCTAGCTCCAAACATATCAATGTTTATACTCAAAAAGGTTGCAAATGGCATTTTGAACTCAATGGAAGGGGTCTCGGTCCCAATTTGACCGTGTGCAAAAAGTAGCTTTTCGGACAAAAATTCGACTAATGATGAAATATTTAAATAAAATATATAAGTATAAAATCGATAAATATGCGGGTTGTTACAAGGATCAATATTGATCGGTGATGCACGTGCACGTGTGTACCTGGGTTGTTTGCAGTTGGTTTTGGCAAGAAAGAGTTTGTCTCGAAGTCGTACTGGAGAAATTTTTGAATTAGGCTCGAGACTGTTTTAGGGTTGATACGCGAAAGTAATATATTACAGGGTTTTAAAAAACAAAAATTCAAAACAAAGTAGGAAAAAATCGGGGAATTGCTAAAAAAATTTGGTGTTTGACTAGAGTGAGTTTTGGATTTGTGTTTTTAAATTTTAAACAAATCAGTTTTTAAAATTTAAATAAATCAAGTTTAAAACTATTTTTTAAACAATTTCTTTTTAAATAATAAATGTTTATTCAAATGTTTGGATAAATGAAAGTTGTGTAATTTATTTTAACTTGAATAAATTGAGCCAATACTTAAGTTTATTTAAATAAATTTGAATAGTATATTTAAGGAATTAATTTAAAAGGTAAGATGTTTTTAATTATTAATTTAAGGATCTTAAGTTAATTTATAAGTACATGATGAATTAATTCCAAATTTTATTTAAATAAGATTTTAAAGGTAAATGGTTTATCTTAAATAATGTTTTTGATTATTAATTAACTTAATGGTTTTAAGTTAAATTATATGTTAATGATAATTTATTTCAAAGGTTTATTTAATGAGATTTAAATGATGTAACTAATTAAGATAAAGGGTTTATCTTTTAATTAATTTAGGGTCTTGATTAATTAAAGAATCATTTATTATTTAATTATAAGGAAATTAATTAATGCAATTAATTAAAGGATAATTACTTAATGTAATAAATGAGTGATTAATTTATGTAATTAATTAAAGGATAATTAATTACTTAAAAAATAATTACTTAATGTAAGTAATTAAAGGATAATTAAATAATTAAAGGTTAATTACTTAATAATTAATAGTTAATTAATTGATTTATTAAAAGTTAATTAATTTATGATTAAAGGATAATTGATTAATGATTAAAGGTTAATTAATCAAGTGATTATAGAATAATTACTTAATTAAAGGGTTAATTTGTTAATGTAATTAATTAAGCGCTAATTAATTAATGTTATTAACTTAAAGTTAATTAATTCATGTGGTTAATTAAGGGTAAGTGATTAAGGATAATTACTTAAGATGGATAATTAAGGTTGATTAATTAATTACCATTAATTAATTAAAATAATAACAAATGGGTTTGTGATTAATTGATGTTAATTAATCAGGTTTAGGTGATTAATTCATAAATAATTAATTTATTTTGATTTAATTAAATTATTTATAATCAGGTGATTAATTAATCTTGCTTATGGATGATTGGATTATATTGAGTGCCTTGAATTGTTTGATATCTTTGATATGTGATGTTCTGTGATATGAACTGTTTGGATTGAGCTGTGACAAATGTAAGTTATTTATCTTTGATGAATTGCTGTGTGATTGTGAACTTATGAATTGAATTATAATTGTTTACTTGACCAACTTGGCCTTTAAAAACGGCATTTGAATTTCGATGCGACCAGGGGGTCGGGTTCCAAATGGTTATCCAAAAACCACACCGAATCTTAAAGGTGAATCTTTTGTTTAAAAGATAAAAAAGGAAATTCATTGTGACTACATCCACGTGTTTTTAAAATAAGCGCTCATTATTCGGTTAAGCCGGGAGAGGACACTAAGTCATAAAACCCATTTCGAATAATGATACGATGTAATGGAGTAGCATTTGAAGATGATGGTTGAAGACTGGGTATTTTCGAAAATGAAAGGATAACCTGTTGAATGTCTCTGCACGAAGTAGCCCTGGTATAGAGATTTAGATTATCCTATGTGATGGGGAGTCAAGACGTGATTAGAGGATATCTGGATTTGCAAGGACTTTTTCCTTAATTGGACGAAGTGCCTTCGGTTCTATTCAGACCAAGGATAGACTTGTATGGATGTATGTTTGACATTGCACTTTGAGATGTAAAGCTGGTTTCTATCAAATACATTTCAGTTTGGTGGCGGAGAATTTATTCTTTTAGCTTAACACACTTCTCTAGGACGTACGAGCTCAAAGGTTATGTAGTTGATTGTTACTAGTGATATATTCCCAATTTGGTAATGTGGCTTGCTAAGTGCTGATCATTGGTCGATCAAAGCATTGTTTTTGTGAAAAGGGTAGCTTTGTTGGATGAGACTTCATCGAACCTCACATCCTGGAAATGGTCAAAACAGGAAGGATGCGGCAAGGTTACGGGGGTCGCTCCCCTTTGGGTATATGCATTTCCTTCTGCATAAAAAGTGGTATAATGGTATGGAGCCTAGATATTTAAATTATGTCGTTGTTGGAATTTGTTATTGGCGCCTCGGTAAAAGTCGTTTACGACCGGGGGATGGCATACTTATGACAGTTAGTTACCTAGTTACAAAGGTTACCCGACCTTATGTTGGCAGAGATCCGTTTAGGTTCCTGGGGCGTCGCCCCAGAGGCGTATCCTTTGGGAAAGGAAGTTCCTTAGCCTTGACCATTTGTTGGAAATCCAATCACCAAATACGTGCTATATACGGTTTTAGTTATATAACCTGCCATTTAACATGGTAGCTATAGTAGGTATACTATAATGGTATGTATGCTGGCTAAGATTAATATTATACTTTCGAAATGTTTTCCACGCTATGCACTAATAATAATATCAAAAGAAATTCACGTATCAAGCATGTTTGACTATCATAAGGAGAATGTGCGATTGCATTGTGTATGTGCCGGGAAACCTTATGGCAGTTTCATTTTCCAAAAAGCATAGAGGATTTATTTTTATTTATTTTTGTTATTTCTGTTATATAAACAACGGTTTTATATTTGCTCACACCAGTCTCGTGACTGACCTGGAGTTTATTATTTCCTTTCTAAACTCCGGGTGCCCATAATTTTCCATACGGGCAGCCTAGAGTCACGTTATCAGATAGTTAGCTAGTTAGTGTAGATTTGGCAGTCTTTGAAGTCTATGGATTTGGGTATCGGATTTGCTTCTCTGTAGCATGATAGCTTTTGGTTTTGAGCTTTTGGTTTGGAGCTTTGGCAATGAAGATGTAGTCTGCTGGATTCTCGCTCTCTCTCTCTCTCTCTCCTTTTCTTTTAGAGTCCCTAATAATGGTTGTAAAACTACGACAAGGTCTCCCGACCCGAATCCCAGCGGTCGAAAATCGGTATCCAATACATCACCCGTATTCGAATGCCAAAGATTCAAAAGCTGGAGTCTGATTCGTCGAAGCTTATAATACGTTAGGTGAAAACAACACAGCGGAAACAAAGAAGAATTGATTTTATTGATATACAAAATGGATGCAACATGAATACAATATCTTGATAACAATGTCAGAGCCAAAATAGATACAACAACGGAAAGAAATAACAGGACTGGGAACAAGAGCAACAACAGTGGAAATATAGTTGCAAATGTGACGGTCTAGCTTTACAACCATCAATAGGGACTCCAAAAGAAAGAGAGAGAGAGAGAGAGCGAGAATCCAATAGACTACATCTTCATTGCCAAAGCTCCAAACCAAAAGCTCAAAACCAAAAGCTATCAAGCTGCAGAGAAGCAAATCCAATACCCAAATCCACAGACTTCAAAGATTGCCAAATCTATACCTATTAGCTGACTGTCTGATAACCTGACTCTAGCCTACCCGTGTGGAAAATTATAGGCACTCGGAGTTTAGAAAGGGAACAATAAATTCCAGGTCAGTCATGGGACTGCTGTGAGCAAACATAAAACAGTTGTTTGTATAACAGAAATAACAAAAAGAAATAAAAAGAAACCCGCTAATCTTTTTGGAAAATTAAACTACCATAAGGTCTCCCGACACAAACACAATGCAATCGCACACTTTGGGGGAGGTTTCTCCTTATGATAGTCAAATATGCTTGATACGCGAAAATCCTTTTAATATTATTATTAGTGCATAGTGTGGAAAACATTTCAAAAGTATAATATTAATCTTAGCTAGCATACGTACCATTATAGTATGCCTACTATAGCTACCATGTTAAATGGCAGGTTCTACAACTAAAACCGTACAGGGATCGTATTGGATGATTGGATTTTCAACAAATGGTCAAGGCTAAGGAACTACCTTTCCGAAAGGGTATGCCTCTAGAGGGATGCCCTTAGAACCTAACCGGATCTCTGCCAACAGAAGGCCGGGTTACCTCTGTAACTAGGTAACTAATTGTCATGAGTATGACATCATGTTTTAGTTCATAACCTGTTTAATTTTAAAATTTTATATTGTGGAGATTAATTTTTTTAATAAACTTATCCAATTATTTTAGTCACCATAAAATAATAAAAAAATAAAATTTGTTTAAAAATAAATAGTGATTTTCAGTGGATTAAGAACTGGGTAGAAATTTAATTCGCTTGAGGAAAAGTGACTTGGAAACTATTTCAAAGGGTTGAAATGTAGAAAGATATCTTGTAAAGATATTTCGAATAATAAAATGTAAAATGTTGTACAAGGTCAAAAATCGAGAATCAAGCCGATGGATGGGATTTGTAAACTAAAAATCAAAGGTGAGTTAACCTCACTCATTTGGAATTCCATTTAAATTTAAATAGTTAAATATAAAGTATTGGTTCAATGATTGAATTGACTAGATGTGATGTTATATATAGTAGTGTGTGTATGTGTGTGTGTGTGTGTATATATATATATATTGGAGTGATTGATTCCCGCATTTTATAGCGGATGAGACCCTATGCGCCCCGCATAATAGCGGATGAACATTTATACCGCGATATCCCACCTCGAAGCGAGATTGGTATTTCAAATTCTTGTGCTAACATCTGTGGATGCAGGGAAACAGGTTGGAGGGATCCAACTGAATTCCTCAAAATGTTGGATTTATTTTATATTCAGCGATATGACTATGTGATAATCTATGATGAATTATATTGATTATATTGGGAATTGAAATTAATTGAATGATATGGCTTAGTTAAATATATATATTCATATTTTGAGAATTGAAATATATATGTAGTTTAGATTTTTAAGGTAAATATAAAGGTAATTTTAAGTAGAAAAATATAAGGAACTTGGATAAATAAAAACGATTTGGAAAGGATAAAAGTTGATTTTTAAATTCTACAAATAAATCCTAAGTATGGGAAAAGAGATATTTTGAATAAATGGAGTAAATGAATTTGTAAACTTAAGTTATATTATTTAAAAGGAGTAAAGAATTTATTTTTAAATTTAAGGTTTACATTTGTTTGGAAAAGACAAAGAAGAAATTTGGAAAGTATGAAATTTGTATTTTACTTTAAATAAGATTTTAAACCATAGTGATGAAGTTAAATCTGAAATTAATGGTTTGAAATAAATTTAGTTGGTAAAGGAATTTATGTTTTAAAATGGAGTAAATTTGGATATTGATTTTGAAACTGATTACATGTTTGAAACTATGTTTTTAAAAGGAGATGAGATTATGGAATTTATAAACCGGGTTTATAAACTAAGTGAAATATTTATCTGAGGATAATTTGGAAATATAAATTCAGAATGAGAATTTATAAAGGAACGGACAATTTGTTTTAAAAATAAATAGTGGGTTATTTTTAGATGTATGGAAGAAAGATGTATTCCCTTGGAAGCCAAGTACGTTTTAAGGCAGATTTTTAAGTATAAAATATTTTAAAAAAAAGAATGTCTTGAGAAAATTATTATTTAAGTTGTTTAAATTTTAAAGGTAAATATTTATTAAATTAGTTATAGCAGTAATTATTTTAAAAGGTTAATTGGTATTATAGTTTAAACAGATAATTATTAATATTTATATTTTATAAAGTAGTTTTATTTTAAGATAGTTTGGTTAAAGTTTTAATTTGAAAAACTTGTATAGAATGTTATAACTTTTATTTTAAAATTTTCTTTGGCGTAAGTTTTACATGAGCAGTTATTATAAAATTTCGTAACTAGTAATTTTAAATAAAGTCTTTTAAGTGGTTTTATTTTAAATATTTTTAAGTATATATATTTTTAGGCAAAGCGATTTTAAATTATTTTAAATCTAAAGTATTTAGACATGGTAATTTTTTGTAGAAATAAACAATATTTGGGAATTTATTCTACAAGAGGAATATGATTTGAAAACTATTTTCAAAAGGTTGAAGTATGGAAAATTGCTTGCGAAGATATTTTGAAATAAATAATTTGGAATTTTTTTAAACTATGATGGTTGTTTGTGAATGTTATTTGATAGTTAAATAACCGACTATCAATATTAGGCAATGCGCTGATCGTTTCGAAGAGACCTGGATCAGGATTAATTTTTCGAAAACCACTTCGATCTGGTTTGAACGTTTTCGTCAAGAAGACAAGAGCTTGGAATCAAAGATGGAGCAGTGAAGTGCAAGGGCTAATCGCTACTTATCCTGTGGTTGATTCCAAAATGGATGTAGTAGGAGTAGTGCCTTCGGTTCCGTTCGGACCCAAAAGGGAATTGTATGGATGAATGCTATCAGAACATCACCGGGAGGACGATGGGCATTCTAAGTGAGTGTGTGCTAAAAAGTTAATGCATAGCCTCGAGCCTCATCAACTGGGAATGGCTAAAATAGGGGAAGTGCACAAGGCTAAGTTGCTAGTAACCAATTAGGGTAAGGTCGCCCTTATCTAGAGGTTTCTTTTTTTGCTCTTTGGGCGGTTGGTGATCCCAACTGTGGGGTGAACTTATTCGGACATTCCAGTAAAGGGTAGCTCCGGTCTTGTGATGCAGGGGATCAGGGTGGATCCTCGGTACGGTCATCTAGACCACATACTGTGACGGACGGTACCCTAGTAGCCCTGCCATTGTATGGAATCCAATCTCCAATAAGTGTCTGTATGGTTTTGATTGTGCCCAGCTATGCTGCAACGTGAGATGCAAGCGTTTTAGCTAGATTCTAATTTACTTTCTATGGACACTATTATAACCGTCCTAAATTGTTTTGTTGATTGTATTGTGCTCTGATGATGTAATGTATAAAAAGATATGAATCTTTTGTTTAAAAAGATTAGTCATTTAGCTATTACATATTGTTCCGCTGCATTGGTGGGATTCTGATATGGTTTTCTATTTTGTTCTTCTACCTCCTTCTTTAACCCTGATGGTTCGGTTTTTCGACATTCGATTATTTTGCATTCGATATAGTGGGCGTATTAATGTTGATTTTCGAGCGTCGAAAAATCGGGTCGTTACAGATGAATATTGAATTTTATTTAAATCAAACTATTAAATTTAAATGGTTATCCAAATTAGTGAGATTAACTCACCTTTGATTTTGGTTTTGCAATCCATTTCTGTCATGACCATTTCTTCATGGTTTTAGACCTTGTATCAATAGATGTTCACACAATATAAAAATACCAATCCCATTTCGAGGTGGGATATCGCAGTATATATGGTCATCCGCTTTTATACGGGGCGCATAGGGTCTCATCCCCTATATAATGTAGGAAATCTATCGCTCCAATATATATATATAGGTATGTATGTATATGTATCTATGTATACATATATATAAAATATCATATCCAAGCTGATAATAATATTCACATTCAATCAATTGATCAATAATTTAAATTCTAACTATTTAAATTTAACTAATTATCAAGATTTGAGTTAGGACGTTATGGAGCCCAGGAGGAGTGCTGGTTGGCAGGAACGTATGGAATATATTCGCTGTGTATTTGAGATTGTATTGTTTGTATTCTGGAACAAGTTAATTATAACTGTCCAGTTTATGTATGAGTGGTTATACTCTGATACATTGAATGTAAACTGGTAAGTTACAGCGTTTCTTTCTATAAATGCTATTATTTGATATTATATTTTAATCCACTGCGAATGTGAGGTTCTCTGCTGTGGTTTTCTTGTTTCTTTCTCTACCTCTTTTCTTCTTTACCCTAACAATCTAGGATTTTCGATATTCGATTGCTCGGTACTTCTACAACGAACGTATTAGTGTTGAATTTTCGAGGTCGAAAATTCCGGGTCGTTACACTTCAACTGGTACGATGCCCCAACCACCAAATCTCCACGAGATGAATGCATGCGACCTCAGACCAACACCCTTGACCTGGTCCACTGCCACACCCTTCAAGCGACCGCAACCCTAACCAACTTCGATGCCGCCATCCTTTGATAGCCATGCCCCTCATCATCCTCTAGAAAAATTCACGTATTCGAAAAAAAAATGTGAATTCGACCAACATCGTCTATGGCCTGCTGTGCAGCCGCCCACTTTTCGCAACCTCGTGCGCCTCCTCGCCACCAAGCCTTTCCCTACGCGTGAGCTTCACGATCGATTCTATTCAAACAATTTTTTTCCGCTCGAGATGATTTCGTTTTTCGATTTGAACTTGTTCATGGAAGAAATGAAAAAACTCGCGATGAAACCTGATTTATAAATATTTTTCAACGAGAACGAGATTTGCCTTCTATTAACATTTTTTTCGATTTGAACTAAAGAGAAAGAAGAGGGATACATGATTTAAGAAATGGAGGTGGTGTGTAAGACGAAGGCTATAGTGACTGAGGTGAAGGAAAAGAAGGTGATGGAAATACTGTCCATCACTAAATATATATATATATATATATATATATATATATATATATATATATATATATATATATATATATATATATCTGCATAAATTGCCAAATCATCTCGATTTCTTAACTTGAAATCTTGAATCCCAAGCGAGGCATGCTACTAGGCTTTTATAATGTTATACCCCTATTTCGAATGCAATGGAAAATGTTTCGGATCCTAATTCGATCGTATGGAGAAGGTGGCTTTTTGGACCCAATTTATATTGAATTTCTGATATAAATGTCGAAGCATTTATATACCATACGGCCAACCGATAACTCCAAACGTTATGAAACTTGAAATCCGATAAAAACACACTATTACGGATTCAATGGAACTGGTTTCATCGAATTTCGAGAATGTGCCCCGGATAGCCATTTAATGTGTCGATTAAATCGACAAAATTAAAATTTCAAAATGGCTTAAAATTCAGTTTTAAAAACTTATTAACACAACTATAATTCCAAATCTATTATTTAAAATATTTAAATTCCCCCAGTTAAACAACAGAAAATTCCGGGTCGTTACATAGCGACTCATTGATTCTTGGATTTTGGGTTAGCGTTGGAGTAAACTATTTTGAAAGTATTAGTTTGCTTCGTCATTATGTATGTTGACATTTAGTAGTTATGTCATGTATATTATCCAGTAGCCATTTTGTAGCTGATATAGAGTGTGAGATATGACGTATATTAGAATGCTTCTAGTACTAAAATTTTGCAGACTTGCATCTTGTTATGAAATAGTTATATATTAGTCTGCTGCAATATGTGATTCTGATTCTAATTCTAATTTATCTATATTTTGCACTATTTTGAATACTTTTAATCAGTGTGTTTATTACTTTGTATTAATACTGCACATGTCTAAGTTTTAGTTCAGATCCTCAAAAAGATAAACAAGACATGTATGTGTTAGTATAAAGATTTATTCACATTCAATCGCCCTTAACTAGCCGTATCCTCTAAATTAGCATACGACATTATTTGCAATGTTCTTTGCTAAACTGGGCATAACGGTGGGGTCATCACATTAATACTTATCATAGCTTTCCCTCAATAGTTAAGTCAAAACCTTCATTCACTAATTCCCATTCCTTTCTTTTTTACCTTCTCATAATTATTTATTGTTTAAGATCAATTTTCCATTTTTTTGATTCCACACCTTTTTTCTTCATATTAAATATTACCCACTTTTTTTAATTATTATGCATCTTCTATTTTGTCATATAAATTTTTTATCTATGGTTGCCTTTAATCACATTCTTGATTCTTAATTCTCTTAATTTACAATATAACTTTCATAATAAATTTCATCTGTCCCTTTTAAATTTTATTGAATATTTAAATTAACATCGTATCAATTGTAAAATATGTGAAATATGGGGATTTAATTTTTTAATCCGACCCTCCATTAAGAAAATTAACCTAAATGTTTCCTCTTGAATCTTCACCCATCTATTACTTAAAGCATAATTTCGATATTTCTAATGCAAATCATCCATTTAAAGTGCAAAAAACAAATTAAATAAAAAAAATCCATTTTCCTAAAAAAAATTGATCTATTTACTCACTTCTTGGTTATTAAACAACTCGACCTATTTAAAATGCCATAAACTCTTCATTTTCCTAATTTGTATCCATTTCATTTATTATATATACTATTATATCTCTCTATTCTATCAATTTCTAAGCTAATTAATCCATCTATCTATTTTATTATATTATTACATATGAAATTTAATACCAAATCATACATATTTTCTCCTCTAATTCACTAGTAGATCATATCATGTACCCACCTTAATTTAAGAAATATTTTTTTCTCTTTTTTAATTTTATTTATATCTTAGTATATTATATATTTTCTTATTAGGTTATTCAATAAATTATGAAATGTTCATAGTCAACACAAATTCATTATTGTCATTAAAGTCTAAATGATCTTATGTCACAATGAGTTAAGTATCCATGATTTTTATGGTTTGATTTATATAACGTTTCAAATTTTTGCAATTCAAAAATGGTTATCAATAGCAATAAATGAGGGGCATAGTTATTCGTGGTTGCTATAATAATATCAAATATTATTACCATGCAATAAATAAAAAATTAATTACTTTTAGTTTTGAATAATTTGAATTTAAAAAAATAAATTGAATTTCAATTTATAGGAAATTTATTACATATTAAGTAAGTTTACTACTAATTATACGTTCGGTTATTTATTTATTTCCATTTATTATAAGCATTTCCAGTGCATAATAACCATAGAAGCTCTATTGTTGTTGCATAAATTCTAGTATAAGTAAAACTAAGCCCTTTTTTCTTTTTCATGTTTTATATCCAATTACGTTTCCTTTTTCATTAGTCTGGACGTAAATTAGGCTCCTCCGTTTAGTCTGTAGAAAATTATCGGTTTGTCATACATAGGTACCAAGAAATCACAAGTTTTTTATATAATCAAAATAAGATAAAAACCAATTTTTATTTCATTTTAAAACACTAGTATGTAATAAAAAAAGTTGGAAGAAAATTTGGCATTTGGTATTGAAATTTTTGAAATTTTAATTTTGAATTCGTGTTTTGGCAACATTTTTGTTTTTAATTATTTTACGCCCTCTCAGTCGTTCAGAATTTTTTTGGTAAATTCTAATATTGTCCTTGTTTAATCAATAAAGACTTTTAATATTTTTATCTTGTTTTTTGATATACTATGTAATGTTCAAGGGAAACACATATTCATGGTTATCATCAAATTCATGGAGATCCTAAGTAAGAATTGCATAATCATTTCTGATTTTTTTTACAAAGATTGTTTTGTTTTACATCTTTGTGAATTTTTACTGTATGGAAATGTCAATAAATAATTACAAATTAGAAATTTATTTATTAATATTGGTTATAAGTCAATTGTTATCATATTAAATATTATAATCATGCAAAAAAAAATCTGAATTAACTACTTTTAATTTTAATGAAGTTGACTTCAAAGTACTTTGAGTACTACATTGTAATTCATATTAATGAGAAAACAATTACATATTAATTATCCTTAATGCTAATAAATTATTTAATTAATATGCGATCGAATTTTATTTTTATTTATTTATTTTTATCATTAATATTTTAGATGAGAACTCTATGAGTGAACATGTAACGTGAAGTGTACTGTAAATAAATAATTATAAATTAGAGATAAATTATTAATTATAGTTATACGTTAATTGTTCTAAAATATTAAGGTTGATATCAAATATTGTTAGCATGCAATAAATAAAAAGAATTAATTCCTTCAGATTTTAATCAATTTGTATTCAAAATAATTTGAGAATTACATAGTAATTCGATATAATTAGAGAATTAATTACGTGCTGAATTTATTTAACTCTTATCAATTGTAAAATTAATTTACAATTAATCAACTCTTTTAATTTATTTCCTTTTATCAACAATCAACAACATTCCAAATGCATAACTTATTGAGGATACACATAGCCTATTTTTCAAATATCAACAATTAGCAACATAGGAGCTCATTGCCCTTTTACTAAATATAAATCACTTTCCTTTAATAAGATTAGTGAAAAATTAAAAAAAATTAATATAAATATGTTCTAAATAATATTCTTCAACAAACCTACCGAAATAATATTAGGTAACATTTCCTAATGTTTTAAAGGCAGCATAATACTTTTGAAATATTTCCTTACGTTTGAAGAAAATCATTATCTATTCAACATATTTTAAAATGCAATTATAATTTTTTTTTACTAGCATAAAATTGTATTGGGTTACAAATATTATGTTTCAGCGATGCTTGTAACGATCCTGAATTTTTGAACAATTTAAATTGAAAATATTTTATTAATTTTAAATATTTGAATGACAATTTAAATTGAATTCCCAATATAACTGTGAATTTGGCGATTAAATATTAGAATTTAATCTATACAAAATTGAATAAAAATTTAAATTTGACTTTGGAGTTGAAATTGAATATTGAATTTGTATTTTTAATTCAAACTAATGACTTAGGAAAATAATTTGGATACAAGTATTATTTATGTAAATTTATAAATGGATGGTTAGTTTTAAATAACATTTTTCTTTTCTTTAAAATAGAAAGGAATAAAATTTTAATCAATACAAGATAAATAAATACACATAGTTAAAATTCAAACAACATATTTATAAAACTTTGTAGAATAGAATGTAACTACATTGGAGAAATTTTAACATCATAATTTGAACAAAACAAAACAAAGCAAAGTAATAACAAAACCAATTGGAATTAGTTGAAATTTGTTTGAAATTGATTAAATTGTCTTCGGGCTTTAAAATGGCCATCTTAATTGGTACTGTGAGATGTATCTAAGGCCGATACCACCATCCCTCTACCCATTTTTGATTCAAACCCTAAATCTAACAAAAGAAAAAAAATGGCGGCCACGATCGTTCGTTCTTCTCGTTGTTCCGCTTTGCAAAATTAGGGCTTGCGATCCAAATTGGGGCTTTTCTCTATTCGATTCCTCTGATGTTGCTCGCGTGCTCCTTGGTTGGTCGAGTTCGAACATTGTTTGGCTGCATCATCTTCTACCCCAGCTAGCAATGGTGAGTTGTCTCACGATTAATAGTTATTCAAGTTTTTGAATTTGTTTGAATTGGGTGCTTGGTTGCATGCTATGATTTGGTGTTATTTGGCTTCCATTTGCTCGGTTAATTTGCTTTTAAAACTGATAAGAACAGATAAATCTCTGCTTGTATGGTAGTTGGTGTTATTTGCTACCATTTGCTCGGTAAATTTGTTTTAAAACTGATAAGAACAGATAAGTCTCTGCATGTATGGTTGTTGGTGTTATTTGCTACCATTTGCTCGGTAATTTTGCTTTTAAAACTGATAAGAACAGGTAAGTCTCTGCATGTATGGTTGTTGGTGTTATATGCTACCATTTGCTCGGTAAATTTGTGTAACGACCCAGAATTTTTAGAAATTAAAATATGAATATTTAATTAATTTTAAATATTAAAAAGTGGATTTATAAGACAAATAAATTTTATTTGAATTATTGGATTTAATTGGATTATTAAATCGATAATTTAATACGTTAAATTATGGAAATAATTGAAAATTGAGTTAAATATGATGGAAAATGATTTGTAAAATTTTCTTTTATCATATGGGAGTTAGAATGATATTTTAGAACTTTTAAAATCGAATTAAGAGTTAATTTGTGAAAATTGAAAATTTTAATATTAAAACCGACTAGTGAAAATAGTCAATTTTTGAACAGTCTCAGAATTGAACGAAACTAGTTCCATTGGATCCGTAATAGTTAGTTATTACCGGATTTCAAATTTCGTGTGAATCGGAGTTATCGTTTGATCGTGGCAGCTCGAAACGCATCGATTTATTTTTAATTTAAATTTGGCGAGTGAAAATAGCCATTTTTCAAAAAGTCTCGGATTTCGACGAACCCAGTTTCATCGGATCCGTAATGTGATATGATTGTATGGTTTCAAATTTCAAGTCAATTGGATTTACCGTTTGTCCGGTACGAATTAAAACGCCTAGAAATCGACTTAAATCGGTTTAATTCAAATCGAGCGTTTATAGCCATAACTCGCACATACTTCCGAATTAGCTTCCGAAACCTATTCCATTGTGTCCGGAATGCGGGGTAAACCCTGGAAACGCTGGTTACGGCGCGTAAATTGGAGTTCGGAATTTCCGGATGAATAGTGTCGAACGAAACTCTATAAATAGACCCACCTCTTCATAATTTGATAAAAAAAATAACCCTAACCCTAATCAAAACTGCAGCCGCCACCCCCCCTGAACGGCCAGAATTTGCCAAACTTCTTTCCTCTAGATCTTCCAATCCATCAGCAATTAGATGAAGCTTCCAACTAGAAAGTTGTAGAGCACAACACGAACTAGAGATCCAACGGTTATGATCGAATTTGGAGCGACGATGGAGGAGAAAAGGGGGCCGTTCTCTTCAGGCCTGCGCACGAAATTCGAGGCTCATCATGAGGCCGAGCTTAGGGGGATTGAGGCCGAGCATAGCTTGTGGAAGGAGCTTCGAGATGAAGGTGGTTTGATGTGATTTCGTCGAGAAATGAGGTTGTAAAGTGAAAACCTAATATGGAGTGATGGGTTGTTTGTTGCGTGCTCGGCCTGGTGAAGGAGAACGTGAGGGAGAGGGAGAGAAAGAACGGCCAGGATGCAAAGGGGTTGGATCTCATGGCTATGATGTTGTGTGGGTTTAAAATATTCAAGTTATTGTTGAAATTAGTTTATTTAAATACGTGTAAACTTCAATAATTCATAACTTTTTCATACGAGGTCGAAAACGCGCGAAACCAGTTGCGTTGGAATCGTATGGACGAGCACTACGCGATGGAGTAAGTTTGGAGTCATTTGGAGTTAGTGAGAATTTTGGGTAAAATTAAACGTCCGTTTAATTTTATTCGAAATAAAAGCTGAAACGGAAATAAAATCAAGGTGAGAACTTCTCACTCAATCGAATTAGTTTCGATTTTATTTTAAATAGTTAGATTTAAAATATTTGAATGCATGTTTGAATGTTGATTGTTATCTATTGATTGTTAAAATAGACATTATACGCCGTTAGTAAGCGGATGTTATTTATTAAAAACATATACCGCGAATATTTCATAAACAGTGAAATTGGTATTATATATAATATCAATATATATATATATATTGGCATATGTATATATTGCAGTTATTGATTTCCCGCATTTTTTGTTTAGCGGATGAGACCCTATTACGCCGTTATTAAGCGGATAATATTTAATAAGAACATATACCGCGATAATTTCGTACTGGAGCGAAATTGGTATTGTGCTAATGTTTTTGGATGCAGGAAAACAGGTTGGAGGGATCCAACTGGATTCCTCAACAGTTTTTATTTGATCTCAGATATTTTGATATTCGATGGATTTTCATATTGATATATGATATCGTTGTAGTCGTGATTGACTATTTGGTGTGTAGCATCATTGGGCCAAATTTGGAATTTTAAAATGATTTCAAAGTGATTTTTGAAAGTATACGTTTGTAAAATATTTTTGGAATTGATTCATTTTAAATAAATAAACGTTATAATTTTTAAAGTTATAAAAATTATGATTTTTGAGAAATATAGTTAAAAACTGATTTTTGAGAATATGATGCTATTGAGTTTATAAAATAGTTAAATCGAGATATTTTAGAATTATTGTGAAAAGTTTAAATATAGAATTCATGAAATTTAATTATTTTATGAATCAAAATGGTGAAATAATAAAGGAGATTAAAGACGTTTTAAAGAATAATATAAATTGATTTATATCAAGAGATTTATAAATGGATATTTATAAATTGAAATGTTGACATTATAAAACGAGTTTTTATAAGTGTTTGAATGAAGTGGAAATGAATTTCATAATTGAATGGAATTTATAGAATTTTATACGGTGAAGTTATAAATGAAATTTATAAATAGTAAGATTTATAAATTTGTGAAGTTATAATTGAAGAATAGATTGGTTAAATAAATGGATCTTATAAGTTATAAGATTTATAAATTGGAAAGTCTTTAAAAAAGAACGATTTTGTAAAATAATCGTTTTATAAGTATTTAACTTATAATATGAACGTTTAGTTTATAATTTAGTTATAAACTGGAATAGGTTAATATGGAAATTTATAAAAGGAAGTTTTTATAAATAAATAGAAATGGAATTTATAAACGTTGTTTTATAAATTCGAAATGACTTATTTTGATAAGTAAATTGTTGAAACTTATTAATGGAGTTATATTCACATTTTTGACTGTGAATAATCCTTTGAATTAAAATGAATAAAAGGATGAAATTATTAACGTAGTATATTCACGTTTTTGAATAGTGAATAAGATGTTAAAGAAATTGTTTTGAATGTGATATTGAAATTGAATTAAAACGATCTAAGGATGTTTTAAATGTGTTATGATTCGAAACCATAGATTTCAACATTTATTGTTGAAATAGACGTTTTCGAGAAATAGAAGGAGATGATGGACTATAACACTGTTGTTATAGTAAATGATTTCCGAAAGAAAATGTTTTTGTATAGTATTGGGATTTATATATCTATTTTAATTTCGAATCCCTATACTAGTGATTTTGGGTTGTCGTAACGATGTTTTACGTAACATTCGTTTTGGCCCAAATAAATATGTTTAAGAGAATGATTTCCTTAATAGAATGAAATATATACTAAATTTCGATTTAGGTATATTGAATATTTTCTAAGTGTTGAAAATAAATAAAATTTGTGAATTACTTATTAAATAAGTATGGAAATGTTTTCCAATATAAAGTGAATATTTTGGGAATTTATCTTTTTGAAGATAAATTGAAAAGGAATATTGAAAATGAATAATTGAAATCGAATATTCATTGATGTCTTGGAATTATAAATTCACTAAAGAATTTATAAAGGAAGTGGAATTTGTTTAAAAATAAATATTGATTTATTTTTGAAGTATGAAATAATATATTTTGTGAAATAGATATTTTGGAAAATAAATAATTTGGAAAATTATTTGGAAACTGGTGATGTGTGCATATCCATTGATAGTTCAATAACCGACTATCAATATTTCCCTTTGAAAGGGTAATTGATGTGATTTGTTTGAATGTGAATGCTACACTTATTTTTTAATAAGCTCTCACTATTCGGGTTAACCGGGAAAGGACCATGGGGTCGTATAACCCATTCCGAATATGTGATACGTCGTTGTGAATTGCATTTGAAGATCGGTGTTGAAGACCCGGTATTTGCGAGAGCGATAGGATGACCTGTCGATTTACTCTGCACCGAGTAGCTACGGTATAGAGTTCTCCATATGTGATGGTGAATCCGATCAGGATTGTGAATATCCGGATTGCAAGGACTTCTTTGTAAGTGCCTTCGGTTTTGTTCGATCCCGGAACAAACTTGTATGGATTTTGTGTCTGACATTACAAGTTGAGATATAAAGCCGATTTCTTTCAAATATATTTCTGTTGGTGGCGGAGAATTTATTCTTTTAGCTTAACACCCTTCTCTGAGACGTTCGAGCTCAGAGGTTATATAGTTGAAGTTATCAGCGATATATTCCCAATTTGGTAATGTGACATGCTGAGTGATGCTGAAATGATCATTGTGTTGATTATTGTGATAGGATCGTTTATTTGATCGTCTATCTTGGTGATTATTGTGTTGATCATTTGTTGACCCAAAGCATGGCTTTTGTATAAAGTATGTTTTTGTGGACGTGACTTCGTCGAACCTCACACCCCGGAAATGGTCAAAACAGGAAAGATGCGGCAAGGTTATGAGGGGTAGCACCCTTTAGGGTATGTACATTTCCTTCTGGATAGAGGTGGTATCATGGTATGGAGCCCAGATATTTAACCTATGTGGTTACTACGAATTTATTACTTTGTGGTTGTTGGCTTTCGGGATCCCGTGAGAAAGGTCGTTTACGATCGGGGAATGGCGTGCTCGTGTCAGTAGTTACCCAGTTAGGGGTAACCCGGCCTTGTGTTGGCAGAGTTCCGGTTTGGTTCTCGGGGATGTCTTTCCAGAGGCATTCTCATGTGGCAATGGGAAGTTCCTTGGCCTGACCATTTGTTGGAAATCCAAAGAAACAATACGAGACTTGTACGGTTTTAGTTGTATAACCTGCCATCTAATATGGTAGCTATTAGTAAGCATAATATAATGGTACCTATGCTGGCTAAGATTTATATTCTACTTTCGAAATGAATTTCTCCTACACTATGCACTAGTAATAATATCAAATGTTCTTTTTAAATGCGTATCAAGCATGTTTGACTATCATAAGGAGAAATCTTCTCCAAGTCTGCGTTTGCATTGTGTGTGTGGCAGGAGGTCTTATGGTAGTCTCATTTTTAAAAGCATTGCGAATTGAATTTAAAAATATCTCTCTATTTTGGATTTTAAAGATAAATAAATTGTTTTGAGTTCTCACACCAGTCACATGACTGACTTGGAGTTTATTGTTTTCCTTCCTAAACTCTGGGTGCCCACCAATTTCCACACGGGCAGTCAAGAGTAAGGTTTATCAGGATATTCTGGATGTTCAGGAGTTGCTGGAGGCACGATGGATGGCATGGCGTATTACTAGTTTATATAGTATTTCTTTTTCCGCTGCACTGTTTGTTTGTTGTTGTTGTTGTACACTCTGACGATATGATGTAATGAAATGTGATGTAATGTAATAACTGATATAGTTCTTTGTTTAAAGATTATTCACTTATTATTATATGTTGTTCCGCTGCGAATTGTGAGATTCTGATGTTGTTCTGTTGTTTTCTGTTCCGTCCTATTTTCTTCTGTTTTTCTTTTCCCTCTATTCTCTTTTCTTTCTATTTTAAAATTTTCTACCTTCTATTCTGTTTTCTATTCTTTCTTCTTTCTATTTCCTTCTTTCCTATCTTCTTTCTCTTTTTCTTAAATTCTTTTTCTTTAAAAACCCTCAGTGTTCGGTTTTCCGTCGTTCGATTCCTCGGCAGTCGATAAAGTGAGTGTCGATGTCGAATTTTCGGAAGACGAAGATTCGTGTCCTGACAATGTGGTATCAAAGCTTATGGTTAAGCGACAACCATGGTTCTGTTGGGTATTATTCATTAGAGATAGAGTCAGTAGTACTCTAGAATGAATTTGAGTGTAATAATTGCTATGAGAGCGTATTTGTTAGTGTATATAAAAGTGTTTTATATTGTGATGATTGGTTTATTGAGTGGTATATGAACTTTCGTCAGCGTGGTCCGCAAGACTATGCCGAAGGGGTTTCTAAACACTTGAATAGAACAATTCGACACAGTATTGTTTTAAAATTGGGTAAATGAAATAATTTTACCTTGATTATATTTTATATATAAAGGAATAATTTTTCAGAATTATTAAAATGTGTATAAGTTGATTGTTTAGTTGTTTGAATAATCTAAATAAAAGAATAATTGTATAAGCAAAAAGAATTATAAGAATTGGATTATAATTAAAGTGATTTGCAATTGTGAAATAAACTTATATATATAAAAAGTGAATTTAAAGTTAAACGGAATATAACTTAAGTGTTGTTGAATGGAATTGATATTGGTATCAAACTAAATTAATAAAGTTAAGTGATAGATATGAACTTGAGTTATATAAATGAAAATTCAACTGTAGTAATTGAATTGAATTAATGAATTGAATATTAATCAATTGAATGTGAATTAAGTTGATATTGGTATCGAAGTAAAGTAATAAAGTTAAGTGATGAATATGAACTTGAGTATATAAATAAAAATTCAACTTTGTAATTGAATTGAATGAATAAATTGAATGGAAGTCAATTTAATTAAAGATGTTAAACCAAAATGAATGTAAGTGAAGCAAAGGGATTTGGTTGCAATTAATATACATTGATTGCCATATGATTGTTAGTTGATTGCTTGTATATAATTCATTAAGTGTTAATGAAATTGAGTTAATGAAATTGAAAGCTATGAAATTAAATTCAAATAGAAAGTAAATAAATTTGAATAGAATTGAATGTGAATTGGATTTAATTAGTGAATGCAAACTAATTAAAATTGAGAATGAATGTTGATAAAATCCAATGTAAATAAATCAAATGTGATTAAATTGAAACCTAATTCATTAAATATTAATGAAAATATGAATGAATATCTATTGGTTATGAATGCTAGTTGGTTGATGTTTGAATATGTTGCATTTGCTATGTTGACATATATAGTTATTATGTTGCTATATGATGTGTATTGATACTATTTTCTACATGCATGATTCTCATGTTGTTTGTTGAGTAATTAGTAGGTGCGGATCGCGTTTGCTTCGCATTTGGAGCTCGCTTTTGCGCTATATTAGCCGTATATGCTTGCTAATAAAATATAAGGTACATATCTCGGATTAAATACAGTACTTTTACACTTTTTTCCCTGCGGGATGCCTCATTACTTGATGAGATGTATACTTGTGATATATATACTGTCATTTTTTTTCGGATCGAGCCGCGCAAAGGAGACTATGGCGAATTTTTCCGGAAATTTAAGGCGTTAGAAAAATTTTGAGAAAATTTGGAAAATTTTGAAAACTTTAACTTTGATTTTGAATTGAAGTTAAACAATAGTAGTTGTTTTTGGAAAGATAACTAAGTATGATTTGAAAACTTAGTAAAGTTATTGTAAGAAGTTTAATTATGAATTTTGGAAAGTTAATAAATTCTGTAATTTTCTTACTTAATAATTTCGAGGACGAAATTCTTTTAAGTGGGGAAGATTGTAACGACCCAGAATTTTTAGAAATTAAAATATGAATATTTTATTAATTTTAATTATTAAAAAGTGGATTTATAAGACAAATAAATTTTATTTGAATTATTGGATTTAATTAGATTATTAAATCGATAATTTAATACGTTAAATTATGGAAATAATTGAAAATTGAGTTAAATATGATGGAAAATGATTTGTAGAATTTTCTTTTATCATATGGGAGTTAGAATGATATTTTAGAACTTTTAAAATCGAATTAAGAGTTAATTTGTGAAAATTGAATATTTTAATATTAAAACCGACTAGTGAAAATAGTCAATTTTTGAACAGTCTCAGAATTGAATGAAACCAGTTCCATTGGATCCGTAATAGTTAGTTATTACCGGATTTCAAATTTCGTGTCAATCGGAGTTATCGTTTGATCATGGCAGCTCGAAACGCATCGATTTATTTTTAATTTAAATTTGGCGAGTGAAAATAGCCATTTTTCAAAAAGTCTCGGATTTCGACGAAACCAGTTTCATCGGATCCGTAATGTGATATTATTGTAAGGTTTCAAATTTCAAGTCAATTGGATTTACCGTTTGTCCGGTACGAATTAAAACGCCTAGAAATCGACTTAAATCGATTTAATTCAAATCGAGCGTTTATAGCCATAACTCGCACATACTTCCGAATTAGCTTCCGAAACATGTTCCATTGTGTCCGGAACGCGGGGTAAACCCTGGAAACGCTGGTTACGGCGCGTAAATCGGAGTTCGGAATTTCCGGATGAATAGTGTCGAACGAAACTCTATAAATAGACCCACCTCTTCATAATTTGATAAAAAAATAACCCTAACCCTAATCAAAACTGCAGCCGCCACCCCCCCTGAACGGCCAGAATTTGCCAAACTTCTTTCCTCTAGATCTTCCAATCCATCAGCAATTAGATGAAGCTTCCAACTAGAAAGTTGTAGAGCACAACACGAACTAGAGATCCAACGGTTATGATCGAATTTGGAGCGACGATGGAGGAGAAAAGGGGGCCGTTCTCTTCAGGCCTGCGCACGAAATTCGAGGCTCATCATGAGGCCGAGCTTAGGGGGATTGAGGCCGAGCATAGCTTGTGGAAGAAGCTTCGAGATGAAGGTGGTTTGATGTGATTTCGTCGAGAAATGAGGTTGTAAAGTGAAAACCTAATATGGAGTGATGGGTTGTTTGTTGCGTGCTCGGCCTGGTGAAGGAGAACGTGAGGGAGAGGGAGAGAAAGAAGGGCCAGGATGCAAAGGGGTTGGATCTCATGGCTATGATGTTGTGTGGGTTTAAAATATTCAAGTTATTGTTGAAATTAGTTTATTTAAATACGTGTAAACTTCAATAATTCATAACTTTTTCATACGAGGTCGAAAACGCGCGAAACCAGTTGCGTTGGAATCGTATGGACGAGCACTACGCGATGGAGTAAGTTTGGAGTCATTTGGAGTTAGTGAGAATTTTGGGTAAAATTAAACGTCCGTTTAATTTTATTCGAAATAAAAGCTGAAACGGAAATAAAATCAAGGTGAGAACTTCTCACTCAATCGAATTAGTTTCGATTTTATTTTAAATAGTTAGATTTAAAATATTTGAATGCATGTTTGAATGTTGATTGTTATCTATTGATTGTTAAAATAGACATTATACGCCGTTAGTAAGCGGATGTTATTTATAAAAAACATATACCGCGAATATTTCATAAACAGTGAAATTGGTATTATATATAATATCAATATATATATATATTGGCATATGTATATATTGCAGTTATTGATTTCCCACATTTTTTGTTTAGCGGATGAGACCCTATTACGCCGTTATTAAGCGGATAATATATAATAAGAACATATACCGCGATAATTTCGTACTGGAGCGAAATTGGTATTGTGCTAATGTTTTTGGATGCAGGAAAACAGGTTGGAGGGATCCAACTGGATTCCTCAACAGTTTTTATTTGATCTCAGATATTTTGATATTTGATGGATTTTCATATTGATATATGATATCGTTGTAGTCGTGATTGACTATTTGGTGTGTAGCATCATTGGGCCAAATTTGGAATTTTAAAATGATTTCAAAGTGATTTTTGAAAGTATACGTTTATAAAATATTGTTGGAATTGATTCATTTTAAATAAATAAACGTTATAATTTTTAAAGTTATAAAAATTATGATTTTTGAGAAATATAGTTAAAAACTGATTTTTGAGAATATGATGCTACTGAGTTTATAAAATAGTTAAATCGAGATATTTTAGAATTATTGTGAAAAGTTTAAATATAGAATTCATGAAATTTAATTATTTTATGAATCAAAATGGTGAAATAATAAAGGAGATTAAAGACGTTTTAAAGAATAATATAAATTGATTTATATCAAGAGATTTATAAATGGATATTTATAAATTGAAATGTTGACATTATAAAACGAGTTTTTATAAGTGTTTGAATGAAGTGGAAATGAATTTCATAATTGAATGGAATTTATAGAATTTTATATGGTGAAGTTATAAATGAAATTTATAAATAGTAAGATTTATAAATTTGTGAAGTTATAATTGAAGAATAGATTGGTTAAATAAATGGATCTTATAAGTTATAAGATTTATAAATTGGAAAGTCTTTAAAAAAGAACGATTTTGTAAAATAATCGTTTTATAAGTATTTAACTTATAATATGAACGTTTAGTTTATAATTTAGTTATAAACTGGAATAGGTTAATATGGAAATTTATAAAAGGAAGTTTTTATAAATAAATAGAAATGGAATTTATAAACGTTGTTTTATAAATTCAAAATGACTTATTTTGATAAGTAAATTGTTGAAACTTATTAATGGAGTTATATTCACATTTTTGACTGTGAATAATCCTTTGAATTAAAATGAATAAAAGGATGAAATTATTAACGTAGTATATTCACGTTTTTGAATAGTGAATAAGATGTTAAAGAAATTGTTTTGAATGTGATATTGAAATTGAATTAAAACGATCTAAGGATGTTTTAAATGTGTTATGATTCGAAACCATAGATTTCAACATTTATTGTTGAAATAGACGTTTTCGAGAAATAGATGGAGATGATGGACTATAACACTGTTGTTATAGTAAATGATTTCCGAAAGGAAATGTTTTTGTATAGTATTGGGATTTATATATCTATTTTAATTTCGAATCCCTATACTAGTGATTTTGGGTTGTCGTAATGATGTTTTACGTAACATTCGTTTTGGCCCAAATAAATATGTTTAAGAGAATGATTTCCTTAATAGAATGAAATATATACTAAATTTCGATTTAGGTATATTGAATATTTTCTAAGTGTTGAAAATAAATAAAATTTGTGAATTACTTATTAAATAAGTATGGAATTGTTTTCCAATATAAAGTGAATATTTTGGGAATTTATCTTTTTGAAGATAAATTGAAAAGGAATATTGAAAATGAATAATTGAAATCGAATATTCATTGATATCTTGGAATTATAAATTCACTAAAGAATTTATAAAGGAAGTGGAATTTGTTTAGAAATAAATATTGATTTATTTTTGAAGTATGAAATAAGATATTTTGTGAAATAGATATATTGGAAAATAAATAATTTGGAAAATTATTTGGAAACTGGTGATGTGTGCATATCCATTGATAGTTCAATAACCGACTATCAATATTTCCCTTTGAAAGAGTAATTGATGTGATTTGTTTGAATGTGAATGCTACACTTATTTTTTAATAAGCGCTCACTATTCGGGTTAACCGGGAAAGGACCATGGGGTCGTATAACCCATTCCGAATATGTGATACGTCGTTGTGAATTGCATTTGAAGATCGGTGTTGAAGACCCGGTATTTGCGAGAGCGATAGGATGACCTGTCGATTTACTCTGCACCGAGTAGCTACGGTATAGAGTTCTCCATATGTGATGGTGAATCCGATCAGGATTGTGAATATCCGGATTGCAAGGACTTCTTTGTAAGTGCCTTCGGTTTTGTTCGATCCCGGAACAAACTTGTATGGATTGTGTGTCTGACATTACAAGTTGAGATATAAAGCCGATTTCTTTCAAATATATTTCTGTTGGTGGCGGAGAATTTATTCTTTTAGCTTAACACCCTTCTCTGAGACGTACGAGCTCAGAGGTTATATAGTTGAAGTTATCAGCGATATATTCCCAATTTGGTAATGTGACATGCTAAGTGATGCTGAAATGATCATTGTGTTGATTATTGTGATAGGATCGTTTATTTGATCGTCTATCTTGGTGATCATTGTGTTGATCATTTGTTGACCCAAAGCATGGCTTTTGTATAAAGTATGTTTTTGTGGACGTGACTTCGTCGAACCTCACACCCCGGAAATGGTCAAAACAGGAAAGATGCGGCAAGGTTATGAGGGGTAGCACCCTTTAGGGTATGTACATTTCCTTCTGGATAGAGGTGGTATCATGGTATGGAGCCCAGATATTTAACCTATGTGGTTACTACGAATTTATTACTTTGTGGTTGTTGGCTTTCGGGATCCCGTGAGAAAGGTCGTTTACGATCGGGGAATGGCGTGCTCGTGTCAGTAGTTACCCAGTTAGGGGTAACCCGGCCTTGTGTTGGCAGAGTTCCGGTTTGGTTCTCGGGGATGTCTTTCCAGAGGCATTCTCATGTGGCAATGGGAAGTTCCTTGGCCTGACCATTTGTTGGAAATCCAAAGAAACAATACGAGACTTGTACGGTTTTAGTTGTATAACCTGCCATCTAATATGGTAGCTATTAGTAAGCATAATATAATGGTACCTATGCTGGCTAAGATTTATATTCTACTTTCGAAATGAATTTCTCCTACACTATGCACTAGTAATAATATCAAATGTTCTTTTTAAATGCGTATCAAGCATGTTTGACTATCATAAGGAGAAATCTTCTCCAAGTCTGCGTTTGCATTGTGTGTGTGGCAGGAGGTCTTATGGTAGTCTCATTTTTAAAAGCATTGCGAATTGAATTTAAAAATATCTCTCTATTTTGGATTTTAAAGATAAATAAACTGTTTTGAGTTCTCACACCAGTCACATGACTGACTTGGAGTTTATTGTTTTCCTTCCTAAACTCTGGGTGCCCACCAATTTCCACACGGGCAGTCAAGAGTAAGGTTTATCAGGATATTCTGGATGTTCAGGAGTTGCTGGAGGCACGATGGATGGCATGGCGTATTACTAGTTTATATAGTATTTCTTTTTCCGCTGCACTGTTTGTTTGTTGTTGTTGTTGTACACTCTGACGATATGATGTAATGAAATGTGATGTAATGTAATAACTGATATAGTTCTTTGTTTAAAGATTATTCACTTATTATTATATGTTGTTCCGCTGCGAATTGTGAGATTCTGATGTTGTTCTGTTGTTTTCTGTTCCGTACTATTTTCTTCTGTTTTTCTTTTCCCTCTATTCTCTTTTCTTTCTATTTTAAAATTTTCTACCTTCTATTCTGTTTTCTATTCTTTCTTCTTTCTATTTTCTATTTCCTTCTTTCCTATCTTCTTTCTCTTTTTCTTAAATTCTTTTTCTTTAAAAACCCTCAGTGTTCGGTTTTCCGTCGTTCGATTCCTCGGCAGTCGATAAAGTGAGTGTCGATGTCGAATTTTCGGAAGACGAAGAATCGTGTCCTGACAATTTGCTTTTAAAACTGATAAGAACAGATAAGTCTCTGCATGTATGTTTGTTGGGTGTTATTTGATATCATTTGCTCGATTGCTTGAATTTAAACTGTTGAGAGCAGATGCTATCATTAAAATCTGATAAGAACAGATGCTATATCAAAAACTTTGCTTGTTTGTTGTTGCTGCATGTGATGGATCTTTAAATCTGGTTAAGGAAAATGTAGTAAAGAAAATTAATACTTGTGAGTAAACTTCTTAACTTGGTTATTTAGGTGGAAGTTCGAGTTAATATCGAAGTATGCTTTGATAAATGTATGTTCAATTGTGACTATTGGTTGCATGGTTGTTTTAACTGGATTTTTGATTTGAAATACAATGCACACTTGTGTGTATGCTTAAAGATAAGCTCAATCCAGTTTGTAGTTTTCAAACTAAAGAAAGAAAAAAAAATCTTGAATATAGTATGGGATTTTGGCTTGGGGCAACTGCAGTTTTTAAAAGTTTTAAGGCAAAGCTTGAAAATCAAAGGCTTGATTCTTTTACAACCTGAAATCGACTTAGCAAACCAAATCCTTTTTTCTCTGTTTACCTGTAAATAAATGGCTTAGGCCTAGTGTGTGTTGTGATTTTTGGTTTGGTACTTGGAATTGTTTTGTATAAGTGATAATATACATGTATGAATGTGAATCATTTTGGCTTGTGAATGGTTGCTATGCTTAAGTTTTCTTTCCCTGTAAATGTTGATTTTTGTTCTTCTGTTACCTGTAACACTCTGTGTTACAGTGCAAACCATGCCAGGCTTTGAATGATAATCTATGGTTTGGATATACTATGTGTTTTCAGCAACTAATCAAAGTAAAAACTATGTGTCATTGAACCGAGTTGCAATTATTTTTAGAAGTACAAGGTAAACCATATTATAACCCAAATCTCTCTCTTCCCTTTTTGTTTCTGAAATAAAAGCAAACAGTTAAGGAAAAAAAATGTTGTTTAACCATGTGCCACATTTAAGTAATTAAAGCTGTGAGTAAACCTTTGTTCTTTTAAATCTTTGGTTGCTGAGATGTAGGGAGTTAAAGTGGTATTGCATCCTAGATATATGAATGAATATTTTGTTTTGCATGTTGACTGTGTACTTTTTAATCTTTGGTTTTGTGCTATAAACTTGCACCATGTTTAGTAACAAAACTAAGTAAGTTTTGAAATTTTCTTTCTTTTACTGAAAAAAAAAATGTAAGCCCAACTTTTCTGTAAATTTCCATACTATTGTTACAAGTTGTGGCACTATATTTGGACTTATTAATGAAAAATTTCGCAATCACTTAAAAGTGGTTCTTGTCTTACCTGTATTGGTATGCTTTGACTTGATTCCACTCTATCCATATATGTTTAACCCTGGTGCTGGTCTGCATACTTCAGTGCTTCATTGTTGCATTATGTTGGTATAACTGTTGCATTTGGTTTATTTTGTTTGCACTCATTTGTAGCCTGCACCACCATATGTTTTTGTATGCCTGATTGATGCTAATTGGCTCCTCTGTTTTCAAACTAATGTGGACAAAACTTTAAAAAACTTAAGACTAAGATCTGTTACAATTTGGTGGTACTTGAAAGAATTTTGTGTGATGTGTTTGCATGTGAAATTTGAGTAACTTCACTCTTTAAATCCAAAGTAAAAATTATGGTTGCATGATGAGACCTGGAATGAATGTGATGATTTCCTGTATATATATATATATGTACATGTCCCATTGTTATCTCTGTTACCAGTTTTCAAGCTTAAAACTTGGATCAAAATTCATATTTTCTTGAACTCTTTGATGTTAGTACTTAGAATTTAAGTAAAACTTGTTGTTATGTCACACAGCATGTTTTAAAATTTGGTTTAAGTTAAATTAAATTTTAAAAATCTCACTGTAAGTATAAAACAACAGTGAATGTTATTCAAAGTGAAAAAAAACTCTGTTCTGGTTCATGTATCACTTGTATACATTTGCCACCATCTTGATTGCTGCCGTGTTGTGTAGTAACTGTGGTCTCTGTAGTTGTAGTCATGCATTGCTGTTGAGTCGAGTTGTCTGCACCTCGTATGCTGTTGCATTGGTGCATTGGGTTTGTCTCAGCCTTGAACCTTTGTAGTTGTAGTCATGCATTGCATGTTGTTATTTCCGGTTGCACTTGGTTTGTGATTTTGTTAGGCCTTGTTCTTGTGCACTGACCATATGGTCTTTGCTTATTTGTAGCTGGTATCACTTATTCACCTACACTTGTTTGGCTTTGCGGTTCATCTTGTTGCATTTTGGTCTGTCCACTGCAGTATGTGTCTTGTTTAATTGAGTCAGTGATAATGGTCACTGTGTTGCATTGTTCCATGTACACTTGAGGTCTTGCAATTTGTTATTGATGCATTCAAGTGTTCACTGCCTTGTAGTCTCTGTTTGTAACTTTCATCATTGGTGCATGCTGTTCTTTGTTCATTGTACTCGAGCACTTTGCACTCTGATGCTTGTTGTTGTATATTTGTGACATTGAGCATTTGGTCTGCATACATGATTTCTTGTAGTTTTCATTTTGTTCTTCTTTGTGCTCTGGTATGCTGCAGCATGCATCACTGTTGCCTCTGTGTCTGTTGTATTCACTGCTGGTCTCTTCATCCATTCATCGCTATGCCTCGACCTTAACCATTGTCCACACATGTTCATGCTTTACTGCTGTTACTATTTTATTCAGTTCATTGCAAATTTATTTACTTGAATAAAGATTAATCCTGACTCGAGTGTTTTTGTGTTTTGCATAAAACGCTCGGGTCAGACCGAGTATTTTACAGCTTGAAGATTTTCAGGCAGCGAGGATAGAGAGAGGTGGGTTACCGCATCACTAAAGTTTTTCAGGAAATTTTTTTTCTTGTACTAAATAATAAATAAATTGTTCCGCTGTGTTAAAATGTAATGCATTGTATAAACTTTGATATTTGTATATGAAAGAAAAATTCATTTATGTGAAATGTTATTATTATTCTGTGATTCTGTGGCTGATTCTGTTTAAACTCTATAAACTAAATAACAATCCGTCATTTTGAAAGTTTCTAGTTGGTTTAATTAACGACTGGAGGCGGTCAAAAAGGCGGGTCGTTACAAAAGTGGTATCAGAGCTTTGGTTCACACAAAGCTTAGTTTATGGCATTTAATATGAGTAGTTACTAGAATCACTTTAAAGAAAGTGTTTTCAAATCTAAAGAAGTATAAAATTGTTTTCCTTAAAATAAAAGGTATTTTGAAAATTAGAATCATTTTTGGACAATTCCCCTCTCTAAATTTAGGTTTGCGATAGTTTCTATTCGGTGTGGTCTCCTTAGATTTGAGTTTCGATCGTTCGGAAACTCATTATCGAATTTTTGAGAGTTATGGAAAAATAAAATTTGAGTTAAGTGAATTGATAAATTGGTTTAAACCAAATATTTTGAATATCTCTGAAGTAATTGGGAAATAAAAAATGATATGTCGATTTGGTTATAACCAAGAGAATTATTGAACTATAACTTGGGGATTTGATTCTGAATTCTTTTGAAAAATTGATTTCAAATGTTGTGAAGAACGATTTAGTAAATAAATGGATTATAAGTATTTAACTTATAATATGGACTTTTGGTATATAACTGAGTTATATAAATTGAATTGAATTAATAAAGGAGATTATAAATTGAAGTTTTATGAATAGAAGTGGAATTTGTAAAGATTGTTTATAAATTTGAAACCAATTGAATTTGATAAATGAAACATAAAAGTTGTTAAAGGAGATATATTCGTAATTTTGGACAACGAATTGTCCTTTAAGTTAAATATTGTGATAATAAAAGTTGGTTGGGAATTTTATTCACAATTTTGGACAGTGAATACATTATTAAATAAATCGGTTATGTCTTGGGAAAATGATTGAATGATCCGACCTTTGCTAATGAGGATTGCAAATTTTGATAGGAAATTTAATTGTCGACTTAACTGTATGAATAAAACAAGTTTTGATGTAAAGCTTATATTTCAAGTTTAGACTAATGTCTAAAATAGTTAATATGGAGATATAAATCTAATGAAACCAAGTCGATAAATGGTTTACTAAAGAACTAGTTGACTATTTTGGAAATAGAAAGCAAATGCAAGGTTCAAATGGAATTTAGATTTCAAATTTGATGTTTGTCAACACGAAAATCCATAATAGATTTAATTGATTCAGTGATGAATTTGAATTTGAACATGCAGAAAATGAAGTTAATGGTTTTAAAGATGTTTTAAAATGAATTAAGAATCGAAAGCATAGATTTCAACACTCATTGTTGAAATAGACGTTTTCGAGAGAAATCAAAGGAAATGGTGGACTATAACACTGTTGTTATAATAAATGGTTTCCGAAAGGAAATGTTTTTTATATAGTATTGGGATTTATATATCTATCTTAAATTCGTATCCCTATACTAGTGATTTTGGGTCGTCGTAACAATGTTTTACGCAACATTCGTTTTGACTCAAATTAATGTGTTTAAAGAATGATTTTCTTTAAGAATGAAATATATACTTGATTATGATTTAAGTATATTGAATGTTTTCCAAGTGTTGGAAATAAATGGATTTGTGAATTACTTATTATTAAATAAGTATGGAAATATTTTCCAATATGAAATGAAAGGTTTGAAATTTTATCTTTTAAAGATAAAGTGAAAAGTGAATGTTTTGAGATTTTATCTTTTAAAGATAAATTGAAAATGAATATGTGAAATCGATTTGAAAATCGTATATTCATAGATATTTTGGAAATGTAAATTCACTATGGAATTTATAAAAGAAAGGGAAATTTGTTAAAAATAAATATTGATTTATTTTTGAAGTGTGGAAATAAATTTACGGATTTGGAACGTAAGTTTAAAATAAATCGGTAAGGATTTATTTGATTGATTTAAGTGAACCATTTTAAGTTTAAAATGGATAAATATTTGGAAATGTTTCCGTTTAAGGAAATTGCTTTGAAATTTGTTTTCAAAGATTGAAAGGCGAAAAAATGATTTGAAATCTGTTTTCAAATGGTTAAGTGTGGAAAAAAAATTATATATATCTTGTGTAGATATTTTTGGGAAATTTGAACAATTAGTTCAACTTGAAATTGGAGGGTTGATTTGGATTGTATGTTTAACATTGTGAATTGATGACATATCAATTGATCTCTATTAAATATATATCTGTTTGGTAGCGGAGAATTTATTCTCTTAGCTTAACACCCTTCTCTGAGACGTACGAGCTCAGAGGTTATATATCGATAGACATCAATTATGTGTTGAGAATTGACGATGTAACATAAAATCCAAATCGAGTGTGAAGTCGATAATAAATTGGATTATGAATGTGAATTAGGTTTGAGATAACCTTAAATTTCCAAATCGACTTAGAGGAAAATTTTAAATGGATAATGAAATGGAAAATTTGTGAATCCTCTATTTGTTATGGGTATGAGATATTGAGGTTTTCAGAACGTATATATGAGAATACGATAAATTCGAAAACCATTAGTTTGGAAAGAAATTTGTTGTGGAAAACTTATGTAAGTACATGGGTATGATATGTACGAAATGTGAAATGAAATATTATATATGTATGTATGATATTATGTTTTCCAAACTGAGGATATGGAAAAGTACCTTCCATTTAAAATTTGTGAAGGTTGTTGGAACTCGAGATGAGTGTCCATTTGAAAATCGTAGCTACGTAGAATTCCATTAGTTGGATTGACCATTTGAATTCCATTAGTTGGATTGACCATTTGATTTCCATTAGTTGGATTGGCCATTTGTTTTCCATTAGTTGGAGTGACTAGCGTAATTTGAGGGGCATGATGCCTACAGTTACAAGCGATTCCACTGGGATAGTGGCGTAACCGCCGTGTAAACTGCAATCTAGATGCCAAAGCGAAATTCGAGGGGCGAGATGCCTACGGTCACAAGCGATTCTACTGGAATAGTAGCGTAATCGCCGTGTGGACCGCGATCTATAGCAACAACCATGGCGAAATTCAATAGATGAGAAATCTACAGTTACAAGCGATTCTACTGGGATAGTAGCGGAACTGCCGGGTAAACTGTGATCCATGGGGGAATGTGCTTTCCATATCCATTTTAAAAAAAAAGATTTTTAAAGTATTTTCACTGGGAATTGAAGGAAGTATATTTAGTACTTGGAGATTTTTAGACTTGCGCCTGGCCAGCGTATGCCTAATGTCTTTAAGAACGACAATAGACTTGTTAAATTTCGAGTTAGCAAGTATTTTCAAACTTTAAATAGAAAATCAATAGTCTGAAATTAAAGTAACATAAAATTCCAACCTATTGAACTAAGGAAGAGGATTTTTGAAATGTTTTGAAAGTCCACAACTTTGGAAAGGTTATACTATGTAAATTTCTTAAATGGAGAATTGCAAATTTAAAATTTGGGTTTTGTAAGTTGAAAACTTTAGTAAAAGACTTTTGCGTCTTGATTGTAGAAAATGATGAGCAAATGAGTTAATTAACTAAGCTAATGAGACAAAACAAATAGAATGAATCCTATACTTATTTATTTATTTTTAATAAGTTTCAAACTTAATAAAATTGAGTAGGGTATAAACATCAGTGAAATTTTAACAATCATTTTTCCTTACTTGTAATTTCGGGACGAAATTCTTTTAAGGAGGGGAGATTGTAACGATCCTGATTTTTTGAACAATTTAAATTGAAAATATTTTATTAATTTTAAATATTTGAATGATAATTTAAATTGAATTCCCAATATAACTGTGAATTTGGCGATTAAATATTAGAATTTAATCTATACAAAATTGAATAAAAATTTAAATTTGACTTTGGAGTTGAAATTGAATATTGAATTTGTATTTTTAATTCAAACTAATGACTTAGGAAAATAATTTGGATACAAGTATTATTTATGTAAATTTATAAATGGATGGTTAGTTTTAAATAACATTTTTCTTTTCTTTAAAATAGAAAGGAATAAAATTTTAATCAATACAAGATAAATAAATACACATAGTTAAAATTCAAACAACATATTTATAAAACTTTGTAGAATAGAATGTAACTACATTGGAGAAATTTTAACATCATAATTTGAACAAAACAAAGCAAAGTAATAACAAAACCAATTGGAATTAGTTGAAATTTGTTTGAAATTGATTAAATTGTCTTCGGGCTTTAAAATTTATATTGGGCCATCTTAATTGGTACTGTGAGATGTATCTAAGGCCGATACCACCATCCCTCTACCCATTTTTGATTCAAACCCTAAATCTAACAAAAGCAAATAAATGGCGGCCACGATCGTTCGTTCTTCTCGTTGTTCCGCTTTGCAAAATTAGGGCTTGCGATCCAAATTGGGGCTTTTCTCTATTCGATTCCTCTGATGTTGCTCGCGTGCTCCTCGGTTGGTCGAGTTCGAACATTGTTTGGCTGCATCGTCTTCTACCCCAGCTAGCAATGGTGAGTTGTCTCACGATTAATCGTTATTCAAGTTTTTAAATTTGTTTGAATTGGGTGCTTGGTTGCATGCTATGATTTGGTGTTATTTGGCTTCCATTTGCTCGGTTAATTTGCTTTTAAAACTGATAAGAACAGATAAGTCTCTGCATGTATGGTTGTTGGTGTTATTTGCTACCATTTGCTCGGTAAATTTGTTTTAAAACTGATAAGAACAGATAAGTCTCTGCATGTATGGTTGTTGGTGTTATTTGCTACCATTTGCTCGGTAAATTTGCTTTTAAAACTGATAAGAACAGATAAGTCTCTGCATGTATGGTTGTTGGTGTTATTTGCTACCATTTGCTCGGTAAATTTGCTTTTAAAACTGATAAGAACAGATAAGTCTCTGCATGTATGTTTGTTGGGTGTTATTTGCTATCATTTGCTTGATTGCTTGAATTTAAACTGTTGAGAGCAGATGTTATCATTAAAATCTGATAAGAACAGATGCTATATCAAAAACTTTGCTTGTTTGTTGCTGCTGCATGTGATGGATCTTTAAATCTGGTTAAGGAAAATGTAGTAAAGAAAATTAATACTTGTGAGTAAACTTCTTAACTTGGTTATTTAGGTGGAAGTTCGAGTTAATATCGAAGTATGCTTTGATAAATGTATGTTCAATTGTGACTATTGGTTGCATGGTTGTTTTAACTGGATTTTTGATTTGAAATACACTGCACACTTGTGTTTATGCTTAAAGATAAGCTCAATCCAGTTTGTAGTTTTCAAACTAAAGAAAGAAAAAAAAAATCTTGAATATAGTATGGGATTTTGGCTTGGGGCAACTGCAGTTTTTAAAAGTTTTAAGGCAAAGCTTGAAAATCATAGGCTTGATTCTTTTACAACCTGAAATCGACTTAGCAAACCAAATCCTTTTTTCTCTGTTTACCTGTAAATAAATGACTTAGGCCTAGTGTGTGTTGTGATTTGTGGTTTGGTACCTGGAATTGTTTTGTATAATTGATAATATACATGTATGAATGTGAATCATTTTGGCTTGTGAATGGTTGCTATGCTTAAGTTTTCTTTCCCTGTAAATGTTGATTTTTGTTCTTCTGTTACCTGTAACACTCTGTGTTACAATGCAAACCATGCCAGGCTTTGAATGATAATCTATGGTTTGGATATACTATGTGTTTTCAGCAACTAATCAAAGTAAAAACTATGTGTCATTGAACCGAGTTGCATTTATTTTCAGAAGTACAAGGTAAACCATATTATAACCCAAATCTCTCTCTTCCCTTTTTGTTTCTGAAATAAAAGCAAACAGTTAAGGAAAAAAAATGTTGTTTAACCATGTGCCACATTTCAGTAATTAAAGCTGTGAGTAAACCTTTGTTCTTTTAAATCTTTGGTTGCTGAGATGTAGGGAGTTAAAGTTGTATTGCATCCAAGATATATGAATGAATATTTTGTTTTGCATGTTGACTGTGTACTTTTTAATCTCTGGTTTTGTGCCTTAAACTTGCACCATGTTTAGTAACAAACTAAGTAAGTTTTGAATTTTTCTTTCTTTTACTGAAAAAAAATGTAAGCCCAACCTTTCTGTAATTTTCCATACTATTGTTACAAGTTGTGGCACTATATTTGGACTTATTAATGAAAATTTTTGCAATCACTTAAAACTGGTTCTTGTCTTACCTGTGTTGGTATGCTTTGACTTGATTCCACTCTATCCATATATGTTTAACCCTGGTGCTGGTTTGCATACTTCAGTGCTTCATTGTTGCATTATGTTGGTATAACTGTTGCATTTGGTTTATTTTGTTTGCACTCATTTGTAGTCTGCACCACCATATGTTTTTGTATGCCTGATTGATGCTAATTGGCTCCTCTGTTTTCAAACTAATGTGGACAAAACTTTAAAAAACTTAAGACTAAGATCTGTTACAATTTGGTGGTACTTGAAAGAATTTTTTGTGATGTGTTTGCATGTGAAATTTGAGTAACTTCACTCTTTAAATCCAAAGTAAAAATTATGGTTGCATGATTAGACCTGGAATGAATGTGATGATTTCCTGTATATATATATGTACGTGTCCCATTGTTATCTCTGTTACCAGTTTTCAAGCTTAAAACTTGGATCAAAATTCATATTCTCTTGAACTCTTTGATGTTAGTACTTAGAATTTAAGTAAAACTTGCTGTTATGTCACACAACATGTTTTAAAATTTGGTTTAAGTTAAATTAAATTTTAAAAATCTCATTGTAAGTATAAAACAACAGTGAATGTTATTCAAAGTGAAAAAAAAAACTCTGTTCTGGTTCATGTATCACTTGTATACATTTGCCACCATCTTGATTGTTGTTGTGTTGTGTAGTAACCGTGGTCTCTGTAGTTGTAGTCATGCATTGCTGTTGAGTCGAGTTGTCTGCACCTCGTATGCTGTTGCATTGGTGCATTGGGTTTGTCTCAGCCTTGAACCTTTGTAGTTGTAGTCATGCATTGCATGTTGCTATTTCCAGTTGCACTTGGTTTGTGATTTTGTTGGGCCTTATTCTTGTGCACTGACCATATGGTCTTTGCTTATTTGTAGCTGGTATCACTTGTTCACCTGCACTTGTTTGGCTTTGCGGTTCATCCTGTTGCATTTTGGTCTGTCCACTGCAGTATGTGTCTTGTTTAATTGAGTCGGTGATAATGGTCACTGTGTTGCATTGTTCCATGTACACTTGAGGTCTTGCAATTTGTTATTGATGCATTCAAGTGTTCACTGCCCTGTAGTCTCTGTTTGTAACTTTCATCACTGTTGCATGCTGTTCTTTGTTCATTGTACTCGAGCACTTTGCACTCTGATGCTTGTTGTTGTATATTTGTGACATTGAGCATTTGGTCTGCATACATGATTTCTTGTAGTTTTCATTTTGTACTTCTTTGTGCTCTGGTATGCTGCAACATGCATCACTGTTGCCTCTGTGTTTGTTGTATTCACTGCTGGTCTCTTCATCCATTCATCGCTATGCCTCGACCTTAACCATTGTCCACACATGTTCATGCTTTACTGCTGTTACTATTTTATTCAGTTCATTGCAAATTTATTTACTTGAATAAAAATTAATCCTGACTCGAGTGTTTTTGTGTTTTGCATAAAACGCTCGGGTCAAACCGAGTATTTTACAGCTTGAAGATTTTCAAGCAGCGAGGATAGAGAGAGGGGGATTACTGCATCACTAAAGTTTTTCAGGAAATTTTTTTCTTGTACTAAATAATAAATAAATTGTTCCGCTGTATTAAAATGTAATGCATTGTATAAACTCTGATATTTGTATATGAAAGAAAAATTCATTTATGTGAAATGTTATTATTATTCTGTGATTCTGTGGCTGATTCTGTTTAAACTCTATAAACTAAATAACAATCCATCATTTTGAAAGTTTCTAGTTGGTTTAATTACCGACTGGAGGCGGTCAAAAAGGCGGGTCGTTACAATGCTAGATGTACAAACAATTATATTAGAAATATTTATAATCATATATAATTATGTGATATTTTAGTTGCTCGCTTTGATGATTATATTTTCTTATGCCATTCGATCTAATAGCTATTTTCAATGCAATATCATATAAAGTAATTTTATTTGTATCCACATGTATATTACATAGTGATAATTATATTGCTCTTAATCATGATGAATTTTATATTCTTATCTATTATATGGTTGTATGAGTATTTGAAGTAAATCACAGAGTTATTTGGTTATTCCAAAAAATAGACTATGATGTCCTCAAGTGGTAGAATTTTTGGTCATGCCAGTAGTGTTAATGAAAAATAGGAAGGATCGATTACTAATGAAAACATTAAATCAATTTTTTAATTGCCGGAAGTGGAGGAAGTCTCGGGTGCACTCACTTAGGAGTTTATGAATCCGTCCAGTTTTCCTTGAACTTCAAAAATAATATAGTACATAATGTATATTAATTATTTATATTTATCACGTTGTGATATGTAATATCAATTAAGATTATAACCTTTGAAGCCATAGCTATTTTAAAATTTCAGTTAATATTAGTTAGTTTCAATAGGTGTACTAACGAAAATGTTAAAATATTTTTGTTTATACCAAATTTAAAACACTATTACACACTTTGCATGATTTCCTTATTCCATGTAACAACCCTAGTTTGGAGATTACCTGTAAATATTAAAATATATAACAAAAGTTATGATTGAATATTTTGAATTAAAATAAAATTGAAGATTTTAAAATTGTTTATTTGGAATAAATAATGAATTTTGGAATTTAAAAAAAGAAAATAATGTTTAAATTCTTTATTTTTTTGTGTTAATAATGAATGGAAAATGAGTTTTATTTAGAGAAAATGCAATAATTGTATTAATTATTGCCAATTGCTTCTTTTAATAATTTTAGAAGAAGTATGTGATTTTTAAAGAGTGTTTAATTTGATATAAAGATGGTATTTGGTTTAGAAATAAGTTTTAACTATAAATTTGAGTTTAAAATGGGTTGTAATATTTTTCTATATAAGAAAATATTTTTTGTTGAATTTTAGAAGTTAAAAATGTAGACTTTTGCATTTAATCGTGAAAATTTTGTATTATTATAAAATAAAGGATTTTAATAATAAAAATATTTTAAAAAAATAATCTTTTTATATGAAGAAAAGTACATTATTTTTTTATGTGTGTAAATTTACATATCTTATTTGTGTGAAAATTGGAAGAAAATGGCATTTGTTTATAACATAATGTGATATAGATGTACATGAATAAATTTCTTAGGCTAAATGGTTTTCTATTAAATTAATTAGGTCCATGGTCCATTAGTAGACTTACAAGTTAATATCATGAAAGAGGAAAATGAATAACCAGTACGTTCATTTACTCCTTCCTCTTTTTTGAAAATAGAAAGAACAGTAAACCCACCTCTCAAATTATCAATTCTAAGTCAATTTCTTCAATTTAATTCAAACTCACTGAAAATTATTCAATTTAGAGTTAAAATCTAAAGGTAATCAATATCCAAACTCAATAATTTCATTAAATTCTTTATTTGAGAAATATGTTTCTAATTTATAGTATTCTTCTTGCATGCACAGTTTTTGAGTTCTACAGGTTGTTGAAGGCCATTGTCTCCTCAAAGCATCGACCTTTTAACATAAATTCAAGGTTTGGTCATCCCTAACAGCAAGGTGGGTGATAAACTCACAATTTCTAGCTGAAGCAAAGCTTCAAAAATCAAAATCTGAGCTTTTGTAATCATTTTTTGCCGATAGTTCTCTTTTGTGAAACAAGTTTAGGTTGCTTCTTTGCATGCTTATATCTATTGATTCAGACTACGAAATGCTTCCATATTTCTTGGATTTTGTAGCTTGCATGTTGAACTTCATTTCTGAAAATTTTGGTTGAAAAATATTTTCATTTGGATGTTAAGAACAGTGGTAGAAAATCAACTCAAAAGCAGATTATTGCCTGTAGAAATTTTTTGCCGAGTTGCTGCAAACATGGCTTGAGTCTACGTTTGAGATAGCATAACTCTTTCATTCCTTATTGAAATTGTACGATTATTTTTTTGTTTGAAATATAATGTTTTTTACTATAAGAATACAAAATTTTAGATCATTTCGACTTATATAGCTTATATAAATATGCTGTCGAACTTTGATCCAGGGCATGTTTTTGACCAGATTTTTACGGTGAAAACACTGCTTGGGTTCAACTTTGAGATGTCATAACTTTCTCATACTTTTTCCAAATTGCATGATTCTTTTTTTTCTGAAATATAAAGTTTTCTACTATAAGCCTACCAAATTTTAGGTCATTTTGGCCTATATAGCTTATACTACCGAACTTTGATCCGGAGCATGTTTTTGCGCAGATTTTTACAGTGAAAACACTGCCTGGATTTAACTTTGAGATATCATAACTTTCTCATACTTTATCCAAATAGGGTGACTATTTTTCTTTTTGAAAGATAAAGTTTTCTTCTATATGCATACCAATTTTGAGCTCAATACTATGCCATTTGGTCCTCTTGTTTATGCCCGAAAGTTGAACCCAGAATAGATTTTCAGGGGCCGAGCACATTCTTGTTGAATTGTTAAAACATGGTCTAAGTACATGTTTGAGACAGCGCAACTTTTTCATTTTCTTTCAGAATTCATTGATTCTTTTTTTGAAAGAGGAAGTTTTCTACTTTGTACGCACCAATTTTTAGGTCAATCAAAGGTCGTTTGGCCACCTGTTTTATGCTCGAAATTTGAACTCAGAGAAGATTTCAGACCTAGGTATTATTTTGCCTAAGCGTATTTATGTTCTGTTTCCGTCCAACTTTTGACTTTTAATTCATGTTTTTGTGATATTTCTAAAATGTTTTGAGGGCTATGATGCCTACCAATAGGCTAGCCAAGTTTTGATGAATTTGAAATTCAATTTTGAATTGAATTTGAATGACAGTTTTAAGTGATTTCCTTGATTTCGAGCGTAGATTTTTTCAAATAATTTTAAACTAATTTTTAAAATAAATTGGAATTTAAAATAATTATTATGTAATATTTTTAAATTATTTTAAGCTATAAAATCTATTTATTCTCTATAATAAGGGAATTTTCAAATATTGTCTTCAAAATTGATTTCGAAAAATGGTTTTAAAAGATTGTTTTCTCAAATAGATTATTTTTTATATAAAATACATGTTTCTGCACTATTTGAGCGAACGAGAAGGAGAATTAAATGGTTTGGTAAAACATGTGATATGGGACACGTGCTTTTATCTTATCGGTTAATTCCTGACTTGGCTGTCTGATCGTTTTGACCTTCAAGTCGAGTTTACCGATGAGATGAGGTAAACTTTTTACTACTTTGAGTGTGAAATTTAGTAGCAGTTAGTAAACCATTTAGTGCGAATGTGTGGTACGAGACACACGTTAACACTGTTCGGGTTCCTATCCGAGAGTTTGTTACATATTTGCCATTGCGTCGTATTGCCAGTACTGGACCTTCGGGTCATTACCATTGTGGCATTTTCCATTGCGATGTATTTGTCCACGAGACGTTTTACATTGTGGCGTATTTGTCACTGTGACGTATTTTCCTTCGGGCATGGTACCATATTTGAGATCAGTACTTGGCAGGCTTTGGCCATAAGCACATGCAAATTTTAAGATGTTTTCATTGATTTCCCGAGTGTATCGCCTTTTTCATGGTTGGCCATTCAAGCCATTATATATATATGCACACACATACATATATATATATATATGGCGAGTACCATATGGGAATTTGAGTTTCCTATACTGGCGTTGTTTGAGATTTGCCTTTTGGCATTATTACTTTGATTCGCCTATTGGCATTATTACATGAGATTGCCTTTTGGCATTTATATGGGATTATATTATCCTATGTTGGAGAGTTATATTTGATTGCCTTGTGGCGTATTTTTGAGATGGTGATTTTCTTGAGATTTCTTTAAGTTTGCCGATATGGAGGGTTTTAGGATTTCTCCTTTTTAGGAGTTATATTTTCTTAAAACCAATATTGATGATTTGTGATATGCCGATTATATGTGGCTTGCTATATTTAGCATTTTATGGATTGTTTTATATCTTTTGAGATCATATGTTTGTGTAAGTTATATCATCTCATCGCCTAAAGTAACCATACCATACTTATACTCATGCTTATACTTGGTATTGTTCCTTCTTGTTTAAGAACATTACCCTTATTCTTGTGCATCTATTACTGCTTATCCTCTTAAACTGATATGATTGGCTAGACTGGCCCGTGTATTTTATACATGGGTCAGACCGAGGTGTTTCAGGTTTTGTATGCTTATGGACTTAGCATATTCTGCTTCACTTTTTGTTGCAGTCCTTTTTGTTGCCACTCTGATATGTATATTGTTTTGATTCATGTTGTGGTCGTCATACCACATATGTGATGTATCACTTTGTATACTCTGTAATGTATCTGTATATGTGTATATATCTGGTTATCTGTTGTTCTGCGATGTGTTTTATATTTGAGTTGTTGTATTTTGTTCTGATAGATTTTATAGCGACCTATGGCTTTATATTAAATATTTATTGGATATGTCGATCCACTTGAATTAGGAAAAACAATATAGAGCATTTATCAATGTATTCAGTGTATATTTGAGTCAAGGCTATAGATGGTCACTCCTAACCAGCCCTATTCTCCGCATTAGCATACGTTATTACCTAATAATACTCTTTATTAATGTGGGTCTCGAGGTGAGGCGTCATAGCTTGGTAGTAATACCGTCTTCTACTGCGGGTCTTGGAGTGGGGCGTGACAGTTCATATGCGGGATGTTATTATCATATCGATTGTGTGCATACTTAACTTTATCTTCTATGTAAGACACACCGATATTGAACAAATTTATCACTTAAATTAATAGGCATGCTAAATAATGTAATCTATCAAGTAAGGAATTGTTTATAGTTGATGATACGTGTTGATTAAATCGACGATTTCAAAAATTGTCGAAATCACTTGAAATTCCAGTTTTTAAAAATTTATTAACTTAAATATAACCCCAATAGAATTTATATCAACACTAGAAATTGTTTTGATTCATATTCAACTCAAATTCAATTATTTAAACAATTTTCAATTATTAATCCAATAATTAAATTTACTCAATAAATTTCTATATTTAGTACTAAGTTTTATTTCACTTATTTGATCAATAAACTTCATATAAAAATTCCATTTACATTTCAAAATTCAACTTTTAAAATAAATTAAATGTTCAAAATCAAACGGTTGAAAATTCGGATCGTTACACAATACATAGGAGCAGGGATCACCCCCTAACCAGTTAAGTGGAGAATCACCCTATCATTTGTCCTAGATTAACAAAACGAGAATTATTCACAGTGTGACATCATCTCACGTGATTGTGCCATATAATCCATGTGTCACCCTAAGATATTTCTAGATTTATACTTTGATCCAAATTTGATAGTAGGTTATCTGACTATCAAATAAACAACAAACAATCACAGATTTAATTTCATAGGAAACTAACTCGCTTAATCCAATAACAACAAGTAAACCTCTTTAACTAATATTTTTATTAACTAAAACACTTATAAATACTTGGAAAACGTTTCCATATACTTATCTCAATGGAGTAAGTATGTTCATAAAATGCTATATTCAATACATAGGAAATGAAACTATACACTTTCTAAACGGAATAAGTATATGCACAGAACCATGGAAGATATCATATTTCCCAAACATACCGGATTGGTCAAAATAACTGTTATTCAAAAATATTGTTTATTATAAACCCAAAGCACTTATCCTTTTCTATTTTAAATTTTTTCTTTGAATCAATTACTAAATAATTATTAAAAAAATTTAATAATTCCAAACCATCCTTTAATAGATTTTATAACTTTTCTTAATCGTACTTGAAAATAGTTCCTAAATGTTTAAATTAGATAAGCTTTTGATGTAAAAAAATCATAGAGTTTAAAAACTGCATCCATAGCGACTGACGCTATCTGAACCATAACCTTTTAATTTGTATATAACTAAATAGCATTTAAGTTCCATTCCCTTTATTTATATAATATCTTATAAATCCTTTCCATTTTACTTATAAATATACCGTATAAAACATTCCCTTTATTTATAACATATCATTTGTAAATCCATGCAATTCTATTTCTAAAATATCATTTATAAACATATCCATTTATTTATAAAATGTTATTTATAATCTCTTTTTAAAACAATTACTTTATAAGTCTTTGAAACAAAATTAATTATGAATCCCTAAATAACTAGTCCCTCCATGTTAAGTAGGGAATTGCTTCCCTACCACCAAAGTTAAGAAGGAATAATTATTTATTTGATTCATGACATGGTTAAAATAAATGTTTCGATCAAACATGGTAAACCCAATCTTTTCTTTTCAAAATCCAACATCTCTTTCCAAAATATATTTCTTTAGAAACAAACTTATTTTCTTAAAACCCCTTTTTATGAAGCAACATTATAATTTAAAAGCATATTCTTAAATTAATTAAATTAACGGAAGCTCCATTTTTAATTGATTAACTAAATTTAAATACAATTTATAAAATGATTGCTTAAGTTTAAACATCATTATTAAGTAATTAAATAACTTAAATATACTTTAATAAAGTAATTAATTAATCTAAACACTGTTAATAACGCAATTAATTAATCTTGAATATCTTTAAAAAATTAATTAATTTATAAACATTGTAAATGAAAAGATTTATCACTTTAAGAAAATCATTAAATTTAAAGAACAATTAGGTTTACCATTATTAAATAATTAATTATTTAAATACCATTAGTAAAAAAATAATTTATTTACTTTAACTTGATAAATCAAAATAATCAACCTAAACTTCATTAATTAATTTATTAACCTAAACCACCTTAATTATTGAAATTAATTAACCTTAAAACTTTTTAGTAAAATAATAAATCAACTAAAACATTTTATTAGAATAATTACTCAATCTTAAAATTGTCTTAACAAATAATTAGCTAAATTTAAAAATTAATTATATCAAATTTAACCGACTTAAAAGCATTCTTAATTAAATATAATTAACATTAAAATATCATTAATAAAATAATAATTAAATTTAAACAATTTTAAATAAATAAAATTAATTTTGAAACATTGTAAATAAAATATAATTAACTTTAAAACATTATTAAATAAAGTATAATTAACATTGAAACATTTCCATTAAGAAACTAGTAAATTTCAAACATTTATCAAATTCGAGGCTTAACGACTGCAATGGTACTTTACTTAAACAAGCTACCATTTATTTTCATACTACAATGAGGTTCATATGTTGATGTCATATTCAACACGGCCAGGTTAACAAGCTTCTAGCACTCAACAATTAATAAGAAAGAGTTAATTCATAGTTGAGCCATATTAATTAATCCATATATTAATTAATTACACAAAGTAACATTTTACTTGGCAAGCACAAAATGGAGATTTATTCTACTCGTAGATGTCTATAATAATCTACTCAATCCAATTTAACTTAATAGTGTTATCTTTGGCCAAATAAATACCACTAATTAAGGTAGGATAATTCAACAACGCTATTATTTAAAATAGCATAATTAAGTTTTTGTTCCTTTTAACATGTCATAGTTTTCAAGCATCCTAAATCCACCAACAAACTAAATTACAATTTTGTACTAGGAAATACAATTAGAGCGAAAAAATCCATGTGTAGAATGCATATCATACTGGCAAGTTATGCACTTTTTAAACCAATACATTAATTTATCAAATTTTAAATCAACATTTTATAAAAAAAAAAATTGTCCAATGTAATTTAGGCTGAGCCAAAACAAGAACACCCATCCGACCAGCAGCTCGCTTCCCTTTCTTCTTCTTCTCCTCCCTCCTTTTCTTTAATTCAATCCACTTGTCGCCATTAAGATGCACACAGTGCATGTTGCACACTCCCTCGACCACCAAAATGACAATCCAAACCCATCAATCAAATCCATACCTCACGAGCATCTTTTTGGCCGCTACCATTGCCCACTCGCATCTTCACACTGATCCGACTTCCAAGACCAGCACCCCAAATCCAAAAATGTTACACATGCTAAGTGGAGGCTGAGCTCTAGCGGACTTCAACCGTAGTAGCGCCCCATCACTTGAAACCCGAATCCAACTCTAGATTTTCCAATCTATGACCCCATTCACCAAAATACTTAACCCTAGCTTAACCCTTCCTCTGCCTAACCCACCATTCCTCCCTCATGACAAGCGTACCCATACAAATCTTGCTAGATCGAAGAACTAACCCAAATCAAAATTGACAAAATTGATTTCTTGATTTTAAGTCCACTAAAATATTTGATTTTGATTTTTAAGATTTAAAAACAAACCTTCCCCTTTGCTGGTTTTGGGGCTACCGTGACCACTATGCTTGATGAAACAACATTTTTAAAATACTAGATGCGATACCGAATAACTTTTATATTTCACTTTTTGGCTAAATCTCAACAGAATGAGGTATCTTAATTTTTGAAGTAACCGCCCTTTTGTTTGCAGGTTTTATAGATTTTCATTATTTTCTTCTTTTTTATTTTTTTACTATGAAGACATAAATGGAGGAAAAAGAAAGAAGAAGGAAAAAGGTAAAGAGAGTAAGGAAAAACAAAAATGAAATAAGGGATGTTGAATTGATTTTATAACAAAGCAATTCTTATTTATTCTAGCCTAAGGTAACCCATTTTTTCATTTTTTAAAGATGCCTATCAACTCATTTTCAAAATCAATATACTGCCTAAAGGACACTTAGTGGAAACTAAGGTGAGTTTTTACTTTGTTAATAGCATGGAGGATAATAGAATCGGTTAGCACCTTTTTATACACTTGTTTACTTAAGGCATCATTTTGAAATTATCAACCCATCATTTCACATTTATAATTTTAAACATATTTTAATTTTATTGTTTTGTAACTTTTCACTGTATAACTTTCTCATCTTAATAATAATTGTAGTTATAAATAGCTAACTAAAGATATTACAACTTTTTACAATTTAGTAGTTTGATAAAAGGTTGAAATACAGAAAAAGATTTTCGACTACAATCTCAGCCTTTCATCGAACTACATATTTTTATAAAAAATTTCAAAATTAAAATACCTATTATACGTTATAAATTTAAAGGCCTATTTAATTATTCAATCCATTATTTGAATATTTAAAATAAATAAAATTTCCTCAAATCAAATCAATAAATTACGGGACGTCAAATGGAACCTCTCTCATCTGCCTTTAATTATTTGAATCACTCAGGCAAGCAATGAATGTTGGGCATCCCTTAAGGAGAAGAGTTCCTAGCTTCTAAATTCTAAGACATATCAATCATCTGTAGTTTTTTAAACTTGTTTAGTGACGGTTTCCTAAGATAGTATCAACTGTTAAAAGAAAATTTGCTCAGCGTGGCTACATACGTTCTTTAAAGGACATTTATATAGGGGTTTTATATAACATACGGAAAACATTTGAAAAAAATTCAAATATAACAAGTATGAACTCACGTATAAACTTATTTCTTTTTGATCGAGCAACCTAGCTCTAATACCAGCTGTAGCAACCCGCCCCAAAACAGACCTACATCCCGACCTTGAAAAGGCCCATTGATACGTAGAGCCATTTCAAGACTGGCGGTTAGTTAGTGAAAAATTAAAACATTACATAATATACGAGGCTATCTATCAGTTATAAGAATCTCATAGTGAAATGGATGGATATAATAGTAAAACATGTTGCCATAAATTAAAGCTATTCAAAAACACAGAAACATTATCATAAAGTCTTAGAATATCCCAACATAATCGTCTCAGTAAATAAATCTCAAACTGAAAATACAAATAGTAACAATATAGTTTCAAAGTATAGTAATATGAAAGAAAATAACATAAGTAAATAATAGCGAATAACCACTACCATAACAATCAAACTTTCCATTTTTGAATCTTTAACAATACCCTATGCCCCTAACCTATTTGTTGAAATGAAGAGGAAGTCATAACAACGAAATCCGATAAAAGGAATTTCAACTTTTACCATGTTAGTAATCTGAGTGGTATTATCTAGAAATTCAACAGGTCTTACATATTAAAATTATTACATACATGAAAGTCAATAGTAGGCCTGAAGGCCCTTCCAATCTGACTAAACTAGCCCAAATGCCCTTTTAGTCCGACCTTTTACCGTTAACATAACTAACATTTTCGATGCATAAAGGAAACAACTGAACCACATAATATTTTTAATGTGCTTAAGCAGACTCTTATCATTTCAAACATGTAAAATAGGCAGATCCCCATCATTTAAGACCTAACCACAAGATAGATTCCTACATGGTCCTTTCCTACAAGACAAACATAACCACAAAAGCTAAACTTAGGACCCATAACCCACTAGAGATGACTCACATTAGGCCGACTATTAGCAGGTATTCGTTACCATATTGATTGGGCAAGTTAACCCTATGGAATTGGGACTAACATCGCATCCACTGAGGTTTTTTATTATAAGTGATGTCCCATATTCGTTCAAAATCCCACACCACTGGTAGCCAGATTAAACCGAGCAGACTTCCATGTAGCTTTGAACTAATCCCACATCTTTATAACCAAATGATAACTTATATGTATGTCCACTACATATATATATCACATCCTATACGAAAAATGATTGAGGCCATTTATGGTTACCCCTTATTATGCCTCTAATTAGGGATTAATTCCCTAATTTACTCTAACTTCCTACGAATTAATATTACCTAACTATTCTAATAGTACTAATTATCACGTTTATTGCGCTATAATCAACATGTTATAATATATATATACATATATAAGCAATATGTATATACATAAACTTACCGTTAATGGTGGCATTTAAGGTCTAATTATTACATTATCACGGTCTAATAAAAATTCACTTATAAGGTACTTTTAATATATATATATATATATATATATATATATATATATATATGTATGTATGTATGTATGTATGTATGTATGTTTGTATGTATATCATACAACTCTGCAATTCCAACACGAGCTGCTACCACCATAACCAAATAAAATAAATTGTACAAACATGAAATACCTATAACTTGTTCCATATTGATACACTAGAATGCCTTTTCTATTTTAAAGAATAAACTTTCAAAAATTAGATCATCTACGTTCAATTCAACCTTTGTATATCATTCTGAAGTAAGAAAGGAATTTCTTATTTACTTAAATGATAGAAATAGGCGATGCAACTAAAAATTATTCAATTCATACCTTAGACATCATCTCCAATTTATTTTATTTGTTGAAACCTTTAACAATTCAATTTAAAAAGAGGGAAAATTGGTTGAATGGACCATAAATTAACTACTTTTAACAATTAGTTAGATCTTAGTATATAAATAATAAAGACAATTATAATTCCAATATGTACAAAGTTTGATATTTAATTAGGGAAAGTCCAGGATTTCGTTGTTATGGAGTTTTGTGTTTCTAGAACTTTCCATGGCATATATTAGATCCAAATAAGTACAACACATATACTACAATATGAAGAGGTGAAATTCCACTCATAGAAGATTCCTTCGATTTTAGGTTTATATCTGAAGTAAACTTCTCCTAAACCTCTAATAGATCTCCCCTTTTAATATACAAGAATAGATTTTATATATATATATATATATAGATTAGATTTTAGAAATAAGAAGATGGAAAGAAGAAGGATTGAAAATTTAATTTGACATAGAGGAGAAATAATTTTGACAGAATCTCAACATTGCTATAGAATTTGTTTGGAAAAGTAGGGAGGCATAGGGGCCAATTTATACAGGTAGGTTGAAATGAGAAACGTTGGATCAAATTAGAATAAATCTAGGCCGTTTTTCCAGGGTGTTATTACCCTGCAAAGTCTCGAACAGTCGACCACTATACGACGGGCAATCGACCGCTAGCGGTCGACCGACGTTATTAACGCGGTCGATCGGCCTTTTTCAGCCTATAGCATTTTGTTTCATTCTGTTTTCCTTTGATTTGTTACTCGTTTTATATCTAATCAAATAACCATTAGTTTTAATTTCAACTTAAAGTTACTTCCGGCTTAAATTTATATTCAAATTCAGATTTCAAACTTTATAAATTCTCCCAAAATTCACATTTTAAACATTAAATTCGTTTAAATTAAAAAACCTCAAACGTCCTTAAATTCTTCATATGATCTCGGTTTTCAAAATATTATATTTGAAAATTCATCAAAAAATTGCAATGGATTTAATGTTTTATCAAAATATTGTGCAACTTATATGACCAAATTTCGACATTTATAGAAATTCCATTTTTAACTTTATTTTAATTATTTAGTTTCTTATTAAATTTTACAGGGTATTATAAATGCATTATTCAATTGCGATTTAATATTTGTATTATTCATTAACGTTTCAATTCATTTATCCTTTTGCTCTTGAGTACAATTACTATTTTGTATTTCAACGTAATGTAATTTGAACTTGCTTTTTTTTCCATTACTCTAAAGTATTATTTTTGTTTATGACCTTTTATTATAATGCAAAACAAATAAAATAAGACAACAATGCATAACATGAATGTAGTAGGTATGGTCTTATACACTTGTGAGGATATGTTCCTCTACTAAAGAACTATGTTAAGTTTATACATGATCTTATACGCTTAGTACTATTTTATCGAGAGAGTTTTTTTTTTCATGTCTACCATTTCTATTAGATGATCCATACGTGAGATTATCCATAATTAATTTGTCAGCTTATCCATATATGGATGAATTTAATAATTTATTAGTTTATCCATCTGTGTATTAATTTACTAATTGTTTTATTATTAGTTTGAGTATTGAACAATTTTTACACCTTGTAAAATGCATCCTACACCATACACAAGCATACACAATAAACATATTCATTCAACTAAAATCAATTAAATTATGCATTCATAATAATCTTACACCATAACACATTCATATACCAAAAGTTATTAAACTAAAATGTAAAAGAATGAAAAAGAAGTAGAAGAATAGATGTGAACATCAATTACTTAGAACAGACAAAAATTTACTGGATTCCACGTAAGCTTAAGTTGGGTACAAGATAATCAACTAGTATTGGACAACAAAATACTCTAAAATAGATGATGTAATACTATTAAGAACAAATTGGTGACCATTCTTCTTCTATTCTCTTTATTTCTACAATATCAGGTAACACCATGTGTCACAACCAACCCAGTAGATGTCCTAGTAAAGAATTAACTTTGTCATGAACTTATTCAAATTTTGCATACTATTACCGAATCAAACCACAAATTCTCTATAAGTTCAAAATAAGTACAAACTACAAATCCGCTGATTCAAATTGAGAAAATTTCACTGTCACTTTAGTCATGACTCATTTAGAAATATTCATCCGATAAATTTGCTTTAAGAAAAGAAAAGTGGAAAAAACAATGATTTATACAGTAGTTTAACCTACTGCATCATATACATACAAAGAGTAAATACCCTTTGCCAGCAAAACTAAATAACTTATTATCAAACATTTGAAAACGTACCTAATTTAAATGAAAGCTAAACAACAGAATGCTCATTAAACTAGGGGTTTACATATTTATTACTTTTTCTCCTCAAACTAAAGCACTGTAGATGAAAGTTTATGGCCATATTTATTTTACTAATTATCAAACATTGCAATAGGAAAAACAAAATATGATAACACAATTTATCAACAATCAAATCACATTTTTATATAAATAATAACAAACAAAGAATAGTCAATACTGGGAATAAAACATGCTAAGAATAAAGTAACAATGTTATTTTTAGTCATAAATAGTGCAATAAAAATTTAAATAACCAACAGCTAATGTTGAAACTTTGTGATTGTTGTGCCTCTCCATCCTTTTTTTATTCCACTGCATGAATAAAATTATAGCATATTAATTTTACCATCTAACTCATGAAAGCATTTTTATAAAGAAGAATATCGCTCGGTATAAATACACTAAATTAAGAAGAAAAAAATTACACTAAAAAACCTGAAAAATCAATGGAATTTGTTTCAAGTGAAAGAGATTCTGAAGGCATCACTCTATCCTATTTGAGAATTTTATTCTTAACAACATCAAAAAATTCCTACAAATCTAGATAACATTATTCTCCTAACCATGATAAATATTTGGTAATGATGCTTCTTCTTTTAAATAGACTATCATGAAGTGGTTCCCACCCACCAAAAAAATTGGTATCATTCTATGTTCTATTGGAATAATTCAACGTAATGGGGCCACATATTTTAATGTTTGAATATGTGGGCTATCTTGTAATTAAGTCTAATTATGTGATCTATTTTTGGAATAAACATATTATGACTTAAGGGGTATATTCGTCATGTAAAATTATAACGTGTGGATACCGCAGTGACAATTTTTGTTTGTTGAATGGCGGAACTGAAAAATATCACACGCTATATATATGGGGTTATGGTCCCCAAATTATACAAGTCTTATCGTATTCTCTCTACCTTCTTTTAAAGAGAATTAAAAGATCTAAGCTTGTGTCAATTTGGAAGATCTAATCCAAATTAATATTCACTTAAATCAAGAATTGATGGATTCAGGTGCGCCTTCCACTGTTAATTTCATATACTTGTTTCTCGATTGCATCAATATGGGTTATATGTATTTAGATCTAATATAGGTTAATCACCAAAAATTGGTATTAGAGCCACCAATTATTGATTTTATCGAGAAATTTTCTGATTTTATATAAATATTTGAAATTACGGTTGTGAGATTTACAATTTTGGTTGATTCATCCGATGCCTTTATTTCGGATCTATGAGATATGCTCTTTTCTTATTGATTCATCTGATGCCTTGGTTTCAAATCTATATATAATTCATGAATTAATTCCGCTTGTTAGGATCCGATGCCTTTAATTGTTGCTACTCATAGTATTCTTATTTTATTGTCAGTAGTATTGCGACCGTACAATTTTTTTATTGCTATAGATGGTTACCATGTTAAATTTTATTTTATTCTCAAGTATGGAAGCATGTTCATGCCTTTTAATGTTCCTGTAATATGCATTGTCCTATAAAAGTGTCTTTATTAACCATGCATTAAAAAATGGGAACACGTAAGGATAATGCCATTATCTTTTTGTACAGCTTACTCATCATATGCAGTGATGTTGATTTGTACTTTTGGACTATTTTTTCTTTAAGGTTTTATAGTTTTTTTGGATCTATTATAATATTACATTTATTCATATTTGCTTATTCAAATAAGCTTTCATCGAAAGCTAATCACCAGCCGCACTTCTATAACAAGCTATTTTGACATGGACTATTTATTTTCATTGCTTCCCACTACGTTTGGGATCAACCACTACTATATTTTTAGCTATTCATTTTCTTGCAATGTCAGATGTATGGACCGTGCTATTTTAAAACTTGTTTTATCTTCTATGTTAAATATTAATTGTCAAATAAAATATACAATATTTTATCATTAATTGTTATTGCAAATACCAATTGTTATGTATTGTTACAGTTTTAGTTAATGTCAAATTCTTTTGTATTATGGCTATGAAACCTGATTTTCAACATCTATAAAATTGAAATTGAAATTTATCGAATATGCAAAAATGAATGAGTTAAAATCACTAATTCAAATATTATTTGGTGTCTCTTCGCAAACTAACTATAAATATCATACACTACAAGTGAATTAATTGAAATAACATGTCACCAAAGTGACCTTTCTTATTTTAGTTATTCATGAAAAATGTTTGACATTTGTGTGTATTTTCCATATGGATGTTAGCCGACCCAAAGGAAGACTAATATTGTAACGATCCTGAATCGACCTTCGAAAATCGGCACCGAATACGACACTCGTATTCAAATGCCGCAGATCCAAACGTCGAATCTGGTTCGCTGGAGCTTATAACACATTAAGTACAACACAGCGGAAGAAAAAGAATAACATATATCATATATACATCATTGATACAACATCTGATACAATATGATACAACAGACGATACAATAGATACTATTATACATCAGAGATATGATACAAGAAATAGCAGCGGAAAGAAAAGATAACACTAGCAGCGGAACAACAACTCTAATATGGTCTTCAAAGAAAAGAACTCCAGTATCAGTAATCTCCATCTCCAAAACACCAATCCAGAAATAGCTCGAACTCCAAAATCAAGATGAAGAGAAGAAACTCGATCCAAAATGCGGTTGCCAAATCCTAAGGCTGAAAGCTATCGAATCTACACCTACTATGGATTATCTGAAAATCCCAACTCTAGACTGCCCGTGTGGGAAATAGTGGGCACCCAGAGTTTAGGAAAGGAACAATAAACTCCAGGTCAGTCATGGGACTGGTATGAGCAAACAAAAGCATTTGGTCTTTGAACAAACAAGAGAATTTAAATTTGAAATCCGCAATGCTTTTTGAAAAATGAAACTACCATAAGGCCTCTCGGCACACACACAATGCAAACGCACACATGGGGGAGATTTCTCCTTATGATAGTCAAACATGCTTACTACGAGAAAAATTCTTTGATATTATTACTAGTGCATAGTGGAAAATCTTTCGAAAGTATAATATAAATCCTAGCCAGCATAGGTACCATGATGCTATGCCTACTATAGCTGCCATGTTAAATGGCAGGTTCTACAACTAAAACCGTACAAGGCACGTATTGGATGAATGGATTTCCAACAAATGGTCAGGCTAAGGAACTTCCTATTGCCACATGGGTACGCCTCTGGCGGGACGTCCCGAGAACTAACGTTACGGTTAGATCTCTGCCAACACAAGGCCGGGTTACCTCTGTAACTAGGTAACTACTACACGAATATGCCATCCCCCGGTCCTTTGGGACCTTTATCCGAGGCGCCTCAAAGCAACAACCACACAGTAAATGGGATTGGAGCAACCACATAGGTTAAATACCAGGGCTCCATACCTGATACCACCCTTTACCAGAAGGGAATGACATACCCTAAAGGGAGCGACCCTCATAACCTTGCCGCATCTTTCCTGTTTCGACCATTTCCGGGGAGTGAGGTCCTGATGCAGTCTCGTCCACAAAGCTACGCTTTGGCACAAAGCCATGCTTTGGGTCAATAGATGACCAAAGCAATGATCACAAAGATAAATGATCAAACAAATGATCATATCACAAATGATCAACCAATGACCATCACACAGCAGCACTCAGCATGCCACATTACCAAATTTGGGATATATCACTGATAAATATCAACTACATAACCTCTGAGCTCGTACGTCTCAGAGAAGGGTGTTAAGCTAAGAGAATAAATTCTCCGCCACCAAGCAGAAATGTATTTGATAGAGATCAGTTAACATCTCAAAGTGTAATGTCGGACATACAACCATACAAGCCTGTTCCGGGTTCGAACAGAACCGAAGGCACTTCCGAAGAAGCCCTTGCAAATCCGGGTATCCACAATCCCGATCGGACTTCCCATCACTAAGGGAATCTCTATACCGTAGCTACTCGGTGCAGAGAAAATCGATAGGTTATCCTAACGTTCTCGAAGACACCCGGTCTTCAACACCGGTCTTCAAATGCAATCCATAACGTCGTATCACTATTCGGAATGGGCTATATGACACGAAGGTCCTCTCCCTGCTAAACCGAATAGTAAGCGCCATATTTTAAAACATATGGATATGGGATTTCAGTTAAGTCACAACTTAAAAATCAAAACCTTTCTTTTAAATGGTTAAACAAATTACCATTTTAAATCTTCAAACAAAAAGATTTATTTCACAAAGATCTATTCATAGATTTCAAAACAATTCCCATTTCAATTGGATTAACCCAATTAAATCCTTAAATTACAGATTTATAGCTTTCAAACTCATTTCCAAAGATTTATCTATAACTTGGAAAACAATTTTCCTTTTAGACTTGAAAATCCTTTTAACACAACTTGGAAGTCCATTTCCTATGGGAAAGCAAATCTAATTTATACAAGTTGAAATCTTGAGTTGAATTTAAATTCCAAAACGTCATCTTTAAAAATGGTTTAAAACCCATATAACCCATTTGTAAGTTGAATAACTTTTTAAACAATAGTTTCCAAGTCACAGAATTCAATTTCAAATAGTGAATTCAAATTTAAATTAATTTATTTACATTTCAAAAACTCAATCAAGTTATTCAAATAACTTTTATTTTTGAAAACTCATTTTCAAAAACTTCAATTTTAATTCTAAAACTATTTTGGAAAAAATCAATTTTAAAACGATTTTTTTTAAAATCTGTGACTTAACCCATTTCCACGTGTCATCCATATTTGTGTGTGTATAGGTGTGGTCTAGGGGTTCAACACAATAGTGCACAACATCATCATCACAGATTCAATCATATCAATAAGCGGTATAACCCATAACGCTTATCTATATTCACAGATTCATAGATAAAGTAAAATATCATTCACAAAGATTAACTAATATGATTCGATGTGGGTTTCGGATAACCGACTGGAATCCGACTCCCTGTCGCATCGAAATCCAAATGTCATTCTACGGGTCAAGGGGTTTGCATAACAATATGTATATATCACAGATATGACAGCTTAGCACAAACATCACATAGCATCACATCACGTATCAAATATATCAATCCATCACAGAACATCCAATAACAATCAAACATCTTTAATTAAGATGAATAAACCATGTGGTTATAAATTTATTACCCACATAATTACTTTTATTTATTAGCCCTAATTAATTAACTATCCATATTTATTCAATTAATAAATCTTCAATTATTAATTTAAAATCTAATATCATTCAATTTATGATTTCTTAATTACAAATTAATTATTCTAAGAAAAATTAATCTTAACTTTAATTAATCAAATTAAAACCCTTAATTACTTTAATTAATTATCCATTTCATTAATTAATTAATTATATTAATTATCCATTTCATTAATTAATTAATTATATTAATTATCCATTTCATTAATTAATTAATTATATTAACTATCCATTTGTACTACCTTAATAATTAAATGAATTACAAATCATTAAAAAAAATTCTTTATCTTTAGATAAACATTCCTTATTTAAATTATGCATTTAAAAACAAAATGTTTTTAAATTTACATTAAATTCCATTTAACATTCTCTTTAAACTCAAGACTCAAATTTATTTAAAATAAGATTCTAAAATAATACAAATCTAAACCTTATATGTTTACAAGAAACATATACTTAAATAAACAAGTTGAAAAGGATTTAAATCTCAATTCAAATTCAAATCAAATTTAAAAATTCTTTAAATTTCAAAATTTAAATATAACTTCCATTCTCATTCTAGTTTAAATTCTTTAAAATGCTTCTTACAATTACACCTTCCATTCAATGCAAATCACTTAATCATTTAAAAGAAATTTAAACTTAAGTCTTTATTTTAAAACTGAAGTTTAAAATTTTAAATTCAGATTTAAAAACTCAGATTGAATTCATTTTGAATTTCTAATTCAAATACTTAACCTTCCAATACAAATGCAAAACACACAGGCATCCACACTTGAGAGTTTAAAATCAAATTTAAATTTGAAAACATAATTATTTCCAAATCTCAGACAACAAAATTTGAATTCATATTCAAATTTTCAGACTTAAACCCAGTTTAAATCTCCACTTTCAAATTTAAACTTACCCTTTACATTCAAAACAGAAACAGTTTTCTGTTTTATTTAGAAACTTAACTTTGAAATTTTCTAAATTTTAAATGATTTCAAAAGAACAAAATTTAGACTTATTTAAATTCATTATTATATTCAGTTTAAAATCCAATGCTAACATTGTAGTTTGTAATTTTATCCAATTTTAAAAAAACTGGAAACAATTTCCTGTTCTTCTCCTTTTATATATATTTTTTTTATTTCAAACCAAATTTGAATTTTGTATTTAAATTATTTCAACATCAGAGTTCAACATTTTGAATTCATCTACAGATTCAATATTTCATTCTAAGTTCAAATCCCAGATTTAAATTTAAACTTTATTTTAAAAATTTCTAAAACAGAACAGTTTCTGTTTAATAAAGCCTGAAACCCAAAACACTGAACTACTCTATATGACTTCGAGTCATTACCCTTGCTACTTCGAGTTACCTTCCAAAAATCTCGAGACCAACCCGAGTCAAAACTCTGCAACCCAGAACCTACCCCAAACCTGGAACAGACCAACCACCCCCACTTCAAACCTGTCAACACCAATCTCTCCACCTCTCGACCACTATCAACATACAAACTCCGGTACTAGCTTCATTACTTCACCATCCACCATCACCCCAAACATCTTTGAACTCGATGCACAGAGGAGTTCAAATTCGACCCAAAACTGTAACCCAAAGTAAACTAGGGTTCATCACAGTAACCTTCCAAATTTTCAACACCAAACCCAACTTCAACTCAATTAAATAATTTTCCCATAATTATTGATATCTACATTCACTCCAGAATCAATTTCACTCAAATCCAATGCAAGGGTCAACTGATTTTGGTAAAAATGAAAAATACAGTTAACTTAACACTGTATTTTATTTTCTTAACACTGTAAACTTAGTTTTAGTTTTAAATTCTTGAATTTACTAAATGATTCTGTAAGTAATCTTGAAAACACCAATTCATGATATCTCTATTTCAAAATTTAAACAGAATTTAGTTTGTGTTTATGTTTCCAAATATCACAGAACTAAACAACCTATACAACAGCAACATTTACATTCATGCAACCAATTTTCACTACTTTGCAGAAACAAGCATAACACATCACATAAATTTAAAGATTGGGTCAAAGAAGTTTGCTCACCTGGATCTTTGTAACAGAGAAAAACAGAGAGGAAGCAAAGCCTGCATTTCTTTCTTTCTTGGAGTTTAGACAATCTGAATTTCTTGTTATATAACAGAGATGTTTTCTTTATTTTTTTTTCTTTTCTGCAGTTTGAAAACCAGAAGATTGTTTTGCCTTGATCTTGATTTGTTTTCCTGCAACTTAGATTTGATGCAATTGCTTAAAAACCTTTGATTCATTACTGTTTTACAAACTCAATTAAATCTTTTTTTTTTTTTTTTTTAAAGAAACTTCACTTGCCTTGAGTTTGTTTTAGAAAACACTGCACTGTTCCTTGCTAACCAAAGCCTGAAGCCCTATCAACCTGAAAGATGGAATTATAGCTTGTTTCTTTCAAATCTGCATTGTCTGATATATTTTTTTTCCCTTTTCCAATTGAAAGCTGAAACTCTTCTTCTAGCTTTGTTTTCTTTGCTTCCCCTTTTAAACTAAGTTGGATTGTTTGAATTTTTGTTGAAGTTGATTTCCAGGCTTGCTTTGAATTTTTTTTCTTCAGATTTTTGGAGAGGAGGGTCTTTGAATTGTTAAAAGATGATTTTTTTTCAAGCTACTTTTTGTTTTGTGGTTTGGTTTGAGAATTGTAAAACTGAGTTGCCAATTTTTTTTCTTTTTGATATCTATGCTTTAGACAGCTTTATGTATTGGAATAGGTGAGGCCACATCTCTTTTTACTGTTTGTTTCATATTTTGTGAGATATGGTTTGATTGCATTCTTAAACTTGATTATTTAAAATAAAGAGTGATGATGCTATTTGGATATATATGCATATATGTAAGATCCTTTAAAGTATGTTACATTGGTTTGTGTATACATACATACAATGTGTTAAAAGAACTGTTCTTCTTCTTTTTTTTTCATTTATTTGTTAATATTGAAACAATTTGCATTTTTATGTTGAAACCCCTTAGTTTAAATTTATTTGTAACCTTGTTTTAAATTCTTACTTTAATTTAACTTATGAAAATATACTTTATGTTTTAACCCTTTTTATTAATTTATCTACAAATTATTTACTTACATTTTTTTTTATTTTGCTTTTACAACTTTTTTAAAGAGAATTGGATTATCATAACTTGTACACTCAACAAATAAGCCATTCACATGTGCATTTCTTAGTTTATAAAGCATTTGTAGATTTATTTATTAAATCAATTTCATTATATTATTTTTTTAAACCAATATTATTTTAGACTTAGTTCAATATATTTTGAATTAAAACTATTATATCTTTTAAACAAATAATTATATATATATGTGTTATTTTAATTTAAACTTTTATTTCTTGTTTTATATACATATATTTTGTTTAATTATTCTCTACTTATATTAATTTAAAGAAAGAAATGAATTTTTAACTAATTATGTTTTTGGTAATTAAACATGTATCAATTAATCTTATAAAAATATAAATGATTGAATTTTCAATTTAAAAGTTCCATTTTTAAAATATATACTTTTTATTAATCTCTAAGTTTTTACATTCTATTTACAATATAATTTAATATTAGAATTTCCAAATTTCAAGTCAATTCAATTTTTTATTTACTTGTAATCAAATTTCTATTTAAAATATAAAATTTTAACTTTTATTCTGGAAATCTCTAATTAATTCACAAATAATCCCACAATTTAATTTCAAAATTAAATTGATTATCAAATTAAACTTTGCCAAAATTAGGGAATGTTACAGACTTCCCTCCTTAAGAAATTTCGTCCCCGAAATTTGCTACAGAGACAAAAAGATAGATGGAAGATAGAGAAATATCTTTTCCAAATCAGATCGGATAACAATTCTGTATTTGGGTTACCAAATCAGAATATCAACAATATGGGAACAAATTCATATAATATCACACAAGAGATATTTGGGTCCAGCGGTCTACGAATACGCAAAGGCATTGATTAGTTCGAAGGGGTAACTAATCGTTCGTAGAGTATATCGGATCCCAAAGAATAGATAGATGGATTTAATCTTTTACGATCTCTCAAACGCTAGGTATGGATTCCAATTCAAGTCGGAATACTCCAAAGTATATACCAATTTGTCCCTCTTCGGACTTGATATCCACAAGAAATTCGATAGAATTTCCAATTTGGTTTTAACCGATATCGTTTTATTCATACAATTCAAATTCTGCTTCATATTAGTTAACCAATTTACTTAATTTAAAATTTCCAATTTATTTAATATTTTCAATTTCAATTTCAAATTCATATCCATTAAAGTTTAGATCGAAAAACTGACAAGAAAACGATGAAGATACGAATTAAGGATTTCCTACAACGATTCGTAAGGCCACCATCGCACCGAAACTTCTTTCTGGAGCTTTTACGAAGATATCGAAAGAATTTAGAATCGAGTCAAAGGAGAATGAGAAGAAAATTGTTTCCACTGTTGCAGGGTATTGACCATTTGTAGTGGTACTCCCCTGTCCCCTATCTCGTCCTCTTCTCGCACTCATACTCACTATCAGTGGATAGTAAGAGAATTTACTGAGGCATTCGAACGGATATCTTAAGGATACTCATTCTAGGGTATACTTCACCCTATCTCTAATGAGTTACTTAATGTGTTATACTCCTGAGCTAAGGTTTTAACCATCAGCTCTGATACCAAATGTAACGATCCTGAATCGACCTTCGAAAATCGGCACCGAATACGACACTCGTATTCAAATGCCGCAGATCCAAACGTCGAATCTGGTTCGCCGGAGCTTATAACACATTAAGTACAACACAGCGGAAGAAAAAGAATAACATATATCATATATACATCATTGATACAACATCTGATACAATATGATACAACAGACGATACAATAGATACTATTATACATCAGAGATATGATACAAGAAATAGCAGCGGAAAGAAAAGATAACACTAGCAGCGGAACAACAACTCTAATATGGTCTTCAAAGAAAAGAACTCCAGTATCAGTAATCTCCATCTCCAAAACACCAATCCAGAAATAGCTCGAACTCCAAAATCAAGATGAAGAGAAGAAACTCGATCCAAAATGCGGTTGCCAAATCCTAAGGCTGAAAGCTATCGAATCTACACCTACTATGGATTATCTGAAAATCCCAACTCTAGACTGCCCGTGTGGGAAATAGTGGGCACCCAGAGTTTAGGAAAGGAACAATAAACTCCAGGTCAGTCATGGGACTGGTATGAGCAAACAAAAGCATTTGGTCTTTGAACAAACAAGAGAATTTAAATTTGAAATCCGCAATTCTTTTTGGAAAATGAAACTACCATAAGGCCTCCCGGCACACACACAATGCAAACGCACACATGGGGGAGATTTCTCCTTATGATAGTCAAACATGCTTACTACGAGAAAAATTCTTTGATATTATTACTAGTGCATAGTGGAAAATCTTTCGAAAGTATAATATAAATCCTAGCCAGCATAGGTACCATGATGCTATGCCTACTATAGCTGCCATGTTAAATGGCAGGTTCTACAACTAAAACCGTACAAGGCACGTATTAGATGAATGGATTTCCAACAAATGGTCAGGCTAAGGAACTTCCTATTGCCACATGGGTACGCCTCTGGCGGGACGTCCCGAGAACTAACGTTACGGTTAGATCTCTGCCAACACAAGGCCGGGTTACCTCTATAACTAGGTAACTACTACACGAATATGCCATCCCCCGGTCCTTTGGGACCTTTATCCGAGGCGCCTCAAAGCAACAACCACACAGTAAATGGGATTGGAGCAACCACATAGGTTAAATACCAGGGCTCCATACCTGATACCACCCTTTACCAGAAGGGAATGACATACCCTAAAGGGAGCGACCCTCATAACCTTGCCGCATCTTTCCTGTTTCGACCATTTCCGGGGAGTGAGGTCCTGATGCAGTCTCGTCCACAAAGCTACGCTTTGGCACAAAGCCATGCTTTGGGTCAACAAATGACCAAAGCAATGATCACAAAGATAAATGATCAAACAAATGATCATATCACAAATGATCAACCAATGACCATCACACAGCAGCACTCAGCATGCCAAATTACCAAATTTGGGATATATCACTGATAAATATCAACTACATAACCTCTGAGCTCGTACGTCTCAGAGAAGGGTGTTAAGCTAAGAGAATAAATTCTCCGCCACCAAGCAGAAATGTATTTGATAGAGATCAGTTAACATCTCAAAGTGTAATGTCGGACATACAACCATACAAGCCTGTTCCGGGTTCGAACAGAACCGAAGGCACTTCCGAAGAAGCCCTTGCAAATCCGGGTATCCACAATCCCGATCGGACTTCCCATCACTAAGGGAATCTCTATACCGTAGCTACTCGGTGCAGAGAAAATCGATAGGTTATCCTAACGTTCTCGAAGACACCCGGTCTTCAACACCGGTCTTCAAATGCAATCCATAACGTCGTATCACTATTCGGAATGGGCTATATGACACGAAGGTCCTCTCCCGGCTAAACCGAATAGTAAGCGCCATATTTTAAAACATATGGATATGGGATTTCAGTTAAGTCACAACTTAAAAATCCAAACCTTTCTTTTAAATGGTTAAACAAATTACCATTTTAAATCTTCAAACAAAAAGATTTATTTCACAAAGATCTATTCATAGATTTCAAAACAGTTCCCATTTCAATTGGATTAACCCAATTAAATCCTTAAATTACAGATTTATAGCTTTCAAACTCATTTCCAAAGATTTATCTATAACTTGGAAAACAATTTTCCTTTTAGACTTGAAAATTCTTTTAACACAACTTGGAAGTCCATTTCCTATGGGAAAGCAAATCTAATTTATACAAGTTGAAATCTTGAGTTGAATTTAAATTCCAAAACGTCATCTTTAAAAATGGTTTAAAACCCATATAACCCATTTGTAAGTTGAATAACTTTTTAAACAATAGTTTCCAAGTCACAGAATTCAATTTCAAATATTGAATTCAAATTTAAATTAATTTATTTACATTTCAAAAACTCAATCAAGTTATTCAAATAACTTTTATTTTTGAAAACTCATTTTCAAAAACTTCAATTTTAATTCCAAAACTATTTTGGAAAAATTCAATTTTAAAACGATTTTTTTTAAAATCTGTGACTTGACCCATTTCCACGTGTCATCCATATTTGTGTGTGTATAGGTGTGGTCTAGGGGTTCAACACAATAGTGCACAACATCATCATCACAGATTCAATCATATCAATAAGCGGTATAACCCATAACGCTTATCTATATTCACAGATTCATAGATAAAGTAAAATATCATTCACAAAGATTAACTAATATGATTCGATGTGGGTTTCGGATAACCGACTGGAATCCGACTCCCTGTCGCATCGAAATCCAAATGTCATTCTACGGGTCAAGGGGTTTGCATAACAATATGTATATATCACAGATATGACAGCTTAGCACAAACATCACATAGCATCACATCACGTATCAAATATATCAATCCATCACAGAACATCCAATAACAATCAAACATCTTTAATTAAGATGAATAAACCATGTGGTTATAAATTTATTACCCACATAATTACTTTTATTTATTAGCCCTAATTAATTAACTATCCATATTTATTCAATTAATAAATCTTCAATTATTAATTTAAAATCTAATATCATTCAATTTATGATTTCTTAATTACAAATTAATTATTCTAAGAAAAATTAATCTTAACTTTAATTAATCAAATTAAAACCCTTAATTACTTTAATTAATTATCCATTTCATTAATTAATTAATTATATTAATTATCCATTTCATTAATTAATTAATTATATTAATTATCCATTTCATTAATTAATTAATTATATTAACTATCCATTTGTACTACCTTAATAATTAAATGAATTACAAATCATTAAAAAAAATTCTTTATCTTTAGATAAACATTCCTTATTTAAATTATGCATTTAAAAACAAAATGTTTTTAAATTTACATTAAATTCCATTTAACATTCTCTTTAAACTCAAGACTCAAATTTATTTAAAATAAGATTCTAAAATAATACAAATCTAAACCTTATATGTTTACAAGAAACATATACTTAAATAAACAAGTTGAAAAGGATTTAAATCTCAATTCAAATTCAAATCAAATTTAAAAATTCTTTAAATTTCAAAATTTAAATATAACTTCCATTCTCATTCTAGTTTAAATTCTTTAAAATGCTTCTTACAATTACACCTTCCATTCAATGCAAATCACTTAATCATTTAAAAGAAATTTAAACTTAAGTCTTTATTTTAAAACTAAAGTTTAAAATTTTAAATTCAGATTTAAAAACTCAGATTGAATTCATTTTGAATTTCTAATTCAAATACTTAACCTTCCAATACAAATGCAAAACACACAAGCATCCACACTTGAGAGTTTAAAATCAAATTTAAATTTGAAAACATAATTATTTCCAAATCTCAGACAACAAAATTTGAATTCATATTCAAATTTTCAGACTTAAACCCAGTTTAAATCTCCACTTTCAAATTTAAACTTACCCTTTACATTCAAAACAGAAACAGTTTTCTGTTTTATTTAGAAACTTAACTTTGAAATTTTCTAAATTTTAAATAATTTCAAAAGAACAAAATTTAGACTTATTTAAATTCATTATTATATTCAGTTTAAAATCCAATGCTAACATTGTAGTTTGTAATTTTATCCAATTTTAAAAAAACTGGAAACAATTTCCTGTTCTTCTCCTTTTATATATATTTTTTTTTTTTATTTCAAACCAAATTTGAATTTTGTATTTAAATTATTTCAACATCAGAGTTCAACATTTTGAATTCATCTACAGATTCAATATTTCATTCTAAGTTCAAATCCCAGATTTAAATTTAAACTTTATTTTAAAAATTTCTAAAACAGAACAGTTTCTGTTTAATAAAGCCTGAAACCCAAAACACTGAACTACTCTATATGACTTCGAGTCATTACCCTTGCTACTTCGAGTTACCTTCCAAAAATCTCGAGACCAACCCGAGTCAAAACTCTGCAACCCAGAACCTACCCCAAACCTGGAACAGACCAACCACCCCCACTTCAAACCTGTCAACACCAATCTCTCCACCTCTCGACCACTATCAACATACAAACTCCGGTACTAGCTTCATTACTTCACCATCCACCATCACCCCAAACATCTTTGAACTCGATGCACAGAGGAGTTCAAATTCGACCCAAAACTGTAACCCAAAGTAAACTAGGGTTCATCACAGTAACCTTCCAAATTTTCAACACCAAACCCAACTTCAACTCAATTAAATAATTTTCCCATAATTATTGATATCTACATTCACTCCAGAATCAATTTCACTCAAATCCAATGCAAGGGTCAACTGATTTTGGTAAAAATGAAAAATACAGTTAACTTAACACTGTATTTTATTTTCTTAACACTGTAAACTTAGTTTTAGTTTTAAATTCTTGAATTTACTAAATGATTCTGTAAGTAATCTTGAAAACACCAATTCATGATATCTCTATTTCAAAATTTAAACAGAATTTAGTTTGTGTTTATGTTTCCAAATATCACAGAACTAAACAACCTATACAACAGCAACATTTACATTCATGCAACCAATTTTCACTACTTTGCAGAAACAAGCATAACACATCACATAAATTTAAAGATTGGGTCAAAGAAGTTTGCTCACCTGGATCTTTGTAACAGAGAAAAACAGAGAGGAAGCAAAGCCTGCATTTCTTTCTTTCTTGGAGTTTAGACAATCTGAATTTCTTGTTATATAACAGAGATGTTTTCTTTATTTTTTTTTCTTTTCTGCAGTTTGAAAACCAGAAGATTGTTTTGCCTTGATCTTGATTTGTTTTCCTGCAACTTAGATTTGATGCAATTGCTTAAAAACCTTTGATTCATTACTGTTTTACAAACTCAATTAAATCTTTTTTTTTTTTTTTTTTTTTAAAGAAACTTCACTTGCCTTGAGTTTGTTTTAGAAAACACTGCACTGTTCCTTGCTAACCAAAGCCTGAAGCCCTATCAACCTGAAAGATGGAATTATAGCTTGTTTCTTTCAAATCTGCATTGTCTGATATTTTTTTTTTCCCTTTTCCAATTGAAAGCTGAAACTCTTCTTCTAGCTTTGTTTTCTTTGCTTCCCCTTTTAAACTAAGTTGGATTGTTTGAATTTTTGTTGAAGTTGATTTCCAGGCTTGCTTTGAATTTTTTTTCTTCAAATTTTTGGAGAGGAGGGTCTTTGAATTGTTAAAAGATGATTTGTTTTCAAGCTACTTTTTGTTTTGTGGTTTGGTTTGAGAATTGTAAAACTGAGTTGCCAATTTTTTTTCTTTTTGATATCTATGCTTTAGACAGCTTTATGTATTGGAATAGGTGAGGCCACATCTCTTTTTACTGTTTGTTTCAGATTTTGTGAGATATGGTTTGATTGCATTCTTAAACTTGATTATTTAAAATAAAGAGTGATGATGCTATTTGGATATATATGCATATATGTAAGATCCTTTAAAGTATGTTACATTGGTTTGTGTATACATACATACAATGTGTTAAAAGAACTGTTCTTCTTTTTTTTTTCCATTTATTTGTTAATATTGAAACAATTTGCATTTTTATGTTGAAACCCCTTAGTTTAAATTTGTTTGTAACCTTGTTTTAAATTCTTACTTTAATTTAACTTATGAAAATATACTTTATGTTTTAACCCTTTTTATTAATTTATCTACAAATTATTTACTTACATTTTTTTTTTATTTTGCTTTTACAACTTTTTTAAAGAGAATTGGATTATCATAACTTGTACACTCAACAAATAAGCCATTCACATGTGCATTTCTTAGTTTATAAAGCATTTGTAGATTTATTTATTAAATCAATTTCATTATATTATTTTTTTAAACCAATATTATTTTAGACTTAGTTCAATATATTTTGAATTAAAACTATTATATCTTTTAAACAAATAATTATATATATGTGTGTTATTTTAATTTAAACTTTTATTTCTTGTTTTATATACATATATTTTGTTTAATTATTCTCTACTTATATTAATTTAAGGAAAGAAATGAATTTTTAACTAATTATGTTTTTGGTAATTAAACATGTATCAATTAATCTTATAAAAATATAAATGATTGAATTTTCAATTTAAAAGTTCCATTTTTAAAATATATACTTTTTATTAATCTCTAAGTTTTTACATTCTATTTACAATATAATTTAATATTAGAATTTCCAAATTTCAAGTCAATTCAATTTTTTATTTACTTGTAATCAAATTTCTATTTAAAATATAAAATTTTAACTTTTATTCTGGAAATCTCTAATTAATTCACAAATAATCCCACAATTTAATTTCAAAATTAAATTGATTATCAAATTAAACTTTGCCAAAATTCGGGAATGTTACAAATATTTGGCCGAATCATTTATACATGTGTGATGATAAATATGTGACAATCATATAGTTTTGCAAGTGAATATCTAATCGGCCCAAAGGAAGGTTGATATTTGACTTGAAATTGTCTTCAATGTTTAATCATTACAAAAAAAGTACCACTCACAATTAAGATTAATGTCCAAAGACTTGATATTGATGTTATGCTAGGTGTCTTGAGAAGAGACTTACCAATTATTTGTATTTACTACGGTTTTGTTTTATAATGTGAGCATATTTGATTGAATCTTATGTTAAAATTACAACTATTTTAACTATGGTATCTATCAATCTTAACAACCTTCTTATTCCGACTAGAACAAACTTTATGGATTGAAAGAAGAACATATTTCTTATTCTTGGCTATATGGATCTTGACCTTACACTTAGGATGGATGCACCCACACCTCTTACGGATGAAAGTTCTCCTGATGTTATAAAGAATTTTGAGAGGTAGGACTATTTAAATCGCATGAATCTAATTATCATAAAGCATGACATTCCAGAGGCAGTTAGGGGTGCGGTATCCAATGCTAAAGATTTCCTTGCTAAGATTGAAAAACATTTTGCTGAAAACGATAAGGCGGAAACAAGCATGCTTTTTTAGCGCTTTATTTCCATGAAGTATCAAAGCAAAGGGAACATAAGGAAGTACATTATGGAAATGTCCAATGTTGCTTCAAAACTTAAGGCACTTAAGCTTGAGCATTTAGATGGTTTGCTCGTGCATTTGGTACTAATCTCTCTTCCTTTACAATACAACCAGTTTAAGATCAATTGTAACTATCAAAAGGAGAAATGGACTCTTAATGAGCTCATTTCGTATTGTGTACAAGAATAAGAGAGATTGAAGCACGGTAAGACTGAAGGTGTTCATTTGGCACATACCCTTAAGGGAAAAGACAAAAAGAGAAAGAAGGATAAGGAAACTACTAAGAGTCCAATAGAAAAGAAACAACACAAATAGGCTGATGATTGTTACTTTTGTAAGAAGGCTGGACATTTAAAGAATAATTGTACCAAATATCACACATGGCGTGTTAGGAAAGGTACATCCGTTGCTTTGGTCTGTGCTGAAGTAAATTAGCTGTAGTACCTAGAAACACTTAGTGGTTAGATTCCGGTGCTCCTACTCACATAAATGTTTCTATGTAGGGTTGCCTAAGCTACCGAAATCTAACTGATGCTAAAAGATACATCTATGTGGGTGATGGAAAATCGGTTAAAGTGGAGGATATTGGGCATTTTTAGTTGTTATTAAGAACTCAGTTTTATTTGGATTTATTTGATACTTTAGTTACACCGTCATTTAGACAGAATTTGGTTTCTATATCTAAGTTGGACAAATCTGGTAAGTCTTGTTCATTTCTAAATGGCATTTTTAGTTTAAAAATAAATTCAAATCTTGTACGAACCGGTTCTCTCAATGTTTATGATAACTTATATATGCTTAATGTTAATACCTCTTATTATGAAGCCTTGCATGTGAAATCGCGTGGTGCTAAAAGAAATGCTAATAAGGAAAATTTAGCTACATTGTGGCACAAGCCTTAGGTCATATATCTAAAAATAGCATTCAAAGTCTCGTGTCAGATGGAATTTTGGAATCTATTGATTTTTCAAACTTCGATGTCTGTGTTGAGTGCATCAAGGGTAAACAGACCAAACATAAGAAAATAGGTGCAATGGAGCAACCGATGTCTTAGAATTGACACATATGGACATTTGTGGACCATTCCCTATGGCATCATGGAATGGTCAACAATATTTTATCACATTCATAGACCACTACTCAAGATATGGCTACCTATATCTTACATATGACAAATCAAAATTCTTCGAAATGTTTAAGAAAGTTAAGGTAGAAGTTCAGAACTAACTCAACAAAAGAATTAAAGCTGTCAGATCTGACCATGGAGGTGAATATTATGGTAAATCTAATGGATCGGGTGAACAATGTCTAGGACCATTTGCCCAATTCTTTGAGGAATGTGTAATAGTCCCACAGTACACCATGCTAGGTTCACCTAGCATGAATGGTGTTGCTGAGAGACGAAACAGAACTGTTAAAGACCTGGTGAGGGGTATAATTAGTCATTCTATCTTACCAAAATCACTCTTATGGGAGGCATTAACGACATCAGCTTATGTTCTTAATAGGTTATCCACTAAAGCAGCTACCTAGACACCTTATGAGCTTTGGATAGGCAAACAGCCCACTCTAAAGCATTTTCATATTTGGGGTTGTCCAGCTGAGGCAAGGACTTATAGGCCAAATGAAAGAAAATTGGACTCTAAAACGGTGAGCGTTTAGTTAATTGGTTATTCTGAGTGATCTAGGGGCTATGAATTTTATGATCCCAGACTAAAGAAATTTTTTGAGACGGGAACTGCAACATTTTGTAGGATGTTGAGTTAGGGGGAGGAATGAAGTAAGTAGCATTGTTTTTTAAGAGGAATCATCATCTATAATTCCTACTGCAGTTACTTCTTCTGACAATATATAGATTATCATTCCTATCATTAATGAAGAAGTTAATCCGGAACCACAATAAAACAATATTGAAGAAAACCCTCTTCAAGGTGAGGACATTGTCCCATAAGAGTAAACTGAACAACCTCAAAAAAATTACCACTAAAGAGATCCACTAGAGAGAGGAAAGATGCCATTCCGGATGATTATGTGGTATTTCTTCAAGAAATAGAGGATAATAATGGATTGGTGGAAAATGACTATCAACTCACCAAGCCATGCATGATGCTAATTCTAAAAAGTGGATTGAAGCCATGAACGAAGAGTATAAATCCATGCAAGACAATAAAGTTTGGGATCCTGTCTCTTTACCCAAAGGCAAGAAACCTATTGGTTGTAAATGAATATTTAAAACTAAAAGGGATGCAAAAGGTAATGTGGAAAGATATAAGGCTCGTCTTCTAGCAAAAGGTTTTACTCGGAAGAAAGGCATCGATTTTAAAGAGACTTCCTCTCCGCTTTCATCGAAAGACTCTTTTAGAATATTTTTGGCACTTGTTGCACATTTTGACCTTGAGTTACATAAAATGGATGTTAAAACTGCGTTTCTCAGGGGAGATATCGAGGAAACAATTTATGTTCTACAACCAGAAAACTTTGTGTTCGGAGATCCAGAGAATATGTTTTGCAAACTAATGAAATTCATTTATGGGCTCAAACAAGCTTCTCGTCAATGGTACCACAAGTTCCATAAAGTGTTACCTCATTTGGCGAGGCAAACATAATTGGTAACTGTGTGCATCACAAGTTCAGTGGGTGCAAATTCATATTTTTGGTTTTATATGTTGATGATATATCGCTTGCCCGTAATAATTTACATATTTTGCATGAAACCAAGAGATATCTTTCATATAAATTTAAAATGAAAGATCTTGGGATGCTTCTTTTGTATTAGGAATCCAAATTTATCATGATCGCTCATAGGATATTCTTGGTGACATCACAAAAGAACTATATAGAAATGGTGCTTAAAAGGTTCGGCATGCAAAATTGTAAAATGGTTGATACCCCTGTCGCTAAAGGAGATAAATTTTGTCTCAAATAATGCCCTAATAACATCCTTAATGCTAACGAAATGCAAAATATCCCTTGTGCATTGCTATAGGGTGTCTAATGTATGCTCAAGTGTGTACACATCTGAACATTGCGTACATTATAGGAGTGTTGGTAAGGTATCTTAGTAATCCTGGAATGGATCATTAGAAAGTAGCAAAAAGTGTTATAAGGTATCTTTAGAGAACAAAGAACTATATGCTCATATATAGAAGAACAGATCAGTTGGAGATCATTGGGTATTCTGATTCTGATATTGTCGGATGCCCGGATAGCAGAAAATCCACTTCAGGATACATATTTCTATTAAGTGGAGGGGCTATATCATGGAAAATCATTAAACAAATGCTCATAGCTTCTTCCACCATGAAAGAAGAGTTTATGGCTTGTTATGAGGCATCTAACCATGCGAAATGGCCATGGAATTTTGTCACTGGGCTGCACATTATTGATAATATTTAAAGACCATTAAAGTTATATTTTGACAATAGATCTACAATATTATATTCTAATAACAATAGAGGCTCAATCAAGTCACATTACATTGACATCAAGTTTCTAGTTGTAAAGAAGAGAGTGTACAATGGGTTAATATCCATAGAACATATTAGGAGAAATTCCATGCTAGCAGATCCGCTTACAAAAGGAGTACCACCCTAGGTCTTTCATGGGCATGTTGCTATAATGGATGCATCTTTTATATAAGGATATTTTGCTTTAGGGAGAGTTCGTACTTAGTCACTTATTTCGTGACACCCTCTATATTTTGACTATGGACATGCTTTGGTTTTTTGATCAGAAATAAAGTTTTCTTTTGCACTTCAATTGTTTATATATATTATTTGGAATTTTGATCTCATTAAAATAAAGTTTTACTAGTTGGAAATAGACATGTAAAGATCACATTTCATGTAATTTCCATGCTACACATACATGATTGATCTATGTCATTTGATTATATCGATATCTATGACCATTGATGAATTTAGTTACAAAAATAATATTGAATGCCACTTTCGTTCTATGTTAACACAATCAATGGATGGAATTGTTTTGAATATACCATATTATCAAGATAGTTATTTAAGAGCTCACAAGGTTGAATACATTCTATAAAGTAACGTATGTGGCCTAGGGGGAGATTGTTGGAATAATTCAACATAATGGGGCAACATATTTTAATGTTTGAATGTGTGGGCTATCTTGTAATTAAGTCTAATTACGTGATCTATTTTTGGAACAAACATATTAAGACTTAAGGGTATATTCATCATGTAAAATTATAACATGTGGATACCAGAGTGACAATTTTAGTTTGTTGAAGGGCCGAACTGAAAAATGTCACACACACTATATATATGGGTTTATGTTCCCCAAATTATGCAAGTCTTATCATATTCTCTCTACCCTCTTCTAAAGAGAACTTACAGATCTAAGCTTGTGTCAATTCATAAGATCTAATCCAAATTAATCTTCACATCAATTTAGAATCGATGGATTCAGGTACGCCTTCTGCTGTTAATTTCATATGCATGTTTCTCAATTGAATCAATATGGGTTATATGTATTCATACCTAATATAGATTAATTACCAATATGTTCATCCATCTGACCCATTCTTAAAAGTAAATATGTCATGCTCTCTTCTAGGGAATAAACATATACAATTAAATGACGTTGCAAATGAGTGGCTCGTGTCTAAAAAAATCAACTAATATTTTATACATGCATATGGTCCAAAATTTTCTAGTGCTAATTAACCATATTGATATCTCTTCACACCACCTAATAAGTTAACATGTTGTTTCTTGTGCAAGTATAATTCTTCTATCATGGTTAGCCGTACAATTTTCCATGAATCATCCTCTTCGAGACCGAACTGTTATGCACAACAATGACATCCAAAATGTCCATATAGCGGAACATCTTTCATAATTTCAAAAACATGTTCCCTAAAATACTTGGAAGCAAATTCAGTAGGTGACAAATCATCATCTGAATTAGTAAACTTGTACCTTTGTTTATTTTGTTTGATTTTATTAGTAGTAGATGTTTTCCTTCTTGAGAGTTTATTTTGTATTTCCTCCTTTGTTTGTGCATACTCAAATGCAAATTTATCATGCTTAGTACTATTGACTTTTGTGAAGTTTCCTTTACTTTTATGCCTTAATTTGAGCTTTTAATTTTACTTTAGTGGTTCTATATTTGTATTTTAGGATAGTCAACTTGAAACAAAAAGTACAGGTGATTCAATCTACTAGTTAAGAAGCAATAAATAATAAAATAGTTCTATATCATATGTACCTCTTTCATCACTTTTAGCATTTTTAGTTGTTGCTCCTCGGTAGAATGATAAAATTTACATAAAAGGTGCCTTTTTGTTGACCCCAACTGTGATAACTCGGATTTTAGGATATCTGTAATTGATAAATTAACTGGGTTTAATCAGTAGAAATACTGATTTATAAGTTAAATAAACAATTCTTGAAATAAATTAGAAATTCAAAGAATAAAATATGTTAAAATAAATTGGACATAAAATATATATATATATATATATATGATTTCATTAAAAATATAATTTGTTTATATTATTTTCTTTAAAATATTTTATATAAATTAAAGAAAGTAAATTTCTCAATAGAAAATTTAAAATAAAAGTATAATTAGAATTTTTATCATTTTCTTTTTAATTGTAAATTGATGAATAGAAAGGGGTAATTTAAATATTAATACACTTAAGATATTTCTAAGTATAGAATTAAATTTTTAATTTAATATAAATATTTATTAATGTAAACAAGCATATGTAAATATTCGAAAACATGGAGTTAATACAAAGAGTAAGCAAATTAAAAGATATTAAACATTTGTAAAATAAAAATAAAACAAGTATTGAACAAGTGTAAGAATTTTAGAAAAATAATTTAACATGTGTAAGTTAAAATTTATATGCATTATAATATGTGTTAGCTTGAAATAACAAGTGGCAAAAACATTTGTTCTTTTAATCTAAAAATATATATTAAAGTGTTCAGGAAGAAACATGTTGATTTTTTTTCTAAATCATTTTCCTCATTTTCTCAAAAGCAAAATCAAAAGAGAAATGTAACAACCCGATATTCGCGTCAATTCATAATCGACGTTAAAACGATTTATATTTTTCGTCAATTGCCATTTTGAAGTTTTTTTTTAAAATTTAAATTACAAATTGTTATAAAAGTTTGACGGGCTTTGAAAATAATAGTGGTCCATTTCTTTATTGGGCTTTGAAAAATCGTTCGGCCCATTTCTTTGTTGCCGTGATTTTATTAAGGGTTAATAACCCGTTTCCCCCCCCCCCCCATTTCTCTTTTCATTTTCGAAACCGAACCCTTAAACCCTCAAAAGAATAAAAATGGCGGCCACGTACATCCCCTTTCATTCGCCTCAAAAACTAGGGCTATTGAAATCAGGAATGCCGACTTTATGATGATGGTCGCAGCTTGCCTTGGCGATCAACGCTCCTAGGTGCTCGCGACTACTTCAATTTGGTCGAGCCGCCTTCGCCTTCAAAACAAAGGTGAGTAATTAAATTTACTCACATCTAATTTAATCTCAATATAGGGTTTCTGCAAATTCGACGTTGATTTGATTTTGTGTTATCGGTTTTGAATTTGTGACTTTGTTCAGCTTGATTTTCGGCTGTTCAACTGTGTTTCAATGTCGATGATAATTTTTGTGTTTTCTGGTTATTTTGGCACTGTGCTAACTCGTGACCACCACGGGTTTACCGGCTTTTGACTTTTTGCTTCGGCACTGTCTTGTTCAAAACTGCTATTTTGATTTCTTGTTGCACTTTGTATCACATCTCTGTATATGCTCGTATGTCTGATATATGACAATGGGTCCAATTTCAATTTGCCTATGGTGTTGTACTTTTGTGATTTCATTTGTTCACTAAACTGGTTTGGTTTAACATATTGTTGAGGTTCATGTATGTTGGACTCTGGTCGTTTGTGCCATGGTTGCCATGTTGTTGTATCAGTGTTCAGCCAAGTTTTGAGGTTTGCATTGGAGTTGAGACCATTTGATAGCTGTCAGTGCACTTGCAGTGTATCATGTTGTATCATATTGTACTCCGGTTTGAGTCATTTCCATATTTGGTTGTAATGTCCACCTGAGTTGAATTCACTTTGTCTCTGGTCTGTTGTCATGTTGCTTTATTACAGTGGTCTGGATATTTGGAATTGTTGTTGCATACTGTACTTCATTTGCCAATGTTTGGTTGATGTCACCTGAACTTGATATTGTGGTATCGTGTAGCTGTGTCATTGTTTGATTGTGGCAGTCCATGTTGCCCAGTTTACACAGATGCTCCACTTGTTCATTTTGTTCATGTGTACTTTATATATGTGGGTGCTTGAAGCTTGCTCTTGTAGTCGAGTTCCTGTAGTTGCTGTTGTATCACTTCGAATTGCATTGAAATTCATGCCTACACTCTTTCATCTGATAGTTACTTGCCCCAGTGTCAATCCATATCAATTCTTTGACATTGCAGTTTGGTCGTGGCGCAGATATTATGCTTTGTGCATTCACTGGGTTCAATTGGGTTGGGTATTTAGGTGGACTGTGTTGCATTTGCATCACTGTTGTGTCTTTGGTTTTGGGACTGCTGTGTTAACATCATATTGAACTGGTTTTCTTGTTGATGCATGCTTGTATCACAGCATACTGCATGTTTTATTTTTTTTGAAGCTTGGCATTTGAATAAAGTTTTTCTTTCTTTTAAATTTGCAGTAGTTTGCTAATTATTTCTTTCGGAAATGTTTGTTGGTTATCACCATGTATATACATACATATATGTATGTATATATGTGTGTGTGAATGGCATTACTACGGCTCCCATGTGTTCATTGCTGTGTTGTTTTCATGCCTTCATTTTGTTTGCGTATATATGCTCCAATGCGAGTAATTCTCACATCTAATTCAAAATTTATTTGGTATGTCGAATTGCTTGGTTCACTTATCTGTGTATATATATATATATATATATATATATATATATATATGCATACATACATTTGTATGTATGTATGCATGTATGGTTGACCATCGTTCGAGTTATGTGTAGTCTCAATGTATTTGCATTATGCTCGACCTTTTGCTGCACTGATTTTCTATTGTAGTGTTGTCGTTCACTTGTATTATTCATGAGCATTGCCTCTACACCGTTTTAGTTTGGTTTTCTGGTGACTTTGACATCTTCGATTCAAACTGCAGTATTTTTGGAATTGGTTTGAAAACTTGAATATGCGAAATTAAATTGGGTTTGGCACTGCCCTGATTTCATTGATATTTGAACCTTCATTGATTTTGGTTCGTTGATTTTTTTGGGCACGACATCACTGTAGTGGCAAGGCAGTGCACGCAAGCGTGAACTGCAGCCACACGGTATTGAGTTTTTGGGTACGACATCACTATAGTGGCAAGGCAGTGCACGCAAGCGTGAACTGCAGCCACACGGTATGGCGTGTATGATATTCTATTTGTTTTGACTTATGGATCTTTTTGCGTATTCCATATTCCGTAGTGGCGAGGCAGTGCACGCGTGCGTGTACTGCAGCCCTACTTGAATTAATATTTAATTGATATTTCAATGTTTTGAACTGTTTGTTCATTTCAATTCAATATTCTGAATTGCATTCTGATTTGGTTTAATTACTGTCGTCTATTCAGTATTTAATTATTATTGCTTCTGTGCACTAATAACTGAGTTTGAATTAGACTGACTCGAGTATTATTTTCTTTGAATCTAATACTCGGGTCAGACCGAGTATTTCAGGTTGTAGATATTCTGCTTTGGGTTGCTGCTAGAGCTATGAAGTTCTTTCATATCTTTTGGAGTAGTCGTCGTCACTTATAGTAGTCTGTATAATTGTATAGGAAAATATGTATTCATGTATATTATATACGTTAATGTACTTGTATATGTAACTTCCTGAGTCGACTGTGGTAGTTGTATCATATGTACCGTGTCATATGTATTGTATCAAATGTATTGTAACTTACATCAGTTATTGTATATACGAGACTTTCTATTTTATTTGTGTTCCGCATTATATTATCTGTGTAATATTTTATATTTACTGTTCTAAACTATTATGAACCATCGTAGTTCGTTTTATACTGGTATTGGGGTATGTCGATGGGAGAAAATAAATCAGAGATGAAAAATTATGAATATTTATATATATATATATATATATATATATCACTCCTATCGAGATAACCAGTACTAGTGTAAGGCTTAACTATTGATGGCCGCTCCTCAACAGCCTTATTCTCCGGGCTGGTTGACAGCACTACACCGTAGTGTTCTTGGCTAGCGCGGGTATGGAGGTGGGGCGTCACAGCTTGGTATCAGAGCCTGGGGTTTAGAACAAATATAAAACATAACTTAGATAGTACATGTGTTACAACTATTTGTCGACGTTTTATCTCTCATATTTGCATATGATTGTCTTTGATTGTTAGGTATGAATTCCTAACGCTTATTCATATGCATTTGATTTTGAATTCTTGTGTTTTCGACTTTGATTTGATTTAGCCGATGATTGATTTTGTTCGAATCTCAGCGATTCTGAACTTGATGTTTTATGTTTTCCTCGGCTTGATTTCCATTCGACTTCGGTCACTTTGTTTTTGAGAAATTTCTAATTTCTTGATTTCCAAGACTTTGACTTTTATTTGCCGTTGAATTCTTTGTTGATGATGTTGAATCGTTTTGTACTCTATTATGGCCATTACTTGTTGACTTCGGCATTGACTTGATTTTCATTTTCGTTGAAGTCATTTATGCATTTATGCTTGTTCTGCTTTGTTTTTCCAAATTTATCGATTCTTGTTAATTCCACGATTTGTTGCTACCAATTATTAGCAACTTTGATAACATTTTCTTCGGGATTTTTGTGAACATTCCTTTTGATGGATACAGTATCGATTTCTTTGGATTCTATTCACATCTTTGTATGTGAATTCTTGTGCTTGATTGTTCCTACAATCATTTTTGTGATTTGTCACTTTAAAAATATAAAGGTTTTCTATACTAGTAGTAAATATCAAAACCCTTTTCTCCAAACGATTTCAAAACTATTTTACTACAAAACTCTTTTTCTAAACCATTTTCCAATCTATTAGTATATACTAACCTTTACCTCACTCGTATGAGAAATCTAATTAAACGACTTAGTAAAACGAGTGGTATATAACGCTTGCGTTTACTTCGCCGGTTAATTCTTGGACTTATTCGATTGAATCTCTTGTGACAATTTTATTAGTGAAGATTTACAGTTTGTTCGTAAATATTTAAGTTAAGCAAGTGGTTATGGGACATGAAGCTAAACTTTTATATTTACTAGCTTAGTGTAATTGACACTTCTCGTTGATCTTGACGATCGCTTTATGAACTAGACTAGCAATTGTGCTATGTCTTTTTATTTGCGAGGTTAGACTAGACACCACTTGTGTGATTCCATTCACACATACCTTTCTGCTTTTGGTTAGTCTTGACCTCAATCTGTGTGATTCCATTCACACATGCTTAGTGTAATTGACACTCCTCGTTGATCATGATGATCGTTCTGATGGTCCGACTAGACACCACTTGTGTGATTCCATTCACACATACCTTTCTGCTTTTTGGTTAGTCTTGACCTCAATCTGTGTGATTCCATTCACACATGTGGGGTAGCTCCCCTTGGTCTTCGGACCGTCATGTGATAGGCCTCTTTCCCTTTTTCCGTGATTTCTAGATTCCTTATGTTGATTTCTGGAAATTTTATGCTTCACCTATTTTTGTGTATTGGTGAATTCATATGTTATTGATTTGTCATGAGTACAAATTTGGGGTATGATACCTCTTTGGATCTTTGAGAAGATTCTTGTGATATTGATTATCTCTTATCGGTTGATCTCCTGTTGATCATTATTTACATACTCATAGTAGTATGTTATTATGGATATTTTATGTTTTGCGTTGCACGTGTTGGTGATTTTCATGCTCACGTGTAGGTGAGATTCCGTGCTCCCGTTCTCGCTTTGTGTTGCACGTGTTGGTGATTTTCATGCTCACGTGTAGGTGAGATTCCGTGCTCCCGTTCTCGCTTTGCGTTGCACGTGTTGGTGATTTTCATGCTCACGTGTAGGTGAGATTCCATGCTCCCGTTCTCGCTTTGTGTTGCACGTGTTGGTGATTTTTCATGCTCACGTGTAGGTGAGTTTCCATACTCCCATTCGAGTTTTCATACTCCGGTTCGAGTTTTCATACTCCGGTTCGAGTTTTCATACTCGCGTTCGAGTTTTCATACTCCGGTTCGAGTTTTCATACTCTCATCTTGTGATTTCTGGATTTCTTGTGTAGATTCCTAGAATTTGTGCTTCACCAATTTTCGTGATCTCTATTGATAAGTTTTATCAATTTTTGTGCATTGGTGAATTCGTGTGATATTGACTTGTTATGAATACGAGTTTAGGGTATGATACCCCTTCCTATCTTTGAGAAGATTCTTGTGATATTTTTGATGAATGAAAATCCACTTATCGAGGTTGCTACTGATGTCGCTGTTTTAATCACGTGTTTTTAAAAAAATAAATAAATAAATAAATAAATAAAAATAAAATTGTTTTCAAAAATTTTACGATTTGCGCTTTCAAAAGAATGAGGAAGCGATTTAAACGTTTCAGAAAAATCGAGGACTATGACCCCTTTCTTTTACTGATTCGCTTAATTCCGGACTTGTCCGTTTGAGAACGTAAAATGTTATTTATTTAAAATACACAATTTTGCACTTTCAAGGAAACGATGAAGTGAATTAAACGATTTAGTAAAACTCGTGGTTATGGGTCATGTGTGTTTGCTATTTCGGTTAATTTCGGACTCGTTAATTGAAAAATTTGTAATTTGAAATTTGATTACCGTTGAGGTAATTTCTGATTATCGTTTTGATAATCGGATGTTTGTGATTTCTGATTTATCGTTTTTGATAATCAGATATTTATTGTTTCTAATTATCGTTTGTGATAATTAGATATTTGTGGTTTAATTATCGTTTGTGATAATTAAACATTTGAGATTTGAGATTTGATTATCAATTGTGATAATTAAACATTTGAGATTTGAGATTTGATTATCAATTGTGATAATTAAATATTTGTGATTTCTGATTATAGTTTTTGATAATCAGATATTTGTTGTTTTTTATTATCGTTTGTGATAATTAAATATCTGTGATTTGAGATTGATTTTCGATGTTGAAAATCGAATAGATGTTGATTTGATTATCGTTTTTGATAATCGAATATTAGTGATTTGAGATTTCTGAATTATCTATTGATAATTAGAATTTTGTTGAGAATTTGGGAATTTCTTTTATGAAATTAAAAGCTTACCTTTTCATGCTCTTTATGGTGAACTTCCTATTTGAAATTTCTTCATCTTGTGTCGTTGTGTTTTGGAGGTTGTTACCTTTTGCCCATTTATTCCTTAAGATTGCGAGGACGCAATTTCTTTAAGAAGGGGAGTCTGTAACAACCCGATATTCGCGTCAATTCATAATCGACGTTAAAACGATTTATATTTTTCGTCAATTGCCATTTTGAAGTTTTTTTTTATAACTTAAATTACAAATTGTTATAAAAGTTTGACGGGCTTTGAAAATAATAGTGGTCCATTTCTTTATTGGGCTTTAAAAAATCGTTCGGCCCATTTCTTTGTTGCCGTGATTTTATTAAGGGTTAATAACCCGTTTCCCCCCCCCCCCCCATTTCTCTTTTCATTTTCGAAACCGAACCCTTAAACCCTCAAAAGAATAAAAATGGCGGCCACGTACATCCCTTTTCATTCGCCTCAAAAACTAGGGCTATTGAAATCAGGAATGCCGACTTTATGATGATGGTCGCAGCTTGCCTTGGCGATCAACGCTCCTAGGTGCTCGCGACTACTTCAATTTGGTCGAGCCGCCTTCGCCTTCAAAACAAAGGTGAGTAATTAAATTTACTCACATCTAATTTAATCTCAATATAGGGTTACTGCAAATTCGATGTTGATTTGATTTTGTGTTATCGGTTTTGAATTTGTGACTTTGTTCAGCTTGATTTTCGGCTGTTCAACTGTGTTTCAATGTCGATGATAATTTTTGTGTTTTCTGGTTATTTTGGCACTGTGGTAACTCGTGACCACCACGGGTTTACCTGCTTTTGACTTTTTGCTTCGGCACTGTCTTGTTCAAAACTGCTATTTTGATTTCTTGTTGCACTTTGTATCACATCTCTGTATATGTTCGTATGTCTGATATATGACAATGGGTCCAATTTCAATTTGCCTATGGTGTTGTACTTTTGTGATTTCATTTGTTCACTAAACTGGTTTGGTTTAACATATTGTTGAGGTTCATGTATGTTGGACTCTGGTCGTTTGTGCCATGGTTGCTATGTTGTTGTATCAGTGTTCAGCCAAGTTTTGAGTTTTGCATTGGAGTTGAGACCATTTGATAGCTGTCAGTGCACTTGCAGTGTATCATGTTGTATCATATTGTACTCCGGTTTGAGTCATTTCCATATTTGGTTGTAATGTCCACCTGAGTTGAATTCACTTTGTCTCTGGTCTGTTGTCATGTTGCTTTATTACAGTGGTCTGGATATTTGGAATTGTTGTTGCATACTGTACTTCATTTGCCAATGTTTGGTTGATGTCACCTGAACTTGATATTGTGGTATCGTGTAGCTGTGTCATTGTTTGATTGTGGCAGTCCATGTTGCCCAGTTTACACAGATGCTCCACTTGTTCATTTTGTTCATGTGTACTTTATATATGTGGGTGCTTGAAGCTTGCTCTTGTAGTCGAGTTCCTGTAGTTGCTGTTGTATCACTTCGAATTGCATTGAAATTCATGCCTACACTCTTTCATCTAATAGTTACTTGCCCCAGTGTCAATCCATATCAATTCTTTGACATTGCAGTTTGGTCGTGGCGCAGATATTATGCTTTGTGCATTCACTGGGTTCAATTGGGTTGGGTATTTAGGTGGACTGTGTTGCATTTGCATCACTGTTGTGTCTTTGGTTTTGGGACTGCTGTGTTAACATCATATTGAACTTGTTTTCTTGTTGATGCATGCTTGTATCACAGCATACTGCATGTTTTATTTTTTTGAAGCTTGGCATTTGAATAAAGTTTTTCTTTCTTTTAAATTTGCAGTAGTTTGCTAATTATTTCTTTCGGAAATGTTTGCTGGTTATCACCATGTATATACATACATATATGTATGTATATATGGGTGTGTGAATGGCATTACTACGGCTCCCATGTGTTCATTGCTGTGTTGTTTTCATGCCTTCATTTTTTTTGCGTATATATGCTCCAATGCGAGTAATTCTCACATCTAATTCAAAATTTATTTGGTATGTCGAATTGCTTGGTTCACTTATATATATATATATATATATATATATATATATATATATATGCATACATACATTTGTATGTATGTATGCATGTATGGTTGACCATCGTTCGAGTTATGTGTAGTCTCAATGTATTTGCATTATGCTCGACCTTTTGCTGCACTGATTTTCTGTTGCAGTGTTGTCGTTCACTTGTATTATTCATGAGCATTGCCTCTACACCGTTTTAGTTTGGTTTTCTGGTGACTTTGACATCTTCGATTCAAACTGCAGTATTTTTGGAATTGGTTTGAAAACTTGAATATGCGAAATTAAATTGGGTTTGGCACCGCCCTGATTTCATTGGTATTTGAACCTTCATTGATTTTGGTTCGTTGATTTTTTTGGGCACGACATCACTGTAGTGGCAAGGAAGTGCACGCAAGCGTGAACTGCAGCCACACGGTATTGAGTTTTTGGGTACGACATCACTATAGTGGCAAGGCAGTGCACGCAAGCGTGAACTGCAGCCACACGGTATGGCGTGTATGATATTCTATTTGTTTTGACTTATGGATCTTTTTACGTATTCCATATTCCGTAGTGGCGAGGCAGTGCACGCGTGCGTGTACTGCAGCCCTACTTGAATTAAAATTTAATTGATATTTCAATGGTTTGAACTGTTTGTTCATTTCAATTCAATATTCTGAATTGCATTCTGATTTGGTTTAATTACTGTCGTCTATTCAGTATTTAATTATTATTGCTTCTGTGCACTAATAACTGAGTTTGAATTAGACTGACTCGAGTATTATTTTCTTTGAATCTAATACTCGGGTCAGACCGAGTATTTCAGGTTGTAGATATTCTGCTTTGGGTTGCTGCTAGAGCTATGAAGTTCTTTCATATCTTTTGGAGTAGTCGTCGTCACTTATAGTAGTCTGTATAATTGTATAGGAAAATATGTATTCATGTATATTATATACGTTAATGTACTTGTATATGTAACTTCCTGAGTCGACTGTGGTAGTTGTATCATATGTACTGTGTCATATGTATTGTATCAAATGTATTGTAACTGACATCAGTTATTGTATATATGAGACTTTCTATTTTATTTGTGTTCCGCATTATATTATCTGTGTAATATTTTATATTTACTGTTCTAAACTATTATGAACCATCGTAGTTCGTTTTATACTGGTATTGGGGTATGTCGATGGGAGAAAATAAATCAGAGATGAAAAATTATGAATATTTATATACATATATATATCACTCCTATCGAGATAACCAGTACTAGTGTAAGGCCTAACTATTGATGGCCGCTCCTCAACAGCCTTATTCTCCGGGCTGGTTGACAGCACTACACCGTAGTGTTCTTGGCTAGCGCGGGTATGGAGGTGGGGCGTCACAAGAAATCAACAAAAACAATTTCAGCAGAAAAAAAAATTAAGTTTAGAAATTAAAGTTTAAAAAAAAACCTGGGAGTGAATCTAAGATCAAACAAGAAGCATAGTGGAGAAATTCAAATGCATTTCGAACATTAGTAAGGAATGATTCAGAGATCATCTTTGATCATAATCAAGCAAATTAATTCGAGCTTCAGATCAGAGGCTGGAGCAAACTCTGCAACCACAGTTTTTAAAGTTCACAAGCTATTTCAATAAAATAATAATGCTTTTTTCTTCATCTATTCAGGTGAGTAAAATTTTCATTCTAAAAATAGTTTTACCTGATTATTATGATTGTTAACAGAGTAAAATATAACAATATTTAGTTTAAATGTTGTAGGAATGTGGATGTATGCATACATTTAAGAATGGGTCTGCAGGAAATGTCTGTGCATGTTCATCTCTGTTTATAATAAGTGAGTAAACTCTTAGATCCCGAATATCTTGATTTGGCATATAATGAATCATTGAAGTCTGCTATGAATTTGGTTGTGTATGTTGATAAAATTGATTTTTGTATACACATGAATGTGGTACCTGGTTCATAATTTGGAACAAGCAAAAGTATATCTCTGTTTCAACATTACAGGTCTTAACCCTGCTTTTAAGAATTCAAAACATCTAACAAGATGATTTTTAGATCTTAACCACTAAATAAATCAGGTTGTATGGGTAATAACTTCCTTTAAAATATATTACTAAGTGAAATTTAATAGTGAACTTGCTCTAAAAAAAGATAAAAACAAAGTATAGATCAAAATTAATCTGCTTTGTTCAAACAGAAAATTGTGAGAAAATCTTGCATTTATGAACAGTTTAAATCTAGTTGATGCTTGTGATGAATATTGTTTACAGGGATGTTTGATTTGAATGCATGTTTGAAATAAGATAACCTGTACAAAGTCTCAGTATAATATGTAACCTCCGTTATTTCCAGATTCAAGTTTACTCAAAATTTAGTATCTCTTGGTCCAATTATTGTTAGGACTTAGGATTTAAACTGAAGTTGTTTGTTCAATCATGAATTAGAGTTCAAATTTTTATTTAAAGAATTTTTTTTTAAAACTGCTCTGGGAAACAAATCAGAACATGAAAGGGTGAGTTTTGTAAAATCCAAATATCTTAAAACATTGTTTCAGGTATATGATTGGAAACATCACTCAAAATCATGACTTTTAAACAAAAAATTAATTTTTTTAGGGTTAGCATTTGAGAGCAGTTCGAGTTGAACTGGATTGGGTATTTTGAGTTGCCTCTGATGATCTATTTGATCGGAATGTTTGTGGTTCTCCCTAAGGATGGAAGAATGATCGGATAATCAAGGAAAAATACCAAAAATGCGATCAGGGGTTGGTGGCGTGGGTGGTGGATCTGGAAAGTGAGTAAACCTAGTTTGGATAGATTGAACAAAATTGATCGGGGCATTATCTATGATGGACCGAGTGCCACCATATCTTGGGAAATGGGAGTAGGTGGGTTGACGGAGGTTTGGACGAAGTTGCAGAGTCTTCGGTGGTCAGAGGCGCACGAACGACGATGTTCCAGGTTGTGATGTTGTTCCAGTTTTGTGCTTGGAAGCTCGATTTTTATTTTGAGCTGGAGTCGATGGTCGAGTAGTCGAATCATGGTAAAGAGTTGATCGTGGATGAATAGAAAGTGTAGGCAATGGTCGGAGCCTCGCTGTGGAGCGTGCAGCGTGCACGATGCACATTTTCTGGTGAAGTACGGTTTGAGCAGAGATGAGTACTCGAGATTTATTCGAGTAGTTTGTGCGTGTCTCCTGAAGCAGTAAGGGTGTCGACTCGAAGTCATGTGTAATATAGTCTCGTGCAGATTGAGTGTTACAGGTTTTAAACCTGTCTGTGTAAAAAATAAAAATAAAATAAAAGGTTGTAATTGGATTAAGTTTTGAAAGAAGTATGAAATTAAAGTTTTAAATCTGACTTCAAATCTAAATTGTATCCTAGTTTGAAATAAAATTAAGTTTTATAAAAATTTAACTATTTTAAGAACTTCAAATATAAAGTATAATTTAAATGGATGAATATAAAAAATGAATTTGGTTTAAACCCCTGTAAGTTTCTTTTATAAGATAAACATTTCTTAAACATGTGGTTTTTAAAGGTTTTGAATGGTTCTTAAACCTTGTTAAAGTTAAGTTTGTATTCATTTCAAATCTTAAATTTGAAATGAAATTTAAAAGTAAAGTTGGAAGTAAATTGTCTCCAAATTCTTTTGCTAATGACAATTTAGTCATAAATAAGAATAATGTTTTTATCTTGAAATTAGTAAGATTTAATGATTTGAGATTCATTAAATTCTTAAGGTAATTAGAATGGGTAAATTAATTTCATTTATTAATGATTTGAATAAATTTATTTATATTAAGGGTTATAAATTGCCTAGAGGATAATTAATTGGAAACTTGGGATTGATTAATTAGATAATAATCGCTTGATGAGTCAATTGGAGATTAATTTTTTTAAAAGTTAATTAATTTAGGATAATTAACCTATTGGAATTACTTGATGAAAGTAATTAAAGTTAAAGTACTTAAGGAAAAATAATTTATCGTAATTGATTAGTTAAAGGGTTAATTATTTAATTAAGTAAATTTATTAAAGGTTAATACATTGATAAGTGTGATTAGTTAAAGGAATCTTTCTCAATGTAAAGTAATTAAAGAATTATTAATTACTGAATATGATTAATCAAGGTGGGTTAATTAAAATGGTAAATTAATTGAAGGCTAATTACCTGAATAAAATTAGAAAGTATAATTAAGGAATAATTAATTAATGATTTGTAATTAATTGTTGTGAAGTAAGCAAGATTTAGGTAATCGATTTGATTTAATTATGAATGGGTGACTTATCAATCTTGCTTATGAATGATTGGTTGATGTTTCTGGTATAAATGTTTGTGATATGATCTGTTGTCTTGAATAGTGATTGTGTGGTTATCTGTCGTTGATGGGTTGCTATATTAAAAGTGACATCTTGAATTAAAGATTGAATTTTGTTCACTTAATCTATGGGGGATAAGATGGAAATTGAATTCGAAAAGACTGGAGTCGGGTATTAGTAAATACCCGAAACCACTTCGATTTGTAGTCTATAATAACTCTGTTCGATTTGATTTGTGATATCTATATATTGGACTGGGATGATTTAAAGTGAACTGGATCATTTAATCTAAGATTGGTTCTTAGAAAATTGATGGGTGGATTAAATGATGTATATAACAACGTGCGAAGTTGTAAACTGATTTAAGTCACCTGGGTTTTATATGAGTTGTATGTTTTTGTATTTCATGATATATGGGTTTACTCACGCTGGTTTCCAGCCTGACCCGGGTGTTACTTTGATGTAATGCTCGGGTCAGTCCGAGTATTACAGATTTTCAGGTAAGGACGTTCTGGAGCTCAAGAGGCGAGCTGGAGAGCAGGAACGTATGGAGAGTCTCTCCTATGATATATTATAGTATCTGAAACAGATTGATTTATCTGTCCCGTGCTTTTAAAAAAAATGTTGTAACTCTGATATATATTAAAGTGTGATTTGACAAATACAGTTTTCCTTTATATATCTATTATTTATGTGATATTATATTTTGATCCGCTGCGAATGTGTGGGTTCTGTGACTTGTTTCTGCTTTCTTCTTCTTTCTCTTTTCTTCTCTTCTTAACTATCTGGAAATTTCGGAATTGAAATTTCTGGGTCGTTACATTTGGTATCAGAGATGAAGGTTAAGCAAGAACCTTGGCTCTGGTGGGATTACACATTAAGGATAGGCTAAGTGGTACCCTAGAATGAGTTGAGTATAAATATATATGAGTGAGCGTACTTGTTATTTTCTTATATAAAGTTTTTTTTTAAATGATTTCAAAAGTAAATGAATCTTATATAAGAAATAGATTATCTATTATATTAAGGAAATTGGTCGTAGTATTAATTAAATTAAAAGTAATAGTAAGAATTAAGAAGTAATATAATACAACCAAATTGAAATTAAATAAGCATAAGTTTGAAATGGATTCAAACTTAAATTAAAATCTTAAAGTTAAAGAAATAATATTATTCAAACTATTTTGAATTTAATCTTATTTTAGAATAAGAAGTTGTTTGTAAACTTTAAAAAAAAAATTGTTTTGAATTAAAAACTAAAGGCGGTTTAAAATTATAAAGTATAACTTAGTATGTAAAAGAAATTAATATGTATATATGTGGGTATACATAATATCAAAGGTGGTTTGAAATAAACTCTAAATGGTGAGTTTTGAATTTGGGAATAAGGTGTGATACCCGAAGTGCTAGGTTTTTTAAATGGGAAGATTATTAATGTGAAGTTTAGAATTAAAAATGAAAGTTCAAATTGGGCAGGGTTGACTGGAATAAGTGAATTGAGTTTAACTAAGAAAAGAGTTAAATAAGTTGTAATGATCAACCTGATTTGGAAATTTGAAGACGAAATTAAGATTTGACTTGGGAAGTTAAATGATTGATTATATTTGAGAGTTTGAGTGATCTCAAATTGGGTTTGAGATCCGAAAATCGAAAATGGATGGATGTTTTTAAAATAAAGGCTAATTTGGTTTGTGGTATAATATGTTAGGTCTGAACTGTGAATTGAATTGTTTAAAGCTTTAAAGGTAAATTGATTTAAAGGAATTAAATCAATATTTGAAGTATTAACTCGAATTTATATAATTCGAGATGGTTTAAATTTGAAATTTGAATTAGTTCAAATTGAATTTGGTTTGAAATAATTAAAATGGTGATTGAAGATGTATGAGTATAAGATTCAAATGGAAAATTTTGAATTGGATTGATTTGAATAATTTAGAATTGTAATTAAAGTTGAATAGTATAAAATTCAAATAGAATTTAAATTGAAATTGGAAAGAAATCAAGAATAATTCAACTTGATTTGGAAATGGAGTTTGAAATTGGAATTAATTCAAACTGGAGTTGAAATGAATTGAAATTGGAACTAGTTCAATTGAAATTTATGTGAACTAGTAGAATTGGAGATCAAGGTTGAATAAAGTTAAAATTGGAATGAAACCGTAATTCAACTTGAATTGGGGTTTAATCAATTTCAAAGGAAATTGAAGTATTTAAATTTGAATTGGGTCAATTTAAATGGAAAAGAAAATTTAAATTGAATTGATGAGAATGGAGATTGGAAAGTGAGCAGTTTCGACTCTTGACTATTTTTAATATAAATTGTTTTAATATAAACCTATTTTTCCAAGCTATTCATTATATATACAACCTTTCTTTTAAAAGCCAAACTATCTTATACTGATTTTACAATTATTTTTGAAACTGTTAAACAATTTTCCAACTGTTTTATAGATTAATTACCATATTTCAACTATTTTACAAAACTAATTACTATCTTACTATTATTTTGCAATTATCCAAAATTTTCTATAATTATTTTAACTATTTTACACCTATTTTACAAACTAGCAATTATTTTACAACTACTTATCTATTTATAAAATTTTCAAACTATTTTTTAAATAAACTGGTCGGAGTTCAAACTGTTATTGGTTAAATACCCAATCGAGATAAGAATAGAGGTGATAATCCAAATGGATTTAAGAAATTGTGAATAAGTGAATGAAAATTAATGTGAATGTGAAGAGAAAGAGAAATTGATGTGACTAATAATCAATGAAGTTAAACATGTAGGGTGTATGTATTTTATTCTATTCGCATAGTGATTTGATCCAGATTCGAGCATAAAATTTCAAGATAATTATGTCGATCCGAGTTGGGATTTTTCACTACGGCGAACCTGGATATGGATTGTTGATTGGTTCTGGGTACTCCCTTTCATAGTTAAGCTATGCAAGGAGAATGACGGTTTCTGATCAAGAAACCAGATCTGTGTCCTTACTAGGAAGTCGGGTGGACGATACTAGTTCGAAAGTGAAATTGTGTGATCGAGTGAGCGATCAGATTGGTATGGCGTACGAATGATATGTGTACATCATACGGATTTGAATGAAATTGATGTTGTAAAGAGTAATCAAATTTGAATATTTGATTTTGAGTAATCAAATTTAAGTATCATTGTTTTATAAAATGAAACTCCCCTTGATAAATCTTTTGCCAGAAGAAAAGGGTTTTTGGAAATGTTTGAAGTATAAAAGGAGTTTATACGAGTTTGAAATGATCCAAGTTTTAAAAGATTTTATATATCTGAATATATATATAAAGGATCATATGAGGATTTTGGAAAAAGGGTTTTGGGAACCTTTGGATTTGGAAAAGGCTTTTGATTTTTGGGTAAAATCAATATGAGAATTTGGAAAGCCTAATTTAAGAATTATCGATTTTGGAATAATCGATTTTGTGTAAAGAAGCTTTGTATGAGATCATACTAGGTGTATGATTTGAAGATACTATGTGTATAGTATAAAATGTTATGTTGATGGCTCTGAGGAAAAAGGCGCTCCCTTGAAATGAACTTCTCAGGAGTACCACCGGGTGGTGCTGCCTTGAGCCCCAAGGGGGGTTCTAAAGTTGTTCCTTTGAGGAGTCCGGACAAAACTAGTTCCTGGGGATTATGAGTAGAGTATACCATAGCGGAAGTTGTGTGTGCCGCTGAGAGCCAACAGTCTGCTTTTGATTTTACATCGGTAGATTGCGACCTATGGTATAACATAGCGAAAGTCGTGTGTGCCGTTGAGAGCCAACGGTCTGCGTTTGATTTTATATCGGCAGACTACTACCTATGTAGTAGTGGAGAAGTTTCATTTTGACAGCGAAAATCAGAGGCCGCTGAGAGCCTGCAGTTACATGGACTTTTGCTGCGACGGCAACGTAACCCTGGATGTAACTGTGATCTGTTGTGTGGGATCCATGGCGTAATCGAGAGGCCGCGGGGAGCCTTCAGTTACATGGACTTTTGCTGTGACGGCAATGTAACCTTGGAATGTAACTGTGACCATGGATGGGGGTGATGACTTCCAGAGCATTCTCACCAAAGATATATCCTCTATTTTCAAAAACTGTTTTCTATATTTTTAATAAAATTATTTTCTAAAGTATTTTCACTGGGTGTTGAAAATGGGTCTGCTAAGTACTTATAGATCTTCAGTCATACGCCTGATCAACGTATGACCGAATTTCTATGAGAACGAGGATGGACTTGTTCTGACATCGAGTTATAAAAAGTATTTTCATAAAAACTATTTTATTATATTATATAGATTTTCAAAGTGTTTTAAAAATGGTTAAAGAATAATTTTTTCTGATAAAAGCATTTTAATAAAAAAAATTGGCTTCGTTCCTTTTCGAGGACGAAAAGATTCAAAGGGGGGAGGAATGTGATAACCCGGATTTTAGGACATCTGTAATTGATAAATTAACTGGGTTTAATCAGTAGAAATACTGATTTATAAGTAGAATAAACAATTCTTGTAATAAATTGGAAATTCAAAGTGTAAAATATCTTAAAATAAATTGGATATAAAATATATATATATATATATGATTTCATTAAAAATACAATTTGTCTATATTATTTTCTTTAAAATATTTTATATAAATTAAGGAAAGTAAATTTCTCAAAAGAAAATTTAAAATAAAAGTATAATTAGAATTTTTATCATTTTCTTTTTAATTGTAAATTGATGAATAGAAAGGGGTAATTTAAAAAATAATACACTTAAGATATTTCTAAGTATAGAATTAAATTTTTAATTTAATATAAATATTTATTAATATAAACAAGCATATGTAAATATTTGAAAACATGAAGTTAATACAAAGAGTAAGCAATTTAAAAGATATTAAACATTTGTAAAATAAAAATAAAACAAGTATTGAACAAGTGTAAGAATTTTAGAAATATAATTTAACATGTGTACGTTAAAACTTATATGCATTAAAACATGTATTAGCTTGAAATAACAAGTGGCAAAAACATTTGTTCTTTTAATTTAAAAATATATATTAAAGTGTTCAGGAAGAAACCTCTTGATTTTTTTTCTAAATCATTTTCCTCATTATCTCAAAAGCAAAACTAAAAGAGAAATCAACAAAAACAATTTCAGCAGAAAAAAAATAATTCAGTTTAGAAATTAAAGTTTTAAAAAAAAAACCTGGGAGCGTTTCTAAGATCAAACAAGAAGCATAGTGGAGAAATTCAAATGCATTTCGAACATTAGTAAGGAATGATTCAGAGATCATCTTTGGTCAAAATCACGCAAATTAATTCAAGCTTCAGATCAGAGCCTGAAGCAAACTCTGCAACTACAATTTTTAAAGTTTAGAAGCTATTTCAATAAAATAATAATGCTCTGTTCTTCATCTGTTCAGGTGAGTAAAATTTTCATTCTAAAAATAGTTTTACCTGATTATTATGATTGTTAACAGAGTAAAATATAACAGTATTTAGTTTAAATGTTATAGGAATGTGGATGTATGCATACATTTAAGAATGGGTCTGCAGGAAATGCCTGTGCATGTTCATCTCTGTTTATAATAAGTGAGTATACTCTTAGATCCCGAATATTTTGATTTGGCATATAATGAATCGTTGAAGTCTGTTATGAATTTGGTTGTGCATGTTGATAAAATTGATTTTTGTATACACATGAATGTGGTACCTGGTTCATAATTTGGAACAAGCAAAAGTATATCTCCGTTTCAACATTACAGGTCTTAACCCTGTTTTTAAGAACTCAAAACATCTAACAAGATGATTTTTAGATCTTAACCTCTAAATAAATCAGGTTGTATGGGTAATAACTTCCTTTAAAATTTATTACTAAGTGAAATTTAATAGTGAACTTGCTCTCAAAAAAAAGATAAAAACAAAGTATAGATCAAAATCAATCCTCTCTGTTCAAACAGAAAATTGTGAGAAAATCTTGCATTTATGAACAGTTAAATCTAGTTGATGCTTGTGATGAATATTGTTTACAGGGATGTTTGATTTGAATGCATATTTGAAATAAGATAAATGCCTATACAAAGTCTCAGCATAATATGTAACCTTTGTTATTTCCAGATTCAGGTTTACTCAAAATTTAGTATCTCTTGGTCCAATTACTATTAGGACTTAGAATTTAAACTGAAGTTGTTTGTTTAATCATGAATTAGAGTTAAAATTTTTATTTAAAGAATTTTTTTTTGAAACTGCTCTGTGAAACAAATCAGAACAGGAAAGGGTGAGTTTTGTAAAATCCAAATATCTTAAAACATTGTTTCAGGTATATGATTGGAAACATCACTCAAAATGATGACTTTTAAACAAAAAATTAAATTTTTTTTAGGGTTAGCATTTGGGAGCAGTTCGAGTTGAACTGGATTGGGTGTTTCGAGTTGTCTCTGATGATATATTTGATCGAAATGTTTGTGGTTCTCCCTAAGGATGGAAGAATGATCGGATAATCAAGGAAAAATACCAAAAATGCGATCAGGGGTTGATGGCGTGGGTGGTGGATCTGGAAAGTGAGTAAACCTAGTTTGGATAGATTGAACAAAATTGATCAGGGCATTATCCATGATGGACCGAGCGCCACCATATCTTGGGAAATGGGAGTAGGTGGGTTGACGGAGGTTTGGCCGAAGTTGCAGAGTCTTCGGTGGTCAGAGGCGCACGAACGACGATGTTCCAGGTTGTGATGCTATTCCAGTTTTGTGCTTGGAAGCTCATTTTTATTTCGAGCTAGAGTCGATGGTCGAGTGGTCGAATCGTGGTAAAGAGTTTATCGTGGATGCGTGGGAAGTGTAGGCAATGGTCGGAGCCTCGCTGTGGAGCGTGCAGCGTGCACGGTGCACATTTTCTGGAGAAGTATGGTTTGAGCAGAGATGAGTACTCGAGATTTATTCGAGTAGTTTGTGTGTGTCGCCCGAAGCAGTAAGGGTCTCGACTCGAAGTCATGTGTAATATAGTCTCGTGTAGATTGAATGTTACAGGTTTTAAACCTGTCTGTGTAAAAAATAAAAATAAAATAAAATAAAAGGTTGTAATTGGATTAAGTTTTGAAAGAAGTATGAAATTAAAGTTTTAAATCTGACTTCAAAACTAAATTGTATCTAATTTGAAATAAAATTAAGTTTTATAAAAATTTAACTATTTTAACAACTTCAAATATAAAGTATAATTTAAATGGATGAATTTAAAAAATGAATTTGGTTTAAACCCCTTTAAGTTTCTTTTATAAGATAAACATTTCTTAAACATGTGGTTTTTAAAGGTTATGAATGGTTCTTAAACCTTGTTAAAGTTAAGTTTGTATTCATTTCAAATCTTAAATTTGAAATGAAATTTAAAAGTAAAGTTGGAAGTAAATTGTCTCCAAATTCTTTTGCTAATGACAATTTAGTCATAAATAAGAATAATGTTTTTATCTTGAAGTTAGTAAGATTTAATGATTTGTGATTCATTAAATTCTTAAAGTAATTAGAATGGGTAAATTAATTTCATTTATTAATGATTTGAATAAATTTATTTATAATTAAGGGTTATAAATTGACTAGAGGATAATTAATTGGAAACTTGGGATTGATTAATTAGATAATAATTGCTTGATGAGTCAATTGAAGATTAATTTTTTAAAAAGTCAATCAATTTAGGATAATTTACCTATTGGAATTACTTGATGAAAGTAATTAAAGGTAAAGTACTTAAGGAAAAATAATGTATCGTAATTGATTAGTTAAAGGGTTAATTAATTAATTAAGTAAATTTATTAAAGGTTAATACATTGATAAGTGTGATTAGTTAAATGAATCTTTATCGATGTAAATTAATTAAAGAATAATTAATTACAGAATATGACTAATCAAGGTGGGTTAATTAAAATGGTAAATTAATTGAAAGCTAATTACCTGAATAAAATTAGAAAGTATAATTAAGTCCTTAATTAATGATTTGTAATTAATTGTTGTGAAGCAAGCAAGATTTAGGTAATCGATTTGATTTAATTATGAATGGGTGACTTATCAATCTTGCTTATGAATGATTGGTTGATGTTTCTAGTATAAATGTTTGTGAAATGATCTATTGTCTTGAATAGTGATTGTGTGGTTATCTGTCGTTGATGAGTTGCTATATTAAAAGTGATATCTTGAATTAAAGGTTGAATTTTGTTCACTTAATCTATGAGGGATAAGATGGAAATTGAATTCGAAAAGACCGGAGTCGGGTATTACTAAATACCCAAAACCACTTCGATTTGTAATCTATAATAACTCTGTTTGATTTGATTTGTGATATCTATATATTGGACTGGGATGATTTAAAGTGAACTGGATCATTTAATCTAAGTTTGGTTCTTAGAAAATTGATGGGTGGATTAAACGATGCATATAACAACGTGCGAAGTTGTAAATTGATTTAAGTCACCCTGGTTTTATATGAGTTGTATGTTTTTGTATTTCATGATATATGGGTTTACTCACGCTCGTTTCCAGCCTGACCCGGGTGTTACTTTGATGTAATGCTCGGGTCAGTCCGAGTATTACATATTTTCTGGTACGGACGTTCTGGAGCTCAGGAGGCGAGCTGGAGAGCAGGAATGTATGGAGAGTCTCTGCTATGATATATTATAGTATCTAAAACAGATTGATTTATCTGTCCCGTGCTTTAAAAAAAATGTTGTAACTCTGGTATATATTAAAGTGTGATTTGACAAATACAGTTTTCCTTTATATATCTATTATTTATGTGATATTATATTTTGATCCGCTGCGAATGTGTGGTTTCAATGACTTGTTTCTACTTTCTTCTTCTTTCTCTTTTCTTCTCTTCTTAACTATCTGGAAATTTCGGAATCGAAATTTCTGTTTCGTTACACCAACGTAATATCCACTTCTTTTACACCAATATGATATTCGACCTCTATGACTAATTTTTGATTTCTATATTGTTTAATCGCAGTATCTACCCCACACGACTTTCCACCATTTTTGCACCATTCAGTAAGTTCATCATGTCAATTAAACCGAGTTATAAATAAAAAATAATTGATTTTATGTCTTCTATATGACGTCAAAATAAAAAAACATATTAGTTCAAAATAAAGAAATGCAATCCCAGTTCGATACTTTGTCTGTTGATTGTAGTAGTTTACTATCTTGAATAACAAAATATCAGATTAAACGTAAGAAAACAAAATGAAACTCTATGCAAAACAATCAAAAAATTTAAAATTTGCGGTAATATTCCTAAATTTTAGCTAAGTTTAATTTGACAATTAATTTAATTTGGAATTAAATTTAGAGTGTATTTGTGAATTAATTAGAAAATTTTCAGAATAAATAAAAATTTTAATTTTTAATAGAATTTTGGTTTGAAATTTATGGATAAGTATTTTACTGGATTTAAAAATAAATATATTGGAAATAAATTGGATTTGAAATTTTATTTTTAAGTTAATAATAAATTGTTTCTAATTTTATTTAAATATGCATTTTGATTTGAAAATGATATTTTAAATTTGATTATTAATTTTTCTAAAGGCTAATTAAGTATGGAACTCTAATATATTTATTTATGTGTGGTCAAATTTTAAAACTGTTTATCTTTAAAAGATTTTATAAATGATTAATAAAATAAATGTATTTATTTAAATAAGAAATATGATATAAAGTAATCTTCAAAATATTTTTTGTAGTGTTTAAATTATATGACATAAGTTGTAAAAGTATAAGTGTAAAATTGGAGATAATAAATACATAATACATATATAAAAATGATTTGTATAAAGATATAAACAAAGTTATAAATTAATTTTTTAAACGAGGTTAAAAACATAAAAATACTCATCTTAGCAAGTGTAAGTAAAATAACATGAGTTTGTACAAGTGTAGTTTAAAGATAATATGAATATAACAAGTGTCATGCTTTATTTTTCTTTAAAATTTAAAAACATAAATAATATGAATAAAAGAAAAAATTCCTAGTTAATTCATCTTCAGTTCAAACTCTTCGTCTTCATTCTTAATTTTGAAATCTGGAAACAAATGAAACAAATAAAAATTAAAACCTGAAGCAAAGTTCAATAACAAATCTGGAAATCCAGGGCAATATCAAGCAAAGATTTAAAATGCAGATGTACTATGAATTCAGCAAGTACAAATCAGATCAAAGCCTGAGAATCAATCTGTAAACCCTTTTATATCATCAAGTATTCAGATTCAAAGGCCCGATCTATTTCGACTTAAGATCATCAAATCTAGATCAAAGCAATCAAGCAACCAGGTTTAAATCTGAGATAATCAACTCAAACTAAATGAAGTTCCAAATCCTATGTTCATCAATATTTTGGAGAGCAAACTAGCCATTAAAACCTGAATTTGTTTTATATATAAATTGGTGAATGCTTGAAATTGGTTGAAAAAAACGTTGAATAGATTTAAATACATCTGCATTTCTATACATCTATGTGTGTGTGTGTATGAAAAACAGTCTGTGCATGTCTGTTTAAAAGCATATATAGGCCTTTGTTCTTTCAATTGAAATAGGTGAGTAAACCATTAATCTTAAACCGTAGATTTGTTTGAATATCTGTTTGCGTGTGATCATCTGGGAAGTTATGAAGCAAACTATGTTTGTATGGTTATATGAATGTGTTTGTATATATACACACATACACATACACGCTGTGCATATATTTGGAAGACAAGCATGAAGGCCTCTGTAAGAGATTTTTTTACAGGATTAAATTTGTTCAAAATTCAATTCCGCCTTCCCAATCATTTCTATTTTGTGATGTTAAGACAAAACATGTTCAATATCACCCTAACTTAATTTTACAAATATATTTCCAAGAAATTTTGTGATGAGTTTATCTGGAAAAAGAAATAAAGTATAAATTTAAAATTTGTCCAGTTTTCAACCTGCATGAATTCGAAATTGAGTCACGCCATCCAAATCTATTTCGAAATCAAGGATTTTTAAAACAAAAATTTGGATTTTTAGCTTTGAATTGGGGTTGTATTCGAGAGTCGAACGAGAAAGGGTTTACCGGCAATTTCTGATGATCGACTAACTTTCCAAGATTGAAACTTGGTGTGGAGGTAGCTGGAGTATTGTAGATCATAGGAAAAATGCAAGATAATTTTGAAATTCATTGTGGTTGGTGATTTGAATTGATTTAGGGTTTTAACCCTACGTTTTGTTGGTTGAAATCGCGAGGCGTTTTATTCGTCGTCATAGCGTTTCAGACGATCGGACCAGGGGGTTGGTTTCGTGGTCGTATGGCAAAGCTTTCTGCTTGGTGGCTCGGGTTTAGGTGGTCGGAAGTGATGGCATGAGGAAAAGAACTGATGATCGGGTTTTGGGTTTAGGGGTGTTGGTAGGTTCGATTTCAAATTACGGCAGAGATGATGATGATGGGTGATGTGGGTTGTCGAGGCGATCACCAGCGACGTGTGGGAGGTTACGACAACGTTCTCCGTTGCTCTGGCGAACTATGCACATGCATGGACATGGCATTGCATCTGGAAGTTTTCTTTGTTTGAGAAGATTATGGAGTCTCGGGTACGTGGTCGTGTCACTCGCGAGATTGTCTCGAAGCAGTTGATGGTTTGGTGTAGCTCAAAGTCTTATTCGAGGAAACAAAGGAATTGCCCGGGTTGGTGTTTTGTGTATAAATAGTTTTGATTTTAAATTTTGTAAACAAGTTTTATAAAGTGTAATTAAGTTTTTAACGAATTTTCTATACAAATTTTTGTTAACACATATTTCTTTTAAATATTAGATGTTATTTAAGTTTTAAAATGAGTTAAAAAGGTTTTTAATAGAATTGTTTTAATTAACCAAGTTTTAAAATGGTTTAAAATATAAATATAACTTTTATTTTGAAAGTTTATTTAAGATAAACTTAATGATATTAAAGGTTAGTTAATTAATATAAAGAATGTTTTGATGGTTAACTAACTTTTAAAGTTGAAGTTAACATATTTGTTAGAGGAAATTAATTACTTGAAGTTAATTACTTAATAAAAGTAATTAGGGTAAATTTGTTAATAATTTAAGTTTGATTAATCAAGTAATTAATGAATAATTAATTAATGGATAATTAATTACTTAAAAATAATTACTTAATGAAAGTAATTAAGGATGGATAATTGATGATTAAAGGTTGATTTAATCAAGTGTATAACGGTTAATTAATTAAAGATAATTAATTAATGTAATTAAGGTAATTAATTTAAGAAGTGATTAATTAATAAAGGTTAGTTAATTAATAAAAGTAATTAATTAATGGTAAAAGTTGATTAAGTAATTAGGGATAGTTACTTATTGTAAATTAATTAGGATTAACTAATTATATGATAATTAATTAAGGGTTAGTTAATTAATTAATTAAGAATAATTTATGAAGGTTAATTAATTAATTAAGATTAATTCTTTAATAATTAAAGGTTAATTAATTCATGTTAATTAATAAATAATTAAAGGATGATTAATGTTATCCTGCCTTTTGGCAAGGCCAAGATACCAAGGAACTAACCAGAAAGAGATAGGATTATACATCCTTAGCTTTGAATGATTGTTGGGCAACTACAAATATCGACGAGTTTTGCCCGAGTCCGGATCGGGCTACAATTGATAAGACACGTCAAGCAAAGCTGTAGAAACCAACATTCCAAGTTTCGGGGCAATCCGAGTTCGTATGCTCAAGTTATTGCCAATGGAAAATGGATCAGGCAGTATAAGGTTCGAATCCCTCAGAAATAACATAGGCTCGAATCCATCAAGAGGAGGCCTTGGTTCGAATCCACCAGACACGTGTTGCCTCGAATCCATGAGGAGTGTGTTTGCTTCGACTCCATCAAGCAAGCCTTCCCTTCGAATCCATCCAAAGCACTCCCTGCTTCGAATCCATCAGGGACGTGCCTTCGTTCGAATCCATCAGAGGTAACCATGCTTCGAATCCATCTGCACCTACCTTGGTTCGAATCCCTCGAAGTATTCCCATCTTCGACTCCATCCCATGAAAGTCCTTCGAATCCATCAAGCGGAGAAGTCTTCGCATCGTCCAACTATGGAATATTCTGACCGATACGAAGGGCACATACGAGGATTCCTTCGAATCCATAACTTCGAATGCATAACTTCGAATCCATCAAGTCATACCATCTAAAACCAAGGATTCGACCCTATCGATTCGAAGCACGTATATCAACTGAAAATGCAATCTTGAATCGATCCTAACTTGAAATCTACAAGTCCAAATGCTACGAAAATTTTCACAGGAGCTTGCATATACATAGAAGAATGTCCACACCAATTTTCATCATGTTTGGACACTTTTTTGATCGATTCGAACCAAGGGTCGAATCGATCCCAAAGTGGGCCCGGATCTCCAGAATTCGGCCATGTGGGCCCCCCACACGTGCCATAAGTGGTCTCCCCGAATTTTAGGCGAAATATCAGCCTCCAACACTTATAAATAGAGCCCTTGGTCATTCAGAAAGGGGATCAGAGAATTTTAGAGAAAAAGTACGTCTAGACGCTACCAGAATTGCTTCAGAGCACCACCGCTGCCTTTGATTTCGAATTTTGGCTTACTACTTGCTGTACTTAGACATTGAAAAGCTGTATTCTCCGAATATCAAGCAATAAAATAACGAAACTTCATAGTGGACGTAGGCAAATCGCCGAACCACTCTAAATCGTTGTCTCTTGTGCAATTTACTTCCTACTATTTGGAGTTTTTGTTAGACAATCCACGTTTTAATTTACTTTTCTTCATTTATTATCTCTTCAAAAACTTCCGACGAGTGTTGTGCCCAATTTTAACACAAACACTTTGGTGCTTTCACTGAGAAAAACCCAGTTTTTTCTCCTTCTCCTTGGATCTATCTTTGATAACGGATTGCATAAATCTAAGAGAGAGATCCAGACCTCATATTCAGATTCCTTCCATTCTATTCAGATTTGTTAAAAGTCTAGGAAAGGATTCAACGCTTCAAGATGGTAAGTACAAGAACCACTTCAAACATTGGTGATCAAGAAGGTCGGGATAGGCAAAATCCCACACAGCTACAGTCTACCAGTTAAGATGCTGCTGGGCATACGGATCAGTCAGGTCCGGTCACAAGACAAGAGTTCCAGGCGCTACTCCAGGAACTAACCCAAAGCCGACAATAGCTAACTGAGCAGTTGCGCGCTAACGCTGAGTTGACCAATCAACTAAATCGCCAAAAGCGAAGAAGATCCAGAAGGGATCAAGCTCCTCATTCTTCCACCGAAAGCTCTGCTTCATCTGACTACAATAACAGATCTTCCCGTCCCAGGCTAGACGGAAATCACGCGCAAGCTGCTGACTATCAACAGGCATTGACCATTGGGCAAATAAGGGTTGGCCCATCTACAAGCTGCCATACTGGACCCTCCTCCCGAGGAGGCACTGTTCCACAATACACTGCAGACGATCGAGCTGCCACAGCCGCTGCGGTTGACCTAAGAGTTGATGCTCGAGATCACTCCAATCAAAATTATCATCAGCAAGGACAGGCTCCAGAGCCATATGTCCCAGAAGACCTCGAGCCAAGGAGGCGAGATACGGATCGTCGACAGCGCCCGATTCCACCTCGCACTGTGGAACCCGACCACACTTTGGCTCACCACCCACAGAATTTTCAAATGCCAGACTTCTCAGCCATGGTACGACAGATGATTCGCGAGAGTCAAGGCCTAACAAATGACGATTGGGGAATCTCTCGGAGTCATACCCCATTTACTGATGACATATTGTATGCTGAACCTCCTCGGCGATTCAGAATGCTAACCCTGCCCATGTACGAAGGAAATTCCGACCCAAATCAACATATTTTAAAATATGAGTGGTCGATGACTGCTGCGAGAGCTGATGACGCAGTAAAATGTCGCAGTTTTCCCATTTCCTTAGGGGGAATTGCGACGATGTGGTTTACACGATTACCGCAACGGTCTATTTCTTCATTTGATCAGTTAGCCACCAAATTTGTCGAGCAATTTCGCATGCGTATTGCCCGACCTAAAGATGTTAATACCTTATCAAGTGTCACACATGCTCCCGGAGAAACACTTAGACGATATTTGGAGAGATTTAATGCTGCATGCGCAGAGATCACCAACCCCAATGATAATTCAATTTTAACGGCTTTGACTAAAGGAATCGACCCTGATTCCGAGTTTGGAAATTGGTTAGCAGGAAAGCCTCCTGCATCGTTGGACCGTTTCTATTCCAAAGCCGCTCAATTCTTGATGCGAGAGGATGTGAAACAGTCTAGGAAGCAGGACGATGCAAGGCCCAGCAGTGAAGGGATTCAGAGTAATGTTGCAGTTAAACAATCTGAAGAAAGTTCAGGAAAAGTCGAGTTGAATATTCAAAATAAACAAACTCAACAATCGAGAAACGGTGATAACCGAAGCAAGAAGCAAGACCAGAATCATGGTCCGAGACGTAGGGCCGCAGTGTTTGACAGTTATACACCGCTTAACACGTCGCTGGAAAATGTATAACTACAGACTTGTAATACTATGCAATACAAGAAGCCTGCTCCGAAGCCTTCGTCGGAGAGGCAGATTCAAACAGGAAAATTCTATAGATTTCATGAAAGTTACGGCCATAATACCAATGAGTGTAGACATTTGCAAGACCTCATTGGAAAGTTGATCAGAGAGAGAAAGTTGAACCAGTTTGTTCGGGCACCGCAGTCTGGTGGGGCGGGCCCATCTAATCAAAATCGAACGCAGAATCAGGAAAGACAAGGTGAACCCGCTCGTACGGGCGGAAGGTTGGTTATCAATACGATAAGTGGTGGTCCCCATCTAGCAGACAGAAGCTGGAGAGAAATGGTGTCATATGCTAGCTCGATCAGGCATTTGGACTTTGAATGCTATAGTAACTCAGAAGACGGAACACCGGCTAAACAACAAAAGACGATGGCTGATGAAATCGTATTTAGAAATCGAGACGCCGATAAAGTCGAAGCTCCCACAATTGACCCGTTGGTCATATCCGCTCAAGTTGGTCTTGCTTGGATGAAGAGGATCTTGGTAGACAGCGGGAGTTCTACGAACATATTGTTTAAAAGAGCATATGATTTAATGAGAATGGAAGCTAAGGACTTAAAACCTTGTCAATCACGAGTCCACGGCTTCAATGGGAGTGCGACGATACCAACCGGAATGGTTGAATTGCCGGTGGAGTTGGGAGTGGGAGAATGCCGAAAAGTTCGGATGTTGCAATTTGTTGTCCTGGATATTCCTTCCCGTACAATGGTTTTTTGGGCCGACCGGCCCTTGCTGAATTTAGGGCTGCTATTGCCCCATGGTGTTTAACTCTGAAGTTCCCTACTGACCATGGGATAGGAGTTGTACAAGGAGATTAGGCTGCTGGGAGAGCCTGTTATGTTGCTGAGCTGAGGCGCAGCGAAAAGAAAAAGGGAAGAGCGTAGAGGAATCTCTCTGCGTTCGTTTTACTGACGATTGACAACTAGCGCCTGGGCTTCGGCCTGGGCACCACAACCATTGATGTCCCGATTGACTATGATCACAATGACTCGAGAATGTTGAAGATTGGGTCTCAGCTTAACCAAGAGACACAACAGGAATTGGTTGATTTTCTCCGGACGAATCTCTATGTGTTCACTTGGACGCACTACGATATGTGTGGAATCTCGCCGGACATCGCGAGCCACACTTTGAACATTGACCCGTGGTATATCCCGGTCAAGCAGAAAGGACGTGGTATGGATCCAGAGAGATCTGCCGCCCTGAAAGAAGAGGTCGATAAGTTGAAATCAAATGGGTTCATTAGAGACGCTTTATACCCAGAGTAGGTGTCCAATCCCGTACTTGTCCGAAAACCAAACGGGAAATGGAGAACGTGTATAGATTACTCTGACCTGAATAAAGCCTGCCCGAAAGACAGCTTTCCGCTTCCCCGAATCGACCAACTAGTAGATTCAACCGCCGGACATGAATTGTTATCCTTCATAGATGCTTACTCAGGTTACAATCAGATACCCATGCATGTACCAGACCAAGAGCACACAAGCTTCGTAACCGACTTGGGATTGTACTGCTACAAGGTCATGCCTTTTGGGTTAAAGAATGCTGGTGCAACTTATCAACGCTTAGTCAACCAGATGTTTGCCGATCAAATTGGGAAGACTATGGAGGTTTATGTAGATGACATGTTGGTGAAATCACGATACTCCGGTAATCATGTCAAAGACTTGGAGTCAATGTTCAATATCCTCCGAAAATACGGGATGAAGCTTAATCCACTAAAATGTCATTTCGGAGTCGCATCCGGAAAATTCCTTGGGTTCATCGTCAATGCCCGAGGAATAGAGGCCAACCCTGAGAAGATCTGGGCTATCAGAAATCTTCAAACTCCGAGAACCATAAAGCAAGTTCAGAGTCTTAATAGGAAAGTTGCAGCACTGAGCAGGTTTATCTCGAAGTCGACCGACAAATGCATTCCCTTCTTCGATTTGATTCGAAAAGGGAAACGAAACTTCGAATGGACTGCATAATGTGAGGGCGCATTTCAATCGCTAATCCAACATCTTTCCGTACCACCAATCCTTTCAAAGCCTGTAGATCATGAACAGTTATATCTTTACCTAGCGGTATCAGAAAATGCAATCAGTGCTGCATTAATTCGGGAGGAAGACCGAGTGCGAAAACCGGTCTACTACGTGATTAAATGATTGACCGGAGTCGAGAGAAATTATCCAAAGCTTGAAAAGTTGGCATATTGTCTAGTCATTGCCTCGAGAAAGTTCCGTCCATATTTCCAGGCTCATCCTATTACTGTTTACACCGATCAGCCGTTACGACAGGTCCTCACGCGGCCTGAGACGTCTGGTAGGTTACTAAAATGGAACATCGAACTGAGTCAATTCGACATCACTTATACTCCAAGAAGAGCCATTCATGGCCAAGTCCTAGCAGATTTTATAGCCGAATTCACTGTTCCTGAAGACTTGCCCGAGACCAGCGAATCTCCCGGATACATGTGGAAGCTGTACATCAACGGTGCGTCCAACTATCGGTGCTCAGGAGCTGGGGTAGTGCTTGAAACCCCCAAGGAACGATCCATATGTTATGATTTAAAGTTCGAGTTCCATGCAACCAACAACGAAGCCGAGTACGAAGCTCTACTTACCGGACTAAAGCTTGCCCGTGATATGAAAATCATCGCTGTAGAGATTTACTGTTATTCCCAGTTGATAGTATGTCAAGTGCGAGGAGAATATCAAGCCACAGACCGAAGGTTAGCCGCTTATCTAACTCGAGTTCTGGAGATGCTTAATCAATTCGATTACTATGCCATTTTCTACATACCCCGAGAGCACAATCAGAAAGATGATTCGTTGGCAAAGTTAGCAAGTACATGTGAGGCTCAGCAGTTGGGGGTTGTTCCGGTTGAAACCCTATCCTCTCCGAGCATTGATCGAAGGGAGACCGATTTTACATTTGAAGCTACCTCCACTAGGGAGTCGTGGATGACCCCTTATCGAGATTATATCGAACGTGGTGTATTGCCCGAGCGACGAAGCAAGAAAAGACAAGTTCTACGAAAGGCCTCATGATTTGTTATTCAAAATGGAGTCATGTACCGGAGAGGATACTCTGTTCCTCTCCTTCGGTGTATCACGCACGATGAAGTCAAACGAGTGTTATACGATGTACATGAAGGAGAATGTGGCGATCACACTGGGGGGCAAGCCCTTGCAAAGAAAATACTTCGATATGGGTATTATTGGCCTACTGTTAATCGCGATGCTGCAAACTATGCTAGAAAATGTGACAAATGCCAGAAACACGCTCGAATTCCTAGAGCCCCGCGTACTGAGATAACCCAAATGGTCAGTCCTTGGCCATTTGCGGTATGGGGAATAGATATCATCGGCACATTGCCTCTGGCCAAAGGTGGCGCGAAGTACGCCATCGTCGCAGTTGATTATTTCACCAAATGGGCTGAAGCTGAACCCCTTGCGACAATTACAACAAAGAAAGTAATCAACTTCGTAGTACGTAACATCATCTGCCGTTTTGGTCTCCCACATACTATCATCACCGATAACGGAACCCAATTCGACAGTGCTGAATTCAAGAATTTCTGTCAACGATTCCACATCCATAAGAAATTCTCTGCAGTAGCGCACCCTCAAGCAAATGGTCAAGTTGAAGCTGTTAATAAAGTTATCAAGTCCATTCTAAAGAAGTGACTGGAAAAAGCTGGGGGCAAATGGGTCGACGAACTTCCTATGGCGTTGTGGGCCTATCGAACAACTCATATAACCGCAACTGGTCATACCCCGTTTTCTTTATCCTACGGCTCTGAAGCCGTTATTCCAGTCGAAACGGAAGTGCACTCTCATCATATAACATCCGAAAACAAATGCCATATTACTTGCTGAATCTTTGGATTTACTCGATGAGAAGCGCGAAGAGGCTGATTTGAGGGCAGCCGCATATCGAAGTCAAGTCGCCCGACTGTACAATGCCAAGGTCCATCCGCGAACCTTCGAACTCGGCGATCTCGTACTCAAAAGGGTTTATCCGATTCCTTCACACATGAAGCCAAACTGGGAAGGGCCGTATGTGATTTCACAAAAGCTCGGAGATGGACGTTAAAATTATCGACCGTTGACGGTCTTACCTTGCCGAGAGCTTGGAATAGCGAAAGCCTTCGTCGCTACTACATATAAAAAACTTTACTTATTTATTTTCTGTCAATTTACTCCTTTGCATTTTATTCTAGCATTTCGAGATTTAAATTTGTAATAAGGCAACCGACTTTGCCATATTTTCTCGTTTCAGCAATAAAATGCCATCTCTTCGAGCCAGAGCTGTGATTTACTGAATATGACGTACAATATCACAATGCACAGAGAGCTAAGTTCGATCACGCGGTGGGATTTATTCAAATAGGGAGTGACTGTGATACGACCGGTCACTCGCTAAGTGAAACCCGAGCTCGGGAGCAGAACACTACATCAACATTCAAAGGGATTGATACACGACAGTCCCTCCTCCAACTCCAAATTCCCAAAGTGTGAATCGGAATATAAACATCGACTCTCGGTTCCCGGAGCGCGAACCGAAGTATGAATCCATCGCGAGTGTGAGCCAACTCCAAATTCCCATAGTGCGAATTGGAGTATAAACTTCAACTCTCGGTTCCCGAAGCGTGAACCGAAGTATAAATCCATCGCTCCCAGAGTGTGAGCCAACTCCAAATTGCCAGAGTGCGAATTGGAGTATAAAATTCAACTCTCGGTTCCCGGAGCGCGAACTGGAGTATAAAACCATCGCTCCCAGAGTGTAAGCCAACTCCAAATTCCCAGAGTGCGAATTGGAGTATAAACTTCAACTCTCGGTTCCCGTAGCGCGAACCAGAGTATAAGTCCAAATTCCCGGAGTGCGAATTGGAGTATAAACTCCAACTTCTGATTCTCGGAGTGCAAGCCAGAATGTAAAACTCTATCTCCAAATTCCCAGAGTGTGAATTGGAGTATAAACGTCAATTACAAGTTCTCGGAGAGCGAACTAAGTCATAAACACTGATAATTAATAAGTTCCCAGAATATGGGCCAAACTGTTAATTGCAAATTATGTTAAGTCCCCGAAGTGTGGACATGTATTCCAGGCTTATGACATATATAAGAACGAGATGATCAATGCAATACTTAAGCAAAAGAGATAAGAGTTGTTTTTCATTTTATCAACAAACAAAAAAGGAGTTTTATTACATGATAAAACTAAAAACAATTCATAAAGTGGTTGCCGAATAAACACCTATACACGGCCTAGAAAGGGAGAAGTAAAAAGAATTTCCATTTCGCAACCGCATGATAAGACGAGAAGTTCACTCCTTCTTCTTCCGGTGTCTCTTCTTCGGAGTTGAACCGCTAGACCCGCTACCCGGCTTCTTGCGAGATTTCTTATCCTTCTTTAGGGCATCCTCAGGATCTGGCATAATATCCACGTCTTCCTCAGAGCTGGAAGGGACAGAGATCCTTTTGTGAGGACGAACCGGAGGCGGAAAAGCCGTAACTGGTGGCGGAACTTCAGCACTAGAAGTAATAGCTATGCCGGCAGGAGAAGTAACCGTTAAAGGAGTTAGGCTTGGTGGAGCAACATCACCTCCAGAACCACCGACCGTCGTCACTGCAGCCATTTCAGCGCTTATCTCGGCAAGGATTTCTTCTTCTCGGGAAGATCGAGCAGTGCTAGACAAACTGACGGTCGGCATAAACGAGCTAAAAGTTGGAGCAACTCCACCCATTGCAAAGGAAGGATCGGTAAATGGTTCACAGGGTTGCTTGAGAAGCTCCTCAATCATCTGAACATCAAACGACATTGAACTCCCCTCTCCCATCTCGCTGGTTACGGCAGTAGTTGTAATAGCCTCAGTAACGACGGCTCCTTGCATTGGCTGCGAAGTTTGTGGTACTGGAGCTGCTGGCGCATTACTTTCGGTCACTAGTCGAAAAGAAATGAGGATAATTAATCAAATGATCTATTCCAAGTTCAACATTCTAAAAACACTTAAGCAACATTTGAAATACCTTCCTTGCCTCGGCTCGGTGAAGAGACGAGTTCGGAAACAGTAGTTGTACCGAGAGACAGTTCCGGCCGGTCCGGGTTATTAGCAGGAACAACATGTGGACAAACTATAGCAGTAACTCCGGACGAGGTTGGGGCATCAACTGAAACATCCTCACCATAATGTGCAGCTCCAGAACCCTCGCCAGTCTCCGCATCATGAAAACCAAGTCTCTTTCTCTCAGCAGAAATCATCGCTTCATGGAGAAGTTTCCTTTCCTCCTCGCTCAACAAGCGAAACTCAAGTTCAAATTCATTTACGGCGCCTTCAGGGAGAGATGCTTTCTTGTTCGCCACCAATTTTTTCCAAGCACTGAGTAGAAGCGTAGAATAATCTCCAAGCCACGAGAGATTTCTGTGCTCAAGCACATTAGCATTGTAAGTGTCAAGAAGATCATCAAACTCGGCTTCTACTCTGAATATCTCTGCTTGAACTCTCCCTTCACTTCTGCCTCCACCGCTTCAACTTTAGCAACCGCCGCGTCTCGCTCAACTCGGAGAGACACGGCTTGCTCGCACGCTTCTTGTGCGGCCATGTTAGCATCATCCTTTTCCTTGCTCAAGTCGGCAAACTTGGCCTTCAATTCCTCAAGCTCTTTGACCTCCACATCCCGCTCGGCCTTAACATTTTTATACCGATGGCCCAAATCTTCAATTAAAGTGCAATGGGCTTGTTGCATCTTTGCCATCTCAGCTAGTGTCTCATCGACCTTTTTTAGTGACTCCATTTCGGCCTTACGATAAGATTCCGTTTCAGATTGAAGTATGTCAACAATACGCTTCTTCTGAGCCAAGTCCGCATCCAGTTTCTCAATAACTTTGGCTCGTTCGAAGGCTACTTTCGAAGCTTTAACAGCCGCCCTGTACCATTCTTTATACTGAGCATAAAAATCATGGGTATAGCTGAGGGCGGTGTTCACAGCCTCTTCGGGAATTCTTTTGAGATTGGGTGGAAATATATAAGCGTCGAAGCATATTTCTGGATAATCTTTCTTCAGTTGAGCAATTCTTATAGCCCCTTCACCAGACGGTTCAAGAGGGGTCTCTTCCACAGTTACAGTCGTAGCCGTATCAGTCCTTGAACGGTGTGGACCAGGTTTTGAGATTTGTTGAGATGGCTGTTGTCGCGAAGGCTCGACTGCAGGTGCCTGGCCTCTGGATGACGGAGGAGAACGAGAGGGTGAACGGTACGTTCGGTCCCTATCAAAACGCTCCTGGCTAGAATAATATCGGGAATGGTCCCTTTCACGATGCTCTTGCTCATAATACCTTCGTTCACGGTCAGAATCCCTACAGCGAGACTCGTAATAAGATGAAGAATGGTGCACTCGCCGAAGTTTATCAAGTGTAGAAGGACGATCCGACATGGCACCTGTAAAGAAGAAACAATTCGGTTAAGTACCAAGAAAAAGCACTGCAATGCATGTGGAAGTCGTGAAGTGTTGTGAAAAAGTGTATAAATGCGCAAGCCCCCCGACCAACCAGAAACGTCGATTACACTAACAGGTAAAGATTCGATTATATCAAGCGCTCCCCGTAGCTCTTCCAACCCGGACCCGTGGTGGAGAGATACGTAGTCCGGAATGGGAATATCGTACAGCCCTGTGAAAAGGTCTCCAGACTGGTGAGGAGAGGCGCTGGAAACAGTAACCCCAAGTTTGGAACGGGTTACGACTACAGACTTCCATCTCATTAACTTAGGTACATCAGCCTTGCCTTTCTGACGCTCTTCTATTCGGGAAAGGTCGGCTGCTATCTCAGTGTCCGTGAGCATTCTTTCATCGTCGCTCACTTCTCTTATCACAACGCCAGGTTTGCTTTTTGCCACTTTCTTCTTCTTCCTCAAGGCCGATTTCGCCAATCCTTCAATTACAATACTCTGGCCCATCTCAATCAAACCCAATGTCCTTAAGTTATCATCGGTCAACAGCAAGTCTATGTGCCTTGAGTCGCGTGGAACCCTTTGCAAACTTTGAACGACGCCTCTTTAATGCCCACCGGTAGGTCTCGAAATGATGGCTGCAAGAATAGCAGAGTATTAGTGCAAAGCATCAAAAGTGGCCATTCGAAAACGAATTATAATACTTACGTCTGGATAACCAACTCCTGGCAAACCCTGGGGGGCATCGAACAAAAAACCACTCGTTCTTGAAATAACTAAGCCTGGTCCAGGCCCCAGTCACAACCTGACAGTTCCTGACCGCCTCCAGAAAAGTGAAAGACGGGCTATCACCCCTACTCTTAAAATGGAATATGTGCCTGATCTCGTTAGGTCTTGGCGGGCGAAAAAGGCAATCCATAAATATGACAAAGACGCTGTTCAGTAGTGCATGCCCGTTGGGATGGAGTTGTGAAGGAGCGATTCCTAAATACGACAGCATCTCTCTGATGTATTGGTTAAAAGGAGGAAGAGATCCAGCCATGCAGGCATGACGGTAGAAGGCAGTATATCCTTCAGGTGGGTTGTGTGGTCTGTCACTGGCACTAGGTAATAAAACATCGTCCAGGGATATGTTATTATTCGAACATATTCGGCCCAATAGAGACTCCGAGATATTGGACTGGACAGAATCGACAGAATCTTCGATAAATATGGCCTCCGGCAATTCATCCGAAGCCGGATCTACGACTTCAGGAGGGATTTCCGGAATCTCAAGCGCTGGAAGAGGCGAGCTTTGTGCTTCTTGTTGTTGAGAACTCTAAGATTCCATAATTAACTAACTCACCAGAAAGCGGCGTTAAATACATAAAAAGCCCATGCATTCCCCCGGTGCAAAGTGTATGAGTATGTCGTGCAGTGCAAGTGCTATGCAAAACTTAAGCAGATTTTACAAGTTGAAACGAGATGTACGAACGATGAAACTTTGGAATTTGAGAATGAAAACGACCGTCATCGCTGACCTTCACTTTCACGCCACCCAGATGCTACTGACCAATCCAAGTATAAATTCGTTATATTTTGTTTAAGTCATGGTGCCATCGACGAGCTCCAAAGGGAAGGTCAAGTAAAATTTGATTATGCAAGGCCGAAGCTCGCCGGAGTTAAGTATGCTAAAAGTTCAGTGAGTTCGTCAAAGTTCAACTTGAAATTGGTCGTAGTTCAGATATTGGAGCAAATCAGAAGAGTGGAAGTCCCAGAAGCAAGAATGTTCGAATCGATCGACTCGAATCGACACCAGTCGAATCGATGAACTTTGAATCGGTACGACCCAACTCCATAAAGTTCGACTCGATGAGACCTTGGGATAGAGGAGCAGTTCGAATCCATGAAGCCCTACATTACTTCGAATCGATCAAAGTTGAGCCCCTTCGAATCGATCAGCATATCATTACTTCGAATCAATCAATATTAAGCCCCTTCGAATCAATCAGAATATCGTTATTTCGAATCGATCGCCACGAGCCTTTTTCCTTTTTCTTTTACAACCATCGATTCGAAGCTACGCATTCAAAATCGACTCGAATTGCTCATTCTTGGATCGATGCGAAGCAATGAGCGACGACACTCTGATCGATACGACTCGAATGACCTCATTCCTCAGTTCCATCGAGTCGAACCACCTCGTCCAGATCCCACTACTCCTCGAAATTTTCAAGAAGAAAAGGTCGAATCGATGTCAAAGACTTCCAGTTCTAGCATTCCTTACTCGGCTTGATCCATCAGTTACCTGATTTAGTGAAATCACAAGGGAAAGCTTAAAGAAATTCGATCGATTCGTGGAAGACGCGCTTGTTCTAAGCTCTAGAAGATCGATTCGAAGAAGAAGATACAGCAACAGTGAAAAGTAAAAAGTGAAAAAAGAGCCCAGCCTCACGTATTTATATGGATTCCAGGAAAGGAACGGGATGGTTCATCTCCCGATCAAAATGACCGACCCCAATCGGTCACGTGCTGGTCGATTCGAACAAGCCACGTTCGAATCCATCGCGTTCGAACCCATCGCACACGAACCCACTGCGTTTGAATCCATCACAGCGTAGATCCGTTACTTCGAATCCATCGCACGGCTAAACCCATACTTCACTGATTTAGTGAAATCACAAGGGAAAGCTTAAAGAAATTCGATCAATTCGTGGAAGACGCGCTTGTTCTAAGCTCTGGAAGATCGATTCGAAGAAGAAGATACAGCAACAGTGAAAAGTAAAAAGTGAAAAAAGAGCCCAGCCTCACGTATTTATATGGATTCCAGGAAAGGAATGGGACGGTTCGTCTCCCGGTCAAAATGACCGACCCCAATCGGTCACGTGCTGGTCGATTCGAACAAGCCACGTTCGAATCCATCGCGTTCGAACCCATCGCACACGAACCCACTGCGTTTGAATCCATCACAGCGTAGAGCCGTTACTTCGAATCCATCACACGGCTAAACCCATACTTCACTTTGAATCCATTGCCTTCCTGTCTTTACACAATCGAATCCATCCCAACTTAATCGATGCGAGGCATCATCGATTCAAAGAAGCACTAAGCAAAGGCAAGACAATCGATTCGAACATACGTGACTTCGAATCCATCAAGACAGCATCGATGCGGAGCGTCATCGATACGAAGCACTTGAACGAGGGATGAATTGAAAAATCCTATTGATTCGAAGTACCAATTCCATAACCGTCAATTCCATCGATTCGAAACTCTATCGATTCGAACAAACATGCTTCGAATCCACTAGACACCATCGATGAGAACAACGTAGTGCTTCGATATGAAAAATTACTGGTCTACCTTTTACACCAATTCAGGAGAGGATCGATAAAAGAGGATGATCATAGACGATCATAACAACAATGTTTTAACCCGAATCTCAAATCGGTTCAGGAGAGGATCGATGCAGAATTTGGTAACAAACCAAACAGGCAACAACTTGCAATCACGCAACGTTAACCAAAGTCAAGGTGATACACATATGCACATATGTTTGACTAATATTTGATCTTTAACATTCACAGGGATCAAATATCCATCTTATCATGATTTCAACGACGAACAACCGATCACAATCATACGACAGTTGATAACAGCAATAAAGAATACAGCTTTCAGCAGAGCATGTCCTAATTGTCCAGCGTTAGATTGTAGCTTTTCAAAGCACGTCATGTTTACACAAGACGTACTTTGGGGGGCAAATGTTATCCCGCCTTTTGGAAAGGCCGAGATACCAAGGAACTAACCAGAAAGAGACAGGATCATACATCCTTAGCTTTGAATGATTGTTGGGCAACTACAAATATCGACGAGTTTTTCCCGAGTCCGGATCGGGATACAATTGATAAGACACGTCAAGCAAAGCTGTAGAAACCAACATTCCAAGTTTCGGGGCAATCCGAGTTCGTATGCTTAAGTTATCGCCAATGGGAAATGGATCAGGCAGTATAAGGTTCGAATCCCTCAGAAATAACATAGGCTCGAATCCATCAAGAGGAGGCCTTGGTTCGAATCCACCAGACACGTGTTGCCTCGAATCCATGAGGAGTGTGTTTGCTTCGACTCCATCAGGCAAGCCTTCCCTTCGAATCCATCCAAAGCACTCCCTGCTTCGAATCCATCAGGTACGTGCCTTCGTTCGAATCCATCAGAGGTAACCACGCTTCGAATCCATCTGCACCTACCTTGGTTCGAATCCCTCGAAGTATTCCCATCTTCGACTCGATCCCATGAAAGTCCTTCGAATCCATCAAGCGGAGAAGTCTTCGCATCGACCAATTATGGAATATTCTGACCGATACGAAGGGCACGTACGAGGATTCCTTCGAATCCATAACTTCGAATCCATCAAGTCATAGCATATAAAACCAAGGATTCGACCCTATCGATTCGAAGCACGTATATCAACTGAAAATGCAATCTTGAATCGATCATAACTTGAAATCTACAAGTCCAAATGCTACGAAAATTTTCACAGGAGCTTGCATATACATAGAAGAATGTCCACGCCAAGTTTCATCACGTTTGGACACTTTTTTGATCGATTCGAACCAAGGGTTGAATCGATACCAAAGTGGGGCCGGATCTCCAGAATTCGGCCATGTGGGCCCCCCACACGTGCCAGAAGTGGTCTCCCTGAATTTGAGGCGAAATATCTGCCTCTAGCACTTATAAATAGAGCCCCTGATCATTCAGGAAGGGGATCGGAGAACTTTAGGGAAAAAGTACGTCTAGACGCTACCAGAATTGCTTCAGAGCACTACCGCTGCCTTTGATTTCGAATTTTGGCTTACTACTTGGTGTACTTAGACATTGAAAAGTTGTATTCTCCGAATATCAAGCAATAAAATAATGAAACTTCATAGTGGACGTAGGCAAATCACCGAACCACTCTAAATCGTTGTCTCTTGTGCAATTTACTTCCTGCTATTTGGAGTTTTTGTTAGATAATCCATGTTTTAATTTACTTTTCTTCATTTATTATCTCTTCAAAAACTTCCGTCGAGTGTTGTGCCCAATTTTGACACAAACAATTAATTAACATAAATTGTGATTAGTCAATGTTAATCAACTAGGATTAGTAATTTATCTGATTTTAATTAATCAGATGATCAATTAACCTTATTTATGGATGATTGTATTCTATTGAATGCTGTGAATTGCTTGATATCTCTACTATGTGATGCTTTGTGATTTGAATTGTTTTAATTCAAGCTGTGATGAACGTAATTTATTTTATCTGTGATAAATTTTATATTATTTATTTGTGAATCTGTATATGGAAGATAAACGTTATAGGATTATACCGCTTATCCATAATGATGTGCTTGAATCTGTAATGAATAATGATGTTGCACTATTGACTAAAACCCCTGGACTACAACATACACACACAAATATGGATTGCACGAGGAAATTGGTTAAGTCACAGATTTTTGAAATGGTTTTGAATTTTGAATCCAAATGGTTTTGGAAATGGATTTGGGTTAAATGTTAAGAAAAGCATTTGAAAAGGAAATTTTGAAAATAAATATTATTTTGAATAATTTGCTTAACTTTTTAAATTTAATAATTTGATTTAAATTTGAATTCAAAAATTGAAATTGAATCCTATATTTGGAAATTATGGTTTAAAAGTGTTATATAAGTTATAAATGTGTTTATATGAGTTTTAAACTATTTTAAAAGTATTTTTTTGGGAATTTGAATTTTAACCCAAGTTTTATACTTGAAAGGCTTTAACTTATGTAAATGTAATCGGATTTTTCCGAAACGAAAACTATTTGTTTCCAAATAGTAGTACTTTCGTATAAAGAAAGGATTACTAATTTGTATTGAAAAATTTCAAGTTTGAATTGGAATTGAAATAGTTTTAAAAAGTGTTTTGAAAGTTATGAATGAGTCTTTGGAAACAGGTTTGAAAGCTATAAATTAAAACTTTGATTTAAAGATTGGATGAGTTAATCCAATTTGTAATGGGAAATGTTTTGAAATCTGTGAATGGATCTTTGTGAAAATGGCTGAACTTTGTGAATTGGATCTTTTGTTAAAAGATTTTAAAATGGTAAATTCTTTAAATCATTTGAAAAGAAAGGTTTTGGGTTTTAAAGTTGTGACTTAACTGAAATCCCACATCCATATGTTTTTAAATATTGCGCTCATTATTCGGTTTAGCCGGGAGAGGACCTTGTGTCATATAACCCATTCCGAATAACAATACGACGTTATGGATAGCATTTGAAGATCGGTGGTGAAGACTATGTATTTACGAGAACGATAGGATAACCTATCGAATGACTTTGCACTGAGTAGCTACGGTTTAGAGATCTCCATATGTGATGTGGAGTCCGATCGGGATTATGAATACCTGGATTGCAAGGGCTTCCTTGGAAGTACCTTCGGTTCTATTCGAACCCGGAATAGACTTGTATGGATGTGTGTCTGATGTTACACTTTGAGATGTAAAGCTAGTTTCTACCAAATACATTTCTGTTTGGTGGCGGAGATTAATTCTCTTAGCTTAACACCCTTCTCTGAGACGTACGAGCTCAGTGGTTATGTAGTTGATGGTTAAGAGTGATACGTTTCTAATTTGGTAATGTGGTATACGAAGTGTTGCTGATCATTTGTTGATCAGACATAGCTTTGTGAAAAATCATAGCTTTGTGGACGAGACTGCATCAGGACCTCACACCCCGGGAATGGTCAAAACGGGAAAGATGCGGCAAGGTTGTAGGGGTCGCGCGCCTGGGGTATGTCCATTCCTTTTGGAAAAGGGTGGTATCATGGCATGGAGCCCAGATACTTAGCTCATGTGGATATTGTATATTTATTACCGTGTGATCATGCTTTGTGGTTGAGGATCCTCGGATAGAGGTCGCAAACGACCGAGGGTGACATATCTTGGGTTTTACTCCTGGGAAGGGAGTAAACCGGCCTTGTGTTGGCAGAGAGCTGGTAAGTTCTGAGGTGTCCCTCTAGAGGCGTACCCATGTAGCAATGGGAAGTTCCTTGGCCTGACCATTTGTTGGAAAATCCAAAGAAACAATATGCGCCCTGTACGGTTTTAGTTGTATAACCTGCATGGAATGTGGTGGTAACCTGCTATTGAACATGGTAGTTATAGTTGGCATACAATAATGGTTGTGTGACGCCCCACCTCTATGCTCACAATAACAAAGAGTATTAAAAGAAAATACTGTCTGTTATTACGAAGAATAAGGCTGGATAGGAGCGGCCATCCGCAGTTAGGCCTTACATTAGTATTGTTTATCTCGATAGGAGTGGTATAAATTCTTTTCTTTAATCTTTGTTTATTTACTCCCATCGACATATCCAATTCCAGTATATAACGAACTACGATGGTTCATAATAGTTTAGGACAACATATATAATAATAAAAAAGATAAACTAAACACAGAACATGGATAATATCAAATCTCATATATATATATATATATATATATATATATATATATATATATATATATAACTGAAGTCAGTTACCATACATGTGATACAATACATATGATACAACTACAACCGTCGACAGTGGAAGTTACATATACAAGTACATTATCGTAAATAATATACATGAATACGTATCATCCTATAAAATGACAACAACTACTCCAAAAGATATAAAGAGACTTCATAGCTCAAGCAGCAATTCCAAAGCAAGATATCAACAACCTGTAATAACTCGGTCTGACCCGAGTATTAATTCAAAAGAAAATAATAAGCTGGTCAATCTAATTCAAAATCAGTTATTAATGCACGGAAGCAATAATAATTTAATAATCAATTAGACGATAGTCACAATAAATCTCACCTATCCAATCCTTTAATAAGAAAATTGAATAACGGTAGATATAACACGAAACAGCATTAAACAGCAAATCAACAAAGCCAAATCATCAACAAAGATAAATAGAAGTATTATCAATGAAGATAATTTAGAAAACAACAGAATTGCCTAAACAACAATTAACAGCAAGTGGCTAAAGCAAAACTCGAGCCAGTGAACAGCATAAACAACAAAATCTAATTATCGATACGAAGATTAGAAAACACATAATCTAATTATCTAGTAGATAATTAGATAGCAATGAAATAATCAAATTAAACCAAATCAAAATTACAATTTCAAAATATTGAATTGAACATACGAAACAATCCAAACGTTTGGAATATCACTTAAAAATTCAATATTGTTTTGGCTGCAGTACACACTCGCATGCACTGCCTCGCCACTACAGTGATGAAATCCACAAAAGCTAAATTTATACAAGCAACTCGGTAACACTGAAACAGGTCGGGAAAGCAAGCATGTGTACCAAAGACAAGGCTACACAGCAAGGCACAGCCACAATAATCAAACTCAGTTCAACATGACAAGTAAAGCAGATCCAAACAACACAAGTGCACAAGAGTAGTGGACAATGCATGAACACTTGAACAAGATATCAAGTGTATTAGTACAAAACAGTGATACCGGTCACTGCAATTACAAGCAGATAGGTAAAAAGTCAATGCAACAGTGAAATATACATAGGCAGTGCCCATATAAACAGGTGTAACTACAAACTATATAGTGATACAGGAATAAGCAGTCGAGACAAATCAACACTCACATCAATAGTGCACCTGTATACCCAAGTACAAACTGCACATGAGATAGCAAACTACATGAAGACCAGACTACATAATGCAATCAACGTGGTGTATATGTCAATGAACAAACAAAATTCAAGTGTCAACCAAACTACATATTCAAGTGCAAACTGCACACATAGATAAAGAGTATCAACAGTCAGTGGTCTGTGACAATATCAGGTGAAACAAGCATGTGTACAACTCGACACACTGAAGTCACATTCAAACTGTAGTTCAAATCAAGTACAAAGAGCAACACTATGAACACAATGAACACAGTCAAGGCAGCAAGCAATACAAATATAAGAATGCACGTATGCATATATATGAATACACATACATATCCATATCAAAATGAAACAGCACCAGCATAAGCAAGTGACATAGGTAGTTCGAACAAAGCCATCAAGACAGTGTCAAATCCCAATTTATTTTTACAAAATCACTTTTATCAAGTCCAAACCCAAAGAAAAACAACCCAAAACATCCAGATGAATACCTACATCAAGTAGCGGTTCCAAACTGATGATATACAGCAAGTAGTACAAGTTGAAGACTGCAATACTACGGCTGGAACAAAATACACAGAAGAATTCCAACAAATCGTGGATCAACAATTTCACAACAAAAATAAAGACCGAAGTCAACACTGAAAGCAATTGCAAAATCAAAGTGAATTCTCATCTAAAATATTTTCACAACATAAAGTTTGCAGATTTCGTACCGAAGTTAGAAAATCATCAATCATCAAAACATTATCACGTAATCACAGCAGAGACAAAATCGAATAGCCAAGATAAATCAAGGATCTCGAATTATATTCAAACAGTAGAATGAATAAGATGTGAGTGAAAAATCACTCACCTTGACTCGACGAGAACAAACAACCAAAGATCGAGCAGTTCGGACCTGAAGCCGAGGCCAACAAAGAATCGAGCGAAGTTGAAATCGAAATCCTAGCCACCGTTTTTTTCGTTTTGTTTTATTTTAGGGTTGCGATGAAAAATGATAAAGGAGGAAAGGGTCTACCCTTTGGTTAATGCAGCACCAAAATGAAAAGGAACGTGGGCCGAGATTAAATTTTAAAGCCCGCATACCCTTAACAACTTTTAAAAGAATTTAAAGCTGATTAAAAACTCCCAATAGCAATTAGCTATCAACATTAACTGTTTAATGATGATAATTAATTGGTGCGAAACCGCGGGTTGTTATAGATTCCCCTCCTTATAAAAATTGCGTCCTCGCAATTTTCATAATTAAAGTCGTCAATAACAATTATTTTTCGAATATAAACTGGTTAAGCTAGAAAAATAAAGGCCAAGAATAAAAACACCAAAGAAATCTTTCAATTTCATAAAAGAAATTCACAAATTCTCAAAAAATCTAATTATCAAATAGATAATCAGAAACAACAAAACTGAATAAATACAATTATCGGCAATATTCAATTACCAATTAGATAATTAGAATACAGAAATCACAAAGCAGCAATATCTAATTATCGATACGATAGTTAGAAAATAGAAAAATCTAATTATCAACAATGATAATTAGAAAATACAAATATCTATTTATCAAAAACGATAATCAGAAAACATCAAATATCGAATTATCAAAAACGATAATCAGAAAACATCAAATATCTGATTATCAAAACGATAATCAGAAACGACAAATATCCGATTATCAAAAACGATAATCAGAAACAACAAATATCCGATTATCAAAAACGATAATCAGAAACTACAAATATCCGTTTATCAAAAACGATAATCAGAAACAACAAATATCCGATTATCAAAAGCAATAATCATAAAAAAACAAATATCGGATTATCAAAAACGATAATCAGAAACAACAAATATTCGATTATCAAAACAATAATCAGAAACAACAAATATCCGATTATCAAAAACAATAATTAGAACTCAAATCAGCAAATATCTAATTATCAACTAAGATAATTAGAACTCAAATCAGCAAATATCTAATTATCAACAAAGATAATTAGAAATCAAATCAACAAATATATAATTATCAACAAAGATAATTAGAACTCAAATCAGCAAATATCTAATTATCAACAAAGATAACTAGAACTCAAATCAGCATAAAACGTGGATCGATCCCAACAAATGGCGAGATTTAGCTACATCGCACGTGCATCAACATATGGCCGGAGCCTACCAAGTACTATATTTTTGGCGCCCAACAAATGACCCAAAGGTCCAACAAATAACCCGAAGGTCTAGTACAGGTATTGACCCGAAGGTCCAATAATAACCCGAAGGTCCAACAAAGTGGCTCGAAAGCCCACAAAAATCATCAAAATCATCAAACAACAAATATTTGAATTAACGAGTCCGGAATTAACCGAAATAGTGAACGCACATGTCCCATACCACGTGTTTTACTGAATCGTTTAAATCTCTTCATCGTTTCCTTAAAAGTGAAAAATTGTGTATTTTAAATAATTAACATTTTACATTCTCAAACGGACAAGTCCGAAATTAAGCGAATCAGTAAAAGTAAGGGTTCATAGTCCTCAATTTTGCTGAAGCATTTAAATCGCTTCCTCATTCTTTTGAAAGCGCAAACTGTAAAAATTTTGAAAACAATTTTATTTTAAAATGATTTTTTTAAAACACGTGATTAAAACAGAAACATCTGTAGCAATTTCAAAAAGTAAATTGCACTTCTCAAAACACCGTAAGAACGGATACCAAATCAGCATGGCGGGCTAACCGCTTGAAAATTCACTTTAAATTTGACGGTTACTGGAGTCAAAGCGATAGTAATTTTATATGTCAAAATCTCATCAAAATAACTCGCATCAAAAATATAATACCAGTGAATTTTCATTCATAAAAAATGTCAACAAAACACCGTGCTTCAAAAATTTAGCACCGGTGTAAAAATCCCGTTATAAAATTAATGGCAACAAAATATGTTTAAAACCAAACACCGGTTCAACGTAAAATTAATACAGTGACGTGCAACTCATATTTGCATGCACACTACAAGATGAACAAAGAAATCACTCGATTATATCTTCAATGAAGATAATTAAAAACAGCAAAAATCTTAACAAAATCGCATAACTGCATTCGCTTCGGGTCCTAAAATCGGATTTGAAATTTTCAGAGAAAAAAAAAATGAACACATCTATGTAGCAACATAATGAATTTAATTTCATTTTCATATTTTGATTTTTAAATCAAAAAGGTTATCAGCTGTATTCAGCGAAGGCAGTCTCACTGTTTCCGCTGCGCACTCTGATAAACTAAACACAAATTACTCAATCATCAAAACACAATTTCACTTTTATTTTTATATAAATATATTTAAAAATTTCATCATAGTTTTAAAACTTTAGTTTTGACTCAAGACACAAATAAAAACATCAACAAATAGTTGTAACACATGTTCCATCTAAGTTATGTTATATATTATGTCCATAAAAACCTGGCTCTGATACCAACTGTGACGCCCCACCTCTATGCTCAAATAACAAAGAGTATTAAAAAAATTAGTGTCTGTTATTATGAAGAATAAGGATGGATAGGAGCGGCCATCCGTAGTTAGGCCTTACACTAGTATTGTTTATCACGATAGGAGTGGTATATATTCTATTCTTTAATCTTTGTTTATTTACTCCCATCACATATCCAATTCCAGTATAAAACGAACTACGATGGTTCATTATAGTTTAGGACAACATATATAATAATAACATAGATAAACTAAATATGGAACACGGATAATATCAAATCTCATATATATATATATATATATATATATATATATATATAACTGAAGTCATTTACCATACATGTGATACAATACATATGATACAACTACAACTGTCGACAGTGGAAGTTACATATACAAGTACATTATCGTAAATAATATACATGAATACGTATCATCCTATAAAATGACAACGACTACTCCAAAAGATATAAATTGACTTCATAGCTCAAGCAGCAACCCAAAGCAAGATATCAACAACTTGTAATAACTCGGTCTGACCTGAGTATTAATTCAAAAGAAAATAATACACGGGTCAGTCTAATTTAAACTCAGTTATTAATACACGGAAGTAATAATCATTTAATAATCAATTAGACGATAGTCACAATAAATCTCACCTATCCAATCCTTTAGTAAGAAAATCGGATAACGGTAGATATAACACGAAACAACATTAAAAAGCAAAGCCAAATCATCAACAAAGATAAATAGAAGTATTATCAATGAAGATAATCTAGAAAACAACAGAATTGCCTAAACAGCAATTAACAGCAAGTGGCTAAAGCAAAACCCAAGCCAGTGAATAGCATAAACAAAAAAAATCTAATTATCGATATGATAATTAGAAAACACATAATCTAATTATCTAGTAGATAATTAGATAGCAACGAAATAATCAAATTAAACCAAATCAAAATTACAATTTCAAAATATTGAATTGAACATACGAAACAATCCAAATGCTTGGAATATCACTTAAAAAGTCAATGCAGTTTTGGCTGCAGTACATGCTCGCGTGCACTACCTCGCTACTACAGTGATGAAATCCACAAAAGCTCAATTTATACAAGCAACTCGGTCATACTGAAACAGGTCGGGAAAGCAAGCATGTGCACCAAAGATAAGGCAACACAGCAAGGCACGGCAGCAATAATCAAACTCAATTGAACATGACTAGTAAAGCAGATCCAAACAACACAAGTGCACAAGAGCAGTAGACAATGCATGAAGACTTGAACAAGACATCAAGTGTACTAGTATAAAACAGTGATACTGGTGACTGCAATTACAAGCATATAGGTACAAAGTCAATGCAACAGTGAAATATACATAGGCAGTGCCCATATAAACAGGTGTAACTATAAATTATATAGTGATACAGGAATGAGCAGTCGAGGCAAATCAACACTCACATCAATGGTGCGCTTGTATACCCAAGTACAAACTGCACATGAGACAGCAAAGTACATGAAGCCCAGACCACATAATGCAATCAACGTGGTGTATATGTCAATGAACAAACAAAATTGAAGTGTCAACCAAACTACATATTCAAGTGCAAACTGCATATATACACAAAGAATATCAACAGTTAGTTTTCTGTGACAATATCAGGTGAAACAAGCATGTGTACAACTCGACACAGTGAAGTCACAATTCAAACTGCAGTTCAAATCAAGTACAAAGAGCAACACTGTGAACATAGTGAACACAGTCAAGGTAGCAAGCAATACAAATACAAGAATGCACGTATGCATATATATGAATACACATACATATTCATATCAAAATGTAACCGCACCAACATAAGCAAGTGACATAAGTAGTTCAAACAAAGCCATCAAGATAGTGTCGAATCCTAATTTATTTTTACAAAATCACTTTTATCAAGTCCAAACCCAAAGCAAAGCAACCCAAAACATCCAGATGAATACCAGCATCAAGTAGCGGTTCCAAAATGATGATACACAGCAAGTAGTACAAGTTGAAGACTGCAATACTACGGCTGGAACAAAATACACAGCCGAATTCCAACAAATAGTGGATCAACAGTTTCACAACCAAAATAAAGACCGAAGTCAACACTGAAAGCAATTGCAAAATCAAAGTGAATTCTCATCTAAAATATTTTCACAACATAGAGTTTGTAGAATTCGGAACAAAGTCAGAAAAATCATCAATCATCGAAACATTATCACTAATCAATGTTATCATCTTTTGTTTCCACTATGTTGTTTATCATCTAATGTTGTTGCAAGCTCCAACGATACGGATTCGATGCATCGAGTTCGGGTCGTCACATTTACTGTAATGATTCAGAGTTTTTGTTATTTGGATTTGAAATATTTAATATGAAAATGTAAGTTTTATAAGCCTAATAGTTGAAATTTCTAATATAGGGATTTATTTGAATAATGAATTTAAATAATTAGAATATTTAAATAATTTAGTCTTGGATTTAATATGAATAAAAAAAATTGGAAATCTTATTAAATTCTGTTTAGATAAGGATGATAATATAGACTTTTAATTTAGAATTAAGAGTGATTGAAATGGTTTTTATAATAATTCGTCTTAACTAACGTGTAAAAATATCATTGCGGGGCGCATTTTCGAATTTTGACGAAATCAGTGTCGTTGGAACCATAATAATAAATTTTTGTGTGTTAAACAAATTTGGTGGCGATTCGACGTATTGTTTGCTCGTGTGACCTTAAAATGCATAAAAATTAACTAGGAAAATTTAATATATCATAATTTGATTTTAAAAAAGCTAACTTCTACATATGATCAAATTTGCCCTCGATAATTGTTCCATTGAGTTTGAAATAAGGGTATTTATATAGCATGCCAATCAGCATGCCCTGTTTGGAGTTTGAGATTTTTGGTTACTCGAAGCTTGATATTTTGGAATAAAATAATATATGTACCCTAGCATACGATAGCATAACCACCCTACGATTTGCATATCTCGACCTTACCTTATTATTGTGCACCCATATCCTCCTCTCCTTATATAATCGCAAGCGATCAGAGAATAGCATTTGTTTTCCTTTTATTATTCGAATTCTCCCCTTCATCTAACATCCTGCATCAATTGGAGCCAATCGAGCCATTTTCTTTCCATGAACTCAAGTATGGAAATGTTTTCGACATCAAGGTGATAGGGTTCAACGGTTGGATTGGGCTGAGTCACAGCAAGGTAGCAACACTTTCGAGAAGAATGTGAAATCAGTTTTTATGAATTTCGGTGATTTGGCATGCTTCTAAGTGATGCGATGTGAAGGAAAAGCAAAGAGGATAAGGAGGGCTAGCTCAACTACAGTTTGGCAGCGTCTAATCACCTATTGCAGTGATAGTTCCATGGTGAACAAGGTTAGAATTTGGGGCATTTTCTTGGTAAAGGCAGTGAATAGAGGGGCATGACCAGTGGTGGTAGGCAGAGAGAGGTCGAGGATACCTTGGGGCATGATGTAGAGCTAGATGGTGGCACGTGGCAGCGACGATCGAAGAAGGAAGTCGTGATGTATTGGGTATTTCAAGCGTAGCCTAGGAACGAGAGGGAGAGGACTTAGCTAATTAGGGATTAAGGTTTAAATTAGTAACTAATTATGTGATTAAGGATAAAAATATAGTATTTAGTTCTTCAATTTTTAATTTCAATGCTTAATCCATACTTGGTCAGATTTGAACGCAGATGTTTGCGTTAGGTTCGTAATGACGTCAACTATGCTTAGGAACTGGTTTACTGACGATTCGAACTTGTTGAATTTAACACTGAATTTGAATGTCATTCGAAGTCAAACGTATCCAGAATACTTTGGCGATAATAGGAATTTCTGAGTTAAACTCACCTTTTGGATAACAGTATGTTATATAGTTGATGAAAAATTATTGATTGGATTTTTGGATGATTTACTGTTTTATCTATTGCTTTGGATTTATTCTGCTAATTATATAATATATGTGATGCATGGGGATAGGTTGGAGGGATCCAACAGGATTCCTCGCCACTATTGATTTTGTTTACATATATGTGTTGATATATATGAGTTGTGATGTAAGGGGATAGGTTGGAGGGACCTAATGGGAATCCTCATCGTTGTTGAATTGTTTTCAATAATGTACTTGTTATATGATTATTGAACATCAAGCCTAACTCCTTACACTATGGGATATAACATTGTTATATGATTAAAACTTAAACCCTTAGTGATAGGAAATCAATATCGATATTGGTTAAGCGTTGGTGACTATTAGCCTAAAAATTAGTATTTAAAAAATAATATAAATTTCCAATTGAGTTGGAGCTGGTTTTTGGGACAGAAAATGATTTTAAAGTCTAAAATTGGGTTTCAGAAATATTTTATTTTAAAGGTTAAAATTTCTATTTTATTCCAATCTTATTATTTGTCTTTTCTAAGTCATTTAGAAATGGTTTAAAGGATTTTTTATTTATATTTAATGTTGTTTTAAAGAATATTTCTTTATATTTAATATTTTTTAAGCTATTTATCAATATTTTATGTTTTGAAAATCTAATTAATTAAATAATCAATATGGTTTAAATTAATAATAATGATTTATTAATAATGTTTTGGAAATTTATTATTATTTTAATAATATTAAAAATTTGTTTATTATTATTCTATTAATAATTTTTTGAAATTATTGTTATTATTTTTAAGATGTTTTAAAGTTAATAATAATTATTTATTTATAATGTTTATTATTAATAATTTATATAATTGTGTTTTGAAGTAAATGATTATTATTTATTAATAAATATTTTCGAGATTTATAAATAGAGTTATAAAATAGTTTAATAAATGGTTTTTTCTATAGATTTATAAATGAGTTAATAATTTTTCTTAGATATTTATAAAGGTATTTTAAGGGTTTATAGATTTGCAAAAGGAGTTTCAAATAGTTTTACGGATTTACAATGAGTTTGTGAAGGATTTTTAGAAATGTATACAAAGAATTTATAAGTGACTGAAATTTATAAAAGAGATTATAAACGATTTTCAAAGATTATAAAATGGTTTATATATGGTTTTATCGATTTATAAGGAGTTTATAAATGATTTTATAATTGAATAAAAAATAAAATCTTTCTTAACTTTGTAAATATACTTATACCATTGAGATAAGTATACGAGTACATTTTCTAAGTTGTGAAGTGTTATGTTTGTGAGATAAGTATATGGATATTTTCCAAGTATTAGAAATATAGGTATTTGTGGATATATTTTTGTAAAGGAATTTTTATAAAAGTAATTTGCAAAGCGTTTTTAATTAATAAAGATTAATTAAAGAGGTTAATGGTTGCTTATGTGCGTAACAAATGCTGGTTTTCCTTATGGAATTAAATCCCTGGTTTGGATGTGTGTTTGTTGATAGCTAAATAAATTAGCAAATATCGACCCAAAACTTAACTTTGGAAATATCTAGGAGAAACATGCGAGTTATATGGCACAGTCATCTCTTATGATGTTGCACTGTATGTATAAATCTCTTTTCGTTCCCCTCAGATAAATGATAAGGAAATCCATCCGTTAATGGTTAAGGGTATCTACGGTCTTATCTTTGACTATTTATTTCCTAAAGAATCAAGGTTGAGTTTACCGAAAACTATTAAATGTTGTTTCGAATAGACTAGGATCAGATATGTTCTACGAAAACCACTTCGATCCAACTTAAGTGTTTCGAAGTGAAGACATCTTCAAGATGACGAAACTGAAGACGGAGCTCTTTGAAGTGCTAGGGGTGCTTGCTATTAATCGTGAGGTGATTCCAAAATGGATGTAGAAAAGTAGTGCCTTCAGTTTGTTCATATCCTAAACAATTTGTATAGATGAATGCTGGCATTGCATGGCTGCTTGGAGGGCAATGTTAGCATTCCAGGTGGGAAGTTCCATATAAAGATAAAACATAACCTCGAGCCTCATCAACTGGGGGAGTGAAAAAAATCAAACATACATAAGTGCCATGTGGGTAGCTCCCATCAGGGTATGGTCATTCCAAATCCAGATCGATTAATATCTACTCATGTATGCTTTGAGGCCTAAAGAGGGGTAATCATATTCTTAATACTAGTCAAGTGTTAGTCCATCTCGTGTGCTAGGGGTACAAGATGTTCTTGTCAGACCCCGGTGTATTTTATCTAGAGATGTACCATCGGCAGGTAGTTCCTTCCCTTGTCATAGTATGAAATCCATTCTCCATATGAGCTTTACAAATTTAGTTGTTACCAACTATGTTGAAATGTGAGATGCAAGCATTTCAGCTATATCCATATTTTATTTTGACCTCTAATATAAGTGGATTTTCTATAGAAATGTTTTGGTTATCGTAATGTAAAAATACATCCGTGTTTATGTGTGGCATGGTCTTATCAGGTACTTTATTCGAAAGGTTTTTGATAAACATTAAATTCAATTTTGATGTGTTTTTTCACGTTGGTTTATTAGACTGATACGTGCATTCTTCCCTTTTAATGCTCGGGTCAGACCGAGCATATTTACATATTTTCTTTGGATGCATTGGAGCTATGTAAAGGAGCCAGAAGTCCAAGACTTATTTACATATTACTCATGTTTCGCTATGTTGTCTGTTGGTTGTATTTATCAACAAGTTGTAAGGGTAGCCTATTACAACCGTCTAGGCCGAAATAGGTTAGTGTACACTGGGTGATGTATATTGTGAAGACCTCAATTTCTTTATGAGATTAAAATTACTTTGAAAAAATTATATAATATTAAATTAGTTAACAGAGAATAGTTAAAGAAGATAATAATGGGAAGAAAAATAGCTGAGTAAAGAGGAGTATTATATTCACATATTTTATGTATATATATATGTATTATATACATAACCAAAGGATAAAAATAGCTTGAAAATGAATATCAGAAGTGAGTGAAATAGTTGTGCAAGGAGATAATTATTTTTATATACACAGTGATGAAAGGAAAATGATTACGTATAAAATGAATTATAAAATTCACATGACTTGTATATATATGTGAATATTGTATAGAAAATATATACATATGATTAGAGAAGTATGGGATGATAAAATAAAAATTCTCTTGATAATTAAAATGCATAAAAGTCAGTCAAGCAATATTTATGAGTGTGGATGCATTTTTGAAATAAATCAAGAGAGAAGCAAATGGTGAATTATGTCAGTTAAAAATAAAACTTATAGGAAAAGACATAAGAATTATCTCGGGTATGATAAGACACATCGTGAAATTAAGTCACATAAAAATAATGTGCAAATAAATCATGCGAAAAGCATGTGCACAGAAAAGCAGTGAGATAACTGCTTTTACCAGAAATGGAAACTAGGAAGAAAATGGCAAGATTAGCCATAAGCATATACCCATGATCCTTTAAATTATATGAGGATAGAATGGGTGTTTCCTCTATTAAAACCCTAGTTAGATGATTAAAATCGAGGGGTAAAGCAGAGGTTTTCTGGGAGGAAAAAAAAGAAAAAAAAAAGAAACACATTAAAAAAAAGAAGAGCTCACACTGTTTTCAAACTTAGGCATTCTCGGGGAAAAGAAGAGAAAGGTGAGTGATAATCATAGATGAAGTTTGGGGCATTAAGACCCATGCTAAGGGCAGCCAAGCAATTTTTCTTACATAGAAATTGTAATATGGTTTTCTGTTGATTTTCTGAGTGAATGATTATTGATCATGATGGTTTTTCTGGTTAAACTTTTAGTTGAGACTTTAATTTATTTTGGTCTGATATGATGACCTTAACTCCTGCTTTGGAATGTACTCGATCTGACACTTACCTTGGTCACAGAAATGGATTCTGTAATCCAGTTCTTATTAGAAAATGAGTTAAGCATTTTTCTGAGAAGTAGGGTATTAAAGAAATAAAGGGAATAGGCAGTGTGAATCAGATGGTTCATGCTTATGTCAAGTTCATTAAAAACTGACTTGAACAAAGCAATATGATATATGTGTCGATTTGTTCAGATCATAAACCAATATGTTTTATGGGTTTTTCTCAAAAACCATACCCTATGTTCACAGAAGAATAAATCTAGATTTTTACATGATTCTATCAATTTAAACAAGCACTGGAAAAAAAATTAAGTAGAAGATGTGTAAGAGCAAATTTTTGGAAAATTTGAATAAGTATAATCTCTGATTATAAGCAGTGAAATTTTTATATGAATGCTTGTATGTTTGGATGTTCTCTTTGAGTGAGATCAATGATTTTTGATTTATGAAATGAAGAAAAGAGAACAAGTACTTCTGGAAATTAAAAAGAAAAATTCATTGGCAATTAAATGAGCATGGTCTCTAAATTACAAAGTAATTTAGGAGAGGTGCCTTGATCTACTCATCATCAGGTGGATGTTGGGTATGTGCATGACTTGTTCAAGTCCTGAAGGCCTCTGTGCAAGGGTTAACAGAATTGAGTCCTTTGCAATGCACACTTTGTGTTCAAAGGCAAGAGATTAGACCATATAAAATATAAAAATGGGATAGAAAGGTTATGCTATGGATTTTAGGAAGCTAAATTCCATAGGAGTTTGTACATGTACAACTGAATGAATTAAATGAATGAATGCTTGGAGGTATGTTGGTAGATAAATTTAAATGTGCATATGTTCAGGTTTGATATGAAATTGAATAGTGACAAATATATATAAGTTCTTTGCACAGTTTTAAGAATTTATAAGTTGTTTTAATATGATCTCACTCACACCAGAATTTTATTCTGACCCTATTTATTGCCTTTGCAATATTTGGGGTGTCTCCTTTTATTGAGGCAGCTCAAAATATTGTTGCAGGTAAAGATGCATGAATAGCTTGCTTGCTTGGGAAATTAGAAGACTTGTTTGAGTTTTTGAAATGCAATAGCTTATTGAATAAAGTTAGCTAGGCAAACTTTCTTAAGTATATGCAAAATTCTCAGTATTATTGTGCTTTGTTCATTTGAAAAGAATTTGTAAAACTTAAGTATTATATTGTGTCTTGAGTTACTGATTTAAGTAACTAATCCAGATGTTTTCTGTAGACTGTGATGAGGGAAGTTATGCCATGTAATCTTAGATGTGGATGTACTTACTTTTACATATCTGATAAGTTTTAAATAGTGAAACTGCAGAGGTTTTCTTTTAATAATGCATGTAGTAGAACTGTTAGGTGATGGTTGAACCTAATCTGTTTTAGCTAGTGAGGCTTGATCATGACTTATAAATTGATATAAGACCATGAGAAGCTTGAAGTTTTAGCCTACAAACCTAACTTGCATGTTTGATTTTTCAGTGTTGAAATGTGTTATAAAATGATGTGTGTAAAGTACTGGTAGCATTCACTGCAATCATATTAAACAATGTCCAATTGCATAAGATACAGTTTAAAGTTTGTTGCACTTGGTCTTGTTTAAATTATAAGAATCTGCAATACCAAAGGATTTTGTAAAATGTAAGCATGACTACTACTTTACTGCAACTTGATTTTTGTCAATAGCCATCATTCACTATCCATTAGAGGTCTGCACCACAGTCTCATTTGAGTCTTGTTCCTTAAATAAAATTGCCTGGAACATGATGTTTACAAGTATGTGCAAAATCTTAATTGGTATGCTAGATTAAGTTAGCATTTCACTTGCCTGTAGTTTCTCTTCTGCCTGATCTATAACATACTTACCACCAATTGTTCATAAGATTATTACCAATAGTATAAATTAAGACATAAGTATATAAACCTGAATGTATGCATTTTGATTGAACTGAATTGCTTGAGCATGATTGGTGCATGTTTGTGTATAAACCTTGAATCATTAGTCACATTATGTTTTAACATCTCATACCATTTCTAAATCACAAGTATGAATTACTAAAACCCCAGGATCAAACCCATGGGGTGTTAGACCACAGATCAGGTAATTTGATTTAAATGAAAATTCTGTAAAACAATACAAATGAAAATATGAGGAACTAATACTTTATTTTTATTTTGTATTAGTCAATCTTGAGTCATTATAAAAGAAGATAAAATCTGAACTATGTAGAAACAAGCTATGTGACACAAAACATTTCAACTATGAAAAATATTGTGTGGATTAGAAATTCTTTGCTACTTTAAACACTCTGATTTGCAAGGAAACATTTATATATCCTCATATATATAAATGATAGGAATTAATTTAAACACTGATATATTTATATTGGTAAAATTTTAGGATCTTGGGAGAATGAATTTAAAGAAGTGATCACTTATGCGTTAAAAAAAAAGCACACTTAAATTCACACAAATTTGAGTATAATGAAGTGGGTCACTTTAGTTGGTATCAGAGCTATGTTGTTAAAACATAGCATAAATATATTATCCAATCTCCTTGTATGGATAAAATGTATATATATATATATATATAAAGTATACATACAATAATTATAGAAATCAATGTCCACAATAGAAATAAATTGCAGAAAATAATTAAATAGGGCTATGACTAACTAACTATGCAATTGAATAGTGAAACATGGTAGGAAGACCCCCAAGCACTGGAGCAGGACCCTCAAATGTTGCACCATTGGTTAATTCGCAAGATTTGGTGAGAGCATTAAGGGAGGGAGCAGTGCAGAGGGAAGAAAATCCTCATGAGGAATTAGCTAAGTTGTTAAAGACATTTTCAAATTGAGGAGGCAAGGATTTTGAAGGCACTGAAGGAGTAATGGGAGTGCAGACATGGTTGAGAACTTTGGAAAGAATATTTACAGACATGCAAATTAATGATCAAAGAAAGAGGCAGATAGCTTCAAGGAGACTCAAAGGAGCAGCATTGGATTGGTAGGAGGTAATCATCACATGGAGGCCAGAAAATGAGATAACATGGGATCAATTCAAGGAGATGCTTGAGGCAAGGTTTGTTCCAGCAACAGCTAAGGCAACATTGCTTGAGGAATTCATAAGGCTAAGGCAAGGATCAATGAGTGTGACTGAATACACTCAAAAATTTGAGAGTTTGTCTTAGTATGGAACAATGCTCATAGGAAATGAAGAATCAATGAATTCAAGATTCATTCAAGGACTCAATGCTAGTTTGAGTAGGGCAATGTTACCATACAAAGACAGGACATTTGATCAAGTCATAGATCTTACCCTTTCCTTTGAACAACATGACAATGCCAGAGAAAAGTTCAGGAACATGAGGGAAAATAGTCAAAAGAAAGGGAAAAATAGGACACATCCTTATGATAAAAAGAATGCAAACAGAAAAGTTGAAGGAGCGACTAGTGGGGAAGCTAATAAGAAGATTACTTGTTATAACTGTGGCAAAGAAGGACACATGAGTAATAGTTGTCAAGAAGCTAAGAAGGCACCATTTAGCTGCTATAACTATGGGAAAGAAGGTCATATTGAAAGAAACTGCCCAGAGTTTAAAAAAGGAGCAAAGGTAGGAGCACTGGAAACAAAGACAAAGGCAAATGCAGCAGGAAGCTCTGGACAATTGGAAGGTATACTTCTAATTAAAAGTTACCCAATCACAGTTATATATGACACTGGAGCCACACATTCTCTAATATCACAATACATAGTGGATAAATTAGCTCTCGCATGCCACAAAGTTGAAAACCCCTTGTTTATTCAAAGTCCCCTGGGTAGCTCTTGTTTGCTAGGATTAAAATGTTTGGGAGTAGAATTAAACATAGGGGGAAATGTGTTTAAATCTGATTTGTTTGTATTGAAATACCCTAGAATAGGAATTATTTTAGGGGTAGATTGGTTGAGTAAATTCAAAGCAATATTGAATCTAGAAAACTTCACAATATCTTTAAAAACAGAAAATGGTAAAAATATTTTAGTCATGAGTGAAATAGCTAAAACAAATTGCCTTAATCAAATATGGATTATGACTGAAAAGGAATTAATTTTGGAAGATATAGAAGTGGTAAGGGAGTATCCAGATGTTTTTGGAGAGGTAGTAGGGGTACCAGACAATAGACCAGTTGAATTTCAAATAAGGTTAATTCCTGGATCAAGTCCTATCATCAAGAAGCCTACTAGAATGGGTCCAAAAGAATTAATAGAATTGAAACAGCAGCTGGAAGAATTGGAACAGAAAGGCTTTATAAGGCCTAGCAGTTCAAACTGGGGTTCTCCAGTGGTGTTTGTGAAAAAGCATGATGGTACACTAAGAATGTGTATTGATTATAGGGAACTAAATAAAGTCACCATCAAGAACAAATACCCACTCCCCAGAATTGATGATTTGTTTGATCAATTAAATGGAGCAAAGGTCTTCTCAAGGCTAGATTTAGCCTCTGGGTTTCATCAGATGAAGGTAGAGGAAGAAAGCATTAAGTACACTGCCTTCAATACAAGGTATGGATTGTATGAATTTTTGGTGATGCCTTTTGGATTGACAAATGCACCATCATATTTTGTAGATTAAATAAATAGAACATTTAGGGATTTTCTGGATAAATTTGTGGTTGTCTTTATTGATGATATATTGGTGTACTCAAAGTCAGAAGAAGAGCATGCAAGGCACTTGCATCTGATTTTATCAAGGCTAAGAGCACACAATTTAAAAGCAAAATTCAATAAGTGCATATTTTGGCAGAATGAAGTAAAAATTTTAGGGCATATTATATCTCAACAAGGCATTAGAGTAGATCCAAATAAGGTCATGGCAGTTCAATCTTGGAGTAGACCCAAATCAGTGACTGAGGTAAGATCAGTTTTAGGAATGGCAGGCTATTATAGGATATTTATAAAAGACTTTGCAAGAATAGCCATCCCACTGACCAAGCTAACTAGAAAAGAACAACCATATGTGTGGACAGAAAAGTGTGAACAAGCATTTGTATCACTAAAGAAAGCATTGATGGAAGCTCCAGTTTTACAAGTACCATAGGGAAATGAAGGATTAGTAGTTTACACAGATGCTAGTGGATCTGGAATAGGGGCAGTGCTCATGCAACATGGAAGAGTCATAGCATATGCATCCAGGCAACTTAAACCAAATGAAACAAGGTATGCCATACATGATTTAGAACTTGCTGCAGTAGTGTATGCATTGAAGCTATGGAGACACTATTTGTTAGGTGCTAAGTTTGAATTGTTCACAGACCATAAGTCACTTAAATATTTGTTTTCCCAAAAAGACTTGAACATGAGGCAACATAGGTGGGTAGAATTCCTAGCTGCCTATGATCTTGATATATTGTATACCCCAGGAAAAGCTAATAAAGTGGCAGATGCATTAAGTAGACACCAAGCAAAATTGGCAAGCCTAATGATGGCTAAGTTCAGGGATTTGACAATCCTAAGTGAGGTGGAAGTAAAAGAAGAAATGGGGGTATTGGCTAAGGCCCACAATGAGATGATTGAGTATGGTAAATTAAGCCTCATTTCTTTAAAGTCAACACTAGTTGACAAAATAGGACAAATGCAGAATCAAGACACAAGTTTGAAGGAGAAAAAGAATATGATATTACAAGGCATGACAGTGGAAAACTATGAAGTAGATGATAAAGGATATTTAAGGAAAAAGGGGAAACTCTGCATACCAAATGTAGAGGAACTGAAATAAGAAGTTATTAATGAACATCACAAAACAAAATATACCATACATCCAGGTGGTACAAAAATGTACCATGATCTTAAGAGGAATTACTGGTGGCCAGGGATGAAAGGAGCAGTGGCAAAATATGTGGCAAATTGCTTGACATGCCGACAAGTAAAGGCAGATTATCAAAGACCCTCAGGCCTATTGCAACCTTTGGAAGTGCCTACAAGGAAATGGGAAAGCATATCAATGGATTTTGTGGATGGTCTGCCAAGAACAAGAAGAGGCAATGATAGTATTTGGGTGGTGGTTGATAGACTTACAAAAACAGCACATTTCATTCCTATAAATTCAAACAGAAATGCCCATAAACTAGCTCAATTGTTTGTGAAAGAAATTGTGAGGTTGCATAGTATCCCCAAGACTATCATTAGTGATAGAGATACTTTGTTTACATCAAGGTTTTGGAGTAGCTTTCAAGAAGCTATGGGGACAGAATTAAGCCTAAGCACAGCCTACCACCCACAAACAGATGGGAAAACTGAAATTGTTAATAAGGTTTTAGAAGATTTGCTTAGAGCATGCATACTTGATTTTGGAGGCAACTGGGAGGATCACATTTATTTGGCTGAATTTGCTTACAATAATAGCTATCAGTCCAGCATAGGAATGGCTCCCTTTGAAGCCTTGTATGGGAAGCCTTGTTTATCTCCTGCATGTTGGATGGAGGCAGGAGAAAGAGTGTTGCTTGGACCAGACAATGTAAAAGAAACTTCTGCAAGAATTGAATTAGTGAGACAAAGAATGAGAGTAGCTCAAGAGAGACAGAAAGCATATGCAGATAAAAGGAGAAGGCCAGTAGAATTTGAGGTGGGAGACTATGTGTTTCTCAAAGTTTCACCAATGAGGAAATTACTGAGATTTGGCAAAACAGGGAAACTGTCACCAAGGTATATAGGACCATATGAAATTGTTCAAAGAATAGGGACTTTAGCTTATAAATTAAGGTTACCTGAGGAACTAAGCAAATACATGATGTATTTCATGTATCACTATTAAGGAAATGGGTGCATAATAAGGAGACCATTCTTGAATCTTCTACACATGTTGAAATTCAAGAGAATCTGGTTTATAAAAAGGAACCAGTGGGCATTGTGGCTAGAGAAGAAAAGAAATTGAGAAATAAAATAGTTAAACTAGTTAAAATCCAATGGAGTTTGGATAGAAATGACTGTACATGGGAGGCTGAAGATAGGATGAAGGATAAGTATCCTAATCTATTTTCTGCTTGAAGGTATGTCTAAAATCATAATAGCTTTAACTACTACTGAGTGTATTTGATTGATCTTGGATGAGTGAATTTCTGATATTTTTGAAACATACTAATGAACAAATACATAATTGTGGGACACAATTCCTTTTAGGAGGAGAGTATGTGAAGACCTAAATTTCTTTATGAGATTAAAATTACTTTGAAAAAAATATATAATATTAAATTAGTTAATAGAGAATAGTTAAAGAAGATAATAATGGAAAGAAAAATAGCTGAGTAAAGAGGAGTATTATATTCACATATTTTATGTATATATATGTATTATATACATAACCAAAGGATAAAAATAGCTTGAAAATGAATATCAGAAGTGAGTGAAATAGTTGTGCAAGGGGATAATTATTTTTATATACACAGTGATGAAAGGAAAATGATTAAGTATAAAATGAATTCTAAAATTCACATGACTTGTATATATATGTGAATATTGTATAGAAAATATATACATATGATTAGAGAAGTATGGGATGATAAAATAAAAATTCTCTTGATAATTAAAATGCATAAAAGTCAGTCAAGCAATATTTATGAGTGTGGATGCATTTTTGAAATAAATCAAGAGAGAAGCAAATGGTGAATTATGTCAGTTAAAAATAAAACTTATAGGAAAAGACATGAGAATTATCTCGGGTATGATAAGACACATTGTGAAATTAAGTCACATGAAAATAATGTGCAAATAAAATCATGCAAAAAGCATGTGCACAGAAAAGCAATGAGATAACTGCTTTTACCAGAAATGGAAACTAGGAAGAAAATGGCAAGATTAGCCATAAGCATATACCCATGATCCTTTAAATTATATGAGGATAGAATGGGTGTTTCCTCTATTAAAACCCTAGTTAAATGATTTAAATCAAGGGGTAAAGCAGAGGTTTTCTGGGAGGAAAAAAAAAAGAAAAAAAAAGAAACACATTAAAAAAGAAGAAGAGCTCACACTATTTTCAAACTTAGGCATTCTCGGGGAAAAGAAGAGAAAGGTGAGTGATAATCATAGATGAAGTTTGGGGCATTAAGACCCATGCTAAGGGAAGCCAAGCAATTTTTCTTACATAGAAATTATAATATGGTTTTCTGTTGATTTTTCTGAGTGAATGATTATTGATCATGATGGTTTTTCTGGTTAAACTTTTGGTTGAGACTTTAATTTATTTTGGTCTGATATGATGACCTTAACTCCTGCTTTGGAATGTACTCGATCTGACACTTACCTTGATCACAGAAATGGATTCTGTAATCCAGTTCTTATTAGAAAATAAGTTAAGCATTTTTCTGAGAAGTAGGGTATTAAAGAAATAAAGGGAATAGGCAGTGTGAATCAGAAGGTTCATGCTTATGTCTAGTTCATTAAAAACTGACTTGAACAAAGCAATATGATATATGTGTTGATTTGTTCAGATCATAAACCAATATGTTTTATGGGTTTTACTCAAAAACCATACCCTATGTTCACAGAAGAATAAATCTAGATTTTTACATGATTCTATCAATTTAAACAAGCACTGGAAAAAAAATAAGTAGAAAATTTGTAAGAGCAAATTTTTGGAAAATTTGAATAAGTATAATCTCTGATTATAAGCAGTGAAATTTTTATATGAATGCTTGTATGTTTGGATGTTCTCTTTGAGTGAGATCAATGATTTTTGATTTATGAAATGAAGAAAAGAGCACAAGTACTTCTGGAAATTAAAAAGAAAAATTCCTTGGCAATTAAACGAGCATGGTCTCTAAATTACAAAGTAATTTAGGAGAGGTGCCTTGATCTACTCATCATCAGTTGGATGATGGGTATGTGATTGACTTGTTCAAGTCCTGAAGGCCTCTGTGAACGGGTTAACAGAATTGAGTCCTTTGCAATGCACACTTTGTGTTCAAAGGCAAGAGATTAGACCATATAAAATATAAAAATGGGATAGAAAGGTTATGCTATGGATTTTAGGAAGCTAAATTCCATAGGAGTTTGTACATGTACAACTGAATGAATTAAATGAATGAATGCTTGGAGGTATGTTGGTAGATAAATTTAAATGTGCATATGTTCAGGTTTGATATGAAATTGAATAGTGAAAAATATATATATAAGTTCTTTGCACAGTTTTAAGAATTTATAAGTTGTTTTAATAATGATCTCACTCACACCAGAATTTTATTCTGACCCTATTTATTGCCTTTGCAATATTTGGGGTGCCTCCTTTTATTGAGGCAGCTCAAAAGGTTGTTGCAGGTAAAGATGCATGAATAGCTTGCTTGCTTGGGAAATTAGAAGACCTGTTTGAGTTTTTGAAATGCAATAGCTCATTGAATAAAGTTAGCTAGGCGAACTTTCTTTAGTATATGCAAACTTCTCAATATTATAGTGCTTTGTTCATTTGAAAAGAATTTGTAAAACTTAAGTATTATATTGTGTCTTGAGTTACTGATTTAAGTAACTAATCCAGATGTTTTCTGTAGACTGTGATGAGGGAAGTTATGCCATGTAATCTTAGATGTGGATGTACTTACTTTTACATATCTGATAAGTTTTAATAGTGAAACTGCAGAGGTTTTCTTTTAATAATGCAAGTAGTAGAACTGTTAGGTGATGGTTGAACCTAATCTGTTTTAGCTAGTGAGGCTTGATCATGACTTATAAATTGATATAAGACCATGGGAAGCTTGAAGTTTTAGCCTACAAACCTAACTTGCATGTTTGATTTTTCAGTGTTGAAATGTGTTATAAAATGATGTGTGTAAAGTACTGGTAGCATTCACTGCAATCATATTAAACAATGTCCAGTTGCATAAGCTACAGTTTAAAGTTTGATGCACTTGGTCTTGTTTAAATTATAAGAATCTGCAATACCAAAGGATTTTGTAAAATGTAAGCATGACTACTACTTTACTGCAACTTGATTTTTGTCAATAGCCATCATTCACTATCCATTAGAGGTCTGCACCACAGTCTCATTTGAGTCTGGTTCCTTAAATAAAATTGCCTGGAACATGATGTTTACAAGTATGTGCAAAATCTTACTTGGTATGCTAGATTAAGTTAGCATTTCACTTGCCTGTAGTTTCTCTTCTGCCTGATCTATAACATACTTACCACCAATTGTTCATAAGATTATTACCAATAGTATAAATTAAGACATAAGTATATAAACCTGAATGCATGCATTTTGATTGAACTGAATTGCTTGAGCATGATTGGCGCATGTTTGTGTATAAACCTTGAATCATTAGTCACATTATGTTTTAACATCTCATATCATTTCTAAATCACAAGTATGAATTACTGAAACCCCAGGATCAAACCCATGGGGTGTTAGACCACAGATCAGGTAATTTGATTTAAATGAAAATTCTGTAAAACAATACAAATGAAAATATGAGGAACTAATACTTTATTTTTTTTTGTATTAGTCAATCTTGAGTCATTATAAAAGAAGATAAAATCTGAACTATGTAGAAACAAGCTATGTGACACAAAACATTTCAACTATGAAAAATATTGTGTGGATTAAAAATTCTTTGCTACTTTAAACACTTTGATTTGCAAGGAAACATTTATATATCCTCATATATATAAATGATAGGAATTAATTTAAACACTGATATATTTATATTGGTAAAATTTCAGGATCTTGGGAGAATGAATTTAAAGAAGTGATCACTTATGTGTTAAAAAAAAAGCACACTTAAATTCACACAAATTTGAGTATAATGAAGTGGGTCACTTCATATATATACTATAGTTTTTCTCTATGTAAGGATTTGTTATATTTTATAAATTATTTGTTTCGCTATGAGATTCTATATTGTTTAGTTTTCCTTTTCTCTTTTTTTCTTTCTTCTTCCTACTTTCAACCCTAATAATCGATCTTCCCGACATTTGATTGCTCAACATGAAATGTAATGGATGTATTATTGTCAGATTTCGATGGTTAAAAATCTTGTTTGTTACATTTATCGTACTAAAAGTTGATTTCTTGGGATTATCTACACACTGTTCAATTGCATCATTGTTGTGTTTGTTCTCTTATTCTTTTATATTTTGCATCTAACCACTCCCCATCTGTTGCATTACTTATAAACCTTGAATTCTCTGACCATTGTTCACTTTTGTTTATTATAAGAAAATTGACTTTCTCAAGTATATTTGAAGTGCTACTCTTTTCAGACGTATACTTGTTGTACAAAATGAGTGGTTTCACATATTTTAACTAGGTAAGATTATCCGCATGATGTAAATTTAGACAATGATGAATAATTACTATGATAAAGAGTCTAATCCTCTACTACAATGAACATTTTTAGTATATGTTGGGTCATATTCATCTTCTATACGTGAATCTTTGTAACAGTAGCATTATACTAAATAGAAGATTTACCATTGTAATGCAATCATTATATGCCAAATGATCAAAAATATTTTAGTTCTAGAAAATTCATGTTAGTATATAAATGTCATCTCAATAACAGTAGAAAATCCAGCTTAGAAGAAATATCTTTTTAATTGAAAATATAATACTTTACCTCAATTTTATATTCTTCTACATTAATATGTATTTGGTCATCTTCATGCTGAATGATAATGAGAAGAAGAAGGGACTAGATTTGGCATCCTACTATTTATGTTTTTTATTTATTTTTTGATTTTTTTCAAATAACCATAAGATGATGTATTTGTGAATTGATTAGATAATGAAAGAAAGAGAACCGAGAGAAGAATATGCAATTATATGTGTTATGTATTAACTAATCAATTAGTAAAAATTAAAGAGACCATAAAAGAAGGAAGTAATTTAAAAAAATTTAGGGAGGATTAAGTAATAGTTAAGTTAGATATTAATAAAGTTTCCCATTATAAAATCGAATCTTTATATCTATTCTCTTATATAAGAAAATATAAATTTCATCATTTATTCTCTTTTTGGGAAATTTATATTAGCTATTGAGATAAGGGAGTTAATAAGGGCGTCAAACATGTTTTATTCAAAACTCCAGATCTAATCATTTTATTCTCTTTTCAGCTCATATTTTGTATTCACCTTAATTCAGGAAATAATTTTGCATTTTCCCCTTCTTTATATTTATATCTCAATCTATCGTGTCTTCTCTTTTATTAAACAAAAAATTAAACATGATACCATTCGTATATCACTTCCCACTTGATAAGAGTTTATATACTTCTATAAAATGAGTTTTCAAATTCTTAAAATTGTAATAACCATGTTTTCTATGTTTGTACTAAACTTAATAATGTAGAAGTGTACTAATTTGAATTTTTATAATTATTGCTTTGGAAATAATTTTTTTAATCAATGTCAATTAAATAAAAATATTTTTTTAATAATTAGGATCAATAATTAACTGCTTTAATAAATAAAGAATGTTTTAGAGTATAATTTTTTTTATACGATTGAAATAATTGAAATTTATTTACTTTAGACACTATAAATAATCAAGCAAAGATTGGAGAGTACCGAATGAAGAAAATTATACAATTTGAAATATGTTTTTGTGCAAATGAGATGTAGAAAAATTTAAAATAGATTGAAATATATTTCTAAAATTTTAGCGAGGATTAATATTAAAAATTTAAATGGTTAGGAAATTTGGTTAAAAATTAAAAAATTTAGTAAACAAAGCCTAGCCCATTATCAATATCAAAACCAAATCTGAATCCCATTTTTTCCAAAACCCTATTTCCTAAGTCCTAAGATATATGCTATAACCTCATATTTTCTTAATTCCTAATTCCTTTAATCCCCCAAATCAAACTAAAAGAAAAAATAAAAAATTGAAAATTGCGACAAACAGAATCACATTCAAGGGGAGGAGGCGCAACCTCAGGAGCTAGGCATCGACGTCATGGAGCTGAAGAAGACCACATTATCTTCTATGGACCATGCACCTATTGACGATGCTCGATCAGCGGTGAGGTCATATAATCCTAGGGTATCAAGCTATGTGAGAATTTCAAATGGAGGACGTGAGCTTTGTTTCGTTGAAGGAGTAATAAAGTTCCGGCGTAGTTGATGGCGGAAAGGCTGGTGGAGGTGCCGACCTGGTGATGGATTGTACGTGAAGGACAAAGTTATCTCTGATGTATTGGAGATGAATGCTTGGGTAAGGAGGGAGGCAACTACTATTGTTGGTGGCCAATAAGAGTAGATGAATGTACACATAAATTTTGTGAGGCGGTGGTTGAACGTAAAGGATGGTAAGTGTTGTATGTGACAATAGCGGCTGTCTCTATGTTGGTTCATTGCCGGTGGAGTACATAAACAAATGGTTAAGGTGAGTTATCCTTAACTCATACTACTATGTCTAAATAACTATAATATATTCCTTTTTGTATGCTTCGTTTAGCTTATGAATTTCTTATGCATTTCCTAAAAATTTAATAGCGAATGGATGAAATAACTAAAATAAATTGCATGTTATGGGTTTAAATTGTTCAATGGATGAATTGGTTAAATTATGAGTTTAAAATAATAGTTTGAAGTGATAAATGAAAATGAATTAAGTGATTAAAATGAAGTTGCGTGTTAAGACTATATTGTTTACTGCAAGTTTTGGTCGACAGTCGAAATTGCATAAACTTGTGTATGATCGAAGTTATCAGAAAGCAATTCATGTTGTTAAACAATTCTGCATTATCAAATTATATTTTAAGAGCGATATTGGGTCTATAAGTTGCATTTTTATGGATTTCTTGTTTGAATGGTGTAAATGTTTTTAAAAGATTCACAATATGAGAGTTTATCTATTTTTGTCTATATTGGAATTTAATTTATAAAATATAGTGAAATTAAACTTTTTCGATTTTCTATAGTAATCGACTATTTTGAGTCGAAATTCTTTTAAATGTTAATTTAAATAAATATATCTATTTATAATTATAAAGCCTGGATTTAAAAAGAATTTAACTACGATTTTCAAGTTTACAATATGGTTTGAAGTATTTACAAAGTAAGATTATATATATATATATAATGTGTGTGTGTATACACACACACACACACACATATATATATAATTAAAATAAAGTAAATTATCAATTATGAAAATATTGTTTTGATTTAAATTTCAAATAAAGGAATTTAAAATTTTAAGACCTATAACTTTGTAACTATTTTCTTTATATATATATATACATATACATATACATATATATATACATATACATACATATATATATATATATGTACGTATATGTATGTATGTGTATATATATATAAATATATATGAGTTATTGGATTTTAAAAGTGATAAATGTGAAATATAGAAAAAGCAATTTAGAAACCATTCCTGTATGATAAAATTTTATTACTTACTTTCAAACTATAACTTATTTTTTTTTATTGTTTGGCCTCTGGCTACACGTATATACCATATTGATATTTCTTTAGTGACTTCAAAACCATAACTTTCGAGCAATTAATGCTTTCATTTATATTCTATTGAATTTCGTGCTTTTATATAAAACAAGGAATTTTAATAGATAATTGAATTATCAGATTAGCATGAGACTTTTTGTACAATTATTTCATTTATTACTATAATTTTATAAATAGAGATTAAGTGAAATTTACACTTAGAGTTGTATTATCTTAGGGTGTTAAGATTTTAGACCAATTTTCTCCTAGGAGAAGATAACTCATCTTTCCTCGATCTCAGAAGCGATATATTATTAGATTTGGGTAGGTAAACAACTTCCGAGAGATTTGGTATAGTGTATATACGACCGTCTCATTTAGAAGGCAGATTTTTACTTGCATCGTAGTCTATAGATAGTACAACCTATCAGTTTAGTTTGTTTTATGTAGTTAGACTATGTTTACCTCTTTCGATAGGTAAATTTCCATAGGACAGACTAGGAATAGGGCTCCTTTTTTCTTTGAGTGGCGTTCCTAACCTGCAGTTTTTATCGATAGGCTTCCTTTCCATGTAGCAGGTCTCTTTCGGTAGATTGTGTGTCACTGTATTAAACTGTATAGATGACTGTCATTATTATTTCATTATTGATGATTATTTTTTTAGAGATTTTAGTATGGATATTTAGTATACTTTATGGCTCTAAGGAATTTTGAGTTGGTTATCATCATATTTTGATACGATAACCTATTGAGACGTGATATGCATTTATGAAATGGTGATTTGGTAGATATGCCTTATTTGAGTATTTGTTTAGGGCAAATTTTTTATGACTTATTTAGTTATTGTTAAGTCAAAATTTGTGATCTGTATTTATTGGTTTGATATACGTTTTTGGATTTTTAGGTTTTACGCATATTTGAGATGACTTATTTTAGAGTTAAGTTATTTATGGATTTGTAAAGTAGTGAATTTAATTAATATTCCTTCTTATGATTGTTTGTTCTGCATATTTTATATGGCTTATTATTTTAAGTCATATAGTTATGATATTAGTATCTCAAATTTTATTTAGGTATAGTCTAACCTATTTATTATTTTAATACTCGGGTTAGTCCAAGACTTTACCAGTATAGGGACTCACCGACTCTTGGATTTTGGGTTAGATTTGGAGTAGACTACTTTGAAAACTTCAGCTTACTTCATCATTATGTATATTTACATTTAGTAGTTATCTTATGTATGTTTTTCAGTGGTCATTTTGTACCTAATAAAGAATATAAGATGTAACACATATTAGAGTGAGTCTAGTATTGACATTTTGTAAGCTCGCATCTTATTATTAAATATGTTGTATATTAGTCCACTACAATCTGTGATTCTGATTCTTATTTCGATTTATCAATATTATATATTGTTCTGAATATCTTTAATCGATGTGTTTATACTTTGTATTAATACTGCTCATGTCTAATTTTCAGTTCAGATCCTCAAAAAGGAAATAAGACGTGTTAGTGTTAGTATAAAGATAAATTCACATTCGATCTTCATTAACTAGCAGTATTCTCCTAATTAGCAGAAGACGTATCTTGTAATGTTCTTTGCTAAACTAGGCATAGGGTGAGGGTTTTCATGGCTTGGTATCAGAGCTGTGTTAAGAACATTGTAGAATATAAATTGATATAGAGTCGTGATCTAAACCAAGATAACCTAGAGTTCCAACCCTCGGGTATGTGGTAGTTAGTATTAAATTGACTATTTAGGAATAGGAATACAAATGATTATTGGGAATAATCATCTGGACATGTTGGAAATTTTTTGAATTAAATTACTTATTATTATGAAAATGATTTTTAAATTGGAATCCACTTTTGCAAAGAGTGAAATTATTAGATAGCAAAAATGAGACCTTAGATGGCTTAGAATCAAATTGATGTGTCCTGATTTGTTAGTTATTAAAGTGCGTAGTGGAAGCTTGACAATAGCTTTGCGCTGAAGGCGATTGTTTGATGGTTTAATTAAATTGTATGTTATTTGCATCAATGTTTATTTTTGTTCATGCTTAGTTTAAAATGTGCAATTGAATTAAACATTATCACTTTAAGAATTTATAATCCTATTTAAATCTGGACAATCCAATCATTAATGAAATCCAGCAGTTTCTACAAAATTGAATCACTGGGAAATAATAAAAATGTCTAAGTAGTTAATAGTTAAAAAATACAGAATAATAAATTATATAAATCTAACTAAATTTAGAATTGGAAAATAAATAAATAAGATATAATACAAATTTTAATGGTTGCATGTTGTTGTGAATAATTAATAATATGTGGTGTATTATTTTGAATGCAAATGGTTGATAATGAATGTGCATATCTGTAACATCGTAAGTTAATATTTTTATGTAAGTAAGTAGATAATTTTGAAAAAGTACAAATATTGTTCCTAAAGTGGTTGAATTTTTTTTAATGATATTACTTGGGTTAATTTATCCATTGAGTGTTTTAAAAATTTAGTCGACGCATTTGGCCAATGTCAACGATAGGGATTCCTATATACTAAAACGAGGCATTTCGACACAATAATTTGAAAAGCGTAATAATTTTGGAAAAGAGAACGATATTTTGAAAAAAAATATGAGGCATGAATACAATAATAATAATAATAAATACAATGTTTTAGTTTATAATAAACGATTTATGGTTTAGAAAATTCATGTAAAGTCTTATATTTTGAATTTTTTACATATGATAATTAATATGTATATGTATATATATATATATATAAATACACACACACACACACATATATATAGTGTCAAGATTGAAAATTTTTGAAGTATTTTTAGATTATTTGATTCAAATGGAGAGCCTTCTAAGTATGTGAATATTTTCAAATAAAGAAAATATTGATATAAATACTTGTTTATTCGAAAATTCAATATATCATATATAAAATGTTTTAAGGAAAACTCTATGTTTTTAAACGATTGAATTTTAATTTACTAAAAGTATACATATTGGAATATTTGAATATAACTTGAGTGCATGTTCGTTTACATGCTTTTATTTTGCTTTAGTAATTTTTTTTGCTTTCTAAATTATTTTGACTTTTATTTCTTAAGCATTCTCTTGACAAAAGTTCGCATCCATAACTAGTTTGAGTTTTTGTCTTCATATTAATTTGGTTAATCCAAACGTCACATCCCTGTATTTTGTTAATATTGAGTTTTCATTACTACACGATTTTTCAAAATAATGATAAGTTTTCAAAATTTCTACTCGATAGTTTATTCAGTAATCAAGTTTTGCTCCTAAATTATATAACATAGAATTAAATAATAGTAGTGTTTCATGTAAAAACTAATATAGAAGTTGTTTAGGTTTTCTGAATTGTATACCTATACAATTAAATCAAATAGTAAAATGTTTTCATGTTGAAAAATTATACAGTAACATGATTTGGTTTTTAAATTATGAACAACAACATGTTTTATGACCTTGAGCTCATACAACAGCAGCCTATATTCTTGTTTTAAGGAATGTAGTAGTATGTTTTCTTGAGTATTAGTTTTACTACATTAAGTATATCATTTATATGCTTTAAATCATGATTTAAGAAAGTTTAGAAATTTTGATAGAAACTAAATAATATTTATTTATGTAGTTTGATGATGCTAGAAGGTGTTACTCATGGTTAGGGAGCTTTGATGATGGATACATTTGAATATGTATAATTCTAACAATGCTATACTGCTTATTTTATTTCTAGCTAAAGAAAAGAGAATGCATATTTGGTCATTAATTTATATTAGATGATGGAATTAATAAGTTAAGGCTTGAAATTGATTATATATGACTTTGGATATTTTATTGTGGTGAAATAATAGTTTATATGCCACTTTTATCATGAAATTGGTAATTGGAACTAATCAACCATGTTGTTGGTTGAGTTACTGAAGTGATAGGAATCAATTAAATACATCATGAGTAATAATATAATGCTAGATGGTGTTAAAATGGTTCATAAGCTATAGATTAATTTTATAAAGGGTAGAACTTGCTGTTGTAGCTTCAATTCAACTAGAAAACATTTGTATCACATTAGCATGTTAATTTAATTGAATCTAGTAGCTTAGAACTATGTTATGCAATTTGAAATAATATGAACCTATGGAAAATATATACTAGAATATGGGTTGAAGAACCAATAGTGATATGATGTCAGTCTTGCACAGTATAAAACTTATAGTTTGTTGTTTCACTATAATGCACAAAATAATAAGTATATAATGTGTGTTTCATAGTAAATTAAAATGCAAGTAATGTTTCCTTAACTGGTTTTTTTTTATATCTTGGCTTTGCGTGACATACTTCATACTGTAGTTCCATGATTTTAATTTTTTTGATTACAACTTAAAACTATCAACCACTCTAAAAGAAACTGAATTATTCATGATAATATGACCGTCTTCAGACATATACACGTGAGTAAAAAAATTACGTGATACGGGAAAAAAACCTATAAGAAAGTCAATATATAACTATGCAGACGATTTTTGAGAAAATTCCAGAGTCTAAATATTGTTTTCTCTCTCCATAATAAAGGGATTTTTTTAATTCCTTCGTTTTATTTTATTTATAGCTTACAAATGAGAATGAGATTGTATAAAAAAATTGAAATATTTATATAATGCATAACATTTCATTGTCCTTGATTACCAAAATATATTTGTATAAACAATGTCATCTAAAACACTTATAAGTATAATATCGCAACAATGGTATGAAAAACTCGTCATTGGAAATAATTCCAAAAATTTTGATAGTAAACCAAATGAAATAATATATGATGTGCAAATTAGTTTTTCAAAGACTCTCTTTTGTTCCTAGGGAAGTAAATGTTACAACACAAAGCCCATTACAATCTATAAGGTAGTAGAATTACACAGTAATTATCTATATGTTTAATTAACTAAATAAATGCTATGTTATTAACCTTTGCATATATGAAACTTATGTTTTTGATTTGAGTTAAGTACAGGACACAAAGGCTATATGGATTGGAGAATGGCACAAATCCTCTTTTGTTTACAGATGAGTTAAATAAATTTCTTTAAATGTTAAAATGGTAAATTTATGGATTAAAATATAGAAATATAGAAATATTAATATATATTATGATCGTGTGGTCGATGTATATCATATATTGTATATCTGTGAAATCGAAAACGACCCTCCGTAATAAAAAGACTCTGCCGAAGTTTTCTAAAATTTTTAACACTTAGAGATATTTTCAATAAAAATGTGAAGAAATAAAAGTTAATAAATGAGTCTATTTAAGTTTATAATTTACAATACATTTGGTTTTGATATAACTATAGTATAGAATTAAACGTATTTCAGTTTAATTGTATAATACGAGGTCAGTTGGTGCTTAAGCGTTTGTGTGTTGTCTTCATGTAAGAAATTGTGAGTTCGTAATTTTCTTAAGAGGGAGTTTGTAACAGCTCTTTTTTCTACGTCTTAGTATTAAATAAATTTAATAATATAGAAGTATTCTAAGTTGGCTTTTAATAATTATTGTTTCAATTTTTTTTAATCAAAGTCAGTTTATTAAAAGGATTTGTTTTAATAATAGGATCAATGATAAAAAAATGTAATAAATAAAGAATGTTTTTTGCAGTATAAATAAATTTTATATGATTGAAATAATTGGAAATTTTTGTACTTTTCATACTATAGATAATGAAACAAAGATAGGCAAGCATCGAATTAAAGAAAATTGTACAATTTGGAAATATATTTTTGTTTGAATGAGATGTAGACCAATTTAAACTAGATTGAAATATATTTCTAAATTTCAAAAAGGATTAATATTAAAAATTTAAATGTGAAGGGAATTCGGTTAAAAATCAAAATTTTCAGTAAAACAAAGCCCAACCCATTTATCAACCCAAAACCAAATCCCCATATTTTCAAAACCCTATTTCCTAAGTCTTAAGATCCAAGCCTAATCTCATATTTTCTTAATTCCTGATTCCTTTAATCCCCCAAATCAAACTAAAAGGGAAAAAGTGAAAATTGGATATCATAACGAATGGAATTACGTTCAAGGGGAGGAATGGTAGCCTTATGAGCTAGGTGTCGATGTTATGAAGCTGGAGAAGGCCGCGTGATCTTCTATAGGCTGTGCGCCTATTGGCGATGCTCAATCAGCGGTGAGGTCACGTAGTCCTAGGGCAGCAAGCTATGCATGAATTTCAAGTGGAGGACGTGACATTTGTGGCATTTAAGGCATAGTAGAGTTCATGCATAGTTGATGGCAGAGTAGCTAGTGGAGATGCTGACCTGATGATGGATTGGACGTGAAGGAAGTTATCTCTGATGTGTTGGAGGTGAATTCTTGGGTAACGAGGCAGGCGATCTGCTACTATTGGTGGCCAATAAGAGTAGAGGAATGCATGTATCAATTTTGTAAGCCGACGGTCGAACAAAGGGGATGGCAAGTGTTATATGTGATGACAGAGGCAATCTTCATGTTGGTCATTGGCGGTGGAGTACGCAAACAAATGTTAAGGTAAGTTATCCTCAACGCACACTGCTATGTCTAAATAATTATTATTATATCCCGCTTGTATGCATCGCTTAGCTTAAGAATTTCTTATGAATCGGCTAAAATTTTAGTAGCGATTAGATGAAATAATTAAATAAATTACATGTTATGGGTTTAAATTATTTGATGAATGAATTGGTTAAATTATGAGTATAAAATATTGGATTGTACCAATAATTGAAAACGAATTAATTGATTGAAATGAAGTTGCATGTTAGACTATATTGTTCGCTGCAAGTTTTGGTCGATGGTTGAAATTGCATACACAGTTGTCTGATTGGAGTAGTCGGAAAGCAATTCGGGTCGCTAAACAATTTCTGTATTATGGAATTATACTTTTAGAGCGATATTGGCTTTGCAGTTTTATGGGTTTTCTTATTTGAATACCATAAATGTTTTTAAAAGATTCTCAATATGAGATTTTATCTATTTTCATCTTTATTGGAATTTAATTTATAAAATATAGTTAAATAATACTATTTTTTATTTCCAGTAGTAATCGACTATTTTGAGTTGAAATTATTTTAAATGTTAATTTAAAGAAATATAACTATTTATAGATATAAATCCTTGTTTTAACAAGAATTTAACAGCGGTTTTCAAGTTCACAAATAATATATTGTTTTAAAGTGTTTATGAAGTAATATTATGTGTGGGTATATATAGATTTGAAACAAAGTAAATTATCAAATATGAAAATATTGTTTTTATTCCGAGTTCTAATAAAGGAATTGTATTTTTAAGACTTATAATTTTGTAACTCTTTTCTTTTTATATATATGAGTTATTAGATTTAAAAAGTGATAAATGTAAAAGTAAACTATAAATAAAGAAATTCAGAAATCATTCCAATATGATAAAATTTAATTACTTACATTCAAACTATAACCTATTATAGACTTTTGTTGTTTGGCCTTTTGCTATATCTTTATAACATATTGGTATTTCTTTGGTGACCTCAAAACCATTACTTTCGAGAAATTAATGCTTTCATTTTATATTCTATTAAATTTTATGCTCTTCTATGAAATGAGGAATTTTAGTAAACAATTGAATTGTCGGATTGGTATAGGACTTTTTGCATATTCTTTCATTTGTTTCTGTAATTTTTTCAATAGAGTTCAAGTGAAATTTACTAGCTTTTAGTAAATACTTGAATTTATATCTGGTATGGGATAGTTAGTTAAATTCTTTTGATTAATAGAGTGACAGTAATTAACATTTAGAGTTGTATTATCTTAGGATGTTCGAATTTCAGACCGATAGATCTTGAGAGAAGATAACTTATTTTTTATCAATCTGAGAATTGATACATTTTTAGATTTGGGTAGACGGATCTCTTTTGGGAGATCTATTATGGTGTAAATACAGTTGTCTCTTTTAGAAGGCAGAATTTTACATGCATCATAGTCTATTGATACTAAACCTATCACTTTATTTTGTTTTATACAGTTAAACAATGTTTACCTCTTTTGGTAAGTAAATTTGCATAGGACAGATCATGGACAAAGCTTCTCGTTTCTTTGAGCATTGTCTTTAATCTGCAGTCTCCTTCGGGAGGCTTCCTTTCTATGCTGTGGGTATCTTTCGATAGATTGCATGTCATTGTATTAAACTAATAGATGACTACCATTATTATTTCATTATTATTGATGATTATATCTTTAGAGATTTTTAGTACGGATATTATACATCCTTTATGGCTCTGAGGAATTTATTGGCTATCACCATATGTTGAGATGATAGTCTATTGGGACTTGATATGTATTAATGAAAAGATGATTTGGTAGATATGCCTTATTTGCGTATTTGTTTTGGGCATATTTTATTTATGACTTATTTTTTTATTGTAGCCAGCAAACAACACGCAAGGCATCTTTTCCCTCCTTCTCTTTTTAAAATACCCAACCGAGTACAGTAATAAAAAAGGAAGAAAAAAATGGACGAGCTTAGAAAAAAAGAGTGATTTCAAAAATCATAACTAATAGAATACTTGATAAAAAATCAAAAATTTGTTTCAAAATCATATTTTTCAGAGGGCTTCGATCTGGCATGTTTTGAAGGGTGCGGTAACATTTTCTTTCGAGCTCGACATAGAGAAGTGAGCTATGGCTTGGGTTTTGGTGTGATTCAAAAGTTGATTGTCAAATCCGAGATGATATTCAAGTTCGTGATGCGTCATAGCATCTTGGTGGTGACTTTGGCGTCTGCGACCTTGAAATGAAGTGGGCGACATTTTAACGGTGGAGTTTCAAAGTAGCAGGTCAAGATTAGGGCGGACCATTCGAGCTCGTAATTTTGGATATGGGGTGGTCAAGAGTGTCGAGAGGAAGATGTTGGCGAGGTTGATTTAGTCATTGGTGGTGTGGGTGGTTCGTGCACGTGCACATTGTCATGTGTGCACCTTGGTTTACTGAAGCAATAAGGGAACAAAAGGAATGGAGAAGGAGTGGTTTTTGGGCCCTCATATCGCGTGGGTATGGGTTTGATAATAATTAATTAATTAATTAATATATATATATATATATATAATTAATTTAAAAATCCAAGTTCTTAAAAAAAATCATATCTCATTCGTTTTAGGTCCAAAATCCAACGTGGTAAGTCGCGTTGGGTTCGTATTAACGAGATCTTGGCTATGGAAATAGTTTCGTTGAAATTAGAGCTTGTTGAATTTTCAAATAAATTCAAACGCGTTCGGATTAAATTGGAACCAGAATGCAAAAACGATAATAAAAATCAATGTGAGTAAATCTCGCTCATTTGGGTGATTGGCATTAATTTTAAATAGTAAAGATAAATTATTGATTGATTGGTTGAATTGATAAATTATTATTAGTTGAATGTGATATAGTATATAGTAGTAAATATATTAGTAGTTGGATTGATATTCCCGTATATTTTTAGCGGATGAGACCCTATGCGCCCCACATAATAGCAGATGACCCTATATTACAACGATATTCCCCTCGAAGTGGGATTGGTATTTTTATGTTGTATTACATCTATGGTTGTAGGGAAACAGGTTGGACGGATCCAACTGGATTCCTAAAAAATATTGAATTAAATTTCATATATATTGATATATAATTTGTTTGAATATTCTGTAATGGATTATTGAGTGATTGGAATCTATTGGATGCTACGGTGGTTTTGTCCTAGATTTTTGGTATTTTTAAATACCAATAATATATGTTTTGAATTTGCAAAGGAAAAAAAAGAACTTTGGAAGTGAAATATTTATGGTGAATTTTGGATTAATTAAAAGAAATGAAATTGGATAAAATAAATAGTTTGACTTTAGATTGTATAACTATTGCAGGATATTGTATTAGAGATTTTAAAAATATTATAGATAAAGGATTTTAAATAATAATTTTTAAGTGATTCTCGTTTAAGATAAAAGGGTACCAAAATCAAGTTTGAAATATATTAAGAGAAAAAAAAAGAAAAAAATGAAATTGGAAATAAATATCAAATCGGTTATATTAAATCTTAAATAAGATTCTAAATTACGAAATAGAAGTAAATCGAGATTTGGTTTTGTTTTAGCATATAGTTTGGGTTATTTAAGAAATTGATTTTGTAAATGAAAATTAATTTGGAAATCTATTTACTATGGATTTAAGTGAAGTGAAACCGTTGTAAATGGAAGATGAGACTATGGGATTTATAAACAAGGTTTTATAAAGTAAAGTGAATAATTATCACTTGATAAATTGAAGTTATAAATTTACGGTGAGAATTTATAATGGGGTGGTTAAATCGATTTAAAAATAAATGATAAATTTACTTCTAGAAATGTGGAAAAAGGGATTTACGAAATTGGGATGTAAATCAAATTGGTGGTAAATCAAGAGGGATTTATAAATATTAGACTAACTATTTTAGAATTGAAAAAAAAAATTCGAGAAGTTAAGTTTGTTTTAAAATAGGATTTTAAATTATTAAACTCGGTAGTTTAAAAGTGTTTAAAAATATTTCATAAAGTTAGTTTTTTTTTTTTGAATTTACAAAATGAATTATAAGTTTTATAAACACGTCTTGTAAATAGACTAGAATCTTACTAATAAATCGGAATTAATTATTGTTACAAAGTTATGTGATTATTTTAAATTTTTTAAAGTTTATTTAGTTTTTAATTAAGTTAGTTTATAATGAGTTGATGTTAAGTTAATTATTATTTAAGAATAAATCATTATTATTATTTTAAAAGATAAATTATTCAATATTAATACTATTTTATACAATAACTTTTATAGAAGTGTATTTTCCCTAATTAAACTTGGAAAGTTTATATAGAAATTGTATAAGTATTATTTTGAGAAAATTTTTAAATAAAGTTTTCAAAAAGTAATGGTATACTTTCATGGTGAAATCGGAGGCAGAGATTTCCTTTAATTAAGTTTTGGATTTCTCTAGGATAGAGATGTAATCATTGAGCTATGAATCCATGGTTGATACGCATGCTGCTTTCCATATTTATTTTAAAAAAATTCAAATATTTTTGAAAAGAATGGTTAGTGAACAAACTTACTCCGATAAGATAAGTACATACCTTGTGATAAAGAGATTTAATTTATTAAAATTAAATTAAATGAGACTTAGCATTTTCAGTGGAAAATGAACTCTTTGATTGTATGATTGTTTATTTGATAGTTAAATAACCGACTACCAAATCTAGACCCAAAACATAACTTTGGGAATATCTAGGTGAAACAAGGGAATTATATGGTACAGTTACAGTCGAAAGGTGCTATACTATATGTATAAACTCGTTTCGTTCTTCTAGGACAATGATAAGGAAATTTGCTCACTAATGGTCAGCAGGTGATATCCGATCTTATTTTCGTCAATTTATTTCCTAAAGAACCAGGGTTGAGTTTAGCAGAAATACCGAACGTTATTTTGAAGAGACCGGGAACAGATAAATTATCCGAAAACCACTTCAATCCAACAAGTACATTTTCAAAGTGAAGACAAGAGCACGGAATCGAAGATGGAGTAGTGAAGTGCAAGGGCTAATCACTACTAATCCTGAGGATGATTCCAAAATCGATGTAATAGGTAGTGCCTTTGGTTTCGTTCAGACCCAGAACGGGCTTGTATGGACGAATGCTATCAGTACATTGTCATTGGAGGATAATGAGTATTCCAAGTATATATTCGTTAAAGTGTAATCGTATCCTCAAGCCTCATCTACCGAGAATGACTGAAAATCAGGGGAGATGCAGCAAGGCTAAGTGGGTCGCACGCAATTAGGTTATGTTTATCACCTTTCTAGACACCCTCGGATTTTATTACTATAGTGCGTGGACGAACTTCGTAAGGGTGGGAACACCTGAGGTGATAGCATATTCGATACTATCTACGTTAGGGGTAGTCCGATCGTGTATTGCAGGGGGTCCCGATGAGGTCCTCGGTACAATTTCTAGATGTGTATTGTGATAGGTGGTACCCTAGTGCCTAGTCATTTGTATGGAATCCATTCTCCAATACGTGCCTTTACAATTTTCGTTGTAGAGCCTAGTATGTTGGAATTAATGTAACAATTTCGGTCATTTGAATAGGTATTTGTACCTAGACACTATTATAATGTCAGATGATTTTCATATAAAATGTTTTTGTTATCGTAAGGTAAAAACTAGTCGTGTTTATGTGTGGCATAGTCTTACGAGATACCCTTGTTATCAAAGGTTTTTTTTATAAATTTAACAATTCAAATTGAGTATTTTTCTCACGCTAGTTTGCCAGACTGACTCGGGTGTTATTTTATTTTAATGCTCTGGTCAGACTGAGTATTATAGATTCAGATTAGGATGCTATGAGGCTTAGGAGACGAGCTGGATGACGAAGTCATATTAAACTTATTTGATTTTATTCTGCTGCGTATTGCACGTTGTATATTCAGAACTTGTGAGGACAAATAATTATAACTATCCAGTATTGGGTTATTGATGTGTTGTACTCTGATGATGCAATGTGTAAATAACTGTTGTAGTTCTTTTTGTTTAAAGACATGCTATTATCTATTCCATATTATTCCGCTGCGATTGTGAGATTATGTGTTTTTGTTTCTGTTTTCTTCTTCTACCTCTTTTTTATTTTCCTTTAACGATCTGGTAATTTTGGCACTTGATTGCTCGGCATGCTATACATTGGACATATCGATTTTCGAGGGCCGAAAATCCGAGCGGTGACAATATGCCTTGTTATGGTTGTTTGTTCCACATATTTTACATGGTGTATTATTTTAAGTCATAAAGTTATGACATTAGTATCTCACCTTTTATTTAGATGTAGGCTGACCCGTTTGTTATTTTAATACTCGGGTCAGGCCGAGACTTTATAGGAATAGGGTGTAATGGACGTGGATTTTTGACCTTCGAAAATCTACATCAATACGTTCACTTTATAGAATGTCGAGAAATCGAGTGTCTGAAACACCAGTTCATTAGGGGTGAAGAAGAAAAAATAGAAGAAAAGAAAATAGAACAACAGAGAATCTCACAATCACAGCGAAACAAAATATAATATATAATAACAGATTTTTATACAAAAGAATATGTAACTATTAAATACTTACAATCATCAGAGTACAACAATCGATACATAAATCTGGACAGTTATAATAACTTGTCCTCATACAGAGGAAAATATTAATCAAGTGCGGAAGTACGTCTCTGTCATCCAGCTCCCCTTCTGAATTTCATTGCTTCCTATGCCAAATCTGTAATACTCAGTCTGACCGAAGCATTATAATATAATAACACCCGAGTTAGTCTAGGAAACTTGCGTAAGAAAAATCACTCAAATTGAATTATTAATTTTTATAAAATCCTTTTAAAATCAAAGGTATTTCGTAAGACCATGCAATGCATAAACACGACGGGTTTTTACCTTTCTATAACCAAAAAATATTTATCAATTCCGTTTGATATTATATAGTGTCCATAGAAAGTAAATAGAAAATAGCTGAAATGCTTACATCTCACTTCCAGCATATTTAGGCACAACCAAAACTGTACAGCGCTTATTGGAGAATGGATTCCATCGAATGACTGGACTACTAGGGTACCGCCCATCACAGTACAACTCTAGGACAATGTACCGAGGATCACGCCGATATCCCCAGCTACATAAGACCGACCTACCCCTAACTGGATAGACCAAATATGTTATCACCACGGGTGTTGCCACCCTTACCATCGAGCGCTCCTTCCATGCACAACTATATCCATAATATAAAGGTTTTCGAGGACATCTAGAAAGGTGATAACATACCCTAATTGGGTGCGACCCACTTAGCCTTGCTGCATCTCCCCTGTTTTAGTCATCCCTGGTGGAGGCTCGAGGCAAAGCATTACCTTTCAAGAACAATTTTACTTAGAATGCTCATCGACCTCCAATGACGATGTTTTGATTGCATTCGTCAATACAAGTTATCCTGGGTCTGGACAAAACGAATCGTTGTCTTCATCATCTTCACGGTATTCATTCGTTCGTTCAAACCGGATCAAAGTGATTTTCGGCTAATTGAATCCGATCCCAGCCTCTTCGGAACGATTAATGAAGCAAATATTGATATTCAGTTATTTAACTATCAATAAAACATACATAAGCAGTCACAAGGCTTATTATAAATCTTCCCAAAATATTTAGTTTCAAAATATCTTTAAAAGATATATCAATTCCTTCCAACATTGAAAACAATTATCAATACTTAAATCCGTAACAAGATACTCCCAACACATATCAACACTTAGAAATATTCCCAAATTTCCATTTTTTACACATAAGAAAATATCACAAGTCTTATTTTCCAAAATCCTTTCAAATATCAATACTTAAGAGAATCTTTCATGACTTATCTCACAAGTCTTCTGAATTTTCACTAATTCCTTTTTTATTTTCAAAATTTGATTTTATCTACTTGTAACCTATTCAATATATTTATAACTTCTCTATGACTTCAAATTCGACCCCGAATTTCTTATTCCTAATATCTCGGAACCTCCCTTAATTTCCAAAAATTATATTTTAAGATTTTCCCTTTATGAGATCCTATCCATCAAATAACTTCATTCGCAATCTCGAGAGGATTTAAAATTAAATTCCAATCTTTTTAAACTATATATACAAAATAAGTATTTTAAAGGATAATAGTTTATTTTAAAATATGTTTTAGTAAATTTGAAATATCAAACATTTTAAATAACAACGATAAATCATTTCCAAATCACTTTTAAATAAATAATTAATTTATAAAGCCGATTTATAAATTTAGAATTTATTTCAATAAATATTAAATATTAGAATAATTAATTATTTGGAATAATATAAATAATAATTTTAGTTCCATAGTATAGTAATTTAAAATCCCATTAAAACAAATTTAATTCCTTGACAAAAACCTATTTTAAAAATCCAACATTTGCAGATTTCAATTAATAAATCCCTCTCGATTCGTATCACATCGATTATATCTCAATTTATCGCCATTCTCATATTTAAAGATTGATTCCATTATTTCTTTGCCAAACGATTTCCATAGCTAGATATAAATTCACATCGTAAAATTATATTTCCAATTTATCAACTGATCATCATTTCCTTATTTATAAACATTGTTTATAAATTCATAACCCTTTAGAGTTTCACTTTTATAAAACAAATCTTATTTATAAAATTCCATTATATAAATTCATTTCTTATAAATCTCATTTATACTACCAATCTATTTTTAAATATTGATTCTAATTTCCCTTTTATATTTCCAAAATATCGTTTATAAATTTTCTTTATATAATTCATTTTTAAAATTCCCATCTTATAATTCACAATATTTAAATGTAACCAAAAATCAAAATATATTTTTCTAAGTCAATTTCTTTTTAAAAAAACTCAATTTCAATATAAATATTTTTATATCAAAATTCCTTTAATTCCTTCCATTTTTAAAAATATATTTATAGTATTGAAAATATCAAAATTTAAGGCCTGTGCTACAATAGCGTCCAAATTTCAATCACTCCAATAATTTATACTAAACTAGTCTACACAATCTATATGTCACTATATATGAAATTAAATTCAACATTTTGAGGAATCTAGTTGGATCCCTCCAACCTATTTTTCAGCATCCATAGATGTTGATACAACATAAAAATACCATTCCCACTTCGAAGGGGATATCGCGATATAGGGTCATTCGCTATTATGCAGGGCGTATAGGGTCTCATCCGCTATAATGTGTGGGAATATCAGTCCAAATACTAGTGTATATACTATTTATATATAATATAATATCATTAAATAGACAACAATTTATAAATTCAACCAAGCATCCAATAATTTGTTTTAACTATTTAAAATTAAATTCCAGCCATCCAAAGAGAGTGAGATTTACTCACCTTGTTTTTTTCTTCTAAATTTGCCAACTCTTCCAATTCCAAATTTATTCCAGTGTATAGTGTTTCTTTGCTTCAATCCAACTTGACTCGTTTAAATGATTGTTGGCCTCGTATAATTTAATACGGAAAAATGAACGTCAATATAGTTTAATCGATAATAATTTTAATTTTATATATTAACCTACTAATTATCCAATAATATCATCCTAATTACCTCATCACCAAACAGTATCTCCTCATTACCTCCAGCCTTCGACTAGTATGACGCCGCAACCCCCAAATCTCCACGAGATGAACACACGCAACCTCAGACCAACACCCTCGACCTGCTCCACTGCCACACTCTTCAAGCGACTACAACCATGACCAACTTCGATACCACCTTCCTTTGACAGCCACGCCCCACGTCATCCTCCAGAAAAACTCACGCGTACGAAAAAATGCAAATTCGACCAACATCATCCGTGGCCTCCTGTGCAGCCGCCACCTTTTTGCAACCTCGCGCGCCTCCTCTTGACGCCAATTCGCCTCCAATCCCCTTCACGACCAAGCCTTTCCCTACGCATGAGCTTCACGATCGATTCTATTCGAATGATTTTTTCTCTCGAGATGATTTTTATTTTCGATTTGATCTCGTTCATGGAAGAAATGAAGAAACTCGCGATGAAACCTGATTTATAAATATTTTTCGGCGAGAACGAGATTTGCCTTTGTTAACATTTTTTTTCGATTTTAACTGAAGAGAAAGAAGAGGGATGCGTGATTTAAAAGATGGAGATGGCATGTAAGATGAAGGCTGCAGTGACTGAGGTGAAGCAAACAAAAGGTGATGGAAATACCATCGTTCAGTAAATATAAATATATATATGTGAATATTATAAATTCTCAAATTGTCTCGATTTCGTAACTTAAAATCTCGAAGACCTATCGAGGCATGCTGCTAGGAATTTATAATGTTATACCCCCATTCCAGATGCAATGGCAAAAGTTTGGATCCTAATTCGATCGTATGGAAAAGATAGCTTTTTGGACCTAATTTATATTGAATTTTCGATATAAGTCTCCATGCGTTTATATACCGTACGACCAACCGATAACTCCAAACATTACGAAATTGGAAATCCAATAAAAATACATTATTACAGATCCAATGGAACTAGTTTGGTCAAATTCTGAGATTGTTCCCTGGAGTGCTATTTAATGCGTCGATTAAATCGACGGAATTAAAATTTCGAAACCGCTTAAAATTCAGTTTTAAAACTTACTAACTCAACTATAATTCCAAATAAATTATTTAAAACATTTAAATACTTCCAACTAAATGACAGAAAAATATGTGTCGTTGCATTCCTCCCCTTTAAAAGAGTTATGTTCTCGAAATTGCTAGGTAGGAAATATGCTTCAAACCCATTACTTATTAAAACTCCACTTAGTGAAACTCGACATCCCACTCTCTTAATCTTTTAGTTTTAACCCAAACAATTAGTTTTCAATTCTGCTTCCGAAACACCTTATTCCAATTACAATTTTGAAATCAAATTGTAGCTAAAAAAATTGCAAAAATTTTCAAAAATTTTCTAACTCCCTAATTTTTCGAATTTTTTTGGTAGAGTCTCCCTTGTACGGAGGGCCTTTTGCAATTTGACAAGAGAGATAAATATATATACATCCATCCACTCGGTCAGAAAACAAAAATATATATCAATATTTATATGTTTGGTGTATTTAATCCGAAAACGTACTCTATTTAGCGTTTTTAAGTATTATTAAGCAAGCAAGTTACTTCATATGCAAATACGCAACCAAAATCTAGTCAGACATCCTCTGGTTATCTTTACTTACTCAATTTAAACCGCGTAAGTACCAAAATATGAAATTCACTAACATTTCATTTAATTAACTAACTTAACACATGAATTTCATATATAACATGCCAACAAAGATTTTTAAGTGATTATAAGGCCCCGTTACAAATTTAATTACTTCCACTTGATCCATATACCATTTCATTAAACCCAAAATACTTTACATCCAAATTCATTAGCACTCAACTCCTATCCATTCCAAATTGATTTTAAAAAAAAAAATCAACTTATCCACTTTCTATTAATTCATACAATTTTATTTACTTCCGTTTGCGCCAAACGACAAGTTTCTCTGCAAATTTGGCGATATCCATTTAATAAAATAACCATTTCAGTTTATAGTTATTTTAAATTGATTTTAAATCAATTTATATTTAATTCTATTCCATTTCAAATTCAATTCATTCATTTGCATCCCATTCATATACACATTATTTTTCAAATCCATTTCATTTCCTCGAAATCATCCCATGTTGTTTTCCTATGCATTACGGTTTATATGAGCCAAGCTTCGATCCAAAAGAATTTACTTAATTCGTTATCTCAATTTAATTTAATTACATAACTTAAGTTATATTTCTCTTGCCATCAAATTCCAATTCAAATTTCAATTTCATGCTTCAATTCACTCTCGAACTCATTTAAAGTAATAGTCAACGCCATATTCAATTTATTTACACTCAAAATTGAATTAATTTATAACTGAAGCCATTTTTATTTCAATCCAATTTCATTTTTTCGCATCCAACACATATCTAATCAGCTTATATATATAAGTCCAATTTTATTTACTACCGAAGTTCCATATTCAACTTTACTTTCAGCCCACAATCCATATTATTTAATCAAGTTAGATTCCATTCACATATTTAATTTTCTAATTAATTTATCACATCAATTCACTTCCATTTTTACAAATTTTAATATTTGATTTTTATTTCAAAAATCACTTTACTTTAATTTACTTGACTTCGATTTTACTTTATAATCCAGGTTTGGATTTTTACTACTAGAGCATCACTCCATTTTATTTTTGTTTTCTATTTCATTTTCTAATTTTATAAGTTACACAGCCTACTTTCTAACATTTTCATCCATTTTATACCCGAATACATTCACCATTTATTTTTATCTCAAGATAATACCTTACTTATAGCTTAATTATACTTTTATTTCATTAATTTCAAATTCTATAAGCTTTTGAAATTTGTTTATTCAATTTCAAATTTGGTTTAACTTAAGTTAAATTTAAACTTCATACCAGTCCTTTTAATTTATTTAAGTAAGAATTCAATTCCATTCAGTATCATCTATAACTCAATTCAATTTTATTTCCAATCCAATCCAAATTCAACTTAATTTTATTTAGCTTAACTTAAGTTAGATTTCATCCATTACATTTTCTTTTATGAATTAAATTTATTTAACTTACATAAGTTTTAGTTTCATCCTGAAACTCACATTTTCCTCTTCCTTACTTATATTTAATTAAATTCATTGCATTTTACTCATTTCATTTTATTTATCTCAATCATCTCATTTATTGATTTCCTTTAACTTTGCTAAGTTAATTCACTATTTCATTAAATTATTTCATCAATTCTTTTCAAATCAAAACCAATTAGCTTTTTTAATTTATTTGCTTCAATTTATCCAAGTTGAATTCCATTTTAGCCTTTTCACTTTTAATTTTAATTTCAAAATTCAATTTCTATATTTTTCTTTAAAATAATTCTTAATTTTGTAAGTTCATAACTTATCTTTTGATATTTTCTAAACATTTTAATAAGGATTTAAAAATTCAAATACCCAGTATTTATTTCAAATCATTGTGAAGTCTCGATATTCCAAATCACCCTTTTAAAATTTTTAAATCAACCTTGTTTTTTTATCCAAAACGAATTCCCTTCGAAATTTCCAAAACAAAACTTATTTGGCCAACAAATCTGAATAATCAATTTTGGTAGCAATCCATCACTTAAAAACTCTAAAATAAACACCGATGATGTCACGATCATCATCGGAATTATTTGCTAGTGACTGTAGTGAGTTCAGTGCTATATCTCTTCTAAAATCCATTTTAAAACAATTTCTCTCAAAACTATTCCTAAAAATAATACTCTTATTATTATTTTCCTCACCGCTTTGAAAAATATTTTTTTCTCAAACTTCCCGGGATTTTAATTTCTAGATTCTTGTTTGAATCCAATTTTAATTATAATCCATTTGTATAATTTTTACTTGTACAGATTTTAAATTGGTTATATAAACAATTTCCAATTTTATGATCTTATTTGATTATAATATTATTTCAAAACACTCCAACTATATGAAATAATTTCCTAAAAATTATTTCCTTTATATTAAAACATATCATCGGGTAAAATTATTTGCATTTATCCTATTTGTAACATCCCAATTTTTATTAAATTTAAAATTTGAAATTAATTTGAAATTTTCAAAATACAAATAAGATAAGTGTTGATAGGAATAGATTGTAATTTGAATTTGAATTTAAAATTTAAACAATAAATATCTTGAAAATAAATGGGATTAAAAAATATATATATGTGATTTTTTATTAGTGTATTATTTAATTTTAAAGCCACTTTCTTTTATGATTGTATAAATATTTAAATAAGGAAATGTATTAAAACATATACATATAAAATACAAACTAAATATAATGTAACATATATAAATTATACGAATGACATGAAAAACATGCAAAAATTACAAATGTAATTTAATGATAAAGGAAATAAACAAGTGTTTAATTTTTAACACATGAATTTACAAGTGTAATGATTTTATCAAAAAAATTTACAAGTGTCATTCTATTTTCATTTTTGGAATAATTAATAAAAAATAGAAATAAGTTTATATAAATCTCTCTATTCTCTTCTTCTCGTTTCTTTTATCTATTTAAACTTTAGAAACTAGAAAATTTAAAACAAATTAAACCTAAAACAAAGAAATCAAGTAAACAAAGCAATTAAGATCAGACCATCTCAATATCAAAGCAATAAAAAAAAATTCCTTAAAATTGAAGCCTGAGATTATATCAAACATAAAAATTCAATTCAAAAGATCGAAGCAATCAAGTAAATTGAACAAGATCAACTCAGTAATCAAGTGGTTAAACAAAATCAAAGCATTCTAGATTGAAAACAAAATCAAGTCCAGACCAGTTTTCAAGATCAAAACTCAGCAATCAAACACTTCCAGCCTTCAAATTTTAAAGCCTAGGCTTCTTCTCTGTTTTCAAAGCAAACAAGTGAATAGATTTCTTTAATAATCTTTTGTTTTCGCTGTTTATATTCATCTAATGTTGTTATAAGCTCCACCGAACTAGAGTTCAATGTTTGAATCTTTGGCATTCGAATACAAGTGAGGTATTTGATGTCGATTTCTGAACGTTGGATTTCAGGGCGTGACAAGTGGTCATTACACCATTTAAAAACAATACTGTGTCGAATTACTCTATTCAAGTGTTCAGAAACCCTATCGATACAGTTGTACGGACTGTGTCGACCAGAGTTCATAAGCCACCAAATAAATCAACTAACACAGTATAAAACATTTTATATTCACTAATAAATATGCACCCATATCTATTAATACACCAAACTCATTCTAGGTTACTACTAACCCTATCTCTAATGAGTAATCCCCACAAGAGCCAAAGTTCCCACTTAACCTTTAGCTTTAATACCAACTATAGCAGATGGGGATTTTCGACCCTCAAAAATCGATATCGATACGACCACTGTATAAAGTGTCGAGCAATCGAGTGCCGAAAATACCAGTTCATTGGGTGTGTAGAAGAAAAGGATAGAAGAAAAGAAAACATAACAACATAGAATCTCACAATCCCAGCGGAACAAAATGTAATACATAATAACAGATTTTTATACAAAAGAATCTATAACTGTTCAATACTTACAATCATTAGAGTACAACAATCGATACATCAACCTGGACAGTTATAATACCCTGTCCTCATCCATTGGAAAATATTAATCAAGTACGGAAGTACGTCTCTATCATGCAGCTCGTCTCATGAACTCCATGGCTTCCTATCCTGAATCTGTAATACTCGGTCTGACCCCAGCATTATAATAAAATAACACCCAAGTTGTTTGAAAAACCCATGTGAGAAAACATACTCAAACTGAATTATTAACTTTAATCAGATCCTTTGAAAATCAAAGTTATCTCGTAAGACCACGCCTTGCATAAACACAATGGATTTTTACCTTACAATAACCAAAACATTTTTATCAAATACATCTTATATTATAATAGTGTCTATAAAAAGTAGATATAAAATATCTAAAATGCTTGCATCTCACGTTCTAACATACTTAGGCACAATCAAAACCGTACGGCTCTTATTCGAGAAAGGATTCCATCTAATGACTGGGCAACTGGGGTACTGCTTATCACGGTACACCTCTAGAACAATGTACCAAGGACCATGCTGGGATCCCCTACTACACAAGACCGGCCTACCCTTAACCTGGATAGACCGAATATGTCATCACCCCAAGTGTTCCCACCCTTACCATCGAACGCTCCTTCCATGAGAAATCATATCCATAATATAAAGGTTTACGAGGACATTTAGAAAGGTAATAACATACTCTAATTGGGTGTGATCTACTTAGCCTTGCTCCATCTCTCCTTTTTTAGTCATTCCCGGTTGATGAGGCTTGAGGCTAAGCATTACCTTTCAAGAACAATTTTACTTAGAATGCTCATCGTCCTCCAATGACGATGTTCTGATAGCATTCGTCCATACATATTTTCCTAGATATGGACAAACTGAATCGCGGTCTTCATCTTCTTCACGGTATTCATTCATTACATTAAAACCAGATTGAAGTGGCCTTCGGATAGTTAATACGATCCTGGTTTCTTCAAAACGATTAACGAAGTTGGAAAATATAGATAGTTGGTTTTTTAACTATCTCACAAGTCTTTGGAATTTTCAATAATTCCTTTTTCCTTTCCAAAATTTGATTTTATCTTCTTGTAATCTCTTCTATCTATTTATAACTTCTCAATGACTTCAGATTCAACCATGAATTTCTTATTCCTAATATATCGAAGCCTCCATTAAGTTCTAAAAAAATTATTTTAAGATTTCCCTTTATAAAATCTTATCCGTTAAATAACTTCATTTGCAATCTCGAGAGGATTTAAAAATAAATTCCAATCTTTTAAAACTATATATACAAAACAAGTATTTTAAAGGATAGTAGTTTATTTCAAAATATCTTTAAGTAAATTTAAAATACCAAAACATTTCAAATAACATCGATAACTCATTTCCAAATCATTTTTAAACAACTATTTAATTTAAAAAGCTGATTTATAACATTATAATTTATTTCAACAAATATTAAATATTAGAATAACCAACTATTCAAAATATTGTAAATAATAATTTTAGTTACATAGTATAGTAATTAAAAATCCCATTTAAAACAATTTTAATTCCTCGACAAAAACCTATTTTAAAAATCCAAAATTTGCAAATTTCAATTTATAAATCCCTCTTGATTCGTATCACATCACTTCTATCTCAATTTTATCACCATTCACATATTCAAAGATAGATTCCAATATTTCTTACCCAAACGATTTCCATAGCTCGATATAAATTCACATTGTAAAACTATATTTCCAGTTTATCAACTAACCATCATTTCCTTATTTATAAACATTGCTTATAAAACTGGTAGGGTTTGCATGCAACTTCTCAGGAGCAATAGGCAGTACCCTATTGGCATTATACAAGCCAGGGATGTCTAGTTGTTTCTTTCTTGTTTTCCTGCTATTTTTTTTTTTTTCTTTTTTAGCTTGATTCAAAGCTTGTTTGAATCTTTTTTTTCTGTATGCAATAAATCTGGTAGGGGTCCAGTCAACCTCGTTGGCTTTGCCAAAAAAGAACATCGTTTATAAATTCATAGCCCCTTTGAGTTTCACCTGTTTATAAAACAAATCTTATTTATAAAATTCCATTATATAAATTCATTTCTTATAATCCATTTATATTCCCAATCTATTTTTGAATATTGATTTTAATCTCCTTTTTATATTTCTAGTATATCGTTTAAAAATTTTCTTTGTATAATTCATTTTTAAAATTCACATCTAATAATTCACAGTAGTTAATTGTATCAAAAAATCAAAAAAAAATTCTAATTCAATTTCTTTTTAAATAAACTCAACTCCAATATAAATTTTTTATATCAAAATTCCTTTAATTCCTTTCATTTAAAAGAATATATTTATGGTATTTAAAATATCAAAATTTCAAGCCAGTGCTACAATTGCATCCAAATAATTTCAATCACTATAATAATCTATACTAAACTATTCTACACGGTCCTTATGTCACTATATGTGAAATTAAATTCAATATTTTGAGGAGTCCATTTGGATCCCTCCAACTTGTTTTCCTGCATCCATAGATGTTAGTACAACATAAAAATACCAATCCCACTTCGAGCGGTATATCGCGGTATATAGGGTCATCCGCTGTTATGCGGGGTGCGTAGGGTCTCATCTGCTATAATGTGCACAATATCACTTCGAATACTAGTGTATATGCTATTATATATATAATACAATATCATTCAACAGACAACAATTTATAAATTCAATCAAGCATCCAATAATTTATTTTAACTATTTAGAATTAAATTCTGGCCATCCAAAGAGAGTGAGATTTACTCACCTTGATTTTTTTCTTTTGAAATTGCCAATCGTTCCAATTCCAAATTTATTCCAATGTATAATGTTTCTTTGTTTCAATCCAACTTGACTTGTTTAAATGATTTTTGGCCTCGTATAATTTAATATGGATAAATGAACGTCAATATAATTTAATCGATAATTATTTTAATTTTATAAGTTAACCTGCTAATTATCTTAAATAAAAATCATCCCAATTACCACGTCAGCAAACAGTATCTATTCATCACCTCCAGCCTTCGACTGGTACGACGCCGTAAACCCTAAATCTCCACGAGATGAACACACATGACCTTAGACCGACAACCTCGACCTGCTCTACTGCCACACCCTTCGAGCGACCGCAACCCTAACCAACTTCGATGCCACTACCCTCAGACAGCCACTCCCCTTGTCATACTCTAAAAGTAATCATGCGTATGAAAAAAAACGTGAATTCATTCAACATATTTTATGGCCTGCTATGGAGTCGCCCCCTTTTCGCAACCTCATGCACATCCTCGCGACGTTAATTCGCCTCCAATCCCCTTCGCGACCAAGCCTTTCCCTGTACGTGAGCTTCACGATCGGTACTATTCAGACCATTTTTTCCTCTCGAGATGATTTCAGTTTTTGATTTGATCTCGTTCACGGAAGAAAAGAAGAAACTCGTGATGAAACCTGATTTATATATATTTTTCGGCGAGAATGAGATTTGCCTTCTGTTAACATTTTTTTCGATTTGAACCGAAGAGAAAGAAGAGGGGGATACGTGATTTAAAAGATGGAGGTGGCATGTAAGATGAAGGCTATAGAGACTGAGGTGAAGGAAAAAAAATGATGATGAAAATACTGTCAATCACTAAATATATATATATATGTGTGTGTGTGTGTGTGTGAATATAATAAATTATCAAATCGTTTCGATTTCGTAACTTAAAATCTCAAATCCCTATTGAGGTGTGCGGCTAGGTGTTTATAATGTTATACCCTTATTTCGAATGCAATGGAAAAGGTTACAGATCCTAATTCGCTCATATGGAGAAGATAGCTTTTTGGATCCAATTTATATTGAATTTCCTATATAAATCTCAACGCGTTTATATACCGTACGACCAACCGATAAATCCAAACATTACGAAATATGAAATGTTATTAAAATACACTATTACGAATCCAATGGAACTGGTTTCGTCGAATTTCAAGACCGTGCCCCGGATTGCTATGTAACGCGTCGATTAAATCGACAAAATTAAAATTTCGAAACCGCTTAAAATTCAATTATAAAACTTACTAACTCAACTATAATTCCAAATCAATTATTTAAAGCATTTAAATACTTCCAATTATAAGACAAAAAAATCTGGGTCGTTACATAAAGATCATTGATTCTTGGATTTTGGGTTAGCTTTGTAGTTTTTTACAGTTTCAGTTTACTTCGTCAGTATGTATATTGACATTTAGTAGTTATGTCATGTATATTATCCAATAGTCATTTTTAGCTGATATAGAGTATGAGATATGACTTATATTAGAATGCTTCTAGTATTGAAATTTTGCAGACTCACGACTTATTAGGAAATAGTTGTATATTTTTCTACTGCAATCTGTGATTCTGATTTATCTATATTTTGCACTATTCTAAATATTTTTAATCAGTGTGCTTATTACTTTGTATTAATACCACACACGTCTAATTTTCAGTTCAGATCCTCAAAAAGGTAAACAGACATGTCTGCGTTAGTATAAAGATATATTCACATTCAATCACCCTTAACTAGCTGTATCCTCTGAATTAGTATATGACATTACTTGTAATGTACTTTGCTAAACTAGGCATAGCGGTAGGGTTGTCACGTCAATGCTCATTGCTTTCCCTCAATAGTTAAATCAAACCCATCATTCACTAATTCCCACTCCTTGCTTTATTACCTTCTCTTAATTATTTAATGTTTAAGATCAATTTTCCATTTTTTGATTCCATACCTTTTGTCTTTATATTAAATATTACCCACTTTTTTTAATTATTATGCATCTTCTATTCTGTTGTATAAAAAGTTTATCTCTCATTGCCTTTAATCACATTCTAGATTCTTAATTCTCATAATTTATAATATAAGTTTCACACTAAATTTCGTCTGTCCCTCTCAGATTTTATTGAACATTTAAATTAACATTGTACTCATTTGTAAAATAAGTGTAATATAGGGGCATAATTTTTTATTCCGATCCTCCATTAAAAAAATTAACCCAAACGTTTGCATTTGAATCTTCACACTTCTATAACTTAAAGCATAATTTTGATATTTCTAACGCAAATCATCCATTTAAAGTGCAAAAAACAAATTGAAAGAAAATATATCCATTTTCCTAATACAAATCAAACAAATTGATCTATTTACTCACTTTTTGGTAATTAGACAAATCGACCAATATAAAATACAATAAACTCTTCATTGTCCTAATCTATATCCATTTCATTTATTCTATTTATAATCATATCTCTCTATTCTATCAATTTCTAAGTTAATTAATCCATCTATCTATTTTATTATATTATTACGTATGTAATTTAGTACCAAACCTTACATATTTTCTCTTCTAATTCACTAGTGGATCTTATCATATTCCCTCATTAATTTATGAAATATTTTTCTCTCTTTTTTAATTTTGTTTATATCTCAGTCTATTATATATTTTCTTATTAGGTTATTCAATAAACTAGGAAATGTTTATAATCAACACACATTCATTATTATCATTAAAGTCTTAATGATCTTATGTCACAATGAGTTAATTATCCATGATTTTTACGGTTTAATTTATGCTAAGTTTCAAAGTTTTTGCAATTCGGAAATGGTTATCAATAGCAATATATTAGGGGCATAGTTATTCATGGTTGCTATAATAATATCAAATATTATTACCATGCAATAAATAAAAAATAATTTACTTTTCATTTTGAGTAATTTGAATTTAAAAAAATAAAATGTGTTTCAGTTAATCGAAAATTTATTACATATTAAGCAAGTTTATTGCTAATTATATGATCAGTTATTTATTTATTTCCATTTATTATAAACATTTCTGGTGCATAATAACTATAGAAGTTCTATTGTTGAAAAAAATGTATTCTAAGTAAAATTAAGCTCCTTTTATTTTGCATGTTTTATATCCAATTTCATTTCCATTTTCATTGGTCTGACGTTAAAATTTGGTTCCTCCATTTAGTGTGTAGAAAATTATCGGTTTGTCATACATTGGTACCAAGAAATCATAAGTTTTTTGTATAGCAAATTAAGATAAAGCCGATCTTTATTTCAATTTAAAACACTAGTATGTAACAAAAAAAGTTGAAAGAAAATTCGGCATTCAGTATCGAAATTTTTGAAATTTTGATTTTGAATTTGTGTTTTGGAAATTTTTGAAATTTTAATTTTGAATTTGTGTTTTGGAAATATTTTCTTGGTAAATTCTAAAATTGTCCTTCTTTAATCAATCAATACTTTTAGTATTTTTTATTTTGTTCTTTAATATGCTATGTAATGTTCATGGGAAACACATATTCATGGTTATCATCAAAATCATGAAGATCTTAAGCAAGAATGACGTAATCATTTCTGACTTTTTTACAAAGTTTGCTTTGTTTATATCATTGTGAATTTTTGCTGTTTGGAAATGTTAATAGACAATACCAAATTAGAAATTTATTTATTCATATTGGTTATAAGTGAACATTATCGTATTAAATATTATAATTATGCAAAAAAATTGAATTAACTTCTTTAAATTTTGATGAACTTGACTTCAAAGTACTTTGAGTATTAGTTATAATTCATATTAATGAGAGAACAATTACATATTAATTATCTTTAATGCTAATGAATTATTTAATTAGTATGCGATCGATTTTTATTTTTATTTAATTTTATCATTAATATTTATGAAAACTCTATTAGTGAACATGTAACATGAAGTGTACTGTAAATAAATAATTATAAAATGAAGATAAAATTATTCATTATAGTTATAATTTAATTGTTCTAAAGTATTAAGGATGATATCAAATATTGTTAGCATTCAGTAAATAAAAATGAATTGATTGCTTTAGATTTTATTCAATTTGTATTCGAAATAATGTGTGTTTGCACAAAAAATGGACAAACACCTCCAAGTCGTATTATTTTAGTTGAGTATGTGTGATTTTCAATGATTTTAGATGAGTATGTAAATATGAGAAAAGTAAGGGCTGAAATGTAAAAGACACGCAGATTTATAGTGGTTCGGCCAGAATGTGCCTACGTCCACTTTATATGTTATTATCTTTCTTCTTCCAGATTACTAGTACAATGCTTTGTATACAAGTGTATGAAAGTAGTTTGAAAGTTCCTTCCTTGCTTGAGCTCTCAAACTTGTCTGCCATTGTTGTACCCCTGCCCCTCTATTTATAGAATGAGGTAGGGGGCAGGGGTCATGGAAGTATATAGCTGCTAGTGGGCCCGGGCTGAAGCAATCTGGACTGGCAGTTGTCTGGTTCGGCGAGGTCTCATTCGGCATGGAGCTTGGACCGGTGGTAGGCTTGGACCGGTTGTGAGTGTGGAACGGTGGTCCGGTGCTTGTTTGGACCGGCTGTGGGGTTGGTCCGGTAGGTCATTTGGTCCGGTGGTTGCAATTGCTTTGGTTCGGTTATGGTTGGACCGGATGTGGGGATGACCGAATGGCCTTCGGTTCGGCATGAATTGGAGATGCCGAATGGTCTCATGCCGAATGGACCTTCACACTTGGAGTGCCGAATGAGCTAATAGGCTTGTATAGCCGGATGAAAAGGTACTCCGGATGGACCATCACTGCCGAATGAGCTTGTTCCTTCGAATCGCCGAATGGACATAGGAGCTGATGGAATGGAGGTTGCAAACCCGGGTGAAACTGACACTTCTTGGTCTCGAGATCTTCTGGGTGAGAATTCGCCCAACATTTGCCCCCCAAAGTGGGGCGCGTGCTTGCACGTGTCGCGCTTTGTTTCCCGGTGATAGAAAGGCTTGTTTCGTAACGCCATGGGCTGGACGTTCGTATCCTGCTGATGTCCTGCAAAGGAATTTACAGTTTTAGTGTGGTTTCAAATAACGACCGTTCATGATCGAAATATTTGAGATGAAGTGAACTGTGTCGCTCGGGACGAGCAAGTGTGCCCCGAAGGGGCTTAGCATCGTCGATGCCAGGTTCACGTTAGAGTGGGTCCCTGGGTCGTTTGCCAAGGTGGCTTATCGCCAGCTCAGAGCATGCCTAGGGATCGTTCGCGACCCCGTACATGTGTAAGTAGCTTAGCCATTTCACAATTATCAAATATCCATTTGACCGATGGGCTTAAAAATGCGTGTCAAAGTGTAAATTCCCACGATGATAGGGTTAATGACCATTCAGAGCGTGCCTATGGACCATTCGTGGTCGCGTACACGTGTGAACGATTTAATTCATGCTAGTGGGAGTTTTACGACTTATTCATCGTTGTCATAATCTTATTTTATTAGTTAGTTCTGGAGTTCGGTACTTATCTGAGTGAAGCGCCCTGCGTGCCCCCAGTTCCTGGTCTTGGACGGTAGATAGAGGGTTCCATTCGGTTCTTGGTTGGTCCGGCTATTCTCATCCGGCTTCTGGTGGTCCGGTATCATTGGTCCGGTTGGGCGAGACATCTGGTTCGGTGGTTGTGAGTTTGCCTATATATAGAGGCCGTACCCCCCTTGTTTTTCTTTACCGAACGAGTAGAGCCGAATCATTCCATTGCCGAATCAAGTGTTTGCCGAACCAACCTTATACCGAACCAGGTATATACTTATTACCGAATACACACGTATGTCCTTGCTTCACCGAATGGGACTACTGCCTTGGAGCCGAATGAGATGAAAACCGAATGGGGTTGAAACCGAATGAACTTGGAAACCGAATGAAATTGGAAACCGAATGAACTTGGAAGCCGAATGAACATGGAAACCGAATGAACTTGTGATCTGGAAGACTTCAGCTTGCGAATGAAATTCCACACTTGCACGCACTTGTTTGTTTACTTTTCTATTTTCCTTGTTCTAATATTAGGTTTTTCTTGTGCTGCAGAAAATGTCTCGCAAAGCGGAAACACGATCAGACAGAAAGAAGTCTAGAGGCACAGGAGAGCCTTCTTCTTCCTCGCCCTCAGTCCAATCAGGATCCGGGCAACACCGACCTATTCCGAAGTCTCTAGTGGACGGATGTGGTCCACAGGAACTTTTGAACTCTCCCCCTGACTGCTTCCCAAGCTCCTTAAAGGAGGAGCAACTTGACGTTATATCCCGTTCCTTTGGGATAGACAGGGCTCTTATGTTGTTACCGGGGGAAGGGGTCATGCCATATGATCCCCCTGAGGGGTACTTCGCTTATAGCCGGTACCATTGCATGTGCGGGGCTATTCCTCCAATCAACGCCTGGATACTAAGCTTCGTCACTTATCTGAAGGTGGCTCCATTCCAGCTTCAGCCCAACTCTTATGCCATTCTGGTATGCTTATATGCTATCTTCCAGAAGAGATATGGGCGCGCCCCCTCCGACCGGGAAATACGATATCTGTACAATCTGAGGGGGTACAGGAAGGGGTCCCCATATATTAGCTTGGAGTCAGCCGTTTCCTTCAAGCCTGTTTTGGATTTATACTCGAAGTATAGCATGTTCAAGAAGGAATGGTTCTTTGTCAGGGATGACTCCGTCTCTATTCGCCGATTTACCTCCGGATGTAAGTAAAAACTCTACTCATAATTCCTGTCTTGGCTGTAATTCACTCTCTTATGCGCTTTTATTTCTTGCTAGCGACAGGTGGTTTTGCGGTTGTGGAAGATGATCGCTTGGTTCGGATGGCAGCAGAAATTGAAGCTATTTCCGGGAGAGACAGATCAGCTGCTTATCTGATTAGGAATGCCAGGCTCTTGTCGTATAATTTGATCCTCCCACATCAGTCCGTAGTCAAACAGAGGGACACGGCAGAAGAGAAGGCTGCCCAGCCTAAAGGTGGGGTGACAGCGAAGGGTGGCAAGAGGAAGCCCTTTGCACAACGTCCAGTCGTAGGAGGCAAGAAGCTCAAGGAGTCCGATGGCCCTTCTCCAAGTACTTGCCCGGATGTCCCGGAGGAGGAAGGTGTAGAAGAGGAGGAAGGAGGTGAAGTTGGAGAAGGGTCGGAGGGTGGAGGAGATGGCGATGGTCAGGGTGGTAGCGGTGTTGCTGCTCTAACCTCTGAGCAGGACCTCGAACTGGATGAGGCTCTCCGTCGGGCCTTCGGGGAGTCAGAGGGGGAGTCGGAAACAGAGAAGGAAACGGAGAAGGCAGAGGAAACCGGCAAAGCTGTGGCTGGCACTGACCCATCCTCTAAGGGTTCCTCAGCTAGGGTGATTCCGGCGATGCAAGGTGAACTTTTGTCTTCTGCCGATTCTATTTTCGATAAGGACTTAGAAATTTTTTACGGTTCACTTCCGTCCTGGAATGAGATCCAGGACTTATTGCAGTATCCCACTCCTCCGCCGGGTTTGTATAATAGATGTGTCTCCTCACTTTTCTTTCTTTTTGACTTAGCACATTTTTTGAATTGCGGATTATTGTATGTTCGTAACACTTGTTCTTTATTCCAGGGGTAGGCCAGGCAGTTAAAACGTCGGATGTTCGACATCGTCTTGAACAATTTAAGTCGCGGAGAGCTTCCGCGAAACCTTCTACTGATCGCACTGGGGACGTAGTCAAGTACCGCCCTCTTCTTGGGGTCATCGAAGAGGGCATTCAGAAAAGGAAGCGGAGCCGTTCCTTATTTGAGTCTTCTTCTGCTTCGCAGCTTCCTACTCTGTCTCCCCCTACTCAGCCTCCTCGTGATACTACGGAGGAGAGCACGGAGCCCTGCCCCCCTCCTCCTCCTTCCAAGAGATCTACTGTCATTCATATAAGGCGTCCCGATGTGCCTCGCCCCGTGCCTCGTGACCCTTTTGCCGGTCATCCTGATTTAGACCCAAGTTTTCGGGACATTTCATTTGATGAGACCACGGGCGAGCACCTACTTCCCCGCAACCCCATGGTACGTGTGCTGGATGAGGCCAAGTCCCTAGATCTTGATCTGCTTACTACTCGGGTAGTTACTATGGGGGACGAGGCCAAGGCTAATATTGACCGGGTGGCCGAAGAGACTAAGAAGTTAATGGAGCATCATGCTCGATTGGTCAAGGCCGGGGAGGAGATTGGGAGTGCTAATATTCGGTTAAGGCTAAAGGTTGCCGATCAGGCCAAGCAGCTTGCCGACCAAGCCATCCAGATCTCCCAGCATGAGGAAGCCTCCCAGCGTCTGAAAGAGACCATGGAGAAGGCCAGTAGGGCGGAGTTACGGAAGATGGAGGTTACCTGCAGGGAGCGGATTAACATGGCCATTACAACGGTGGATGAGGTTCGAAATGCGGATCTCGAGCGGGTAGAGGAGTTGTCGGGGAGACTCGAGGCTGCGGAGATGGCTCAGGCTGAGTTGAAGGAGGAGATGGAGGAGATGAGGAGGTCCCTTAGGTTGAAGGAGGAGGAAATGAGGAGGTCACTCCAGGCTGACTGCTTGAGATACCAATCAGAGAGGGACGTCGCCGTCGCTAAGTTGCAAGCTTCCGAGGCTCGGGTGAAGGAGTTTGAGGAAAATGAGGGGATGATGGATGAGATGCTTCAGGATATGTACTTCCATACTTGGAAAGAGGGCGGCTTGTCTTGGATGGACGATTACCCTCGGGTCATGGCCAAGGTGTATCTCCAGGCTTTAGAGGAGGCCAGGGTGAACGCGGGTAAGGAAGGCGGAGAGGCTTTCAACTTGAGTGCGGTTACTGCTCAGTTCTCAAAGGAGGAGCAAGCGGCGGTGAAGGAGGGGATGCGGCTGCTTGCTGCAGAGGAAGCGGGCGTGCAGTTGGATGATGAGGATCAAGCGGCGGATGCTGGTGAGTTATTCTTTTCCCTTTCTTTTCTTTTCGTGTTTTCATAACTTGATCGTTCGTTTAATGAATTCCTCTTCTGATCTGGACAGGTGGGACTTCAGATCCACATGCTGGGGGCTCCGATCCTGCGGCTAAGTAGGCTGGGGGAGTTGGTGATGGAGTGTGGATGCATCTGCCATCTTTTTGTTTCTTTTTTATCACTGTTCATGTTAGTCTTTGATATGCAACTGTAATAAAATTATTTGCAAAGAATAACTTCGTGTGATCTTATAATATAAGCTGATTTTGTCATGTTCAAATGTTGTTGCTATCTTTATGTGCTGTGTGAGAAGTATAATTATGTATATGCCTGTGATTCCACTTGTGTTTGATGTTAAGTTTTTGCTTGAAATATAATTTCACGTTTTGCAATGTCAGTGTACGAATAAGTTATAGTTACGCATTTATGTACAAGAGAAGAGAGTACCGCCCTTTATGTTTTATTCGCAGGCGGTAGCTTTGAGTGTCTTGTGTAACTGTTCACGGGTATAGCAGAGCGCCCTGCTACCCAGCACGCAGGCTTAGAGCCTCATGAGTGAATGCTTCCTATTTGGTTTCCTGTACTTTAGAGTTTGTTATACAGGATAGGAGAAAAATATTTAAATGAAATGGAAATATAGTAAAAGTAAAACTTCCAGTCACGGAAGGCCGTCGATGTGCTTAAGTTCGTGGCAAACGGGTTTTGTAGTCACTTTCCCTAGCTGTGGGTCTTGGAGACATTTGTCACCCATCTTACGCCTCCGCGGGGAGTTTTCTTTTTTACCACAGCCGCACTTAAGACACATCGGAGCCGAGATCGCGCACGGTAACTACCCGAACCATTATGGTCCGTAATCGTGGGTATTATTCGATTTACCGTGGCCGGCTAGCGTGGGTGCCGTTGGCCGTGAACTACCCCTGGCTGGCCACACCTTATGTTGGGGCTTAAAGTAGGTTCACAGTTACCGGCGAGCCGAACGCCGTAATGAGCTGCCATCGGCTATAGTCGGCCTTTATGATGACTTATAATCGGCTCATTACAGTTGGCTTTGAGGGCAGGCGCACAATGAGTTAACCCGCAGCAGAGGGATGCTGGAGCAAAAGTGTCTCATTGGCGAGTGCATAGAATCGTAGCGTACCTGTTAGGCCTAGTCCAGATGAGGCCGCGGTGCATCTTGAGTGGAGATGCCATAGGATTTTGTTCAACAGAAAGGGATAAAGCTTAACAAGCAGCCAAGATATGAAGGCACAAGGTAACAAGAGATAAGATTTTTAAAGTGGTTCGGCACGATAATGCCTACGTCCACCGTGTTAATACGCTTCATATGGGCGGTACGTGTTAAGCAAAGTATCGACGGAGGTGTCGGATGTTCCAAGCCCTCTGGAACACCACTCCGTCCACTGTTGACAAAATATAAGCTCCGTTGTTGTGAAGATCTTGATGAATTTCATATGGTCCGTCTACTGGTGCTTTCATGGTTAGGTAGCATGACAGGCTCAGCTATATCCGACCCCTGCCTGGCACCTCCCCCGTTGGGTTTGGTTCCAAGTGTTTCCTCAGGTCGGAATTCGGGCTGAGTCCGGGCTCGGCTCCTACCATGACCATTTCTTTATTAACCTCTTCGAAGAAGAAAGGTCATTGTTGTCTCACAGGTCCTCCAGATTGGGACTCGGTCCATGATTCGGTGTTGCGGGAGGATCCGCATGAGGATAAGATCTCCCTCTTGTAAGCTGCGATGCTTGATTTTGGAGTTGCATTGTGCTGCCATTTTTTGCTTGTGGGCTTCTGCTTTTAAGTGTTGCATCGTTTCTCCTCTCCTCAATCAGATCCAAAGACATGAGGAGGAGTTCTTCGTTTTCTTCTGGGTTGCAGTGGGTCCCATGGTGAGATGGCGCTACAGTTTCAACTGGGGGCATGGCCTCCAATCTGTATGCCAAAGAGAAAGGAGTATGCCCCGTTGATGTTCTATGAGAGGTGCGGCAGGCCCAGGGTGCCGTAGGAAGTTCGTCCACCCAAGCGCCTTTTGACTTTTCAAGCTTCTTCTTGGTTAGGGTTTTGAGAATTCTGTTGACAGCTTTGACTTGTCCGTTTGCCTGAGGATAAGCTACAGATGAGAAGCTTTTGTGAATTATGTGCTCTTGGCATCGGTTGGTAAACTCTTTGTTGTCAAACTGGAGTCCGTTGTTTGATATGATCTTGAGTGGGACTCCGTACCTGCATAGAATATTTTTTGATCAAGAAGTTGATAATTTATGTAAGAAGTTGATAATTTGTGCCAAAGATATTTTATTTTAAAGGGTCCGCTTCCACCCATTTGGTGAAATGATTAAAAACATCCTTCTAGCCATCCAGGACAAAGTTTAAAGCAAGGGAGGGGGGCAAGAGTCAAATCTCTGTCCTGGTTGATATAAACGCTTTCCTCCCTTCTTGCCCCCAGCGTTATCTCTAGAGTCATTTCTTCAAACGTCCTTTGTTGCAGCGGGAGTGTCGCCATGGGTAGTCTTAGCCTGTTGTCCTGACTGTCTTTTAGCGGTAGCGTTTTCAAGCCTCATATACTTCCCAGCTTCATGGAAGAAGTCAGGTAACGTAGCTGGTTTATCTTTTGTTAACCTCCTAGCAAACTTGGTATCCGGATGCACGCCACTACAAAGGGCCGTTAGGATAAGTTTCTCATTGGCATCTTGAACTGTTGCTGTTGTGGCGTTGAACCGTGTTAGATATTGTTGTAGCGTCTCTCCAGTTTTCTGTTTGACATTGGATAGAGAATAAGCATCCCTGGGTTGTTCCACATGGATGCGGAACTGGCTAATAAACCTTTCTTTTAACATCTCCCATGAGTTGATGGATCCTTGGGGTAGATGGCAGAACCAGGAGGTAGCTAGATCTGATAGGAATAGCGGAAAGCATTTACATAATACTCCTTCTGTTGCTCCACTCATGAGCATATGCTGGGTGTATCTCTGTAAATGTACGATAGGGTCGGAAGTTCCTTTATAAGGTTCCATGGTTGGCATTTTCCATTCCCGGGGGGTAATGGCGGTTTCGATATTTCGGGTAAAGGGGCTGGTGACCCTAGCGCCTATCCCCCGGTCCCTTTGCTCGCGTTGGACACATTCTCTGAATAATCGTGCCATTCGTTCGTCAGAACTTGGAGCGGACAAAAATGAGCTTGGCTCTTCCCTGCGGGATCTATCTCGTCCGGATGACCTGTAGGGATGGTACAATCTATCACTTCTAGCATTATCCAGTGGTTCTCTTTGGCTGCTTGGATGCATGCTAGGACCAGCTACAGTTGCCCCCTGCCTTGATCTTCCCCTGTGGGGTTCTGTTTCGAGCACATCCATGGGGTCAACTTCGGGCTGGGTCCTAGCTCGGCTCCGTTCAGCGGGGTTTCTATGATTAGGTGGCATGACTGGCTCAGCTACATCCGACCCTCGCCTGGTGCCTTCCCCGTTGGGCTCGGCACCAAGGGCTCCCTCGAGTCGGGATTCGGGCTGAGTCCGGGCGCGGCCCCTATCATTGTTGTTTCTGTTGATAGCTTCTTCGAAGAGTGGAGACCTTTGTTGTCTCCGAGATCCTCCAGATTGAGACTCATCCCATGATTCAGTGTTGCGGTTGGATTCTTCAGCATCCCTTAAGCGTGACATAAGTTGGTCCACTAAAGCTTCTTGTTGGGATGTGAAGCGGTTGGTTACTTCAGCCACAACTCTGTCTAGATCTGCCCTAGTTATTGGTTGTTCGGTGGCAGGAGCTATCAGATTTGCCTGGTATCCATCTGGTGCTGCTGTTGAAATTGGATGATCCTCTTGATCTGGGGCTACTGGATCCGGAAGACTGCTAGTTGCGATGTTCTTTCCTTTGTTAACATCCTTTTGGAAGGCATGATTTCTAAGCGACGAACGTCGTTATGAGGAAGAAGGTTGAGTGGGAGAAGCTGAAGCTTCGAGTTCAATTCTCAGTGAAAGCACCAAAAATGTTTGCACAAAAAATGGACAAACACCTCCAAGTCGTATTATTTTAGTTGAGTATGTGTGATTTTCAATGATTTTAGATGAGTATGTAAATATGAGAAAAGTAAGGGCTGAAATGTAAAAGACACGCAGATTTATAGTGGTTCGGCCAGAATGTGCCTACGTCCACTTTATATGTTATTATCTTTCTTCTTCCAGATTACTAGTACAATGCTTTGTATACAAGTGTATGAAAGTAGTTTGAAAGTTCCTTCCTTGCTTGAGCTCTCAAACTTGTCTGCCATTGTTGTACCCCTGCCCCTCTATTTATAGAATGAGGTAGGGGGCAGGGGTCATGGAAGTATATAGCTGCTAGTGGGCCCGGGCTGAAGCAATCTGGACTGGCAGTTGTCTGGTTCGGCGAGGTCTCATTCGGCATGGAGCTTGGACCGGTGGTAGGCTTGGACCGGTTGTGAGTGTGGAACGGTGGTCCGGTGCTTGTTTGGACCGGCTGTGGGGTTGGTCCGGTAGGTCATTTGGTCCGGTGGTTGCAATTGCTTTGGTTCGGTTATGGTTGGACCGGATGTGGGGATGAGCGAATGGCCTTCGGTTCGGCATGAATTGGAGATGCCGAATGGTCTCATGCCGAATGGACCTTCACACTTGGAGTGCCGAATGAGCTAATAGGCTTGTATAGCCGGATGAAAAGGTACTCCGGATGGACCATCACTGCCGAATGAGCTTGTTCCTTCGAATCGCCGAATGGACATAGGAGCTGATGGAATGGAGGTTGCAAACCCGGGTGAAACTGACACTTCTTGGTCTCGAGATCTTCTGGGTGAGAATTCGCCCAACAATGTGAGAATTATATAGTAATCCAATATAATGGGAGAATTAATTACGTGCTGAATTTCTTTAACTCTTATCAACTTTAAAATTAAAATGTAATTAATCATGATTTATTTTCTTTTATCAACAATCAATAACATTCCAAATGCATAACTTAATGAGAATACATATAACCTATTTTTTAAATATCAACAATTAGCAACATAGGAGCTCATTGCCCTTTTATTAAATATAAATCACTTTCCTTTAATAAGATTAGTGAAAAATTAAAAAAAAAATAATATAAATATGTTCTAAATAATATTCTTCAACAAACCTACAGAACTAATATTAGGTAACATTTCCTTATGGTTTAAAGGCAGCACGATACTTTTGAAATATTTCCTTATGTTTGAAGAAAATCATTATTTATTCAACATATTTTAAAATGCAATTATAATTTTTTTACTAGCATAAATTTTTTATTGGGTTACAAATATTTTGTTTAACCAATGTTGGATGTACAAACAATAATATTACAAGTATTTATAATCATATATAATTATATGATATTTTAGTTTCTCACTTTGATGATTATATTTTCTTATGCTATTCGATCTAATAGCTATCTTTAATTCAATATCATGTAAAGTATTTTTATTTTTGTCCACAAGTATATCACATGGTGATAATTATATTGCTCTTAATTGTAACGATACTAATTTTTGAGTTAAATTGAATTTGGTAGTTGAAACAAATTTTGGGAGTAAATTGTGAATTAATTTAAATTTTTCCAGATTAAATAAGATATTTGTTTATTTGGACATTGATTTTAAAATTTAACTGTGGATTTTAAATTCTATATTTAATATCTTATAAATAAATAAAATTTGGATTTGAAATCTATATAATTTTATACTAATAGAAATTTGTTTTCTAATTTTAAGAGACATACGAAATATTTATTTTGAAAGTTCTATTTTGAATTAGATATAAATGATTTTCAAAATAATTGTTTAAAACTAAATACTATTATATATGCGTTTATATATTAAAAACATAACTAATTTTAAAATTTCAAAAGGAAAGTCGAGCTTGGATAAACGAAATTCTGGCTCGGGTTTTTGAAGTAGTGGAAAATTTCAAAAGGAAGAAAGTAGCAAGTTTTGAAATTTAAATGCAATCAATTTTTTTTTGGATATATTAATTATGTTTTAAAAGCTAAAATGAAAATTATGTTTCAAATTTTGTCAAATGATTGGTTTTTAAAGGTAATATATTATGAATTTTTTTTTAATGTTTTCAAATGGATTTATTAATTAATTACTTAAGATAGGTGATTAAATAAATCAATATAATTAAAGGTTAATTTGTTTTTAATCAAGGTGATTTTGTGATTAATTAAGAGTTAGTTTATTTATGGAAAGTGATTAAGGAAGAATTTATTTATGAAGATGATTAAAAGATAATTATTTTAAAGGATAATTACTTAATCAGAGATTGATTAAGGTTAATTAAAATCATATTTAAGGATAATTAATTAATTAGAAGATTAATTAATATAAGTAACTAGAGTTAATTAATTACTTACAGATAATTATTTAACTAAAAGTAGATAATTAATGGTTAAAGTTAGTTAAATAATTAGATATAATTACTTATTATAATTAATTAAGGATAATTAATTTGTAGGAATTATTAATTAATCTAAGGATAATTAAGTAAAGATTTATTTAATGAAAGTGATTAGGGATAATCACTTATTGTAATTAATTAAGAATAATTAATTAAAGATTAATTAATTAATGAAGGTCATTAAGGAATGGTAATTAATTAAGGACTAATTAATTAATTAATTAATGTAATTGATTAAGGGTAATTAATTAAAGAGTAATAAAATAATTAAAGGTTAGTTATTTAATAATTAAAGGTTAATTCATTTATTAATCAATAAATGATTAAAGGATAATTAATTGAAATGTTTTGTAATTAATTAATGCTAATTAACTTGAACTAGTGATTAATCTGGTTTCAATCCATCAGATGACCAATTATCCTTACTTATAGATGTTTGAATTGTATGATCTGCTCTGAATTGTTTGGTATATCTGTTGTGTGATGCTTTGTGATATGGATTGTTTTAATTCAAGCTGTGATGAACGTAATTTATTTTTATCTGTGATGAATGTAGATTATTTATCTGTGTATGGAAGATAAGCGTTATAGGAGTATACCGCTTATCGATGTTGATATGCTTGAATATGTGATGATTGATGATATCGCACTATTGTGTAAAACCCCTGGACTACACCTTACACACAAAAATATGGATTGCACGAGGAAATTGGTTAAGTCGTAGATTTTTGAAATAGTTTTAAAGTTGAATTTTGAATTCAAATAGTTTTCGAAATGGAATTGGGTTAAATGCGAAAAGCTTTTGAAAAGGAGTTTCAAAAAAATGATATTTTGGAATAACTTGATTAAATTTTGAAATTTAAATAGTTTGATTTGAATTTAAATTCAAGAATTGAAATTGAATTCTATATTGAGAATTATGGTTTAAAAATATTATAAAAGTTATAAATGTGTTTATATGGGTTTTAAACCAATTTACAAGTATTGTTTTGGGAATTTGAATTTAACCCAAGGATTTAACTTGTATAAATAAAATCGAATTTTTCCAAAACAAAAACTGTTTGTTTTCGAATAACAAAAGCTTTCATTTAAGGAAAGAATTTCCAATTTGTGTTAAAGGGATTTCAAGTTTGAAGTGAAATTGGTTTTCCAAGTTATGAATGAATCTTTGGAAACGATTTTGAAAGTTATGAATTGGGTCTTGATTTCAAGATTGGATGCGTTAACTAAATTTGAAAGGGAAATTGTTTTGAAATGATATGAATAAATCTTTGTGAAAGATGGGTGAACTTTGTGAAGTGAATCTTTTTGTTCAAAGATTTGAAAATGGTAATTTTTTTAAACCATTTGAAAGGAAAGTTTTGGGTAATAAGTTTTGACTTAACTAAGATCCCAATATTCATATGTTTTTAAATATTGCACTCATTATTTGGTTTAGCCGGGAGACGACTTTGTTTCAATTAACCCATTTCGAATAATGATACAACGATATGGATAGCATTTGAAGACCGGTGATGAAGACGGGTATTTTCGAGAACGTAAGGATAATCCGTCGAATGTCTCTACACTGAGTCGCGTCGTTATAGAGATCTTCATACGTGATGGGGAGTCCGATCGGGATTTTGAATACCCGAATTGCAATGGCTTCTTCGGAAGTGCCTTCGGTTCTGTTCGAACCCGAAATAGACTTGTATGGTTGTTTGTCTAACATTACACTTTGAGATATAAAGCAGATTTCTTTCAAATACGTTTCTGTTGGTGGCGGAGAATTTATTCTCTTAGCTTAACACCATTCTCTGAGACTTATGAACTCAAAGGTTATGTAGTTGAAGGTTATTAGTGACATGCTTCCAATTTAGTAATGTGGCATGCTGAGTGTTGTTGTGTGTTGCCGATCATTTGTTGATCAAAGCAAGGCTTTTGTGTAGAGAGTAGCTTTGTGGACGAGACCCCATCGGACCTCACACCTCGAAAATGGTCGAAACAGGAAAGATGCGGCAAGGTTATGAGGGTCGTGCCCTTTAGGGTATGTCATTTCCTTCTGGAAAAAGGTGGTATGGTATGGAGTCCAGATATTTAATCTGTGCGGTTGCTGCAAATTCATTACTTTGTGATTTGTTGCTTTGTGGTTGAGGGCCCTTGGATAAAGGTCACAAAAAACCGGGGGATGGCATGCTCGTGTTATAGTGACCTAGTTATAGAGGTTACCCGGCATTGTGTTGGCAGAGAGCCGGTTAAGTTCTCAAGGCATCCCTCCGCAGGCATACCCATATGGCAGTAGGAAGTTACTTAGCCTGACCATTTGTTCGAAATCTAAAGAAACAATACGGACCCTTTACGATTGCAATTGTATAACCTGCATCCTTAGGAGGTAGGTGTAGCATGCATAATATAATGGTACCTATGTTGGCTAAGATTAACATTATACTTTCGAAAGGTTTTCTTCACCATGCACTAATAATAATATCATCAAAAAGGATTTTGAGTATCAAGCATGTTTGACTATCATAAGGAGAAATCTCCTCCCGTTGTGTGTTTGCATTATGTGTGCGCGAGGAGGCCGTATGGTAGTTTCATTTTCCAAAAAAGCATTGCGGATTTCAATCTTAAATTCTTTTTTCTGTTGTTTTTGTTTAAAACTGTTTTCGTTTGTTCACACCAGTCCCATGACTGACCCGGAGTTTATTGTTCCCTTCCTAAACTCTGGGTGCCCAACTTTCCACACGGGCGGTCTAGAGTTGGGTTTTTCAGATAATCAAATAGTAGGGGTAGATTCGATAGCATCCAGTCTTTGGTTTTGGCGACAGCATTTGTTTCTCTTCGACATTCCGAGCTGATCTTGCTTAATACATCGATGATGGTGGTTCGAGCTTATGGTTTGGATATAACTACTTTTGGATTGGAGTCTTTGGAACTTTGGCAATGAAGTTCGCTATATATTGGAGCATCTATCTTGTGGACTTCTGAATATATTATCTCCTGAAGTTCTCTTTCCGCTGTTGTATCTTGTCTCTGATTGTATTCGATATCAATTGTATCAATATTGTATCAACTGTTGTCTATCAATGATATTATTCATTTTCTTCCTCTATATTGTTGTACTTAATGTGTTATAAGCTTCGACGAACCGGATTCGCGTTTACATCTGTGGCATTTGAATACGGGTGAAGTGTTCGATGCCGATTTTCGAAGGTCAAGTCAAGATTGTTCTAATTGGTATCAGAGCTAAAGGTTGAACTATAGCTTTTGGAATATAACACATTAGGTAACTCATTAGAGATAGGGTGAAGTATACCCTAGAATGAGTATATCCCTAAGATATCCATTTGTGTGCCTCAGTAAATTCCCTTACTATCCATTGTAGTGAGTATAGGTGTAATAAGAAGACGAGATAGGGGACAGGGAAGTACGACTACAAATGGTCAATACCTTGTAACAACAACCGAAATAACCTTTCTCTATCAATCTCCTTTGTTGATCATCCAATTATAAACTCTTTGATTGCTTCGTGGCAGCTCAAGGGAGAAGATTTGGTGTGATGGTGGCCCTATGAATCGTTCTAGAAAATCCTTACTTCGTATCCTCACCATTTTCTTATCAATCTTTCTGTTTTTAACTCTAATGAATTTGAAAAATTAATTTGAGATAAATTAATTAACAGATATGAAGTTAAATTTGAATTTGTATTGATAAAACGATTTCGAATAAAACCAACTTGAAATTTTATTTTCTTGTGTGGATCAAAGTCCGAAGTAGGATGAGCAGGTGTATACTTTGAGATACCCCGACCTGAGTTTGGTGTTTATACAAAGTGTTTGGGAATTTTGAAAGATTAAATCCATTTATCTATTGTTTGGGTCTAAATATATTCTACGAACGGTTAGTTATCCCTTCGGACTAATCAATGCCCTACTTATTTCGTAGATCTGGGTGACCTGGGTGTTTGGTAAAATATCGTATGAGTTTGTTCTCGTATTGTTGATATTCTGGTTTGATAAGCCAAATGTAGAATAGATATTCGGTTTGACTTGGAAAACTGTTTCTCTATCTTTGTGTATCGATCCTTTGTTGTCTCCCTGGCAAATTTCGGGGACGAAATTTTCTTAAGTGGGGAATCTGTAACGATCTCGATTGTTAAGTTAATTGAATTTGGTAATTGATATAATTTTGGGAGTAAATTGTCAATTAATTTGAAGTTTTCTAGATTAAATAAGATATTTGTTTATTTTGACATTGATTTTAAAATTTAACTATGGATTTGAAATTCTATATTTAATATCTTATACATAAATAAAATTTGGATTTGAAAATAATATAATTTTATACTAGTAGAAATTTGTTCTAATTTTAAGAGACATAAGTTATATTATGAATTAGATATAAATGATTTTCAAAACAATTATTTAAAACCAAATACTATTATTTATGTGTTTAATTATTAAAAACAAAATTAGTTTTAATATCATTTCTTTCTTTAAATTAGTATAAGTAGAAATAATAAATAAAATGTATATAAAACAAGAAATAAAAGTTTAGAATAATACATATATAGATAGTTATAAAGGGAAATATAGTTAGAAAAGAATACAAAAATATATTCAAACATTTAATTCATATGGAATACATATATAAATATTTTTTAACAATGAAAGGAAAATATATATATAATATATGTAAACATTATAATAAGAAAGAATACAAGTGTAAACCATTTAAACTCACATTTAAACATTTGTAAGCTTCATATGCCTTGTATTAACAAGTGTCAAAATTGACTTTTATCTTCATTCTAAATAAAGAAGTAAATCAGAAAATCAAAATATCAAAACAATGTAAAGACCAATTCTTCTCAAACCTAAATCAAACAACAAGCGTCTAGAAACATTCAAGCAAGCAAGACCAGATTTCGTTGTTCAGGTTCTAAAGCAAAATCAAAGAAAAACTGCATTTTAAAAGCTGGAAGCAGTTCAACCTGAAGATCACTAAATCAAACAAAATTTGCTTCAACATTTAAAAGCCTAAGATCAAATAGCTCGAGCTTTAACCTGGTCAAGCAAGGATCATATTCAAAACAAATAGTAAGATCTGGAAATCAAAAATCAGAAAAAGGAAATGGAAAGTGTTTGAACCAAAATTGGTCACTAACACCCTTAGAAAGATTGTGTAGAGAGATTAATGAAGAAAGTAAATTAAAACAGAGAATAAAGTGTAAATTTAAATGCAGAGAACAGGAAGACCAAATTTATAGTGGTTCGGCGTAACTGCCTACATCCACTTTGAAGTCGATTTCCATTGATTTCCTTGATGGGTGATTTCAGATACAATCCTGTTTTAGTTACTAGAATTCAATTGCAAAATAAAAGAAATAAGTCTGGAATGAGTCATGAAAATGGTAGAGTCTCCCTAGCGTTCTCTAGAATCTCCTCCTTTTTCTGTGTCGATGCCCCTCTATTTATAGACGAAGGTGGGTTGGACTTCCCTAGCGGGCTTGGCAGTTGAATAACTCGGCCCAAACGGAGTAGTCTCTGTGCGCCGAACCAGAGAGGCCGAACGATCTCCTTTAGCCGAACGTTCTCCTTTAGCCGAACGATCTCCTTTAGCCGAACAAGACGAGGCCGAACATACTGACTATCGTAGGGAGCACATGTACCGAACGAAACTAGAAGCCGGACTAATGTCTTGGCCGAACGATGGCTAGGACGAACTATGGCTAGGCCGAACGATGGCTAGGCCGAACGATATGAGGCCGAACAATTCTTTGGTCGTAGAACGATCTTATACCGAGCGTCCTTCTCTGGCCGAACGGTATCCAATATCGAGCGTTCGATGCCAAACGCTCCTAGATGCCGTACGCTATCCCATGCCGAACGCCCATTGATGTCGAACGATGCGTTCGTACCGAACGGTCTTAACATGCCGAGCGCTCATTGATGCCGAACGATGGAGAGACTGAGTACTAAGTTGCCCAGTCAATTCTCTGGGAAACACTCGCCCCCCAAAGAGTATTACGTGAAAGAACATGATAGCTTTGAAGTATGTATCTTCCATGCTTTGCTTCGAGCCTTGGTTAAATCTCCTTGGAGGTGCCTTCTTGAGAATATCAGCTATAGAGGTGTGTGTGCCGAATAGTGTAGCCGAGGCCTAACGATCCATGTTACGCCGAGGGACTTCGTATGCGGTACAACCCATCTGAAGACGAGTACCCAGGATGCCGAACGATCCATGCTAGCCCAGGGCGAACGATTCATGTTACGCCGAGCGCTATGGCCTTGAACGGTTCTACCGGTCATAGTCCCTTTAACTTCTCCTTCTCCCTTATAAAACCCGGTACCCTCTTCTTCCCCTCTTCTTTTTTCACTTTCACTTCTGCAGTCTCGAACTTGCGAACCACTCCTGTTATCAGACTCTAAAGACTTCTCAATCCTCTCCAAGGCTCGATCTACAAACTAGGTATCAATTCCTTTACCCAACTCCTTTCCCTGATTAAAAAGGTTTCTATGAGAGCCCCAAGTCCATAGATTAGAACTGTAGCCGAAAGGGTTTAGGATATTTCTAAGGACAAATGACGTGAGGCAAGGAGGAGTGATCAGGGATGATCAAACGTAGGGGTTGTTTGGAAGAGATACCGTGGTTCGGCACGGTTCCTTTGTGCCGAACGAGATTTGGGAAAAAAAAAGAATGGTGGTAGAGTAGGAGATGGTTAGAATGCCGAACGGTATCGTCCTTGTCGTTCGGTGTAGCTGGTGGAAGAAGGGAAAATATTGAAGGTAGTGTCGAGCGTTGAAGCTCGGCCTAATCCAGGTTCGACATGGCACACCATATGCCGGTCGATGGGATGGAAGGTTAGTGAGGAAGCAGGAGTTAGTGGGGAAGTTGTATGTTGTTTCGACCGAACAAAACCTCGGCCGAACGATGCCTTGCCGAACAACTCATAAATGCCGAACAAAACATGCCGAACGATACTTAGGCCGACCAAACATAGATGCCGAACCAATCACGTCGAACAATACTTAGCCAAACAACACATAAACGCCGAACAAAACATGCCGAATGGTACTTCGTTGAACAACACATTAATGCCGAACCAATCATGCTGAACAATTCTTAGCCGAACAACACGTAAACGCCGAACAAAACATGTCGAACGGTACTTAGTTGAACAAAACATAAATGCTGAACCAATCATGCAGAACAATGACAAGGACTCTAACATGCTAGCATATCGAACTGATCCGGACTATTAACTCCCTAGCTTCAGTAGACATAAACCCAAACCTAGATTGACCTTCTTCTAACGTTTTCTGAATTTGAAACTGTAATCGCCATAAGGAAGGCTTTTGGAGACGGTCGGCGATGACAGTCTTCGAAGGCGATGATTTTTAAGCTTAGTTTTATATCAGTAAACTTGCGACTCTCGAATTTCCAATGCTTATACACGATTGATTGCACTAGCTTACACACCACACAGGCGGGAAATTTATGTTGTTAAGTCTAACGCTGATCATTTTTTGAGTACAGTTCATACAAATGTTCTGCAGGATTCGATTCCCGTCAAAAAATGTCTTAAAATCTAGTTCCGCCACAATCTCGGACGGACCCGGGCCGTCTTCCAAACAAGAGGACATAGACACTTCTTACCCGTCGACCTCCCCCGCTCATAATTTAGCTCCTGATGCCCTAGAGTCATCTATTCTCTTAGGTAATCCGATCGACTCACAGGCTTCGAAGATTAACAAAGTCGCCCTTCGACGAATATGCTCTTTCCACGGCATTCCTTTTGCCGATGTGTTGGTTCCATCGAGGCATGATCGTCCACACCTGCCCCAGTCGGATACACCGCCTGCAATAAGTTTATGTGCTGGGTAGGCAGCGTGCCTCCATTCAATTTATTTCTTCGGGACTTGTTGCAATACATAGACGTTGTCCCGTCGTAGCTGCACCCAAACGGCCATGCGTTCATTTATGGGATCTACCTCCTTTTTATGGCTATCTTCTCCAGGCCTCCAACTCCCGACGACATCAGATATATTTATATGATCAAGAAGCGGAGAGATAGCCTCTCCTTCGTGTTCCTCGAGCCGCACCACAAGTGCCAAATTCTAACCAAAGCATGGAGTAAGTTTTCCCTGTACAAACAGGAATGGTTCTACGTGCGCTGCCCTCTTGGTTTCATGAGGAGATGGGTTGAAAGAAGTAAGTCTTATTCTTGGAGAGATGCTCATATTTCGGTCGAGGCGATGCTTTATCTAACTCTTGTTTCATTTTCTTAGATATCAATCCAAGTCCTGAGGACCGCGGCTATTCTGAGGCTGTTGGGGCTATTAGAGCTCTTCCCGTCGAGGAACGAGACATCCGAACCCTCATTTCAAACGAGTCACTGTCAAGGTTCGGGCTGTTAGCAGAAGGTCTTCTGGTGAGCCTTCCTGAGGGAATCTCCATCCCCAAGTCCGCATCCAGTAAAGGGAAGAAGTTGGTTAAATCGTCGTCACGCCACACCCCCGGTGCACAGGAGGAGGTGGGAAATCAAAGAGAGTGAAGCACCCGAAACACAAGGTGAGAATGCGGGTCCTACTCAGGATCCGCTGGTCGAAGTGCACGATATTGAAACGTCATCTTCCTCTTCGAAGGGGAAAAAGAAAGTGACATGTAAGATTAGGAAGGAGAAGGTTGGCTGAACTTCCAAAGTTACGCTCATCCCGGTAGAGAAGGAGGCTTCTTCACAGCACGTTGAAAGTTCTCTAAAGGGCCTCTCGAACCTCTCCATTCCAGAAGATCTGCTCAACTATGACTTCAATGATCTGGAGGCATTCAAGCTTCACTCGCCCGTTAGAGGCGATGCGGGCATCTTATCCTACAGCCAAGGAGAGAAACCTCCTGTTAGCAAAGCGGCAAGTCCTTCAGGGGGAAACACACTAGGACACACACAAAACACTCGCACTTCCATTTGCACTTAGTTTTCGTTGTCACACCATCTCTTTGCTAATTCGCTGTTATTTGAATTCTATGCAGGTGACATGGGGCACTCACATGGATTCAATCATCTTCGTTGTTCGTCCATTTTTCATCAACTATGATGGGATTGGGTTCCGGAAGACGTCGAGATGGAGATGGCGATGGCGATGGCGATAAAGACTATCATTACCGGGACTCCTCATCTTGAAGGAAAACTTACTATCAGCCAAAGCACCACCAGGATACTTCGTCTCACGCGGAGCACAGCAAAGACAAGCACGGCCATAAGAGGTCGCAACCCAACTCCCCCCAGGACCAACACTCTGACTCCCTTCTACTCGACAGTCCCGAGGTTCTCACCGGAGGGGCAAACTTTCAAAGCCGTCACCCCTGCTCCTGCGACAGACCCAACAGTGTCAGAGAAGCTGGCTGAGCTTAAAGACAAATTTCTGAGAATCTGCTTCGATGGCCTGAAATTCCTTCCGGCGATTCATCCTATTCCCGGTCATGTTAAACAGAGCTCTCTTGCCTGTACAAATGACGTCTATGTTCAACATGACACATTTGTTCACCCAACCGAGAAACTTTTCGAAGACTCTGTGGAGCGCCAGCATGAGATAGACCGTTCGAAACTTGAGGCTATCGACGATAGAAACATCATTAATGCCTAAGACGAAGAAATCGCCACTTATAAGTTTGAACTCGAGGTCGCCCATCAGAGTGCCAGGGATACTGCTGAGGCCGTTACTCGCTTGGAATCAACTCATAAGAAAGATCTTGACGAGGTGGTTCAACAATGTGGGGCTTTGGCCTTAGAGAAGGAATCCATTCAAAAGGAGAGGGATGCGTTCAGCACCCGGTTCAAGGAACTTGAGGAGCTTCTCCATAGAGAGAAAGAGGGGAAAACGGCTGTCCAAGAAGAGTCACAGCAATGATGTGACGAGATTGTCGCCACCCGACTTTAAAAAAATAACTCGAGGGCAAGCTTTCCAGGGTTGATATGTTAAATAGCGAGGCCCGTGAAGAGGGCAAGAAGATGGCGTTGACGGACAACGATTCCCGTCTTGAGGCAGCAAGGGAAGAAGGAAGAGAAGAGATCAAAACCGCGTTCGACCCACTCATTGCCGAATTCAACGCCCACGTGCTCATGCATCGTGACTTAACTTTTTGGGCGATGGCTATCTTGAATCATTGCTCGAGGCGTGGAAGACCTTAATTCAGATCAGGAAGGCCGAGCGCGGTATCGAGGAGGTTGACGAGGGGGCTTTGATAAAAGAATTTCTGAAGGGAAATGAGCCTTCGGACCTATCAGCGGCCAAGGCCCTTTATTGCAAAGGCTCCCCCTCTAGAAAAGGGAAAGAAGTTGTCGCCGGTCCATCCGGGGTCGAGCCTCCTGCTCATGTTCCTACCCAGCCGACCATTCGGCCGATACTTGATCCTTTTGAACGGCACATTGGTTACGATCCGGAAGCCCCCGGCCTGGGCGTTCATGTTTTGTCTCCTATCCCGAAGGGTGAGACCCCCTGAAATCCAGTCGGAACCTGGTAGGCAATTCTTTTGCATTAACACCCAAGTGATTCCCTAGAAGCAGTCGTATTCTAATACTTGCTTTTCGTGACTTCGTGCAGGTCGTTCTGATCTTGAGCCCACTCCGAGGAGTAATGTCGTCAAGGAGGCGGAGAAGGAAACAAGTGAGGCCCCTCACGCAGGTGAGGCTTCCGGTCCTGATGCTCAGGTTATCGAGGTGCTTGACGAAGGTAAGTCTGATTCCTCCTCTGGTAGTTATGAAGTAGAAGCCACAGGCGCCTCTGAGCATACATCTGAATTGAGCATGAAGGAGCGACTCGAGAAAGAGAAAAGAGATACACTCAAGGTTAAGGTTGAGCCACGTGAAGTTGACCTGGACGATCCCTTGAACAAGCCATTGAAGGTCATCCTTCCTGGCAGGTCCAAGCCCTTGGATGTTCCCCCTACTTCTTCAGTTGTTAATCCTCCATCAAGGAAAGGTTCCAAGGGTAAATTCTATGGGGAAGAGCCATCCGGGAAGAAGTTGAAGAAGCATAAGAAGTGACTATTGTCCTCGTTCAACGAGAGTCAATCTAAGTCGTGTAATAATTTTTTGTAATTCTTGTAGATAGACCGTTGACTCCGAATTTCGGAGTGCTTGTAGCAGAAAAATTTTCCTGAATAAAGTTTAGTTTCCTTTTCTGTCTCTTCAAAAGATTCTTATTATTCAGTTTTCTTTGTGATTGTGGTTCGAATCCATGCTGTTGTGCGTAACACAGACTTCTTGGTTTGTCTTCACATAGCCCATTGATTCTCTGAGAGTTATTCGTTTTCCTCCCATGCTTCAAGCACTTAGAACATTTTTAATCTGTACAACGAGAACTCAGAATATTCCAGTCCAAATTCTGGGGACTTAGAGAATTTTTACCATTTATACTCGAGTTCACGCTCCGGGGACTTCGAGTACTTTAGTCCGCACTCCGGGGACTTGAAGATTTTGAGTCATTTGTACTCGAGTCCGCACTCCGGGGACTTAGAGCACTCCAGTCCGCACTCTGGGAACTTGGAGATTTTGAGTCGTTTCTACTCGAGTCCGCACTCCGGGGACTTAGAGCACTACAGTCCGCACTACGGGGACTTGGAGATTTTGAGTCGTTTATACTCGAGTCCGCACTCCAGGGACTTAGAGTACTCCAGTCCGCACTCCAGGGACTTGGTGGTTTTCATTCGTTTATACTCGAGTCCGCACTCCGGGGACTTAGAGTACTCCAGTCCGCACTACGGGGACTTGGAGGTTTTGAGTCGTTTGTACTCAAGTCCGCACTACGGGGACTTAGAGCACTACAGTCCGCACTCCGGGGACTTGGACGTTATTATTCGTTTATACTCGAGTCCGCACTCTAGGGACTTAGAGTACTCCAGTCCGCACTCCGGGGACTTGGAGGTTTTGAGTTGTTTATACTTGAGTCTGTAGTCCGAGGACTTAGAGTACTTCAGTCCACACTCCGGGGACATTTTGAATATTTTATACTTGAGTCCGCACTCCGGGGACTTAGAGTACCCCAGTCCGCACTCCGGGGACTTAGAGATTTTGAGTCATTTATACTCAAGTCCGCACTCCGGGGACTTGGAGGTTTTTATTCGTTTATACTCGAGTCCGAACTCCGGGGACTTAGAGTATTCCAGTCCGCACTGCGGGGACTTAGAGGTTTTGAGTTGTTTGTACTCGAGTCCGCACTCCGGGGACTTAGAGTACTCCAGTCCGCACTCAGGGGACTTGGAGGTTATTATTCGTTTATACTCGAGTCCACACTACGGGGATTAGAGTACTCCAGCCCGCACTCTGGGGACTTGGAGGTTTTGAGTTGTTTATATTCGAGTCCGCACTCCGGAGACTTAGAATACTCCAGTCCGCACTCCGGGGACTTGGAGATTTTGAATTGTTCATACTCGAGTCCGCACTCTGGGGACTTAGGGTACTCCAGTCCGCACTCCGGGGACTTGGAGATTTTGAATTTTTTATACTCGAGTCCGCACTCCGGGGACTTAGAGTACTCCAGTCCGCACTTCGGGGACTTGGAGATTTTGGATTTTTTATAGCGTTCGTATGCCAGCCAGAATAATACAATTTTAATCGCTTGCCACAGGACTATCTTACGCAGAAACATTAATCATTCATGAAAAAGATGGCTTTAAGCTTTATTAATGAAAGCAAGCTAAATTGTCTTATTACATGCGAAGAACTAGAAGTGAAAACGTATTGGAAATAAATGCAACTACTGCATGAAGGAAATAGACTAAGTGTAATAACATCGCAAGTGCTCGTTGTTCCATGCTCGGGGGAGTGTCGCACCATCGACGGTCGCTAGCTTGAAAGTTCCTTCTCCAAGCCTCCGTTCGATGACGTACGGACCTTCCCATGCGGGGTTCATATGAGATGGGGCTGGAAAAACTCATTTCAAAACGAGTTCTCCCATGTCAAAAATTCTCGGTTGGACTTTTTCGTTATAATATCTGGCGACCCGATGTCTGTATGAGGCCGCTCTCAAATCGGCTTCTTCGTGTTTTTCATCAATAAAGTCCAATGATTCCAATAAGAGATCCCGGTTCGACGCAGGGTCGTAGTGAGTTACCCGATGAGATGGAACTTCAAGCTCCATAGGTCTGACAACTTCCGTGCCATATGCCAATGCGAATGGAGTGTGGCCAGTCGCGGTCTTGTGGGTGGTTCTATAGGCCCAAAGCACCGTCGGGAGTTCATCTACCCACTTGCCTCAAGCCTTTTCCAAACGCTTTTTCAATATGGACTTGATTATTTTGTTTACGGCTTCTACCTGTCCATTCGCCTTCGGTTGAGCAACTGCTGCAAACCTTTTCTCAATGCCATATTTCTGACAAAATTCTTTGAACTCCTTGGTTTCGAATTGAGGTCCATTGTCTGTTAGGATGGTCCGGGGAAGACCAAAACGACATATGATATTTCGTAGAACGAAGTAATGACTTTCTTGGTGGTGATCGTAGCCATAGGCTCTGCCTCTGCCCATTTGGTAAAGTAATCGACCGCAACTATTGCATATTTCGCGCCTCCTTTGGCTATGGGTAAAGAGTCGATCAGGTCAATCCCCGACATTGCAAATGGCCAGGGACTAACCATTTGTGTGAGTTCCGTCGGCGGTGCTCTCGGAATTTTTGCGTAAATATGGCATTTGTCACATTTTCTTACATAGTCTGCAGCGTCCCGATTCACGGTTGGCCAATAGTATCCATAGCGGAGGATTTTCTTTGCCAATGTTTACCCCCCGGTATGATCACCACACTCTCCCTCGTGGACTTCCTTTAATACCTGTTTTATCTCATCATGGGCCACGCGCCGGAGTAAGGGGGTCGAGAATTCCCTCCGATACATTACCCCGTTATGTATTACATAACGTGAAGCCTTACGAAGGACTTGGCTTCTTTTGCTCGTCTTCTCAGGAAAATCCCCTTATAGTAGGTACTGCTTGATTGGGGTCAACCACGATTACTTCTCAAGTTTGATCTCTAACACGAAATCTATCTCCATTACGTCTATACTTGGAGCATACAGGGTCCCAACAGGGAACAATCCCATTTTCTATGCATCACTAGTGCTTGCAAATTTTGCCAACGAATCGGCTTCTCTGTTTTGTTCACGTGGGACATGCGAGATGTCGTAGTATTCCAGATTCGCCAGCAGCTCTTGAACCCGAGCAAGTCTCTGTCCCTTTGCTTGATAGTCTCCTCGCACCTGATACACTACCAGCTGCGAGTCACAGAAGATTTCGATTGACTTCACTCCCAGTTCGATAACTAGTCTCAAGCCAGCAATCAATGCTTCATATTCGGCTTCGTTATTTGTTGCTGCAAACTGGAGCTCCGAAGCGCAGCAGATTGAACGGTCTTAAGGAGTTACGAGGATTATACCTTCCCCCGAGCAACGGTCGTTAGATGCCCCATCGGTGTACATCTTCCAACGAACGGGGGTATGATTCTATGACTGCTCGGTTCTTCTGGCACAATGAATTCAGCAATGAAGTCGGCTAGTGCTTGTCCTTTTATGGCCCTTCGTAGTAGGTAGACGATATCGAACTGACTCAACTCAATATTCCATTTTAACATCCTTCCGGAAGTTTCTGGTTGTTGGAGTACCTACCATAGGGGTTGGTCAGTGTAAATACTGATTGAGTGTGCCTGAAAGTAGGGGCGAAGCTTGCATGATGCGATCACTAAGAAATGGGCTAGTTTTCAATCTTTGGATAATTTCTTTCCGCCCATGTCAAGCGTTTACTGACATAGTAAGCCGACTTTTGAATCCGGTGTTCCTCACGGACCAAGGCTGTACTGATAGCGTGCTGGGATACCGCCAAGTGCACATACAACATTTCGTGGTCTATCAGCTTGGACAGTACAGGGGGACTTTCCAAGTGCCTTACTAGAGCCCGGAATGCTTCCTCACAGTCGGATGCCCATTCAAAGTTTCTCTGTCCTTTCTTTATAATGTCGAAGAAGGGAATGCACTTGACTTTAGCTCTGGATATGAATCGACTTAGCACAGCCACTTTTCCATTCAAGTTTTTCACCTTCTTTATGGTTCTGGGTACTTGTATATCTCGGATAGCCTGGAACTTCTCTGGGTTAGCCTCGATTCCCCGGGCATTCACAATGAATCCTAGAAACTTTCCTGATGCTGCGCCGATGAACACTTCAATGGATTGATCTTCATTCCATAATGCCTAAGTATGTCAAACATCTCCGCTAGGTCTCGGATGTGGTCGTTTGACTGCCGTGACTTCTCTAGCATGTCATCCACATAGACTTCCATTGTTTTACCAATCTGATTTCTAAACATTCGATTCACCAGGCTTTAATAAGTCCCTCCTGCGTTCTTCAATCCAAATGGCATTACTACAAAGCAATACAATCCCATGTTCGTGACAAAACTGGTGTGTTCTTGCTCGAGGAGGTGCATTGGGATATGATTATATCTTGAATACGCATCCAAAATGATAATAACTCATGTCCGGCAGTTGAGTCGACCAGCTGGTCAATCCTAGGCAACGGGAAACTATCCTTAGGGCACGCTTTGTTTAAATAAGAATAATCAACACAGGTCCTCCATTTTCCATTCGCTTTCTTCACTGGCACCGGGTTAGATACCCATTTAGGGTAGAGGGCGTCGCGGACGAACCCGTTGGCTTTGAGCTTGTCCACCTCCTCTTTGAGAGCCGCGGACCTCTCCGGGTCCATGCCTCTCCTTTTTTGTTTCACACGTACATGTTTTAGGTTTATGTTCAACATATGACTTGCGATCGTAGGAGAAATCCCGCACATATCAGAATGTGTCCAGACGAAAACATCAAGATTCGCTCGGAGGAAATCAGTAAGGTTCGCAATGGCCAAAGCATCGAGTTGCGACCCATTTTTAAGGACTCGTGATGGGTCGCTCCGGCTAACTGGGATGTCAATTGTGAGTTCAGCCGGTGTTGCATTGGTTTCCCTGGGTTCTCGATCATCATCTCTCGGATCTATGTCCCTATAGATCTGAGAATGTTGCATGAGCCAGGGCTCGGGCGCTACTTGTCAATCATCAGCATTTCGGCTGCGGACGGAGTGGTCCGCAACTTTTCCTTTCTCTCTACGCCGTGCCTCCCTGAGTTCAGCTAAATAGCATGCACGGCCGGCTGCCTGGTCGCCGTGTACCACTCCAACCCCTTTGTCTGTTGGAAATTTTAACATCAAACATCAAGGGGCCAAAGCTGCCCTAAATTCCGCCAGGGCTGGACGACCCAGAATTACGTTGTACGAGGAATCAACATCCAGTACTATGAATGGTAAGATTCGCACCCTTCTACGTTCACCTTGTCCAAGTTCAACTGGTAATTCCACATATCCCACTGCATCAGTCGCTGGGCCATTAAAGCTAAGAATCCATGGCTTTGGATGGCTTCAAATCCATGGTCTCCAGCTTCATTTGGTCGTATGCCTTCCGGAAGATGATGTTAACGGAACTTCCATAATCAATTAAAATTCTCTTTACGAATGCCGGCCCGATGGTCGCAGATATGACCATTGGGTCAATGGTAGGAGCCTCTACCTTATCCGCATCTCTGCTCCTGAATACGATATTCGTGCGCTATTGCTTTGCAGGAGTCCCATCGTCCACGTTCGAACAACACTAGTACTCCACATGTCTTAAGGAGTTAGCATATCTCTCCATCTCCTGCCATTTCTTATCTGAAGGATGAGGTCCGCCAGCAATCGTGTTAATAACCAATCTACCCACAATCCGAGTAGGTTGTTCCGGTTGGTGTGGGGCTGGCCCGCGTCCAGGGTCCGATGTTTCTTGCCTCCCATCCTGTGGGTCTTTTACAAATTCCTGCAGCTTTTTCTGTCTTATCAGCTTTTCTATAGCATCATGGAGGTGACTACACTCCTCCGTGTTGTGCCCATAAGACTCGTGGAAACGGCAATAATTCCTGATCCGCTTCTGTTCTTCCATCGATTCCTTTGGACGTGGCTTTCTATATTGGAAAGTGTTGCAAGTTGATGGATAGATGTTTTCAAGAGATGCGTTCAACGGGGTGTATTCATTGTATGTTGAGATCCTTGGTTTCCTTTTCCCTATTTCTTTTTTCTTCCCGAGATTTCCACCTCTGGATCCTTTAGACTGCCCGGGCTTGTTCTAGATGTTAACTTGAGTTTTTCAAGGATTATCTCCGGTTTGTTTCACGACGACGTTACTTTTCACAGACTCTTGAACGAGCCCTAATGCCTTGTCTCGCCTTGTCCACCGAGCTTCCTCCCTTCTTATGAACCGATGAGCTTTCGAATAAAAACGTTCCAACGTAGCTGGGGGCTTCCCCGCCAACCAATCTCCAAATTCAAAATCCGGATCCACTCCACGCATTAATGCCATCAAAATGGCGTGGTCGTTAGGATTGCTCACCTCGGTAGTTGCAACATGAAATCTTTGCAAGTATGCTTTCAATGACTCTCCTGGAGTTTGAGTTACACATGATAAGGACATCATGTCCTTTGGACGAGTAGTCTGTATCCTAAACTATTCTATGAATTTCATTGCTAATTGGTCGAAGCTGGATATAGATCGTGGTGGGAGTCGAGTGAACCACATGGTGGCAATCCCGGACAAGGTGATTGGGAAACACCTACACTTGGTTGCGTCATTAGCTCTTGCAGAATCCATCATCCATCCGTACCTCATCACATGCTGCCTGGGGTCAGTCTTCCCTTCGTAGGCTGGATGGTGGGCATGTTGAACTTTCTCGGGTATTCGGCCTGTAGAATGGTATCCGTGAAGGGAGTATGACTCCTAGACACTCCCCAGTCTTCATTAGTTAGACTTTGGTTTTCTTTCATCAACTTCCTGACCATAGCCGTTAAATCCGGGGTTTGTATGGAAGATGGGAGGTTGGGTTCCGTTCCACGGGACCATGCAGGTTGACGTCCCGTCCGATTTGGGTCTTGGTTTCTAGTAGATCAATCAGTAGCACCTGCATTTGCATCTTCATCCTTACGGCGTCAACGCCTAGGAGGTTCATCAGCAGAGGTCGAACTATCATCTTCAGAGTAAGGGACAGGGCTACCTCCAGAATTTCGATGCTGCCGTTGAGTAAGCTGAGTCATAAGGTTAGCGCTGGCTTTCATTTGCTCGTCAAGTTACCTTCAAATTTCCTTAAGTTCTCTTATCAAGTCATTGAATTCTGCTCGAGAAAGAACATCTGCTTGGCTTTGTTCGAGGGCCCTACACCTCGGATCGCTTGCTGATTGCTAGTTCCCAGTTGTTGCACAGTATCGGTTTCGTGGGCAACTGCATTTTGAGAGGCTGATCTAGTTCGCGGTCTTCCCATGGTAGAGTTGTTGGTTGTAACTCTGAGTAGAATCAACAGATGTCTTATGAATGATTATGGATCTCCTTCGGGGGATTTATGCAATCCAATAGCTGCAAAGTGGATCTCAATAGCCTGAGAATTCAAATTCTTAGTGAAAGCACCAAAATGTTAATCCCAAAATTGATCACTAACACCCTTAGAAAGATTGTGTAGAGAGATTAATGAAGAAAGTACATTAAAATAGAGAATAGAGTGTAAATTTAAATGCAGAGAACAAGAACACCAAATTTATAGTGGTTCGGCGTAACTGCCTACATCCACTTTGAAGTTGATTTCCATTGATTTCCTTGATAGGTGATTATAGATACAATCCGTTTTTAGTTACTAGAATACAATTGCAAAGTAAAATAAATAAGTCTGGAATGAATCTTGAAAATGGCAGAGTCTCCCCAGTGTTCTCTAAAATCTCCTTTTTTCTGTGCCCCTGCCCCGCTATTTATAGACGAAGGTGGGTTGGACTTCCCTGGCGGGCCTGGAAGTTGAATAACTCGGCCCAAACGGATTGGTCTCTGTGTGCCGAACCAGAGAGGCCAAACGATCTCCTTTAGCCAAACGTTCTCCTTTAGCCGAACGATCTCCTTTAGCCGAACGTTCTCCTTTAGCCGACGATCTCCTTTAGCCGAGCGTTCTCCTTTAGCCGAACATGATGAGGCCGAACATACTGACTATCGTAGGGAGCACTTGTTCCGAACGAAACAAGAAGCCGGACCAATGTCTTGGTCGAACGATTGCTAGGCCGAACTATGGCTAGGCCGAACGATGGCTAGGCCGAACGATATGAGGCCGAACAATCCTTTGGTTGTAGAATGATCTTATGTCGGGCGTCCTTCTCTGGCCGAACGGTATTCAATACCGACGCTTCTCGATGCCGAACGCTCCTAGATGCCGGACGCTATCCCATGCCGAACGCCCATTGATGCCGAACGATGCGTTCGTACCGAACGGTCTTAACATGTCGAGCGCTCATTGATGCTGAACGATGGAGAGCCTGAATACTAAGTTGCTCGGTCGATTCCCTGGGAAACAGAAAGACAAAAAATCAAAATAAAACCAGAAACATTTTCCAGTTTTAGAAACAAGTTGTTGTTTCAAAAATGCAACATCAAAATAGATCAGAAAGCAAATTGGATTCAAGTTCAAATGCAAAGTTCAGGCAACAAGAAACAAAACCAGAAAGTATTAAAGCAAAACAAGATCAACTCCCGCTTTGAATCAAAATACAAAATTCCAGTTTTCAAACTATCCAGGCTTGTTCTCTGCCTCTCTGTTCAAAACTTCAATTCAAGGTGAGCAAACCACAACCTAAAACATTTAATCTGGTTTAAATCTTGATTGCATGTAATGATTTGTTAATGTGTGATAATATTACGCTTGCAGGTTGAATATATATGTATGTAGGTAGATGTGCATGCCTATATAAAAATGAACACATCTCTGTTTGTTTCCAGGCTAAAGATAAATAAAAAAAATTACAATTTCTTCTTCCTTAAACTCTTATAAGTCATGGTCTCTGAAAGGAGATATGTATAGCGATGTAATTTTATTTTTAAAAATAATTTTAAGCACATATATCTAATAAATAGTCTGGGAATAGAAGATTACAATAAAAATAATAAAAATAGTTGAAAATCAATGATTAAAATTTCATATTTAGATTTCATAATCTGATTTGTATGAGAAAATCATGAATTTTAATATCGGTTTTGAGATTTTAAGATTGTGGTCGATGAGATTTTGTGAGTTGATCAGTTTTGGAAGTTTCAACGTTTTTCTGGCGAGCTATAGGTTAAGGCATTTCGCGACTGGCTATGGAGGTAGCTGGAGGATTGTAGAGGCTAGGAAAAATAAATGGTGATTTTCCAGATGATCGGAGTGATCGAGAAATTGCGAAATAGGGTTTAAAATCAGTTTTCTATCGAGCCTGTTCTCAGGGAACTGCATCATCACCGTCGAATCGAACAAGGCCGGTGTAGGTGGAATCGAGGCTAGAGGCTATGGCAAGGATTTGGCGGAGGATGCATGGTCTTTGATGGTCAGTGGTTTCGTCGGTGGGGTGGTTGTTGATCAGGATATTTCTTGATAGTTTCAAAAATTTGTTCGAATTCGATTTATGATCGATTTTGGAAATCTGGGTGCTCGAGTTAGTTGAGGTGGTCGCCGATGATGCTGTGTTAATTACAGCATTGATCGGAGACGACCAATTTACATGTGCACATGAATACGTATCAGTGTATACATGTTTCGAAAATGGTTTTGGGGAAGAAGGTAAAATCATGGGTTCGTCTCAAAGAAATGTGCGGGGTGACTCGGGGGAAGGAAAATGGAAAGATAACGCAAAGTCGAGCTCGGGTAAACGAAATTCTGGCTCGGGTTTTTGAAGTAGTGGAAAATTTCAAAAGGAAGAAAGTAGCAAGTTTTGAAATTTAAATGTAATCAATTTTTTTGGATATATTAATTAGGTTTTAAAAGCTAAAATGAAAATTATGTTTCAAATTCTTTTAAACGATTGGTTTTTAAAGTAATATATTATGTTTTCAAATGGATTTTCATAATTAATTACTTAAGATAGGTGATTAAATAAATAAATATAATTAAAGGTTAATTTGTTTTTAATCAGGGTAATTTTTTGACTAATTAAGAGTTAATTTATTTAAGGAAAGTGGTTAGGGAAGAATTTCTTTATGAAGATGATTAAAAGATAATTATTTTAAAGGATAATTACTTAATCAGAGATTGATTAAGGTAATTAACTTCATATTTAAGCATAATTAATTAGTTAGAAGATTAATTAATATAAGTAATTAGAGGTAATTAATTACTTAAATATAATTAGTTAATTAAAAGTAATTAATTAATGGTTAAAGTTAATTAAATAATTAGAGATAATTACTTATTATAGTTAATTATTTATGGGAATTATTAATTAATCTGAGGATAATTAATTAAATTTTTATTTAATGAAAGTGATTAGGGATAATCACTTATTGTAGTTAATTTAGAATAATTTATGAATTAAAGATTAATTAATTAATGAAGGTGATTAAGGAGTGATAATTGATTGAGGACTAATTAATTAATTAATGTAATTAATTAAGGATAATTAATTAAAGAGTAATTGAATAATTAAAGGTTAATTATTTAATAATTAAAGGTTAATTCATTTATTAATTAATAATTGATTAAAGGATAATTAATTGAAATGGTTTGTAATTAATTAATGTTAATTAACCTGGGCTAGTGATTATTCTAGTTTCAATTAATCAGATAATCAGTTAACCTTGCTTATGGATGTTTGAATTGTATGAGCTGGTTTGAATTGTTTGATATATCTGTCGTGTGATGCTTTGTGATATGAATTGTTTTAATTCATGATGTGATGAATGTAATTTATTTTATCCGTGATGAATGTGGATTATTTATCTGTGAATCTGTGTATGGAAGATAAGCGTTATAGGAGTATACCACTTATCGATATTGATATGCGAATCTATCATGATTGATGATATTGCACTATTGTGTAAAACACATGGACTACACCTTGCACACACAAATATGAATTGAACGAGGAAATTGGTTAAGTCACAGAATTTTGAAATGGTTTTAAAGTTGAATTTTAAATTTAAATAGTTTTGGAAATGGAATTGGGTTAAATACCAAAAGCTTTTGAAAAGGAGTTTCAAAAATAAAAGATATTTTGGAATAACTTGATTAAATTTTTAAATTTAAATAGTTTGATTTGAATTTAAATTCAAGAATGGAAATTGAATTTTATGTTGAGAATTATGGTTTAAAAATATTATTAAAGTTATAAACGTGTTTATATGGGTTTTAAGCCAATTTAAAAGTATTGTTTTGGGAATTTGAATTTAACCCAAGGATTTAACTTGTATAAATAAAATCAGATTTTTCCAAAACGAAAACTATTTGTTTTCAAATGATAAAAGCTTTCATTTGAGGAAAGAATTTTCAATTTGTGTTAAAGGGATTTCACGTTTGAAATGAAATTGGTTTTCCAAGCTATGAATGAATCTTTGAAAACAATTTTGAAAGCTATGAATTGGGTCTTGATTTCAAGATTGGATGCGTTAACCAAATTTGAATGGGAAATTGTATTGAAAAGATATGAATAAATCTTAATGAAAGATGGGTGAACTTTGCGAAGTGAATCTTTTTGTTTAAAGATTTGAAATTGGTAATTTGTTTAAACCATTTGAAAGGAAAGTTTTGCGTAATAAGTTGTGACTCAACAAAGATCCCAATATCCATATGTTTTTAAATATTTCACTCATTATTCGGTTTAGCTGGGAGAGGACCTTGTGTCATATAATCCATTCCGAATAATGATACGACAATATGGATAGCATTTGAAGACCGGTGGTGAAGACCGTGTATTTTTGAGAACGAAAGGATAATCCGTCGAATGTCTCTGCACTGAGTCGCGTCGGTATAAAGATCTCCATACATGATGGGGAGTCCGATCGGGATTGTGAATACCCGGATTACAAGGGCTTCTTCGGAAGTGCCTTCGGTTCTGTTCGAACCCGGAACAGATTTGTATGGTTGTATGTCTGACATTGCACTTTGAGATATAAAGCAGATTTCTTTCAAATACATTTCTGTTGGTGGCGGAAAATTTATTCTCTTAGCTTAACACCCTTCTTTGAGACGTATGAGCTCAGAGGTTACGTAGTTGAAGGTTATTAGTGATATACTCCCAATTTGGTAATGTGGCATGCTGAGTGCTACTGTATGTTGTTGATCATTTTTTGATCAAAGCAAGGCATTTGTGTAAAGCGTAGCGTTGTAGACGAGACCTCATCGGACCTCACACCCCGAAAATGGTCGTAACAGGAAAGATGCGGCAAGGTTATGAGGGTCGCACCCTTTAGGGTATGTCATTTCCTTCTGGAAAAAGGTGGTATCATGGTATGGAGCCAAGATATTTAACCTGTGTGGTCGCTGCAAATTCATTACTTTGTGATTTGTTGCTTTATGGTTGAGGGTCCTCAGATTAAGGTCGCAAACGACCAGGGGATGGCACACTCATATAGTAGTTACCTAATTATAGAGCTAACATGGCCATGTGGTGGCAGAGGGCTGGTGAAGTTCTTGGGGCATCCCTCTAGAGGCGTACCCATTTGGCAGTAGGAAGTTCCTTAGCCTGACCATTTGTTGAAATCCAAAGAAACAATACGAGCCCTTTACAATTGCAATTGTATAACCTGCCTCCTAAGGAGGTAGCTATAGCAAGCATAATATAATGGTACCTATGCTGGCAAGGATTAATATTATACTTTCGAAAGGTTTTCTGCACTATGCACTAATAATAATATTATCAAAAAGGATTTTGCGCATTAAGCATGTTTGACTATCATAAGAAAAAATCTCCTCCAATTATGCATTTGCATTGTGTGTGTGTGAGGAGGCCTTATTGTAGTTTCATTTTCCAAAAAGCATTGCGGATTTCAGTCTTAAATTCTTTTGTTGTTGTTTTTGTTTAAAACTATTTTCGTTTGCTCACACCAGCCCCATGACTGACCCAGAGTGTATTTTTCTCTTTCTAAACTCTGGGTGCCCATAATTTTCCAAACGGGAAGTTTCGAGTTGGGTTTTTCAGATAATCAAATAGTAGTAGTAGATTCGATAGCATCTAGCTTTGGTTTTGGCGATAGCATTTGTTTCACTTCAACATTTCGGGCTGATCTTGCTTAATACATCAATGATGGTGGTTCGAGCTTAAGGTTTGGATATAACTTCTTTTGGATTGGAGTCTTTGGAACTTTGGCAATGAAGTCGCCATATGTTGGAGCATTTATCTTGTGGATTTCTGAAGATATTATCTCCTGAAGTTATCTCTTTTCGCTGTTGTATCTTGTCTCTGATTGTATTCGATATCATTTGTATCATTATTATATCAATTGTTGTATATCAATGATATTATTCATTTTCTTCCACTTAGTTGTTGTACTTCATGTGTTATAAGCTTCGGCGATCCAGATTCGGCATTTGAATCTGCGGCATTTGAATACGGGTGAAGTATTCGGTGCCGATTTTCGATGGTCGAGTCAGGATCGTTATATTAATCATGATGAATTTTTTATTTTCATCTATTCTTTGGTTGTAAGATTATTTGAAGTAAATCATAGAGTTATTTGGTTATTCCAAAAAATAGACTATGATGTCCTCAAGTGGTAGAATTTTTGGTAATGCCATTAGTGTTAATGACAAATTTGAAGGATCGATTACTAATGAAAACATTAAATCAATTTGTTAGTTGTCGAAAGTGGAAGGAGTCTCGTGTGAACTCACTTAGGAGTTTATGAATCCGTCCAGTTTGCCTCGGACTTCAAAAATTATATAGCACACAACGTATATTAATTATTTATATTTATCATGTTATAATATGTAATATCAATTAAGATTATAACCTTTGAAGCCACAAATATTTTAAAATTTCAGTTAATATTAGTTAGTGTCAATAGATGTACTAACGAAAATGTTAAAATATTTTTATTTATACCAATTTTGAAACACTATTACACACTTAGCATGATTTCCTTATTCCATATATAGGATGTTATTATCGTATCGATTGTGCATACTTAAATTTATATTCTATGTAAAATGCACCAATATTGAACTAATTCATCGCTTAAATTAATAGGCATGCTAAATAATGTAATCTATCAAGTAAGGAATTGTTTACATTTGATGTTAATGTTTTTTTATATAAATCCATTATTCTTTAAAAAATTGATTGTAACAACCCTGGTTTGGGGATTACCTTTCAATATTGAATTATAATGATAATTATAATTTAATATTGTGAATTAAAATAAAATTTGAGAAATTAAATTGTTTATTTGAAATAAACAATGGTATTTGGAAATTAACATGAGAAAATAAAGTTTGAAACTTTATTTTATTTATTTGGGTTGATAATAAATGGAAAATAATTTTTATTTATAGAAATTGCAGCAATTTTATTAATTATTTCCAATTACTTCTTTTAATAATTTTCAAAGGAAGTGTTTGATTTTTTAAAGGTTGTTTAATCAAATAAAAAGGTGGAAATTGATTTAAAACGAGTTGTAATTACAAAATTGACTTTAGAACGGTTAGTTATATTTTTCTAAGCAAGAAAAATATTTTTGTTGAATTTTAGAAGTTAAAAATGTAGACTTTTACATTTCTTTGGTGAAAATTGTTATTATTGTAAAATAGGGGATTTTAATAATAATAATGTTTTAAAAATTAAAATTAATCTTTTTATACAGTATAAAATATGTTACTTCTTAAGTATGTAAAATTACATACTTTGTTGTGTGAAAGTTTGAAAGAAATATGCATTTTATTTTATAATATAGTGTAATATGTGTGAACATTTGATTTAGGTGAATTAGTTCTTTTGGCTAAATGGTTTTCTTTTAATTTTAAGTCCAAGGCCCATTAGTACTTACCTGATATGAGAAAAGAGGAGCTTTACGTTCTTTTTTTTTCTCTCCTCCTCTTCTTCTTCCTGAAAGAAATCAAACCAGTAACCCACTTCTCAAAATTTCATTTTCAAGCTCATTTCTCCAAATCAATTTAACAAACTGAAATCTTTTGCAAACTAGAGTGAAATCTAAAGGTAATCAGTATCTAAACCTTATAATTTCATCAAATCCCTAATTTGAGAAAGAGGTTTCTAATTTACTGTATAATTTTGCTTGCATGTATTGTTTCTTCTTTCCATAGGTTCTTGAAGGCTCAAATCTTGTCAAAAGGCTCCAACTTTGCTACAAAATCCAAGCTTTTGCATCAAATCAGTAAGGTGAGAACAATATTTCACGAATACTAGCTAAATTGCTTATGAAATTGCTTGAATTTGCTGTATATGCAAAAGTTCATTCAATGTATAGTCTATTTTCGTTTCTGGCCTAAAGTGCCAACTTTGGCCATCCATAACTTTCATCTCCGGCAACGAAATGCTGCCGGATCTTTTTCTGAGTCAAGTTTATATGTTAAACTTCATTTTCGTAAATTTTGGTTGAATATTATGGTCATTTGAGTGTTCAAATCGTCACCGCAAAATCAATGCACAGCCTGCAAATATCCTATGCACATTTTGTTTTGAGTTGTTGCAAACATGGGCTGAGTGCATGTTTGAGACATCATATCTCTTTCGTTTCTTTCTCAAATTGCACGATTCTTTTTTTGTCTAAAAGATGAAGTTCTCTGCTTTGTGGATACCAAATTTCAGGTCATTTTGGCATAGACTGCTTATATAAATCTGGTGCCAAACTTGGACCTGGACCATGTTTTTGCCCGAAGTTCAACAGTGAAACATTGTCTTGGTTCAATTTTGAGCGATCATATCTTTCTCATAGTTTATCCAAATTGCATCATTCTTTTTCTTTTTAAGAGATGACATTTTCTATTATAAGTGTATCAATTTTTAGCTCAATCTGATGTCATTTGATCTCATGTTTAATGCCTGAAAGTTGAGTTCATGAGTGTTTTAGGCCTGCACATTTATTTGGTTTTTGAACTGTCGCAAACATGGCCTGAGTGCATGTTTGAGACAGCATAATTCATTCGTTTCAAATTGGATTTGAGTGATTCTTTTTGCAGATTGAAGTAGGAGTGTTGGTTTACATTCCTGTAGAATTTCATGAAAATCTGGGTTGGTTTGCTATTCCTAAACTACTGTCGAACTTGTACTCGCAGCTTGCTGTAATTCAGTATTTTAAAATTTGTTTTGGTCCGACTTTGAAATGACGCAGATTCTTCGTTTCAAATCTGATATGAATGATTCTTTTTTCAGATTGAAGTAGGAATGTTGAACTACATTCCTACCAAATTCCATGGCATTTGGACTCAGTTTGCAGGTCCAAACCTACTGTCGAACTTGGGTTCGCAGCCTGTTTTCACCGGGTTTTTTATACTTGGAATAATTTCCTGCTTTTTCTGATATTTACCGATTTCTTTGAGATTTTTCTCTAGATTTCGTACACGGATTTTATAAAGCATTACAAAGTGTTTTTCAAGCAAATTGACTTTTGAAATTATTATTTAATATTATTTTTAAGTATTAAATTAATTACTCCATAATAGGAGAATTTCAAATGCAATTTCTAAAGCGATTTTGAAGCGTTGCTAAAACTCGTTTTCTTCAATTTAATTTCTATATAAAACACACAATTTTTCACTTCGAGCGAAGAGAAAGGAGAATTAAATGACTAGATAAAATGCTTGCTATGAACACGTGCGTTTATCTTTTCAGTTAATTCCTAATCTATTCGTTTGATCGTTTTGACCTTTGGGTCTGGTTTACCGATGAGATGAGGTAAACTGTGTACTGCTTTAAGTGTGGAATTGACTAACGGTTAGTAAATCGTTTAGTGCGAACGTATGGTATGGGACGCAGGTTAACACTTTTCGGGTTCCTTTCCGAGAGTTTGTGACACATATTGCCAGTTATTGGTGTCCAGTACTGGGCCTCCGGACCTTCGCCACTACGGTTTGTTGCCTTCGGGCTTGTGCCTTTGGCTTTGTGCCTTCGGGTTTGTTGCCTTCGGGTTTGTTGCCCTATAGTATCGCTTTTGGAGTTGGTCCTTCGTCATCTCTCGAGAGATACTTGGGTTTGTCGCCTTCGGGCTTGTGGATCCTTGTTTATACAGTACTGAGCACGTGCATCTTTTGTTTCATTGATATTTATATTTCCCTAGAGTATCGCCTTTCGGAGTAGGTCTTTCGAACCACTCGATACATAACAATTACCTTGTGGAAACTTGTGTTACCTTCATTGGTATTTGTTATTTGCCTTTTTGGCTTGTTTGGGATATTCATATCATTTGTTTATTAAGTTGCCAATGATATGAGGCTTGTTATGATTCATCTTATGTAGATGATTGAGTTATCTCTTTTAGATATTTGTGGTACTTTATGACCTTGCATGTTCATTATCATTTAGCTTGTCTAACTGATTTGTTTAGCTAGACTGACCCATGTATTTTTACTCGGGTCAGACCGAGGTGTTTCAGGTTAGGTACATTTGGACTTAGCCTATTCTGCTTCCGCATGGACTATTCTGCTAGCTACTTTTGTTATCGCTTTTTGTGTCGTCCTTTTTGGTTGTAACTCTGATATGTATATTCTTTCGACTCATCTGTATATTGTGGTTGCTACGCCACTTGACATGTATCATTTTGTATACTCTATGATGTATCTGTATATGTATGTGATTATCTACTGTTCTGTGATGTGTTTTACATATGTGTTGTTATATTTTGTTCTGTTAGAACTTATAGCCATTATAGTTTTGTATTAAGTATCTATTGGATATGTCGATCCGCCAAAATAAATGCTGCATTTATCGACGTATACAGTTGATAGTTAAGACAAGGCTATAGTTGGTCGCTCCTATCCAGCTCTATTCTCCATATTCGCAGACAGTATTACCTTGTAATACTCTTTGCTAATGTGGGTTTCGGAGTGGGGCGTTACAGCTTGGTATCAGAGCTGAGTTCAGAACAAAATATGATAAACACATTTTACGGTACATCAAAGTGTAATACAAATGTTACGAATCCCTAAATCATCATACTTTCGTTCTTTTCGTGTCCTTTGGGGTAGATATAATTTTGGGAATATGTCTAGCATTGCATTTTAATTCCGTAGTTTTCCATATTTGAATTAATGATATCTACCATGTGAATAATCTTTATCTTATCTTAACTTTCAGTTAATGGCTAGAAGAGGTAGAGGACGACGCTTGGATGCTGGGCAATCCAGCGGCTCGCATCCGAACGGCGTTTATATGTCTGCTGATCAGTTTATGGAGTTATTTAGGAGCACCTAGCCTCCAACTCCTACTCCAGCTTCTCCTTCACGCAAGTCTCCTTTCGCGCGCATGTGTAGTGATTTCGCACATCTCGGAGGCAAGCCATTCAAAGGCTCCGAGTCTGTTTTGGAGGTTCAGGCTTGGATTCGTTCTTACGAGCGGATATTTTCTCGCATGGATATTTCAGATTATCATAGCGTTCTTGTAGCATCCAGCATGTTACAAGAGCGTGCTCTTGATTAGTACGAGCTATTCACTACCGAGCTCGACGAGTATACTCTTACATGGACTCAGTTTCGGGAATGATTCGAGCTTAAGTTCGTTCCTGAGTCTGAGAAAGCATCTCTTGCCCGTCGCTTCCTCGAGCTAAAGCAAGGGAAATCTTCTTTTTCTGATTATGTGTCCTCTTTCGAGGCTCTTTCTAAGTATGGCCTTGAGTATATTAGCACTCCATACAAGAAGAATCTCAAGTTCGTTTCCAGCCTTAAGAAGTATTTGAAGAAATTTTTGATGTTGCAGCTCAAGCTTTCTTTTAAGGAGCTAGTTGACTCAGCGCTTCATCTTGAAGCCGTCGAGAAAGAGATTGATAGTGGTGATGATGTTGAAGTTCGCAAGAACCCCAACAAGAAGCAGTTTCCATTTCAAAAGTCCAAGTCTTTTCCTTCCAAGAAGAAGAAGACTGGTGGTTCTAACTCTCAGAATCAGTCTACTGGAACACCTTCCGTTCGGAAGTGTTTCAATTGTGGTTCTCCTGATCATATGATTCGAGCTTGTCCTAAGCCTCTCTTCTGCCGCTATTGCAAGAAGGAAGGTCATCATGTTTCCACCTACCCTATTATTCCAGCTAATGCCAAGTCCTACAAGCTTTATGCTGCTAAGGCTTCTGGTGGTTCTTCTCAGCCCAGAGGTATATCTCCATCTATTTTGGAAGGTTCTATTTTATTTCATGACCGCAGTATTCGAGTTCTTTTCGATACGGGTGCTTCGCATTCATTCATATCGAAAATGCTCGTCGACGATTTGTCTTTGGATTTTTTCGTATGGTTACTTCACTACGGATTGCGAATCCTATCGGGTGATCCGCAACCCTTAGCATGCTTTGTGATGATGTTGAGATTGCTTTATGTGGCTTTTCTTTTCATGTGAATCTGCACGTTATTTCTTATTTGGGATTTGACATGATTTTTGGTATGGACTGGCTAGTGCGATATGATGCTAGGATTGTTTGTGCTCAGCGGATGTTATATCTTCGACATCCTGATTCTCCATCTCAGCTATCTTTTGTTCTTCGGAATGTGGAAAATTCCGACGTGGCTTTATATTCTCTAGACTCACGAGATGCTGATGATATATCTTGTATTCCTATTGTTTGTGACTTCTCTGATGTATTTGAGCCTGTTTCGGGTTTGCCACCCAAGCGAGCTATTGAGTTCCACATTGATCTCATTCCAGGCGCGCAGCCAGTTAGTCGTCTTCCCACGAGGATGTTTACAAAAGAAAATGAGGAACTCAGGAAGCAGCTTTTAGAGCTTGAGTCCAATCAGTTAATTCAGTCTAGTTCTTCACCGTGGGGTGTCGCGGTCGTCTTTGTGAGGAAGTGCGATGGTACACTTAGGCTTTGCATTGACTATCGCAAGCTTAACGAGTTGACCATCAAGAATAGGTATCCACTACCTAGGATCGACGATATGTTTGATCAATTGAGTGGCGCTAAGGTCTTCTCTCAGCTTGACCTTGCCACTGGTTTTCATCAGCTCCGAGTCGCGGAAGATAGCATACCTCTTACAGCTTTCCACACTCGATATGGATCTTACGAGTGGCTTGTTATGCCGTTCGGTTTGACGAACGCTCCTGCATTTTTTGTCGATCTTATGAATCGAGTATTCCGGGAATATCTCGATAAGTTCGTCCTTGTGTTCATCGACGACATCCTTGTTTATTCGAAATCTGAAGCCGAACATGCTAATCACTTGAGAATTGTCTTGAGTACTCTTCGTCACCATAAGCTTAAAGCCAAATTTTCCAAGTGCCATTTCTAGGAGAATAAGGTTAAGTTCTAAGGCCACGTCGTTTCTTCCGATGGCATTTCGGTCGATCTTTCGAAGATCGAATCTATCCAGAATTGGAAGAGGCCTGAGAATGTTCATGAAATTCGTAGTTTACTTGGATTGGCGGGTTATTACCGCCGGTTCATTAAGGATTTCTCTCATATTGTGCTTCCTCTCACTAGCCTTACTCGGAAAATCGTTCGATTTATTTGGTCCGACAAGTGCGAAGCTTCTTTTCAACAGTTGAAGGAGCTTCTCACCAATGCTCCTATTCTAGTGATTCCTGAAGGGAATCAAGATCTTGTTGTCTACACCGATGCTAGTAGATGTGGCCTCGGTGCCGTGCTTATGCAGAAGGATCAGGTAGTTGCTTATGCTTCTAGGCAACTACGACCGAATGAAATACGCTATGCCACTCATGACCTCGAGTTAGCCGCCATTGTCTTCGCCTTGAAGATTTGGCGCCATTATTTATTAGGCGAGCACTTCATTCTATACACCGATCACAAATTCTTGAAATATCTAATCACTCAGAAGGAGCTCAATGTGAAGCAACAACGTTGGCTCAATTTCCTTGCTTCCTATGACTTCGATATCCTGTATACCCCTGGTAAGGGTAATCGTGTTGCTGATGCGCTTAGTTGCAAACACTCGACTGTTGTTTCTATGATGCTGGCTGAGTGGAATATTCTTGAGACTCTATCCCTTTGTGATATTCGTGATCGAGCTCCATCCTCTGATTCTCCGATCTTATTATTTAGTTTGGAAGCTCGACCCAGTTTATTGGATCGTATTGCCGATACTCAGCGGTGTGATCCCGGTATTGTGCACCTTATTCAGATTTGTGAGTCTGAGTCCCGTGACGAGGAGTTGAGGGATTTCAGCATCGATTCTAATAGGTGTCTTCGCAAGAAGAACCGTCTTGTTGTTCCATCTGATTCTTCACTTAGGCATGACATTCTCGATGACTGCCACCGTTCTAAGTATACCATTCATCCTGGCGGTAGTAAGATGTATGCCGACGTGCATCGCCTTTATTATTGGGAAGGCATGAAGCGCGATGTGGCGAGTTATGTGAGTAATTGCATGACTTGTCAGCGTATCAAAGCCGAGCATCAGCGTCCATCTGGTCTCCTTTAGCCTCTAGAGATTCCATTGTGGAAATGGGATCAGATTTCGATGGATTTTATCGACGGCCTCCCTCGTTCGAGATCGGGCCATTCTAGCATTTGGGTTATTGTTGACCGCCTCACCAAATCAGCTCATTTCATTCCTATTAAGTCTAATAGGAGTGTTTCTCATTTGGCAAAGCTATATGTCAAGGAAATTGTGAGACTTCACGGTGTTCCTAGTTCGATTGTTTGTGGCCATGACCCGCTATTCACGAGTCATTTCTGGCAGAGTCTTCAGCAAGCTTTGGGAACGAAGCTTAATTTCAGCATAGCTTATCATCCGCAGTCTGATGGATAGACTGAACGGGTGAATCATATCTTGGAAGATCTCCTCCGTATTTGTATCCTTGATTTTGGAGGTAGTTGGGAGGATCATCTACCCCTTGTAGAATTCTCCTACAACAATAGTTTTCAGTCGAGTATCGGTATGGCTCCTTTCGAAGCCTTATACGGAAGGCCATGTCGATCACCTTCTTGTTGGTTGGAATCTGGTGAGAAGCTTATTCTTGGCCCAGATTCTATTCGTGATTCTTCTGAGAAGATTGATCTTATTCGTCAAAGAACGAAAGAGGCACAGAGCCGCCAGAAATCCTACGCGGACAACCGTAGGAAGCCTCTCGAGTTCTCTATCAGTGATCTAGTATTTATTCGTGTTTCTCCTTTAAAAGGGGTTATGCGCATCAGTACGACTGAGAAATTGGCTACTCGCTTTATAGGACCATTTCCTATTACTGAACGTATTGGCCTTGTGGCTTATAGAGTTTTGCTTCCAGCTCATCTATCTGGCATTTATGACGTATTTCACATCTCTCAGCTTCGGAAGTGTCTTCGAGAGTCGGATTCTGTTATCGATTCTCCTCATTTGCAAGAGCTTGAGATCTCACCAGACTTATCTATTGTGCAGCAGCCTATTCGAGTACTTGCTTCGGAGGTGAAACGCCTTCGAAACAAGGACGTGCCGCTCGTTAAAGTTCAATGGTCCGCTAATCCCAATGACTGCACTTGGGAAACCAAAGAGTTTATCGAGTAATCCTACCCTGGTTTCCTTTCTTCGCATAGCGATGGTGAGAAATTCTTTTTACCTCAAGCTTGTTTTCCTATCTTTTGAAGTGATGAAATATATGGTTACATATATACTTTTCCCTAGGAATTGCGGGGACACAATTTTGTTAAGGGGGGAAGTCTGTAACAATCCTGGTTTGGAGATTACCTTTCAATATTGAATTATAATGATAATTGTTATTTAATATTGTGAATTAAAATAAAATTTGAGAAATTAAATTGTTTATTTGGAATAAACAATGGTATTTGGAAATTAACATGAGAAAATAAAGTTTGAAACTTTATTTTATTTATTTGGGTTGACAATAAATGGAAAATAATTTTTATTTATAGAAATTGCAATTATTTTATTAATTATTGCCAATTACTTCTTTTAATAATTTTTAAAGGAAGTATTTGATTTTTTAAAGGTTGTTTAATCAAATAAAAAGGTGGAAATTGATCTAAAATGAGTTTTAATTATAAAATTGACTTTAGAACGGTTAGTTATATTTTTCTAAGCAAGAAAAATATTTTTGTTAAATTTCAGAAGTTAAAAATATAGACTTTTACATTTCTTTGGTGAAAATTTTTATTATTGTAAAATAGGGGATTTTAATAATAATAATGTTTTAAAAATTAAAATTAATCTTTTTATACAGTATAAAATATGTTACTTCTTAAGTATGTAAAATTACATACTTTGTTGTGTGAAAGTTTGAAAGAAAAATGTGTTTTATTTTATAATATAGTGTAATATGTGTGAACATTTGATTTAGTGAATTAGTTCTTTTGGCTAAATGGTTTTCTTTTAATTTTAAGTCCAGGGCACATTAGTACTTACATGATATGAGAAAAGAGGAGCTGTACGTTCTTTTTTTTTTCTCTCCTCCTCTTCTTCTTCCTGAAAGAAATCAAACCAGTAACCCACTTCTCAAAATTTCATTTTCAAGCACATTTCTCCAAATCAATTTAACAAACTGAAATCTTTTGCAAACTAGAGTGAAATCTAAAGGTAATCAGTATCTAAACCTTATAATTTCATCAAATCCCTAATTTGAGAAAGAGGTTTCTAATTTACTATATAGTTTTGCTTGCATGTATTGTTTCTTCTTTCCATAGGTTCTTGAAGGCTCAAATCTTGTCAAAAGGCTCCAACTTTGCTACAAAATCCAAGCTTTTGCATCAAATCAGCAAGGTGAGAACAATATCTCATGAATACTAGCTAAATTGCTTGTGAAATTGCTTGAATTTGCTACATATGTAGAAGTTAATTCAATGTATAGTCTATTTTCGTTTCTGGCCTAAAGTGCCAACTTTGGCCATCCATAACTTTCATCTCCGGCAACGAAATGCTGCCGGATCTTTTTCTGAGTCAAGGTTATATGTTAAACTTCATTTCTGCAAATTTTGGTTGAATAATATGGTCATTTGAGCGTTCAAATCGTTACTGCAAAATTAATGCACAGCCTGCAAATATCCTGTGCACATTTTGTTTTTGATTTGTTGCAAACATGGCCTGAGTCCATGTTTAAGACATCATATCTCTTTCGTTTCTTTCTCAAATTGCACGATTCTTCTTTTGTCTAAAAGACGAAGTTCTGTTATTTATGCATACCAAATTTCAGGTCATTTTGGCATAGACAGCTTATATAAATCTGGTGCCAAACTTGGACCTGGACCATGTTTTTGCCCAGAGTTCAACAGTGAAACACTGTCTGGGTTCAACTTTGAGCGATCATATCTTTCTCATAGTATATCCAAATTGCATCATTCTTTTTCTGTTTAAGAGATGACGTTTTCTACTATATGTGTATAAATTTTTATCTCAATTGATGTCATCTGATCTCCTGTTTTATGCCTGAAAGTTGAGTCTAGGAGTGTTTTAGGCCTGCACATTTATTTGGTTTTTGAACTATCGCAAACATGGCCTGAGTGCATGTTTGAGACAGCATAACTCATAAGTTTCAAATTGGATTTGAGTGATTCTTTTTGCATATTGAAGTAGGAGTGTTGATTTACATTCCTATTAAGTTTTATGAAAATCTGGGTTGGTTTGCTATTCCTAAACTACTGTCGAACTTGTACTCGCAGCTTGCTGTAATTCAGTATTTTAAACTTTGTTTTGGTCCGACTTTGAAACGACGCAGATTCTTCGCTTCAAATCGGATTTGAATGATTCTTTTTGCAGATTGAAGTAGGAATGTTGAACTACATTCCTACTGAATTCCATGCCATTTGGACTCGGTTTGCAGGTCCAAACCTGCTGTCGAATTTGGGTTCGCAGCCTGTTTTCAACGGTTTTTTTATACTTAGAATAATTTCCTGCTTTTTCTGATATTTTCCGATTTCTTTGAGATTTTTCTCTAGATTTCGTACACGGGTTTTATAAAGCATTACAAAGTGTTTTTAAAGCAAATTGACTTTTGAAATTATTATTTAATATTTTTTTTAAGTATTAAATTAATTAGTCCATAATAGGAGAATTTCAAATGCAATTTCTAAAGCGATTTTGAAGCATTCCTAAAACTCGTTTTCTTTAATTTAATTTCTATATAAAACACACAATTTTGCACTTCGAGCGAAGAGAGAGGAGAATTAAATGATTAGATAAAACGCGTGCTATGAACACGTGCGTTTATCTTTTTAGTTAATTCCTAATCTATTTGTTTGATCGTTTTGACCTCTGGGTCTGGTTTACCAATGAGATGAGGTAAACTTTGTACTGCTTTTAGTGTGGAATTGACTAACGGTTAGTAAATCGTTTAGTGCAAACGTGTGGTATGGGACACGCGTTAACACATTTCGGGTTCCTTTTCGAGAGTTTGTGACACATATTGCCAGTTAGTGGTGTCCAGTACTGGGCCTCCGGACCTTCGCCACTACGGTTTGTTGCCTTCGGGCTTGTGCCTTCGGGTTTGTGCCTTCGGGTTTGTGCCTTCGGGTTTGTTGCCTTCGGGTTTGTTGCCCTATAATATCGCTTTTGGAGTTGGTACTTCGTCACCGCTCGAGAGATACTTGGGTTTGTCGCCTTCGGGCTTGTGGATCCTTGTTTATACAGTACTGAGCACGTGCATCTTTTGTTTCATTGATATTTATATTTCCCTAGAGTATCGCCTTTCGGAGTAGGTCTTTTGAACCACTCGATACATAGCGATTACCATGTGGAAACTTTTGTTACTTTCATTGGTATTTGTTATTTGCCTTTTTGGCTTGTTTGGGATATTCATATCCTTTGTTTATGAAGTTGCCAATGATATGAGGCTTGCTATGATTCATCTTTTGTAGATGATTAAGTTATCCCTTTTAGATATTTGTGGTACTTTATGACCTTGCATGTTCATTATCATTTAGCTTGTCTAACTGATTTGTTTAGCTAGACTGACCCGTGTATTTTATACTCGGATCAGACCGAGGTGTTTCAGGTTAGGTACATTTGGACTTAGCCTATTCTGCTTCCGTAGGGACTATTCTGCTAGCTACTTTTGTTATAGCTTTTTGTGTAGTCCTTTTTGGTTGTAACTCTGGTATGTATATTCTTTCGACTCATCTGTATATTGTGGTTGCTACGCCACTTGACATGTATCATTTTGTATACTCTATGATGTATCTGTATATGTATGTGATGATCTACTGTTCTGTGATGTGTTTTACATATGTGTTGTTATATTTTGTTCTGTTACATCTTATAGCCATTATAGTTTTGTGTTAAGTATCTATTGGATATGTCGATCCAGCAAAAAAAATGCTGCATTTATCGACGTATACAGTTGATAGTTAAGACAAGGCTATAGATGGTCGCTCCTATCCAGCTCTATTCTCCGTATTAGCAGACAGTATTACCTTGTAATACTCTTTGCTAATGTGGGTTTCGGAGTGGGGCGTTACATTGATATACTATGTATGCCTTAAAATTTCTTAAGCAAGTTTATTAATAACTTTTTGCCACTAGTGTCAGGGAATCAAACTAATGCAAATCAATTAAATCCAAAAATATGCACTTTCATCTTTATATGACTCTAATCCAAAATGTACCATTGAACAAATTATATTGTGATCCCTGTGTGCATAGCACAGGTTCACACCGGCATTTCATTACCCAAGTTCTAATTAATGATAAATGATTAGTATATCACACATAATAATTGGCATCTAAATTTAATAATTAACAGCTGATGACTATAAGTAATAATTAAGAAACAATGTAATCAGGAATCTAAAATTTAATTCAATGTTCATCTTATAATTAGTAATTAACACTGTTAACTTCATTTATTAATCTTTAATGATTAATTTGAGTAATTCATAATTCAAATTTAGTAGTTAGTAATTTAGGCGAATAGTTTGAATGTAATGAATATTAATAAATAATTAACCATCTATACTTCAAAATGGATATTTTATAATTTAAGTTTGGTGTTCAATAATTTATAATAAATATATAATTATTATCATCTTTCTGTCACAATAGTTTTTGTGAAGACAATAAGATTATTTTAGAATTTAATCCTATAATGGTATGGAATTATCTCTTATGAAAAATTAGAGTGGATGCCAAAATGTTTTGCACATTTCTAATGCACTTCAAGCTTGCATTTCACCAAAGTCTGATATGGTTATTAGTGGTTGTAAAACCTGTGAAGAAGAACGCAAAAATGAGTGATGATGAAAAAGAAAAGATAAACACAATTGTCTTTGTAAGTTTTTCATATAAAATCAATTATTATATTAATTTACATTTTTGCTAATCATAACATTTGCATGCTTCAATCTATAACCAAAATAAAATCCTTATTGAATTGTCTTAGAGGCCTAAATTTTAATTGTGATGTACAAAAACAAAAAAGTTGATTGAAGAAAGAATAGATACATTCTTAACATATAGGGGCATACCAAAAGTACATATGTACACAAACTGCACGTAGTAACTCATTCATAGGGCATCACCAATGTTCTAAAACTAAATTGTCATGATATGTGTAGTTCTATGAAAAATATGCTAGAAATAGTAAGTACATTGTATGTTATTTATGGTAGGCCCATAACATTATATTAGCTAATGCAAGTTTAAAGAAGTAATATGTAAATTTACTAATAAATAAAAACACTTCACAATGAAGCAGCATAATGAACACGAACCGTGGTGTTTAAATCATGAAATGGGCATCTGCATCGCAAATGTCGAATTCCTCTATCCCAGTGTCCTAGCAAACCAAATCTAGTCATCTACTCAAGTTCCAACTCCAAGAAATTTGAGGAACAAATCATTTCAATCCAATTTTTGATTCTTCTAGTTTCTCATAACCCTTAACAAACCACAAAAACATTGTTGTTGTTGTTGTTATATATACATACACACACAAAACAAAACAATTAAAATAAAAAAAATAACCAATTGCGGTAAACCATCTCTGACTAGCGTTTACTTTGCCAAATCTAAAGCATCACACTATGATGGCAAGGGTTATCAGTGTAATGCAAAACTACTTGCGATATCACTCGTAAAATTGTAGGATCTCCACCATCTTGTCTTGTAATCAAAACCTTGAGAGGTAAGGAGCCCATGATCTTAAAAGACCCTCTTATGGTAGGTTACTACTTGAGATAGTTTACTACTTAAAATGGTTTACTTTCATAATAATTTTAGAAAAAATCTTCTTCTCGCTCACTAAGTAAGCATGTATGGAGCAACCATATTCCAATTCTAATGTAATTCATTCACCATGTCTAGTACCATATAGTTTAAAAATATTTATTTTAGTAATGGAACACTTACTGCAAATTAAAAAATATACCGTAGGATAAGATTTGCAATAAGTTTTCCCATTTTTAAATTAATTTTTTAATTTATATTGTACCATACAAGATGCATGAATTACTTTTTAATTCGATAAATGGCAGCTTCATAAATACTTATCAAGTGAGCCATATGCATACATGTAACGACTCGTAAATTCAAACAATTTTTAAAAGAAATATTAATTGTAATTGTTGAATAGAATTCGGATAGGAATAAAAATTTGATATTTTATTTATGTGATTTATTGATTTGAACTGGAACAAATTTATTAAATAACAATTTCCTTTAAGTTATATAAAGGTGACAATATAGATTTGAATGTAATCGGATGAGAATTAGATGCGTAGTTAATGGCATGAATTGGATAATAAAGGAAATTGTAAGCGACGATAAAATGCATATTTATTTAAGAAAAATAAAATGTGTGATTTAAATGATAACATACCAAGTTGATTTCAAATAACAGAATGAGGTAAAACAATTAACTGGTAAGTGATGGATGTTTTTCTTTAATGTCATGAACGCTACAACTGTTTAATAACGACAATAGAAGTTACAAATATATTAGTAACAATAAATTGGAAATTTATAACCACCATTTAGTTTGAAATATATATATATATATATATTGAATTTACTGGCAATTTACCTTTTCAATATGATAAGGGGAAACAAGTTAATATTGCATTAATTGATATTACATTAGTTGATACTACATCTTTTAATTAAGATAAAATGTAATGATCTGTAATTTTTAGCAACTTTAAATTGGTATTATTTTGAATTTAAATAAAAATTGAATTTGGAAAAAAAATTGAATTTGTGACTGAGTGTTTTATTTGACCAAATTTAATAGAATAAATTTTCTTGTGAAATTTCAAATTTTGGTCAAACTAAGTCAAAGTTTGACTTTTGGTTGGAAAATTTAAGTTTGTATTTTAAAGTTTTATTCTTTTTATACGATATTAGACTAAATTCTAATATCCTCTCCATTTTCCATTTCATCAAAATCAAATTCCTATTGCTCTAAAAAAATTAAATTACTGTGAAAAATTAACATAAATTTATAGTGCATATTTGTGTTTTTGGCCAAGTCTTATTGGGTTTGTTTGGTCAAATGGCTCCTTAGTAAACCAAGAAACCCTAGGAACTCTAAGAGACTTTGGACCTCTCCTTTTCCCATCCATTGATCTTCTGTTTTCCTTTATCTGACTAAAACCAAGTATGTACAGATAATTTCTCATTGAGAAATTTTCTACGTACTCTTCTCCTTCTTTCTCAAATCTACAAAACTTCAAAACCCTAAATTTCTCAAATCCACAAACTCCTTTCCTCCTCTCTTTAAAAATGAAACTACTTAAAAAAACTTTAATTTGAAATAATAGTTATGAAATTCTATACTAATTTTTTGAGTAAAAGTTAAGCCAAAACTACTTTAAAATAAAACTATTATATCAATATTAATGTTAAAATTTTCCTTTTAAAATCATATTACTAATTTAACTTTAAAAATAATTGACTACTATAATTTACTTAAATAAATATTTACTTTTCAGTTTAAAAGCAAATAAATAATAAATTTTCTAAAAGCATTATTTAAAAACATCTTTAAACTTCTTGTTTATACTCAGAAATCTTCCTTTGGAAATATAGTTAGCTTTCTAGGAAAATACACTTTCCATCCCAACATAACCCGTATAATCATTTATAAATCCTTCTCGATTTATGCTAGTTTAATTTACGTCCCAATCTCATAAATTTCTTTCAACACTTTAAAAATAAAACCACCTTTTTATTTTTAACCAAATCACCCTTTCTTATAAATTCCCATCTTGAATTTAAACTTCCAAATCACCTTCTGATAAATATTTCACTTTATTTATAAACCATGTTTATAAATTTCACAATCTCATTCTCTTTTAATCACAGTTTCAATTACTTAGTCGATTTTCAAATCGATTTCCGAAACCAACTCCATTTTAAAATAAATTCCTTTACTTATCCAAATTTATTTCAAAACCCATTAATTCCATATCCACTCCTTTATTAAGATTTAAAATCTTATTTTAAACTGAAACATCCATTTCATACTTTCCCAAATTCAATCTTTAGTTTACCCAATTTCACTATAATTATTTTACTTAAAAGCTCCCATTTTATTTTCCTTTAGAAATCCCACTTTCATATATTTGATATCTTAAAATACCCAAATATATTCAGCCAAACATAGCATTTAACAATTTCAATTACCAATATAATCTATCACAGATTATCAAATAAATCATACCACATAATATAAAAACAAGTTTCAATATTTTGAGTAATCCAGTTGGAACCCCCCAACCTATTTCCCTGCATCCATAGATGTTAGCACAATATAAAAACACCAATCCCACTTCGAGGGGGATATCGTGGTATAAAGGGTCATCTTCTATTATGCCAGGTGCATAGGGTCTCATCCGCTATATAATGCAGGAATATCAATCACTCTAATAAATATATACTACAATATATATAATATACCACATCCAGACTGATAATAAATCATCGGTGCAATCAAACAACCAATAATTTAAATTTAACTATTAAATTTAAATGGTTATCTAAATTAGTGAGATTAACTCACCTTTGGTTTTATTTGCAACCCATTTCTATTCCGCTTGATTTCTTCACGATTTTGACCTTGTATGAACAATTCACGATTTATTAACATTTGAACTAACCACACAATTTATTACCATTTAACAAATTTAATTTACTAATAATGTGATTTAATTTAAATTAAAAATTTCCCTTTAAAAATCTTTTAGTAACTAAAATAAATCAAATAAGTTAATTTAACAAATTAATCACCAAATCCATTGTTTAAAATAAACCAGTAAATTAAAAATGTATAATTTTATTTATTTCCTTTTGAAACTACATACATATATAGTTATAAAAATAATTTATGGATCTCAAAAATTCTAATTTATATATATTCAATATTCTTTAAAAATTCCTATTTTCTTCGAAATCTTACAAATATACATATATTTTTACTATGTTCCTATATATGATAAAATATGTATTTGTTTATATAAATAAATTTATATTTATATTATATAGATTTCTCTTTACTATATACATGTATAAAAATAAACTACACACACACATATATATATTTCTGTAATATGTATATATATATAATTCAATGAAATAATTTAAAATAAAATACCTTCATAGCACCCTCTTAGTCCAACGCTTACGATCCACCTAGCCGCCATTCCGCTCGACCCACATCACGAATGTTCACCGCCGCAGTTGAGCACTTTTGTGATAATCCGGATTTCTTTGGCATCAGATAATTGTATAATTATCTGATTTAAACTATTGGAAAACACTAATTTATATAGATTGAACAAATAAAAACCATTTAAGGATTCATTACTTCATGGGTTTGCAAATGTAAGTTAAATGTTTACATAATCGCAAATAGAAGCATACAATGTATCTAATTATAAGCATAAACAAATATAAACATATTACATAACTAATATAAAATATAAAAAATTCATGAATGAGGAGATTAAAACGTAAAATATATTGTCTTTAAACATTTGTGAAGAAAATAATAATAATAAATAAATAAATACACTTGTAAATCTTTGAACACATACAAACAACATTTGTAAGCCAAGCATCCTATAAACCAACAAGTGGTAAAATAATTCTTAATTAGTAATTAAATTAAAAATAAAGTTTTGAGAAAATACTTTTTGTATTCTTTCATCTAATTTTTTTTCTCATCTTCTAATATAAACAAATAATCCAAAATTCAAAGAAAAAAAGGGGAAAACGGTTTCAGCCTGTTCAAACTCAACAACATTTCTGCATGAATAAATCTGGAGTTTAAAAAAAACAGTAAAGCAAACTTGCATTCTCTTTCCCAATCTGGAAATTGACTACTACATGCAACTGCATTTTTAAATCGAAGCAAGCACTCCAGTTTAAAAGAAAAATCAAATTCAAGTAGCAAGCAAAATCAACATCTTCAGATTTCAAAAGCAGGAGCAGGGTCTCAGATTTCATAAATTAAGGTGAGCAAAACTACTCTTTAAATATTTCAAAACCCATCTTCATCTTGATTGGTATAAAGTGATTATCGAAGTTTGGATGGAAACTAGGTTTGCATGACTGTTTGAAAATGAAAGAATGTGTATGTAAGTTAAAAATTGAGTGCACGATTGAACAACAGGTTTCCAATCAAGTATTTCTTTCCAGATTTTTAAAATCTGACAATTTAGTATAAAAGTAATCTCTCTTCATCATAAAAAAGGGGGGTGAGTAAATAAACTATAATTGATTTTAAACTAGATGCTTGCAATGATCATTAATGGTATGATATGAATTATGCATGCTGTATATCTGTGTTCTTCTGATTTTAGCTTCCAAGCTCAAACTTTACTCAAAAAAAAATTCATATCCACTTGAACTAATTGTTGTTAGAACTTAAGATCTAAACAGAATTCATTTATTTAATTATGAAGTAAGTTTTAAAATTTTAATTTAGCTAAAGTAAATCTGGAATGGCTCTAGAAACCAAGTGGGACAGGCAAGAACTAGTTTAATTGAAATTTAAATTGTTGTAATTCATTGATCCAGGTTTATAAACCTATTATTGAATCAAAAACTTGATTTTTTAAAGGAGAAATCAAAATTTATAGTTGGGTTTAGAATAGGCATTGCTGGGATGAACCGAAATGGGGACTTTGGAGGTTATTGATGACCCAAGTGATCGGGAATGATGGCGTTTCCACTGAAGGTGGTGGAGTGATATGTGAACTCGGCAAAATTTTCAGAAAGGTGGGTTGACCACCATGGCGGCGACAGAAGATCGTTTTATTCTGTAGCCCTAGTTTTTGGGGTTGGTCTGAAAATGCTCGTCCCATCGCCTCTGGTGGATCGAGTTCCACCAGATTTTAGGAATCGATAGTGTGAAGGTCGGCGATGTTGTGACAGGAGGCATAGATGCTCCGATGATCGGCATTTTGAATTCAAGGGAATTTCCTGTATTGAGTTTTTCCAGGTTAGTGCAGAGTGACTCGATCGTGATTTTGGTTTGTTATGTATGAACTGGTGATCGGGATAGAGTTTGGGGGTGATGGTCGATGTGGGGAAGTCGGCGTGAATGATCGAAAGCGGCGACATCGTAGGTGCAGGTGCACAGTGATGAGGGTGTGTCAGCAGTTTTGGTTTGGTATCTGAGCGGAGGAGTAATGTGAACTCGAAGGAGAAATCGTGCTTTGGGGGTTGTGGCTCGAGTATAAACTCGAGTGATTTGAGTGTGGACTGTAAGTTTAAAACTTGAAGTAAAAATCCAAAGTTATTGGAAATATGGGGGAGAACGAGGGGAAACTCAGGTATAGGTCCGAGTAGCCTTCGGGTAGAACCCGAAGCAACTATTTTAAACAATTTTAAAATAATTTTAAATCCTATTGTTTTGAAAATTTAGATTAAACTTTTATATAACCTTACTTTATATATATTAGCTATTTCTTAACGATTGGTTATGAAATTTTAAAGGTTGTTTAAGTTACATTATGTTAAATGAAATTTTAAAGTGATTTAAACATTAATTTAAATGTAAGTTTAAGATTTGATAAAAGTAAGTTTAAAATACAAATTGAAATTAGTTTAATTTCTACTTGTTAAAAATTTAAGTCAATTAAGGAAGTTAAAGATTTGTTAACTTTAAAGTTTGCAAGTTAATGGTTATTTTATTTCAAATCTTATTTAGAGGATTTAATTAAGTTTAGTTAATTTTAAATGTTAAAATTTGCAAAATGTCAATGGAAATTAAGGTCTTTATAAGAGAATGATTTATCTTAAAGATGATATAAGAGATAATGTCATGAGATCAATTAGTTTTAATAAAGGGAATTAAGTATAATTAATTAATTTGGATTATTAAGTGATAAATTAAGAGTAATTAATTGGTTCAATTAATCAATAATTGGGGTTTAAAATTAATTAATCAATTCAAGGCTAACTAATTGTAATTAAGAATTATTAATTAAAGATTGTTAATTAATGATCAGAGATTAAGAAATTGAGTAATTAAAAATTAATTATCACGTAAATATGATTGATTAGTTTGGTAATTAGGGTGTTGTTATTTAAGTAATTGGAGGCTACTTAATTAATAATTTAGAAGTAATGTAATTTATAATTAAATTTATTAATTAATAATTTAGTTTTTATTAATTAATAATTAAGAGATCATTGGTTTGTTATAATTATGGATTAATTAATCTATATTAAGAGGTATTGATTAATAATTAAAGTTACTAATCAATAGTTGATGGTTAATTAATCAGTTAGTTAGAGGTTAATTAATTGATTATAAAGTAATTAAGGTTTGATTACTTTGTATTAAGGAGATTAATTAATAATTGAGATTTATTAATTGATAATTAAAGGATAATTGATCTATGATTAGAGATTAATTGATTGATTGATAAGGTAATCAAGGAGTGATGAATTAATTAAATGATTGTAATTAATTAATGGTTCATTATGCAAGACTAGATGATTAATTATGATACGATTTGATAATGCTTGCTTATGGATGATTGTTTGTTGAATGTCTGAATTGAATAATATTTATTGGATGACATGCTATGACATTCTATTGATATGATATTGGTTATATCAATGATAAATGGGTGATGTTTGTCTGTGTTATTGTTGTTTAAAAGTGACATTCAGTATTTGAATTAAATCACTTAAATAACATGGTTTATGATGGCATTGGATTCGAAGAGACCGAACTCAGGTATTAGTAAATACCCGAAACCACTTCGATTCTTTGTAATTTGATATATGAAATCAATAGGATGAAGTGGAATGATTTAAGTGAATTGGACCATTTAATCTATGTTTTGGCACTTAGAAATTGATGTCTATAACAACTTGTGAAGTTGTAAATTGTTATGAGTTACCCCAGGTCAAAAATTGGTTATTGTTTTGGTGTATTTCATATTAGAGGGGTTTACTCACGTTGATTTCCAGCCTGACCCGGGTGTTACTTTGATGTAATGCTCGGGCCAGACCGAGTATTACAGATTTTCAGGTAAGGACGTTCTGGAGCTCAGGAGTTGAGCTGGAGGTCAGGAACGTATGGAGTGTTTTCCGCTGTGATATGTTATTGTATATCCAGGACATGTTGTTTTAAACGGTCCAGCGATTGGTAATGGTTGTAACTCTGATGTATGAAAATATATAAGTGTACCGATACAGTTCTTCTTTGTAAAAAATTTATTTATGTGATATTATATCTTAATCCGCTGCGAATGTGAGAATCTTTGTTTTGGTATTTTTTCTCTTCTTTTTCTTCTATCTATTTTTTCTTTTTCATAACTATCTGGAGTTTTTGGAATCAAAAATTCCGGGTCGTTACAGTTGGTATCAGAGCGAGGTTAAGTGAGAACCTTGGCTCTGTTGAGATTACTAATCAAGTGTAACGACCCGGAATTTCTGAACCAGAAAATTCCAGATAGTTAGAGAAAAAGAAGAAGAGGTAGAATAACAAGAAGAAACACCAGAACACAGATCACAGAAGAAACTCTCCATTCGTTCCTGTTCTCCAGCTCGCCTCCTGAGCTCCGGAACGTCTAACCTGAAAATCTGTAATACTCGGTCTGACCCGAGCATTACATCAAAGTAACACCCGGGTCAGGCTAGAAACCAGCGTGAGTAATCCCATCTAACATGTAATACAAAACTATACAACTCATATAAACCCGGGGTAATTTATATCAATTTACAACTTCACAAGTTGTTTCAGACATCACTTATTTTACACGTCAAATTCTAAGTACCAAAACTTAGATTAAATGGTTCAATTTACTTAAATCATTTCATTTAGCATATTGATTTCACATAGCAATTTACAAAGAATCGAAGTGGTTTCGGGTATTTACTAATACCCGACTCCGGTCTCTTCGAAATCAATATCATCTTAACTTAAATTTTAAAGTTAAGTACAATTCAATTTTAAATAGGATGTCACAGTAATTCATCATCAATCGATAGCCACATCATCACAATTTAAATCAAACATATCTTATCACATAGCATCACAAACCACATATTTGGGATAACACTTAATCAAAGGCTTCCACTATCATTCTATTTATCCCATAATTAATTTCACAAATTAATTTATTCTTAACCAAATACAGTAATTAACCTTTAATTTCTTCGTTAATTACTTATTAACCATAATTATTAATCGCCCTTGCTTAATAACACCTAGAATTTTACTACCTTTAATTACTTCATTGAATAAATTAATCCCTAATTTATTCTCTAATTAATCCCTTAATTAATTACAAAGTAATTATATCCAAATTACTTCATCATTAAACATCTTTAATTACATTCAGTAATTACCATTAATTACTTCCTTAAGTAACTACACTTCCACTAACTACATTAAGTAATAAATTTCTAAATTACTTACATTAGCCATACTTTAGTTACTCCATTAATCACCCTCCTTAATTAATGACATTAAGTAATTATTTCACAATTCCCCTAATTAATTTCATTAAGTAATTAATCTTTACTAAATTAATCATCTTCTAAATTAATAAATCAATCCTTTAAATTGATTACCAATCAATTAACCTTTATTAATTATCTTAAGAATTTACTTAACTGATTCCATTAATCAATTTAAACATTCCTAATATATTAAATAATTTATACTTAATTAAATTCATCATTTAAATTTTTTCCTTTGAAAACATTTTTAAAGTTTAACTTAATTTGTTAAATCTTATTAATTAATTTTCTTAATTGATAAATCCTTTAATTAATTACATTAAGAAATTGTCTATTCTTCTGATTAATTATCCTTTAATTACTTAAGTTAATTAACCCTTAATAAATTATGTAATTAACTATTCTTAATTACTTACATTAATTGACCTTTAATTAATTACATTATTTTAATTATACTAAAATCAATTACATTAATTAAGGATCCTTAATTGATTATAATAAGTAATTATTATAGTAAGTAAGTATCCTTATTAATTACATTAAGTAATTATTCTTTAATTAATTTCATCCTTTATATTTTTAAAGACACATAGGAATTTATTTTTTTTTATTTATTTTTACAAATATATAATTATTGAAACTTAAAATCAAAACACACTTGACTTTATAATTTATATTTTGAAACTTGTTTGAAACTTGCTTATTTACTTTTCTTTTAAATGTAGATTAATAATAATCTTTGGAAACTTTATATTTTAAAGATTGGTTAACATTTACTAAAAAGACTTTGCTAATCCACTGTCATATAAACCCGGCCCACGCCCATACTCCAGACTTGATCCCTCTCTCCTTCCTTACTTAACTTAAACCCAACCTGCTAACCCACTTGCGTCCAACCCGTGTTCAACCCTTACTGCAATCTCGAGTCCTACCATCTTCTTCCTCCTGTTCTAATTGGTGACTAACTTAAACAATACTCCAGCAACCACCACATATACCCTGTGCATCGTGCACATGCACGCAGGATCGGAGGTGCTCCAACCTTCACCGCCGCCGTCACCAAGTCGCTAATGTCCTCCCCGATCTCCATGGCTACCCCGAACTTCTTCAAAGGATAATCTCGTGCTACGAACCCAACCAGGAATGAACGAACCACCCTCAAACATCTCGTCATCTCCATTCCACCCACTATTAAACACTATACTCCGCCGAAACCATCACCATGAACTCCTCTTTACATTACCCCTGAACTGCACCCTTCTCTTGACTCCTCACCGACGCCACCGATGCTGAACTGAAGCTCGAAAATTCCGTTGTTAAACCCTATTTCCCCAACGTGCCATCGCCACACTTCTTTATTGAATGACCCACTATTTTTGCCAAGCCCCCTGATCGTTAATCTTGCTTCAAACCAAAACTCGACCACTCGAAAACCTTCGACCATCAGAAATTGCTCAAGAACCCAATTCCAGATATTACCCAAATTCACATCCATTTCGATGCTAAAAATTATGATTTAATTTTTAAAATTCATCATTTCAAGAAATAAACCCGGTTATATACTTGAGTTCATGATTTATTTAAACTGTGATTTTGATGTATTCGTGTTTTTACTGTATTGTCTTAATTTTACTAACACCATCTCTAAATCTTGGTTGAAAATATTTATAGATCTAATACCACATCATTTCAATCCAGTTTGATTTATACATCCAAGCCTAGAAAAATCCAGAAAATAAATATTGAATTTTATCGAGATTTGAATGCATGTTCAACAAGAACAGAGCCAAAATCTGTATTCAAACATTCATATCCATATATATATATATATATATATATATATATTCAGTTTACATTATATAATTATGCAAACCAAACTTATCACTTTTACTTCAGATATTTCTTTCATGCATCAAGTCTAAATCAGGTTTAAATTCTTTGAAGGATTTTCTTACTCGCTACTATACACAAAAACTGGCGCTGCATGTCCCAGAAATGTATATAAATACTGATACTCATATACATAGTTTTTTTTAAAACATTTTAAGTATCATGCACAGCATAATTCTAATCAGGCTTAAAAAATTCATCGCATGCTAGTCCAAGGTATATTAGATTTCAGAGTTTTACTTACGCAAATATCACTTATATACCCAGGCAACACATCCATTCACTTATGCAAGTAAAAATTGATACATTCTATAATCAAAACTTGCATGCATTTAGTTATCAAGTAGAATTTAGTTTCAAGAGGGTAGATTTACTCACCTGCTTTGAACAATGAAGTCTGGTTTTGATTTAGACTGGAAACTTAATTGTTCCTTTCTTTGAAATTTTGAGACTTCTTGCTGTTATTTGTTATTTGTTGAATTGAATTCACTTGATCTAGAGCTCGCTACAGATCTTTTCCTCAGGGTTTTTAGGTTGAACTGAGAAATTGAATTGAACCTTAGCTCAAGTTGAAGTTTTAAAAGAAGTTGGATTTTCTGATTTGATTTTTTTTCTTTTGATTAATAATTTAGATTTCCTTTTCCTGTTCATAATTTTCTCAGTTTCCTTCCTTTTCCAAAAAAAAAAAAGGGCAAAACTACTTGGTATTAAAGAAAGAAGACACTTGTCATTTGAATTTTATTAATTATCTTTCAAATGTTAGTGCAAAATCTAATTATTTTACACTTGTCATTTTACTTACTTAATTAGTTAACATATGTTATAAAAATGATTATATGCTAACACATGTATTTTTCATGCATAATTAGATTTAAAAAAAAAGCCTTTAAAATAAATTTTCTAATTTATAAGTACATATTTTAATTTATGAAATAAATTCTTTTAAAAGAAAATACTATAAAACAATTTAAGGTCTTAATAAAAATCCAATAAAATATATTTTAAAACCAAACTATGATTTAAGATATATATAACTATATTTTGAATTTCAATTTAAATACCAAATTCAAATTTAAATCCCAAATTAATTTAAACAAATACAATTTCAATTTGTATATAATAATTCTATCTATGTATATAACACAATTACAAATATAAATATTAATTTAATCAGATTCATTTGTTCAATTTAAAATTTCAGTATATTATTTTATTAATCCAATTATATTATTAATTACAATGTCAGAAAATCCAGGTTATTACATTCCTTCCTCCTTAGAATCTTTTCGTCCTCGAAAAGGAATGAAGCCAGAATTTATATAATATTTAATATTATTTAAATCTCCTTTTTATTATTCTTAAAACACTTTAAAAATCTATATAATATCACAAAATAGTTTTATAGAAATACTTTTTATAATTCGATGTTTTAACCAGCCCATCCTTGTTCTCACAGAAATTTGGTCATACGTTGATCAGGCGTAAGACTGAAAATCGTAAGTACTTAGCAGACCCGTTTTCAACACCTAGTGAAAATACTTGAAAAATAATTTTATTGAAAATATTGAAAACAGTTTTTGAAAATAGAGGATATATCTTTGGTGAGGATGGTCTAGAAATCATCACCCCCATCCATGGTCGCAGTTAACCCGATGGTTACGTTGCCGTCCCGACAAAAGCCATAGATTAACTGTAGGCCTCCATGCCCCTCGATTACACCATGGAACCCGCTACAGATCGCAGATACAACTGGGGTTACGTAGCTATCACTGCAAAAACCTATATAACTGTAGGCATCAGCGCCCTCGAATTCCGCTGCCAAAAGAATGAAACTTCTCCACTCCACTTGACCATAGATCGCAGTCTACCGATGTTGCGTTGCCTTCCCAGCAAAATCAAGCGTAGACCGTTGACACTCATCCTCCACACGATTTTCGCTATGGTCCCCATAGTAGATCGCAGTGACATCAAGTTACATTGTCGTCACAGCATAACCCAAATGCCCATGTAGGCATCAGCGCCCTCGACTTTCGCTACCCAATAATCCTCAGGAACTAGTTTGCCCGGACTCCTCACAGGATTAACTTTAGAACCCCCGCTTTGAGGCTCAAGGCAGCACCACCCGGTGGTACTCCTGAGAAGTCCATTCCAAGGGAGCACCTTTTTTCCCAGAGCCATCATCAAAACATTTTATACTATATATATAGTATCTTTTAAATCATACACCTTGTATGATCTCATTCAAAGCTCCTTTACACAAAATCGATTATTCCAAAATCAATAATTCTCAAACTAGGCTTTCCAAATTTAATATTGATTTTACCCGAAAATCAAAAGCCTTTCCAAATCCATAGGTTCCCAAAACCTTTTTCCAAAATCCTCGTATGATCCTTTACATATATTTATATATACAAATATATATAATTTTTTTTAGAAAAAAAACTTTGGATCATTTCAACTTGTAGAAAACTCCTTTTATACTTCAAACATTTCCAGAAACCCTTTTTCTTCTGGCAAAAGATTCAATAAGAGGTGTTTTATCTTATAAAACAAAGATTTTTAACTTTGTGTACTCAAAATCAAATTTTCAAATTTGATTACTCTTTACAAAACCACTTACCATATCACTTACTTCCATAAACAAAATTTCAACCATAGAAATATCCAATTTCCACTTTACTTCATCATATATTTCACAAAATATATTTTTCATTTCAAAAACCATTTCACATTTCTTATCCACAAATTCCCACTATCAATTTTATTCAAATCCGTACGATGTACACATATCATCTATACGCTATACCAATCTGATCGCTCACTTGATCACACAATTTCATTTCCGAACTAATATTGTCCACCCGACTTTCTAGTGCGGACACAGATCTGGTTTCTTGATCAGAAACCGTCATTCTCCTTGCATAGTCATAACTATGATAGAGAATATCCAGAACCAATCAACAATCCATATCCAGGTTCGCCTTCAAAAATCGAGTGGAAAATTTCAACTCGGATCGAAATAACTATCTTGAAATTCTATGCTCGAATCTGGATCAAATCACTATACGAATAGAATAACATATGTACACCATATGTATTTATCTTTATTTGTTACTAGCCAAATCAATTTCATTTCTATTCACATTCACTTTGATTTTCATTCACTCACTCACAATTGTTTCAATCCATTTGGATTATCACCTCTATTCTTATCTCGATTGGGTATTTAACCAATAACAGTTTGAACTCCGTCCAGTTTATTTAGAAAATAGCTTGAAAATTTCTTAAAATAGATAAGTAGTTGAAAAATAATTACTAGTTTGTAAAATAGGTGTAAAATAGTTAGAACATAGTTAAAATAACAATAGAAATTTTAGACAATTGCAAAATAAAAGTAAGATAGTAATTAGTTTTGTAAAACAGCTGAAATATAGTAATTAGTTTATAAAATAGTTGGAAAATTGTAAAATAGTTTCAAAAATAATTGTAAAAAAAGTATAAGATAGTTTGGCTTTTAAAAGAAGGTTATATATATAATGAATGGTTTGGAAAAATAGGTTTATATTAAAACAATTTATATTAAAAATAGTCCAGAGTCAAAACTGTTCAATTCCCAATCAATTCAATTTAAATTCCACCTTCATTTAAATTGACTTAACTCCAATTTAAATAACTTTAATTTCTATTGAAATTGATTCAACCCCAATTCAAGTTGAATTAACCTCAGTTTCTTTTCAAATTTTACTTTATTCAACTTTGATCTCAAATTCTTCTAATTCAAATAAATTTCAATTGAACTAGTTCAAATTTCAATTCATTTCAACTCCAGTTTGAATTAATTCCAATTTCAAACTCCATTTCCAAATGAAGTTGAATTGTTCTTGATTTCTTTCCAAATTCAATTCAAATTCCATTTGAATTTAAAACTTATTCAACATTAATTACAATTCTAAATTATTCAAATAAATTCGGACTAATTTCAAATTGAACCCACTTCAATTTCAAATCGTTTCCAATTAATCCAATTCAATTTTCCATTTGAATCTTATACTCATACATCTTCAATCAACATTTCAATTTAAAATCAAATTCAATTTGAACTAATTCAAATTTCAAATTTAAACCATCTCGAATTATATAAGTTCGAGTTAATACTTCAAATGTTGATTTAATTCCTTTAAATCAATTTACCTTTAGAGTTTTAAACAAATTAATTTCTGAGCTCAAATTTCCAGAATTTTCAGTTTAAATCAACCTTTTAACTCTCCAAGTTAAATCCCAATTTCATCTTGAAATTTATAAATTAGGTTGATCATTCCAACTTATTTAACTTCTTCCAAGTTAAATTCAATTTAATTAACCCAGTCAACCTTACCCAATTTGAACTTCCATTTCAAATTTTGAACTTTTCATAAATAATCTTCCCACTTATTAAGTTCAAAAACTTATCACTATGGATGTCATATCTTATTCCAAATTTAAAACTTAATATTTAGATTTTATTTCAAATTATCCTTGATGTCATGTGTATCTCTCATATATACATATTTATTCCTTGGCCCTCCAAGCCCAAAATTTTAAAATTTAAACCACCCTTGGTTTTAATTCAAATAGATTCTTTTAAAGTTTACAAACAACTTCTTATTCTAAAATAAGATTACATTCAAAATAGTTTGAATAATATTATTTCCTTTACATTTGGAAACAATTTCAAATGTTTAAATTTTGAATTCAGAATTTCACATCTTTAAATCCACTTCAATTTCCATCCTTTCTAATTTACAAGTTATTCTCATCAAATGGTTTTTTCCTTAAAACATTTTATTGTTTAAAACAATCATCCCATTATTAAACACATAACCATTCAATTGCTTGGTTTGAAACCAATTCCGATTCATCTAATTTTGAAATTCTTCCTTAACTTTAAGATTTTAATTTAAGTTTGAATCCATTTCAAACTTAACTTTATTTAATTTCAGCTTGGTTGTATTTCTAATACCACTTAATTTAATCCCAATTCCAGATTTCAATTTGGTTGTATTATATTACTTCTTAATTCAATTCCAATAATTTAACAACTAATTCCCTTAATATTTGTTAGAAAGAAATATTGCTTTATATATCAAAATATATTTTTATAAAATCATTTAAAATCTTTATATAAGAAAATAACAAGTACGCTCTCTCATATATACACTCAACTCATTCTAGGGCATCACTTACCCTATCCTTAATGAGTAATCCCACCAGAGCCAAGGTTCTCGCTTAACCTTCAGCTCTGATACCAAATGTAACGACCCAGAATTTCCGAACCAGAAAATTCGAGATAGTTAGAGAAAAAGAAGAAGAGGTAGAAGAACAAGAAGAAACACCAGAACACAGATCACAGAAACCTCACATTCGCAGCGGATCAAATATAATATCACATAAATAATAGTTATACAAGAAAGCTGTACTTGTCAAATTACACTTTAATATATCAGAGTTACACATATTTAGAACCACAAGACAAATAATAATCTGTTTCAGATACTATAATATAATACAAAAGAAACTCTCCATTCGTTCCTGTTCTCCAGCTCGCCTCCTGAGCTCCGGAACGTCCTAACCTGAAAATCTGTAATACTCGGTCTGACCCGAGCATTACATCAAAGTAACACCCGGGTCAGGCTAGAAACCAGCGTGAGTAATCCCATCTAACATGTAATACAAAACTATACAACTCATATAAACCCGGGGTAATTTATATCAATTTACAACTTCACAAGTTCTTCCACACATCACTTATTTTACACATCAAATTCTAAGTACCAAAACTTAGATTAAATGGTTCAATTTACTTAAACCATTTCATTTAGCATATTGATTTCACATAGCAATTTACAAAGAATCGAAGTGGTTTCGGGTATTTACTAATACCCGACTCCGGTCTCTTCGAAACCAATATCATCTTAACTTAAATTATTCAAGTTAAGTACAATTCAATTTTAAATAGGATGTCATAGTAATTCATCATCAATCGATAGCCACATCATCACAATTTAAATCAAACATATCTTATCACATAGCATCATGAACCACATATTTGGGATAACACTTAATCAAAGGCTTCCACTATCATTCTATTTATCCCTTAATTAATTTCACAAATTAATTTATTATTAACCAAATACAGTAATTAACCTTTAATTTCTTCGTTAGTTACTTATTAACCATAATTATTAACCACCCTTGCTTAATAACATTCAGAATTTTACTACCTTTAATTACTTCATTGAATAAATTAATCCTTAATTTATTCTCTAATTAATCCCTTGATTAATTACAAAGTAATTATATCCAAATTACTTTATCATTAAACATCTTTAATTACATTCAGTAATTACCATCAATTACTTCTTTAAGTAATTACACTTCCACTAACTACATTTAGTAATAAATTTCTAAATTACTTACATTAACCATACTTTAGTTTCTCCATTAATCACCCTCCTTAATTAATGACATTAAGTAATTATTTCACAATTACCCTAATTAATTTCATTAAGTAATTAATCTTTACTAAATTAATCATCTTCTAAATTAATAAATCAATCCTTTAAATTGATTACCAATCAATTAACCTTTATTAATTATCTTAAGAATTTACTTAACTGATTCCATTAATCAATTTAACATTCCTAATATATTAAATAATTTATACTTAATTAAATTCATCATTTAAATTTTTTCCTTTGAAAAACATTTTTAAAGTTTAACTTAATTTGTTAAATCTTATTAATTAATTTTCTTAATTAATACATCCTTTAATTAATTACATTAAGAAATTAACTATTCTTCTGATTAATTATCCTTTAATTACTTAAGTTAATTAACCCTTAATAAATTAAGTAATTAACTATTCTTAACTACTTACATTAATTGACCTTTAATTAATTACATTATTTTAATTGCACTAAAATCAATTACATTAATTAATGATCCTTAATTGATTATAATAAGTCATTATTATAGTAAGTAATTATCCTAATTAATTACATTACGTAATTATTCTTTAATTAATTTCATCCTTTATATATTTAAAGACACATAGGAATTTATTTATTTATTTATTTTACAAATATATAATTATTGAAACTTAAAATCAAAACACACTTGACTTTATAATTTATATTTTGAAACTTGTTTGAAACTTGCTTATTTACTTTTCTTTTAAATATAGATTAATAATAATCTTTGGAAACTTTATATTTTTAAGATTGGTTAACATTTACTAAAAAGACTTTGCTAATTCACTGTCATATAAACCCGGCCCAAGCCCATACTCCAGACTTGATCCCTCTCTCCTTCCTTTCTTAACTTAAACCCAACCTGCTAACCCACTTGCGTCCAACCCGTGTTCAACCCTTACTGCAATCTCGAGTCCTACCATCTACTTCCTCCTGTTCTAATTCGTGACTAACTTAAACAATACTCCAGTAACCACCATATATACCCTGTGCATCGTGCACATGCACGCACGATCGGAGGTGCTCCAACCTCCACCGCCGCCGTCACCAAGTCGCTAACGTCCTCCCCGATCTCCATGGCTACCCCGAACTTCTTCAAAGGATTAAGGTCAAAATCTCGTGCTACGAACCCAACCAGGAATGAACGAACCACCCTCAAACACCTCGTCATTACCATTCCGCCCACCATTATACACTATACTCCGCCGAAACCATCGCCACGAACTCCTCTTTACATTACCCATGTACCGCACCCTTCTCTTGACTCCTCACCGACGCCACTGATGCTGAATTGAAGCCCCAAAATTCCGTTGTTATACCCTATTTCCCCAACGTGCCATCGCCACACTTCTTTATTGAATGAACCACTATTTTTGCCAAGCACTCTGATCGTTAATCTTGCTTCAAACCAAAACTCGATCACTCGAAAACCTTCGACCATCAGAAATTGCTCAAGAACCCAATTCCAGATATTACCCAAATTCACATCCATTTCGATGCTAAAAATTATGATTTAATTTTTAAAATTCATCATTTCAAGAAATAAATCTGGTTATATACTTGAGTTCATGATTTATTTAAACCGTGATTTTGATGTATTCGTGTTTTTACTGTATTTTCTTAATTTTACTAACAACATCTCTAAATCTTGCTTGAAAATATTTATAGATCTAATACCACATCATTTCAATCCAGTTTGATTTATACATCCAAGCCTGGAAAAATCCAGAAAATAAATATTGAATTTTATCGAGGTTTGAATGCCTGTTCAACAAAAACAGAGCCAAAATCTATATTCAAACATTCATATCCATATATATATATATTCAGTTTACATTATATAATTATGCAAATCAAACTTATCACTTTTACTTCAGATATTTCTTTCATGCATCAAGTCTAAATCAGGTTTAAATTCTTGAAAGGATTTTCTTACTCACTACTATACACAGAAACTTGCTCTGCATGTCCCAGAAATGTATATAAATATTGACACTCATATATATAGTTTTTAAAAAAAAAACATTTTAAGTATCATGCACAGCATAATTCTAATCAGGCTTAAAAATTCATCGCATGCTAGTCCAAGGTATATTAGATTTCAGAGTTTTACTTACACAAATATCACTTATATACCCAGGCAACACATCCATTCACTTATGCAAGTAAAAATTGAGACATTCTATAATCAAAACTTTCATGCATTCAGTTATCAAGTAGAATTTAGTTTCAAGAGGGTAGATTTACTCACCTGCTTTGAACAATGAAGTCTGGTTTTGATTTAGACTGGAAACTTAATTGTTCCTTTCTTTGAAATTTTGAGACTTCTTGTTGTTATTTGTTGAATTGAATTCACTTGATCTAGAGCTCGCTACACATCTTTTCCTCAGGGTTTTTAGGTTGAACTAAGAAACTGAATTGAACCTTAGGTCAAGTTGAAGTTTTAAAAGAAGTTGGATTTTCTGATTTGATTTTTTTTCTTTTGATTCATAAGTTAGATTTCATTTTCCTGTTCATAATTTTCTCAGTTTCCTTCCTTTTCCAAAAAAAAAGAAAGGGAAAACTACTTGGTATTAAAGAAAGAAGACACTTGTCATTTGAATTTTATTAATTATCTTACAAATGTTAGCGCAAAATCTAATTATTTTACACTTGTCATTTTACTTACTTAATTTGTTAACATATGTTATAAAGAATGATTATAGGCTAACACATGTTTTTTCATGCATAATTAGATTTTATAAAAAAGCCTTTAAAATAAATTTTCTAATTTATAAATACATATTTTAATTTATGAAATAAATTCTTTAAAAGGAAATACTATAAAACAATTTATGGTCTTAATAAAATCCAATAAAATATATTTTAAAACCAAATTATGATTTAAGATATATATATAACTATATTTTGAATTTCAATTTAAATACCAAATTCAAATTTAAATCCCAAATTAATTTAAACAAATATAATTTCAATTTGTATATAATAATTCTATCTTTGTATATAACACAATTAAAATATAAATATTTATTTAATCAGATTCATTTGTTCAATTTAAAATTTTAGTATATTATTTTATTAATCCAATTATATTATTAATTACAATGTCAGAAAATCTGGGTTATTACATTAAGGAAAGGGACAATGGTACCCTAGGATGAGTTGAGTGTATATATGAGAGAGCGTACTTGTTATTTTCTTATATAAAGATTTTAAATGATTTTTATATAAGAGTATATTTTGTATATAAAGCAATATTTTTCTAATATTAAGTTAATTGGTTGTAAACAATTAAAAATTCAAGTGGGAACCCTATAAGAATTTATGTGGTAAATTTATGTATCCGGGTAGGAATTGAATAGAATGTACCATTTATATTTGGAACATTAGAATTAAGTTTGGATTCAAATTGTTGAAGGAAATGATAAATAATATTATTCAGAATGGTTCTGAAAAGCAATCCGATTTCAAAATAAGAAGTTGTTTGAAACTTTATTTGAAATTAAAGACCAAAGATGTTAAAACATAAGGTATAACTTAGTAATCTAATTTATAGGTTAGGAAGCTCCTCTAGAATTCAGTCCTTGAGGGAGAGATGACTAAAAGTGAAGAAGGGGAGGTTAGGCGCAGAGAGCAAAGAGCAGCTGCATGTAGGGATCGAGAAGAAGGAATTCGAGAGTATGAGAAACAGGTTAAGGAAAAGGCTGAACCAGGACCTTATGATAATGTCACCTGCTACAGATGTTTCAGTAAGGGACATTACGCAGCCAAGTCCAATAAAGCAAGGGAGGAATTGAAGGGCACATTCCATCGGTTTCACTCTGAGATCTTGTGCTTTAAGTGTCATAAGAAATGACATTTTCTAAATCATTGCCCTGAAGTGAGAAAGACGAAGCGTAAACCTGTGGAACCGGTCAATGAGTCGACTATCTGCTATCATTGTAAGAAGACAGGACACATTGCTAGGAATTGTTCCGAGAGACAGAAGAGGAGTAAGGCTATAGAACGTATTGTTGGAGGTGTGAAGGTTATCCAGGTTGATGACAGGGTAGAAATATTTTGTGGTAAATGTTATAAGTGGAGACACCCTGTTGAGAAGTGTATGTTCGGGCTTTGACCTTTGGAAGGAAGTCCATAGGAAGGATACTTGTAGGAGTATTAGGGCTCTATTCTTTCCAAACCTCTAGGCAATTGAAGGATATCTAGATTTATGACTTTTGTAAGACTCTTATTTTGGATTAATGCATGTAATGTAAGAACTACTAATATTTAGTAAATTAATGTATGGAATCATTTTGGACTTAAGATTGAAATGTTTAAGGTAAAACTTCAAGGGTTGGGTTATAAAAATTTAAGTTTGGTGATAAATTAAATTTCAAAGATTTAGTTGTTTAAAAAGGATTTGAATTATTATTATTTGAACATTGAAATAGAATTTGTATTCAAAATTAAATTGTTTAAAGATATAAGTTGATTTGATTTAAAGGATTGAATCAATATTTAAAAGTTTAACTCGAATTTATATAATTCGTGATGGTTTAAATTTGAAATTTCAATTAGTTCAAATTGAATTTGATTTGAATTAGTTTAAATTGTGATTGAAGTTGTATGAGTATAAGATTCAAATGGAAAATTTGAATTGGATTGATTTGAATAATTTGAAAATTGAAGTTGGTTAAATTGGAATTGGGCCAATTTAAATGGAAGTAGAAATTTAAATTGAATTGATGAGAATGGAGATTGGGAAGTGAGCAGTTTTGACTCTGGACTATTTTTAATATAAATTGTTTAATATAAACCTATTTTCCAAGCTATTCATTATATAAGCAACCTTTCTTTTAAAAGCCAAACTATCTTATACTTGTTTTACAATTATTTTTGAAACTGTTTAACAATGTTCCAACTGTTATATAAACTAATTACTATATTCCAACTATTTTACAAAAACTAATTACTATCTTATTATTATTTTGCTATTATCTAAAATTTCTATAATTGTTTTAACTATTTTCTAACTATTTTACACCTATTTTGCAAATTAGTAATTATTTTCCAACTACTTATCTATTTTTAAAATTTTCAAGCTATTTTCTAAATAAATTGGTCAGAGTTCAAACTGTTATTGGTTAAATACCCAATCGAGGTAGGAATAGAGGTGATAATCCAAATGGATTGAAGCAATTGTGAGTAAGTGAACGAAAATCAAAGTGAATGTGAATAGAAATGGAATTGATTTGGCTAATAACCAGTAAAGATAAATACGTAGGGTGTACGTATGTTATTCTATTCGCATAATGATTTGATCCAGATTCGAGCACAGAATTTCAACATAGTTATATCGATCCGAGTGGGATTTTTCACTCGATTTTCGACGGCGAACCTGGATATGGATTGTTGATTAGTTTTAGATATTCTCTATCATAGTTGTGATTATGCAAGGAGAATGGCAGTTTCCGGTCAAGAAACCAGATCTTTGTCCGCACTAGGAAGTCGGGTGGACGATACTAGTTCGGAAGTGAAATTGTGTGGTCGAGTAGCGATCAGATTGGTATAGCGTACGGATGATATGTGTACATCGTACGGATTTGAATGAAAATGATACTGAAGGGAGAAATCAAATTTGAATATTTGATTTTGAGTAAATAAAGTTATATAAGATAAATTTCCCTGGTTGAATCTATTGCCAGAAGAAAAGGGTTTTTGAAAATGTTTGAAGTATAAAAGGAGTTTTATACAAGTTTGAAATGATCCAAACTTTTGAAAATTATATATATTTGTATATATATATATATAAAGGATCTTATGAGGATTTTAGAAAAGGTTTTGGGAACCTTTGGATTTGGAAAGGCTTTTGATTTTTTTTGGGTAAAATCAATATGAGAATTTGGAAAGCCTAGTTGAGAATTATCGATTTTGGAATAATCGATTTTGTGTAAAGGAGCTTTGTATGAGATCATACTAGGTGTATGATTTGAAGATACTATATGTGTATAGTATAAAATGTTTTGATGATGGCTCTGGGGAAAAAGGCGCTCCCTTGAAATGAACTTCTCAGGAGTGCCACCGGGTGGTGCTGCATTGAGCCCCGGGGGGGTTCTAAAGTTGATCCTGTGAGGAGTCCGGACAAAACTAGTTCCTGGGGATTATGAGTATAGTATACCATAGCGAAAGACGTGTGTGCCATTGACAGCCAACAGTCTGCGTTTGATTTTATATCGGTAGACTGCGACCAATGGTAATATAGCGAAAGTCGTGTGTGCCGCTGAGAGCCAACAGTCTGCGTTTGATTTTATATCGATAGACTGCGACCTATGTAGGAGTGTAGAAGTTTCATTTCGACAGCGAAAATCAGAGGCCCCAGAGAACCTACAGTTACATGGACTTTTGCTGCGATGGCAACGTAACCCTGGAATGTAACTGCGATCTGTCGTGGGTTCCATGGCGTAATCGAGAGGCCACGGAGAGCCTACAGTTACATGGACTTTTGCTACGATGGCAACGTAAGCCTGGAATGTAACTGCGACCATGGATAGGGATGATGATTTCCAGAGCATTCTCACATAAGATATTTCCTGTATTTTCAAAAATTGTTTTCTATACTTCCAATAAAATTATTTTCCAAGTATTTTCACTGGTTGTTAAAAATGGGTCTACTAAGTATTTATAGATTTTCAGTCTTACGCCTGATCAACGTATGACCGAATTTCTATGAGAACGAGGATGGACTTGTTGAGACATCAAGTTATAAAAAAAAGGATTTTTATTAAAACTATTTTATAATATAAATTAGATTTTAAAAGAGATTTTAAAAATGATCAAAGAAAAATTTATCTGATTTTAATCATGTTAATAAATTCTAGCTTCATTCCTTTTCGAGGACGAAAAGATTCAAAGAGGGGAGGAATGTGATAATCTGGATTTCTTTGGCATCAGATAATTGTATAATTATCTGATTTAAACTATTGGAAAATACTAATTTATGTAGATTGAACAAATAAAAACCATTTAAGGATTCATTAATTCATGGGTTTGCAAATGTAAGTTAAATGTTTACATAATTGCAAATAGAAGCATACAATGTATCTAATTATAAGTATAAACAAATATAAACATATTACATAAATAATATAAAATATAAGAAATTCATGAATGAGGAGATTAAAACATAAAATATATTGCCTTTGAACATTTGTGAAGAAAATAATAATAATAATAATAAATAAATACACTTGTAAAGCATTGAACACATACAAACAACATTTGTAAGCCTAGCATCCTATAAACCAACAAGTGGCAAAATAATTCTTAATTAGTAATTAAATTAAAAATAAAGTTTTGAGAAAATAATTTTTGTATTCTTTAATCTAAATTTTTTTTCTCATCTTCTAATATAAACTGATAATCCAAAAATTCAAGGAGAAAAAAGGGAAAAGGGTTTCAGCCTGTTCAAACTCAACAACATTTCTGCATGAATAAATCTGGAGTTTAAAAAAAACTGTAAAGCAAACATGCATTTTCTTTCCCAATCTGGAAATTGATTACTACATACAACTGCATTTTTAAATCGAAGCAAGCACTCCAGTTTAAAAGAAAAATTAAATTCAAGTAGCAAACAAAACCAACATCTTCAGATTTCAAAAGTAGGAGCAGGATCTCTGATTTCATAAATTAAGGTGAGTAAAACTGCTCTTTAAATATTTCAAAACCCACCTGCATCTTGATTGGTATAAAGTGATTATCGAAGTTTGGATGGAAACTATGTTTGCATGACTGTTTGAAAATGAAGCAATGTATATGTAAGTTAAAAATAGAGTGCATGGGCGAACAATAGGTTTCCAATCAGGTATTTCTTTCTAGATTTTTAAAATCTGACAATTTGGTGTAAAAGAAATCTCTGCATCATAAAATAGGGGAGCTGCGAATAAATAAACTATAATTTATTTTAAACCAGTTGCTTGCAATGATCATTAATGGTATGATATGAATTATGCATGTTGTATATCTGTGATCTTTTGATTTTAGCTTCCAGGCTCAAACTTTACTCAAAAAAAAAATTCATATCCACTTGAACTAATTGCTGTTAGAACTTAAGATCTAAACAGAATTCGTTTGTTTAATTATGAAGTAAGTTTTAAAATTTTAATTTAGCTAAAGTAAATGTGGAATGGCTCTAGAAACCAAATGGGACATGCAAGAACTAGTTTGATTGAAATTCAAATTGTTGTAATTCATTGATCCAGGTTTATAAACCTATTATTTAATCAAAAACTTGATTTTTAAATGAGAAATCAAAATTTATAGTTGGGTTTAGAATAGGCATTGCTGGGATGAACTAAAATGGGGACTTTGGAGGTTATTGATGATCCAAGTGATCGAGAATGATGGGGTTTCCACTAAAGGTTGTGGAGTGATATGTGTACTCGACAAAATTGTCAGAAAGGTGGGTTGACCACCGTGGCGGCGACATGAGATTTTTTATTCTGTAGCCCTAGTATTTGGGGTTGGTCTGAAAATGCTCGTCCCATCGCCTCTAGTGGATCAAGTTCCACCAGATTTTGGGAATCGATAGCGTGAAGGTCGGCGATGTTGTGACAGGAGGCATAGATGCTCCGATGATCGGCATTTGGATTTCAAGGGAATTTCCTGTATTGAGTTTTTCCAGGTTAGTGCAGAGTGACTCGATCGCGATTTTGGTTTGTTATGTATGAACCGGTGATTGGGATAGAGTTTGGGGGTGATGGTCAATGTGAGGAAGTCGACGTGAATGATCGGAGGCGGCGACATCGTAGGTGCTGGTGCACAGTGATGAGGGTGTGTCAGCAGTTTTGGTTTGGTATCTGAGTAGAGGAGTAATGCGGATTCGAAGGAGAAATCGTGCTTTAGGGGTTGTGGCTCGAGTATAAACTCGAGTGATTTGAGTGTGGACTGTAAGTTTAAAACTTGTAGTAAAAATCCAAAGTATTGAAAATATAGGGGAGAACGAGGGGAAACTCAGGTATAGGTCCGAGTGCCCTTCGGGTAGAACCCGAAGCAACTATTTTAAACAGTTTTGAAATAATTGTAAATCCTATTGTTTTGAAAATTTAGATTAACTTTTATATTACCTTACTTTATATATATTAGTTATTTCTTAACAATTGGTTATGAAATTTTAAAGGTTGTTTAAGTTAAATTATGTTAAACAAAATTTTAAAGTGATTTAAACATTAATTTAAATGTAAGTTTAAGATTTGATAAAAGTAAGTTTTAAAATACAAATTGAAATTAGTTTTAATTTCTACTTGTTAAAAATTTAAATCAATTAAGGAAGTTAAAGATTTGTTAACTTTAAAGTTTGCAAGTTAATGGTTATTTTATTTCAAATCTTATTTAAAGGATTTAATTAAGTTTAGTTAATATTAAATGTTAAAATGTGAATGGAAATTAAGGTTTTTATAAGAGAATGATTTATCTTAAAGATGATATAAGAGATAATGTCATGAGATTAATTAGTTTTAACAAAGGGAATTAAGTATAATTAATTAATTTGGATTAATTAAGTGATAAATTAAGAGTAATTAATTGGTTCAATTTATCAATAATTAGGGTTTAAAATTAATTAATCAATTCAAGGTTAATTAATTATAATTAAGAATTATTAATTAAAGATTGTTAATTAATGATTAGAGATTAAGAAATTGAGTAATTAAAAATTAATTATCAAGTAAATAAGATTGAATAATTTGGTAATTAGGGTGTTGTTAATTAAGTAATTGAAGGCTAATTAATTAATAATTTAGAAGTAATATAATTTATAATTAAATTTATTAATAAATAATTAAGTTTTTATTAATTAATAATTAAGAGATCATTGATTTGTTAATTAATGATTTATTAGTTAATTATAAGAATAATTATGGATTAATTAATCTGTATTAAGAGATATTGATTAATAATTAAAGTTATTAATCAATAGTTGATGGTTAATAAATCAGTTAATTACAGGTTAATTAACTGATTATAAAGTAATTAAGGTTTGATTACTTTGTATTAAGGAGATTAATTAATAATTAAGATTTATTAATTGATAATTAAAGGATAATTGATCTATGATTAGAGATTAATTGATTGATTGATAAGGTAATCAAGGAGTGATTAATTAATTAAATGATTGTAATTAATTAATGGTTCATTAGGCAGGACTAGATGATTGATTATGATATGAATTGATAAAGCTTGCTTATGGATGATTGTTTGTTGAGTGTCTGAATTGAATAATATTTATTGGATGACATGCTGTGACATTCTATTGATATGATATTGGTTATACCAATGATAAATGGGTGATCTTTGCCTGTGTTATTGTTGTGTAAAAGTGACATTCAGTATTTGAATTAAATCACTTAAATAACATGGTTTAAGATGACATTTGATTCGAAGAGACCGAATTCAGGTACTAGTAAATACCCGAAACCACTTCGATTCTTTGTAATTTGACATATGAAATCAATAGGATGAAGTGGAATGACTTAAGTGAATTAGACCATTTAATCTATGTTTTGGCACTTAGAAATTGATGTCTATAACAACTTATGAAGTTGTAAATTTTTATGAGTTACCCCGGGTTAAAAATTGGTTATTGTTTTGGTGTATTTCATATTAGAGAGGTTTACTCAGCTGGTTTCCAGCCTGACCCGGGTGTTACTTTGATGTAATGCTCGGGTCAGACCGAGTATTACAGATTTTCAAGTAAGGACGTTCTGGAGCTCAGGAGGCGAGCTGGAGGACAGGAACGTATGCAGCGTTTTCCGCTGTGATATGTTATTGTATAGCTAGGACATGTTGCTTTAAATGTCCAGTGATTGGTAATGGTTGTAACTCTGATGTATAAAAATATATAAGTGTACTGATACAGTTCTTCATTGTAAAAAAATTATTTATGTGATATTATATCTTGATCCGCTGCGAATGTGAGAATCAGTGTTTTGGTGTTTCTGTCTCTTCCTTTTCTTCTATCTGTTTCTTCTTTTTCATAACTATCTGGAGTTTTCGGAATCGAAAATTCCGGGTCGTTACAACTTCGACCTCGCAACCCTTGCCCCAATTGAATGCCTCCACTACCGGTCGCTACCCATGTAAACTCGCAAGTGATTCCAAACCAGCATCGTGAGCAAGGCCGTGAAACTCCATTGGGTCGCCTCCCATCAACACGCCAATCAAGCTCGTGTGACGACCCAGAATTTTTATTAATTAAAATTTGAATATTTAATTAATTTTAAATATTAATAAGTGAAATTTATAAGTCGAATAAATTTTATTTCGAATAATTGGATTTAATTGGATAATTAAATCGCTAATTTAATATGTTAAAATATGGAACTAATTGAAAATCGGGTTAAATATGATTTAAAATGATTTGTAAAATTTTATTATATCATGTTGAAGTTAGAATGATGTTTTAGAACTTTTAAAATCGAATTAAAAGTTTATTTGTGAAAATTGAATATTTTAATATTTAATCGACTAGTGAAATTAGCCATTTTTCGAACAGTTTCAGAATTGAACGAACTAGTTCCATTGGATCCGTAATAGTTAGTTACTACTGGATTTCAATTTTCGTAGCAATCGGTGTTATCGTTTGACCGTGGTAGCTCAAAACGCATCGAAATTGTTTTTAATATTAATTTGGCGAGTTAAAATAGTCATTTTTCAAACAGTGCCGGATTTCGACGAAACTAGTTTCATCGGATCCGTAATGTGATATTATTGTATGGTTTCAAATTTCGTGTCAATTGGATTTACCGTTTGTCCGGTGCAAGCTAAAATGCCTAGAAAATCGTTTAATCGGTTTAATTTTAAATTGAACGTTTATTGCCATAACTCGCACAGATAACCGAATTAGCTTCCGAAACCGATTCCATTGCGTCCAGAACGCGAGGTAAACCCTAGATACTCCAGTCACCGCGCGTAAATCGGAGTTTGGAAAATCCAAGATGAATAGTAATTCGTCGTTTTTTCTATAAAAGGAGTTGTTATCCTCACATTTGCCAAAAACCTAAAACCCTAGGTCAATTTCTACAGCCGCCGCCTCATGTAAAATGAATGGCCAGAAAACAATGATCTTCTTCCTCGGTTATCTCTTCATCCATCAACATTTACAAGAAACTTTCTAGATGAAACTTGTAGAGCGTCTCGAGCTCTACGCATTCAACGGCTGAGATCGTAAATGGAGCGGTAGATCGTCGGCAAATTGAGGTAAAAGGGCCGAAGTTGCGCACGTCTTTTCATGCAGAGGAGGGGGCCGAGCTTCTCATGCTCGCAGCCGAAGATAGTGGGGGTGATGTGCTGCGAGATGGCGGTGGTATGATGGAGTTTAGTCGAGTGTGGAGGTAGTGGCTTGGAACCCTAATTTTGAGCAATTGGGTTCATGCGCGTGTTTTGTTACTGGAGAAAAAAAAACGTAAGGGAGATGGAGAAGCAGGGGACGGTCCTGATGGGGGGATGCAGATCTAAGGGCTAGGATGGATGTAGGTAAAAATATAAAAGGAAATTGTAAATTTAGTTTATAAAAAAGTCGTATAACTTCTAAAATTCATATCCTTTTCATACGAGGTCGAAAACGCGCGAAACCAGTTGCGTTGGAATCGTATGGATGAGCACTACGCTATGGAATTGGATTGGAATCGTTTGAAGTTAGTGAGAATTTCAGGTAAAATTAAACGCACGTTTAATTTTATTCGAAATAAATTGCTAAAACAAAATTGAAATCAAGGTGAGAACTTCTCACTCAATCGAATCGGTTTCTATTTTAATTTTAAATAGTTAGATTTAAATTTTGAATGCATGTTTGAATGATGATTGTTATCTATTGATTGTTATAATATACATTATGCGCCGTTAGTAAGCGGATGTTATTTATTAAAAACATATACTGCGAATATTTCATAAACAATGAAATTGGTATTATTTATGTACTTGGATTTGATTTCCCACGGTATATAGCGGATGAGACCCTATTGCGCCGTCTATTAAGCGGATAATATTTTAAATCCCATATATCGCGATAATTTCGTACTGGAACGAAATTGGTATTGTGCTAACATCTTTGGATGTAGGAAAACTGGTTGGAGGGATCCAACTGGATTCCTCAACAGTATTTATTAGATTATGGATATTTTAATATTCGTTGATTATCATATCGAGATATGATGTCGTTGTTGTCGTGATTGACTATTTGGTATGTAGACACATTGGACCAAATTAGGAACTTTAAAATGATTTTTAAAGTGATTTTTTGAAAGTATATGTTATAAAATATTTTTAGAATTGATCCATCTTCAATAAATAACGTTATAATTTTTTATGTTATAAAAATTATGGTTTTTGAGAAATATAGTGAAAAGTTGATTTTTAAAAATATGGGGTTAATGATTATATAAAATAGCTTAAATTGGGATTTTTGAATTTATTAAAAAAAAGTTTAAATACAGGATTTATAAAATTTGATTATTTTATAAATCAAAATGATGAAATTATAAAGGAGTTTAAAGACGTTTAAAATAATAGTATAAATTGATTTATATAAGAGACTTATAAATTGATATTATAAATTAAAATATTTGAATTATAAAACAAGTTTTTATAAGTGTTAGAATGAATTGTGAATGAATTTCATAAATGAATGGAATTTATAGAATTATAAATGGTGAAATTATAAATGGAATTTTATAAACAGTAGGTTTATAAAATTTATAAGGTTATTAAAGAAATAGATATGGGTAAATAAATGAATCTTATAAGTTATAAGATTTATAATTATGAAGTTTAAAGGAACGATTTTGTAAACAAATAAATTATAAGTATTTAACTTAAATTATGAACTTTTGGTTTATAATTGAGTTATAGATTGAATAGGTTAATAAAGGAATTTATAAACGTTGTTTTATAAATCCGCAACGACTTATTTTGATAAGTAAATTGTTATAACTTATTTAAGGAGTTATATTCACGTTTTAGACTGTGAATAATCCTTTAAAATAAAATGTATAGAAATGACGAAATTGGTTAACAAAGTATATTCACGCTTTTGAATAGTGAATAATATGTTAAAGAAAATGTTTGGAGGTGATGTTTTAAATTGAATTAAAACGATCTAACGATGTTTTCAAAATGTGTTAAGATTCGAAACCATAGATTTCAACATTCATTATTGAAATAGACGTTTTCGAGAAATAGAAGGAAATGGTGGACTATAACACTGTTGTTATAGTAAATGATTTCCGAAAGGAAATGTTTTGTATAGTATTGGGATTTATATATCTATTTTAATTTCGAATCCCTATACTAGTGATTTTTGGGTTGTCGTAACGATGTTTTACGCAACATTCGTTTTGGCCCAAATAAATATGTTTAAGAGAATGATTTCCTTAAAGAATGAAATATATACTTAATTTCGATTTGAGTATATTGAATATTTTCTAAGTGTTGAAAATAAATGGATTTGAGAATTACTTAATAAGTAAGGATGGAAATGTTTTCCAATGTGAAATGAAATGTTTTGAGAATTTATCTTTTTAAAGATAAATTGAAAATGAATAATTGAAATCGTATATTCATAAATATTTTGGAATTATAAATGGAAAGGGGAATTTGTTTAAAGATAAATGTTGATTTATTTTTGAAGTGTGGGAATTAATTTACGAATTTGGAACGTAAATATAAAGTAAATCGTTAAGGATTTATTTAATGGGTTTAAATGAACCATGTTGAAATGAAAGTATTTTCCACGTAAGGAAAATGTTTGAAATTTGATTTCAAAAGTGGTAAATGTGAAAAGTAATCTGAAAATTGTTTTCAAATGGTTGAAGTGTGAAAATATATATCTTGTAAAGATAGTTTTGGGAAATAAATAATTTGGAAAATTATTTGGAATCTGGTGATGTGTGCATATCCATTGATAGTTCAATAACCGACTATCAATATTTACCTTTGAATGGGTATTTGTTGTGATCTGCTTGAATTTGAATGCCACATTATTTTTAAATTATTGCGCTCGTTATTCGAATTACCCATTCCGAATAGTGATACGACGTAATGGATAGCATTGATGACCGGTGTTGAAGACCGTATATTTTTGAAAACGAAAGGATTACCGTCGAATGTTTCTGCACCGAATGGCCCCGGTATAGAAATTCCATATGTGATGGGAAGTCCGGAAGTGATTAGTGAATATCCGGATTGCAAGGACTTCTTTGTACGTGCCTTCGATTCTGTTCGAGCCCGAAACAGACTTGTATGGATAGTATGTCTGACATTGCAAATTGAGATATAAAGCTGATTTCTTTCAAATATATTTCTGTTGGTGGCGGAGAATTTATTCTCTTAGCTTAACACCCTTCTCTGAGACGTACGAGCTTAGAGGTTATGTAGTTGAAGGTTATTAGCAATATATTCCCAATTTGGTAATGTGACATGCTGAGTGTTGCTGTGAAATGATCATTGTTTGATCATTTGTGATATGATCATTTGTTTGATCGTTTATCTTTGTTATCATTTCTATGATCATTTGTTGACCCAAAGCACGACTTTTGTATAAAGCGTGGCTTTGTGGACGAGACTTCGTCGAGCCTCACACCCCGGAATGGTCAAAACAGAAAAGATGCAGCAAGGTTATTGGGGGTAGCGCCCCTTAGGGTATGTGCATTTCCTTCTGGAAAAGGGTGGTATCATGGTATGGAGCCCAGATACTTACTCATGTTGAAACACTTTATTTATATTGTGTGATGTTGGTTATAAGTGCTCGGATAAAGGTCCCAAAGGACCGGTGGATGGCATACTCGTGTCAGTTGTTACCTAATTTGAAAGGTAATCCGGCCTTGTGTTGGTAGAGATCCGGTTAGGTTCTCGGGGACGTCCTTCTAGAGGCGTTCTCATGTGGCAATGGGAAGTTCCTTGGCCTGACCATTTGTTGGAAATCCAATTCTCAATACGAAACCCTGTACGGTTTTAGTTGTAGAACCTGCCATTTACTTATGGTGGTCACCAGTGTTTAGATGGTAGCTATAGTAGGCATAGTTCGAAATGTCTATGCTGGCTAAGATTTATATCTTTATTTTCGAAATGATTTTCACTACACTATGCACTAGTAATAATATCAAATGTTCTTTTTAATACGTATCAAGCATATTAGACTATCATAAGGAGAAATCTCCTCCGATTCTGCGTTTGCATTGTGTGTGTGTGCGGGAGGCCTTATGGTAGTCTCATTTTTAAAAGCATTGCGAATTGACTTTAAAAATATTCCTCTATTTTGATTTTAAAGATAAATAAACTGTTTTGAGTTCTCACACCAGTCACATGACTGACTCGGAGTTTATTGTTTTCCTTCCTAAACTTTGGGTGCCCACCAATTTCCGCACGGGCAGTCAAGAGTTAAGGTTTATCAGGATATTCTAGATATTCAGGAGTTGCTGGAGGCAAGCTGGATGGCATGGCGTATTACTAGTATATAGTATTTCTTTTCCGCTGTCTATTTATAGTTGTTTGTTGTTGTACACTCTGATGATGAAATGTAATGTAATATGATGTAATGTAATAACTGATATAGTTCTTTGTTTAAAGATTATTCATTTATTTATTATATGTTGTTCCGCTGCGATTGAGAGATTCTGATATTGTTCTGTTATTTCTTTCTTTTCCGTGCTGTTTTCCGTTCTATTTTCTATCTTCTTATCTCTTCTTCTGACCTTTTCTTTTTCTTAAACATTGAGAATTCGTATTTCTGTTCATCTTGAGTTAATCTATGGAGATTAGTGTATATTCAAGGAGTACGGATTTGCGGGTCCTTACAGCTCGCACGCCTTCAATCGAGCTCCTCCTTCGATGCCGAGCTAAAGAGAAGTCGCGACCCCTTGATTCGATATGAAAGAGGATGGCTCGACCATGATTTCATGATTTATTTTTCCGATATGCGAATACGATTTGAGGTGGAAGAGTATACGCCGCCATTTTTTTTCTTAGCTTCGAGTTTACTTTTGTTTTTATTTTAAATCTGGGCTATTTGATTTTTCGTGTTTCGGTTTTAAAAAAGAGAGGAGGGGACGCGTGTTAACATGGGTGGATAAGTGTTATACTAGGGGAAGCATGTGTTTGAGAAAAGAAAAAGGCTGTTGAAAAAAACAAAACAATTTGAATATAATTATTATTTAAATCTAAACCGTATCGAATTCGCAACCTAATTCTTGACCTCCTACTGAGACGTGTTGCCAGGCATTTATCTACCGTACGATCACACGATAACTCCAAACACTACGTAAACTGAAATCCGATAATAATACAGTATTACGGATCCAACGGAACTGGTTTCTTCAAATTCTGAGACCGTGCCTTGGAATGCTATTTTTAAACGTCAGTTTAAACGATATATTTTAAAACTGAACAAATTACTTCCAAATTCAATTTTAACACTTTTACTATCTTCATTACTATATAATATAGATTTTATAAGCCTTTGAAATATTTTAACAAGCTCGAAACTCCAGGTCGGTATTTTATCCAATTTCCAACTATTAAATCCAATAATTAAATCATCCAATAAATAGTTATATTTAAAATTCAAGATTAACTTGTAAATATTTAAAATAAATTAAATAACAATTTCAAATATCCAAAATTCTGGGTCGTTACAAACATCTTCCACCTTAGCCTAGCCGAACCCAATCCTGTAGCCTCTTCTCTCCTCTCTATTTTATAAAAAAAGAAAAAAAGAGAAATATATATTTATGATTATTTTGTGATCTATCGAATTCAAGTTCGTGCTTTGCTTTGAAATTGTTGTTTAGAATTGTTATCGCCTGTTGAGTTTGTGATTCAAGATTGTAGCTTTTGTGTTGTTAACTTCTATAACCCCGAAAGGTGAGCCATTCACTCACGATTGATAATCTTACATTAAGTGAATAAACATTAATTGATATGACATATGGAATGTTGTGATAGTTAGGGATTTGTATAGTTTGTATATGATTTTGACATGATATATATTCTCTTATGTTCACTTATGATTTTGACATGATATGTTTACTGATAGTATGATTTTCACTTATAAAATGGACGTGAGGATATGCGCAGGATATATGTCTCATGATGTTAATATGAAAATGCTATGTTGAGAAAAAGTGTTATGTTGATTTAAATTTGTTCGCACATGTTATGTTGAAAATATGTTACTAATATACTATGTGAAAATTAACGTGTTGAAAAAAAAGAGAAAGGAGGGAAAAAGGAAAAAAATATATGTTTTTTTACATAGTGATTCACATAAGTGTTATGTTAGAAAATTTGAAATGTTACATATTATATTATGTTATGATAAGAAAATTTTATGTCACATGTTATGTAAATATAAATATGTGTTATGGTATGTAATATGTTATGCAAGTTATTTGTTATGGTATGCAATTTGTTATATAAGTTATATGCTAGGTTATGTAATTTGTTATATAAGTTATGTTCTATGTTATGTAATTTGTTATGTAAGTTATGTGCTATGTTATGTAATTCATTATGCAAGTTATGTGTTATGTTATTTATCTATGTAAATCATGCTGCAAGTTCCCTTAGCTTTAGAAAATCGCTAGGGGTTGAAATGATACATACTCGAATGATCTTGTAGATTAGGGAAAATTGTTATGGGTTGAAATGATAAACCCAAGCGATTTTATTAATTTTGGGAATTTAGGATTGTGGGTTGAAATGATATGTACCCGTAAATTTTGAATTATTATGGGTTGAAATGATATATATCCGTATCACTTGATGATAGTGTAAAAATATTATACATGAACACCGGATTGGATAAATTATATGATTTTAGAACTTTAATTTTTGAATCCAGTAAATGTTATTATGAAATAAAATTAGATTTATATGAACTGAATTATTTTCAAAATCCAAGCTTTTAAAATGTTGAAATTGGTTTAAGTGAATTGTTTAAAGAATTTAAATTGAAATCTTAAAGTTGGATTTTGAAATATAAATGAAATTTATCAAAATTGGGTTATTGTAAATGTTGAACATTTAAACTTTGAACCCTTTAGCCTTTTGAATTGAAATCGTCAGACTGAGATTGATTTAAATTAATATTTTGGAACTAAAGTTGAGTTGAATTGGTTTGTGAAATTGGAAGAAACAATTCTAATTTGAAAGTATTTTCGATATAAACTCCTTTAATATATAAACTATTTTATCATATAAACCATTTTAATATATATAAATAATTTTTAATACATTAGTTATCTTTAATATATAACCTATTTTAATATATAAACTATTTCTATTATATAAATTATTTTAGTCTATAACCTATTTTTAAATATAAAATATTTTTAATTTATAACTATTTCAATATATAAACTACTTTCAATATTCAGACTGCTTAAAGTTGGAACTGTTATGATTTAGATTTAACCAATTTAAATGTGAATATTTTGATATGATGGTTTAATCTATTTTGTAGTTATGATTTTGAAAATGAATATGATTTAAATTGAATAATGATTTCAAAGTATATATGATTTCGAAAGTGATATGATTTTTGAAGTGAATACAATATTTTGATATCAATTATGAATCGATTTTGGAAATGTAAAAGAACCAACCAGTATGAAATAAGCGTTTGGTTGTTAAAGATATGGAGATCGGATATTGTCATACTCTCTGCCAATACCGAAACCACTTTAACAACTGTGCATGCAATGGAGAATCCATAATGAAGTATGACGGTTTGGCGAATGCTACTGGAATGAAATAAGAGAACGATGATGGATAGCGTTGACTTTCGGGTTATAATTAAAATGACTAAAACAGGAGCTAAACCGGGCCAAGTGGGGTCTCTCCCCCTATTATGCACATTTCTTCGATACATATTTATTACTTTGTAATTAATTTGGTGGCCACCCTTTGATTTGATTATAGGAGCGTGCCTCGAGGTGGATTGCAGTAGCTGCTATGCGCTACCAACAGTTCAGGAGTGCAAAACGGTAATATCCTACCCTGGGCATTATCTCGTATGCCTTGTCATATTTATCTTGATCACGCCCACTACGAGTTTGATTTGTGTCGTACACTATGGAGTGTACTTTGATTGCCCTCCAGTTTACGAAGGAATTACGATACTGTATAGACTACGACTTTTATATAAAAATGTGTTAAGGATGGTATGGGTAACGCCTTAATGCTACTTCAACATTTTTCTTTACTATAGACATTATCTATGTAGCGTACTATATTATATATGTACATAGTTCCACGGATCCTTAAAGGATGGAATCCCGAACATCTTTTTCGTTATATTGCATTTCATTTGTATATTTCGCTTGAATTGATTTACTTACTTAAGAATGTTAATCCTAACTTGAGTGTTTTTTGTTTTGTTTTATGCTCGGATCAGCCAGAGTATTACCACATTTGAGGCTCACCTTTGGAGCTTGGAGCTTTGTTGAAGATCTATCTTTATCTATTCATTTTTCAGTCATCTTGTTATTTCCAGTTATTTATGTTCAGAATTTGTCAGCTGCTTATATAGTATCAAACTTCTATGTATTTAGGATTTCTGTTGTATTTTATTCCTAACAACCAATCTATTGCAACCAAAAATATATATATATCTTTTGGAAAATTTATTTATATATATAGAAAATATAATAGGCAAAATTATTTCATTCACCTATATAAAACAAATATTATGTCGGTCTATCCTATTAAGTGTTTAGAAATCCCTATTGATGTCATAGCGTCCCATGCACCAACCAGAATTTATAAATACAAAACGGAACAGAATAACACAATATCAAAATCTTTTTATAACACTACAAATACGCTCTCTCATATATATACACTCAGCGACTGTCAAAGGGTATTACTACCATATAAACAAAGAGTCAAACCCCACAAAGCCAAGGTTTTTCGCTAAACCAAAGCTCTGATACCAACTGTAACATCCCGCCTTTTCGCACGATTTAAAACGACACATGTGCCGATTCAAACCATCCGGAAGGGCAGATTGTTATGGGGTAAATAAGAAAAATAGAGAAGAAATAAACCAAAACAGAATCTCACAGCGGAAGGATAAAATATAATAATCAGATATACAGTTCATGAAGTTGTTTACAAAACATTTGATTCTTCTTCATACAATAAATATCAGAGTTACACATACCAACTCAATCAATGCAGCGGAACAGTATGAGTGTGGTGCAATAATATAGATAATAATAATACGAATTCTTCGTCTTCGTCCTCTAAAGCTAAAGTATTCAATCCTGAAACGCTCGGACCGACCCGAGCGAATTTGAAAGGACAAAAACACTCGAGTCAGAACTAAAGGTTCTTATGTAAGTTAAAATTAACAGAAATAAGTATGAGTGCAATAACTCAAGAGATGCTCGGGATTTACATCTCCTAAGGATCCGTTAAACTATTTACTATGTAGTATATTGCTCTATTATAATAGTGTCTATAGTAAAATAAACATACTTTTAAATAGCATTAAGGCTTTACATTTTCCACCTTAACACGTAATAGTCCCAGTAGTCCATCCAATATCATAGTCCCTCCTGATCGGGAAGCCACCAGAGGATACCACACGGGCTACGAGAGAAATCCAAACTCGTACAAGGCGCGATAGGGTAGGTGACATGGCACAACTAGGCAATGCCAGGGTAGATATACCAATTGCTATCCGGGCTGGTGGAAACGCGCAGCGCGCAGCTACCGCCCACCTCGAACAAACTCCCCCAAAACAAAAATAAGAGTGGCCACTGAATCAATCCAAAGTCAAAGTATAATATCGAAGAGGAGTGTCCGATCAGAGGAATGACCTCATTGGCCCGAGAATCGCTCCTGTTTTAGCCACCTTATGCCAACTCACGGGAGTTGGGTCCACGTATTTACCTTACAGGAAACGCCGCCACCAACCTTCTTCATTCTGGAATCTCCACAGCGTACATGGTTAGTCAAAGTGGTTTTCGATATCGACAGAGAGTATGTCCATATCCGATCCCGGTCTCTTTGCCAACCAATCGTTATTATAACACCGCGGTCATTTAAAAAAAATATAGTTTATACTTTAAAACCAAATAAACATTTTCATTTCAAAACTATGAATACGATATCAATTTAAAGCCCAAGACAATATGATATCCTTTCCTCAAATATAATTCTTTTCCAAAATCATACTGCTTTAAATTTTAAAATATCTGGAAACCAAATATTTGAGTTATACTTTCAAAGCATAATATTTCGAAATTCATAATTTAAAACCATAACTTCTAAAACTTAAATGGTTCAGATAGTCGATGGTATATAGAATAAATGGTTTAACTTTAAGGTTACTTTGTAAAGAAATTATTTCCAGGGCTTTACAAATATACTTCTTTATTTAAAGTCTAAACCAAATTTAAATATCACTTTCAAGTTCCAAAACCACTTCAATTTCTATTTATATATATATATATATCCATTTGGAGTATTAATATTTCAAAACTAAAGTTGGAATTTATTCTTTCAACAAATTAAATGTTCTATTATTTAGTTTTGAATATTTACATAAAATCTATAAATAAAACTCCAATTTCTAGAAATTAAATATTTTCTTCAATTTAATTTATAAAAATATTCCATTTAAGTAAATCTTGGAAAATACATTTATAAATATCATACCTTAAAATTTTCAAACTTAAACATATAAGATAAATTACCAAATTCCATTTTTCTCAAATTTTTATCATTTTATTCAACAGGATTATACACAGCTTAAATTTAAAATTTTAACTTCATATGTGTATATATGGAAGAATAATATTTTATAAAATATCAAAATTAAATTTTTATAAACCGTATCCCATCCAAACCATAGAAATCACTTTTAAAATAATTTATATATAGACCACGGTGCCTGTATATAATTTTCTATCCTATGGTCAAGTGATACGGATATTTATCATTTTAATCCGCAATTTAAAATAAAATTTTGCGGTTGTATATCATTTCAAACCACAATCCCGAATGAAATGAAATATGCACGATAACTTGCAGTTTAAATGATATAAAATAAAACATCCATTCATCAACATCATCCATCATCCAAATCGCAATCATCATCCAAATAAACAATATCAATATATATCTGATAATATATAACAGGTAATAACTGGCAGTTATATTCAAAATAAATTTAACAAATATTAAACTAACAGGTTATATTCAGTAATAAAATTTATAACTGTTTCCTAACAGTTTATATGCAAATAAATAAATTCTAAATGTTCATTAATATGCAATAAATAAACTAAATTAACAGTTAATTTAAATAAATGCGAATTAACAGATATGATGAATAAAACATGCCAAACAGTCATAAATAAATTTCTACTCATATCTAAAATGAATTTAACAAACATAAAAACTTTTAGTAGTTGTGAGTGGGTTAACACTCACCTTTTGAATTTAAATTGAATTCAAATTCAATTTAAACCCAAAAATTTGACGTTCTCCAAATTCATCCAAACCAGCGTCATCAGTTCCGGAATTTAAATACGAACCTAACAAAAAAAATCTCGCGTGAAACGGATATCGTATGACGAAGTTATAGCAAAAAATCGAGTTGAAAAATCAAATTTAAATAAAAGAGAATGGAACACAAATTTACTAGAGTTGATAGCCACGTCAGCATCTATTCATCACTACAGGCGAACGCGTCCCTACTGTACGCAGAGGCTTCAGCACTATCGAACCCATTATACCACTATTGACCGTGCTTTGACCATCTCTTGCCACTTCCTTCGGCCATCATAGCCCACGCCACTACCACCATCGACTTCCTACGGCCTAGCTGCACCTCCCACGGCCAGCGCGACTCGCCCACGTGGCCTCCAGAGCCGGCCGCCGCCACCTTATCCAAACCCTAATCTGCGATTTCACATCGATCCAACCATCGATCCACCAAACTAACCACATAGATCTAACCCCCTCAGTCCCCTCTCCAATACCCAGAAATCGTTTGACGATCTGACGAAGTTTGTCGCGGCGTTGATCGATGGCCATGAACTGTTCTAAATTTTTTTGAGCAAACCACAACCCGGATCGAAAAACGAACAGCACCATTGAATTACGCTCATCGAGAGCATTTGTGACGCCCCACCTCTATACCCACGCTAGCCAAGAACACTCCGGAGAAGTGTTGTCAACTAGCACGGAGAATAAGGCTGTTGAGGAGCGACCATCCATGTAATAGCTTATCACACGGTGGCTATAAATAATCTTCGGAAACAAACATAGAAATAATCATATCACAAATCAGTCACAGATATCCATATCACAAAGGCGGAAGAAGATATGAATATATAACTAACACATGAAAGTGTACATCAGAGTAGTGGTCAATAAGATCCACGATAATACAAAAGAATAGCAACACGTGCTATACAAAAGAATACAACTATGAGTCTATATCTCAAGTGTATACAGCAAAAACTGCTAATCTAAACAGTTAGCCAAAAGTCAGAGTGATGAATCCCTGGGAGGAAGTCAAGCAGAAGCACCTGTAACATCTCGGTCTGATCCGAGTATTATTTAAGAAAATAATAAACGGATCAGTCTAGCTATAAATATCAGATGACATGATATAACATAAAAGATATGGCATAAACATAAACATCCATAACGACATACCGCTATAAGTATGTAAATAATGATCAACAGAAGATCAATCAATAAGAGATAATCAATATCACAAGAATCTTCTCAAAGATTCGAAGGGGGCATCATACCCTAAACTTGTACTCATAACAAGTCAATGACACAAATTCCAGAAATCAACACGAGAAATCCAGAAATCATAAAAAGGGAAAGAGGCCTATCACATGACGGTCCGAAGACCATGGGGAGCTACCCCACATGTGTGAGTGGAATCACACAGAATGAGGTCAAGACTAACCAAAAAGCAGAAAGGTATGTGTGAATGGAATCACACAAGTGGTGTCTAGTCTAACCTTGCAATGAAAGAGACATCGCGCAATTGCTAGTCTAATTCATAGAGCGATCATCAAGATCAACGAGAAGTGTCAATTACACTAAGCTAGTAAATATAGAAGTTTAGCTTCATGTCCCATAACCACTTGCTTAACTTCAATATTTACGAACAAATTGTAAATCTTCACTAATAAAATTGTCATAAGAGGTTCAATCGAACAAGTCCAAGAATTAACCGACGAAGTGAACGCAAGCGTTTCATACCACTTGTTTTACTAAGTCGTTTAATTAGATTTCTCATCCGAGTGAGGTAAAGGCTTGTATATACTAATAGATTGGAAAACGGTTCAAGAAAAGAGCTTTGTTATTAAAAATAGAGTTGAAATTGTTTGTTAAAAGAGTTTTGATATTTACTACTAGTATTGAAACCTTTATATTATAAAGTGACAAAACACATAAGTAAGTGTAGAAACAATCAGTCACAAAGATCGCATACGGAGAGCGAATAAAATCCAAGGAAATCAGCTCAGGAAGTTCGGTTGAATGTTCTTCAGATAGGATCGCCTACGCAGAGTTATACGGGGTTCGACCTAAGTGAAGACAAGCGGCTTACGACCTAAAGCAAAATGAGGTCTAACGACCTAAAGAGTTCGCGGCCTAAGGGATACGACCTAAGTGAAGACAAGCAACCTAGTGAAGCCAAGCGACCTAAGGGGCCATGCGACCTAATGGGTCATGCGACCTAAGTTTAAAAAGGTGGGCGACTTAACAAAGTGGCCGAGCGACCTAACTGGAGCAAGTGGCCATAGGTCATGCGACCTAAAGGTAAGCGACCTATCACGGTCACACGACTTAAGGGATAGGACCGACCGACCTAACGACCTAGGCAAGGTCGACCGACTTAATGGTTGCGAACTAAAAATACAACAGGGTCGAGCGACCTAGTGGGATGCGCGACCTAAGAAGGTACGCGAGCTAAGGGTGAGCGACCTAACAAGGTCGTGCGACCTAAGTGGTCACAATGCCAAGCGACCTAAGGACTTAAATACTCGCGACCTAGCGCGTGCATCGGCCGAGCGACCTAAGGGTTTAACACGCGAGCGACTTAAGGTTTTAACACGCGAGCGACTTAAGGTTTTAACACGCGAGCGACCTAAAGTGATGCGCGACCTACGACCTAGCAGGATCGAGCGACCTAGAGCCGCCTTGTGATATAAGGTCGAAAATGACCTAATTCCGAGGCTAACGACCTAACGCTGCAGGGGGGATTTAAGGCCAGAAACGACCTACGACCTAAAGTGAAACGACCTAACTCCGAAGTGAAGATTCAAGGCAGTGCGACCTAGCGCGATAACACGCGAGCGACCTAAGGGTTAGGTCGCGAGCGACCTATACGCGAACGACCTAAAGTCCAACGACCTACGACCTAAATCCGAGGCGAACAAAATATGCAGGCCGTGACTTTTCCACGCACGCGAGCTAATGATTCCGAGCGACCTAACCTAGGCAGAGCGACCTAAGCTCAGGAAATTCACCAAACAACTAAAAAATGGAGTTTTTCGCCAATCCAATCCAAATCAAATGCAAATGTACATGCTAAAGTGATGGGGAATCATTCCTAACAGTCCAATATAGTTATAGACTAGAATTGTGAGATAAAAATCTCACCTTTGCACTAAAATTTATGAAGATGAAGCTTGAAAGCAAGGAGAAGCAATCCAAAGCTTGAATCCAATATTTTCTACTTGAATTAGGAGTTGAATGATGGAGTTGCAATTGAATTTGAGCTTGGAGTTTTAATTTCCCATTCTCTTCACCATTAATGCTAAAGCTTGAGTTAGTTAGGAAATTTTATGAAGAGTGAGGAGAAGAGGGTTGGAACTTGGGCTTAATAGGCTAAACTAACCCAAAGTCCAAAGCGGGAAAAGTTAGTGAAATTTCACTAACTCCAAACCTATCGATGTTTATACTTAAAAAGTTGTAAACGACATTTCGAACTCAATGGAAGTGGTCTCGAGTCCTAATTTGACCGTTTGCAAAAAGTAGTTTTTCGGACCAAAATCCGATTAACGATTTAACATTTAAATAAAAATATTTAAATGTAAACTCGATAAATATGTGGGTTGTTACAGCATTGACATATATTTTTTTGGAATTTTTGTGGAGAGTTTGAATTTCCACTTTTGATTTTGAACTGTAGATAGATCTAGGTTTTGAACCCATTGAGGAAGAGATGAAGAAAATGAACATACAGACAAATGACAGAAGAAGGAGGCTAGGGTTTATCACAACATATATATAGACACATTGCAGAAGGCTAGGCGGGCACGAATTACGAACGTGCTAAACGGTAGTTGGCCTAAAAAGCCCGTTCTGACCCCGGAACGAAATTTATTAAACCCATATATCCAAATAGGTATTTTAAAATATTATGAACGCAATGGAAAAAGTTTCACGTCCAAATTCGATCGTATGAAGAAGTTATGCTGAAAACAAATTTTCAAATTTTCAAATTGATTTTAATTAGATCGATTTCAAGGCGTTTCGCGTCCGTACGATCAAACGACAGGTCCGATCGATACGAAACTTGAAACCCTACAATAATTCACCGATACGGATCCGATGAAACTGGTTTCGTCGAAATCCGAGTCCGTGGCCAAAATGGCTATTTTTATATTAATTAAATAAATAGGCAAATAAATAAATTAAATTCAATCGTTACAATTTCGACTTTAAAATTGAAAATTTTATCGCTTTTATATTTTCAATTTAGTTACAACCATTTAAACAAACCCAGATATCAATGTCAAGTAAATAAATTTATAAATTTCAGTGTTTGAATTCAATTACGGTAAATTCAGACATTGTAAATTCAAATTCCCAAGAATTTACTTAAATTTAACTTTGACTATGACCTTATAGTTTACTGCGTATTATTACGTCAATTAATATAACTTAACGTTTATTTCAAATCTACCAATTTACAACCAAATAAAACCTTTCAATTGTTTTTCATTAATAGGTATTTCAATAAATTAGTTAGTATTCGACTTGCATAATATTTAATTCTAACCGTTGTAATAATTAAGCTTTATTTTAAATTGGATTTAGATGGAAGGATTTTGTTTGCCTTTCCTTAACTACTATATTCAAAAATTCTGCTTTTCTTTGTATTACTACTATTTCCATTTATATTGAAATCGTAAAACATATTAAAAAAAAATTAGAATCTCAAATAAGCTTATTCAAATAGGTTTCGTTCTTTTTAAATTAAATTATGAAACAAATCTGCATTTCAGTTGCTAATTACATTTACTCTTTACAATTACAGTTCTTACCCACATAAATGAGACAATCAATTTCATATAAGTGTAAGTGTCTTCAAATATTTTGATAACTTTATTTCCATGCCCTAAAATATAACGACTGTTAAATAAAATCTTAACATTATTTACAATTATTACCTTAATTGTTATTAATGTAATATAAAATTAAAATTATGGTAACTAATCCAAACTTCAAATTAACCAACTACCACAATAGGCAACGTACAGTTACTAATTGATTTATATTTATTAAAATTTTAATTTCAATCTTAATTATCAATAAGTAACGTACCATAAATATTATCGTTACCCTTATATATTCAAATTCTCTTACAACCCTTACTAACAACAATGTTTCCATAGATATAGATTTAATTAAATAAATAGATGAATGGATAAAATTTTGTAATTATCACAAATGCCAAATATATATGCATAAATTACTGCTTATTATTATGAATTCCATTTATTACTAGTTGCCTTTGTCATCTTAATTCCTATTTACTACCAACTTCCTACTAAGTTATAGTTTATCAAAACATACATACCTAGGCAAATCAAATTCTTGTCCTTTTTTTTATTTCAATTAAATCGGGTATGCGTAAATAAATTGTTTATCAACTTATTCCTACAAATTTATTTACATACATTCAGTCCCAAATTTTATAGAATTAAATTCTAATTACTTAACACTTAATCCATCAATTATATATTCTATCCAAACATGCATTTAAATCTTAAGATTTTTATTTCATTCTAAATTAGATTAGAAATCGTACTAAATTAACACATTAAATATCATCGAATTTAACGGGTCGTTACACTCTCCCCCACTCAAAACTTTTCGTCCCCGAAAAGGAAAAAGAAGGGAGAAGGAAGAAAAAAAAAGTACATCTTATTTCACATATTAACTTATAAACAATAATTTACTAAATTTATTACCTTATATAAAATATACCCGTTTTATAATCATTATATCCTTATATACTTAAATTATTAAAGTTTGGAAACATTTTCAACATAATTCTAAGTCCAAAATTTACGAAAAATTTTTGGCAGAGTCTCCCTTGTATGGAGAGGTTTGGGAGAAAAATATAGTATCAAAATATAACAAATATATTACATATATTATCCAAAATAAAATATCCCAACACGGGAAAATTATATAAAATAGCGCTACAAAACGTAATCCGAAAACGTACCTATTTGTCGGGCAAATTACGCTTAATTTATGGAACCAAAAGCAGTAGCAATTGCTTCCATACCTGCATTTCACCTATATAATCTAAAAGGTTAACTATTTATACTAAAGTGAAATATTTTCATGGTTTCAGCTACTAACAACAATCAATACACAATCATCAATTTCAACAACGAGCATACACAAAATGCAAAACAACCATTCAATCAAACAAGCAATATAGTTGTTCGGGTTCAAAACTTGAAAACGTACGGAATGAAAAATAACTATCCAGTGCATCATTTACTCAACAGTCTTAGATGAGATCGAATAGATTATTTATTCATCCAACTACTTCAAATTTCCTTACCCGACCAACCATAAATCAAACAATAACAATTCAACCAACAAATTAATTAATTCATAATTTTTTTTTTCATACATTAGCTGTTTGATCTTTTCATTCATGTAACAGTTTATCTTTTATTTTCACTTATTTGTATTGCATCTAATGCCCTGCTTAAATTTCAATCATTTAGTTGATACTTACATTTCTATTTTATTTAATTATAGAAATCCCTTTTTAATTACACTTTAATTCTTAACCTTATAACTCCATTCTTATAAATAAAGAATTTTATTAATTTACTACCTAGGGTTTACAGTCATTTATTTATATTACCTACTTTCTATCATACTTAAGTTAATAGCCCTACATATCAATCCTTATTTATTAAAGAATTTCGTTTTATTTACTTAAGTTTAAAATCACCTATTAATAATTACTTACCTTAATTATGGTAAAATTTCAATTATAACATAAGTTTATACCATTAATTTCTTATTTATAATAGCAATTTATTGAATACTACATTATTTCCAAAATTTCTACTTGTATAATATTCTATTCCAACTCTTATTTAACATTTCAACTTTTCATATTTGGTAAGTTATATATGTTAAAGAAAATGCAAAAGAACTTATACAAACTTTATCTCATCTTTTAATTAAATTCATTGTTCAATAAATCTTCACCTTTTCCTTGTAAGTTACAATTTTAAACTTCATTTATAACTTAGCATTTTAGTCTCTTATTTTATTTAGGGTTTCAATTATTAATTTAATTCTGTTTTACTACCATAATTTAAACAATTTATTAATGGAAATTTATGAATTAAATACCGGGTCAAATTTCAAATTATTTTAAAAATAATAGATAAATAATTTCTTACCACTCATATATCTCAATTATATTTAAAACAATTAAAATTTTAGATAATTTTAAAATAGACCTGCAGTAGAATTTACTACAGTGGCCTTTCCCCTTCGAAACTCGAAAATGAAAGTCGATGATGCGGCCGCCATCACCGAAATTATTTTCCAACGATAGAGAGGAAAGCACAAAACTTATTTTTCTCCAAAATCTTCTTTTAAAACAATTCTTCCGAATTTAAAATGAAATATTTATATCGGAAAATATATATAACAATATTATTATACTTCCAAATCCTTTGAATGCAAATTTTCAAAATCCCGGACTTAAGTCCTAAATTTCCAATTTTCATTGATTTTTAAATTTAAATCTTATTTCACCTATTATTTAAAATTTTATTCCTAACAACCAATCTATTGCAAACAAATATATATATATATATCTTTTGGAAAATTTATTTATATATATAGAAAATATAATAGGCAAAATTATTTTATTCACCTATATAAAACAAATATTATGTCGGTCTGTCCTATTAAGTGTTTAGAAATCCCTATTGATGTCATAGCGTCCCATGCACCAACCAGAATTTATAAATACAAAACGGAACAGATTAACACAATATCAAAATCTTTTTATAACACTACAAATACGCTCTCTCATATATATACACTCAGCGACTCTCATAGGGTATTACTACCCTATAAACAAAGAGTCAAACCCCACAAAGCCAAGGTTTTTCGCTAAACCAAAGCTCTGATACCAACTGTAACATCCCGCCTTTTCGCACGATTTAAAACGACACACGTGCCGATTCAAACCATCCGGAAGGGCGGATTGTTATGGGGTAAATAAGAAAAATAGAGAAGAAATAAACCAAAACAGAATCTCACAGCGGAAGGATAAAATATAATAATCAGATATACAGTTCATGAAGTTGTTTACAAAACATTTGATTCTTCTTTATACAATAAATATCAGAGTTACACATACCAACTCAATCAATGCAGCGGAACAGTATGAGTGTGGTGCAATAATATAGATAATAATAATACGAATTCTTCGTCTTCGTCCTCCAAAGCTAAAGTCTTCAATCCTGAAACGCTCGGACTGAACCGAGCGAATTTGAAAGGACAAAAACACTCGAGTCAGAACTAAAGGTTCTTATGTAAGTTAAAATTAACAGAAATAAATATGAGTGCAATAACTCAAGAGATGCTCGGGATTTACATCTCCTAAGGATCCATTAAACTATTTACTATGTAGTATATTGCTCTATTATAATAGTGTCTATAGTAAAATAAACATACTTTTAAATAGCATTAAGGCTTTACATTTTCCACCTTAACACGTAACAGTCCCATTAGTCCATCCAATATCATAGTCCCTCCTGATCGGGAAGCCACCAGAAGATACCACACGGGCTACGGGAGAAATCCAAACTCGTACAAGGCGCGATAGGGTAGGTGACACGGCACAACTAGGCAATGCCAGGGTAGATATACCAATTGCTATCCGGGCTGGTGGAAACGCGCAGCGCGCAGCTACCGCCCACCTCGAACAAACTCCCCCAAAACAAAAATAAGAGTGGCCACTGAATCAATCCAAAGTCAAAGTATAATATCGAAGAGGAGTGTCCGATCAGAGGAATGACCTCATTGGCCCGAGAATCGCTCCTGTTTTAGCCACCTTATGCCAACTCACGGGAGTTGGGTCCACGTATTTACCTTACAGGAAACGCCGCCGCCAACCTTCTTCATTCTGGAATCTCCACCGCGTACACGGTTAGTCAAAGTGGTTTTCGATATCGACAGAGAGTATGTCCATATCCGATCCCGGTCTCTTTGCCAACCAATCGTTATTATAACACCGCGGTCATTTTAAAAAAATTTAGTTTATACTTTAAAACCAAATAAACATTTTCATTTCAAAACTATGAATACGATATCAATTTAAAGCCCAAAACAATATGATATCCTTTTCTCAAATATAATTCTTTTCCAAAATCATACTGCTTTAAATTTTAAAATATCCGAAAACCAAATATTTGAGTTATACTTTCAAAGCATAATATTTCAAAATTCATAATTTAAAACCATAACTTCTAAAACTTAAATGGTTCAGATAGTCAATGGTATATAGAATAAATGGTTTAACTTTAAGGTTACTTTGTAAAGAAATTATTTCCAGGGCTTTACAAATATACTTCTTTATTTAAAGCCTAAACCAAATTTGAATATCACTTTCAAGTTCCAAAACCACTTCAATTTCTATTTATATATATATCCATTTGGAGTATTAATATTTCAAAACTAAAGTTGGAATTTATTCTTTCAACAAATTAAATGTTCTATTATTTAGTTTTGAATATTTACATAAAATCTATAAATAAAACTCCAATTTCTAGAAATTAAATATCTTCTTCAATTTAATTTATAAAAATATTCCATTTAAGTAAATCTTGGAAAATCCATTTATAAATATCATACCTTAAAATTTCCAAACTTAAACATATAAGATAAATTACCAAATTCCATTTTTCTCAAATTTTTATCATTTTATTCAATAGGATTATACACAGCTTAAATTTAAAATTTTAACTTCATATGTGTATATATGGAAGAATAATATTTTATAAAATATAAAAATTAAATTTTTATAAACCGTATCCCATCCAAACCATAGAAATCACTTTTAAAATAATTTATATATAGACCACGGTGCCTGTATATAATTTTCTATCCTATGGTCAAGTGATACGGATATTTATCATTTTAATCCGCAATTTAAAATAAAATTTTGTGGTTGTATATCATTTCAAACCACAATCCCGAATGAAATGAAATATGCATGATAACTTGCAGTTTAAATGATACAAAATAAAACATCCATTCATCAACATCATCCATCATCCAAATCGCAATCATCATCCAAATAAACAATATCAATATATATCTGATAATATATAACAGGTAATAACTGGCAGTTATATTCAAAATAAATTTAACAACTATTAAACTAACAGTTTATATTCAGTAATAAAATTTATAACTGTTTCCTAACGGTTTATATGCAAATAAATAAATTCTAACTGTTCATTAATATGCAATAAATAAACTAAATTAACAATTAATTTAAATAAATGCGAATTAACAGATATGATGGATAAAACATGCCAAACAGTCATAAATAAATTTCTACTCATATCTAAAATGAATTTAACAAACATAAAAACTTTTAGTAGTTGTGAGTGGGTTAAACACTCACCTTTTGAATTTAAATTGAATTCAAATTCAATTTAAACCCAAAAATTTGACGGTCTCCAAATTCATCCAAACCAGTGTCATCAGTTCCGTAATTTAAATACGAACCTAACAAAAAAAATCTCGCGTGAAACGGATATCGTATGACGAAGTTATAGCGAAAAATCGAGTTGAAAAATCAAATTTAAACAAAAGAGAATGGAACACAAATTTACTAGAGTTGATAGCCACGTCAGCATCTATTCATCACTACAGGCGAACGCGTCCTTACTGTACGCAGAGGCTTCAGCACTATCGAACCCATTATACCACTGTTGACCGTGCTTTGACCATCTCTTGCCACTGCCTTCGGCCATCATAGCCCACGCCACTACCACCATCGACTTCCTACGGCTTAGCCGCACCTCCCACGGCCAGCGCGACTCGCCCACGTGGCCTCCAGAGCTGGCCTCCGCCACCTTATCCAAACCCTAATCTGCGATTTCACATCGATCCAACCATCGATCCACCAAACTAACCACATAGATCTAACCCCCTCAGTCCCCTCTCCAATACCCAGAAATCGTTTGACGATCTGACGAAGTTTGTCGCGGCGTTGATCGATGGCCACGAACTGTTCTAATTTTTTTGAGCAAACCACAACCCGGATCGAAAAACGAATAGCACCATTGAATTACGCTCATCGAGAGCATTGACATATATTTTTTTGGAATTTTTGTGGAGAGTTTGAATTTCCACTTTTGATTTTGAACTGTAGATAGATCTAGGTTTTGAACCCATTGAGGAAGAGAAAGAGATGAAGAAAATGAACATACAGACAAATGACAGAAGATGGAGGCTAGGGTTTATCACAACATATATATAGACACATTGCAGAAGGCTAGGCGGGCACGAATTACGAACGTGCTAAACGGTAGTTGGCCCAAAAAGCCCGTTCTGACCCCGGAACGAAATTTATTAAACCCATATATTCAAATAGGTATTTTAAAATATTCTGAATGCAATGGAAAAAGTTTCACGTCCAAATTCAATCGTATGAAGAAGTTATGCTGAAAACAAATTTCCAAATTGATTTCAAATTAATTTTAATTAGATTGATTTCAAGGCGTTTCGCGTCCGTACGATCAAACGACAGGTCCGATCGATACGAAACTTGAAACCCTACAATAATTCACCGATATGGATCTGATGAAACTGGTTTCGTCGAAATCCGAGTCCGTGGCCAAAATGGCTATTTTTATATTAATTAAATAAATAGGCAAATAAATAAATTAAATTCAATCGTTACAATTTCGATTTTAAAATTGAAAATTTTATCACTTTTATATTTTCAATTTAGTTACAACCATTTAAACAAACCCAGATATCAATGTCAAGTAAATAAATTTATAAATTTCAGTGTTTGAATTCAATTACGGTAAATTCAGACATTGTAAATTCAAATTCCCAAGAATTTACTTAAATTTAACTTTGACTATGACCTTATAGTTTACTGCGTATTATTACGTCAATTAATATAACTTTACGTTTATTTCAAATCTACCAATTTACAACCAAATAAAACCTTTCAATTGTTTTTCATTAATAGGTATTTCAATAAATTAGTTAGTATTCGACTTGCATAATATTTAATTCTAACCGTTGTAATAATTAAGCTTTATTTTAAATTGGATTTAGATGGAAGGATTTTGTTTGCCTTTCCTTAACTACTATATTCAAAAATTCTGCCTTTCTTTGTATTACAACTATTTCCATTTATATTGAATCGTAAAACATATTAAAAAAAAAATTAGAATCTCAAATAAGCTTATTCAAATAGGTTTCGTTCTTTTTAAATTAACTTATGAAACAAATATGCATTTTAGTTGCTAATTACATTTACTCTTTACAATTACAGTTCTTACCCACATAAATGAGACAATCAATTTCATATAAGTGTAAGTGTCTTCAAATATTTTGATAACTTTATTTCCATGCCCTAAAATATAACGACTGTTAAATAAAATCTTAACATTATTTACAATTATTACCTTAATTATTATTAATGTAATATAAAATTAAAATTATGGTAACTGATCCAAACTTCAAATTAACCAACTACCACAATAGGCAACGTACAGTTACTAATTGATTAATATTTATTAAAATTTTAATTTCAATCTTAATTATCAATAAGTAACGTACCATAGATATTATCGTTACCCTTATATATTCAAATTCTCTTACAACCCTCACTAACAGCAATGTTGCCATAGATATAGATTTAATTAAATAAATAGATGAATGGATAAAATTTTGTAATTATCACAAATGCCAAATATATATGCATAAATTACTGCTTATTATTATGAATTCCATTTGTTACTAGTTGCCTTTGTCATCTTAATCCCTATTTACTACCAACTTCCTACTAAGTTATAGTTTATCAAAACATACATACCTAGGCAAATCAAATTCTTGTCCTTTTCTTTATTTCAATTAAATCGGGTATGCGCAAATAAATTGTTTATCAACTTATTCCTACAAATTTATTTACATACATTTAGTCCCAAATTTTATAGAATTAAATTCTAATTACTTAACACTTAATCCATCAATTATATATTCTATCCAAACATGCATCTAAATCTTAAGATTTTTATTTCATTCTAAATTAGATTAGAAATCGTACTAAATTAACACATTAAATATCATCGAATTTAACGGGTCGTTACAGATGTAGTTGCAGCTTCATGAGCTACTATTTATCAATTTCACTATGTATTCTTGTATTACTCTGTATATGTAATTTTGTGATTGATTTATTTACTATATATGCTAAGTATTTCCAAATATAAATAACAAAATATTGTTTTAAGCAATTCAAGTCTGACATGTGTAGTTTATTTTCGATTTGAATGGTTCAAAATAGCGGGTCTCTATAGTTGGGCTAGGTTTTCACAAAACTTATCTTATGGAGTAAAAACTCAATAGAAATAAGGTAGTAATACCCTAAAATAATAGAATCAGTTACGAAATCATCCTTCATTTCGTGCCTTTCTACTTAGTTGGGATTCTCTTTGATTAGATGTAACAACCCGCATATTTGTCGATTTTATATTTAAAAATTTTATTCAAATATTTTATCGTTAGTCGGATTTTAGTCCGAAAAGCTACTTTTTGCATACGGTAGAATTAGGACTCGAGACCACCTCCATTGAGTTCAAAATGTCGTTTGCGACCGTTTTGAGTGTAAGCTTCGATATGTTTGGAGAAAGTTGATTTTTTCTACTTTTTCCCGCTTAGGGCTTTGGTTGGGCTGAGCCAATTAGCCACTTAACTCAGTTCCAACACTCTCCTCTTCATTCACTTCTCTTCTATGTTCCTAGTGCTCAAGCTTTTATGTTAATGGAGGGTGGAAGAGGAAATTAAAACTCCAAGCCCTAGCTTCTTTTGCAAATCCATCTCCTTGCTCCAAAATCTATGAGAACCCATTGGTAAGCTTCTCTTCTTCTTCTCCAACTCTTTCTCCATTCAATTTCAGAAATTTCCTAAACCTAATTTAGGGAATGTTTCTCTTTTAAGCTTAGATTCAAGCTTCGAGTTTTGAGATTGAAGAGTGCTTGTTCTTGCCATTGCTTTCAAGCTTCATCTTCATAAATTTAGTTCAAATGTGAGATTTTTATCTCACATCTATGACTATAATTATCTTTGGTTGTTGGGTATGAATTCCTAACACTTCTTCATGTGCATTTGCTCTTGTTTTGGATTGATTTTGTGAATACTCCAATTTTTGGGTTTTTAAGTCAAATTTGTGTGAAATCCTTTTACGGATGTTTGATCATGTTTTTGGTGATGCACCGAGGAGCATATAGGGCCGGGTTGCCGATTGGCATAAACCCTTAGAGCCAATGTTCGTCCGGTTGCATTTTGGAAGAATTTGCTCTTTATTTGAATAGGCTGAAAAACAGCCCAGGCATGATTCAGTCGACCGAAAACTCTGTTCAGTCGACTGAACCTGAAACCCGAGAGTTTCCAGGCATGATTCAGTCGACTGAAAAACTCTGCACAGTCGACTGAAACTGGAAACAGAAAGTTTCCTGAACCTGGAAAATTTCCAGGCACAGGGTCAGTCGACTGAAAACTCTGTTCAGTCGACTGAACCTGCTGTTTGAGTCCAATTTGCCTTTTTGGATTGAATTTCCAATTTAAATCGATTCGTGATGATCCTATTTATTGTCATCATTTATTATCATCTTTGATGACTTATTTTCTTTGGGAATTTTAGATATATCCACTTCGATGGATCCTTTATCGATTTCATTGGATTTTTATTCACATCTTCGAATGTGATCTTTGTGATTGATTGTTTCTACAATCCCCATTGTGCTTTGTCACTTTAAAAATATAAAGGTTTTCTATACTAGTAGTAAATATCAAAACTCTTTCCTCAAACGATTTCAATACTATTTTAATACCAAATTCGTTTATAAAACCGTTTTCCAATCTATTAGTATATACAAACCTTTACCTCACTCGTATGAGAAATCTAATTAAACGACTTAGTAAAACAAGTGGTATGAAACGCTTGCGTTTACTTCGTCGGTTAATTCTTGGACTTGTTCGATTGAACCTCTTGTGACAATTTTCTAGTGGAGATCTACAATTTGTTCGTAAATATTTAAGTTAAGCTAGTGGTTATGGGACATGAAGCTAAGCTCATATATTTACTAGCTTATTGTAATTGACACTTCTCTTTGATCATGACGATCATCTTTGCGGTTTAGACTAGCAATGTGCGATGTCTCTTTGTCTATGTGGAGGACTGTTCCTCATTTTATTGAGTTTCGTCTCATTTTATACATGGGTCGTACCTTTCTAGGTGCGTCAATGTTTTATTATGCATGGGGTGTACCTTTCTAGGTGCATCGATGTTTGTTTACTTCGTGGAGAAATCGACTCAATAAGTCGGGACATGGGGCGTATCTTTTTAGGTGCGTCGATGTTCGTCTATGCATAGGGCGTACCTTTCTAGGTGCGTCGATGTTCGACTTAGCATGAGGTGTATCTTTCTAGGTGCATCGATGTTAGACATTACATGGGGTGTATCTTTCTAGGTGCATCGATGTTTATTTATTTGTGCATGGGGCGTATCTTTCTAGGTGCGTCGATGCTAGAGCATGGGGTGTATCTTTCTAGGTGCATCGATGTTTATTTATTTGTGCATGGGGCGTATCTTTCTAGTTGCGTCGATGCTAGAGCATGGGGCGTATCTTTCTAGGTGCGTCGATGCTAGAGCATGGGGCGTATCTTTCTAGGTGCGTCGATGTTCGACTGTTCATGGGGCATGTCTTTTTAGGTGTGTCGATGTCCAGTTTCTTTTGGGGATTGGCCATCCTTTTTATTGTGATTTGGTTCATCGGACGTCCCGCTGTACGACGTCGTTGTTCCTTTTTATTATGATTTCTGGATTTCGTGTGTTGATTTCTGGAATTTATGTTTCACCAACTTTTACGATGGGCATTGATATATATATGCCATTTATTGTGGCTTGGTGAATGAAATTAGGAGTATGACATTCCTTTCTATCTTGAGTAGATTATTGTGATATTGATTAATCTCTTATTGGTTTTTTTAATTACTTATTTATCACAGCTTGGCATTGTGATTATTATATGTTTATGTCATATCTCTTATTATATATCACTTCATCTGATATTTATAGCTAGACTGATCCGTTTATTATTTTTTTTCTTAAATGATACTCGGGTCAGACTGAGATTTTACAGGTGCTTCTGCTTGACTCCTTATCGGACTATCATCCCGACTTTTGGTAGACTACTTAGATTAGTAGTTTATTTTGTTGTATACACTTGAGATTTAAACTCATAGATGTATTCTTTTGAATAGCACGTGTTGCTATTCTTTTGTATTATTGTGGATCTTTTGACCACTACTCTGATATACACTTTTATGTGTAATATTCATATCTATTTCCGCCTTTGTGATATGAATTGTCCTGTGACTGATTTATGTTATGTTTATTTCTATATTTGTTTCCGAAGATCTTTATAGCCACTGTGTAGTAGCTTTGAGTTTGTGTCGGTATGTCGGATTTCCTCTTGAGATGAAAAGTTATATTTTTATCTGGCATATCGGTACTCGCACAAAGCAATTATACAAATGGTCGCTCCTCAACAGCCTTATTCTCCGTGCTAGTTGACAGCATTCACAGTAGTGTTCTTGGCTAGCGTGGGTATAGAGGTGGGGCGTCACAGCTTGGTATCAGAGCCAAACTTCGGAACAATATGGAATATTATAACAAGGATCGTCGTCCTAAGTTCATCTTAGGAGTCGTGCTTTAGTATTTTATTCGGGTCTTCGTACCGATTCATCCTATTTTCTTTTATGATTCCTTGTTTTATCTATCAAGATTGCTTGATATTCATTTTGAGAATAACTTTTTCCTCTTCTTTCTTTCTTTCTTAAAGAAGAGAAATGGTTAGACCAGGCCGTCCCAACGCCGGTCAATCTAGTGCTACTACCCAGGATGGAGTATTTATGTCTGCTCAACAACTTTTGGATCTCGTAAAGAATCAAGAGTTTATCTATGCTTTGAATAAGAACCCCGAAATGGTTCTACCTTTGAAACTTGAATTTTCTTTCAATCAGCTTGTGGATGTTACTCTTCTTCATGGAGAGATTGGTAAAGGAAGCGTTTGTGATATTGGGACTTCCAAGAAGAGGCATATTAAGTTCAAGAGCCTTAATCCCAATAAGAGAGTGAAGAAAACTACTTTTGTAGCAGAGACTCCAATCCCTTATCGTGGAGGATGCTACAATTGTAATTCTAAGGAACACTATGCGAATATGTGTCCAAAACCCCATTCTTGTCGCTATTGCAAAAATTCAGGTCACCATACTACTGCATGTCCCGTACTTCAAAGTAAGAAGGAGGGAGAGCTCAATGTAGTGCAAGCTCCTGGAAACACTTCTCTTGGTCAAGGTATTTTTCATTCAATCCTTGATGACATTTGCTTTGTGATTATCTTGTTCATGTTCTTTTTGATATAGTTTCCATCTCACTATTTTATATCAAAAGGAATTGTTAATTCTTTTTCTTTGAATATTTTGGGCTTGTTGACTTCTTTGAGGATTGTGAATCCGGATGGTAGATCCGCAACACTCAATTTGCTTTTGTTTAGATGTCGAGATTGTTTTATGTGACTTTTCTTTCCAAGCCGATATTTACTTTGGCTTCGGAATTGACTTTTTCTGTAAGGATTGGCTTAAATTGTGAAGCTCATATCCTATTTTTCGAGTGGACTATTCATCTTCAACATTTTCAATCTGTTAAGCAGATTTCTATTTTTCTTTATGATTTTGATTCCAACTTGATGGCATCATTTTCTTCCTTAAGCCCACTTATAAGGAAAGTGTTATTTCTCTCATTTATGTAGTTTGAGAAATTTTTCGGTATTTTTGAGTTTGTCTTAGGATTATCACCTAAGAAATATTTTGTGTGGTGTTAAGGTCTTTTCAGTTTGACCTTACCACCGATTTTCATTTGGCTACGAGTCGCGTGAGTTAGCATTCCACTTACGCATTCCACACTCGTTATGATTCTTATGAATGACTTATTTTGTCATTCAATTTGTCCAACTTATTTCATCCATTTTATAAATCGAATATTCTATGAATATTTCGATGAGACCATTCTTGTATTTATTGATTTTGGATGAAAATAGTAATTTAAAATTTTGCAAATCTTTTTCATAAGATTTATTTATAAGTAAAACTGGATTTTGTTCTTGAAACGAACAAAGAATATTCTTAAAACTTTTTAAGAGATTTATTTATCCTATAAAATATGATTTTGTGATTGTATTGCCTGTTGAGTGCTTTAAGAATTTTGGTCGATGCGCTTGATCAATGTTATCGATAGGAATCTCCTAAACGCTTTGATGAAACAGTCAGACACGATATATTGACTTGTAAAAATGTAAATTTTTCTAGAAAGATTATTACATAGTGATAAATGTAATTTTGAAAGTTTTAACTTTTCAGGAAAGAAGATTATTTAAAAGAAATTCTTTCTTTTCGATACTCTTATTCTTGTGATTCCCGTTGGGAACCAAGACTTTATCATTTGTACCGATACTAGTCGTATTGGTTTGGACGCCATTCTCTTGCAAAAGAGAACGTGCTATAACTTGTGCTTCTAAATCTTTATAGCTTATCGAGACTAGATATGCCACTCATGGTCTAGTGTTCGCGGCTATTGTTTTTACTTTTGGGATTTGGCATTATCATTTTTGGATGAGAAATTTGTTCTCTACCTCGATCATAAATCTTTGGAATAATTATTTTCTCATAAGGAACTTTATGTTGACTCGAGTTCCTAGCATCTTATGATCTTGATATTCTTTTATTCCCGAGAAGGGAAATCGTGTTGCCAATGCGCTTTGTCGTAAGCAACAAGTAGTTGATTCTTTGATGTTGTCTGAATGGAATTATTTTTCTATCAAGTTCATCGGACGTTTTGGTATACTTCGTTTTATTGAGCTTTATCTCATTCCTTTTAAGGACTAGCGTCCGATGTCCTTTTATTGTGTTCGGTTCATTGGACGTACCATTTTTGTACTACGTCGGTGTTTCGAAAATCATTAGGGTTTTGATTCATCGGATGTACCGTTTGTACTACATCGATGTCTTTGCTTTTGATTCATCGGATGTACCGTTTGTACTACATCGATGTCTTTGCTTTTGATTCATCGGATGTACCGTTTGTACTACATCGATGTCTTTGCTTAGGTTCATTGGGCGTACCGTTTTTGTACTACGCTGATGTCCCAAATTGTTTGAGTTTCTAGTTTTTCGGGCGTACCGTTTTTGTACTACGCCGTTGCACCGGCTCAATTTTCTGCTATTCTTGACGTTCCCCACGTCTTTTATCTACGGGAATGCCTTAGGGATTCCGGTTTTCATTCTTGAGCCCGGTGTTATTATGGAAATTGAAGTTTCACCAGATTTCTTGCTAACTCTTTTGTGCACTTTATGGTGAACTTCCTATTTCAAATTTTCTTTTGTGTTAATATGCTTCTATGGTTGTTACTTATTATATTTCCTTCTTAATTATTGCGAGGACGCAATTTCTTTAAGGAGGGGAGTTTGTAACAACCCGCATATTTGTCGATTTTATATTTAAATATTTTATTTAAATATTTTATTTAAATATTTTATCGTTAGTCGGATTTTAGTCCGAAAAGCTACTTTTTGCATACGGTAGAATTAGGACTCGAGACCACCTCCATTGAGTTCAAAATGTCGTTTGCGACCTTTTTGAGTGTAAGCTTCGATATGTTTGGAGAAAGTTGATTTTTGCTACTTTTTCCCGCTTAGGGCTTTGGTTGGGCTGAGCCAATTAGCCACTTAACTCAGTTCCAACACTCTCCTCTTCATTCACTTCTCTTCTATTTTCCTAATGCTCAAGCTTTTTTGTTAATGGAGGGTAGAAGAGGAAATTAAAACTCCAAGCCCTAGCTTCCTTTGCAAATCCATCTCCTTGCTCCAAAATCTGTGAGAACCCATTGGTAAGCTTCTCTTCTTCTTCTCCAACTCTTTCTCCATTCAATTTTAGAAATTTCCTAAACCTAATTTAGGGAATGTTTCTCTTTTAAGCTTAGATTCAAGCTTCTAGTGTTGAGATTGAAGAGTGCTTGTTCTTGCCATTGCTTTCAAGCTTCATCTTCTTAAATTTAGTTCAAAGGTGAGATTTTTATCTCACATCTATGACTATAATTATCTTTGGTTGTTGGGTATGAATTCCTAACACTTCTTCATGTGCATTTGCTCTTGTTTTGGATTAATTTTGTGAATACTCCAATTTTTGGGTTTTTAAGTCAAATTTGTGTGAAATCCTTTTACGGATGTTTGATCATGTTTTTGGTGATGCACCGAGGAGCATATAGGGCCGGGTTGCCGATTGGCATAAACCCTTAGAGCCAATGTTCGTCCGGTTGCATTTTGGAAGAATTTGCTCTTCATTTGAATAGGCTGAAAAACAGCCCAGGCATGATTCAGTCGACTGAAAACTCTGTTCAGTCGACTGAACCTGAAACCCGAGAGTTTCCAGGCATGATTCAGTCGACTGAAAAACTCTGCACAGTCGACTGAAACTGGAAACAGAAAGTTTCCTGAACCTGGAAAATTTCCAGGCACAGGGTCAGTCTACTGAAAACTCTGTTCAGTCGACTGAACCTGCTGTTTGAGTCCAATTTGCCTTTTTGGATTGAATTTCCAATTTAAATCGATTCGTGATGATCCTATTTATTGTCATCATTTATTATCATCTTTGATGACTTATTTTCTTTGGGAATTTTAGATATATCCACTTCGATGGATCCTTTATCGATTTCATTGGATTTTTATTCACATCTTCGAATGTGATCTTTGTGATTGATTGTTTCTACAATCCCCCTTGTGCTTTGTCACATTAAAAATATAAAGGTTTTCTATACTAGTAGTAAATATCAAAACTCTTTCCTCAAACGATTTCAATACTATTTTAATACCAAATTCGTTTATAAAACCGTTTTCCAATCTATTAGTATATACAAACCTTTACCTGACTCGTATGAGAAATCTAATTAAACAACTTAGTAAAACAAGTGGTATGAAACACTTGCGTTTACTTCGTCGGTTAATTCTTGGACTTGTTCGATTGAACCTCTTGTGACAACTTTCTAGTGGAGATCTACAATTTGTTCGTAAATATTTAAGTTAAGCTAGTGGTTATGGGACATGAAGCTAAGCTCATATATTTACTAGCTTATTGTAATTGACACTTCTCTTTGATCATGACGATCATCTTTGCGGTTTAGACTAGCAATGTGCGATGTCTCTTTGTCTATGTGGAGGACTGTTCCTCATTTTATTGAGTTTCATCTCATTTTATACATGGGTCGTACCTTTCTAGGTGCGTCAATGTTTTATTATGCATGGGGTGTACCTTTCTAGGTGCATCGATGTTTGTTTACTTCGTGGAGAAATCGACTCAATAAGTCGGGACATGGGGCGTATCTTTTTAGGTGCGTCGATGTTCGTCTATGCATGGGGCGTACCTTTCTAGGTGCGTCGATGTTCGACTTAGCATGGGGTGTATCTTTCTAGGTGCATCGATGTTAGACATTACATGGGGTGTATCTTTCTAGGTGCATCGATGTTTATTTATTTGTGCATGGGGCGTATCTTTCTAGGTGCGTCGATGCTAGAGCATGGGGTGTATCTTTCTAGGTGCATCGATGTTTATTTATTTGTGCATGGGGCGTATCTTTCTAGTTGCGTCGATGCTAGAGCATGGGGCGTATCTTTCTAGGTGCGTCGATGCTAGAGCATGGGGCGTATCTTTTTAGGTGCGTCGATGTTCGACTGTTCATGGGGCATGTCTTTTTAGGTGTGTCGATGTCCAGTTTCTTTTGGGGATTGGCCATCCTTTTTATTGTGATTTGGTTCATCGGACGTCCTGCTGTACGACGTCGTTGTTCCTTTTTATTATGATTTCTGGATTTCGTGTGTTGATTTCTGGAATTTATGTTTCACCAACTTTTACGATGGGCATTGATATATATATGCCATTTATTGTGGCTTGGTGAATGAAATTAGGAGTATGACATTCCTTTCTATCTTGAGTAGATTATTGTGATAGCGATTAATCTCTTATTGGTTTTTTTTAATTACTTATTTATCACAGCTTGGCATTGTGATTATTATATGTTTATGTCATATCTCTTATTATATATCACTTCATCTGATATTTATAGCTAGACTGATCCGTTTATTATTTTTTTCTTAAATGATACTCGGGTCAGACTGAGATTTTACAGGTGCTTCTGCTTGACTCCTTATCGGACTATCATCCCGACTTTTGGTAGACTACTTAGATTAGTAGTTTATTTTGTTGTATACACTTGAGATTTAGACTCATAGATGTATTCTTTTGAATAGCACGTGTTGCTATTCTTTTGTATTATTGTGGATCTTTTGACCACTACTCTGATATACACTTTTATGTGTAATATTCATATCTATTTCCGCCTTTGTGATATGAATTGTCCTGTGACTGATTTATGTTATGTTTATTTCTATATTTGTTTCAGAAGATCTTTATAGCCACTGTGTAGTAGCTTTGAGTTTGTGTCGGTATGTCGGATTTCCTCTTGAGATGAAAAGTTATATTTTTATCTGGCATATCGGTACTCGCACAAAGCAATTATACAGATGGTCGCTCCTCAATAGCCTTATTCTCCATGCTAGTTGACAGCATTCACAGTAGTGTTCTTGGCTAGCGTGGGTATAGAGGTGGGGCGTCACATTAGAGTTCCTCTAAATCTGAATTTTTATCTTTGTTCTAAAATCCATTCTTTAATCATCTTTTGAGAGAGCGTATTATTTAGTGTTATAAAAATTGTTTATATCATATTGTTTATTTTTTCAAGTATGATTATATTTTATCTATAAAAGTATAATTTTATGAAATTAGATGGTTAAATGAATCGGTTATTAGAAATGATAATCCTAGATTATCATTTATTATTTTGTTAACATTCCTAAATCGATAACTATTATTTTATGTTATAAGGAAATGAAATTTTACAAATATGGTTTATAAATCTGATTTGAAATTGAGATAAAATTAAATTGTGGACATGAGAATTCAATTTTCGATGCTTTTCAAAATTTGGTTTCCAAAGTTTTGAAAAATAAAATAAAAATAATATTAATATTATATGAAAGTATTTTCGAATAGAAATTGTTTCAAAAGAATTTTAAAAGAAGCAAGTCAGTGCTCTCCTTTTGTGTCGTGGGAAAACAATTTCAATGATGACTGCAGCATCATTGACATTTATTTTTGAGTCTTAAATTAGGGAGACCACTTAGTAACTTTTCTCCACTTTTTTTTTGGAAATTTAATTTTCATTTGAATTTATTAAGTATGGTTTGATATACGGAAATATATATATACATACATTTATTTCAAAATGGTTTGAAGTGAAACCAAAAATTAAACTCTTCGGTGTATGTTGAGTTATAGTTTTCAATTATTGAAATGAAGTAAAATTTCTGAATAATTGGAGTTTCTAAAATGAGAAATGAAATTGAAACAACTTGAAACAGTTGAACTAGGATAAAATTAATTTGTATAATACTTAATTGCATTCTAAAACATATATAAATTACCTGAAATATTTAAATAGTTAAAATGTTAACATGAATATGTAATTGAAGTGAATACAAGAGGAAACTTAAGTAATAAAAAAAATGTTCAAACTAAATTTTTGCTTAATAAGAATATTACAAAGAAAAGGTAAATTTTATATTGCTCAATTGCATTCTAAAACATTAACAAAAACTTACCTGGAAAAAGTTTCAATGTTAATGAGAACACGTAATTGAATAGCATACAATATAAAATGTAAGTAATAAGATGTCCATAATGAAATTTGTTAAGTTATAAATAAAAATTGAGTTGTTGTAATGAATGTTTATAAACCTAATCTATTTTATAAGAAATGTTAAGTGAAATAAATTGAATAATAAAAAGAGAATGCTATTTAAGTAAATGAGTATGAACTTAAGCAACTAAACAAGTAGTAAATAAATTTATATTTTGTATGATATAAAAGTAAATTACAAAGAATGGTTAAAATATGACTATGAAGTGAAATTAACTTAAGTGAAATCAAGTGGATTAAATAAATGAAATGAGTTAAATAAAATAGGATTTGTTTTGAAAAAAATGAACGTATGTTATAAAGATAAGATGAATGTAAATAAATTATGAATGAAATTTGATTAAGTAGACATGTAAGAAATTAAAGATATATAAGTCATATAACTTGAGAAAATTGGAAGTAAAAACCAAAATAAGAATGTGGTTAAACATTTTGGATAGGCAAAAGAAAAGATGGAATGTTGATATTAAACTTAAGCAAATTTGTAGAGTGGTTAATTAAGTGATATTGACATTAAAGGAAATATACTATGTGAATGAAATAAAATAAACAATTATAAATAAATCTAAATGTGAAAGAGAATAACAATTATGATTGTAAACGAATGTAAATAAATAAGGTGAACAAAATGAATGTTAATAATTGAATGTAAGTTAATTGGATATAGTGGAATGGAAATTAATGGAACGGGAATTCATTGAATATAAGTAAGTAAGCATGCAAAAAAATTGTAACGAATGTTAATAAATTGAGAAGTAAATCAATTGAATGTAAACCAATTAAATATGGATGAAACAAATGTAAATAACTGAAAAAAATCAATATAATGTAAATGCATTAAATTGGAATCAATCAAATGCGAATGTAATGACTATTGATTGATTGAATAAAAATAGAATGAAACCAAATTAGTTGAATGTAAATCAATTAAAATTGAATGAAATGAATGCGAATCCATTGAATGATTAACGAGATGAATACTAATAAGTGAATGTTAATCAATTAAGAAGTAAATAAGGTGAATGCAAATAAATTGGATATGAATGTAAAAAAATTGAAAGTGAGTTAATTAGAATGATAATAATAAATGCATATTAATAAGTAGTAAAATGTATAATGTTGACACTCGAACATGAAATTTATGTGGTTTTGAATTGATTATTGTATCTGGTACTATGCATTTCGAATCTATCTTATCGTTTAGTTTTACTTCTATTCTCTATCTCCATTCCTTTTCTAGGACGAAAAGTTTTTTAGTGGGGGAAAGTACAACGACTCGTAAATTCGAACAATTTTTTTTTAGATATTATAGTTGCAGAATAGAATTTAGTTAGAAATAAAAATTTGATGTTTTATTTATGTGATTTATTGATATGAAGTGGAACAAATTTGTTAAATAACAAGTTCCGATAAGTTATATAAAGATGATAACATAGGTTTGAATGTAACTGGATGAGAATTGGACGCATAGTTAATGACATGAATTGGGTAATAAAGTAAACTATAAGCGATGATAAAATGTATATTTCTTTAAGGAAAATAAAATGCGCGATTTAAATGGTGGCATACAAAGTTGATTTCAAATAACGGGATGAGGTAAAACAATTAACTGGTAATTGATGGATGTCTTTTGTTAATGCAGTGAACGTTACAACTGTTTAATAACAACAATAGAACTTACAAATATATTAGTAACAATAAACTGGAAATTTATAACCGCTATTTAATTTAAAATATATATTTAATTGATTGGCATTTAACCATTTAAATATGATAAGGGGAAACAAATTAATGTTGCGTTAATTGATATTACATCTTTTTAATTAAGATAAAAGGTAATGATTTGTAACTTTTAACAACTTTAAAATGGTAGTATTTTTAATTTAAATAAAAATTAAATTTGAAAAAAGAATTGAATTTGTGATGTTGAGTGTTTTATTTGACCAAATTTAATAGAGTAATTTTTTTGTGAAATTTCAAATTTTGGTCAAACTTAGTCAAAGTTTGACTTTTGGTTGGAAAATTTAAGTTTGAATTTTAAAATTTTATTATTTTTATATGATACTAGACTGAATTCTAATCTCTTTCTCATTTTTCGTTTCGTCAAAATCAAATCCCAATTGCTCTAAAAATTTAAATTACTTTGAAAAATTGACATAAATTTGCAGTGTATATTTGTGATTTTGGCCGTCTTATTGGGTTTGTTTGGTCAAATGGACTACTTAGTAAACCCAGTGACCCAAGGATCCCTAAGAGACTTTGGACTCTTCTTTTTCCCACCGATTGACTTTTTGTTTTACCTTATCTGCCTAAAACAAGTATGTATAGATAATTCCTCACTAAGAAACTTTCTATGTACTCTTCTCCTTCTTCCTTAAATCTACAGAACTCCAAAACTCCTAATTTCACAAATCCACAAACTCCTTTCCTCCTCTATTACAAAACCCTAACAATCCTCTCCCTTGTCGCCGCCCTCCACCACCAACTCCGGCCATCTCCTCCCCTTCTCATCTCAGCCACCATCCACCAACTCCAAGGCCGAAACCCAAACTCCTCCCCTAGGCCATAGCCAAACCAAATCACTCTCCACTCCATCAATTTGACCAACACCTTCTACCTTAGCCTAGCCGAACCCAGTCCCCTTACATCTCCTCTCCTCCTCTATTATATATATATATATATATATATATATATATATATATATATATATTGTGATCTATTGAATTCAAGTTCATGCTTTGCTTTGGAATTGTTGTTTGGAATTGTTAGCGCATGTTGAGTTTGTGATTCAAGCCCGTAGCTTTTTTGTTGTAAATTTCTCTAACCTCGAAAGGTGGGCCATTCACTCATGATTGATAATCTTATGTTAAGTGAATAAATATTAATTGATATGACATATGGAATGTTGTGATTGTTAGGATTTTACATAGTTTGTGTTTGATTTTGACGTGATATATGTTCACTTATGATTTGACACGATATGGTTATTGATAATATGATGTTCAGTTATAAAATGGATATGGCATAGGATATATGTCTCATGATGTTAATATGAAACTGCTATGTTGAGAAAAGAAGTGTTACATTGATTTAAATTTTACCGCACATGTTATGTTAAAAATATGTCACTAATACGCTATGTGAAAAATAATGTGCTAAAAAAAGAAAAGAAAACGAAAAATAGGGAAGGGAAAAGGAAAATGATATGTTCTTTTACATAGTGAATCGCATATGTGTCGTTTCAAAAAATTTGATATGTTACATATTATATTATGTTATGATAAGAAAATTTTATATCACATGTTATGTAAATATGAATACGTGTTACAGTATGTAATATGCTATGCAAGTTATTTGTTGTGATATGCAATTTGTTATATAAGTTATGTGTTATGTTTTGTAATTTGTTATGTAAGTTATGTGCTATGTTCTGTAATTTATTATTTAAGTTACGTGCTACGTTATGTAATTCATTATGAAAGTTATATGTTATCTTATTTGTCTATGCAAATCATGCTACCAATTCCCTTAGCTTTAGGAATCATTATGTGTTGAAATGATACATACCTGAATGATCTTGCAGATTAGGGAAAATCGTTATGGGTAGAAATGATAAACCCAATCGATTTTATTGATTTTGGAAATTTAGGATTGTGGGATAAATGATATATACCCGTAAATTTTAAATGATTGTGGGTTAAAATGATATATATCAGTATCACTTGACCATAGTATAGAAAATTATATACAGACACTGGATTGGTTAAATTAAATGATTTTAAAACCTTAATTTTTTAATCCAGTAAACTAAGCTTTTAAAATGTTGAAATTAAAATTGGTTTAAGCGAATTGTTGAAAAAAATTTAATTTGAAATCTTAAAGTTGGATTTTGAAATATAAGTGAAATTTATCAACATTGGGTTATTGTAAACTTTGAATATTTAAACTTTGAAACCTTTAGCCTTTTGAATTGAAATCGCTGAACTGAGATTGATTTAAATTTAAATTTTGGAACTCAAGTTGAGTTGAATTGATATGTGAAATTGGAAGAATCAACTCTAATTTCAAAGTATTTTCGATATAAACTTTTTTAATATATAAACTATTTTATCATATAAACCATTTTAATATATATTAATAAATTTTAATACATTAACTATTTTTATTATATAACCTATTTTAATATATAAAATATTTCTAGTATATAAACTATTTTAATCTGTAATCTATTTCTAAAATATAAACTATTTTCAACGTATAACTATTCCAATATATAAACTACTTTCAATATTCAAATTGTTTAATGTTGGAAATGTTATGATTTAGATTTAATTGATTTAAATGCTAATATTTTAATATGATGGTTTAACCTATTTTGTAGTTATGATTTTGCAAATGAATATGATTTAAAGTGAATAATGATTTCAAAAGTGAATATGATTTCAAAAGTGATGTGATTTTTGAAGTGAGTATGATATTTTGATATCAATTATGAACCGATTTTGGAAATGTAAAAGAACCAACTGGTGTGAAATAAGCATGTGGTCGTTAAAAAGACCAAGATTGGATATTATCATACTATATACTAATACCCAAAATCACTTTAACAACTGTGCATGTGGTGGAGAATCAAAAATGAAGTAGGATGGTTTGGCAAATGCTACTGGAATGAAGTAAGAGAACGATAATGGATAGCCTTGACTTTCGGGTCATATTTAAAATGAATAAAACAAAAATTATTTCTTGTTATTTATGTTCAGACTTTGTAAGTTGCTTATGTATTAGAAGACTTCTATATATTTAGGATTTCTGTTGTCTTTGCTTTAGACTCTTATGTTATGGTAGCTTCATGAAGTAATATTTATCTATTCCGCTGCATATTGTTGTATTACTCTGTGTCTGTGAATCTATGATTGGTTTATTTACTATATGTAAAGACCCGTAAATTTCGATAATTTAAGTTGATTAATTTAATTAATATTTTGTAATTTAATTTAAAAAGAGATGAAATATAAAGGGTAGATAAAACTAAATATTAGTATAGGAAATAAATCCTAATAAAGGTAGTAGTGAGAGCGTACACTTTGAAATTTTTTATATATGAAAGGTAAGAAGTAAAATTATCCAATGCAATATTCGATTTATTAAAAGTAACTACATGAAAATCTAAACAGTAAAGTTAATCTAGCTGAATTTGTATGAATTGAATGAAATAGGTTTAGTATGAATGGTATATTAGGTTATAAAATCAAATGAAAAAAGCAAGCGTAATTATTTGATTTATCTAATGAATTAAACATGTTGAATAGTAACTGAATGTTAATAAATGAAAAATTATACAATTTTGTTAGATGATTTAGTCATAATGTTTAATAATTGATTAAATAATGACGGAAGTATGTATGCAAGTTTAATAGAAACATGAATAGCATGAATATAATTAAATGAAACCATGCAATAATGTGGTAAATGATGGCATTTATGAATGAAATAAGATTTGTAGGTAATTTGAATTTAATTCTAAATGTGTAAACTGGATGTAATTTAATGTAATAAGGAGTGCAATAATAATTGATTGGGATTCAAATTCATCTTAAATAAAATTTCTATAGTAATTGAAATTTACTATTTTGCGATTTAGGTGAGAAATAAAGTTTTAATGAAATTAAGGAATGCAATCTAATTCCATATAAAGAGTCAATATGTATAATAGCAAGGTTTTAATCAAATAAATGGTTTTATGTAGATTTCAAATGATAATTTATGAAGTTTAATGTGAGATCATATTTGCAATTAATTTTCTTAAGTTATGCAGTAAGGTAGGTTAATTTGTCAATAAAGATAGTTGATTCTATAAGATGAAATAAAGGTTAGTATTAATTATAATATGAAGATTGTTGATAACGTTATTTGGGGGTTGAGGGATAAGTTGAAATTTGATAATTAAGATATTTAGACGTACAGTATATAAAGAAAGATATATTGATCCCATTTAATAAATTGGGGATTTAATATTATCAAAGAGAATTAAATATTGTCCTAATGTAATTTAGATAAATTGTGTAATTAAATGCTGGCTCCATTCAGAATATGACAATGGGTGTAATAATTTGGATTGTAAGAAATAGTTATAAGTTACATGTTTAATTTGGTTGATGAAATTTAAATAGAAATAAATGTTAATACACTAAATAAAAGTTACATTTAATATGAGAAGTAATACCATGTTAGAAGTGGTCAAATTTAGTGTGTTAAGACCTATAAATGGAAATTAAGAGGCAGTTGAAATTTAGTGGACTTTAATGTGTATTAATGAGAAATTCACGCTATGACTAAAGAGGTAAATGTAATAAATACAAACCAATGTGGATTGCATACATGGGATGACAATTTTAGTGAATAATAGGATTTAAACCAAAATAAATAAATTCCTTGAAATTAAGTGGTAATCGCTGCATAAATTGGAATTGTACGTTAATTTTGAATTATTCTATAATAAATTTATGTAGGAAGTTGTTTAAGGGATTCTAAATTTACCAAGTAATCCAAACTGACAAAATTTGCAAATATTTAAAGTTGAGTTGTAAATCTGATTCAATTAACCTATTAATAATTTATTCATTTGGAATATAAATGGCAATGATAGGATTTATTGCAATTAAAGGTAATGTAATTTGTACGCTATTTTAAATTAAGTCAAAGCGGGTGGATATTAGGAACCAAGACCTAAAAATAGGGTAGATACATTTTATTTCAATAAGACTTGAATGACTAGAGTGGAGGATTTTATTTTCGAGTCTATGTTATAATTTCAAAGTTTAGTAGATATTGAAATAAAGTAAACATTTGAATCTATGAGTCTATCAACTCAAATTTTCATTTAAATTTGTTTAATCATTGTAATTTGTTTGAGAAAATAAAGAGGTATAATAAGTCTAGGTGTAAATGGAAGTATGTATGGGAAAATGAATTATTTGCAGGGAAATATTTGGTAAAAAGGGTGGGACTAAGGAATGGTTATTGTTTGTTGGAAACATTAATTAATATGGAAATATAATTAGACAAGCATAACCCATGCAAGTGTATAATTAAGAAATGAAGCAATAATTAATAATTATTAACCAATCCAAAATTTGGTAACCCATTTAATTAGTGATTGGTATAGGCTATTTATTTAAGTAACAGTGCAATACCAATTTATGTATTTGCGAAATGTTAATAAAATATTTATAGTATGGAATTCAAAACTATATATACATAGGAATGTGGATTTTATAGTATGTAAACTTAGTCGATTTGCAATAGTTAAATCTATTGGGAATGAATAAGAATCTAAGATAATTATTACGGTAATTTGAAATTTAGTTAAAAATGGAAATTATTTATGAATTTGAAATTTAATGAAATTATATTGAAACTTAAATAAAGCGTCTTAATTTATATTTGTAAATACGTTTAAAATTCAATGTAGATGTTTGAGGAAGAAATTTATTTATTTACTAATCCGTAACGTATCCAATTAATATGAAATATTCTGGTGGGCCAACAACCGTTTTGCGCGTTTATAATTCGTGCCTACCTATTCGTTTTCACTTTGTCTATAAATAGGCTGTGTAAACCCTAGCCTCCATCTATCTTAATTTCTCTGTGTGTTCTTTTCTTCAACTTCTTCTTTTCCAATGGCTGCAAAATTCTAGATCCAATTACAGTCCAAAATATAAATAAAAATTCAAACTCCTCTAAAAATTCCAGAAAAATTTATATGTCATAGTTCTCGAAGAGAGGTATTCTTTATTTTAGTTTATTTGATTTTCAATACAATTTCTTTAACGTTTAAGTTGTGTAATTTTCACATACCGTGTCCGATTCACGCGAGATTATTTTTGTTAGGATCGTATTGAAATTTCAGATCTGTTGACGCTGGTTTGGATGAATTTGGAAACTGCGAAATTTTGGGTTTAAATTGGATTTAAATCCAATTTAAATTCAAAAGGTGAGTGTTTTAACCCACTCACAACTTCTAAATTATTTTATGTTTGTTAAATTGATTTTTAGATATGAGTAGAAATTTATATATGATTTGGTTGGCATGTTTTATTCATCTTCTCAGTTAATTCGCATTTTTATTTATTTAACTGTTTATTGTTTTAATTATTGCATATAAATTTACAGTTAGAATTTATTTTGCATATCAACTCCTAGTTAACAGTTATTAAATATAAACTGTTATTTATTACCTGTATAATTTATATGCTCTATATCGATGACTGTTTAAATTGGACGATGATTGCAAATAATGGTTGATGATTGATATTTGGATGAATGGATACTATATTTATATTGTATAAACTGCAAGTCATCATGCATTTTCATTTCATTCGGGATTGCGGTTTGAAATGATATACAACCGCATTTTTTTTATTTTAAATTGCGGATTGAAATGATAAACATCCGTATCACTTGACCATAGGATAGAAAATTTTATACAGGCACCGCGGTAAATATATAAAATTATTTTTGGAAATGTTTTACTATGGTTTTGTAAAGCTATACATATATATGGTTTATGGGTTTTGATTTGATCATTAATAAAAGCTATATATATATATAGAAATTTTCTGGTTTTAGGCTTTGTATAAAAATTGATTTGAAGTATAAACCGAAGTTTGATTTTAAGATCAAATACGATTAAGCATTTAATAAAAATTTAATTTCTGGTAGTTCTATTGACTTAAATGAGAATAAAATTGGAAGTCGAATATTAAGTTAAATCGGAATTTAAATAAAAGTTAAATTTTTAAAGGATATGATTTATAACTTGATTTTGTGTAAAGTGATTTAAATGAGTATCAGGTTGTTTTAAATGAATATATCAAGTTAAATAAATTGAAAAAATTTCCAGTTATGTGAAGTTAAAGGTTTACTTAAATTATATTGAATTCAATAAGTAAACATTTCAAGTCTAAATAATAAGTAATTGGATTTGATACATATGGGTTTGTCAAATAAGTTTGTTTTTGAAATGGTGAAATATTTAAAGCTTTTAACCATAAGAATTGAAATGGTATTTGGAAGTTTAAATCGATATTTAGAATTGATTGTGAAATCTAAAGAAGCTATTTTGTTTTATAAAAGTAGTTAAATATTTAACCATTTAAGAGATGGAAATTTGTTTCAAAGCTATGTTTTTTCAAGGTAGTATAAGTTGGAAATATTATATTCCAGAGTTTGGATTTCTAAAAATTTTACTTTGGAAACCCTATGATTTTGGAAATAATATATATTCGAAAATAAAATGATATCGTATTGATTTGGGGTTTTAAGAATAAAAATGATATCGTTTTTATATGGGTTTTAAATGGATATTTTATTTTTGTTTTAAAAGTACAATTATTTTTAAACGACCGCGGTGTTATAATAACGATTGGTTGGCAAAGAGACCGGGATCGGATATGGACATACTCTCTGTCGATACTGAAAACCACTTTGACTAACCGTGTACGCGGTGGAGATTCCAGAATGAAGTAGGTTGGTGGAGGCGTTTCCTGTAAGGTAAATACGTGGACCCGACTCCCGTGAGTTGGCATAAGGTGGCTAAAACAGGAGTGATTCTCGGGCCAATGAGGTCATACCTCTGATCGGACACTCCTTTTCGATACTATACTTTGACTTTGGATTGATTCAGTGGCCACTTTATTTTTATTTTATTTTGGGGGAGTTTGTTCGAGGTGGGTGGTAGCTGCGCGCTGCGCGTTTCCATCAGCCCGGATAGCAATTGGTATATCTACCCTGGCATTGCCTAGTTGTGCCGTGTCACCTACCATACCGAGCCTTTACTACGAGTTTCTATTTGTGTCGTACCTATGGAGTATCCTCTGGTAGCCTCCCGATCAGGAGGTATTACGGTATTGTATAGACTATTGGCATTTTACGTGTTAAGATGGAAAATGTAAAGCCTTAACACTATTTAAAAGTAAGTTTATTTTACAATTAGGCACTATTATAATAGCGAAATATACTACATAGTAAATAGTTTAACGGATCCATAGGAGATGTAAATCCCGAGCATCTCTTGAGTTACTGCACTCATATTTATTTCTAAAAATTTAACTCACAAAAGATCTTTTAGTTCTGACTCGAGTGTTTTGTCTTTTCAATTCGCTCTGGTCAGTCCGAGTGTTTCAGGATTGAAGTTTTAGCTCTGGAGGACGAAGACGAAGAATTCGTATTACTATTATTTATATTATTGTACCACACTCATATTGTTCCGCTGCATTGTTATATGGTATGCGTACTCTGATATGTACGGTATATATAAAATCAAAGGTTTTGTAAACAGATTTATGAAATGTATATTTATTATTATATTTTATCCTTCCACTGTGAGATTCTGTTTAGTTTTTCTTTCTCTGTATTCTTATTTATCCCATAGCAATCCGCCCTTACGTATGGTTTGAATCGGCACGTGTGTCTGTTTAAATCGTGCGAAAAGGCGGATGTTACAGTTGGTATCAGAGCTTTGGTTTAGCGATTAACCTTAGCTTTGTGGGGTTTGACTCTTTACTAATAGGGTAGTAATACCCTATGGGAGTCACTGAGTGTATATATATGAGAGAGCGTATTTGTTAGTGTTATAAAAAGGTTTTAATATTGTGTTAATCTGTTCCGTTTTGTATTTACAAACTCTGGTTGGTGCATGGGACGTTGTGACATCAATAGGGGTTTCTAAACACTTAATAGGACAGACCGACATAATATTTGTGAATGAAATAATTTTACCTATTACATTTTCTATAAAATAATTTTTCAAAATAATACATATATTTGGCTGTAATAGATTGGTTGTTAGGTAATGAAGGTTTTGAATAATGATAGAAATAAGATTTAAAAATAAGATAAATGAAATTTGGAAATTTAGGACTTAAGATCCGGGGTTTTGGAATTTTCCGTAAAATTTTTGGAATATAATTGTTATAAGTATTTTATGATATGAATATTTAATATAATTTAAGAGAAATTGTTTTAAAGAAGATTTTTGGAGAAAATAAGTTTTGTACTTTCCTCTCTGTCGCTGGAAAATAATTTCGGTGATGAGTGCACGCATCATCGACATTCATTTTCGAGTTTCGAAGTGGGAAGGCCACTGTAGTAATTTACTGCCGAATTGTTGAGAAAATTTTATCGTTTTAATTATAATTGGATATATATGTTAAGTGTAGATATCTATCTATTATTTTAAATGATTTAAAATTTAACCCGGTATTTGGTTCTTAAGTTCCAGATTTATTAATTGTAACAGCCCTAGATTTTAGCTATTTATTTCTTTTAATTTTTTTGTTTTTAGGAATATAATTTATATAAATTGTGTTTACCAATATTGTTTAAATATTTAATTTAGAGAATTAAACTCGTTAATTTAATATGATTTTTGTAACTAAATTTAAGAAGAAAAAAAAAAGGAAATTTTTATAATGTATAATGAAGTGAGTGGTAACTAAATGTTTTGGATATTATCATAATATCTGTTGTTATACCCATTCCCTAAAAATAATGAAAAGGAGAAAATTTGTAACATATTAAAGTAGTTAATTAATTATGTTAATTTGGTAGGTTATGACATGCAAATCATGTTGGTGGAATATTCTCAATTTTGACATATTAATTATGTTAGCAGTGAACATTGTTAAGCAATTTAAAACAATGAAACTTACAATCAATTTATTTGATAAATCTACCTTATTCCTAGTTAGCAATTCAAAACTTGAATAAAGGCACATACGGATATTTTAAAATGGAGTTAATGACAATTAATAGATATTTCAAAAAGAAATTTATGACAATTAATAGAGAAATTAATTGTAAAATTTCAGTAGTTGACCAGAATTAATTTATTGAATAATTAATGCAAATTAATAAAATTGATGAAAGATAAATAAGTTAATTCTTTTGGTTAATGGCATGAGGACACGAGGTTAATCCCCATTTTGTAGGAGAAATCTGCCCGTGTAACCAGTCCGGCTACCAGTGCCTACAAAGCGGACGGATTAATGTGAGACGTCGCAGGATTGATAATTAACAAAAAGGGTTAATTAACTAATTAAGTTAGTAACCAAATTTGAGTATGCAATTAAAGGAGGATAATTAATTGGTAATATGGTAATTAATTGAAATCAATTAAGGAGGGTAATTAAAAGGGATAAGGTAATCAATTGAAATCAATTAAAGGCAATTAAAGGGGAATTAATTGATTAGAAGAATATGGAAATCAAATTTGCCTTCCTTTGCGCGTGACACAAAATTTTATTCTTTTAACATTTTGACATTTGCCTCTTACCATTTGTTTCTTGAGCATGTCACTGTATTCATTTATTCACGCAGCCTTATCCACAAAAATATCAACTCTTCCAATTGCCATTTTTCCTCTCACCTAAATTAAATGCATTCAAAATTTAATCTTGCCTATCTTTGCAAATTTTCGCATACCCATTATATCTCTCTGTTTCCACTGCGTTTGTTTTGCAATAAATAAATTTTTCGAACCATTGATCAAGTAAATATTTATGTAAGCATTTATTACTTTTGCCTTTTCAGTTAAAAGCTTTTTCATTGCTTACCATAAATCACGCAAGAGCTCAAGTTTTGCTTCCTCAATCAAATCTGTTCAAATTTGCAGTAACGCATGCTTTAAATTTAGATTATAACTGGTATAAATCACGCAAGCTATCTAAAAAAAAAAATCCAAAAGAGTGATATCGTTCAAACATAAAACTGGAAAGAGAAATCAACGCATGCATTTATCACAATTTTCGTGTAGCGTTCAAACAAAAAGAACTGGAAATAAATCTCTTGCCTAAACGCATGCACTCAAAAATCAACGCTTGCATTTATTTCTTACGTTTTCAAACCTGCCTATTTATCTCCCCTTTTTATTTCGCAAGTTTATCTATAAATACTTTGCCTCATTCACATAAGTTTTCATATCTCCTTGTTTGTCCCTCTCTGGTACAAGCTTCTATCAGGTAAATAATTTGCATTGTTTATTTCTTTGCTTCTTCCAATTTTCCTTCCTCCTTCTTGTGTTCTCTGATTTCCTTGCTCGACTACTTCCCCATCATGCCGTGCCATTTATAAATACATATAGAACTTTGTTAGTAGTAGGCTGGAAGAAATGATATAAATTGATTGTAGGAAGCTAGACTATGGAATTAGTGTAGTTATGATGTAGTTAGTGGTATTGTGGATTTGGATAAGTGCAGTTTGAAGAGGAAGGCATAGAAAGAAAAAAAAAAAGAATTACAATTTAATAATGGAGAAGATAAATTGATAAGGAGAAAATGATATGAAATGTTGTTTAATTCAAATAAACAATATTGTATGAATAAATCTTGGGTGAATATAATAAAATGACATTTATTTCAATTTTTAATGGTTGAAATAAATTTAAGATGGTTAAAAATAAATTTAACTACTTATTTGAGAATTTGGGTGGATAAATATCAATGGATTGTATTTATTATGGTTAATAAAAGGATATTGGTGATGTATACCAATAATCACCTTTTAATGTTTAATAATAAAAGTAAAAGAAGAAATAATTTGCCTAAACATGATGAACATGTATGTGAAATAAAGTATTATTTAATGAATTCGAATGTAGTTAGTGGCTACATTTGATTAAATCGAATAATTTGAACAGTATTGTGTTTGTTGCCAATATTGTCATTTTATTTAAATAAATATATATGAGAATGAAAATAATTGATCATGATAAATATGATTAAAAATGTGAGAAATAATTTAATAATGTCTAAACATGTATTTGTTTTGTTTGGGTGCATAACATCTTTTTATTCAATCAATTGTATTAAATTTGCAATTTATTTTGCAATTTATTCAATTTATTTTATGCATGCGTACGGTTGAAGTATGGGCCTAGGATATGTTGAGACGGTTAGCGGGTTGTAGTAGTCGAGCAAGTTGAACTAAATTTCTTTTATTCTATTCGTTCCAGTTGTTCTGAAATTTTGCTTTGACCGTAATTTTTAAATTCGCATACTTGGTATTTGGATCTTATAGATTTAAGTCAAGGCTTTGCATCCGCCGAAGTTTGATCGTGCTTTCCATTTTTTTTTCCGAAGTAGATACCGTGTTTGATTTAGATCCACTGCAGCGTTTAAGGTGAGTATTCCTCACCAGACATATGTACATATATTTTGTGAATTATCGCAAGTGTATGTGTAAAAATTTTATTTAAATATTATCTGTCTGTAGTATAACGTAGAATGATGAATCCCATTTAAATTGACACCTCATCAGTTATTATCTGTTGTATTATTTCTGCAGTTATATTATATTATTGTTTATTTACTGCTTAAATCACCACTGCAAGTTCCCTGTTAAATTTAGATTGTTGTGGGCTGAAATGATAGGCCTAAATGATGATTACTGTGCTATTATTATGTTAACTGTTTAACTGTTAACTTGGGATTGCGGGTTTGAAATGATAGAACCCGGGGTTTGTAAATTACGGATTGAAATGATATAAATCCGTATCACTTGACCTAGGCTAGAAAACTATATACAGGCCCGTGGTCCTTATAATATTTTCTGAAATATTTAAAATTATTTTGGAAGTTAAATATTTGATTTAATATCTTTAAAGGATTTTATATTGATTTTGAATGAGTTATAAATGTTAATAAATAAATAAATAAATATTTGAATAAAATTTTGGAATATAACTTATTTTGGAAATTCTGGATTTTTGAAAGGATAAGATTTCAGTTAAGAAATATATATATAAGTTATATTTGGAAATATTTATTAAGTTAAACAATCTACTAAAGCATTTAAATGCTGTCTTTTGAAATTGGACTAGTTTTACCCGTAACTTTAGGTAGCATTTCCTAAGTGCTATAGAATCTGGAATTTGATTGTTTTGAAGTTTAAGGAATTTGATAAATTATATTTATGTTTAAGTTTTGGAGACCTTTAAGATATGAGATTTATAACTGGATTTTTCTTAATAAATTTAAGATGAACATTCTAGTGTTAAGTAAATTTTGAAATTATTTAATGGCATAATTTTGGAGTTTTATCTATGGAATTTATGGGAATATTCAAGACGAAATAATAAACACTAATTTGTTGAAAGAAAAAAATATCCAACCTTAGTTTTGAATATTAATACTCCAATTGGATATATATATAGGAATTGAAATGGTCTTGGGAACATGAAGTGATATTTAAATTATGGTTTAAAATAAAGAAATATATTTGTAAAGCTATGTAAATTATCTTCTTTACAAAGTAACCATAAAGTTAAACCATTTATATCCAAACCATTTGTGTTTTGGGAGTTATGTTTTTTTTAAAGAAAAATTTCCAATATATTATGGTTTAAAGGTATAATTCAAATATTTGGTTTCCAGATATTATAAATTTTAAGCAGTATGGTTTTGGAAAAGAATTATATTTGAATATAACGATATCATGTTGTTTTGGGTTTTAAATGATATCATATTTATAGTTTTGAAATGGAAATGTTTATACTGGTTTTAAAGTATAAATTGTTTTTAAATGACCACGGGTTATAATAACGATGGGTTGGCAAAGAGACCGGGATCGGATATGGACATACTCTCTGTCGATACCGAAAACCACTTTGACCAACCGTGTACGCGGTGGAGATTCCAGAATGAAGTAGGTCGGTGGTGGCGTTTCCTGTAAGGTAAATACGTGGACCCGACTCCCGTGAGTTGGCATAAGGTGGCTAAAACAGGAGCAATTCCAGGCCAATGAGGTCATTCCTCTGATCGGACGCTCCTCTTCGATATTATACTATGATTTTGGATTGATTCGGTGGCCACCTCTATATTTTGATTTTGGGGAGTTAGTCCGAGGTGGGCGGTAACTGCGGCTACGCGTTTCCACCAGCCTGGATAGCAATTGGTATATCTACCCTGGCATTGCCTAGTTGTGCCGTGTCATCTACCATACCGAGCCTTGTACGAGTTTAGATTTCTCCCGTAGCCCGTGTGGTATCCTCTAGTTGCTTCCCGATCAGGAGGAGCTATGATATTGGATGGACTACTGGGACTATTACGTGTTAAGGTGGAAAATGTAAAGCCTTAATGCTATTTAAAAGTATGTTTATTTTATAAATAGACACTATTATAATAGCGCAATATACTACATAGTAAATAGTTTGACGGATCCTTAGAGGATGGGCGGTCCCAAGCATCCTTTAAGTTACTTGCTCTATATTACAGTACACTTGAATTAGCTTACATTATATAAGTATGTATGTCCTGACTCGAGTGTTATGTTTTATTTTTCGCTCGGGTCAGCCTGAGTTGCAGCTTCAATTTCTTCTCCGTAGCTAGGACACTCAGTAGATCATTCGCGCTGCTGGAAGTTGTTTCAGCCTTTATCTTTTCTGGAATTCAAGACTTTGAAGACTCTATCTCTATTTATGTCTTAAAATTTGTATTGAGGATTATAGACAATGTAAGTTCTGTTTTGTTGAAGTTATATCAGTGGCTTCATGAACCACTAAATTTTTAATTTCCGCTGCGAGATTCTGATATCTGTGTATGTGATTCTGTGATCTATTTATTGTATATTCTGAGTTTTGCCAAATTTATTCTACAACGCAGTATTTTGAACAATTCAAGTCCGACAATGTGCGGATGCGAATGGTTGAAAATATTGGGTCGTTACATTTGGTATCAAAGCTTTGGTTCTAGGCAAAACTTAGAATGTATGGTAAATTTGATTTACAGAATCACGTTCATTCGAGATTGAACCACTCTCTTTTCGAATTTTGGAACATTCCCTACGGTTCCAAAGCTCATTCGTATCCCTCACTTTTTCATCTGCTTTAGATTCTGGAGTATCTCATAACTCCACTTCGGATGATCTTTATTGTAAATTGGCGGTCTCGCCATTATTCTAATAAAGGGGTGAAACTCCTTTACCATTAGCATTGATTCACCGGAGATTTATATTTATCCTCGGTTTATATGCTAGTATCTTTGGTTATTCCAAATTCTATCTCTTCGGATCAAATGTAGATTTACCCCAACCACATCGATATGGCTCTTTAAGTCACGGATGACTAGGTCAAGGTTGTCCGCGACTTATATAGACTTACCCAGTTTCCTTATTCTGATCTTCTGATTTCAATTTATCTTGAATTCTATTTGATTTGAGTTCATCAAATTTGAGTCTCTATCCTGGTTTGAGAAGTTTATTCCTATATTTGAAATTAAAATCTAATATTATATATATGAGTATAATTTTCAAAATTTTATAATTAATTTAACTAGTTGTCAAGAGATAATAGTTTTGATTTTATTTATGGTGTTGTAAGCCATGTGTTTGTCTAATAAATAAGTGAATATAAAACAATGGTTATAAATTAATTTGGAAACAGAAATGAATTTAAAACTAAAACTTGAGAATTAAATTTCTGATGATTTCAAACCTTGTGTTTAAATTTTAAAAGGATGTAATAAGTATTTTTGTATAGAAATTTGTTTCCAAAGAAATTTTAAAATTAGTGCTTTTCTCTTTGTCGCTGGAAAATAATTTCGGTGATGACTGCAGCATCATCGACATTCATTTTCGAGTTTCGAAGTGAAAAGACCATTCTGTAGTCTGGCTACAGTGTTTCCTTGAGATTTTAATTGATTTGAATTTCTAAAGTATGACTTAATATATATAGATATATAATTTAAATTTGATTTGACATATTAGGTATATATATTTAGTTATCTCTAAATGGTTTGAAGGGAATCAGGAATTTAATTCTTAAAGTTTATCTTGAGGAAGGAAAATAAATATAATAACAAAAATTTGAATAAAAAGGTTCCAATTGGAGATAATTAAATTGAAAGTTTTATTTTTATAACACCCAATTTCATTTAATATAACTTACCTTGATTTTCAAAAGTTAACATGTAATTGGATAATATACAATATAAAAGGATTTTATGAATAAAATTTGAGTGGTTATAATAAATATTATACACTTAAATTTTAGTTATAAAAGATTAATGGGGATAAATAAGGAAAAGGAATTTAAGGAATTTTATTCAAATGTCTTAATAATCAAATTAATTTAATATGGAGCCGTAAATCTAACCAAGAGATTTTAATAAAAGGTTATTTCCTGAAATGAATATGTTTGTGTAATAAACAAGGTATCTTTGAATAAGGAAAATATATTTGAAAGGGATATTTTTGGAGTAAGGATTATATATCTTCAAATCATAGTTTAATTGATGTCTAAATAAATAGTTAAGACGTATTCTAATATCACTAAATTTTGATAATTGAGAATTGGTTTTCAAATGGAAATTCAAGGGTAACTTATTGAAGGAATATCTTATTTATAAGATAAGTATTTTTAATAAAGTGTTAGGTTATTTGTTAAAATTCAGAGTTAAGTACATAATAAACTGATTAGGAATACTATTATATCTACTATAGCATATTATGAGTGCTGCTGTTTCTAAAAATAAAATGTTTTGGAAATTTTTTTTATAAATGAACTTAGGAATATTTCAACCTTGAAATGAATATTGTTTGGCATTGAATTTAAAAGGTATAAATGAAGATTATTTTAAAGGTATTATGATTTTAGTAGCATGATTTCCAAATTTATAAATTTAATGATTTCAAAGCATTATGATTGCAAATTTATTATCTTATTTGTTTTCAAACTATCTTTAAGTGTCCTTGGTTTCCCTATCTGCTACAGAATGAGGAGGCTATTGCTTATACCAGTCTATTTAGAAATCTTTTCTATAATCTTTAAAAATCTTTGTTACTCATCGGGGCCTGAGCACCGCTTACCACCCATAGACCGACGGTCGAACTGAAAAGAGTAAAACCGATTCTAGAAGATCTTCTTCGTGCTTCAAATCCGGAACTATTCGTTTAAAGTTCTTGTTTATCTAGCTTATCTTCCTTTGTTTCTTTTCTTTTGTTCCTTTTCGAGGACGAAAAGTTCTTAAGTGGGGGAGAGTGTAACAGCCCTAGATTTTAGCTATTTATTTCTTTTAATTTTTTTGTTTTTAGGAATATAATTTATATAAATTGTGTTTACCAATATTGTTTAAATATTTAATTTAGAGAATTAAACTCGTTAATTTAATATGATTTTTGTAACTAAATTTAAGAAGAAAAAAAAAAGGAAATTTTTATAATGTATAATGAAGTGAGTGGTAACTAAATGTTTTGGATATTATCATAATATCTGTTGTTATACCCATTCCCTAAAAATAATGAAAAGGAGAAAATTTGTAACATATTAAAGTAGTTAATTAATTATGTTAATTTGGTAGGTTATGACATGCAAATCATGTTGGTGGAATATTCTCAATTTTGACATATTAATTATGTTAGCAGTGAACATTGTTAAGCAATTTAAAACAATGAAACTTACAATCAATTTATTTGATAAATCTACCTTATTCCTAGTTAGCAATTCAAAACTTGAATAAAGGCACATACGGATATTTTAAAATGGAGTTAATGACAATTAATAGATATTTCAAAAAGAAATTTATGACAATTAATAGAGAAATTAATTGTAAAATTTCAGTAGTTGACCAGAATTAATTTATTGAATAATTAATGCAAATTAATAAAATTGATGAAAGATAAATAAGTTAATTCTTTTGGTTAATGGCATGAGGACACGAGGTTAATCCCCATTTTGTAGGAGAAATCTGCCCGTGTAACCAGTCCGGCTACCAGTGCCTACAAAGCGGACGGATTAATGTGAGACGTCGCAGGATTGATAATTAACAAAAAGGGTTAATTAACTAATTAAGTTAGTAACCAAATTTGAGTATGCAATTAAAGGAGGATAATTAATTGGTAATATGGTAATTAATTGAAATCAATTAAGGAGGGTAATTAAAAGGGATAAGGTAATCAATTGAAATCAATTAAAGGCAATTAAAGGGGAATTAATTGATTAGAAGAATATGGAAATCAAATTTGCCTTCCTTTGCGCGTGACACAAAATTTTATTCTTTTAACATTTTGACATTTGCCTCTTACCATTTGTTTCTTGAGCATGTCACTGTATTCATTTATTCACGCAGCCTTATCCACAAAAATATCAACTCTTCCAATTGCCATTTTTCCTCTCACCTAAATTAAATGCATTCAAAATTTAATCTTGCCTATCTTTGCAAATTTTCGCATACCCATTATATCTCTCTGTTTCCACTGCGTTTGTTTTGCAATAAATAAATTTTTCGAACCATTGATCAAGTAAATATTTATGTAAGCATTTATTACTTTTGCCTTTTCAGTTAAAAGCTTTTTCATTGCTTACCATAAATCACGCAAGAGCTCAAGTTTTGCTTCCTCAATCAAATCTGTTCAAATTTGCAGTAACGCATGCTTTAAATTTAGATTATAACTGGTATAAATCACGCAAGCTATCTAAAAAAAAAATCCAAAAGAGTGATCTCGTTCAAACATAAAACTGGAAAGAGAAATCAACGCATGCATTTATCACAATTTTCGTGTAGCGTTCAAACAAGAAGAACTGGAAATAAATCTCTTGCCTAAACGCATGCACTCAAAAATCAACGCTTGCATTTATTTCTTACGTTTTCAAACCTGCCTATTTATCTCCCCTTTTTATTTCGCAAGTTTATCTATAAATACTTTGCCTCATTCACATAAGTTTTCATATCTCCTTGTTTGTCCCTCTCTGGTACAAGCTTCTATCAGGTAAATAATTTGCATTGTTTATTTCTTTGCTTCTTCCAATTTTCCTTCCTCCTTCTTGTGTTCTCTGATTTCCTTGCTCGGCTACTTCCCCATCATGCCGTGCCATTTATAAATACATATAGAACTTTGTTAGTAGTAGGCTGGAAGAAATGATATAAATTGATTGTAGGAAGCTAGACTATGGAATTAGTGTAGTTATGATGTAGTTAGTGGTATTGTGGATTTGGATAAGTGCAGTTTGAAGAGGAAGGCATAGAAAGAAAAAAAAAAAGAATTACAATTTAATAATGGAGAAGATAAATTGATAAGGAGAAAATGATATGAAATGTTGTTTAATTCAAATAAACAATATTGTATGAATAAATCTTGGGTGAATATAATAAAATGACATTTATTTCAATTTTTAATGGTTGAAATAAATTTAAGATGGTTAAAAATAAATTTAACTACTTATTTGAGAATTTGGGTGGATAAATATCAATGGATTGTATTTATTATGGTTAATAAAAGGATATTGGTGATGTATACCAATAATCACCTTTTAATGTTTAATAATAAAAGTAAAAGAAGAAATAATTTGCCTAAACATGATGAACATGTATGTGAAATAAAGTATTATTTAATGAATTCGAATGTAGTTAGTGGCTACATTTGATTAAATCGAATAATTTGAACAGTATTGTGTTTGTTGCCAATATTGTCATTTTATTTAAATAAATATATATGAGAATGAAAATAATTGATCATGATAAATATGATTAAAAATGTGAGAAATAATTTAATAATGTCTAAACATGTATTTGTTTTGTTTGGGTGCATAACATCTTTTTATTCAATCAATTGTATTAAATTTGCAATTTATTTTGCAATTTATTCAATTTATTTTATGCATGCGTACGGTTGAAGTATGGGCCTAGGATATGTTGAGACGGTTAGCGGGTTGTAGTAGTCGAGCAAGTTGAACTAAATTTCTTTTATTCTATTCGTTCCAGTTGTTCTGAAATTTTGCTTTGACCGTAATTTTTAAATTCGCATACTTGGTATTTGAATCTTATAGATTTAAGTCAAGGCTTTGCATCCGCCGAAGTTTGATCGTGCTTTCCATTTTTTTTTCCGAAGTAGATACCGTGTTTGATTTAGATCCACTGCAGCGTTTAAGGTGAGTATTCCTCACCAGACATATGTACATATATTTTGTGAATTATCGCAAGTGTATGTGTAAAAATTTTATTTAAATATTATCTGTCTGTAGTATAACGTAGAATGATGAATCCCATTTAAATTGACACCTCATCAGTTATTATCTGTTGTATTATTTCTGCAGTTATATTATATTATTGTTTATTTACTGCTTAAATCACCACTGCAAGTTCCCTGTTAAATTTAGATTGTTGTGGGCTGAAATGATAGGCCTAAATGATGATTACTGTGCTATTATTATGTTAACTGTTTAACTGTTAACTTGGGATTGCGGGTTTGAAATGATAGAACCCGGGGTTTGTAAATTACGGATTGAAATGATATAAATCCGTATCACTTGACCTAGGCTAGAAAACTATATACAGGCCCGTGGTCCTTATAATATTTTCTGAAATATTTAAAATTATTTTGGAAGTTAAATATTTGATTTAATATCTTTAAAGGATTTTATATTGATTTTGAATGAGTTATAAATGTTAATAAATAAATAAATAAATATTTGAATAAAATTTTGGAATATAACTTATTTTGGAAATTCTGGATTTTTGAAAGGATAAGATTTCAGTTAAGAAATATATATATAAGTTATATTTGGAAATATTTATTAAGTTAAACAATCTACTAAAGCATTTAAATGCTGTCTTTTGAAATTGGACTAGTTTTACCCGTAACTTTAGGTAGCATTTCCTAAGTGCTATAGAATCTGGAATTTGATTGTTTTGAAATTTAAGGAATTTGATAAATTATATTTATGTTTAAGTTTTGGAGACCTTTAAGATATGAGATTTATAACTGGATTTTTCTTAATAAATTTAAGATGAACATTCTAGTGTTAAGTAAATTTTGAAATTATTTAATGGCATAATTTTGGAGTTTTATCTATGGAATTTATGGGAATATTCAAGACGAAATAATAAACACTAATTTGTTGAAAGAAAAAAATATCCAACCTTAGTTTTGAATATTAATACTCCAATTGGATATATATATAGGAATTGAAATGGTCTTGGGAACATGAAGTGATATTTAAATTATGGTTTAAAATAAAGAAATATATTTGTAAAGCTATGTAAATTATCTTCTTTACAAAGTAACCATAAAGTTAAACCATTTATATCCAAACCATTTGTGTTTTGGGAATTATGTTTTTTTTAAAGAAAAATTTCCAATATATTATGGTTTAAAGGTATAATTCAAATATTTGGTTTCCAGATATTATAAATTTTAAGCAGTATGGTTTTGGAAAAGAATTATATTTGAATATAACGATATCATGTTGTTTTGGGTTTTAAATGATATCGTATTTATAGTTTTGAAATGGAAATGTTTATACTGGTTTTAAAGTATAAATTGTTTTTAAATGACCACGGGTTATAATAACGATGGGTTGGCAAAGAGACCGGGATCGGATATGGACATACTCTCTGTCGATACCGAAAACCACTTTGACCAACCGTGTACGCGGTGGAGATTCCAGAATGAAGTAGGTCGGTGGTGGCGTTTCCTGTAAGGTAAATACGTGGACCCGACTCCCGTGAGTTGGCATAAGGTGGCTAAAACAGGAGCAATTCCAGGCCAATGAGGTCATTCCTCTGATCGGACGCTCCTCTTCGATATTATACTATGATTTTGGATTGATTCGGTGGCCACCTCTATATTTTGATTTTGGGGAGTTAGTCCGAGGTGGGCGGTAACTGCGGCTACGCGTTTCCACCAGCCTGGATAGCAATTGGTATATCTACCCTGGCATTGCCTAGTTGTGCCGTGTCATCTACCATACCGAGCCTTGTACGAGTTTAGATTTCTCCCGTAGCCCGTGTGGTATCCTCTAGTTGCTTCCCGATCAGGAGGAGCTATGATATTGGATGGACTACTGGGACTATTACGTGTTAAGGTGGAAAATGTAAAGCCTTAATGCTATTTAAAAGTATGTTTATTTTATAAATAGACACTATTATAATAGCGCAATATACTACATAGTAAATAGTTTGACGGATCCTTAGAGGATGGGCGGTCCCAAGCATCCTTTAAGTTACTTGCTCTATATTACAGTACACTTAAATTAGCTTACATTATATAAGTATGTATGTCCTGACTCGAGTGTTATGTTTTATTTTTCGCTCGGGTCAGCCTGAGTTGCAGCTTCAATTTCTTCTCCGTAGCTAGGACACTCAGTAGATCATTCGCGCTGCTGGAAGTTGTTTCAGCCTTTATCTTTTCTGGAATTCAAGACTTTGAAGACTCTATCTCTATTTATGTCTTAAAATTTGTATTGAGGATTATAGACAATGTAAGTTCTGTTTTGTTGAAGTTATATCAGTGGCTTCATGAACCACTAAAATTTTAATTTCCGCTGCGAGATTCTGATATTTGTGTATGTGATTCTGTGATCTATTTATTGTATATTCTGAGTTTTGCCAAATTTATTCTACAACGCAGTATTTTGAACAATTCAAGTCCGACAATGTGCGGATGCGAATGGTTGAAAATATTGGGTCGTTACATTAATAGTACAATTAAGTGTATGAAATTTGAACCTTTAAGTTTAAAATTAATAAAGGAAAAATAAACGGTTGTAAACCTTAGTAAATGGATAAAGGAAATTCTTTATTTATTAGAATTGATGTTATAAGGTTACAAATTAGGTGTAATTAAAATGTTACTATTATTAAATATTAGCATTAAATAAATGAATGAAAGTAAAAGTAAGTTGAAATTGTAACTTATAAAACGAACATATAATTAATGAACCACTAAAAAATAAATAAAAGGAATTGAGAAGAAACTTGTACAAATTTTCACTTACATTCTTAAAGCATATATATAACTTGCCATATAATAAAAGTTACAGTGTTAGTAAGAAAATGTAAGGGGGAAATCTTACAAGTAAAGCTTGAGATAATGAAAGTATTCAATGAATTTGCTGTTATAAATGGGAATTTATTGTTATAAACTTAAGTTGTAAATTTAAATTTTACCATAATTAAAGGTAAGTATTATAATTAAATGATTTTAAATCTTAAGTAAATAGAATGAAATTCTATAATAAATGAAACTGTGAGAAATAAATAAATAAAATTTAGAAATACATAAATGGAATGCAATAAAAAGAAACTTACATGACATTTAAAATGGAAGATGAATATTGTAAGTAATAAATGAAAATAAATGAGGTAATCACTCATTAATGAAAGAAAGGAAATCAAACAACTAAAGTATGAAATAAAGATTTATAATAAGTTAAATTGATTGTTGGGTTGAATGGTTATTGTTTGATTTATGTTTGGTTGGGTAAGGAAATTTGAAATTGTTGGATGAATAAATAATTTATTCCATCTAAGACTGTTGAGTAAATGATGCACTTGATAGTTATTTTTCATTCCGTACAATTTCAAGTTTGAACCCAAACAACTATTTGATTTGTGTGATTGTATGGTTGTTTTCTAATTGTATGTATGCTGTTCGAGGAAATTGATGGTAGTTGTATTAATTTGGATGATTAGTGATTGGAACTACTTAGATATTTAAATTTTGGTCTTAGAAATATTTTGAAATGTTCTCCAAACTCTAATAAATTTAAGTATAAAAAGATAATGTTTTAAATATGTATATTTTAAGAAAAGTAACAGATACTGTAAATTTAATTGTTTATAAGGTAATGTTTTGAATAAGATATGTAGATTCTAAATCCTTCTTTTCCCTTCTTTTTCCTTTTCGGGGACGAAAAGTTTTGAGTGGGGGAGAATGTAACGACCCGTAAATTTCGACAATTTAAGTTGATTAATTTAATTAAGATTTTGTAATTTAATTTAAAAAGAGATGAAATATAAAGGGTAGATAAAACTAAATATTAGTATAGGGAATAAATCCTAATAAAGGTAGTAGTGAGAGCGTACACTTTGAAATTTTTTATATTCTAAAAGGTAAGCAGTAAAATTATCCAATGCAATATTCGATTTATTAAAAATAACTGCATGAAAATCTAGACAGTAAAGTCAATCTAGCTGAATTTGTATGAATTGAATGAAATAGGTTTAATATGAATGGTATATTAGGTTATAAAATCAAATGAGAAAAGCAAGCGTAATTATTTGATTTATCTAATGAATTAAACATGTTGAATAGTAACTGAATGTTAATAAATGAAAAATTATACAATTTTGTTAGATGATTTAGTCATAATGTTTAATAATTGATTAAATAATGACGGAAGTATGTATGCAAGTTTAATAGAAACATGAATAGCATGAATATAATTAAATGAAACCATGCAATAATGTGGTAAATGATGGCATTTATGAATGAAATAAGATTTGTAGGTAATTTGAATTTAATTCTAAAATGTGTAAACTGAATGTAATTTAATGTAATAAGGAGTGCAATAACAATTGATTGGGATTCAAATTCATCTTAAATAAAATTTCTATAGTAATTGAAATTTACTATTCTGCGATTTAGGTGAGAAATAATGTTTTAATGAAATTAAGGAATGTAATCTAATTCCATGTAAAGAGTCAATATGTATAATAGCAAGGTTTTAATTAAATAAATGGTTTTATGTAGATTTCAACTGATAATTTATGAAGTCTAATGTGAGATCATATTTGCAATTAATTTTCTTAAGTTGTGCAGTAAGGTAGGTTAATTTGTCAATAAAGATAGTTGATTCTATAAGATGAAATAAAGGTTAGTATTAATTATAATATGAAGATTGTTGATAACGTTATTTGGGGGTTGAGAGATAAGTTGAAATTTGATAATTAAGGTATTTAGACGTACAGTATATAAAGAAAGATATATTGATCCCATTTAATAAATTGGGGATTTAATATTATCAAAGAGAATTAAATATTGTCCTAATGTAATTTAGATAAATTGTGTAATTAAATGCTGGCTCCATTCAGAATATGACAATGGGTGTAATAATTTGGATTGTAAGAAATAGTTATAAGTTACATGTTTAATTTGGTTGATGAAATTTAAATAGAAATAAATGTTAATACACTAAATAAAAGTTACATTTAATATGAGAAGTAATACCATGTTAGAAGTGGTCAAATTTAGTGTGTTAAGACCTATAAATGGAAATTAAGAGGCAGTTGAAATTTAGTGGACTTTAATGTGTATTAATGAGAAATTTACGCTATGACTAAAGAGGTAAATGGAATAAATACAAACCAATGTGGAATGTATACATGGGATGAAAATTTTAGTGAATAATAGTATTTAAAGCTAAATAAATAAATTCCTTGAAATTTAAGTTGTAATCGCTGCATAAATTGGAATTGTACGTTAATTTTGAATTATTATATAATAAATTTATGTAGGAAGTTGTTTAAGGGATTCTAAATTTACCAAGTAATCCAAACTGACAAAATTTGCAAATATTTAAAGTTGAGTTGTAAATCTGATTCAATTAACCTATTAAAATTTATTCATTTGGAATATAAATGGCAATGATAGGATTTATTGAAATTAAAGGTAAATTGTACGCTATTTTAAATTAAGTCAAAACGGGTGGATATTAGGAACCAAGACCTAAAATAGGGTAGATACATTTTATTTCAATAAGACTTGTATGACTAGAGTGGAGGATTTTATTTTGGAGTCTATGTTATAATTTCAAAGTTTAGTAGATATTGAAATAAAGTAAACATTTGAATCTATGAATCTATCAACTCAAATTTTCATTTAAATTTGTTTAATCATTGTAATTTGTTTGAGAAAATAAAGAGGTATAATAAGTTTAGGTGTAAATGGAAGTATGTATGGGAAAATGAATTATTTGCAGTGAAATATTTGGTAAAAAGGGTGGGACGAAGGAAAGGTTATTGTTTGTTGGAAACATTAATTAATATGGAAATATAATTAGACAAGCATAACCCATGCAAGTGTATAATTAAGAAATGAAGCAATAATTAATAATTAATAATTATTAACCAATCCAAAATTTGGTAACCCATTTAATTAGTGATTGGTATAGGCTATTTATTTAAGTAATAGTGCAATACCAATTTATGTATTTGCGAAATGTTAATAAAATATTTATAGTATGGAATTCAAAACTATATATACATAGGAATGTGGATTTTATAGTATGTAAACTTAGTCGATTTACAATAGTTAAATCTATTGGGAATGAATAAGAATCTAAGATAATTATTACGGTAATTTGAAATTTAGTTAAAAATGGAAATTATTTATATTGAAACTTAAATAAAGCGTCTAAATTTATATTTGTAAATACGTTTAAAATTCAATGTAAATGTTTGAGGAAGAAATTTATTTATTTACTAATCCGTAACGTATCCAATTAATATGAAATATTCTGGTGGGCCAACAACCGTTTTGCGCGTTTATAATTTGTGCCTACCTATTCGTTTTCACTTTGTCTATAAATAGGCTGTGTAAACCCTAGCCTCCATCTATCTTCATTTTTCTGTGTGTTCTTTTCTTCAACTTCTTCTTTTCCAATGGCTGTAAAATTCTAGATCCAATTACAGTCCAAAATATAAATAAAAATTCAAACTCCTCTAAAAATTCCAGAAAAATTTATATGTCATATTTCTCGAAGAGAGGTATTCTTTATTTTAGTTTATTTGATTTTCAATACAATTTCTTTAATGTTTAACTTGTGTAATTTTCACATACCGTGTCTGATTCACGCGAGATTGTTTTTGTTAGGATCGTATTGCAATTTCAGATCTGTTGACGCTGGTTTGGATGAACTTGGAGACTGCGAAATTTTGTGTTTAAATTGGATTTAAATCCAATTTAAATTCAAAAGGAGAGTGTTTTAACCCACTTACAACTTCTAAATTATTTTATGTTTGTTAAATTGATTTTTAGATATGAGTAGAAATTTATATATGATTTGGTTGGCATGTTTTATTCATCTTATCAGTTAATTCGTATTTTTATTTATTTAACTGTTTATTATTTTAATTATTGCATATAAATTTACAGTTAGAATTTATTTTGCATATAAACTGCTAGTTAACAGTTATTAAATTTATTATTGAATATAAACTGTTATTTATTACCTGTATAATTTATATGCTCTATATCGATGACTGTTTAAATTGGACGATGATTGCAAATAATGGTTGATGATTGATATTTGGATGAATGGATGCTATATTTATATTGTATAAACTGCACGTCATCATCAATTTCATTTCATTCGGGATTGCGGTTTGAAATGATATACAACCGCATTTTTTTATTTTAAATTGCGGATTGAAATGATAAACATCCGTATCACTTGACCATAGGATAGAAAATTTTATACAGGCACCGCGGTAAATATATAAAATTATTTTTGGAAATGTTACCATGGTTTTGTAAAGCTATACATATATATATGGTTTATGGGTTTTAATTTGATCATTAATAAAAGCTATATATATATATATATATATAGAAATTTTCCGGTTTTAGGCTTTGTATAAAATTGATTTGAAGTATAAACCAAAGTTTGATTTTAAGATCAAATACGATTAAGCATTTAATAAAAATTTAATTTCTGGTAGTTCTATTGACTTAAATGAGAATAAAATTGGAAGTCGAATATTAAGTTAAATCGGAATTTAAATAAAAGATAAATTTTTAAAGGATATGATTTATAACTTTATTTTGTGTAAAGTGATTTAAATGAGTATCAGGTTGTTTTAAATGAATATATCAAGTTAAATAAATTGAAATTTTTTCCGGTTATGTGAAGTTAAAGGTTTACTTAAATTATATTGAATTCAATAAGTAAACATTTCAAGTCTAAATAATAAGTAATTGGATTTGATACATATGGGTTTGTCAAATAAGTTTGTTTTTGAAATGGTGAAATATTTAAAGCTTTTAACCATAAGAATTGAAATGGTATTTGGAAGTTTAAATCGATATTTAGAATTGATTGCGAAATCTAAAGAAGCTATTTTGTTGTATAAAAGTAGTTAAATATTTAACCATTTAAGAGACGGATATTTGTTTCAAAGCTATGTTTTTTCAAGGTAGTATAAGTTGGAAATATTATATTCCAGAGTTTGGATTTCTAAAAATTTTACTTTGGAAACCCTATGATTTTGGAAATAATATATATTGGAAAATAAAATGATATCGTATTGATTTGGGGTTTTAAGAATAAAAATGATATCGTTTTTATATGGGTTTTAAATGGATATTTTATTTTGGTTTTAAAAGTATAATTATTTTTAAATGACCGCGGTGTTATAATAACGATTGGTTGGCAAAGAGACCGGGATCGGATATGGACATACTCTCTGTCGATACTGAAAACCACTTTGACTAACCGTGTACGCGGTGGAGATTCCAGAATGAAGTAGGTTGGTGGCGGCGTTTCCTGTAAGGTAAATACGTGGACCCGACTCCCGTGAGTTGGCATAAGGTGGCTAAAACAGGAGAGATTCTAGGGCCAATGAGGTGATACCTCTGATCGGACACTCCTCTTCGATACTATACTTTGACTTTGGATTGAATCAGTGGCCACTTTATTTATTTTTTGATTTTGGGGGAATTTGTTCGAGGTGGGCGGTAGCTGCGCGCTGCGCGTTTCCATCAGCCCGGATAGCAATTGGTATATCTACCCTGGCATTGCCTAGTTGTGCCGTGTCACCTACCATACCGAGCCTTTACTACGAGTTTCTATTTGTGTCGTACCTATGGAGTATCCTCTGGTAGCCTCCCGATCAGGAGGTATTACGGTACTGTATAGACTATTGGCATTTTACATGTTAAGGTGGAAAATGTAAAGCCTTAACGCTATTTAAAAGTAAGTTTATTTTACAATTAGTCACTATTATAATAGTGAAATATACTACATAGTAAATAGTTTAACGGATCCTTAGGAGATGTAAATCCCGAGCATCTCTTGAGTTACTGCACTCATATTTATTTCTAAAAATTTAACTCACATAAGATCTTTTAGTTCTGACTCGAGTGTTTTGTCTTTTCAATTCGCTCGGGTCAGGCCGAGCGTTTCAGGATTGAAGTTTTAGCTCTGTAGGACGAAGACGAAGAATTCGTATTACTATTATTTATATTATTGTACCACACTCATATTGTTCCGCTGCATTGTTATATGGTATGTGTACTCTGATATGTACGGTATAAATAAAATCAAAGGTTTTGTAAACAGATTTATGAAATGTATATTTATTATTATATTTTATCCTTCCGCTGTGAGATTCTGTTTAGTTTTTCTTTCTCTGTATTCTTATTTATCACATAACAATCCGCCCTTACGTATGGTTTGAATCGGCACGTGTGTTTGTTTAAATCGTGCGAAAAGGCAGATGTTACACTATATATGCTATTATTTGCCAAATATAAATAACAATCCATTGTTTTGAGCAATTCAAGTCTGACATGTGTGGTTTATTGTTGATTTGAATGGTTTACAATGGCGGGTCACTACAATACATAAAAGAAAGAACATAATGAGAACAATTTTTCTATTGTACATATTATCCCAAATGTACAACTTAGCTTAGAAATGGACATGCAAATGCATCTTTCTAATTTTTTTATAAATAACAAAACTTCACATGAGTGTATTTTAAAAGGAAACATGATATTTTAACTTTCTTTTTCAAAGTGTGATAGAAATATTTTTCGAATGATAGTTTTGCTGCTTTTTTCAATTTACTTTTCCAAAGTTACACTATCCAAAGTTACGTATCTTGATTTATTGTATAATATAACTAAAGATTTATAATTTAAACTATAAATTAATATCAAAACAAATAAATGAACATATATTCAAGGTTTTGCATTAAACTATGAATAAGGGATACAAATATCAAAACGGAAATGATTTTACAATGTTGGAAACAATTTAATTAGTTGTTACCGATTGACTAATTTAAACAAATAAATATATCTTAATTTATTATATACCATGTTTGAAGGTTTATGAATTTCAAGGTTATGCATTAAACTGTGAATAAATGATATTAAATATCGAAACGTGTATGTATGAGAAACTTAGTGAGTGCAAATGTAGATTTAAGGGAAGCGGAATTAAATGCTGGAAAATGGAATTAATAAGAATTAATTTGCGTTAATTTAATAATGACGTTGTTAATCAATTCACTGCACACCAAGCAAGTGGCTGATATAAGGTTATACAATTATGGGAATAAATCCATAGCAAAATTCGCCGTAAAAACCATATAAAGTTGTACAATTATGAGCACAACCATATAACATTTTACAATTCAGTTTATAAACTGAAAAATATAACATATTATATATTTATAGCATAAATATCGCCCTATTAGCTTTTCAATAGAAACCCATTAGAGTATTCATTACTATTTAATATTACTCGGTAGCATATACCGTGTATATCATTACATAATATTTAAACACATCAGTCAACTAAGAGAACTCCAGATTGTAATTTTTTTTCTACCGTGATCTGAAAGTTTCGGAATGAACGAATGAGTTAAGATACTATACATAAGTTAAAATAGACGTGGCATGCATATTCATAATCCTTAATTTGTCCAACAAAGAAATATCCAAACTTCATAACACAAATATAACATTCTAGAAATATATATCAAATTCTAGAAATGCCACTTACTCTATCCATCTATATTCACATCTTTTTCAACCCCTTGTTAGTTTTCCACTTCTCTCTTCTAATATCTACATTCAGACACGCTTTATGCTCATTATTCACTAATATCTGATATCGCAGCTTTATGTTAATGTAACTGTACAATTGAAACTTTGCTTTACACTATAGCCCTATCTTGCACTTATATATTCAATCTTATTTTATAGGAAAAAAATCATTTTGGCAACTGTAATTTCTACACTTCTAATTTGTATTAAAAAGGTATTTTGCACTTCTTAAATTTTTTTTGTGTTGTTTATATTAAAAATCCCCCTCAAAAGGCGACCGTGGCTAGGATAAGAAAATTACGTTTGAAGTGGTAAGTGATATATCGTTCAAAAATTTTCAAAAAATAATATTATTAAATTTTATTATTTTATTGGATTTCTGTTTTTGCTATCAACGTAAACTTCCATATATATTACCAAATGTTGCTATTACTTAAAAACAGGACTAGCAACAATACTTTTTTGCAAATTCAATACGCTCTCCTATGTATATTACCAAACTTAATATCACTTAAATATACGATCTAACAATTAAACTTTCTATACTTTTTTCTCTTTATTAATGAAAATTCAACCTAACAAAATACTAAATGTTCCAACTTAGAAATTAAATTCAAATTGATTACATATGATTCCAACGTAGAAACATAGCTACATATTTATGAAATTATATCTCTTAAAATATATTACGCATATAATTTCTAAAAAAAGTCAGTTTACTCACAGAGCATGTGCAAATGTCACGTGTGAAGCACATGCCATAACACTCGTCAAAAGATAAGTGCAACAATACTTCTTACCCTAACCTTTTATAAATATAAAAGTTTTAAAATAGTTATGGAAAATTACTTTCTATTATGTTTTCTCATGCTTGAGGCTTAAAATAAGGGATTACCCATACAATTATCAAATTCTATATTTTTTCAAAGATTTCAAGAACTGTTGTTTCTAACTCGTTTTAAAAATTCTTTCAATTCTACTTTTACTTTTTTTTAGATTTCCATAAAGTTTGTATGAACATTTAATAGAAAATCATGAACCAATTTATTTTCTATAAAATATCTAACATCTAATGTTTTTAAATTATTAGAAAACATTTCTAATTATTTAACACTTAAATTCAGTGGATTAAAATAACGTAATTTACTCAAGCCTAAATGCATCTAACAATGCATTAAGTGCATGGAGTTTTAACCCCTCTTCATCGGAAATAGTTAACTTAAGTTTATCTTCCAATACAGTGTCCCACTCCAATATAAGAGCACTTTATCTATCAATTTAAGTCAAATGAAGTTTTTGCAACTAATATAAGCATAGGACATCCACTTTAACTAGGGTGATTTACCCTAACTTTGAGCGGCTCTTCTTTCATTTCTCTATTGCATCTTATTAATGTCATACTTATTTTATATGAGCCCAATGATACAAACTTTATTCTATTTACCATTAGACCTACAATTTGCTCATTATTGCTAGTTAGTATAAGGAACCTTTAATAGCATTTCTTTGTTAAGTAAATTGTAATAAATGTGATGGCTTTATTTTTTACCCTTGGGGCCATAATCTTGATATTTATCTTAAGTCAACAGTAATTTGCTTATTCTAGGGACAACCTAATAACTGCCTTATTAGTCAAAATGCATAGCGTATGGTGGTTGTGCGTAGTAGAAAATTATAAAACATTATAACACAAGCCCTAATTTTTTAGGAATTGGTTAACCTAAGCTTTGATACAAGATGTAATAACCCGCACCTCCATATAGGCTGATCCAAAGTCAAAAATGGCATTTGAACTCGCATCGTATTAAGTAGTATGAATCGTTGGGTTTTTAAGGTTTGCATCATACAAAGGTAGATATAATTATAATGTATTCTACACTTTCATATCTCATAGCGAAAGAAACTAAAATATAAGTAATGAGAATAAATCAAAAAGGCAGTCTTCAAAATCATCGTAGTCCATACAAGTTCTAACAAAAAAATCCCAAATCACTATACATCATAGTCTGGATAATAAATATAATATAAGATGCTGAGAAGAATGAAGATATCTTCAGAGCATACCATGCACCCTATCCTAATTACTCATCTACTTGTTTCCTCCTGTAGTATATATGAAAAGGGTGAAATGGAGTCGATCAAACAACGTCAGGTGAGTGAATTATCACTAGTGGTACAATGTTGACAAGTAATTAAAGTGCAGTAATAACCTATAGAACCTAGGGATGCTCCTTGGTTTGTATATACTATTCATATATAGGGAACTAGTCAGTTTCACATTATAGGTTGACTAACCATAATGTGCCTGAATCGAATTATTATTTATGAAAGTTTCCACAGACAGGTAGTACATGCTGAAATTAAAAATTTTGAGAAATATCTCTAGCTTATAGTCTCAGCAATGGACTTCCTATCTACACATTGGGTTGGCATTACCAATCATAACCTCTTAACTATGCATCGAGTTAACATTCTTAGTGATAATTGTTTGAGTTGCACCTGACCATGCATACCTTATAATGCTAATCCTATAAATTTGTGTAAACAGCCCTAATGTAATCCTTTACACTAACAATCCTAATAATAGTTTGTCACTTAAGCATTGAGTAATCTTCTTGTTGGTGTTCATTCATGTGCGCTATACCATTACACAAGTAGCAACAAGGAGAGAATTAATAATTTCGACTCCTACGTAGAATTAACAGATCCTACTATGGTAGATTTTTCTTCCTGCCTTTTTCCACTTTCACTGATAGGTGATCGAAATGTATCTATAAATAGTAAGAGCTTCTAGTTGCAATGTGATCACCCATCAAATTGATTGTCACGTTTAATAATTTCACGAAGTGGGAATATAAGATGTCACCTAGTGTGTTGTTTTCCAGCTTATTACATGATCCATTAAACTACATGAACGCCTAAAAGAAAAGTAAGTAGGAACAATTTTCCCTAATCCATCCTACTTAGAATGTACTAAGTCCAAGTTCAACTTGAGCTTGCTGCAATAATCCAGACGTATGTATTTTAATTCAAATTTATGATTCCCTCTATATATAAATTTTGTGTTCCTTATTTAAACATCTGACTTTCATTCCAGACATCTGAATTGAGGTTCATATGCCTGAATCAAGTAAATTTGAACTATTTCTTTCCTACTTCATGGTTTTTGAAATTCAGATGTTTAAAAATAGGTTCATATATCTAATTATGTATTTAGATGCCTAAATATGAAATTTTAGGTCAATTAACTTATTTATTTTGATTGTTTAGTTTGTTTTCTTCATATATTCAAGTGTACATATTAGATTTCCTTCTAACAAGTATTTGGCTATAGTTTCCATTTTGTTTATACACAACTTTAGATAATTAGTCTCAGCAGTTGTATATAACATTTTAATCGATTATGTCCATGTTTTTCGATCGATTTTCAATGTGTATTTCAATCATTTTCTACATATATTCAAGGTTAATATAATCAGGTCTAGGTAAATTCAAAAGGACGTATTCATTTACTTTTTATTTATCATAATCAGTTCAAACTTGTCATATAAGGTCAGATATATAGAAATAGGGTTATATTAAATAAAAATTAATCTCTCTCTCCGATTATAATGGTTATTTTCATCATTCATTAATTGGGGTTTTCCAATTCTTTCAGTTCATGGGTATTTTAAGAATTGGTTCAAGATTTAAAATCATATTTTTAAGAAGCTATATATGATTAACTACTTATCTATATTGTAAGCATTTTGTTCATAAATAAATGCTCTCACTTTGAAAGGCTGTTCGAAGAAATCCCTTTTCTAACCTGATATGGGTTGGTGTCAACCTTCCTCTAGTCCTCGATTTGTTTATGCATCTTCATTTATTTCTCTTCAGATTTGAATCTCTTCCTCTCTCTTTTAATATGATTTTTCTTCTTTTATTTTTGATCTATAAGATTAGAGAAGGAAACATAAAATGATGTTTGAATTAAGGAATTTTAAGGAGGAAGAAGAAAATAATATATAGAATAAGAGAGGTGGTGGCCAGGGTTAGAACAAAAAGAGCAAGGCTTGGATTTATATTTATACATGAATTCTAGGTCCAGGAGAATTGCTTCAATTACCCATATGAGATTTCTTGACAGTGCGGTGCATGTGGATATAAAAACCCCTAATAAAATTATTAAATTCAAACTTTTTATGTAATTTAATAAAAATAGATCGAAAAATGTAAAGAAAAAATGTAATTTTTTGGTTAGTGTAACGACCCAATATTTTCAACCCTTCGCATCCGCACATTGTCGGACTTGAATTGTTCAAAATACTGCGTTGTAGAATAAATTTGGCAAAACTCAGAATATACAATAAATAGATCACAGAATCACATACACAGATATCAGAATCTCGCAGCGGAAATTAAAAATTTAGTGGTTCATGAAGCCACTGATATTTTTTTCAACAAAACAGAACTTACATTGTCTATAATCCTCAATACAAATTTTAAGACATAAATAGAGATAGAGTCTTCAAAGTCTTGAATTCCAGAAAAGATAAAGGCTGAAACAACTTCCAGCAGCGCGAATGATCTACTGAGTGTCCTAGCTACGGAGAAGAAATTTAAGCTGCAACTCAGGCTGACCCGAGCGAAAAATAAAACATAACACTCGAGTCAGGACATACATACTTATATAATGTAAGCTAATTCAAGTGTACTGTAATATAGAGCAAGTAACTTAAAGGATGCTTGGGACCGCCCATCCTCTAAGGATCCGTCAAACTATTTACTATGTAGTATATTGCGCTATTATAATAGTGTCTATTTATAAAATAAACATACTTTTAAATAGCATTAAGGCTTTACATTTTCCACCTTAACACGTAATAGTCCCAGTAGTCCATCCAATATCATAGCTCCTCCTGATCGGGAAGCAACTAGAGGATACCACACGGGCTACGGGAGAAATCTAAACTCGTACAAGGCTCGGTATGGTAGATGACACGGCACAACTAGGCAATGCCAGGGTAGATATACCAATTGCTATCCAGGCTAGTGGAAACGCGTAGCCGCAGTTACCGCCCACCTCGGACTAACTCCCCAAAATCAAAATATAGAGGTGGCCACCGAATCAATCCAAAATCATAGTATAATATCGAAGAGGAGCGTCCGATCAGAGGAATGACCTCATTGGCCTGGAATTGCTCCTGTTTTAGCCACCTTATGCCAACTCACGGGAGTCGGGTCCACGTATTTACCTTACAGGAAACGCCACCACCGACCTACTTCATTCTGGAATCTCCACCGCGTACACGGTTGGTCAAAGTGGTTTTCGGTATCGACAGAGAGTATGTCCATATCCGATCCCGGTCTCTTTGCCAACCCATCGTTATTATAACCCGTGGTCATTTAAAACATTTTATACTTTAAAACCAGAATAAACATTTCCATTTCAAAATATAAATACGATATCATTTTAAAACCCAAAAACAATATGATATCGTTATATTCAAATATAATTCTTTCCAAAAACCATACTGCTTAAAATTTATAATATCTGGAAGCCAAATATTTGAATTATATCTTCAAACATAATATTTTTGGAAATTTACTTTAAAACCATAACTCCCAAAAACATTGGTTTTGACATTCAACGGTATATAAAATAAATGGGTTAACTTTATGGTTACTTTGTAAAGAAGATAATTTACGTAGCTTTACAATTATATTTCTTTATTTAAAGTTTTAAACCAAAATTTAAATATCACTTCACGTTCCCAAAAACCATTTCAATCCTTATGTATATATATCCAATTGGAGTATTAATATTCAAAACTAAGGTTGGATTTTATTCTTTCAACAAATTAATGTTTTAATATTTTCGTCTTGAATATTCCTATAAGTTCCCTAAATAAAACTCCAAATTTCAGCTATTTAATATTTTCAAAATTGACTTAATACTAGAATGTTCATCTAAATTTTATTAAGGAAAAATCCAGTTATAAATATCAAAATCGATTTCCTTAAATTTTAAAACAGTCAAATTCTAGATTCTGTAGCACTTAGGAAATGCTATCTAAAGTTACGGGTAAAACTGGTCCAATTTCAAAAAGACAGCATTTGAATGCTGTAGTAGATTGTTTAACTTAATAAGTATTTCCAATTATAACTTATTTTATTTATTTCTTTTCTTAACTGAGATCTTATTCTTTCAAATCCAAAATTTCTAAAATAAGTTATATTCCACATTTTATTTATTTATTTCTTTATTTATAACTCCTTCAAAAATCAATATAAAATCTTTTAAAGATATTAAATCAAATATTTAACTCCCAGAATAATTTTAAATATTTCAGAAAATATTATAAGGACCACGGGCCTGTATATAATTTTCTAGCCTAGGTCAAGTGATACGGATTTATATCATTTCAATCCGTAATTTACAAACACCGGGTTCTATCATTTCAAACCCGCAATCCCAAGTTTAATAGTTTAGCAGTTAACAGCATAATTTAACAATAATAATCATTTAGGCCTATCATTTCAGCCCATACAATCTAAATTAACAGGGAACTTACAGTGAGATTTAAGCAGTAAATAAACAATAACATAATATAACTGCAGATAAAATACAACATATAAATAACTGATGAGTTGTCAATTTAAATGGGATTTATCATTTTATACAACATTACAGACAGATAGTAGTGAAATAAATTTCTACACATACACTTGCAATAATTTACGAAATATAAATACGTATGTCTGGTGAGAAATACTCACCTGAGGGTTGCAGAAAATTTGAATTTAAAACGACGTTTCCCGGTACAGACCGACAGAGAATAACGGTCAAAATTCTCGAATATCGCCTAGATTCAAATCTAGAACAAATTCAAATAATTTGAAATGTGACTTTAGAATTTATGGTCAAGAAAAATTTAAAATAGAACGGAATTTGTTTTTGGCTTTGCTCGACCACTCCACCGTGTACCGTGACCAAAACGTACCCTAACGAGAACCGGGTTAACCCAAAATTTACGGCAAATTTTCCTAAAGACTGACGACTAAGGCAAAAGGTTGGGTTGTCTTAAGATACACCGGGGTATACACGTACACGTGCACAGCCCTTTTCTTTTCTCTCTTTTTTTCTAGCCTATCTTTCAACATACCCGAGCCAAACCACACTTGCTTCGAGAAAATATGTAGCTGCTTCGAGTCAGCTAGGCCACTACTTCGAGTCAATCCCTTCTCTGCTTCGGGTCACAGATCCACACACACACTACTTTCCTACCTCTGCCTAAACACTTCATCTCCTCTACAAACACTCTGACTGGACCTAAGTGCACAGCATGGATACCACTTTGACATGGAAACTGAAACATATCAGATAATGCAACAACAATGGATAGGAAGGCTGAAACATATCAGGTGATGCAAACAAAATGGATATGAATACAACTTCAATGCAGACCAAAGGCACAATGCCACATCAACTAGGAACAAACAGAAGTGAAGACAAGTGAAACCATGAAACAGCATCAAAGTGTAAACAACAGGCTATCAGAAAAAAATGATCAAGACAGTGAAACAATGATCAAGCTTCAGGATGCAACTTGTCATGGAAACTGCTACAAACCCAAGTGCATGAACACTGGGAAGACAAAAATGAAGACTGAACCTATCAAAATTTGGAAAATGCAAAGTTTTCAAGCTGAACACAATAGGCTATAGTTACAAAAAAAGCTCAAGTGAAGCAAATAATGCAACAGTGGTAGGTATATATGAATACAACCTAAATGCAGACAAGCAGACACACTATCTACATACATATATAACATCAAGCAATGATTCAAACAACAAGATAACATATGGTTTCAAGGGTCTGTTCATATTGTAAGAGCAAAGATATGGGATGCAGACAACTAAAGCATGGTACGAAGCAACATGTAATATTTCACATTTTATCAAAATCATGCAAGACAGTAGTGTGCAACTCAAGTTTCAAAGAAATGCGAATTGAAACAGAAGTTTCAAATGAAAAAATGAAGACCACAAGTGAAGTGAATCAACTGCAGTGCAACCCTTATCAAGATGCAAACAACCATGGCAGTAAACAACTCAAGAGACTAAAGTGTTACCGGTGAATCAAATGCTTGTCAGGTTAAAAAGTAGACCCCATAGGCAGTAGCCAAAAATGTAGACCCAAAGAAATGACCAAGTGAATCAAGGCAAAGAAGTAACTCAGTGAACATACAAGTTTAAATTCAACATGAAATTGTTTGCAAACAGTTTCAACAAGATATTTTGTAGCATCTGTATTTATCAATTTCTAAAGCATCTGTTTCACATCAGTTTAAAACAAAAGAATCAAATAGCATATGTTCTTATTAATTTAAAATTTTAAAATAAAACAAATTATCTGGTAGCATTTGTTCTAATCAATTTAAAAACAACTTTGGGTAAAATCTGTTTTACCAACTTAAAACAAAATCAAATAGTATCTGTTCTTATCAGTATTAAAATATCCAAGCAGATTTTGAGCAAACAACAGCAACTAGAAACCAAAATATACAACTACTCAGTTTTAAGCCTAAAATAAAACTCTCCACATTCAAACTGCTTCAGCCAAAACATCCTATGTTCTTCCTAGTTCTAGCCAGATCAGCCACAAGCCTACCAATATTTCTCACACTCTCAACTCATCTAAACAACTCAGGTAGTGGTACAAAATGAAATGGACGAGCAAACAAAATGGCAGAGAAAACTTAGAATAGGAAGAAAGAAGATAAAAGACTATTACCTGATTTGAGCAAAGACTGACTGGAATTTGCAGAAAAAAAAGTAGAGAAAGGTGAAAGATACATATAGGCCGAGACTTAATTTCTAGAGGAAAAATAACGTATCAGTTACAAAAGAAATAAAGCAAGAAGGGGCCGAGAGTTACAACCTATATAAAGTTTGAAAATATGAAAATATACGTGCGTGATTTATGGTTTGTTAAATAATGGGTTTAAAGTATTAGTTACAACGTTATGAATATATTAGCTTGCGTGATTTAAGCTGCCTATTAACTACATATTTGATTTCACCATTTATACCAGTAAATAATTGTTTGGTTTAACATCTTCCAGATTAATGCACATTTCAGTTTTCTTTTTGATAATTGCTGGTACACGTGGTTAAAGAAATAAACCAGGAGAGTTATCAATGCGTGATGCTTGGCAAAATAAATTTTCCAGTTTATAAAACTTGATTACCCTATTTTATACCATTTAATTGGTTGAGTGTTTTTTTTTGGAAATCAATTGAAAAAGCTTTCACTCAACAAGGCAAAAGAAATAACTGTTACATACATATTTGCTTGATCATGTTCGAGAGTTTTCAGTTGATAAAGTGGAAGGCTAAGATATGTTTTACGTTACATATGCAGTACTGTCTAAAAGCAGAGGAAGAAAGAATAAGTAAATGTGCACGTTCATATTTAAGAATGCACTAATTCCTCTCCCCAAATTTTGCTTCGAACGTTACTATAAGGATGATTCCTCTCTAGCTAACCAATCGTGATTTAGTTTGATTTTGCTAAATGAAAAGGCAAAATTTTATGTAGGCTTTAGGCATGCAAACGTATATAATTTATTAAAAACCAATCTGTCAGTTAAAACAAAGTAACGGTTACTATAAAATTACTGACTGATATTTTATATCCAAAAATATTTAAAACTTGATTTTTACACTACGCTAAACAGACGCAGGTTAAAACCTCAAAAATTTTCACAAAATTCAAATTTTAAAAACACACGTTTTGTTACGTTGTTTTATACCCTATAATTGACGCGTCTGTCAACGCGAAATTTAACTGTTCAATCTTAGATTAAATTTTCACAGATATTATTTAATTTTATTGACACAAACAATTTTATAAAATATATCTCCAAATTAAATAATTAAACTATATTTTTAAACATAATTTATATAAAGTATATTTAAAAATTAAATAATAAAATAAATGGCTAAAACTAGGGCTGTTACACTCTCCCCCACTTAAGAACTTTTCGTCCTCGAAAAGGAACGGAAGAAGAGAAACAAAGAAGATAAGCTAGATAAACAAGAATCTTAAACGAATAGTTCCGGATTTGAAGTACGAAAAAGATCCACTAGAATCGGTTTACCTTTTTCAGTTTGACCGTCAGCCTAGGGTGCTCAGGTCCTGATGAGTAACAAAGATTTTTAAAGATTATAGAAAAGATTTCTAAATAGACTGGTATAAGCAATAGCCTCCTCATTCTGTAGCAGATAGGGAAACCAAGGACACTTAAAGATAGTTTGAAAACAAATAAGATAATAAATTTGCAATCATAATGCTTTGAAATCATTAAATTTATAAATATTATCATTTGGAAATCATGCTACTAAAATCATAATACCTTTAAAATAATCTTCATTTATACCTTTTAAATTCAATGCCAAACAATATTCATTTCAAGGTTGAAATATTCCTAAGTTCATTTATAAAAAAAAAATTTCCAAAACATTTTATTTTTAGAAACAGCAGCACTCATAATATGCTATAGTAGATATAATAGTATTCCTAATCAGTTTATTATGTACTTAACTCTGAATTTTAACAAATAACCTAACACTTTATTAAAAATACTTATCTTATAAATAAGATATTCCTTCAATAAGTTACCCTTGAATTTCCATTTGAAAACCAATTCTCAATTATCAAAATTTAGTGATATTAGAATACGTCTTAACTATTTATTTAGACATCAATTAAACTATGATTTGAAGATATATAATCCTTACTCCAAAAATATCCCTTTCAAATATATTTTCCTTATTCAAAGATACCTTGTTTATTACACAAACATATTCATTTCAGGAAATAACCTTTTATTAAAATCTCTTGGTTAGATTTACGGATCAATATTAAATTAATTTGATTATTAAGACATTTGAATAAAATTCCTTAAATTCCTTTTCCTTATTTATCCCCATTAATCTTTTATAACTAAAATTTAAGTGTATAATATTTATTATAACCACTCATAAAATCCTTTTATATTGTATATTATCCAATTACATGTTAACTTTTGAAAATCAAGGTAAGTTATATTAAATGAAATTGGGTGTTATACAAATAAAACTTTCAATTTAATTATCTCCAATTGGAACCTTTTTTATTCAAATTTTTGTTATTATATTTATTTTCCTTCCTCAAGATAACTTTAAGAATTAAATTCCTGATTCCCTTCAAACCATTTAGAGATAACTAAATATATATACCTAATATGTCAAATCAAATTTAAATTATATATCTATATATATTAAGTCATACTTTAGAAATTCAAATCAATTAAATCTCAAGGAAACACTGTAGCCAGACTACAGAATGGTCTTTTCACTTCGAAACTCGAAAATGAATGTCGATGATGCTGCAGTCATCACCGAAATTATTTTCCAGTGACAAAGAGAAAAGCACTAATTTTAAAATTTCTTTGGAAACAAATTTCTATACAAAAATACTTATTACATCCTTTTAAAATTTAAACACAAGGTTTGAAATCATCAGAAATTTAATTCTCAAGTTTTAGTTTTGAATTCATTTCTGTTTCCAAATTAATTTATAACCATTGTTTTATATTCACTTATTTATATTAGACAAAACACAAGGTTTACAAAACCATAAATAAAATAAGACTATTATCTCTTGACAACTAGTTAAATTAAAATTCTGAAAATTATACTGATATATGTAATATTTGATTTATTTTTTTTCAAATATAGGAATAAATTTTCCAAAACAAGGATAGAGACTCAAATTTTTGATGAACTCAAATCAAATAGAATTCAAGATAAGTTGAAATCAGAAGATCTGATGATTAAATAACAAAATAAGGAACTGGGTAAGTTATATAAGTCGCGGGCAACCTTGACCGGTCAACTGTGACTTAAAGAGTCAGATCGATGTGGTTGGGTAAATCCACACTTTGTTCTGAAGAGATAGAGTTCCGAATAAACAAAGATACTAGCATATAAACCGAGGATAAATATAACTCTCCGGTGAATCAATGCTAATTGTAAAGGAGTTTCATCCCTTTATTAGAATAATGGCGAGACCGCCAATTCACTATAAAGATCATCCGAAGTGGGGTTATGAGACACTCCAAAATCTAAAGATGATAAAAGTGAGGGACACGAATGAACTTGAAACCATAGGGAACGTTCCAAAATTCGGAAAGAAAGTGGTTCCATCTAGTATGAAAGTGATTCTGTAAATCCAATTTACCATATATTCTAAGTTTTGCCTAGAGCCAAAGCTCTGATACCAAATGTAACGACCCAATATTTTCAACCCTTCGCATCCGCACATTGTCGGACTTGAATTGTTCAAAATACTGCGTTGTAGAATAAATTTGGCAAAACTCAGAATATACAATAAATAGATCACAGAATCACATACACAGATATCAGAATCTCGCAGCGGAAATTAAAAATTTAGTGGTTCATGAAGCCACTGATATTTTTTTCAACAAAACAGAACTTACATTGTCTATAATCCTCAATACAAATTTTAAGACATAAATAGAGATAGAGTCTTCAAAGTCTTGAATTCCAGAAAAGATAAAGGCTGAAACAACTTCCAGCAGCGCGAATGATCTACTGAGTGTCCTAGCTACGGAGAAGAAATTTAAGCTGCAACTCAGGCTGACCCGAGCGAAAAATAAAACATAACACTCGAGTCAGGACATACATACTTATATAATGTAAGCTAATTCAAGTGTACTGTAATATAGAGCAAGTAACTTAAAGGATGCTTGGGACCGCCCATCCTCTAAGGATCCGTCAAACTATTTACTATGTAGTATATTGCGCTATTATAATAGTGTCTATTTATAAAATAAACATACTTTTAAATAGCATTAAGGCTTTACATTTTCCACCTTAACACGTAATAGTCCCAGTAGTCCATCCAATATCATAGCTCCTCCTGATCGGGAAGCAACTAGAGGATACCACACGGGCTACGGGAGAAATCTAAACTCGTACAAGGCTCGGTATGGTAGATGACACGGCACAACTAGGCAATGCCAGGGTAGATATACCAATTGCTATCCAGGCTAGTGGAAACGCGTAGCCGCAGTTACCGCCCACCTCGGACTAACTCCCCAAAATCAAAATATAGAGGTGGCCACCGAATCAATCCAAAATCATAGTATAATATCGAAGAGGAGCGTCCGATCAGAGGAATGACCTCATTGGCCTGGAATTGCTCCTGTTTTAGCCACCTTATGCCAACTCACGGGAGTCGGGTCCACGTATTTACCTTACAGGAAACGCCACCACCGACCTACTTCATTCTGGAATCTCCACCGCGTACACGGTTGGTCAAAGTGGTTTTCGGTATCGACAGAGAGTATGTCCATATCCGATCCCGGTCTCTTTGCCAACCCATCGTTATTATAACCCGTGGTCATTTAAAACATTTTATACTTTAAAACCAGAATAAACATTTCCATTTCAAAATATAAATACGATATCATTTTAAAACCCAAAAACAATATGATATCGTTATATTCAAATATAATTCTTTCCAAAAACCATACTGCTTAAAATTTATAATATCTGGAAGCCAAATATTTGAATTATATCTTCAAACATAATATTTTTGGAAATTTACTTTAAAACCATAACTCCCAAAAACATTGGTTTTGACATTCAACGGTATATAAAATAAATGGGTTAACTTTATGGTTACTTTGTAAAGAAGATAATTTACGTAGCTTTACAATTATATTTCTTTATTTAAAGTTTTAAACCAAAATTTAAATATCACTTCACGTTCCCAAAAACCATTTCAATCCTTATGTATATATATCCAATTGGAGTATTAATATTCAAAACTAAGGTTGGATTTTATTCTTTCAACAAATTAATGTTTTAATATTTTCGTCTTGAATATTCCTATAAGTTCCCTAAATAAAACTCCAAATTTCAGCTATTTAATATTTTCAAAATTGACTTAATACTAGAATGTTCATCTAAATTTTATTAAGGAAAAATCCAGTTATAAATATCAAAATCGATTTCCTTAAATTTTAAAACAGTCAAATTCTAGATTCTGTAGCACTTAGGAAATGCTATCTAAAGTTACGGGTAAAACTGGTCCAATTTCAAAAAGACAGCATTTGAATGCTGTAGTAGATTGTTTAACTTAATAAGTATTTCCAATTATAACTTATTTTATTTATTTCTTTTCTTAACTGAGATCTTATTCTTTCAAATCCAAAATTTCTAAAATAAGTTATATTCCACATTTTATTTATTTATTTCTTTATTTATAACTCCTTCAAAAATCAATATAAAATCTTTTAAAGATATTAAATCAAATATTTAACTCCCAGAATAATTTTAAATATTTCAGAAAATATTATAAGGACCACGGGCCTGTATATAATTTTCTAGCCTAGGTCAAGTGATACGGATTTATATCATTTCAATCCGTAATTTACAAACACCGGGTTCTATCATTTCAAACCCGCAATCCCAAGTTTAATAGTTTAGCAGTTAACAGCATAATTTAACAATAATAATCATTTAGGCCTATCATTTCAGCCCATACAATCTAAATTAACAGGGAACTTACAGTGAGATTTAAGCAGTAAATAAACAATAACATAATATAACTGCAGATAAAATACAACATATAAATAACTGATGAGTTGTCAATTTAAATGGGATTTATCATTTTATACAACATTACAGACAGATAGTAGTGAAATAAATTTCTACACATACACTTGCAATAATTTACGAAATATAAATACGTATGTCTGGTGAGAAATACTCACCTGAGGGTTGCAGAAAATTTGAATTTAAAACGACGTTTCCCGGTACAGACCGACAGAGAATAACGGTCAAAATTCTCGAATATCGCCTAGATTCAAATCTAGAACAAATTCAAATAATTTGAAATGTGACTTTAGAATTTATGGTCAAGAAAAATTTAAAATAGAACGGAATTTGTTTTTGGCTTTGCTCGACCACTCCACCGTGTACCGTGACCAAAACGTACCCTAACGAGAACCGGGTTAACCCAAAATTTACGGCAAATTTTCCTAAAGACTGACGACTAAGGCAAAAGGTTGGGTTGTCTTAAGATACACCGGGGTATACACGTACACGTGCACAGCCCTTTTCTTTTCTCTCTTTTTTTCTAGCCTATCTTTCAACATACCCGAGCCAAACCACACTTGCTTCGAGAAAATATGTAGCTGCTTCGAGTCAGCTAGGCCACTACTTCGAGTCAATCCCTTCTCTGCTTCGGGTCACAGATCCACACACACACTACTTTCCTACCTCTGCCTAAACACTTCATCTCCTCTACAAACACTCTGACTGGACCTAAGTGCACAGCATGGATACCACTTTGACATGGAAACTGAAACATATCAGATAATGCAACAACAATGGATAGGAAGGCTGAAACATATCAGGTGATGCAAACAAAATGGATATGAATACAACTTCAATGCAGACCAAAGGCACAATGCCACATCAACTAGGAACAAACAGAAGTGAAGACAAGTGAAACCATGAAACAGCATCAAAGTGTAAACAACAGGCTATCAGAAAAAAATGATCAAGACAGTGAAACAATGATCAAGCTTCAGGATGCAACTTGTCATGGAAACTGCTACAAACCCAAGTGCATGAACACTGGGAAGACAAAAATGAAGACTGAACCTATCAAAATTTGGAAAATGCAAAGTTTTCAAGCTGAACACAATAGGCTATAGTTACAAAAAAAGCTCAAGTGAAGCAAATAATGCAACAGTGGTAGGTATATATGAATACAACCTAAATGCAGACAAGCAGACACACTATCTACATACATATATAACATCAAGCAATGATTCAAACAACAAGATAACATATGGTTTCAAGGGTCTGTTCATATTGTAAGAGCAAAGATATGGGATGCAGACAACTAAAGCATGGTACGAAGCAACATGTAATATTTCACATTTTATCAAAATCATGCAAGACAGTAGTGTGCAACTCAAGTTTCAAAGAAATGCGAATTGAAACAGAAGTTTCAAATGAAAAAATGAAGACCACAAGTGAAGTGAATCAACTGCAGTGCAACCCTTATCAAGATGCAAACAACCATGGCAGTAAACAACTCAAGAGACTAAAGTGTTACCGGTGAATCAAATGCTTGTCAGGTTAAAAAGTAGACCCCATAGGCAGTAGCCAAAAATGCAGACCCAAAGAAATGACCAAGTGAATCAAGGCAAAGAAGTAACTCAGTGAACATACAAGTTTAAATTCAACATGAAATTGTTTGCAAACAGTTTCAACAAGATATTTTGTAGCATCTGTATTTATCAATTTCTAAAGCATCTGTTTCACATCAGTTTAAAACAAAAGAATCAAATAGCATATGTTCTTATTAATTTAAAATTTTAAAATAAAACAAATTATCTGGTAGCATTTGTTCTAATCAATTTAAAAACAACTTTGGGTAAAATCTGTTTTACCAACTTAAAACAAAATCAAATAGTATCTGTTCTTATCAGTATTAAAATATCCAAGCAGATTTTGAGCAAACAACAGCAACTAGAAACCAAAATATACAACTACTCAGTTTTAAGCCTAAAATAAAACTCTCCACATTCAAACTGCTTCAGCCAAAACATCCTATGTTCTTCCTAGTTCTAGCCAGATCAGCCACAAGCCTACCAATATTTCTCACACTCTCAACTCATCTAAACAACTCAGGTAGTGGTACAAAATGAAATGGACGAGCAAACAAAATGGCAGAGAAAACTTAGAATAGGAAGAAAGAAGATAAAAGACTATTACCTGATTTGAGCAAAGACTGACTGGAATTTGCAGAAAAAAAAGTAGAGAAAGGTGAAAGATACATATAGGCCGAGACTTAATTTCTAGAGGAAAAATAACGTATCAGTTACAAAAGAAATAAAGCAAGAAGGGGCCGAGAGTTACAACCTATATAAAGTTTGAAAATATGAAAATATACGTGCGTGATTTATGGTTTGTTAAATAATGGGTTTAAAGTATTAGTTACAACGTTATGAATATATTAGCTTGCGTGATTTAAGCTGCCTATTAACTACATATTTGATTTCACCATTTATACCAGTAAATAATTGTTTGGTTTAACATCTTCCAGATTAATGCACATTTCAGTTTTCTTTTTGATAATTGCTGGTACACGTGGTTAAAGAAATAAACCAGGAGAGTTATCAATGCGTGATGCTTGGCAAAATAAATTTTCCAGTTTATAAAACTTGATTACCCTATTTTATACCATTTAATTGGTTGAGTGTTTTTTTTTGGAAATCAATTGAAAAAGCTTTCACTCAACAAGGCAAAAGAAATAACTGTTACATACATATTTGCTTGATCATGTTCGAGAGTTTTCAGTTGATAAAGTGGAAGGCTAAGATATGTTTTACGTTACATATGCAGTACTGTCTAAAAGCAGAGGAAGAAAGAATAAGTAAATGTGCACGTTCATATTTAAGAATGCACTAATTCCTCTCCCCAAATTTTGCTTCGAACGTTACTATAAGGATGATTCCTCTCTAGCTAACCAATCGTGATTTAGTTTGATTTTGCTAAATGAAAAGGCAAAATTTTATGTAGGCTTTAGGCATGCAAACGTATATAATTTATTAAAAACCAATCTGTCAGTTAAAACAAAGTAACGGTTACTATAAAATTACTGACTGATATTTTATATCCAAAAATATTTAAAACTTGATTTTTACACTACGCTAAACAGACGCAGGTTAAAACCTCAAAAATTTTCACAAAATTCAAATTTTAAAAACACACGTTTTGTTACGTTGTTTTATACCCTATAATTGACGCGTCTGTCAACGCGAAATTTAACTGTTCAATCTTAGATTAAATTTTCACAGATATTATTTAATTTTATTGACACAAACAATTTTATAAAATATATCTCCAAATTAAATAATTAAACTATATTTTTAAACATAATTTATATAAAGTATATTTAAAAATTAAATAATAAAATAAATGGCTAAAACTAGGGCTGTTACAGTTAGAATAGGATTTGAACTTGTAACCATGTTTGTGTTTCAAAATTTCCTTTTGATTTGAAGATAGACGTTAATTTTTGTTCACAATAGTAAATCAAACTCCATTATTCCTTATTGGAGTAGGATTAAAAGTTTTATTTTTATTCCAACTATTAATAAAGATATCCCTTAAAGAAAATAACATTTGTATTCTCCTAATTAATGTCATTATTTATAATTCGAACTGATATCTTTATTATAATTCCACTCAATAAATTTTGTTATTATTCAAATCAATGTCATTTATTGGTATTCTTATTGAAAACTATAGGAATGATGGATTGATGCTCAAACATATGTATATATATGGGTGTGTATAAACATTGACGCTAATTAGGAACATTGCACCTTATTAGTAATTTCTCAATTAACTTGTAATTAATTTGTATCAATCCATATGAATTTAAAAATTAAATTTACACTCGTTCTTTACGAATAAAAATATAACATACATTTTATCTAAGAGTGCATTCTTCTCATAACAATATTGTTGCCTCCTCTTCTTAACATTTGTAACATTTTATTAAATGCATTCTTTTTAAAGATATTGTCATGTTGTATCTAATATATGTAACATGTCCTTTCATCAATTATAGTAGTAATTTCATGGTAATAAACGCTTTCCCACTGAAACGGTTTCTTCCATATAATATTAATTCAAACATATTAAATTAATACGTCAAATTCTGAGATTCTTATGGCTAGTGTTTCTTAGCAATTTCACAGTGAAATTGTAAATGGTACATCCCTACAACCTAGTCAAGACTCTATGTCTTATCTTGGGGATCCCCCTTGCCACGTCAAGGATAATTAAAGTGCAATGTATGCCCATGTATGAGAGAATTATGGTTGCATTTAACTCATGGATGAACAGGTTTTTATCCCAAGCTGGAAGACCAATTTTATTCAATTCGGTAATATTTTCTATGGTGATGTATTGGAGTAGAACCTCCATACTATCAATCAAGCTTCTCAAAATGATCGAGAGTGCTATGTAATTGTTCTTTAGAACTTTCACATCCAATACGACCCCTTGTTCTTACAAGAAGTTGGAGCTTCCTCATATCAAAGGTGGTCTAGGAATCAAGGATCCAATATATTGGAATAGAGTTGCCTTTGATAGGATTGTTTTTTTTGGGAAGAAAGGTACTTTATTAACAGAAGAAAAGAAAACATGTATTTCCATGATATACCTCATTAAAACCTTGCAATCCCCCTAGCCTAAACGGGTACCTTACAAGGAAAAAGAATACATATCATTTTCATATATTAACAATACAAGATCATGATTATTGAAACTAAGTTGTTGAATAGATGGAGGAGTAAACTAAACATATCACACACTCAAAACCATCTGTAAAATCATCTTGTTCAATAATCATTTAAATATTTATAGGAAAAAAAAACAAAAACATGGAGCCAGCAAGAGGACTCCACATGTAGAAGGGCGTCATCTCCAACATGTAGATGAAGAAATCTATCATAGAGGATAATCAGTACGTAGGAGAGAGAACGCAAAAACTAAGATCTAAAGCAAAAATGGTTGAAATAAGGTCCGGCAAAATTCCAGAACTCCAGAATTCTGATTCTTCTAAGTGAGGTCAGGGCAAGGAAGAAAAATGGAAAGCGAATGCAGAAGCATTTAGGACGAGACCGAGAAGCCTTCATGGAGGTTGCTGATGCTTATGAAAATATGCTTCGAAGTTCAGAATTTTCAAGATAAGTCTCAATTCCGAGTTTATCACTTGGTTTTTCAAAATATATTGCAGAAGAATTCTAACATCTTTTAAGATTAGGGTGGTTCTGACTTCCTTCGGCATCTCGATTCCTCTTAAGATTCGGTTGTTCCTTTCGCACCATATGTTCCAGATCAAGGAAGTGAAAGTTAAGTTGGTAATTTTTCTTAGGATAATGTCCTTATCTTGTCTTTGTCTGATACAATCCAGAATTTGATAAATATCGCAGTATCGTTTACAATCTACCCTGATTTTCTGCATAATATTGTCTAGAATTCTTCTCAAATATGGGCAATGAAAAAATAAGTGGTCTCTGTTCTCTAATGCATCTGAGCACAGAGTACATTGTTTGTCTATATTATTATTCCATCTGCACACACGCTCCAAAGCATTTAACTTATTTTGTATAGCCATGAGAGCACAAATAGACATATTTGGCGCACACCCCTTATCCCATATAATTTTGGTCCAGAAGTGTTCTATGTGCTTTTTTCTGACTTGATTCCAAGCAGATTTCATTGAGCATTGTTCACTGCAATTTAGATTCCAGACGCAGTAATCCTTTTCTTTGTGTGTTTGGATGTTGATATTATGGATGATATCATGAAATTGAGGAGGGATATTGTTTATGCTTTGTTTTTAGTTATTATTAGAAATTAGCATAGAGACTTTTGCATTATACTGATTTACCACATCCATGTCCCTCCTGCCAACTATACTAAGTAATGTGGATCCATTGATCCAAGGATCTAGCCATAAGTTTTTGGTTTCTCCATTGACAATATTTCTGTTAATTAGACCACTACACCACTGTCTAGCTCGGAGTATTGTTTTCCAAATGAATGAATCAGATGGTTTTGTCATAGCAGACCAGAAATTATCTTTTTTATTATATCAATTATTTGTCCATTTAGCCCATAGCGATTCATCATTGATAAATTTCCACAAGAGGTTAACAACCGCTGCTTTAGCTAAATCTTCGATTTTCCTTATACCAAAGCCTCCTTCACTCTTAGTTTTGCATATATCTTCCCAGCACAAGTTATGAGATTTAGATTTCCATAGGATATTGGCACACAATGAATTTATTCTTTGTATAACAGTTAGAGGAAAGTGAGTAAATTGCAGCCAAAATTGAATCATGGGATGAATGACATTCTTAATAAATTCAGCTCTTCCAATTATATTAAGCATTTTGCTCTGCCATTGGCTGAATTTTTTGTTTATCTTATCTAACAGCAATCCGAAGTCCCTTGCTCTTAGTTTATTATATAATAAAGGGATGCCCAGATAAGTTATTGGCAGGCTGCCAATACTTAAGTTTAAGATGCTAGCTATTTGATTTTTGTTTGTGGCACCTTTACTAAGAAATAACATAGATCTATTGCTGTTTAATTCCAATCCTGCAATACAATTTAAATCTTGAAAGATATTCTTGATACACTTGGCATTTTCAGTAGATGCTTTGGATATGATCAGGATGTCATTTGCATATGTCAGATGAGCAATCATTGGTTCTGTTGGGTATATGGGTTTTATATTACCTTTGAAAAATTCCATGTCAAACTTTATAGTTAGAAGTTCAATAGCAATGGCAAATAGATACGGGGAAAGAGGAACACCTTGCCGAAGACCTCTCGAACTATTAATGAACCCATAAGGTGTACCTTCTACTAGAACCGTAAAAGTTGGGGTAGAGATACATTCATAAATGATATCCACAAATTGGGGAGGGAAATTCATCGACATCAGCATATGATGAATAAATTCTTTATTGATTCTATCATACGCCTTATGCAGATCAATTTTCAGACATAAGTTGTTAGAATTTTTCCTGTTAAAACTTCTGATCATTTTGTATGCCATAAGAGAATTTTCAGTGATTACTCTACCAGGAATAAAGGCATTCTGGTTGTAAGAGATAAGGTTATCTAGATATCTTTTCATACGATTACAGAGAAGATTTGCTAGAATTTTATACGACACATTGCACAAAGATATCGGTCTGAAGTCAGTCATATCTTTCGCATTTGGTGTTTTAGGTATAAGACATATAAACGTATGATTGATCTCTTTAATGATTTTCCTAGCATGAAGAATACCATTCATAGCATTGCATACATCATATTTGATTTGTTCCTAGTGAAGTTTGTAAAATTTGGAATTAATGCCATCAGGTCCAGGGGAGCTATTGTCATTTATTTGAAAAACAACACTTTTTACTTCCTCTAACAGAAAGGGTCTACATAAATCATATTTTGCATTTTCTGACAATATTTTCTTGCAAGTTATGTCTGGAAATTGAAATGTGATATTCGGCGTATTGAAGAGATCTGAAAAGTAATTTATAGCTAAATGAGCTATACTTTCTGATGCTGAAGACCAAGACCCACTATCGTTAAGAATAAGATTATTTCTCCTACCTCATTTCATAGGTTTGATTTTGGAGAAAAAAAATTTGTTGGCTTATCACCTTTCGTCAGCCAATTAATTTTCATTCTTTGTACATTTTCTGATGCAATAAATCTCATAATTTCATGAATTTGAGAGTTTTTACCAATATATTCTTCTGAAAGATTGATATGAAGAGGATCTCTGACTAATTGATTGTAGATGTAGTTTGCTTCCTCTTTTAATTTTTCCAGTTGAGAATAAATGTTGGTTTTTTTTTATGTCCAGGCTTTCAATGCATTCTTAGCATTTTTAATTTTACAGAGGAGAGTGTAGAGATGATTACCTGCATATTCGTGCTCCAGTGCCAACTGAACAGTTTGCTGGTATCCTTTTTGAAGATGCCACACATTATTGTATTTGAAAGGTATGGGATTTCTATTCCTTTTTATCTGAGCAAATTTAACCATGATAGGGGTGTGATCGCTTATGGAATGATTGCCAAAATTTATACCGAAATGGCTCAATTTATCTGTCCATAACTTATTTACAAAAACCCTGTCAATTTTACTGTGTATAGAGAAATTGAGACCTCCACTCCAAGTGTAATGATTTCCTGAGAAATTTGGCTCAATGAGATTAGATTTATTAATACAATCCAAGAAATTTTGTTCACCTCTTTCATTATGAATGCCATTATTTAATCTATCAGTAGGGGCTAAAATAGCATTAAAATCTCCTACCACTATCCAAGGAAGATTAACTTTCAAAGATTGATCAATGATATAGTTCCATAGTTCTTGTCTCCTCAATTCCTCATTAAATGCATAGATAGATGTACATATCAGGCTAAAATCACTCGCATTATGTAGAATACAAGAGATATACTGTTCATTCGTGTGGCATATAATGTTAGACCACTGAGTTGAATCCCAAAGAATAAAAATGCGACTTTTTTGGTCATCTAAAATGTTATGAGGGAACTTCCAATTTGGGTGTATCTTATTCGTAAATTTCTCAATACTATCTAAAGATAGTTTATTCTCTAAAATACTAATAAAAGAAAATCTATTACTGTTTATAAGAGAGATAATTTCCAATTGTTTAACGGGGGCATTCATACCCCTTATGTTCCAGAAGAGGAACTCCATCTATTGAGAACTTTCAGAATTGCTAGTATTTTCTGGGGGAGTAGCATTCCCCTGTAATTTTGCTTTCTTCGAATTTTTATTTTTTCCTTTTAGCTGACTAACCATGGATATCCAAGCAGGGTTGTCTACCACATCAGATTGTGTTGTGGCTTTAAACTCGAATGGGGCCTCGTCAGTCCTGATTTTTCTCGTGTTGCCCTGTTTGGAGTTGAACGTAGAGATGGAGTTTTTGTCTAGAGAATCAACTCTTGTATCCATGTCAGAGCATGCCGCATTACTGTAGTTTGGTTGAATATTTGTACTTTCTGTGTTTGTGGCCCTCATTTGTAATCTTTTTGTTATTTTCTTTGTTCAAATCAGTTTGAGTTGCATTTGTAGTAATCGAACTGACTGTATTTGGTTGGATAGTTAGATCTTTTACTGAAATGTTCTGATCTGTTATATTTATGTCTGTCTTACTATGCTGTTGGTCAATGGGCTTTTCTTGTTCCGCATGATCTGGTGCCATATTAGAGTTGAACTGAAAAGTTTGAGTTACTTGGTTTTTGCTTTCGTCTTGTCTCAAATTATTTCCATCGAAATCAATAACCATGTCAGCATCTCCTTCAAGTGTGTGTTTCTCATTTGTTTTTGGTTTCCAAGCTTTATGAAATTGGATTTGAATTTCAGTATATCCAAAACTTGAACAATTTGTACATATCGATGGTTTCCATTCGTATACCACTTCTTGCCATATCAGTTTGTCATCTTCAGTTATAATAGGAATTTTACAAGGGAAATTAAAGGAGTTTTTGATCTCGATTAGAACTCTTGCGTAAGCAATTTTGATAATACCTTCAGTGTATTTATCCATTCTAATTGGGGAGCCTAGCACCGAAGCAATACGGCTAATCCCTTCCTCTGTCCAGTAGTCTAGGGGATGATTAGGGAGACGAATCCATATGGGAATTGAATGAATAAGCTCTTTGTTGAGTTGCGTTCCCAAAGACCATCTCTTCATCATCATCAATTTTTTGTTATAATAATATGGTCCTCCTTCTAGAATTTTATCACAATCTTGTTTACTATTGAATTTTATCACATAGAATCCATTTTCTTTTGAATAAATCGAGAATTCATCTACTGGTTTCCAGACTCTATGAACATAGTCTTTGAAAAATGGATAATATGATTTAGGGCCGAATACGTATACCACTATTGCATTGTCCCATTGTTTTTTTGCTTTTAGCACAACTTCATCAGACATTTTGGCACATTGAACGGAATTCAATTCACGCGGTCGATAGAACTTTAGTGGGATAGCAGTAGGTATGTTATTACCTTTAACCACTTCACTCCACGCCCGACTAGCAGTGGTAGAGAAATTCCATCTGGTAGGAGCGGATCTGAGGCCAGATTGGGGCAAATGGCTTTCGTTATTAATAGAGGTGCGATGATTGTGATTTTTTTGTCGATTACGGTTTTTCACTTTTTTTTGAGGAGTTTCGTTTGTCATTCAACCAGCTTTTGGTTGAAGTGAATTATTCATCATTCTTTTCCATTTATAAGATACCACAATTGTAAATCCTTCATTATCACTAGGAGGTGGATCTGCTGGGGATAAGGGGGAATCCGGGCGGAGTTTCCATGGCAGGAGACGATGGATTTGGAGGACAACTGGATTGGGGATCAGTCGACAAAGAGGCGAACATCAGGAGCGGCGGATAAACGAAGGCGACAAGGAGATGCCGGCAGCTAGGCTAGGGTTTTACGATTTTCACGATTTCCCAAAGACCATCTCTTCATCATCACGATAGGATTGTTGATGATGTACTAAGCAAGAAGGTTCGTGCTTGGGTTCTGTCCTACCAACAAACACAACTTTGGAAATAAATTTTTTTGATGGAAATTCCTCAGTATAGTAGCTGGACTTGGCGCAACTTACTCAAACTAAGGCCGATCTTTCTTTCTCATGTTCGTTATGCTATGGCCATGGGCGGGAGGGTTAGTTTTTTGGATGACCCTTGGCTCAATCATGGTGTCACCCTTAGCAACATTTTAACTTATCAACAAAAGTCTCAAATTGGTATTAGACTCGATGCGAAAGATTTTGAGTTTTTTTCATGATGGCCATATCTTCCCTACTTATCTAACCAAATTATAAGACAACTATGGTTAAATTTTCAACAGATAAAAATCCCTATGGTGCAAGAAGATTGTGTGTTATGGACTTTTAATGGTGTGCAATTCAACATTGACGATGTGTACTATGCAATCATGATCACTAATTTTTTCCCGCAATTCGTTTGGAACAAATGAGTTTGGCTTAAGCAAAATAATGAGAGAGAGAGAGAATCTAACCCTATGGAAAGTTATAAATAATGCCGTGCATACTAAGTCGAACCTAGTGGCTAAAGGTTTTGCGGTAAATCTGAAGTGTATTTTTGCAACAATGGCACAGAAAAAAACTTGCATTATTTCATCAAATTTAGTACATATTCACTTTTTGGTCATCTCTCATGTCAAGGATTGGAAGATACAATAGTACGTGTAACGACCCGTAAATTCTGGTAAATAAAATTAGGTAAATTAATGAGATTTTGTAATTAAATTAGGAAGAAATAAAAAAATTATAACCTAAATTTTTGACAATTGAAGGGAAATCCCATTTATGAGTAGTGTAAGTTGTTACATTTGGTTATAAAATATAAAATGAGAAAATAGAAGTAACTGTTGGATTAACCAATGCAATAATTTATTTATTAAAAGTAACTGCATGTAAATTTAGGCAAGTCAAAGCTGAATTTGTATAAATTGAATTTTATATAAATTGCAATAATAATAAATAAAAGTTTGCTTTAATGTTAATTAAGGGATATTTGAAAATAATGTTAACGGTATTCATAATAGAACAAGTTGTTGAATTAAAGAAATGGAAGAAAAGATTTATTAATGTAAACTTAATAAAAGAATAAATGGAAAGGGAAGGTCTGGGGATTTATTGAAATTTGTTAATGGAAAAATAATAATATACTTAATTGTAATTAGATGAAAGCAGAAGTATTTAAGAATTGTAACATATGTTTGATAATAGGGAATTCATAGGTGTAATTAAAGTCATGGTAACACACGTTATAAGTTATCCGTTTATTTGGTTTAATAATTAAAATGAGAATCAATTGGAATTAGATGAGCCTTAATGTTATACTAATAAGAATTAATGCATTAACTAAATTTGTGCACACCCTATTAATTGAAACAGAAGGTAAAGTTAGGATTGATTGAAATTAGTAAATTGGGAAAGGAATTCTAAATTATGTTAACTGATGAAGAATACGTAATAAAGTGTAAATTTATAAAATCAAACACCCAATAGTCGTGAAAGCATCGGTTCGCAGTCACAAATAACAAATTTGTAGATTAAAGAAAATGATGAACATTCAACAGAAACAACAGAAAACAAGTAAACGACTCAGGATTTATAGTGGTTCGGCGATCTTGCCTACGTCCACTCTGAAGTTTATGACTTTATTGATATTCTCTTGATGATTCCAATCGATTACAACGGATTACAATTGGTGATAGCTTTCAAATCTGATTACAACAGTGATAATGAAGTATGGAATTGAATCCGGTAGAGTCTTGGCGCTTCAGAATTCCCATCCCCTTTTCTGAATGACCCGGGGCTCTATTTATAGCTGTAGGAGGCTGATATTTCGCCTAAATTTAGGGAGACCATTTCTGGCACGTGAGGGGGCCCACGAGCCCAACTTCAGGGACTCACTTTGGGATCGATTCAAAGTACGTTCGAATCGATCAAGAATTCATCCAATCGAGGCGAAACTTGGCGTGGACATTCTTCAACATGTATACAAGCTCCTGTGAAAATTTCATAGCATTTGGACTTGTAGATCGCGAGATATCATCGATTCGAATTAGCGTTTCCTGGACTTTTCGCTCCTTTCGAATCGATCAATTCGAGTCGATTGATTCCAGTCGATCCAAGCACGCGCTAGCAGGTTGACGTGGCATGCATTCTTCGAGTCGATCCTCATTTTTCGCCGAGTTAATAGAGTCGTCGCTTGAATTTCGCCGCTTTGACTTAATCGATTCGAAGACTTTACTTATGCATGGATTCGAACTGAGACTCGTTCGTATCGATCATATCTCACTTCAGCTGATCGATACGAAACGACAACACTGGTTGGATTCGAAGAGAGGTGTCTTCATGGATTCGAAGGTCAGCAGCATCTATGGATTCGAAGCAGGGGGAACATGATGGATTCCATCATGTGTTACAGCGATGGATTCGAAGGAAGGTAATGGGATGGATACGAAGCCTGGCCACCTGATGGATTCGAAGGAAGGTTGGGCTTGTGGATTCGAAGGACTTCCAAACTTGATGGATTCGAAGTAGATGGGTACAAACCGATGGATGCGAACATGATTTCTGGCCATGGATTCGAACTAGGGTACATCTTATGGATTCGAACGAGGGCTATCTCCTCCATCTTGAATCGATCATATCTTGCGTGTATGAACTCGGATTGACTTGAAACTTGAAACGTTGGCTCTCGCGGCTTTACTTGTCATGTCTTCTCAATTGTGGCCCGATCCGGACTCGGACAGAATTCATCGATATCCATAGCGAAGTGGAACGCTACCAATCTCTAAGATGAACTATCTCTTCTTTTTGACCAATCTTTTGGTATCACGGCTTTGTCAAAAAGCGGGATAACATTTGCCCCCCGGAACATGCCTTGCGGTAGGAAGGCGTGTTTTCTAATGCCATGAGCTGGACGTTCATATCCTGTTGATGTCCTGCAAAGGAAGTTATAGTTTTATGTGACCTCAAATAACGACCGTTCGGGATCGGGATACTTGAGATGAAGTGCGACCGTTCATGGTCATGCGCCTGACTTCAAATGACGATCGTTCGGGATCGAGTCATTTGAGGTGAAGTGCGACCGTGCACGGTCAAGTGGCGGACCTCAAATGATGACCGTTCGCGATCGAGCCATTTGGGGTGAGATGAGTTGTGCCGTTCGGGGCAAGTCGTGCCTGTTCGAGGCAAGTAGTGCCTGTTCGAGGCTAGTTGTGACCGTTTGCGATCGTGTGCCCTTCGAGGCGTTTTTGTGACCGTTCGAGGTCGGGTGTCGTTCGTGGCGAGTTGTGACTGTTCGAAGTCAGGTGTCGTTCGTGGCGAGAAAGTGTGCCCGGGAGGGCTTAGTATTATCAATACCAGGCTCACGTTCGCGTGGGTCCCTGGATCATTTGTCAGGGCGGTTTATCGCCATCTCAGAGCATGCCTAAGGACCGTTCGCGACCCCATACATGTGTAAGTAGCTTAGCCATTTCAGAATTATCAGAATCAAATATCTATTCAACATAAAACAGAAATGTCCAAACAAACCAAGTTCAAATGTCCAAATCAATACGAAACAAAAGCAAAGCAAACATGTCAAAGTGTAAGTTCCCACAATAAAACAATCAATGATCATTCAGAGCATGCCTGGAGAACGTTCGCGATCTCGTACATGTGTAAATGATTTAGTTGTGTTAGTGGAAGCTTGCGACTTATTCATCATTATTTTAATTAATTGATAATCAAACGGTTCCTTGATTCAGGGTCGCCTCTAGCTAATGTAGACGGTGGTCGCTCTGGTTCCACCACTTGAGTTCGCCTCCTCACATATTGAAGGAGAATACCGTTCCTGATATGTCCTTCTACCTCGTCCTTCAGATGCCTACAATCATTAGTGTTATGACCGTTTAATTCATGAAATACACAAAACTTATCTGATCTTCTTTCGTCGGAAGTTGGATCCCTTCGCATTGGTCTACGATACCGAACCTGCTCCTTGGTATCCTGATAAATTCGCTCCAGACTCTCATTCAGCTCGGCGTAAGTGGTGAATCGCGGCTCCCTCCGTTGTCGCTTTGACCTGTCATTATAATCCTCATCCTTTCGTTTTCCTTTATCCTTGCCTGAGTCCTTTTCGAAAGGCTTTTTGTCTTTAAGCACATAAACTTCTATTCCCTCTCCTTCTTCTCTTTCAGAATTTGCATCCTCTAATCGTAAAAAGTTTTCTGCCTCGTTGTAAAATTCCTCTAGATCCATGGGTGGATCTTTAGTCAATGAATTTTTGAACTCTGTGCCGTTAGCTACTCCGGACACAGCTGCCATTACCACCATAGATGGATCTGCTCGATCCACCGAAGCTGCTGCTGCATTGAATCGTGTTAGATAATTCCTTAAAGTCTCTCCGGCTTTCTTCTTTAGGGTTGCCAAAGTCATCACATTCTTGGGTCTTGTAATGTGAACCCTGAATTGCCTCATAAATCTCTCAATTAAACCATTCCACGTTCCGATGGATCCATTCTCCAATTGTCTAAACCACAATGCTGCAATATCCGCCAAGTACAATGGAAAGCACTGGGCCATAACCTCCTCTAATGCCCCCAGCACTTCCATATGCCTCATATACTTCGTTAGATGAACCGTGGGGTCTGTTCTCCCGTCATACATGTCTAATGATGGTAACTTGAAATCTGGTGGGTTCCTAGCTTGTCTAATTGCTGGAGTAAAAGGACTCCTATTAACATCCTCCAAATCTTTATTTACCAAACCGCCTCTCATAGCTCTTCAAACCATCTCTGCCAATCTGTCGTTGTCACCGAGATGCAATCTTCGTTCATTACTTTCAACCTGCCCCCCGAGTCCACGAGGGAGTTCTGGGATTTGCCCCATTGACTGAGCGTTCACTCCTCTGCTACCCCTAGCTTGGGTAGATGCATCTCTCTCTCTCTCAGAGATTGGATCAACAATCTCCATGTGCGCGTCCCCTAGTTCAGGTGCTACGTCGGATGGTCCTGCTCCGTTTCGGACTCCATTCGCTTCTCTATTTTGTGCTCCAAGCTGTCCTATCTGTTGAAATAAACTCTGGGTCAACTCCTCATGTTTCTTCATCATTGTCTCCATCTCGTCCCTAGTGATGAAGATTGAAGCTTGGTTTGCTCCTGAGGAAGCTTCTTGACTTCCTTGGTGTTCACTTCTCTCTGGCCTTTGTTTCTTGCTTGTTTGTCTCGTCATAATTTCTCGAATCTGAACTTCCAAACTTTTTGAATCAACGTCTAATTGGTAGTACTCATGAGTTAGCGTTCTCAGTGAAAGCACCAAAATGTTTGCGTCAAAATTGACCACAAACACCCAATAGTCGTGAAAGCACCCGTTCGCAGTCACAAATAACAAATTTGTAGATAACAAAAATGATGAACATTCAACAGAAACAACAGAAAACAAGTAAACGACTCAGGATTTATAGTGGTTCGGCGATCTTGCCTACGTCCACTCTGATGATTATGACTTTATTGATATTCTCTTGGTGATTCCAATCGATTACAGCGGATTACAATTGGTGATAGCTTTCAAATCTGATTACAACAGTGATAATGAAGTATGGAATTGAATCCAGTAGAGTCTTGGCGCTTCAGAATTCCCATCCCCTATTCTGAATGACCTGGGGCTCTATTTATAGCTGTAGGAGGCTGATATTTCACCTAAATTTAGGGAGACCATTTCTGGCACGTGAGGGGGCCCATGAGCCCAACTTTAGGGAATTTGGGCCCACTTTGGGATCAATTCGAAGTACGTTTGAATCGATCAAGAATTCATCCAATCGAGGCGAAATTTGGCGTGGACATTCTTCAACATGTATACAAGCTCCTGTGAAAATTTCATAGCATTTGGACTTGTAGATCGCGAGATATCATCGATTCGAATTAGCGTTTTCTGGACTTTTCGCTCCGTTCGAATCGATCAATTCGAATCGATTGATTCGAATCGATCCAAGCACGCGCTAGCAGGTTGACGTGGCGCGCATTTTTCGAGTCGATCCTCATTTTTCGCCGAGTTGATAGAGTCGTCACTTGAATTTCGCCGCTTTGACTTAATCGATTCGAAGGCTTTACTTATGCATGGATTCAATCTGAGACTCGTTCGTATCAATCATATCTCACTTCAGCTGATCGATACGAAACGACAACACTGGTTGGATTCGAAGAGAGGTGTCTTCATGGATTCGAAGGTCAACAACATCTATGGATTCGAAGCAGGGGGAACATGATGGATTCCATCATGTGTTACAGCGATGGATTTGAAGGAAGGTAATGGGATGGATACGAAGCCTGGCCACCTGATGTATTCGAAGGAAGGTTGGGCTTATGGATTCGAAGGACTTCCAAACTTGATGGATTCGAAGTAGATGGGTACGAACCGATGGATGCGAACATGATTTCTGGCCATGGATTCGAACTAGGGTACATGTTATGGATTCGAACAAGGGCTATCTCCTCCATCTCGAATCGATCATGTCTTGCGTGTATGAACTCGGATTGACTTGAAACTTAAAACGTTGGCTCTCGTGGCTTTGCTTGTCATGTCTGGTCAATTGTGGCCCGATCCGGACTCGGACAGAATTCATCGATATCCGTAGCGAAGTGGAATGCAACCAATCTCTGAGACGAACTGTCTCTTGTAATAATAGAAATTGCTTCTAGTAAAATATAATAGAAGGGAAGTATTATAAATGAATTGTTAGAGACTTAAGTAAACAATTGGGAGGCTAAGAAATTTGATTTAGCTTAATTACTATAAATGAATGATAATAAATGAGGTTATGTAATAATGAAGGAATGAATAAATATATAATGCAATAAAAGAAGAAACTGACATGACAATTTTAAATGAAAATGAATATTTAAGAGTAATAAATGAAAATTTTGAAATAAACATTGAACCAATAAATAAAAGTAAAAGTTGTAAAATAAGTAAATGAAAATTTTATGGATGAATCCTTATATGAATAGAAAGGGGAATGAAGCAATAAATGTTATGATATGAAATTTATAAGAATGAGACTGAATAAGGCAAACTGGTGATTATCGTTAATTGTTTACCCATTTGTTTCATCTATTGAATTAGTTTTAAATCCATTGGAATAAAACGTAAGTAAAAAAAACTACGTTAATGAAAATTTAGGGGAAATTTGAGAATATTAATGCAATAACCACAAACCAATGTAAATTGCATCCTTTTGATAATAATAGACTGAACAATATGACTATTGGTTGAGTTAAAGCATAGAAAGCAAGATTTATTAATTTAATTTAAGTATAGAATTCAATAATGTTATTTATTGCAAAATAAAATGGAATTAAAGCGTTTAAATACTATGTTATTGAAATTAAAATCGAATTTGAGGATAATAATGTAATAAATCATGAACCAATGTAGTGGCAATCTTATTTTGGTAAAAGATGTGAATAAGAAGGCTTAAAAATTTAATAAATAGGTTTTTGAGAATTTAATTTATAAATTCTAAATATAATGAAGCGAAGAAATTAACACTGCAATTGATAGATTTGTCAACTTTTAATTTACATCTAAACTTGTTTAAATTTTTGTAAATGCTTAAGAAATATAAAGGTGATAAAATTGTCAGTTATAAAATTGTAATTTAAAAAATGGATTTAATTAATTTATTATTAATTTATTTAATTAATGGAAAAATAGCCATTTCGGTCACTGACTCGGATTTCGACGAAACCAGTTTCATCGGATCAGTATCGGTGAATTATTGTAGGATTTAAAGCTTCATAATGATCGGGCTTGTCGTTTAATCGTACGGGCTTGAAACGCCTAGAAATAAATGAAATTGGAATTAAGTGAAATCAATTTGCAATAAACTAAATTTTGCATAACTTCTTCATACGATGGAATTTGGACTTGAAACCTGTTCCTTTGATTTTAAAATCATTTAAAACATATATTTTGATATATGGGTTGACCCTTTTCCGTTCTGGAGTCGAAACGGGCTTTTCGGGTCAATTATCGTTCAAAATCCAAATCCAACCTAGCCCATTCTTTCTATTCTGTTTTGCCTATATATATGTTGTCGTAAACCCAAGGTCATTGCTTATTCCTCATTCTGTACGTATGCTCTTTCTCATTCCAATGGCTGCAAACCCTAATCTTCCCAATCCAATTTCAATTTCAAAAAAAAATTTGCGGATCTGCAGCAACTTCTGGTCGCGCTTCGGGTTTCAGAGGCAAAAACACTGCATCTACTTCGGGTTAGGAAGAAAATTACTTGGGTCGCTTCGGGTCGTTTTGGCAAATACTGCAAGCAAGCACCAGGGAATTGAGGCAGTGGAGCGAAGTTGAACCCGAAGTCGACTCAGGACCAGAATCTTCCAATCTTCTAATTTTCCTAACTTTTTCATACGAGCTCGGATTCATGCGCGGTTTGTTTTGCTGGGATCGTATTAGAATTACGTACGTTTTGGCACTGGTTTGGATGGATTCTGAGACTGTTTAAATTTTGGGTTTAAATTGGATTTAAATTCAATTTAAATTCAAAAGGTGAGTGTTTTAACCCACTCACAGTTTCTAAAATTTCTTGTGTTTGTTAAATTCATTTATGATGTGATTTGAAATTTATTTATAGCTGTTTGGCATATATTTCATCATTTTCTCAGTTAATTTGCATTTATTTATTAACTGTTATTTAATTCATTATTGCATATTAACTGCCAGTTAAATTGTTATTTATTTTATTGCATATAAACTTCCAGTTAAACAGTTGTAATTTATTTTTGAATATAAATTGATAGTTGATACCTGTTATTATCACCTGTTATATATTGATGTATTGTTTGAATTTGGATGATGATTGTGATAAATGGTTGATGGTTGATATTGAATGAATGGATGATGTGCTTAATTTGTTATAAACTGCAAGTTATTATGCATTTTCACTTCATTCGGGATTGCGATTTGAAATGATATACAACCGCATTTTTTATTTTAAATTGCGGATTGAAATGATAAATATCTGTATCACTTGATCATAGGATAGAAAATTATATACAGGCACCGCGGTATATATATATATATAATTATTTTGAAATGATTTTCTATGGTTTGGAAATAAATACACGGTTTAATAAATATCAATTTTTGATGTTATATAAATATATATAACATTATTTTATATATATATGTAGTTAAATTCTTGAATTTAAGCTATGTATAAAATTGATTAATAAAAAATGAGTTAACAACGGAATTTGATTGTTTTATATTATATGGTTTTGTACCTATTTATGATATTGTATATATAGAGTTTTAATTGATTTAAATGAAATTAAAGTTGGAAGATAAATATGAAATTGGTTAAATTGAATTATTTAAGGATTGTACTTGAATAAATTTGATTTGGAATTTAAATAAAAATGGAGATTTTTAAAGGGTATGATTCTTATAACTTGATTTGGTTTAAAGTAATTTAAATGAATATAAAGTTGAGATAAATGAATTTATCAAGTTAAATAAATTGAAAGAATATCCACTTGTTTGAAGTTAAAGGTTCTACTTAAATTTTATTAAATTTATTAAGTAAACATTGAATTTGATATATTTGGAATTATCAAACAATTAGTTTAAAATGGTTGGATATTTAAGCTTTGAAATATATTGAATTTGAAATGGTTTATTTGGGAATTCAAATCGGTATTTGGAATTTAATTGTGAAAGTAAGGAAGCTATCTGATTATATAAAGTGATTAAATATTTAAACCATTTAAGTATTAGAAATTTTGTTTCAAAGCTATGGGTTTCAAGGTATATAAATTTAAAAATGCTATGATTTTTGTGAAAGAGATATTTTGGAATAAAAAAATGATATCAAAATGATTTGGGTTTTTAAAAAGAAAATGATATCGTATTTATATGGTTTTGAAATGGATAATTATATTCTGGTTTTAAAGTATAAACTATTTTTAATGGACCGCGGTGTTATAATAACGTTTGGTTGTTGAAGAGACCGGGATCGGAAGTTGTCATACTCTCTGCCAACTCTGAAAACCACTTTAACAACCATGGACGCGATGGAGATTCCAGAATGAAGTAGGATGGTGGCAACGTTTCCTTTGAGGTAAAAACGTGGACTCGACTCCCGTGAGTTGGCATAAGATGGCTAAAACAGGAGCGATTCTCGGGCCAAGGGGGTAGCACACTTTATCGGACACATCTCTTCGATACTATACTCTGACTTTGGATTGAATCGGTGGCCACCTATATTTTTTGATTTTGGGGGTGTTTTTTCGAGTTGGGCGGTAGCTGCGGCTATGTGTTACCACCAGCCCGGATAGCAATTGGTATATCTACCCTGGCATTGCCTAGTTATGCCGTGTCACCTACCCTAGCGTGCCTTATACCATTTTGGTTTTGTACCATACCTATGGAGTGCCCTTTGACGACGCCCAGTACGGGGGAGATTATGGTACTGTATAGACTATGGGAATATATAAATGTGTTAAGGTGGAAAATATAAATCCTTAACGCTATTTAAAAGTAAGTTTATTTTACAATTAGACACTATTATAATAGCGAAATATACTACATAGTAAATAGTTTAACGGATCCTTAAGAGATGTAAATCCCGAGCATCTCTTAAGTTACTGCACTCATATTTATTTCAGTTAATTTAACTTACATAAGATCTTTTAGTTCTGACTCGAGTGTTTTGTCTTTTCAATTCGCTCGGGTCAGTCCCAGCGTTTCAGGATTTGAAGATTTTATTCAGGAGAACGAAGACGAAGATTTGTAATACTATTATCTACTACATCACCATTTAATTCCGCTGCATTAATTATTATTATTTGGTATGTGTACCTTGATTATTGTATTGTATAAGTAAGGAAAATCGAATATATTTTTTTTGTAAAGCGATTTCATGAACCGTATATTTGATTATTATATTTTATCATTCCGCGGCAAGATTCTGTATTGTTTTACTTCTTCATTCTTTTTCTTATTTGTCGCATAACAATCCGCCCTTCCATATGGTTTGAATTGGCATGTGTGTCGATTTAAAGCGTGCCAAAAGGCGGGATGTTACAATGTGGTATCAGAGCTTTGGTTTAGCAATAAACCTTAGCTCTGTGGGGTCTGACTCTTTATTAATAGGGTAGAAATACCCTATGGGAGTCGTTGAGTGTATATATGAGAGAGCGTACTTATTAGTGTTTTAAAAAGGTTTTATTATTGTGTTAATTTTTTCCGTTTGGTATTTATAAATTCTGGTTGGTGCATGGGACGCTATGATATCAATAGGGATTTCTAAACACTTAACAGGACAGACTGACACAATATTTGGTTTTAATATAGGTGAATGAAATAATTTTGCCTATTATATTTTCTATACATATAAAATAAAGTTTTATAAATGATATATACTTGGTTGCAATATATTTGTTATTAGGTAATGAAATCTATAAATAATAGCTGAAATAAGATGGAAAATAAAATAATTGAAATTGGCAATTTAGAACTTAAGTTTCGGGGTCTTGAAAATTTCTTTCAAATGGTTTTGGAATATAATAATAATATTTTAAAAGTATTTTCTGATATAAATATTTCGATTTAATTTGAAAGAATTTGTTTAAAAAAGAAACTTTGAAAAGAAATAAGTTATGCGCTCCCCTCACTGTCGCTGGAGAATAATTTCAGTGATGAGTGCATGCATCATCGGCATTCATTTTCGAGTTTCGGAGTGGGAAGGTCACTGTAGTAGTTTTACTACAGATTCATTTTGATAAACAAATATAAATTTAATTGTTTTAAATATAATGGGATATATATATATATATATATATATTTAAACTGTAAGTATATACATTTATCTATTATTTTAGAATGATTTGAAATTTAACCCAGTACTTAGTTCTTAAGTTTCCATTAATAATAGCTTCAATTATAGTAGTGAATTGCAACGTAGGTAATGAATAATTGAAACCTCTAAAAGAAATAAGAGATTATATGCTAAGTTTCAAATTAAATAAAAAGAAAGTTGGAATTTGTAACTTATGAAACAAAAGATGTAACTATTGAACATTAAATTAAAAGAAATGGGATAAACTTGTGTGATTTTCAATTACATCCTTAAAAAGCATATATATAACATACCAAATTTTAAAAGTTGAAATGTTTAATAAGAAAATGTAATGGAAATTGTACAAGTAAAAGTATGTAATGAAGTGTTCAATAATTTTTTTTATTTATAAGAATTGATGCTATAAAGTTATAAACTTAAGTTGTAATTGAAATGCTACTAGTTTGATAGAAATGTAAGTATTATAAAGAAATGATAATAAACTTAAGTAAGTGTTGAAGTTATTTATAATAAAAATATATGGAAAGATGAATACTGTAGATAAATGAATTTAAGCAGTGAATAAATGAATGTAATATAATAAAAGGAAAATTTACATGGTATGAATAAATGATAATAAATAAAATTAAAATTTTGCAAGAAATGAATGTAAATTAAAGGATAAATCATTGTATAAATGAAACGGAAATCAAACGACAATAGTATGAAATGAAAATAAACTTAGTTTATTGATTGGATTTGTTGTTTATTTGGTTTATGGTTGTTAGGTAAGGATACTTTAAAATTGTTTGGATGAATTAATAATCTGTTTAGTTTCACCTAAGACTGTTGAGTGAAGGGTACACTTAGTAGTTTATTTTTCATTCCATACAATTTAAAGTTTTGAACCCGAACAACTATTTGTTTTGTTTGATATGAGTGAATGATTGATTTGTATTGATTCCATGTGATGGTTGTATATTTTGCTGCAAGTGATTAATGGTTGTATTGATTTGGTTGTTGGTGGTTGAGACCACTTTAAAGATTTCATTTTATATAATTATTAACTCTTCTAGATTATGTAAGTGAAATGCAGGTTATGGAAGCAATTGCTACTGCTTTTGGTTCCATAAAAATAAGCGTAAATTGCTCAAAAAATAGGTACGTTTTTCGGATTTCGATTTATAGCGTTATTATATTATTTTTCCTGGGTTGGGATATATATTATTTTGTTAAATATATGTTGTATATCGTTATTTTTGATAATATATTTTCTCCCGAGCCTCTTCGTACAAAGGAAACTCAGCCGAAATTTTCCGTAAAATTCTGGACTTAGAAATTTTTTCAAAATGATTTCCAAACTTTATTCATTTAAGTATAAAAAGATTTAATGGTTATAAAATGGGTATATTTTATTTAAAGTAATAAATTTTGTAAATTATTTGTTTAAAAAGTTAATATTTTAAATAAGACATATTGTTTATTTAAATTCTTTCTTCTCCCTTCTTTTTTCACTTTCAAGGACGAAAAGTTTTGAGTGGGGGAGAGTGCAACGACCGTAAATTCTGGTAAATAAAATTGGGTAAATTAATGAGATTTTGAAATTAAATTAGGAAGAAATAAAAAATTTATAACCTATATTGAAGTAAATGTTAAGAATGTAATTTAGCAATGATTATAAAAATTTAATTTTTGACAATTGAAGGGAAATCCCATTTATGAGTAGTGTAAGTTGTTACATTTGGTTATAAAATATAAAATGAGAAAATAAAAGTAACTGTTGGATTAACCAATGCGATAATTTATTTATTAAAAGTAACTGCATGTAAATTTAGGCAAGTCAAAGTTGAATTTGTATAAATTGAATTATGTATAAATTGCAATAATAATAAATAAAAGTTTATGTTAATGTTAATTAAGGGATATTTGGAAATAATGTTAACGGTATTGATAATAGAACAAGTTGTTGAATTAAAGAAATGGAAGAAAAGATTTATTAATGTAAACTTAATAAAAGAATAAATGGAAAGGGAAGGTCTGGGGAATTATTGAAATTTGTTAATGGAAAAATAATAATATACTTAATGGTAATTAGATGAAAGCAGTAGTATTTAAGAATTGTAACATATGTTTGATAATAGGGAATTCATAGGTGTAATTAAAGTCTTGGTAACACACGTTACAAGTTACCCGTTTATTTGGTTTAATAATTAAAATGAGAATCAATTGGAATTAAATGAGCCTTAACGTTATATTAATAAGAACTAACGCATTAACTAAATTTGTGCACACCCTATTAATTGAAACAGAAGTTAAAGTTACGATTGATTGAAATTAGTAAATTGGGAAAGGAATTCAAAATTATGTTAACTGATGAAGAATACGTAGTAAAGTGTAAATTTATAAAATCAATGTTCGTTAAGCAGTTATAATATTTATAGTTGAAATTAAAATTACATAGTGATTTTTAATATAGTAACGGAAGGGGGAATGTAAATTTAATAGAAACGTAAATTTATATTTTAGGTCGTACTTGGTGAATTGAGAAACAAGTTCAAATGAGGTATTTGATGGAATTCTTTAATAAATAAGAATTTGTTGTCTTGTATTATAAACTTAGGTGTGACGCCCCACCTCTATACCCACGCTAGCCAAGGACACTACGAGGTAATGCCGTCAACGAACACGGAGAATAAGGCTGGCCAGATGTAGGAAATAAAATAAGGCTCGGGGTAGCAGGTCGGTCGACCGGCTATAGGGCTCGGTCGGCCGAACCTGATGATTTGCAGTTCCTGCCCTTTTTCAATGAAATGCAAGTTCTTCCAAAACGCAACCGTTCGAGGAATGGACCTAAGGAGCCTTAGCCAATAGATACCCCAGCTCCATTAGCTCTCCAATTCGCCACAAAAAACATGTTCAAATATCAAAGTTAGGATCTTTAAAGAATTGAACCCAAACACTAAAAATTTGGATAGTCACCAATTCAATCCAAACCAAAAGCAAGTGCATATGAACAAGGTGTTAGGAATTCATACCCAACATCAATGAAATCAAGAGAAGTAGATGTGAGTTCAAAACTCACCTTTTTCCAAAAACAAAGACGACGAAGCTCAATAGCAAGGAGAAGACGAACCAAACTCTACTTCAACTCAACAAGCTTCAATCTAAGAATAAAACAAGTATTTACTAATTTAGGTTTAGGAAATTTTCTGAAATTGAAGAAGAAAGAGTTGGAGAAGATGAAGAGAAGGCTTACCAATGGCTTCTCTTTGACTTTGGAGCAAGAATTTGGAGTTTGCAAATGGAACTAGGGCTTGCAAATTCTATTTCCTCTTCCCTCCCACCATTTTCAGTTCTAGCTTAAGAAATGAAAATGAAATGAAGATGAATGAAGAGAAGGGGCTAAGTTAGAGTACTAGTTAAGCTAGTGGGCTGAACCCAAACCCAAAACCCAACAGGAAAAAGGGTCAAAATTTCACAAACTCCAAACATATCAAAGATTATACTCAAAAAGATCGCAAACGTCATTTTGGAACCAATGGAGGTAGTTTCGAGCTCCAATTCGGCCGTTTGCCAAAAGTAACATTTTGGACCCAAAATCCGACTAGCGACGCTATATCTAAATAAATCATTTAAATATAAAATCGTTAAATATGCGGGTTCTTACAGATCTCACCTCCTTACAAAATTGTATCTCCTCAATTCCTAGAGACGATAATTGTAACAACTACATACATACAACATTCAAAAGAAAAAGGAAATAAGCTTGAGATGAAAAGACATACTTACCGTTCACAAGCTAAGATAGAAAACCCGGATAAGATCGCTCAACAAACTCTCTGGTTTCCCAAGTATAGTCATTGGGATTAGCAGACCATTGAACTTTAAAGAGCGGCACGTCCTTGTGTCGAAGGTGTCGCACCTCCGTGTCAAGTACGCGAATAGGTTGCTGTACAATAGATATGTACGGCGAGATCTCAAGCTCTTGCAAATCAGGAGAAGTAACAACAGAATCCGACTCCCGAAGACACTTCCGAAGTTGCGAGACATGAAAAACGTCTTGAATGCCAGATAAATGAGGTGGAAGTGAAACTCTATAAGCCACAGGGCCAATACGTTCAGTAATAGAAAATGGCCCTATATAGCGAGGAGCCAATTTTCCAGTCGTACTGAAACGCATAACCCCTTTCAAAGGAGAAACACGAATAAAAACAAGATCACTAATCAAAAACTCGAGAGGCTTCCTACGGTTGTCAGCGTAGGATTTCTGGCGACTCTGTGCCTCTTTCATTCTCAACCGGATAAGATCAATCTTCTCGGAAGAATCACGAACAAAATCTGGACCAGGAATAAGCTTCTCTCCAGATTCCAACCAACAAGAAGGTGATCGACATGGCCTTCCGTATAAGGCTTCGAAAGGAGCCATACCGATACTATCCTCCCAACTTCCACCAAAATCAAAAATACAAATACGGAGAAGATATTCCAAGATACGATTCACCCGTTCAGTCTGCCCGTCAGACTGCGGATGATAAGCAGTAGAAAATTTAAGCTTCGTTCCCAAAGCTTGCTGAAGACTCTTCCAAAAATGACTCGTGAATAAAGGATCACGATCACTCACAATAGAACCAGGAACACCGTGAAGTCTCACGATTTCCTTGACATACAACTTAGCCAAATGCGAAGCAGTCCTATTAGACTTAATAGGGACAAAATGAGCAGACTTAGTGAGGCGATCAACAATAACCCAAATACTAGAATGGCCTGATCTCGAACGAGGTAGGCCGTCAATAAAATCCATAGAAATCTGATCCCATTTCCACAATGGAATCTCAAGAGGCTGAAGAAGACCAGAAGGATGCTGATGCTCGGCCTTAAAACGCTGACAAGTTATGCAATTACTCACATAACTCGCCATTCCGCGCTTCATGCCTTCCCCATAATAAAGACGATGCATATCGGCATACATCTTACTACTACCAGGATGAATGGTATACTTAGAATGGTGACAATCATCCAGAATGTCATGCCTAAGTGCGAGATCAGAAGGCACAAAAAGATGGTTCTTCTTACGAAGACACCCATGAGAATCAATGCTAAAATCCCGCAACGCCTCATCACAGGATCCAGACTCACAAAGCTGAATAAGATGCAACAAATCAGGATCACGCCGCTGAGCATCGGCAATGCGATCCAACAAAATAGGTCGAGCTCCCAAACTAAATAATAGAATAGGAGAATCAGAAGATGAACCTCGATCACAAATTTCACAAAAAGATAGAGTCTTAAGAATATTCCATTCGGCCAGCATCATAGAAACAACAGCCGAATGTTTGCGACTAAGCGCATCTGCAACACGATTACCCTTACCAGGGGTATATTGGATATCAAAGTCATAGGAGGAAAGAAACTCGAGCCAACGTTGTTGTCTCATATTGAGTTCCGTCTGAGTGAATAAATACTTCAAGGATTTATGATCGGTATAGATAATGAAGTGCTCGCCCAATAAATAGTGTCGCCAAATCTTCAAGGCAAAGACAATGGCGGCAAGCTCAAGATCATGAGTGGCATAGCGAACTTCATTCGGACGTAGTTGCCTAGAAGCATAAGCAACTACCCGATCCTTCTGCATAAGAACAGCACCGAGACCACTACCACAAGTGTGACGACCGCCCATGACTCCCGCACCAAAACAAGGGAATAATGCGCTGAAAGGCGTGCCAAGCAGCCATGGGTGACCGTCAAGGGTAGAATAAACATCGCAGAATCTATCGTAAAACTCACAGCGCATGGATAAAATACAATAGAGAAATATAATATAATATAATATAGTGAAGCTCCCATAGAACAGAATATCATCATCTAATCATAATAGCTTTATACATGGTCTGAATCATGAATACAAGAAGCCTCACTACATAGCACTCAGAGTAGTCAACAAACAGCGGAATATCCAGTACATAGAATATGAAAATAATATGCAAAGCCTCCTGCTCGTCTTTGTCATCATTAGCGTGAGCCACTAAGATCAGCACCTGTCACCTATCACCTAGTCTGTCCATCCCAAACATGGATGAACAGCCCAAGGTAATAAGAGAGACAAAAAACCTTGAGTCAGACAGAGTCTTAGTGAGCAGTAAATCAACTATCAGACATACCAAAAGAGCATAAGGGATAAAAGGAATAGGAACCAAACCATCCCACTCCACCTCTCTCTACAGTGATAGCCCCCCAGACACACACTAAGGAGAAGCAAGCATAACATAGCAGACAATTAAGGTAAAGCAATAACCACTCGAGTCAAGGACGATGTTTTCCAAATACAAACCCCCAAGGCCTAAACCAAGATCAGATAAGCACCCAGAAAACACCGCTCTTGAGGCCGAATGATGATACAACCAAACGTCCAAACATCCATGACTCTGGCTATCACTGTTATCATTGCTTTGATTTCACCGTTAGTTGAATGACCACCTGTCAAGGGCTAATGGTAACCCCGGTTCTAGACATAGCTCCGCACGTCATCGTGACCCGTGCCTAGGACTTACCTACTCTGCCCAGAGTACTCAACTACCTACCTGTAGTCTTTTGGGTGTCCCGACTACCTACCTGTAGTCGTTATGGGCGCCCCATGTACTCTTGCTTTTGAGCATGCTAGAATCTTCAACAACGATAAGATCTAAGCCTCCTAGTCATCCTCCTCGACGACTATTCTCATACTAGCTCAAGCTACCTCTCGAGCAATCCATTATCAACCAACTCGAACCATCCCTCGAGTTATCAACATGCTTGGAATGATCCCTGCCTGGATTACGCCAAGTCTTCATCACATCATACTTCGCTTTATCACACCATAGCAAAGTCTCAACTCAACAACATGGTTTGCCTCATCGCATCATGGCAAAGTTCCATCTCAACATCATCCAATCCATACATATGAGCTTCAACATCCGCTACATATGTCTTAAGCAACTTTCACCATTCAAGAGCCTCTTCCGTAGCTTTTGAATCGTCTTTGACCATACTTGTTCAAATCTATCAACTAGATAACTCATTTATATCAATCAAACAAGGCAAACATTAATCCAAACAAATAAGTAGTCAATCAAGATCTAAATAGGCATTTATAACTAAAATGGCAATTTCGTAAATAAATGAGCATAGATCTAACATACATGAATTATGGGTTTTTAGCATAGATCTAACAATTATAAATCATGGGTTTTGTCTCTACAACTAGATGAATGAGCTTGCAAAAATAAACATCTTCATAAGTAATGGATCTACACTTGGATCTAAGGAAATATGCATAAAATCACTATCTACAACACTCCAACAAACCACCAATCCAATACACTCCTTTGGGTCCGCGTGAGAGATAACTACCACTCACCGAATCACCCTAACACTTCAAAAACAATCAACAAAAGATCTGGACAGCAAGGACTCAAGCTCGATTCGTCGAAATCTCGCTTGAAATGGTGAGATCTAGCTTCGTCGGATGAAGATCTTCAACTTTGGCTCTTCGATCTTCGATCTTGATCTTCGATCTTCAATGGATGTTAGCACTAGATTGAAGTAGAGAAAGAAGTGAAGAAAATGTTGTAGTCGAGTTTCCAAAATGGCAGCACTTCGTTGCTTCAAAAACCGGTGCCAAAAAGTGAGCCAAACCCCTCTATTTATAAGCTGAAAACTCCATGAGTCGATCGTCCATAAGTCGTCCACGAGTCATCCCTGAGTCGTTCACGACTCATCATATTCCACGACTCAGAGAATCCCAACAGCATACGACCTAACAAGCTACGACTCATCCAAGCGCGCGACCTAACCCATACGCGACATAACGACCTAAGCCCTCAACGACTCATCTACTATACGACTCATCCCCTTAACCCGGTCACGACTCAACCTATCCCGTTAACTCGTAACCTGGCAATGTTCTAACTCTATAAGCCGTTAACCACCATGAGTCGTCCCATACGAGTTAACTCATAACTCTTAACTCGTTAGCTCCTTATCCCCTGAGTCGGTCAAAACCTTAAGTCATTCACGACTCATACATGAGTCGTTCACTACCTTGACTCGTTAACTCGTGCACACTCATCTCTTAACTCGAACACGACTCATCACTTAACTCACGAGTTAACTTCCTAAACGACTCAGGCTAGAGACAACATAAACAACACTAACGACCTGTAAATTCTACGATATATCGACACGTAAAATACGGGTCGTTACATTCTCTCCCCCTTAGGAATTTCGCCCCCGAAATTCCAAGCAAACAACAACAACCAAAGATATTCCGCATGCCTACCATCCATAGCAATCAACAAACCATACATCCAATTCTAGCCTAGCATGCAGAATTCTAAGATAGAACAAGGTACAAATTCATGAGATGTCACGACACCTTAGGGCCATACCTCGAAGAGTTCTGGATGAGCTGCCTTCATCCTCTCTTCCTCCTCCCACGTACAGTCGTTAACATCATCACTCCATTGTATCTTGAGCAACGTAACCGTCTTCCTCCTAAGCTGTTTCGTGTCAGTTCCAATAACACGAAGCGGCTTACGAGGTCTTCTAACCTCTGGATCAACCTCCAAATCTTCACAGCTATCAGCAGAAACCACAGTACTTGGGTCATGCACACACTTCCGTAGATATGATACGTGAAAAACATTGTGCACACCCGCCATCTTCCTTGGTAACTCCAATCTATACGCGAGCTTTCCAATTCGCTCGATAATCGGGAATGGTCCAACAAATCTCGGAGTTAACTTCCCTTTCTTCCCAAATCTTATAATATTCTTTAATGGAGAAATCCTTACAAAAACCATATCGCCTACGTCGAACTCCAAATCCTTACGACGATTATCTGCATAACTTTTCTGACGATCTTGGGCTGCCTTCATTCGTTGCCGAACGATCTCTATACAATCCGAAGTCTGTCGAATCATCTCTGGCCCAAGTATCAACTTTTCTCCAGTTTCCAACCAACATGTCGGAGAGTTGCACGGTCTTTCATACAGCGCTTCATACGGTGCCATACCAATGCTTGACTGGTAACTGTTATTGTACGCAAACTCCACCAAATGAAGATGATCTTCCCACGATCCTCCGAAATCCAAAACACAAGCTCTGAGAAGATCTTCCAAAACTCGGTTGACTCTCTCAGTCTGACCATCTGTTTGGGGATGATAAGCTGTACTTAAACACAACTCGGTTCCCAAAACTTCCTGGAAGCTCTTCCAAAATCCACTAGTGAACAATGGGTCTCGATCGCTCACTATACCCTTCGGAATACCGTGGAATCGAACAATCCACTTCACATACAACTCAGCTAACTTCGATGCAGTCCTAGTCGATCGAACAGGAATGAACCTTGCACTCTTGGTCAACCGATCTACGATGACCCAAATCCCTTCATTCCCCGCTCTTGTTCTAGGTAGACCATCGATAAAATCCATTGACACTTGCTCCCACTTCCATGTAGGAACCTCTAATGGCTGAAGTAATCCACTGGGCTTCTTCTGCTCAGCTTTCACCAACTGGCAGTTCATACATCTGGAAATAAAATTTCCGACATCCTTCTTCATACCTTCCCAGTAATATGTTCTCTTCATATCCCGATACATCTTATTACCACCTGGATGAATTGTCAACTTCGAGTGATGACTTTCCCTCAGAACTTCATCTCTCAATCCATCTATATCGGAAACAACTAGCCGTCCTTGCTTCCGAAGCCAACCATCTCGATCGACTTCAAATTCTTTAACCTTCTCTGGTTCCAATCCAGATTCCAAATCTCGGATAATCCTGACAAGCTTATCATCTCGCTTTTGGCTCTTGCCAATTCTCTCCATAAGAGTACGTCTTATCGATAAGTTTGCCAACATCTCAGGTTCCAATTCGCATCTAGGCCTGAAGTCAAATCCAGCCAAATACTCAAGACTCTTCCATTCCGAAAACATGGCTCCCAATCCTGCATGTCTTCGACTCAACGCATCAGCTACTGTGTTACCTTTACCCGGAGTATAAGCTATACCAAAATCATACGATGCTAAAAACTCTAGCCACCGTTGCTGCCGAAGATTCAAATCCTTTTGGGAAAACAGATACTTCAACGACTTATGATCCGTAAACAACTCGAATCGAACTCCCAAAAGATAATGTCTCCACATCTTCAGAGCAAATACAATCGCCGCTAACTCCAAATCATGTGCCGGATAATTCCTTTCATGCGGCTTCAGTTGTCGACTAGCGTACGCAACAACTTTATCTTTCTGCATTAGCACTGCTCCAAGTCCAGTACCACATGCATCGGTGTAAACCACCATCTCATCATTCCCACTAGGAATGGTCAAAACAGGAGCACTCGTCAGTCGCTCTTTCAGGATTCCAAAAGCTTGCTCACACTTAGCATCCCAACAGAACACTTGGTTCTTCTTCGTCAATCCTGTTAATGGTGCAGCTATCTTGGAAAAGTCTTTGATAAACCGACGATAATATCCTGCTAATCCAAGAAAACTTCTCACATCAGATGCATTCTTAGGTCTAATCCAATCCTGGATCGCTGCCACCTTAGCGGGATCAACCGCTATACCATTTCCAGAGATAACATGGACTAAGAATCTCACTTCACTCTTCCAGAAGTGATACTTCGAAAACTTAGCCTTCAGCTGATGTTTCCGTAAGATTTCCAAAACAATACGCAAGTGCATCTTGTGCTCTTCTTCAGTTCTGGAATAAATCAGAATATCATCCACGAACACAAGTACGAACTTGTTCAACTGATCTCTAAATACTCTATTCATAAGATCCACAAATATGCTGGTGCGTTAGTCAAACCAAACGGCATTACCAGCCACTCATAAAACCCGGATGGTGTCCTAAAAGCAGTCTTCGGCACACTATCCTTAGCCACTCTCAACTGGTGAAATCCCGTTGCCAAATCCATCTGAGAAAACACCCTCGCCTCGTGAAGCTGATCAAACAAGTCATCTATTCTCGGCAATGGATACTTGTTCTTCTTAGTCACCTTATTCAGCTCACGATAATCCACACACAACCTCAACGATCCATCCGCTTTGGTTGCAAACACAACTGGTGCACCCCATTCGGACACACTACGCCGAATGAATCCTTTCTGCAAAAGGTCATCAACTTGCACCTTCAGCTCTTGTTGTTCCCTAGGCGCCATCCGCCTAAGAGGTATCACAACAGGTCTGGCTCCCTCAACTAGATCGATACAAAACTCGATCTCCCTATGCGGCGGTAACCCTTTGACTTCATCAAAGACATCCTTAAATCCATTCACAATAGGCACCGATCACAGTCCATCCCGTGGAACAACCAGCGAATACATGAAGCTCATGAAGACGCCTTCTTCATGCTTACATCGTATCACAACCTTTCGCCCTTCCACATTCCCGACTGTCACCTCCAGCCTCTCACAATCAATCCTTGCCGCATACTTCCTAAGCCAGTCCATACCCAAAATAATTCCGAACCCCGCAAAGTTCAGAACAAAGCAATCACAAACAAACGAGCAATCATGACTCGACACAACTAGACCATGACATATCATACACAAACATGACGAACCCCCAACTGGATTAGTCACAACCAATGGCCTATCAACAATATCCGGTTTCAAACCCAACCGGCTTACCAAATCCGCACAAACAAAAGAATGCGACGCTCCAGTATCAAACAACACTCTAACTGGAACACCACAAATGGAAAGAGTACCTTGAACCACCACACTCTTCCCCTTCTCTTCAGCAGTAGGAGCTTTTGAAGACGACGGCACTGCTTTCATAGCATAAGCTTGTACAATCTGCCTATCTTTCCTTGGTTCTGGGCAATCCTTCTTGATATGTCCCAGCTTATCACAGTTATAACACTTTCCCGGCACCTTGGGATTCTTACAATCTCTAGAGAGATGGCCCTTCTGCTGGCAGTTGTAGCAGGTCACTTCGCCCTTTTGCCTCTTCGGACCATCCTTACCCCTCTGATGCTGCTGCTGCTGCTTCCTCTTCCTGTTCCCATTCTGTTGTGGTTTAGATCCTTCCTTGGTTACAGCAACAACGGATACTTCCTTAGGAAACAAACTCTCGTGCCTGAGAGCTTTCTCCACAAGCTTCTCAAACGGATCATCCAAATGATCCACTAACTGCCTCCCGAGATAAGCATCCAGACCAGTCACAAACTTCTCATTCTTCTGATAGGGAGAATCAATATACGATCTGGCATACTTAGACAAAGCTTCAAACTCAGAGACATACTCAAGAACGGACCTCCCACCTTGCTTGAGCTCTACAAACCTCTTGAACAAAACAGACTTCTGAGCCGTAGAGATGAACTTAGCTTCAAATCTAACTTGGAATTGCTCCTAAGTAATCTCTTCTTCTGGAGTATCGATGGTAATAGAATTCCACCAATCAGCAGCTCTTCCCTGAAGCTGTCTCGATGCAAGCTTCCTCTTAGTTGCATCCTCAATTCCTAAGTCACCAAAGATCCTTCGACATGCATCTATCCATCTTTGCACTTCAATGGTCGACTCTATCCCCAAGAAAGCTTTTCCTCCGAGAGAAGTATAGTCCTTGCAAAGCTTAGCAAAATCCACCGATCTTGGGGCTTGAACTTGAACTCCCACATCTACTGATGATCCTGAAGCTGGTATCCTCCTCATGATCGAAGTCATCATCGCTTCGAACATAGTTCCATAATCAACAGCTCCTTCAGTAGCACGGCCTTCCCTTGCAGCTGGTCTCCCTCTTCGACTCATTTTTAGTATCTAGAAAAAGAAATGATTAGAACACCTTTGAGAAACAACTGCATAAGGAGTTCAAATCCTTCTAAACTACTATATTATATATAGTAATCATTCATCAAAATACAATTACGTCTCTCTTACGTAGTTACGTTAGTGAGCGTTGGCTAAAATCGATTAACCAAAGCTCTGATACCAAATGTGACGACCGCCCATGACTCCCGCACCAAAACAAGGGAATAATGCGCTGAAAGGCGTGCCAAGCAGCCATGGGTGACCGTCAAGGGTAGAATAAACATCGCAGAATCTATCGTAAAACTCACAGCGCATGGATAAAATACAATAGAGAAATATAATATAATATAGTGAAGCTCCCATAGAACAGAATATCATCATCTAATCATAATAGCTTTATACATGGTCTGAATCATGAATACAAGAAGCCTCACTACATAGCACTCAGAGTAGTCAACAAACAGCGGAATATCCAGTACATAGAATATGAAAATAATATGCAAAGCCTCCTGCTCATCTTTGTCATCATTAGCGTGAGCCACTAAGATCAGCACCTGTCACCTAGTCTGCCCATCCCAAACATGGATGAACAGCCCAAGGTAATAAGAGGAGACAAAAAACCTTGAGTCAGACAGAGTCTTAGTGAGCAGTAAATCAACTATCAGACATACCAAAAGAGCATAAGGGATAAAAGGAATAGGAACCAAACCATCCCACTCCACCTCTCTCTACAGTGATAGCCCCCCAGACACACACTAAGGAGAAGCAAGCATAACATAGCAGACAATTAAGGTAAAGCAATAACCACTCGAGTCAAGGACGATGTTTTCCAAATACAAACCCCCAAGGCCTAAACCAAGATCAGATAAGCACCCAGAAAACACCGCTCTTGAGGCCGAATGATGATACAACCAAACATCCAAACATCCATGACTCTGGCTATCACTGTTATCATTGCTTTGATTTCACCGTTAGTTGAATGACCACCTGTCAAGGGCTAATGGTAACCCCGGTTCTAGACATAGCTCCGCACGTCATCGTGACCCGTGCCTAGGACTTACCTACTCTGCCCAGAGTACTCAACTACCTACCTGTAGTCTTTTGGGTGTCCCGACTACCTACCTGTAGTCGTTATGGGCGCCCCATGTACTCTTGCTTTTGAGCATGCTAGAACCTTCAACAACGATAAGATCTAAGCCTCCTAGTCATCCTCCTCGACGACTATTCTCATACTAGCTCAAGCTACCTCTCGAGCAATCCATTATCAACCAACTCGAACCATCCCTCGAGTTATCAACATGCTTGGAATGATCCCTGCCTGGATTACGCCAAGTCTTCATCACATCATACTTCGCTTTATCACACCATAGCAAAGTCTCAACTCAACAACATGGTTTGCCTCATCGCATCATGGCAAAGTTCCATCTCAACATCATCCAATCCATACATATGAGCTTCAACATCCGCTACATATGTCTTAAGCAACTTTCACCATTCAAGAGCCTCTTCCATAGCTTTTGAATCGTCTTTGACCATACTTGTTCAAATCTATCAACTAGATAACTCATTTATATCAATCAAACAAGGCAAACATTAATCCAAACAAATAAGTAGTCAATCAAGATCTAAATAGGCATTTATAACTAAAATGGCAATTTCGTAAATAAATGAGCATAGATCTAACATACATGAATTATGGGTTTTTAGCATAGATCTAACAATTATAAATCATGGGTTTTGTCTCTACAACTAGATGAATGAGCTTGCAAAAATAAACATCTTCATAAGTAATGGATCTACACTTGGATCTAAGGAAATATGCATAAAATCACTATCTACAACACTCCAACAAACCACCAATCCAATACACTCCTTTGGGTCCGCGTGAGAGATAACTACCACTCACCGAATCACCCTAACACTTCAAAAACAATCAACAAAAGATCTGGACAGCAAGGACTCAAGCTCGATTCGTCGAAATCTCGCTTGAAATGGTGAGATCTAGCTTCGTCGGATGAAGATCTTCAACTTTGGCTCTTCGATCTTCGATCTTGATCTTCGATCTTCAATGGATGTTAGCACTAGATTGAAGTAGAGAAAGAAGTGAAGAAAAGGTTGTAGTCGAGTTTCCAAAATGGCAGCACTTCGTTGCTTCAAAAACCGGTGCCAAAAAGTGAGCCAAACCCCTCTATTTATAAGCTGAAAACTCCATGAGTCGTTCGTCCATAAGTCGTCCACGAGTCATCCCTGAGTCGTTCACGACTCATCATATTCCACGACTCAGAGAATCCCAACAGCATACGACCTAACAAGCTACGACTCATCCAAGCGCGCGACCTAACCCACACGCGACATAACGACCTAAACCCTCAACGACTCATCTACTATACGACTCATCCCCTTAACCCGGTCACGACTCAACCTATCCCGTTAACTCGTAACCTGGCAATGTTCTAACTCTATAAGCCGTTAACCACCATGAGTCGTCCCATACGAGTTAACTCATAACTCTTAACTCGTTAGCTCCTTATCCCCTGAGTCGATCAAAACCTTAAGTCATTCACGACTCAAACATGAGTCGTTCACTACCTTGACTCGTTAACTCGTGCACACTCATCTCTTAACTCGAACACGACTCATCACTTAACTCACAAGTTAACTTCCTAAACGACTCAGGCTAGAGACAACATAAACAACACTAACGACCTGTAAATTCTACGATATATCGACACGTAAAATACGGGTCGTTACAACAAGCATCGGTGTAGACAACAAGATCATGATTCCCCTCGGGAACCACTAAAATAGGAGCATTAATGAGAAGTTCCTTCAATGTCAGAAAGGAAGCTTCACACTTGTCGGACCAATCAAAATGAATGCCTTTCCGAGTAAGGCGGGTGAGAGGAAGCACAACACGGGAAAAATCCTTAATGAACTGACGGTAATAACCCGCCAATCCAAGGAAACTACGAATCTCATGCACATTCTCAGGCCTCTTCCAATCCTGAATGGCTTCGATCTTTGAGGGATCGACAGAAATGCCATCGGAAGATACAACATGGCCTAAGAACTTAACCTTATTCTCCCAAAAGTGGCACTTGGAGAATTTGGCTCTAAGCTGATGACGACGAAGAGTACTCAAGACAATTCTCAAGTGATTAGCATGCTCGGCTTTAGACTTAGAATAAATAAGGATATCATCAATGAACACAAGAACGAACTTATCGAGATATTCCCGGAATACTCGATTCATGAGATCAACAAAGAAAGCAGGAGCGTTCGTCAAACCGAACGGCATAACGAGCCACTCAAAAGAACCATATCGAGTGCGGAAAGCGGTAAGAGGTATGCTATCCTTCGCGACTCGTAACTGATGAAAACCTGTGGCAAGGTCTAGCTGAGAAAAGACCTTAGCACCACTCAATAGATCGAACATATCATCGATCCTAGGCAATGGATACCTATTCCTGATGGTTAACTCGTTAAGCTTGCGATAATCAATGCAAAGCCTAAGAGTTCCATCAGACTTCCTCACAAAGACGACCGCGGATCCCCACGAAGAAAAACTAGATTGAATCAACTGCTTGGACTCAAGCTCTAAAAGCTGCTTCTTGAGTTCCTCATTTTCCTTTGTAGACATCCTCGTGGGAGGACGACTAACTGGCTGCGCGTCTGGAATGAGATCAATGCAGAACTCAATTGCCCTCTTAGGTGGCAAACCCGAGACAGGCTCAAAAACATCAGAAAAGTCACAAGCAATAGGAATACGAGATATATCATCACCGTCTCGCGAATCAAGAGAATATAAAGCCATCTCGGAATTATCCATATCCCGAAGAATAAGAGATAGCTGAGTAGGCGAATCCGGATGTCGAAGATAAATAATTCTCTCCGAACAAATAATCCTGGCATCATATCTCACTAGCCAGTCCATTCCCAAAATCAAATCAAATTCCAGACAAGAAATAACGTGCAGATTCGCATGAAAAGAAAAGCCACATAAAACAATCTCAATATCATCACAAAGCAAACTAAGGGTCGCGGATCCCCCAATAGGATTCACAATCCTCAATCAAGTAACCAAACAAGATACATCCAAAGATAAATCATCAACGAGCTTCTTCGATACAAAGGAATGTGAAGCACCCGTATCGAAAAGAACTCGTATACTATGATCATAAAATAAAATAGAACCTTCCAAAACAGATGGAGATATACCTTTGGGTTGAGAAGGACCTTCAGAAGCCTTAGCAGCATAAAGCTTGCTAGAATTGACACCAGCCGGAACAGTAGGGCAAGCTGAAACATGGTGACCTTCCTTCTTGCAATAACGGCAGAAGAGAGGCTTAGGACAAGCCCGAATAATATGATCCGGAGAACCACAATTGAAACACTTTCGAACGAAAGGTGTTCCAGAAGACTGAGGCTGAGAGCTAGGACCACCAGTCTTCTTCTTCTTAGAAGGAAAAGACCTGAACTTCTGAATTGGAAACGGCCTCTTGTTGGGGTTCTTGGAAACCTCAACATCAACATCACTATCACACTCCTTCTCGACGGTCTCGAGGTGAAGTGCCGAATCAACCAACTCCTCAAAAGAAAGTTTAAGCTGGAGCAGCAAAGACTTCTTAAGATATTTCATAAGACCAGAAACAACTTCAAATTCTTCTTATAAGAAGTGCTGATGAATTCAAGACCATACTTAGATAAAGCGTCGAATGATGCAACATACTCAGAAACAGAAGATTTCCCTTGCTTCAACTCAAGGAAGCGACGGGTCAATAAAACTTTTTCAGTTTCAGGAACGAACTTGAGTTCAAATCGCTCCTGAAACCGAGTCCAAAAAAGAGTAGACTCATCAATCTCGGCTATAAGAAGCTCATACCAATCAAGGGCACGCTCTTGTAATAAGCTAGAAGTTACAAGAACTCTATCATGGTCAGTAAGATCCATGCGAGAGAAGATACGCTCGCACGTGCGAAACCAAGCTTGGACTTCAAGAACGAACTCGGAGCCTTTAAACGGCTTTCCTCCAAGATGAGCAAAATCACTGCACTGGCGTGCAAAGGCAGACTTGCGAGGTGGAGATACTCGAGGAGGAACTGGAGGCCGAGTGCTCCTAAACAACTCCAAGAACTGATCAGCAGACATATAAATGTCATCCGGATGTGAGCCACTGGATTTCCTAGCATCCGAACGTCGTCCCCTGCCTCTTCCAGCCATACGCTGAAAGTAAGATAAGAACAAGATTATTCACAAGGTAGATACTGCAATATGGAATACTACGGAATAGAAGTGCATTCCTAGACACATTCCCAAACTCTATCTAACCTTGATGGAATTAAGAGACACGATGTTTCAAAGATTTGTATCACTTGTACACTTTGATGTACCGTAATATGTGCATCTATTCTGTGTTTATCATACTTTGTTCTGAACTCAGCTCCGATACCATGCTGTGACGCCCCACCTCTATACCCACGCTAGGCAAGGACACTACGAGGTAATGCCGTCAACTAACACGAAGAATAAGGCTGGCCAGATGCAGGAAATGAAACAACGCTCGGGGTAGCAGGTTGGTCGACCGGCTATAGGGCTCGGTCGGCCGAACCTGATGATTTGCAGTTCCTACCCTTTTTCAATGAAATGCAAGTTCTTCCAAAACGCAACCGTTTGAGCAATGGACCTAAGGAGCCTTAGCCAATAGATACCCAAGCTCCATTAGCTCTCCGATTCGCCACCAAAAACATGTTCAAATATCAAAGTTAGGATCTTTAAAGAATTGAACCCAAACACTAAAAATTTGGATATTCACCAATTCAATCCAAACCAAAAGCAAGTGCATATGAACAAGGTGTTAGGAATTCATACCCAACATCAATGAAATCAAGAGAAGTAGACGTGAGTTCAAAACTCACCTTTTTCCAAAAATAAAGAAGATGAAGCTCAATAGCAAGGAGAAGACCAACCAAACTCTACTTCAACTCAACAAGCTTCAATCTAAGAACAAAACAAGTATTTACTAATTTAGGTTTAGGAAATTTTCTGAAATTCAAGAAGAAAGAGTTGGAGAAGATAAAGAGAAGGCTTACCAACGGCTTCTCTTTGACTTTGGAGCGAGAAATTGGAGTTTGCAAAAGGAACTAGGGCTTGCAAATTCTATTTCCTCTTCCCTCCCACCATTTTCAGTTTTAGCTTAAGAAATGAAAATGAAATGAAGATGAATGAAGAGAAGGGGCTGAGTTAGAGTATTAGTTAAGCTAGTGGGCTGAACCCAAACCCAAAACCCAATAGGAAAAAGGGTCAAAATTTCACAAACTCCAAACATATCAAAGATTATACTCAAAAAGATCGCAAACGCCATTTTGGAACCAATGGAGGTAGTTTCGAGCTCCAATTCGGCCGTTTGCAAAAAGTAACATTTCGGACCCAAAATCCGACTGACGACGCTATATTTAAATAAATCATTTAAATATAAAATCGTTAAATATGCGGGTTGTTACATTAGGTATAATTGAAACTACTTCTAATAGAATATAATAGAAGGGAAGTATTATAAATGAATGGTTAGAGACTTAAGTAAACAATTGGGAGGCTAAGAAATTTGATTTAGCATAATTACTATAAATAAATGAGTGATAATAAATGAGGTTATGTAATAACGAAGGAATGAATAAATATATAATGCAATAAAAGAAGAAACCAACATGACAATTTTAAATGAAAACGAATATTTAGGACTAATAAATGAAAATTTTGAAATAAACATTGAACCAATAAATAAAAGTAAAAGTTGTAAAATAAGTAAATGAAAATTTTATGGATGAATCCTTATATGAATAGAAAGGGGAATGAAGCAATAAATGTTATGAGATGAAATTTATAGGAATGAAACTGAATTAGGCAAATTAGTGATTATCGTTAATTGTACCCATTTGTTTCATCTATTGATTTAGTTTTAAATCCATTGGAATAAAACGTAAGTAAAAAAACTACGTTAATGAAAATTTAGAGGAAATTTGAGAATATTAATGCAATAACTACAAACCAATGTAAGTTGCATCCTTGAATAATATGACTATTGGTTGATTTAAAGTATAGAAAGCAAGATTTATTAATTTAATTTAAGTATAGAATTCAATAATGTTATTTATTGCAAAATAAAATGGAATGAAAACGTTTAAATACTACGTTATTGAAATTAAAATCGAATTGAGGATAATAATGTAACAAATCATGAACCAATGTAGTGGCAATCTTATTTTGGTAAAAGATGTGAATAAGAAGGCTTAAAAATTTAATAAATGGGTTTTTGAGAATTTAATTTATAAATTCTAAATATAATGAAGCGGAGAAATTAACACTGCAATTGATAGATTTATCAACTTTTAATTTACATCTAAACTTGTTTAAATTTTTGTAAATGCTTAAGAAATATTAAGGTGATAAAATTGCCAATTATAAAATTGTAATTTAAAAATTGGATTTAATTAATTAATTATTAATTTATTTAATTATTGGAAAAATAGCCATTTTGGCCACTGACTCGGATTTCGATGAAACTAGTTTTATCGGATCTGTATCTATGAATTATTGTAGGATTTCAAGTTTCATAACGATTGGGCTTATCATTTGATCGTACGAGATTGAAACGCATAGAAATAAATGAAATTGAAATTAAGTGAAATCAATTTGAAATAAACTGAATTTTGCATAACTTCTTCATACGATGGAATTTGGACTTGAAACCTTTTCCATCGATTTTAAAATCATTTAAAACATATATTTTGATATATGGGTTGACCCTTTTCCGTTTCGGAGCCGAAACGGGCTTTTCGTGTCAATTATCGTTCAAAACCCAAATCCAACCTAGCCTATTCTTTCTATTCTGTTTTTCCTATATATATGTTGTTGTAAACCCTAGGTCATTGCTTATTCCTCATTCTGTACGTATGCTCTTCCACATTCCTCGTTCTGTACGTATGCTCTTCCTCATTCCAATGGCTGCAAACCCTAATCTTCCTAATCCAATTTCAATTTAAAAAAAAATTGCGGATCTGCAGCATCTTCTGGTCGCGCTTCGAATTTCAGAGGCAAAAATGCTGCATCTACTTCGGGTTAGGAAGAAAATTACTCGAGTAGCTCCGGGTTGTTTTGGCAAAAACTCCAAACAAGCACCTGAGAATTGAGGCGGTGGACCGAAGTTGAACCCGAAGTCGACTCAGGACCAGAATTTTCCAATCTTCTAATTTTCCTAACTTTTTCATACGAGCTCGGATTCATGTGCAGTTTGTTTTTCTGGGATCGCATTAGAATTATGGACGTTTTGGCACTGGTTTGGATGGATTTTGAGACTAGTCAAATTTTGGGCTTAAATTGGATTTAAATTCAATTTAAATTCAAAAGGTGAGTGTTTTAACCCACTCACAATTTCTAAAATTTCTTGTGTTTGTTAAATTCATTTATGATGTGATTTGAAATTTATTTATAGCTGTTTGACATAGTTCATCATTTTCTCAGTTAATTTGCATTATTTAATTAACCGGTATTTAATTCAATATTGCATATTAACTGCCAGTTAAATTATTATTTATTTTGTCGCACGTAAACTGCCAGTTAAACAGTTATAATTTATTTTTGAATATAAACTGATAGTTGGTACCTGTTATTACCACCTTTTATATATTGATGTATTGTTTGAATTTGGATGATGATTGTGATAAATGGTTGATGGTTGATATTGGATGAATGGATGTTGTACTTATATTGTTATAAACTGCAAGTTATTATGCATTTTCATTTCATTCAGGATTGCGGTTTGAAATGATACACAACCGCATTTTTTATTTTAAATTACGGATTGAAATGATAAATATCTGTACCACTGGACCATAGGATAGAAAATTATATACAGGCACCGCGGTATATATATATAATTATTTTGAAATGATTTTCTATGGTTTGGAAAGAAATACACGATTTAATAAATATCAATTTCTGATGTTATATAAATATTATTTTATATGTATATATATATATATATATGTAGTTAAATTCTTGAACATAATCTATGTATAAAATTGATTAATAAAAAATGAGTTAACAATGGAGTTTGATTGTTATATATTCTATGGTTTAGTACCTATTTATGATATTGTATATAGAGAGTTTTAATTGATTTAAATGAAATTAAAGTTGGAAGATAAATATGAAATTGGTTAAATTGAATTATTTAAGGATTGTACTTGAATAAATTTGATTTGGAATTTAAATAAAAATGGAGATTTTTAAAGGATATGATTCTTATAACTTGATTTGGTTTAAAGTAATTTAAATGAATATAATGTTGAGATAAATGAATTTATCAAGTTAAATAAATTGAAAGAATATCCACATGTTTGAAGTTAAAGGTTCTACTTAAATTTTTTTAAATTTATTAAGTAAACATTGAATTTGATATATTTGGAATTATCAAAGAATTAGTTTAAAATGGTTGGATATTTAAGCTTGAAATATATTGAATTTGAAATGGTTTATTTGGGAATTCAAATCGGTATTTGGAATTTAATTGTGAAATTAAAGAAGCTATCTGATTATATAAAGTGATTAAATATTTAAACCATTTAAGTATTAGAAATTTTGTTTCAAAGCTATGGGTTTCACGGTATATAAATTTAAAAATGCTATGATTTTTGGAAAAGAGATGTTTTGGAATGAAAAAATGATATCAAAATGATTTGGGTTTTTAAAACAAAAATGCTATTTATATGGTTTTGAAATGGATAATTATATTCTGGTTTTAAAGTATAAACTATTTTTAGTGGACCGCGGTGTTATAATAACGTTTGGTTGTTGAAGAGACCGGGATCGGAAGTTGTCATACTCTCTGCCAACTCCGAAAACTCTTTAACAACCGTGGACGCGATGGAGATTCCAGAATGAAGTAGGATGGTGACGACGTTTCCTTTGAGGTAAAAACGTGGGCCTGACTCCCGTGAGTTGGCATAAGGTGGCTAAAACAGGAGCGATTCTCGGGCCAAGGGGGTAGCACCCTTTATCGGACACATCTCTTCGATCCTATACTCTGACTTTGATTGATTCGGTGGCCACCTTTACTTTTTGATTTTGGGGGTGTTTGTTCGAGTTGGGCGGTAGCTGCGGCTATGTGTTACCACCAGCCCGGATAGCAATTGGTATATCTACCCTGGCATTGCCTAGTTGTGCCGTGTCACCTACCCTAGCGCGCCTTATACCATTTTGGTTTTGTACCAAACCAATGGAGTGCCCTCTGACGACGCCCAGTACGGGGAGATTATGACACTGTATAGACAATGGGAATATATAAATGTGTTAAGGTGGAAAATATAAAGCCTTAACGCTATTTAAAAGTAAGTTTATTTTACAATTAGACACTATTATAATAGCGAAATATACTACATAGTAAATAGTTTAACGGATCCTTAAGAGATGTAAATCCCGAGCTTCTCTTAAGTAACTGCACTCATATTTATTTCAGTTGATTTAACTTACATAAGATCTTTTAGTTCTGACTCGATTGTTTTGTCTTTTCAATTCGCTCGGGTCAGTCCGAGCGTTCAGGATTTGAAGATTTTATTCTGGAGAACGAAGACGAAGATTTGTAATACTATTATCTACTATATTATTCCACCACACCATTTAATTCCGCTGCATTAATTATTATTATTTGGTATGTGTACTCTGATTATTGTATTGTATAAGTAAGGAAAATCGAATATATTTTTTTGTAAAGCGATTTCATGAACCGTATATTTGATTATTATATTTTATCGTTCCGCGGCAAGATTCTGTATTGTTTTACTTCTTCATTCTTTTTCTTATTTACCGCATAACAATCCGCCCTTCCGTATGATTTGAGTTGGCACGTGTGTCGATTTAAAACGTGCCAAAAGGCGAGATGTTACAATGTGGTATCAGAGCTTTGGTTTAGCAATAAACCTTAGCTCTGTGGGGTCTGACTCTTTATTAATAGGGTAGAAATACCCTATGGGAGTCGATGAGTGTATATATGAGAGAGCGTACTTATTAGTGTTATAAAAAGGTTTTATTATTGTGTTAAATTGTTCCGTTTGGTAGTTATAAATTCTGGTTGGTGCATGGGACGCTATAACACTAATAGGGTTTCTAAACACTTAATAGGACAGACTGACACAATATTTGGTTTTAATATAGGTGAATGAAATAATTTTGCCTATTATATTTTCTATATATATAAAATAAAGTTTTATAAATGATATATACTTGATTTCAATATATTTGTTATTAGGTAATGAAATCTATAAATAATAGTTGAAATAAGATGGAAAATAAAATAATTGAAATTGGCAATTTAGAACTTAAGTTTCGAGGTTTTGAAAATTTCTTTCAAATGGTTTTGGAATGTAATAATAATATTTTAGAAGTATTTTTTGATATAAATATTTCGATTTAATTTGAAAGAATTGTTTTTAAAAAGAAACTTTGAAAAGAAATAAGTTATGCACTCCCCTCTATGTCGCTGGAGAATAATTTCAGTGATGAGTGCACGCATCATCGGCATTCATTTTCGAGTTTCGGAGTGGGAAGGTCACTGTAGTAGTTTTAGTGCAGATTCATTTTGATAAAAAATATAAATTTAATTGTTTTAAATATAATGGGATATATATATATATATATATATATATATATATATATATATATATTTAAACTGTAAGTACCAATCTGTATTTAGTTCCTAAAGTAAAACAAGCTGCAACTTTACTTGCTTTTCGTCCAATTGCTTGTTGTAACATTATATACAAATGCATATCTAAAGTCATTGCTTCTAGGCTCAGGCATGTGCTTCCTACAGTCATTTCTGAGAACCAATCTGCTTTTTTGAACAATAGATGCATCCTTGATAATGTGCTGGTCACTCATGAACTTCTTAATGGGTATGGTCATACCAATGTATCTCCTAGAGCAATGATGAAGCTTGACATCAGAAGAGCTTATGACACTGCGTGTTGGGAAGCTTGGACTGGTATTATGAGTTTAATGGGTTTTCCTTGTCATTTTGTTAGTTGGATATATACTTGTATATCCACTGTTTCTTGCTTTTTGTGTTACAATGGGGGCACTGTTGGATATTTCAGAAGTAAAAGGGGTATAAGGCAGGGAGATCCTATGTCTTCCTATTTGTTTATAATTGTCATGGAATTTTTTACACAACTTATTAACAAGCAAGTCAGACTAAATAAATTTCAGTTGCATCCCAAATGCAGGAATCCTAACATTACTTCGTTGCTCTTTGCTGATGATGTGATTCTATTCATGAAGTCAACTGTCTCAACTATTAACTGTTTCAAAGGCATCCTAACCACCTTTGAGAATTGCACTGGACTTCAGGTCAATAGCAGTAAGTCATACCTCTTGGTGGCTGGTCTTAATGATATTGACAAGCAGTCCATTTATCAAGGAAGTCAATTACCCAACCTCCCTGATGGTACCATGCACTTGGGCATTCCCTTGTCCTCTAGGAAAATTGGGTCCACTGCTTGTTTACCTCTTTTTGAAAGAATAACTGAGGCTATGAACAGGTGGGCTAGCAATAAGATATCACAAGCTGGAAGATACACTATCATTAAATCTATTATACAAGCAATGACTGTGTATTGGAGCAGATGTTTTATCCTGCCATCTGCACTTTTATTGAGAATCAGGAAAGCAATGAATCACTTTCTATGGACCGGAGATATGTATTCAACCAAACTTATTCCTATTGCTTATGCCAAATTGGAAAAACCACTTAAATATGGTGGGTTGGGTTTCAAGTGTTTGCCAATTTGGAATCAAGCTGCCTTTTCTAAGCACTTTGATAATCTGATCAATGACAGACCTAACCTATGGGTCAAGTGGGCAAGGAAACATCACCTTGGCAATAAACACTTCTGGCTTATGGTTCCTTCTCCTCTGTGTGGCTGGGTGTGGAGAGCCATCCTTAATCTAAGGAGCATTTTACTTCCCCATGTCCAGCTGTTAATTAGCCCTGGCTGTGATGCAAAGTTCTGGTTTGATCCTTGGGTAAGTAGAGGAGTTATATTGTATGACTTGCTTTCTTATGAGCAGAAAATTCAAACTGGCATCCCTATGAATGCTAGTGCTTATGATTACTGTGTTAATGGTGTGATTGTGTTGCCTTACACTTCCAACCCTAGCATTAATCTTCTATGGGAGTCTGTCAAAGGCTACAAGTTACCCTCTGTTGGAATTGGTTATGTTTGGGCTGCCAAACATGAAAGGCATTCCATTGCTTGCATTTACAAAGCCTTAATTGGAGATGCAGGTAACCCAGTTTTTAGATGGCATACAAGAGTATGGAATAGCTTAACGTCACATAGCCTCAATTTCTTTTTATGGAAGACTCTCAGAAATGCCTTGATGACCAAAGTTAAATTATGCAGTAAAGGTTTTAAAGTGGACTTGAGATGTGTTTTCTGCAATGTTGTTGCTGAAGATACAGCCCACCTGTTTTTTGGTTGTAGGGTTACTGCAAAAATTTGGAAAGCATGTCTCTCTAGTGCTGGTTACAATGATCCTATTCTACATGGGGATGCTGAATGGAACAGGTTGTTCAGGAAGACAAGGTGGAAGAACACTTCAACCTTTTGGCATTTGTTAATGTTGAAAGTTTATGTGACTGTAATTTGGGCTGAGAGAAATGCAAGGGTATTTGACAATAATAGGAAGTCTGCTACTGCCTTGATCAGTGTTATTACAGCTAGGGTGAGGGAGAAGTCTTCTCATCATTCAGCTTATGATACAATGGATTAGGGTGTTGGTGATTTGTTCTTGTGTTCTTGCTTGTTTGTCTTTTTTGTATTCTTTCTTTTTTCCATGTTGTTTCCCTGTGTTTGTGGGTGCTGTTTGGCCTGCTTGTTTTGTTTTGGTGTATGTGCATTTAATAAAAATGGATAGGGTCCATGCAACCCTCCTTGCCGTTCAAAAAAAAAAGTATATACATTTATCTATTATTTTAGAATGATTTGAAATTTAACCCAGTATTTAGTTCTTAAGTTTCCATTAATTAATAGCTTCAATTATAGTAGTGAATTGCAACATAGGTAAGTAATAATTGAAACCTCTAAAGAAAATAAAAGATTAAATTCTAAGTTTCAAATTAAATAAAAAGAAAGTTGGAATTTGTAACTTATGAAACAGAAGATGTAACTATTGAACATTAAATTAAAAGAAATTGGATAAACTTGAGTGATTTTCAATTACATCCTTAAAAAGCATATATATAACATGCCAAATTTTAAAAGTTGAAATGTTTAATACGAAAATGTAATGGAAATTGTACAAGTAAAAGTATGTAATGAAGTGTTCAATAATTTTTTTTATTATAAGAATTGATGTTATAAAGTTACAAACTTAAGTTGTAATTGAAATGCTACCAGTTTGATAGAAATCTAAGTATTATAAAGAAATGATAATAAACTTAAGTAAGTGTTGAAGTTATTTATAATAAAAATATATGGAAAGATGAATACTGTAAATAAATGAATTTAAGCAGTGAATAAATGAATGTAATATAATAAAAGGAAAATTTACATGGTATGAATAAATGATAATAAATAAAATTAAAATTTTGTAAGAAATGAATGTAAATTAAAGGATAAATCATTGTATAAATGAAATGGAAATAAAACGACAATAGTATGAAATGAAAATAAACTTAGTTTATTGATTGGATTCGTTGTTTATTTTGTTTATGGTTGTTGGGTAAGGATACTTTAAAATTGTTTGGATGAATTAATAATCTATTTAGTTTCACCAAAGACCGTTGAGTGAAGGCACTACGCCATAGATGACCTTCTGCAACATTTTTGCAAGGTGTTGCCAGGTAAAATGTTGCGATAGCTATACAATTTTGGTCCTACTGCAACGTTGAATTTTTGGTGTTGCCTTAGCCATAAAAATGTGTTGCCCTAGCTAAACAAGTGTAATTGATGCAACATTTTTTTATAGTGTTGCTATAGCAAACCTTTGCATATCTTTCGCACCGATCCATGCCAATCTACCAAGGCAAATCCTACGTTGGAGAACGTGACACCTCATCAATCCGAACACCACTCCTTGATCTTTTAGAGGCGAGAAGAAAAAAGTCTCCGCAAATAACTTTTTATTTTCATTCTTCTCTGTATTCTTACCAAGGTTTAAGCGAACATTCTTAATTTGGGGTTCAGCGATTTCGGTTCGATTAGGGCTTCGATTTGGGGGTTCAAACTTTGTTCAGCGATTTCGCTTCGATTTGGGGGTTCAAGCATTGTTCACATCACTTTAGGGCTTCAATTTCGATTTTGAGGTATAACCCTCTATCCCATCACTTTTGGGTTTCGATTTAAACTACTTATAAATAACCCTAACTGTAAAATGGAGCGGCAAAGAGTACATCGTTAGGGTTTGCGGCGACGACACAATCACCGAGCTGAAGCGCCGCATTTGCGAGGTCACCAATGTGCTCCCAAAAAGACAAAAGCTTCTTTACCACAAAATGGCATCTAAGCTTGGCGACGATTCTGTGTTACTGTCTCAGCTTAACATTAAGCCTACTGTCAAGACGACTATGATTGGGTTTGTTATTGTATTTTTTTCCTCTCAGGTTACATTTACTTTTGGGGCTATTCATGATTGTTGATTGATTTGTAGGACGGTTGAAGACGAGATATTTGTGGATCAAGTGGATGCGTCGGAGGTTGTGGATGATTTTGAGATTGGACAGGACGAGATAGTGGATATTAAAGACAAGGATTCCAATAAGCAGAAGTTGAACAGAAGAATTAATCAGTATAAGATGCATTTCTTAACTCAGTGCACCACACGTTGTGATTGTCTGTTAGCGCTGGCATAGTTGTTTCCTTGCAAGTTATTATGGCACTTAGGAGCTTGATGCTTAAAAAATGAAATTCTATTATGTTACTTTGGTTTTGGAACTAACACACATTATGCATCTGTAGGTAATGTATCAATGAGAAGACGTCAATGTGAATACTAATCAATAATTAGATGAATAGTAATTGTGTGAATGAATTAAATGCTTAACATCTCCTTCGACTCAAATCCAAAAGCGCAAATTAGGCATCCAGTTGAAGTCCATAATGACTTCGGAGACATGTTAAATAAATCTGTGGCTGATAATTCTATATCATATGAAAGAAAATTTGTTAACTAAGCAATTCAAATTGACTTAAGGTTTAATTTTTTTTTCATTTTCTAACTTAGCCTATATGATTTAGGATCACGGTCCATTTTGAATCAATGCAAATATGATTTGAACTGTCATATGTCCTAGGCATTATTGATTACTCATGTGTGTTATTGACAATTGTGTATTTTCACTTAAAGCACCATGCCTACCTATCAGTTCACCAAGATATTGTGCTATTACCTATCGGTTTACCAAGATAACGTGTTAGAAAACGGTCTTCCATTCATACGTAGATGTATCCATATTGTTCATTGGTCATAGTAGGTGACTATGCTATACCCTTAATTATTAATTGTATTAATTTTACTGTTATACCTGTGTTGTCAACATTTTCTTGTTTGATTTATCTTTTTGTTCTGTGAGCTTTGCAATGAGCTAATGTATTTGCTTGCTGATGCTCAATTGCTTAGTTGAAACTACGGAATCCTTGTCGTGACGGAAAAAAGCTGCTTGTCTTGGATATTGATTACACTCTGTTCGATCACAGATCTGCAGCTGAAAATCCACTTGAGTTAATGCATCCATGCAAGTAGATAAATATCGATACTTGATATTGATATTGCCTTATTATTATTCTAACTGCACTGACATTATAGTTTCTTAACAGATCTTCATGAATTCGTAACTGCTGCATATTCCGAGTATGATATCATGATATGGTCTGCGACCGGGTATATTATTTGTTTTTGTTATATTAACCCTTTTTGGTCAGACATTACTCATTACTCATAATGATAGTATATGCTTAGATGTCACTCATTTTGCAGAATGAAATGGGTAGAGCTAAAGATGAACCAACTTGGAGTTTTAAATAATCCAAACTACAAAATTACTGCTCTTCTTGATCACGCCATGATCACGGTACAGTCTGATCACCATGGAACCTTTGACTGCAAGCCACTTGGTCTTATTTGGGCTCAATTCCCAAAGGTTAACTCTGATATAATAAACATAAACCGTTGCCTTCCTCCTTTAACATATAGCCACTGACATACTTTTCAATTATTATTTCTATCAGTTTTACAGTTCAAAAAATACTATAATGTTTGATGAACTTAAAAGGAATTTTGTGAGGAATCCACAAAATGGTCTTACAATTAGGCCATTTCGGAAAGTGCATTTGAACATCAATGTAGAGGATCTAACTTCCACAATCATGTCCAGTGAGACTGATAATCTGACGGGAGGCACCAGCTCTTAAGTCTCATTTATGAATTGTTATGTGTACCGGATATTTTGGGGTAGCTTTGTAGTATTTTGGGGTAACTGGATATTTTGGGGTAATCGACATTAATTGTGACATGTACTGCTGTATGAATTGTTATCTGTGTTGTGTATTATGCTGTGTATTATGCAAGTGTTTTATGTGATATTGTACTGTGTATTATGCAAGTGTTCTATGTGTTATTGTACTATTTTATGTGCTCTTAGTGTCTCTTAAGTATAGTGTTGCAGTAGCTTCAGTATAGTGTTGCAGTAGCTTCAGAATGGTGTTGTAGTAGCTTCAGAATAGTGTTGTAGTAGCTTCATAATAGTGTTGCCACCGGGTTATAAATGTTGCTTAAAATAATGTTGCAATAGTCATTCAAGGTGTTGCCATAGGGATGGACCCAATTGGGTCGTGGGCCCCACATTGTGGGCCCCACAAGATGTGGGTCCCACAACTTCAGAAAGTTAATATCTATAGCAACATTTTTGGAATGTTGCTACAGATACCATGGGTGTTGCCATAGACCCAAATAGGGTTTTATTGCAACAATATTACTTATGTTGCCTTAGATAGTCAAAATGTTGCCTTTGAGGTCTAAGGCAACGGCAAAAATTGCATCACCCTAAAAGTGTTGCCATAGACCTATGGCCACATTTTTCGGGCCTGAGCCAACATTTTTTTTGTGTTACGGAAGGCCATTTATGGCGTAGTGAGGGTACTCTTAGTAGTTTATTTTTCATTCCATACAATTTAAAGTTTTGAAGCCGAACAACTATTTGTTTTGTTTGATACGATTGAATGATTGATTTGTATTGATTCCGTGTAATGGTTGTATATTTTGTTGCAAGTGATTAATGGTTGTATTGATTTGGTTGTTGGTGGTTGAGACCACTTTAAAGATTTCATTTTATATAATTATTAACTCTTCTAGATTATGTAAGTGAAATGCAGGTTATGGAAGAAATTGCTACTGTTTTTGGTTCCATAAAAATAAGCGTAAATTGCTCAACAAATAGGTACGTTTTTCGGATTTCGATTTATAGCGTTATTATATTATTTTTCCCGGGTTGGGATATATATTATTTTGTTAAATATATGTTGTATATCGTTATTTTTGATAATATATTTTCTCCCGAGCCTCTCCGTACAAAGGAAACTCGGCCGAAATTTTCCGTAAAATTCTGGACTTAGAAATTTTTTCAAAATGATTTCCAAACTTTATTCATTTAAGTATAAAAAGATTTAATGGTTATAAAATGGGTATATTTTATTTAAAGTAATAAATTTTGTAAATTATTTGTTTAAAAATTTAATATTTTGAATAAGACATATTGTTTATTTAAATTCTTTCTTCTCCCTTCTTTTTTCACTTTCAGGGACGAAAAGGTTTGAGTGGGGGAGAGTGTAACGACCGTAAATTCTGGTAAATAAAAGTGGATAAATTAATGAGATTTTGTAATTAAATTAGGAAGAAATAAAAAATTTATAACCTATATTGAAGTAAATGTTAAGAATGTAATTTAACAATGGTTATAAAAATTTAATTTTTGACAATTGACGGGAAATCCCATTTATGAGTAGTGTAAGTTGTTACATTTGGTTATAAAATATAAAATGAGAAAATAAAAGTAATTGTTGGATTAACCAATGCGATAATTTATTTATTAAAAGTAACTACATGTAAATTTAGGCAAGTCAAAGCTGAATTTGTATAAATTGAATTTTTTATAAGTTGCAATAATAATAAATAAAAGTTTACGTTAATGTTAATTAAGGGATATTTGGAAATAATTTTAATGGTATTCATAATAGAACAAGTTGTTGAATCAATGAAATGGAAGAAAAGATTTATTAATGTAAACTTAATACAAGAAAAAATGGAAAGGGAAGGTCTGGGGAATTATTGGAATTTGTTAATGGAAAAATAATAATATACTTAATGGTAACTAGATGAAAGCAGAAGTATTTAAGAATTATAACATATGTTTGATAATAGGGAATTCATAGGTGTAATTAAAGTCATGGTAACACATGTTACGAGTTACCCGTTTATTTGGTTTAATAATTAAAATGAGAATCAACTGGAATTAAATGAGCCTTAATGTTATATTAATAAGAACTAACGCACTAACTAAATTTGTGCACACCCTATTAATTGAAACAAAAGTTAAAGTTACGATTGATTGAAATTAGTAAATTGGGAATGGAAATCAAAATTATGTTAATTGATGAAGAATGCGTAATAAAGTGTAAATTTATAAAATCAATGTCCGTTAAGCAGTTATAATATTTATAGTTGATAATAAAAGTTACTTAGTGATTTTTAATATAGTAACGGAAGGGGGAATGTAAATTTAATAGAAACATAAATTTATATTTTAGGTCGTAATTGGTGAATTGAGAAACAAGTTCGAATGAGGTATTTGATGGAATTCTTTAATAAATAAGAATTTGTTGTCCTGTATTATAAACTTAGGTATAATTGAAATTACTTCTAATAGAATATAATAGAAGGGAAGTATTATAAATGAATGGTTAGAGACTTAAGTAAACAATTAGGAGGCTAAGAAATTTGATTTAGCATAATTACTATAAATAAATGAATGATAATAAATGAGGTTATGTAATAACGAAGGAATGAATAAATATATAATACAATAAAAGAAGAAACTGACATGACAATTTTAAATGAAAACGAATATTTAGGAGTAATAAATGAAAATTTTGAAATAAACATTGAACCAATAAATAAAAGTAAAAGTTGTAAAATAAGTAAATGAAAATTTTATGGATGAATCCTTACATGAATAGAAAGGGGAACGAAGCAATAAATGTTATGAGATGAAATTTATAAGAATGAGACTGAATTAGGCAAATTGGTGACTATCGTTAATTGTACCCATTTGTTTCATCTATTGAATTAGTTTTGAATCCATTGGAATAAAACGTAAGTAAAAAAAACTACGTTAATGAAAATTTAGAGGAAATTTGAGAATATTAATGCAGTAACTACAAACCAATGTAAATTGCATCCTTTTGATAATAATAGACCGAACAATATGACTATTGGTTGATTTAAAGTATAGAAAGCAAGATTTATTAATTTAATTTAAGTATAGAATTCAATAATGTTATTAATTGCAAAATAAGATGGAAATGAAAACGTTTAAATGCTACGTTATTGAAATTAAAATCGAATTGAGGATAATAATGTAATAAATCATGAACCAATGTAGTGGCAATCTTATTTTGGTAAAAGATGTGAATAAGAAGGCTTAAAAATTTAATAAATGGGCTTTTGAGAATTTAATTTATAAATTCTAAATATAATGAAGCGGAGAAATTAACATTGCAATTGATAGATTTATCAACTTTTAATTTACATATTTTTGTGAATGCTTAAGAAATATAAAGGTGATAAAATTGTCAATTATAAAATTGTAATTTAAAAATTGGATTTAATTAATTAATTATTAATTTATTTAATTAATGGAAAAATAGCCATTTTGGCCACTGACTCGGATTTCGATGAAATTAGTTTTATCGGATCTGTATCTATGAATTATTGTAGGATTTCAAGTTTCATAACGATCGGGCTTATCCTTTGATCGTACGAGATTGAAACGCATAGAAATAAATGAAATTGAAATTAAGTGAAATCAATTTGAAATAAACTGAAATTTGAATAACTTCTTCATACGATGGAATTTGGAATTGAAACCTGTTCCATCGATTTTAAAATCATTTAAAACATATATTTTGATATATGGGTTGACCCTTTTCCGTTTCGGAGTCGAAACGGGCTTTTCGGGTCAATTATCGTTCAAAACCCAAATCCAACCAAGCCTATTCTTTCTATTCTGTTTTGCCTATATATATGTTGTTGGAAACCCGAGGTCATTGCTTATTCCTCATTCTGTACGTATGCTCTTCCACATTCCTCATTCTGTACGTATGCTCTTCCTCATTCCAATGGCTGCAAACCCTAATCTTCCCAATCCAATTTCAATTTCAATTTATAAAAAAATTGCGGATCTGCAGCAACTTCTGGTCGCGCTACGAGTTTCAGAGGCAAAAATGCTGCATCTACTTCGGGTTAGGAAGAAAATTACTCGGGTCGCTCCGGGTCGTTTTGGCAAAAACTCCAAGCAAGCACCGGGGAATTGAGGCGGTGGACCGAAGTTGAACCCGAAGTCGACTCAGGAGCAGAATTTTCCAATCTTCTAATTTTCCTAACTTTTTCATGCGAGCTCAGATTCATGTGCAGTTTGTTTTTCTGGGATAACATTAGAATTATGGACGTTTTGGCACTGGTTTGGATGGATTTTGAGACTGGTCAAATTTTGGGTTTAAATTGGATTTAAAGTCAATTTAAATTCAAAAGGTGAGTGTTTTAACCCACTCACAATTTCTAAAATTTCTTGTGTTTGTTAAATTCATTTATGATGTGATTTGAAATTTATTTATAGCTGTTTGGCATATAGTTCATCATTTTCTCAGTTAATTTACATTTATTTAATTAACTGTTATTTAATTCAATATTGCATATTAACTGCCAGTTAAATTATTATTTATTTTGTCGCATATAAACTGCCAGTTAAACAGTTATAATTTATTTTTGAATATAAACTGATAGTTGATACCTGTTATTACCACCTTTTATATATTGATGTATTGTTTGAATTTGGATGATGATTGTGATAAATGGTTGATGGTTGATATTGCACGAATGGATGCTGTACTTATATTGTTATAAACTGCAAGTTATTATGCATTTTCATTTCATACAGGATTGCGGTATGAAATGATATACAACCCCTTTTTTTTATTTTAAATTGCGGATTAAAATGATAAATATCCATACCACTGGACCATAGGATAGAAAATTATATACAGGCACCGCGGTGTGTATATATATATATATATATATAATTATTTTGAAATTATTTTCTATGGTTTGGAAAGAAATACACGGTTTAATAAATATCAATTTTTGATGTTATATAAATATTATTTTATATATATGTGTAATTAAATTCTTGAATTTAATATATGTATAAAATTGATTAATAAAAAATGAGTTAACAACGGAATTTGATTGTTTTATATTCTATGGTTTAGTACCTATTTATGATATTGTATATATAGAGTTTTAATTGATTTAAATGAAATTAAAGTTGGAAGATAAATATGAAATTGGTTAAATTGAATTATTTGAGGATTGTACTTGAATAAATTTGATTTGGAATTTAAATAAAAATGGAGATTTTTAAAGGGTATGATTCTTATAACTTGATTTGGTTTAAAGTAATTTAAATGAATATAAAGTTGAGATAAATGAATTTGTCAAGTTAAATAAATTGAAAGAATATCCACTTGTTTGAAGTTAAAGGTTCTACTTAAATTTTATTAAATTTATTAAGTAAACATTGAATTTGATATATTTGGAATTATCAAAGAATTAGTTTAAAATGGTTGGATATTTAAGCTTTGAAATATATTGAATTTGAAATGGTTTATTTGGGAATTCAAATCGGTATTTGGAATTTAATTGTGAAATTAAAGAAGCTATCTGATTATATAAAGTGATTAAATATTTAAACCATTTAAGTATTAGAAATTTTGTTTCAAAGCTATGGGTTTCAAGGTATATAGGTTTAAAAATGCTATGATTTTTGGAAAAGAGATATTTTGGAAAATTGATATCAAAATGATTTAGGTTTTTAAAAAGAAAATGATATCGTATTTGTATGGTTTTGAAATGGATAATTATATTCTGGTTTTAAAGTATAAACTATTTTTAATGGACCGCGGTGTTATAATAACGTTTGGTTGTTGAAGAGACCAGGATAGAAAGTTGTCATACTCTCTGCCAACTCCGAAAACCACTTTAACAACCGTAGACGCGGTGGAGATTTCAGAATGAAGTAGGATGGTGGCGACGTTTCCTTTGAGGTAAAAACATGGACCCGACTCCCGTGAGTTGGCATAAGGTGGCTAAAACAGGAGCAATTCTCAGGCCAAGGAGGTAGCACCCTTTATCGGATACATCTCTTCGATACTATACTCTGACTTTGGATTGATTCGGTGGCCACCTTTATTTTTTGATTTTGGGGCTGTTTGTTCGAGGTGGGCGGTAGCTGCAGCTATGCGTTACCACCAGCCCGGATAGCAATTGGTATATCTACCCTGGCATTGCATTGTTGTGCCGTGTCACCTACCCTAGCACGCCTTATACAATTTTGGTTTTGTACCATACCTAGGGAGTGCCCTCTGACGACGCCCGGTACGGGGGAGATTACGGTACTGTATAGACTATGGGAATATATAAATGTGTTAAGGTGGAAAATGTAAAGCCTTAACGCTATTTAAAAGTAAGTTTATTTTACAATTAGACACTATTATAATAGCGAAATATACTACATAGTAATAGTTTAACGGATCCTTAAGAGATGTAAATCCCGAGCATCTCTTAAGTTACTGCACTCATATTTATTTCAGTTATTTTAACTTACATAAGATCTTTTAGTTCTGACTCGAGTGTTTTGTCTTTTCAATTCGCACGGGTCAGTCCGAGCGTTTCAGGATTTGAAGATTTTATTCTGGAGAATGAAGACAGAGATTTGTAATACTATTATCTATTATATTATTCCACCACACCATTTAATTCCGCTGCATTAATTATTATTATCTGGTATGTGTACTTTGATTATTGTATTGTATAAGTAAAGAAAATCGAATATTTTTTGTAAAAAAATTTCATGAACTGTATATTTGATTATTATATTTTATCGTTCCACTGCAAGATTCTGTTTTGTTTTATTTCTTCCTTCTTTTTCTTATTTACACCATAACAATCCGTCCTTCCGTATGGTTTGAATTGGCACGTGTGTCGATTTAAAGCGTGTGAAAAGGCGGGACGTTACAGTACGAGTGACTGTTTACAGAAATAGAGCAACATATATAAAGTTACAAGATGGAAAGGTTGCAGAAATAGCTTGGTTTCTTTCAGTCTATTTTACTTTAGCAAACTTTTTTAAAACAAAGAGAACTACATAAAGTTAAAAACTCAAGTGCGAATGAAGAATTTTCTATTGCATGAAATAAGGTAGGGAATGGAGCTTTGTCCTTATAATTACTCATTGCATATCAAACAATGTTTTGTTTGAGTGTTTCTAGTCCTCTTCTTCTTGTTATTTGTCCTTGTTCCTTTGATATTCCTTTTTTTGTTTTTTTACTATGCATGCTGCTATGTTCATTCATTTTTGTTTTCTACTATTGACCACTCTGTTTTAGTCTTAGCTCCTTTTGTTTGCTGTTTTGTTTATGTTTCTTTGTTTGTATTTCCTTTGTTTCTTGCACCGCAATAAAATTGGTAGGGAACCAGTTAAACCGGCTGGCTTTGCAAAAAACACTTAAAATTAATTTCAAAATAGGCATAGAACCTAAAATGCATGTTAGTGAAAAGATATTAACTAAATGGATATAATGATAGAGTTAAGGGTATACCATAGGACAATTATGTAACTTGTTACATATATCTAACTCGATAACTAATCTTGTTTGAAATAAAAGGAGTTTTCTTTCTATTATTTTGTTGATATTGTGCGTTATATATTAATTAACACAATTTAATGTATATTAAATAGAAAATCTATAAAAGGTATGTTTTGTGATTATAGTTACAAAGTCTTGTAATTGTGAGTAATTTATAACAATAGAAATAAATATACCATTTTAAATATTTTTAGTCAAGAAATAGTGAGATTAGATATTGATATATCCATTGAGACTAGAGTAAGTAACGCTCCCCAAATGTTGAGTGTACTACTGACTACTGGTGGTGACATCAAGAAGTTACGTATCGATTGTTATTTGGTAACTACGGAATGACTCACGCGGCAGTTTTATGTTGGTTTATATAATTAAGATCAAATAGAAAATACTCCTCACTTAAGGAAATTTTTGATCATCACCGTGGAAGCTCCGCTTTGATTACAGTTAAAACATAGCATTGCATCAATCGAACAATTATAGTTGGATCGAGTGGAAGAATTAGAATTGAAATACTATTCAAGAGAGGATTCATCTTCTAGGTTAAATGAGGTTAGTTTCATGGTCAACCAAAGTCAAGTAACCAATGTTTCTTGCCAGAGCATTTAGATTATTAATAATTGTTATTATTGAATCAAGTACTTTTTATTTGGACTATAAAGTTGAATATGGACAATATTGGAATCTTGATCGTTGCTAATTTCAGTAAGTTCAAGTGATAAAAATTTAACGAAGAAAATTGGTATAAATAAATATCATTACTGAATAAAGGTAAAAATTATAAAAATTGGATTTTTATCAAAGTTATGTAAGCATTAAATTTGGCTAAAATATCGCACCATTGGCTAAAGTGATATTTGAGTGTTAATATTCGAATTGTTCGATATTAATCGTTGATCGAATATGTACCTAAAGGGTAAATATACAACGGCAATGTTGAATCTCCCATCTACAACCCAATTTTATTAAATTATAAATATTACAGTTAATTAACATTTATGAAATATTAATCATAAATTTTTATTTGAATTGTGTTGATCGGTATTAAAAATAGTGCGTATGTAAAGTCAGTATCCACTTGTCGATGTACGGCAGATGAATATTTAACTTTGATTGGAATGTAAAATGTCTGATCCGGCTTGAAGTGAATTGAGGCCATGTAGGAAAGCAATTTTGCTCGACCATGACGGGGAAGATTGGTTTGGATTTTGATTCCAAAAGGAGTGTAAATAACGATTCCAAAAGGTGTGTAAATAACTAAGATACGAATATAAGGCAACTCGTTTCGCTCGAATCCAGCCTCTTATAAGAAAATTACGATTGAAATAGCATAATGATTTAAATAAAATTAATTAACATACTAATTAACTAATTACCTAAACTAACCCTCACCTCTCTTAGCAGAATCAAGGCCGCACAATTCCTCCTCCTTCTAAGCAACGCGACTTTGCTTTATCTTTTTTTTTTGTCTAACCGCCGTTAACATACTCTGCCAGTGCTGCGACTGTGGCCGCCTCTTCCCCAACCGCCGCCAACAAGCCACGCATGCTGATTCGAGAATCGAAGCCAAAACCTCTTCACTAGTGCAGGTGAACGCGGCCCCATAGCCGTCGTCGCTGCCTTCGCCCTGGTCGTTCCCACGCACGCTGAACGCGTACGAGCACCACGAGTTGCTCGTTTATTATTTTCCTTATTTCTCGATATGCCAAAAATTTGAAATAAAGGGGGGAAATATGGAGAAGAAAGGAACGGGGCGGAGTGTAAGAAGTGTTGAGATATGGTATGTAACTATATATTATTATAATTAGAAAATATCTAACCTAAAACGTCCGAAATTCTCGAGATCTAAACGAGGCATGCCATCTGGTGTTCTATACGTAATACCTCTATTTCGAACACAATGAAATAAGTATCGGAGCCAATTCCATCATATTCAGAAGATAGCATTACAAAATCGAATTATTTTAATTAAATTCTAAAAAATTCTACGCGCTTTAAGCTCGCTCGGCTAAATAATAAATCCAATTGCTATGTAAGTTGAAATCCTATAATAATTCACTATTACGCATCCGGTGAAACTACCTTCGTCGAAATCCGAGAAAGAGCCTAAAAGAATATTTTCACACGTTAAATAAAATATAAAACTTCCTATTTTTATTTATTCACCTTTAAATTCAATTTTAAAAGTAAACAATTTTCATTGTTGCCTAAATAAAATTAAATCAACTTTTGAAATTATATTCATTCATATTTAATTCATGATTGAATTATTCAAATAATTCCAATATTAAATTTAAAAAATCTAATTATCCAATAAATAACCATTTTTCAAATATAAGTTTTTTAACTTATAAAATTTACTTTTAAAACGGGTTCAAATAATAAAACAACTGCTTTCATTTTACAATAATTCAATATTCATTATTCAGTTCCAGCTATTGACTATAAATACGTTCAATATATAGAATTTCATTTCAATACTTATCATTGCCTTAATTTTCAAAGTTGGTTATTTCAAAATTTTATTCAAATTCATATTAAATAAATTACATAAATAAAACATATGATTTTGTCTCTAACCATTTTTATTCGATAACTGTATTAAATTTAATAATTTAAAATAATTAAAATATATAGGTCGTTACACTCTTCCATACTCAAAACTTTTCGTCCTCAAAAGGAGGTTAAGTAGAAAACTTAACATTGACATATTTTATTAAAAATAATTAACATACAAACATTAAAATGTTATTTACAAAACCTTTTATACATTCTACTATGCCATTCCGATATTGGTTTTACGAAAATTACAACTTATATATAAAACAAGTTTTAAATTTTAAAATCTCAAAAATTTTCTAACACCAAATTTATGGAAAATTTCGATAACGTCTCATTTGCATGACTGATCGAAATTTTTTTACAATACAATATATAACACAAATGTTACAACCTGGTTTTGATGATTATCTATAATATTAAATTATAACGGGGGTTATAATTTAATATTGTGAACTAAAAATAAATTGGATATCTAAATTGCTTATTGGAATAAACAATGGGTTTTAGAAATAAAATGAGAAAATAAACTTTTAAGAATTTCATTATGGTTGTTTGAGTTAAAAATGAGTGAAAGATGATTTTTATTTTAGAAAATGCAACAATTCTTGTAATTATTGCCAAATATTTCTTTTAATGATTTTTAAAAAAAGTATTTGTTTTATAATATGTTTATTATAAATAAAAAGGTGAAATTTGGTTTAAAAATAAGTTTTAATTATAAAAATGGTGGAAATGGTTTATTTTGTTTTATTACATAAGAAAATTAGTTTTGTGTAATTTTTGGGAGTCAAAATAGCGATTTATGTAAATATTTGAGTAAAGTATGTATTTATTGAAAAATGAGAGTTTTTGATAATAAAATATTTTTAAAACAAAATTACCTTTTTAGTGGTTGTAAATATTTTACTAAACATGGAGATATGTTTACATAATTTTATTGTGCTAAAACATTGTGAAAAACATGTTGTTTATTATTACATGGTGTATTTGGTAATTAAGTGATGAAATTAATTTTACGTAAGCTAATTATTTATTTTGGGTCCAAGCCTACTTATCAAAATAAGCTTGAACTAACAAAAATGAGAAAGATTCCTTTCTCCAAAAAGCACTATGTTCACTTTAATACTTACGGTAAATAGAAAACAGAAAAGAAAGAAGCCTTCTCCATTTTCAAATCTGAATCAAAAATCCCCAAACCCCTTCAATCACTTGCTGTTATTTATCAAAACAAGGCTCTTTTATACCAGTAATCAACTCCAAATCAGAGAGTAATTCATTAAATTTCGATTTTTGGTTTGGGTTGTCTATAATGGGTGCTTTTCATTTTGCATGTCAATGTACTGAGCTTTTGCAGGCTACTGAAGCCTTCTTTTGCCAAAAGGTTGCGGAATTCGCCAAATTTCTTCAAGTCTGCTCTTCTAAGTTGCAAGGTGAGTGTCAAAACTCATAAATCAAGCTATAGCAAAGCTTCAAAAAGCCAAATCTGAGCAAAAATATAGTTCTGTAAATTTTCATGTAGTTATTTTGTTTTTATGAAAATTGTGTTTGGGTGCTACTTTGCATGACCATATCTTCTTTTTCCTATGTCGAAGTTCGCTGATTCATTTTTTATTTGAAAGTTGAAATTTTCATATATGCATATATCAATTTTCCGTTCAATCAAAGGTCATTTGGTCCTCTGTTTCATGCCGAAAGTTGAACCTGAGATGGTGTACAGACCTATACATATTTCTATTTTCTAAGTTGCTGCAAACATGGCCTGAGTCCATGTCTGAGATAGCGTGTCTTTTTATTTCCTGTCAGAATTCATCGATTTTCTATTTGAAAGCTAAAGTTTTCTACTATGTGCTCACCAATTTTTGTTAAATCTGAGGTCGTTTGGTCACTTTTTTCATGATTGTAAGTTGAACCCAAGAGGGTTTTCATACGTGGTTAGAATTCAACATGACATGAGTTCATGCTTGAAATTTCATATTTTTACCATTTCATGTTGAAATTCAGTGAATCTTTTTCCATATTCGTAGATAAATTGTTCTACTTTGTGTGCATCAAATTTCAAACCATTCCGAGGTCATTAAGCCATTCGAATCATCTTTGAAAGTTGAACCCGGAGAAGATTTCAAACCTGGGTATTATTTTTGGCATGTGTATTTTTGGGTTCTGCCATGTTTTCTAATCCGTTTTCTGACTTCTTTATCTTATTTTTGTGATCTTTTTGAACTGTTTTGAAGGACATGAAGCCTATTAATAGGCGAGCCAAAATTTTGGTAAATTTGTGATTCAAAGCGAATCGATTTTTGAGATGCTTTCGAATGTCGGTTTTGGTGTTTTTCGATGATTTTTCTTTGATTTTAAGCACTGGTTTTTCTAATTGAGTTTTAAAATGAGTCGACTTTTGAAATAATTATTATATAATATTGGTAAAAAAAATTTATGCTATAAAAACTATATATTCTCTATAATAAGGGAATTTCAAAGATTTTTTTCAAAAACGATTTCGAATAATTGTTTTAAAATCTTGTTTTCTCAAACAAAATATTTTTTATATAAAATACATGTTTTTGCACTATTCGAGCAAATGAGAAAGAGAATTGAATGATTGGGTAAACGCGTGGTATGGGACACGTGTTTTATCCTTTCGGTTAATTCCTGACTTGTCTGTTTGATCGTTTGACCTTCACGTCGAATTTGCCGACGAGATGAAGCAAATATTTTTACTGATTTCTAGTGTGGCATTGGCTAGCGGTTAGTAAACCGATTAGTGAGAATGTATGGTATGTGATGCAAGTTAAAACTTTTCCGGTTTCTATCTGAGAGTTTGTGACACATTTGTCTAAGAGACGTATTTACCAGTACTAGACCTTCGGGTCATTTGTCCTTTGAAATGTTTTTCTAGAAGACGAATTTTTCCTTTGAGATGTTGTCCTTCGGGATGTTTTTCTAAGAGACGTATTTGCCCTTCAGGATGTTGCCTTTAGGATGTTTGTCTAAGACACATGGTACCTTATTTTGATAAAACCGGACTTGGTAGACTTCGACCATTTGTGATGTAACGATCTCGTTTTTGTGTCAAATTTATATTGATAATTAATATAAATTATTGGATTTAATTGTGAATTAGTTTGAATTTTTTCCAAAGTTAAATAAGATTTGTGTTTGTTTATATAATTATATATATAAATGATTGTAAATTGAATTTTTGATTTGAAATTCAAAAATAAATATTTTGAAAAATAAATTAGATTTAAAAACTCCATATTTTAAAATTAATAAAAATTTGCATTCTAATATTATAATGTATATATAGGTATATTTATATATATATTGATTTGGAAAGTTATATTTTGAATTTAATATAATGGTTTCCAAAAGCTATTTAAAGGGTTAAATTCTAATATAATGTATACACGTATAAAACATAACTAAGTATGATTTATATATATAATATGTGTGTTCATTTATTAATGTGTAATTATATTTTAAAAATCAATTTCTTTAAAGTTATAAATATTTATAAAAAAAAGGAAATGCATTAATTTAATAATAGAAATTGTATTAATAAAAATATAAGACACACACACAGATATATATATATATATATATATATATATATATATATATATATATATATTTCTAAACCAAATGAGAAAAAATGATAAAACTTATTTAAACATTAAAGGACAAGTGTTACCTTTTTAAAATGTATTATGACATTTGTAAGAAAATAATCAAAGGTTTAAACATTTGTAATTTAAGAAATCATGCAAATGAACAAGTGGCAAATATGTTTTTCTTTCAAAATTGTAATGTAAATAAATATCAATGTTTTTAAACCAGGATTCATTTTTTTTTCTTCACTCCTCAGTCTTCTTCTTATCTTTCAAAAGAAAACGAAAACCTGAAACAAATTTAAAAATCAAATCTGAAGCAAACAACAACTCCTCCACAAACAAGATTCAAACCATCTCAAATCAAAAAGCAAACCAGGAAATAAGACAACAAAATCAAAAGAAAGTTTAAATCAGAAACATTTTCCAGTTTTTAAAAAAACAAATACAGATCATCTTCAAACCAGATTCAAGTTCAAACGACAATCAGATACAATGCAACTCAATTTCAATCGAATCAGCTTCAGTTTCAACTCAAGTATATTTCGTAAAGTGTTGAACAAGTTGTTCTCGTATTTGTTAATGATATCCTGATTTGGTAAGCCAAATATAGAATGGATATTCAATTTAATCTAAAAAACTTTTTCACTGTGTGTTTGTCTCCTTATCTAGCAAATTTCGGGGACGAAATTTTCTTAAGAGGGAATCTGTAACGATCCCGGTTTTTTAGCAAATTTAATTTGGAAATTAAAACAAATTTTTGGATTAATTGTGAATTAATTTGAAAAATTTGGAAATAAATAGATTGTGAATGTAATAAAAAATATATTTATAAAAAGAATTTTGATTTGCAAAAATGAATGTCTTCAAAATGAATTGTATTTAAAAAATTCTATATTTAAAACTGATAAGAATTTGTTTTCTAATTTTATATGTGTATATGTATGTATGTATGTATGTATGTATGTATGTATGTATGTGTGTGTATATATATATATATATATGTATATATATATATGGTAGTTATTATTTGAGATTGATGTAATAATGTTCAAAAGGCTATTTTAAGTTAAATTCTTTTATATATAAATAGTTGTAAACATGATACTTTTTCAAAAGTTATTCAAAGTTAATTTTGTATATTTTCAAAAATAATTGAATAAATATTTATTTATTTCAAAGTATGATAACTTAATTTTAAAATTTTGAAATAAGATATTCTTCACTTCAACATAATACATATGTAAACATATTACATAAACAATAAAAACATAATATTTAGAATTTATATAAACACAAAAACATAAGATAAAAGGGTTTAAAACAAAATTTATCAAATTATTTAAAGGATGGATTTAAACATAAAAATGCATACTTGTAACACTTGTAAATAAATTTTTAACATATATAACACTTGTAAAATAATTATGTCTTGAAATAAACAAGTGGCATTTATCTCTTTCAATTTGAATTTGAATTATATAAACATGTTTAAAAGAAGTAAACCTTGTTCTTTCATTGATCAGTGTAAAACTTTCTCTCATCTTCTCTAAAATATGAAAACGAAAACTGAAAAAGAAACAAATCATTCTAGATCATTAACAAAAACAACCTCTTAACAAAATAATAAACAAAAAACCTGGAAGCTTTAAAACCTGAAAACAAGTAAAGCTTTAGCCTGGTCAAACAAGCAAATCAGTGCTCAACTCAATATGCAAGCAAGATTCAAGATCAATTCAAACTGGAGTAAAACATGCAACAAACATTAAGTTCAACTTCAACAAAACAAATTCAAATTCAAGAAGACAGTTCAGGTCAAAGAAAATCAAAAATAAAAATTCAGTTCAACATCATAGAAATAAAAACTGGTTTTCTGTTAGCTCTCAGGTGAGTAAACCTCTACCTTAAAACCACTACCAACATCATATAAATATGAAATTTTTTGTGTATGAATGTTTATGTATACATGTGCAAAATGTTGGTGTGTAAGTCTGTAAATAGGCAAAAGAAGGCCTCTGTCTTTTTTTACAGATTTTCAAAACCTCTTCAAAGAAAAAAAATTCAAATCCCTGGAAACAAATTTAATATGCCGTCATACAATCAATGTTGAGTTAAGATATTTAACGATGAATTGTGTATACAAGTGTAAAATGATTTTTAGAAATAATTTCAAGTTTATTCATTAAGAAAATATTTAAAAAAAATGGAACTATAGTAAAATATGTTCAAAACAGGAAAATCAATGATCACGAATTCAAGTTTGATTTCATAAATTGATTCATAGTAGGGAATGATGATTTTTAGGTAATAAATTCATGATTTTTAAGATTGGGTACGATGAGATAATACGATTTGATCAGAATTGGAAGTTTCATTGATTTCTAATGAATGATGACTAGTAGTTGGTCGAGCTTAGGCCTAGAGTTGGCTCGTGCGTCAGGGTTCAAGGGAAAAATGCTTGATGGATTTTTAGGTGACGGTTGTGGCGTAACGTCGGTGAACTAGTGTTCATTTGCCTGTTTGGGTTGAGGGTGAAATCGAGATGATTTCTTTGTCGTTGTTGCATCGGAGTCGACCAGAGTGGTGAGGATAGAAGCGTGAAACTTCGGTGGTGATCTGAACATGATCGCGAGTTTTCTGGCAATCGGAGGCGGCGGCACGAGATGGTTTTCTGGTAGCTGGATTTTGTTCTAGTGGTGCTGGGTACTCGATTTTGGTTTGGATCGAGTTAGATGTTCTAGGTGTTCAGGTTAGTCAGTAGTGTCATTGACGATTTGGGGATGGTTACGACAATGATTGGAGGCGCTCCGACCCAAGTGTACACGTGCACGCGAACATGAGTATGTCTGGGTTGTTTTGTGCATTATGGAAGATGAAGTGTTCTCGGGTTTAGACTTGAGAAATCATATTGTTTGACTCGATGTCGTTATGGTGAGGGGAAACTCGATGTCAAGCTCGGGTAAAACAAGTATTTGGCTCGGGTTTTTTTATGATAACAGGTTTTTGAAAAAAAAGAAAAAAATTACAAGATTTTAAATTTAAACTTATTCTTTTTAAAATAAATATTGATTTAAGTTTGGGATCAATCAAAAGTTTAAGATTAGTATTTTGAAGTAATTAAGTTTAATTTTTTTTAATATATACACAACCTTTATTTTAAAGTTTATTTTTAAATAAACTTAATAATGTAATAAAGAGTTAACTAAGAAGATAAAATATTTTCAAAGATTAAATAAAGTTTTAAAGTTAATTAGTTAATGATAATTAATCCCAAAGGCTATTAATAAGATTTTAAATGATAATTAAAGTAATTATTTAAGACAAATGACTTATCTTTTAATTAGTTAAAACTTTAAGTGATTAAAGATATATTAATCGATGTAAGTAATTAAAGGTTAATTACTTAAAGTGATTACTTAAAGGTTGATTACTTTAGTTAAAGTTTGATTAATTAATAAAATTAATTAAAGGATAATTAATTACTTAAAGATAATTATTTAATTAAGGATAATTAATTTATGATTAAAGTTAATTAATCAAGTGATTATAGGATATTACTTAATTAAAAAGTAATTAATTAATGATTAAAGTTGATTGATTAAGTGATAAAAGAATAGTTAATTATAAGATAATTTATAATTAAAGGTTAATTAATAATTAAGGGTTAATCACTTAATAATTAAAGGTTAACTAATTTATTAGAGGATGATTAATTAATGTAATTAATTAAGGGTTAATTTAATTATGTAATTAACTTAAGGTTAATTAATTTATGCGATTAACTAAGGACACTTAATTAATTTATTAAGGATAATTAATTAAAATGGTTTGAAATTAATTAATCAGAGTTTGGGGATTAATTCAACATTAATTAATTTATATTAAAATTAATTATAATCAAGTGATGGATTAACTTATGGATGACTGGATTCTATTGAATGCCTTGAATTATATGATATCTTTCATGTGTGATGTATGTGATATGAATTGTTTGGATTGAGCTGCGAACTGTGATTTATTTATCTGTGATAATATTACTTGTTTATCTACGCACGAAAGATAAGCATTATAGGGTTATACTACTTATCGATATTGTTGTGTTTGAATTGATGATGGTTGTGATATGTTATTGTTGTGTGTAAAACCCCTGGACTACACTACACACACAAATATGGATTTCACGGGCAATCGGTTAAGTCATAGATATATTGAAATTAGATATTATTTTATTTAAATGTTGAATTTGGGTTGAATATGAAAAGATTTTGAAAAGGAAGTTTTGAAATTTGAAATTTAATTTGAATATAATATATCATGTTTAAGTTTTGAAATTATTTTGGAAATTATGGTTTGAAAGGGTTATACAAGTTATACAATACACATATGGGTTTTAAACAATTTTTAAGTACATTAAATAAATTATTTTGAGAATTTAAATTTAATTCAAATAGAACTTGCCAAGTATATGGCAATTCGCTGATTTTCCAATGTATACTTTAAAAGGGTACACTTGAGTACATTGAATCGAATTTTCCCGAAATGAAAAGCATTTGTTTTCAAATGATAATGGCTTTCATATAAAGGAAAGAATTTCTAGTTTTGTTAAAAGGATTTCAAATTTTAAATTTAAATAGTTTTGAAAGCCATGAATAAATCTTTGTGAAAGATTGGTGAACTTTATTTCCAAATTGTTGAGGACTTCAAAGGTGAATCTTTTATTTAAAAGATTAAAAGTGGAAAATTGTTTAAACCATTCTAAATGAAAGGTTTTGGGAAACAACTTTCGAAAGTTGTAACTTAACTAAGATCTCAAAATATCCATATGGTTTTAAAATTTAGCGCTCATTATTCGCTTTAGCCGGGAGTGGACTTTATGTCATAAAACCCATTCTGAATAGTGATACGACGAAATGGATAGCATTTGAAGACGGCGGTGAAGACCGAGTATTTTCGAGAACGAAAGAATTACCTACGAATGCCTCTGCACTGAGTTGCGTCGGTATAGAGATCTCTATATGTGATGCGGTGTCCGATCTGGATTGTGAATACTTATATTTGCATGGGCTTCTTTAAAGTGTCTTCAGTTCCGTTCGAACCTGGAATGGACTTGTATGGATGTATGTCTGGCATTACACTTTGAGATGTAAAGCTAGTTTCTATCAAATTCATTTCTATTTGGTGGCGGAGGATTTATTCTCTTGGCTTAACACCCTTCTCTTAGACGTACGAGCTCAGAGGTTATGTAGTTGATGGTTACTAGTGATACATTCCCAATTTGGTAACGTGGCATACTAAGTGTTGTTGATCATTTGTTGATCAAAACATGGCTTTTGTGAAAAGCGTGGCTTTATGGACGAGACCTCGTCGGACCTCACACCCGGAAATGGTCGAATCAGGAAGAATACAGCAAGGTGATAAGGGTCGAGCCCTTTAGGGTATGTGCATTTCCTTCTGCATAAAAGGTGGTACCATGGTATGGAGCCCAGATATTTAACCTATGTGGTTGTTGCAAATTTTTTGGTGTTGAGAGCTCTCGGATAAAGGTCGGTAATGACTGGAGGATGCCATACTCGTGTCAGTAGTTACCTAGTTTCAGAGGTAACCTGGCCTTATGTTGGCAGAGATCCTGTAACGACCCGAAATTTTCGATCCCGAAAATTCCAGATAGTTAGGGAAAAGAAGAAAGAGATAGAAGAAAAAGAAGAACAGAAACACCAACATCTTACATTCGCAGCGGATAAAATATAAGAACAAATAACAACAGTTGTACAAAGTAAAACTATTTCTATCAAATTACACTTTAATACATTAGAGTTATGTAACAACCCGCATATTTATCAATTGTATATTTAAATATTTTATTTAAATATTTTATCGATACTCGGAATTTGGTCCGAAAAGCTACTTTTTGCAAACAGTTGAATTGGGACTCGAGACCACCCCCATTGAGTTCAAAATGACGTTTGCGACCTTTTTGAGTATAAACTTCGATATGTTTGGAGATAGTAGAATTTTGCTACTTTTCACTTAAGGCTTTGGGTTTAGGTTGGGTTCAGCCAATGTTCTAACTTAATACCCCAAACTGAAAACCCCCCTCTTCACTCACTCCCTCTTCCTCTAATTTCAGTTCTAAAGAGATTAATGGTGGAATAGAATGGGAAATAGAAATCCAAAACCCTAGTTTCCATTTGCAAATCAATTTCTAGCTCCAAACTCAAGAGAACCCATTGGTAAGCTTTCTCTTCATCTTCTCCAACTCATTCTCTTTTTTATTTCAGAAATTTCCTAAACCTAATTTAGGAAATGTTTCTCTTTTAAGCTTAGATTGAAGCTTCTTGAGTTGTTATTGAAGAGGAATTGATCTTAGCTTGTTTTTAAAGCTTCTCCTTCATTGATTTGGGTTCAAAGGTGAGATTTTTATCTCACATCTTAGTCTATATTTATCTTCGATTGTTAGGTATGAATTCCTAACACTTATTCATGTGCATTTGATTTTGATTTGGATTGCTTTTGTGAATATTCCAATTTTTGGTGTTTTGGGTTCAATTCTTCAAAAATCATAACTTTGATGTTTTGATCATGTTTTTGATTGTGCATCGAAGAGCTTATAGGGCCGGGTAGTCGATAGGCATAAACCCTTAGCGCCGTTTGCTCGAGCGAATGCAATTTGATCGAGTTTGCACCTCTTTTGAAATAGGGCAGTGGAGTGCTGGCAACAGGTTCGGCCGACCGAGCCCCTGGGCCGGTCGACCGACCTGCTACCCAGCACTTCCTGCCTCTGTTTGGAAGTGCCGATTACAGGCCTCGGCCGACCGAGCCCCTGGGCCGGTCGACCGACCTGCTACCCCATGCACTTCTGTTTTTGGTTCGGTCAACCAACTCAGGGAGTCCGGTCGACCGACCTGCTGCTATTTGCCAACTATGTCTATTTTGCCTAGTTGTCTGAATTTCCAACTCTAATCGATTTGTGTTGTTTCCCTATTTGTTGTTATCATTTGTTATTGACTTTGATGACTTATTTTCTTTGGGAATTCTTGGAATATCCATTTCGATGGATTCGGTATCGATTTTTTTGGATTTTATTCACGTTTTCGAATGTGAATCTTTATGAGTTGATTGTTTCTACAATCTTCTTTATGATTTGTCACTTAAAAATATAAAGGTTTTCTATACTAGTAGTAAATATCAAAACTCTTTCTTCAAATGATTTCAACACTATTTTAGTACAAAGCTCGTTTCTTAAACCATTTTCCAATCTAATAGTATATACAAACCTTTACCTCACTCGTATGAGAAATCTAATTAAACGACTTAGTAAAACGAGTGGTATGAAACGCTTGCGTTTACTTCGTCGGTTAATTCTTGGACTTGTTCGATTGAATCTCTTGTGACAATTTTCTAGTGGAGATCTACAATTTGTTCGTAAATATTTAAGTTAAGCTAGTGGTTATGGGACATGAAGCTAAGCTCATATATTTACTAGCTTATTGTAATTGACACTTCTCGTTGATCATGACGATCATCTTTGTGGTTTAGACTAGCAATGTGCGATGTCTCTTTGTTTATGTGGAGGATTGTTCCTCATTTTATTGAGCTTCGTCTCATTTCTCACATGGGTCGTACCTTTTTAGGTGCGTCCATGTTTTATTATGCATGGGGTGTACCTTTCTAGGTGCATCGATGTTTGTTTATACATGGGTCGTACCTTTCTAGGTGCGTCAATGTTTATTTATGCATGGGGTGTACCTTTCTAGGTGCATCGATGTTTGTTTACTTCGTGGAGCAATCGGCTCAATAAGTCGAGGCATGGGGCGTATCTTTCTAGGTGCGTCGATGTTCGTCTATGCATGGGGCGTGTCTTTCTAGGTGCGTCGATGTTCGACTTAGCATGGGGTGTATCTTTCTAGGTGCATCGGTGTTAGACATTACATGGGGTGTATCTTTCTAGGTGCATCGATGTTTATTTATGCATGGGATGTATCTTTCTAGGTGCATCGATGTTTATTTATGCATGGGGCGTATCTTTCTAGGTGCATCGATGCTAGAGCATGGGGCATATCTTTCTAGGTGTGTCGATGTTCGACTGTACATGGGGCGTGTCTTTCTAGGTGCGTCGATGTCCAGTTTGTGGGATTGGCCATCCTTTTTATTGTGATTTCTGGATTTCGTGTGTTGATTTCTGGGATTTATGTTTCACCAACTTTTACGATGGGCATTGTATATATGTCATTTATTGTGGCTTGGTGAATGAAATTAGGAGTATGACATTCCTTTTTATCTTGAGTAGATTATTGTGATATTGATTAATCTCTTGTTGATTTTCAATTACTTATTTATCACAGCTTGGCATTGTGATTATTATATGTTTATGTCATATCTCTTATTATATATCACTTCATCTGATAATTATAGCTAGACTGATCCGTTTATTATTTTCTTCTTAAATAATACTCGGGTCAGACTGAGATTTTACAGGTGCTTCTGCTTGACTCCTTATCGGACCATCTTCTGACTTTTGGTTGACTACTTTAGTTTAGTAGGTTTTTGTTGTATACATTTAAGATATAGGCTTCTTGATGTATACATATTTTTGTCTACACTTGTATCTATTCCTTTGTATTATTATGGATCTTTTTGACCACTACGCTGATGAACACTTTCATGTGTTATATTCATATCTATTTCCGCCTTTGTGATATGAATTGTCTGTGACTGATTTATGTTATGTTTACTTCTATATTTGTTTCCGAAGATATTATAGCCACTGTGTAGTAGCTTTGAGTTTGTGTCGGCATGTCAGATTTCCACTTGAAAAGAATTGCATGCTATACTATCTGACATATCGATGCTCGCACAAAGCAATTACACGGATGGTCGCTCCTCAACAGCCTTATTCTCCGTGCTAGTTGACAGCATTCACCGTAATGTTCTTGGCTAGCGTGGGTATAGACGTGGGGCGTCACAGCTTGGTAACAGAGCCAAACTTCGGAACAATATGGAATATTATAACAAGGATCATCGTCCTAAGTCTTTCTTAGGAGTCGTGCTTTAGGATTTAATTTGTGTCCTCGTACCGATTTGTAACGATCCTGACTCGACCTTCGAAAATCGGCACCGAATATGACACTCGTATTCAAATGCCGCAGATCCAAACGTCGAATCTGGTTCGCCGGAGCTTATAACACATTAAGTATAACAACATAGCGGAAGAAAAAGAATAACATATATCATATATACTTGATATACAATATTTTATACAATATCATATACAACAGATTGATACAACATGATGGTACAATAGAAAGATACAATAGATATCAACACTATCAGAGATACAAAGAATAGCAGAGGAAAGATAATGCCTTCAAATGCCAAACTCCAAGGACTCCATCTTCAAAACACCAAGGCTAGCTCGAACCCCCATCACGCTCCACCTAGATGAGCAAGACTGGTCCGGTGCTGAAGTGTAGCAAACGCCATCCACAAATCCAAAGAGCTTCGAAGGCTAACGAATCTATACCTATTACATGATTATTTGAAAATCCAACTCTAGACTGCCCGTGTGGAAAATAGTGGGCACCCAGAGTTTAGGAAAGGAACAATAAACTCCAGGTCAGTCATGGGACTGGTATGAGCAAACAAAACAGTTTTATCTTTTAAAACAAACAACAAAGCTTTTAAATTTTAAATCCACAATGCTTTTTAGAAAATGAAACTACCATAAGGCCTCCCGCCACACACACAATGCAAACGCAGAATTGGAGGAGATTTCTCCTTATGATAGTCCAAAATGCTTGATACGTGAAAACCATTTAATAATATTATTATAAGTGCACAGTGGAAAACAATTTCGAAAGTATAATATTAATCCTAGCCAGCATAAGACTCTTCGCCGTATGCCTACTATAGCTACCATGTTCAATAGCAGGTTACCGCCACATTCCATGGCAGGTTATACAACTAAAACCGTACAAGGCTCGTATTGGATTGAATGGATTTCCAACAAATGGTCAGGCTAAGGAACTTCCTATTGCCACATGGGAACGCCTCTGGCGGGATGCACCGAGAACCGACCTGTTCTCTGCTAACACAAGGCCGGCTACCCCCTTCTCGGGGAATAAAACCTGAGGTATGCCACCCCTGGTCCTTTGGGACCTTTATCCGAGAGCTCTCCAACAACAACATCACACAAAATAATATAGTGTGTCCACATGAGTAAGTATCTGGGCTCCATACCATGATACCCCCCTTTTCCAGAAGGAATAGTCATACCCTAGGGGAGCTACGCCTGAAACCTTGCCGCATCTTTCCTGTTTCGACCATTACCGGTTTGTGAGGCTCGATGAGGTCTCGACCACAAAGCTATGCTTTTCCACAAAGCCATGCTTTGATCAACAAATGATCAACAAATGATCATCAACACACAGCAGCACTTAGCATGCCACACTACCAAATTGGGAGTATATCGCTGATAACCTTCAACTACATAACCTCTGAGCTCGTACGTCTCAGAGAATGGTGTTAAGCTAAGAGAATAAATTCTCCGCCACCAACAGATATGTATTTGAAAGGAATCGGCTTTATATCTCAAAGTGTAGTGTCAGACACACGACCATACAAGTCTGTTCCGGGCTCGAACAGAACCGAAGGCACTTCCGAAGAAGCCCTTGCAAATTCGGGTATTCACAATCCCGATCGGACATCCCATCACTTAGGGAATCTCTATACCGGCGCGACTCAGTGCAGAGACAATCAATAGGTCATCCTATCGCTCTCGCAAATACCCGGTCTTCACCACCGGTTTTCAATGCTATCCATAACGACGTATCACATATTCGGAATGGGCTATATGACACAAAGGTCCTCTCCCGGCTAAACCGAATAGTGAGCGCAATATTTAAAAACATATGGATATGGGATTTTAGTTAAGTCACAACTTAAAAATCCAAAGCTTTTATTTTCAAATGGTTAAACAAATCACCATTTTAAATCTTTACACAAAAAGATTTTATTTCACAAAGTTCACCCAGTTTCACAAAGATCTATCCCTAGATTTCAAAACAATTCCCATTCAATTTGGATTAACCCAATTAAATCTTTAAATTAAAGATTTATAGCTTCCAAAACACGTTTCCAAAGATTTATCTAAAACTTGGAAAACTATTTTCATTTTTAGACTTGAAATCCTTTAACACAAATTGGACATTCATTCTTATGTGAAAGCTTCAATCATTTGAAAACAAATAGTTTTCGTTTCAGAAAAATCCAATTTGTACAAGTTGAAATCTTGGGTTGAATTTAAATTCCAAAACATCACCTTTAAAATGGTTTTAAAAACCCATATAAACCCATAAATAAGTTGAATAACTTTTTAAACCCTAGTTCCAAAATTATAGAATTCAATTTCAAATATTGAATTCAAATTTAAATTAAATGATTTAAATTTCAAATTTTTATTAAGCTTTTCAAAATAACTTTCATTTTTAAAACACCTTTTGAAAAACTTTTCACTTAAAATCCAGTTCATTTCCAAAACCATTTGAATTTTAAAATTCAAATTCAAAACTATTTTAAAAAAATCCGTGACTTAACCGATTCCCACGTGCAATCCATATTTGTGCGTGTAAAAGTGTGGTCCAGGGGTTTTACACAATAAAAGTGCCACATCATCAATCAACACAGATTCAATCATATCGATAAGCGGTATGACCCATAACGCTTATCTCAATTCACAGATTCATAGATAAAATAAATTACCAATCACAGAGGTTTACCATTATGATTCGATGTGGGTTTCGGACAACCAACCGGAATCCGACTCCCTGTCGCATCGAAATTTAGATGTCGTTCTACGGGTCAAGGGTTTGCATAACAATATATACACCACAGATATAACAACTTAGCACAAAGCATCACATAGCAAACATCACATATCAAATATATCAATCCATCACAGATCATTCAATAGCAATCAAACATCTTAAATTAAGATGACTAAATTATGTGGTTATAAATTTATTACCCACATAATTACTTCTATTTGAAATTTTTAAATCAATGATTAACTATCATTAACTACAATAAATTAAGTCTTAACCATCTTCATTTATTAATCATTTCTTTAATTAATTACATTAATTAATTAACCTTTGATTGTAATTAATTAAACCTTAATTACTTTTATAAATTGATTATCCCTCATTTAATTACTTTAATTGGTAACCCCTTAATTATTAATTTATTTATCTTAGTTATAATTGATTGCCCTTAATTGATTAATCAATGGAATTATTATTCCTTAATTAATTACAAAAAAATAAATAATTGCTCCTTAATTATTAATGATTTCTTAATCACTTTAGGTTAATTAACCTTAATCAATTAACCACATTGCTTAATTTTTCTTTGAGGTAATTAACTATTAATATTGATAAATCAATCTTTTTCTTTAATTATCTTCCTTTAACTAAGTAATTATTATTTCTTATTATTGATCAAATTATCCTCAAAAGTATTTAAAAACAATTTAATTTAAACTTTCCTTTCAAATTCCATTTTAAATTTAAGATTTAAAAATGAATACAAATTGACTTTAAACAAAGCATTAAGACAGTTCAAAAATCTTAATTCACATGTTAAAGGAATATTCATTTTGTAAAGAAGTTTAAAAGAAATTCAAAACCAAATTCATCACTTTTTTTTAAATTCAAATCAATTAAGAATACACTATAACATTCAAAGTTGTTTGAATTATTATTATTATTATTTTTTTTAAATTTAAAACTTCTGTGACGACCCCACTTCCTACTCTCAGGAAGAAGTATCGTTAATGAAGAAAGAAAGGGGTGAGAAAATAGAAAGATAGAAAAGAAAGAACAACAACATCAGAATCTCACAGCGGAACGAATAAAATATAATATATCACATAAGACAATACATAGTATCATATATACATCAGAGTTACACAGAATATACAACAGATACTAGACAGTTATAAACACCTGTCTAGTTAATACAACGCGATACAACTCAAACAAATGACTCAGAGATACCAATCACAGCGGAACACTAAATATCTACAGCGCTGAAGCCTCCTGCTCCATTACTCCTCCACAATTCGTCAAAGCTAACCTGAATCCCTTGGCTACCCGTAAAAATTTGGGTACCCGAGAGTTTATGAAAACAAAAATAAACTTCGGGTCAGACATGGGTCTGGTATGAGTAACAGGTTAAAGTTGTTTAACTTTGAAAATCTTTTGAAAACAAAGGTATCACGTAAGACTTCCCACACATAAACATGGAAAAGTATTTATCTTACGCTAACCAAAACATTTGATAGGAAATTCTGTGATATTATAATAGGTCTAGGGTTTTCAAGTAAATAGAAAATAGCCGAAATTGTTACATCTATTAAATTCCAGCTACTAGCCACAAAAGTGGGTAATACAATCAAAACCGTTGGCACTTATTGGATTGTGGATTCCATACAATGGTTGGGCTACTGGGGTACCGCCCGTCACAGTACGGGGCCTAGATCACCGTACCGAGGATTACTCCCTTCATCCCCTGCAACACAAGGCCGGAACCATTCCTTACTGAACAGTTCCGAACAAGATAACCCCGCAGATAGCCGTCGCTACTGCCCACTAAGCCGAAATAAAAAGGGACATCTAGACAGGGGAATATCCTTGTCCTGCTTGGGCATGACCCACCTAGCCTTGCTTCACCTCCCCTGTTTTAGCCATTCCCGGTTGATGAGGCTTGAGGCTACGATTACCTTTTTAGAATACATTTCTTAGAATGCTCATCGCCCACCTGACGATGTGTTGAAAGCATTCAATCCATACAAGTTCGTTCCGGGTTCGAACGAAACCGAAGGCATTATCTCGTTACACTCATTTTGGAATCAACCTCAGAGTTAACGACAATAACCCTTGCATTCTGAATCTTCATCTTCCTTCAGATTAACGACCTATCGTTAATTTGGAATCGATGTGGTTTTCGGATGTTCCTAATGCGGAAAACCCGATCCCGGTCTCATCGAAATCCAAAACGTGTCTTTTAAGGCCAAGTTGTCTATTTAGTCTTAATAGTTCAATTCAATATCATCAATATACACACAGATGGATAATTCACAATAGATAATCACATCATCATAAACAGATAATTCATATTATCATCAAAACAGATAATTAAATATTATCATACTTTAAATCAAGCATCCATATCACATAGATAGTATTCAAGTCAGATCTGAATGCACAACCATCAAATGAAATATCACTATCATCCATCCATAAGCAATGATTTATAATCATACCATTTGTAATTAATTTAAAATGAATTAAATTAACTACTTCTATCTCTAATTAATTTAAAGTAAATTAAATTAATTACTTCATCTATAAATCTTGCTTATACCATCATTAATTATAATCAAACTTAATTAATTAATCTTTAGATATTTATCTTGATTAAACACCTTTGATTATTCAGCTTCTAATTACAGTAAGTAATTAGTTTTTAATTAATTTTCCAAATTAATTATCCTAAATCATTTATAGTAAAATTACTTTATTTATAATTAAATACAATAAATTACATTATCCTTAATTTATCACCACATTATTAATTTCTTAATTAAACTATTCTTAATTTCATCATTAATTACATTAATTAATGATAATTCATATTTAGATTAAATTACTTTATTTAATTACATTAAGTGATTAATCTTTAATTTAACACAATTATTAATCGCCTTGATTAATATCAACCAGTAATTAATTACTCTTAATTACTCATATTAATAAATTAATTATTCTATAATTAATTATCTCCACTAATTAATCCTCTGATTAATTACAAAAGTAATTATCCAAATTACTTATTAACACATTCTCTTCACTAATTACATTTAGTAATTATATTAATTACTTCCTCAAGTAATTATGCTCCATTGAATACACTAAGTGAATACACATCTCAAATGATTTCTTAAATTAATTAAATTAAATTAATTAACTTAAATAAATCATTTTACCAAATTAATTACAAGTAGTAATTAATTTCTTAATTCCTTTTATCAAATAATTACATTTATCAAAGCATAATAGATTATTTAATGAATCTAATTAATTATCCAAAATTAATCACATAAATTAATTAATTACTAATTCTTAATTAATTATCTTCATTAATAAATAGCTTTTCTTAATCTACTTATTACTTGATCTCTAATTATAAATTAATCTAAATTATTAATTTATAACTTAAATTCAAAAGTCATTTCTTTATTAACCTATCATTTAATTATTTTAAATATCTTAATTATCCCTAAAATAATTCATTTCTTTACTTATTACTTAATTAATATCTAAGTATATTATAACATTACATTTCAAATTCAAATTCAAAATTTCATTTTGAATTTAAAATTCAAAATGATTCTTATTCAAACATTTATCAAATCTTAATTCAATTTAAAATCCTATATATAACAATAACTTCTCATATATGGACTTATATAGGAAAGACCCTTAACTTCAACTGCTTAAATCTTAATTTAAATTTAAACTTCTAAAAGACATTTATATTTTAAACTTGCAATTTCCAAGTTAAACAATTTATTTAACTTCTATTCAAAAGAACTTTGTAAAAACCAATTCAAACATTTATTTGAAACAAACTCTTTTGAAACCAACTATTTGAATTTAACTTTTCTTTATACATTTAGATTTTCAAATCTGATTTATTTTTTTCCAGTTTTAGTTCATTAGTTTAATTTTGAGTTTGACACTTTTGATTAGTTTAACTTTGAATTCAAAACTTGGGTTTAACTTGCTTTTGAGAAATTTGATTTTTAATTCTTGATTTAAAAATCCAAATTCGTTTCTAAAACTTAGATTCAAAAGTTCACTTGAATCTATGTTTTGAACTTTTAACTTCAAACATAGTTTAAGTTTTGATTCAGATTTCAAATTACATTTAAAACCTGAAACTGTCAGGTTGAACCCCATATTTGCTTGTTTTAAACTTTATATTTTTATTTAAATTTGAATTCAAAAGTAAATTTGATTTCGTCTTCAACTAGATTTACACTATATTTACTTCCATTACTTATTTATAAATAGGTTCCAAATTGAATTTGTTTTTGAAAACAATGCTACTGCAGGTTTTAACCTGAAACTTTCAAATGAATTCAGAAATACAAAATTTTAATTTAAACTTAATCTGGATTTTCCTTCCATTTAAATCTAACATTACACTAATTCAACTCTTAATTATAATTAGCTTATAATTTAATTTGCTTTTAAATTTTGTTTAAAATTCAAAACTACAGGCAGTTGTTTTTATGCTACCTGTACAAAAATAACTAACCCGAGACCAAGAAGTTATTACTTCGGGTCATTTATCCCCTGGCTTCGAGTCACGTACGAGTGTGACTCGAGTATTTCCCCAGCCCCAAAGACTCTGCTCCACCACACATGTTCAACACATCACTGGGCACGGTGCACGTGCACCGTGGCTCCAGTCAACTCCGGCCACCCACGAATGCCCCACCACGCCACTGACTACCACCAGTCTCCATCACGACCCCAAAATCCAACGCTACGACCTCAAATCACAAAAAGGCAATAACCAGATCCTGGAATAAAACATCACGTCCCCTACCAAACCTGTCATCACTTCCCTCCGCCAACCCCGACCACCAGATGGTCCATAAATCCGGCCATGTACTCGCCTTCGACCCATCTACCACTCCACGAAGTCTCGTACAGCTCGATGCACAGTAGAAGGCGCGGCATCCCAAAATTCAAACCCCATACAAACTAGGGTTGCAGACAATAGATCACCGCCACCATCGCCACCGTGTTCAGACCCACCACCGAGCATTTTTCCTCACACCCCGGCAAACTCCTCCACCATCTCACCCAACCTGATCTCCTCCAGTTGCATAGAACACCAAGAATCACTCAAAATCCAATTTTTGAACAAAAGTAAACTGCACCTAAAATACTTGACTAGAAAACATGATATTCATTTTAAAAATCATATTATAGTATGTATGTTCGATCCATAACCCTGAATTTATGAATTAAATTCATTGAGTTTTTAACTTAAATTTAGTTTCTACTGTAATATTATGTTTTCCAGAACAAAGAACTTTGTTTCCCTCTCTCACAATATTTATATTCAAGTCTTCATTCATACAAACAGTTTATGTTAACCTATGTCTTGTTAAGCTGGAATGAAGAACAAAAAGAAATTTGGTTGAGGATTATTTAACTTGAAGCTAAAACAGAGAGAAACAAGCAAGTATTAAATACAGCACACATGCTTAACACAGGGCAATGCAACAGAAGTTCAGAGGAAAGGTTACCACAAAACCATAATATACTTAAACCTTTTAAATCTTTATGTTGCTTCCCTTTAAACAGAAGTGATTGCAAAATGTCAAATGAACACAAAAATTTATCAAGATAAATGCACATATCAGCTCAAATTTTAACAACATATAAATATATACTTAAACATTTAAATAAAAGGTGTTACTCACCAGATTTGAAAGACAGAGCTTTGCTTGAAACTGTTTTGAATTTTTGAAATCTGAAATTGCTTTTACTTTTTAAACTTGCAATCCTTATAAATGTTGAGATGTAGAAATGTTTGAATGCTGAAGAGCTTGGAAGTTTGAATGCATGCCGATGATCTTTAAATTTAAAGAAGGATACACATGCTACTTTTTTCCTTTTTGAAATGATTTGCAGCCTCGCTTAAAAAAAATGGGTTACAGCCATTTGTTCTGGTGAACGAACAAAACAAGTAGAATATATATAAGAGTGTCTGGTGGAGATAAGAATTAGCTAGTACAAAAATATTTGTTTCAGAGATCTTCTTTTTATTAAAGAGGCTGAGAAGATTTCTACTTTATACTTTCGAATTGACTTTGTTATGTTGCAAAATATGAAGGCATTTAATGCACTGGTACCTTTTGTCTACAATCTTACCCTACAAGTCTAACATGTACATAGATATTTAATTTACTATGTTTTAGTCTTGCCTTCATTTCTAAGCTTAAAAGTTAACATATAAATATACAAAGCCTGATTTGCTTTTGCTTTACATATATTTACATGTTACATACACACATATCTTTACTTCCTGGCAGTTATATTTTCTTACTTGATTTGTTTTAGTCTTTGTTTATTTATACTACCTATGCTTTTGTTTAGTATGTTATAAAATTTTAACTATGTACTCAGTTCTATTCTAAAATATGTATAGTTTGTTATCCTTATTTGTTGTAAATTTTAACCTATGTTAATATCATAGCTCTTATGTTTATGTAATTATACTTATGTTAATAACTATATATTTGATTTAAAACTTATGTTTGCATTGAGAATATATATTTTATTTTAAATATTTTATAAAAGAAATTTCCTCTATATTACTAACCTACTTATTTATCAAACTAGATTTAAGAAAGAAAATAATATAAACCTATTTGTTAATCTTGTTTAAATTCAACCTAAGCTAAAATAAAATTTAAAACTACTAATATTTATCCTATGTATTTTAAACCATAGAGTTAGTTATTAAATAGCTTTTATAAGATATATATTAAATCAAGTTATAATTACCAAAAATATTAAAATTAGAAAATAATTGTTCAGCTTTTAAAAGATGAAATCACCCGTTTAAATATTTATTAAAGAAAACCCAAAATTTATTAAAACAATTCAAGTTATTATTAACAATATTATTAAATCAATTTAATTTTATCACAGGTTATTAAATTGATATTGTCTCAAATTTCCGGGATATCACATTCTTCCCCCCTTAAAAGAATTTCGTCCCCGAAATTTTAAAACAAAGGTAATTTAATAATTCAATTTAAGATTTAATTTCAAAACACAAGCATATATTAATCATATACTAACAACCATAGCAACCAATTAAATAAATCTAACTATCTAGACAGAATTCTGAATAGAATTTCTTCGAGTTTCCCAAAGTATAAATACCGGGTTACTCGCTCTATAGAATCTAAACAAACAATAATACTACTAAGCTACAGAACTACTACTTATCTAGATCTACAAAACAGGACAGGATATCAGACTATAGACAAGTCTGAATCAACAACCAAAACTCCCAGAACTGCTGGTTCTAAAAATCAAGATAGATCTTATACGTACTCTCTCAGAGATACGTGAAACACAACGAATCTCAGTTATCCAAACTAAAAATCCAATCTTGAAAACTAATCACTTATCCAATATCAAATCCTGACTTCAAAATCCAAATTCGTCCGTCTCTTATCCATAAAACCCTTCGGATGATCCTGGGCTTCCTCATCCTTACTGATCAGCTCAACCCTTGCTGATGCCCTGATAAACAAACTGAACCAAAGACAATCTAACAAATTGATCTTCCCAAGATCAACCGAAACTCAGAATACAACTCTATTTCAAATCAGAAAACAGAACTTACCTCTCTTATCCGGAAAAAATACAACATGAGCGCTCCAAACTGGCCTTCAATTCTGCGAAATCTCCTGTAGAACTCTCCAATCCAATCACTGCAACATCCAATTTCCTTCTAAACTAAAACAGCTACCATCATGCTTCCACTGTGCTACTCTGACTGAAAAGATGAAAATGCTGAAGTCGAACACAGACTGGACAACACATCTCAACATATCCAAAAGTAAAACTCAGAAGTTCCTCCAAAATCTGAGCTACTTCACCAAACTCAAAAATCATCCTATTACTAAGATGAACCATCAGTACCAAGCCTGGAAATCCAGTCGACACCAAACTCAATCTTCAGATGCAGACCAAACTTTAACTTCCTGAAGACATCCAGGAAAATTCACAAGAGAATACTCAAACCATCGCAAGTCACTTTTGCGATTAATCCGAACAAATTCCAAAGATACTGCTCTCTCTTTACAAATCAGAACAGCTTACACTTATGTGGCCAACCCATCGAAGAAATGGAACTTCTTTGCAGCTTCTAAACTCCACTGCTGACTCAGAAGCCAAAGGCTACTTAATCCAAAGCTCTTCGGACCTCAAAGAAAAAAGAAACTCCCAACTGAACACAGCCACCACACCGAAGCAGATACACTTCCTTACTTGTTCCAAAGAACATCTCCGGAAACATCCATAGTCATTGTGTCTCATCACACAACTACTATACCTTGATATATCAAGATATTATGACGTGCTTCAGTTCAACTGACAGATCCAAATTCTAACTCAACCCAACTCTTACACTTCAAAAAGAACTCTGAACCTTAAAAGATTTCCTTCAGAGATAGATGAAAACCTTACACCATCCAAAACTCACTCGAGACGGTATTAGGTCTACAGTCTCGACAAATATACCACCAACCTCAATCATTTAAACTCCATCCATTGGTAGTAAGTGTTACACACACCACTACCCTATCTACCCTTATAACTTGTTGGAAAGCCTGAACAAGTAACCCAACAATAGGTAGAAACAAATATATATATATATATATATATCAAAATTACAAATACGCTCTCTCAAGAAAGAAAACACTTAAGAGCCTAGGTATTCACTCAACCTAGCGCTCTGATACCACTGTGACGACCCCACTTCCTACTCTCAGGAAGAAGTATCGTTAATGAAGAAAGAAAGGGGTGAGAAAATAGAAAGATAGAAAAGAAAGAACAACAACATCAGAATCTCACAGCGGAACGAATAAAATATAATATATCACATAAGACAATACATAGTATCATATATACATCAGAGTTACACAGAATATACAACAGATACTAGACAGTTATAAACACCTGTCTAGTTAATACAACGCGATACAACTCAAACAAATGACTCAGAGATACCAATCACAGCGGAACACTAAATATCTACAGCGCTGAAGCCTCCTGCTCCATTACTCCTCCACAATTCGTCAAAGCTAACCTGAATCCCTTGGCTACCCGTAAAAATTTGGGTACCCGAGAGTTTATGAAAACAAAAATAAACTTCGGGTCAGACATGGGTCTGGTATGAGTAACAGGTTAAAGTTGTTTAACTTTGAAAATCTTTTGAAAACAAAGGTATCACGTAAGACTTCCCACACATAAACATGGAAAAGTTTTTACCTTACGCTAACCAAAACATTTGATAGGAAATTCTGTGATATTATAATAGGTCTAGGGTTTTCAAGTAAATAGAAAATAGCCGAAATTGTTACATCTATTAAATTCCAGCTACTAGCCACAAAAGTGGGTAATACAATCAAAACCGTTGGCACTTATTGGATTGTGGATTCCATACAATGGCTGGGCTACTGGGGTACCGCCCGTCACAGTGCGGGGCCTAGATCACCGTACCGAGGATTACTCCCTTCATCCCCTGCAACACAAGGCCGGAACCATTCCTTACTGAACAGTTCCGAACAAGATAACCCCGCAGATAGCCGTCGCTACTGCCCACTAAGCCGAAATAAAAAGGGACATCTAGACAGGGGAATATCCTTGTCCTGCTTGGGCATGACCCACCTAGCCTTGCTTCACCTCCCCTGTTTTAGCCATTCCCGGTTGATGAGGCTTGAGGCTACGATTACCTTTTTAGAATACATTTCTTAGAATGCTCATCGCCCACCTGACGATGTGTTGAAAGCATTCAATCCATACAAGTTCGTTCCGGGTTCGAACGAAACCGAAGGCATTATCTCGTTACACTCATTTTGGAATCAACCTCAGAGTTAACGACAATAACCCTTGCATTCTGAATCTTCATCTTCCTTCAGATTAACGACCTATCGTTAATTTGGAATCGATGTGGTTTTCGGATGTTCCTAATGCGGAAAACCCGATCCCGGTCTCATCGAAATCCAAAACGTGTCTTTTAAGGCCAAGTTGTCTATTTAGTCTTAATAGTTCAATTCAATATCATCAATATACACACAGATGGATAATTCACAATAGATAATCACATCATCATAAACAGATAATTCATATTATCATCAAAACAGATAATTAAATATTATCATACTTTAAATCAAGCATCCATATCACATAGATAGTATTCAAGTCAGATCTGAATGCACAACCATCAAATGAAATATCACTATCATCCATCCATAAGCAATGATTTATAATCATACCATTTGTAATTAATTTAAAATGAATTAAATTAACTACTTCTATCTCTAATTAATTTAAAGTAAATTAAATTAATTACTTCATCTATAAATCTTGCTTATACCATCATTAATTATAATCAAACTTAATTAATTAATCTTTAGATATTTATCTTGATTAAACACCTTTGATTATTCAGCTTCTAATTACAGTAAGTAATTAGTTTTTAATTAATTTTCCAAATTAATTATCCTAAATCATTTATAGTAAAATTACTTTATTTATAATTAAATACAATAAATTACATTATCCTTAATTTATCACCACATTATTAATTTCTTAATTAAACTATTCTTAATTTCATCATTAATTACATTAATTAATGATAATTCATATTTAGATTAAATTACTTTATTTAATTACATTAAGTGATTAATCTTTAATTTAACACAATTATTAATCGCCTTGATTAATATCAACCAGTAATTAACTACTCTTAATTACTCATATTAATAAATTAATTATTCTATAATTAATTATCTCCACTAATTAATCCTCTGATTAATTACAAAAGTAATTATCCAAATTACTTATTAACACATTCTCTTCACTAATTACATTTAGTAATTATATTAATTACTTCCTCAAGTAATTATGCTCCATTGAATACACTAAGTGAATACACATCTCAAATGATTTCTTAAATTAATTAAATTAAATTAATTAACTTAAATAAATCATTTTACCAAATTAATTACAAGTAGTAATTAATTTCTTAATTCCTTTTATCAAATAATTACATTTATCAAAGCATAATAGATTATTTAATGAATCTAATTAATTATCCAAAATTAATCACATAAATTAATTAATTACTAATTCTTAATTAATTATCTTCATTAATAAATAGCTTTTCTTAATCTACTTATTACTTGATCTCTAATTATAAATTAATCTAAATTATTAATTTATAACTTAAATTCAAAAGTCATTTCTTTATTAACCTATCATTTAATTATTTTAAATATCTTAATTATCCCTAAAATAATTCATTTCTTTACTTATTACTTAATTAATATCTAAGTATATTATAACATTACATTTCAAATTCAAATTCAAAATTTCATTTTGAATTTAAAATTCAAAATGATTCTTATTCAAACATTTATCAAATCTTAATTCAATTTAAAATCCTATATATAACAATAACTTCTCATATATGGACTTATATAGGAAAGACCCTTAACTTCAACTGCTTAAATCTTAATTTAAATTTAAACTTCTAAAAGACATTTATATTTTAAACTTGCAATTTCCAAGTTAAACAATTTATTTAACTTCTATTCAAAAGAACTTTGTAAAAACCAATTCAAACATTTATTTGAAACAAACTCTTTTGAAACCAACTATTTGAATTTAACTTTTCTTTATACATTTAGATTTTCAAATCTGATTTATTTTTTTCCAGTTTTAGTTCATTAGTTTAATTTTGAGTTTGACACTTTTGATTAGTTTAACTTTGAATTCAAAACTTGGGTTTAACTTGCTTTTGAGAAATTTGATTTTTAATTCTTGATTTAAAAATCCAAATTCGTTTCTAAAACTTAGATTCAAAAGTTCACTTGAATCTATGTTTTGAACTTTTAACTTCAAACATAGTTTAAGTTTTGATTCAGATTTCAAATTACATTTAAAACCTGAAACTGTCAGGTTGAACCCCATATTTGCTTGTTTTAAACTTTATATTTTTATTTAAATTTGAATTCAAAAGTAAATTTGATTTCGTCTTCAACTAGATTTACACTATATTTACTTCCATTACTTATTTATAAATAGGTTCCAAATTGAATTTGTTTTTGAAAACAATGCTACTGCAGGTTTTAACCTGAAACTTTCAAATGAATTCAGAAATACAAAATTTTAATTTAAACTTAATCTGGATTTTCCTTCCATTTAAATCTAACATTACACTAATTCAACTCTTAATTATAATTAGCTTATAATTTAATTTGCTTTTAAATTTTGTTTAAAATTCAAAACTACAGGCAGTTGTTTTTATGCTACCTGTACAAAAATAACTAACCCGAGACCAAGAAGTTATTACTTCGGGTCATTTATCCCCTGGCTTCGAGTCACGTACGAGTGTGACTCGAGTATTTCCCCGGCCCCAAAGACTCTGCTCCACCACACATGTTCAACACATCACTGGGCACGGTGCACGTGCACCGTGGCTCCAGTCAACTCCGGCCACCCACGAATGCCCCACCACGCCACTGACTACCACCAGTCTCCATCACGACCCCAAAATCCAACGCTACGACCTCAAATCACAAAAAGGCAATAACCAGATCCTGGAATAAAACATCACGTCCCCTACCAAACCTGTCATCACTTCCCTCCGCCAACCCCGACCACCAGATGGTCCATAAATCCGGCCATGTACTCGCCTTCGACCCATCTACCACTCCACGAAGTCTCGTACAGCTCGATGCACAGTAGAAGGCGCGGCATCCCAAAATTCAAACCCCATACAAACTAGGGTTGCAGACAATAGATCACCGCCACCATCGCCGCCGTGTTCAGACCCACCATCGAGCATTTTTCCTCACACCCCGGCAAACTCCTCCACCATCTCACCCAACCCGACCTCCTCCAGTTGCATAGAACACCAAGAATCACTCAAAATCCAATTTTTGAACAAAAGTAAACTGCACCTAAAATACTTGACTAGAAAACATGATATTCATTTTAAAAATCATATTATAGTATGTATGTTCGATCCATAACCCTGAATTTATGAATTAAATTCATTGAGTTTTTAACTTAAATTTAGTTTCTACTGTAATATTATGTTTTCCAGAACAAAGAACTTTGTTTCCCTCTCTCACAATATTTATATTCAAGTCTTCATTCATACAAACAGTTTATGTTAACCTATGTCTTGTTAAGCTGGAATGAAGAACAAAAAGAAATTTGGTTGAGGATTATTTAACTTGAAGCTAAAACAGAGAGAAACAAGCAAATATTAAATACAGCACACATGCTTAACACAGGGCAATGCAACAGAAGTTCAGAGGAAAGGTTACCACAAAACCATAATATACTTAAACCTTTTAAATCTTTATGTTGCTTCCCTTTAAACAGAAGTGATTGCAAAATGTCAAATGAACACAAAAATTTATCAAGATAAATGCACATATCAGCTCAAATTTTAACAACATATAAATATATACTTAAACATTTAAATAAAAGGTGTTACTCACCAGATTTGAAAGACAGAGCTTTGCTTGAAACTGTTTTGAATTTTTGAAATCTGAAATTGCTTTTACTTTTTAAACTTGCAATCCTTATAAATGTTGAGATGTAGAAATGTTTGAATGCTGAAGAGCTTGGAAGTTTGAATGCATGCCGATGATCTTTAAATTTAAAGAAGGATACACATGCTACTTTTTTCCTTTTTGAAATGATTTGCAGCCTCGCTTAAAAAAAATGGGTTACAGCCATTTGTTCTGGTGAACGAACAAAACAAGTAGAATATATATAAGAGTGTCTGGTGGAGATAAGAATTAGCTAGTACAAAAATATTTGTTTCAGAGATCTTCTTTTTATTAAAGAGGCTGAGAAGATTTCTACTTTATACTTTCGAATTGACTTTGTTATGTTGCAAAATATGAAGGCATTTAATGCACTGGTACCTTTTGTCTACAATCTTACCCTACAAGTCTAACATGTACATAGATATTTAATTTACTATGTTTTAGTCTTGCCTTCATTTCTAAGCTTAAAAGTTAACATATAAATATACAAAGCCTGATTTGCTTTTGCTTTACATATATTTACATGTTACATACACACATATCTTTACTTCCTGGCAGTTATATTTTCTTACTTGATTTTTTTTAGTCTTTGTTTATTTATACTACCTATGCTTTTGTTTAGTATGTTATAAAATTTTAACTATGTACTCAGTTCTATTCTAAAATATGTATAGTTTGTTATCCTTATTTGTTGTAAATTTTAACCTATGTTAATATCATAGCTCTTATGTTTATGTAATTATACTTATGTTAATAACTATATATTTGATTTAAAACTTATGTTTGCATTGAGAATATATATTTTATTTTAGATATTTTATAAAAGAAATTTCCTCTATATTACTAACCTACTTATTTATCAAACTAGATTTAAGAAAGAAAATAATATAAACCTATTTGTTAATCTTGTTTAAATTCAACCTAAGCTAAAATAAAATTTAAAACTACTAATATTTATCCTATGTATTTTAAACCATAGAGTTAGTTATTAAATAGCTTTTATAAGATATATATTAAATCAAGTTGTAATTACCAAAAATATTAAAATTAGAAAATAATTGTTCAGCTTTTAAAAGATGAAATCACCCGTTTAAATATTTATTAAAGAAAACCCAAAATCTATTAAATCAATTCAAGTTATTATTAACAATATTATTAAATCAATTTAATTTTATCACAGGTTATTAAATTGATATTGTCTCAAATTTCCGGGATATCACAACTTCTTTTTATTCTAAAACTGGAATACATATTTAAATTTTTTTGATTACAGGTTACATACATTCAAAGACTTACTTACATTTAAACTTTACTTTAAATTTCAAAACATTTAACCATTTTTAAAGTAGCTAAACAAATAAAATCTAAAACTTTATTTTATTTTAAAAACTAAAGTTTAAACCCAAGTCCAGATTTCAAAACTCAGATTTAAACTATATTTTTTTTTCTATTTTATAATTTAAACTTTCAGTTTAATTTTAAAACCAATATTCTTTATACTTTAAAAGTTGTTTAAAACCAAATCTAAATTTCAAAATTTAAATTATTTCAAATTTAGATTCAAACTTCTTGAATTCAAATTCAACTTCAGGTTTTAAAATTAGTTAAAATTTTTAGTTTACTTTTTAAAACTTGCATTAATACTTTAAAAACAGAACAGGTCTTCTGTTTTAATCCTGAATATAATACTTGGGAATTATTTTTTTTATATTTACTTCGAGTCAGAACCTCTTTGCTTCGAGTAAAACATCCCACAACTTCGCGTCACTCACGATATTGACCCTAGAAAAAAAACTTAAGCATTTGCCCTCTGCTTCAACCCATACACTGACACAACCCACTACCCCGTGCACGTGCCCCGTCATCGCAGCGAGCTTCGATCATCATCGATGATCTCCTCAGGTCGGCGAGCAGCCCTGCATCCCATACTGATCATCAAATAGATCGATACTATCACGAATTCGAATTTGCATGTTCATCGTCAAACCTGGAACCACTGAAGACCCCCTCCACCAAAACCTGTCAACGCCTTTTTCTCGAAGCTCCGACCACCGCTACCTCTGACACTTCGGCAAAGTCCTCGTCAACACCCAAGCCAGCATTACCCAAATTCCCTTGCAACTCGATCCATCAGGGGGAGAGAACAAATCGAGATATTCAACCCAGTGAAAACTAGGGTTACAAACCCAAATCCACTTCGCACTTCCCCAAAATGGTTTGATTAATGTTCTTGGTATTTTTCCCCTAATCTACGATCATTCAACTAACTCCAGAAAGAATTATGACCTCAAATATCATCGAGTTCATCAGGATTTCATAAAAATCCAAATTCTGGTTAAACCAGAAATGCACTTTCCTTTCTAACTTAAAAGTTGTGATTTTGCTTTGTAAAAACATGACTTAGTATAGGGATTCAATTTATATTACTGGATTGTTTAATTTACATATTTGAATTTGTTTTTTCACAATTTCAAACTTGACTGTTTTTTTTTCCTTCCAGAGCAATTCCCATCTTATCTTAACTTAAATAAAATTTAAATCTAAATCTTAAAGTCAAACAAGCAAGTTTTGTTTAGATTCTAATTCTAGAAGGGAACAGAGAGAGGAAGAAGGAGATTTGAGTTCAAACAAAGGTTTACTCTGTAACCATGAAGCCAAGAAGGAACAGGGATGAATGACCCTGTATATAACATGGCAAGTAAATATACACATGCACATAGACCTTTTTTTTTCCTTTTTTTTTCTTTTTCACATGCAAAGGGTTTTCACATCATGTCAAACATGCTTACAACAACAGGTAATCTGGATTAATCAGAATTTTACTCACATAGGAGGTTTAACAGGAAGTAATAGATTTTCAAAACCTGTAGACATAACTGTGAACAAGGCAAAGGCAATCTGCCTAATTCACAGACACACACACATTAAATCTATGTATACATTCAACATGTAGGCACATTCAAATCCATACCAAAACATTATCACATGAAGTCAAAATGTGAACCAGATTTTAGAGATTTGGGGTGTAATTTGCTCACCTGGAATTGTGCAGTGGAGACAAGAACAGAGACAGAGAGTAATTTCTTTTGAGCATGAACTATAATTTTCTTCTTCTTCAATCTTTTAAAGACTAGATCTGCAGAAGTTTGTAAATTCAAAACTTTACCCAAACTCCTATTATTTACTTGTTTACTTCGTCAATGACAAACAATAGAATTTATTTACTTACAGTTTGAATTTGTTTAAAGCTTCAAACTTGATTTATTTTCCAAGCTGCAGACTTCAATTCACATTTGCTTTCAAGTTGAATCTGCATTTTTGATTTGGTTGAACTGTTTTAAACTTATGCTTTATCACTGATTAAACAACATTAAATTAAAAGCTTTTAAAGAAATTTACTTATCTTTATTTAAATCCCAGAGAGAACTGCACTGCTCTAATCCATTTCAGGTTGAAGCCTTTGCATTCCATCTGAGTTTGCTTTGTATTTTCATAAATCTGCAATTTCAAGTTGAAGTTTGATTTCCTTCTGAGATTTCTTTTTAGTTTGCTTCAGATTTGTTTCAGGCTTGAAAACTTTGCTTACTTGAATCCATGCTTTTATTTCCAGGTTCAAACCTGAATTGAATTTTGCTTTGAATTTATTTTTTCTAGTAGGTAGTTTGTATTTCAGGTTTGCAATAATTTTTTCTTGGATATTGAGATTTGAGATTCTCAAATCTATTGTTACTGTTGCTTCAGACTTTGTGGAATGTTATAGGATTTGAATATGGGGAGATGGAGAGTTTTTTTTATAAATTTTAAATTCTATTATTTTATTTAAGCAATCATAAGGAATGCCATTTGTAAAAATGAAATCATGAGCTTAGATTTTTTTAAGTACCCTACTCCAAACCATGTGCATGTATATTTCATTGTCTACATTTAAATTTTTAAAGACAAAGGAATGTTTATTTTTATTTTTATATCATATTTACTTTTGTAAACATTTATTAACATATATATCCCAATTTTTTTTATTATTTTCACACTCAATCTTAAATTTAGTTCATACATTTATTTAAAAATTTATATTTACACCATTTACATTCATATATTTTTTTCTATATTTATTTTGTACAATCCTACAAAAAGAAAAGAATGGATTCAAACACTTTGATTTCATATTTAACAATTAGTCACACTTATTTATGTATGAAAATTTAACTTAAAAATAATATTATGAAAATAAATACATCTTCCAAATAAAATTAATAATTTAGAAAACAACTATTACTATCATTTTATTAATCTAAGCTTTTAAATCCTATTTTTATTTTAATACATTATATTTTGAAATTCAATATTTGTTTTTTTCTTCTTTCTAAATCACTTATTCCTAAATTTCTAATATAAATTTCTATTTATAATCAAAATTATTTATTTATCCTAGAAATTTCCTAATTAATTCAAAATTTATTTCAAAAAATTAATTTAATTGCCAAATTAAACTTGATGAATTTTCTGGAATGTTACAGGTTAATTTCGTCCTCGAAATTGCAAGGAAGACGAGAAAGAAAAGATAATAGATAAAGAAATGATTGATCAGATCAGATCGAAATATTTATTCTGCATTCGGCTTACCAAATCAGAATATCGACAATATGAGAACAACCTCATACAATTATTTCACAAGATACTCGGGCTCACCGGTCTACGAATATGCAAGGGCATTGATTAGTTCGAAGGGATAACTAATCGTTCGTAGAATGTATCGGATCCCAGAGAATAGATAGATGGGCTTAATTTTCAACAATTCCCAAATGCTAGATATGGATAACGAATTCGGGTCGGAATACCCCAAAGTATATGGACTTTGATATACATACTAAATTACAATTTTAAATTTGGTTTTAACCGATATCGTTTTATTTATACAATTCAAATTTAGCCTTACATTCTATTAACCAATTTAACTCAATTTAAAATTTTCAATTTATCTAATTTAAGTCTTCAAATTCATTAGAGTTTAGAATGAAAAGCTGATAAGAAACCGATGAATATGCGAAGTAAGAATTTTCCTGCAACGATTCGTAGGGCCATCATCACACCGAAACTTCTTTCTGGAGCAGCTACGAAGCAATCAAAAGAATACGAAATCGAATCAAAGGAGATTGATAGAGAAAAGTTGTTTCCGCTATTGCAGGGTATTGACCATTGGTAGTGGTATTCCCCTGTCCCCTATCTCGTCCTCTTCTCGCACTCATACTTACTATCAGTGAATAGTAAGAGAATTTACTGAGGCATTCGAACGGATATCTTAGGGATATACTCATTCTAGGGTATACTTCACCCTATCTCCAATGAGCTACTTAATGTGTTATACTCCTGAGCTAAAGTTTTAACCTTCAGCTCTGATACCACTGTAACGGCACGAGGCAATGGCGACCGGTAGGCTTTGCAACCATCCCAGACCCACCGTGGCATACAATGGTACCCCAGACCTTGCTTTTACGGCCATCCTTTCGACTGTCTCGGCTTACGCCTAACCAACCCCTATTCACTAAGAGAGGACATGTAGGGGTAAGAGTCTCCCGTTCGCCACCAAACCGCGAAGCGAGAACCCCCTATCACATTCACTAAGAGAGCAAGACTGGTGTGGTGCTGAAGTGTAGCAAACACGATCCACAAATCCAAAGAGCTTCGAAGGCTAACGAATCTATACCTATTACATGATTATCTGAAAACCCAACTCTAGACTGCCCGTGTGGAAAATAGTGGGCACCCAGAGTTTAGGAAAGGAACAATAAACTCCAGGTCAGTCATGAGACTAGTATGAGCAAACAAAACAGTTTTATATTTTAAAACAAACAACAAAGCTTTTAAAGTTCAAATCCGCAATGCTTTTTAGAAAATGAAACTAGGCCCGCCACACACACAATGCAAACGCAGAATTGGAGGAGATTTCTCCTTATGATAGTCAAAAATGCTTGATACGTGAAAATCATTTAATATTATTATTATAAGTGCATAGTGGAAAACAATTTCGAAAGTATAATATTAATCCTAGCCAGCATAAGACTCTTCGCCATATGCCTACTATAGCTACCATGTTCAATAGCAGGTTACCGCCACATTCCATGGCAGGTTATCCAACTAAAACCGTACAAGGCTCGTATTGGATTGAATGGATATCCAACAAATGGTCAGGCTAAGGATCTTCCTATTGCCACATGGGAACGCCTCTGGCGGGACGCCCCGAGAACCGACCTGTTCTCTGCTAACACAAGGCCGGCTACCCCCTTCCCGGGGTATAAAACCTGAGATATGCCACCCCTGGTCCTTTGGGACCTTTATCCGAGAGCTCTCCAACAACAACATCACACAGTAATAATATAGTGTGTCCACATGAGTAAGTATCTGGGCTCCATACCATGATACCCCCCTTTTCCAGAAGGAATGGTCATACCCTAGGGGAGCTACCCCTGAAACCTTGCCACATCTTTCCTGTTTCGACCATTACCGGTTTGTGAGGCTCGATGAGGTCTCGACCACAAAGCTACGCTTTTCCACAAAGCCATGCTTTGACCAACAAATGATCAACAAATGATCATCAACACACAGCAGCACTTAGCATGCCACACTACCAAATTGGGAGTATATCGCTGATAACCTTCAACTACATAACCTCTGAGCTCGTACGTCTCAGAGAATGGTGTTAAGCTAAGAGAATAAATTCTCCGCCACCAACTGATATGTATTTGAAAGGAATCGGCTTTATATCTTAAAGTGTAGTGTCAGACACACGACCATACAAGTCTTTTCCGGGCTCGAACAGAACCAAAGGCACTTCCGAAGAAGCCCTTGCAAATCCGGGTATTCACAATCCCGATCGGACTTCCCATCACTTAGCGAATCTCTATACCGGTGCGACTCAGTGCAGAGACAATCTATAGGTCATCCTATCGCTCTCGCAAATACCCGGTCTTCACCACCGGTCTTCAATGCTATCCATAACGACGTATCACATATTCAGAATGAGCTATATGACACAAAGGTCCTCTCCCGGCTAAACCGAATAGTGAGCGCAATATTTAAAAACATATGGATATGGGATTTTAGTTAAGTCACAACTTAAAAATCCAAAGCTTTTATTTTCAAATGGTTAAACAAATCACCATTTTAAATCTTTACAAAAAAGATTTTATTTCACAAAGTTCACCCAGTTTCACAAAGATCTATCCCTAGATTTCAAAACAATTCCCATTCAATTTGGATTAACCCAATTAAATCTATAAATTAAAGATTTATAGCTTCCAAAACACGTTTCCAAAGATTTATCTAAAACTTGGAAAACTATTTTCATTTTTAGACTTGAAATCCTTTAACACAAATTGGAAATTCATTCTTATGTGAAAGCTTCAATCATTTGAAAACAAATAGTTTTCGTTTCAGAAAAATCCAATTTGTACAAGTTAAAATCTTGGGTTGAATTTAAATTCCAAAACATCACCTTTAAAATGGTTTTAAAAACCCATATAAACCCATTAATAAGTTGAATAACTTTTTAAACCCTAGTTCTCAAATTATAGAATTCAATTTCAAATATTGAATTCAAATTTAAATCAAATGATTTAAATTTCAAATTTTTATTAAGCTATTCAAAATAACTTTCATTTTTAAAACACGTTTTCAAAAACTATTCACTTAAAATCCAGTTCATTTCCAAAACCATTTGAATTTTAAAATTCAAATTCAAAACTATTTTAAAAAAATCCGTGACTTAACCGATTCCCACGTGCAATCCATATTTGTGTGTGTAAAAGTGTAGTCCAGGGGTTTTACACAATAAAAGTGCCACATCATCAATCAACACAGATTCAATCATATCGATAAGCGGTATGACCCATAACGCTTATCTTAATTCACAGATTCATAGAAAAAATAAATTACCAATCACAGAGGTTTACCATTATGATTCGATGTGGGTTTCAGACAACCAACCGGAATCCGACTCACTGTCGCATCGAAATTTAGATGTCGTTCTACGGGTCAAGGGTTTGCATAACAATATATACACCACAGATATAACAACTTAGCACAAAGCATCACATAGCAACACATCACATATCAAATATATCAATCCATCACAGATCATTCAATCGCAATCAAACATCTTAAATTAAGATGAATAAATTATGTGGTTATAAATTTATTACCCACATAATTACTTCTATTTGAAATCTTTAAATCAATGATTAACTATCATTAACTACAATAAATTAAGTCTTAACCATCTTCATTTATTAATCATTTCTTTAATTAATTACATTAATTAATTAACCTTTGATTGTAATTAATTAAACCTTAATTACTTTTATAAATTGATTATCCCTCATTTAATTACTTTAATTGGTAACCCCTTAATTATTAATTTATTTATATTAGTTATAATTGATTGCCCTTAATTGATTAATCAATGGAATTATTATTCCTTAATTAATTACAAAAAAATAAATAATTACTCCTTAATTAATAATGATTTCTTAATCACTTTAGGTTAATTAACCTTAATCAATTAACCACATTGCTTAATTTTTCTTTGAGGTAATTAACTATTAATATTGATAAATCAATCTTTTTCTTTAATTATCTTCCTTTAATTACTTTAACTAAGTAATTATTATTTCTTATTATTGATCAAATTATCCTCAAAAGTATTTAAAAACAATTTACTTTAAACTTTCCTTTCAAATTACATTTTAAATTTAAGATTTAAAAATGAATACATATTGACTTTAAACAAAGCTTTAAGACAGTTCAAAAATCTTAATTCACATGTTAAAGGAATATTCATTTTATAAAGAAGTTTAAAAGAAATTCAAAACCAAATTCATCACTTTTTTTTTAAATTCAAATCAATTAAGAATACACTATAACATTAATAGTTGTTTGAATTATTTTTTTATTTTTATTTTTTTTTTTAAAATTTAAAACTTCTTTTTATTCTAAAACTAGAATACATATTTAAATTTTTTTGATTAAAGGTTACATACATTCAAAGACTTACTTACATTTAAACTTTACTTTAAGTTTCAAAACATTTAACCATTTTTAAAGTAGCTAAACAAATAAAATCTAAAACTTTATTTTATTTTAAAAACTAAAGTTTAAACCCAAGTCCAGATTTCAAAACTCAGATTTAAACTATATTTTTTTTTCTATTTTATAATTTAAACTTTCAGTTTAATTTTAAAACCAATATTCTTTATACTTTAAAAGTTGTTTAAAACCAAATCTAAATTTCAAAATTTAAATTATTTCAAATTTAGATTCAAACTTCTTGAATTCAAATTCAACTTCAGGTTTTAAAATTAGTTAAAATTTTTAGTTTACTTTTTAAAACTTGCATTAATACTTTAAAAACAGAACAGGTCTTCTGTTTTAATCCTGAATATAATACTTGGGAATTATTTTTTTTATATTTACTTCGAGTCAGAACCTCTTTGCTTCGAGTAAAACATCCCACAACTTCGAGTCACTCACGATATTGACCCTAGAAAAAAAACTTAAGCATTTGCCCTCTGCTTCAACCCATACACTGACACAACCCACTACCCCGTGCACGTGCCCCGTCATCGCAGCGAGCTCCGATCATCATCGATGGTCTCCTCAGGTCGGCGAGCACCCCTGCATCCCATACTGATCATCGAATAGATCGATGCTATCACGAATTCGAATTTGCATGTTCATCCTCAAACCTGGAACCATTGAAGACCCCCTCCACCAAAACCTGTCAACGCCTTTTTCTCGAAGCTCCGACCACCGCTACCTCTAACACTTCGGCAAAGTCCTCGTCAACACCCAAGCCAGCATTACCCAAATTCCCTTGCAACTCGATCCATCAGGGGGAGAGAACAAATCGAGATATTCAACCCAGCGAAAACTAGGGTTACAAACCCAAATCCACTTCTCACTTCCCCTAAATGGTTTGATTAATGTTCTTGGTATTTTTCCCCTAATCTACGATCATTCAACTAACTCCAGAAAGAATTATGACCTCAAATATCATCGAGTTCATCAGGATTTCATAAAAATCCAAATTCTGGTTAAACCAGAAATGCACTTTCCTTTCTAACTTAAAAGTTGTGATTTTGCTTTGTAAAAACATGACTTAGCATAGGGATTCAATTTATATTACTGGATTGTTTAATTTACATATTTGAATTTTTTTTTTTTACACAATTTCAAACTTGACTGTTTTTTTTCTTCCAAAGCAATTCCCATCTTATCTTAACTTAAATAAAATTTAAATCTAAATCTTAAAGTCAAACAAGCAAGTTTTGTTTAGATTCTAATTCTAGAAGGGAACAGAGAGAGGAAGAAGGAGATTTGAGTTCAAACAAAGGTTTACTCTGTAACCATGAAGCCAAGAAGGAATAGGGATGAATGACCCTGTATATAACATGCCAAGTAAATATACACATGCACATAGACCTTTTTTTTTTTTCTTTTTTCTTTTCTTTTTCACATGCAAAGGGTTTTCACATCGTGTCAAACATGCTTACAACAACAGGTAATCTGGATTAATCAGAAGTTTACTCACATAGGAGGTTTAACAGGAAGTAATAGATTTTGAAAACCTGTAGACATAACTGTGAACAAGGCAAAGGCAATCTGCCTAATTCACAGACACACACATATTAAATCTATGTATACATTCAACATGCAGGCACATTCAAGTCCATACCAAAACATTATCACATGAAATCAAAATGTGAACCAGATTTTAGAGATTTGGGGTGTAATTTGCTCACCTGGAGTTGTGCAGTGGAGACAAGAACAGAGACAGAGAGGAATTTCTTTTGAGCCTGAACTATAATTTTTTTCTCCTTCAATCTTTTAAAGATTAGATCTGCAGAAGTTTGTAAATTCAAAACTTTACTCAAACTCCTATTTATTTACTAGTTTACTTCATCAATGACAAACAATAGAATTTATTTACTTACAGTTTGAAATTGTTTAAAGCTTCAAACTTGATTTATTTTCCAAGCTGCAGACTTCAATTCACATTTGCTTTCAAGTTGAATCTGCATTTTTGATTTTGTTGAACTGTTTTAAACTTATGCTTTATCACTGATTAAACAACATTAAATTAAAAGCTTTTAAAGAAATTTACTTATCTTTATTTAAATCCCAGAGAGAACTACACTGCTCTAATCCATTTCAGGTTGAAGCCTTTGCATTCCATCTGAGTTTGCTTTGTATTTTCATAAATCTGCAATTCCAAGTTGAAGTTTGATTTCCTTCTGAGATTTCTTTTTAGTTTGCTTCAGATTTGTTTCAGGCTTGAAAACTTTGCTTACTTGAATCCATGCTTTTATTTCCTGGTTCAAACCTGAATTGAATTTTGCTTTGAATTTATTTTTCTAGTAGGTAGTTTGTATTTCAGGTTTGCAATAATTTTTTCTTGGATGTTGAGATTTGAGATTCTCAAATCTATTGTTACTGTTGCTTCAGATTTTGTGGGATGTTATAGGATTTGAATATGGGGAGATGGAGATTTTTTTTTATAAATTTTAAATTCTATTATTTTATTTAAGCAATCATAAGGAATGCCATTTGTAAAAATGAAATCATGAGCTTAGATTTTGTTAAGTACCCTACTCCAAACCATGTGCATGTATATTTCATTGTCTACATTTAAATTTTTAAAGACAAAGGAATGTTTATTTTTATTTTTATATCATATTTACTTTTGTAAACATTTATTAACATATATATCCCAATTTTTTTTATTATTTTCACACTCAATCTTAAATTTAGTTCATACATTTATTTAAAAATTTATATTTACACCATTTACATTCATATATTTTTTTCTATATTTATTTTGTACAATCCTACAAAAAGAAAAGAATGGATTCAAACACTTTGATTTCATATTTAACAATTAGTCACACTTATTTATGTATGAAAATTTAACTTAAAAATAATATTATGAAAATAAATACATCTTCCAAATAAAATTATTAATTTAGAAAACAACTATTACTATCATTTTATTAATCTAAGCTTTTAAATCCTATTTTTATTTTTAATACATTATATTTTGAAATTCAATATTTGTTTTTTTTTCTTTCTAAATCACTTATTCCTAAATTTCTAATATAAATTTCTATTTATAATCAAAATTATTTATTTATCCTAGAAATTTCCTAATTAATTCACAATTTATTTCAAAAAATTAATTTAATTGCCAAATTAAACTTGATGAATTTTCAGGAATGTTACACGATTCATCCTAATTTCATTATGATTCCTTGTTTTATCAATCAAGTTTGATTGAAATTTATTCTGAGAATAACTTTTTCCTCTACTTTCTTTCTTTCTTAAAGAAGAGAAATGGTTAGACCTGGCCGTCCCAACGCCGGTCAATCTAGTGCTACTCCCCTGGATGGAGTATTCATGTCTGCTCAACAACTTTTGGATCTTGTAAAGAATCAAGAGTTTATCTATGCTTTGAGTAAGAACCCCGAAATGGTTCTACCTTTGAAATTTGAAGTTTCTTTCAATCAGCTTGTGGATGTTACTCTTCTTCATGGAGAGGTTGGTAAAGGAAGTGTTTGTGATATTGGGACTTCCAAGAAGAGGCATATTAAGTTCAAGAGCCTTAATCCCAATAAGAGAGTGAAGCAAACTACTTTTGTAGCAAAGACTCCAAGCCCTAATCATGGAGGATGCTACAATTGTAATTCTATGGAACACTATGCGAATATGTGTCCAAAACCCCATTCTTGTCGCTACTGCAAGAAACCGGGTCATCTTTTATCTGCGTGTCCTAAACTTTTGAACAAGGACATGAGAAAGCTAAATATTGTGCAAGCCTCTAGCAACTCTTCTCTTGGTCAAGGTACTTTTCACTCAATCCTTTATGGCATTGTTTTATTTCGTGATCTTCTTATTTGAGTTCTTTTTGATATGGGTTCCATCTCATTATTTTTATATCAAAAGAACTTGTCGATTCTTTTTCTTTGAATATTTTGGGCTTGTTGACTTCTTTGCGGATTGCGAATCCAGATGGTAGATCTGCAACACTCAATTCGCTTTTATTTGATGTCGAAATTATTTTATGTGATTTATCTTTCCGAGCCGATATTTTTACTTAGGCTTCGGAATTGATTTTTTTGTAAGGATTGGCTTAATCGTTGTGAAGCGCATATCCTATTTGTCCCATGTGGACTATTCATCTTTGACATTTTCAATCTGTTAAGAAGATTTCTATTTTTCCTTTATGATTTTGATTCCAACTTGATGGCATCATTTTATTCCTTATGCCCACTTATAAGGAAAGTGTTATTTCTCTCATTCATGTAGTTAGAGAAATTTTCCGGTATTTTTGAGTTTGTCTTAGGATTATCACCTAAGAAATCTTTTGTGTGGTGTTAAGGTCTTTTCAGTTTGACTTTACCACCGGTTTTCGTTTGCTACGAGTTGCGGAAATTAGCATTCCACTTACCGCATTCCGCACTCGTTATGATTCTTATGAATGACTTATTATGTCATTCAAATTGTACAGCTTATTTCATCCATTTTATAAATCGAATATTCTATGAATATTTCGATGAGACTATTCTTGTATTTACTGATTTTGGACGAAAATAGTAATTTAAAATTTTGCAAATCTTTTTCATAAGATTTATTTATAAGTAAAACTGGGTTTTTGTTCTCAAAACGAACAAAGAATATTTTAGATGTTTTTGAGAAACTTACTTATCCCATAGAATACGATTTTGTGATTGTATTGCCCATTTAGTGTTTTAAGAATTTTGGTCGATGCGCTTGATCAACGTTATCGATAGGAATTTCCTAAACGCTTAGATGAGACAATCAGACATAGTATATTAACTTGAAAATAGTAAATTTTTCTAGAATGATTATTACATAATGATAAATGTAATTTTGAAAGTTTTAACTTTTTAGGAAAGAAGATTATTTAAAAGAAATTCTTTCTTTTTGATACTTCATTCTTGTGATTCCTAGAGGGGGACCAAGACTTTGCTATTTGTACCGATACTAGTCGTATTGGTTTGGATGCCGTTCTCTTGCAAAGGAGAACGTGCTATCTTTTGTGCTTCTAAACCATTAAAGCCGATCGAGACTAGGTATGCCACTCATGATCTAGTGCTCGCGGCTATTGTTTTTACTTTTGGAATTTGGCATCATCATATTTGGATGAGAAATTTGTTCTCTACCTCGATCATAAATCTTTGGAATAATTATTTTCTCATATGGAACTCCATGTCGACTTGAGTTCCTAGCATCTTATGATCTTGATATTCTTTTATTCCCGAAAGGGGAAATCGTGTTGCCAATGCATTTAGTCGTAAGAAACAAGTGGTTGATTCTTCGATGATGTCTGAAGGGAATTATCTTTTTATCAAGTTCATCAGACGTTTTGATGTACTTCGTTTTATTGAGTTTCATCTCGTTTCTTTTATGGACTCGCGTCTGATGTTCTTTTATGGTGTTCGGTTCATCGGATGTACTGTTATTATACTACATCGATGTTCCATCTTATCTTGATTCATTGGATGTACCGTTTGTACTACATCAATGTCTTTGCTATTTGATTCATTGGATGTACCGTTTGTACTACATCAATGTCTTTGCTATTCGATTCATTGGATGTACCGTTTGTACTACATCAATGTCTTTGCTATTAGATTCATTGGATGTACCGTTTGTACTACATCAATGTCTTTTCTTTGGTACATTGGGTGTACCGTTTTTGTACTACGCTGATGTCCCAAATTATTTGAGTTTCTAGTTCCTCGGGCATACCGTTTTTGTAATACGCCGTTGCACCAGCTCAATTTTCTGCTATTCTTGATGTTCTCCACGTCTTTTATCTTCGGAAATGCTTTTATGTTTCCGGTTTTATTCTTGTGCCTGGTGGTATTATGGAAATTTAAGTTTCACCAGATTTGATTTATGAGCAACATTCCATTCTCATCATTGCTTCGGAGGTTGAGCGCCTTCGGAATAAAGATGTTCTTCTTGTGAGAGTTCAATGGTTCTTAAATCCTTGGGAATACTCTTGGGAATCTAAAGAATTCATTGAGCGATCCCGTTCTTGCTAACTCTTTCATGCTCTTTATGGTGAACCTCTTATTTCAATTTTCTTTTGTGTTGATATGCTTCCATGGTTGTTACTTCTTATTTTCTTCTTAAGTATTGCGAGGACGCAATTTCTTTAAGGAGGGGAGTCTGTAACAACCCGCATATTTATCAATTGTATATTTAAATATTTTATTTAAATATTTTATCGATACTCGGAATTTTGTCCGAAAAGCTACTTTTTGCAAACAGTCGAATTGGGACTCGAGACCACCCCCATTGAGTTCAAAATGACGTTTGCGACCTTTTTGAGTATAAACTTCGATATGTTTGGAGATAGTAGAATTTTGCTACTTTTCACTTAAGGCTTTGGGTTTAGGTCGGGTTCAGCCAATGTTCTAACTTAATACCCCAAACTGAAAACCTCCCTCTTCACTCACTCCCTCTTCCTCTAATTTCAGTTCTAAAGAGATTAATGGTGGAAGAGAATGGGAAATAGAAATCCAAAATCCTAGTTTCCATTTGCAAATCAATTTCTGGCTCCAAACTCAAGAGAACCCATTGGTAAGCTTTCTCTTCATCTTCTCCAACTCATTCTCTTTTTTATTTCAGAAATTTCCTAAACCTAATTTAGGAAATGTTTCTCTTTTAAGCTTAGATTGAAGCTTCTTGAGTTGTTATTGAAGAGGAATTGATCTTAGCTTGTTTTTAAAGCTTCTCCTTCATTGATTTGGGTTCAAAGGTGAGATTTTTATCTCACATCTTAGTCTATATTTATCTTCGATTGTTAGGCATGAATTCCTAACACTTATTCATGTGCATTTGATTTTGATTTGGATTGCTTTTGTGAATATTCCAATTTTTGGTGTTTTGGGTTCAATTCTTTAAAAATCATAACTTTAATGTTTTGATCATGTTTTTGATTGTGCATCGAAGAGCTTATAGGGCCGGGTAGTCGATAGGCATAAACCCTTAGCGCCGTTTGCTCGAGCGAATGCAATTTGATCGAGTTTGCACCTCTTTTGAAATAGGGCAGGGGAGTGCTGGCAACAGGTTCGGCCGACCGAGCCCCTGGGCCGGTCGACTGACCTGCTACCCAGGCACTTCCTGCCTCTGTTTGGAAGTGCCGATTACAGGCCTCGGCCGACCGAGCCCCTGGGCTGGTCGACCGACCTGCTACCCCGTGCACTTCTGTTTTTGGCTCGGTCAACCGACTCAGGGAGTCCGGTCGACCGACCTGCTACTATTTGCCAACTATGCCTATTTTGCCTAGTTGTTTGAATTTCCAATTCTAATCGATTTGTGTTGTTTCCCTATTTGTTGTTATCATTTGATATTGACTTTGATGACTTATTTTCTTTTGGAATTCTTGGAATATCCATTTCGATGGATTCGGTATCGATTTCTTTGGATTTTATTCACGTTTTCGAATGTGAATCTTTATGAGTTGATTGTTTCTACAATCTTCTTTATGATTTGTCACTTAAAAATATAAAGGTTTTCTATACTAGTAGTAAATATCAAAACTCTTTCTTTAAATGTTTTCAACACTATTTTAGTACAAAGCTCGTTTCTTAAACTGTTTTCCAATCTATTAGTATATACAAACCTTTACCTCACTCGTATGAGAAATCTAATTAAACGACTTAGTAAAACGAGTGGTATGAAACGCTTGCGTTTACTTCGTCGGTTAATTCTTGGACTTGTTCGATTGAATCTCTTGTGACAATTTTCTAGTGGAGATCTACAATTTTTTCGTAAATATTTAAGTTAAGCTAGTGGTTATGGGACATGAAGCTAAGCTCATATATTTACTAGCTTATTGTAATTGACACTTCTCGTTGATCATGACGATCATCTTTGTGGTTTAGACTAGCAATGTGCGATGTCTCTTTGTTTATGTGGAGGACTGTTCCTCATTTTATTGAGCTTCGTCTCATTTCTCACATGGGTCGTACCTTTTTAGGTGCGTCCATGTTTTATTATGCATGGGGTGTACCTTTCTAGGTGCATCGATGTTTGTTTATACATGGGTCGTACCTTTCTAGGTGCGTCAATGTTTATTTATGCATGGGGTGTACCTTTCTAGGTGCATCGATGTTTGTTTACTTCGTGGAGCAATCGACTCAATAAGTCGGGGCATGGGGCGTATCTTTCTAGGTGCGTCGATGTTCGTCTATGCATGGGGCGTGTCTTTCTAGGTGCGTCGATGTTCGACTTAGCATGGGGTGTATCTTTCTAGGTGCATCGGTGTTAGACATTACATGGGGTGTATCTTTCTAGGTGCATCGATGTTTATTTATGCATGGGATGTATCTTTCTAGGTGCATCGATGTTTATTTATGCATGGGGCATATCTTTCTAGGTGCGTCGATGCTAGAGCATGGGGCATATCTTTCTAGGTGTGTCGATGTTCGACTGTACATGGGGCGTGTCTTTCTAGGTGCGTCGATGTCCAGTTTGTGGGATTGGCCATCCTTTTTATTATGATTTCTAGATTTCGTGTGTTGATTTCTGGGATTTATGTTTCATCAACTTTTACGATGGGCATTGATATATATGTCATTTATTGTGGCTTGGTGAATGAAATTAGGAGTATGACATTCCTTTTTATCTTGAGTAGATTATTGTGATATTGATTAATCTCTTGTTGATTTTCAATTACTTATTTATCACAGCTTGGCATTGTGATTATTATATGTTTATGTCATATCTCTTATTATATATCACTTCATCTGATAATTATAGCTAGACTGATGCGTTTATTATTTTCTTCTTAAATAATACTCGGGTCAGACTGAGATTTTACAGGTGCTTCTGCTTGACTCCTTATCGGACCATCTTCTGACTTTTGGTTGACTACTTTAGTTTAGTAGTTTTTTGTTGTATACATTTAAGATATAGGCTTCTTGATGTATACATATTTTTTTCTAGCACTTGTATCTATTCCTTTGTATTATTGTGGATCTTTTTGACCACTACTCCGATGAACACTTTCATGTGTTATATTCATATCTATTTCCGCCTTTGTGATATGAATTGTCTATGACTGATTTATGTTATGTTTACTTCTATATTTGTTTCCGAAGATATTATAGCCACTGTGTAGTAGCTTTGAGTTTGTGTCGGTATGTTGGATTTCCACTTGAAAAGAATTGCATGCTATACTATCTGACATATCGATGCTCGCACAAAGCAATTACACGGATGGTCGCTCCTCAACAGCCTTATTCTCCGTGCTAGTTGACAGCATTCACCGTAATGTTCTTGGCTAGCGTGGGTATAGAGGTGGGGCGTCACAAGTTACAACATATATACAAACACTGGACAGATACAATCAACATGTCTCAGATATATAATAATATATCACTGCGGAAACATTCCATACGTTCAGCTCATCTCATTAGCTCCAGAATGTCTTTACCTGAAAATCTATAATACTCGGTTTGACCCGAGCATTACATCAAAGTAACAACCGGGTCAGACTGAAAAACCAGCGTGAGTAAACCCATCTAACATGAAATTCTAATCCATAATTTTTTTTTAAAACCGGGGTAACTTGTATCAATTTACAAATTCACAATTTTTTATAGACATCATTTATTTCACACATCAATTCCTTAGTACCAAAACTTAGATTAAATGGTCCAACTTACTTAAATCATTCCATATTAGGCTAACATATCAATCTATAAAGAATCGAAGTGGTTTCGGGTATTTGCCGATACCCCACCCCGGTCTCTTCGAATTCGAAGTTATCTTAACCCAAGTTATTCAAGTGGCGTACAATTCAACTTTAAATTCTGGGTGTCATAGAAATTCATCATAGATAACCATATTATCACTGTTCATCCCAACATATCATATTACAAAAACATTTCATATCACATAGCATCACAATCACATACCAGGGATAACAATCCAAGGCATTCAATTATCATTCAATTATTCGTAAGCAAGATAAATTAGTCATGCCATTTCCTAATTAATTTAAATAGATTTAATTATTTACCTCCATCACTGCACATCCTGCTTACATAACCTTTAATTAATTGTAATCCAATTAATTAATTATTCCTTACTATCCACCTTAATCAACCTTCTTTAATTAATTATTTTTAACTAGTCATCTTTGGTCCATTACTCTTTAATTTCTTTTAAGTAATTAACTCTTAATTAATTACACAAATTAATTAACCTTTACCCATCCCTGTTATTTACATTAATCCTTAATTAATTACTTGAATTAATTATCCCATAATCACTTATATTGATTAATTATCCTTTAACTAATCACACTCATTAATTAACTAACCCCTAATTACTTTTCTCAATTAATAAATCCTTTAATTAATTACACTAAGAAATGAATTCTTAATTACTTCCATAAATTAATTTTCCTTAAATTAATTCCATCAATTAATCATTGTATTGGTTAGCTATCCTTAATCAATCAACCTTTAATCATTAATTAATTAAACCTTTAATCCATAATTAAACTAGTTAACCCTAACAAATTTATCCTTTAATTACTTACATTAATTGATCACCAATACAAATTAATTAATCTCAAATGGATTAATTTATAACCACTAATTATTAGTTTGTTAATCCTTAATCAATAATTAATAAATTTCTCTTCAATTCCTTAATTAAATAATCTTTAATAATCAAGGTCCTTGATTTACTTAAAGATAACCTATTTATCTTTATTAATCACTTAACCTTTGTTAACATATAGATTCAAAGCATTTTATCCTTTAAATTAACTTCTTAATTACATACTTTACTTAAGTTTTATATAAACTTAAGAATCAACTTAATTCAAATAAAACTTATTACAACTTCTTAAACCAATATTAATAACACTATTATACATGGAAAAAATAAAAAATAAAAAAAATCTTTAAAATCGGTTAACTAGATTACTTAAAATTAATTAGTTTCATTTGAAATTAAGGCTAGATAAACTAACCTTAATTACAAATACGGTATTAAAATTAGAACGAGTGGAAGCCCATAACATCACAACGCGATCCCAACCCACGTCTTCTTCTCCCAATTCTCGCCTGAAACCCACTCTATAACCACCTGATATTTTCAACCATTCGCATCCGAACATACCTAAATTGAATTGCTCAAAATACCAGATTGTAAGTTTATATTTGGAAAAGCTCAGCATATATAGTAATAAATAATCACAGATAACAGACATAGAGTAATAAATGCAGCGGAAACAAAAGATAGTAGTTCATAAAGCTATTACGTACATATCAGAGTTAAATAAGGTACAACAGAAGTCTCGAATACAATAGTCAAATACAAGTATCAGAATACATCACTGGAATCAACTAAATATGTGAAATCTGGATAGATAGTTGGATCTCCAAGCGAAGCTCCAACTCCAAAGGTGAGTCTCGAATACTGGTACATTCAGTCTGACCCGAGCGTAAAGAAAAACACAAGCACTCGAGACAGGATTAACATTCTTATATCAATAAATCCAACTCAAGTGAAATAACAATTGAAATTAAAAGTGGCTCAAAAGATGTTTGGGATAACCATCCTTTAAGGATCCGTTAAAATATCTACTATGTAGTAATGTATGCTAAATGGATAATGCCTATGAGTAATACAAAGTATCAAAATAGTGTTAAGGCGTTGCCATTATCCCCCTTAACTCATTTTATATAAGTGTCATAGTCTATACAGCATTGTATACTCCACCGTAAACTAGTGGGATATCAGGGAGTACTCCATAGGTATAACACAAAACAAATCATAGTGGTCGCGTATAGGGACGAGTATGACAAGGCATATGAGGCAATACCCAAGGTAGTGAAACTTGTAACGACCCGGTATTTCAACCATTCGCATCCATTATAAGTGTATAGGTAGACACTCATGCCGGAATTGAATTGCTCAAAATACCGCGTTGTAAATAAAAATTTGGCAAATCTCAGAATATACAGTAAATAAAAATCAAAGATCATAGACACAGAGTATATAAAAATGCAGCGGAAGAAAAAGAGATAGTAGTTCATGAAGCTACTATATAAATATGAGATACATCAGAGTTAAATAAGATACAACAGAAGAGTAACAGGATACATCAGGTACAAATCAGATACATCACTGAACCACTGGATACTGAAAAAAAATATATGGCTGGATCTTCAAGGAAAGCTCCAACGCCGAAGGTGAATTTTGAATGCTAACTCAATCAATCTGACCCGAGTGTAAAGCAAAACACAAAACCCTCGAGTCAGGACATAAATACTTATAAACTGTAAATCAACTCAAGTGAACAGTAACAAAATGCATCAGTAACTTAAAGGATGCTTGGGACTGCCCATCCTCTAAGGATCTGTTAAACTATTTACTATGTAGTAATATACGCTATATACGGTAGTGTCTAATCAGTAAAGTATAATCATATAGAAAATAGCGTTAAGGGGATGGTGAACCTTAACGCGGTCGGATCTTTAAAACCAAAATCGTAGTGGGCTCGATATAAGGATATGACACGGCACGCGAGGCAATGCCAGGGTGGATACACCGTTTGCACTCCCGGACCGGTGGTGACGGCAAGCCAGCATCTTCCGCCCACCTCGAACAATACCCCCGAATCAAAGTGGCGCCACCGAATCGAATCACAACAATAATAGAATAGTTTCCGATGGAGCATGCTCGATGAAAGGGTGCGACCCTTTGTGTAGCCCGGTATAGCTCCTGTTTTAGTCATATATGCCAACTCACGGGAGTTGGGTCCACGTAATATACCTCGAGAACGTCGCCACCATCCTACTTCATTCTGGAATCTCCACCGCGTACAGAGTTGTTAAAGTGGTTTTCGGTATTGTCCGGCTATAAGACAATATCCGATCCCGGTCTCTTTAACATCTGTAACGGCCCACTCCGAGACCCACTCTAGTAAAGAGTATTACGGAGTAATACCGTCTACTAGAACGGAGAATAGAGTGTAATGGAAGCGACCATATGTAATCAAGCTATAACTATCTACTGAATACGTCGAATAGGTGGTTTTCTTTTCTCAAGTGGTTCGACATATCCAATAGATATTTATAACGAAACTACAATGGTTAAGGAAAATAGGTTCAGAACAAACATAACACTAAATGATAACATCATCATCACAGAACAGTCACATAACAGTCACAGAACATAGGTACAATATATCGTCAATACAGATCCAAATACTAAAAGTGGGTACAAAGCCACTGCTCACATATGTGAGTCAAAAATATGTACATATCAAAGTTCGAATAAAACAGAGTAGCGGAATAGTGGACAAATAAAAGAGCTATCTATCAGCATAGCAGATAATGTCCAAGCGGAAGCACAGAAAGCTAAGTCCAGAGACCTAACCTGAAACAACTAGGTCTGACCCCAGCGAAAACACTCGGGTCAGGCAAGCTAAACAATCAGTAATAACTGAGATATATATATAATAATGCAGTACATAAATAAAACAGTACTTCTCCAAAGAGAAGGGTAATATGGACTACATGAATATAATGACGATCCCTAATCATCCATAAACAGTAAAAATCTCCAAAGAGAATATCAACACCAAAGTGTGGAATAAATAAAATCGCCTCATATCATCGGCGTAGCCAATGCTATATAAAGTTGCCCATAGGCAATAAACCCAAGAGTGACCAGAGTCAATAATCAATGCCCAAGCAAAGATCGATGCTCCAAAGAGCAATAGGGATATAATGAAAAATCCATGAAATCGAATACTGAAAAGCAGTGCCCAGAGACACTGTGAATCCACAAAGTAATCGCACTCACATCGTATGGTTCCATAAAACCAACACCGAATGGCGATACTCGAATGGATATAAAATCATCAGATGATACATATATTGCACGTGCACCGACCAGAGTCGTTGTTGCCAAGTACTGTAGAGTTGTGATCGATCACTCGCACAGATGCGGAACGCGTGAAACGACGAGATCCTTCCCAGAAGGATAAAGGCCCAGAGGCGCACGCCGAAAAATAAACTGCTCCATAGAGCAGTTGTCCAGAGACGGTTGCCCAGAGGCGTGGTGACCCAGAGGTCAAGTACTGGCCGCCCAGAGGCTAATGTGCCACTAACTTCTTGGAGAGGAACCCGTAAAGTGTTAACAATGAGTCCCATACCCCACGTTAGCACTAAACGGTTTTCTAACCAATAGCAAGCTCACACTCCAAACAATAAAAAGTCCACCTCATATCATCGGTAGACTAGACCCAAAGGTCAAAACGATCAATCGAATAGGTCGGGGAGTAACCGGAAAGAAAGTACACATGGTTTCCATAGGCCGGATATTTCCTAACCGTTTAAGCACCTTTCCACTTCGGTCGACGTGCTAAAAGTGAGTGTGAGATTTTTATTATAGAAAATAATGGTGTAAACGGATTTGTAATTGATTTCAAAATCACTTTTAAAACGGTCTTTTGAAAAGTCTCATATTATGGAGTAATTAATTTAATAATTAAAAATAATATTATATAATAATTTTCAAAAGCCATTTTGGAGTGAAAAATCCTTTTAAATCCTTTTTATAAAGCCCGTGTACGAAATCCAGGGACAAATCTCAAAGAAATCGACGAAAACCAGAAAATCATCAAAAATATTCTAAGTGTTTAAAACCATTCAAAAACTGCTGCGAACCCAAGTTCGGCAATTTATTTGGACCAGTAAAATGTGTCCAAATGGCATGAAAACTAATATGCATGTAGTCCGACATCCCTACATTAAGATGCAAAAAGAATTTCTGGATTCCGAGTTGAGACGAAGTGGCAGCGACGTCTCAAAGTTGAACCTAGAAAAAGATTCACACTGTTTTCCAACAGCGACCAGAGTCTAACTTTGGCACGAAAATCGAAGTACCAAACGAACTCCAATGTTGTCCTAATTTTTCAGAGATGGATTTCCGAACTCCACCTTTCCAACGAGACCAAAAACGTCGAATTCCGACTACCGATGCGAGCGTGGCGGCATCGCGAAGTGGAGGTCAAACGCTGGAACCAGAGTAAAGCACTGAGGTAAAGATTTTTTTTTCTTCTTTCTTTCTGACGCGGGCCTGGCCCGCGTCGGCCTGGCCAAGCCCGCCTGGGCTGGAGGGTGGCAGGCGCCCCCCCAGCCCGCTCGGGCTGGGGTGGCGGCCAGGCCCCAGCCCGCTTGGGCTGGGGTGGCCGGCCCGACCCCAGCCCGCTCGAGCTGGGGTGCTGGCCCCAGGCCCCAGCCCGCTCGGGCTGCGGCCCAGTCCCCAGCGCGCTCGGGCTGGGGCGGGCGGCCCAGTCCCCAGCCCGCTCGGGCTGGGGATGCGGGCCCAGGCCCCAGCCCGCTCGGGCTGGGGTGGCGGGCCAGGCCCCAGCCCGCTCGGGCTGGGTTGCCGGCCCCAGGTCCCAGCCCGCTTGGGCTGGGGTGTGTTTGCCAGCCCAGGTGGGTTGGCCTTCCTCTGGCTAGCCCAACTGGGCTAGCCTGCTCTGCCTTGGTGCAGCCGAGGCCTGTCCTGGTGCACCCAGAGCCCAGTTTCAGGCTGTTTTCAGCCTGAATCATTCCAGCAAGCTATTTTTTGTGTTTTTGATGGTTTATAGGTGTTTTTTTTCAATTTTTTGGCATCAAAAAATCACTAATAACAATCACTAATCACCATATAATGATTATTACATTAAATTAAAGGAAACCAAGGCCAAATCTTAGCATTACAACTAGCAATAATTACTAATCCATAGTAATTACCTTAATGAAGCAAAGTATCAAATGGTTTGAGTGCACAATATCAAGCAAGCCAAACTCATCAACCCCAAAGCAAAGATCAAGAGGCTTCAAAGAACCCAAAATCAACAAAAACAAAATAATGTTTACAACAAGATGGTAGAGATAAATAGTGATTAAGATGGATTAGAGAATAGGGGAGATTGCATTACCTTTCAAAGATTAAACTAGTTTAATTATGAAGAGAAGGAGATGGATCTTCTAAAGGGAGGCCATTAATTATGTTTAGATCTAGGTTTAGGAATTTATGAAGAGGAGGGTTAGGGTTTATGGGAGGGGTTTGAGATATTAAATAGGAGTGGGTTGGTTAATGGGTCATGGTAAGAGGTTTTAAAACCCATTAGGACTTAGTTTATTTTTCTAAGGTTATCATGTGAACAAAATCCTAAGAAGCATCCTAGTTTTAATTAAAACCATATAATTTCTCATTTGGCCCATTAACTTATAATCACATAAAAAAAAATTCCCCATTTCAACCCAAAAATATTTTAATTTGCGAACCAATTGCAAATTTAAATTCCCAAAAATTTGTTTAGCCCCCTTTTTAACTTAAAATCATAATTTTTTAACTAATCATTCGGTAATTGCAATCTCAGGGTTGTTACAGACTCCCCCCTTAAGAAAATTGCGTCCCCGCAATTCCTTAAATATAGAAGTCATCTATAACATCTAATCCACAAAAGGAATACAGAAGATAAAATATAGATGCTCACCCATGTCGGAAGATGAAAGAAAACCAGGATAAGTACGCTCAATAAATTCTCTGGTCTCCCAAGTGCAGTCCTTAGGATTAGACGACCATTGAATCTTCACAAGCGGAACCTCTTTGTTTCGAAGACGTCTGATCTCCGAATCAAGCACACGAAGAGGTTGCTGCCCTATAGATAGATCGGGTGAGATCTCCAAATCAGGTACGATATGAGGCTCGATAATAGAATCAGGATTGCGCACACACTTGCGAAGTTGAGAAACATGGAACACATCATGTATTCCAGAGAAATGAGCAGGTAGAGCCACTCTATAGGCGACAAGGCCGATGCGTTCCGTGATAGGAAATGGTCCAATATAGCGAGGGGCCAATTTCCCTGTAGAACTGAAACGCACAACCCCTTTCATGGGAGAATCCCGAATAAAGACAGAATCGCCAATAGAGAACTCAAGAGGCTTCCTACGGTTGTCCGCATAGGATTTCTGGCGGTCCTGTGCCTCTTTCATTCTCTGACGGATAAGCACGATCTTCTCAGAAGATTCCCGAACTGAATCTGGACCAAGAATGAGCTTCTCGCCAGACTCTAACCAACAAGCAGGAGAGCGACATGGCCTTCCGTAGAGAGCCTCGAAAGGTGCCATGCCGATACTAGACTGATAGCTGTTGTTGTAGGAGAACTCTATGAGCGGTAAGTGATCCTCCCAACTACCTCCGAAATCCAAAATACAACAGCACAAAAGATCCTCTAAAACACGATTCACCCTCTCCATCTTACCGTCGGTCTGAGGATGATAAGCAGTCGAGAGATTCAGCTTTGTGCCCAAAGCTGACCGTAGGCACTTCCAGAAGTGACTAGTAAAGATAGTGTCTCGATCACAGACGATAGAGCTAGGAATGCCATGAAGTCGAACGACTTCCTTCACATAGAGCTTGGTCAACTGAGGTGCAGTCCGGGTGGACTTAATCGGAATGAAATGAGCCGATTTGGTCAAGCGATCAACAATAACCCAGATAGAAGTATGGCCTGACCTCGATCGAGGCAGACCGTCAATGAAATCCATGGATATCCGATCCCATTTCCATAATGGAATCTCTAGAGGCTGAAGAAGACCAGATGGACGTTGATGCTCGGCCTTGATCTGTTGACAAGTTATGCACTCGACCAGAATGTCACGCCTAAGTGATAAATCAGATGGTACAACAATACGGTTCTTCCTACAAAGACACCGATGAAAATCAAGAGAATAATCCAGCAATGTCTCATCACTGGATCCCGACTCGAGAAGATGAATAAGATGCAATAAGTCTGGATCCTGCCGCTGAGCATGGGCAATGCGATCCAATAAGATAGGACGAGCTTCCAAGCTAAATAATAAGACCGGAGAATCAGAAGATGAAGCTCGATCTCTAATATCACATAAAGATAGAGTCTCAAGAACATTCCACTCGGCAATCATCATACAAACTACCGCCGAGTGCTTGCGACTGAGCGCATCTGCAACACGATTACCCTTGCCAGGGGTATACTGAATATCTAAATCATATGAGGCGAGAAACTCAAGCCATCGCTGCTACCTCATATTGAGATCCCTCTAACTGAAAAGATACTTCAGAGACTTATGATCGGTGTAAAGAATGAAGCGTTCGCCTAATAGAAAGTGACGCCACGTCTTCAAGGCAAAGACGATAGCTGCCAACTCAAGATCATGAGTCGGATAGCGAACCTCATTCGGACGCAGTTGCCTGGAAGCATAAGCACAGCATCGAGCCCGCTACCACAAGCGTCGGTGTAAACAACAAGATCATGGTTACTCTCAGGAACCACAAGAATAGGAGCATGAGTGAGAAGTTCCTTCAATCGCTGAAAGGAAGCTTCACACTTATCAGACCAAATAAAGCGAACACCCTTACGAGTCAGCGTCGTAAGGGGAAGTGCAACTCGAGAGAAATCCTTGATAAACCGACGGTAATAACCCGCCAGACCAAGGAAGCTGCGAATATCATGAACGTTCTCGGACTGCTTCCAATTCTGAATAGTTTCAATCTTTGAAAGATCGACAGAAATACCCTCAGATGATACAATATGGCCCAAGAACTTGACATTGCTCTCCCAAAAATGGCACTTGGAGAGCTTGGCCTTAAGCTGATGCTGACGAAGAGTATCCAAGACGATCCGCAAATGATGAGCATGCTCTGCCTCGGATCTAGAATAAATAAGAATATCGTCGATGAAAACCAGAACGAATCTATCGATGTATTCCCGGAATACTCGATTCATAAGATCGACGAAGAAAGCTGGTGCGTTCGTCAAGCCGAATGACATGACCAACCACTCAAAAGAACCATAACGAGTGCGGAAAGCGGTAAGAGGGATGCTATCTTCCGCAACTCGGAGCTGATGAAATCCGGTGGCAAGGTCGAGCTGTGAAAAGACCTTTGCACCGCTCAACTGATCAAACATATCGTCTATCCGTGGTAATGGATAACGATTTCTGATGGTCAACTCATTAAGCTTGCGATAGTCAACGCAAAGCCTAAGAGAGCCATCGGGCTTCTTAACGAAGACCACAGCAGCACCTCATGGCGAAGAACTGGACCGAATGAGCTGCTTCATCTCAAGCTCCACTAACTGCTTCCTGAGTTCCTCATTCTCTTTAGTAGACATCCTCGTGGGAGGACGTCCAACTGGGTGGGAGCCTGGAATGAGATCGATGCGGAACTCAATGGCCCGCTTTGGCGGCAGGCCAGATACTGGCTCGAATACGTCGGGGAAATCCTGAACAACAGGAATACGAGATAAGTCCAAATCCTCATCTCGTGAATCAAGAGAGAATAGAGTAACATCAGAAAGCCCAACATCCTAAAGAACAATAGCTAACGGAGAGGACGAATCAGGGTGATGAATGAATAATATCCGTTCCGAACAAATAATTTTGGCGTCGTGCTGAACGAGCCAATCCATGCCAAGAATCATATCAAAACCCAAATATTCCATAACGTGCAGATTCGCACGGAAAGAAAATCCACAAAGATCAATATCTATATTCTCACAAAGCAAGCTAAGGGTCGTGGATCCGCCAATGCGATTCACAATCCTTAGTGAAGAAACAAGACAAGTAACATCCAACGATAAAGCATCTACTAGCTCCTTTGATACGAATGAGTGAGAGGCACCCGTATCAAAGAGAACTCTACAAGATCTACCATGAAATAAAATAGAACCTTCGAGAATGGAAGGATGCGTACCTCGAGGCTGAGCTGAAGATGTAGGAGCCTTGGCAGCATTAAGCTTGCCAGGCTTGGCACTAGCTGGAGCAATAGGACAAGTGGAGATCCTGTGTCCCTCCTTCTTGCAGAAGGTGCAATAGAGAGGTTTGGGGCACTCTCGAATAAAGTGATCTGGAGAACCGCAGTTGAAGCATTTCTTCGGAGGACGGGTTCCACTAGGCTGTGACTGAATCTGAGGCTGAGTCTGAGGCTGAGCCTGGACAGCAAAACTGCTAGTCTTCTTCTTCTTGTTCCAAGGCTTGTTCTTCTGAAATGGACCCCGCTTCTGGTTGGGGTTTTTGGAACCCCCACCATCATCATCACTATGCTCCATCTCGACTGACTCAAGATGTAGGGCTGCATCGACTAGCTTCTAGAATGAGAGCTCAAGCTGTAGCATAAGATGTCTCTTCAGATATTTCTTCAAGCCCTCAACAAATTTGAGGTTCCTCTTATAAGGAGTAGCAATAAACTCAAGGCCGTACTTGGACAGGGCCTCGAAGGAAGAGACATAGTCGGATACAGAAGACTTCCCCTGCTTGAGATCAAGAAAGCGGTGAGCAAGGGAGTTCTTCTCTGACTCTGGGATGAATTTGAGCTCAAATCTCTGACGAAACTGAGCCCAAGTAAGTGTGGTCTCATCGACCTCGGCAATAAGGAGTTCGTACCAATCCAGGGCACGACTCCGAAGCTGACTAGAAGCAATAAGAACACGATCATGATCCGAGATATCCATACGAGTAAAAATGCGCTCACATATCCGAATCCAAGCCTGGACCTCTAAGACATTCTCGGAGCCACTGAACGGCTGCCCTCCGAGATGGGTAAAATCACTGCAGAGACGCGCAAAAACAGACATGCGCGGAGCATCAGCAACTGGGGCTGGAGACTGAGAATGAGACTGAGAATTCCGAACCAGCTCCATGATCTGGTCGGTAGTCATGAACACGCCCTCTGGATGAGTGTTGCTGGACTGCCCAGCAGCACTAGTCTAACGTGTGGTTCTCCCTCTTCCCCTTCCAGACATACTGAAAGTCAAACGGGAATTAGAGTTAGACATGATTCAATGATTGATACTTAATTAAGGAATACTACGGGATATAATAAATTCCTACACATATTCCTAACTTATCTATCAATAAGCATAAGGAAGGGATTCGATTTAATTCGGATCTAATTAAAATGTATTGTACTAAGTGTATCCGTTCTGTGTTTGTTATGCTTAATTCTGAACCTTGCTCTGATACCAAGATGTAACGCCCCACTCCGAGACCCACTCTAGTAAAGAGTATTACGGAGTAATACCGTCTACTAGAACGGAGAATAGAGTATAATGGAAGCGACCATATGTAATCAAGCTATAACTATCTACTGAATACGTCGAATAGGAGGTTTTCTTTTCTCAAGTGGTTCGACATATCCAATGGATATTTATAACGAAACTACAATGGTTAAGGAAAATAGGTTCAGAACAAACATAACACTAAATGATAACATCATCATCACAGAACAGTCACATAACAGTCACAGAACATAGGTACAATATATCGTCAATACAGATCCAAATACTAAAAGTGGGTACAAAGCCACTGCTCACATATGTGAGTCAAAAATATGTACATATCAAAGTCCTAATAAAACAGAGTAGCGGAATAGTGGACAAATAAAAGAGCTATCTATCAACATAGCAGATAATGTCCAAGCGGAAGCACAGAAAGCTAAGTCCAGAGACCTAACCTGAAACAACTCGTTCTGACCCCAGCGAAAACACTCGGGTCAGGCAAGCTAAACAATCAGTAATAACTAAGATATATATATAATAATGCAGTACATAAATAAAACAGTACTTCCACAAAGAGAAGGGTAATATGGACTACATGAATATAATGACGATCCCTAATCATCAATAAACAGTAAAAATCTCCAAAGAGAATATCAACACCAAAGTGTGGAATAAATAAAATCGCCTCATATCATCGGCGTAGCCAAAGCTATATAAAGTTGCCCATAGGCAATAAACCCAAGAGTGACCAGAGTCAATAATCAATGCCCAAGCAAAGATCGATGCTCCAAAGAGCAATAGGGATATAATGAAAAATCCATGAAATCGAATACTGAAAAGCAGTGCCCAGAGACACTGTGAATCCACAAAGTAATCGCACTCACATCGTATGGTTCCATAGAACCAACATCGAATGGATATAAAATCATCAGATAATACAAATATTGCACGTGCACCGACCAGAGTCGTTGTTGCCAAGTACTGTAGAGTTGTGATCGATCACTCGCACAGATGCGGAACGCGCGAAAAGGCGAGATCCTTCCCAGAAGGATAAAGGCCCAGAGGCGCACGCCGAAAAATAAACTGCTCCATAGAGCAGTTGTCCAGAGACGGCTGCCCAGAGGCGTGGTGACCCAGAGGTCCAGTATTGGCCGCCCAGAGGCTAATGTGCCACTAACTTCTTGGAGAGGAACCCGTAAAGTGTTAACAATGAGTCCCATACCCCACGTTCGCACTAAACGGTTTCCTAACCAATAGCAAGCTCACACTCCAAACAATAAAAAGTCCACCTCATATCATCGGTAGACTAGACCTAAAGGTCAAAACGATCAATCGAATAGGTCGGGGATTAACCGGAAAGAAAATACACACGGTTTCCATAGGCTGGATATTTCCTAACCGTTTAAGCACCTTTCCACTTCGCTCGACGTGCTAAAAGTGAGTGTGAGATTTTTATTATAGAAAATAATGGTGTAAACGGATTTGTAATTGATTTCGAAATCACTTTTAAAACGGTCTTTTGAAAAGTCTCCTATTATGGGGTAATTAATTTAATAATTAAAAATAATATTATATAATAATTTTCAAAAGCCATTTTGGAGTGAAAAATCCTTTTAAATCCTTTTTATAAAGCCCGTGTACGAAATCCAAGGACAAATCTCAAAGAAATCGACGAAAACCAGAAAATCATCAAAAATATTCTAAGTGTTTAAAACCATTCAAAAACTGCTGCGAACCCAAGTTCGGCAATTTATTTGGACCAGTAAACTGTGTCCAAATGGCATGAAAACTAATATGCATGTAGTCCGACATCCCTACATTAAGATGCAAAAAGAGTTTCTGGATTTCGAGTTGAGACGAAGTGGCAGCGACGTCTCAAAGTTGAACCCAGAAAAAGATTCACACTGTTTTCCAACAGCGACCAGAGTCTAACTTTGGCACGAAAATCGAAGTAACAAACGAACTCCAATGTTGCCTAAATTTTTCAGAGATGGATTTCGAAACTCCACCTTTCCAACGAGACAAAAAACGTCAAATTCTGACTACCGATGCGAGCGTGGCGGCATCGCGAAGTGGAGGTCAAACGCTGGAACCAGAGTAAAGCACTGAGGTAACGATTTTTTTTTCTTTCTTTCTGACGCGGGCCTGGCCCGCGTCGGCCTGCCCCAGCCCGCCTGGGTTGGAGGGTGGCAGGCGCCCCCCCTAGCCCGCTCGGGCTGGGGTGCCGGCCCCAGGCCCCAGCTCGCTCGGGCTGGGGCGGGCGGCCCAGTCCCCAGCCCGCTCGGGCTGGGGATGCGGGCCCAGGCCCCAGCCCGCTCGGGCTGGGGTGGCGGGCCAGGCCCCAGCCCGCTCGGGCTGGGTTGCCGGCCCCAGGTCCCAGCCCGCTTGGGCTGGGGTGTGTTTGCCAGCCCAGCTGGCCTTCCTCTGGCTAGCCCAAATGGGCTAGCCTGCTCTGCCTGGGTGCAGCCTAGGCCTGTCCTGGTGCACCCAGAGCCCTGTTTCAGGCTGTTTTCAGCCTGAATCATTCCAGCAAGCTATTTTTTGTGTTTTTGATGGTTTAGAGGTGTTTTTTTCAATTTTTTGGCATCAAAAAATCACTAATAACAATCTCTAATCACCATATAATGATTATTACACTAAATTAAAGGAAACCAAGGCCAAATCTTAGCATTACAACTAGCAATAATTACTAATCCATAGTAATTACCTTAATGAAGCAAAGTATCAAATGGTTTGAGTGCACAATATCAAGCAAGCCAAACTCATCAACCCCAAAGCAAAGATCAAGAGGCTTCAAAGGACCCAAAATCAACAAAAACAAAATAATGATTACAACAAGATGGTAGAGATAAATAGTGATTAAGATGGATTAGAGAATATGGGAGATTGCATTACCTTTCAAAGATTAAACTAGTTTAATTATGAAGAGAAGGAGATAGAGCTTCTAAAGGGAGGCCATTAATTATGTTTAGATCTAGGTTTAGGAATTTATGAAGAGGAGGGTTAGGGTTTATGGGAGGGGTTTGAGATATTAAATAGGAGTGGGTTGGTTAATGGGTCATGGTAAGAGGTTTTAAAACCCATTAGGACTTAGTTTATTTTCCTAAGGTTATCATGTGAACAAAATCCTAAGAAGCATCCTAGTTTTAATTAAAACCATATAATTTCTCATTTGGCCCATTAACCTATAATCACATAAAAAAATTCGCCATTTCGACCCAAAAATATTTTAATTTGCGAACCAATTGTAAACTTAAATTCCCAAAAATTTGTTTAGCCCCCTTTTTAACTTAAAATCATAATTTTTTAACTTATCATTCGGTAATTGCAATCTCAGGGTTGTTACAACATCCAATCGTTATTATAACCCGTAGTTATAACTTTAAAACATATTTTATACTTCAAAATAAAATATCATTCCAACCCAAATCTTTATCAAAAATAAAGATTAAATCATTTCCAAACCATTTTAAAATATATCATCATACCATATCTTTCAATTCAAATATTTATCAAAGTAAATATCAAGTCATTTCTAACCATTTCAATATATTAAATTTTCATACCCTTTCAACACTACCTTTTAGTTCCAAAATATCATGTCTTTCAGAACTTCTTTTTAAATCATGTTAATATCAAAATGTCCCATCTTTCAAACTCTGTTTTTCAAATCATTTAATGTCAAAAATATCATATCTTTCAAAACTTCGTTTCAAATCATTTTAATATATCAAAATATCATATCCGTTCAAAACTTCATTTTCAAATCATTTTAATATATCAAAATATCGTATCTTTTCAAAACTTCATTCATTTCAAATCATTATTCATTTTATTCAATCTAAAATACCATTTCAATTCATATTTTAAAACAGTTTATATTCCAAAAATTCTTTTTTTTTTCATTTCAATGAAGTTATTATGCTTAATAATTAAATTATTAAATTTCCAAAAATTTCAACTTCCAAAGTTCATTTATTCACTTAAGTTTATCAAAACAGTGAAAATTCACTTTTCGCATCATTTAGAAAACTCTACGGAAAGTTACATTCAAAACAGTTCAATTTAACAAAAGACAACGTTTAAAAATGTTGTAATAGAGTTTTCTTAAATTTCAAATAAACTTAGTTAAATTCAAAAATCATAGTACTTACAACAATTTCTATAATAGTTTTTTTCAATAGCTTTTTTTTTAGTTCATTATCATCAACTACAGTATTTACAATTGCTGTAATATCATTTACATTGTAATTAATATCATTTCAAAAATGCAGTCAATTAACTTCAAATATTCAATAAAATTTCTCAACCAGTTATATTTTTATTAAAACATTTTTAACTTATAAAGTCATACATTTTCACATTTATAACATCATTTAATTTTCCTCAAGTTCATGATTTTACAGGGTTAAATTTCCATTCAAAAATCAAGATTTAACAAATAATCCACTTATTAAAATGCAATGTTCAATTTTAAAATCCATTACATTAAATTTCAACTTAACACTTGAGTTCAAATTCTCAAATATAGCTTAGTTTTATTTTTATTTGCTAAACTAAAAGTTCACTTTACGTCAATTTCATAAATTTCCAATTCTAGTTATATTTCAAAGTTTCAACTTAAAATATTTATTCATTTCACATTTCAACTTTATTAAAAAATCATAAATATGATAAAAATCATTTTAAATTCATTTAAATTCAAATTATCATAAACTTATCATAATTTCATACTCAATTAAATTTCCAATTAAAATTAAATCAAAATTTTCAAAATAACTTACGTTCAAAATTTCTAACTTTTTCATTAATTCATTTCACTTACAATTATTCAGAAAATCAATAATATTTTAAAAAAAATTTATTTTTATTAAATTTCAAATCAAAATATTATAATAATTAAATTTCTAAAATATTTTAAAATTTTTAGAAAATCATATTTTAACTACGGGCCTGTATAAAATTTTCTACGCTAGGTAAAGTGATACGTGTAATATATCATTTCAACCCGTAATTTACAAAGAAAATCCGGGTTTTATCATTTCAAACCCGCAATCCCAAGTTAAAATAAATAAAATAAAATAAACCAGGCCTATCATTTTAGCCCGTAATGATTCTATTCTAACAGGGAACTTGCAGTGTAATCATATACAGGAATAATATAAACAAGGTCAATATCACAATATACAGTCATATATCAGATGTCAGGTGAAAATTAACAGTTTAAACATGGTAATAACATGGTAATAACATGGCATGGCATATCATATGATCATCATTATTTTGCATAAACATTTTATATCACTAAACACTTGTCATCAATTCACTTCTCATAAGTATAAATGTCAGAGTGAGAAAGACTCACCTTTTTCAAGCTGAAGACCAAAACAACAAACACAAGAGCGATTCCAAAAGCACGAAAAGCACGATATAGAATGACTTTTGATTTTAATGAATGGAGAGCCTTGATATTTGTCTTGTAAACAATAACCAAAACAAGACAATACACACATAAATATTCAACGCAAAACAATGTTGAAACAATGAAAATACGAAGCAACAAAGGAATAGATTACTTGACCTTGCTTTAATCATTCAAATGCTTGGCCTACGAGGTTCTTGGGTTCAGCCATAATGATGATATAGCTCAGGTTTGGCACCATAACTCACGGCTAGAAAGAGTATGGAGTGGTAGGGTTATAACATGAAGCATACAATTGATCAAGGCAACATATATGAACTTTTTGAGCACAACAAAGCTCGGCCTTGGGTCAAGTGGGGCTTGGCCATACTTGTACAGGTTTGGACAGTAGATGGAGGGGTGTGGGGAGGTCTGGAAAAGGTGGTGGTGGGGCCTATGGTGGTGGCCAAGGTGGTGGATGAAGATATGAAGTGATAGGGTGGCTATCATGAATGTTTCAAGGCTTTATGCATTGTTTTTGTGGAGTTTTGGTTCATGGAGTCTTGGCCATGTCAATTTTAGATCTGAACAGAGGCTAAGATGAAGTGTAGTGGTGGTAGCAAGGTGGTGGTCGTGGCTAGAGGTGGTGGCCATGGTGAAGTACGAAGGTGGTGAAGTAATAGTGGTGGCCAGTGCATTGTTTTGGACATTATTTGCAATTTTGTGGAGTTTTGTCACCAAGGGAGGTGTGGCCATGGATGGATCTGAAATGATGGCTGGAGATGATGCCAAGGAAGAGTGGTAGGGGATGGTGGAGAGTATGGTGGTGATGGTGGGTGGTAGAGGCCAATCCAGAAAGCATAGAAAACTAGGCAAAATACATAGAAAATGAGAAGAAAAAGGTAGAAAAAAAGATGTAGTCGTTACCAGATTTTTTTCTCAAGATGGAGGCCATGATTTTTAGGGTTTTGGAGCTTGAAAATTCATAAATAATATGAGGGAGTCGGCTGCAAAGGATGAGGAAAGGAATGGCTAAGATAAATTGATGTATTAATTGCAAAAGAAACGGATAAAACGTCTTTACGTTTCAGGCTTTTAAGATCTCTTAACTTTCTAAACCTTTTGCATTTCCTTTTCTTTTTAATTTTATAAAAAAAAATAAACTCAGAAATGTTATTTAAAACCGAAAATAAGTAAGAATAAAATAAAATAAATAATTTATTTTAAGTAAAATAGAAAAAGGAAATAAGAAATTGCTTAAAAATAGCAACCCTGACATAAAAATTACAAGAAAATCTCCAATGACTTTGGAAAATTTATTACTTCACAAACAAAATATTTTAACACAAAATTTGAATTAAAAATGGTTTTAAAACATTTTCAAGGTAAAATAATAATTTACTTTTTATTAAATAGAAAGTTAAATAAAGAAAAATGTAGTAAATACCAACTAGGCTTTATAAATTGAAATAAATTCAAATAAACTTTAGAAAAATTATATTATCATTTTAAAAATACTTAAAAGTCAAAATATACATAATATAACATATTATCACATATTAACATAAAATAAAACCAAGAAGAAGTAATTTATACAATTTAAAATAGTCATTGTTAAATAACCATATATACGCACAATATTGTAAAGGGTATAACTTTCACAATTTACATCCGATTTCAACGAAACGAAAAGTGGTGTTCTTAGAATTTTATGTACTCTCATAATAAAAGAAAAAAAAATTAAAATTTTAAACTTTTAAAATTTTAAGTTGAAAGTCACAGTTTGACTATTTTGACCAAAATCAGCATTTCAGGCAAATATTCAACTTACACAAGTTTGGAATTATAACTCATATAAAGATCAAGATTATATTTAAATAATAAATTTAATCATTTCAAATAAGTAAAATAAGTTTTTAAATCAAAATCTTACATTAAAAATAATTAAAATATACAATAAAATAATTACAAAATACAGGGTTGCTACAAAACTACTATTTGCCTGATCCGGACTGGTGAGAACGCATCGCCGCAACGATCGCAACACCGTGAAACAACACTCCCAATTCAAGGGTGCGCACCAATCAATAACAAGTAATGAGTAGTTTACGAAAAAGTTAGTCCGCTCGAGGTGGCTAACCCCATTTCGCCCGACACGACTCCTGTTTTAGTCATTTCCAATTTGACACAAGTGTCAAGGCTATCCATTATCGTTCTCTTTCTTCAATCATCACGTGCGTCATTCTAACCACTTCATTCTGGATCACACTCTGCGTATATTTATTAAAGTGGTTTTCCGTTTTGACAGAGAGTATGTCCATAGCCGATCCCGGTTTCTTTAATAACTTTCGTAGTTATTACACCGATTGGACGTTTAATAAATTTTAAAAACCAAATCAGTTTCAAACTCACTTAGAATTTGAAAGCCAACATTTCATTCGTCTTTCTATATCAATTTCTGTAATTTACGTTTCAAAACTTCCAAATTTACCATTTCAAAACTCTATAATTCAACTTCAATTCTTATTTGATTTAAAACAATTCAAATATTTATTTAAATTTATATATAAGTTTCATTCCGTAATAATTTAAATTAATTTAATTTAACATTCAAATCAATTTAAATTCATTGATCGATTTCATTCAATATCCGATAAGTTAATTTATCATTCAAAACAATTTCTATTTAATTTCCAATTCATTAAATCAATTTAAGTTTTCCTATAACATATCAAACTTATAAATTTAATTAAATTAAATTCATCAAATCAAATCCTTTAAATTTAAGTCTTATATTAATTCAATAAATCACATTTCATTTCTTATTAAAGAAATTCAATTTCACTTATTTGCTTATTTAATTTAAACAAATTTCAAACCTTAATAATTAAAGAAACTCAATTTCACTTACTAAAGAATTCAATTTTATTTAATTATTAAATAATTTCAAAACTTAATTTAATAATTTACTTAAATTTAAGCAAAATTCTTTCATCAAACACTTTGTTAGTCATGATACTTTGGAAATCAAAATTTAGAAATCATAATGCTTGGTATCATAACACTTCCCACTTAACTGTTTAAATGTAAATAATAGTATATATAATAAAATAGTTTATAATTTAAAATAGTTTATATAAAAAAATAATTTATATTAAAATAGTTTATATGAAATAAATTTATAAAGTAACATATATAAATGGTTTTAATATAATTTTAAAAATAGTTTATATAATAAAATAGCTTCCTCAAATTTCACAAATCGATTCAAAGCAATTCAAATTCCAAATTTAAGTTTAATCAAATCTCAAATTCGATAAGTTCCAAATCTATTGCTAATTAAACATATTTTTTAATTAAATTCAATTTTAAATCAATTTCAAATCTAACTTCTCAACCTTAATTTCTTAAATCATTATAAACTCCATATTAAAATATAATTAAATAAATACTTAACCATATTATATTTTAATAAAATCAAACTTTATTATTAAGCTTATTTATATTAGAACCATATATTTCCTTCAAAAACCATAGTAATCGTTTCAAATTATTTATGTATGGACCAACGGTGTCTGTATATAATTTTCTATCCTATGGTCAAGTGATACAGATATTTATCATTTCAATCCACAATTTAAATGTATACGGGTATATATATATATATATATCATTTCGACCAGTAATCCCAAATTCATTTCAATGAAACCGCTTGGGTTTATTATTTCAACCCATAACGATTTTCTCCTATTCTAAAGTCCGTTCAGGTATGTATCATTTCGACCCATAGTGAATTCTATACTAATAGGAAACTTGCAGAGTGCTAACAGATATGAAAATAATATAACATGCATATATCATCAATATATATAACAGATAATGGTGTCAGATGTCACAGGTGAACAGGTATAGGTAATAACATATGTAACAGTGTAAATAACTAACAGCAACATATTTCATTTGTCGTTTCAATTGAAATCAAATTTTATAAATAAAATAACATTAATCATGAGTGATTGCTCACCTTTCGAGGTTAGAGAGAATATACAGTGGATTGAGTTACAGATCCAAACACGAATTCCAAATCGAAGTTAGATTGGTACGAATCGGCGCTCAAAGCTGATAAATAGAAATGGACAAAATCAAATCAGAACCGGGTCGATGATGATAAATGATATAGTTGAACTCATATAGATACAACATATAAAATTATATATATACCAAAAATCATATTCTAAATTTCAAACATATATTAGATTATATATATATCATGTATCTTTAAATAATACTTATATATACATAAAAAAAATCAAAATACTTAAAATATATCCATCCAGACCACAGATTTAAATACTTATACTATATTTATATCTTAAAGTCAAATAATTCTCTACACAATACATATACCCAAATATCAATTTTCATCTCTTTGGTACACGTATTCTCTAATCATAACTAGTACAGCAACCCTGTACTATAATATTTATTGTTTTCTTAAAATCAATAGTTTTAAAACTTCTATAAACCAACATATTAGATTTTAAGATTCATATATATCATTCTTCGATATAAACTTCCAGACCTGGTTATATATAACTTGTATAATTAAGTAAATAATTATTTTAATTAAACACACACACACACACATATATCTATATCAAATCAAAGTATACATATAATATAGATAACAGCAGCAATTTGTACTTGCCCCAAATGCACTTCATAAAAGAAAATATAATACTAGCATAACTGTTGCCTTTGTACTGCACGCATAACCATATAACACATGCTTCCATCTAGTATATAACTTCAAACTATTATAAATAGTATATATATGGACCCTGTATAAAATAATAAATATTAAATAATATCATAACTTAAAAAACAAAAAAAAACTATATGCTATATTTCGAAATCTGTATATAAGTCTGAAATCAAAGTTTTTAATATATATAGTTTATAATACATATAAACTTCCTTAGCACAAATTTTATAATAAGCACTAACATATATTTAAAATAGTATATACTTTCTAAAGCTATTCCAATCTATACTTATATGTCAGAGAAAACAAAGCATGCGTATGTACAGGTTTAAAAACCAAATGCATTCAATACATATATATAAGCTTATACCTTATACATATACAACAAGGGCTGATGCTAATGACAGTGACGTGGCTCGAGAAAGGAGGAGATGGGAAAGTTTGGCCAGGCTACCGGGTGGAGGTGCTTCGGCAGAGGCTTGCCAGGTAGAAGAAGTTGCAGGTAGAGGGGATCTCGGTAGGCCATAGGGGCTTAGGTGGAGATGCGCTTGGGTGTTTCGATGGATATTGAGAAGAAGCCGATAGGTTGTGGTGTGCTTCGGGAAGCGGTGGCAAGGGGTTGAATGAGGCCAGAGATGGTGAGGCCCGGCACTGCTGTGGGTGGGGATTGGCTTGAGACTAGTGGTGAAATGATGTTGCCGCGGTGATATATGCGTCTGCGAGCAGGGTGACGCGCTTGAAGTTGCGGCCAGCGGGAAGAAAGAGGAGAAGATTCGAGCTGAGCTCGTGCTGCTTGGTGGAGATGGCTGGCCGGTTGAAAAGAATGTAGAAGGGGTGGCGACTACATGGTAAGTGGAGGTGGTGGCTTCGGTTCGAGGTGGAGGCGGCGGGATACGTGCAAGGTGGGGGGTCGAGTAGGTGTGGGATGGGCCGAAGTCGGGAAGGAGATGCTAGTGGTTCGGCAAGGGAAGATGGCAGTAGCTGTTGCGTGGGTTCCTCAAATGGCTAAGCGGGTCTGTGAAGAAAGAAAAGGAGATGAGAAAATGAATCTGGTAGAAGGGGGTTCACAGGCGTGTAAAGGTTTCTCCTTCTTATTTTTCTTTGTGGAAGATGATAGCCGGTAAAAAAATAAATGAATAGTTGGCTACAGGTAACCACGCATTGGCTTCATACTAAATAGAAACGTTATAATAATATTTCTAAAGTGAACCGGTAGGAATAGAAATAGCAAGAAAAATTTTGGGGAATATAAAAGGCTATTGACTATTGATAGGAAGATGAATAACTTGTGGCTATTGGATTTAACGGTGGAAATGTAATGGACGCAAGAACCCAAAATGCTCAAAACATACCGATACGGTGAACAATTTTACCGATTTCGCCGCCCACCAGACGTCGAAACACACATACGAATATATCATGGAGATCACCACAATGAGACGATCAAAACGGCATACGAATATGAGTGGTACGATTGAATTTATAAAATTCAAAATTTATACTAGTGAAAAATGCAGCAAAAACGCAGAAAAAATGATCGACGGAGCTAAAGAAGTCCGAATTTGGAAAACGAAAAATGACATCTTTCTCAGAAGATGATTTAGAATTTTTCTATGTAAAAATATTCAGGTTTTCAAAACATTTTATTTTCATCAAACTGATTAAATTGAAATAAAATTACACACGAAATAAACTTTCATATTTTCGGATGAAAATTTACCAGTTGCTATGTTTAACTAGACATATTTCAAATATTAAATTTTTATTTCAAAATTTTACTATTTAAAATTTCATAAAAATTTCAATTAAATATATTAATAAGACAAATAAAATTATTAAAAATTTACGGTTCGTTACACTCTCCCCCACTCTAAACTTTTCGTCCTCGAAAAGGAAGGAGGTAGGAGAATAGAAACAACCAAAAAGAAAATAGACTGAAAAAGAAATAAAACAATTAATTCAAACCATATAAATTTCAATTTAATAAATCTATATTCAACAATTTATTTTTAAATTCAAGGTTTCCACTAAATTGATTTAATACAAAAAGGTTTCCTTTAAAACAAAATTCAATTTAAATTCAATTAATTCAAGATATTTCATTGAGTTGATTTTATTTTAGTTTATTAATTCCCTCAAGACATAATTTATTTTATTGAACTCATTTATTATTCTATTAACTTATCATTCTATTCATCTCTATTATTAATCAAGTGTATAACATTTGTTATAAACACTCAAATTTATTTGTAAAATCATTTTATATTGTATTTTATTCAATTACATATTCAACTTCTGGATAGTTAGGGTAAGTTATATTAGATTGTAATTAGGTATTATACAACTAATTTTCTAATCAAATTAGTTAAGTTTAAATATTCATTCAATATGTTGGCTTTATATTAAAACTGAAGTCATTCTTAACATAAATTTTAAGAATTAAATTTCTGATTAACTTCAAACAATTTATAAATAAATATATATACATTCAATATATCACATCAAATCTTTAATCGTATAGCAATATAAATAAATCAAGTCATATTTAGAAATTCAAATCTATTTAAAATTTTCAAATCAAAGTATAGCAAGGCTACGAATATGTCTCTTCACTTCGAAACTCGAAAAAGAATGTCGATGATGCGGCAGCCATTACCAAAATTATTTTCCAACGACAAAGAGAAGAGCTCTGATTTAAACATTTAAATTTTTTTGGAAATCATTTCTATTCGAAATTACTTTATATAATATGCATTTTAAAATTTAAACCCAAAGTTTGAAATCACTGGAAATTAAATTCTCAAATTCTTGATTTAAATTCATTACAAACCCCAAATCAAATTATAACCCAATTTTATAAATTCATTTATTTATATTATGAAATAGTCAATGGTTTATAAACAATAAATGAAAATCATATATTATCATTTTTGACAACCAATTCAGTCAACAATTCAATTTCAGAAGATTATACCTATATATATATAATATAATCATACAAAAATCAATTTCATTTACCAAATTTGAAAATAATATTGTGTCAGTTTTCTCTGCTCATGTGTTTTCGAAATCCTATCGATAGCGTTGATCAGATGAATCGATCGAAAATCCAAATCAACATCAACAACTCAAACAACACAATATATAAAACATTTTTAATACTAATTTACAAATACACTTCATTGCTCGACGATACAAGAATGGGTTTCAAACAAGGATAGATAATCAAATTTGATGGACTCAAATCAAAGGGAATTTTAATTCGAAGATAGGTTTGAAACAAAGATAAGATGATTAAATAACGAAATAGGAAGATGGATAAATTTATATAAATCGCGGGTGAACTTAGCCGGGACGACCAGGACTTCAAGAATAAGATCGATTGTCGAATTCTGAGGCAAATCTATATCAGATCTCAAGGGATAGAATTCAGGTATAGCAGGGGATAGATAGCATCGTAGACCAATGACACAGAAATCTTCGGTAAATCAATGCCTATTGTAAAGGAGTTTCACCCCTTTACAAATCATTTGAAGATTGGCGAGACAGCCGAGTTGTTATAGAGATCATTCGAAGTGGAGTTATGGGATACTCCAGAGTCAAAAGAATTCGAATTGGAAGAGACAAGAATGGATTTATGGATTTTGGAACCGAGGGGGAACGTTCCAAAAATTCAAAGGAGAGCGAGTCAAAAGAAGAAATTTAAGCTTGATTGAAAGTGATTCCATAATTAAATTTACTATATATGCTAAGTTTTGCCTAGAGCCAAAGCTCTGATACCAAATGTAACGACTGGATATTTTAAACCATTCACATGCGAACATACCGGAATTGAATTGCTCAAAATACCAGATTGTAAGTTTATATTTGGCAAAACTCAGCATATACAGTAATAAATAATCACAGATCACAGACAAAGAGTAATAAATGCAGCGGAAACTAAAGATAGTAGTTCATGAAGCTACTATGTACATATCAGAGTTAAATAAGGTACAACAGAAGTCTCGAATACAATAGTCAAATACGAGAATCAGAATACATCATTGGAATCAACTTAATATGTGAAAACTAGATAGATAGCTGGATCTCCAAACGAAGCCCCAACTCTAAAGGTGAGTCTCGAATACTGGTACACTCAGTCTGACCCAAGTGTAAAGCAAAACACGAACGCTCGAGTCAGGATTAACATTCTTATATCAATAAATCCAACTCAAGTGAAATAACAATTGAATTACAAGTGACTCAAAAGATGTTTGGGATAACCATCCTTTAAGGATCCGTTAAATTATCTACTACGTAGTAATATACGCTAAATGGATAATGCCTATCAGTAACATAAAGTACCAAATAGTGTTAAGGCATTACCATTATCCCCCTTAACACATTTTATATAAGCGTCATAGTCTATACAGCACTGTAAACTCCACCCTAAACTAGTGGGATATCAGGGAGTACTCCATATTTATAACACAAAACAAATCGTAGTGGTCGCGTATAGGGATACAAGTATGACAAGGCACATAAGGCAATACCCAAGTTAGTGAAACTACCGTTTGCTTTATCCCGACTGGTGAGAACGCATCGCCGCAACGATTGCAACACCGCGAAAAAACACTCGCAATTCAAGGGTGCGCACCAATCAATAACAAGTAATGAGTAGTTTACAAAGAAGTGTGTACGCTCGAGGTGGCTAACCCCATTTGCCCCGGCACGACTCCTGTTTTAGTCATTTCCAATTTGACACAAGTGTCAAGACTATCCATTATCGTTCTCTTTCTTCAATAATCATGTGCGTCATTCCATTCACTTCATTCTGGATCACACTCCGCGTATAGTTATTAAAGTGGTTTTCCGTTTTGACAGAGAGTATGTCCATAACCGATCCCGGTTATATTAATAACTTTTATAGTTATTACACCAATTGGTCATTTAATAAATTTCAAAAACCAAATCAATTTCAATGTCACTTAGAATTTGAAAGCCAACATTTCATTCGTCTTTCTGTATCGATTTCTATAATTTACGTTTCAAAACTTTCAAATTTACCATTTCAAAACTCTATAATTCAACTTCAATTCTTATTTGATTTAAAACAATTCAAGTATTTATTTAAATTCATATATAAGTTCCATTCTGTAATCATTTAAATTAATTTAATGTAACATTCGAATCAATTTAAATTCATTGATCGATTTGATTCAATATTCGATAAGTTAATTTATCATTCAAAACAATTTCTATTTAATTTCCAATTCATTAAATCAATTTTTGTTTTCCTTTAACATATCAAACTTATAAATTTAATTAAATTAAATTCATAAAATCAAATCCTTTAAATTAAGTCTTATATTAATTCAATAAATCACATTTCATTTCTTGTTAAAGAAATTCAATTTCATTTATTTACTTATTTAATTTAAACAAATTTCAAAATATAATTATTAAAGAAACTAAATTTCACTTATTAAAGAATTCAATTTTATTTAATTACTAAATAATTTCAAAACGTAATTTAATAATTTACTTAAATTTAAGCAACATTCTTTCATCAAACACTTTATTAATCATAATACTTTGGAAATCAAAATTTAGAAATCATAATGCTTGGAATCATAACACTTCCCACTTAACTGTTTAAATATAAATAATAGTATATACAATAAAATAGTTTATATTTTAAAATAGTTTATATAAAAAAATAATTTATATTAAAATAGTTTATATGAAATAAATTTATAAAGTAACATATATAAATATTTTTAATATAATTTTAAAAATACTTTATATAATAAAATAGCTTCCTCAAATTTCATGAATTGATTCAAAGCAATTCAAATTCCAAAATTTAAATGTAATCAAATCTCAAATTCGATAAATTCCAAATCAATTGCTAATTAAATATAATTTTTAAATAAATTCAATTTTAAATCAATTTCAAATCTAACTTCTCAACCTTAATTTCTTAAATCATTATAAACTCCATATTAAAATATAATTTAATAAATACTTAACTATATTATATTTTAAAATCAACTTTATTATTAAGCTTATTTATATTAAAACCATATATTTCCTTCCAAAACCATAGTAATCGTTTCAAATTATTTATATTTGGACCAACGGTGTATGTATATAATTTTCTGCCCTATGGTCAAGTGATACGGATATTTATCATTTCAATCCGCAATTTAAATATATACGGGTGTGTGTGTGTGTATCATCTCAACCCATAATCCAAATTCATTTCAATGAAACCGCTTGGGTTTATCATTTCAACCCATAACGATTTTCTCCTATTTAAAGTCCATTCGGATATGTATCATTTCGACCCATAGCGAATTCTATACTAATAGGGAACTTGCAGAGTGATAACGGATATGATAATAATATAACAGGCATATATCATTAATATAAATAACAGTTAATGGTGTCAGATGTCACAGGTGAACATGTACATGTAATAACATATGTAACAGTGTAAATAACTAACAGCAACATATTTCAATTGTCATTTCACTTGAAATCAAATTTAATAAATAAAAGAACATTAATCGTGAGTGATTGCTCACCTTTCGAGGTTAGAGAGAATATACAGTGGATTGAGTTACAGATTCAAACGCGAATTCCAAATTGAAGTTAGATTGGCACGAATCGATGCTCAAAGCTGATAAATAGAAATGGACGAAATCAAATCAGAACCAGGTCGATGATGATAAATGATATAATTGAACTGATATAGACACAACATATAAAATTATATATATACCAAAAATCATATTCTAAATTTCAGACACATAGATTGTATACATATATATATCATGTATCTTTAAATAATACTTATATATACATAAAAAAAATCAAAATACTTAAAATATATCCATCCAGACCAAAGATATAAATACCTAGACTATATTTATATCTTAAAGTCAAATAATTCTCTACACAATACATATACCCAAATATCAATGTTCATCACATTGGCACACGTATTCTCTAATCAAAACTAGTACAGCTACCCTGTACTATAATATTTAATTTTTTCTTAAAATCAATATTTTTAAAACTTCTATAAACCAACATATTAGACGTTAAGATTCATATATATCATTCTCCGATATAAACTTCCAGACCTGGTTATATATAACTTGTATAATTATGTGAACAATTGTTTTAATTAAAAACATATGTATATCAAATCAAAGTATATAGATAACAGCAGCAATTTGCTCTTGCCCCAAATGCACTTCATAAAAGCAAATATAATGCTAACATAACTGTTGCCTTTGTAATGCACGCATAACCATATAACCCATGCTTCCATCTAGTATATAACTTCAAACTATTATAAACAGTATATATATGTACCCTGTATAAACTAATAAATATTAAATACTATTATAACTTAAAAAAAAAACCTATATGCTATATTTCAAAATGTGTATATAAGTCTAAAATCAATGGAATGCGAGCGTAGATCGATGATTAGTGGGAATTGTTTTTTTTTGCGTTCGGGTTGAGGGGTCGTTTTTCGTTTGGAAGATAGTGGGACATTACCAAGATGACGATGGTGACCAGGAAGAAAGGGGAGTCGATTCCGACGATCACGAGATCGGAATAGGCATCGGCCCGATTGTGCATGTATATGCGTGTCATTGTGCACAATCGGTTTTTAGAACTTTGCGTGTGACGATGAGGCGGAGGGTGGCTCATGCATGCGTGTGGGTTTGGAGATGGTTTCGAGTTACACTCGAGTCGGTTGTTTTTTTTGGGTCGATTGTATTGCCAATCGTTTTTTGTCTTACTGGAGATGGTTTGGAGTGTGTTTCAGGCGAGAATTGGGAGAAGAAGATGCGGGTTTGGATCACGTTGTGATGTTGTGGGCTTTGGCCCGTTCTAATTTTGATACTGTATTTGTAATTAAGGTTAGTTTATTAAGCCTTAATTTCAAAGGAAACTAAGTAATTTTAAGTAATCAAGTTAACCGATTTTAAAGATTTATTTTCTTTTTTACTTCTTCCTTATATAATTTTTAATAATTTTATTTGTCTTATTAATATATTTAATTGAAATTTTTTAAATTTTAAATAATAAAATTTTGAAATAAAAATTTAATGTTTGAAATGCGTCTAGTTCAACATAGAAACTGGTAAATTTTCATCTGAAAATATGAAAGTTTATTTCGTGTGTAATTGTTTTCAATTTAATCAGTTAGCAATTGATGAAAATAAAATGTTTTCAAAACCTGAATATTTTTACATAGAAAAATTCTAAATCATCTTCTGAGAAAGGCGACATTTTTCGTTTTTTCAAATTCGGACTCCTTTAGTTCCGTCAATCTTATTTTTCTGCATTTTTGCGACATTTTTCGCTTGTAGAAATTTCAAATTTTATAAATTCAACCGTACCACTGATATCCGTATGCCATTTTAATCATCTCGTTGTGCTGATCTCCGTTATATATTCGTATGTGTGTTTCGACGTCCGGTGGACAGCGAAATCGGTAAAACGGTTCACCGTATCGGTACGTTTTGAGCATTTTCGGTTCTTGCGTCTATTAAATTTCCACCGTTAAATCCAATAGCCGCAAGCTCTTAATCTTCCTATCAATAGTCAATAGCCTTTTATATTTTCCAAAATTTTTCTAGCTAGTACTTTTCCTACCGGTTCAATTTGAAAATATTATTATAACGTTTCTATTTAGTATGAAGCCAATGCGTGGTTATCTGTAGCCAACTATTCATTTATTTTTTACCGGTTATCATCTTCCACAAAGAAAAATAAAAAGGAGAAACCTTAACATGCCTATGAACCACCTTCTCCCCAATTCATTTTCACATCTCCTTTTCTTTCTTCATAGACCCGCTTAGCCATTTGAGCCACCCATGCAACAACTAACGCCATCTTCCCTTTCCGAACCACTAGCATCTCCTTCCCGACTTCGTCCCATCCCACACCTACTCGACCCGCCACCTTGCACGTATCCCTCCGCCTCCACCTCGAACTGAAGCCACCACCTCCATCTACCATGCAGTCGGCCCCCCATCTCCATGCTTTTCAACCGGCCAGCCATCTCCACCAAGCAGCACGAGCTTAGCTCGACTCTTCTCCTCTTTCTTCCCGCTGGCCGCAAATGCGAGCATGCCACCCTGCTTGCGGACGCGCGTGTCACCGCGGCAACATCATTTCGCCACCAGTCTCAAGCCGAGCCCCACCCATAGCAGCCGGGCCTCACCATCTCTGGCCTCGTTCAACTACTTGCCACCGCTTCCCGAAGCACATCACAACCTATCGGCTTCTTCTCAATATCCACCGAAACACCCGAGCGCATTTCCACCTAAGCCCCTCCAGCCTGCCGAGATACCCTCCACCTACAACTTCTTCTACCTGGCAAGCCTCTGCCGAAGCACCTTCACCCGGTAGCTTGGCCGAACTTTCTCGTCTCCTCTATGCTCGAGCCACGTCGCTGTCATTAGCATCGGCCCTTGTTGTAGATGTATAAGGTATAAGATTATATATGTATTGATTGCATTTGGTTTTTAAACCTGTACATATGCAAGCTTTGTTTTCTCTGACATATAAGTATAGATTGGAATAGCTTTAGAAAGTATATACTGTTTTAATTCTATGTTAGTTCTTATTATAAAATTTGTGCTGAGGAAGTTTATATGTATAATAAACTATATATATATATATATATTAAAAACTCCACGTCTCCTTCACTAATCCATAGCTCTTTCAATCCTCTACCATTCTGCCAAAACCCACAAATTCTGATCGCAACATCTCTCCTTAAAATTTTTGCGAGTTCACCATGGCCACAACCTTCCTTAAACCCTACAAACCACTCGACCGATCAACCCCCACAATAGGAAAATACCGGCCTATTTTTCTCGAACGCACAGCCCTTGAACCTCCTCCACGACCAAACCTCCGCTATGAAAACAATTAGTTCGCCAAAATTCCACTATAAACCCAAATCTAGTCATCAAAAAATTTCTCTCAAAATACAACCCTAAAAATCATGAATCTGCCTCTCAAAATTTTCACCCTTAAAATCGAATCTAGCTATAAAATTAAAACAGGGATTCTAAACAATTGATTTTTTTGATATGAATTGTTTTCTCACGGAAATTGCAATATTACTTGGTATTTTCTTAATCACTACTCTTGAAATTATTTTAAAAAATAGTATTTCATTTATGGAAGCATCTTTTCTTTAACGATCTTAGCATTTAATTGTTTAGATGAGGAGATACGAATTTTATTATGGAAATTTGGTATGTAAATCAAAAAACAGGATCCAGAACAACATGCTTATATACATACAACGACTTCATCCTTTTATCTATATGTACACCAAGTAGAACATCCATTTCATCCATGCAAATCATTTCAAGTCACTTTTTTCATTAATTATTGTATGCAGAAGATTTTATCTTTTTTTTTAAAAAATGAAAGCTTACTCCCTGCAAAACTTCGAACAGAGAAAACAGAGGACACATCACTTTGAATCTGGAAATTGCTTTCTGATTTTAACTGGAAGTTTGATGCGTGAGTTTTGAATCTATCCAGTTTGAAAACTTTGAATTTTTGCTTTGCTTTATCTCAGTTTGAATTTGAACATATTTTGCTTGATTTCTTTCTATTTCTAGTTAGAAGATAAATGAAAGAAGATTGAGATGGATTATAACTTCAGATTTTTTTCTTGCAATAAATTTAGGTCTCTACAGACTTTTGATTTTTAAAATTGCTTTCCTGATTTGAGAAACACAAGCTTGATTTTTGAAAATGAGAATAGGAAAGAAAATAGGAGAAAATAAGGTAAAGATATATTTAGCTTGATCTATCTAATATTTTTCTAAAAATAAAAGAAAATAAAATAATTTGACACTTGTTCAATTATCTAACATTTGTCACTAAAAGACTTATATATCAACATTTGCAATTATGCATTAATATATAATGATTTTAAATGGTTATAAAGTTTTGCAATTAATTTCTTAATTAATAAATGCATATCTTAATTTATAAAAATTAAAGTCCTTTATAAGAAAATAATATAAAACAACTATATTCAAAATAAAGTTGTATATTAATTTCAAATCCAAAATATTTTAAGATATATATATCTATGTTTTTAATTTCAATATTCTAATCCAAATTCAAATTCAATTTAAAATTCAATTTAAAAATCAAATGAACAAACACCAATTCAATTTTTAAATGATAATTCTATTTAAAATCTATTTATGCCTATATATAAACAACATATTATTATTATTGTTTGAAAATATCAATTTTTCCAATTTTAAATAATTATACTAGAAAGATTATCAAACCAATACTTATACAGATATATAATTTCATTACCAGAATTATTTATTTAATTTATAAATTAGTATTTCCGCTAATTGAATTTAGTTAATTTATCAATTCCATGTATTCTAAAATCTGGGTTATTACATTCCTTCCCCTTTTGAATCTTTTTGTCCTCGAAAGAACGAAGCCAGACTTTATTAAAATGCTTAAAATCAGACAAATTTTCTTTGATCATTTTTAAAATACTTCTTTAAAATTTATATATAATATTACCAAAATAAAAAATATCATTTTATAACTCGATGTTTTAACAAGTCCGTCCTCATTCTTATAGAAATTCGGTCATACGTTGATCAGGCGTAAGACTGAAAATCTATAAGTACTTGATAAGCCCGTTTTCAGCACCTAGCGAAAATACTTGGAAAATAATTTGCTGAAAATATAAAAATATTTTTGAAAATAGAGGAAATATGTTTGGTGAGAATGCTATGGAAATCATCACCCCCATCGACGGTCGCAGTTAACCCGATGGTTACTTTGCCATCCTGGCAAAATCCATAGATAACTATAGGCACTCCGTGCCGCTCGATTACGCCATGGAACCCGCTACAGATCGCAGCTACAACCGGGGTTACGTTGCTGTCACAGTAAAAACCCATATAAGGCTTTCAGCGCCCTCGAATTTCGCTTTCAAAAGAATGAAACTTCTCCACTCCCACATAGGTCGCAGACTACATCAGTTAAGTCCCAATGTAGCCTTAGGCTCCCACGACCTCTCGACTTTCTCTATGTCTTCATAGGTCGTAGTCTACCAATGTAAAATCAAACATAGACTGTTGACTTTCAACAGCACACACGACTTTCGCTATATTACCATAGGTTGCAGTCTACCGATGTAAAATCAAACGTAGACTATTGGCTCTCAGCGGCACACACGACTTTCGCTATGGTCTGCAGTAGAGTGCAGTGACATAAAGTTAAATTTTCATCACAGCATAACTCAAATGCCTTTGCAGGCATCAGCGCCCTCGACTTTCGCAACACACTACACATAATCCTCAGGAACTAGTTTGTCCAGACTCCTCACAGGATCAACTTTAGAAGCCCCCTTTAGGGTTCTAGGCAGTATCACCCTGTGCACTCGTTAGAAGTTCATTTCAAGTGAGCGCCTTTTTTCCTAGAGCCATTTTCGAAACACTTTATACTATACACATATAGTATCTTCCAAATCATACACCCAGTATGAATCTCATATAAATCTCGTTTCTCAAAATTGATTATCCCAAAATCGATAATTCTCAAATTAGGCTTTCCAAATTCCAATATTGATTTTACCCAAAAATCAAAAAGCCTTTCCAATTCCAAAGGTTCCAAAAACCTTTTCTCAAAATCATACTCGTAAAATCCTATATATAAATATATATAAAAGTTTAGACAAATCTTTAGATCACTTCAAACTTGTATAAATTCGCTTTTATACTTCAAATACTTTTCAAAAATCCTTTTCTTTTGGCAATAGATTCAACAAGGGGAAATTTACCTTATATAACAAAGATATATAACTTTGTTTATTCAAAATCAAATATTCAAATTTGATTACTCTATAAAGTCACTTACCAAATTACTTAAAGTAAATTTTTACCATAGAAATATCCAATTTCCACTTTACTTCATCATATATTTCACAAAATATACCTTTCATTTCAAAAACCATTTCACATTTCTTATCCACAAATTTCCAGTATCAATTTCATTCAAACCCGTACAATGTACATGTATCATCATATGCTATACCAATCTGATTGCTCACTCGATCACACAATTTCACCTCCGAACTAGTATCGTCCACCCGACTTCCTAGTGCAGACTCAGATCTTGTTTCTTGATCAGAAACCGTCATTCTCCTTGCATAGCCATAACTATGATAGAGAATATCCAGAACCAATCAACAACCCATACGTAGGTTCGCTTTCGAAAATCGAGTGAGAAATCACTACTCGGACTGATATAACTATCTCGAAATTCTACGCTCGAATCTGGATCAAATCACTATGCGAATAGAATAATATACGTATATCCTACGTATCAATCTTTTGATTATTAGCCAAATCAATTCTCCTTTCTATTCACGTTCATGTTAATTTTTATTCACTTATTCACAGTTGTTTCAATCCCATTTGGATTATCACCTCAATTCTTATCTCAATTGGGTATTCAGTCATAAACAATTTGCACTCTGACTAGCTTTAAATTTAGAAAATAGCTTAAAAAGATTAAAATAGATAAGTAGTTGAAAAATAATTATTAGTTTGTAAAATAGCTGTAAAATAGTTAAGTAATTGTAAAATAGTCGGAAAATAGTCAAATAATTATATAAATTTTAAATAATTGCAAAATAGTTATAAAATAGAAATTAGTTATAAAGTAGTTGAAAAATAGTAATTAGTTTATAAAACAGTTGTAAAATAGTTCCATAAGTAGTTGTAAAATAAGTATAAGATAGTTTTGGATTTTTTTAAAAAGAAAAGCTGTGTCGTAAATAGTTCGGAAAATAGATTTAAAATAGTTTATATTAAAATGATTTATTTGAAAATAGTTCAGAGCTAAACTGTTCAATTCCCAGTTCTCCATTTCCAATCAATTGCCAATTTCCAATTTAAATTTCCATTCTCATTTAAATTGACTCAATTCCAATTTATATAACTTCAATTCGATTGAAATTGATTTAAATCCCAATTCAAGTTGAATTAAACTCAATTTCTTTCCAAATTCAAATCAAATTCCATTTTATTTTAAACCTGTTCAACTTTAATTACAGTTCAATAATTCAAATCAATTTGGATTAATTTCAAATTGAACCCACTTCAATTTCAAATCATTTCAATTTTTGTTTGAATTAATCCCAATTCCCATTTGGATTTGAACTCATTTAACTTCAGTTTCATTCCAAATTAACCCACTTCAAATTTTCCATTCCAATTTCAAATTTATTTATCTTCAATCACAATTTTAATTAATTCAAATCAAATTCAATTTGAATTAGTTCTATTCAAATTTCAACTTAAAACCAACTCGAATTATATAAATTCGAGTTATATTTTCAAATGCTGGTTTAACCTCTTAAACTAAATTAACCTTTATTTTTAAAGTCTTTGAACAATTTAATTCTTAGTCCAAATTTCACATATTCCATTTTAAATTACCCTTTACTTCTTCATAAACTTGTTTCTAAGTTCAAATAAAAATTCAAACCCTTTTAAACAATTTAATCCTTGAAATCCAATTTATTGCCCAATTTCAATTTTGAAACCAATCCTTGACACTTTAAATTTCCAAGTTCCTTTTGAACATTTAAAGCTTAAATTCAAGGTGATTTTATTTTCCATTTATATCAGCGATGGATATACATATTATTCCAATCCTTTTCTTAATTCAATTTCAAAATTATTAATAATAACAGGATGATATTAGGATAAATAAACATCCAATTTATTTAAAACATTCATCATCCACTATCCATTCCCAGATCTCAACCCTGTTTGAGATCATATATACTCCCTACCAAATCAACCCATTTAACTCAAATCTTGATTTCATCATGAAATCTTCAATTCATGTTGTTCCCTTCGTTTAAGTTAAATTCAATTAAATCCCATTAACCTTACTCAAATTTGAATTCCCGCTTTAAATTTCAAAAATTTTTCCCTCTTATAAGTTCAAAACTTATATCACTTTGGATTTTTACATCACACTTCAGGGGAAATCAAAACCCAACACCTTAGTGTTTATTTCAAATTATCTTTGATATCATGTATATCCATACATATATACATATTTATTTCTTGGCTCAACAAGCCAAATTTTAAAATTTAAACCGCCTTTGGTTTTAATTCAACATAGATTTCTTTAAAGTTTTCAAACAACTTGTTATTTTAAAATAAGATCATATTCAAAAATAGTCTGAATAATATTATTTATTCTTTTCTTTCAACATTTTGAAAACAATTTCAAAGGTTCCTACACATAGGATTCAAAACTTCACAATTTAAAACCTACTTCAATTTATAAGTTATACTCGCTTTAAAAGTTTACTTCATTTGGCTTACTTATTAACAAATATATCATAATTAAACACAATAACTATTTATGATAATATCCAAGATTATCATATCTAGATACCAATTCATTTTTATCTTATTCTTAATTCTTCAAATTCAGGATTTTAGTTTAGTTTGGATCTATTTCAAACTTATCTTCATTTAATTTCAATTTGGTTGTATTATTATTACCACTTAATTCTTATTATCATTTAATTCCAATAATCAACAACCAACTTCTTTATATATATATCAAAATATAAACTTATATAAAAATCATTTCTAAAACCATTTAAAAAATTTATATAAGTAAATAACAAGTACGCTCTCATATATACACACACACACACACACACACTCAACTCATTCTAGGGTACCATTGACCTTATCCTTAATGAGTATCATTCCCCACCAAAGCCAAGGTTCTCGCTTAACCTTTAGCTCGGATACAAATGTAACGACCCGAAATTTTCGATCTCGATAGTTAGGGAAAAGAAGAAAGAGATAGAAGAAAATGAAGAACATAAACACCAACATCTCACATTCGCAGCGGATAAAATATAATAACAAATAATAATAGTTGTACAAAGGAAAACTGTATCTGTCAAATTACAATTTAATACATCAGAGTTACAACATATATACAAATACTGGACAGATACAATCAACATATGTCAGATGTAAAATAATATATCACAGTAGAAACACTCCATATGTTCCTGCCATCCAGCTCATCTCCTGAGCTATAGAACAACCTTACCTGAAAATCTGTAATACTGGTCTGACCCGAGCATTACATCAAAGTAACACTCGGGTCAGGCTGGAAACCAGCGTGAGTAAACGCATCTAACATGAAATTCTAATCCATAAAACTTATTTAAAACCCAGGGTAACTTGTATCAATTTACAAATTCACAATTTCTTATAGACATCACTTATTTCACACATCAATTCCTAAGTACCAAAACTTAGATTAAATGGTCAATTTACTTAAATCTTTCTATATTAGCCTAAAATATCAATCTATAAAGAATCGAAGTGGTTTCAGGTATTTGCCGATACCCAACTTCGGTCTCTTCGAATTCCAAGTTATCTTAACCCATGTTATTCAAGTGACACACAATTCAACCTTAAATTCAGGGTATCATAGAAATTCATCATAGATAACCACATTATCACTGTTCATCCCAACATATCGTAATACAAAAACATTTCATATCATAAAGCATCACAATCACATACCAGGGATAACAATCCAAGGCATTCAATTATCATTCAATTATTCGTAAGCAAGATAAATTAGTCACACCATTTCCTAATTAATTTAAATAGATTTAATTATTTACCTCCTTCACTGCACATCCTGCTTACATAACCTTTAATTAATTGTAATCCAATTAATTAATTATTCCTTACTATCCACCTTAATCAACCATCTTTAATTAATTATTTTTAACTAATCATCCTTGGTCCATTATTCTTTAATTACTTTTTAGTAATTAACTATCAATTAATTACACAAATTAATCAACCTTTACCCATTCCTGTTAATTACATTAATCCTTAATTACTTACTCGAATTAATTATCCCGTGATCACTTATATTGATTAATTATCCTTTAATTAATTACATTCATTAATTAACTAACCCTTAATTACTTTTCTCAATTAATCAATCCTTTAATTAATTACACTAAGAAATGAATTCTTAATTACTTCCATAAAGTAATTTTCCTTGAATTACTTCCATCAAGTAATCATTCTATTGGTTAGTTATCCATAATCAATCAACCTCTAATCATTAATTAATTAATCCTTTAATCCATAATTAAACTAGTTAACCCTAACAAATTTATCCTTTAACTACTTACATTAATTGATCACCAATACAAATTAATTAATCTCAAATGGATTAATTTATAACCCCTAATTATTATTTATTAATCCTTAATCAACAATTAATAAATTTCTCTTCAATTCCTTAATTAAATAATCTTTAATCATCAAGGTCCTTAATTTACTTAAAGATAACCTATTTATCTTTATTAATCACTTGACCTTTGTTAACATATAGATTCAAAGCATTTTATCCTTTAAATTAACTTCTTAATTATATACTTTAATTAATTTTTATATAAACTTAAGAATCAACTTAATTTAAATAAAACTTGTTATACAACTTCTTATAGCAATATTAATAACACTATTATATAAGGAAGAAATAAAAAAGAAAAAAATATCTTTAAAATCGGTTAACTTGATTACTTAAAATTAATTAGTTTCCTTTGGAATTAAGGCTAAATAAACTAACCTTAATTACAAATACAGTATTAAAATTAGAACGGGCCGAAGCCTACAACATCACAACGTGATCCGAACCCGCATCTTCTTCTCCCAATTCTCGATTGAAATCCACTCCAAACCATCTCCAGTATCACAAAAAAACGATCGACAATACAATCGACACACAAAAAAATGACCGACTCGAGTGTAACTCGAGACCATCTCCAATACCACACGCACGCATGAGCCACCCTCCGCCTCATCATCACACGCAAACTTCTGAAAACCGATTGTGCACAATGAAACGCGTATACATGCACAATCGTGCCGATGCCCATTCCGACCACATGATCATTTGAATCGACTCCCCCTTCTTCCCTGGTCACCATCGTCACCTTGATGATGTCCCACTATCTTCCGAACGAAAAACTACTCCTCAACCCGAACGCAGAAAAAAACAATTCCCACTAATCATCGATCTGCGCTCGCCTTCCATCAGCGAACTCCACGTCTCCTTCACCAATCCATAGCTCTTTCAATCCTCTACCATTCTGCCAAAACTCATTAATTCTGATCGCACCATCTCCCCTTAAAATTTCCACGAGTACACCATGGCCACAACTTTCCTTAAACCCTAGAAACCACTCGACCGATCAACCCTTGTAATAGAAAAATGCCGGCCTATTTTTCTCGAACGCACCGCCCCTTAAACCTCCTCCTAGACCAAACCTCCGCTATGAAAACAATTAGTTCCCCAGAATTCCACTATAAACCCAAATCCGGTCATGCAAAAATTTCTCTCAAAATACAACCCTAAAAATCATGAATCTACCTCTAAAAATTATCACTCCTAAAAGCAAATCTAGCTACAAAATCAAAACAGGGATTCTAAATAATTGATTTTTTTGATATGAATTGATTTCTCATGGCAATTGCAATATTACTTAGTATTTTCTTAATAACTACTCGTGAAATTATTTTTAAAAATAGTATTTCATTTATGCAAACAACTTTTCTTTAACAATCTTATCATTTAATTATTTAGATGAGGAGATACGAATTTTATTGTGGAAAATTTTGTTTGTAAATCAAAAACAGGATCCAAAACAACATGCCTATATACATACAGTGACTTCATCTTTATATCTATATATACACCAGGCAGAACATCCATTTCATCCATGCAAATCATTTCAAGTCACTTTTTTTCATTATTTATTGCATGTAGAAGATTTTATCTTTTTTTTTAAATGAAAGCTTACTCACCTGCAAAACTATGAATAGAGAAAATAGAGGACACAACACTTTGAATGTGGAAATTGCTTTCTGATTTTAACTGGATGTTTGATGCTTGATTTTTGAATCTACCAAGTTTGAAAAACTTGTATTTCTGCTTTGCATTATCTCAGTTTGAATCTGTAGTTGTTTTTATTGATTTCTTTCTAGTTTTAGTTAAGAAGACAAATGAAAGAAGATTGAGATGGATTATAACTTCAGATTTTTTTTCTTTCAATAAATTTAGGTCTCTACAGACTTTTGATTTTTAAAATTGCTTTCCTGGTTTGCGAATTATAGGCTTGAGTTTTGAAAATGAGAGTAGGAAAGAAAATAGGGGAAAATAAGGTAGAGATATATTTAGCTTGATCTATCTAATATTTTTCCAAAAATAAAAGAAAATGTAATAATTTGACACCTGTTCAATTATCTAACGTTTGTCACTGAAAGGCTTATATATCTACATTTTTAATAATGCATGAGTATATAATGATTTTAAATGGTTATAAAGTTTTTGTAATTAATTTCTTAATTAATAAATGCATATCTTAATTTATATAAATAAAGTCCTTTGTATGAAAATAATATAAAACAATTATATTCAAAATAAAGTCATATATAATATAATTTCAAATCCAAAACATTTTAAGATATATATCTATCTTTTGAATTTCAATATTCTAATCCAAATTCAAATTCAATTTAGAATTCAATTTAAAAATCAAATAAACAAACACCAATTCGATTTGTAAATGATAATTCTATTTGAAATCTATTTATGCCTATATATAAACAACATATTATTATTGTTTAAAAATATCAATTTTGCCAATTTTAAATAATTATACTAGAAAGATTATCAAAACAATACTTATTCGGATATATAATTTCATTACCAGAATTATTTATTTAACCTATAAATCAGTATTTCCACTAATTAAATTCAGTTAATTTATCAATTTCAGGTATTCTAAAATCTGGGTTATCACAGATCCGGTTAGGTTCTCGGGGCGTCCCTCTAGAGGCATACCCAATGCCTAAAGTCTTATCGTGTATGGAAAAAGCAAAAAAAGGATTTTATGCATTCTCTAATTAATAAAAAAGGTACTATATCATTACTACTTCAAATCCAACGATCTTATCTTCATTAATGCAAGTCTCTTCTTGCATGGAAACTAAGCAAAATTATATTTAAACAATTTGTAAATTAAGAAAAAGAGGGAAACATGAATCAAATCATGACATCTTTCATCATAAACGCACTTCTCATCATGCTAAGAAAAAGTCAAAAAGTAGAAGAAGAACGTTATATTTGTTTGCCCTTCTAAAAAAAGTACAAATAAGCATGCATGCCTTCTATTCTTTCACACTTCTTCACTTTCTTCTTCTTCTTCACCTCCATATCATTACTTCCACCTTTATTCTCTAGGGAAAAATAATATAAACAAAAACAAAAGGAAAAAAACACCTCAAAACTCTGCCAAACCACCACCTCCTCTCCCCTTCAATTCGGTCGTACCCTCTCCCTCCATCTCCACGGCCATACACCACCTTTACCTCCACCCAAGGCTTTGGCCAAGAGCGCTAAGAAAGAACAGAAGAGGATCGGAAGCTCCAGAGTAAGGAAAAGAGAAGGAAGTGCGGCCGGAATTGATTCAGAATTTATGAAAAAGTTCTATGGAGTGAAACTAATTGTAAGTACTCAAATCTTATATTTATCTTAATAAAACTTTAATAATTCACATATTAAATTAGAAATTAATATGTTGAATATTGGTGGATATTGGATGATAACTTGGTTGATATTATGGACGATTATATGGTTGTGAAATGGTTGATAATTTGGTTTGATAAATAATAAGAGAAACGGTTAGTAATTAGCCAAATTAAATTTAATGGAAATTAAATCCATAATAATATGTGTATGGAGTGATTTAGCCTTTAAATTATTTTGAAAAGGACCAAAAAATATTATAATAATATAATTTGAAACGAAATGGAAAATGAGTGTGAAATTTGGAAATATTATTTAAAATGATTTGGGAATGAATCAGAAATGTTTTATAAGCATTTAAAAGTGTTTCAATAAAGTTTGGAAAGAAAATGAAAAACAAGTTAAAACTATACGCATCACGTAACGGTAGTTCGCGATTTCACGTTGAAAAAGTTAAATAAGTATACAAAGTGGAATATAGCTCGGATTCCTTCGAGATAAGAATTTTTCGGACGAATATATACATATTTTTCCAATAAAGAAAGGAAATCAAGATTTCGTTAAGCTGATTTTGAAATATGTCCAAAATAATTTTCTAAAAACATCGCGGTTTTGTAGTTCGAAATCCAAAAAGGGATTTCTTTAAAAATGATATTTTTAAATTTTTTACAATTATGAAATAAATTCTTAAAATATTTTAAAAATAATTTAAGTTGAAAGGATGGATTTATAAATGATATAAAAGTCGTTTTGAAGAACACAGCTTTTTGCAACACTTTTTTCAACGCTTTTGCTACACATTTTAATAATTTATGAAGTATGGATTTAAACTCAACAATCCTTTTTCAAATATTTTATAGATAGTTTCAAAAGAATAATTTAGTGTTTTAAATAATTATTTTGAAGTTTAATGAATCATTTCTAAAATGAAGATTAATAATTGAACATACGAGAATGACTAGTATATTTGTCTCATCGATGAGAGCTAAACTATAAAACAAAGTGTGTAACTAAAGTAAGAGATGGAGTAACTGGCGCCCGAAAATTACCTGGCCTTCGTTTTATCTTTTAGACGAGGGGTGGAAGGGATCGAAGGGAAAGCTTGCATGCTCTGAAATTTATATGAAAGTTCTCCTATATAAAAGGCGAAATAAAATAGAATTATTCCAAATTAAAAAAAGGTTTAAATGAATCAAATGATTCGATAAATTTCAAAGAAAGGCTATAACGATTCCATATCCACTAGAAGAATATTTTTTAAAGATTTATATCTATCGAAGATAGCTGATAAAAGGAAATGCATAAATCAATCATCAAATCTTCCAAGAGTCATTTTTTACCGATGATTGGTACGAAGGAACTGGGATCAAATTTGGGTGATTCCTATCCGAAAAACTAGGATCGGTTTAGGTGATTCCTATTTAAAAATCTCATCAAACTAATTTTCCAAATAAAATACATTGAAGACAATGATCATTGATGACGAAGATCTTCATAATATAGGACTACTTGCCATTAGTCCCTCGAGGTGAAATTTACATATCTATGGTGGCAGTAGTGCTTTGTTATGAAAATATCAAATTTGCAATAATATAATTTGAAGTTTAGAAATAAATCTTTGATTAAGATTTACTGAATGATTTGATAATATTTCTCCTAAGTTAAAAGTTATAACATGAACATAAGAATTCTTTGATTAAGATTTATTGAATGAGATTAGGGAATATTTTCTCTAATTTAAAAGTTATAACTTGAATATAAGAAATCTTTGATTAAGGTTAAAAGAATGATTTGGAAAGATTTTCCTAAGTAAAAGAGAAAATGATTTGGAATTATTTTTCGATTTAAAAAAGGTTTAAATAAAACAATTGATTTGAGAAATAAGGCTTAATGATTCCATATGCTCTTGGAAAGAAAATTAGATAAATTATAAAGAATATATCTAAGAAAGATATTTGGTTAAAACAAAAGATGAAGTAATTGATTAATGATTGATAATCACAGATGAAATTAATATCTTTCTATCGATGATTGGCTTCCAAGGAATCAGGGTCGGATTTGGGTGATCCCTATTCGAAAGCTACTTTAAACCAATATATATGTTCGAAAGTGAATATGTGTTGAAGATGAAGATTAATCAAGACCGAAGATCTTCATAGCGAGAGGACTACTTATTGGCACTCTCTGGTTAGCTCCTAATATAGAGACATTTATTATAGCAGTGGTCATGTCATGTTTGAAATCTTCAGATTTCAAGGGCTTCTCGCCTAATAATGGCCAAGGAAAGTACCTTCTGTTTCGTTCAGTCCTAGAACGAACTTTTATGGATGAATGTATGACATTGCATTGCAAAGTTCACAAACATTGAATGTTACCAACATACTTTAGTGGCGGTAGAAAAGGAAACTTCTCTTAGCTGAACACCCTTCTCAGAGGCATACGAACTCAGAGGTTATATGTTCGTAAAAGTCAAATGGTGATCGAAGGAATGACAATATGCATTCTAAGTGGATTGTGCTTTACGAAAAGAAATGCATGGCTTTGTGGAAAGCATGAGCATAGCCTTACTAGCCTCACGTCCCGTTGATGATATTGGATACTTAATGGTCCGATGGACACAAATTCGGGACAAGTAAGTATATATGGTGGTGTCCAATACATTGGGCCCGCTGGGAAGAAATGACCCTCAAGGCATTTATTACCTCATTTATTCTGATAAATTGGTTAGCTTGAGAAAAGAAGGGAACTACCAGTTATCATAAGCAGTGTAGCAGGTATAGTTCGAAGTAGCTTGCTTAAGAAAAGCGTAATAGTTATATGGTTGTCATGTATGGATCGGAGAAAACTCCAATACGAGCTTTACGGTTTTGATTGTAGTCCCAAAATAGAAGTAATGACTTGCAAACATTTTAATTACCCCTTTTGGTATCACATATTTCGTTCGGTATATTCCATTGACCCGGTCCGGATATATTACCATATTAGGCCGGGTATTGATTCCTTGTTTAAATAATTTTATTTGAAAGATGTTTTCCATAAAGAATGTCATTAATGATAATATCAAATTATTTTGGTAATAAAAGTATTTTGGTTATCATAAGGTAAAAAGCTGTCCGTATTTATGTATGGGCATGCTCTTATGAGATATCCTTCTTTTCAAAGGTTTTGATAACATCATCATTTTAAATTTCAGGTATCTCACGTTGTTTTATCAAGGCTGATCCGGGTATTTTTAGTACTCAGATCAGATCCGAGTAGTTTCAGGTTTAGTTGAAGACGGTTGGAGTTTCCAAAGGAGAGCTGAAGATCTTCATCATCGTATGGACGTATTCTATTATCCCCTGCATCTATTGCATTTGTTTTGTTTTTTTTAGCATTTGTAAGGATAAAGGTTTATAACTATCCAGACTGAATCTAGGTTAGACTTTGATATTGTATTTCAAAATTTTCTGCTGTAAAGATTTTATATTGAAATAATATCTGTCATTCAATTTGTGTGAGATTCTATTCTATCTTTATTTTCTTTTTCACCCCCTAATGATTCGAATTTTCATTCAATTTGGGTTGGACATGTGTGGTTTATTGTCGACTCAAAGAGTATGGAAATGGGTCTTTATATTTGGTATCAGAGCTTAGTTTGAGCGAACACCTAGGCTTTGTTAGGGTAAAAGACTCATCAGAAATTGGGTTAGTAACACCCTAGGATAAGTAACTCATTAGAGATGGGATTAGTAACATCCTAGAATTAGTTTGAGTGCATTATATACGTGAATGTTTATTTTTCATTGGATATAAAAATGTTTTATGTTGATTTATCAATTGAGCGGTTTATAAATTCTAGTCGATATCTGAAGTACAACTATATCGATAGGTGTTTCTAAACTCTTAATAAGGCATATCGACACACTATTTTAAAAAGATTATATTTTATATATAAAGGATGTCTTTCAAAGGATATAAAATTTTGTACAATTACGGAAATTAATAAGTTACCTTTTCTTAGGAAAGTCCCACGGATAATGTCTTTATCCGTCTAATAATGATTAAAATAACCTTCTAAGTATCAATCATATGTTGGCATGGGAAAATGGTATTGAACACTTGATAAATTATTCTTCTTATCATTGGAAGATGAAGGCAAGTTCAAAACCGAACAAGTTTAATTAAGTATTTGGATAATAGATGTTTGAATAAGATAAGTTGGAAATGGTATAAACCTTCTAATGATATTTCGATACATCACTTAGGGATAGAATGGCCTATTATATGTCGAGTGATAAGTTTTGGATGACTCCAAAGCAAGCTCGAAGAGCATTTACACAAGAAGAAGCAAAAGAAAAGGAAAAATTAGGAACCTTTGCTGATATCGACTGTTACTATTGCGGTAAGAAAGGGCATTATGCAGTTATGTATGAAATTAAGCAAAGTAAGAAGCAGAGCAGGGAAAACAAAAATTTTGATCGGGATGATATAGTCTGTTTCAAGTGTGAAGAGAAAGGACAATTTCTACATAAATGTCCTAAAACCAAGAAGAAACAATGAATTAAAAAGAAGAAATTGGGCTGCTACCGATGCAAGAACTTAAGGCATGAAGTCAAAGATTCCCCCCAATGAACTTGTATTTGGTGCCTCCAAGGGAAATACTTAATGAGGGACTGTCCAAAAATGAAAGTGGTTAACTTAGGCCTCTAAAATAAAACACAGTCTACCTCAGAAGGAACCCAGAAATAGTATCTATGGCAGTTCAAGTACCTATATGATGGCAGTGTGTGATAGGCTATATTCCTTAGGTAGTTATCTCTAAAATGTTTATAATATAGACTAAGGTTAGAAATGAATGTATGAATATGATGTTAATGAATAAACTACTTTTTGGATTATCCTCTCGATCCATTTCTTCTATCTTATCTCCAATCAAATCTAATAAGATATTTGGAAATGAAAAGTTCAAAGGATATTAAAAATAAAAGGTTTAAAAAAAAATTAAATTAAGAAATTGTTTAAGAATATATGTTGTAAAGAATATTGCGAAGTGAAGGATGAATTTAAAATATATGGAAATTTTATCGTAGTCTTTTGAAAAAGTTCAAAGTAATAAAGGAAAGTTATTTAAGCATGAGATAATTTTTAAATGAATTTACAATAAGATATATTACGAAAGAAATTTTCAAAATAGGTTTGAAACTAGATTTTAATGAGGTATTCCCAATAAAAGATAATTAATTTCTTTGAAAAAGAAGATATAAATATTTTGTATAACTATTTTAAAGAATGAAATATGTTATATAAAATATGTTTAAAAAAATTATCTTTTGGAATGAAGTGTTCACTTTTAAAGTATTTGGAAGTTTATTAAATGTTCCGAGAAAGATTTTTGGAAAATGTTAATAAGTACATATAAGATACGTAGATCAGTTCATCACAAATTTTGACTACAATTTGAGTACGGAAATTTGAGGTGTTTGCACCGGTTGGAAAAGGAATTTATCAGTCGATTCTTGACGGCAATATTAATGAGGGTTTGTGGTTTGTTACTTGAGTTTTCTATCATAGTTCAAAGATATGCAATGAAAGCAAAAGGTTTCTAAGCAAAAAGCCTGATTAAAGTCCGCACTAGAGGATCCAGTAACCGATACTAGTTTGGAAGAAAAGTTATGGATTCAAATAAAAGATCGAATAAGATATTTCATACAAATAATATAAGAAAATAAGTTGGTAAAATAATGTTTGGACAAACTCTTTTAAGTTTCAGGTTTGGGGTAATTTGGAGGACGAAATTCATTCAAGTAGGGGAGAATGTAACGACCCAAAATTTGACTACTCTTAAAAATTACATTTAAGATGATTTTAAATATAAAATATGTAAGGTTATATGATTTAAACAATATTAAACAGGATTTGGTAAGAGAAGCGTATACAAAAATATAACATTTGCCTATATCGGCAAAATGACAAAATGCCGATTTCAGAAAAGTAAGTCTCAATGGTCAAATAAATTATTTTAATTAATTAGTGATTTTTTATAATTTTAAATAGCATTATACAAATTTATTTTTAAATCTGGTTTACGTAAATAAATAGTTTAACAAAAACGTCAAATTTTGACTGTCAAACATGTCGATAAAAAACACAATTTATAACCAAAACAAGTTAGCGCAACGTTCTAGCAATAAGACCACTTTGCAACCTTATACAAATGTTTACAAACTATAATATAATTTACATTTATCATACAAAGACAAAAAAGAAATTTTTAAAAATTTAATTCTATTAAATAAAAGAAAACGATATGATTTGACAACTTTTAATTAAAATAAGAATTCTAAAGATAATCATTACTAATGAAATCCTAACACACCTTCCCTCATTAATTCCTAAAGTCTTATCGTGTATGGAAAATGAGAAAAAAGCATTTTATGCATTTTCTAATTAATAAAAAAGGTACAACATCATTACTACTTCAAATCCAAGGATCTTATCATCATTAGTGCAAGTCTCCTCATGCATGGAAACTTAGCAAAATTATATTTAAACATTTTGTAAATTAGGAAAAAGAGGAAAACATCATTACCTTAAGTACATGAATCAAATCATGACATCTTTCACCATAAAAGTACTTCTTATCATGCTAAGCAAAAGTCAAAAAGTAGAAGAATGGTATTTTAGTCATTTGCCCTTCCAAACTCAAGTATAAATAAGCATGCATACCTTCCAATCTTTCACACTTTATTACTTGCTTCTTTCTTCACTTTCTTTTTCTTCCTCATCTCCATATTCATGGCTTCCATTTCTATTTTCTAGGGAAAAATAATATAGAACAAGAATAAAAGGAAAAAACACCTCAAAATTCCATAAAACCACCACCTACTCTCCCCTTCGATTCGGCCATACCCTCCCCCTCCATCTCCACCTTCGTACACCACCTTCACCTCAACCCAAGGCCTTTGTCGAGAACACTAAGGAAGAATAGAAGAGGATCAGAAGCTCCAAGCAAGGAAAAGAGAAGGAAATGCTTTCGAAATCGATTTGGGAATCTATGAAAAAGTTCTATGAAGTGGAACTAATTGTGAGTACTCAAATATTTTTTGTATTTTAATAAAATTTAAGTTAATAATACAAATTTTAAATTAGAAATTAATATGTTGAGTATTGGTTGATATTAGATGATAACTTGGCGATTTTATGGTTGATTATATGGTTGTGGAATGGTTGTTAACTTGGTTTGATAAATTATAAGAAAAATAATTAGTAATTAACCAAATTAAATTTAATGGAAATTTAATCATAATAATGTGTGTATGAAGTGATTTAGCCTTTATATGATTTTAAAAAGGTCGAAAATCATATTATAATAATATAATATGAAATGGAATGGGAAATGAGTTTTAAATATGGAAATATTGTTAAAAATGATTTTGGAATGATTTAGAAATGTTTTATGAACATTTAAAAGTGTTTCAGTAAAGTTTGGAAAAAATTGAAAATCAAGTCAAAACTAACTACATCGCGTAACGGTGGTTCGCGATTTCGCGCCGAAAAAGTTAAATAAGTATACAAAGTGGAATATAGCTTAGAACATTTCGAGTCAAGAATTTTGCAGCCTAATATGCATAGTTTCCCAAGAAAGAAAGAAAATCAAGATTTCATTAAGTAAATTTTGAAATATGTTCAAAATAATTTTCTAAAAACATCGTGATTTTGCAATTCAAAATTCAAAAAAAGATTTCTTTAAAAATGATATTTTTAAAATATGTAAAAATATGAAATAAATTCTCAAAATCTTTCAAAATGTTTTAGAAATAAGTTTAGTTGAGAGGATGGATTTATAAATGATGTAAAAGTCGTTTTGCAGAATAGAGCTTTTTGCAACATTTTTTAATAAATTATGATGTATGGATTTAAACTCAACAATCCTTTTTCAAATCTTTTATCAATATTTTCAAAAGAATAATTTAGTGTTTTAAATAATGATTTGGGAGTTTAAGGAATCATTTCTCAAATGAAGATTAATAATTGAATATACGAAAATGACTAATACATTTGTCCTGCCTATGAGAGCTAAAATGTAAAACAATGTGTGTAACTAAAGTTAGGGATGGAGGAATCAATGCCCTAAACTTACTTGGCCTTAATTTGATCTTTTAGACGAGGGGTGGAACAAATCGAAGTGAAAGCCCAGATGCTCTGAAATTTATATTAAAGTTTTCCCAAATAAAAGAAGAAATAAAATAGAAATATTCCAAGTTATAAAAGGTTTAAATAAATCAAATGATTTGATAAATTTCAAAGAAAGGCAATAACGATTCCATATCCACTAGAAGAATATTTTATAAAGATTTATATCTATCGGAGATAGTAGATAAAAGGAAATGCATAAATCAATCATCAAATCTTCCAATAATCATTTTTTAACGTGACTAGTATGAAAGAATTGGGATCGGATTTTGGTGATTCCTATACGAAAAAACTGGGATTTTATTTGTGTAATTCCTATTCAAAAATCTCATCAAACTAATTTTTGAAATAATATATGTTGAAGATAATGATCATTGATGATGACAAAGATCTTCATGATGTAGGACTACTTGCCACTTGTCCCTCGAGGTGAAATTTATCATATCTAGGGTGGTAGTAGTGCTCTGTTATGAAAATCTTAGATTTACAAGAATATAGTTTAAAGTTAAGAAAGAAATCTTTGATTAAGATTTATTGAATGATTTGGTAATATATCCCCTAAGTTAAAAGTTATAACTGGAATATAAGAAATCTTTGGTTAAGATTTAATGAATGATTTAGGATTATTTTCCCTAAGTTAAAAGTTATAATTTGAATAGAAGAAATATTTGATTAAGATTAAAAGAATGATTTGGAAAGGTTTTCCTAAGTGAAAGAGAAAATGATTTGAAATTATTCCAGGATTTAAGAAAGTTTTAAATAAACCAAATGATTTGATAAATAAGGCTTAATGATTCCATCTACTCTTGGAAAGAAAATGGGATAAATTAAAAAGGATATATCTAAGAAAGATATTTGATTTTAAAAAAAGATGAAGTAATCGATTGATGATTGATAATCATATATGAACTTAACACCTTTTTATCGATGATTGGCTTTGAAGGAACCAGGGTCGGATTTGAGCGATCCCTATTCGAAACCCACTTCGAACCAATGTGTACGTCCAAAAGTGAAGACATGTTGAAGATGACGATTATTGAAGACTTGGAGATCTTCATAGCGGACGAACTAGCTTTTGACATTCTCTGGGAGCTCCCAATATAGAGACATTTATTATAGCAGTGGTCCTGTCGTGTTTGAAATCTTCGATTTGCAAGGGTTTCTTGCCTTGTAATGGTCGAGTAAATTGCCTTCAATTTCGTTCAATCCTAGAACGAACTTGTGTGGAGGAATGTCGGACATTGAATTGCTAAGATCACAAACGTTGACTTTTACCAACATATTTCTGTGGTGGCGGCGAAAGCAACTTCTCTTAGCTTAACACCCTTCTCAGAGGCATACTAATTCGGAGGTTGTAAGTGATATAAGTCAAATGGTTATCGAGGAATGGGAAAGTGACATTCTAATTGGATTTTGCATTGTGAAAAGAAAAGCATAACTTTGTGGAATGTATAAGCGTAGCCTCACTAGCTTCACATCTCAGTGATGATACGGAGACTTTTTGGTCCGACAGATACAAATTCAGGATTAGTAAGTATGTATGGTGGTGTCACATGCGTTGGGACCCTTAGCGAGAAATGACCCTCAAGGCATCTGTTGCCACATTCATTGTGATAAAGTGGTAAGCTTGAAAAAGCAAGGAACTACCAGTTATCGGTAGTAGTGTAGCAGGTATTGTTCTAAGTAGTTTGCTTGAGAAAAGTGTAACGGTTATTAGTGATTATGATTGTTATTCGTGGATCGGAGAATATGCCACTAGTTCCCTATCATGTTGGAAATCGAACTCCAGTACGAGGTTACAGTTTTGATTGTAGTCACAAAAGAACTGTAATGACTTGCAAACATTTTAGCTACCTCTTTAGGTATCATAGATTTCATTCGATATATTCTGTTGACCGGTTCGGATATATTACCATAGACTTGGTCTGGGTATTGATACCTTATTTGAATAAGTTCATTTAAAAGATGTTTTTCAAAAAGAATGTCATTAAAGATAATATCAAATTATTTTGGTAATAAAGGTGTTTTGGTTATCATAAGGTAAAAACCCATTCGTATTTATGTGTAGGCAAGGTCTTATGAGATATCCTTCTTTTTAGAGGTTTTGATAACATCGTCATTTCAAATTTTGAGTATCTCACACTGGTTTATCATGCCTAATCTAGGTATTTTTAACACTCTGGTCAGATCTGGGTAGTTTTAGGTTTAGTTGAAAATGGTTGGGGTTTCTAGGGGAGAGTTGGAGATCTTCATCATCGTACGGATGTATTCTATTATTCGTAGCATCTATTACTTTTGTTTTGTTGTTTTCATCATTTGTAGAGACATAGGTTTATAACTTTCTAGGCTAAATCTAGGTTAGACTCTGATATTATATTTCAAAATTCTCAGCGGTAAAGATTTTATATATTGAAATAATAGATGTTATTTGTTACGACCCTGACTCGACCATCGCAAATCGGCACCGAATACATCGCCCGTATTCGAATGCCGCAGACTCAAACGTCGAATCTGGTTCGCCGGAGCTTATAACACATTAAGTACAACAACACAGCGGAAGAAAACAATATATCATCGATATACAATATTCAACACAATGTTCTGATACAATATATATGACATAATCAGAGATACATAACAGCGGAAAGATACAACAACGGAAAAGATAGCTCCAACATATTCTTCAAGAAAGAATGAATCCACAAACTGCATCCCAAATCCAAAGCTCCAAAACTCCAAATCGAAAGCTCGAACCACCATCAAGTTGGACTTAAGCAAGTCCGATCCTGAATGTTGAAGAGAAGCACAAAGTGATAGCCAAATCCAAAGATTTCAAAGGTATCAAATTTACATCTACTAGCTGATTATCTGAAAATCTAACTCTAGGCTGCCCGTGTGGAAAATTATGGGCACCCAGAGTTTAGAAAAGGAACAATAAACTCTAGGTCAGTCATGTGACTGGTGTGAGCAAACAAAAACAATTTATCTTTTAAAAATAAATAAAAATAAATCTTCAATGCTTTTTGGAAAATGAAACTAGCATAAGGCCTCCCCGCACACACACAATACAAGCGCATAATTGGAGGAGATTTCTCCTTATGATAGTCAAACACGGTTGATACGCGAAAACCTTTTGATACTATTATTAATGCATAGTGCATAAAACATTTGCAAGTATAATATAAATCTTAGCCAGCATATGTACCATTATAGTATGCCTACTATAGCTACCATGTTAAATGGCAGGTTCTACAACTAAAACCGTACAAGGAGCATATCGGATGGTTGAATTTCCAATAATTGTCAGACTAAGGAACTTCTTTACCAAATGGGACGTTCCTGGAGGGACGCCCCCAAGAACCAAACCGGACCTCCGTCAACACAAGGTCGGGTTACCTCTGTAAATAGGTAACACCTACAAGTAAGCCATCACCGGTCGTTACTGACCTTTATCCCGGGATTCACCAACAAATAGAAACAACCACACAGTTAAATATCTAGGCTCCATACCACGATATCACTTTTATCTAGAAGAAAATGGAAATATCCTAGGGGCGCGACCCCTAATAACCTTGCCGCAACTTTCCTATTTCGACCATTTCCAGGTTGTGAGGTTCGACGAATTCTCGTCCACAAAGCTACGTTTTTCACAAAAGCCATGCTTCGATCAATGCATGATCAGCAGCACTTCGTATGCCATATTACCAAATTGGGAATGTATCACTAATAACCATCAACTACATAACCTCTAAGCTCGTACATCTCAGTGAAGGGTGTTAAGCTAAGAGAATAAATTCTCCGCCACCAAACAGAAATGTATTTGATAGAATCCAGCTTTACATCTCAAAATGTAACGTCTGACATACATCCATACAAGTCTGTTCCAGGTTCGAAAAGAACCGAAGGCACTTTAAAAGAAGCCCTTGCAATTCGGATAATCCCTAATCACGTCCGGACACTCCATCACAAAGGGTGATCAAATCTCTATACTGGGGCCATTCGTTGCAGAGACATTCGACAAGTAATCCTTTCGCTTTCGAAAATATCCCGCCTTCACCATCGGTCTTCAATTGCTATCCATATCATCGTATCACTATTCGGAATGGGTTTTATGACATAAAGTCCTCTCCCGGCTAAACTGAATAATGAGCGCTTAACTTTAAAAACATATGGATCCATTCGGATCTTAGTTAAGTCACACTTTTAACCCAAAAACTTTTCTTCAAATGGTTTTAACAAATTACCACTTTTAATCTTTTAAATAAAAGATTCACCTTTGAATATCCTCTTCAATTCGAAAACAAAGTTTCACCAATCTTTCACAAAGATTCATTCATAGTTTTCAAAACTTTTTCAGTTCCAAATCTTTTATACAAAAGATACACCTTTAAGATCCTCTTCAATTTGAAAACAAAGTTCGCTAATATTTAAGAATGATTCATTCACATTTTTCAAAACTATTTTCATTCAAACTTGAAATTCTTTCAACACAAATTGGAAATCCTTTCTTTATATGAAAGCTCTTATTATTTGGAAAACAAGGGTTTTCGTTTCGGAAAAATTCGATCAAATATGCACAAGTTATATCCTTTAAAGTACAAACTTGGGTTAAATTTAAATTCCTAAAATAATACTTTTTAAAATACTTTAAAGATGGTTTTAAAATCCATATATATATATATATATTATATAACTTGTATAAAATTTTCAAATCAAATTTCCAAAACAATTTCAAATAATATTTTCAGGCTAAACTTTAATTTCAAAACATCCCTTTCAAAAGCTTTTCGTATCCAATTCCATTTCCAAAACCATTTAGATTCAAACTTTTAATTTAAAAAAATATATTTAGATTTCAAAATATCTGTGACTTAACCGATTTCTTCGTGAAATCCATATTTGTGTGTGTATAGTGTAGTCCAGGGGTTTACACAATAGTGCAACATCATCAATCATCATAATTCAAAAAAAAGCAATATCGATAAGCGGTATAATCTTATAACGCTTATCTTCATTCACAGATTCACAGATAAATAATATAAATTCATCACAGATAAATAAATTACATTCATCATAGCTCAAACCAATATATATCATAAAGCATCACATATCAGGGATATCAAACAATTCAAACATTCAATGCAATTTAAACATAAGTAAGATTAATTAGTCATCTGATTAATTTAAATCAGATTAATCACTAATCTTGGTTAATTAGCAGTAACTAATTACAAATCATATCAATTAATTATCCTTTAATCATTTATTAATTAACCTTTAATAATAAATTAATTAACCTTTAATAATAAATTAATTAACATAAATTATTAATTAACCAACCGTAATTAATAATTTAATCAACCTTTAATCATTAAATAATTAACCTTTAACTACTTAATTATCCTTTAATTAATTATCTTTAACAATTACATTAATTAATTAACCTTTAATTTATTACCATTTAGTTAATTATCTTTAATTAATTACGATAAGTGAATATCTCTAATCACTTTCATTAATTAATTATCCTTTAAATTAATTAATTATCCTCAAATTAGTTACCTTGATCACATAAATTAATTATCTTTTAGTTGATTATTCTTTAATCACTTCATTAATCAACTTTTAATCTCAATAATGTAACAACCCATAATTTTGTAAATATTTTAATTAAGTTTTACTTGAAAACGTTGTTTTTTTTCAAAAGCAAAATTTTCAATAATTAAAATTTTAAGTTAATAAGTTTTGCTAAAAAAAGAGGGAAAAAACTTATTGTAATTTAAATTTAAGCCTTAATTAATGTAATATTTCTGTTATTGATTCAAATAGAAAACATATGTAGTTTATTAATGTTTGCATGTGTTCATTATTTAAATCCAATCTTTTGGTTTTCGCATACTTTTGTTTAAAGATAAAAAAGGGGGGCTTCTTTATAAAAATAACTTGAATTTATAACAAAATATCACGATTTCATTTATTTCCTTTTAAATTAACGTTAGACCTTAATTTATTGCTTAATATTAAAGAATTTACTAAGTTATAAATTTCAACATAAAGATGTTGTACTAAGTTTAAGACATTATTTACAATGATTTGTATATACATATGTGTGTGCTTAATTTGACTTAAGATTTATAAGATGGACTTGTATGCAAAGTCATAACTTTTTTAATCTTAAACCCTTTTAATCTGAAGATTAGGTTCAAAATTGTTCTCTTTAATTTTAGGCTCATAAAATAGTGAAACTTAATTTTAACACATTTATATGTATAAGTCTATTATATATATACGTATACGTATATGTTTTTAATAATACTATGACCAATAAAGATATTTATGAAGGAAACATCATCTTTGTACACAATCTAATATTGCACTTACATAATTTACTGTAGAATACATTTGGACATAGTTACATTCCATGCCATGAATAAATAGCTTGTTAATGATATTTAATTAATCAATCAATTTTATTAGCGAAAGAATGAAAGGTTTCTCTCTCCATATACATAATTAAGCTCCAGATTAATTACATGTTCTTAGCGAAAGAAACGAAAGGTTGCCTTAATTCTTGCCTTTTTGTTTTCCTAACATTTGTTCCTTTCTAGCCATTCATTCCTTTAGTTTAGCCGTATATTTTGCCTTGCAATTCACATATAAATTTCCTTTTTCTCATCTTCTTTATTTTCTCATTTCCTAAGAGAGAGAAAAATATTACAAGCACTTTATTCTTTTATTTATAAAACCTTGGGATTTATTATAATATAAATTTTTAATTTGAGTAAATCATTTCCCAAAATTCTATAATAAAAATGAAAGTTTCTGAAATTTTTAACTTTGTTAAGGATAACTCTAATTGGAATTTTAAATAAAGAAATTGATTGTCTACTTTCTTTAAAAATGTGTAATATTTTTTGAATAATAAATTTCATTGGAAATGGTAAATAAATCAGAATAATGTAAACATGTTAAGGCGTAACTTTTAAGAATTCAGTGTATTAATAAACTGTTAAAATTTCGCATTTATAAGGGTACAATATTTAATGGAATAAATAACAATAAACTAGGAAAACGTATTAATTAAAAAACGTTACTTTTGTATTAATTTGAGGGTATATTTTGCGTGGGTCCTATGCATTTTAAAATTCATACCGCAATATCTATATGAATATAAAAAATCAGTTAAAGAATTGCTTTAGCCAAAAGTTACCCTTTCCATAGCTTTCATTGGTCTTAAGTTGGTATAAAATCTTTATTAGAGTAACGTTCACAAATTTGTCCAAACTCCATCTCCATTTCAAAGACAAATATTATTACTTGCAGTTACTTTTCTTAATTCGCTCAACCTATTTAAATTGCAAATCGCGCAACCGTTAATTAATGCAATGTCGGAAAATCATTTTCTTCCTTTACGTCTAAAATTTGAAAATTTACATGCCGTTTTCCCCTGATAAATGCAAGCTTCCAATCTATAACACGTTCTAAACGAATTATAATTTTTGCCTTTGTTCCTAAATAAATTGCCATGCACTTTTAAAAGAGGAAATTCAACCGCATGTTGTCAATGCGTTTAAAGATATTTCACCTTCGATTTATTTTAATAAGTATAAAATATTGTAAATCCATAACCGTTCACATTTTTGATTTTTTTCATTCCTTTATCAAATCAATGTACGTTACTTTTGGATGTGTGGTCCAAGATACCACTGCAAAAATTAACTATATGATTTAAATAATCTTTGCCTTATAAAAGCAATAATTCAACATCCCGCAATAATTCAACATCCCATATCAAAGAAAAAATATTTTCTTTCCTTTTTGTTCCCATTTATTTGCACACGTTACTTTCCTTGCGTACAAAGCTTCTGCCTATAAATACAAACCTCATATCACATTTCCTCACCTCAAAATTGTCTGCACCTCCATCTACTTCTTTCTTTTTCGTGAGTAGGGAATCACGTAATGGTTTATTTATTTTTTTCCTTCCTTCTTCTTTTTGTTTAGTTATATTTTGTCATACATTTCATGCTCGGCCGCACCCTAACCCCTCCATCACTACTGTTGCCAACTCCTCCTCCAAGCCGATCCTTTTATTTGACAAACTTTGTTAAATATTCATGATACAAGTGCATGCGTGCATGCTTTTTGATAGTCAGGGCTGTGTCCTATTGTAGCAGCAAGAGAAAGTAAATTTTTATAAGTGCAGTTGTGTAGTAAAAAAAAAAAGAGAAGTAAAATAGAATGGATAGGCCGAGCACCACTTTTTGAAATAGTATCTCAATGATTTCGCCACTGTTTTAGTATAGAGTGCGTTCATATAACTCAAATAAAAGGTGGGCTAAGCAGTGAGAACATGGCCAAGATGTGGGTGGAGTGGTCAAGAATTTGGGTCAAAATTTTCTTATTCTGTTTTCAATAATCATAGTAAAATGCGAATACTTAGTTTTTCATTCATCTTGTTCAAGATTTGAATCAAGATGTTGCCTCCACGGAAATCTGATCATGCCGTTTGTACATTTCTTTATCAAGTGATACAATCGTTTGAATCTAATTTTCTACAGCTTTAAGGTGAGTATTTCTCACCAGACAAACATACCTATATATCTGTAGATTGATAACAAGTGTAATTGTAAATTTATTGTATTTAATTTTATCTGCCTGTGATATAAACTTATGATGTTAAAACCCCATTTTTTAATTGACCCATCATCCGCGTTATTATCTATTGTTATATTGTTGCAATTAGATTTTTTATTTTTTTATTATTTACTGCAAATCACACTGCAAGTTCCCTGTAGAATAGAAATCGTTACAGGCTGAAATGATAGGCCTGAACGATACTTACTTATTTATGCATTCATTTATTTATTTAGTGATTTATTTAACTTGGGATTGCGGGTTTGAAATGATAGAACCCGGGTTTTCTTTGTAAATTGCGGATTGAAATGATATATATCCGTATCACTTGATCTAGGCTAGAAAACTATATACAGACCCGTGGTTTATATGATATTTTTCTAAAATGTTTTAAAAATATTTTAAATGGAAAATTTATAATATTCTTGTTTAAAATGTATTTAAATGATTTTTATAAAATTTATAATGATTTTTGAATGAGTCAAATGTTAAATAAATGTATGTTTAAGTAAAATTTTGAAATATAACTTATTTTGTGAAATTCTGAATTTTTCTTAAAAGTGAGATTTTAGTTAAGTAAAATAATTGATAATAAGTTATATTCTGGGAATTTAAAACTTAATAATTTAATTAAAGAAATGGGAATTTAATACTTGGATTTAAATAAGAAATTCATAATAAAATTTGATTTTTTGTATGAAAATTTACTTATAAATTCATAAAAATATGAGTATTGAAATTATGACTTCATAATCTGAAAATATATGATTTGTAAGTTAAATATGATTTAAATAAAAATTTACTTAGTTATGAAATTATAGTTAAACCTTGAAATTTTAAATATAAAGGATATTACAGCATTTGTGAACGTTGTAGTTAAATTTAAATGAACTTAAAGGCTAATTTGAACTAAAAGCTATTATAGCACTTTGTAAGTTCTATAGTTGATAAAGATAACTAAAGTTTAGTTGGAAATAAAGAAATCTATTACAGCACTTAAATGCTGTCTTTTGTAAATGAACCGTTTTAACCTATAACTTTAGGTAGCATTTTATAAGTGCTACAGAAATTGAATTTTTGATTGTTTTAATAAAACTTAATAATCTTTGGGAAAAGGCTTAAATTTTGGAATTTAATATGTAATTAATAAAAATAAGGAATTTACTTTAAATGGTTTTAAATGGAAGAATTTAACTTTTAAATGTGAGTTGAAAGGCAATTAATTCCTAAATAAACTGAATAGATTTAAATGGTATTTTACATTAAATAAAATTACTGATGTCTAAATAAATGATGTTTGAAATGATATTATGATATTGAAATGTATTTGAAATTTATTTCGATTTTTAAAGTATAAATACCATTTTTAAAAGTTGTAACCACGGGTTATAATAACGTTTGGTTGTTAAAGAGACCGGGATCGGATATGTGCATACTCTCTGTCGATACCGAAAACCACTTTGACAACCGTGTATGCGGTGGAGATTCAAGAATGAAGCAGGAAGGTGGTGACAATTCCTTTAAGGTAAATGCGTGGACCCGACTCCCGTGAGTTGGCATAAGGTGGCTAAAACAGGAGCGATTCTCGGATTAATGAGGTAGCACCTCTGATCGGACGCACTTCTTCGTATGCCATTCTATTACTTTTGTGAAGGTTTTGGTGTGCACATTTGATTTGGGAGTGTTGTTCGAGGTGGGCGGTAGCTGCGCGCTACGCGTTTCCACCGGTCCGGATGCGTAATTGGTATATCTACCCTGGCATTGCCTAGTTGTGTCGTGTCACCTACCATAGCGAGCCTTATACGATTTTGGTTTTGTACCATACCTATGGAGTGCCTTCTGACGACGCCCGTTCCAGGGGAGATTACGGTACTGTATAGACTATGGGAATATATTATGTTTTAAGGTGGAAAATGTAAAGCCTTAACGCTATTTAAAAGTAAGTTTATTTTACTAACAAACACTATTATAATAGCGAAGTATTACTACATAGTAAATAGTTTAACGGATCCTTAGAGGATGGGCGGTCCCAAGCATCCTTTAAGTTACTTGTTCTATATTACAGTACACTTGAATTAGCTTACACTGTATAAGTATGTATATCTTGACTCGAGCGTTTATGTTTTATTTTACGCTCGGGTCAGCCGTAGTTTCAGTTCAGACTTCACCTCCGAAGCTAGGACTTCAGCAGATCATCCCTTTTCGAGCTACAGTCAAGTTTTTGTTCAGTTCTCATTTTAGCCGTTGTAATCAAGATAAATTTAATATTGAGAGTTTCTGTGGAGATTTCAAACTATATTTAGTTTAAGACTATGTACTTTATATTTATTTTGAGACTATTGATAGTGGCTTTATGAACCACTAAGTTATTTTTAGATTCCACTGTGAGTATTCTGATTTCTGTGTCTGGGATTCTATGATTATTTATTTACTGTATATTTTGAGATTTGCCAAATTTTATTTACAACGCGGTATTTTGAACAATTCAAGTCTGACATGTGCGGATGCGAATGGTTGAAAATACTGGGTCGTTACATTTGGTATCAGAGCTTTGGCTCTAGGAAAAACTTAGAATGTATGGTAAATTTGATTTACAGAATCAATTTCTGTGAGGACCCGATTCTTCGACTTCCGAAAATTCGACATCGATACTCACTTTATCGACTGCCGAGTAATCGAACGACGGAAAACCGAACACTGAGGGTTTTAAGAAAAAGAATTTAAGAAAAGAAAAAGAAAGAAGAAGACATAGAAGAGATAAGAAGGTAGAAAATAGGGAGAAAATAAATATAGAGGGAAAAGAAATAGAGGAATGAAAGGGAACAGAAAACAACAGAACAACAACAGAATCTCACAATTCGCAGCGGAACAACATATAATAAATAAATGAATAATCTTTAAACAAAGAACTATAACAGTTATTACATTTTACACATTACGTTTCATTACATCAAATCATCAGAGTGTACAACAACAACAAACAATGCAGCGGAAAAAGAAATACTATATAACTAGTAATACGCCATGCCATCCATCTTGCCTCCAGCAACTCCAGAATATCCAGAATATCCTGATAAACCTAACTCTTAACTGCCCGTGTGGAAATTGGTGGGCACCCAGAGTTTAGGAAGGAAAACAATAAACTCCGAGTCAGTCATGTGACTGGTGTGAGAACTCAAAACAGTTTATTTATCTTTAAAATCAAAATAGAGGAATATTTTTAAAGTCAATTCGCAATGCTTTTAAAAATGAGACTACCATAAGGCCTATTGCACACACACACAATGCAAACGCAGAATCGGAGGAGATTTCTCCTTATGATAGTCAAAGATGCTTGATACGCATTTAAAATAACATTTGATATTATTACTAGTGCATAGTGTAGAGAAAATTCATTTCGAAAGTAGAATATAAATCTTAGCCAACATACGACCATTATCGTATGCCTACTATAGCTACCATCCAAACAGTGGTGACCACCATAAGTGAATGGCAGGTTCTACAAGTAATACCGTACAAATTTCGTATTGGGAATTGGATTTCCAACGAATGATCAGGCCAAGGAACTTCCCATTGCCACATGAGAATGCCTCTAGATGGACATCCTCGAGAACCAAACCGGATCTCTACCAACACAAGGCCGGGTTACCCCTAACTGAGTAACAACTGACCGAATATGCCATCCCTCGGTCCTTTGGGACCTTTTCACCGAGCGCTCGCACTCAATTCACACAATCATAACAAAGTGTTTTCAACATGAGTAAGTATCTGGGCTCCATACCATGATACCACCCTTTTCCAGAAGGAAATGCACACATCCTAAAGGGCGCTACCCCTCATAACCTTGCCGCATCTTTCCTGTTTTGACCATTCACGGGGTGTGAGGCTCGACGAAGTCACGTCCACAAAAACATACTTTATACAAAAGCCATGCTTTGGGTCAACAAATGATCATAGCAATGATCACAAAGATAGACGATCAAGTAAATGATCCTATCACAAATAATCAACACAATGATCATTTACAGCAACACTCAGCATGTCACATTACCAAATTGGGAATATATCGCTGATAACTTCAACTATATAACCTCTGAGCTCGTACGTCTCAGAGAAGGGTGTTAAGCTAAAAGAATAAATTCTCCGCCACCAACAGAAATATATTTGAAAGAAATCTGCTTTATATCTCAATTTGTAAGGTCAGACATACAATCCATACAAGTCTGTTCCGGGCTCGAACAAAACCGAAGGCACTTCTTACGAAGCCCTTGCAATCCGGGTATTCACAATCCCGATCGAATTTCCCATCACTTAGGAGATCTCTATACCAGGAGCTACCCAGTGCAGAGACAATCGATAGGTCATCCTATCGCTTTCACAAATACTCGGTCTTCAACACCGATCTTCAATGCAATTCACAGCGACGTATCACATATTCGGAATGGGTTATACGACCCCATGGTCCTTTCCCGGTTAACCCGAATAGTGAGCGCTTATTCAAAAATAAGTGTGGCATTCACATTCAAACAAATCACATCAATTACCCATTCAAAGGGAAATATTGATAGTCGGTTATTGAACTATCAATGGATATGCACACATCACCAGTTTCCAAATAATTTTCCATAAATTATTTATTTTCCAAAATATCTTTACAAGATATATTATTTTCAATACTTCAAAAATAAATCAATATTTATTTTTAAACAAATTCTCCTTTTCATTATAAATTCAATAGTGAATTTATATTCCAAAATATCCATGCATATGCGATTTCAATTATTCATTTCAATTTATCCATTTCAATTTATCTTCAAAAAGATAAATTCTCAAAATATTCGCTTTATATTGGAAAACATTTCCATACTTACTTATTCATAAGTAATTCACAAATTTTATTTATTTTCAACACTTAGAAAATATTCAATATACTTAAATCGAAATTAAGTACATATTTCATTCTTTAAGGAAATCATTCTCTTAAACATATTTATTTGGGCCAAAACGAATGTTGCGTAGAACATCGTTACGACAACCCAAAATCACTAGTATAGGGATTCGAAATTAAAATAGATATATAAATCCCAATACTATACAAAACATTTCCTTTCGGAAATCATTTACTATAACAACAGTGTTATAGTCCACCATTTCCTTTTATTTCTCGAAAACGTCTATTTCAACAATAAATGTTGAAATCTATGGTTTCGAATCTCAACACATTTTAAAACATCGTTAGTCGTTTTAATTCTATTTGAAATATCACATTCAAAACAATTTCTTTAACATATTATTCACTATTCAAAAAAGTGAATATTCTTTGTTAACAAATTTCATCCTTTTATTCATTTTATTTCAAAGGATTATTCACAGTTCAAAAACGTGAATATAACTCCATTAATAGGTTTCAACAATTTACTTATCAAAATAAGTCGTTTGTGAATTTATAAAACAACGTTTATAAATTCCATTTCTATTTATTTTATAACAACTTTTTATAAATCTCTTTTATTAACCTATTCGATTTATAACTCAATTATAAACCAAAAGTTCACATCATCAGTTAAATGCTAATAAAACGATTATTTTACAAAATCGTTCTTTTAAACTTCATAATTATAAATCTTATAACTTATAAGATTCAATTATTTATCCAAATATATTCTTTAATAATTTCACAAAATTTATAAATCTTACTATTTATAAATTTCATTTATAACTTCACCATTTATAATTTTATGAATTCCATTCATTTACAAAATTCATTTTCACTTCATTCAAACACTTATAAAAACTCGTTTTATAATGTCAATATCTCAATTTATAAATATCCATTTATAAATCTCTTAATATAAATCAATTATATTATTCTTTAAAACGTCTTTAATCTCCTTTATTTTTTTTCCACCATTTTGATTTATAAAATAATTAAATTTTATAAATCCTATATTTCAACTTTTCACAATAAATTCTAAAATCCCGATTAAACTATTTTATAAAATCATTAGCATCATATTTTCAAAAATAAATCTTTAATCGTATTTCTCAAAATCATAATTTTTATAACTTTAAAATTATAACGTTTATTTATTTAAAATGGATCAGTTCCAAAAATATTTTATAAACGTATACTTTCAAAAATCACTTTAAAAATCATTTTAAAATTTCAAAATTTGATCCAATGATGCTACACACCAAATAGTCAATCACGACAACAACGATATCATATATCGATAAGATAATCCATCAAATATCAAAATATCTGAAATCAAATAAATACTGTTGAGGAATCCAGTTGGATCCCTCCAACCTGTTTTCCTGCATCCAAAAACATTAGCACAATACCAATTTCGCTCCAGTACGAAATTATCGCGGTATATGGGATTTAAATATTATCCGCTTAATAGACGGCGCAATAGGGTCTCATCCGCTAAACAAAAAATGCGGGAAATCAATAACTCCAATATATACATATGCCAATATATATATATTGCTATTATATATAATACCAATTTCACTGTTTTTGAAATATTCGCGGTATATGTTTTTAATAAATAACATCCGCTTACTAACGGCGCATAATGTCTATTTTAACAATCAATAGATAACAATCATCATTCAAACATGCGTTCAAATATTTTAAATCTAACTATTTAAAATAAAATCGAAACTGATTCGATTGAGTGAGAAGTTCTCACCTTGATTTTATTTCCGTTTTAGCGATTTATTTCGAATAAAATTAAACGGACGTTTAATTTTACCCAAAATTCTCACTAACTCCAAACGACTCCAATCATATTTCATCGCGTAGTAATCGTCCATACGATTCCAACGCAACTGGTTTCGCGCGTTTTCGACCTCGTATGAAAAAGTTATGCATTTATGAAGTTTGTACACGATTTTTATAAACTAATTACAATATTAACTTTAAAAATTAACAAACCAACTCCATCACATCCCTTAGATCCAACCTGCAAATCTAAGCCGTGCTTTTGCTTCTCCCTTCTCTCTCGTATGCATCTCCAGGCCGCACGAAACAAAATCAAACCCATAGCATGAAATTAGGTTTTCACTTTGCTCCTCCTACACTCGACTACAACACGATCAAGATGCGCCATCACGTAGCTCTACCCCTCCACCATGCTCGGCCATAGCCCTGGCCAACTCGGCCTCACCCACGGCCTCAAAAAGCATGCGCAACCTGTAGCAAACGGCCTCCCCTAGCTCCCTCCACGTCGCCCCATTTCCGATCATCTCCGTATGAAATTAAAGCTCTCGTTGAGCTCTACAAGTTTCATGTTGAACACTTCGCGTAATTCTTGATGGATTAAGAGTGATTCAGGAAGAAGTGAGAGCAATTCCTGGCCATTCATATAAAAGAGGCGGCTAGGGTTTAGGAATTTAGGTTTTTTTTTTTTTTTATTTATGAAGGGGTAGGGGCCTATTTATAGAAGAAAATCGAACACTATTCATCCGGAAATTCCAAACTCCGATTTACGCGCCGTAACCAGCATTTCTAGGGTTTACCCCGCATTCCGGACACAATGGAACAGGTTTCGAAAGCTAATTCGGACATCTGTGCGAGTTATGGCTACAAACGTTCGATTTAAATTAAACCGATTTAAATCGATTTCTAGGCGTTTTAATTTGTACCGGACAAACGGTAAATCCAATTGACACGAAATTTGAAACCTTACAATAATATCACATTACGGATCCGATGAAACTAGTTTCGTCGAAATCCGATACTTTTTGAAAAATGGCTATTTTAACTCGCCAAATTAAAATTAAAAACAATTCGATGCGTTTCGAGCTGTCACGATCAAACGATAGCTCCGATTAACACGAAAATTGAAATCCGGTAATAACTAACTATTACAGATCCAATGGAACTGGTTTCGTTCAATTCTGAGACTTTTCAAAAATTGGCTATTTTCACTAGTCGATTTAAATATTAAAATATTCAATTTTCACAAATTAACTTTTAATTCGATTTTAAAAGTTCTAAAATATCGTTCTAACTTCAATATGATAAAATAAAATTTTACTAATCATTTTCAATCATATTTAACCCAATTTTCAATTATTTCCATAATTTAACATATTAAATTATCGATTTAATTATTCAATTAAATCCAATAATTCAAATTAAAATTTATTTGACTTAAAAATTCACTTATTAATATTTAAAATTAATTAAATATTCATATTTTAATTATCAAAAATTCTGGGTCGTTACAATCTTCCCCCCTTAAAAGAATTTCGTCCTCGAAATTATAAGTAAGAATAGTTACAGAATTTATTAACTTTCCAAAATCCATAGTTAAACTTCTTTCAATACATTACTAAGTTTTCAAATCATACTTAGTTATCTTTTCAAAAACAACTACTATTGTTTAACTTTCACTTCAAAATCAAAGCTAAAGTTTTCAAAATTTTCAATTTTCTCAAATTTTTCTAACGCCTTAAATTTTCGGAAAAATTCGCCATAGTCTCCTTTGCGCGGCTCGATCCGAAAAAAAAATGATAGTATATATATATCACAAATATACATCTCATCAAGTAATGAGGCATCCCGCAGGGAAAAAAATGTAAAAGTACGGTATTTAATCCGAGATATGTACCTTATATTTTATTAGCAAGCATATACGGCTAATATAGCGCGAAAGCGAGCTCCAAATGCGAAGCAAACGCAATCCGCACCTACTAATCACTCAACAAACAACATGAGAACATGTATATAGACAATAGTATCAATATACAACATATAGCAACATAATAACTATATATGCCAACATAGCAATGCATTCAATAGCAATATATATTCAACCATCAACCAACTAGCATCCAACAAGCATTCATAACCAATATATATTCATTCATATTCTTATTAATATTCAATGAAATAGGTTTTCAATATCAAATCACATTTGATTCATTAATAGTGGATGTTTTTACTAACATTCATTTTCAATTAGTTTATATTCACTAATTCATATTCAAGTTGGTTCAATTTCAATTCAAATTCATTTCTATTCAAGATTCACTTAACTTCAAATTGGATTCCAATTACTTTAGCTTTCAATTTCATTAATACTTAATGAATTATGTACAATCAACTAACAATCATATAACAACCAAATGTATATTAATTGCAACCAAATTACTTTGCTTATATTCATTTAATTTAGTTTCAACACCATCACTTTCAATTGGTTTAATAAATTGATTTTCATTCAACTATTCAACTTTCAATAACATTAGATGTTAATGAATTAACACTTACATTCATTATTTTATATCAATTATTCACATTTAATTTATTAACATTTAATCCATTCATTCAATTCAATTACAAAGTTGAATTTCATTTCATAACTTAAGTTCACATTTATCAATCAATTCGGCTTCCAAATTCTAAAGTAACTTCTTATTTACAACTCATATTCATAAATATATTCACATAGTTTCACTTCTTATATATAAGTTTATTTCACAATTGTAAATCACTTTAATTATAATTCAATTCTTATAATTCATTTGCTTATACAATTATTCTTTTATTTAGATTATTCAAACAACTAAACAATCAACTTACATACACTTTAATAATTCTGAAAAATTATTCCTTTATATATAAAATATAATCAAGGTAAAATTATTTCATTTACCCAATTTAAAAATCAATATTGTGCCGAATTGTTCTATTCAAGTGTTTAGAAACCCCTTCGGCATAGTCTTGTGGACCACGCTGACGAAAGTTCATATGCCACTCAATAAACCAATCATCACAATATAAAACAATTTTATATTCACTAACAAATACGCTCTCATAGCTATTATTACACTCAAACTCATTCTAGAGTACTGCTGACTCTATCTCTAATGAGTAATACCCAACAGAACCATGGTTGTCGCTTAACCATATGCTCTGATACCACATTGTCAGGACCCGATTTTTCGACTTCCGAAAATTCGACATCGATACTCACTTTATCGACTGCCGAGTAATCGAACGACGGAAAACCGAACACTGAGGGTTTTAAGAAAAAGAATTTAAGAAAAGAAAAAGAAAGAAGAAGACATAGAAGAGATAAGAAGGTAGAAAATAGGGAGAAAAGAAATATAGAGGGAAAAGAAATAGAGGAAAGAAAGGGAACAGAAAACAACAGAACAACAACAGAATCTCACAATTCGCAGCGGAACAACATATAATAAATAAATGAATAATCTTTAAACAAAGAACTATAACAGTTATTACATTTTACACATTACGTTTCATTACATCAAATCATCAGAGTGTACAACAACAACAAACAATGCAGCGGAAAAAGAAATACTATATAACTAGTAATACGCCATGCCATCCATCTTGCCTCCAGCAACTCCAGAATATCCAGAATATCCTGATAAACCTAACTCTTAACTGCCCGTGTGGAAATTGGTGGGCACCCAGAGTTTAGGAAGGAAAACAATAAACTCCGAGTCAGTCATGTGACTGGTGTGAGAACTCAAAACAGTTTATTTATCTTTAAAATCAAAATAGAGGAATATTTTTAAAGTCAATTCGCAATGCTTTTAAAAATGAGACTACCATAAGGCCTATTGCACACACACACAATGCAAACGCAGAATCGGAGGAGATTTCTCCTTATGATAGTCAAAGATGCTTGATACGCATTTAAAATAACATTTGATGTTATTACTAGTGCATAGTGTAGAGAAAATTCATTTCGAAAGTAGAATATAAATCTTAGCCAACATACGACCATTATCGTATGCCTACTATAGCTACCATCCAAACAGTGGTGACCACCATAAGTGAATGGCAGGTTCTACAACTAATACCGTACAAATTTCGTATTGGGAATTGGATTTCCAACGAATGATCAGGCCAAGGAACTTCCCATTGCCACATGAGAATGCCTCTGGATGGACATCCTCGAGAACCAAACCGGATCTCTACCAACACAAGGCCGGGTTACCCCTAACTGAGTAACAACTGACCGAATATGCCATCCCCCGGTCCTTTGGGACCTTTTCACCGAGCGCTCGCACTCAATTCACACAATCATAACAAAGTGTTTTCAACATGAGTAAGTATCTGGGCTCCATACCATGATACCACCCTTTTCCAGAAGGAAATGCACACATCCTAAAGGGCGCTACCCCTCATAACCTTGCCGCATCTTTCCTGTTTTGACCATTCACGGGGTGTGAGGCTCGACGAAGTCACGTCCACAAAAACATACTTTATACAAAAGCCATGCTTTGGGTCAACAAATGATCATAGCAATGATCACAAAGATAGACGATCAAGTAAATGATCCTATCACAAATAATCAACACAATGATCATTTACAGCAACACTCAGCATGTCACATTACCAAATTGGGAATATATCGCTGATAACTTCAACTATATAACCTCTGAGCTCGTACGTCTCAGAGAAGGGTGTTAAGCTAAAAGAATAAATTCTCCGCCACCAACAGAAATATATTTGAAAGAAATCTGCTTTATATCTCAATTTGTAAGGTCAGACATACAATCCATACAAGTCTGTTCCGGGCTCGAACAAAACCGAAGGCACTTCTTACGAAGCCCTTGCAATCCGGGTATTCACAATCCCGATCGAATTTCCCATCACTTAGGAGATCTCTATACCAGGAGCTACCCAGTGCAGAGACAATTGATAGGTCATCCTATCGCTTTCACAAATACTCGGTCTTCAACACCGATCTTCAATGCAATTCACAGCGATGTATCACATATTCGGAATGGGTTATACGACCCCATGGTCCTTTCCCGGTTAACCCAAATAGTGAGCGCTTATTCAAAAATAAGTGTGGCATTCACATTCAAACAAATCACATCAATTACCCATTCAAAGGGAAATATTAATAGTCGGTTATTGAACTATCAATGGATATGCACACATCACCAGTTTCCAAATAATTTTCCATAAATTATTTATTTTCCAAAATATCTTTACAAGATATATTATTTTCAATACTTCAAAAATAAATCAATATTTATTTTTAAACAAATTCTCCTTTTCATTATAAATTCAATAGTGAATTTATATTCCAAAATATCCATGCATATGCGATTTCAATTATTCATTTCAATTTATCCATTTCAATTTATCTTCAAAAAGATAAATTCTCAAAATATTCGCTTTATATTGGAAAACATTTCCATACTTACTTATTCATAAGTAATTCACAAATTTTATTTATTTTCAACACTTAGAAAATATTCAATATACTTAAATCGAAATTAAGTACATATTTCATTCTTTAAGGAAATCATTCTCTTAAACATATTTATTTGGGCCAAAACGAATGTTGCGTAGAACATCGTTACGACAACCCAAAATCACTAGTATAGGGATTCGAAATTAAAATAGATATATAAATCCCAATACTATACAAAACATTTCCTTTCGGAAATCATTTACTATAACAACAGTGTTATAGTCCACCATTTCCTTTTATTTCTCGAAAACGTCTATTTCAACAATAAATGTTGAAATCTATGGTTTCGAATCTCAACACATTTTAAAACATCGTTAGATCGTTTTAATTCTATTTGAAATATCACATTCAAAACAATTTCTTTAACATATTATTCACTATTCAAAAACGTGAATATTCTTTGTTAACAAATTTCATCCTTTTATTCATTTTATTTCAAAGGATTATTCACAGTTCAAAAACGTGAATATAACTCCATTAATAGGTTTCAACAATTTACTTATCAAAATAAGTCGTTTGTGAATTTATAAAACAACGTTTATAAATTCCATTTCTATTTATTTTATAACAACTTTTTATAAATCTCTTTTATTAACCTATTCGATTTATAACTCAATTATAAACCAAAAGTTCACATCATCAGTAAAATGCTTATAAAACAATTATTTTACAAAATCGTTCTTTTAAACTTCATAATTATAAATCTTATAACTTATAAGATTCAATTATTTATCCAAATATATTCTTTAATAATTTCACAAAATTTATAAATCTTACTATTTATAAATTTCATTTATAACTTCACCATTTATAATTTTATGAATTCCATTCATTTACAAAATTCATTTTCACTTCATTCAAACACTTATAAAAACTCGTTTTATACTGTCAATATTTCAATTTATAAATATCCATTTATAAATCTCTTAATATAAATCAATTTATATTATTCTTTAAAACGTATTTAATCTCCTTTATTATTTTTCCACCATTTTGATTTATAAAATAATTAAATTTTATAAATCCTATATTTCAACTTTTCACAATAAATTCTAAAATCCCGATTAAACTATTTTATAAAATCATTAGCATCATATTTTCAAAAATAAATCTTTAATCATATTTCTCAAAATCATAATTTTTATAACTTTAAAATTATAACGTTTATTTATTTAAAATGGATCAGTTCCAAAAATATTTTATAAACGTATACTTTCAAAAATCACTTTAAAAATCATTTTAAAATTTCAAAATTTGGTCCAATGATGCTACACACCAAATAGTCAATCACGACAACAACGATATCATATATCGATATGATAATCCATCAAATATCAAAATATCTGAAATCAAATAAATACTTATGAGGAATCCAGTTGGATCCCTCCAACCTGTTTTCCTGCATCCAAAAACATTAGCACAATACCAATTTCGCTCCAGTACGAAATTATCGCGGTATATGGGATTTAAATATTATCCGCTTAATAGACGGCGCAATAGGGTCTCATCCGCTAAACAAAAAATGCGGGAAATCAATAACTCCAATATATACATATGCCAATATATATATATTGCTATTATATATAATACCAATTTCACTGTTTATGAAATATTCGCGGTATATGTTTTTAATAAATAACATCCGCTTACTAACGGCGCATAATGTCTATTTTAACAATCAATAGATAACAATCATCATTCAAACATGCGTTCAACTATTTTAATTCTAACTATTTAAAATAAAATCGAAACTGATTCGATTGAGTGAGAAGTTCTCACCTTGATTTTATTTCCGTTTTAGCGATTTATTTCGAATAAAATTAAACGGACGTTTAATTTTACCCAAAATTCTCACTAACTCCAAACGACTCCAATCCAATTTCATCGCGTAGTGCTCGTCCATACGATTCCAACGCAACTGGTTTCGCGCGTTTTCGACCTCGTATGAAAAAGTTATGCATTTATGAAGTTTGTACACGATTTTTATAAACTAATTACAATATTAACTTTAAAAATTAACAAACCCACTCCATCACATCCCTTAGATCCAACCTGCAAATCTAAGCCGTGCTTTTGCTTCTCCCTTCTCTCTCGTATGCATCTCCAGGCCGCACGAAACAAAATCAAACCCATAGCATGAAATTAGGTTTTCACTTTGCTCCTCCTACACTCGACTACAACACGATCAAGATGCGCCATCACGTAGCTCTACCCCTCCACCATGCTCGGCCATAGCCCTGGCCAACTCGGCCTCACCCACGGCCTCAAAAAGCGTGCGCAACCTGTAGCAAACGGCCTCCCCTAGCTCCCTCCACGTCGCGCCGTTTCCGATCATCTCCGTATGAAATTAAAGCTCTCGTCGAGCTCTACAAGTTTCATGTTGAACACTTCGCGTAATTCTTGATGGATTGAGAGTGATTGAGGAAGAAGTGAGAGCAATTTCTGGCCATTCATATAAAAGAGGCGGCTAGGGTTTAGGAATTTAGGTTTTTTATTTTTTTTTTATTTATGAAGGGGAAGGGGCCTATTTATAGAAGAAAATCGAACACTATTCATCCGGAAATTCCGAACTCCGATTTACGCGCCGTAACCAGCGTTTCTAGGGTTTACCCCGCGTTTCGGACACAATGGAATAGGTTTCGAAAGCTAATTCGGACATCTGTGCGAGTTATGGCTACAAACGTTCGATTTAAATTAAACCGATTTAAATCGATTTCTAGGCGTTTTAATTTGTACCGGACAAACGGTAAATCCAATTGACACGAAATTTGAAACCTTACAATAATATCACATTACGGATCCGATGAAACTGGTTTCGTCGAAATCCGAGACTTTTTGAAAAATGGCTATTTTAACTCGCCAAATTAAAATTAAAAACAATTCGATGCGTTTCGAGCTGCCACGATCAAACTATAGCTCCGATTGACACGAAAATTGAAATACGGTAATAACTAACTATTGTAGATCCAATGGAATTGGTTTCGTTCAATTCTGAGACTGTTCAAAAATTGGCTATTTTCACTAGTCGATTTAAATATTAAAATATTCAATTTTCACAAATTAACTTTTAATTCGATTTTAAAAGTTCTAAAATATCGTTCTAACTTCAATATGATAAAATAAAATTTTACTAATCATTTTCAATCATATTTAACCCAATTTTCAATTATTTCCATAATTTAACATATTAAATTATCGATTTAATTATTCAATTAAATCCAATAATTCAAATTAAAATTTATTTGACTTAAAAATTCACTTATTAATATTTAAAATTAATTAAATATTCATATTTTAATTATCAAAAATTCTGGGTCGTTACAATTTCATTCGAGCTTGAATCTCTTCCTTTTCGAATTTTGGAACGTTCCCTGCGGTTCCGAAGTTCATTCGTGTCCCTCTCTATTCATTTTCGATTCTGGAGTATCCCATAACTCCACTTCGGATGACCTTTATAGTGAATTGGCGGTCTCGCCAATATTCTAATAAAGGGGTGAAACTCCTTTACAATTAGCATTGATTCACTAGAGATTTATATTTTTCCTCGGTTTAGATGCTAGTATCTTTGGTTATTCTGAACTCTATCTCTTCAGATCGAATGTAGATTTACCCCAGAAAATCCACATCGATCTTATTCTTTAAGTCACGGTTGACCCGGTTAAGGTTGCCCGCGATTTATGTAAACTTATCTAGTTCCTTATTCTGTTGTTTATCATCGGATCTTCTGATTCCAACCTATCTTTAAATCAAAATTATCTTTGATTGGAGTCCTTCAAATTTAAATCTCTATACTTGTTTTGAAAATTTTATTCCTATATTTGGGAAAAATCTAATATTATATATATAAGTATAATTTTCAGAATTTAACTAGTTGTTTAGAGATAATAGTGTTTGATTTTATTTATGGTTTTGTAAACCATTGGTTTTGTCTTATATAAATAATTGAACTATAAAACATGGTTATAAATTTATTTGAAAACAGAAATGAATTTAAACAAGAATTTAAGAATTTAATTTCTAATAGTTTCAAACCTTGTGTTTAAAGTCTTAAAAGGATATATTATTATTTAAATTATTTTCGAATAGAAATTTGTTTCCAAAGAATTTTAAAGTTTTAAAAATTAGTGCTCTCCTCTTTGTCGCCGGAAAATAATTTCGGTGATAACTGCAGCATCATCGACATTCATTTTTGAGTATCGAAGTGAAGAGACCAGGCTGTAGTTTTGCTTCAAAAATTTAATTGATTTGAATTTCTAAAATATGACTTAATTTATAATATATATGGATATATGATTTAAATTTGATTTGACATATACTATATGTATGTATTTATTTATCTCTAAAGTGATTGAAGTTAATTGGAAATTTAATTCATAAATTTATGTTAAAAGGTGATTCTAATGATAAAATAAAGTCAAATTTTGAATGAATATTTTAACTTGAATAATAGAATTGGAAAATTTTTTACTTGTATAATATTAAATTGCATGCCAATATAACTTACCTAATCATTCAGAAATTAACTATTTAATTGGATAACGTACAATATAAAAGGATTTTATAAATAAAATTTGAGTGGTTATAATAAATGTTATACACTTAAAGTTTCAGTTACAAAAAGACAAATAGAGGTAAATAGAATAAAAAAATAATTGAATAATATACAATCTCAAATGGTGTTAAAGGAAATTTAGAAATAAATTACAATAGTTATAATAAATGTAATCTACTTATTATGTGCGATAAGATATATTAAGTAGAATATATTTAATAATAATCTGGAATAAAGAAGAATTAAATTTGTTGAATAAAAGATGATTATTATAAATGATTATACAAATTTATGATTTTATAAATTGTTAATTTCAAAATAATTGGATAATATGATAATTAATTTGGAAATAGTTAAGATTGATTTAACTTCGGTAAAAATCAAATGAATTAAATCAATTATTGAATATTAATTAATTTAAACTGAATTTATATGGTTTAAATCAATGATTCCATTTTGAGTTTCAACTTAATTTTCTTTCAGGGTGTTTCTATTCTCCTACCTCCTTCCTTTTCGGGGACGAAAAGTTTTGAGTGGGGGAGAGTGCAACAACCCATAATTTTGTAAATATTTTAATTAGGTTTTACTTGAAAACGTTGTTTTTTTTAAAAGTAAAATTTTCAATAATTAAATTTTTAAGTTAATAAGTTTTGGTAAAAAAAAGAGGGAAAAAAACTTATTGTAATTTAAATTTAAGCCTTAATTAATGTAATATTTCTGTTATTGATTCAAATAGAAAACATATGTAGTTTATTAATGTTTGCATGTGTTCAGTATTTAAATCCAATCTTTTGGTTTTTGCGTACTTTTGTTTAAAGTTGAAAAAAGGGGCTTCTTTATAAAAATAACTTGAATTCATTACAAAATATCACGATTCCTTTTATTTCCTTTTAAATTAACGTTAGACCTTAATTTTGTTACTTAATATTAAAGAATTTACTAAGTTATAAATTTTAACATAAATATGTTGTATTAAGTTTAAGACATTATTTACAATGATTTGTATATACATATGTGTGTGTGTTAATTGGACTTAAGATTTATAAGATGGACTTGTATGTAAAGTCATAACTTTTTTAATCTTGAACCCTTTTAATCTGGAGATTAGGTTCAAAATTGTTCTCTTTAATTTTAGGCTCATAAAATAGTGAAACTTAATTTTAACACATTTATATGAATAAATTTATTTTATATATATATATATATATATACGTATACGTATATGTTTTAAATAATACTATGACCAATAAAGATATATATGAAGGAAACATCATCTTTGTACACAATCTAATATTGCACTTACATAATTTACTGTAGAATACATTTGGACATAGTTACATTCAATGCCATGAATAAATAGCTTATTAATGACATTTAATTAATCAATCAATTTGATTAGAGAAAGAATGAAAGGTTTCTCTCTCCATATACATAATTAGGCTCTAGATTAATTACCTGTTCTTAGCGAAAGAAACAAAAGGTTGCCTTAATTCTTGCCTTTTTGTTTTCCTTACATTTGTTCCTTTCTAGCCATTCATTCCTTTAGTTTAGCCTTATATTTTTCCTTGCAATTCACGTACAAGTTTCTCTTTTTCTCATCTTCTTTATTTTCTCATTTCCTAAGAGAGAGAGAAATATTACAAGCACTTTATTCTTTTATTTATAAAACCTTGGAATTTATTGTAATATAAATTTTTAATTTGAGTAAATCATTTCCTAAAATTCTACAATAAAAATGAAAGTTTCTGAAATTTTTAACTTTGTTAAGGATAACTCTAATTGGAATTTTAAATAAAGAAATGGATTATCTACTTTCTTTAAAAATGTGTAATATTTTTTGAATAATAAATTTCATTGGAAATGGTAAATAAATCAGAATAATGTAAACATGTTAAGGAGTAACTTTTAAGAATTCAGTGTATTAATAAACTGTTAAAATTACGCATTTATAAGGGTACGATATTTAATAGAATAAATAACATATAAAATAGGAAATTGTATTAATTAAAAAACGTTACTTTTGTATTAATTTGGGGGTATATTTTCCGTGGGTCCTATGCATTTTAAAATTCATACCGCAATATCTATATGAATAAAAAAAATCAGTTAAAGAATTGCTTTAGCCAAAAGTTACACTTTCCATATCTTTCATTGGTCTTAAGTTGGTATAAAATCTTTATTAGAGTAATGTTCACAAATTTGTCCAAACTCCATCTCCATTTCAAAGACAAATATTATTACTTGCAGTTACTTTTCTTAATTCGCTCAACCTATTTAAATTGCAAATCGCGCAACCGTTATTTAATGCAATGCAGGGAAATCATTTTCTTCCTTTACGTCTAAAATTTGAAAATTTACATGCCGTTTTCCCCTGATAAATGCAAGCTTCTTATCTATAACACGTTCTAAACGAATTATAGTTTTGCCTTTGTTCCTAAATAAATTGCCATGCACTTTTAAAAGAGGAAGTTCAACCGTGCCTTCTCAATGCATTTAAAGATATTTCACCTTCCATTTATTTTAATAAGTATAAAATCTTATAAATCCATAACCGTTCACATTTTTGATTTTTTGCCATTCCTTTATCAAATCAATGTACGTTACTTTTGGATATGTGGTCCAAGATACCACTGAAAAATTAACTATTTGATTTAAATAATCTTTGCCTTATAAAAGCAATAATTCAACATCCCATATCAAAGAAAAAATATTTGCTTGCCTTTTTGTTCCCATTGATTTTCACACGTTACTTTTCCTTGCGTACAAAGCTTCTGCCTATAAATACAAACCTCATATCACATTTCCTCACTGCAAAATTGTCTGCACCTCCATCTACTTCTTTCTTTTTCGTGAGCAGGGAATGAGGTAATGGTTTATTTATTTTTTCCTTCCTTCTTCTTTTTTTTTTTGTTATATTTTGTCATACACTTCATGCTCGGCCGCACCCTACCCCCTCCATCACTACTGTTGCCACTCCTCCTCCAAGCCGATCCTTTTATTTGACAAACTTTGTTAAATATTCATGATACAAGTGCATGCATGCATGCTTTTTGGTAGTCAGGGCCGTGTCCTATTGTAGCAGCAAGAGCAAGTAAATTTTTATAAGTGCAGTTGTGTAGATTAAAAAAAAGAGAAGTAAAATAGAATGGATAGGCCGAGCAACACTTTTAGAAATAGTATCTCAACGATTTATCCACTGTTTTAGTATAGAGTGCGATCATATAACTCAAATAAAAGATGGGATGAGCAGTGAGAATATGGCCAAGATGTGGTTGGAGTGGTCAAGAATTTGGGTCAAAATTTTCTTATTCTGTTTACAATAATCATAGTAAAATACGAATACTTAGTTTTTCATTCATCTTGTTCAAGATTTGAATCAAGATGTTGCCTCCACGGAAATCTGATCGTGCCGTTTGTACGTTTCTTTATCAAGTGATACAATCGTTTGAATCTAATTTTCTACAGCTTTAAGGTGAGTATTTCTCACCAGACAAACATACCTATATATCTGTAGATTGATAACAAGTGTAATTGTAAATTTATTTTATTTTATTGTATCTGCCTGTGATATAAACTTATGATGTTAAAACCCCATTATTTAATTGACCCATCATCAGCGGTATTATCTATTGTTATATTGTTGCAATTAGATTTTTTATTTTTTTTATTATTTACTGCAAATCACACTGCAAGTTCCCTGCAGAATAGAAATCGTTACAGGCTGAAATGATAGGCCTGAACGATACTTATTTATTTATGCATTTATTTATTTAACTTGGGATTGCGGGTTTGAAATGATAGAACCCGGGTTTTCTTTGTAAATTGCGGATTGAAATGATATATATCTGTATCACTTGACCTAGGCTAGAAAACTATATACAGACCCGTGGTTTATATGATATTTTTCTGAAATGTTTTAAAAATATTTTAAATGGCAAATTTATAATATTCTGGTTTAAAATGTATTTAAATGATTTTTATAAAATTTATAATGATTTCCGAATGAGTCAAATGCTAAATAAATGAATGTTTAAGTAAAATTTTGAGATATAACTTATTTTGGGAAATTCTGAATTTTTGTTAAAAGTGAGACTTAAGTAAAATAATTGATAATAAGTTATATTCTGGGAATTTAAAACTTAATAATTTAATTAAAGAAATGGGAATTTAATACTTGGATTTAAATAAGAAATTCATAATAAAACTTGATTTTTTGTATAAAAATTTACTTATAAATTCATAAAAATATGAGTATTGAAATTATGACTTCATAATGTGAAAATATATGATTTGTAAGTTAAATATGATTTAAATAAAAATTTACTTAGTTATGAAATTATAGTTAAACCTTGAAATTTTAAATATAAAGGATATTACAGCATTTGTGAATGTTGTAGTTAAATTTAAATGAACTTAAAGGCTAATTTGAACTAAAAGTTATTATAGCACTTTGTAAGTGCTATAGTTGATAAAGATAACTAAAGTTTAGTTGGAAATAAAGAAATCTATTACAGCACTTAAATGCTGTCTTTTGCAAATGAACCGTTTTAACATGTAACTTTAGGTAGCATTTTATAAGTGCTACGGAAACTGAATTTTTGATTGTTTTAATAAAATTTAATAATCTTTGGGAAAAAGGCTTAAATTTTGGAATTTAATATGTAGTTAATAAAAATAAGGAATTGACTTTAAATGGTTTTAAATGGAAGAATTTAACTTTTAAATGTGAGTTGAAAGGCAATTAATTCCTAAATAAACTGAATAGATTTAAATGGTATTTTATATTAAATAAAATGACTGATGTTTAAATAAATGATGTTTGAAATGATATCATGATATTGAAATGTATTTGAAATTTAATTTGATTTTTAAAGTATAAATACCATTTTTAAAAGTTGTAACCACGGGTTATAATAACGTTTGGTTGTTAAAGAGACCGGGATCGGATATGGGCATACTCTCTGTCGATACCGAAAACCACTTTGACAACCGTGTATGCGATGGAGATTCTCGAATAAAGCGGGAAGGTGGTGACGTTTCCTTTAAGGTAAATACGTGGATCCGACTCCCGTGAGTTGGCATAACGTGGCTAAAACGGGAGCGATTCTCGGATTAATGAGGTAGCACCTTTGATCGGATGCACTTCTTCATATGTCATTCTATTACTTTTGTGATGGTTTTGGTGCGCACCTTTGATTTGGGAGTGTTGTTCGAGGTGGGCGGTAGCTGCGCGCTACGCGTTTCCACCGGTCCGGATGCGTAATTGGTATATCTACCCTGGCATTGCCTAGTTGTGCCGTGTCACCTACCATAGCGAGCCTTGTACGATTTTGGTTTTGTACCATACCTATGGAGTGCCCTATGACGACGCCCATTCCGGGGGAGATTACGGTACTGTATAGACTATGGGAATATATTATGTGTTAAGGTGGAAAATGTAAAGCCTTAACGCTATTTAAAAGTAAGTTTATTTTACTAATAGACACTATTATAATAGCGAAGTATTACTACATAGTAAATAGTTTAACGGATCCTTAGAGGATGGGCGGTCCCAAGCATCCTTTAAGTTACTTGTTCTATATTACAGTACACTTGAATTAGCTTACACTGTATAAGTATGTATGTCCTGACTCGAGTGTTTATGTTTTGTTTTACGCTCGGGTCAGCCTGAGTTTCAGTTCAGACTTCACCTCCGAAGCTAGGACTTCAGCAGATCATCTCTTTTCGAGCTACAATCAAGTTTTTTTTCAGTTCTCATTTTAGCCGTTGTAATCAAGACAAATTTAATATTGAGAGTTTCTGTGGAGATTTCAAACTATATTTAGTTTAAGACTATGTACTTTATATTTATTTTGAGACTATTGATAGCGGCTTCATGAGCCACTAAGTTATTTTTAGATTCCGCTTTGAGTATTCTGATTTCTGTGTCTGGGATTCTATGATTATTTATTTACTGTATATTTTGAGATTTGCCAAATTTTATTTACAACGCGGTATTTTGAACAATTCAAGTCCGACATGTGCGGATGCGAATGGATGAAAATACCGGGTCGTTACAAATAAATTATCCTTAATTACTTTCATTAAATAGTTATCTTTAAGTAATAAATTACCCTTAATTACTTTCATTTATTGAATAAACATTTAACTAATTACATTAATTAATTTACCTTTATTAATTAAAGACAAACCAATTATCTTAATTAATAATTTTAACTATTATTTAAACCCTTATTAATAAATCTTATAATCAATTATCATTAACTAATCAACTTAGACCTTTAAGTTAATTAACTTTTAAAAACATCTCTTCTTAATTAATTTCTTAATTACATTATCAAGTTTATTTGAAATAAACTTTAGAAATAAAGGTTATATATAATTTAAAACACTTTAAATTTAATAATTTTAAAATGATTTATTTTCAGAACCTTTTCTAATCCCAAATTTAAACAAAATTTTTTATTATTTAAAATTAATTAGTTAACCATGTTTTAAATTTGAATTTGTTTTAAAGTTTGAAACTATTTAATACCAACCCGAGACATCCTCGTGTTCAATCTCAAACCAGAAATAAAATTACCCAAGCCAAACCTATTTTTTCTGAGCTTAACTCTTCTTCTTCATCTTTTCTTTTTCTTTTAAACTTTTCTTTGGTTTAACCTTCTACGCACTCGCGTTCGACCCGATAACCCATTCGAGCCATTCTAAAACTTCCTCGAGACCAACCCGAGCAACATTATTTCCCTATCACCCAAGACAACAATAGACATTAATGTGCATATGTGCATGTGCACCGATCACTAGACCACCTCCGACCAAGTCTCTGACCACCACCAAGTCATAGTCGATCAACACAAACCTACCGACCACCCAATTCGACGATCCCACTTAAAAATCAAAATCGAGCTATATGAGAACCTAGTGGAACCCATCAATCGACGAAGACCACCACATATTGCCACCTAAGACCGCCTAAGACCACGCTGGTCCACCCAAAGCTACGTCACGACATCGCACAACGATCTCCCTTTCTCCGATCAAGCTCGATCCACCACCAACAACGAAATCTACTGGTCAACATCCTCGATCAAAACAGCTGCTAAAACCCTACATTGAAACCACACGATCATCACGATGGTCTAAAAATTTAGAGACCATTTTTCCTAAATGCTTCATACTCCAAGATTGCTTCAGCCAAAAACTCTGCCTTCCTCCCATCGCCGAATGTAACGACCCGTATTTTTACGGATCGAAAGATCGTAAAACTGTCGACATTAAGTCGTTGATGTTGTTAAGTCGTTTAGGGTATGAGTCGACCAAAGTTTAAGTCGTGTTAAGTTATCTCGTGTGGTGCTTAGGTCGTATGAGAGTTAGGTTGAGTGGAGCGACCTATAGAACTAACGACTTAAGTATGATTGGGCGATTTAAGGGATTTGAGTTGAGCGACTTATAGGTTTGGAACGACCTAGGAGTTAGATCGTGTAGGGGTTAAGTCGTATAGGAGATAGGTCATGTGGAAGTTAGGTCGGTTGAGCGACCTAAGGTGTTGAGCGACCTAAGGTAGTGGAGTGACTTATGGTAGTTAGCGAGTTAGTGGCTAGCGGCTTAGGGATAGGTCGGTTGAAGCGAGTTAGCGACCTAGTGGTGAGTGTCGGGTTATAGTTAGATCGTGAGACGACCTAAGGTTGCAAGCGACTTAGGATTAGGTCGTAACTCACTGGGTCGTATGCGACCTATGGTGGTTTGCCTTGTGTAGTTAGGTCGCTGTAGTGGTTAGGTCGGCATCTCAGCTAAGTCGTAAGTCGCGCACGTGTGTTAAGGACTTAGGTCGTTAGGTCGAGGCACTGCCTGTGTTGAGTCGCGCATAGGTTAAGTGGTGGACTTGTTAGGTCGTTGACTCGAGTCTGTAGGCCGCATGAGTGTTAAGTCGTGCGCGTGCTAAGCCGTGTGTGTGTGGTGTTGTTGGGTCGGCAGGGGGTGTTAGGTCGTTAGGTCGCGGCCGACCTAAGAGCGACCGACCTAAGTACGAACGACCCAATTTCCAGCCTATAAATAGAGGGGTTTGGTTCACTTTTTGGCACCGGATTTTGAAGCAACGAAGTGCTTCCATTTTAAGAGCTCGACTACAACTTTTCTTCACTTCTTTTCTCCACTCTAATCTAGTGCTTACATCCATCCAAGATCGAAGATCAAGATCAAAGATCCAAGAGCCAAAGTTGAAGATCTTCATCCAACAAAGAGAGATTTCATCATTTGAAGCGGAATCTTGTCGGATCAAGCTTGATTCCTTGTTGTCTAGATCTAAAGTTGGTTGTTTTTGAGGTGTTTAGGTGATTCGGTGAGTGGTGGTTATCTCTCACACGGACCCAAAGGAGTATATTGGATCGGTGGTTTGTTTGTGTGCTAAAGAGAGTGATTTCGTGCATTTTTCTCAAGTCTGCATGTAGATCTATTGTTCATGATGATTTGACATCTATTTTACTACATGTTCACTTATGCAAGTTCATTCATCAAGTTGTAGAGATATTGTTCATAATTCATGCTTGTTAGAATGCATGTTAGATTTGGACTCTTTATTTACGAAATTGCCATTATTGTTGTAATTGTTTATTTAGATCTTGTTTGAATGATTGATTACTTGGATTAATGTTCGATTTGATTGACTAGTTGATTGATAACTTGATTTGGACAAGTTGGTCGAAGATGATTCAAAAGCTAAGTGGAAAGGCTCTTGAATAAGGAAAGCTGCTTGTGGCATATGAAGCGGATGTTGAAGCACATATGGATAGATTTGATGATGATGTTGAGATGGGACTTTGCCATGATGCGATGAGGCAAACCATGATGTTGAGATGGGACTTTGCTATGATGCGATGAAGGAAAGCATGATGTGAGAAAGCCTTGGCTTAATCCAGACGGGATCATCCCAAGCATGTTGATAACTCGGCGATGTGGTCCGGGTTTGTGGATAATGGTTAGCTTGAGAGGCGCTCGAGCTAGTATGGGAATAGTCGTCGAGGAGGATGACTAGAAGGCTGAGATTTCATCATTGTTGAAGGTTCTAGCATGCTCGAAGCAAGAGTACGTTGGGACGGGTCACGATGACGTTCCAAGCATGGGTCACGATGACGTGCTAGTACTCTGGGCAGATGCGATAGTCCTAGGCACGGGTCACGACGACGTGCGGAGCTATGTCTAGAACCGGGGTTACCATTAGCCCTTGGCAGGCGGTCATTCAACTAACGGTCAAATCAAGGCAATGATAATAGTGATAGCCAGAGTCATGGATGTTTGGATGTTTGGTTGTATTGTCACTTGGGTCAAGAGCGATGTTTTCAGGGTGCTTATCTGATCTTGGTTTAGGCCTTGGGGGTTTGTACTTGGAAAACATCGACCTTGACTCGAGTGATAATTGCTTTGCTTTGAATGTCTGAATTGCTATGTTTGCTTCTGCTTAGTGTGTTTGGGGGCTATCACTGTAGAAAGAGGTGGAGTGGGATGGTTGGGTTCCTATTCCTTTTACCCTTTATGCTCTTTTGGTATGTTTGATAGTTGATTTACTGCTCACAAAGACTTTTGTCTGACTCAAGGTTTTATGTTTAATTCTTATTACCTTGGGCTGTTCATCCATGTTGGGATGGGCAGACTAGGTAGCAGGTGACAGGTGCTGTTCTTAGTGGTCAACGTTGTTGATGACGAAGACGAGCTGGAGACTGTTGCATATTGTTTTCTTACTATATGTACTGGGTGTTTCGCTGTTTGTATATTCTCTGAGTGATATGTAGTGAGGCTTGATGTATTGACTTTGCTGATTGTTGTATCAAACTATTAGAGTTTATATGATGAGATTCTGTTATATGGAGCTTCACTATGTATATTTTCTATTGTATTTTGTCCATGCGCTGTGAGTAATACGATGGAGTTTATTGTTTTTACCTTACCCTGATGATCGTCCATGGCGGCCTGGCACACTTTTCAGCGCATTATTTCCTTGTTTAGTGCAGGACTCATGGGCGGTCGTCACATTTGGTATCAGAGCTTTGGTTAATCGATTTTAGCCAATGCTACCTGACGTAACAACGTATGAGAGACGTAATTGTATTTTGATGGATGATTACTATATATAATATGGTAGCTTAGAAGGATTTGAACTTCTTATGCAGTTGTTTCTCAGGGTATATTAATCATTTCTTATAGATATTAGGAATGAGCCGAAGAGGGAGACCAGCTGCTAGGGAAGGCCGTACTGTTGAGGAGGCTGCTGATTATGCTTCTATGTTCGAAGCTATGATGACTTCGATCATTAGTAGAATACCAGCTTCAGGGCCATCAGTAGATGTTGGAGTTCAAGTTCAAGCTCCAAGACCAGTGGATTTTGCTAAGTTGTGCAAAGACTATACTGCTCTTGGAGGAAAGGTTTTCTTGGGAACAGAATCAACCATAGAAGTTCAAAGGTGGATTGATGCTTGTAGAAGGATCTTTGGTGATTTGGGAATTGAGGATGCAACTAAGAGGAAGCTTGCATCAAGACAGCTTCAAGGGAGAGCTTCGGATTGGTGGAATTCTATCACCATTGATACTCCAGAGGAAGAGATTACTTGGGAGCAATTCCAATATAGATTTGAAGCTAAGTTCTTTTCTATAGCTTAGAAATCTGTTCTGTTTAAGAAGTTTGTGGAACTCAAGCAAGGTGGAAGACCAGTTCTTGAGTATGTTTCTGAGTTTGAAGCTTTGTCCAAGTATGCTCGCTCATATATTGAATCTCCCTATCAGAAGAATGAGAAGTTTGTGACAGGCTTGGACACTTATCTTGGGAGGCAGTTGGTGGATCATTTGGACGATCCATTTGAGAAGCTTGTGGAGAAAGCTCTCAGGCATGAGAATCTGTTTCCTAAGGAAGGATCTGTTGTTGCTGTGACCAAGGAGCAAAATGGAAACAAGAAGAGGAAGCAGCAGCAGCAGAAGGGTAAGGATGGCCAGAAGAAACCGAAGGGCGAAGTGATCTGCTACAACTGTCGGCAGAAGGGGCATCTCTCTAGAGATTGCAAGAATCCGAAGGTGCCGGTGAAGTGCCACAACTGTGACAAGCTGGGGCATATTAAGAGGAATTGTCCGGAACCGAGGAAGGATAAGCAGATTGTGCAAGCTTATGCTTTGGGGGCTATGCCATCGTCTTCGAAAGCTCCTACTGCAGATGAGAAAGGGAAGAGCGTGGTGGTTCAAGGTATTCTTTCCATTTGTGGTGTTCCAGTTAGGGTGTTGTTTGATACTGGAGCGTCGCATTCCTTTATTTGTAATGAGTTGGTAGACCGGTTGGGTTTGGAACCGGATATTGTTGATAGACCATTGATTGTGACTAATCCAGTTGGGGGTTCGTCTTGTTTGTGTATGATATGCCGTGGTCTAGTTGTGTCGAGTCATGATTGCTCTTTTGTTTGTGATTGTTTTGTTTTGAACTTTGCGGGGTTCGGAATTATTTTGGGTATGGACTAGCTTAGGAAGTATGCGGCAAAGGTTGATTGTGAGAGGCTGGAGGTGACAGTCGAGAATGTGGAAGGGAGAAAGGTTGTGATACGATGTAAGCATGAGGAAGGCGTCTTCATGAGCTTCATGTATTCGCTGGTTGTTCCACGGGACGGACTGTCATCAGTGCCTATTGTGAATGGATTTGAGGATGTCTTTGACGAGGTCAAAGGATTACCGCCGCATAGGGAGATCGAGTTTTGTATCGATCTAGTTGAGGGAGCTAGACCTGTTGTGATGCCTCTTAGGCGAATGGCGCCTAGGGAGCAGCAAGAGTTGAAGGTGCAAGTTGATGACCTTTTACAGAAAGGGTTCATTTGGCGTAGTGCGTCCGAATGGGGTGCACCAGTTGTGTTTGCAACCAAAGCGGATGGATCGTTGAGGTTGTGTGTGGATTATCGTGAACTGAATAAAGTGACTAAGAAGAATAAGTATCCATTGCCGAGAATAGATGACTTGTTTGATCAGCTTCACGAAGCTAAGGTGTTTTCTCAGATGGATTTGGCAACGGGATTTGACCAGTTAAGAGTGGCAAAGGATAGTGTTCCGAAGACTGCATTTAGGACACCATCCGGTTTTTATGAGTGGCTGGTAATGCCGTTTGGATTGACCAATGCACCAGCATATTTTATGGATCTTATGAATAGAGTGTTCAGAGATCAGTGGAACAAGTTCGTACTTGTGTTCGTGGATGATATTCTGATTTATTCCAGAACTGAAGAAGAGCACAAGATGCACTTGCGGATTGTTTTGGAAATCTTGCGAAAACAACAGCTGAAGACTAAGTTTTCGAAGTGTCACTTCTGGAAGAGTGAAGTGAGGTTCTTAGGCCACGTTATCTCTGGAAGTGGAATAACGGTTGATCCCGCCAAGGTGGCAGCGATCCAGGATTGGGTTAGACCTAAGAATGCATCTGATGTGAGAAGTTTTCTTGGATTAGCAGGATATTATCGTCGGTTTATCAAAGACTTTTCCAAGATAGCTGCACCGTTAACAGGATTGACGAAAAAGAACCAAGTGTTCAGATGGGATGCTAAGTGTGAGCAAGCTTTCGGAATCCTGAAAGAGCGACTGACAAGTGCTCCTGTTTTGACTATTCCAAGTGGAAATGATGAGATGGTGGTTTACACTGATGCATGTGGCACTGGACTTGGAGCAATGCTAATGCAGAATGATAAAGTTGTTGCATATGCAAGTCGACAACTGAAGCCGCATGAAAAGAATTATCCGACTCATGATTTGGAGTTAGCGGCGATTGTATTTGCTCTGAAGATATGGAGACATTATCTATTGGGAGTTCGATTTGAGTTGTTTACAGATCATAAGTCGTTGAAGTATCTGTTCTCCCAAAAGGATTTGAATCTTCGATAGCAACGATGGCTAGAGTTCTTAGCATCATATGATTTTGGTATTGCCTATACTCCGGGAAAAGGTAACGCGGTGGCAGATGCGTTAAGTCGAAGACATGCAGGATTGGGAGCCATGTTTTCAGAATGGAAGAGCCTTGAGTATTTGGCTGGATTTGACTTCAGGCCTAGATGTGAATTGGAACCTGAGATGTTGGCAAACTTATCGATAAGACCTACTCTGGTGGAAGAGTTGGCGAGAGCCAAAAGCGGGACGATAAGATTGTCAAGTTTATCCGAGATTTGAAATCCGGATTGGATCCAGAGAAGGATAAAGGATTTGAAGTCGATCGAGAGGGTTGGCTTCGGAAGCAAGGACGATTAGTTGTTCCCGATATAGATGGATTGAGAGATGAAGTTCTTATGGAAAGTCATCACTCGAAGTTGACAATTCATCCAGGTGGAAATAAGATGTATCGGGATATGAAGAGAACCTATTACTGGGAAGGTATGAAGAAGGATGTTGGAAATTTTATTTCCAAGTGCATGAACTGCCAGTTGGTAAAAGCCGAACAGAAGAAGCCAAGTGGATTGCTTCAGCCATTAGAAGTTCCTACATGGAAGTGGGAGCAAATATCAATGGATTTTATCGATGGTCTACCTAGAACCAGAGCAGGAAATGAAGGGATTTGGGTCATCGTAGATCGTTTGACTAAGAGTGCAAGATTCATTCCTGTTCGATCAACTAGGACCGCATCGAAATTGGCTGAGTTGTGTGTTAAGTGGATAGTTCGATTCCATGGTATTCCGAAGAGTATAGTGAGTGATCGAGACCCGTTGTTCACTAGTGGATTTTGGAAGAGCTTCCAAGAAGTTTTGGGAACCGAGCTGTGTTTGAGTACAACTTATCATCCCCAAATGGATGGTCAGACCGAGAGAGTCAACCGAGTTTTGGAAGATCTACTCAGAGCATGTGTTTTGGATTTCGGAGGATCATGGGAATATCATCTTCATTTGGTGGAATTTTCATATAATAACAGTTACCAGACAAGTATTGGTATGGCACCGTATGAAGCATTGTATGGAAGACTGTGTAACTCTCCGACATGTTGGTTGGAAACTGGAGAAAAGTTGATACTTGGGCCAGAAATGATTCGACAGACTTCGGATTGTATAGAGACCATTCGGCGACGAATGAAGGCAGCCCAAGACCGTCAGAAAAGTTATGCTGATAAGCGTCGTAAGGATTTGGAATTCGACGTAGGTGATATGGTTTTCGTGAGGATTTCTCCTCTGAAGAATGTAATTCGATTCGGGAAGAAAGGAAAATTGACTCTGAGATTTGTTGGACCATTCCCGATCATCGAGCGAATTGGAAAGCTCGCCTATAAATTGGAGTTACCGGAAAAGATGGCGGGTGTGCACAATGTTTTTCATGTATCTTATCTACGGAAGTATGTGCACGACTCGAATACAGTGGTTTCTGCTGATAGCTGTGAAGATTTAGAGGTTGATCCAGTTGTTACGAGACCTCGTAAGCCGCTTCGTGTTGTTGAAACCGACACGAAACAGCTTAGGAGGAAGACGATTACGTTGCTCAAGATACAATGGAGTGATGATTTTAACGACTGTACATGGGAGGAGGAAGAGAGGATGAAAGCAGCTCATCCTGAACTCTTCGAGGTATGGCCCTAAGGTGTCGTTGCATCTCATGAATTTGTAACTTGTTCTAATATTAGAATTCTGCATGCTAGGCTAGTAATTGGATGCATGGTTTGTTGGTTGCTATGGATGTTAGGCATGCAGAATAGTTTCTGATTGCTCTTGTTTGTTTGGAATTTCGGGGGCGAAATTCCTAAGGGGGAGAGAATGTAACGACCCGTATTTTTACGGATCGAAAGATCGTAAAACTGTCGACATTAAGTCGTTGATGTTGTTAAGTCGTTTAGAGTATGAGTCGACCAAAGTTTAAGTCGTGTTAAGTTATCTCGTGTGGTTCTTAGGTCGTATGAGAGTTAGGTTGAGTGGAGCGACCTATAGAAGTAACGACTTAAGTATGATTGGGCGAGTTAGGGGATTTGAGTTGAGCGACTTATAGGTTTGGAACGACCTAGGAGTTAGATCGTGTAGGGGTTAAGTCGTATAGGAGATAGGTCGTGTGGAAGTTAGGTCGGTTGAGCGACCTAAGGTGTTGAGCGACCTAAGGTAGTGGAGCGACTTATGGTAGTTAGCGAGTTAGTGGCTAGCGGCTTAGGGATAGGTCGGTTGAAGCGAGTTAGCGACCTAGTGGTGAGTGCCGGGTTATAGTTAGATCGTGAGACGACCTAAGGTTGCAAGCGACTTAGGATTAGGTCGTAAGTCGCTGGGTCGTATGCGACCTATGGTGGTTTGCCTTGTGTAGTTAGGTCGCTGTAGTGGTTAGGTCGGCATCTCAGCTAAGTCGTAAGTCGCGCACGTGTGTTAAGGACTTAGGTCATTAGGTCGAGGCACTGCCCGTGTTGAGTCGCGCATAGGTTAAGTGGTGGACTTGTTAGGTCGTTGACTCGAGTCTGTAGGCCGCATGAGTGTTAAGTCGTGCGCGTGCTAAGCCGTGTGTGTGTTGTGTTGTTGGGTCGGCAGGGGGTGTTAGGTCGTTAGGTCGCGGCCGACCTAAGAGCGACCGACCTAAGTACGAACGACCCAATTTCCAGCCTATAAATAGAGGGGTTTGGTTCACTTTTTGGCACCGGATTTTGAAGCAACGAAGTGCTGCCATTTTGAGAGCTCGATTACAACATTTCTTTACTTCTTTTCTCCACTCTAATCTAGTGCTTACATCCATCCAAGATCGAAGATCAAGATCAAAGATCCAAGAGCCAAAGTTGAAGATCTTCATCCAACAAAGAGAGATTTCATCATTTGAAGCGGAATCTTGTCGGATCAAGCTTGATTCTTTGTTGTCCAGATCTGAAGTTGGTTGTTTTTGAGGTGTTAAGGTGATTCGGTGAGTGGTGGTTATCTTTCACACGGACCCAAAGGAGTATATTGGATCGGTGGTTTGTTTATGTGCTAAAGAGAGTGATTTCGTGCATTTTTCTCAAGTCTGCATGTAGATCTATTGTTCATGATGATTTGACATCTATTTTACTACATGTTCACTTATGCAAGTTCATTCATCAAGTTGTAGAGATATTGTTCATATTTCATGCTTGTTAGAATGCATATTAGATTTGGACTCTTTATTTATGAAATTGCCATTATTGTTGTAATTGTTTATTTAGATCTTGTTTGAATGATTGATTACTTGGATTAATGTTCGATTTGATTGATTAGTTGATTGATAACTTGATTTGGACAAGTTGGTCGAAGATGATTCAAAAGCTAAGTGGAAAGGCTCTTGAATAAGGAAAGCTGCTTGTGGCATATGAAGCGGATGTTGAAGCACATATGGATAGATTTGATGATGATGTTGAGATGGGACTTTGCCATGATGCGATGAGGCAAACCATGATGTTGAGATGGGACTTTGCTATGATGCGATGAAGGAAAGCATGATGTGAGAAAGCCTTGGCTTAATCCAGACGGGATCATCCCAAGCATGTTGATAACTCGGCGATGTGGTCCTGGTTTGTGGATAATGGTTAGCTTGAGAGGCGCTTGAGCTAGTATGGGAATAGTCGTCGAGGAGGATGACTAGAAGGCTGAGATTTCATCGTTGTTGAAGGTTCTAGCATGCTCAAAGCAAGAGTACGTTGGGACGGGTCACGATGACGTTCCAAGCATGGGTCACGATGACGTGCTAGTACTCTGGGCAGATGCGATAGTCCTAGGCACGGGTCACGACGACGTGTAGAGCTATGTCTAGAACCGGGGTTACCATTAGCCCTTGGCGGGCGGTCATTCAACTAACGGTCAAATCAAGGCAATGATAACAGTGATAGCCAGAGTCATGGATGTTTGGATGTTTGGTTGTATCGTCACTTGGGTCAAGAGCGATGTTTTCAGGGTGCTTATCTGATCTTTGTTTAGGCCTTGGGGGTTTGTACTTGGAAAACATCGACCTTGACTCGAGTGATAATTGCTTTGCTTTGAATGTCTGAATTGCTATGTTTGCTTCTGCTTAGTGTGTTTGGGGGCTATCACTGTAGAAAGAGGTGGAGTGGGATGGTTGGGTTCCTATTCCTTTTACCCTTTATGCTCTTTTGGTATGTTTGATAGTTGATTTACTGCTCACTAAGACTTTTGTCTGACTCAAGGTTTTATGTTTAATTCTTATTACCTTGGGCTGTTCATCCATGTTAGGATGGGCAGACTAGGTAGTAGGTGACAGGTGCTGTTCTTAGTGGTCAACGCTGTTGATGACGAAGACGAGCTGCAGGCTGTTGCATATTGTTTTCTTACTATATGTACTGGGTGTTCGGCTATTTGTATATTCTCTGAGTGATATGTAGTGAGGCTTGATGTATTGACTTTGCTGATTGTTGTATCAAACTATTAGAGTTTATATGATGAGATTCTGTTATATGGAGCTTCACTATGTATATTTTCTATTGTATTTTGTCCATGCGCTGTGAGTAATACGATACAGTTTATTGTTTTTACCTTACCCTGATGATCGTCCATGGCGGCCTGGCACACTTTTCAGCGCATTATTTCCTTGTTTAGTGCAGGACTCATGGGCGGTCGTCACACCGATCGCCAAAAATCGAGCAAATACTCGATTCTATTCAACCCAAAAATCTTCATGATTTACAAACTATAATTTTTTTATCTTACTTCTAAAAATCCCATTTTTTAATTGTGAATCAGATGATATTAGTACGAATCCAAATTTAAACAACTAGTTTTCGACATAATTAGATTCTTTATACTATTCTTCTTATTTTTTGAAATAATTTCATAATATTTTCTTTTGAAACTATTTTAAAAATATAATCTAGTTGATATTAGCATATTACTTTTAAAGATTAGATTCTAAAGCAGATTGTAGGAAGAAGAATTTGATTTTAAATCAAATTTGGTTTGTAAAAACTGAACAGAGGCTGAAGAATACATATATCCAGATATGCACACATCATATACAATGTACATGTGAACATGAAGGCATATATAATGATTAGACAAACACTTTTCATAATATATTCAAGTGTCAACCACAAATATAAAGACATAGAGGCAGATTAAGGGAGTTTGCTAACCTGGCAAAGAAAAACAGAGGGTTTTGCCTGGAAATGAAATCTGGAATTGTTTTGATTCCATGATTTGATCATTGAATTTCTTTTAATACTGAGCTGAATCTGATCTACTTTTAGCTTGAAACAAAAGTATATTGAATTGATCTTGCATTTGTTACAGCTTTTATGCTTGCCTTAGTTTTTTTCCAGGTTTGCACTTTGAAAACAGGCTTTTGTTTTGAATGAATTGCATGCTTTAATTCAGTTTGCAATATGATGGCTTCATGTAGGAATTTTTCTTAATCAGGTTTGAATTGCTCATGACCAGGTTGAACAATTGAAATTTATTGAATTTATTTTTGAGTTTCTTTGATCTTCTTCTCTGTTTTGGTTTCTGATTTCATTCTTAGGTTTTTAAGTTTTGAATATGAGAGAAGAATTAATGAAGTCTGGTTTTACTCTTTTGATTTACATTATTAAATTTTTTAAAGAATAGTATTGCCACTTGTTTAATAGGCTAACACATGTAAATGCATGACAAAACCTATTCTACACTTGTTCTTGTCTCTAATTTATTTATAAATTATGGTTTAAATCCCTACTTATTTAATTTATGTATGTAGATTATCTATTTTATATTTACATATGTGTTATATTTTCAATTTAAATAAATCCATTTTCTTTTATTTATACATTTTTAATTTTATGGTTTAAATTTGATTAAACACTAATAAACAAATATATATATATATATATATATATATATTAGGATTTAAATTTCAAATAGCTTTTGAAAATTTGAATTTGAAAATATAACTTCCAAATCATTTTACATACACACACAAATATATATATTAAAATTAGAAAACAATTTCTTTTATTAGTTTTAAACTATGGAGTTTTTAAATACAATTTATTTATCAAAATATTTATTTTAGAAATTTTGATTCCAAAATTCAATTTACAATCAATTCATATATATGTGGGTGTGTGTGTGTGTGTGTATAAAAACTAAAATTTATCTTATTAAAATTTGAAAAATTCAAATTAATTCACAATTTAATTCAAAAATTTATATTAATTATCAAATTAAATTTGACTCAAAACCGGGATCGTTATAGATTCCCCCTTAAGAAAATTTCGTCCTCGAAATTTGCTAGACAGGGAGACAACAAAGAATGGATGAATACATCTGAGATAGAGAATTGATTTACCAGATCAACTGAGTATTTATTTTGCATTTGGCTTACCAAATCAGAATATCATCAATAAATATGACCTCGTACAAATCTTCACGAAATATTCGGGTCATCCGGTCTGCGAATATGCAGAGGCACTGGTTGGTCCGAAGGATAACTAATCATTTGTAGAATATATCTAGACCCAGAAGAACAGACAATGTACACTCAATTCAGGTTGGAATAACCCAAAGTATACATTAGCTTGTCCCTCTTCGGACTTGGATCCTTACAAGAAATCACAACAAGAATTTTTCAAATTTGGTTTTGATCGAAATCATTTTGTTAATCAATTCAATTTAACTGCATATTTTGTTAACCAATTTATTTCAATTAAAATTTCAAATTCATTAAGGTTAACAATGAGGAGTTTATAGAAACTGATGAAGAGAATACAAAATAGGAATTTCCTACACGATTCGTAGGGCCACCACCACACCGAAGTTTCTCCCTCGAGCTGCCACAAAGCCATCAAAGAATTGAAATTGAACGATGATCAAAGAGATGGAAAAGGATTGTTTCCTTGTTGTTGTAGGGCATTGACCATTTGTAGTGGTACTCCCATGTCCCCTATCTCGTCCTCTTCTTGCACTCATACTCACTATCGGTGAATAGTAAGAGAATTTACTGAGGCATACGGACGGATATCTTAGGGATATACTCATTCCATGGTATACTTCACCCTATCTCTAATGAGTTACCTAATGTGTTATACTCCTGAGTTAAAGTTTTTTTACTCAACCTTTAGCTCTGATACCACTGTAACGACACTGACTCGACCTTCGGAAATCGGCACCGAATACATCACCCGTATTCGAATGCCGCAGATTCAAACATCGAATCTGGTTCGTCGGATGTTATAACACATTAAGGACAACAACATAGTGGAAGAAAAACAATCTATCATCAATATACAATATTCGATACAATATTCTAATACAATGAATATCACATAATCAGAGTTACATAACAGCGGAAAGACACAACATTGGAAAAGATAACTCTAACATATTCTTTAAGAGAGAATGAATCCACAAACTGCATCCTAAATCCAAAGCTCCAAAACTCCAAATCGAAAGCTCAAATCACCATCAAGTTGGACTTAAGCAATTCTAATCCCGAATGTTGAAGAGAAGCACAAAACGTTATCCAAAATCCAAAGACTTCAAAGGTGTCGAATTTATATCTACTAGCTGATTATTTGAAAATCTTTCTCTAGGCTGCTCGTGTGGAAAATTGTGGGCACCCAGAGTTTAGAAAAAGAACAATAAACTCTAGGTCAGTCATGGGACTGGTGTGCGCAAACAAAAACAATTTATCTTTTAAAAAGAAATCCGCAATGCTTTCTGGAAAATGAGACTACCATAAGGCCACCCCGCACACACACAATGCAAGCACACAATTGGAGGTGATTTCTCTACATAATAGTCAAACATGCTTGATATGCGAAAACCTTTCGATATTATTATTAGTGCATAGTGAAAAAAACATTTGCAAGTATAATATTAATCTTAGCCAACATACGTACCATTATAGTATGCCTACTATAGCTGTCATGTTAAATGGCAGGTTCTACAACTAAAACCGTACAAGGCGCGTATTGGATGGATTTCCAACAATGGTTAGGCTAAGGAACTTCCTTACCAAACGGGATGTCTCCAGAGGGAGGCCCTTAAGAATCAAGCTGGATCTCTGCCAACACAAGGCCGCATTACCTCTGTAACTAGGTAACACCTACAAATAAGACATCCCCGGTCGTTACCACATCCCCGGTCGTTACTGAAGTTTATCGTAGGATTCACCAACAAATAGCAATAACCACACAGTTAAATATCTAGGTTCCATACCATGATATCACTTTTATCTAGAAGAAAATGGACATACCCTAGGGGAGCGACCTCTAATAACCTTGCCGCAACTTTCCTATTTCAACCATTTTCGGGTTGTGAGTTTGATGAAGCCTCATCCACAAAGCTACGCTTTTCACAAAGGCCATGCTTCGATCAACACATGATCAGTAGCATTTCGTATGCCACCTTACCGAATAGGGAATTTATCACTAGTAACCATCAACTACATAACCTCTGAGCTCGTACGTCTCAAAAAAGGGCGTTAAGCTAAGAGAACAAATTCTCCATGACCAAATAGAAATGTATTTGATAGAAACCAGCTTTACACCTCAAAGTGTAACGTCGGACATACATCCATACAAGTCTTTTCTGGGTTCGAACAGAACTGAAGGCACTTCAAAAGAAGCCCTTGCAATCCGGATAATCCCTAATCACGTCCGGACTCTCCATCACAAAGGGTGATCAAATCTCTATACCGGGGCCATTCATTGCAGAGACATTCGATAGGTAATCCTTTCTCTTTCGAAAATATCTAGTCTTCACTACCGGTCTTCAATTGTTATCCATATCGTCGTATCACTATTCGGAAAGGGTTTTATGACATAAAGTCCTCTCCCGGCTAAATGGAATAATGAGCTCTTAACTTTAAAAACATATGGTTCCATTCAGATCTTAGTTAAGTCACACTTTTAACCCAAAATTTTTTCTTCAAATGGTTTTAAGAAATTACCACTATTAATCTTTTAAACAAAAGATTCACCCTTGAAGACCCTCTTCAATTTGAAAACAAAGTTTCACCAATTCCATTTCCCAAACCATTTGGATTCAAACTTCAACTTTTATACAAAATAATATTTAGATTTTAAAACATCTATGACTTAACCGATTTCTTTGTGGAAACCATATTTTTGTGTTATAGTGTAGTCCAAGGGTTTTACACAATAGTGCAACATCATTAATCATCACAATTCAAACAACAACAATATCTATAAGCGGTATAATCTTTTAACGTTTATCTTCATTCACAGATTGAAAGATAAATAATATAAATTCATCACATCTAAATAAATTACATTCATCACAGCTCAAATCAAAATATATCACAAAGCATCGCAAATCAGGGATATCAAACAATTCAAACATTCCATGCAATTTGTACATAAATAAGATTAATTAATCACCTGATTAATTTAAATCAGATTAATCACTAATCCTGGTTAATTAACATAAATTAATTACAAGCAATATTAATTAATTATCCTTTAATTGTGACACCCCACCTCTATACCCATGCTAGCCAAGGACACTACGGGGTTATGCCGTCAACTAACGCGGAGAATAAGGCTGGTTAGGAACGACCATCTATAGCCTTGCTCTAACTATCTATTGAATACATAGACAATAGTCATACCAAGCAGATCGACATATCCAATGAATACATAAAACAAAACCATAGGTGGTTGAAGGATCTATCAGAACAAAATATAACAACTCACATGTAATATACATCACATAACAGTAGATCATCATAAGCACATATACAGATATATAACAGAGTATACAGACTGATACATGTCAAGTGGTATAACAAACCACAATATGTAGACAAATCCAAAAGAATATAAATATATATATATATATATATCAGAGTTACAACAAAATGGGACTACGCAAAAAGCCATAACAAAAAGAAGCTAGCGAAGTAGTCCCTGTGGAAGCAAAATAGGCTAAGTCCAAAAGCACCTAACCTGAAACATCTCGGTCTGACCCGAGTATAAATACACGGGTCAATCTAGCTAAACAAATCAGTTAGATAAACTGAACAACAATAACCTGCAAGGTCATAAAGTATAACAAATATCTTTAAAAGAGATAACACAATCATCTAACAAAAGATGAATCATAACAGAACAAGCCTCATATCAATGGAAACTCAAATAAACAAAGGATATGAATATCCCAAAACAAGCCAAAAAGGAAAATAACAAATACCAATGAAGGTATACAAGTTCCACAAGGTAACCGCTATATATCATGCGGCTCAAAAAGACCAACACCGAAGGGCGATACCTAGGGAATATACATATCAATGAAACAACAGAAAATTTGCATGTGCTCAGTACAGTATGAACAAGGATCCATGAGCCCGAAGACTCCAAACCCAATATCACTCGAGCGGTGACGAATGAACAACTCCAAAAGCGATACAATAGGGCAACAAACCCGAAGGCACAAACCCGAAGGCAACATACCCAAAGGCAACAAACCTGAAGGAGATAGTCCGAAGACACTATCCCAAAGGCAACAAACCGTAGTGGTGAAGGTCCAGAGGCCCAGTACTGGACAACACTAACTGGCAGAATGTGTCACAACTCTCGAAAAGGAACCCGAAAAGCGTTAACATGAGTCCCATAACCACCCGTTCGCACTAAACGGTTTACTATCTGTTAGTCAATTTCACACTCAAAGTAGTACAAAGTTTACCTCATCTCATCGGTAAACCAGACCCAAAGATCAAAACGTTCAAACGAATAGATTGGGAATTAACTGAGAAGATGAACGCATGTGTTCATTGCACGTGTTTTATCTAATCATTTAATTCTCCTCCCACTTCGCTCGGAGTGCGAAATTGTGTGTGTTTTAAATAGAATTTATAAATTGGAGAAATGAGCTTTTAATGCAATTTAGAAGATTATTTTATAAAAACCCGTGGATGAAGTCAAAAAGGAATCATCAAGGTCAAATATGCATAAACAACTAATTGGAATCAACATGAATCGATAAAAGTTGGAATCACAAACAAATAGGCACACTAGGCAAAATAGAAGCAGGTCACTCGACTGATCCTCTGAGATCAGTCGACTGATCCAGAAACATGAAAATCCCATTTCCTGCAGTCAGTCGACTGGTTACAGAGGGTCGGTCGAATGATTGCAGAAAACAGAGGCTCCTAGCCTCTGCCACCAACCTCGAAACCCTCATTTGCTACAGCCAGTCGACTGACTGTAGAAGGTCAGTCGACTGACTGAGCTTTGAGGATGTACTTCAGCCTATTAAATGAAGGAAAAACTCCTCAAAAATGCAATCGAACGAGCAATGACGCTAGGGATTTATTTCAATCGACAACCTTTCCCTATTTGCTCTTTAATACACCTTCAAAATCATGATCAAACATCAAAGTTATGATTTTCAAAGATTTGACTCTAAAACACCAAAAATTGGAATATTCACCAAATCGATTCAAACAAAGAGCAAATAAACATGAATAAGTGTTAAGAATTCATACCTAACAATCAAAGATAGTTTGGACATAGATGTGAGATAAAAATCTCAACTTTTAACTCACAAATGAAGATTAGAAGCTCAAACGCAAAGAAAAGACCAACCACTCTCCACTTCAACTTTACTAGATTCAATCTAAGATCAAAACAAGTATTTCCTAAGTTAGGTTTTAGGAAACTTTCTAAAATTGAAGAGGAAAAGAGTTGAAGAAGATGAAGAGGATGAACAGGAGGCATACCAATAGCTTCACTTTGATTTTGGAGCAAGAATTCAAGTTTGTAAGAAGAACTAGGGCTTGGAATTTCTAATTCCTCTTCCTTTACCCCATTTTCATTTTTAGCTTGAGTTTAGAAGTGAAAATGAGTGAATGGAAGAAGAGGGGACTGAGTTAGGTTATTAAGTTAAGCTAATGGGATGAACTCAAACCCAAAACCCAATAGAAAAAGTAGCAAAATTCAACTTACTCCAAACATATCAAAGCATATACTTTAAATGATCGCAAACGCCATTTCGAACTCAACGGAATTGGTTTCGAGTCCTAATTCGGCTATTTGCAAAACGTAACATTTCAGACCTAAATCCGACTAACGACGCTATATTTAAATAAAACATTTAAATATATAATCGTTAAATATGCGGGTTGTTACATTAATCATTTATTAATTAACCTTTATTAATAAATTAGTTAACCTTTAATAATAAATTAATTAACATTAATTATTAATTAACCAAACTTAATTAATAATTTAATCAACCTTTAATCAGTAAATAACTAACCTTTAATTACTTAATTATCCTTTAATTTATTATCTTTAATTAATTACATTAATTAATTAACCTTTAATTAAACCATTTAGTTTGGGACGACCCAGAATTTTGGATATTTAATATAGGAATATTTAATTCGTTTTAAATATTCAAAAGAGTAATTTTAACTTGAATTTCAAATATCACCATTTACTGGATAATTTAATTTTGAATTAAATTATTGGAAATTGGGTAAAATATGAATCTGGGATTTTTAGCTTGTTAAAAATAATTTGAAGACTTATAAATTTATATTTATAATACTGAAGGTGGTAGAACTTTTAAAATTGAATTTAACAATGATTTGTTCAGTTTTAAAAATATGTTGTTTAGATTGATATTTTTAAATAGCCTTCCGAGGCATAGTCTCGGAATTCGGCAAAACCAGTTCTACTGGATGCGTAATAGTTAGTTATTATCGGATTTCAATTTTCGTAGTGTTTGGAGTTACCGTTTTTCCGTATGGGTGAGAAACGTGTTGAAATTAAAATTGATAATTTAATATTTAAATTCGAATCAAAAAGCTATCTTCCATATATGATTGAATTAGGCTCTAAAACACATTCCATTGTGTTCGGAATACGGGTAAAACCTTATAAACGCCTGGCTATATGTCTGATTCGAAGTTCGAGATTTCGAGTTATGCTAAACGGGATATTTCGAAAATTAATTAAAAAAATTGAAAAAAATGAAAAGTCAAACCAGCCAACCTCCTCTGTAACAAGCCACCCTAGCAATCCAATCCTGTCCCCTTTTCTTGTTCAAAACACGCAACCCCCTTCGCTTAAAAATAGAACCGAGCTTCTCTCAGAACTAAAATCACAAACGAAGAAAATGGCCGAGCTTTAAAAATTTCGATCTCCATTTTACTTTACCCATCCTCATTTCTAACTCAAGCTCATAGCACCCAGTTGAATTAATGGAATCGCTTCAAAAAAATTACTCATTCGAAATCGCGAATTGGCAGAGACGAGAGGATATAGCGGGGAAGCTGCTTTGAGCGAGCGTGTGCGTTGAAGGTTTGCGAACTCGGCAAAGTGGTGAGAGGATGTTTGTCTTTGATTTGAGGTGCGTGGGAATAACGAGGTCGCGTGTGGTGGTGTGGATCGATCGATCGAGAACCAACTATTGGTGTGCATCGCAATCGAGTTAGGGGGATTCGCAACTGAGTCAGTGGTAAGCAGAGTGGAGGCATAAGCGGAGCACGCAGTCAAGTGGTAGGGGAACGTAGCTGCTGTGAACACGCGAAAGGCCGAGCAGAGCATTAGTGTAGGAGCTTGTTGTTGTGGTTCCTGTTCTAGCTAGGTTTTGGGCAGTGAGGTTCGTTTTTTTTTCTCTTATCTTTTTCAATTAAACTTGAGTTAACACACATACAAATATAGGTTGAGTTGAAAATATATGTATATATATATATATATATAAATTTTAAAACGGGAAGCTTTTCATCATTTAATCAGAGAAAATACACAGATAGGATTTTGAGGGAAAAAAATATAAAGGGGTAAGATTTTAAGCTAACAGAAGATAAAGTTTGTATTTTCAAATTTTTATTAAATTTTACAAATATGTAATATATTATATATTAAAGAATAAGAAATTTTACAGTGAAGGAAATTGCTATTTTGTTATTCACAAGAAAGAATTTTAAAATGTAAATATATCTAGAAAAAATATATAGACACACATTTTAACTTACATTTAATTTTAAGATAATATATATTATGGACGTTAATTTGTATAATTAACTTATTTAATTATTTTAGTTACTAAATATTATTCAAAGGAATATTAGTTTAAATTAAATTAGTAAACACAAATAGATTGTTCGATTTGTTCAAATATTAATAAAACCATACAATGTTTAAACAAGGTCCAAAAATCGTGAAGGAGATTGCTGGTTTGGATTTAATTGCAAACAAAGTCAAAGGTGAGTTAATCTCATGTAACAACCCGGAATTTTTGACAGCATATTTTAATGAATATTTAATCTAATTTAAATTAAATATAAACTTTTCAATTTTAAAACTGATGAGACCTTTGATATTTAACAGTTATATGTTTTATAAAAGAAAATTTTGATTTGAAAATTTAAAATAGAATGCTTCAAAACCATTTAAAACAAAATCTGTCTTATTCAATAAAATAAAATCAAAGATTCAATATTTTATTATTTGATAATTTATATGAATACAATTGTAGTTTTTAAAATGATAAGTTTAAAAATTAACAAACATAGTAATATTAACATAAACATGGAAATCTAATGCATAGGTATAAAACAATATAAATAATTATAACATAAACATACAAAACTAGTATAAAACATAATTATAAATTATAAAATATAACTAAAAAGATAAATGTACAAATGTAAGTAATATAACTAAACAATGCTATGAATCAAAGGCTTGTAAAATCTGAAATACAAATGGAATAGAAGTAATATAGTCAAACGATAATCTTTAAAATTCAATTGCACAACACAAAATCTTAAATAAAATTTATAACAAAGATACTTTGTAAATTAAGTATGCAAGAGACAAGACACAAATTTAATATAATATATCCTTATGCATTGCCTATGTACACATATACATATGTACAGCAATCAAGTGTTTTGTCCAGAGAAAAAAATATAAATTAAATATAATCCTTATGAGTTGCTGGAAAATATTTATGCATAAGAAAACAAAAGTTTTCACTTCAATGTCATAAAACAAAATCTGGGTTTTGTACATATCAGTAAATACTTAAATACATGTTATCATAATTAAGAGCAAAAGCATTAATTAGCATGACATTTTGTTCATGTAAGTACTATAGCCGAAATCTCCTTATCACTTCATTCTGTAGGATATTTTACTTGACCAATTAAAGAGAAAAATGACAACAAATACAAACTGGCCAGTTACAACCTGTAGGTAGCTTCTATATATATCCAATATATATATATTATGTTTATTTATAAAAACTTGAACAAAACCTAACTAAAAATTTATTCAAAGCTGGAAACTAAAAAGAAGTTTCAGGAAATTCAAATCTGCAGTTTTCTTCATCAAATAGTGTAGTTACAGAGTCAAGTACCATTCAAAATACAAGATATTCTCATTTGATTATTTATAGGCTTATGTTTTTTTAAAATAATCCATGTTGTCTGAATAAAAATAAAATCAAGATTTTAAAACTTTTTCAAGCTTGTCATTGGAGTATACTCACTGTAAAATGATTTACAGGGAAACCATTTAATTTGTGTTAAATTCAAGTATAATAAATTACTGATTCAAATAACTAGCAAGAATCTATATACAAAGTTAGGATTTTTAAATTGAAAACGATGATTTTTAGTTCATTATTTATGGTGCAATTTGAATATGAAATGTAATTACATTTTTGTCAATTGTGGCCGATTCAACTGATTTTTAGTTGTTGAATATTTTCATGAAGCAAGCTTGAAGAAGTATTAACACAGGAAAAATGCTTAAAAAAATTTCGAATGCATAGATTTTTCGGTGGAGGTAAAAGTAGGGTTTTAGTGCCTCTTTTTTTTAATGCTCTGTAAAATTTTGTTTTCGGCATCATAGGGAAACCGAGTTGATCGCGATTTAAGGTGGAGTTAGGGGGGATGTGAGCGAAGTTCTGGTGGAGTTTCATCACCTCCGGTGATGGATGGTGGCCGCACGAAGGATTTGTCAGCGGGTGTTTGTTGTCGCATGTTCGAGCTGTAGGTCATTTTTTGTTTTCAGCTTGTAATTTCAAATCTGGGTTTCGATTTCGTATGAGTGGTCGTTTTGTGATTTGTAGGGGCTGTCGCGAGTCGCCGGAGGCCAAGCGCACCACCGTGCACGTGCATGGTGGCGTGAGCGTGTCAGTGAAGTCGTGGGTGACTTCGTATCGAGTGATACTCGAGTGAGAAGGGGAGGTGACTTCGGGTCGTTCTCGTGTGTGGCTTCAGCAGTGTTTTATAACTTTAACTAAAAAAAATGAGAAGAAGGCAAGAAACAGGGAAAGGGAGAAGAAGGGGGAATGGGAGAGAGAGAGACGCGGGTAACGCATGGGAAAAACTCGATGTTTTCTTGAGTAAAGATAGGAGGCTGTCTCGGGTCCATTACCGTATAAACATGCATAATAATTTTTGTCTTAGTATGTGCTGTAACTAAGTTAGTTTAGAAATTAGTTAGTTAGGTTAATATTTGATTAAAAGTTGATTAAGGTAAGTATGTAAAGATAGGTGATTAGAAGTAAGTAATTAGGATGTTAATTAATTTATACTTGAGATTTTAAATTGATAACTTTAAATTAATTTTGGAATTTAAAAATTTATCATATGTTAAATCAATTTAAAATTTAAGAACATTAGCTAATTACTTAAAAGTTAATTAATGGTAATTAACTTAAGTGATTAATTAAATATTATATAATTAATTAAATTGATAATAATTGACTAATTAAAGTAATTTGTGGTAATTAAATAAGTAATTACTTTTTAATAAGTGAGTTATTAGTTAACAATTAAAAATAAATTAATTAACTGAGTAATTAAGTAACAGTTAATGAATAGAAGTTAATTAATTAAATAAGTAATTAAAGATTAGATGATTAACAAATTAATAATTAATGGTAACTAATTAATTAATTGATCATTAATAAGTTAATTAATCAGTAATTAATTGGACAGAATAAAATAGTTTATTCTTAAGCAATCAATTAAGTAAAGTAAAATCCAAACTGTTTGGTATGCATTTGTAATTCTGTTTGATTGACTTTGACATCTGTTTGATGATGCTTCTGTAATATGTTATAATATATTATGGATATCTATGATAACTGTGTATGATCTATCTGTTATGTGAATTCTAATATTAAATTGAACTGTTAAGTTAAATAGACAACTTGGCCCATAAAATGGCGTTTGGATTTCGATGAGACCGGGATCAGAAGAATCGATTTTGATTCTCCAAAAACTACATCGATCCAAATTAAACGATAGGTCGTGACTTATCAAATGGTGATCGAGATGGTGTTTCAGAATGCATGGGTTATCGTCGGTAACTCTGAGGGTGATTCCAAAATGAGTGTAACAAGATAATGCCTTCAGTTTCGTTCGAACCCGGAATGAACTTGTATGGATTGAATGCTTTCAACACATCGTCAGGCGGACGATGAGCATTCTAAGGTATGTTCAATAAAGGTAATCGTAGCCTCAAGCCTCATAACCCGGGAATGGCTAAAACAGGGGAGATGCAGCAAGGTTAGGTGGGTCATGCCCATGTAGGACAAGATATTCCCTTGTCTAGATGTCCCTTTTTATTTCGGCTGTGTAAGCAGCTGTTGGCCACAACTGCGGGGTTATCTTGTTCGGGACTGTTCAGTAAGGAATGGTTCCGGCCTTGTGTTGTAGGGGGTCGGGAGTGATCCTCGGTACGGTGATCTAGGCCCCGTACTGTGACGGGCGGTACCCCAGTAGCCCTGCCATTGTTGGAAATCCAATTTCCCTACTAGACCCTATGGTTTTGATTTGTATTACCCACTTTCGTGGCTAGTAGCTGGAATTTAATAGATGTAACAATTTCGGCTATTTTCTATTTACTAGAAAACCCTAGACACTATTATAATAACATTGAATTTCCTATAAAATGTTTTGGTTAGCGTAAGGTAAAAACATACCGGTATTTATTTGTGGGGCGTCTTACGTGATACCTTTATTTTCAAATGATTTTCAAAGTTAAGCAATTTTAACCTGTTTACTCATACCAGACCCATGTCTGACCCGGAGTTTATATTTTGTGTTTTTCATAAACTCTTGGGTACTCAAATTTTTATGAGTAGCCAAGTGATAGGTATTGCAAGTGTTGATTTTCTGGAGGAGCTATTTTGGGAAGAACTCCAGACGTATGTATCTTTATATGTAGTCCCGTTGAGTAGTTAGTGTATGTTGTATTTTGGATGTATGTATGGACATATATGTATATGTCAGTCCTGTTATATGATATTGTATGACTCTGATGTATGTATAACTATGTAAGAGTTATGTGATGTATTATATTTTGTTCCATTCCGCTGTGAGATTCTGATGTTGTTATTCTTTCTTTCTATTCTTTTCTATTTCTATCCCTTCTTTCTTAATGATGAAACGTCTTTCTTGGTTGAGAAAGGCGGGTCGTCACAGTTGGTATCAGAGCGCTAGGTCGAGCGAGTACCTAGGCTCTTGTATTATATTTATCTTGAGAGTGCGTATTTGTATTTTCATATAATTATATATACCTATCTAAATTTGTTGAGTTACCTGTTCAGGTGACCGACATGAGTTCCGGAAGAAGAGGTAGAGTTAGGGCCAGTACTTCAACAGATAATGGACGAAGTCAAAATGATGGTGAGGCTGTCAATCCAGTACCGTCTCAAGTTAGTTTTGCAGCTTTATGCAAGGATTTCAAAAATCTTGGAGGCCAACGATTCAAAGGTTCAGAGTCAATAATTGAAGTTCAAGACTGGCTACGCTCTTGCAAGCGTATTTTCAAGAGCATGAAATTGACTGATGAGCGTAAGAGGCATATGGCATTGTGGCAACTGCAAGGTGGTGCAGCAGCATGGTGGGATTCGACTATTGCAAATATTTCTGAGGATGACATTTCATGGGACAGATTTAAGGAATTGTTTGAAGAGAAGTTTGTACCAACGGTGGGAAGAACCCAATTGTATCGGGATTTTCTGTATTTGAAGCAGGGTAGTATGTCTGTTTTGGAGTATGAAACTAGATTCAACGAACTCTCTTGTTATGGACCAGGACTCATCGGTACTCCTCTGAAAAAGAATGAGAAATTTGTGGAAGGGTTGAGGCCTGAATTCCATGGGAAATTGACAGTGCTTCTGATGGGATCTTTTGTTGATTTTATTGATATGGCATTGAGATATAAAAGTTTGATGAGTAAGAAACCGGTGGCTCCAGTTGCAGCTTCAGGTGGAAATTTCACTAATTCGAATAAGCGGAAGTTTGATCCTAAATGGAGGAAACCAAATAAGAAGAAACCTGGAAATAACAAAGGACCTCGCAAGTGCTACATTTGTCAACAGGAAGGGCATTTGGCAAATAAATGTCCTAGAAAAGGATTCCAGCAACAACAGCAACCGCATCAGAGTGGCCCAGGATTAGCTATGGTGCCGAGATCATTGTGCTTTAATTGCCATCAGCCAGGACACATGATCAAGAATTGTCCACTTCTGCAGAGGGCGCCTTAGAATAAAGTTTTTGCTTTGGAAGCCAGACCATCTTCTTCTTCAATGGGCAAAGGGGTATTAGAAGGTACTTTACTTTTAGATGGAAAATATATTAGAGTTTTGTTTGATTCGGGTGCTTCCTTGAGTTTTATTTCTTTGGACTCTGTTGAAAAGTTTTCTCTTACCCCTAGATCTGTAGACAGTTCTATCTTGGTATCTAATCCTATATGAGGGGTGACCAAATTAGACACTATCTGTAAGGACTTGAAGATCTCTTATCTATCCCACAGTTTTTCTTGTGACCCGTATGTGTTGAATTTTATGGGATTTGATCTTATTTTGGGAATGGATTGGCTGGATAAGTATAAAGCCATTCTGAATTGTGATGAAGGAACAGTTTCGTTGGAAACTGATCTGGGTAGAATTTCCAGAGTGTCGTGTGATAATTCTGGAATTCACTTGAGCAGTCTTTTGCATGGAATTGAGCCTTCTGAAGAGAGTGTTGAAGACATTGATGTGGTTCGAGATTTTGTTGATGTTTTTGAAGAAGTTAAGTGTCTGCCACCACATCGAGAAATAGAATTCCGTATTGATTTATTCCAGGAGCTGTGCCAGTGATTCAACCCAGTAGGTGAATGGCTCCTAGGGAATGAGAAGAGTTGATTAAGTAGACTCAGGATCTTTTAGAGAAGGGGTTGATTAGACCCAGTTTTTCTTGTTGGGGTTCAGCGGCAATATTTGTGACAAAATCGGATGGATCACTGAGGTTCTGTGTAGATTATAGAGAATTGAAAAAAGTGACTATCTGTATTAAATATCCTCTTCCTCGCATCGATGATCTTTTTGACCAGTTGCATGGTGCTTCTATCTTTTCTCAACTAGATCTAGCTTCAGGTTTCCTTCAGTTGAGGGTAGCTGAAGACAATATTCCCTTGACTGCATTTAGGGGACCGAATTGCTTCTATGAGTGGTTGGTTATGCCGTTCGGATTAACCAACGCTACTGCCTACTTCGTTGACCTCATGAATCGAGTCTTTAGGGATGTGTTGAATAAGTTTGTGCTGGTATTCATTGATGATATCTTGGTCTAATCAAAATCTGAAGAAGAGCATAGGGAACATTTGAGGATTGTATTGGAGACTCTGAGGAGGCATGTGATGAAGGCGAAGTTCTCGAAGTGCCATTTCTGGAAATCAGAAGTTAAATTTTTAGGGCGCATTGTTTCGGGTGAAGGCATTTCTGTAGACTCAACGAAAGTTGAAACTATTCTGGAATGGAAACAGCCAGAGACACCGACGGAAGTTCGCAGTTTTCTAGGATTGGCTGGCTACTACAGGAAATTTATCAGGGATTATTCCAAGATTTCTTCACATCTGACAAAGCTGACCAGTAAAGGAGCAAAATTCAAATGGACACCTCAGTGCGAAGAAGCTTTTCAGGAATTGAAGCGAAGGCTTACTAGTGCACCAGTACTTGCTATTCCGGATGGGAAAAGCAAATTTGTGGTTTACACTGATGCTTGTATTGTGGGTTTGGGAGCAGTTCTGATGCAGAACGGAAGGGTTATCGCGTATGCTAGTCGGCAGTTGAAGCCGCACGAGTAGAACTGCGCTACTCATGATCTTGAATTGCTAGCCATTGTGTTTGCTTTGAAAATTCGAAGGCATTATCTTTTAGGAGAGAAATTCGAATTGTTCACGGATCAGAAACCGTTGAAATATCTATTCTCTAAAAAAGATCTAAATTTGAGACAGCAACGGTGGGTTGAATTTCTTGCATCCAATGATTTGGACATTCTATACACTCCGGAAAAAGCGAATGTCGTAGCTGATGCTCTCAGTAAGAACGCAGTTCTATCTCTTATGAAAGTGGTTCCATCTCTTATTGAAAGGATCTCAAGCAAGCAAGAATATGATAAGATGCTGAGGAGGATCATCAAGAGAGTCAGGAAGGGTCAATGTCCTAGTTTTGAAACTGATGGCCAAGGAAGGTTATGGATTAACGGGAGAATCTGTGTTCCGAATGATAAGGAGTTGAGGCAGGAAGTGTTGTCAGAAAGTCATCGCTCCAAATTGAATATTCATCCTGGAATCTCGAAGATGTATAAAGATATGAGGAGAGTATTCTGGTGGTCGAATATGAAGAAAGATATTGCTAGATTTGAGAACAGTTGTGCCATCTGTCAACAAGTTAAAGGTGATCAACAGAAATCTGCCGGGTTATTGCAACCTCTAGAAATTCCAAATTGGAAATGGGAAATGATCTCGATGGATGTTATTGATGGTTTGCCTAGAACCAGGAAAGGAATTGATGGTATATGGGTTATTGTGGATCTTTTAACTAAGAGTGTCCATTTTATACCAGTAAATGCAACCCGTACTGCAGTTTCTTTGGCGGAAATTTTCTTGAAGGATCGATTGCATGGTGTTCCAGTCAGCATAGTAAGTGATCATGATCCTATTTTCACTAGCCAATTTTGGGAAGCTCTGCAATCAACAATGGGAATAGATTTGAGATTGAGTACAGCCTATCATCCTCAAAATGACGGACAGACGGAAAGGCTTAATCGTATTCTTGAGGATATGCTACGGGCATGTGTTTTAGATTTTGGAGGATCTTGGGAGGACCATCTTCATCTAGTGGAATTTTCTTATAATAACAGTTATCAAGCGAGTATCTTGATGGCTCCTTATGAAGCTTTATACGGAAGACCGTGTAGATCCCCAGCTTGTTGGATTGAATCGAAGGATCGTCTTGTGCTCGGACCCGATCTTATTCGTGAAGCTTCTGCGAAGGTTGAGCTTATCATGAAAAGGATGAAAGCTGCTCAAGATCGTCAGAAGAAATATGCGGATAGAAGACGAAGGCCATTAGAATTTGAGATCGGAGACTTGGTTTTTGTTAAAGTTTCCCCAATTAAAGGTGCCATAAGATTCCGAAAAAGGGGAAAACTTGCTCCGAGATACATTGGACCATTTCGAGTATTGGAGAGAATTGGAGCTGTAGCCTACAGGATTGAATTGCCGGAGCGGATGTCTGGGATACACAATGTGTTTCACGTATCGCATTTGAGGAAACTTGTTCATGATCCCTCACTGGTCGTAGAACCGGTAATTCAAGAAGATTTGGAAGTTGAACCCGATCTAACTGTAGTCAGAAATCCAGTTCAGATTGTGGATCAAGACGAGAAGCAACTCAGGAACAAAGTGGTGAAACTCATCATGGTGCAATGGAGTGAGGATCCCAGAGATTGTACCTGGGAGACTCTCGATAGTTTTAGGAAAACGTATCCGGATTTGTGTCCGGATAGCTAGGGGAGTTTGTTTGTATTGTTGTTTGGATGCTTTGTTTGTTTGTTTGCTATTGTATGAATGATATGTATGTTTGGATTGTTAATATAAAAGCCTTTGAATTAACTGTTGTTTTAAATTTCGGGGACGAAATTCTTCTAAGGGGGGAGGAATGTAACAGCCCGGAATTTTTGACAGCATATTTTAATGAATATTTAATCTAATTTAAATTAAATACAAACTTTTCAATTTTAAAACTGATGAGATCTTTGATATGTAACAGTTATATGTTTTATAAAAGAAAATTTTGATTTGAAAATTTAAAATAGAATGCTTCAAAACCATTTAAAACAAAATCTGTCTTATTCAATAAAATCAAATCAAAGATTTAATATTTTATTATTTGTTAATTTATATGAACACAATTGTAGTTTTTAAAATGATAAGTTTAAAAATTAACAAACATAGTAATATTAACATAAACATAGAAATCTAATGCATACGTATAAAACAATATAAATAATTATAACATAAACATACAAAACTAGTATAAAACATAATTATAAATTATAAAATATAACTAAAAAGATAAATGTACAAATGTAAGTAATATAACTAAACAATGCTATGAATCAAAGGCTTGTAAAATCTGAAATACAAATGGAATAGAAGTAATATAGTCAAACGGTAATCTTTAAAATTCAATTGCACAACACAAAATCTTTAATAAAATTTATAACAAAGATACTTTGTAAATTAAGTATGCAAGAGACAAGACACAAATTTAATATAATATATCCTTATGCATTGCCTATGTACACATATACATATGTACAGCAATCAAGTGTTTTGTCCAGAGAAAAAAAAATACATAAATTAAATATAAACCTTATGAGCTGCTGGAAAATATTTATGCATAAGAAAAAAAAAGTTTTCACTTAAATATCATAAAACAAAATCTGGGTTTTGTACATATCAGTTAAGCATTAAATACATGTTATCATAATTAAGAGCAAAAGCATTAATTAGCATGACATTTTGTTCATGTAAGTACTATAGCCGAAATCTCCTTATCACTTCATTCTGCAGGATATTTTACTTGACCAATTAAAGAGAAAAATGACAACAAATACAAACTGGCCAGTTACAACCTGTAGGTTGCTTCTATATATATCCAATATATATATTATGTTCATTTATAAAAACTTGAACAGAACCTAACTGAAAATTTATTCAAAGCTGGAAACTAAAAAGAAGTTTCAGGAAATTCAAATCTGCAGTTTTCTTCATCAAACTCTATAACATTCAAACAACTCTCTGTTTAATTTAATATCAGGTGAGTAAACAAAATTTATAGTCTTAAGTTCATTTGTGAGGTTGATGTATTTATAATGTTATGATGACCTATGTATTGGGTTTGCAATTCTGTGTACAAGTATAAGTTTCCTGTTAAACTTGAATCTGTAGATTTAGTGTAGTTACAGAGTCAAGTACCATTCAAAATACAAGATATTCTCATTTGATTATTTATAGGCTTATGTTTTGTTAAAATAAACCATGTTGTCTGAATAAAAATAAAATCAAGATTTTAAAACTTTTGCAAGCTTGTCAATGGAGTATGCTCACTGTAAAATGATTTACAGGGAAACCATTTAATTTGTGTTAAATTCAAGTATAATAAATTACTGATTCAAATAACTAGCAAGAATCTATATACAAAGTTAGGATTTCTAAATTGAAAACGATGATTTTTAGTTCATTATTTATGGTGCAATTTGAATATGAAATGAAATTACATTTTTGTCAATTGTGGCTGATTCAACTGATTTTAGTTGTTGAATATTTTCGTGAAGCAAGCTTGAAGAAGTATTAACACAGGAAAAATGCTTAAAAAAAATTTCGAATGCATAGATTTTTCGGTGGAGGTAAAAGTAGGGTTTTAGTGCCTATTTTTTTAATGCTCTGTAAAATTTTGTTTTCGGCATCATAGGGAAACCGAGTTGATTGTGATTTTAGGTGGAGTTGGGGGGATGTGATGGAAGTTCTGGTGGAGTTTCATCACCTCCGGTGATGGATGGTGGCCGCACGAAGGATTTGTCAACGGGTGTTTGTTGTCGCATGTTCGAGCTGCAGGTCATTTTTTGTTTTCAGCTTGTAATTTCAAATATGGGTTTCGATTTCGTATGAGTGGACGTTTTGTGATTTATGGGGGCTGCCGTGAGTTACCGGAGACCAAGCGCACCACTGTGCACGTGCACGGTGGCGCGAGCGTGTTAGTGTAGTCGTGGGTGACTTCGTATCGAGTGATACTCGAGTGAGAAGGGGAGGTGACTTCGGGTCATTCTCGTGTGTGACTTCAGCTGTAACGACCCGTATTTTACGTGTCGATAAAACGTAGAATTTGCAGGTCGATAGTGTTGTTTGTGTGGCCTCTAGCTTGAGTCGTTTAGGAGTTGACCCGAGTGCAAGTGATGAGTCGTGACCGACTCATAGATAAGTCGTAGACGACTTAAGGGGATGGACCGAGTTAAGGGTTGAGTCGTGACCGACTCATAGGATAGGTCGTAGGTAGGGGTGAGCGACCTAAGGAGCTAACGGGTTAGGATGTTAATGTGTTGAGAGTTAGGTCGGTTGAGCGACCTAGGATAGAGGAACGACCTAAGAAAGTGACCGACCTAGTGGAGAGCGACCTAAGAGGGGGTAGCGACCTAAAGGTTAGGCGACTTAGAGATGGACCGACCCAGGAAAGTAGCCGACTTAGGGTTTAGAGAGGCAGGCTTGAGTCGTGACCGACTCATAGGGGTTAGCGAGTTAGTATGCTACGACCTAAGGAGTTGAAGGGTTAACTTGTTGCCGAGATAACTAGTGGCCGAGTTATGAGAATTAGCGAGTCAATGTGTTAAAAGGATTGAGTCTTGACCGAGTTAGCAGGTTGACCGACCTAAGGGTGTTGCCGAGTTAAGGTTTGGACCGACTCAAGGAATAGGGCTTGGATCGGCAGGAGGATGAGTCGTTAGTGGCTTAAGACTTATGTGTGTCGGCATCGTAGTTGAGTCGGCTAGGAGTTAGGTCGGTGGGCCGACTTAGTGTTGAGTCGTTGGGATCTTAGGTCGGTAGGAAGTAAGTCGGCAGTATATGTTGAGGCATTGGGTCGGTAGGAGGTTAGGTCGGCACCCAATATGGAGATGGTGGACATTGGTTAAGCCGTGACCGACTCATGTTGAGTCGGCAAAGGTTGGTTGGGACGTGTCTAGGATAAGTCGGCTTGGTGGGTGAGTCGGTATCACAGTTGAGTCGTATGGGATGTTGAGTCGTCGGACGACTTAGGATTTGGAGTGTTAGGTCGGCTCTAGTATTAAGTCGTAGGTCGGCCTGGTTTGTTGAGTCATGAGAGTGGCTTGTATTAGGTCGGCAAAGCAATGAGTCGTGAACGACTCATAGTGAGTCGGCTGTGTTGAGTCGGCAAGGGGATGAGTCGGGGACGACTCAGGAGTTGGGTCGGCGGCGACTTAGGACGGCCGAGACATGGGGGTTTCAGCCTATAAATAGTGGACTTTGGCTCACTTTTTGGCACCGGTTTTCGAAGCGACGAAGTGCTGCCATTTTGAGAGCTCGACTACAACATTTCTTCATCTCCTTTTCTCCATTCCAATCTAGTTCTAACATCCATCCAAGATTGAAGATCAAGATCAAAGATCAAGAGCCAAAGTTGAAGATTTTCATCCGAAGAAGCTAGATTTCACCGTTTCAAGTGAAATTTCTCCGGATCAAGCTCAAGTCCTTGCTGTCCAGATCTGAAGTTGATTGATTTTAGGTTGTTTTGGTGATTTGGTGAGTGGTAGTTATCTCTCACGCGGACCCAAAGGAGTGTAGTGGATTGGTAGCTAGTTTATGTGTTTGAAATAGCATTTTCTCGCATTGTCCTTAAGTCTGCATGTAGATCCATCATTTTTGAAGATGTTTACCTATGCATATTTGTTTAACAAGTATTAGAGACAAAACCCATGTTTTATATTTGATAGATCTATGCTAAAAACCATGATTTCACATATGTTGGACTTTTGCTCGTTTATTTACGAAATTCCCATTATAGTTGATATTGCTTAAATTGCTTAATAGATCTTGTTTGAATGATTGATTATTTGAATGTATGATTGATTTGATTGTTTCCAAGTTAGCTAGTAGTTGATTTGGAACAAGATGATGAAAGAGGATTCAAAAGCTATGGAAGAAGGCTCTTGAATGGTGAAAGCTGCTTAAGGCATATGTAGCGGATGTTGAAGCTCATATGTATAGATTGGATGATGTTGAGATGGGACTTTGCCATGATTTGATGAGGCAAGCCATGTTGTTGAGTTGAGACTTTGCTTTGATGCGATGAAGCGAAGTATGATGTGAGTCTTGGCTTAATCCAAGCAGGGATCATTCCAAGCATGTTGATAACTTGAAGAGTAGTTCAAGTTGGTTGATAATGGATTGTTCAAGAGGTAGCTTGAGCTTGTATGAGGATAGTCGTCAAGAAGGATGGCTAGGAGGCTTGGATATCGTCGTTGTTGAAGGTTCTAGCATGCTCAAAAGCAAGAGTACATGGGGCGCCCATAACGACTACAGGTAGGTAGTCGGGACACCCAAAAGACTACAGGTAGGTAGTTGAGTACTCTGGGCAAAGTAGATAAGTCCTAGGCACAAGGCAGTGTGCGGAGTTATGGTTAGAACCGGGGTTACCATTAGCCCTTGACAGATGGTCATTCAACTAACGGTGAAATCGAGGCAAGGATAACAGTGATAGCCAGAGTCATGGATGTTTGGTTGTATTATCATTCGGCTTCAAGAGCGGTGTTTTCTGGGTGCTTATCTGATCTTGGTTTAGGCCTTGGGGGTTTGTATTTGGAAAACATCGTCCTTGACTCGAGTGGTATTCGCTTTACCTTAATTGTCTATGTTGTTATGCTTGCTTCTCCTTAGTGTATGTCTGGGGCTATCACTGTAGAAAGAGGTGGAGTGGGATGGTTTGGTTCCTATTCCTTTTATCCTTTATGCTCTTTTGGTATGTTTGATAGTTGATTTACTGCTCACTAAGACTTTGTCTGACTCAAGGTTTTATGTCTCCTCTTATTACCTTGGGCTGTTCATCCATGTTTGGGATGGGCAGACTAGGTAGCAGGTGACAGGTGCTGTGCTAGGAGTTCAACGCTGAAGATGACGAAGACGAGCAGGAGGCTTTGCATATTAGTTTTCTTACTATATGTACTGGATATCCGCTGCTGTTTTTGGTTGAGTGATTTGTAGTGAGGCTTTCATGTATGGATTTGAGTAGATGATTGTATGAAACTACTGTGATGCTTATATGATGATGTTCTGTTCTATGGAGCTTCACTATATTATATTTCTCTATTGTATTTTATCCATGCGCTGTGAGTTATGCGATAGAGATTCTTTTGTTTTGTTTTACCCTGACTATCGTCCATGGCTGCCTGGCACGCCTTTCAGCGCATTATTTACTTGTATTGGTGCGGGAGTCATGGGCGGTCGTCACATTTGGTATCAGAGCTTTGGTTAATCGATTTTAGCCAACGCTCGCTGATGTAACTACGTAAGAGAGACGTAATTGTAATTTGATGGATGATTACTATATATAATATAGTAGTTTAGAAGGGTTTGAACTCCTTATGCAGTTGTTTCTTAAGGTGTTCTAATCATTCTTATTTACAGATATTAAGGATGAGTCGAAGTGAGAGACAAGCTGCGAGGGGTAGCCGTGATCCTAGGGAAGCTGTTGATTATGCTCCTATGTTTGAGGCCATGATGACTTCAATCATGAGGAGAATACCAGCTTCAGGATCATCTGTGGATGTGGGAGTTCAAGTCCAAGCTCCGAGACCGGTGGATTTTGCCAAGCTTTGCAAGGATTATACTGCTCTTGGAGGAAAAGCTTTCTTGGGGACGGAGTCGACTATTGAGGTGCAGAGATGGATTGATGCATGTCGAAGGATCTTTGGTGACTTAGGGATTGAGGATGCAACTAAGAGGAAGCTTGCATCGAGACAGCTTCAGGGGAGAGCTGCTGATTGGTGGAATTCTATCACCATCGATACCCCAGAAGAAGAGATTACTTGGGAGCAATTCCAAGTTAGATTTGAAGCTAAGTTCATCTCTACTTCTCAGAAATCTGTCTTGTTTAAGAAGTTTGTAGAGCTCAAGCAAGGGGGGAGACCTGTTCTTGAGTATATTTCTGAGTTTGAAGCTTTGTCCAAGTATGCCAGATCGTATATTGATTCTCCCTACCAGAAGAATGAAAAGTTTGTGACTGGTCTGGATGCTTATCTTGGGAGGCAGTTGGTGGATCATCTGGACGATCCGTTTGAGAAGCTTGTGGAAAAAGCCCTTAGGCATGAGAGTTTGTTTCCTAAGGAAAGTTCTGTTGTTGCTGTAACCAGGGAAGGATCTAAACCACACCAGAATGGCAATAAGAGGAGGAAGCAGCAGCAGCAGAAGGGTAAGGATGGCCAGAAGAAGCCGAAAGGCGAAGTGACTTGTTATAACTGCCAACAGAAGGGCCATCTTTACAAAGATTGTAAGAATCCCAAAGTGCCGGGAAAGTGTTATAACTGTGATAAGCTGGGACATATCAAGAAGGATTGCCCAGAGCCGAGGAAAGATAGGCAGATTGTGCAAGCCTATGCTTTGGGAGTTGTGCCGTCGTCTTCAAAAGCTCCGACTGCTGAAGAAAAGGGGAAGAGTGTGGTGGTTCAAGGTACTCTTTCTATTTGTGGTGTTCCAGTTAGAGTGTTGTTTGATACTGGAGCGTCGCATTCTTTTGTTTGTGATGATTTGGTAAGCCGGTTAGGTATGAAACCGGATATTGTTGATAGGCCATTGGTTGTGACTAATCCGGTAGGGGGTTCGTCATGTTTGTGTATGTTATGCCGTGGTCTAGTTGTGTCGAGTCATGATTGCTCGTTTGTTTGTGATTGCTTTGTTCTGAACTTTGCGGGGTTCGGAATTATTTTGGGTATGGACTGGCTTAGGAAGTATGCGGCTAGGATTGATTGTGAGAGGCTTGAGGTGACAATCGGGAATGTGGAAGGGCGAAAGGTTGTGATACGATGTAAGCATGAAGAAGGCGTCTTCATGAGCTTCATGTATTCGCTAGTTGTTCCACGGGATGGACTGTCATCAGTGCCTATTGTGAATGAGTTTGGTGATGTCTTTGAGGAAGTCAAAGGGTTGCCGCCGCATAGGGAGATCGAGTTTCGTATCGATCTAGTTGAGGGAGCCAGACCTGTTGTGATGCCTCTTAGGCGGATGGCACCGAGGGAGCAGCAAGAGCTGAAGGTGCAGGTTGATGACCTTTTGCGGAAAGGATTCATTCGGAGAAGTGTGTCCGAATGGGGTGCGCCAGTTGTGTTCGCAACCAAAACGGATGGATCGTTGAGGTTGTGTGTTGATTATCGTGAGCTGAATAAGGTGACTAAGAAGAACAAGTATCCATTGCCGAGAATAGATGACTTGTTTGATCAGCTTCACGAGGCTAAGGTGTTTTCTCAGATGGATTTGGCAACGGGATTTCACCAGTTGAGAGTGGCAAAGGATAGTGTGCCGAAGACTGCTTTCAGGACACCATCCGGGTTTTATGAGTGGCTGGTAATGCCGTTTGGATTGACTAACGCGCCAGCATATTTTGTGGATCTTATGAATAGAGTGTTCAGAGATCAGTTGAATAAGTTCGTGCTTGTGTTCGTGGATGATATTCTGATTTATTCCAGAACTGAGGGAGAGCACAAGACGCACTTGAGGATTGTTTTGGAAATTTTGCGGAAACATCAGCTGAAGGCTAAGTTTTCGAAGTGTCACTTCTGGAAGAGTGAAGTGAGGTTCTTAGGCCATGTTATCTCTGGAAATGGAATAGCGGTTGACCCCGCTAAGGTGGCAGTGATCCAGGATTGGGTTAGACCTAAGAATGCATCTGATGTGAGAAGTTTTCTTGGATTAGCAGGATATTATCGTCGGTTTATCAAAGACTTTTCCAAGATAGCTGCACCGTTGACAGGATTGACGAAAAAGAACCAAGTGTTCAAATGGGATGATAAGTGTGAGCAAGCTTTTGTAATCCTGAAAGAGCGATTGACGAGTGCTCCTGTTTTGACTATTCCAAGTGGGAATGATGAGATGGTGGTTTACACCGATGCATGTGGCACTGGACTAGGAGCGGTGCTAATGCAGAAGGATAAAGTTGTTGCGTATGCAAGTCGACAACTGAAGCCGCATGAAAGGAATTATCCGACTCATGATTTGGAGTTAGCGGCGATTGTGTTTGCTTTGAAGATGTGGAGACATTACCTATTGGGAGTTAGATTCGAGCTGTTTACAGATCATAAGTCGTTGAAGTATCTGTTCTCCCAAAAGGATTTAAATCTTCGACAGCAACGATGGCTAGAGTTCCTAGCATCTTATGATTTTGGTATAGCCTATACTCCGGGAAAAGGTAACGCAGTGGCTGATGCGTTAAGTCGAAGACATGCAGGTTTGGGAGCCATGTTTTCAGAGTGGAGGAGTCTCGAGTATTTGGCTGAGTTTGATTTCAGGCCTAGATGCGAGTTGGAACCTGAGATGTTGGCAAACTTATCGATAAGGCCTACTCTGGTGGAAAGGATTGGTGAGAGCCAAAAGAGAGATGATAAGCTTGTCAGGATTATCCGAGATTTGGAAGCTGGATTAACTCCAGAGAAGGATAAGGGATTCGAGGTCGATCGAGAGGGTTGGCTTCGAAAGCAAGGAAGATTGGTTGTTCCCGATGTGGATGGATTGAGAGATGAAGTTCTAAGGGAAAGTCATCACTCGAAGTTGACAATTCATCCAGGTGGTAATAAGATGTATCGGGATATGAAGAGAGCTTACTACTGGGAAGGTATGAAGAAGGATGTTGGAAGTTTTATTTCCAAGTGTATGAATTGCCAGTTAGTGAAAGCTGAGCAGAAGAAGCCCAGTGGATTACTTCAGCCATTAGAAGTTCCTACATGGAAGTGGGAGCAAGTGTCGATGGATTTTATTGATGGTCTACCTAGAACCAGGACAGGGAATGAAGGGATTTGGGTCATCGTAGATCGTTTGACTAAAAGTGCAAGGTTCATTCCTGTTCGATCGACTAGGACTGCATCGAAGTTGGCTGAGTTGTATGTGAAGTGGATTGTTCGATTCCATGGTGTTCCGAAGAGTATAGTGAGCGATCGAGATCCGTTGTTCACTAGTGGATTTTGGAAGAGCTTCCAGGAAGTTTTGGGAACTGAGTTGTGTTTGAGTACAGCTTATCACCCTCAAACAGATGGTCAGACTGAGAGAGTCAACCGAGTTTTGGAAGATCTCCTTAGAGCTTGTGTTTTGGACTTCGGAGGATCATGGGAGGATCACCTTCATTTGGTGGAGTTTGCTTATAATAACAGTTATCAGTCGAGCATTGGTATGGCACCATATGAGGCATTATATGGAAGACCGTGTAACTCTCCGACATGTTGGTTGGAGGCTGGAGAAAAGCTGATACTTGGGCCAGAGATGATTCGACAGACTTCGGATGATATAGAGATCATTCGGCAAAGAATGAAGGCAGCCCAGGATCGTCAGAAAAGTTATGCCGATAACCGTCGAAAGGATTTGGAATTCGACGTAGGTGATATGGTTTTTGTGAAGATTTCTCCATTGAAGAATGTTATTAGATTCGGGAAGAAAGGGAAATTGACTCCTAGATTTGTTGGACCATTTCCGATTACCGAGCGAATTGGAAAGCTCGCTTATAGATTGGAGTTACCGGAAAAGATGGCGGGTGTGCACAGTGTTTTTCATGTATCTTATCTACGGAAGTATGTGCACGACCCAACTACGGTGGTTTCTGCTGATAGCTGTGAAGACTTGGAGGTTGATCCAGTTGTTTCGAGACCTCGTAAGCCGCTTCGTATTGTTGAAACTGATACGAAACAGCTTAGGAGGAAGACGATTACGTTGCTCAAGGTACAATGGAGTGACGATGTTAACGACTGTACATGGGAGGAGGAAGAGAGGATGAAGGCAGCTCATCCCGGACTCTTCGAGGTATGGCCCTAAAGTGTCGTGACATCTCATGAATTTGTAGCTTGTTCTAAGTCTTAGAATTCTGCATGCTAGGTTAGAATTGGATGCATGGTTTGTTGATTGCTATGGATGGTAGGCATGCGGAATATCTTTGATTGCTGTTGTTTGCTTGGAATTTCGGGGGCGAAATTCCTAAGGGGGAGAGAATGTAACGACCCGTATTTTACGTGTCGATAAAACGTAGAATTTGCAGGTCGATAGTGTTGTTTGTGTGGCCTCTAGCTTGAGTCGTTTAGGAGTTGACCCGAGTGCAAGTGATGAGTCGTGACCGACTCATAGATAAGTCGTAGACGACTTAAGGGGATGGACCGAGTTAAGGGTTGAGTCGTGACCGACTCATAGGATAGGTCGTAGGTAGGGGTGAGCGACCTAAGGAGCTAACGGGTTAGGATGTTAATGTGTTGAGAGTTAGGTCGGTTGAGCGACCTAGGATAGAGGAACGACCTAAGAAAGTGACCGACCTAGTGGAGAGCGACCTAAGAGGGGGTAGCGACCTAAAGGTTAGGCGACTTAGAGATGGACCGACCCAGGAAAGTAGCCGACTTAGGGTTTAGAGAGGCAGGCTTGAGTCGTGACCGACTCATAGGGGTTAGCGAGTTAGTATGCTACGACCTAAGGAGTTGAAGGGTTAACTTGTTGCCGAGATAACTAGTGGCCGAGTTATGAGAATTAGCGAGTCAATGTGTTAAAAGGATTGAGTCTTGACCGAGTTAGCAGGTTGACCGACCTAAGGGTGTTGCCGAGTTAAGGTTTGGACCGACTCAAGGAATAGGGCTTGGATCGGCAGGAGGATGAGTCGTTAGTGGCTTAAGACTTATGTGTGTCGGCATCGTAGTTGAGTCGGCTAGGAGTTAGGTCGGTGGGCCGACTTAGTGTTGAGTCGTTGGGATCTTAGGTCGGTAGGAAGTAAGTCGGCAGTATATGTTGAGGCATTGGGTCGGTAGGAGGTTAGGTCGGCACCCAATATGGAGATGGTGGACATTGGTTAAGCCGTGACCGACTCATGTTGAGTCGGCAAAGGTTGGTTGGGACGTGTCTAGGATAAGTCGGCTTGGTGGGTGAGTCGGTATCACAGTTGAGTCGTATGGGATGTTGAGTCGTCGGACGACTTAGGATTTGGAGTGTTAGGTCGGCTCTAGTATTAAGTCGTAGGTCGGCCTGGTTTGTTGAGTCATGAGAGTGGCTTGTATTAGGTCGGCAAAGCAATGAGTCGTGAACGACTCATAGTGAGTCGGCTGTGTTGAGTCGGCAAGGGGATGAGTCGGGGACGACTCAGGAGTTGGGTCGGCGGCGACTTAGGACGGCCGAGACATGGGGGTTTCAGCCTATAAATAGTGGACTTTGGCTCACTTTTTGGCACCGGTTTTCGAAGCGACGAAGTGCTGCCATTTTGAGAGCTCGACTACAACATTTCTTCATCTCCTTTTCTCCATTCCAATCTAGTTCTAACATCCATCCAAGATTGAAGATCAAGATCAAAGATCAAGAGCCAAAGTTGAAGATTTTCATCCGAAGAAGCTAGATTTCACCGTTTCAAGTGAAATTTCTCCGGATCAAGCTCAAGTCCTTGCTGTCCAGATCTGAAGTTGATTGATTTTAGGTTGTTTTGGTGATTTGGTGAGTGGTAGTTATCTCTCACGCGGACCCAAAGGAGTGTAGTGGATTGGTAGCTAGTTTATGTGTTTGAAATAGCATTTTCTCGCATTGTCCTTAAGTCTGCATGTAGATCCATCATTTTTGAAGATGTTTACCTATGCATATTTGTTTAACAAGTATTAGAGACAAAACCCATGTTTTATATTTGATAGATCTATGCTAAAAACCATGATTTCACATATGTTGGACTTTTGCTCGTTTATTTACGAAATTCCCATTATAGTTGATATTGCTTAAATTGCTTAATAGATCTTGTTTGAATGATTGATTATTTGAATGTATGATTGATTTGATTGTTTCCAAGTTAGCTAGTAGTTGATTTGGAACAAGATGATGAAAGAGGATTCAAAAGCTATGGAAGAAGGCTCTTGAATGGTGAAAGCTGCTTAAGGCATATGTAGCGGATGTTGAAGCTCATATGTATAGATTGGATGATGTTGAGATGGGACTTTGCCATGATTTGATGAGGCAAGCCATGTTGTTGAGTTGAGACTTTGCTTTGATGCGATGAAGCGAAGTATGATGTGAGTCTTGGCTTAATCCAAGCAGGGATCATTCCAAGCATGTTGATAACTTGAAGAGTAGTTCAAGTTGGTTGATAATGGATTGTTCAAGAGGTAGCTTGAGCTTGTATGAGGATAGTCGTCAAGAAGGATGGCTAGGAGGCTTGGATATCGTCGTTGTTGAAGGTTCTAGCATGCTCAAAAGCAAGAGTACATGGGGCGCCCATAACGACTACAGGTAGGTAGTCGGGACACCCAAAAGACTACAGGTAGGTAGTTGAGTACTCTGGGCAAAGTAGATAAGTCCTAGGCACAAGGCAGTGTGCGGAGTTATGGTTAGAACCGGGGTTACCATTAGCCCTTGACAGATGGTCATTCAACTAACGGTGAAATCGAGGCAAGGATAACAGTGATAGCCAGAGTCATGGATGTTTGGTTGTATTATCATTCGGCTTCAAGAGCGGTGTTTTCTGGGTGCTTATCTGATCTTGGTTTAGGCCTTGGGGGTTTGTATTTGGAAAACATCGTCCTTGACTCGAGTGGTATTCGCTTTACCTTAATTGTCTATGTTGTTATGCTTGCTTCTCCTTAGTGTATGTCTGGGGCTATCACTGTAGAAAGAGGTGGAGTGGGATGGTTTGGTTCCTATTCCTTTTATCCTTTATGCTCTTTTGGTATGTTTGATAGTTGATTTACTGCTCACTAAGACTTTGTCTGACTCAAGGTTTTATGTCTCCTCTTATTACCTTGGGCTGTTCATCCATGTTTGGGATGGGCAGACTAGGTAGCAGGTGACAGGTGCTGTGCTAGGAGTTCAACGCTGAAGATGACGAAGACGAGCAGGAGGCTTTGCATATTAGTTTTCTTACTATATGTACTGGATATCCGCTGCTGTTTTTGGTTGAGTGATTTGTAGTGAGGCTTTCATGTATGGATTTGAGTAGATGATTGTATGAAACTACTGTGATGCTTATATGATGATGTTCTGTTCTATGGAGCTTCACTATATTATATTTCTCTATTGTATTTTATCCATGCGCTGTGAGTTATGCGATAGAGATTCTTTTGTTTTGTTTTACCCTGACTATCGTCCATGGCTGCCTGGCACGCCTTTCAGCGCATTATTTACTTGTATTGGTGCGGGAGTCATGGGCGGTCGTCACATCAGCAGTGTTTTATAACTTTAACTAAAAAAATGAGAAGAAGGTAAGAAACAGGGAAAGGGAGAAGAAGGGGGAATGGGAGATAGAGAGAGATGCGGGTAACGCACGGGAAAAACTCGATGTTTTCTCGTGTAAAGACAGGAGGCTGTCTCGGGTCCATTACCGTATAATCGTGCATAACAATTTTTGTCTTAGTATGTGCTGTAACTAAGTTAGTTTAGAAATTAGTTAGTTAGGTTAATATTTGATTAAAAGTTGATTATGGTAAGTATGTAAAGATAGGTGATTAGAAAGAAGTAATTAGGATGTTAATTAATTTATACTTGAGATTTTAAATTGATAACTTTAAATTAATTTTGGAATTTAAAATTTTATCATATGTTAAATCAATTTTAAATTTAAGAACGTTAGCTAATTACTTAAAAGTTAATTAATGGTAATTAACTTAAGTGATTAATTAAAGATTATATAATTAATTAAATTGATAATAAAGTAACTTGTGGTAATTAAATAAGTAATTACTTTTTAATAAGTGAGTTATTAATTAACAATTAAAAATAAATTAATTAACTGAGTAATTAAGTAACAGTTAATGAACAGAAGTTAATTAATTAAATAAGTATTAAAGATTAGATGATTAATAAATTAATAATTAATGGCAACTAATTAATTAATTGATCATTAATAAGTTAATTAATCAGTAATTAATTGGATAGAATAAAATAGTTTATTCTTAAGCAATCAATTAAGTAAAGTAAAAAACAAACTGTTTGGTATGCATTGATAATTCTGTTTGATTGACTTTGACATCTGTTTGATGATGCTTCTGTGATATGTTATAATATATTATGGATATCTGTGATAACTGTGTATGATCTATTTGTTATGTGAATTTTAATATTAAATTGAACTGTTAAGTTAAATAGACAACTTGGCCCTTAAAATGGCGTTTGGATTTCGATGAGACCGGGATCGGAAGAATTGATTTTGATTCTCCGAAAACCACATCGATCCAAATTAAACGATAGGTCGTGACTTATCAAATGGTGATCGAGATGGCGTTTCAGAATGTAAGGGTTATCGTCGTTAACTCTGAGGGTGATTCCAAAATGAGTGTAACGAGATAATGCCTTCGGTTTCATTCGAACCCGAAACGAACTTGTATGGATTGAATGCTTTCAACACATCGTCAGGCGGACGATAAGCATTCTAAGATATGTTCAATAAAGGTAATCGTAGCCACAAGCCTCATCAACCGGGAATGGCTAAAATAGGGGAGATGCAGCAAGGTTAGGTGGGTCATGCCCAAGCAGGACAAGATATTCCCCTGTCTAGATGTCCCTTTTTATTTCGGCTGTGTGAGCAGTTGTTGACCACAACTTCGGGGTTATCTTGTTCGGGACTGTTCAGTAAGGAATGGTTCCAGCCTTGTGTTGTAGGGGGTCGGGAGTGATCCTCGGTACGGTGATCTAGGCCCCGTACTGTGACGGGCGGTACCCCAGTAGCCCTGCCATTGTTGGAAATCCATTTTTCCTACGAGACCCTACGGTTTTGATTTGTATTACCCACTTTCGTGGCTAGTAGCTGGAATTTAATAGATGTAACAATTTCGGCTATTTTCTATTTACTTGAAAACCCTAGACACTATTATAATATCACTGAATTTCCTATAAAATGTTTTGGTTAGCGTAAGGTAAAAACTTACCCGTATTTATTTGTCGGGAGTCTTACGTGATACCTTTATTTTCAAATGATTTTCAAAGTTAAGAAATTTTTACCTATTTACTCATACCAGACCTATGTCTCACCCGGAGTTTATATTTTGTGTTTTTCATAAACTCTTGGGTACTCAAATTTTTATGAGTAGCCAAGTGATAGGTATTGGAAGTGTTGATTTTCTGGAGGAGCTATTTTGGGAAGAAGTCCAGACGTATGTATCTTTATATGTCGTCCCGTTGAGTAGTTAGTGTATGCTGTATTTTGGATGTATGTATGGACATATATGTATATTTCAGTATTGTTATATGATATTGTATGACTCTGATGTATGTATAACTATGTAATAGTTATGTGATGTATTATATTTTGTTCTATTCCGCTGTGAGATTCTGATGTTGTTATTCTTTCTTTCTATTCTTTTCTATTTCTATCCCTTCTTTCTTAATGATGAAACGTCTTTCTGGGTTGAGAAAGGCGGGTCGTCACAGTTGGTATCAGAGCGCTAGGTCGAGCGAGTACCTAGGCTCTTGTATTATATTTATCTTGAGAGTGCGTATTTGTATTTTCATATAATTATATATACCTATCTAAATTTGTTGAGTTACCTGTTCTGGTGACCGACATGAGTTCCGGAAGAAGAGGTAGAGTTAGGGCCAGTACTTCAACGGATAATGGACGAAGTCAAAATGTTGGTGAGGCTGGCAATCCAGTACCGTCTCAAGTTAGTTTTGCAGCTTCATGCAAGGATTTCAAAAATCTTGGAGGCCAACCATTCAAAGGTTCAGAGTCAATAATTGAAGTTCAAGACTGGCTACGCTCTTGCGAGCGTATTTTCAAGAGCATGAAATTGACTGATGAGCGTAAGAGGCATATGGCATCGTGGCAACTGCAAAGTGGTGCAGCAGCATGGTGGGATTCAACTATTGCAAAAATTTCTGAGGATGACATTTCATGGGACAAATTTAAGGAATTGTTTGAAGAGAAGTTTGTGCCAACGGCAGGAAGAACCCAATTGTATCAGGATTTTCTGTATTTGAAGCAGGGTAGTATGTCTGTTTCGGAGTATGAAACTAGATTCAACGAACTCTCTTGTTATGGACCAGAACTCGTCGATACTCCTCTGAAAAAGAATGAGAAATTTGTGCAAGGGTTGAGGCCTGAATTCCATGGGAAATTGACAGTGCTTCTGAAGGGATCTTTTGTTGATTTGATTGATATGGCATTGAGATATGAAAGTTTGATGAGTAAGAAATCGGTGGCTCTAGTTACAACTTCAGGTGGAAATTTCACTAATTTGAATAAGCGAAAGTTCGATCCTAAATGGAGGAAACCGAATAGGAAGAAACCTGGAAATAACAACGGACCTCGCAAGTGCTACATTTGTCAACAGGAAGGGCATTTGGCAAATAAATGTCCTAGAAAAGGATTCCAGCAACAACAGCAACCGCATCAGAGTGGCCCAGGATCAGCTATGGTGCAGAGATCATTGTGCTTTAATTGCCATCAGCCGGGACACATGATCAAGAATTGTCCACTTCTGCAGAGGGCACCTCAGAATAAAGTTTTTGCTTTGGAAGCCGGACCATCTTCTTCTTCAATGGGCAAAGGAGTATTAGAAGGTACTTTACTTTTAGATGGAAAATATATTAGAGTTTTGTTTGATTCGGGTGCTTCCTTGAGTTTTATTTCTTTGGACTCTGTTGAAAAGTTTTCTCTTACCCTTAGTTCTGTAGACAGTTCTATCTTGGTATCTAATCCTATAGGAGGGGTGACCAAATTAGACACTATCTATAAGGACTTGAAGATCTCTTATCTATCCCACAGTTTTTCTTGTGACCCGTTTGTGTTGAATTTTAAGGGATTTGATCTTATTTTGGGAATGGATTGGCTGGATAAGTATAAAGCTATTTTGAATTGTGATGAAAGAACAGTTTCGTTGGAAACTGATCTGGGTTGAATTGCCAGAGTGTCGTGTGATAATTCTGGAATTCGCTTGAGCAGTCTTTTGCATGGAATTGAGCCTTCCGAAGAGAGTGTTAAAGTCATCGATGTGGTTCGAGATTTTGTTGATGTTTTTGAAGAAGTTAAGTGTTTGCCACCACATCGAGAAATAGAATTCCGTATTGATTTGATTCCAGGAGCTGTGCCAGTGATTCAGCCCAGTAGGAGAATGGCTCCTAGGGAAAGAGAAGAGTTGATTAAGCAGACTCAGGATCTTTTAGAGAAGGGGTTGATTAGACCCAGTTTTTCTTGTTGGGGTTCAGCGGCAGTGTTTGTGACCAAATCAGATGGATCACTGAGGTTTTATGTGGATTATAAAGATTTGAACAAAGTGACTATCCGTAATAAATATCCTCTTCCTCGCATCGATGATCTTTTTGACCAGTCACATGGTGCTTCTATCTTTTCTCAACTAGATCTAGCTTCAGGTTTCCATCAGTTGAGGGTAGCTGAAGACAATATTCCCTTGACTGCATTTAGGGGCTCGAATTATTTCTATGAGTGGTTGGTTATGCCGTTTGGATTAACCAACACTCCTGCCTACTTCGTTGACCTCATGAATCGAGTCTTTAAGGATGTGTTGAATAAGTTTGTGCTGGTATTCATTGATGATATATTGGTCTATTCAAAATTTGAAGAAGAGCATAGGTAACATTTGAGGATTGTATTGGAGACTCTGAGGAGGCATGTGCTAAAGGCGAAGTTCTCGAAGTGCCATTTTTGGAAATCAGAAGTTAAATTTTTAGGGCACATTGTTTCGGGTGAAGGCATTTCTGTAGACCTAGCGAAAATTGAAACTATTCTAGAATAGAAACAGCCAGAGACACCGACGGAAGTTCGCAGTTTTCTAGGATTGGCTGGTTACTACAGGAAATTTATCAGGGATTATTCCAAGATTTCTTCACATCTGACCAAGCTGACCAGAAAAGGAGCAAAATTCAAATGGACACCTCAGTGCGAAGAAGCTTTTCAGGAATTGAAGCGAAGGCTTACTAGTGCACCAGTACTTGCTGTTCCGGATGGGAAAAGCAAATTTGTGGTTTACACTGATGCTTGTATTGTGGGTTTGGGAGCAGTTCTGATGTAGAACGGAAGGGTTATCGCGTATGCTAGTCGGCAGTTGAAGCCACACGAGAAGAACTACGCTACGCGTGATCTTGAATTGCTAGCCATTGTGTTTGCTTTGAAAATTTGGAATCATTATCTTTTAGGAGAGAAATTCGAATTGTTCACGGATCGAAAACCGTTGAAATATCTCTTCTCTCAAAAAGATCTAAATTTGAGACAGCAACGGTGGGTTGAATTTCTTGCATCCTATAATTTGGACATTCTGTACACTCCGGAAAAAGCGAATGTCGTAGCTCATGCTCTCAATAGGAACGCAGTTCTATCTCTTCTGGAAGTGGTTCCATCTCTTATTGAAAGGATCTCAAGCAAGCAAGAATCTTATAAGATGTTGAGGAGGATCATCAAGAGAGTCAGGAAGGGTCAGTGTCCTAGTTTTGAAACTGATGGCCAAGGAACGTTAAGGATTAACGGGAGAATATGTGTTCCGAATGATAAGGACTTGAGGCAGGAAGTGTTGTTAGAAAGTCATCACTCCAAATTGAATATTCATCCTAGAATCTCGAAGATGTATAAAGATATGAGGAGAGTATTCTGGTGGCCGAATATGAAGAAAGATATTTCTATATTTGTGAACAGTTGTGCCATCTGTCAACAAGTTAAAGGTGATCAACAGAAATCTGCCGGGTTATTGTAACCTCTGGAAATTCCGAATTGGAAATGGGAAATGATCTCGATGGATTTTATTGATGGTTTGCCTAGAACCAGGAATGGAATTGATGGTACATGAGTTATTGTGGATCGTTTAACTAAGAGTGCCCATTTTATACCAGTAAAGGCAACCCGTACTGCAGTTTCTTTGGCAGAAATTTTCTTGAATGAGATAGTTCGATTGCATGGTGTTCCAGTCAGCATAGTAAGTGATCGTGATCCTATTTTCACTAGCCAATTTTGGGAAGCTCTATAATCAGCAATGGGAACAGATTTGAGATTGAGTACAGCCTATCATCCTCAAAATGACGGACAGACGGAAAGGCTTAATCGTATTCTTGAGGATATGCTACGGGATTGTGTTTTAGATTTTGGAGGATCTTGGGAGGACCATCTTCATCTAGTGGAATTTTCTTATAATAACAGTTATCAAGCGAGTATCAAGATGGCTCCTTATGAAGCTTTATACGGAAGACCTTGTAGATCCCCAGCTTGTTGGATTGAATCGAATGATCGTCTTGTGCTTGGACCCGATCGTATTCGTGAAGCATCTGCGAAGGTTGAGCTTATCAAGAAAAGGATAAAAGCTGCTCAAGATCGTCAGAAGAAATATGCGGATAGAAGACGAAGGCCATTGGAATTTGAGATCGGAGACTTGGTTTTTTTTAAAGTTTCCCCAATTAAAGGTTCCATAAGATTCGAAAAAACGGGAAAACTTGCTCCGAGATACATTGGACTATTTCGAGTATTGGAGAGAATTGGAGCTGTAGCCTACAGGATTGAATTGCCAGAGCGGATGTCTGGGATTCACAATGTGTTTCACGTATCGCATTTGATGAAATTTGTTCATGATCCCTCACTTGTTGTAGAACCGGTAATTCAAGAAGATTTGGAAGTTGAACCCGATTTAACTGTAGTCAGAAATCCAGTTCAGATTGTGGATCAAGACGAGAAGCAACTCAGGAACAAAGTGGTGAAACTCGTCAAGGTGCAAAGGAGTGAGGATCCCAGAGATTGTACCTGGGAGACTTTCGATAGTTTTAGGAAAATGTATCTGGATTTGTGTCCGGATAGCTAGGGGAGTTTGTTTGTATTGTTGTTTGGATGCTTTGTTTGTTTGTTTGCTATTATATGAATGATATGTATGTTTGGATTGTTAATATAAAAGCTTTTGAATTAACTTTTGTTTTAAATTTCGGGGACGAAATTCTTTTAAGCGAGGAGGAATGTAACAACCCGGAATTTTTGACAGCATATTTTAATTTAAATTAAATACAAACTTTTCAATTTTAGAACTGATGAGATCTTTGATATTTAACAGTTATATGTTTTATAAAAGAAAATTTTGATTTGAAAATTTAAAATAGATTGCTTCAAAACCATTTAAAACAAAATTTGTCTTATTCAATAAAATCAAATCAAAGATTCAATATTTTATTATTTGATAATTTATGAATACAATTGTAGTTTTTAAAATGATAAGTTTAAAAATTAACAAACATAGCAATATTAACATAAACATGGAAATCTAATGCATAGGTATAAAACAATATAAATAGTTATAACATAAACATACAAAACTAGTATAAAACATAATTATAAATTATAAAATATAACTAAAAAGATAAATGTACAAATGTAAGTAATATAACTAAACAATGTTATGAATCAAAGGCTTGTAAAATCTGAAATACAAATGGAATAGATGTAATATAGTCAAACGATAATCTTTAAAATTCAATTGCACAACACAAAATCTTTAATAAAATTTATAACAAAGATACTTTGTAAATTAAGTATGCAAGAGACAAGACACATATTTAATATAATATATCCTTACGCATTGCCTATGTACCCATATACATATGTACAACAATCAAGTGTTTTGTCCAGAGAAAAAAAAATATATAAATTAAATATAAACCTTATGAGCTACTGGAAAATATTTAAGCATAAGAAAACAAAAGTTTTCACTTCAATATCATAGAACAAAATCTGGGTTCTGTACATATCAGCTAAACATTAAATACATGTTATCATAATTAAGAGCAAAAGCATTTATTAGCATAACATTTTGTTCATGTAAGTACTATAGCCGAAATCTACTTAACACTTCATTCTGTAGGATATTTTACTTGACCAATTAATGAGAAAAATGACAACAAATACAAACTGGCCAGTTACAACCTGTAGATAGCTTCTATATATATCCAATATATATATTATGTTCATTTGTAAAAACTTGAACAAAACCTAACTGAAAATTTATTCAAAGCTGGAAACTAAAAAGAAGTTTCAGGAAATTCAAATCTGCAGTTTTCTTCATCAAACTCTATAACATTCAAACAACTCTCTGTTTAATTTAATATCAGGTGAGTAAACAAAATTTATAGTCTTAAGTTCATTTGTGAGGTTGATGTATTTATAATGTTATGATGACCTATATATTGGGTTTGCAATTCTGTGTTCAAGTATAAGTTTCCTGTTAAACTTGAATCTGTAGATTTAGTGTAGTTACAGAGTCAAGTGCCATTCAAAATGCAAGATATTCTCATTTGATTCTTTATAGGCTTATGTTTTTTTAAAATAAACCATGTTGTCTGAATAAAAATAAAATCAAGATTTTAAAACTTTTGCAAGCTTGTCAATGGAGTATACTCACTGTAAAATGATTTACAGGGAAGCCATTTAATTTGTGTTAAATTCAAGTATAATAAATTACTGATTCAAATAACTAGCAAGAATCTATATACAAAGTTAGGATTTTTAAATTGAAAACGATGATTTTTAGTTCATTATTTATGGTGCAATTTGAATATGAAATGAAATTACATTTTTGTCAATTGTGGCTGATTCAACTGATTTTAGTTGTTGAATATTTTCATGAAGCAAGCTTGAAGAAGTATTAACACAGGAAAAATGCTTAATTTTTTTTCGAATGCATAGATTTTTCGATGGAGGTAAAAGTACGGTTTTAGTGCCTATTTTTTTTAATGCTCTGTAAAAAAAAATTTCGGCATCATAGGGAAACCGAGTAGATCGCGATTTTAGGTGGAGTTAGGGGGGATGTGAGCGAAGTTCTGGTGGAGTTTCATCATCTCCGGTGATGGATGGTGGCCGCACGAAGGATTTGTCGGCGGGTGTTTGTTGTCGCATGTTCAAGCTACAGGTCATTTTTTGTTTTCAGCTTGTAATTTCAAATCTGGGTTTCGATTTCGTATGAGTGGACGTTTTTTGATTTGTGGGGGCTGTCGCGAGTCGCCGGAGGCAAAGTGCACCACCGTGCACCTGCACGGTGGCGTGAGCGTGTCAGTGAAGTCGTGGGTGACTTCGTATCGAGTGATACTCGAGTGAGAAGGGGAGGTGACTTCGGGTCGTTCTCGTGTGTGGCTTCAGCAGTGTTTTATAACTTTAACTAAAAAAAATGAGAAGAAGGTAAGAAACAGGGAAAGGGAGAAAAAGGGGGAACGGGAGAGAGAGAGAGAGAGAGACGCGGGTAACGCACGGGAAAAACTCGATGCTTTCTCGAGTAAAGATAGGAGGCTGTCTCGGGTCCATTACCGTATAAACGTGCATAACAATTTTTGTCTTAGTATGTGCTGTAACTAAGTTAGTTTAGAAATTAGTTAGTTAGGTTAATATTTGATTAAAAGTTGATTAAGGTAAGTATGTAAAGATAGGTGATTAGAAAGAAGTAATTAGGATGTTAATTAATTTATACTTGAGATTTTAAATTGATAACTTTAAATTAATTTTGGAATTTAAAAATTTATCATATGTTAAATCAATTTAAAATTTAAGAACGTTAGCTAATTACTTAAAAGTTAATTAATGGTAATTAACTTAAGTGATTAATTAAAGATTATATAATTAATTAAATTGATAATAAAGTAATTTGTGGAAATTAAATAAGTAATTACTTTTTAATAAGTGAGTTATTATTTAACAATTAAAAATAAATTAATTAACTGAGTAATTAAGTAACAGTTAATGAATAGAAGTTAATTAATTAAATAAGTAATTAAAGATTAGATGATTAATAAATTAATAATTAATGGTAACTAATTAATTAATTGATCATTAATAAGTTAATTAATCAGTAATTAATTGGATAGAATAAAATAGTTTATTCTTAAGCAATCAATTAAGTAAAGTAAAAAAACAAACTGTTTGGTATGCATGGATAATTCTGTTTGATTGACTTTGACATCTGTTTGATGATGCTTCTGTGATATGCTATAATATATTATGGATATCTGTGATAACCGTGTATGATCTATCTGTTATATCTGTTATGTGAATTCTAATATTAAATTGAACTGTTAAGTTAAATAGACAACTTGGCCCTTAAAATGGCATTTGGATTTCGATGAGATCGGGATCGGAAGAATCGATTTTGATTCTCCGAAAACCACATCGATCCAAATTAAACGATAGGTCGTGACTTATCAAATGATGATCGAGATGGTCTTTCAGAATGCAAGGGTTATAGTCGTTGACTCTGAGGGTGATTCCAAAATGAGTGTAACGAGATAATGCCTTCGGTTTCATTCGAACCGGGAACGAACTTGTATGGATTGAATGCTTTCAACACATCGTCAGGCGGACGATGAGCATTCTAAGATATGTTCAATAAAGGTAATCGTAGCCTCAAGCCTCATCAACCGGGAATGGCTAAAAAAGGGGTGATGCAGCAAGGTTAGGTGGGTCATGCCCAAACAGGAAAAGATATTCCCCTGTCTAGATGTCCCTTTTTATTTCGGCTTTGTGAGCAGTTGTTGGCCACAACTGCGGGGTTATCTTGTTCAGGACTGTTCAGTAAGGAATGATTCCGGCCTTGTGTTGTAGGAGGTCGGGAGTGATCCTCGGTATGGTGATCTAGGCCCCGTACTGTGACGGGCGGTACCCCAGTAGCCCTGCCATTGTTGGAAATCCATTTTCCCTACGAGACCCTATGGTTTTGATTTGTATTACCCACTTTTGTGGCTAGTAGCTGGAATTTAATAGACGTAACAATTTCGGCTATTTTCTATTTACTTGAAAACCCTAGACACTATTATAATATCACTGAATTTCCTATAAAATGTTTTGGTTAGCGTAAGGTAAAAACTTACCTGTATTTATTTGTGGGGAGTCTTACGTGATACCTTTATTTTCAAATGATTTTCAAAGTTAAGCAATTTTAACCTGTTTACTCATACCAGACCCGTGTCTGACCCGGAGTTTATATTTTGTGTTTTTCATAAACTCTTGGGTTCTCAAATTTTTATGAGTAACCAAGTGATAGGTATTGGAAGTGTTTATTTTCTGGAGGAGCTATTTTGGGAAGAAGTCCAGACGTATGTATCTTTATATGTAGTCCCGTTGAGTAGTTAGTGTATGCTGTATTTTGGATGTATGTATGGACATATATGTATATGTCAGTCCTGTTATATGGTATTGTATGACTCTGATGTATGTATAACTATGTAATAGTTATGTGATTTATTATATTTTGTTCCATTCCGCTGTGAAGTTCTGATGTTGTTATTCTTTCTTTCTATTCTTTTCTATTTATATCCCTTCTTTCTTAATGATGAAACGTCTTTCTGGGTTGAGTAAGGCAGGTAGTCACATCTCATTCATCTGGGTTTTATTTAAATTTAAATGGTTAAATTTGAATAATTGGTTGAATGATTGAATTGATTTGATGTGCTATATTATATATAGTAGTATATAGTATATATTGGAGTGATTGATTTCCCGCATTATATAGCGGATGAGACCCTATGCGCCGCATAATAGCGAATGATATTATATTAATCCCATATACCGTGATATTCCACCTCGAAGTGGAATTGGTGTTGTGCTAACATCTGTGGATGGAGGGAAATAGGTTGGAGGGATCCAACTAGGTTCCTCAAAATTATTTAGATTATTTAATATTCTGTTTTATGAATATTTGATATTCTACGATGAATTATACTGATAATTGGAATATTGAATGCTATGGTTTGCTTGAATATATTTTGGTACACTGAGTTGTCAAAATATATAAAATTAGAATTTTTGAAAAGAAAAGAAAAGAGTGAAGTTTTAAGTAAAATAATTATAGAGAATTTGAATAAATTTAAGAATGAACTGGAAAAGAATAAAAGTGATTTTAAAATTTTAATAAATAAATTCCGAGTATGGAAAAAGGGGAATTTGATTAAACAGAGTAATAATGAATTTTAAAAACTTAAGTGATAGTATTTTAAAGGAATAAAGAATTTATTTTTAAATTTTAAGGGTTAAATTTATTTAAAAGGGTAAAGAATGAATTTGTGAAATCTGAAATTGGTATTTTCAGTTAAAAAGATTTTAAATCATAATTAAGAATTAATCCAAAGTTAATGGATTTTGAAGTAAATAAGTAAGTAACGAAATTTATTTCAAAGTGGAGTAAATTGGAAATCAATTTGAAAATTGATTTAAGTGTTTAAATTTGGAATTTGAAAAAAAAGGAAGTGGGACTATGGAATTTATAAACTGGGTTTATAAAAGTGAAGTAATATATCAGTGGATATTTGGAAGGATAAAATCGCTGTGGGAAAATTATTAAAGGAATGGGTAAATCTGTTTAGAATTAAACAGTGATATATTTTTAAAAGATGTGAAAGTGAAGTGTATTTCCCTGAATAGCCAAGTACTTTTCAAAGCAAATTTTAAGTAAAGGTTTTAAAGTTGATTTAAAGGTATGTTTTAAAAAAATTATTATCTTTAAATGTAAGTTTTAAGGTAAGTATTTTTCAAATTTATTTTAGTGGCAATTATTTAAAGGTGACTTGGTATTATGTTTTAAAAAGATAAAATTTAGTTTTATATTTTATAAAGCGGCTTTATTTTCAATATTCTTGAAGTATATATTTTTGAATAAGTATTAAAATAGTTTTAACTTAAATGACTTAAAGTGTATTTTGTAATAAAGTGTTTTTAAATTATTTTAAAAATCTAAAGTATTGTACTTGGTGTTTTCAGTGGAAATAAATAATTGGGAATTCATTTCATGAGAAGAGTGTGGTTTGAAAACTGTTTTCAAAAAGTTTTGGAAATGGAAATATAGCTTCCGAAGATATTTTAAGGTTAATAAATAATTTGGGAAAATTAATTATGTTTGATGGATGTTGTGAATGTTAATTGATAGTTAAATAACCGACTATCAATATTGGCCAATGCGCTGATCGTTTCGAAGAGACCGGGATCAGGATTAATTTCCCGAAAACCACTCCGATCCGGTTTGAACATTTTTGTGCGGAAAACAAGAGTTTGGATTCGAAGATGGAGCAGTGAAGTGGAAGGGATAGTCGCTACTAATCTTGACGATGATTCCAAAATGGATGTAGTCGGAGTAGTGCCTTCGGTACCATTCGAACCCGGGAAGGACTTGTATGGACGAATGCTTTCGAAACATCGTCGGGTGGACGATGGGCATTCTAAGTGAAACGTTCTAAAAGGTAACGCTTAGCCTCAAGCCTCATCAACCAGGAATGACTGAAAATCAGGGGTTATGCAGCAAGGCTAGGTGGGTAGCACCCATTAGGATGAGGTCATCCCTGTCTAGATGTCCCCTTTTATTCGGCTTAGTGGTGCGGTTACTGATCCCAATCATGGGGTGATCTTACTCGGGATTATCCAGTATGGGGTACTCCCGGTCTTGTGTTGCAGGGGATTGAAATTAATCCTCGGTACGGTGATCTAGGCCACGTACTGTGACAAGTGGTACCCTAGTGCCTAGTCATTAGTTGGAAATCCATTCTCCCTACGCGCCTGTACGGTTTTGATTGTGCCCAACTATTGCTGAAACGTGAGATGCAAACATTTCAGCTTGATTCTAATTTACTTTTTATAGACACTATTATAATATCAGACGGATTTGATAAAAAAGTGTTTTGGCTATCGTAAGGTAAAAATCCGACATGTTTATTTGTGGCGTGGTCTTACGAGATGCTTTTGATTTCAAAGGATTTTGAAACTTTAATAATCAATTTGGGTGTGATTTATCACGCTGGTATTCCAGGCTGGCTCGGGTGTTATTTAACTATAATGCTCGGGTCAGGCTGAGTATTATAAAATACAGGATATGATGTTGTGGAGCTCAGATGACGAGCAGGATGGCGATACATACTGCCGTACTTGATTATTATTCCGCTGTGTGTTCAGTTTTGGGGACAGGTTTATATGACTGTCCAGTTGTATGTTATTGATGTTGTTGAACTCTGATGATATATTCTAATGATGTATGTATAAAGCAGATATAGTTTTCTTTTGTGTAAAAATATGTTATTATCTATTATATTTTATTCTGTTGCGATGGTAAGATTCTGTTGTTGTTTCTATTTTCTTCTTCTACCTCTTCTTCTATAACCCAAATGGTTTGTATTTCTGTTCATCTTGAGTAGATTGATGGAGAATAGTGTCGACTCAAGGGGTACGGAACTACGGGTCGTTACATTTGGTATCAGAGCTTAGCTTGGTGATAACCTTGGCTCTGGTGGGAATTACTCATAGAATAAAGACCGTAGTACTCTAGAATGAGCTTGAGTGTATTAATAGATACGAGCGCGTATTTGTTAGTGAGTATAAAGTTGTTTTGATATTGTGTTGAATTATCGGCCGAGTGTTTATGGATTCTGGTCGATGCGTGGGATGCCATGTCATCGATAGGGGTTTCTAAACTCTTAAACAAGATAAACCGACGTAGTATTGTTTTAAATAGGGTAAATGAAATAATTTTACCTAAATTATTTCTGTATATAAAGCAAATAATTTTTCGTAAAATATTATAGTTATATATGGATGCTTGGTTGTTAGGAATGATAATACTAAATTACTATCATTTATGTGTAAAATTGAATAAGAAATTGAAATTATAACTAAAGCCAAGAAATAAATTTAAATACAAAGGAAATTTGTAAATGTAAACTGTAAGTGTGATTTATAGATTGAAATAAGATTTCATAATAATATTTGAATATAGATTGAAAGGATTTGAAAATCTGAAAATTAATTTCCTTTGGGTTTGAAAATGATTTTAAAAGGCTTTGGAGGAATATTAGTGATATTATTCGAAAATATTTTTAAATTGATAGGAAATCTGGTGAGATTTGGAATTAAAAATATTTGGAAATGTTTGAAAAGAATAAAAGCATTGAACTCTTTTGGTCGCTAGAAAATAACTTCAGTGATGACTACAGCATCATCGATGTTCATTTTCGAGTTTCCAAGAGAGAAATTACTAACAAACTGTTTTAAATTGGAATTGTTTGCTAAAACTGGGTTTGGTTTTGAAATTCAAAGAGGTAATTGAATTTACCAAAGAATTTTGGATATAATTTATTTCAAATGATTTTTGAAATACTTAAGTGATTATTGAAGACTCTTGAATTGGTTTAAATGTTTTGAGGGTCTAAGTAATGGCTTAAGCTCTAGAGGTTTAACTAAAAATGTGTGGATTATAAAAAGGTTTGGAAATTTATAAAGTTTGAAAATTTCCTGGAATGGAATTAACTTGTAAAAAGTTAATAAGTTAGGAGAGTAAGTCGAATTAAATGAACTTAAGCTAAGTCTAATAATATTGTGATTGGATTTGGAATAAAGTTGAAATATAATTGAAATCGAAATGGATTATAATAGAAATGATTTGAGTTGCAAATAAAATCCAATTCGAGTATAAATGAGTTAAATACGTGCTTGGATATTATTTTAACAAACTGAGAATGGGGTAATTGAATTTGATGAGAATCAAATTAAATAGAAGTGAACTTAAGTTATGAAATTGAAAAAGTTTGAAGAAAGTAAATTAAATTAAGTTTAAAATAATAGAAGCTTGGCTCCGAGTAAGGATGAAAGCCCATTAAATAAAAGTTTTGGTTAAATTAATTTGGGAAATGGTTATTAATATTAGCATGGAATGTTGTTAAGCTTAATGGAATGGGTTTAAATGAAACCAACGAGGGAATGGATAAAATCCAAGTGAATAGAAATAAAATTGGAATGGACTTGTTGTTAATAAAATAAGTTCGGTAGCGAACTGAAAATGTGAAATAAGGTTTAAAATGGATTGAATGAATATACTAATTGAATTAAATAGAATGGAATTTAATTGGAAATGGAAATGAACTTAAGTTGTTAACTTAAGAAAATTGTTAAATGGTTATTAGAGAGCTTTATGAAATGGTTTTGAATAGAACCTGTTTGAATGATGAAATGGAATTTAAATTAAAATGGAAATGAACTAAATGAAAATTGAGTTGGAATCGATAGGAAGTAGTTAAAAACTAAAATGGATATGCCATTAAGTGAATATCATTGAAATTTCGTAGAAATGATTGTCGTTGACGTAACCGAGATTTAATAAAATTATATAACTTAATAGAGGTAAATAAAATTGATTTTTGGAATCAATTGAAATAAATGTGAGTTGTTTGGGTTAAAAATGAATTGAATGTAAACAATTGAGTTGCAACCATTTAAATTGAATGAAGTTGTATACGAACTGGGAGTAAACAATTAAAATTAATGTCGGAACCCTATGAGTGGTTTATAAATATTGTGTAACCTGCATTGCTTATAGAAACTCGTATATTTGCTAGTTAAATATGTTAAATGTTGTTAAATTACATGATTTTGGCACTTACATGTTTAAACGAAGTAAGTACAGGTACCGGGAAGCCGTTTGGCTGGATTTGGACATGCTAATTGCTAAAATAATAAGCCGCTTGCTTAAAAATGCTAAATAGAGGTACGCCTACACAATAAAAATAGGAAATATGATTTTTTTTTGTTTTTTCGACGGCGTGGGTGGATGTATATATATTTATATCTCTTGTCAAATTGCAAAAGCTCCTCCGTACAAAGGAGACTCTGCCAAAATTTTCTGAAAATTTTAGGAATTAGAAAATTTTTGTTAGCGGCAAAACGATTTCAAATTGGAAAACTAATTTAAAATAATGATAATAATCAGTTATAAATGGAAGATAAAATTCAATAAGACAAATTGAATTCATATGGAAATGGGAGAACCAATTTGAATAGAAGTAGATATTTACTAATGTGGTGAAGTGAAAATAAATATAAGAAGCGTATAAAGTACGTATATTGAACTTAAGAAGAAATGGTGAAATTCTTAAGTAATATGGGTGTCGGGAAAATATATTGAATAAGCATTTGAGTAAAGATTTAACAAAAATATGAAATGATAAGCTTGATAAGTGAATAGAAATCAAAATGAATGTGAATAAAAGAGAATGAATATAAATACGTAAGATGTACATACATTATTTTATTCGCATAGCAATTTGACACAGATTCGAGCACAGAATTTAGAGATAGTTATATGGATCCGAGTTAAGGTTTTTCACTCGATTTTCAACGGTGAACCCTGGATATTGATTTTGATTGATTCTGGAAATTCTCTATCATAGTTATGACTATGTAAGGAGAATGACGGTTTCTGATCAAGAAACAAGATCTGAGTCCGCATTAGGAAGTCGGGTGGACGATACTAGTTCGGAAATGAAATTGTGTGATCGAGTAAGCGATCGGATTCGGTATTGCGTAGGAATGATATAGGTACATTGTATGGGCTTAAATGGAATGAATATTGAAAATTTTGTAAAAAAGTGTATAAAATAATTTTGGAATCTGTAGCTGGATATGGAGAAATTGGATATACAGGTATAAAAAAGCAAGGAAAAAAATTAGGATTTTTGATTTCAGAAGATAAATTTGAATTGCTCGACAAAAAGGTATGTGTTTAAATTTCTGTATGAAATTTTATTGGATTTTTGATCTAGCCACTTGGCTTTTTGTTTTCTTTTGGAATATGGAAACCCGTAGCGGCATTTTGTAGTTATACCGAGCTAGCCGCGCAAAAGAGAAGCTGGTGATATTTTTCAAGAATTTAGAGAGTTAGAAAAATTTTGATAAATCAAAATTGGTTTTAAATCGAAATTTGAATGATTGAGCAAATAATATTAGTTTAAGACTATAGGAGAGTTTGGGAGGCTAGTAAGAATGATAATGGATCTTTTATAAAGGATAGTTGGTAGGATGTCGAATTGTTGGTTTTGGGGAAAAGTAAACGAATATTGGACCATTCTTCCTAACTAGTAATTTCCGAGATGAAATTCTTTTAAGGGGGGAGGAATGTGATGACCAGGAATTTTGAATATTTAAAATAGGAATATTTAATTGGTTTTAAATATTCAAAAGAGTAATTTTAACTTGAATTTCAAATATCACCATTTACTGGATAATTTAACTTTGAATTAAACTATTGGAAATTGGATAAAATATGAAATCTGGGATTTTTAGCTTGTTAAAAATAATTTTTATACTTATAAATTTATATTTATAATACTGAAGGTGATAGAACTTTTAAAATTGAATTTAACAATGATTTGTTCAGTTTTAAAAATATGTTGTTTAGATTGATATTTAAAAATAGCCTTCCGAGGCACAGTCTCGAAATTCGACGAAACCAGTTCCATTGGATCTATAATAGTTAGTTATTATCGTGTTTCAATTTTCGTAGCGTTTGGAGTTACCATTTGTCCGTACAGGTGAGAAACGTGATGAACTTGAAATCGATAATTTAATATTTAAACTTGACTCAAAAAGTTATCTTCCACATATGATTGAAATAGGCTTCGAAACACGTTCCATTGTGTTCGGAATATGGGTAAAACCTTATAAACGTCTAGCGGAATGTTTGATTCGGAGTCTGAGATTTCGAGTTATGCTAAACGAGATATTTTGGAAATTAATTAAAAAAAATTGAGAAAACTGAAAAGTCAAACCAGCCGACCTCCTCTGTAACAAGCCACCAAAGCAATCCAATCCTGTCCCCTTTTCTTGTTCAAAGCACGCTACCCCTTCCTTAAAATTAGAACCGAGCTTCTTTCAGAACTAAAATCACAAACAAAGAAAATGGCGGAGCTTTAAAAATTTCAATCTCCATTTCACTTTACCCATCCTCATTTCTAACTCAATCTCGTAGATCCCAATTGAATTAATGGAATTGCTTCAAAAAAAATACTACCCATTTGAAATCGCGAATAAGCAAGGACGAGAGGATATAGCGGGGAAGCTGCTTTGAGCGAGCGTAAGCGTTGAAGGTCTGCGAACTCAACGAAGCGGTGAGAGGATGTTCGTCTTCGTTTTGAGGCGCGTGGGAACAACGAGGTCGCGTGCGGTGTTGTGGATCGATCGATCGAGAATCGACTCGTGGTCTGCGTCGCAATCGAGTTGGGGGGATTCGCAACTGAGTCAGTGGTAAGCGGAGTGGAGGCATAGGCGGAGCACGCAGTCAAGTGGTAGGGGAACGTAGCTGCTGCAAACACGCGAAAGGCCGAGCAGTGCATTAGTGTAGGAGCTTGTTGTTGTGTTCCTGTTCGAGCTAGGTTTTGGGCAGTGAGGTTCACTTTTTTCTCTTTTCTTTTTCAATTAAATTTGAGTTAACACATATACGAATACAGGTTGAGTTAAAAATATATATATAAATTTTAAAACAGGAAGCTTTTCTTCATTTAGTCAGAGAAAATATACAGATATGATTTTGAGGAAAAAAAATATAAAGAGGTAAGATTTTAAGCTAACAGAAGATAAAGTTTGTATTTTCATATTGTTATTAAATTTTACTAATATGTAATATATTATATATTAAAGAATAAGAATTTTTACAGTAAAGGAAATTGCTATTTTGTTATTTATTGGAAAGAAATTTAAAATGTAAATATATCTAGAAAAAATATATACACACACATTTTAACTTACAGTTAATTTTAAGATAATATATATTATGGAGATTAATTTGTATAATTAACTTATTTAATTATTGTAGTTACTAAAAATTATTCAAATGAAGATTAGTTTAAATTAAATTAGTAAATACAAATAGATTATTTGATTTGTTCAAATATTAATAAAACCATACAATGTTTATACAAGGTCCAAAAATCGTGAAGGAAATTGCTGGTTTGGATTTAATTGCAAACAAAGTCAAAAGTGAGTTAATCTCACTCATTTAGCTTTTATTTAAATTTAAATTTTTAAATTTAAATAATTGGTTGAATAATTGAATTGATTTGATGTGCTATATTATATATAGTAGTACATGGTATATATTGAAGTGATTGATTTCCCGCATTATATAGTGGATGAGACCCTATGCGCCGCATAATAGCGGATGATATTATATTAATCCCATATACCGTGATATTCCACCTTGAAGTGGAATTGGTACTGTGCTAACATCTGTGGATGCAGGGAAACAGGTTGGAGGGATCCAACTGGATTCCTTAAAATTATTTAGATTGTTTAATATTTTGTGTTATGAATGTTTGATATTCTGTGATGAATTATATTGATAATTGGAATATTGAATGTTATGGTTTGCTTGAATATATGTGACGACCCGGCTTTCTACGCCCAGAAAACCGCGTCTGTAACGACCTACCGCTCTTACCGCCTCCAGTCGGTAATTAAACCAACTAGAAACGTTCAAAATGACGGATTGTTATTTAGTTTATAGAGTTTAAACAGAATCAGCCACAGAATCACAGAATAATAATAGATTTTATAAATGAATTTTTCTTTTATATACAAATATCAGAGTTATACAATGAATTACATTTTAATACAGCGGAACAATTTATTTATTATTTAGTACAAGAAAAAAAAATTCCTGAAAAAATTTAGTGATGCGGTAATGTAACAACCCGCATATTTATCGATTTTATATTTAAATATTTTAGTTAAATATTTTATCGTTCGTCGTATTTTAGTCCGAAAAGCTACTTTTTGCTTACGGTAGAATTAGGACTCGAGACCACCTCCATTGAGTTCAAAATGTTGTTTCCGACCTTTTTGAGTATAAGCTTCGATATGTTTGGAGAAAGTTGATTTTTGCTACTTTTTCCTGCTTAGGGCTTTGGTTGGGCTGAGCCAATTAACCACTTAACTCAGTTCCAACACTCTCCTCTTCATTCACTTCTCTCCTATTTTCCTAACACTCAAGCTTTTATGTTAATGGAGGGTGGAAGAGGAAATTAAAACTCCAAGCCCTAGCTTCCTTTGCAAATCCAAGCTTTTGCTCCAAACTCAAGAAGAACCTTTTGGTAAGCATCTCCTTCACCTTCTCCAACTCTTTCTCCATTCAATTTCAGAAATTTCCTAAATCTAATTTAGGGAATGTTTCTCTTTTAAGCTTATATTCAACCTTCTAGTGTTGAGATTGAAGAGTGCTTGTTCTTGCCATTGCTTTCAAGCTTCATCTTCACAAACTTAGTTCAAAGGTGAGATTTTTATCTCACATCTATGACTATAATTATCTTTGGTTGTTGGGTATGAATTCCTAACACTTCTTCATGTGCATTTGCTCTTGTTTTGGATTGATTTTGTGAATACTCCAATTTTTGGGTTTTTAAGTCAAATTTGTGTGAAATCCTTTTATGGATGTTTGATCATGTTTTTGGTGATGCACCGAGGAGCATATAGGGCCGGGTTGCCGATTGGCATAAACCCTTAGAGCCAATATTCGTCCGGTTGCATTTTGGAAGAATTTGCTCTTCATTTGAATAGGCTGAAAAACAGCACAGGCATGATTCAGTCGACCGAAAACTCTGTTCAGTCGACTGAACCTGAAACCCGAGAGTTTCCAGGCATGATTCAGTCGACTGAAAAACTCTGCACAGTCGACTGAAACTGGAAACAGAAAGTTTCCTGAACCTGGAAAATTTCCAAGTACAGGGTTAGTCGACTGAAAAATCTGTTCAGTCGACTGAACCTGCTGTTTTAGTCCAATTTGCCTTTTTGGATTGAATTTCCAATTTAAATCGATTCGTGATAATCCTATTTATTGTCGTCATTTATTATCATCTTTGATGACTTATTTTCTTTAGGAATTTTAGATATATCCACTTCGATGGATCCTTTATCGATTTCATTGGATTTTTATTCACATCTTCGAATGTGATCTTTGTGATTGATTGTTTCTACAATCCCCCTTGTGCTTTGTCACTTGAAAAATATAAAGGTTTTCTATACTAGTAGTAAATATCAAAACTCTTTCCTCAAACGATTTCAATACTATTTTAATGCCAAATTCGTTTATAAAACCGTTTTCCAATCTATTAGTATATACAAACCTTTACCTCACTCATATGAGAAATCTAATTAAACGACTTAGTAAAACAAGTGGTATGAAACGCTTGCATTTACTTCGTCGGTTAATTCTTGGACTTGTTCGATTGAACCTCTTGTGACAATTTTCTAGTGGAGATCTACAATTTGTTCGTAAATATTTAAGTTAAGCTAGTGGTTATGGGACATGAAGCTAAGCTCATATATTTACTAGCTTATTGTAATTGACACTTCTCTTTGATCATGACGATCATCTTTGCGGTTTAGACTAGCAATGTGCGATGTCTCTTTGTCTATGTGGAGGACTGTTCCTCATTTTATTGAGTTTCGTCTCATTTTATACATGGGTCGTACCTTTCTAGGTGCGTCAATGTTTTATTATGCATGGGGTGTACCTTTCTAGGTGCATCGATGTTTGTTTACTTCGTGGAGCAATCGGCTCAATAAGTCGGGACATGGGGCTTATCTTTTTAGGTGCGTCGTTGATCGTCTATGCATGGGGCGTATCTTTCTAGGTGCGTCGATGTTCGACTTAGCATGGGGTGTATCTTTTTAGGTGCATCGATGTTAGACATTACATGGGGTGTATCTTTCTAGGTGCATCGATGTTTATTTATTTGTGCATGGGGTGTATCTTTCTAGGTGCGTCGATGCTAGAGCATGGGGTGTATCTTTCTAGGTGCATCGATGTTTATTTATGTGTGCATGGGGCGTATCTTTCTAGGAGCGTCGATGCTAGAGCATGGGGCGTATCTTTCTAGGTGCGTCGATGTTCGACTGTTCATGGGGCATGTCTTTTTAGGTGTGTCGATGTCCAGTTTCTTTTGGGGATTGGCCATCCTTTTTATTGTGATTTGGTTCATCGGATGTCCCGCTGTACGACGTCGTTGTTCCTTTTTATTGTGATTTCTGGATTTCGTGTGTTGATTTCTGGAATTTGTTTTTCACCAACTTTTACGATGGGCATTGATACATATGTCATTTATTGTGGCTTGGTGAATGAAATTAGGAGTATGACATTCCTTTTTATCTTGAGTAGATTATTGTGATATTGATTAATCTCTTGTTGATTTTCAATTACTTATTTATCACAGCTTGGCATTGTGATTATTATATGTTTATGTCATATCTCTTATTATATATCACTTCATCTGATATTTATAGCTAGACTGATCCGTTTATTATTTTCTTCTTAAATAATACTCGAGTCAGACTGAGATTTTACAGGTGCTTCTGCTTGACTCCTTATCGGACTATCATCCCGACTTTTGGCTAACTACTTAGATTAGTAGTTTTTGTTGTATACATTTGAGAGATAGACTCCATAAGGTATACTTATTCTTTTGTGTAGTTCATGTAACTATTTCTTTTGTGATATGTGGATCTTTTTAGACCACTACTCTGATGTACACTTTCATGTGTAATATTCATATCTTTTTCCGCCTTTGTGATATGAATTGTCTATGACTGATCTATGTTATGTTTATTTCTATATTTGTTTCCGAAGAAATTATAGCCACTGTGTAGTAGCTTTGAGTTTGTTTCGGTATGTCGGATTTCCTCTTGAGATGAAAAGTTATATTTTTATCCGGTATATCGGTACTCGCACAAAGCAATTATACAGAAGGTCGCTCCTCAACAGCCTTATTCTCCGTGCTAGTTGACAGCATTCACAGTAATGTTCTTGTCTAGCGTGGGTATAGAGGTGGGGCGTCACAGCTTGGTATCGGAGCCAAACTTCGGAACAATGTAGAATAATTTAGCAAGGATCATGTCCTAAGTCTTTCTTAGGAGTTTTGCTTTAGGATTTTATTCGGGTCTTCGTACCATTCTATCCTATTTTCTTTTATGATTCCTTGTTTTATCTATCAAGATTGCTTGATATTTATTTTGAGAATAACTTTTTCCTCTTCTTTCTTTCTTTCTTAAAGAAGAGAAATGGTTAGACCAGGCCGCCCCAGCGCCGGTCAATCTAGTGCTACTCCCCAGGATGGAGTATTTATGCCTGCTCAACAACTTTTGGATCTCGTAAAGAATCAAGAGTTTATCTATGCTTTGAGTAAGAACCCCGAAATGGTTCTACCTTTAAAACTTGAAGTTTCTTTCAATCAGCTTGTGGATGTTACTCTTCTTCATGGAGAGATTGGTAAAGGAAGTGTTTGTGATATTGGGACTTCCAAGAAGAGGCATATTAAGTTCAAGAGCCTTAATCCCAATAAGAGAGTGAAGCAAACTACTTTTGTAGCAAAGACTCCAATCCCTGATCATGGAGGATGCTACAATTGTAATTCTAAGGAACACTATGCGAATATGTGTCCAAAACCCCATTCTTGTCGCTATTGCAAGAAACCGGGTCATCTTTTATCTGCATGTCCCAAACTTTTGAATAAGGACATGAGAAAACTAAATATTGTGCAAGCCCCTAGCAACTCTTCTCTTAGTCAAGGTATTTTACATTTAATCCTTGATGACATTTGCTTTGTGATTATCTTGTTCATGTTCTTTTTGATATAGTTTCCATCTCACTATTTTATATCAAGAAGAACTTGTTGATTCTTTCTTTTTAAACATTTTTGGGCTTGTTGACTTCTTTGAGGATTGTGAATCCGGATGGTAGATCCGCAACACTCAATTTGCTTTTGTTTAGATGTCGAGATTGTTTTATGTGACTTTTCTTTCCGAGCCGATATTTTTGCTTTGGCTTCGGAATTGACCTTTCTGTAAGGATTGGCTTAATCATTGTGAAGCCCATATCCTATTTTTCCGAGTGGATTATTCATCTTCGACATTTTCAATCTGTTAAGCAGATTTCTATTTTTCTTTGTGATTTTGATTCCATCTTGATGGCATCATTTTATTCTTTAAAGTCCTTATGGTGAGGAAAGTGTTATTTCTCTCATCTAAATAGTTTGAGAATTTTTCGGTATATTTGACTTGTCTTAGGATTATCACCTAAGTAATCTTTTGTGTGGTGCTAAGGTCTTTTTAGTTCGACTTTACCACCGTTTTCATTTGCTACAAGTTGCGGAAGTTAGCATTTCACTTATCGCATTCCGCACTTGTTATAATTCCTATGAATGAATTATTATGTCATTCAATTTGTCCAGCTTATTTCATCCATTTTATAAATCGAATATTCTATGAATATTTCGATGAGACCATTCTTGTATTTATTGATTTTGGATGAAAATAGTAATTTAAAGTTTTGCAAATCTTTTTCATACGATTTATTTATAAGTAAAACTTGATTTTGTTCTTGAAACGAACAAAGAATATTCTTAAAACTTTTTAAGAGATTTATTTATCCTATAAAATATAATTTTGTGATTGTATTGCCCGTTGAGTGCTTTAAGAATTTTGGTCGATGCGCTTGATCAACGTTATCGATAGGAATTTCCTAAACGCTTTGATGAGACAGTTAGACACGATATATATTGACTTGCAAAAAAATGAAATTTTTTGTAGAAAGATTATTACATAAAAGTAAAAATGTAATTTTGGAAGTTTTAACTTTTCGGGAAAAGAGAATTATTTAAAAGAAGTTCTTTCTTTTCGATACTCTTATTCTTTCTTGTGATTCCTGAAGGGGAACCAAGACTTTGCTATTTGTACCGATACTAGTTGTATTGGTTTGGATGCCATTCTCTTTCTATAGAGAACGTGCTATCACTTGTGCTTCTAAATCATTATAGTTTATCGAGACTAGATATGCCACTCATGATCTAGTGTTCGCGGCTATTGTTTTTACTTTTGGAATTTGGCATCATCATTTTTGGATGAGAAATTTGTTCTCTACCTCGATCATAAATCTTTGGAATAATTATTTTCTCATACGGAAATTCATGTTGACTCGAGTTCCTAGCATCTTATGATCTTGATATTCTTTTATTCCTGAGAAGGGAAATCGTGTTGCCTATGCGCTTTGTCGTAAGAAACAAGTGCTTGATTCTTTGATGTTGTCTGAATGGAATTATTTTTCTATCAAGTTCATCGGACGTTTTGGCATACTTCGTTTTATTGAACTTTATCTCGTTCCTTTTAAGGACTAGCGTCCGATGTCCTTTTATTGTGTTCGATTCATCGGATGTACCGTTGTACTACATCGATGTCTTTGCTTTTGATTCATCGGATGTACCGTTGTTCTACATCGATGTCTTTGCTATTGATTCATCGGATGTACCGTCGTACTACATCGATGTCTTTGCTTTTGATTCATCGGATGTACCGTTGTACTACATCGATGTCTTTGCTTTTGATTCATCGGATGTACCATTGTACTACATCGATGTCTTTGCTTTTGATTCATCGGATGTACCGTTGTACTACATCGATGTCTTTTCTTTTGATTCATCGGATGTACCGTTGTACTACATCGATGTCTTTTCTTTTGATTCATCGGATGTACCGTTGTACTACATCGATGTCTTTTCTTTTGATTCATCGGATGTACCGTTGTACTACATCGATGTCTTTGCTTTTGATTCATCGGATGTACCATTGTACTACATCGATGTCTTTGCTATTTGATTCATCGGATGCACCGTTTGTACTACATCGATGTCTTTGCTATTTGATTCATCGAATGTACCATTGTGCTACATCGATGTCTTTGCTATTTGATTCATCGGATGTACCGTTTGTACTACATCGATGTCTTTGCTTTGGTTCATTGGGCGTACCGTTTTTGTACTACGCTGATGTCCCAAATTGTTTGAGTTTCTAGTTTTTCGGGCGTACCGTTTTTGTACTACGCCGTTGCACCGGCTCAATTTTCTGCTATTCTTGACGTTCCCCACGTCTTTTATCTACGGAAATGCCTTAGGGATTCCGGTTTTCATTCTTGAGCCCGGTAATATTGTGGAAATTGAAGTTTCACCAGATTTCTTGCTAACTCTTTTGTGCACTTTATGGTGAACTTCCTATTTCAAAATTTTCTTTTGTGTTAATATGCTTCTATGGTTGTTACTTCATATATTTCCTTCTTACTTATTGCGAGGACGCAATTTCTTTAAGGAGGGGAGTCTGTAACAACCCGCATATTTATCGATTTTATATTTAAATATTTTAGTTAAATATTTTATCGTTCGTCGGATTTTAGTCCGAAAAGCTACCTTTTGCTTACGGTAGAATTAGGACTCGAGACCACCTCCATTGAGTTCAAAATGCCGTTTGCGACCTTTTTGAGTATAAGCTTCGATATGTTTGGAGAAAGTTGATTTTTGCTACTTTTTCCGTTAGGGCTTTGGTTGGGCTGAGCCAATTAACCACTTAACTCAGTTCCAACACTCTCCTCTTCATTCACTTCTCTCCTATTTTCCTAACACTCGAGCTTTTATGTTAATGGAGGGTGGAAGAGGAAATTAAAACTCCAAGCCCTAACTTCCTTTGCAAATCCAAGCTTTTGCTCCAAACTCAAGAAGAACCTTTTGGTAAGCATCTCCTTCACCTTCTCCAACTCTTTCTCCATTCAATTTCAGAAATTTCCTAAATCTAATTTAGGGAATGTTTCTCTTTTAAGCTTAGATTCAAGCTTCTAGTGTTGAGATTGAAGAGTGCTTGTTCTTGCCATTGCTTTCAAGCTTCATCTTCATAAACTAAGTTCAAAGGTGAGATTTTTATCTCACATCTATGACTATAATTATCTTTGGTTGTTGGGTATGAATTCCTAACACTTCTTCATATGCATTTGCTCTTGTTTTGGATTGATTTTGTGAATACTCCAATTTTTGGATTTTTAAGTCAAATTTGTATGAAATCCTTTTATGGATGTTTGATCATGTTTTTGGTGATGCACCGAGGAGCATATAGGGCCGGGTTGCCGATTGGCATAAACCCTTAGAGCCAATGTTCGTCCGGTTGCATTTTGGAAGAATTTGCTCTTCATTTGAATAGGCTGAAAAACAGCCCAGACATGATTCAGTCGACTGAAAACTCTATTTAGTCGACTGAACCTGAAACCCGAGAGTTTCCAGGCACGATTCAGTCGACTGAAAAACTCTGCACAGTCGACTGAAACTGAAAACAGAAAGTTTCCTGAACCTGGAAAATTTCCAAGTACAGGGTCAGTCGACTGAAAACTCTGTTCAGTCGACTGAACCTGCTGTTTTAGTCCAATTTGCCTTTTTGGATTGAATTTCCAATTTAAATCGATTCGTGATAATCCTATTTATTGTCGTCATTTATTATCATCTTTGATGACTTATTTTCTTTGGGAATTTTAGATATATCCACTTCGATGGATCCTTTATCGATTTCATTGGATTTTTATTCACATCTTCGAATGTGATCTTTGTGATTGAATGTTTCTACAATCCCCCTTGTGCTTTGTCACTTCAAAAATATAAAGGTTTTCTATACTAGTAGTAAATATCAAAACTCTTTCCTCAAACGATTTCAATACTATTTTAATACCAAATTCGTTTATAAAACCGTTTTCCAATCTATTAGTATATACAAACCTTTACCTCACTCGTATGAGAAATCTAATCAAACGACTTAGTAAAACAAGTGGTATGAAACGCTTGCGTTTACTTTATCGGATAATTCTTGGACTTGTTCGATTGAACCTCTTGTGACAATTTTCTAGTGGAGATCTACAATTTGTTCGTAAATATTTAAGTTAAGCTAGTGATTATGGGACATGAAGCTAAGCTCATATATTTACTAGCTTATTGTAATTGACACTTCTCTTTGATCATGACGATCATCTTTGCGGTTTAGACTAGCAATGTGCGATGTCTCTTTGTCTATGTGGAGGACAGTTCCTCATTTTATTGAGTTTCGTCTCATTTTATACATGGGTCGTACCTTTCTAGGTGCGTCAATGTTTTATTATGCATGGGGTGTACCTTTCTAGGTGCATCGATTTTTGTTTACTTCGTGGAGCAATCGGCTCAATAAGTCGGGACATGGGGCGTATCTTTTTAGGTGCGTCGATGTTCGTCTATGCATGGGGCGTATCTTTCTAGGTGCGTCGATGTTCGACTTAGCATGGGGTGTATCTTTTTAGGTGCATCGATGTTAGACATCACATGGGGTGTATCTTTCTAGGTGCATCGATGTTTATTTATTTGTGCATGGGGCGTATCTTTCTAGGTGCGTCGATGCTAGAGCATGGGGTGTATCTTTCTAGGTGCATCGATGTTTATTTATGTGTGCATGGGGCGTATCTTTCTAGGTGCGCCGATGCTAGAGCATGGGGCGTATCTTTTTAGGTGCGTCGATGTTCGACTGTTCATGGGGCATGTCTTTTTAGGTGTGTCGATGTCCAGTTTCTTTTGGGGATTGGCCATCCTTTTTATTGTGATTTGGTTCATTGGATGTCCCGCTGTACGACGTCGTTGTTCCTTTTTATTGTGATTTCTGGATTTCGTGTGTTGATTTCTGGAATTTGTGTTTCACCAACTTTTACGATGGGCATTGATACATATGTCATTTATTGTGGCTTGGTGAATGAAATTAGGAGTATGACATTCCTTTTTATCTTGAGTAGATTATTGTGATATTGATTAATCTCTTGTTGATTTTCAATTACTTATTTATCACAGCTTGGCATTGTGATTATTATATGTTTATGTCATATCTCTTATTATATATCACTTCATCTGATATTTATAGCTAGACTGATCCGTTTATTATTTTCTTCTTAAATAATACTCGGGTCAGACTGAGATTTTACAGGTGCTTCTGCTTGACTCCTTATCGGACTATCATCCTGAATTTTGGCTAACTACTTAGATTAGTAGTTTTTGTTGTATACATTTGAGAGATAGACTCCATAATGTATACTTATTCTTTTGTGTAGTTCATGTAACTATTTCTTTTGTGATATGTGGATCTTTTTAGACCACTACTCTGATGTACACTTTCATGTGTAATATTCATATCTATTTCCTCCTTTGTGATATGAATTGTCTATGACTGATTTATGTTATGTTTATTTCTATGTTTGTTTCCGAAGAAATTATAGCCACTGTGTAGTAGCTTTGAGTTTGTGTCGGTATGTCGGATTTCCTCTTGAGATGAAAAGTTATATTTTTATCCGGTATATCGGTACTCGCACAAAGCAATTATACAGATGGTCGCTCCTCAACAGCCTTATTCTCCGTGCTAGTTGACAACATTCACAGTAATGTTCTTGTCTAGCGTGGGTATAGAGGTGGGGCGTCACAGGTAATCCCCCTCTCTCTAACTTCGCTGCCAGAAAATCTTCAAGCTGTAGAAATACTCGGTCTGACCCGAGCGTTTATTGCAAAACACAAAAAACACTCGAGTCAGGATTAATCATAATTCAAGTGATTAAATTTGCAATGAATTGAAATAAAATGGTAACAGCAGTAAAGACAATCGTGAAAGACCACCAACTACAACGATGCACAAAGATACAAGGTAAACTGGAACTCAGGCAGCTGTGTGCAACAAATCCAGCAGCCCCAACTACAACAGTGAATACAACTACAAGTACAAGGCATGTCAACAGCAATGGAATCAACATGAATGTCACAAGCATAAAAACATGTATGCACAACAAGCCCAGCCACAACAAGCAGTGCAGACCACAAAGAAATGCCAACAAGAGCAAGTGTGCAAGTACAAATCACAAAGACCAAAGTGCACCAGTGATGCAAGCTGCAGCATATCAGAAGTGCACTTATCAAGTACATAAATGATGCAATACCAAACTTCACAAGCAATGAGCAATGCAATGACCAAGAAAAGACCAACAAAACTAGAGGTAACTGGCAATAACAACTACACCTAGCAAGCTACATGAAGACAGAGCTCGAGACTACAACTCAAAGTTCAATGCAGACTGCATGATGAAACCAAGATGGCAAAGATAACTACAAGATACATAAATGATACAGGTGAACAGAAGTACAAGTGTAGTTGTAATGGCCGGGCAAGTGCACAACTTCACAACAAACAAGCCAGAGGTATGAAACAAGGTTGCAAGCATACGAAATGCAGACAACATGTGTACAACAGTGAGCTACAGGAATGCATTCAAGACCAAAACCAGGCAACAACGAATGGGAAGGCATATGTGAACATGAAGACTGGAACAACTACGAAGGTTCAAGGCTGAGACAAACCCAATGCACCAATGCAACAGCATACAAGGTGCAGGCACAAGGCTGAGACAAAGGAAACCAAATAATAGTTCAAGTGCTCAGTGCAGACTACAAAATGAGTGTAACAAAATAAACCAAATGCAACAGTAAACTCAACTGAGTACATGGAAGTATGACAGTGAACTCAAAGCAATGATGTCAGGACAATGAAACTGGTTCAACACAGCGACCCAAGACAGTTTGAGAAAATAAGTGTACAGGAGCACACACATATCAATCCAGCAATACTCACTCCATGCTAAATTAAAAATGTGATTTTATTTTTAAAAATCATGATTTCAATCTATGCATTCAAGTTATAAACCTAATTTAATATTTTGAGAAGTTTGAAGTTTTACTTATTTGAAACAATAACTGTTCTTATAGTTTACAGAGACAACAGATTTTTAATTTAACTTGATTATAATTTATAACTTGAACCCATACTAAACAAACATGTTTGATTTACATATCAAATCCTAGCTGAGATCAAATCAAGAGGTAATGGATTCTATTTAAAGTTTTAGTTTTAAAAAAAAAACAAGTATACAGATACCTGTAAACCCAGATATATATTTACTTTATTGTATACACAGAATATCCATCACAGTACAGCCATACAAAGCATACACTTTAAAAATGAAGACAGAACAGTTTTATTTATAGCAGTTTAAATTTGAAACTTGAAATCTAAACTGTTAATTCAAAACAGAAAGAAACATCTTCACTATACAGACATGCATCCATAAATTACACATATGTACTTGCAAATATATTCCATCCAAGATCATCACATGCAGATCAATATTTAAACCAAATTCGAGATTTTAAAAATGTGGTTTGCTCACCTTTATATCTGCAAACAGAGAAGCAGAAGGGAAGCCTAGAATTTTGCATTTATTCGAGTTTCACTGCAAATCCTTGTTTCAGATAAAAATTACTTTCTAATCTTTTTAAAGATATTATTAAGAGTTGAATTATGATTTAACAAACACATTTTGTTTGAATCCTAGGATCTAAAGAGGATTAGAAAAATAAGGATTTGGATTTTTTGTAAATTTGTTAAAGCCTGTACTTCAAATCAGAGAAGTATATGCATACAACAGACATGCATACACTAAACAGACATGCACACTTGATATACATTCATTCATCATTTCTCATAATAACCACTTAACCAAAGCATCAAATATATCACAGATTTCAAATTTAAACAAGTTAATTTATTTGGAAACCAACAGCAAGCAACCAGTGCTCTAAATTCAAGCCAGTTAAACCAGAGCCTGGGAACCATAACAAATATACACAAAATCATTTAGTTACAACATGCAAACCATTTTTTTTCCTATTCAAGCTTAAGTTTCTGCATGCAACAGGGGTTTAACAGATTTTAAAAAAAAAACTTTTTAAATCAGGTATGTTTACTCACAGTGACATGTATATGCAAAAATACATATTCACATACATACTTCTAATTCCATACTTAAACAAACATTCAAGCTTCACATGATGGTTCCAAGAATTTTAGCATGCATCATTTTCACCAAATAATTGTTTTAAACTTGTCAATTTCGTTATTTTCAGATTATAGGATGTCCACAGACCTTTATAACTGGGATCATTCATATATAGGCATGAAAGCATGATACACAGCAAAACATCAAAGCATAGGGGGGGTTTATAGGCACATATATACAACACACATGAACAGAAGTTCAAACAAGCACATGCAAACGAAATTTTCCTCATCTAGATTCAAAGATCCATCACATGCAGCAACAACAAACAAGCAAAGTTTTTTTTGGTATAGCATCTGTTCTTATCAATTTAAAAATAAATTACAAATAGCATCTGTTCTTATCAGTTTAGATTCAAGTAACCGAGCAAATGATAAAAGATAACACCCAACAAACAACCATGCAGTGTTTTTTATCTGTTCTTATCAGTTTAAATTAAATTAACCGAGCAAATGATAACAAATAACACCCAACAAACATACATGCAGAGACTTATCTGGTCTTATCAGTTTAAATTAAATTAACCGAGCAAATGATAACAAATAACACCCCAAATCATAGCATGCAACCAAGCACCCAATTCAAACAAATTTAAAAGCTTGAATAAGAATTAATCGTGAGAAAACTCACCATTGCTAGCTGGGTAGAAGACGACGCAGCTAGAGAGAGCAACGATAAAACGATCGAGCAAGGCAACGCAATCGAATGAAGGCCCCAAATTATCACAAGCCCTAACTTAGTCGATCGGAGGAAGAAGAAAATTGAGAGCCGCCATTATTAATCTTTTTTTTCGTTTAGGTTTTCGAATGAGAAGGTAAAGAGGGACGGGTATACTTAATCACGGCACCAATATCAAACGTGGGCCAACAAAAATTTTCAAAGCCCAAACAACAATTAACAAATTTTCCTTTTATATTTTTATTTTGAATTTCAATTGGTTTTGTAAATTTTGTTGTTTGAATTTTTAACTGTGTATTTCTTTGTCTAATTTGTATTGATTAAAATTTTATTCCTTTTTATTTTAAAGAAAAGAAAAATGTTATTTAAAACTAACCATCCATTTATAAATTGACATAAATAATAATTCTTGTATCCAAATTATTTTTCCTAAGTCATTAGTTTGAATTAAAATACAAATTCAATATTCAATTACAACTCCAAAGTCAAATTTAAATTTTTTATTCAACTTTTTATAGATTAAATTCTAAAATTTAATCGCCATATTAATTGTTATATTGGGAATTTTTTTTAAATCATCATTCAAATATTTAAAATAAATTAAATATTTAACATTTTAAATTGTTTAAAATTCAGGACCGTTACAGCTTCGTCTTGAAGAAAGAAAGGGGTGAGAAAATAGAAAAGATAGAGAAGAAAGAACAACAACATCAGAATCTCACAGCGGAACAAATAAATTATAATAATCACATAAGTATTTACATAATATACAACATCAATCAGAGTTATACAGAAGATAGATCACATACTAGACAGTTATAAACACCTGTCTAGTTATACAACTCAATACACAAGTCAACACAGAGATATCAACACAGCGGAACTATATGTATATCTACAACGCTGAAGCCTCCTGCTCCATTGCTCCTCCAGAATTCGTCAAAGCCAATCTGAATCCCTTGACTACCCGTAAAAATTTGGGTACCCGAGAGTTTATGAAAAAAACAAAAAAAAACTCCGGGTCAGACATTGGTCTGGTATGGGTAACAGGTTAAAGTTGCTTAATTTTTGAAAATCCTTCGAAAACAAAAGGTATCACGTAAGACTCCCCACAAATAAACATAGGTAAGTTTTTACCTTACGCTAACCAAAACATTTGATAGGAAATTCTATGATATTATAATAGGTCCAGGGTTTTCAAGTAAATAGAAAATAACCGAAATTGTTACACGATTAAATTCCAGCTACTAGCCACAAAAGTGGGTAATACAATCAAAACCATTGGCACTTATTGGATTGTGGGTTCCATACAATGGCAGGACTACTGGGGTGTCGCCCGTCACAGTACGTGGCCTAGATCAACGTACCGAGGATCACTCCCGACCCCCTGCAACACAAGGCTGGAACCATTCCTTACTGAACAGTCCCGAACAAGATAACCCCGCAGATAGCGGTCGCTACTGCTCACTAAGCCGAAATAAAGGGACATCTAGACAGGGGAATATCCTTGTCCTGCTTGGGCATGACCCACCTAACCTTGCTGCACCTCCCCCGTTTTAGCCATTCCCTGTTGATGAGGCTTGAGGCTACGATTACCTTTTTAGAATACATTTCTTAGAATGCTCATCGCCTACCTGACGATGTGTTGAAAGCATTCAATCCATACAAGTTCATTTCGGGTTCGAACGAAACCGAAGGCATTATCTCGTTACACTCATTTTGGAATCACCCTTAGAGTTAACGACGATAACCCTTGCATTCTGAATCTTCATCTTCACTTCAGATTCACGACCTATCGTTAATTTGGAATCGATGTGGTTTTCGGATGTTTCCAAATGTGGAAAACCGATCCCGGTCTCATCGAAATCCAAAACGTGTCTTTTAAGGCCAAGTTGTCTATTTAGTCTTAACAGTTTAATTCAATATTACCAATATACACACAGATGGATAATTCACAATATCACAATAGATAATCACATTATCTCATAAACAGATAATCAATATTATCATCCAAACAGATAATTAATATTATTGTACTTAAACCATACATCCATATCACATAGATTTTACTCATATCTGAATTCTCAATCATCAAATAAAATATCAATAACATTCATCCATAAGCAATGATTTATAATCATACCATTTATAATTAATTTAAAATGAATTAAATCAACTACTTCTATCCCAAATTAATTTAAAGTAAATTAAATTAATTGCTTCATCTATTAATCTTGCTTTATACGACCATTAATTAATTATAAATCAAATAAATTAATTAATCTGTAGATATTTATCTTGATTAAATACCCTTGATCAGTCACTTTCTAATTTCAGTAAGTAATTAGTCTTCAATTAACTTCATAAATTAATTATTTTAAATCATTTATAGTAATTAACATTTAATTACTTCATTTATTAATTAAATATAATTAATTACATTTTTCCTTAATTAATTTCATTAATTAATCACCTCCTTATCAATTATTTCTTAATTAATCCATTATACATTACAACATTAATTATATTAATTAAAGATCTCTAATTTAGGTTTAAATTAAATTACTTTGGTTAAATTAATTTACATTAAAAGATTCATCCTTAATTTAACTCGATTATTAATCACCCTTGATTAATAACATTCCAGTAATTAACTATCCGTAATTACTTACATTAATACATTAATTTTCCTATAAACAATTATCTCCATTAATTAATCCCATGATTAATTATAAAAGTAATTATCCAAATTACTCCATTTACCCATCATCTTTCACTAATTACATTCAGTAATTAACATTTATTACTTCCCTAAGTAATTATACTCCATTGAATACACTAAGTAATTGCACTTATCAATTTATCAAATGATTTTCTTGAATTAATTAACTTAATTTAATTAACTTAATTTAATCATTTTATCAAAATTTATTACAATAAGTAATTAATTTCTTAATTTCTTTTATCAAATAATTAAATTTACCAATTTACAATAGATTATCTAATTAATCTAATTAATTAATCACCTCATTATCAAATATTTCTTAATTTACTTCTTAATTAATCTCTATTATGAATTAATCTAAATTATTAATTTATAAATTAATTACATAAGTCATTCTTAATTAACTTATTCATTAAATCATTTTAATATCTAAATTATTTCTAAGTTAATTTATTTCTTTATTAATTACTCCCTTAATATTAAAGTGTATTAGGACATTACATTTTATATTTAAATTCAAATTCTATTTTGAATTTAGGATCCCAAATGATTTGCCATTTAACATTTAGCCAAATTTAAATATTAATTCATAACTCTTAAAAGAAATGTAAGAAAACATTTATAACCTATATAAGAAAAACCTTCAATTTCAACTACTTGATTATTTTGATAAAAATTTAGCTTTCTAAATTACATTGCATTTTAACTTGCAAATTTCAAATCAAAACAATTTATTTAACCTTCATTTAAAATCTTTAAATAGAAGGATTTTATCACAATCAAATTTAAATATTTGTTTGGAAATAAATTATCTTATTATTAAAAACTATTAATTTATACTTGTTTAAAATTTGAACTAAAACCTGAAACAAATCAGGTTTCCTAATCCCTGAACAACACAGACTCGAGACCCCTTGCTAGCGCTTCGAGTCGAAAATCCTAACCACTTCGAGTAAGATGCACGAACTACTCGAGTTCTTCTCTGCTCAAACCCAGAAGAAAAAACAACAAACCACACAAATGTGCACAGTGCACATGCACCGATCCCCCACCTAACTCCGACCATCTTTGACGACCTCCACGTGTCATCTATCACCACCCCGTCCAGTTCCGATCACCAAGACTTCCACGCATCCCTGAAGACGAGTTTGAGCATCAAACTCAACCTGAAACCCATCACCTAAACCTCCCTCGTCCAGGCGCTTCCCATCACCGGCACCTCTAAAATTCAGGCCACATCACCGCAACCCTCCCATGCAACCAATCCCCTGGTTGCGATCGCTTCCGGTGATCGATTATCGACGTACTAAGCTCCCAAACAATCGACCAAATACACCCCCTAGAACCCTAGTTCGCCTAATTCCGGCCACCTCGGCCAATGATAAGTGCCCCGAGCATTCTTACCAGACCAATCCACCTTCCAGCCTCCTTCGACCCCAAGCTCGATGCCGACTACCGCGTTGATCACCAGAAACCACCCCATATGCAAAAACTGAACACACTCGAACTGCTCCCATAATCAAATACTAAAAATTATGATTTCACTCCTAAAATTGTTGTTTTTGGATAGTGTTTCAGATTACATGCACAAAACAATTAAATTAAAATGTTGAATTTGAACAAAACTTAAGCTTGCTCTGTTCTACTTGATTTTCCAGAGCATTTCAATTTTAATTTACTTCAATAAAATTTTAAACCTAAATTCATGCTTAAACAAACAAAATTTGTTTGAATCCTAAGTCCTAATAGTGCTTAGTTCAAGAGATAATGAATTTTATCGAAATCTTAGTTTAAAAACAAAAACAGGCAAGAACAAATACAACATCGAGCATTCATCTACACACAAATACAATCATATACATCCACACAGTACATACTTTACTTTCTAAAATCTATATGCAACCAGATATTCATACTTAAGATTTTTATCGTTTTTAAAACTGATGATGTTACCCACTAATTTGCAGAGAAGAACAGAGGCTCCTTCATTCAGCAACATGCTTGAAATTTTCAAGTTGAACTCCCATTAGATTCTCAGTTTTGATAAATGTTGCTAAGTGTTTATTTAAATTTAAAAAAAAATGAAGTTTATTTTAGCTTATACTCGAACTGATATGTAGATTTATAGGAAAGGAAGAAGACAGGGATATCAAGCAGAGAGTTGTACTAGGTACACATTATTTTATATAAGACAGCCTATATTTTCATTAACAAAACAAGGTCTGGAAGTTAAATACAGAGAGTACTCTGATAATACATATGCATTACATATCATACAATCATATACACCCAACAGAATTGAATATATATACACACACACACACACACACACACACACACACCTTACATACTTCTTCAAAGATGAATATGCAACAGATATATATACATAACCATTTAATGTGAGGTTACTCACAGAGGATACAATATGCAGTAGTTTCATCTCACAAATGGCCAGGGAAAAGAATATATAGACATTCACACAAATATATTAAGCATTCAAATATTAGCATGCAACATATTAAAAACTTAAGTAATTTTAAAGGTGTTACTCACATGTATTTCAGAAATGAGCAGAGCATTTTATTTTGAAAAGCTTTGAATTTTAAAAACTGAGAAGGGCCTTGCTTATGATCTCCAAATCTTCTTGTCTTTATTGAAATGCAAACATTATTTAAGTTTGTATAAATGGAAGTGTTTGCTATTATTCTTTGTTTCAGGTTGATATGTTTAGTGAACGAAGTAAAAAAAATGTATATAAAGAAGTTTCAGGGGGAAGGTGGCATCTGGGTTAGCAATTGCAGATACTACTATTTGTGTTTTGTTTGTATCAGGCCAGATTTTATTTTTGGGGGCTGAAATGATTCTAGATCCAATTCGTATGGACAAGTTTGCTGCTAGAAATGAAAGCATTTATTATTTGGGTACTTTATGTTTCCTACTACTCATTCTTATGTATAGATATTTTTACTTAGCTATGCATTTTTTTCTTTCCTACATCTTACTTTACTTACTTTACTTTGTTTCCTTAACCTTGCATTTCCTTTACTACTTGCCTGCATCTTAATTTACAGGCTACCTACATATATCTTATGCTTTTGTATTTCAAAACCCTATAGGCTTCCCTGATTTGTACTTATCTCAAGTACATATAAAAAAAGTTACTTTAGTTATTGATATAAATTTTTAGCTTAAGTTTTGCATTTTATTCCTTCTTTTTGCCTGAGTCTTCATTTATAAGCTATCAGCATTTATTTTATTTGGTTTACCCTTTAGCCTGCATATCTTTGTTGTACTTTATGTATATTAGCAAGTTGTTTTAACTTAAGTATTTAGCTCTCCTTTATTTTAACACAACTATCAAATACTAAATTTATTTATTATTTTTATACTTGTGTTAGTATGAATAAGGTTTATTTTAACTTAACATTTTAAAAAGACTTACTTTTAATCTTTCAAATTATAACTATTTATACAAATGAATTTGAAATAGCAATCCCCATTTGTAAAAATATTACATGATTAACAAAACTCATTTTTAAAGAAATTGTCACTTATTTAATAAATTACTTATTTAATCAAACTATAGTTAAAAAGAAAATAGAACAAACTTTTGTTTAACTTTAGACTTAGGCTAGAATAAGTTCTAATTATTAAACATTTATCTCAAGTATTATACAGTTATTCATTTAATAGCTTAATACTAAATTAAATCAAATTCCCATTATCAGAAATATTAAAATTAGAAAACAAGCCTTTATTAATTAAATTTAAAACAGAGCTTATCTATTTATAATATATACAAATATATACATATATACATTATAAATAGAAACAATTTAAATTAGCTTTTAAAAGATAAATCATCAGTTAATTATTTATTTAAAAGAAGATTATTAAATCAATTCAAATATTATTAACAAATATTAACAAATCAATTTAATTTTTAATGTAGATTATTAAATTGATATTGCCTCAAATTTCCGGGATGTCACATTCCTCCCCCCTTAAAAGAATTTCGTCCCCGAAATTTAAACAAAGGTAACTTAATAATCTAATTAAAGATTTAATTCTAAAGCACAAGCATATATCAATCATCTGCTAACAACCATAACAACCAATTTATCCAATTAAACAAATCTAAATATTCAGACAAAATCAGGATAGAATTTTCTCGAGTTTCCTCAAGTATAAATATCGAGTTACTCGCTCTACAGAATCCAAACAATCAATGCTACTAAGCTACAGAGCTTCCACTCATCTAGATCCACAAAATAAGACAGGATATCAGACTACAAAGAAATCGGACTTAACAACTAAAACTTCCTGAACTGTTAATTCTATAACCAGAGACAGATCTTACACGTACTCCCTCAGAGATACGCGAAACACAATGAATCCCAGTTATCCAAACTGACAATTCAATCCTGAAAACCAAACACTTATCCAAAATCGAATCTCCGACTTCGAAATCAAAATTCCTCCGTCTCTTATCCAAAAAACTCTTCGGACGATCCTGTGCTGCCTACATCCTTCCTGATCAGCTCAACCCTTGCTGATGCCCTTAGAAACAAACTGAACCAAAAACAATCTAACAAAATGATCTTTCCAAGATCGACCAAAAAATCAAAACACAAACTCTATTCCATGACCAGAAAACAGAACTCACTTCCCTTATCCGAAAAAGATTAAACAGGTGCACTCCAATTTGGCCTCCGATCCTGAAAAATTTCCTGTAGAACTCTCCAATCCAAACACTGCAACATCCCATTGCTTCCAAACTAAAACAGCAACCACCATGCTTCCACTGCGCCACTCTGACTGAACAGATGAAAACGCTGATGATGAACTCAAGCATAGACTGGACAACACATTCCAATAATAAAGTTCACATATCCAAAAATAAAACTCAGAAGTTTCTCCAAAATCTGAGCTGTTTTACCACACTCAAAAATCATCCTATTACTAAACTGAACCATCGGTACCAGGCCTGGAAATCCAGTCGACACCAAACTCAATCTCCATATGCTGACAAAACTCTAACTTCCAGAAGACATCTAAAAAATATCTCTGAAAATCCAAGAGAACACTCAAACTATCGCAAGTCACTTTTGCGATCAATCCGGCCAAATTCCAAAGATAATGCTTTCTCTTTACCAAACAGAACAGCTTACACTTATATGGCCAATCCATCGAAGAAATGAAACTACTCTGCAGCTTCTAAACTCCACTGCTGACTCAGAAGTCAAAAACTTTCTTGCCAATACACCAATGCCATGAAATTCCTAATCCAGAGCTCTTCGAGAAACTCGGACCTCAAACCAACAGAAACATTCAGCTGAACACAGCCACAACACGAAACAGACACTCTTACTTAACTTGTCCCATAGAAACATCTTTGGAGACATCCATAGTCACTGTGTCTCATCACACAGCTACTGCGTCTTGATGTATCAAGATATCATGACTTGCTTCTGCCCAACCGACAGATCTAAATTCTAGCTCATCCAAACTTACACTTCAAAAATGAACTCCGAATCTTAACAGATTTCCTTCAGAGATTAATGAAATCCTTATACCACTCAAAGCTCACTGTAGACGATATTAGGTCTACAGTCTCGACAATTATACTTCCAACCTCAAACATTCAAACCCCAACCATTGATAGTCGTGTTACACCCACCACTACCCTATCTACCCTTATAACTTATATTGGAAAACCTGAACAGGTAACCCAACAAATAGGTAGAAATAAATAAATATATATATTATATATCAAAATTACAAATACGTTCTCTCAAGAAAGGAATCACTCAAGAGCCTAGGTATTCACTCAACATAGTGCTCTGATACCAACTGTGACGACCCGGCTTTCTACGCCCAGAAAACCGCTTCGTCTCGAAGAAAGAAAGGGCGGAGAAAATAGAAAAGATAGAGAAGAAAGAACAACAACATCAGAATCTCACAGCGGAACGAATAAATTATAATAATCACATAAGTATTTACATAATATACGACATCAATAAGAGCTATACAGAAGATAGATCACATACTAGACAGTTATAAACACCTGTCTAGTTATACAACTCAATACACAAGTCAACACAGAGATATCAACACAGCGGAACTATATGTATATCTACAACGCTGAAGCCTCCTGCTCCATTGCTCCTCCAGAATTCGTCAAAGCCAACCTGAATCCCTTGACTACCCGTAAAAATTTGGGTACACGAGAGTTTATGAAAAAAACAAAAATAAACTCTGGGTCAGACATGGGTCTGGTATGAGTAATAGGTTAAAGTTGCTTAATTTTTGAAAATCCTTTGAAAACAAAAGGTTCCACGTAAGACTCCCCACAAATAAACAAGGGTAAGTTTTTACCTTACGCTAACCAAAACATTTGATAGGAAATTCTATGATATTATAATAAGTCTAGGGTTTTCAAGTAAATAGAAAATAGCCGAAATTGTTACATGATTAAATTACAGCTACTAGCCACAAAAGTGGGTAATGCAATCAAAACCGTTGGCACTTATTGGATTGTGGGTTCCACACAATGTCAGGGCTACTGCGGTACTGCCCGTCATAGTACGTGGCCTAGATCAACGTACCGAGGATCACTCCCGACCCCCTGCAACACAAGGCCGGAACCATTCCTTACTGAACAGTCCCGAACAAGATAACCCCGCAGATAGCCGTCGCTACTGCTCACTAAGCCGAAATAAAGGGACATCTAGACAGGGGAATATCCTTGTCCTGCTTTGGCATGACCCACCTAATCTTGCTGCACCTCCCCTGTTTTAGCCATTCCCGGTTGATGAGGCTTGAGGCTACGATTACCTTTTTCGAATACATTTCTTAGAATGCTCATCGCCCATCTGACGATGTGTTGAAAGCATTCAATCCATATAAGTTTGTTCCGGGTTCGAACGAAACCGAAGGCATTATCTCGTTACACTCATTTTGGAATCACCCTCAGAGTTAACGACGATTACCCTTGCATTCTGAATCTTCATCTTCACTTCAGATTCACGACCTATCGTTAATTTGGTATCGATGTGGTTTTCGGATATTTCCAAATGTGGAAAACCGATCCCCGTCTCATCGAAATCCAAAACGTGTCTTTTAAGGCCAAGTTGTCTATTTAGTCTTAACAGTTTAATTCAATATTATCAATATACACACAGATGGATAATTCACAATATCACAGTAGATAATCACATTATCTCATAAACAGATAATCAATATTATCATCCAAACAGATAATTAATATTATCGTACTTAAACCATGCATCCATATCACATAGATTTTACTTATATCTGAATTCTCAATCATCAAATAAAATATCAATAACATTCATCCATAAGCAATGATTTATAATCATACCACTTATAATTAATTTAAAATGAATTAAATCAACTACTTCTATCCCTAAGTAATTTAAAGTAAATTAAATTAATTTCTTCATCTATTAATCTTGCTTATACAACTATTAATTAGTTATAAATCAAATAAATTAATTAATCTCTAGATATTTATCTTGATTAAATACCCTTGATCAATCACTTTCTAATTTTAGTAAGTAATTAGTCTTCAATTAACTTCATAAATTAATTATTTTAAATCATTTATAGTAATTAACATTTAATTACTTCATTTATTAATTAAATATAATTAATTACATTTATCTTTAATTAATTTCATTAATTAATCACCTCATTATCAATTATTTCTTAATTAATCCATTATACATTACATCATTAATTATATTAATTAAAGATCTCTAATTTAGGTTTAAATTAAATTACTTTGGTAAAATTAATTTACATTAAAAGATTCATCCTTAATTTAACTCGATTATTAATCACCATTGATTAATAACATTCCAGTAATTAACTATCCTTAATTACTTATATTAATACATTAATTTTCCCATAAACAATTATCTCCATTAATAAATCCCATGATTAATTATAAAAGTAATTATCCAAATTACTCCATTTACCCGTCATCTTTCACTAATTACATTCAGTAATTAACATTTATTACTTCCCTAAGTAATTATGCTCCATTGAATACACTAAGTAATTGCACTTATCAATTTATCAGATGATTTTCTTAAATTAATTAACTTAATTTAATTAACTTAATTTAATCATTTTATCAAAATTTATTACAATAAGTAATTAATTTCTTAATTTCTTTTATCAAATAATTACATTTACCAATTTACAATAGATTATCTAATTAATCTAATTAATTAATCACCTCATTATCAAATATTTCTTAATTTACTTCTTAATTAAACTCTATTATGAATTAATCTAAATTATTAATTTATAAATTAATTACATAAGTCATTCTTAAATTAACTTATTCATTAAATCATTTTAATATCTAAATTATTTCTAAGTTAATTTATTTCTTTATTAATGACTCCCTCAATATTAAAGTGTATTAGGACATTACATTTTATATTTTAATTCGAATTCTATTTTGAATTTAGGATCCCAAATGATTTGTCATTTAACATTTAGCCAAATTTAAATATTAATTTATAACTCTTAAAAGAAATGTAAGAAAACATTTATTACCGATATAAGAAAAACCATTAATTTAAACTACTTGATTATTTTGATAAAAATTTAGCTTTCTAAATTACATTGCATTTTAACTTGCAAACTTCAAATCAAAACAATTTATTTAACCTTCATTTAAAATCTTTAAATAGAAGGATTTTATCACAATGAAATTTAAACATTTGTTTGGAAATAAATTATCTTTTTATTAAAAACTATTAATTTATACTTGTTTAAAATTTGAACTAAAACCTGAAACAAATCAGGTTTCCTAATCCCTGAACAACACAGACTCGAGACCCCTTGCTAGCGCTTCGAGTCAAAAATCCTAACCACTTCGAGTAAGATGCACGAACTACTCGAGTTCTTCTCTACTCAAACCCAGAAAAAAAAACAGACCACACAAATGTGCACAGTGCACATGCACCGATCCCCCACCCAACTCCGACCATTTTTGACGACCTCCATGTGTCATCTATCACCACCCCGTCCAGTTCCGATCACCAAGACTTCCACGCATCCCTGAAGACGAATTTGAGCATCAAACTCAACCTGAAACCCATCACCTAAACCTCCCTCGTCCAGGCGCTTCCCATCACCGGCACCTCTAAAATTCAGGCCACATCACCGCAACCCTCCCATGCAACCATTCCCCTGGTTGCAATCGCTTCCGGTGATCAATCGTTGACGTACTAAGCTCCCAAACCATCGACCAAATACACACCCTCCAACCCTAGTTCGCCTAATTCCGGCCACCTCGACCAATGATAAGTGCCCCGAGCATTCTTACCAGACCCATCCACCTTCCAGCCTCCTTTGACCCCAAGATCGACGCCGACCACCGCATTGGTCACCAGAAACCGCCCCATATGCAAAAACTGAACACACTCGAACTGCTCCCATAATCAAATACTAAAAATTATGATTTCACACCTAAAATTTTTGTTTTTGGATAGAGTTTCAGATTACATGCACAAAACAATTAAATTAAGATGTTGAATTTGAACAAAACTTAAGATTGCTCAGTTCTACTTGATTTTCCAGAGCATTTCAATTTTAATTTACTTAAATAAAATTTTAAACCTAAATTCATGCTTAAACAAACAAAATTTGTTCGAATCCTAAGTCCTAATAGTGCTTAGTTCAAGAGATAATGAATTTTATCAAAATCTTAGTTTAAAAACAAAAACAGGCAAGAACAAATACAACAGCGAGCATTCATCTACACACAAATCCAAACATATACATCCACACAGTACATACTTTACTTTCTAAAATCTATATGCAACCAGATATTCATACTTAAGTTTTTTATCATTTTTAAAACTGATGATGTTACTCACTAATTTGCAGAGAAGAACAGAGGCTCCTTCATTCAGCAACATGCTTGAAATTTTCAGGTTGAACTCCCCTTAGATTCTCAGTTTTGATAAAGTTTCTAAGTGTTTATTTAAATTTTTAAAAAAAAAATGAAGTTTATTTTAGCTTATACTCGAACTGATATGTAGATTTATAGGAAAGGAAGAAGACAGGGATATCAAGCAGAGAGTTGTACTGGGTACACATTATTTTATACAAGACAGCCTATATTTTCTTTAACAAAACAAGGTCTGGAAGTTAAATACAGAGAGTACTCTGATAATACATATGCTTTACATATCATACAATCATATACACTCAACAGAATTGAATTTATATATATATATATATACATACACCTTACATACTTCTTCAAAGATGAATATGCAACAGATATATATACTTAACCATTTAAAGTGAGGTTACTCACAGAGGATACAATATGCAGTAGTTTCATCTCACAAATGGCCAGGGAAAAGAATATATAGACATTCACACAAATATATTCAGCATGCAACATATTAAAAACTTAAGTAATTTTAAACGTGTTACTCACATGTATTTCAAAAATGAGCAGAGCATTTTATTTTGAAAATCTTTGAATTTTAAAAACTGAGAAGAGCCTTGCTTATGATCTCCAAATCTTCTTGTCTTTGTTGAATTGCAAACATTATTTAAGTTTGTATAAATGGAAGTGTTTGTTATTATTCTTTGTTTCAGGTTGATATGTTTAGTGAACGAACTAAAAAAATGTATATAAAGAAGTTTCAGGGGGAAGGTGGCATCTGGGTTAGCAATTGCAGATACTACTATTTGTATTTTGTTTGTATCAGGCCAGATTTTATTTTTGGGGCTGAAATGAATCTAGATCCAATTCGTATGGACAAGTTTGCTGCTAGAAATGAAAGCATTTATTATTTGGGTACTTTATGTTTCCTACTACTCATTCTTATGTATAGACATTTTTACTTAGCTATGCATTTCTTTCTTGCCTACATCTTACTTTACTTACTTTACTTTGTTTCCTTAACCTTGCATTTCCTTTACTACTTGCCTGCATCTTAATTTACAGGCTACCTACATATATCTTATGCTTTTGTATTTCAAAACCCTATAGGCTTCCCTGATTTGTACTTACCTCAAGTACATATAAAAAAAAGTTACTTTAGTTATTGATATAAATTTTTAGCTTAGGTTTTGCATTTTATTCCTTTTTTTTGCCTGAGTCTTCATCCATAATGTAACGACCCGTTAAGTTCGACCATTTAAAATTGTTTGTTTAATAGGATTTTGTAATTTATTTTAGTTGAAAGAATAAAGGTGGTAGATAAGTATTAAAATGAAGGCTAGAATAAATTATATAGAAGTGACTTAGAAACCTATTTAAAGACATTTGAATAAAATTCAAATGAATTAAATAGAGAAAGAAAGAAAAATTCTTACCTGGACATAAAATTTAATATGGGAATATTAAACCAATTTAATGCAATAAAAGATTGTGAACGATAAATTGAATAGATTAAGAAACCCTGTTATTGCAAGTCAATTAATTTGTAAACCCTAATGAACATCTCAAAATTTATAAATTTATTGAAATTTAAGACATAGCATAAGCGTAGAACTATAGGTATGATGACAAACTTTTATAAATTGTCTAATTAAGGGTCAGCAAATTTATTTGGAAATCAAACTCAATTAAGGGTAAGTAATTATGATGGATTGATGGCATAAACGTTACTAATTTTTATCATAGTAACGGAAGTGCAGATGGAAGGCAACTGTAGAAATTTAAGTACGTATGAACAATTGAAAGGGACTGTCGATGGAATGGAGTACTTTAGGTTGTCTTACTAAATTTAGAATTTAACATAAGACAAATAGAAATAAATCAATAAACGTATAGATTTTAAGTATTATGATGAATTATTTTAGTGATATGACTTAGAATAAATGAAATAATTTGGGTTAATTGTTATTTAATGGAATTAAAGGTTGCAATATTCATAGGTAAGGATTTAGATGAAATAGATTGATGTATGAAAATTTTAATTGGATAAATGGCAATTAATTCCTTTAATTTGTGCAATTAATGTATGTTTAATTGATAACGATAAAAAGTTGATTTTTTTGTGTAACCAACGTAAAATATTATCATAGCATGATACTTGGTTTGAATAGAAGGGTGGAATTGGGAATTTAATAAGTGAATTTATTTCAATCAGTGCAATAAAAGGATACGTAGATAAATGGTAAGATGAAATGGTAAATTTTTGATGTAATGGAAGATATAACAATGTCAATTATGCATATAAGGTAATAAGGTAATGAAACCGAGGTAAATTAATTAATTGAGACTTTAAGTAAAATTAACGTGTGGAGTTGACCAAGGTTCAATAAAATGAGAATTTGATTGGTTATATTTATTGGTTGAGAAAGGTAAATGTGTATTTGGGGAATAAATTTAGTCAGACTTAAATATTGAATTTAATTAATTAATATATATGATAAATGATGATTAAATAAAAACCCAATACTCTATATATATGTATAATATTTGAGTGAAAATAATAATACACTTATAAATGTGGAATTAAGAGTTTACAACAACTATTTTGAGTAAAGAAATTGTTCATTCAAGTAAATTTGAAACATCGCAATAGGTGTAGATTAAGTGTTGCGTTAAATAAATTATAAAGGAATAAATTTATAGAAACGTAGGAACGGAGGAATGAACATTATAGTAACGTAAAACGTATTGTTGGATAATAATTAAGTATAGGCTTGTAAATTTGATGTATGACAATAAATTTTGTACGAAAATCTTTCTATTAGTTGATAAGTCTTATTTTGATCAATTTAAAGGAATACACCAAATTTTGTAGTTAGTACGGAATATTGATGAGTGAATGAATAAGATGAAACAAAGGTGGAATGTATTAGTTGAGGTTTTAAGTTATTTATGTGATAAGTTACCAAAATTACAATTTTATCTAAATACAGTAATTTATGCAAACAAAAGATGAACATTTTGAAATATTACCACAGTGATATATAAAAGAAACGTTAACTATGTAGTTGGAGAAAAATTGATATATTTTGAGTTGGATAATAGAAATCAAGTTATTTATATAATTAGATTTAAGATGAGAGTATAAGTATATGATTTAATAATTAGGTTTTGCGAATAAAATTTATAATTCCCAAATAATAAGAAAACGCAGAGGTTAACACTGCGAAATTTATATACTTATAAATTTTAATTCACATCCAAGCTTGCTAAATTATTTGAAATTAATTGGATTATATAAGTAATGAAATTTGGCCAATATTTAAAGTTGAAAGAAAATTTGGATTTTATGATTTATTTTAATTTATTTAATAAATATTAAAAATAGCCATTTTTGTCACGGACTCGGATTTCGACGAAACCAGTTTCATCGGATCCGTAACGATGAATTATAATAATGTTTCAAGTTTCGTAGCGATCGGACTTGTCGTTTGATCGTACGGACTCGAAACGCCTTGAAATTTACGCATTTTGAAATCAATGTGAAATTTTTGTTTTTTTGGCATAACTTCTTCATACGATCGAATTTGGTCGCGAAACTTTTTCCATTGCGTTCAGAATATTTAAAAACACCTATTTGGATATATAGTTTTAACAAATCCGACTCCGGAGGCATAGCGGGCTTTTTGGACCATGGTTTGTCACGAACGTTCGCGTATCCAGTCTAGCTACCCTACCTCTAGCCTATCTATAAATATACATCTATAAACCCTAGCTCCTTTCTTTTTCATTTGCTGTACGTTCATTTCTTCACTCTTTTCTCTTCCCCAAATGTATACATCTCAGATCCAATTCCAGATCCATCCACAGTTCAAAATCAAAAGTCAAAACTCAAAAATTTCAGAAAATTCCAGAAAAAATATATGTTGAAGTATTCGATACGCGTAATATACTGGTGAAATTCTTTTTTCAATTGGAGCTGTCGTTCATCCAGAATAAATTCAAACAGCCCCAAAACCGTTCATCATCGCCGTAACAAAAGTTGTCGGATCGGAAAAACATTTCTGGGTTTTGACGAGGGAATGAAGGTGATCGCATCCATGTGATTTGTTTCGCGAATCGACGGTTGGATTGACGGCAAAACTCGACTAGGTTTTCAGATTTAAGGGCGTGCGTGCGTTCCTGGGTTGGTGCCTACTGGGGGAAAGGAAGGGTGCGTGGATGAAGAAATTAAGTGAAGGTGAATATGTGTCGTTTTCTATTTATTTTCAATTTGAATTCAATCATCATTTTTCGCCATAACTTTCTCATACGAAGTCGGATTCATACGAAATTTTTTTTGTTAGGATCGTAATTTAATTCCGAACTCGATGACGCTGGTTTGGACGAATTCTGAGACGGTCAAATTTTTGGGTTTAAATTGAATTTAAATTCGATTTAAATTCAAAAGGTGAGTGATTTTAACCCACTCACAATTACTAGAAGCTTTTATGTTTGTTAAATAAATTTTAGAAATGAATAGAAATTTATTTATGAGCTTTTGGCATGTTATTTCATTCATATCTGTTAAATTGCGTTTTATTGAATTTAACTGTTAATTTAATTGATTTATTTCGTATAAATGGGCTGTTAGAAATTATTGTTTGCATATGAACTGCTAGTTAACAGTTATGTCAAATTTCACTGAATATAAACTGTTAGATTAAAAGTTGATAAATATGATTTGAAATAAAACTGCCAAGTATTACTTGTCGTATATTACCAAACATATATTGTTATTGATTGAGATTTGCTTGATGTTTGTGATTGGATGATGGATGTGTGTTGAATGAATGTTTTATTTGATATCATTAAACTGCAAGTTACTATGCATTTTTCATTTCATTCGGGATTGCGGTTTGAAATGATATACAACCGCAGTTTATTTTTAAATTGCGGATTGAAATGATAAATATCCGTATCACTTGACCATAGGATAGAAAATTATATACAGGCACCGCGGTATATATATAACTATTTTAAATGTGATTACTATGGTTTGGATGGAATACGGTTTATAATAATCTAAAATTTTATACTGTATAAATATTTTCTTCCGTATTCATATACATGTAAAGTTAAGAATTTTGAAATTAAAAGGTGCACAAACTCCTTTATTTAAAAATGGAAGAAAATTTAGAAAATGGAGATTTATAACTTATATCCTATGTTTTAATGTAAAATTGGAAATTTTAAGATATGATATTTGTAATTGGATTTTTCCAAAATAAATAGAAAGGGATATTCTAGTATAACTTGAAGTGGAAAAATTCTATATATATATATATATATATTTTACTAGAAATTGAAATCTTATTAATTATGGATTTTATGTGAATGGTCAAGATTAATTAATAGAATAGTGATTTTGAAAGGATAAAAGAAAATCCAATTTTAGTTGAAATATTAATGCTCAAAAATGGATATAAATATATATAAAAATTGAAATGGTTTTGGGACTTGAAGTAATATTTCGGATTTTGGTTTAACTTTAAAGATTATTTATTTCTTTATAAAGCAACAGTAAGGTTAAACCTTTTTAATTCGCATACCGTTGAATATCCAAACCATTTAGTTTTGAAAATAATGGTTTTAAAATACTATGAATTTCCGAAGAATTATGTTGAAAGTTACAAACAGAATATTGGTTACATGGGATATTAAATAATAAAAAGTGACATAATTTTTGGAAAGGAATATTTTATTTGGGATATGATATCATTGATTTGGGTTTAAAAAAATAATAATATCAAAATGAATCTTTTTGGGTTTTAAAGAAGAAATGATATCGTAATATTATGGTTTTGAAATGGATTATATTCTGGTTTTAAAGTACAAACTATTTTTAAATAACCGCGGTGTTATAATAACGATGGGTTGGCAAAGAGACCGGGATCGGATATGGACATACTCTCTGTCGATACCGAAAACCACTTTGACTAACCGTGTACGCGGTGGAGATTCCAGAATGAAGTAGGTAGTGGCGACGTTTCCTGTAAGGTAAATACGTGGACCCAACTCCCGTGAGTTGGCATAAGGTGGCTAAAACAGGAGCGCTTGACGGGTTAATGAGGTCATTCCTCTGATCGGACACTCCTCTTCGATATTATACTATAACTTTGGATTGATTCAGTGGCCACTTTTATTTTTGATTTGGGGAGTTGTTTCGAGGTGGGCGGTTGCTGCGGCTTCGCGTTACCATCGGCCCGGATGCGTAATTGGTATATCTACCCTGGCATTGCCTAGTTGTGCCGTGTCACCTACCATACCGAGCCTTGTACGAGTTTGGATTTCTCCCGTAGCCCGTGTGGTATCCTCTGGTGGCTTCCCGATCAGGATGGACTATGATATTGGACGGACTACTGGGACTATTACGTGTTAAGGGCTATATGGGTAACCCCTTAACGCTATTAAAAAGTAAGTTTATTTTATAATTAGACACTATTATAATAGCGCAATATACTACATAGTAAATAGTTTAACGGATCCTTAGGAGATGTAAATCCCGAGCATCTTTTGAGTTACTGCACTCATATTTATTTATGTTTATTTAACTCACATAAGATATTCTAGTCTGACTCGAGTGTTTTTGTCTTTTCAAATTCGCTCGGGTCAGTCCGAGCGTTTCAGGATTGAAGATTTTAGCTTTGGAGGACGAAGACGAAGAATCCGTATTGTTATTATTATTATTATAGCGTTGCACCACACTCTTTCTATTCCGCTGCATTGTTGTATTGGTATGTGAACTCTGATATTCATTGTATAAGTAAAATAACTGTTTTGTAACCGTTTATGAACTGTATATTTATTATTATATTTTATCCTTCCGCTGTGAGATTCTATTTTTATTTTATTCCTTCTCTGTTTTCTTATTTACCCCATAACAATCCGCCCTTGCGTATGCTTTGAATTGGCACGAGTGTCGTTTTAAAGTGTGCGAAAAGGCGGGATGTTACAGTTGGTATCAGAGCTTTGGTTTAGCGATAAACCTTGGCTTTGTGGGGTTTGACTCTTTGTTAATAGGGTAGAAATATCCTATGGAAGTCGCTGAGTGTATATATATGAGAGAGCGTACTTGTTAGTATTAATAAAAAGATTTTAATGTTGTGTTAATATGTTCCGCTTTGGATTTATAAATTCTGGTTGATGCATGGGACGCTATGACATCAATAGGGATTTCTAAACACTTAATAGGACAGACCGACATAATATTTGTTTTAATATAGGTGAATGAAATAATTTTGCCTATTTTATTTTCTATATATAAAAATATTTTGATAAAGATATATATTTGGTTGCTATAGATTGGGTGTTAGGAAATAAAATATTTACAATAACTGAAGCTAAGTTGAAATTATGATAAATCGAATTGGAGATTTTAGAACTTAAGTCCGGGATTTTTCCAAATTTGTTTTTAACGAATTTATGAAATATAATGATTCGGTTTATAAGTATTTTCTTATATAAATATTTCGTATAATTTAGAAGAATTGTTTTAAAGAAGATTTTGGAAAAAATTTAAATTCTGTACTTTCCTCTCTGTCGCTGGAAAATAAATTCGGTGATGACGGCCGCATCATCGACTTTCATTTTCGAGTTTCGAAGGGAAAGGCCACTGTAGTAAATTCTACTGCAGATTTATTTTGAAATTTTCTAAAGATTTTCTTTTATTGTTCTAACTATAATTAGAGATGTTGAGTTGTAAGAACTTATTTATCTATTATTTTGAAATAAATTGAATTCAACCCGGTATTAAATTCTAAATTTTTCCGTTAATTAATTGTTTAAGATTTGTTAGTGAAATAAAAGTTAAGTAATAAATGAATTGAAACCTCTAATTGAAATAAGAGAATAACTGCAAAGCTATAAAGAGGAATTTGCATACATATGAGACAAAGGGTAATATGAATAAACATTAAATTTAATTAAAAGAATGGAGATTAAACTTGTATAAGTTCAATTGCAATTTCCTTAACATAAATAACTTACCCAAATATAAAAGTTGAAGTATTAAATGAGAAACTGGAATTGAATATTATACAAGTAGAAATTTAGGAAAAATGAAGTATTCAATAAATTACTGTTATAATAAGAATTCAATGGTATAAACTTAAGTTATAATTGAAATTTTGCTGAAAATAAGTTAAGAATTATTAATAGGTGAGATGAACTTAAGTATATAAAATGATATTCTAAATAAGGATTGATTGTATGATTATTGACTTAAGTATGTTTTAATCTTCCCTATTCCAATATAATGGAAAGTAGAAAAAATTGAAATGACTACAATTAATAGTTGATGAATAAATAAAAACTTCCACTTATAAGAATGAATGTTAGCAGATTAAGAATTTAAGGGAAATCTTACAAGTGAAGCTTGAGGGAAAAGGTATTCTATTAATTTGCTATTGTTAATGAGAATTAATTGGATAAGCTTAAGATAAATTGGAAATTTTACTATATAAGTAAAGGTAAGTAGTATAAATAGATGATATATACTTTAGTCAATAAATTGGAATACAAATATAATGAATTTTGTAATAAATGGAAAATAAAACTTGTAAGAACAAAGAAATCCCTCATAAAGGAAGGGAAGAAAATCAAACCACTGAAGTATGAAATAAATGTATAATAAGCTATTTTGGTGTTGATTTGAATTGTTTGGTTGATGTATGGTTGTTGGGTAAGGAATTTTGAAGTTGTGGGATGGAGAAATAATCTATCTTTGTTCCATCTAAGACTGTTGAGTAAAGGATGCACTTGATAGTTATTTTACATTTCATACAATTTCGGAATTTGAACCTAACAACTAATTGTTTGTTTGATTGAATGATTGTCTGTTGGTGGCATGTGCTGTTTGTTAAAATTTATGGTTGTTGCATTTGATTGGATATAAATGATTGAATCTACCCAAACATTTCACTGTAAAATAAATATTTAACCTCTTAGATTATATAAGTGAATACAGGTGTTGGAAGCAACTGCTACTGCTTTTGGTTCCAAAATAATAAGCGTATTGCCCGACAGATAGGTACGTTTTCGGATTACGATTAAAGCGCTATTTTATATATTTTCCCGTGTTGGGATATTTTATTTTGGATAATATATGTAATATATTTGTATATTTGGATATTATATTTTCTCCAGAATCCCTCCGTACAAAGGAGACTCTGCCAAAATTTTTCGTAAATTTTGGACTTAGAATTTTGTTAAAGATATTTTTCCAACTTTAATAATTCAAGTATTAAAAGACATAATGATTATAAAACAAGTGTAATTCATTAAAGGAAATTAATTTAGTAAATTATTGTTATAAGTTAATATTTGAAACTAGATATACTGTTTTATTCTTCCTTCTCCCTTCCTTTTCCTTTTCGGGGACGAAAAGTTTTGAGTGGGGGAGAGTGTAACGACCCATTAAGTTCGACCATTTAAAATTGTTTGTTTAATAGGATTTTGTAATTTATTTTAGTTGAAAGAATAAAGGTGGTAGATAAGTATTAAAATGAAGGCTAGAATAAATTATATAGAAGTGACTTAGAAACCTATTTAAAGACATTTGAATAAAATTCAAATGAATTAAATAGAGAAAGAAAGAAAAATTCTTACCTGGACATAAAATTTAATATGGGAATATTAAACCAATTTAATGCAATAAAAGATTGTGAACGATAAATTGAATAGATTAAGAAACTCTGTTATTGCAAGTCAATTAATTTGTAAACCCTAATGAACATCTCAAAATTTATAAATTTATTGAAATTTAAGACATAGCATAAGCATAGAACTATAGGTATGATGACAAACTTTTATAAATTGTCTAATTAAGGGTCAGCAAATTTATTTGGAAATCAAACTCAATTAAGGGTAAGTAATTATGATGGATTGATGGCATAAACGTTACTAATTTTTATCATAGTAACGGAAGTGCAGATGGAAGGCAACTGTAGAAATTTAAGTACGTATGAACAATTGAAAGGGACTGTCGATGGAATGGAGTACTTTAGGTTGTCTTACTAAATTTAGAATTTAACATAAGACAAATAGAAATAAATCAATAAACGTATAGATTTTAAGTATTATGATGAATTATTTTAGTGATATGACTTAGAATAAATGAAATAATTTGGGTTAATTGTTATTTAATGGAATTAAAGGTTGCAATATTCATAGGTAAGGATTTAGATGAAATAGATTGATGTATGAAAAATTTAATTGGATAAATGGCAATTAATTCCTTTAATTTGTGCAATTAATGTATGTTTAATTGATAACGATAAAAAGTTGATTTTTTTGTGTAACCAACGTAAAATATTATCATAGCATGATACTTGGTTTGAATAGAAGGGTGGAATTGGGAATTTAATAAGTGAATTTATTTCAATCAGTGCAATAAAAGGATACGTAGATAAATGGTAAGATGAAATGGTAAATTTTTGATGTAATGGAAGATATAACAATGTCAATTATGCATATAAGGTAATAAGGTAATGAAACCGAGGTAAATTAATTAATTGAGACTTTAAGTAAAATTAACGTGTGGAATTGACCAAGGTTCAATAAAATGAGAATTTGATTGGTTATATTTATTGGTTGAGAAAGGTAAATGTGTATTTGGGGAATAAATTTAGTCAGACTTAAATATTGAATTTAATTAATTAATATATATGATAAATGATGATTAAATAAAAACCCAATACTCTATATATATGTATAATATTTGAGTGAAAATAATAATACACTTATAAATGTGGAATTAAGAGTTTACAACAACTATTTTGAGTAAAGAAATTGTTCATTCAAGTAAATTTGAAACATCGCAATAGGTGTAGATTAAGTGTTGCGTTAAATAAATTATAAAGGAATAAATTTATAGAAACGTAGGAACGGAGGAATGAACATTATAGTAACGTAAAACGTATTGTTGGATAATAATTAAGTATAGGCTTGTAAATTTGATGTATGACAATAAATTTTGTACGAAAATCTTTCTATTAGTTGATAAGTCTTATTTTGATCAATTTAAAGGAATACACCAAATTTTGTAGTTAGTACGGAATATTGATGAGTGAATGAATAAGATGAAACAAAGGTGGAATGTATTAGTTGAGGTTTTAAGTTATTTATGTGATAAGTTACCAAAATTACAATTTTATCTAAATACAGTAATTTATGCAAACAAAAGATGAACATTTTGAAATATTACCACAGTGATATATAAAAGAAACGTTAACTATGTAGTTGGAGAAAAATTGATATATTTTGAGTTGGATAATAGAAATCAAGTTATTTATATAATTAGATTTAAGATGAGAGTATACGTATATGATTTAATAATTGGGTTTTGCGAATAAAATTTATAATTCCCAAATAATAAGAAAACGCAGAGGTTAACACTGCGAAATTTATATACTTATAAATTTTAATTCACATCCAAGCTTGCTAAATTATTTGAAATTGATTGGATTATATAAGTAATGAAATTTGGCCAATATTTAAAGTTGAAAGAAAATTTGGATTTTATGATTTATTTTAATTTATTTAATAAATATTAAAAATAGCCATTTTTGTCACGGACTCGGATTTCGACGAAACCAGTTTCATCGGATCCGTAATGGTGAATTATAATAATGTTTCAAGTGTCGTAGCGATCGGACTTGTCGTTTGATCGTACGGACTCGAAACGCCTTGAAATTTACGCATTTTGAAATCAATGTGAAATTTTTGTTTTTTTTGGCATAACTTCTTCATACGATCGAATTTGGTCGCGAAACTTTTTCCATTGCGTTCAGAATATTTAAAAACACCTATTTGGATATATAGTTTTAACAAATCCGACTCCGGAGGCATAGCGGGCTTTTTGGACCATGGTTTGTCACGAACGTTCGCGTATCCAGTCTAGCTACCCTACTTCTAGCTTATCTATAAATATACATCTATAAACCCTAGCTCCTTTCTTTTTCATTTGCTGTACGTTCATTTCTTCACTCTTTTCTCTTCCCCAAATGTATACATCTCAGATCCAATTCCAGATCCATCCACAGTTCAAAATCAAAAGTCAAAACTCAAAAATTTCAGAAAATTCCAGAAAAAATATATGTTGAAGTAATCGATACGCGTAATATACTGGTGAAATTCGTTTTTCAATTGGAGCTGTCGTTCATCCAGAATAAATTCAAACAGCCCCAAAACCGTTCATCATCGCCGTAACAAAAGTTGTCGGATCGGAAAAACATTTCTGGGTTTTGACGAGGGAACGAAGGTGATCGCATCCATGTGATTTGTTTCGCGAATCGACGGTTGGATTGACGGCAAAACTCGACTAGGTTTTCAGATTTAAGGGCGTGCGTGCGTTCCTGGGTTGGTGCCTACTGGGGGAAAGGAAGGGTGCGTGGATGAAGAAATTAAGTGAAGGTGTGTCGTTTTCTATTTATTTTCAATTTGAATTCAATCATCATTTTTCGCCATAACTTTCTCATACGAAGTCGGATTCACACGAATTTTTTTTTGTTAGGATCGTAATTTAATTCCGGACTCGATGACGCTGGTTTGGACGAATTCTGAGACGGTCAAATTTTTGGGTTTAAATTGAATTTAAATTCGATTTAAATTCAAAAGGTGAGTGATTTTAACCCACTCACAATTACTAGAAGCTTTTATGTTTGTTAAATAAATTTTAGAAATGAATAGAAATTTATTTATGAGCTTTTGGCATGTTATTTCATTCATATCTGTTAAATTGCGTTTTATTGAATTTAACTGTTAATTTAATTGATTTATTTCGTATAAATGGGCTGTTAGAAATTATTGTTTGCATATGAACTGCTAGTTAACAGTTATGTCAAATTTCACTGAATATAAACTGTTAGATTAAAAGTTGATAAATATGATTTGAAATAAAACTGCCAAGTATTACTTGTCGTATATTACCAAACATATATTGTTATTGATTGAGATTTGCTTGATGTTTGTGATTGGATGATGGATGTGTGTTGAATGGATGTTTTATTTGATATCATTAAACTGCAAGTTACTATGCATTTTTCATTTCATTCGGGATTGCGGTTTGAAATGATATACAACCGCAGTTTATTTTTAAATTGCGGATTGAAATGATAAATATCCGTATCACTTGACCATAGGATAGAAAATTATATACAGGCACCGCGGTATATATATAACTATTTTAAATGTGATTACTATGGTTTGGATGGAATACGGTTTATAATAATCTAAAATTTTATACTGTATAAATATTTTCTTCCGTATTCATATACATGTAAAGTTAAGAATTTTGAAATTAAAAGGTGCACAAACTCCTTTATTTAAAAATGGAAGAAAATTTAGAAAATGGAGATTTATAACTTATATCCTATGTTTTAATGTAAAATTGGAAATTTTAAGATATGATATTTGTAATTGGATTTTCCCAAAATAAATAGAAAGGGATATTCTAGTATAATTTGAAGTGGAAAAATTCTATATATATATATATATATATTTTACTAGAAATTGAAATCTTATTAATTATGGATTTTATGTGAATGGTCAAGATTAATTAATAGAATAGTGATTTTGAAAGGATAAAAGAAAATCCAATTTTAGTTGAAATATTAATGCTCAAAAATGGATATAAATATATATAAAAATTGAAATGGTTTTGGGACTTGAAGTAATATTTCGGATTTTGGTTTAACTTTAAAGATAATTTATTTCTTTATAAAGCAACAGTAAGGTTAAACCTTTTTAATTCGCATACCGTTGAATATCCAAACCATTTAGTTTTGAAAATAATGGTTTTAAAATACTATGAATTTCCGAAGAATTATGTTGAAAGTTACAAACAGAATATTGGTTACATGGGATATTAAATAATAAAAAGTGACATAATTTTTGGAAAGGAATATTTTATTTGGGATATGATATCATTGATTTGGGTTTAAAAAAATAATAATATCAAAATGAATCTTTTTGGGTTTTAAAGAAGAAATGATATCGTAATATTATGGTTTTGAAATGGATTATATTCTGGTTTTAAAGTACAAACTATTTTTAAATAACCGCGGTGTTATAATAACGATGGGTTGGCAAAGAGACCGGGATCGGATATGGACATACTCTCTGTCGATACCGAAAATCACTTTGACTAACCGTGTACGCGGTGGAGATTCCAGAATGAAGTAGGTGGTGGCGACGTTTCCTGTAAGGTAAATACGTGGACCCAACTCCCGTGAGTTGGCATAAGGTGGCTAAAACAGGAGCGCTTGACGGGTTAATGAGGTCATTCCTCTGATCGGACACTCCTCTTCGATATTATACTATAACTTTGGATTGATTCAGTGGCCACTTTTATTTTTGATTTGGGGAGTTGTTTCGAGGTGGGCGGTTGCTGCGGCTTCGCGTTACCATCGGCCCGGATGCGTAATTGGTATATCTACCCTGGCATTGCCTAGTTGTGCCGTGTCACCTACCATACCGAGCCTTGTACGAGTTTGGATTTCTCCAGTAGCCCGTGTGGTATCCTCTGGTGGCTTCCCGATCAGGATGGACTATGATATTGGACGGACTACTGGGACTATTACGTGTTGAGGGCTATATGGGTAACCCCTTAACGCTATTAAAAAGTAAGTTTATTTTATAATTAGACACTATTATAATAGCGCAATATACTACATAGTAAATAGTTTAACGGATCCTTAGGAGATGTAAATCCCGAGCATCTTTTGAGTTACTGCACTCATATTTATTTCTGTTTATTTAACTCACATAAGATATTCTAGTCTGACTCGAGTGTTTTTGTCTTTTCAAATTCGCTCGGGTCAGTCCGAGCGTTTCAGGATTGAAGATTTTAGCTTTGGAGGACGAAGACGAAGAATCCGTATTGTTATTATTATTATTATAGCGTTGCACCACACTCTTTCTATTCCGCTGCATTGTTGTATTGGTATGTGAACTCTGATATTCATTGTATAAGTAAAATAACTGTTTTGTAACCGTTTATGAACTGTATATTTATTATTATATTTTATCCTTCCGCTGTGAGATTCTATTTTTATTTTATTCCTTCTCTGTTTTCTTATTTACCCCATAACAATCCGCCCTTGCGTATGCTTTGAATTGGCACGAGTGTCGTTTTAAGTGTGCGAAAAGGCGGGATGTTACACATAAGCTATCAGCATTTATTTTATTTTGTTTACCCTTTAGCCTGCATATCTTTGTTGTACTTTATGTATATTAGCAAGTTGTTTTAACTTAAGTATATAGCTCTCCTTTATTTTAACACAACTATCAAATACTAAATTTATTTATTATTTTTATACTTTTGTTAGTATTAATAAGGTTTATTTTAACTTAACATTTTAAAAGACTTACTTTTAATCTTTCAAATTATAACTATTTATACAAATGAATTTGAAATAGCAATCCCCATTTGTAAAAATATTACGTGATTAACAAAACTCATTTTTAAAGAAATTGTCACTTATTTAATAAATTACTAATTTAATCAAACTATATTTAAAAAGAAAATAGAACAAACTTTTGTTTTAATTTAGACTTAGGCTAGAATAAGTTCTAATTATTAAACATTTATCTCAAGTATTATACAGTTATTCATTTAATAGCTCAATACTAAATTAAATCAAATTTCCCATTATCAGAAATATTAAAATTAGAAAACATGCCTTTATTAATTAAATTTAAAACAGAGCTTATCTATTTATAATATATACAAATATATACATATATACATTATAAATAGAAACAACTTAAATTAGCTTTTAAAAGATAAATCATCAGTTAATTATTTATTTAAAAGAAGGTTATTAAATCAATTCAAATATTATTAACAAATATTAACAAATCAATTTAATTTTTAATGTAGATTATTAAATTGATATTGCCTCAAATTTCCGGGATGTCACATTCCTCCCCCCTTAAAAGAATTTCGTCCCCGAAATTTAGAAAAAGGTAATTTAATAATCTAATTAAAGATTTAATTCTAAAACACAAGCATATATCAATCATCTGCTAACAACCATAACAACCAATTTATCCAATTAAACAAATCTAAATATTCAGAAAAAATCAGGATAGAATTTTCTCGAGTTTCCTTAAGTATAAATACCGGGTTACTCGCTCTACAGAATCCAAACAATCAATGCTACTAAGCTACAGAGCTTCCACTCATCTAGATCCACAAAACAAGGCAGGATATCAGACTACAAAGAAATCTGACTTAACAACTAAAACTTCTTGAACTGTTAATTCTATAACCAGAGACAGATCTTACACGTACTCCCTCAGAGATACGCGAAACACAATGAATCCCAGTTATCCAAACTGACAATTCAATCCTGAAAACCAAACACTTATCCAAAATCGAATCTCCGACTTCGAAATCAAAATTCCTCCGTCTCTTATCCAAAAAAACTCTTCAGACGATCATGTGCTGCCTACATCCTTCCTGATCAGCTCAACCCTTGCTGATACCCTTAGAAACAAACTGAACCAAAAACAATCTAACAAAATGATCTTTCCAAGATCGACCAAAAACTCAGAACACAAACTCTATTCCACAACCAGAAAACAGAACTCACTTCCCATATCCGAAAAAGATTAAGCAGGTGCACTCCAATCTGGCCTCCGATCCTGAAAAATTTCCTGTAGAACTCTCCAATCCAAACACTGCAACATCCCATTGCTTCCAAACTAAAACAGCTACCACCATGCTTCCACTGCGCTACTCTGACTGAACAGATGAAAATGCTGATGATGAACTCAAGCACAGACTGGACAACACATTCCAATAATAAAGTTCACATATCCAAAAATAAAACTCAGAAGTTTCTCCAAAATCTGAGCTATTTTACCACACTCAAAAATCATCCTATTACTAAGCTGAACCATCGGTACCAGGCCTGGAAATCCAGTCGACACCAAACTCAATCTCCAGATGCTGACAAAACTCTAACTTCCAGAAGACATCTATATATCGGCACAATGAGTTATCAAAATATATAGAATTGGAATTTTTGCAAAGAAAATAAAAGAGTGAAGTTTTAAGTAAAATAATTATAGAGAATTTGAATAAATTTAAGAATGAACTGGAAAAGAATAAAAGTGATTTTAAAATTCTAATAAATAAATTCCTTGTAGGGAAAACGGGGATTTTGAATAAGCAGAGTAATAATGAATTTTAAAAACTTAAGTCATAGTATTTTAAAGTAATAAAGAATTTATTTATAAATTTTAAGGGTTAAATTTATCTAAAAGGGTAAAGAAGGAATTTGGGAAATCTGAAATTGGTATTTTCAGTTAAAAAGATTTTTAATCATAATTAAGAATTAAAAATCCAAAGTTGATGGATTTTGAAATAAATGAGTAAGTAACGAAATTTATTTTGAAGTGGAGTAAACTGGAAATCAATTTGAAAATTGATTTAAGTGTTTAAATTTGGAATTTAAAATAAAAGGAAGTGGGACTATGGAATTTATAAAATGGATTTATAAAAGTGAAGTAATATATCAATGGATATTTGGAAGGATAAATTCGCGGTGGGAAAATTATTAAAGGAATGGGTAAATCTGTTTAAAAATAAACAGTGATTTATTTTTAAAAGATGTGAAAGAGAAGTGTATTTCCCTGGATAGCCAAGTACGTTTCGAAGCAAATTTTAAGTATAAGTAAAGGTTTTAAAGTTGATTTAAAGGTATGTTTTAGAAAATTTATTATTTTTAAATGTTTAAATTTTGAGGTAAATATTTTTCAAATTTATGTTAGTGGTAGTTATTCAAAGGTGACTTGGTATTATGTTTTAAAAAGAAAAAATTTAGTTTTATATTTTATAAAGAGGATTTATTTTAAATATTCTTAATGTATATATTTTTAGTAAGCATTAAAATAGTTTTAACTTAAATGACTTAAAGTGTATTTTACAATAAAGTGTTTTTAAATTATTTTAAAAATCTAAAGTATTGTATTTGGTGTTTTCAGTGGAAATAAATAATTGGGAATTCATTCCATGAGAAGAGTGTGTTTTGAAAACTGTTTTCAAAAAGGTTTGGAAGTGGAAATATATCTTGCGAAGATATTTTGAGGTTGATAATAATTTGGGAAAATTATTTATGTTTGATGGTTGTTGTGAATGTTAATTGATAGTTAAATAACCGACTATCAATATTGGCCAATGCGCTGATCTTTTCGAAGAGACCGGGATCAAGATTAATTTCTCGAAAACCACTTCGATCCGGCTTAAACGTTTTCGTATGGAAAACAAGAATTTGGATTCGAAGATGGTGCAGTGAAGTGCGAGCGCTAGTCGCTACTAATCCTATGGATGATTCCAAAATGGATGTAGTAGGAATAGTGCCTTCGGTTCCATTCGAACCCGGGACGGACTTGTATGGATGAATGCTTTCGGAACATCGTCAGGTGGATGATGGGCGTTCTAAGTGAAACGTTCTAAAAGGTAACGCTTAGCCTCAAGCCTCATCAACCGAGAATGACTGAAAATCAGGGGTTATGTAGCAAGGCTAGGTGGGTAACACCCATTAGGATGAGGTCATCCCTGTCTAGATGTCCGCTTTTATTCGGCTTAGTGGTGCGGTTGTTGATCCCAACCGTAGGGTGATCTTAATCAGGATTATCTAGTAAGGGGTAGTCCCGGTCTTTTATTGTAGGGGATTGGGAGTAATCCTCGGTACAGTGATCTAGGCCACTTACTATGACAGGTGGTACCCCAGTGCCTAGTCATTAGTTGGAAATCCATTCTCCTTACGTGCCTGTAAGGTTTTGATTGTGCCCAACTATCGCTGAAATGTGAGATGCAAGCATTTCAGCTAGATTCTATTTTACTTTCTGTAGACACTATTATAATATCAGACGGATTTGATAAAAAAGTGTTTTGGCTATCGTTAGGTAAAAACCCGACATGTTTATTTGTGGCGTGGTCTTACGAGATGCTTTTGATTTCAAAGGATTTTGAAACTAATAATCAATTTAGGTGTGATTTCTCACGCTGGTATTCCAGACTGACTCGGGTGTTATTTAACTATAATGCCCGGGTCAGGCCGAGTATTATAGAATACATGATATGATGCTGTGGTGCTCAGGAGACGAGCTGGATGGCGATACGTACTGCCGTACTTGATTATTATTCTGCTGTGTATTCAGTTTTGAGGACATGTTTATATGACTGTCCAGTTGTACGTTATTGATGTTGTTGAACTCTGATGATATATTCTGATGATGTATGTATAAAACAGATTTCTTTTGTGTAAAGATCTGTTATTATCTATTATATTTTATTCCGCTGCGATGGTAAGATTCTGTTGTTGTTTGTATTTTCTTCTTCTACCTCTTCTTCTTTAACCCAAATGGTATGTATTTCCGTTCATCTTGAGTTGATTGATGGAGAATAGTGTCGACTCAAGGGGTACGGAACTGTGGGTCGTTACAAGTTAATTATCTTTAATTAATTACATTAATTAATTAACCTTTAATTAAACCAATTAGTTAATTATCTTTAATTAATTGCAATCAGTGATTGTCCCTAATCACTTTCATTAATTAATTAACCTTTAAATTAATTAATTATCCTCAAATTAATTACCTTGATTAATCAATCACACAAATTAATTATCTTTTAATTACTTATTCTTTAATCATTTGATTAATCAACTTTTAATCATCAATTAATTAACCTTAATTACTTTCATTAAATAGTTATGTTTAAGTAATAGATTACCCTTAATTACTTTCATTTATTGAATAAACATTTAATTAATTACATTAATTAATTAGCCTTTATTAATTAAAGACAAACCATTTATCTTAATTCATTACTTTAATTATTATTTAAACCTTTATTAATAAACCTTGTGATTAATTATCATTAACCAATCAACTTAGACCTTTAAGTTAATTAAATTTCAAAAACATCTCTTCTTAATTAATTTCTTAATTACATTATTAAGTTTATTTAAATAAACTTTATAAATAAAGGTTATATATAATTTAAAACACTTTAAATTTAATAATTTCAAAATGATTTATTTTCAAAACCTTTTCTAATCCCGAATTTAAACAAAACATTTATTATTTAAAATTATTGAGTTAGTCATGTTTTAAGTTTGAATTTGTTTTAAAGGTTGAAACTGTTTAATACCAACCCGAGACATCCTCGAGTTCAATCCCAAACTAGAAACAAAATTACCCGCACTATTTTTCCCGAGCTCAACTCTTCTTTTTCTTTTCTTTTTCTTTTAAACTTTGCTTCGGTTTAACCTTCCACGCATTCGCGTTCGACCCGATAACCCACTTGAGCCATTCCAAAACTTCCTCGAGACCAACCCGAGCAACATTCTTTCCCGATCACCCAATAAAATAGCAGACATTAATGTGTATACGTGCACGTGCACCGACCACCAGACCACCTCCGACCAAGTCTCCGACCACCAAGAAGTCGTTGTCGATTTACACAAACCTTCCAACCACCCAATTCGATGACCCCACTTAAAACTCGAAATCGAGCTATATGAGAACCCATGAGAACCCATCGATCGACGAAAACCACCACGTATCGCTACCTACGACCACCTATGACCATGGCGGTCCAACCAAAGCTATGTCACGACATTCCGCAACGATCTCCCTTTCTCCGATCAAGCTCGATCCACCACCAATGATGAAATCGACTCGCCAACTTCCTCGATCAAAACAGCTCCTATAACCCGACATTGATACCATACGGTCATCACGATGGTCTGAAAATTTAGAGGCCATTTTTCCTAAATGCTTCGTACTCCAAGCTTCCTTCAGCTAAAATGTGACGACCCAGAATTTTTTAAGCATATGAAATCAGAATATTTAATTGATTTTAAACATTTAAAAGTTAATTTTTAACTTGAATTCCAAATATCACTATTTAATTGGGTAATTAAATTTTTGAATTAAATAATTTGAAGTTGGATAAAATGTTGAATCTGGAATTTTAAGCCTGTTAAAAATAATTGAAGGCTTATAAAACCTATATTGATAATACTAAAGAGAATAGAAGTGTTGAAATCAAATTTAAAAATGGTTTGTTAAGCTTTGAAATTTATATCGTTTAAATTGATTTTAAAAATAGCCTTCCGAGGCACAGTCTCGGAATTTGACGAAACCTTTTCCATTGCGTTCGGAATTAGGGTTTAACATTATGAACGCCTAGCGGCATGCCGCGGTAAGATGTCAGAATTTTAAATTACGAATTCAAATCAATTTAAATTCGAATTTAAAATTGATATGTATGTGATTGTTGACCAGTCAAAATTTAAAAAAATATATAATAAAAAAAATCTATCTCGCCTATCTTCTGAAGCAAGCCTCTACCCTATTATTTGAATCGCGACTCCACCTATCTCCCCTCCATTTCGAGCGAGAACTATCTTATTCCCTTTTTATCCCCTTTCATCCAATTCAATTTCATTAAAAAACAAAAAAATGGAGGCAGCCGAGAAATGAATCATGGCCGCCTCCTCCTCTTCATTTTCGTTCTTTATCGTGACTCGATCGAAGGCTTGGCGCATGAGTTTGAGCTACGTGAAATAAAGTTCGCAAGCCACGTTTCCCTTCCCCTCGAAATAAAGAAATCGAGTTTGATTTCTTCTACTGTCGGCATATCCAAGTGCAGCATCGCGCGCGCACAAGAGTATTGCGTGCGTAGTGGAGGTTGCGATTTGGGGTTCGGGATGGTTTCGGTTTGATTGAGTTCGAACGTCGAACTCGAGTTCGATCAATGGCGTTGGCTTTGAGATAGGCAATTTTCGACTAGATTGGAGTTTGATCGATGGGAGTAACGATTGGAAGTTGCACCCGTTCGTGATCGAGCGTGGAGGAAAGGCGTGGTTTGGGGAGTGACGTTGTGGTGTCGGCAGCTAGGGTTTCGATACGATAAGTAGGTGAGGTATTTCTTTATTTAATTGTTTGTTAATTTATATAAATATGTATATATAGATACAGGAAGTTTTTTTTTAAAAAAATAATTAATTAGTTATCCTCGATTTGGAGATTTATATTTGTAAATGTATGTTTATACAGTAAAGTAAATTACTGCTAATATTTACTGAAACAGAAAATTAATTTATAAGGTTTGAAAAAGTAAATAGAAATTTTAAAAATAAAATAAAATATTTTCAAAGGGAAATTAATAGTTTAAATAAAATCATTAGTCAATCAAAATTATTGCATGGAAATTAATTATTTAAAATAATTCAGAATATTAAAAAATTGTATAATGTTGATACAGGGTTTTAAATCATGGAAATAAGCCAATTTGGAATGGATTACAAACGGAAAAATCAAAGGTGAGATAATCTCACTCAGCTGAATTTTAATATAAATTTAAATGGTTAAATTTAAATAATTGATTTATCGATTGGATTTGGTGTGTTATATTATATATAGTAGTATATAGTATATCTTGGAATGTTTGATTTCCCGCATTATATAACGGATGAGATCCTATGCGCCACATAATAGCGGATGATTTATATTAATCCCATATACCGCGATATTCCACCTCGAAGTGGAATTGGTATTTATGTTGTGCTAACGTGTGTGGATGCAGGGAAAACAGGTTGGAGGGATCCAACTGGATTCCTCAACATTTATTTAAATTATGTAATATTCTCTGTTGTGATTATTTGACATTCTTGATGAATTATATTGGAATACTGAATGATATGGTTTGATTGAATATATTTGGGTATAATGAGTTACCAAAAATATATAAATTTGATTTTGGAAAGAAAATAAAAGAAGTGAATTTGTAAGCGAAATAATTATAGAAAGTTCGAATAAATTAAGAATGAGTTGAAAAGAAATGGAAGTGATATTGAAATACTAATAAATAACTTCGAGTATGAAAAGAAAAAAGATTTTGAATAAACAGAAATTAATGAATTGTAAAATTAAGTGATATTATTTTAAAGGAATAAAGAATTATTTTAAAATTTAAAGTTTAAATTTATTTAAAAGGATTAAGAAGTAATTTGAGAAATCTAAAATTGGTACTTTCAGTTAAAGTATTTTAAATCATAATTAAGGAATAAAATCTGAAATTAATGGATTTTGGAATAAAATGGAGTAAATTGGAAATTAATTTGGAAATTAATTCAAGTGTTTGAAATTTGAAATTTAAAGAAGAATGTGAAGAGAAGTAAATTTCTCTGGATAGCCAAGTATGTTCAAAGTAAATTTTTAAATATAAGATAAAAAGTTTTAATGTTTGTTTAAAAAGCATGTTTTAGGAATTTATTATTTCTAAATATCTGAATTCTAAAGTAAATATTTTTCAAATCTATTATCGTAGTAATTATTTAGAAGATGACTTAGTATTTTGTTTTAAAAAGTGAAAATCTAGTTTTATATTTCATAAAGTAACCATTTTCTCAAATATTCATATAGTATGTATTTTTAACAAATTATTTTAAGTAGTTTTAACTTAAATGTTTTAAAGTATATTTCAAAGTAAAGCGTTTTAAATTATTTTAAAAATCTAAAGTTTGTGCCTGGTGATTTCAGTGGAAATAGAAACTATTTGGGAAATTTATTCTGAAAAAGGAAGATAGTTGAAACTGTTTTCAAAGGTTGAAAATGGAAATATATCTTGCGAAGATATTTTGAGAATAATAAATAATTTGGTGAAATTATTTATGGTTGATGGTTGTTTTTGAATATTAATTGATAGTTAAATAACCGACTATCAATATTAGCCAAATGAGCTAATCGTTTCGAAGAGACTGGGATCGAGATTTATTTCTCGAAAACCACTTCGATCCGGTTTGTACGTTTTCATGGAAAACGAGTTCGAAGTCGAAGATGGAGTAGTGAAGTGCAAGGGCTAGTCGCTACTAATCTTGAGGATATTTCCAGAGTGGACGTAGTAGGAGTAGTGCCTTCGGTTCCGTTCGAACCCGGGACGGACTTGTATGGATGAATACTTTCGGAACATCGTCAGGTGGGCGATGGGCATTCTAAGGGATGTGTTCTAAAAGATAACGCTTAGCCTCAAGCCTCATCAATCGGGAGTGGCTAAAAATCAGGGACGCAGCACGGCTAGGTGGGTAGCACCCATTCAGGGTGAGGTCATCCCTGTCTAGATGTCCTTTTTATTTCGGCTTAGTGGTGCGTTGCTGATCCCAACCGTGGGGTGATCTCACTCGGGATTATCCAGTAAGGGGTAGTCCCGGTCTTGTGTTGCAGAGGAGTTAGGGTGGCTCCTCGGTACTGTGATCTAGGCCACGTACCGACCAGGTGGTACCCTAGTGCCTAGTCATTAGTTGGAAATCCATTCTCCCTACGAGCCTTGTACGAGTTTTGTTTGTATTACCCACTAGCTGGAATTTAATAGATGTAACAATTTCGGCTATTTTAATAAGTATTTGTATATAGACCCTATTATAATATCAGAGGATTTTGATAAAAAGTGTTTTAGCTATCGTAAGGTAAAAACCCGACATATTTATTCGTAGCATGGTCTTACGAGATGCTTTTGTTTACAAAAGATTTTTGAAACTTTAACAATCAATTTGAGTGTGATTTCTCACGCTGGTATTCCAGACTGACTCGGGTGTTATTTAACTATAATGCTCGGGTCAGACCGAGTATTATGAAGTTGTGGAGCTCAAGAGACGAGCTGGATGGCGATACGTACTTCTGTATTTGATTATTATTCCGATGTGTATCTAGTTGTATATTATTAATGTTGTTGAACTCTGATGATGTATACTAATGATGTAATGTATAAACAGATATATTTGTTTTTGTGTAAAGATCTGTTATTATATATTATAATTTATTCCGCTACGATGTTTAGATTCTGATGTTGTTTTCTATTTTCTTCTTCTACCTCTTCTTCTTTAACCCTAATGGTTCGTATTTCTATTCAACTTGATTCGATTGATGTAGAATAGTGTTGACTCAAGGGGTATGGATTTATGGGTCATTACACTTGGTATCAGAGCTTAGGTTGGTGATAACCTTGGCTCTGGTGGGAATTACTCAATAAATAGAGTCCGTGGTACTCTAAAATGAGTTTGAGAGTATTAATTTATATGAGTGCGTATTTCTTAGTGAATATAAAATTGTTTTTATATTGCGTTGATTTATCGGTTGAGCGTTTATCGATTCTAGTCGATGTGTGGGACGCCAGGTTATCGATAGGGGTTTCTGAACTCTTAAACAAGATAAACCGACACGGTATTATTTTAAATAGGATAAATGGAATAATTTACCCAAAGTTATTTTTGTATGTAAAGGAAATGATTTTTCGTAAATTATTATAGTTATATATGGATGTTTGGTTGTTAGAAAGTGATAATATTAAATTATTATCATTGTATGAGAATTGAATAAGAAATTGAAATAATAACTAAAGAGTAAGGAATAAATTAATAAATAAATGGAATTTTTAAATGTGATTTATAATTGAATAAGGATTTGAAATCATAATTAAAAACTAAGAAACAAATTCATTTACAACTGAAATTTGTAAATGTAAACAGTAAATATGAGTTATAGTGTGATTAATAATTAAAATAAGATAAAATTTCAAAGTAATGTTTAAATATAAATTTAAAGGATTTGGAATTTGAAAATTTGGAAATTTAGATTCCTTTGAATTTGATAATGATTTTCAAAATTTGGGAAAAATAAAATATGTTTGAGAAATATTTTTGAATCGGATTTGAAATCTAGAGAGATTTGGAAATTAAAAATATTTGAAGGGTTTTAAAAGAGATAAAAGCATTGAACTCTTTCAGTCGCTAGAAAATAACTTCGGTGATGACTGCAGCATCATCGATGTTCATTTTCGAGTTTCCAAGAGAGAAATTGCTACCAAATTATTTTAAATTGGAATTGCTTGCAAAAGATAAATTTGATTTTAGAAATGCAAGAAATTTTGGATATAGGTGATTTCAAAGGGAATTTTGAAATGTTAAAAGACTGTTTAAACTTTGGAATTTTAATTAAGAATGTTTATGGCATATAAAAATTTTGATAACTTGTAAATTTGAAATTTGTTGAAATAAAATTCAACTTTGTAAGTAAGTAAAGTGAAAACTGAATACTGGAATTTAAAAATGAATTGTGTTAAATTATGTGAAATGAAAAAATTAGTCAAGTTGGACTAAATAAAACAAAGTTTTGAGATTTAAAATTAGTAAGTAACTGAATGATTTATATGGTATGCAACTGAAGTGAAATTGAATATTGGATGATGTTTGATTTAAAATTGTATAAAAATAAGTGCAGAATTAGTTCAAATGGGCTAAAAATAATTAATGTTTGGAAATAAAATTTATTGGTTAGAAATGAATTAGAGAATGAACAAATGAATTCATAATTGTAAGTGAATGAACTGAAAATTGGATATTGTAATGATATTAAATGGAATTAAGTACTTGCTTAATAAAATTCAAAGGAATGGTATGTAACAAGATTTAACTGGAGTTAAACTAAATAGAATTGAATTGGAGTAAAGTTCAATTGAGTTATGGGTGCTATTGAATGGAATTAGATTCTTATCTGAATAAATGGAAGTAAGTTGGATAAGAAATAAGTTGGAATAAATAAATTAGAATAACTTATAAAAGAATTAAAAATCCATAGAATAAAATATACTTGGGCTATAAATAAGCGTAAATCTTGAGTTAAAAATAAAAGATGAATATATTCAAGCCTAGAATGAATGGAAATGTGTAAAACGATAAGTTGTGACTTATAAAATTGAAAAGTGGGATAGAAAACCCAAAATAAATATTTTTGATGAATTGGAAAATAAAACGAAAAAAATCCAAACTTGAATTATAAAATAATTGCACTTAAGAAATTTAATGAAGAGATTCTGAGATTAAAAATCAAGTATTGAATTTAAACCAGGGGTGAACTAATTAGATAATAAATTAGTTGATGAAATATGGAAATGGAACTCGAAATTATTAACTTAGAATTAAATTTTGAATAGATAATTGAGTTTGGAAATGAAGCTTGAGTTATAAATAGAAATTCAACTTAGAATTGTGAGTGTATTAAATATGAATTGAAGTTGTATGGAATTGGATTAAAATAAAATTCATTTGAGATGAAAATAAATCCAATTCGAGTATGAATAAATTAAAACGGGAATGAACTTAAGTTATGAAATAGTAGTGAATTGAAGTAAATTAACTTAAGTTTAAAATTAATAGAAGCATGGGATGATGTCGAGTATAACAAAATGGCTTTGAACAAAACCAAAGTGAAACGGGATGGAATGCAACCATATGGTTTGTAATTAAGTTAGATTGGAATGGAATTTATATACAATGAGTAGGAATGGAATTTAAATGGTTATAAAGATTACGTAATTATTTATTCACATTAATATTGTCGAACTGCATAAGAAAATGGGTCGTTTGATGTAAACGGGGTTAGATAAAATTGTATGAGTTATTAGAAGTGAAATAGGATGATTTTGAAATCAATTGGAATGAATATAAGTTTGTTTTGCTTAGAATGAATTAAATATAAGCAACTAAGTTGTAAATCACTTAAACTGAATGAAATGTTTTGAGAATTGGTTGTAAGCAATTGTAATAAGTGTCGGAACCATATATGTGCTTATGGAAATTATACAGCATGCATTATATGTGAAATTTATGTGTTAATTATTGAAAGTAAGTGAAATGCTAATAAAGTGCATATATTTAACACTTATATGTTTGAATTGAGCAAGTACATGTACCGAGAAGGCCGTTTGGCAGGATTTTGGTCACGCTAAATGCTAAAACAATAAGCCGCTTGCTTAAATGCTAAATAAAGGTACGCCTACGCAATAAAAATAGGAAATATGAACTGTTTTTTGTTTTTCTGACCGTGTGGGTCGATGTATATATATATTTATATCTTTTTTCAAATTGCAAAAGCTCCTCCGTACAAAGGGGACTCTGCAAAAATTTTCCGAAAATTTTGTGTAACGACCCGAAATTTCCGATCCTGAAAATTCCAGATAGTTGTGAAAAAGAAGAAAGAGATAGAAGAAGAAGAAGAATAGAAACATCAACAGCTCACATTCGCAGCGGATAAAATATAATAATAAATAATAACAGATTACCAAAAGAATATTTTATCTGTTGATTACACTTTAATACATCAGAGTTTCACATATATACAGTCACTGATCATATACAAATCATGTCTCGGATATATAATAATATGCTGCAGCGGAAATACTCTATACGTACTTGCCATCCAGCTCGTCTCCTGACCTCCAGAACGTACCTACCTGAAAATCTGTAATACTCGGTCTGACCTGAGCATTACACCAAAGTAACACCCGGGTCAGGCTGGAAACCAGCGTGAGTAAACCCAATTAACATGGAATACTAAGCATAAACTCATATAAAAACCCGGGTAACTCAAACTAATTTTACAAGTCACAATTTGTTATAGACATAACTTATTTTCAGAATAAGTTTTCTAAGCATCCAAAATTTTGGATTTAATAATCCAAATCATTTAAATCCAATCATCCCAACCTATCAATTTCTCATAGTAATTTATAAGAAATTCGAAGGGGTTTCGGGTATCTCCCAACGCCCGACCCCGGTCTCTTTGAGTCACATGTCATCCTACCCCAAGTTATACATACGAAAACACACTCATTTCATATTAGAGATAACAACTCATTCAAAACATCCAATACTATTCAATCGTCCATAAGCAAAGCTTGTTTTCTACTTATATCAATTAAATTAATCCTGATTAAATTTCTTATCTCAACAATTTAAAATTCTTCACTTGTCATTAATTAATTTTCAAATCAATTAACCAAATCAACACGTCATTATTCATCTTAATTAACCACCTTGGTTTAATTATATTTTCAGTTACGTTCATATATATATATATATATATATTTAATTACACGATGTTAATTATTCTTATCCAGAATCAATACGTATTCTTTAATTACCCCACGAATTTATTGACTATATTAATTTCATTTATTCTTAATTGCTTATATGAATAAATTTTCATAAGGCGCTTATCATGGGATAATTAATCTTTGATTACACCATAAATTATAAACCCAAGGATTTCAATTATATTTTTAATTTATCCTAATCAAATATATTTATCTTAATTAAACCACAATATTAATCATTCTCGATTAATTCCAAACTCTAATTAACTATTCCTTTATTTACTTTATTTAAATAAATCAATTACTCCTTCATTTATCATCTTAATTAAAACTCTTGATTTATTTCACCAAGTAATTATATTTATTAATACCATTAAATAATTTCTATCAAACCATCCATTGGTTTTCTAAATTAATTCGACTAAAGTAACTTAAACCTTAATGAATTCAAACCTTTATTTACCAATTAATCAACTCAATTTATTAATTAATTTAATTAATAAATTTTTTAGTTCAATTACCCTACTATTCCGACGAATCACAAAATCATTAAGCTTCCTATTTATGATTTAAGTTTGAACCATTCGAAAACCAATCCAAACCAAGGTCACATCGTTCATCGGTGCACATCAAATCCATTTAATCATTCAACCAACTATTTAAAATTTAACCAATTAAATTTAAATTAAAAATCCATCATAGTGAGATTTACTCACCTTTGGTTTTCCATTAGCAATCCATTTCCACTACGCCTTGCTTCTTCACAGTTTTCAAACCTTAAATAAACATCGTACAATTTATTAATAATTTGATTTAATTTGACAACTTATGTTTAACACTCAATAAATTTTAATTAACCAAATATTTCCTTTTAAACCAATTTCCGTCTACAGAATATTTAGCAGCTAAACAAATTAAATAAGTAAATTAAATAAATACATTTCCAAAAATACTCTATTATATATATATATATATATATATATATATATATTCTATAGAAATATGGCTATTTTATAAAATTCTTCGGCTTTAAAAATCCTTACATACTTTTCCTTGAACTAATTTTCTCATAAATACATTTTACCAAACAAATTTAATCTCCCTAATATTAAAATTTTCCTTGCTTTTTTAAAATTTTCAAAATCAAATTCAGATAAATCATAAACCCTAAAACAACTCACCAGACAACGTCGCCACCCCATCGCGATCGACGCTTCTTCCCTCCACTACAACGAACACAGCCAAAACTCCCTAGGTCTTCACGCGCTCTAATGCCTTGCTCGATCCCTCCTCTCTCAAATCCGGTGAACGCGAAACCCTCAAACCAAATCGTGCCCAAATCACGCTCGAACGCGACAATCTACTACCAGTCGCGCCTTCAGTGCCGTGCGCGAGAGCGTGAAAACCCTACTGGATAACTGCTCGATTATTGCTTGCCGTGCATGATGCTTCCTTATCTAATAACGGCTTCGGCCATGGTGGAAATTCTGAAGAGAAGAAAGGGTTGCGGCCTTTTATTTCTTTTATTTTTGTTTTAAAGATGTAGAGCGGCCATTAATATCAATATTTTTTCTTCGAATCGAATTTGGAAATGATGAAAAGGGGAAACTCCGTTCGAATCAGTTAAAGGAGAGAGGACGGTAATAAAAATATTGGTTTGGGGGATAAGCTTCTTCAGCATGCTTGAAAACTAAATAAATATATATGAAAATATCTCGTGTCCCAAAACACGAAATCCCGAATCACACATGCCGACAGACGTTCATAAGGTTTTACCCGCGTTCCGATCACAATGGAACGTGTTTCAGAGGCTAATTTGAAAGTATGTGTGAGTTATGGAATTAAACGATCAATTTAAAATTAAATTGATTAAAATAGTTTGAAGCGTTTTGAGCTGTCATGGTCAAATGACAACTCTGATTGCTACGAAAATTGAAATCCGATAATAACTAACTATTACGGATCCAATGGAACTGGTTTCGTCGAATTCCGAAACTGTATCTCGGAAGGCTATTTTTTTAAATTCAATTTAAACGATATTTTATTAAAACTGAATAAATTTTAATCATTCTATTATCTTCAGTATCATCATTATAAATTTTATAAGCCTTCAAACTATTTTAAACAGGCTTAGAAATTTCCAGATTCAACAAGTTACCCAATTTCAATTATTAAATTCTATATTTAAACTATATAATTCAATGATTTAATTATCAAATAAATATTGATATCTTGAATTCAAGTTAGAATTAACTTTTAAATATTTTAAAATCAATTAATTATTCCAATTTAAAATTGTTAGAAATTCCGGGTCGTCACATTCCTCCCCCCTTAAAAGAATTTCGTCCCCGAAATTACTAGATAGGAAGAATGGACCAATACCCGTCTACTCTTTCCAAAACCAACAGTTTTATCAACATCTTACCAACTATCTTTTATTAAGAACCTATTATCACATCAACCAACTTCTCAAGACCTTTCATAGTTTCAAATCATATTCCTTTGCTCAATTATCTAAATTTGAATTTTAATTCAAATTTTGAATTATCAAAATTTTCTTAAAATTTTTCTAACTCTCTAAATTTCCGAAATTTTTTGCCTGCGTCTCCTTTGCGTGGCTAGCTCGGTACTACTACAAAAAGGCCTCTACGGGCTCCCAAATTCCAAAAAGAAAACAAAAGCCAAGTGGCTACATCAAAACCCAATCCAATTCATGCAGAAATTAAAATACATACCTTTTTGTCGGGCAATACACATTATCCTTTGGAATCAAATCCAATTTCCTTTCCCTTAATACCTGCATATCTACTTAGCAACAATATACAATTGTAACCTTTCAAATCATTTATACCTTTTCTTCAAGAAGTTTTCACATATACTTCTATGCAATTTAGTTTTCCCTGTTTTCATGCGAATTCAATTCGTCTTCAATTATGAATATTAAATTTTATTTTTCATTTATAATTGATTCACATTAGTTTCATCTACTAATTTGCATTAGTTTTCCAATTTGAAATTGATTTGTCGTTAACAAAATTTTCCCAAAATTTTCAAAAATTTTCTAACTCCCAAAATTTTCAGAAAATTTTGGCAGAGTCTCCCTTATACGGAGGAGCTTTTACAATTTGACAAGAGATATAAATATATATACATCGACCCACCCGGTCGGAAAAAGAAAAAACAGTTCATATTTCCTAATTTTATTGCGTAGGCGTACCTTATTTAGCATTTTAAGCATGCGGCTTATTTATTTTAGCAATTAGTGCAATCCAAATCCAGCCAAACGGCCTTCAGGTACCTTTACTTACTCAACTTAAACATATAAGCACTATATATATGAAGTTTATAACATTTTTCTTACTTAAACAAATGTAACACTTCAATTCAAAAGAAATGCATTTAAAATAACTTCCACAAGCAATTTATATGTTTCCAAAACTAATTCAATTGCATTAAACCAATTTATATACCATTCATTCAATTTCAATGGTTTGTAACTCCATTTCTTACATTCCATTGGTTTTTTAATCCAAACAAGCTTATATTCGCTCCAATTAATTCTAAAACGAATTTATTTAGTCCCTATCAATTCACAGAAACTTAATTACTTTTATTTACGTCATACGACGATTCATTCAATACAAATTCGATAATATTCGCTTAATAGAGTATCTATTTTAGTTATAACTACTTCAAATTAATTTCAACCCATTCTATAATTAATTCCATTTCATTGCTAATTTATTTACCAACCATTCATGGCATTTCATTTTATCTCGGCATTGGATTCATTTAAAATGATTTATTTAACTTGGCACATTCAATACTTATAAATTAATAACCATTTCCAAATTAATTTAATTCAAGCTTTTATTTAATGGCTTTCATCCTTATCCGAATCCAAGCTTCCATAAATTTTAATCTTAAGTTAAATTACTTTAACCTATTCCAACATCTATCTTATGTTTACCTCTATCTGATTCTCATTTAATCAAATTCCATTAATTTCAGTTAGCCCATCTATTTAAATTTTAATTTTAATTCACCTTCTCCATTTATCAAAATAATATCCAAGCACCTATGCCACCGAACTTAAGTTCAGTCTGATAATCCAATTCCCATTACAACTTTGGTTTAGTTTTTATGCAATCAGACTTCATTCAATTATTATTTAATTCGATTAACCCATTTTAAATTTTTGATTTACGTACTTAATTCATGTTCGAATTTATTTTATAAATACAAGGTCATTCTCAATTTATTTCTATTCACTTGGGGGTTTTGGTTTGCAACACAAACCATATCTATTATAATCGCTTCTATTATATCCAATTTACTTGCAAATTTCATTAAATATTATTCAAATCACACTTGAATTTTATTTATAATTCAAACCATCACATTTTCCAATCCAACTCTATTTTATTTTTATTTTATAGCATCCTTACCTATTCAATTCATCAACAAGTCTAAGTCGAATTCTATTTACAAATTCTAATTCATTTCTAAACTCCATTATTAATTTACAATCCATTTATTTACCCAAGTTAAATTTTATTAACATGCTCAATCAAACAATTATTTAGCCAATTAGCTTATTTCCAGTTTCTAAATCAGTATTCGATTTTAATTACAAATCACTTCATTGAAATTCTAGTTTGGATTTCCTTTTTATTTTCCCAAAATTCCAACACCTTTATTTAAAATTTTAGAAATGCTTTGAAATTCACATCATACTTAATAAAATAGCTCTTTATAAAAATACTTTTATAAATCGATGTCTCAACCAGTCCATCCTTGTTATCACAGAAATTCAATCATACGTTGATCAGGCGTAGAACTGAAAATCTATAAGTACTTGGTAAACCCGTTTTCAACACCCAGTGAAAATATTTGGAAAATAATGTTATTGAAAATATAGAAAATAGTTTTTGAAAATAGAGAAAATATCTTTGGTGTGAATGCTCTAGAAATCATCATCCCCATCCATGGTCACAGTTACATACCAGGGTTACATTGCAGTCACAACAAAAGGCCATGTAACTGCAGGCTCTCCGCGGCCTCTCGATTACGCCATGGATCTCACACAATAGATCACAGTTACATCCAGGGTTACGTTGCCGTCGCAGCAAAAGTCCATGTAACTGCAGGCTCTCCGCGGCCTCTGATCTTCGCTGTTGAAATGAAACTTCTCCACTCCTACATAGGTCGCAGTCTACCGATATAAAATCAAACGCAGACTGTTGGCTCTCAGCAGCACACACGACTTTCACTATGTTATACAATAGGTCGCAGTCCACCGATATAAAATCAAACGCAGACTGTTGGCTCTCAGCAACTCACACGACTTACGCTATGGTATACTCAACTCACAATCCTCAAGAACTAGTTTTGTCCGGACTCCTCACAGGATAAACTTTAGAACCCCTCCCTTGGGGCTCAAGGCAGCACCACCCAGTGGCACTCCTGAGAAGTTCATTTCAAGGAAGCGCCTTTTCCCCCAGAGCCATCATCAAAACACTTTATACTATACATATAGTATCTTCAAATCATACACCTAGTATGATATCATACAAAGCTCCTTTATACAAAATCGATTATCCCAAAATCGATAATTCTCAAAATAGGCTTTCCAAATTCCAATATTTATTTTACCCAAAATCAAAAGCCATTCCAAATCCAAAGGTTCCCAAAACCTTTTCCAAAATCCTCATAAGTTCCTTTATATATATATATATATATATATATATATATATATATATATGTATATATCGATATATATAAATTTTAAAACTTCGGACCACTATAAACTTCTATAAAATTCTTTTTATACTTCAAACACTTCCAAAATCCTTTTTCTTCCAACAATAGATTCAACAAAGGGGTTTCATCTTAAATAAAACATAGATATTTAACCTTGTTTATTCAAAATCAAATATTCCAATTTGATTACTCTTTTCTATCAATTTCTTTTCCATCCACTTATCCACCTTTACATTAATCCCCATTTGGATTATCACTTCAATTCCTATCTCAGTTGGGTATTAAATCCATAACAGTTTGAACTCCGACCAGTTTGTTTAGAACATAGCTTGAAAAATTTAAAAACAAATAAATAGTTGGAAAATAATTACTAGTTTTGTAAAATAGTTAGAAAATAGTTAACTAATCGTAGAATAGTTGAAAATAGCTGAATAGTTTCAGAAATTTTAGATAATTGTAAAATAGTTGTAAAATAGTAATTAATTTATAACATAGTTGAAAAATAGTAATTAGTTTAGAAAATAGTTGAAAAAATGGTTAAATAGCTTAAAAAATAATCGTAAAACAAGTATATAAAATAATTTGGCTTTAAGAAAGAAAGGTTGTATATATTTAATAGCTTAGAAAAATAAGTTTATATCAAAACAAATTATATTAAAAATAGTCCAGAGTCAAAACTGTTCACTTCCCCCAACAATTCAATTTAAATTTCCACTCCCATTTAAATTGATTCAATTCTAACTTCAATTTCCATTGAAATTGATTTAATCCCAATTCAAGTTGAATTGATTTCTCAATTTAGTTCCAACTTCAAATCAAATTCCATTTAGTCTTTAAACTTGTACAACTTTAATTATAATTTCAATTTTACAACTTCCATTTATAATCAATTACATTCACGTTTTGCTTTTAACTCGGAATTATACATTTTATTTAGCCGATATATTTTTATTATTCCATAAACATTTAACCAAGATTCCAGAGTTTAAACAAATTTCCAAAATTTCAATATCACCTTAGAATTCACCTATATAAAAAATTGCTTGGCAAATTCATTTATCCCTTTGAACTTCAAAACCAAACCCAGTTCACAAACAATTCCAATGTAAAACAATTTGGTAGCAATTTCTCTTCTAGAAACTCGAAAATGAACATCGATGATGCTGCAGTCATCACCGACGTTATTGTCCAGTGACCGAAAGAGTTCAATGCTTTTATCTTTTTTTTTAAACATTTCCAAACATTTTTAATTTCAAATCTTCCAGATTTCAGGTTTAACACAAAATATTTTCGAAATAATACTATTATTTCTCCAAAACCTTTGGAAACCACTTCCAAATCCAAAGGAATTTTAAATTTTCCCAAAATTCCAAATTCCCAATTCTTCCAACTCGTATTTAAACATTGCTTTGGAATTTCATCTCACTTTATTTTCAAATATTCTCTGGAATTATATTTCAACTTATAATCTCATTTATTTATGAAGTTTATTTCAATTTATAAATTACATTTACAATCTATATTTCAAATTCCTTTTTGATTTTAAACCAATTCCACTTTAATTACAAGTCTAAAGTTATTCCAATTACTTTGGACTAATATCCATTCAATTGAACTCGCTTCAATTTCAATCATTTCAATTCAATCCAATTCAAATCCTCCATTTAAATTTTTGAACTTATACATCTTCAGTCCCAAATCCAATTAATTCAAATCGGATTCAATTTGAATGAGTTCAATTCCAACTTCAAATTTAAACCATCTCGAATTATATAATTCGAGCTAAATTCTCAAAGATTGGTTTAACCTTTGTAAACCAAATTTAACTTTGTTCATTTAAAGTTTCAAACAATTATAATTTCTGAGTTCTAATTCTAGAATTCATTTTTAATTAATTTAATTTTAATTTGGTTGTATTATATTCCTTCTTAACTTAATTCCAATAATTTAACACCCAATCACCTTAATATTTATTAGAAAGAAATATTGCTTTATATATAAACGTATATTTTTATGTAAAATCATTTAAAACCTTTATAAGAAAATAACAAGTACGCTCTCATATATATATATATATATATATATATATATATATATATTTAACTCATTCTAGAGTACTACAGACTCTATTTAATGAGTAAATCTCTACCAGAGCCAAGGTTTTCGCTTAAACTTTCAGCTCTGATACCAACTGTAACGACCCGAAATTTCCGATCTCGAAAATTCCAGTTAGTTATGAAAAAGAAGAAAGAGATAGAAGAAGAAGAATAGAAACATCAACAACTCACATTCGTAGCGGATAAAATATAATAATAAATAATAACAGATTACCAAAAGAATATTTTATCTGTTGATACACTTTAATACATCAGAGTTTCACATATATACAGTCACTGATCATATACAAATCATGTCTCGGATATATAATAATATACTGCAGCGGAAATACTCTATACGTACTTGCCATCCAGCTCGTCTCCTGAGCTCCAGAACGTACCTACCTGAAAATCTGTAATACTCGGTCTGACCCGAGCATTACACCAAAGTAACACCCGGGTCAGGCTGGAAACCAGCGTGAGTAAACCCAATTAACATGGAATACTAAGCATACAACTCATATAAAAACCCGGGTAACTCAAACTAATTTTACAAGTCACAATTTGTTATAGACATAACTTATTTTCAAAATAAGTTTTCTAAGCGTCCAAAATTTTTGATTTATTAATCCAAATCATTTAAATCCAATCATCCCAACCTATCAATTTCTCATAGTAATTTATAAGAAATTCGAAGGGGTTTCGGGTGTCTCCCAGTACCCGACCCCGGTCTCTTTGAGTCACATGTCATCCTACCCCAAGTTATACATACGAAAACACAATCATTTCATATTAGAGATAACAACTCATTCAAAACATCCAATACTATTCAATCGTCCATAAGCAAAGCTTGTTTGCTACTGATATGAATTAAATTAGTCCTGATTGAATTTCTAATCTCAACAATTTAAAATTCTTCACTTGTCATTAATTAATTTTCAAATCAATTAACCAAATCAACACGTCATTATTCATCTTAATTAACCACCTTGGTTTAATTATATTTTCTATCACGTTCATATAAAAAAAAATTTAATTACACGATATTAATTATTCTTATCCAGAATCAATACGTATTCTTTAATTACCCCTTGAATTTATTGACTATATTAATTTCATTTATTCTTAATTGCTTATATGAATAAATTTTCATAATGCACTTATCATGGGATAATTAATCTTTGATTACACCATAAATTATAAACCCAAGGATTTCAATTATATTTTTAATTTATCCTAATCAAATATATTTATCTTAATTAAACCACAATATTAATCATTCTCGATTAATTCCAAACTGTAATTAACTATTTCTTTATTTATTTGTTTAAATAAATCAATTACTCCTTCATTTATCATCTTAATTAAAACTCTTGATTTGTTTCACCAAGTAATTATATTTATTAATACTATTAAATAATTTCTATCAAACCATCCATTGGTTTTCTAAATTAATTCGACTAAAGTAACTTAAACCTTAATGAATTCAAACCTTTATTTACCAATTAATCAACTCAATTTATTAATTAATTTAATTAATAAATTTTCCAGTTCAATTATCCTACTATTCCAACGAATCACAAATCATTAAGCTTCCTATTTATGATTTAAGTTTGAACCATTCGAAAACCCCAAATACTTCGAGTCAAACCACCGTTAACTCGAAAACCAATCCAAACCAAGGTCACATCATTCATCAGTGCACATCAAATCAATTTAATCATTCAACCAACTATTTAAAATTTAACCAATTAAATTTATATTAAAAATCCATCATAGTGAGATTTACTCACCTTTGGTTTTCCATTAGCAATCCATTTCCACTACGCCTTGCTTCTTCACAGTCTTCAAACCTTAAATAAACATCATACAATTTATTAATAATTTGATTTAATTTGACAACTTATGTTTAACACTCAATAAATTTTAATTAACCAAATATTTCCTTTTAAACCAATTTCCATCTACAGAATATTTAGCAGCTAAACAAATTAAATAATTAAATTAAATAAATACATTTCCAAAAATACTCTATTATATATATATATATATATTATAGAAATCTAGCTATTTTATAAAATTCTTCGGTATTAAAAATCCTTACATACTTTTACTTGAACTAATTTTCTCATAAATAAGTTTTATCAAACAAATTTAATCTCCCTAATACTAAAATTTTCCTTACTGTTTTAAAATTTTCAAAATCAAATTCAGATAAATCATAAACCCTAAAACAACTCACCAGACAACGTCGCCGCCCCATCGCGATCGACGCTTCTTCCCTCCACTGCAACGAACACAGCCAAAACTCCCTAGGTCTTCACGCGCTCCAATGCATTGCTCGATCCCTCCTCTCTAAAGCCCGGTGAACGCGAAACCCTCAAACTAAATCGTGCCCAACTCACGCTCGAACGCGACAATCTACTACCAGCCGCGCCTTCAGTGCCGTGCGCGAGAGCGCGAAAACCCTACTAGATAACCGCTCGATTATTGATTGCCGTGCGTGATGCTTCCCTATCTAATAACGGCCTCGGCCATGATTGAAATTCTGAAGAGAAGAAAGGGTTGCGGCCCATTATTTCTTTTATTTTTGTTTTAAAGATGTAGAGCGGCCATTAATATCAATTTTTTTCTTCTTCGAATCGAATTTGGAAATGATGAAAAGGGGAAGTTCCGTTCGAATCTGTTAAAGGAGAGAGGACGGTAATAAAAAATTGGTTTGGGGGATAAGCTTCTTCAACACGCTTGAATTCTAAATAAATATATATGAAAATATCTCGTGTCCCAAAACACGAAATCCCGAATCCCGAATCACATATGCCGACAGACGTTCATAAGGTTTTACCCACGTTCCGATCACAATGGAACGTGTTTCAGAGGCTAATTTGAAAGTATGTGCGAGTTACGAAATTAAACGATCAATTTAAAATTAAATTGATTAAAATAGTTTGAAGCGTTTTGAGCTGCCACGGTCAAACGATAACTCCGATTGCTACGAAAATTGAAATCCGATAATAACTAACTATTACGGATCCAGTGGAACTAGTTTCGTCGAATTCCGAAACTGTGTATCGGAAGGCTATTTTTTAAATTCAATTTAAATGATATTTTATTAAAAAAGAATAAATTTTAATCATTCTATTATCTTCGGTATCATCATTATAAATTTTATAAGCCTTCAAACTATCTTAAACATGCTTAGAAATTTCCAGATTCAACAAGTTACCAAATTTCAATTATTAAATTCCATATTTAAACTATATAATTCAATGATTTAATTATCAAATAAATATTGATATCTTGAATTCAAGTTAGAATTAACTTTTAAATATTTTAAAAGCAATTAATTATTCCAATTTAAAATTGTTAGAAATTCCGGGTCGTCACATTTTGGGAGTTAGAATTTTTTTTTAAATTTTCACTAACGGCAAAGGATTTAAAATTAGTAAGCAAATAGATTTAAAAACTGAATATTGAAATCTAATTTAAAAAGTGTGAATGTAAAGTAAGGTGAAATTGAAGAAATTGTTTGAAGAAACTAAAGGAAGAAAAAGTTTGCAAGTAAACATTTATTTGAGAGTTTAAATAAATTAGTAAGCGGAACTAATAAAAGGAAATGGTTAATTACATATGGGTTGAGGTAAGGCGAATACAATTAAATATTCAAAGTTTGAAGACAAAATTGAATTCAAGTAGAATTGGAAGATGGAAATCTGAATGGAAATTTGGAAAAAGTATTTAGATTGGAAAGCAATTAGTAAATTGAAGCTAGTTGAATTCAAATGGGATTGTAAAGGCATAGTGAATAGAAATGGATATAAACTCCAATAGTGAAGTGAAAATAAATAAAGAAGCGCATTAAATTCTTCTACTAAATTTAGAAGAGGAATGGCGAATTCTTAATTGGAAATTTATACTACAAATATATTCTAAGTTAATATTTGAATGAATAAATATTGACATTTTGTAAGGGAGTCAATAAATGATTTTAAATGTTGTGGTTGGATATTCTTGCTAAGTGGAATATACAGGTATTATGAAGGAAAAGAAAAATGGGTTTTGATTTCAGAAGATAAATTTGGATTGCTCGACAAATGGTATGTGTTTAAATTTTTATATGAAATTTGATTGGGTTTTTGATCTAGCCACTTGGCTTTTGTTTTCTTTTGAAATCTAGGAGCCCGTAGAGGCATTTTGTAGTTGTACCGAGCTAGCCACGCAAAGGAGACGCTGGCGAAAAAAATTTGGAAATTTAAGGAGTTAGAAAATTTTTTGAGAAATTTTGAAAAATTCAAAATTTGGTTTCAAATTGAAATTTGAATGGTTGGGTATATGATATTAGTGGGAACCTAATGGGAGAAGTTTGGAAAGTTGGGAACAGTAGTAGGGTGTTCTTAATAAAAGGTTGTTTTGGAAAATTGTTAGAAATTGTTTAGTTTCTGGAAAGATAAACGGGTATTGGACCATTCTTCCTAACTAGTAATTTTGGGGACGAAATTCTTTTAAGGGGGGAGGAATGTGACGACCCGGAATTTTTTAAGCATTTGAAATCAGAATATTTAATTGATTTTAAATATTTAAAAGTTAATTTTTAAATTGAATTCCAAATATCACTATTTAATTGGGTAATTAAATTTTTGAATTAAATAATTTGAGTTTGGATAAAATGTTGAATCTGGAATTTTAAACCTGTTAAAAATAATTTGAAGGCTTATAATATTTATATTGATAACACTGAAGAGAATAGAAGTGTTGAAATCAAATTTAAAAATGGTTTGTTAAGTTTTGAAATTTATATCGTTTAAATTGAATTTAAAAATAGCTTTCCGAGGCATAGTCTCGAAATTTGACGAAACCTTTTCCATTACGTTCGGAATTCGGGTTTAACATTATGAACGCCTGGCGGCATGCCGCGGTAAGATGTCAGAATTTTAAATTACGAATTCAAATCAATTTAAATTCGAATTTAAAATTGATATGTATGTGATTGTTGACCAGTCAAAATTTAAAAAAAAAATATAATAAAAAAAACTGTCTCGCCTATCTTCTAAAGCAAGCCACTACCCTATTATTATATGAATCGTGACTCCACCTATCTCCCCTCCAGTTCGAACGAGAATTATCTTATTCCCTTTTTATCCCCTTTCACCCAATTAAATTTCATAAAAAAATAAAACAATAGAGGCAGCCGAGAAATGAATCATGGCCACCTCCTCCTCTTCGTTTTCGTTCCTTGTCGTGACTCGATCGAAGGCTTGGTGCACGAGTTCGAGGTGCATGAAATCAAGTTTGCAAGCCTCGTTTCCCTTCCCCTCGAAATAAAGAAATCGAGTTTGATTTCTTCTACTGTCGGCATATCCAGGTGAAGCATCGTGCGCGCACAAGAGTATCGCGTGCACAGTGGAGGTTGCGATTTGGGGTTCAGGATGGTTTCGGTTCGATTGAGTTCGAACGTCGAACTCGAGTTCGATCAATGGCGCTGGCTTTGAGATAGGCAATTTTCGACTATATTGGAGTGTGATTGATGGGAGTCACGATTGGAAGTTGCGCCTGTTCGTGATCGAGCATGGAGGAAAGGCATGGTTTGGGGCGTGACGTTGTGGAGTCGGCAGCTAGGGTTTCGATTTGATAAGTAGGTGAGGTATTTCTTTATATAATTATTTGTTAATTTATATAAATATGTATATACAGATACAGGAAGTTTTTTCATAAAAAATTAATTTTAATCATCCTCAATTTAGAGATTTATATTTGTAAATGTATGTTTATACAGTGAAGTAAATTACTGCTGATATTTACTGAAACAGAAAATTAATTTATAAGGGTTGAAAAAGTAAATAGAAATTTTAAAAATAAAATAAAATAGTTTCAAAGGGAAATTGATAGTTTAAATAAAATCATTAGCCAAGCAAAATTATTGCATGGAAATTAATTATTGAAAATAATTCAGAATATTAATAAATTGTATAATGTTGATACAAGGTTTTAAATCATAGAAACAAGCCAGTTTGGAATGGATTGCAAATGACAAAATCAAAGGTGAGTTAATCTCACTCGGCTGAATTTTAATTTAGATTTAAATGGTTAAATTTAAATAATTGATTGATTGATTGGATGTGGTGTGTTATATTATATATAGTAGTATATAGTTTATCTTGGAATGTTTGATTTCCTGCATTATATAGCGGATGAGACCATATGCGCCGCATAATAGCAGATGATTTATATTAATCCCATATACTGCGATATTCCACCTCGAAGTGGAATTGGTATTTATGTTGTGCTAACGTCTGTGGATGCAGGAAAAACAGGTTGGAGGGATCCAACCGGATTCCTCAAAATTTATTTAAATTATTTAATATTCTCTGTTGCGATTATTTGAATTCTATGATGAATTATGTTGGAATACTGAATGATATGGCTTGATTGAATATATTTGGTTATAATGAGTTACCAAAAATATATAAATTGGATTTTGGAAAGAAAATAAAAGAAGTGAATTTGTAAGCGAAATAATTATAGAAAATTTGAATAAATTAAAAATGAATTGAAAAGAAATGGAAGTGATATTAAAATTCTAATAAATAACTTCGAGCATGAAAAGAAAAAATATTTTGAATAAATAGAAATTAATGAATTGTAAAATTAAGTGATATTAGCAATAAAGAATTATTTTAAAATTTAAAGTTTAAATTTATTTAAAAGGATTAAGAAGTAATTTGAGAAATCTAAAATTGGTATTTTCAGTCAAAGTATTTTAAATCATAATTAAGGAATAAAATCTGAAATTAATGGATTTTGGAATAAAAAGGAGTAACATGGAAATCAATTTGGAAATTGATTCAAGTGTTTGAAATTGGAAATTTGAAGAAGAATGTGAAGAGAAGTAAATTTCTCTGGATAGCCAAGTACGTTCAAAGTAAATTTTTAAATATAAGATAAAAAGTTTTAATGTTGGTTTTAGTAGCATGTTATAGGAATTTATTATTTCTAAATATCTGAACTCTAAAGTAAATATTTTTCAAATCTATTATCGTAGTAATTATTTAAAAGGTGACGTAGTATTTTGTTTTAAAAAGTGAAAATCTAGTTTTATATTTTATAAAGTAACCTTATTTTCAAATATTCATATATTATGTATTTTTAACAAATTATTGAAGTAGTTTTAACTTAAATTTTTTAAAGTCTATTTCAAAGTAAAGCGTTTTGAATTATTTTAAAAATCTAAAGTTTGTGCTTGGTGATTTTAGTGGAAATAGAAACTGTTTAGGAAATTTATTCTGAAAAAGGAAGATAGTTGAAACTGTTTTCAAAGGTTGAAAATGGAAATATATCTTGTGAAGATATTTTGAGAATAATAAATAATTTGGTGAAATTATTTATGGTCGATGGTTGTTTGTGAATATTAATTGATAGTTAAATAACCGACTATCAATATTGGCCAAATGCGCTGATCGTTTCGAAGAGACCGGGATCGAGATTTATTTCTCGAAAACCACTTCGATCCGGTTTGTACGTTTTCGTGGAAAACGAGTTCGGAGTCGAAGATGGAGCAGTGAAGTGCAAGGGCTAGTCACTACTAATCCTGAGGTTATTTCCAGAATGGATGTAGTAGGAGTAGCGCCTTCGGTTCCGTTCGAACCCGGGATGGACTTGTATGGATGAATGCTTTCGGAACATCGTTAGGTGGGCGATGGGCATTCTAAGGGATATGTTCTAAAAGTTAACGCTTAGCCTCAAGCCTCATCAATCGGGAATAACTGAAAATTAGGGTTTATGCAGCAAGGCTAGGTGGGTAGCACCCATTCAGAGTGAGGTCATCCCTGTCTAGATGTTCCTTTTATTTCGGCTTAGTGGTGCGGTTGCTGATCCCAACCGTGGGATGATCTCACTCGGGATTATCCAGTAAGGAGTAGTCTCGGTCTTGTGTTGCAGGGGAGTTAGGGTGGCTCCTCGGTACTGTGATCTAGGCCATGTACCGTGACAGGTGGTACCCCAGTGCCTAGTCATTAGTTGGAAATCCATTCTCCCTACGAGTCTTGTATGAGTTTTGTTTGTATTACCCACTCTGTGGCTAGTAGCTGGAATCTAATAGATGTAACAATTTCGGCTATTTTAATAAGTATTTATATATAGACCCTATTATAATTTCAGAGGATTTTGATAAAAAAAAGTGTTTTAGCTATCTTAAGGTAAAACCCCGACATGTATATTTGTGGCGTGGTCATACGAGATGCTTTTGTTTTCAAAAGATTTTTGAAACTTTAATAATCAATTTGAGTGTGATTTCTCACACTGGTATTCTAGACTGACTCGGGTGTTTTCTTACTATAATGCTCGGGCCAGACCGAGTATTATAGGATACAGGATATGATGTTGTGGAGCTCAGGAGACGAGCTGGATGGCAATACGTACTTCCGTATTTGATTATTATTCCGCTGTGTATCCAGTTGTATGTTATTAATGTTGTTGAACTCTGATGATGTATACTGATGATGTAATGTATAAACAGATATATTTGCTTTTGTGTAAAGATCTGGTATCATATATTATATTTTATTGATCTGCGATGGTTAGATTCTGATGTTGTTTTCGGTTTTCTTCTTCTACTTCTTCTTCTTTAACCCTAATGGTTCGCATTTCTGTTCAACTTGAGTCGATTGATGTAGAATAGTGTTGACTCAAGGGGTATGGATTTGTGGGTCGTTACACAAAAACTCCTTCCTCCCATCGCCGATCGCCACAGATTGAGCAAATACTCGATTCCGTTCAATCCAAAAATCTTCACGGTTTACAAACTGAAAATTTTTGATCTTACTTTTAAAAATCCCATTTTTTAATTATGAATCAGATGATTTAAGTAAGAATCAAAATTTAAACAACTAGTTTTCGACATAATTTGGTTCTTTATACTGTTCTTCTTATTTTTTGAAATAATTTCATAATATTTTCTTTTGAAACTATTTTTAAAAATATAATCTGGTTGATATTAGCATATTCCTTTTAAAGATCAGATTCTAAAGAAGATTGGAGGAAGAGGGATTTGATTCTAAACCAGATTTGGTCTGTAAAAACAAAACAGAGGCTAAAGAATACATATATCCTGATATGCACACATTTTATACAATGTACATCTAAACATGCAGGCATATATAATAATTAGACAAACACCTTTCATAATATATTCTAGTGTCAACCACAAACATCAAGACATAGAGGCAGATTAAGGGAGTTTGCTCACCAGGCAAAGAAAAATAGAGGGTTTTTCCTGGAAATGAAATCTAGAACTATTTTGATTCCACGATCTGATCTTTGAATTGCTTTTAATACTGAGCTGAATCTGGTCTACTTTTAGCTTGGAACTAAAGTATATTGATTTGATCTTGCATTTGTTTAAAGCTATTATGCTTGCCTTAGTTGTTTTTTTTCAAGGTTTGCACTTTGAAAACAGGCTTTTGGTTTTGAATGAATTGCATGCTTTAATTCAGTTTGCAGTATGATGGCTTCATGATGGAATTTTGCTTGATCAGGTTTGAATTGCTCATGAACAAGTTTGAACAATTGAAATATTTTTGAATTTATTTTTGATTTTCTTTGATCTTCTTCTCTGTTTTGATTTATGGTTTCATTCTCAGGTTTTTAAGTTTTGAAAATGAGAGAAGAATTAGTGGAGCCTGGTTTTGCTCTTTTGATTTGCATTATTAAAATTTTTAAAGAATTGGATTGCCACTTGTTCATTAGGCTAACACATGTAAATGCACGACAAAAATTATTCTGCACTTGTTAAAAATAAGTACTTTTATGTTTAAATCCTTGTCTCTAACTTATTTATAAATTATGGTTTAAATCCCTACTTGTTTTAATTTATGTACGTACATTATCTATTTTATATTTACATATGTGTTATATTATCAATTTAAATAAATCCATTTCCTTTTATTTATATATTTTTAATTTTAAAGAATATGGTTTAAATTTAATTAAACACTATAAACAAATATATATACACATATATTAGGATTTAAATTTTCTAATAGCTTTTGAAAATTTGAATTTAAAAATATAACTTCCAAATCATTTTGTAAACACACACATGTATCTTAAAATTAGAAAAAAAAACTTTTAAACTGTAGAGTTTTTAAATTCAATTTATTTATCAAAATATTTATTTTAGAAATTTAATTCCAAAATTCAATTTACAACCAATTCATATACATACACACACACACACAGATATATATATATATATATATAAAATAAACTAACACTTATCTTATTAAAATTTAAAATTTTTTAATTTAATTCACAATTTAATCCAAAAATTTATATTGACTATCAAATTAAATTTGACTCAAAACCGGGATCGTTACAGATTCCCTCCATAAGAAAATTTCGTCCTCGAAATTTGCTAGATAGGGAGACAACAAAGAATGGATGAACACATCTGAGATAGAGAATTGATTTACCAGATCAAACTGAGTATTTATTCTGCATTTGGCTTACCAAATCAGAATATCATCAATAAATATGACCTTATACAAATCTTCATGAAATATTCGGGTTATCCAATCTGCGAATATGCATGGGCATTGGTTAGTTCGAAGGATAACTAATCATTCGTAGAATATATCTAGACCCAAAAGAATAGGCAATGGACACTCAATTCAGGTTGGAATATCCCAAAGTATACACTAGCTTGTCCCTGTTCGGACTTGGATCCTTACAAGAAATCACAACAAAATTTTTCCAAATTTGGTTTTTATAGAAATCGTTTTATTAATACAATTCAATTTAACTTCATATTTTGTTAACCAATTTACTTCAATTAAAACTTCAAATTCATTAAGGTTAACAATGAGGAGTTTATAGAAACTGATGAAGAGAATACGAAACAGGAATTTCCTACACGATTCGCACGGCCACCACCACACCGAAGTTTCTCCCTCGAGCTACCACGAAGCCATCAAAAAATTGAAATTGAACGATGATCAAAGAGATTAATGGAAAACGATTGTTTCCTTGTTGTTGCAGGTATTGACCATTTGTAGTGGTACTTCCCTGTCCCCTATCTCGTCCTCTTCTTGCACTCATACTCACTATCAGCGAATAGTAAGAGAATTTACTGAGGCATACAGACGGATATCTTAGGAATATACTCATTCTAAGGTATACTTTGCCCTATCTCAAATGACTTACCTAATATGTTATACTCCTAAGCTAAAAAAAATTTAAACAAACTTCAGCTCTTATACTACTATAACGACCCTGACTCGACCTTTGGAAATCAGCACTGATACATCACCCGTATTCGAATGCCGTAGATTCAAACGTCGAATCTGGTTCGTCGGAGCTTATAACACATTAAGTAAAACAACACGGCGGAAGAAAAACAATATATCATCGATATACAATATTCTGATACAATGAATATCACATAATCAGAGATACATAACAGCGGAAAGATACAACAACGGAAATGATAACTCCAACATATTCTTCAATAGAGAATGAATCCACAAACTACATCCCAAATCCAAAGCTCCAAAACTCCAAATTGAAAGCTCGAACCACCATCAAGTTGGACTTAAGCAAGTCCAATCTCGAATGTTGAAGAGAAGCACAAAGCGATAGCCAAAATCCAAAGATTTCAAAGGTATTGAATCTACGTCTACGAGCTGATTATCTGAAAATCTAACACTAGGCTGCCCATGTTGAAAAATATGGGCCCCTAGAGTTTAGAAAAGGAACAATAAACTCCAAGTCAGTCATGGGACTGGTTGTGAGCAAACAAAAACAATTTATCTTTTAAAAAGAAATAAAAAGAAATCCGTAATGCTTTTGGAAAATGAAACTACCATAAGGTCCCTCGCACACACACAATGCAAGCGCACAATTGGAGGAGATTTCTCCTTATGATAGTCAAACATGCTTGATATGTGAAAACCTTTTGATATATTTATTAGTGCATAGTGCAGAAAACATTTGCAAGTATAATATTAATCTTAGCCAGCATACATACCATTATAGTATGCCTACTATAGCTACCATGTTAAATGGCAGGTACTACAACTAAAACCGTACAAGGCGCGTATTGGATGATTGGATTTCCAACAATGGTCAGGCTAAGGAACTTCCTTACCAAATGGGACGCCTCTGGAGGGATGCCCCCAAGAACCAAACCGGATCTCTACCAACACAAGACCGGGCAACCTTTGTAACTAGGTAACACCTACAAGTAAGCCATCCTCGGTCGTTATCGACCTTTATCCCAAGATCCAACAAATAGCGACAACCCCACAGTTAAATATCTGGGCTGCATACCATGATATCACTTTTATCCAGAAGAAAATGGACATGCCCGAGGGGCGTGACCACTAATAACCTTGCCACAACTTTGCTGTTTCAACCATTTCCAGGTTGTGAGATTTGATGAAGTCTCGTCCACAAAGCTATGCGTTTCACAAAAGCCATGCTTCGATCAACACATGATCAGCAACACTTCGTATGCCATGTTACCAAATTGGCAATGTATCGCCAGTAACCATCAACTACATAACCTCTGCGCTCGTACGTCTTAGAGAAGGGTGTTAAGCTAAGAGAATAAATTCTCTGCCACCAAACAGAAATGTATTTGATAGAAACCAGCTTTACCTCTCAAAGTGTAACGTCATACATACATCCATACAAGTCTGTTTCAGGTTCGAACAGAACCGAAGGAACTTCAAAAGAAGCCCTTGTAATCTGGATAATCCTTAATCAGGCCTGGACTCCCCATCACAAAGGATGATCAAATATCTATACCGGGGCCATTCGGTGCAGAGACATTCGATAGGTAATCCTTTCACTTTCGAAAATATTCGTTCTTCACCACCGGTCGCCAATTGGTATCCATATCGTCATATCACTATTCGGAATGGGTTTTGTAACATTAAGTCCTCTCCCGGCTAAACTGAATAATGAGCGCTTAACTTTAAAAACATATGGATCCATTCGGATCTTAGTTAAGTCACACTTTTAACCCAAAACCTTTTCTTCAAATGGTTTTAAAAATTACCACTTTTAATCTTTTAAATAAAAGATTCACCTTTAAAGATCCTCTTCAATTTGAAAACAAAGTTTCACCAATCTTTCACAAAGATTCATTCATAGTTTTCAAAATTATTTCAATTCCAAATCTTTTATACAAAAGATACACCTTTAAGATCCTCTTCAATTTGAAAACAAAGTTCACCAATCTTTAACAAAGATTCATTCATAGTTTTCAAAACTATTTTCATTTCGAACTTGAAATCCTTTCAATACAAATTGGAAATCCTTTATTTATATGAAAGCTTTGATTATTTGGAAAACAAGGGTTTTCGTCTCAAAAAATCCGATCAAATATACACAAGTTTTATCCTTTAAAGTATAAACTTGGATTAAATTTAAATTCCCAAAATAATACTTTTAAAAATACTTTAAAGATGGTTTTAAAATCCATATATATATTATATAACTTGTATAAATTTTTCAAACCAAATTTCGAAAACAATTTCAAATAATATTTTCAAACTAAACTTTAATTTCAAAACTCCCCTTTCAAAAGCTTTCTGTATCCAATTCCATTTCCAAATCCATTTGGATTCAAACTTCAACTTTTAAACAAAATAATATTTAGATTTCAAAATATCTGTGACTTAACCTATTTCTTCGTGTAATCCTTATTTGTGTGCGTATGGTGTTGTCTAGGGGTTTTACACAATAGTGCAACATCATCAATCATCACAATTCAAACAACATCAATGTCGATTAGCGCTATAATCTTATAACGCTTATCTTCATTCATAGATTCATGTATAAATAATACAAAATTCATTACAGATAAATAAATTACATTCATCATAGCTCAAATCAAAATATATGACAAAGCATCACACTTCAGGGACATCAAACAATTCAAACATACAATGCAATTTAAACATAAGTAAGATTAATTAATCATCCGATTAATTTAAATCAGATTAATCACTAACCCTGGTTAATTAACATTAATTAATTACAAAGCATATTGATTAATTGTCCTTTAATCATTTATTAATTAACTTTTAATAATAAATTACTTAACCTTTAATAATAAATTAATTAACATTAATTATTAATTAACCAATCTTGATTAATAATTTAATCAACCTTTAACCATTAAATAATTAACCTTTAATTACTTAATTATCCTTTAATTAATTATCTTTAATTAATTACATTAATTAATTAACCTTTAACTAATTACCATTTAGTTAATTATCTTTAATTAATTGCAATAAGTGATTATCCCTAATCACTTTCATTAATTAATTAATCTTTAAATTAATTAATTATCCTCAAATTAAATACCCTGATTGATCAATCACATAAATTAATTATCTTAATCACTTGATTAATCAACTTTTAATCATTAATTAATAATCCTAGATTACTTTCATTAAATAGTTATCTATAAGTAATAAATTACCCTTAATTACTTTCATTTATTAAATAAACCTTTGATTAATTACATTAATTAACCTTTATTAATTAAAGACAAACCATTTATCTTAATTAATTACTTTAATTATTATTTAAATCTTTATTAATAAACCTTGTAATTAATTATCATTAACCAATCAACTTAGATCTTTAAGTTAATTAACTTTTAAAAACATCTCTTCTTAATTAATTTCTTAATTATATTATTAAGTTTATTTAAAATAAACTTTATAAATAAAGGTTATATATAATTTAAAATACTTTTAATAATTTCAAAATGATTTATTTTCAAAACCTTTTCTAATCCCAAATTAAACAAAACATTTATTATTTAAAATTAATGAGTTAATCACATTTTAAATTTGAATTTGTTTTAAAGTTTGGAACTGCTTAGTACCAAACCGAGACATCCCCGAGTTCAATCCTAAACCAGAAACAAAATTACCCAAGCCAAACGTTATTTTCCCAAGCTCAACTCTTCTTCTTCTTTTCTTTTTCTTTTAAACTTTGCTTTGGTTTAACCTTCTACACACTCGCATTCGACTCGATAACCCACTCGAGCCATTCCAAAAACTTCCTCGAGACCAACCCGAGCAACATACTTTCCCGATCACCCAAGACAACAGCAGCCATTAATGTGCATACGTGCACGTGCACCGATCATCAGACTACCTCCGACCAAGTCTCCGACCACCCCTAAGTCACCGTCGACCAACACAAACCTTCCGACCACCCAATTCAACGATCCCACTTAAAATCGAAATCGAGCTATATGAGAACCCACTTGAACCTATCAATCAACGATAACCACCACATGTCACCACCTATGACCACCTGTGACCAGCCGGTCCACCCAAAGCTACGTCATGACGTCACGCAACGACCTCCCTTTCTCTTGTCAAGCTCGATCCACCACCGACGATGAAGTCGACTCGTCAACATCCTCGATCAAAACTGTTGCTAAAACCCTACATTGACACCGTACGATCATCACGATGGTCTGAAAATTCATAGACAAACATTCCTAAATGCTTGATACTCCATACTTGCTTCAGCCAAAAACTCAGCCTTCCTTCCATCACCGATCGCCAGAGGTCGAGCAAATACTCGATTCTGTTCAACCAAAAATCTTCATGATTTACAAACTAAACAATTTTGATCTTATTTTTAAAAATCCCATTTTTTAATTATGAAGCATATGATATAAGTAAGAATTCAAATTTAAACAATTAATTTTCAACATAATTTGATTCTTTATACTGTTCTTCTTATTTTTTGAAATAATTTCAGAATGCTTTCTTTTGAAACTATTTTCAAAAATATAATCTGGTTGATATTAGCATATTCCTTTTAAAGATCAGATTCTAAAGCAGATTGGAGAAAGAGAAATTTGATTTTAAGTCAAATGTGGTCCGTAAGAACCAAACAGAGGCTGAAGAATACATGTATCATGATATGCACACATCATATACATTGTACATATAAACATGCAGGCATATATAATAATTAGACAAACACTTTTCATAATATATTCAAGTGTCAACCACAAATATCAAGACACAGAGGCAGTTTAAGGGAGTTTGCTCACCTAGCAAAGAAAAACGTAGGGTTTTGCCTGGAAATGAAATCTGGAACTGTTTTGATTCCATGATTTGATCTTTGAAAAGCTTTTAATACTAAGTTGAATCTGATCTACTCTTAGCTTGAAACAGAAGTATATTGATTTGATTTTGCTTTTGTTTAAAGCTTTTATGCTTGCCTTAGTTTTTTTTCTAGGTTTGCACTTTGAAAAAAGGCTTTTGGTTTTGAATGAATTGCATGCTTTAATTCAGGTTGCGGTATGATGTCTTTATGTTGGAATTTTTCTTGATCAAATTTGAATTGCTCATGAACCAGGTTGAATAATTGAAATTTTGTTGAATTTATTTTTGGTTTTCTTTGATCTTCTCCTCTATTTTGTTTTCTGGTTCCATTCTCAGGTTTTAAGTTTTGAAAATGAGAGAAGAATTAATGAAGAATGGTTTTACTTTTTTGATTTACATTATTAAAATTTTTAAAGAATAGGATTGCCACTTGTTCATTAGACTAAAACATGTAAATGCATGACAAAAATTAATCTACGCTTGTTAAAAATAAGTACTTTAATGTTTAAATTCTTGTCTCTAATTTATTTATAAATTATGGTTTAAATCTCTATTTATTTTAATTTACGTATGTGGATTATCTATTTTATATTTACATATGTGTTATATTTTCAATTTAAACAAAACCATTTCCTTTTATTTATATATTTCTAATTTTAAAGAATATGGTTTAAATCTAATTAAACACTAATATATATATATATATTAGGATTTAACTTTCAAATAGCTTTTGAAAATTTGAATTTAAAAATATAACTTCCAAATCATTTTACATACACACACATATATATATATTTAAATTAGAAAATAATTTTTTTATTAGTTTTAAACTATAAAGTTTTTAAATTCAATTTATTAATCAAAATATTTATTTTAGATATTTAATTCCAAAATTCAATTTACGATCAATTCATATACATATATATATATATATATATATATATATAAACTAACACTTATCTTATTAAAATTTGAAAAATTCAAATTAATTCAAAATTTAATCCAAAAATTTATATTAATTATCAAATTAAATTTGACTCAAAACCGGGATCGTTACATTATTCCATGCGTGTGAGATTCTTTTCCATCTTTATTTTTTTTCACCCCCTAAGTGTAACGACCCACTATTTTGGACTATTCGCATCCGCACATGTCGGACTTGAATAATTCAAAATACCGAATTGTTAATTTAAAATTTGGCAAAACTCAGATATACAGTAAATAAGTAATGACAGAATCATAGACACAGAGTAATAATATGCAGCGGAAGTAAAAGAGATAGTAGTTCATGAAGCTATAATATAAATACATAAGATTCATCAGAGTTTACAGCAGGAGAGTAACACGATACATCAAATGCAAATCAAAATACATCACTGGAATCATCGAATACTGAAAGCAGAATAGATGGCTGGATCTTCAAGCAAAGCTCCAACTCCAAAGGTGAGTCTCGAAAGCTGAACCACTCAGTCTGACCCGAGCGTAAAGCAAAACACAAAAACTCGAGTCAGGATTAATATTCTTATATCAGTAAATCCAACTCAAGTGAAATAACAATTGAAACACAATAACTCAAAGGACGTTGAATCACCGTCCTTTAAGGATCCATTAAACTATCTACTATATAGTAGTGTACGCTAAATAAATAATGTCTATCAGTAATATAAAATATCAAAATAGTGTTAAGGCATTACCATTATCCCCCTTAACACATTTTTATAAGCGTTATAGTCTATACAGCACTGTAAACTCCACCGTAAACTAGTGGGATATCAGGGACTACTCCATAGGTATAACACAAAACAAATTCGTAGTGGTCGCGTATATAGGGATGCAAGTATGGCAAGGCACATGAAGCAATACCCAAGGTAGTGAAACTACCGTTCGCCTGATCCGGACTGGTGAGAACGCATCACCGCAGCGATCGCAACACCGCGAAACAACACTCCTAAAAGTATGAGGGTGCACCAATCGATAACAAGAAATGAGTAGTAGTTACGAAGAAGTGTGTCTGCTCGAGGAGGCTAGCCCCATTTGGCCCGGCAGGGCTTCTGATTTTAGTCATTTCCAATTTGACACAAGTGTCAAGGCTATCCATTATCGTTCTCTTTCTTCAGTCATCACGTAGATCATTCCAACCACTTCATTCTAGATCACACTCCGCGTATAGTTATTAAAGTTGTTTTCGGTTTAGACAAAGAGTATGTCCATAACCGATTCCGGTTTCTTTAATAATTTTCGTAATTAAAATACACCAATTGGTCGTTCAATAAATTTCAAAACCAAATCAAATTCAATTTCAATTAGAATTTATAAATCAATATTTCATTTGTCTTACGATATCAATCTCCAAAATCTACGTTTCAAAACTTCCAAATTACCATTTCAAAGTCTTTCAATTTTTTATTTAAAACCATTCAAATATTGATTCAAGTTCGCATATAAATTTCATTCCGAAAACGTTTAAATTAATTTAATTTAATGTTCCAGTCAATTTAAATTCATTGATTGATTTCATTTAATATTCATTAAGTAAATTTATCATTCAAAACAATTTTTATCTATTTTTCAATTCATTAAATCAGTTACCTGAGTTCAACTTCATTATATCAAAACTTCAAATTGAATTAAATTAGATTCGTCATATCAATTCTTTAAATTACAAGTCTTACGTTAATTTCAATAAATCCCATTCATTTCAATAAATCACATTTTATTTCTTGTTAAAGAAATTCAAATTTTCATTTATTTATTGACTTCGTTACAAATTTCAAACTCAATTAATAAAGAACTACATTTCATATATTCAAGAAGTTTAATTTCACTTATTAACTTACTTAAATTTTCCAAAGCTTAATTAATAAGTAAAGCAACTCAATTTCATTTATTAACGAAGTTCAAAACCACTTATTCAAAAGTTCAATTTCTCTTATCAAAGAATTCAATTTTTATTCAATTATCAAATAAATAAATCTTATTCAATTATTAAATAATTTCAACTTAATTATTAAATAAATTCAACTTAATAATTTCAAACTTAATTATAATTTCAAACTTAATTATTAATTGATTTCAAACTTAATAATTTCAAAACTTAATTATTACTAATTCCAAATTATTTATTAATAATTACAAATTTAATTATTAAATAATTAAATTTCAAAAAACGTTCTTTCATCAATTACTACGTTAATATTTGTTTCAGATTTCAATATTTACATTTTCCTTTCATCAAAATTTACATTCCAATTTATTTCAAAACCTTATTATTCAAATAAAATCTTAATTTTATTTCAAATCAAATTATTGACCAATCGGGTTTATTTAATTCTCTATCCTAAGTCAAGTTCATTTTGGGTATTTATCATTTCAACCTGATTCCAATTCAATACAAAAATCAAACCATAAAAATGGGAACTTGCAGTGTGATAACAGGGATGGTGTCAAAGTAAATAAACCAGCAATAACAACAATCAAATACAATCCAATTCAAATAATCCCGTGATCGTATTAATTCACATTGTTGTTTGTGCAAATTAATATAATTATTTCTAGAATCTACACTATCATTTCATGTAGATTAAAGACTATTACACACATTATTTATACGGTTCTTCACTTGTCATTTATTATTCAATTTCAAACTACATCAATTTATACAACATACATTTAAATGGTTCAAGGTGCCGTTAACACTATTTCTACGTGTCAATTTATTTAACATTAAAAGGGGTCATATTATATAAATTTAACTAATCAACTACAACACATATCAGTTTCAAATCGTTAACTATTCTACGTCAATTTCAATTTCACTTTATTTATCACATGCTACATTAACAATTTAACGTCCAATTACAACATCAAACAATCAATCATTTATCAACCAAACTGAATTATCATTGCATAAATAACAAATAATGGTGTCAGATGTCAAAGATGAACTGATACATAAATAACAGTGCAATAAATAACAGCTGCATATTTCAATTGTCGTTTCAATTGAAATCAAATTTAATAAATAAAAGAACATTAATCGTGAGTGATTGCTTACCTTCCGAGGCTAGAGATGAACGAAAATACAATGAGTTACGAATCCAAAGTAAGGTAAGATGGGACGAATTTGACGATCAAAGCTGGTAAATAGGAACCCATGAGAAAATCAATTAGTTTGATAGGAACAGAAATTATATATATAATCCAAATCATTATTCTTGAAATATAAGTATTTTAAAATCAAAGATACATACTTTATATTTAAGAATCAATGCTTTAAACAAATCAAAATAAATCCTTTCCAGACATACTACCCATCTAGCCTTTTACGTAATATATAAAATCTTATAAAACAATAATTTATTATTATATACATTATATAATCAATATGATAGTACATCAGGAATATATAAGAATCAAATTGTATACTATAAACAATATAAATAAATCTTTGATAAAAGATGCAAAATATACATATGCGGTATATATATACACTATGCAAAACTTACATATATATATATATATATATATATATTAACTAGTATTTCTTGTATGAATATACCTTTTACAACTGGTCAATAACTAAATAAGATAATACATATAATACTTTTTTTTTCTCTAAAAAAAATAAAACATACTAAACACAATATATACTGATATATATATATATATAACTGGATTAGTATCAGGCTTCAAATAAGAACTAACATAACATTATATGTAACCCGACCAAATGTAACCTTTATTATACAACACCTATGACATTACGCGACTTATTCATTTTAAACAACTTACATCCAAATCCATATATTATACGTTAAAACAATGTATATTAAAAGAGTTATTGTCTACATACTATTATCTATATCTATATACCATACTGTGGTCGAATCTATTCAATATATATAAACAACACAAAACAGTATAAACAAGTACACATTGCACAGCAAGCTATATATTTATATATAGGCTGTCATATATATCTTTTTTATTTCTAAAATAGAATCAAGCAAGGCACGGATATTAAATCAATATCAAAACTACAACATATATACGAAACAGCATAAATAAAATACCTTCATACTATGATATTGAAACCAAATCTCTTATATATATAAATGGTAAGTAAAATATACAATAGTATATATATAAGCAGCCCATAGTAATATGTACACAACTAGCTTTATAAGCTATCTATATTAAATTATTAATGTGGATAATATATAATACTTGCTATATATAAACGGAGGGGACAGGCTGGCAAGCACACTAGTACATAAGCAAACACATGCAACCGAATGCTTCCACGAACCGATCCATGAGAATGCTAACAAGCTGGTAGGTGGTTCGACGGCAACGGCAATGGAAGGGACAAGGCGAGTTTGGTTTGGCATAGCTATGGGATAGTGGGTGGAGGAAGGTCGGGAAAGCTGGGCTTGGACTCGGCAAGGTCAAGGCTTAGGGTCGGTGCAGAAGAGGGGCGGGTTGCAGTTGTGTAGGCGAAGTGAGAGAAGGAGCTGGAGAGGGAGGAAGGGCTTCACTATGCTGGGGAGAGCCGAGCTCGGCGGAGGAGAAGAAGGCGGAGGCTCAAGCTGGGTGGTGGAGTGCGGAGGGTGGCTTGCATTCTCTAGGTCGGGGCTACGCTCTGACAAGGAGGAGAGAATGGAGAGGGAAGGGCGTGCTTTAGTTTCTATATGAGAGGCCAGAAAAACGAAATGAAGTTCATTATTCTTCTTATTATCAAATGAAAGGTCCGAGCAAAAGTGGGTAACAGCTGATGCATTGGAAGGAGGTAATGCATCGGGAAAGTGAGGGGAAGCAGCTTAACTAATATAAATAAATGTTGTATCGTTCCCAAAATACGAACAGGTGGAACAAAACATTAATAGGTTTAACTTAGCAAAAAATTAAGGTGAGTGGTTATTTAAATTTTTCTTGAGCAATAGAATGGTCATAGAAAACAAATGAACCTGGACAGATACCGATACGTTAAACGTTCCGTAGACTCCGCCGTTTCTCGGACTTCAAAATGCAAAACTAAAAATACCATGGAGATCAGTACGACGAGACAATCAAAATGGTATACAGTTATCAGTGGTTTGATTGAATTATAAAAATTCGAAATTTCTACCAGCGGAAAATGCGTGAAAATCGCAGAAAATTAAGACCGACGGAGCCAAAGATGTCCGAATTTTGAAAAACAACAAACTGACATCTTGCTCAGAAGATGTTTTAGAATTTTTCTATGTAAAAATATTTTGGTTTTGAAAATGTTTTATTTTCATCGCTTTTTAACTGATTAAATTTAAGTAAATTTACGCACGAAATAAACTTTCATATTTTCGGACGAAAATTTACCAGATGCTATGTTTAACTAGACGCATTCCAAATATAAAATTTTATTTCAAGATTTTATCCTTTAAAATTTCACAAAATTCAATTAGTAACGTTATTAAAACCGGTTAAATCTACGGGTCGTTACACTGAGGATCCATCTTTCGTTCAATTAGGGTTGGACACGTGTTGTTTATTATCAACACGAAGGGTGCGAAAAAATGGATCTTTACAGATTTAAACTTCCATGTTTTCCCAATTATGAGTATACTTATATTATTTATTAAAAATACAAAGAAGTCCCTATGATGTCTCACATAATTCACTTTGAAAATTGTCGTACATAAGGCAATTCAAAGTGCATCCATGGCGACCTTTTCGCTTTTAACCTTTTCAATTCGTTTTAACAATTTCTATAGCTTTTCAAACCATTTCTTTACTATCCAACACACCAAAATATATATAGAGAACAACCAAATCACAATGTCCCAAGGTAACTTCAAAAAACTTCCATTTGTATAAGTTGAAGTTAAGAGATATCAAAATTCACTTATAGCGATTATTCTTGCTTCAAACATACTTTAGATCGACATAGAATCCAAACAACCATTTAAACATCAAGTTAAGACCATGCACATGTTTAAAAGGGTAATGGAAGGGATGTTATATAATATAAAGTTTTCATTTTTTTCAAAAGAAAGACGAGTTCAAAATTTATAGCTTAACTTAGTTAATATCACTTTAACTTTATATTTCAAGCACACAACATATATAAACATATACGCATGCAAGATAGTGGGATAACTCACTCAAATCCTAGCCTATAATAAGGCCAAATGCACAAGAATCAAAGAACCACTTCCTTTCATCTCTAAAAGCATAAAGATCTAAATTTAGCACCAACATCACAAAGCAAGTCCACCCTCCACCTTCCATGCTCATGGTCTTACCAAAATCCTCCCATTTCTTCAACTTTCTTCTACTTTGACTTTAGATCCATGCTTTCTAAGGTTTCTAAGGTATTTGTGAAAGTTTGATGGAGTTACGGAGAAGTTTTGAACCAATTATTAAAAGATTGGAGAAGATAAAAGTGGATTAGTGCTAATCACTTCTACCATTTTTATTCTTTTTATTGTTTTTGAAGCTTTTGAGACTATGGAGTGTTTTAACACATGCCTAGCCCTCTTCTTTATATGGAAAAATGATGCCAAAAGAACATGTAACACCCCAGTAATTTTTGAAATTTAAAAAGAAATGCAATAAAGAAGCAATAGTGCTACAAATAGAATTGTTGCTAATTTCATAATTTGGCTAAGATACTTAAACAGTTGGGTTCGAGGCAATTTTCTAATCAGCTTTCATATATAATATTTTATGATCGAAGTTCAAACGAAAAAGTTATTAATGTTTGAAGTTTTAGCATTGAAAATAATTATATATGTAAATATGGTAGTAAATTAATGCTAATTGTTAACTTTAATGGAGATTTAAATGTTAAAATTAAATTAAAATCTTCGAGAATTCAAAAAGTGAGAAAAATTGAACAACGTCAATTAAAATGGAAACAAATAGATAGAATCAATTGAACGAAGGAAATAAATTAATAAAATTGAAGAACAAAACAAATCACCGTTTAAAATCATACACAGGTCAACACCTAATTACCCAAGTCGACAGCTATAGGTCGACCTTAGCCTAGGGACGATCGACTTATGTAGTTTGAAAACAATAATAAATTGTTTCTGAATGATCCAAATTTTTAATCTGTTTACTCTAGCAATTGGTACTGTTTTGAAGCCTTATAAATTATGAAGGGCTTCACTACCAACACATAATTTTGTCATGAGCATGGAAGTTCTTCCATTTTCTCTTCTCCTTCAAAACTCTAAATTAATAGAAATAAAAAACACCACTGGAGGATTGTAGAATATTATGTAGATAGAAAATAGGTTCAAATGAAGTTGTTACAACCAAGGGAGTCAAAATTTGAAAAACATATAACAGCGATTAGATCTAGAGATTTGGGAACGCTTCTATAAAGGTGAGTGGGAAAAATTACATCTTACGTAATAAAATTAGATTTATTTTGTTGTAATCTATTTCAACTATTCATATTTATAATCTATTTGGATTTAAAACCGGTAAACACGAAATGTTTAGAATTATATTTACAAGGGCGTAATGATAAGATTTGAATCTGTAAATGCATAATGATTAGTTCTATAATTGCAAGTGTGTAATGAATATTTGTAAATATATTTTTTATGTGTAACGAATTCATATGGAATAGATCTAACTAAAAGATTATGGCACGTATTATGTATATAATTTAACTAAACTTGAAACTTGCATATATATGTTATCCTAGTAATTTACAATGAAATTGATATTGGTATTCGAACGTAATAAAAGAATATAAAATAAAAAGGGACTTGTTATGATTAAGGGTGAAAGTGATATATTAATTTGTTGGAATTTTAGGAAGTTGCTAGTAGGTTCCTATGCATTATCAAGTTTAAATAATAAAAGTGCAATTTTAAAATGATAAGGAATACACACAAAAAGGAAGAGACGTACAAAATAGAGATATTTACCATATTTCATATTGTCTATTTCACAAAATGAAAAGACAAGTTTCTTGTAATTACCCATACGAATCTTTCTTTTGGACAAGGCATAGATATTTACATTGTTAACAATTTTAGAATAAGAACGCTGTTCGAGCACACTAAAATGTAGTAAACCCTAAAGATTAAAAGTAAGATATGAATGTGATAAAAGATCCTAAAGAGCTAAGAAAGGGAAAAAAATTGAAAGTAAATGAAAATCAAATGTGATAGATAAACAAGAAGAAATAAAGGGATAACATGGGAATGAAATGAAAAACATAGAACGTACAAAAAGAATGGGCAATAATATTATAAATCTAATAAGAGGAAAGTGGTGAATGAACTTAAAGTTAAAAATATGGTGGAAACGCATAATAAAGTAAGACTTATGGTCAAGTGTAAAGTGGTAGAAGCAAAATAATTTGAGAAAAATATAAGTGAACACGTGCGTGTACAAAAAGATATATTTAAGTAGCCTTAAACATGATTTTTTGGTAGTTATGGGTTATTATAATTAATGTATATTTATATGAAGAAAATGATAAAAAGGTCATTAAAGTAGTTGGAATGCGAGGTCAGTAGGTTTACATAGCAAAAGTCAACCTCCTGCAAGGGGCTACCAAAAATCGTGCAACATTTTGCCAATGTGAGACCTATCCAACCATAAGGCCCATGGGAAGTATATGCTAATATATAGATAAGGGGGGCCCTTAGGATAGAACAGTCTGCTTCAACTTTATTTTAGTGGAGGTATTGCCTTGATTGCACTAAGCAATATAAATGAATGATGAGCGGGACAAGCAATATGCAGCAAGGTGTTTGTACCAAATTGAGAGGAAAGGCTGTCATAGGTCGAGAATGTCATCAACCTGAGCGGTTAACAGGAAGGACATGGTTACACCTAGTGTGATGACCCGCCTTTCCCAACCCAGAAAGACGTTTCATCATTAAGAAATAAATGGATAGAAATAGAAAAGAATAGAAATAAAGAACAACAACATCAGAATCTCACAGCGGAATGGAACAAAATATAATACATCAGATAACTATTACATAGTTACATACATCAGAGTCATACAATATCATATAACATATATGTCCATACATACATCCAAAATACAGCATACACTAACTACACAGCGGAACTACATATATAGATACATACGTCAGGTCTTCTTCCCAAAAGAGCTCCTCTAGAAAATCAATCTCCCAAATACCTATCACTTGGCTAATCATAAAAATTTGAGTACCCAAGAGTTTATGAAAACACAAAATATAAATTCTGGGTCAGACATGGGTCTGGTATGAGTAAACAGGTTAAAATTACTTAACTTTGAAAATCATTTGGAATAAAGGTATCACATAAGACTCCCCACAAATAAATATGGGTAAGTTTTTACCTTACGCTAACCAAAACATTTTATAGGAAATTCAGTGATATTATAATAGTGTCTAGGGTTTTCAAGTAAATAGAAAATAGCCGAAATTGTTACATCTATTAAATTCCAGCTACTAGCCACGAAAGTGGGTAATACAAATCAAAACCGTAGGGTATCGTAGGGAAAATGGGTTTCCAACAATGGCAGGGCTACTGGGGTACCGCCCGTCACAGTAGGGGGTCTAGATCACCGTACCGAGGATCACTCCCGACCCCCTACAACACAAAGCCAGAACCATTCCTTACTGAACAGTCCCGAACAAGGTAACCCCGCAGTTGTGGCCAACAACTGCTCACACAGCCGAATAAAAAGGGACATCTAGACAGGAGAATATCTTGTCCTGCTTGGGCATGACCCACCTAACCTTGCTGCATCTCCCATGTTTTAGCAATTCCCGGTTGATGAGGCTTGAGGCTACGATTACCTTTGTTGAACATTATTCTTAGAATGCTCATCGTCTGCTTGACGATGTGCTGAAAGCATTCAATCCATACAAGTTCATCCCGGGTTCGAACGAAACCGAAGGCATTATCTCGTTACACTCATTTTGGAATCACCCTCAGAGTTAACGACGATAACCCTTGCATTCTGAAACACCATCTCGATCTCCATTTGATAAGTCACGACCTATCGTTTAATTTGGATCGATGTGGTTTTCGGAGAATCATAATTGATTCTTTCGATCCCGGTCTCATCGGAATCCAAACGCCATTTTAAGGGCCAAGTTGTCTATTTAACTTAACAGTACAATTAAATATTAAGAATTAACATAACATATATAACAGATGAATCATACACAGTTATCACAGATATCCATAATATATCATGACATATCACAGAAATATCATCAACAGATATCAAAGTCAATCAAACATAACTATCAATGCATACCAAACAGTTTGGTTTTACTTAACTAAATTATTTGCTTAAGAATAAACTATTATATTTTATTTAATTAATCACTGATTAATTAGCTTATTAATGAATAATTAATTAATTAGTTAATCATTAATTATTCATTTATTAATCATCTAATCTTTAATTAATTAATTAATTACTAAACTTTTATTCATTAACTGATACTTAATTACTCAGTTAATTAATTGATTCTTAATTATTAATTATTAACTCAGTTATTAAAAATTAATTACTTATTTACTTATCACAAATTACTTTAATTAATCAATTATTATTAATTTAATTAATTAATTAATCTTTAATTAATCACTTAAGTTAATTATCATTTGTTAATTAACTTTTAAGTGATATGCTAACATTCTTTAAGATTTAAATTAATTTAACATGTGATTAAATTTAATTTCAAAGTCAATTTAAGGTTATCAATTTAAAATTCAAGTATAAATTAATCAACATTCTAACTACTTACTGTTAATCACCTATCTTTACATATTTACCTAAATCATCCTTTAATTAAAATACTAACTTAACTAACTAATAATTGTTTAATTAACTTAGTTAAACACTTGTACAAAAATCATTATACACGTCCATTTGGAAAAGTACCGAGACCGCATCACCCTTTACTCGAGAAAACTCGAGTTTACCTCGTGTCTCTCCCGTGTCCCTCTCACTCCCTCCCTGTTCTTCTTTTCCCCAGTTCTTCTTCTCCTCATTATATTTTTTTAGTTTTTTTTTTAGTTTAAGTAAAATTAAAAACCGCAGTTAACCCTCACGCTCACGCGGCCCTTACTCGAGCCAACCGACCACTTTACTCGAGTACCCACTCGAGTATCACTCGATACGAAGCCACCCAATCTCATCGACACGCCCACGCCACCGTGCGCGTGCACGGTGGTGCGCTTGGCCTCCGGCACCTCGCGACAGCCCCCACACATCACAAAACATCCACTCAAACGATTACATCTCTCAAAACAACACGAATCGATCGAAGGCAAAACTTTGCCTGAAGCTCGAAACTAGCGACGCATCGTCCACCGACAATTCCTTCGTGCGGCCACCCTCCATCACCGGAGGTGATGAAACTTCACCAAAACCTCGATCACATTCCCCCCTAACTTCACCTGAAATCGCGGCCAACTCGATTGACATATGATGCCTAAAATCAATTCTCTACAGAGCATTCAAATGTAAGCACTAAAACCCTACTCTTGATTTAAACTCGAAATCCCTTCATTGAATAATTTTTTTTGCATTTTTCTTGTATTAAACAGATTACTAGCTTGCTTCATACCAACTTACAAGAATTAAAATTAACCCAAACCTCAAGAATTGACAAAAATTACATTTTAATTCCATTTTAAACTGCTCTTAAAACCCTTGTTTTAAAATCATAATTTTTATGTTAAAAATCATAATTATGTGTATGGAATCTAAATATGTTATGGAATTTACAAATTTAAACATTTGAATTTTAATTCTTGATTTTCTTTTTATCTGTAATTTGAAATACAGTATTAATAACATGCTGTTTAAACTTTAAACATGTTTGCAGGCCTTTGTTTAAGATAAAAAAACTTGAATTAGCACAATACCAAAGTTCAAATGGTTATATGAATAAGTATTATAGATTTCTTGGCTTAACTTTGATCTGATTTCAAAAGTTTGGAAGAACAGCTACCTATACTATTCAAAAAACAGGAAATACCAAGGCTATTTATATAAAAAATATCAAAGCACTTAACATTCACAAACTAAAAATACAAGTTTAGATTTAAAATAGGTAAGTTTACTCACTTAAAACTGTTGAACAGAAAGCAATGTTGAAGAAACTGCAGTTGAAACTATCCTGAAACCTTCTTTTGTTTTCCTGCCTTGAGTTAATATATGTTTGCAAAGCCAAAACAATGTTTCTCAGGTTTGTTTTTAAGTTTGGTTAAGTGTTTATAAATGAACCGATGATATATATTGGATATATATAGATTCTTGAACAAAACAGGTGATAACTGGACAGTTTATATGTCTGCATTGCCATTCTTTCTTCTTATTGGCTAAGTAATATTATGCAGTATGAAATGATATAGGGATTTCGGCTACATGTACTTGTTAAACAAGAAGTTATGCTATTAAATGTTTATGCTTTTAATTATGATAACAAGTAATTAATGTTTTACTGATACTTACTTTGTGTTGTAAAAGATATTTGTTCCATATTTCGGCCAACATATTTTATATAGACACAGACTTTGTTTTTATTATATTTAAAGTGAAAACTTTGTTTTATTATATTGTAGTGGAAGCTTTTGTTTTCTTATACACATAAATTTCCAGGACCTAAGTTTCATTTTTAATTTATATATTTTTCCCTCGACAAAACACTTGATTTCTGTACAAATGTATATGTGTATATAGACAATGCAAAAAGATATCTTATATTTGACTTCTTACACTCTTGTTTGCACAGCAACTTAATATTATTTTTATTAAAATTTATGTTGTTCATTTATACTTATATTAATATTATAGTGTTCTCATGTTCATACACTTGTATTTATATGGTTCAAGTTATAACTTATATTCGTATATTTATTACTTTAGTTACATTCTATAATTTATGATTATGTTTTATACTAGTTTTGTATGTTTATATCTGTATTGTCTTATACTTCCATGTTTATGTTTAATGTTTCTATGTTTATAAATTTTTAAACTTATCATTTCAATTTCATTTTATTGGATTAAATATCAACAATATAAAATCTTTGATCTTAGTGTAAAAGACAGATTTTGTTTTAATGGTTTTGAAGCATTTAATTTTAAATTTTCAAATCAAAATTTTCTTTTATAAACATATAACTGTTAAATATCCAAGATCTCATCATTTTTAAAAATTTAAAAGCTTGTATTTAATTTAAATTAGATTAAATATTTATTAAAATATGCTGTCAAAAATTCCGGGTTGTTACATTCCTCCCCCCTTAAAAGAATTTCGTCCCTGAAATTTAAAACAACAGTTAATTCAAAAGCTTATATATTAACAATCCAAACATACATATCATTCATACAATAGCAGACAAACTAACAGTCAATTGTAACAAACATCATTAGTTATCCGAACATAAATCCGGAAAAGCACTCCTAAAACTATCGAAAGTTTCCCAGGTATAATCTTTGGGATCCTCACTCCATTGCACCTTGACGAGTTTCACCACTTTGTTCCTGAGTTGCTTCTCGTCTCGGTCCACAATCTGAACTGGATTTCTGACTACAGTTAAATTGGGTTCAACTTCCAAATCTTCTTGAACTACCGGTTCTACAACCAGTGAGGGATCATGAACAAATTTCCTCAAATGTGATACATGAAACACATTGTGAATCCCAGACATCCGCTCTGGCAATTCAATCCTGTAGGCTACAGCTCCAATTCTTTCCAATACTCGAAATGGTCCAATGTATCTTGGAGCAAGTTTTCCCGTCTTTCCGAATCTTATAGCACCTTTAATTAGGGAAACTTTAACAAAAACCAAGTTTCCGATCTCAAATTCCAATGGCCTTCGTCTTCTATCCGCATATTTCTTCTGACGATCTTGTGCAACTTTCATCCTTTTCTTGATAAGCTCAACCTTCGCAGAAGCTTCTCCAATAAGATCGGGTCCGAGAACAAGACGATCCTTCGATTCAATCCAACAAGATGGAGATCTACACGGTCTTCCGTATAAAGCTTCATAAGGAGCCATCTTAATAATCGCTTGATAACTGTTATTATAAGAAAATTCCACTAGATGAAGATGGTCTTCCTAAGATCCTCCAAAATCTAAAACACAAGCCTGTAGCATATCCTCAAGAATACGATTCAGCCTCTCTGTCTGTCCGTCCGTTTGAGGATGATAGGCTGTACTCAATCTCAAATCTGTTTCGATTGCTGATTGCAGAGCTTCCCAAAATTTGCTAGTGAAAATAGGATCACGGTCACTTACTATGCTGACGGGAACACCATGCAATCGAACTATCTCCTTCAAGAAAATTTCCACCAAAGAAACAGCAGTACGGGTTGCCTTTACTAGTATAAAATGGGCACTCTTAGTTAAACGATCTACAATAACCCATATACCTTCATTTCCTTTCCTGGTTCAAGGAAAACCATCAATAAAATCCATCGAGATCATTTCCCATTTCCAATTCGGAATTTCCAAAGGTTGCAATAACCCGGCAGATTTCTGTTGATCACCTTTAACTTGTTGACAAAAGGCACAACTGTTCACAATTCTAGCAATATCCTTTTTCATGCCCGGCCACCAAAATACTCTCCTCATGTCTTTGTACATCTTCGAAATTCTAGGATGAATATTCAATTTGGAGCGATGACTCTTTGATAAAACTTCCTACTTCAAATCCTTGTCATTCGGAACACAGATTCTCCCGTTTATCCTTAGTGTTCCTTGGCCATCAATGTCAAAACTGGGGCACTGACCTTTCCTGACTCTTTTAATGATCCTCCTCAACATCTTATCAGATTCTTGCTTGCTTGTGATTCTTTCAATAAGAGATGGAACCACTTCCAGAAGAGAAAGAACCGCGTTCCTACTGCGAGCATCAGCTACGACATTCGCTTTCCCCGGAGTGTACAGAATATCCAAATCATAGGATGCAAGAAATTCAACCCACCGCTGCTGTCTCAGATTAAGATCTTTTTGAGAGAATAGATATTTCAACGGTTTGTGATCCGTGAACAATTCGAATTTCTCTCCTAAAAGATAATGCCTCCAAATTTTCAGAGCAAAAACAATGGCTAGCAATTCAAGATCATGCGTAGCATAGTTTTTCTCATGAGGCTTCAACTGCCGACTAGCATACGCAATAACCCTTCTGTTCTGCATCACAATTGCTCCCAAACCAACAATACAAGCATCAGTATAAACCTCGAATTTGCTTTTCCCATCCGAAATAGCAAGTACTGGTGCACTAGTAAGCCTTATCTTCAATTCCTAAAAAGCTTCTTCGCACTGAGGTGTCCATTTGAATTTAGCTCCTTTCCTGGTCAGCTTAGTCAGATGTGAAGAAATCTTGGAATAATCCCTGATAAATTTCCTGTAGTAGCTAGCCAATCCTAGAAAACTGCGAACTTCCGTCGGTGTCTCTGGCTGTTTCCATTCCAGAATAGTTTCAATTTTCGCTAGGTCTACAGAAATGCCTTCACCAGAAACAATGTGCCCTAAAAATTTAACTTCCGATTTCCAGAAATGGCACTTTGAAAACTTCGCCTTCAGCACATGCTTCCTCAGAGTCTCCAATACAATCCTCAAATGTTCCCTGTGCTCTTCTTCGGATTTGGAATAGACCAAGATATCATCAATGAATACCAGCACAAACTTATTCAACACATCCCTAATGACCCGATTCATGAGGTCAACGAAATAGGTAGGAGCGTTGGTTAATCCGAACGGCATAACCAACCACTCATAAAAACAATTCGGTCCCCTAAATGCAGTCAAGGGAGTACTGTCTTCAGCTACCCTCAACTGGTGGAAACCTGAAGCTAGATCCAATTGAGAAAAGATAGAAGCACCATGCAACTGGTCAAAAAGATCATCGATACGAGGAAGAGGATATTTATTACGGATAGTCACTTTGTTCAATTCTCTATAATCCACACAAAACCTCAATGATCCATCCGATTTGGTCACTAACACTGCCGCTGAACCCCAACAAGAAAAACTGGGTCTAATCAATCCCTTCTCTAAAAGATCCTGAGTCTGCTTAATCAACTCTTCTCTTTCCCTAGGAGCCATTCTCCTACTGGGTTGTATCACTAGCACAGCTCCTGGAATCAAATTAATACGGAACTCTATTTCTCGATGTGGTGGCAGACACTTAACTTCTTCAAAAACATCAGAAAAATCTTGTACCACATCGATGTCTTCAACTCTCTCTTCAGAAGTCTTAATTCCATGCAGAAGACTGCTCAAGTGAATTCCAGAATTATCACACGACACTCTGGCAATTCTACCCAGATCAGTTTCCAATGAAACTATTCTTTCATCATAATTCAAAACGACTTTATACTTATCCAGCCAATCCATTCCCAAAATAAGATCAAATCCTTTAAAATTCAACACATACGGGTCACAAGAAAAACTGTGGGATAGATAAGAGAGCTTCAAGTCCTTACATATAGTGTCTAATTTGGTCACCCCTCCTATAGGATTAGATACCAAGATAGGACTGTCTACAAAACTAGGGGTAAGAGAAAACTTTTCAACAGAATCCAAAGAAATAAAACTCAAGGAAGCTCCTGAATCAAAAAAAACTTTAATATATATTCCATTTAAAAGTAAAGTACCTTCTAATACTCCTTTGCCCATCGAAGCAGAAGATTGTCCGGCTTCCAAAGCAAAAACTTTATTCTGAGGCGCCCTCTGCAGAAGTGGACAGTTCTTGATCTTGTGTCCTGGCTGATGACAATTAAAGCACAATGATCTCTAAACCATAGCGGATCCTGGGCCACTCTGATGCGGTTGCTGCTGCTGAAATCCTTTCCTAGGACATTTATTTGCCAAATGCCCTTCCTGATGACAAAGGTAGCACTTTCGAGGTTCGTTGTTATTTCCAGGTTTCTTCTTATTCGGCTTTCTCCATTTAGGATCAAACTTTCGCTTATTCGGATTAGTGAAATTCCCACCTGAAGCTGCAACTGGAGCCACCGGTTTCTTACTCATAAAACTTTCATACCTCAATGCCATATCCATCAAATCAACAAAAGATCCCTTCAGAAGCACCGTCAATTTTCCATGGAATTCAGGCCTCAACTCTAGCACAAATTTCTCATTCTTTTTCAAAGGAGTATCGATGAGTCCTGGTCCATAACAAGAGAGTTCGTTGAATCTGGTTTCATACTCCGAACTAGACATACTACCCTGCTTCAAATACAGAAAATCCTGATACAATTGGGTCCTTCCTGCCATTGGCACAAACTTCTCTTCAAACAAATCCTTGAATTTGTCCCATGAAATGTTATCCTCGGAAATATTTGCAACAATTGAATCCCACCATGCTGCTGCACCACCTTGCAATTGCCACGATGCCATATGCCTCTTACGCTCATCAGTCAATCTCATGCTCTTGAAAATGTGCTCACAAGAGCGTAGCCAGTATTGAACTTCAATTATTGACTCCGAACCTTTAAATGGTTGGCCTCTAAGATGTTCGAAATCCTTGCATAAAGCTACAAAACCAACTTGAGACGGTACTGGATTGACAGCCTCACTAACATTTTGACTCCGTCCATTATCTGTTGAAGTACTAGCCCTAACTCTGCCCTTCTTCCTGAACTCATGTTGGTCACCTGAACAGGTAACTCAACAAATATATATATATATATATATATATATATATGAAAATACAAATACGCACTCTCAAGATAGATATAACACAAGAGCCTAAGTTCTCGCTCAACCTAGCGCTCCGATACCAACTGTGACGACCCGCCTTTCCCAACCTAGAAAGTCGTTTCATCATTAAGAAAGAAAGGGATAGAAATAGAAAAGAATAGAAAGAAAGAACAACAACATCAGAATCTCATAGCGGAATGGAACAAAATATAATACATCAGATTCATACAATATCATATAACATATATGTCCATACATACATCCAAAATACAACATACACTAACTACACAGCGGAACTACATATATAGATACATACGTCGGGTCTTCTTTCCAAAAGAGCTCCTCCAGAAAATCAATCTCCCAAATACCTATCACTTGGCTACTCATAAAAATTTGAGTACCCAAGAGTTTATGAAAACACAAAATATAAACTCCGGGTCAGACATGGGTCTGGTATGAGCAAACAGGTTAAAATTGCTTAAATTTGAAAATCATTTGGAATAAAGGTATCACGTAAGACTCCCCACAAATAAATATGGGTAAGTTTTTACCTTACGCTAACCAAAACATTTTATAGGAAATTCAGTGATATTATAATAGTGTCTAGGGTTTTCAACTAAATAGAAAATAGCCGAAATTGTTACATCTATTAAATTCCAGCTACTAGCCACGAAAGTGGGTAATACAAATCAAAACCGTAGGGTCTCGTAGGGAAAATGGGTTTCCAACAATGGCAAGGCTACTGGGGTACCGCCCGTCACAGTACGGGGCCTAGATCACCGTACCGAGGATCACTCCCGACCCCCTGCAACACAAGGCCGGAACCATTTCTTACTGAACAGTCCCGAACAAGATAACCCCGCAGTTGTGGCCAATAACTGCTCACACAGCCGAATAAAAAGGGACATCTAGACAGAGAATATCTTGTCCTGCTTGGGCATGACCCACCTAACCTTGCTGCATCTCCCCTATTTTAGCCATTCCCGGTTGATGAGGCTTGAGGCTACGATTACCTTTATTGAACATTATTCTTAGAATGCTCATCGTCCGCCTGACGATGTACTGAAAGCATTCAATCCATACAAGTTCGTCCCGGGTTCGAACGAAACCGAAGGCATTATCTCGTTACACTCTTTTTGGAATCACCCTCAGAGTTAAGGACGATAACCCTTGCATTCTGAAACACCATATCGATCTCCATTTGATAAGTCACGACCTATCGTTTAATTTGGATCGATGTGGTTTTCGGAGAATCAAAATTGATTCTTCCGATCCCGGTCTCATCGGAATCCAAACGCCATTTTAAGGGCCAAGTTGTCTATTTAACTTAACAGTTCAATTAAATATTAAGATTTAACATAACATATATAACAAAAGAATCATACACAGTTATCACAGATATCCATAATATATCACGACATATCACATAAATATCATCAACAGATATCAGAGTCAATCAAACATAACTATCAATGCATACCAAACAGTTTGGTTTTACTTAACTAAATTATTTGCTTAAGAATAAACTATTTTATTTTATTTAATTAATCACTGATTAATTAGCTTATTAATGAATAATTAATTAATTAGTTAATCATTAATTATTCATTTATTAATCATCTAATCTTTAATTAATTAATTACTAAACTTTTATTCATTAACTGATACTTAATTACTCAGTTGATTAATTGATTCTTAATTATTAACTATTAACTCAGTTATTAAAACTTAATTACTTATTTACTTATCACAAATTACTTTAATTAATCAATTATTATTAATTTAATTAATTAATTAATCTTTAATTAATCACTTAAGTTAATTATCAATTGTTCATTAAATTTTAAGTGACATGCTAACATTCTTTAAGATTTAAATTGATTTAACATGTGATTAAATTTAATTTCAAAATCAATTTAAGGTTATCAATTTAAAATTCAAGTATAAATTAATCAACATTCTAACTACTTACTGTTAATCACCTATCTTTACATATTTACCTAAATCATCCTTTAATTAAAATACTAAATTAACTAACTAACAATTGTTTAATTAACTTAGTTAAACACTTGTACAAAAATCATTATACACGTCCATTTGGAAAAGTACCGAGACTGCATCACCCTTTACTCGAGAAAACTCGAGTTTCGCTCGTGTCTCTCCCGTGTCCCTCTCTCTCACTCCCTCCCTGTTCTTCTTTTCCCCAGTTCTTCTTCTCCTTATTATATTTTTTTAGTTTTCTTTTAGTTTAAGTAAAATTAAAAACTGCAGTTAACCCTCACGCTCACGCGGTCCTTACTCGAGCCAACCGACCACTTTACTCGAGTACCCACTCGAGTATCACTCGATACGAAGCCACCCAATCTCATCGACACGCCCACGCCACCGTGCACGTGCATGGTGGTGCGCTTGGCCTTCGGTGCCTCGCGACTGCCCCCACACATCACAAAACATCCACTCAAACGATTACATCTCTCAAAACAACACGAATCGATCGAAGGCAAAACTTTGCCTGAAGCTCGAAACTTGCGACGCATCGTCCACCGACAATTCCTTCGTGCGGCCACCCTCCATCACCGGAGGTGATGAAACTTCACCAAAACCTCGATCACATTCCCCCCTAACTTCACCTGAAATCGCGGCCAACTCGATTGACATATGATGCCGAAACTCAATTTTCAACAGAGCATTCAAATGTAAGCACTAAAACCCTACTCTTGATTTAAACTCGAAATCCCTTCATTGAATAAATTTTTTTGCATTTTTCTTGTGTTAAACAGATTACTAGCTTGCTTCATACCAACTTACAAGAATTAAAATTAACCCAAACCTCAAGAATTGACAAAAATTACATTTTAGTTTCATTTTAAACTGCTCTTAAAACCCTTGTTTTAAAATCATAATTTTTATGTTAAAAATCATAATTATGTGTATGGAATCTAAATATGTTATGGAATTTACAAATTTAAACATTTGAATTTTGATTCTTGATTTTCTTTTTACCTGTAATTTGAAATACAGTATTAATAACACGCTGTTTAAACTTTAAACATGTTTGCAGGCCTTTGTTTAAGATAAACAAACTTGAATTAGCACAATACCAAAGTTCAAATGGTTATATGAATAAGTATTATAGATTTCTTGGCTTAACTTTGATCAGATTTCAAAAGTTTGGAAGAACAGCTACCTGTACTATTCAAACAACAGGAAATACCAAGGCTATTTTTATAAACAATATCAAAGCACTTACCGTTCACAAACTAAAAATACAAGTTTATATTTAAAATAGGTAAGTTTACTCACTTAAAACTATTGAACAGAAAGCAATGTTGAAGAAACTGCAGTTGAAACTATCCTGAAACCTTCTTTTGTTTTCCTGCCTTGAGTTAATATATGTTTGCAAAGCCAAAACAATGTTTCTCAGGTTTGTTTTTAAGTTTAGTTAAGTGTTTATAAATGAACCGATGATATATATTGGATATATATAGATGCTTGAACAAAACAGGTGATAACTGGACAGTTTATATGTCTGCATTGCCATTCTTTCTTCTTATTGGCTAAGTAATATTCTGCAGTATGAAATGATATAGGGATTTCGGCTACATGTACTTGTTAAACAAGAAGTTATGCTATTAAATGTTTATGCTTTTAATTATGATAACAAGTAATTAATGTTTTACTAATACTTACTTTGTGTTGTACAAAGATATTTGTTCTATATTTCGGCCAACATATTTTATATAGACACAGACTTTGTTTTTATTATATTTAAAGTGAAAACTTTGTTCTATTATATTGTAGTGGAAGCTTTTGTTTTCTTATACACATAAATTTCCAGCACCTAAGTTTCATTTTTAGTTTATATATTTTTCCCTGGACAAAACACTTGATTTCTGTACAAATGTATATGTGTATATAGACAATGCATAAAGATATCTTATATTTGACTTCTTACACTCTTGTTTGCACAGCAACTTAATATGATTTTTATTAAAATTTATGTTGTTCATTTATACTTATATTAATAATATAGTGTTCTCATGTTCATACACTTGTATTTATATGGTTCAAGTTATAACTTATATTCGTATATTTATTACTTTAGTTACATTCTATAATTTATGATTATGTTTTATACTAGTTTTGTATGTTTATATCTGTATTGTCTTATACTTCCATGTTTATGTTTAATGTTTCTATGTTTATAAATTTTTAAACTTATCATTTCAATTTCATTTTATTGGATTAAATATCAACAATATAAAATCTTTGATCTTAGTGTAAAAGACAGATTTTGTTTTAATGGCTTTGAAGCATTTAATTTTAAATTTTCAAATCAAAACTTTCTTTTATAAACATATAACTATTAAATATCCAAGATCTCATTATTTTTAAAAATTTAAAAGCTTGTATTTAATTTAAATTAGATTAAATATTTATTAAAATATGCTGTCAAAAATTCTGGGTTGTTACACCTAGCTGGTCTTAATCTATAGTCTAACAAGGTAGACCACGATGGGTCATGCATCGCTATAGTTTTGCTACTTTGTTTGATGAGGCAAGGCTAGTTAACCAATAACGAGTTTCGTTCAAAACATTGACGAAGTGGTTAGTGCAATTGAGTCCACATTAGGAAGTAGACAAAATAGAAAATCCTCAAAGAGAATATGACAAAATGTATGAAAAATCATTGGAAAGAGTACAACGAGATGTATGAAAGGTCATCGGTAAGCACTGTAGGACTTCCTCGAGTTATATGGTAACGAGATTGTGACACACGAGGATGATGGATCTTAACGGCTGTTGAATGAGAGATACTAGCAGACATATTATCTGGGTCCATTAGAGGACCATGGGACAAACACACACACACACATACATACATACATACATATACACATTTATAAGTATGAATCTATGAAATGATTCGTTTGCAAATATGGAGTCGAGATGACCAATGAAATTGTAAATAAATGTAAAATGATATAGTGAACAATTGACATAAACTTGAATTATATGCAAAATGTCTAATTTTACCTATCAGCAGAACGTTATTTTGACCTCCTCCTCATTACAACCAACATGTTAGAAAGGAAGATACTTGTGCTTGTCGTGTTTGGTGCTAACAAGGACACTTGATTTTTGGAATTGTTAAATCTTGGTCAATACTTATGTGATCTATTATATATTAACTAATGCACTGCAAGTTATTTTGTTAGAGCTTCGTTAAGCATTCTTTTGTTTTATTTGCAAGATACCTAACCAACGATCCATGCTTTAGTGGACTTTGGTTATCGATTTAGACAAAATTTAGGCCACTGGGGCCCAGGCTGTAGCATTTAGTATCAAAGCTTCGGTTAACTGATCTTGAAAAATAAGAAAATGTTGATTGACCATATTTGTATTATTCCAAGAAATATAATATACTTAAATCCTAATAATTCTAACTACAGTAATTTCATGTGGAAAAAGCCTAAAACTAAAAGGTGCATGATTCCTTATCATGCCATAAGTCCTAATGTTATTGATCCCTGTATAATTGCCGATTGAGAATGTACATGAGATCTAAATAATGGGAAAACAAAAATCATATGATATATATAATGGAAGACAGGGACGTTCGTAAGGAAGGGTGTGAAATGGTCACTCCTGATTGGTAATTGGATATTCGGTATTGGAAAAGGAACATGTTACTAAATTGAAGGAACGGTGTACTGGAGGGAACAAATAGAAATCCAATCTGAGTCCGACCTAAGAAAATAGTTTAAAATTTGAAACGATTTTAATACCAAATTTTGAGAAAATATAGATGTAATATATTTGAATTGATTTTCAAAGAAATTATTTGAAGGTAGAAAACTCCAATTTTTATGAAATAAGTAAACATTAAATTTTTGAAAAAATCTATAATCTATGTTGTATTAAATAAAAAGTTTTTCTTAGAAAATTTAGAATTTGTTGGACTAATTATAATGGAAAATTGGTTTTAATAAAGAGGTGAATTCAATTGAAAATTTATAGAGCAATATTGCTTTGGGGTTTTCTGTAATGAAATTTTTTTAGTTCCAAAGTAAAATTTTATGGGTGGACAATAGAAAGAGGTACAAGTTTGGAATATGGGTAAATGGTAAAGAAACGAAGATTTAGAACTCTAAAATAAAGCTATGGGGAAACACATTACAATGGTCATAGTAAGAAGACAATAAATTAAGAGGAAAACAATTAGAATTAATAAAATTTAGGCTGAAGATCAAATAGTAGAAAATTTATGAAGCATAAATAGAAACAATGTTTGATTTATTGTATTATGAAACGATCCTGACTCGACCTTCAAAAAACGGCACCGAATATATCACCTATATTCAAATGCTCACCTGAAAGTTGATGAAAGACAGAGAGGAATTGAGCCTGGAATTTGTATTTTTATCTATTCTGAAAATGATCTACTTGATTGTAAAGTTGTTGAGTTTTAACCTGGTCTTAGTGTTGCATGCCCTTTTGATTTGAATCTGCTTCTTGATATTAATTTACTTATTGCTTGAACCTTGAACAACAGAGACAGATTTTGATCTTTTAGTCTGGAATTTTTTTTTAAATCTGGTACCAGCTGATGCATTTGATTTCTTTTGTCTGAACTTGATTGAATCTGCTTTGGTCACAAGCTTCAGATCTTTGAATCGGAGTTGATTTGTTTTTTTCCTAGATTTGGTTTTCATTTGAATTTCAGGTTGAAGATGATTGAATTCTAGATTTTTATCTTTAATAATGAGATGATCTTTGTTTTTCAGGTTTGTAATTTCAGTTTGATTTATTTATTTATTTTAGTTCTCGGGTTTTGAAAAACTGAAATGTGTAAAAGAAATTTGGAGGCAAAAGTGTAGGTATAGATAATCTTGTAATTCTTTCATTAAAATTTTTAAAATGAAGGTGACACTTTTAATTTTGTTAACCAAAACTATTACACTTGTTTATTTACTTGTTAAATTTTTGAACCCTTGTCATTTTGTATTTCTCTTTAATATATACTTGTATTTGTATGATTTAATTCCTTTGCACTTGTAAATATTTGTATTTTTATGTTTAAGTCCCTTGGTTTAAAATTTATGCTTATATGTTTACAAATTATACTTATTTTCAAATATAAGAAAAGCATTTTAAATCTCAAATTAAATCTCATTTTATAAATTTACAACTTTATAAGAAAATGAGTTTGAATTATAATTATACTTAATAAATAAATACACAAAAATTACATTTAGTTATATATATAACTTCAAAATTTAACTTAAGTTATTGTACTCAAAATAATACTAGAGTTGAAAATGTTCAAATTTAATCTTTTAGAAAATTATTATATTTTTAAATCCAAATCATTTTACTAAGTCATTTATTTAACGTTTTAAATTCAAATTTAATATTCAACTTCAAATTTACTCATATATCCATATATATATGTATATATATATATATATATTTCAAATTCAAATAATTCTAAAACATGTATTATTTTGAATTCTTAAACTCAAATGAAATTTACAATATATATACACAAATCAATGCTTATTTCATTTATTTTGAAATTTTCAAATTAATTCCAAAATTTATCCCAAAATTTTATATTAATTACCAATATATTCCAAAGTCTAATTCCAAAGGTAAAATTAATTATTAAATTATTTTTAGCTAAAATACAGGAATGTTACAGATTCCCCCTTTAAGAAAATTTCGTCCCCGAAATTTGCCAGGGAGACAACAAAGAAAAGATGAAAGATAGAGAAATATCTTTTCAGATCAAACTGAATATCTATTCTGCATTTGGCTTACCAAATCAGAATATCATCAATAAATATGAGAACAAACTCATACAATATTCCACAAGATACTCGGTTCCTCCGGTCTATGAATATGCAAGGGCATTTGTTAGTTCGTAGGGATAACTAACCATTCATAGAATATATCGAACCCTAGAGACTAGATAGATAGATTCAATCTTCTACAGTTTCTCAACACTAGGTATAGATTCCAAATTCAGATTGGAATACCCAAGAGTATACACCAACTTGTCCATCTTAGGACTTTTATCCACACAAGAAATAGAATTCCAAATTTGGTTTTAATCGATATCATTTTATTGATATAATTCAAATTTAGCCTTATATTTGTTAACCAATTTATTCCAAATAAATTTTCAAATTAATTAGAGTTTAAAACGAAAAGCTGATAACGAGAATGCGAGATAGGAACTTATTTATACGATTCGTAGGGCCACCATCATACCGAAGCTTCTCCCTCGAACTGCCAGGAATCATTAAAAATTGAAAATCGAATGATGATCAACGAAGATTGATAGATAAAAGTTGTTTTCATTGTTGTTACAGGGCATTGACCATTTGTAGTGGTACTCCCATGTCCCCTACCTCGTCCTTTTCTTGCACTCATACTTTCTATCAGTGAATAGTGAGAGAATGTACTGAGGTACATGAGCGGATATCATAAGGATATACTCATTCTACGGTATACTTTACCCTATCTCTAATGAGTTACCTAATGTGTTATAATCCTGAGCTAAATTTTCAACCTTCAGCTCTGATACCAAATGAAACGATCTTGACTCGATCTTTGAAAAACGGCACCGAATATATCACCTATATTCAAATGCCGCAGATTCAAACGTCGAATCTGACTCGTCGAAGCTTATACCACATTAAGTACAATAACACAGCGGACGAAAATGAATATATGAATATACGACATTGATACAATATCTGATACAACTGAATATAAAATACAAATGACTATCGATATATCGAAGATAGATACAAGACAATAATAGAGACAATAGCAGCGAAAAGACAATGTCTTCAATGCCAACCCAAAACTCCATCTCCAATCCAAAGCTAGCTCGAAACCCCAACAAGTTGAATTAAGCAAATGCGATCCCGAACATGATTGCCAAACCAAAGACTCCAAAGATCGAAGGCTATCGAATATCTACTATTTGATTATCTGAAAAACCCAACTCTAGACTGCCCATATGGAAAATTATGGGCACACAGAGTTTAGGAAGGGAACAATAAACTCCAGGTCAGTCATGGGACTGGTATGAGCAAATGAAAACAGTTTATCTTTAAAACAAGCAATAAAGGATTTTAAAATTTAAATCCGCAATGCTTTTTGGAAAATGAAACTATCATAAGGCCTCCCGCTGCACACACAATGCAACCGCATAATTGGAGGAGATTTCTCTTTATGATAGTCAAAAATGGTTAATACGCGAAAACCATTTGATATTATTATTAATTCATAGTGTAGAAAACCTTTCGAAAGTACAATATTAATCTTAGCCCGCATACAACCATTATTGTACGCCTACTATAGCTACCATCTAACAGTGGGGCTCTACCATAAGTAAATGGCATGTTATACAACTAAAACCATACAAGGCTCGTATTGTTTTGTTTGAATTTCCAACAAATGGTCCGGCTAAGGAACTTCCTACTGCCGCATGGGTACGCCTCTAGAGGGACGTCCCGAGAACCAACCTGGCTCTCTGCCAACACAAGGACGGGTTACCTCTTTAACTTCGTAACTACTACTCGAGCATGCCATCCCTCGGCCGTTTGCGACCTTTATCCAAGGTACCTCTACACCAACAACCAAAAAGCAATCACAAAGTAATAGGTTCGCAGTGACTACATGAGTTAAGTATCTGGGCTCCATACCATGATACCATCCTTTTCCAGAAGGGAATGACGCACCCTAAAGGGCGCAACCCTCATAACCTTGCCGCATCTTTCCTGTTTCGACCATTTCCGGGTTATGAGGTCCTGATGCAGTCTCGTCCACAAAGCTACGCTTTATACAAAAGCCATGCTTTGATCAACAAATGATCAACAACACACAACAGCACTTAGCATGTCACACTACCAAATTGGGAGTATATCACTGATAACTATCAGCTACATAACCTTTGAGTTCGTACGTCTCAGAGAAGGGTGTTAAGCAAAGAGAATGAATTCACCGTCTCTAAACATAATTGTATTTGATAGAGATCAGTTTTATATCTCCAAGTGTAGTGTCAGACATACAAACATACAAGTCTGTTCCGGGTGCGAAGAAAATCGAAGGCACTTCGTCCAATAAAGGAAGAAGCCCTTGCAATCCGGGTATCCACAATCCCAATCGGACTCCCCATCACATATGAAGAAATCTATACCGGAGCAACTCAGTGCGGACTCATTCGACAGGTTATCCTATTATTCTCGAAGACACCCGGTCTTCACCATCGGTCTTCAAATGCTATCCATATCGTCGTATCACTATTCGGAATGGGTTATATGATACAAAGTCCTCTCCCGGCTAAACCGAATAGTGAGCGCAATATTTAGAACATATGGATAATGGGATTTTAGTGAAGTCACAAATTTAAAACCCAAAACTTTTCTTTCAAATGGTTTAAACAAATTACCATTTCAAAATCTTTAAACAAAAAGATTCAATTCACAAAATTACCCATTTTTCACAAAGGTTCATTTATAGCTTTCAAAACAATTCTCAATTTCGTTTCAAACTTGAAGCTTTTCAACACAAATTGAAAATCCTTTCCTTTTATGAAAGCTTTTATTATTTGAAAACAAATAGTTTTCGTTTCGGAAAAATCCAATTATATTTGCACGAGTTAAAGCCCTTGAGTTAAATTTAAATTCCCAAATCAATACCTTTAAAATGGTTTAACCCATATATAACTTGTATAACATCTTTAAACCATAGTTTCCAAACATAGAATTCAATTTAAAATTTTGAATTTAAATTTAAATCAAATTATTTAAACTTCAAAAATTAATCAAGTTATTCAAAATAACTTTTATTGTTGAAACTCCTTTTTGAAATCTTTTTATATTTAACCCAAATCAATTTCCAAAACCATTTTATTTCGAATTTCAATTTAAAAATTATTTTGTAAAATCTGTGACATAACCAATTTCCTCATGCAACCCATATTTGTGTGTGTATAAGTGTGGTCCGGGGGTTTTACACAGTAAAAGTGCAACATCATCAATCAGCATCGATTCAAGCACAATAATATTTGATAAGCGGTATAATCTATAACACTTATCTTCATTCACAGATTCACAGATTTATAAATAATATAAATTTATCATGGATAAATAAATTACATTCATCAAAGATAATTACATTCATCATAGGTCAAATCAAAATAGAGCACCATACATCAGGGATATCGAACAATTAAAAATCATTCAATGCAATCCAAGCATCCATAATTAAAGTTGATTAATTACTGATTAATTGAAATCAGATTAATCGCTAATCCTGGTTAATTAATCAATTACAAATTATTTTAATTAATTAACCTTAAATAATCAATTAATTTTAAATTATTAATTAATCAACCTTAATTAATAAATGAGTAAATCTCTAATCATTAAATAATCAACCCTTGATTATTCAATTATTCTTTAATTAATTATGCTTAATTAATTACATTAATTAATTAGCCCTTAATTAATTATCCTTTAAATTAATTACATTAATTAATACCAATTCAAACTAAGATAAAACCTTATTATTTACCAAAAGAATTTGCTTTTACAAAATTTTGTTTAAATTAACTTGATTAGTTTTAAAAGTTTAAACCTGTATTTTACTTGATTTCACAAGCCAGTCAATTTTTTATTTTACCCGAGCCACTTCATTTTACCCGAGCCTTACTTCGGGCAACCCACCCTTCTTCCTCCTTTATACTTCATTTTAGTTTTTTTCTTTAAATTTTAAAAACTGTTAAAACACAAAAATATACACGAGCAAGTACTCAAGCCACAACCTTTTTTCCCGGAGATAAACTTTGACTTTAACTTCTTCTTCCCAATTTCCCAAACACCATCAGACACACATGCAAGCTTGTGCACATGCACCATCGACTCGATCGCCTTTGACCGTCGCCGATCACCTCAACCAGTCATCCATGACCTCACTACCTAGCTCGACCACCCAAAAATGCTAGCCTCCTAATAGATCTAAAACGAACCCATCGACCTTCACCTGGAACAAAACCAGGAACAAAGTCGATCGCCAAAACCTGCCTCGTAACGCCTCCACCAATCACTATAAATTCCGATAGCCCGACTCAAGTTTCTCCAACGTCTACCACTTCTCTTTCACTCACCCTTGCCCAGTCCGATGCTTCCCAGATGTCGCGACGAACCTAAGAACAACGGTGACTAAAATGAGTTCCTAAACCCTAAATCAATTTCGATACGATACAATGATGATCTAAAGATTCATTTTCCATTTTTCCATCGATCGCCTTCCTTCCCGCCACCTTTGACAACAAACCCGAAGTTCAACATCGCCAAAAATTGACAAAAATGTCGATTTCGTTCATCTCGCAAATGCTCGTGATTCCCAATCTTAAAAATCATGATTTTTCTTTTAAAAATCATTGCTTTCAAAAACAAAACATACTATATAATTGGATTAAGAAATTAAAACACTTAAATTTTTGACATGCTTTTGTGTTTCACTGTATATCTAAAATTTCAAGATATTTGATCAGTATTTCCACCTGAATATATTTTTGAAAATGATATTACACACATGCAAAAACTTTTCACTCAGAGATTAAATCCTAATAGGGTTTTAAATGCTATGATTTGCACTTTTGATCAGGTTTCAAACCTGTAAATTAAGAACAGAAGTAATTTTCCTCTATATAGGCATGCACACAGACATTTACAAACATGTATATACCTATATTCAACATGCAATCACAAATTTTATCACATTTTAACAGATCATCACATGAAATCGAGGAGTGAACCAGATTTAAAGATTTGGGGTGTAATTTGCTCACCTGAAAGTTGAAGAAAGACAGAGAGGAATTGAGCATGGAATTTGTATTTTTATCTGTTTTGAAAATGATCTGCTTGATTGTAAAGTTGTTGAGTTTTAACCTGGTCTTAGTGTTGTATGCCCTTTTGACATGAATCTGCTTCTTGATATTAATTTACTTGTTGCTTGAACCTTGAACACCAAAGATAGATTTTGATCGTTTAATCTGGAAATTTTTTTTAAATCTGGAACCAGCATATGCATTTGATTTTTGTTGTCTGAACATGATTGAATCTACTCTGGTCACAAGCTTCAGATCTTTGTATTGGAGTTGATTTGTTTTTTTTTCCAGATTTGGTTTTTCTTTGAATTTCAGGTTGAATATGTTTGAGCTCTAGATTTTTCTCTTTAATGATGAGATGATCTTTGTTTTTTAGGTTTGTAATTTCAGTTTGATTTGTTTATTTATTTTTTTAGTTCTCAGGTTTTGAAAAACTAAAATGTATAAAAGAAATTTGAAGGGCAAAAGTGTAGTTATACATAATCTTGTAATTCTTTTATTAAAATTTTTAAAATGAAGGTGATACTTGTAATTTTGTTAACCAAAACTATTACGCTTGTTTATTTACTTGTTTAATTTTTAAACACTTGTCAATTTATATTTCTCTTTAATATACACTTGTATTTCTATGATTTAATTCCTTTACACTTGAAAATATTTGTATTTTATGTTTAAATCCCTTGGTTTAAAATTTATGTTTATATGTTTACAAATTATACTTATTTTCAAATATATAAGAAAAGCAATTTAAATCTCAAATTAAATCTCATTTCATAAATTTACAACTTTATAAGAAAATGAGTTTGAATTCTAATTATACTAAATAAACAAACACATACAAATTACATTTAGTTATATATATATATATATATATATATATATATATATATATATAAATTTAAAATTTAACTTAAGGTATTATACTCAAAATAATACTAGAGTTGAAAATGTTCAAATTTAATCTTTAAGAAAATTATTATATTTTTAAATCCAAATCATTTTACTAAGTCATTTATCTAAAGTTTTAAATTCAAATGCAAATTCAAATTCAAATTCAATTTTACTCATATATCCATATACATATATAGTTCAAATTCAAATAATTCTAAAACATGTATTATTTTGAATTCTTAAACTCAATTGAAATTTACAATATATATACACACACACACACAAATCAATGCTTATTTTATTTATTTTGAAAAATTCAAATTAACTACAAATTTATCCCAAAATTTTATATTAATTACCAATATATTCCAAAGTTTAATTCCAAAGGTTAAATTAATTAACAAATTATTTTTAGCTAAAATCTAGGAATGTTACAAATTAGGTTGGATTTGACATATTTTAATTTGTTGGATTAAAAAGGGATAACAATATAAGTCTTTATGAATCAACCAAGTTATAAATAAAGATGTATTGTTTGGAATAATCAGGAATTTGAACGTAAAGAGAGATATGTATAAAATAAGGAAATCCCATATTTTATTTTGTCTACTTCAATAAATAAATAGTTCGAATTCCTTGCAATTTCACAAAAATACGAATTCTCTTTAAGTAATTCATATAGAATTATAGCGTTAACAATTCCTTTTGAAAGGAGAAACTAGTTCCAATGCATTGAAGTATCAGATACTTAAGTATAATCAAAAGTGAAGTAAGTAGAAGTTATATAGGAGATCAAGAAAAGAAATTTTTCCTGCAATCTAATTAAAATGAATATGTTCTATAGTTATGCACATTGGTTGCATGTACCTTTTAAAAGTTCCCTTAACATTCTAATTAAGACTCCACCTTAAATAAGCAGTGGAAATAGAAAGAACAATAGTGTGAGATTGTCCCCATCTACTTTAGTTTTGTTGTTTAAAATTTATAAAAGATGTTTTAGAAATACTATAAATATGCAGTTTGAAAAGAAATGGTTTAATATGACAATTGAGTGTTTTTAAAAGAAAACATAATAAATGATTTAAGTTAAAAATTTCAAATTTTTAAGGAATAAATGTTGAAGGAGTCTTCAAAAGAAAAGGTTGATTTGAAGGAAAAATGAAAGGAACATTTGAAAAAAAACTAGTATGCTAAAATTTTCTTTAATTTTAATGAATAAGCTAAATTCAAAAATCCTCAAATTATAGTTTTGAAAGATAAGTTACCACTATTTGTGAATTTAACATAAATATTTCTAAGTTATTCTTTTTAAAAGACAAAAGGTTTTAGGATTATGTATTTCAAAATTTTAAAGTTTTTAATTTTTGAAACAAGGGCAAAAGTAGACAAAATTTTAAATATAGAGTAGATAGGAATGAGTACCTAGGTAACATGGAGTGAAAGGTAAGACTGTGAAGAAGACAACAATGATTACTTATGGAATAGTAATAAGGAACCCCGTAGAGTGTAAAGAATGATGGTAATAAGCTAGGAATATTTTGTTAGACGTGAGCGAAAGTGTAATGACCTAGAATTTGACCAATTCAAAATATATTAGTTAAAGTGCTTTTAAATATAAATTAGGGAAGGATATATGATACAAACAATATTATATAGAATTCCGAAAGAGAAGTATACACAAAAATAGTAACTTTTGCCTATATCGACAAAAGTGACAAAATGCTGATTTCAGACAAGTTTCAATGGTTAAATAAATTATTTTAATATGTTTATAAGTGTTTATTTTTTATATAGAAATATACAAATATATTTTTAATTTTTTTTATGTAAATAAATAGTTTAACTAAAACGTCAAAATGTGACCGTAAAACATTTTGTCAAAAATCAACATTTTGTTGATTAAAAGTTATCGCAACGTTGTCGCACCATTATTTTCTTATATATGAATATATATTTAAATAGTATAAGTATTAATTAATTCTAGTCAAGTTTAATTATACTGAATATAAATAGAAAACTTTTAGAAGTCATTAGTAAAAGTAAGTAAGAATTAATAAAGTATGAAAACATAAACATCAAATCAATATCACATCACAAAATAACATAATTATTATTTTACTTAACATAGTTCTTAAGAGATTAAGACATAAAGTAAGAGGTGAAAGGATGAAGTTAAGTGTTGAGTAAGTGGAGGTTGCTTTAAATTGAAGTAAGGACATTTTGGTAATTTGGTGATAGGTTATTTTGGTAAATTTACCACTTCTTTCCTTTTTATAAATACCCACCTCTTAATTCACTTTCATTCACACTTCTTCTTCTTTTCTCAAGCTTCTTCATCTTCTCCCTGTCTACTTTAATAGCTTCTAAGCCATAGAAAAAAATTAGAAAGAAATAATGTTAAAATATTTACAAAATATTCAAAAGAAATGAATATTCATTCTCTTCAAATCAAACTCATCTTTTTTCCACATTTTACCTCTTCTTCTCTTGGCCATAACTTCTAAAAAATAAAATCAAAATGATAATTCTTTTTCTTCAAATCATGCATTTTTCAAGTGGCTACAACATCATGTTGACCACTTTCTCTTATTCTAAACTTAACTATATAAAAAATCCACTTCTTCTTCATGCATTCTCTGACCCAGTTTTTAAGGAAGAAAATAGCCCATTTTGTTTTGATCATAACTTGATCATAACTGATTCAAATTAAGAAATTATTTCTTCAGATCATATACAATTTCAATGGTTACAACTTTCATTTTGAGCACTTTTCCATTTTTGAGGTTTACTATTCCTTAAACTCGATTCTTTGAAGTGCATTTTCGGGCTTTATTTTTGGCAATCCGGTAATACATCTTCTTCAGTCTATCATATATCCCTCAAAAACCACTTGGATTCAAATGCTTCTTTTATTAAAATTCAAGAGAAAATAATTTTCAACAACTTTCTAGTTAATAACATTTTTAAATTTTAAGATTTAGAGGGCCTAAAATCATATACAAGATAACCTATTTTTGGGGTCAAAATCTTGGGAATTCAAGTTCAAAGCTCTACCGCTTCTTCTCTATACCTTTAGCCAACCTCCATCTCAAGCCTCGGCCAAGCTATTGGAATGGAGAGGATGTTGTTTGCTAGTGTTTAATGGAGTAGGAATAGTTAGTGAAGTGTTGGTTGATTAGAATGTTGGTAGGAACTTTATCGCTTTGGTTTATGGTAAGAAACTCTATTTAATATCTATATTTATATATACGTGTTTGATTATGTGTTATGATTGCTATGGATGCTTATATATGCTTTGATCATCAATTGTTGATTGTTTAATATGATTGTTAAATTATTTTACCAAGTTACGCTAATACACGTCGATAAGCACAAAGGAAATCACTTTCCTTTTGAAATTGAAATGGTGTATATAGAATGCTTAAACCTTTAGGAAATAGTTTTAAAATGAGTTAGAAATGTTTTATAAATATTTAGATATGTTTAAAGAAATAAAGGAAGAAAATCAAGATTTCATCCTGTATATTTTAAATATGTCCAAAAAAAATTCCAGAAAAAACACGAAGTGGCCAATGTTTAAAATTGATATTTTAAATGCTTTAAAAATATGAATTAAATTATAAAAATGTTTTAAAAGAGATTTAATTTGAAAAATGGATTTCTAAATGATATAAAAATTGTTTTCAAGAATACAGCTTTTAAAACACTAGTTGCAACACTTTTCGCAATGGTTTTCGTAGTACTTTTATGCTGCGAATTCTATAGCCTTTTGAATATGAGTTTAAACGTAACGATATTTCCTAGAATAAATTATGAATGTTTTTAAAAGGAAAATTATGTGTTTAGAAGATAATTTGGAATCTTATAATCAATCCCAAAATAAAGCTAAGAACTGAGTATGCGGAAACGACAAGTACATTTGTCCCGCTTGTGAGATTTGGGAAGATAAAACAAGGTGTTTTACTAAGGTTAGGAATGATGCAACCAGTGCCCTAAACATACCTAGCCTATGTTTTCTCTTTTTAGGCGAGCGGTGGAACAAATCGAAAGGAAAGCCCGAATGCTCTAAAAGATCGTATTTAAGTTTTTCCAATATAAATGAAAAGAAACAAATTCTTTGAATGTTATTTAACCACTTAACCTCTTTTATTCAATGATTGGTATGAAGAAATCGGGATCGGAATTTGGTGATTCCTATTCAAAAACAGGGATTGGATTTGGGTGACTCCTATCTGAAAACCCCTTCAGGCTAATTTTCAAAATAAAACATATTGAAGACAAAGATCATTTAAGACAAAGATATTCATGATATAGGATTACTTGCCATTAGTCTCTAAAGGTGAAATTTACCATATCTAAGGTGGTGGTAATGCTCTGTTATGAAAATCTTCGATTTGCAAAAATACAATTTGAGGTTAAGAAAGAAATCTTTGATTGAGATTTAATGAATGATTTGGGAATATTTTCCCTATGTTAAAAGTTATAACTTGAATATAAGAAATCTTTGATTAAGATTTAATAAATGATTTGGAAAGGTTTTCCTAGGTAAAAGAGAAAATGATTTGGAGTTATTCTAGGATTTAAGAAAGGTTTAAATAAATCAAATGATTTAATAAACGAGGCTTAATGATTCCATATATTCTTGAAAAGAAAATGGAACAAATTGAAAAGAATATATCTAAGAAATATATTTTATAAAAGATGAAGTAATCAGTTGATGATTGATATCCACGTATGAACTTAACATCTTTTTATTGATAATTGGCTTTAAAGGAACTGGGATCGGATTTGGGTGATCCCTATTTGAAAGCCACTTCGAACCAATGTATACGTTCGAAAGTGAAGACATGTTGAAGATGATGATTCTTGAATACTGAGGATCTTCATAACATGAGGACTGCTTGTTGACATACTCTGGGTCGCTTCCATTATAGAGTTATTTATAGAAGTGGTTTCCTCATTGTGGAGATTTTTTTGGATTGCGAAGGCTTCTCGCCTAGTAATGGCTGAGGAAAGTGCCTTCGGTTTCGTTCAGTCCCAGATCGAACTTGTATGGATATTTGTTTGAAATTGTATTCTAAATCACATTTGAGTGGTTTCTATAAATGTATATCGGTTGGTGGCGAAGAAGGCAACTTCTTCTAGCTTAACACTTTTTGCCGAGACATAGGAGCTCAGGAAGTTATACTTTCTAGAAATCAGACATGTGACATGGAATGACAATGTGGCATCAAAAGTGGAACCTGTTATGATCAAAGCGTGGTTTTGTATGAAAAGCATGGATTTGAAGAACTTGAGCGTAGTCTCACTAGCGTCACATCCCGGAAGATGATATGGGATACTATGTGGTTTGACAGACATAAATTCAAAATAAGTGAGTATGTATGGTGGTGTCTAATACGTTAGGCCCTTTGGGGGAAAACATCCCTCAAGGCAATTATTTCCCCATTTTGATAAAGTGGTTAGCTTCAGAAAAGCAGGGGACTACAGGTTATCAGTAGTAGTATGGCAAGTATAGTTCCAAGTGACTTGCTTGAGAAAAGAGATTAAGGCACCGCAGGAACTATGTTTGTTATGCGTGGATCGGAGAAAAAGGCCACCAGTTCTCTATTATGTTGGAAATCCAATCCTAATATGAGATTTAAGGTTTTGATTGTAGTCCCAAAATAGCTGTAATACTTTGCAAACATTTCAGCTACCCCTTTTCGTATCATATATTCCATCCAGTATTTGAATAAGTTTATTTGAAAAGTGTTTTTAAAATATGTCACTAAATACTATAAAGTACATTTTGGTATAAAAGTGTTTTGGTTATCACAAGGTAAAAATCCGTCCGTGTTTATGGGTGGGCATGGTCTTATGAGATACCTTTCTTTTCAGAGGTTTAGATAGCATCGTCATGATATATGCATTTAAAATATCAAGTATCTCATGTTGGTTTATCATGCCTGATCCGGGTATTTTTAATACTCAAGTCAGATCTGAGTAGTTTCAGATTTAATTGAAGAAGGTTGGAGTTTCCATAGGAGAGCTAGAGATCTTCATCAACGTATAGACGTATTCTATTACCCGCTGCGTCTATTGCATTTGTTTTTTTGTTTTCCACATTTGTAAGGACATAAGTTATAACTATCCACGTTGAATCTAGGTTAGACTCTGATATTGTATTTTAAAATTTTCTGCTATAAAGATTATTATTTAAATAATATATGTTATTCCATTCATGTGAGATTCTGTTCCTTCTTTATTTTCTTTCCACCTTTAATGATCCGACTTTTCGTGCAATTCAAGTTATACATGTGTGGTTTATTATCAATTCAAAGGGTATGGAAAAAGGGCCATTATATTTGGTATCAGAGCTGAAGGTTATGTGAGAACCTGGCTTTGGGGGGTAAAGATTCATCAGAGATAGGTTAGTAATACCCCAGGATGAGTAACTCATTGGAAATAAGGTTAGCAACACCTTATAATGAGTTTAAGTGTATTATATATGGGTGCGTATTTGTTAGAGACTAATAAATTGTTTTGTGTTGATTTATGTATTTAGTGATTTATGGATTCTGATCGACACATCTGATCACCGTTATCAGTGAGGGTTCCTAAACATTAAAATAAGACGAACCGACAAAATGATTTTGAAAAATTGGTAAGTGGAATAATTTTACCAAGGATTATATTTTGAGTATAAAGTATACATTTTGAAAAGTTGTACAGTTAGAAATAAGGATTAGTGAAATTTAAATATGAACATCTTGTGATTAAAATTTCACAGTTTGACTATAAGATGTTTCATAAAGATTATAAATAAGTAACAAATCTGATAAGGTAATTAAGAAATCATAATTTACTATCATAAATTGATCAATTGTGTGATTTAAAAGTTTAAGTACAAATACCTTGTGAATTAAGTTTCATGATTTGACTATAAGGTGTCTGATAATAAGATTTGTTTAAGGAATGAACATATAAGATAAAAAAAAGTGTTTATATAATAGAAAATAATTATGTAAAAGGAAAAAATGTATAAAAGGAAGGAGAATTTAAATTTGAGTAATTTAAAGAGTTGTTGAAATTTAAATGAAGTTAATTAATATAAGATAAATTTATAAAAAGTTCTATAAAATATGTTTTATAAACAAATGTAATCTCTAAAGGAATTTGACAATGATATTATTTCAAAAAAAGAGGTATTTTATGATAACTAGTTCTATTGGCTCGAAAATGAACTTAAAATGGTTAAGAGATGTGTTCGGATGGTAAACACTCCTCTTAAGTATTACTCTTTTTGTTAAGAGGAGATATGATACTATTGGTAGTATTGATTTCCTTGGTATTGTTTTGGAGTTATTTGATTTACATAATTTTCTTAAGTTATAGAGATAATTTGAATGATTAATTGATAAATAGATTAGTAATATTTATGAAAGTGTTTAAACCAAAGATAAATTTGGAATCGCTAATTGATAAGATAAAGTGGGATTCTCGACAATTTTGGACCGTCGAAAATTTCTAAATCTCACCTAACTCAGGGCTAAGGAATTTCTGAAAACTTTTTGTAAAAGATAAACAACTATTAAATGTTTTGAGTAAATGAAATTAGATAAGTACTAGTGAGTGGCTCGTGCTACGCACACGGAAATTATTTGACAACATTGCTGTGGACCTAAAGTCATATGGTAGTAAGTTATCTTTTTCCAGCACCTATATACTAAGTAAGGATTGTATTCGAAGAGTTGTTGGTATTGAATGCGTTGAGTGAACAAAATTTTGAACTTCCCATATGTGTCATCAAAAGGTTTTGGTCTAGGTAACGTAAGCATGATTTTCCATCATTCGTAGTCCATCTATGTTAAAATATACATCAATTATATTTAGTACTATACTCTATTGTGTATCCAATTTTAGTTGTTATGCTAGGTACAATGTTTTAGGTTATTTTATGTTGAGATTGAAAATGAGTTGAAGCAAAACATGTCGGTTCTTACGTTAATGAAAAGTTAATATTGATAGCCTTTGCTATTAATGATCATGGACAAACGGAGTTAAAAAATATGCTATTCTAGTTTAGTAGTTATACTATAATTTATAGTCGTACAAACAATTTGAAATATCATATTATTTAGTGTGGCAGTTGCAGTGTAATTTATATTCATAATATGCCAGTCTTTAAGTACATGTTATTTGCAAAAGTACAGTACAAAATATAAAACTGTGGATTTTAGAATGTTTCACTACTCTTGTTTTAATATCTTCAAATAATCGTACCTTACTTTTAGAATGCACAGGGGCAACTGAAATAGAGAAAAAAATTAAAAAATTTCCCAGAATATAAAATGATAGTACGACATAATTATGTTAAAACTGTTACCATGGACTGAAATGCATTTATTTAATTATTCACACAGTGATTATTCATTTACTTGACAAATTAAAGTAGAGTGGTAACATTCATGTTACGAACAAATGTTAACAATTAAAAATAGTTAGGGTTTACAATTAAATTGCAAGCCAAAGTCTATAATATTCAAGTAAATAAAGGGTGATACAAATATGCAGGGTTTTTCAAATGGAATTATGAGTACAAAAAGGAAACTGTCATTTTTTACACAAAACTAAATAAACAGTAAGTAAAACACAGACTGTACAGAAAAAATAGAGACGACAAAGGACACTGTGATGATGTTGCTAATAGAAGTAGTTTGCCATTGTGGTCAACCTTCTCCATGCCAACTACTTCCTTTTCTTCTCTGAAGTTCTTCTAAGGGATCTTTTGCCTACCAACAGCCTTTTCTGCATCAGCATGAAAAGTAGATTAATATATTAGTCCATTTGTATATAGTTTATCAGATATGATTTTAATTAGATCATCATTACCCCCAATGAGGCAAAGACTATGCCACATTGTGCTATTGTTAACTGACTACATTTGCCATCACATAATCAGGATACATGAAATAACAAAAATTATCTTTTGAGTTCATCTACCACGAAATAGCTCATTATATCTACTAAAAAAAGTAAAAGCAATAATTTTAACTATACCTTAAAACTTTAAAACCTTTCGGTTAAAAATATTTGGACACCAAATCTGCTTGTTCTCTACAAACAAAATATTAACATGGTTACCTATACAGTGTTTCAAATTGAACCATTTCAATATAGCAATAGATAACTGAATTTTATGAGCCAAACAACCCTCACCCAAAGTGAAAACAGGTAGAATATTCGTTTAACCCATACCATAAATTAACAGATACAAATGGTACATGTGGAAAAACTGAACCAACATTTTTTCTTTCTTTAATATTAGGTCAGGTACAAATTTATTGCATTCATGTTAAAAAGGTTTGGATGATGATAGTACTACAAATTAATTAGTAACTACTTCACATGTAGAGGATAAAATTTTATAGAACTTCAGCATATTCATAACTGCAATTGTCATAACATATAATGGGATTGAACTTATATAATAAACACATAAGGTTTGAAAAATAAATCATGTTTTCAGTTAGTAAACAAAGATTACTGGTAATAGCTTTTGAATGGTTATCGCATTATAGAAACAATATGCAATTTGATCTGAATAGATGTTAAAAAGAAAAGACGTGCTAGTTCTATATGAGGCTGTGGTTATATGAAATCGATAGAATAAAAACGATGCCTGCTACATACAATAAACCAATATTTAATTTTTTTTTGAAATGGCACTTAGATACAACATGTCACTGGGACAACATAACACAAACCACATGTCAATATATGTTCGAATAACGCTATGCAAGTTTTGAACTTGTGACATCTCACACCAAAGTCGAATAACTTAACCACCGGGACAATGGTGTTTGTCAACCAAAATGTAAATTACCAATTAAAAGTAGTAAAAATACCATTACAATATCAAACACATAGAATTGTCTTTGATAAAAAAAGTGCTAGCTAGAACTCTACGACAATTTAAAAGGTAAGTATTAAAAGTACTACCAACTTATAACCGTATAAGACCGTTAGTTCTCTTTTATTTGTAAACATAGGTATAATGCATAGGGAAAATCATCAAGCATGCTGTAAAATTATAGTATTATATGAGCGTCGTAGTAATGATTTGGACGCATTACTATAAATTAAAACTGCTATAAAAGATAAACGGGAAAAAAATAAACTATGTGATGCGACATGTATTTATTTCCTAAACATATAGGAATATGCAAAATAAGTGTAACAAGGTCAAGTAGCTAAGTATAACCTTAATTCAGCCACCGATCGTCAATGAATAATAGTTGGATAATCATTTTGCGAGCTGTAACAACCCACATATTTATCGATTTTATATTTAAATATTTTATTTAAATATTTTATCGTTAGTCGGATTTTAGTCCGAAAAACTACTTTTTGCATACGGTTGAATTAGGACTCGGGACCACTCCCATTGAGTTTAAAATGCCGTTTGCGACCTTTTTGAGTATAAGCTTCGATATGTTTGGAGAAAGTTGATTTTTGCTACTTTTCACTTTGGGTTTGGTTTTTTGGGCTCAGCCCTATGTTTTACTTATGCTCAAATCTGAGCCACTCTTCCCCATTCACCCTCATTCTCTTCTCTTTTCAGTTTTCTTAGCATTAATGGTGGGAGAGATTGGAAATTAAACTCCCAAACCCTAGTTTCTCTTGCAAAACAAATTCCTAGCTCCAAACTCAAGAAGAACCAATTGGTAAGCTTCTCTTCTTCTTCTCCAACTTATCCTCTTACCAATTTCAGAAATTCCTAAACCTAGTTTTGGGAATGTTCTTCTTTTGAGCATAGATTCAAGCTCATTTGGGTTGTGTTGAAGAGAGGTTGATTCTCCATTTGCTTTCAAGCTTCTTCTTGTTCGATTTTGTGAAAAAGGTGAGATTTTTAAATCTCACATCTAAATCTATGAATTATCTTCGAATGTTAGGTATGAATTCCTAACACTTATTCGTGTGTATTTGCTTTTGGTTTGGATTGAATTGGTGTATATTCCAATTTTTAGTGTTTTGAGTTCAATTCGTTAAAAATCCTAACTTCTATGTTTGAACATGTTTTTGGTGATGCATCGAGGAGCATATAGGGTTGGGTAGTCGATTGGCATAATCCCTTAGCGCCGTTGCTCGAGAAAATGCAATTTGGTCAAGATTGAACCTCATTTGTTATAGGCAGGGAAGAGGCTGGAAACAGGTTCGGCCGACCGACCCCTCTGGTCCGGTCGACCGACCTGCTTCCAAGTGCATAAGCACTTTCTGTTTTAAGGTTCGGTCGACCGAGTATAGGGTTCGGTCGACCGACCTACTGTCCCGAGAGGTTTCCAACCTTTAGTTCGGTCGACCGACTCAGGGAGTCCGGCCGACCGACCTGATGATTTTTGCCTGCTTTGCCTTGTTGCTTAAATTTCCAACTTAAATTGATTCGTGTTGTTTCCTATTTATTGTTATCAATTATTATGACTTTGATGACTCCTTTTTAGGGATTTTCTTGAGTATCCATTTTGATGGATTCTTTATCGGTTTCGTTGGATTTTTATTCACATCTTCGTATGTGAATTTTAGTGATTGATTGTTTCTACAATCTTCTTTGTGCTTTGTCACTTTAAAAATATAAAGGTTTTCTATACTAGTAGTAAATATCAAAACTCTTTCCTCAAACGATTTCAATACTATTTTAATACCAAATTTGTTTATAAAACCGTTTTCCAATCTATTAGTATATATAAACCTTTACCTCACTCGTATGAGAAATCTAATTAAACGACTTAGTAAAACAAGTGGTATGAAACGCTTGCGTTCACTTTGTTGGTTAATTCTTGGACTTGTTCGATTGAAACTCTTGTGACAATTTTCTAGTGGAGATCTAGAATTTGTTCGTAAATATTTAAGTTAAGCTGGTGGTTATGGGACATGATGCTAAGCTCATATATTTACTAGCTTACTGTAATCGACACTTCTCGATGATCATGACGATCATTTTTGTGATTTAGACTAGCAGTTGTGCGATGTCTCTTTGTCTGCTTTGTGGAGTTTCGACTCAAATTTGGTGGGGTAGCAACCCACGGTCTTCGGACCATTCGTGTGTCAGGTCTTCGGACCATTCGTGTGTCAAATTAATGGCTAGCTACCATGAGATAGCTTCTCGTTCATGTGTTACAGCTGTTGGTGAGTTTTCATGCTCCCGTTCATGTGATAGGCCTCCCCCTTTATTTTGTGAAATTTCTGGATTTCGTGTGTCGAATTCTGGAGTTTATACTTCACCTATTTTTGTGATTTCTATTGATATGATTTATCAATTCTTGTGCATAGGTGAATTTGTGTGTCATTGACTGGATTTCTTGTGTTGATTTCTGGAATTTATGTTTCGCCAACTTTGTGATTTCTATTGATATGATTTATCAATTCTTGTGCATAGGTGAATTCGTGTGTCATTAACTTGTTGTGAATACAAGTTTTGGGTATGATACCCTTTTTGGATCTTTGAGAAGATTCTTTGATATTGATTAATCGTTTGTTGATTATCATTTACATACTTATAGTAGTATGCCGTTATGGATATTAAACGTCTATGCCATATCTTATATGTCATTTATTGTGGCTTGGTGAATGAAATTAGGAGTATGACATTCCTTTTTATCTTGAGTAGATTATCGTGATATTGATTAATCTCTTGTTGATTTTCAATTACTTATATATATCACAGCTTGGCATTGTGATTATTATGTGTTTAGTCATATCTCCTATTCTATCTGATGTTATCTGATATTTATAGTTAGACTGATCCGTTTATTATTTTCTTATAAATAATACTCGGGTCAGACGGAGATGTTGCAGGTGCTTCGACTTGACTTCACTCCGGGGATCCATTTCTCTGACCTTTTGCTTACTACGTAGATTAGTAGTTTTGTTGTATACATTTGCGATACAGACTCCATAATGTATACTTATTCTATTGTGTAGTTCATGTAACTATTCTTTTGTGATATTGTGGATCTTTTTAGACCACTACTCTGATGAACACTTTCATGTGTTATATTCATATCTATTTCCGCCTTTGTGATATGAATTGTCTGTGATTGGTTTATGTTATGTTTACTTCTATATTTGTTTCCGAAGATATTATAGCCACTGTGTAGTAGCATTGAATTTGTGTCGGCATGTCGGATTTCCACTTGAAAAGAATTGCATGCTATACTATCTGACATATCGATGCTCGCACAAATCAATTACACGGATGGTCGCTCCTCAACAGCTTATTCTCCGTGCTAGTTGACAGCATTCACCGTAATGTTCTTGGCTAGTGTGGGTATAGAGGTGGGGCGTCACAGCTTGATATCAGAGCAAAACTTCGGAACAATATGCAATATTATAACAAGGATCATCGTCCTAAGTCCATCTTAGGAGTCGTGCTTTAGGATTTAATTCCAGTCTTCGTACCGATTCATCCTATTTTCCTTATGATTCCTTGTTTATCTATCAAGATTGCTTGATATTCAATTTGGTGAATAACCTTTTCCTTCTTCTTCTTTTTTTTTCTAAAAGGAGAAAAATGTCTAGACCAGGCCGCCCTAGAGTCGTGCCATCTAGCACTCCGCCCCAGGATGGAGTTGTTATGACTGCTCAGCAGCTTCTTGATTTAGTGACGAATGCTCAAGCAGCTGGAGCTAACCCAGAACCAACTCACCCAAAGTCGGGTTTTGCACGCTTGTGTAGCGATTACACTAATTTGGGTGGGGAGCCATTCAGAGGTTCCGAAACTGTTATTGAAGTACAGGCCTGGCTAAGGTCATGCGATCGAATCTTTTCTCGCATGAATCTTATTGACCTTCACCGAGTTCAGGTGGCCTCTAGTATGCTCCGAGAAAGAGCATTGGACTGGTACGAGCTTCTTATTTCTGAGATTAATGAAGCGGATCTCACCTGGGAGAAATTCCGAGAACGCTTCGAGTTAAAATTCGTACCAGAAGCAGAAAAAGTGACATTGGCTCGACGATTTATAGACCTTGTTCAAGGTGAGTCCTCCATGACTGATTACGTCGCCTCCTTCGAGTCGCTTTCCAAATATGAGGTTGAATACATCAACACCCCTCTGAAGAAGAATCAGAGATTCGTCTATGGCTTAAACAAAAATCTCAAGAAGCCATTACTTCTCAAATTAGAAGTTTCATTCGACCAGCTCGTTGATATCGCTCTTCGTCTTGAACAGGCGGATAGGGAGAATGATGTTGAAGTGGTGGGTTCCAAACCAAACTTCAACAACAAGAAGAGGCCAAGCAAATTCAAAGGTCCTTATCCCAATAAGAAAGGGAGGCAAGAAACTCCTACTGAAAAGACCTTTTCCTCTACTCAAGGGAAATGCTATAATTGTGGTTCGAAAGACCATTTTGCGAACAAGTGTTCAAAGCCTCGTACTTGTCACTATTGCAAGAGCCCGGACCATTTTATACATGTGTGTCCCAAACTTCAAAATAGGAGGGAGGGAAAACTTAATGTTGCTCAAGCCCCTGGCAACACATCTCGTGGCCAAGGTATTTCTCATTCTATCCTTGATGGAATTATTTTATTTCGTGATCATCCTATTCGAGTTCTTTTTGATACGGGTGCGTCCCATTCTTTTTTATCAAAAGAACTTGTTGATACTTTTTCTTTGGATGTTTTGTGCTTAATGACTTCTTTGAGGATTGCGAATCCGGTTGGTGGATCCGCAACAATCAGTTTATTGTGTAAAGATTTCGAGATTATTTTGTGTGATTTTTCTTTCCGAGCCGATTTGCATGTCATGCGTTATTTAGGCTTTGGAATGATTTTGGGAATGGATTGGCTTAACCGTTATGAAGCCCATATCCTATGTCCTGAGCGGACTATTCATCTTCGACACCCTCAATCTGTTAAGCAGATTTCTATTAATCTTCAAGATTTAGATTCCAGCTTGGTTGCATCTTTATATTCTTTAAATCCTCGTGATGACGATGATGATGACGAGGGTGATATTATTTCTCTTATTCACGTCGTTCGTGAATTTTCCGACTTATTCGAGCCCGTTTTAGGATTACCACCTAAGCGAGCAATTGAGTTCAGAATTAATCTTATTCCTGGAGCTTAACCTACCACTCGTCCTCCGTATCGTATGTCCAATAAAGAAAACAAGGAGATGCGTAAACAATTATCTGAATTGGAGACGAAGCAATTTATTCGCTCTAGTTCCTCGCTTGGGGAGCTTCGGCTATTTTCGTGAAGAAATCCGATGGTACCCTTAGGCTTTGCGTTGACTACCGCAAGCTTAATGATCTTACTATCAAAAATAAATATCCTTTACCTCGGATTGATGATCTATTCGATCAGCTTAGTGGTGCTAAGGTCTTTTCACAATTAGACTTAGCTACTGGATTTCATCAGCTTCGTATTGCAGAGGATAGTATTCCTTTGACATCGTTCCGTACTCGGTATGGATCTTATGAATGGCTTGTTATGCCATTTGGGTTAACGAATGCCCCGGCCTATTTCGTTGACCTTATGAATCGAGTTTTTAAAGACTTCCTCGATCGATTTGTTCTCATCTTTATTGATGATATTCTTGTGTATTCTAAAACCGAGGAGGAGCATGAAAAAAAACTTCGGATTGTGTTGGAAACTCTTAGGAGTAATCAATTAAAGGCAAAATTTTCTAAGTGCCACTTTTGGCAATCTCGTGTGAAGTTTCTCGGTCATATTATTTCCGAATCCGGAATTTCCATGGATCCTTCAAAGATTGAAGCGATTCAAGATTGAAAGAGACCGGAGAGTGTGACAGAGATTCGTAGTTTTCTCGGATTGGCGGGCTATTACCGTCGTTTTATCAAAGACTTTTCTAAGATTGCCGTGCCTCTCACTAGCTTGACGAAGAAAGGTGTTAAATACATTTGGTCGGACAAATGTCAAGCTTCTTTTCGAAAATTAAAAGAACTCCTATCTAATGCTCCTATTCTTGTTATTCCCGAGGGGAATCAAGATTTCATTGTTTATACCGATGCTAGTCACGGTTGTTTGGGTGCCGTTCTTATGCAAAGAGAACGTGTTATTGCTTATGCTTTTAGGCAATTGAAGCCAGCTGAGACTAGATATGCCACTCATGATTTAGAGCTCGCGGCTATTGTTTTCGCCCTTCGTGTTTGGCATCATTATCTCTTAGGAGAGAAATTTGTTCTTTACACAGATCATAAGTCTTTGAAATATTTATTTTCTCAAAAGGAACTTAATTTGCATCAACAACGTTGGCTCGAGTTCCTTGCTCCTTATGATCTTGATATTCTTTATACTCCCAGTAAGGGTACTCGTGTCGCCGATGCTCTTAGCCGTAAACAACAAGCTGTTGTTTCTATGATGATATCCGAATGGAACGATCTCGAGATTTTATCCACTTGCGAAATTCGAGACCGTGTTTCCGATTTATGCTCATCATTTGTTTTATGTAGCCTTGAGGCTCATCCATCTCTTTTAGACCGCATTCTTGAAGCTCAATGGCTAGATCCTGAATTGGCTCTTCTTGGCCAAAATATTAAGGATAAAACTGATATCGAAGGTTTGAAAGACTTTGATATCGATTCTCGTGGCGGCATTCGGAAATTTGGTAGACTTATCGTGCCAAATATTAGTGATCTTCGTAAAGATATTTTAGAAGATTCTCATCACTCTAAATTTACCATTCATCCCGGTAGTAATAAAATGTACGCGGACTTTATTATTGGGAGGGAATGAAACTTGACATCGCTAACTTCGTTAAGCGTTGCATGACTTGCCAACTCGTTAAGGCCGAACATCAAAGGCCCGGTGGGTTATTGCAACCTTTAGAAATTCCGCTTTGGAAGTGGGATCAGATTTCCATGGATTTTATAGATGGCCTTCCTCCTTCTCGATCGGGTTATGATAGCTTATGGGTAATTATTGATAGACTTACTAAATCCGCCCATTTTATTCCCGTTCGGTTTAACCGAACCATTCCACTTTTGGCCAAACTCTTTATTAAAGAGATTGTTAAATTGCATGGGGTTCCTACTTCAATTGTTAGTGATCGTGATCCATTGTTTACTAGTGGATTTTGGAAGAGTCTTCAAAAAGCTTTGGGAACGAAGCTTAATTTTAGCACCGCTTATCATCCCCAGTCCGACGGACAAACCGAGCGTGTGAATCAAACTCTTGAAGATCTTCTTCGTGCATGTGTTCTTGATTTTGGTGGAAGTTGGAAAGATCATATTTCTCTTGTCGAATTTTCCTATAATAATAGCTTCCAATCTAGTATTGGTATGACACCTTTTGAGGCACTCTATGGTAGGCCATGCCGATCTCCTTCTTGTTGGCTTGAGGTCGGTGAGAAGCTGGTTTAGGTCCAGATTTTATTCGTGATTCCACAGAAATGATTGATCTTATTCGTCTTAGGATGAAAGAAGCCCAGAGTAGACAAAAATCCTATGCCGATAAACGGAGAAGGAAGTTAGAATTTTCTGTGGGAGATCTTGTGTTCATTCGTGTTTCACCTATGAAAGGTGTTGTACGTTTCAGTCGATCGGGAAAGTTAGCGCCTCGATATATTGGGCCATTTCATATCACTGAACGTATTGGTTCTATGGCTTATCGCCTTTTATTACCGGCTCAATTATCTGCTATCCATGACGTGTTTCACGTTTCTCAACTTCGGAAATGTCTTCGAGATTCCGATTCTGCTCTTCAGCCCGGTGTTGTGGAAGAGATTGAAGTTTCACCTAATTTAACTTATGAGCAACATCCTATTCGTATTATTGCTTCGGAGGTCAAGCGACTTCGAAATAAAGATGTTCCGCTTGTTAAAGTTCAACGGTCTTCAAATCCTAAGGATTGTTCTTGGGAATCTAGAGAGTACATCGAGCGAACACATCCGGACTTACTTTCTCGTGCTCTTTGAGGTGAACTTCTTATTTCAAATTTCTTTTGTGTTGAATATGCTTTTATTGTTGTTACTTTATGTTCTCTTCTTAAATATTGCGAGGATGCAATTTCTATAAGGAGGGGAGTCTATAACAACCAGCATATTTATCGATTTTATATTTAAATATTTTATCATTAGTCGGATTTTAGTCTGAAAAGCTACTTTTTGCATACGGTCGAATTAGGACTCGAGACCACTCCCATTGAGTTTAAAATGCCGTTTGCGACCTTTTTGAGTATAAGCTTTGATATGTTTGGAGAAAGTTGATTTTTGCTACTTTTCACTTTGGGTTTGGTTTTTTGGGCTCAGACCTATGTTTTACTTATGCTCAAATCTGAGCCACTCTTCCCCATTCACCCTCATTCTCTTCTCTTTTCAGTTTTCTTAGCATTAATGGTGGGAGAGATTGGAAACTAAAACTCCGAAACCCTAGTTTCTCTTGCAAATCAAATTCCTAGCTCCAAACTCAAGAAGAACCCATTGGTAAGCTTCTCTTCTTCTTCTCCAACTTATCCTCTTGCCAATTTCAAAAATTCCTAAACCTAATTTTGGGAATGTTCTTGTTTTGAGCATAGATTCAAGCTCATTTGGGTTGTGTTGACGAGAGGTTGATTCTCCATTTGCTTTCAAGCTTCTTCTTGTTCGATTTTATGAAAAAGGTGAGATTTTTAAATCTCACATCTAAGTCTATGAATTATCTTCGAATGTTAGGTATGAATTCCTAACACTTATTCGTGTGTATTTGCTTTTGGTTTGGATTGAATTGGTGTATATTCCAATTTTTAGTGTTTTGAGTTCAATTCGTTAAAAATCCTAACTTCTATGTTTGAACATGTTTTTGGTGACGCATCGAGGAGCATATAGGGCCGGGTAGTCGATTGGCATAATCCCTTGGCGCCGTTGCTCGAGAAAATGCAATTTGGTCAAGATTGAACCTCATTTGTTATAGGCAAGGAAGAGGCTGGAAACAGGTTCGGCCGACCGACCCCTCTGGTCTGGTCGACCGACCTGCTTCCAAGTGCATAAGCACTTTCTGTTTTAAGGTTCGTTCGACCGAGTACAGGGTTCGGTCGACCAACCTGCTGTCCCGAGAGGTTTCCAACCTTTGGTTCGGTCGACCAACTCAGGGAGTCCGGCCGACCGACCTGATGATTTTTGCCTGCTTTGCCTTGTTGCTTAAATTTCCAACTTAAATCGATTCGTGTTGTTTCCTATTTATTGTTATCAATTATTATGACTTTGATGACTCCTTTTTAGGGATTTTCTTGAGTATCCATTTTGATGGATTCTTTATCTGTTTCGTTGGATTTTTATTCACATCTTCGTATGTGAATTTTAGTGATTGATTGTTTCTACAATCTTCTTTGTGCTTTGTCACTTTAAAAATATAAAGGTTTTCTATACTAGTAGTAAATATCAAAACTCTTTCCTCAAACGATTTCAATACTATTTTAATACCAAATTTGTTTATAAAACCGTTTTCCAATCTATTAGTATATACAAACCTTTACCTCACTCGTATGAGAAATCTAATTAAACGACTTAGTAAAACAAGTGGTATGAAACGCTTGCGTTCACTTTGTTGGTTAATTCTTGGACTTGTTCGATTGAAACTCTTGTGACAATTTTCTAGTGGAGATCTACAATTTATTCGTAAATATTTAAGTTAAGCTGGTGGTTATGGGACATGATGCTAAGCTCATATATTTACTAGCTTACTGTAATCGACACTTCTCGATGATCATGACGATCATTTTTGTGATTTAGACTAGCAGTTGTGCGATGTCTCTTTGTCTGCTTTGTGGAGTTTCGACTCAAATTTGGTGGGGTAGCAACCCACGGTCTTCGGACCATTCGTGTGTCAGGTCTTCGGACCATTCGTGTGTCAAATTAATGGCTAGCTACCATGAGATAGCTTCTCGTTCATGTGTTACAGCTGTTGGTGAGTTTTCATGCTCCCGTTCATGTGATAGGCCTCCCCCCTTTATTTTGTGAAATTTCTGGATTTCGTGTGTCGAATTCTAGAGTTTATACTTCACCTATTTTTGTGATTTCTATTGATATGATTTATCAATTCTTGTGCATGGGTGAATTTGTGTGTCATTGACTGGATTTCTTGTGTTGATTTCTGGAATTTATGTTTCACCAACTTTGTGATTTCTATTGATATGATTTATCAATTCTTGTGCATAGGTAAATTCGTGTGTCATTAACTTGTTGTGAATACAAGTTTTGGGTATGATACCCTTTTTGGATCTTTGAGAAGATTCTTTGATATTGATTAATCGTTTGTTGATTTTCATTTACATACTTATAGTAGTATGTCGTTATGGATATTAAACGTCTATGCCATATCTTATATGTCATTTATTGTGGCTTGGTGAATGAAATTAGGAGTATGACATTCCTTTTTATCTTGAGTAGATTATCGTGATATTGATTAATCTCTTGTTGATTTTCAATTACTTATATATATCACAGCTTGGCATTGTGATTATTATGTGTTTAGTCATATCTCCTATTCTATCTGATGTTATCTGATATTTATAGTTAGACTGATCCGTTTATTATTTTCTTATAAATAATACTCGGGTCAGACGGAGATGTTGCAGGTGCTTCGACTTGACTTCACTCCGGGGATCCATTTCTCTGACCTTTTGCTTCGTAGATTAGTAGTTTTGTTGTATACATTTGCGATACAGACTCCATAATGTATACTTATTCTATTGTGTAGTTCATGTAACTATTCTTTTGTGATATTGTGGATCTTTTTAGACCACTACTCTGATGAACACTTTCATGTGTTATATTCATATCTATTTCCGCCTTTGTGATATGAATTGTCTGTGACTGGTTTATGTTATGTTTACTTCTATATTTGTTTCCGAAGATATTATAGCCACTGTGTAGTAGCATTGAGTTTGTGTCGGCATGTCGGATTTCCACTTGAAAAGAATTGCATGCTATACTATCTGACATATCGATGCTCGCACAAAGCAATTACATGGATGGTCGCTCCTCAACAGCCTTATTCTCCGTGCTATTTGACAGCATTCACCATAATGTTCTTGGCTAGTGTGGGTATAGAGGTGGGGCGTCACACGAGCATTCAAAGCACACATTAGTAAAGTTTAGGAATTAAGTTTTTAGTAAAATGCAATCCAATTACATATAAAAACATGAACCGAAAATTCAGTTTATCAACATCATTTTTTACTGTTCACTAACAAAGCTTATTGGGAAAAATATGACTATACTTCTAATAGTGCATGAACTCAACTTCACTTGGTAATTTCAGTTTCAGCAATGAGAACTCTGACAGAACACATGGTCACAACGGTCTTTAATCTGTCAAACATGAACTATAAATCTGAGGGTAATTCAACAATTGTTATATGTTCACACTATACGTAACTTTCACTTATCTGCTGAATAAAATTTATATACCACTTATATTATTCCATTTTTTATACTTTATTTAACAGGAGAAATAATTTTCTAATGCTTAACTAATACAACCACCAGTACATAAACATTGTACATGAATTAACAATAACTACCTTAGAAGCTCATCTAGCATAAAACAATGCAGGATAACTTGTAAAAAAATTGAAAGAATTTAAACATTACCTTTAAACTTGCAAAGCTTTTGGTAAAAAATATTCGTACACCAAGCCTGCTTGTTGAGCTTTACAAAAAAAAAATAACACGGTTACTTAAAAATTATTACAAACTGAACGATTTAAAAACAAACAAATAAGTAAATTTGAATCAGTTAACAACCGTCAGCCACATTGGAAATTGGTATATAATATTTCGGTTACGGAAACTAGAAATTAACATGTAGACTTGTGGACAAAATGAACTAATATTTATTTTTTCTTTACGCTTAGGTTTGGTAGATGTTTAGTAGTCATGTTCAAAAGCTAGGTATGATTACATTTACATTAGTACTACTTATTTACTTACTAATACACCTATAGATGACAAAAAAATCTGAAGATCAAAGTACATAGTAATAGGTTTTGTATAATAGTCCACATAACATGGTAATTTTGACGACTAAATTTCAGTTGGTGACTAAAGATTATTCTATAATATGTTTTGAATGGTTATCGTAGTACAAAAAACTGTTATATGATGTACTGCAAGTTCTATAAGTATATTAGTTAAAGATTCATGGTACTATAGTAATAGTTAAAAACAGTCCAAAATGGGCTGATTTAAAGAATGATTTGGTTATGAACGTAAATGGCTGCCTATTGAAGATGGTAGGTGTGAGGTGCATACAGATCCTCAAAATTAGTTACATTAACGATTTAATATAACAAAAGTACGCTAACTGAGTTGATGATAAAAAAGAATGGCATTGTAATTTGCAATGAATTTGAAGCTGTATGAAATAATAATTGATTACAACGAAACCATACGTGCATGTAAATAATTCGAAATCTGGAGATCCTAGCTTTAATAAAATAATGGAAAATGCGAACGACTTGATGATAAAATAGTAAGGCCTTATAAATAGGAATAAAATAGTAGTAATATGTAATAAAAGTTGAATAGAATGAATTTAAACATGTATTATGTAGGTTCTCCAACTTGCGAATCACAAAATTTGAGGTACATGAGACCCTAGCTTCTGCATGGTTGAGTGGAAGTGATTGCAAATCTTCAAAAGTACTCATAACGATGAATTAATATTGAATGTAGAGTACTTGAACTTACTATATTCCCACCTCTTCATATCTGAATGGACGAAAAAGCAAGGATGTTGCTGAACCATCAGTCAATTAGGCCTGAAAGAAAGTTTTGGAAAACTGTAAAAAGTTATGCCCAACAACCATGATATCATTTGATCAACGATGTGTACTAAATGTAATTGTAATCTGATGTAAAAGACTTGAACTGTACAATGATACTTGAATACGGGAAAATGATTATTTGTGCAACTACATGAGATTTAAGATTAAAAAATTAATAACAATGCAATCGTCAAAGAGAAATAATATATTTTTAAAATTAATGGTTAAAATAAGCATGCCAAACCACTTGAAACAGCCAGTATCCAAAAAAACTAAATAAATTCATCGACAATAAAAGTTTTGCAAACCATGATATGTGAAGCAAGTTAGTTTTAGATTGAAATTTATCGGCACAACAGATTTTCGGACGCAACAAACCATAACAACTACGTCTTCTGATTCAGGGACAAATTTTAATTTAAACTAGAAAAACGTACATGAGATAAAAGGACAGTAACATATAATGAAATTATGTTATACCACACTTCCTACCTAGGAAGCCCTAAATTTGTGTAGAATCTCGAATTTCAATTGAAAATTTAACAAATCACTAACCTAAAACGTAGTGTGTAGCCCGTGCTATGCACACATGCATTGTTGGTTATTAAGTTGATGCTAGAAGTTACTTAGAATATTATACCATATGTAAAATAAAGGAATTTTATGTAGGAGGGAAATGTGTGTTTGTATTATGCTTCGAGTGTGCGCAAATGTAATGTGTTTGTGTGTTAGTTTATTAGTATAATAGGTTGTTAGTAAAAGTTGATGTCTTCATTCTCTTTACAAAACCATTGTTTAAAGTATAAAAAATAGGGATAGAATACCCTAGAGTGGAAATACGAACCAGAAATTTAGTTGCCATTTGATTATACGTTGATGTAATATTCAATTTTATGGCAAACAGCCATGACCTGCTTTTTCCATGGTCCTACCGGGATTTGGGTTTTTTAAATATTGCTAAAAGGATTCCAAGATGCATTATTATCAAACAAAAGAGGTCACCATCTTAATGGCCGTCCATCATGGCCAGCTATGAATAAACTTGCAAAGGCATGCTCAGTTTCAGAGAAATACATAAAATTCTCCTCTAACCATAAATGATTCTATAGTTAAAAAATGTATTCTAGTATATACAGCCTATGACCGTTAATTTAAAATTCAATCAAATAATTTCAGCAATAAAACTACAATTTATATTGTTTTTTTATATCATTAAAATTGTACTAACGGACTCACACATAATACTTGTTAAGAAAAAAATCCACCGTTCATCGTTTCCATGCAGAAATTAATGGAGAAAAACCTCATTTATTTCTCAATTCATTCTCCTCTGGACTTGCCCACTCCATCACCGATGAACTAACTGAGCTTGCCAACGAACTCGAGCTCGTATTCACCAAATTTTTCTTTCTATTTTTACTATTCCTCCGGCATTTAACAGCTTTCCTTGATTCACTTTTACAGTTATTGCTCGTGTCAGCTCCAATTTTTACTCATCGAATTACCGAAGTACCCTTCCTCGGCTCCTTTTTATTTTTGACCAGTATTAATCTGACAAAAAATTGGTTACAATTTGATGGTAATAGAGTTAAACATTTATTGTAGGATTTTACAGTTTATTTGTCATTGATATTTCACATCACCATCGATGCACAATATACACAATCAGTAATGTAACGTTAATGAAGGATGCATAAAATACATAACAACGTAGAAAATCCTAAGAATTCATGTGCGTACATTATTCATTCAGTATATATTGTTTTATTATATCAGTGGTTGGGAAAAAGAACCACATTTCACCATTTTTTTAAGCCATGTGCAAAAATTGAACTGCAAACAAAATAATTAATAGAACTTGTTTCTATCCCAATAAATATCTAAAATCGAAAAACATAAAATCAAATAAATTCACGTTGTTTTAATATTCAAGGAAAATACATGCAAATGTAACCAACAAATGAACTATCTAGCTTTCTTTTAATATAAAGAGATTATAATAATCAAATTCATTAACCGTTAAATTTCCAACTATCACGAATGAAAGTATAACCTACCTTAGAATCTCTTCATCTTTAATCATGCAATCAGTGATAGCATAATAGGTCTAAGTTTTTCCTCCATGAAGAGGGGGCTCATTTTCTTGTTTTTTCTACTAAATCAGCAGACCTTTCCTACTCATTTCAGGGAAGTAGGAATATTCCCCCCACATAATATCTGATATAATAACCTGGGAAATTAAGAGCTAAATGAAACACCACAAATCTATCTTGCTCTTTACCAACTATTTCATGATATGCTTTAGAGATGTTATGTATTCAGCTGGTATTCTAATTTAGAGTGAATAAACTATCTATCACTTTTGATTGAAACATTATTGAGAAACACTGATACCAAGTTTAACTTCAATCTTTGAAGTGAGTTCTACCAACTATCCAAAATACATATTAATAGTTTTTAGCAATCATTTAAAATCTTTTAAAAAGAGTTATCATAGTGGAAAGCATGAAGATACCAGTAGTATAGTTTTCAATTACTGAGGTCCATGGACCGTAAAAAGTTCACATATGTTTCTTATTAAAAAATGTAGGAAAGAGAAATAAAAGATAACCAATTTTATCAAATCTAGAAACCGCATATAAAATTCATAGTATGCAGGATACTGAACATATTTAATACTCAATTAACATCATAAATCTTGGATGTATAGAAGTAGAATCCATAGTTTGTGTGCCAAATGACTATGGATTAGTTATAAAATTATGAATTTTTATTTCTTACGTCCCTCCTCATGAAACACCGGTGCAACGCATGTACCATTAACCATTTACTACTTAATTCGCTTAATCTAGGTTATGGTTAGCAAGGAAATTAATCTACTACATCTTTTATAGGCTCTAGGTATTTATTCCTTACCGCATACTAAAGGAGATTGTCGAAACAACACTACAACATTTGTACATGTAATGGATACTGCAACCTTATGTTGTGACTGTATGATCACCATATGGCATTGGCCAAAAACGAAAATTAAATGAACTCGTAGTGGTCGTTGTATGTAGTGAGAGGTGAAAGAGGTGATTTAAAAAAGTTAACTGGAAGTGTCAATAATGAGGTGGTTATCGATTCCAGTATTTGGGTTGTTTCAATCGGCTATAGTTTTTGTTGCCTTCCGTCAGAAGTTGTAATCAACATGTTAGTAGTACCTTGGAGCAATCAGAAGTCATAATCAGTATGTTAATAGCATTTTCGAGCAATCAAAAGAGATAAACATTTTAGCAGTATTTTGAAGTACATTTGAAAGATAATGTTTGTAAATTATGAAATGTTTTGCGTTACCGTTCATTTCAACAGAAAACCTCTATTGAAACCTAAACCCTTTAGTAATGCCATCATATTTTAGCATATCCATTTTCATTTCAAAAATACTCAATTTACCAACCGATAATTCAATATTATCCAAATCAGAAATTTGAGACATCAAATCTTTAGAAACTGGACTATTTAATCATATTAAGATGTGCAATTTTAATTCATATCACAATTCCATATTTCAAATAACTTCACTCATTTTTCTCTCAGTTCCAATTCATGTTACCTTTGTCATTGCTTATTACATGCCCAGTTTGTTATTTACTTAGTGACTTTATATGTATACTTATTTTGGTGGACTAATTCTACCAATATAGTTTAAAGCAGCAAGATCAGTTACATATTTTATTTACACATCAATTTTTTTGTAACTACAGAAATTAGTTTTTTAAAGGAAAAAACTTAAAATCCCCATCCCCGTATACCATCCTAGATCACTGGTTATGTCGGGAATAATTCTTGAAACATTCAACGTGTTTTTTGATACCTGTATAGATATATATGAAAAGAATCTCATTCCCACTTCTTAACATATTCATTCTTTTGCGACTGAAAATAATAAAGAGGAAAATAATAGAGAAAAACAAAGTTTCAAACTGTTTCACTTTTGATGGAGTAGTTGATTAGGCAATCACTGTAACGACCCGTAAATTTTAACGGTTTTAATAGCGTTATTAATTGAAATTTTATGGAATTTTTAAACGATAAAATTGTGAAATATAAATTTATATTTGAAATGCGTCTAGTTAAACATAGCAACTGGTAAATTTCCATCCAAAAATATGAAAGTTTATTTTCGTGTGTAATTTATTTCAATTTAATCAGTTAGTAAATTGATGAAAATAAAACATTTTCGAAACCTAAATATTTTTACACGGAAAAATTCTAAACCATCTTCTGAGCAAACTCTATTTTTCGTTTTTCCAAATTCGGACATCTTTAGCTCCGTCGATCTTATTTTTCTGTGTTTTCATGCATTTTCCATAGTAGAAAATTTGAAAATTTTAAAATTCAATCGTACCACTGATATCTGTATACCGTTTTGAGCGTCTTGTCGCGCTGATCAAAACGGTATATTCATTTGTAAAATTCGAAGTTCGACGTTAAACGTCACGCTAATTTTACCGTTTCCAAACGGACCGGTAAATGCGTGTTCAGCCTTGAATGTACAGCCCGAATCCATTTAAATTGTAAATAAAATATTAGCTGATGGACGAATTCAATAGTGTAGTTGGCAGCTGAGTTAATGGCATAGGAAGTTGTAAAAAATTTGGGGAAATGGACAGCACGTTCATATTTCAAAAAAAAATGGTATTTATTGCCGGCTTTGGTTTCCATCGGTTCACAGCAACAGTTGTATTGTTTCCTATTCATTCTTCCCCATACCTTGAATTCATGCTACAGAACCTATTCATTCTTCTCGATACTTTGAATTCATGCTATAGAACAAATAATATTAGCACGTAGACTTCATTTTCATATTTCAATAATGTTGCTCCTCTGCCATTCGAAACTCTTCCACCCAAACTCGGTTGAGTGTCATTTCTCCGCCTCATTTACGTCTCCCACTCCATCCCCTTGCATCGCCCCTTCACCACAAACACAACCGCCTCCACCATGACACCCCACAAATCCTCTCCTCTATGTTTACGTCGCCTCCCATAAAAAAAATCATTTTCACACGAAACTGGAACGCAGCCTACTCGCTGCTCAGCCTTACTCCACTGCCGCATGGCCTCCCTCCTCTCTCTTCCCTCTGCCCGGCCTCTCGTAGTCAACATCTATGAAAGCACCGTCCTCCTCGCCACCTCCGCCTATCACATCCCGAACCACCCTAACACCACCAAGGCCACCTCTGGCTCCACCTCAACCGAGCCTGCAACCGTAGCAGCCGATCACCATCAGCTCGACAACCACCGTACCAATACCTGCCACGGCCGAACTCCAACCAATCCGGACCCACCAACCACGCGCCGCAGCAATACCCACTTGCTCCACCCTACTTCAACGGCCGTGAACTGCCTCGACTTCGGCCTCCTTCACCTCTCCTCCCATGCACGGTCCTCCACCGTTCCACGAAAGTTTTTCCTTTTCCCCTGTGCAACTCCGCCCGAGCACCTCCACCAACCCACTTCCGGCCTCGCCGCCGAACCCAAGTGCAACGCAGTCTCCGACTGCACCTCGCGTGCTTGCCTCTGCCTTGGCCTCCTACCGAGCCAGCCTGTGTGCAGCTTGTAATTGTAGGTTAGATTATAACTTGCCTTTATATGCTGTTTATTTTATATATTAAGCTACTGCGATATATATAAGTTGTTGCGCACATATAGTATATGTCAAGTAATACTGGTTTGCAAATTTATTAAGTCGAATATATAATATATTTCCAAAGTTTCTGTTAGTTTGAAATGTAAATGTATAGTTATATATGGGTTATTATAAATGGTTAGATATGTTGATATTTGAAATAGCCTGATAATAGTGTAATGTATAAATATGCCTTCGAGCCTCACATATATTCTACTGCATACAAATTGATATAAGCTATATGAAAACTGGTTTTGCTGTGTAAAGGGTTAGCTGTTTAAAGTGAAGTTTTGACATTGTTCAAGTTGTTTATTTTAGCGATATATAAATGTCTTTGCATTTGCATGAGTCGGTTTTTTTTTAAAAAAAAAAGTGTAAGATTTTATTCAAATAATAGTTTGTATTATATTATTCTCAATATATATGTAACGATATATATAATATTTTAAATATATATAGCAGCACATACAAAAGTTTGCACGTGCACATTATGAAATTTGCCTACTATTGGATCAAACGTGGGTATTGATATATATAAGGTGTATAAGGTGAAAGCTATTTATGCGTTGGTACTTAGAGTTGCCGACAGCTGTTTTATTGAGACATGTTAGTATTGTTCTTTATATAAATGTTATGTTGGTGGTTGGCAGTAAGTAATGTATAATATATATGAATCTTGTATTTTTATAAGTGTATATAGTACTGATATAAAATATAATATGTTACGCGTACGTTTACTCTAGTGTAAATTCTAATATGTTATATAAATAAGGAATGTCACATATCATAAAATATAAATTTCATCAGGGTTTTAAAAGGGTAACTTTGTATTATTATTGTCTACGTAGGTGATTTGGATATGTATTATGACTTGGAATAAAATATAACTTAAATTAAATATTGGTTTAAGAAAAATAATAATATAATATATATTTGTTTCGATTTTATCTGCATCGATCCGGTTCTGATTTGATTACGTTATTTCTTACCTATCAGTTTGTCCGTCGAATTCACGCCAATCTTACTTTGCTTTGGAACTCGTGCTTGGATTCATAATTCGTCTCATCATCGTTTCTCTCTAGCCTCGAAAGGTGAGCAATCACTCACGATTAATATTTCTTTATTTATTAAATTTGATTACAATTGAAACGACAATTGAAATATGCTGTAGTTAGTTATTGCACTGTTATGTATCAGTTCACCTTTAACATCTGACACCATTATCTGTTAATTATTTATGTGATGATAATACAGTTTGGTTGATAATTGGTTGACTGTTTGTTGTTTATATTGGATGTTAAATTGAAATGTATAAAGCGATAAATATTATGCAATTGAATTTGACGTAGGATAATTGAAATTTGAATCGACATATTTGTTGAATTTGATTAGAAATATGACCCCTTTTAAATTATTATATTAATTGACGTGTAAAATAGTGATAATTACACTTTGAACCATTAAACGTATATTGGGTAAATTGTTGTAGTGAAAAATTGAAAGCGAATGACAAGTGAAGAACCATATGAATAATTAGTGAAATAATCTTTAATCTACATGAAATAATAGTGTAGATTCTAGAGATAATTATATTAATTCACAAACAACAATGCGAATTAATACGATTATTTCGAGATTATTTGAATTAATTATATGATTGTTATTGATTCTTGTTGTTGCTTGTTTATTTACTTTGACACCATCCCTGTTATCACACTGCAAGTTCCCTTTGCTGTGCTTTGATTTTTGAATTGAAATGGAATCGGGTTGAAATGATAAATACCCAAATGAACTTGACATAGGATAGAGAATTAAATAAAAATCCGATTGGTCGATAATTTGATTGAAAGAAAAACGAAAAAAAATAATGATTTTATTCGAATAAAGAATAAGTTTTGAAATGAAGTTGGATTTTGAATTTTGTGAAAGGAAAATGTAAGGATTGAAATCTGAAACAAATATTAACGTAGTAATTGATGAAAGAACATTGTTTGAAATTTAATTATTTAATAATTAAATTTGGAATTATAAATAAACAATTTGGAATTAGTAATAATTGAGTTTTGAAATTATTAAGTTTGAAATCATTTAATTATTAAGTTTGAAATTGTAATTAAGTTTGGAATTATAATTAAGTTTGAAATTATAAGTTGAATTTATAATTTAGTTGAAATGATTTGATAATTAAGTTTGAATTCATAATTAAGTGGAAATGAGTTAATAATTAAGTTTGAATTTGTAATCAAGTTTGTAATTATTAAGTTTTGAAATTATTAATAATTAAGATTGAAATTATTTAAAAATTTAATAAGATTTAGTTGTTTGATAATTGAATAAAATTGGATTCTTTGATAAGAGAAATTGAACTTTTGAATAAGTGGATTTGCACTTCGTTAATAAATGAAATTGAGTTTCTTTATTTATTAAAGTTTTGAAAAAAAATTATTTAAGTAAGTGAAATTGAAACTTCTTGATTATGTGGAATTTAGTTCTTTATTAGTTGAGTTTGAAATTTGTAACAAAGTCAATAAATAAGTGAAAATTGAATTTCTTTAACAAGAAATAAATTGTCATTTATTGAAATGAATGAGATTTATTGAAATTAACGTAAGACTTGTAATTTAAGAATTCGATTTGACGAATCTAATTTAGTTAAAGTTGAAGTTTTGACATAATGAAGTTGAACGTAAGTAATTGATTTAATAAATTGGAAATTAAATGAAAATTGTTTTAAATGATAAATTAGCTTAGCGAATATTGAATGAAATCGATAAATGAATTTAAATTGATTCGAATGAAATTTGACAATTTAAATGATTTCGGAATGAAATTTATATACGAACTTGAATCAATATTTGAATTGTTTAAATAAAAGTTGAAATTGAATTGTAAGATTTTGAATTGGTAATTTGGAAGTTTTGAATCGTAAATTATGTAAATTGACATAGAAAGACGAACGGAATATTGTTTTATAAATTCTAATTGAAATTGAAATTGATTTGGTTTTTAAATTTATTAAACGACCAATCGGTGTAATAATTACGAAAGTTATTAAAGAGACCGGAATCGGTTATGGATATACTCTCTATCTAAACCAAAAACCACTTTAATAACTATACGCGGAGTGATGATCCAGAATGAAGTGGTTGGAATGATGTACGTGATGACTGAAGAAAGAGAACGATAATGGATAGCCTTGACACTTGTGTCAAATTGGAAATGACTAAAATCAGGAGCCGTGCCGGGCGAAATGGGGTTAGCCACCTCGAGCGAACACACTTCTTCGTAACTACTACTCATTACTTGTTTATTGATTTGTAACAACCCGTATTTTACGTGTCGATAAATCGTAAAATTTACAGGTCGTTAGTGTTGTTTATGTTGTCTCTAGCCTAAGTCGTGTGGAAGTTAGCTCGTGTGAGTATTGATTCGTGACCGACCCATAGGCTTAGCCGAGTTAAGGGTTAGCAACTTGGTGGTGTCAAGTGATAGGTCGTGCACGAGTTACGACTTAAGTGTGTTGACCAAGTTAGGAGATTGACTGACCTATAGGTAGTAGCGAGTTAGGGAGTCTTGAGTCGTGACCGACTCATAGGTGACCGACTCATAGGTGACCGACTCATAGGGGACCGACTCAAGGAGCCTGGATGGCTCATAGTATTCACCGACCTAGGAGATAGCGGGGTAGAAAGTTGAGACGTATGGTCGAAGTCATAGGTCGTAAGGTGTTTTGAGTCGTGTATGCTATGAGTCGTAAGTCGTTAGGTAGCTGGGGCGATGAGTCGCATACTAGTTAGGTCGTTGAACAACTCATGGTAAGTCGCTGAGTCGTATGAACGACTTAGGGATAGGTTGTGGCTGTTGAGTCGGTAGAGGCTTAGGTCGGCTAGGGGTTAGGTCGGCCATAAGAGTGAGTTGTTGGGTCGGAGTCTCTGTTGAGTCGTGAGTCGGCACTATAGCTGAGTCGTGTGTGTATAGTTGAGTCGTCATACGACTTAGGACTTGGGAGTGTTAGCGGCTGTGTGTCAAGTCATTGGTCATAGGTCGGTTAGAGCTTAGGTCGGCCATAAGAGTGAATGGTTGAGTCGGCAGGAAGGGTTAAGTCGTTAGGCCGTATTGGTTGGATTGTTGAGTCGGCTATGGGTAGGTCGTACACGGGTTAAGGATGTTAGGTCGTTAGGGGTGTTGAGTCGTGTCAGGGGTGAGTCGCGTATAGGTTAGACGTGAGGCCCTGTGTTTTGTTGAGTCGGCATGATGATGAGTCGGGGACGACTCAAGGGGTGGGTCGGCAACGACCTAAGGGGCGACGACTCATAGTGGTTTCAGCCTATAAATAGAGGGGTTTGGCTCACTTTTTGGCACCGATTTTTGAAGCGACGAAGTGCTGCCATTTTGAGGGCTTGACTACAACATTTCTTCGTCTTCTTTTCTTCATTCCAATCTAGTTCTAACATCCATCCAAGATCGAAGATCGAGATCAAAGATTCAAGGGCCAAAGTTGAAGATCTTCATCCAACGAAGCTAGATTTCATCGTTTTAAGCGAGATTTCGCCGGATCAAGCCTTGATCTTCGCTGTCCAGATCTGAAGTGTTTAGTTTTTGAGGTGTTTAGGTGATTTGGTGAGTGGTAGTTATCTCTCACGCGGACCCAAAGGAGTATATTGGATTGGTGGTTTGTTGGAGTGTTGTAGATAGCGATTTTGTGCATTTTCCTTAGATCCAAGTATAGATCCATTGTTGTGAAGATGTTTACCTATGCAAGTTCATTTATTAAGTTATAGAAACAAAACCCATGTTTTATATTTGATAGATCTATGCTAAAAACCTATGAATCATGCATTTTGGACTTATGCTCATTTATTTACGAAATTGCCATTATAGTTAATATTGCTCATTAGATCTTGTTTGAATGATTGATTGTTTGGACGAATGATTGATTTGATTGTTTCAAGTTAGCTAGTAGTTGATTTGGAACAAGAGGGTTGAAGGTGATTCAAAAGCTAAGTGGAAAGGCTCTTGAATGTTGAAAGCTGCCTATGGCATATGAAGCGGATGTGGAAGCTCATATGGATGGATTCGATGATGATGGACTTTGCCATGATGCGAGAAGGCAAAGCATGAGATTGAGATGGGACTTTGCTATGATGCGATGAAGCAAAGTGTGATGTTGAGATGGGACGGGTCATGATGACGTTCCAAGCACGGGCTACGACGACGTGCAGAGTCATGTTGATAACTCGGTGATGCGATCCGGGTTGGTGATAATGGTTAGCTTGAGAGGCGCTTGAGCTAGTATGGGAATAGTCGTTGAGGAGGATGGCTAGGAGGCTGAGATCTTATCGTTTTTGAAGGTTCTAGCATGCTCAAAGCAAGAGTACGTTGGAACGGGCTGCGACGACGTTCCAAGCACGGGCTGCGACGACGTGTTAGTACTCTGGGTAGTTGCGAAAATTCCTAGGCACGGGCTGCGACGACGTGCGGAGTTATGTCTAGAACCGGGGTTACCATTAGCCCTTGACAGGTGGTCATTCAATTAACGGTGAAATCATGGCAATGATAACAGTGATAGCCAGAGTCGTGGATGTTTGGTTGTATTATCATTCGGTCTCAAGAGCGGTATTTTCTGGGTGCTTATCTGATCTTGGTTTAGGCCTTGGGGGTTTGTATTTGGAAAACATCGCCCTTGACTCGAGTGATTATTGCTTTACCTTAATTGTCTGTTATGTTATGCTTGCTTCTCCTTAGTGTGTGTCTGGGGGCTATCACTGTAGAAAGAGGTGGAGTGGGATGGTTTGGTTCCTATTCCTTTTATCCCTTTTGCTCTTTTGGTATGTTTGGTAGTTAATTTACTGCTCACTAAGACTTTGTCTGACTCAAGGTTTTATGTCTCCTCTTATTACCTTGGGCTGTTTATCCATGTTGGGATGGGCAGACTAGGTAGCAGGTGACAGGTGCTGTTCTTGGAGATCTACGCTGATGATGACGAAGACGAGCAGGAGGCTTTGCATATTAGTTTTCTTACTATTTGTACTGGGTGTTCCGCTGCTTGTATATATTCTGAGTGCTATGTAGTGAGGCTTTGATGTATGGATTTGCCTGGATGATTGTATCAAACTACTATGATGCTTATATGATGATTTCCTGTTATGAAGCTTCACTATATATATATATATATTTCTCTATTGTATTTTATCCATGTGCTGTGAGTTATGCGATAAAGTTTCTGTTTTATTTTTACCCCGACTATCGTCCATGGCTACCTGGCACGCTTTTCAGCGCATTATTTCCTTGTTATGGTGCGGGAGTCATGGGCGGTCGTCACATTTGGTATCAGAGCTTTGGTTAATCGATTTTAGCCAACGCTCGCTGACGTAACTACGTATGAGAGACGTAATTGTATTTTGATGGATGATTACTATATGTAATATAGTAACTTAGAAGGATTTGAACTCCTTATGCAGTTGTTTCTCAAGGTGTTCTAATCATTCTTATTACAGATATTAAGGATGAGTCGAAGAGGGAGACCAGCTGCAAGGGAAAGCCGTGCTACTGAAGGAGCTGTTGATTATGGAACTATGTTCGAAGCGATGATGACTTCGATCATGAGAAGGATACCAGCTTCAGGATCATCAGTGGATGTGGGAGTTCAAGTCCAAGCTCCAAGACCGGTGGATTTTGCTAAGCTTTGCAAGGATTATACTTCTCTTGGAGGAAAAGCTTTCTTGGGAACAGAGTCGACTATTGAAGTGCAGAGATGGATTGATGCTTGTCGAAGGATCTTTGGTGACTTAGGGATTGAGGATGCAACCAAGAGAAAGCTTGAATCGAGACAGCTTCAGGGAAGAGCTGCTGATTGGTGGAATTCTATCACCATCGATACACCAGAAGAAGAGATTACTTGGGAGCAATTCCAAGTTAGATTTGAAGCTAAGTTCATCTCTACGGCTCAGAAGTCTGTTTTGTTCCAGAGGTTTGTAGAGCTCAAGCAAGGTGGGAGACCAGTTCTTGAGTATATTTCCGAGTTCGAAGCCTTGTCCAAGTATGCCAGATCGTATATTGATTCTCCCTACCAGAAGAACGAGAAGTTTGTGACCGGTTTGGATGCTTATCTTGGGAGGCAGTTAGTGGATCATTTGGACGATCCATTTGAGAAGCTTGTGGAGAAAGCCCTTAGGCATGAGAGTCTGTTTCCTAAGGAAAGTTCTGTTGTGGCTGTAACCAGGGAAGGATCTAGACCACAGCAGAGTGGCAACAAGAAGAGGAAGCAGCAGCAACAGAGGGGTAGGGATGGCCAGAAGAGGCCGAAGGGCGAAGTGACTTGTTATAATTGCCAGCAGAAGGGCCATCTCTCCAAGGATTGTAGGAATCCAAAGGCGCCGGCGAAATGCCACAACTGTGATAAACCAGGGCATTTCAGGAAGGACTGTCCAGAACCGAGGAAGGACAGGCAGATTGTGCAAGCTTATGCTTTGGGAGCTGTGCCGTCATCTTCAAAAGCTCCTACTGCTGAAGAGAAGGGGAAGAGTGTGGTGGTTCAAGGTACTCTTTCTATTTGTGGTGTTCCAGTTAGAGTGTTGTTTGATACTGGAGCGTCGCATTCTTTTGTTTGTAATGATTTGGTAGACCGGTTAGGTTTGAGACCAGATATTGTTGATAGACCATTGGTTGTGACTAATCCAGTTGGGGGTTCGTCATGTTTGTGTATGATATGCCGTGGTCTAGTTGTGTCGAGTCATGATTGCTCGTTTGTTTGTGATTGCTTTGTTCTGAACTTTGCGGGGTTCGGAATTATTTTGGGTATGGACTGGCTTAGGAAGTATGCGGCTAGGATTGATTGTGAGGGGCTGGAGGTGACAGTCGGGAATGTGGAAGGGCGAAAGGTTGTGATACGATGTAAGCATGAGGAAGGCGTCTTCATGAGCTTCATGTATTCGCTGGTTGTTCCACGGGATGGACTGTCATCAGTGCCTATTGTGAATGGATTCGAGGATGTCTTTGACGAAGTCAAAGGGTTGCCGCCGCATAGGGAGATCGAGTTTCGTATCGATCTAGTTGAGGGAGCCAGACCTGTTGTGATGCCTCTTAGGCGGATGGCGCCTAGGGAGCAGCTAGAGTTGAGGGTGCAGGTTGATGAACTTTTGCAGAAAGGATTCATTCGGAGAAGTGTGTCCGAATGGGGTGCACCAGTTGTGTTCGCAACCAAAGCGGATGGATCGTTGAGGTTGTGTGTGGATTATCGTGAGCTGAATAAGTTGACTAGGAAGAACAAGTATCCATTGCCGAGAATAGATGACTTGTTTGATCAGCTTCACGAGGCTAAGGTGTTTTCTCAGATGGATTTGGCAACGGGATTTCACCAGTTGAGAGTGGCGAAGGATAGTGTGCCAAAGACTGCTTTCAGGACACCATCCGGTTTTTATGAGTGGCTGGTAATGCCGTTTGGATTGACTAACGCACCAGCATATTTTGTGGATCTTATGAATAGAGTGTTCAGAGATCAGTTGAATAAGTTCGTGCTTGTGTTCGTGGATGATATTCTGATTTATTCCAGAACTGAGGAAGAGCACAAGACACACTTGAGGATTGTTTTGGGGATCTTACGGAAACATCAGCTGAAGGCTAAGTTTTCGAAGTGTCACTTCTGGAAGAGTGAAGTGAGGTTCTTAGGCCATGTTATCTCGGGAAATGGAATAGCGGTTGATCCCGCTAAGGTGGCAGCAATCCAGGATTGGGTTAGACCTAAGAATGCGTCTGATGTGAGAAGTTTTCTTGGATTAGCAGGATATTATCGTCGGTTTATCAAAGACTTTTCCAAGATAGCTGCACCGTTAACAGGATTGACGAAAAAGAACCAAGTGTTCAGATGGGATGATAAGTGTGAGCAAGCTTTCGTAATCCTGAAAGAACGGCTGACAAGTGCTCCTGTTTTAACTATTCCAAGTGGGAATGATGAGATGGTGGTTTACACCGACGCATGTGGCACTGGACTTGGAGCAGTGCTAATGCAGAAGGATAAGGTTGTTGCGTATGCTAGTCGACAACTGAAGCCGCATGAAAGGAATTATCCAACTCATGATTTGGAGTTAGCGGCGATTGTGTTTGCTTTGAAAATGTGGAGACATTATCTGTTGGGAGTTAGATTTGAGTTATTTACAGATCATAAGTCGTTAAAGTATCTGTTCTCCCAAAAGGATTTGAATCTTCGACAGCAACGGTGGCTAGAGTTTCTGGCATCTTATGATTTTGGTATAGCCTATACTCCAGGAAAAGGTAACGCAGTGGCTGATGCATTAAGTCGAAGACATGCAGGTTTGGGAGCCTTGTTTTTAGAATGGAAGAGTCTCGAGTATTTGGCTGGATTTGACTTCAGGCCTAGATGTGAATTGGAACCTGAGATGTTGGCAAACTTATCGATAAGACCTACTCTTGTGGAAAGGATTGGCGAGACCCAAAAGAGAGATGATAAGCTTGTCAAGATTATCCGTGATTTGGAATCTGGATTGGAACCAGAGAAGGATAAAGGATTCGAGGTAGATCGAGAGGGTTGGCTTCGGAAGCAAGGACGATTGGTTGTTCCCGATGTAGATGGATTGAGAGATGAAGTTCTGAGGGAAAGTCATCACTCGAAGTTGACAATTCATCCAGGTGGAAATAAGATGTATCGGGATATGAAGAGAGCTTACTACTGGGAAGGTATGAAGAATGATGTTGGAAATTTTATTTCCAAGTGTATGAACTGCCAGTTGGTGAAGGCTGAGCAGAAGAAGCCTAGTGGATTACTTCAGCCATTTGGGGTTCCTACATGGAAGTGGGAGCAAGTGTCGATGGATTTTATCGATGGTCTACCTAGGACAAGAGCAGGAAATGAAGGGATTTGGGTCATAGTAGATCGTTTGACCAAGAGTGCAAGGTTCATTCCTGTTCGATCAACTAGGACTGCATCGAAGTTGGCTGAGTTGTATGTTAAGTGGATAGTCCATGGTATTCCGAAGAGTATAGTGAGCGATCGAGACCCTTTGTTCACTAGTGGATTTTGGAAGAGCTTCCAGGAAGTTTTGGGAACCAAGTTATGTTTGAGTACAGCTTATCACCCTCAAACAGATGGTCAGACTGAGAGAGTCAACCGAGTTTTGGAAGATCTCTTGAGAGCATGTGTCTTGGACTTCGGAGGATCATGAGAAGATCATCTTCATTTGGTGGAATTTGCATATAATAACAGTTATCAGTCGAGTATTGGAATGGCACCATATGAGGCACTATATGGAAGACCGTGTAACTCTCCGACATGTTGGTTGGAAACTGGAGAAAAGCTGATACTTGGGCCAGAGATGATTCGACAGACTTCGGATTGTATAGAGATCATTCGGCAACGAATGAAAGCAGCCCAAGATCGTCAGAAGAGTTATGCCGATAATCGTCGAAAGGATTTGGAATTCGACGTAGGTTATATGGTTTTTGTGAAGATTTCTCCTTTGAAGAGTGTTATTAGATTCGGGAAGAAAGGAAAATTGACTCCGAGATTTGTTGGACCATTCCCGATTATCGAGCGAATTGGAAAGCTCGCTTATAGACTAGAGTTACCGGAAAAGATGGCGGGTGTGCACAATGTTTTTCATGTATCTTATCTACGGAAGTATGTGCACGACCCAACTACGGTGGTTTCTGCTGATAGCTGTGAAGGTTTAGAGGTTGATCCAGTGGTTAGAAGACCTCGTAAGCCGCTTCGTGTTGTTGAGACCGACACGAAACAGCTTAGGAGGAAGACGATTACGTTGCTCAAGGTACAATGGAGTGATGATGTTAACGACTGTACGTGGGAGGAGGAAGAGAGGATGAAGGCAGCTCATCCCGGACTCTTCGAGGTATGGCCCTAAAGTGTCGTGACATCTCATGAATTTGTAGCTTGTTCTAAGTCTTAGAATTCTGCATGCTAGGCTCGAATTGGAGGCATGGTTTGTTGATTGCTATGGATGGTAGGCATGCGGAAAATCTTTGATTGCTGTTGTTTGCTTGGAATTTCGGGGGCGAAATTCCTAAGGGGGAGAGAATGTAACGACCCGTATTTTACGTGTCGATAAATCGTAAAATTTACAGGTCGTTAGTGTTGTTTATGTTGTCTCTAGCCTAAGTCGTGTGGAAGTTAGCTCGTGTGAGTATTGATTCGTGACCGACCCATAGGCTTAGCCGAGTTAAGGGTTAGCAACTTGGTGGTGTCAAGTGATAGGTCGTGCACGAGTTACGACTTAAGTGTGTTGACCAAGTTAGGAGATTGACTGACCTATAGGTAGTAGCGAGTTAGGGAGTCTTGAGTCGTGACCGACTCATAGGTGACCGACTCATAGGTGACCGACTCATAGGGGACCGACTCAAGGAGCCTGGATGGCTCATAGTATTGACCGACCTAGGAGATAGCGGGGTAGAAAGTTGAGACGTATGGTCGAAGTCATAGGTCGTAAGGTGTTTTGAGTCGTGTATGCTATGAGTCGTAAGTCGTTAGGTAGCTGGGGCGATGAGTCGCATACTAGTTAGGTCGTTGAACAACTCATGGTAAGTCGCTGAGTCGTATGAACGACTTAGGGATAGGTTGTGGCTGTTGAGTCGGTAGAGGCTTAGGTCGGCTAGGGGTTAGGTCGGCCATAAGAGTGAGTTGTTGGGTCGGAGTCTCTGTTGAGTCGTGAGTCGGCACTATAGCTGAGTCGTGTGTGTATAGTTGAGTCGTCATACGACTTAGGACTTGGGAGTGTTAGCGGCTGTGTGTCAAGTCATTGGTCATAGGTCGGTTAGAGCTTAGGTCGGCCATAAGAGTGAATGGTTGAGTCGGCAGGAAGGGTTAAGTCGTTAGGCCGTATTGGTTGGATTGTTGAGTCGGCTATGGGTAGGTCGTACACGGGTTAAGGATGTTAGGTCGTTAGGGGTGTTGAGTCGTGTCAGGGGTGAGTCGCGTATAGGTTAGACGTGAGGCCCTGTGTTTTGTTGAGTCGGCATGATGATGAGTCGGGGACGACTCAAGGGGTGGGTCGGCAACGACCTAAGGGGCGACGACTCATAGTGGTTTCAGCCTATAAATAGAGGGGTTTGGCTCACTTTTTGGCACCGATTTTTGAAGCGACGAAGTGCTGCCATTTTGAGGGCTCGACTAAAACATTTCTTCGTCTTCTTTTCTTCATTCCAATCTAGTTCTAACATCCATCCAAGATCGAAGATCGAGATCAAAGATTCAAGGGCCAAAGTTGAAGATCTTCATCCAACGAAGCTAGATTTCATCGTTTTAAGCGAGATTTCGCCGGATCAAGCCTTGATCTTCGCTGTCCAGATCTGAAGTGTTTAGTTTTTGAGGTGTTTAGGTGATTTGGTGAGTGGTAGTTATCTCTCACGCGGACCCAAAGGAGTATATTGGATTGGTGGTTTGTTGGAGTGTTGTAGATAGCGATTTTGTGCATTTTCCTTAGATCCAAGTATAGATCCATTGTTGTGAAGATGTTTACCTATGCAAGTTCATTTATTAAGTTATAGAAACAAAACCCATGTTTTATATTTGATAGATCTATGCTAAAAACCTATGAATCATGCATTTTGGACTTATGCTCATTTATTTACGAAATTGCCATTATAGTTAATATTGCGTATTAGATCTTGTTTGAATGATTGATTGTTTGGACGAATGATTGATTTGATTGTTTCAAGTTAGCTAGTAGTTGATTTGGAACAAGAGGGTTGAAGGTGATTCAAAAGCTAAGTGGAAAGGCTCTTGAATGTTGAAAGCTGCCTATGGCATATGAAGCGGATGTGGAAGCTCATATGGATGGATTCGATGATGATGGACTTTGCCATGATGCGAGAAGGCAAAGAATGAGATTGAGATGGGACTTTGCTATGATGCGATGAAGCAAAGTGTGATGTTGAGATGGGACGGGTCATGATGACGTTCCAAGCACGGGCTACGACGACGTGCAGAGTCATGTTGATAACTCGGTGATGCGATCCGGGTTGGTGATAATGGTTAGCTTGAGAGGCGCTTGAGCTAGTATGGGAATAGTCGTTGAGGTGGATGGCTAGGAGGCTGAGATCTTATCGTTTTTGAAGGTTCTAGCATGCTCAAAGCAAGAGTACGTTGGAACGGGCTGCGACGACGTTCCAAGCACGGGCTGCGACGAGGTTTTAGTACTCTGGGTAGTTGCGAAAATTCCTAGGCACGGGCTGCGACGACGTGCGGAGTTATGTCTAGAACCGGGGTTACCATTAGCCCTTGACAGGTGGTCATTCAATTAACGGTGAAATCATGGCAATGATAACAGTGATAGCCAGAGTCATGGATGTTTGGTTGTATTATCATTCGGTCTCAAGAGCGGTATTTTCTGGGTGCTTATCTGATCTTGGTTTAGGCCTTGGGGGTTTGTATTTGGAAAACATCGCCCTTGACTCGAGTGATTATTGCTTTACCTTAATTGTCTGTTATGTTATGCTTGCTTCTCCTTAGTGTGTGTCTGGGGGCTATCACTGTAGAAAGAGGTGGAGTGGGATGGTTTGGTTCCTATTCCTTTTATCCCTTTTGCTCTTTTGGTATGTTTGGTAGTTAATTTACTGCTCACTAAGACTTTGTCTGACTCAAGGTTTTATGTCTCCTCTTATTACCTTGGGCTGTTTATCCATGTTGGGATGGGCAGACTAGGTAGCAGGTGACAGGTGCTGTTCTTGGAGATCTACGCTGATGATGACGAAGACGAGCAGGAGGCTTTGCATATTAGTTTTCTTACTATTTGTACTGGGTGTTCCGCTGCTTGTATATATTCTGAGTGCTATGTAGTGAGGCTTTGATGTATGGATTTGCCTGGATGATTGTATCAAACTACTGTGATGCTTATATGATGATTTCCTGTTATGAAGCTTCACTATATATATATATATATATATATATATATATATATATTTCTCTATTGTATTTTATCCATGCGCTGTGAGTTATGCGATAAAGTTTCTGTTTTATTTTTACCCCGACTATCGTCCATGGCTACCTGGCACGCCTTTCAGCGCATTATTTCCTTGTTATGGTGCGGGAGTCATGGGCGGTCGTCACATGATTGGTGCACCCTCGTACTTTCAGGAGTGTTCTTTCTCGGTGTTGCGATCGCTGCGGCGATGCGTTCTCACTAGTTCGGATCAGGCGAACAGTAGTTTCACTACCTTGGGTATTGCCTCATGTGCCTTGTCATACTTGTATCCCTATATACGCGACCACTACGAATTTGTTTTGTGTTATACCTATGGAGTACTCCCTGATATCCACTAGTTTACGGTGGAGTTTACAGTGCTGTATAGACTATGATGCTTATAAAAATGTGTTAATGGGGATAATGGTAACGCCTTAACACTATTTTGATACTTTATATTACTGATAGACATTACCTATTTAGCGTACACTACTACATAATAGATAGTTTAACGGATCCTTAGAAGATGGTGATTCTAACATCCTTTGAGTTACTTGTATTTCAATTGCTATTTCACTTGAGTTGGATTTATTGATGTAAGAATATTAATCCTGACTCGAGTGTTTTGTGTTTTGCTTTACGCTCGGGTCAGACTGAGTGGTTCAGCTTTCGAGACTCACCTTTGGAGTTGGAGCTTTGCTTGAAGATCCAACCATCTATTCTGCTTTCAGTATTCGATGATTCCAGTGATGTATTCTGATTTGTACATGATGTATCGTATTTCTCTTCTGTTGTAAACTCTGATGTATCTTATATATTTATATAGTAGTTTCATGAACTACTATCTCTTTTACTTCCGCTGCATATTATTACTCTATGTCTGTGATTCCGTGATTATTTATTTACTGTATATCTGAGTTTTGCCAAATTAAAATTAACAATTCGGCATTTTGAATTATTCAAGTACGACATGTGCGGATGTGAATAGCGCAAAATAGCGGGTCGTTACAGTTGGTATCAGAGCTTTTGGTAGCTCTAGGCAAAATTCAGCATATAGGGTAAATGTATTTACAGAATCACTCTCATTCGAGTTTCAATCTCTTCCTTTTTACTCAATTCCTTTGAATTTTGGAACGTTCCCTCGGTTCCGAAATTCATTCTTGTCCCTCACTATTCGTATTCTTCTGAATTTCGGAGTATCACATAACTCCACTTCGAATAACTCTTATAACGAATCGGCAGTCTCACCAAACTTCGAATTGATTTATAAAGGGGTGAAACTCCTTTACAATAGACATCGATTTACCAGAGATTTGTATCCTCGGTTTACGATGCTACCTATTCCTTGCTATACTTGAATTTTATTGAAATCGAATATAGATTTGCCTCGAAATTCTGCATCGATCTTATTCTTGAAGTCACGGTTGACCCGGTTAAGGTTGCCCATAAATTAAATAAGCTTCTCCATCTCCCAATTCTATTAATTGAATTATCTTATCTTCTGTTTCGAATTTATTATTGAATCAAATTTCTCTTTGATTTGATTTCCATTAAATTTGAATCTCTATACTTATTTTGAAATTCATTATTGTATCGTCGAGCGAGGAATTATGTTTGTAAATTAATATTTAAATGTTTTAAAATATGTTGTGTTGTTTGAGTTGTTGATGTTGATTTGGGTTTCCGATCGATTCGTTTGATCAACGCTATCGATAGGATTTCTAAAACACTTCAGCAGAGCAAACTGACACAAAATTTTCAAATTGGGTAAATTAAATAGTTTTGTATGATTATACTATATATAAGTGAAATTTTTTTTCTGAAATTAAATTGCTAAGGAAATTGTTGGCTGAAATAATATTTGACTACCATTTATTGTTTGTAAACCATTGACTATTGGATATTATAAATGAATGAATTTATAAAATTGATTTAAAAATTTAAATGGATTTAAACTAAATTTGAGAATTTAAATTTCCGGTGATTTCAAACTTTGATTTGAAAGTTTTAAAGTGTATAGTTTTAAAATATTTTCAAATTGAAATCATTTAAAAGAGTTAAAAGGTTTAAATCAGCGCTCTTCTCTTTGTCGCTGGAAAATAATTTCGGTGATGATGGCCGCATCATCGACATTCATTTTCGAGTTTCGAAGTGGAAAATAAACACGACTTGATTCATAATATATATATTGAAGATTTTAAATTTGATTTGATATATTATGAATATATATATTTATTTTATCTCTAAATTGTTTGAAGTTAATCGGAAATTTAATTCTTAAAATTTGGGTAAAAGATGATTTCGATTATAAATGAAACCAAATTTTGAATTAATATTTAAACTCGAGAGAATTGCATTAGAAATTTACTGGTATAATACTAAATTGCATTATATATAACTTAACTAAATTTTCAAAAGTTAACTATGTAATTGAATATTATACAGTAGATAATGATATCAAAGGAATTTTAAATAAATTTGAGTAGTTATAATAAATGTAAATATACTTAATAAATGCGATAAGATATATTAAGTAGAATAGATTTAATAATAATATGGAATAATGAAAAATTAAATTTGTCAAATAAAGTATGATTATATAAGTGACTATTCAAATTTAAGACCTTTGAAATTGTTAATTTATGAAAATTTGAAAACCTACAATATAAATTGTCTTTATAAATAAAACTTGAGTGCGTATAAAAAGGTTATACACTTAAAGTTTAATAATAAATTGGTTAATAGAGATAAATAGAATACTAGGTTAGTTGAATAATAAATGGGTTAATAAAATAAATTGTTGTTTGAAATAAATTCTGTAATGAACAATGATAAATCGAAAATAAACCAAGTTAAGGAAATTCCTTGAGCTTAAAGTCAATTGTTGAATATAAATTAATTTAAATTGAAATTTATATGGTTTAAATTAATTGTTTATAATGTAATTCAAGTCTATTTTCTTTTGGTCGTTTCTATTCTCCTACCTCCTTCCTTTTCGGGGACGAAAAGTTTTGAGTGGGGGAGAGTGTAACGACCCGTAAATTTTAACGGATTTAATAACGTTATTAATTGAAATATTGTGGAATTTTTAAACGATAAAATTGTGAAATATAAATTTATATTTGAAGTGCATCTAGTTAAACATAACAACTGGTAAATTTCCGTCCAAAAATATGAAAGTTTATTTTCGTGTGTAATTTATTTCAATTTAATCAGTTAGTAAATTGATGAAAATAAAGCGTTTTCAAAACCTAAATATTTTTACACGGAAGAATTCTAAACCATCTTCTGAGCAAACTCTATTTTTCATTTTTCCAAATTCAGACATCTTTAGCTCCGTCGATCTTATTTTTCTGTGTTTTTCATGCATTTTCCATAGTAGAAAATTTTAAAATTTTAAAATTCAATCGTACCACCAATATCTATATACCGTTTTGAGCGTCTAGTCACGCTAATCAAAACGGTATATTCATTTGTAAAATTCAAAGTTTGACGTTAAACGTCACGCTAATTTTACCTTTCCAAACGGACCGGTAAATGCGTGTTCAGCCTTGAATGTACAGCCTGAATCCATTTAAATTTGTAAATAAAATATTAGCTGATGGACGAATTCAATAGTGTAGTTGGCAGCTGAGTTAATGACATGGGAAGTTGTAAAAAATTAGGGGAAATGGACAGCACGTTCATATTTCAAAAAAAAATGGTATTTACTGCCGGCTTTGGTTTCCATCGGTTCACAGCAACAGTTGTATTGTTTCCTATTCATTCCTCCTCATAACTTGAATTCATGCTATAGAACCTATTCATTCTTCCCCATACTTTGAATTCATGCTATAGAACAAATAATATTAGCACGTAGACTTCATTTTCAGATTTCAATAATGTAGCTCTTCTGCCATTCGAAACTCTTCCACCCAAACTCGGTTGAGTGTCATTTCTTCGCCTCGTTTACGTCTCCCACTCCATCCCCTTGCATCGCCCCTTCACCACAAACACAACCGCCTTCACCATGACACCCCACAGCTCTACTCCTCCATGTTTACGTCGCCTTCCATAAAAAAATAAAAGAAAAGAAAAATCATTTTCACACGAAACTGGAACGCAACCTACTCGCTGCTCACCCTTACTCCACTGACGCATGGCCTCCCTCCTCTCTCTTCCCTCTGCCTGGCCTCTCGTAGTCAACCTACATGAAAGCACCGTCCTCCTCGCCACCTCCGCCTATCACATCCCGAACCACCCTAGCATCACCAAGGCCACCTCTGGCTCCACCTCAACCGACCCTGCAACCGTAGCAGCCGATCACCATCAGCTCGACAACCACCGTACCAACACCTCCCACGGCCGAACTCCAACCAATCCGGACCCACCAACCACGCGCCGCAGCAATACCCACTTGCTCCACCCTGTTCCAACGGCTGCGAAATGCCTCGACCTCGGCCTCCTTCACCTCTCCTCCCATGCACGGTCCTCCACCGTTCCACAAAATTTTTTCCTTTTCCCCTGTGCAACTCCGCCCGAGCACCTCCACCAACCCACTTCCGGCCTCGCCGCCGAACCCAAGTGAAACGCAGTCTCCGACTGCACCTCGCGTGCTTGCCTCTGCCTTGGCCTCCTACCAAGCCAGCCTGTGTGCAGCTTGTAATTGTAGGTTAGATTATAACTTGCCTTTATATGCTGTTTATTTTATATATTAAGCTACTGCGATATATATAAGTTGTTGCGCACGTATAGTATATGTCAAGTAATACTGGTTTGCAAATTTATTAAGTCGAATATATAATATATTTCCAAAGTTTCTATTAGTTTGAAATGTTAATGTATAGTTATATATGGGTTATTATAAATGGTTAGATATGTTGATATTTGAAATAGCCTGATAATAGTGTAATGTAAATATGCCTTCGAGCCTCACATATATTCTACTGTATACAAATTGATATAAGCTATATGAAAACTGTTTTTGCTGTGTAAAGGGTTAGCTGTTCAAAGTGAAGTTTTGACGTTGTTCAAGTTGTTTATTTTAGCGATATTTAAATGTCTTTGCATTTGCATGAGTCGGTTTTTTTAAAAAAAAAAGCGTAAGATATTATACAAATAACAGTTTGTATTATATTATTCTCAATATATATGTAACGATATATATAATATTTTAAATATATATAGCAGCACTTACAAAAGTTTGCACGTGCACATTATGAAATTTGCGTACTATTGGATCAAACGTGGGTATTGATATATATAAGGTGTATAAGGTGAAAGCTATTTATGCGTTGGTACTTAGAGTTGCCGACAGCTGTTTTATTGAGACATGTTAGTATTGTTCTTTATATAAATGTTATGTTGGTGGTTGGCAGTAAGTAACGTATAATATATATGAATCTTGTATTTTTATAAGTGTATATCAATAGTATTGATATAAAATATAATATGTTACGCATACGTTTACTCTAGTGTAAATTCTAATATGCTATATAAATAAGGAATGTCACATATCACAAAATATGAATTTCATCAGGGTTTTAAAAGGGTAACTTTGTATTATTATTGTCTACGTAGGTGATTTGGATATGTATTATGATTTGGAATATAATATAATTTAAATTAAATATTGGTTTAAGAAAAATAATAGTACAATATATATTTGTTTCGATTTTATCTGCATCGATCCGGTTCTGATTTGATTACGTTATTTCTTACCTATCAGTTTGTCCGTCGAATTCGTGCCAATCTTACTTTGCTTTGGAACTCGTGCTTGGATTCATAATTCATCTCATCATCGTTTCTCTCTAGCCTCGAAAGGTGAGCAATCACTCACGATTAATATTTTTTTATTTATTAAATTTGATTTCAATTGAAACGACAATTGAAATATGCTGTTGTTAGTTATTGCACTGTTATGTATCAGTTCACCTTTAACATCTGACACCATTATCTGTTAATTATTTATGCGATGATAATACAGTTTGGTTGACAATTGGTTGACTGTTTGTTGTTTATATTGGATGTTAAATTGTAATGTATAAAGTGATAAATATTATGCAATTGAATTTGACGTAGGATAATTAAAATTTGAATCGACATATATGTTGAATTTGATTGGAAATATGACCCCTTTTAAATTGTTATATTAATTGACATGTAAAATAGTGATAATTACACTTTGAACCATTGAACATATATTGGGTAAATTGTTGTAGTGAAAAATTGAAATCGAATGACAAGTGAAGAACCATATGAATAATTAGTGAAATAATCTTTAATCTACATGAAATGATAGTGTAGATTCTAGAGATAATTATATTAATTCACAAACAACAATGCGAATTAATACGATTATTTCAGGATTATTTGAATTAATTATTGCATTGTTATTGATTGTTGTTGTTGCTTGTTTATTTACTTTGACACCATCCCTGTTATCACACTGCAAGTTCCCTTTGCTATGTTTTGATTTTTGAATTGAAATGGAATCGGGTTGAAATGATAAATACCCAAATGAACTTGACTTAGGATAGAGAATTAAATAAAAATCCGATTGGTCGATAATTTGATTGCGAGAAAAAAGAAAAAAATAATGATTTTATTCGAATAAAGAATAAGTTTTGAAATGAAGTTGGATTTTGAATTTTATGAAAGGAAAATGTAAGGATTGAAATCTGAAACAAATATTAACGTAGTAATTGATGAAAGAACATTGTTTGAAATTTAATTATTTAATAATTAAATTTGGAATTATAAATAAACAATTTGGAATTAGTAATAATTGAGTTTTGAAATTATTAAGTTTGAAATCATTTAATAATTAAGTTTGAAGTTATAATTAAGTTTGGAATTATAATTAAGTTTGAAATTATAAGTTAAATTTATAATTTAGTTGAAATGATTTGATAATTAAGTTTCAATTCATAATTAAGTGGAAATGATTTAATAATTAAGTTTGAGTTTATAATCAAGTTTGTAATTATTAAGTTTTGAAATTATTAATAATTAAGATTGAAATTATTTAAAAATTTAATAAGATTTAATTATTTGATAATTGAATAAAATTGGATTCTTTGATAAGAGAAATTGAACTTTTGAATAAGTGGATTTGCACTTCGTTAATAAATGAAATTGAGTTTCTTTATTTATTAAAGTTTTGAAAAAAAATTATTTAAGTAAGTGAAATTGAAACTTCTTGATTATGTGGAATTTAGTTCTTTATTAATTGAGTTTGAAATTTGTAACGAAGTGAATACATAAATGAAAATTGAATTTCTTTAACAAGAAATAAATTGTGATTTATTGAAATGAATGAGAATTATTGAAATTAACGTAAGACTTGTAATTTAAGAATTCGACTTGATGAATCTAATTTAGTTAAAGTTGAAATTTTGACATAATGAAGTTGAACATAAGTAATTGATTTAATAAATTGGAAATTAAATGAAAATTGTTTTAGATGATATATTAGCTTAGCGAATATTGAATGAAATCGATAAACGAATTTAAATTGATTCGAATGAAATTTGACAATTTATGTAGCGACCCGACTTTCCACTCCAGGAAAATCGCATCACTAATTAAGAAAGAAAGGGATAGTAGAAGAAAAGAAAGATAAGAAAGAGAAAACAACACATCAGAATCTCACAGCGGAATGATTTAAATATAATATAGAACATATACATAGTATCTTATACATCAGAGTACACAACTAAACATCTCAATTTAGACAGTTATAACATTTCTGTCTAATACAATACAAGACATCATACAGAATAACACACAGCGGAAACACTAACTATATCTACACGCTGAAGCCTCCTGCTCCAAAGCTCCTCCAGAATTCGTCAAGAGATAACCTGAATCACTTGACTACTCATACATAATATGAGTACCCAAGAGTTTAATAAAATAGAAAATAAACACTCGGGTCAGACAGGGGTCTGGTGTGAGTAAACGGTTTAAGATTGCTTAACTTTAGAAAAACCTTTGAAAAGAAGGGTATCACGGAAGACTTCCCACACATAAACATGCAAAAGTTTTTACCTTACGCTAACCAAAACATTTGATAGGAAATCCGTTGATATTATAATAGTGTCTAGGGTTTTCAAATAAATATGAAATAGCCGAAATTGTTACATCTGTTAAATTCCAGCTACTAGCCACAATAGTGGGTAATACAAACAAAACCGTAGGGTCTCGTAGGGAAAATGGGTTTCCAACAATGGCAGGGCTACTGGGGTACCGCCCGTCATAGTACATGGCCTAGATCACCGTACCGAGGAGCCACCCTAACTCCCCTGCAACACAAGGCCGGGACCATTCCTTACTGAACAGTCCCGAACAAGACCACTCCGCAGTTGGCTGCAGACCAACTACCCACACAGCCGAAATATAAAGGGACTTCTAGACAGGGATGTATCTTGCTCTCCAGTGGGAGCGACTCACGAAGCCTTGCTGCACCTCCCCTGTTTTAGCCATTCCCGGTTGATGAGGCTTGAGGCTGCGATTACCTTTATAGGACCAATTATCTTAGAATGCTCATCGTCCACCTGACGATGTGCTGAAAGCATTCAATCCATACAAGTTCGTTCCGGGTTCGAACGAAACCGAAGGCACTATCTCGTTGCACTTATTATGGAATCACCCTCAGAGTCAACGACCATAGCCCTTGCACTCTAAAACCACCATCTCGAATCTATAAGCACTATTCCGTCAAACTCATTACGGAATCTCCCACAGATTTATACTGACGTATAACCCTTACACCTCGAGTCTTCACTTGCTCCACTTGGATTAACGACCTAACGTTTAATTGGAATCGATGTGGTTTTCGGATATCCAAATATGGAAACCCGATCCCGGTCTCATCGAAACCAAACGCCATTTTGATGTCCAAGTTATACTTAAGGGATTTAAACAATAGATATTTCAGAAAATATCACTTAACATAAATGGATGTATCATATTACACAGATAGATAAGCATCTATCACCACATGCATCTATACATATCACAAAGCAGCATATATATCACATTCAGATATAGCATATTCACATCATCACCCATCCATCAATGTCAACAACCAATATCATTAACTCATCCAATGATATATATCATCCAATCATTAATCATTCATAAACAAGTTTGATTCAAACTTGATTAATTTAATTAATCCTTAAATTAAATACTTGGATTATCTTCAATCCAACTTCTTATTCATTAATTAATTACAAATTAATTAATTAACGTCATTTAATTATCCATCTCAATTAATCTTCCCTGATTAATTATCACTTAATTACTTTAAGTAATTCTTACTTAATTACCTTTAATTAACTACACATGATTAAGCACTTTTAATTAATCACATTTGATTAATTACTCTTAATTAATCAAACTTAATTAATCACTTTTAATTAATCACCTTTGATTAATTACTTTAATTACATTTAGTAATTAAAACTAAATTATAAATTAGTTATCAATTAATAATTAATTAATTATTTCTATTAATTAATGATTACTTCATTAATTAAATTTCTTTCTTAATTAATTACTTTTACAAGTAATTAATCACTTAATTAATTACTCTTAATCCTTTTATTAATTAATCATTAATCAAATAATTTAAACCTTTAATTAATTATTAATTAATTCTTTAATTAATAACTAAAGTGATTAACTCTTAATCACATTTACTTAATTACTTTTCATAAAGAAATTATCCTTTACTTAATTACTTTTAGTAATTAACCACTTAATTACTTCACCAAGGAATTATATTAAATTAACTCATAAGTGATTATCTCAATTAATCACTAATTAATTAATTAACTTATTTAACTTAATCATTTAAATTAATTAAATGATTCCTTAATTTCTTATATTATAAAGACTCTTAATTAAGAAAATCATCATCTTAATTAAATCATTTATTAACAAATAAAACTTGATAATTAAAAATGATTTAATTATCTCAATTATCTTTACGAATTTAATTATCTTTAAACAATCAAAACTTATAATTTCTTAAATTATAATTGATTTCTAAACTTTAACCAATAATCTTTATTTAAAAATAAATTATTTTAAAAGTCAACTATGATTAAAACAATTTTAAATATTCAAATTAAACCTTGTTAAATCTTTAAAACTTTCCGTAGTTACTAAATAAAAGTTAATAGAACTTAATTCAAAATTACACTAATTTTATTTTAAACTTCCATATTATATATATATATATATATATATAAACTTTGTTTAACCAACTTTAAAACAATTTAGTTTTATAAACAAAGTTGTTTAACTCTTGTTTTAAAATTTTTATAAAAACCTTGTTGTTAATTTTTGAAACTTTTATAACTGCTTGTATCCAAATATAATCCTACCCAACATACTCGAGTAAACACAGAATTACACGCGACAAACCTGAGTAAATCCCTATCCAAACCCGAGTTTTCCCCCGAGCTCCCCACCTTTCTTCCTGCTTCGAGTCCCACACAACAAAACACGATGCAATCTTCGGGCCCCCTCCTTCTTCTCCCACTTCCCATTTCCAGATGCACAAAGCCGTGCACATGAACGTGCACGACCAACCTCGCCAACGACGAACCCCTATCCGGTCATCCCCAAGTCGACTTCAACTTCGACATCAACAAACTAAACCCAGAAAATCCAAACTCGATCGAGAACGAGTTTTCATCCTTTAATCCAAAACTGTCTGAAGCAACGTCACCTGAAAACCCAATATCCACGGCAACTCCAAACTCGAGCAACCTTGCCACCACTGTCGTAACCTTCCCACGTCACCTCGAAACCATAGCTTCACTCGCGACAGCCTCCGGTATCCCCACGACACCGCGAAACCACGATGAACACATCGGCCAAAAACAGGTAATAAAACCCTAACTCCTCGATTATCGGCCATCCCACTCAATTAAAAATTCTCGAAGCATTTTTCGCATGATCACAGAAACCCCCTCCACCTTCGAGTTCAACGGCGATGTCCAATTCGCCGTGGTTAGCCGTGATTTGGCTGAAAACCCCAAATCAGTAAATCCCAAAATACTCACTAATTCCCCCATTAAAAATTGTGATTCAAGTGCTAAAATTCATCATTTTCCATTTGCAATTCAATTATGAATCCAAAATTAAAAATTGAATTCATGAATTTCTGACCCAAATTCGAAATGTACTGTAAATTTAAATTTTTGTAACAAACTATTCAATTTAAAATCTTGAAATTATTTTTAGATGATAGCTTATAGGATTACAAACAACATTTGTAAACAAATCATAAGCAGATTCGAATTCAAATCCAAGTAATTGAATTTATTTGAAAACCTGCTATAGTTTACAGAGCTAATTTATGATTACAGGCATCTCAATATCATCAATTCCTCATACTAAATCTTGCAACAATTAAATCCAAGAATCCAGTCAATTCATCGAGATTCCATACACAAGAACAAGAGGAAATTTAAAATTTAAAACTGTTTTTAAACTTCATTTTACTCACCTTTGAAAAACAGAAGACAGAGACTGCATTTTCTCCTTTCCAGGCTTTTAAAATTCATATGCATGCTTCTGAATTCCATCTGCATGTTGAAGATTTACATCTTGATGCTTGATTATCTTTAATTTCTTGAATTGCTTGAATTATTCAAGTTGCTTACCTCTAACTTCATTCGAAAATCTTGTTTTAGCCTCTGTTTGAATTTCCAGACTTTACAGTTTTTCTGCATTTGTTTTCTTTTGATCTTTATTTGATTTGTTTTGATTCACATTTTCCTTTTCAGATTTGTATTAATTTTGTTGTTGAAGAGAGTAAAGGAATTCTTTTTCTGAAAATGAAGCTCATTTGTATTTTACAATTTAATTTTAAATCAACTTTACAAGAGAGTGACATTTGTCTATCTTATATTCTAATTAGCTTACACCTATACATAATAATTTACATTTGTCTTAACACATATTTAAAAGTTTAACAAGTGTTATTATTGTTAAATTAATGTTTAACAAATGTTTTTAATATTTAATTAATATTTTAAATGTTATTTCCTTATTAATAATCTATTTAAGCTACATACATACATTTATGTAATGTTAGATAATTATAAAATGCTTCCATCTTATAAAAATAAACTTTAGGCTTTCATTATCTCAAAAACAAATTCATATAGGCATTTTTAAACAACTTGTATTTTAATCAATTTAACTTAATCATTTGTTTATATATTGAGAAACTTAGTTTAACTCTTTACATAGATTTTTAAAACAATTTTTATCTTATTAAAAACAAAAGCTAAAATATATGTTTATAAAATAAGAAATTAACTTTATTATTTAAAATTTAAATTTCAAATATCATTTCAAAGACATTAAATCAAATTATCATTTCAAATTTCAAAACTAAAAATATATATATCGAAATAAAGTTTGGAAATACTTATTAAACTCAAATTTATAAAATTCCTATTTAAAACATATATATACAAATATATATATATATATATATACATTTCAAATAGAAACATTCTAACATTAAATTTATTAATTTCCATATTAAATTTTAAAACAAATATCAAATCACAATATATACATTCATATATATTACAATTTGAATATAAAGTTTTATTACATTAAAACTTCTTATTTACCAAAATAAATATTTCAAATCAAATTATTATAAACTTTCAAAAGAATTAAATTTGCCAATTCATATTGTTAAGAAAAATATTAATAGATATTAACAAATTATTGTTTTCAGCCTTTGAAATAAATCTTAACTGCCAATTTATAATAAGAAATGATCAAATCAATTTAATTATTAACAAAGATTATTAAATTGATATTGCTCAAAATTCCGGGTCGTCACATTCCTCCCCCTTAAAAGAATTTCATCCCCGAAATTTAAAAGCAAAGATAATTTAATAGCCCTAGCTTAAGGATTTAAATTTCAAACAGCAATCACAAAATCAATCATAGCACCAATTCAAACAAACAATTTATCTATCCAGAAAATTCTGAATAGAACTTCCTAATATTATCAAGAGTTTCCAGATTCTTATACTGGAATACTCGCTCTACAGAATCTTAATTAACTACACTGTTAAAACCAAGAACTCCCTCATCTGATCCTACAAATCTGAACAAGATATCAGACTAAACTCAAAACCAGTTCAACTACCAGATCCTTCTGAACTGCTGATTCTATCACTCAAAGAATCATACACATATTCCTCAGAGATATGTGAAATACAATGAATTTCAGCTATCCAAACTGGCAATTCAATCTTGTAGATCAAAATCAAATCTTCAGAGAACACAGGAAAAAAACTCAAAATACTTCTAGAGCGAACTCTCCAGTTTTACCCAGTCTTATATCTCCTTTGATTGGATAAAACTAAAACAATATTCAAACTCTAACTGCACATTCCAAAATTTCTCAATTCTTAACTGCACAACTCTTCAGATGCTCTGAGTCACCTTCAATATTCCTGATCAGCCTAACCCTTGCTGATTGCTTCAAGAAACAAATTGGACCAACTCAAACCAAAACTCCAGATCCTACCCAACAAAATGGCTCTCCCAAATATAATTTGCTGAAATCCAAAATACGATTCTATACCACATGCATCAATGGACTTCAAACCTACCTCTCCTATCTGGAATAACCAAACAGTTGCACTTGACAACCTTGCCTTCCACATCCAGAAAATTCCTTCAGACTTGAATTTCCTGTAGAAATCCTCTACTGCAACCTCCGGTTACTCCCATACCATAAAAACTGCCGACTCGCTTCCGCTGCACAACTCTGATCTAGAGCAGATAAGAATGCTATCGAAGAACATAAGCAAAATCTTTCTTCATACACTGTTCATCTGACACATAAAAATTTCAGTAACCATTCCACCTGGTCAAAACATCTCAACAGAATCTCAACTAGAATAAGATGGTCAATCCTTCTCCAAAGAATCTTGAGCTGCCTCACCAAACTCTTCTCGCTCTAAGAGTCATCCCTCTATATGGTTGAACCATCAAAATTACTCCTTAATCCCAAGTCGATAAGAAAACTCAATCTCCGGTTCAGGTCAACTTCTGAATTCCTCAAAAAAACATCTGGAGAACCTCCGACTACTTTTATAGCTTTTACCCCTAAATGAGATGCCCCAATCTCAAATCAAGAATACTCCAAGATTCGCAAACTAATCGCAAGTCACTTTCGCGATCCCACTCACTTCTGATTCCAAAGAACTGTCTCCTCAACTAGAACAGCTTTTCCTATTCAAGATAAATCTTCAAGAATGGCTTACCTATCAGAAACTGATAGATCACTTCCAACAGATATCTCGCTCTGCTGAGCCTCCCAAAGAAATGGATAACCTCCACTATCTGCCTGATCTGCCGATAGTAGAGTCCCAAAGATTACTGAATCATCGAAGAAACATATCCATGCTGCTGCTTCCAAACTTCACTTCAATGATACTACTAAGCCAAAAGATCTTCCTTAACCACAAACTTCTTGAAACACAAAACTAACATCGAAATCCTCTAAAACATCCTTGAGACGAGCAGACATCTTCTAAGAAACTCGGCTCAAAACCAAACTCCCACCACTTATCTTTTTAAGAAAACAAATAAGACCATGTCCGAAATGAGGTAACTCATAGGCCTTAGTCTCCTACTTCAATAAAGATGACACACCCTTACTCGAAATCCAGAGAATCTCTAAACATTCGAATCTTCATTGCAGTAGACATCAAATGCTCTTTCAACACCATCTAAATCTGGCTCCAAAAGAAACATCTTCCGAACCATCTATGGAAACTGCACCTCATCATATAGTTATTCCTTCCTAAGTCATCAAGACACCACCACTCGCTTCTCCTCAGCGGACAGATTTAGCTTTAGAAATCCCGCTCACTCGAGAGCAAATTATCCTCACACTCCAAGAATAGACTTCAATTCTTGAAAATACTTCCTCTGGACTCAAAGAAATCCTTTCTACAATCTACAAAACTTATTTGAGACAGTATTAGGCCTACAATCTCGATAAACACCTCCAACCACAATATATAAGCCTCAACCAATAGTGGTAGTCGTGTTACACACACTCCTACCTTATCTACCTTTATAACCTATGTTGGAAAATCCGAACAGATAACCCAACAGATTAGGTAGTTATATAAATATATATTTATATAAAAATTACAAGTACGCTCTCTCAAGATAGACACCACTCCAGAGCCTAGATATTCACTCAACCTAACGCTCTGATACCAGCTGTAGCGACCCGACTTTCCACTCCCGGAAAATCGGATCACTAATTAAGAAAGAAAGGGATAGAAGAAGAAAAGTAAGATAAGAAAGCGAAAACAACACATCAGAATCTCACAGCGGAACGATTTAAATATAATATAGAACATATACATAGTATCTTATACATCAGAGTACACAACTAAACATCTCAATTTAGACAGTTATAACATTTCTGTCTAATACAATACAAGACATCATACAGAATAACACAGCGGAAACACTAACTATATCTACATGCTGAAGCCTCCTACTCCAAAGCTTCTCCAGAATTCGTCAAGAGATAACCTGAATCACTTGACTACTCATACATAATATGAGTACCCAAGAGTTTAATAAAACAGAAAATAAACACTCGGGTCAGACAGTGGTCTGGTGTGAGTAAACGGTTTAAGATTGCTTAACCTTTAGAAAAACCTTTGAAAAGAAAGGTATCACGTAAGACTTCCCACACATAAACATGGAAAAGTTTTTACCTTACGCTAACCAAAACATTTAATAGGAAATCCGATGATATTATAATAGTGTCTAGGGTTTTCAAATAAATATGAAATAGCCGAAATTGTTACATCTATTAAATTCTAGCTACTAGCCACAAAAGTGGGTAATACAAACAAAACCGTAAGGTCTCGTAGGGAAAATGGGTTTCCAACAATGGCAGGGCTACTGGGGTACCGCCCGTCACAGTACGTGGCCTAGATCACCGTACCGAGGAGCCACCTTAAATCCCCTGCAACACAAGGCCCGGACCATTCCTTACTGAACAGTCCCGAACAAGACCACCCCGTAGTTGGCTGCAGACCAACTGCCCACACAGCCGAAATATAAAGGGACTTCTAGACAGGGATGTATCTTGCTCTCCAGTGGGAGCGACCCACAAAGCCTCGCTACACCTCCCCTGTTTTAGCCATTCCCGGTTGATGAGGCTTGAGGCTGCGATTACCTTTATAGGACCAATTATCTTATAATGCTCATCGTCCACCTGACGATGTGCTGAAAGCATTCAATCCATACAAGTTCGTTCCGGGTTCGAACGAAACCGAAGGCACTATCTCGTTGCACTCATTTTGGAATCACCCTCAGAGTCAACGACCATAGCCCTTGCACTCTAAAACCACCATCTCGAATCTATAAGCACTATTCCGTCAAACTCATTACGGAATCTCCCACAGAGTTATACTGACGTATAGCCCTTACACCTTGAGTCTTCACTTGCTCCACTTGGATTAACGACCTAACGTTTAATTGGAATTGATGTGGTTTTCGGATATCCAAATATGAAAACCCGATCCCGGTCTCATCGAAACCAAACGCCATTTTAATGTCCAAGTTATACTTAAGGGATTTAAACAATAGATATTTCAGAAAATATCACTTAACATAAATGGATGTATCATATTACACAGATAGATAAGCATCTATCACCACATGCATCTATACATATCACAAAGCAGCATATATATCACATTCAGATATAGCATATTCACATCATCACCCATCAATCAATGTCAACAACCAATATCATTAACTCGTCCAATGATATATATCATCCAATCATTAATCATTCATAAACAAGTTTGATTCAAACTTTATTAATTTAATTAATCCTTAAATTAAATACTTGGATTATCTTCAATCCAACTTCTTATTCATTAATTAATTACAAATTAATTAATTAACATCATTTAATTATCCATCTCAATTAATCTTCCCTGATTAATTATCACTTAATTACTTTAAGTAATTCTTACTTAATTACCTTTAATTAATTACACCTGATTAATCACTTTTAATTAATCACATTTGATTAATTACTCTTAATTAATCAAACTTAATTAATCACTTTTAATTAATCACCTTTGATTAATTACTTTAATTACATTTAGTAATTAAAACTAAATTATAAATTAATTATTAATTATTAATTAATTAATTATTTCTATTAATTAATGATTACTTCATTAATTAAATTTCTTTCTTAATTAATTACTTTTACAAGTAATTAATCACTTAATTAATTACTCTTAATCCTTTTATTAATTAATCATTAATCAAATAATTTAAACCTTTAATTAATTATTAATTAATTCTTTAATTAATAACTAAAGTGATTAACTCTTAATCACATTTACTTAATTACTTTTCATAAAGAAATTATCCTTTACTTAATTACTTTTAGTAATTAACCACTTAATTACTTCACCAAGGAATTATATTAAATTAACTCATAAGTGATTATCTTAATTAATCACTAATTAATTAATTAACTTATTTAACTTAATCATTTAAATTAATTAAATGATTCCTTAATTTCTTATATTATAAAGACTCTTAATTAAGAAAATCATCATCTTAATTAAATCATTTATTAACAAATAAAACTTGATAATTAAAAATGATTTAATTATCTCAATTATCTTTACAAATTTAATTATCTTTAAATAATCAAAACTTATAATTTCTTAAATTATAATTGATTTCTAAACTTTAACCATTAATCCTTATTTAAAAATAAATTATTTTAAAAGTCAACTATGATTAAAACAATTTTAAATATACAAATTAAACCTTTTTAAATCTTTAAAACTTTCCATAGTTACTAAATAAAAGTTAATGCAACTTAATTCAGAATTACACTAATTTTATTTTAAACTTCCATATTTTATATATATATAAACTTTGTTTAACCAACTTTAAAACAATTTAGTTTTATAAACAAACTTGTTTAACTCTTGTTTTAAAAACTTTATAAAAACCTTGCTGTTAATTTTTAAAACTTTTATAACTGCTTCTATCCAAATATAATCCTACCCAACATACTCGAGTAAACACAGAATTACACGCGACAAACCCGAGTAAATCCCTATCCAAACCCGAGTTTTCCCCCGAGCTCCCCACCTTTCTTCCTGCTTCGAGTCCCACACAACAAAACATGATGCAATCTTCGGGCCCCCTCCTTCTTCTCCCACTTCCCATTTCCAGATGCACAAAGCCATGCACATGAACGTGCACGACCAACCTCGCCAACGACGAACCCCTCTCCGGTCATCCCCAAGTCGACTTCAACTTCGACATCAACAAACTAAACCCAGAAAATCCAAACTCGATCGAGAACGAGTTTTCATCCTTCAATCCAAAACTGTCTGAAGCAATGTCGCCAGAAAACCCAATATCCACGGCAACTCCAAACTCGAGCAACCTTGCCACCACTGCCGTAACCTTCCCACGTCACCTCGATACCATAGCTTCACTCGCGACAGCCTCCGGTATCCGCACGACACCGCGAAACCACGATGAACACATCGGCCAAAAACAGGTAATAAAACCCTAACTCGATTATCGGCCATCCCACTCAATTAAAAATTCTCGAAGCATTTTTCGCATGATCATAGAAACCCCCTCCACCTTCGAGTTCAACGGCGATGTCCAATTCGCCGTGGTTAGCCATGATTTGGCCGAAAATCCCAAAATACTCACTAACTCCCCCACTAAAAATTGTGATTCAAGTGCTAAAAATCATCATTTTCCATTTGCAATTCAATTATGAATCCAAAATTAAAAATTGAATTCATGAATTTCTGACCCAAATTGGAAATGTACTGTAAATTTAAATTTTTGTAACAAACTATTCAATTTAAAATCTTGAAATTATTTTTCGATGATAGCTTATAAGATTACAAACAACATTTGTAAACAAATCATAAGCAGATTCGAATTCAAATCCAAGTTATTGAATTTATTTGAAAACCTGCATTTTCTCCTTTCCAGGCTTTTAAAATTCATATGCATGCTTCTGAATTCCATCTGCATGTCGAAGATTTACATCCTGATGCTTGATTATCTTTAATTTCTTGAATTGCTTGAATTATTCAAGTTGCTTGCCTCTAACTTCATTTGAAAATCTTGTTTTAGCCTCTGTTTGAATTTCCAGACTTTACAGTTTTTCTGCATTTGTTTTCTTTTGATCTTTATTTGATTTGATTTGATTCACATTTTCCTTTTCAGATTTGTATTAATTTTGTTGTTGAAGAGAGTAAAGGAATTCTTTTTCTGAAAATGAAGCTCATTTGTATTTTACAATTTAATTTTAAATCAAATTTACAAGAGAGTGACATTTGTCTATCTTATATTCTAATTAGCTTACACCTATACATAATAATTTACATTTGTCTTAACACATATTTAAAAGTTTAACAAGTGTTATTATTGTTAAATTAATGTTTAACAAATGTTTTTAATATTTAATTAATATTTTAAATGTTATTTCCTTATTAATAATCTATTTAAGCTACATACATACATTTATGTAATGTTAGATAATTACAAAATGCTTCCATCTTATAAAAATAAACTTTAGGCTTTCATTATCTTAAAAAAAATCATATAGGCATTTTTAAATAACTTGTATTTTAATCAATTTAACTTAATCATTTGTTTATATATTGAGAAACTTAGTTTAACTCTTTACATAGATTTTTAAAACAATTTTTATCTTATTAAAAACAAAAGCTAAAATATATGTTTATTAAATAAGAAATTAACTTTATTATTTAAAATTTAAATTTCAAATATCATTTCAAAGACATTAAATCAAATTATCATTTCAAATTTCAAAACTAAAAAAATATATATCTAAATAAAGTTTGGAAATACTTATTAAACTCAAATTTATAAAATTCCTATTTAAAACATATATATACAAATATATATATACATTTCAAATAGAAACATTCTAACATTAAATTTATTAATTTCCATATTAAATTTTAAAACAAATATCAAATCACAATATATACATTCCTATATATTACAATTTGAATATAAAGATTTATTACATTAAAACTTCTTATTTACCAAAATAAATATTTCAAACCAAATTATTATAAACTTTCAAAACAATTAAATTTGCCAATTCATATTGTTAAGAAAAATATAAATAGATATTAACAAATTATTGTTTTCAGCCTTTGAAATAAATCTTAACTTCCAATTGATAATAAGAAATGATCAAATCAATTTAATTATTAACAAAGATTATTAAATTGATATTGCTCAAAATTCCGGGTCGTCACAATTTAAATGATTTCGGAATGAAACTTATATACGAACTTGAATCAATATTTGAATTGTTTAAATAAAACTTGAAATTGAATTGTAAGATTTTGAATTGGTAATTTGGAAGTTTTGAATCGTAAATTATGTAAATTGACATAGAAAGACGAATGGAATATTGGTTTATAAATTTTAATTGAAATTGAAATTGATTTGGTTTTGAAATTTATTAAACGACCAATCGATGTAATAATTAAGTTATTAAAGAGACCGGAATCGGCTATGGATATACTCTCTATATAAACCGAAAACCACTTTAATAACTATACGCGGAGTGATGATCCAGAATGAAGTGGTTGGAATGATGTACGTGATGACTGAAGAAAGAGAACGATAATGGATAGCCTTGACACTTGTGTCAAATTGGAAATGACTAAAATCAGGAGCCGTTCCGGGCGAAATGGGGTTAGCCACCTCGAGCAAACGCACTTCTTCGTAACTACTACTCATTACTTGTTTATTGATTGCTGCACCCACGTACTTTCAGGAGTGTTGTTTCCCGGTGTTGCGATCGTTGCGGCGATGCGTTCTCACCAGTCCGTATCAGGCGAACGGTAGTTTCACTACCTTGGGTATTGCCTCATGTGCCTTGTCATACTTGTATCCCTATATACGCGACCACTATGAATTTGTTTTGTGTTATACCTATGGAGTACTCCCTGATATCCACTAGTTTACGGTGGAGTTTACAGTGCTGTATAGACTATGATGCTTATAAAAATGTGTTAAGGGGGATAATCGTAACGCCTTAACACTATTTTGATACTTTATATTACTGATATACATTATCTATTTAGCGTACACTACTACATAGTAGATAGTTTAACGGATCCTTAGAGGATGGTGATTCCAGCATCCTTTGAGTTACTTGTATTCCGATTGCTATTTCACTTGAGTTGGATTTATTGATATAAGAGTATTAATTCTGACTCGAGTGTTTTGTGTTTTGCTTTACGCTCGGGTCAGACTGAGTGGTTCAGCTTTCGAGACTCACCTTTGGAGTTGGAGCTTTGCTTGAAGATCCAGCCATCTATTCTGCTTTCAGTATTCGATGATTCCAGTGATGTATTCTGATTTGTACTTGATGTATCGTATTTCTCTTCTATTGTAAACTCTGATGTATCTTATATAATTATATAGTAGCTTCATGAACTACTATCTCTTTTACTTCCGCTGCATATTATTACTCTGTGTCTGTGATTCTGTGATTATCTATTTATTTTATATCTGAGTTTTGCCAAATTTAAATTAACAATTCGGCATTTTGAATTATTCAAGTCCGACATGTGCGGATGTGAATAGTTAAACATAGCGGGTCGTTACAATCGCAGACAAACAGAGTGATCTTCTCAGTGAACATTACCTATACTAAACAAAGGCAAATTTGCTCTTACCTTTCCTCGAGATTAGACTGTTCAGACTTGGAAAGTGGACCGACCTTTTCCTAACTACTGCTGAAATTGCAACCTAGTCACAAATTATTATAACATGTAAAGTTTCACATTTATCAAAAATTGTAAGATTGAGAAATAATTCATGTAGGAGACAGTAGGTACAACAGGTAATCAAGTTATATCTACCAATGAAACATGACGAATAAATAAAATTCAAATGGTCAGTATCAGACGTAATAAAAATGCACGGCTTGTAGGGAACTTATAATCAGTTAGAGACGAATTAATTTTTTTAAACAGAGTGATCAAATAAAGTCTGGCCAGCATGATACCATTTCCCCAAACACGTGTAATACAATTATTGTGAATCTAATGTAGTTGGATTCATTTGGGAAATGTAACATAAAAAACTTAATTAGGTGTAGCTCTGACTGTGACTAATTGAAAGAACATATAAATTCATGATAGTGAAACCTTTAGAGAGCATATACAAATACATGTTGAGAGTTGAGGCATAAAAGAAATATTAATGAAGATTTGAAACAACCACTATCAGAAAAAGAACCATATTCATTTACCAGATTACGTATTAAATACATTTCAGGCCGAAGAAAAAGTTGCCGCGAAATTGTAAGATTTATCCACGTTTATCAAATTTTATTAAAAAAAGGGTATGTAGAAAAAAAAAGTGTATGTACCCTATAACAGAACAATTTATGATCAAATCAAGTTTGATGAGCCAACCTACCAACTGTGCGGTCAGTTATATGCATAATATCCAAATTGAGTGAAAAGGATTACCAAATTAGTGACCTAAAACCTTTTATTTGAAGTAGATAAAAGGGACATAGGTTAGAATTGGAATGATAGATAATCAAATTAAGTTTTACTGCAAATCCTACCAACTTTGTCTTCAATACATAAAATCCCTAATTCGAGAAATAGAAATAAACCAACTACTGACCTAATTCGAATAAATCCCTGATTTGACTTCGTAGCTTCACCAACCGTATAATCCCTCTAATGTTGAATGTGTCAGGGCAAGATTAGTCGATAGAAAAAGAAAGAAGGAGGAGTGTAGGGTTTGTAGAGCGTGGATGACGAAGTGGGAAGTACAGAAACGAATACAGTTTTGGAATTCAAATAACAGTTTTAGGAAAAACACGTCGTTTGCGGAGCAATAATTACATACTGTCGAAAATGCCCTAAGTTTACAGAGGAGACGTGTCATCGTATAAATGATCTGTTTCTCTTTTCCTATTTAAGTAATAGATAATTTATAAATGGGATTATAAACAAAAAGGAAATTATAACTTGGAAAGTGTTTTATTAATGAATTCTAGCATTAATTAAGGATTTGGACCTAAGTTTTTAAAAGTGATGAAATTTACATAGTTTTGTTCATAAGATATAATAAACTTAATTAATAGTTTTACGAAATGATTCATAAATAATATTAGTGTCAAAGAAAATATACTAAGTTAAAGTATTGTGGAAAAAAAATTATAATAAACATAAATTGTCTTTTGAGTGAAAAATAGTTTCTTTAGAATATTTTCCTTTAATAAAAATATTTGAAAATAAATAATTAAAGGGATTATATGAAGAAGCACCTTTACAAAATGTTTGAACTTAAAACAGAAGTTTTTATGAACCTTTTTGAAAGTTAATAAATACATAAATTATATGTGGATCATTTCATCATACAAATATTTTGATCTAAGATTCGAGTACAAAACTATAAGGTGTTTACACCGGTCCGAAAAAGGATTTACAATAGATTCTTGACAGCAAACATTGATGGGAGTTTGTGGTTAGATACATGAGTTTTCTATTATAGTTGAGCATTATGCAAGGAAAGCAAAGGTTCTGATCTAGAAGCTTGATCAGAGTCCACACTAGATGATTAGGTGATCAATATTAGTTCGGAAATAAAGTTGTGAATTCGATAGAAGATCAAATAAAAAAATTGTATCAATGATTTGGGTATATCATATGGGTTTAAGTTTGTTAAATAATGATTTAGGTAAAATATGGTGGGTTTAGGTTCAGGGTAATTTCGGGGACGAAAATTTGTTAAGTAACAAAGAATGTAACGAGCTAGAATTCGACCACATTAAAATATACTATTTAAAGTGATTTTAAATATAAATTAGGCAACGTTATATGATACAAACAATATTAGATAGAATTTGGAAAGAGAAGTATATACAAAACTAGTAACATTTGCCTATATCGACAAAAGTGACAAAATGATGATTTTAGACAAGTAAGTTTCAATGGTTAAATAAATTATTTTAATATATTTTTAAGTGTTTATATTTTTATATATCAATATAAAAATTTATTTTTAAATTTGATGTACATAAATAAATGCTTCAACTAAAACGTCAAAATGTGAACGTAAAACATTTTGTCAAAAATCAATGTTTTGTCGATTAAAAGTTGTCGCAACGTTGTCGCACCATTATTTTCTTATATAGGAACATATATTCAAACAGTATAAGTGTCAATTAATTCTAATCAAGTTTACTTTTACTAAATATAATTAGAAAACTTCTAGAATTCATTAGTAAAAGTAAGTAAGAATTAACAAAAGTAAGAAAAAGTAAACATCAAATCTATATCACATCACAAACCAACATATTTATTATTTTACTTAGCTTAGTTCTTAAGGGATTAAGACATAAAGTAAGAAGTGAAAGATGATGTTAAGTGCTGAAAAAGGGGAGATTGCTTTAGGTTGAAGCAAGGATATTTTGGTAAGAGGTTATTCTGGTAAATTTACCACTTCTTTCTTTTTCTATAAATACCCACATTCTTCTTCACTTTCACTCACACTTCTTCAACTTTTTTTCTCATGCTTATTCATCTTCTTCCTCTCCTCTTTAATGGCTTCTGAGCTATAGAAAAAAATTAGAAAGAAATAATGTCAAAATATTTACAAAATATTCAAAAGAAATCAATGTTCATTCTCTTCAAATAAAACTCATCTTTTTTCCATATTTTACCTCTTCTTCTTTTGGCCATAACTTCTTCAGATCGAATCAAAATGCAAAATTATACTTTTTTCAAATCATGTATTTTCCAGTGGCTACAACTTTCATGTTCACTACTTTGTCTCATTCTAAACTTAAATATATAAAAAATCCACATCTTTCAAGTGCATTCTCTGGCCCTGTTTTTGAGACATAAAAAAGCCCATTTTGTTTTGATCAAAACTTGATCATAAATGATCCAAATTAAGAATTTTTTTTTTTGAATCATACATAATTTCGATGGCTACAAATTTCATGTTGAGAACTTTTCCACCTTTGAGGTTTGCTATGCGTGAAACTCAATTCTTTGAAGTGCATTTTCGGAATTCATTTTTGTCAATCCGACAATACCTCTTCTTCATTCTATCATATCTCCCTCAAAGCCACTTGTGTTCAAATGATTATTTTTTCAAATTCAAGAGAAAGTAATTTTCAACAACTTTCCAGTTAATAACTTTTCTAAATTTTGAGATTTAGAGGCCTAAAATCAAATGCAATATAACCTATTTTTCGGATCAAAATCTTGGGAATTCAAGATCAAGGCTTTACCGCTTCTTCTTCGTACTTTTGGCCAACCTCTGTCTCAAGCTTTTCCAAGCTATTGGAAGGTAGAGCATGTTGTTTGCTAGTGTTTAATGGAGTAGAAAGCAGTTAGTGAAGTGTTGGATGATTAGAATATTGGTAGGAAGTTTATCGCTTTGGTTTATGGTGAGAAACTATATTTAATATCCACATTAATATATGTACATGTTTGATGATGTGTTATGATTGCCATGGATTCTTATGCTTGTTTTAATCATTAATTATTGATTGTTTGATATGGTTGTTAAATTTTTTTACAAAGTCACGTTAATACACGTCGATAAGCACGAAGGAAAACACTTTCCTTTTGAAATTGAAATAATGTATATGGAATGCTTAAACCATTTGGAAATAGTTTTAGAATGAGTTAGAAATGTTTTACAAATGTTTAAATATGTTTAAATAAATAAAGGAAGAAAATAAGAATTTCATCTTGTATATTTTAAATATGTTCAAAATAATTTTTCAAAAAAATCGCGCTTTTGTAGTAAAGTGACCAAAGTTTAAAATTGATATTTTAAACATTTTAAAAATATGAAATAAATTCTAAAAATCTTTTACAATTTTTATAATAAACTTAAGTTGAAAAGATGGATTTCTAAATGATGTAGAAGTCATTTTGAAGAATATAGTTATTAAAACACTATTTGCAACCTTTTTCGCAATGCTTTTCGCAGCACTTTTATGCTGCGAATTCTATAACCTATTGAATATGAGTTTAAACGTAACGATAATTCCTAGAATCAATTCTGAATGTTTTTAAAAAGAAAATTAAGAGTTTAAAAATATAATTTCGAATTTTATAATCAATTCCAAAATAAATCTAAGAACTGAGTATGCGGAAACAACTAGTACATTTGTCCCGCTTGTGAGATCTGGAAAGATAAAACAAGGTGTTTAACTAAGGTTAGGAATGGTGCAACTAGTGCCATGAACTTACCTGGCCTGTGTTTTCTATTTTTAGGCGAAGGGTAGAATAAATCGAAAGGAAAGACCGGATGCTCTAAAAGATTATATTTAAGTTTTTCCAAGATAAAAGAAAACAAAAAATTCTTTGAAGTCATTTAACCGCTTAACATCTTTTATTCAATGATTGGTATGAAGAAACAAGGATCAAATTTGGATGATTCCTATCCAAAAAATGAGGATCAGATTTGGGTGATTCCTATCTGAAAACCCCTTCAAATTAATTTTCAAAATAAAACATATTGAAGACAAAGATCATTGAAGACAAAGATCTTCATGATGTAGGATTACTTGCCACTAGTCTCTGGAGGTGAAATTTACCATATCTAAGGTGGCAGTAGTGCTATATTATGAAAATATTTGATTTGCAAAAATATGATTTGAAGTTAAGAAAGAAATCTTTGATTAAGATTTAACGAATGATTTGGGAATATTTTCCCTAAGTTAGAAGTTATAACTTGAATATAAGAAATCTTTGATAAAGATTTAATGAATTAATGCTTTGGAAAGGTTTTCCTAAGTAAAAGAGAAAATGATTTAGAGTTATTCCAAGATTTAAGAAAGGTTTAAATAAATCAAATGATTTGATAACTTAGGCTTAATGATTCCATGTACTCTTGGAAAGAAAATGGAATAAATTGAAAAGAATATATCTAAGAAAGATATTTTATAAACGATGAAGTAAGTGATTGATGATTGATATCCATATATGAACTAACATCCTTTTATTGATAATTGGCTTCGAAGGAACCGGGGCCAAATTTGGGTGATCCTTATCCAAAAACCACTTCAAACCAATGTATATGTTCGAAAATGTACGCATGTTGAAGATGATGATTATTGAAGATCGAGGATCTTCATAGCGTGAGGACTGCTTGTTGACATGCTCTGGGTCACTCCTATTATAGAGTTATTTATAGCAGTGGTCTCCTCGTTGTGGATATTTTTTTGGATTTCATGGGCTCCTCGCCTAGTAATAGCCGAGGAAAGTGTCTTTGGTTTTGTTCTGTCCCAGAACGAACTTAATGAACTTGTATGGATGTTTGTCTGGCATCGTATTCTAAATCATGTTTGAGTGGTTTCTATAAATGTATATTAGTTGGTGGTGGAGAAGGAAATTTCTTTTATCTTAACACCTTTTCCCAAGACATATGAATTTAGAAAGTTATACTTTTCTAGAAATCAGACATGTGATGTGGAATGACAATGTGGCATTCAAAGTGGAACCTGTTATGATCAAAGTGTGGTTTCGTATGAAAAACATGGCTTTAAAGAAATTGAGCATTGCCTCACTGTCCACACATCCCGAAAGATGATATGGGATACTATATGGTCTGATAGACACAAATTCGGAATAAGTTTGCATGGTGGTGTCCAATATGTTGGGCCCTTTAGGAAAAACATCCCTCAAGGCAATTATTTTCCATTTTTATAAAGTGGTTAGCTTTAGAAAATCAGTGAACTACAGGATATCAGTAGTAGTATGGTAAGTACAGTTCCAAGTGACTTGCTTGAGAAAAGCAATTATGGCACCGTAGGAACTATGTTTGTTATGCGTGGATCGGAGAAAAAGACCACTAGTTCCCTATCATGTTGGAAATACAATCCTAATACGAGATTTATAGTTTTGATTGTAGTCCTAAAATAGCTGTAATGCTTTGCAAACATTTCAGCTACCCCTTTTCGTATCATACATTCCATCCGGTATATTTTGTTGACCCAGTCTGGATATATTCCCTTAGACTTAATCCATATATTGATACCTTATGTGAATAAGTTCATTTGAAAAGTGTTTTTAAAAGAATGTCATTAAAAATAATATCAAGTGTATTTTGGTATAGAATTCTTTTGGTTATCATAAGGTAAAAACCTGTCCATGTTTATGTGTGGACGTGGTCTTATAAGATACCCTTCTTTTCAATGGTATTGATAGCATCGTCATGATCTATGCATTTAAAATTTCGAGTATCTCAGGCTGGTTTATAAAGCCTCATCCGGGTATTTTAAATACTCGGGTCAGATCCGAGTAGTTTTAGAATTAATTGAAGACGGTTGGATTTTCCGGAGGAAAGCTGGAGATCTTCGTTATCTTATGGACATATTATATTATCCACTGCGTCTATTGCATTTTTTTTTTCGGCATTTGCAAGGATGAAGTTATAACTATCCAGGCTGAATCTAGGTTGAACTCTGATATTGTATTTCAAAGTTTTACATTGTAAAGATTATTATTGAAATAATATATTTTATTCCATTCTTTTGAGATTCTATCTATCTTTATTTTCTTTCCACCCTTAATAATTAGTCTTTTCGTGCAATTTGAGTTAGACATGTGTGGTTTATTGTCAATTCAAAGGGTGCAGAAAAAGACATTATAGAAAAATTTGAGAATACCATCAAGGAATTTGGATTTAAAGAAGATGATAACAGAGGATTATGAGGTGGCAAACACTCGTGAAGGATGTTCACAAACTCAAAGAAAAGATATGAGGATTTTAAAAAGATAATAGGTTAGAAACGCCCATTCCAGTTAAAGTTGATAGTGCTACAAGATTATTAGTGTTAGTTAATGTTGTAGGGCAACTTCCAGCGGTTGTTTTCTTAGGTTGGGTTATAAACATTGGTTATCCATATTGGGGGTAAAACATGTACGATATTATAGGAAAACTTCCATTTATTTTGTTTCCAGTGTGGACCACAATGTTATGGGAAAACAAATAGGATAAGGAAATTTCAAAAATGATAGATAATCTAATATATTAGATAAGAAAAATAGTAGAAAGTGGAAGTGAAGAAATGAATTAAGAAAATTAATTTAATTGAATGCTAAATTAAAAATAAAATAAAATTATAAGGAAATTTTAGTAAGCAAAGGGCAGGGAAATGATGTTCAATGGCACGGGTCAACGTCCCTATACCTCAAATCGTGGAATTTATAATTGAATGCAGTCGATGGTTTCTTTGTAAATAAAAAAAGGTTATGAAACCTAAAATTTACCACGTAAATTAACTGAAGTCCACCATCGACATTAGATTGACTACTAGACCCCAATTTCATAAAATGTAGATAAACTTAATTTTAAAAACCCGTATGTATGTATGCTTTTGAAAAAAAATTGAATTGAGATATTTTTTAAATGAAACAATTTGTGGATAATTTCAGAAAATAATATAAAAATAATTTTGAATTGAAAAAGAAAAATTTTGAATTTTTTTGAAATTCTACATACTTGAGATAGGGGAGTAATTGACAAGTTGATTAGTACGAATTTTACTATGCAGCAAAAGTGAGAGCAAAATTGTAACAACCCACCTTTTTGAACGGTATAAATCAACAATAAACCACACATGTCTAACTCAAACCATTCAAAAAGGAGGATTTTCAATGTGATAAATAAGAAAACAAGAGAAAAGAAGGAATAAAAAAAATCTCATAATGAAATGACAAAATATAATAATTAAATAAACAGTTCATGATGCTATTTTACAAGTAACATTCGATTACACATTTACAATACAATAAGAGTTATACATACAGCAAGATTATAGGATAATGCAACAGAACAACATGATATAGTGGAATAATAATAACATAATGCTAAACTCTGTCTTCATCCTCCAAAAATAACGTCTTCAACACTAAACAGCTTAGGTTTACCCAAGCGTAATGAAAAGACAAAACACTCGACTCGGAACTAAAAGATCTTATGTAAGTTAAATCAACAACAAGTAAATATGAGTGTAATGGCTTCAGTGATGTCTATGGGATTTTACATCTCCTATCCAGTATATAACGTGTGCGCAATAACTTAAGAGATGATTTGGGATTTCCATCTCCTAAGGATCCATTAAACTATTTATATGTAGTAACGTACACTATATATGTAATGTTTATTAGTAAAGCAAAGTATTAAAATAGCGCTAAGACGTTACCCATATCCCCCTTAACAGATTATTATAAATGTCGTAGTTTATACAGTATTGTAAACTCCAACAAACCGATGGGCTGTCGGGGAGCACTCCATAGGTACGAGACAAACCAAATCATAATGGGCTCGATAAGGCATATGACAAGGCATGTGAAGCAATGCTCAGGGTAGGATTCTACTGTTTTGCACAACCGAACTGGTAGTAACGCATAGCAGCTACTACCGCCCACCTCCGAACACATTCTCATAATCAAATCGAAGTGGCCACCAATTGATCATAAGATAATAGAAATGGTATCGAAGAAGAGTGTTCGATCGAAGAAGCGACCTTGCTTGGCCTAGGATAGCTCCTGTTTTAGTCATATCAAGTAGACCTAAAGGTCAGGGCTGCGTTCTTACCTCATATCAGTAGCGTTTGCCAAACCATCCTACTTCGTTCTGGGTTCTCCACCATGTACATGGTTGTTAAAGTGGTTTCGGAATCGGTAGAGAGTATGACAATACCCGATCCCGGTCTCTTTAACAACCAATCATTATATTTTTCACACCGTGGTCATTTTATAAAAACATACTTAAATAGTAAACCTAGAAAATAGTTTATACCTTCATGTGAAGATATCCATATATTTATTCCAAAGGTATAAATATATCCATAAATACCGAGAGATTTTCTTTCAATCAATTTCGAAAATAAATTATAAATCTCTCTTAAACCATTTATAAACTATTTATATGCTTTAAGACCATTTATAAAGCTATTTATAAATTCCAAAATAGTTTACAACTCTTCCCCTTTTCATAAACTTCCACTCAAATCTCTTTATGCTTTCAAATCCCTTTATACAAGCTCTTTTATAACACCCTTTATTAAATCCTTTAAAACTTTTATAACCCCTTTATAAAACCATTTTAAAGCCCTTCATAAAAAATCTTTATAAAATCCTTTTATAAAGTTCAAAAATCTTCTATTTTATTATAAAAGTCTATATTTATTTCTTAAATTAAAACTCTATTTATTATATTGAATTAAATTTAATATATATATATATATGTGTGTGTGTGTGTGTGTATTAAAGCTTTATTAGATATTTTATTCAATTAAAATTTTAGACTATTTAAAATATATATTTAAAACTAAATAAAATTATAAGTTAAAATCTTAAATTTGCATTTAAAACTATACATTAACATATACTCTGAAGCTGTAAAACATATAAAATAAATTATTTCCAAATATAAATTTTAAAGTAAAATCATTAAATTAAATTTATAAATCAAATTTATTATCAAACATACTTTGACATTTAGAAAACAATTTAAAATAGACCAATGGTGTCCGTATATAATTTTCCACAACATGGTCATGTGATAAAGTATGTATCATTTCAACCCAAAATAGTTAAATTTCCTAAGTATGTATCATTTCAACCCTAATCCCGATTCAAATATTTCCAAATCAATAAAATCGCTCGGGTATGTATCATTCCAACCCATACTGATTTTCCCAAATCTATAGGATCATTTGGGTATGCATCATTTTAACCCATAGTGATTTTCTTAATAATAAAATGAGTGAACTTGTAATGTGATAACAACAAATAAACATCCACCACAATCAACATCCAAATCAGTCAATAAATCACAACAATTAACTGGTTATCAATATCAGGTATTTAGCTATCAATTTAATTCCAATATTAATTTAAATGGTAATTTAATTAAAATTAAATTTAAATGACCACTTAAACTACCAAATAGAAAACAATAAAATATTTATCAATTCATAAATTTAATTCAACTAACATAAAAAGGTTCAGTATTTATGAGTGGGTTAAATCGCTCACCTTTGATTTTCAATCGAACTAAAATCCAACCATACCAGTTCCATGTTGTCTGGAATTTTGGTACGATCCCAATGGAAGAAAGCGCGTCCAAAACCGAGTTTGTATGAAAAAATTATGTTTGTTAGAACGTTTGAAAATTAAAAATTAAATTACAATATCCCTGGGGCAAACTTGTAATAACCTAGTTTCCTTAAATCCTTATGCGAACGATCAGGACAAGACTCGCCTACAGTCGCCATCAACACATGCCTGCTGCGCCAAACTTGGACCAAGCTTCGACCATCAGATCATGTCGTGTGCTCACCGCCTTCTACCGCCCCACCACTGGCCACACGCACCACCCAGCCTCACCGAAATGACCACGGCCCCGCCACCTTTCACCGTCGATTCTAGCGATGTTATTCCCAATTGACACAAACTAACCATGTGGATGCACTCTATTTGACACCCTCTACAAGTCGGTACCCTCCGATCATCGATTAGTCGATGATCCGCCGTTAAATCCAAAACACTAGCAACAGACGGCTGAGAAAGATCGCCAAATTCAGGCCAAATCGGGAACAGATTGCAAAAATGAATTGCAGTAGTAGATTGCGTTCGTCGAGAGCTTTCTGACGATCTATTATTTGATATAGTTTGAGGAGTTTGAAATTTCGATTTGATTTTGAAATTTGAAACTAGGGTTTTGGAAATAGGAATTAGGGTTTAGAGATTACAGCCATTTGAGAAGGAAGAAGAGAATAGAAAAATATGCATATAAGAAAATGAATAAAAGAAGCTGCTAGAGTTTATAACGGCCTATATATAGACAGAGAAAGATAGAACGAATGGACAAATAGAATTGGGTCGAAACGATAACACTGAAAAGCCCATTTCGATCCTGAAACGAAAGTAGGTCATCCCATATATCAAAATATAGGTTTTTGATATTATTAAACTTAATGGAACTAGTTTTGAACCCTAATTCAATTGTATACAAAAGTTAGCCTTTAAAAATAAATTCTATCTGTCTAAATTCTTTTAGTCAATTTCTATGCGTTTTGAGCTTGCATAATCAAACGATAAGTCTGATCATTGCGAAACTTGAAATCTTATAATAGTTCACCGTTATGGATCCAATGAAATTGGTTCGTCGAAATCCCGGACGATGCCCAAAATGGCTATTTTCACATTAATTAATTAAATTATTATTGAATTTGTTTAATCACTTTTAAATTCTAATTTATTAGTTAACAATTTTCATCATTCTTGATTACAAAGAACTTTATAATCTTTTACAATAAATTTTCCATGTCAAATCCAATATTTAAATATTGCATTAATTCAGCGTTCAATTACAACTGTAACAAATACAAGTTTATTATACTTTAAATTTCAACCAAATTTTATTATTTCGATTTACATGTTCTTTCTATTAACTCAACCATTACCCTGTGTGTTCATTTAACATAAGTTTTCAAATTATTGCATTCCTATTCTACCATCGTCATCTTAACTAATATTAACTAAAATATTTAATTACATTAACTTCACATTGATTTCTCAAGTAATTCCAAATTAATTAAATAATAAGATGATAATAAATCAACTGCTATACAATAATAATTCACCTTTTTAACCTATTATTTACGAACAAAGGTTGATAAATTAGTTGCCAAATATTGATTTCAATTATATTAACCAATTTCAATTAATTAAATATAATTTCTCTTTTTCATACCATATTGATTTAAATCCTTATTTACCTTTATTGTTACCATTAATTGCAATAACCTTAAACAGTTGCCAATCTCATTCAATCAACCTAAATTATATTCTAATAATTTTTTCCATTTGTTAATCATGATTTTTAATTTCTCACAATATCAAACTCCAAAAATCATATTAAATATAATATTTTTAATTAGCAAATACGAATCGTTACACTCTTTCCCACTCAAAACTTTTCGTCCTCGAAAAAGAATAAGAATGAATTAAAATGTTTGTATATTTTATTCAAAATATTCCATTTATAAACACTTTAATCTTAAAATTTTAGTTTAATATAAATTTTGAAAATAACTCAACTTCCATAAAAATTTCTAAATCTCAATTCACGAAAAATTTGGGCAAAGTCTCCTCTGCACGGCTAGGTTAGAAAAAATAGTAATATCAGTAATTACATTATATATCATATTTCAATAAAAGGACATCCCAAACCATAGGAAAAAAATAAAATATCGCTACAAACTGTAATCCGAAAATGTACCTATTTGTCGGGCAAATAACATTATTTATGAAACCAAAAGCAACAGCTATTGCTTCCATAAACCTGTATTCCACTTATATAATCCAAAATAGTGAGAATTATGTACAAGATAAATATTTAGTTGTTTCAATTAGTAACAAAAGCAAATCAACACAAAACATATGCAAACAAAATAGCATGACCATTATATGCAACAAAAGAATCCATCATACATCCGTAGCAACCAAAACTAATCGTTTGTTTGGTTTAGAAACTTCTCATCATACAAGGATGATAAATAAACTAATAAGTGTACCTTACGCTGAACGGCATTAGATAATATCTTAATAAATTATTCATACAACCTTAAACAATTTGAAGTATCCTTTCCCAAACTTTCCATTAGCCAAACAATACAGAATTTAAATGTTATTTAAGTTTATTCGATCAATTTCCCTTTTACACTTTATTTAATTTCTTTTACTTTCAGTTCCCATTCATACCAGGTCATATTTTATAAATTTTCATTCAGTTGCTTACATAATATATTTCCCATTCAATATTTGAAATCATCATTAAATACAATGTTAAAGTATTAAATACATTTCATTTATTTTCAATTTATTCATACAAGGTTATCTCTTATGAATTTATGTTCATTTATTCACATAGATTATTTCAAACTCGATTATTTAGAACATTGATAAATCAATTCTTAAAATATTATTTAAGTTTCATTGCAATTAATTCACATTCATTGTTTATATAGCTTGATTTCAATTTAATATTAATATTCATTAATGAATCATTTCAACTTAAGTTTCTAACTTATAAATTTACTGTTAACGTAAAAATCGGATGCTAACACTCCGGTGTAGATTGAAGTTGAGCGAAAGCACCACATGTGAACACGGGAACTAAAAACAAGTAGAAAAGTCACAGAGAAAGCAGAAAAAACAACAGTTTTTATAGTGGTTCGGCTTAGGGTAAGCCTACGTCCACTTTAATTCTCTTTATTACTGAATCGATTACAACTTTACAACAATCTTCAATTACAATTCTGATGAGACAAACAACTAGAACTTTGATGCAGAAGAATTCTTTGAATCCATGTAGATTGCGCTAGATTTCCTCTCGAAGTTAGTTGAGATGCCTTTCGTACTTGAAGTGTCGAGTGAGTCGAGAATTCAGCAGAGTATCGGCGCTTAAAGAGGTCGGCCAAAAAGTCCCCTTCAAGTTTGAGGTAGGTTGGTATTTATAGGAAAATTCTCCCCTTAGGTCGTAAGTCGTGACCGATCTATGGTAGGTCGTGGCCGACTCATCTGGCCCAACCCTCTGGTTTCACATAGGTTTACTTGTATAAGTCCCAGGTCGCCCCCGAGTCAACACAACCTTGTCTCAGTAATACGGCATCGGGCTTACATTTAGTAGCTTTAGGTCGTGGACGACTCAAGCTAGGTCGTGAGTTGTGAACGAGTTAACTGGCAAGTCACAAGTCACGGCTTAACTGGTAAGTCCTGGATCTTGTACGAGTTAAGAGGCACTGTGCCAAGTAGCTGCATTGAACTTGCCTTCCTTTACTTGGGTCGTGAAGGACTTAACATAGGTCATAGGTCAGTTGCGACTTAGGTCGGTAGCTGTCTTAGGTCGGTAGCTATCTTAGGTCGGTAGCTATCTTAGGTCGGCATCTAGTTTTAGGCAGTTGGGTCGGCGTTCTTGCTAAGCATTAGGTCGGCAATCTGTTAAGCCTTAAGTCGGTATCCCTCTTAGGCCTTAGGTCGGTATCCCCTTAGTCTTAGGTCGGCATGCCTCTCAAACCAGTTAGGTCGGTATCCATGTTAGGTCGGCAACCTTTAGGGTCGGTAATCTTTCAAATCATTGAGCCATGGCTGGGGTGGAGTTAACAATTGCCCCTCGAAGTATACGCCTATTGGCTAGGTCGTGTGCTTCGATATCCTCTAACCTGTCCACTCTTTAAGTCGGTAGGTCGTACGCGACCTATCAGTTAGGTCGTACGTGCCGCTTCAGATCCCTCCACTGCAAGGTATAAGTCACATCTTCTCCTTCCTCCTCATCACTTACTCTCTTGCTTGATTCTGCCATTAAAAACTTTCCTGAGCTCCAAAAGGCGATTTCACTCCAATCAATTACTGACAACCTTTGCTACTCATTGCGTATGTGATTCTGCTCTTCTCTTGATCCCTTATTGTCATCGATTCACGAATTCCATCCAAACCAAACCCACCCCTTGCGCACTGCTTCACTGCGAATCTCATTACACCTGTAGTTTGTGAGCCTGAGTTAGCTTGGTTCTGGCTTTAAATGATCGATGAGATGATGAAGATGGTTTACTGCTTCTGGCTAGTTGATTTTGATTTGTGTTCGGATTGCAAGGTGTTGAACATGTAGTGGTTTCGAATTGGTTTATTGGATGATCCGATATCATGAATGAAACGGCATGAATGGAATGAGGGTTTTTTGTGGATGGAGCGGCTAACGGGTTAACGGGTTGAGTGGAGTGAGATACTGACTTGGACGCGACCCAGTGATTTTGGGTGACCTAACCTTTGGCCGACCTAATCCTTAAATCATGGCCGAGTTATCCCTTCGGGGGAAAAATGCCGACCTAATCTTCTACCGATCCAACCCTTAAACCGTGGCCGAGTTAACCCTTAAACCGTGGCCGAGTTAACCCTTGGGGAATTTCACACCACTTTTTGAACCGGAGCCTTCCTCCTTACTACTCCTCATGACCTAAAGAACTACCGATTTAAGGAATCGGAGACTTTAATCTTAACTCGCGAGAGATTCCTTGAGTCGCAGCCGAGTTAACACTTGGATGCCCAACTTGAGTTCTTACTTAAAAGCATAGTTCCAATTTGAATTCTTAACTTGATCTACTGTATTGGACTGCCTAAATCCTGGATTGTTTTAACTTTTTTGCCTTATTTCACAGACCACATTAACTCATAGGCTAACAACCTGCTGAAAACAACAATCACAAAAACCAAGGCGAATATACTGCCATTGACTGCCCACATCAAATGACAGATTAGTCGACATAAAGTAATCAACTTAAAAACACCGTATGAAATGCTGTGAATCAATCAACTAAAGTGAAATATCAATGCAAAGTACCGCTAACTTAAACTGATTTGTTTGCATTAACATTACACTTGCGTATTAAAACAACGAACCCTGGACTTTATAACTGACAAATACTTGCTAGTTTTTATTCCAGCTATATTTGCTTATTGCTTGATTGATTTTACACAACACTTCACACATATTAGGAAACATGCACCTTCATGTTTGAATATCCAGTTGTTTGTGTAGAATGACTTCCTTCCAAGAAGAAGAAGTGGTAGCTCAAGCGGGAGAAATTCTTCAGACAGCTGTTCCCATAGAGAATCCTCCAGAGAGAACTTCGACTATCCTAACTCCGAGAGCGTTTATTCAGCTACGTACTCAATTTGGTTTTGCTGAAAATGATGCCCTACTTCCCGGGCCAAATGATACTGCCGACAGTCCTCCCCTTGGTTTTGTCGCAGACAATCGTCAAATGTGCCTAAGTGGGGCGATTCCTCCCTTTAATGACTTCCTTCGAACCCTTCTCCTTCGGTTGACAATCTCTCCATTCCAACTTCATCCTAATGGCTACGCCATCTTGATGGGGTTGTGTGTTTTGTTTAGGAGAAATCTTGATCGCTTGCCAAGTTTTGAAGAAATTCGCTACTTATGCTCGTTTGCAAAGAGTAAAGACCATCCTTCCCTCATTATTTTGAGAAGTGCTAGAAACCGCAAGCTTATTTCTGATCTTACCGAAAGTGTTCATGGATTTTTGAACCAGTTTTTCTTTGCTCGCTGCCCCCCAGGTTTTATGCCATCTGGAGAGTACGAAGTAAGATTACTGTTTCTATTTTCTCCGTTTCCAAACTTTTTCGAGATCCGAACTACCAATTGCTAATTTCATTCTTTGCTCTTTTCAGCACTTCCTCTCCCTTCTAGAGATCCAAGCCATAAGCAAGTTTTTGAAAGATTAAGTGCTGTGGCCGTAGAAGAGAGAAGTATAAAAATTTTGTTGAGGGAAGAACTTTTGCATCAGTACGGGCTTTTACACATTTCTCGTTCTACTCATCCCCATGAGGTCTCAGACTCCCCGGTTAAAACACTAGATGCCCCAGTCTCTTCTGACGCACCCATACCAAAAGAACCTGCCCCTGAGGCTTCTCTAGTGAAGTGCTCTACTACTGTCGATGTTGCGGGGTCGTCTGGCAAATCTGCACTTGCCCCGGTCATTGAGGAAGAAGAGCCTCAGGGATCTCCCTAACGTTCACAGAAGTCTGAAGAAGAGGCCGGGAAAACAAGCCCTGTCAGGCAGAGCGAGGACGACACTTTCGAAGGGTTGAGCGACCTCTTTACCACCTCACAGGAGATCTTTAAAGACGACCCTGCCACCACAAGGGTTTTTTCTTCAGTAGTAGAAGCGACTTCTTCTTTGCAACGAGTTCCATCGACCCAAGAGTTGACGTTAACTACTACTCCCACAACTACTCCACGATCGAAGAGTGGTTCGTAGTTTGATGCGCGTAGTTTGCACATCACACACTTAGAATCTTTCGGCATTTTCATACACCTAATTCTTTTTACTTTGAAGATTCTACAGTTATGCTTCTTTTCTCTGAAGACTTTTAAGACTTGTCTCTTTTTTTTATTTCAGATTCTCCGATGGGAAGCAACGGCTCTTACTATGACGACTTTCAGCGCTACGGGAGGCGTAGTCAATATGATTGTAGGCGCTACTTTCCCGTTCATAGAGCAACCGATGAAGAGAGAGCCGCCCGAAAGGCTCAGGAGAGGAGGGCTCAAGAAGAGCGTTATGAGAAAAAAGAAAGGGAGGAGCACCATGATTCTTCCTAGAGAGGTGACGACTCTCACAAAAGAAAGTCACATGATGATCGGGAAAAAAGCCATATAGTTGAGGACCCAAGCAAGCGTGCCCGGTACAGTGAGAAGCATGCATCTACAACTCCTGAAAAGGCCACTGCTCCAATTACTTCTCAATCTCCTGCCCCTTCCCATACTGATATTCGGACAATTATCAATAGGCCTTCATATCAAGTTGGGCCAGGTCCAGCTACTCTCCAAAGACGGTTTCCACAATGGTGCATGAAGGGGGTTCGCTTCGATCTTGATTTGGTTCCAATTGACAAGCCTGCCATGTTGCAAAATCTTGATGCCGTCAGACTTGATATTGAAAGAATGTCGAGCTGGAAAAAGCTTGTTGACGAACTTCAAAGGGTAAACCGTGTGAATCTCGAGGCCATGCTTACTATGGAGAATGAAAAAGCTGAATGGCAAAAGGTTCTTGAGCAGCATGATACCGAAATGAGGAGCATCACTACTTATAATGAAGAGCTTGAAGCGAAGGTCGAGAAGCTTAAAGAAGAGCTCACGACTTCTTCTACTTCCTATACTCAAAAAGAAGAAGTGCTTCAGAAACAAGTGAGGGCTGCTCATGCCGGCCAAAAAGACGCCGAAGACAGGCTCGAAGTGCAAAAGAGAATCAATGAGGGCTATATTGCTGATATTGCAGAGCTTCGGAAGAAAACTGACTCTCAAGAGGCGTAAATCGAAATGCTTAAGCTTCAACTCTCCAAAGCTGAAAGAGAGCGTGACGAGGCCGTTGCCGGTAGAATTGCAGCTGAAGAATCTCATGAGGCAATGAAGACCAGCATCAGCTCAACATTATTTGACTTCTATCTGCACAGCTTCATGGGGCGCGGTAGTCTCGCCTTTCTTGGCCCCAAATATGAAGTTACACTGGCTGAAGTGTGGGAGGCTGCACTTGACATGCTTGGCGGTAAAGGTGCTGGCTATGCCGAATCAGCTCTTGAGGAGCATTACTTGGATGACGACGCTCGCGCCGCTCTCGCCAAGGGAAAAGAACTTGCAAAATTAAGAGCCAAAATGGCAGAAGGGGAACGTTTAGGAAAAACTGCTTCAACTGTTCCAGTTCAGCCTTCACCTTCAGCTGAAATTGACATTGTCGGCTCCAGTTCTCATTCTCCGTCCCCTGCTAAAGTTACCACTGAGATCACAAGCACACAGGGTGGAGATGAAGGCGAAGAGAGTGCTGAAGCATAGGCTTATGAGGTTGATATCAGGAAGCTGACTTCTCCAGGTAACTCTACTGTCAATCTTGCTCAAGTAGACTGCTCATTTGCTTCTTATGGGTTTGATGAGCTTCTTGACTATTTCCTGAACCTCAACGAGCCTTTATCTCCTCTCTTTACTGACTTTAACTTCTTTTCTTCTGTAGAGAAAGTGTCGAGCATCATTCAAAATTCCCCTCATCCAGTTATTCCTCCTCCGTCTCTTCAGATCACTCCTCCTTCTGCCTCGCAACCAGGATCACAAGAGGAGCAAATAGAAGCTCTCCAAGACTTGGACGATCCCATTGCTTCACAAGAACACAGGGGAGAAGAAAATGAAGGGAGTGAGAAGACTCCAGAACCATCTGGCTCCGATGATGAACCGTTAATTACACTTCTCTCTCCAGGGAGTGGGTCTTCTTCCAGGTAGAGAGGGAAGCAGGGAGTCTCTAAGAAGAAGAAGAAGGAGGCTTCTGCTAGCGAGACACAAGCGGGAGAAGAACCTATTGTATCCCTTTCCCCTTCCTCTCCTACTCTTACAAGCCGGCCTAAGAAGTTGACCATTCGGCCAGGCGCAGGCTCAAAAGGCAGAAGGAAGAAGAAATAATGGCTTTGGTCCTGTGCGTTTTATATCGCTTTTTTGCTTTTTGCATGTACTGGCCGGAGATTGTGCGGGTACCGGCCTCCGCTTTCTTTCATCTTTTTATTTTGAAACCTGTACCTGTACAAAATTTTAATAGTATTGAATAAAATGATTCTTTTCGTTTATACAAACTTCTGTCTGTATTTGAGAATGCATTTACTATTCATTTTTGTACAAGTTTCTTTATATGATATTGAAGTGAGCTTGTGGTATGTTGTTCGAGCGTAATTTTTACCAATGTAGTTATACCATGTTGCCCCTATACCATAAGCTCGTTGCAATATTTTATACTTTGAGGGGACTTGTACTCTTATTTTCTGGAGAATAATTATTCCATACTTGGAGGAACATTATTTTGTTAAAAATAGAGTACAGCTCCCTCCATATGAGTTTTTACGCTTCATCCTTCGAAGATATCACTTTTTCTTTTGTGCATACACACATTTTTACCAAGTGAATTCTTCTATGTGGTAAAGCGGGCCTCTAAAGGGCACTTTAACTTCTTTTTGAGGAAGAGTATTTTCCAGAATAAGTGAATCATTCTTCCTTTGAGAGTTAAAGTGTGCCTTTTAAGAGGGCTTCTCTTTTCTTTTTTTTTATTGCGCCTCAGTGGAGGGCTTTCTGATCTTTGCTTTGCATTTCTGACGAAATGCTTCTTTGAAAAGTTGTACCTCTGAGGAGGGCTTTTTCACGTTTCAACACTTGGAAGTTTTATTTCAATCTTGATGAAATGTGTGCCTCCTAAGAGTTGTGCCTCCGAGGAGGGCTTTCCACGTTTCAACACTTGGAAGTTTTATTTCAATCTCGGTGAAACGTGTGCCTCCGAAGAGGTCTTTCTGTTTGATTGCACCTGTGGGAAGAGGTTTTTTGTTTGATTGTGCCCCTGGGAAGGGGTCTTTTAGTTTGATTGTGCCTCTAGGAAGAGGTCTTTTGTTTCTGACCCTTGGGAGAGGCTTTTATTTTTCCCTGTTCGCTGGGAAGCTGGACTCCGAAGAGGGCTTTTCACATTTCATCTCACGGGAGTATATCACCGATCACGGTGAAATGCATGCCTCTGAGTAGGGTTTTTGCCTGGAAGTTTGGAGTTTCTTTCTCTCGGTTGGACGGATTCACGGGAAATGTATCAACCGATCAATCCGCAACTTTGTATCGAGAAAGGTCTCTCTTTTTCTGGTTAAACCCGCTCGAGGTCTTTTAGCATTTCAACTGTGGTGAAATGGGCCTTCGATGAGGGCTTTTCACGTTTCAACACTTGGAAGTTTTATTTCAATCTCGGTCAAACGTGTGCCTCTGAGTAGGGCTTTTGCCTGGAAGTTTGGAGTTTCTTTCTCTCGGTTGGATGGATTCACGGGAGTGTATCAACCGATCAGTCCGCAACTTTGTATCGAGAAAGATCTCTCTTTTTCTGGCGAAGCCCGCTCGAGGTCTTTATCCTCCGAAGAGTTGTGCCTCCGAAGAGGGCTTGTGCCTCCGAAGAGGTCTTTTGCTGATTGATGCTTGCTCGCCCATGTCTCTTTGCCATCTATTCATGTCGGCGATCCCCGTTATCTTTTGCAAGTGTCATCTTTTTTTTTTAGTTGCCAATAATTTCCCTTATCCAAGGAAATATACTTCATAGTTAAGCGAGTTGGTGGTGGTAGACACAGGCTATTTAACTGGTTGTTTGTTTGTTCAAACATTTGCAGTTAGTTAGATATGGCCCACTTCCATCCACATTGCTAACTTTTGTTCGAAGCACTTTTTTTGTAGGATTTGAGTATGGAAATTTTGAATGGTTTAGCGTTTGCTTGCTGGGTGATGTCGGAGATCGCATGGTCTTGTGACGGGTAAGCTTTGTTTTTATGGCCTGCATTATTAAATCGACATTTTAATAACATAGTTAACGTATTTTATATGTCGAAATAGAACAAAGCAGTTTATAATAGTAGAGAACACAAGATTTATAGTGGTTCGGCCAGAAACTGGGCCTACATCCACTTTATAGATTTTCATTATTCACTTGCTTTACAATTGCTTTCAATACAAGAATCATATATTTGTAATTCTTTCACAACATTTCATCAAAGCTTTCAAGTAAAATAGGGACGCAAATGATTGTTGTTCCAAGCTCTTGGGATTAGTTCTCCTTCGACAGTTGTAAGTTTGAATGTGCCGTCAAGAAGCTTCGTGCCTATAACATACGGCCCTTCCCAGTTTGGCCCAAACACACCTGTGGCTGTCATAATTCTCTTCAGGACTAGGTCCCCAACTTCAAAGCTGCGCTGACGAACTTTGGAATTGAAGTGCCTGGCTATCCTTTGTTAATGAGCTGCAATTCTAAGCCTAGCCTCTTCTCTTCTTTCGTCAAGGAGGTCAAGTGCTTCCAGTTGCAGTCTATCATTCTCATCTTGATCGAAATGGATCCTTCTGTGTGAGGGGACTTCAGTTTCCACTGGAATCATCGCTTCTGACCCGTATGCCAATGAAAATGGAGTATGCCCAGTCGCAGTTTTGTGGGTGGTTCTGTATGCCCATAGTGCAAGCGGTAACTTGTCAACCCAACCACCTTTTGCTTTTTCCAGCTGCTTTTTGATGGTTGATTTGATGATTTTGTTTACTGCTTCCACTTGCCCGTTTGCCTGCGGATTAGCCACTGTTGAGAAGCTTTTTCGGATCCTGAATCGTTTGCAGAAATCTTGGAACTCCTCACTTTCAAACTGAGTACCATTGTCTGTGATTATCTTATGAGGCACACCATATCTGCAAATGATATTTTTAGTCACGAAGCTTATCATTTTCTTAGAAGTAATAGTAGCCAATGGTTCGGCTTCAGCCCATTTAGTGAAGTAATCAACAGCAACGATAGCATATTTAATCCCTGATTTGGCAGTTGGCAAAGGCCCAATGAGATCTATTCCCCAGATGGCAAACGGCCATGGACTGACCATTTGTGTTAGCTCAGTGGAAGGTGCTCTAGGAATTTTAGCAAATCTTTGGCATTTATCGCACTTTCGGGAATAATCAGCAGCATCCTGATTAATTTCTGGCCAAAAGTATCCATAACGGAGGATTTTCTTTGCTAAAGTTTGACCACCTGTATGATCCCCACATTCCCTTTCGTGTACTTCAGTCAGAATTGTCTTAGCTTCTTCCTTTGTCACGCATTGGAGTAGTGGCATTGAAAATCCTCGTCTGTACAAACGACCATCTCGAATTATATATCTGGAGGCTTTCCTCATCAGTTTCTGTCATTCTTTTGAACTTTCTGGCAAAGAACCATTGAGTAAATATTCAAGTATCAGAGTCATCCATGATTCTTGACCTTGGGATACATTCATAATCCAATCAACATCCATTTCATCTGTGCTTGGAGCTGACAAGACTTCGACGGGAATTAATCCCAATAGTTGAGCTTCACCAGTACTCGAATACTTTGCAAGAGAATCCACTTTCATGTTCTCTTCTCGGGGTATATGGTTTATTGAATAACGGTCAGAATCTTGAAGGAGCTCCCAGGCTTTTATTAAATAGGCGGGTAGATTACCTCCTTTAGCTTGAAATTCCTTCTTGACTTGGCAAACGATAAGTTGAGAATCACTAAAGATTTGCAGTGCCTTAATGTTTAGTTCTTTAGTGATCCTCAAACCAGCAATAAGGGCTTCATATTCTGCTTCATTATTTGTCGAAGGAAATTCTAGTCTCAGTGCATAACATAGTGATCGCCCTTCTGGGGTTTCTAGGATAACCCCTGCTCCAGAACAGTAATCATTCCTTGCGCCATCAACATATAATTTCCATTGGATTGGGATGTTATCAGTGACTTCTTCCTCACTATCACCCTTATCCGTACATTCTGCGATGAAATCTGCCAAAGCTTGTCCATTGATTGCTTTTCGGGGATGGTAAGTGATGTCATATTGGCTGAGTTCAATATTCCATTTCAAAAGATGGCCCGAAGTCTCAGGACGGAATAAGACTTGCTTTAGAGGTTGATCAGTAAGGACTTTGATGGGATGAGCTTGGAAATACGGCCTCAATTTTCTTGATGCGATCAACAAACAATAGGCGAGCTTTTCCAATCTTGAATAGTTCATCTCTGCCCCAGTGAATCTTTTGCTGATATAATAGACTAGGCGTTGAATCCTTGCATCTTCCCGTACCAACACTGCACTGAGAGCATGAGACGAAATTGCCAAATATATGAAGAGATCTTCACCACTGTCAGGCTTTGAAAGTATCGGAGGCACTTCCATATGACGAACCAACTCATCAAATGCTTTCTGACATTCAGGAGTCCACTCAAAGTTTTTCCTTCCTTTCTTCAGATCATCAAAGAATGGAATGCATTTGTCAGTAGCTTTGGAAATGAACCGACTCAAAGCAGCAACCTTTCCATTGAGACGTTGCAATTCCTTCTTCGTTCTAGGAGCGTTGACCTCTCTCAGGGCAGTGATCTGAGCTGGATTGGCTTCAATGCCCCTAGCGCTCACAATGAAACCCAAAAACTTTCCGGACTCCACTCCAAATGAACATTTCAAGGGATTAAGCTTCATTCTGTACTTGCGGAGTACTGCAAACATCTCTGCCAAGTGATCCATATGGTCCACTGCTTTCTTAGACTTTACTAGCATATCATCAACATAAACTTCCATTGTCTTACCAATCTGTGGTTTAAACATGGCATTAACAAGCCTTTGGTAAGTTGCCCCTGCATTCTTGAGTCCGAAAGGCATGACCTTGTAGCAGTAGAGTCCAACATCTGTGATGAAGCTAGTATCCTCTTGATCCGGCTCATGCATCATAATCTGGTTATATCCGGAGTATGCATCCATAAAAGATAACAATTCATGTCCTGCCGTCCCATCCACCAACTGATCGATCCTAGGCAGCGGGAAACAGTCTTTGGGGCAGGCTTTGTTCAGATTTGAGAAATCAATGCATACTCTCCACTTTCCATTAGCCTTTTTCACCAGCACTGGATTTGATACCCAATTTGGATAAGTAGATTCTCTGATGAAACCGTTCTCCATGAGCCGATCCACTTCTTCTTTTAACGATGTCGTTCTCTTAGGACCCTGGGTTCTTCTCTTCTGTTTCACAGGTGTAAACTTTGGATCAATGTTCAGAGTGTGTACTGCAATCTTTGGGGATATTCCACACATGTCAGCATGAGTCCAAGCGAATACATCCAAATTAGCCTTCAAAAATGAAAACATAACATTCTGAACTGTTGTGTTGAGTTGTGAACCCACATTAAGCACTTTGTTTGGGTCCTTTGGGTCAACGGGCACCGGCACTGTTACCTCTACCGGTACTACTCTATTCTCCCCTGCACTGGCTTTCCTAGGATCCATCTCTCTTCGTGCACCACTACATTCGCCAGTGCAGGGTCCACCCTGTAATTGCTACAATGTTGGTTCTTTGATACGGACTGGAGCCGCCGCACCTTTTTCCATTTCTCTTTTCCTTGATTCTCGCAACTCTGCAAAGTAACATTCTCGCCCAGCATCTTGGTCTCCCTTAATCACACCAACTCCGTTATCTGTGGGGAATTTTAGAGTCAGACACTACGGGGCAAGAACAGCTTTGAACGCAGCAAGAGTCGGTCCGCCTAAAATGGCATTGTAGGCAGAGAATTCTTCAACAATTATAAAGGTTTGCTTTCGAGCCACCTTCCTCAGTCCCTTTCCAAGTTCTACAAACAAATCTATGGTCCCAATCGGCTGTTTGGGTTCTCTAGCAAACCCAGCAATCTTAAATGATGAAGCTTGAACGTCAGCCATTGGAATTTTCATTTGATCAAAGGTCTTCTTGAAGAGGATGTTGCATGAAGCTCCGCAATCAACTAGAACTCTTCTCACAGTTGCCGGCCCAATACCAGCGGATATGACTAAAGGATCTATGGTCGGAGCCTCGATACCCAAAGAATCTCTGGCACTAAATACAATATCTTCTATGGAAGTATTTTGTTGCTTTAAAGGCGCATCATTCTCTAAAACAAAAATATTCTCTTCGGCTGTTACATGCCTCAAGGCCCGGGCATACCTTTCCATCTCGCCCCAGCTTTTGCCTGCTGGGTGAGGTCCTCCAGTTATTATATTGATAACAGGTCTTTCCGATTCATGCTCTACGGGCTTCTCACTTGAGGCAGGACGGTGAGCGGGAACTTGTTGTCCTTGAGTTGGCGAAGCTGGGGCATTTATGTTCCTTTTCACATACTGTTGGAGTTTGTTTTCCTTCAAGAGTTGTTCAATTACCTCTTTCAACTGACGGCATTCGTTGGTGTCATGGCCGGGCTGGTTGTGGAACCGGCAGAACCTTCCACTTTTTTCCATCTTAATCGCAACTCTCATTTTAGGTGGTGTCGGATAATTGACATCATCTTTGGTTGCAAAGAAGATGTTTTCAGGGGTATCGGTCAAGGGTGTGAAATTGAAAGAACGGCCTTTCTTAGCGTCTCCCTGTTTCTTTCCACCATCATTTCCCCTTTTCTGAGTGTTAGGTTCTTCCTTGTTCGAAGGAGGACCATTGTTTCCGACTTCTGCTGATACCACCTTAGCCGGTGTTTGGAGGCTCTCCAAGTGCATGAATTCATCCGCTTTCTTATAGAATTTGTCGAGCGAGTTTGGTTCTTTCATTTTCAACCATTTTCCAAATTCACTCGATTTGTCAATTGCCCTCATCAAGTATGTTAGGACCATGCGTGGCTCAGCATTATCTACCTCGGCCAATGCTATGTTAAAACGATTTAAAAATGATCTGATAGATTCTCACGGATTTTGCTCTAGACTTGACAGTGACAATATATCCTTTTCTTTAGAAGCATACAATCGAAATTGCTCCTTGAATTTCCTGGTCAAATCGGAGAATTGATCAATGGACCTGACTGGCAGCTTTGTAAACCACAATAGAGCCACACCTTCGAGATATACCGGGAAATATCGACATTTAATTTCATCAGACGCCCTGGCACCAGTCATATGCCAGTCGTACTTATACAGAAACTCGTTTGGATCACTCGTCCCCTTGTAAGCCGAAATAGTAGAGGGAACGAATTTCCTTGGGAACTCTGCCTTCAAGATCTTTTCAGTAAATGGAGTTTTGTTTGGAGCAAAACCCCACTCTTTCTCATCTTCATCTCTCCGCATATTTTCCTTCATGATTTGACGAACCATACCCGAAAAATACTCTTCATCATTTACAGGCTCTGGAGGGCACACATCAGCCACTCTCTCTGAATTCTGTCTTGACAATCGTTCACGGAGGGTCGGCTGCGGCCCTGATCCTCCAGCTTGAGGAGGAGTCCTTTCTACAGGGTCTGCAGCTCTTTGAGAAATGTTCCCTTCAACATCCTGAACTCCCATAGTAGGGTTCCCATCATTATTAACCGGTTGACGATTTGCCCCTAGCAGATCATTCAACTTACTCAAGATCAGGGCATTCTGGGCATTCTGGGCATTCTGGGCTTCCAACTGCGCATTCTGAGCATTTAATTGTTGATTCAGCCCCAAAACTACAGCGTCCAATTCAGCTCGCGTAACCCCAACAGTTGGAGCTGCTTGACTTGAAGGAGGAGAGGTAGCAGTATTCTCTTGAACATTGTCGGATCTTACAGAACTTCGTTTTCTCCCAGGAGCCATTACTTCCAATAAACTTCTGGTTTTACAAGAAATCCTTTCAACAATCCTTCGCGGAGCAATAGTGGAAGTTTCCTGAGTTGGTTTCTCAGTGAAAGCACCAAAAATGTTAACGTAAAAATCGGACGCTAACACTCCGGTGTAGATTGAAGTTGAGCGAAAGCACCACCCGTGAACACGGGAACTAAAAACAAGTAGAAAAGTCACAGAGAAAGCAGAAAAAAAAACAGTTTTTATAGTGGTTCGACATAGGGTAAGCCTACGTGCACTTTAATTCTCTTTATTACTGAATCGATTACAACTTTACAACAATCTTCAATTACAATTCTGATGAGACAAACAACTAGAACTTTGATGCAGAAGAATTCTTTGGATCCATGTAGATTGCGTTAGATTTCCTCTCGAAGTTAGTTGAGATGCCTTTCGTATTTAAAGTGTCGAGTGAGTCGAGAATTCAGCAGAGTATCGGCGCTTAAAGAGGTCGGCCAGAAAGTCCCCTTCAAGTTTGAGGTAGGTTGGTATTTATAGGAAAATTCTCCCCTTAGGTCGTAAGTCGTGACCGATCTATGGTAGGTCGTGGCCGACTCATCTGGCCCAACCCCCTGGTTTCACATAGGTTTACTTGTATAAGTCCCAGGTCGCCCCCAAGTCAACACAACCTTGTCTCAGTAATACGGCATCGGGCTTACATTTAGTAGCTTTAGGTCATGGACGACTCAAGCTAGGTCGTGAGTCGTGAACGAGTTAACTGGCAAGTCGCAAGTCATGGCTTAACTGGTAAGTCCTGGATCTTGTACGAGTTAAGAGGCCAAACATGCCTTCTTTTACTTGGGTTGTGAACGACTTAACATAGGTCATAGGTCGGTTGCGACTTAGGTCGGTAGCTGTCTTAGGTCAGTAGCTATCTTAGGTCGGCATCCAGCTTTAGGCAGTTGGGTCGGCATTCTTGCTAAGCATTAGGTCGGCAATCTGTTCAGCCTTAAGTCGGTATCCCTCTCAGGCCTTAGGTCGGTATCCCCTTAGTCTTAGGTCGGCATTCCTCTCAAACCAGTTAGGTCGTTATCCATGTTAGGTCGGCAACCTTTAGGGTCGGTAATCTTTTAAGTCGTTGAGCCATGGCTGGGGCAGAGTTAACATTTACATTCACTTCTTCACATACAGTATCATTTAATAATAAACTTATTTGTGACTCATTCTAGCATTTCTTAGAGTTTACAATCATTTCCTTAGATAACATTCAGTTATTACTATTCAATCTAATTATAAATCACCTCAAAACATAAATCTAAGTTTATAATCATTTACTTAAGTTATATTCCGTTTTACTATTCAATTTAATTATTAAGCATGCTAAAACTTAACTCATGTTTACAATATTTCTTATACATCCTAAATTTTCTGTTTACATATGGACATGATTTCATTTTTCATCATTATTATTACTTAAGTTTTCACTTGTATAATTCTTTTACATACTCATAATTAACGTTTAAACTTTTCTTTACATTTCTAGTAAGTTTTATATATGTCTTTTAGAATGTAATTGAATGTTATACAGATTTATCCTATTCATATTAATAAACAAAAATGCTCAATAGTTTACATCTTATTAATTTTCACTATCTTTTAACTTGCAAGTTAAAAATATCCAGTTTCTCATATTTTCATTAAACAATTACCTTTTAATTAAGATTTCAATTTAAATGTTCCTAATTTATTAAAATAATCAAGATTTCATTTTATTACAATAACTGAAAATCATTGATTAACAGAAAACTTAAGAACTACATACTAGATTTCATTGCAAATCATCTAAAAATAATATATACTTATATCTCTTATATAGAAAACATACTTAGAAATTTAAAAAATAAGATTTATTCATCGAAACAAATGTGTAGCAAAGCTACTAGAGTGGTCTTCCCACTTTGAAACTCGAAAATGAACATTGATGATGTCGTGATCATCATCGAAATTATTTTCCAGCGATAGAAGAGGGGAGTGCAGAACTTAAATCCTTTTAAATTATTTTAAAACATTTCTTTCAAATCACATTGAAAATATTTTTATGCGAAAATAATTTCAAATAATACTAATATTATATTCCAAAATCTTAAACCAGTTTTAAAAACTTTGGAACTTAAGTTCTCAAATTTCCAATCTATATTCACTTTATTTGTAAATCCTATTTTGTAATCAATATTTATAAAATTTCACTTCCTAATAAACAGATGTATCACATACAACTATATCCATTTATAAAAAATTATTTTTTTATATACAAAATATAATACTAGGTAAAATTATTTCGTTTACCTATTTTCGAAACAATATTGTGTTTGTTTGCCTATTAAGTGTTTAGAAATCTCAATCGATGCCATAGCGGATGTACCGACCAGAATTTATAAATACTAAACAGAATAAATTAATACAATATAAAAATATTCTTATAGCACTAACAAATATGCTCTCTTGTACATATATACTCTCAAACTCATTCTATGGTATTAATCATGCTATCTCTAATGAGTTAACCCCAAACAGGCTAAGGTATCTGGAAACCAAAGCTCTGTTACCAACTGTAACGATCGACCTTTTTGGACGGTTTAAATCAACATAAACCACACATTTCTAACTCAAACCATTCAAAAGAGAGGATTGTCAATTGGGAAATAAGAAAATGAGAGAAAAGAAGGAAAAAAAAACGGAGAATCTCATAGTGGAATGATAAAATATAATATCGAAGAAACAGTTCATGAAGCTGTTTTACAAATAACATTTGATTACACATTTACAATACAATCAGAGTTATGCATATAGTAGGATAATAGGATAATGCAGCGGAATAATATAATATAGTGGAATAATAATAATAATAATAATATAATACTAAACTCCGTCTTCATCCTCCAGAAATAATGTCTTCAACACTGAAAAGCTCAGGTTGACCCGAGCGTAATAAAAAGACAAATACCTCGAATCAGAACTAAAAGATCTAATGTAAGTTAAATCAACAAGTAAATGTACGTGTATTGGCTTCGGAGATGTTTACAAGATTTTACATATCTTATCCAGTGTATAACGTGCGTACAATAACTTAAGAGATGTTTCGAGATTTCTATCTTTTAAGGATTCGCTAAACTATTTATATGTAGTAATATACACTATATATGTAGTGTCTATCAATGAAGTAAAGTATTATAATAGCGTTAAGGCATTACCCATATCCCCATTATCACATTTTTATAAATGTCGTAGTCTATACAGTACTGCGAACTCAACCAAACCAGTGGGCTATCAGGGAGCACTCCATAGGTACGACACAAACCAAAATCGTAGTGGGCTCGATAAGACATATGACAAGGCACGGAAGGCAATACGCAGGGTAGGATTCTACCATTTTGCACATTCGGACTAGTGGTAACGCATAGCAGCTACTACTGCCCACCTCGGAACACACACCCATAATCAAATCGAAGTGGCTACTAATCAATCATAAAGTAACAGATATGGTATTAAAGAAGCATGTTTAATCGAAGGAGTGACCTCACTTGGCCTGGGACAGCTTTTGTTTTAGTCATGTCAAGCAGAGCCGAAGGTTAGGGCTGCATTCTTACCTAATACCACTAGCTTTCACCAAACCGTTCTATTTCGTTCTAGATTCTCCCTCACGTAAATGGTTGTTAAAGTAGTTTCGGAATTGGTAGAGAGTATGACAACATTCGACCCCGGTCTCTTTAAAAACCAATCGTTATATTTTTCACACTTTGGTCATTTTATAATACATACTTAAATAATAAATCGAGAAAACAGTTTATACCTTCATATCAAGATATCCATATACTTATTCCAAAGGTATAAATATATCCATAAATACCGAGGAAGATTTTCTTTTAATCAATTTTGAAAATAATTTATAAATCTCTCTTACACCATATATAAACTATATATATGCTTTAAAACCATTTATAAAGTTATTTGTAAATTTCAAAACAATTTATAATGCTTCCTCTTTTCATAAACTTCCATGCAAATCTCTTTAAAACGCTTCCAAATCCCTTTATACAAGTTCTTTTATAACACCCTTTATAAAAACCTTTATAACTTTTATAACTACTTTATAGAACCATTTTAAAATCCTTCATAAAAAAATCTTTATAAATCCTTTTATAAAATTCTAAAATCTTTTACAAAAATCTTTTATCCATTAAAGTTATTATAAAAGTTTATATTTATTATCTAAAATTAAAACTATATTTATTATATTGAATTAAAATTAAAACTAAATAAAATTATATGTTAAAATCTTAAATTTACATTTAAATCCATACATTAACTTATAATTTGAAGATTTAAAACCTATAAAATAAGTTATTTCCAAATATAAATTTTTAAGTAAAATTATTAAATTAAATTTAAAAATCGAATTAATAGATCAAACATACTTTACCATTTAGAAAATAATTTAAAACCAACTAACAGTGTCCATATATAATTTTCTACCATATGGTCAGGTGATATAGAATGGATCATTTCAATCCAAAATAGTTAAATTTCCCACATATATATCATTTCGACCCGTATCTCGAATCAAAAATTTTCAAATCGATAAAACCGCTCGGGTATGTATCATTTCAACCCATAACAGTTTTCCCTAATCAATAAGTTCATTCGGGTATGTATCAATTCAACCCATAGTGATTTTCTTAACAACAACTAAGGGAACTTGCAGTGTGATAACAACAAATACAACATCCAATCATCCAAAATGTCAACAAATAAATATCTGTCACAATCAACATCCAAATCAGTCGATAAATCACAAATTTGACTGTGGTTATCAACATCAGGTATTTAACACTCACTTTAATTTCAATATTAATTTAAATGGTAATTCAATTCAAATTAAATTTAAATGAAAATTTAAACTACCAAACAGCAAACAATAAACTTTTTATCAATTCATAAATTTAATTCAACTAACATAAGAAGGTTTAGTATTTGTGAGTAGGTTAAGTCACTCAACTTTGATTTTTAGTCAAAATAAAATCCATAAGAATGCCTAAATTGAACAGTCTTAGAATCCAACCAAAATAGTTCCATGTTGTTCGGAGTTTTGATACAATCACAACGGAAGAAACCACGTCCAAAACCAAGATCGTACGAAAATATTTTGTGTGTTAGAACGTTTGAAAAATAAAATTTGAACTAAAATAACTCGGGAGCGAACTTGTAATTACCCAATTTCCATAAATCCTTATGTGAACGATCAGGACGAGAATCGCCTACACCCACCATCAACACTTGCCTACCATGCCAAACTCCGACCAAGCTTCGACCATTAGATCATGCCGCCATTCTCTCCTCCTCCTATAACCCCCATTGACCACGAGTGTTATCCAGCCTTACCCAAACGACCACGGCCGCTGCCAACTTTCACTATCGATTCTGACAATCCTCTACCAATTGATGTGAACAAACCATGTGGATGTACTCTACTCGACGCCCTGTACAAGACGATGCCCTCCGATCGTCGATTGGTCGGCGATCCGCCATTAAATCCAAAACCCTAACAACGGACGGTTGGGAAAGGTCGTCAAATTCTAGCCAAACCGAGAATCAATTGTAAAAACAAATTGTAGCAGTAGATTGTGTTCATCGATTTCTTTCCAACGATATATAATGGATATATTTTACGGAGTTTGAAATTTCGGTTTGATTTTGAAACTAGGGTTTTGGAATCGGGAATTATGGTTTAGAGATTACAACCATTTGAGGAGGAAGAAGAGAACAGAAAATTATATGTATTGGAAAATAAATAAAGAAACTGATAGGGTTTATAACAACCTATAGGTAGGCAGAGATAGATAGGAATGAATGGACAGATCGAATTGGGTCGAAACGATAACATTGAAAAGCCCGTTTCATTCCAAAAAAATGTATGTCATCCTATATATCAAAATATAGGTTTTCAATATTTTGAAACCCAATGGAACTAGTTTCTAACCCTAATTCTATTATATACAGAAGTTATCCTTTAAAATCAAATTATATTCGTTTAAATTCTTTTAGTTGATTTCTACGCGTTTTGAGCTCGCATGATCAACTTATAAGTCTGATCGCTAGGAAACTTGAAATCTTATAATAGTTCACTATTATGGATCCGCTGACACTGGTTTCATCTAAATCCAAGATAGAAACCAAAATGGCTATTTTCATGTTAATTAATTAAATTATTATCAAATTGGTTTAATCACTTTTAAATTCTAATTTATTAGTTAACAATTTTCATCATTCTTGATCACATAGAAATTTATAATCTTTTTAAAAAAATTCCTTGCCAAATCCAATATTTAAATATTGCACTAATTCAGTGTTCAATTACAATTGTAATAAATTCTAGCTTATTATATTTTAAATTTCAACCAAATTGTATTATTTTGACATGTTCTTTCTATTAACTCAACCATTACCTTGTGTGTTCCTTTAACATAAGTTTTCTAATTATTACATTCCTATTCTACCATCTTCATCTTAACACATATTAACCACAACATTTAATTACATTGATTTCACATTGATTTCCCAATTAATTTAAAATGGATTAAATAATAAGACGATAATAAATCAATTGTTATACATTAATAATTCACCTCTATTAACCAATTATTTACAAACAAAGGTTGATAAATTACTCACCAAATATTGATTCCATTATATATTAACCAATTTCAGTTAATTATATATAATTTCTCTTTTTAATACAACATTGATTTAAATCCTTATTTACCTTTATTATTACCATTAATTGCAATAATCTTAAATAGTTGTTAATCTCATTCAATCAACCTTGTTAAATTATATTCTGATAATTTTTCCCATTTATAAATAATAAATTTTAATTTCTCACAATATTAAACTCCAAATTCTTTTTAAATCTAATATTTTTAACTATAAAAAATATGGATCGTTGCAAAAATTATATGCGATTAGAAACAAGGAGAAAGATGTTATAGTTAAGGAATTACTTTCTCCATATATTGTTAGTAATCAAAAAGTTGATTTTTGAAATAAACCCTGTATTAGATTAAAATTTAAATAAAAATTTTCTTATGTAAATTGTACTTGAAAAGGATAGAAAAGGAATGAGGCAGATGAGAAGATTCCAAGACACAGTGTAACGACTCGATTTTTCGACGCTTAAAAATCAACATCAATACGTCCATCGAATGCCGAAAAACCGAACCATTAGGGCTAAAAAATAAGGAGGTAGAAGAAGAAATAGAAACAATACCGGAATCTCACAATTGCAGCGGAACAATACATAATAGATAAATGACTAATCTTAAAACAAGAGAACTATATATGTTTATACATTACATCATCAGAGTCATACACACACACACACACACACACACACACACACACACACACATATATATATATATATGACACAATAGCAGAATACAACATAACAGTTGAAAAATAACATCAACATGGTCTACCAAGGGAGTTCAATATACTGCATCTTCATTTCCAAAGCTCTAAAGTCCAAACCAAAATGCTCAAAACCAAAAGCTTCCAAAACAAAAACTTCCAAATCCACATCTACTTCCTGACTTAGCTCCAGAACCTACTGATAACCTGACTCTAGGCTACCCGAGTGAAAAACTAAGGGCACCAAGAGTTTAGAAAAGGGAACAATAAACTCTGAGTCAGTCATGGGACTGGTGTGAGAACTTAAAATAGTATTTGTATAAAAATAAATCCGTTCATGCTTTTGGAAAATGAAACTACCATAAGGTCTCCCGACACACACTCAAATGCAATAGCACACATGGGGGAGGTTTCTCCTTATAGCAGTCAAACATGTTTAATACACGAAAATCCTTTTGATATTATTTTTAGTGCATAGTGCGGAAAAATATTTTCAAGTATAATGTTAATCTTAGCCAGCATATGTACCATTATAGCATGCCTACAATAGCTACCATGTTGAATGGCAGGTTCTACAACTAAAATCATAAAGGGCACGTATTGTTTCGTTTGGATTTCCAACAAATTGTCAAGGCTAAGGAACTTCCTTTATCCGAATGGGTATGCCTCTGGAGGGACATCCCGAGAACCTAACCGGATCTCTACCAACACAAGGCCGGCTTACCTCTGTAAGAAGGTAACTAATTGTCTCGAGTATGCCATCCTCCGGTCATAACCGACCTTTACCGAGGCCTCCCAAATTCAAACAACCACATAAGTAAAATATCTGGCTCCATACCATAATACCACTTTTTATCCAGAAGAAAATGCACCCACCCTTAGGGTCGCTAACCCCACAACCTTGCCGCATCCTTCCTGTTTCAACCATTTCCCGAAGGGCGAGGTTCGATGAAGTCTCGTCCCATAAAGCTACGCTTTACACGAAAGCCATGCTTCGATCAACCAATGCTCAACACTTAGCATGCCACATCACCAAATTGGTAATATATCACTAATAACTATCAACTACATAACCTTTGAGCTCGTACGTCTCAGAGAAGGGTGTTAAGCTAAGAGAATAAATTCACCGCCACCAACAGAAATATATTTGATAGAATCCAGCTTTATATCTCAAAGTGTAAAGTCCATTCTGGGTCTGGGTGAGACCGAAGGCACTTCGTTCAATTAAGGAAAGAAGTCCTTGCAAATCCGAGTATCTCCTAATCACGTCCAGACTCCCCATCACATAGGGTAATCTCTATACCGGAGCAACTTGGTGCAGAGACAATCAACCGGAAATCCTTTCGTTTTCGAAAATACCCGGTCTTCAACCGCCGTCTTCAATGCAATTCCATTCATCATTATTCGGAATGGGTTTTATGACTTAATGTCCTCCACCGGCTTCCAAATAATGAGCGCTTATTTTAAAACATGTGGATACAAATTTCCATTTTTAATCTTTCAAACAAAAGATCCACCCTTTAAGATCTATGTGGTTTTTGGATAACCATTTGGAATCCGATACCGGTCTCATCGAAATTCAAATGTCGTATTAAAGGCCAATATTGATAGTCGGTTATTTAACTATCAAACAACATCCATAAACAACCATCATATTTAAATAATTTCCAAAATTATTTATTTCAAAATATCTTCGCAAGATATTTTCCTACACTTCAACCCTTTGAAAACAGTTTTCAAATCACTTTCATCTCGCGAAATAAATACCAAATATTGTTTATTTCCACTGAAAATCACCAAGACTAAATGCTTTAGATTTTAAGATAATTTAAATGGCTTTATATAAAAATATATACTTTAAAATACTTAAAATAAAAATTATTTAAAACACTTTATTTAAAATACTAGTTATGAAATTTTATAGTAATTTCCCATGTAATACTTAAGCTAAAAACCCTTAAAATAAAAGTTATGAAATTCTGTACAAGTTTTTCAAATAATTTTTTTAGCAAAACTATCTTTAAAATAAAATTTATTTATAAAATATAAATATTAATAATTATCTTTTTAAATCATAATACCAATTACCTTTTAAAATAATTACTACTATAACTAATTTAATAAATATTTACCTTTAAAAATTATAAACAACTTAAATAATAATTCTCAAAATCATTCTTTTAAAACAACTTTAAAACTTTTAACTTATACTTAAAAATCTGCTTGAAATCGTACTTGGCTTATCAGGGAAATACGATTCCCTTTCACACATTTAAAAAAAATAAACACCTATTTATTTTTGAAACAAATACCCATTCCTTTATAATTTCCCATGGTGAATTTATACTTCCAAATATCCACTGATATCTTATATCACATTATAAACCTAGTTTATAAATTCCATAGCCTCGTTCCTTTTGAAAAACACAATTTCAACACTAAATCAATTTCCAAAATTTACTCCATTTAAAAATTACTCCTTTACTTATCCAAATTTATTTAAAAATCTATTAATTCCAAACTCACGTCTTTATTTATTATTCAACATCTTATTTTAAACTGAAAATATCCATTTCATTCTTTATTCAAGACTCTCCCTTTTAGTTCTTCCCAATCATTTTTAAATCTTAAAATTTAAAATAAAATCCTTTAATTCTTAATTAGTATTACTTAAGTCTCCAAACTCCTTTAATTTTATTTATTTAAAATCTCTATATTTTTCTTTCCATACCCAGCATTTATTTAATAGAATTTAAAATCAAACCTTTATTCTTCCCGAATTCATTCTTTAATTTATCTAAAATTATTTTACTTAATATTTCTCTCTTATAACTCTTTTCAAAATCAAATCTTTTATATTTTTCATATCTTTAAAATATCTAATATATTCAGCCAAACCACAGCATTCAATAATTTTCATTACCCATATAATCAATATAATCATCACAGATTATCACATACATCACGTCGCTGAATATAAAAATAAATTAAATGTTTTGAGGAATCCAGTTGGATTCCCCTAACCTGTTTCTCTACATCCACAAATGTTAGCACAACAATTTAAAATACTAATCCCACTCAAGGCGAGATATCACAGTATAAGGGTCATCCGCTATTATGCAGGGCGCATAGGGTCTCATCCGCTATATAATGCGGGAAATCAATCACTCCAATATATATATATATATATATATATATATATATATATATATATTTATTTAAACTACTATATATTATATCACATCCAGTCAATTCAATCATTCAACCAATAAATTTAAATTTAACTATTTAAATTAAACTAGGTAATCCGATTGAGTGAGAAGGTCTCATCATTGCTTCTGTTTTGCAATCCATTTCCATTTCAAACTTGTTTTGTAACAACCAGCATATTTTACGATTGAATATCTAAATATTTTAGTTTAAATATTTTATCGTTAGTCGGATTTTAATCCGAAAAGTTACTTTTTGCATAAGGTCGAATTAGGACTCGGGACCACTTCCATTGGGTCCAAAACACCGTTTGCGATCTTTTTGAGTATAAACTTTGATATGTTTGGAGTTAGTGGAATTTTGCCACATTTTCACTTTAGGCTTTGGGTTTGGTTTAGCCCATTAGCCTAAACTATTAACTCTAGCTCAACCCCCTCTTCCCTTCATTACTTCACTTTCATTTCTTAACACTCAAGCTTCATCAAAAATGGAGAGGAATGGGAAATTAAAACTCCAAGCCCTAGTTCATTTGCAAATCCAACATCTAACTCCAAATCAAAAGAGAAGCCATTGATTCAAGCTTCTTGTGTTGAAATTAAAGTGTGGTTGATTCTTCCTTTGCTTTTAAGCTTCTCCTTCATTGATTTTGTAAAAAGGTGAGATTTTTATCTCACATCTTTATCGATAACTTTCTTTGACTGTTGGGTATGAATTCCTAACACTTATTCATGTGAATTTGCTTTTGGTTTGGATTGAATTGGTGAAAATCCCAATTTTTAGTGTTTTGGGTTCAAATCTTTAAAAATCCTAACTTTGATGATTGAACACGTTTTTGGTGATGCATCGAGGAGCCAATAGGACCGGGTAGCCAATGGGCGTAATCCCCTAGCGTTCATACTCGACCGGTTGCAAATTGAGAGAGTTTTTGCATTTTCTGTTGCTTAGGTCGCTCGGCTTGCCCTAGTGCCTTAGGTCGCTCGGCCTGTTAAGTCGCACCTGTTATGGGTCGCGCCATACCTTGGGTCGCACCTTCTATGAGTCGGCATGCCTTAGGTCGCTGACCCCTTAGGTCGCTCGGCCCGCTTGCACCATTTAGGTCGCTCTGCTTGCATCAACTTAGGTGGCTCGGCCCGCTCGCACCCTTTAGGTCGCAACCATTTAGGTCGCTCGGCCTGTTCATAAGTCGCTCTGCCTACCTTAGGTCGCTAACCACTTAGGTCAATCGGCTTGCTCGCACTCCTTAGGTCGCTTGCACCTTAGGTCACACCATGTTAGTCCACGTGCTACTCCTTAAGCCGCTAGCTCCTTAGGTCGCTTGCACCTTAGGTCGCGCCATGTTAAGCCGCATCTCATAGGTCGTTGTCGTTCGGCTTGCTCGCACCACTTAGGTCGCATCACTTAGGTCGCTCGGCCTGCTGCTATGGGTTGCGTCATGGTTTAAGTCGCAACCATTTAGGTCGCTCGGCCTGCTGCTGTATCTCGCACCAACGTAGGTCGTGCCATGTTATAGGTCCCGCCATGCTACAGGTCGCGCCATGTTAAGTTGCTCTGTTAGGCCGCATGCTATTTCTTATGTCGCTAATCCCTTATGTCGTATGTCGTGGAGTCGCATGAGTTGAGCCGTTGATTTCTTGTGTTGTATTGTGTTAAGTCGTAAGTCGTGGCTGTTAACTCGCAAGGGTATTTCCACTTTGATGGATTTGGAATCAAATTCTTTGAATTTTATTCACGTCTTCGAATGTGAATTTTTGTGATTTATTGTTTCTACAATCATTTTTGTGATTCGTCACTTTAAAAATATGAAGGTTTCAATACTAGTAGTAAATAATTTTATTACAAAGCTCGTTTCTTAAACCGTTTTCCAATCTACTAGTATATACAAACCTTTACCTCACTCGTATGAGAAATCTAATTAAACTACTTTGTAAAACAAGTGGAATGAAACGCTTGTGTATACTTCTCCTGTTAATTCTTAGACTTGTTCAATTGAATCTCTTGTGACAATTTTCGAGTGGAGATCTACAATTTGTTCGTAAATATTTAAGTTAAGCTAGTGGTTATGGGACATGAGGCTAAGCTTATATATTTACTAGCTTACTGTAATTGACACTTCTTGATGATCGTTGATGATTATTTTTGTGACTTAGACTAGCAAATGCGCGATGTCTCTTTGTCTACGAGGGAGATTAAACCCCGTTTCTGTGGAGCTTCGGCTCAATTTGGTGGGGTAGCGACCCATGGTCTTCGGGCCGTTTTGTGGAGCTTCGGCTCAAAATTAATGGTTAGCGTTCCATTTTGTGATACACGTGTTGGTGAGTTTTCATGCTCCCGTTTTGTGACAAGCCTCCCCCTTTTTGTGATTTCTGGATTTTCATTGATGATTTCTAGAACTGGTGTTTCACCAATTTTCGTGATTTACATTGATATGTTTTATCAATATTTGTGCATTGGTGAATTTGTGTGTCATTAACTTTTGTGATTGACATTGATATAATTGTCAATATTTATGGTTTGGTGAATAAAAATAAAGAGTATGACATTCTTTTTTATCTTTGAGAAGATTCTTGTGATATTGATTAATCTCTTGTTGATTTTCAATTTCATACTTATCCCAATATGGATTTATGGTTATCATACATTTTTTTCATATCTCTTATTCTATATCATTTCATTTGATATTTATAGCTAGACTGATCCGTTTATTATTTTCTTATTAAATAATACTCGGGTCAGACCGAGTTGTTACAGGTGCTTCTACTTGACTCCTCATCTGGGATTATTATCCAGACTTTTGGCTAACTACTTAGATTAGTAGTTAATTTTGTTGTATACCTTTGAGATATAGACTCCTTGATGTATACATATTATTTTATATAGCACTTGTAACTATTCTTTTGTGATATTGTGGATCTTATCTGATCACTACTCTGATGAAAACTTTTATGTTTTATATATTCATATCTATTTCCGCCTTTGTGATATGGATGTCTGTGACTGATTTGTGTTATGTTTATTTCTATATTTATTTCCGAAGAATATATATAGCCACCGGGTAATAGCGTTGAGTTTGTATCGGTATGTCGGATTTCCTTCTGAAACCTGATGCATGTTGTACTGTCTGACATATCGGTGCTCGCACAAAGTAATTACGCGGATGGTCGCTCCTCAATAGCCTTATTCTCCATGCTAGTTGACGGCATTTCCCCGTAGGGTCCTTGGCTAGAGTGGGTATAGAGATGGGGTGTCACAGCTTGGTATCAGAGCCAGACTTCAGAACAATGTAGAATAATCTAGCAAGGATCATCATCCTAAGTTCATCTTAGGAGTCGTGCTTTAGGATTTAATTCGAGTCTTCGTACCGATTCATCGTATTTTCTTTATGATTCCTTGTTTATCAATCAAGATTGCTTGATATTCATTTGGTGAATAACCTTATCCTTCTTCTTTCTTTCTTTCAAAAGGAAGAGAAATGGTTAGATCTGGCCGTCCCAGCGCCAGTCAATCTAGTGCTACTCCCTAAGATGGAGTATTTATGCCTGCCCAGCAGCTTCTTGATCTAGTAAAGAATGCTCAAGCAGCCGGATATAATGCGCAGTCTACTCACCCTCAGTCTGGATTTGCATGTTTGTGAAACGATTATACCAATTTGGGTCGGAAGCCATTCAAAGGATCTGAAACTATTATTGAAGTCCAGGCCTAGCTGAGAACGTGTGATCGAATCTTTTCTCGCATGTATTGATCTTATCCATGTTCAGATGGCCTCTAATATGCTCCAAGAAAGAGCATTAGATTGGTATGAGCTTCTTATTTCTGAAATAAATGAAGCGGATCTTACTTGGGAGAAATTCCGGGAACGCTTCGAATTAAAATTTGTGCCAGAACCTGAGAAGGTGACTTCGGCTCGCCGTTTCATTGACCTTGTTCAAGATGAATCCTTTGTGGCAGACTATGTCACATCATTCGAGTCACTTTCTAAATACGGGGTCGAGTACATAAACACCCCATTGAAGAAAAACCAAAGATTTGTCTATGGCTTGAATAAAAAACTCAAGAAGCCATTACTTCTAAAATTAGAAGTTTCTTTTGATCGGCTCATTGATATTGCTCTTCGACTTGAAGAGGCTGATAAAGTAAGTGATGTTGAGGTTGGGAGTGCTAAACCGAACTTCACCAACAAGAAAAGGCATAATAAGTTCAAAGGTCCTTATCCCAACAATAAGAAAGGGAAGCAAGCCTCTTCGGCAACCAAGACTTCTACCTCAAGTGGTGGGCAATGCTACAACTGTGGTTCAAAGGACCATTATGCGAATAAGTGTTCAAAGCTACGTGCTTGTCGCTATTGAAAAAGCCCGGACCATTAGATATCTTCGTGTCCCAAACTTCAAAACAGGAAGGAGGGAAAGCTTAATGTGGTGCAAACTCCTGGTAACACTTCTCGTGGTTAAGGTATTTCTCATTCTATCCTTGATGGCATTATTTTATTTCGTGATCACCCTATTCGAGTTCTTTTTGAAACGGGTGCATCCCATTCTTTTATATCAAAAGAACTTGTTGATACTTTTTCTTTGAGTGTTGTCACTTTAATGACTTCTTTGAGAATTGCGAATCCGGTTGGTGGATCCGCAACAATCAGTTTATTGTGTAAAGATGTCGAGATTATTTTGTGTGATTTTTCTTTCCGAGCTGATTTGCATGTTATGCGCTACTTAGGCTTTGGAATGATTTTGGGAATGGATTGGCTTAACCGCTATGAAGCCCAAATCCTATGTCCTGAGCGGACTATTCATCTTCGACATCCTCAATCTGTTAAGCAGATTTCTATTAACCTTAATGATTCGGATTCCTTCTTGGTTGCATCTTTATATTCTTTAAATCCTCATGATGATGACGATGATGAAGATGAGGAGGAGGAGGAGGATATTATCTCTCTTATTCACGTTGTTCGTGAGTTTTCCGACATATTTGAGCCCATTTTAGGATTACCACCTAAGCGAGCAATTGAGTTCAAAATTAATCTCATCCCTGGAGCCCAACCTATCACTCGTCCTCCTTATCGCATGTACAATAAGGAAAATGAGGAGATGCGCAAACAATTATCCGAATTGGAGACGAAGCAATTTATTCGCTCTAGTTCCTTGCCTTGGGGAGATTCGGCTATTTTTGTGAAGAAATCCGATGGTACACTTAGGCATTGCGTTGACTACCGCAAGCTTAATGATCTTACTATCAAGAATAAATATCCTTTACCTCGAATTGATGATTTATTTGATCAGCTTAGTGGTGCTAGAGTCTTTTCACAATTAGACTTAGCTACCAGTTTTCATTAGCTTCGTATTGCAGAGGATAGCATTCCTTTGACATCGTTCCATACTCGTTATGGATCTTATGAATGGATTGTTATGCCATTTGGTTTAACGAATGCTCCATCTTATTTCGTTGACCTTATGAATCGAGTTTTCAAAAATTTCCTCGATCGATTTGTTCTCATTATCATTGATGATATTCTTGTGTATTCAAAAACCAAGGAGGAGCATGAAAAGCATCTTCGGATTATGTTGGAAACTCTTAGGAGTAATCAATTAGAAGCAAAATTTTCTAAATGCCACTTTTGGAAATCTCGTGTGAAGTTTCTCGGTCATATTATTTCCGAATCCGGAATTTCCGTGGATCCTTCTAAGATTGAAGCGATTCAAAATTGAAAGAGACCGGAGAGTTTGACGGAAATCCTTAGCTTCCTAGGATTTGCGGGCTATTACCGTCGTTTTATAAAAGACTTTTCAAAAATTACCGTGCCTCGTACTAGCTTAACAAAGAAAGGTGTAGAATACATTTGGTCGGACAAATGTGAAGCTTCTTTTTAGAAATTAAAAGAACTCCTTTCTGATGCTCCTATTCTTGTGATTCTCGAGGGAAACCACGATTTTATTGTTTATACCGATGTCGATCGCGTTGGTTTGGGTGCCGTTCTTATGCAAAGAGAACGTGTTATTGCTTATGCTTCTAGGCAATTGAAGCCAGCCGAGACTAGATATGCCACTCATGATTTAGAGCTCGCGGCTATTGTTTTCGCCCTTCGTATTTGACGTCATTATCTTTAGGGAGAAAAATTTATTCTTTACACTGATCATAAATCTTTGAAGTATCTATTTTCTCAAAAGGAACTTAATTTGCGTCAACAACTTTGGCTCGAATTTCTTGCAACTTATGATCTTGATATTCTTTATACTCCTGGAAAGGGAAATCGTGATGCCGATGCACTAAGTCGCAAGCAACAAGCGGTTGTTTCTATGATGATATCTGAATGGAATGATCTCGGGGTTTTATCCACTTGTGAGATTCAAGATCGTGTTTCTGATTTATGTTCATCTCTTGTTTTATGTAGCCTTGAGGCTCATCCTTCTCTTTTAGACCGCATTATTGAAGCTCAAAAGCTAGATTCCGAATTGGCTCTTCTTGGCCAAAAAATTTGGAATAAAATTGATATCGAAGGTTTGAAAGACTTTGATATTGATTCTCATGGCGGTATTCGAAAATTTGGTAGACTTATTGTGCCAAATATTAGTAATCTTCGTAAAGACATTTTAGATGATTCTCATCATTCCAAATTTACCATTCATCCCGGTAGTAGTAAAATGTACGCGGATATGAAGCGACTTTATTATAGGGAGGGAATGAAATCTGATATTGCTAACTTTGTTAAGTGTTGCATGACTTGCCAACTCATTAAGGCCGAGCACCAAAGGCCCGTGGGTTATTGCAACCTTTAGAAATTCCAATTTGGAAGAGGGACCAAATCTCCATGGATTTTATAGATGGCCTTCCCCGTTCTCGTTCGGGTCATGATAGCTTATGGGTGATAGTCGATAGGCTTACTAAATCCGCCCATTTTATTCCCGTTCGGTCCAATCGAACCGTTACTCTCTTGGCCAAACTCTTTATTAAAGAAATTGTAAAATTGCATGGAGTTCCTTCTTCTATTGTTAGTGATCGTGATCCATTGTTTACTAGTGGATTTTGGAAGAGTCTTCAAAAAGCTTTGGGAACGAAGCTTAATTTTAGCACCGCTTATCATCCCCAGTCCGATGGACAAACCGAGCGTGCGAATCAAACTCTTGAAGATCTTCTTCGTGAATGTGTTCTTAATTTTGGTAGAAGTTGGGAAGATCATATTTATCTTGTCGAGTTTTCCTCTAATAATAGCTTCCAATCTAGTATTGGTATGACACCTTTCGAGGCACTCTATGGAAGACCATGACGATCTCCTTCTTGTTGGCATGAGGCCGGTGAGAAGCTGGTATTAGGTCCAGATTTTATTCGTGATTCCATAGAGAAGATTGACCTTATTCGTCATAGGATGAAAGAAGCCCAGAGTAGACAAAAATCCTATGTTGATAACCGGAGAAGGAAATTAGAATTTTCTATGGGAGATCTTGTGTTTATTCGTATTTTACTTATGAAGGGTGTTATACGTTTTAGTTGATCGGGAAAGTTAGCACCTCGATATATTGGTCCATTTCCCATCACCGAACATATTGGTTCCGTGACTTATCGCCTTTTATTACCGGCTCAGTTTTCTGCTACTCATGACGTGTTTCACATTTCTTAATTACGGAAATGCCTTCGATATTCCGATTCTATTCTTAAGCTCGGTGTTGTGGAAGAAATTGAAGTTTCGCCTAATTTAACTTATGAGCAACATCCTATTCGTATTATTGCTTCGGAGGTCAAACGCCTTCGAAATAAAGATGTTCCTCTTGTTAAAGTTCAATGGTCCTCAAATCCTAAGGATTGCTCATGGGAATCTAGAGAGTTCATCGAGCGAACACATCCGGACTTACTTTCCCGTGCCCTTTGAGTTGAATTTCTTATTTCAAATTTCTTTTGTGTTGATATGCTTTCATGGTTATTACCTTATATTTTCTTCTTAAATATTGCGAGGATGCAATTTCTTTAAGGAGGGGAGTCTGTAACAACCCGCATATTTTACGATTGAATATCTAAATATTTTTGTTTAAATATTTTATCGTTAATCAGAATTTAATCCGAAAAGTTACTTTTTGCATACGGTCGAATTAGGACTCGGGACCACTTCCATTGGATCCAAAACATCGTTTGCGATCTTTTTGAGTATAAACTTTGATATGTTTGGAGTTAGTGGAATTTTGCCACTTTTTCACTTTGGGCTTTGGGTTTGGTTTAGCCCATTAGCCTAAACTATTAACTCTAGCTCAACCCCCTCTTCCCTTCATTACGTCACTTTCATTTCCTAACACTCAAGCTTCATCAAAAATGGAGAGAGGAATGGAAAATTAAAACTCCAAGCCCTAGTTCATTTGCAAATCCAACATCTAACTCCAAATCCAAAGAGAAGCCATTGATTCAAGCTTCTTGTGTTGAGATTGAAGTGTGGTTGATTCTTCCTTTGCATTTAAGCTTCTCCTTCATTGATTTTGTGAAAAGGTGATATTTTTATCTCACATCTTTGTCTATAACTATCTTTGATTGTTGGGTATGAATTCCTAACACTTATTTATGTGCATTTACTTTTGGTTTGGTTTGAATTGGTGAAAATCCCAATTTTTAGTGTTTTGAGTTCAAATCTTTAAAAATCCTAACTTTGATGATTGAACACGTTTTTGGTGATGCATCGAGGAGCCAATAGGACCGGGTAGCCGATGGGCGTAATCCCCTAGCGTTCATACCCGACCGGTTGCAAATTGAGAGAGTTTTTGCATTTTCTGTTGCTTAGGTCGCTCGGCTTGCCCCAGTGCCTTAGGTCACTCGGCCTGTTAAGTCGCACCTGTTATGGGTCACGCCATACCTTGGGTCGCACCTTCTATGAGTCGGCCTGCCTTAGGTCGCTCGGCCTGCTTGCACAATTTAGGTCGCTCCGCTTGCATCAACTTAGGTCGCTCGGCCCGCTCGCACCCCTTAGGTCGCAACCAGCTCGGCGTGTTCATAAGTCGCTCTGCCTGCCTTAGGTCACTGACCACTTAGGTCGCTCGGCTTGCTCGCACTCCTTAAGGTCGCTTGCACCTTAGGTCGTGCCATGTTAGGCCGCATGCTACTCCTTAAGCCTCTAGCTCCTTAGGTCGCTTGCACCTTAGGTCGCGCCATGTTAAGCCTCATCTCTTAGGTCGTTGTCGTACGGCTTTCTCGCACCACTTAGGTCGCATCACTTCGGTCGCTCGGCCTGCTGCTATGGGTCGCGTCATGGTTTAAGTCGCAACCATTTAGGTCGTTGGTCTGCTGCTATATCTCGCACAAACGTAGGTCGCGCCATGCTATAGGTCATGCCATGCTATAGGTCGCGCCATGTTAAGTTGCTCTGTTAGGCCGCATGCTATTTCTTATATCGCCGATCCCTTATGTCGTATGCCGTGGAGTTGCATGAGTTGAGCCGCTGATTTCTTATGTTGTATTGTGTTAGGTCGCAAGTCGTGGCTATTAAGTTGCAAGGGTATTTCCACTTTGATGGATTTGGAATCGAATTCTTTGAATTTTATTCACGTCTTCGAATGTGAATTTTTGTGATTTATTGTTTCTACAATCATTTTTGTGATTCGTCACTTTAAAAATATAAAGGTTTCAATACTAGTAGTAAATAATTTTATTATAAAGCTCGTTTCTTAAATCGTTTTCCTATCTACTAGTATATACAAACCTTTACCTCACTCGTATGAGAAATCTAATCAAACTACTTAGTAAAACAAGTGGTATGAAATGCTTGCGTTTACTTCGCCAGTTAATTCTTGGACTTGTTCGATTGAATCTCTTGTGATAATTTAAGAGTGGAGATCTACAATTTGTTCGTAAATATTTATGTTAAGCTAGTGGTTATGGGACATGAGGCTAAGTTTGTATATTTACTAGCTTACTGTAATTGTCACTTCTTGATGATCGTTGATGATCATTTTTGTGACTTAGACTAGCAAATGCATAATGTCTCTTTGTCTACGAGGGAGACTAATCCCCGTTTCTGTGGAGCTTCGTCTCAATTTGGTGGGGTAGAGACCCATGGTCTTCGGGCCGTTTTGTGGAGCTTCGGCTCAAAATTAATGGTTAGCAACCAAGGAATAGCGTTCCATTTTGTGATACACGTGTTGGTGAGTTTTCATGCTCCCGTTTTGTGATAGGCTTCAACCTTTTTGTGATTTATGGATTTCCATTGATGATTTCTAGAACTGGTGTTTCACCAATTTTCGTGATTTACGTTGATATGTTTTATCAATATTTGTGCATTGGTGAATTTGTGTGTCATTAACTTTTGTGATTGACATTGATATAATTGTCAATATTTATGGTTTGGTGAATAAAAATAAAGAGTATGACATTCTTTTTGATCTTTGAGAAGATTCTTGTGATATTGATTAATCTCTTGTTGATTTTCAATTACATACTTATCCCAGTATGGTTTTACGGTTATCATACATTTTTGTCATATCTCTTATTCTATATCATTTCATCTGATATTTATAGCTAGACTGATCCGTTTACTATTTTCTTATTAAATAATACTCGGGTCAGACCGAGTTGTTACAGGTGCTTCTACTTGACTCCTCATCTGGGATTATTATCCAGACTTTGGCTAACTACTTAGATTGGTAGTTTATTTTGTTGCATACCTTTGAGATATAGACTCCTTAATGTATACATATTCTTTTGTCTAGCTCTTGTAACTATTCTTTGGTGATATTGTGGATTTTGTCTGACCACTACTCTGATGAACACTTTTATGTGTTATATATTCATATCTATTTCCACCTTTGTGATATGTATGTCTGTGACTGATTTGTGTTATGTTTATTTCTATATTTATTTCCGAAGAATATATATAGCCACCGGGTAATATCTTTGAGTTTGTATCGGTATGTCGGATTTCCTTCTGAAACCAGATGCATGTTATACTTCTGACATATCGATGCTCGCACAAAGCAATTACGCGGATGGTCGCTCCTCAACAGCCTTATTCTCCATCCTAGTTGACGGCATTTCCCCGTAGTGTCCTTGGCTAGAGTGGGTATAGAGGTGGTGCGTCACATCTTTCCTTCGAGATTTTGACCTTGTATAAACATTATATGGTTTTATTAACATTGAACTAATCAACAATTAATTTTTATTAAATAGATTTAATTATTTAATTTCAACTAATTTTTTTTTAAATTATTATTTTAGTAACTAAAATAATTTAGATAAGTTAATTAAACACTTTAATCTCCATAATACGTTATTTTAAAAATAAACTAGTAAATGAAAAACAGTTATATGAATATTTATTCTCTTTTGAAATTACATGCACTATACAAATATTAACTTGTATATATATTAAAAATCTAATCTTTATACATTCTACAATATTTAGCTATATACTTTAATTTCTTATATCCACATATTTACATGTATATTAAATCAAAAATTAACTGGAAAAAGAAAAGAAGATTCGAACCTAACTACAACATTTCTTGGCATCGACCTGACCCATCGTCATTGCCGAAAGCCTCTCCCCAGTCACCCTTCCTTCCATCGAGGCCGTCAACAAATCGAACGCCGCCTGCAACTCAAACGAGCCTCTACATCGCTCGCTTTGCCGATGCCCTCCTCCAAGCCTGACATGGCATGATATACCACTAGCTCGGTCGCGATGAAACACACGAATGAGCCTCGCCAGTCATCGCGCCTCAAAACTCAATCCTGGAAAAACCTCTCGAGTACGCGTGTGATCTGAAATCGATATCAAGTTCACTTTCCTCCGCCTCGCTCGGCGTCGTGAGCATGCGCGACCCACAATAGTCAATTCGACTCAACAAACTTCAATTTGACGAGAGCGAAAGAAGCTCCGCACAAAGATGAAGGAAAAATTCACGAATAGGCTTCGATGGCTCTGATTACGAGCTTCAATCCACTATCAACATTCAAATTGAAGTGAGGAGAATCTCGTGTTTTAAACGAGATGGGGGAAAATCAATTTGATTTGTGAAAGAATTGAGAGGAAGAGAGAAGAATGATAATAAAGCCATATTTTTTTCTGAGTTCAATTTCTTTCTTTTTTTCGATATATATTTTTATCTTTTTTTAAAGAAAAGCATGGCTATGATAATAATGAAGAAGGAGACGCATGTTAAAATCGAAAGGACACGTGTTAAATAATTATGTAAGGGCTTGCAACAATATTATTTATATTTAAATTTTAAATTCGAATTAAAATCGTCTCGCTTATCGCAACTCATAATCTCGATCTCCTATCGAGGGATGCCGCTAGGCGTTTACAACGTTAAACCCCTATTCTGAATGCGATGGAAAAGGTTCCGAGTCCAAATTCGATCGTATGGAGAAGATAGCTTTTTGGACCCAGTTATAATATCAAGTTTTCGATATAAATTCTAGTGCGTTTATATATCGTACGGCCACACGACCATTCCAAAAGCTACGAAAATTGAAATCCGATAATAATACACTATTACGGATCAAATGGAATTGGTTTCATCAAAATCCAAGACTGTGCCTCAGAAGGCTATTATTAAATATCGATTTAAACGATATAATTTCAAAACTGAACAAAACACTTTTAAACTCGATTTTAAAAATTCTATTATCTTCGGTATTATAAATATAAATTTTCCAATCCTTTGAAATATTTTTAACCAGCTTAAAAATCAAGATTCGATATTTTACCCAATTTCCATTTATTAAATTCAAAAATTTAATTACCCAAATAAACAGTGATATTTTGAAATTCAAGTTAAACTAACCTTTAAATATTTAAAATCAATTAAATATTCTAATTCTAAATATCCAAAAATTCTGGGTCGTCACATTCTTCTCCCCTTAAAAGAATTTTGTCCCCGAAATTACTAGTTAAGAAGAATGGTCCATAACCCGTTCATCATTTTCCCAAAACCAAACAGTTTTGACACTCTCCAAGTCAATCTTTTTATTAAGGACATACTAACACCCTTACTAGATTTTCAAACTCAACCATAAGTTCCAAACAATATTACTTAGTCAACAATCCAAATTTAAATTTAAAACCAAATTTTAAATTATCAAAATTTTCTCTAAACTTTTCTAACTCTCAAAATTTTCAAAAAATTGCGCCAGCGTCTCTTTTGCGCAGCTAGCTTGGTACAACTACAAGATGCCTCTACGGACCCCCAAATTTCAAAAGAAAACAGAAGGCCAAGTGGCTAGACCAGAAAATCATCAAATTTCATATAGAAATTTAAATACATACCTTTTTTCGAGCAATTCAATTTATCTTCTAAATTCAAAGCATCAATTTCCTTTTGCATTAAAAACACCTGTATATCCCACTTGTCAATAATGCCCAATTACAGAAATCAAATTTCTTTTATACATTTCTTTACAAAAGTTTCAATATCTATTTCATTTAAGTTCGTACGATGTAGACATATCATCCGTATGCAATATCAAATACGATCGCTCACTCGATCACACAATTTCACTTCCGAACTAGTATTGTTCACCCGACTTCCTAGTGCGGACTCAAATCAAGTTTCTTGATCAAAAACCGTCATTCTCCTTACATAGCCACAAACTATGATAGATAATTTCCAGAATCAACCAAAAATCCATATCTAGGGTTCACCGTCGAAAATCGAGTGAAAAATCCCAGCTCGGATCGATATAACTATCTCAAAATTCTGTGCTCGAATCTGCATCAGATTGCTATGTGAATAAAGTAATACATGTACATCCCACATATTTTGCCCCAATTGATTATTAGCTATATTAATTCTCTTTTATTCACATTTATATTGATTTCTATCCAAAATTTTCATTTCCCACATTTTTATTTACTCCATTCATATATTTTCTTAGTATATTTTCCCAATTCCAGATTTTACTTAAGAATTTCACCATTCATTTCTTAAGTTCAATGCAAATATTCTATACACTCCTTATATTTAATTTTACTTCACCACTCAAGCTTTTGCACCCATTTTTATTCAACTCAAATTGTTTAATTCCATTCTGAATTCGATTTAGCTTTCATTATTAAATATTGAATTCAATTCATTTCAGACCATATTTAATTTGTCATTTCTTCAATTTGTTTCGCTTACTAATTCATTTTAAATTCCAAACAATTTTTATTTCCAAACCTTTATTATCTTTAGTCCACTTCGAACTGATTCTTCAACTTTACTTTACATAACCCAATTTAATTTGAATTCGAGTATTCAGATCAAGTTCCATCTACTTACAATTTAAATTAAATATCCTCTCAATATTCATTTGCTTACTCATTCAAATCAATTAGTTTACTTACTAATTTTTTATTTCAATACTTTTTTTATTTAGTCCAACTTGACTAATTTCCCATTTCACTTAATTTAACTCAATTCAAATATTCAGTTTCAATCCAAATTTTAAACTTCGATAAGTTTTCCAACTTATTTACAATCTCTTGAATTTAACTTCATTTAATTGGCTTACTTTACTAACAAATTTAATTGTTAAATTTACTTTAATTTTAACTCTTCTTCAAGTTAAATTTTTCTATTCTAGAAAATTTTAAATTTTACTAGTTATCAACCCACTTACATTTCCATAAACATTTTAAATAAGCTTCCAGAATTTAAGTAATTACTTAAGTATTCCAAAATTATTTTTGAACTCAAGTATATCCCAAAATCCTTTAGTATATAAATATTCCTTTGTATTTCAAAAATCAAAACAGTTTTATTAAACCAAAACTCCAAATTTTCAAAATCATTTTTGAAATTAATTATATACATATTTCAATTACATATCAAATTCCTTTATTGAATTTTAAAACCATCTCGGTTTTGCAAACAACTCCAATTTATAACATTTTGGTAGCAATTCTTCCTTTGGAAACTCAAAAATGAACATCGATGATGCTGTAGTCATCACCAAAGTTATTTTCCAGCGACCGAAATGATTTTAATGCTTTATCTCCTGTAAAAACATTTTCCAAATATTTTTAAATTCCAAATCTTTCCAGATTTCATATCCAATCAAAAAATATTTTCGAAATAATATCACTATTATCCCTCTAAAATCTTTGAAAACCATTTTCAAACCCAAAGGAATTTAAACTTTTTCCAAAATTCCAAATTCTTTTAATTCATATTCAAATACTACTCTAGAATTTCATTTTAAATTATAAATCACATTCGTAATTCACACTTACAATCTAATTATGTAATATGAATTTACTTTCTTAACTTTTTGGCTATAACATTAATTTCTTATTTTAATTTCTACATAACAGTGATAATAGTTTAATATTATCATTCCTTAACAACCAAGCAACCGTATATACTATAATAATTTACAGAAAATTATTTCTTTTATATACAAAAATAATTTGGGTAAAATTATTTCATTTCCCCTATTTTAAAACAATATTTTGTCGGTTTATCTTGTTTAAGAGTTTAAAAACCGTATCAATGACATGGCATCCCACATATCGAACAAAATCCATACACATTCAACCGATAAGTCAATACAATATAAAAACAACTTTTATATTCACTAACAAATACGCGATCATATCTATTGATACACTCAGACTCATTCTAGAGTACTACGGACTCTTTTTTTTAATGAGTAATCCCCACGGGAGCCAAGGTTCTCGCTTAACCTTCAGCTCTGATACCAAATGTAACGACCCGATTTTTCGACGCCAGAAAATCGACATCAATACGTCCATTTTATCTAATGCCGAACAATCAAATGACATTAAATCAAACCATTAGGGCTAAAGAAGAAGGAGGTAGAAGAAGAAATGGAAACAATATCAGAATCTCACAATCACAACGGAACAATATATAATAGATAAATGACTAATCTTTAAACAAAAGAGCTATATCTGTTTATACAATACATCATTAGAGTCATATATATATGATACTACAGTGCGATACAACATAACAGCTGAAAAATAACATCAACATGGTCTTCCAAGAGAGTTCAACATACTGCATCTTCATTTCCAAAGCTCCAAAGTCCAAACCAAAAATCTCAAAAGCAAAAGCTTCCAAAACAAAGACTTCCAAATCCACATCTACTTCTTGAATTAGCTCCAAAACCTACTAATAACCTGACTCTAGGCTGCTCGTGTGGAAAATTAGGAGAATCCAGTGTTTAGAAAAGGGAACAATAAACTACGAATCAGTGATGGGACTGGTGTGAAAACCTAAAACAGTTATTTGTACAAAAAGAAATCTACTCATGCTTTTGGAAAATGAAACTACCATAAGGTCTCCCGGCACATACTCAAATGTAATCACACACATGGGGGAGGTTTCTCCTTCTAGTAGTCAAACATGCTTGATACGCGAAAATCCTTTTGATATTATTTTTAGTGCATAGTGTGGAAAAATATTTTCAAGTATAATATTAATCTTAGCCAGCATACATACCATTATAGTATGCCTACTATAGCTACCATGTTAAATGGCAGGTTCTACAACTAAAATCGTAAAGGGCACGTATTGTTTTGTTTGGGTTTCCAACAAATGATCAAAGCTAAGGAACTTCCTTTATTCGAATGGGTACGCCTCTGGAGGGACGTCCTGAGAACTTAACTGGATCTCTACTAACACAAGGCCGGGTTACCTTTGTAACTAGGTAACTAACTGTCATGAGTATGCCTTCACCTAGTCGTAACCGACCTTTACCGAGACCTCCCAAATTCAAACAACCACATAAGTAAAATATCTGGGCTCCATACCATAATATCACATTTTATCTAGAAGGAAATGCACATACCCTTAGGGTTGCGAGCCCTATAACGTTGCCGCATCCTTCCTGTTTCGACCATTTCCCGAAGGGTGAGGTTCGATGAAGTCTCGTCCCATAAAGCTACGCTTTACACAAAAGCCATGTTTTGATCAACCAACGCTCAACACTTAGCATACCACATCACCAAATTGGGAATATATCACTAATAACTGTCAACTACATAACCTCTGAGCTCGTACGTCTCAAAGAAAGGTGTTAAGCTAAGAGAATAAATTCACCGCCACCAATAGAAATGTATTTGAAGAAACAAGCTTTATATCTCAATTGTAATGTCTGACATACATCCATACAAGTCCATTCTGGGTTTGAATGGAACCGAAGGCACTTCGTCCAATTAAGGAAAGAAGTTCTTGCAAATTCGGATATTCCCTAATCACGTCCGGACTCCCCATCACATAAGGTAATCTCTATACCGGAGCAACTCGATGCAGAGACAATCAATAGGCAATCCTTTCATTTGTGAAAATACCTGGACTTCAACCACCGTCTTCAAATACAATTCCATTCTGTCGTATCATTATTTGGAATAGGTTTTATGACTTAATGTTCTCCCCGGCGTTTCTGAATAATGAGCACTTGTTTTAAAATATGTGGATACGAATTTACATTTTTAACCTTTCAAATAAAAGATCCACCCTTTAAGATCCGATGTGGTTTTCGGATAACGATTTGGAATCCGATCCCGGTCTCATCGAAATTCAAATGTCGTCTTAAAAGCCAATATTGATAGTCGGTAATTTAACTATCAAATAACATCCATCAGATTTAACAATTTTCCGAATTATTTATTTCAAAATATCTTCGCAAGATATTTTCCTACACTTCAACCCTTTGAAAACAGTTTTCAAATCACTTTCCTCTCGTGGAATAAATTCCAAATATTGTTTATTTCCACTGAAAATCACACAGACTAAATATTTTAGATTTTAAAATAATTTAAATCACTTTATCTAAAAATATATACTTTAAAATACTGAAAATAAAAACTATTTAAAACACTTCATTCAAATTACTAGATATGAAATTTTATAATAATTTCTCATGTAATACTTAAGCCAAAATAATTTTAAAATAAAAGTTATGAAATTCTATACAAGTTTTTCAAACAAAAGTTTTAGCAAAACTATCTTTAAAATAAAATTACTTTATAAAATATAAATATTAATAATTATCTTTTGAAATCATAATACCAATTAGCCTTTTAAAGTAATTACTACTATAACTAGTTTAATAAATATTTACCTTTAAAAATTTTAAACAACTTAAATAATAATTTTCAAAAACATTCCTTTAAAAGAACTTTAAAACTTTTAACTTATACTTAAAAATCTGCTTGAAAACGCACTTGGCTTATCAGGGCACACATTTAAAAAAAATAAAACCTTATTTATTTTTAAAACAAATACCCATTCCTTTATAAATTCCCACCGTAAATTTATACTTCCAAATATCCACTGATATCTTATTTCACTTTATAAACCTAGTTAACACGTCTTCAATACTAAATCAATTTCCAAAATTTACTTCATTTAAAAATTACTCCTTTACTTATCCAAATTTATTTCAGTATCTATTAATTCCATACTCACTTCTTTATTTATGATTCAGCATCTTATTTTAAACTGAAAATATCCATTTCATTCTTTATTCAAGACTCTCCCTTTTAATTCTTCCCAATCATTTTTAAATCTTAAAGTTTAAAATAAAATCCGTTAATTCTTAAGAAATATCACTTAAATCTCCAAACTCCTTTAATTTTATTTATTTAAAATCTATATATTTTTCTTTCCATACTTAGCATTTATTTAATAGAATTTAAAATCAAACCTTTATTGTTCCCAAATTCATTCTTTAATTTATCTAAAATTATTTTACTTAATATTTCTCTCTTATAACCCTTTTCAAAACCAATTCTTTTATATTTTTCATTTCTTCAAAATATCCATTATATTTAGCTAAACCATAACATTCAATGATTTCCATTACTAATATAATCAATATAATTATCATAGATTATCACATACATCACGCCGCTGAAAATAAAAATAAATTAAATGTTTTAAGGAATCTAGTTGGATCCCTCCAACCAGTTTCCCTGCATCCACAAATGTTAGCACAACAATTTAAAATGCCAATCACGCTTCAATGCGGGATATCGCGGTATAAGGGCCGTCCGCTATTATGCGGGGCACATAGGGTCTCATCCGCTATATAATGCGGGAAATCAATCAGTACAATATATATATATATATATATATAATACTATATATAATATCACATCCAGTCAATTCAATCATTCAACCAATAAATTTGAATTTAACTATTTAAATTAAACTAGGTAATCCGATTGAGTGAGAAGATCTCACATTTGCTTTTGTTTTGCAATCCATTTCCATTTCAACTTGTTTCCTTCACGATTTTTACCTTGTATAAACATTATATGATTTTATTAATATTGAACTAATAAACAATTAATTTCTATTAAATAGATTTAATTAAGTAATTATTTAATTTCAATAAATTTCCTTTTAAATAATCCTCTTAGTAACTAAAATAATTTAGATAAGGTAATTAAACACTTTAATCTCCGTAATATGTTATTTTAAAAATAAACTAGTAAATTAAAAATCGGTATATGAATACTTATTCTCTTTTGATGTTACATGCACTAAAAAATATATTAACCTGTATATATATTAAAAATCTAATCTTTATACATTCTACAATATTTAGCTATATACTTTAATTTCTTATATCCATATATTTATATGTATATTAAATCAAAAATTAACTGGAAAAAGAAAAGAAGATTCGAACCGAACTGCAAAATCTCTTGGCATCGACCTGACCCATCATCATTGCCGAAAGCCCCTGCCCAGTCACCCATCCTTCCGTCGAGGCCGACGACAAATCGAACGTCGCCCGCAACTCAAACGAGCCTCAATGTCGCTCGCTTCACTGATGCCCTCCTCCAAGCCTGACATGACATGATATACCACTGGCTCGGTCGTGATGAAACACACGAATAAGCCTTGCCAATCATCGTGCCTTAAAACCCTACCTTGGAATAACCTCTCGAGTACGCGTGCGATCTGAAATCGCTATCGAGTCCACTTTCCTCCGCCTCGCTCAACGCCGTGAGCATGCGCGACACACAACAGTCGATTTGACTCAACAAACTTCAATTTTACAAGAGCGAAGAAGCTTCGCACTAAGATGAAGGAAAAAGTCGCGAACAGGCTTCAATCAATCTGATTACGAGCCATAATCCACTGTCGATGTTCAAATTGTAGTGAGGAGAATCTCGCGTTTTAAACGAGAAGGGGGAAAACAAATTTGATTTGTGAAAGAACTGAAGGGAAGAGAGAAAAATGATAATGAAGCTATATTTTTTTCTGTGTTCAATTTCTTCCTTTTTGTTCGATATGTATCTTTTTTTAAGAAAAGCACGGCTACGATAATAATAAAGAAGGAGACGCATGTTAAAATCGGAAGGACACGTGCTAAAAAATTTAATACGTATATGTAAGTGCTTACAAAAATATTATTTGTATTTAAATTTTAAATTCGAATTAAAATCGTCCCGATTATCGCAACTCACAATCTTGATCTCCTATCGAGGCATGCGGCTAGGCGTTTATAAAGTTAAACCCCTATTCTGAATGCAATGGAAAAGGTTCCAAGTCCAAATTCGATGGTATGAAGAAGATAGCTTTTTGGACCCAGTTATAATATTAAGTTTTCGATATAAATTCTAGCGTGTTTATATATCTATGGCCACACGACCACTTCAAAAGCTACAAAAATTGAAATCCGACAATAATATACTATTACGGATCAAATGGAACTAGTTTCAACAAATTCCGAGACTGTGCTTGGGAAGGCTATTTTTAAATATCAATTTAAACGATATAATTTTAAAACTTAACAAAACACTTTCAAACTCGATTTTAAAACTTCTATTATCTTCAGTATTATAAATATAAATTTTTCAAGCCTTTGAAATATTTTTAACCAGCTTAAAAAACAAGATTCAATATTTTACTCAATTTCCATTTATTAAATTCAAAATTTTAAGTACCCAAATAAACAGCGATATTTTGAAAGACAAGTTAAACTAACTTTCAAATATTTAAAATCGATTAAATATTCTAATTCCAAATATCCAGAAATTCTGGGTCGTCACAGGGGAGAGGGGTAAATAAGAGAAGGATAGAAATGTGGAATTTCCACCTAGACCCTTTCCTAGCATAAGAAAATAGGTTTAGAAAACTGGATTTTTCTAAATTAAAATGTTAGCAATGGTGTGATGGACTTTTGAATGGTAATAATTGGATGCAAAATTGGTTGAACTATCATTCTATTCGTAGACATGTGGGAAAATTTGGATGTAAAACCAACTTTAATTTTTAAAAAGCTGCATGCATACAGAACAGCAATATATTTAGGACGACTACATCAATATTTTCAAAATTGTTTAAAATAATGCATTCATATAGGAGGTGGTAATTTGGAATTGCTTAGTACGCGTATCATATGTTTTTATACACCATGCACTTGTACACGATTGGTTGCAAAATTTATTTTACACTAATTGATTGTTAGTTTAGAATGGTTATACATTGAGTTGCATTGTTTAGTGCTTGAGCAATTTTAGGGTCGAAAGCCTTTTGAGGGATAGAATGCAACACCCTACGAATTTTAATGCTAATTAATTTAAAAAATGCAATAAATAAGTAATAGTGCCAAAAATAGAATTGTTGCAAATGTCAGAATTTGGCTACGAAACTTAATATCCAGATATTTTTCCAAAGGAAAAAAACTAGAGGATATACAAGCAATAGAAGATGGTGCCACTATAAATAAGTATGTTGAGAGGAAAGCATATCGTACTTATATGCATTCAAGCCACAAGGGATGCCGACTTATAGGCAAGAGGAGATATCAAAATTCTGTAATCTAAGAATTGAGCCACTAAGCATAAGAGGCAGATTCTAAAAGGCAATGTTGAGTTTATAACATTGTTGAACTTGTAAACAACTCCAACAACAAGGGGAGATGTCGAATATCACTAATCTAAGTGGCATAGGTGCCGTAAGTCCTGAATGCAACAAGGTTTCCGTAGATCACCAATGTTCGTAGAAGATATCGTATATTATCGGCAAAGTAAGAAGTTTAGTATATCGTCAATATAAGAAATGATGTCGTAGATTGTCATTAAGGCGAGATGTCGCACTTCATCAATATATAGCAGATGCTGAATACTAGCAAGTTGAAGGATCTTGAATTTCAAATGTGATAGGATATTACATGTTAAAATATAGAGAAGGATGTTGGAATTTAACCGTGTTCCCAAGGATATTGAATGCTATCAACATAGCTAATAATCTCGAATCTCAATAATGTATTTAAGACATCGAATATCTGAAGTTATGAGAGATGCATCGTTCCATCAATAGAAATAAAGGTGTCATATTTAATCAGTATGGTGAAGGTTGTCACAATAAATATGCCGAAAATAGGGAAGCCAAGCCTCTATGATAAGAAATCTCAAGCATCTAAGAAATGTCGAGTCTACTACAGCATAAAGACCAACAAATACAACATGATCTAAGCAACTGATTCAAAGCCATACAAAGAAAAAGGAATAAAAATCATTAATACAAGGGGAGAAAAGACAAGAGAATAGTGAATTTTCTCTAGTTAAACTTCAAAGACGTTCACATCCTCCTTACTGAGAACACCAACAAATAAAAATCTATATGAAGTGTTCAACTTTAAGAAGATCATGATAAGTAGCACCATCAAGGCCATCCATCTTGCCAAGTCACCAATCCATGCCAACTAAAATCAACCAATGGAGATATGCCTTACCTCCTCCAACCACTATAAATAGAGATGCAACCTCTTATGGAAAGAGGTCCTAACTTCTTTCCCTCTCTTAGCATAAATTATTTTTTGGACTAAAACTTTCTAAGCACTAAAAAGAGCTTTATAGAATTCACTTTAGTGGAAAATGGCCAATGACGAAAAAGATAATGTGGATATATGCATAAAAGGACTTGAACAATTAAAAATTTGCATACTTGACTGACCTTGTAACATGCCTTACAATCAAACAAAAATATGACTTATGCATATAACCCATTTTACCCCTGGCAATGAATCTAGATCTATTGTATATTTTGACTTGCTAATTTTACTCTTGAACACATAATTTTAATTTCGAAAGATTTCATAATTAATTCAAAACAAAGGAATATTATTGAAATTTCTTCGAATGCGTCTTCTTGTATAACATGTTGGGTGTTGAATAAATTTTTGGTTTAACATTTTCGTGCTAGAAGGAGAGCTCGAACATCTGTTCCAAAAATGACCAATGGACCCTAAAATTTGTATTTTATGAATTTTTCAAATTCAGTCTTTATTATGTTTTAAAAACATAACACTATTTTTTTTTTTTTTTAAATATATGCAGGTGATAAACAAGCCATCACCGGTTGATTAATTCATCCTTCGGCCTCTAACAATTCGATGTCTGTCCTAAATCTATCCATTATCTCATTGATATACATTCGAAATCCATCTCTAAGTCATTGATCATTCAATATCTATTTTATTAATTCGACATCCATCACAACTTGCTTCTCGCATATTCAATATCGAAATCTACTTTTATTAACAATTAATTTTCTAGCATCTCTTCTCTTTTTTTTCTCTCTCGTCTACTTTTATCTACATGTAGCTTCCGAATATATGTTTGTTTTAGATATATAAAGTTTGAAGTATACATGGTTTCAAATGTATACAGTTTCACACACACACACACACACACATATATATATATATATACACATACATGAAAGAAGCTATGCGGTAGGATCGTATAATATGGAATAGTGGAATGGTCTAGGTAGATACGAATAACCAGTAAGTAAAGTAGACACCAAGACTTTATACTGGTTCGGACCACTTGTCCTACTTCCAGTCCCTAAGCTCCTCTTAGGAATTCAACTAACCAACAACCCTCACTTAACCCGGAGGAATAGGTTTACAACATACCCGAACAATCGAACGGGATTTCTTGCCTCAACTACCGAAAATGACTTCAACTAGAAACAAAGAGTATTTCTGACTTGTTGTGTTCTTGATAACACTAATGAGTCTAATTGAGTACAACTTTCCTATAATCTTATACTCAAGAATATGAAATGTGTTTATGAAGATTTAGGAAATATAAATTGCTATGAATCAAAAGAGTATTTAAGATAAATCAGAGATTCAAGCAATTGAAGTGGTTTGTGATTGCTTTTGAAAACTTAAGAAATCTAAAAATATGATCAAGATAATAGAGAGATTAAAGCAATTAGAATTCGTAATTTGCAAATGATAGAAACATGTATTTATAGGTGTAGAAGAGGTGTATCTATTTGCAAAAGATCCAGTCAAGAGATGCATCCATTACCATTGGAGAATGGTTGCAACTCCTAGGAAGAAGAAGGTGTCTTTTCATAAAAAATTCGTAGGTTCAAAATTTAGTCAACTAAACAGGGAATTTCAGTCGACTGAAACTGTGCATGTTGTAATTCTGTAACAGGTTCAGTCGACTGAAATTTCCTGTTCAGTCGACTGAACTGGTAGTTTCTGCACAGTGAAGTTTTAACTAAAATATTAAGTTATGAAATGTTTTCCTGTGTTTATGCAAGCTTCTTGAGGATAGATTTTAACAATAAAACTAAAACTAAGACCTATATATAATAAGTACTCATGATATCCTTGGTCTTCATAGTCATTCCTTTAGCTTTGCACATAACTCTTCTTTTTTGTTGAAGCACATTGTCATTGATCAAAATATAGCGTATCAACATTCTCCTCCTTTTTGATTGATGACAATACCTATGTTTGTAGAGATGTAATTATCTTTCCTCCCCCTGAATATATGCACTATCTTTCCTACAAAACAAAGTTAGTGAAATAGACTTTTCTCCCCATTTGTCATCGATAAAAAGGAAGTAATAATTTGTAGAAGTATATAATTGTCAAACAAAGCAACCACGTGCATGCATAACCATAGTGTGAATCATACAAACCATAGAGTATCACGAATAAAAAAAGGCTATTTATACAAGCCTTTTCAGAAGTGTTTGAAAATTAATAAAGAGTTCCGGAAATCAAACCATCAAAATGATCAAGGGTCCCTGTCCCAATCATAAGAGCCTTCATGTTCTCCTTCTGGTTCACGAATAACAGGGCCACCGGTTGGTTGTCTAAAAGCTGATATTCCTTGACCAACACTGTTACCACTAGTGCTGCTGCTCGGATTCTCCTTGGAAGATGTCCAGGTGAACATTGGAGCTGGGCGCTTGCCGTGTGAGGTAGAAGCAGAAGTGGTGCTGGTGCATGAAATGGCATCCCATAGTTTATAGAAGAACCCTTTTACCCTATCAAGTTTGTGCTCAACCGTTTTGAGACGAGTATCAAGGATTTGTTGATTCCTTGATAGAATTCCCAACGATTGATTTGTAGTAAAATCTAGTCGAACAAGACATATTTCATCATCATGATCAAGAGGTTCTTGTTGTGGAGCTTGAGGTTGAGGTTGGTGAGGTTCTTGTTGACGTGCTTCCCATTCGGCTAGAGACATGATATGAGGAGGCCTTGCCGGTAGTCGCATTAGGCTTATAGTCTAATGGTTGATTTGATGAACCATCATATTTTATGAGTTCGGCAGTGGCGTATCAATGTCTAGGAGAAGTCGCATTATGTACTCGCCAAAATATATCGTTCTCATTTTCCCATCGTTGAAGGAAAGAAATTCATCAAGTATCAATTGCAACCAATTTAGTTTAATATTTCCCCATATAGCGTATAATTCCCAGTAGTTATTCGGGTACACTATTTCATGGAGCCGATGCGTGGGGTAATGGTCCTCATAAGGGCTTTGTGTAAAAGCCTAGCTCTTGGTCTTAAGGAGGTGGATTTGATATCTTGGTTATCTCATCCTCTAAAAATCGATGATTTATATTGTCACGAACATGAGGATTGAAATCTATTTCCTCAAGCTTTCTACCAACCTTTGGGGATCCTAGAATATGAGCAATGCGATCAAGTGAAAACCATACATTTTTCCCGCATACCATACTCCAAACTCTGTCATTCGGATTTCGTGGAGTTTGATGTCCGAAGTTAAGGTTGGCGTAGAATAATTTGACCATAATATGGTTGATGGCATGGTCATTACGATTAATGTCTAAAAGCGATGTCAAACTTGCCTGGTCTGTTAAATCTTGAATATTGTAGGTTTGAAGGCCTTGGAAATTAACAAATGAGTGCTCGAAGATCCTTGACTTCTTCATCTTGTTCCACCGAGTGACCGCAACTCCATTGTAAATCCATTGAGCGACTTGAGCATCAATTGGCTCGGAGGAGGGTGAAGTTGAAGCTCTAGAACGTTTAGGAGGCATAATTGTGGAAGTTTTGAGGAAGAAATTGAGAAAAAATAGAAATCGGGGGCTAGGGTTTTCTTAGAAATGGGGAAGATGAAGTTTGGAACCGATAAAAATAAAAGTAAAAGTGAAAAAGATGGCTAAGTAGGGTAATAAAAACTTGGTAAACTGCGTTCAGTCGACTGAAATTTTCTGTTCAGTCGACTGAAATTTTCTGTTCAGTCGACTGAACTAGTAGCTGAAAGTTTTCTGGCTAATGTTCATTCGACTGAACAGAGATTTTCGGTCGACTGAACTTTTGGCTGAAAGTTTCTGTCATATATTTAGTCGGCTGTGCAAAACTATTCAGTCGATTGAATTTTGCATTTTTGGTTTTTCTTGACTTCTTGAATGCAAATGTTTTATTTATTGCGATAATTAAAATTATATAGTAATATTATGATACAACAACATTATTTTGACCACAAAACCATCATTTCTTGGGGGATAGAGTCTTCTTCTTTGGTGTTATATATCCCTCATTCGCCATATAGTTCTTGCCCCATGAATTTGGGCTATATTGAGGTATTTGTAGCGATTCCCAAGGATTTATCAGAACGATTGATATACGATATGAAGAAGATGGATCAAACGAATTAATTGGTCGAGGTAAGGGCTCACTCACATCCTTTTTCTTCGAGCTGCAAAATTTTAAACCAATTTGCTCAAGAAAGCTTAAGCGTTTAGCCGTTACTTTCTGTTTAAAACACAATTCTCGTTGAAGGTTTATTTGTTGCTGTTGATAATGATGAATTTCATCGATCTTTTTCTTCGTATCTGGAGAGATAAATAGCGCACGTTTGGCCTTCTTGGAATCTGGTGTATGCCCGGTTCGATAATTTTCCCATCTATAAACAGGCTCGTGTTTTGGTGTTGGTGTAGGAAGATGAGGTGATGCAGCTGGGCTATCGGTTGAGAAAGTTATGATGATGGGTGAGTTTGATTTGTTGGAGGACATTTTTCTACAGAGTTTGAACTTTTTTGTTTTGAAAAAGAGTTTGTATTTTGTTTTAGTTTTTAACATGTATTTATAGGGTTAGAGTTATAAGGAAATTGTGGTGTAGAATCAATAGGAGTTCAGAGCCAGAAATTGAATTACGGTTAATAATTTATTTTTAAAATGAATGGTCTTGGAACGATGTTCTAGTTTATGTAATATTATGTAGCTAATTCAAGTGTATAGCTTAAATGGTTAAGTTATCAAACTTATAGTCAAGTGATCTAAGTTCAACTCTGACCTTTGTTGTGACGATAATTTTGATTTTTAAATTTTGTAATTTATTTTTATATTCTTCATTAAAAATTTAAATATCTTTTACTGACATTAAACCTAATTCTTGATGTAGTTTAACAAATGAATTTTCTAAGAGTGGTTTGGTAAATATATCAGCTATTTGATTTTCGGTAGAAATATATTCTAAATTGATAATTCCTTTTACGATATTTTCACGTAAAAAATGGTGACGAATATCAATATTATTTGCACGAGAGTGATTTACCGGATTTTTAGATAAATTTATTGTACTTGTATTATCACAATATATTTTAGAATTTGTTAAATTTATATTAAAATCTTTAAGTGTTTGTTGCATATATATGACTTGAGTACTAGCTAAAGCGGCAGATATATATTCCGCTTCACAAGTTGAAAGCGAAACACAATTTTATTTCTTACTAAACCAAGTTATAAGTGATTTTCCAATAAAATGGCACGTACCACTTGTACTTTTTCTATCTGTTCGAGATACACCAAAATCAGCATCATTAAATGAAACTAACTCGAATGGACAATCTTTTGGATAGAAAAGACCAAAGTCCTTAGTATTATTAAGATATCGTATAATTCGTTTTACGGCTCTTAAATGTGATTCTTTAGGATTAGCTTGAAAACGTGCACATAAACATACACTCATCATTATGTCTGGTCTACTAGCGGTTAAGTAAAGTAAAGAGCCTATCATACTTCTAAACAACTTTTGGTCCACACTCTTGCCATTTTCATCTCGATTGAGATGAGTTGTGGTACTCATAGGAGTAGGTTTACCCGAAGTGTTTTCCATTCCAAAATGTTTAATTAAATTAGCACAATATTTTTCTTGGTTTAAGAAAATTCCATTCGTTAATTTTTTAATTTGAAGTCCGAGAAAATAAGATAATTCTCCCATATGTGACATTTCGAACTCCTTAGTCATTATATTTGAAAATTCTATACACAAATTTTCATTAGTTGATCCAAATATAATGTCATCTACATATATTTGAATTGTTAAAATGTCTTTAGTAGTTTTTTTAATGATAGAGTTTGATCTACTTTTCCGATTTGAAATCCCGAATCTAGTAGATAGCTCTTAAGTCTCTCATACCAAGCACAAGGTGCTTGTTTAAGACCATATAATGCTATCTTTAATTTATATACATAATCCAGATATTTTTCATGAATGAATAAAGGGGGTTGTTCTACATATACATTTTCTTTTATAAAACCATTTAAAAAGGCACTTTTAACATCCATTTGATAAAGTTAAAAAATGTGAAAACAAACGAAGGCTAATAAAATACATTTTGCTTCAAGTCTTGCAACTAGAGAAAACGTTTCTTCGGAATCGATTCCTTCTTCTTGATTATAGCCTTGTTCTACTAATCTTGCTTTATTTCTAATAATATTTCGTAATTCGTCTGCTTTATTTTTATAGACCCATTTACTTCCATTAACTAATTGGTCATCAGGACGGGGAACTAACTCCCAAACATTATTTCATTCAAACCGATTTAACTTATGCATGGCAATAATACAGTATTCATCTGTTGAAGCTTCTTTTGAATTTTTAGGCTCAATAGTTGAAAGAAAAGCAACATGCCCATTTGGTTTAGTTGACTTCTTGTTTGAACTTGCGAATCAATCTCTCCAATTATATTTTGTGTAGGATATATGATCTCGTAGGATTCTAGGAGGAGATCTAATTTGATTGTTATTGATTTGATCAATATTTTCATTATTTTCAAAACTTATATTTTCTGTGTTGGATATAATTTCTACATCATCTTTGATGATTGTATTTTTATTAAAGTTTTCATCAAAAGATACATGCAAATTTTCTTCTATTACATTTGTTCGTTTGTTGAAAATACGATATGCCTTACTTCGTTCTAAGTAACCTACAAAAATAACATGGTCAGCTTTTGGATCAAATTTTCCAAGTTGGTCTTTTGTGTTAAGAATAAAACATTTTGACCCAAATATTTTTAAGTACGAAATATTAGGTTTTCTTCCATTAAAAAGTTCATATGAAATGTTTTTAGTTACAGGTCATATGGACAATTTAATACATAGCACGCAGTTGCTACAGCTTCTGCCCAAAAATGCTTTGGTAATGTACTTCCATTTAATAACGTTCTTGCGCATTCTTGAAGAGTTCTATTTTTCCTTTCTGTAACTCCATTTTGTTGTGGAGTTCTAGGAAATGAAAATTTATGATTTATTCCTTTCTTTTTACAAAATAATTCAAATGATTCATTTTCAAATTCGCCTCCATGATCGCTCCTTATATTTTTGACTTTTAAATTCTTAATATTTTGAATTTTTTAACAAAATTTTTGAAATAATCAAACGTATCGCTTTTGTTTTTCATAAATATCGTGCATGCATATCTTGACAAATCATCAAGTATTACAAAAAAATATCGATTATGGTTAATAGATTGAACCTGTGTTCGTCCGAATAAATCCATATGTAATAATTCTAATGGTTGTAAAGTTGAAATAACTTTCTTAGATTTAAAAGATGATTTAGTTAATTTTCCTAATTGACAATCATCGCAAATATTATTTATTTTAAAATTTATTTTTTATAAGCCTTTGACTAATTCATTTTTTGAAAGTTTTTGAATAGATTTAACATCAATATGAAAAAAAAATTTGTGCCATAACCAAGGATCATTATCTTTGACCATTAAATACATATCTTTATTACTATTGATTTTCATGTTTAAAACATAAATATTTCTCTCTTTCCTTCAAAAATAAGATTTTGATTTTGATCAAAAATACAACATTTATTTTCTGAAAAAGTTATTTTAAAACCTTTATCGCGTAGTTGACTTATGCGTAATAAATTATATTTTAAGTTTTTAACTAAAGAAACATTTGTAATAAGGGGTAAATTTGATATACCGTAGTTGCACACATCTCCTTTGCCAATGATGAAACCTTTTGAGTTATCTCCGAAGGTAACCGAGCCACCATCAAAGTATGAAATATTTGAAAGCATTTCTTTGTCTCCGGTCATGTGTTTTGAGCAACCACTATCCAAAATCCGTTTTCTTTTCTTGAGTGGGACCTGTAAAAAAATATTAATAAATATATTGGCACCCACCTTTTAATAGGGTCCTAAGAGTTAGATCTTAGGAAACCAAACCCAAGTGGGTTTAGTATCCCTTTTATAAAGACAATTACTGTTTTTGTGAACTGTTTCTGTAAAGGAATTTATATATTTCTTCCGAATTAAATTATTGTTTGTTTTCGGAACCTATATTTTGATTTCCTTTTTCTTTTTAGTGTGTCTTGGTATGTTATTTTTCAATGCTATATTATGTTTTCAATTATCTTCCTTCTTAAAATTAGCATTTTTCTTTGGAAGAATTTTTGATTCCTTTGTAAAACCTAATCCATTTTTATTTGAAGAGGATTGAGAAATTTCGAGAATTTTAGATAAATTTTCTCTTCCCTTATTAATATTAGAAACATTTTTAGTAATGTTATCTAATTTAATTTGAAGACTAGCATTTTCTAATTCAACTTCTTTTAGTTTATTTTTTAAATTGTGATTTTTAGAAATAATTTCATCATTCTTTGTCTTTTGAGTTTCAATTTCTTGGCTCAAAAGTAAAAGTTGACTGTCTAAGTTTGAGAGAGATTCTTGAACTTTTTCAAGTTCTTTTTCCAATATTTTGTTTTCGTCTTTTAACATATCTCTTTCAAATTCATCTTTATTCTGATTTTCACGTGTCTCTTTAAGTGTCTTTTTGAGAATTTTTAAAGTATTTAAAAATTCAGTGTTTACTTCTATTAAATCATCATAAGATAAATCATTAACCTTGGATTCTTGAGCCATGAAGCACACATTTGCTTGTTCATTGTTGCTATCACTATCACTATCTATTGAATCTGAATCTGAATCGTCCCATGTGACAGAAAAGGCCTTCTTTTTAAATTTGTCTTTCTTATTCTTGTTGTTGATTTTCTTCTATTTCTCCTTCTTTAGCTCCGGACGGTCTTTTATCATATGACATTTCTTGTGACAATTAAAACATTCCATATTTGAGGATGAAGGTTTGTTCATGAAATTCTTTTTGAAACCGTTTTATTTCCTTTTCTATATTTTAAGAATTTCTTGAAATTTTTGGCAATAAATGCTAGATCCTCATCTTTAGACTCTGATTCTTTCCATTTTGCGTGAAAAGCCATATTTTTCTTTCCTGTGCTCGATCTTTCTTAGCTTGCATGTTAACTTCATAAGACATAAGGTTTCCAATTAATTCTTCTGGTTTCATTGTAGATAGATCGTTTGCTTCCTCGATTGCTAAGACTTTTCTCTCCCATTCATCAGTGAGTGAATTTAGGACCTTAGGTACAATATCAAAATCCGTATACTTGTCTCCTAATCCTATTAAGGCGTGATGAATGTCTTGAAATCTCGAGTACATGTCATTGAAGGATTCATTCTCCTAATCCTATTAAGGCATGATGAATGTTTTGAAAGCATTTCTTTGTTTCCGGTCATGTGTTTTGAGCAACCACTATCCAAAATCCATTTTCTTTTCTTGAGTGGGACCTGCAAAAAAATATTAATAAATGTATTGGTACCCACCTTTTAATAGGGTCCTAAGAGTTAGATCTTAGGAAACCAAACCCAAGTGGGTTTAGTATCCCTTTTATAAAGATAATTACTGCTTTTGTGAACTGTTTCTATAAAGGAATTTATATATTTCTTCCGAATTAAATTATTGTCTGTTTTCGGAACCAATATTTTGATTTCCTTTTTCTTTTTAGTGTGTCTTGGTATGTTATTTTTTAATACTATATTATGTTTTGAATTATCTTCCTTCTTAAAATTAGCATTTTTCTTTGGAAGAATTTTTGATTCCTTTGTAAAACCTAATCCATTTTTATTTGAAGAGGATTGAGAAATTTCGAGAATTTTAGATAAATTTTCTCTTCCCTTATTAAAATTAGAAACATTTTTAGTAATGTTATCTAATTTAATTTGAAGACTAGTATTTTCTAATTCAACTTCTTTTAGTTTATTTTTTAAATTGTGATTTTCAGAAATAATTTCATCATTCTTTTTCTTTTGAGTTTCAATTTCTTGGCTCAAAAGTAAAAGTTGACTATCTGAGTTTGAGAGAGATTCTTGAACTTTTTCAAGTTCTTCTTCCAATATTTTATTTTCGTCTTTTAACATATCTCTTTCAAATTCATCTTTGTTCTGATTTTCATATGTCTCTTTAAGTTTCTTTTTGAGAATTTTTAAAGTATTTAAAAATTCAGTGTTTACTTCTATTAAATCATCGTAAGATAAATCATTAACCTCAGATTCTTGAGCTATGAAGCACACATTTGCTTGTTCATTGTTGCTATCACTATCACTATCTATTGAATCTGAATCTGAATCGTCCCATTTGACAGAAAAAGCCTTCTTTTTAAATTTGTCTTTCTTATTCTTGTTGTTGAATTTTTTCTAATTCTCCTTCTTTAGCTCCGGACGGTCTTTTATCATATGACATTTCTTGTGACAATTAAAACATTCCATATTTGAGGATGAAGGTTTGTTCAAGAAATTCTTTTTGAAACCGTTTTATTTACTTTTCTATATTTTAAGAATTTCTTGAAATTTTTGGCAATAAATGCTAGATCCTCGTCTTCAGACTCCGATTCTTCCTTTTTTGCGTGAAAAGCCATATTTTTTCTTTCCTGTGCTTGATCTTTCTTAGCTTGCATGTTAACTTCATAAGACATAAGGTTTCCAATTAATTCTTCTGGTTTCATTGTAGATAGATCGTTTGCTTCCTCGATTGCTAAGACTTTTCTCTCCCATTCATCAGTGAGTGAATTTAGGACCTTAGATACAATATCAAAATCCGTATACTTGTCTCCTAATACTATTAAGGCATGATGAGTGTCTTGAAATCTCGAGTACGTGTCATTGATGGATTCATTCTGTCGCATTCTAAAGTTTTGGAACTGGTTCTTTAGCATTGGAGATCTTTGTTTGTTTGACCTTTTTTGTGCCTTCATGTATGGTTCTAAGTGTATCCCATATCTGATGTGCAGTAGTACAAATGCTAACATGATTGAACTCATTTCTATCCAAAGCGCAAAATAGCATATTCATAGCTTTGGCATTTGCACTAGCTTCATTCTTTTGAGTTTGTGTCCATGTAGGGTAATCAGTTGTGGATACAATGAACTGCTTGAGTTTCATTCCAGGCTTCAAAGCTTGTTGCTTGCATATAAATCCTCATCCTTATAGCCCAATAATTATAGTTTAGTCCATTGAATAGAAGGGGTCTTTGGGTAGATAGCAAATGTAGAGCTATAGGCAGCTGTTGTGCTTGTGTTATTTTCCATATTATAAATATGTCAAATAATGGTGTTATGGTTATAGGACAACCTCGCTCTGATACCAATCGTATAATATAGAATAGTGGAATGGTCTAGGTAGATACCAAGAAGAAGTAAGTAAAGTAGACACCAAGACTTTATACAGGTTCGGACCTCTTGCCCTACGTGCAGTCCCTAAGCTCCTTTTAGGAATTCAACTAACCAACAACCCTCACTTAACCCAAAGGAATAGGTATACAACTTACCCGAACTACCGAACTTGATTTCTTGCCTCAACTACCGAAGAGGACTTCAACTAGATACAAAGAGTATTTCTGACTTGTTGTGTTCTTGATAACACTAATGAGTCTAATTGAGTACAACTTTCCTATAATCTTATCCTCAAGAATATGAAATGTGTTTATGGAGATTTAGGAAATATAAATTGCTATGAATCAAAAGATTATTTAAGATAAATCAGAGATTCAAGCAATTGAAGTGGTTTGTGATTGCTTTTGAAAACTTAAGAAATCTGAAAATATGATCAAGATAATAGAGAGATTAAAGCAATTAGAATTCGTAATTTGCAAATGATAGAAACATGTATTTATAGGTGTAGAAGAGATGTATCTATTTGCAAAAGATCCAGTCTAGAGATGCATCCACTACCATTGGAGAATGGTTGCAATTCTTGGAAAGAAGAAGGTGTCTTTCATAAAAAATTCACAGGTTTAAATTCAGTCGACTGAACAAGGAATTTCAGTCGACTGAAACTGTGCATGTTGTAATTCTGTAACAGGTTCAGTCGACTGAAATTTCCTGTTCAGTCGACTGAACTGGTAGTTTCTGCACAGTGAACTTTTAACTAAAATATTAAGTTATGAAATGTGTTCTTGTGTTTGTGCAAGCTTCTTGAGGATAGATTTTAACAATAAAACTAAGACTAAGACCAATATATAATAAGTACTCATGATATCCTTTCATTCCTTTAGCTTTGCACATAACTCTTCTTTTTTGTTGAAGCACATTGTCATTGATCAAAATATAGCGTATCAACAATACATACATATATAAATATAGACTTATATATTAGTCTCTAATATGTGTATAAGTTTTAAATATATGAGTTATATTTTGAATATGAAGTTGGTTCCATATATATATATATATATATATATATATATATATATATATATATATATATATATATAAGTTTCCACTTCAAGAGAAGCTGAGAATAGCGACAAATTATAACGATGGAATTTTCCACTGCTAAATTTGCTGTGGATTTACTAGTGACTTAAAAGAGATAGTTCTAAGTTTTTCTATTCCAAATTCTTATATATTATCAAAGTCCATTTATTATATCTACCGCTAAACTGTTGCAAATTGCGACAATTCACTGATAGAATTTTTTTATTGTTGATTTCCATTGCAATTAAGGCAGATTACTGACGGTTACATTTTATAGCTATTTTGTAGCGGATTTCAAATGAATTTTCATAAGGCACGTATAATTTTTTAACAACTATTTTTTTATAAAAAGTTGTAATAAGTATAATTTACTTGTGTTTACCATCGCTAAAATATTAAAATACTTAATAATTAGTAATTTATAACTAATAAATAACAATTAAAAATTAAAAATTAAAAATTAATAAATAATAAATGATAACTCATACTATTAATAATTTATTATATATCACAATCGTAGATTATTTAAAATATTAAATTATAATAAACACTTATTTTTTATAATTGATAAGTACTACATTAATTATTAATAATTAATAAATTATCCTTAATTATTTGTAATAATTAACTATTTTTAGTTTAATTTAACATGTATTCCTTAAAATTATGAACACACGAAAGTATACATATAGAACAAAAGTAATTCAACACATAATTAAATTATAAACTTCAGGGTAATTCAACACATATTCAATAAAATGAATATGATTAGAAAAAGAGATACTGCTAAAAACAGTATTAAACAAAAATATGATAATCCCCAAAATTTAGACTTGCTGAGTAAATGGACAATTCCCTAAATTGAACCTAAGGTAATATACCAACTAGGTACTCTTGAAAAACTCGTGTAACAACCCTGTATTTTATGATTATTTTAATTATTTTAATTGAATTCCCAGATTTAAAAACTTTATTTCATTTATTAAAAGAATAAATTTTGTTATTTTAAATACAAATTTTGATTTTGTGTGAATTATAATTCCAAACCTAGATAAATGGAATATTTCCAAAAAAGTGGATTTTGGTCAAAATGGTCAAACTTTGACTTTTAAATTTAAAATTTAAATATTTGAAATTTTTATTTTTATCTTTTATTATGAAAATATATTTAATTCCAAGAATATTGCTTTTCGTTTCGTTGAAATCGGATTAATATTGTGAAAGTTATGCTTTTTACAATATTGTGTGTAAATTGTTTTATTTAACAAATTTTTTTATTTTAAATTTATATAAATAATATCTTTGTTTGTAAAATCATATTCTAATTTAAGTAAAATGATATGTTATGCATATAATTTATGTAATAGCCCAAACGTTTAATAAATATTATTATTCATTTTATTTTAAAAAAACTTTGGTGTTTAATTATTTAAAAGTTTGAATTTTAGAATTTTCCTGAATTGGTTATAGATCATTTGCCCAATTTTATTTAATATAAACAATTCTGGAATTTTAGATTTTGGGTTAATTGTTGACTCTAATTGAAACTTTAAAATTTAAATGCTATTTTCAAATCTTTATTTAAATTTTATATATTTACAACATTTGTTCCGTTTTTCCATTTAATTTGGATATATACTTTATGAATTAAGTAATAAACAATGTTGTAAAAAGCAACTAATCTATACGTTTTATTGTATATGTTCTACATTCATTTTCCTAGTTAAGTAATAAACAAATCAAATGGATATGTAACAAATCAAATTTTTTTAAGTTGAGTAATAAACAAAGTTGTAAATAGTAATTAAATTATACGTTTTATTTGATACGTTTTATATCCGTTTCTTGTTTATTTCTCTGATGTTTATTTATACGGTACATTATTTGCTGAATTATTCTTTAGCATACATTTTATTGAATAAATAGGAAACAGATAAATATAAGATACGTTACTTTGTTATTTAGTTTGGGCATACGTTTCAATTTATTTATTGCCTTTATAATGCACACCCCTTTGATTCCATACTTTAGCCATTCAAATCAACAGCCGCCTATTTGCCTTGCAATTCACATATAACATTTCATCCCATTCCACTTTTCCATTTTCTTCTTTTGATTTAATAGGACTAAAATCCATAAATTTCTCTAACGTTTCAATTATTTATTTCCTGCCGTTCTTCTCTCTAAATCAATGTGAAACTTCTCTATAAAATACAAACCCACGTACAAATTTCTTTGGCGCATCTCATTTGATCATCTTCTCATGTGAAGCTTGTTCCTTTATAAGTAATGGCCGTATATAAATATATATTTTTATCATTTTTCTTCTTCTTCCTTTTGCCTCGTTTTGGCCATGATTTCTTCACATATTTGCATGCTCTCCACTCTAGTGCCTTGGCCATCACCTCCACCACCTCCTCATCATCATCATCAACCACCTATCACATCCTCTTCCGCTGACCAGATATGGCCATACCTTACCTATGACCAAAAACTCCACATAAATGTTGCAAACTCCTTAAAACATGCCTAACCGAGCCTAGTCTTCATCACCATCACCTTGAATTGCCTTGGCCACCTCCCCATGCTCCACCACCACCATGATATGACCATTTACCCTGAGCCTTACCTCTGTCCAGTTCTGAAGCAAGTCATGGCCGAGCCCTAGGACCATGTAGCCGAGCCCAAAAGTTGACAAAAGCTCCACTATGTTTCCTTGTCTCCTCACATTCATGTGTTGTGACTCCTTTGCCACTTCTAGCACATGTAGCCGTGCCTCCATAGACTAAAACCTGATCCAAAACTGTAATGACCCGTTAAATTCGATGATTTTAAATGTGATAATTTAATAGGATTTCTAATTTAATGTAGAATGAAATCCAAATGAATTAAGTAGAAAAATGATTCTTACCTGGATATAAGATCTAATAAGAGAAATTTAAGAAAGTATTAATTGGATTTAGTGCAATAAAAGTTGTAAATGGAAAATTAAATAAATTAAGGTATCATATTTGTGCAGGTTAATAATTTATGACTTGAATAAAATATCGACCCAATAAAATAAGTTAAATGTTATAAGTTGGGTTTTTTTAATATGAGAGAAACAAAAGTAAGAACATGATTGATATTTATGTTATTTATTCAGGGTATTGAATAAAATTAGGAATCCAATTGTAATAAATGGTAATAATATGGTATTGGCTAATAAATTTAATTTCAATGCAATTCCCATAAATGAATGAAATGAAACGAATATATGTAAAATGTATACTAGGTTATGTATCAATAGGAGGAAAGAAGAATGAATATCGAATTTATTTATGAATAAATATATATATTAAATAGTAATGAAATGTAAAGTAAATGGCGATTGTATAAAACCAATGCAATAAGATTTTCTAATAGTAACTGAATGTAGACATGTGAAATAGAGTTAATGACTATAATTATTGTACGTTACTTATTTTATTTGTTGTCAATGTTAATCTGGAATCAAATTCAATTTATCCCCAAAATTACTGCAGTTAAAGTGGAACAAATTGGTAACTGAAGAATATTGGATCCAAATAAGTTGTAACCAAGGAAAATCCCATTTTTAATGAACTATGAGGAAAAAGAAATGAAACCAAAATGAAAATGTGAAAATATAAAATGTAATGAAATTCTAAGTAATAATGACTTTGTTAGTAAAGTGAAAACTGATTTGATATTAAGTTGTAACTGGATAGAAATCAAATTTATTTGGAATTGATTTGCAATCAATTGAATTTTTTTGCAATTAAATGGATTCAATATTTAAAATAATTATGTAAATATTATTTGGAAGAAATTGAAGTTATTTGGGTAATAAGTATTGTAATTGGCTAATTTAGATACTTTAAAGTGAAACGAAAATTACTAACGCAATAGTTTGATTGCAATATTTAATTCATCTAATTGATGATAAAGATTTGATAGATTTATTTAATAGGGATTTTGGGGCATTTAATAGGTAATTGCTGATTTTGAATCGAATTAAAGGGATTGCTGAAATCAAAATTTAGCAACTTTTAAACCATTGCAATTGATTTAGAATATAAAGAGTTGTCTATTTAATTGAGTTAAATTTTTGAAATTGCGTTGTTGCAATTAAATGGGAAATAAAACGTTAAGGATAGCCAGTATTCAAGATTTACCATCTATTTAGTATATTAATTGTAACTGATAATCAACTGCAATAAATAATAAATAATTATTACGTTAACGTTAACTGAAGTGATATTTGAAATTTAATATTTAGAAATTATGTAAATAGAAGTTCAGATGAAATTGGAAATATTTACAGATTGAAATATGAATCCAATGATAAATTCTTCTATTTGACAATAATAATGGAAAGTAAATTTAATTAAAATTTTGGAAATTTAATATAATTTGGTGAAATTAATGAAATTTGGGGATTTCTAAAATTTTAAATTCGACAAGTAAATTTTGTTTAAATTAGTATAGGTGATTGAGAAATTTATAATAATAAAATCGTCAATTATCAAAAAGAAATGGGAAATTTGATTTAATTGACTAATTTTTAATTTATTTAATTAATATAAAAATAGCCATTTTTGTCACGGACTCGGATTTCGACGAAACCAGTTTCATCGGATCCGTACCAGTGAATTATTGTAGGGTTTCAAGTTTCGTATCGATCGGACTTTTCGTTTGATCGTACGGACGCTAAACGCCTTGAAATCGATTTAATTAAAATCAATTTGAAATCAATTTGGAAATTTTGTTTTCATCATAACTTCTTCATACGATCGAATTTGAAGATGAAACTTTTTCCATCGCTCAGAATATTTTAAAATACCTATTTGAATATATGGGTTTAATAAATTTCGTTCCGGGGTCAGAACGGGCTTTTTGGGCCAACTACCGCTTAGCACGTCGTAATTCGTGCCCACTTAGCCTTCTTCTATTTGTCTATAAATATGCTGTGATAAACCCTAGCCTCCATCTTCTATCAGTGGGTTGTACGTTTATTTTTCTTCATCTCTTTCTCTTTCTCAATGGTTGCAAAACCTAGATCTATCTGCAGTTCAAAATCAAAAGTGAAAATTCAAAGTCCTCCTAAAAATTCCATAAAAATATATGTCATAGTTCTCAGTGTTCGTAATCTGCTGGTATGATTTGTTTTTCGATTGGAGCTATCGTTCGTCCAGTAAAAATTCAAATCAGTTTCGGCCGTTCATCATCACCGCAACAAACTTCGTCGGATCGATAAAATATTTCTGGGTTTTGACGAGGGAACGTAGGGGAGTTGATCTGTGGTAGTGGTTCGCTGTTTCAATGGTTGGATGTGGCGCAATTTGCGATTAGGGTTCGGGTTTTAAGCGGCGGCTGCTGCGTTTGGGCGTTGATCATGAGGCCAGGTTGGTCGGAGCTTGGGTCGCGTGGGCTCAGGGAGGGTCGGCAATGATTTAATGGCTGGAGACGAGCTGGGGAGGTGGTCAAACATCTCGGTCAACGGCGAGTTCGTGCATTTGGGTTTAAATGGGAGCTGCTGTTCGCATGCGCATATGTTTTCCAGAGAGAGACGTGATGACGTGGACATGTTTGAATGTGAGTGAAATGTGTTCCATTTTGTTTATTTTTATTTTTATGAATTCAATCGCAATTATTGCTATAACTCTCGTATACGGACTCCGTTTCACACGAATTTTTTTTGGTTAGGATCGTAATAAAATTCCAGACGCGTTGACGCTGGTTTGGACCAATTCTGAGACGGTCAAATTTTTGGGTTTAAATTGGATTTAAATTCGATTTAAATTCAATAGGTGAGTGTTTTAACCCACTCACAACTTCTAAAAGTTTTTATGTTTGTTGAATTTATTTTAGATATGAGTAGAAATTTATTTATGAATGTTTGGCATGTTTTATTCAGCATATCTGTTAATTCGCATTTATTTAATTTAACTGTTAATTTAGTTTATTTATTGCATATTAATTGACAGTTAGAATTTATTTATTTGCCTATAAACTGCTAGTTAACAGTTATAGAATATATTACTGAATATAAACTGTTAGTTTAATAGTGTTAAATTATTTTGAACATAACTGCCAATTATTACCTATTATATATTATCAGATATATATTGATATTGATTTATTATTGGATGATGATTGTGATTTGGATGATGGATGATTTTGATGAATGGATGTTTAATTGTATATCATTAAACTGCAAGTTATCATGCATTTTTCATTTCATTCGGGATTGTGGTTTGAAATGATATACAACCGCAAAATTTTATTTTTTAAATTGCGGATTGAAATGATAAATATCCGTATCACTTGACAATAGGATAGAAAATTATATACAGGCACCGTGGTCTATATATAAGATATTTTAAAGTGATTTCTATGGTTTGTATGGAATACGGTTTATAATTTTTAATTTTGATATTTTCTTCTATATATATACATATGAAGTTAGAAATTTTGAATTTAAGCTGTGTATAAATCTCTTAAATAAAAATGGAAAAATTGAGAAAAATGAAGTTTGATAATTTTATCATATGTTTAATGTTTAAGTTTGGAAATTTTAAGATATGATATTTATAACTGGACTTTTCCAAGATAAATAAAAATGAATATGTTAGTATAAATTAAATTTAAGAAAATATTTAATTGTTAGAAATTGGAGTTTTATTGATGGATTTTATGTTAGTATTCAAGACTAAATAATAGTACGTTTAATTTGCTGAAAGAAAATTTTCCAACTTTAGTTTGAAATATTAATACTCCAAATGGATATATATATATATATAGAAATTGAAGTAGTTTTGGAACTTGAAAGTGATATTTAAATTTTGGTTTAGACTTTAAATAAAGAAACATATTTGTAAAGCCATGGAAATTATTTTTCTTTACAAAGTTACCTTAAAGTTAAACCATTTATTTTATATACCGTTGAATATCCAAACCATTCAAGTTTTAGAAGTTATGGTTTTAAAAGTATGAATTCCGAAATATTATGTTTTGAAAGTATAATTCAAATGTTTGGTTTCCAGATATTTTAAATTTTAAACCAGTATGATTTTGGAAAAGGATTATATTTGAGATAAAATGATATCATATTATTTTGGGTTTTAATTTGATATCGTATGGGAAATTTTATTCTGGTTTTAAAGTATAAACTATTTTTAAATGACCGCGGTGTTATAATAACGATGGGTTGGCAAAGAGACCGGGATCGGATATGGACATACTCTCTGTCGATACCGAAAACCACTTTGACTAACCGTGTATGTGGTGGAGATTCCAGAATGAAGTAGGTTGGTGGCGACATTTCCTGTAAGATAAATACGTGGACCCAACTCCCGTGAGTTGGCATAAGGTGGCTAAAACAGGAGCGATTCTCGGGCCAATGAGGTCATTCCTCTGATCGAATGCACTCCTTCGATACTATACTCTGACTTTGGATTGTTTCGGTGGCCACTATTGATTTCTTTGATTTGGGGGTGTTAGTTCGAGGTGGGCGGTAGCTGCGGCTACGCGTTACCACCAGCCCGGATAGCAATTGGTATATCTACCCTGGCATTGCCTAGTTGTGCCGTGTCACCTACCCTATCGCGCCTTGTACGAGTTTGGATTTCTCCCGTAGCCCGTGTGGTATCCTCTGGTGGCTTCCCGATCAGGAGGGACTATGATATTGGATGGACTACTGGGACTATTATGTGTTAAGGTGGAAAATGTAAAGCCTTAACGCTATTTAAAAGTAAGTTTATTTTATAAATAGACACTATTATAATAGCGCAATATACTACATAGTAAATAGTTTAACGGATCCTTAGGAGATGTAAATCCCGAGCATCTCTTGAGTTACTGCACTCATATTTATTTCTGTAAATTTAACTTATATAAGATCTTTTAGTTCTGACTCGAGTGTTTTTGTCTTTTCAAATTCGCTCGGGTCAGTCCGAGCGTTTCAGGATTTGAAGATTTAGATCTGGAGGACGAAGACGAAGATTTGTATTATTATTATTTATAGTATTGCACTACACTCACACTGTATTCCGCTGCATTGATATTATTGGTATGTGAACTATGATATTTAATTGTATAAAGAAGAATCAAATGTTTTGTAAACAGTTTTATAAACTGTATATTTTATTATTATATTTTATCCTTCCGCAGTGAGATTCTATTTTGTTTTATTTCTTCTCTGTTTTCTTATTTACCCCATAACAATCCGCCTTTCCGTATGGTTTGAATTGGCACGTGTGTCTGTTTTAAATCGTGCGAAAAGGCGAGACGTTACAGTTGGTATCAGAGCTTTAGTTTAGCGATAAACCTTAGCTTTGTGGGGTTTGACTCTTTGTTAATAGGGTAGTAATACCCTATGGGAGTCACTGAGCGTATATATACGAGAGAGCGTATTTGTTAGTGTTATAAAAAGATTTTGATATTGTGTTAATTTGTTTCGTTTTGTATTTATAAATTCTGGTTGGTGCATGGGACGCTATGACATCAATAGGGATTTCTAAACACTTAATAGGACAGACCGACATAATATTTGTTTTAATATAGGTAAATGAAATAATTTTGCCTATTATATTTTCTATATATATATAAAATAAATTTCCAAAGATACCTATATTTTGTTGTAATAGGTTGGTTGTTAGGATTAAATTTATAAATAATAGGTACAATAAGATTGAAACGAAAATCAATGGAATTTGGAAATTTTAGAACTTAAGCCGGGATTTTGAAATTTTGCTTTCAAAGGATTTATGAATTATAATAATTTTGGTTATAAGTATTTTCTTATGTAAATATTTAATATAATTAGGGAAAAATTGTTTTAAAGAAGATTATGGAGAAATAAGTTTTGTACTTTCCTCTCTGTCGCTGGAAAATAATTTCGGTGATGGCGGCCGCATCATCGACTTTCATTTTCGAGTTTCGAAGAGGAAAGGCCCCTGTAGTAAATTCTACTGCAGATTTATTTTGAAATTATATAAAATTTTAATTGTTCTAAATAAAATTGAGATATATAAGTTGTAAGAAATTATTTATCTATTATTTTAAAAATAAATTGAAATTTAACCCGGTATTTAATTCTTAAATTTCCATTTATAAAATTGTTTAAATTATGGTAGTAAAACAGAATTAAATTAATAATTGAAACCCTAAATAAAATAAGAGACTAAAATGCAAAGTTATAAATGAAGTTTAAATTGTGACTTATAAGAAAAGGTAAAGATTTATTGAACAATGAATTTAATTAAAAGATGAGATAAAATTTTGTATAAGTTCTTTTGCATTTTCTTTAACATATATAACTTACCAAATATGAAAAGTTGAAATGTTAAATAAGGGATTGGAATAGAATGTTATACAAGTAGAAATTTTGGAAATAATGAAGTATTCAATGAATTGTTATATTAAATAAGAATTTAATGGTATAAACTTAAGTTATAATTGAAATTTTACCAGAATTAAAGGTAAGTATTAGTAATAGATGATTTTAAACTTAAGTAAATAAAATGAAATTCTTTAATAAATAAGGATGGATGTGTAGGGTTATTAACTTAAGTATGATTTAAATCTACTAGTTGAATAAAATGGAAAGTGGGTAATATAAATAAATGACTGTAAACCCTAGGTAATAAATTAATAAAATCCTTTATTTATAAGAATGGAGTTATAAGGTTAAGAATTAAAGTGAAATTAAAAAGGGATTTCTATAATTAAATAAAATAGAAATGTAAGTATCACCTAAATGATTGAAATTTAAGCAGTGCATTAGATGCAATACAAATAAAAGGGAAACTTACATAACCTGAATAAATGAAAATGAATAATTGAAAGTAATAAGTAGAAATAAAGAAAACAACCACTGAATGAGGAAATAAAAGTTAAAAGTTGTTAGAAATAAATGTAAATTTTAAAAGGATAATTGATGTGGTATATAAATGAAAATAAGTGAAAATAAAAGGTAAACTGTTATATGAATGAAAAGATCAAACAACTAATGTATAAAAAAAAATTATAATGAATTAATTGATTTGTTGGTTGAATTGTATTGTTTGATTTATGGTTGGACGGGTAAGGAAATTTGAAGTAGTTGGATGAATAAATAATCTATTCGATCTCATCTAAGACTGTTGAGTATATGATGCACTGGATAGTTATTTTTCATTCCGTACCATTTCAAGCTTTGAACCCGAGCAACTATTTGTTTGTTGATTATATGGTTGTTTATATTTGTTGTGTATGCTGTTTGTTGAAATGGATGGTTATTGGATTGATTTGTTGTTAGTGGCTGAAACCACTTAGAGATTATTTGAAAATGTTTTCCAATCTTTATTTATTTTAGTACATAAAGATATAATGATGATAAGACGGGTATATTTTATGTAAGGTAATGAATTTAGTAAATTATTGGTTGTAGGTTAAATATTTTAAATAAGGCGTATTGTTATTTAAATTCTTTTTCTCCCTTCTTTTTCCTTTCCGGGGACGAAAAGTTTTGAGTGGGGGAGAGTGTAACGACCCGTTAAATTCGATGATTTTAAATGTGATAATTTAATAGGATTTCTAATTTAATATAGAATGAAATCCAAATGAATTAAGTAGAAAAATGATTCTTACCTGGATATAAGATCTAATAAGAGAAATTTAAGAAAGTATTAATTTGATTTAGTGCAATAAAAGTTGTAAATGGAAATTTAAATAAATTAAGGTATCATATTTGTGCAGGTTAATAATTTATGACTTGAATAAAATATCGACCCAATAAAATAAGTTAAATGTTATAAGTTGGGTTTTTTTAATATGAGAGAAACAAAAGTAAGAACATGATTGATATTTATGTTATTTATTCAGGGTATTGAATAAAATTAGGAATCCAGTTGTAATAAATGGTAATAATGTGGTATTGGCTAATAAATTTAATTTCAATGCAATGCCCATAAATGAATGAAATGAAACGAATATATGTAAAATGTATACTAGGTTATGTATCAATAGGAGGAAAGAAGAATGAATATCGAATTTATTTATGAATAAATATATATATTAAATAGTAATGAAATGTAAAGTAAATGGCGATTGTATAAAACCAATACAATAAGATTTTCTAATAGTAACTGAATGTAGACGTGTGAAATAGAGTTAATGAGTATAATTATTGTACGTTACTTATTTTATTTGTTGTCAATGTTAATCTGGAATCAAATTCAATTTATCCCCAAAATTACTGCAGTTAAAGTGGAACAAATTGGTAACTGAAGAATATTGGATCCAAATAAGTTGTAACCAAGGAAAATCCCATTTTTAATGAACTATGAGGAAAAAGAAATGAAACCAAAATGAAAATGTGAAAATATAAAATGTAATGAAATTCTAAGTAATAATGACTTTGTTAGTAAAGTGAAAACTGATTTGATATTAAGTTGTAACTGGATAGAAATCAAATTTATTTGGAATTGATTTGCAATCAATTGAATTTTTTTGCACTTAAATGGATTCAATATTTAAAATAATTATGTAAATATTATTTGGAAGAAATTGAAGTTATTTGGGTAATAAGTATTGTAATTGGCTAATTTAGATACTTTAAAGTGAAACGAAAATTACTAACGCAATAGTTTGATTGCAATATTTAATTCATCTAATTGATGATAAAGATTTGATAGATTTATTTAATAGGGATTTTGGGGCATTTAATAGGTAATTGCTGATTTTGAATCGAATTAAAGGGATTGCTGAAATCAAAATTTAGCAACTTTTAAACCATTGCAATTGATTTAGAATATAAAGAGTTGTCTATTTAATTGAGTTAAATTTTTGAAATTGCGTTGTTGCAACTAAATGGGAAATAAAACGTTAAGGATAGCAAGTATTCAAGATTTACCATCTATTTAGTATATTAATTGTAACTGATAATCAACTGCAATAAATAATAAATAATTATTACGTTAACGTTAATTGAAGTGATATTTGAAATTTAATATTTAGAAATTATGTAAATAGAAGTTTAGATGAAATTGGAAATATTTACAGATTGAAATATGAATCCAATGATAAATTCTTCTATTTGACAATAATAATGGAAAGTAAATTTAATTAAAATTTTGGAAATTTAATTTATAATTTGGTGAAATTAATGAAATTTGGGGATTTCTAAAATTTTAAATTCGACAAGTAAATTTTGTTTAAATTAGTATAGGTGATTGAGAAATTTATAATAATAAAATCGTCAATTATCAAAATGAAATGGGAAATTTGATTTAATTGACAAATTTTTAATTTATTTAATTAATATAAAAATAGCCATTTTTGTCACGGACTCGGATTTCGATGAAACCAGTTTCATCGGATCTGTATCAGTGAATTATTGTAGGGTTTCAAATTTCGTATTGATCGGACTTTTCGTTTGATCGTACGGACGCTAAACGCCTTGAAATCGATTTCATTAAAATCAATTTGGAAATTTTGTTTTCATCATAACTTCTTCATATGATCGAATTTGGAGATGAAACTTTTTCCATCGCTCTCAGAATATTTTGAAATACCTATTTGAATATATGGGTTTAATAAATTTCGTTCCGGGGTCAGAACGGGCTTTTTGGGCCAACTACCGCTTAGCACGTCGTAATTCGTGCCCATTTAGCCTTCTTCTATTTGTCTACAAATATGATGTGACAAACCCTAGCCTCCATCTTCTATCAGTGGGCTGTACGTTCATTTTTCTTCATCTCTTTCTCTTTCTCAATGGTTGCAAAACCTAGATCTATCTACAGTTCAAAATCAAAAGTGAAAATTCAAAGTCCTCAAAATTCCATAAAAATATATGTCATAGTTCTCAGTGTTCGTAATCTGCTGGTATGATTTGTTTTTCGATTGGAGCTATAGTTCGTCCAGTAAAAATTCAAATCAGTTTCGGCCGTTCATCATCACCGCAACAAACTTCGTCGGATCGATAAAATATTTCTGGGTTTTGACGAGGGAACGTAGGGGAGTTGATCTGTGGTAGTGGTTCGCTGTTTCAATGGTTGGATGTGGCGCAATTTGCGATTAGGGTTCGGGTTTTAAGCGGCGGCTGCTGCGTTTGGGCGTTGATCATGGGGCCAGGTTGGTCGGAGCTTGGGTCGCGTGGGCTCAGGGAGGGTCGGCAATGATTTAGTGGCTGGAGACGAGCTGGGGAGGTGGTCAAACATCTCGGTCAACGGCGAGTTCGTGCATTTGGGTTTGAATGGGAGCTGCTGTTCGCATGCGCATATGTTTTCCAGAGAGAGACGTGATGACGTGGACATGTTTGAATGTGAGTGAAATGTGTTCCATTTTGGTTATTTTTATTTTTATGATTTCAATCGCAATTATTGCTATAACTCTCGCATACGGACTCCGTTTCACGCGATTTTTTTTTATTAGGATCGTAATAAAATTCCAGACGCGTTGACGCTGGTTTGGACCAATTCTAAGACGGTTAAATTTTTGGGTTTAAATTGGATTTAAATTCGATTTAAATTCAAAAGGTGAGTGTTTTAACCCACTCACAACTTATAAAAGTTTTTATGTTTGTTGAATTTATTTTAGATATGAGTAGAAATTTATTTATGAATGTTTGGCATGTTTTATTCAGCATATCTGTTAATTTGCATTTATTTAATTTAACTGTTAATTTAGTTTATTTATTGCATATTAATTGACAGTTAGAATTTATTTATTTGCCTATAAACTGCTAGTTAACAGTTATAGAATTTATTACTGAATATAAACTGTTAGTTTAATAGTGTTAAATTATTTTGAACATAACTGCCAGTTATTACCTATTATATATTATCAGATATATATATTGATATTGATTTATAATTGGATGATGATTGTGATTTGGATGATGGATGATTTTGATGAATGGATGTTTTATTGTATATCATTAAACTGCAAGTTATCATGCATTTTTCATTTCATTCGGGATTGTGGTTTGAAATGATATACAACCGCAAAATTTTATTTTTTAAATTGCGGATTGAAATGATAAATATCCGTATCACTTGACAATAGGATAGAAAATTATATACAGGCACCGTGGTCTATATATAAGATATTTTAAAGTGATTTCTATGGTTTGTATGGAATACGGTTTATAATTTTTAATTTTGATATTTTCTTCTATATATATACATATGAAGTTAGAAATTTTGAATTTAAGCTGTGTATAAATCTCTTAAATAAAAATGGAAAAATTGAGAAAAATGAAGTTCGATAATTTTATCATATGTTTAATGTTTAAGTTTGGAAATTTTAAGATATGATATTTATAACTGGACTTTTCCAAGATAAATAAAAATGAATATGTTAGTATAAATTAAATTTAAGAAAATATTTAATTGTTAGAAATTGGAGTTTTATTGATGGATTTTATGTAAATACTCAAGACTAAATAATAGTACGTTTAATTTGCTGAAAGAAAATTTTCCAACTTTAGTTTGAAATATTAATACTCCAAATGGATATATATATATATAGAAATTGAAGTAGTTTTGGAACTTGAAAGTGATATTTAAATTTTGGTTTAGACTTTAAATAAAGAAACATATTTGTAAAGCCATGGAAATTATTTTTCTTTACAAAGTTACCTTAAAGTTAAACCATTTATTTTATATACCGTTGAATATCCAAACCATTCAAGTTTTAGAAGTTATGGTTTTAAAAGTATGAATTCCGAAATATTATGTTTTGAAAGTATAATTCAAATGTTTGGTTTCCAGATATTTTAAATTTTAAACCAGTATGATTTTGGAAAAGGATTATATTTGAGATAAAATGATATCATATTATTTTGGGTTTTAATTTGATATCGTATGGGAAATTTTATTCTGGTTTTAAAGTATAAACTATTTTTAAATGACCGCGGTGTTATAATAACGATGGGTTGGCAAAGAGACCGGGATCGGATATGGACATACTCTCTGTCGATACCGAAAACCACTTTGACTAACCGTGTACGCGGTGGAGATTCCAGAATGAAGTAGGTTGGTGGCGACGTTTCCTGTAAGGTAAATACGTGGGCCCAACTCCCATGAGTTGGCATAAGGTGGCTAAAACAGGAGCGATTCTCGGGCCAATGAGGTCATTCCTCTGATCGAATGCACTCCTTCGATACTAAACTCTGACTTTGGATTGTTTCGGTGGCCACTATTGATTTCTTTGATTTGGGGGTGTTAGTTCGAGGTGGGCGGTAGCTGCGGCTACGCGTTACCACCAGCCCGGATAGCAATTGGTATATCTACCCTGGCATTGCCTAGTTGTGCCGTGTCACCTACCCTATCACGCCTTGTACGAGTTTGGATTTCTCCCGTAGCCCGTGTGGTATCCTCTGGTGGCTTCCCGATCAGGAGGGACTATGATATTGGATGGACTACTGGGACTATTATGTGTTAAGGTGGAAAATGTAAAGCCTTAACGCTATTTAAAAGTAAGTTTATTTTATAAATAGACACTATTATAATAGCGCAATATACTACATAGTTAATAGTTTAACGGATCCTTAGGAGATGTAAATCCCGAGCATCTCTTGAGTTACTGCACTCCTATTTATTTCTGTAAATTTAACTTACATAAGATCTTTTAGTTCTGACTCAAGTGTTTTTGTCTTTTCAAATTCGCTCGGGTCAGTCCGAGCGTTTCAGGATTTGAAGATTTAGATCTGGAGGACGAAGACGAAGATTTGTATTATTATTATTTATCGTATTGCACTACACTCACACTGTATTCCGCTGCATTGATATTATTGGTATGTGAACTCTGATATTTAATTGTATAAAGAAGAATCAAATGTTTTGTAAACAGTTTTATAAACTGTATATTTTATTATCATATTTTATCCTTGCGCTGTGAGATTCTATTTTGTTTTATTTCTTCTCTGTTTTCTTATTTACCCCATAACAATCCGCCCTTCCGTATGGTTTGAATTGGCACGTGTGTCTGTTTTAAATATTGCGAAAAGGCGGGACGTTACAAAAACCACACCAAACCCGACCAATTCACCCCCTAGGTCGACCAAGTAGATGTTGAAAGCATGGCAAAAACTATTGTAAGGTCCCGCCTTATTGTACGTTTTAAGTCGACGATAAACCACACACGTCAGACTTAAACCATACAGAAGGGCAGATTGTTATTGGGTAAATAAGAAAAAGCAAAGAAAGAAAAGAATAAAACAGAGTCTTGCAGCGAAACGGTAAAATATACTAATCAAATAAACAGTTCATGAAGCTGTTTTAAAAAAAATACTTAATCATACTTATACACTACATATCATGAAAGAAGCTATGCGGTAGGATCGTATAATATGGAATAGTGGAATGGTCTAGGTAGATACCAATAAGCTGTAAGTAAAATAGACACCAAGACTTTATACTGGTGTGGACCTCTTGTCCTACGTCAAGTCCCTAAGCTCCTCTTAGTAATTCAACTAACCAACAACCCTCACTTAACCCGGAGGAATAGGTTTACAACTTACCCGAACAACTGAACGGGATTTCTTGCCACAACTACCGAAGAGGCCTTCAACTTGATACAAAAAGTAGTTCTTACTTATTGTGTTCTTAATAACACTAATGAGTCTAATTGAGTGCAACTTTCCCATAATCTTATCCTCAATAATATGAAATGTGTTTATGAAGATTTAGGAAATATAAATTGCTATGAATCAAAAGAGTATTTAAGATAAATCGGAGATTCAAGCAATTGAAGTGGTTTGTGATTGCTTTTGAAACTTAAGAAATCAGAAAATATGATCAAGATAATAGAGAGATTAAAGCAATTAGAATTCGTAATTTGCAAATGATAGAAACATGTATTTATAGGTGTAGAAGACGTGTATCTATTTGCAAAAGATCCAGTCAAGAGATGCATCCATTACCATTGGAGAATGGTTGCAACTCCTGAAAATAAGAAGGTGTCTTTTCATAAAAAATTCGCAAGTTCAAATTCAGTCACTGAACAGGGAAATTCAGTCGACTGAATTTCCCTGTTCAGTCGACTAAACTGGTAGTTTCTGCACAGTGAACTTTTAACTAAAATATTAAGTTATGAAATGTGTTCTTGTGTTTGTGCAAGCTTCTTGAGGATAGATTTTAACAATAAAACTAAGACTAAGACCTATATATAATAAGTACTCATGATATTTCCATGTCTTCATAGTCATTCGTTTAGCTTTGAACATATCTCTTCCTTTTTGTTGAAGCACATTGTCATTGATCAAAATATAGCGTATCAACATTCTCCCCCTTTTTGATTGATGACAATACCTATATTTGTAGAGATGTAATTATCTTTCCTCCCCCTGAATATATGCGCTATCTTTCCTATAAAACAAAGTTAGTGAAATAGACTTTTCTCCCCCTTTATCATTGACAAAAAAGAAGTAATAATTTGTACAAGTATATAACTGTCAAACAAAGAAACCACATGCATGCATAACCATAGTGTGAATCATACAAACCATAGAGTATCACGAATAAAAGAATGCTATTTATACAAGCCTTTTCAGAAGTGTTTGAAAATTAATAAAGAGTTTCGAAAATCAAACCATCAAAATGATCCAGGGCCCCTGTCCCAATCATAAGAGCCTTCATGTTCTCCTTCTGGTTCACGAATAACAGGGCCACCGGTTGGATGTCTGAAAGTTGATCCTCCTTGACCACTATTGTTACGACTAGTGCTGCTGATCGGATTCTCCTCGGAAGATGTCCATGTGAACGTTGGAGCTGGGCGCTCGCCGCGTGAGGTAGAAGCAGAAGTGGTGCTGGTGCATGAAATGGCATCCCATAGTTTATAGAAGAACCCTTTTACCCTATCAAGTTTGTGCTCAACCGTTTTGAGACGAGTATCAAGGATTTGTTGATTCCTTGATAGAATTCCCAACGATTGATTTGTAGTAAAATCTAGTCGAACAAGACATATTTCATCATCATGATCAAGAGGTTCTTGTTGTGGAGCTTGAGGTTGAGGTTGGTGAGGTTCTTGTTGACGTGCTTCGCATTCGGCTAGAGACATGATACGAGGAGGCCTTACCGGTAGTTGCATGAGGCTTATAGTCCAATGGTTGATTTGATGAACCATCATATTTTCTGAGTTCGGTAGTGGCGTATCAACGTCTAGGAGAAGTCGCATTATGTACTCGCCAAAATATATCGTTCTCATTTTCCCATTGTTGAAGGAAAGAAATTCATCAAGTATCAATTGCACCCAATTTACTTTAATATTTTCCCACATAGCATATAGTGCCCGGTAGTTATTCGGGTGCACTATTTCATAGGAGCCGGTGCATAGGGTAATGGTCCTCAAAAGGGCTTTGTGTAAAAGCCAAGCTCTTGGTCTTAAGGAAGTGGATTTGATATCTCGGTTATTGATCTCATCCTCTAAAAATTGATGATTTACATTTTCACAAATACGAGGATTGAAATCTATTTCTTCCAGCTTTCTACCAACGTTTGGGGATCCAAGAATATGAGCAATGCGATCAAGTGAAAACCATACATTTTTCCCGCATACCATACTCCAAACTCTGTCATTCGGATTTCGTGGAGTTTGATGTCCGAAGTTAAGGTTGGCGTAGAATAATTTGACCATAATATGGTTGATGGCATGGTCATTACGATTAATGTCTAAAAGCGATGTCAAACTTGCCTGGTCTGTTAAAGCTTGAATGTTGTAGGTTTGAAGGCTATGGAAATCAACAAATGAGTGCTCGAAGATCCTTGACTTCTTCAGCTTGTTCCACCGAGTGACCGCAACTCCATTGTAACGCCATTGAGCGATTTGAGCATCGATTGGCTCGGAGGAGGTTGAAGTTGAAGCTCTAGAATGTTTAGGAGGCATAATTGTGGAAGTTTTGGGGAAGAAATTGAGAAAAAATAGAAATTGGGGGCTAGGGTTTTCTTAGAAATGGGGAAGATGAAGTTTGGAACCGGTAAAAAATAAAAGTAAAAGTGAAAAAGATGGCTAAGTAGGGTAAAAAGCTTGGTAAACTGCGTTCAGTCGACTGAACTGGTAGCCGAAAGTTTTCTGGCTAATGTTCAATCGACTGAACAGAGATTTTCAATCGATTGAACTGTTGGCTGAAAGTTTCTGTCATATATTTAGTCGACTGTGCAGAACTATTCAATCGACTGAATTTTTCATTTTTGGTTTTTCTTGACTTTTTGAATGCAAATGTTTTATTTAATGAGATAATTACAATTATATAGTAATATTATGATACAACAACATTATTTTGACCACAAAACCATCATTTCTTGGGGGATGGAGTCTTCTTCTTTGGTGCTATATATCCCTCATTCGCCATATAGTTCTTGTCCCATGAATTTGGACCATATTGAGTATTTGTGGCGATATCCAAGAATTTATCGGATCTATTGATGTACGATATGAAGAAGACGGATCAAACGAATTAACTGGTCGAGGTAACGGCTCACTCACATCCTTTTTCTTCGAGCTGTAAAATTTTAAACCAATTTTCTCAAAGAAAGCTTAAGCATTTAGCGGTTACTTTCTGTTCAAAATACAATTCTCGTTGAAGGTCTATTTGCTGCTGTTGATAATGATGAATTTCATCGATCTTTTTCTTCGTATCTAGAGAGATAAATAGCGCACGTTTAGCCTTCTTGGAATTTGGTGCATACCAGGTTCGATAATTTTTCCATTTATAAACAGCTAGTGTTTTGGTGTTGGCGTAGGAAGATGAGGTGATGCAGCTGAGCTATCGGTTGAGAATGTTATGATGATAGGTGAGTTTGATTTGTTGGAGGACATTTTTCTACAGAGTTTGAACTTTTTGTTTTGAAAAAGAGTTTTTATTACGTTTTAGTTTTTAACATGTATGTACAAGCTTGGAGTTATAAGGAAAGTGTGGTGTAGAATCAATAGGAATTTAGAGCCAGAAATTGAATTACCGGTTAATAATTTATTTTTAAATGAATGGTCTTGGAAGGATGTTCCAGTTTATGTAATATTATGTAGCTAATTCAAGTGTATAGCTCAAATGTTTAAGTTATCAAACTTATAGTCAAGTGACCTAAGTTCAACTCTGACCTTTGTTGTGATGATAATTTTGATTTTAAAATTTTGTAATTTATTTTTATATTCTTCATTAAAAAATTAAATATCTTTTACTGACATTAAACCTAATTCTCGACGTAGTTTAAAAAATGAATTTTCTAAGAGTGGTTTGGTAAATATATCAGCTATTTGCTTTTCGGTAGAAATATATTCTAAATTGATAATTTCTTTTTCGATATTGTCACGTAGAAAATGGTGACGAATATCGATATGTTTTGTACGAGAGTGATTTACCGGATTTTCAGATAAATTTATTGTACTTGTATTATCACAATATATTGTAGAATTTGTTAAATTTATATAAAAATCTTTAAGTGTTTGTTGCATATATACGACTTGAGTACTAACTAAAGCGGCAGATATATATTCCGCTTCACAGGTTGAAAGCGAAACACAATTTTGTTTCTTACAAAACCAAGATACAAGTGATTTTCCAATGAAATGGCACGTACCACTTGTACTTTTTCCATCTGCTCGAGATCCACCAAAATCAGCATCACTAAATGAAACTAACTCGAATGGACAATCTTTTGGATAGAAAAGACCAAAGTCCTTAGTATTATTTAGATATCGTATAATTCATTTTACGGCTCTTAAATGTGATTCTTTAGGATTAGCTTGAAAACGTGTACATAAACATACACTCATCATTATGTCTGGTCTACTAGTGGTTAAGTAAAGTAAAGAGCCTATCATACTTCTAAACAACTTTTGGTCTACACTCTTGTATTTTCATCTCGATCGAGATGAGTTGTGGTACTCATAGAAGTAGGTTTACCAGAAGTGTTTTCCATTCCAAAATGTTTAATTAAATTAGCATAATATTTTTCTTGGTTTAAGAAAATTCCATTCGTTAATTGTTTAATTTGAAGTCCAAGAAAATAAGATAATTCTCCCATATGTGACATTTCGAACTCCTTAATTATATTATTTGAAAATTCTATACACAATTTTTCATTAGTTGATCCAAATATAATGTCATCTACATAAATTTGAATTATTAAAATGTCTTTAGTGGTGTTTTTAATGAATAGAGTTTGATCTACTTTTCCAATTTGAAATCCCAAATCTAATAGATAGCTCTTAAATCTCTCATACCAACCACGAGGTGCTTGTTTAAGACAATATAATGCTTTCTTTAATTTATATACATGATCCGGATATATTTCATGAATGAATAAAGGGGGTTTTTCTACATATACATTTTCTTTTATAAAACCATTTAAAAAGGCACTTTTAACATCCATTTGATAAAGTTTAAAATTGTGAAAACAAGCGAAGGCTAATAAAATACGTATTGCTTCAAGTCTTGCAACTGGAGCAAGCGTTTCTTCGGAATCGATTCCTTCTTGATTATAGCCTTGTGTTACTAATCTTGCTTTATTTCTAATAATATTTCCAAATTCGTCTGCTCTATTTTTATAGACCCATTTAGTTCCAACAACTGATTGATCATCAGGACGGGGAACTAACTCCCAAACATTATTTCGTTCAAACTGATTTAACTCTTCTTGCATGGCAATAATCCAATATTCATCTATTGAAGCTTCTTTTGAATTTTTTGGCTCAATAGTTCAAAGAAAAGCAACATGACCCATTTGGTTTAGTTGACTTCTTGTTTGAAACTGCGAATCAATCTCTCCAATTATATTTTGTGTAGGTTGATCTCGTAGGATTCTAGGAGGAGATCTAATTTGATTGTTATTGATTTGATTAATATTTTCATTATTTTCAAAACTTATATTTTCTGTGTTGGATATAATTTCTTCATCATATTTTATGATTGTATTTTTATTAAAGTTTTCATCAAAAGATACATGTAAAGTTTCTTCTATTACATTTGTTTGTTTATTGAAAACACGATATGCCTTACTTCGTTCTGAGTAACCTACAAAAATACCATGGTCGGCTTTTGGATCAAATTTTCCAAGTTGGTCTTTTGTGTTAAGAATAAAACATTTTGACCCAAAGATTTTTAAGTACGAAATATTAGGTTTTCTTCCATTAAAAATTTCATATGAAGTGTTTTTAGTTAAAGGTCGTATGGAAATACGATTTAATACATAGCATGCAGTTGCTACAGCTTCTGCCTAAAATTGCTTTGGTAATGTACTTCCATTTAATAACGTTCTTGCGCATTCTTGAAGTGTTCTATTTTTCCTTTCTACAACTCCATTTTGTTGTGGAGTTCTTAGAAATGAAAAAATATGATTTATTCCTTTCTTTTTACTAAATAATTCAAATGATTCATTTTCAAATTCGCTTCCATGATCGCTCCTTATATTTTTGACTTTTAAATTCTTAATATTTTGAATTCTTTTAACAAATTTTTTGAAATAATCAAACGTATCACTTTTGTTATTCATAAATACCGTTCATGTATATCTTGAGAAATCATCAACTATTACAAAAACATATCGATTATGGTTAATAGATTGAACCTGTGTTGGTTCGAATAAATCCATATGTAATAATTCTAATGGTTGTAAAGTTGAAATAACTTTCTTAGATTTAAAAGATGATTTAGTTAATTTTCCTAACCGACAATCATCGGAAATATTATTTATTTTAAAATTTATTTTTGGTAAGCCTTTGACTAATTCATTTTTTGAAAGTTTTTGAATAGATTTAAAATTAATATGACTAAATCTTTTGTGCCATAACCAAGGATCATTATCTTTGACCATTAAACACATATCTTTGTTATTATTAATTTTCCTGTTCAAAACATAAATATTTCTATCTCTCTTTCCTTCAAAAATAAGATTTTGATTTTGATAAAAAATACAACATTTATTTTCAGAAAAGGTTATTTTAAAACCTTTGTCGCATAGTTGACTTATGCTTAATAAATTAATATTCTAAGTTTTTAACTAAAGAAACATTTGTAATAAGAGGTAAATTTGATATGCCGTAGTTGCACACATCTCCTTTGCCAATGATGAAACCTTTTGAGTTATCTCCAAAGGTAACAGAGCCACCATCAAATAAAATATTTGAAAGCATTTCTTTGTCTCCGGTTATGTGTTTTGAGCAACCACTATCCAAAATCCATTTTCTTTTCTTGAGCGGGACCTGCAAAAAAATATTAATAAATATATTGGTACCCTCCTTTTAATTGGGCCCTAAGGTTAGATCTTAGGAAACCAAACCCAAGTGGGTTTAGTATCCCTTTTATAAAGATAATTACTATTTTTGTGAACTGTTTCTATAAAGGAATTTATATATTTGTTCCGAATTAAATTATTGTTTGTTTTCGTAACCCATATTTTGATTTCCTTTTTCCTTTTAGTGTGTCTTGATATGTTATTTTTCAATATTATACTACATTTTGAATTATCTTCCTTCTTAAAATTAGCATTTTTCTTTGGAAGAATTTTTGATTCCTTTTTAAAACCTAATCCATTTTTATTTGAAGAGGATTGAGAGTTTTCAAGAATTTTAGATAAATTTTCTCTTCCCTTATTAAAATTAGAAACATTTTTAGTAATGTTATCTAATTTAATTTGAAGACTATTATTTTCTAATTCAACTTGTTTTAGTTTATTTTTTAAATTGTTATTTTCAGAAATAATTTCATCATTCTTTGTCTTTTGAGTTTCAATTTCTTGGCTCAAAAGTAAAAGTTGACTACCTGCGTTTGAGAGAGATTCTTGAACTTTTTCAAGTTCTTCTTCCAATATATTTTTCGTCTTTTAACATATCTCTTTCAAATTCAGCTTTGTTCTGATTTTCACGTGTCTCTTTAAGTTTCTTTTTGAGAATTTTTATAGTATTAAAAAATTCAGTGTTTACTTCTATTAAATCATCATAAGATAAATCACTAACCTTAGATTCTTGAGCCATGAAGCACACATATGCTTGTTCATTATTGCTATCACTATCACTATCTGATGAATCTAAATCTGAATCGTCCCATGTGACAGAAAAAGCCTTCTTTTTAAATTTGTCTTTCTTATTCTTGTTGTTGAAGTTTTTCTGATTCTCCTTCTTTAGCTCCGGACAGTATTTTATCGTATGACCTTCCTTGTGACAATTAAAACATTCCATATTGAGGATGAAGGTTTGTTCAAGAAATTCTTTTTGAAACCGTTTTTATTTCCTTTTCTATATTTTAAGAATTTCTTGAAATTTTTGGCAACAAATGCTAGATCCTCATCTTCAGACTCTGATTCTTCCTTTTCTGCATGAAAAGCCACATTTTTTCTTTCCTGTGCTTGATCTTTCTTAGCTTACATGTTAACTTCATAATACATAAGGTTTCCAATTAATTCTTCTGGTTTCATTGTAGATAGATCGTTTGCTTCCTCGATTGCTAATACTTTTCTCTCCCATTCATCAGTGAATGAATTTAGGACCTTAGATACAATATCAAAATCCGTATATTTTCTCCTAATCCTATTAAGGCATGATGAATGTCTTGAAATCTCGAGTACATGTCATTGTTGGATACATTCTGTCGCATTCTAAAGTTTTGGAACTGGTTCTTTAGCATGGAGATCTTTGTTTGTTTGACCTTGTTTGTGCCTTCGTGTATGGTGCTAAGTGTATCCCATATCTGATGTGCAGTAGTACAAATGCTAACATGATTGAACTCATTTCTATCCAAAACGCAAAATAGCATATCATAGCTTTGGCATTTGCACTAGCATCATTCTTCTGAGTTTGTGTCCATGTAGGGTAATCAGTTGTGGGTACAACGAACTCTGCTTGATATGCATTCCAGGCTTCAAAGCTTGTTGCTTGCATATAAATCCTTATCCTTGTAGCCCAATAATTATAGTTTAGTCCATTGAATAGAGGTATCTTTAGGTAGATAGCCCTTCTGCGAATGTAGAGCTATAGGCAGTTGTTGTGCTTGTGTTATTTTCCATATTATCAATATGTCAAATAACGGTGTTATGGTTACAAGACAACCTCGCTCTGATACCAATCGAAAGAAGCTATGCTGTAGGATCGTATAATATAGAATAGTGGAATGGTCTAGGTAGATACCAAGAAGCAGTAAGTAAAGCAGACACCAAGACTTTATACAGGTTCGGACCTCTTGTCCTACGTCCAGTCCCTAAGCTCCTTTTAGGAATTCAACTAACCAACAACCCTCACTTAATCCGGAGGAATAGGTATACAACGTACCCGAACTACCGAACTTGATTTCTTGCCTCAACTACCGAAGAGGACTTTAACTAGATACAAAGAGTATTTCTGACTTGTTGTGTTCTTGATAACACTAATGAGTCTAATTGAGTACAACTTTCCTATAATCGTATCCTCGAGAATATGAAATGTGTTTATGAAGATTTAGAAAATATAAATTGCTACGAATCAAAAGAGTATTTAAGATAAATCAGAGATTCAAGCAATTGAAGTGGTTTGTGATTGCTTTTGAAAACTTAAGAAATCCGAAAATATGATCAAGATAATAGAGGGATTAAAGCAATTCGAATTCGTAATTTGCAAATGATAGAAATATGTATTTGTAGGTGTAGAAGAGGTGTATCTATTTACAAAAGATCCGGTCAAGAGATGCATCCATTACCATTGGAGAATGGTTGCAACTCTTGGGAAGAAGAAGGTGCCTTTTCATAAAAAATTCGCAGGTTTAAATTCAGTCGACTGAACAGGGAATTTCATTCGACTGAAACTGTTCATGTTGTAATTCTGTAACAGGTTCAGTCGACTGAAATTTCCTGTTCAGTCGACTGAACTGGTAGTTTCTGCATAGTGAACTTTTAACTAAAATATTAAGTTATGAAATGTGCTCTTGATTTTGTACAAGCTTCTTGAGGATAGATTTTAGTAACAAAACTAAGACTAAGACCTAGATATAATAAGTACTCATGATATCCTTGGTCTTCATAGTCATTCCTTTAGCTTTGCACACATCTCTTCCTTTTTGTTGAAGCACGTTGTCATTGATCAAAATATAGCGTATCAACATATCAGAGTTACACATACCAGAACACAATAAATAATTAATGTAGCGGAACAATGGAATAATATAATCGATAATAGTAATACACTCTTCGTCTTTGTCCTCCAGAAATAAAGTTTTCGAATCCTGAAATGATCAGGCTGACCCGAGCGAATTGAAAAGACAAAATACTCGAGTCAGAACTAAAAGATCTTATGTAAGTTAGATCAACATTAAATAATATGAGTGGAACGGTGTCAGAGATGTTTACAGGATTTGACATCTCCTATCCAGTGTCTAACGTGAGTGCAGTAACTTAAGAGATGTTCGGGATTCACATCTCCTAAGGATCCGTTAAACTATTTACTATGTAATAATATTTCGCTATTATAATAATGTCTATAGTAAAATTAACTTACTTTTAAATAGCGTTAAGGGGTTATCCATATAGCCCTCACCACGTAATAGTCCCAGTAGTCCATCCAATATCATGGTCCCTCCTGATCGGGAAGCCACCAGAGGATACCACACGAGCTACGGGAGAAAACCAAACTCGTACAAGGTGCGCTAGGGTAGGTGACACGGCACAACCAGGCAATGCCAGGGTAGATATACCACTACGCTTCCGGATCGGTGGTAATGCGTAGCGCGGAGCTATCGCCCACCACGAGCCACACCCCCAAATCAAAAATCAAAAGTGGCCAATGAACCAATCCAAAGTCAGAGTATAATATCGAAGGGATGTGTCCGATAAAAGGGGCTACCTTCTTAACCCGTCAATCCCTCCCGTTTTAGCCACCTTATGCCAACTCACGGGAGTCGGGTCCACGTATTTACCTCAAAAGAAACGCCGCCACCATCTTACTTCATTCTAGAATCTCCACCGCGTACATGGTTGTTAAAGTGGTTTTTGGAGTTGGCAGAGAGTATGACCACTTCCGATCCCGGTCTCTTCAACAACCAAACGGTATTATAACACCGCGGTCATTTCAAAATAATTTATACTTCAAAACCAGAATATAATATCCATTTCAAACTATATAAATACGATATCATTTCCTTTTTTAAAAAGCCAAATCAACATGATATCATTTTTATTTCAAAATATATCCTTTTTCCAAAATCATAGTACTTTCAACTCTATATACCTTGAACCCTATAGCATTGAAATATAACTTCGAATACTTAAATGGTTTAAATATTAAATTACTTTATATAATAAAATTGCTTTTTAAAATTTCATACATAAATTCCAAACACAGATTTGAACCACCAATTAAACCATTTAAATTTTCATATAATTCAAAGCTTTAAATATTCCACCACTTCAAAACCGATTCTTTGATAATTCCATATATATCAAATTTAAATACTATTATTTAGATTTGAAATGTCTACATAATAAATCCAATAAAATTTAAGTAAAACTTGTAACTTCAACAACTGGATATCCTTTCAATTTATTTAACTTGATATATTCATTTAAATCAACTTGATATTTATTTAAATCACTCTAAACAAAAATCAAGTTATAAAAATCATACCCTTTAAAATTCTAAATTTTGTTAAATTCCAAATAAATTCCATATTAATCTTCCAACTTTATTCTCATTTAAGTCGTTATAAACTCCAGAAATTTAATTTAAATAAATGCTTAATCATATTTTACCTTAATAAAATCAAACTTTATTATTAACTTCTTTTATACTTCAAATCAATTTTATACATAGCTTAAAACCCAAAATTTAACTATATATAAAATAACATTTATAAAAATCTAAATCACTATCTCATAAAACCATATATTTCTTTACAAAACCATAGAGAATCATTTCAAAATATATTTATAGACCACGGTGTCTGTATATAATTTTCTACCCTATGGTCAGGTGATACGGATATTTATCATTTCAATTCGTAATTTAGAATAAAAATACGGTTATATATCATTTCAAACCGCAATCCCAAATGGAATGAAGTGCATAAAAAATTTGCAGTTTAAAACAATATAAAATACAACATCTATTCATCCAATATCAATCATCAACCACTTTATTACAATCATCATCTAATTTAAACAATAACATCAATATAGAGCATATAATAAATAACAGGTAATTTCTGACAGTTTATATTCCATAATAAATTAAACAATCTATCTAAATGGCAGTTTATATGCAATAATAAATTGAATAACAATTTGATTTAGTAAATTAAATTTAACTGAGATGATGATTAAAAATATGCCAAACAATCATAAATAAATTCCAAATCACAACATATATCAATTTAACACACATAAGAAGTTTTATAAGTTGTGAGTGGGTTAAAACACTCGCCTTTTGAATTTAAATTGAAATTAAATCCAATTTAAACTCAAAATTCCAACAGTCTCAGAATTCATCCAAACTAGAGCCAAAATGTCTGGAATAACAATACGAACCTAGCAGAGAAAACCGCGTGCAAAACGGACACCGTATGCGAAAGTTATAACAATTAGAACATCGTACATTAAATTGAAAATAAAATAAAATAAAATAACCAAGCTTACATAAGACAGCCACATCATCTTCTCTTGCACCTGGAACCGAACCCTAATTAGCTACAGTTCGCGAAAGATTCGAAGCCGTCGCCGCTTCAACGCGCCTCGCCGCCACCGCTTCAGCGTGCCTCGCCGCCGCCGCGCCAAAACTAACAGCGACCCTCCCTCAACACGCCGACCCCCCCATGACGTCGTGATCGCTCAAACAAACACCGGCCGCCACTATACTTCAAACCTTAATCGAATTTTAGAGCTTCATCCAACCGTTGATTTAACGAATGAATTTCACCGATGGGCCACGCGTTAGACTCTCTTCACACTAGTACAACCGAATCGACGATCGGTCGAAGTTGATCAACGATGAACGGACGGCCGAGAATTCACCTACAAATTCTGGACAATCAGTGAATCCAATTCAAAATGAACCACATATCTAAGATGCGCTCGTCGAGAGCTTCAAATCCATATAAAATTTGATAGTATTTGAGGAGTTTGAAATTTTGGCTTTGGATTTGATTTGGAATTGTATTTGGGAATTAGGGTTTGCGGCCATTGGAAAGAGGAGCTGAGAAGGAATTGTACATATGGATAAATGAGAAATAGAGGTAGGCTAGGCTTTATAACAGGGTATTTATAGACAAAGCTGAAATAGAATAGACGGACCCAATTTATAAACGCGCTAAACGATGAATGGTCCGAAAAGCCCGTTCTGACTCCGGAACAAAATTGGGCCAACCCATATATCAAAATAGATGTTTTAAAATATTTTAAACGCAATGGAAAAGGTTTCAACTCCAAATTCCATCGTGTGAAGAAGTTATGATAAAATCAATTTATTTCAAATTTATTTCAATTGATTTCAATTGATTACAATTTAATTGATTACAAGGCGTTTCAAGCTCGTACGATCAAATGACAAGCCCGATCATTACGAAATTTGAACTCCTATAATGTTTCATCATTACGGATCCGATGAAACTGGTTTCGTCGAAATCCGAGTCAGTGGCCAAAAAGGCTATTTTTACATTAATTAAACAAATTAATAAATTAGCTAATTAAATCAAATTTCAAATCTCAATTCTTAAATTGACAAATTTCATCCTTTTTGATTTCTTAATCACTCACAATAATTTAAACAAGTTCATATGTCAATTTAAAGTTGATTAATTTATAAATTTCAGTATTAACCACAATTTCATTAAATTCAGAAATTATAAATTTAATTCCCAATAATTCCGTTAAATTGATCTATGAAATTAACATTGGATTCATACTTCATTACATAAATATCTTCAATTTCATCTAAATTAATATTTACGTAATATTTAAATATTTAATTTCATTTAATTGCAATAAATCCACTTTATTAAATTTATATTTAAATCTTGGTTCTCATTCTTACTTTATTATCAAACAAAATTATTATAATCACTCTCTAGCGTTGATCCTATCAAACTACAATTCATTACGTATTATTTTTATCAATTAATTTAACTTTGAATTCGTTTCCAATTTACAAATTTCAATCAATTATAACTTTACAATTTGTTTCAAATAATTGGGATTCCACTAATTAAGTCAACTACTGTAATTGCTTTCAAATTATATTTTTACAAACTAAACAAATAGGTAGCTTATACAATTGTAAGCATTAAAATTTAATTAACATTAAGTTTATTACTTCTAAGCAAACAATATGATTACTTACAGAATATTGATTTTTATTTAATTACCATTTATTAAAATTCAAATACATTAATTAATTGAATGTTTACATTTGTTTCCATATATCCAATTTGTAGCTAAGTATAACATCTACATTATTTCCATTGATTTGAATTAAATTCCCATCTTTATATTATGCCTATTATTACGCTATAAACTGGTTACTATTGTTTACCTTTTATTTACTTGTCATATTCTCATTCCCATTATTGTAACCTTTATTTATATTCATTAAATTTTAATTTTAATTCCAATTCAATCAATTAATTTAGCAGGCAACATAAAATAATTGTTTACAAGCTAAGGTTACACTTAGGTTTATCATACTTCAACCAAATTTTATAATTACATACATAATACCGAATTTATTCAATTACTATTATACAAATTCCTATAGTTATACATCACTTATTTACTTATTTCATATTTTATACCCAAGTGCAACAATTTACACAATTTCATTTCATTATGATTTCACTTAAATTGTCAATAATTAGTTCTTAATAACCATGGCTACAATTCATTCTTAACATTTACTTCAATATAAATTATAAAAAAATTATTTCTTTCTAAATTTAATTACAAAATCCTATTAATTCAACCAATTTATTTATCAAAATTTACGAGTCGTTACACTCTCCCTTACTCAAAACCTTTCGTCCCCGAAAAGAAAAAAGAAGGGAAAAGAAGAATTAGAAATCAATATATCTTACTTAAAACATTAAATTTATAAACAGATAAATTTACAAAATTAATTAATTTAGATAAAATATACCAATTTAAACCATAAAATCTTTTTATACCCAAATTAATAAAGTTTGAAAAACACTTTTCAAAATATTTTCTAAGTCCAAAATTTACGGAAAATTTCGGTAGAGTCTCCTTTGTACGGAGAGGCTTGAGAGAAAATATAATATCGAATATAACAATATACAATATATATTTTCCAAAATAATATATATCCTAACACGGGAAAACAATATAATAACGCTATAAACCGTAATCCGAAAACGTACCTATTTGTCGGCAATTTACGCTTATATTATGAAACCAAATGCAGTAGCAATTATTTCCATAACCTGTATTTCACTTATATAATCCATAAAAGTTAAAAATTATATGAAATGAAATATTTAATGTGGTTTCAACCATAAACAAACAAATCAATACAACATCAATCACTTGCAACAAGCAAACAACCATCACATAAAATCAACACACCTCATTTATCCATTCATATTAACAAAACAAATGTTAGTTCAGGCTTAGACACCTTTTACATTGTATAGAATGACAAATAAACTATTAAGTATACCATTTACTCAACGGTCTTAGATGAAACTAAATAGATTATATATTCATCCAACCAATTTTAAGGTATCCTTACCCAAACAACCATAAACCAAAACAAACAACAATATCAAACAACAAATTAAGTTTATCCTTATTAATTCCATTCATAAATTTGTTGTTTGATTTCTCTTTTTCATTCATATAATGGTTTATCTTTTTAATTTATATTTATTTCTTACAGTTTTATTTAGAAATAACTTCAACTTCTTTGCTTAAGTTTAAAATTTCTTACTTACAATACTTGCCTTCTATTATATTTAATTGGTAGTATTTCAATTATACTTAAGTTTATAACAACTGCAACACCAAATTCTTATTTATTAAAGAATTTCATTAATTACTTTCATTACCTCATGTTTACACTTGTATAATATCTATTACATTTTCTTATTAACATTTCAAATTTTTATATCTTTTGGTAAATTATATATATATGCCTTTAAGAACGTAATTGAAAGTTATACAAGTTTCCTCAATTTTTTTCAAATGTTCAATAATAATATCCTTTGTTTTATATGTTACAATTACAACCTTCTTTTAATTTTCATTATAACTTAGCACTAAATCTATTATGTCAAGACCCAAAATTCATCGTTCAAAAGTCGACATCAAATACCTCACTTGTATTCAACTGCCGGAGATTCGAACGTCAAATTTCAGTTCGGATGGAGCTTATGACAATATTAGATGAATATAAAACAGCGGAAACAAAATGAATGTCATAAATCAACACAGGTATAACATAATACAATATCCAATACAACATCGGTCCCAAATACCAGAGTGATACACATACGATACAACAATAATACTATAACAGAAACTTCAGCAAGTTTCCTACATACTTCAACTTCGACAAGGTCTTCGAAAACTCCAATACTTCAAAAGATTTTCCTGATCCAAAGCTTCCAAAAGACTTCAAATACAAGCTAGCTCCAAAACACGGTTATCCTGCTTCTAGGCTGCCCGAGTAAAAATTATGGGCACCAAGAGTTTAGGAAAGAAACAATAAACTCCAGGTCAGTCATGGGACCGGTATGAGTAAACAAAAACAATTGCCTTTAAGGAAACTAGATTTACAAAAGAATTTCAGTATGCTTTTAAAATGAAACTACCATAAGACCTCCCGCCACACACACAATGCAAGCGCATATTTGGAGGAGATTTCTTCTTATGATAGTCAAATATGTTTGGAATGAGGAAATTTCTTTGATATTATTACTAGTGCATAGTGTAGAAAGCATGTCGAAAATAGAATATTAATCTTAGCCAGCATACGACCATTATCGTATGCCGACTATAGCTACCATCTAAACAGTGGGGCGCCACCATAAGTAAATGGCAGATTCTACAACTAAAACCGTACAGGGTTTCGTATTGGGAATTGGATTTTCGACAAATGGTCAATGTAACGACCCGTATTTTACGTGTCGATAAATCATAAAATTTGTTGCCATTAAGTCGTTGGTATTGCTTAAGTCGTTCTGAGTCTAAGTCGTATGTTATTATAGGTCGACCGAGCAACCCAAGTCATGTGAACGACTTAGAGAAGTTAGTGGTAGTGGTTGCCGACTTAAGGTTTAACGGCTTAAGGTGTTTGCCGACCTATAGAAGTAAGCGACTTAAGGGTGAGTGAGCTAGAGGACTTAGAAGTTAGCTCGTGTGACCGAGTTAAGGAGGTAGCCGACTTAGTAGTTGGCCGACTTAAGAGTTAACGGCTTAGGGAGATAGCGACTTATAGGGGTTAACGACCTAAGTATTGGACCGACTCATAGGAAGGGACGACCTAAAGGATGGAACGGTCTAAGGGTTAGTGGCTTAGGTCGTAAGAATCTGTGTGTTTAGATAAGTCGTAAACGGGTTAAGGATAGGTTGGCCATATGGTTAAGTCGTTAGGTCGGCTATGCCGTGTTGTGGTTAAGTCGCGTATGTGTTCGTGTGTGTTTGGTCTTAGGTCGGCTATGCGTTGGGTCGGCTGTGTGTGTTAGCTAGTTAGGTCGGCTACATTTGTAAGTCGTTGAGCCATGGAGTGATAAGTCGTAGGTCGTTAGGTCGGTAAGGTTTAGGTCGGCTATGTAGTTGAATCGTTAGGTCGGCAGTGTGAGATGAGTCGTTGGGTTTGTTAAGTCGTGGACGACTTAAGGGATATCCAGCCTATAAATAGAAGTGCCTATCTTCATTTTTGGGATCCGGATTTCGAAGCGACGAAGTGCTGCCATTTTGAGAGCTCGACTTCAACACTTCTTCACTTCTTTTCTCTACTCTAATCTAGTGCTTCCATCCATCCAAGATCGAAGATCAAGATCAAAGATCCAAGAGCCAAAGTTGAAGGTCTACATCCAACGAAGAGAGATTTCACCGTTTGAAGTGGAATCTTGTCGGATCAAGCTAGATCCTTTGCTGTCCAGATCTGAAGTTTGTTGCTTTTGAGGTGTTTAGGTGACTCGGTGAGTGGTGGTTATCTCTCATACGGACCCAAAGGAGTATATTGGATCGGTCGTTTGTTTGTGTGTTAAGATAGTGATTTCATGCATTTTTCTCAAGTCTGCATGTAGATCCATCGTTCATAAAGTTTTGATATCCATTTTACTACATGATAGTTCATTCATCAAGATATTACTTAGAATTCATGTTTGTTAGATTTGGACTCTTTATTTACGAAATTGCCATTATTGTTATAACTGTTTATTTAGATCCTGTTTGAATGATTGATTGTTTGGATTAATGATTGATTTGATTGATTGTTTGAAATTAATTGACTGATGATTTGATTTGGACAAGTTGGTTGAAGATGATTCAAAAGCTAAGTGGAAAGGATCTTGAATAAGGAAAGCTGCCGTGGCATATGAAGCGGATGATAAAGCTCATATGGATAGATTTGATGATGATGTTGAGATGGGACTTTGCTATGATATGATGAGGCAAAGCATAATGTTGAGATGGGACTTTGCTATGATACGATGAGGCAAAGCATGATGTTGAGATAGGACTTTGCTATGATGCAATGAGGCAAAGCATGATATGAGATAGCCTTGGTTTAATCCAGACGGGATCATCCCAAGCAAGTTGATAACTCGGTGAAATGGTTCGAGTTTGTTGATAATGGTTGACTTGGAAGGCGATTGAGCTAGTATGGAAATAGTCGTCGAGGAGGATGACTAGAAGGCTGAGATCTCACCGTTGTTGAAGGTTCTAGCATGCTCAAAGCAAGAGTACGTTGGGAAGATTCGATAGTCCCAAGACGAATAGTTGATGGTCTAGTACTCTGGGCAGATTCGATAGTCCTAGGCACGGGTCACGATGACGTGCGGAGTTATGTCTAGAACCGGGGTTACCATTAGCCCTTGACGGACGGATGAAATAATGAGCCGGTCATTCAATTAACGGTGATATCGAGGCAATGATAACAGTGATAGCCAGAGTCATGAATGTTTGGATGTTTGGTAGTATCGTAACTCGGTCTCAAGAGCGATGTTTTGTGGGTGCTTATCTGATCTTGGTTTAGGCCTTGGGGGTTTGTACTTGGAAAACATCGACCTTGACTCGAGTGATAATTGCTTTACTTTAATTGTCTGATTTGCTATGTTTGTTTATGCTTAGTGTGTCTGGGGGCTATCACTGTAGAAAGAGGTGAAGTGGGATGGTTGGGTTGCTATTCCTTTTTACCCTTTATGCTCTTTTGGTATGTTTGATAGTTGATTTACCGCTCACTTGGACTTTTGTCTGACTCAAGGTTTTATGTTCAATTCTTATTACCTTGGGCTGTTCATCCGTTTTGGGATGGGCAGACTATGTAGCAGGTGACAGGTGCTGTTCTTAGTAACCAACGCTGTTGATGACGAAGACGAGCTGGAGGCTTTTGCATATTGTTTTCTTACTATATGTACTGGATGTTCCGCTGCTTGTACCTACTCTGAGTGATATGTAGTGAGGCTTGATGTATTGACTTTTCAGATTGTTGTACCAAACTATTATGAGTTTATATGATGAGATTCTATTCTATGGAGCTTCACTATGTATACTTTTCTATTGTATTTTATCCATGCGCTGTGAGTAATACGATAGACTATTCTGTGTTTACCTTACCTTGATGATCGTCCATGGCGGCCTAGCACACTTTTCGGCACACTATTTCCTTCTTTGGTGCAAGAGTCATGGGCGGTCGTCACAGTCAGGTTAAGGAACTTCCTGGGCCACATGGGTACGTCTCTGGAGGGACGACCCGAGAACCTAACTGGATCTCTGCCAACACAAGGCCGGGTTACCCCTAACTGGGTAACTACTGACCCGAGTATGCCATCCCCTGGTTGTAACCAACCTTTATCTGGGATCTCAGCAACAAATCACAAAGTAATATATATATATATATATATATATATATATCTGCGATATCCACATAAGTTAAGTATCTGGGCTCCATACCATTATACCACTTCTATCCAAAAGGAAATGCACATACCCTAAGGGGCGCTACTCCCAATAACCTTGTTGCATCTTTCCTCTTTCGACCATTCCGGGGTGTGAGGTTCGACAAAGTCTCGTCCACAAAGCTACGCTTTTCACAAAGCCATGCTTTGATCAACAAATGATCAACAACACTCAGCATGCCACATTACGAAGTTAGGAATATATCACTGATAACCTTCAACTACATAACCTCTGAGTTCGTACGTCTCAGAGAAGGGTGTTAAGCTAAGAGAATAAATTCTCCGCCACCAACAGAAATGTATTTGAAAGAAATCTTCTTTATATCTCAATTGTAACGTCAGACATACAATCCATACAAGTATGTTCTGGGTTCGAACAGAACCGAAGGCACTTCCAAAGAAGTCCTTGCAATTCGGGTATTCATAATTTCGATCGGCTTTCCCGTCACTTAGGGAATCTCTATACCGTAGCTACTTGGTGCAGAGACAATCGATAGGTCATCCTATCGTTCTCGCAAATACCCGGTCTTCGCCACCGGTCTTCAAATGCTATCCATAATGTCGAATCACATATTCGGAATGGGTTATACGACACAAAGGTCCTTTCCTGGATAAACCGAATAGTGAGAGTCAATTTCTTAAAACACGTGGATATGTCATTCACAAAAATTCACAGGTTCGATGTGGGTTTCGGATAACAAACTGAAATCCGATTCCCTGTCGCATCGAGGTTTAAATGCCGTTTTACGGGCAAACAGGGTTTTCACATCAATACAGAACAAACCACAATCACAATGCAGTACATGGCAATTTACATCACATAGTATCACAAACAGAACAGAAATATCAATATAGTGCAGCAATAGTTACTTATTTTTCAGTGTGGTTTAAATAAATTTACCACACAATTATTTGTAGTGATGTTTAAATCAATGATTAAAATTTGGATAAATAAATTAAATCTTGATTTACTCGATTTATTGTTTCATGATTAGTTATTTTAGTTAACTGCTAAATTTGATTTGTCGACTTTAATTTATCTGAATAACAATTTCTTGATTTACAAATTAATTTGAACACTTAATTGTTTATTAATCAATTTAATTAAAAATTGTATATCATTCTTAATTTTTTTTTAAATCATTTATTAATACAAATTATTTATCTTAATTATCATTTGAAAATCTGCTTTACACTTACAAAAAATCAATTTATTGTTACTTTGAAAATTTTAAATGTAAATTTACTTCAATTCTTATTTTAAATTTAATTACTTAATTTATTACTTAACCCATTAGTTAATATTTCTTACTTTAAGTTTTTCAATTAGTTAACCCTTAATTATGAATTAACTTTAAATTAGTTTATTTAAAAATTTCTTAGTTTCAAACCTATAAACCATTTAATTATAAATAAAATTATTAACTACTAATTTATTTGACCTTAAATTTCAAACCTTAAATTACTTCACAGACTCTTAATCATCTTGCCATTGATTTAAATCAAAGCTTGTATCTTGCCTTTAAACAAAAATATTTACATTAAAAATGTTAGCCTTTCAGCATTTAAACTAAAACCCGAGTAAACCCTGCTAATGACTCGAGCCAAACTCGAGTTTTCCCAGTAATATCCTCGAGTCTCTTCCCTTTCTTCCCCGTACCCTGTTTCTTCTTCTTCCTTTTTTTCAGTTTAAATACCTAACTAAGATAGCCCAGTATACTCGCGTACGCGAGTTCTTTCCCGAAGCAAAACATGCTATTTCTCGAGTTCAACTCGAGCTTCCCATCAGCAACATACAGATACTCAAACCACGTCGCGCACGTGCATGACATGGTGCCGCAACTCCGGTGATCGCCACGATCATCGGCAAGTCGTAAAATCCCCTCAAACACGAAATCCATCATCGATTTGACCCAAGGAACTCGGCATCGAAATTTCACTGTGTCGACGAACTGTAAACTCGAATGTCTTAACCTAAACGCCTCGTTCTCCTCGCACAGTTCACCAGAAAATTCACGCTTCCGGCCCTACCATGTCAACACCTTGAGCTGCACTTCCCCAAAGTTTCGAGAAGCTCGGTCGATCGTAGGAGACGAACTCGTCTCGTTTTCCAACCACAATAATTTTGAACCTTAAACCCTAACTTTGATTCGATTCATCAATCTAAACAAATGAAAAAAAATTCTGATAATTTTCTCGATATCACTGGTGTCCAAGCTTACTTCAAACCAATTTTCATCAATTTACATTCAATCTATCATTGGCAAAAGGAAAAAGAACAAAATTTGTTCAAAGGGGAACTACTCTCGAAACATTTAAATAAAAATCATCATATTAATTTTAAAAATCATAACTTTGTATGCTTATTCGAGTTACATAATCAAATCACTAATCTAAAACACTTGATTTCTTCATAAAAATTTATTTGTACTGTAAAGTTTTGATTATAGAGGCAAACCCTTCATGTTCAAGAAACATTCATGCAGATCAAACATCACACAATAATTCATAAGCAACGCATATTAGTAACTAAATTTTAGCTTAATGGTTTAGTCACATAGAAATTTAGATGATCAGAGACTATATTGGTTTTAAAACTGCAGGTTGATCCTCCTCTGTTCTTTATAAATTTCCTTTCCCTTTCTGACTTTGCTAATTTTTTTCTTTCTTTTGTTTGAACGAACTGAGGGTAATATTCATGTATATAAAGAGATGTGCAGGTCAGTATAGTACTGAGCATCATTCTTTTGTATAATTTTTTTTTATACAGGCTTTGTACTTTGTGTATGGGTAAGTTTGAAAGCATTAAATGAAAGCATGTATTTATAGCTGATATCTTGCTTGATGTTACTAGAGTAAATGGCATTTAATGAAAGCATGTAAATGTAATGTTCATGCTCCCTTTGTATGTTACAGCAATCCTATTCTATGGTTGTATAAGTACTGTTTTCTTTTACAGTTTTCTTTTTCCTTTATTATATTTTTACATACTTATATTCAAAGGTTCCTTTCTTTAGTGATCAAATCTTGTTCTTGTTTTAATTTGCTAAATGAAAGTGTTTTTTTTAACATTTATTCCATCACATTTTTTTTTATTGTTTTAAACTATTTCTTGTTTATAATGTGTACTTTCCTTAAATTATTATTATTATTAATTATTTAAACTTAACTATCAATAATTTATTTAATTCCATACATCTTTATAATACTAATATTAACAATATTTTATTTCTGTTGAAATTTCACAAATTAAACCCAAAAATTCAAATAATTCACTAAATTTAATTTCAAAATGTTGGGATGTTACAATATCCCCTCCTCAAGAAAATTTCTTCCTCGAAATTGAAAGAGAGAGAAAAGCAAACAAAGAATATATGAATTCAGAAAAATAAGGAAATGGCTTACCAATTTAAGCCAAGATGTATATTCTACAATTGGGATATGATTTCTTCATATTATCTTCAGTTTCCCAAGTACAGTCCTTTGGATCACCACTCCACTGAACTTTAACCAATTTCACAACTTTGTTCCTTAATCGCTTCTCATCACGATCTACAATTTTTATCGGCTCCCTCTTTACTGCTAAGTTAGAAGTGATTTCTAGATCCTGTTGAGCAGCTTCTTCAATAATACTATTTGGGTCATGCACATACTTTCGAAGATTAGAAATGTGAAACACATCATGCACGCGAGACAACCAGCTGGGTAGCTGCACTCAATATGCTAGATGACTAATCCTTTCCATAATAGGAAAAGGACCAATATAACGCGGCGCTAGCTTTCCAGTTTTCCTGAATTTTAATACACCCCGCATCAGAGACACTTTCAGAAATACAGAATCTCCAACTTGAAATTCCAAATATCTTCTTCGGCGGTCGTAATAGTGCTTCTGACAACTTTGAGCAGTTATTAATTTCTTTCAAATAAAATCAACCTTCTCCGTGGCTTCTTTAATCATGTCTGGTCAAAGGACGAGTTTATCACCTGATTCGATCCAGCATGTAGGTGATCGACGCGGACGACCATATAAAGCTTCGAAAGGAGCCATTTCTATACTGGCCTGATAGCTGTTATATAAGAACTCAACCAGATGTAAATGGTCCTCCAACGAACCACCAAAATCGAGAATGCAAGTATGCAAAAGGTCTTCTAGAATTCGGTTAACCCTCTCAGTCTGCCCATCAGATTGTGGGTGATAAGCAATACTGAAATTTAATTTCGTTCCCAAAGCGTCTTGGAATGCCTCCCAAAATCTACTAGTGAAGATCGGATCACGATCACTCACTATTGTGACGCCCCACCTCAAAACCCACGCTAGCCAAAAACACTACGGTGTAGTGCTGTCAACTAGCATGGAGAATAAGGCTGATGAGGAGCGACCATCCATGTAATTACTTATCACACGGTGGCTAAAAATAATCTTTGGAAACAAACATAGAAATAAGCATAACATAAATTAGTCACAGACATCCATATCACAAAGCGGAAGAAGATATGAATATATAACTAACACATGAAAGTGTACATCAGAGTAGTGGTCAAAAAGATCCACAATAATACAAAAGAATAGCAATACGTGCTATACCAAAAGAATACAACTATGAGTCTATATCTCAAGTGTATACAACAAAAACTGCTAATCTAAACAAGTAGCCAAAAGTCTGTGTAGTGAATCACTGGGGGAGAAGTCAAGCAGAAGCACCTGTAACATCTTGGTCTGACCCGAGTATTATTTATAAGAAAATAATAAACGGATCAGTCTAGCTATAAATATCAGACGACATGATATAAAATAAGAGAAATGGAATATGCGAATAATATCCATAACATCATACTACTATAAGTATGTAAATGATAATCAACAAGAGATTAATCAATATCACAAGAATCTTCTCAAAGATCCAAAAGGGTATCATACCTAAAACTTGTACTCATAACAAGATAATGACATAAATTCCATAAATCAACACAAGAAATCCAGAAAATCATGAAAAAGAAAGAGGCCTATCACATGACGGTCCGAAGACCATGGGGAGCTACCCCATATGTGTGAGTCGAAATCACACAGATGAGGTCTAGACTAACCAAAAATCAAAAAGGTATGTGTAAGTGAAATCACACAAGTGGTGTCTAGTCTAACCTCGCAAACAAAAACGTATGTGTGAGTGAAATCACACAAGTGGTGTCTAGACTAACCAAGAAGGTAAAAAGGTATGTGTGAATGAAATCACACAAGTGGTGTCTAGTCTAACCAAGCAAACAAGAGCCATCGCACAATTGCTAGTCTAAATCATAAGAATGATCGGCATGATCAACGAGAAGTGTCAATTACACTAAGCTAGTAGATATAAAAGTTTAGCTTCATGTCCCATAACCACTTGCTTAACTTAAATATTTACGAACAAACTGTAAATCTTCACTAGAAAATTGTCACAAGAGGTTCAATCGAACAAGTCCAAGAATTAACCGACGAAGCAAACGAAGCGTTTCATACCACTTGTTTTACTAGGCCGTTTAATTAGATTTCTCATCCGAATGAGGTAAAGGTTTGTTTATACTAATAGACTGGAAAACGGTTTAATAAACGAGTTTGGTATTGAAAATACAGTTGAAATCATTTTGATGAAAAAGTTTTGATATTTACTACTAGTATTGAAACCTTCATATTTCTAAAGTTGTCTCGAAGAATGGTCAACTCAGCATCTCAACAAAGCAAGTTCTGTTGAATGTTTTTCAGATAAGATCCCCTACGGAGGGGGAGTCCAGGGGGTGGCAACCCCCCAAGGTGGGGGTGCGGGGGCAACGCCCCTGCTACGGGGTTCGACCTGCCCGGTCAGGTCGCGTGGGTCCGGGGGGCAGCGCCCCGTCCAAAACGGTACGACCTAGTGAAGACAAGCGGCCTACGACCTAAAACAAAAATGAGGTCTAACGACCTAAGGGGGTGCACGACCTAAGAAGGTACGCGAGCTAAGAATGAGCGACCTAACAAGGTTCACGACCTAAGAAAAACAAGGTCACGCGACCTAACAGGAAACAAGGTCAAGCGACCTAAGGGGTTACGCGACCTAACGTAACACGGGTCAAACGACCTAAGGCATCACAGGTCGAACGACCTAACTGCTTAAGGGACAGACGACCTAAAGAGGTTTGCGACCTAATGGGGTTCATGACCTAAAGGTATTCGCGACTTAACGGGTTATAGGTGTAACGACCTAACGACATAAAGGCCTAACGACCTAAAGATGATGGGGTTACGCGACTTAGGGACAGAAGTAGGACCGAGCGACCTACGACCTAGGAGACTCACGACCTACGACCTAAGGCCCGCGCGACCTAGTGAAATAGCAGAGGCAATATTAGGTCGGAGATGACCTACGACTTAAGGCCAGGGCGACCTAAAGTTTTAACACGCGAGCGACCTAACGTTATAAAGGCCAAACGACCTAAGGCTTAACTCGCGAACGACCTTCGGCTTAAGGCTTAACTCGCGAGCGACCTACGATCTAACGTCTAGGCGACTTTTCCCCGCGTGCAAGCCACGAACCCAAGTGACCTAAGGGTCCAGAATGACCTAAGGCTGGAAATTCACCAAAAACACTAAAAAGTGGAGTTTTTCTTTAATCCAATCCAAACCAAATGCAAATGTGCATGTTAAAGTGATAGGGAACCATTCCCAACAGTCCAAGATAGTTATAAGCAAGAGTGTGAGATAAAAATCTCTCCTTTTCACTAAAATGGATGAAGATGAAGCTTGAAGCCAATGGAGAAGCAATCCAAAGCTTGAATCCAATATCTTCTACTTGAATTTGGAGTTGAATGTTGGATTAGCAATTAAATTTGAGCTTGGAGTTTTAATTTTCCATTCTCTTCACCATTAATGCAAATTTCAAGTTAGTTAGAAATTTATGAAGAGTGAGGAGAAGGGGGTTGGAACTTGGGCTTAATAGGCTAAACTAACCCAAAGTCCAAAGCGGGAAAAGTTAGTGAAATTTCACGAACTCCAAACCTATCGATGTTTATACTTAAAAAAGTTGTAAGCGGCATTTCGAACTCAATGGAAGTGGTCTCGAGTCCTAAGTTGACCGTTTGTAAAAAGTAGCTTTTCGGACCAAAATCCGATAAACGATATAATATTTAAATAAAATATTTAAATATAAACTCGATAAATATGGGGGTTGTTACAACTATACTGTTGGGAATACCATGGAGACGAACTATTTCTTTTATATAAATACCTGCTAAGCTTGCTGTAGTCCGAGTGGATTTTACTGGAATAAAGTGAGCAGTTTGGTTAGACGGTCCACTATAACCCAAATTGCTTCATTTCCCTTCTTGGTTTGTGGCAATCCGTCGATGAAATCCTTCGATACCTGATCCCATTTCCACTTCGGTACTTCTAAAGGCTGAAGTAAACCGTCCATTTTCTTTTGATCACTTTTGATTTGTTGACAAGTAGCACAGCGACTCACGTAAATAGATAAGCCTCTTTTCATTGTCTTCCACCAGAAAGTTCTTTTGATATCTCAATACATTTTATTTTCTCCTGGATGGATGCTGAGTTTTGATTTGTGACATTCATCCAACACTTCACGCTTCAAATCAGGGATGTCAGGGACACAAATTCTTCCTTTCATCCTTATAACTTCTCTATTATCCATCTCAAAACTGGTATCTTCACCTTGACATATTCTTCTGCGAATTTCCCGAAGAAACTTTTCTTTAGTCTGTTGTCTTGCAATCTTTTTACGAAGAGTAGGAGTGATAACAAGATATGCAAGAACAACATGTCTTCTGCTTAAGGCGTCTGCAACTACATTGGCCTTTCCCGGCGTATACAGAATATCTAGGTCATACGATGCCAGAAATTCCAACCAACGTTGTTGACGCAGATTCAGATCCTTCTAGGTAAAGAGATATTTCAAGGATTTATGGTCGGTGAATAATTCGAATTTATCACCTAAAACGCAGAGAGTTCATTAAGTATTTTTATTTAAGTTAATTTCGTAAATTGTTAAGAAAGCTGAAAAGATTCTTACCCAAAAGATAGTGTCGCCAGATTTTTAAGGCGAAAACAACAGCCAAAAGCTCCAAATCATTTGTTGGGTAGTTTCTCTCATGCGGACGTAATTGTCTACTCGCGTAGGCAACTACCTTTCTATTTTGCATTAATATTGCACCTACCCCATCACCACACGCGTCACTATAGACAGATAAGCCTTGGTTCCCGTTAATGATAGTGAGAACAGGAGCAGTAGACAATCTCTTTTCAGTTCCTGGAAAGCTTCATCACATCTTGAAGTCCAAACGAATTTAGCATTCTTCATTGTTAGCTTAGTCAATGGGCTAGCCAACCTAGAAAAATCCTGTACAAACTTTCTATAATATCCCACTAACCCAGAAAACTTCGAACTTATCTAGGAGTAGTGGGCTGCTTCCAGTCCGTAATTGTAGAAATCTTGCTTGAATCAACAGAAATTCCTTCTTCGTTAACAATATGACCGAGAAATCTGACTTCTTTGACCCAAAAGTAACACTTAGAGAATTTAGCGAATATGACATTCCTCTTCAATATCTCTAAAACAATTCTGAGATGTTCAGCATGCTCCTCTTCAGTTTTGGAGTAAATCAAGATATCATCAATAAGTACAAGGACAAATTTGTTCAATACTTCTCGAAACAATCGGGTCATTAAATCTACGAAATACACGGGAGCGTTGGTTAGTCCGAAAGGCATAACTAACCACACGTGGAACATGTTAGGACCCCTAAAGGCCGTTTACTAAACACAATCCTCGGCTATTCGCAGCTGATGGAATCCCTGAGCTAGATCCATTTTAGAAAAGAATCGTGCACCATGAAGTTGATCGAATAAATCGTCGAACCTGGGTAAAGGGAATTTGTTTTTGAGAGTTTGTCTATTAAGATCGCGGTAATCAACACACAATCTCAAAGATCCGTCCGATTTAGCCACAAATATAACGGCTGAACCCCATTCAGAAACATTAGAGAAATCAATCCTTTCTTTAGCAGATCTCGAGTTTAATCGACTAATTCAATTTTTTCCCTAGGTGCCATCCTGCGACTTGCGTGAACAACAGGACGGGCATTGCGTACTAAGTCAATTCGGAATTCTATTTCTCTGCGTGGAGGTAAGGATTTTACTTCTTCAAATACGTCAAAAAATTCCCGAACAACAGGTATAGACTGGAAACTGGGTTCAGGATATCCCAAAGTATACATCAATTTATCTCTCTTTGGACTCGGATCCTTACAAGAGATTTCAATAAAATTTCCAAGGCTTGTTTTGACTAAAACTGTCCGATTATTACAATCCAATTTAGCTTCGTATTTCGATAACCAGTTCATTCCCAGTAAAATTTCAAATTCATCAAATTCGAGGACATAAAGGTTGATAGGAAATTGATAGCAAGCATATAAATAGGAACTCTCTTGCAATACAAACAAAGATTTGCGGGACCTCTAACCGGATTTTCCACGCAAATAGGATCGTCAACAAATTCAGTTTTAAGTTCTAATTCACTTATGGTTTGTTGGGTGATAAAGCTATGTGAAGCTCCCGTGTCAAATAAAACTCTAACAGTTCTATCATAAATAGTAAGGTTACCTTCCAAAACACATTTTCCTTTATCTGCTTTTGAAGTTGAAGGGTCTTTCTTTATCGCATAAACATTCGCCACCTGTGCTTGCTTCATTACCGGGCAATCTTTAATAAAATGTCCAGGCTTGTGATAGTTATAGCATTCTTTAGCACCTTGATCATTCCTCACAGGTTGTTCCCTCTTAACTTGCTTCTTCGGTTTTGTGCAGCTGTTTGAATAATGGCCCTTCTCTTGGCAATTGTAACAAGTTATGTTCTTTGTCGAATTTCCTTGACTCCTCTTCTTATCTTTGTTTTGTTGTGGCCCCTTGCCCCGAAACTTCCTTTTCTTCCAATTCTGATTATTTAAATTTCCTCCTTCCTTTGGAATCTCCTGCATATCAAGTGTGGCATACCTATACCCCATATCAATAAGATCAGAAAAAGATTCTTTGACATGTGTTGCCATCCTTTCATGATACTTCTGGTTCATTCCACGGATAAACCTTTCATTTTTCTTAAGAGGAGTGTTTAAGAACTCTGGACCAAAACGAGTTAGTTCGTTGAACTTATTTAAGTACTCCTCAAACGACAAGCTTTCTTGCTTTAAATCCAAAAATTCTTGATACATTCTAGAAATTCCCGCCGATGGCATTTAACATTTTTCAAACACCTCCTTAAAACGATTCCAAGTAAACTCTTCCTCTGGTTCATTTATAATGACGGTTTCCCACCAGGCTGAGGCTTCTTCTTGGAGTTGCCAAGAAGCTATAAGTCTCATCTGCTCGTCCTGCAGTTTTAGCCCTTTAAAAATTTTCTCACATGATCTTACCCACGCTTGAGCCTCAACAATTGACTCCTTGCCGGTGAACGGTTTGCCACCAAGATTGGAGAAATGTTTATACAAATCAGCCAGATTCGGCTGCTGCTGGATATCTATTACACCTTCTGCTACTGGAGGAATTTGATTAGCTGGTGCATTTCCTTGACCCCTAGCTCTTCCTCTGCGTCCGCTCATTCTTACTATCTGAAATTAGTAAGAAAGTTTATTTAAATATACGGACGAGATATCTTAAAGAATATCAGCAGTAAAAAGAAATATACTAAAAATGTTTAGAGTTTTGGCTTTGGTTATACTCATTCTAGGGTATACTTCACCCTATCTCTAATGAGCCATCTAATGTGTTATACTCCGTAGCTAAAGTTCTTACTCAACCAGAAGCTCTGATACCAATTTGTCACGACCCAAAATCATCGTTCAAAAGTCGATATCAAATACCTCACTTGTATTCAACTGTCGGAGATTCGAACGTCAAATTCCAGTTCGGATGGAGCTTATAACAATATTAGATGAATATAAAACAGCGAAAACAAAATGAATGTCATAAATCAACACAGGTACAACATGATACAATATCCAATACAACATCGATCCCAAATATCAGAGTGATACACATATGATACAACAATAATAGTGTTACAGAAACTTCAACAAGTTTCCTACATACTTCAACTTCGACAAGGTCTTCGAAAACTCCAAAACTTCAAAAGATTTTCCTGATCCAGAGCTTCCAGAAGACTTCAAATCCAAGCTAGCTCTAAAACACGGATATCCTGCTTCTAGGCTGCCCGAGTAAAAATTATGGGCACCTAGAGTTTAGGAAAGAAACAATAAACTCCAGGTCAGTCATGGGACTGGAATGAGTAAACAAAAACAATTGCTTTTAAGGAAACTAGATTTATAAACGAATTTAGGTATGCTTTTAAAATGAAACTACCATAAGACCTCCCGCCATACACATAATGCAAACGTAGAATTGGAGGATATTTCTTCTTATGATAGTCAAATATGTTTGGTACGAGGAAATTTCTTTGATAATATTACTAGTGCATAGTGTAGAAAGCATGTCAAAAATAGAATATTAATCTTAGCCAGCATACGACCATTATCGTATGCCTACTATAGCTACCATCTAAATAGTGGGGCGCCACCATAAGTAAATGGCAGGTTTTACAACTAAAACCATACAGGGTTTCGTATTGGGAATTGGATTTCCTACAAATGGTCAGGCTAAGGAAATTCCTAGGCATGGGTACGTCTCTGGAGGGACGACCCGAGAACCTAACCGGATCTCTGCCAACACAAGGCCGGGTTACCCCTAACTGGGTAACTACTTACACGAGTATGCCATCCCCCGGTTGTAACCAACCTTTACCCGGTGCCTCAGCAACAAATCACAAAGTAATATACATACACACACACACACACACACACACACACATCTGCGATATCCACATAAGTTAAGTATCTAGGGCATGGGTACGTCTCTGGAGGGACGACCCGAGAACCTAACCGGATCTCTGCCAACACAAGGCCGGGTTACCCCTAACTGGGTAACTACTTACACGAGTATGCCATCCCCCGGTTGTAACCAACCTTTACCCGGTGCCTCAGCAACAAATCACAAAGTAATATACATACACACACACACACACACACACACACATCTGCGATATCCACATAAGTTAAGTATCTAGGCTCCATACCATGATACCACTTCTATCCAGAAGGAAATGTACATACCCTAAGGGGCACTACCCCCAATAACCTTGCTGCATCTTTGCTGTTTCGGCCATTCCGGGGTGTGAGGTTCGACGATACGTCTCTGGAGGGACGACCCGAGAACCTAACCGGATCTCTGCCAACACAAGGCCGGGTTACCCCTAACTGGGTAACTACTTACACGAGTATGCCATCCCCCGGTTGTAACCAACCTTTACCCGGTGCCTCAGCAACAAATCACAAAGTAATATACATACACACACACACACACACACACACACATCTGCGATATCCACATAAGTTAAGTATCTAGGCTCCATACCATGATACCACTTCTATCCAGAAGGAAATGTACATACCCTAAGGGGCACTACCCCCAATAACCTTGCTGCATCTTTGCTGTTTCGGCCATTCCGGGGTGTGAGGTTCGACGAAGTCTCGTCCACAAAGCTACTCTTTTCACAAAGCCATGCTTTGATCAACAAATGATCAACAACACTCAGCATGCCACATTACCAAGTTGGGAATATATCACTGATAACCTTCAACTACATAACCTCTGAGCTCATACGTCTCAGAGAAGGGTGTTAAGCTAAGAGAATAAATTCTCCACCACCAACAGAAATGTATTTGAAAGAAATCTGCTTTATATCTCAATTGTAACGTCAGACATACAATCCATACAAGTCTGTTCTGGGTTCGAACAGAACCGGAGGCACTTCCAAAGAAGTCCTTGCAATCCGGGTATTCATAATTCCGATCGGATTTCCCATCACTTAGGGAATTTCTATACCGTAGCTACTCGGTGCAGAGACAATCGATAGGTCATCCTATCGCTCTCCCAAATACCCGGTCTTCACCACCGGTCTTCAAATGCTATCCATAACGTCGAATCACTTATTTGGAATGGGTTATATGACACAAAGGTCCTTTCCCGGCTAAACCGAATAATGAGAGTCAATTTTTTAAAACATGTGGATATGTCGTTCATAAAATTCATAGGTTCGATGTGGGTCTCGGATAACAAACTGAAATCGGATTCCCTATCGCATTGAGGTTTAAATGCCATTTTACGGGCAAACAGGGTTTTCACATCAATACAGAACAAACCACAATCACAGTGCAGTACATGGCAATTTACATCACATAGTATCACAAACAGAACAGAAATATCAATATAGTGCACAGCAATAGTTACTTATTTTCCAATGTGGTTTAAATAAATTTACCACACAATTATTTGTAGTGATGTTTAAATCAATGATTAAAATCTGGATAAATAAAGTAAATCTTGATTAACTCGATTTATTGTTTCATAATTATTTATTTTAATTAACTGCTAAATTTGATTTGTCGACTTTAATTTATCTGAATAATAATTTCTTAGTTTACAAATTAATTTGAACACTTAATTGTTTATTAATCAATTTAATTACAAACTGTATATAATTCTTAATCTTTTTTAAAAATCATTTATTAATACAAACTATTTATCTTAGTTATCATTGGAAAATCTGCTTTACACTTACAAAAAATCAATTTATTGTTACTTTGAAAATTTTAAATGTAAATTTACTTCAATTCTTATTTTAAATTAAATTACTTAATTTATTACTTAACCCATTAGTTAATATTTCTTACTTTAAGTTTTTCAATTAGTTAACTCTTAATTATGAATTAAATTTAAATTAGTTTATTTAAAAATTTCCTAATTTCAAACTTATTAACCATTTAATTATAAATAAAATTCTTAACTACTAATTTATTTGATCTTAAATTTCAAATCTTAAATTACTTCACAGACTCTTAATCATCTTGCCATTGATTTAAATCAAAGCTTGTATCTTGCATTTAAACAAAACTGTTTACATTAAAAATGTTGGCGTTTCAGCATTTAAACTAAAACCCCAGTAAACACTGCAAATGACTCGAGCCAAACTCGAGTTTTCCCAGTAATCTCCCCGCGTCTCTTCCCTTTCTTCCCCGTACCCTGTTTCTTCTTCTTTCTTTTTTTTCAATTTAAATACTTAACTAAGATAGCCTAGTATACTCGCGTACGCGAGTTCTTTCCCGAAGAAAACGTGCTCTTTCTCGAGTTCAACTCGAGCTTCCCATTAGCAACATACAGATACTCAAAACACGTCGTGCACGTGCACGACGTGGCACCACGACTCCGGTGATCGCCACGATCATCGACAATTCATAAAATCCCCTCAAACACGAAATCCATCATCGATTTCACCCAAGGAACCCGGCATCGAAATTTCACTATGTCAACGAACTGTAAACTCGAACGTCTCAACCCAAAAGGCCTCGTTCTCCTTGCACAGTTCACCAGAAAATTCACGATTCGGCCCTACCATGTCAACACCTTGAACTGCACTTCCCCAAAGTTTCGAGAAGCTCGGTCGATCGTAGGAGACGAACTCGTCTCGTTTTCCATCCACAACAATTTCGAACCTTAAACCCTAACTTTGATTCGATTCATCAATCTACGCAAATGAAAAAAAATTCTGATAATTTTCTCGAGACCACCGGTGTCTTAGCTTGCTTCAAACCAATTTTCATCAATTTACATTCAATCTATCATTGGCAAAAGGAAAAAAGAACAAAATTTGTTTAAAGAGGAACTGCTCTTGAAACATTTAAATAAAAATCATCATATTAATTTTAAAAATCATAACATTGTACGCTTATTCGAGTTACATAATCAAATCACTTATTTAAAACACTTGATTTCTTCATAAAAATTTGTTTGTACTGTAAAGTTTTGATTATAGAGGAAAACCCTTCATGTTCAAGAAACATTCATGCAGATCAAACATAACACAATAATTCATAAGCAACACATATTAGTTACTAAATTTTAGCTTAAAGGTTTACTCACATTGAAATTTAGATGATCAGAGACTATATTGGTTTTAAAACTGTAGGCCGATCCTCCTCTGTTCTTTATAAATTTCCTTTCCCTTTCTGACTTCGCTAATTTTTTTCTTTCTTTTGTTTGAACGAGCTGAGGGTAATATTCATGTATATAAAGAGATGTGCAGGTCAGTATAGTACTGAGCATCATTCTTTTGTATAATTTTTTTTATACAGGCTTTGTATTTTGTGTATGGGTAAGTTTGAAAGCATTAAATGAAAGCATGTATTTACAACTGATATCTTGCTTGATGTTACTAGAGTAAATGGCATTTATTGAAATCATGTAAATGTAATGTTCATGCTCCTTTTGTATGTTACATCAATCCTATTCTATGGTTGTACTAGTACTGTTTTCTTTTACAGTTTTCTTTTTGCTTTATTGTATTTTTACATATTTATATTCAAATGTTCCTTTATTTAGTGATCAAATCTTGTTCTTGTTTTAATTTGCTAAATGAAAGTCTTTGTTTTAACATTTATTCCATCACATATTTTATTTCATTGTTTTAAACTATTTCTTGTTTATAATATGTTCTTTTCTTAAATTATTATTAATAATAATTATTTAAACTTAACTATCAATAATTTATTTAATTCCATACATCTTTATAATACTAATATTAACAATATTATATTTCTGTTGAAATTTCACAAATTAAATCCAAAAATTCAAATAATTCACTAAATTTAATTTCAAAATTTTGGGATGTTACATATTATTTCATTTTAGGTTTCAATTATTGATTAAATTCCATTTCACTAAACTAAATGAAGCTATTAATTAATGGAAAATTTAGAACTAAATACCGGGTTAAATTTCAAACCATTTTAAAATAATAGTTAAATGTATAAACTTACAGCTTATATATCCAATTATATTTAGAACAATTTAAAATTCATAATTTTTTTATCAAAATAAATCCGTAGTAAAACTGCTACAGTGGCCTTCCCACTTCGAAACTCGAAAATGAATGTCGATGATGCATGCACTCATCACCGAAATTATTTTCCAGCGATAGAGAGGGGAGTACAAAACTTATTTCTTTCCAAAATTTTCTTTAAAACAATTCTTTTAAATCATATTGAAATATTTATATTAGAAAATACTTCTAACCATATTATTATTATATCCCAAAATCATTTGAAAGAAATATTCAAAATCCCGGAACATATGTTCCAAAATTTCCAATTTTCATTTTATTTTATTTTCTTCAACCCTAGTTTCCAATCAATATTTATAAATTTCACTACCTAACAACCAATATAATACAACCAAATATATATCATTTATATAAAAAAATATTTTATATATAGAAAATATAATAGGAAAAATTATTTCATTCACTTATTCAAAACAAATATTGTGTCGGTCTGTCATATTAAGTGTTTAGAAATCCCTATTGATGTCACAGCGTCCCATGCACCAACCAGAATTTATAAATACAAAACGGAACAAATTAACACAATATAAAAAAACCATTTTATAACACTAACAAATACGCTCTCATATATATACACACACACACACACACACACTCAGTGACTGATCACAGGGTATTACTACCCTGCTGATACAGAGTCAGACCCTACAAAGCTAAGGTTTATTGCTAAACTTTGCTCCGATACCAAATATAACGTCCCGCCTTATTGTACGTTTTAAATCAACGATAAACCACACATGTCAGACTTAAACCATACAGAAGGGGGATTGTTGTGGGGTAAATAAGAAAAACAGAGAAAGAAAAGAACAAAATAGAGTCTTGCAGCGGAATGATAAAATATAATAATCAAATAAACAGTTCATGAAGCTGTTTTACAAAAATACTTGATTATACTTATACAATACATATCAGAGTTACACATACCAGAGAGCAATAAATAATTAATGCAGCGGAGCAGTGGAATAATATAATAGATAATAGTAATACACTCTCCATCTCGTCCTCCAGAAATAAAGTCTTCGAATCCTGAAATGCTCATGCTGACCCGAGCGAATTGAAAAGACAAAACACTCGAGTCAGAACTAAAAGATCTTATGTAAATTAAATAAACGTTAAATAATATGAGTGGAACGGCGTCAGAGATGTTTACGGGGTTTGACATCTCCTATCTAGTGTCTAACGTGAGTGTAGTAACTTAAGAGATGTTCGGGATTCACATCTCTTAAGGATCCGTTAAACTATTTACTATGTAGTAATATTTTTCTATTATAATAATGTCTATAGTAAAATAAACTTACTTTTAAATAGCGTTAAGGGGTTACCCATATAGCCCTTAACACGTATAGTCCTAGCAGTCCATCCAATATCATGGTCCCTCCTGATCGGGAAGCCGCTAGAGGATACCACATGGGCTATGGGAGAAAATCAAACTCGTACAAGGCGCGCTAGGGTAGGTGACACGGCACAACTAGGCAATGCCAGGGTAGATATACTAATTACGCTTGCGGGTCAGTGGTAACACGTAGCGCGCAGCTACCACCCACCTCGAGCCACACCCCCAAATCAAAAATAAAAAGTGGCCAACGAATCAATCCAAAGTCAGAGTATAATATCGAAGGGATGTGTCCGATAAAAGGGGCTACCTTCTTAACCCGTCAATCGCTCCTGGTTTAGCCACCTTATGCCAACTCACGGGAGTCGCGTCCACGTATTTACTTCAAAGGAAACGCTGCCACCATTCTACTTCATTCTGGAATCTCCACCGCGTACACGGTTGTTAAAGTGGTTTTTGGAGTTGGCAGAGAGTATGACAACTTGATATCCTGTCTCTTCAACAACCAAACGGTATTATAATACCACGGTCATTTCAAAATAATTTATACTTCAAAACCAGAATATAATATCCATTTCAAACTATATAAATACGATATCATTTCTGTTTTTAAAAACCCAAATCAACATGATATCAATTTTATTTCAAAACATATCCTTTTTCCAAAATCATAGTACTTTCAACTCTATATACCTTGAACCCCATAGCTTTGAAATATAACTTCAAATACTTAAATGGTTTAAATATTAAATTACTTTATATTTTAATAGCTTTTTAAAATTTCACAAATAAAATCCAAATACCGATTTGAACCTCCAATTAAATCATTTAAATTTTCATATAATTCAAACCTTTAAATATTCCACCACTTCAAAACTGATTCTTTGATAATTCCATATATATCAAATTTAATTACTATTATTAAGATTTGAAATGTCTACTTAATAAATCCAATAAAATTTAAGCAAAACTTTTAACTTCAACAACTGGATATCCTTTCAATTTATTTAACTTGATATTCATTTAAATCAACTTGATATTCATTTAAATCACTCTAAACAAAAATCAAGTTATAAAAATCATACCCTTTAAAATTCTAAATTTTATTAAATTCCAAATAAATTCCATATTCATCTTCCAACCTTTTTCTCATTTAAGTCATTATAAACTCCAAAAATTTAATTTAAATAAATGCTTAATCATATTTTATCTTAATAAAATCAAACTTAATTATTAACTTCTTTTATACTTCAAATCAATTTTATACATAGCCTAAAACCCAGAATTTAACTATATATAAAATAACATTTATAAAATATCCAAATCACTATCTCATAAAACCGTATATTTCTTTCCAAAACCATAGAAAATCATTTCAAAATATTTATATATATAGACCACGGTGTTTGTACATAATTTTCTACCCTATGGTCAAGTGATACACATATTTATCATTTCAATCCGTAATTTAAAATAAAAATACAGTTATATATCATTTTAAACCGCAATCCCAAATGGAATAAAGTGCATAACAAATTTGCAGTTTAAAACAATATAAAATACAACATCCATTCATCCAATATAAATCATCCACCATTTATTACAATCACCATCCAATTTAAACAACAACATCAATATAGAGCATATAATAAATAACGGTAATTTCTGACAGTTTATATTCCATAATAAATTAAACAATCTATCTAACTGGCAGTTTATATGAAATAATAAATTAAATAACAATTTAATTTAGTAAATTAAATTTAACTGAGATAATGATTAAAAATATGCCAAACAATCATAAATAAATTTCAAATCACATCATATATCAATTTAACACACATAAGAAATTTTATAAGTTGTGAATGGGTTAAAACACTCACCTTTTGAATTTAAATTGAATTTAAATCCAATTTAAACTCAAAATTCCAACAGTCTCAAAATTCGTCCACGCTAGCGCCATAATGTCTAGAATTTTAGTACGAACCTAGCGGAGAAAACCGCGTGCAAAACGGGCATCGTATGCGAAAGTTATAATAATTAGAACATCGTACTTTAAATTGAAAATAAATAAAAAAACCAAGCTTACATAACACTACCACGTCATCGTCTCTTGCATCAGGAACCAAACCCTAATTAGCTACAAGTCGCGAAAGATTCGAAGCCGTCGCCGCTTCAACGCGACCAGCCGCCACCTCACCAAAACTCATGGCGACCCTCTCTCGACACGCCGACCCCCCCTATGACATCGTGATCGCTCAAACAACCACGGGCCGCCACTATACTTCAAACCCTAATCAAATTTTAGAGCTTCATCCAACCATTGATTTGACGAACGAATTTCACCGATGGACCATGCGTTATACTCTCTTCACACTGGTACAACCGAATCGACGATCGGTCGTAGTTGATCAACGATGAACGGACGACCGAGAATTCACCTTCAAATTCTAGACAATCAGTGACTCCAATTCAAAATGAACCACGTATCTAAGATGCGGTCGTCGAGAGCTTCAAATCCATGTAAAATTTGATAGTATTTGAGGAGTTTGAAATTTTGGCTTTGGATTTGATTTGGTATTGTATTTGGGAATTAGGGTTTGCAGCCATTGGAAAGAGGAGCTGAGAAGGAATTATACGTACAGACAAATGAGAAATAGAGGTTGGCTAGGGTTTATAACATGGTATTTATAGACAGAGCTGAATTAGAATAGATGGACCCGATTTATAAATGCATTGAACGATGAATGGCCTGTAAAGCCCATTCTCACTCCGGAACGAAACTGGGTCAATCCGTATATCAAAATAGATGTTTTAAAATATTTTAAACGCAATGGAAAAGGTTTCAAGTCCAAATTCCATCGTATGAAGAAGTTATGCTAAAATCAACTTATTTTAAATTGATTTCAGTTGATTTCAATTTAATTGATTTCAAGGCGTTTCAAGCTCGTACGATCAAATGACAAGACCGATCGTTACGAAATTTGAAATCCTACAATATTTCATCGTTACGGATCCGATGAAGCTGGTTTCCTCAAAATCCGAGTCAGTGGTCAAAAAGGCTATTTTTACATTAATTAAATAAATTAATAAATTGGCTAATTAAATCAAATTTCAATTCTTTACTTAACAAATTTCATCCTTTTTGATTTCTTAATCACTCATAATAATCTAAACAAGTTCAGATGTCAATTTAAAGTTGATTAATTTATAAATTTCGGTATTAACCACAATTTCATTAAATTCAGAAATTATAAATTTAATTCCCAATAATTCCATTAAGTTGACCTTTCACTCTATTATTCAATCTATTAGTATTAAATAGATGAAATTAACATTGGATTCATAATTCATTACATAAATTTCTTCAATTTTATCTAAATTAATATTTACGTAATATTTCAATATTTAATTTCATTTAATTGCAATAAATCCACTTTATTAAATTTAATTTAAAATCTTGGTTCCCATTCTTACTTTATTATCAAACAAAATTTATTATAATTACTCTCTAGCATTGATCGTATCAAACTACAATTCATTACGTATTATTTTTATCAATTAATATAACTTTGAATTTGTTCCCAATTTAAAATTTTCAATCAATTATAACTTTACAATTTGTTTAAAATAATTGGGATTCCACTAATTAAGTCAATTACTGCAATTGCTTTCAAATTATATTTTTATGAACTAAACAAATAGGTAGCTTATACAATTGTAACCATTAAAATTTAATTAACTTTGAGTTTATTACTTCTAAGCAAATAATATGATTACTTGTAGAACATTGATTTTTATTTAATTACCATTTATTAAAATTCAAATTCATTAATAAATTGAATATTTACATTTGTTTCCATATATCCAATATGTATCTAAGTATAACATCTACATTATTTCCATCGATCTGAATTAAATTCCCATTTTATATTATGCCTATTATTACGCTATAAACTGGTTACTATTGTTTACCTTTCATTTACTTGCCATATTCTCATTCCCATCTCTCTCAACAACAACAACGAAGAAAAAAATCTGCGACCCAAAAAGGGCGCCAAACTAATCACGAAAAACAAACAACAAGAAAAACGTAGATAATAAGGTTACACTTGGGTCTATCATACTTCAACCAAATTTTATAATTGCATACATAACACCGAATTTATTCAATTACTATTAATAATATACAAATTCCTATAGTTATACAATACTTACACTTATTTACTTATTTTATATTTTATACCCAAGTGCAACAATGTACACAATTTCATTTCATTGTGGTTTCACATAAATTGTTAGTAATTAGTTCTTAATAACCATGGCTACAATTCATTCTTAACATTTACTTCAATATAAATTATAAAAAAAATTATTTCTTTCTAAATTTAATTACAAAATCCTATTAATTCAACCAATTTATTTATCAAAATTTACGGGTCGTTACAACTATTGTGTTCAATTTGCTTTAATTTCAAAATTGTTTCAAATTTAATGTGTATTGAATTTATATCTATATTTGGTTTTGTTTATAGGTTGTGACAAGATCATTAGCTTGGTTCTCTTCCACTTGAATCTTTTGTCATGTCATCATGCCTTCTGTAATTCATTCGTGTTGTTTATTTTTCTAACCCCAGCATAAAAGGTGAGTAATTCACACATGACATCTGTACTTATATAATTAGTAAATTGAAACCATGTGAATCTGTAGATTTTATTATCATTTTTATACCTACCTGTGCTATAAATTATATAATGTTAATCCTGTTTATTTAGGTAACGACCCAGAATTTCTATCATTTGAAATTCGTACATTTAATTAATTTTAAATATTCACGAATGAATTTTATAAGCTAAGTGAATTAAATTTCGAATATCTAGATTTAATTAGATAAATTGAATCGATAATTTAGTATTTGAAATTACATAAATAATTGAAAATTGGGCTTAATGTGATTAAAATTGATTTGTAAAGTTATATTAAATCATACTGGAGTTAGAATGATGTTAAAGAACTTTTAAAATCGAATTAAAAGTTAATTTGTGGAAATTGAATATTTTAATATTTAAATTGATGAGTAAAAATAGCCATTTTTCAAACAGTCTCGGATTTCGACAAAACCAGTTTCATCGGATCTGTAATGTTATATTATTTTATGGTTTCAAATTTCGTGTCAATCGGACTTACGGCTTGTCCGGGGGAAGCTAAAACGCGTAGAAATCGGTTTGAGTGAATTTTAAATTTAAATAATTCGATTCGAAAAATTATCTTTCAAATTTGATCGAATTGGCTCCCGATATATATTCCATTGCGTTCGGAATAGGGGTAAAACATTATAAACGCCAGGTGGCACTGTTCGTTTGGAGTTCGAAAATTTCCGGGATGAATAGTGTTTTGGAGAATTTTCTATATAAGGACGTTATTATCTTCATTTGCAACAAACCCTAATCAGAAACCCTAGCTGCCACTTGATATTTAATGGCCAAAAATTGTGCTTCTTCTTCCTCTAATATCTTCAAATCCGTTAATTGATTCATAAAACTTCCAACTACAAACTTCTAGAGCACGTTGCGAACTACAAAACCAAAGGTCACGATCGAAATCAATGCAGCCGACCAACGGCAATCCTTGCTTGAACTCACCACATTTGTTCATGCTTCGAAGCCTGGGGATGGCCGAGTGCCACGTCGTTCACGGCGGTGGGGGTTTGCGTCACGAGCTTTCAAATGGTGGTGGAGTGATGTGGCTTCGAGTGTCGATAGAGGCGCGGCTAGTGAGAAAAGATCGACGTTCATGTGTTCATTTTCAAGAACGCGAATCTGATGGGGAGGTAGAAAGAAGAACGTGGCCTGGATCTGTTGATGTTGAAACGAACGGCCCAGATTGTAGAAGGTTAAAAAAATATGAAATAAATTGTAAATTAAATTTATATTAAATTGTGTAAACTTTGTAACGCGATAACTTGTTCATACGAGGTCGAAAAATGACGAAACGACTTGCGTTGGAATCATATTGTCGAGCACTACGCAATGGAGCTGGATTGGAATCAATTAGAGATAGTTTGAATTTTGGGTAAAATTAAACGCGCGTTTAATTTTATTCGAAGTAGAACATTGCAACTGTATTGAAAGCAAGGTGAGAACTTCTCACTCAATCGAAACCGTTTCGATTTAAATTTTAAATAGTTAGATTTAAAATTGCTTGATTGTGTGATTGAATGATAAATTGCTATTTGTTGAATTGAAATAGACCCTATACGCCATATATTAAGCGGATGTTATTTATTAAACGCATATACCACGATATTTCACCTTGAAGTGGAATTGGTATTATATATGTACTTGGAGTTGATTTTCCCGCATTATATAGCGGACGAGACCCTATTGCGCCGCATAATAGCAGATAATATTTTGTAAAACCCATATAACGCGATATTCCGTCTTGAAACGGAATTGGTATTGTGCTAACATCTTTGGATGCAGGGAAACAGGTTGGAGGGATCCAACTGGATTCCTCACCTGTATTGATTTATTTACAGATATTGTGATATATTCTGTTATCATATTGATATGTGATGTTTTTGGATGTCATGGTTGATGTATTGGTGTTGTTGCCGCATTGGACCTATTTTTGGAGTTTTAAAAATGTTAAGGTAACGATTTCGAATTTAAAAGGATTTTCAAGTGATTTTTGAAAGTATACAATTTTTTTTTTTGAATTTAGGGATTGATTCATTTTAAATAAATAAACGTTATAATTTTAATGTTATAAAAATTATGATTTTTGAGAAATATAGTTGAAGTGTGATTTTTGAAATATGGAGTTAACGATATTATAAAAATAGTTTAAATAGAGGTTTTTGAAATTATTTTAAAAGCTTTATGTATAAGATTTAAAAAAATCTTAGAAAAGAGTTTTGAAATTGTTTTAAAATGATGTTAAAATGGGTTTTATAAGTAAATAGGATCTGCAGCTTTATAATTGATAAAGTTATAAAAGAATTTACTTTCTAAATAAAAGATTTATAAGTAATTAACTTATAAATTGGATTTTGGGGTGTAAATAAGATATAATAGAATTTGTAAATAAAGTGATTTTATAACTTGAAGTTTTTATAATATATAAATGTGAATTTATAAACATCGATTTATAAATTCAAAATTTATTGAATTTGATAAGTAAATATGAAAGCTTATTCAAGGAAATATATTCACCATTTTGGACAGTGGATAATCTTTTAAATTAAAATATGTAGAAGTGCTGAATTTGGTAAACGAAGTATATTCACGATTTTGGACGGTGAATAATATATTAAAGAAATGTTTTGGGGAAGTGATATTTTAAATAGAATTAAAACGATTTGAAGTTGTTTTAAAATGTGTTAAGAATCGAAACCATAGATTTCAACATTCGTTGTTGAAATAGACGTTTTCGAGAAATTAGGAAATGGTGGACTATAACACTATTGTTATAATAAATGATTTTTGAAAGGAAATGTTTTTTTTATATAGTATTGGGATTTATACATTTATCTTAATTTCGTATCCCTATACTAGTGATTTTGTGTTGTCGTAACGATGTTTTACGCAACATTCGTTTTGATTCAAATAAATGTGTTTAAGAGAATGTTTTCCTTAAAGAATAAATTATATACTTAATTGTGATTTAAGTATATTGAATATTTTCCAAATGTTGAAAATAAATAGATTTGTGAATTACTATTATTAAATAAGTATGGGAATGTTTTCCAATATGAAGTGAAATGTTTTGAGATTATATCTTTTAAAGATAATGTAACAACCCGGTATTTTCAGCCATTCGCAATCGCACATGTCGGACTTGAATTGCTCAAAATACCGCATTGTAAATAAATTTGGAGAAAATGAAATACAAGTCACAGAATCACAGACATAGAACAAACAGAATACCTCGCAGCGGAATATAAAATACATAGTAGTTCATGAAGCTACTATGGCACAGTCTCAAACCAAATACAAAATACAGTTTGAAAACAACATAATAGAAATCCAAATAGACAGAAGTTCACTAATACATGAGATAAACTAGAATAGCAGAAACAGAAAGTAGGTATAAATGTAGATAAGCAGGAACTCCAGCAAAGACCAGCTCCAGAAAGAGAATCCAAAGCTGTGAATACTCAGGCTGACCCGAGCGTAAAGTAAAACACAAAACACTCGAGTCTGGACAATATATACTTATATAATGTAAATCAACTCAAGTGAACTGTAGTAGAAATGCATCATAACTTAAAGGATGCTTAGGATCGCCCATCCTTTAAGGATCAGTTAAACCATAAATTAAATACATCCCGTGGTTAAAATTTCAAAAAAGTATTTTATACTTCGAAATCAAATATCATTTAAAAATTCAGTATCATTCAAAATCCATTTCAAAATATCAAAATATCATATCTTCCAAACCACATTCCTTTTTATTTAATTAAATAACATTTCAAAACACATTTCAAAATAGTTTATATTTCGAAACAAATTACTTTATTTTAAATCATTAAAATGAAGATATTATATTTAATAATTAAATTATTAAATTTCCAAAATTAATCTTTCAAAGTTCATTCATTCACTTAAATTTATTGAAACAATGAAAATTTAACTTTCGCAGCATTTAGAAAATGCTACGGAAAGTCACATTTAAAACAGTTCAATTTAACAAAATACGGCATTTAAAATGCTGTAATATGGTTACATTACTTTCAAATAAACTTAGTTAAATTCAACATTATAACATTCACAAAAATGCTATAAGAGCCCTTAATTAAATTGAGCCATTTGGTTCATTATTATCAACTACAGCATTTACAAATGTTGTATTATACTTTACGTTAGAATTAATAGCATTTTAGAAATGCAGTAAATTAACTTCAAATATTCAATATAATTTCACAAACAATTATATTTTTATTTAAATCATTTTTAACTTATGAAATCATATAATTTCACTTTTTATACAATCATTCAAATACCCTTATATTCGTTATTTTATAAAGTTTAATCTCCATTCAAAATCAAAATTTAATAGTAATTCACTTATTAAATTCCAACATTAAATTTTAAATTCATTAAATTAAATTTAAATTAATACTTAAGTTTAAATTTTCAAATATAACTTAATTTCATTTTTATTTACTTAACTTAAAATTCACTTTTAAGCCAAATTTACAAATTTTCAATTTTAGTTATATTTCAAAATTTCAACTTAAATATCATTCATTTCACATTTTAACTTAATTCAAAAATCATTAATATATTATAAAATCATTTTAAATTCATTTAATTCAAAATATCATAAATTTATCGTATTTTCATATTTAGTTTAAAATCCATTTGTCACCAAATTATAATTTCCAAAATAACTTACATTTTAGATTTTCTAACTTTACCATTAATTTATTTCACTTATAAATTTTAGAATGTCAATAATGCTTTACAAAAATCATTTTTAATCAAATTTAAATCAAAATATTATAATATTTACATTTCTAAAATATTTTAAAAAATTTAGAAAAACATATTTTAACAACGGGTCTGTATTTCAATTTCTAGCCTAGGTAAACTTATATCGGTAATATATCATTTCAACCCGTAATTTACAAAGAAAACCCAGGTTTGATCATTTAAAACCCGCAATCCCAAGTAAATGAAAATAAATGAAAATCATTCATGCCTATCATTTCAGCCCATAACGATTTTCTCCTATTCTAAAGTTCGTTCAGGTATGTATCATTTCAACCCATAGTGATTCTAATCTAAAGGGAACCTGCAGTGTGATAAACTGATAAAAATAATAGAATACCATAGTATAACAGTAACATATGATATAACAGGTGTTTAAGCATGGGTAAACATCATAAAATCATAACATATCAGGTGTAACATGATAATGCATTTTACAGATTCCAAAGGGGTCAATTTACTGGTTATATATGTATATATTGTTTGGTGAGAATAACTCACCTGTTCAAAGCTGGAGATCGCTACTGTAACAACCCGCATATTTATCGATTTTATATTTAAATATTTTATCGTTCGTCGGATTTTGGTCCGAAAAGCTACTTTTTGCAAACAGTCGAATTGGGACTCGAGACCACCCCCATTAGTTCAGAATGACGTTTGCGACCTTTTTGAGTATAAACTTCGATATGTTTGGAGTTAGTCGAATTTTGCTATTTTTCACTTAAGGCTTTAGGTTTGGGTTTGGGTTCAGCCCACTAGCCCAACTCTGGTTATATCATTATTCCACCCCCTCTCCTCTTCATTACTTCAATTTCATTTCCTATTACATTAAAGCTTCATCAAAAATGGGGGAGGAGAAAAAGAATTAGAATTCCTAAGCCCTAGTTTCCATTTGCAAATCCAAGTTCTAGCTCCAAATTCTATGAGAAGCTTTGGTAAGTATCATCTTCTTCTTCTTCAACTCATTCTCACTTTGATTTCAGAAAATTCCTAAACCTAATTTAGGAAATGTTTCTCTTTTAAGCTTAGATTCAAGCTTCTTGTGTTGAGATTGAAGTGTGGTTGATCTTCCTTCATCTTCAAGATTATCATTCATTGTTTTCGGGTTCAAAGGTAAGATTTTTATCCCACATCTATGTCTATAACTATCTTTGATTGTTGGGTATGAATTCCTAACACTTATTTATGTTCATTTGCTTTTGATTTGGATTGAAGTGGTGAATATTCCAATTTTTGGTGTTTTGTAGTCAAATCTTTAAAAATCCAAACTTTGATGTTTGAACATATTTTTGGTGATGCATCGAGGAGCCGTTAAGGCTGGGTTGTCGCTAGGCATAAATCCTTAGTCGTCGTTGCTCATCCGATCACTCCCGATACGTTTTGGCCACTTTGGCCTAGGCAAATTGTTGCCCAGACCAGGTGTCTGGTGACCAAGTCCGGACGTCTGGTTTGGGCCTGGAGAGAAAAAATATAACCACGTAGGATATAAAAAAAAGGCAGAGAGTAATTCCAGACGTCTGAAATTCAAGATCAGACGTCTAGATAGGTCTCAGACGTCTGACTTGAAGTTTCAGACGTCTGGGTGTTCTCTGGATTATTCCCAAAGAACAAATCCAGACCTCTGGATTCTAAACCAGACGTCTGATTAGTTCTCAGACGCCTGGATTGGACCTTCAGACGTCTGGAACTGTTTAATTTGCCAATTTTAGCTATTTTTGAGTATATTTCCAACTTTAATCGATTCGTGTTGATTCCCTTTTTGTTGTTATCATTTATTATGGACTTTGATGACTTTTTCATCGTGATTTTTGGGAATATCCATTTTGATGGATTCGGTACCGATTTCTTTGGATTTTATTCACGTCTTCGAACATGAATTTTAGTGATTGATTGTTTCTACAATCATTTCGATGATTTGTCACTTTAAAAATATAAAGGTTTCAATACTAGTAGTAAATATCAAAACTCTTTCATCAAATGATTTCAACACTATTTTATAACAAAGCTTGTTTTCTCAAACCGATTTCCAATCTATTAGTATATACAAACCTTTACCTCACTCGTATGAGAAATCTAATTAAACGACTTAGTAAAACAAGTGGTATAAAACGCTTGCGTTTACTTCGCCGTTAATTCTTGGACTTGTTCGATTGAAACCCTTGTGACAATTTTCTAGTGGAGATCTACAATTTGTTCGTAAATATTTAAGTTAAGCTAGTGGTTATGGGACATGAAGCTAAGCTCATATATTTACTAGCTTACTATAATTGACACTTCTCTGTGATCATGACGATCATTTTTATGTTTTATACTAGCATTGTGCGATGTCTTTTTGATTTGGTTCATCGGACGTCACGCTGTATGACGCCGATGCTCCGAATTATTTGATACATTGGATGTACCGTTTGCACTACATCAATGTCTTTGCTTTTGATACATTGGATGTACCGTTTGCACTACATCAATGTCTTTGCTTTTGATACATTGGATGTACCGTTTGCACTACATCAATCTCTTTGCTTTTGATTCATTGGATGTACCGTTTGCACTACATCAATGTCTTTGCTTTTGATACATTGGATGTACCGTTTGCACTACATCAATGTCTTTGCTTTTGATACATTGGATGTACCGTTTGCACTACATCAATGTCTTTTCTTTTGATACATTGGATGTACCGTTTGCACTACATCAATGTCTTTGCTTTTGATTCATTGGATGTACCGTTTGCACTACATCAATGTCTTTGCTTTTGATTCATTGGATGTACCGTTTGCACTACATCAAAGTCTCTGCTTTTTGATCCATTGGATGTACCGTTTGCACTACATCAATGTCTTTGCTTTTGATTTATTGGATGTACCGTTTGCACTACATCAATGTCTTTGCTTTTGATTCATTGGATGTACCGTTTTCACTACATCAATGTCTTTGCTTTTGATACATTAGATGTACCGTTTGCACTACATCAATGTCTTTGCTTTTGATACATTGGATGTACCGTTTGCACTACATCAATGTCTTTGCTTTTGATTCATTGGATGTACCGTTTGCACTACATCAATGTCTTTTCTTTTGATTCATTGGATGTACCGTTTTCACTACATCAATGTCTCTGCTTTTTGATCCATTGGATGTACCGTTTGCACTACATCAATGTCTTGGCCATTCTTTTCTTGTGATTTCTGGATTTCGTGTGTTAAATTCTGGAATTTACGTTTCACCAACTTTTACGATTGGCATTGATATATATGTCATTTATTGTGGCTTGGTGAATGAAATTAGGAGTATGACATTCCTTTTTATCTTTGAGAAGATCCTTGCGATATTGATTAATCTCTTATTGATTTTTCAATTATTTATTTATCACAGCTTGGCATTGTGATTATTATACGTTTAGTCATACCTCTTATTTTATATCGTCTCATCTAATATTTATAGCTAGACTGATCCGTTTATTATTTTCTTATTAAATAATACTCGGGTCAGACCGAGATGTTACAGGTGCTTCAGCTTGACTTCTGACTGGGGATTGATTTCTCTGACTTTTGGTTAACTACTTAGATTAGTAGTTTATTTTGTTGTATATACTTGAGATATGGACTCATTGTTGTATTCTTTTGTATAGCACGTGTTTCTATTCTTTTGTATTATTGTGGATCTTTTTGACCACTACTCTGATATACACTTTTATGTGTTAGTTATATATTCATATCTTCTTCCGCCTTTGTGATATGAATTACCTATGACTGATTTGTGTTATGTTTATTTCTATATTTGTTTCAGAAGACCTTTATAGCCACTGTGTAGTAGCGTTGAGTTTGTGTCGGTATGTCGGATTTCCTCTTCAGATAAAAAGTTATATTTTTATCTGGCATATCGGTACTCGCACAAAGAAATTATACATATGGTCGCTCCTCAACAGCCTTATTCTCCGTGCTAGTCGACAGCATTACTCCGTAGTGTTCTTGGCTAGCGTGGGTATAGAGGTGGGGCGTCACAGCTACCAAAGCACACACACTGACACAATGAAGGCACGATAATACGGACAAGACTTGAGAGAGTGGAGAGCCAAAGCTATATGACTTGATAACATATACACACAACAATACATACATACATAAGTATTCAACATAATATATCATCAAATAACATAAGAATCAACACCCAAAGCAATATCCATTTGCATTGCACTTGCTCTCTACCTCATGTACTTCAGTTATGTAGGTGTTTAGCTCGGCCTAGGGGTGCTATAGGTCTGGTTTGGGTGTGCAAGTGGTCGACCAACATTTGTTTTGAAGGTGAGTAGGTCTAGGTGTACAAGGCTACAACATAACGCAAATAACATCACATCTTGGCTATATTTTGGTTCGGCCAGAGGTCATGGCTCATGGCCAGTGGCTCCAGGAGGTGGTGAGTGACGTGGAAGAGGGTGGAGGTCAGGCCAGAGGTGGTGGTGGTGGTGGAGGTAGTGGCGGCTAGAGGTTGAAGAAGGAGGTGTTGGCAAAGGTGGCTCATTTGGTGTATATAGTGATGGTTTTTGATGGATTTTGTGGTATTCTATGCCTTGGGATGGTTCGGCCTGAAGAGGAGGGGTAGTAAGATGGGTGATGGTCAGAGGAAGGGGGTGGTGATGGTCGGCCAAAGCTTGGTTGAGGAGGAGTGGAGGCATGAATGTAGAGAACATACGCAAAATTCAATAGAAAGTAGAAAAAAAACAAAGAAGAAAAAGAAGGTTTTTACCAAATCTCTTCAAGCAAATGGCCGCACAAATTTTTGTGGTTTTGAGAAATTTTTTCTCGTGAAAAATGATGAAGTATTCAGCTGAAAGAAAGTAGGAAAGGTATGGCCAAAATCATAAAGAATGGAGGTTGAGAAAGTGAAAGGTCGGAAGACAAAAGGACCCTGGAATTTTAAGAGTTTAAACCTTTTCAAATTACCTTTAATTTATTTATATAAGTTTATATTACTGAAAATAATAATAATTTCAGTCACAAATTACAAAATATAACAAAATAAAATATATATATATATATATATATATATATTTATTAATTATTTAAGGTTAAAATAAGAAAATAGCACAAAATTGCTAACTAGTCTAGAAAAATGGAAAATAAACAGAATGAACTTGGGAAAATTTATATGGACTTGTAAAAATATTTATAACAAAGATAATAACATAAAATAAAAATGCATTCACAAAATAAATATATAAATTTTAATTAAATATAATTTAAATGAAGAAAATGGCAGAAAAATAGAAAACAGCCTTTAAAAATAGGAAGTAAATACAGTAAATTTTGGAAAAATTTTATTATCACTTTAAAAATATTAAAAGAGAAAATATACATAAAATAACATATTAAAAAATATTTGAATAAAATGTAACAAAGAAAATATTATTTATATAATTTAAAATAGACAAAATTGCAAAATAAAACAAATTATACTCAAAATTGAAATACACATAACTTTCACAATTTAAATCCGTTTTCAGCGAAACGAAAAGCGGTATTGAAATGACCCGACTTTCTTACCATAGAAAATCACATCATTTTTAAGAAAGAAAGGGATAGAAAAGAGTAAAGACAGAGAAGAAGAAAGAACAACATCAGAATCTAAACAGCGGAACGAGTAAATTATATTAATCACATATTACATTACATAGTATCATATACATCAGAGATACACAGCTAAACAACACATACTAGACAGTTATAAACACCTGTCTAGTTATACAACTCAATACAACAGAAAGACAAACAACTCATAGAACACACAGCGGAATACTATATAACTATACGCAGAAGTCTCCTACTCCATTGCTCCTTCAAAATTCGTCAAGCCAACCTGAATTCCCCTGGCTACTCATAAAAATTTGAGTACCCAAGAGTTTAAGAAAAACAGAATAAACTCCGGGTCATACATGGGTCTGGTGTGAGTAAACGGTTAAAGTTGCTTAACTTTAAAAACCTTTTGAAAGAAAAGGTATCACGAAAAACTTCCCACACATAAACATGGAAAAGTTTTTACCTCACGCTAACCAAACATTTGATAGGAAATCCGATGATATTATAATAGTGTCTAGTGTTTTCAAATAAATATAAAATAGCCGAAATTGTTACATCTATTAAATTCCATCTACTAGCCACAAAATTGGGTAATACAAGTTTCCCAAGTACAGACACAGGGATACTCGCTCTACTAAATCCAAACCAGCTATACTACTAAGCTACTAAGTTCCTACTCATCTAGATCTATAATCTGCACAAGATACCAAACCACAAACAAGTTTGATCAACAACTAAAACCCTCACAGAACTACTGATCTCAAAATCAGTGATGGACCAAACACGTACTCCCTCAGAGACACGTGAAATATTTTGAATTCCAGTCTTCCAAACTGGCAATTCAACTCCACAAACCAAAGTATCGATCTCTACAAAACTCAGAAGAATCCAATATACCTTGGAGCTCACCAAATCTTACTGCTTCCTTTACCAGAGAAAATCACAACAACATTGAAGTCTCCCACTTCGAATTCCAAATTCTTCCGTTACTTAACCTCAAAATTTTCCGGACGATCTGGGCTGCCTACAGATCCCTTCTGATCAGCTCAAACTTTGTTGATGCTCCTACAAACAAACTGGATCAAAACAACTCAACAAACTGATCCTCACAAGATCAATCCAAAGTCAAAACCAAACTCTATTATCAACAGAAGAAAACCACTTCTCCCATCTGGAAAAGACAGAATAGAATCACTCGCCAACTTGCCTCGGATTCTGAAAAATAAATTAAGTAGAAAACTCCCTAATCCAAAATACTGCAACTTCCAGTTGCTTTTACTCAAGAACAACAGCCACCTTGCTTCCGCTGCACAACTCTGATCTGGAGCAGATGAAAATGTGTCGAATGAACACAGGCACAGACTAAACATCACATCTCGGAAATAAGGTTCAACGGAAATTCCCAGAAATACAGAGCTGCTTCACCAAAAAATCAACCTAGAAACAACCTTCTACCCAGCTGAATCATCGGTATCACTCCTGACATCAAGTCGATTCAGAACTCAAACTCCAATGTGGAAAATCTTTAACTTTCCTGAAGATATATCTAGAAAATCTTCGACAATTCCATAACTTCTACATCCTCTAGAGATGCTACAAATCCAATCAAAAGATTATCTAAGATAATCACCAAACTATCGCAAGTCACTTTTGCGATCTATCAATCCAATATCCAAGATACTGTCCTCTCTCTACTATTCAGAACAGTTTATCCTCGAGCGACTAATCCATTGAAGAAACAGATCCTCACTACTTCTTCTGAATTCCACCTCCATGAAATGCTAAGACAAAAAGATCTCCCTACTGAAATACAGAACATTCTCGAGCTGCACCGCTAACACAGATGCCAAAGACTTCTTATCCAAAGCTCTTTGAGAAACTCGGACCTCCAACTAAACACATACATCCTGCAAAACTCAGTTTCAACCCTGAAGTAGACACACTTCCTAAAACTAGCTCCGAAAGAAAACATCTTCGGAGACATCCATGGTCACTGCAATCTCATCATGCAGTTACTACTCCCTGATGTAGTCAAAATACCATCGCTTGCTTCTACCAAACCGACAGATCCAAATTCTCAAAAATCCGCTCACACGAGCGCGATCAAACTTACACTTCAAAGATGAACTCCGAACCTTAACAGGTTTCCTTCAGAGATCAATGAAATCCTACACCAAACTACAAAGATAACTCGAAACGGTATTAGGTCTACAGTCTCGAAAAATACACTTCCAATCTCAAACATTTAAACTCCAACCGTTGGTAGTTGTGTTACACACACCACTACCTCATCTACCTTTATAACTTATGTTGGAAAACCCGAAAAGGTAACCCAACGGATAGGTAGAAATATATATATATATATATATATATATATAGTTATATATAAAATTACAAGTACGCTCTCTCAAGGAAGACACTACTATAGAGCCTAGGTATTCACTCAACCTAATGCTCTGATACCAACTGAAACGACCTGACTTTCTTACCACGGAAAATCTCATCATTTTTAAGAAAGAAAGGGATAGAAAAGAGAAAAGATAGAGAAGAAGAAAGAACAACATCAGAATCTAAATAGCAGAACGAGTAAATTATATTAATCACATAATACATTACATAGTATCATATACATCAGAGATACACATCTAAACAACACATACTAGACAGTTATAAACACCTGTCTAGTTATACAACTCAATATAACAGAAAGACAAACAACTCATAGAACACACATCGGAATACTATATAACTATATGCAAAAGCCTCCTTCTCCATTTCTCCTCTAGAATTCGTCAAGCCAACCTGAATTCCCCTGGCTACTCATAAAAATTTGAGCACCCAAGAGTTTAAGAAAAACAGAATAAACTCCGGGTCAGATATGGGTCTGGTGTGAGTAAACGGTTAAAGTTGCTTAACATTAAAAACCATTTGAAAGAAAAGGTATCACGTAAGACTTCCACACATAAACATGGAAAAGTTTTTACCTTACACTAACCAAACATTTGATAGGAAATCTGATGATATTATAATAGTGTCTAGGGTTTTCAAATAAATATGAAATAGCCGAAATTGTTACATCTATTAAATTCTAGCTACTACCCACAAAAGTGGGTAATACAATCAAATCCGATGGCACTTATTGGATTTTTGATTCCATACAATGGCAGGGCTACTGGGGTACCGCCCGTCACAGTACGTGGCCTAGATCACCGTACCGAGGAGTACGCCCTCTCCCCTGCAACACAAAGCCAGAACCATTCCTTACTGAACAGTTTCAAATAAGGCAACCCCGGCAGATGTAGCTATTCAACCGCCCACACAGCCGAAATAAAAGGGACCTCTAGACAGGGGTAAATCTTACTCTCAAGTGGGGGCTACCTACGAAGCCTTGCTGCACCTCCCCTGTTTTAGTCATTCCTGGATGATGAGGCTTGAGGCTACGATTACCTTTAGTGAACACATCACTTAGAATGCTCATCGTCCACCAGACGATGTTCTGAAAGCATTTAATCCATACAAGTTCTATCCGGGTTCGAACGAAACCGAAGGCATTATCTCGTTACACTCATTTTGGAATCACCCTCAGAATTAACGACAATAACCCTTGCACTCTGAATCTTCATCTTCACTTGAGATTCACGACCTATCGTTAATTTGGATCGATGTGGTTTTCGGATATCCAAATATGGAAACCCGATCCCGGTCTCATCGAAATCCAAAGCGTATCTTTTAGATCCAAGTTGTTTAAAGGTTAAACAATTCAATTCAACTATTTATATACACACAGAATAGATAATTTACAAGTCACAATTTATAACCACGTTATTAGAATAAAAAGATGATCCATAACAAAATATGTAATCCATATCATTATCACAATAGATAATCTATATTACCATCACAATGCAACCAAGCATTCATACCACACAACATTACTTACCTCATTTCTGAGATTACATCCATTCAAAACAATCAATGTCATCCATTCATACATAAGCAATGATTTTCTTAATCACAACATAATTGATTTAAAATGAATTAAATTAACTATCTCTATCTCTAATTAATTTAAAGTGAATTAAATTAATTACTTCATCTTTTAATTAATTTAAAATTAATTAAATTAATTACCTTCGTCACAATAAATCATGCTTACTTATCCATTAATTAAACCAATTAATTAATCACCATCATAATTAATTAACTCTTAATCAAGTAATTAATCCTAAATTATTCTCGTTAATCATATTAATTAATGAACCTTAATTAATTACTTCCATTAATTAATTAACAATAATTAATTGCATTATTTTTTAATTAATTACATTAATTACTCCTGCTTAAATTAATTGTTTTCAATTAATCAACTTTAATAAATAAATATATATATATATATATATATAAAGTAATTAATTATCCTTAATTACTTCTTAATTACTTTTAATTACTTTCTTTGATTTATTACACCAAGTAATAAACCCTTAATTACTTTACCAAGTAATTTATCCATTTAAAATTACTTCCAAATAAGAAATTTACCTTATCCCAATTACCTCTGTAATTTATTCATCAATTACTTATCTTAAGTAATTAGCCTTATCAAAACTTATTAAGTAAACATACTTAATTTTTATCAAGTGGCTTCTTAATTAATTAACAAATTAATTAACTTACTTGATCACACTCATCTCATAAATCATAATCGAGTAATTCATTTCTTAATTACTCTTTAACCAAATTAATCTTCAATTTATAGATTAATTATCTTCAACTATTAATTAATAAACCTTAATTATTAATCAGTCCTTTAATACAAAGTAATCAATCACTAATTACTTTTATAATTAATTAATTAACCCTAATTAACTAATTAATCATTTCTTAATCATTAATTAATAAAACTTAATTATTAATTAACAACCTTAATTACAATTTAATTAATTCATAATTAAAAATTAATCGATCAATCCTTAATTATAATTAATTAATAAAAATAGTTAATTAATTCTTAATTAATTTACATTATAGATTAACAATTGTTTTAATTATTAATTAGGAAAACCCAATTAAACTTAATTACTAGTATAATTAATTAATTAATTAATAATTGTAATTTAATTAATCATTAGTCATTAATTAAATCATCATAATTATTAGTAAATTAAATCAATAATCATACTTAATTAATTACAAATCATTAACGCTTAATTATTATTTAAGATAAAACATTATCTTAAATTAACCTTGAAATCTTTACTTAACTTAATTTATTAATTAAATTAAAATATAAAGAAAACGTTAATTACCTATCTTTAATTATTAATTAACAATCATTAGTTCATAAATTACTTAAACCTTTAATTGTTAATTATAAACCATTTTTCATTAATAAAAAACATTCCCTTATAAATTTTCCTTTTTATATTTCCAAAATAAGGTTGGAAAATAACATTAAGGTTTTTATCATAAAACATTTTAAACCATTCATACAAATTCATTTGTATAAGCAAATCAATTTAAAGAAATGGATTTTTAGCTTAAATTATTTAAATTTTTAAAACTTACTTTATTTTGAATTAAAAAAATTGCTCAAACATTCCATTTGGGTTCAACCCATATGTACATGAATCCAAGAAACAAAGTACATGTTCATTTTTTTATAAAACAAGTTTTACTTAAATTTAAGAAACTGTTTTAATTTAAAATTTTAAAAACTGTTAAACACAACAGTTTAACCCATCATGCAAAAATCCCAGAACACTCGAGTTATCCCCCGAGTCATCTTCCTAATATCCCGAGTCCCCCTTCGAGAAAATCAAGCAAACCCAAACGAAACACACCCCACTGACATCAACTAACTCGTGCACCTGCACCAGTTTTGGAACCACCTCCGATCATCGACGAACCCACCGACACATCACTCTTCCATCCTACAAGCATCCACGATCAACCAAACATTGTTTCTTGCCTCGATTCGAAATCGAGTACCCATGGTTGCATAAAACCCCAAACCCAACCATCAGAAACCCCAAATCCCACGCCTCCGATCGATGATAAACGCCACAACTCCGGCCATGGATCGTCGACCCACCACGCATCACTCACCTAAAACTGTGTTTAAAACAAATTTACAGCAAGAACCAAAAGTAGGTTTAAAACAAATCTCGAGCAAATTCAAACTTCACAATGGATTAGAAATCCTTCAACCATTTTTATCTTACTCTCCAATCCAACCCACTAACTTCATGATAAATCCCAAGCAACCCAGATTCATAAATCAACTGAATTTGGCAGAAACCCAATTTCCAGATAAACCCCAATTACACACTCAATATGATTTTAAAAATTGTGATTCCTGTCTTAAAAATCCTAACATTCTAAGATGACCTAAGATATAGTCTTGAATTAATAAAAATTAACATTTGATTTTATTGTATTTTGAAAATTCCAACTGTGTTTACTTGCTCCAGAAATTTTCCTGATTCTAAAATACTAATTATTGTTTTAAGAATTATATGATGTTTTGAACTAACTAACTTGATTTAAAACCCCATAGATTCACAGAGATTAAGCTAAAATTTAAAATTTTGTTTGTTTTAAATTCTCTGAAATCACAGAACTGGGAGATTCAAGAAATCCAATTACATTACAAATTGGTGCTTCTATCATCACTTGCAATATATCATTATCACAGGAAATTTTCAAGCAACAGATAATTAATCACTTAAATTTTTATTAAAAATGTTTACTCACCTGCATTTAAAAGAAGTGCAGAGGTTTTATATTGAACTAGAAATTTGCAAAATGCATTGAACTTGAAGCTTTAAAAACTGGAGCTTTGAAACTGAATTTGTTTTCAACAGATATTGCATTTTGAAAGCTTGCAGAAATAAATCTGAACTTGATGCTGAAGCCTCTTTTTAAACGGAGAAGCGTTTGAACCAGATTAATATTTGCATGCATTTGAAAATGAGGCAGACATGGGATTGAAGATTTGCATCAAACTTTGAAAACATATGCAGATTTTGATTGCACTTGCATTTGTTTTAAAAACAAACTGCAGACATGCATTTTTGATTTGGAGGAAGTTTCAGGTTTTGGTAAACAGGAATTAATGTTTCCGGTTTTTGATTTTAAGCATGGTTTGAAGATTTCAGAATTTGGTTTGAGTAAAGATTGGCATGGGTATTTCTAGTTTCTTTTTTAGGAATGAACAAAGATTTTAAAGAAAAAGAAAAATGAAGAAATAAGGTGTTTATATAAGAAATTTTCAGATCTATTAAATTAAAAAGAAATTAGAAAAAATAATGGACACTTGTCTTTAATTTAGATTAAATGTTTAACACTTGTTATTTAAATGATTTCTAACTTAACACATGTCAAATTGAGTTTATTTTAATTCTAAAGAAATTTAAAAGCCTTTTAAATTATTTTCCTAATTACTAATATGTTTTTCTTAATTTAAAAATACTTTTCTAATTACATTCCTAATTAAAAAATATATTTATACATTTATAAATGTTTTCTAAATTTATATAAAATTCAATCTTTGAAATGAAACCAAATATAATTTAAATAAAATTATATACAATATTGCAGACTTATTTTAAAGATGCTATTTCAAAAGCCTTGCATTTATTCTTATTAAATAAATACAAATCCAAATTTCTAAGATAAATTTCTATAAAAAGAATATAAAACAAAATCTTATTTTGAATTAGAAACATTATCTATATAATTTAAATTCAAACTATATTATCATTTTATTTTAATATGTACGTATATTTCTTGAATTCAACTTTATATTCAATTCAAAGTCAATTTAAAAATCCAGATCTAAAAATCAATTTAAATAAATAAATATCAATTTTTAAATAAGCACATTATTATTTACAAATAATATATCCTATTTTAAAATCAATTTAAAATACACAGATATAAATGTATTTTAAAAACACTTATCAATTTTGAAAACAATAAGCCAATTTAGAATTTATTTATACAATAAAATAATTATTATTATTTTAAAACCAATTTATAACCATAATTAAGACCTTATATTTTTATTACTTGGTTATTTATTTTTGAAAATAACAATTTTATCAGTTCAAATAATTTAAATTAAGAGATAATCAACATTTTAAATTTCTGGAAATTCCGGGATATTACAATCCTCCCCCTTAAAATAATTTCGTCCTCGAAATTTAAAACAAAGATAATCCAAAGTTTTATTTAATTTCAACCAATCTAAACATTCATAACAACCATACACTATTAATCAAACAAACAATTTCATCCAAACAACCAATTCAATCAAATAATTAACACTAGTTATCCAGACACAGATCTGGATAAACTTCCTAAAATTATCTCGAGTTTCCCAAGTACAGACACAGGGATACTCGCTCTACTAAATCCAAACCAGCTATACTGCTAAGCTACTAAGTTCCTACTCATCTAGATCTATAATCTGCACAAGATACCAAACCACAAACAAGTTTGATCAACAACTAAAACCCTCACAGAACTACTGATCTCAAAATCAGTGATGGACCAAACACGTACTCCCTCAGAGACACGTGAAATATTTTGAATTCCAGTCTTCCAAACTGGCAATTCAACTCCACAAACCAAAGTATCGATCTCTACAAAACTCAGAAGAATCCAATATACCTTGGAGCTCACCAAATCTTACTGCTTCCTTTACCAGAGAAAATCACAACAACATTGAAGTCTCCCACTTCGAATTCCAAATTCTTCCGTTACTTAACCTCAAAATTTTCCGGACGATCTGGGCTGCCTACAGATCCCTTCTGATCAGCTCAAACTTTGTTGATGCTCCTACAAACAAACTGGATCAAAACAACTCAACAAACTGATCCTCACAAGATCAATCCAAAGTCAAAACCAAACTCTATTATCAACAGAAGAAAACCACTTCTCCCATCTGGAAAAGACAGAATAGAATCACTCGCCAACTTGCCTCAGATTCTGAAAAATAAATTAAGTAGAAAACTCCCTAATCCAAAATACTGCAACTTCCAGTTGCTTTTACTCAAGAACAACAGCCACCTTGCTTCCGCTGCACAACTCTGATCTGGAGCAGATGAAAATGTGTCGAATGAACACAGGCACAGACTAAACATCACATCTCGGAAATAAGGTTCAACGGAAATTCCCAGAAATACAGAGCTGCTTCACCAAAAAATCAACCTAGAAACAACCTTCTACCCAGCTGAATCATCGGTATCACTCCTGACATCAAGTCGATTCAGAACTCAAACTCCAATGTGGAAAATCTTTAACTTTCCTGAAGATATATCTAGAAAATCTTCGACAATTCCATAACTTCTACATCCTCTAGAGATGCTACAAATCCAATCAAAAGATTATCTAAGATAATCACCAAACTATCGCAAGTCACTTTTGCGATCTATCAATCCAATATCCAAGATACTGTCCTCTCTCTACTATTCAGAACAGTTTATCCTCGAGCGACTAATCCATTGAAGAAACAGATCCTCACTACTTCTTCTGAATTCCACCTCCATGAAATGCTAAGACAAAAAGATCTCCCTACTGAAATACAGAACATTCTCGAGCTGCACCGCTAACACAGATGCCAAAGACTTCTTATCCAAAGCTCTTTGAGAAACTCGGACCTCCAACTAAACACATACATCCTGCAAAACTCAGTTTCAACCCTGAAGCAGACACACTTCCTAAAACTAGCTCCGAAAGAAAACATCTTCGGAGACATCCATGGTCACTGCAATCTCATCATGCAGTTACTACTCCCTGATGTAGTCAAAATACCATCGCTTGCTTCTACCAAACCGACAGATCCAAATTCTCAAAAATCCGCTCACACGAGCGCGATCAAACTTACACTTCAAAGATGAACTCCGAACCTTAACAGGTTTCCTTCAGAGATCAATGAAATCCTACACCAAACTACAAAGATAACTCGAAATGGTATTAGGTCTACAGTCTCGAAAAATACACTTCCAATCTCAAACATTTAAACTCCAACCGTTGGTAGTTGTGTTACACACACCACTACCTCATCTACCTTTATAACTTATGTTGGAAAACCCGAAAAGGTAACCCAACGGATAGGTAGAAATATATATATATATATATATATATATATATATATATATAGTTATATATAAAATTACAAGTACGCTCTCTCAAGGAAGACACTACTATAGAGCCTAGGTATTCACTCAACCTAATGCTCTGATACCAACTGAAACGACCTGACTTTCTTACCACGGAAAATCTCATCATTTTTAAGAAAGAAAGGGATAGAAAAGAGAAAAGATAGAGAAGAAGAAAGAACAACATCAGAATCTAAATAGCAGAACGAGTAAATTATATTAATCACATAATACATTACATAGTATCATATACATCAGAGATACACATCTAAACAACACATACTAGACAGTTATAAACACCTGTCTAGTTATACAACTCAATATAACAGAAAGACAAACAACTCATAGAACACACATCGGAATACTATATAACTATATGCAAAAGCCTCCTTCTCCATTTCTCCTCTAGAATTCGTCAAGCCAACCTGAATTCCCCTGGCTACTCATAAAAATTTGAGCACCCAAGAGTTTAAGAAAAACAGAATAAACTCCGGGTCAGATATGGGTCTGGTGTGAGTAAACGGTTAAAGTTGCTTAACATTAAAAACCATTTGAAAGAAAAGGTATCACGTAAGACTTCCACACATAAACATGGAAAAGTTTTTACCTTACACTAACCAAACATTTGATAGGAAATCTGATGATATTATAATAGTGTCTAGGGTTTTCAAATAAATATGAAATAGCCGAAATTGTTACATCTATTAAATTCTAGCTACTACCCACAAAAGTGGGTAATACAATCAAATCCGATGGCACTTATTGGATTTTTGATTCCATACAATGGCAGGGCTACTGGGGTACCGCCCGTCACAGTACGTGGCCTAGATCACCGTACCGAGGAGTACGCCCTCTCCCCTGCAACACAAAGCCAGAACCATTCCTTACTGAACAGTTTCAAATAAGGCAACCCCGGCAGATGTAGCTATTCAACCGCCCACACAGCCGAAATAAAAGGGACCTCTAGACAGGGGTAAATCTTACTCTCAAGTGGGGGCTACCCACGAAGCCTTGCTGCACCTTCCCTGTTTTAGCCATTCTCGGTTGGTGAGTCTTGAGGCTACGATTACCTTTAGTTAACACATCACTTAGAATGCTCATCGTCCACCTGACGATATTCTGAAAGCATTCAATCCATACAAGTTCGTTCCGGGTTCGAACGAAACCGAAGGCATTATCTCGTTGCACTTATTTTGGAATCACCCTCAGAGTTAACGCCAATAACCCTTGCACTCTGAATCTTCATCTTCACTTGAGAATCACGACCTATCGTTAATTTGGATCGATGTGGTTTCCAGATATCCAAATATGGAAACCCGATCCCGGTCTCATCGAAATCCAAAGCATATCTTTTAGATCCAAGTTGTTTAAAGGTTAAACAATTCAATTCAACTATTTATATACACATAGAATAGATAATTTACAAGTCACAATTTATAACCACATTATCAAAATAAACAGATGATCCATAACAAAATAGGTAATCCATATCATTATCACAATAGATAATCTATATTACCATCACAATGCAACCAAGCATTCATACCACACAACAATACTTATCTCACTTCTGAGATTACATCCATTCAAAACAATCAATGTCAGCCATTCATACATAAGCAATGATTTTCTTAATCACAACATAATTAATTTAAAATGAATTAAATTAACTATCTCTATCTCTAATTAATTTAAAGTGAATTAAATTAATTACTTCATCTTTTAATTAATTTAAAATTAATTAAATTAATTACCTTCATCACAATAAATCTTGCTTACGTATCCATTAATTAAACCAATTAATTAATCACCATCATAATTAATCAACATTGATTAATTAACTCTTAATCAAGTAATTAATCCTAAATTATTCTCATTAGTCATATCAATTAACGAACCTTAATTAATTACTTCCATTAATTAATTAACTATAATTAATTACATTATTTCTTAATTAATTACATTAATTACTCCTGCTTAAATTAATTGTTTTCAATTAATCAACTTTAATAAATAAATAAATAAATATAAATAGTAATTAATTATCCTTAATTACTTCTTAATTACTTTTAACTACTTTCTTTGATTTATTACACCAAGTAATAAACCCTTAGTTACTTTACCAAGTAATTTATCCATTTAAAATTACTTCCAAATAAGAAATTTACCTTATCCCAGTTACCTCTGTAATTTATTCATCAGTTACTTATCTTAAGTAATTAGCCTTATCAAAACTTATTAAGTAAACATACTTAATTTTTATCAAGTGACTTCTTAATTAATTAACAAATTAATTAACTTACTTGATCACACTCATCTCATAAATCATAATCGAGTAAATCATTTCTTAATTGCGCTTTAACCAAATTAATCTTCAATTTACAGATTAATTATCTTCCAATATTAATTAATAAACCTTAATTATTAATCATTCCTTTAATACAAAGTAATCAATCACTAATTACTTTTATAATTAATTAATTAACCTTAATTAACCAATTAATCATTTCTTAATCATTAATTAATAAAACTTAATTATTAATTAGCAACCTTAATTACAATTTAATTAATTCATACTTAAAAATTAATCAATCAATCCTTAATTATAATTAATTAACCTTAATAAAAATAGTTAATTAATCCTTAATTAACTTACATTATAGATTAATAATTCTTTTAATTATTAATTAGGAAAACGCAATTAAACTAAATTACTAGTATAATTACTTAATTAATTAATAATTACAATTTAATTAATCGTTAGTCATTAATTAAATCATCATAATTATTAGTAAATTAAATTAATAATCATACTTAATTAATTAAAAATCATTAATTATTATTTAAGGTAAAACATTATCTTAAATTAACCTTGAAATCTTTACTTAACTTAATTCATTAATTAAATTAAAATATAAAGAAAACATTAATTACCTATCTTTAATTATTAATTAACAATCATTAGTTCTTAAATTACTTAAACCTTTAATTGTTAATTATAAATCATTTTTCATTAATAAAAACATTCCCTTATAAATTTTCCTTTTTATATTTCTAAAATAAGGTTGGAAAATAACATTAAGGTTTTTATCATAAAACATTTTAAACCATTCATACAAATTCATTTGTATAAGCAAATCAATTTAAAGAAATGGATTTTTAGCTTAAATTATTTAAAATTTTAAAACTTACTTTATTTTAAATTAAAAAAAATTGGTTAAACATTCCATTTGGGTTCAACCCATATGTATATGAATCCAAGAAACAAAGTACATCTTCTTTTTTTTAAAAACAAGTTTTACTTATTTAAGAAACTGTTTTAATTTAAAATTTTAAAAACTGTTAAACACAACAGTTTAACCCACCATGCAAAAACCCCAGAACACTCGAGTTATCCCCCGAGTCATCTTCCTAATATCCCGAGTCCCCCTTCGAGAAAATCAAGCAAACCCAAACGAAGCACACCCAACTGACATCAACCAACTCGTGCACCTGCACCAGTGCCGGAACCACCTCCGGTCATCGTAGAACCCACCGACACATCACTCTTCCATCCTACAAGCATCCACGATCAACCAAACATTGGTTCTTGCCTCGATTCGAAATCGAGTACCATGGTTGTATAGGAACCCAAACCCAATCATCAGAAACCCCAAATCCCATGCCTCCGATCAATAATAAACGCCACAACTACGACCATGGATCGCCGACCCACCACGCATCATTCACCCAAAATTTCTTCACGCTCGATGCATAGAGGAAGATACAGTAGACCAATTTACAGCAAGAACCAAAACTAGCTTTAAAACAAATCTCGAGCAAATTCAAACTTCACAATGGATTACAAATCCTTCAACCTTTTTTATCTTACTCTCCAATCCAACCCCTAACTTCATGATGAATCCCAAGCAACCCAGATTCATAAATCAACTGAATTTGGCAGAAACCCAATTTCTAGATAAACCCCAATTACACACTCAATATGATTTTAAAAATTGTGATTCGTGTCTTAAAAATCCTAAATTCTAAGATGATCTAAGATATAGTCTTGAATCAATAAAAATTAACATTTGATTTTATTGTATTTTGAAAATTCCAACTGTGTTTACTTGCTCCAGAAATTTTCCAGATTCTAAAATACTAATTCTTGTTTTAAGAAAATTATATGATGTTTTAAACTAACTAACTTGATTTAAAACCCCATAGATTCACAGAGATTAAGCTAAAATTTAAAATTTTGTTTGTTTTAAATTCTCTGAAATCAGAAAACTGGGAGATTCAAGAAATCCAATTACATTACAAATTGGTGCTTCTATCATCACATGCAATATATCATTATCACAGGAAATTTTCAAGCAATAGATAATTAATCACTTAAATTTTTAGTAAAAATGTTTACTCGCCTTCATTTAAAAGAAGGGCAGAGGTTTTATATTGAACTGGAAATTTGCAAAATGCATTGAACTTGAAGCTTTAAAAACTGGAGCTTTGAAACTGAATTTGTTTTCAACAGATATTGCATTTTGAAAGCTTGCAGAAATAAATTTTAACTTGATGTTGTAGCCTCTTTTTAAACAGAGGAGCCTTTGAACCAGATTCATACTTGCATGCATTTGAAAATGAGGCAGACATGGGATTGAAGACTTGCATCAAACTTTGAAAACATATGCAGATTTTGATTGCACTTGCATTTGTTTTGAAAACAAACTGCAGACATGCAGTTTTGATTGGGAGGAAGTTTCAAATTTTGGTAAACATGAATTAATGTTTCAGGTTTTCGATTTGAGCATGGTTTGAAGATTTCAGAATTTGGCTTGAGTAAAGATTGGCATGGATATTTCTAGTTTCTTTAGGAATGAACAAAGATTTCAAAGAAAAAGAAAAATGAAGAAATAAGGCGTTTATATAAGAAATTTTCAAATCTATTAAATTAAAAAGAAATTAGAAAAAATAATGGACACTTGTCTTTAGTTTAGATTAAATGTTTAACACTTGTTATTTAAATGATTTCTAAATTAACACATGTCAAATTGAGTTTATTTTAATTCTAAAGAAATTTAAAAGCCTTTTAAATTATTTTCCTAATTACTAATATGTTTTTCTTAATTTAAAAATACTTTTCTAATTAAATTCCTAATTAACAAATATATATATATATACACATTTATAAATGTTTGCTAAATTTATATAAAATACAATCTTTAAAAAGAATGAAACCAAATATAATTTAAATAAAATTATATATAATATTGCAGACTTATTTTAAAGATGCTATTTCAAAAGCCTTGCATTTATTCTTATTAAATAAATACAAATCCAAATTTCAGATAAATTTCTATAAAAAGAATATAAAACAAAATCTTATTTTTAATTAAAAACATTATCTATATAATTTAAATTCAAACTATATTATCATTTTATTTTAATATATCTGTATATTTCTTGAATTCAAATTTATATTCAATTCAAAGTCAATTTAAAAATCCAAATCTAAAACTCCATTTAAATAAATAAATATCAGTTTTTAAATAAGCACATTATTATTTACAAATAATATATCCTATTTTAAAATCAAATTAAAATACACAGATATAAATGTATTTTAAACACACTTATCAATTTTGAAAACAATAAGCCAATTTAGAATTTATTTATACAATAAAATAATTATTATTATTTTAAAACCAATTTATAACCATAATTAAGACCTTATATTTTTATTACTTGGTTATTTATTTTGAAAATAACAATTTTATCAGTTCAAATAATTTAAATTAAGAGATTATCAACATTTTAAATTTCTGGAAATTCTGGGATATTACAAGTATTCAAGTAATTAAATCTATTTTCATAATAAAAGATAAAATTTAAGAATTTAAATATTTAAATCTCAAATTTAAAAGTCAAGGTTTGACCAGTTTGAACAGAAATTCATCTTAAAGTAAAATATCCAATTTATACCGGTTTGAAATTATAATTCACATAATAATCAACACTTATATTTAAAAATGAAATGTTTGAAATAAAATAAGTTTAAAAATAATGTCAAAATAAAATAAAGTCAGATATTAAAATATATGGAAAAAAATCTAGGGTTGTTACACTCTCCCCCACTCAAATCTTTTCGTCCTCGAAAAGGAAGGGAGCAGAGAAACAACAAGAAAGAACAATGGGTTGTAAGACATCCTGAAAGAAGGTAGGGAAAAAGTAGCTAGGAGAGAAAGCAGGTTGAAAGACATGGATGAACCATTATTTTAAAATTTGTTGTTTTTTATATTTAACATGTTAAACATTTAATATGATAATTAGTTATTTGATTCAAATTTGGTAGTTCGAAGTAAACAATATTTAAGACATTTTAAATCATGATTAGAATATCCTTTATACAATATTTTACCTAAACTACTTTTATAACTCGGTGTCTTAACAAGTTTACTTTCTCTCCTGCAGACTCTGGCTATGCGTTGATCAGGCGCAAAGCTAGAATTCTCCAAGTACTTAGTAGACCTGTTTCAACACCCAGTGAAAATACTAAAAAAAATTGGTATGAGAAGTTCCGCTCAAAATCCAATGTCAAATGATGATAATACGATAGCAGTGGCCTACTGCTGATCCAGTATTTACGTAATGGACACAACACTTTCCAGAAGATCCTTCTACCGTCCGGATTCTAGAAAAATATCGTAGCCAGTTCATAAACAAGGGACAATCGGCCCCTGCTACAGTTGTACGCTGCTGATTCAATGATTTACGCAATGGATTCACTTCATTCCCGAAAGATCTATAAACAACAGATCACAGGATCGAAAGTGCCTCCATTGCGTAAACTAAAGAACCATCTACCCTGGAAAAAATCGAGGAACTCATGAGTTTAAGTCCGGACAACCATATCAGTTCGAATACATTTTGGAATTCACCCAAGTCCATTAGGGTTTATCGGTTGAATCCATTCCTGGATTCCCCAAGTCTATCTGGGTCGAAGCATATCACTATACTTCTTCCGGAGGGTACTTCACATACCTCTTACATCAAAATATAATATACCATATATAGTAGCCCTTCAAAATCATAGCTTCAAATATCGCACTTATATAAATTCCATTATATATAAGATTTCATTTTCAAATCGAATACTTTCCAAAATCAATAGTATATCAAATCACGCTTATATAGACTTTGATTATATAAGATTTTAATCTACAAATTGAGTACCTTTTCAATTCAACATTTTCAAATCAACTTCATATTTATACAAATCCATTTTATATAAGTTTGATAACTTCCAAATCAAGTATTTAGTAAAACAAGGTTCTCAATTTTAATTTGTTTCAATAACATTTCAGTTTCAAAATCATATATGATTTCGCCAAATCATTTCTTCCAAATTACATATACCCGGTTTCAAATTTTCTTAAAACAATAGATTTAGAAAATAATCCAAATTTCCAAATCAACAAAAATTTAGGTCAAACAAATTCATTTCGATTTCAAACATATATTCACTTTCAAAGTTATAAATCTTTCAAAACCAAAATACTTGAAATCATTATGCTTTGAAAATCATAACTTTTCTAAATCATACATTTGAAATCATAAAACATTCCTTTAATTCTTTACATTTCACAAATTTATTCAATTTAAACCCAAGTCTACAAGTTCCAGCTTTAATTCAATTCAAACCATCAGTTTCAATTCAATTTAGTTTTCCAACAAAACCATTTCAAATATTATCAAATTTCAAATAAAGATTTGATCCACAAAATAAACTATTCAATCTTTAATATATTTCAGAGCCTAAATGTACCTTATTCCAAAACTAAATTTTATAATTTCATATATCTCAAATTTTACTTCATTATTACATAGTTTTGAAATATTCATTTCATAAATCCAATATCATTTAAATAAAACAGAATTTCCAGTAACTAAATATCCTTTCATACTAATACAAACTTCAAATATTCATTTATAAAAACCAATTATCATTCCAAATTCACATTCTTTATCAAATAAAGATTATATCATTCAAAGCCTCATTATCAAATCATTATTTGAATTCAATTTCAAATATTCAAATTTAAATATCATTTAAAAAAAATCAAATATGTCATTCATTTATTATTTCAAATATCATTACAAAATACATTTCAAAATTCCATTCATATATTCATTTATCTCATTACATTTCATTCCATTTAACACATAACCAAGTAAACCTTATTTAAATTCAAATTCAATTTAAATTCCTTAAAATTCAAATTTAAATATTAAATTATATTCAAAACTCCTTAAATTTCACAAATAATCTATTCCAAGAATTAAATCATTTAACACTTTAAAACATAACTCAAACAGTGTTAAAATCTATAACATTACGAAACATTGTCAAATTATAACAACGACGGCATTTAAAAGTGCTATCGTAACTTATAGTTTCCAAAATCGTTTAGTTCAAGAATAACGGCATTTATAAAATGCTATAACATATATTTAGTTACTTCAAACAAAGTTAAATTAAAAAACAATAGCATTTTAAAGTGTTGTCATAAAGCTATAGCATTTTAGAAATGCTATTAATAAAATTCCAGATTTTATTGTAACTTTCAAAAACAATACAACTTCAATTTTAGCAAATTTTAAACTTATAATTTATATTTCTAGACTTCAAAATTTCACATTTAAATAATTTTTAACATATGATTTATCACAACAAAATTTTAAATCAAATATTCAATTTAAAACTCACTTTCATTTGTTAAGTCAAAAATCACTATTTTCCTTAACTTATAAATTTAAACAAAAACTCAACATTTTACTTCAAATATCTTTTTTAAACTATATTTCATACCAGTATAATTCAAAATTGTCTTATTTATTTCACTCCACAACAGTTTCAAACTTATATAAATCATATTACTTTATACATTAATCATACCAAACTAAACTTATACTTTATCAAATACCTTATACCATTCAAAATTTCTTAACTTTGAAAAGTTAACCTTAATTTGGAAGTGCTCAAACCTTCAAAATAGTCGAAGAAATCATATTTTCAATCCAACAAATTAGTAAATCAATTCCAATAGGTAAGGTTATACCAAAACAAATCTAAATCTCGAGGACTGAACACCGGCTTATTTTAAATCATTTCAATTATATATATACACACACATATCTTTCGAATATCAAACCATACTTCGAAATCAAAAATCAAAATTTGGTTTCATAAAATCACTCGCATAGCAAAGCTACTAGAGTGGCCTCTCCCCCACACAGAAACTCAAAAATCAATGTCGATGATCCATGTATTCATCACCGAAATTATTTTTCAGCGACATATGAGGGTTCTGGACTTTTATTTCTTGAAACTTCTTTGAAATCTCTTCGAAATCATTGGAAATGTTTTAAATACATTTGAAACATTTCTTGTCTGGAAAAATATATTTAAATCATATTATTATTATATATTTTCCAAAATCTTAAAAACCCATTTCAAAACACCGGAGTTCGATTCCTCAAAATTCAAATTCAAAATCCTTCATTTATAAATCATATTTATATAAATCACAATTTCTTATAAGTTTCCAAAATTTCAAATCCTTTTAAAGCTTCAAATTTTCATTTTCCAAAGGTAAAAATCCTTATTGAAAATATTTCACTTTTATATACAAAATAGGGTTATCCTTATCAAAATAATATTTCGATGTATGCACAAATTCAAAATACAATCAAACACAAATTTCCAAAGAATGATTCAAGGTTAGATTTCAAGCAATACGGAGATTCGAATTTAGAGGAACTCTAATCAAATAGAACTCTGGTTCGAAGAAAAGCTCGAACGAAGATAAGATAATTTTATTACCAAATAGAAGATGATAAGCCTATATAAATCGCGGGCGACCTTAACCGGTCAACCGTGACTTGAGGAATATAATCAATTCGGAAATCGAAGGCAAATTGACATTCGATCGCCAAAGATAGAATCCAGGTAGAGCAGGAGATAGATAGCATCGAAAACCGAGAATACATGAATCTCCGGTGAATCAATGCCAATTATAAAGGATTTTCACCCCTTTACAAATCAATCAAAGATTTGCGGATTCACCGATCTTTACAGAGGTCATTCCAAAGTGCAGTTATGAAATGCTCCAAAATCAAAATGGATAGAATAGGGAAGACAAGACTGGATTTCAAAACAAGTGGGAGCATTCTAAAGTTCAAGGAATCCTAATCGATAAGAATACTAACCAAGAGATTCCTAACAAGATGGATACTGAAGGGATGAAGTTTTTGAAAATCTTGGTTTCAAAATAAGAAAATTTTTATACCAAAATAATCTTTGAAAATCCTTTAAAAATCATTTGAAAATTATTTTATACTTCAAAAATACGTTCTCTCACAAGGAAGGATTCTAAGATTGATTTCACTCACTCTAGGGTATTTCCACCTTATTTCTAATGAGTTTTTGCTCCACAGACTATGGTTTGCCTGAAACCAAAGCTCTGATACCAAATGTAACAATCCGGTATTTTCAACCATTCGCAATCGCATATGTCGGACTTGAATTGCTCAAAATACCGCATTGTAAATAAATTTGGAGCAAATGAAATACAAATCACGGAATCACAGACATAGAACAAACAGAATACCTCGCAGCGGAATATAAAATACATAGTAGTTCATGAAGCTACTACGGTAGAGTCTCAAACCAAATACATAATACATTTTGAAAACAACATAATAGAAATCCCAAATACACAGAAGTTCACTAATACATGAGATAAACTAGAATAGCTGAAATAGAAAGTAGGTATAATTGTAGATAAGCAGAAACTCCAACAAAGACCAGCTCCAGAAAGAGAATTCAAAGCTGTGAATACTCAGGCTGACCCGAGCTTAAAGTAAAACACAAAACACTCGAGTCAGGACAATATATACTTATATAATGTAAATCAACTCAAGTGAACTGTAGTAGAAATGCACCATAACTTAAAGGATGCTTGGGATCGCCCATCCTCCAAAGCATCCTTTAAGGATCAGTTAAACCATAAATTAAATACATCCCGCAGTTAAAATTTCAAAAAAAGTATTTTATACTTCGAAATCAAATATCGTTTAAAAATTAATTATCATTCAAAATCCATTTCAAAATATCATATCTTCCAAACTACATTCCTTTTTATTTAATTTAACTACCATTTCAAAACACATTTCAAAATAGTTTATATTTCGAAACAAATTACTTCACTTTAAATCATTAAAATGAAGATATTATATATAATAATTAAATTATTAAATTTCCAAAATTTTAATCTTTCAAATTTCATTCATTCACTTAAATTTATTAAAACAATGAAAATTTAACTTTCGCAGCATTTAGAAAATACTACGGAAAGTCACATTTAAAGCAGTTCAATTTAACAAAAGATAGCATTTAAAATGCTGTAATAGGGTTACATTATTTTCAAATAAACTTAGTTAAATTCAACCATTATAACATTTACGAAAATTCTATAATAGTCTTTAATTAAATTGAGTCATTTGGTTCATTATTATCAACTACAGCATTTACAAATGTTATATTATCCTTTACGTTAGAATTAATAGCATTTTAGAAATGCAGTAAATTAACTTCAAATATTTAGTATAATTTCACAAACAATTATATTTTTATTTAAATCATTTTTAACTTATGAAATCATATAATTTCACTTTTAAAACAATCATTCAAATACCCTTATATTCATGATTTTATAAAGTTAAATCTCCATTCAAAATCAAAATTTAATAGTAATTCACTTATTAAATTCCAACATTAAATTTTAAATTCATTAAATTAAATTTAACTTAACACTTAATTTTAAATTTTCAAATATAACTTAATTTCATTTTTATTTACTTAACTTAAAATTCACTTTTAAGCCAAATTTACAAATTTCCAATTTTAGTTATATTTCAAAATTTCAACTTAAATATTCATTCATTTCACATTTAAACTTAATTCAAAAATCATTAATATATTATAAAATCATTTTAAATTCATTTAGTTCAAAATATCATAAATTTATCATATTTTCATATTTAATTTAAATTCCATTTATCACCAAATTATAATTTCCAAAATACCTTACATTTCAGATTTTCTAACTTTACCATTAATTTATTTCACTTATAAATTTCAGAAAGTCAATAATGCTTTACAAAAATCATTTTTAATCAAATTTAAATCAAAAATTATAATATTTACATTTCTAAAATATTTTAAAAATTTTAGAAAAACATATTTTAACAACGGGTCTGTATTTCATTTTCTAACTTAGGTAAAATGATACGGGTAATATATCATTTCAACCTGTAATTTACAAAGAAAACCCGGGTTTGATCATTTCAAACCCACAATCCCAAGTAAATGAAAATAATTGAAAATCACTCAGGCCTATCATTTCATCCCATAACGATTTTCTCCTATTCTAAAGTCCGTTCGGGTATGTATCATTTCAACCCATAGTGATTCTAATCTAAAGGGAACTTGCAGTGTGATAAACTGATAAAAATAATAGAACAGCATAATATAACAGTAACATATGATATAACAATTGTTTAAGCATGGGTAAACATCCTAAAATCATAACATAGCAGGTGTAACATGATAATGCATTTTACAGATTCAAAAGGGGTCAATTTACTAGTTATATATGTACATATTATCTGGTGAGAATAACTCACCTGTTCAAAGCTGGAGATCGCTACCAAAGCACACACACTGACACAATGAAGGCATGATAATACGGACAAGACTTGAGAGAGAGGAGAGCCAAAGCTATATGGCTTGATAACATATACACACAACAATACATACATACATAAGTATTCAACACAATATATCATCAAATAACATAAGAATCAACACCCAAAAAAATATCCATTTGCATTGCACTTTCTCTCTACCTCATGTACTTTAGTTATGTAGGTGCTTAGCTCGGCCTAGGGGTGCTACAGGTCTGGTTTGGGTGTGCAAGTGGTCGGCCAACATTTGTTTTGAAGGTGAATAGGTCTACGTGTACAAGGCTACAACATAAGGCAAATAACATCACATCTTAGCCATATTTTGGTTCGGCCAGAGGTCATGGCTCATGACCAGTGGATCCAGGAGGTTGTGAGTGATGTGGCAGAGGGTGGAGGTCAGGCCATAGGTGGTGGTGGAGGTAGTGGCGGCTAGAGGTTGAAGAAGGAGGTGTTGGCAAAGGTGGCTCATCTAGTGTATATAGTAATGGTTTTTGATGGATTTTGTGGTGATCTATGCCTTGGGATGGCTCGGCCTGAAGAGGATGGGTAGTGGGATGGGTGATGGTCAGAGGAAGGGGGTGGTGATGGTCGGCCAAAGCCTGGTTGAGGAGGAGTGGAGGCATGAATGTAGAGAACATATGCAAAATTCAATAGAAAGTAGAAAAAAACAAAGAAGAAAAAGAAGGTTTTTACCAAATCTCTTCAAGCAAATGGCCGCACAAATTTTTATGGTTTTGAGAAATGTTTTTCTCATGAAAAATGATGAAGAATTCAGCTAAAAGAAAGTAGGAAAGGTACGGCCAAAATCATAAAGAATGGAGGTTGAGAAAGTGAAAGGTCGGAAGACAAAAGGACCCTGGAATTTTAAGAGTCTAAACCTTTTCAAATTACCTTTAATTAATTTATATAAGTTTATATTACTGAAAATAATAATAATTTCAGTCACAAATTCGAATATATAACAAAATAAAAAATATATATAAATATTTATTAATTATATAAGGTTAAAATAAGAAAATAGCACAAAATTGCAAACTAGTCTAGAAAAATGGAAAATAAACAGAATGAACTTTGGAAAATTTATATGGACTTGTAAAAATATTTATAAAAAAGATAATAACATAAAATAAAAATGCATTCACAAAATAAATATATAAATTTTAATTAAATATAATTTAAATGAAGAAAATAGCAGAAAAATAGAAAACAGCCTTTAAAAATAGGAAATAAATACAGTAAATTTTGAAAAAAAATTATTATCACTTTAAAAATATTAAAAGAGAAAATCTACATAAAGTAACATATTAACAAATATTTGAATAAAATATAACAAAGAAAATATGATTTATATAATTTAAAATAGACAAAATTGCAAAAAAAACAAATTATACTCAAAATTGAAATATACATAGCTTTCATAATTTAAATCTGTTTTCAACGAAACGAAACACAGTATTCAAGTTATTAAATCTATTTTAATAATAAAAGATAAAATTTAAGAGTTTAAATATTTAAATCTGAAATTTAAAAGTCAAGGTTTGACCAGTTTGAACAGAAATTCATCTTTCTGTAAAATATCCAATTTATACCGGTTTGAAATTATAATTCACATAATAATCAACACTTATATTTAAAAATGAAACGTTTGAAATAAAATAAGTTTCAAAATAATTTCAAAATAAAATAAAGTCAAATATTAAAATATATTAAAAAATTCTAGGTTTGTTACAGATAAATTGAAAGTGAATATTTGAAATTGGTTTTCAAATGGTTGAAGTGTAAAAATATATCTTACGAAGATATTTTGAAAATAAATAATTATGAAAATTATTCAAATCTGGAAATTGTAGTGAACGTTGATTGATAGTTAAATAACCAACTATCAATATTTGCCTATGGCGTTTGAATTTTGATGCGATCAGGGGTCGGATTCCAAGTGGATATCCGGAAACCACATCGAATCTTTGTGATTGTGATGGAACTTTTATTTAAATGATCAAAGTGAAAATTGTTGTGATTTGTTGAAATCTGAATGAACACTTATTTTTTTAAATAAGCGCTCGTTATTCGGTTTAGCCGGGAGAAGACCTTTGGGTCATAAATCCCATTCCGAATAGTGATTCGTCGTAATGGATAGCATTTGAAGACCGGTGTTGAAGACCGAATATTTTCGAAAATGGAAGGATTACCGTCGAATGTCTCTACATCGACTGATCTCCGATATAGAGATTTTATCACCCTTTGTGATGGGAATTCCGGTCGTGATTAGTGAATGCCGGATTGCAAGGGCTTCTTTGGAAGAGCCTTCGGTTCCGTTCGATCCCGGAACGGACTTGTATGGATGTGTGTCTGACGTTACAATTTGAGACGTAAAGCTGGTTTCTATCAAATATATTTCTGTTGGTGGTTGTGCAGTTAAAGCGCTTGGCAGATTCGAAGCGGTAGAGGTGCAAAAAGTCATAACGGGATACAGCGAGGATATAGCGGGATATAGCGGGAGGCTCTAAAATAGCATATAAAACTCGTACTTAATGTTTTTACAAATATATAAATGGTAATTAAATAAAAATTATCATTAAATTGAATTATAATTAATACATAAATAATTTTAAACAATAAACATGTGCGAATATACTTTAAATAAACGTAAAACTGTTATATAACATAATTGAATTTGGTAGAATATTAGAGTATTTTCATTTCTGAAAAAATATTAAAAATTAAATCAAATAAATTATTTTCATAATTTTTATAATGTATAAATGCAATTTTTTAATTCATTTTATTAAAGAAGATATAGCGGAAATAGCAAAATGTAGTGGGAATAACGGGATATAGCGGTAATAGCGGGGATTAAAGTGGAAAGGCTATATTTTGAGGCTATATGGAAAAATCGTAGCGATAGAAATCTTCTATGAGATATAGCGGGGTTATAGCTGGGTAATAGCGGGGCATTAACTACACAAGTTGGTGGCGGAGAATTTATTCTCTTAGCTTAACACCCTTCTTTGAGACGTACGAGCTCAGAGGTTATGTATTTGATGGTTACTAGTGATATATTCCCAATTTGCTAATGTGGCATACGAAGTGCTGCTGAGCATTTGTTGATCAAAGCATAGCTTTTGTGAAAAGCGTAGCTTTGTGGATGAGACTTCGTCGGACCTCATACCCCGGTAATGGTCAAAACAGGAAGGATGCAGCAAGGTTCTAGAGAGTAGCGCCCCTTAGGTTATGTCATTTCCTTCTGGATAGAAGTGGTATCATGGTATGGAGCCCAAATACTTACTTATGTGAATGTCGCAAATATATATGACTTTGTAATTGATGTTGGTTGAGGATCCTCAGATAAAGATTGTTTACAACCGGGGGATGGCATACTCGTGTCAATTGTTACCTACTTTTGCAGAGGTAACCCGGCCTTGTGTTGGCAGAGATCCAGTTAGGTTCTCGAGGCGTCTCTCCAGAGGGGTTTCCATGTGGCAATGGAAAGTTCCTTTGCCTGACCATTTGTTGGAAAATCCAAAGAAACAATACGAGCCCTGTACAGTTTTAGTTGTATAACCTGCCATGGAATGTGGCGGTAACCTGCTATTGAACATGGTAGCTATAGTAGGCATACGATAATAGTCGTATGTTGGCTAAGATTTATATCATACTTTCGAAATGTTTTCCTACACCTTGCACTTATAATAATAATATCAAAGAAATTTACGTATCAAGCATATTTGACTATCACAAGGAGAAATCTCCTCCGATTCTGCGTTTGCATTGTGTGTGTGCAGGAGGCCTTATAGTAGTTACATTTTCAAAAAGCATTGCGAATCTATTTAAAAATATTTCTTTGTTGTTTTAAAGAATAACTGTTTTAAGTTCTCACACCAGTCACATGACTAACATGGAGTTTATTGTTTCCTTCCTAAACTCTGGATGCCCACCAATTTCTACACGGGCAGTCTAGAGTCAGGTTATCAGGTCATTCTAGAATTCAGAAGATGCTGTGGAGCTCAAGGAGCAAGCTGGATGGCGAAGCGTATCACTAGTATATAGTATTTCTTTTCCGCTGTTTGTTGTTGTAAACTCTGATAATGTAATGTAATGTGGTGTAATGTAATAACTGATATAGATTCTTTGTTTTAAAGATTATTCATTTATTTATTATATGTTGTTCCGCTGCGATGGTGAGATTCTGTTATTGTTCCTGTTGTTTCTTTTTTCTTCTTCTATCTTCTACCTCTTCTTTAACCCTAACGGTTCGGTTTCCGGCATTCGATTACTCGGCAGTTGATATAGTGGACGTATTAATGTCGACTTTCGGGAGTCGAAAATCCCTAACGTTACATCTGGTATCAGAGCATTTGGTTAAGCGGCAACCTTGGCTCTATTGGGAATTACTTATTAGAGATAGAGTCAGCAGTACTCTAGAATGAGTGTGAGTGTAATAATAGTTATGAGCATGTGTTTGTTAATGAATATAAAAAAATTATATTTTGTTGATTGGTTTGTTGAGTGTATATGGAATCTGGTCAATACGAGTAATTAACGTTATTGATAGGAATCTCTAAACACTTGTACAGAACAATTGGACATGATATCGTTTTAAAATAGGGTAAATGAAATAACTTTACCTCGATTATATTTTACATATAAAGTAAATAATTTTTCAGAAATTATTGAAGTGTATATAAATTGATTGTTTGGTCGTTGTAAATGTAAGAATATATATATATATATATATATATAAATATATATATATATATATATAAGTTAACTAAAGGATGTTTGAATAACCTAAATAAAAACAATTGTGAAAGAATAAGCTGTATAAGCGAAGAATTATAAGTATGGATTCTAATTAATATGATTTACAATTATGAAATGATCTTATATAAGTAAAGAGAAAATAGTGAAATTATATAAGTAAAAGATTTATAAATGTGATTTATGTATAAAAGGAAAATTTTTAAGAGAATATTAAGCACTGAATTCACTACTGTTGCTGGGAAATAATAAAGGTGATGACTACAGCATCATCAGTATCATTTTCGAGTTTCTGCGTGATGGATTTGCTACCATAGTAAATTGGAAATTGAAGTTTTGTTGTGATAAACAAATTTGAAATTTAACTAATGGAAAGTTGAATAGAATTTAATTTAGAATTGGAATCTGAATTGGATTTATAAGTGGAAATTTAAGTTAAGTTAAACAAATGATGTTTGAAATGGAATATAACTCAAGTAATGTTGGATGAAGTTGATTTTGGTATCGAAGTAAATTAACAAAGTGAAGTGATGAATATGAACTTGAGTTATGTAATGAAATTCAACTTTATATGGTAAAACGAATTAGCAATTGAATTAATGAATGAATTGAATGTAAATCAATCGAATGTAAGTAAATTGATATGAAATAATGGATGTAAGTGTTATTTCATTAAAGCTAATTAAAAGTGATGGACCAATTGAATGTAAAGTAAAGAAAATTGAATGAATTTGGTTGTATTGAATATACATTGATGGTTAGATTGTTGTTAGTTGATTGTATATAATTCATTAAGTGTTAATGAAATTGAATCAGTGAAATTGAAAGCTATGTAATTTGATTTGAATGTGGAAGTGAACTAACTTGAATGTAAATTAGTAAATATAAACTAATAGAAAATGAATGTTAGTAAAGTCCAATGTTAATGAATCAAATGTGATTTAAATGAAAAACCAATTCATTGAATATTAATGAGAAGTGCATGCATATTGATTTGATATGGATTTCTTGGATAAGTTGTTTGGTGGTTGCATTTATTGCTTTTTATTGCATTTACTATATTGGCACATATTGTCGTTGCTTCTGGTATATGTTGTATATCGATATTATTTTCTATATACATGTTTCCCATTGTTATTGAGTGTATAGTAGGTGCGAATGACACTTTCTTCGCATTTGGACCTCGCTTTCGCGCTATATTAGCCGTATATGCTCGCTAATCATGTATAAGGTACATATCTCGGATTACATATCATACTTTTACACTTTTTTCCCTACGGGATGTCCCATTACTTGATGAGATGTATATTTGTGATATATATATATATATATATATATATATATATATATATATTGCCCTTTTTTGGGATCGAACCGCGAAAAGGAGACCATGGCGAATTTTTTTGAAAATTTAAAGTGTTAGAATATTTTTGAGAAAATTGGAAAATTTTGGAAAACTATAACTTTGATTTTAGAGTGAAAAGTTAAACGATATAGTTGGTTCTGAAAAGATAACTAAGTATGATTTGAAAACTTAGTAAAGTTATTGTAAGAAGTTTAACTATGGATTTTGCAAAAGTTAAAATGTTTAAATGAATTTGAAATTTAATTTGAGCAAATGGTTTTGAAAAGTTAATGCATTCTGTAACTTTTTCTTACATGGTAATTTCGAGGACGAAATTCTTTTAAGAGGGAAGATAACGACCCGGAATTTTTGTCATTTGAAATTTGTATATTTAATTAATTTTAAATTTTCACGAATTAATTTTATAAGCTAAGTGAATTAAATTTCGAATATCTAGATTTGATTGGATAAATTAAGTCGATAATTTAATATTTGAAATTACAGAAATAATTGGAAATTGGGTTTAATATGATTAAAATTGATTTGTAAAGTTATAATAAATCATATTGGAGTTAGAATGTTGTCATAGAACTTTTAAAATCGAATTAAAATTAATTTGTGGAAATTGAATATTTAAATTGACGAGTAAAAATAGCCATTTTTTAAACAGTCTCGGATTTCGGCGAAACCAGTTTTATCGGATCCGTAATGTTATACTATTGTATGGTTTCAAATTTCGTATCCATCGGACTTACGGTTTGTCCGGGGCAAGCTAAAACGCGTAGAAATTAGTTTGAGTGAATTTTAAATTTAAATAATTCGATTCGAAAAATTATCTTTCAAATTTTGATCGAATTGGCTCCCGATATATATATTCCATTACATTCGGAATAGGGGTAAAACATTATAAACGCCAGGCAGCATGCTTCGTTTGGAGTCCGGAAAATTTCGGGATGAATAGTGCTTTAGAGAATTTTCTATATAAGGACGTTATTATCTTCATTTGCAACAAACCCTAATCAGAAACCCTAGCCGCCACTTGATATTCAATGGCCGAAAATTGTGCTTCTTCTTCCTCTAATATCTTCAAATCCGTTAATCGATTCATAAAACTTCCAACTACAAACTTCTAGAGCACATTGCGAACTACACAACGGTCACGATCGAAATAAATGCAGCCGATCAACGGCAATCCTTGCTTGAACGCACCACGTTTGTTCACATTTTTTGAAGCCTGGGGATGGCCGAGTGCCACGTCGTTCACGGTGGTGGGGGTTTGCGTCACGAGCTTTCAAATGGTGGTGGAGTGATGTGGTTTCGAGTGTCGATGGAGGCGCGGCTAGTGAGAAAAGATCGACGTTCATGGGTTCATTTTCACGAACGCGAACCTGATGGCGAGGAAGAAAGAAGAACACGGCATGGATCTGTTGAAGTTGAAACGAACGGCCCAGATTGCGGAAGATTATAAAAATATAAAATAAATTGTAAATTAAATTTATATTAAATTGTGTAAACTTTGTAACGCGATAACTTGTTCATACGAGGTCGAAAAATGACGAAACGACATGCGTTGGAATCGTATTATCGAGCACTACGCAATGGAGCTGGATTGGAATCGATTAGAGATAGTTTGAATTTTGGATAAAAGTAAACGCGCGTTTAATTTTATTCGAAATAGAACACTGCAACTGTATTCAAAGCAAGGTGAGAACTTCTCGCTCTATCGAAACTGTTTCGATTTAAATTTTAAATAGTTAGATTTAAAATTGCTTGATTGTGTGATTGAATGATAAATTGCTATTTGTTGAATTGAAATAGACCCTATACGCCGTATATTAAGCGGGTGTTATTTATTAAACACGTATACCGCGATATTTCACCTTGAAGTGGAATTGGTATTATATATGTACTTGGAGTTGATTTTCCCGCATTATATAGTGGATGAGACCCTATTGCACCGCATGATAGCAGATAATATTTTATAAAACCCATATAACGCGATATTTCGTCTTGAAACGGTATTGGTATTGTGCTAACATCTGTGGATGCAGGGAAACAGGTTGGAGGGATCCAACTGGATTCCTCGCCTGTATTTATTTATTTACAGATATTGTGATATATTCTATTATCATATTGACATGTGATGTTTTTGGATGTCGTGGTTGATGTATTGGTGATATTGCAGCATTGGACCTATTTTTGGAGTTTTAAAAATGTTAAAGTAACGATTTCGAATTTAAAAGGATTTTCAAGTGATTTTTGAAAGTATACTTTTTTTTTGAATTTAGGGATTGATTCATTTTAAATAAATAAACGTTATAATTTTAATGTTATAAAAATTATGATTTTTGAGAAATATAGTTGAAATGTGATTTTTGAAATATGGAGTTAATGATATCATGAAAATAGTTTAAATAGAGATTTTTGATATTATTATAAAAGCTTTATATATAAGATTTAAAAAAAAATCTTAAAAGGAGTTTTTAAAATGTTTTAAAATGATGTTAAAATGGGTTTTATAAGTAAATAGGATTTACAGATTTATAATTGATGAAGTTATAAAAGAATTTACTTTCTAAATAAAAGATTTATAAGTAATTAACTTATAAATTGGATTTTGGCGTGTAAATAAGATATAATAGAATTTGTAAATAAAGTGATTTTACAACTTGAAGTTTTTATAATATATAAATGTGAATTTGTAAACATCGATTCGTAAATTCAAAATTGATTTAATTTGATAAGTAAATATGAAAGCTTATTAAACAAAATATATTCACAATTTTAGACGGTGGATAATCCTTTAAATTAAAATATGTAGAAGTGCTGAATTTGGTAAACGAAGTATATTCACGATTTTGGACAGTGGGTAACATATTAAAGAAATGTTTTGGGGAAGTGATATTTTAAATAGAATTAAAACGATTTGAAGTTGTTTTAAAATGTGTTAAGGATCGAAACCATAGATTTCAACATTCATTGTTGAAATAGACGTTTTCGAGAAATAAGGAAATGGTGGACTATAACACTATTGTTATAGTAAATGATTTTCAAAAGGAAATGTTTTTTTATATAGTATTGGGATTTATATCTATCTTAATTTCGAATCCCTGTGCTAGTGATTTTGGGTTGTTGTAATGATGTTTTACGCAACATTCGTTTTGACTCAAATAAATGTGTTTAAGAGAATGTTTTCCTTAAAGAATAAATTATATACTTAATTGTGATTTATGTATATCGAATATTTTCTAAATGTTGAAAATAAATAGATTTGTGAATTACCTATTAATAAATAAGTATGGGAATGTTTTCCAATATGAAGTGAAATGTTTTGTGAATATATCTTTTAAAGATAAATTGAAAGTGGATATTTGAAATTGGTTTTCAAATGGTTGAAGTGTGAAAATATATCTTAAGAAGATATTTCGAAAATAAATAATTGTGAAAATTATTCAAATCTGGAAATTGTAGTGAATGTTGATTGATAGTTAAATAACTGATTATCAATATTTGCCTTTGAATGACGTTTGAATTTCGACACGATCAGGGGTCGGATTCCAAGTGGATATCCGGAAACCACATCGAATCTTTATGATAGTGATGGATCTTTTATTTAAAAGATCAAAGTGAAAATTGTTGTGATTTGTTGAAATCTGAATGAACACTTATTTTTATAAAGAAGCGCTCGTTATTCGGTTTAGCCGGGAGAAGACCTTTGGGTCATAAATCCCATTCCGAATAATGATTTGTCGTAATAGATAGCATTTGAAGACCGGTGTTGAAGACCGGATATTTTCAAAAACGGAAGGATTACCGACGAATGTCTCTGCATCGGGTGATCTTCGATATAGAGATTTTATCACCTTTTGTGATGGGAATTCCGGTCGTGATTAGTGAACATTCGGATTGCAAGGGCTTCTTTGGAAGTGCCTTCGGTTTCGTTCGATCCTGGAACGGACTTGTATGGATGTGTGTCTGACGTTACAATTTTAGATGTAAAGATGGTTTCTATCAAATATATTTCTGTTGGTGGCGGAGAATTTATTCTCTTAGCTTAACACCCTTCTCTGAAACGTACGAGCTCAGAGGTTATGTAGTTGATAGTTACTAGTGATATATTCCCAATTTGGTAATGTGGCATACGAAGTGCTGCTGAGCGTTGTTGATCAAAGCATATCTTTTGTGAAAAGCGTAGCTTTGTGGACGAGACTTCGTCGGACCTCACACCTCGGTAATGGTCAAAACAGGAAGGATGCAGCAAGGTTCTAGGGAGTAGCGGCCCTTAGGGAATGTCATTTCCTTCTGGATAGAAGTGGTATCATGGTATGGAGCCCAGATACTTACTTATGTGAATGTCGCAAATATATATGACTTTGTGATTGATGTTGGTTGAGGATCCTCAGATAAAGGTTGTTTACAACCGGGGGATGGCATACTCATGTCAGTTGTTACCTACTTTTGCAGAGGTAACCCGGCCTTGTGTTGGCAGAGATCCGGTTAGGTTCTCGGGGCATCTCTCCAGAGGCGTTTCCATGTGGCAATGGGAAGTTCCTTGGCCTGACCATTTATTGGAAAATCCAAAGAAACAATCAAGCACTGTACAGTTTTAGTTGTATAACCTGCCATGGAATGTGGCGGTAACCTGCTATTGAACATGGTAGCTATAGTAGACATACGATAATGGTCATATGTTGGCTAAGATTTATATCATACTTTCGAAATGTATTCCTACACTTTGCACTTATAATAATAATATCAAAGAAATTTATGTATCATGCATATTTGACTATCATAAGGAGAAATCTCCTCCGATTCTGCATTTGCATTGTGTGTGTGTGCGGGAGGCCTTATGGTTTTTACATTTTCAAAAAGCATTGTGAATCTATTTAAAAATATTTCTTTGTTGTTTTAAAGAATAACTGTTTTAAGTTCTCACACCAGTCACAAGACTGACCTGGAGTTTATTGTTTCCTTCCTAAACTCTGGGTGCCCACCAATATCTACACGGGCAATCTAGAGTCAGGTTATCAGGTCATTCTGGAATTCAGGAGATGCTGTGGAGCTCGAGAAGCAAGCTGGATGGCGAAGCGTATCACTAGTATATAGTATTTCTTTTCCGCTGTTTGTTGTTGTAAACTCTGATAATGTAATGTAATGTAATGTGGTGTAATGTAATAACTGATATAGCTTCTTTGTTTTAAAGATTATTCATTTATTTATTATATGTTGTTCCGCTGCGATGGTGAGATTCTATTATTGTTCCTGTTGTTTCTTCTTTCTTCTTCTATCTTCTACCTCTTCTTTAACCCTAACGGTTTGGTTTCCGGCATTCGATTCCTCGGCAGTTGATACAGTGGACGTATTAATGTCGACTTTCGAGAGTCGAAAATCCCTAACGTTACAATTTATCTGTCATATCATCTGATACTGCTATATGTTGTTACTATTCAGTTTATTTTGATCATCACCGCAAGTTCCATGTTAGTATAGAAATCACTATGGGTTGAAATGATACATACCCGAACAGACTTTAGAATAGGGAAAAATCATTATGGGCTGAAATGATAGGCCTGACTGATTTTTATTTATTTGTATTTGTCTTGGGACTGCGGGTTTGAAATAATCAAAACCCGAAAATTTTACTAATTTCGGATATAAATGATAATTTCCTTGTCACTTGATTTAGGTGTAAAATATTATCCGGACCCGTGGTTGATTTCAAAATATGATTTCTTATAAGTTTCATGTATTGCAAATGAAAGAAAAAAATAAAAATATGAAATTTGACTTATATTGGATCTAAAATGGTTAAGCAGTGATTTTCTAAAAGGTTAAATGGTACAAGTCAACAGATGGTTTGAGTTGTAGTGTGAAAGTTTGATTTAACGTAACAATGGTAATTTAAGTAAAAATGGAATTATAAGCTTAACTTGGTAATTAATATAATTGATGTTTGAATTGGAAAAAAATAGAGTAAAAGAAAATATCTAGTTATTTGTAAAGTAAAGTTAAGCAACTTATAGTGTATTTTGAATTTATGTAATTAGTTAAAATGTTAAATAAATGGATTGTTAAATGGAAATTTGGAATTAACTAGATTTGGAATTGTGAGATTTCGTTTTAAAATGGTAGTAAATTAAATAAAATGGAAAATTAGTTCAATGTATGAAATGGTAATTTGAAATTTAGGTGATAAATAATTGTTAAAGGGTAAAGAATGGGAAATTTGTACACTTGAATTTAATAGGAGAAATTATTGATATTTATTTGTGAAATTTACTTTATCAAAATCATAAGTTCAAGGGTATTTAAATGACCTTTTTTAAATTGGAAAATATGAAATTTTATAAGTTAAAAATGGTTTAAATTGAAGTTTATTTGTAGGGCTGAAATTTCAATGTCTTATAGTTTTTTTCTGAATAAATGAACTATGAAATGTCTAAAATTTTGGGAATTGAATATTTGATTTGAAAGTATAATAACTTCACTTTTAAATGTTTTAAATGAATTATTTTTATAATATAAACCATTTTGGAAATGTAATTTGGAATGGTATTTAAAATAGTAAATGAATGATGTACTTGAATTTAAAAGGTAATTAAATTTGAAATCAAATAATGAGTTGATATTGAGATTTTGAAAGAATATGATATTTTGAAATGGTTTGGAAATGATTTGATCCTTATTTTGATGAAGATTGAAATGGTATTTTATTTTTGAAGTATAAAATACTATTTTGAAATTTATAACCATGGGTACACTTCTTTATGTGCAAAGTGATTTCCTGATTGTTTGATACACACCTTGAATTTGAGATTATGGCTAGAGGTGAGCGATTACTGCAGCTCTGCGCTACCCTAGTCACATTAACACTGTTATTTCCATTAATTACTTTAATATGGGTATTTCTATGATAGTGTTTATTCCTGCTTAATTGATGGTTTGACTGATCCTTAAAGGATAGGCGATCCCAAGCATCCTTTAAGTTATTGTGCATTGCTACTACAGTTCACTTGAGTTGGTTTACATTGTATAAGTATGTATGTCCTGACTCGAGTGTTTGTGTTTTACTTTACGCTTGGGTTAGCCTGAGAATGACAGCTTTGGATTCACTTTCTGGAGCTAGAGTTTAGCTGGAGCTTATCTGTCTATCTATTCTTCTACTTCTTCCAGTTAGTTCCTATTCGGTATCTGTCTCTATATTATTGATTTACGTATCCAGACTTCTATTGTATACATTTTTAAACTATGATATTTTGTATATGTTTTGAGAGTTTGTATATAGTAGCTTCATGAACTACTATGGTATTTTATTTCCGCTGCGATCATTCTGACATTTCTGTGTCTGTGATTCTGTGAATGGTTTTATTTGCTCCAATTACAATTTGTTATTTTGAATTATTCAAGTCTGACATGTGTGGATTATTATCGATTTAAATGGTCTAAAAGATTGGGTCGTTACATTTGGTATCAGTGCTTTGGTTTTATGCAAACCTTAGCCTGAGGAGCAAAAAAACTCATTAGAGATAGGGTAGAAATACCCTACAATGAGTGAAATCAATCTCAGAATCATTTCTTTATGAGAGAACATATTTTCGAAGTATAAAATGATTTTCAAATGATTTTGAAGGATTTTTAAAGATTATTTTGGTATAAATTTTCTTATTTTGAAATCAAGATTTTCTAAACTTCATCCCTTCGATATCCACCTTGTTAGTAATCACCTTGGTTAGGATTCTTATCGATTAGGATTCTTGAACTTTGGAACACTCCTACTTGTTCTGAAATTGAGTCTTGTCTTCCCTATATTTTTTCCCTTTTTATTTTAGGGCATCCCATGACTCCACTTTTAATGACCTCTATAAAGATCGGTGATTCCACAAATCTTTGAATGATTTGTAAGGGGGTGAAACTCCTTTACAATTGGCATTGATTCACTGGAGATTTCTGTATCCTCGGTTTACGATGCTATCTACCTTCTGCTATACCTGGATTCTATCTCTGGCGATCGAATGTCGATTTCCTTAGATTTCTGCATTGATTATATTTCTGAAGTCACGTTTGACCCGGTTAAGGTCGCCCGCGATTTATATAGGCTTATCCAACTTCTATTTGGTAATTTAATTATCTCATCTTCGTTTGAGATTAACTTTGAATCAGAATTCTATTTGAGTAGGGTTTCTCTAAATTTGAATCTCTGTTTGTTTTGAAATTCATCCTTGAATCATCCCTTAAAACAAAATTGTTGAATGTATTTTGAAATTGTGTATACATCGAAATTATTATTTTGATAAGGATGACCGCATTTTTGTATAAAAGTGAAATGTTTTCGATAAGGATTATATACCTTTTAAAAACGAGAGTCTGAAATTTTGAAAGGGTTTAAATTTTGAAAATTTATACAGAATTCAATTATATAAAAGGATTTATAACTGAAGGGATTTGAATTTGAATTTCGAGGAATTGAACTCCGGTATTTTGAAATATGGTTTTGAGATTTCAAAAATATATAATAATAATACAATTTAAAAGTATTTTCCGGATAAGAAATGTTTCAAAGAGTTCAAATGAATTCCAATGATATAGAAGAAATTTTCAATGAAGTTTTCATGAAAATAGAAGTCCAGAACTCACTTTTGTCGCTGGAAAATAATTTCGGTGCTGAGTGCATGCATCATCAACATTGATTTTCGAGTTTCAGAGTGGGGAGAGGTCACTCTAGTAGCTTTGCTATGCGAGTGATTTTGTGAAACCATTTTGATTTCAAAATTCCGAAGGATGATTTTATTTTTGAAAGATATATGTATATATATTTGAAATGATTTGAAGTGGGCCGGTGTTCAGTCCTCGAGTTTCGAATTTGATTTAGTATAACTCTATTTATAAAAATTGATTACTGATTTGTACCGATTTCCAACTTTTGGATTTGAAATATGATTTCTTCGACTGTTTGAATGTTCGAACACTTCCAAATCAAGGTTACTTTTCAAAGCTAAGTAATTTTGAAAGGTATAAGGTATTTGATAAAGAATATAAGTTTAGTTTTGTATGATTAAAGTATAAAGTAATATAATTTGTATATGTTTGGAACTGTTTGTTGAGAAAAATAAATAAGACTATTTTGAATTATACTTGTATGAAATATAGATTTGAAATGTTTTGAATAAAGTGTGTGTTTATATATATATATATATAGAATAATAATCTTTCCAATGGTAAATTGGATTTTTCATATAGAAATAAATAGTTTGAAGGTTTTAAAAGGGATGGTTTTAAACTTAGTAACCATTTTGGATATAATTTATTTTGAGAAAATATTTGGTTTCAAAAATAGATTGGAATTTAAAACCCAGTATTTATATGATGATTTTGGAAATAATTTTTTTTTGACTTGAATTCTGTTGATTTGGAGACTTAAATTATTTTCTAAACCCATTATTTTGGAAACTTTGAAACTGAAGATATTTAATTTGGAAGAAATAATTTGGTGAAATCGTATATGATTTGAAACTGAATTGATATTGAAATGATTTGAAATGAAGAACCTTATATTATTAAGTACTTGATTTGGGAGTTGTCAAACTTATATAAAATGGATTTTTATAAGTATGATGTTGATTTGAAAACTATTGATTTGAAAGGTACTCAATTTGGAAAGAGAAATCTTATATAATCGAAGTCTATTTAAGTGTGATTTGATATACTATTAATTTCGGGAAGTATTCGATTTGAAAATAGAATCTTATATATAACAGACTTTATATAAGTACGATATTTGAAAGTGATTTGAAAAAGGTACTATATGAAATATATTTTCAAAGTAAAGATATGGGAAGTGCCTTCTGCTTGATATCTGCTTTGTGGCCACATTGTGGATTCATTCTATCGATATTATTCTCTCTGATTTTTAGTTTTCCGGATGTGATACTCGAGTGTCCCACCGTGACGTAACCCATGGTGTTTTTTTCGAGCGCGACTGCATAGGGTAATTCGCCTGGCTGAGATGGCCTAGATGTACGGATTGTTTCCTGGGGGATCCAGGCGTAAATCTGCTTGGCTTAGAAGGCCTAGGGTACGGATTGTTTCCTGGGGGATCCAGGCGTAATCATTGTGTATCCTACGGTCTGCTAGTCATCATGGCGTAACTCGCAGGGCTGAGAAAGCTTACGAATATGGATTGTTTCCTGGAGGATCCAGGTATAACCATTGTGCATCTGTGAACCATGGTTAGACAAAGGTTTTGGTTTGGTTGTTTTGTTTCGATTGTACTTTCCATATCTGTTTTTAAAAGTTTTTCAAGTATTTTCACTGGGTGTTGAAACAAGTCTACTAAGTATCTGGAGAATTCTAGCTTTGTGCCTGATCAACGAATAGCCGGAGCCTACAGGAACAAGGATAAACTTGTTAAGACATCGAGTTATAAAAGTATTTTGATAAAGTATTACATAAAGGATATTTTGATCATTTATTTTACCTTTCTAAATAACTGAAATTTATATAGCTTTAAAATAATGATTCATCCTTGTCTTTCAACCTATTTTTTTTCCTTCTAGTTATTCATATTCTCCACCTTGTTAAACTTACCTATGACAACAGTTATCAAGTATAATTTCAATCTTCTTGTCATCTTGTCTTAATCTTATTCCTTTATTATTTTTTCTGTGTTTTTCTGTACCTCATTCCTTTTCGGGGATGAAAAGTTTTGAGTGGGGGAGAGTGTAACAACCTTGTATTTTGTGATTATTTTATTTGGATATTTTAATTATTTTAATTGAATTCCCAAATTTAAAAACTTTATTTTATTTATTAAAAGAATAAATATTGTTATTTTAAATACAAATTTTGATTTTGTGTGAATTATAATTCCAAACCTAGATAAATGGAATATTTTCAAAAAAGTGGATTTTGGTCAAAATGGTCAAAATTTGACTTTTAAATTTAAAATTTAAATATTTTAAATTTATCTTTTATTATTAAAATAGATTTAATTTCAAGAATACTGCTTTTCGTTTCGTTGAAATCGGATTAATATTATGAAAGTTATGCTTTTTACAATATTGTGTGTAAATTGTTTTATTTAACAAATTTGTTTATTTTAAATTTATATAAATAATATCTTTGTTTGTAGAATCATGTTCTAATTTGTGTAACATGATATGTTATGTATATATTTTATGTAACAGCCCAAAATTTTAGTAAATATTTTTATTCATTTTATTTTAAAAAAACTTTGGTGTTTAATTATTTAAAAGTTTGAATTTAGAATTTTCCTGAATTGGTTATAAATCATTTGCCCAATTTTATTTAATATAAACAATTTCTGGAATTTTAGATTTTGGGTTAAATGTTGACTCTAATTGAAACTTTAAAATTTAAATTCTAACTTCCAATCTTTATTTAAATTGTATGTATTTACAGCATTTGTTCCGTTTTTCCATTTAATTTGGATATATACTTTATGAATTAAGTAATAAACAATGCTGTAAAAATCAGCTAATCTATATGTTTTATTGTATATGTTATACATCCGTTTTCTTAGTTCAGTAATAAACAAATCAAATGGATATGTAACAAATCAATTTTTTTTAAGTTGACTAATAAACAAAGTTGTAAATAGCAATTAAATTATACGTTTTATTTGATACGTTTTATATCCATTTCTTGTTTATTTCTCTGATGTTTATTTATATGGTACATTATTTACTGAATTATTCTTTAGCATATATTTTATTGAATAAATAGGAAACAAATAAATATAAGATAACTTACTTTGTTATTTATTTTAGGCATACGTTTCAATTTATTTATTGCCTTTATAATGCACACCCCTATGATTCCATACTTTAGCCATTCAAATCAACAGCCGCCTATTTGCCTTGCAATTCATGTATAACATTTCATCTCATTCCACTTTTCCATTTGCTTCTCTTGATTTAATAGGAATAAAATCCTTATATTTTTCTAACGTTTCAATTATTTATTTCCTGTTGTTCTTCCCTCTAAATCAACGTGAACCTTCTCTATTAAATACAAACTCACGTATAAATTTCTTTGCCGCATCTCATTTGATCATCTTCTCGTGTGAAGCTTGCTCCTCTGTAAGTAATGGCTATATATATATATATATATCTATATATATATATATATATATATTTTCATTTTTCCTCTTCTTCCTTTTGCCTCGTTTTGGCCATGATTTCTTCACATATTTGCATGCTCTCCACTCTAGTGCCTTGGCCATCACCTCCACCACCTCCTCCTCCTTATCATCAACCACCTATCACATCCTCTTCCTCTGACCATATATCTGGCCATACCTTCCCCATGACCAAAAACTCCACAAAAATGTTGCAAACTCCTTAAAACATGCGTAACCGAGCCTAGTCTTCATCACCATCACCTTGGATTGCCTTGGCCACCTCCCCATGCTCCACCACCACCATAATATGACCATTTACCCTCAGCTTTACCTCTGTCTTGATTTGAAACATGTCATGGCTGTAACATCCCGCCTTTTTGCACACTTTAAACCGACACACGTGCCAATTCAAAGCATACGCAAGGGCGGATTGTTATGGGGTAAATAAGAAAAAGCAGAGAAGAAATAAAAACAAAAACAGAATCTCACAGCGGAAGGATAAAATATAATAACAAATATACAGTTCATAAACAGTTTACAAAAGCTTGATTCTTCTTTTACAATAAATATCAGAGTTACACATACCAATACAAGCAATGCAGCGGAATATAAAGAGTGTGGTGCAATACTATATATAAAATAATACTGATTCTTCGTCTTCGTCCTCCAAAGCTAAAATCTGCTATCCTGAAACGCTCGGACTGACCCGAGCGAATTTGAAAAGACAAAAACACTCGAGTCAGACTAGAATATCTTATGTGAGTTAAATAAACAGAAATAAATATGAGTACAGTAACTCAAGAGATGCTCGGGATTTACATCTCCTAAGGATCCGTTAAACTATTTACTATGTAGTATATTGCGTTATTATAATAGTGTCTATTTATAAAATAAACTTACTTTTTAATAGCGTTAAGGGGTTACCCATATAGCCCTTAACACATAATAGTCCCAGTAGTCCGTCCAATATCATAGTCCCTCCTGATCGGGAAGCCACTAGAGGATACCACACGGGCTACGGGAGAAAACCAAACTCGTACAAGGCGCGATAGGGTAGGTGACACGGCACAACTAGGCAATGCCAGGGTAGATATACCAATTACGCTTCCGGGCCGATGGTAACGCGAAGCCGCAGCAACCGCCCACCTCGAAACAACTCCCCAAATCAAAAAAAATAGAAGTGGCCACTGAATCAATCCAAAGTCATAGTATAATATCGAAGAGGAGTGTCCGATCAGAGGAATGACCTCATTAACCCGTCGATCGCTCCTGTTTTAGCCACCTTATGCCAACTCACGGGAGTCGGGTCCACGTATTTACCTTACAGGAATCGTCGCCACCAACCTACTTCATTCTGGAATCTCCACCGCGTACACGGTTAGTCAAAGTGGTTTTCGGTATCGACAGAGAGTATGTCCATATCCGATCCCGGTCTCTTTGCCAACCCATCGTTATTATAACACCGCGGTTATTTAAAACAGTTTATACTTTAAAACCAGAATATAATCCATTTCAAAACCATAATATTACGATATCATTCCAAAACCCAAAACCATATTTTACCACTTATTCCAAATATAATTCCTTTCCAAAAATTAAAAGGCTTTAGCTTCATAATATCTGAAAATCGAATATTTTCAAAGCTTAATATTTTTGGAAATCCATAATTTCAAACCATAACTTTTAAACTCAAATGGTTTGGATATTCAACGGTATGCGAATTAAAAAGGTTTAACTTTACTGTTGCTTTATAAAGAAATAAATTACACGGCTTTCCAAATATTTCTTCTTTTAAAGTTAAACCAAAATCCAAAATATTACCTCAAGTCCCAAAACTATTTCAATTTTATATATATTTATATCCATTTTTGATCATTAATATTTCAACTAAAGTTGGATTTTTATCCTTTCAAAATCAATATTCTATTAATTAATCTTGACCATTCACATAAAATCCATAATTAATAAAACTTCAATTTCTAGTAAAATATATATATAAATTTTCCAATTCAAAATTTTACTAGAATATCCATTTCTATTTATTTTGGGAAAATCCAATTTCAAATATCATATCTTAAAATTTCCAACTTTACATTTAAACATAGGATATAAATTTACCAACTCCATTTTCTAAATTTCTTCCATTTCAATAAAGAAATTTATCCACCTTTTAAATTCCTAAATTTTAACTTCATAGGTATATAAATATGGAATAAAATATTTATACAATATAAAATTTAAGATTTATAAACCGTATTCAATCCAAACCATAGAAATCACATTAAAATAGTTATATATAGACCGCGGTGCCTGTATATAATTTTCTATCCTATGGTCAAGTGATACGGATATTTATCATTTCAATCCGCAATTTAAAAATAAAACTTTGCGGTTTTATCATTTCAAACCACAATCCCGAAAATGTAAAATGCATGCTAACTGGCAGTTAATGATATCCACATAAGTCATCCATTCAACAACACATCCATCACCCAATTTCAACCATCAATCAATATCAATCACTATCAACCCATATCAATCAATAACAATATTAGTTCGATAATATGCAACGGGTAATAACTGTCAGTTTATTCAAATTAAATTTCAACTATTAATCTAACCATTTATATTTAGAGATAATTCATATAACTGTTAACTAGCATTTCATATGCAAACAAAATTCCTAACAGCAAATTAATACGCAATTAATCAATTTAATTAATAGCTAAATTCAATAAATGCAATTCAACAGATATGGATGAAATAACATGCCAAAAGCTCATAAATAAATTTCTATTCATTTCTAAAATTTATTTAACAAACATAAAAGCTTCTAGTAATTGTGAGTGGGTTAAAACACTCACCTTTTGAATTTAAATCGAATTTAAATTCGATTTAAACCCAAAAATTCGACGGTCTCCAAATCTGTCCAAACCAGCGTCAAAGCGTCCGGAATTTCAATACGAACCTAGCGGAGGAAACCGCGTGTGAATTGGATATCGTATGTGAAAGTTATTGATGTTATAACATTTGAAATTAAAATAAATAACCAACAATTAAGTTAAAACACGGACCAATAGGAACGCGCCACGCAAGCCCTCTCTTCTCCTGTACGTGATGTCCTTCCAGCCCCTCACGCAAATTTGAACCCACCCCCTTCATGAACCCGACCCCTTTGACCACCAACAACAACCACCTCCGGCCACGATAGCTCAGGCCACCTCCTCCATTGGGACCGCCTCGCCTTCCTCTGTCCTCGGCCTGAGGCCGCGCGTCCCTCGTTGCCCCAAAGCTTGCCTCGCCGCCGCGCAATTCCTAGGGTTTCAGACCTTAAATCGAACATTCCGACCACCACAAACCCATTTAGGCCAAGCGACCTACACCATCGCGAAGCCCATAACGAGATCTACCATACCCAGAAGCCAATTTCGTCGATTGATGCCAAAATTGAAAACGCCCAATTCGCCACATGGGTTACGAATTTCTGATTTTGACTGCGATTTCTGGTGAATCCGGACCCCATCTTGAAAAACGAACAACAGACGTAGATTCGTATTGATGAACACTACGCCATAAAATTTTTTGGTAATTTTCTGTAGAGTTTGGATTTTGACTTTTGGTTTTGAACTGAAATTGGATCTGAAATTATTGTCTGCCATTGGAGAGGAGAAGGAGTTGAGATATACGTATGGTCAAATGAAAATGAAGGGAATTAGGGTTTATAGCGATATATTTATAGACAAAGTTGAAATAGGATGGATCGGATAAGATAGAAGTACGCGCTAACCGATATATGGCCCGAAAAGCCCGATTCGACTCCGGAGCGAAATTTGGTAAACCCATATATCAAAATAGGTAATTTAAAATATTCTGAACACGATGGAAGAAGTTTCACGTCCAAATTTGATCGTATGAAGAAGTTATGCTGAAAACAAGATTTCCAAATTGATTTCAAATTGATTCTTAATAAATTGATTTCAAGGCGTTTCGCGTCCGTACGATCAAACGACAAGTCCGATCGATACGAAATTTGAAACCCTATAATAATTCACCGATACGGATCCGATGAAACTAGTTTCGTCGAAATCCGAGTCCGTGACAAAAATGGCTATTTTTAATGTTTATTAAATCAATTAAATAAATCATAAAAATCCAATTCTAATTTTTCAACTTCTAATATTGGCCAAATCTTATTACTTATATAATTCAATCAATTCCAATTGATTTAGCAGCTTGGATGTGAATTAAAATCTATAAACATATCAATTTGCAGTGTTAATTTCTGCATTTTTATAATTATTTGGAAATTATAAATTATATTCTAAAACTCAATTATTAAAGCTTATATTCTTATACTCTCAACGAAATCCAATTAGATAAATAGATTTGATTTCTATTCCAACTCATGATTGCAAATAAACTTTTACCATAATTAAATTCCAAATTATTAATAACCCTTATTTTTCTTAACTATTTATTAATTCCAATCCAATCGAATTCAACACTATAAATTTGATTAATTTATTATATTCACTTCCTTTCTATTATTCAAAGTTATTGTTGTAAATACGACGAATACTAACATTAGTTTAAGATTTCACTCAATGTTTACAAATTCCATTTCAATCTAATAACGTAATATTTTACGTTCAATTCTATTTTATTTGTCGTAAATACCACTTGTTGAATTAAATACTCAAATCTTAAATAAATCTTGCTTCTAAAGTTATACCAACAATGGTCCAGTTAAATTTGAATTAGCTTTACCTTTATTTTATGAAATTAACTATTGCAATAAATCCAGATTAATAAATAAGGCTTGATTCCTATATTAACTTCTTTGGTCTCAATTAACCTTTTATGGCGAGTATGAATTTCAATGTATAATTGAAATCTTTATATCCATTTAATTTTACTATCATCCACTATCTACATATTCTAGCTAAATTCCAACTAACATATAAATTAGCTATTCCAACTTCCATTAATTGCGATTATCATACTATAGAAATTAAATTCCATTAACCACATAAATAAAAGTTGATCCCCATCTATTTACATTATTTCACGTTTGCATAAATTTATTCAATGGTCACTTTTAATTAGTAACTATCCATTTTCCAATCCAAATGTAAATCTTCCACTTTTGAATTCTTATATTAAATGGAATTTATTCTAGGTAATATTTTTACTAATATTTACTGATTCAACATTTATGTTTCTAAAATTTACTCCAACCAAATGTGACAATCTACATTCCATTTCTATGCAATATATACTCTTTTTTTTTTTTCCATTCATTTGGTTACTGCGTTGAAATCTATTTATTACTAATACTAACGTTATTATCATCAATTATAATTGGATTCCAAATTTTTATTCAATACTGTGAAAAATAACTTTCATATAAATCAAATCCTTTTTATACCTAATCCAAATTGGATTATATTCCAATTCCTATAACTAGGTCTTCAGTCACCATTTACATATTTAGCGTTTATTTAATTCTCCGTTTATAAATTTAGAGTTTCTACTAAATTGAATTATACAACTTATGAACTTTAACAAATTTAGTCCACCTAATAAATTTTCTAATGTTTATATATTGGCAATCCGATTCAGCTATCATTTCATTAATACCTTTTAAATCAACTAATTATAACTAATAACTACCCACCAATTTACATTAATCCAATCTATGCCACATAAATATTTAATTGTTAACATTAAATTATAATCACCACATCAATTCCTATATTTACTCAAATAAAAATCTTAAGACTTATATTTCCTTCTAAATTAGATTAGCAATTCTATTAAATTCAATTCATTAAACATTATTAATTTAACGGGTCGTTACAATCTCCCCCACTCAAAACTTTTCGTCCCCGAAAAGGAAAGAAGGGAGGAGGAAGAATAACAGTGCATTTTACTTCAAATATTAACTTATATTTTACTGGATTAATTTCCTTAAATGAAATACACTGGTTTTATAATTATTATATCCTTTAATACTTGAATTATTAAAGTTGGAAAAATATTCTCAACAAAATTCTAAGTCCAAAATTTACGAAAAATTTCGGCAGAGTCTCCTTTGTACGGAGGGACTCTGGAGAAAATATAATATCCAAATATACAAATATATTACATATATATCCAAAATAAAATATCCCAACATGGGAAAATATATAAAATAGCGCTTTACGTAATCCGGGAACGTACCTATTTGTCGGGCAATATACGCTTATATTTTTGTGGAACCAAAGCAGTAGCAGTGGCTTCCAACACCTGTATTCACTTATAAAATCTAAAAGGTAAATATTTATTTTACAGTGAATGTTTTGGTGGATTCAATCATTCATATCCAATCAAATGCAACAACCATAGATTTTAGCAAACAGCACACACCACAACAAACAATCATTAAATCAAACAAATAATTAGTTGTTCGGCTCAAATTCTGAAGTTGTACGAATGAAGAATAACTATCAAGTGCATCCGTTGCTCAACAGCCTTAGATGGAACAAAGATAGATTATTTGTTCATCCAACAACTCCACCATTCCTTACCCAACAATCATACATCAAACAATTCAAACCAACACCAAAATAGCTGATTATACATTCATTTCATAATTCAGTGTTTTGATTTTCTTCCCTTTATTTATGGAGGGATTTCTTTATTTCTTACAAGTTTTATTTTCCAATTATCACCAAATTCATTATATTTGTATTTCCTTTTTATTACTTAAGTTTCCTTTTATTACTTAAGTCTATAAAATAAATTCTCATTAATAACAACAAATATTTTGAATATCTTCTCTTGTAAGGTTTCCCTTAAATTCTTAATCTGCTAACATTCATTCTTATAAGTGGAAGTTTTTTATTTATCCATTAACTATTAATTGTAGACATTTCAATTTTTCCTACTTTCCATTATATTGGAATAGGGGAGATTAAAACATACTTAAGTGAATAATCATATAATAAATTCTTATTTTGAATTTCATGTTATATACTCAGGTTCATATCATCTATTAATAATTCTCAACTTTATTTTCCATAAAATTTCAATTATAACCTAAGTTTATACCATTAAATTCTTATTATAACAGTAGTTTATTGAATACTTCATTTTCCTAAATTCCTACTTGTAAAACATTCAATTCTAGTTTCTGATTTAACATTTCAACTTTTATATTTGGGTAAGTTATTTATGTTAAAGAAATGCAATTGAACTTATACAAGTTAAATCTCCATTCTTTAATTAAATTTAATGTTTATCCATATTACTCTTTTATCTCATATGTTAAAAATTTCAAATTTCTCTTTATAATATTGCATTAATTCTCTTACTTAAATTAGAGGTTTCAACTTATTAATTACTTATCTTTTTATTCAACTAAAATAATTTAAACAATTAATTAATGGAAATTTAAGAATTAAATACCGGGTTAAATTTCAAATATTTCAAAATAATAGATAAATAAGTTCTTACAACTCAATATCTCTAATTATATTTAGAACAATAAAAGAAAAATTTTAGAAAATTTCAAAATAAATCTGCAGTAGAATTTACTACAGTGGCCTTTCCCCCTTTGAAACTCGAAAATGAAAGTCGATGATGCGGCCGTCATCACCGAATTTATTTTCCAGCGACGGAGAGAAAAGTACAAAATTTATTTCTCCAAAATCTTCTTTTAAAACAAAATTTCCCGAATTTAAAATGGAATATTCATATCGGAAAATATATATATGACAATATTATCATACTTCCAAATTATACTTTTTATATAAGAAATTCCTTATAAACCAAATCATTACTTTTCATAAATTCTTTGAAAGCACATTTCAAAAATCCCGGACTTAAGTTCTAAAATCTCCAATTTGGTTTATTATAATTTCACTTAGCTTCAATTATTATAAATATGTTTATTGCCTAACATCCAATCTATAGCAACCAAATATATATATATATATCTTTATAAAATATTTTATATATAGAAAATATAATAGGCAAAATTATTTCATTCACCTATATTAAAAACAAATATTATGTCAGTCTGTCCTATTAAGTGTTTAGAAATCCCTATTGATGACATAGCGTCCCATGCATCAACCAGAATTTATAAATACAAAGCGGAACAGATTAACACAATATTAAAACCCTTTTATTAATACTAACAAGTACGCTCTCTCATATATGTACACTCAGTGACTCCCATAGGATATTTCTACCCTATTAACAAAGAGTCAAACCCCACAAAGCCAAGGTTTATCGCTAAACCAAAGCTCTGATACCAACTGTAACATCCCGCCTTTTTGCACACTTTAAACCGACACACGTGCCAATTCAAAGCATACGCAAGGGCGGATTGTTATGGGGTAAATAAGAAAAAGCAGAGAAGAAATAAAAACAAAAACAGAATCTCACAGCGGAAGGATAAAATATAATAACAAATATACAGTTCATAAACAGTTTACAAAAGCTTGATTCTTCTTTTACAATAAATATCAGAGTTACACATACCAATACAAGCAATGCAGCGGAATATAAAGAGTGTGGTGCAATACTATATATAAAATAATACTGATTCTTCGTCTTCGTCCTCCAAAGCTAAAATCTGCTATCCTGAAACGCTCGGACTGACCCGAGCGAATTTGAAAAGACAAAAACACTCGAGTCAGACTAGAATATCTTATGTGAGTTAAATAAACAGAAATAAATATGAGTACAGTAACTCAAGAGATGCTCGGGATTTACATCTCCTAAGGATCCGTTAAACTATTTACTATGTAGTATATTGCGTTATTATAATAGTGTCTATTTATAAAATAAACTTACTTTTTAATAGCGTTAAGGGGTTACCCATATAGCCCTTAACACATAATAGTCCCAGTAGTCCGTCCAATATCATAGTCCCTCCTGATCGGGAAGCCACTAGAGGATACCACACGGGCTACGGGAGAAAACCAAACTCGTACAAGGCGCGATAGGGTAGGTGACACGGCACAACTAGGCAATGCCAGGGTAGATATACCAATTACGCTTCCGGGCCGATGGTAACGCGAAGCCGCAGCAACCGCCCACCTCGAAACAACTCCCCAAATCAAAAAAAATAGAAGTGGCCACTGAATCAATCCAAAGTCATAGTATAATATCGAAGAGGAGTGTCCGATCAGAGGAATGACCTCATTAACCCGTCGATCGCTCCTGTTTTAGCCACCTTATGCCAACTCACGGGAGTCGGGTCCACGTATTTACCTTACAGGAATCGTCGCCACCAACCTACTTCATTCTGGAATCTCCACCGCGTACACGGTTAGTCAAAGTGGTTTTCGGTATCGACAGAGAGTATGTCCATATCCGATCCCGGTCTCTTTGCCAACCCATCGTTATTATAACACCGCGGTTATTTAAAACAGTTTATACTTTAAAACCAGAATATAATCCATTTCAAAACCATAATATTACGATATCATTCCAAAACCCAAAACCATATTTTACCACTTATTCCAAATATAATTCCTTTCCAAAAATTAAAAGGCTTTAGCTTCATAATATCTGAAAATCGAATATTTTCAAAGCTTAATATTTTTGGAAATCCATAATTTCAAACCATAACTTTTAAACTCAAATGGTTTGGATATTCAACGGTATGCGAATTAAAAAGGTTTAACTTTACTGTTGCTTTATAAAGAAATAAATTACACGGCTTTCCAAATATTTCTTCTTTTAAAGTTAAACCAAAATCCAAAATATTACCTCAAGTCCCAAAACTATTTCAATTTTATATATATTTATATCCATTTTTGATCATTAATATTTCAACTAAAGTTGGATTTTTATCCTTTCAAAATCAATATTCTATTAATTAATCTTGACCATTCACATAAAATCCATAATTAATAAAACTTCAATTTCTAGTAAAATATATATATAAATTTTCCAATTCAAAATTTTACTAGAATATCCATTTCTATTTATTTTGGGAAAATCCAATTTCAAATATCATATCTTAAAATTTCCAACTTTACATTTAAACATAGGATATAAATTTACCAACTCCATTTTCTAAATTTCTTCCATTTCAATAAAGAAATTTATCCACCTTTTAAATTCCTAAATTTTAACTTCATAGGTATATAAATATGGAATAAAATATTTATACAATATAAAATTTAAGATTTATAAACCGTATTCAATCCAAACCATAGAAATCACATTAAAATAGTTATATATAGACCGCGGTGCCTGTATATAATTTTCTATCCTATGGTCAAGTGATACGGATATTTATCATTTCAATCCGCAATTTAAAAATAAAACTTTGCGGTTTTATCATTTCAAACCACAATCCCGAAAATGTAAAATGCATGCTAACTGGCAGTTAATGATATCCACATAAGTCATCCATTCAACAACACATCCATCACCCAATTTCAACCATCAATCAATATCAATCACTATCAACCCATATCAATCAATAACAATATTAGTTCGATAATATGCAACGGGTAATAACTGTCAGTTTATTCAAATTAAATTTCAACTATTAATCTAACCATTTATATTTAGAGATAATTCATATAACTGTTAACTAGCATTTCATATGCAAACAAAATTCCTAACAGCAAATTAATACGCAATTAATCAATTTAATTAATAGCTAAATTCAATAAATGCAATTCAACAGATATGGATGAAATAACATGCCAAAAGCTCATAAATAAATTTCTATTCATTTCTAAAATTTATTTAACAAACATAAAAGCTTCTAGTAATTGTGAGTGGGTTAAAACACTCACCTTTTGAATTTAAATCGAATTTAAATTCGATTTAAACCCAAAAATTCGACGGTCTCCAAATCTGTCCAAACCAGCGTCAAAGCGTCCGGAATTTCAATACGAACCTAGCGGAGGAAACCGCGTGTGAATTGGATATCGTATGTGAAAGTTATTGATGTTATAACATTTGAAATTAAAATAAATAACCAACAATTAAGTTAAAACACGGACCAATAGGAACGCGCCACGCAAGCCCTCTCTTCTCCTGTACGTGATGTCCTTCCAGCCCCTCACGCAAATTTGAACCCACCCCCTTCATGAACCCGACCCCTTTGACCACCAACAACAACCACCTCCGGCCACGATAGCTCAGGCCACCTCCTCCATTGGGACCGCCTCGCCTTCCTCTGTCCTCGGCCTGAGGCCGCGCGTCCCTCGTTGCCCCAAAGCTTGCCTCGCCGCCGCGCAATTCCTAGGGTTTCAGACCTTAAATCGAACATTCCGACCACCACAAACCCATTTAGGCCAAGCGACCTACACCATCGCGAAGCCCATAACGAGATCTACCATACCCAGAAGCCAATTTCGTCGATTGATGCCAAAATTGAAAACGCCCAATTCGCCACATGGGTTACGAATTTCTGATTTTGACTGCGATTTCTGGTGAATCCGGACCCCATCTTGAAAAACGAACAACAGACGTAGATTCGTATTGATGAACACTACGCCATAAAATTTTTTGGTAATTTTCTGTAGAGTTTGGATTTTGACTTTTGGTTTTGAACTGAAATTGGATCTGAAATTATTGTCTGCCATTGGAGAGGAGAAGGAGTTGAGATATACGTATGGTCAAATGAAAATGAAGGGAATTAGGGTTTATAGCGATATATTTATAGACAAAGTTGAAATAGGATGGATCGGATAAGATAGAAGTACGCGCTAACCGATATATGGCCCGAAAAGCCCGATTCGACTCCGGAGCGAAATTTGGTAAACCCATATATCAAAATAGGTAATTTAAAATATTCTGAACACGATGGAAGAAGTTTCACGTCCAAATTTGATCGTATGAAGAAGTTATGCTGAAAACAAGATTTCCAAATTGATTTCAAATTGATTCTTAATAAATTGATTTCAAGGCGTTTCGCGTCCGTACGATCAAACGACAAGTCCGATCGATACGAAATTTGAAACCCTATAATAATTCACCGATACGGATCCGATGAAACTAGTTTCGTCGAAATCCGAGTCCGTGACAAAAATGGCTATTTTTAATGTTTATTAAATCAATTAAATAAATCATAAAAATCCAATTCTAATTTTTCAACTTCTAATATTGGCCAAATCTTATTACTTATATAATTCAATCAATTCCAATTGATTTAGCAGCTTGGATGTGAATTAAAATCTATAAACATATCAATTTGCAGTGTTAATTTCTGCATTTTTATAATTATTTGGAAATTATAAATTATATTCTAAAACTCAATTATTAAAGCTTATATTCTTATACTCTCAACGAAATCCAATTAGATAAATAGATTTGATTTCTATTCCAACTCATGATTGCAAATAAACTTTTACCATAATTAAATTCCAAATTATTAATAACCCTTATTTTTCTTAACTATTTATTAATTCCAATCCAATCGAATTCAACACTATAAATTTGATTAATTTATTATATTCACTTCCTTTCTATTATTCAAAGTTATTGTTGTAAATACGACGAATACTAACATTAGTTTAAGATTTCACTCAATGTTTACAAATTCCATTTCAATCTAATAACGTAATATTTTACGTTCAATTCTATTTTATTTGTCGTAAATACCACTTGTTGAATTAAATACTCAAATCTTAAATAAATCTTGCTTCTAAAGTTATACCAACAATGGTCCAGTTAAATTTGAATTAGCTTTACCTTTATTTTATGAAATTAACTATTGCAATAAATCCAGATTAATAAATAAGGCTTGATTCCTATATTAACTTCTTTGGTCTCAATTAACCTTTTATGGCGAGTATGAATTTCAATGTATAATTGAAATCTTTATATCCATTTAATTTTACTATCATCCACTATCTACATATTCTAGCTAAATTCCAACTAACATATAAATTAGCTATTCCAACTTCCATTAATTGCGATTATCATACTATAGAAATTAAATTCCATTAACCACATAAATAAAAGTTGATCCCCATCTATTTACATTATTTCACGTTTGCATAAATTTATTCAATGGTCACTTTTAATTAGTAACTATCCATTTTCCAATCCAAATGTAAATCTTCCACTTTTGAATTCTTATATTAAATGGAATTTATTCTAGGTAATATTTTTACTAATATTTACTGATTCAACATTTATGTTTCTAAAATTTACTCCAACCAAATGTGACAATCTACATTCCATTTCTATGCAATATATACTCTTTTTTTTTTTTCCATTCATTTGGTTACTGCGTTGAAATCTATTTATTACTAATACTAACGTTATTATCATCAATTATAATTGGATTCCAAATTTTTATTCAATACTGTGAAAAATAACTTTCATATAAATCAAATCCTTTTTATACCTAATCCAAATTGGATTATATTCCAATTCCTATAACTAGGTCTTCAGTCACCATTTACATATTTAGCGTTTATTTAATTCTCCGTTTATAAATTTAGAGTTTCTACTAAATTGAATTATACAACTTATGAACTTTAACAAATTTAGTCCACCTAATAAATTTTCTAATGTTTATATATTGGCAATCCGATTCAGCTATCATTTCATTAATACCTTTTAAATCAACTAATTATAACTAATAACTACCCACCAATTTACATTAATCCAATCTATGCCACATAAATATTTAATTGTTAACATTAAATTATAATCACCACATCAATTCCTATATTTACTCAAATAAAAATCTTAAGACTTATATTTCCTTCTAAATTAGATTAGCAATTCTATTAAATTCAATTCATTAAACATTATTAATTTAACGGGTCGTTACAATGGCCGTCCCCTAGGACCATGTAGCCGAGCCCAAAAGTTGACAAAAACTCCACTATGTTGCCTTGTCTCCTCACATTCATGTGTTGTGACTCCTTTGCCACTTCTAGCACATGTAACCGTGCCTCCATAGACTCAAACCTGATCCAAAACCGCACCAAACCCGACCATATTCACCCCCTAGGCCGAGCAAGTAGATGTTGAAAGCATGGCAAAAACTATTGTGTTCAATTTTCTTTAATTTCAAAGTTGTTTCAAATTCAATGTGTATTGAATTTATATTTATATTTGGTTTTGTTTATGGGTTGTGACAAGATCATTAGCTTGTTTCTCTTCCACTTGAATCTTTTGTCATGTCATCATGCCTTCTGGAATTCATTCGGGTTGTTTGTTTTGCTAACTCCAGCATAAAAGGTGAGTAATTCACACATGACATCTGTACCTATATAATTAGAAAATTGACACCATGTGAATCTGTAGATTTTATTATCCTGTTATACCTACCTGTGTTATAAATTATATAATGTTAATCCTGTTCATTACCTTTCATATCATCTGATACTGCTATATGTTGTTACTATTCAGTTTATTTTGATCATCGCCGCAAGTTCCGTATTAGTATAGAAATTACTATGGGTTGAAATGATACATACCCGAATGGACTTTAAAATAGGGAAAAATCATTATGGGCTGAAATGATAGGCCTGAGTGATTTTTTTTATTTGTATTTGTCTTGGGATTGCGGGTTTGAAATAATCAAAATCTGAAAATTTTACTGATTTCGAATATAAATGATAATTTCCGTGTCACTTGATTTAGGTGTAAAATATTATCTGGACCCATGGTTGATTTCAAAATATGATTTCTTATAAATTTCATGTATCATAAATGAAAGAGAAAAAATAAAAATATGAAATTTGACTTATATTGGATTTAAAATGGTTGAGCAGTGATTTTCTAAAAGGTCAAATGGTATAAGTTAATATATGGTTTGAGTTGTAGTGTGAAAGTTTGATTTAACGTAATAATGGGAATTTAAGTAAAAATGGAATTATAAGCTTAACTTGGTAATTAATATAATTGATGTATGAATTGGAAAAAATAAAGTAAAAGAAAATATCAAGTTATTTGTAAAATAAAGTTAAGCAACTTATAGTGTATTTTGAATTTATGTAATTAGTTTAAAATGTTAAACAAATGGATTGTTAAATGGAAATTTGGAATTTAATTTGACTTGGAATTGTGAGATTTGGTTTTAAAATGGAAGTTTAAGTAAATTAAATAAAATGGAAATTTAGTTCAATGTATGAAATGACAATTTGAAATTTAAGTGATAAATAATTGTTAAAGGGTAAAGAATGGGAAATTTGTACACTTGAATTTAATAAGAGAAATTATTGATATTTATTTGTGAAATTTACTTCGTAAAATCATAAGTTCAAGTGTATTTAAATGACCATTTTTAAAGTGTAAAATATGAAATTTTATAAGTTAAAAATGGTTTAAATTGAAGTTTATTTGTAGGGCTGAAATTTCAATGTGTTATAGTTTTTTTTTCTCAATAAATGAACTCTGAAATGTCTAAAATTTTGGGAATTGAATATTTGATTTGAAAGTATAATAACTTCACTTTTAAATGGTTTAAATGAATTATTTTTTATAATATAAACCATTTTGGAAATGTAATTTGGAATGCTATTTAAAATAGTAAATGAATGATATACTTGAATTTAAAAGGTATTTAAATTTGAATTCAAATAATGAGTTGATAATGAGATTTTGAAAAAATATTATATTTTTATATTTTGAAATGGTTTGGAAATGATTTGATCCTTATTTTGATTAAGATTTGTATTTTAAATGATATTTTATTTTTGAAGTATAAAATACTATTTTGAAATTTATAACCAAGGGTACACTTCTTTATGTGCAAAGTGATTTCCTTGTGATTGTTTGATACACACCTTGAATTTGAGAGTGTGGCTGGAGGTGAGCAATTACTGCAGCTCTGCGCTACCCAAGTCACATTAACACTGTTATTTGCATTAATTACTTTAATATGGGTATTTCTATGATAGTGTTTATTCCTGCTTAATTGATGGTTTGACTGATCCTTAAAGGATGGGCGATCCCAAGAATCCTTTAAGTTATTGTGCATTGCTATTACAGTTCACTTGAGTTGGTTTACATAGTATAAGTATGTACGTCCTGACTCGAGTGTTTGTGTTTTACTTTATGCTTGGGTCAGACTGAGAATGACAGCTTAGGATTCACTTTCTGGAGGTAGAGTTTAGTTGGAGCTTATCTGTCTATCTATTCGTCTACTTCTTCCAGTTAGTTCCTATTCGGTATCTGTCTCTATATTATTGATTTTCCAGACTTCTATTGTATCCATTTTTAAACTATGATATTTTGTATATGTTTTGAGAGTTTGTATATAGTAGTTTCATGAACTACTATGGTATTTTATTTCCGCTGCGAGTATTCTGATATTTCTGTGTCTGTGGTTATGTGAATGATTTTATTTGCTCCAATTACAATCTGTTATTTTGAATTATTCAAGTCTGACATGTGTGGATTATTGTCGATTTGAATGGTCCACAAAAGTGGGTCGCTACAACTCAGCTTAAAACAAGTAGTTAAAACTACAGAATAGTCAATTTCTCTAGATAACGAAGAAATGATAATTAAACTATTAAATGAAAAAGATTTACAGCCTTATAGGCAAACACACAAATTTATTCATATAGGTTTGATACAAATTGCATTTAAGCCTTTGACCCTTGAAGGACTGCCAGAAAGCTTTATAGCTGCTTTAAAAGATGGCAGAAATTTAGATTTGAAAAATTCATTAATGGAACTAATACAGTCAAGTCTGGCACATGGTCCAGTCTATCTCAACGTTTATCCAAACTTACAACACTCTTTATCTGTTGTTAATATTTTAGAAGCCGTTACTTTAAACGTCAAAACCCATAGATATAATTATATTCCAGGATCTGAAGTAATGTGTATTTATTATAGAATTTATTATAAACCTTTTTATACTCTAAATCCCCAATGTAAATTGGTTGATAAAATGTTAATAGAAACAAATTTTAGTCAGTCTAATTTAACTACAAGGAGGTCAATAAGATGGGAGGAAATTCCTCTTCCAGAAAATTGGAAAATAGAAAGAGCAATTCCTTCACAACCAATGACAAATAATAATATTATTAATATTATACAAACCTCTGAAGGAACTATTCAAATCCAAATGGATAATGATCTTTTTAGACCTAGTTCCAGTAACACATATGTATCAAGAGCAAAATCTTTTCACTTTCATATTTCGCCTTTGGATTATACTATTGAATCTCTGTCAAGAATGTCCACATCTCAAATTAAAGAAACTGAAAGAAAATCATCTAATGATGGATCTTTTAAAGATAATACTGTAGAAAAATTAATATAAACAAAAATAATATTGTAAAAGGTATTTATAACAATCAAGATGTGGATATAACCGAATCAAAAATGAATTTCTCTATCTAATGAATTATATAACTAAAATTTATTTTAGTCCTGGCTCTCAGGCCAGACAAATAATTAAATTTGAATTTAATCTTTCAAAATGGGAACCATTTAGAAAATGGTTTTTTGAAAACTTCTCAAAAGAAGAACAGAAATACTTTCAAGAAGAATTTTATAAACAACTGAAAGAAATACAACGTTTCCTTTTATTCCTTGGTTTACAGCAAATTATATTCAAAAGTAATTCAACACATAATTAAATTAGCCTGCCATTCAGGCTTATATACACAATATATTACAAAATTTAAAAACTTACGGAATACAGTTTATAGATATAAACTAGAAGAATTAGTCTCCTTCTTCAGTACACACTTATATTTATTACACACTATTTATTAATGGCAGAAGGTTTGAAGTAGAGAAGAGGATGGATGGAATAAAAATAATTAATTATAATAAACACTTATTTTTTATAATTGATAAGTATTATATTAATTGTTAATAATTAATAAATCATCCTTAATTATTTATAATAATAATTTATAAACAATATATGTGTGTGTGTGTGTGTATATATATATATATATGTATGTATATGTATATATATAATACCACATATATAATAATGCTTCCTTAATATTTAATAATTCATAACAGTCAATGATTTTTTATCAATAATATATAAATAATCAATGATTTACAATTAGTAAATTATAATTGATAATTTATAAGTTAATAAAATGTAAGTAACAATCGGGAAACTACATTTTGTAGAACATGGAGGTGGCACCTTACTCGAATAAAATTTTAAACCCCGCCTCAATTGCATCTTTGATCTTCATTCACCACGAAAAGCTTTTTTTCTCTTCAACCCTAGAATTTCAAATCGAAGTGGAAAAAGGGAAAAGGGGAAAATGTTAGCTTCAACGAGTAATTGAATTGCACTTCTCAAATCGCCCTTAATTTTCTCAAATTGCCCCTACTTAAACCCTACTCTCTCTACACGGCCTCGCTCCGCTCCTCTCTTCGATTTATGCACTCTGCGGCTTATTTCGGTCTGGCGTTGGAGGCGGTGATGCATTTACGGCTGAGGTTGGGTATGGGAATAGAGGAGGAGAGACGAAATCGAGCTAGATTATGTCTGTTGGAGTTCCCGATTTGGGAATTTCTGGCAACGAGAAGGATTTTATAATAACGAGTGTCACTATAAGAAACTTTCTATTCGTTTTTCATTAACCGATTCAAAATTGAAGGGGAATATATACTAACTGTAGTTGTTGCTGTAGGGGATGTAGTGTCATGGATGTGCTGCGAGTGTGAAAAGGATTCTGATAAATCAAGAACAGGTTTTCATTTTTGTATTTCCTAACCTCATCATTATATCAATCAATTTATCTATATTGCAAAACTGGTCTGTAGATTATCTAGCATTACTAATTTAATAACACTTTCATAGGTTTACATTGCCTTCATTCTTGACACTAAAGAACTTTAAGGGAGTGGAGCTTGGAAAAACGGATGAAGAATAATGCTTAATTTTTTTTTATTTCAAAAAATTTATTTATTTGTTCCCAAAATTTCGGATGATTCAGGCAAATGGTTAAGGTTTGGCATCTTATGTGGCTGGATAGATTGATCATACTCTTAGTTGGAAGGTCCTGTTGACAGTAAAAATTTTCTTTATATGCATCAATTGTTCTGTTTATTAGTTATGTTTATTTATAAACATAAATATAACCACCAAAAAATAATTTTTTATTTTTTATTTGGATTTGTTTACACTTTTTGGTATATTCTTAGATTAGTTTGATCAGGCTAGTGGTTACATACTTATATTCTGGTAATTGATCTATCACTAATATTTCACAATGTATAATTTATAAAGCATAACAAAGTTATCATACTCTCTTGGATTTGTTTGTCTCATCACATCTTTTACCGGTTTTATCTGTATTTTTCACAGTGATTTTTAGTACATCATCGTTATTATATGATGTTGATTTTACCCCAACGTATATATTACTGCAGCTCACAGCTATTTTAATATATTACGCTCGATACATGTGTCTTAGAAATCCATACAATTCCTCTGGGTTTATTTATATATATACAAACAAATTAATATCTTTCCAATATATTGGCATGTGTTGTGTTTCTTCTGTTCGTAACTTTGCATTCTTCATCCAATTCCTGAAGTATATGGTTTGACGATGTAAATTAGTTAACATAGAACTAACTTCATACATCAAAGGACTATACAAGGAATCTAATGTGAAAGTAAGCATCAAAGGAAAAATTCAATGACATTATATATTCTGACTTACATACTTATTGTTTAAGCTTTTTGATGTTTGCCCGGAACCAACTATCATTGTTTCTATCCCAAATATCGGAATTTTTAATGCTAAATATGCAGCATATTTTTGCATTCTATGTGCAATTTAAGTAATGAATAGAACATATTTGTTTGACAGGATGGTCAATGACCGCTGAATATGGTAAAATATAGATTATGCATATATACTTGTTGTTTGTAGTATCAATATCAAAATAAAATTCCTTTTTGATATTTGCATGGTCTTGAAAACACAGCTAGGTTAGCCATGCCATGCAAGAATCAGTGCTGCAAGGATCATAGTTTCAAACCATGGAGCTCATCAGTTTGATTATTCTTAAGCAACTCTCAGTGCATTAGAAGATGTACATTTGCCTTGCAATCTATATAGCTACATTAGAGTGGGAAAATAAAATATAATATACTGTGTTATAACACTGCTAATTTCTTGTCTTATGACACTATGACAGACTTATTTTTCCAACACATACACGTCCGTATACCTACATTGAAAAATTAATATAAAGACAAGAATTGGTTATGTTTCATTTTTATTTTTAAGCCAATATTGCCTATTAATTTTCACATTTGCTTTTTAAGGCAACATGGCCTATCAAAATCCTTGACTTCTATCTAATTAGTTTTTACTTTTAACTTCTTTCATGAAGTCATTCTAACCTATGGATGTAACTTCTTAATTTGTAAAACAAAGGATTTGAAGATGTAAAATCAATCATTGCTGCTTTAAAAGTTAAATGCATAACTCTAGTGGGAGCTGTAGGCTATTGCTGGTGCGGTAGGTTACAATTCAATGAATTTTCTCTCATATTCCATTTGTAGCCAACGCCATGAAATATGATATGATCTTATCCCACACATCCTTGGAGCCTTTTTAATCTTATCATTTTGTTTGTGGATCTGTTTTCTTTCAATTTATACTTTGCAAAACTAGTTATACATATGCACTTTGGTGGAACTACATATAACCTGAATGTCCACCCAATCAAATTGGGATTATTTCTTTTTCAACAAAAATTTCATAATTAGGTTAATAAATTAAGAATTAAGTCAAATGTTATGTATTTATACAAGCATTGCATTATGTTTTTAATATATATGGAGTGTGAGCGAGCAAGGAGTAGAAGAAGTAAATAAGGCTTGCACTGTAGCAAAAGGACGATAGAGTGAACTTTCAGACATAAATAGCAATGCAACAGAGGCATTATGGATCTATAATCACGAAGACATTTCACCATCGTCATTTTTGTAAGCACTTTGGATAGGGTAGCTAGACACATTTTGTTGTAATTGAGATTTTATGCAGTTTTTTTTTTTTTTTTTTTTTTTTTTTTTTTTTTTTTTTTTTGCATGAGATATTAGTCATGGATGTAGATGATATTAGTTTTTCGACTTAGTGTGTATATGGATTAATGGTTTATAATTGCATTTTTAATTTTTTATTCAATTAATTTTGTATAAAATTTGCATGCATATACATATGTGTAGATGATTTTATTATTGGCTATCGAAATTTTTGGACGCTACTGTACAGCAATCTGTAAAAATAAAACAAAAATTTTGGCATAGAAAATTACAATTACCCACAGAATCCAAAGAGAATACCAATAGAAATTGAAAACAAAACCGCCACCAATACGTCACGGATAAAGGTTAGAGGTTACACAGAATAAAATCCATCGCTAAACCTACTCAAATCAGTGTGTGATTAATGACAAAAGCTTGAAACTTCGGTCGCTAGTCATATGCTATATAGCAAGGGTTTACCGACAACTACTTATTAAAATATTTTAATATGAAACATTATTTTTTATACAGATATTGGAAAACCGTCGGTGATTTCACGCAAAATTCCATCGTTAAATTGACACTAATTTACTGACTATGAATTTAACGACCTGAATCAACTGTCGTAAAGTCGTCGGTAAATACAATTTACTGACGATTTAGCGATGGATTTTACCGCTTCAAAATCAAAGGTTTTCTTCAGCTTTCAAATAAATGGAGTTTCAAATATATCAGGCTTCGTATATATAATAGATGTCGAAGCTAAAGGTTTAATATACATAACCAATTTAAAAAATATCAGATTTCGAATGGGTCAGGTTCCGTAAATATAAGGTTTGGAATATATAAAATTTGCAGATGTAAGGCTTTGAATATACATATCAGGTTTTAAAAGTAATGTTACGAATATATAAAGTTTTAAATATGCATGGTTTCAAATATATAGACTTCGAAAGTATATAGTTTCCAATGCATGTGGTTTCGAATATACATGACGGTTTCAAACATACAAGTTCCGTAAGAATAAATTTTTTGAATATCCATGTCAGGCTTTGGAAAGTATAAGCTTCGAGTAAATTAGGCTTCATATATATGGTTTGCTATTATATTATCAAATTTGGAAAACGATTTATATATCATTACGTTTCCGAACTTATATCATATCAGGTATTATTATAAGGTAGCATGGCAGAAAGGCAATGAACATTGCTATATATTCTTATTCTTTTAAAAATAGAATATACTAATATAACAACAATCAAAGTACAACATAGGGTCCATGATCATACCCATAGGTAACGTATACAAATTTTTTGCGCACGCAAAATGTACTTTGCGGTACATAATCATATGCCTATTGCTGCCAACTTGGACAAGCAAACTTAAATATGATTATTAAAATAGGGTAGTGAGTATTAGGCGCGGATCGGTTTGGTGTGGTTTGAAGTCCAAACCGCTTCCGCACCGCATCAAACGGTTAATCACAAATACAAACCATTGTACCAATCTTTTAAACGGTTCGGTTTCGGTCCGGTTTGAATGTAATACAGTTCGGTTTCGGTCCGGTCCGGTTTGAACCCATATTAGATATGAAATTAAAAAAATTACTTTCATCAACAATCAATTTACAAAGGTAATCGTGTGAAACTTCTACATTTAAAGGTTAAAACACCCAATGTTATACTGAAATGAAAGATTGCTTCTTAATTGCATGAATATTTCAATTTGACATTTACCTACAAGTGAGATTTTTTTTGGTAGATTAACCAAAGATCAACATTAATCAGAGCATAATTATTAAGGAAAATGACTAAGATTATAATTAGCATTTATTCACAAAAAAAAATGAGATGAATAATATTATACCAAACTATAACATCTTCTTTATATCAGCGATTATTATTAATATAACAACAACATACGCTAAAAATAGAATGTACATCGTTAGAATCTAAAATAAGATAGGTGTAAAAACCCGGATATTTTACGATTAAATATTTAAAATTTTATTTTAATATTTTATCGTTAGTCGGATTTTAGTCCGAAAAGTTACTTTTTGCATACGGTTGAGTTAGGACTCGGGACCACTTCCATTGAGTTCAAAACACCGTTTGCGATCTTTTTGAGTATAAACTTGATATGTTTGGAGTTAGTGGAATTTTGCCAGTTATTCACTTTGGGCTTTGGGTTTGGTTTAGCCCATTAGCCTAAACTATTAACTCTAGCTCAACCCCCTTCCCTTCATAACTTTACTTTCATTTCCTAACATTCAAGCTTCGTCAAAAATGGAGGGAGGAATGAGAAATTAAAACTTCAAGCCCTAGTTCATTTGCAAATCCAACATCTAATTCCAAATTCAAAGAGAAGCCATTGATTCAAGCTTCTTGTGTTGAGATTGAAGTGTGGTTGATTCTTCCTTTGCTTTCAAGCTTCTCCTTCATTGATTTTGTGAAAATGTGAGATTTTTATCTCACATCTCTGTCTATAACTATCTTTGATTGTTGGGTATGAATTCCTAACACTTTTTCATATGCATTTGCTCTTGGTTTGGATTGAATTGGTGAAAATCCCAATTTTTAGTGTTTTGGGTTCAAATCTTTAAAAATCCTAATTTTGATGATTGAACACGTTTTTGGTGATGCATCAAGGAGCCAATAGGACCAGGGAGCCGATGGGCGTAATCCCCTAGCGTCCGTGCTCGATCAGTTGCAAATTGAGAGAGTTTTTGCATTTTTGTTGCTTAGGTCGTTCGGCCTGCACACATACTTCTCGGCCTGCAGTTAGGTCGCACCAACTTAGGTCGCACCCCTATAGGTCGCTGGTCAAATAGGTCGCTCGGCCATTAGGTCGCACCTGCTATATCTCGCAACCAACTTAGGTCGCGACATGTTAGGTCGTTCCATCTTGAATCGCTCGGCTTGTCCCAGTGCCTTAGGTCGCGCTATACCTTAGGTCGCTCGGCCTGTTAGGTCGTATCTCTTAGGTCGCTCGGCTAGGTCGCGTCACTTAGGTCGCGCCATTGGTCTCATTTAAGTCACTCGGCCTTCTCTTACCCCCTTAGTTCGCTCGGCTAGGTCGCGTCACTTAGGTCGCGCCATTGGTCTCGTTTAATTAAACCGTATCTCTTAGGTCGCTCGGCTAGGTCGCGTCACTTAGGTCGCGCCATTGGTCTCATTTAAATCGCTCGGCCTTCTCTTACTCCTTAGGTCGCAACCTCTTAGGTCAAAACCTCTTAGGTCGCTCGGCCATGTTATGCCGCTAGCTCCTTAGGTCGCTTCCATATTAGGTCGCTCGGCCATGTTATGCCGCTAGCTCCTTAGGTCGCAACCCCTTAGGTCGCTCGGCCTGCTTGCACTATTAGGTCGCGCCATACCTTGGGTCGCACCTGCTATATCGCGCCACCCCTTAGGTCGCTCGTTGCTTAGGTCGTGCCATGCTATAGGTCGCGTCAGGCTATAGGTCGCGCCATATTAAGTTGCTCTGTTAGGCCGTATGCTATTTCTTGAGCCGCTGATTTCTTGTGTTGATGTTAAGTCGTAAGTCGTGGCTGTTAAGTCGCAAGGGTATTTCCACTTTGATGGATTTGGAATCGAATTCTTTGGATTTTATTCACGTCTTCGAATGTAAATTTTTGTGAATTATTGTTTCTACAATCATTTTTGTGATTTGTCACTTTAAAAATATGAACGTTTCAATACTAGTAGTAAATAACAAAACTCTTCCACTAAAACGATTTCAACACTACCTTATTACAAAGCTCGTTTCTTAAACCATTTTCCAATCTACTAGTATATACAAACCTTTATCTCACTCGTACGAGAAATCTAATTAAACGGCTTAGTAAAACAAGTGGTATGAAACACTTGCGTTTACTTCGTTGGTTAATTCTTGAACTTGTTCGATTGAACCTCTTGTGATAATTTTCTAGTGGAAACTTACAATTTGTTCGTAAATATTTAAGTTAAGTTAGTGGTTATGGGACATGAAGCTAAGCTTATATATTTACTAACTTACTGTAATTGACACTTCTTGATGATCGTTGATGATCATTTTTGTGATTTAGACTAGCAAATGTGCGATGTCTCTTTGTCTACGAGGGAGACTAAACCCCGTTTCTGTGGAGCTTTGGCTCAATTTGGTGGGGTAGCGACCCATGGTCTTCGGGCCGTTTTGTGGAGCTTCGGCTCAAAATTAATGGTTAGCAACCATGGAATAGCGTTCCATTTTATGATACACGTGTTGGTGAGTTTTCATGCTCTCGTTTTGTGATAGGCCTCCCCCTTTTTGTGATTTCTGGATTTCTATTGATGATTTCTGCAACCTGTGTTTTCACCTATTTTCGTGATTTACATTGATAAGTTTTATCAATATTTGTGCATTGGTGAATTTGTGTGTCATTAATTTTTGTGATTGACATTGATATTATTTTTCATATTTATGGTTTGGTGAATATAAATAAAGAGTATGACATTCCTTTTGATCATTGAGAAGATTCTTGTGATATTGATTAATCCCTAGTTGATTATCAATTGCGTACTTATCACTGTATGTCATTTTGGTTATATTATACTATCTTGTCATATCTCTTATTCTATATCATTACATCTGATATTTATAGCTAGACTGGTCCGTTTATTATTTTCTTATTAAATAATACTCGGGTCAGACCGAGATGTTACAGGTGCTTCTGCTTGACTTCACAATTGGGATTATCACCCTGACTTTTGGCTAACTACTTAGATTAGTAGTTTTTGTTGTATACATTTGAGATATAGACTCATTGATGTATCCATATTCTTTGTCTAGCACTTGTAACTATTCTTTTATGATAGTGTGGATCTTGTTTGACCACTAGTCTGATGTACACTTTCATGTGTTATAAATTCATATCTATTTTCGCCTTTGTGATATGGATGTCTGTGACTGATTTGTTTTACGTTTATTTCTATATTTATTTCTGAAGAATATATATAGCCACTGTGTAGTAGCTTTGAGTTTGTATCGGTATGTCGGATTTCCTCCTAAAACTAAATGCATGTTGTACTATCTGACATATCGTTGCTCGTACAAAGTAATTACACGAATGGTCGCTCCTCAACAGCCTTATTCTCCGCGCTAGTTGACGGCATTACACCGTAGTGTCCTTGGCTAGAGTGGGTATAGAGGCGGGGCGTTACAGCTTGGTATCAAAGCCAACCGTCGGAACAATGTAGAATAATCTAGCAAGGATCATCGTCCTAAGTCCATCTTAGGAGTCGAGATTTAGGATTTAATTCGAGTCTTCTTACCGATTCATCCTATTTTCTTTATGATTCCTTGTTTATCTATCAAGATTGCTTGATATTCATTTGGTGAATAACCTTATCCTTCTTCTTTCTTTCTTTCAAAAGGAAGAGAAATGGTTAGACCTGGTCGTCCCAGCGCTGGTCAATCTAGTGCTACTCCCCAAGATGGAGTATTTATGTCTGCCCAGCAGCTTCTTCATCTTGTAAGGAATGCTCAAGCGGCCAGATCTAACCCGGAGTCTACTCACCCTAAGTCTGGATTTGTACGTTTGTGCAACGATTATACCAATTTGGGTGAGAAGCCATTCAAAGGTTCTGAAACTATTATTGAAGTCCAGGCTTGGCTGAGAACGTGCGATCGAATCTTTTCTCCCATGAATCTTATTGATCTTCACCGTGTTCATGTGGCCTCTAGTATGCTCCAAGAAAGAGCATTAGATTGGTATGAGCTTCTGATTTCTGAAATAAATGAAGCAGATCTTACTTGGGAGAAATTCCGCGAACGATTCGAATTAAAGTTTGTGCCAGAAGCTGAGAAAGTAACATTGACTCGTCGTTTCATTGACCTTGTTCAATGTGAATCCTCCATGGTAGATTATGTCGCATCTTTCAAGCCACTTTCTAAATACGTGGTCGAATATATAAACACCCCGTTGAAGAAGAACCAAAAATTTGTCTATGGCTTGAACAAAGATCTCGAGAAGCCATTACTTCTAAAATTAGAAGTTTCTTTTGATCAGCTCATTGATATCGCTCTTCGACTTGAAGAGGCTGATAGAGTCAGTGATGTTGAGGTTGGGAGTGCTAAACCGAACTTCACCAACAAGAAAAGGTCTAATAAGTTCAAGGGTCCTTATCCCAACAATAAGATAGGGAAGCAAGCCTCTCCGGCAACCAAGACTTCTACCTCAAGTGGTGGGCAATGCTACAACTGTGGTTCTAAGGACCATTATGCAAATAAGTGTTCAAAGCTCCGTGCTTGTCGCTATTGCAAAAGCCCGGATCATTATTTATCTTCTTGTCCCAAACTTTAAGGCAGGAAGGAGGAAAAGCTTAATGTTGCTCAAGCCCCTGGCAACACATCTCGTGGTCAAGGTATTTCTCATTTTATCCTTGATGGCATTATTTTATTTCGTGATCATCCTTTTCGAGTTCTTTTTGACACGGGTGCGTCCCACTCTTTTATTTCAAAAGAACTTGTTGATACTTTTTCTTTGGATGTTTTGTGTATAATGACTTCTTTGAGAATTGCGAATCCAGTTAGTGGATCCGCAACAATTAGTTTATTGTGTAAAGATGTCGAGATTATTCTATGTGATTTTTCTTTCCGAGCCGATTTGTATGTTATGAGCTACTTAGGCTTTGAAATGATTTTGGGAATGGATTGGCTTAACCGCTATGAAGCCCAAATCCTATGTCCTGAGCGGACTATTCATCTTCGACATCCTCAATCTGTTAAGCAGATTTCTATTGACCTTAAAGATTCGGATTCCTGCTTGGTTGCATCTTTATATTCTTTAAATCCTCATGATGACAATAATGATGACGAGAAAGATATTATTTCTCTTATTCACGTTGTTCGTGAATTTTCCGACATCTTTGAGCCCGTTTTAGGATTACCACCTAAGCGAGCAATTGAGTTCAAAATTAATCTCATCCCTAGAGCCAACCTATTACTCGTCCTCCTTATCGTTTGTCCAATAAAGAAAATGAGGAGATGCGCAAACAATTATCCGAATTGGAGACGAAGCAATTTATTCGCTCTAGTTCCTCGCCTTGGGGAGCTTCGGCTATTTTTGTGAAGAAATCTGATAGTACACTTAGGCTTTGCGTTGACTACCGTAAGCTTAATGATCTTACTATCAAAAATAAATATCCTTCACCTCGGATTGATGATCTATTCGATCAACTTAGTGGTGCTAGAGTCTTTTCATAATTAGACTTAGCTACTGGTTTTCATCAGCTTCATATTGCAGAGGATAACATTCCTTTGACATCGTTCTGTACTCGTTATGGATCTTATGAATGGCTTGTTATACCATTTGGTTTAACGAATGCTCCGGCTTATTTCGTTGACCTTATGAATAGAGTTTTCAAAGACTTCCTCGATCGGTTTGTTCTCATCTTTATTGATGATATTCTTGTGTATTCTAAAACCGAGGAGGAGCATGAAAAGCATCTTCGGATTGTGTTGGAAACTCTTAGGAGCAATCAATTGAAAGCAAAATTTTCTAAATGCCACTTTTGGCAATCTCATGTGAAGTTTCTCGGTCATATTATTTTCGAATCCGGAATTTTCGTGGATCCTTCAAAGATTGAAGCGATTCAAAATTGGAAGAGACCGGAGAATGTGACGGAAATTCGTAGTTTTCTCGGATTGGCGGGTTATTACCGTTGTGAGATTCAAGATCATGTATCCAATTTGTGTTCATCTCTTGTTTTATGTAGTCTTGAGTCTCATCCTTCTCTTTTAGACCGCATTCTTGAAGCTCAAAAGCTAGATCCCGAATTGGCTCTTCTTGGCCAAAATTTTAGGGATAAAATTAATATTGAAGGTTTGAAAGACTTTGATATTGATTCTCGTCGCGGCATTCGAAAATTTGGTAGACTTATCGTGCCAAATATTAGTAATCTTCGTAAAAACATTTTAGAAGATTCTCATCGTTCTAAATTTACCATTCATCCTGGTAGTAGTAAAATGTACGCGGATATGAAGCGACTTTATTGTTGGGAGGGAATGAAATCTGATATTGCTAACTTTGTTAAGTGTTGCATGACTTGCCAACTCATTAAGGCCGAACATCAAAGGCCCGGTGGGTTATTGCAACCTTTAGAAATTTCAATTTGGAAGTGGACCAAATTTCCATGGATTTTATAGACGGCCTTCCCCGTTCTCGTTCGGGTCATGATAGCTTATGGGTGATAGTCGATAGACTTACTAAATCCGCCTATTTTATTCCCGTCCGGTCCAATCGAACTGTGCCTCTCTTGGCCAAACTCTTTATCAAAGAAATTGTTAAATTGCATGGAGTTCCTACTTCTATTGTTAGTGATCGTGATCCATTGTTTACTAGTGGATTTTGGAAGAGTCTTCAAAAAGCTTTGGGAACGAAGCTTAATTTTAGCACCGCTTATCATCCCCAGTCCGATGGACAAACTGAGTGTGTGAATCAAACTCTTGAAGATCTTCTTCGTGCATGTGTTCTTGATTTTGTTGGAAGTTGGGAAGATCATATTTCTCTTGTTGAGTTTTCTTATAATAATAGCTTCCAATCTAGTATTGGTATGGTACCTTTCGAGGCACTCTATAGAAGGCCACGCCGATCTCCTACTTGTTGGCTTGAGGCCGGTGAGAAGCTTGTTTTAGGTCTACATTTTATTCGTGATTCCACAGAGAAGATTAACCTTATTCTTCATAGGATGAAAGAAGATCAAAGTAGACAAAAATCCTATGCTGACAACCGGAGAAGGAAATTAGAATTTTCTGTGGGAGATCTTGTGTTTATTCGTGTTTCACCTATGAAGGGTGTTATACGTTTCAGTCGATCGGGAAAGTTAGCACCACGATATATCGGTCCATTTTCCATCACCGAATGTATTGGTTCCGTGGCTTATCGCCTTTTATTACCGGCTCAGTTTTCTTCTATTCATGACGTGTTTCACGTTTCTCAATTACGGAAACGCCTTCGAGATTCCGACTCTATTCTTGAGCCCGGTGTTCTGGAAGAAATTGAAGTTTCACCTAATTTAACTTATGAGCAACATCCTATTCGTATTATTGCTTTGGAGGTCAAACGCCTTCGAAATAAAGATGTTCCGCTTGTTAAAGTTCAATGGTCCTCAAATCCTAAGGATTGCTCTTGGGAATCTAGAGAGTTAATCGAGCGAACACATCCGGACTTACTTTCCCGTGCTCTTTGAGGTGAATTTCTTATTTCAAATTTCTTTTGTGTTGATATGCTTTCATGGTTGTTACCTTATATTTTCTTCTTAAATATTGCGAGGACGCGATTTCTTTAAGGAGGGGAGTCTGTAACAACCCGCATATTTTACAATTGAATATTTAAATATTTTATTTTAATATTTTATCGTTAGTCGGATTTTAGTCTGAAAAGTTACTTTTTTCATACGGTTGAGTTAGGACTCGGGACCACTTCCATTGCGTTCAAAACACCGTTTGCGATCTTTTTGAGTAAAAACTTTGATATGTTTGGAGTTAGTGGAATTTTGCCACTTATTCACTTTGGGCTTTGGGTTTGGTTTAGCCCATTAGCCTAAACTATTAACTCTAGCTCAACCCCCTTCCCTTCATAACTTTACTTTCATTTCTAACACTCAAGCTTCATCAAAAATGGAGGGAGCAATGGGAAATTAAAACTACAAGCCCTAGTTCATTTGCAAATCCAACATCAAACTCCAAATTCAAAGAGAAGCCATTGATTCAAGCTTCTTGTATTGAGATTGAAGTGTGGTTGATTCTTCCTTTGCTTTCAAGCTTCTACTTCATTGATTTTGTGAAAAGGTGAGATTTTTATCTCACATCTTTGTCTATAACTATCTTTTATTGTTGGGTATGAATTCCTAACACTTTTTCATATGCATTTGCTCTTGGTTTGGATTGAATTGGTGAAAATCCCAATTTTTAGCGTTTTGCGTTCAAATCTTTCAAAATCCTAACTTTGATGATTGAACACGTTTTGGTGATGCACCGAGGAGCCAATAGGATCGGGGAGCCGATGAGCGTAATCCCCTAGCGTCCGTGCTCGATTGGTTGCAAATTGAGAGAGTTTTTGCATTTTTGTTGCTTAGGTCGTTCGGCCTGCACACATACCTGTAGGCCTGCAGTTAGGTCGCACCAACTTAGGTCGCACCCCTATAGGTCGCTGGTCACATAGGTCGCTCGGCCATTAGGTCGCACCTGCTATATCTCGCAACCAACTTAGGTCGCGACAGGTTAGGTCGTTCTATCTTGAGTCGCTCGGCTTGTCCCTGTGCCTTAGGTCGCTCAGCCTGTTAGGTCGTATCTCTTAGGTCGCTCGGCTAGGTTGCGTCACTTAGGTCGCGCCATTGATCTCATTTAAGTCGCCCGGCCTTCTCTTACCCCTTAGGTCGCTTCCATATTAGGTCGCTCGGCCATGTTATGCCGCTAGCTCCTTAGGTCGCTTCCATATTAGATTGCTCGGCCATGTTATGCCGCTAGCTCCTTAGGTCGCAACCCCTTAGGTCGCTCGGCCTGCTTGGACTACTAGGTCGCGCCATACCTTGGGTCGCACCTGCTATATCTCGCACCCATTAGGTCGCGCCACACCTCAGGTCGCTCGTTACTTAGGTCGCGCCATGCTATAGGTCGCGCCAGACTATAGGTCGCGCCATATTAAGTTGCTCTGTTAGGCCGTATGCTGTTTCTTAAGCCGCTGATTTCTTGTGTTGACTTATGTTAATTCGTAAGTCGTGGCTGTTAAGTCGCAAGGGTATTTCCACTTTGATGGATTTTGAATCAAATTCTTTGGATTTTATTCACGTCTTCGAATGTAAATTTTTGTGACTTATTGTTTCTACAATCATTTTTGTGATTTGTCACTTTAAAAATATGAAGGTTTCAATACTAGTAGTAAATAACAAAACTCTTCCACTAAAACGATTTCAACACTATCTTATTACAAAGCTCGTTTCTTAAACCATTTTCCAATCTACTAGTATATACAAACCTTTATCTCACTCGTACGAGAAATCTAATTAAACGGCTTAGTAAAACAAGTGGTATGAAACGCTTGCGTTTACTTCGTTGGTTAATTCTTGGACTTGTTCGTTTGAACTTCTTGTGACAATTTTCTAGTGGAAACTTACAATTTGTTCATAAATATTTAAGTTAAGTTAGTGGTTATGGGACATGAAGCTAAGCTTATATATTTACTAGCTTACTGTAATTGACACTTCTTGATGATCGTTGATGATCATTTTTGTGATTTAGACTAGCAAATGTGCGATGTCTCTTTGTCTACGAGGGAGACTAAAACCCGTTTCTGTGGAGCTTTGGCTCAATTTTGTGGGTTAGCAACCCATGGTCTTCGGGCCGTTTTGTGGAGCTTCGGCTCAAAATTAATGCTTAGCAACCATGGAATAGCGTTCCATTTTGTGATACACGTGTTGGTGAGTTTTCATTCTCCCGTTTTGTGATAGGCCTCCCCCTTCTTGGTTATATTATACTATTTTGTCATATCTCTTTTTCTATATCATTACATCTGATATTTATAGCTAGACTGATCCGTTTATTATTTTCTTATTAAATAATACTCGGGTCAGACCGAGATGTTACAGGTGCTTCTGCTTGACTTCACAACTGGGATTATCACCCTGACTTTTGGCTAACTACTTAGATTAGTAGTTTTTTGTTGTATACATTTGAGATATAGACTCATTGATGTATCCATATTCTTTTGTCTAGCACTTGTAACTATTCTTTTATGATAGTGTGGATCTTGTTTGGCCACTACTCTGATGTACACTTTCATGTGTTATATATTCATATCTATTTTCGCCTTTGTGATATGGATGTCTGTGACTGATTTGTGTTATATTTATTTCTATATTTGTTTCTGAAGAATATATATAGCCACTGTGTAGTAGCTTTGAGTTTGTATCGGTATGTCGGATTTCCTCCTGAAACTAAATGAATGTTGTACTATCTGACATATCGTTGCTCGTACAAAGTAGTTACACGAATGGCAGCTACTCAACAGCCTTATTCTCTGCGCTAGTTGATGGCATTACACCGTAGTGTCCTTGGCTAGACTGGGTATAGAGGCGGGGCGTCACATCTTGGTATCAAAGCCAACCGTCGGAACAATGTAGAATAATCTAGCAAGGATCATCGTCCTAAGTCCATCTTAGGAGTCGTGCTTTAGGATTTAATTCGGGTCTTCTTACCGATTCATCCTATTTTCTTTATGATTTCTTGTTTATCCATCAAGATTGCTTGATATTCATTTGGTGAATAACCTTATCCTTCTTCTTTCTTTCTTTCAAAAGGAAGAGAAATGGTTAGACCTGGCCGTCCCAACGCCGGTCAATCTAGTGCTACTCCCCAAGATGGAGTATTTATTTCTGCCCAGCAGCTTCTTGATCTTGTAAGGAATGCTCAAGCAGCCGGATCTAACCCGGAGTCTACTCACCCTAAGTCTGGATTTGTACGTTTGTGCAACGATTATACTAATTTGGGTGGGAAGCCATTCAAAGGTTCTGAAACTATTATTGAAGTCCAGGCTGGGCTGAGAACGTACGATCGAATCTTTTCTCGCATGAATCTTATTGATCTTCACCGTGTTCAGGTGGCCTCTAGTATGCTCCAAGAAAGGGCACTAGATTGGTATGAGCTTCTGATTTCAGAAATAAATGAAGCGGATCTTACTTGGGAGAAATTCCGTGAACGATTCGAATTAAAGTTTGTGCCAGAAGCTGAGAAAGTAACATTGGCTCGTCGTTTCATTGACCTTGTTCAAGGTGAATCCTCCGTGGTAGATTATGTGGCATCCTTCGAGCCACTTTCTAAATACGGGGTCGAATATATAAATACCCCATTGAAGAAGAACCAAAGATTTGTCTATGGCTTGAACAAAGATCTCAAGAAGCCATTACTTCTAAAATTAGAAGTTTCTTTTGATCAGCTCATTGATATCGCTCTTCGACTTGAAGAGGTTGATAGAGTCAGTGATGTTGAGGTTGGGAGTGCTAAACCGAACTTCACCAACAAGAAAAGGCCTAATAAGTTCAAGGGTCCTTATCCCAGTAATAAGAAAGGGAAGCAAGCCTCTCCGGCAACCAATACTTCTACCTCAATTGGTGGGCAATGCTACAACTGTGGTTCTAAGGACCATTATGCAAATAAGTGTTCAAAGCCCCGTGCTTGTCGGTATTGCAAAAGGCCGGATCATTATTTATCTTCTTGTCCCAAACTTCAAGGCAGGAAGGAGGGAAAGCTTAATGTTGCTCAAGCCCCTGGCAACACATCTCGTGGTCAAGGTATTTCTCATTCTATCCTTGATGGCATTATTTTATTTCGTGATCATCCTATTCGAGTTCTTTTTGACACGGGTGTGTCCCACTCTTTTATTTCAAAAGAACTTGTTGATACTTTTTCTTTGAATGTTTTGTGTATAATGACTTCTTTGAGAATTGCGAATCCAGTTGGTGGATCCGCAACAATTAGTTTATTGTGTAAAGATGTCGAGATTAATCTATGTGATTTTTCTTTCCGAGCTGATTTGTATGTTATGCGCTACTTAGGCTTTGGAATGATTTTGGGAATGGATTGGCTTAACCGCTATGAAACCCAAATCCTATGTCCTGAGCGGACTATTCATCTTCGACATCCTCAATCTGTTAAGCAGATTTCTATTGACCTTAAAGATTCGGATTCCAGCTTGGTTGCATCTTTATATTTTTAAAATCCTCATGATGACGATAATGATGACGAGGAAGATATTATTTCTCTTATTCACGTTGTTCGTGAATTTTTCGACATCTTTGAGCCCGTTTTAGGATTACCACCTAAGCGAGTAATTGAGTTCAAAATTAATCTCATACCTGGAGCTCAACCTATTACTCGTCCTCCTTATCGTTTGTCGAAAAAAGAAAATGAGGAGATGCGCAAACAATTATCAGAATTGGAGACGAAGCAATTTATTCGCTCTAGTTCCTCGCCTTGGGGAGCTTCGGCTATTTTTGTGAAGAAATCCGACGGTACACTTAGGCTTTGCGTTGACTACCGCAAGCTTAATGATCTTACTATCAAAAATAAATATCCTTTACCTCGGATTGATGATCTATTCGATCAACTTAGTGGTGCTAGAGTCTTTTCACAATTAGACTTAGCTACTGGTTTTCATCAGCTTCGTATTGCAGAGGATAGCATTCCTTTGTCATCATTCCATACTCGTTATGGATCTTATGAATGGCTTGTTATGCCATTTGGTTTAGCAAATGCTCCGGCTTATTTCGTTGACCTTATGAATAGATTTTTCAAAGACTTCCTCGATCGGTTTTTTCTCATCTTTATTGATGATATTCTTGTGTATTCTAAAACCGAGGAGGAGCATGAAAAGCATCTTCAAATTGTGTTGGAAACTCTTAGGAGCAATCAATCGAAAGCAAAATTTTCTAAATGCCACTTTTGGCAATCTCGTGTGAAGTTTCTCGGTCATATTATTTTCGAATCCGGAATTTTCGTGGATCCTTCAAAGATTGAAGCGATTCAAAATTGGAAGAGACCGGAGAATGTGACGGAAATTCGTAGTTTTCTCGGATTGGCGGGTTATTACCGTCGTTTTATAAAAGACTTTTCTAAAATTTCCATGCCTCTTACTAGCTTGACAAAGAAAGGAGTTAAATACTTTTGGTCGGACAAATGTGAAGCTTCTTTCCAGATATTAAAAGAACTTCTTTCCGATGCTCTTATTCTTGTGATTCCCGAGGGAAACCAAGATTTTATTGTTTATACCGATGCTAGTCGTGTTGGTTTGGGTGCCGTTCTTATGCAAAGAGAACGTGTTATTGCTTATGCTTCTAGGCAATTGTAGCCTACCGAGACTAGATATGCCACTCATGATCTAGAGCTCGCGGCTATTGTTTTCGCCCTTCGTATTTGGCGTCATTATCTTTTGGGAGAAAAATTTATTCTTTACACCGATCATAAATCTTTGAAGTATCTATTTTCTCAAAAGAAACTTAATTTGCGTCAACAACGTTGGCTCGAATTTCTTTCAGCTTATGATCTTGATATCCTTTATACTCCCGGAAAGGGAAATCGTGTTGCGGACGCACTTAGTCGTAAGCAACAAGCGGTTGTTTCTATGATAATATCCGAATGAAATGATCTCAGAATTTTATCCACTTGTGAGATTCAAGATCATGTATCCAATTTGTGTTCATCTCTTGTTTTATGTAGTCTTGAGGCTCATCCTTCACTTTTAGACCGCATTCTTGAAGCTCAAAAGCTAGATCCCGAATTGGCTCTTCTTGGCCAAAATTTTAGGGATAAAATTAATATTGAAGGTTTGAAAGACTATGATATTGATTATCGTGGCGGCATTCGAAAATTTGGTAGACTTATCGTGCCAAATATTAGTAATCTTCGTAAAGACATTTTAGAAGATTCTCATCGTTCTAAATTTACCATTCATACTGGTAGTAGTAAAATGTACACGGATATGAAGCGACTTTATTATTGGGAGGGAATGAAATCTGATATTGCTAACTTTGTTAAGTGTTGCATGACTTGCCAACTCATTAAGGCCGAACATCAAGGGCCGAGTGGGTTATTGCAACCTTTAGAAATTCCAATTTGGAAGTGGGACCAAATTTCCATGGATTTTATGGACGGCCTTCCCCGTTCTCGTTCGGGTCATGATAGCTTATGGGTGATAGTCGATAGACTTACTAAATCCGCCCATTTTATTCCCGTCCGGTCCAATCGAACCGTGCCTCTCTTGGCCAAACTCTTTATCCAAGAAATTGCTAAATTGCATGGAGTTCCTACTTCTATTATTAGTGATCGTGATCCATTGTTTCCTAGTGGATTTTGGAAGAGTCTTCAAAAAGCTTTGGGAACGAAGCTTAATTTTAGCACCGCTTATCATCCCCAGTCCGATGGACAAACTGAGTGTGTGAATCAAACTCTTGAAGATCTTCTTCATGCATGTGTTCTTGATTTTGGTGGAAGTTGGGAAGATCATATTTCTCTTGTTGAGTTTTCTTATAATAATAGCTTCCAATCTAGTATTGGTATGGTACCTTTCGAGGCACTCTATAGAAGGCCACGCCGATCTCCTTTTTGTTGGCTTGAGGCCGGTGAGAAGCTGGTTTTAGGTCTAAATTTTATTCGTGATTCCACAGAGAAGATTAACCTTATTCGTCATAGGATGAAAGAAGACCAAATTAGACAAAAATCCTATGCTGATAACCGGAGAAGGAAATTAGAATTTTCTGTGGGAGATCTTGTGTTTATTCGTGTTTCACCTATGAAGGGTGTTGTACGTTTCAGTCGATCGGGAAAGTTAGCACCTCGATATATTGGTCCATTTCCCATCACCGAATGTATTGGTTCCGTGGCTTATCGCCTTTTATTACCGGCTCAGTAATCTGCTATTCATGAGATGTTTCACGTTTCTCAATTACGGAAACGCCTTCGATATTTCGACTCTATTCTTGAGCCCGGTGTTATGGAAGAAATGGAAGTTTCGCCTAATTTAACTTATGAGCAACATTCTATTCGTATTATTGCTTCGGAGGTCAAACGCCTTCGAAATAAAGATGTTCCACTTGTTAAAGTTTAATGGTCCTCAAATCCTAAGGATTGCTCTTGGGAATCTAGAGAGTTAATCGAGTGAACACATCCAGACTTACTTTCCCGTGCTCTTTGAGGTGAATTTCTTATTTCAAATTTCTTTTGTGTTGATATGCTTTCATAGTTGTTACCTTATATTTTCTTCTTAAATATTGCGAGGACGCGATTCCTTTAAGGTGGGGAGTCTGTAACAGCCCGCATATTTTACGATTTAATATTTAAATATTTTATTTTAATATTTTATCGTTAGTCGGATTTTAGTCTGAAAAGTTACTTTTTGCATACGTTTGAGTTAGGACTCGGGACCACTTCCATTGCGTTCAAAACACCGTTTGAGATCTTTTTGAGTAAAAAATTTGATATGTTTGGAGTTAGTGGAATTTTGCCTCTTATTCACTTTGGGCTTTGGGTTTGGTTTAGCCCATTAGCCTAAACTATTAACTCTAGCTCAACCCCCTTCCCTTCATAACTTTATTTTCATTTCCTAACACTCAAGTTTCATCAAAAATGTAGGGAGGAATGGGAAATTAAAACTCCAAGTCCTAGTTCGTTTGCAAATCCAACATGTAACTCCAAATTCAAAGAGAAGCCATTGATTCAAGCTTCTTGTGTTGAGTTTGAAGTGTGGTTGATTCTTTCTTTGCTTTCAAGCTTCTCCTTCATTGATTTTGTGAAAAGGTGAGATTTTTATCTCACATCTTTGTCTATAACTATCTTTGATTATTGGGTATGAATTCCTAACACTTTTTCATATCCATTTGCTCTTGGTTTGGATTGAATTGGTGAAAATCCCAATTTTTAGTGTTTTGGGTTCAAATCTTTAAAAATCCTAACTTTGATGATTGAACACGTTTTTGGTGATGCACCGAGGAGCCAATAGGACCGGGGAGCCGATGGGCGTAATGCCGTAGCGTCCGTGCTCGATCGGTTGCAAATTGAGAGAGTTTTTGCATTTTTGTTGCTTAGGTCGTTCGGCCTGCACACATACCTCTCGGCCTGCAGTTAGGTCGCACCAACTTAGGTCGCACCCCTATAGGTCGCTGGTCACATAGGTCACTCAGCCATTAGGTCGCACCTGCTATATCTCGAAACCAACTTAGGTTGCGACAGGTTAGGTCGTTCCATCTTGAGTCGCTCGGCTTGTCCTTGTGCCTTAGGTCGCTCAGCCTGTTAGGTCATATCTCTTAGGTCGCTCGGCTAGGTCGCGTCACTTAGGTCGCGCCATTGATATCATTTAAGTTGCTCGGCCTTCTCTTACCCCTTAGATCGCAACCTCTGAGGTCGCTCGGCCATGTTATGCCGCTAGCTCCTTAGGTCGCAACCCCTTAGGTCGCTCGGCCTGCTTGGACTACTAGGTCGCGCCATACCTTGGGTCGCACCGGCTATATCTCGCACCCATTAGGTCGCGCCACTCCTTAGGTCACTCGTTATTTAGGTCGCGCCATGCTATAGGTCACGCCATATTAAGTTGCTCTGTTAGGCCGTATGCTATTTCTTGAGCCGCTGATTTCTTGTGTTGACTTATGTTAAGTCGTAAGTCGTGGCTGTTAAGTCGCAAGGGTATTTCCACTTTGATGGATTTGGAATCAAATTCTTTGGATTTTATTCACGTCTTCGAATGTAAATTTTTGTGACTTATTGTTTCTACAATCATTTTTGTGATTTGTCACTTTAAAAATATGAAGGTTTCAATACTAGTAGTAAATAACAAAACTCTTCCACTAAAACGATTTCAACACTATCTTATTACAAAGCTCGTTTCTTAAACCATTTTCCAATCTACTAGTATATACAAACCTTTATCTCACTCGTACGAGAAATCTAATTAAACGGCTTAGTAAAACAAGTGGTATGAAACGCTTGCGTTTACTTCGTTGGTTAATTCTTGGACTTGTTCGTTTGAACTTCTTGTGACAATTTTCTAGTGGAAACTTACAATTTGTTCGTAAATATTTAAGTTAAGTTAGTGGTTATGGGACATGAAGCTAAGCTTATATATTTACTAGCTTACTGTAATTGACACTTCTTGATGATCGTTGATGATCATTTTTGTGATTTAGACTAGCAAATGTGCGATGTCTCTTTGTCTACGAGGGAGACTAAACCCCGTTTCTGTGGAGCTTTGGCTCAATTTGGTGGGGTAGCGACCCATGGTCTTCGGGCCGTTTTGTGGAGCTTTGGCTCAAAAATAATGGTTAGCAACCATGGAATAGCGTTCCATTTTGTGATACACGTGTTGGTGAGTTTTCATGCTCCCATTTTGTGATAGGCCTCCCCCTTTTTGTGATTTCTGGATTTCCGTTGATGATTTCTGGAACTTGTGTTTTTACCAATTTTCGTGATTTACATTGATAATTTTTATCAATATTTGTGCATTGGTGAATTTGTGTGTTATTAACTTTTGTGATTGACATTGATATTATTTTCCATATTTATGGTTTGGTGAATATAAATAAAGAGTATGACATTCCTTTTGATCTTTGAGAAGATTCTTGTGATATTGATTAATCCCTAGTTGATTATCAATTGCATACTTATCACTGTATGGCATTTTGGTTATATTATACTATTTTGTCATATCTCTTATTCTATATCATTACATCTGTATTTATAGCTAGACTGATCCGTTTATTATTTTCTTATTAAATAATACTTGGGTCAGACCGAGATGTTACAGGTGCTTCTGCTTGACTTCACAACTGGGATTATCACCCTGACTTTTGGCTAACTACTTAGATTAGTAGCTTTTTGTTGTATACATTTGAGATATAGACTCATTGATGTATCCATATTCTTTTGTCTAGCACTTGTAACTATTCTTTTATGATAATGTGGATTTTGTTTGACCACTACTCTGATGTACACTTTCATGTGTTATATATTCATATCTATTTCCGCCTTTGTGATATGGATGTCTGTGACTGATTTGTGTTATGTTTATTTCTATATTTGTTTTCGAAGAATATATATAGCCACTGTGTAGTAGCTTTGAGTTTGTATCGATATGTCGGATTTCCTCATGAAACCAAATGCATGTTGTACTATTTGACATATCGTTGCTCGCACGAAGCAATTACACGGATGGTCGCTCCTCAACAGCCTTATTCTTCGTGCTAGTTGACGGCATTACACCGTAGTGTCCTTGGCTAGAGTGGGTATAGAGGTGGGGCGTCACAATAGGAGTTGCTTATATTTTTATCATAAGATTACTAATATAAATTTTCGGTTCGGTCCGGTTTAATATGGTTGGTTCTATCGTCCAAACCGCAACCGAACCGTATTGATGCGGGTCGGTCTGGTTTAGGGTATCAGCTTTGGTTAGAAGATTTGATGCGGGTTTCTGCACCGCTTTTTCGGTCCGGTGCGGACGGTTTTCGTATAGCGGTGCGATTTATGCCCACCCCTAGTAGTAAGCATTGAGTTATCAAGTGTCAATAGTTTAAGAGCGGTAATTTTCTTAAAAACAAAGAAAGTTTTCTAGCGATGTGGGATATTTTAATGCACAAATATTTATTTGATTAAAATTTTATTTCTCTTTACGTCTCTTTGGACAAATATTTATCAGGTGAATATTTATTTTTTCACTACACTTGGTTTTAAAGATTTAGAGGCATGTAATTACATAAATATTGAAATCCTAATGGATTTTTATATTAAGAAAAAAAATTCATTTGTAACAAGTGATTATCTATATGACATTGTTTTAAATGGAAGCATATTAATTTTTAATAGTTTTCTTGTTCTACCATTATAAAACCATCGTAGTCCAAATTGTAAAATTAACATTTAACTCTATTTTCCAACCATTGATGCATTTAGAAAATTATCCATCTAAGATGATATTTATTTTGTGGGATAACATGAAGGCTATAGAAAGGAAAAATCCAAGAAGAAAAGTAGCTTTTGCAGCTTTAAATTCAGATTCCACCGAAACCACGAGTTTGGTGGCAATCGAGCACTGTGGGTCAACTCTACTCGTTAAAATTTATGATTTTATTTATGTATTAATACATAATTTAAGTTTCTTTATAGGTTAAAATGAAGATTTATTTACTTTGCGTAAAATTCGAAGAAATTCTAAAATTTCTTATCAAAACACGATGGGAATCTCCGTTATGAGATGAATATCAGATTTTCTATACTAGAAGGTTTTCTAAATTTTTATGCTAGGTGGATTTTTTGTCTTCCTACATATCAGATAGTTAACTATTGGCTTCCTTTCTTGATGAATTTAAAATTATGAGTTCCGCACTCGGAATGGAATTTGGGAAAATTCAAGCTTTAATGGCCTAGTTTTCAATGCCGAATTGAAAATTTCTTATATAAGACAATGAATTTTCTTTGGATTTTTAGCTTTAAAGGGTTGATTCCTGCAGCCATACTCATCGCTTAGAATATAACAACTGATTTGAGTCCCTGGATCGAAGATGCTGCTAACCCCTCCTATTGGACCAATTCCCAAAATAGGTTATTTTTGTGGTCATCTAGTTTATTGAAAAGCCGCATTCCAAAAAGTTTTATGATTTTTGAAAGCTACGATCTGACCCGATTGGATGGGATAATACATGCTATATCTTATTTTGATAAAGTAATTTTGCTAAACAAAAAGAAATGAATATTTTATTAATATCAAACAATCCGCTATTCCAAGAAAGTTTAAATATTACTATGCCAAAAGCAAATTACCAAATGATATGTAATTTTTACGGCCATAAATTTAACCCGGAAGGTTATTTGGCAATGCCATTTTTAAGATTTGTGAATTATTAACGTTAACCAAAAAAGGAACGACCACTTACAAAAATAACCTATAAGCGTGCAAGACCCTAATTTGAACTTCAGGCAATAAGAAATAGTTACTCTTAATTGGATCATCATAATTTTATAAATAGCTTTCGAAAGTTGAAGGACGGAAAAGTATTCATCAAGAGTCAAGATCATGGGCGACCAAAAGAATAAAATAGTCAAGCCAATACTTATTAAGAAAGTGGAAATCTAGGGCCGTCAATGGATCACCTCATAATTTCAGCACACAAATGTTTAGAGAAGTTACCTTTTATTTCAAATAAGGAGAAACCCAAGAGTAAACAAGCGATCACTACTGGCTAAGAAAATAAAGCAATAATGGAACCATCGACCTAAGATTAAGGAACATGGATATATTGGAATGATAGATGTATATTCCCATATTGAAAATTATCTTGAACAAACAATAGCAAAGTTGAAAGGGACAAGTAAAACTGTGAAAAGAGTCTATAAATATTTTTATATAGATCATCCTAGCTATGCGAAACAAAGTAATTAGATAAGGAGCCACCAGCGAAATGGTAAATATATTAATGGGACAAAGTAAGTGCCAAAAGAGAACAACTATCCGACTAAAATGGAAAGGAAATGTAAATAAACCTACCACTCGGGAGTTGAATCACCATTCGATATAGTAACTTTCAAGTTTACACCAAATTACAATGTTTGGACTAAAATCTACAAGGATCATCCAAGAATAGGATACATATTTCTGAAATCTCAAATAATGGCAAAGCGACAAAAACAATTATGATATTTTCATAAGGAACGAAACCTACCATATATAAGTTCAAGATTATTGATTATCATAAGCTAATCTTGGATTATTAATGGAATCATGAAGTATAGTTGAACATGAAATAGATCGGGAAGAAAAATTACCCCCGAAATTGTGAAAGAGTCACATATATACCTATCTCTAACAAAAAGAAAAATGGTAAATGGTAAAAAAAGAGAAACCATTCATACTGAAAATAACTGGATGATATAAAAATAATTAAATGAAGCCAAATGATAAATACCTGGAGAAACACTAGCAAAGAACAAAAGAAAAGGATAAAGAAGGAAAATGTTGATGTATACTTTGTGAAAATGAAATGAAAAATGGGTGGAAGAACTACCCCTTGCACCTTGGACATATAAAATTGCAAAAGGACATACCTTGATTTCTTTAAAATATAGGTGTGAAGTAATGCTTCCAATTAAGGTTGAAGTGCCATCCCATAAAAGGATTACCTATGCTTTTAATTCTAATCAAGAGATAAGAAGAGAACCTTTGGACCTGATTAATAAACTAAGGGATGAAGCATCCGTATAATCGCATGCCTATTGCTGCCAACTTGGACAAGCAAACTTAAGTATGATTATTAAAATAGGATAGTAAGCATTGAGTTATCAGGTGTCAATAATCTAAGAGCAATAATTTTCCTAAAAATTAGAAATTTTTCTAGCGATGTGGGACATTTTGGTGCACAAATATTTATTTTAATTAAAATTTTATTTCCCTTTAGGTCCCTTCGAACAAATTTTTATACAGATGAATATTTAGTTTTTCACTATACTTAGTTTTAAAGATTTAGAGGCATGTAATTACATAAATATTGAAATCCTAATAGATTTTTATATTAAGGCAAAAATTATTTGTAACAAGTGATTATCTATACGACATTGGTTTAAATGGAAACATATTGATTTGTAATAGTTTTCTTGTTCTACCATTATAAAACTATCGTAGTCCAAGTTGCAAAATTAACATTTAACTCTATTTTCCAACCACTGATGCATTTAGAAAATTATCCATCTAAGATGATATTTATTTTGTGGGATAACATGAAGGCTATAAAAAGGAAAAATCTAAGAAGAAAAGTAATTTTTGCAGCTTTAATTTCAGATTCCACTGAAACCATGAAGTTTGGTGGTAATCAAGCGCCGTAGGTCAACTCTACTCATTAAAATTTCTAATTTTATTTATGTACTAACACATAATTTAAGTTCATTTATATTTAAAATTTCTGATTTTATTTATATACTAACACATAATTTAAGTTCCTTTATAGGTTGTAATGAAGATTTATTGACTATGCGTAAAATTCGAAGAAATTACAAATTTATTATCAAAGCATGATGGGAATCTTTGTTATGCGATGAATTTCGGATTTCCTATACTAGAAGGTTTTTTGGATTTCTTATGCTAGGTGGATTTCTTGTCTTTCTACATATCAGATAGTTAACTATTGGCTTCCTTTCTTGATGAATTTAAAATTATGAGTTCCGCACTTGGAATGGAATTTGGGAAAATTCTAGCCTTAATGACCAAACTTTCAATGCCGAAATGAAAATTTAAAATTTCTTATATGGGACAATGGATATTCTTTGGATTTTTAGCTTTAAAGGGTTGATTCCTGCAGCCGTGCTCATCACTTAGAATATAAATACCGATTTGAGTCCCTGAATCGAAGATGCTGCTAACCCTTCCTATTGGACTAATTCCCAAAATAGGTTATTTTTGTGGTCATCTAGTTTATTGAAAATCCACATTCTAAAAAGTTTTATGATTTTTTAAACCTACTATCAGACCCGATTAGATGGGATAATACATACTATATCTTATTATGATAAAGTAATTTTGCTAAACGAAAAAAATGGATTTTTTTTATCAATATGAAACAATGTGCTATTCTAAGAAAATTTACATTTTTCTATGCCAAAAGCAAATTACCAAATGATATGTAGTTTTTGCGGCCATAATTTTAACCTGAAAGATATTTTGGCAAGGCCATTTTTAAGATTTGTGAATTATTAATGTTAACCAAAAAGGAACGACCACTCATAAAAATAATCTATAATGGTGCAAGAACCAAATTTGAACTTCAAGCAATAAGAAATATTAGTCCTAATTGGTTCATCGGAATTCTATAAATAGCTTTCGAAAAGTTGGTGGACGGAAATGTATTCATCAAGAGTCATGATCATGGACGACCAAAGAAATAAAACAGTCAAGCCAATACTTATTAAGAAAGACGAAATCTAGGGCCGTCAATGGATCACCTCATAATTTCAGCACACAAATGTTTAGAAAAGTTACCTTTTATTTAAAAAAAGGAGAAACTCAAGAGAAAACAAGTGATCGCCACTGGCTGAGAAAATAAAGCAATAATGGAAACTAAACAAATAACCTCGACTTAAGATTATGGAACATGGGAATATTGGAATGATAGATGTATATTCCCATATTGAAAATTATTTTGAACAAACAATAGCAAAGCTAAAAGGAATAAGTAAAACTACGAAAAGGGTCTATAAAAGATTTTTTATATGGATCATCCTGGCTATGCAAAACAAAGTAATTAGATAAGGAGCCACTAGCGAAATGGTAACTACATTGAGACAAAGTAAGTGTCAAAAGAGAACAACCATCTAACTAAAAAGCAAAGGAAATTTAAACAAAACCTACCACTCGAGAGTCGAATCACCGTTCGATATAGTAACTTTCAAGTTTACACCAAATTACAATGTTTGGACTAAAATCTTCAAGGATCATCCGAGAATAGGATACATATTTCTAAAATCTCAAATAATGACAAGGCAATAGAAACATTTACGTGATTTTCATAAGGATCGAAACCTGTCATATATGAGTTTAGCACTATTAACTATCATAAGCTAATCTTGGATTACCAACGGAATCATAAAGTATAGTTGAACATGAAATAGATTGGAAAGAAAAATTACCCCCGAAATTGTGAAAGAGTCACATATATACCTAGTTTCTAACAAAAAGAAAAATGGTAAATGGTAAAAAAAGGAACCATTCTTACTGAAAATACAAGATGATATAAAAATAATTGAATGCCGCCAAATGATAAATACCTGAAGACACACTAACAAAGAACAAATGAAAAGGATAAAGAAGGAAAATGTTGAAGCATACTTTGTGAAAATGAAACGAAAAATGGGTGGAAAAACTACCCCTCGCACCTTGGACATATAAAATTGCAAAAGGACATACCTTGATTCCTTTAAAATATAGGTGTGAAGCAATGCTTAAATTTAAGGTTGAAGTGCCATCCCATAAAAGGATTACATATGCTTTTAATTCTAATCAAGAGCTAAGAAGAGAACCTTTGGACCTGATTAATAAACTAAGGGATGAAGCATACGTATAAATAGTTGAATATCAACAAAGGATAATCAGTGTTGTAATTCCAGAGTGAAGGAAAGGTCACTTAAAAAAGGAGATTTGGTACTTCAAAGAGTCATGGCAAATACTAAAAATCCAACGGATGGACCGCTTGGGTCAAACTAGAAAGGGTGCCTCATTATTCACGTGGTAATCGCATTAGGAATCGGTTGACTGTGTCGACCAGATGGTAATGCCATAACATAACTTGGAACATCAACTGAAAGGAATGAACTAAAAAGAAAAGCCTAAATCACTATCTAAAATAGCAGTAAGGGGTGAAAGAAAGCCTTTGATCCTGCTGCAAGGGCCTAGTCAAAGCACCTTCTAGGAGGTCAGACGGTCTAGCCAATGATAGCCTAGCCAAAGCATTACAAGCCTTCGGGTCCGCGTACATGGTTTAGTTGGAGTGCCTCTTAGGGGATGGAGTAAGCCTTTAGTCTTGCCTAAGATAGCCTGGCTAAAGCACCTAATCAACCTTCGGTTCAACCTATAAGAGTGAATGGAGCGCCTCCTAGAGGAAGGTTATGTAAGTCTTTGGTTCTACCTAATATGGCTTACCAAACACATCGGCCAACCTAAATCATTACTTATAATGTAACAAAGGGCTGAAGCATAAATCACTGAAGAGTAGTAGGGGGCAAAGAGAATTAAAGCCTAAATCATCATTGTCCAAAGAGTGATAAGTTGCAAAGAGAATTAAATCTTAAATCACAACCAAAGAGTGGTAAGGAAAAAGGGAAATCAATCGAGCAAGTTCAAATCTACCCTACAGATGGGTCAAAGCAATCTTCCAAAGGAAGATCGGTCTAACACATTTAATTCTGCATGAAGGAAAAATAAAAGCAATCTTCAAAGGAAGGTCCAAAAATTGGTCAAAGCTAGAGGAAGAATATTCTAACACATTTAATTCCGCCTCAAGAAAAAACAAATGGTAACCTTCAAAGGAAGGTCCTATAACAATATGTTACTAGACGAGTTTCTGGTCTTTTATTCAGATATTATTGTCAAACGACTTTTTGGTCTTCTGTTCAGATATTATTACCAAATGAATTACAAGACTTCTATTTAGGTATTATTACCATATCAGTTTTCAGTCTTCTTTTCAGATATTATTGCTAGATTGGTTTTTTGATCTTCTACTCAAGAAATATTATGGTCAGATGGTTTTCTGGTTTTCTTTTTAGGAAATATTGTTGTTTGAAAAAATTTTAGTCTTCGATTAGATGAAATTATAATTACCACATGGATTTCCAGTCTTTTCAACCAATGAATTCATGATCTTTTTCCATGTGGATTCTTGGCCTTCTTATCTAAAGAAACTTATGGATTTTTGGATTGAATTTTTGATTTTCTTATCAAATTAATCTATAGGATTCTTTCCAAAACAATTTCTAATTTTCTTATTAAGAAAATTTACGGTTTTCTTGTTGAGCAGATTTCTGGTCTTAATTTTGGCTTTACATTGAAATATGAAAGCTTCTCTATATAAAGAAGAAGAAAAACTAATTCAAAAAATTTATTTGAGAGGGGTTGTTTAAAGTCCAACTTAAAGAAAATCATCATCATTTACTTTATGTTTTTCAAGAGAATAGGACTGAAAAAAATCTCACCAAAACTTGGAAAAATAAGAAAATATTTGGTTTTACTCAAAAGTGTAAAAAGTTTCCTTTATACAAGCCAGGGGGACAAATGTTATCCATATATTTTCCAAAGGAATAAGCAGAAGGATATGGAGCAATAGAAGATGTTGTTACTACCAATATGTATGTCGAGAGGAAAGAAATCATGCCTAAATGCATGTCGAGCCACAAGGGATGCTGACTTAAAGAAAAAGGAGATATCGAAATTTAGTAATCTTAGAAGAATGATGTCGAACAACTAAGCATAAGTTGCAGATTCAAAGAGATACTGTCGAGTTTATAACGTTGTCGAACTTGTAACGCACTCCTACAACAGCAAGGGGAGATGTTGAATATCATCAATATAAGCGGCATAGGAGTCGTAGTCATGAATGCAACAAGGGTTCCATAGATCATCAATGTTCATAGAAGATATCGTATATTGTCAACAAAGCAAGAAGGTTGTATATCTTTGATATAAGGACTGATGTCGTAGATTTTCAATAAGGCGAGATGTCGGACTTCATCAATATAATAGCAAATGTCGAATACTAACAAGTTGAAGGACCCTAAGCTTCATGAAATGTGAGAGGATATTGAATGTTAAAAATGTAAAGGACGTCGGAATTCAAACGTGTGCCCAAGGATAACATATGCTATCAACACGGCAAACAATGTCGAGTCTCAACAATGTATTTATGATATCGAATATCTAAAGTTATGAGATATGTCACCTTCCATCAATATAAATAACGGTGTCGCATTTAATCAGGATGGTGAAGATTGTTGTATATTATCAATATAATGAATGATGCCGAAAATCATGGATGCCAAGCCTCTATGTTAAGGAATACCGAATCTACTACAGCAAATATAATATGATTTAAGCAGCTAATTTATAGCCATACAAAGAGAAAGGTATAAAAATCATTAATACAAGGTGAGCTGAGTTAAGAGGATTTAGTGAATTTTCTCTAGTTAAACTTCAACAGCATTCATATCTTCTTATTGAGAACACCATCAACATAGCAATCCGTGTGAAGTATTCAACCATAAGAAGATCATGACAAGTGCCACCATCGAGGCCATCCATCTTGGCAAGTCACCAATCCATCCTAATTCAAATAAACCAATGGAGTTAAGCTTCACCTCCTCCTAACCACTATAAACAGAGATGCACCTCCTCATGGAAAGGTGACCTTAGCTTCTTTCTCTCTCTTAGCATAAATTACTTTTTGGACTAGAACTTTTCTATGTTCTCTATTAAGCTTGAGAACCACTTGAATGGAAAATGGCCCATGAAGAAGAAGACGATGTGGATATATGCATAAAAGGACTTTAACAATTGAAATTTCCATATTTGACTTGCCTTGTAATTTGCCTTACAATTGAACAAAGAATATGACTTATGTATATTGTCCATTTTGACAATGAATTAAGATCTATTGCATACTTTGACTTGTCCATTTTACTCTTGAACACGTGATATAAACTTCAAATGATTTTGTAATTTGTAACACCCCACCTTTATACCCATATTATATAAGAATATTACAAAATATTATTGTCATGCAATATAGAAGATAAGGCATAATAGGAGCGACCATCCATGTCTATTCCCTTGGTATAACAGTGCCACATTTTACTTTTTTAGTTTGATTAATATTTATGTGAATAGTCTCGGTATAAAGAAATAGACACAATGGCTCAAAATAGAATTAGAAGAACTAATTTAACTAATTTACAATTCAGAACACAGATTTAGATAACATGGCGAAAAATATAAGGAAAAACAAAACAATACACTGTGAGTGCACAAAAGAGGATACTGGACCCATATTATATCCAACTCATCTCCAAAAATAAACATGATATCTAAAGTCACCGTCTCATTCAAAATACATCTGATAATGGTCGACACCATAATGTACAATGATGTACTCTATCTGTAGCATAATAAAAAACTCCTAAAAGGTAGCACACTTCCACATTCCTTATGTCTCGATACCTGATAAGTCTCGGTATGTTCCACGCATTATAAAATATAAAACTCCGATCAGATTCTCTCTAATTATCAAATTATAAGATCTGAATAAAAAAGATAACAATTGGATATCAGTAATAATAGAATATGTCAATCAACACATAACATATCAAGTATCTCATTTTACACATATGTCACAAAAGTCTAGAAATGACTATGCGAAAGCACTCAATATGTCACTAAAACATAATATTGCATTATGATGTCCCGGAATTTTGGGCAATATTTATTTGATAATCCTCGTTAATAATCATTTAAATTTGGTTATTGTTTATAATTTTCCTTTATAACTATTTAATTTGATATATTGGTTTAATAATCTTCTTTATAATTAATTTAAAATTTGCAAGTTCAATCTTTTCAAAAGCTAATAATATTTAATTGGTAAAATTTAACTTTCGATGCTAATAAAAATATTTTCTAATTATAATGTACATATATGTATATACATTGTGATTAGGAAGCTTTGGTTAGAATTTAATAAAAAGTTATGTTTTCAAATTTATAATATATATATATATATATATATATATTGTGTTTGGAAAATTTTGTTTTGAATTTAATATAATAGTTTTTCAAAGCAATTTAAAAGTTAATTCCATATTTTCAAAACACAAGATAAATAGATTAAGTTTAAAATGAGATTAAAAAGGTTTAATACACTTTTCTTTTATATTTGAAAAATATATTTAGTTTGTATATATATAAAAGTTTTAAATATAAATAAGTGTAGTTTGGATATAAACATAAATATATATATTAATAAAACATTAGTACAAATAATAAATATAAACATAAATTCATATTACATAAATATAAAAGAATAAGAGATTTTCAAAGCAAGGGTTTAAACATAAAAATTCTTGTTTTTAACATTTGTAAGAATAAAATCATGCAAACACATTTGTAACTTAAGAGTCATGCAATAAAACAAGTGGCAATCTTTTTTTCCCTTAAAATTAAACTATAAATAATGTAGTATTAGAGAGAAGCCTGGCTTTTCTTTTCAGTTCAATTCTTTTCTTCCTCAATCTTTTTCTATTTTTTTTTAAAATTTAAAAGGAAATCAATACAACATTAGTTTTCAAATTCAACAAAGCTTCAAACCTGAGTTCAAGTAGTAGATCAACTCAACATAAATTCAATTCAAAGATCCAAGCACTTCAGTTTCAAATTTCAATTTCAACTCAACATAAATAGTTTCAAAAATCAAACAGTTTCCTGATCCAAATCAGAAACATCTGTTCTCTATTTTAACAAGTGAGTAAACCTTTCCCTTAAAAACAGTTCAAATCTGAGATAACTTTGATGCATGTAATGAAATCTTGAAGTAATATAGTATGAAATGTTTGCATGTATGTTTGGATTTGAATGTATGTATATATATGTGATATGTCTGTTTATATGTAGATGTTCACTTCTCTATTGTATTACATGGATAACTTCATCAACAAAAAATTCATGTCTCCCAAATGAATGAATTTTAGACCAAGATCTTTAAAGAAAATAAAATTTTAACATGGTAACATTAATTTTAAGAATGGTTTCAAGATTTTATATTTAGTAAATATTTCAAAAATAAAGAAATATTGTGATGATCTAAATATTAGGTAAATATTAAACATCTTAATTTCAGAACTTGATTATGGAATCAGATTAGTGCTAGAAAATGATGAATTTAGATAGTAATTTCATGACTTTTAAGTAAGTAAATGGTGAGATATTATGAGTTGATTAGAAATTGGGTATTCTTCGATTGTCGACGAATGGCGTGATGATAGTGGCCGTGACCAAGGCTGGAGGAGGCTCGAGACTCAAGGGTCATAGGAAAAATACTCAGAGTATTTCTAGGTCACTGTGGTGGCCAAGGAACGTCGTAGTAGGGTTTGAAATGCTATTTGGGTAGACGAGGTTGTTTGAGTTTGTACGGTGTCGTTGGACCACCGGAGGTTATCGCTTTGAGGGCATCTACGTAGGGGTTCGTGACGCGGCTCTGGACGAGGCGGCGAGATTATTGGTGCATGGGATCGTCGGGGCGTGACCTTTTTCTGATGACTGAGTTTGGGTTTGAATGTGTCGACATGCTCAATTTTGTTTTCGCAGCGAATCAAGGGCGCTGATCGTATTAGGTCATCGGCGCGGTCGTCGTCGACTTGCTGAATACCTCAGCGAGGATTGGAGGTGGTCCGATGATCGAGGCATGTCCACGCATGCATGTCGTATCAAGTTTGAAGTTTTTTGGAAGATGAGCATTTTCTCGAGTAGTACTCGGGTTGATCTCGTGTGTCTCGAAGGAAGAAGAGATGTTAGCGAATCGTCGTTAGCTCGATGGTTTACTCGAAAGGGGAGTCAAAGTTGACTCGGGTTGTTTATTTGTAAAGCCTGTTTTTAATTTTTTTTTTAATAAACATGTACAACTTTTAAACTTAAATGGAACAGAATTTAGATTTCAAAACAAAAGTAAGAACATGTTTTGTGAAGTAATAATCAGGTTTTAAAATGGAAGATCAAGTTTAAGTATGTAAAATGAATCCAGTTTTCAAATATTAACAAGTTTTAATCAATATAAATGTTTAATCGATCTTAAAAAAAGCAAAGGAGAATGATTAAGTTTTTAAAAGCCAATTAAATAAAGTATCAAAGTAAGTATCAACAAGTTTCAATGTAAAAGTTAAGTAATTTAAAATTTATTTTGTTTTAAAGTAATTATATCTGGGATTAATTGTAAATTAATTTATAAGTGTTTTCAATTATTATTTACTAAGGTAATTAGGATGTGATTAAAGTAAGGGTATTTAACTTTAATGAATCAAAGAATTCTAAAATGATGTTTGTATAAATTAATTATTTCTAAGCATTTAATTTAATGACAAATGAGTGATTAAGGTAAATGGTTTATCTTAATTAATTATGGTCTTATTAACAAAAGTAATTTGTGTAATTACTCAATGAACTAAGATGATTAATTTATGTAATTAAATTAAGATAAATTAGTTGGTGATTAATTAAGGATAGTTAATTACTTAATTTAATTAAGGGTTAATTAATTTAAGTAATTAAAGGTCAATTAATTAAAGAGTAATTACTTAATGGAAGTAATTAAGGGAGTAATTACTCAATGTGATTAAATTAATTAATGTAATTAATTTAAGATAATTAATTAATTAAATTAATTAAGGATAATCACTTATGGAATTGATTAAGTGTAATTACTTAGTGTAATTAATAAAGTGTAATCACTTAGTGTAAGTAAATAATGGATAATTACTGAATGTAATTAATAAAAAAGGGAAATTACTTAGTGAAAGTAATTAAAGGATAATTACTAAATGGAAGTAATTAAGGATTAATTACTTAGTGTAGTTAATTAAAGGATTGATTAATTAAGGTAATTAATTAAAAGGTTAGTTAATTAATGAGTGAGATTAATTAAAGGATAAATTAATCAAAGAAAGAGATTATAGAATAATTAACTAATGTAATTAATTATGTTCTAATGTAACTAATTATAGTTAATTAATTAAGATGGTAATTAAAGGTTAATTAATGTGAATGGTTAAAGGATAATTAATTTACTTAATTAATCAAAGGCTTATTACTTAATGTAATTAAAGAATAATTAATCAAGGATGATCTATTAAGATGAAAATTAAAGGATGATTAATTTATTTGTTTGTAACTAATTAATGCTAAGTAAGCAGGATTTAAAAGAGATTGAAGTAATTAGTTTAATTTATTTAAATTAATTAGAAATGGTGTGACTAATTAATCTTGCTTATGGATGGTTGAATGATATTGAATGCCTTGGATTATTTGTTATCTCTGGTGTGTGATATGTGTTGCTTTGTGATATGAGATGCTTTGGTTGAATTGTGATAACATGGATTATCTTTCTTTGATAATGTGAATTATCTATCTGTATGAATATAGAAAATGAAATAAATTGTTATAATTTAAAACAACTTGGCCTTTAAAGACGGTATTTTGGATTTCGGTGAGACCGGGATTGGATTTTCGAATTGGTTATCCGAAAACCACATCGACCCAAATTAAATGATAGGCCGTGAATCTTAAGTGATGTTCGAGATGAAGATTCAGAGTGCAAGGGCTATTGTCGTTAATTCTGAGGGTGATTCCAAAATGAGTGTAACGAGATAGTGCCTTCGGTTTCGTTCGAACTCAGAACGAACTTGTATGGATTGAATGTTTCAGAACATCGTCATTGAAGGACGATGAGCATTCTAAGAGATGTGTTATAAAAAGGTAATCGCAACCTCAAGCCTCATCAACCGGGAATGGAGGGGAGGTACAGCAAGGCTAAATGGGTAGCACCCAAGTAGGATAAAATTTCTCCTGTCCAGAGGTCCCTTTTTATTCGGCTGTGTGGGCAGTTGTTCGCGGCAACTGCTGGGTTGTCTTATTCGGGATTGTCCATTAAGGGGTGGTTCCAGTCTTGTGTTGTAGGGGATCAGGGTGGATCCTCGATACAGTGATCTAGACCAAGAACCGTGACGGGCGGTACCTCGGTAGCCCTGCCATTGTATGGAATCCAATCTTCAATAAGTGCCGTACGTTTTGATTGTGCCCAACTATGTTGGAACGTGAGATGTAAGCATTCCATCTATTTTTGTATTTTACTTGAAAACCCTAGACACTATTATAATATCATTGGATTTCCTATCAAATGTTTTGGTTACCGGAAGGTAAAAAACCCGACATGTTTATTTGTGGCGTGGTCTTACGAGATACCTTTGTTTTCAAATTATTTTCGAAGTTAAACAACTTTAACCCGTTTACTCACACCAGACCCATGTCTGACCCAGAGTGTATTTTTTCTATTTTCTTAAACTCTTGGGTACTCAAATTTTTACGAGTAGCCATGGGATTCATGTTTGCTTTGACAAATTCTAGAGGAGATATGGAGCAGGAGGCTTCATCGTATATAGATATGGTGGTTCCGCTGTGTTAATCTCTGTGTTATACCTTGAGTTGTATGATAGACAAGTTTTTATAACCGTCTAATTTGTTGTGATATAAAGCTGTTTATCTCTGTCAAATGTTGTATACTATGTAATAACTATGTGATTAATATAATTTATTCATTCCGCTGTGAGATTCTGATATTGTTTAGTTCTTTCTTTCCAATCTTTTCTCTTTCTATCCCTTTCTTTCTAATTAATGATGCGTCTTTCTGTGGAATGAAAGGCGGGTCGCTACAGTCGGTATTAGAGCGTTAGGTCGAGGGAATACCTAGTCTTTGGAGTGGTTTCAATCTTGAGAGAGCGTACTTGTATTTATATACATACATACATATATATATATATATATATATACACCAAATTTGTTGGGTTACCTATTCGTATTTTCCAATATGAGTTCTAGAAGTAGAGGGGTAGTGGTGTATGTAGCATGACTACCAGTGGAAGAAGTCTGAGTGTTGAGATTGGAAGAGTATTTGCCAAGACTGTAGACCCAATACAACCTCGTGTAAGCTTTGCAGCATGATGTAAGGATTTCATTAATCTCGAAGGATGGTCTTTTTAATGGTTTAGAGTCCATCATTGAAGTGTGAGCTTGGTTGCGCTCGTGTGAGCGGATTTTCAAGAGTTTGGATCTGTCGGTCAAGTAGAAGCGAGTAATGGTATCTTGGCAACTTTAGGAAGAAGCAGCTGCGTGAAGAGAGACAGTGACCATGGATGTATCCGAGAGTGCTTTTTTTTGGAGCAAGTTTTGAGGTGCGGTTTTACCAACCACAAGGAAGACTCGGATGTATAGGGATTTTCTGGATCTCAGGCAAGGGAGTTTGTCTGCATCTGTGATGAGAAAAAGTTCAGCAAGATGTTTGTGCTTGTTTTGAGACCCGAGTATCCTGGGAGGATGTCTGCCCATCTCAAAGACACATTATAGAATTGGTTGGTATGGTTTTGAGGATCGAGGAGCTTATGGACAAGAAGTCTTTGGCATCAGTGGCAGCTCCAATTAGGAATTCTTTCAACCATAATGAAAGAATTTCAATCCGAATTGGAAGCAGCAGGGTAAGTGGAAACCCATTAGGCAACATCGCAGTTTGGAGTATTCTATGTGCCAACAGGAAGGTCATCTGGCTTAGTAGTGTCTTAGAGGTGGAGTTCAGAAGCAGCAGAGTGGACCCATTTCTTGGTTGGTTCAGAAGATTTATGTTTCAACTGTCTTCAGTCCGAGCATCTGGTGAAAGCTTGCCACTCTTTTATTCTTCTGAGGGTTCAGCAGGACTAGGAGTTTGCATTTTAAGGTGGACCATCAGTTTCTTCTTATAAGCAAAGTCGTTTTTGAAGGATTCGACCTTATTTTGGAATTTCGGTGGATTGGTTAGGCTAGCATAAGGTTGTTCTTACTTGTGAAGAGAGAACAGTATCTTTGGAAATTGAACTGGATAGGATCGCAAAAGTGACTTGCGATAGTTTGAGTGTTCTCTTGGGTAATCTTTTGTATGGGATTGAGGCATCTCTAGAGGATGTTGGAGCTATCGAAGTTGTCAGAGATTTGTTCTGATGTCTTTGAAGAAGTCAATAGTTTGTCCGCATCAGGAGATTGAGTTCCATATCGACTTGGTTCCAGAAGCGATACCTGTGGTTCAGCTAAGTAGAAGGATGGTTCCTAGAGAGAGCATTTGGTGAAGCAGTTCAGGATTTCATGGAACTTCTGTGATTTATCTATTTGATTTAGTGTCGAGTTTCTCCAGCTAAGGGTAGTTGAATTCATTATACCCTTGACTGCATTCAGAGAACTAAACTGTTTCTTGAGTAGTTGGTTATGTCTTTTAGGATTAACCAACACTCTAGTGTATTTTATGGATCAGATGAACCGTGTCTTCCGGGATGTGTTGATCAAGTTGTTCTCGTGTTCATCAACGGCATTCCATCAGAGTGGCGCAACAGAAGCTAAGGTAGCATCTATTCTAGAGTCGAAGAAACCGCGGACTCCTACATGAAGTTTTTCAGGACCTGAAGGCAAAGCTGTCAAGTGCACCTGTTTGGTTATTCCGGATAGGAGAACTAAGTTTGAAGTCTGCTAGTGCTTGTGGAGTAGAGATTGTTTCTAGATTTCGGAGGATCTGAGGGGCACCATTTTGTTGGGTAGAATCTGAAGATCGTCTTGTTCTTGGTCCAGATTTGTTTTGAGAGGCATCAGCGTAGGTTGAGCTGATCAAGAAAGGATGTGGGCTGCCCAAGATTGTCAAAAGAGTTATATGGATAAGAGACAAAGGAATTCAGAATTCGAAGTTGGAAATTTGGTATTTGATAAGGTTTCTCCAATCAAAGGAGTAACAAGATTGGGTAAGATTGGGAAGCTAGCTCAGAAGTGTATTGGATCTCTCTGTATTCTCGAAAGGATAAGTACGTTGGTCTACAGGATTGAATTGCCAGTCCAGATGGCTGGGATTCACAGTTTATTTCGCGTGTCTCATCTAAGGAAGTACGTGCATCTCTGGTTGTGGAACCAGCAGTTCAGGAGGATTTGAAAGTTGAGTCAGATGTGATTGTGGTCAGACATCATGTTCAGATTGTAGATCTAGATGAGAAGGAGCTCAGGAGCATAGTGGTGTAGCTAGTTAGGGTCCAGTAGAGCGAGGATCCCAGCGATTGTACCTGGGAAACAATAGATAGTATTAGGAAGTCCTATCTAGAATTTCGTCTGGATAGTTGGATTTGTTTGTTTGAATAAATTGGTTGCTATGATTGATAGTATATGGTTGATGTATGCCTTTTTGTTTGAAAGTAAAACCTTTGCTAGATTATTAAATTACCTTTGCTTTTAAATTTCGGGGACGAAATTCTTTTTAGGGGGGATAATGCGATGTCCTGGAATTTTAGGCAACATTTATTTGATAATCCTCTTTAATAATCATTTAAATTTGGTAATATTGTTTAAATTTTTTATTTTATAACTATTTAGTTTGAAAATATTGGTTTAATAATCTTCTTTATAATTATTTTAAAATTTGCAAGTTTAATCTTTTCAAAAGCTAATAATATTTAATTGGTAAAACTTAACATTCAAAGCTAATAAAAATATTTTCTAATAATAATGTATATATATATATATATGCACATTGTGATTAGGAAGCTTTGGTTAGAATTTAATAAAAAGATATGTTTTCAAATTTATAATATATATATTTGTATATATTATGATTTGGAAAATTTTGTTTTAAATTTAATACAATAGTTTTTCAAAGCTATTTAAAAGTTAATTCTATATTTTCAAAACACAAGATAAATAGCTTAAGTTTAAAATGAGATTTTATAAAAATGTTTAATACACTTTTCTTTTATATTTGAAAAAAAGATTTAGTTTGTATATATATATATATATATATATAAGTTTTAGACATAAATAAGTGTAGTTTGGATATAAACATAAATATATATTAATAAAACATTAGTATAAATAATAAATATAAACATAAATTCATATTACATAAATATAAAAGAATAAGATATTTTTAAAGCAAGGGTTTAAACATAAAAATTCTTGTTTTTAACATTTGTAAGAATAAAATCATATAAATTCATTTGTAAGTTAAGAGTCATGCAATAAAACAAGTGGCAATCTTATTTTCCCTTAAATTTAAACTATAAATAATGTAGTATTGGAGAGAAGCCTGGCTTTTCTTTTCAGCTCAATTCTTTTCTTCCTCAATCTTTTTCTCTTTTTTTTTTAAATTTAAAAGGAATTCGGTACAAAATCAGTTTACAAATTCAACAAAGTTTCAAACCTGAGTTCAAGCAGTTGATCGACTCAGCATGAATTCAATTCAAAGATCTAAACACTTCAGTTTCAAATTTCAGTTTCAACTCAACATAAACAGTTTCCAAGATCAAACAGTTTCCTGATTCAAATCAAAAACATCCGTTCTCTATTATAACAAGTAAGTAAACCTTTCCCTTAAAAACAGTTTCAAATCGGAGATTTAACTTTGATGCATGTAATGAAATCTTGAAGTAATATAGTATAAAATGTTTGCATGTATATTAGGATTTGAATGTATGTATATATATATATATATGTGATATGTCTGTGTATATGTAGATGTTCACTTCTCTGTTGTATTACATGGATAACTTCATCAAAAAAAAATTCATATCTTCCAAACGAATGAATTTTAGACCAAGATCTTTAAAGAAAAAAGATTATAACATGGTAACATTAATTTTAAAAATGGTTTCAAGATTTTATATTTAGTAAATATTTCAAAAATAAAGAAATATAGTGATGATCTAAATGTAAGGTAAAAATCTAACATCTTAATTTCAGAATTTGATTATGGAATCAGATTAATGTTAGAAAATGATGAATTTAGATAGCAATTTCATGACTTTTAAGTAAGTAAATGGTGAGATATTATGAGTTGATCAAAAATTGGGTATTCGTGATTGTCGATGAACTCCACGATGTTAGTGGCCGTGACCAAGGCTGGAGGAGGCTCGAGACTCGAGGGTCGTGGGAAAAATTCTCAAAGTATTTCTAGGTCACCATGGTGGCCAGGGGACATCGTAGTAGGGTTTGAAATGTTGTTTGGGTAGGCGAGGTTGTCTGAGTTCGTACGGTGTCATTGGACCACCGGAGGTGATCGCTTAGGGGGCAATCGACGTAAGGGTTCGTGACGCGGCTCTCGACGAGGCGCGAGATTACTGGTGCATGGGATCGCCAGGGCATGACGTTTTTCCGATGATCGAGTTTGGGTTCGAATGTGTCGACATGCTCAATTTTGTTTTCGTGGCGAATCGAGGGTGCTGATCGTATTGGGTCATCGGCATGGTCGTCGTCGACTTGCTGAATACCTCGTCGAGGATCGAAGGTGGTCCGATGATCGGGGCATGTGCACGCGTGCACGTCATATCAGGTGTGTTCAAGTTTTTGGGAAGACGAGCATTTTCTCGGGTAGTACTCGGGTTGATCTCGTGTGTGTCTCGAAGGAAGAGGAGACGTGAGTGAACCGTCGTTAGCTCGGGGGTTTACTCGGAAGGGGAGTCGAAGTTGACTCGGGTTGTTTATTTGTATAGCTGGTTTTTTTTAAAAGTAAACATGTACAGCTTTTAAACTTAAATGGAACAAAATCTAGATTTCAAAACAATAGTAAGAACATGTTTTATGAAGTAATAATCAGGTTTTAAAATGGAAGATCAAGTTTAATTATGTAAAATGAATCCAGTTTCAAGTATTAAAAAGTTTTAATCAATATAAATGTTTAATCGATTTTAAAAAAAGCAAAGGAGAATGATCAAGTTTTTAAAAGCTAATTAAATGAAGTTTCAAAGTAAGTATCAACAAGTTTCAAGTTTTAATGTAAAAGTTAAGTAATTTAAAATTTGTTTTGTTTTAAAGTAATAATATCTTGGATTAATTTTGTAAATTAACTTCTAAGTATTTTCAATTATGATTTAATGTGGTAATTAGGATGTGATTAAAGTATGGGTATTTAACTTTAATAAATCAAAGAATTCTAAAATGATTCTTGTATAAACTAATTATTTCCAAGCATTTAATTTAATGACAAATGAGTGATTAAGGTAAATGGTTTATCTTAATTAATTATGGCCTTACTAACAAAAGAAATCTGTATAATTATTTAATTAACTAAGATGATTAATTTATGTAATTAAATTAAGATAAATTAATTGGTGATTAATTAAGGATAGTTAATTACTTAATTTAATTAAAGGTTAATTAATTTATGTAATTAATGGTCAATTAATTAAAGAATAATTACTTAATGGATGTAAATGTGATTAAGTTAATTAGTGTAATTATTTTAAGATAATTGATTAATTTAATTAATTAAGGATAATCACTTATGGAATTGATTAAGTATAATTACTTAATGTAATTAATAAAGTGTAATTACGTAGTGTAAGTAGTTAATGGATAATTACTGATTGTAATTAATAAAAAGGGAAATTACCTAGTGAAAGTAATTAAAGGATAATTCCTAAATGGGAGTAATTAAGGATTAATTACTTAATGTAATTTATTAAAGGACTGATTAATTAACGTAATTAATTAAAAGGTTAGTTAATTAATGAATGAGATTAATTAAAGGATAAATTAATCAAAGAAAGAGATTATAGAATAATTATTAATGTAATTAATCAAGGGTTAATGTAATTAATCATAGTTAATTAATTAAGATGGTAACTAAAGGTTAATTATTGTAAATTGTTAAAGGATAATTAATTTGCTTAATCAATTAAAGCTAATTACTTAATGTAATTAAAGAATAATTAATCAAGGATGACTAGTTAAGATGATAATTAAAGGATAATTAATTTTTTTGTTTGTAATTAATTAATGTTAAGCAAGTAGGATTTAAAAGTGATTGAAGTAATTAGTTTAATTTATTTAAATTAACTAGAAATGTTGTGACTAATTAATCTTGCTTATGGATGTTGAATGATATTGAATGCCTTGGATTATTTGATATCTCTGGTATGTGATATGTGTTGCTCTGTGATATGAGATGCTTTGGTTGAATTGTGATAATATGGATTATCTACCTTTGATAATGTGAATTATCTATCTGTATGAATATAGATAATAAAATAAATTGTTATAATTTAAAACAACTTCGTCTTTATTTACGGCCTTTTGGATTTCGATGAGACCGGGATCGGATTTTCGAATTGGATATCCGAAAACCACATCGATCCAAATTAAACGATAGGTCATGAATCTCAAATGATGTTCGAGATGAAGATTCAGAGTGCAAGGGCTATTGTTGTTAACTCTGAGGGTGATTCCAAAATGTGTGTAACGAGATAGTCCCTTCGGTTTCGTTCAAACTCGGAACAAACTTGTATGGATTGAATGCTTTCAAAACATTGTCATTGGAGGACGATGGGCATTCTAAGAGATGTGTTCTAAAAAGGTAAACGTAGCCTCAAGCCTCATTAACGGAAATGGCTAAAACAGGGGAGGTGCAGCAAGGCTAAGTGGGTAGCACCCAAGTAGGATAAGATTCCCCCTGTCTAGAGGTCCCTTTTATTCGGCTGTGTGGGCAGTTGTGCATGACAACTGCAGGGTTGTCTTATTTGGGATCATCCAGTAAGGGATGGTTCCTGTCTTGTGTTGCAGGAGATCATGGTAGATCCATGGTACGGTGATCTAGGCCACGTACATTTTGATTGTGTCTAACTATGTTGGAGCGTGAGATGTAAGCATTCCAGCTATTTTTGTATTTTACTTGAAAACCCTAGACACTACTATAATAACATTGGATTTCCTATCAAATGTTTTGGTTATCGTAAGGTAAAAACCCGACATGTTTATTTGTGGCGTGGTTTTATGAGATACCTTTGTTTTCAAATGATTTCAAAGTTAAACAACTTTAACCCGTTTACTCACACCAGACCCATGTCTGACCCATAGTTTATTTTCTGTTTTCTTAAACTCTTGGATACCCAAATTTTTATGAGTAGCCAAGGGATTCAGGTTTGCTTTGATTAATTCTAGAGGAGATATGGAGCAGAAGGCTTCAGCGTATATAGATATGGTGGTTCCGCTGTGTTAATCTCTATGTTATAACTTGAGTTGTATGATAGATAGGTTGTTTATAACTATCTAATGTGTTGTGATATAAAGGTGTGTATCTTCGTCAAATGTTGTATACTATGTAATAGATATGTGATTAATATATTTTATTCATTCCGCTGTGAGATTCTGATATTGTTTAGTTCTTCTTTTCCTATCTTTTCTCTTTCTATCCCTTTCTTTCTTATTAATGATGCGTCTTTCTATGGAATGAACGGTAGGTCGTTAGTTGCATGAAGGGGAAAAAAAATAAACAAGCATGAAAAAAGTTCGATCAAACAACTACATGAAAGTGAGTCAACGAAATGACTACACAAAGGCAAGTTAACCACAAGTGACATGCACTAAGCAAGTGGGGGAAATAACTGATCCTATAGGTATCTCAACGAATGAGTATTCTTAGTGTGAATTGCTTTCTTCCAAGGCGAGACTAATGTGAAAAGCTCTGAAAGTTTAGCTACTAAAGTTTTATAGTTCTAAATGTACCGGATATTCATAACATATGTTCAATATAATATCGCAATGCTAAGGTGACACGCCTATATCGAATGATGCAAGTGTTATGATATCGAATATAGCCCATGGTACAGACTGCAAACTAAGAGGTATAGGGCTAGAAACTGAAAATAATACCACGACTCGGGGTGTGACCAATGTAGTCAAGCCTTTAGGATGAACAATTAGCCTACAAAATCAAGCTATCGAACACACTAACAAATATAGTAAGTTATAAAACAACATGCTTGCTTAAGATATCATTTTAATCACATAGAGTTATATACTCTTCAAATAGTAATTATTAAATTAAGCCAGTGTCCCATAGCCACTAGGTGTTGCTAAAAATTTACTGTTAGATAGTAAATTTCACTATCCAAACACTCTACACAAACAAGTTGTATGATTAAACAATAAAATGATAATTAATCTCCGATGAACACTTATTATTACTAAACTATTTAAGTATATTTCTTATTTCATAGAAAAAGAAATAATTATTTAGAAGCTAAATCCCACAAATTCACCATATAAACAATTATTAAAAAAACAGTTTTCCACTTAGATTTTTATAAAATGCATAAATTCTTTTTAAAACTCAAGATTTTAGTATGATAAGTACAATTTGGTTTCATATAAGAATAAAAGAATTTTCTAAAGATATAACGTTATACACAGACACATACACACTGATCTTTTAGAATTTTCCTCCTTTGAAATCTATGTACACTATATTATAGAATCATATGTATATACTGATAATTCCATTTCATGAAATTAGAGTGTTAAATGAAATTAAACACATATATACAAAGATCAAACTACAAAACAATCAACCAAAATGAAAATAAAAATAAAAGCAGAATCTAAAACAAATGCCCAAAAACCCATGACTGGTCGACTGAAAGGTTCCCCTTAGTCGGCTGGTCAAATGACTAGAGCAATACGAAAAAATTCTCAACCGATCGATTAAAACATCACCTTTAATCGACTATTTGAATGCTTGAAGCAAATCCCAGGTAGTCATTTATATAATCTCGAGTGCGATTTTGAGTGGTTCTAACAAATAAATTATGATATCTAATGCATTATCACACAACTAAACTTGCATGCAATAATGCATAGGATATGGAATTAATCATGCATCTCCGGTTACTAAACTTGCAAATATGATTACATATTGTAAACCGAGTTACTATATTTCAACTATAGTCAGAAATCTAATTTAATCAAAACCTAATCCGATGCAATCTAAAATCATAACAAAATGCAATTCATAGTTTAGAGATAATTGTGAAGAAACTCTCACCTTTCTTTCTTTCGTCTTAAGCTAGAACATATAAAAATTGCCGGAGCCTCTTCTCAACTATCAAAAACCTAAAACAGAAGATTACATATACCACATAGGAGAATATAAATTTAACATAAATCAGAAATTGATGGTACTAAAAGATAGGAAGAAGGAAGAAGATGATACCTTGAATCTCGTAGAATTTCTAGAGGACTCTATTACTTGATTTTTAGATAATAAATTTAAGTTTTGAACAAAGTATTTAGATACATTTCTTATTTTTATTTTTTGGGTTTACTGCAACTGATTCTGATCATACGAATAAAGAGAATAGAGAAATCCTCTATTCTTTCTTTGAAAATAGGCTTAAACCCAAAAAGAAATAATTACAAATCTTATTTAAACAGTAAGACATCATTCTCATTATTTTTACTAAAAGCCTTTCATTATATTCTTAAAGATTTAAACCTTTTTTAACCATGGTTTTGAAAATAAATCCAATCCAACCTATATTCTGAAATACATACTTTTTTTAGAAGTCATGTTGTATACTAATTAAATTCTTATTTATCACATTTTAAAATAAAATCCGTTTAAAGATATAAAAAGATATTTCTATACTTTAAACTTTCTGTTACGTTTTATAAAGGGTTTTTTAACCACAAACGTTTACATTTTCTAATAAAATAGTTTTTATTCAAGAAGATAAAAGGGATACTTTCGAATTCTTCATTAATTTAGTGTAACAAACCAGGATTTTTGACCCTCGAAATTCGACACTGATACATCCACTTTATTAAACGCCAAGTAATTGAATGCCGGAAAGCCTGACTATTAGGAAAAAAGAAAGAAGGAAGAAGATAAGAGGAAAAACTAAACAACACAAAATCTCACAATAGAACAAATAATCTATAATATACAATAAACCTTTACACAAAAGTCAATCTGTAATATATGTATACACAGACATCAATCATAGTACACTAACATATTTCATCACGGATAATTATAATAATCTGCCCTCACAATTGCTGGTAAATACAACAATGAGTACAGCGGACAAATAACCATGTACGTAGATACGTCTCTGGGCCTTTAGCTCGTCTTTTGAAGCTCCAAAACATTTAATTAAATCTATAATATGCTCAGTCTAACCTGAGCATGATAAAATATAACACTCGAGTCAGTTTGGAAAATCAGTGTGAGAAAAACACACCTAAATTTTAAAGTTATATAAAAATCTTTGAAATCAAAAAGTATCTTGCAAGATAACGCCATATATAAACACGGACGGGTTTTTACCCTACGATAACCAACTTTTTTATATTGAAAATCCATTCATATTATAATAATGTCCAGGTTTAAAGTAAATAGATAAAATAGCTAAGTTGTTTGCATCTCATATTCCAACATACTAGGCTCTAAAATCGAAAATATAAGTGTCGTATTGAAGAATGTATTCCAACTAATGACTGGGCTACTTGGGTATCGCCTGTCATGGTGCATCTCTAGATAAAATAACACTGAGGACTTCACCTAGACCCACTATCGACATAGGACTGGCCTACCCCTTGCTGGATAATGCTGAATATGATCACCCCTCCGTTAGTGGGCCTCGAAGCATACAAATGAGGGATAATAGCAACTTAAGATAGGGATGATCGTACACTACTCGGGAGCGACACACTTAAACCTATTTTAGTCATTCTCGGTTGATGAGGCTTGAGGCTACGTTTTACTTTTATATAGCACTTCCCATGTGGAATGCTAATATTGCCTTCTAGGCTATAATGCAATACCAGCATTCATCCATATAAGTTCATCCTAGGACTGAATGAAACACTTAAGAGCTCCATCTCCAATTCCATTATCTTCAAGATGTCCTTACTTTGAAACGAATTCGTTGGATCAAAGTGGTTCTCAGATAACATACCCGATCTTGGTATGTTCGAAACAATATTTGATAATTTTCGGTAAACTCAACCACTATTCTTGAGGAAATACATAGTCAAAGATAAGATCGGAGATCACTTCTAATCATTAGTGGATGGATTTCCTTATCATTGTCCTAGTACGCACAGTAATTCATTATCGGAGATGATTATGCCATATAACTCACATGTTTCCCCTAGATATTTTCCAAGGTTACATTTTGGGTCCAATTTTGATAGTCGGTTATTTAACAATTGAATAACAAACATTAAATCGGGGATTTATTTCATAGGGAAAAACCAACTTTGGTTTAGCATATAAGAAATCACTAGCCGCATGTTATAAATTTTTCATAAATAAAACCATTTATAAATTACTTATATAAGAATACTTTTACAAAAATATATCAACCGATTCCTATATTTTCAATACTTAGAAAATGTCCAATACTTACCTTAACGGTATAAGTATGTTTATAACATCGAGAAAAACTTCCTTTTTATTTGATTCAAAAACCATCCACAAACTCCTTATAATTATCTAAAACCATTTATAAACCATTTTATAAAACTCCTGAAATCATTTATAAAACATCTTTTATAAAAATCAATCATTTTTAAATTCTTTTTGTACATTTCTAAGAATCATTTATAAATCCTTTATAAATCTCTAACCCATTTATCAAACTTCCTGTATAAATCTATAACCTGTTTTTTAAGTTCATTCATAAATATCCAACCATTTATAAAATTCTTCACCTTGTAGATAATCTTCCTTATATCTCCAAACCATTTGTAAGCTCCATTATAAAATTCAAGTCTTTCAACACTATTCATGGGTTTTGAAAACATTAATAAATAATTATAAATCATTTATTCCAAAACACCATTATGGTTATTAATAATAAATATTATAAATAAATGTAAATTATTAACTTTTAAAACGTCATAAAATAATAATTAATAATTTCAACATACTATTTAAGAAATAATAATAATTAATCTTAGCCATTTTTCTAAATAATAATAATTTAATTTCAAAACCTTATTTATAATCCTTATTATTAATTTCAAACCATAATTATTCTTGAAATAATTGTCCTTTCAAATCATTAATATTTTGGTAAATCCTTTAAAATAATATTAACTATAAATAAATAACTTTGAACAATATTATTATAATTAAATAACCATAAAATAATATTGATATAATTTAATAAGTTTTAAAAAATATTACTATAATTAAATAACTTAAAAATAATATTAATATAATATAAAAATTTTAAAATAATATTAGTATAAATAGATAATCTTTAAAACATAATATTAACATAAATAGATAATTTTCAAAATAGAATATTTTCGAAACCCAATTTTGGATTTAAAAATCATATTTAAAAACCAATTCCAACTAAAATGGAAATTTATATTATTTATAAAATACTGATTTGAGGCCAATAACCACCAAGCACTAAACAAATCTTGATATTGATTTTCTACCACTATGGGTTTTCAGTTTTTACATATAACATTATCATAATCCATATTCCAATAAATTAGTTCTATTATCCAATAATTCATATAAACTTGAATATTTTTGAAATCAATTCAATAATAACAAGGAATCCCATTGTATCCCTCCAACCCTTTTCCCCTGCATTACAAACGTTATGTAATCATAAAATATAAATCAACCGCTACAAGGCAGGATTTGTATACAAAGGGTCATCCGCTCTTACACGGGAACGTAATAGGGTCTCATCCACTCTAATAGGTGGGAAAATATCCAAACCAAGTAGTAAATGTAGTAATTCATTCGAATAATCATTTAACAATTTTTATCAACTATAAATAATACTAGTTAAACCAAAAAGGCGGGTTTAACTCACCGAAATTTCTGTCACCGCCAAGGCATTCCAGGTTGGAACCAAAATCAAACGATGTCCCATTTTAGCCCAAATTTCAGCTTCCTTTTAATTGAACCAATCTAGCTCCAATGCAAAGCTTTTATCATTATGAGCGCAACGTAAAAATTTGCTCCTCAGTTGGACCTCGTATGACAGAGTTATATAATTTTTAAGTTATCGATTAATTATATAATTTAATATACACAAATCAACTAAATTACAAGTATAGCCCTCACCACTTCTTCCCCAATTCAAGATTAACCCATGCGCATATGTTCATCACCATGCACGCCTCCTTCCAAGCCCCTCCATCCATCCATGCCGCGCCCCACGGCCGCCACCGTTCTCTCTCTAAAACCGAGCCCGACCTTTCAATCATCGTTTAGTTCAACCTAAGCCTCCCTATAAAAATGCAACCAAACTTCCCTAGAGTTGCTGCGCAACACCGCAATCCCTCCATGGTGAACGGACCACCCACAACTTCAACTCGAGGTGCCCTTTTCATCGCGAGTCCAAATCAATGTTTCGTTTGACGAATCATCGACTACAATTCCATAAATCTTTAAACATAGCTCCTAAAGCTCACAACTCAATTGTTTTGCCAGCCGCACTCACCCCCTTCGCCAAACTCCATCAAATCCCCTATCAAAATGAAGATCTAAGAAAGACAAGACCAATAAAATTAGTTTTAGGATTTCCCATAGTGTATTAAATTTTGATTTAGATTTGAAATGAAGAAAAGCACTCAAATTTCTATTGCAGGCAGTCATTTAAGCGGGAAGGGTACAGTTAGGCGTGTGGGGGAGGGATGGGAAAATGTGGAAAGTGAGGGTGAGGTCTCATCATAAGATAAGGTATATATATTATTTTATATTACCAAGCTATATAAATTTGAACCCTAATCGAGACATGCAGCTAGGCATTCTATTTGTTTACGCTATTCCGAATACAATGGAACTAGTCTTAGAACTAATCTTAAGATCTAATTCAATCACATGTAGAAGATAACCTTTTAAGCCCAGTTATTATATTAAATTTTCAATATTAAATTCTGTGAGTTTCGATCTCGCATGGCCAAACGATACATCTGCTCGCCGTGAAATTTATTGATGTATTATAATTCTTTATTACGAATCTAATGAAACCGGTTTCGTTGATATACGAGACAGTTCCCCGAAAGGCTATATTTGTATGTTAATTAAAATAGGTTATTTTCAAAATTGGTTAAATCACTTTTAAATCCAATTTAAAAGTTTTATAATCTTCATTCTTATTAAATAGAATTTAAATAAGCTTTGAAATTATTTTCATATAGAGTAATACCTAAGATTCAATTATTTAAACAATTTCAATTATTAAATTCAACAATTAAATTATGAAATAAATCGCTATATTCGAAATTAGAGTTATTTAATCTATAAAATTATCTTTTCACTATTTAAAATAAATTAAATATTTCAAATTCAAATAATTAAAATTTTCGGATGTTACAATTAGAATTTAAACATTCTAAAACAATTTGTCTCCTTTTTAATAACATCAAAATCCACATTTTTCTTTGTTTTAATAATTAAAATCTCAAATTTACATAATTATTTTCGGAATAATTATTTCAAACTTCTAGTTATTGTATTTAATAATTCGCGTTGTTATATAATTAATTCAAAACCAAGTGGTATTGTTGGAATTTCTTCGAATACCCCTCGTTATACAACATCTTAGGTGTTGAACTAATTTTAAATTTAACAAAACTTATATCGTTGGGTTCATGCTCATTTTCCAACCAACTATCATATATAATGTTTTTCGATTGGAGTTCAAATGAAAAGTTATTAACGTTTGAAAGTTTACTTTCGAAAATAACTATACGTAGAAATATTGTAATAAAATCAATTAATGCTAATTGGTAACATTAATAGAGATTTAAATGTTAACATTAAATTAAAGTCTTAGAGAATTATAAAGGGAGAAAGAATTGAACAAGATCAATTAATAGAGCAAAAAAAATAGATATAATCAATTAATGGAGGAAATAAATTAAAAAATCGAAGAACAAAACAAATCACCATTTAAAAACATATACAGGTCTACCCCTAATTTCCTAGGTCAACCATTACAGGTCGACCCAAGCCTTGGGTGATCGAGCCATGAAGTTTGAAAGCAGCAGTAAATTGTTATTAAATGGCCTGAATTTTTAATTAGTTTAATCTAGTGGTTGGCATTGATTTGAATCCTTTTAAATTCGGACCTAGGGTTTCACTTCAAGCTCATAATTTTCCAATGAGCCCGGAAGCTCAATCATTTTCTCTTCTCCTCCAAAAATATAAATTAATAAAAATAAATCTAGGTTGCTATTTTACACGTGTATACTACTACAGGATTATAGAGGATGACAAAGATAGAAGATAGTACAAATCAAGTTGCTATAAACAAGGGAGCCAGATGTTGAAATGTAGATAAATGGGATTAGATCCGGAGATTAGGGAATGCTTAAATAAATGTGAGTAGGAAAAATTACATGTTTGTAATAAAATTATATTTATTACATTGTAATTTATTTCAACTATTCCTATTTACAATCGATTTGGATTTATAATCTGCAAACATAAAATTGTTAGAGTTATATTTAAAAGTGTGTAATGATTAGGGTTGGGCACATGGTTGGTTTAGTTTGAGATCAATCAAAAATATTGAAACCAAACACCATCCGAGAAATAAAACCAAACCAAAATGATATCTTTTAAAACAAAAGCCAACAAAACCAATAATTTTTTTTAGTATGGGTTAGCTTATGTAACATAAGAATAAATAATTAATTGATTCCATATGATGCAAACATTTTGAAAAACTAACTCCTCTTATAATAGCAATAACATGAATTGAAAGAAAAATAATACTGCTATGAAAATATTGTATATAATAGTGGTTCTGGTATTAGTTTTACTATTTTAAAATAATTTAACATTTAAATTTGGTTAAATTGGCTAGTTCGGTTTTGAAATATTGAAAACCAAACCCAACCAATAAACCAAAGAAATATAAATAAAGAAACTAAAATCAACCAATTAACTAATAAAACCGAACCGAACCAACCAAACTTAATTGGTTTGGTTGGTTATGCATTTTGAAACAACAAATACTCATCATTATTAATGATTAGATATAAATCTATAAATGCGTAGTGATTAAATTTGTAATTGCAAGTGCGTAATGATTAGCTGTAAATATATTGTTTATTCATTATGAATTCAAGTGGAATGGATATAATAAAAAGATCATGGAACAGATTATAGTAGATTTTAACTAAAGTTGAAAACTTGCCTATGTATGTGATCCCAGTAACTTACTATGAAATTGATAATTACAAATTGGTAATTTAATGTAATAAAAAATGTAAAATAAAAAGGGACTTTACTAAAATTACGGGTAAAGTGATATTTTAATATATTGGAATTTTAGGCTGTCGCTAGCAGGTTTCTATGCATTATCAATTTTAAATAAATAAAATTGCAGTGTTTGAAATGACAAGGAATACGCATAAAAAGGAAGAGATGTACAACATGAGGATATTTACCACATTTCTTACTGCCTATTTCACCAAATAAAACGATACATTCCTTGTAATCACAAACGTCACATAAATCTGTCTTTTGGGTAAGATGTAGAAATTTATAGTGTTAACATTTTTAGAGTATGAATGTAGTTCTAATGCATTAAAATGAAGTAAACCATAAAAGTTAAACGATAAGACATGAATGTGATAAAAGATTCTAAAGAGCTAAGAAAGGAAAATACTAATAAAACTTGAAATTAAATAAAAAGAAAATGTGAAAGATAGACAAGAAGAAATAAAGGGATAATATGGGAACGAAAATGGAAAATAGAGAATGTACAACATGAGTTAGCTATGTACAAAGGATGGTCTGTTCGTGGTGCTTGGGTCACCGGACCCACTTTGTATAGATAACATATGCTCTTGCCCCGGTCAATTCCCTTCGACTTACATCAACTTCCCTTGGATTTTGGGCGTAGTTCAAGCGGGGATTTTATTCAAAGTAAAACATACCTAATAACGTTGAATGCTAAGTTTTGTTGTTGAAGATAATTTTCTAGTCATCCCATCTTTAGTCTGAAGGAGGAGCTTCCATTCCTCCAGGAGCTGGATCCTCTACAGCTTAGGTTTCGCCTTTTTATTTATGTTCTGTTGGGATGATTTAGTATGGTTGAATTATAAGGTAAAGTTACTCTTGTAGAGTTGTAGTTGAATTTTGATTAGGCACAACTTCAATCTTCGAAAACCAATGCATGAGTTATTCGATTGCAGATATCCATCCATTATGGTTTTTGGAATTCAACCTTAACACCAGCTTCTGTCTCTGGGGACTATTAGCTTAATTGCTTGGTTTTGAGGATTTCTTTTTCTAGAATAATGAGGTAGCTTATTCTAACCAGTTCCTTCATTGTTCTTGTTTATGCTTAGTTGAGTTCATTCGACAAAGTGTTGTCTATATGCCCTAGTCCATTGGGCTGATTACTCCAAATACTAAGTCGATATGTTTTCAGGAGACTAGGTCTCTGAAGTAATACATTTGATTGTCCCAATTTGATTGACACAATAGATCCTATCTTCGGTCTCTAGGGACTTTTCTATTTGAGTCCAAGCTCTGCATTTAATAGTGATGTCAATGTGTATTGGAAAGATGCATTTCCAACGTCTCTCACTAAAATAAATTCTTCCAAGTCAAGTGTCGAGATCCTAATCATGTGTTGGTGTCTATTTTAACCTGTGTACGGATGACTCAACTCTGTGGATTTTTTTCTTGATATTGTGGATCTTCGAATAATGCAAAATTCCAAAAGGTAGAGATGAAATCTCGATCAAGCTCTTGCTTTTGTTTATGAAAGCCAATGTATTGATAGTTTCATTTAGGGGTCTCTTCTTAGCATCTCCAACCTTCGAGCAATGGCATTCCTTTTGCTAGTTAGTCTAAGTGATCTAGTCGAACCTAAAGTAGGTCATCAACCCTTCTTTGCATCGCCAGCCTTTGAGTGAAGGTAAATTTCTGAAAGTTAAATCCTTTGTTTCCTTGGTTAGTAATTTTGTTTCCAGCATGTTCTATTATGCGAGATAAGACTATTATCTAACCAATCTTGTAGTTATTCATATTTGGACTTAGCAACAGTACATTCGACCAAGTATTTATGCGTTCATCCCTATTCAAGGGACTAGCTATTTCGAATGCCTATATTTGGGCATTTGTGAGAGATATAAAGTTTTGGTATAAATGATTCAATTTCCCCTCATCCGGCTTCAATCTTATTCTTGGATTGAGAAAGTAGGATGATTTTTGATTTTCTTGGAAATTTTCCTACTTGTCCTTAGTTGTGGATGCCTTGTTTAACTGCCAACATCATCATGGAAATCATGTTTATATTTCAGCTCCTACCTTCGAGATCTAGCAACTTAGTTGCTTTGTTCCAAGCAAACTTCTCTTGAAGCTGCCTATCTCTAGACGACATCAAATTTCTTCCTAGGTTGAATACTAGAAGTTTGGTCACGTATCAGCTTCTATCTCTGGAAACTAGCACATAAGCGGCTCGAACCTTGGGATTTCCCATTAGCACCACCATATCTTCAGGAAGTGGCTGATTTCTAGGATGTAATGTCGAACCATCCTATTGACCTTTGGAAGGTTATGTCTTCTTGTTGTTCCCTATCTTTGGGAAATAGTAGTTTTCCTAAGACAACAGTAATTGGGGACCAACTTCTATCTTCAAAAGACTCAGGAGGTTGGGATCGATTTTCCCATAAGTTTGGTGGTGCCTTTAATATAGTTGGGTATTAGTTTCGATCTTCAGAAATAGAACTTTGATGATTGGAATCTAAGTCTTTTCTTAGTGTTGTCTGTCCTTGGGCAGCATTAAAGTCATGTTGATTAGGATTATATCATTTATTTGATCCTACGAAGTTGAGTAGATTCCTTTAAACCCAATATGGCTGCTTTCTCAACTTTTCTTAACTTTGGGAATTTATAGAAGATTAAACACTGTAGGGCGAGTCATTACATTGCCTCAAGTACGATTGCACTCTTCCCATCATGACCATAGATCATAAGAGTTCAATAGTGCTTGTCTTGGATATATGACAATTAACTTGTCTTCTTTTAAGCCATATGTACTCCGCTAGGGTGTTCACATTGTTGTGAATTTCTGCCTTATTTGTTGATTTCAATCTTTGGGAATTGATGATTTAGCCACTCGATTTTGAACGCTCTTCTTGTTGTTGTCGTCTACCTTAGGACAACAATTTGTTATCCATAGATAGAAGTCGAGGGTCCGATCGGTCTTTACATGGTTGATTATTCCTAGCATGGCTTCAGTCCAAGTAGTTATGAATCTACGATGATTGGTGGTTATCCTTCATGACATTACTAGTTCTCTGAGTAGTTTCAGGTTCCTGAAAGACTAGTTACTCCCTGTAGACATTTCCAACCTTTGGGCTATGCTAGATTCCTGCTTGTTACCATTTGAGAACTTAGTCAAACACCTTCTTATGTCTTTGGAAATTGGTACATCGATGATTTGATTTCGAAAATGCCTTCCGTCGTCATCCATATCTACTCGACGATAAGTTCCTCCTTTTATCACCTATTTCTAAGCGATGATGTAGTTTAATGAGTTCAATTTTCCTATTGATATGATGATCTGGACTTCTTGATGTTCTTGATGCAATATCGATGTCTAGCAAGTTGGAGCAGTTTCCCTTTCAATTCCAAAGTCATTCAGCATACTATAATTCTCTGTTGCGATTGTCAAAATTCTCTGTTCAGTGTAACAGAACCATAGAGCGATTTTTTTATCCTGGCTAAGTATTAGTGTGTTATGTGTACCTCGGACCATGGGGTATGTTATCCCGAACACTTGATTTTCTGGGTGGCTATCTTGATGCCCTCGGTTAAAGTTGCTTCGCACCCTCTATCTCTGATGGTTCTAGTCACTTGAATGCCTTGACTTTAGACATTTTGCATATTGAATTTGGTCAAAGATCTTATTTCTTTGCCGATCTTTTGGTTCGAGAGCTTTGCGACACTACCGAAGCAATGTTTGTCCTTTTGGGTAGTAGTGATCGACTCTTATTAACCATGAATGTGATTCCACTATCCCAATAAGCGATGCACATCTTATGGGATGCAAGCAAAAGTTTCAGGCATTCTCGATGCCGCTGAAGCAACACCGGTTCTTAGAGGAACATGATATCGATGTGACCCATCGATATGGAATAGTTGGGACCATCTCGGCATTGCCAGCCATCAACCAACATGAGGAGCTTACTCTTTGAGAATGTGGTTCCATGACATAAGAAGTGATGCACGCCTTGTGGGGCACGCACAGAAGAGTTTTTACGCTTGCTTAAAAGTGATCCCACTGGCCCAAGAATGATGTGCAGCTTGTTAGATGCTTTCTTGGAAGCGATTTCACTGATTCATGAAGTAACGCATGTCTCAAGAAGTGCGTGGCCTATGAGATGCACGACCTAGGAAGTGGTCAGCTTATTAGATCCGCAGCTTAGAAAGTGCACGAATTATGAGATGCGTGACTTAGGAAGTGCACGGTTTATGAGATGCAAGGCTATTGAAATTTGGCCCTCCCGATGCCATGGGACGACATCAGTTTTTGGAAGATGTTCATAATGCTTTAGTTCGCCTTCATGACGATTTAGTTCATGAAGGACCTTCGCGTTCGTGAAATTTTTTTGGATCAGATGGCCGCTAGTCTATCGGTTCGCCTTCACGACCCTTTAGTTCATGAAGGATCTTCACATTCGTGAAGGGTATTATTTTGAGCATCTGACCGCTAATCTACCGATTCAACTTCACGATGCTTTAATTCATGAAGGATCTTCACGTTCGCAGAGGGTATTTTGAATCACATGGACGTTGATCTATCGGTTCTCCTTCATAACACTTTAGTTCATGAAGGACCTTCACATTCACAAAGGGTATTTTGGATCAGATGATTGTTGACTAGACAGTCATGGAGTGATAATTCGTTGACTTCAAGTGGAATTTCGAGGTTTGGATCGCGGGAACACGATTTTATTAGTTTCCAGAGATTAGAGGGTTGGATCTGTTTATTTGACTATTTTTCGAACATGCCTTCTCGACGCTACTAGAGCAACGTCGGTTCTCAGAAGGAGGGAACGGTATGACACATCAACCAGGCGGTTAGTAAGTCTATGCATCTCATTCATGGTTCGAAGGTATAAAAGCGTTCCCTTTGTCATGCTATCTACAAAGCCCCAATGTCTTAGTAGGGCTCGCTTGGGAAACGAAAGTAGATAAGGATGGATGATAGGGAATTGCTTTAGGTTACTGCCTCATTCCCCAGTAATTAGCTAGCCAGAATGTCATTTCATAATACTCTTTTCATCAGTTGGCCCAGGTGTTTCTCCGCTGGGTCATAGTGGCCTTGCTAGAGTAGAAGGTATAGCTCCCTCATCGTCTAGTGGTTCTTTAGGTCTTTGTGGAAGGATAGACACGTCTCATCCTTTGGTTATGTAGTACAGAGTCTACACCATTCCAAAAATCTCCTTTCTAGTCCGTCAAAGGTTGAGATGGATCTTGGTGGGAGCCTGGTACACCCTGCAGAAGCAACACCCTCCAAGAAGATTGGAAAACATTTGTAGCATACAACATTTATTGTCCTACCTCCATCCTCATGCAACTATACTTATGCAAGTGCTATTTTGGGGCCTATCGTCTTGTTGCAAGATGGCATAGTAGGCACAATGAACTTCTCGGGATAGTATTCCCTTCTCAGTAAATGATGTTTGGCTTGGTGTGGAACCCCAATCATTGTCACACCCATTAGTTTTCAAGTTATGATGTTTGTAATGCTTATTAATAATGTATGCACAATTGCCCAATGTTTGAATGGTTGAAAATACCAATCTGCGATGAATGCTAAAACTTTTCAAACTGGGTAAGGTCGGTATGGGGCGACAAGGAAGGCCCCATAAGGCTACATTTCGAATTTTAAGTTCTTTGAAATTCATATATTCGACTCATGGGTAAAATAGTGCTGACGGTTCGGCGGTAATTTTCTTGGAGTCCAACCCGAGAAAATTTTCTATTTACTTAAGGGGATCATGAACCTCTAAATCGAAGTCAGCCACTACAATTCCTCCTGTGGGGTCCTCGTTCCTAAATTTGAACTTACAGCAAAAGCAAATTCGATCAATCCCCCAGTTTTAGTGCCTGATCTAATGTTCATTTAGGCGCTATAAGTTAGGCAAAACCTCTGGATCTAATTCTGAATCAGCAGGTTTCTAGGAAGAAAGTAAGATCTACGCCTAAGTTCAATTTTCAATGAAAGGACCAAAATATTAACTCAGAAAATAATTTAACATTCTAGATTGAGTGTGAAAGCACCATCCCTCTTTCTTAGAGCAAACAATATAGAAAATGAATGAAAAAAAGAACAAATTAGTAAAGAGAGAGACAAAATTTTTATAGTGGTTCGGCTGTTAACGTAGCCTATGTCCACTTTATATCTTTTATTAGTTGACTGTTATAACAAGAATGATTTAGATTATAATATGATTGAATCTCCTAAGTTAGATCTAAATCATAAGTACTTGGAGGAAACTAAAAGTTCTCATTTTCTCCTTTGTGATATTGTGTAGAAGAAGAAGGGTGAAGAATATTAATAGTAGAATTGCAGCAGCCAGTCCAGAGATCCCATTTACATTGCAGGCGGTATTGTATTCATAGGGGCTGGAGAGCGCTTAATCTAGAGCTGCTTTGTCTAAAGCCTATATTCAGCATGTAGAAGGAGCCTATAAATTTTGGAGCCAATCCAAGCTAAGGATTTGGATCAGTACTTATCTAATGGAGTCGGACCGGTACTTATCCGATGGGGCTGGATCGGCACCTATTTGAATACGTAGCAAATTTTTAAGCATTCTCAGTTTGATTGTCTTCCTATCTTCTATTTGAATGCCTTGTCCAAATATCAAGTCATTTGGAGTTAGTTTGACCATCCACCTTCATGTATCATCCAATCCATCCGTTCCTAGAAGATCCATCCATAACTTTCTAAATATTGAACTACATGAAACTTCATTCATGCAATATAGATGAGTAAAAGAGCCTCCCTATCAGATCTTATGTGGTGGGTACCACCCTAGAAGGGTTGGAGCAGATCTATTAAAATGGCTCAATTTGGAAGAGATCCATCTATAACTCACTGAATAGTTATTTAAATCAGACAAATCTTAGCAAGTACCTTCGAGAGGATGCATAGGGCCTATAAAATGAATCTCAAGTTGTGGGGCGCATCATAGTTGCGATTTCTTGAACTAGTTTCTTGGAATGTTACCAAACTTTTGGATGAGCTTAGTGGAGGCCTAGGAATGTGATGCAAGAGATTTGAAAGGCCAATGATGAACCAATTTTGATCGCTACCAATCCAATTAGATCGGATCGGTGCAGATCTGCAAAGTTGGGCTATTTTTAGCCCATAGTTCTTGAAGACTTTTGTAATGCTCTTTTAGGTCTTTCAGTCAAGTTTTGAGTTGTTCTAGCTTAGTCTAAATGTTCTAACTCCTTTTCGATTCTTCTGGGTTAAAAACTTGAGTAACGCCTAATTTAAGTTGAAATGCAAATTTACATATATTATTGCCGCCACTAGGTAGAAAACTTTAAAATTTTAGTTAATTTTCTTTTCTTCTTTTTTCCAGTTAAGCAAGCGCAAAAGTTTAATATCACCCAGCTAATATAAGATATTCTAGGTATTTTATATGTGATGATAGAGAAACTTTAATGCAATCGATAAATAGCTTTATATTAATAACATTGTTTTATGTATTAGTCATAGTGTTAGTTGTTTTAAATTTGTTTCTACTTAATTGCACAAAAATATTTCAATATTTTTGTGCCAATATTTAAGTCATCGTATTGTCACCTTTTTTCAATAAACAATAGGTGATGCGTTCTTCGAAGAATAGACTTTGTTGTACTTATGTTTTTGGATAATTTAAACAATATGGTTTAGTTGATATGTAAAGTTATGTTGTTTGTTTAATCAACTTGAACAATAAATGTCACTTAAATCTATACTATACTACTAATGACGAGTACAAGTTCCTTTGCTCTCAGGCCTCCTTAAATTTAAAATCCAAAAGTCATGTGTAATTCTTTATAATTTTCACTTCAACTTCCCATGCATAAGTTTAATTTTTTTTATCTTATCACCCAATTCGTTATCAACATCCAAACCCTAACCCTACCTCCTACCTTCTATTTCAAACCATAATGCCATATGATCCCTACGTTATGCAAATTTATGATTGTGACTATTTCGTTGCTGCTTTACCCCTGCCTCTCTACACATTGGTAAGCCCTTATTTCTCCATTTTTTCAGTCAATAGTAATTCTTTTCTACTCGAATCATCTACAATTTTCTGTATGCTAGGACAATTGGGAAAGATCATCTTCGTGACACTGATTTATAAAGATATTGTTTTGTAATCGCTTCATTAGCCAATATATTTAATTGAATTCTTTTTTCAACTATTTTTTGTTTCTTTGTGCTTATTGAATGTAGAGCCTTAACAATTTCATATTTTTTGAGAATTTTTTGCCTAAATGATACTTGGGCCTGTTGCCAAGATTTTTACAATAATGACTCAAGCAACTAACCATTTTCTAATTGAGTCATATCATTACACAAAGCTATAGTTTGAAAAGATTATAGATTATCTTGAATTTTGTCTATTTTTTTTTAGAATATTCAAACAACCTTCAGCTAAACATACTTCATTCTTGGCCTATTCCTATAGTAAATAGTAACAAAGTTGTTAAAGAAATTGAAAGTTTAATGCTGAACAACTTTTCATGCTATTGGGATTATAAAAGGAGGAAGAAATAAGAATGTACCATCATAGTATGGTAAAAGTGATATATGAAACTTAACCACTGATGGCCGTATTCCAATTTGAATAATCCAAGTACCCATGAAAAAAATTATGTATTAGTTTATTTCCGACAAAGAGCACACAAAAAAACTACTAACTCTTAATTGTTCTCGTATTATTATCCTCTCTTCTTTGCAATTTAACAATACAAAAGTACCCTACTATTTATAATTTTACCTTCACATGTCTTCATAGATTTATTTATTGGATATTTTATTTATAAACTTGAAATCCTATGTCATTATTGTTATTCATTTCGTTTAATATTCATACTACCTTTATCAAATAGTAAAGGTTATATAAGACTTGCACATCCTTATATTTTTGGTTCTGTCCTAAAGAATATTACTAAACATAAAGACATCCATTTCGATTCCTTGAAACTTTCGAACCAGTGTAAGAGATTTGTTTAACCAACATTTTTGAAATGTAAGAAATTTGTAGTTTGTTTGTAATGCATATTTTTTGAACGTGGCAACAAGTAAAATAATCTAAATTTAATAAAATAAACATGGAATTTTTGGTAGCAACCCTTTGATAAACTGTATATTAACTAGCATGGATAGTTTTGTTATTTGCGTTGGCCTCTATAACAAACTATTCATTTGTTAACTTATCTACTATCTGTAACAACCCTAGATTTTTGACTATAAATTTGAATTTGACTTGATTTCATTTTTGAAATTATTTTAAATTTGTTTTATTTGTGAGATATCATTTCTAAATATTTTTAAAATGATAATAAATATTTTCCAAAATTTACTGTATTTATTTCCTATTTTTAAAGGTTGTTTTCTAATTTTCTGCTATTTTCTTCATTTAAATTATATTTAATTAAATTATACTTATTTATTTTGTGAATTCATTTTTATTTTATGTTACTATCTTTGTTATAAAATTTTTCCAAGTCCATATAATTTTTCTAAAATTTATTCTGTTTATTTTCAAATTTTCTAGTCTAGTTTGCAATTTTGTGCTATTTTCTTATTTTAACCATTATATAATTAATAAATATTTTTATATATTTTTATATTTTTTTAAATTTTCGAAATTTTAACTGAAATAATTATTATTGTAAGTAATTTAATCTTATATAAAAAACTAAAGAAATTTGAAAAGGTTTATGACTTTTTGATTTTCTAAGGTCCTTTTACATTCCGCCTTTTCATTTTCTCAACCTACTCCTTTATGGTTTTGGCCGTACAATTCCTCTTTCTTTCAGCCGCACTTTCATTTGTTTTCACATACTCAAACATCTCTCAAACAAAAAAATATGCACGGCCATTTCTGATCAATGTTTGGTAAACTTCTTCTCTTCTTTTTCTTTGTTTTTCTATTTTCTACTTTGATTTTGCATTGGTTCTCAACCATATATGGATCGGCCACTCCTCCTCCAGCCCTAGGCCAACCTCCACCACCTGATAATCCGAACAAAAACCTCCCTAGTCCACCACCATGGCAGGCCGAGCACATCCATGGCATGGATCACCACTAAAATTCACAAAACCCATCACCTTGTAGGCAAACCGAGCCTAGTTTGTCAACATCACCTTCTACCACCATTAGCCGTCACTTCCTCCATCACCACCACCTCATACCTGACCACTACCCTCTTCCACATCACCCACCACCACCTGCACCACTAGCTGGGCTCGCATAGCCTCTGGCCGAAACCTATTGTGGCCTAGAGATGTTGAAATTTGCCTTATACTTGTTGCCTTGTTATGTTGTTTTCACCATCCATGTCCACCACCTCCAAACCTCCACATGGCCGACCAAACACCACCATCACCAGCCCTGTTCCAGACCCGAGACACCTCTGCACACCACCTACTGACCCCACCTGAATTGGCCGTGACCTTTATGCCCTTGGCCGAGCCAAACTATGGCTTAAATCCTTGTATATTGCTTTGTTAGTGTAGTTCCACCACCACCCACCTTAGCACCACCTTCTAGCATGTTAGGCCGACCCTTAGCAACCCAGACCTGAAACAAAAACATTGCTTTAGCCCTGTAATACACTTATGGCTGAAACCAATGTGTGTTGGAGACAATTGCAAAACAATTCCGCTTTGATTTGTCCAGTCTATTCTATTATTGTTTACCGTAGTTGCATTTGAAACTTATGTTATTATTATTGTTTTGTGTGACTTGTATTAAAGGGGTTTGATACTTTGGCTCCTCCACTCATATTTGTATCGTGTTATCGTGCTTGTTTGGATCTCATTCGTGCATCCGTTGTTGTGTCTCCAGCACAAACCGGTGAGTTATTCTCACCAGACAATATATACATTTATAACTAGTGAATTGACCCCTTGTGAATCTGTAAAATGCATTATCTTGTTATATCTGCTATATTATGATTATATGATGTTCATCCATGCTTAAACAACTATTATAATACTTACTACTATTATATTATGCTGTTCTGTTATTTTTATCAGTTTATCACACTTCAATTTACCTTTAAAGTAGAATCACTGTGGGTTAAAATGATACATACCCGAATGGACTTTAGAATAAGGGAAAATTGTTATGGGCTAAAATGATAGGCCTGAATGATTTTCACTTTATTTCATTTACTTGGGACTGCGGGTTTGAAATGATAAAACCCGGATTTTCTTTGTAAATTACGGGTTGAAATGATATATTGCCCGTATCACTTTTCCTAGTGTAGAAATTTTTATACAGACCCGTAGTTAATATATGTTTCCTAAAATTTTTAAAATTATTTTAGAAATGTAAATATTAAAATCTTTTGATTTAAATCTAATTAAAAATGATTTTTGCAAAATATTATTGATTTTCTGAATAATTATAAGTGAAATAAATTAATGTAAAAGTTAGAAAATTTTGAATGTAATTTATTTTGGAAAATTTGATTTAATTATAATTGGAAATTAAACTGAATATGAAATTACGATAAATTTATGATAATTTGAATTTAAATGAATTTAAAGTGATTTTATATCATATTAATGATTTTTAATAAAGTTGAAATGTGAAATGAATGAATATTTAAGCTAAAATTTTGAAATATAACTAAAATTGGAAATTTATGAAATTGACTTAAAAGTGAATTTTTAGTTAAGTAAATAAAAATAAAACTAAGTTATATTTGAGAATTTGAACTTAAGTGTTAAGTTGAAATTTAATGTAATGAATTTAAAATTGAACATTGCAATTTAATAGGTGAATTAGTATTAAATATGAAATTTTGAATGGAAATTTAACTTTATGAAATCATGAAATTAAGGAAAATTAAATGATGTTTATAAAAGTAAAAATATGTGATTTTATAAGTTGAAAGTGGTTTATAGAAAAATATAATTGTTGTGAAATTATATTGAAAATTTGAAGTTATCAACTGCATTTTTGAAATGCTATTATATCTAATGTAAATGATAATACAACATTTGTAAATGCTGTAGCTGATAAGTGAACTAAATAGCTAAATTGAATTAAAGGCTATTATAACATTTTTTTTAAAATGCTATAATTGTTGGATTAAACAAAGTTTTCTTTAAAACTAATGTAACTCTATTACAGCATTTTAAACGCTGTCTTTTGTTAAATTGAACTGTTTTGAATATAATTTTCTGTTGCATTTTCCAAATGCTGCGAAAGTTGAAATTTCACTGTTTTGATAAAATTAAGTGAATAAATGAACTTTGAAAGTTGAAAATTTTGGAAATTTAATAATTTAAATTTTTAGATGTAATAACTTCATTTTAAAATGATTTAAATGAAGTAATTTGTTTGGAATTGAACTATTTTGAAATGTGAATTGAAATGGTATTTTTAAATTGAATAAAATGAATATGTTTTTTCAAATGAAATGATAAGTTTGATATTTTGAAATGGATTTGAAATGATATTTGATTTTTGAGAAATAAATACCATTTTTAAATTATAACTATGGGTTATAATAACGATTGGTTGTTAAAGAGTCCGGGATCGGATATGGACATACTCTTTTACGGTACCGAAACCACTTTAACAACTGTGTACGCGGTGGAGATTCCAGAGTGAAGTAGGACGGTGACGACGTTCCTAAGGTACTTTACGTGGACCTAACTCCCGTGTGTAACGACCCAGGATTTTGAACAATTTAAATTGAAAATATTTAATTAATTTTAAATATTTGAATGATGGTTTGACTTGAATTTCAAATTATCAGAATGAATTTAGCGATTAAATTATAAAATTTAATTTATTGAAAGTTGAATAAAAATTTGAATCTTCAATTTTAAGCCTGTCAAAAATAATTTGAAGGCTTGTAAAATTTATATTGATAATACTGAAAATAATAAAAGCGATAAAATCGAATTTAAAGATGTTTTGTTCAGTTTTAAAATTATATCATTTGAATTGAAATTAAAAATAGCCTTCCGAGGCACAGTCTCGGATTTCGACGAAACCAGTTCCATCGGATCCGTAATATTGTATTATTACCGGATTTCAATTTTCGTAGTATTTGGAGTTGTTGAGTGAGCGTACGATATATAAACGCGTTGTAATTTTTTTTGAGACGATTTGGATTTAAATAATATACCATTCAACTCACAGCCGAAATAGTTTCACATCAGAATTTTTAAAGCTCTCTTTTCGTGGTAGCTGTAGCAAGCATGTGGTACGTACCTCCCCTTTCATATCACGCTTTTTTTTTTATACTTCGCAGCCGAACGAAGAAAAGAAGAAGAAAGATAATGCCGACCTCGTTCCTCCTCCTTACAATCCTCATCTTCTCTGATAATAAACAAATATAACCGGTCAAGTATTATATTTCCCCTTCCAGTTTACAAAATCGCGAAACCCTTCTTCCTTTTCAAAATGAAATCGAAAAAAAACAAATAAAGGGGGTCGCTGCATCCATTCAATTCATTTCCATTCGAGCCCTAACCCCTAATTCACTTCTAAATCGATCGATAATTTGAAAATAACTATATGTCGCGAGGTCAGGTTCCGCGATATGGAATGGGGATTTCGTTGTCGACCACGATGGGGGCATAGCGAACCAGGGTCGTAGGTGAGATTGGTAGGGGAGATCGTTCGCGAATGGCGACATGGAGGAGGGTAGATCGAAGAAAACGCGATGGTCTCAGTTGCGCGTGCGTATGGAACTGAGGCGGCTTCTTGAGGGAAGATGCGTGAGCGGAGTTCACGGTGCAGGCGTCAGTTTGGGCTAGTTGATCGAGCTGAGGCGGGTGTGGTCGAGTGCTGTAGGAGTGTAGTAAGGTATCGACCTTGTTTAATTTTGTTTAAATTGATTCAAATAGATTTCTATACACTTATGGGCGTTTAAGTTGCAGCGAGTTCTGTTTAAAATAAAAAAAATATAGTGTAGGAATTTTAAATTGGTAAAGTTTATGAAAAAAATTAGATTTTTGAAATCCATTTATGAAAAGAGGAAATATACACATGTCTATTTTGATTTAACTATACCTTCATAGTTTAATAGGAAAAATTATGTATATGGAAAAGACCGTGGAAGATAAATAGGAATTTTAAATGTTTAAGTACTTATATTAAATCAAAACCAATATAGTTATTTTTTTATAAGTGTGTATATACAGTTTCAAAAGAAAGTATTTTGTTAAAAAGATAATTTGTTTAAAAAATTTAATTTTTGGTCTAGATCAAATCATTAGTAATTAAATGTAGTAAATGGAAAATTTATCGTTCAATTTTTTCGAACATTTATAAGTTGTACAAATTAATTGTACAAGGTCAAAATTGTGGAGATTAATTTTTTAACAAACTTGAATAATGATTTTTGTTGTTAAAAATATTTATTTAAAGGAAAATTAGTTAAAATAAATTTATTAAAGGGAAATTGAATTGCTCAGCTATTCTAATATTAATAAAACCTTATAATATTGTTACAAGGTCTTAAATCATGAAGGGATGACTGTGATGGAAATGGGATTGCAAAATTTAAGCCAAGGTGAGAGCTTCTCACTCAAAAGGGTTTGTTTAAATTTTAAATAGTTAGATTTAAAATTGTTGATTGTGTTGATTGTTTGTTTGAATAATATAGTATTATCTATTGTATTGACATAGACCCTATACGCCGCCTATTAAGAGGATGTTATTTCTTAAACCTATATACCGCGATATTCCACCTTCAAGTGGAATTGGTATTATATATGTACTTGGAGTTGATTTCCCGCATTATATAGCGGATGAGACCCTATTGCGCCGCCTATTAAGCGGATAATAATTTATAAATCCCATATACCGCGATATCCCATCTTCAAACGGGATTGGTATTGTGCTAATGTCTGTGGATGTAGGGAAACAGGTTGGAGGGATCCAACTGGATTCCTCAAATAGATTGAATTTGTTTTCGATGTTGTGTGTTTATAATCCCTGTGTGATTATCTTTATGATTGAAATTGTTGAAGGCTAAAATTTAGCCGAATAAAATTCTGGTATCGTTAGATACCGGAAATAGATAAAAAATGATTTTTGGAAATAAATAGTGGATTAAAATGAATGGTTTAAATTGGGATTTTTGGAATTATTATAAACGATTTATATAAAAGATTTATAAAATTGATATTTATAAATTAAAATATTGGGATTTTAAACAAGTTTTTATAAGCGCTAAAATGAATTATAAATGAATTCATAAGTGAATGAAAATTATAAATTGTGAAGTTATAAAAGGAAATGATTTTTGTAAAATAAGAGAATTATAAATAATTTACTTATAAATTGGTTTTTAGCATTTAAATGAAATATAAATAGAATTTGTTAAGTAAGGGATTTTATAAGTTGAAGTTTTTATAAAATTATAGATGTGAATTTATAAACGTTATTCTATAAATTCGAAATCAATTGAATTCGATAGATTAAACATAGAAGTTTACTAAAGGAGATGTATCCACGATTTTGGACAGTGGATAACCTTTTAAATAGAATGTGTAGAAAATGTTGAATTTGGATTAACGAAGTATATTCACGATTTTGGATAGTGAATAATATATTAAAGAAATGTTTTGGGAAAATGATATTTTTAAATAGAATTAAAACGATTAGAGATGTTTTAAATGTATTAAGTATTGAAAACATAGATTTCAACATTCATTGTTGAAATAGGCGTTTTTAAGGAATAGAAGGAAATGGTAAACTATAACACTGTTGTTATAGTAAATGATTTCCGAAAGGAAATGTTTTATATAGTATTGGGATTTATATATCTATTTTAATTTCGAATCCCTATACTAGTGATTTGGGTTGTCGTAACGATGTTTTACGTAGCATTCATTTTGACCCAAATAAATGTGTTTAAGAAGGATGTTTTCCTTAAGAATGAAATATCTACTTAATTGTGATTTAAGTATATCGAATATTTTTCAAATGTTGAAAATAAATAGATTTGTGAATTACTTATTATTAAATAAGTATGGAAATGTTTTTCCAACACGAAATGAAACGTTTTGGAGAATTTATCTTTGTAAAGATAAATTGAAAATGAATTTTAGAAATCGATTTGAAAATCGTATATTCATAGATATTTTTGAAATATAATTTCACTATGGAATTTATAAACAAAAGGGGAAATTTGTTTAAAAATAAACGTTGATTTATTTATGAAGTGTGGAAATAATATATCTTATAAAGATATTTTGAAAATAAATAATTTGGAAAATTATTTGGAATCTGATGATGTTGTGTATGCCTATTGATAGTTAAATAACCAACTATCAATATTTACCTTTAAATAGGTATTTTTTGTGATTTGCTTGAATTTGAATGCTACACTCATTTTTAAAATAAGCGCTCACTATTCGGGTTAGCCGGGAAAGGGCCTTGGGGTCGTATAACCCATTCCGAATAGTGATACGTTGTTATGGATTGCATTTGATGACCGGTGTTGAAGACCGGATATTTATGAAAATGGAAGGATTACCGTCGAATGTATCTGCATCGGCTGATCTCCGATATAGAAATTTATTACCCTTTGCGATGGGAAGTCCGATCGTAATTAATGAATATCCGGATTGCAAGGGCTTCTTTGGAAGTGCCTTCGGTTCCTTTGGATCCCGGAACGGACTTGTATGGATGTGTGTCTGACGTTACAATTTGAGATGTAAAGCTGGTTTCTATCAAATATGTTCCCGTTGGTGGCGGAGAATTTATTCTCTTAGTGTGACGAACGTGACTTTCCGACGCTCGAAAACCGACATCAACGTCCACTGTATCAACTGCCGAGCAATCGAATGCCGGAAAACCGTACCGTTATGGTTAAAGAAAGAAGAAAAAGATAGAAGAAGAGAGAAAAAGATAGAACAGAACAGAAAGAAACAACAGAACAATATCAGAATCTCACAATCGCAGCGGAACAACATATAATATATAAATGAATAATCTTTAAACAAAGAACTATATCAGTTATTACATTACATCATATTACATTACATTACATCATCAGAGTGTACAACAACAAACAACAACAAACAGCGGAAAAGAAATACTATATACTAGTGAATACGCCATTCCATCCAGCTTTCCTCCAGCAACTCCTGAATCCCAGAATATCCTGATAACCTAACTCTTGACTGCCCATGTTGAAATTGGTGGGCACCCAGAGTTTAGGAAGAAATACAATAAACTCCGAGTCAGTCATGGGACTGGTGTGAGAACTAAAATAGTTTATCTTTAAAATAAAGAACAGGATAATTTTTAAAATAGATTCGCAATGCTTTTTAGAAAATGAGACTACCATAAGGCCTCCCGCACACACACACAATGCAAACGCAGAATCGGAGGAGATTTATCCTTATGATAGTTAAAGATGCTTGATACGCATTAAAAAGAAACATTTGATATTATTACCAGTGCATAGTGTCGGAAAAATCATTTCGAAAATAAAGATATAAATCTTAGCCAGCATAGGCATTTCGCACTTATGCCTACTATAGCTACCATCCAAACAGTAGTGACCACCATAAGTGAATGATAGGTTCTATAGCTAAAACCGTACAAGATCGTATTGTTTCTTTGGATTACCAACAAATGGTCAGGCCAAGGAACTTCCCATTACCCTATGGGTACGCCTCTGGAAAGAAGACCCGAGAACCTAACCGGATCTCTGCCAACATAAGTCCGGGTTACCCCTAACTGGGTAACTACTGACACGAATATGTCATTCCCCGATCGTAACCGATCTATATCCAAGGATGCTCGATTTCCAACAACCGCAAAGAAAAAAATTTGTAGCAACAACATAGGTTAAGTATCTGGGCTCCATACCATGATACCACCTCTATCTAGAAGGAATGACATACACTAAAAGGGCGCTACCCCCTAATAACCTTGCTGCATTCTTCCTGTTTTGACCATTTTCGAGGTGTGAGGTCCGACGAAGTCTCGTCCATAAAGCCACGCTTTATACAAAAGCTGTGCTTTGATCATCAAATGCTCAACAGCACTTCGTATGCCACATTACCAATTTGGAAATGTATCACTAGTAACCATCAACTACATAACCTCTAGGGTGTTAAGCTAAGAGAATAAATTCTCCGCCACCAACGGAAATATATTTGATAGAAACCAGCTTTACATCTCAAATTGTAACGTCAGACACACAATCCGTACAAGTCTGTTCCGGGCTCGAACAGAACCGAAGGCACTTACAAAGAAGTCCTTGCAATCCGGATATTCACTAATCACGATCGGACTTTCCATCACAAAGGGTAATAAATTTCTATATCGGGTATCAGCCGATGCAGAAACATTCGACGGTAATCCTTCCGTTTTCACAAATATCCGGTCTTCAACACCGGTCAATCAAATGCAATCCATAACGACGTATCACATATTCAGAATGGGTTATACGACCCCAAGGTCCTTTCCCAGCTAACCCGAATAGTGAGCGCTTATTCAAAAATAAGTGTGGCATTCAAATTCAAGCAATCACAACAAATACCTATTTAAAGGTAAATATTGATAGTCGGTTATTTAACTATCAATAGGTACGCCCAACATCACCAGATTCCAAATAATTTCCCAAATTATTTACTTTCCAAAATAACTTTACTAGATATATAATTTCCACACTTCAACCATTTGAAAACAAATTTTCAAATCACTTTTCACCTTTACCACTTTTCAAAACAAATTTCAAATCATTTCCCTATATGGGATATATTCACAAATCTTTATTCATTTTCATTTCAAAATGGTTCATTTAAACCAATTAAATAAATCTTTACCGATTTACTTTATATTTACGTTCCAAATCCGTAAATTTATTCCCACACTTCAAAAATAAATCAACGTTTATTTTTAAACAAATTCCTCTTTCTTTTGTAAATTCCATAGTGAATTTACAATACCAAAATATCTATGAATATACGATTTTCAAATCGATTTCTATTATTCATTTTTAATTTATCTTTAAAAGATAAAATCTCAAAACATTCACTTTATATTGGAAAACATTTCCATACTTATTTAATAATAAGTAATTCACAAAACCATTTATTTTCAACACTTGGAAAATATTCAATATACTTAAATCGAAACTAAGTATATATTTCATTATTTAAGAAAAACATTCTTTTAAACACATTAATTTGAGCCAAAACGAATGTTGTGTAAAACATCGTTACGACGGCCCAAAATCACTAGTATAGGGATTCGAAATTAAAATAGATATATAAATCCCAATACTATACAAAATATTTCCTTTCAGAAATCATTTACTACAACAACAGTGTTATAGTCCATCATTTCCTTATATTTCTCGAAAACGTCTATTTCAACAATGAATGTTGAAATCTACGTTTCTGATGTTTAATACATTTTAAAACATCGTTAAAACGATTAACTTCATTTTATAGTATTCATTTTCCAAAGCATATCCATTTTATTTAATAATATATTCACTGTCCAAAATCGTGAATATACTTCCTTAACCAATTTCAATATTTACTACACGTTTTATTTCAAGAATTTATTCGCTATCCAAAATCGCGAATATATTTCCTTTTATAAACTTCTATATTCAATTTATCAAATTTAATTGATTTTGAATTTATAAACATTGTCTATAAATTCCATTTCTATTTATAAACTTCTATTTATAAATCTCCTTTATTAATCCAATTCAATTTATATAACTCAATTATATACCAAAAGTCTATATTATAAGTTAAATACTTATAATTCATTTATTTACAAATCGTTCTTTTTTTAAAACCTCACAAATTGTAAATCTTATTACTTATAAGATTTCATTTATAGCCTTATTTTCAACATTAACAGAACTTCTTCTAAAATTCCATTATTTTCGATTTATAAAATATATATCTTATAAATCTCATCTATAAACCATTTATGCTTCATCAAAGATTTCAATTTAAATGCAAAAATCCGATTTATAAGTTAATTACTTAAAATCTTTTATTTTACAACATCTATTCTTTTTATAACTTCTCAATTTATAAGTCTATAATTTCATTCCCTTAAAAATCCATTTTTATACTTCATTTTAACACAACAAACTCGTTTTATAGTTCCAATATTATTAATATATAAATATCAATTTTAAAAATCTTTTATATACATCCTTTATAATGATTCGAAATTCCAAATTAAACCATTTTATAATTTACTTAACTATTTATTCCAAAAATCACACTTTGGTTATATTTCACCAAAAATCATAATTTTTATATCTTTAAAATTTTAACGTTTATTTATTTAAAATGGATCAATTCAAAATTTTAATAAAACACATACTTTCAAAAATAACTTTAAAATTCTATTTAAAATCAAAAATCATTATTTTAAAACTTCAAAAATGGATCCGATGATGCAACACACCAAATAGTCAAACACGACATCCAAATATCATATATCGATATGATAATCAACAAATATCACAATATCTGTAAATAAATCAATACAGTTGAGGAATCCAGTTGGATCCCTCCAACCTGTTTCCCTGCATCCACAAACATTAGCACAATTCCAATTCCGTTCCAATACGGAATATCGCGGTATATGGGATTCATAAAAATATTATCCGCTTAATAGGCGGCGCAATAGGGTCTCATCCGCTATATAATGCGGGAAAATCAACTCCAAGTGCATATATAATACCAACTCCATACAAGTTGGAAATATCGCGGTATATGTTTTTAATAAATAACCTCCGCTTACTAACGGCGTATAATGTCTATTACAATCAATAACAGATAATAATTTATCATTCAGGCATATAATCAACAATTTTAAATCTAACTATTTAAAATTTAAATCGAAACTATTCGTTTGAGTGAGAAGTTCTCACCTCGCTTTCAATTTAGTTTTCGCGTTTTATTTCGAATAAAATTAAACGCGCATTTAATTTTACCCGAAATTCAAACTAGCTCCATACGACTCCAAATCAGCTCCATTGCGTAGTGCTCGACAAAACGAAGCCAACGTAATTCGTTTCGTCCAAAACGGTCCTCGTATGAAAAATTTATGCTTGTTTAAAGTTTACACGAATTATAAATATAATCAATTTGCAATTTATAATTTAATTTTTTCCAACCTAAATCATCCAGGCCGTTGATTTCTTCAAGCATAGATCGTGGCCGTCCCCTCCATCTCCTTCCTCTCCCAGGTAACACACGTTCAAACCAACCCATAGCCGCCGTTCTTCCCATAATTTTCACGACCAAACCGAGCAACTTGAAGACGATCGGAGAGTGCCACGTTGTTCGGCACCACGAGTTCCACCATCGGCCAGAGTGCGGCCCAGCTCGGCTCCCCCTCTTGCCTCGATTTGCGTGAAAAACGCAGCGGCTTCAATCTCGTGTTGCCGTCAATCCGTTGCTCCGTTTTCGATCTCCACCTTTGAATAGCTAGATCTTGATGCTCTCTACAACTTTGTAGTTGACGAATTTTGCTAATTATTTGTAGATTTGGAGATAATAGAGGAGGAAGTTTCGAAATTCTCAGCCATTAAAATCTAGGGCCGGCTGCTGTTGAAACCCTAGGGCTTGAAATGGAATATATTCACAAATCTTTATTCATTTTCATTTCAAAATGGTTCATTTAAACCAATTAAAAAAATCTTTAGCGATTTACTTTATATTTACGTTCCAAATCCGTAAATTTATTCCCACACTTCAAAAATAAATCAACGTTTATTTTTAAACAAATTCCTCTTTCTTTTGTAAATTCCATAGTGAATTTACAATACCAAAATATCTATGAAAATACGATTTTCAAATTGATTTCTGTTATTCATTTTTAATTTATCTTTAAAAGATAAAATCTCAAAACATTCACTTTATATTGGAAAACATTTCCATACTTATTAATAATAAGTAATTCACAAATCCATTTATTTTCAACACTTGGAAAATATTCAATATACTTAAATCGAAGCTAAGTATATATTTCATTCTTTAAGAAAAACATTCTTTTAAACACATTAATTTGAGCCAAAATGAATGTTGCGTAAAACATCATTACGACGGCCCAAAATCACTAGTATAGGGATTCGAAATTAAAATAGATATATAAATCCCAATACTATACAAAATATTTCTTTTCGGAAATCATTTACTATAACAACAGTGTTATAGTCTATCATTTCCTTCTATTTCTCGAAAACGTCTATTTCAACAATGAATGTTGAAACTATGTTTTCGATGTTTAATACATTTTAAAACATCGTTAAAACGATTAACTTCATTTTATAGTATTCATTTTCCCAAGCATATCCATTTTATTTAATAATATATTCACTGTCCAAAATCGTGAATATACTTCCTTAACCAATTTCAATATTTACTACACGTTTTATTTCAAGAATTTATTCGCTATCCAAAATCGCGAATATATTTCCTTTTATCAGCTTCTATATTCAATTTATCGAATTCAATTGATTTTGAATTTATAAACATTGTCTATAATTCCATTTCTATTTATAAACTTCGATATATAAATCTCCTTTATTAATCTAATTCAATTTATATAACTCAATTATATACCCAAAGTCTATATTATAAGTTAAATACTTATAATTCATTTATTTACAAATCGTTCTTTTTTTAAAACCTCACAAATTGTAAATCTTATTACTTATAAGATTTCATTTATAGCCTTATTTTCAACATTAACAGAACTCCTTTTAAAATTCCATTATTTTCGATTTATAAAATATATATCTTATAAATCTCATCTGTAAACCATTTATGCTTCATCAAAGATTTCAATTTAAATGCAAAAATCCGATTTATAAGTTAATTACTTAAAATCTTTTATTTTACAACATCTATTCTTTTTATAACTTCTCAATTTATAAGTCTATAATTTCATTCCCTTAAAAATCCATTTTTATACTTCATTTTAACACAACAAACTCGTTTTATAGTTCCAATATTATTAATTTATAAATATCAATTTTAAAAATCTTTTATATACATCCTTTATAATGATTCAAAATTCCAAATTAAACCATTTTATGATTTACTTAACTATTTATTCCAAAAATCACACTTTGGTTATATTTCACCAAAAATCATAATTTTTATAACTTTAAAATTTTAACGTTTATTTATTTAAAATGAATCAATTCAAAATTTTAATAAAACATATACTTTCAAAAATAACTTTAAAATTATTTTTAAAATCAAAAATCATTATTTTAAAACTTCAAAAATGGATCCGATGATGCAACACACCAAATAGTCAAACATGACATCCAAATATCATACATCGATATGATGATCAACAAATATCACAATATCTGTAAATAAATCAATACAGTTGAGGAATCCAGTTGGATCCCTCCAACCTGTTTCCCTGCATCCACAAACATTAGCACAATACCTATTCCGTTCCAATACGGAATATCGCGGTATATGGGATTCATAAAAATATTATCCGCTTAATAGACGGCGCAATAGGGTCTCATCCGCTATATAATGCGGGAAAATAAACTCCAAATACATATATAATACCAATTCCATACAAGTTGGAATTATCGCGGTATACGTTTTTAATAAATAATCTCCGCTTACTAACGGCGTATAATGTCTATTTCAATTAATAACAGATAATAATTTATCATTCAGGCATACAATCAACAATTTTAAATCTAATTATTTAAAATTTAAATCGAAACTATTCGATTGAGTGAGAAGTTCTCACCTCGCTTTCAATTCAGTTTTCGCGTTTTATTTCAAATAAAATTAAACGTGCGTTTAATTTTACCTGAAATTCAAACTAGCTCCAAATGACTCCAAACCAGTTCCATTGCGTAGTGCTCGACAAAATGAGGCCAACGCAATTTGTTTCGTCCAAAACGGACCTCGTATGAAAAAGTTATGCTTGTTTAAAGTTTACACGAATTATAAATATAATCAATTTGCAATTTATATTTTAATTTTTTCCAACCTAAATCATCCAGGCCGTTGATTTCTTCAAGCATAGATTGTGGCCGTCCCCCCCATCTCCTTCCTCTCCCAGGTAACACACGTTCAGACCAATCCATAGCCGCCGTTCTTCCCGCAATTTTCACGACCAAACCGAGCAACTTGAAGACGATCGGAGAGTGCCACGTTGTTGGCCACCACGAGCTCCACCATCGGCCAGAGTGTGGCCCAGCTCGGCACCCCCTCTTGCCTCGATTTGCGTGAAAAATGCAGCGGCTTCAATCTCGTTTTGCCGTCAATCCGTGGCTCCGTTTTCGATCTCCACCGTTGGATAGCTAGATCTTGATGCTCTCTACAACTTTGTCGTTGACGACTTTTGTTAATTGTTTGTAGATTTGGAGATAATAGTGGAGGAAGTTTCGAAATTCTCAGCCATTAAAATCTAGGGCCGGCTGCTGTTGAAACCCTAGGGCTTGAGTGCAAAGTGAAATGTTGAGGTCCTTATATAGAAAATTTCTCAAAACACTATTCATCGAAAATTTTCCGAACTCCAAACGAAGCGTGCCAGCTGGCGTTTCTAGGGATTACCCCGCATTCCGAACATAATGGAATAGGTTTCAGAAGCAAATTTGATCATCTGTGCGAGTTATGACAATCAACGATCAATTTTAAATCAAACCGATTAAGCTAATTTTCCAAGCGTTTTGGCTTGCCCCGGACAAACGGTAAATCCGATTGACACGAAATTTGAAACCTTAAAATAATATAACATTACAGATCCGATGAAACTAGTTTCGTCGAAATCTGACACTGTTTGAAAAATGACTATTTTCCAGTTGATAATTAAATATTAAAATATTCAATTTTCACAAATCAGCTTTAAATTCGATTTTAAAAGTTCTATAACGTTATTATAACTCCAATATGATTAAATAAAATTTTACAAATCATTTTCAATTATATTAAACTCGATTTTCAATTATTTCTAGAATTTCAATTATTAAATTATCGATTTGATTGTCCAAATTAAATCCAATTATTCGAAATAAAATTTATTCGACTTATAAATTTCACTTATTGATATTTAAAATAAATTAAATATACAAATTTTAATTAACAGAAATTCTGGGTCGTTACACTTAGCTTAACACCCTTAGAGGTTATCTAGTTGATGGTTACTAGTGATACATTCCCAAATTGGTAATGTGGCAAACGAAGTGCTGTTGGGCATTTGATGATCAAAGCACAACTTTTGTATAAAGCAGGGCTTTGTGGACGAGACTTCGTCGGACCTCACACCTCGGAAATGGTCAAGACAGGAAGGATGCAGCAAGGTTATTAGGGGGTAGCGCCCCTTTAGTGTATGTCATTTCTTCTGGATAGAGGTGGTATCATGGTATGGAGCCCGGATACTTAACCTACATTGTTGCTGCAAATTTATTACTTTGTGGTTGTTGGAATCGAGGATCCTCGCATATAGATCGGTTACGAACGGGGAATGACATATTCGTGTCAGCAGTTACGCATTTTGAAGGGTAACCCGGCCTTGTGTTGGCAAAGATCCAGTTAGGTTCTCGGGGCGTCTTTTCAGAGGCGTTTCCATGTGGCAATGGGAAGTTCCTTGGCCTGACCATTTGTTGGAAATCCAAAGAAATAATATGAACTTTGTACGGTTTTAGTTGTAGAACCCGCCATCTAATATGGTAGCTATATTAGGCATAATATAATGGTACCTATGCTGGCTAAGATTTATATTCTACCGTCGAAATGTTTTCTACACTATGCACTAATAATAATATCAAAAATGACTTGATTTTTGCGTAGTAAGCATCTTTGACTAACATAAGAAGAAATCTCCTCCAAGTCCGCGTTTGCATTGTGTGTGTGGTGGGAGGTCTTATGGTAGTTACATTTTCAAAAAGCATTGCGAATTGATTTTAAAAATATTTATTTGTTTGTTTTTAAAAGAATAAACTGTTTTAAGTTCTCACGCCAGTCCCATGACTGACTCGGAGTTTATTGTTTTGCTTCCTAAACTCTGGGTGCCGACCAATTTCCACACGGGCAGTCTACAATTAGGTTATCAGGATATTCTGGAATTTAGGAGTCGCTGGAGGCAAGCTGATGGCATGGCGTATTCACTAGTATATAGTAGTTCTTTTCCGCTGTTTGTTGTTGTTTGTTGTTGTACACTCTGATGATGTAATGTAATGTAATAACTGATATAGTTTTTGTTTAAATATTATTCATTTATCTATTATATGTTGTTCTACTGCGATTTGTGAGATTCTGATATTTTTCTGTTGTTTCTTTCCGTTCTATCTTTTTTTCTCTTCTTCTACCTTTTTCTTCTTCTTTAACCCTAACGGTACGGTTTTCCGGCATTCGATTATGCCGCAGCTGATACAGTGGACGTATTGATGTCGGTTTTCGAGCGTCGAAAAGTCGCATTCGTTACATTTGGTATCAGAGCGTATGGTTAAGCGACTACCATGGCTCTGTTGGGTGTTACTCATTAGAGATAGAGTCAGCGGTACTCTAGAATGAGTTTGAGTGTAATAATAGATATAAGTGCGTATTTGTTAGTGAATATGAAACTGTTTTGTATTGTATTGACTTATCGGTTGATTGTTTATAGATTCTGGCCGGTGCAGTCTAGCTAACTGTGTTGATAGGAGTTTCTAAACTCTTAAACAAGATAAACTGACACAGTATTGTTTTTAAAAATAGGTAAATGAAATAATTTTATCCAAAACTATTTTTGTATACAAAAGAAATGATTTTCTGTAAATTATTACAATATATGGATGCATGGTTGTTAGGAATTGATAATATTTATTATTATCATTGAAATTGAATAAGAAATTGGAATCGTAACTCCAAAGTTAAGAAATAAATTCACATACAAATGAAATTTAAGAATGTAAATTATATGTGACTTATAATTAGAAATAGAATTCCAGAGAAGTTTTTGGAAATGTTTTTGAAAGAATTTGGAAATTTTAGAAATTAAATTCCTTCTTGATTTGAAAATGAATTTCAAAGGTTTTTGGAAAAATGTTTTGGAAGGATAAAAGCTCTAAACTCTTTTCGGTCATTGGAAAATAATTTCGATGGTGATCGCGACATCATCGGTGTTCATTTTCGGGTTTCCAAAAGAGGAATTGCTGCCAAATTGTTTTAAATGAAAGTTGTTTCGAAAATTTGGGTTGGTTTTGAAAATTCAAAGGATAATTTGAATTGTTTTCAATAATGTTTTTGAAAGATAGAAAAGACTTTGGAATCCTGTTTAAAATATTTATGGGAATAATAAATGAGTTGATAACTTATACAATTTGAATTTTGATAGGATAAATTTTACTTAAATGATGGAGTTAAATTAAAGGAAGTATAAGTGAATCTATTAAATGAAGTAAATCTGAAGAAAGGTCTAAGGAGGCTAAGTGGAATGATTACTTAAAGAAAATTTATTAATTTGAAAATAAATTTAGTGTAATTAAAATAAATTGGAATTGAGTATTGAATTATGAAAATAAATTGTGAATGAATAAACAAATTTGCAATTGCAAGTAAAAAATAAATGAGAGTGAATGTTGAAATTCATTTCGAATTTGTAAGCAATATAATAGAATTGAATAATTATAAATGAAAGATGAATAAAATTCATATGGAATTTGAAATCCAGTTTAAATATAAGTGGTTATAAACCAAAATAGTGAATTGAAAATTAATTTTGGGAATGAACAAAAGAATAAAAACTGGAATTGAAACTGAATGTTGAAAACAAATTTGAATAGAATAGGAATTTGTAATGAATTAGTAATTGGAACTAATTTAAAATAGTGCAGTTGTGAATGAAAGATAGTTGATGAAATTCAATATTCAGAAGTTAAACTAAATCAAAATTAAATTGAAATGGAATCGAATTCAAATGAAATTGAAATTCAAAATTGAATGAAAATATATATGTAACTTCAATAGTGAAGTAAAAATGTATAAGAAACATATATTGAAAATTTTGTTACAAAATGTGCAAAATGATATTTGAATATTGTAATTGGATATTATGGCTAGCAGGATATACATGTGTATTAAAGGAAATAGAATTGAAATTTTGATTTTGAAGATAAATTTGAATTGCTAGACAAAAAGGTATGTATTTGAATTTCAATTTGAAATTTGATGATTTTCTTGTCTAGCCGCTTGGGTTTTTCTTTTCTTTTTGAAATTGGGGGCCCGATATGGCATTTTATAGTCGTACCGAGCTAGCCGCGCAAAGGAGACGCTGCGAATCTTTTGAAAATTTAGGTTTTTAGAAAAAAAAATTGAATTTTTTTTGAAAGTTTGAAATTTGAATTTAAATTTGAATTGTTAGGAAAACAATGTTGTTTGGAACTTATAATTGAAGTTGGAAAGCTAGTTGAGCTGATAATGGATCTTTGATAAAAAGATTTGTTTTGGTAAGTTGATAAAACTATTTGGATTGTGAAAAATAATAAACGGGATAAGAATCGTTCTTCCTAACTTGAAATTTCGGGACGAAATTCTTTTAAGGGGGAAGGTTGTAACGACCCAGGATTTTGAACAATTTAAATTGAAAATATTTAATTAATTTTAAATATTTGAATGATGGTTTGACTTGAATTTCAAATTAACAGAATGAATTTAGCGATTAAATTATAAAATTTAATCTATTGAAAGTTGAATAAAAATTTGAATCTTCAATTTTAAGCCTGTTAAAAATAATTTGAAGGCTTGTAAAATTTATATTGATAATATTGAAAATAATAAAAGTGATAGAATCGAATTTAAAGATGTTTTGTTCAGTTTTAAAAATATATCATTTGAATTGAAATTAAAAATAGCCTTCCGAGGCACAGTCTCGGATTTCGACGAACCAGTTCCATTGGATCCGTAATATTGTATTATTACCGGATTTCAATTTTCGTAGTATTTGGAGTTGTTGAGTGAGCGTACGATATATAAACACGTTGAAATTTTTTTTGAGACGATTTGGATTTAAATAATATACCATTCAACTCACAGCCAAAATAGTTTCACATCAGAATTTTTAAAGCTTTCTTTTCGTGGTAGCTGTAGCAAGCATGTGATACGTACCTCCCCTTTCATATCATGCTTTTCTTTTCTTTTTTATAATTCGCAGCCGAATGAAGAAAAGAAGAAGAAAGATAATGCCGACCTCGTTCCTCCTCCTTTCAATCCTCATCTTCTCTGATAATAAACAAATATAACCGGTCAAGTATTATATTTCCCCTTTCAGTTTAAAAAAACGCGAAACCCTTCTTCCTTTTCAAAATGAAATCGAAAAAAAAACAAATAAAGGGGGTCGCTGCCTTCATTCAATTCAGTTCCATTCGAGCCCTAACCCCAATTCATTTGTAAATCGATCGACAATTCGAAAATAACTATATGTCGCGAGGTCAGGTTTCGCGATATGGAGTGGGAATTTCATCGTCGACCACGATGGGGTCATGGCGAACGAGGGTCGCAGGCGGGATTGGTAGGGGAGATCGTTCGCGAATGGCGACATGGAGGTGGGTAGATCGAAGAAAACGCGATGGTCTCAGTTGCGCGTGCGTATGGAACTGAGGCGTCTTCTTGAGGGAAGATGCGTGAGCAGAGTTCGCGGTGCAGGCGTCAGTTTGGGCCAGTTGATTGAGTTGAGGCGGGTGCGGTCGAGTGCTGTAGGAGTGTAGTAAGGTATCGACCTTGTTTAATTTTGTTTAAATTGATTCAAATAGATTTCTATACACTTATGGGTATTTAAGTTGCAGTGAGTTTTGTTTAAAATAAAAAAAATATAGTGTAGGAATTTTAAATTGGTAAAGTTTATGAAAAAAAATTAGATTTTTGAAATCCATTTATGAAAAGAGGAAATATACCTTCACAGGTTAATAGGAAAAGTTATGTATATGGAAAAGACTGTGGAAGATAAATAGGAATTTTAAATGTTTAAGTAGTTATATAAAATCAAAACCAATATTGTTATTTTTTTATAAGTGTGTATATACAGTTTCAAAAGAAAGTATTTTGTTAAAAAGATGATTTGTTTAAAAAATTTAATTTTTGGGTTAGATCAAATCATTAGTAATTAAATTTAGTAAATGGAAAATTTATCGTTCAATTTTTTCGAACATTTATAAGTTGTACAAATTAATTGTATAAGGTCAAAATTGTGGAGATTAATTTTTTAACAAACTTAAATAATGATTTTTGTTGCTAAAAATATTTATTTAAAGGAAAATTAGTTAAAAGAAATTTATTAAAGGGCAATTGAATTGCTCAACTATTCTAATATTAATAAAAACTTATAATATTATTACAAGATCTTAAATCATGAAGGGATGACTGGGATGGAAATGGGATTGCAAAATTTAAGCGAAGGTGAGAGCTTCTCACTCAAAAGGGTTTGTTTAAAATTTAAACAGTTAGATTTAAAATTATTGATTGTGTTGATTGTTTGTTTGGATAATATAGTATTATCTATTGTATTGAAATAGACCCTATACGCCGCCTATTAAGCGGATGTTATTTATTAAACCCATATACCGCGATATTCCACCATGAAGTGGAATTGGTATTATATATGTACTTGGAGTTGATTTCCCGCATTATATAGCGGATGAGACCCTATTGTGCCTCCTATTAAGCGGATAATAATTTATAAATCCCATATACCGCGATATCCCGTCTAGAAACGGGATTGGTATTGTGCTAATGTCTGTGGATGCAGGGAAACAGGTTGGAGGGATCCAACTGGATTCCTCAAATAGATTGAATTTGTTTTCGATGTTGTGTGTTTATAATCCCCGTGTGATTATCTTTGTGATTGAAATTGTTGAAGGCTAAAATTTAGCCGAATAAAATTCTGGTATCGTTAGATACCGGAAATAGATAAAAATTGATTTTTGGAAATAAATAGTAGATTAAAATGAATGGTTTAAATTGGGATTTTTGGAATTATTATAAACGATTATATAAAAGATTTATAAAATTGATATTTATAAATTAAAATATTGGGATTTTAAACAATTTTTTATAAGCGTTAAAATGAATTATAAATGAATTCATAAGTGAATGAAATTTGTAAATTGTGAAGTTACAAAAGGAAATGATTTTTGTAAAATAAGAGAATTATAAATAATTTACTTATAAATTAGGTTTTAACCTTTAGATGAAATATAAATAGAATTTGTTAAGTAAGGGATTTTATAAGTTGAAGTTTTTATAAAATTATAGATGTGAATATATAAACGTTATTTTATAAATCCGAAATCAATTGAATTCGATAGGTTAAACATAGAAGTTTATTAAAGGAGATGTATCCATGATATTGGACAGTGGATAACCTTTTAAATAGAATGTGTAGAAAATGTTGAATTTGGATTAACGAAGTATATTCACGATTTTGGATAGTGAATAATATATTAAAGAAATGTTTTGGGAAAATGATATTTTTTAATAGAATTAAAACGATTAGAGATGTTTTAAATGTATTAAGTATTGAAAACATAGATTTCAACATTCATTGTTGAAATAGGCGTTTTCAAGGAATAGAAGGAAATGGTAGACTATAACACTGTTGTTATAGTAAATGATTTCCGAAAGGAAATGTTTTATATAGTATTGGGATTTATATATCTATTTTAATTTCGAATCCCTATACTAGTGATTTGGGTTGTCGTAACGATGTTTTACGTAGCATTCGTTTTGACCCAAATAAATGTGTTTAAGAAGGATGTTTTCCTTAAGAATGAAATATCTACTTAATTGTGATTTAAGTATATCGAATATTTTTCAAATGTGGAAAATAAATAGATTTGTGAATTACTTATTATTAAATAAGTATGGAAATGTTTTTCCAATATGAAATGAAATTTTTTTGAGAATTTATCTTTGTAAAGATAAATTGAAAATGAATATTAGAAATCTATTTGAAAATCGTATATTCATAGATATTGTTGAAATATAATTTCACTATGGAATTTATAAACAAAAGGGGAAATTTGTTTAAAAATAAACGTTAATTTATTTATGAAGTGTAGAAATAATATATCTTATAAAGATATTTTGAAAATAAATAATTTGGAAAATTATTTGGAATCTGATGATGTTTTTGTATGCCTATTGATAGTTAAATAACCGACTATCAATATTTACCTTTAAATAGGTATTTGTTGTGATTTGCTTGAATTTGAATGCTACACTCATTTTTAAAATAAGCGCTCACTATTCGGGTTAGCCGGGAAAGGACCTTGGGGTCGTATAACCCATTCCGAATAATGATACGTCGTTATGGATTGCATTTGATGACCGGTGTTGAAGACCGGATATTTATGAAAACGGAAGGATTACCGTCGAATGTTTCTGCATCGGCTGATCTATGATATAGAAATCTATTACCCTTTGTGATGGGAAGTCCGATCGTAATTAATGAATATCTGGATTGCAAGGGCTTCTTTGGAAGTGCCTTCGGTTCCGTTTGATCCCGGAACGGACTTGTATGGATGTGTGTCTGACGTTACAATTTGAGATGTAAAGCTGGTTTCTATCAAATATGTTCCCGTTGGTGGCGGAGAATTTATTCTCTTAGCTTAACACCCTTAGAGGTTATGTAGTTGATGGTTACTAGTGATACGTTCCCAAATTGGTAATGTGGCATACGAAGTGTTGTTGAGCATTTGATGATCAAAGCACAGCTTTTGTATAAAGCAGGACTTTGTGGACGAGACTTCGTCGGACCTCACACCTCGGAAATGGTCAAAACAGGAAGGATGCAGCACGGTTATTAGGGGGTAGCGCCCCTTTAGTGTATGTCATTCCTTCTGGATAGAGGTGGTATCATGGTATGGAGCCCAGATACTTAACCTATGTTGTTGCTGCAAATTTATTACTTTGTGGTTGTTGGAATCGAGGATCCTCGAATATAGATCGGTTACGATTGGGGAATGACATATTCGTGTCAGTAGTTACCCAGTTTGAAGGGTAACCCGGCCTTGTGTTGACAGAGATCCGGTTAGGTTCTCGGGGCGTCTTTCCAGAGGCGTTTCCATGTGGCAATGGGAAGTTCCTTGGCCTGACCATTTGTTGGAAATCCAAAGAAAAAATATGAACCTTGTACGGTTTTAGTTGTAGAACCTGCCATCTAATATGGTAGCTATAGTAGGCATAATATAATGGTATCTATGCTGGCTAAGATTTATATTCTACTTTCAAAATGTTTTCTACACTATGCACTAATAATAATATCAAAAATGATTTGATTTTTTCATAGTAAGCATCTTTGACTAACATAAGAAGAAATCTCCTCCAAGTCTGCGTTTGCATTGTGTGTATGGTGGGAGGTCTTATGGTAGTTACATTTTCAAAAAGCATTGCGAATTGACTTTAAAAATATTTCTTTGTTTGTTTTTAAAAGAATAAACTGTTTTAAGTTCTCACACCAGTCCCATGACTGACTCGGAGTTTATTGTTTTCCTTCCTAAACTCTGGGTGCCCACCAATTTCCACACGGGCAGTCTGGAGTTAGGTTATCAGGATATTCTGGAATTCAGGAGTTGCTGGAGGCAAGCTGATGGCATGGCGTATTCACTAGTATATAGTAGTTCTTTTTCGCTGTTTGTTGTTGTACACTCTGATGATGTAATGTAATGTAATGTAATATGATGTAATGTAATAACTGGTATAGTTTTTGTTCAAAGATTATTCATTTATCTATTATATGTTGTTCCGCTGCGATTTGTGAGATTCTGATATTGTTCTGTTGTTTCTTTCTGTTCTGTTCTATCTTTTTCTCTCTTCTACTATCTTTTTCTTCTTCTTTAACCCTAACGGTATGTTTTTTCGGCATTCGATTATGCGGCAGTTGATACAGTGGACAAATTGATGTCGGTTTTCGAGCGTCGAAAAGTCGCGTTCGTTACACCGTGAGTTAGCTTAAGGTGGCTAAAATAGGAGCGATCTTGGGTCAAAGGAGGCCGCACCTCTGGACTGGACACACTTCTTCGATACCATTCTATTACTGTTGTGATTGATTTGGGTGCACCCCTTTATTTTGGAGTGTTGTTCTGTGTGGGCGTAGTGGCTGCTACGTTACCACCAGCCCGTGTGCGTAATTGGTATATCTACCCTGGCATTGCCTTGTGTGCCGTGTCACGTACCATATCGAGCCTTTACTACGTGTTTGTTTTTCTCCCGTAGCCCATGGAGTATTTAGGGTAGTCTCTCGGAGATATGCTGATACTGGATGGACTACTGGGACTATTATGTGTGAAGGGTGATACGTGTATCCCGGAACGCTATTTAAAAGTATGTTTATTTTACTGTAGACATTATTATAATCGCGAATTATTACTATATAGTAAATAGTTTGACGGATACTTAAAGGATGGGCGGTCCCAGGCATCCTTTAAGTTACTTGTATCTTTATTACAGTTCACTTGAGTTGGTTTACATTATATAAGTATATTGTCCTGACTCGAGTGTTTTGTGTTTTGCTTTACGCTCGGGTCAGCCTGAGTATTCACAGCTTTGGATTCTCTCTTTGGAGCTGGTCTTTGCTGGAGTTTCTGCTTATCTACATATTTATCTAATTCTGTTTCAGCTGTTCTAGTTTATCTCATGTATTAGTGAACTTCTCTGTATTTGGGATTTCTATTATGTTGTTTTAGACTGTATTATGTTTTTGGTTTGAGACTTTGTTGTAGTAGCTTCATGAACTACTATGTATTTTAATATTCCGCTGCGAGTTATTCTGTTTGTTCTGTGTCTATGATTCTATGTATTTGATTTTATTTGCACCAAATTTATTTACAATCTGTTATTTCGCATCATTCAAGTTCGACATGTGTGGATTATTGTCGATTTGAATGGTACGAAATGGTGGGTCGTTAAACTATCGTTAACAAAAAGTGGCAAAATTAGTTACCTAGATGTGTTTTAGAGATATTTATTCCTTTAAAATCTGTTTTTATAACATTTTAATAATATACCTTTTTACTATTCATCTGATAAATATAATATTCTATTCCAAATAACATAGTTACTTTCGGTTTATTTCTTCCAAAGGTTCATGCCAACGTAGAATAAACATTCTTACTTACTATCTTTCACTTGGATTCGATTAGAAGTTGTATTAAAGCTCACATCATTAGGATGTAAGATTCGATGAACACTAAACCAAGATATCATTATGGTATAACATGCAATTACTAGATACAGATGTTAGTAACAAACTCAACTTCACCACTCACTAACCAATAAAGTTATTGTTATATGTTATCAAAAAAATAAAAATAAAAACAATTCTTCTTCTATCTACGATTCATAATATATTCTTATGCTACTATATCATTTATTTCTTTAATTTCAGCCTAAAACTATCAGTGCGTGTATCGGATAGGGCGACAAACTAAAGGTTGCTATTGGATCTAAATTCATGCCACTTTTCTTTAATGTTGAAAGCATATATGGCACTGCTAACGTTTATGTTAAAATGATTAATAAAACTTATCGTGTAATCCATTGTTATCTACATATCCAGCTCCATACATACACTGACTAGTGGAGAACTTCGGTTTTCAAATACAGAAGCCCTATTATAATTACTTTGGTAACATATAGCCAGTTTTCCTTCTTTAAAGTAAAAGTAGAATAATAGATGTCATTAGAGTTGTTGCGCATATTGGTTACGCCGTGGACCAACCCACAAGATGTAATGCATCAACTGCCAAATGGTGGCAAAGAGTTTATCATTCCATTTATTTCACTATCATCTCTAGGTATCAATGATCATTTAATATATTACCACAGTGGGGCTTATTATCATGCTATCGGTAAAAAAATTCATGTTATGTACATGGTTGAAGACACATCATTGGTTGATGATAGTTTGTTAATAACTTATTATACGTTAATAAGTTTAGAAAAAAATAGGTTTCAGTTTTTAAAATAATTAATTTGTAAAATAGAACAATATATTCTCCCCATCAGGTGGTCCTTTTCAATAGAATTAATATTATAAAAATCAAATCAAAAGATATCACTATTCCATAAAGTTGTTACAATCATCTTTCTTTAGTTATGGATATCTATTGTTAAAATGTCAAAGTAAAAAAGAAGGAATTTTGATTCAATTTACATAAAATACACAAGTTTATAATTTATTTTGGCATTTACTGCAGTTTTGATATAGTTCCTCATTAATTCTATTTTTTTTCAATTGTGCTGTAATAACGCGCCTCAAAATAGACCTAAATCCCGACCTAGAAAAGGACCATCGAAACCTAAGTTCATTCCAATACTACTGTTGGTTGGTGAAAAATTAAAATATTATGTAGTGCATAGAGCAATCTATCTAACTTTCAGAATCTTATAGCAGAATGGATAAAATTAATAGTAAAACATGTACACATAAATAAAAGCCATTTTTGAAACATAGAAACATTATCATAAAGTCTCAGAATATCTTAAGATAATCATCTCAGTACATTAGTTGCAAACTGATAATAAAAACAACAACAACATAGTTCCAAAGTCTGAATACATGAAAGAAAATAACATAAGCAAATAATAGCAGATAATCAACACTACAACAATCATCCTTCCCAACTTGCTTCTTCAACAAGACCCTAAGCCCCTAACCTATTTGTTGAAATGAGGAGGGAGTGAGAACAAAAAAGCTCGGTGAAAGAAATTTCAAGTTTTACTAAAATTGTAATCTGGGTAGTGTTATTTGGAAATGTAGTATGTCTTACATATTAAAATCATTACATAAGTATAAACTCAACTGTACGCCTGAAAGCCCTTCCAACCTGATTATAATAAAGTCAACTATACGACCAAAGGCCCTTCTAGTCCGACCTTTTAACTTTAATGCGACTAGCATTTTTTATGTACAAAGGAAACACCTGAATCACTTAATACCTTTTTAATGGGATTAAGCAGACTTTGACCATTTAAGACATATAAAATAGGTTGTTCCCCGTCATTTAAGACCTAACTCCATGATAAGTTCCTACGTGGTCCTTCCTTAATGACATCATAAAAAATCCACTCGTGATGACTCGTAACCCTAGCATAGTAACTTAAACTTCATCTAAGAAAGAGGTGGACCCTGCATAGTAACTTAATACCGCTAACCCAAAGCGGACCCCTCATAAGGATTTCACCTGTCGAACCGAAGCGCAAATTATGACTCGTAACCCACTCGTGATGACTTACATTAATCTGACTCTTTGTAGGTATTGGTAGCTAGATTGATTGGGCAAGTTTACCCTACCAAATCGGGACCAATCTTGCATCCACAAGGGTTATTTATTATAGGCAATGTCCTATATTAGTCCGCAAAGTATATATATATGCATGGAATTTACAATCTAATAATTATGTTACACTATTCGATAAAAAATTTCATATAAGGTATTTTTGAAATATAAATATCATACAAATCTACAATTCCAACAAATACTGCTATTACCATAACCAAATAAAATAGATTTGTATAAACATGGAGTACATATAACCTGTTCTATATTAATATACTAGAAGCACATTTCTGTTTTAAGGAATAGACTTTCACAATTTAGATCATCTATGTTCAATTCAGCCTTCATATAAATAATTTTAAATTGAGAAAGGAGTTTCTTATATATTTAAATGATAGAAATAGGCAGTGCAAACTACACACAATTCGATTCATACATTACACACCATTTCTAATTTATTTCTTCTTGAGCCCTTTAACACTCCAATTTAAAAAGAGGGAAAATAGGTTAAACGGACTAAGTTATCTAATTCTAAACAATTAATTAGATTCTAGTATACCAATAATAGAAAACAATTATAATTTCAACATATAAAAAGATTGATATTTACTTAATTAAATTCTAGTGTTGTATGGTTTTGCATTTCTAGAATCTCCCAAGGCATATGTCAGATCCAAATATGTGCAACATAGATACTAGAATAGAAAAAAAGTGAAATTCCACTCATGGAAGATTCCTTCGATTTTACGTTTAGATTTGAATTAAACTGCTCCCAAACCTATGAGATCTCCCTCTTTTTAATATACACAAAAAGAATGTATATATATTGATTAGATTTTAGAAATCAAAAGATAAAAAGAAATAGGATTAAGAATTTAATTTGAAATAGAGATTAGAATTTATAATTTCTTAACTAAAGTTTATTGTTTTCGTAAACCCTAGGGGAAATGAATTTGACAGAGTCTCGACGTCGCTACAGAATTTTTATGGAAAAGTGAAGGGGATCTAGTGGTCTATTTATAGAGGCAGAAAGAAACAAGAATAGTTGGATCATTAGACCAAATTAGTGCTGTTTGGCTAAGGCATTATTGCCTTGAAAATTTTCAATTGGTTGACCTTTATACTAGGGGCGGTCGAATCGCCTTATTAAGGTAGCCGACCGGCCTTTTTCAGCCTGCGTTGTTTTGTTTCTTAACATTTTCCTTGGTTTATTACTCTATTTGTCTCTAATCAAATCATCATTAGTTTTAATTTTCACTTAATGTTGCTTCCAGCTTAAGCAAATGTTTAAATTCAAATTTCAAACTTCTAGAATTTTCCCAAAAATTCATAATTCAAATATTAAATTCTTTTGAATTATTTAAACCTAAAAACTTCGAACCTCCATAACTTCTTCTTACAAACTCAGTTTTCAACATGTTATATTTGAAAATTCATTAGAAAATCGCCATGGACACAATGATACAACTTCTGCGACTAAATTGTGGCATTTATAGATATTTATTTTTTAACCTTATTTTAATTATTTAATTTCTTATTAACTTTTATGAGGTGTTACATTCTCCCTTCCCCCTTAAAATGGTTTCGCCCCAAATTCTAAGGGTGGATAATCGAGCGCACACTCAACAGCCATGTTATACAACCAATTTATTTACAATAATCTACACAATCATCAACTCAACCACAAATGAAATGTGATTATGTATGCAAACATACTATAGGTAATCCCAATCCTAGCATGGATGCAAGGTCATGACATCTAAGCATGTATGCAAAATCCAAAATATACATAAAGTTCTAATGAGCAAAAAGATAACATAAAATAAAAGTATGGCAACCATCCTCTACCATCAGATGCAGCAACCAGATGCAATCAATTATTAAAGTTGGAGAGAGAACCGGAGAAAAGCTCGGGGTAAAAAGCCTTCATCTTGTCTTTGACTTCCTACGTGCTTTTTGCTGGGTCATTTCTCCATTGAACTTAGAGTAACCAAATTTCCTTGTTATGAAGCTTCTTAATACCGTGTTCCATTATACTTGTGGTATGGGGTTGATCAATTCCATCTCAACGTCTGTTAACTGATCTGGCTTTACCACAGTGGCAGTGTTGTGTAGACAGTTGCTCAAATAGGAAACATGAAAATCGTCATGAATTCCTACTAGCTTGGTTAGAAGGTCCACCCTATAATCAAGTTTCCATATCTTCTCTAAAATCAGGAAAGGCCCAACAAATATAGGCACCAACTTCCCTGAAGTACCAAACTTCGTGATCCTCCTATGAGTGGAAGCCTTGACAAAAATCATGTCCCTAATATCAAATTCCAATTCTTTCCTTCACCGATCAGCATAGGTTTTTTGACGATCCTATGCGGTCTTCATTCGTCGTCTAATTAATCTACCTTCTTCGCATTCTAACCGATCAAATCTGGTCCAAGTATGATTTTGTCGGTAATTTCCCACTAACAACTAGGCAACTTGCATGACCTTCCATATAAGGCTTCAAAGGGTGCCATTCCAATCATTACATGAGAACTATTGTTATATGCAAAATCCACCAAAGGCAAGTGCAGTTCTCAAGATCCTCTAAAATCTATGATGCAAGCTCTCAACAAGTCTTCTGAAATTATGTTAACCCTTTCTAGTTATCTTTTGATCTAAGGGTAATAAGCGATGTTTAGATTTTAAGTTGTTCCCAAATTTGTTTGCAAACTTCCCCAAAATTCATTGGTGAACAAGGTGTTCCTATCACTAACTATACTGATTTGAACTCCATGTAGTCGCACCACTTCCTTAGCATAAATTATTGCAAGAGTGCTGCAGCCTATTACTTCTAACGGGAATAAAGTGAGCACTCTTAGTAAGTCTATCCACTATAACCCAAATATCTTCGTTACCTCTTTGAATTTTAGGTAACCCATATATAAAGTCAATGGATATATGCTCCCACTTCCAAGTCGACACTTCTAATGGTAATAACAATCCTCCGGGTTCCCTTGCCCCACCTTAACCTTTTGACACGTTAAACACTTAGAGACATACTTCAGTACCATTTTCTTCATTCCGGCCAATAGAAAATCCATTTCATATCTCTATACATGTTATTATCTCCGGGATGAATAGTCGTCTTTAAATGGTGACATTCTGCTAGTTTTTCTTCCAACACATCTTTCTTCATTTGGACACATAAACGTCCATCTCTCCTTATCCATCCCCTTTGGTCCAAAACATATCTACCATTATAGGGGAAATAGTACACTTTTATTAAGCTTTTAAAAATCTCAATTAACATTGCATCCTCCTTTTGTCCTAGCCCTATGCAATCTATTATGCCGGCCTCACTTCCATAACTGCAAGGTATCCTTGAGTAATGATAGCGGTTGGAAATAAAAGTTTGAGAGAAATTCCAACTGCCTCCACTCATATATAGCATTAAAAGTAGCATGCCCTCGACTGAAGGCATCAACAACAACATTCCTTTTACCAGGGGTATATTGAATCTCAAATTCATATGATGCTATATTATAAACTTCATCCATCTCTACTGCCTAAGATTTAAGTCTTTTTGAGAAAAGTGATACTTAAAAGATTTATGGTTAGTTAAGAACTCAAAATTCTCTCCTGAAAGACAGTGCCTCCACATCTTTAAAGCAATAACAACAGCTCCTAATTCTAAGTCATGAGTAGGGTATATTTTTTCATGATCCTTCAATTGCCTACTAGCATAAGCTACCGCCTTCCCTTCTTACAGAAGGACGACTCCCACCTTCGTACCACATGCATCGATGTACAAGGCGAATGGCTTAGATCTGTTAGGAATCATTAACACTGGTAACAAATCAACGATCTCTTCAAAGTCTCAAAAGATTTTGCACACTTTTCATCCAATGCAATAATAAGGTTCTTCGTGGTTAACAAATTAAGGGTACCGCTACCTTTGTGAAGTCTTTGATGAATTTCCGACAATAACAAGCTAACCCATGGATACTCCAAACCTATGTAGCATTTTTTGACACCTTCTAGCCTTGAATAGCTTCCACCTTAGCCGGATCAACAAATAGTCGTTTCCTAGAAACAACATGACCTAAAAATTTCACCTTTCTTTGCCAGAAATGGCACTTAGAAAATTTTCTTTACTTGCCGACTCCTTAACATCTCTAATATTCCCCTTAGTTGCTTTTCATTCTCACTTTTCGTCTTGGAGTATACGAGAATATTATCCATAGATACCATAACAAACTTGTCTTGTAGTATCCCAAAAGCTATGCTCATCAGATCTACAAAGTATACATGGAAAATAGCCAACCAAAAGGCATCACTTCCAACTTAAACAATCCATCTGGTATGCGAAAAGCAGTCTTTGCATTGCTATCCTTGACTACGTCTACTGATTGAATTTGGTGGAAAATTCCAATTGGCAAAAGACTTTGGCAGTAATGAGTCCATCGAACAAGTCATCTATCCTAGGTAGAGGATAGCTATTCTATTTAGTCAACTTGTTCGGTGCTTGATAGTCGACACATAAATTTAATTAGCCATCGGCATTGGTGGTAAAAACAATCGGTATTCCTCATTTATAAATGCTATGGAGTATGAATCCTTTCTGCAATAGTTCTAAAATCTTCTTGTCCAATTCCCACCTTTTCTTGGAAGCCATATGCCTCGGTGGTAGTGCAATAGGCCTAGCATTCTCCAAATCAGTTCTGAACTGGATCTCCCTACATGGTTGGAGACTAGAGGCTTCTTTAAGAACTTCATCAAAGTCATAGATTATGGATACAAATAAGAAATCATTTTGTGACAAGCTAAGAGAATATAGATAGCCTAGCTCAGTGAGTTTTGGAGTGAACAATGAACATCAATATTTCACCCAAAATGACTCCTTGGCCCGCGATCCTCCTCTCATAATCTATGAAAGCCTAATAGTAATATTGTTGGGTGTATTTTCACCACCGGACCAAGGCACGACCGGACCAAGGCACGACCGGACCAAGGCACGACCGAACCAAGGCACTACCGAACCAGATCACCTACTCCCACTACCGGACCAAATCACGCCCCACTCACCACCGGACCAATCACGCTCCACTCACTACCAGACCAATCCACGCCCCACTCACCATCAGACCAATCATGCTCCACTCACTACCGGACCAATCCACGCCCCACTCACCACCGGACCAATCACGCTCTACTCACTACCGGACCAATCCACGCCCCACTCACCACCGGACCAATCACGCTCCACTCACTACCGGACCAATCCATGTCCCACTCACCACTGGACCAGATCACGTTCCACTCACCACCGGACCAATCACGCTCCACTCACTACCGGACCAATCCACGCCCCACTCACTACCGGACCAATCACGCTCCACTCACTACCGGACCAATCCACGCCCCACTCACCACCGGACCAAGACATTACCGAACCAACATTGCCAGGCCAGATCACGTCAACCCAGGCCCACCAGCAACTATATACATCCAAGTCCCCTACCCCCAGCCTCACTCTATAGAGGGGTAGGGTACAATAATGGAGGGGGAGAACTCAAGCACGGACAGAACTTTTAAATGACTTTCATACACTTGTAATCAAAGCTTTGTACTTGTAATCCAGATAGTGAAGGAGAATAGCATATGAAGTGGACGTAGGCACATTCTGGCCGAACCACTATAAATCTGTGTGTCTTTTATAGTTTAGTCCCTGCTTTTTACATATTTGCACAAATCACCCAAATCACTAAGAACAACATAAAACCGACTAAATCATACGACTTGGAGGTGTTTGCCCATTTTTTGTGCAAACATTTTTGGTGCTTTCACTGAGAACGGGAGCTCGAAGCTTCAACTTCTCCCACTTAACCTTCTTCCTAACAGCATCGCTCATTGCTCAGAAAACATGCCTCCTAGGCAGAAGAAAGATGTTAACAAAGGAAAGAACGCCACAACTGGCAGTACTCCAGATCCAGTGATCCCAGATCAAGAGAATCGTCCAGTTCCAACAGCAGTACCAAATGAAAATCAGGCAAATCCGACAGCCCCTGCCAAGGAACAGCCGGCAGCAATTACTAGGGCAGATCTAGACAGGGTTATGGCTGAAGTGACTGACCGCTTCACATCCCAACAAGAAGCCTTGGTGAACCGACTCATTTCAAGCTTAAGGGATGCTGAAGAATCCAACCGCAACACTGAATCATGGGATGAGTCCCCGTCCGGAGGATCTCGGAGGCGACAAAGATCTTTCTTCTTCGAAGAAGCTAACAACAGAAACAGCAATGGTAGGAGCCGAGCCCGAACTCAGCCCGAATTCCGACCCGAGGAAACGCTTGGAACCAAACCCATCGGGGGAGGTACCAGGCGAGGTTCGGCTGTAGCTGAGCCTGTCATGCTACCTAGCCATGGAAACACCAATGAACGGGGTCGAGCTAGAGTCCAGCCCGGTGTTGGACCCGAGGAAGTGCTCAGAACAGAACCCAGCAGGGGAAGATCAAGGCAAGGGCCAACTGTAGCTGACCCTAGCATGCTCCCAGAAGACCAGAGATAACCACTGGAAAATATTAGGAGTGATTGACGATGCCATCCCTACAGGTCATATGGACGGAATCAATCTCGCAGAGAAGAACCGAACTCATTTCTATCTGCTCCAAATTCTGATGAAAGGATGGCGCGATTGTTCAGGGAGTGCGTCCAACGGGATCAAAGAGATCGAGGGATAGGCGCTAGGGTAACTAGCCCTTTCACCCGCAATATCGAAATTGTCATCACCCCCCGAGAATGGAAAATGCCAACAGTGGAACCTTACAAGTGAATCTCTGACCCTGTTGTACACTTGCAGAGGTACACACAGCATATGCTCATGAGCGGAGCCACAGAAGGAGTATTGTGCAAATGCTTTCCACTATTCTTGGCAGATCGAGCTAACTCCTGGTTCTGCCATCTACCCCAAGGATCCATCAGCTCATGGGAAATGTTGAAAGAGAAGTTCATCAGCCAGTTCCGCATTCATGTGGAATAACCCAAGGACGCTTATTCCTTATCCAATATCAAACAGAAGCCTAGAGAGACAGTGCAACAACATCTAATCCGATTCAATGCCGTAGCGGTCGCAGTCCAAGATACCGATGAGAAACTTATCTTAATGGCCCTCTGTAGTGGTGTGCATCCGGATACTAAATTTGCTAGAAGATTAACGAAAGAAAAACCAGCTACCTTACCTGATTTCTTCCATGAAGCCGAGAAGTATATGAGACTTGAAGACGTTGCCACTGAGAGGCATACAGGGCAACAAACTAAGGCAGCTCATGGCAACACACCCGCCGTAGCAAAGGACGTTCGAAGAAATGACTCTAGAGACAATGCTGGGGGCAAGAAGGGAGAAAAACGTCTATATCGGCCAGGACCGAGATTTGACACTTACACTCCTTTGAATGAAACAATCGAAAACATCTTCCTGGCCACCCAAGACGAAGTTAAATACAGACGCCCCCCGTACAAGAAGGAATCAGATAACGCAATTAAGTCTGGATAATTCTGCCGCTTCCATGAATCTCATGGGCATGATACCAATGAATGCCATCATCTCCGGGTCTTAATTGAAAAACACATTAGAAGGAAGAGACTGGAACGCTGTTTAAAAGGTCAGAATAGGACCCCAGCTCCTTCTAATGAGAACCCAAGGCTACCCCTCCCAGAAACAGGAGGGGGAAATCGCAACACCAACGGCTCCAATCAAGAGAAGATAGTGGTCCATACCATATCGGGAGGACCACACATCGCCGACAGGAACTGGACAGAGATGGAAAGATACAGAAAGTCACTTAGAATCAATGAAGGCTGCGTTAATTCTGTTATGGAAGAATGCCACCCGAAGCGAAAGGAGAATGATGAGATTACATTCAATAGGCGTGACCTAGAAGGAAGGCAGTACCCTCACATGGATCCTATGGTCATCTCTGCCCGGTTCGGCCCAGCCGAAGTTTTCTGAATTCTAGTAGACACTGGAAGCTCAGTAAATATCCTATTCAAGCATGCTTTCGACAGAATGAAGCTGTAATGAAGGATGTGTCTCCCTGCAACAAACCACTACACGGTTTCACTGGAGACGCGAAGATGCCCCTCGGGCAATTGGACCTCTTTGTTAAAATAGGAAGTCACCCCCGCTCCGTTGTGCGGAAACAAACATTTGTGCTAATAGACAACCACTCGGCCTACAATGCCTTTTTAGGAAGACCAGCCTTATCTGACTTCCAAATTGTCCTGGCCCTGTGGTGCCTGAAGATTAAATTTCCAACAGACAATGGAATAAGGGAAGTAGAGGGAGATCAAGACGCCGCTCGAGATTGCTATGTAACTGAACTTCGCAATAATCACAGGAAGGATAGAGGGAAGAATACAGAGACTACTCTCTACATGAAAAACTTGGAAGCATAGAAACTAAAGAAAGCCCCTCCTCTTTAATATACCGTTGATCCTTTCAATGAATTAGACCCCAGAGACAAAGAGGAGGCCGCCACCGCCGAGGCTGCAGAGGCTATAGAGTTTGTATCTGTAGACAAACACGACTCAAGTAGACTGTTGAAAATCGGATCTCAGCTAAGAGCAGAATTGAGGGATCAACTCATTGATTTTCTCCGCCATAACTTGGATGTATTTGCATGGACGCACGCTGACATGACTGGAATCTCCCCATATGTGGCATGCCACGTGCTAAACATCAATCCTACCAAGGTGCCAGTAAAGCAGAAAAAGAGAAATATGGGGACAGAACGATCAGCAGCCCTCGATGAAGAAGTAAGAAACTTGCTTGCCAATAACTTCATACGAGAAGCCATCTACCCAGAGTGGATCGCTAACCCGGTACTAGTAAAGAAGGCTAATAGGAAGTGGCGAACATGCATTGACTTCTCCAACTTAAATGACGCTTGCCCGAAGGATTGCTTCCCACTCCCCTGAATCGATCAGCTGGTGGACAGCACAGCCGGGCACGAACTCTTATCTTTTATGGACGCATACTCAAGATATAACCAAATTCCTATGCACGCCCTCTATCAAGACCACACTAGTTTCATCACTGACCGGGGATTGTACTGCTATAGAGTAATGCCTTTTGGACTTAAAAACGCCAGAGCTACCTATCAGCGCCTCGTCAACAAGATGTTTGCGGAACTGATAAGACGAACTATGGAGGTTTATGTGGATGACATGCTAGTAAAATCAAGGAAAGTCAACGATCACGTAAGCCACCTGGGCGAGATGTTTCAAGTACTTCGCCAATATGGAATGAAGCCGAATCCTCTAAAGTGCTCATTCAGAGTATCATCAGGAAAGTTCTTGGGATTCATCGTCCATGCCAAGGGGATTAAAGCAAACCCCGAACAAGTCCGAGCTCTGAGAGATATCAGGATACCTTCCACTCGAAGAGAAATGCAAAGCCTAAATGGGAAAGTGGCCGCCTTAAGCAGATTCATCTCTAGAGCGACTGACAAGTGCATCCCTTTCTTCGAAGCTCTAAAGAAAGACAAAGGAAAGTTTGAATGGACTAACGAATGCTTAACAGCCTTCCTCAACCTAATCGAACACCTCCAGAGACCACCAGTACTCTTAACTCCAAACGAAGGCGAAGAGCTATACCTATACCTTGCTGTGTCATCTCATGCTCTGAGCGCCGCTTTGGTGAGAGAAGACAACCGCGCACAGCGGCCAGTATACTTTGTGAGCAAGAGGTTTACGGGGGCAGAAGCCAGATATCCTAAACTTGAGAAGCTAGCATACTGTTTACTAATCACATCATGGAAACTGCGACACTATTTCTAATCCCATTCCATCAGAGTTCTAACTGATCAACCGCTAAGGCAGGTACTCCATCGTCCCGACACTTCTGGGCGACTACTTAAATGGTGCACTGAACTGAGTCAATATGATATCACCTACCATCCTCGCACCGCCATCAAGGGACAAGCCATGGCCGATTTCATTGCCTAATTCACTGCCAACGAAGCTAAAGAGCAATCTGAAATAGCAGAAGACATCAAGTGGAATCTCTTTGTGGATGTAGCATCAAAGGAACAAGGCTCGGGGGCAGGGGTTGTAATAATCACTCCTAGGGGAAGGAAGCTACATTATGCTCTAAGGTGGAATTCGCTGCCCAACGATGCAGAGTATGAAGCAGTAATAGTTGGATTAGAACCGACCTTAGAGATTGGAGTCAGTTCTCTATGTCTTCACAGTGATTCGCAACTTATTGTAAATCAAATACTAGGAGAGTTTCAAGCTCGAGGAGAACGACTCACAGCATATCTGAAGAAGACCAAGCTGCTACTCAATCAATTGGATCACTATTTGATCAAACACATTCCTCGAGAAGAGAACCAAGAGGCCGACGAACTGGCAAAGCAAGCTAGCATGAGAGGGGGAACATTTACGAAACAGTAGCCATCTCAAAGCAACTAACCCCGAGTTTCGAGAAAGTGAATCTAATAGCTGCAATCGAAGAGGAAAATTGGATGACTCCCATCCGAAAATTCTTACAAGATGGGACACTGCCCGATGGGGGTAACAAAGTCAAGAAAATCTTGAGGAGAGCTTCCCACTACACAATACAGGGAGGCATCCTCTATCGGCACGGCTTCTCTAACCCCTTATTAAGGTCTGTCGCTGGAAGGGAAGCCAAGGAAATTTTATCAAACATCCATCAAGGAAGCTGCGGAGATCACACTAGAGGGCAGACTCTGGCAAAGAAGATACTCCGATATGGGTATTTCTGGCCCACCTTAAACAAGGACGCCTTAGACTTCGTCAAAAAATGTGACAGATGTCAGAAGTTCACTAAGATTCCTCGACTACCAACAAATGAGATCACTCAAATGACCCGCCCTTGGCCCTTTGCAGTATGGGGAGTTGACTTGATTGGCGAACTGCCGGTGGGCCGAGGTGGAGCCAAATATGCTATAGTGGCAGTCGACTATTTCACCAAATGGGTGGAAGCGGAACCTCTAAATAAAATATCCTTGGCAAAAGTTATTAACTTCTTGATCAAAAATGTTCTATGCAGGTACGGGGTTCCACTCAAAATCATATCAGACAATGGACTTCAGTTTGACAGCGAAGAGTTCGCCGACTGGTGCCAAAAGCACGGAATTCACAAAAGCTTCTCATCTGTAGCTTACTCCCAGGCAAACGGACAAGTCAAAGCTGTCAACAAAATTATCAAAACTCTAATCAAGGAGAAACTTGAAAAGACGAAAGGCGCTTGGGTGGATGAACTTCCTACGGCACTTTGGGCCTACCGCACATCTTTCAGAACATCAACGAGGCATACTCCTTTCTCTTTGGCATACGGATCGAAGGCCATGCTCCCAGTCGAAACAGTAGTGCCTTCCCACCGTAGGATCCACTATAACCCAGAAGAGAACGAAGAACTCCTTCATATGTCTTTGGATCTAATTGAAGAGAGAAGAAACGATGCAGCACTCAAAGCAGCAGCTCACAAGCAAAAAGTGGCAGCACAATACAACTCCAAAGTCAAGCATCGTAGCTTACAAGAAGGAGATCTTATCCTCAAGCGAGTCCCGCGCCCCAGAGCACTAGATCCAATCTGGGACGGACCATATGTAATTCATAAAGATCTCCACAATGGAGCTTATATTTTGTTAACAGTGGACGGAGAGGTGTTCCAGAGGGCATGGAATATCCAACACCTTCGTCGATACTTTTCTTAACTTGTACTGCCCATATGAAGTGAATTAACGAAGAGAATCAGTGGACGTAGGCATTTTCGTGCCGAACCACTTTAAAAACTTGTCCATTTTTTAACTTGTTCCTTTGTGTCTTGGCTGCTTGTTAACTTTATCCTTTTCCGTTGAACAAAATCCTGTGTAATGGCATTTCCATTCAAGACACATCACAGCGCAACTTCACCTGGACAAGACCTAACAGGTACTATACGAATCTATGCCCTCACCAATGGGACACTTTTGCTCCAGCATCCCTCTGCTGCGGGTTAACTCATTGCTCGCGATCGGCCCTTAAAGCCAACTGTAATGAGCCGATTATAAGACACCGAGTAGGCCGACTATAGCCTAGGCAGCTCATTACGGTGTTCGGCTCGCCGGCAACCGTAGACCTACTTTTAACCCCAATATAAGGTATGGCCAGCCAGGGGTAGTTCACAGTTGACGATTGGCACCCAAGCTAGCCGGCCATGGTAAATCGAATAATACCCACGATTACGGGCCATAATGGCCCGGGTAGTTACTGTGCGCGATCTCGGCTCCGAGTGTCTTAAGTTCGGCTGTGGTAAAAAAAGAGAAACTCCCTGTGGAGGCGTAAGATCGGTGACAAATGTCTCCAAGACCCACAGCTAGGGAAAGTGACTACAAAACCCGTTTGCCACGAACTTAAGCACACGCAGGCCTTCCGTGATTGGAAGTTTTACTGTTTCTTATATTTCTATTTTATTTAAAAACTTTCCTTTCCTCCTATCCTCTATGACGATCCCTAAAGTACAGGACACGAAATAGGAGACGCTCACTAATGGGGACAGGAACTCACAATTGGATGACAAGTCACTCAGCTGCATTCCATACTCAGTCAGACAAAGCATTCGAAGAAACCATCTACAACTAAAACATGAAGGGCGGTACTTTCTTCTTTTTTATATGAATACGTAGCTATAATTTATTTTCACATCACGCTAATATTGCAAGATATGAAATTATGTTTTAAGCAAGAACTTGACATCAAACACAATAAAATCACGGGCGTGTGCACAGCTGTATTTCTTATGCAACACACCAAAATGACAAAAGCATTCAAATATAACAGAATCAGCCTAAGTTTGAAATTACGTAGTAAAATCATTCGTTACCAATAACACAATTACATCTTAAAGGTTACACGAATGTTTTGGGACCGACATAGGAAGCAATGTCAAACAAACCAAAAGATATCCAGATCAAGTCAAGGAATCGGCTGCGTCGGAGCTTTACCTCTATCCTACTGGCCCTCCGAGAACTCCTTGACCGCGGGATTAGAACTCTCAACATGTTAACCAGAGGTGGTTGGTGCTCCAGAGGTCCCGCCTATCCAATTCAGGAGAGAATCCATTAATAGTCATAAAACAATAAGCAATCAAGTTACGAGAAGCTGAAAGGGTAGACTTACCAGCATCTGCTCTTTGATCATCATCCTCTAACTGCACACCAACCTCCTCAACAGTAAGCAGCCGCATACCCTCTTTCATCGCCGCTTTCTCCTCCTTGGTGAATTGAGCCGTGACCACATCCATTCTAAAGGCCACGCCACCCTCCCTATCTGCATTGGCCTTAGCCTCCTGCAGGGCCCTGAGATAAATCCTGGCCATGACTCGGGGATAATCATCCATCCAAGATAAGTTACCCTGTTTCCAGGTGCGAAAGTATATGTCCTGAAGCATCTCATCCATTATCCCCTCATTCTCCTCGAACTCCCTTATTCGGTTCTCAGAAGCCAACAAATTTACAGTAGAAGCATCCCTCTCCGATTGGTATCACGAGCAGTCAGCATGAAAGGATTTCCTCATTGCCTCCATCTCCTCCTTCATCTTGGTTTGAGTAAGCTCTGCGACTTCAAGTTTCCGGATAACTCCTGTACCTACTCGAGATCCACTTTTCGAACCTCATCCACCGTCGCGATAGCCATATCAATCCGTCCTTTACAAGCAGCCTCCATTTTCCGTAACTCTGCTCGACTGGCCTTTTCCAGGGTTTCCTTTAGTTGTCTTGAGGCGGCCTCATGTTGAGAGATCTGGATGGCCTGATCAACAAGTTGTTTGGCCTGGTCAGAAACCATTAGCCGTAGTCGGATGTTAGCACTCCCAATTTCTTCTCCAGCCTTGACCAGTCGGGCATGATGCCCCATCAGCTTTCTGGTTTCTTCAACAACCCGGTCAATATTTGCCTTAGCTTCGTCCCCCAAAGTTACAACCCGAGTGGTAAGCAAATCAAGGTCTAGAGACTTAGCTTCATCCAATACTCTTACCATAGGATTATGGGGAAGAAAGTGCTCACCGGTAGCCTCATCAAAGTTAATATCACAAGAACCCGAATCCAAATCTGGATGACCTGCAAACGGATTACGAGCCAAGCCGGGATGGCCTATCCGGGTAACGGTAGGATTTTCAGACGGGTGCGGAGAAGGTATAAATTCAGTATTCTTCTTCGTGGTATCCCGAAGAGGCTGAGTTGGGGACTGAGGACCAGGTGAGGATTCAAATAAGGAAAGACTCCTCTTCTTCCTTTGGATATCCTCCTCGATAACTTCAAGAAGAGGGCGGTAGCCGACTACGTCTCCAGGGCGGTCAGTAGGAGGCTTTGGTTTAGTAGAAGCCTTGAGAAGTTTGTATTGTTCAAGACGGCGTCGGACATCTGATGTCTTGGCCGCCTTACCCGCTTTTGGGATAAAAACCAAGCGTTACAAGCAGACATTGAACTATAATTCAAGAAATATATCAAGATAAGAAGAGTAAAGAGACGCTTTTGCCATACAAACCCTGGGGAGGAGCAGGATACTGCAATAAGTCCTGGATCTCATTCCAGGACGGGAGCTGACCATAAAATATTCCTAAATCCTTATCATAAATGGAGTCTACAGGAGTCAAAAATTCACCTTGAATCGCAGGAATTGCCTCAGCTGAAGCGCTCTTGGAAGATGAATCGGCGCTGGTCTCAACCTTGTCAACTTTCTTAGACTTCGCCACTAAAGCCGATCCTTCCTCTAACCCTTCAAAAGCTAGGCGAAAAGCATCATCTGTCCACTCTGGATCACACTTGCTTGCTTAGAAGACAAAGCCCTAGTGCCATCTCCACTCTGTCCGTCGCCACCATCATCGCTATGACCATCACCATCACCTTCTCCACCACTTCCACTCTCCACCTCACCTCCTTCATCTTCTCCTCTTTCCTCCTCCACATCTTCCTCCTCCGGGATTTCTGAACATGTGCTGGGGGAGGGTCCATGGACTTCTTAAGTTTCTTCACCCCAGCAATTGGATGTGTAAAAAAGGGTTTCCTTTTGCCACTCTTCGCTGTGGCCCCTCCTTTAGCTTTGGCGACCCTCTCCTCAGCTGTGTCTCTTTGCTTGACCACAGACTGGTGTGGAAGAATCAAGTTGAGCCCCAAAAGAGTAGCATTCCTAATCAAATAAGAAGTTGCCCTCCTGTTTTCTGGAATGGCTTCTGTTTCCGCAGCCATCTGAACCAGACGATCGTTCTCTACAACCGCAAAGCCACCTGTCGCTAGCAAGAAATAAAGCACATAAGGAGGAGCATTATAAAGAACGGAAATTATAAATGAGATTCAACTTACAGCCAGAGGTGAAGCGGCGGAAAGAAACAGAGTCATCCTTGACAAAGAACCATTCCTTCTTGAACATGCTAAATTTTGAATATAAGTCCAGGACTGGCTTGAAAGACACGGCCGATTCTAAGCTAATATATGGAGACCCCTTCTTGTAGCCTCTCAAGTTGTACAGGTACCGGATCTTCCGGTTGGAAAGGGGACGCCCGTATTTTCTCTGGAAGATAATGAACAGACTCACCAAGATGGCATAGGAGTTGGGCTGAAGCTGGAAAGAGGCCACCTTCAAGTATGTGATGAAGCTGACTATCCAAGCATTGATCGGAGGAATGGCTCCGCACATGTAGTGATATATACTATAAGAAAAATATCCTTCAGGGGGGTTATACGACATCACTCCTTTCCCTGGCAACATCATATGCGCTCTGTCAATCCCAAAGGATCTAGATATAACGTCAAGCTGCTCATCTTTGAGTGAGCTGGGAAAGCAGCAGGCGGTGAGTCCAAGAGCCCCTGAGGGCCGTACCCATCTACTAATGATCTCGGAGACGGTCCATGCCGTTCTGGCTCAGACTGAACCAGGGACACTATGGAGGACTCTCCCTTGTCCTTGAATTTCTTCTTATCAGAGCGAGTTTCTACTTTATAAGACATTATCTGCAACACGAGAAAGCATGTCGTTAGTGCCAGGAATATAGAGACATAAAACAAATAAGTACATACAATGTGGAATCTCATTCATAATTCAAAGCACAAAATTTTCATTCGGTAGTTCAAGTCTAAAAACCCATTCGACACTCATTCTCCATAAGTTTCATTCGGTAGTTCAAGTCTAAAAACCCATTCGGCACTCATTCTCCATAAGTTTCATTCGGTAGTTTGAGGCTAAAAGCCTATTCGGCACTCATACTCCTTAAGTTTCATTCGGTAGTTCGAGACTAAGAGTCCATTCGGCACTTATACTCCCTAAAGTTCATTCGGTAGTTCAAGCATAAAGTTTATTCGGTAGAAGAAAGCCTCACCTGGTCCGACAATAAAATCTGATTCGGTGATATGATTGATTCGACAAACAAAAGTTTGGTTCGGCTATTTCAAGCAGTAAAGAATAACAGAGGCATGAAGCCCATACTTATAGGCGAGCGTAGGATGACCAGACCAACTGGTTCGGCACTTGGACCGAATGAAAATGCCCAAACTGAATGATCTAAAACAAAGCGCGACATATGCAGGCATATGCCCCACTTTAGGGGGCAAATGTTGGGCGTATTCTCACCACCGGACCAAGGCACGACCGGACCAAGGCACGACCGAACCAAGGCACTACCGAACCAGATCACCTACTCCCACTACCGGACCAGATCACGCCCCACTCACCACAGGACCAATCACTCACTACCGGACCAATCCACGCCCCACTCACCACCGGACCAATCACGCTCCACTCACTACCGAACCAATCCACGCCCCACTCACCACCAGACCAATCACGCTCCACTCACTACCAGACCAATCCACGTCCCACTCACCACCGGACAAGATCACGCTCCACTCACCAGCGGACCAATCACGCTCCACTCACCAGCGGACACCGGACCAATCCACGCCCCACTCACCACCGTACCAAGACATTACCGAACCAACATTGCCAGGCCAGATCACGTCAGCCCAGGCCCACCAGCAACTATATACATCCAAGACCCCTACCCCCAGCCTCACTCTATAAATAGAGGGGTAGGGGTACAACAATGGAGGGGGAGAACTCAAGCACGGACAGAACTTTTAAACGACTTTCATACACTTGTAATCAAAGCTTTGTACGTGTAATCCGGATAGTGAAGGAGAATAGCATATGAAGTGGACATAGGCACATTCTGGCCGAACCACTATAAATCTGTGTGTCTTTTACAGTTTAGTGCCTGCTTTTTACATATTTGCATAAATCACCCAAATCACTAAGAACAACATAAAACCGACTAAATCATACGACTTGGAGGTGTTTGCCCTTTTTTGTGCATACAAATATAACCAATCTATCCTTAAGATGAGTCAATACCCCTCAAAGCCAAGAATATATGCATTTCATTTAAACTCAATGTTACATATGTCCACAACTAGGTCTTTACAAAATAAGGAAAGGTGTGTCGACCCCCCAATAAGTTTTGATACCACTATTAGGTTGGTAACAAATTGGTTATTCAAGTTCAAAGACTTAACTATTCTTTTATCTATAAAGGAATATGATGTCCCAGAATCAAATAAGAAACGAATACCATTCTCAGTACCTTCCATAGTAGCCTGACCTTTGTTCTTCGGAGGTGGCCTACTCAAAATAAAAACTACCTCTATAGTATACACCTTTCCACTCTGACCTCCTTTAGGAAGTTTTAGACACTTATTCTGATAGCGGCTCTCCTGAAATTAAAGAACTTTCCCTTGAATTCCTCCCTCATTAATCTAACCTTGCAATCCTTAATAATATGCCCCTTTTTGGCACCTTCGACAAGCTATCTTATCTTTCTTCAACTTTTCTTTAGCTTCTTCTTTGCCTAAAACCCTTTTTGGTTCCTCGATGTGATGATGTTGACTCAACCTTCTCCTTCTTCTTCCCTTTTTTTCACCACTAGTAGTCTATGACAAGGCCATCTCAACAATGACTTCATAGATAGCGCCCATTGGAATCTAGGCTAAAAGTAACTCTTTAGAGGTGAATTCAGACCCTTGATAATGTCATAGGTTTCTTCATTGGCATAGCTATCAAACCCATTCCAAACTTCTCCAACTTTGTGAATTTTCTGATGTATTTCTTAAAGTAGAACTCCATTGCTTAAGGTGAATGAACCTCTCCAATTGCATTTTAACCTCTACTCTAAATATAAACCTTAACCCAAAGGGATTCCTAAAGCAATCCCAATTAATCTCCTCCTAAACAATTTCTCCCATAATAATACTCCACTAGTCTAACGCTTCCTTCTTCAGATGCCAAGCAACAATCCTTCTTTTGATCTGATCTTCCCATACAAGTTCCCTAAATATGAGGTCACAGATACTTATCCATGCCTTAGTTTCCAAAAAATTCTCAGCTTTAGTATATGCACATCTGCCCATATTTCAAAATTCTTTGCATAATTTGAAGATGTCAAAAGGTCTGGATGTTGCATCTATGGGTGGTGTTGTAGGGGTAACTTATTGTGGAAGTGGAATGTAACAATTCGCCTTTCTTAGACCGAAGAGGACACTTAATACATTCACGGCATTCGTGTGTGATCATTTAACTGTCCGAAAGACATGTCATTTTGGGTGAAGAAAGAAAAGACAGAAAAGAATATCACATCTTGATGAGAAATATATAACATACGAAAGATCCTTATAAATAGAAAATGTCTTTATTATATACACTACATCAGAGCACACTAATCTATTTTCTGACTAGACCGTTATAACAATCTGTCCTTACAATTTGATAAATACAACAAAAATACATCAAGAATAATTAAACAGGGGAGAATACAAGATATGTGAATATGTCTTGGAGAATCCAACTCATCTCCTAACAGCTCCAACGAATCCAGTAAATCTAGAAAATATGCTCGGGCTAACTCGAGCATTATAGGAAAACAACATCCGGGTCAATTTGGTAAAATTACCATGAGAAACTCAAATTACAAGGAATTTTAATTACTTAAGTTGTAAAACCCTTTAAAATTAAGGATATCTCGTAAAACCACATCAGACGTAAACGTAGACAGATTTAACCTTACGATAACCAAAACATTTTCTATAGAAATTCTGTTAATATTACAATAACGTCTAGACTACAAACACATATTAATCATAGTCAAAATTGTTACATTAAGTAAATTTCAACGTAATAGGTATACACTCAAGTCCAACGACTTGTATTGGAAAATAGATTCCTACTATGAAAGGGTAAGGATCTACCCATCGAATCCGTACACCTCTAGATAAAATGTATGGGAAGCTACAACACGTTGCACCTCTGCTACTTAGGACCAGCCCTATCCTTACCCTCCAAGCGGACTGCCCTCCAAGCGGAAATGCAATGGCAGTATTCATCCATGCAAGTTTGTTCTGGGTCTGAATGAAATCAAAGGCATTACCTCTATTAGATCCATTTTGGAACCACCCTCAGGATTAGTAGCAAGCCGCCTTTTCTCTTCAAAAGATCCATCTTCAATCATCATCAAGATTTCTTTAGTTAAGGAGATATGTTGCTTGTTTTCATATAATATATTTGATCTTGGTCTCTTCGAACCAGCAACTCTAACTTTCGGTGAACTCAACCCAGTTCTTTTGGAAATAATCAAACAATACATAGGAGCAGAGATCACCCCTTAACCATTTAAGTGGATAATCTCCCTATCATTTGTCCTAGGAGAACAAAACGAGAATTATGCACAGTATAACATCATTAAAGATGAATGTGCCATATTAACTCACGGGTTTCTTCTGAATATTTCTAGAGTCGTATTTTGGTCCAAATTTGATAGTCGGTTATTTAACTATCAAATAAACAAAAAAAAATTGCAGATTTATTTTCTTAGGAAACTAACTCGCTTAATCCCACAATAGCTAGTAAACCTCTTTAACTAATATTTTTATTAATTAAAACACTTGGAAAAAATTTCTATATACTTATTTTAATGGAATAAGTATATTCACAAAACGCTTTATTTAAAGTACTTAGGAAATGAAACCATATACTTTTCTCAATGGAACAAGTATATTTCCAAAATCAAGAAAGATATCATATTTTCCAAACATATCAAATAGGTCAAAACAGCTGTTATTTAAAATATTATTTATTGTGAACCCAAAATACTTATCCTTTTCTGTCTCAAAATATTTCTTTGAATCAATTATCAAATAATTTTAAAATATATTAATAATTCCAAATCATCCTCTAATTGAGTCCATAACTTTTCAAAATCGTAGTTGAAAACAGCTCCCAAATGTTTAAGATAGATAAGCTTCTAATGTAAAGAAATCATAGAGTTTCAAAATTGCATCCATAGCGACTGACGCTATATGGACTATAACATTTTAACTTGTTTATAACAAAACTGCATTTAAGTTACATTCCCTTTATTTATAAAATATCATGTAAATCCTTTCTATTTTATTTATAGATATTCTTTACAAAACATTCCCTTTATTTATAAAATATCATTTATAAATCCATACAATTATATTTATAAAATATCATTTATAATCATCTCCTTATGTTTATAAAATATTATTTATAAACTTTTTTTGTGAGAAAAAATCACTTTATAAGTTTTGAAACATAGTTAATTATAAATCCCCAATTAACTAGTCCCTCGGTTGTTAAGTAGGGAACTGCTTCCTTACCGCCAAAATTAAGAAGGAGTAATTATTTATTTGATTCATAATTTGGTTTAAATAAATGATTCAATCAAACTATATAAACATAATCTTTTCTTTTCAAAATCCAAGATTCTTTCCAAAATATACTTCTTTAGAGACAAAATTATTTGCTTAAAACCCCTTTTTATAAAGCAATACTATTATTTAAAAGCATATTCTTAAGTTAATTAAATTAACTAAAACTCCGTTTTTAAATTAATTAATTAACTTTAAATACAATTTAATAAATGATTACTTAAGTTTAATCATCGTTATTAAATAATTAGTCAACCTAAAAACCCTTTAATAAAGTAATTAATTAATTTAAACCCCTATCAATAAAGAAATTAATTAATCTTAAATATCTTTAAAAAAATTAATTAATTTCTAAACACTATAAATGAAAAGATTTATTACTTTAAGACAATCATTAAATTTGAAGAATAATTAGCTTAATTATTATTAAGTAATTAATTATTAAAATACCATTAGTAAACAATTATTTTATTCAATTTAACTTGATAGATCAAAATAATCAACTTAAACTTCATTAATTAATTTATTTACCTAAACCACCTTGATTAGTGAAATTAATTAACCTTAAACCTTTTTATTAAAATAATAAATCAACTAAAAGATTTTATTAGAATAATTAGTTAATCTTAAAAACATCTTAATAAATAATTATCTAACTTTAAAATACAATTAAAACAATTTAACCAACTTAAATGCATCCTTAATTAAATATAATTAACACTTAAATATCATTAATAAAAAAAATTAACTTTATACTATTTTAAATAAAATATAATTAACTTTAAAACATTGTAAATAAAATATAATTAAATTTAAAACATTATTAAACAAAGTATAATTAACATTGAAACATTTCCATTAAGAAACTAGTAAATTTCAAACATTGATCAAATTTGAGGCTTAACGACTTCCGTGGTACTTAAATAAGCTACCATTTATTTTCATACTACAAAAGGGTTCATATGTTGTAACATCCCGCCTTTTCGCATGCTTCAAATCGACACACACGCCGATTTAAACCATACGGAAGGGCGGATTGTTATGGGGTAAATAAGAAAAACAGAGAAAGAAAAAAAACTAAACAAAATCTCACAGCGGAAGGATAAAATATAATAATCAAATATACAGTTCATGAACCTGTTTTACAAAACCTTGGATTTTATTTATACAATACATACCAGAGTAGACATACCATACGACAAAACAGCGGAACAATATGAGTGTAGTGGAATATTAGTAGATAATAGTAATACAAATCTTCGTCTTCGCCCTCCAGAGCTAAAACTTCAAATCCCGAAACGCTCGGACTGACCCGAGCGAATTGAAAAGACAAAACACTCGAGTCAGAACTAAAAGATCTTATGTGAGTTAAATTAACAGAAATAAATATGAGTGCAGTAACTCAAGAGATGCTTGGGATTTACATCTCCTAAGGATCCGTTAAACTATTTACTATGTAGTATATTGCGCTATTATAATAGTGTCTATTTGTAAAGTAAACTTACTTTTAAATAGCGTTAAGGCTTTACATTTTCCACCTTAACACAGTTATATATTCCCATAGTCTATGCAGTACCGTAATCTCCCCCGTACCGGGCGTCGTCAGAGGGCACTCCATAGGTATGGTACAAACCCAAAATCGTATAAGGCGCGCTAGGGTAGGTGACACGTCACAACTAGGCAATGCCAGGGTAGATATACCAATTACGCTTCCGGGCCGATGGAAACGCGCAGCGCGCAGCTGCCGCCCACCTCGGACAAACTCCCCACATCAGAGAAATCAAAAGTGAAGGTGGCCACCGAAAATCCAAAGTCTGAGTATAGTATCGAAGGGAAGTGTCCGATCAGAGGTGCTACCTCATTAACCCGTCGATCGCTCCTCTTTTAGCCACCTTATGCCAACTCACGGGAGTTGGGTCCTCGTATTTACCTTTAAAGGAAACGCCGCCACCAACCTACTTCATTCTGGAATCTCCACCGCGTACACGGTTGTTAAAGTGGTTTTCGGAGTTGGCAGAGAGTATGACAACTTCCGATCCCGGTCTCTTTAACAACCAAACGTTATTATAACACCGCGGTCATTTAAAATAATTTAAACTTTAAAACCAGAATAAAATACCCATTTTAAACCCATATAAATATGATATCATTTATATTTGTAAAACCCCAAATCAATACAATATCATTTAGACCCAAAATCATATAATGTCATTTTATTTTCCAATATATATTCTTTTCCGAAATCAAATGTTTTCAAAGTAAAATATTTAGAAATCAAAACTCCTTAATATATTATTTTCAAATCATACTACCTTGAAAATCATAACTTTGAAACAAATTTCCATCTCTCAAATGGTTAAATATTAAATTACTTTTATAAAACAAAATAGCTTCTTTAGATTTCACAAATCAATTCTAAATATCGATTTAAACTTCCAAATACCATTTCAATTCTTATCGTTAAAAGCTTTAAATATTTCACCATTTCAAAAACAACTTATTTGACAAACCCATATATATCAAATCCAATTACTTATTATTTAGACTTGAAATGTTTACTTATTGAATTTAATATAATTTAAGTAAACCTTTAACATCACATAACTGGAATTTTTTTCAATTTATTTAACTTGATATATTCATTCAAAACAACCTGATACTCATTTAAATCTTTTTACACAAAATCAAATTATAAATCATATCCTTTAAAAATTTAACTTTTATTTAAATTTCAATTTAACTTAATATTCATCTTCCAACCTTGTACTCTTTTAAGTCATTAAAACTCCAGAAATTAAATTTTAAATAAATTCCTAATCGTATTTGATCTCGAAAATCAAACTTTATTTTATACTTCAAATCAAATTTATACAAAGCTTAAAACCTGAAAATTTCTATATATATATAAATAACCAAATCAATATCCATAAACCATATATATATAGCTTTACAAAACCAAAACATTTCAAAATATATTTTATATATATATACTGCGGTGCCTGTATAAAATTTTCTACCCTATGGTCAAGTGATACGGATGTTTATCATTTCAATCCGCAATTAAAATAAAAATGCGGTTGTATATCATTTCAAACCGCAATCCCGAATGAATGAAATGCACGATAACTTGCAATTTATACGATATAAAATACAGCATCCATTCATCCAAATATCAATCATCAACCATTTATTACAATCATCATCCAATTTAAACAACATCAATATAGAGCATATAAATTATACAGGTAATAAATAACATGTATTAACTAACAGTTTATATTCAATAATAAATTTAATAACTGTTACTAGCAATTTATATGCAAAAATAAATTCAAATTTAACTGTCAGTTGATATGAAATAAAAATTTAACATAACTATAACTGACAGTTACTATGCAAATAAATAAATTCTAACTGTCAAATTTATGCAATAAATAAAATAAATTAACAGTTAAATTAAATAAATGCAATTTAACAGAGGTAATGAATAAAACATGCCAAACAGTCATAAATAAATTTCTACTCATATCTAAAATTAATTTAACAGACATAAGAAGTTTTAGAAATTGTGAGTGGGTTAAAACACTCACCTTTTGAATTTAAATCGAATTTAAATCCGATTTAAACCCAAAATTCTAACGGTCTCCGAATCTGTCCAAACCAACGTCATCAGATCAGAATTTAATTACGATCCTAACAAAAGAAATTTCGCGCGAAACGGGTAACGTATGAAAAAGTTGTTCAATTTTAATGAGTTGAAACAAAAATTAAATAAAACAAAATTAAACAACAACCTAATTAAAGCTTGCCACATCATAAAGCTTCTTCTCAACTCACGTATGCTCGTCCAGGCATTTCAATGCATTCCCTCCCCATCTTTGACCGTGCCTTTAGACCTCCCCAGGCCACCAGATGGTGACGCGCCTCCACCATTACGACTTCCCTAGCCGAGCTCTCCAATACCCAGAAATCAATTTGCAAATAGTCGCTCCAAATCAAAATGCCCAAATTGACTAAGGTTTCGAATTTCCTGATTTTGACCGCGATTTGCCGCTGACTCGAGTATCGATTTCGAAAACAGAGACTGCGCGAAGATTCGTATGGATGAAATCTACAACATATATTTTTCTGGAATTTTTCTGAGATGTTTGAATTTTCATTTGAAATTTGAATAGAAATAGATCTAGGTTTGCATCCATTTGAGGAGGAGAAGGAGTTGAAGAAAAGAACGTACAGACAAATGATAGAAGATGGAGGCTAGGGTTTATGATCGCCTATTTATAGATAGATCGCAAAAGAATAGGTGTGCACGAATTTTAACGTGCAAACGGAAGTGGTCCCAAAAGATAAATAATATTAATTACACACGTTACGAATTTAGGAAATAAATAATTTCCTTATCATTTACATTTTATTTTAAACGTATTTACAAATGTAAATCTAGACGTTTCGTTTACGTTTCAAAATATATCCACAATTTTATTAATTTCCAAATTAATCTAAACAAATTTAGATGTAAATTAAAAGCTGATAAGTCTATCCATTGCAGTGTTAATTTCTCCACTTCCTTATATTTAGAAATTATAAATTAAGTTTTCAAAAACCTATTTTTGATTTTCAAACTTTTATATACTCATCTTATACCAGTAATAAGGATGCACTAACATTTGTTCATGGTTTCACCTTATTATCCTCAAATTCCATTTTAATTTTCAATAATTACAATTGTTGAATTTTGATACTTTAATTAAATTATAAATTATAAATCTTTACTCCTGTCTAAAGTTAAATTATCTAATCTTATTAAAAATGACGAAATTTAACTGACGGAAATTTTCAGGTCGTTACACTCTCCCCCACTCAAAACTTTTCGTCCGCGAAAAGGAAATAGAAAAGGGAAGGAAGAATTTAATAAACAGTACATCTTGTTTTAAATATTAACTTATAAACAATAATTTACTAAATTTATTACCTTAAATAAATATACCCGTTTTATAATCATTATATCCTTTTAAACTTAAATAATTAAAGTTTGGAAAACATTTTCAACATAATTCTAAGTCCAAAATTTACGGAAAATTTTGGCAGAGTCTCCTTTGTACGGAGAGGTTCGGAAGAAAATATAAAAATAAAATATCACAAAATATCATATATAATATTCAAAATAGTATATCCCAACACGGGAAAAAAATATACAAAATAGCGCTATAAACCGAAATCCGAAACGTACCTATTTGTCGGGCAATTTACGCTTATTATTATGGAACCAAAAGCAGTAGCAGTTGCTTCCACAACCTGCATTTCTCTTATAAAAATCCAAAAGATTAACTATTTATGTATAGTGAAATATTTAAGTGGTTTCAATCGCTAACAACAAATCAATACAACAACCATCAATTTTAACAAACAGCACACATAACAAAACAAACAATCATTCAATCAAACAAACAAATAGTTGTTCGGGTTCAAAACTTGGAATGGTACGGAATGAAAAATAACTATCCAGTGCATCATTTACTCAACAGTCTTAGATAGGACAGAAATAGATTATTTGTTCATCCAACAACTTCAAATTTCCTTACCCAGCCAACTACAAAGCAAACAATATCGATTTAAACCAACAAATCAATTCAACTTATATAAATTCATTACATACTTTAATTGTTTGATTTCCTTTCTTTTATTCAAACCACATAAATTTTCCTTTTTTTTTTAATAATTTACATTTATTTCTAACAAACTTCAAATTTTATTTCTCATTCAATGGTTGTTTCCTCATTTCTACTTATTACTTACCATTGTTCATTTTTATTTTATTTAGGTTATGTAAGTCTCTTTTATTTGTATTACATTTAATTCACTTCTCAAAATTCAATCATTTATTAAATGCTTACATTCTATTATATTTAATTACAGTAACCCTTTTTTTTAATTACACTTAAATTCTTAACCTTATAACCTCCATTCTTATAAATCAAGGATTTTATTAATTTATTACCTAGGGTTTACAGTCATTTATTTATATTACCTACTTCCTATTATATTAAACTAGTAGCATTAAATCATTCTTAAGTTTAAAATCCTACACATCAATCCTTATTTATTAAAGAATTTCATTTTATTTACTTAAGCTTAAAATCACCTATTAATAATACTTACCTTTAATTTTAGTAAAATTTCAATTATAACTTAAGTTTATACCATTAACTTCTTAATTATAATGTAAAGAACCGAAAATCCGTACTTCCTTGAGCTGGCAACATTCCACCACAATCCAGCCAAAGAGGAACGAACTTCCAAATCTTTAGGGTTTAAGAAGAAGAAAGAGGTAGAAGAAGAGAGAAAGAGAGAAGAAACAGAAACAACCAGCAGAAATATGAAGACAATATCAGAATCTCACAATCGCAGCGGAACAACATATAATAGATAAATGAATATCATTAAAACAAAAGAACTATACATTTTACACATACATCACATTACATCACATCATCAGAGTGTACAACAATAAATCAGCGGAAAGAATACTATATACAATAGATAATAGACTACGCTATCCAAGCTCGCCTCCAACATCTGCACAGCAACTCCCGAATCCAGAATAACCTGACAACCTAACTCTAGACTGCCCGTGTGGAAAATAGTGGGCACCCAGAGTTTAGGAAAGGAACAATAAACTCCAGGTCAGTCATGGGACTGGTGTGAGAACTCAAAACAGTTTATCTTTAAACAAGCAACAAGAAAATTTAAATTTTGAAATCCGCAATGCTTTTTGGAAAATGAAACTACCATAAGGCCTCCCGGCACACACACAATGCAAACGCACACATGGGGGAGATTTCTCTTTATGATAGTCAAACATGCTTACTACGAGAAAAATTCTTTGATATTATTACTAGTGCATAGTGGAAAATATTTCGAAAGTATAATATAAATCCTAGCCAGCATAGGTACCATGATGCTATGCCTACTATAGCTGCCATGTTAAATGGCAGGTTCTACAACTAAAACCGTACAAGGCACGTATTGGATGAATGGATTTCCAACAAATGGTCAGGCTAAGGAACTTCCTACTGCCACATGGGATCGCCTCTGGCGGGACGTCCCGAGAACTAACGTTACGGTTAGATCTCTGCCAACACAAGGCCGGGTTACCTCTGTAACTAGGTAACTACTACACGAATATGTCATCCCCCGGTCCTTTGGGACCTTTATCCGAGCGCTCGATCCAACAACACCACACAGTAATAGATATAGTGTATCAACATGAGTAAGTATCTGGGCTCCATACCATGATACCACCCTTTTCCAGAAGGAAATGACATACCCTAAAGGGAGCGACCCTCATAACCTTGCCGCATATTCCTGTTTCGACCATTTCCGGGAAGTGAGGTCCTGACGAAGTCTCGTCCACAAAGCTACGCTTTGTGCAACAAAGCCATGCTTTGGGTCAACAGATGACCAAAGCAATGATCACAAAGATAAATGATCAAACAAATAATCATATCACAAATGACCAACCAATGATCATCACACAGCAGCACTCAGCATGTCACATTACCAGATTGGGAATATATCGCTGATAACCTTCAACTACATAACCTCTGAGCTCGTACGTCTCAGAGAAGGGTGTTAAGCTAAGAGAATAAATTCTCCGCCACCAACAGAAATGTATTTGAAAGAAATCTGCTCTATATCTCAAAATGTAATGTCAGACACGTAACCATACAAGTCTGTTCCGGGTTCGAACAGAACCGAAGGCACTTCCAAAGAAGCCCTTGCAATCCGGGTATTCACAATCCCGATAAAATTTCCCATCACAAAGGAAATCTCCATACCGTAGCTAACGATGCAGAGACAATCGATAGGTCATCCTATCGTTTTCACAAATACCCGGTCTTCAACACCGGTCTTCAAATGCTATCCATAACGACGTATCACATATTCGGAATGGGATATACGACACAAAGGTCCTCTCCCGGCTAAACCGAATAGCGAGCGCTTATTTTAAAAATAAGTGTAGCATTCAATTTCAAACAATCACAACAAATACCATCCAAAGGTAAATACTGATAGTCGGTTATTTAACTATCAATAAAGATGCGCCACATCATCAGATTCCAAATAATTTTCCAAAATTATTTAATCCCAAAAATATCTTCACAAGATATATATACATACACCTTCCAAATAATTGCCCAAATTATTTGTTTTACCAAAATATCTTTACATGATATAATTTCACACTTCAACCATTTGAAAACCAATTTCAAATTACTTTTCATCCCTTATGCCCTTTGAAAACAAATTTCAAATCATCAAATGAATCTTTACCGATTTATTTTAAACTTACGTTCCAAATTCGCAAATTCATTTCCATACTTCAAAATAAATCAATATTTATTTTTAAACAAATTTCCCTTCCTTTTATAAATTCCATAGTGAATTTATATTTCAAAATATCTACTGACCTAACGTTTTCAATAGATTTCAGTTATTCAATCTCAATTTATCTTCAAAAAGATAAATTCTCAAAAACATTTCATTTCATATTGGAAAAGCATTTCCATACTTATTTAATAATAAGGATTCACAAATTTTATTTATTTTCAATAATTTGAAAATATTCGATATACTTAACCATAGCCAAGTATATATTTCATTCTTTTAAGGAAAACAATCTTCTATTCACATTTATTTAGGTCAAAACGAATGTTGCGTAAAACATCGTTACGACAACTCAAAATCACTGGAATAGGGTTTCAAAATAAAAATAGAAACATAAATTCCAATACTACACAAAATATTTCCATTTGGAAACCATTTACTATAACAACAGTGTTATAGTCCACCATTTCCTTATTTTCTCGAAAACGCCTATTTCAACAATGAATGTTGAAATCTACGTATTCATTTCCTTCTATTTCTCGAAAACGTCTATTTCAACAATAAATGTTGAAATCCAAGTATTCGATACTTAATGCATTTTAAAGCATCTTTAAATCGTTTTAAAATTCCCTTTAAAACATTCTTCTCCCAAACGTACACATTTGACTTAATAATATATTCATCGTTTAAAAGAGTGAATATAACTCCTTTAACAAATTCTAAATTCAATTTATCAAATTCCATTGATTTCAAATTTATAAACAACGTTTATAGATTCTATTTCTATTAATAACTTCGGTTTAGAAATCTCTTTTATTAAGCCAATTCAATTTATAAACCCAATTTCTATACCAAATGTTCATATTATAAGTCAAGAGCTTAAAATCTATTTATTTACTAAACCGTTCCTTTAAATTTCACAAATTTTAAATCTTATCACTGATAAGATTCCTTTATACTTTATAATAGTTTTCAACTTATAGAAAAAAAATTCTCCTTTATTAACAATTTCTATAAAAATCCCCTTTTTAATGCCCAAAGCCATTTTATAAGTTAATTACTTATAAACTTTTATTTTCAACATCTATTTATTTTATAACTCTCAAGATTTACAAATCTATGGTTTTTAGTGAAACCCATTTTTATACACCTTTTTAACACTTTATAAACTCGTTTCATAATTCCCATAAATTAAATTTATAGATATCAACTTATAAAATCTTTTACATAAAAAAAAATATCCAAAATCCCAATTTAACTATTTTATAAATCTATTTAATTTAAAGTTTTCCTTTTGGTTATATTTCATAAAAATTATAGTTTTATAACTTTAATATTTAAAATCTTAATTTATTTAAAATGAATCCAGTTCAAAAATTTAATAAAAACATATACTTGAAAAATTACTTAAAAATCCTTTTAAATTCAAAATCGTTATTTTTAACTTTTTTTTAAAATGAATCCGATGATGCAACCGCATCAAATGGTCAATCACGGGAATAAACATCATATATCGATATGATAGTTAACAATCAACACAATATTTATAAACAAATAAATATTTGCGAGGAATCCAGTTGGATCCCTCCAACCTGTTTCCCTGCATCCACAGACATTAGCACAATACCAATTCCACTTCAAGGTGGAATATCGCGGTATATGGGATTTATAAAATATTATCCGCTTACTAACGGCGCAATAGGGTCTCATCCGCTATACGAGGCGGGAAATCAAATCCAATATATACATATGCCAATATATATATATTGCTATATATAGTATATATCCTACTATATCTACTACCACAATCAAACAGCAATCATCAATCAACAATAACTATTTAAAATTTTAAACCAAACAGTTTGATTGAGTGAGGAGTTCTCACCTTGGTTTTATTTCCGTTTCAGCTTTTATTTCGAATATAATTAAACACGCGTTTAATTATGCCCGAAATTTTCGCTAGCTCCAAAAATTTCCAATCCAGCTCCATCGCAAAGAGCACGATCATACAATTCCAATGCACTTCGTTTCATAATTTTCCGACCTCGCATCGCAAAGTTATGACATTTTGAAGTTAATACTAATTTTAATATGACTAATTACAACTTTTAATAAATTTTAAAACCCCCATCTCATATCTGCCATCCATTTCCCCTTGATCAAAATCTGGCCGCACTCCACCTTCTTCCCCCTCAGCAAGAACTCCCAGGTCAAAACACGCGACTTGAAACCCATCACGAACCAAAACCCTAGATTGCCGAGCCCATCACACTTGCTTTGACGATGATCCGAGGTCACCATTCGATAGCACGTGCTTCCCCCTACTCTCGGCTGGAGCATCATGAAGCTCGGCCCCCTCACCACCTAGAAAAACGTGCGCAAGCGACGAACAAACGCGGCCAAAATCGCCCTCCTCTGGTTGACAAACCAACATCTCAACCGTACGGATGTGAAGCTCGTTGCGTGCTCTTCAATTTCTATGTTGGAAGTTTCTGTAAACAGTGCGTGGATTTGAAGAAATTGGAGAGGGAAGATGGGAGCATTTCGGCCATTAATATAACTAACGGCGGCCGGCTATGTTGATTAGGGTTTAGAAAAAGAAAATGACATATATACCAATATTATTTTAATAATAAAATCTCCAATTTAACACTTATGCAAACGACCTCAAATTCTCACGTTCCGACAGGCGATCCTAAGGTTTTTCCGCGTTCCGGACACAATGGAACAGGTTTCGTAAGCTAATTCGATCGTATGTGTGAGATATGGAATTAAACGATCAATTTAAATTTAAACCGATTTAAACGATTTCTAGGCGTTTTGGCTTATACCGGACAAACGATATATCCGATTGACTTGAAATTTGAAACCTTACAATAATATCACATTACGGATCAGATGAAACTGGTTTCGTCGAAATCCGAGACCGTTTGAAAAATGGCTATTTTAACTCGCCGAATTAAAATTAAAACGATATCGATGCGTTTCGAGCTGCCACGGTCAAACGACAACTCCGTTTGCTATGAAATTTGAAATCCGATAATAACTAACTATTACGGATCCAATGGAACTCGTTTCGTTCAATTCTGAGACTGTTCAAAAATTGGCTATTTTTCAGTCGATAATTAAATATTAAAATATTCAATTTTTACAAATAAATTCCAAATTCAGTTTTACAAGTTCTAAAATATCTCTATAACTTTAATATGATAAAACAAAATTTTCCAAATCATTTTCAATCACATTTAACCCAATATTTAATTATTTTTGGAATTTCACTATTAAATCATCGATTTAATTATCCCATTAAACCCAATATTCGAAAAATAAATTATTCGACTTAAAAATTCCACTTATTGATATTTAAAATAAATTAAATACTCAAATTTAGATTATCAGAAATTCTGGGTCGTTACAATCTTCCCCCCTTAAAAGAATTTCGTCCTCGAAATTGCAAGTTAAGGCGAATAATTCATAATCCGTTTATTATTTTTCCAAAACTAATAGTTTTATCAACCTTCTAACACCAATCTTTTTATTAAAGATTTACTATCATTTCAATTAGCTTTCCAACTTCAATTATAGGTTTCAAACAACATTGTTTACTCAACAATTCAAATTTAAATTTAAATTCAAATTTCAAACTTTCAAAATTTTCTCAAAAATTTTCTAACTCCCTTAATTTTCGAAAAATTTCGCCAGCGTCTCCTTTGCGCGGCTCGATCGGCATGACTACAAAATGGCACCACGGCCCCCCAGAATCAAAAAGAAAAGAGAAAGCCAAGTGGCCGGAGAAGGAAATCATCAAATCTCATATTAAAATTGAAATACGTACCTTTTTGTCGAGCAATTCAATTTTTTAACTTCAAAATCAAATCCCAATTCCATTATACACCTGTATATCCTGCTAATAGTAGTACACAATTCCAACTTCAACATTCAAACTATTTTGCCAAATCCATTTACAAAATTTCGATACTTACCTTTTATCTCAATTTTAGCTTTACCATTGAAGTTACATATTCTTTCTCATTCATTTCCCATTAGTTACATTCACTAATTAAATTCACATTGGTTCACTTTCAACTCAACTCGAATTCAATTCTATTCAAATTTATTTACTTCACTTTTCAATTTGAATTTAATTACATAGTTTTCAAATGCGCTAATTCAATTTCATTAACACTTAATGAATTTACATACAATCAACCAACAAGCAAATAACAACCAATGTATATCCAATAAAACCAAATTATTAGTTTTTTCTCTCACTACATTAAATTTGGTTCAACAGTTTTAATTCCAATTGGTTTAACATTCAACTGATTTTCATTCAATTATTCAACTAGCTTGAAATGGATTTACACTTACATACATCATTTTATATCAACTTATTTACATTCGATTGATTAACATTAAATCCATTCTTTAATTCAATTGCTAATTCTTTTACAAATAAAATTGAATTTCATTTATATAACTCAAGTTCACATCATTTAACGATTTCATTAATTCACTTTATTCATTTTATTTTGATATCAACATCAATTCTTTCAACATTACTCAAGTTATATTCCCTTCAACTTCATTTACATTTACTTCCACTATTCAACTTAAGTATTCTCCTAATTCATTTTAAATTCTATTCCATTTAACATCATTTGTTCAAATAAACTTAAGCTTCCACTTATCAATCCAATTCGGTTTCCAATTCTAAAGTAAATTCTATTTAACTTTTACTTAAGTCAAATTCATATCTACAATCAAATTCGTATTTCATTTTACTTAACTTAATTTCTTAACCACTTCAATAATTGGTTTCACTTACATTTTCTCATTCTATAAGTTATACAACTTATTATACAACTTCCAACTCATATTACACTTATATTTATCAACTTCAAGTTGAATCTTAACGTCAAATTTGTTTATTACAACAAAGCTTCAATTTTAAATTCATTATTGTAGCAAATCCATCACATAGAAACTCGAAAATGATACTGATGATGCTGCAGTCATCATCCTTATTATTTCCCAGTAACAATAGTGAAATCAATGCTAAATATTCTTTCAAAATTTCCTTTTATTTATAAATTACATCTATAATCTTACTTATAAAATTTCACTTCTTATGTATATATAAGATTATTTCACATTTGTAAATCATTCTAATTATAACTTCATACTTATAATTCATTGGTTATACTATTATTCTTTTACAATTGTTGCTTTCATTTAACTTATTCAAACAACTTTTAATTAACTTATATATATTTATATTTCAAACAATCAAACAATCAATTATACACACACTTCAATAATTCTTGAAAAAATTATTTTCTTATATAGAAAATATAGTCAAGGTAAAATTATTTCATTTACCCAATTTAAAACAATATCGTGTCGAGTTGTTCTATTCAAGTGTTTAGAAACCCCTTCGATCCAGTTGTACAGACTGTGCCGACGAAGGTTCATATGCCACTCAATAAACCAATCATCACAATATAAAACAATTTTATATTCACTAACAAATACGCGCTCATATCTATTATTACACTCACACTCATTCTAGAGTACTACTGACTCTATCTCTAATGAGTAATACCCAACAGAACCATGGTTGTCGCTTAACCACATGCTCTGATACCAAATGTAAAGAACCGAAAATCCGTACTTCCTTGAGCTGGCAACATTCCACCACAATCCAGCCAAAGAGGAACGAACTTCCAAATCTTTAGGGTTTAAGAAGAAGAAAGAGGTAGAAGAAGAGAGAAAGAGAGAAGAAACAGAAACAACCAGCAGAAATATGAAGACAATATCAGAATCTCACAATCGCAGCGGAACAACATATAATAGATAAATGAATATCATTAAAACAAAAGAACTATACATTTTACACATACATCACATTACATCACATCATCAGAGTGTACAACAATAAATCAGCGGAAAGAATACTATATACAATAGATAATAGACTACGCTATCCAAGCTCGCCTCCAACATCTGCACAGCAACTCCCGAATCCAGAATAACCTGACAACCTAACTCTAGACTGCCCGTGTGGAAAATAGTGGGCACCCAGAGTTTAGGAAAGGAACAATAAACTCCAGGTCAGTCATGGGACTGGTGTGAGAACTCAAAACAGTTTATCTTTAAACAAGCAACAAGAAAATTTAAATTTTGAAATCCGCAATGCTTTTTGGAAAATGAAACTACCATAAGGCCTCCCGGCACACACACAATGCAAACGCACACATGGGGGAGATTTCTCCTTATGATAGTCAAACATGCTTACTACGAGAAAAATTCTTTGATATTATTACTAGTGCATAGTGGAAAATATTTCGAAAGTATAATATAAATCCTAGCCAGCATAGGTACCATGATGCTATGCCTACTATAGCTGCCATGTTAAATGGCAGGTTCTACAACTAAAACCGTACAAGGCACGTATTGGATGAATGGATTTCCAACAAATGGTCAGGCTAAGGAACTTCCTACTGCCACATGGGATCGCCTCTGGCGGGACGTCCCGAGAACTAACGTTACGGTTAGATCTCTGCCAACACAAGGCCGGGTTACCTCTGTAACTAGGTAACTACTACACGAATATGTCATCCCCCGGTCCTTTGGGACCTTTATCCGAGCGCTCGATCCAACAACACCACACAGTAATAGATATAGTGTATCAACATGAGTAAGTATCTGGGCTCCATACAATGATACCACCCTTTTCCAGAAGGAAATGACATACCCTAAAGGGAGCGACCCTCATAACCTTGCCGCATATTCCTGTTTCGACCATTTCCGGGAAGTGAGGTCCTGACGAAGTCTCGTCCACAAAGCTACGCTTTGTGCAACAAAGCCATGCTTTGGGTCAACAGATGACCAAAGCAATGATCACAAAGATAAATGATCAAACAAATAATCATATCACAAATGACCAACCAATGATCATCACACAGCAGCACTCAGCATGTCACATTACCAGATTGGGAATATATCGCTGATAACCTTCAACTACATAACCTCTGAGCTCGTACGTCTCAGAGAAGGGTGTTAAGCTAAGAGAATAAATTCTCCGCCACCAACAGAAATGTATTTGAAAGAAATCTGCTCTATATCTCAAAATGTAATGTCAGACACGTAACCATACAAGTCTGTTCCGGGTTCGAACAGAACCGAAGGCACTTCCAAAGAAGCCCTTTTAATCCGGGTATTCACAATCCCGATAAAATTTCCCATCACAAAGGAAATCTCCATACCGTAGCTAACAATGCAGAGACAATTGATAGGTCATCCTATCGTTTTCACAAATACCCGGTCTTCAACACCGGTCTTCAAATGCTATCCATAACGTCGTATCACATATTCGGAATGGGATATACGACACAAAGGTCCTCTCCCGGCTAAACCGAATAGCGAGCGCTTATTTTAAAAATAAGTGTAGCATTCAATTTCAAACAATCACAACAAATACCATCCAAAGGTAAATACTGATAGTCGGTTATTTAACTATCAATAAAGATGCGCCACATCATCAGATTCCAAATAATTTTCCAAAATTATTTAATCCCAAAAATATCTTCACAAGATATATATACATACACCTTCCAAATAATTGCCCAAATTATTTGTTTTACCAAAATATCTTTACATGATATAATTTCACACTTCAACCATTTGAAAACCAATTTCAAATTACTTTTCATCCCTTATGCCCTTTGAAAACAAATTTCAAATCATCAAATGAATCTTTACCGATTTATTTTAAACTTACGTTCCAAATTCGCAAATTCATTTCCATACTTCAAAATAAACCAATATTTATTTTTAAACAAATTTCCCTTCCTTTTATAAATTCCATAGTGAATTTATATTTCAAAATATCTACTGACCTAACGTTTTCAATAGATTTCAGTTATTCAATCTCAATTTATCTTCAAAAAGATAAATTCTCAAAAACATTTCATTTCATATTGGAAAAGCATTTCCATACTTATTTAATGATAAGGATTCACAAATTTTATTTATTTTCAATAATTTGAAAATATTCGATATACTTAACCATAGCCAAGTATATATTTCATTCTTTTAAGGAAAACATTCTTCTATTCACATTTATTTAGGTCAAAACGAATGTTGCGTAAAACATCGTTACGACAACTCAAAATCACTGGAATAGGGTTTCAAAATAAAAATAGAAACATAAATTCCAATACTACACAAAATATTTCCATTTGGAAACCATTTACTATAACAACAGTGTTATAGTCCACCATTTCCTTATTTTCTCGAAAACGCCTATTTCAACAATGAATGTTGAAATCTACGTATTCATTTCCTTCTATTTCTCGAAAACGTCTATTTCAACAATAAATGTTGAAATCCAAGTATTCGATACTTAATGCATTTTAAAGCATCTTTAAATCGTTTTAGAATTCCCTTTAAAACATTCTTCTCCCAAACGTGCACATTTGACTTAATAATATATTCATCGTTTAAAAGAGTGAATATAACTCCTTTAACAAATTCTAAATTCAATTTATCAAATTCCATTGATTTCAAATTTATAAACAACGTTTATAGATTCTATTTCTATTAATAACTTCGGTTTAGAAATCTCTTTTATTAAGCCAATTCAATTTATAAACCCAATTTCTATACCAAAAGTTCATATTATAAGTCAAGAGCTTAAAATCTATTTATTTACTAAACCGTTCCTTTAAATTTCACAAATTTTAAATCTTATCACTGATAAGATTCCTTTATACTTTATAATAGTTTTCAACTTATAGAAAAAAAATTCTCCTTTATTAACAATTTCTATAAAAATCCCCTTTTTAATGCCCAAAGCCATTTTATAAGTTAATTACTTATAAACTTTTATTTTCAACATCTATTTATTTTATAACTCTCAAGATTTACAAATCTATGGTTTTTAGTGAAACCCATTTTTATACACCTTTTTAACACTTTATAAACTCGTTTCATAATTCCCATAAATTAAATTTATAGATATCAACTTATAAAATCTTTTACATAAAAAAAAAAATCCAAAATCCCAATTTAACTATTTTATAAATCTATTTAATTTAAAGTTTTCCTTTTGGTTATATTTCATAAAAATTATAGTTTTATAACTTTAATATTTAAAATCTTAATTTATTTAAAATGAATCCAGTTCAAAAATTTAATAAAAACATATACTTGAAAAATTACTTAAAAATCCTTTTAAATTCAAAATCGTTATTTTTAACTTTTTTTTAAAATGAATCCGATGATGCAACCGCATCAAATGGTCAATCACGGGAATAAACATCATATATCGATATGATATTTAACAATCAACACAATATTTATAAACAAATAAATATTTGCGAGGAATCCAGTTGGATCCCTCCAACCTGTTTCCCTGCATCCACAGACATTAGCACAATACCAATTCCACTTCAAGGTGGAATATCGCGGTATATGGGATTTATAAAATATTATCCGCTTACTAACGGCGCAATAGGGTCTCATCCGCTATACGAGGCGGGAAATCAAATCCAATATATACATATGCCAATATATATATATTGCTATATATAGTATATATCCTACTATATCTACTACCACAATCAAACAGCAATCATCAATCAACAATAACTATTTAAAATTTTAAACCAAACAGTTTGATTGAGTGAGGAGTTCTCACCTTGGTTTTATTTCCGTTTCAGCTTTTATTTCGAATATAATTAAACACGCGTTTAATTATACCCGAAATTTTCGCTAGCTCCAAAAATTTCCAATCCAGCTCCATCGCAAAGAGCACGATCATACAATTCCAATGCACTTCGTTTCATAATTTTCCGACCTCGCATCGCAAAGTTATGACATTTTGAAGTTAATACTAATTTTAATATGACTAATTACAACTTTTAATAAATTTTAAAACCCCCATCTCATATCTGCCATCCATTTCCCCTTGATCAAAATCTGGCCGCACTCCACCTTCTTCCCCCTTACGCAAGAACTCCCAGGTCAAAAAACGCGACTTGAAACCCATCACGAACCAAAACCCTAGATTGCCGAGCCCATCACACTTGCTTTGACGATGATCCGAGGTCACCATTCGATAGCACGTGCTTCCCCCTACTCTCGGCTGGAGCATCATGAAGCTCGGCCCCCTCACCACCTAGAAAAACGTGCGCAAGCGACGAACAAACGCGGCCAAAATCGCCCTCCTCTGGTTGACAAACCAACATCTCAACCGTACGGATGTGAAGCTCGTTGCGTGCTCTTCAATTTCTATGTTGGAAGTTTCTGTAAACAGTGCGTGGATTTGAAGAAATTGGAGAGGGAAGATGGGATCATTTCGGCCATTAATATAACTAACGGCGGCCGGCTATGTTGATTAGGGTTTAGAAAAAGAAAATGACATATATACCAATATTATTTTAATAATAAAATCTCCAATTTAACACTTATGCAAACGACCTCAAATTCTCACGTTCCGACAGGCGATCCTAAGGTTTTTCCGCGTTCCGGACACAATGGAACAGGTTTCGTAAGCTAATTCGATCGTATGTGTGAGATATGGAATTAAACGATCAATTTAAATTTAAACCGATTTAAACGATTTCTAGGCGTTTTGGCTTGTACCGGACAAACGATATATCCGATTGACTTGAAATTTGAAACCTTACAATAATATCACATTACGGATCCGATGAAACTGGTTTCGTCGAAATCCGAGACCGTTTGAAAAATGGCTATTTTAACTCGCCGAATTAAAATTAAAACGATATCGATGCGTTTCGAGCTGCCACGGTCAAACGACAACTCCGTTTGCTACGAAATTTGAAATCCGATAATAACTAACTATTACGGATCCAATGGAACTCGTTTCGTTCAATTCTGAGACTGTTCAAAAATTGGCTATTTTTCAGTCGATAATTAAATATTAAAATATTCAATTTTTACAAATAAATTCCAAATTCAGTTTTACAAGTTCTAAAATATCTCTATAACTTTAATATGATAAAACAAAATTTTCCAAATCATTTTCAATCACATTTAACCCAATATTTAATTATTTTTGGAATTTCACTATTAAATCATCGATTTAATTATCCCATTAAACCCAATATTCGAAAAATAAATTATTCGACTTAAAAATTCCACTTATTGATATTTAAAATAAATTAAATACTCAAATTCAGATTATCAGAAATTCTGGGTCGTTACATATAATAGCAATTCATTGAATACTTCATTATCTCCAAAATTTCTACTTGTATAATATTCTATTCCAATCTCTTATTTAACATTTCAACTTTTCATATTTGGTGAGTTATTTATGTTAAAGAAAATGCAAAAGAACTTATACAAGTTTTATCTCATCTTTTAATTAATTTAATGTTCAATAAATCTTAAATTTTCCCTTATAAGTTAAAAATTTAACTTCCTTTATAGCTTAGTATTTTAGTCTCTTATTTTATTTAGGGTTTCAATTATTAATTTTTTTCTGTTTCACTACCATAATTGAAACAGTTAATTAATGGAAATTAAGAATTAAATACCGGGTTAAATTTCAACAGATCAGTATATTCTTATAACTTATATACCTCTAATTATATTTAAACAATTAAAATTTAGATATTTCAAAATAAATCTACAGTAGAATTTACTACAGTGGCCTTTCCCCTTCGAAACTCGAAAATGAAAGTCGATGATGCGGCCGCCATCACCGAAATTATTTTCCAGCGATAGAGAGGAAAGTACGAAACTTATTTTCTCCAAAATCTTCTTTAAAACAATTCTTCCAAATTATACTAAATATTTATATAAGAAAATACTTATAAACAAAATTATTATAATTCATAAATCCTTTGAAAGCAAATTTCCAAAATCCCGGACTTAAGTTCTAAAATTTCCAAATTTCATTGATTTTAATTTCAATCTCATTTTACCTATTATTTAAAATTTTATTCCTAACAACCAATCTATTGCAACCAACAATATATATATATAATACCTTAATAAAATATTTTATATATAGAAAATATAATAGGCGAAGTTATTTCATTCACCTATATTAAAAACAAATATTATGTCGGTCTGTCCTATTAAGTGTTTAGAAATCCCTATTGATGTCACAGCGTCCCATGCACCAACCAGAATTTATAAATACAAAATGGAACAAACTAACACAATATTAAAACCTTTTTATAGCACTAACAAATACGCTCTCTCATATGTACACTCAGTGACTCCCGTAGGGTATTACTACCCTATTAACAAAGAGTCAAACCCCATAAAGCTAAGGTTTATCGCTAAACCAAAGCTCTGATACCAACTGTAACATCCCGCCTTTTCGCACGCTTCAAATCGACACACATGCCGATTTAAACCATACGGAAGGGCGGATTGTTATGGGGTAAATAAGAAAAACTGAGAAAGAAAAAAAACTAAACAGAATCTCACAGCGGAAGGATAAAATATAATAATCAAATATACAGTTCATGAACCTGTTTTACAAAACCTTTGATTTTATTTATACAATACATATCAGAGTACACATACCATACGAAAAAACAGCGGAACAATATGAGTGTAGTGGAATAATAGTAGATAATAGTAATACAAATCTTCGTCTTCGTCCTCCAGAGCTAAAACTTCAAATCCTGAAACGCTCGGACTGACCCGAGCGAATTGAAAAGACAAAACACTCGAGTCAGAACTAAAAGATCTTATGTGAGTTAAATTAACAGAAATAAATATGAGTGCAGTAACTCAAGAGATGCTCGGGATTTACATCTCCTAAGGATCCGTTAAACTATTTACTATGTAGTATATTACGCTATTATAATAGTGTTTATTTGTAAAATAAACTTACTTTTGAATAGCGTTAAGGCTTTACATTTTCCACCTTAACACAGTTATATATTCCCATAGTCTATACAGTAGCGTAATCTCCCCCGTACTAGGCGTCGTCAGAGGGCACTCCATAGGTATGGTACAAACCCAAAATTGTATATGGCGCGCTAGGGTAGGTGACACGGCACAACTAGGCAATGCCAGGGTAGATATACCAATTATGCTTCCGGGCCGATGGAAACGCGCAGCGCGTAGCTGCCGCCCACCTCGGACAAACTCCCTACATCAAAGAAATCAAAAGTGAAGGTGGCCACCGAAAATCCAAAGTCTGAGTATAGTATCGAAGGGAAGTGTCCGATCAGAGGTGCTACCTCATTAACCCGTCGATCGCTCCTCTTTTAGCCACCTTATGCCAACTCACGGGAGTTGGGTCCTCGTATTTACCTTTAAAGGAAACGCCGCCACCAACCTACTTCATTCTGGAATCTCCACCGCGTACACGGTTGTTAAAGTGGTTTTCGGAGTTGGCAGAGAGTATGACAACTTCCGATCCCGGTCTCTTTAACAACCAAACGTTATTATAACACCGCGGTCATTTAAAATAATTTAAACTTTAAAACCAGAATAAAATATCCATTTTAAACCCATATAAATACGATATCATTTATATTTTTAAAACCCCAAATCAATACAATATCATTTAGACCCAAAATCATATAATGTCATTTTATTTTCCAATATATATTCTTTTCCGAAATCAAATGTTTTCAAAGTAAAATATTTAGAAATCAAAACTCCTTAATATATTATTTTCAAATCATACTACCTTGAAAATCATAACTTTGAAACAAATTTCCATCTCTCAAATGGTTAAATATTAAATTACTTTTATAAAACAAAATAGCTTCTTTAGATTTCACAAATCAATTCTAAATATCGATGTAAACTTCCAAATACCATTTCAATTCTTATTGTTAAAAGCTTTAAATATTTCACCATTTCAAAAACAACTTATTTGACAAACCCATATATATCAAATCCAATTACTTATTATTTAGACTTGAAATGTTTACTTATTGAATTCAATATAATTTAAGTAAATCTTTTACTTCACATAACTGGAAATTTTTTCAATTTATTTAACTCTATATATTCATTTAAAATAACCTGATACTCATTTAAATCTTTTTACACAAAATCAAGTTATAAATCATATCCTTTAAAAATTTAACTTTTATTTAAATTTCAATTTAACTTAATATTCATCTTCCAACCTTGTACTCTTTTAAGTCATTAAAACTCCAGAAATTAAATTTTAAATAAATTCTTAATCGTATTTTATCTCGAAAATCAAACTTTATTTTACACTTCAAATCAAATTTATACAAAGCTTAAAACCTGAAAATTTCTATATATATATAAATAACCAAATCAATATCCATAAACTATATATATATAGCTTTACAAAACCAAAACATTTCAAAATATATTTTATATATATATATACCGCGGTGCCTGTATAAAATTTTCTACCCTATGGTCAAGTGATACGGATGTTTATCATTTCAATCCGCAATTTAAAATAAAAATGCGGTTGTATATCATTTCAAACCGCAATCCCGAATGAATGAAATGCACGATAACTTGCAATTTATACGATATAAAATACAGCATCCATTCATCCAAATATCAATCATCAACCATTTATTACAATCATCATCCAATTTAAACAACATCAATATAGAGCATATAAATTATACAGGTAATAAATAACATGTATTAACTAACAGTTTATATTCAATAATAAATTTAATAACTGTTACTAGCAATTTATATGCAAAAATAAATTCAAATTTAACTGTCAGTTGATATGAAATAAAAATCTAACATAACTATAACTGACAGTTACTATGCAAATAAATAAATTCTAACTGTCAAATTTATGCAATAAATAAAATAAATTAACAGTTAAATTAAATAAATGCAATTTAACAGAGATAATGAATAAAACATGCCAAACAGTCATAAATAAATTTCTACTCATATCTAAAATTAATTTAACAGACATAAGAAGTTTTAGAAATTGTGAGTGGGTTAAAACACTCACCTTTTGAATTTAAATCGAATTTAAATCCGATTTAAACCCAAAATTCCAACGGTCTCCGAATCTGTCCAAACCAGTGTCATCAGATCCGGAATTTAATTACGATCCTAACAAAAGAAATTTCGCGCGAAACGGGTAACGTATGAAAAAGTTGTTAATTTTAATGAGTTGAAACAAAAATTAAATAAAACAAACTTAAACAACAACCTAATTAAAGCTTGCCACGTCATAAAGCTTCTTCTCAACTCACGTATGCTCGTCCAGGGAATGAACCCATTTCAACGCATGCCCTCCCCATCTTTGACCGTGCCTTTAGACCGCCCCAGGCCACCAGATGGTGACGCGCATCCACCATTACGACTTCCCTAGCCGAGCTCTCCAATACCCAGAAACCAATTTGCAAATAGTCGCTCCAAATCAAAACGCCCAAATTGACTTAGGTTTCGAATTTCCTGATTTTGACCGCGATTTGCCGCTGACTCGAGTATCGATTTCGAAAACAGAGACTGCGCGTAGATTCGTATGGATGAAATCTACAACATATATTTTTCTGGAATTTTTCTGAGATGTTTGAATTTTCATTTGAAATTTGAATAGAAATAGATCTAGGTTTGCATCCATTTGAGGAGGAGAAGGAGTTGAAGAAAAGAACGTATAGACAAATGATAGAAGATGGAGGCTAGGGTTTATGATCGTCTATTTATAGATAGATCGCAAAAGAATAGGTGTGCACGAATTTTAACGTGCAAACGGAAGTGGTCCCAAAAGATAAATAATATTAATTACACACGTTACGGATTTAGGAAATAAATAATTTCCTTATCATTTATATTTTATTTTAAACGTATTTACAAATGTAAATCAAGACGTTTCGTTTACGTTTCAAAATATATCCACAGTTTTATTAATTTCCAAATTGATCTAAACAAATTTAGATGTAAATTAAAAGCTGATAAGTCTATCCATTGTAGTGTTAATTTCTCCACTTCCTTATATTTAGAAATTATAAATTAAGTTTTCAAAAACCTATTTTTGATTTTCAAACTTTTATATACTCATCTTTTACCAGTAATAAGGATGCACTAACATTTGTTCATGGTTTTACCTTATTATCCTCAAATTCCATTTTAAATTTCAATAATTACAATTGTTGAATTTTGATACTTTAATTAAATTATAAATTATAAATCTTTACTCCTTTCTAAAGTTAAATTATCTAATCTTATTAAAAATGATGAAATTTAACTGACGGAATTTTTCGGGGCGTTACATATGTTGATGTCATATTCAATACGGCAATTTAACAAGCTTCTAGCACTCAGCAATTAATAAACAAAAGTTAATTCCCAGTTAAACCATATCAATCCATGTATTAATTAATTACATAAAGTAACATTTTACTTGGCATGCACAGAACGGGGATTTATTTTGCTCGTACATGTCCATAATAATCTATTCAATCCAACTTAACCTAACAGTGTTTTATTTGGCCAAATAAATATCACTAATTAAGGTATAAAAATTTAACGACGCTATTATCAAATAGCGTAATTAAATTTCTATCCATTTTAGTATGTCATAATTTTCAAACATCCTAAATCCGCTAACAAATTATACTACGATGTTGTACTAGGCAATATGATTACAACGCAAAAATCCATGTGTAAAATGCGTATCATATGAGCAAGTTATTAAAACCAACACAATAATTTATCAAATTTTAAATTAACATTTTATAAAAATAAATTCCCACCCAACACAATTTAGGCCGAGCCCAAACAAGAACACACAACCGACCAAAGCTCGCTCCCCCTTCTTCTTCTTCTTCTACCTCCTTATCTTTAATTCAAACCTCCTACCGCTATTAACACATGCACACAGTGCACGTTGCATACTCGCCTGACCACCAAAATGACGATCCAACCCCATCGGTCAACTCCTTGCCTCACGAGCATCTTTTTGGCCACCACCATCGCCCACTCACATCTCCACACACCAGTCGTCACTCCTCAGACCAACACCCCAAACCTAAAATATTACACATGCCAAGTGGACGCCGAGGTCTAGCTTATTTCAGCTTCAGCTACGCCTCACCACTTAAAACCCGAATCCAACTCTAGATTTGCTAATCAATGACCCCATTCCCCAAAGTACTTAACCCTACCTTAACCCATCCTCTGCCTAACCAACCACTCCTCCCTCATGACCACCATACCTATACAAATCATGCTAAATTGAGGAATTCACCCAAACAAAATCGACAAAATTGATTTCTTGATTTTAAGTTCACTAAAATTTTGATTCTGATTTTAATATTTAAAAACAAAATCTTCCCCTTTACTAGTTTTAGAGCTGCATAACCACCACACTTGATGAAACAACATTTTTATAAAACACTAGATGCGATATCGAATAACTTTTATGTGGCTTATTTTGGTTAAATCTCAAAAGATTAGGGTATCTTAATTTTTGAAATTAACATCATATTTTTAGGTTTACCATTTTTTTACTGTGAAGGCATCAATGGAGGAAAAAGAAAGAAGAATGAAAAAGGAAAAGAGAAGAAGGAAAAATAAAAATGAAATAAGGGATGTTGAATTGATTTTATAACAAAGCAATTCTTATTCCTTCTAGCCTAAACTAACCCATTTTTCATTATTTTAAAGATGCCTGTCAACTCCTTTTCAAAACCAATGTAGTACCCAAAGGATAATTATTGGAAATTAAGGTGAGTTAGTACTTTGTTAATAGCATGGAGGATAATAGAATGGGTTAGTACCTTTTTGTACACTTGTTTGCATAAGGTATCATTTTGAAATTATCAACCCATCGCTTCACATTTAGATACATTTTATTTTTATTCTTTTCAGCGTTTTCAAAATATAAATTTCTCATTTCTACAATTAATAAAAAGAATTTAATTAATAGAATTTGCATATGAAATTCATAAAATACACTCTTTTGTCGATGGAATCTCACTACTGGTTTACAATCTCAACCACCATTCTCTTTCGGACCATCTGTCAACGTATTTCACTATCAATTTGCAACCAACACCACCACCAACTACTTGAAATAAAAGCTTTGTGACTAGCAAAGATTCTTCATTTCTAGCACATATCCATCCGTTGATTTTCTATTAAATAGAAACTAAATATCCTTAGCTATTAAGTGCACGTACGTGCGATGTATACTAGTCTTAACACCAATTGTTGTTTTAAATAGATAACTAAAGATATTACAACTTTTTACAATTTAGTAGTTCGATAAAAGGTCGAAATCTGAAAAATGATTTTCGGCCACAATCTCAATCTTTCATCGAACTACATATTTTTATAAACATAATTCAAAAATTAAAATTACATATTATACACTATAAATTTAAAGGCCTATTTAATTGTTAAATCTATTATTTGAATATTTAAAATTAATTAAATAGTCCTAAATTAAAAATCAATAAATTCTGAATCGTTACATGGATCCTCTCCCACACGCCACAAATATTGTTTGAACCACTCAGGCATGCAACGAATGTTAGGCATGCCTCGAGGGGATAAGTTCGTAGCTTTTAAGTTCTCAGCCATATCGACCATTTGTAAGTTTTTAAACCTGTTCAGTGACGATTTCTTTAGATAGTATTAACCGTTGAAAAGAAAATTTGCCTAGTGTGGTTGCATACGTTCTTTAAAGAACATATACATACAAACATATATACATACATACATACATACATACATATATACATATATATATACATACATACATATATATATATACATATATATATATATATATATATATATATATATATATATATATATATATATGCAAGGGTTTTGAAAAACATTTTCAAATATAACAAGTATGCTCTTATAGGTAAAATTACTTCCTTTTTGATCGGGCAACCTGGCCTAGTACCAGCTGTACATGCAAAGTCAAAAGTAGGCCCGAAAGCCCTACCGACCCGACTATACTAAAGTCAACTGTAAGCCCAAAGGCCTTTCTAGTGTGACCTTTTAACTCTATCATAACTAGCATTTTTGATGTATACTAAACCACTTAATACCTCTTAGTAAATAGGCAAATCCCCATCATTTAAGACCTAACAACAATACGGGTTCCTACATGGTCCTTCCTTAATGACATCGTAAGAAATCTATCTCGGTCACTTAATACTTCGTATAAGAAAGAGGTAGACCCTATCATAGTCCCTTAATACCTCTAACCCGAAGCGGACCCCTTCTAAGGATTTCACCTACTGCAACAAAGCGAAACTTAAGACCCATAACCCTCGAGATAACTCACATAAGTCTGACTATTCGCAGGTACTGGTAGCTAGATTGACTGGGCAAGTTACCTTATAGAATTGGGACAAACATCGCGTCGATAGAGGTTATTTATTATAAACAATGTCCTATATTAGTTTAGAAGGTCACACCGCTAATAGCTAGATTAAACCTGGCAGACTTCTATGTAACTTTAGATTAACCTCGCATCCTTATAATTAAATCATAACTTATATGTATGTCCACTACATAAGTATATCATCCTATACGAAAAATGATTGAGGCCATTTATGGTTACCCCTTAGTACACCTCTAGTTAACGATCGATTCACTAATTCTCTAACTTCATATGAATTAATATTACCTAACTATTCTAATAGTACTAATTATCACATTTATTGTGCTATAATCAATATGCCATGATCAATATGTTATATATATATATGTGTGTGTGTGTGTGTGTGTGTGCGCGCGCGCGCGCGTGCGTGCCTGTGCATACACTTATCTTTATGTGTAGAATTTATGGTCTAATTACTACATTACAACAATTTAATTAAAAATCACTTACAAGGTATTTTTAAAATATCAATCTCATACAACTCTACAATTCCAACAAGAACGACTACTGCCATAACCAGATAAAATAAATTGTATGAACATAAAATACCTATAACTTGTTCCATATTAGTACACTAGAATCCCTTTTTTATTTTAAAGAACAGATTTTCACAAATTAGATCATCTATGTTTAATTTATCTTTCCATACATCAATCTTAAGTGAGAAAGAAGTTTCTTATTTATTTAAATAATGAAAATAGGCAGTGCAAACTACAAACAATCCAATTCATACCTTAGACACCTTTTCTAATTATTATTTTCTTGAACCCTTTAATACTTCAATTTAAAAAGAGGGAAAATTGGTTGAATGGACATAGATTAACTACTTCTAAACAATTAATTAGATTCTAGTATATAAATTACAAAGACAATTATAATTCCAACATATACAAAGATTGATATTTACTTAGAATTCTAGGGTTTTATTGTTATAAGGTTTTGCGTTTCTAGAACTTTCCATGGCATATATCAGATCCAAATAAGTACGAAATATATACGAGAATAGTAAAAGATGAAATTCTACTCACAGACGATTCCTTTGATTTTAGGTTTAGATCTGAATTAAACTTCTCCTAAACCTCTGATAAATCTCCCCTTTTTAATATACACAAATATGATGTATGTATATAGATTAGATTTAAGAAATCAGAAGATAGAAGGAAGAAGGATTAAAAATTAAATTTGAAAAAGAGATTAAAATTTAGAATTACTTAACTGAAGTTTACTATTCTGAAATACTAGGAGAAAATATTTTGGTAGAATCGTTGCTATGGAATTTGTGTGGAAAAGTAGGGAGGTATATGGGTCTATATTTAGAGGTAGGAACAAACGAGAACCGTTGGGTCAGGAAGTTATTACCCTACAAAGTTTCGAATGGTTGATCTACACGAGGCGTAATTAACCGCTAGCGGTCGACCGCCTAAGGTTGACCGACCCTATTAAGGCGTTCAATCGGCCCTTTTCAGCCTACGGTGTTTTATTTCATTTTGTTTTCATTTGATTTATCATTCATTTTGTTCTAATCAGGTCATCATTAGTTTTAATTTTTATTAACATTACTTCCAGCTTAAGTAAATATTCAAATTCAAATTTCAAACTTTTGAAATTCTCCTAAAGTTCAAAGTTCAAATATTAAATTCATTTTAAAATACTTTAAATCGAAAAAATTCAAATGTCCGTAACTTCTTCGTATGAACTCCATATTCAAAATATTATATATGAAAAATTCATGACAAAATCGCAATGGATGCAATGGTGCAACTTAAGCGACCAAATTTCGACATATAAAGAAATTCCATTTTAACATTATTTTAGTTATTTAGTTTCTTATTTAATTTTATGGGGTGTTACAAGTGCACTATTCAATCGCAATTTAATATTTGTATTATTCATTTATGTTTCAATTCATTTATCGTTTTGCACTTAAGTACAAGTTACTATTTTAACATAATGTAATTTGAACTTTTTTTATGTTTCTGTTACTCTAAATTATAATTTTATATATATGATCTTTTATTATAATTTATAAAATAAATAATATAAGACAACAATGCATACCATAAGTATAATAGGTATTGTTTATACCCTTGTGAGGAAAGTTCCTTTAACAAACAATTACGTTAAGTTTACTCACGATCTTATAAACTTGATACTATTTTATTGAGAAATTTTATTCATGCCTCCCATTTCTATAAGTTGATCCACACATGAGTTTATCCACAACTAATTTGTCAGTTTATCCATATGGATGAATTTAATAATTTATTGGTTTATCCATATGTGTATAATTTACTAATTGTTTTATTATTATTTTGAGTATTCAACATTTCTTATGCTTTGTTAATTGCATCCTGCACCATACACAAGCATACACAATAATCATAGTTATTCAAATAAAATCAATTGGATTACGCATCCATAATAATCATACTCCATAACACATTCATATAACAAAAATACTTGAATAAAAAATAAAAATGAAGTAGAAGAATAGATGTGAAACATCAATTACTTGGAACGGATAAAAATTTACTGGATTCAACTTAAGCTTCAAATGGATACAAGATATTCAATAAGTAATGGACAACAAAATACTCTACAAGAGATGATGTAATGCTGTTAAGGACAACTCAGTTAACATTCACTTCTATTCTCTTTATTTCTACAATATCAGGTAACACCATACGTCACAACAAACCCAATAGATTGTAATGACCCGTAATTTCGCTACATCGAAAATGAGAGATTTGGTTTATTTTAAAATTTAAAAAGGATTAAAACTTAAATAAATAATTTATATATAATAAATAATAATAGAGAAATTATTTATTCTTATAGTTAATAAATAAAAAGTATAAAATTTGGGTTTTTGAACAAATCGGCAAAATCTAAGTTTTGTTCAAAATAAATAAATGCTTAAATAAATAGGACTAAATAATTGTTTGGAAAGTTAAATTATATTAAAATCACTTAATAAAAAATAAAAGTATATTAAAGGGTTTTTAAATATGTTTATAATCGTTTTACAAAAATGTTCAGATTTTGTCGCATTTTGTCAGTTTACGTACACTGTAAAAATAAAGATTCTGATATTATTTAAATATGGATTTAAAATATGAATAGACGTGTTTAAATTTATTTAAAAAATTAAGAAGTTAATTTTTTAAGTTTGATTTACTCTAATATATAGTTTAATAGAAACGTCAAATTTTAACTGTAAAATTTGTCAATAACAACGGTGTTTTCGATTATAACAAGTCATCGCAGCGTTGAATGAACATGTTCACTTTATAACTTATATAATTTAACTTTACAAACTATACAACGCTTTCATCTACATCTTATATCAAAATGTCATTTTTTACAAAAATAATAATAGAACATGATTTGACTAATTTAAAATTTGAATAAAAATGAAGAAGCAACATCATTATACACATATGATTTCATATATACTTGATGTAACCAATGCACCTTTAAATCAAGCAAAATCCTAAGGTGAAATGATAATAAACAAAGGTAAAGATGACACATATGATTACCATAACCTTACACTTCCTAAAACATCATTCCATCCATAAATGCATATCTAATCCTACTCTTTTTCACATTTAATGCCTTTCATTTCAATGCAAAGTCTTCCCTCCTTTTTTATATTTGAATTAAACAATAATAAATAATCATTCTTATTCTTAACATCACATTTAATGACCATCCAATCTCTCCTTTCATGTAAAAGAAAAGTGTATATTTCAATGTAAATATGAAGAGGACAATATTGGCATTAATCACTCAAACTTCACCAATAAATACAAGGCCAAATATTCACTTCTTCTTCAGTTCAAAAATCACAAACTCTTGTCTTCTTCCTCCATTCTTCTTCCACCTCTAAGCCATACACTATCTCTAAGCTTCTACCTCCTCTAGCCTCACATAAACGCCTCCTCCACACCATACCCACCTCTAACAACCCCACGGCCGAGCCGTACCCATGCACATAGCCACGTTCCAGCCCACCTGAGCACCTATCACCCCCTACACGGCCTAAAACACCATCCATCCTTAGCCAAACCACCCTACATGACCCAAATCTCCAAGCACCCATGTAACTACCCTGTATTTTTTGATTATTTTAATTGTACACTTTAATTATTTTAATTGAATTTCGATTTAAAAACTTTGTTTTATTTATTAAAGTGAATTTTTGAAAATATTTTGCTAATGGCTTCTTCCCTTTTTCTCACTTCCCTCTTCTTCTTTCATTGTTTTTTTGCCTTGCTTCTACCTTGCCTTGCTCGACCCTACCTCTTCACCACCACATCAACTTCACCACCACTATCTACAGCAGCACCACCTCCCCTACTCTGACCAGGATCAGGCTGGGACATCCATTTGAAGCTAGCACCAAAACTTTGTATAAAATTCCACCTAGCATGCTAAACGAGCCACATACTTCACTTCCCCTTCATTGTCCACTACGGCCACCACTTAGAACCACCACCACCTGATCTTCATCACCTCTGGCTGCCACATGACCTCTGTCCAGATCTGAAACAAGCATGAGCTGAGCCAATTGACCCATAATTCGAGCCAGAAGTTGAACAAACCTTGTCCCTTTTGCCTTGTTCTTTGATATTCTTCATGTTGCATCACCTACCCCTTTACATCTCCACTTCCAGCCGTGCCATATGACCCAAACCCGAGCTTTAACACATCATGACCGAGCCTAGGTCCAGCTATGGCCCAGCATTTGGATGGTTAAGAGCAAGGTCTAGCTATCTTGTCTTTGTTGCTTTTATTTGTCCAATTGTTTCAATGTTATTTTGTGTTGAATATTCATATATATTGTCTTATTTGTTTTGTTTTGGTTGTTGATACAAGATAACCATCTTGACTCTCCACTCACTTGAATCAATTGTCGTGCTGTGTCATGCTATCGTGCCTTCTGGAATTTATTCATGTAGTTTGGTTTGCTAACTCCGGCGTAAAGAGGTGAGTATTCATATAACGACATTTATACTTATATAATGACATTTATACTTATATAACTGTGAATTGATAACAAGTGAATGTGTAGAATTGTTATATGTGTACAATTATTATATAATGTTATACATGCCTGTGATATGAATTATATGATGTTAACCCTGTGTTTAAACCTGTTATATCATTTGTTACTGCTATATGATGCTATATTGTTTACTTTATTCTGTTCTCACACTACAAGTTCCTTGTAGAATAGAATCACTATGGGTTGAAATGATACATACACGAATGGACTTTAGAATAGGGAAAAATCGTTATGGGCTGAAATGATAGGCCTGAGCGATTTTTATTTATTTTAATTGACTTGGGATTGCTGGTTTGAAATGATAGAACCCGGATTTTTCTTTGTAAATTACGGATAGAAATGATATATTATCCGTATCACTTAACCTAGGTTAGAAATTTTTATATAGACTCGTGGTTATTATATATATATTTTTCTAGAATTTTTAAGTATTTTAAAATTGTATATTATGATATTTTGTTTTAAATTGAATATAAATTGATTTTATAAAGGATTTGTGATTTTCTACAAGTCAAATAAGTGAAATAAATGAATGGTTAAGTTGAAATTTGAAATATAACTTAATTTTTGAAATTTGTGATTTTGTTTAAAATGGAGTTCAAATTATGTAAATAAAATATGATGATTGGTTTTAAATTTGGATTTAAAATGATTTAGTAAAGTGTTATTGATTTTTCTATGAATTAAAGTGGTAAAATAAATGAATGTTTAAAAGTGTAATTTGAAATATAAATTAACTTGGAAATATGAAATTTGTTTTAAAAATAAAAGTCAAGTTAAGAAAATAAAATGGAAATTTAATTTAATTTATGAAATGGTAAATTAAATTAAAGTGTAAAGTAAATGCAATAATTTGGAAAAATTGTACATTGATTTTTATAAATTAAACATTGAGAAATTTGATATTTATTTGTGCAATTTATTTTATAAAAATCATAAGTTATAGGGTATTTAAACGACCATTTTGAAAACGGAAATATGAAATTTATAAGTTAAAATGGTTTAAATTGAAATTTAATTGTTGCTGAAATTCTATTGTAAATCTAGAAATTCTTTTAATAGCACTTCAGAAATGCCATCGCTTTGAAATAAACTAAAATTTGGAATAAATGAATCTGCAGCACTTTGTAAGTGCTGTAGTTGCAGAAGTGAACGAAAAGGCTTAAAACTAATGAAAGAACTATTGTAGCACTTGTTAAGTGCTGTAGTTGGCTGAAATGAGATTTTTCAACTAAACTGAACTATTACAGCAGTTTTGTAATGCTGTCTTTGTTGAATTGAACTATTTTTCAACTAAAACCGAACTATTACAGCAATTTTTAAATGCTATCTTTGCTGAATTGAATTGTTTTCCAATATAACTTACCGTAGCATTTTCTAAGTGCCACGAAAGCTGAAATTTCCCTGTTTTAATGTATTTAAGTGAACAAACAAACTCTGAAAAAGCTGAAATTTTGGAAATTTAGTATTTGATTTAACGATATAATGACTCCACTTTTTATGGTTTAAAAGAATGATTTTAATTCAAAATTACAATTTTTTTTGGAATTTTAACCACGGGTACACTTCTCTGTATGCCTTGTGATTTTTGGATTTGAGAGCGTGACTAGAGGTGAGCGATTTCTGCAGCTTTGCGCTACCCTAGCCACATTTACACTGTTATTTGCATTAATTATTTTAATATGGACATTTCTATGATAGTGTTTATTTCTGCTTAATTGATGGTTTAACGGATCCTTAAAGGATGGGCGATCCCAAGCATCCTTTAAGTTGTCGTGCATTGCTATTATAGTTCACTTGAGTTGGTTTAAATTGTATAAGTATGTATGTTCTGACTCGAGTGTTTGTGTTTTACTTTACACTCGGGTCAACCTGAGTATTCACAGCTTTGGATTTCTCTTTTTGGAGCTAGGAATCGCTGGAGATTCTGCTTACCTAGTTATCTATCCATTTCAGTTTCAGTTGTTCTATTTCAGCTTTGGTATTGATGGACTTCTATGTATTTGGGATCTCTATTGTGTTTTTTTCAGACTGATATTATGTATTTTATTTGAGACTTTCTTATAGCAGCTTCATGAACTATTATGTTATTTAATTTCCATTGCGAGTTATTATGATATTTCTGTGTCTGCGATTCTGTGAATGATATTATTTGCTCCAAATTTCTTAACAATCCACTATTTTGAAGTATTCAAGTCTGGCATGTGTGGATTATTGTCGATTTGAATGGTCCAAAATAGTGGGTCGTTACAACCCAGCCCCTACCCACCACCAAACCCACGCGCACACCCCCTCAAACCTACCTACCTACGCACCCAAAGCCCCACATGCACCCTATAACCCATGCACCCCCTAACCCTAGGCCGTACCCTCCCCTATAGCCCTGGACACATAAAAAAAGGAAAGAAAAAAGGAAAAAGAAAAAAGAAAAAAGAGAAAGAAATCAAAGCGACAATTTCGGGAAGAAGATAGTACGTTAGTTCGTGAAGCACTCTAGTTTGCAAAAAGATCGACGGAGTGGATATGAAGGTGAGAAATTCTCATCGCTATTTGAATTATATTGATTATCTAGTTTAGTTGTTATGTTAGATAATCACCGTTTAATGTTATGGATGTTTGACTGATTGTTTGAATATGTTGAATGAATATAGAGCTATGCTAATATACCCACTTATAGATAATTGCTATGTTATGAGAAAGGTTTTTATGTTAGTGATGAATGTTGGAAGTAATTATGCTCATTATATAGATTAAGTAATCCCTTTTTTAAATAAGACCCAACTCTGGTGATATGAGATACTTTAAAAAATAAGTCTCTTTCTAAGTGAAATTGAAATTAAAGTTAAAGTAAAATAAAATTTGATATTGAAAGTAAAATTGGATTTAAGATCGAAGTTAAAATTGAAAGTGAAACTGAAAATGAAATTTGAGTTAAAATAAAAGATGGATTTGAATTAAAATCTGAAACTGAAGTTTTAATTGATTTTAGTTTGGAGTTAGAATTGAAACATAATTGAAATTGGATTTAAAAATTTAATATATTAAAATAATAGAAATATAATAATATTATAATATGGGAATAGTGAAAATCTATTTTAATACTTTAAAAGGTGAAAATATCGATTTATAGTAATTTTTTTTTGTAAGTAACTATATGCGATTTAGAGAATTTACTTCAAAGATTGTAAATCAAGTTAAAAATAGGCGCGTCGGGTAACGAAAATTCACGATTTCACGTCGAAAAGTTCGAATGAGCGTATAGAGTGAAGTATAGCTCGAATTTCTTCGAAACAAGAAATGACCGTTCTATTATAACCATAATTTTCAAATATAAAAAGAAAATCAAGATTTCATCTTGTAAATTTTGAATTATGTCCAAATCAATTTTCTAGAAAAATGGTGCTTGTGTAATTAAGTGACCACAACGGAAAATCTTTTTAAATGAACGTTTTATTTATGGGATAATATGGAAAAAAATTGATAAATCTATTTGAAAAGTTTAGAAGAGATTTGAAGTGGAAAATATGAATTTTCAAATATTAAAAAGTTGTTAAATCAAATAAGCTTACAAATCACTTTCCGCAGCACTTTTCTGTTGCCGTTTCTACAACATTTTAAAAAGAAGGTTTAAACTTGATGATTTTTCCTAAAATCAATTATGAATGTTTTAAAAGAAAAATTAAGTGTTTAAAAGATAATTTGGAATCTTTATAATCAATTCCAAAGTAAAATATAATAAACAAGTATATAGAAACGACTAGTACATTTGTCCCGCCTATGAGATTTGGGAAGATAAAACAAGGTGTTTAACTAAGGTTAGGAATGGGGCAACCAATACCCTGAACTTCCCTGGCCTATGTTTTCACTTCTTAGGCGAGGGGTGAAAAAGATCGAAAGGAAAACCCAGATGCTCTAAAAAGATTATATTAAGTTTTTCTAAAATAGGAGAAGATTAGTATTCTCCAAATTTAAGCAATCTCCAAAACGAAGAAAGTAAAAGTTAGATTGCATGGAGATAATCTTCTTGTACTTGGTATTAAATTCCGAAGAGGGAACTCGTCTTCTTCGTGGAATTTAAAAGGCGATCTCACCATTATTCCGCCCATAGCACTTGTTGAGTATGGAAATTTATATTGAATAAAGTTAGAATGATTTCTATGATCCTGTTTACTCGATAATGTTTCCTAAGATTTATTTAGGGTTTATAGTAAACGATGTCTTAAATAACATTATTTTTGACTCTTTTAAAAGTTCAGAAATTCTGGATCGATGATAAGTAAGTGAATGTGAAATATTATCCAAAGCAAAAGAATGAATTAATTTAGAATTACTCTAAGACAAAAGGAAGTGATTTTATAGTCATCCAAAAGAAATAAATGTAAAGAGGATTGATAAATCCTGTATACTCATATTCACTTTTTATTGATAATTGGATTTCGAAGGAACTGGGATTAGATTTTAGTGATTCCTATCTGAAAACCACTTCGAACCAATCTACATGTTCGAAGAATGAAGCTGTTTGAAGACGAAGATATTAAGACGAATAATAACGAAGGACTACTTGTTAATTAATTGGGCTTGAACTCCCGATTTAATTATTTTAGCAGCGGTCTCTTTGTTGTGAAAAACCTAAAAAAAATATGTACTTCTCGCCTAGTAATGGCCGAGGAAAGTACCTACTGTTTCGTTTAGTCCTAGAACGAACTTGTATGGATGAGTGTCTGAACTTGCATTCTAATCATATTGAGTGATCTCTATAAAATGTATATCAGTCGGTGGCAAAGAAAACACCTTCTCTTAGCTTAATGCTCTTTCCCGAGATATACGAGCTCGGGAAGTTATATATTTGTAGAGATCGAGTGCTCGGATAAAGGTCGGTAACGACCGGGGGATGGCATATTTGGTACTATCTAGTTATAGAGGTAGATCGGTCTTGTGTTGGTCGAGGAGCTTTGTGATGGTTCCTCGGTACATCCATTTAGAGGTGTACCCATTGGAAGGTAGTCCCATCACTTGGTCATTTGTATGGAAATCCAATATCCAATAAGAACTTGTGGTTTTGTTTCTAGAGCCTAGTATGCTGGAAATTTAATAATGGTAACAATTTCGGCTAAGATTAATAATTTTTTTTGCAAATGTTTTAAAGAATGTCATTAAAAATAATATCAAATGTTTTGATATAAAAGTGTTTTAGTTATCATAAGGTAAAAATCCATTCGTGTTTATGTGTGGGCGTGGTCATGCGTGATACTCTTTCTTTTCAAAATGTTTTCATTCAAAGGCTAATATATGGCACTGTCATTTATTATTGAGTTTTTGTCACGCTGGTTTATCAAGCTTGATCTGGATATTTTCAATGCTCAGGTTAGATTCGAGTTTTTCTGGTTTAGCTGATGACAGTTGAAGTTTTAGAGGAGCTGGAGATATTCATCTACGAATGGACGTATTCTATTATCCACTACTATTTTTTTGCTTGATGTTTGTCAGTAATTGTATGGACAAATGTTAATAACTATCCAGGCTAAATGTAGGTAGACTCTAATATATGTATTTCAAAAGTTTTCCACTGTAAATATTATTGTTCAATATTATATGTTATTCCATTTCTTTGAGATTCTGTTCTGTCTATTTTTCTATTATGCTTGATAATCCATTCTTCCGTGCTATTTGGGTCAGACCTTTATGGCTTATTGTCAGCTCATAGGGTCTGGAATTGTGGATCATCACATTTGGTATTAGAGATTTCGATTGAGTGAACACTAAAGCCTGATAGGGGTAGGTCTCATCATAGATAGGATTAGTAATATCCTAGGATGAGTAATGCATTAGAGATAGGTTAGTAACACCCTAGAATGAGTTTGGAGAGTATTATATATGAGCGCGTATTTGTTAATTTTATAGAAATAATTTTATTTTAAAAATTGGTAAATGAAATGATTTTACCCTAGGTTTATATTTTAGATATTAAAGGGGATATTATTATTTTTGGTTAGAAATTAAGGATTGTTTGTAATTTAGCTTAGTAAAACTAAAATATGAATCTTATGATTAGAATTGCATGCTTTAACTATAAGATATTCCATATAGAATCGATTAGTTGAAAGCTTGAATTTGGAACTTTAATCATATACCCCTACACATTTGGTTATTAGGAAATAATGATTTAATGATCATCAAAACCTATGGACTTTGTAACAACCCGCATATTTATCGATTGTATATTTAAATATTTTATTTAAATATTTCATCGTTCGTCGGATTTTTGTCTGAAACCCTACTTTTAGCAAACAGTCGAATTGGGACTCGAGACCCCTCCCATTGAGTTCAAAATGCTGTTTGAAACCTTTTTGAGTATAAGGTTCGATATGTTTGGAGTTAGTCGAGTTTTGCTACTTTTTCACTTTGGGTTTGAGTTTGGGTTTCAGCCCAATGTTCCACCTTAAGACTCTAGCTCCACTCCAACTCTTCATTACTTCATTTCATATTCCTAACACTTCAAGCTAAAGTAAAAATGGTGGAAGATATTGGAAATGGAAATTCCTAAGCCCTAGCTTTCTTTGCAAATCCAACTTCTAACTCCAAATTCAAGAGAACCCATTAGTAAGCATCTCCTTCTTCTTCTCCAACTCATTCTCCTTCCAATTTCAGAAATTTCCTAAACCTAATTTGAGAAATATTTCTCTTTTAAGCTTAGAATCAAGCTTCTTGAGTTGGGATTGAAGAGTGGTTGATCTACCTTTGCTTTCAATCTTCTTCTTCATTGATTTGGGTTCAAAGGTGAGATTTTTATCTCACATCTTAGTCTATAATTTTCTTCGATTGTTAGGTATGAATTCCTAACACTTATTTTTGTGCAGTTGCTTTTGGTTTGGATTGAATTGGTGAATATCCAAATTTTTAGTGTTTGGGTTCAATTCTTTAAAGATCCTAACTTTGATGTTTGAACATGTTTTTGGTGGCGGATCGGAGAGCTAATGGAGCTGGGGTATCAATTGGCTAAGGATCCTTAGGTCCATTGCTCGAACGGTCGCGTGTTGGAGGAATTTGCACTTCATTGAAAAAGGGAAGGAACTGCATAAATTTGTAGTTCGGCCAACCGAGCCCTGTAGCCGGTCGACCGACCTGCTACTCCGAGCAAGATTTCTGCTTCTGGCCAGCCGACCGAGTTCTGTAGTCGGCCGACCGACCTGATGCTATTTTGCCTACTTTGTCTATTTTGTTGAATTTCCAACTTTAATCGATTCGTGTTGATTCCCTTTTGTTATTATCACTTATTATCGACTTTGATGACATTTTCTTCGTGATTTTGGGAATATCCATTTTAATGGATTCGGTATCGATTTCTTTGGATTTTATTCACGTCTTCGAATGTGAATTTTAGTGATTGATTGTTCTTACAATCTTCTTTGTGATTTGTCACTTTAAAAATATAAAGGTTTTCTATACTAGTAGTAAATATCAAAACTCTTTCTTCAAATGATTTCAACACTATTTTATTACAAAACTCGTTTTCCCAAACCGATTTCTAATCTATTAGTATATACAAACCTTTACCTCACTCGTATGAGAAATCTAATTAAACGGCTTAGTAAAACGAGTGGTATGAAACGCTTGTGTTTACTTCGTCGGTTAATTCTTGGACTTGTTCGATTGAAACTCTTGTGACAAATTTCTAGTGGAGATCTACAATTTGTTCGTTAATATTTAAGTTAAGCTAGTGGTTATGGGACATGAAGCTAAGCTCATATATTTACTAGCTTACTGTAATTGACACTTCTTGATGATCATGACGATCATTTTTGTGATTTAGACTAGCAATTGTGCGATGTCTCTTTGTCCACGTGGAGAACTGTAACTCATTCTATTGTGCGATGTCTCATTTCTTTGTGGGGTAGCTCCCCATGGTCTTCGGGCCATTCGTGTGTCAAAAATTAATGGATAGCTACCATGAGATAGCGTCTCGTTCGTGTGGTACATATGTTGGTGAGTTTTTATGCTCCCGTTCGTGTGATAGGCCTCCCCCCTTTTTGTGATTTCTGGATTTCGTGAGTTGAATTCTGGAATTTATGCTTCACCAATTTTAGTGATTTTCATTGATATGATTTGTCAATTTTTGTGCATTGGTGAATTCGTGTGTCATTGACTCGTTGTGAATACAAGTTTTGGGTATGAAACCCTTTTGGATCTTTGTGAAGATTTTTGTGATATTGATTAATCTAATGTTGAGTTTCAATTGCATACTTATAGTAGTATGCCATTATGGATATTGTATGTTTATGCCATATCTCTTATTTTATATCATGTTATCTGATATTTATAGCTAGACTGATCCGTTTATTATTTTCTTATTAAATAATACTCGGGTCGGACCGAGATGTTACAGGTGCTTCTGCTTGACTTCTCCCCAGGGATTCATTACTCTGACTTTTGGCTAACTATTTAGATTAGCAGTTTTTGTTGTATACACTTGAGATATAGACTCATAGATGTATTCTTTTGTATAGCACGTGTTGCTAATCTTTTGTATTATTGTGGATCTTTTTGACCACTACTCTGATATACACTTTCATGTGTTAGTTATATATTCATATCTTCTTCCGCCTTTGTGATATGAATTATCTGCAACTGACTTGTGTTATGTTTATTTCTATATTTGTTTCCGAATATTATTATAGCCACTGTGTAGTAGCTTTGTGTTTGTATCGGTATGTCGGATTTCCTCTTGAAATAAAATGCATGCTGTACTATCTGACATATCGGTGCTCGCGGAAAGCAATTACATGGATGGTCGCTCCTCAACAGCCTTATTCTCCGTACTAGTTGACAGCATTACACCGTAGTGTTCTTCGCTAGCGTGGGTATAGAAGTGGGGTGTCATAGACTTAAAGCTAAGTACAAATATCTTGTGAAGTAAAATTCATGATTTGACTATAAGATATTTGATGATAATATTGAAGCTAGAAGTTGTAATTAGAGAAAGTAAAAAAGGAAATGCACACTTAGAAAAATCCTCATCAATAAGATAGAAAAAGATAAGCCTAAATTAAGACTTTGGGTAAATATAATATAAAAGGGTAAGTTTTATAACTTATGAAGGAGATAAGATAATTTGAAAATTAGACACTTTAATTAGGTTAAAGTCAAAGTGAAATTTAGGAATAAGAGATATAAGAAATATCATCCTAATATAAAACTTTGAATTAGTCATACATTTAGGGTAACATTTGAAATTCAAAATGAAGTAAGATTGGAAGTGGATAGGTTAGAAAGAGTTAAAAATGAACGGCGGGAGTTTTGAATAATATGGTTAGTAGGATGACTGTTAGTTGAAAATGTTTAAATAACAAATACCACACGAATTAAGTTTCATAATGTGACTATAAGGTATTTGATGGATTTAAGGTTAGGAAATTTTATTTAGAAATGGATAGGTAAATAGGTAAAGTAGATAATCATAATATTTGTAAGAAAAGGATGTATCTTAGTAAAGTTATCTTATTAATATATGGATAAGATAAATAATACTAGCTAAATTAAGACGTTAGGTAAATAAAACTAAGGATTAAATTTTATAACTTATTAATTTTAGATAATAGTAAAATTCCACATTTGTTAAACACCTTAATTGAAGTAATAACGATTTAAAGTTTATGGATATGTATATATACTCTTAGGAAGTAAAGGTATATTATACAAGTTTAAGTCATATTTATACGCTTATGTAATAATGGATTTAGTAGAAAGTAAATGGTTGTGAAATAAACTTGGATTAATAGAAATTTTGAAGAAATATATTAGGTAAAAATGAATGTAAGTAAATATGTAAGTTATATATAGATCCTTTCGGCACATAAAATTTTGATCAAAAAGTTGAATATAGAACTTTGAGGTGTTTACACCAGTTCGAAAAAGGATTTATCACTCAATTCTTGATGATGAACATTGATGATGGTTTATGATTATGTACACGAGTTTTCTATCGTAGTTGGGAGCTACACATAGGAAGTAATTGTTTGTAATCAAGAAGTCTGATCAATGTCCGCACTAGAAAATTGGAGATCGATACTAGTTCGGAAGTAAAATTGTGGATTTGAATATTGGATCGAATCAAATATGTCTACATAGTAGTTGGATAGTTATCTTAATTAATAGGCATTAAGATATAGGAGATAGATTGATGTTTTGGTATGTATATATACACCTTAGGTGTAGTACATGCTCAAGTCAGGGGATGGATTATGTGGATGTATTCATTTATGTTGATATAGTACCAATTTGGTTGTTTTTGGATGTATTGCCTTGTTTGGTTGTTGTATATATTATCTTAAGTAAGTAATACGCACACAGTTTAGGGTTATGGGATCTATGTCTGTGTGTAGATATTGATGTTACGGTATGCTTATCAGTATTCAATAGAACTTCCTTTGCATATATTTTTTGAACTTTATAGTTCAGTATCTTTGATTTCATTTCGAGGACGAAATGCTTTTAAGTAGGGGAGAACGTAACGACTCATTCGCTACTTTGAAAATGAGAGATTTGGTTTATTTAAAATTTAAAAAGGTTTAAAACTTCAAAAAATAAGTTATATATAATAAATAATAATATAGAAATTATTTATGCTTATAGTTAATAATTAAGAAGTATAAAATTTGGATTTTTGAACAAATAAGCAAAAGTTAAGTTTTATTAAAATAAATAAATGCTTAAATAAATAGGTTCAAATATTTGATTGAAAAGTTAAATTATATTAAAATCACTTAATAAAAATAATAGAAGTATACTAAAGAGTTTAAAAATATGTTTATAATTGTTTTACAAGTATATTTAGATTTTGTCGCATTTTGTCAGTTTTACATACACTGTAAAAATAGAGGTTTTGATATTATTTAAATATGGATTTAAAATATAAATAGACGTGTCTAAATTTATTTAAGGAAGTGAGAATTTCATTTTTTAAGTTTGGTTTACTCTAATATATAGTTTAACAAAAACTTAAATTTTTTACCGTAAAGTTTATCAATAATAACGTTGTTTTCAATTGTAAAAAGTCATCGCAACGTTGAATGAACATGTTCACTTTATAACTTATATAATACAACTTTACAAACTATACAACATTTTCATTTACATCTTATAAATCAAAATGTCATTTTTTATAAATAAAATAAAGAACATGATTTGACTAATTTAAATAAAAATTAAGAAACAACTTCATTAGACACATATCTTCTCTATATACTTGTTGTAACCAAAGCACTTTGAAATCAAGAAAAATCCTAAGGTGAAAAGATAACAAACCAAGGTATAGATCACACATACGATTACCATAACCTTACACTTCCTAAAACATCATTCCATCCATAAATGCATATCTAATCCCATTCCTTCTCACATTTATTGCCTTTCATTTCAATGCAAAGTCTTCCCTCCTTTTTTATATCTAAATTAAACAACAATAAGTAATCATTCCTATCCTTAACATCACATTTAATGCCCAACGAACCTCTCCTTTCATGTAAAAGAAAAGTATAAATTTAAATGGAAATATGAAGAGGACAATATTGTCATTAACCACTCAAACTCGACCTACAAATACAAGTCCAAAACATCGCTTCTTCATTTCAAAAATCAAAAACTCTTGTTCTCTTCCTCCATTCTTCTTCCACCTCCAAGCCATACACCATCTCCAAGCTTCTACCTCCTTTACCTCACATACACGCTTCCACAGCATACCCACCTCCAACAACTCCATGACCGAGTCCTACCCATGCACCCGGCCACGCTTTAACCCTACCGAGCCCCTACCACCCCCTACATGGCCTGAAACACCACCCACCCTCAACCAAACCAATATATACGGCCCAAATCTCCATGCATTCAGCCCTTACCAGCCACCAAACTCACGTACACCTGCTCTCAACCCCACCCACCTACCTACTCGCCTACCCAAAGCCCCACACGCACCCTATAGCCCATGCACCCCCTAACCCTAGGTCATACCCTCCCCTATAGCCCGTAGCCACACGCAAAAAAGAAGGAAAGAAAAAAGAAAAAAGAAAAGAAGAGAAATTTGAAGCGACAAGTTTGGGAAGAAGAGAGCACGTTAGTTCGTGAAGCACGCTAGTTTGCAAAAAGATTAATGAAGTGGATATGAAGGTGAGAAATTCTCATCGCTATTTGAATTATGTTGATTATCAAGTTTAGTTGTTATGTTAGATAATCGCCATTTGATATTATGGATGTTTGATTGAATGTTTGAATATGTTGGATGAATAGCAGAGTTATGCTAATATACCCACTTATTGATAATTGTTATGTTATGAGAATGGATTTTATGTTAGTGATGAATGTTGGAAGCAATTATGCTCATTATATTGATTAAGTAACCGCTTTGTTAAATAAGAGCCAATTTTGATGATATGAGATACTTTGTTAAAATAAGTCTCATTTTAAGTGAAATTAAAATTAAAGTAAAATTTAATTTGAATTTAAAAGTGAAATTGGATTTGAAATCAAAGTTAAAATTAAAAGTGAAATTGAAATTGAAATTTGAATCAAAATCAATGATGGATTTGATATCAAATTTGAAATTAATTGTGTTTAATTTGAATTTAGAATTGAAATTTGATTGAAATTGAATTTAAAATTTTAATATTAAAATAATAGAAATATAATAATATTATAATATGGGAATGGTGAAAATCTATTTTTAATACTTTAAAAAGTGAAAATATCAATTTAAAATGATTAGTACTGTTTTTGTAAGTAATTATATTCGATTAATAGAATTTATTTCAAAGATTGTAAATCAAGTTAAAAATAGGCGTGTCGCGTAACTATAGTTCGCAATTTCACGCCGAAAAGTTCGAATGAGTGTATAGAGTGAAGTATAGATCGGATTTCTTCGAAATAAGAAGTTTTCGGTCTATTATAACCATAATTTTTAAATATAAAAAGAAAATCATGATTTTATTCTGTAGATTTTGAATTATGTCCAAATAAATTTCTAGAAAAATCGTGCTTGTGTAGTTAAGTGACTATAATGGGAAATATTTTTAAATGAACGTTTTTATTTATGGAAAAATTTGAAATAAATTTGATAAATCTATTTGAATAGTTTAAAAAAGATTTATAGTGGGAAAGATGAATTTTCAAATATTAAAAGGTTGTTTAAAAGCACTTTCCCTAGCACTTTTCTTTTGTCGTTTCTATGGCTTTTTAAAAATAAGGTTTAAACTTGACAGCTTTTCCTAGAACTAATTATGAATGTTTTAAAAGGAAAATTAAGCATTTAAAAGATAATTTGGAATCTTTATAATCAATTTCAAAATAAAAGATAATAACCGAGTATGCGAAAATGACTAGTACATTTGTCTCGCTTATGAAATCTGGAAAGATAAAACAAGGTGTTTAACTGAGGATAGAAATGGAGCAACCAGTGCCCTGAACTTTCTTGGCCTATATTTTCTCTTCATAGGGGAGGGGTGGAACAAATTGAAAGGAAAGCCCAAATGCTCTAAAAAGATTATATGAAGTTTTTTCAAAATAAAAGAAGATTAATATTGTCCAAAATTGAAGCAGTCTACAAAACGAATAAACTATGACTTAGATTGCATAAAGATAATCTTCTTATACTTGTATTAAATTTCGAAGAGGAAACTCGTCCAATTCGTGGAATTTAAAAGGTGATCTCACCGTTATTCCACCCGTAGCACCTTGTTGAAAATAGAAATTAATATTGAATAATATTAGAATGATTTCTATGATCCTGCTTACTCAATAAGGTTTCCTAAGACTGATTTAGGGTTTAAAGTTGACGGTGTCTGAAATAACATTGTTTTTGACCCGCCTAAAAGTTAAGAAATTCTGGATCGATGATAAGTAAGGAAATTTGAATTATTATCCAAAGAAAAAGAATGAATTAACTTAAAATTACTCTAAGGCAAAAGGAATAGATTTTGTAATCATCCAAAGAAATGAATGAAAAGAGGCTTAATAAATCCTGTGTACTCATATTAAATTTTTATTGATAATTGGATTTCAAAGAAATCGGTGTCGGATTTGGGCGATTCTTATCCGAAAACCACTTCGAACAATCTACGTGCTCGAAGCATGAAGCTGTTTGAAAACGAAGATATTGTGACAAATAATAACGAAGGACTATTTGTTGATTAATTGGGTATAAACTCCCGATTTACTTATTCTAGCAATGGTCTCTTTGTTATGAAAAACCTCTAAAAAGCAAGGACTTCTCGCCTAATGATGGCTAAGGAAAGTACCTTCGGTTTCGTTCAGGTCTAGAACAAACTTGTATGGACGAATGTCTGACCTTGCATTCTAATAACATTGAGTGATCTCTATAAAATGTACTTCAGTCGGTGGCGGAGAAGACACCTTCTCTGAGCTTGACGTCCTTTCCTAAGACATACGAGCTTGGGAAGTTATATATTTGTAAAGACTAGCCATGTGAATATGGAATGGCAATGCGACATTCAAAGTGGAAATAATTTATGCTATGTCGAAAGGTAATCGTTGTCTCAAGCCTCATCAATCGGTAATGACCGAAATAGGGTAGATGCAATAAGGCTAAGTGGGTCATTCCCATTAGGATATGATCATTCCTAACTAGATATATTTCTTCCCGCTATGACGTTCGGGATGTAAATTAATGTTGTGTATGGAAATCGAGCGCTCGGATAAATGTCGGTAACGACCGGGGGATAACATATTCGGTACTATCTAGTTATGGAGGTAGGCCGGTCTTTTATTGGCAGTGGAGCTTTGTGATGGTTCCTCGGGACATCCATCTAGATGTGTACCCATTGGAAGGTAGTCCCTTCACCTGGACATTTGTATGGAAATCCATTCTCCAGTAAGAACTTTCTATTTTGTTTGTAGAGCCTAGTATGCTGGAATTTAATAATGGTAACAGTTTCGGCTAAGATTAATAAGTTTATTTTCAAATGTTTTAAAGAATGTCATTAAAAATAATATCAAATGTTGTGATATAAAAGTGTTTTAGTTATCATAAGGTAAAAACCCAATCATGTTTATGTGTAGGCATGGCCTTATGAGATACTCTTTTTTTTTCAAAAGGTTTTCATTTAAAGGCTAATATATGACACTGTCATTTATTATTGAGTTTTTCTCACACTCGTTTATCATGCCTGATCTGAGTATTTTCAATACATGGATCAAATTTGAGTTGTTTCAGGTTTAGTTGATGATGGTTGAAGGTTCCAGAGGAGGTAGAGATATTCATCTACGTATGGACAGCTAATGTTGAAACTTTATGTTAACCCACAAAATGGATCAATACCCTAGATTGTGTAACTTGTTCTTATAGAGCAATAATAAAGAGGAAAAAATTAAAAAGAGTAGAAACGGTAAAAAGACAAGTAAATTTTAATAGTGTTTCGGCTGTTAATGAAGCGTACGTCCACTTTATAATTTTCTATTAGCTGACTGCTGTTAAAATTTGAATCGGATTACAATATGCTTGAATCTTCTAACTTAAATCAAGTAACAAGTACAAGAGTTCATTGAAGAGTCACAGTAGACCCTAATATGACTATTGTCAGGGAGGACAAGAGTAAAGAATAATCTCTGCATAGTTCCGGCAGCCAGACCGGAAGATTATCCCCTTTATGTTGCAGATAGGTGAGTATTTATAGAGGTTAAAGAGATACTGGTTTAGGACTTCTTGTCATTCGTTGGCGAATGACTATAGGAAGACACATTGCAAGTCTCATCTTGAACTAAGATAACTTTATGGATCGCTAGTGATCCATAGCTTCTGCCTTGATTTCGATCCAACGTCTTAAGATGCTTCACCTTGCCTTCTACCTTAAAGCTCATGAAGACCTAGTGAGATGTATGAATCGCTAGAAATCCATAGTATATGGATCGATAGAGATCCATATACTTAGCCAATTTCTGGTCTTTGTCTTCTAGAGAGCATTTATGGTCTCATGTTGGTGCCCTACAAGCAATTTCGTAGCGCGTTTTCCTAGTTTTGATAATGATCCGCTTGCTGGTTGTACTAGATTGCTGAATGAACTAGACGAATGCTTGCCTCTCGATTTAAATTGCTCAGAATTCTATCATACTTAACCATTGCCTTTAGAATACATATTGGACCCAGATGCAAGTGAATTCATGAATCTACGAGCCAATTTAAGAGATCGCTGGCGATCCGTAGATGATTGATCGCTGCGATCCATCAACTTTACGGATTTTTGTTTTCCATTCATCTGACTTCTCTTGGTTTAGTATACTAGTATTTTTTGGTTGGCTCTTGAGCTATTCTGACTCGACCAATCTATTCTGACTTCCTTTGGATATTATTGGGTTAAAAATCCAGTTAACACTTGCCCCCAAATGTATGCCTTTTTAATCAAAGGTATGCTTACTCCAGAACATTTTCAGTAACGAGTCTTTGATTGTTAAGCAATTTAGCTGCTTTTGCCTTGGCAAACCATCCATTTCCTTTGGATTCATTCATCAATTATAAGTTTCTCCAATACTATTATAGCCTAATACTCTAAACATTATGTAACTGCAATCTACTGCAATCTATACATCGTAATCATTTCGGTTTCATTCAGAGTTATTACATCATATATCTCTAATCATGTGATTTATCTTTATTCATCCCATGTCCATACAAGATTTACATCATTACCACTTAGATATAATTCATAATTATAATGTTGAAGTTTCTAATGCGCCTGCACATCAATACGTAAGGGCAACATAGATTTTGGTCAAAATCATTTAATAAAAGAATACCTTGCCATCCACAACGTAAATTTTGGTGTCTTCGGTTTCATTTTGAATGTCAGCATCCTGATGTAAATATCTCTCAGCTTCATAGTAAAACTCATCAAGATTCATTAGTGGATCTCTCTTAAGTGCGCCCTGAAGTCGGTCTTGCTTGCGACTCTAGACACTGCCACCATCAAAAACACTGATAGGGTCGGCCTATCAACCGCAGCCACCGCTGCATTAAATCTTGTTAAATAACTTCACAAGGTCTCCCTGAGCCTTTGTTTCATATTTTCCAATGTCATCACATTCTTCAGCTGTGTGATATGAAATCAAAATTGCCTTAATAATCAACCTATTAACTCGGTCCATTTGCTAATGGACCCATTCTCCAGCAGTCTAAACTGCATTGTTGCCAAACTCGTTAAGTATAATGGGAAGCACCATCCCATTACTTCTTGAGAAGCACCAAATACTTCCATATGTCACACGTATCTCATTAGATGAATCATTGGACTGGTCTTTCCATCAAACATTTCAATGCGGGATGCTTGAAATCAACAGGACTTCTCACATTTCGGATATTAGCAGTAAATGGGTTTCTATTCACATCTTCCTAACCCTGATCTTTGGGTCCTCCTCTAAACAATCTTCTTACTAATTTAACAATTCGATTTTCACCATCTAATGAAGGTCTTCGTCCAAAACGGTGTTCTTCTTCTACTTATGCAAGGGAAATATGATGCATACTCCACTGGTTGCACACTATTGTTATGCCCTACTCTTCTAGTCTCATTCTGCCCTTCACTCCTCCGGGGTAGCACTGGCACATATTCCTCTACCGGTTGTACTCTAGTATTCATTGCACTATAGTATTCATATTAGCTCCTGTACCACCAGTTCTTGGAGCTTCAACTATCACTCCATTATTGGCCCTTTCGGTACTAGCTCCAATATTGATCCAATCTTCAGTGTTGATTTCCATGTTGACTCCAGTGTTACCCCCAAATATTGGTTTCCTTAGGTGTGGTGGCATCGTTCCATCTTGTTCTAGTCCAACTTTAGTGGTTCCTGCATTATTTCCTAGGGTATGAATTCCTATAGCTCCTGCATTTCCTTATTGTCCCATCCTTGTGAAGAACCCCTCCATCATCTCTTGTTGCCTAGCCAAGATTCCATCCTTCATCTCCTTCATCAGCCTTTCCATTTCTTCTCTAGCGACATAGTTGGATTGGTAAGAACTTGAGGATGCTTCCTGACAGCCCAGGCTATGGTGACTTGTTCTAATTTTAGATCTAGTGTTAAGCCTCTTCGTTTTTCCACCAATCACAGATTCAAACTTCAGTTTTCAGATCTACCTTTGTACTCGATGAAAGCACCAAAGTGTTAACCGATAATATGGATCAACACTCTGAATTGAGTATAAAAGAACCAACACTATTCTTACATAGCAATAATATAAAGGATAAATGTAAAAAGAGTAGAAATAGTAAAAAGAGAAGAATAATTTTATAGTGGTTCGACTGTTAATGAAGCCTACGTCCACTTTACAACTTTCTATTAACTAACTGCTATTACAAGTTAAGTCGTATTACAATATGATTGAATCTTCTAAGTTAGATGAACTAACAAGTACAAGAGTTCACTAGACAATCACAGTGAACCCATATATTACTATTGTGTGGGAGGAGAAGGCTAAGGATAATTTATGTAGAGTTCCAGTAGCTAGTCCAGAAGATGATCCCCCTTTATGTTGCAAATAGATGAGTATTTATAGAGGATAGAGAGCTATTGAGCTGGGCCTTCCTGGCATATGCTTGCAAATGACTGTAGGAAGTCGCACTGCAAGTCTCATCTCGAAGTGAGATAACTTGATGGATCACTATCGATCCATAGGGCATGGATCGATAGCGATCCACAGCTTCTAGCTCAATTACGATATAACATCTTAAGATGCTTCCCTTTGCTTTCTACCTTAAAGCTTATGACAACCTAGTGAGATGGCATTCATCGCTAACGGTCCATATACTTAGCCGATTTTTGACTTTGCCTTCTGGGGAGCATTTGTTATCTCGTGTTGTTGCACTCCATGTAATTTCATAACATGTTGCCTTATTTTGATGACGATCTGCATACTGGTTGTACAAGCCACTGATTAAACTAGACGAATGTTAGCCTCTCAATTTAACTAGCTCTGAATTCTATCATTCTTGGCCATTTCCCTTAGAATACCAATTGGACCCTAATTCAAATGAATTCATGAATCTACGATTCAAGTTTATGGATTGCTAGTGATCCTTAGAAGATGGATCTCTAGCGATCTATCACCTTTATGGATTTTTGTTTTCCATCGTCTAACTTCTCTAGGTTTATTATTCTAGCCTTTTTGGTTTGCTCTTTATCTATTCTGCCTCGATCAAGCTATTCTGAACTTCTTTGGTTATATTGGGTTAAAAACCAAGTTAACACTTTGTGATGACTTTGCCTCTCCATCCTTTATTTTTCTTTTATTAAATGAATAAAATTATAGCATAATAATTTTACCATCTAACTCATGAAAGCATATTTACAAAGAAGAATATCACTCAGTATATATACACTAAATTAAGAAAAGTTTTTTGCACTAAAACATGAAAAATCAATGGAACTTTTTTCAAGCGAAGGAAATTCTGAAGTTGTCACTCTTTCCTATTTGAAAATTTTATTCTTAACAACATCAAACCATTCCCATGCATCTAGATAACATTTGTAACGACCCAAGAATTTTAAAATATATTTAACTGATATTTTATGAAATTTTAAACAATTGAATTCGAAAATAAAAATTTAATATTTGGAATACAGCTAATTAAACATAACAACTGGTAAATTTTCATCAGATAATATTGAAGTTTATTTTCTTGTGAAATTTTATCTCTGTTTAAATCAGTTAATAACAATTGAATTTAAAAGTGTTTCGAAACCTAAATATGTCAACATGAGAAAATTTATTTAGAGCATTCTGAATAAGACTTCGAAATTCGTTCGTGAAATTCGAACGTTTCTAAGTCCATTTGGATTTTTCCGTACGAAATAGCAGCATTTCTCGGTACCGATTATCGACTTTTGATCGGACGATCGTACAACCGATATCTATATACATTTTTAATCGTCTCATCGTGCTGATCTCCGCGGTATGTTCGTTTTTGTTTTTTGAAGCCCAATACACAGCGGAACCCATGAAAATGATACCGTATCGGTACCACCTTCAATGTCTATTCAAATTTCAAACGGCTTGAGGGATTTATTATCAGCTGTTACTTTTCCATCTTTTCAATGCATTGATTACTTCTTTTATTTACATTAGTTTTGAAATATTTTTTTTTATACGTTAGCATTTTAAATGTGAACATTTGCATTTCTTTTTGATAAACTGTTTGAACTTACTCTCTGGACCATGCGCTAGCATTTCAACTTCCACCTCACCTTTATTGCTTGAATTATATTATATAAACAAACACGTTTCAATTGAAGCCCTTCATTTTTTTTCATTCTTCGCCTCCACCCTGTAGCCGATGCTACCACCCATTGCTCCGTGCCTATCACCCGCCACCTCCTTTAGAATCTGCGTCGTCGCCTACCATCAAGCCCAGATCCTCCGAACTCCTCCTCCTCTCTTCCCTTCGACCAACGCAGCACCTTCCCACTTTGGCCACCTCAGCAACTCGCCAAAGCCACCATCCCCTTCTCTAGCCGATACCTTCCCTTCTTCTGTACCAAGCATCCCATCACATCTATACCGCATGTATGTATTTTATATAGGTTACTTATATATATATATAAACTGGTAATTGATACGAGCTGCATAGAATATATAGTTTTGTGTATATATAATTGTATATGAATATTGGAGATCTGTTATATATTTACGGGGATATATATATAGTTTACAGTTTTGGATTTCATTTGTTGATACATATATGTTTCACTTCTTTTGGTTTTGGCTGCTGTTTTTTATATAGGTATATGCCTATAATAATAATGATTTTAAACTACATTTATATCTTATATGTATATTTTATTTACCTTTGATTTAACAATCTATATATTTTATCATATGATGGGTTTCGCTGTGTTGTATACGTGATAAGCTACTAGCATGTTATAGTAGTATATATCTATAGCTTATCTCTAGTATTCTATCTTGTTATATTTCTCTTTAATATAGTTACTATGTGTATATAAGTTTATTTATATAAAAAGTTGAAAGCTATATATATTATTACATTCATTATGTCTGAAACTTCTTATATATTATATTTTAACTATATATTAAATTTATTTTGAGAATTTTATATATATTTTAAATTTATTCTTGGGTTTTGTATAAATAAATTTATCCTAATTAGAGTAGATATTAGACTTTAAATTATATATAATGTAGAGATCCTAACCTGACCTTCGAAAATCGGCACCGAATACGACACTCATATTCAGATGCCGCAGATCCAAACGTCGAACCTGGTGCGTCGGAGCTTATAACACAATTAATTATAACAACACAGCGAAAGAAAAGGAATAATACATTGATATACAACATTGATACAATATCGGATACAACAGATGATATAATATGATACAACAGGATGGTACAATGGATATTAATACTATCAGAGATACAAGACACAACGGAAAGAAAATAGATGACACCAACAACGGAAATAATAACTCCAAATGAATGCATCCCCAAATCCAATGCTCCAATCCAAAGCTAGCTCGAACCAACATCATGAGTCACCTAGATAAGCAAGTCTCGTCCAAATACTGGACTAAATCCAAATAATCTATTAAATCTGACCATCTGAAAAACCCAAAACCCTATTTTCGTTCAAAGTCGAACTGCGCTTAAACCCTTTATCTAAAAATCATAATTTTTACTTTAAAAATCATATTTTAGTATAAGAGTTCAGTTTGTAACCCTGAATTCAAGAATTAAGAAGTTCGAAATTTGACAAATTTAAAGTCTTGGTCTGTTCTTTTAATTTACAGAGATAGTACTACATTATTTTAGCTTAAATAAATTTTTAAACTAAAGCTTATAATAAAACAACCAAGTTTTATTTAAATCATGTATCCAAATTATGCTTAGATCAAGAGAAAATGATTTTTGAAACTGAAATCTTGTATTAGAATTGTAGGCAGAGAACATATATAAAGTCTGTGCACAATACTTCCAGTTCCAATATATTTAGAGATTAATCTATATATAACATGCATATCACAGAAATACTTACAACAGATTCATGCTTTTGAATTTTTTTTTAAAAAAAATGTTACTCACGTGTTTTCAGAAAGAACAGAGAGCCTTCCTTGTTTTTAAAACCTGTTTTGAATTTGCTAGCTGAAAATATCTCTTTTGATGAGTTGAATCTTTGTTTGAGTTTTGTTTAAGATTTAGAGAATTGTTTACTTTAGTTTCTCTCAGCTTGGGATAAACGAACTGATGAGGATTTATACATAGGAAAAGTGTACATGTTGATATGTTTTTGTATAGGGCAATTAAGATTTGGTTTTGTACAACATAGGGTAGATACTATCTGGTTTATACAAAATAAGATCAGCGATCTTATATTTTTTTTTTCTGGTTTGCTAGTTTACTATGTTTTGATAATCGAACTAAAATGAGAAGATGTACAAATATATAGAGAAAAGTTTACACGGGCATATTATTTTGTACAGATGATAAAATATTGTTTGTACTAAGGATACCTTTGCATTAATTGCTTACAACTTTATGCGGGCTGAAATGATCCTTAGCAAACTCGAATTGACTTTGTTCCACGCCTTGCATTTAATGCATGTCCCTTATACTTCTACACTTATCCACTTTGTGTTCATACTTATCTTTATTTGCAAGCTTCACCTTCCTATATATTTCGGTGGCTACTAGATAATATTGTATGTGCTGAAGGTACTAGCATTTATTTCCTTTTGTTTTGTAACGACCCCGGATTTTTTAAATATTTAAATTGATAATTAATTGAATTTTTGAATTTAAAATTGTTAAGTAATTTCATTTTGAATAAAATTTGTGAAATTAATCGATTAAGTGATGCGAGTTTCCCCGGATCCAAGTATATTCTGTATAAATCATTTACATTTAAAATACTGTAAATATGTGTATATATTGAATGTATATATATTTGGGTATATATGAGCAAATTTTATATAATATATATGTATATATTGAACTTGAGTTAAAATCTCAAGTAAATGGTTTAAAAATAATCATAAAATACAGATATTTGACATGAGTATAAAATAAATAAATAAGTAATAATAAATATTTGAATTGATGGTTAATAATGATTTGAGTTTATAAAATAACATAAGATAATAAATTTGAAGTAAAATAATAATTATTATTTATTCTAGAAATAGAAATTAATATAAGATAGATTTTTATAAAAATAGAAAGTAGAACATTTGCTAAATTTAAACAACAACTTTAAAATAGAAGTTTATTTGTAAAGTAATATTATAAATACAAGTTAAAAGAAAGAAAACAAAAGAAAGAAATAAAATAAAATATACGTTGTAAATTTAATACGTATGTTAGAAATATGATTAGAAGATAAATTATAAAACAAAAACAATAAGTATAAAACTAAACTAAAAAGAACAAGTAAACAAAAAAAATACAAACAAGTAGGTATACTTGTAAAAGGAATCTGCAAGCAAATTAAATAAATATATGTAGATATGCAAGGCTGAAGGACATAAGAATGTATAGTGTGAAAGTGAAACAAAACCAAAATAAAGTAAAAGCATAAAAACAAGGCAAAAGAAAAAATACAAGTATGCAGGCAAAAAGCAAGCTACATCATCTCAGCCCATGATACAAACATCTCAGCCATACCCTATTTAATAAACAAATAAGCATCACTTTGTACAAAAAGAACATGCTATCCCTGTACAAATAACACTTACAGTAAACCCATATATATCAACTCTTCCTATATATCCACTTCACCTCAGTTCGTTCATCAACCTGAGAAGATCAAGTTAAAAATAAGAACAAAGAAATAAATAAAAAAAGAAAAAAAGAGGGAAGCTTCAGCAAGAAAATCTACAACCTGTTTCAACATAAAGAAAGCCCTGTTCTTTGTCTCTGCTTCTTCTCATCAATGTGAGTAACATCACAAATTTAAATTGTTAAGTAAAAAAAAAAAAATTTCGATTGCATTCTCATCTCAGAAAGTGATATGTTTGTGATGTGAATATGTAGCTGTGAGCATGCTATTTAGAATTGCTCTGTTCTTGTTTTATTTTCCAGGTTTCAAACTTTTCAAACAAGAAAAAAATCATCATTTCTTCACAATCTATTTAATGTTTGGACATAGCATTAAAACAAAGATTGTTTGTTATAGTATATACGTAAGATTAAAATTTTATTCAAGTCAAACCGACATACTAGTATCTCTGTAAATTTAAAAGAACAGACCAAAACTTTAAATTAATCAAATTTCGAATTTCTTAATTCGTGAATCCAGGTTTACAAACTGAATTCATATACTAAAATATGATTTTTAAAGTAAAAATTATAATTTTTAGGTAAAGGGTTTAAGAGCAGTTTCTAGTTGAACTTAAAATGCTTTTAAACAAATTCCCAGTGATCGAACAATTTTAAAATGTTGAGATTTTGTCTGAAGTTTGTTTGGTCATCAATGGAGCTGGGAAAAATGCTAAATGATTTTTCCAAAGCAAGAATTTTTAGGATGAAGGAAATATAGGGTTTGGGTTCCTGTTCTTTTTGTGTTCTGTGAAATTTTGATTTCGTCACCGTGACGTGACCGAGTGCAGCGAGCTTCAGGGGGGTGGAAGCTGACGTGAAGAAGGAGTCGACGCCGGAGTTGTAGACGAAACGGTGGGAGGAGCTGCGAGCGTGGCGTGATGACAGGTTTGAAGGGGTGGTGGCACTTGCGTGTTCCAGGTTTGAGTTGTACAACTCAAATTCGATTTTGCGCGCGTGAGGAAAATTGGGTGGTCGGAGGTGATTGCGTGGATGCTGGCTGATGCGTGGAAGCCATCGGAGGTGACCGGAGCGCCGCCGCGTCCATGTGCACGTGCACCGTGCCCAGTGAGATTCTGAGTATTTGGGGTGGTGCAGGAGTTTAGGCCTCGGTGCGTACTCGGGGGATTCGTGTGTGCGACTCGAAGCAATGGGATAGTAGACCCGAAGCATTCTTGCTTTGGTCTCGGGTAGGATACTTGCTTCAGGAAACATACACTGCCTGCAGTTTTATATTTAACAAAATTCAAAAGCAAATTAAAATTTCAAGCTAACCATAATCCAAAAGTTGAATTAGTGTAAGGTTAGATTTAAATGTAGTCAAATCCAGATTGAGTTTAAATTCAAATTTTGTAATTCTGAATTCATTTTGAAATGAACAAAATGTATAAAGGTTTGAAGTTATGTTTCAGGTTTAAAACCTGACAGAATTTGAACCTGGAATATATGATTTGAAACCATGTTTTAAATCCCACGGTGAAACTCAGTTTTGAATAACTATTGACTCCTAAGGTTTTAAAATGAATTTGGGTTTGGTAAATCAGTTTTTTATTCAAGTTATTAAAAGAAAGTTAAATCAGAAACTTTAAAAGTTAAATAAATTGTTTAACTTGAATATGCAAGTTAAAATACAATGTAATCTAAAAGTAAATTCTTAACTAAAGTTAAGAAATTTAAAAGCCTATCTTATATAAGCTTCATATGAAAATAACAAATGTTATTTCCATTTATTTAAAAGATTATGAATTGAATTTAAATTAGTTAATGTTTTAATAATAATCATTTTGAATCTAAATTTCAAAGTGAAATTTTGAATTTAAATTTGAAATATAATGTTCTAGTGTACTTTAATAACAAATCATTTATAAAGAAATGGATTATCTTATAGATAATTAAGACCTTGAAGTAATTTAATTATTAAGTAATTAAAGAAAAAAAAAATTATTAGTTAATGAAGCTAATTAACTAGAGATTATTAAGTAATTAAATTAATATGATTAATTTTGATAATTTATTTAATGTATTAATTAAGATAATCAATTGTAAATTGTTAATTACTTAATTAAAGAAATTAAGGAATTAATTACTTATTAATTTTGGATACTTTAATTTATTAAAGTTAATTTATTTAGTTTAAGAAAATTATTATATTAAATTGGAAATCAATGAATTCTGGTTATGAGATAATTACTTCATGATAAGTAATTAAAAGTTTAATTCCTTAAGATAATTAACCAAGGGGTTAATTAATTATGTAATTGGTTCAGAGGTTAACTTAATTAATATGATTAATTAAGAATAATAAAAATTGATTAAAATGTTTGATAAATTAATTTATATCAAATGATTTGGATTTAATAAATCAAAATTGGATAATCATTCATAAATAATTAATTAAATTTGAAATAGCTTGAATAAATTAGGATTAAACAATTGATTAATCCTGCCTATAAATGATTATCGAGTGCTTGACCTTGCTTAGGAATGATTGTATTGTATGAGATGCTTTGAATTGATTATCCTATATGATCTGTGATATTTTGTTCTGTAGTTTGAGCTGTGTATATTTATTTGCATCTGTATATTATCTGTGAATCTATGAATGGACGATAAGCGTTATAGTTATATCGCTTATCAACCATATTTCTGTGTTTTAATCTGTGATGATTGAAATGATGTTGCACTATTGTGTGTTAAACCCCTGGACTACACCATACACACACAAATATGGATTTCACGAGGAAATCGATTAAGTCGCAGATTTTTGAAATAGTTAAATTTGAATTTTTAAATTCAAATGTTTTGGAAATGGAATCGGAATAAATGTGAAAAGCTTTTGGAATGGAATTTCAAAATAAAATTTATTATTTTTAAATTACTTGATTAAGTTTTGGAATTTAAATAATTTGATTTAAATTTAAATTCAATACTTGAAATTGAATTCTATGATTTGAAATTAGGGATTAAAGATGTTATATTGGTTATATAGGGATTAAACCACTTTTAAGTATTGTTTTTAGGAGTTTGAATTTAACCTAAGGATTTCAACTCGTATAAATAAATCAGATTTCCAAAATGAAAACTGTTGTTTTCAAATGATAAAACCCTTTAAGATAAGAACTAAAATTCCAGTTAATTAGGGAAATTTCAAGATTGAATAGAGAAATGATTTTCCCTAAGTTATGAATGAATTCTTTTTGAAAGCTATGAATTAAATCTGTTTATTTTTAACAGATTTAAATTGATGATTTGTTTAAATCAAATTGAAATGAAATTTGTTTTGAAGCTATAAGTTAAATCTTTGATTTAAAGATTTAACGAGTTAAATCAAATTGAAATGAAATTTGTTTTGAAGCTATAAGTTAAATCTTTGATTTAAAGTTTTAACGAGTTGAATCAAATTGAAATGAAAATTGATTGGGAAAATCTGTGAATGAATCTTTTGTTTAAAAGATTAAAATGTGAAAATTGTTTAAACCGTTAAAGGTTGAGAAAATGAATCTTTTTGTTTAAAGATTTAAATGGTAATTGGATTAAACCATTTGAAATAAAGTTTTGAATTATTAAGTTGTGACTTAATTGAAATCCCATTATCCATTTGTTTTTGAAATACTGCGCTCACTGTTCGGTTTAGCCGGGAGAGGACCTTTGTGTCATATATCCCATTCCGAATATGTGATATGTCGTTATGGATAGCATTTGAAGACCGGTGATGAAGACCGGGTATTTGCGAAAGCGATAGGATGACCTATCGATTGTTTCTGCACCGAGTCGCGCCGGTATAGAAACTCCCTAAGTGATGGGAAATCCGATCAGGATTGTGAATATCCGGATTTCAAGGACTTCTTCGTAAGTGCCTTCGGTTCTGTTCGAACCCAGAACAGACTTGTATGGATTGTTATGTCTGACATTACAATTTGAGATATAAAGCAGATTTCTTTCAAATATATTTCTGTTGGTGGCGGAGAATTTATTCTCTTAGCTTAACACCCTTCTCTGAGACGTACGAGCTCAGAGGTTATATAGTTGAAGTTATCAGCGATATATCCCATTTTGGTAATGTGACATGCTGAGTGATGCTGAAATGATCATTGTGTTGATTATTGTGATAGGATCATTTATTTGATCGTCTATCTTAGTGATCATTGTGTTGATCATTTGTTGACCCAAAGCATGGCTTTTTGTATAAAGTATGTTTTTGTGGACGTGACTTCGTCGAGCCTCACATCTCGGAAATGGTCAAAACAGGAAAGATGCGGCAAGGTTATTAGGGGTTGCTGTAGCTCCCCTTAGGGTATGTGCATTTCCTTCTGGAAAAGGGTGGTATCATGGTATGGAGCCCAGATACTTACTCATGTTGAAAACACTCTATTTATTATGGTGTGATGTTGGATATCGAGCGCTCGGTTGAAAAGGTCCTAAAGGACCGGGGAATGGCGTGCTCGTGTCAGTAGTTACCCAGTTAAGGGGTAACCCGGCCTTGTGTTGGCAGAGTTCCGGTTTGGTTCTCGGGGGTGTCTTTCCAGAGGCATTCTCAGTGGCAATGGGAAGTTCCTTGGCCTGACCATTTGTTGGAAATCCAATTCCCAATACGAAACCTGTACGGTATTAGTTGTAGAACCTGCTATTCACTTATGGTGGTCACCACTGTTTGGATAGTAGCTATAGTAGGTATAGTTCGAAATGTCTATGTTGGCTAAGATTTATATTCTACTTTTGAAATGAATTTTTCCTACACTATGCACTAGTAATAATATCAAATGTCTTTTTAATGCGTATCAAGCATCTTTGACTATCATAAGGAGAAATCTCCTCCGATTCTGCGTTTGCATGTGTGTGTGTGCGGGAGGCCTTATGGTAGTCTCATTTTTCAAAAGCATTTCGAATTGACTTTAAATCTTTTGTTGATTGTTTAAAGATAAACTGTTTTTGTTGCTCACACCAGTCACATGACTGACTTGGAGTTTATTGTTTTCCTTCCTAAACTCTGGGTGCTCATTATTTTCTACACGAGCAGTCTAGAGTTGGGTTTTTCAGATAGCTAGATTTAACAGATTATCTGGAGTTAGTTCAGTCTTTGGATCGCACCAGTCTTGGTTATCTTGGTGCATCGTTATTGGGAGTTCGAGCTATTGCTGGATTAGTTCTTGGAAATGGAGTTGCAGTTATTTCTAAAGTTCTTCCTTGAAGACTATCTTAGAGTTATTTGTTCCGCTGCTATTTTATTGTATCATCTCTGATGTATATTGATATCTACTGGATCATCTGTTGTATCAGATATTGTATCAAAGCTGTATATCAATGTATTATTCTTTTATTCCGCTGTGTTATTTACTTAATGATTGTTATAAGCTCCGGCGAATCGAATTTGAACGGTCGAATCTATGGCATTCGAATACGATTTGAAGTATGGATGTCGATTTTCGAGCGGGCAAAAATCCGAATCGTTACATTTGGTATCAGAGCTAAGGTGAAACTTTAGCTCAGGAGTGTAACACATTAAGTAGCTCATTAGAGATAGGATGAAGTAAATCCTAGAATGAGTATATCCCTAAGATATCCGTTTGAATGCCTCAGTAAAATCTCTTACTATCCACTGATAGTGAGTATGAGTGCAAGAAGAGAACGAGATAGAGGGCAGGGAAATACGACTATAATTGGTCAATACTCTGTAACAATAGTGGAAACATCTTTCTTATCAATTTTCTTTGATTCGTTTCTAAATTCTTTTGAATTCTTCGCGACAGCTCCAGAAAGAAGTTTCGATGTGATGGTGGCCTTACGAATCGTTGCAGAAAATTATTACTTCGTACTTCATCGATTTCTTATCGGCTTTTCGATTTAAACTCTAATAAATGAATTAGAAATTGAAAATTTTAATTGAATTAAATTGATTAATAGAATATGAAGAATGATTAGAATTGTATCGATAAAATGATTTTGTTTAAAAACCAAAATTTGAAATTTTAATTATAATTTCCTGTATCTATTATTGATATTCTGATTTGGTGAGCCAATTGCAGAACTGATATCCAGTTTGATCTGAAAAGATATTTCTTTATCTTTCATCCATCTGTGTTGTTTTCGTGCCTGCGAATTTCGGGGACGAAATTCTTTTAAGGGGGGAAGTCTGTAACGACCCCGGATTTTTTAAATATTTAAATTGATAATTAATTGAATTTTTGAATTTAAAATTGTTAAGTAATTTCATTTTGAATAAAATTTGTGAAATTAATCGATTAAGTGATGCGAGTTTCCCCGGATCCAAGTATATTCTGTATAAATCATTTACATTTAAAATACTGTAAATATGTGTATATATTGAATGTATATATATTTGGGTATATATGAGCAAATTTTATATAATATATATGTATATATTGAACTTGAGTTAAAATCTCAAGTAAATGGTTTAAAAATAATCATAAAATACAGATATTTGACATGAGTATAAAATAAATAAATAAGTAATAATAAATATTTGAATTGATGGTTAATAATGATTTGAGTTTATAAAATAACATAAGATAATAAATTTGAAGTAAAATAATAATTATTATTTATTCTAGAAATAGAAATTAATATAAGATAGATTTTTATAAAAATAGAAAGTAGAACATTTGCTAAATTTAAACAACAACTTTAAAATAGAAGTTTATTTGTAAAGTAATATTATAAATACAAGTTAAAAGAAAGAAAACAAAAGAAAGAAATAAAATAAAATATACGTTGTAAATTTAATACGTATGTTAGAAATATGATTAGAAGATAAATTATAAAACAAAAACAATAAGTATAAAACTAAACTAAAAAGAACAAGTAAACAAAAAAAATACAAACAAGTAGGTATACTTGTAAAAGGAATCTGCAAGCAAATTAAATAAATATATGTAGATATGCAAGGCTGAAGGACATAAGAATGTATAGTGTGAAAGTGAAACAAAACCAAAATAAAGTAAAAGCATAAAAACAAGGCAAAAGAAAAAATACAAGTATGCAGGCAAAAAGCAAGCTACATCATCTCAGCCCATGATACAAACATCTCAGCCATACCCTATTTAATAAACAAATAAGCATCACTTTGTACAAAAAGAACATGCTATCCCTGTACAAATAACACTTACAGTAAACCCATATATATCAACTCTTCCTATATATCCACTTCACCTCAGTTCGTTCATCAACCTGAGAAGATCAAGTTAAAAATAAGAACAAAGAAATAAATAAAAAAAGAAAAAAAGAGGGAAGCTTCAGCAAGAAAATCTACAACCTGTTTCAACATAAAGAAAGCCCTGTTCTTTGTCTCTGCTTCTTCTCATCAATGTGAGTAACATCACAAATTTAAATTGTTAAGTAAAAAAAAAAAAAATTTCGATTGCATTCTCATCTCAGAAAGTGATATGTTTGTGATGTGAATATGTAGCTGTGAGCATGCTATTTAGAATTGCTCTGTTCTTGTTTTATTTTCCAGGTTTCAAACTTTTCAAACAAGAAAAAAATCATCATTTCTTCACAATCTATTTAATGTTTGGACATAGCATTAAAACAAAGATTGTTTGTTATAGTATATACGTAAGATTAAAATTTTATTCAAGTCAAACCGACATACTAGTATCTCTATAAATTTAAAAGAACAGACCAAAACTTTAAATTAATCAAATTTCGAATTTCTTAATTCGTGAATCCAGGTTTACAAACTGAATTCATATACTAAAATATGATTTTTAAAGTAAAAATTATAATTTTTAGGTAAAGGGTTTAAGAGCAGTTTCTAGTTGAACTTAAAATGCTTTTAAACAAATTCCCAGTGATCGAACAATTTTAAAATGTTGAGATTTTGTCTGAAGTTTGTTTGGTCATCAATGGAGCTGGGAAAAATGCTAAATGATTTTTCCAAAGCAAGAATTTTTAGGATGAAGGAAATATAGGGTTTGGGTTCCTGTTCTTTTTGTGTTCTGTGAAATTTTGATTTCGTCACCGTGACGTGACCGAGTGCAGCGAGCTTCAGGGGGGTGGAAGCTGACGTGAAGAAGGAGTCGACGCCGGAGTTGTAGACGAAACGGTGGGAGGAGCTGCGAGCGTGGCGTGATGACAGGTTTGAAGGGGTGGTGGCACTTGCGTGTTCCAGGTTTGAGTTGTACAACTCAAATTCGATTTTGCGCGCGTGAGGAAAATTGGGTGGTCGGAGGTGATTGCGTGGATGCTGGCTGATGCGTGGAAGCCATCGGAGGTGACCGGAGCGCCGCCGCGTCCATGTGCACGTGCACCGTGCCCAGTGAGATTCTGAGTATTTGGGGTGGTGCAGGAGTTTAGGCCTCGGTGCGTACTCGGGGGATTCGTGTGTGCGACTCGAAGCAATGGGATAGTAGACCCGAAGCATTCTTGCTTTGGTCTCGGGTAGGATACTTGCTTCAGGAAACATACACTGCCTGCAGTTTTATATTTAACAAAATTCAAAAGCAAATTAAAATTTCAAGCTAACCATAATCCAAAAGTTGAATTAGTGTAAGGTTAGATTTAAATGTAGTCAAATCCAGATTGAGTTTAAATTCAAATTTTGTAATTCTGAATTCATTTTGAAATGAACAAAATGTATAAAGGTTTGAAGTTATGTTTCAGGTTTAAAACCTGACAGAATTTGAACCTGGAATATATGATTTGAAACCATGTTTTAAATCCCACGGTGAAACTCAGTTTTGAATAACTATTGACTCCTAAGGTTTTAAAATGAATTTGGGTTTGGTAAATCAGTTTTTTATTCAAGTTATTAAAAGAAAGTTAAATCAGAAACTTTAAAAGTTAAATAAATTGTTTAACTTGAATATGCAAGTTAAAATACAATGTAATCTAAAAGTAAATTCTTAACTAAAGTTAAGAAATTTAAAAGCCTATCTTATATAAGCTTCATATGAAAATAACAAATGTTATTTCCATTTATTTAAAAGATTATGAATTGAATTTAAATTAGTTAATGTTTTAATAATAATCATTTTGAATCTAAATTTCAAAGTGAAATTTTGAATTTAAATTTGAAATATAATGTTCTAGTGTACTTTAATAACAAATCATTTATAAAGAAATGGATTATCTTATAGATAATTAAGACCTTGAAGTAATTTAATTATTAAGTAATTAAAGAAAAAAAAAATTATTAGTTAATGAAGCTAATTAACTAGAGATTATTAAGTAATTAAATTAATATGATTAATTTTGATAATTTATTTAATGTATTAATTAAGATAATCAATTGTAAATTGTTAATTACTTAATTAAAGAAATTAAGGAATTAATTACTTATTAATTTTGGATACTTTAATTTATTAAAGTTAATTTATTTAGTTTAAGAAAATTATTATATTAAATTGGAAATCAATGAATTCTGGTTATGAGATAATTACTTCATGATAAGTAATTAAAAGTTTAATTCCTTAAGATAATTAACCAAGGGGTTAATTAATTATGTAATTGGTTCAGAGGTTAACTTAATTAATATGATTAATTAAGAATAATAAAAATTGATTAAAATGTTTGATAAATTAATTTATATCAAATGATTTGGATTTAATAAATCAAAATTGGATAATCATTCATAAATAATTAATTAAATTTGAAATAGCTTGAATAAATTAGGATTAAACAATTGATTAATCCTGCCTATAAATGATTATCGAGTGCTTGACCTTGCTTAGGAATGATTGTATTGTATGAGATGCTTTGAATTGATTATCCTATATGATCTGTGATATTTTGTTCTGTAGTTTGAGCTGTGTATATTTATTTGCATCTGTATATTATCTGTGAATCTATGAATGGACGATAAGCGTTATAGTTATATCGCTTATCAACCATATTTCTGTGTTTTAATCTGTGATGATTGAAATGATGTTGCACTATTGTGTGTTAAACCCCTGGACTACACCATACACACACAAATATGGATTTCACGAGGAAATCGATTAAGTCGCAGATTTTTGAAATAGTTAAATTTGAATTTTTAAATTCAAATGTTTTGGAAATGGAATCGGAATAAATGTGAAAAGCTTTTGGAATGGAATTTCAAAATAAAATTTATTATTTTTAAATTACTTGATTAAGTTTTGGAATTTAAATAATTTGATTTAAATTTAAATTCAATACTTGAAATTGAATTCTATGATTTGAAATTAGGGATTAAAGATGTTATATTGGTTATATAGGGATTAAACCACTTTTAAGTATTGTTTTTAGGAGTTTGAATTTAACCTAAGGATTTCAACTCGTATAAATAAATCAGATTTCCAAAATGAAAACTGTTGTTTTCAAATGATAAAACCCTTTAAGATAAGAACTAAAATTCCAGTTAATTAGGGAAATTTCAAGATTGAATAGAGAAATGATTTTCCCTAAGTTATGAATGAATTCTTTTTGAAAGCTATGAATTAAATCTGTTTATTTTTAACAGATTTAAATTGATGATTTGTTTAAATCAAATTGAAATGAAATTTGTTTTGAAGCTATAAGTTAAATCTTTGATTTAAAGATTTAACGAGTTAAATCAAATTGAAATGAAATTTGTTTTGAAGCTATAAGTTAAATCTTTGATTTAAAGTTTTAACGAGTTGAATCAAATTGAAATGAAAATTGATTGGGAAAATCTGTGAATGAATCTTTTGTTTAAAAGATTAAAATGTGAAAATTGTTTAAACCGTTAAAGGTTGAGAAAATGAATCTTTTTGTTTAAAGATTTAAATGGTAATTGGATTAAACCATTTGAAATAAAGTTTTGAATTATTAAGTTGTGACTTAATTGAAATCCCATTATCCATTTGTTTTTGAAATACTGCGCTCACTGTTCGGTTTAGCCGGGAGAGGACCTTTGTGTCATATATCCCATTCCGAATATGTGATATGTCGTTATGGATAGCATTTGAAGACCGGTGATGAAGACCGGGTATTTGCGAAAGCGATAGGATGACCTATCGATTGTTTCTGCACCGAGTCGCGCCGGTATAGAAACTCCCTAAGTGATGGGAAATCCGATCAGGATTGTGAATATCCGGATTTCAAGGACTTCTTCGTAAGTGCCTTCGGTTCTGTTCGAACCCAGAACAGACTTGTATGGATTGTTATGTCTGACATTACAATTTGAGATATAAAGCAGATTTCTTTCAAATATATTTCTGTTGGTGGCGGAGAATTTATTCTCTTAGCTTAACACCCTTCTCTGAGACGTACGAGCTCAGAGGTTATATAGTTGAAGTTATCAGCGATATATCCCATTTTGGTAATGTGACATGCTGAGTGATGCTGAAATGATCATTGTGTTGATTATTGTGATAGGATCATTTATTTGATCGTCTATCTTAGTGATCATTGTGTTGATCATTTGTTGACCCAAAGCATGGCTTTTTGTATAAAGTATGTTTTTGTGGACGTGACTTCGTCGAGCCTCACATCTCGGAAATGGTCAAAACAGGAAAGATGCGGCAAGGTTATTAGGGGTTGCTGTAGCTCCCCTTAGGGTATGTGCATTTCCTTCTGGAAAAGGGTGGTATCATGGTATGGAGCCCAGATACTTACTCATGTTGAAAACACTCTATTTATTATGGTGTGATGTTGGATATCGAGCGCTCGGTTGAAAAGGTCCTAAAGGACCGGGGAATGGCGTGCTCGTGTCAGTAGTTACCCAGTTAAGGGGTAACCCGGCCTTGTGTTGGCAGAGTTCCGGTTTGGTTCTCGGGGGTGTCTTTCCAGAGGCATTCTCAGTGGCAATGGGAAGTTCCTTGGCCTGACCATTTGTTGGAAATCCAATTCCCAATACGAAACCTGTACGGTATTAGTTGTAGAACCTGCTATTCACTTATGGTGGTCACCACTGTTTGGATAGTAGCTATAGTAGGCATAGTTCGAAATGTCTATGTTGGCTAAGATTTATATTCTACTTTCGAAATGAATTTTTCCTACACTATGCACTAGTAATAATATCAAATGTCTTTTTAATGCGTATCAAGCATCTTTGACTATCATAAGGAGAAATCTCCTCCGATTCTGCGTTTGCATGTGTGTGTGTGCGGGAGGCCTTATGGTAGTCTCATTTTTCAAAAGCATTTCGAATTGACTTTAAATCTTTTGTTGATTGTTTAAAGATAAACTGTTTTTGTTGCTCACACCAGTCACATGACTGACTTGGAGTTTATTGTTTTCCTTCCTAAACTCTGGGTGCTCATTATTTTCTACACGAGCAGTCTAGAGTTGGGTTTTTCAGATAGCTAGATTTAACAGATTATCTGGAGTTAGTTCAGTCTTTGGATCGCACCAGTCTTGGTTATCTTGGTGCATCGTTATTGGGAGTTCGAGCTATTGCTGGATTAGTTCTTGGAAATGGAGTTGCAGTTATTTCTAAAGTTCTTCCTTGAAGACTATCTTAGAGTTATTTGTTCCGCTGCTATTTTATTGTATCATCTCTGATGTATATTGATATCTACTGGATCATCTGTTGTATCAGATATTGTATCAAAGCTGTATATCAATGTATTATTCTTTTATTCCGCTGTGTTATTTACTTAATGATTGTTATAAGCTCCGGCGAATCGAATTTGAACGGTCGAATCTATGGCATTCGAATACGATTTGAAGTATGGATGTCGATTTTCGAGCGGGCAAAATCCGAATCGTTACATGTTTCTTCATTTTGCTTTGGATTATTACTTATGTTTGTTCATTTTGTAAGTCTTCATATACTTGTTTGTTTGACTGTACTGAGAGATTTTGTGTGCTAGAGATCTTGTATTAATTATTACTTTGTCTTGTTTCATGTTTACAAAGTAATCCATGTTCAAAGATATTTACATTAGGAACAACATGCATTCATTTTATTTTATTTTATACCTTGTTTATGCTTGCCTACATTTCTTACTTCTTGTCTGGTTACATACTTATACTTATTTACTGGTACCATATTTGAATACATATAGTAGTGTCTTCTTTTCTTTTGGTCTATACTTATTGCTTTGAAATATGGATGAAGTTCTATATTGAATTTGATGTTAGAATTTGTCTAATATGTTTTACTTTATATTTTGTAATTTATCTTATGTGTACAATTATATTTCTAACTTAAGTATTTAATTTGCCTTACATACAAATTGTCTTGTATTTCTTTATACATATTTATTTTCAAATTTCCAAATTAAATTTCAATTAATTCATATTTTTAAACTAATATTTTATATTAATTACTGATTACTTCACAATTTTATTCAAAAATTAAACTAATTATCAATTTAAACTTATTTAAAATCCGGGATCGTTACAGATTCCCCTCCTTAAGAAATTTCGTCCACGAAATTTGCCAGAGAGATAACGAAGATAGATGAAAGATAGAGAAATATCTTTCCAAATCAAACTGGATATCAATTCTACATTTGGCTTACCAAATCAGAATATCGACAATATGAGAACGAGCTCATTCAATATTACATAGGATACTCAGGTCACCAGATCTACGAAATATGCAAGGCACTTGTTAGTCCGAAGGAATAACTAACCGTTCGTAGAATATATTTGGACCCAAAAATAGACAGATATATGAATACAATTTCAAAACTTTTAGCTTAGAACTGAAGTATACCTATTACCCATAGCAATCAAAGCAACCAATTCATCCAAACAAACAATTCTGTCCTATTTGGAGTTTATGTCCCATGCAAATATATCAAATCTTCTTCCTGGATCTATCAGGAACCGTCGAAGAATTGAAAAGAGATGCTGAACAAAAGAGATTGGTAGGTGGATTCAATCTTCTACAATTTTTCAAACACAAGATGTGGATTCCGAATTCAAGTCGGAACATCCCAAAGTATATATATAATTTGTCCCTCTTCGGACTTCGATATTCCTAAGAAATTACAACAGAATTTCAAATTTGGTTTTAAATGAAATTGTTTTATCGATTCAATTCAAATTTAGCTTTATATTCTATTAACCAATTTACTCAATTTAAAATTTCCAATTTATTAAAGTTTAAATCGAAAAACTGATAAGAAATCGATGAAGATACGAAATAAAAAAATTTCTACAACGATTCGTAGGACCACCATCACACCGAAACTTCTTCTTGTATGTGCTACGAAGCAAATCAAAAGAATTTGAAAAAAAATCAAAGGAGATTGATAGAAAAAATTATTTCCGCTATTGCAGGGTATTGACCATTTACAGTGGTACCCCCACATCCCCTATCTCGTCCTCTTCTCGCACTCATACTTACTATCAGTGGATAGTAAGAGAATTTACTGAGGCATTTGAACGGATATCTTAGGGATTACTCATTCTAGGGATACTTCACCCTATCTCTAATGAGTTACTTAATGTGTTATACTCCTGAGCTAGAGTTTTCACCCTCAACTTGGATACCAAATGTAGAGATCCTGACGCGACCTTCGAAAATTGGCACCGAATACGACACTCATATTCAGATGCCGCAGATCCAAACGTCGAACCTAGTGCGTCGGAGCTTATAACACACTTAAGTATAACAACACAGCGAAAGAAAAAGAATAATACATTGATATACAGCATTGATACAATATCTGATACAACAGATGATATAATATGATACAACAGGTTGATACAATGGATATTAATACTATCAGAGATACAAGACACAACGGAAAGAAAATAGATGACACCAGTAGCAGAAATAATAACTCCAAAAGAATGCATCCCCAAATCTAATGCTCCAATCCAAAGCTAGCTCGAACCAACATCACGTGTCACCTAGATAAGCAAGTCTCGTCCAAATACTGGACTAAGTCCAGATAATCTATTAAATCTGACCATTTGAAAAACCCAAAACCCCATTTTCGTTCAAAGTCGAACTGCACTTAAACCCTTTATCCAAAAATCATAAATTTTTACTTTAAAAATCATATTTTAGTATAAGAGTTCAGTTTGTAACCCTGAATTCAAGAATTAAGAAGTTCGAAATTTGACAAATTTAAAGTCTTGGTCTGTTCTTTTAATTTACAAAGATAATACTAAATTGTTTTAGCTTAAATTTTTTTTAAACTAATGCTTATAATAAAACAACCAAATTTTATTTAAATCCTGTATCCAAATTATGCTTAGATCAAGAGAAAATGATTTTTGAAACTGAAATCTTGTATTAGAATTGTAGGCAGAGAACATATATAAAGCCTGTGCACAATACTTCCAGTTCCAATATATTCAGAGGATTAATCTATATATAACATGCATATCACAGAAATACTTACAACAGATTCATGCTTTTAATTTTTTTTTAAAACAAAAATGTTACTCACATGTTTCCAGAAAGAACAGAGAGCCTTCCTTGTTTTTAAAACCTTTTTTGAATTTGCTAGCTGAAAATCTCTCTTTTGATCTCTGGTTTGAGTTGAAACTTTGTTTGAGTTTTGTTTAAGTTTTATAGAATTGATTACTTTAGTTTCTCTCAGCTTGGAATAAACGAACTGAAGAGGATTTACACATAGGAAAAGCGTATAGGTTGATATGTTTTTGTACAGGGCAATTAAGATTTGGTTTTGTACAACATAGGGTAGATACTATCTAGTTTGTACAAAATAAGATCGGTGATCTTATATTTTTTTCTTCTAGTTTGCTGGTTTACTATGTTTTAATAATCGAACTAAAATGAGAAGATGTACAAATATATAGAGAAAAGTTTACAGGGGTGTATTATTTTGTACAGGTGATAAAATATTGTTTGTACTAAGGATATCTTTGCATTAACTGCTTACAACTTTATGCAGGCTGAAATGATCCTAAGGAAACTCGAATTGACTTTTTCCATGCCTTTCATTTAATGCATGTCCCTTATGCTTCTATACTTATCCACTTTGTGTTCATACTTATCTTCATTTGCAAGCTTCACCTTCCTATATATTTTGGTGGCTACTAGATAATATTGTATGTGCTGAAGGTACTAGCATTTATTTCCTTTTGTTTCTTCATTTTGCTTTGGATTATTACTTATGTTTGTTCATTTTGTAAGTCTTCATATACTTGTTTGTTTGACTGTACTGAGAGATTTTGTGTGCTAGAGATCTTGTTTTAGTTACTACTTTGTCTTGTTTCATGTTTACAAAGTAATCCATGTTCAAAGATATTTACATTAGGTACAATATGCATTCATTTTATTTTATTTTATACCTTGTTTATGCTTGCCTACATTTCTTACTTCTTGTCTGGTTACATACTTATACTTATTTACTGGTACCATATTCGAATACATATAGTAGTGTCTTCTTTTCTTTTGGTATACACTTATTGCTTTGAAATATGGATGAAGTTCTATATTAAATTTGATGTTAGAATTTGTATAATATGTTTTACTTTATATTTTGTAATTTATCTTATGTGTATAATTATATTTCTAACTTAAGTATTTAATTTGCCTTACATAAAAATTGTCTTGTATTTCTTTATACATATTTATTTTCAAATGTCCAAATTAAATTTCAATTAATTCATATTTTTAAACTAATATTTTATATTAATTACCGATTACTTCACAATTTTATTCAAAAATTAAATTAATTATCAATTTAATCTTATTTAAAATCCGGATCGTTACATATATCCTATTCTTATCGATTTCCTATTTATCAGCTTTGACCATCAAATTTGTGCCCATCTCACTTTGCTTTGGAAGCCGCACTTGCATTTTGCAACTCAACTTCATTATCTATCCTCTAGCTTGGACAGGTGAGCAATCACTCATGAATAATGTTCTTATATTTATTAAATTTGATTTCAATTGAAACGACAATTGAAATATGCTGCTGTAGTTATTTAAGTTGCTATATATATATGTTGTTATCTGTATCTGTTCACCTGTGGCATATTACACCATATCTGTTGTTTATGTTATCTGTTATTTATATCGATGATGTATGCCTGTTGTACTATTATCATATCTGTTATCACTTTGCAAGTTCCCTATTAGCACAGAATTCACTATGGGTTTAAATGATATATACCCGAACTGACTTTAGAATAGGAGAAAATCGTTATAGGTTGAAATGATAGACCCAATCGGTTTTCATTTGCATTAAATTTGGAATTGCGGGTTGAAGATATATACCCGTATATATTAAATTGTGGGTTGAAACGATATATACCCGTATATATCAATTTACGGATTGAAATGATAAATATCTGTATTACTTGACCATAGGATAGAAAGTATATACCGACACCGCTGGTCTATATATTAATAATTTGAAAATGATTTCTATGGTTTTGAGAGGAAATATATATGGTTTTATTTAAATTTGAAAATATTATGTATATGAATAAGCTTTGATATAAAATAAAATTAATAATATGCTTTAAATTTAGTAAAGTCTGACTTAAATATGTTTAAGGATTATTTAAATTGTTGTTTTAAAAATAGATTTTAAATGATTTTATTAGTTAAGGTTGGAAGGATAAATTTGAATCTAATTGAAATTGTAATTAATTTAGAATTTTATTTAATCAAATTGATTTGAAATTTATTGAATTTGAGGGCTTTAAGATATGATTTTATAACTTGATCTTGATTTAAAGTGATTAAACGGATATTTCAAGTTTTAAATAGATCGAAGGAAATATTTAGTTTAATGTAATTCAAAGTGAATATTTCAATACTAAATAAAAACGGAGTTATATAAAATATATATGAAAGTATCAATTTAAATGAAAATATATAATTAAAATGGAAATGATATTTTGGTTTTGAAGTATAAATTAATTTGAAATAACCACGTGTTATAGTGTATATATCTACATTGTAGATAGTTCCACGGATCCTTAGAGGATGGTTTCCCAAACATCATCTGAGTTACTTGTATTTCAGTTGACGTTTCACTTGAGTTGGATTTATTGATATAAGAATGTTAATCTTGACTCGAGTGATTTGTGTTTTGCTTTACGCTCGGGTCAGACTGTGTGATACAGCATTTGAGACTCGCCTTTGGAGTTTAGAGCTTCGTTTGAGGATCCAACTATCGATTCAGCTTTCAGTTTTCCAGTTGATTTGTTCAGAGAGGTCATCAGTTTTATTGGAGACTTTATTGTATTTGAGATACTCTACTGTATTTTATTCTAACTCTGGTGTTTATATAGTAGCTTCATGAACTACTATTTATCTATTCCGCTGCACTATTTTAAATTACTCTGTGTCTATGATTCTGTGATTGATTTATTTACTATATATGTGAGTTTTGCCAAATTTAAATTAACAATCTGATATTTTTAGCAATTCAAGTTCGGCATGTGCGGATGCGAATGGTTGAAAATATCAGATCGTTACAATTGGTATCAGAGCTTTGGCTCTAGGCAAACTTAGCATATATATTATATTTATTTGCAGAATCACTTTCGTTTGAGCTTGAATTTCTTCCTCTTTTATTTGGTTTTCCTTTGTACTTCAGAACGTTCCCTATGGTTCCAAAATCCATTATCTTCTCTCCCTATTCGTGTATCTTGATTCTGGAGTATCCCATAACTCCACTTCGAATGATCTCTAAAAGAATAGGCGGTCCCGCCAATCTTTGAATAATTTGTAAAGGGGTGAAACTCCTTTACAATTGGCATTGATTCATCGGAGATTTATATATCCCTCGGTTTAGATGCTGCTATCTCTTGTTATGCCGAATTCTAACTCTGGTGATCAAATGTCGATTCGCCTCAGAATTCTGCATCGATCTTACTTTGAAATCATGGTTGACCGGTTAAGGTCGCTCGCGATTTATGTAAGTATGTCCATCGCCTATTTCGAAATTTAATTATCTCATCTTCGATTGAGCCTATCTTCGAATCAGAATTCTATCTGATCAGAGTTCCTCTAATTTGAAACTCTATCTTTGTTTTGAAATCCATTCTTGAATCAACCTTTAAAAAAATCGGTTTTGTTTGCATTTACAAATTGTTTTATATATCGAAATTATTATTTTGATAAGTATGATTTTATTCAAGATATAAAAGTGAAAATGTTTCTGACGAGGATTATATAACTTTTAAAAATGAGAATTTGAAATTTCAAAAGGATTTGGAATTTTGAAAATTATATAAGAAATTGATTTATATAAAAATGATTTATAACTGAAGGGTTTTGAATTTGAAATTTGAGGAATTGAATTTCGATTTTTTGAAATTGGTTTTAAGATTTTGGAAAATATATAGTAATACAATTTAAAAGTATTTTCCGAATAAGAAATGTTTCAAATGAATTCAAATGTATTCCAATGATTTCGATGGAATTTCAAAGAAGTTTTCAAGAAAATAGAAGTCCAGATATCACTTATGTTGTTGAAATTTTTTTTCGATGATGAGTGCATTCATCATCGACATTGATTTTCGAGTTTCAGAGTGGGGGAGTGGCCACTTTAGTAGCTTTGCTATGCGAGGGATTTTGCGAAACCATTTTTGATTTCAAATTCTGAAGTATAATTTGATATTTTCGAAAGATATATGTATATATTTTTGAAATGATTTGAAGTGAGCTGATGTTCAGTCCTCGAGTTCGAATTTGACCTTATATATTGAAATTGATCGATTGGTTGATGATTTCCAACTTTTGGATTTAAAATTTGATTTTTTCGACTATTTTGAACGCTCGAACACTTCTAAATCAAGGTTTACTGTTTAAAGCTAGGTAATTTCAAAAAGTACAAGTTATTTGATAAAGTATATAAATTTAGTTTGGAATGTTTAAGAGTGAAGTAATATGATTTAAACAAGTTTGAAACTGTTTTGTTAAGTAAATGAATAAGGCTATTTTGAAGTATACTAACATGAAATGTTTTGAATAAAATTTAGTTTTAAATGATTTGCAAAAGGTAAATTGGATCTTTCAAATAGAAATAAATAGTTTAAAGGTTTAAAAGGGATGGTTATAGATTTTGGGGTATAATTGATTTTGAGAAAAATATTTGGTTTTGAAGATAAATTGGAATTTAAAACCCAGTATTTATATAATGATTTTAGAAATAAATTTGGTTGACTAAATTATGTTGACTTGGAAGCTAGGATTATTTTCTAAACCTATTATTTTGAAAACTTTGAAACTGAACATACTAAATTTGGAAGAAATAATTTGGTGAAACGATATACGATTTTGAAATTGAACTGATATTGAAAGGAATTGAAATTGAGAACCTTTTTTTAATAAATATTTTGTATGAAATTGATTTGTATAAGTATGAAGTTGATTCGAAAACTATTGATTTGGAAACGTACTCAATTTGAAAAGTGAAATCTTATTTAATCGAAGTCTATATAAGTGTGATTTGACATACTATTGATTTTGGAAAGTATTTGATTTGAAATGGAATATTATATATATAATGGAATTTATATAAGTATGATATTTGAAAGTGATTTTAAAAGGTACTGTATGATACATATTTTCGAAGTAAAGATACGGAAAGTGCCTTGTGTTTGATATCCGCTTTGTGGCCACATTGTGGATTCATTCTATCGATATTATTCTCTCTGATTTGGTTTTCGGATGTGATACTCGAGTGTCCTTCCATGGCGTTAAACTTGGTCGTTTTGTTGTGGTAGCGTAATCCGCAAGGTAGAGACTGCTTAAAGGGTACGGATGTTTCTTGGGGGATCCAGGCATAACCATTGTGTATCCTGCGGTCTACCGGTTTTGCTGTCGTGGCGTAATCCGCATGGCAGAGATTGATTAAAGGGTATGGTTGTTTCATGGGAGATCCAAGCGTAACCATTGTGTATCATGCGGTCCACGGGTTTTGGTTATCATGGCGTAATTCACAAGGCAGTGATTGCTTAAAGGTACGGATGTTTCCTGGTGGATCCAAGCGTAACCATTGTGTATCTGCGATCCATGATTCGGTTGATTTATTTGGCTTGTACTTTCCATATTGATTTTGAAGGTTTTTTCAAGTATTTTCATTAGGTGTTGAAACTGGTCTACTAAGTACTTGAAGAATTCTCGCTTTGCGCCTGACCAACGCATGGCCAGAGTCTGCAAGAACAAGGATAAACTTGTTGAAACATCGAGTTATAAAAGTATTTTATTATAAACATATTTGTTATAAAGGTATTTTATTATAAAAGTATTTCCCATAAAGAAATTTTGTATTAATATTTGAAATTGAAATTCTTATGTTTTGAATTAACCATTCATGCCCGAACAATTCTTTTGAATCTACCTTATCTAATCAGCTTTATTTATTCACGTGTATTCTATTTTTCCGAATCCACTGTAACGACCCGGTATTTTCAACCATTCGCATCCACTATAAGTGTATAGGTAGACACTCATGCCGGAATTGAATTGCTCAAAAAAACACATTGTAAATAAAAATTTGGCAAATCTCAGAATATACAGTAAATAAAAATCACAGATCACAGACACAGAGTAATAATAATGCAGCGGAAGTAAAAGAGATAGTAGTTCATGAAGCTAATATATAAATATATCGGAGTTACATAAGATACAATAGAAGAAATAAAGTATAACGGAAGTTTAAATATGATAACCAAGTACAAGCTGAATAGAACAACCGAACTGAAAAGATGAAACTTGACAAGTAGATAATATCCAGTGATTCAAATCTCCAGAAAGTGGAAAGCTAAATCTGTGAATAACTCAGGCTGACCTGAGCGTAAATAAAAATACAAACACTCGAGTCAGGACATACATACTTATACAATGTAAACCAACTCAAGTGAACTGTAGCAAAGGTACAAGTAACTTAGAAGATGCTTGGGACCGCCCATCCTCTAAGGATCCGTTAAACTATTTACTATGTAGTAATATACGCTATATACAGTAGTGTCTAATCAGTAAAGTGTAATCATATAGAAAATAGCGTTATGGGGACGGTGAACCTTAACGCGGTCGGATCTTTAAAACCAAAATCATAGTGGGCTCGCTATAAGGAGATGACACGGCACGCGAGGCAATGCCAGGGTGGATACACCGTTTGCACTCCCGGACCGGTGGTGACGGCAAGCCAGCAGCTTCCGCCCACCTCGAACAATACACCCGAATCAAAGTGGCGCCACATATCGAATCACAAAAGTAATAGAATGGTTTCCGATGGAGCATGCTCGATGAAAGGGTGCGACCCTTTGTGTAGCCCGGTATAGCTCCTGTTTTAGTCATTTATGCCAACTCACGGGAGTTGGGTCCACGTAATATACCTCGAGAACGTCGCCACCATCCTACTTCATTCTGGAATCTCCACCGCGTACACAGTTGTTAAAGTGGTTTTCGGTATTGGCCGGCTATAAGGCAATATCTGATCCCGGTCTCTTTAACAACCAATCGTTATTATAACCCGTAGTTATAACTTTAAAAAAGAAATTTATACTTCAAAATAAAATATCATTTCGACCCAATCTTTATCAAAATAAAGATTAAATTATTTCCAAACCATTTCAATATATCATCATACCATATCTTTCGATTCAAATATTTATCAAAATAAATATCAAGTCATTTCTAACCATTTCAATATATTAAATTATCATATCCGTTCAAAACTTCCTTTCAAATCATTTTAATATATCAAAATATCAAAACCTTTCAAAACTTCGTTCAAAATATCTTATCTTTCAGCACTTCCTTTCAAATTATTTTAATATCAAAATGTCATATCTTTCAAAACTCTATTTTCAAATCATTTTATATTATCAAAATATCATATCTTTTCAAAACCACATTTCAATCATTTAATATATCAAAATATCATCTCTTTCCTAAACCACATTCATGTCAAATCATTATTCATTTTATTCAATTTAAAATACCATTTCAATTCACATTTCAAAACAGTTTATATTCAAAAAAAAATCATTTTTAATCATAAAATGAAGTTATTATGTTCAATAATTAAATTATTAAATTTTCAAAATTTTCAACTTCCAAAGTTCATTTATTCACTTAAGTTTATCAAAACAGTGAAAATTCACTTTTCGTGGCATTTAGAAAACGCTACGGAAAGATACATTCAAAACAGCTCAATTTAACAAAAGACAACATTTTAAAATGTTGTAATAGGGTTTACTTAAATTTCAAATAAACTTAGTTAAATTCAAAAATTATAACGCTTACAAAAATTGCTATAATAGTTTTTAATTCAATTTAGCTTTTTAGTTCATTATCATCAACTACAGCATTTACAAATACTGTAATATCATTTACATTGTAATTAATAGAATTTCAAAAACACAGTCAATTAACTCCAAATATTCAATATAATTTCTCAACCAATTATATTTTTATTTAAAACATTTTTAACTCATAAAATCATACATTTTCACATTTATAAACACCATTTAATTTTCCTCAAGTTCATGATTTTATAAAGTTAAATTTCCATTCAAAAATCAAGATTTAATAATAATTCACTTATTAAATTTCAATGTTCAATTTTAAATTCATTGCATTAAATTTCAACTTAACACTTAAGTTCAAATTCTCAAATATAACTTAGTTTTATTTTTATTTACTTAACTAAAAGTTCACTTTTAAGTCAATTTCATAAATTTCCAATTTAGTTATATTTCAAAATTTAAACTTAAAGTATTCATTCATTTCACATTTCAACTTTATTAAAAATCATTAATATGATATAAAATCACTTTGAATTCATTTAAATTCAAATTATCATACATTTATCATAATTTCATATTCAATTTAATTTCCAATTATAATTAAATCAAATTTTCCAAAATAACTTACGTTCAAAATTTTCTAACTTTTCATTAATTCATTTTACTTACAATTATTCAGAAAATCAATAATATTTTACAAAAATCCTTTTTAATTAGATTTAAATCAAAATGTTTTAATATTTACATTTCTAAAATAATTTTAAATTTTTTAGAAAACATATATTAACTACGGGTCTGTATATAATTTTCTACACTAGGAAAAGTGATACAAGTAATATATCATTTCAACCCGTAATTTACAAAGAAAATCCGGGTTTTATCATTTCAAACCCGCAGTCCCAAGTAAATGAAATAAATTGAAAATCATTCAGGCCTATCATTTCAGCCCATAACAATTTTCCCTTATTCTAAAGTCCATTCGGGTATGTATCATTCCAACCCATAGTGATTTCTAATTTACAGGGAACTTGCAGTGTGATAAACATATATAAATGAACAGTAACAACATATATATGATAACAGATGATACGACATGAAATTCAACAGGTTTAACATCATATATAAAAAAAATCACATGGCAGTTATAACATCATATTTAATTCTACACATTCAGTTGTTGTTGTTTCACAACTGCATAAGTATAAATGTCGTGTGAGCTTTACTCACCTATTATGGCTGGAGATTGCAACACAAATGGCACAACGGATTCACATAGGCAATAACACGATTTTTGATTTGAGTGGAGAGCAAATCTGTAACGACCCAGAAATTTTAGTAATTTAAAATTTGAATATTTAATTAATTTTAAATATTAATAAGTGAATTTATAAGTCGAATAAATTTTATTTTGAACAATTAGATTTAATTGAATAATTAAATCAATAATTTAGTATGTTAAATTATGGAAATAATTGAAAATTGAGTTAAATATGATTGAAAATGATTTGTAAAATTTTATTTTATCATATTGCAGTTAGAACGATATTTTAGAACTTTTAAAATCGAATTAAAAGTTAATTTGTGAAAATTGAATATTTTAATATTAAATCGACTAGTGAAATTAGTCAATTTTTGAACAGTCTCAGAATTGGACGAAACTAGTTCCATTGGATCCGTAATAGTTAGTTATTACCGGATTTCAATTTTTGTAGCAATCGGAGTTATCGTTTGATCGTGCCAGCTCGAAACGCATCGAATTATTTTTAATATTAATTTGGCGAGTTAAAATAGCCATTTTTCAAAAAGTCTCAGATTTCGACAAAACTAGTTTCATCGGATCCGTAATGTGATATTTTTGTAAGGTTTCAAATTTCGTGTCAATTGGATTTACCGTTTGTCCGGTGCAAGCTAAAACGCCTAGAAAATCGTTTAAATCGGTTTAATTTAAATTGAACGTTTATTGCCATAACTCGCACAGATGTCTGAATTAGCTTTCGAAACCTGTTCCATTGTGTCCGGAACGCGGGGTAAACCCTAGAAACGCTGGTTACGGCGCGTAAATCGGAGTTCGGAATTTCCGGAATGAATAGTGTCGTTCGATTCTCTATAAATAGCCTCCATTCATAAGAAAAAAAAAAATTTATAACCCTAGCCGCCTCCACCTAAATACACGGCCAGAAACTTCCCAAATTCATTCCTTAATTACTTCTAATCCATCAACAATTAGCCAATGTTCTCAACTAACAAATCATAGAGCGATGTGAGGGCTTTAAATCTATACGGAATTGATCGTGTCTCGTGTAGCGTGGAAGGAGAAATTATGGACGAAAGGGGTTCGGTTGCGCACGCAATTCGAGGATAGGGGGGTGGCCGAGCTGCAGATGGTTCATGGTGGAGGTGGAGTTCGAGGTGCTCTTCAAAATGGGGGTCTCCGATCGTGTTCATGTTCGTCGTGGTGGCCGGGATGTTAAACCCTAAATGGGAAATGGTGGGTTCGGCCTTTGCTTCATAACCTTTAGATGGTTACGCGTGAAGAAGGAGAAAGGGCGTGCGGCTATGATGAAGGGTGAGGGGATCCAACGGCCTGAAGCAGTTAGGGTTTAAATTTTTAGTTAATGTTGTAAATATTATAAATAAAATTCGAGTAAACTTGTAAAATCCATATCTTTTTCATACGAGGTCGAAAACGCGCGAAACAAGAAGCGTTGGAATCGTATGGACGAGCACTACGCTATGGAATTGGATTGGAGTCGTTTCGTTTTAGCGATTTATTTCGAATAAAATTAAACGTCCGTTTAATTTTATTCGAAATAAATCGCTAAAACGAAATTGAAATCAAGGTGAGAACTTCTCACTCAATCGAATCAGTTTCGATTTTTATTTTAAATAGTTATATTTAAAATACTTGAATGCATGTTTGAATGATGATTCTTATCTATTGATTGTTAAAATAGACATTATGCGCCGTTAGTAAGCAGATGTTATTTATTAAAAACATATACCGCGAATATTTCATAAACAGTGAAATTGGTATTATATATAATAGCAATATATATATTGGCATATGTATATATTGGAGTTATTGATTTCCCGCATTTGTACAGCGGATGAGACCCTATTGCGCCGTCTACTAAGTGGATAATATTTTAAATCTCATATACCGCGATAATTCCGTACTGGAGCGGAATTGGTATTGTGCTAATATTTGTGGATGCAGGAAAACAGGTTGGAGGGATCCAACTGGATTCCTCAACAGTATTTATTTGAATTCAGATATTTTGATATTTGATGGATTATCATATCGATATATGATATCGTTGTTGTCGTGATTGGCTATTTGGTATGTAGCATCATTGGACCAAATTTTGGAATTTTAAAAGGATTTCAAAGTGATTTTTGAAAGTATACGTTTATAAAATATTTTTGGAATTGATTTATTTTAAATAAATAAACGTTATAATTTTAATGTTATAAAAATTATGATATTTTTGAGAAATATAGTTAAAGGTTGATTTTTGAAAATATGGGATTAATGATTTTATAAAAGAGTTTAATCGGGATTTTTGAATTTATTATAAAAAGTTTAAATATAGGATTTATAAAATTTGATTATTTTATAAATCAAAATGCGGAAATTATAAAGGAGTTTAAAGGCATTTTTAAAATAGTAATATAAATTGATTTATATTAAAAGATTTATAAATTGATATTTATAAATTAAAATGTTGGAATTATAAAACGAGTTTTTATAAGTGTTAGAATGGATTGTGAATGAATTTCATAAATGAATGAAATTCATAGAATTATAAACGGTGAAGTTATAAATGGAATTTTATAAGCAGTAGGTTTATAAAATTTGAAAAGTTAATTGAAGAATGGATTTTTGATAAATAGATGAATCTTATAAGTTATAAGATTTAAAATTTAGAAAGTCTTAAAAGGAACGATTTTGTAAAATAACCGTTTTATAAGTATTTAACTTATAATATGGACTTTTGGTTCATAATTGAGATATAAAGTGAATAGGTTAATAAAGAAAATTTATAAAGGAAGATGTTATAAAATAAATAGAAATGGAATTTATAAACGTTGTTTTATAAATTCGTAAACAACTTATTTTGATAAGTAAATTGTTGAAACCTATTTATGGAGTTATATTCACGTTTTTGAACTGTGAATAATCCTTTGAAATAAAATGTATAGAAATGATGAAATTCGTAAACGTAGTATATTCACGTTTTTGAATAGTGAATAATATGTTAAAGAAATTGTTTTGAATGTGATGTTTTAAATAGAATTAAAACGATCTAACTATGTTTTAAAATGTGTTGAGATTCGAAACCATGGATTTCAACATTTATTGTTGAAATAGACATTTTCGAGAAATAGAAGGAAATGGTGGACTATAACACCGTTGTTATAGTAAATGATTTCCGAAAGGAAATGTTTTGTATAGTATTGGGATTTATATATCTATTTTAATTTCGAATCCCTATACTAGTGATTTTCGGTTGTCGTAACGATGTTTTACGCAACATTCGTTTAGGCACAAATAAATATGTTTAAGAGAATGATTTCCTTAAAGAATGAAATATATACTTAATTTTGACTTAAGTATATTGAATATTTTCCAAGTGTTGAAAATAAATAAAATTTGTGAATTACTTATGAATAAATAAGTATGGAAATGTCTTCCAATATAAAGTGAATATTTTGAGAATTTATCTTTTTGAAGATAAATTGAAATGAATAATTGAAATCGTATATTCATAGATATTTCGAAATATAAATTCACTATAGAATTTATGAATGAAAAGGGAAGTTGTTTAAAGATAAATATTGATTTATTTTTGACATATTGAAATTTTATATCTTGTAAAGATATTTTGGAAAATAAATAATTGGAAAAATTATTTGGAACCTGGTGATGTTGTGCATATCCATTGATAGTTCAATAGTCGACTATCAATATTTCCCTTTGAATGGGTAATTTATTTTGATTTGCTTGAATTTGAATGCCACACTTATTTTTGAATAAGCGCTCACTATTCGGGTTAACCGGGAAAGGACCATGTGGTCGTATAACCCATTCCGAATATGTGATACGTCGTTATGAATTGCATTTGAAGATCAGTGTTGAAGACCGGGTATTTGCGAGAGCGATAGGATGACCTATCGATTGACTCTGCACCGAGTTGCTCCGGTATTGAGTTCTCCGTATGTGATGGGAAATCCGATCAGGATTGTGGATATCCGAATTGCAAGGACTTCTTTGTAAGTTCCTTCGGTTCTGTTCGAGCCCGGAACAGACTTGTATGGATTGTATGTCTGACATTACAAATTAAGATATAAAGCCGATTTCATTCAAATATATTTCTGTTGGTGGCGGAGAATTTATTCTTTTAGCTTAACACCCTTCTCTGAGACGTACGAGCTCAGAGGTTATGTAGTTGAAGGTTATCAGCGATATATTCCCAATTTGGTAATGTGACATGCCGAGTGTTGCTGTGAAATGATCATTGTGTTGATTATTTGTGATAGGATCATTTGTTTGATCGTCTATCTTGGTGATCATTTCTATGATCATTTGTTGACCCAAAGCATGGCTTTTGTATAAAGTATGTTTTTGTGGACGTGACTTCGTCGAGTCTCACACCCCGGGAATGGTCAAAACAGGAAAGATGCAGCAAGGTTATGAGGGGTAGCGCCCTTTAGGATATGTGCATTTCCTTCTGGAAAAGGGTGGTCTCATGGTATGGAGCCCAGATACTTACTCATGTTGAAAACACTTTATGATTGTGTGAATTGATTACGAGCGCTCGGTGAAAGGTCCCAAAGGACCGGGGGATGGCATATTCGGTCAGTTGTTACTCAGTTAGGGGTAACCCGGCCTTGTGTTGGTAGAGATCCGGTTTGGTTCTCGGTGATATCCATCCAGAGGCATTCTCATGTGGCAATGGGAAGTTCCTTGGCCTGACCATTCGTTGGAAATCTAAAGAAACAATACGAGACTTGTACGGTTTTAGTTGTAGAACTTTCTTCCTCAGGAGGTAGCTATAGTAGGCATAATACAATGGTACCTATGCTGGCTAAGATTTATATTCTACTTTCGAAATGAATTTCCTACACTATGTACTAATAATAATATCAAATGTTTCTTTTAAATGCGTATCAAGCATCTTTGACTATCATAAGGAGAAATCTCCTCCGATTCTGCGTTTGCATTGTGTGTGTGGCGGGAGGTCTTATGGTAGTCTCATTTTTAAAAGCATTGCGAATTGACCTTAAAAAAATATTCCTCTATTTTGTTTTCAAAGATAAATAAACTGTTTTGAGTTCCCACACCAGTCACATGACTGACTCGGAGTTTATTGTTTTCCTTCCTAAACTCTGGGAGCCCACCAATTTCCACACGGGCAGTCAAGAGTTAAGGTTTATCAGGATATTCTGGATATTCAGGAGTTGCAGGAGGCAAGCTGGATGGCATAGCGTATTACTAGTATATAGAATTTCTTTTTCCGCTGCATTGTTTGTTGTTGTTTGATGTTGTACACTCTGATGTAATGAAATGTGATGTAATGTAATAACTGATATAGTTCTTTGTTTAAAGATTATTCATTTATTATTATATGTTGTTCCACTGCAAATTGTGAGATTCTGATATTGTTCTATTTTTTGTTTTCTGTTCCGTTCTATTCTCTGTTTTCTTTTCTCTCTATCTCTTATCTCTTCTGTCTTCTTCTTCTTTTTCTTTTTCTTAAAACCCTAAGTGTTCGGTTCTCCGTCGTCCGATTGCTCGGCAGTCGATAAAGTGAGTATCGATGTTGAATTTTCGAAAGACGAAGAATCGGGTCCTTACAGGTGGTATCGGAGCTGTATGGTTAAGCGACAACTATGGTTCTGTTGGGTATTACGCATTAGAGATAGAGTCAGTAGTACTCTAGAATGAGTTTGAGTGTAATAATAGCTATGAGAGCATATTTGTTAGTGAATTTAAAATTGTTTTATATTGTGATGATTAGTTTGTTGACTGGTATATGAACCTTCATCAGCGTGGTCTGCAAAACTATGCCGAAGGGGTTTCTAAACACTTGAATAGAACAATTCGGCACAATATTGTTTTAGAATAGGTAAATGAAATAATTTTACCTTGAGTATATTTTATATATAAAGAAATAATTTTTCATAATTATTAAAGTGTATATAAGTGATTGTTTAGTTGTTAGAATAATCTAAATAAAAGAATAATTGTATAAGCAAAAAGAATTATAAGAATTGAATTATACTTAAAGTGATTAACAATTGTGAAATAAACTTATATATATAAGAAGTGAAACTATATGAATATATTTATGAATATGAGTTGTAAATAAAAAAATGAAATTCAACTTTTGTAATTGAATTGAATGAATGTATTAAATGTTAATCAATAGAATGTGAATTTAGTTGATATGGAATAATGGATATAAGTGTTAATTCATTAAAATCTAATGTTATTAGAAGTTGAATAGTTGAATGAAAATCAATTTGATTAAACCAATTGAAAGTGATGGTGTTAAACCAAAATGAATATAAGCAAAGGGATTTGGTTGCAATTAGTATACATTGATTGTTATATGATTGTTAGTTGATTGTATATAATTCATTAAGTATTAATGAAAATTGGAAGTTAAAGTAATTGAAATTCAATTGGAAGTTAAGTGAATCTTAAATAGAATTGAATTTGATTTGGAAGTGAACCAACTTGAATATGAATTAGTGAATATAAACTAATTGAAAATGAATTCTAGTAAGAACATCCACTGTTAATGAAGCAAATGTGATTTAAATTGGAAACCTAATTCATTTAATATTAATGAGAATATGAATGAATATTTATTGGTTATGAATGATAATTGGTTGATGGTTGAATATATTGCTTTTATTGCATTTGCTATGTTGGCATATATGGTTATTATGTTGCTATATGTTGTATATTGATACTATTGTCTATATGCATGATTCTCATGTTGTTTGTTGAGTGTTTAGTAGGTGCGGATCGCGTTTGCTTCGCATTTGGAGCTCGCTTTCGCGCTATATTAGCCGTATATGCTCGCTAATAAAAAAATAAGGTGCATATCTCGGATTACATACCGTACTTTTACAAATTTTTCCCTACGGGATGCCTCATTACTTGATGAGATGTATATTTGTGATATATATACTGTCATTTTTTTTTGGATCGAGCCGCGCAAAGGAGACTATGGCGAATTTTTTCGGAAATTTAAGACGTTAGAAAAAATTTGAGAAAATTGAAAACTTTTTGAAAACTTTAACTTTGATTTGGAATTGAAAGTTAAACAATAGTAGTTGTTTTTGAAAAGATAACTAAGTATGATTGGAAAACTTAGTAAAGTATTGTAAGAAGTTTAACTATGAATTTTGGAAAGTTAATAGATTTTGTAATTTTTCTTACTTGTTAATTTCGAGGACGAAATTCTTTTAAGGGGGGAAGATGGTAACGACCCAGAAATTTTAGTAATTTAAAATTTGAATATTTAATTAATTTTAAATATTAATAAGTGAATTTATAAGTCGAATAAATTTTATTTTGAATAATTGGATTTAATTGAATAATTAAATCAATAATTTAATACGTTAAATTATGGAAATAATTGAAAATTGAGTTAAATATGATTGAAAATGATTTTTAAAATTTTATTTTATCATATTGGAGTTAGAACGATATTTTGGAACTTTTAAAATCGAATTAAAAGTTAATTTGTGAAAATTGAATATTTTAATATTAAATCGACTACTGAAATTAGTCAATTTTTGATCAGTCTTAGAATTGGACAAAACTAGTTCCATTGGATCCGTAATAGTTAGTTATTACCGGATTTCAATTTTCGTAGCAATCGGAGTTATCGTTTGATCGTGGCAGCTCGAAACGCGTCGAATTATTTTTAATATTAATTTGGCGAGTTAAAATAGCCATTTTTCAAAAATTCTCGGATTTCGACGAAACTAGTTTCATCGGATCCGTAATGTGATATTTTTGTAAGGTTTCAAATTTCGTGTCAATTGGATTTACCGTTTGTCCGGTGCAAGCTAAAACGCCTAGAAAATCGTTTAAATCGGTTTAATTTAAATTGAACGTTTATTGCCATAACTCGCACAGATGTCCGAATTAGCTTTCGAAACCTGTTCCATTGTGTCCGGAACGTGGGGTAAACCTTAGAAACGCTGGTTACGGCGCGTAAATCGGAGTTCGGAATTTCCGGAATGAATAGTGTCGTTCGATTCTCTATAAATAACCTCCATTCACAAGAAAAATAAAAAAAATAAAAAAAATTTATAACCCTAGCCGCCTCCACCTAAATACACGGCCAGAAACTTCCCAAATTCATTCCTTAATTACTTCTAATCCATCAACAATTAGCCAATGTTCTCAATTAACAAATCGTAGAGCGATGTGAGGGCTTTAAATCTATACGGAATTGATCGTGTCTCGTGTAGCGTGGAAGGAGAAATTATGGCCGAAAGGGGTTCGGTTGCGCACGCAATTCGAGGATAGGGGGGTGGCCGAGCTGCAGATGGTTCATGGTGGAGGTGGAGTTCGAGGTGCTCTTCAAAATGGGGGTCTCCGATCGTGTTCATGTTCGTCGTGGTGGCCGGGATGTTAAACCCTAAATGGGAAATGGTGGGTTCGGCCTTTGCTTCATAACCTGTAGATGGTTACGCGTGAAGAAGGAGAAAGGGCATGCGGCTATGATGAAGGGTGAGGGGATCCAATGGCCTGAAGCAGTTAGGGTTTAAAATTTTAGTTAATGTTGTAAATATTATAAATAAAATTCAAGTAAACTTGTAAAATCCATATCTTTTTCATACGAGGTCGAAAACGCGCGAAACAAGAAGCATTGGAATCGTATGGACGAGCACTACGCTATGGAATTGGATTGGAGTCGTTTGGAGATAGTGAGAATTTCGGGTAAAATTAAACGTCCGTTTAATTTTATTCGAAATAAATCGCTAAAACGAAATTGAAATCAAGGTGAGAACTTCTCACTCAATCGAATCAGTTTCGATTTTTATTTTAAATAGTTATATTTAAAATACTTGAATGCAAGTTTGAATGATGATTGTTATCTATTGATTGTTAAAATAGATATTATGCGCCGTTAGTAAGCGGATGTAATTTATTAAAAACATATACCGCGAATATTTCATAAACAGTGAAATTGGTATTATATATAATAGCAATATATATATATTGGCATATGTATATATTGGAGTTATTGATTTCCCGCATTTGTATAGCGGATGAGACCCTATTGTGCCATCTACTAAGCGGATAATATTTTAAATCCCATATACCGCGATAATTCCGTACTGGAGCGGAATTGGTATTGTGCTAATGTTTGTGGATGCAAGAAAACAGGTTGGAGGGATCCAACTGGATTCCTCAACAGTATTTATTTGAATTCAGATATTTTGATATTTGATGGATTATCATATCGATATATGATATCGTTGTTGTCGTGATTGGCTATTTGGTATGTAGCATCATTGGACCAAATTTTGGAATTTTAAAAGGATTTCAAAGTGATTTTTGAAAGTATACGTTTATAAAATATTTTTGGAATTGATTTATTTTAAATAAATAAACGTTATAATTTTAATGTTATAAAAATTATGATATTTTTGAGAAATATAGTTAAAGGTTGATTTTTGAAAATATGGGATTAATGATTTTATAAAAGAGTCTAATCGGGATTTTTGAATTTATTATACAAAGTTTAAATATAGGATTTATAAAATTTGATTATTTTATAAATCAAAATGAGGAAATTATAAAGGAGTTTAAAGGCATTTTTAAAATAGTAATATAAATTGATTTATATTAAAAGATTTATAAATTGATATTTATAAATTAAAATGTTGGAATTATAAAACGAGTTTTTATAAGTGTTAGAATGGATTGTGAATGAATTTCATAAATGAATGAAATTCATAGAATTATAAATGGTGAAGTTATAAATGGATTTTATAAGCAGTAGGTTTATAAAATTTGAAAAGTTAATTGAAGAATGGATTTTTTATAAATAAATGAATCTTATAAGTTATAAGATTTAAAATTTAGAAAGTCTTAAAAGGAACGATTTTGTAAAATAATCGTTTTATAAGTATTTAACTTATAATATGGAGTTGTGTTTCATAATTGAGATATAAAGTGAATAGGTTAATAAAGAAAATTTATAAAGGAAGATGTTACAAAATAAATAGAAATGGAATTTATAAACGTTGTTTTATAAATTCGTAAACAACTTATTTTGATAAGTAAATTGTTGAAACCTATTTATGGAGTTATATTCACGTTTTTGAACTGTGAATAATCCTTTGAAATAAAATGTATAGAAATGATGAAATTCGTAAACGTAGTATATTCACGTTTTGAATAGTGAATAATATGTTAAAGAAATTGTTTTGAATGTGATGTTTTAAATAGAATTAAAACGATCTAACGATGTTTTAAAATGTGTTGAGATTCGAAACCATGGATTTCAACATTTATTGTTGAAATAGACATTTTCGAGAAATAGAAGGAAATGGTGGACTATAACACCGTTGTTATAGTAAATGATTTCCGAAAGGAAATGTTTTGTATAGTATTGGGATTTATATATCTATTTTAATTTCGAATCCCTATACTAGTGATTTTGGGTTGTCGTAACGATGTTTTACGCAACATTCGTTTAGGCCCAAATAAATATGTTTAAGAGAATGATTTCCTTAAAGAATGAAATATATACTTAATTTCGACTTAAGTATATTGAATATTTTCCAAGTGTTGAAAATAAATAAAATTTGTGAATTACTTATGAATAAATAAGTATGGAAATGTCTTCCAATATAAAGTGAATATTTTGAGAATTTATCTTTTTGATGATAAATTGAAATGAATAATTGAAATCGTATATTCATAGATATTTCGAAATATAAATTCACTATAGAATTTATGAATGAAAAGGGAAGTTGTTTAAAGATAAATATTGATTTATTTTTGGCATATTGAAATTTTATATCTTGTAAAGATATTTTGGAAAATAAATAATTGGGAAAATTATTTGGAATCTGGTGATGTTGTGCATATCCATTGATAGTTCAATAGCCGACTATCAATATTTCTGTAAAGAACCGTAAATCCGTACTCCTTGAATAGACACTAATCTCCATTGATTAACTCAAGGTGAACGAAAATACGAACCCTTATGGTTTTTAAGAAAGAAGAAAAGAAAAGGAAGAGAGGAAAGAAGAGAGAATAGAAAACAGAAAATAGAACATAGAACGGAACAGAAACAGAAAACAGAACAACATCAGAATCTCACAATTCGCAGCGGAACAACATATAATAGATAAATGAATAATCTTTAAACAAAGAACTATATCAGTTATTACATTACATTACATCACATCATATCATCAGAGTGTACAACATCAAACAAACAGCGGAAAAGAAAGTACTATATACTAGTAATATGCCATGCCATCCATCTTGCCTCTAGCAACTCCTGAATTCCAGAATATCCTGATAAACCTAACTCTTGACTGCCCGTGTGGAAATTGGTGGGCACCCAGAGTTTAGGAAGGAAAACAATAAACTCCAAGTCAGTCATGTGACTGGTGCGAGAACTCAAAACAGTTTATTTTTCTTTAAAATTAAAATAGAGGAATATTTTTAAAAATCAATTCGCAATGCTTTTAAAAATGGGACTACCATAAGACCTCCCGCCACACACACAATGCAAACGCAGACTTGGGGAAGATTTCTTCTTATGTTAGTCAAAGATGCTTGATACGCATTAAAAAGAACATTTGATATTATTACTAGTGCATAGTGTAGAGAATATTTCGAAAGTAGAATATAAATCTTAGCCAGCATAGGTACCATTATATTATGCCTACTATAGCTACCATTTTAAATGGCAGGTTCTACAACTAAAACCGTACAAGTCTCGTATTGTTTCTTTGGATTTCCAACGAATGGTCAGGCCAAGGAACTTTCCATTGCCACATGAGAATGCCTCTGGATGGACATCCCCGAGAACCAAATCGGATCTCTACCAACACAAGGCCGGGTTACCCCTAACTGGGTAACTACTGACACGAGCATGCCATCCCCCGGTCCTTTGGGACCTTTATCCGAGAGCTCTCTAATCAACATCACACCATAATAAAAAGTGTTTCAACATGAGTAAGCATCTGGGCTCCATACCATGACACCACCCTTTTCCAGAAGGAAATGCACACACCCTAAAGGGAGCTACCCCTCATAACCTTGCCGCATCTTTCCTGTTTTGACCATTCCGGGGTGTGAGGCTCGACGAAGTCACGTCCACAAAAACATACTTTATACAAAAGCCATGCTTTGGGTCAACAAATGATCATAGAGATGATCACAAAGATAAACGATCAAACAAATGATCCTATCACAAATGATCAACACAATGATCATTTACAGCTACACTCAGCATGTCACATTACCAAATTGGGAATATATCGCTGATAACTTCAATTATATAACCTCTGAGCTCGTACGTCTCAGAGAAGGGTGTTAAGTTAAAAGAATAAATTCTCCGCCACCAATAGAAATATATTTGAAAGAAATCGGCTTTACATCTCAATTTGTAATGTCAGACACACAATCCATACAAGTCTGTTCCGGGCTCGAACAAAACCGACGGCACTTACAAAGAAGTCCTTGCAATCCGAATAATCTCTAATCACGTTCGGATTTCCCATCACATATGGAGATCTCAATACTGGGGATCAGCCAGTGCAGAGACAATTAACAAGAAACCCTTTCGCTTTTGAAAATATCCGGTCTTCAACACTGATCTTCGAATGCAATTCATAACGACGTATCACATATTCGGAATGGGTTATACGACCCCAAGGTCCTTTCCCGGTTAACCCGAATAGTGAGCGCTTATTTTTAAAAAAAAAAATAAGTGTGGCATTCAAATTCAAGCAATTCACAACAAATACCTATTTAAAGGTAAATATTGATAGTCGGTTATTGAACTATCAATAGATATGCCAACATCACCAGATTCCAAATAATTTTCCAAATTATTTATTTCCCAAAAATATCTTTATAAGATATACATTCTCCATTCTTTAAAAATAAATCAATATTTATTTTTAAACTCATTTTCCAAATTTCATTTATAAATTCCATATTGAATTTACATTCCAAAATATTTATGAATATACGATTTCCATTCGATTTCTAATATTCATTTTCAATTTATCTTTAAAAAGATAAATTCCAAATATTCACTTAATATTGGAAAAGCATTTCTATACTTGTTAAAAATAAGTAATTCACAGATCTTTTTATTTTCTATACTCAGAAAATATTTAATATACCCTAATCGAAATTAAGTATACATTTCATTCTTTAAGGAAATCATTCACTTAACCATATTTATTTGGGCCAAAACGAATGTTGCGTAAAACATCGTTACGACAACCCAAAATCACTAGTATAGGGATTCGAAATTAAAATAGATATATAAATCCCAATACTATACAAAACATTTCCTTTCAGAAATCATTTATTATAACAACAGTGTTATAATCTACCATTTCCTTCTATTTCTCGAAAACGTCTATTTCAACAATGAATGTTGAAATCTATGGTTTCGATAGTTAATATATTTTAAAACATCTTTAGATCGTTTTAATTCTATTTAAAACATCACATTCAAAACATTTCTTTAACATATTATTCACTATTCAAAAACGTGAATATACCTTGTTAATAAATTTCATCACTTCTATTCATTCTATTTTAAAGAATTATTCACTGTCTAAATATAACTCCATAAATAAATTACAACAATTCACTTATCAAAATAAGTCGTTGCGGATTTATAAAACAACGTTTATAAATCCTATTTCTATTTATTTTATATCAACTCCTTTTTATAAATACCTTTATTAACCTATCTCAATTCATATCACAATGATATACTAAAAATTCATATTATAAGTCAAATACTTATAATTTATTTATTTACAAAATCATTCCTTCAAACTTCCCAAATCTATAAATCTTATAACTTCTAAGATTCATTTATTTATCCACATCTATTTCCTAAATAACTTTATAAATTTTATTTATAAAATTCTATTTATAACTTCACCGTTATAATTCTATAAGTTTCATTCATTAGTGAAATTCATTCACAATTCTTTCTAATACTTATAAAAGCTCGTTTTATAATTCCAATATTTTTAATTTATAAATATCAATTTATAAATCTTTTAATATAAAACAATTTATATTACTATTTTAAAACGTCTTTCAGCTCCTTATAACTTCATCATTTTAATTTATAAAATAATCAAATTTCATAAATTCTATAGATTTCATTCCTTTATGAAATTCATTTACAAATCATTCTATCACTTATAAAAGCTCGTTTTATAATTCAAGATATTCTAAATTTATAAATATCAACTTATAAATCTTTTAATATAAATCAATTTATATTATTACTTTAAACATCTTTAAACTCTTTTATAATTTCATCATTCTGATTTATAAAATAAAAATTTTATAAATCCTATTTTTAAACTTCTTATAATAAATTCAGGAATCCCAGTTCAAACTATTTTATAAAATCACTAATCCCATATTTTCAAAAATCAACTTTTAACTGTATTTCTCAAAAATCATAATTTTTTATAATATTAAAATTATAACGTTTATTTATTTAAGATGAATCAATTCCAAAAATATTTTATAACGTATATTTCCAAAAATCACTTTAGAAATCAAAATCGTTATTTTTAAACTTCAAAAAAATTGGATCCGATGATGCAACACATCAATAGTCAATCACGACTTTCAAACATCATATATCATCCATGATAAACAATCAAACATCACAATATCTAAAATCAATAAATATTTGTGAGGAATCCAGTTGGATCCCTCCAACCTGTTTCCCTGCATCCACAGACATTAGCACAATACCATTCCACTTCGAGGTGGAATATCGCGGTATATGGGATTTTATAAAATATTATCCGCTTACTAACGGCGCATAGGGTCTCATCCGCTAAAAAAAAATGCAGGAAATCAATCAACTGCAATATATACATATGCCAATATATATATATATATATTGCTATATATATAATATAATACCAATTCCACTTCGAGGTGGAATATCGCGGTATATGTGTGTAATAAATAACATCCGCTTACTAACGGCGTATAGGGTCTATTCACATCCAATATATATATCAATCATCATTCAATCATTCAATCAACACAGTCAAGCAAATTTTAAATCTAACTATTTAAAATTTAAATAAATCCTTTTGAGTGAGAAGTTCTCACCTTTGCTTTTATTAGCAATCCATTTCCATCTTGACTCGATTTTCTTGATTTATACCTTGTATAAATATTTACACAATTTATTAATATTCAAACAGATTGAATAATAAATTTCGTTAGATAATTTTAATTCATCGGTGATTTCATTTTTTATAGTTAAATTACTGATAGTTTTATTTAAATCAGTTTCTTCTTTAATAGATTTATTTTAACAAATTTTTCCTTTTAAAATAATTTTAACTAGAAATTCCCTATTAAAACTAAATTTCCTTTTTATTTTTTAAACAGATTACTCTTAACAAATTTATCTATTTACATTTAAATCCCAACTAAATTTACTTAAATAAATTTATTTAACTATAATTGAATTTTTAAAACTAAATTTTCTTCTTAAATAGATTTAATTAACTTACCCTTAAATTAAATTTATCCAACTAATTATTTCAATAAAATAACCTCTTGTAAAAGTTCAATTAAGTTTCATTAAATAAATCTTTCACTTAATAAATTTAATTTCCATTGATAGGTTTATTTAATTTGGCTAACCATTTTGGGTTTATACTAATAATTTTATTTAAGCTAATTTCTTTTAGTCAAATAAACTTTATTTAACCAAAAATTTATTTTAACAAATTTTCCCTTAATAAATCACTTCACTTAGCAATTTAAATTTCTAACAAATTTCCTTTTATAAAAATTTACCTAATAAAATATTAATTCAAAAAAAAATAGATTTCCTTTAAATAATTTAATTAACTATAGATTTAATTTTAACTAACTAATTCCTTTTTAATAAATTTGATTAACTAAAAATTATATTTTAAACTAAAATTTTATTCTTAATATAATAGTTTGAACTAATATTTTTCTTTTAATAACAAATTCTTCAATTTATTAATATTCGAATATAAAACTAAGCAATTAAATTTTATTTCTTAATTTTAGCTGTAAATTAGCTTTAAACCAATTTTTTTCTTCTTTAAATAAATTTATCGAACTAAAAATTTATTTCTTTACTTTAAATTAATATCTTTAAATCGATTGCTTTTAATAAATTCGTTTAACTCAAAATTTAAATTTAAAAACTAAATTCCTTTATTGTAATAATTCTATTCATTTCCCTAACTGTAAAATTCTTTTCTTTTAAATCTAAATATATTTTATTTAAATTCAATTAAACAAAATTGATACCTTCACTGTTGCTGCCATAAGCCGCCGCCGCCTTCCAGTCCTCCACCTCCATCATCTCGTGCGCCCAGATCCATCGCGACAGTCCATATCGCTTCGCCGTCGCGAGCTCGAGATTCGCCGCCGCCTTCGGTTGCTACGACATCGCCGCCCTTTCTCGTGAGTCGCTCGAATCATCACTGCCGCCCCTATCCCCCACTGCTCGACCCAATTCGAGACATCGCGAAATCCCTACGCGTGAACGTGAAGCGCTCGAACTCGAGCCCTCCTCCACGCTGTCGCGACATCGGCCATGGCTGCAGCCATTGATTTATATATATTTTTTTTCTTTTGATTTTGAATCTGGGTTGGGTTTGCTGAAGGGGGGAACGCGGCCATTAATAATTTTTTTTTCTCGTTTGATTTTGTTTCCAATTGAATCTGTAGAGGGATATTTGTAAAGGAGAGGGGAAGACAGGATTACGTGCCTGCACGATTTTCTCATGATTTTCTGCGTGAATTTTGGGGCGTGAATTTAGGAATGAAAAAGTGATGTTTGTTGACTTAAAAAATTTTAAATTCAAGTTTAAATCAAATTAAATTTCAACGCGTTTGCGTGTCGTGTGCTCACATATTAACTCCGAAAAATACGAAATTTGAAATCCGGCAATAATTCAATATTACGGACCCAATGGAACTGGTTTCGTCGAATTCCGAGACTGCGCCTCGGACGGCTATTTTTAAATATCGATTCAAACGATTAAATTTCAAAACTGAACAATTCACTTTCAATTTCAATTCTGAAGCTTCTATTACCTTCAATATTATCAATATGAATTTTACAAGCCTTTGAAATATTTTTAATTGGCTTAAAATTGAAGATTCAAATTTTTATTCAACTCCTAATAGATTAAATCCTAAATTCAATCGCCAAATTCATTCTGATAATTTGAAATTCAATTCAAACCATCATTCAAATATTTAAAATTAATTAAATATTCCCAAATTAAATTGTTTAAAATTCTGGGTCGTTACAATTTCCCTTTGAATGGGTAATTTATTGTGATTTGCTTGAATTTGGATGCCACACTTATTTTTGAATAAGCGCTCACTATTCGGGTTAAATAGGAAAGGGCCATGGGGTCGTATAACTCATTCCGAATATGTGATACGTCGTTATGAATTGCATTTGAAGATTGGTGTTGAAGACCGGGTATTTGCGAGAGCGATAGGATGACCTATCGATTGACTCTGCACTGAGTTGCTCCGTTATTGAGTTATCCGTATGTGATGGGAAATCCGATCAGGATTGTGGATATCCGGATTGCAAGGACTTCTTTGTAAGTGCCTTCGATTCTGTTCGAGCCCGGAACAGGCTTGTATGGATTGTATGTCTGACATTACAAATTGAGATATAAAGCCGATTTCATTCAAATATATTTCTGTTGGTGGCGGAGAATTTATTCTTTTAGCTTAACACCCTTCTCTGAGACGTACGAGCTCAGAGGTTATGTAGTTGAAGGTTATCAGCGATATATTCCCAATTTGGTAATGTGGCATGCTGAGTGTTGCTGTGAAATGATCATTGTGTTGATTATTTGTGATAGGATCATTTGTTTGATCGTCTATCTTGGTGATCATTTCTATGATCATTTGTTGACCCAAAGCATGGCTTTTGTATAAAGTATGTTTTTGTGGACGTGACTTCATCGAGCCTCACACCCCGGGAATGTTCAAAACAGGAAAGATGCAGCAAGGTTATGAGGGGTAGCGCCCTTTAGGATATGTGCATTTCCTTCTGGAAAAGGGTGGTATCATGGTATGGAGCCCAGATACTTACTCATGTTGAAAACACTTTATGATTGTGTGAATTGATTACGAGCGCTCGGTGAAAGGTCCCAAAGGACCGGGGGATGGCATATTCGGTCAGTTGTTAATCAGTTAGGGGTAACCCGGCCTTGTGTTGGTAGAGATCCGGTTTGGTTCTCGGGGATGTCCATCCAGAGGCATTCTCATGTGGCAATGGGAAGTTCCTTGGCCTGACCATTCGTTGGAAATCCAAAGAAACAATACGAGACTTGTACGGTTTTAGTTGTAGAACCTGCTTCCTCAGGAGGTAGCTATAGTAGGCTTAATATAATGGTACCTATGCTGGCTAAGATTTATATTCTACTTTCGAAATGAATTTCCTACACTATGCACTAATAATAATATCAAATGTTTCTTTTAAATGCGTATCAAGCATCTTTGACTATCATAAGGAGAAATCTCCTCCGATTCTGCGTTTGCATTGTGTGTGTGGCGGGAGGTCTTATGGTAGTCTCATTTTTAAAAGCATTGCGAATTGACCTGTGACGACCGCCCATGACTCCCGCACGGAAACCAGGGAATGGTGCGCTGAAAGTGTGCCAGGCAGCCATGAGTGACCATCAAGGGTAAAATAAACATTTCAGACTCTATCGTAAAACTCACAGCGCATGGATAAAATACAATAGAGAAATATAATATAGTGAAGCTCCCATAGAACAGAATATCATCATCTAATCATAATAGCTTTATACATGGTCTGAAACATGAATACAAGAAGCCTCACTACATAGCACTCAGAGTAATCAACAAACAGCGGAATATCCAGTACATAGAATATGAAAATAATATGTAAAGCCTCTGCTCGTCTTCGTCATCATCAACGTGAGCCACTAAGATCAGCACCTGCCACCTGTCACCTAGTCTGCCCATCCCAACATGGATGAACAGCCCAAGGTAATAAGAGGAGACATAAAACCTTGAGTCAGACAAAGTCTTAGTGAGCAGTAAATCAACTATCAAACATACCAAAAGAGCATAAGGGATAAAAGGAATAGGAACCAAACCATCCCACTCCGCCTCTTACTACAGTGATAGCCCCCAACTCACACTAAGGAGAAGCAAGCATACATGGGAGACAATTAAAGTAAAGCAATAATCATTCGAGTCAAGGTCGATGTTTTCCAAATACAAACCCCCAAGGCCTAAACCAAGATCAGATAAGCACCCGGAAAACACCGCTCTTGAGACCGAATGATGATACAACCAAACGTCCAAACATCCATGACTCTGGCTATCACTGTTATCATTGCCTTGATTTCACCGTTAGTTGAATGACCACCTGTCAAGGGCTAATGGGAACCCCGATTCTAGACATAACTCCGCACGTCGTCGCAGCCCGTGCCTAGGAATTTTCGCAACTACCCAGAGTACTAGCACGTCGTCGCAGCCCGTGCTTGGAACGTCGTCGCAACCCGTTCCAACGTACTCTTGCTTTGAGCATGCTAGAACCTTCAACAACGATGAGATCTCAGCCTCCTAGTCATCCTCCTTGACGAGTATTTCCATACTAGCTCAATCGCCTCTCAAGCTAACCATTATCATCAACCCGGATCGCATCACCGAGTTATCAACATAGCTTCGCACGTCGTCGCAGCCCGTGCTTGGAACGTCATCATGACCCGTCCCATTTCATCATCATGCTTTGCCTCCTCGCATCATGGCAAAGTCCATCTCAATACCATGCTTTACCTCCTCGTATTATGGTAAAGTCCATCTCAACATCATCTACTCCATACATATGAGCTTCAACATCCGCTTCATATGCCACAAGCAGCTTTCACTATTCAAGAGCCTTTCCACTTAGCTTTTGAATCATCTTCGACCATCTTGTCTAGATCTAACTATCAATCAACTAACATACATAGCAATCAATCAAATCAATCATTAGCTTAAGCAATCAAGTAATCGAATATGGTCTAAGTAGGCATTTATAACTACAATGGCAATTTCGTAAATAAATGAGCATAGATATAACATACATGAATCATGGGTTTCTAGCATAGATCCAACAAATATAAATCATGGGTTTTTATCTCTACAACTTGGTAAATGAACTTGCATAAGTAAACATCTTCATAAGTAATGGATCTACGCTTGGATCTAAGGAAAAATGCATAAAATCACTATCTACAACACTCCAACAAACCACCAATCCAATATACTCCTTTGGTTCCGCGTGAGAGATAACCACCACTCACCAAATCACCCAAACACTTCAAAAACTATCAACTTCAGATCTGTACAGCGAAGCTTCAAGCTTGATTCGTCGAAATCCCGCTTGAAACGATGAAATCTAGCTTGGTTGGGTGAAGATCTTCAACTTTAGCTCTTGGATCTTCAATCTCGATCTTCGATCTTGGATGGATGTTAGAACTAGATTGGAATGGAGAAAATAAGATGAAGAAATGTTATGGTCGAGCTCTCAAAATGGCAGCACTTCGTTGCTTCGAAATCCGGTGCCAAAAAGTGAGCCAAAGCCCTCTATTTATAGGCTGAATTCTCCTTAGGTCGCCCAGATCTTAACTCGTAGGCTCGCTATTAGGTCGTTGCCGACCTAAAAAGTCTCAACCTAACTATACTACGACCTAAGACCCACAGTATGCACGCTACCTAAAACATAAGCGCGCGACCTAACAATCTATGCAACCTACCTTAGGTCGTCTAATCGACCTAACTGCACCACATAACTACCCAGCGACCTAACTATTGCCGACCTACCATTCCTAACGACCTTCGACTCATCGAACCCAACGACCTACGACCTAACTGGGACGAGGCTTATCACACGACCTAAAAACTCAACGACTCACTTAGGTTGCTCACGACCTAACTGAGTTACGACCTATCAAATCCACTCGACCTAACACACCCCCTATCTTAGGTCGCTTACGACCTATCTATACACAGCAAACTTAGGTCGTTAATCCTCTTAGGTCGGTCAAATACTTATGTAGGTTAAATTCCTTAGGCCGTTAACTACCTCTAACCCATTAACTCGTCTAACTGCTAGGTCCTTAACCCTAAGTCGCTCATATCTATAGGTCGGATATCTGCCTTAGGTCGCTCCCATCCTATAGGTCGCTAATCCTATAAGTCGCTTCCCTCGACCTAAACATCACCACGACCTAAGCCTCTACACAAGTTAACTTCTATAACTCGGCAAAACCCTATAAGTCGCTAACTTGCTTAGGTCGGTCAAAGCCTTAACCCAGTCATATCTACTAACTCGTTAACACATTAGGTCGTTCACCACTCCTCAACGACCTAACATCCAAACGACCTAACCCCTTAGGTCGTCAACCCCACTAACTCGTCCATCCCCTAAGTCGCTATCTAACTCATTAACTCGTAACTCGCGAAGACCACTAACCCGTTAACTCGCTCCAACACTAACTCGAGTTAACTTTCCAATCTAATTTCCTCGCGACTCAAACAACATACAAGTTATCTTCCCCTACGACTTAGGTTAAGGACGACTTGTCAACACTAACGACCTAGAATTCTACGATATATCGACACGTAAAATACGGGTCGTTACATTCTCTCCCCCTTAGGAATTTCGCCCCCGAAATTCCAAGCAAACAACAGCAATCAAAACTATTCCTCATGCCTACCATCCATAGCAATCAACAAACCATGCATCCAATTCTAGCCTAGCATGCAGAATTCTAAGGTTAGAACAAGGTACAAATTCATGAGATGTCACGACACCTTAGGGCCATACCTTGAAGAGCTCGGGATGAGCTGCCTTCATCCTCTCTTCCTCCTCCCACGTACAGTCGTTAACATCATCACTCCATTGTATCTTGAGCAACGTAATCGCCTTCCTCCTAAGCTGTTTCGTGTCGGTTTCTACAACACGAAGCGGCTTACGAGGTCTCGTAACCACCGGATCAACCTCCAAGTCTTCACAGCTATCAGCAGAAACCACCATATTTGAGTCGTGCACATACTTCCGTAGATAAGATACATGAAAAACATTGTGCACACCCACCATCTTTTCCGGTAACTCCAATCTATAAGCGAGCTTTCCAATTCGCTCGATAATCGGGAATGGTCCAACAAATCTCGGAGTCAATTTTCCTTTCTTCCCGAATCTAATAACATTCTTCAATGGAGAAATCTTCACGAAAACCATATCACCCACGTCGAATTCCAAATCCTTACGACGATTATCGGCATAACTTTTTTTCTATACAATCCGAAGTCTGTCGAATCATCTCTGGCCCAAGTATCAGCTTTTCTCCAGTTTCCAACCAACATGTCGGAGAATTACACGGTCTTCCATACAATGCCTCATATGGTGCCATACCAATACTCGACTGATAACTGTTATTATACGCAAATTCCACTAAATGAAGGTGATCTTCCCATGATCCTCTGAAATCCAAAACACATGCTCTAAGGAGATCTTCCAAAACTCGGTTGACTCTCTCAGTCTGACCATCTGTTTGAGGGTGGTAAGCTATACTCAAACACAACTTAGTTCCCAAAACTTCCTGGAAGCTCTTCCAAAATCCACTAGTGAACAAAGAATCTCGGTCGCTCACTATATTCTTCGGAACACCATGGAATCGAACTATCCACTTAACATAAAGCTCAGCCAACTTCGATGTAGTCCTAGTCGATCGAACAGGAATGAACCTTGCACTCTTGGTCAACCGATCTACGATGACCCAAATCCCTTCATTTCCCGCCTTGGTTCTAGGTAGGCCATCGATAAAATCCATCGACACTTGCTCCCACTTCCATGTAGGAACCTCTAATGGCTGAAGTAATCCACTGGGCTTCTTTTGCTCAGCTTTCACCAACTGGCAGTTCATACACTTGGAAATAAAATTTCCAACATCCTTCTTCATACCTTCCCAGTAATAGGTTCTCTTCATATCCTGATACATCTTATTTCCTCCTGGATGAATTGTCAACTTCGAGTGATGACTTTCTTTCAGAACTTCATCTCTCAATTCATCTATATCGGGAACAACTAGTCGTCCTTGCTTCCGAAGCCAACCCTCTCGATCGACCTTGAATCTTTTATCCTTCTTTGGGTCCAATCCAGATTCCAAATCACGGATAATCTTGACAAGCTTATCGTCTCGCTTTTGACTCTCGCCAATCCTTTCCACAAGAGTAGGCCTTATCGATAAGTTTGCCAACATCTCAGGTTCCAATTCACATCTGGGCCTGAAATCAAATCCAGCCAAATACTCGAGACTCTTCCATTCCGAAAACATGGCTCCCAATTCTGCATGTCTTCGACTCAACGCATCTGCTACTGGGTTACCTTTTCCCGGAGTATAGGCTATACCAAAATCATATGATGCTAAAAACTCTAGCCATCGTTGCTGCCGAAGATTCAAATCCTTTTGGGAGAAAAGATACTTCAACGACTTATGATCTGTAAACAACTCGAATCGAACTCCCAATAGGTAATGTCTCCACATCTTCAGAGCAAAAACAATCGCCGCTAGCTCCAAATCATGGGTCGGGTAATTCCTTTCATGCGGCTTCAGTTGTCGACTTGCATACGCAACAACTTTATTCTTCCGCATTAGCACTGCTCCAAGTCCAGTACCACATGCATCGGTGTAAACCACCATCTCATCATTCCCACTTGGAATAGTCAAAACAGGAGCACTCGTCAATCGCTCTTTCAGGATTCCAAAGGCCTGCTCACACTTAGCATCCCAACTGAATACCTGATTCTTCTTCGTCAATCCTGTCAATGGTGCAGCTATCTTGGAAAAGTCTTTGATAAACCGTTGATAATATCCTGCTAGTCCAAGAAAACTTCTCACATCTGATGCATTCATAGGTCTGACCCAATCCTGGATCGCTGCCACCTTAGCGGGATCAACCGCTATTCCATTTCCAGAAATAACATGGCCTAAGAATCTCACTTCACTCTTCCAGAAGTGACACTTCGAAAACTTAGCTTTCAGCTGATGTTTCCGCAAGATTTCCAAAACCAAACGTAAGTGCGTCTTGTGCTCTTCTTCAGTTCTGGAATAAATTAGAATATCATCTACGAACACAAGCACGAACTGGTTCAACTGATCTCTGAATATTCTATTCATAAGATCCATAAAATATGCTGGTGCGTTAGTCAATCCAAACGGCATTACCAGCCACTCATAAAAACCGGATGGCGTCCTGAAAGCAGCCTTCGGCACACTATCCTTCGCCACTCTTAACTGGTGAAATCCCGTTGCCAAATCCATCTGAGAAAACACCTTAGCCTCGTGAAGCTGATCAAACAAGTCATCTATTCTCGGCAATGGATACTTGTTCTTCTTAGTCACCTTATTCAGCTCACGATAATCGACACACAACCTCAATGATCCATCCGCTTTGGTTGCGAAAACAACTGGCGCACCCCATTCGGACACGCTACGCCGAATGAATCCTTTCCGTAAAAGGTCATCAACTTGCACCTTCAACTCTTGTTGCTCCCTAGGCGCCATCCGCCTAAGAGGCATCACAACAGGTCTGGCTCCCTCAACTAGATCGATACGAAACTCAATCTCCCTATGCGGCGGTAATCCTTTGACTTCGTCAAAGACATCCTCAAATCCATTCACAATAGGCACCGATGACAGTCCATCCCGTGGAACAACCAGCGAATACATGAAGCTCATGAAGACGCCTTCCTCATGCTTGCATCGTATCACAACCTTTCGCCCTTCCACATTCCCGACTGTCACCTCCAGCCTCTCACAATCAATCCTTGCCGCATACTTCCTAAGCCAGTCCATACCCAAATAATTCCGAACCCCGCAAAGTTCAGAACAAAACAATCACAAACAAACGAGCAATCATGACTCGACACAACTAGACCACGGCATATCATACACAAACATGACGAACCCCCAACTGGATTAGTCACAACCAATGGCCTATCAACAATATCCGGTTCCAAACCTAACCGGCCTACAAGATCATCACAAACAAAAGAATGCGACGCTCCAGTATCAAACAACACTCTAACTGGAACACCACAAATGGAAAGAGTACCTTGAACCACCACACTCTTCCCTTTCTCTTCAGCAGTAAGAGCTTTTGAAAACGACGACACAGCTCCCAAAGCATAAGCTTGCACAATCTGCCTGTCCTTCCTCGGTTCTGGACAATCTTTCCTGAAATGCCCTGGCTTGTCACAGTTGTGGCATTTCGCCGGCGCCTTTGGATTCCTACAATCCTTGGAGAGATGACCCTTCTGCTGGCAATTGTAGCAAGTCACTTCGCCCCTTGGCTTCTTCTGGCCATCCTTACCCTTCTGTTGCTGCTGCTTCCTTTTCTTGTTTCCACTCTACTGTGGCTTAGATCCTTCCTTGGTTACAGCGACAACAGAACTTTCCTTAGGAAACAAACACTCATGCCTGAGGGCTTTCTCCACAAGCTTCTCAAACGGATCGTCCAGATGATCCACCAACTGCCTTCCAAGATAACTGTCCAAGCCTATCACAAACTTCTCATTCTTCTGATAAGAAGATTCAATATACGACCGAGCATACTTGGACAAGGCCTCAAACTCAGAAACGTACTCAAGAACCGATCTCCCACCTTGCTTGAGTTCCACAAACTTCTTAAACAAGACAGATTTCTGAGCCGTAGAGATGAACTTAGCTTCAAATCTGACTTGGAATTGCTCCCAAGTAATCTCATCCTCCGGAGTATCAATGGTGATAGAATTCCACCAATCTGAAGCTCTCCCTTGAAGTTGCCTTGATGCAAGCTTCCTCCTAGTTGCATCCTCAACTCCCAAGTCATCAAAGATCCTTCTACAAGCATCAATCCATCTTTGCACTTCAATGGTTGATTTCGTTTCCCAAGAAAACCTTTCCTCCAAGAGAAGTATAGTCCTTGCAAAGCTTAGCAAAACCCACTGGTCTTGGAGCTTGAACTTGAACTCCAACATCTACTGATGGCCCCGAGGCTGGTATCCTTCTCATGATCGAAGTCATCATGGCCTCAAACATAGGAGCATAATCAACAGCTTCCCTAGCAGCACGGCCTTCCCTAGCAGCTGGTCTCCCCCTTCGACTCATCCTTAATATCTACAAAAAAGGAATGACTTAGAACACCTTGAGAAATAACTGCATAAGGAGTTCAAATCCTTCTAAACTACTATATAATATATAGTAATCATTCATCAAAATACAATTACGTCTCTCATACGTAGTTACGTCAGCGAGCGTTGGCTAAAATCGATTAACCAAGGCTCTGATACCAAATGTGACGACCGCCCATGACTCCCGCACGGAAACAAGGGAATGGTGCGCTGAAAGTGTGCCAGGCAGCCATGAGTGACCGTCAAGGGTAAAATAAACATTTCAGACTCTATCGTAAAACTCACAGCGCATGGATAAAATACAATAGAGAAATATAATATAGTGAAGCTCCCATAGAACAGAATATCATCATCTAATCATAATAGCTTTATACATGGTCTGAAACATGAATACAAGAAGCCTCACTACATAGCACTCAGAGTAATCAACAAACAGCGGAATATCCAGTACATAGAATATGAAAATAATATGTAAAGCCTCCTGCTCGTCTTCGTCATCATCAACGTGAGCCACTAAGATCAGCACCTGCCACCTGTCACCTAGTCTGCCCATCCCAACATGGATGAACAGCCCAAGGTAATAAGAGGAGACATAAAACCTTGAGTCAGACAAAGTCTTAGTGAGCAGTAAATCAACTATCAAACATACCAAAAGAGCATAAGGGATAAAAGGAATAGGAACCAAACCATCCCACTCCGCCTCTTACTACAGTGATAGCCCCCAGACTCACACTAAGGAGAAGCAAGCATACATGGGAGACAACTAAAGTAAAGCAATAATCATTCGAGTCAAGGTCGATGTTTTCCAAATACAAACCCCCAAGGCCTAAACCAAGATCAGATAAGCACCCGGAAAACACCGATCTTGAGACCGAATGATGATACAACCAAACGTCCAAACATCCATGACTCTGGCTATCACTGTTATCATTGCCTTGATTTCACCGTTAGTTGAATGACCACCTGTCAAGGGCTAATGGGAACCCCGGTTCTAGACATAACTCCGCACGTCGTCGCAGCCCGTGCCTAGGAATTTTCGCAACTACCCAGAGTACTAGCACGTCGTCGCAGCCCGTGCTTGGAACGTCGTCGCAGCCCGTTCCAACGTACTCTTGCTTTGAGCATGCTAGAACCTTCAACAACGATGAGATCTCAGCCTCCTAGTCATCCTCCTCGACGACTATTTCCATACTAGCTCAATCGCCTCTCAAGCTAACCATTATCATCAACCCGGATCGCATCACCGAGTTATCAACATAGCTTCGCACGTCGTCGCAGCCCGTGCTTGGAACGTCATCATGACCCGTCCCATTTCATCATCATGCTTTGCCTCCTCGCATCATGGCAAAGTCCATCTCAATACCATGCTTTACCTCCTCGCATTATGGTAAAATCCATCTCAACATCATCTACTCCATACATATGAGCTTCAACATCCGCTTCATATGCCACAAGCAGCTTTCACTATTCAAGAGCCTTTCCACTTAGCTTTTGAATCATCTTTGACCATCTTGTCTAGATCTAACTATCAATCAACTAACATACATAGCAATCAATCAAATCAATCATTAGCTTAAGCAATCAAGTAATCGAATATGGTCTAAGTAGGCATTTATAACTACAATGGCAATTTCGTAAATAAATGAGCATAGATATAACATACATGAATCATGGGTTTCTAGCATAGATCCAACAAATATAAATCATGGGTTTTTATCTCTACAACTTGGTAAATGAACTTGCATAAGTAAACATCTTCATAAGTAATGGATCTACGCTTGGATCTAAGGAAAAATGCATAAAATCACTATCTACAACACTCCAACAAACCACCAATCCAATATACTCCTTTGGGTCCGCGTGAGAGATAACCATCACTCACCAAATCACCCAAACACTTCAAAAACTATCAACTTCAGATCTGTACAGCGAAGCTTCAAGCTTGATTCGTCGAAATCCCGCTTGAAACGATGAAATCTAGCTTGGTTGGGTGAAGATCTTCAACTTTAGCTCTTGGATCTTCAATCTCGATCTTCGATATTGGATGGATGTTAGAACTAGATTGGAATGGAGAAAATAAGATGAAGAAATGTTGTGGTCGAGCTCTCAAAATGGCAGCACTTCGTTGCTTCGAAATCCGGTGCCAAAAAGTGAGCCAAAGCCCTCTATTTATAGGCTGAATTCTCCTTAGGTCGCCCAGATCTTAACTCGTAGGCTCGCTATTAGGTCGTTGCCGACCTAAAAAGTCTCAACCTAACTATACTACGACCTAAGACCCATAGTATGCACGCTACCTAAAACATAAGCGCGCGACCTAACAATCTATGCAACCTACCTTAGGTCGTCTAATCGACCTAACTGCACCACATAACTACCCAGCGACCTAACTATTGCCGACCTACCATTCCCAACGACCTTCGACTCATCGAACCCAACGACCTACGACCTAACTGGGACGAGGCTTATCACACGACCTAAAAACTCAACGACTCACTTAGGTTGCTCACGACCTAACTGAGTTACGACCTATCAAATCCACTCGACCTAACACACCCCCTATCTTAGGTCGCTTACGACCTATCTATACACAGCAAACTTAGGTCGTTAATCCTCTTAGGTCGGTCAAATACTTATGTAGGTTAAATTCCTTAGGCCGTTAACTACCTCTAACCCATTAACTCGTCTAACTGCTAGGTCCTTAACCCTAAGTCACTCATATCTATAGGTCGGATATCTGCCTTAGGTCGCTCCCATCCTATAGGTCGCTAATCCTATAAGTCGCTTCCCTCGACCTAAACATCACCACGACCTAAGCCTCTACACAAGTTAACTTCTATAACTCGGCAAAACCCTATAAGTCGCTAACTTGCTTAGGTCGGTCAAAGCCTTAACCCGGTCATATCTACTAACTCGTTAACACATTAGGTCGTTCACCACTCCTCAACGACCTAACATCCAAACGACCTAACCCCTTAGGTCGTCAACCCCACTAACTCGTCCATCCCCTAAGTCGCTATCTAACTCATTAACTCGTAACTCGCGAAGACCACTAACCCGTTAACTCGCTCCAACACTAACTCGAGTTAACTTTCCAATCTAATTTCCTCGCGACTCAAACAACATACAAGTTATCTTCCCCTACGACTTAGGTTAAGGACGACTTGTCAACACTAACGACCTAGAATTCTACGATATATCGACACGTAAAATACGGGTCGTTACATGACCTTAAAAAAATATTCCTCTATTTTGTTTTCAAAGATAAATAAACTGTTTTGAGTTCCCACACCAGTCACATGACTGACTCGGAGTTTATTGTTTTCCTTCCTAAACTCTGGGTGCCCACCAATTTCCACACGGGCAGTCAAGAGTTAAGGTTTATCAGGGTATTCTGGATATTCAGGAGTTGCAGGAGGCAAGCTGGATGGCATAGCGTATTACTAGTATATAGTATTTCTTTTTCCGCTTCATTGTTTGTTGTTGTTTGATGTTGTACACTCTGATGTAATGAAATGTGATGTAATGTAATAACTGATATAGTTCTTTGTTTAAAGATTATTCATTTATTATTATATGTTGTTCCGCTGCGAATTGTGAGATTCTGATATTGTTCTATTTTCTGTTTTCTGTTCCGTTCTATTCTCTGTTTTCTTTTCTCTCTATCTCTTATCTCTTCTGTCTTCTTCTTCTTTTTCTTTTTCTTAAAACCCTAAGTGTTCGGTTCTCCGTCGTCCGATTGCTCGGCAGTCGATAAAGTGAGTATCGATGTTGAATTTTCGAAAGACGAAGAATCGGGTCCTTACAAAATCCAAGCTATAGAACTTGTGTTATAACCCAAAACAAACAAAATAAAATTATAATTCAATACAACATTGAATAGGAATAACTTTGAATTGAAAAGCAATATGAATACACAACTTTTTGCCTTGCTTTCTACACTTGCTAGCACGGCTTAGGGAATGTTTTGGATCAGGTTTGGACATACTTTGGTTCAGGTTTGGGTCCTATAAGGCTTGGCTACAAGGTATTGAAGTGGTGGAGGAGTTACTACGCATGAATATGAAGGGGTTTATGCAAAATAGTGGTTTTTGGTTCATTTTGGGCTTGGCTACATGGATCTATGGCTCGGCTATGGCATGTTTCAGATCTGAACAGAGGATGAAGGTGATGGTTAGGGGTGTGTCAAGGTGGTGGTGGAGCAATAGGAGGTGGCCAAGGTCATCTAAGATGATGGTGATGAAGACTAGGTGGCTAGACATGCTTTTTAAGGAGTTTTAACATAGTTTTTGTGGATTTTGCATCATGGGATGGTCATGGCACTTGCAGGTCAGAGGAGGAAGGGTTTTGGTGGTGTATGATGTGGGGAAGGAAGTGGTGGTGGTCGGTGGAGGAGATGGTGGAGGTGTTAGGCCAAACAAAGCAAGAGAAGCAAGGCAAAAATCAAGCAAAACAATAGAAAAAGGAAGAAGAAAAGAGAGAAGAGAGGAGACCATTGCTTATTTTTCTTTGCTCAGATCTGAAATGGATGTGTATTATTGATGGAATGAGAAACTTTCACGTGAATAAGCAAAAGAAAATGAACGGGTACAATAAATTGATGCGTTGATTGAAAAAGAAACGGTGAGACAACTTTGCGTTTCTTAGCTTTTAAAACCTTCTATACTTCCTTTTCTTTTAAATCGAGTAAAGCAAAATAAACTTCACCAAGTACATCTAAAACCGAAACAAAGTGAAAAAAAATAAAAAAATATAATTAAATTTAATGAAAATATAAAATGAATTAAGGAAATTGCTTAAAAATTGAAAATAGGGTTCAAAAATTACAATTAAAACATCAATGGCTTTGGAAAAATATCTACTTCATTTTAAAAATATTCTAAAGCAAAATTTTGAAATAAAATAATTTATTTATCATTTCTAAAATAAAATAAATAATTAAATTGGAGAAAAATAGAAAAGAACTGAAGAAAATGTTTAAAAATTGAAAACAGGGCATGGAAATTACAAGAAAAATACTACTAGCTCTAGAAAAATTCCTACCTCACTTCAAAAATATTAAAAGACAAAAGCATACATAAAATAACATATCAATACATATTACAATAAAATATGACAAAGAGAAAATAAAATTTATACTATTTAAAATAATAAAATTGCAGAATAAACAAATTGCACTCAATATTGAAATATACATAACTTTCACAAATTAAATCCGTTTTCGACGAAACAAAAAGCAATGTTCTTAAAATTTTATGTACTTTCATCATAAAAGATAAAATTTAAATTTTCAAACTTTTAAAAATTTAAATTTTCAAACTTTTAAAAATTTAAATTAAAAGTCAAAGTTTGACTATTTTGACCAAAAATTCACTTTTTGGAAAATATTCTTTTTAGTCATGCTTTGGAATGATAATTCATATCAACACTAAAGTTTATCATTCAAAATAAATAAAATAAGTTTTTAGATCAAAATTCAATTAAAATAATTAAAATATGCAATTAAAAAAAAATCATAGAATACAGGGTTGTTACACTTTCCCCCACTCAAAACTTTTCGTCCCCGAAACGGAATGAGGTACGGGAAAGCACATAAAAAGATAGAGTGAAACAAGATTAGGACAAGATGACAAGGAGAATGAAATTATACATAATAACTATTGTTATAGGTAAGTTTAACAAGGTGCAGATTATCAAACATTATAGAAAGATTTCTAAACCGAAAGATTATAGAAAGATGCCTATACCTGTCTATAGCAAGACGAGGATGATGAGGACAACAAAAAAAATAGTTTGAAAAACAAAATAAGGACATAAATTTGAAAGCATGGAAATTTCAACTTAAATAGAGAATAAATCTTTTCACAAGTTAAATAAATCTTAACTATCCCAAATTTCATTATCTTATTATCCAATCATCTTAAATTAACAATTTTTAAAACTATGGGTTTGAAAAATAATCATTTATTAAACTCATAATGTACTTAATAAATTTTATTCTTCTTTATTCCTAATTAAAATTAAAATTATTCCTCTCAATATATTTATCACTTATCTTAAACATACTTACACTTATTATAACTGCTTTCTTTTATTCTTAGTTCTTCTAACATTATTTTATTGTATGTTATTCAATTACCCTTTATTATATTTACCTATGTTAATCATTTTATAATTAAAATTTAAGTGTATAACATTTATTATAACCACTCAAATTTCATTTATAAAATCTTTTTATATTGTATATTATCCAATTACATTGTTAACTTCTAAAATTAAGGTAAGTTATATTGGAATGCAATTGAGTATTATACAAATAAAACTTTCCAATTAAATCATTTCATCCTTGAATATTCATCCAATTTTTTTTTTCATTTTTTATAATTGAATTTAAGAATTAAATTTCCGATTTCTTCAACCCATTTAGAGATAAATAAATGTATGTACATAATTTATCGAATCAAATTTAAATTATATGTCAATATATATATTATAAATCAAGTCATAATTTAGAAAATTCAAACCAAATTAAATTCCCAAAACAAAGCTGTAGCAAGACTACAGAATAGTCTCTTCACTTCAAAACTCGAAAATGAACATCGATGATGCTGCAGTCATCATCGAAGTTATTTTCCAGCGACAAAGAAAGAGCACTAATTTTAAAATTTAAAATTCTTTGGAAACAAATTTCTATTTGAAAATACTTTAAATAATATAACCTTTTAAAACTTTAAACACAAGGTTTGAAACCATCGGAAATTAAATTCTCAAATTTCTTGTTCAAAATTCATTTCAGTTCCCAAATCAATTTATAAACAACTATCTATAAATTCATTTATAGAACAATAAATGATAAATTAAGTATTATCATTTCAAATAATCAATTTTAAATCAATTTATTAAGTTCCATAAATTTACTTATATATCAAAATTTTATTTCACTAACCAAATTTTAAAATAATATTGTGTCAGTTTGTTATGTCAAAGTGTTTTAGAAATCCTATCGATAGCGTTGATCAGACGAATCGATCGGAAACCCAAATCAACATCAACAACTCAAACAACACAATATATAAAACAAAACATAGATATACAAGTACAATTCAAAATGTTTGGAAGAATAGATTGGAAACAAAAGACAAGATGATTAAATAACAGAGTAGGGAGGTGGATAAGCTTAAATAAATCACGGGCAACCTTAACTGGGTCAACCGTGACTTAAATAATAAGATCGATGTGGATTTTTAGGGTAAATCTACATTCGATCTCAAGAGTTAAAGTTTGGAATAACAAAAGATATTAGCATCTAAACCAAGGATAGATATAAATCTCGGGTGAATCGATGCTAATTGTAAAGGAGTTTCACCCTTTTACAATTCAATTTTTGAGATTGGCGGGACTGCCAAGTCACTAAAAAGATCATTCGAAGCGGAGTTATGGAATACTCCAGGGTCAAAAAGAAGATGAATAGTGAGGTACACGAATGGATTTTGGAACCGTAAGGAACGTTCCAAAATTCAAAGGAATTGAGTCAAAAAGGAAGAGATTCAAACTCGAATGAAAGTGATTCTGTAAATACATTTACTCCATATGCTGAGTTTTGCCTAGAGCTACCAAAGCTCTGATACCAACTATAACGACCCGGTATTTTCAACCATTCGCATCCATTATAAGTGTATAGGTAGACACTCATGCCGGAATTGAATTGCTCAAAATACCGCGTTGTAAATAAAAATTTGGCAAATCTCAGAATATGCAGTAAATAAAAATCACAGATCACATACACAGAGTAATAAAAATGCGGCGGAAGTAAAAGAGATAGTAGTTTATGAAACTACTATATAAATATATCAGAGTTACATTAGATACAATAGAAGAAATAAAGTATAACAGAAGTTTAAATATGATAACCAAGTACAATCTGAATAGAACAACCGAACTGAAAAGATGAAACTTGACAAGTAGATAATCTTCAGCGATTCAAATCTCCAGAAAGTGGAAATCCAAATCTGTGAATAACTCAGGCTGACCCGAGCGTAAATAAAAATTCAAACACTCGAGTCAGGACATACATACTTATACATGTAAACCAACTCAAGTGAACTGTAGCAAAGGTACAAGTAACTTAGAAGATGCTTGGGACCGCCTATCCTCTAAGGATCCGTTAAACTATTTACTACGTAGTAATATACGCTATATACAGTAGTGTCTAATCAGTAAAGTATAATCATATAGAAAATAACGTAAAGGGGAAGGTGAACCTTAATGCGGTCGATCTTTAAAACCAAAATCGTAGTGGGCTCGCTATAAGGAGATGACACGGCACGCGAGGCAATGCCAGGGTGGATACACCGTTTGCACTCCCGGACCGGTGGTGACGGCAAGCCAGCAGCTTCCGCCTACTCGAACAATACCCCCGAATCAAAGTGGCGCCACATATCGAATCACAAAGGTAATAGAATGATTTCCGATGGAGCATGCTCGATGAAAGGGTGCGACCCTTTGTGTAGCCCGGTATAGCTCCTGTTTTAGTCATTTATGCCAACTCACGGGAGTTGGGTCCACGTAATATACCTCGAGAACGTCGCCACCATCCAACTTCATTCTGGAATCTCCACCGCGTACACAGTTGTTAAAGTGGTTTTCGGTATTGGCCGGCTATAAGACAATATCCGATCCCGGTCTCTTTAATAACCAATTATTATTATAACCCGTAGTAATAACTTAAAAAAAAAATTATACTTCAAAATAAAATATCATTTCGACCCAAATTTTTATCAAAATAAAGATTAAATTATTTCCAAACCATTTCAATATATCATCATACCATGTCTTTCGATTCAAATATTTATCAAAATAAATATCAAGATTTCTAACCATTTCAATATATTAAATTATCATATCCTTTCAAAACTTCCTTTCAAATCATTTTAATATATCAGAATATCATAACCTTTCAAAACTTCGTTCAAAATATCTTATCTTTCAGCACTTCCTTTCAAATTATTTTAATATCAAAATATCATATCTTTTCAAAACAACATTTCAATCATTTAATATATCAAAATATCATCTCTTTTCAAAACCACATTCATGTCAAATCATTATTCATTTTATTCAATTTAAAATACCATTTCAATTCACATTTCAAGACAGTTTATATTCAAAAAAAATCATTTTTAATCATAAAATGAAGTTATTATGTTCAATAATTAAATTATTAAATTTCCAAAATTTTCAACTTCCAAAGTTCATTTATTCACTTAAGTTTATCAAAACAATGAAAATTCACTTTTCGTGGTATTTAGAAAACGCTACAGAAAGATACATTCAAAACAGCTCAATTTAACAAAAGACAACATTTTAAAATGTTGTAATAGGGTTTACTTAAATTTCAAATAAACTTAGTTAAATTCAAAAATTATAGCACTTACAAAAATTGCTATAATAGTTTTTAATTCAATTTAGCTTTTTAGTTCATTATCATCAACTACAGCATTTACAAATACTGTAATATCATTTACATTGTAATTAATAGCATTTCAAAAATGCGGTCAATTAACTCCAAATATTCAATATAATTTCTCAACCAATTATATTTTATTTAAAACATTTTTAACTCATAAAATCATACATTTTCACATTTATAAACATCATTTAATTTTCCTCAAGTTCATGATTTTATAAAGTTAAATTTCCATTCAAAAATCAAGATTTAATAATAATTCACTTATTAAATTTCAATGTCCAATTTTTAAATTCATTGCATTAAATTTCAAATTAACACTTAAGTTCAAATTCTCAAATATAACTTAGTTTTATTTTTATTTACTTAACTAAAAGTTCACTTTTAAGTCAATTTCATAAATTTCCAATTTAGTTATATTTCAAAATTTCAACTTAAAGTATTCATTCATTTCACATTTCAACTTTATTAAAAATCATTAATATGATATAAAATCACTTTGAATTCATTTAAATTCAAATTATTATAAATTTATCATAATTTCAAATTCAATAAAATTTCTAATTATAATTAAATCAAATTTTCCAAAATAACTTACGTTCAAAATTTTCTAACTTTTTATTAATTCATTTTACTTACAATTATTCAGAAAATCAATAATATTTTACAAAAATCCTTTTTAATTAGATTTAAATAATTTTTTTTTAATATTTACATTTCTAAAATAATTTTAAATTTTTTAGAAAACATATATTAACTACGGGTCTGTATATAATTTTCTACACTAGGAAAAGTGATACGGGTAATATATCATTTCTACCCGTAATTTACAAAGAAAATCCAGTTTTTATCATTTAAAACCCGCAATCCCAAGTAAATGAAATAAATTGAAAATCATTCAGGCCTATCATTTCAGCCCATAACAATTTTCCCTTATTCTAAAGTTTGTTCGGGTATGTATCATTTCAACCCATAGTGATTTCTAATTTACAGGGAACTTGCAGTGTGATAAACATATATAAATGAACAGTAACAACATATATATGATAACAGATGATACGACATGAAATTTAACAGGTTTAACATCATATATAAAAAAAAATCACATGGCAGTTATAACATCATATTTAATTCTACACATTCAGTTGTTGTTGTTTCACAACTGCATAAGTATAAATGTCGTGTGAGCTTTACTCACCTTTTATGGCTGGAGATTGCAATACAAATGGCACAACGGATTTTAAAAGGCAATAGCACGATTTTTGATTTGAGTGGAGAGCAAATCCAAGCTATAGAACTTGTGTTATAACCCGAAACAAACAAAATAAAATTATAATTCAATACAACATTGAATAGGAATAACTTTGAATTGAAAAGCAAAATGAATACACAACTTTTTGCCTTGCTTTCTACACTTGCTAGCACGGCTTAGGGAATGTTTTGGCTCAGGTTTGGACATACTTTGGTTCAGGTTTAGGTCCTATAAGGCATGGCTACAAGGTATTGAAGTGGTGGAGGAGTTACTACGCATGAATATGAAGAGGTTTATGCAAAATAGTGGTTTTTGGTTCATTTTGGGCTTGGCTACATGGATCTATGGCTCGGCTATGGCATGTTTCAGATCTAGATAGAGGATGAAGGTGATGGTTAGGGGTGTGTCAAGGTGGTGGTGGAGCAATAGGAGGTGGCCATGGTCATCTAAGGTGATGAAGACTAAGTGGCTAGACATGCTTTTTAAGGAGTTTTAACATAGTTTTTGTGGATTTTGCATCATGGGATGATCATGGCACTTGCAGGTCAGAGGAGGAAGGGTTTTGGTCGTGTATGATGTGGGGAAGGAAGTGGTGGTGTTCGGCGGAGGAGATGGTGGAGGTGTTAGGCCAAACAAAGCAAGAGAAGCAAGGCAAAAATCAAGCAAAACAATAGAGAAAGGAAGAAGAAAAGAGAGAAGAGAGGAGGCCATTGCTTATTTTTCTTTTCTTAGATCTGAAATGGATGTGTATTATTGATGGAATGAGAAACTTTCACGTGAATAAGAAAAAGAAAAGGAACGGCTACAATAAATTGATGCATTGATTGAAAAAGAAACGGTAAAAGAAACGGTGAAACAACTTTACGTTTCTTAGCTTTTAAAACCTTCCATACTTCCTTTTCTTTTAAATCAAGTAAAACAAAATAAACTTCACCAAGTACATCTAAAACCAAAACAAAGTGAAAAAAATATATATATATATAATTAAATTTAAAGAAAATATAAAAAGAATTAAGGAAATTGCTTAAAAATTGAAAACAGGGTTCAAAAATTTTAATTAAAACATCAATGGCTTTGGAAAAATATCTACTTCATTTTAAAAATATTCTAAAGCAAAATTTTGAAATAAAATAATTTATTTATCATTTATAAAATAAAATAAATAATTAAATTGGAGAAAAATAGAAAAGAACTAAAGAAAATGTTTAAAAATTGAAAACAGAGCATGGAAATTACAAGAAAAATACTACTAGCTCTAGAAAAATTCCTACCTCACTTCAAATATATTAAAAGACAAAAACATACATAAAATAACATATCAATACATATTACAATAAAATATGACAAATAAAAAATAAAATTTATGCTATTTAAAATAATAAAATTGCAGAATAAACAAATTGCACTCAATATTGAAATATACATAACTTTCACAAATTAAATCCGTTTTCAACGAAACAAAAAGCAGTGTTCTTAAAATTTTATTTAATTTCATAATAAAAGATAAAATTTAAATTTAAAACTTTTAAAAATTTAAATTAAAAGTCAAAGTTTGACTATTTTGACCAAAAATTCACTTTTTGGAAAATATTCTTTTTAGTCATGCTTTGGAATGATAATTCATATCAAAACTAAAGTTTATTATTCAAAATAAATAAAATAAGTTTTTAGATCAAAATTCAATTAAAATAATTAAAATATACAATTAAAAAAATCACAAAATACAGGGTTGTTACATCCACCTTCTTTTCCTTGTTGACTATATCCTTTTTAAAATATTGTTTATTTATAAACTATATTTTAGAAGTTACTAATTAAATAAAGAATATTTAGAAAAAAATGATTATTGATTTGTTAATAATGTTGAAAAGTATCTTGAGATAAGATAATAAATGTATGAATTATGGAGTTAATGTTTTCAAATAGCCTCTTTGTAAATATAAGTAATAATGTAAATAATTATTTTCAAATAGTTTTCATATATTTTAAAGGTGTTATTTAAACACATAAATGGTATTTTATAAAGGAAGCAAGTAATTTACAAATGATGAAAGGTATTAAAGTATTAAAGATAATTGATTTGCAAATAAAGTTTTCAAACGAATATTTCAAGTAAAATTTATATAGTTTCAAATTTATTGTTTAATCTTGACTGTCAATCTATTTTTCTTTCTAGTTGTTTCTATCTCCTACCTCCTTTCTTTTCGAGGACGAAAAATTTTGAGTGGGGGAGAGTGTAACGACCTGAAAATTTTAAAATATATTTAACTGATATTTTGTGAAATTTTAAACAATTGAATTTGGAAATAAAAATTTAATATTTGTAATAGGTCTAATTAAATATAGCAACCGGTAAATTTTCATCAAATAATATTGAAGTTTAATTTCTTGTGAAATTTTATCTCAGTTTAAATCAGTTAATAACAGTTGAATTTAAAAGTGTTTCGAAACTAAAATATGTCAACATGAGAAAATTTATTTAGAACATTCTGAATAAGACTGTGAAATTCGTTCGCGAAATTCGGACGTTTCTAGCTCCATTTGGATTTTTCCGTACGGAATAGCAGCATTTCTCGGTACCGATTATCGACTTTTGATCAGACGATCGTACCCCCAATATCTGTATACCGTTTTGATCGTCTCATCATACTGATCTCCACAATATATTCGTTTCTGTGTTTTAAAGTCCGATACACAGCGGAACCCGTGAAAACGATACCTTATCAGTACCACCTTCAATGTCTATTCAAATTTCAAACGGCTGGCGGCATTTATTATCAGCTGTTACTTTTCCATCTTTTCAATGCATTGATGACTGCCTTTATTTACGTAAGTTTTGAAATAAATTTTTTTATACGTTAGCATTTATTAAATGTGAACATTTGCATTTCTTTTTGATGAACTATTCGAACTTACTCTCTGGACCATGCACTAGCATTTCAACTTCCACCTCACTTTATTGCTTGAATTATATTATATAAACAAACACGTTTCAATTGAAGCCCTTAATTTTTTTCATTCTCCGCCTCCACCCTATAGCAGATGCTACCACCCAGTGCTCCGCGCCGATCGCCCGCCACCTCCATCAGTATCTGCATCATCACCAGCCATCAATCCCAGATCTACCGAACTCCTCCTCTCTTCCCTTCGCCCAACGCAACACCTTCCCACTTCGGCCACCTCAGGAACTCGCCAAAGCCACCATCCCCTTCTCAAGCCGATCCACCTCGCCTTCTTCTCCGCCGAGCGTCCCATCACATCTATACCGCATGTATGTATTTTATATAGGTTAGTTATATATATATATATATATATATATGTAAACTGGTATTTGATACGAGCTTTGCATAAAATATATAATTTTGTGTATATATAACTGTATATGTATATTGAAGATCTGTTATATATTTATGGGGATATATATAGTTACAGTTTTGGATTTCATTTGTTGATGCATATATGTTTCACTTCTTTTGGATTTTGGCTGCCGTGTTTTATATAGGTATATAATAATAATGATTCTAAACTATATTTATATCTTATATGTATATTTTATTCACCTTTGATTTAACTATATATATATATTATCATATGATGGGTTTCACTGTGTTGTATACGTGATAAGCTACTGGCATGTTATAGTAGTATATATCTATAGCTTATTTCTAGTATTCTATCTTGTTATATTTCTCTTTAATATAGTTAGTATATATATAAGTTTATTTATATAAAAAGTTGAAAGCTATATATATCATTACATTCATTATGTCTGAAACTTCTTATATTAATATATATAGGCTGCATGTGTTTGTTATAAAGTTTGCTTTACTGTATATTTATGGTTAGGTGTTCAAAGCTTGAAGGTTGTGTATATACTTTGCTATAAAATATAAGATTTACATATACAAAGTTTACAAATATGTTGAGTTTCAATATATATTTTATAAAGATCTTTATATTTCAGGTTGATGTTTATATTTTAAAATATTGGAAGTTGTTGTATACATTTATACGTGTCGTGTATAATATGTTGTTTCTAAATACATGGGTTTATAAGTTTTAATTTGAAAGGGTATAAATATATATAGCTAATATATGTTGTTTTCCTGATATGAAACGTCAGGTATATGTTATATGATAAAGCTGGGTTATACTTATTTCTATGGTAAACATTGTTTAAATTATGCATATTATGTAGCAATGGTTATAGTTCAAGTATATGTATTAGCTATGATGTGATGGTGATGTATTCATATATAAGTTATATTATATTTATAAGTCTATCATATATATGTTTCTGTATTGGGTTATAAAAGCTATACATTTCATTTCTGTTTAAGTTTATATATATATATATATATATATATAATATAATGAATTGTTTATATTGATTTATGGTAAATATTGGTTTGAAATTAAAAATATATTATATTTTAACTATATGTTAAATTTATTTGATAATTTTATATATATTTTAAATTTATTCCTGGGTTTTGTATAAATTAATTTATTTTAATAAGAGTAGATATTAGACTTTAAATTATATATATCCTATTCTTATCGATTTCCCATTTATCAGCTTTGTCCATCGAATTCGTGCCCATCTCACTTTGCTTTGGAAGTCGCGCTTGCATTTTGTAACTCAACTTCATTATCTATCTTCTAGCTTCGAAAGGTGAGCAAGCACTCACGATTAATGTTATTATATTTATTAAATTTGATTTCAATTGAAACGACAATTGAAATATGCTATTTTAATTATTTAAATTGCTATATATATGCTGTTATCTGTATCCGTTCACCTATGGGATATGACACCATATCCTGTTGTTTATGTTATCTGTTATTTATATCAATGATGTATGCTTATCGTACTATTATCATATCTATTATCACTCTGCAAATTCCCTGTTAGCATAGAAATCACTATGGGTTGAAATGATATATACCCGAACGGACTTTAGAATAAGAGAAAATCGTTATGGGTTGAAATGATAGACCCAAGCGATTTTCATTTGCATTAAATTTGGGATTGCGGGTTGAAATGATATACACCCGTATATATTAAATTGCGGGTTGAAATGATATGTACCCGTATATATCAAATTACGGATTGAAATGATAAATATCCGTATTATTTGACCATAGGATAGAAATTATATATCGACACCGTTAGTCTATATATAAATAATATGAAAATGATTTCAATGGTTTTGAGAGGAAATATATATGGTATTATTTAAATTTGTAAATATTACGTATATAAATAAGCCTTTATATAAAATAAATTTAATAATAAGCTTTATATTTTGTAAAGTTAAATATGTTTCAAGATTATTTAATTTGTTATTTTAAAAATAGATTTTAAATGATTTTATAACTTAAGGTTGGGAGGATAAAATTGAATTTAATTAAAATTGTAATTAATTTAGAATTTTATTTAATTAAATCGATTTGAAATTTATTGAATTTGAGGGCTTTAAGATATGATTTTGTAACTTGATTTTGATTTAAAGTGATTAAATGGATATTTCAAGTTTTAAATAAATCAAAGGAAATATTTAGTTTAATGTAATTTAAAGTGAATATTTAAAAACTAAATAAAAACGGAGTTAAATAAAATATATATGAAAGTATCAATTTAAATGGAAATATATAATTGAAATGGAAATGATATTTTGGTTTTGAAGTATAAATTAATTTGAAATGACAACGATGTTATAGTGTATATTTCTACATTGTAGATAGTTCCGTGGATCCTTAGAGGATGCTTATCCCAAACATCTTCTAAGTTTCTTGTATTTCAGTTGATATTTCACTTGAGTTGGATTTATGGATGTAAGAATGTTAATCCCGACTCGAGTGTTTGGTGTTTTGCATTAGGCTCAGATCAGACTGAGTGATACAGCATTTGAGACTCGCCTTTGGAGTTTGGAGCTTCGTTTGAGGATCCAACTATCGATTCCGCTTTTAGTTTTCCTTTTGATTTGTTCAGAGAGGTCATCAGTTTGTATTGGAGACTTCACTGTATTTGAGATATTCTGCTGTATTTTATTCTAACTCTAGTGTTTATATAGTAGCTTCTTGAACTATTATTAATCTATTCCACTGCATTATTTTATATTACTCTGTGTCTGTGATACTGTGATTGATTTATTTACTGTATATGCTGAGTTTTGCCAATTTTTAATTAACAATCTGATAGTTTGAGCAATTCAAGTTGGGCGTGTGCGGATGCGAATGGTTGAAAGTATCAGGTCGTTATAACATTATGCTCCTAAACTAGATAAATATGTGTTAATGATGCTTCTTCTTTCAAATAAAATATCATGAAGTGGTTCCTACACATCAAAAAAATTGGTATCGTTCTACATTCATTCTTCGGACCAATTCTTAAAGGTAAACATGTCATGCTCTCTATAGGGAATAAATACATCTAATTAAATGATGTTGCAAATAAGTAGCCCATGTCTAAAAAACTCAGCTAATATTTTTGACATGCATATTGCACAAAATTTTCTAGTGCCGATTTAACATGTTGATATCTCTTTACACCACCTAAAGTTAATATGTTGTTTCTTGTGCAAGTGTAATTCTTCTATCAGGGTTAGCCATGTAGTTTTCCATGAATCATCCTCTTCAAGAACCAACTGTCATGGACAAGAACGATATCTACAATGTTTATATAGTGGAACATCTTTCACACTTTCGAAGACATGTTCATTAAATGATGGACTAAAATGCTTGAAAGCAAATTTAGTAAGTGACAACTCACCTTTGAATTAGTAACCTTGTACCTTGTTTCTTTTGTTTAATTTTATTACCAATAGATATTTTTGTAACGACCTGCCATTTTGGACTATTCGTATCCGCACATATCAGACTTAAATAATTCAAAATACCGAATTGTTAATTTAGATTGGAAAAACTCAGATATACAGTAAATAAATAATCATAGAATCACAGACACGGAGTAATAATATGCAGCGGAAGCAAAAGATAGTAGTTCATGAAGCTACTATATATATAATAGAGTTAAATAAGTTACAACGGAAGTAAGGAATACAATAGTCAAATACAAGAATTAGAATACATCACTGGAATCAACTGAATATCTGAAAGCTGGATGGATAGCTGGACCTCCAGACGAAGCTCCAACTCCAAAGGTGAGTCTCAAAAGCTGAATCACTCAGTCTGACCCGAGCGTAAAGCAAAACACAAAACACTCGAGTCAGGATTAACATTCTTATATCAATAAATCCAACTCAAGTGAAATAACAATTAAAATACAAGCAACTCAAAGGACGTTGGAATAACCATCCCTTAAGGAACCGTTAAACTATCTACTATGTAGTAGTGTATGCTAAATAGATAATGCCTATCAGAAATATAAATATCAAAATAGTGTTAAGGCGTTACCATTATCCCCCTTAACACATTTTATATCAGTGTTATAGACTATACAGCACTGTAAACTCCACCGTAAACTAGTGGGATATCAGGAAGTACTCCATAGGTATAACACAAAACAAATTCATAGTGGTCGCGTATATAGGGATACAAGCATGACAAGGCACATGAGGCAATACCCAAGGTAGTGAAACTACCGTTTGCCTGATCCGGACTGGTGAGAACATATCGCCACAACGATCGCAACACCGCGAACAACACTCCCAAAATTTACGAGGGTGCACTAATCAATAACAAGTAGTGAGTAGTATACGAAGAAGTGTGTTCCCTCGAGGTGGCTAACCCCATTTGGCCCGGCACGGCTCCCGTTTTAGTCATTTCCAATTTGACACAAGTGTCAAGGCTATCCATTATCGTTCACTTTCTTCAGTCATCACATACATCATTCCAACCACTTCATTCTGGATCGCACTCCGCGTATAGTTATTAAAGTGGTTTTCGGTTTAGACAGAGAGTATGTCCATAACCGATTCCGGTCTCTTTAATAACTTTCGTAATTATTACACCGATTGGTCGTTTAATAGATTTCCAAAAACCAAAACAATTTCAATTCCAATTAGAAATTTTTAAACCAACATTCCATTTGTCTATCTTTATCAATTCCCATAATTTACGTTTCAAAACTTCTAAATACTATTTCAAAATCTTATAATTAAATTTCAATCTTTATTTAAAACAATTCAAATACTGATTCAAGTTCGCATATAAGTTTCATTCCGAAATCATTTAAATTAAGTAAATTTTAACATTCAAATAATTTAAATTTATTGATCGGTTTCGTTCAATATTTATTTAAATTAAGTAAATTTATCATTTAAAATAATTTCAATTGAATTTCCAATTCATTAAATCATTTAATTAAGTTTAATTCCCGTATATCAAAACTTACAAATTGAATAAAATTAGATTCGTCAAATCAAATTCTCTAAAATACAAGTCTTACATTAATTTCAATAAACCACATTTTATTTCCTGTTAAAGAAATTCAAATTCCACTTATTTATTTACTTAGTTACAAATTTCTAAACTTAATTAATAAAGAAACTTAATTTCACTTATTCAAGGAGTTCAATTTCATTTGTTAAAGATTTCAATTATATTTAATTATTAAATAATTCAATCTTATTTAATTATTAAATAATCACAAAACTTAATTAATAATCTAAAATTTTAATTATTAAATAATTTCAAAACTTAATTAATAATTTCAAAATTTAATTATTAAACAATTAATTTTAAACAACGTTCCTTTATCAACTATTATGTTAATATTTTATTCCAGATTATTTAATATTAATATTTTCCTTTCAATAAAATTTAGATTTCATTTATTCCAAATATTTATTATTTATTTAAATAAATCTTTATTTTATTTTAAAATCCAATTATTGACCAATCGGTTTATTTAATTCTCTATCCTAGGTCAAGTTCATTTGGGTATTTATCATTTCAACCCGGTTCCATTCAATTCAAAAATCAAAACATAGCAAAGGGAACTTGCAGTTTGATAACTAGGATGGTGTCAAAGTAAATAAACAAGCAATAACAATAATCAATAACAATCCAATAGTTTAATTAAATAATCCCGGAATGATCATATTAATTTACACTGTTGTTTGTGCAAATTAATATAATTATTTCTAGAATCTACACTATCATTTCATGTAGATTAAAGATTATTTCACTAATATTAATATGGTTTTTCACTTGTCATTCATTATTCAGTTTCATACTACATCGATTTTATACAACATACATTCAATGGTTCAAGGTGTAGTTAACATTATTTCTACGTGCAATTTATTTAACATTTAAAGGGGTCGTATTATACAACTTTAACATATCAAATTCAACATATATATTAATTCAAATTTAACTATGCCACGTCAAATTCAATTGCATATTATTTATTACTTATACATTTACAATTTAACGTCCAATGTAAACATCAAACAATCAATTTTCAACCAAACTGGATTATCATCGTATAAGTAACAAATAATGGTGTCAGATGTCACAGGTGAACTGATGCAGGTAATAACATATATATAACAGTGTAAATAACTAACAACAACATGTCGTTTCAATTGAAATCTAATTTAATAAATAAAAGAACATTAATCGTGTGTGATTGCTCACCTTTCGAGGTTAGAGATATTAGACTGCGCGACGGGTTACGAATCCAAACCCGAATTCCAAAGCAAGCACGATGGCACGAGTTTAAAAATCAAAGCTAATGATAAGAATAGATGGAACAAATCAGAATGGAGTCGATGAAGATGATTAGTATAAGAGAACCTATATAACCATATATAACTATATACATAAAAATTCATATTCTAAATTCAATGCAAATTTTTTTTTTTTAAAATTATTGTTTAAATCAAAACACGTAAAAAATGATTTTAAAGTCAATACGTTATTGAAATTAGTATATACTAATTATAAAAGAAAATTACTACAAAGCTTTATAACTAATATAAATATAACAAGCTGGAACAGATATGTATAGAATCAAACAAAATATCTACACTAACATAAATAAAACAAACAGTAACAAAGTGACAACACATATAATGAAATATATATACACAGTCACATAACATCATGTAATGTAAGCAAGATATTATATGCATAACTATATATAATTTAAAACTAATACCTATATAAAAAAAATTATTTTTTTATAACCGTATATATATACAAAATATAGATATAACGACAACAACAAACAAAAGGTATACATACTATTATACAACTTATTAAATGACTGATATATATATATATATATATATATATATATATGTACAGATAGCCTACATTTTCTTTGTAATATACTTACATACAACTATATTTAGGTACAATTATGTATTAGCACAAATACACTATATATAACTCACGCATGCATCCACAATAAAATAAAAATAAACAATGCTAGGTTTTTGTATAAATATAAAGCATGAACTGGATAGTGTATATCAAATATAGATGGCGAACATATGAACAACCTATACTATAAATATACCTTTAAAATATAAGGAAGAACAGCCAATATAGCAAAAGTTGAACAAAATGCAAGGCAATGGGAGGCCGGAGGCTAGTTACAGTCACGGTCCTGTCAAAACGAATGGAAATGGTAGAGGGTTGGGGTTGTGGCTTCGATGAGGTAAGGTAGTGTGGGTTCGTAGGCAAGAGGCAGGAGCAGGAGGCCTTGGTGGAAAGAGGGAACGGCTGATGGAGGACTTTGGGTTTCGGTGCTAGGAGGTTGATAGGCCGGGCGGAGGGTGGTGAGATGGGTAGGCGGTCTCGGTAGGGTGGTCAGGTGAAGTAGACGCGGGTTGTAGGTCGCTGGGGCTAGTATTCGGTCGGGAAGGTCAGGGGAGTAAGGTGGGGTTTGGGTGGTGGTGCGGCCTGTGCCTAGTGGAGCCGGTGGGTGGGAGTTGGTTGTCGGGGGGTGAGGGCGGAGGGTACTGGCGAGACCTACAGGTGGGAGCGGGATGGCGAGGGGGTGGTTATGGCAAGTGAGGATGGTGGGGAAAGGACTGATATGGTGAGGTAGAAAATATAAAGGAGAAGGAGAAAGAACAGTGGGCTCGTATATATACTTAGCTATATGGAAACTTGAATTATTATTTTTCTCAAGCTAAATAGAAGGAAGGTTGGTGGAGGAACGTTTGTGCGTAGGGGATGGCACATGAGAAAGAGAACAAAAATTAATAAAAGTAAATAAAATAAGATGGAAAGAAATAGAAATAAGAAGAAGAAGAGATAGCACTTTAATAGAACGCGGCCAACTATGCTGACGGGAATGAATAGTTACACCACTAATATTTAATTAAATATTCACAAGCCAGTATAGAATGAGACCGGGAAACGAAGCAACAAAAATTAATTGAAGTGATGAATGACAACCGGCTACAGTTGAAATTTGGAAATTTGAAAAAGCAGGCAGCTGCCAGAATTTACACGGCAGATAAAAGAAAGAGCATAGGGAACCCAAAAATCAAACCGCGGAACCGATATGGAAATTATTCCATAAATTTCGCTATCTTTCGGACTTAGAAACACATAAACGAATATACCACGAAGATCAGCATGACGAGACGATCAAAACGGTATATAGATATCAGTGATATAATTGAATTATAAAATTTCGAATTTTCTACTAGTAGAAAATGCAGCAAAAATGCTGAAAAATAAGATCGACGGAGCTAAAGAAGTCCGAATTCGGAAAATGAAAAATGGCGCCTTGCTCAGAAGATGATTTAGAATTTTTCTATGTAAAAATATTTAAGTTTCGAAAACATTTTGTTTTCATCAATTTTTAACTGATTAAATTGAAATAAATTTACGCACGAAAATAAACTTCATATTTTCGGACGAAAATTTACCTTTTGCTATGTTTAACTTGACGCATTCCAAATATCAAATTTATATTTCAAAATTTTGTTGTTTAAAATTTCACAAAATTTCAATTAAATATACAAATACAATAAATAAAATTATTAAAAATTTACGGGTCGTTACATTCTCCCCCACTCAAAACTTTTTGTCCCCGAAAAGGAAGGATGTAGGAGAATAGAAACAACCAAAAGAAAATAGATTTGAATTTCAAAATAAACAATTAATTTAAACCATATAAATTTCAATTTAAATTAATTTGTATTCAACAATTGACTTTAAACTCACGGAATTTCATTAACTTGGTTTATTTTCAATTTATCATTTTTTTTCAAAATTTATTTCAAACAACAATTTATTTTATTAATCTATTTATTATTCAACTAACCCAGTATTCTATTTATCCCTATTAATCATTTTATAATTTAACTTAAGTGTGTAATAAATTTTTTTTCGCACTCAAATTTCATTTAAAAAGACAATTTATATTGTATATTATCTAATTATCTTAAATTAACAATTTCAAAGATCATAAATTTGAATAGTCATTTATTATAATCATACTTTGTTCGACAAATTTAATTCTTTTTAATTCCAAATTATTATTAAATTTATTCTACTTAATATATCTTATCACATACGTATTAAGTATATTTACATTTATTATAACTACTCCAATTTTATTTAAAAATTCCTTTGATATCATTTTCTATTGTATAATATTCAATTACATAATTAACATTTGAAAATTTAGGCAAGTTATATATAATGCAATTGAGTATTATCCGAATGAAATTTACAATTCACTTATTTCAAGTTAAGCATTTATGCAAAAAGAATTTGGCTTCATTTATAATTGAAATTCATCCTTTAACAAATTTAAGAATTAATTTCCGATTAGCTTCAAACAACTTAGAGACAAAAATAAATAAATAAATAAATAAATAAATAAATATGTATATATATATATATTTATTCATAATTGTGATGACCCGACTTTCTCACCACAGAAAAGTCGTATCAATATGAAGAAAGAAAGGGATAGGAAAGAGAAAAGAAAGAGAAGAAATAAGAAACAACATCAGAATCTCAACAGCGGAACGAATAAATTATATTAATAACATAAATATTACATAGTAAACAACACTAATCAGAGTTACACAGAAATAACATCTCATACTACACAGTTATAAACACCTGTCAAGTTATACAACTCAATACAAATAAATACCAATATAGAGAACACACAACGAAACTATATATATCTATAACGCAGAAGCCTGCTGCTCCATTTGCTCCTCCACAATTCGTCAAAAGCTAACCTGAATCCCTTGGCTACTCGTAAAAATTTGAGTAACCAAGAGTTTAAGAAAACAAAAGATAAACTCTGGGTCAGACATGGGTCTGGTGTGAGTAATAGGTTAAAGTTGCTTAACTATGAAAAACCTTTGAAAAGAAAGGTACCACGTAAGACTTCCCACACATAAACATGGAAAAGTTTTTACCTTACGCTAACCAAAACATTTGATAGGAAATCTAGTGATATTATAATAGGTCTAGTGCTTTCAAGTAAATAAGAAATAGACGAAATTGTTACATTATTAAATTCCAGCTACTAGCCACAAAAGTGGGTAATACAATCAAAACCGTTGGCACTTATTGGATTTTGGATTCCACACAATGGCAGGGCTACTGGGGTACCGCCCGTCACAGTACGTGGCCTAGATCAACGTACCGAGGAGCCACCCTAACTCCCCTGCAACACAAGACCCGAACCATCCCTTACTGGACAGTCCTGAACAATACAACCCCACAGTTGGTGTACATCCAACCGCCCACACAGCCGAAATAAAAAGGGACCTCTACACAGGGGTAAATCTCGCTCTCCAGTTGGAGCTACCCACGAAACCTTGCTGCACCTCCCCTGTTTTAGCCATTCTCGGTTGATGAGGCTTGAGGCTACGATTACCTTTAGAGAACACATCTCTTAGAATGCTCATTGTCCACCTGACGATGTTCTGAAAGCATTCAATCTATACAAGTTCGTTCTGGGTTTGAACGAAACCGAAGGCATTATCTCATTACACTCATTTTGGAATCACCCTCAGAGTTAACGTCGATAACCCTTGCACTCTAAATCACCATCTCGAACCTATAAGAACTATCTCTGTCGAACTCATCACGGAATCACCCGCAGAGTTATACTGACGTATAGTCCTTACACCTCGAGTCTTTACTCTTCACAAGAGAATCACGACCTTTCGTTAATTTGGATCGATGTGGTTTTCAGATATCCAAATATGGAAACCCGATCCCGGTCTCATCGAAATCCAAAGCGTGTCTTTTAAGGCCAAGTTGTTTTAAAGGTTTAAAACAATTCAATTATCTATATATCCAAATAGATAAATCACATATTCACAATGGATAATCAACATTATCATCATATCAGATAAACCATATCATCATTATCCAAAAAGATAATCTATATCAACATCACAATGCAACCAATCCATCCAAATCACTCAACATTATCTATCTTATATCTGAGATTCAAACCATCTAAGCAAACAACATTATCCATCCATATAAGCAATGATTTACCACACCAAATATAATTAATTTAAAAGGAATTAAATTAATTACCTCATTTCTAATTAATTTAAAGTAAATTAAATTAATTACTTCACCATCACCAAACTTTCTTACATCATTATCAATCAATTAATTAATCATCCACCAATTATTTATTTTAATTAATCATCCCTTATTAATTATCCTTTAATTACATTCGAGTAATTATTCACTAATTAATTTCTCAAATTATATTTAACCAAATACAGTAATTAATCTTTCATTACTTCCTTAATTAATTAATTAAAATTAATTACATTATTCCTTAATTAATAAAATTAATTAATTAATTCATTGATTAATTATTTCTAATTAAACCCATTTTTAATTACATCATTAATTATAGTAATTAATGATTTCTAATTAAATTTTCTTTTAAATTAATTACATTAAGTAATTAATCTTTATTCAAACCATAATTGTTAATCACCCTTGAAATAACTCCATTCAGTAATTAACTTCCCTTAATTACGTCACCAAATAAATTAATTACTCCTTAATTAATTATCTCTAATTAATCCCTTGATTAATTTACAAAGTAATTATACTCAAATTAATTCATCATCAAATCACTTCAAATTAATTACATACAGTAATTACCCATTAATTACTTCTCTAAGTAATTCCCTTCATTTAATTACATTAGGTAATTATACTTCACAATCATCAATGATTAATCTAAATTAATTAAACTGAATTAATTAACTTAATCTAGTCAAATTAAACTCAATTAATTACAATAAGTAATTAACTTTCCTTAACTACTTCCATAAGAAATTATATTTAACAAATTACACAAATGATTATATTTAAATTAATTAATCTAATTAATAATTAAAATTAATCACATTAATTAATTATTATATAATCCTTAGTTAATGACCTTCATTAACTATTTAACGATTCATTAATTATTTTTCTAAAATAATTAACTTATTTTAATCATTACTAATTACAAATTAATTAATCATTAATTAACCCATTAATTAATCCCAAATTAATTAAATAATTAAGTGTTAACTAAAACTTAATTAATCCATTATTACTTGATTTATTAATTATTAATCATTAATTAAAAACTAATCTTATTTAATTAATTAATCTTAATTACAAGCTAATTATTCTAAGAATAATTAATCTTAAACCCTTAAGATTAGACCCTTATTTACAATTTTATTAATTTATTAAATAAATTAATTACTCATTTAATTACCCTAATAATTAAATGAAATACAAATTATTATTTAACTTTACAAGTTTTTAAAAATCAATCTAAAACCTTTAAATGATAAATAATACTTTTATTATAAAAGAAATTTTGCAAAAGTTAAAACAAATTCCTTTTTAAATTAAAACCATTTAAATTTTACATTATCATTCAAATTTGTTTAAATACTTAAATTTATAAAATTTAAATCTATTTTGAAACAAGGATTCAAATCCAAATTTGAATCAAATTTAAACTTTGTTTAAACATTGCTTAATATTTCAATTTTAATTTTTAAATTCAAATTTCTTTAAAAACACTTTTAAACCATAAATCCCCTTTAAAGTTATTTTAAACAAATTTGAAAACTTATTCATTTCCATCTCGAGATTCAAATTAAAACTTGAATTCATAATAAAAAAAATTAGATTTAAAACATACTTTAAATTCTTGTTTAATAATTCAAATTCAGTTAAATTTTTGAAACAGGCAAGTGTCAAATCTGAGTAAACTAATTTGAGAAAAATCTCAGAGCAAGTTGAGTATCATTTCTTTTGAACTGCAAATTAAATATTGTCAGGTACAAAACTCTGAAACAACTAACACCCGAGCCTACTCGACAACTATTCCGAGCCCACCATCCCTCATCTTCGAGCAAATCATAAATCAACCCGATACAAACATGAGTCTCCCTTTCCTTCCCCAAAAAACGGATACCCAAGAACCATGTGCACCTGCACCACAGGAGCAACCATCTCCGACCCCTCGCAACCCCCTACGCAAGTCACTGATCATCAATGAAAGCCATTCTGACCTTCGAATCAACTGCAGAAACCCCACATTCCAATTAGAACATTCGAGCTCGAAATCAACAACAATGTCGCTACAGGAATTTACCTAAATCACCAAATTCCGACCTCCAGGGAAGCTCCACCTCCGGCCACTTCTTCAACCTCACCCCATCTATCACCATCTCAAAACAGGGCAAGCTCGATCACTTATTTTGATCGCGGTGATCAATTTACCGATCACAGTAAAAACTAGGGCTTATCAACTTCAATTCCAAATCCCCATCACCACACTGCATTAATCCTTCCTCCAGTATTTTTCCCCACAACTTAGTTCATAAATCCATCACCAGAATCAATATTGGCCACTCCGATCACCTAGGTTGATGATTCAAACCCAAAATAGGTTTTCTGCTTAAACCAGAATTTCCCAATCAATCTCAATCTAAAAATTAAAATTTTAGTTTTAAAATTCACTTCTTTGATCTTGTAACTTGTTTATATTTTTAAATTACAGAATCCAGATGATTTAATTTTATTTGTATAAGAATTTGTTCTGTTGCATTATTGAGTTTCCAGAGATAATCCAGAATTTCTTATATTAAATAAAATTTAAACTTAGCTTATGTAGCACGACCATATTGGGTTTTAAAACTTAAATCTTAACACATACTAAATCACATGAAATTAATATTCCTAAGCCATTCTAAAATCTGAAACCCAAGTGCAGAGTTACAGCAGCATGCACAATTTCAAAAACTCATGTATACACCAATAACAACTTGTAAACAACACACAATCACAATTATTTCCAGAGTATAATAATAAACTAAATTTATACTTAAAATTTTTAAAAAAAGAAGTTACTCACTGAGTTTTAGGGGCAGAGCATCCAGGTTTTTGACAGGTTTTGGGATTTGAATGCTTTATGAATTTTGAACTTTAATTTGCTATTGAACTTAAAACTTTAATTCCAGATTAACAGATGCATGTTTGCCTTTTTAAACTGCAGTTGTTTATTAAAACATTCATCTTGCTTGCTGGAATGTGTTGCTCCTTGATTTCATTTGCAAGCCTTCCAGAAAAATGCAAGCATGGATTTTTTTTCAAAGCAGAAAAGAATTTGCAAGCTCTCAGTTGCATGCAAGTTTTTGATGCTGCAATTTGATTTTCAGATGCATGCAGATACTGATTTCATGTTTATACTTTTGAAGAGCTACAAGTTTCTGATTTGCAGAATGGATTTCAGATTTATGAATTGAAGGGCTACAGTTTTGAGGATGGTTTTCATTTCAGATTCACATGCATTTCAGTTTTAAAGATAGATTTGGTTTAGAGGAAGATTCAAACAGATTTGAAGAAGAAATTGGCAGATTTCTAGGCTAAAGATTTATAATTTGAGGGAATTACAGATTTTAGTTTTCTATTTTAGAATGAAGAAGTTCTGCAGATTTTTAACTGAAAATTTCTTTAAGTTTGAAAAAAAAGGAATAGAAAAGAAAGTAGAATGAGGAGCAAAGTTTTTATATAAGAATTTTTTCGATTTAATAAAAAGAAAACTAAAAAGACACTTGTTCAAATTTAAACATTTGTTACTTTGTTTTCTTATATGACCAACACATGTCTTTTAGTATCTTAAGAAACTAACACATGTACTTAAGTATTTTAATTTTAATTCTAAATTGTTTATAAAACTTTAACTTATTTTATAAAAGCTTTTTAAATCTTATTTTACTATTTCCTATGTATATATAAATCTCTCCCTTATTTTTTAGAAAAACAAAACAAAACAATTTGTAATTAAAATCTTATTCAAATATTTTAAACAATTATTCTTTTAAATTTCCAAAATATTGAATTCAAATCTAAATTAGTTTATCAAATCAAATTTTAAAATCAAGTTATATATATAGATGCATATATAACTCTTGTTAAAATTCAAAATAACAAAACCTATTTCTAAAAATCTATTTATGTTTTATGAAAAACTAAGTATTATCATTTTTATTTAAAAATAACAAATTAAGCAATATTAAATAATTTATAAAAGAGATTATGAACAAATTAAGATCATTTGTAATTTGTATTGTAAATTCTTATATATATAAATTCCAAATAATATAAAATAAAACTTAGCTTTTACATTTATGTAATTTTAAATTCATATTTTTAAGCTAAATAAAATTTTAAAACAAATAAGATTTATCATAGTATAAACAATAACATTATTTATTAAATTGTGCTGAAAAGCCAATTGTTAAATTTAGATCAAATTTTTAATTTACTAAAAATAAATTAGAATTTGAAAATCAATTCATATACCAAATTCCAAATCAAAGTTTATCAACTTATAATATATACAATTATATATATTATAAACAGAAAACAGTTTATTAGCTTTAAAAGATAAAATCTACCAATTTAAATATTTATTAAAAGGTGATTATTAGATCAATTCAAAATTTATTGTCTAAAATTATCAAATCAATTTAATTTTTAACACAGATTATTAAATTTATATTGCCAAATTTCCAGGATATCACAATAATATATCAAATCAAATTTAAAATCTTCAATATATATTATAAATCAAGTCATGATTAGAAATTCAAATCAATTTATTTTTCAAACAAAAGTTTAGCGGGCTACAGGATAGTCTCTTCCCTTCGAAACTCGAAAATGAATATCGATGATGCGGCCGCCATCACCGAAATTATTTTCCAGCGACAAAGGGAAGAGCACCGATTTAAACCTTTAAATTCTTCGAAATGATTCTTTTTGAAAAGATTTAAATAATATACACTTTAAACCTTTCAAATCAAGTTTGAAATCACCGGATATTAAATTCTCAAATTTTAGTTTAAATCCATTTAAATTTTAAATCGATTTTAACCCAGTTTTATAAATTCATTTATTTATATTAGTCAATAGTCAATGGTTTACAAACAATAAATGAAAATCAAATATTATTATTTCTGGCAACAAATTCATTAACAATTTAGTTTCACAAAATTTATACTTATATATATATAATATAATCATACAAAAATTTATTTTATTTACCAAATTTGAAAATAATATTGTGTCAGTTTGCTTCGCTCAAATGTTTTGGAAATCCTATCGATATCGTTGATCAGACGAATCGATCGAAAACCCAATTCAACATCAACAACTCAAACAACACAATATATAAAACATTTTTAATATAAATTTACAAATACGCTTCCTCACTCGACAATACAAGAATGGATTCCAAAGCAAGGATAGAGATTCAAATTTGATGGGCTTAAATTAAAGAGAATTCCGATTCGAAGAAAAGTTTGAAACAAAGATAAGATAATTCAATTAACAGAATCAGGAGATGGACAAGCTTATTTAATTCAAGGGCAACCCTACCCGGGCCGACCGTGGCTTCAAGAATAGGTCGATGTAGAATTCCAAGACAAATCTACATTCGATTGCAAGAGAAAGAATTCAGGCATAACAAGAGATAGATAGCATTGTAAACCGAGGATACAGAAATGTCCGGTAAATCAATGCCTATTATAAAGGAGTTTCATCCTTTTACAAATCATTCGAAGTTTGGCGAGACCGCCGATTCATTATAAAGGTCATTCGAAGTGGAGTTATGGGATGCTCTAGAATTGAAAGGAGACGAATAGTGATGGACACGAATGAATTTTGAACCGCAGAGAACGTTCCAAAATTCAAAGGAATTGAGTCAAAAGGAAGAGATTCAAACTCGAAATGTAAGTGATTCTGTAAATACATTTACCCTATATGTTGAGTTTTGCCTAGAGCTACCAAAGCTCTGATACCAACCGTAACGACCCGCTATTTTGGACTATTCGCATCCGCACATGTCGGACTTGGATAATTCAAAATACCGAATTGTTAATTTAAATTTGGCAAAACTCAGATATACAGTAAATAAATAATCACAGAATCACAGACACAGAGTAATAATATGCAGCGGAAGCAAAAGATAGTAGTTTATGAAACTACTATATATATAACATAGTTAAATAAGTTACAACGGAAGTAACGAATACAATAGTCAAATACAAGAATCAGAATACATCACTGGAATCAACTGAATATTTGAAAGCTGGATCGACAGCTGGATCTCCAGGCGAAGCTCCAACTCCAAAGGTGAGTCTCAAAAGCTGAATCACTTAGTCTGACCCGAGCTTAAAGCAAAACACAAAACACTTGAGTCAGGATTAACATTCTTATATCAATAAATCCAACTCAAGTGAAATAACAATTGAAATACAAGTAACTCAAAGGACGTTGGAATACCCATCCCTTAAGGATCCGTTAAACTATCTACTATGTAGTAGTGTACGCTAAATAGATAATGCCTATCAGAAATATAAATATCATAATAGTGTTAAGGCGTTACCATTATCCCCCTTAATACATTTTATATAAGTGTTATAGACTATACAGCACTATAAACTAAACCGTAAACTAGTGGGATATCAGGGAGTACTCCATAGGTATAACACAAAACAAATTCGTAGTGGTCGCGTATATAGGGATACAAGTATGACAACGCACATGAGGCAATACCCAAGGTAGTGAAACTACCATTTGCCTGATTCGGATTGGTGAGAATGCACCGCTGCAACGATCGCAACACCGCGAAACAACACTCCCAAAATTTACGAGGGTGCACTAATCAATAAAAATTAATGAGTAGTATACGAAGAATTGTGTTCGCTCGAGGTGGCTAACCCTATTTGGCCTGACACGGCTCCTGTTTTAGTCATTTCCAATTTGACACAAGTGTCAAGGCTATTCATTATCGTTCACTTTCTTCAGTCGTCGCGTACATCATTCCAACCACTTCATTCTGGATCACACTCCGCGTATAGTTATTAAAGTAGTTTTCGGTTTAAACAGAGAGTATGTCCATAACCGATTTCGGTTTCTTTAATAAGTTTCGTAATTATTACACCGATTGGTCGTTTAATAGACTTCCAAAAACCAAAGCAATTTCAATTCCAATTAGAAATTTTTAAACCAACATTCCATTTGTCTATCTTTATCAATTTCCATAATTTACGTTTCAAAACTTCCAAATTACTATTTCAAAATCTTATAATTAAATTTCAATCTTTATTTAAAACAATTCAAATACTGGTTCAAGTTCGCATATAAGTTTCATTTCGAAATCATTTAAATTAAGTAAATTTTAACATTCAAATCAAGTTAAATTTATTGATCGTTTCATTCAATATTCATTTAAATTAAGTAAGTTTATCATTTAAAATAATTTCAATTGAATTTCCAATTCATTAAATCATTTAATTAAGTTTAACTCCCGTATATCAAAACTTATAAATTGAATAAAATAAGATTCGTCAAATCAAATTCTCTAAATTACAAGTCTTACATTAATTTCAATAAATCACATTTTATTTCCTGTTAAAGAAATTCAAATTCCACTTATTTATTTACTTTGTTACAAATTTTAAAACTCAATTAATAAAGAAACTTAATTTCACTTATTCAAGGATTCAATTTCATTTGTTAAAGATTTCAATTATATTTAATTATTAAATAATTCAATCTTACTTAATTATTAAATAATCTCAAAACATAATTAATAATCTCAAAATTTAATTATTAAATAATTTCAAAACTTAATTAATAATTTCAAAATTTAATTATTAAATAATTAATTTTAAACAACGTTCCTTTATCAACTATTATGTTAATATTTTATTCCAGATTATTTAATATTAATATTTTCCTTTCAATAAAATTTAGATTTCATTTGTTCCAAATACTTATTATTTATTTAAATAAATCTTTATTTTATTTTTAAATCCAATTATTGACCAATCGGTTTATTTAATTCTCTATCCTAAGTCAAGTTCATTTGGGTATTTATCATTTCAACCCGATTCCATTCAATTCAAAAATCAAAACATAGCAAATGGAACTTGAAGTGTGATAACTAGGATGGTGTCAAAGTAAATAAACAAGCAATAACAACAATCAATAACAATCCAATAATTTATTTAAATAATCCCAGAATGATCATATTAATTTACACCGTTGTTTGTGCAAATTAATATAATTATTTCTAGAATCTACACTATCATTTCATGTAGATTAAAGATTATTTCACTAATATTAATACGGTTCTTCACTTGTCATTCATTATTCAGTTTCATACTACATCGATTTAATACAACATACATTCAATGGTTCGAGGTGTAGTTAACACTATTTGTACGTGTCAATTTATTTAACATTTAAAGAGGTCATATTATACAACTTTAACAGATCAAATTCAGCACATATATTAATTCAAATTTAACTATACTACGTCAAATTCAATTGCATATTATTTATTACTTATACATTTACAATTTAACGTCCAATGTAAACATCAAACAATCAATTATCAACCAAACTGGATTATCATCGTATAAGTAATAAATAATTGTGTCAGATGTCACAGGTGAACTGATGCATGTAATAACATATATATAACAATGTAAATAACTAACAACAGCATATTTCAATTTTAGTTTCAATTGAAATCAAGTTTAATAAATAAAAAACATTAATCGTGAGTGATTGCTCACCTTTCGAGGTCAGAGATATCAGACTACACGACGGGTTACGACTCCAAACCCGAATTCCAAAGCAAGCACGATTGCACGAGTTTGACAATCAAAGCTGATGATAAGAATAGATGGAACAAATCAGAATGGAGTCGATGAAGATGATTAGTATAAGAGAACATATATAACCATATATAACTATATATATATATATATATATATATAAATTCATATTCTAAATTCAATGCAAATTAATTTTTTTTAAGTTATTGTTTAATTCAAAACATATAAAAAATGATTTTAAAGTCAATACGTTATTGAAATCAGTATACACTAATTATAAAAGAAAATTACTACAAAGCTTTATAACTAATATAAATATAACAAGCTGGAACCGATATGTATAGAATCAAACAAAATATCTACACTAACATAAATAAAACAAACAGTAACAAAGTGACAACACATACAATGAAATATATATACACGGTCACATAACATCATGTAATGTAAGCAAGATATTATATGCATAACTATATATGATTTAAAACTAATACCTATATAATTTTTTTTATAACCGTATATATATACAAAATATAGATATAGTGGCAACATCAAACAAAAGGTATACGTACAATTATACAACTTATTAAATGACTAATATATATATATATATATATATATATATATATATATACACATACATACATATATACATACACACACACACACACACACAGAGATAGCCTACATTTTCTTTGTAATATACTTACATACAACTATATTTAGATGCAATTATGTATTAGCACAAATACACTATATAACTCACGCATGCATCCACAACAAAATAAAAATAGACAATGCTATGTTTTTGTATAAATATAAAGCATGAACTGGATAGTGTATAGCAAATATAGGTGGCGAACATATGAACATCCTATACTATAAATATACCTTTATAATATAAAGAAGAACAGCCAATATAGAAAAAGTTGAACAAAATGCAAGGCAATGGGAGGCCGGAGGCTAGTTACAGTCACGGTCCTGTCAAAACGAATGGAAATGGTAGAGGGTTGGGGTTGTGGCTTCGACGAGGTGAGGTAGTGCGGGTTCGTAGGCTAGGAAAGAGGCAGGAGCAAGCGTCCTTGGTGGAAAGAGGACCGGCTAATGGAGGACTTTGGGTTTCGGTGCTAGGAGGTTGATAGGCCGGGCGGAGGGTGGTGAGCTGGGTTGGTGGTCTCGGTAGGGTGGTCAGGCGAAGGAGACGCGGGTTGTGGGTCGCTGGGGCTAGTATTCGGTCGGGGAAGGTCAGGGGAGTAAGGTGGGGTTCGGGTGGTGGTGCGGCCTGTGCCTAGTGGAGCCGGTGGGTGAGAGTTGGTTGTTGGAGGGTGAGGGCGGAGGGTGCAGGTGGGAGCGGGCTGGCGAGGGGGTGGTTGCGGAAAGTGAGGATGGTGGGGAAAGGACTGATGTGCTGAGGTAGAAAATATAAAGGAGAAGGAGAAAGAATAGTGGGCTCGTATATATACTTAGTTATACAGAAACTTGCATTATTATTTTTCTCAAGCTAAATAGAAGGAAGGTTGGCGGAGGAACGTTTGTGCGGAGGGGACGGCACATGAAAAAGAGAAGAAAAATAAATAAAAATAAATAAAAGAAGATGGAAAGAAATAGAAATAAGAAGAAGAAGAGACAACACTTTAATAGAACGCGGCCATCTATGATGAAGGGAATGAATAGTTACACCACTAATATTTAATTAAATATTCACAAGCCAGTTTAGAATGAGACCGGGAAACGAAGCAACAAAAATTAATTGAAGTGATGAATGACAACCGGCTACAGTTGAAATTTGGAAATTTGAAAAAGCAGATAGCTGCTAGAATTTACACGGTAGATAAAAGAAAGAGTAACCCAAAAATCAAACCGCGGAACCAATACGGAAATCGTTCCGTAGATTTCGCTATCTTTCGGACTTTGAAACACATAAATGAATATACCACGAAGATCTGCATGACGAGATGATCAAAACGGTATACAGATATCAGTGATATAATTGAATTATAAAATTTCGAATTTTCTACTAGCAGAAAATGCAACAAAAACGCTGAAAAATAAGATCGACGGAGCTAAAAAAGTCTGAATTTGGAAAAACGAAAAATGACGTCGTGCTTACAAGATGATTTAGAATTTTTCTATGTAAAAATATTTAGGTTTCAAAAACATTTTATTTTCATCGATTTTTAACTGATTAAATTGAAATAAATTTACGCACGAAAATAAACTTCATATTTTCGAATGAAAATTTACCTGTTTCTATGTTTAACTAGACGCATTCCAAATGTCAAATTTATATTTCAAAATTTTATTGTTTAAAATTTCACAAAATTTAATATATAAATACAATAAATAAAATTATTAAAAATTTACAGGTCGTTACAAGTTTCCTTCTTGCTAGTTTATTTTGTATTTCCTCCTCTGTTTATGCATACTCAAACATAAATTTCTCATTCTTAGTACTATTGACTTTTGTGAAATTTCTTTTCATTTAGGCCATCCTTTGAGCTTTTTATTTTTCTTTGGTGGTTCCATATATGTACTTTCAGGATAGTCAACTTGAAACAAAATGTACAAATGATTCAAACTTCTAACTAAGAAGCAATAAATAATAAAATAGTTCAATGTCATACGTACCTCTTTTATAACTTTCAGCGTATTTAGCTTGTGATATCCCAGAATTTTTGGTAATATCAATTTAATAAACTGTATTAAAATTTAAATTCATTTGATAATCTTTGTGATAAAATGTGAATTTAATTTAATAATATAATTGAATAAATATTTAATTGGTGAATTTTTATCGTTTTTTTTTTCTTTTTAAATATAGCTTGATAAATAAGATTTGAATAGTATATATAAGTTTAAAACACAAATTAACGTATGAAGTATTAATTCATTTAGAAAGATAAGTAAATTATAATAAAGAGACAATTCTTTTATAAATTATTTAAAGTTGATAAATGAGTTATTTTTAAAATAATATCAACATGTATTGTTTTTACAAATAGATTTTAATATAAATAGCATTGTCATTTCAAATTGAAGTTGAATCTATATAACTTGATTTTAAAATTGAATTTTAGAATTTGATTTTAATTTGAAATTAAAATTTTGAAATTTAAAGTATAAATATCTTAAATTGTTTGGATTTTAAAATATTTGTATAAACTTTTATTTATATATATAATTGTTTCATTTCTTTTAAAAATTATCTATACATACAAAATACTAATTAACTAATTAATTAGGCATAACCTACATTAATATTTAACTAAATAACTAATGTTAACTTAAAAAGACATGTGTTAAGTAATTAACATATCAAAATGACAAATGTATAGAGTTTTAACAAGAGTCATATTGTATTTTTATTTTTCTTTGATTTTTAATAAATCATAAATTTAGTTATATAAACTCATACTTCTTCCATTTTTTTTTCTTTTTCTTATTTTCATTTCTAAGTAAAGAAAATTTTCAGCTGAAACTTATTACTCTAAAACAATCCTCAAATCAAAAAGAAAATCCGAGAATCATACCATTTTCTATACAAATCTGAATCACTCCTCATAAAACAAATTTGTAAACATAAATCCTCATTTCAAAACACAAACCAGAAATCCATCTATAATCCCTGAAACCATTTCACAAACCAAAATCCAAATCAAAAGATCATTTTCCCTGTAACTCATGTTCAAACATGCAAACCAAAATCATTACCCTATAACATTAGCAAATCTGATCAGATAAGCAAATCTGGAATTATCTTCTACATGCACCTACATCTTCATATCCAGTACAAAGTTTTAACTCTGGCAACTGCATTTTCAAATCAAAGAGAATTCAAGTGCAAGATTCAAAGTTTTCAAAAGCTTTTCATCAAACTGTTTTTCCTAAATCTGGAAAGCTCTATCTTCCTTCTTCAAAATGTGAGTAACTTCACTTTTAAAAACTTAAAGTATAATTTAGTTGCATGTTAGATGTCTGAAATATGTATGTTTATGTATATATATGGTTGTACTTCGGGATGTATGATGCATGCATGTTGTTTTTCGACAGAATCTACTCTGTTATCGTTTCCAGTTTTTGATTTGTTCAAATTCATATCTCTTGATTTAATCACTGTTTAAACTTGAGTTTCGAATGAAACTTGTTAGTTTAATTACAAACTTTAGTTTAGAATTTTACTTAAGATAAAATAACTTTAGATTATCACTGGAAACCAAATTAAATGATCAAGTTTTAAAATAAGTGAAAATTTTAATATCACAATTTATTGTTTCAGGGTTTGGATTTTAAACAACATTTAAAAACATCAATTTTAAAACTTAAATCAAGATTTTTAGGAATAGGGGTAGGGTGTAGTTCTGAAATGAACTGGAAATGCAATTTTGAGATTTTTGGGTGATCTCTGCTATCTGGGTGGTCGGGATCTTTGGCATTAATGGAGGAGTGATCAGAGAAGGGGGAAAAATATCCGGTAGATGATGAGAAAACTGTGATGAAGTTGATGTTCGATTTGTTTTGGAACCCTAGTTTTTGGTAGGCTTAGTAAATCGATCATCACGGCTTCTACTGTGGATTGAGTGCTTCAAGGTTTTGAGAGGTGGAAGCTTGGTCGTTGACAAGACTGTGGCTGGAGTTGCAGAGTTCCTGGTGGTCGGAGGGTCGTGGTCGAGGCGATGACAGGTTTGGGATGGGAAGGCTTCTGTTGTTCCAGGTTTGTGATGAAGACTCGAATTCGATTTCGAGATTTGTATAGCGATCTGATGATCGTAGTTGAGTGTGAAGGAGGTTGCCAATGAGGTAAGTCAATCGGAGATGGTCGGAGGTCATTAAGTCACCGTCATGTGCACGGTGCACTTTATACTCTGAAGAAGTTTTGGTTAGCAGAGGAGAAGGGTCTCGGGTTTTCTCTTGGGAAGTTCGAGCATCTGCTCGAAGTTTTTAGTTTGTGGACTCGAAGCAACATAGGGTGGCTCGGGTAGTAATATTCGTAACTGGTTTTTGAAGAAAAAAACCCTGTAGTGTTCTGTTTTAAAATTTTTAAACTAAAGATGTAAAATGAAAAGTAACATTTTTAAAATAAGTTTAAATATGATTCAAGTTTAAATCTTAGTTTAAAATATAATAATAAAGTTTATAAATTTAAATTGTTTTAACTACTTTAAATTGGTTAAGTAGTTTGAATTTTTAAAATGAATTTTTAAAATGTAAATGGTTTTAAAATCTAAGTTAAATCTGGAATCAAGATTTAATATGTATTCCAGTTTTGAAATAAATGAAAGTTCTGAAATTCAAATTGATTTAAACAACTTTGAATGTTAAAATGTATTTTTAAATATAGTTTGAATTTAAAATAAATTTGGATTAAAATTCTTTTAAGCTTCTTTTATAAGGTGTGTATTTCTAACATGTGAAATAAAAAGCGGTTTTTGAATTGTTTTAAACTTTGTTTAAGATAAATTTGTATTCATTTTAAATCTTAAATTTAAAATGAAATTTGAATGTAAATTTAAAATTGTTTTCAAGTAATTTGTAAATGATAACTTAATCATAAATAAGAACAAAGTTTTACCTTAAAGTAAATTAGAATTTAATGATTTGTAATTCATTAAATTATTAAGGTAATTTAAATGGATAATTAATTTATTTAATTAATTAATGAAATGGATAATTAATTAAAGTAATTAATGGTTTTAAATTGATTAATTAAAGTTTAAGATTAATTATTCTTCGAATAATTAATTTGTAATTAACAAATCATTAATGGGATAAGGTTAGATTTTAAACTAATGATTAAAGATTAAATAATGGAGCAATTAAAAATTAATTAACTTACAATTCACATTTAATTAATTAAATAATGAGGATTAATTAATGGATTATTAAAAAAATTAATTTGTAATTAATAATGATTAATGTAAGTTAATTACTTTAGGAAGTAATTAAAGAATTGTAAATGATGGACATTAACTTAAGATTATTTAATAATTAATTAATGTGATTAATTTTAATAATTAATTAGATTAATTAATTAATGATAATCATTTGTGAAATTGTTTAAGTTTAATTACTTAATGGAAGTAATTGAGGAATTAATTACTTAATGTAGTTAATTAAGTTTAAATGTAATTTGTTTAAGTTAAATAATTACGTTTAATTAAGTTAAACACTGGATGCTTTGATAAATAATTACTTAATGTAATTAATGGATTGAAATTACTTAGTGAAGTAGTTAATTGATAATTATTGGATGTAACTAATGAAAATGATTTAAGAATGGAAGTAATTTGGATTAAATTACTTTATAATTAACCAAGGATTGATTAGGATAATTAATTAAGGAGTAATTAATTTACTTAATGGAGTAATTAAGGGTAGTTAATTATTGAATGTGATTAATAAAAAATGATTAATAATTGTGGTTTAATTAAAGATTAGTTACTTATTGTAATTAATTTTAATAAAGTAATTAATTAAAATGTTATTAGGGATCATTAATTAATATAATTAATGATGTGATTATGGATTGATTAATTGAGATTAATCAATCGGTAATAAGTGATTAAAGGTAATTAATTAATGTAATTAATTATAGTTAATTAATTAATGAAGTAATTAAAGGTTAATTGCTGTTTTTGGTTAAGAGTAATTAATTTGTGAAATTAATTAAAGGATAATTACTTGAATGTAATTAAGGAATAATTAATCAAGGGTGATTAATTAAGGTGATCAATTAGAGGATAATTAATTAATTAATTTGTAATTAATTAATGGTTATGTAAGCAAGATTTATATTGATGAAATAATTAATTTGATTCACTTTAAATTAATTAGAAATGATGTAATTAATTTAATTCATTTTAAGTTAATTATATTTGGTGTGATTATTAATCATTGCTTATGAATGGATGATATTGGATGTCTTGAATGGTTTGAGATCTCAGATATGAGATAAGTAATGCTGTGTGATATGGATGATTTGGATTGCATTATGATGATAATATAGATTATATATTTTTGATGATAATATGGATTATCTTTTGATAATGATAATATGGATTATCTGTTGTGATGATAATGATGATTATCTATTGTGGTATGTGAATTATCTATCTGTGTGCATATAGATAATGAAATTGAATTGTTTTAAACTTTAAAACAACTTGGTCTTAAAAGATACGCTTTGTATTTCGATGAGACCGGGATCGGGTTTTGGATATCCGAAAACCACATCGATCCAAATTAACGATAGGTCGTGAATCTCAAGTGAAGAGTGAAGACTTGAGGTGTAAGGACTATTCATCGTTAAAACTCCGAGGGTGATTCCAATACGAGTTTAACGGGGTAGTACTTTCAGATTCGAGATGAGGATTCAAAGTGCAAGGGTTATCGTCGTTAACTCTAAGGGTGATTCCAAATTGAGTGTAACGAGATAATGCCTTCGGTTTCGTTCTAACCCGGAACGAACTTGTATGGATTGAATGCTTTCAGAACATCGTCAGATGGATGATGAGCATTCTAAGATAGATGTGTTCTATAAAGGTAATCGTTGCCTCAAGCCTCATAAACCGTGAATGGCTAAAATAGGGGAGGTGCAGCAAGGCTAAGTTGGTCATGCCCAAGTAGGACAAGATTTTCCCCTATCTAGAGGTCCCTTTTTATTCGGCTATGTGGGCAGTTGGAATGTGCACCAACTGCGGAGTTGTCTTGTTCGGGACTGTCCAGTAAGGGATGGTTCCGGCCTTGTGTTGAAGGGGATTTAGGGTGGATCCTCGGTACGTTGGTCTAGGCCACGTACTGTGACGGGCAGTACCCCAGTAGCCATGCCATTGTATGGAATCCAAAATCCAATAAGTGCCAACGGTTTTGATTGTATACCCACTTTTGTGGCTAGTAGTTGGAATTTAATGCATGTAACAATTTCAGCTACTTTCTATTTACTTGAAAACTATAGACCTATTATAATATCATTGGATTTCCTATCAAATGATTTGGTTAGCGTAAGGTAAAAACTTTTCCATGTTTATGTGTGGGAAGTCTTACGTGATACCTTTTATTTTCAAAGGTTTTCAAAGTTAAGCAACCTTAACCAGTTACTCACACCACACCCATGTCTGTCCTAGAGTTTATCTTTTGTTTTCTTAAACTCTTGGATACTCAAATTTTTACGAGTGGCAAAGGGATTCAGGTTAGCTTTGACGAATTATGGAGGAGCAATGGAGCAGGAGGCTTCAACATGTAGATATATAGTGTTCCGCTGTGTTCGATTTCTCTGAGTTATATTGAGTTGTAATAACTAGACAGGTGTTTGTAACTGTCTAGTATGTGATATATAATCTGTTAACTCTGATAGATCTTGTATATGATACTATGTAATATCTTATGTTATTAATATAATTTATTCTTTCCACTGTTGAGATTCTGATGTGTTTTCTCTTCTTTCTTCTCTATCTTTCCTTTTCTATCCCTTTCTTCTTATTAATGATGAGTCATTCTATGGTATGAATGGCGGGTTGTTACAGTGGTGTCAGAGCCCTAGGTTGAGTGAATACCTAGGCTTTGGAGTGATTTCTTCTTGAGAGAGCGTATTTGTATTTTTAATATGTATATTTGTATATTTCTACCTACCTGTTGGGTTACCTGTTTGGGTTTTCCAATATAGGTTATAAAGTTAGATAAGGTAGTGGTGTGCATAATACGACTACTACCATTGGTTGGAGTTTGAGTGTTGAGGTTGGAAGTGGATCTGTCGAGACTGTAGACCAAATACCATATCGAGTGAGCTTTGCAGATCGGTGTTAGGATGTGATCGATCTCTAAAGAAAACCAGTTAAGGTTCGGATTCTGTCTTTGAAGTTTGGATGAGTAGAGTTTGGATCTATTGGCTGAGCAGATGCGAGTAATGGTATCTTGATACCTCAGGAAGTAGTAGCTGCGTGATGAGATGCGGTGATTATGGATGTGTCCGAAGATGTTTCTTTGGAACAAGTTTATGGAAGTGTGTCTGTTTCGGTGTTGTGCTGAGTTCAGCATGGTGTTTCTGTTTGGTTTGAGGTACGAGTTTCTCGAAGAGCTTTGGATTAGGAAGTCTTTGGCATCAGTGTCAGCAATGCAGCTCGGAGTATTCTGGGTGTCGGGAAGGAAGTTTCTGGCTAAGCAGTTTTTCTGGAGGTGGAGTTTAGAAGCAGCAGAGCGGATCCATTTCTTCATGGATTGGCTAGATAAGTGTAAGGTGTCCTGATTGGTAAAGAGAGAACAATTTATTTCAAAATTGATCTGGGTTGATCGCAAAAGTGACTTGCGATAGTTGAGTGTTCTCTTGAGTTATCAGAAATTTTCTGGATGTCTTCAGAGAAGTCAGAGGTTGTCCGCATCTGGAGATTGAGTTTTCATATAGACTAGTATTCCAAGAGTGGAACCGGTGGTTCAGCTAAGTAGAAGGATGGTTCCAAGAGATAGAGTTTGGTGAAGCAGCTCAGGTTTTGATGGAACATCTGAGTTTTCTTTATGGATCCGTGGAACCATATTTTTGGGATGTGTTGTCCAGTTTGTGCTCGTGTTCTTCATCAGCATTAACTTCTACTCCAGATCAGAGTTGTGCAGCGCAGCAGTTTAGGAGTGTTCCTATTTATTTTTACGGATAAAGAGAAGTAAGTTCAATCTTCTGTTGTTTGTGGAGTAGAGTTGTGTTCTTGGTTGCTGGTTGATCTTGATAGGATCATTTTGATGGGTTGTTTCTGGTCTAGTTTGTTTCTAGAGCCATCAACAATGGTTGAGCTGATCAGGAAGGATGCTGGTAGCCCAGGATCGTCCGAAGAATTTGGTGGATAAGAGACGAAAGAATTCGGATTCTAGAGTCGAGGATTTGATTTTGGATAAGGCTTCTCCGATCAAAGGAGCTATAATATTGGGTAAGACTGGGAAGCTAGCTCCGAGGTGTTTTGGATCTTTTCTGTGTTTTTGTAAGGATAAGTGTTTGGTTTTCAGGATTGAATTGCCAGGTTGGTTAACTTGGATTTGATGTGTTTCAGGTATCTCTGAGGGAGTACGTGTATGATCTATCTCTGGTTTTGGAACCAGCAGTTCAGGAGGTTTGGTTATTGAGTGAGACTTGTCTGTAGTCTGATATCCAGTTTAGTTTTGTAGATCTAGATGAGTAGGAGCTCTGTAGCTTAGCAGTATTAATTGTTTAGATTCTATAGAGCGAGTATCCCGATATTTATACTTGGGAAACTCGAGGAAATTCTATCCAGAATTTTGTCTCGATGGTTAGAATTGTTTGATTGGATGGATTGGTTGCTATGGTTGTTAGCATATGATTGATATATGCTTGTGTTTTAAAATTAAAATCTTTAATGAGATTATTAAATTACCATTGTTTTAAATTTCGAGGACGAAATTCTTTTAAGGGGGAAAGAATGTGATATCCCAGAATTTTTGGCAATATAAATTTAATAATCTCTATTAAAATTTAAATTGATTTGATAATCTTTATAATAAAATTTGAATTTAATTTAATAATCTAATTGAATAAATATTTAATTGGTGAATTTTTATCGTTTGTTTTATTTTCTTTTTAAATATAGCTTGATAAATATGATTTGAATAGAATATATAAGTTTAAAATACAAATTAATATATGAAATATTAATTCATTTAGAAAGATAAGTAAATTATAATAAAGGGATAATTTCTTTTATAAATTATTTAAAGTTGATAAATGAGTTATTTTTAAAACAATATCAATATGTTTTGTTTTTACAAATAGATTTTAATATAAATGGCATTATTATTTCAAATTGAAGTTGTATATATATAACTTGATTTTAAAATTGAATTTTAGAATTTGATTTGAATTTGAATTTAGAATTTTGAAATTTAAAGTATAAATATCTTAAATTGTTTTGGATTTTATAATATTCGTATAAACTTTTATTTATATATATAATTGTTTCATTTCTTTCAAAAATTATCTATACATATAAAATACTAATTAACTAATTAATTAGGCATAACCTACGTTAATATTTAACTAAATAACTAATGTTAACTTAAAAAGACATGTGTTAAGTAATTAACATATCAAAATGACAAATGTATAGAGTTTTAACAAGTGTCATATTGTATTTTTATTTTTCTTTGATTTTTTATAAATCATAAATTTAGTTATATAAACTAATACTTCTTCCATTTTCTTTATTTTTCTCATTTTCATTTCTAAGTAAAGAAAATTTTCAACTAAAACTTATTACTCTAAAACAATCCTCAAATCAAAAAGAAAATCCGAGAATCAAAACCATTTTCTATACAAATCTGAATCACTCCTCATAAAACAAATCTGTAAACATAAATCCTCATTTCAAAACACAAACCAAAAATCCATCTATAATCCTTGAAACCATTTCACAAACCAAAATCCAAATCAAAAGATCATTTTTCATGTAACTCATGTTCAAACATGCAAACCAAAATCATTACCCTGTAACATTAGCAAATCTGGTCAGATAAGCAAATCTGGAATTATCTTCTGCATGCACCTGCATCTTCAAATCAAGTACAAAGTTTTAACTCTGGCAACTGCATTTTCAAATCAAAGAGCATTCAAATGCAAGATTCAAAGTTTTCAAAAGCTTTTCATCAAACTGTTTTTCCCAAATCTGGAAAGCTCTGTCTTCCTTCTTCAAAATTGTGCGTAACTTCACTTTTAAAAACTTAAAGTATAATTTAGTTGCATGCTAGATGCCTGAAATATGTATGTTTATGTATATATATGGTTGTACTTCTGGATGTATGATGCATGCATGTTGTTTTTCAACAGAATCTACTCTATTATAGTTTACAGTTCTTGATTTGTTCAAATTCATATCTCTTGATTTAATCACTGTTTAAATTTGAGTTTCAAATGAAACTTGTTAATTTGATTACAAACTTTATTTTGGAATTTTACTTAAGATAAAATAACTTTAGATTATCACTGGAAACCAAATTAAATGATCAAGTTTTAAAATAAGTGAAAATTTTAATATCACAATTTATTATTTCAGGGATAAGATTTGAAACAACATTTAAAAACATGAATTTTAAAACATAAATTAAGATTTTTAGAAATAGGGGCAGGGTGTAGTTCTGAAATGAACTGGAAATGCAATTTTGAGATTTTTGGGTTATCTCTACTATTTGGGTGGTCGGGATCTATGGCATTGATGGAGGAGTGATCAGAGAAGGGGGAAAAAATATCTGGTAGATGATCAAAAAACTGTGATGAAGTTGGTGTTCGATTTTGTTTTGGAACCCTAGTTTTTGATAGGCTTAGTAAATCGATCATCATAGCTTCTACTGTGGATCGAGTGCTTCAAGGTTTTGAGAGATGGAAGCTTGGTCGTTGACGAGATTGTGGCCGGAGTTGCAGAGTTCCTGGTGGTCGGAGGGTCGTGGTCGAGGAGATGACAGGTTTGGGATGGGAAGGTTTCTGTTGTTCCAGGTTTGAGATGAAGACTCGAATTCGATTTCGAGATTTGTATAGCGATCTGATGATCGTAGTTGAGTGTGAAGGAGGTTGCCGATGAGGGAAGACCATCAGAGATGGTCGGAGGTCATTACAGTCACCGTGCAAGTGCACGGTGCACTTTATTCTCTGATTAAGTTTTGGTTAGCAGAGGAGAAGGGTCTTGGGTTGTCTCTCGAGAAGTTCGAGCATTTGCTCGAAGTTTTTAGTTTGTGGACTCAAAGCTACATAGGGTGGCTTGGGTAGTAATATTTGTTACAGGTTTTTGAAAAAAAACCTGTAGTGTTCTGTTTTAAAATTTTTAAACTTAAGATGTAAAATGAAAAGTAAAGTTTTTAAAATAAGTTTAAATCTGATTCAAGTTTAAATCTCAGTTAAAAAAAATATAATAGTAAAGTTTATAAATTTAAATTGTTTTAACTACTCAAAATTGGTTAAGTAGTTTGAATTTTAAAAATGATGTTTTAAAATGTAAATGGTTTTAAAATCTAATTTAAATCTGGAATCAAGATTTAATCTGTATTCCAGTTTTGAAATAAATGAAAGTTCTGAAATTTAAATTGTTTAAACAACTTTGAATGTTAAAATGTATTTTTAAATATAGTTTGAATTTAAAATAAATTTGGATTAAAATTCTTTTAAGCTTCTTTTATAAGGTGTGTATTTCTAACATATGAAATAAAAATGGTTTTTTGAATTGTTTTAAACTTTGTTTAAGATAAATTTGTATTCATTTTAAATCTTAAATTTGAAATGAAATTTGTAAGTAAATTTAAAGTTAATTGTTTTGAAATGCTTTGTAAATGATAACTTAATCATTAATAAGAACAAATTTTTACCTTAAAGTAAATTAGAATTTAATGATTTGTAATTCGTTAAATTATTAAGGTAATTTAAATGGATAATTTATTTATTTATTTAATTAATGAAATGGATAATTAATTAAAGTAATTAATGATTTTAAATTGATTAATCAAAGTTTAAGATTAATTATTCTTAGAATAATTAATGTTAATTAAGAAATCATTAATGGGATAAGATTAGATTTTAAACTAATGATTAAAGATTAAATAATAAAGTAATTAAAAATTAATTAAGTTACAATTCACACTTAATTAATTAGATAATTAGGATCAATTAATGGATTAATTTGTAATTAATAATGATCAATGTAAGTTAATTACTTTAGGAAGTAATTAAAGAATTGTTAATGATGGTCATTAACTTAAGATTATTTAATAATTAATTAATGTGATTAATTTTAATAATTAATTAGATTAATTAATTAATGATAATCATTTGTGAAATTGTTTAAGTTTAATTACGTAATGGAAGTAATTAAAGAATTAATTACATAATGTAATTAATTAAGTTTAAATGTAATTTGTTTAAGTTAATTAATTAAGTTTAATTAAGTTAAACACTAGATGCTTTGATAAATAATTACTTAATGTAATTAATGGATTGAAATTACTCATTGATGTAATCAATTGATAATTACTGGATGTAATTAATGCAAATGATTTAAGAATGGACGTAATGTGGATTAAATTACTTTACAATTAATCAAGGGATTAATTAGGATAATTAATTCAGGAGTAATTAATTTATTTAATGGAGTAATTAAGGTAGTTAATTACTGAATGTGATTAATCATAAGTGATTAATAATTTGGTTTAATTAAAGATTAATTACTTATTGTAATTAATTTTATTAAAGTAATTAATTAAAATGTTATTGGGGATTATTAATTAATAAAATTAATGATGTAATTAAGGAGTGATTAATTAAGATTAATTAATCAATAATAAGTGGTTAAAGGTAATTAATTAATGTAATTAATTATAGTTAATTAATTAATGAAGTAATTAAAGGTTAATTACTCTTTTTGGTTAAGAGTAATTAATTTGTGAAATTAATTAAAGGATAATTACTTGAATGTAATTAAAGAATAATTAATCAAGAGTGATTAATTAAGGTGATTAATTAGAGGATAATTAATTAATTAATTTGTAATTAATTGATGGTTATGTAAGCAAGATTTATATTGATGAAATAATTAATTTAATTCACTTTAAATTAATTAGAAATGATGTAATTAATTTAATTCATTTTAAATTAATTATATTTGGTGTGATTATTAATCATTGCTTATGAATGGATGATATTGGTTGTCTTGAATGGTTTGAGATCTCAGATATGAGATAAGTAATGCTGTGTGATATGGATGCTTTGGAATGCATTATGATGATAATATGGATTATCTATTTTTTATTATAATAATGATTATCTTTTGATAATGATAATATGGATTATCTGTTGTGATGATAATGATGATTATCTATTGTGGTATGTGAATTATCTATCTGTGTGTGTATAGATAAAGAAATTGAATTGTTTTAAACTCTAAAACTAATTGTCCTTAAAAGATATGCTTTGTATTTCAATAAGACTGGGATCGGGTTTCCAGATTTGGATATCTGAATACCACATCGATCCAAATTAACGATCGGTCGTGAATCTCAAGAGAAGAGTGAAGACTCGAGGTGTAAGGACTATTCGTCGTTAAAACTCTGAGGGTGATTCCAATACGAGTTTAACGGGCTAGTACTTTCAGATTCTAGATGGAGATTCAAAGTGCAAGGGTTATCATCGTTAACTCTGAGTGTGATTTCAAATTGAGTGTAACGAGATAATGCCTTCGGTTTCGTTCGAACCCGGAACGAACTTGTATGGATTGAATGCCTTCAGAACATCGTCAGTTAGACGATGAGCATTCTAAGATAGATGTGTTCTATAAAGGTAATCGTAGCCTCAAGCCTCATCAACTGGGAATGGCTAAAACAGGGGAGGTGCAGCAGGGCTAAGTGGGTCATGCCTAAGTAGGACGAGATTTTCCCCTATCTAGAGGTCCCTTTTTATTCGGCTGTGTGCGCAGTTGGAATGCACACTAACTGCGGGGTTGTCTTGTTCGGGACTATCCGATAAGGGATGGTTCCGTCCTTGTGTTGCAGGGGATTTAGGGTGGATCCTCGGTACACTGTTCTAGGCCACGTACTGTGACGGGCGGTACCCCAGTAGCCCTGCCATTGTATGGAATCCAAAATCCAATAAGTGCCAACGGTTTTGATTGTATTACCCACTTTTGTGGCTAGTAGCTGGAATTTAATGAATGTAACAATTTCGGCTATTTTCTTTTTACTTGAAAACTCTAGACCTATTATAATATCACTGTATTTCCTATCAAATGATTTGGTTAGCGTACGGTAAAAACTTTTCCATGTTTATGTGTGGGAAGTCTTACGTGATACCTTTTCTTTTCAAAGGTTTTTCAAAGTTAAGTAACCTTAACCTGTTACTCACACCAGACTCATGTTTGACCCGAAGTTTATCTTCTGTTTTCTTAAACTCTTGGATACTCAAATTTTACAAGTAGCCAAGGGATTTATGTTAAATTTGACGAATTGTGGAGGGGCAATGGAGCAGGAGGCTTCAGCGTGTAGATATATAGTGTTCCACTGTGTTTGATTTCTCTGAGTTATATTGAGTTGTAATAACTAGGCAGGTGTTTATAACTGTCTAGTATGTGATGTATAATCTGTGTAACTCTGTTAGATGCTATATATGATACTATGTAATATCTTATGTTATTAATATAATTTATTCGTTCCGCTGTTGAGATTCTAATGTGTTCTCTCTTCTTTTTACTCTATCTTTCTCTTTTCTATCCCTTTCTTTCTTATTAATGATGCTTCATTCTATCGTATGAGTGGCGGGTCGTTGCATAGCTGTTGCTTCTTAGTAGAATGATAAAATTTACATAAAAGTTGTCTGTTTGTTGATCCCAACATAATATCTACTTTTCTTACGCCAATATGATATTCGAGCTCTACTACCAGTTTTTGGATTTTTACATTGTGTAAGTGTAGCAACTATCCTATATGACTTTTCAACATTTTTGCACCTTTCAGTAAGTTCGTCACGTCAATTCAAGATCTCAACTGTAAATAAAAATATATTTAATTTTATATTTTCAATGTAAGTTAATTTTTTTAAAGAAATACATATTAGTTTGAAATAGACAAATGCAATCCCAATTCGGTACATTTTCTTTTGATTGTAGTAGTTTACTGTCCTGGATAATAATATATTAGATTAAACGTTAGAAAACAAAACAAAACTCTATTTAGAATAGTCTTAAAATTCAAAATTTACTATAATGACCCAGAATTTTATACATTTGAATTCGAAATGTTTAATAAATTTTGAATATGAAAAGGTTAGTTTTATATGCCTAATAGCTGAAATTTCTTTTATAGAGATTTATTTTGTATAGTGAATTTGTAACGAGCCAATTTTTTGACGCCCGAAGGTCGACATCGATACGTCCACTGTATCCAATGCTGCACAGTCGAATGCCGAAAAACCGAACCGTTTGGGTTTAAGAAGAAGAAGATAGAAGAAGAAATAGAAACAATAACAGAATCTCACATTTCGCAGCAGAACAATATATAGTAGATAAATGAATAATCTTTAAAACAAAGAATCATATATGTTCATACACCACATTACATCATCAGTGTGTTATAACAGCAAATAGCGGAAAAGAAATATTATATACTAGTGATACTCCTCGCCATCCAGCTTGCTCCAGACCTCCACAACAACTTTTCTAATTTCTCTCCAGAACAACTGATAACCTGACTCTAGGCTGCCCGTGTGGAAAATTATGGGCACCCAGAGTTTAGAAAGGGAACAATAAACTCTAGGTCAATCATGGGACTGGTGTGAGATCTTAAAAATAGTTATTCTTTAACAAAAGAAAACAAAAGAATTTAAAAGCAATCTGCAATGCTTTTTGGAAAATGAAACTACCATAAGGCCTCCTAGCACACACACAATGCAATCACACACTTGGGGAAAATTTCTCCTTATGATAGTCAAACATGCTTGATACACAAAATTCCTTCTAAATATTATTATTAGTGCATAGTGGAAAACATTTGCAAGTATAATATTAACCTTAGCTAGCATACGTACCACCATAGTATGCCTACTATAGCTACCATATTAGATGGCAGGTTCTACAACTAAAACCGTACAAGGCGCATATTGTTTCTTTGAATTTCCAACAAATGGTCAGGCTAAGGAACTTCCTACACCGAATGAGACGTCTTTGGAGGGACGCCCCCAAGAACTTAACCCGCTCTCTGCCAACACAAGGCTGAGTTACCTCATGCTGTAACTAGAACAAAGTAACTACTACAAGTATGCTATCCCCGGTCGTTACCGACCTTTATCTGAGGATCCTCAACCACAAAGAAATAACCACAAAGAAATAAATTTGCAGTAACCACATAAGTTAAGTATCAGGGCTCCATAACATGATACCACCTTTTTCTAGAAGGAAATGGACATACCTTGAGGGCGCTACCCCCAAATTATCTTGCTGCATCCTTCCTGTTTCAACCAATTCCGGGTTGTGAGGTCCGACGAGGTCTCCTCCACAAAGCTACGCTTTTCACAAAAAGCATGCTTTGATCAACAAATGATCAGCAGCACTTCGTATGCCACACTACGAAATTGGGAGTATATCACTAGTAACCATTAACTACACAACCTTAGAGCTCGTACGTCTTAGAGAAGGGTGTTAAGGTAATAGAATAAATTCTCCGCTACAAACATAAATGTATTTGATAGAAACCAGCTTTATATCTGAAAGTGTAATGTTAGACACACATCCATACAAGTCCGTTCCGGGATCGAACGGAACCGAAGGCACTTCAAAAGAAGCCCTTGTAATCCGGATATTCACTAATCACGTCCGGACTTCCCATCACAAAGGGTGGTAAAATCTCTATACCGAAGCAACTCAGTGTAGAGAATTCGATTGGTAATCCTTTTTCTTTCGAAAATACCCGGTCTTCAACACCATCTTCAAATGCAATCCCATTTCATCGTATCATTATTCGAAATGGGTTTTATGACACAACGTCCTCGCCCGACTAATCCGAATAACGAGCACTTATTTTAAAATAAGTGTTACATTCAAATTTCAAGTAAATCACAACAATTTCCACTTTGATTTTTTTAAATAAAAGATCCCTCACAAAGATTTGATGTGTATTTCGGATATCCATTTGGAATCCGACCCCCGGTCGCATCGAAATTCAAATGCCATTTAAAGGCCAATATTGATAGTCGGTTATTTAACTATCAATCAACATTCACAACAATCACCAAATTCAAATGATTTTCCCCCAATTATTTATTTTCAACATATCTTCGCAAGATATAATTTTAACACTTCAACATTTTGAAAAAATTTCAAATCACTTTCCTCACGTGGAATAAATTTCCCAATATTTATTTAATTCTACTGAATTTTTTTGCCGAGTTCAAATACTTCAAAATAATTTAAAACACTTATCCAAAAATATATGTACTTAAATACATTTAAAATAAAAAAAAAAGTTTTAAACACTTTATTTAAACATTAGTTATGAAATTCAATATCAATATCTCATATAAAAACTCAAGTCAAAATAATTTTAAGAATAAAACTATTAGATAAAGTGTAATTATTAAAATATCCATTTTATAAATCAAATATCAATTTAGATCTTTAAATAATCACTTCTATAATTAACTTAATAGTATTCACTTTAAAGATTTAAAAACAATTTCCAAAAATAATTTATCCAACAATATTCTTTTTAAAACCAATTATAGAACTTTTAATTTATACTTCAAAAGCTGCTTTGAAAATATACTCGGCTTTCCAGGGAAAATACATTTTCCATTCTAAAATGGTTCATTTAAATTAATCAATAAATCCTTCTTGATTTTTTTTAAATTTACGTTCCAAATCCGTAAATTTCTTTCCACACATTTTAAAAATAAACCAATATTTATTTTTAAAACAAATTCCCTTTCCCTTAAAATTTCTCATTGTGAATTTAAATTTCCAAATATCCATTGATATATGATTTTCGAATCGATTTCCAAATATTCATTTTCAAACACTAAATCAAATTCCAAATTTATTTCCAAATTTATTTCAAACACCAAATCAATTTCCAAATCGATTTCCGAAAGATTTATTTTTAAACACAAAATCGATTTCCAAATCGATTTCCTAAAGATTTATTTCTTTTAAAAAAACTCCTTTATTTCTTCCAAACTGTTTAAAATTTGAATTTTAAATAAAATTCTCCAACTCTTAAATAACATTACTCGAAATCCATTTATTTAAATATTTTCCCCTATTTTGAAATTTTATTCAATAGGATTACAAAAATCAATCTTTATCCTTTCAAAAATTTCTTCTTTTAAATTTATCCAATTCTTTAAAATGAATTTACTTAAAATTTCATACTTTAATTTCCAAAAACCAAATATTATATTTTCGATATCCAACGATACCAAAAATATATTCGACGAAACCATAGCCCTCAACGATTTCAATTACAAATATAATCATACACAGATTATAAAATAAATCAACACATAACATTGAAACAAATTCGAATATTTGAGGAATCCAATTGGATCCCTCCAACATGTTTCTCTGCATCTACAGATGTTAGCACAACAATTAAATACCAATTCCACTTCGAGGTGGAATATCGCGATATATGTGATTATATAATATCATCTGTTATTATGCGGCGCATAGGGTCTCATCCGCTATATAATGCGGAAAATCAATCACTCCAAATATATATATATATATATATATATATATATATATATATATATATATATATATATATATATATAGGCACACACTATCACAATCCAATAATCAATCAATAAATGAAAATTTCAATTATTATAATTTGAGTGAGAAGATCTCACCTTTTGCCCTTTTTTATACGCAATCCATCCAAATTAGCTTGCTTTCTCCATTTTAGACCTTGTATAAACATTTATACAATTCATTAATATTCGAAATAATCGAATAATCAATTTTCGTTTGGTAATTTTAATTATCCAATGATTTTATTGCAAACCAATTTCTTTTATAAATTTATTTAACTAAAAATTAAATTAAAACCAAATTTCCTTTTTTATAAATAAATCAACTAATAATTTAGTTTAAACCAATTTTTTTCCTTTTAAAAATAACTTTTAGTAACTTAAAATAATTAGATAAGTTTATTAAACAATTTAATTACTAAGATAAATTAGTAAATTATATTCCTCTATTTTTACTTTTCAAACTGCATATAAAAAATAGGCTATACGGCTTATAAAAATCGTATCTTTATATATAAATTCTTATTATATATTTTTTCTTTTTCCAAAATCTACAAAAATTTCTGTTTAGAGATATGTGTATATATTTATATTTATCTTTTTATTCTTCTCTATGAATATCAAAGCAGTAATTTCCTTTATTATATATATATATATAAATATATATATATATATAAATTGAAACAATCTGTATTTATCTTACCGACATATATTTTTTTATTTTCCACTATATATATATATATATATATATATACATTTAAAGGAAATTACCTCACTGGCATCGACGAAGCAAAGCCCACCACCGCTACTTGCCAGAGTCGCCATCGCGCTCGCACCTTCATCGTGCGTACACGCATCACGACTCGCCACCCAGCGCTCACCATTGCACGCGAGCCACAGTCGCCAGAACCCTAGCCCGCGACCCTCTTCGTTCGATGTCGTGCCTCAAATCGACCACTACGACGTTACTCGCGACAATACCGAACTCGAGGTGTCGCCGCCGCTCCTTGCCTTCGATTTCCCCGAGCACCTCCACATGAGCGCGATTCGATTCATCCGTCCTATCTTCGAGCTTGATTAGCATTAGACAGCGGCAAACTGAAAGTAACAATGGATTATTCGAACGCCAGATTCAATTTGAAGAAAAGAAACGAAGGCGTCCATTGCTTTATTTTTTCTTCTTCTGATTTCTATTCGCTCGGCTATTTTGTTTTTTACTTTGAACGAAGAAAATATTTCTTTTGTTCGTATGCTTTTCTTCTCTTTTTTTATTTTCAAACGCATGTCTACCATTTTGCCAAGGTTCGAGGAGAAATGCAACGTATCATTTGCCTTGTGAAATTATATTATAATCAATATATATTATTTTATTTAATTTTAAATTCAAATTCAAATCGTCTCGATAAATGCAACTCAAAATTTTGAACTCCTATCGAGACGTGCTGTCGGGCGTTTATAATGATATACGTCCATTCCGAACGCAATGGAAAAGGTTCCGATTCCAAATTCGATCATATGGAGAAGGTAGCTTTTTGGACTAGTTATTTAATTAAATCTCGGTATAGATTTTTATGCGTTTTCCTATCGTACAGCTAAACGATCACTCCAAACACTACGATAATTGAAAACCAATAATAATACACTATTATGGATCCAATGGAACTTGTTTTGCCAAAATCTGAGATTGTGCCCCGGATGGCTATTTTAAATATTGATTTAAACGATATAAATTCAAAACTGAACAAATCATTTTCAAATTCAATTCTAAAGTTTCCATTATCTTCAGCATCATCAATATAAATTTTCTAAGCCTTTAAAAATATTTTTAATTAGCTTAAAAATCAAAATTCAATATTTTATCGAACTTTAATAAATTAAATTCAATACTTTAACTGCCCAATTCATAGTTATATTTGAAATTCAAGTTAAACTAACTTCCAAATATTTAAAATCAATTAAATATTTCATTTTCAAATGTTCAAAATTTTGGGTCGTCACATTCTTCCCCCTAAAAGAATTTCGTCTCGAAATTACTAATTAAGAAGAATGATCCTTAATCTGTTTATCATTTTTCCAAAACAAAACAGTTTTATCAACTTGCCAAAACAAATCCTTTTATTAAAGATCCATTATCGTTTTAACTAGCTTTCCAAAATCATACATAAATTCCAAACAACACTGTTTTCTTAACAATACAAATTTTTTAATTATCAAAATTTCTCTAACTCTTTAAATTTTCAAATTTTTTTGCCAGCGTCTCCTTTGCACGGCTAGCTCGGTACAACTAGAAAATGCCACAACGGGCTTCCAGATTTCAAAAGAAAACAAAAAGCCAAGTGGCTGGACAAGAAAATCATCAAATTTCATACTGAATTCAAATACATACCTTTCGTCGAGCAATTTAAATAATCTTCGAAATCAATTCCCAATTAATCATTTGCCTTTAACACACCTGTACATCCTGCTTACCATTTTTCACATTTCTTTACAATAGTTTCAATATTTATTTTATTCAAATCCGTAAGATACACTGATATCATTCGTACGCAATATCAAATTCGATTGCTCACTCGATCACACAACTTCACTTTCGAACTAGTATCGTTCACCCGACTTTTTAGTGCGGACTCAGATCTGGTTTCTTGATTAGAAACTGTCGTTCTCCTTGCATGGCCGTAAACTATGATAGAAAATTTCTAGAATCAACCAAAAATCCATATCCAGGTATGTCGTCGAAAATCGAGTGAAAAATCCCACCTTGGATCGATATAACTATCCTGAAATTATGTGCTCGAGTTCTGGATCAAATCGCTATGCGAAAATAATATACATACATCCTACGTATTTATTCCAATTGATTATTAGCTATATCAATTTCTTTTTCTTTTATTCACGTTGATTTACTTATTCACAATTACCATTTCACAAATTTCCATGACACTATTCGCATCGATACTATTCATATCGATCAACATGGACACGACTCAATGGTTTCGTATAAGTTAGATGGAAAAGGCAGCATGTATCGAATCGATACTTTCGTATCGATGGTAGAAGAGTTTGGCACTTTCGAATCCATCAGGTAAAGGTTTGATCGTGCCCATCAGGTAAAACCTTGTTCGTATCCATCAGGTAAGGTCTCGTTCGTATCCATCCCAAGGATGAGGTTCGTGTCCATTTTCATGACCACTTCGTATCGGTCCCCCCATACTCATTTCGTATCCATCAGCACCAATAGAAGCAGTACGAAATATACTCCTAGGATCGATACGAAGAAAGACATGAGTGGATGGATGCGAATGATGTTATGAATATGAACAAGCACGAGATGTAGAAACGAACAAGGAAGATCCACGAATCAAGGGAATAACGGTGAAAAATGCCCATGTCTCCAGGAAAAGAAGCATTCAACACGGCAAGAAAGGTGGATCGACCCAGGGATTTTGTGACACGTCATCGATGCGCACGCGCCTCCATCGAGTCGAAAGTGATGGATTCGAACGGATGGATTCGAAGACGACAGCCAACAGACAACCCAAATTCGAATCGATCATAACTCAAGATCCGCTGATCCAAATGCAACGAACACAGCAGCTTGCATACAAGGTAAGGAATGTTCCTGCCAAGTTTCAGCTCGATTGGACCATTTTTTGATGGATACGAAATCACTTCGTATCGATCACAAATCGAGTCGAAACTTGGTGGGGTCAGTCGCGTGGGCCCACTCACGTGCCAGAAGAAGTCTCCTGAAGTTTGAGCGCGATCTCAGCCTCCTACGCCTATAAATAGCACCTTGAAGCCTTTAGAAAAAGGATCTTTTGGCTATTGGACGTCCAGACTCTGCCGGATTCATTTCTATACTTCAATACAACTATTGTACTCGGAATTCTTCATTATTACTGCTGTAATCATCTGTAACCAACAAGGATAATCAATAAAATGGTAAAACTTTGAAGTTGACATAGGCCGGAGATAGCCGAACCACTATAAATCTTGTGACTTTGTTCATTATTTTTGAATTGCTATTTGATATTTGCCAAGATCTGATATTTGTGCTTGAAAATCACTGACTTGTGCTCACACACTGGTGCTTTCATGATATTTGGGGTTTGTGACCAATTTTGGCGCAAACACTTTGGTGCTTTCATTGAGAAGGACTAGCACCCGCTACATCGGATTTGAAGTTCAGATTTGAAGAGTTTGAGGAGTTTTGACTTAAAGATAATGACTAGGAAAAATAGTAGAAGACAAAGGGCTGAGTGGAGCCAACAAGGAGGAAGCCAGGAGGAATCCTCTGGAGCAGGAGAAGGACAGGCTTCTGTCTACATCACCATGGATGAAATGGAAGCTATGGCAAATTCTTTGCAAGAGAGGTTGTTGAAGAGTCAACAGGAAATGATGCAGACTTTCTTTAAGCAAATGAGAGCTGAAGAGATGCAGAACTTAGGGACAGCTACAGCGGCTGTGGATGCAGGACAAGGGACTAGGGTTGAGGAACCCAATGGAGGACAGGACACAGAGCCAAAAGGCAATCAACTAGGGCATGGGGGCAGGCTCACAAAATCCAACGCAGGAAGACCTTTGGAAGGAGTTCAACAGGCCAGAGCTAACGTTGCTGCTATTGAGCCACATGAGAATATGTGCCGGAGTTCCCTCGGGGGCATGGGGGGAAAACCCTGACGGGCAATACTGGGTTAGTGGAGATCATCAGGAAAACCATACGTAGAGGCTTAACCAATAGAGACTTGGAAGGAGTGAACAGGAGTCCGTTCGCTCGGGAAATGAGGATGGCTCAGAATCCACCTAAGTTTAAGTTACCTAGTGAGGAGGTATATGATGGCAAGGCGGACCAACTGATCACTTGATGAGGTACACCAGACAAATGGAGGTGCTGGGGGCATCGGAGGAAGTGATGGCCCGATGCTTTCCTTTGTACTTGACGGACTTTGCTGCAATGTGGTTTAGGTAGCTGGGAGAAGAATCTATCAGGACTTGGGGGGAATTGGTGGATAGGTTCTTCGGGCAGTTTCGGGTTCATATCCAGAGACCGAAGAACGTGATGACATTGACATCGGTAAAGCAAAGGATGGACGAATCGCTTAGAGCTTTTATAACTCGATTCAATGCGGCGGTTGCTTCGGTGGATCGGCCTGATCCATCGATGGTTCTAATGGCGGCAGTATCAGGAGTCTGGGAGGATTCGGATTTCAAGGTATCTTTAATACGAGACCCACCACTGGATCTCGGGGAATTCTTTCACGAAGCTGAGAGGTTCCTTTGGCAAGAAGATGCAAGTATGGATTTAAAGTTGAAGGAGGTGAATGCAACTGAGGGTGAAGGACCATCCAGCAAAGGTTCGGATAAAGACAATAAAAGGAAGTTGGACGATGATTCTGGAAAAAATAGGAAGCAATGGAAGGATCCAAAGTTTTCTATGTACACAGGACTGAACGAGATGCTGGAGCGGATATACCTGGATACCCAGAATCGCCTTCCCTACCGAAGGCCGGCTAGGAGAGAACCATCAGAATGGGAAAGGACATCAGGAAGGCACTGTCTCTTCCATGATTTAGATGGACATGATACCAACAGCTGCAGGCACATAAAGGATATAATCGAGGAGCATGTAAGAAATGGACAGTTGCGACAATATGTCGAAACTCGAAATGCAGCGGTGGAACAGGAGCAACCACCATCTACCTCACAACATGACGATGTGAGGCCCAGGAATAACGGTCGATTGATTACCCATTGACCAGGATAATATGGAATAAGTAACGAGCTACTGGCAAACGGCAAAGTCATTTACACATGTACGAGGACAAAGATAGCCCCTAGGCATGCTCTGAATGATGATAAACCGCGATGCTATGGTTTGTGAAATTTGTTTTTTGTTTTGGATTGGACACTTGATTTTTCTGGTTTGGTTTTGGAATTTGGATTGAACTCCTAGTTTTGTTTGCTTTCTGATTTGGATTTTCCTTTGGATGATTGTTTTCGGTTTTGGACGCTGGTTTGGATTTCTGATTTTCTGGTTTTGACTTCGATTTTAGATTTGGATTTTGGATTGGATTTTGATTGGATTTTTATCTGGTTTTTGATAAACGGTCGTCGGGTATGGATTATACCTGGTAAGGGGTGAGTCACTTTGCGCGAATGTGGTAAATTGACTCATTCAGGTCGTCGAGTATGGACTATGCTCGACAAGGGTCCGGAGAGACCAGGATTCGGCCTAGGACTTAGGCCCTGTATTATCAATTGTTATTTTCATGTCGCTGAGTATAGACTATGCTCAGCAAGGGTCCGGAGAGACCAGGATTCGGCTTAGGACTTAAGCCATGGCATTGTACAATGTCTAGGGACACTGGACCACGGTCGTCAGGTGTAGATTGCACTTGGCAACAGCCCGGAGAGGTTATGGATTTGGATATCGACCCGGAGAGGTCCTGGATTCGGTTACTGGCTATTGGATAAGGATGGATTAGGACTCGATTTTCGAGTTCGGATGGATATGGAATTGGCTAAGGCTTTGTTTATTGGATGTGGAATTGGGCATCGACTCTGAATGGTCAAGGATGATATACTCAAACGATATGGCTATGGACTTCGAATATCGGATTCAGAACTATTCAAAACACGCCTTCTTATCACAAGGCATGTTTTGGGGGGCAAATGTTATCCCGCCTTTTGGTCAAGGCTGGAATATCAACAAATTGGCAAGGAATGATGGATATTGGGATTGGAGATCGATTGGAATCAAGGCTGCAATCGATGTCGTCAAAATTTGGTTGAGCTCCGGTCAGGACGAATTTGATTGGAAATGATGATAAGGACTAGGAGAGGCTATGTTTCAAATTTCAGGTTAATCGGAGTTCGTATGGAGATATGATCGATGCAAGGTAGGAAGAACATGCTGTTCGTATCCATCGGTGTGCAAGGCACGGTTCGTATCGATGCGTTTCGCATCGATCAGCAGGGGAGATTCGTATCGATACGCTTCGTATCAATCAGGTAGTTGGTGTTTCGTATCAATCAGGTGTTGCTTCGACTCGATAGTGTTTGTATCGATCAAAGGCAGAGCAGGGTGAAGGACTTCGAATCGATACTGTTCGTATCGATCAACATGGACATGACTCAATGGTTTCGTATCGGTCAGATGGGAAAAGGCGGCATGTCTCGAATCGATACTTTCGTATCGATGGAAGAAGAGTTGGCACTTTCGAATCCATCAGGTAAAGGTTTGATCGTTTCCATCAGGTAAAACCTTGTTCGTATCGATCAGGTAAGGTCCCGTTCATATCCATCCCAAGGATGAGGTTCGCGTCCATTTTCATGACCACTTCGTATCGGTCCCCCCATACTCATTTCGTATCCATCAACACCAATGGAAGCGGTACGAAATATACTCCTGGGATCGATACGAAGAAAGACACGAGTGGATGGATGCGAACGAACGATGTTATGAATATGAACAAGCACGAGATGCAGAAACGAACAAGGAAGATCCACGAATCAAGGGAATAACGGTGAAGAATGCCCACGTCTCCAGGAAAAGAAGCATTCAACACGACAAGAAAGGTGGATCGACCCAGGGATTTTGTGACACGTCATCGATGCGCACGCGCCTCCATCGAGTCGAAAGTGATGGATTCGAACGGATGGATTCGAAGACGACAGCCAATAGACAACCCAAATTCGAATCGATCATAACTCAAGATCCACTGATCCAAATGCAACGAAATTTACACAGCAGCTTGCATACAAGGTAAGGAATTTTCCTGCCAAGTTTCAACTCGATTGGACCATTTTTTGATGGATACGAAATCACTTCGTATCGATCATAAATCGAGTCGAAACTTGATGGGGTCAGTCGCGTGGGCCCACTCACGTGCCAGAAGAAGTCTCCCGAAGTTTGAGAGCGATCTCAGCCTCCTATGCCTATAAATAGCACCCTGAAGCCTTCAGAAAAAGGATCCTTTGCTATTGGACGTCCAGACTCTACCGGATTCATTTCTGTACTTCAATACAACTATTGTACTCGAAATTCTTCATTATTACTGCTGTAATCATCTGTAAGCAGCAAGGATAATCAATAACAGGGTAAAACTTTGAAGTGGACGTAGGCCGGAGATAGCCGAACCACTATAAATCTTGTGACTTTGTTCATTATTTTGAATTGCTGTTTGATATTTGCCAAGATCTGATATTTGTGCTTGAAAATCACTGATTTGTGCTCACACACTGGTGCTTTCACGATATTTTGGGTTTGTGACCAATTTTGGCGCAGACATGTCCTTCCTTAACCAATCGAGACTTTTAATATTTTTTATTTTGTTCTTTAATATACTATGTAATATTCATAGGAAACACATATTCATGGTTACCATCAAATTTATGAAGATCTTAAGCAACAGTGACGTAATTGTTTTTGATTTTTTTACGAAGTTTGTTTTATTATATGTTGTTTTGAATTTTTTGTAGTTTGGAAATGTTAATAAATAATTACAAATTAGAATTTATTTGTTCATAGTGGTTATATGTGAACTATTATCATACTAAATATTATTGTCATGCAAAAAATAACTTGAATTAACGACTTTTAATTTTGATGAACTTGACTTCAAAGTACTTTGAGAATTAAATCGTATATTAATGAGAGAAAACTTACATATTAATTATCTTTAATGCTAATAAATTATTTAATTAATATGTGATCTATTTTTTATCATTAATATTTAAGATTAAAACTCTATGAGTGGACATGTAACATGAAGTGTTCTAAAATAAATAATTATAAATTAGAGATAAATTTATTCATTATAGTTATAAGTTAATTGTTCTAAAATATTGAGGATGACATCAAATATTATCAGCATGCAATAAATAAGAATGAATTAATTGCTTTAGATTTTAATCAATTTTATTCGAAATAATTTGAAAGTATATAGTATTTCAAAATAAAGGGAGAACTAATTACATGCTAAATCTCTTTAACTCTTATAAATTGTAGGATTAATATGTAATTAATTAACTCTTATCAAATGCATAACTTAATAAGGATACATATAGCCTATTCTTTTAAATATCAACAATCAGCAACATAGTAGCTTGTTGCCTGTTTATTAAATGTAAACTGCTTTCCATTATAAGATTAGCGTAAAATTAAAAAAAATTAAGTATAAATATAGTTCAAAATAATATTCTTCAACAAACCTACCAAACTAATATTAGGTAACATTTCTTTACGCTTTAAGGGCATCATGATACTTTTGAAATATTTCCTTATATTTGAAAAAATCATTATTTATTCAACAGATTTGAAAATGCAATTATAATTTTTATCTTACTAGCATAAATATTGTATTGGGTTACAAATATTTTGTTTCACCGATGCTGGATGCACAATCAGTAATATTACAAGTATTTATAATCATATATAATTACATAATATTTTAATTGCTCACTTTGATGATTATATTTTCTTATGCCTTTCGATCTAATAGCTATTTTCAATGTAATATGGTTTAAAGTATTTTTATGCTTGTCCACAAGTATTATCGCGTGGTGATAAATATTGCTTTGAATCATGGTGAATTTTATATTTCATCTATTATATGGTGGTATGATTATTTGAATTAAATTACAGAGTGATTTGGTTATTCCAAAAAATAGACTATGATGTCCTCAAGTAGTAGAATTTTTGGTCATGCCATTAGTGTTAATGAAAAAGTGAAAGAATTGATTACTAATGAAAACATTAAATCAATTTGCTAATCGCCAAAAGTGGAGGCAGTCTCTGGCGCACTCACTCAGGGGTTTATGAAATCGTGCAGTTTACCTCAGTCTTCAAAAATAACATAGAACATAATATATATTAATTATTTATGTATGTCATGTTATATTATGTTATATCAATTAAGATGATAACCTTTGAAGCCACTGAATATATAATAACCTGCTAATTTTTATGATAATATATTTAAATGATTTATTTAAATATAGCATCATTAGTTGAATTTAAAAGTCCAAAACATGACTTTCCGTAAACGATCAAATCTGGACTCAAGACCACTTCCATTGAGTCCAAAATGGCATTTGCGACCTTTTTGAGTATAAACATCGATATGTCTGGAGTTGATTAGAATTTCGCTATTTTTCTATTGGGCTTTGAGTTTGGGTTTCAGCCCACCAACTCATCTAATATCCTAACTCCTCCACTCCTCATCATTCATTCCATTATTTCCTAACACTCAAGCTAAATGAAAATGGAGGAAAGAGTCGGATATTAAAATTCCTTAACCCTAGATTACTAGGAAATTCAAGATTCATGCTCCAAAATCAAGGAGAAGCTTAGGTAAGCATCCGCTTCATCTTCTCCATCGTAATCTCTCTTCAATTTTCATAAATTCCTATAACCTAACTTAGGAAAAATTTCATCTTTCATAATAGATTGAAGATTCTAGAGGTGTATTGAAGAGGAATTGTTCTTGCCCTGTTTTAAAACTTCTCATTTGTTGTGTTTGAGTTTAAGGGCGAGTTCTTGAACTTATATCTATGTCTATAGCTTTCACTGTTGTTAGGTATGAATTCCTAACATCCCTTCATGTTCATTTGCTTTTGATTTGAATTGATTTGGTGAATTTTCCAATTTTCGTGTTTTGAAGTCAAAAACTTTAAAAATCCCACCTTGGATGTTTGGACATGTTTTTGGTGTTGTATCAAAGAGCGTATAGGGCTGGGTTCTCGTTTGGCATAAATCCCTAGCATCCACCTCTCATTCGATCGCTTCTGGTTTGGATTTTTGCCCTTTTTGGGCTAGGCTGATTTTTTTCCTAGCAGGAAAATCCAGACTCTGGAAGGAAATCCAGATTGAAAAATCCAGATGTCTAGAAGGGATCCCTGAAAAAAGAAAAAAGGAAGAGACAATCCAAACGTCTGGAAGAAAATCCAAACGTCTGGAATGAAATCCAGATGCTTGGTTGAAAAATCCAGACGTTTGGAAGGGTTTCCTGGAAAAAGAAAAAAAGCAGAGACAAAATCCAAATGTCTGGTTCTGTGTAGTTTTGCCTATTTTGGCTGTTTTTGTGTGGATTTCCAATTTTTATCAATTTTTGTTGAACTGATTAGTTGTTTTCATTTATTATCAACTTTGATAGCTTCTTTTCTGGATTTTTGAGAATATCCATTTAGTGGATTTGATATCGATTTTTATGGTTTTAATTCACGTCGTCGAATGTGAATTTTAAGTGATCGATTGTTTTTACAATCATTTTCTATGACTTGTCACTTTAAAACACAAAGGTTTTTATACCAGTAGTAATTATTCAAACTCTTTCACAGAAATAAATCCAACACTATATTAGTGCAAAGCTTGTTTTTAGAACTGTTTTCCAATCTATTAGTATATACAAACCTTTACCTCATTCGTATGAGAAATCTAGTTAAACGGGTTAGTAAAACAAGTGGTATGAAATGCTTGCATTTACTACGTCGATTAATTCTTGGACTTGTTCGATTGAACTCTCATGACAATCTTTGAGTGGAAATCTACAATCTGTTCGTAAATATTTATGTTAAGCCAGTGGTTATGGGACATGAAGCTAAACTCATTTATTTACTAGCTTAGTGTAATTTACACTTCTTTTTTATCAATGTGATCATTCTGTGTCTTGAGTGGAAATTTATAATTTGTTCATAAATATTTAAGTTAATCCAGTGGTTACGGAACACGAAGCTAAACTCATTTATTTACTAGCTTGATGTAATTTACACTTATTTTATGGAGCTTTGGCTCAATCCTTGTGGATAGCGACCCATGATATTTTTAGGTTCATCAGGCGTACCGTCGTTTTACTGCGTCGTTGTTCCGAATTATTTGAGTTTCAGGTTCATCGGGCGTACCATCGTTTTACTACGTCATTGTTTCGAATTATTTGAGTTTCAAGTTCATCGGGCGTACTGTCGTTGTACTACATCGTTGTTTCGAAATATTTTGAAATATTTGAATTTCAGGTTTGTCGGGCGTACCGTTATTGTACTACGTCGTTGTTTCGAATTATTTGAGTTTTACGTTCCTCGGGCATACCGTTATTGTACTACGTCATTGCACCGGCTCTATAGTTAGCGACCATGGGATAGTGACCCGTTTGTGATGCACGTGTTGAAGAGTTTTCATGCTCACGTTTGCAACAGGCCTCCCTCTTTGTGTTTTCTGGATTTCCAACTGTTGATTTCTGGAATTTGTGTTTCACTAAATTTTGTGACTGACATTAATATGTTTTGTCAATATTTGGGGTTTGGTGAATAAGCTAAAGAATGTGATTCTTTTTGGATATTTGACGAGATTTGAGAAAATGCATGATTTTTATTGTTATTAAATGTATAATCGTCAAATATGGAATTTTATTATCATACATTTTTGTGGTATCTCTTATACTTTCTTATCTCATATGATATTTATAGCTAGACTGATCTGTTTATTATTTTTCTTCTTAAATAATACTCGGGTCAGACCAAGGTGTTTCAGGTGCTTCCACTTGACTTCATAGCAGGGGCTAGCTTCTGACTTTTGGCTAACTACTTTAGCTTAGTTTTTTTTGGTTTTATACATTTGAGATAGAGACTCCTTGATGTATACTTATTCTTTTGTGATGTTGTGGATCTTGTTTGACCACCACTTTGATGTGCACTTCTAAGTGTAATATTCGTATCTGTTTCCGCCTTTGTGATATGAATATCTATGACTGATTTGTGTTATACTTATTTCTGTATTTGTTTCCGAAGGCCACATAGCCACTGTGTGGTAGCTTTGAGTTTGTATTTGATATGTCGGATTTCCTCTCGAAATGAAATGCATGTCATACTATCTGACATATCGATACTCGCACAAAGCAATTATACAGATGGTTGCCCCTCAATAACCTTATTCTTTGTGCTAGTCGACGGCATTACCCCGTAGTGTCCTTGGCTAGTGTGAGTATAGAGGTGGGCCGTCACATCTTGGAATCAGAGCCAAACTTCGGAACAATGTAGAATAATCTAACAAGGGTCGTTGTCCTAAGCCCTTCTTAGGAATCGTGCCTTAAGATTTAATTCGAGTCATTGGACCCGTTCTATCCTATTTTCTTTTGTGTCCTTTTTTTATAAATAAAGTTTGTTTGATATTCATTCTGAGAATAACCTTTTTCCTCTTCTTTCTTTCTTTTTTAAAGAAGAGAAATGGTTAGACCTGGCTGTCCTAGCGCTGGTTAATCCAGTAGTCCTTCTCTGGATGACGTATTCATGTCTGCCCAACAACTTTTGGATCTTGTAAAGAATCAAAGGTTTATCTATGGTTTGAGTAAGAACCCCAAAAGGGTTTTGCCTCTAAGACTAGAACTTCCTTTCGATCAGTTTCTAGATATCACTCTTCGACTTGAAGAGGCCGATAAAGAAGGTGATAGTGATGTCGGAGGTTCCAAAAAGAGCCTCAATAACAACAATAAGAGGCGTATTAAGTTCAAAAGCCCTAATTCCAATAAGAAAGGGAGGCTCACAACTTCGGTAGCAAAGAATACAATCCCTAATTATAGAGGATGCTACAATTGTGGTTCTATGGACCACTATGCAAATGAGTGTCTGAAACCCCTTTATTGTCGCTATTGCAAAAGTTTGAGTCATCATATATCTGCATGTCCTATACTTCAAAGCAAGAAGGAGGGAAAGCCAAATGTTGTGCATGCCCCTAGTAACACTTCTCTTGGTCAAGATATTTCTCATTTTATCCTTGATGGTGTTGTTTTGTTTTGTGATTATCCTATTCGAATTTCTTTTGATTCGGGTACATATCACTCTTTTATATAAAAATAACTCGTTGTTACTTTTTCTTTAAATATTATGGGCTTGATGACTTCATTGAGAATTGCGGATCCGGTTGGTGGATCAGCAACACCCAGTTTACTTTATAAAGATGTCGAGATTACTTTATGAAATTGTGCTTTTCAATCTAATTTTCATGTTATGTGCTACTTAGTTTTCAAAATTGATTTTGGGAAAGGATTGGCTTAATCATTATGAAGCCCATATCGTATATCCTGATAGGACTATCCATCTTCGACATCCTTAATCTACTAATCAGATTTCTATTTTTCTTAATGATTTCGATTCCAATTCGATAGCTTCATTTTATTCTTTAAACCTACACGATGAGGAAAATGTTTTCAATTAGTTTGTTATTTCCGGTATCTTTGAGTTTGTCTTAGGATTACCAACTAAGCGATCTATTGAGTGGTGCTAAGGTCTTTTCAGCTCGACCTTGCCACCGGTTTTCATTAGCTACGAAATGCAGAAGGTAGCATTCCACTTACCGCATTATGCACCCGTTAGGATTCTTATGAGTGGTTTTTATGTCATTCGATTTGATGAGCCCTCTAGCTTATTTCATCCGTCTTATGAATCAAGTATTCTACGAGTATCTCGATGAGTCTATCTTTGTATTTATTGATTATGGGTGAAAACAACTATTTAAAATTGCAAATCTTTCTAATAAGATATTTATAAGTATAATTGGATTTTGTTCTAAAAACGAGCAAAGATTTATTCTTAAAATTTTTAAGAGGCATGCTTATCATATAAAAGATGATTTTGTGTTGTACTGCCTATTGAATGCTTTAAGAATTTTGGTCGATGCGCCTGATCAACGTTATCGATAGTAATTTCCTAAATGCTTTGATGAGACAATGAGACACAATATATTGACTTGTAATAAGTTAATTTTTCTAAAAAGAAGAATACTTAAAGTTAATTATAATTTTGAATTTCTTAGCTTTCCAGGAAAAAGGATCAATTAAGAGAACTCTTTTTCGATGCTTTTATTCTTATGATTCCCGAAGGGAACCAAGTCTTCACCATTTATACCGATGCTAGTCATATTGGTTTCGAGCCATTCTCATGCAAAGGGAACGTGTTATTGCTTATGGTTCTAGGCAATTAAAGCCCGCCGAGACTAGATATGTCGCCCATGATTTAGAGCTCGTGGTCACTGATTTCGCCCGTAGAATTTGTCGTCATTATCTTTTGGGGGAGAAATTTATTCACTACACCGATCATAAATATTTGAAGTATTTATTTTCTCAGAAGGAACTTAATTTGCACTAATAATGTTGGCTCGAATTCCTTGCATCTTATGGTCTTGACATTTTCTATACTCATGGAAAGGGCAATCGTGTTGCCGATGCCCATAGTCGAAAGCAAAAAGAAGTTGCTCCCATGATGATATCCGAATGGATGATATCGAGATTTTTTCCACTTGTGAGATTCGAGATCGTGAATCCGATTCATGTTCATCTCTTGTTTTATGTAGCCTTGAGGCTCATCCTTCTCTTTTGTACCGCATCCTTGACACTCAAAAGCAAGATTCTGAATTGGCTTTTCTTAGCCAAAGTTGTAGGGATAAAAATAAGGTTGATGGCTTGAAAGATTTTGATATTGATGCTCGTGGAGGCATTAAAAAATTTGGTAGACTTCTTGTGCCAAATATCAGCGAACTTCGTAAAGACATTTTAGAAGATTCTCGTCGTTTTAAATTTACCATTCATCCCGGTAGTGGTAAAATGTACACGGACATGAAGCGACTTTATTATTGGGAAGGAAAGAAATATGATATTGCTAACTTTATTAAGCGTTGCATGACTTGCCAGCTCATAAAGGCCGAGCATCAAAGGCCCGGTGGCTTATTGTAACCTTTAGACATTCCCGTTTGGAAATAGGATCAAATCTCTATGGACTTTATTGATGGTCTTCCCGTTCTCGTTTGGGTCATCATAACCTATGGGTGATAGTACATAGACTTACAAAATCCGCCCATTTCCTTGTCATTCAGTTGTGTCAAACAAAATTTTAAATTGCATGGAGTTCCAACTTTCATTGTTAGTGATCGTGATCCATTGTTTACTAGTAGATTTTGAAAGATTCTTCAAAAAGCTTTGGGAACAAAGCATAATTTCAGCACCGCTTATCATCCTCAGTCTGATGGACAAACCGAACGTGTGAATCAAACTCTTGAAAATCTTCTTCATGCATGTGTTCTTGATTTTGGTGGAAGTTGGGAAGACTATATTTCTATTGTTGAGTTTTCTTGCAATAATAGCTTCCAATCTAGTATTGGTATGACACCTTTCGAGGCACTCTATGGAAGGCCGTGCCGATCTCCTTCTTGTTGGCTTGAAGCCGATGAGAAGCTGGTTTTAGGTCCCGTGATTCCACAGAAAAGATTGACTTTATTTGTCAACGGATGAAAGAAGCTCAAAGTAGACAAAAATCCTATGTCGATAACCGAAGAAGGAATTTGGAATTTTCTGTGGGAGATTTGGTGTTCGTTCGTGTTTCACCTCTGAAGGGTGTTGTGCGTTTCAGTCGATCAGGAAAATTAGCACCTCGATAAATTGGTCAATTTCCCAAAACCGAACACATTGGTTCCGTGGCTTATCGTCTTTTATTACCGGCTTAATTTTCTTCTATTCATGGTGTATTCCACGTCACTCAACTACGGAAATGCCTTAGGGATTTCGATTCAATTCTTGAGCCCGGTGTTATTGAAGAAATTGAAGTTTCACCTAATTTAACTTATGAGCAACATCCTATTCGTATCATTGCTACGGAGGTTAAACGCCTTCGAAATAAAGATGCTCCGCTTGTGAAAGTTCAATGATCCTTAAATCCTAAGGATTGCTCTTGGGAATTCAGACAACTCATCGAGCGAACACATCCGGACTTGCTCTCTCATGCTTCTTAAGGTGAACTTCTCATTTCAAAATTTCTTCTTTTGTGCTGTTATGACTTAGTATGGTTGTTACTTTTTATTTTCTTCTTAAGAATTGCGAGGACGCAATTTTATAAAGGAGGGGAGTCTGTAACAACCAGCAAATTTTTATGATAATATATTAAAATGGTTTATTTAAATATAACATCGTTAGTTGAATTTAAATGTCCAAAACACGACTTTCTATAATTAGTCGAATCCGGACTCAAGACCACTTCCATTGAGTCCAAAATGGAGTTTGCGACCTTTTTGAGTATAAACATCGATATGTTTGGAGTTGATTAGAATTTTGCTATTTTTTTATTGGGCTTTGGGTTTGGGTTTCAGCCCATAAATTCGTCTAATATCTTAACTCCTCCTCCACTCCTTATTAATCATTCTATTATTTGCAAACACCAAGCTAAAGGAAAATGGGGGAAAGAATGGAAAATTAAAATTCCTAAACCATAGATTACTAGGAAATTCAAGATTCAAGCTTCAAAATCAAGGTGAAGCTTAGGTAAGCGTCCTCTTCATCCTCTCCATTATAATCTCTCTTCAATTTTCAGAAATTCCTATAACATAACTTAGGAAAAACTTCACCTTCGATAATAGATTGAAGATTCTAGAGGTGTATTGAAGAGGAATTGTTCTTGCCTTGTTTTATGCTTCTTACTCATTGTTTTTGAGTTTGAAGCTGAGTTCTTGAACTCACATCTATGTCCATATCTTTCATTGTTATTAGGTATGAATTCTAACATCTATTCATGTTCATTTGCTTTTGATTTGAATTGATTTGGTGAATTTTCCAATTTTGGTGTTTTGAAGTCAAAATCTTTAAAAATCCCATCTTGGATGTTTGGACATGCTTTTGGTGGTGTATCGAAGAGCCTACAGGGCTGGGATACCGATTGGCATAAATCCCCAGCATCCATCGCTCGTTCGATCGCTTTCGATTTGGATTTTTGCCCTTTTTGGGCTAGGCTGATTTTTGCCTAGCAAGAAAATCTGGACGTTTGAAAGGAAGTCCAGACATTTGGAGGGAAATCCTTACGTCTAGTTGAAAAATCCAGACGTCTGGAAGGGGTCCCTAGAAAAAGAAAAAAGCCAGAGACAAAATCCAGACATTTAAAAGAAAATCCAAACGTATGGAAGGAAATCCAAATGTCTGGTTGAAAAATCCAGATGTCTAGAAGCGGTCCCTGGAAAAAGAAAAAAACAGAGACAAAATCTAGACATCGGGTTGAAAATCAAGATATATGGTTCTGTGTAATTTTGCCTATATTGGCTGCTTTTGAGTGGATTTTCAATTTTATCGATTTTTGTTGATCCGATTAGTTGTTGTCATTTATTATCGACTTTAATGGCTTTTTTTCTGGATTTTTGGAAATACCCATTTAATGGATTTGATATCGATTTGTATGGTTTTAATTCACATCATCAAATGTGAATTTTAAGTGATCGGTTGTTTTTAAAATTGTTTTTTGTGACTTGTCACTTTAAAATACAAAGGTTTTTATACTAGTAGTAATTATTCAAACTCTATCGCAAAAACGATTCCAACACTATTTTAATACAAAGCTTGTTTTTAAAACAGTTTTCCAATCTATTAATATACACAAACCTTTACCACATTCGTATGAGAATTCTAATTAAGGGGCTTTGGAAAATAAGTGGTACGAATCGCTTGCGTTTCTTCGTCGGTTAATTCTTGGACTTGTTCGATTGAACTCTCGTGACGATCTTCGAGTGGAAATCTGCAATCTATTCGTAAATATTTAAGTTAAGCCAGCGGTTATGGGACATGAAGCTAAAGTCATTTACTTACTAGCTTAGTGTAATTTACACTTCTTTTTGATCAATGATCATCATTCCGTGTTTCGAGTGGAAATCTACAATTTGTTCGCAAAAATTTAAGTTAAGCTAGTGATTATGGGACACGAAGCTAAACTCATTTATTTACTACCTTGATGTAATTTACACTTACATTATGGAGCTTTGGCTCAATTCTAGTGGGGTAGCAACCCATGATATTTCCAAGTTCATCGGGCATACCGTCGTTGTACTATGTCGTCGTTCCGAATTATTTGAGTATCGGGTTCATCGGGCGTGCCGTCGTTGTACTACGTCTTTGTTCCGAATTATTTGAGTTTCAGGATCATCGGACGTACCGTCATTGTAATACGTATTTGTTTCGAGTTACTTGAGTTTCAGGATCATCGGGCGTACCGTCGTTGTACTCACTACAAGAAAATTTACTTTTAGTTGCACTTATTAGCAGCGTTTGAAGGCAAGTGCAACTATTATTGATTTATGCCATATTTTGAACGCTGCCAAAAATTTGGCTTACCGCGGCTATGCGTTTTCTTTACTAATGCCAAATGTTGCCGCCAATTTTTTGCTTGTTACGTTTTTCATTTTAGTTTTATGTTCCATTTTGATTCACTACCAAAAATTTACATGTCCTAATTCCTCATCGCCATCATCCTCTTCAAATTTTCCTCCATCCTCATCATCGTGCTATTCCTCTATGATGTGCTGCTTCTCTTCGTAGTCAATCAAATCCTCTCCGACACACTGCCGCTCTTTACAGTCGATCTAATACGCGCTAATCCTCTCCATAACTCAAGAGGACAGTGATTTCTTCCATGTAAATGAAGAAGTTAAGAAATTTACATTCTTTCTAATGCTGATTTTGAATTTTTGGGTTTTAACTATGGTTTTAGGTCTTTAGGAAGAGGACAACGAGCTGTTTCGAAATAAAAGTTCACACTTCTTACACTCCAGAGGTATAATTAGTGTATTCACTTCCTTGGTGCTACAAATAAACTTAACAATATTTGACAAAACCTAGATCAAAATTTAGGTTAAGATTATCTCTACAACCACACACAAGGTGTTTGATAGAACGTAGATGTATTGTAGGTGCTGCTGTATTTCGCAAGTTTACCTTTGATTATTATCATTTCATTTCCTTTTTCTTTTAGTATTTATTTACACTGGAAATCATGGTTATATTGGTCATAACACACTTATTCTCTTTTGAAGTTAGTGGAACGGTTGTTTCATTTTATTCATGAATGTAAGTTGCTGGTTTTTGATGTCCAACTATTTAAGAACATATAAAATGTTCTTTATAGCATACAAATACACTTCACAATATTTCATTGTATATACAAATTAATGTCATACTAGCTACCCTTGGTAATTATGCTTTGAACTGCGTATATCAATATTCTAGTGTTGTTAAAGTTATATGAGTTAAGTTGAAATATTCCATTTTCAAGGTATGAAAGTACCGGTGAAGAAGAAAAACCAACCGCAAAAGCCTAGTGGCACCCGTAGTTAGCAGTTTCAATCTTAGAACTTTATCTTTTTCTCTCCCTTTAAAATGAATTATATTTGTGTCATATTGGCATTACAGCATAGTAAAAATCATTTCTCTACTACTTCTCTAGTGACTTTCAAGGTGTGAAATTGACTTTCATCGAGTTACTTCTCTAGTACAGTATAACCAGTTGAAAGTGATTAAATAGATATTGTTTTCTTATTGTAAGTTATTGTATAATGCGTTTGCACGTAAAAAGAAATGGCATACATTATAATAGCCATATTTGTTTCTAATAAAGCTACCAGAATGTTTAACTTACCCAATTATAATAACACAAGATAACCAGAGCACCAGATTACCCATATACATAATATATTTAATTACAGTAAACATAGAAAGAAGATTATCATTGATATAAGTCATGTAATGATTAGTTAGTATGGGCCCTGGTCATCATCCTCATAGCACAGACCCATTGGCGGTTTAATATATTAGCACACTTCAAGTAGAAAATGTAGACATTTCAATGTGCATCATATATATGTAGTTTCATTAGCATAGAAAATGTAGTCGCTCTCAATGGTTTCCGGTATTATGTTATATTAATATGAATTTATATGTACTTTCACTAATTTACACTCTGTATTGTTTATAGAAAATAGCCTGCTGCTACTGTTGTCTGAGTTTTAATGGAAGAAGATGCTCTTTTGGTTGTAGGAATATATATGTCTTACATCCGTTTTGATTAGATAGAATTTGAATTCTATTCTTAAAACGTGCCTGCTATATGAATTTTTTCCCTGTTAAACCTCCAAAATGCATTAAAATTGTTTATGTCAGGTTGTACAATTATAGTATTAAAAATCCAAAATAATTTTTTAACGCTTTATTTGCTTAATATGTATGGTTGGCTCTGTCTATCCCAACTTGGTTGACCTATGTAGGTATTAGTGAGCTAACTTTTGTCTATATAAGGAACATCAAAGTATTAATATAGTTGCATTGTAATACATTGCGTGCATATAGTTTTAAAACATTATATATATGCAGTTTTAGTGTCTTGCACGCTTAGTTTACAGCAAATGAATATTGTTGCTCGAATGATTCGGCCTTTTAATTCAATATGAGTAATATGTATACGAATAATATGAATGCAAATTCATTGTTTCAGTGGTAATGAGACTAACCTTAGCTCTCCTTCTTTCAGTAATTGAGTGAATGGAGTGGATATTGAGGAGAGGCAATTCGTTCTTTCAATGAGGTAAGTATCATTGGAAGCAACAATATTATAGAGAATGAAGAAAGAAAAATGCTTCTTATTGTGCTTCATACTCTATTCTATTCTTGATGATATCAAGTGTTGCTAGTACTACTTTTTCAAAGAAAAGATACTTTCCACCAGATTCATCTTTGTTGCTATTACCTCTGCTTTTCAGGCACTTTTTGCTTTATCATTTTTTAGAAAAGAGTGTTATGAAATGCATGCTTATCACTTTTAGATTCCATGACTGTTTCACAAAAACAATTCTTTTTTATCAAATAGTCTCGTAGCATTATGGTTTCTTACCTGTAGCCCTGTTAATATGTTACATACAAAGAAGTCTACATGATATATCATTCATCGTCATCATGGCTATCATAAACATGGTGCAATAGTGAAAAAGAAAAATTCATGAGAAAACATGAGCAAACTTTCCTTCATAAATTTTTTATAGGTCTTACTCCAAATAGGAAAGATTTTACCACTTCTCTAAGAGAAATTGCTCCCTGATGAGTTTTGCTCCTTAAGACTTGAGACAGTTATGCGACCATCTTAAGTCATTATTAAAATTATGTTTTGCTACATTTACCCCTTATTCTCTCTTAATAACACAATTTTTAGTTATCGTAATATGTATAGAGAGGATTTCAAAGAATATGCAGATGTGTGTTTCAGAAAAGTTGGAGACACGGTTTCACATTGGACAACTACAGATAAACCAAATGCAATAGGTGAAGCATCGTACGATACTGGCATGTTTGCTTCGTAAAGATGTTCTTACCCATTCGGTAGTTGTTCAGTAGGTAACTTCATGATCAAGCCTTATATTGTATGCCATAAACCATTTTAGAAGTTTACCACCTATATAAGACCAACTATCAAGTAAGTTTTCAGTTTTTTACATTTATTATTTGGCATGTTATATAATACCTTAAACAATCATACTATGTTTACCGATCTACATTAATGATGATTCTTACTAAATAACAAGGAGTTGATTTGTGAGCTATTACGAAAAAAATACAATGCATTTCGAAGCAATTTTGTAATAGAATCAATGTCTAAAACTAAAAGTAACTCGGAATGCATAAGAAAGGTCTATAGTTATTCATTATGCTAGATATGGTAAGTCAATTAGTTTTAAAGGCATGTGCTGACTATTCTATGTTTTTCAAGCATCAAACTGACTATTCTGCCTGAAGCTTTGTAGCTCTCGTTCGATTTCAGTCATAATCAGGTGTTTTTATATTTTAAACTAGCTGCAATTTCTTGTTGTGTGAATAAAATAACGATAGAATCAATTTAACTGGGCAGGCAATATTCAAATACAATGTGTTAATAGATGAATCAACATGGTATGATTGAATTTATTGGGGAAATTCTCAAAAGCCAGTGAAATATGCACACTAAACTGGCTAACATGACATAAAAACGCACAAATTAGATACCTTTCATATTTACTTTTGCTTAATTTGTAGCTTATCTGTCTATATGCAAAAAACATTGTGAATGTTTTTAATTCTTAGGTTAAATAACGCTCATTTCTCAACACTCAGAAGTTTGAATTTCTGTTTAAATTTCACTACTTTTCCTGAGTGTATCCATATGATTTTATCTGCTTTTAGGAGATAAATTAAAACATGCTACAGGTAGCTAGCTGCTAGCAGCAGCAGTCAATTAACTCTATATTTTATAAAAATGTAGTGCAATTTAGCCACATACACTTGCCAAAGCAAGGAATATTAGCACACTCGCACATGCTATCACGGCATGCATCCAACAGTACGTTTTTAGAATGATTTCTTTATTGTAACAAGGTATCAATCATAGACTTCTTGAAAAGAACCTTCCATAATTAATATAATTAAGTTCATAGGATAATAATATATGACGGCCAAGCTATAATAGTATATTATCGTTAACTATGTATCTGGCTATTCATTTGGCATTTCCTAAAAGGAGTTCACAGCTTGATCCCAAGTATTTTTGTTAGTCAATTTTCTTTGCATTTTTGTTTAATAAATTTTGATGGGAACTTTTATGAGATTGGAGAAAAGGAGCTTGGCTGGCTGGTATGAGCTGAGGTGATCGATGAGCTGAAACAAATTTTGCATCATTGCAGAACTCTTTTTAACGGGCTTGCAAAAGTATTAACTCAAACTAATTAAATACTTATCTTTCCTGTTTCTTTCCCTTTGAAAAGTTCATGAATACTTATATATTTAAAATGATTTAGTGATATGACATAAATTTACTTATAAAGCAACTGCAACACCATCCCAAATTCCAAGTAGAGATTTAGGAAACTTCCAAAAGTACGCAACTGATTTCCCGTGTCATAAACTTATAAGCCTGTTTGCCATTTTGTTTAAATAATAATGGATACCTATAAGTATGTTGAGCTTCCCCTTGAATGCAGGGGACCCATTTTCCATTGAATGAAGCATACACGTTTTGAGTTCTATTTTTTCCTAGAACAAATTTAGATTTCATCACCAAAATGAGCAAGTTCTTTAACAATTTCGTGACTTCATTGAATTAAAAGAAAGTCAGATTTTGTCTATGAAGCTACAGGTATTTACAGAAAGTTACCTATGTTGTAAGGTATATAGGCCTTGTTTAGTGGAAATGTTTCAGTGATGATGGATGTTTGTTTATTTTGCGAAAAGTTAGAAGCTCACCCTCAAGCAATTTCAGCTTTGCAATGCCTGGTTTTGTTTCCTTCTGACATATCCAATGTACTATTTTAGTTTCAAATAATGTCAAAGCATAGTAAGTGTATTTTAATCATTATCCTAACTTATAAATATGATAGTAATATGCCTATGAATGCAGTTTTGAAGTAACACACAATAAAAACTAAGCTCTGATTTATAACTCATGTCAGTTGACAGATAAAAACTTACCTCCCTTCTTCCTTCTGTCTTCTAGTCAACCATTACATGAATAAGCCAAAGCATCTTCCATATCAGTTAACAAATCCTTATATACAAACTGTTCTATTCATATTAGCATGCTAAGTTCATTTTTTTCTTATTACAAAAATGCACTCAACAAATCATTGGGGTGGATTATTTGATATCAACACAGATGACGAACACACTAGAAATCTCGATCTCTATCAAGGTAGCAGTATGAATTAGATGAGATTCAACAGAGTTGGCTTCTGGGCCCTCAAGAAGGAGGCAAAAAGATGGTTAAATACATCAATTTGGGATGCGTCGTTATAAGAGAAAGGTTCTTTCATGGGTATTTTGGGCAATTTTGGTTGGTTTTCTTGTTATTGGGATTCCGGTCGTTGTTGTTAAGACACTGCCTAAGAAAGTTAAGGGACTTGAGCTTTTGGACCTCCAAGGTGCTGCAAGGCACTTATGTTTTACAATGCTCAACGGTGTAAGTTTTTCATTCATATGTATTTATCATGGTATATAGACAACATCAAATGTATTAACAGTTTTGATTTATTTGATTTATAGCGGGTAAATTACCAAAGAACAATGGAGTGAAACGGAGAGAAAGTTCAGGTTTGAAAGATGGATTAACCATAGCAGAAATCAAAGGCGGTCTTGTTGGAGGGTATTATGATGTAGGAGACAACATAAATTTAACTTTTCAATGGCTTTCTCGATGACATTGCTAATTTGGTCGGGTGATCGAGTATGGTCATAAGTATAATTCAAATTGTAAGTATGAACATGTTAGAAGAATTAACCAGTGGGGAACTGATTGTCCACTCAAGACTTTCAATTCTACTGGTACTAACATCGACAAATTTTATAGTCAGGTAAAACTTTCGGAATATCCCTTTTTCAATGCATAACTCTGAAAACTAAACAATAACAAAAATGCCTCAACCGAAAAAATGAATCAATGAATCTTATGTAATAAGAAACATATGATAGTAGTTATGTACGTTGTAAAATGAAGTAACTTGATCTTTAGTAATAAGTCATGGAGACGACCAGTCTTCTTTACCAGCATGCTTAATCTTTAGTAGTGAATTTTTTGCAGGTAAATCAAAATGAAGTCAACAATGGCAGGAGATCAACTCCAAGTCCTAAAATCACTGGACTTGGTGAAAACACAACTATACCACTTCACTACAATAGTGATCGCCAACATAGGTTTCTTCACGGACGCCTACGATCTCTTTTTTATGTCCTTGGTTATCAAACTGCTTAGAAGAATCTACTACCATGTAGAATGGTCTGACACACCTAGAACTCTTCCTCCTGACATCGCCGCTGCAGTCAATGGTGTCGCCTTCTGCGAAACTCTGGCATCTGGCCTCTACTTCGGCCACGACCGCAATGGTACCCATTGAGCCTAAGATTCTTATTCCTCTATTTCCATTTTTGTTGTCTATGATATTCTTCTTCCCCGACAATGTAAACATGGAGCGATGCATATGTTTGCTGTTCACTAATTGAGATAATTCATGAGATTGAGTTAATATAAATAATTTATAAATAAGTTAACCGAGCTTTATAAAAATTTAACTAATTCTTATCAAAATTAACAAAAATTTTAAAAATTAACCGAGTTATATAATTTAACTATGTTTTATAAAGATTAAATAAATTTACACAAATTAATTAAGTTTTACTAGAACTTAACTGCGTAAATAAGTTTTTAAAACTTAAATAAGTTTATTATAAGTTTATAACAACAACAAAAACAATGGTATAATTAAGTTAATCGAGTTTTAATAATAATAATAATAAATTAACTAAGTTAAACAAGTTAATAAAAGTTAACTAAGTTTTTTTTAAAATTAAACAAGTTTTATAAAATTAACTAAGTTTAAGTTAACTAAATTTTATAAATAATAATAATATAACTAATTTAACAAAGTTCTACAAAATAACGATGACGATGACGAATTAACTAATTTTATAAAATTTAACAAAGTTTATAGCAACAACAACAACAACAACAATAATGAATTAAATAAGTTAACCGAGTTAATAAAAATTAACTAAGTTTTGTTAAAATTAAAATAATTTTATAAAATTAACTAAGTTTAAGTTAACTAAATTTTATAAATAATAATAATATAACTAATTTAACAAAGTTTATAGACAATAAAGACGATTATGATGAATTAACTAAGTTTATAAAAATTAACCAAGTTCATAAAAATTAACTAAGTTTATAATAATAATAATATAATTAAGTTAATCGATGTTTAATATTAATGAAAATAATAAATTAACTAAGTTAACCATGTTAATAAAAATTAACTAAGTTTAAACTAACTAAATTTTATAAATAATAATATAACTAATTTGACAAAGTTTTATAAATAATGATGAGATGATGATGATGAATTAACTAAGTTCATAAAAATAACTAAATTTATAATAGTAATAATATAATTAAGTTAACCGAGTTTTAGTAATAATGATAATAATAATAAATTTACTAAGTCAATCAAGTTAATAAAAATTAACTAATTTTTGTTAAAATTAAACAAGTTTGATAAAATTAGTTAAGTTTAAGCTAACTAAATTTATAAATAATAATATAACTAATCTAACAAAGATTTATAAATAATAACAATGATGATGATGTTGATGAATTAACTATGTTCATAAAAATTAATCAAGTTTATAATAATAATAATATAATTAAATTAATCGAGTTTTTGTAGTAATAATTGTAAATTAACTAAGTTAACAAAGTTAATAAAAATTAACCAAATTTTGTTAAAATTAACTAAGTTTAAGTTAACTAAATTTTGTAAATAATAATAATATAACTAAAACTTATCCTCTATGGTATCACAACATTTAAGTTTTTATCTGCAAAGCCACAACATTTCAGTACATATCCTCTATGGTAAACATGTTTATCTGCAGAGCCACAACAATTGATACACTTGAAACTAAAACATAAATATAGCATTTTTCCTAAAACTGTCTACTCAAATTAATCGTTATGTCATTGCACATGTATTACACAAATGTAGTTATACAAGAGGGCTAACACAAATAAACGGAAGTAACTGACACTACAGTTGTTGCCTAATACAGTTACGACAATGTGAATTTAGGGAATATTTTTGTTTTAGAGAACCCCATTGATAGAAAACGACAAGGGTAAAGAAAATTGTACATTTCAATTAGTGGATGGATGCATCATCGATGGATTACGGACGTTCCAAATACTTTTTCATATTTTATAAGATTTAACTTGACCATAGTACCGAATACACAATCTGCCCATAGTACAGAATACACAATCTCCACATAGAATGAAATCCAGTCAGACTTCTAACCCAGTTTTGATCTGAATATCTGTGTAAATTGAAAATTGTGTATTCGTTGGGGAACTATATAGGATGCATATAAAAATAGAACAATTTTTGTTAATATGTGTTTATATAGAATATCGAGTTATAGATTACATGATTTTCATACATACATACATACATACACATATATGTATATATATATATATATGTACATACATATATACCCATATATATATATACATATATATATATATATATATTGTTGTTTGTTAAACTCGTTTGCAGGTAATTAGCTATTTCGAAGCGAAGACTGTCGACAACAAAGAACTATTGGTAATCAAGCAACGAACATGAATTTAATTGTTATATATGTTGTCGTATTTTGTTAGTACCATTTGTGGAAACTTGTCTGTGAATGCTTGTAGTATGTGACTTATTTTGTTGAAAAACTACTATTGAATGATTGTGAGATTAGCATGTTTTTGCAATTATTTTAATATGATGATCATATGATTGATTGTTTGTATATGTTAATTATGTGATTTAATTGTTTGTTTGACCATATGAAAATTAGGCGATTGATCGTTCGTTTTAATATGAATAGTATATAAGCGATTGCTGGAAATGGTATAAACCATCAACCGTAAATAGTAGCATTTAAAATATGCTACCAAACAACCAATAACTTTTAGTAGCGTTTTAGAAATGCTACAGAAAAAAATGTAAACTAATATAAAAATTATACAGTTGCATTTGAAAAACGCTACTGAAAATCAAAAAAAGCATATAAACAAAAAATGCAACCAAAAAATGAAGACTTATGGTAGCGTTTTTTTAACCCTACAGAAAAAACCTGTAGCTGCATTTAAAAGTGACTTTTGGTAGCGTTTTTTAAAACCTATAGAAAATACCTATAGTTGCATTTAAAAGTGACTTTTGGTAGCGTTTACTACAACGCAACAAAAAGTTTTAGACTTTTAGTTGCATGTTGTATAGCAGCGTTCACTAAAACGCTACCATAAGTTATGGTAGCATTTTTTCAACGCTACCAAAAGTCTTTTCTGGTGTAGTGACTACGTCTTTGTTCCAAAATAATTGAGTTTCGGGTTTATTGGGCGTAGCGTTATTGTACTACGTCGTCGTTCCAAATTATTTGAGTTTCAAGTTCCTCGGGAGTACCATTATTGTAATACGTTGTTGCACCGGCTCTATGGTTAGCGACCATGGGATAGCGACCCGTTTGTGATACACGTGTTGGTGAGTTTTCATGCTCCCGTTTGTGATAGGCCTCCCCCTTTGTGTTTTCTGGATTTCTAACTTTTTATTTTTTGATTTTGTGTTTCACCAATTTTTGTGCTTGACATTAATATGTTTTGTCAATATTTGGGGTTTGGTGAATAAGCTAAACAATGTGATTCATTTTGGATATTCGACGAGATTTGAGATATTGAATGATTTTTATTGTTATCGAATGTATACTTGTCACAGTATGGCATTTTTGTTATGATACATTTTTGTGGTATCTCTTATCCATTCTCATCTCATATGATATTTATAGCTAGACTAATCCTTTTATTATTTTTCTTCTCAAATAATACTTGGGTCAGACCGAGGTGTTTCAGGTGCTTCCACTTGACTTCTTAGTAGGGGCTAGCTTTTGACTTTTGGCTAACTACTTTTGCTTTTATACATTGGAGATAGAGACTCCTTGATGTATACTTATTATTTTGTGATGTTGGGGATCTTGTTTGACCACTACTATGATATACACTTCTATGTGTTATATTCATATCTATTTCTGCCTTTGTGACATGAATATCTATGACTGCTTTGCGTTATGCTTATTTCCATATTTATTTACGAAGGCTACATAGCCACTGTCTGGTTGCTTTGAGTTCGTATTTGATATGTCAGATTCCTCTTGAAATGAAATGCATGTCATACTATCAAACATATCGGACTCGCACAAAGCAATTACACAGATGGTCGCCCCTCAACAGCCTTATTCTTCGTGCTAGTCGACGGCATTACCCCTTAGTGTCCTTGGCAAGTGTGAGTATGGAGGTGAGGCGTCACAAAATATTTTAAAATTTCTGTTAATATTAGTTAGCGTCAATAGGTATGCTAATAAAAATGTTAAAATATTTTTATTTATACCAATTTTGAAACACTATTTCACGCTCAGTATGATTTCCTTATTTCGTATATGGGATGTTATTATCATATCGACTGTGACAAACTTAGATTTATATTCTACGTAAGACACACCAATATTGAACTAATGCATTGCTTAAATTATTAGGCATGCTCAATAATGTAATCTATTAAGTAACGAATAGTTTACAGTTGATGTAACGACCTGCTATTTTGGACTATTCGCATCCGCACATGTCGGACTTGAATAATTCAAAATACCGAATTGTTAATTTAAAATTTGGCAAAACTCAGATATACAGTAAATAAATAATCACAGAATCACAGGCACAGAGTAATAATATGCAGCGGAAGTAAAAGAGATAGTAGTTCATGAAGCTACTATATAAATATATAAGATACATCAGAGTTTACAACAGAAGAGAAATACGATACAACAAATACAAATCTGAATACATCACTGGAATCATCGAATACTGAAAGCAGAGTAGATGGCTGGATCTTCAAGCAAAGCTCCAACTCCAAAAGTGAGTCTCAAAAGCTGAACAACTCAATCTGACCCGAGCGTAAAGAAAATACAAAACACTCGAGTCAGGATTAATATTCTCATATCAATAAATCCAACTCAAGTGAAATAGCAATCGAAATACAAGTAACTCAAAGGATGTTGGAATCACCATCCTCTAAGGATCCGTTAAACTATCTACTATGTAGTAGTGTACGCTAAATAGATAATGTCTATCAGTAATATAAAATATCAAAATAGTGTTAAGGCGTTACCATTATCCCCCTTAACACGTTTTTATATAAATGTCATAGTCTATACAGCACTGTAAACTCCACCGTAAACTGGTGGGATATCAGGGAGTACTCCATAGGTATAACACAAAACAAATTCGTAGTGGTCGCGCATATAGGGATACAAGTATGACAAGGCACATGAGGCAATACCCAAGGTAGTGAAACTACCGTTCGCCTGATCCGGACTGGTGAGAACGCATCGCCGCAGCGACCGCAACACCGCGAAACAACACTCCTGAAATTCCGAGGGTGCACCAATCGATGACAAGTAATGAGTAGTAGTTACGAAGAAGTGTGTTCGCTCGAGGTGGCTAACCCCATTTGGCCCGGCACGGCTCCTGATTTTAGTCATTTCCAATTTGACACAAGTGTCAAGGCTATCCATTATCGTTCTCTTTCTTCAGTCATCACGTACATCATTCCAACCACTTCATTCTGGATCACCACTCCACGTATAGTTATTAAAGAGGTTTTCGGTTTAGATAGAGAGTATATCCATAACCGATTCCGGTTTCTTTAATAACTTTCTTAATTATTACACCGATTGGTCGTTTAATATATTTCAAAACCAAATCAATTTCAATTTCAATTAGAATTCGTAAATCATCATTTCATTGTCTTTCAAAAATCAATTTCCAACATACACATTTCAAAACTTCGAATTTTCAATTTCAAAATCTTATAATTCAAATTCAACATTTATTTAAACAATTCAAATATCGATTCAAGTTCGTATATAAATTTCATTCCGAAATCATTTAAATTAATTTAATTTAACACTCAAATCAATTTCAATTTAATTTATTGATTCCATTCAATATTCGTTAAGTTTATTTATCAATTCAAATCAATTTCTTAATTCCCAATTCATTAAATTTATTTCTCACGTTTATCTTCATTATATCAAAACTTCAAATTTAACTAAATTTGATTTGTCAACTCAAATTCTCAAATTTACAAGTTTTACATTAATTTCAATAAATCACGTTTTATCTCTTGTTAAAGAAATTCGATTTTCGCTTATTTATTGACTTCGTTACAAATATCAAACTCAATTAATAAAGAACTAAATTTCATATATTCAAGAAGTTTAATTTCACTTATTAACTTACTTAAATAATTTACAAAACTTAATTGATAAAGAAACCAATTTCATTTATTAACGAAGTTCAAATTCACTTAATCAAAAGTTCAATTTCTCTTATCAAAGAATTCAATTTTATTCAATTATCAAATAATTCAACCTTATTCAATTATTAAATAATTTCAACTTAATTCATACTAATTTCAATATTTAATAATTTCAACTTAATTATAAATTCAAACTCAATTATTAAATCATTTCACACTTAATTCAATGAATAATTCCAAATTTAATTGTTAAATAATTCATTTCAAACAACGTTCTTTCATTAGTTATTACATTAATATTTTGTTTCGGATTCCAATATTAACGTTTTCCTTTCATCAAAATTTACGTTCCAATTTTATTTCAAAACCTTAATATTCAAATAAAATCTTTATTTTATTTTAAATCAAATTATTGACCAATCGGGTTTATTTAATTCTCTATTCAAGGTCAAATTTAAATTTGGGTATTTATCATTTCAACCCGATTCCATTTCAATTCAAAAATCAAAGCATAGATAAGGGAACTTGCAGTGTGATAACTGGATGGTGTCAAAGTAAATAAACAAGCAATAGCAGCAATCAATAACAATCCTATAAATTAATTCAAATAATTCCGAAATAATCGTATTAATTCACATTGTTGTTTGTGCGAATTAATATAATCATCTCTAGAATCTACACTATCATTTCATGTAGATTAAAGATTATTATCTTACGGTTTTTCACTTGTCGCTCAATTTCAATTTCAGTTTAATACTTCAACGATTAATACAAACTACGTTCAAAGGTTCAAAGTATAATTTATTCAAATTCTACGACAATTAAAGGGTCAATGTAACTGATCAAAGTTAACATATGAAGGGTCCAGTTTAACTAATCAACTTTAACATATGGCGGAGTCAAGTTTAACAAATCAAAGTTCGTCATATATAATCCGTTTTAAATTGTTAACAATTCTACATCAAATTTAACTTGCAAATTAGTTATCACTTAACACCACAATTAACATCCAATTCAAACAACAATCAATCAAATCAATTATCAACCAAACTGTATTATTATCACATAAATAATTAACAGATAATGGTGTCAGGTGTCATAGGTAAACAGATGCAAGTAATAGCAGAAATAACAGTATAAACAACTAACAGCAGCATATTTCAATTGTCATTTCAATTGAAATCAAATTTAATAAATAAAAGAATATTAATCGTGAGTGATTACTCACCTTTCGAGGCAGATGATACAGAAGATGATATGGATACGCACACTGATACAGATATTGAAATTTGAATGATGAATCACAGCAAACAACATCGGTCCGAATTCAACGATCAAAGCTGATAAAAGAATTAGATGGAACAAATCAGAACGGGGTCGATAAAGATAATTGGTACAAGTGAACTCATACGTATAAACTATATATAACTATATATATATAAATCATATTTTAAATTACAAACACAAATTAAATTAAATGTATATGTATATTTAAAATCCTTGTTTTAAGTAAACACATAAAATAAAACAAACATAACTTCATGATAACATTTGAAATAAATGATTACATATGTATGCAGACCCAAAATATATAATATCAATTTACTGCACTATGCAGATTAATATAAATTTATGCATATAGAGACAACAGATCTTGTGTAGAAAACTAATAGAAAATTTCATACTTCCAAACATATCTAGGCTGAAATAAATAACATATACTTTATATAATCAGATCAACGTAGAACTCTATACCGTTCTATATATGCTAATCTATATTATAGGCAATATTTCCTACGCACAACTCCATATATAAACAGAATAGATATAAAGCTTACAAAACTAAAGTCTGGGATTTATACAATACACGCACGCCACTAACTAAGTTTTTTTTTTTTTTTTTTTTTTGAAAAACACGGTACATAAAACATATAATATATACGTTGGAACATACATATGGTATGCGTGAAGTAGGCACATCTAGCATTTGCAGTTTGACAGGGTTCACTTTGAAAAGAAAAGAAAAGGTAACAGAAAGATAGATATAAAGTTTAATTATTATTATTATTATAAACATTCACATATAAAAGCAAGAATCAAAGCTGGGTTTAGATGACAGGGCTTGAACACTATATTATATTATAATAATAGAAATGAAAACAGGTATAATTTGCAACCTTACTACAGAATAAAAGACAGACCTTCAAACATACAAGTTTACAAATATGTACAAAAGTTTGCAAAGTACCAAGGCTTATAAAAGTCAGATCTTATACTTATATAACACGGATATACTACACTACTATATTATATAATATGAAAACAACATGCGTTTTGTACTTAAAACATATGTACAACTAACAGAACATGTATTTATATATTCAAAACAGCAAGTTTACTAACCTGTTAATACTCTTTTATACTATCTCATACTTTGGACCACTTGTAGCTTAGGTAATACACCATCAAAATATAAAGTATGCTGTAACTTATAAATATATGTCATAGCATATAGCCCATACAATATACAAACGTGAATATATATATATAAACCCATACTCCAGTATACTTTTCTATATGTACGAACAACCATTTATAAATAGCTTATATAAAATTCATGTATACCTACATATTCACGTAAAATAGTAGAAATAGCTATATATTATTATATAACAAATATAATTCTAACTATAAAAGATTATACATACATACTCAATGTTTTCAAATGAAGGAGGAGGGAGGCTATGAACGGCAGGTGTCACACGGAAGAGGAGGGGATGACGGTGGCCGGCAGCGGTTCACGGTGGAGGAGCAGTGCGGGTCTCGGGTTTTGGCGGTGGAGCACTAGCTCGGGAAGAGGGGATCCAGGTCGGTGGAGCAGCGCGGAGGAGATGTGAGGCACGGTGATGGTGAAACGCAGCTCCGCGTGCGCGGATTCCGATGCCGGGGTGCTCGGCAGTTGATGGTCGAAGGTCGGGTAGGGGCGTGGAAAAATGAGGGCGGGCTGTTGAGGTGGGCACTACCTCGGTTTGCTAGGCCGTGGAAGAGATGGTGGAAGGTGGCTCGGGTTTTAGGCTCGGGTCTGCAAGGTGGAGCACGGCAAGGCAATCGGAAGGAAAGAAAGGTGGAGAGGCTTCGGCGCGAGTGGATGTTCTGGTCGGTGCTTGGAGCGGGGTGCGTGCTCTGGTTACGCGCTGAGGTGAAGAATGATGAGTGGCTTGCATTTGTATGGAGGCTGTGAGAATGGAGTATACAAGCAGGCTTTGCATTTGAAAGGAAAAGGTGAGTTTGAGATCTGGAGAGAGCTACAGGCGTAAGTTAGAAAGCAACAATTACAATTGGGAACCGATGCAACTTTATTGGAATGGTGAAATGTCATAGAATACCAAAAGTTTAATAACGAATGGATGTATACTTATAGCCGTTGAAAATGAATAGGTACAACAAATTCTAGAGACTCGAAACTAGTTCGATACGATAATCGTTTCGCTGATTTCACTATGCACCGGATGCCGAATTTAACAATTTAATATACGGTGGAGATCAGCATGACGGGACGATCAAAACGGTATATGGATATTAGCGGTGTGATCGAATTATAAAAATTCGAAATTTCTACCAGCGAAAAATGCGCAAAAATCGCAGAAAATTAAGATCGACGGAGCCAAAGATGTCCGAATTTGGAAAAACGACAAACTGACAACTTGCTCAGAAGATGGTTTAGAATTTTTCTATGTAAAAATATTTTGGTTTTGAAAACGTTTTATTTTCGTCGCTTTTTAACTGATTAAATTGAAGTAAATTTACGCACGAAATAAACTAACATATTTTCGGACGAAAATTTACCCGTTGCTATGTTTAGTTAGACGCATTCCAAATAATAAATTTTTTATTTCAAAATTTTGTCGTTTACAATTTCTCTAAATTAAATAAATTAAATAAGTAAAACGACTAAAATTTACGGGTCGTTACATTCTCCCCTACTCAAAACTTTTCGTCCCCGAAAAGGAAGGAAGTAGGAGAATAGAAACAACCAAAATAAAATAAACTTGAATTACATAATAAACAATTCATTTAAACCATATAAATTTTAATTTAAATAATTTATATTCAACAATTGGTTTTAAATTCAAGGTTTCCGTTAAATAAAATTAATTTCACATTTATTAATGTTAGATATAAAAGGTTTCTTTCAAAATGAAATTTTGTTTTTAAAGGAAATTTATTGTACATTCTTCAATTTCTTAAATTAACAATTTCAAAGATCATAAATTTGAATAGTCATTTATTATAATAATACTTTATTCGACAAATTTAGTTCTCCTTACTTCATATTGTTATTAGAGTTATTCTACTTAATATATCTTATTAAATATATTTACATTTATTATAACTACTCAAATTTGTTTAAAATTCCTTTGATATCATTTATATTGTATAATATTCAATTCATAATTAATTTTTGAAAATTTAGGTAAATTATATTGAATGAAATCGAGCATTATACAAGTAAATTTCTAATTCAATTCTCTCAAGTTTAAATATTAATTCCAAAATTTTGGTTTTATTTATAATTGAAATCATCTTTACCCAAGTTTTAAGAATTAAATTTCCGATTGACTTCAACCCATTTTGTAGATAAAAATAAATGTATATATTCATAATATATCAAATCAAATTTAAAATCTTCAATATATCTAATAAATCAAGTCATGTTTAAAAATTCAAATTAATTTATTTTTCAAAACAAACCATAGCAAGGCTACAGAATAGTCTCTCCACTTCGAAACCCGAAAATGAATGTCGATGATGCGGCCGTCATCACCGAAATTATTCTCCAGCGACAAAGAGAAGAGCACTGATTTAAACATCTAAAATTTCTTTCAAATGATTTCTATTTGAAAATATTTTAAATACATTACACTCTAAAACTTTCAAATCGAAGTTTTGAAATCACCGGAAATTAAATTCTCGAATTCTTGATTTAAATTCATCAAAATTCCAAATTAAATTATAACCAAAGTTATAAATTTTCGTTTATTTATATTATGAAATAGTCAATAATTTATAAAACAAAAAAATAAAATTTAAAGTTTAACATTTCGGACAACAGATTTATTAATATTTAATTTCAGAAATTTTTTTTTTTTTTTTACTTATATAAAATATAATCATTCAAAATTATTTTATTTTAAAACAATATTGTGTCAGTTTGCTCTGTTCAAGTGTTTTGGAAATCCTATCGATAGCGTTGATCAGACGAATCGATCGGAAACCCAAATCAACATCAACTCAAACAACACAATATATAAAACATTTTGATATTAATTTACAAATACACTTCCTCGCTCGACGATACAAGAATAGATTTCAAAATAAGTATATAAATTCAAATTTGATGGAAATCAAATCAAAAGAATTTTGATTCGATAATAAGTTCGAATCAGAAAGAAAGATAATCCAATTAACAGAATCGGGAGATAGATAAGCTTATTTAATTCACGGACAACCTTCACCGGATCGACCGTAACTTCAAGAATAAGATCGATGCTGAATTCCGAGGTAAATCAACATTCGATCTCAAGAGATAGAATTCAGGTATAGCAGGAGATAGATAGCACCGTAAACCGGGGATATAGAAATCTCCGGTAAATTAATGTCTAATATAAATGAGTTTCACCCATTTATAGATAAATTTGGGATTGGCAAGACTGCCGACTCACTATAAAGATCATTCGAAGTGAAGTTATGAGGTACTCCAGAATCAGAAGAAGATAAATAGTGAGAGATATGAATGAATTTTGAGACCGCAAAGAATGTTCCAAAATTCAAAGGAATTGAGTTAAAAGGAAGAGATTGAATCTCGAGTGGGAGTGATTCTGCAAATACATTTACCATATATGCTAAGTTTGCCTAGAGCTACCAAAAGCTCTGATACCAACTGTAACGACCTGCTATTTTGGACTATTCGCATCCGCACATGTCGGACTTGAATAATTCAAAATACCGAATTGTTAATTTAAAATTTGGCAAAACTCAGATATACAGTAAATAAATAATCACAGAATCACAGGCACAGAGTAATAATATGCAGCGGAAGTAAAAGAGATAGTAGTTCATGAAGCTACTATATAAATATATAAGATACATCAGAGTTTACAACAGAAGAGAAATACGATACAACAAATACAAATCTGAATACATCACTGGAATCATCGAATACTGAAAGCAGAGTAGATGGCTGGATCTTCAAGCAAAGCTCCAACTCCAAAAGTGAGTCTCAAAAGCTGAACAACTCAATCTGACCCGAGCGTAAAGAAAATACAAAACACTCGAGTCAGGATTAATATTCTCATATCAATAAATCCAACTCAAGTGAAATAGCAATCGAAATACAAGTAACTCAAAGGATGTTGGAATCACCATCCTCTAAGGATCCGTTAAACTATCTACTATGTAGTAGTGTACGCTAAATAGATAATGTCTATCAGTAATATAAAATATCAAAATAGTGTTAAGGCGTTACCATTATCCCCCTTAACACGTTTTTATATAAATGTCATAGTCTATACAGCACTGTAAACTCCACCGTAAACTGGTGGGATATCAGGGAGTACTCCATAGGTATAACACAAAACAAATTCGTAGTGGTCGCGCATATAGGGATACAAGTATGACAAGGCACATGAGGCAATACCCAAGGTAGTGAAACTACCGTTCGCCTGATCCGGACTGGTGAGAACGCATCGCCGCAGCGACCGCAACACCGCGAAACAACACTCCTGAAATTCCGAGGGTGCACCAATCGATGACAAGTAATGAGTAGTAGTTACGAAGAAGTGTGTTCGCTCGAGGTGGCTAACCCCATTTGGCCCGGCACGGCTCCTGATTTTAGTCATTTCCAATTTGACACAAGTGTCAAGGCTATCCATTATCGTTCTCTTTCTTCAGTCATCACGTACATCATTCCAACCACTTCATTCTGGATCACCACTCCACGTATAGTTATTAAAGAGGTTTTCGGTTTAGATAGAGAGTATATCCATAACCGATTCCGGTTTCTTTAATAACTTTCTTAATTATTACACCGATTGGTCGTTTAATATATTTCAAAACCAAATCAATTTCAATTTCAATTAGAATTCGTAAATCATCATTTCATTGTCTTTCAAAAATCAATTTCCAACATACACATTTCAAAACTTCGAATTTTCAATTTCAAAATCTTATAATTCAAATTCAACATTTATTTAAACAATTCAAATATCGATTCAAGTTCGTATATAAATTTCATTCCGAAATCATTTAAATTAATTTAATTTAACACTCAAATCAATTTCAATTTAATTTATTGATTCCATTCAATATTCGTTAAGTTTATTTATCAATTCAAATCAATTTCTTAATTCCCAATTCATTAAATTTATTTCTCACGTTTATCTTCATTATATCAAAACTTCAAATTTAACTAAATTTGATTTGTCAACTCAAATTCTCAAATTTACAAGTTTTACATTAATTTCAATAAATCACGTTTTATCTCTTGTTAAAGAAATTCGATTTTCGCTTATTTATTGACTTCGTTACAAATATCAAACTCAATTAATAAAGAACTAAATTTCATATATTCAAGAAGTTTAATTTCACTTATTAACTTACTTAAATAATTTACAAAACTTAATTGATAAAGAAACCAATTTCATTTATTAACGAAGTTCAAATTCACTTAATCAAAAGTTCAATTTCTCTTATCAAAGAATTCAATTTTATTCAATTATCAAATAATTCAACCTTATTCAATTATTAAATAATTTCAACTTAATTCATACTAATTTCAATATTTAATAATTTCAACTTAATTATAAATTCAAACTCAATTATTAAATCATTTCACACTTAATTCAATGAATAATTCCAAATTTAATTGTTAAATAATTCATTTCAAACAACGTTCTTTCATTAGTTATTACATTAATATTTTGTTTCGGATTCCAATATTAACGTTTTCCTTTCATCAAAATTTACGTTCTAATTTTATTTCAAAACCTTAATATTCAAATAAAATCTTTATTTTATTTTAAATCAAATTATTGACCAATCGGGTTTATTTAATTCTCTATTCAAGGTCAAATTTAAATTTGGGTATTTATCATTTCAACCCGATTCCATTTCAATTCAAAAATCAAAGCATAGATAAGGGAACTTGCAGTGTGATAACTGGATGGTGTCAAAGTAAATAAACAAGCAATAGCAGCAATCAATAACAATCCTATAAATTAATTCAAATAATTCCGAAATAATCGTATTAATTCACATTGTTGTTTGTGCGAATTAATATAATCATCTCTAGAATCTACACTATCATTTCATGTAGATTAAAGATTATTATCTTACGGTTTTTCACTTGTCGCTCAATTTCAATTTCAGTTTAATACTTCAACGATTAATACAAACTACGTTCAAAGGTTCAAAGTATAATTTATTCAAATTCTACGACAATTAAAGGGTCAATGTAACTGATCAAAGTTAACATATGAAGGGTCCAGTTTAACTAATCAACTTTAACATATGGCGGAGTCAAGTTTAACAAATCAAAGTTCGTCATATATAATCCGTTTTAAATTGTTAACAATTCTACATCAAATTTAACTTGCAAATTAGTTATCACTTAACACCACAATTAACATCCAATTCAAACAACAATCAATCAAATCAATTATCAACCAAACTGTATTATTATCACATAAATAATTAACAGATAATGGTGTCAGGTGTCATAGGTAAACAGATGCAAGTAATAGCAGAAATAACAGTATAAACAACTAACAGCAGCATATTTCAATTGTCATTTCAATTGAAATCAAATTTAATAAATAAAAGAATATTAATCGTGAGTGATTACTCACCTTTCGAGGCAGATGATACAGAAGATGATATGGATACGCACACTGATACAGATATTGAAATTTGAATGATGAATCACAGCAAACAACATCGGTCCGAATTCAACGATCAAAGCTGATAAAAGAATTAGATGGAACAAATCAGAACGGGGTCGATAAAGATAATTGGTACAAGTGAACTCATACGTATAAACTATATATAACTATATATATATAAATCATATTTTAAATTACAAACACAAATTAAATTAAATGTATATGTATATTTAAAATCCTTGTTTTAAGTAAACACATAAAATAAAACAAACATAACTTCATGATAACATTTGAAATAAATGATTACATATGTATGCAGACCCAAAATATATAATATCAATTTACTGCACTATGCAGATTAATATAAATTTATGCATATAGAGACAACAGATCTTGTGTAGAAAACTAATAGAAAATTTCATACTTCCAAACATATCTAGGCTGAAATAAATAACATATACTTTATATAATCAGATCAACGTAGAACTCTATACCGTTCTATATATGCTAATCTATATTATAGGCAATATTTCCTACGCACAACTCCATATATAAACAGAATAGATATAAAGCTTACAAAACTAAAGTCTGGGATTTATACAATACACGCACGCCACTAACTAAGTTTTTTTTTTTTTTTTTTGAAAAACACGGTACATAAAACATATAATATATACGTTGGAACATACATATGGTATGCGTGAAGTAGGCACATCTAGCATTTGCAGTTTGACAGGGTTCACTTTGAAAAGAAAAGAAAAGGTAACAGAAAGATAGATATAAAGTTTAATTATTATTATTATTATAAACATTCACATATAAAAGCAAGAATCAAAGCTGGGTTTAGATGACAGGGCTTGAACACTATATTATATTATAATAATAGAAATGAAAACAGGTATAATTTGCAACCTTACTACAGAATAAAAGACAGACCTTCAAACATACAAGTTTACAAATATGTACAAAAGTTTGCAAAGTACCAAGGCTTATAAAAGTCAGATCTTATACTTATATAACACGGATATACTACACTACTATATTATATAATATGAAAACAACATGCGTTTTGTACTTAAAACATATGTACAACTAACAGAACATGTATTTATATATTCAAAACAGCAAGTTTACTAACCTGTTAATACTCTTTTATACTATCTCATACTTTGGACCACTTGTAGCTTAGGTAATACACCATCAAAATATAAAGTATGCTGTAACTTATAAATATATGTCATAGCATATAGCCCATACAATATACAAACGTGAATATATATATATAAACCCATACTCCAGTATACTTTTCTATATGTACGAACAACCATTTATAAATAGCTTATATAAAATTCATGTATACCTACATATTCACGTAAAATAGTAGAAATAGCTATATATTATTATATAACAAATATAATTCTAACTATAAAAGATTATACATACATACTCAATGTTTTCAAATGAAGGAGGAGGGAGGCTATGAACGGCAGGTGTCACACGGAAGAGGAGGGGATGACGGTGGCCGGCAGCGGTTCACGGTGGAGGAGCAGTGCGGGTCTCGGGTTTTGGCGGTGGAGCACTAGCTCGGGAAGAGGGGATCCAGGTCGGTGGAGCAGCGCGGAGGAGATGTGAGGCACGGTGATGGTGAAACGCAGCTCCGCGTGCGCGGATTCCGATGCCGGGGTGCTCGGCAGTTGATGGTCGAAGGTCGGGTAGGGGCGTGGAAAAATGAGGGCGGGCTGTTGAGGTGGGCACTACCTCGGTTTGCTAGGCCGTGGAAGAGATGGTGGAAGGTGGCTCGGGTTTTAGGCTCGGGTCTGCAAGGTGGAGCACGGCAAGGCAATCGGAAGGAAAGAAAGGTGGAGAGGCTTCGGCGCGAGTGGATGTTCTGGTCGGTGCTTGGAGCGGGGTGCGTGCTCTGGTTACGCGCTGAGGTGAAGAATGATGAGTGGCTTGCATTTGTATGGAGGCTGTGAGAATGGAGTATACAAGCAGGCTTTGCATTTGAAAGGAAAAGGTGAGTTTGAGATCTGGAGAGAGCTACAGGCGTAAGTTAGAAAGCAACAATTACAATTGGGAACCGATGCAACTTTATTGGAATGGTGAAATGTCATAGAATACCAAAAGTTTAATAACGAATGGATGTATACTTATAGCCGTTGAAAATGAATAGGTACAACAAATTCTAGAGACTCGAAACTAGTTCGATACGATAATCGTTTCGCTGATTTCACTATGCACCGGATGCCGAATTTAACAATTTAATATACGGTGGAGATCAGCATGACGGGACGATCAAAACGGTATATGGATATTAGCGGTGTGATCGAATTATAAAAATTCGAAATTTCTACCAGCGAAAAATGCGCAAAAATCGCAGAAAATTAAGATCGACGGAGCCAAAGATGTCCGAATTTGGAAAAACGACAAACTGACAACTTGCTCAGAAGATGGTTTAGAATTTTTCTATGTAAAAATATTTTGGTTTTGAAAACGTTTTATTTTCGTCGCTTTTTAACTGATTAAATTGAAGTAAATTTACGCACGAAATAAACTAACATATTTTCGGACGAAAATTTACCCGTTGCTATGTTTAGTTAGACGCATTCCAAATAATAAATTTTTTATTTCAAAATTTTGTCGTTTACAATTTCTCTAAATTAAATAAATTAAATAAGTAAAACGACTAAAATTTACGGGTCGTTACAGTTGATGTTAATGTTTTTTATATAAACCCATTATTCTTTAAAAAATGGCTATACTATGTGTGCCTTAAAATTAATTAAGCAAGTTTATTAATAAATGTTTGACATTATAGTTAAGGAATTAAACTAATCCAAATCAACTCAGTCCAAAAATATGCAAATTCATCTTTATATGACTAAAATCGGAAAACATACCATTGGACGAATTATTTGGTAAACTCTGTGTGTGTAGCATAGGTTCGCACTAGTATTTAATTATATTCAAGTTCTAATCAGTGATCAATGAATAATATATCATACATAATAATTGTTATTTAAATTTAATAATTAATAATTGATAACTAAAAGTAATTACTAATAAACAATATATTTAGCGTAGAATCTAAAATTTAATTCAATGTTCGTTTTATAATTAAAAATTAACACTTTTTCTTTCATTAATTAATCTTTAATAATCAATTTGAGTAATTCATAATTCAAATTTAGTAGTTGGTAATTTAAATGAATAGCTTAAATATAATGAATAGTAATAAATAATTAAGCATCCATACTTCAAAATGAAGAGTGTTACAATAACTTTTGTGAAGGCAATAAGATTATTTTAGACCTTAATCCTATAATGTTATAGAATTATCTCCTATGAAAATTAGAATCTGATACCAAAATATTTTGCACATTTCTAATGCACTTCAAGTTGTATTTCATCAAAGTGTGATATGGTTATTAGTGGTTGTAAAACCTATGAAGAAGAACAAAAAAGAGTGATGACGAAAAAGAAAATATAAACACAGTTGTCTCTATAATTTTATCATATAAAATCAAGTAATATATTAATTTACATTTTTGCTAATCATATCACTTGCATGCTTTAATCTATAACCAAAATAAAATCCTATTATACTTTATTGAATTGTCTTAGACGCCCTAAAGTTTAATTAGTCTGATGTACAAAAACAAAAAACTTGATAGAAGAAAGAATAAATAAATTCTTAATATACGTGCACATAACAAAAGTGTATATATACACAGACTTCATGTAGTAACTCATTTGTGGGGCATCACCAACATCCTAAAACTAAATTGTCTTGATATGTGTAGTTTTATGAAAAATAAGCTAGATAATAGTGAATACTTTGTGTGTTATTTATTTTTTTATGGTAGGCCCCTAACATTATATTAGCTAATGCATGTTTAACGAAGTAACATGTAAATTTACTAACAAATAAAAACATTTCACAATGAAGCAGCATAATGGACATGAACCGTGGTGTTCAAATCGTGGAATAGGCACACGCATCGCAAGTGTCGAATTCCTCTATCCCCATGTCCTAGCAAATCAAAGCAAGTCATCCACTCAAGTTATAGCTAAGAAATTTGTAGAACGAATCGTTTCAATACAATTTTCGATTCTTTCAGTTACCTCTAACCCTTGAAAAACAACAAAAGCATTATAATATATATATATATATATGTATGTATTTATAAAAAAAACAAGCAAAATAAAAAATGAACTAATTGCAGTAAACCATCTATAACTAGCGTTTACTTTCGTCAAAATCTGAAACATCACACTATGATGGCAAGGGCTATCTGTGCAATACAAAACTACCTACAATATCACCCATAAAATTGTAGGGACTCCACCATCTTGTCTTTGATCAAAACTTTGAGAGGTAAGGAGCCCATGACCTTAAAAGACCTTCTTATGATGGTTAACCATTTAAGATGGTTTACTTTCATAATAATTTTAGAACAAATTCTTCATCTCGCTCGCTAGGTAAGCATTTATGGAGCAACCATATTCCAATTCTAATGTAATTCATTCACTATGTCAAGTAGCATACAGTTTCAAAAATATTTATTTCAGTAATGGAACGCTTACTATAAATTAAAAAAAGACCTTAGGATAAGATTTGCATTAAGTTTTCCCATTTTTAAAGTAATTTTTCATTTATATTGCACATGAACATGATGAATGAATTATTTTTTAATTCGAAAAATTGCAACTTCATTAATAATTATCAAGTGAGCCAGATGGATACGCAAAGAAAGAACATAATGAGAAAAAAAATTCTATTGTAAATATTATCTAAAGTAATACAACTTAGCTTAGAAAAGTGGACATGGAAACGTAGCTTTATAATTTTTATAAATAAAAATTCTTCACATGAGCGTATTTTAAAAGGAAACATGATTTTTTAACTTTCCTTTTCAAAATGCGACAGAAATATTTTCCAAATGATGGATTTTGCTGCTTTATTCAATCTATCTTTGCAAAGTTACATTGTTCAAAGTTACATATCTTGATTTATTGTACACTAAGGTTTATGATTTAAACTGTGAATTAATGTCAAAACTAATAAATGAACATATATTCAAGATTATGCATTAAACCATGAATAAATGATACAAATATCAAAATGGAAATTGTTTTTCAAAGTTCGAAATGATTTAATTAGTTGATTCCAATTAACTGATTTAAACAAACAAATATATTTTTATTTATGTATACCATATTTGGTGATTTATGAATTTCAAGGTTATGCATTAAACTGTGAATAATTGGTACAAATATCTAGATGTATATGTATGAGAAACTTAATGAGTGCAAACATAGATTCAGGGAAAGAGGAATAAAATGTTGGAAAGTGGAATTAATAAGCATTAAATTGCATTAATTCAATAATGCCGTAATTAATCAGTTCGCTGCACCATCAAGGATGTGGTTGATATAAGGTTATAAAATTACGAGAATAAATTGATAACAAAATTAAAGGCAGCAACCATATAATGTTATACAACTATGGGCAGCAAATATATAATGTTATATAATTCTATTTATAAACTGATAAATATACCATGCTATATGTATAGCAACATTATCACTATGTTAACTTTTCAATAAAAACTTATTAGAGTATTTATGCCTATTAAATATCACTCGGTAGCATATACCATGTATAACATTACATAATATTTAACCATACCACTCACTTAAGAAATCTCTATACCATAATTTTTTGCCACCCTGATCCGAAAATTTCCGAATCAATGAATGCGATACTGCATATAAGTTAAAATATACATGGAATGCATATCCATAACCCTTAATTGATCCAACATAGAAATATTTAAACTTTGTAACACAAATATAACACCCCTGTTTCTTTTCCACTTCTCTCTTCTGTCGTCTACATTCAGGTCTCTCATCACCACTTTTTTTAGACACGCTTCATGCTCGCCATTCATCAATCTCCAATATTACAGCTTCAGGTTAGTTTAGTTATACCACTGAAACTATGCTTTACACTATAGCCCTATCTTGCACTTATATATTTGAATCTTAATCCATGGGAAAAAAATCATTCTGACGACAGTGACTTGTACACTTCTGTTTTGTACTAAAAAGTATTTTGCACCTTTTAGAATTTGTTTGTATTGTTTATATTAAAAATCTCCCTGAAAAGATGATTATGGCTAGCCGTAATCGCTTTTAAACTGGTAAATTGAATATAACACTTTCCTTTTTCCTTAGTCTAAAAATTTAAAAATAGTTTAAACATTTATAAATAGTTAAAATACTCTAAAATATTTTAATATAAATTAAAATGTTTCTTGCTTTAAGATAGTTATATAGATTTTTAAAATAGATTAAATAACTTTAAAATAGATTAATTAGATTTAAAATAAGTTAAATGGGTTTAATTAGTTTAAAAGTTTGAAAATCTTAATAATTAAAGTCTTTTAAAATAATATATTTTTCGAATAGTTTATATCAAAAATATGAATTTGAAATTTATATCAATTTAACAATTTATTTCATTCCAGCACGTTTGGACCATTTCAATGTCCCAAAATGAAATTTCCAATTTAAATTCTGAATAAAATATTTAAAGTCAATATCGCTTCCAATCCATGTTTGAAATATCAATTTAAATGACTCAAATTTTCAAATATATTCCAAAGTTATATTTTGAACAATTTTAATAACTCAATTTCGGTAAACTTCACTTGTATTTCAAATTCACAATAAAATTTCAATTTTGATTCCTTTAACAATTCTTTTTAAAACAATGCAATTTTTGTATAAAAAACTCGAAATTCGATAAAATTCAATTTGTATAAATCAAATTTTTTATTTCAAAAATATCATCTAACTCAAAGAAAAATTTAGGTATTCAAAATCATTTAAATTTAACCAATCCGGTGTCCGTATATAATTCTCTACCCTAGGGTCAAGTGGTATAGATATTTATCATTTCAATCCGCAATTTAAAATTTTATATTTATGGATATATATATCATTTCAATCCGCAATCCCGAAGATATTAAAATTTATAAAATCATTCGTGTGTATCATTTCAACCTGTAACGATTTTTTCTTAATCTATAAATTTTTCGGGTATGTACCATTTCAACCCATAGGGAACTTTCAGTTATAACAATATAAATTACAATATCCAATTAGACAATATCAACAATTAAACATCCATCAAAATCATCATCCAAATCAATCGATAAATATCAACAAATTACATGTTATCAATTTCTGGTTATTCAATGGCAATTTAAATTCAAAAATAACTTAAATGACGATTTAATTCAAATATATTCAAATTAACTAGAATGACGATTTTAAATATATCAAACGACCATAAATAAATTTCTAATCATATCAAAAACTAATTAACTAACATAAGAAATTTTAGAAGTTGTGAGTGGGTTAAAACACTCGTGTAACAACCCGCATATTTATCGAGTTTATATTTAAATATTTTTATTTAAATATTAAATCGTTAATCGGATTTTGGTCCAAAAAACTACTTTTTGCAAACGGTCAAATTAGGACTCGAGACCACTTCCATTGAGTTCGAAATGTCGTTTACAACTTTTTAAGTATAAACATCGATAGGTTTGGAGTTAGTGAAATTTCACTAACTTTTCCCGCTTTGGACTTTGGGTTAGTTTAGCCTATTAAGCCCAAGTTCCAACCCTCTTCTCCTCACTCTTCATAAATTTCCTAACTAACTCAAGCTTTGGCATTAATGGTGAAGAGAATGGGAAATTAAAACTCCAAGCTCAAATTCAATTGCAACTCCAACATTCAACTCCAAATTCAAGTAGAAGATATTGGATTCAAGCTTTGGATTGCTTCTCCTTGCTTTCAAGCTTCATCTTCACAAATTTTAGTGCAAAGGTGAGATTTTTATCTCACAAATCTAGTCTATAACTATATTGGACTGTTGGGAATGATTCCCTATCACTTTTGCATGCACATTTGCATTTGGTTTGGATTGGATTGGCGAAAAACTCCAATTTTTAGTGTTTTTGGTGAAAAACTGCTCTTAGGTCGTTCTGTCTTCATTAGGTCGCTCGGGTGGAAAAGTCACGGCCTTCGTATTTGACTCACTCGGTTTTAGGTCGTAGGTCGTAGGTCGTATGGTCGTTAGGTCGCCCTGCTTTGACTCTGGCCATTTTTGCTCACTCGCAGTTAGGTCGCTCACGACCTAGGACTTAGGTCGCTCGCGAGTTAGTGGCTTAGGTCGTTGGGTCATATAACCCATTAAGTTGCGCTCTTTTAGGTCGCGCCTCTTTTAAGTCGCCCTTCTCTGGACCTTGTTAGGTCGCTCAACATTGACCTCGTTAGGTCGCTCAACACACCGTGTCGCTAGGTCGCTCGACTCTGGACCTCATTAGCTCGCTCAACCGTCTACCTTTATAGGTCGTAGGTCGTCTCCGACCTTAAACCACTCGGCCGCATTAGGTCGCGTACCTTTTAGGTCGCGTGTTGCACTAGGTCGTAAGACCTTAGGTCGTTAGGTCGTATGGCTTTAGGTCGCTAGGTCGTACGACCTTAGGTCGCTAGGTCGTTGGGCCTCGTTTCTTCTTAGGTCGCTGCTTCTTATAGGTCGCTCGGCTCCTTAATTTCTTTAAGTCGTTTGAGTGTTAGGTAGCGAACCCATTTTAGGTCGCATGACCTATACCCTTTAGGTCGCTGGACCACTAGGTCGTGCCCCTTAGACCCCTAGATCGCAACCATTAGTTCGCTCGACCCTATCCCTCTTAGGTCGTTAGACCTCATTTTGTCTTCACTAAGTCGTACCGTTTTGGACGGGGCGCTACCCCGCACCCCGCCGGGGGCGCTGCCCCCTGGACCCCCGCGACCTGACCGGGCAGGTCGAACCCCGTAAGCGGTGGCGTTGCCCCCACACCCCCACCTTGGGGGGTTGCCACCCCCCTGGACCCCCCCTCCATAGGGGATCCTATCTGAAAAATATTCAACAGAACTTGCTGAGCTGATTTCCTTGGATTTTTATCACATCTTCGAATGTGACCTTTGTGATTGATTGTTTCTACAATCGCTTCTGTGATTTGTCACTTTAAAATATAAAGGTTTCAAAACTTGTAGTAAATATCAAAACTCTTTCAACAAAATGATTTCAACTCTATTTTTAATAACAAAGCTCTTTTCTTAAACCGTTTTCCAATCTATTAGTATATACAAGCCTTTACCTCACTCGGATGAGAAATCTAATTAAACGACTTAGTAAAACAAGTGGTATGAAACGCTTGCGTTCACTTCGTCGGTTAATTCTTGGACTTGTTCGATTGAACCTCTTGTGACAATTTTATTAGTGAAGATTTACAGTTTGTTCGTAAATATTTAAGTTAAGCAAGTGGTTATGGGACATGAAGCCAAACTTCTATATTTACTAGCTTAGTGTAATTGACACTTCTCGTTGATCTTGATGATCGCTTTATGAATTAGACTAGCAATTGCGCGATGTCTCTTTCATTGCAAGGTTAGACTAGACAACACTTGTGTGATTCCATTCACACATACCTTTCTGCTTTTTGGTTAGTCTTGACCTCAATCTGTGTGATTCCATTCACACATGCGGGGTAGCTCCCCTTGGTCTTCGGACCGTCATGTGATAGGCCTCTTTCCCTTTTTATGATTTCTGGATTTCTTGTGTTGATTTCTGGAATTTATCTCTTTGACTTGTCATGAGTACAAGTTTAGGGTATGATGCCCTCTTTGGATCTTTGAGAAGATTCTTGTGATATTGATTATCTCTTATTGATTGATCTTCTGTTGATCATTATTTACATACTTATAGTGGTATGTCATCATGGATATTTTATGTTTATGCCATATCTTTTATGTCATATCTTGTCATCTGATATTTATAGCTAGACTGACCCGTTTATTATTTTTCTTAAATAATACTCGGGTCAGACCGAGATGTTATAGGTGCTTCTGCTTGACTTCTTCCCAGGGATTCATCACTCTGACTTTTGGCTAACTGTTTAGATTAGCAGTTTTTGTTGTATACACTTGAGATATAGACTCATAGTTGTATTCTTTTGTATAGCACGTGTTGCTATTCTTTTGTATTATTGTGGATCTTTTGACCACTACTATGATGTACACTTTCATGTGTTAGTTATATATTCATATCTTCTTCCGCCTTTGTGATATGGATGTCTGTGACTGATTTGCGTTATGCTTATTTCTACGTTTGTTTCCGAAGATTATTTATAGCCACCGTGTGATAAGCAATTAAATGGATGGTCGCTCCTCAACAGCCTTATTCTCCGTGCTAGTTGACAGCACTACTCCGTAGTGTTCTTGGCTAGCGTGGGTATAGAGGTGGGGCGTCACAACTCGCCTTTGAATTTAAATTCAAATTAAGTCCAAAATTTGAATGGTCCGAGAATTCGTCTAAAACAACGTCAAAATGTCCGAAATTTCGATACGATCCTAACGGATCAAACCGCACATGAAACGTTCCTCATATGCAGAGGTTATTAGCATTAGAAATTGTACGAATTTAAATTAAATAATAATAAAAAATGAACCACTCACTTTCAGACGCGTCAGCGCTCTTCTCCTTCCTCACGCCCACGCATGCATGAAGCTTCTCAAACCCTAGCCGCGTTCGTCAAATTGCAGTGCCTTACACTATCGCCGTCGCACCGCCCCTAAGCGCTAACCGCGACCCCCAGAGACTCGCCTTCGACGCCCAAGCCCCCTACGACCATCCACGATGTCTCAATCGAGCACGAACGTGAGCAGCCGCCACATGTTTTCCCAACTTTATTTCAATTTCTACCGACCATCCGACCGTCAAAACGCAATACAAACTTTGTTGATGAACTCCTCTTGGTCCCTTCTACAAAACGCTACCCTCCAATCGAAGATCTGTCGAAGATCGTCAAACGCCAACGAACGGCTGAGACTAAATTGCCCAGTTCCGACCACACGACAACCCAGGTTGAAAAACGAATCACACATTTGACTTGCACTCGTCAAGAGCTTCAAATCGATATATAATTCGATATATTTTAAGGAGTTTAATTTTGAAGTTGAATTATGATTTGAAATTGCAATTGGGGATTAGGGTTTGTCTGCCATTGACAAAAATGAGTAACAAAAATTTATGTACGTATAGAAATGACAAATAGAAATGCTGCTAGGGTTTATAACCGGATATGTATAGGTAGATCAAGAATAGGAACAAATAGATCGAATTGGTTTAAAAGTTGCACGATATACGGCCTAAAAAGCCCATTTTGTCTCCGGAATGAAAATGGGTCAACCCATATATCAAAATAGATATTTTTAAATATTTTAAACTCAATGGAACAGGTTTCAAGTCCTAATTCCATCGTATGAAGAAGTTACATTGAAATCAGCTTATTTCAAATTGATTTCAATTTAATTGATTTCTAGGTGTTTCTAGTCCATACGATCAACTGACAAGTCCGATCTCTACAAAACTTGGAATCCTACAATAATTCACTGTTACGGATCCGATGAAACTGGTTTCGTCGAAATCAGAGTCAGTGGTCAAAATGGCTATTTTCACGTTAATTAAATAAATTAATATTAAATTAATTAAGTCAATTTTCCGGTTTAAATTTAATAATTTAGAACTTCTATCAGTTTTTATTTCTTCATCATTTACAATAATTTAAACAAATTTAGATGTCAAATTAAAGTTGGTAAATTTGCAAATTTTTAGTGTTTAATTTCAATTTCAGTAAATTTTGAAATTATAAATTAATTTTCCGTAACAACCCAGTATTTTTAGCCATTCGCAGCCGCACATGTCGGACTTGAATTGCTCAAAATACCGCATTGTAAATAAATTTGGAGCAAATGAAATAAAAATCACAGAATCACAGAATCACAGACACAGAACAAACAGAATACCTCGCAGCGGAATATAAAATACATAGTAGTTCATGAAGCTACTACGGCAGAGTCTCAAACCAAAAACATAATACAGTCTGAAAACAACATAATAGAAATCCCAAATACATAGAAGTTCACTAATACATGAGATAAACTAGAATAGCTGAAACAGAAAGTAGATATAAATGTAGATAAGCAGAATCTCCAGCAAAGACCAACTCCAGAAAGAGAATCCAAAGCTGTGAATACTCAGGCTGACCCGAGCGTAAAGTAAAACACAAAACACTCGAGTTAGGACAATATATACCTATATAATGTAAATCAACTCAAGTGAACTGTAGTAGAAATGCACCATAATTTAAAAGATGCTTGGGATCGCCCATCCTTTAAAGATTAGCTAAACCATAAATTAAATACATCCCGTGGTTAAAATTTCAAAATAGTATTTATACTTCGAAATCAAATTTCATTTAAAAATTCAAAATCATTCAAAATCCATTTCAAAATATCAAAATATCATATCTTCCAAACCACTTCATTTTTATTTAATTTAAATACCATTTCAAAACACATTTCAAAATAGTTTATATTTCGAAATAAATTGCTTCATTTAAATCATTAAAATGAAGATATTATATTTAATAATTAAATTATTAAATTTCCAAAAATTTTAATATTTCAAAGTTCATTCATTCACTTAAATTTATTAAAACAATAAAAATTCAACTTTCGCAGCATTTAGAAAATGCTACGGAAAGTCACACTTGAAACAGTTCAATTTAACAAAAGACAACATTTAAAATGCTGTAATAGGGTTCCATTAGTTTCAAATAAACTTAGTTAAATTCAACCATTATAACATTCACAAAAAATGCTATAATAGCCTTTAATTAAATTGAGCCATTTGGTTCATTATTATCAACTACAGCATTTACAAATGCTGTATTAACCTTTACATTAGAATTAATAGCATTTTAGAAATGCAGTAAATTAACTTCAAATATTCAGTATAATTTCACAAACAATTATATTTTTATTTAAACCATTTTTGACTTATAAAATCATATAATTTCACTTTTAAAACAATCATTCAAATACCCTTATATTCATGATTTTATAAAGTTAAATCTCTATTCAAAAATCAAAATTTAATAGTAATTCACTTATTAAATTCCAATATTAAATTTTGAATTCGTTAAATTAAATTTAACTTAACACTTAAGTTTAAATTTTCAAATATAACTTAATTTCATTTTTGTTTACTTAACTTAAAATTCACTTTTAAGCCAAATTCACAAATTTCCAATTTTAGTTATATTTCAAAATTTCAACTTAAATATTCATTCATTTCACATTTTAACTTAATTCAAAAATCATTAATATATTATAAAATTATTTTAAATTCATTTAGTTCAAAATATCATAAATTTATCATATTTTCATATTTAATTTAAATTCTATTTATCACCAAATTATAATTTCCAAAAAAACTTACATTTCAGATTTTCTAACTTTACCATTATTTTTTTCACTTATAAATTTTCAGAGAGTCAATAATGCTTTACAAAAATCATTTTTAATCAAATTTAAATCAAAATATTATAATATTCACATTCCTAAAATATTTAAAATTTTCAGAAAAACATATTTTAACAACGGGTCTGTATTTCATTTTCTAGAATAGGTAAAGTTATACGGGTAATATATCATTTCAACCCGTAATTTACAAAGAAAACCCGGATTTGATCATTTCAAACCCACAATCCCAAGTAAATGAAAATAATTAAAAATCATTCAGGCCTATCATTTCAGCCCATAACGATTTTCTCATATTCTAAAGTCCGTTCGGGTATGTATCATTTCAACCCATAGTGATTCTAGTCTAAAAGGAACTTGCAGTGTGATAAACTGATAAAAATAATCGAACATCATAATATAATAGTAACATATGATATAACAGGTGTTTAAGCATGGGTGAACATCATAAAATCATAACATAGCAGGTGTAACATGATAATGTATTTTACAGATTCAAAAGGGGTCAATTTACTAGTTATAAAGGTACATATTGTCTGGTGAGAATAACTCACAGGTTTGAGCTGATGACCTACGACGAATTGCACAAACGGGATCTACACAAGCACAAAAGCACGACATAGATTCTAATGGAGGAGCCAAGTGTCAAATTACTTGGATACACATCAAACAAAAACAATATAACAACGATGAGTTTCAAATCGACTACGATCAAAACTACACTAGAATAGACTGCACAGAATCAAATAGAAATGCTTGCACTTGCTTTTAACCTTTACTAGGCTAAGCCATAAGGGGAAGTACAACATAATTGCAGGTGTTTAGGTCTGGTTTGGGTGAGTATGGGTTCGGCCTACATGTTGGAATGATGGTGTAAAGGTGGGTGAAGGCAATAATACACATAAGCATGCATACATGAATTTGGTCAAGGATTTGGGCTCAGCCAAAGCCCTAGGTGTCACGGCCAGAGGAGTGGAGTCCACTGTGGTGGTGTGGCCGTGGGTGCTAGAGGTGGTGGTGGTGTGGTTGGTGGCGGCTAAAGGGGTGGTGAGGTGATGGAATGAGAGTGGTGCTCGGTTAGGCTAGTATGAAGGGTGTTTTGAAACTTTTGTGGATATGCGTCACCAAGGGGGTTCATGGCTTGGGTGGCTAGTGAGGAGGAGGTGTTGGTGGTGTGTCATCAGGTGCTAGAGGCGGCTAGGCAGCAAGGTAGCATGGCCGAACCTAAATGGAAGAGCAAGTGCAAACAAAAATCAAAAGGAATAAGCAATATAAGTGAAAAAAAAGATAAAAGAAATAATTTTTTTTACCAACTTCCCAAGCATGTGATGGCTGAAATTTTTTTCTCAGAAAGGAGGAAAGGAAGATACGTGAAATAAAAATGAATTAGTCAGCTGAAATGTGGGGAGTTATGCCAAAAGAAATGAAGAGTTGTGAGGAAAATGAAGAGGTGGAATTCAAAAAGGCAAAAGGCAATTCAAAAGTCAAAAACTCTTCATATATCCTTATTTAATTTATATAATTTTATATTTATGGAAATAATAATAATCCTAGATAAAATTTCGAAAATTTATCAAAATATAGAAATTTATATAATATTTATTAATTATATAAAGTTAAATTAAGAAAAATAACTAAAAATAGTGAACTAGACTAGAAATTTTGAAATTAAATAGAATAATTTTTAGAAAATTCATATGAGCTTGTAAAATATTTTTAAACATAAATAATAACATAAAATAAAAATACTTTCACAAAATAAATATATAAATTTTAGTTAAATATAATTTAAATGAAGAAAATAGCAGAAAAATAGAAAACCGCCTTTAAAAATAGGAAATAAATACAGTAAATTATGGAAAATTTTTATTATCACTTTAAAAATATTAAAATTCAAAATATACATAAAATAACATATTAACACATATTAAAATAAAATATAACATAGAAAATATGATTTATATAATTTAAAATAGACAAAATTTCAAAATAAAACAAATTATATTCAAAATTGAAATGTACATAACTTTCACAAATTAAATCCGTTTTCAACAAAATGAAAAGCAGTATTCAAGTTATTAAATCTATTTTCATACTAAAATATAAAAGTTAAGAATTTAAATATTTAAATTTGAAATTTAAAAGTCAAGGTTTGACCAGTTTGAACAGAAATTCATCTTTCAGTAAAATATCCAATTTATACCGGTTTGAAATTATAATTCACATAATAATCAACACCTACATTTAAAAAATGAAATGTTTGAAATAAAATAAGTTTAAAATAATTTCAAAATAAAATAAAGTCAAATATTAAAATATATGAAAAATCTAGAGTTGTTACACTCTCTCTCACTTAAATCTTTTCGTCCTCGAAAAGGAAGGAAGCGGAGAAACAACAAGAAAGAACAATAGGTTGGAAGACATCCTGAAAGAAGGTAGGGAAAAAGTGGCTAGGAGGGAAATCAGGTCGAAAGACATGGATGAACCATTATTTTAATTTTTTTTATATTTGACATGTTAAACATTTAATATTATAATTAGTTATTTGATTCAAATTTGATAGTTCGAAGTAAACAATATTTAAGACATTTTAAATCATGATTAGAATATCCTTTATGCAATACTTTACCAAAATAATTTTATAACTCGATATCTTAACAAGTTTACTTTCATTCCTGCAGACTCTGGCTATGCGTTGATCAGGCGCAAAGCTAGAATTGTCCAAGTGCTTAGTAGACCTGTTTCAACACCCAGTGTGTAACAACCCGAAAATTTCGATCTCGAAATTTTCAGATAGTTAGTGAAAAGAGAAAGATAGAAGAAGAAGAAACAGAAACAAGACACAGAAAACCTCACAATCGCAGCGGATAAAATATAATATCACATAATAACAGTTTACAAAAAGAACTGTATTCTGTACATTTACATTTTCATATATCAGAGTTATACATATACATAAACACTGGATAAAACGATCATATCTAGATACTACAATATCATAGAGTAAACTCTCCATACGACCCTGCCATCCAGCTCGCCTTCTGAGCTCCAGAACGTCCTTACCTGAAAAGCTGTAATACTCGGTCTGACCCGAGCATTACATCAAAGTAACACCCGGGTCAGGCTGGAAACCAGCGTGAGTAAACCCATCTAACATAAATTTCAAAAGCATACAATTTATATGAACCCAGGTATCTTATATCAACTTAAAACTTCACAAGTTGTTTTAGACATTACATATTTTACACATAAATTTCTAAGTGTTAAAAACTTAGATTAAATGATCAAATATACTTAAATCATTTCATTTCACTCTATTGATTCCACACATCAAATTATAAAGAATCGAAGTGGTTTCGGGTATTTACTAATACCCGACTCCGGTCTCTTCGAGTCCAATGCCATTTTAAACCAACTTATTCAAATGGATCATAGTTCAAACTTCAAATACAGGGTGTCATCTATACATATTAAATCATCATCGATGATAACCATATTACCTCAGTTTAACCCTACATATTATGTTCAAAACATTCTTTTCACACACATCATAATCACATATCAGTGATAACAATAACCCAAGGCATCAAATATCTATTAATCATTCATAAGCATGATAAATTAGGCTTACCATCCCCATTAATCTAATTAACTACCAATGAATTAGATTAATTACTAATCATTTAAACATCTTGCTTATTTAACATTAATTAGCTATATTCATCAATTACTTATCTTAAGTAATTAGCCTTACCAAAACTTATTAAGTAAGCGCACTTAATCATTTATCAAGTGACTTCTTTAATTAATTAAAAAATTAATTAACTTACTTGATCAAACTCATCTCATAAAACAAAATTGAGTATTCCATTCCTTAATTTCTCTTTAACCCAATTAACCTTAAATTAACAGATTAATTAACCTTCAATTATTAATTAATAAACCTTAATTATTAATCAATTCTTTAATACAAAGTAATCAATCCCTAATTACTTTTAAAATAAATTAATTAACCTTGATTAACTAATTAATCATCTCTTAATCATTAATTAATAAACTTAATTATTAATTACCAATCTTAATTACAAATTTATTAATCCATAATTATAATTAATTAAACCTCAATTACAATTAATTAACCTTTAATCTTAGTTAATTAATTCTTAATTAACTTGCATCTTAAATTAATAACCTTTAATTATTAATTAATTAAGTGATTAAACTAGTAATTAAGTTTTGATTGGGTTTTTAAGTGGGGTTGATTAATCTTAATTAATCATTTCATTTAAATTAATGTTTAATTACTTAATTAATTAACTCAAATCATTTAATTAATTAATTCTTAATCACCAATTAATTAATCACTAATCATTTAATTAATTAGTTACTAATCACTAATCACTTTAATTAATCTCAATTATTTAATTAATTAATTATTAATTTCAATTTTAATTTAATTCTTAAATATCCATTAATCCATAATTAATTAATTAAACCTTAATGAATTAATTAATTTAAAAAAAATTTGTTTAATTAATTTAACCTTAATTACTTTATTAATTAAAGTGAACTTTAACCATAAAACTTAATTAAATTTCAAACAAAACAATTTCTATTTATTTACTAAAAATTATTTCAAATTTAAACATTTATAAAGTAAAAAAAAAAATTATGCTTTGAACTCAAACAAATTTTAAAAAAATTAAAAAAACAAGTTTAAGCTTCAATCCTTTACTCAACTTGACTCGACCAAATCTCAAACAATCACCAACTTACTCCAATCCTTCTCTACCCTTCTTCATTCTTCCCACCAGAACACAACACACATGAGCTACAGCCCCATCCCCTTCCTTATTCAAACGAACAGCCAACCCACCGAGCACGCACGCGAGCCATAAGTCCAAAACACGATCGCTGCTTCGAGTAAAATCCACGCACATCTAAAACCCAACTCCACTGATACGGCCAGCGTCTCGTGCACATGCACGAAGCTCCGGCGTCGCCGCCACCATCCACGACACCACACGTAGACTCCACTTCGACCATCGACTCAACTCCAGCCCCCAATTCCCATTTAAACGAGCTAAATCAAAATATGGTTGCTCGAACCAAAAACCCAGAACTGCATCATCAGAAAACCCCATCAACTCGCGGTTGCCGACCACCGTTCACGTCGCGATTCCGACCACAACCTCGTACGATCCTGCCGAAGCTTTGCCCCAAACCACTCACGACTCGATCAATCCAAAAACCTACAGTCACGAAATTCTAGAGCTCGATCAACTCAGACCCAAAACCCTAGTTAACCAAATTCCAAATTCTCTGCTAAATGATAATCACTTCCATTATTTTTCTCATGTTAATCCACCAACATTACAGCTTCAATCCAAAACCCAATACCTATAACTGGCCCAATCACAAGAATTTGCCCAAAATCCCAAATTCAGTTAACAACAAAATTCTTGCTTAAATCCAAATTAAAAATTATGATTTCTTTCTTAAAAATCATGTTATACTTAGTAGATTTAGGATGTACATTTGATTCATAAAAATTCGAATATGATTTACATGAATAGATTATTTGTTTCACTGCATATCTTAATTTTCTACAGATTTTAACTGTTTTATTTGCATATTTATTTTTAACACTTAATTCATATTGAATTTAAACTCCACACTTGAAGATATCAACTCAGTATTACCTTGCTGTATTTGAATTTAAAGTTTGTTCAGAAATTTGCTCTGAACTTGAAATAACAGAGGAGTACAATTCCCTTTTTAAACATGCATAGCCAAATTTTTAAATTCAGTAAACAATTACTTCACAAAATAACTAACATGCAAGCATTTCAGAGCTAACATTCAACATGCAACGATTTTATACTTAAAGTTTTGATTTAAAAATTTACTCACCTTTTCATATAGGCAGAGCAGATTCTTGAATATCCCAGGCCTCAACACTTTAAATTTGAAAACTGGAAAATACTTTTGTTTGATTTACTTGCTGTTGCCCTCAAATGAAATGCATGTTGAAGTTGATGTTGCAGTTAAACATCCATTTACATTTGCAGGTTGAGACTTTTTAATTGAATACAGATTTCCACTTCAATTGCAGGTTTGATTTTAAACTTGCTGAGTAAATCTTCTCTTGAATTTGCAGGTTTTAGCTTTGAACAATGAAGATTTGATTGCAGTTTTTATTTCCAACTTAATTCTCATGCTTGTTGTTGAACTCGAAATTTCAGGTTTTGGATTAATTTCTGTTTTAAGCTAAGAAGTGAAAATGTTATGTAAAAGAACTAGTTTTTCTTCATATGATAGGTTTTTATAAAAATTAAAGAAGGTAAAGTTTTAAAATAAAGACACTTGTTCAAAAACTTACGTTTGTCATTCATTATGCTTAATTGATTAACAAGTGTTAACTTCCTTAATTTAAATTATTTAAGTTATAAAGGTATTTATGTGTATATAAAATGTCTTTTGTATTTTAAGAAACCTTAATTTAATTTAAATCCAATTACCAACTTACATATTTAAGTTACTTTGATAACAAATGCTTACTTATGTATTTATATGTATTATGAGATGCTTATACACATTAGTGAAATGTTTTTATGAAAATAAGCTTTTGAATTTTTACTAAATATAAGTATGAAATTTTTTATACATGTATTTTAGCGTTTTAAAAGTAAACAAAATAAATCTTTTATTAAACCCCTTTTTAAATCTATCCTATTAAAAATAAACAATTGTCTTATGGTTTGAAAACAAATGAATTGATTCTTTACTTTTGAAAGATATTAAATTTATAACAAAGTTTTAAAATTACAATACTCATACATCAATTATTGATAGATTAAAATTAAATTTTCAAAACAATATCAAATTATAACATATATTATAAATAGAATAACATTTCATTAGCTTTGACAAACAATCTTATCAAATATTTCCAGATTAAAATTTCATTTACCTTTAAAAGATTACATTTACCAATTTAAATCAAAATTATAAAGAAAAACTATCAAACTAATTTAATTATTTACACAGATTATTAAATCGATATTGCCCAAAATTCCGGGTCGTTACAATCCTCCCCCCTTAAAATCTTTTCGTCCTCGAAAAGGAATGAAGTCAAAATTTATTAAATATTTTAAAACCAGTTAAATATTGTTTGATCATTTTAAAACATTTAAAAATCTATGTAATATTTTCAAAATAGTTTTTATAGAAAATATCATTTTATAACTCGATGTTTCAACAAGTCCATCTTCGTTCTCACAGAAATTCGGTCATACGTTGATCAGGCGTATGACTGAAGATCTATAAGTGCTTGGCAGACCCGATTTCAACACCCAGTGAAAATACTTTGAAAAATAGTTTTATTGAAAATATTGAAAATATTTTTTTTTTTTGAAAATAGAGGGTATATCTTTGATGAGAATGCTCTGGAAATCATCACCCCCATCCATGGTCACAGTTACATACCAGGGTTACGTTGCAGTCACAACAAAAGTCCATGTAACTGCAGGCTCTCCGCGGCCCCTCGATTACGCCATGGATCCCAACACAACAGATCACAGTTACACCCAGGGTTACGTTGCCGTCGCAGCAAAAGTCCATGTAACTGCAGGCTCTCAGCGGCCCTCTGATTTTCGTTGTCAAAATGAAACTCCTCCACTCCCACATAGGTCATAGTCTGCCGATATAAAATCAAACGCAGACAGTTGGCTCTCAGCGGCACACACGACTTCCGCTATGTTATACCATAGATCACGGTCTACCGATATAAAATCAAACGTAGACCTTGGCTCTCAGCGACACGCCCGACTTTCGCTATGGTATACTCTACTTATAATCCCTAGGAACTAGTTTCGTCCGGACTCCTCACAGGATCAATTTTAGAAACCCCTTGGGGCTCAAGGCAGCACCACACAATGGTACTCCTGAGAAGTTCATTCCAAGGGAGCGCTTTTTTTTCCACAGCCATCATCAAAACATTTTATACTATACATATATAGCATCTTCAAATCATACACCTAGTATGATATCATACAAATCTCCTTTACACAAAATCGATAATTCTCAAACTAGGCTTTCCAAGTATAATGTTGATTTTACCTAAAAATCAAAAGCCTTTCCAAATCCATAGGTTCCCAAAACCTTTTCCCAAAATCCTCATATGATCCTTTATATATATATTCAAATATATAAAATCTTTCAAAACTTTGGATTATTTCAAACTTGTATAAAACTCTTTTTATACTTCAAACATTTTCAAAATCCTTTCCTTCTGGCAAAAGATTCATCAAGGGGAGTTTTATCTTATAAAACAAAGATATTTACTTTGTTTACTCAAATTCAAATTTGATTATTCCTTTCAATATCAATTTCATTCAAATCCGTACGATGTATACATATCATCCGTACGCTATACCAATCTGATCGCTCACTCGATCACATAATTTCACTTCTGAACTAGTATCGTCCACCCGAATTTCTAGTGCGGACACAGATCTGATTTCTTGATCAGAAATCGTCATTCTCCTTGCATAGTCATAACTATGATAGAGAACATCCAGAACTAATCAACAATCCATATCCAGGTTCGCCTTCAAAAATCGAGTGGAAAATTCCAACTCGGATTGATATAACTATCTCGAAATTTTATGCTCGAATCTGGATCACATTACTATGCGAATAGAATAACATACGTACACCCTACGTATTTATCTTTATTGGTTATTAACCAGATTAATTCTCTTTTTATTGATATTCACTTAAATTTGCATACTCATAATTGCTTCAATCCATTAGGATTATCACCTCTATTCTTATGTCGATTGGGTATCTGACCAATAACAGTTTAAACTCTGTCCAGTTTAAATTTAGAGAATAGCTTGAAAATTTAAAAATAGATAAGTAGTTGAAAAATAATTACTAGTTTGTAAAATAGGTGTAAAATAGTTAAAACAAATAGTTAAAATAATTATAGAAATTTAGATAATTGCAAAATAATAGTAAGATAGTAAAACAGTTGGAATATAGTAATTAATTTATAAAACAGTTGGGAAATTGTTAAACATTTTTAAAAATAATTGTAAAACAAGTATAAGATAGTTTGGCTTTTTAAAGAAAAGTTGTATATATAATGAATAGCTTGGAAAAATAGGTTTATACTAAAACAATTTATATTTTAAAAATAGTCCAGAGTCAAAACTGTTCTATTCCCAATCTCCATTACAAATCAATTCAATTTAAATTTACACTACCATTTAAATTGACCCAATTCCAATTTAAATAACTTCAATTTCCTTTGAAATTGATTCAACCCCAATTTAAGTTGAATTAATTCTCAATTCCTTTTCAAATTTAAATCAAATTCCATTTGATTTTAAACATATTCAACTTTAATTTCAAACCCAAGTTATTCCAATTACTTTGGACTAATATCCATTCAATTGAATCCACTTCAATTCCAATCCATTTCAATTCCAGTTTGAATTAATTCCAATTTCAAACTCTTTTTCCAAATCAAGTTGAATTATCCTTGATTTCTTCTCAATATTTAATTCAAATTCCATTTGAATATAAAATTATTCGGCTTTAATTATAATTCCAAATTATTCCAATAAATTTGGACAAATTTCAAATTGAATCTACCTCAATTTCAAATCATTACAAATTAATCCAATTCAAATTTTCCATTTGAATCTTATACTCATACATCTTCAATCACACTTTCAATTACTTCAAATCAAATTCAATTTGAACTAATTCAAAATATAAATTTTAAACCATCTCGAATTATATAAATTCGAGTTAATACTTCAAACGTTGATTTAATTCCTTTAAATCAATTTACCTCTTTATCCCAACAATGGATTACCATATTCCATTTCTCATTCATTTAAACAAATCCGATTCACAACTTAAAGATTTTTAACAACAATAGGATTATATCATCTAATTCATCTTAAACATTCATCAATTTACAATTTCCAGAACTTAAACCCATTTTGAGATCACACAAACTCCCAATTCAGATTAACCATTTAACTCCCCAAATAAAATTCCAATTCCAATTAATCACATTCGGTAATTAACTTATTTCTTAATTACCTTTATTAGTAATTGTCCTTTTAATTACTTGCCACTATTTACTTCATTATGTAACTTACTCTTAATTTATCATTCCCAATTATTATCCATTAATTAAATAAAGTTTAATAAATTAATTGCTTATCCTTATCTTGAAAACTTTCCCAAATTTCAAGATTTAATTTCAGTTTGAATTCATTTCAAACTTATCTTTATTTAATTTCAATTTGATTGTAATTCTATTACACTTAATTCTTACTATTAATTTTAATTTAATTAATACTACAACCAATTTCCTTAATATAATAGATAATCTACTTCTTATATAAAATTCATTTACTTTTGAAATCATTTAAAAACTTTATATAAGAAAATAACAAGTACGCTCCCTCATATTTATACACTCAACTCATTATAGGGTACCACTTATCCTATCCTTAATGAGTTACTCCACCAGAGCCAAGGTTCTCACTTAACCTTATGCTCTGATACCAAATGTAACAACCCGAAAATTTCGATCCTGAAATTTTTAGATAGTTAGTGAAAAGAGAAAGATAGAAGAAGAAGAAACAGAAACAAGACACAGAAAACCTCGCATTCGCAGTGGATAAAATATAATATCACATAATAACAGTTTACAAAAAGAACTTTATTATGTACATTTACATTTTCATATATCAGAGTTATACATATACATAAACACTGGATAAAACGATCATATCCAGATACTACAATATCATAGAGTAATCTCTCCATACGACCTTGCCATCCAGCTCGCCTTCCGAGCTCCAGAATGTCCTTACCTGAACAGCTGTAATACTCGGTCTGACCCGAGCATTACATCAAAGTAACACCCGGGTCAGGCTGGAAACCAGCGTGAGTAAACCCATCTAACATAAATTTCAAAAGCATACAACTTATATGAACCCGGTTATCTTATATCAACTTACAACTTCACAAGTTGTTTTAGACATCACATATTTTACCCATAAATTTCTAAGTGTTAAAAACTTAGATTAAATGATCAAATATACTTAAATCATTTCATTTCACTCTATTGATTCCACACATCAAATTATAAAGAATCGAAGTGGTTTCGGGTATTTACTAATACCCGACTCTGGTCTCTTCGAGTCCAATGCCATTTTAAACCAACTTATTCAAATGTGTGACGCCCCACCTCTATGCCCACGCTAGCCAAGAACACTACGGTGTAGTGCTGTCGACTAGCACGGAGAATGAGGTTGTTGAGGAGCGACCATCCGTTTAATTGCTTTGTGCGAGCACCGATATGTCAGATAGTAAAAACATGCATTTCATTTCGGGAGGGAATCTGACATGCCGATGCAAACTCAAAGCTACTACACAGTGGCTATAATAGTCTAGGACAAAATATAAACTAATAACACAGATAAATATAAATGCGGAACATAGATAAAACAGAAAGTCTCATATATATATAATAACTGATGTCAGTTACAATACATTTGACATGGTACATGTGATACAACTACAACAGTCGACTCAGGAAGTTATATATACAAGTACATTAACGACTAATATACATGAATACATATCAACCTATACTATGACTCGACAACTCCAAAAGATATGAAAAGTCTTCATAGCTCAAGCAGCATCCCAAAGCAGAATATCTACAGCCTGAAAATACTCGGTCTGACCCGAGTATTAAATTTCAAAAGAAAATAATACTCGGGTCAGTCTAATTCAAACTCAGTTATTAATGCATAGAAGCAATAATAATTAAATAATGAATAGATGACAGTCACAGAAATAAATTTACCTATCCGATTCTTAAATAAGAAATCGGATAACGGTAAATATAACGCGAACCAATTCAAAACAATTGGAACATCAATTAAAAGGTCAACACGAGTAGGGCTGCAGTATACGCACGCGTATACTGCCTCGCCACTACACCATATGGAATACGAAATAGATCCATAAATCAAAAGCAAAAGAAATAACACCAAAACCAATACCGTGTGGCTGCAGTTCACGCTTGCGTGCACTGCCCTGCCACTACAGTGACGATGTACCCAATGAATGTACATAACAACTGACATGGAAAAAAGATTCAGAGGTGCAACGGGAAGTAGTATAACTCAAATGAGAAAGTGCAAATAAGTAGGCTGCACAGATAGTAGGGCCAGGCAACACAATGCCAAAGAATTCAACAAAGTATTACACAAACCCAAGACAATTGCATCACAAAAGCAATAGTAGGTATACAATTTCGAACACAGCAAGGCAAATGCCAAAATGGTCAAGAGAAGATGACAACTGTAGTATAGTGGACCACGTTGATATAGAAGTGTATAAGTCAATGCAATGCAAAGCTCAAAAGACTCAAAGAGGAATGAAACTGGGTCAGGCAAGTGCATCAACCAGTGTCGCAGCCTCAACCATGAAATGGCTTTAAATAACCATGTATAAACACTTCATCATAATCAGAATAGTAGAGAATGAATGCCAACATGGGAAATGCAGTTGCAACAGGTCAAGACAGCAGGCATTGGCAAAATGACTTAAGTGGTAAAGTAATATTCACAATGCTCAGTGAAACTCGAGTGTCCAATAATACATCTCGAAATCAGTTTCACTTAAATAGAAAATGCACATGAACGTTGTGGCAACGATTCAAGGCAACAGAGAATATGCAACATGAAAGAGGACAGAGGTGCAACATGAAAGAGGACAGAGGTACAACATGAAACAGGACAGAGCCACCTCCAAAAATATCAGACTTGAGCACAAGGAATGCAAAATGAGCTACATGCACATTAGTGGTAAAAATGCAAACTCAACAGTAATGCAAACAGAGGTGGCAAGACAATAAATGCAAAATGAGCTATATGAACAAACAAGTAAGTGAACACAGTGAAAAATACAAGGGCAGTACCCATATAAACATGTGTAATAACAAACCATATAGTGATACAGGATCGAGCATTGAAGCAAAGCAACACTAACATCAGTAATTGAAACAACATATTGCATCATTGAGACAAGACCAAAATACAAGCAACATGAGACAAAAAGCTGCTACACTGGATGAATACAACAAGTCCAGATGGTATACATATACAAGTGCAGCTGTGTAAATATCGACACGAACAGGTATGCAATTGAATGCAGCAAATACTTCTGATCCAGGTAACTGACAAAATGAATCAGAGGTACAAGTTTTACTAAAGTCGAGTGGCCGAAGGATAGCCAAAGTCGACAAACCTAAATTATCAACGTCAACAAAATTGAATTAAGGCACATATTAATGCCGAGCCAAAAATCATCAACACATACAAAAATGACCTTGACTATAATGAGCACAGTGAATAACATAGTTGTAGCATGAACAAAAGCTCAGAGAAATACGCAAAGTTTCTCAGGGATGAACACAACGATGGTCAGAGCCGTAGTATACAGGGGTGAACAAAATCAAGCAGCCCCTTTTAATTTTCAAAATTTGACTGAATCCAAAATCAAATCGAAGCCGTGACCATGTCAGACAAAAAGTCGAACAAAACAAGCCATAATCAAAATCAACATCAAAGAAATCAAGTCGAAGTCGAAGACCACGAAAACAAATGGCCAAGATAAAACAATATCAAATCAACATCGAATTGCAGAAACACTATATTAAGATTGGATTAGATGTGAGTAAATTTAATTACTCACCTTGTCGAGACGGCGACGAACTGACAAAGATGAGCAAAATCGAAGCCCTAGCTGCTGAAGAGGAAAGAACGAGAGGCCGCCATTTATTTACTCTCGTTCGTTTTACTTAGGGTTCGAACGAAAAATAATAAAAAATGGAGGCCGGTTATTCTCTTTTGATAACCATCACGGCAACAAAAGAAATGGTCTAAAACAAAAATTTTAAAGCCCGATAAAAATTCTTAAACAAATTTATGAAAAGAATGCCAACCGATAAAAATTCCAAACAGCATATAGCTATCAACATTAATCATTTAACGATGATAATAAATTGGTGAAAAATCTCGGGTTGTTACAGACTCTCCTCCTTAAAGAATTTGGGTCCTCGCAATCACAAGGAACGAATGGACAAAAGGTAACAACCAAAGGGCATATCATCACAAGATGAAGAAATTCGAAATAGGAAGTTCACCATAAAGAGCATGAAAGAGTAAGCCTAAACGTGTTTGCTCGATGAATTCTCTGGATTCCAAAGTGAAATCCATAGAACTAGAGAACACTGAACTTTCACGAGAAGAACATCTTTATTTCGAAGGTGCTGAACCCCCGAAACATTGATGTGAATAGAATGTTTCTCAAAGTCAAATCTGGTGAAACTTCAATTTCTTCAATAATACCGGACTCAAGAATAAAATCGGAATCCCTAAGGCATTTCCGTAAAAGGAAGACACGTGAAACGCGTCATGAATAACAGAAAATTGAGCCGGTAATAAGAGGCAATAAGCCAAGAAACCAATACGTTCAATGATAGGAAATGGCCCAACATATCGAGGCACTAACTTTCCCGACCGACTGAAACGCACAACACCTATCATAGGTGAGACACGAATAATTTGGAAAAACAGTGTAGTACAATAACGATATGCCAGATGAATCAAAGCTTCATTAATTCGAAATGCCGACGTAGTACAAAAACGGTACGTCCAATGAACCAATCAACATAAAAGAACATCAGACGTAAGTCCATAAAAGGAATGAGACGAAGCTCAATAAAACAAAGTACATCGAAACGTCTGATGAACTTAGTAAAAAGATGATTCCATACGGACATCATCAAAGGAACAACCACTTGTTGCCTACGACTATGTGCATCGGCAACACGATTTCCCATCCGGGAGTGTAAAGAATATCAAGATCATGAGATATATAAGAAACTCGAGTCAACGTGGTTGACGTAAATTAAGTTCCTTATGAGAAAATAAATATTCCCAAGATTCATGATCAGGGTAGAGAACAAATTTCTCACCCAAAAATAATGATGCCAAATTTTTAAGTACGAAATCAATAGCCAAGAGCACTCGATCATGAGTAGCATATCTAGTCTCAATAGGCATTAATGATTTAGAAACACAAGAGACAGCACGTTCTCTTTTGCAAGAGAATGGTATGCAAACCAACACGATTAGCATTGGTACTAACGATAAAGTCTTGGTTCCCTCGGGAATCACAAGAATAGAAGTGTCGGAAAAGAGTTGTTTTAAATAATATTCTTTCCCGAAAAGCTAAAACTTTCGAAATTTACAATTTACTTTATGTAATTATCTTTTCAGAAAAATTTACATTTTGAAATTCAATTTACTTTGTCTGATTGTCTCATCAAAGCGTCTAGGAGATTCCTATCGATAACGTTGATCAAGCGCATCGACCAGAATTCTTAAAGCACTCAATGGGCAATACAATCACAAAATATTCTTTTAATTTCATAAAAGGAATTCACAAATTTTCAATCTCAAACGGACAAGTCCGGAATTAAACGAATCAGTAAAAGAAAGGGGTCATAGTCCTCGATTTTGCTGAACCGTTTAAATCGCTTCCTCATTCTTTTGAAAGCGTAAACTATAAAAATTTTGAAAACGATTTTTTATTTTGAAACAATTTTTAAAACACGTGATTAAAACAGCGATATCAGTAGAAACTTCGATAAGTGGATTTTCATTCATCAAAGGTGTCACAAGAATCTTCTCAAAGATAGAAAGGGATATCTACCCTAAACTTGTACTCATAACAAGTCAATGACACACGAATTCACCAATGCACAAAAATTGATAAAACTTATCAATAGAAATCACAAAAATTGGTGAAGCACAAATTCCAGAAGACTACACAAGAAATCCAGAAATCACAAGATGAGAGTATGAAAACTCGAACGGGAGTATGAAAACTCGAACGGAGTATGAAAACTCGAAGGAGAGTATGAAAACTCGAACGGAGTATGAAAACTCGAAGGAGAGTATGAAGACTCGAACGGAGTATGAAAACTCGAAGGAGAGTATGAAAACTCGAACGGAGTATGAAAACTCGAAGGAGAGTATGAAAACTCGAACGGAGTATGAAAACTTGAAGGAGAGTATGAAAACTCACCTACACGCGAGCATGAAAACTCATCAACACATGTAACGCATAACAAGAACGGGAGCACGAAAACTCACCTACACGCGAGCATGAAAACTCACCAGCACATGTAACGCAAAGCGAGAACGGGAGCACGAAAACTCACCTACATTCGAGCATGAAAATTCATCAGCACGTGCAATGCATAACGAGAACGGGAGCACGAAAACTCACCTACATGCGAGCATGAAAACTCACCAACATGCGAGCATGAAAACTCACCAACACGTGCAATGCAAAGCGAGAACGGGAGCACGGAATCTCACCTACACGTGAGCATGAAAAATCATCAACACGTGCAACGCAAACCGAGAACGGGAGCACGGAATCTCACCTACACATGAGCATGAAAATCACCAACACGTGCAACGCAAAGCGAGAACGGGAGCACGGAATCTCACCTACACGTGAGCATGAAAAATCACCAACACGTGCAACGCAAAGAGAGAACGGGAGCACGGAATCTCACCTACACGAGAGCATGAAAAATCATCAACACGTGCAACGCAAAGCGAGAACGGGAGCACGGAATCTCACCTACACATGAGCATGAAAATCACCAACACGTGCAACACAAAGCGAGAACGGGAGCACGGAATCTCACCTACACGCGAGCATGAAAAATCATCAACACGTGCAATGCATAACGAGACGCTATCTCATGGTTGCAAGCCATTAATTTTGACACACGAATGGCCCGAAGACCGTGGGGCGCTACCCCACATGTGTGAGTCGAAATCACACAGATTGAGGTCCAGACTAACCAAAAATCAAAAAAGGTATGTGTGAGTGGAATCACACAAGTGGTGTCTAGTCTAACCTTGCAAACAAAAGGAAAGTATGTGTGAATGAAATCACACAAGTTGTGTCTAGACAATCCTCAAAGCCCAAGAGATATGTGTGAGACAAAATCACACCGATGAGGCCTAGTCTAACCATGCAACAAAGAAATATGTGTGAGATGAAATCACACAAATGGTGTCTAGACAATCCTCAAAGCCCAAGAGATATGTGTGAGACGAAATCACACCGATGAGGCCTAGTCTAACCGTAAAAATGATCGTCATGATCAACGAGAAGTGTCAATTACACTACGTTAGTAAATATAAAAGTTTAGCTTCATGTCCCATAACCACTTGCTTAACTTAAATATTTACGAACAAATTGTAAATCTTCACTAGAAAATTGTCACATGAGGTTCAATCGAACAAGTCCAAGAATTAACCGACGAAGCAAACGCAAGCGTTTCATACCACTTGTTATACTAAGCCGTTTAATTAGATTTCTCATCCGATTGAGGTAAAGGCTTGTATATACTAGTAGATTAGAAAACGGTTTGAGAAAAAGAGTTTTGTATTGAAAATAGAGTTGAAAACATTTTGACAAAAGAGTTTTGATATTTACTACTAGTATTGAAACCTTAATATTTTTAAAGTGACAAATCACAAAAATGATTGTAGAAACAATCAATCACAAGAATTCACATACGAAGATGTGAATAGAATACAAAGAAATCGATACCGAATTCATTGAAAGGTATGTTCACAAAAATCCCGAAGAAAAGGTCATCAAAGTTGCTAATAAATAATAGCAACAAATCGGGAAATAATCAAGAATCGATTAAATTCGAAAACCAAATCAATTCACTAAGATTCACATTCGAAGACGTGAATAAAATCCAAAGAATTCGATTCCAAATCCATCAAAGTAGGAATATCCAAAAATTCCTGAAATAGAAGTTATCAAAGTCGACAAAGGTGATAACAAGTAATCGAAAAAGAAGAATTGATCAACAATTGGAAAAACGAAGCAAAACGAGCATAAATGCATGAATGACTTTAATCAAAAGTAAAAGTCAAGTCAATGTCGATATCGACAAGGCAAAGTCCAAGACAATTTCTTTTATACCAATGAAATTTTTAAAACTATCAGAGAGACACATGAAAACCAACAAACCATGGATAAACAGACAGAGTCGACAATTGAAACTCAATTTGTCTCAAAGATTGATACCCAAAACCCAATTACATGGAGACTCCATCCAGTACACGAATCAGAGATAAGAATGCATATATACAGCAGTGCATACTGAAATGAGCAAGTGCAACAGAGAATAGCAGCAATGCTCATGAATAAGAGTTAGGAATTTATACCTAACAAATCAAAGATGATTTTAGATAAAGATGTGAGATAAAACATCGACAAATAGTTGTAACACATGTACTATCTAAGTTATGTTTTATATTCGTCATAAACCCCAGGCTCTAATACCAAGCTGTGAAGCCCCACCTCTATGCCCACGCTAGCCAAGAACACTACGGTGTAGTGCTGTCGACTAGCACGGAGAATGAGGCTGTTGAGGAGCGACCATCCGTGTAATTGCTTTGTGCGAGCAACGATATGTCAGATAGTAAAAACATGCATTTCATTTCGGGAGGGAATCCGACATGCCGATGCAAACTCAAAGCTACTACACAGTGGCAATAATAGTCTAGGACAAAATATAAACTAATAACACAGATAAATATAAATGCAGAACACGGATAAAACAGAAAGTCTCATATATATATAATAACTGATGTCAGTTACAATACATTTGACACGGTACATGTGATACAACTACAACAGTCGACTCAGGAAGTTATATATACATGTACATTAACGACTAATATACATGAATACATATCAACCTATACTATGACTCGACAACTCCAAAAGATATGAAAAGTCTTCATAGCTCAAGCAGCATCCCAAAGCAGAATATCTACAGCCTGAAAATACTCGCCTGACCCGAGTATTAAATTTCAAAAGAAAATAATACTCGCGTCAGTCTAATTCAAACTCAGTTATTAATGCATAGAAGCAATAATAATTAAATAATGAATAGATGACGGTCACAGAAATAAATTTACCTATCCGATTCTTAAATAAGAAATCGGATAACGGTAAATATAACGCGAACCAATTCAAAACAATTGGAACATCAATTAAAAGGTCAACACGAGTAGGGCTGCAGTATACGCACGCGTATACTGCCTCGCCACTACAATATATGGAATACGAAATAGATCCATAAATCAAAAGCAAAAGAAATAACACCAAAACCAATACCGTGTGGCTGCAGTTCACGCTTGCGTGCACTGCCCTGCCACTACAGTGACGATGTACCCAATGAATGTACATAACAACTGACATGGAAAAAAGATTCAGAGGTGCAACGGGAAGCAATATAACTCAAATGAGAAAGTGCAAATAAGTAGGCTGCACAGATAGTAGGGCCAGGCAACACAATGCCAAAGAATTCAACAAAGTATTACACAAGCCCAAGACAATTGCATCACAAAAGCAATAGTAGGTATACAATTTCGAACACAACAAGGCAAATGCCAAAATGGTCAAGAGAAGATGACAACTGTGGTATAGTCGACCACGTTGATACAGAAGTGTATAAGTCAATGCAATGCAAAGCTCGACAGACTCAAAGAGGAGTGAAACTGGGTCAGGCAAGTGCATCAACCAGTGTCGCAGCCTCAACAATGAAATGGCTTCAAATAACCATGTATAAACACTGCATCATAATCAGAATAGTAGAGAATGAATGCCACCATGGGAAATGCAGTTGCAACAGGTCAAGACAGCAGGCATTGGCAAAATGACTTAAGTGGTAAAGTAATATTCACAATGCTCAGTGAAACTCAAGTGTCCAATAATACATCTCGAAATCAGTTTCACTTAAATAGAAAATGCACATGAACGTTGTGGCAACGATTCAAGGCAACAGAGAATATGCAACATGAAAGAGGACAGAGGTGCAACATGAAAGAGGACAGAGGTACAACATGAAACAGGACAGAGCCACCTCGAAAAATATCAGACTTGAGCACAAGGAATGCAAAATGAGCTACATGCACATTAGTGGTAAAAATGCAAACTCAACAGTAATGCAAACAGAAGTGGCAAGACAATGAATGCAAAATGAGCTATATGAACAAACAAGTAAGTGAACACAGTGAAAAATACATGGGCAGTACCCATATAAACATGTGTAACAACAAACCATATATTGATACAGGACCGAGCAATGAAGCAAAGCAACACTAACATCAGTAATTGAAAAAACATATTGCATCATTGAGACAAGACCAAATACAAGCAACATGAGACAAAAAGCTGCTACACTGGATGAATACAACAAGTCCAGATGGTATACATATACAAGTGCAGCTGTGTAAATATCGACACGAACAGGTATGCAATTGAATGCAGAAAATACTTCTGATCCAGGTAATTGACAAAATGAATCAGAGGTACAAGTTTTACCAAAGTCGAGTGGCCGAAGGATAGCCAAAGTCGACAAACCTAAATTATCAACGTCAACAAAATTGAATTAAGGCACATATCAATGCCGAGCCAAAAATCATCAACACATACAAAAATGACCTTGACTATAATGAGCACAGTGAATAACATAGTTGCAGCATGAACAAAAGCTCAGAGAAATACGCAAAGTTGCTCAGGGATGAACACAAGGACGGTCAGAGCCGTAGTATACAGGGGTGAACAAAATCAAGCAGCCCCTTTTAATTTTCAAAATTTGACTGAATCCATAAACAAATCGAAGCCGTGACCATGTCAGACAAAAAGTCGAACAAAACAAGCCATAATCAAAATCACCATCAAAGAAATCAAGTCGAAGTCGAAGACCACGAAAACAAATGGCCAAGATAAAACAATATCAAATCAACATCGAATTGCAGAAACACTATATTAAGATTGGATTAGATGTGAGTAAATTTAATTACTCACCTTGTCGAGACGGCGACGAACTGACAAAGACGAGCGAAATCGAAGCCCTAGCTGCTGAAGAGGAAAGAACGAGAGGCCACCATTTATTTACTCTCGTTCGTTTACTTAGGGTTCGAACGAAAAATAATTAAAAATGGAGGCCGGTTATTCTCTTTTGATAACCATCACGGCAACAAAAGAAATGGGCTAAAACAAAAATTTTAAAGCCCGATAAAAATTCTTAAACAAATTTATGAAAAGAATGCCAACCGATAAAAATTCCAAACAGCATATAGCTATCAACGTTAATCATTTAACGATGATAATAAATTGGTGAAAAATATCGGGTTGTTACAAAATGGATCACAGTTCAAACTTCAAATACAGGGTGTCATCTATACATATTAAATCATCATCGATGACAGCCATATTACCTCAGTTTAACCCTACATATTATGTTCAAAACATTCTTTTCACACACATCATAATCACATATCAGTGATAACAATAACCCAAGGCATCAAATATCTATTAATCATTCATAAGCACGATAAATTAGTCTTACCATCCCCATTAATCTAATTAACTACCAATGAATTAGATTAATTACTAATCATTTAAACATCTTGCTTATTTAACATTAATTAGCTATATTCATCAATTACTTATCTTAAGTAATTAGCCTTACCAAAACTTATTAAGTAAGCGTAATTAATCATTTATCAAGTGACTTCTTTAATTAATTAACAAATTAATTAACTTACTTGATCAAACTCATCTCATAAAACAAAATTGAGTATTCCATTCCTTAATTTCTCTCTAACCCAATTAACCTTAAATTAACAGATTAATTAACCTTCAATTATTAATTAATAAACCTTAATTATTAATCAACTCTTTAAGACAAAGTAATCAATCCCTAATTACTTTTAAAGTAAATTAATTAACCTTGATTAACTAATTAATCATCTCTTAATCATTAATTAATAAACTTAATTATTAATTACCAATCTTAATTACAAATTTATTAATCCATAATTATAATTAATTAAACCTCAATTACAATTAATTAACCTTTAATCTTAGTTAATTAATTCTTAATTAACTTGCATCTTAAATTAATAACCTTTAATTATTAATTAATTAAGTGATTAAACAAGTAATTAAGTTTTGATTGGGTTTTTAAGTGGGGTTGATTAATCTTAATTAATCATTTCATTTAAATTCATGTTTAATTACTTAATTAATTAACTCAAATCATTTAATTAATTAAGTCTTAATCACCAATTAATTAATCACTAATCATTTAATTAATTAGTTACTAATCACTAATCACTTTAATTAATCTCAATTGTTTAATTAATTAATTATTAATTTTAATTTTAATTTAATTCTTAAATATCCATTAATCCATAATTAATTAATTAAACCTTAATGAATTAATTAATTTAAACAAATTTGTTTAATTAATTTAACCTTAATTACTTTATTAATTAAAGTGAACTTTAACCATAAAACTTAAATAAATTTCAAACAAAACAATTTCCATTTATTTACTAAAAATTATTTCAAATTTAAACATTTATAAAGTAAAAAAAAATGCTTTGAACTCAAACAAATTTTAAAAAAATTAAAAAAACAAGTTTAAGCTTCAATCCTTTACTCAGCTTGACTCGACCAAATCTCAAACAATCACCAACTTAATCCAATCCTTCTCTACCCTTCTTCATTCTTCCCACCAGAACACAACACACATGAGCTACAGCCCCATCCCCTTCCTTATTCAAACGAACAGCCAACCCACCAAGCACGCACGCGAGCCATAAGTCCAAAACGCGATCGCTGCTTCGAGTAAAATCCACGCACATCTGAAACCCAACTCCACTGATACGGCCAGCGTCTCGTGCACATGCACGAAGCTCCGGCGTCGCCGCCACCATCCACGACACCACACGTAGACTCCACTTTGACCATCGACTCAACTCCAGCCCCCAATTCCCATTTAAACGAGCTAAATCAAAATATGGTTGCTCGAATCAAACACCCAGAACCGCATCATCAGAAAACCCCATCAACTCGCGGTTGCCGACCACCGTTCACGTCGCGATTCCGACCACAACCTCGTACGATCCTGCCGAAGCTTTGCCCCAAACCACTCACGACTCGATCAATCCAAAAACCTACAGTCACGAAATTCTCGAGCTCGATCAACTCAGACCCAAAACCCTAGTTAACCAAATTCCAAATTCTCTGCTAAATGATAATCACTTCCATTATTTTTCTCATGTTAATCCACCAACATTACAGCTTCAATCCAAAACCCAATACCTATAACTGGCCCAATCACAAGAATTTGCCAAAAATCCCAAATTCAGTTAACAACAAAATTCTTGCTTAAATCCAAATTAAAAATTTTGATTTCTTTCTTAAAAATCATGTTATACTTAGTAGATTTAGGATGTACATTTGATTCATAAAAAGTCGAATATGATTTACATGAATAGATTATTTGTTTCACTGCATATCTTAATTTTCTACAGATTTTAACTGTTTTATTTGCATATTTATTTTTAACACTTAATTCATATTGAATTTAAACTCCACACTTGAAGATATCAACTAAGTATTACCTTGCTGTATTTGAATTTGAAGTTTGTTCAGAAATTTGCTCTGAACTTGAAATAACAGAGGAGTACAATTCCCTTTTTAAACATGCACAGCCAAATTTTTAAATTCAGTAAACAATTACTTCACAAAATAACTAACATGCAAGCATTTCAGAGCTAACATTCAACATGCAACAATTTTATACTTAAAGTTTTGATTTAAAAATTTACTCACCTTTTCATATAGGCAGAGAAGATTCTTGAATATCCCAGGCCTCAACACTTTAAATTTGAAAACTGGAAAATACTTTTGTTTGATTTACTTGCTGTTGCCCTCAAATGAAATGCATGTTGAAGTTGATGTTGCAGTTAGACATCCATTTGCATTTGCAGGTTGAGACTTTTTAATTGAATACAGATTTCCACTTCAATTGCAGGTTTGATTTTAAACTTGCTGAGTAAATCTTCTCTTGAATTTGCAGGTTTTAGCTTTGAACAATGCAGATTTGATTGCAGTTTTTATTTCCAACTTAATTCTCATGCATGTTGTTGAACTCAAAATTTCAGGTTTTGGATTAATTTCTGTTTTAAGGTAAGAAATGAAAATGTTATGTAAAAGAACTAGTTTTTCTTCATATGTTAGGTTTTTATAAAAATTAAAGAAGGTAAAGTTTTAAAATAAAGACACTTGTTCAAAAACTTACATTTGTCATTCATTATGCTTAATTGATTAACAAGTGTTAACTTCCTTAACTTAAATTATTTAAGTTATAAAGGTATTTATGTGTATATAAAATGTCTTTTGTATTTTAAGAAACCTTAATTTAATTTAAATGTAATTACCAACTTACATATTTAAGTTACTTTGATAACAAATGCTTACTCATGTATTTATATGTATTATGAGATGTTTATACACATTAGTGAAATGTTTTTATGAAAATAAGCTTTTGAATTTTTACTAAATACAAGTATGAAATTTTTTATACATGTATTTTAGCATTTTAGAAGAAAACAAAATAAATCTTTTATTAAACCCCTTTTTAAATCCATCATATTAAAAATAAACAATTGTCTTATGGTTTGAACACAAATGAATTGATTCTTAACTTTTGAAAGATATTAAATTTATAACAAAGTTTTAAAATTACAATATTCATACATCAATTATTGATAGATTAAAATTAAATTTTCAAAACAATATCAAATTATAACATATATTATAAATAGAATAACATTTCATTAGCTTTGACAAACAATCTTATCAAATATTTCCAGATTAAAATTTCATTTACCTTTAAAAGATTACATTTACCAATTTAAATCAAAATTATAAAGAAAAACTATCAAACTAATTTAATTATTTACATTGATTATTAAATCGATATTGCCCAAAATTCCGGGTCGTTACACAGTGAAAATACTAAAAAAAAAGGTATGAGAAGTTCCGCTCAAAATCCAATGTCAAATGATGATAATACGATAGCAATGCCCCGCTGCTGATCCAGTATTTAGGAAATGGACACAACACTTTACAGAAGATCCTTCTACCTTCCGGATTCAAGAAAAATACCGTAGCCAGTTCGTAAGCAAGGGACCATCGACCCCTGCTGCAGTGGTACGCTGTTGATTCAATGATTTACGCAATGGATGCACTTCCTTCCCGGAAGATCCATAAACAACAGATCCCAGGATCGAAAGCGCCTCCATTGGGTAAACTAAAGAACCATCTACCTTGAAAAAAAAAATCGAGGAACTCATGAGTTTAAGTCCGGACAACCATATCAGTTCAAATCCATTTTTGAATTCACCCAAGTCCATTAGGGTTTATCGGTCGAATCCATTCCTGGATTCCCCAAGTCCATCTGGGTCGAAGCATATCACTATACTTCTTCCGGAAGGTACTTCCCATACCTCTTACATCAAAATATAATATACCATATATAGTAGCCCTTCAAAATCATAGCTTCAAATATCGCACTTATATAAATTCCATTATATATAAGATTTCATTTTCAAATCGAATACATTCCAAAATCAATAGTATATCAAATTATACTTATATAAACTTCGATTATATAAGATTTTAATTTACAAATTGAGTACCTTTTCGATTCAACATTTTCAAATCAACTTCATGCTTATACAAATCCATTTTATATAAGTTCGATAACTCCCAAATCAAGTATTTAGTAAAACAAGGTTCTAAATTTTAATTTGTTTCAATAACATTTCAGTTTCAAAATCATGTATGATTTTACCAAATCATTTCTTCTAAATTACATATACTCAGTTTCAAAGTTTCTTAAAACAATAGACTTAGAAAATAATCCAAATTTCCAAATCAATAAAAAATTAGGTCAAACAAATTCATTTCCATTTCAAACAATATTCACTTTCAAAAATCATAATACTTTCAAAGTTATAAATCTTTCAAAACCAAAATACTTGAAATCATTACACTTTGAAAATCATAACTTTTCTAAATCATACATTTGAAATCATAAAACATCCCTTTAATTCTTTACATTTCACAAATTTATTCAATTTAAACCCAAGTCTACAAGTTCCAGCTTTAATTCAATTCGAACTGTGACGACCCGGAATTTTGAGCAATATCAATTTAATAATCTTTGATAATAATTAAATTGATTTGATCATTTTACATTATAAATTGAAAAGTTAAAATTTATTTTAAAGATTAATAATAATAATTGGTTAATATCTATTAATATTTTCTTAACAATATAAATAAGCAAGATTTAATTCTTTTGAAAGTTTATAATAATTTGATTTGGAAACATTTATTTTGGAAAATAGAAAGTTTTAATGTAGTAGAACTTTATTTTCAAATTGTAATATATATGAATGTATATATATTGTGATTTTTTATTTGTTTTAAAATTTAATATGGAAATTAACAAATTTAATGTTAAAATGTTTTTCTATTTGAAATGTGTATATATATTTTGTGTATATATTTGAAACAGGAATTTTATTAACCTGAATTTAATAAGTGTTTTCAAACTTTAATATGTATGTAATTTGTGATTTGAAAAGTTAATTTGATTTATACTTTTGGAAATGATATTTAAGATTTAAATTAAAAGTTCATTTGTTTTAATAGTCTTTCATTTTAATTTTAACATAAGATAAATTGTTTTAAATTTTTTATATAAGAGTTAAACTCAATTTCTCAAGTTTATAAACATATATTATATAAAATAAATCAAAATATAAGTTATTTAAATTTACATGAATATTTATTAAAAAGGTAAATACACATTTCCATATTTCATAATTACATATACATAGCTTAATAAATTATAAAATAAAAAGAAGTAATGTTTATAAAACATTAAAAAACCACATGTAAGAATATTAATGTATGTTAAAAACACTTGTAATCATATATGTAAAGGTGTAAGTAAATTAGAATTTCATTGTGACAAATGGCATTCTCTTGTAAATATAATTTAAAAATTAAACTTGTAAATATAAAACAAAAGTATTTCTTCAGCTAATAAAGAAAATAATATTATATTCATCTCAACCAAACTAAATAAAATCAGAAAGAAGAAATCTGAAAAAAATGTAAATCAAAAGAGATAAATGCAGAAAAACTGTAAAACCTGAAATAGGAAGAAATCTGGAAACAAGAAGGTATAAAGCAAATCCTAACAGAGGGAAATGCAAGATCTTCTATTCATTCAAGAAATTATTCAACATCAAAGCAAGTTTAATCATGTAATAGGATGTAAACATCAACATGCAATATGGAAATCAAACAAGCAATTTAGAAGGATTAATCAACATGCAGATGGAATTCAGAAGCATGCATATGAATTTTAAAAGCCTGGAAAGCTATTCTGTCTTCTGCAAATTTCAAGTGAGTAAATGGAACTTTTAAAAACAGTTTTAATTCTGGGATTCAATTGTTTTTATGAATAAATAACTTGATGATATCTGCAATATTTGAATTGAAATTTGATGCATGTGTGGATATGATGTTTGATTGCCTGTTGAGTGTGAATGTAGGTCCTGTGTGATGATAACATGGTGCAATTTCTTAATAAATTCAATAACTTCCTGTTGAATTCGATTTTGTTTAAAATATGTAAATAAAAGTTTTTTATAATCCTGTAATTTTTTTATCTAAAAATAGATATAGGTTTGAAAATGAAAGATTAGCTTAAAATCTTCAAATTTACAGTTAAATGGAAATTGGGTCAAAAAAATTATTAAAACAATATTAAGTTTTGATTTCATAATTGGATTACATATTGAAAATCATGATTTTTAAGGTACATATCATGATTTTTAGATTAGTTTTTAGTGAGAATTTAGGATTTTTCTGTTTTGGGCAAATTGATCGAATCTCGGCAAACTACGGCGAATTGGACTTCGTCATTGATCATGAAGGTGGAGTATAGATTGTAGATCATCAGCAAAATTCTATTTGAATTTATTGTCGATCGAGTTGACCATGAATTGAGTTGGTAGGGTTTAGTTTGCTGTAGATGTCGATGATGTTCATTGGGGTGTTGCGTCATCGTATTGCTTTCGGAGGTTATCGCGAGCATTGTCGAAGGTTCAGGGCGATGTGGGGAAGCTATGGTGATGGTGGCGTGGTCTCCGGTGAAGGGGATGGCCGGCGGTGGTCGAGTTTAATGGTGTGGGTTTCGAACAGTTATGGGGATGAAGGCAAGTTTTCGATTCTTGATCGAACTTGTTTTTCTGGGTTTGGTTTGTTGATGTTGACGTTGAAATCAACTTGGGGATGACCGGAAAAGAGTTCGCCAGCGACCAACGGGAGTGTGCACGTTAATGTGCACGGATCTGTGTTTCGGGGGGTTTCTGGGGAGAAGAGGTAGAGAGACTCGAAGATGGTCTCGGGAGTTTTTGGGTATTTCTCGAAGCAGGCTTAGGTAGGGGGAAAACTCGGAGTTAGTGTGTGTTTACTTGGTGTGTTTGCTAGTTTTACTCGGTAGGCACGAGTTTTAGCAGGGTTACTCGAATATTCAGATATTCAGGCTTTAGAACTTAATGTTTAAGTTGTTAATTCAAAGAAAATTTGGTTTTAGGAATAAAGTTTTTTTAAAAAATAAAGGTTAAACAGGTTTCGAAACTAAAATTGTTTCAAAGTTATGTTTTAAACAAATTTATACATCTTAAATTATGGAATTTTAAAATAAGTGGATTTGAAATAAAGTTTGTATTAAACTTTTATAAATAAATTTGGAAAGGTTTTAAAGATTTAATAGTTTAATTTAAAATGTGTTTATTTATAAATTGATTTCTAAAAAGCTATATTTTATTTAAATAAAGTATAATGATTAAGAAATTGATAATCAATTATAATAAAAATTTATATTATGTAAATTAGAATTTTTATTTATCTAAAGATAAATAATTGTGAGAAAAATTGTGATAATTCAATTATAATTTATAAACAAGTGATATTGATTAATATAAATAATTTAAGTAAGATAATGGTTTTCTTAATCAAGAATATTTATAATATAAGAAGTTAAGGAATCATTTAATTAAATTTAAATGATTAAGTTAAATAATTAATTAAGTAATTAATTAGTGATTAATTAAGATAATCGCTTATGAGTTAATTTAATATAATTCCTTGGTGAAGTAATTAAGTGGTTAATTACTAAAGGTAATTAAATAAAGATAATTATTTTATGAAAAGTAATTAAGTAATGTGATTAAGAGTTAATCATTTGAGTTTTTAATTGAAGAATTAATTAATAATTAGTTAAAGATTTAAATTATTTGATTAATGATTAATTAATAAAAGGATTAAGGATAATTAATTAAGTGATTAATTGCTAGTAAAAGTAATTAATTAAAAAAGAAATTTAATTAATGGAAATAATCATTAATTAATAGAAATAATTAATTAATTTTTAATTAATAATTTAGGAATAATTAATTTATAATTTAGTTTTAATTACTAAATGTAATTAAAGTAATTAATCAAAGGTGATTAATTAAAAGTAATTAATTAAATATGATTAATTAAGAGTAATCAATCAAATATGATTTATTAGAAGTAATTAATCAGGTATGATTAATTTTAAAGGATAATTAAGGAATAATTATTAGGATAATTAGAGAATAATTAATCAAGGTTGATTAATTTAGAAGGTAATTAAGAGGTAATTACTTAGTATAATTTAGAAGTAATTAATCAGGATGATTAATTAATATGGTAATTAAGTAAGAATTACTTAAAGTAATTAAGTGATAATTAATTAGGGAAGATTAATTGAAATGGATAATTAAGTGATGTTAGTTAATTAATTTGTAATTAATTAATGAATAAGAAGTTGAATTGAAGATAATCCAAGTGATTAATTAAGGATTAATTTAATTTTAATTAATCAAGTTTGAATCAAACTTGTTTATGAATGATTAATGATTGGATGATATATATCATTGGATGAGTTAATGATATTGGTTGTTGTTGGATGACATTGATTGATGGGTAATGATGTGAATATGCTTTATCTGAATGTGATATATATGCTGCTTTGTGATATAGATGCATGTGATAATAGATGCTTATTTATCTGAGTAATATGATACATCCATTTATGTTAAGTGATATTTCTAAATATCTATTGTTTAAATCCCTTAAGTATAACTTGGACATTAAAATGGCGTTTGGATTCGGTGAGACCGGGATCGGGTTCCATATTTGGATATCCGAAAACCACATCGATTCCAATTAAACGTTAGGTCGTTAATCCAAATGGAGCAAGTGAAGACTCGAGGTGTAAGGGCTAAACGTCAGTATAACTCTGTGGGTGATTCCGTAATGAGTTTGACGGAATAGTGCTTATAGATTCGAGATGTTGATTTAGAGTTCAAGGGCTATGGTCGTTGACTCTGAGGTTGATTCCAAAATGAGTGCAACGAGATAGTGCCTTCGGTTTCGTTCGAACCCGGAACGAACTTGTATGGATTGAATGCTTTCAGCACATCGTCAGGAGGATGATGAGCATTCTAAGATAATTGGTCCTATAAAGGTAATCGCAACCTCAAGCCTCATCAACCGGGAATGGCTAAAACAGGGGAGGTGCAGCAAGGCTTCGTGGGTCGCTCCCACTGGAGAGCAAGATACATCCCTGTCTAGATGTCCCTTTTTATTTCGGCTTTGTGGGCAGTTGGAACTGCAGCCAACTGCGGGGTGGTCTTGTTCGGGACAGTTCAGTAAGGAATGGTTCCGGCTTTGTGTTGCCGGGGAGTGGGAGTACTCCTCGGTACGGTGATCTAGGCCACGTACTGTGACGGGCGGTACCCCAGTAGCCCTGCCATTGATGGAAACCCATTTTCCCTACGAGACCCTACCGTTTTGTTTGTATTACCCACTTTTGTGGCTAGTAGCTGGAACTTAATGAATGTAACAATTTCGGTTGTTTCATATTTATTTGAAAACCCTAGACGTTATTATAATATCACTGGATTTCCTATCAAATGTTTTGGTTAGCGTAAGGTAAAAACTTTTCTATGTTTATGTGTGGGAAGTCTTACGTGATACCTTTTGTTTTCAAAGGATTTTCTAAAGTTAAGCAATCTTAAACCGTTTGCTCACACCAGACTCCTGTCTGACCCGAGTGTTTATTTTCTGTTTTATCAAACTCTTGGGTACTCATATTATATGTGAGTAGTCAAGTGATTCAGGTTATCTCTTGACGAATTCTGGAAGAGCTTTGGAGCAGGAGGCTTCAGCGTATAGATATATAGTTAGAGTTTCCGCTGTGTTGATATTCTGTATGATTGTCTTGTATTGTATATTAGATAGAAGTGTTATAACTGTCTAAATTGAGATGTTTAGTTGTGTACTCTGATGTATATGATTCTATGTATATGTTCTATATTATATTTAAATCGTTCCGCTGTGAGATTCTGATGTGTTGTTTTCTCTTTCTTCTCTTTCTTTTCTTCTTCTATCCCTTTCTTTCTTAATTAGTGATGCGATTTTCCGGGAGTGGAAAGTCGGGTCGCTACAACTGGTATCAGAGCATTAGGTTGAGTGAATGCCTAGGCTCTGAAGTATGTCTTTCTTAGGGAGCGTTAGGTTGAGTGAATACCTAGGCTATGGAGTAGTGTCTATCTTGAGAGAGCGTACTTGTAATTTTTTTTATATATATATATACACTTATATATAACTACCTAATCTGTTGGGTTATCTGTTCGGATTTTTCCAACATAGGTTATAAAGGTAGATAGGGTAGGAGTGTGTGGAACACAACTACCACTAATGGAAGAGGTTTATATGTTGTGGTTGGAGGTGTTTATCGAGATTGTAGACCTAATGCTATCTCGAATAAGTTTTGGTGGATTGTAGAAAGGATTTCTTTGAGTCTAGAGGAAGTATTTTCAAGAATTGGAGTATATTCTTGAAGTGTGAGGTTGATTTGCTCTCAAATGAGCAGGGATTTCCAATAGTTGAGTTGTCAGCTGAGCAGAAGCAGTGGTGGTATCTTGATAACTTCAGGAAGGAATAGATGTGTGATGAGATGCAGTTTCAATAGATGGTTCTGAAGATGTTTCTTTTGGAGCCAGATTAAGATGGTATTGGAAGAGCAATTGATGTCTATTGCAGTGGAGATTCGGATGTTTAGCGATTCTCTGGATCTTAAGTAAGGGTGTCTTGTCTATATTGAAGTTTGAGACTAAGGTCGATGAGTTACCTCATTTCGGTCATGGTCTCATTTGTTTTCTTAAGAAGGTAAGTGGTTGGTGATTGGTTTGGAGCCGAGTTTCTTAAGAAGATGTCGACTCGTCTCAAGGATTTTTGGCAAAATTGGATGTTAGTTTTGTGTTTCAAGGAGTTTTTGGTTAAGGAAGATCTTGTGGCTTAGCAGTATCACTGAAGTGAAGTTTGTAAGTAGCAGCATGGACCTATTTCTTCGATGATTCAGTAATCTTTGGGATTCTACTATCAGCAGACCAAGAAGATGGTGAAGGCTTATTCTTTTCTTTTGGGAGGCTCAGCAGAGCGAGATATCTGTTGGAAGTGATCTATCAGTTTCTGATAGGTAAGCCATTCTGGAAAGGTTTATCTTGAATAGGAAAAGCTGTTAGTTGGGGAGATAGTTCTTTTGGAATCTGAACTAAGTGAGATCGCAGAAGTGACTTGCGATTTGTTTGGAAATATTTGAGTATTTTTCTTTGGTTTGAGATTGAGGCATCTCAAGTAGAGGTGAAAGCTATGAAAGTAGTCGGAGATTTTCCAGATGTTTTTTTTAGGGAAATCAGAGGTCTTCCAACATCGAAGATTGAGTTTTCTTATCGACTTGGATTCCGGGAGTAATTTTGATGGTTCAACCATGTAGAGGGATGACTCTTAGAGCAAGAAGAGTTTGGTGAGGCAGCTCAAGATTCTTTGGAAAAGGATTGATCATCTAGTTTCTAGTTAAGATTCTGTTGGGTGTTTTGACCAAGTGGAAAGGGTCACTAAGATCTTATGTATTGGATGAACCAGTGTATGGAAAAAGATTGTACTAGAGTTCTTTGATAGCATTCTCATATATTTCAGATCAGAGTTGTGCAGCGGAAGCGAGCTAGCAGTTATTCTAGAATGGGAGCAACCGGGAGTTGCAGTTTTCTTGGAGTAGAGGATTTCTACTGGAAATTCAAATACGAAGGAATTTTCTGGATTTTAAGGGTAAGGTTGTCTAGTGCAATTGTTTGGCTATCCCAGATAAGGGAAGTAGGTATGTAGTCCGCTAATGCTTGTGGAGTAGAATTGTGTATTGGATTTCAGCAAATATTTGGGAGAGTCATTTTGTTGAGTAGGATCTGGAAATTGGTTTGATTTTGGTCCAGTTGTTTCATGAAGCAATCAGCAAGAGTTAAGCTGATCAGGAAGGATGGGAGTGACTCAGGAGCATCAGAAGGGTTATGCAGTTAAGAATTGAGGAGATTTGGATATTGCTTTAAGTTTTATCTGACAAAGGGTTATAAGAGATTTGGTAAAACTGGAGAGCTAGTTCTGAAAGTATTTTGAGATTTTTCCTGTATTCTCTGAAGATTAGATTTTGATCTACAGGATTGAATTGCCAGTTCGGATAGCTGGAATTCATGGTATTTCACATATCTTTGAGAAATATGTGTATGATTCTTCGAGTGATAGAATCAGCAGTTCTAAAGGATCTGATAGTTGAGCTGGTTTTGAGTTTAATCTGATATCTTGTTCAGATTTGAAGAATCAGATGAGGGAGTTCTTGGTTTTAATAGTGTAGTTACTTAAGATTTGTAGAGTGAGTATTCCAGTATAGGTATCTGGAAAACTCTAGATAATATTAGTAGGTTCCATTCAGAATTTTGTCTGGATAGATAAAATTATTTGTTTGAATTGGTTGCTATGATTGATAGTGTTTGAATGCTAATTTAAATTTAAATTCTTTAGCTGGGTTATTAAATTATCTTTGCTTTTAAATTTCGGGGACGAAATTCTTTTAAGGGCGGAGGAATGTGACGACCCGGAATTTTAAGCAATATCAATTTAATAATCTTTGATAATAATTAAATTGATTTGATCATTTTACATTATAAATTGACAAGTTAAAATTTATTTTAAAGATTAATAATAATAATTGGTTAATATCTATTAATATTTTCTTAACAATATAAATAAGCAAGATTTAATTCTTTTGAAAGTTTATAATAATTTGATTTGGAAACATTTATTTTGGTAAATAGAAAGTTCTAATGTAATAGAACTTTATATTCAAATTGTAATATATATGAATGTATATATATTGTGATTTGATATTTGTTTTAAAATTTAATATGGAAAATAACAAATTTAATGTTAAAATGTTTTTCTATTTGAAATGTGTATATATATTTTGTATATATATTTGAAATAGGAATTTTATTAACCTGAATTTAATAAGTGTTTTCAAACTTTAATATGTATATAATTTGTGATTTGAAAAGTTAATTTGATTTATACTTTTGGAAATGATATTTAAGATTTAAATTAAAAGTTCATTTGTTTTAATAGTCTTTCATTTCAATTTTAACATAAGATAAATTGTTTTAAAAATTTTATATAAGAGTTAAACTCAATTTCTCAAGTTTATAAACATATATTATATAAAATAAATCAAAATATAAGTTATTTAAATTTACATGAATATTTATTAAAAAGGTAAATACACATTTCCATATTTCATAATTACATATACATAGCTTAATAAATTATAAAATAAAAAGAAGTAATGTTTATAAAACATTAAAAAACCACATGTAAGAATATTAACGTATGTTAAAAACACTTGTAATCATATATGTATAGGTGTAAGTAAATTAGAATTTCATTGTGACAAATGGCATTCTCTTGTAAATATAATTTAAAAATTAAACTTGTAAATATAAAACAAAAGTTTTCCTTCAGCTAATAAAGAAAATAATATTATCTTCATCTCAACCAAACTAAATAAAATCAGAAAGAAGAAATCCGAAAAAAATGCAAATCAAAAGAGATAAATGCAGAAAAACTGTAAAACCTGAAATAGGAAGAAATCTGGAAACAAGAAGGTATAAAGCAAATCCTAACAGAGGGAAATGCAAGATCTTCTAGTCATTCAAGAAATTATTCAACATCAAAGCAAGTTTAATCATGTAACAGGATGTAAACATCAACATGCAATCTGGAAATCAAACAAGCAATTCAGAAGGATTAATCAACATGCAGATGGAATTCAGAAGCATGCATATGAATTTTAAAAGCCTGGAAAGCTATTCTGTCTTCTGCAAATTTTAAGTGAGTAAATGGAACTTTTAAAAATAGTTTTAATTCTGGGATTCAACTGTTTTTATGAATAAATAACTTGATGATATCTGCAATATTTGAATTGAAATTTGATGCATGTGTTGATATGATGTTTGATTGCCTGTTGAGTGTGAATGTAGGTCCTGTGTAATGATAACAGGGTGCAATTTCTTAATAAATTCAATAACTTCCTGTTGAATTCGATTTTGTTTAAAATATGTAAACAAAAGTTGTTTATAATCATGTAATTTTTTTTATCTAAAAATAGATGTAGGATTGAAAATGAAAGATTAGCCTAAAATCTTCAAATTTACAGTTAAATGGAAATTGGGTCAAAAAAATTATTAAAACAATATTAAGTTTTGATTTCATAATTGGATTACATATTGAAAATCATGATTTTTAAGGTATATATCATGATTTTTAGATTAGTTTTTAGTGAGAATTTAGGATTTTTCTGTTTTGGGCAAATTGATCGAATCTCGGCAAACTACGGCGAATTGGACTTCGTCATTGATCATGAAGGTGGAGTATAGATTGTAGATCATTAGAAAAATTCTATTTGAATTTATTGTTGATCGAGTTGACCATGAATTGAGTTGGTAGGGTTTAGTTCGCTGTAGATGTCGATGATGTTCGTTGGGGTGTTGCGTCATCATATTGCTTTCGGAGGTTATCGCGAGCATTGCCGAAGGTTCAGGGGGATGTGGGGAAGCTATGGTGATCGTGGCGTGGTCTCCGGTGAAGGGGATGGCCGGCGGTGGTCGAGTTTAATGGTGTGGGTTTCGAACAGTTACGGGGATGAAGGCAAGTTTTCGATTCTTGATCGAAGTTGTTTTTCTGGGTTTGGTTTGTTGATGTCGAAGTTGAAGTCAACTTGAGGATGACCGGAAAAGAGTTCGCCAGTGTCCAACGGGGGTGTGCACGTTAATGTGCACGGATCTGTGTTTCGAGGGGGGGGGGGGGTTTCTAGGGAGAAGAGGTAGAGAGACTCGAAGATGGTCTCGGGAGTTTTTGGGTATTTCTCGAAGCAGGCTTGGGTAGGGGAAAAACTCGGAGTTAGTGTGTGTTTACTCGGGGTGTTTGCTAGTTTTACTCGGTAGGCACGAGTTTTAGCAGGGTTACTCGAATATTCAGATATTCAGGCTTTAGAACTTAATGTTTAAGTTGTTAATTCAAAGAAAATTTGGTTTTAGGAATAAAGTTTTTTTTTTAAAATAAAGGTTAAACAGGTTTCGAAACTAAAATTGTTTCAAAGCTATGTTTTAAACAAATCTATACATCTTAAATTATGGAAGTTTTAAAATAAGTGGATTTGAAATAAAGTTTTATTAAACTTTCATAAATAAATTTGGAAAGGTTTTAAAGATTTAATAGTTTAATTTAAAATGTGTTTATTTATAAATTGATTTCTAAAAAGTTATATTTTATTTAAATAAAGTATAATGATTAAGAAATTGATAAGCAATTAAAATAAAGATTTATATTATGTAAATTAGAATTTTTATTTATCTAAAGATAAATAATTGTGAGAAAAATTGTGATAATTCAATTATAATTTATAAATAAGTGATATTGATTAATATAAATGATTTAAGTAAGATAATGGTTTTCTTAATCAAGAATATTTATAATATAAGAAGTTAAGGAATCATTTAATTAAATTTAAATGATTAAGTTAAATAATTAATTAAGTAATTAATTAGTGATTAATTAAGATAATCACTTATGAGTTAATTTAATATAATTCCTTGGTGAAGTAATTAAGTGGTTAATTACTAAAGGTAATTAAATAAAGATAATTACTTTATGAAAAGTAATTAAGTAATGTGATTAAGAGTTAATCATTTGAGTTATTAATTGAAGAATTAATTAATAATTAGTTAAAGATTTAAATTATTTGATTAATGATTAATTAATAAAAGGATTAAGGATAATTAATTAAGTGATTAATTACTTGTAAAAGAAATTAATTAAGAAAGAAATTTAATTAATGGAAATAATCATTATTTAATAGAAATAATTAATTAATTGTTAATTAATAACTTAAGAATAATTAATTTATAATTTAGTTTTAATTACTAAATGTAATTAAAGTAATTAATCAAAGGTTATTAATTAAAAGTAATTAATTAAATATGATTAATTAAGAGTAATTAATCAAATATGATTTATTAGAAGTAATTAATCAGGTATGATTAATTTTAAAGGATAATTAAGGAATAATTATTAGGATAATTAGAGAATAATTAATCAAGGTTGATTAATTTAGAAGGTAATTATGAGGTAATTACTTAGTATAATTTGGAAGTAATTAATCAGGATGATTAATTAATATGGTAATTAAGTAAGAATTACTTAAAGTAATTAAGTGATAATTAATCAGGGAAGATTAATTGAAATGGATAATTAAGTGATGTTAGTTAATTAATTTGTAATTAATTAATGAATAAGAAGTTGAATTGAAGATAATCCAAGTGATTAATTAAGGATTAATTTAATTTTAATTAATCAAGTTTGAATCAAACTTGTTTATGAATGATTAATGATTGGATGATATATATCATTGGATGAGTTAATGATAATGGTTGTTGTTGGATGACATTGATTGATGGGTAATGATGTGAATATGCTATATCTGAATGTGATATATATGCTGCTTTGTGATATAGATGCATATGATAATAGATGCTTATTTATCTGAGTAATATGATACATCCATTTATGTTATGTGATATTTCTAAATATCTATTGTTTAAATCCCTTAAGTATAACTTGGACATTAAAATGGCGTTTGGATTCTGTGAGACCAGGATCGGGTTCCATATTTGGATATCCGAAAACCACATCGATTCCTATTAAACGTTAAGTCGTTAATCCAAATGGAGCAAGTGAAGACTCGAGGTGTAAGGGCTAAACGTCAGTATAAATCTGTGGGTTATTCCGTAATGAGTTTGACGGAATAGTGATTATAGATTCGAGGTGTTGATTTAGAGTGAAAGGGCTATGGTCGTTGACTCTGAGGGTGATTCCAAAATGAGTGCAATGAGATAGTGCCTTCGGTTTCGTTCGAACCCGGAACGAACTTGTATGGATTGAATGCTTTCAGCACATCGTCAGGAGGACGATGAGCATTCTAAGATAATTGGTCCTATAAAGGTAATCGCAGCCTCAAGCCTCATCAACCGGGAATGGCTAAAAAAGAGGAGGTGCAGCAAGGCTTCGTGGGTCGCTCCCACTGGAGAGCAAGATACATCCCTGTCTAGATGTCCCTTTTTATTTCGGCTTTGTGGGCAGTTGGAATTGCAGCCAACTGCGGGGTGGTCTTGTTCGGGACTGTTCAGTAAGGAATGGTTCCGGCTTTGTGTTGCAAGGGAGTGGGAGTACTCCTCGGTACGGTGATCTAGGCCACGTACTGTGACGGGCGGTACCCCAGTAGCCCTGCCATTGATGGAAATCCATTTTCCCTACGAGACCCTACGGTTTTGTTTGTATTACCCACTTTTGTGGCTAGTAGATGGAATTTAATGAATGTAACAATTTCGGCTATTTCATATTTATTTGAGAACCCTAGACACTATTATAATATCACTGGATTTCCTATCAAATGTTTTGGTTAGCGTAAGGTAATTTTTTTTTCATGTTTATGTGTGGGAAGTCTTACGTGATACCCTATTGTTTTCAAAGGATTTTCTAAAGTTAAGCAATCTTAAACCGTTTACTCACACCAGACCCCTGTCTGACCCGAGTGTTTATTTTCTGTTTTATTAAACTCTTGGGTACTCATATTATATATGAGTAGTCAAGTGATTCAGGTTATCTCTTGACGAATTCTGGAAGAGCTTTGGAGCAGGAGGCTTCAGCGTGTAGATATATAGTTAGAGTTTCCGCTGTGTTGATATTCTGTATGATTGTCTTGTATTGTATATTAGACAGAAGTGTTATAACTGTCTAAATTGAGATGTTTAGTTGTGTACTCTGATGTATATGATACTATGTATATAATGCAACCCGGAGTAACGAAGACTTAGGTCATTGGCGACCTAACATTCCTTACAAGCTTCGACCTAAAAAGCTCCGACCTAAAAAGCCCCGACCTAACGAGCTCCGACCTAACTCCGCTTCTCTAAGTCGCGAGCGACCTAAGTCCACCTCTCTAAGTCGCGAGCGACCTAACTCCGCTTCTCCAAGTCGCGAGCGACCTAACTCCGCTTCTCTAAGTCGCGAGCGACCTAACTCCACCTCTCTAAGTCGCGAGCGACCTAACTCCGCTTCCTCAATTCGCAAGTGACTGAACGTGAAAGAAACAATACCGCAAGCAACTAAGTCGTGAACATCTTTAGGTCGCATGCATACTATTTCTTAGTTCGCGAACGACCTACTATAGGTCGCTGAAGCCTGGATCTTATGTCGCTGATAAAATCACATGCCTTCCATAAGTCGCCGCCGAGCTATCGTCGAGTCTTTGTGTTGTACATATTAAGTCGTTTGATGTTGTAAAGGTTAGGTCGTTAACGACCTATCTTAAGTCGTGTCTTGTACTGTTTGTTTTGAGTCGCAAGTGTTAGGTCGTGGCCGACCTAAGTGTTGTAAAAATGTGTTGAGTGTAGGGTTGAGTCGCTGTTGTTAAGTCGATGCCGACCTAAGATAGGTCGTAAGTTGCGAACGACCTAAGAGTCTGGTGATGTTTTGATTGCGTTGCGTTGTAAAAGCTATAAATAGGAGTGTTGTGTCATTTTGTAAGGGAGTTGATTGTTGAATAAATTTCATTTGATTGCTTCGTGCTTTCTTCTAATTGGTAGTTGAGTGTGATCTCCTATCTCCACCTACGACATTCGAGTGCGCTCGAATCTTCGTTTGTGAAGTCGATTCACGGAATCTTGTGCGCAAGATCAACGTCGAAGAATCGTAGATCCTTCATCACGGTATCGTGCGCGATCAACATGTTAAGGATAGCTAGAATCCGGTATCTCTTGAGATCAACGGATTTGGGCATTTCGGCATCATTCAATCCACCGATTGCTATTTTCACCGATTGAAGTTTATTTTGATTAATCCGCTGCGTCAGTTTTGGTATCAGAGCTTGACTTAGCCAATCATAGCTAAGACGAGTCTTGGAGCCAAGGAATTTGAAGTTTGGTATTCATCGTGTTCATCTTGAAGTTGCAACAAGTTTGGAGTTTTTGATCCATTCCATTTTGGATCAAAATCCGGAAGTTGTTTGAATTTGATTTGTGTTGAAGGGTGAAGGCCGAGCATAACATCGTGTTAAGTATAGGCCGAGCATCAATTTTTGGTATCATTGTTTGAAGAGTTAAGCCATGCGTGCTTTGTTGAGTCGAAACCGACCTAACTTTGGGTCGTTGCAAAGTTGAGGCCGAGCCAAGTTGAATTGAGCCGAGATTTGACTTGTGTTGAAAGTCTTGAAGTATTTGTTGAAGTTTTTGAGAAGTTTTCAATCATGCCGCCGAGAAGAGCTAATCGTCATCAGAATGTTGAAGCATTGTATAGAAGAGAAGAAGCCGAGCAAATGGAGCAACGCATTAATGAGAAATTTGATGAAGATATTGGAAAGTTAGAGAAGTTGATGAATGATTTGAATCAAACTCAAAGGAGGAGATCACCAATCTTGAACCATGGAGGAAACCGGGTTTCGCCATCGGTTATGGAAGCGAGAAGGGTATCACCGTAATCTTCTAGAGAGAGAAGAGAAACATCAATTTCATCAAGGAGAGATCAGCATGACTATGGATATGAAGAGAGGAGAACTCCACGAGAGTTTGAAAATGAGCCATATAGAGATGAAGAGAGACATAGTAGAAGAGACATGCGTGATCGAAGGAATGTTGAAGGTCGAGATCGATATAGACGTACATTTGATTTTGTTGAAGAAGGTGATAGAGCTAGCATTCATTATCGAGATCGAGACCAAGCTCGAAATTCATATCGAGATGTAGATGATGATCGTCGATGGGAATCGGGTATGAAGATGGAAATTCCAGAGTTTAAAGGTGGAATGGTAGATGAAGAATTCTTAGAATGGTTGTCAAATGTTGAAGAGATCTTTGATTTCAAGGAGGTTCCTGAACGTAGAAGAGTGAAGTTGGTTGCTACTAGGTTGAGGGGAAGAGCTTTGGCATGGTGGAAGCAAACTAAACTAACGAGAGAACGGATGGGGAAATCAAAGGTTGATACATGGGATAAGATGAAGAAAATGACGAGAGCTACATTTTTACCATACAACTATCAATCACTTATGTACCAGAGATTGCAGAATCTAAGGCAGGGGACGAAATCAGTTAATGACTATGCAGATGAATTTTACCATCTCATTGCCAGAAACGATATTATGGAGACAGAAGAACAACTGACTGCTAGGTTTGTTGGAGGGCTGAGGATGCAGATCCAGGATATGGTTAATATGTTCGATCCAAGATTTGTGGCAGAAACACATCAGAAAGCGTTGGCTTGGGAGAAGCAGGGAAGACGTGGAGGTGGTGTGTTTACTAATTCCAATAATCCAGTAAAGGGTGCCAGTGGAAGTTCTAATGTTTCTAAACCTACCAGTAAACCAGTTGTGAAGGAGGCTGAGAAGGCGAAGGGTAACAGTGGTTTCAAGTGTTATAATTGCAAGGAGTTGGGTCACAAAAGCAATGAATGTCCGAAGCCGAAGAGGAGAGCAATGGTTGCAGAGATGGAAGAAGAGGATGTGGATGCAGAATGTTATAATTCATTACCAGTTGAGGAGGAAGACTTATTGTCCGGAGATGAGGGTTGTAACCTTATGATGAGGAGGTCTTGTCTTACACCGAAGCAAAAGGATGATATTATTTGGTTGAGAAGCAATATTTTTCAGTCGACGTGCACTATTCTGGGAAATGTTTGCAAGTTCTTTATTGATGCTGGAAGTTGTGACAATATTATCTCTACAGAAGCAGTAAAGAAGTTGAACTTGAAAACTGAGAAGCATCCTAAACCGTACAAGTTAGCATGGTTGAGGAAGGGCGGTGAAGTGAAAGTGTGTCGAAGAGCTTGTGTGAATTTTTCCATTGGAAAGAAGTACAAAGATGAAATTTGGTGTGACGTTGTAGACATGGATGTGTGTCATCTGTTGTTGGGCAGACCATGGCAGTTTGATAGAGCAGTGCAACATGATGGTCGTGCTAATAGTTACAGTTTCATGTTCGAAGGTACTAAAATCACTTTAGTTCCTAAGAAGCAACAACAGAAGGAAATCAAGTTGGAGGAGATTGAAGAGCTGAAAACTTTGCTATCTTTGAAGGAGTTTGTTAAAGAAGTTGAAGAGGAGCCTGAAGTCTATTTGTTGATTGGACGAGAGAGTCATGAAGAGGTTGAAATTCCAGAAGAAGCAAAGCCGGTTTTGAAAGAATTTGAAGACGTATTTCCAGAAGAGTTGCCTAAGGAGTTACCGCCACTGAGAGACATTCAACATCAAATCGATCTTGTTCCGGGAGCAGTATTACCACATAGACCACATTATCGAATGAGTCCGAAGGAACATGAAGAGTTACGAAGGCAAGTGGAAGAGTTGTTAGAGCAGGGACGTGTTCAGGAAAGCTTGAGTCCTTGTGCAGTACCAGCTTTGTTGGTGCCGAAGAAGGATGGAACATGGAGAATGTGTACCGATAGTAGAGCTTTGAACAAGATTACTGTTCGATACAGGTTTCCTATGCCTAGACTGGATGACTTGTTAGATCAGTTGAGTGGGGCTACTATCTTTTCGAAGATTGATTTGAAGAGCGGATATCATCAGATTCGAATTAGACCGGCAGATGAATGGAAGACCGCATTCAAGACGAGGGAAGGATTATATGAATGGTTGGTTATGCCGTTTGGTCTATCGAATGCGCCGAGTATGTTCATGCGGGTGATGAATCAAATCTTTACACCATTCATTGGGAAATTCGTGGTGGTATATTTTGATGATATTCTGATATATAGTGGAAGTACAGAGGAGCATGTAGGGCATTTACGGAAGGTGCTAATTATCTTTCGTGAGGAACAGTTCTATGCCGCAACAAAGAAATGTGTGTTTATGACGAGGAGTGTTTTATTTCTGGGGTATGTTGTGTCAGGAGAAGGTATCCAGGTGGACCAGAATAAAGTTGAAACAGTCAGAAATTGGCCACAGCCGAGGACAATTACAGAAGTGAGAAGTTTTCATGGGCTAGCGTCATTCTACCGAAGATTCATTCCACACTTCAGTAGCGTGATGGCTCCAGTTACTGATTGTATGAAAGGGAAACAGTTTTCGTGGTCAAAGGAAGCAGGGGCTGCTTTTGAACGAATCAAAGAACTTTTGACGACAGCACCAATTCTTGTATTACCAGACTTTCAGTTGTTATTTGAGTTACACACTGATGCTTCTAAGGTTGGGATTGGAGGGGTGTTGAGTCAGAAGGGACGTCCTATTGCATACTTCAGTGAGAAGTTATCAGGGGCAAAGATGAGATATAGTACGTATGATGTAGAGTTTTATGCTGTGGTGCAAGCAGTGAAACATTGGAGACACTATCTGTTCCATAAGGAGTTTGTTCTTTACACAGACCATGAAGCTTTGAAGCATTTGCAGGGGCAAGACAAGATTTCAGCGAGACATGCATCATGGATTGCTTATTTGCAACAGTTTACTTTTGTTGTGAAGCACAAATCTGGGGTAACAAATCATGTAGCCGATGCATTGAGTAGGAGGAGTCATTTATTAACGACAATGAAAGTTGAGGTGACAGGATTTGAGTTATTGCCAGAATTGTTTGAGGAGGATTCTTACTTTGCAAAGTTCGTTGAGAAAGTTAAGGATGGAGATACTGATGAATTTGCATTGGTTGATGGTTTCTTATTTAAGGGGAATCGATTATGTATACCAGAAAGAAGTTTGAGAATGAAGATTGTTAAAGAATTACATGAAGAAGGACATGTGGTAGAGACCGAACATTGCAGTTAATCTCTCAATCCTACTATTGGCCATCGATGAGGAAAGAGGTTGAAAGGTTTGTGGAGAGATGTCATATATGTCAGGTTTCGAAGGGAACAGCGACAAATGCAGGATTGTATATGCCGTTACCTGTACCGATTAAACCATGGGTTGATATCAGCATGGATTTCGTTTTGGGTTTGCCGAGAACTCAAAGGGGGAATGATTCTATATTTGTTGTGGTGGACAGATTTTCGAAAATGGCGCATTTTATTACTTGTAAGAAGACGGCGGATGCTGTTCATGTTGTTCAGTTATTTTTCAAGGAGATCTATCGACTTCATGGATTGCCAGGGTCTATTGTGTCGGATAGAGATACTCGTTTTTTAAGTCATTTTTGGCTAAGTTTGTGGAAGATGGTGGGAACGAATTTGAATTTTAGCAGCGCTTATCATCCGCAAACAGACGGACAGACCGAAGTTGTTAACAGATCATTGGGAAATTTGTTGCGATGTCTTGTGAAAGACAATTTGAAAAGTTGGGACATGAAGTTATGCCAAGCAGAGTTTGCTCATAATCATGTAGTGAATCGTAGCACGGGATTCAGTCCATTTCAGATTGTATATTCAAATTTACCAAGGGGACCGTTGGATTTGGCGGTAGTACCACAACTGAAGGGAACGGTTAAACGGGCTGTTGATTTTGTTGATGAATTAACTGAATGTCATAAAATCATTCAGGAACGATTGGTGAAGACGAATGAGAAGTATAAGCGAACTACTGATTTGAAGCGACGAAATGTTGAATTTAACGAGGGTGATTTGGTTTACGCTGTGTTAACGAAGGATCGTTTTCCAGTAGGTGCTTATAACAAGTTGAAAGGCAGAAAAATTGGTCCTGTTAAAATTGTGAAACGGATCAATGAAAATGCTTATAAGTTAAAGCTGCCGAAGGATGTGTACACTTCTGACGTGTTCAATATTAAACATCTTGTGCCATATTATAGAGATGTAGGAGAATTTACAAATTCGAGGACGAATTTTTCTCAACCCGGGGAGGATGATGCAACCCGGAGTAACGAAGACTTAGGTCATTGGCGACCTAACATTCCTTACAAGCTTCGACCTAAAAAGCTCCGACCTAAAAAGCCCCGACCTAACGAGCTTCGACCTAACTCCGCTTCTCTAAGTCGCGAGCGACCTAAGTCCACCTCTCTAAGTCGCGAGCGACCTAACTCCGCTTCTCCAAGTCGTGAACGACCTAACTCCGCTTCTCTAAGTCACGAGCGACCTAACTCCACCTCTCTAAGTCGCGAGCGACCTAACTCCGCTTCCTCAATTCGCAAGCGACCTAACGTGAAAGAAACAATACCACAAGCAACTAAGTCGTGAACATCTTTAGGTCGCATGCATACTATTTCTTAGTTCGCGAACGACCTACTATAGGTCGCTGAAGCCTTGATCTTATGCCGCTGATAAAATTACATGCCTTCCATAAGTCGCCGCTGAGCTATCGTTGAGTCTTTGTGTTGTACATATTAAGTCGTTTGATGTTGTAAAGGTTAGATCGTTAACGACCTATCTTAAGTCGTGTCTTGTAATGTTTGTTTTGAGTCGCAAGTGTTAGGTCGTGGCCGACCTAAGTGTTGTAAAAATGTGTTGAGTGTAGCGTTGAGTCGCTGTTGTTAAGTCGCTGCCGACCTAAGATAGGTCGTAAGTCGCGAACGACCTAAGAGTCTGGTGATGTTTTGATTGCGTTGCATTGTAAAAGCTATAAATAGCAGTGTTGTGTCATTTTGTAAGGGAGTTGATTGTTGAATAAATTTCATTTGATTGCTTTGTGCTTTCTTCTAGTTGGTAGTTGAGTGTGATCTCCTATCTCCACCTACGACATTCGAGTGCGCTCGAATCTTTGTTTGTGAAGCCGATTCACGGAATCTTGTGCGCAAGATCAACGTCGAAGAATCGTAGATCCTTCAACACGGTATCGTGCGCGATCAACGTGTTAAGGATAGCTAGAATCCGGTAACTCTTGAGATCAACGGATTTGGGCATTTCGGCATCATTCAATCCACCGATTGCTATTTTCACCGATTGAAGTTTATTTTGATTAATCCGCTGCGTCAGTATATGTTCTATATTATATTTAAATCGTTCCGCTGTGAGATTCTGATGTGTTGTTTTCTCTTTCTTCTCTTTCTTTTCTTCTTCTATCCCTTTCTTTCTTAATTAGTGATGCGATTTTCCGGGAGTGGAAAGTCGGGTCGCTACACAAACCATCAGCAATTTAGTTTTCCAACAAAAATATTTCAAATATTATCAAATTTCAAATAAAGATTTGATCCGCAAAATAAACTATTCAATCTTTAATATATTTCAGAGCTTAAATGTACCGTATTCCAAAACTAAATTTTATAATTTCATATATCTCAAATTTTACTTCATTATTACTTAGTTTTGACATATTCATTTCATAAATCCATCATTTTTAATTAAACTCAAATTACAAGCAAACCAATATATCCTTTCATACAAATATAAACTTTAAATTTCATTTATCAAAATCAGTTATCATTCCTGATTCACATTCTTTATCAAATAAAGATTATTTCATTCAAAGCCTCATTATCAAATAATTATTTCAATTCAATTTCAAATATTTAAATTTAAATATCATTTAAAAAAAATCAAATATGTCATTCAATTATTATTTCAAATATCATTACAAAAATACATTTCAAAATTCCATTCAAAAATTCATTTATCTCATTACATTTCATTCCATTTAACACATAACCAAGTAAACCTTATTTAAATTCAAATTCAATTTAAATTCCTTAAAATTTAAATTTAAATATTAAATTATTTTGAAAACTCCTTAAATTTCACAAATAATCAATTCCAAAATTAACTCATTTAACTGTTTAAAACATAACTCAACAGTGTTAAAATCTATAACATTACGAAACATTGTCAAATTATAACAATGACAGCATTTAAAAGTGCTATCGTAACTTATAGTTTCCAAAATAGTTTAGTTCAAGAATAACGGCATTTATAATATGCCATAACATATATTTAGTTAATTCAAACAAAGTTAAATTTAAAAACAACAGCATTTTAAAGTGTTGTCATAAAACTATAGCATTTTAGAAATGCTATTAATAAAATACCAGATTTATTATAACTTTTAAAAAACAATACAACTTCAAGTTTAGCAAATTTTAAACTTATAAATCATATTTCTAGACTTCAAAATTTGACATTTAAATAATTTTTAACATATGATTTATAACAACAAAATTTTAAATCAAATATTCAATTTAAAACTCACTTTCATTTGTTAAGTTAAAATTCACTGTTTTTCTTAACTTATAAATTTAACAAAAACTCAACATTTTACTTCAAATATCTTTTCAAAACTATATTTCATACCAGTATAATTCAAAATAGTCTTACTTATTTCACTCCACAACAGTTTCAAACTTAAGTAAATCATATTACTTTATACGTTAATCATACCAAACTAAACTTATACTTTATCAAATACCTTATACCATCCAAAACTTCTTAGCATTGAAAAGTTAACCTTGATTTTGAAGTGCTCGAACCTTCAAAATAGTCGAAGAAATCATATTTTCAATCCAAGTGGTTGAAATCACTAACAAATTAGTAAATCGATTAAAATAGGTAAGGTTATACCAAAACAAATCTGAATCTCGAGGATTGAACACCGGCTTATTTTAAATCATTTCAATTATATATATACACATATCTTTCGAATATCAAACCATACTTCGAAATCAGAAATCAAAATTTGGTTTCATAAAATCATTCGCATAGCAAAGCTACTAGAGTGGCCTCTTTCCCACTCAGAAACTCAAAAATCAATGTCGATGATGCATGTATTCATCATCGAAATTATTTTTCAGCGACATAAGTGGGTTCTGGACTTTTATTTCTTGAAACTTCTTTGAAATCTCTTTGACATCATTGGAATTCATTCGAATACATTTGAAACATTTCTTATTTGAAAAAATGTCTTTTAAATCATGTTATTATTATATATTTTCCAAAATCTTAAAAACCCATTTCAAAACACCGGAGTTCGATTCCTCGAAATTCAAATTCAAACCCTTTATTTATAAATCATTTTTATATAAATCACATTTTCTTGTAAATTTCCAAAATTTCAAATCCTTTCAAAGCTTCAAATTTTCATTTTCCAAAGGTAAAAATCCTTATTGAAACATTTCTTTTTTATATACAAAATAGGGTCATCCTTGTCAAAATAATAATTTCGATGTGTGCACAAATTCAAAATACAATCAAACACAAATTTCCAAAGAATGATTCAAGGTTAGATTTCAAGCAATACGGAGATTCGAATTTATAGGAACTCTAATCAAATAGAATTCTGTTTCGAAGATAAGCTCGAATGAAGATAAGATAATTTTAATACCAAATAGAAGATGATAAGCCTAAATAAATCGCGGGCGACCTTAACCGGTCAACCGTGACTTCAGTAATACAATCAATTCAGAAATCTAAGGCAAATCGACATTCGATCGCCAGAGATAGAATCCGGGTAGAGCAGGAGATAGATAGCATCGAAAACCAAGGATACAGGAATCTCCGGTGAATCAATGCCAATTATAAAGGATTTTCACCCCTTTACAAATCATTCAAAGATTTGTGGAATCACCGATCTTTATAGAGGTTATTCCAAAGTGGAGTTATGAAATGCTCCAAAATCAAAATGGATAGAATAGGGAAGACAAGACTGGATTTCAGAACAAGTGGGAGCGTTCCAAAGTTCAAGGAATCCTAATTGATAAGAATCCTAACCAAGAGATTTCTAATAAGATGGATACTGAAGGGATGAAGTTTTGAAAATTTTGGTTTCAAAATAAGAAATTTTTTATACCAAAATAATCTTTGAAAATCCTTTAAAAATCATTTGGAAATTATTTTATACTTCGAAAATACGTTCTCTCACAAGAAAGGATTCTGAGATTGATTTCACTCATTCTAGGGTATTTCCACCATATCTCTAATGAGTTTTTGCTCCACAGGCTATGGTTTGCCTAAAACCAAAGCTCTGATACCAAATGTAACAACCCGGTATTTTTAGTCATTCGCAACTGCACATGTCGGACTTGAATTGCTCAAAATACCGCATTGTAAATAAATTTGGAGCAAATGAAATACAAATCACAGAATCACAAACACAGAACAAACAGAATACCTCGCAGCGGAATATAAAATACATAGTAGTTCATGAAGCTACTACGGCAGAGTCTCAAACCAAAAACATAATATAGTCTGAAAACAACATAATAGAAATCCCAAATACATAGAAGTTCACAAATACATGAGATAAACTAGAATAGCTGAAACAGAAAGTAGATATAAATGTAGATAAGCAGAATCTCCAGCAAAGACCAACTCCAGAAACAGAATCCAAAGCTGTGAATACTCAGGCTGACCCGAGCGTAAAGTAAAACAAAAAACACTCGAGTCAGGACAATATATACTTATATAATGTAAATCAACTCAAGTGAATTGTAGTAGAAATGCACCATAACTTAAAGGATGCTTAGGATTGCCCATCCTTTAAAGATCAGTTAAATCATGAATTAAATACATCCCGCGGTTAAAATTTCAAAATAGTATTTATACTTCGAAATCAAATTTCATTTAAAAATTCAATATCATTCAAAATCCATTTCAAAATATCATATCTTCCAAACCACTTCATTTTTATTTAATTTAAATACCATTTCAAAACACATTTCAAAATAGTTTATATTTCGAAATAAATTGCTTCATTTAAATCATTAAAATGAAGATATTATATTTAATAATTAAATTATTAAATTTCCAAAAATTTTAATCTTTCAAAGTTCGTTCATTCGCTTAAATTTATTAAAACAATGAAAATTCAACTTTCGCAGCATTTATAAAATGCTACGAAAGTCACACTTAAAATAGTTCAATTTAACAAAAGACAACATTTAAAAATGCTGTAATAGGGTTCCATTAGTTTCAAATAAACTTAGTTAAATTCAACCATTATAACATTCACAAAAAATGCTATAATAGCCTTTAATTAAATTGAGCCATTTGGTTCATTATTATCAACTACAGCATTTACAAATGTCGTATTATCCTTTACATTAGAATTAATAGCATTTTAGAAATGCAGTAAATTAACTTCAAATATTCAGTATAATTTCACAAACAATTATATTTTTATGTAAACCATTTTTAACTTATAAAATCATATAAATTTACTTTTAAAACAATCATTCAAATACCCTTATATTCATGATTTTATAAAGTTAAATCTCTATTCAAAAATCAAAATTTAATAGTAATTCACTTATTAAATTTCAACATTAAATTTTAAATTCATTAAATTAAATTTAACTTAACACTTAAGTTTAAAATTTCAAATATAACCTAATTTCATTTTTATTTACTTAACTTACAATTCACTATTAAGCCAAATTCACCAATTTCCAATTTTAGTTATATTTCAAAATTTCAACTTAAATATTCATTCATTTCACATTTTAACTTAATTCAAAAATCATTAATATATTATAAAATTATTTTAAATTCATTTAGTTCAAAATATCATAAATTTATCATATTTTCATATTTAATTTAAATTCTATTTATCACCAAATTATAATTTCCAAAAAAACTTACATTACAGATTTTCTAACTTTACCATTAATTTATTTCACTTATAAATTTTCATAGAGTCAATAATTCTTTACAAAAATCATTTTTAATCAAATTTAAATCAAAATATTATAATATTTACATTCCTAAAATATTTAAAATTTTCAGAAAAACATATTTTAACAACGGGTCTGTATTTCATTTTCTAGCCTAGGTAAAGTGATACGGGTAATATATCATTTCAACCCGTAATTTACAAAGAAAACTCGGATTTGATCATTTCAAACCCGCAATCCCAAGTAAATGAAAATAATTAAAAATCATTCAGGCCTATCATTTCAGCCCATAACGATTTTCTCCTATTCTAAAGTCCGTTCGGGTATGTATCATTTCAACCCATAGTGATTCTAGTCTAAAAGAAACTTGCAGTGTGATAAACTGATAAAAATAATAGAACATCATAATAGAATAGTAACATATGATATCACAGGTGTTTAAGCATGGGTGAAAATCATAAAATCATAACATAGCAGGTGTAACATGATAATGTATTTTACAGATTCAAAAGGGGTCAATTTACTAGTTATAAAAGTACATATTGTCTGGTGAGAATAACTCACAGGTTTGAGCTGATGACCTACGACGAATTGCACAAACGGGATCTACACAAGCACAAAAGCATGACACAGATTCGAATGGAGGAGACAAGTGTCAAATTCCTTGGATACACATCAAACAAAAACAATATAACAACGATGAGTTTCAAATCAACTACGATCAAAACTACACTAGAATAGACTGCACAGAATCAAATAGAAATGCTTGCACTTGCTTTTACCTTTACTAGGCTCAGCCAGAAGGGGAAATACAACATAATTACAGGTGTTTGGGTCTGGTTTGGGTGAGTATGGGTTCGGCCTACATGTTGGAATGATGGTGTAAAGGTGGGTGAAGGCAATAATACACATAAGCATGCATACATAAATTTGGTCAAGGATTTGGGCTCAGCCAAAGCCCTAGGTGTCACGGCCAGAGGAGTGGGGTCCACTATGATGGTGTCTCCATGGGTGATGGTGGTGTGGTAGGTGGCGGCTAGAGGGGTGGTGAGGTGATGGAATGAGAGTGGTGCTCGGTTAGGCTAGTATGAAGGGTGTTTTGAAACTTTTGTGGATATGCGTCACCAAGGGGGTTCATGGCTTGGGTGTCTGGTGAGGAGGAGGTGCTGGTGGTGTGTCATTAGGTGCTGGAGGCGGCTAGGCAGCAAGGTAGCATGGCCGAACCCAAATGGAAGAGCAAGTGCAAACAAAAATCAAAAGGAATAAGCAATATAAGTGAAAAAAAAGAGATAAAAGAAATAAATTTTTTTACCAACTTCCCAAGCATGTGATGGCCGAATTTTTTTTCTCAGGAAGGAGGAAAGGAAGATACGTGAAATAAAAAAGAATTAGTCAGCTGAAATGTGGGGAGTTATGCCAAAAGAAATGAAGAGTTGGGAGGAAAATGAAGAGGTGGAATTCAAAAAGGCAAAAGGCAATTCAAAAGTCAAAAACTCTTCATATATCCTTATTTAATTTATATAATTTTATATCTCTGGAAATAATAATAATCCCAGATAAAATTTCGAAAATTTATCAAAATATAAAAATTTATATAATATTTATTAATTATATAAAGTTAAATTAAGAAAAATAGCTAAAAATACTGAACTAGACTAGAAATTTGGAAATTAAATAGAATAATTTTTAGAAAATTCATATGAGATTGTAAAATATTTTTAAACATAAATAATAACATAAATTAAAAATACATTCACAAAATAAATATGTAAATTTTAATTAAATATAATTTAAATGAAGAAAATAGCAGAAAAATAGAAAACAGCCTTTAAAAATAGGAAATAAATACAGTAAATTTTGGAAAAAATTTATTATCACTTTAAAAATATTAAAATACAAAATATACATAAAATAACATATTAACACATATTAAAATAAAATATAACATAGAAAATATGATTTATATAATTTAAAATAGACAAAATTTCAAAATAAAACAAATTATACTCAAAATTGAAATGTACATAACTTTCACAAATTAAATCTGTTTTCAACAAAACGAAAAGCAATATTCAAGTTATTAAATCTATTTTCATAGTAAAATATAAAAGTTAAGAATATAAATATTTAAATTTGAAATTTAAAAGTCAAGGTTTGACCAGTTTGAAGAGAAATTCATCTTTCAGTAAAATATCTAATTTATACCGGTTTGAAATTATAATTCACATAATAATCAACACCTACGTTTAAAAAATGAAATGTTTGAAATAAAATAAGTTTAAAATAATTTCAAAATAAAACAAAGTCAAATATTAAAATATATGAAAAATCTAGAGTTGTTACACTTTCAATAAATTATGCTTAAATGTACTTTTCGTCCTATTATTCTATCATTATTATCAAATGGATAAAATTAACATTGATTCATGATTTACTGCACTAATATTCTCAAATTTTATCTTAATTTCCATTAACTTAATATTTAAATATTTGATTTCATTTAATTGCAATTAATCCAATCATTGAAATTTTAAATTCCAATAATTTAATAAATCTTGATTTCCATCCGTTTATCCAACCAATTGTTATACTATGAAATAAATTAACAATGTTTCCAATTATTACCTTAATTTTCATTCAATTAACATTAACAATATATCATTCCACTAGTCAATTAAATAATTACATTTGTTTTCCTATATTCACTTTGTAACCAAGTTATAATATTTTCATTAATTTAATTAATTTAGAATTTCATTCAAGTTGTTAATAATTAACTTAAATTAACATTATCAACTTTCATTCTAGTTATTATTTCATAAATAAACCTCAAAATTTTATTTCTTTCAATATAAATCACCAAAAATCTTATTAAATTAACAAATTTAATTATTGAAATTTACGGGTCATTACACACTCCCCCACCCAAAACTTTTCGTCCTAGAAAAGGAAAAAAAGTAGGGGAAAGTAGGAACTAAGAAATCAATATATCTTATTCAAAATACTAAATTAATAAACAAATAAATTGACAAAATCAAATAATTTTGAAAAATGTATCAATTTATAATACTTAAATCCTTTTATATTCTAGTAAATAAAAGTTTGAAAACATGTCATAAAATTTTCTAAGTCCAAAATTCTCGAAAAATTTCGGCAGAGTCTCATTTGCACAGAGAGGCTCGGGAGAAATAATAATATCAATAAAACAATGCATATCATATATTTCAAAATAATATATCCCAACAGCGGGAAAGCAAAACAATATCGCTAATAAACCATAATCCGAGATATTACCCTTATTGTATTTACCATTAGACCTACAATTTGCTCATTACCGCTAGTTGATATAGGTACCTTTAATAGCATTTCTTTGTTGAGTAAATTGTAATAAATGTGTTGGCTTTATGTTTTACCCTTGGGGTCATAATCTTAACACTTATCTTAAATCAACAGTGGTTTGCCTATATCAGGGACAACCCAACAACTACCATAGAAGTCAAAATGCATACCGTGTGGTGATTGTGTGTAGTAGAAAATTATTAAGCATTATCTCATAAGCCCTAATTTTTTAAGAATTGGTTAACCTAAGCTCTAATACAAGCTGTAATAACCCCGCACCTCCAAACAGGATGATCCAAAGCCCAAAAATGGCATTTGAACTCGCATCGTGTTCATAAGTATGAATTGTTAGGTTTTCAAGGTTTGCATCATACAATCTTAGATACAACTATAATATATTAAACGCTTTCATATCTCATAGGGGAAAGAAATAACACATAAGCAGTGAAAATACATCAAAATAGCAGTCTTAAAATAATTGTAGTCCATATAACTTCTAATAAAACAAAGTCCAAATGATGATACAACATACTTTGGATAATAAATAAAATATAAGATACTGAAAAGAATGTAGATATCTTTAGAGCACACCATGCGCCCTATCCTTATTACTTATCTACTTGTTTATCCTACTGTAGTATATATATAAAAATGGAGAAATGGAGGCGATCAAACAACATTGAGTTAGTGAATTATATGATTAGTGGTACGGTGTTGACAAGTAATAAAATTGTAGTAATAACCTACAGAACCTAGGGATGCTCCTTAGACTGTATATATATTATTCATATATGATAAGGAATCAGTTATTCTCACAATATGGGTTGAATATCCTTAATGTGCCTGATTTGAGTTATTATTTGTGAAAGTTTCCACACACATAGGTAGTACATACTGAATTAAAATTTTTAGGAAATATCTCTAGCATATGGTCTCAACAATGTACTTCCTATCTATACAATGGGTTGACATTCCCAATCATAACCTCTTAATTATGCATCGAATCAATACTCTTACTGATAATTGTTTGAGTTGCACCTAACCATATATATCTCACAATGCCAATCCTACATATTTGTGTAAACAATCCTGATGTAATCGTTTACACTAACAGTCCTAATAATAATTTGTCACTTAAGATTTAGGTAACCTCATTGTTGATGTTCGTGTCATGTGCTCTATACCATTACACAAGTAGCAATAAGGAGAGCATTAACAATTTCGACGCCTATGTAGAATTAACAGACCCTACTGTGAGGGATTTTTCTTCCTAGTCTTTTCCACTTTCACCGATAGACGATTGGAACTTAGCTATGAATGATAAGAGCATCTAGTTGTGATATGATCACCCATCACATTGAGTGTAACATTTAACAATTTCATAAAACGAGAACCTAGGATGTTACCTAGTGTGATCTTTTCCAGCTTGTTGCATGATCCATTAAACTACATGAACTCCTAAAAGAAAAGGAAGTAGGAATAAGTTGGCCCAATCCATCCTACTTGCCATGTACTAGGTCCAGGTTCAATGTAGGCTTGCTGTAGTAATTTAGATGTATAAATTGTAATTCAGACATATGATTCCCTCTATACAAAAATTTTATGTTCCTTATTCAAGTGTCCAACTTTGATTCCAGACATCTGAATAGAGGTTCAGATGTTTGAATCAGGTTAGATTAGAAATATTTCTTTCCTACTTCATGGTTTCTGAAATTTAGATGTTTGAAAATAGATTCATACATCTAATTACATATTCAGATGTCTGAATATGTAATTTTAGGTCAATTAACTTATTCATTTTGATTATTTGGTTTGTTTTCTTTATAGTTTCAAGTATACATCTGAGATTTTCTTCTAACAAGTATTTAGCTATAGTTTCCATTTTATCTATACACAACTTTATATAATTTGTCTCAGCAATTGCATATAACATTTTAATCAATGATCTACATATTTTTCGATCGGTCTTTCTATGTGTATTTCAATCATTTTTCTACATATATTCAAGGTTATAATCAGGTCTAGGTAAATTCAACAGGATTTATTCATCTACTTTTTATTTATCAAAATCAGTCCAAACTTTCATATAAGGTCAGATCTACAGAATTAGTATTATATGAAATCTAATTCAACCTCCTCTCTTTGATTACAATGGTTATTTTCGTGATTCATTAATTGGGGTTTTCCAGTTCTTTTAGTTCATGGATATTTTAAGCATTGATTCAATATTTAAAATCATATTTTTAAGAAGCTATATATTTGAAGATTAACTACTTATCTATATCATAAGCATTTTGTTGATAAGTACTCTCACTTTTAAAGGTTGTTCAAGAAATCCCTTTCCTAACCCGTTGTGAGTTGGTGTCATCCTTCCTCTATTCTATGGTTTGTTTGTGCATCTTAATCTATTTCTCTTTAGAATTGAATCTCTTACTCTCTCTTTTAATATGATTTATCTTCTTTTGATTTTTATTCAGAAATTTAGAGAAAAAACATAAAGTAATGTTTGGATTAAGGAATTTTGAAGAGGAAAAAGAAAACAATGTATAGAATTAGAGAAGCAACGGCCAATGCTAGAATAAAAAGAGAAAGGCTAGGATTTATATTTGTAGATGAAGTCTCGATCCCCGAGAATTGCTTTTATTATTAATATGAGATATTTTGGCATGTGCAGTGCGTGTGCATAAAAAAGCCCTTATAAAATTATTAAATTTATATTTTCCATGTAGTTTAACAAAATAGACCGAAAAATATAAAGAAAAAATGTAATTTTTTCTGTTGGAATAGGATTTGAACTTATAACCCTGTTTGTATTTCAAAACTTCCATTTGATTTGAAGACAGATGTTAATTTTTGTTCACAATGGAATTCGAACCTCATTTATTCCTTATTGGAGTAGGACCAAAAGACTGTATTTTTATTCAACTATTAATAAAGATATCACTTAGCCTTACCTATACACAAAATTCCTTTCATTATGTTCCATTAAAGAAAATAACATTTGTATTCTCCTAATTAGTTTCATTAATTGTAATTCCAATCAATAGCATTTATTATAATTCCACTCAATAACTTTCATTATTGTTCAAATCAATGCCATTTATTGATATTCTTACTGTCTGTTATAGGAATTCATGGATTAATACTCAAACATACGTATGTATGGGTATGTATATATACTGACATTAATTAGGACCATTTCACTTTATTAGCAATTTCTCATCAACTTGTAATTAATTTGTATTAATCTTTATGAATTAAAAATAATTAAACTTATACTTGTTCTTTACAAATAAAATTATAACATACATTTTTCCATGAGTGTGTTCTTTTCATAACTATATTGTTACCTCCTCTTCTTAACATATTTTACATTTAATTAAATGAAATCTTTTTAAAGATATTGTCATGTTCTCTATCTAATATATACAACATATCCTTTCATTAATTATAGCCGTAATTCATGGTAATAAATGCTTTCCTACTGAAATAGTTTCCTCCATATAATTATTAATTCAAACATATTAAATTAATTACTTAATAAATAATTTTTGATTTATTGTTGTAATTAATACTTAAAATTAATTTCAAAATAGGCGTAGAACCTAAAATGCATGTTAGTGAAAAGATATTAGCTAAATGGGTATAATGATTGAATTAGGGGTATATCTTAGGGGCAATTATGTAACTTGTTACGTATATCTAACTCAATAACCAATCTTGTTTGAAATAAAAGGCATTTTCTTTCTATTATATAGTTGATATTGTACGTTAAATACTAATTAACGTAATTAAAAGTATATTAAAAAGAAAATCCATAAAAGTATGTTTTATGATAATAGTTACAAAGTGTTGTACCTGTGGGTAATTTATCATTGGAAAAATAAATATAAAATTTTAAATATTACTAGTCAAGAAATATCGAGACTAGATATTGAAATATCCATTTATACTAGAGCACGTAAAGATCTCCAAATGTTGAGTAATGTATTATTGATTACTAATGGTGACACCAAAGAGTTCCTTACTGATTGTTATTTAGTATCCATGGAATGACTCATGCGATAGTTTATGTTGCTTTATATAACTAAGGTTAAATAGGAAATACTCCCGACTTAAGAATACCTTTGATCTTCATCGTGGAAGCTCCACTTTGATTATAGTTAAAACGTGGCATTGCATCCATCAAACAATTATAATTGGATTGATAGGAAGCATTAATATTGAAATACTATTCAAGAGAGGATTCTTCTCCTAGGTTAAATGAGGTTAGTATCACGGTCAACCGAAGTCAACTCAAAGCCAATGTCTCTGGCCAGAGCATTTCAATTAATAATAATTGTTCTTATTGAACCAAGTACCTTGTGTGTAGACTATAAAGTTGAATATGGGCAATATTGTTACTAAATTCCATAAGTCCAAGTGATAAACTATTAACGAAAAAATTAGTGTAAATAAATGTCACTACCAAGTAGTGCTTAAAATATAAAAATTGGATTTTTACCGAAGTCATATAAGCAATAAATTTGGCCAAAATATTGCACCACTGGCTAAGGTGACATTTGAGTGTTAATGTTCAAATTGTTCATAGAAATTGTACCTAAAGATTTAATACATCCTCAATGTTGAATCCTCTGTCTACTACCCGATTTAATTAAATTATAAATGCTATAATTAATTAAATTAATTAATATTTATGAAACATTAGTCATAATTTTTTTACTTGAATTGTGTTGATCGGTATTAAAAAAGTGCATATATAAAGTTAGTATACATTTGACGATATTTGACAGATATTTAACTGTGATTTGAATGCAAAATATCTGATCAGGCTTGAAGTGATTTGAGGCCCAATAGGGAAGTTAGATTGGTCGACCATGATGGAGGAGTTTGGTTTGGAATTCGATTCTAAAATATGTGTAAATAGCTGAAAAAAAGAAAGACATGTTTCTATCTTTGATCATCTTCATTGCTATGCTATTCAAACACTTCTTGTTACTTTTTTATCTAATTTTTTTCTAGGGTTCATGCCTCAACCTCTCCTATCTTGTTTTAACAATCTACCATTTCATCCTGTAAGTTTCAACACTAGTATATCCATGGTATTCTTGTACCAAGCATCCAAGTGCCAAAAAGAAAGATTGGTAGCGTAAAATAAAAAGGAAAAGAAACAGAACAAGAAAGAATAGAACGCAATTTCAGAATCTCATAGTTGAACATAACAATATAATATCAAAAGGCAATACAAAACTTTCGCTCTGTCTTACCTAACAATTCGGTGTTACAATTCTAAATCTATCATCAACACGGACAGTTATAATAACATGTCCCCACGCATGCTGATACATACATAATAATAATACAACAGAAATAAGAATACTATAGTAGGTGAGACATCCATCTCATCTCCTTGGGCTCTAATGAACATCAAAGAAAGCTTGTTTTTCTCATACTACTCAAATGAGCACAAGAGGAATTAAGGGAAAACAAAAACACACATCAGACCTAAGTCTGATATGAGAATCTCAAGAAATATATGACTAACATAGTACTTTTAAGACTGCATGGAATTCCACAATAGTTATCCCCTCATAAGAACCACCATCTAATAAGTACTTAAGGTGGCAAAATAAATAATGTCTGGGTGAAGGCTATAAATCAGCAAGTAGCTGTTGTGTGAATGTCACAATAATAATAAGTATATAATCAATACTTCTAAGGCATATATGCATATGTATAAAGATTTCTGTAGAGGTGCCCTTAATATATTGAGAATGGTCGTCCTGTACAATGGTCATAGATATCCATCCGAGTGTTGTATATCTCTATAGATAAAATATAACATAAGAGAAGCCATAACTGGTCGACGACAAAGATGTTAACTAAATATCATCAACTCCGATTAGAAATATCAATAGCATCTTCAGATTTGGAGTTGATATACCATATTTAAGATCACTAAATCCTTCATGGCTGCATAAGTCCTTTGATGAATGCTAATGGCGACCTCTTCCTTGAACTTAACCTTTGGATAGACAATTCAAATTTATAGCATTCCACTTCACAACTGCTTCCAAACCAGAGAACAATATATCAGTTTGAAGTGGCATTCGATAAGTAGAACACTTACCGATTCAGGTCTCCTTAAAACTAAGTTGTTGAATTTTCGATTAACTTCGACAGTCAAGTAATCAACTATCAAATTCAAAATAGACGATCACATATAGAAACCAAGTCTCGTATACTTATCACGTTTTCGATATTTTCAACTTGCACTATCCCTTGGTCAAGAGTGAAGCCATGTAACTGACAGCACTGGTTGCATTAAATCCCACCTATACACTTCATTCTCAATTATCATAGATTGATAAGCTTACTTCAACGGCTTCTAGTGCTATGTAAATGACAATATACTTTCGATGTTCGAGTGAATAAACAAAACAATTAACACATTTCTGACCTTTTCATCTTAACTATTCCACGGTCAAGAGTGAAGTCGATGGATTAGAGCATTATTGCTTCTAAATCCCACTTGAATATCAATCTTAAATCCCACAAATAGATAAGTCAACATATTGGTTTTTAATGTTAAGTATAATTAATTACTTTTCATAACAAGTAACACACAAAGCACGATTAAGTCACAAAAGCAACTTGTAATCACTTTTTAATTAATTAATCCTTAACCTCTATTATTAGTAAAACATCTATTACATGTACGAGTTTTTGCTAGTGGAAAATAGGCACAAGAACAAACTTTGAAAAAAAATTAGGCAAAAGGACTAACGGTTTTTTAGGCTGAAGGACAAACTTTGAAGAAAAAAATAAGCAGAAGGTCAATACTAAATATAGCTAGCATTTTGTATAATATAAAACTGAATATAACGCTAGTTATAACTAGCATTTTGTATAGTGTAAAAAATGAATATAATGCTAGTTATAACTAGCATTGTCCTTCGGTATACTTTTCTTTCAAAGTTTTTCCTTTAGCCCAAAAATGAAACTTGGTGTAATTCGACCTAATTTTTTTTTGAAGTTGTCCTTTTGCCAAGTTCCTTCTTTCTACTATACATTTGTACTCTTTTCAGTACTTCAAAAAGTATTCATTTACTTATTTCAAATGGGGTAGCATATTCACAATCATTACAAATGTTCTTACTTTAAAATTTTACTTTTTCTGTCTTTGTCAAAAGATTCCATATTTGTTATTACCTTTGAAACATCCATTTAAATTGTCTAATTACATTCAGAAACTTATTCAAGTGGGTTTAAGGCTAATATTACTTAAGCATCATCGCTACAAACCCAAAACCCTTTCACTTGTGCTCATCTTTAAAATATTTTTTAAATACCTAACTACATTCATAAGTATAATAAAAAAGGATTAAAGACGAATGTTAATTACATATTATCATAATAAACCCAAACCATTCTATACTTTTTATTCTCTTTCAAACATTATTTTAAAGATCTAAGTCTACTTTTTAACAAGATGATATACTTTTACATAACTTCACAAAACTTTCTATTATAATATATGTGTTATAATCCAAATTTTTCCTTTTTCCTTCCATGGCCTATCCCCCCCGTCCTTTTATCCTTCTTTCCCGCTTCTCTCTTCCACCTCCATCCCTACGTACCGTCCGTGCATCTCATCTATCACTTCGTTCAACCTCCGACCTCCGGACCCTCCGCCTTTTCCTCCTCGTCCTGTCATCAGTCACTCATGTCCTGTCGAATCTCCTCCTATCCTTCCAACCCCCTCCCTTGTTCCAGTATCAAATCTTTCATCTGTTTCTGCTTCCCCTACCATGCCTTCATCTATTTCTCAAGCCTCACCCTGGTGTTCCCTTTTCAAGACTAAGCCGCGCAATGCAGGTATATTCTCCGCTGTGAATTTTCCATTAGTTTTCGATGGGGAAGCCATTGTTCCTCCTGCTGAGGTTATACAAGCTGGTAATGAGATTTGGGGGCAGTACCTTGTTGGATTCTTCCTCGATAAACCGCTGCCCTACCTAGTAGTCTTGAATCATCTAAAGAGGGTGTGGAAACTCAAAGGCTCAATTCAAGTCAAGTCTGATGGGAACTTGTTCCTCTTCAATCTGTCCTCTGATGAGGATAGAAGGAAGATCATCTAGTCAGATCCGATTGTAATGAGGAACAAGTTGTTTATAGTGAAGGAATGGGATCCCACCATTGGAAATAGTGTAAGTACAATCAAAACTGTTCCAGTGTGGATTAAACTGTCCAATATCCCCCTTTATTGCTGGTCTCATTTAGGCATTAACTGGTTAGCAACAAGACTAGGAAAATTTCTCTGTATGGATGAAGCAACTGAAAAGTTAGAGAGGATAGGGTATGCCAAATGTATGGTTGAGGTAACTGCAAGTTTTGATTTACCAGAGACGTTTTCAGTTAAATTGTTAGATGGCAATACGCAAGTAGTGAAGGTTGATTACTTGTGGAAACCTAAGATTTGTGTTTTATGCAAAGAATTTGGTCATGACAAGCAGGACTGTATGTTTCAGGGAATTTTAAGTGCAAAGAATGAGGAGGCACCCAAAAATGTACAATCTGGTGATAATAAGTTTGTTAACCAGAAGAAGAAGGAAGCCACTAATGTGGATGACAAGGATAAATTTGGAAGGAGGAATGGATGGAGAAGGGTACCTTATAGGAAGGTTAGGTCCAATGACTATGACCAAAGGTGTGTAGTTGATAAAGAAAATAGAACGGTAATAACTACTGTTCTTCCAGTGAATGGTGCTATTGCTGAGGAGGACAAGCCAGACGAGGCACTGAATAATACTGAGGTTGAGGCAAATGAGGATTCAGAAATACTTCGTGCGGGTGCCGTGCAGATTGATGATTTACCCGAAGCAATTTTGTCCCATAACCCTTTTATTTCTTTGCTCTGTCCTGAAGCTGGAGAAAACACAATGGGGAACATGAACGGAATTACAGAGGAAGGTGCTATTGATCCCCCTGATTTAGTGCCTAAAATTGCAAAGTCAACCCAGCTAAACAAGAAAACTGACACATCTCTAAGTCATGGAAACAAGATAAAAAGTCCAATGGATACTGAGGAAAATGCTTATGAAACTGGATGTACTTCTGAACAACCATGCAAAAACAATAACGTAACACATGCAAAGGTGACTGCAACTACTATAACTCTGCAGTGTCATGAGCAAGAATTCATGCAAGCAATTGAAACTTCCATTCTATCTCTCTTCCCAATATCAGCATCAAAACTATTACCACCTCTGCCCATTTCGATCGCCTCCCCGTACACTTTCAAGGGGACCCTTCCAGGTTGGGTCTCTCCCCCTTGTGATCCACCCTCTGAAATAACCAAATCCACAAAGTCCGCTTCTCTCCCTGCTAAGTATAAATCAGCAAGAATAGATCCTCCTTCAACAAGGAGTAGGGCAGGAGTGTCCCATCTCTCCCTATAGTTTTTCATGATGAACAAAATCGCTGCTTGGAATATAAGGGGTGCCCATAACTCTGAGAAGCTCGACCATGTTAAATCAATCATCCATGACCATAACATCAAGCTTTTTGCCATTTTGGAAACCAAGCTGTCTCTACCATTATCCATCAAAGCAGCTAACTACATAAATCCAACATGGGATTACAACCACAACTTGAATGAAGCATCATATGGACGTATCCTTGTTGTTCATGACCCTTCTGTTTTCTCCCTCAATCTCATTCTTTCCACCATGCAAATGATGCACTTCCATGCAATTTTTCTGCCTACCCAGTTATCCTTATATATAACCTTTATATATGCTCACAACGCTATTGCCTCCAGGCAACCTCTTCTCAACACTCTCCCTTCATTATGTCAAAGCACCCATCCTTGGCTCGTTCTGGGGGATTTTAACTGTTGTTTGAACCTTTCAGATAAGTTTGGTGGTCTGCCTCTGCTGCCTAGGGACATGGCCCCATTAAATATATCCCTTTCTGATGCTGACCTGCAACCTGTTGTTAGAAATGGTGTTCCATTTTCATGGAATAACAGAAGCCGTTCTGGTGTTTGAATATTCTCTAATATTGACCACACTTTTTGCAATGCTGCTGCAAACTCTATTTGGCCAACCATCTCTTCCTTCATGCCTCATCCTATCTTATCTGACCATTCCCCCATAATCCTTACCCTTTCTAGTATGGCTATTGGAGGAAAAAGAGCTTTTAAATTTTATAATGCTTGGGTTTCTGACCTTGAGTACACTAATATAATAACATCAACTTGGTCTATTAATGTTTATGGCAATCCAATGTTTGTTCTATGTAGGAAGTTGAAAGCTACAAGGAAAGCACTCCAGCAATGGGCTCATGGAAAATATGGGGATGGAACTCAACAAATCAAAATTATCAAAACTCAGCTGAAACATGCTCAAGATATGCTTAATGAAGATCCCTCCAATCGTATCCTCGCTCATAACGAATCCAAACTTTTTCTCCAACTCAATGAAGCTCTTAATACTGAGGCTAGTATGAGGAAGCAGCAGTTTCACCAGAAGTGGGTAGCTGAAGGGGATAGAAACACAAATTTTTTCCATGCATCTATCAAAGACAAGCGAGCAAGAAGCCGTATTAACATGCTATGGGATGAGGCAGGGAATCTCCTAACAACAGCTGGGGAGATTGACAGTTATCTCCTTCAATCCTTCACTGATCAACTTGGTAACAGATCTGGCTTTACACCAGAACTTGATGAACTAAATAATATCCCCCTCCCCAAGCTTCAGGAAGATATGAAGGCCATGCTTGTTTCCAAAGTATCTGATAATGAAATTAAAAAAGCTTTATTTTCCCTGAAATCGAGCGCCTGCGGTGGGCCAGATGGTTTCAATATTGTGTTCTTTAAGTATAGCTGGGAAATAGTGAAAACTGACTTTTTGGCAGCTATTCATAACTTCTTTGAGAAATTTAAAATGTTAAGGGAAGTAAACGAAACGAACCTTGTTCTAATTCCTAAGGTAAAACCCACAATTAATGCAGCGTCATTCAGACCGATTTCGTGCTGCAACATTGTTTATAAATGCATTTCAAAAATCCTTTCCACAAGGCTTGTTCAAGTTCTGCCAACAATTATTTCCCCAAATCAATCTGCATTCATTCCTGGTAGAAACATATTAGATAATGTTATGTTAGCTCATGAGTTAATTAATGGTTATGGTAGAAGTCATATTTCTCCACGTGCTATGATGAAGCTTGATTTAAGTAAAGCATATGATAGTTTACAATGGTCTTCTATTGTTCATATTCTATCAGCTATGCGTTTTCCTAAGGTGTTCGTGGCCTGGGTGTATGTGTGTATATCCAGTCCTACTTACTCTCTGTGTTACAATGGTTTAACTAATGGGCACTTCAAAGGGAAGCAAGGTGTGAGGCAGGGGGACCCAATATCATCATATTTGTTTATCATTGTCATGGAGGCTCTCAACTGCATGCTTACCCCAAAATTTGAAGACAAAAGTGTGTTGTATCATCCAAAATGTCAGCCCCTTTGTATTTCTTCCCTACTTTTTGCTGATGACATAATGATCTTCACCAAGCCATCTGACCAGTCCATTCAGCAAATTCTTGTTATTTTGAACAAGTTCTACAGGGCCACTGGCCTCAAACTAAACACTACCAAATCCCATATTCTTATTGCTGGTTTAAACAACATTGAGAGGATCAGAATTGAAGTTCTTTCTGGCTTGCAACCAATGAGTAATAACATGACTTATCTAGGTCTGCCTTTGTGTACTTCGAGAGTTACCAAATCTGCTTGCCTTCCCCTCTTTGAGAGAATCACGAGTCGGTTGTCAACTTGGACAACTAAACTTCTATCCATGGCTGGAAGGCTTGTGTTGATTAAAGCTGTTTGTTTTTCGATGACAGTATATTGGGCCAGATGTTTCATTCTACCTTCCAAGCTCCTCCACATGATCAGAGCTGCCATGATGAGATTCCTCTGGACAGGTTCCATTCACAATAGGAAAATTATACCTGCTCCTTATTCAACCTTGGAAAGACCAATTAGAAAAGGTGGACTTGGTATCAAGAACATAAAACTTTGGAATATTGCTGCTGTTAGCTCTCATGTCAATGCCATATTAGAGAAGAAGGACAGTCAGTGGGTGAAGTGGACATGGAGATATCAGATTAAGGATAAAGACTTCTGGACGATGGTGGTTGCTCAGGGTAGCAGCTGGATATGGCGGAAAATAATGAGTATAAGACCGCTTTTACTTCCATTGCTAAAATTCAATTTATCCCCTATCAGTACTGTGAGCTTTTGGAAGGATCCATGGGTTAATTATGGTTGCATCTTGTCTAAACTGTTAACTGCTCATGAGCAGGAGCAATCCGGCATCGGATCTAATGCAAAGGCTATTACTTATATAACAGATGGGAAGTTGAGTGCACCGCATACAAGTAATCAAACTGTGAGAAACCTGTGGAGAAGCATGGCAAACTGCAATGTTTTAACTGATAATGTTCAGGCTCTTTCCTGGTGTGGCAAATCTCATAGCATCAGTTCGGTCTTCAATCGCCTCTCTAACATTCACGAGTTACCTGATTGCATTTGGGTCAAAGTGGTTTGGACAGCGTATACGAGTTGTTCTGATAATATGTTGTTCTGGAAAGCAATTAACAAAGCATTGATGACAAGAGACAAGCTTTTGGCAGTTGGTATGAACGTGGTCGACCTTTGTGTCTTTTGCAATTCATCCCCTGAGACTGTTGATCATATTCTTTTTGAGTGCAACTTTCTTGCTAACATGTGGATTTCTCTAATGACCAAAGTTGGGGTCATCGGAATTCATGGTGTTTCCACTGCTGATTGGACTGTTCTGCGTAAAGCAACTCGGTGGCGACCCTGTAGATGGGATATAGTGTTCTTCGTGCTGAAAGTGTATATACGCAATGTTTGGATGGAGAGGAATATGCGATGCTTCCAGATGGTGACCATGCCGGCTGCGAGTTTTTGGCTTAAGTTGATGAGAGAGATCAAGTTTGGGGTACGTCATTCTGGACACTGTTTCTCCCATCATCATCTTGACCTTTGGTCTTAGCCCTCCTTGGTTGTGCATGGCCTCTCCGTTGCATGGCCTTTTGTCTTGCTGTTGTGGTATTTCCTTCTGTGGTGTTTTCCCTGTTGTTTTTGTCTTCGTTTGTGCTGTTTTCCTTTTCTTTCCTTTGTCAGTTCTCCTAGTTTCTTTTTGTTTTTGTGTTGCGTTTGTTTTTTTTGTTTTTCCTTAATCAATAAACTGGTAGGGGTCCAGTCAACCTCGCTGTCTATTCAAAAAAAAAAAAAACTATTCCTTATCCTTTTTCAAAATACCTAACTTACTTATCCAAACTTATATATATACACACTTTCAAAATAATTATAAATAAGTTTTATATATCTATGTAAAATATTACTTGAAAATAACTAATTTATAACTTGATGAAAATAGTTTAAAAAGCATGTTTCACAAGTTAATGAATGACTTAAACTTCCATGTTTTTCCAATAATGAGTAACTTATACTACTTATTAGAAATACAAAAAAATCACTAGGATGTCTCTTATAATTAACTTTAAAAATCGCCGAACATAAGGCAATTTCAAAGTGCATCCATGGTGACCTTTTCGCTTCTAACTTTCTCAATTTGGTTTCACGATTGTTATTGCTTTCGAAATCATTTCTTTACTATCCAAGACACCAAAATATATGTAGAGAACAATCAAATCTCATTATTCTAAGTTAACTTCATAAATCTTCCATTGGCATGAGTTAAAGTTAAAAGATACCAAATGCACTTATAGCTATTATTCTTGCATCAAATTTCAAACATACTTCAATTCAACACACAATCTAAACAACCATCCAAACATTAAGTTAAGGTGATGCGCATGTTTTAGAGGGTAATAGAAGAATGTTATATAATATAAAGTTGAAATTTTCTTTCAAGAAAAAGATGGGTTCAAAATTTACAACTTAACTTTGTTGATGTCAATTTAACTTTATATTTCAAGCACACAACATATACATACATGTATACATACAAGATAATGAGATAACTCACTCAAATCCAAGCCTATAATAAGGCCAAATGCACAAGAATCAAAGAGCCGCCTCCTTTCATCTCTAAAAGCATAAAAATATAACTTTTACCATCAACATCACAAAGCAAGTCCATCCATCACCTTCTATGCTCCTGGCCTCACCAAGACCCTCCCTTTTCTTCAAATTTCCACTTTGATTTTAGATCCTTGCTTCCTAAGGTTTCTAAGGTATTGGTGAAAGTTTGATGGAGTTATGGAGAAATTTATAACCAATTAGTAAAAGATTAGAGGAGATAAATATGGATTAGTGCTATCTCTTCTACCATTTTTATTCTTTTTATTTTCTTTGAATCTTTTGAGACTATGGAGTGTTTTAACACATGCCTAGCCTTCTTCTTTACATGGAAAAATCATGCCCAAAGATATGTAACACCCCTGCGATTTTTAATGATAATTAATTAAATAGAAATGCAATAAATAAGTAATAGTGCTAAAAATAGAATTCTTGCAAATGTCATAATTTGGTTAAGAAACTTAAACAGTTGAGTTCATGGAAATTTTCTAATCAACTTTCATATATAATATTTTTCGATCGAAGTTCAGACGAAAAAGCTATTAACATTTGAAGTTTTAGCGTCGAGAATAATTATATATGTAAATATGGTAGCAAATTAATGCTAACCGGTAATATTAATGGAGATTTAAATGTTAAAATTAAATTAAAATCTTAAAGAATTTAAAAGGAGAGAAAGAATTGAATGAGATCAATTAATAAAGGAAACAAATAGATAGAACCAATTGAACGAAGGAAATAAATTAATAAAATTGAAGAACAAAACAAATCACCGTTAAAATTGTACACAGGTCAACACCTAATTGCCCAGGTCGACCGCTATAGGTCGACCCAAGCCTAGGGGCGGTCGACTTATGTAGTTTGAAAGCGACAATAAATTGTTTTTGAATGATCCTAGATCTTAGTCGGTTTACTCTAGCAATTGGCACTGATTTGAAGCCATATAAATTACGAGGGGATTCACTTCCAACTCATAATTTTCTAATGAGCATGGAAACTCTTTCATTTTCTCTTCTCCTCCAAAACTCTAAATTAATAGAAATAAAAACACCACTAAAGGATTGTGGAAGATAATATAGATAAAAAATAGGTTTAAATGAAGTTGCTACAACCAAGGGAGTTAGAAGTTGAAAAACATATAACTGGAATTAGATCTAGAGATTTGAGCACGCTTATATAAAGATGAGTGGGAAAAATTACACTTACATAATAAAATTAGATTTATTACATTTTAATCTATTTTAATTATTCCTATTTATAATCTATTTGGATTTAAAAACTGTAAACATAAAATGATTAGAAGTTCACCTTGGTTTGATTGTGAAAGCACCAGCACTGTTCTCATAGATAAATAATGTAGACAATAGATAGAGAAAAGAATATAAAAGAAAGAAAACAAGAAGATTTTTATAGTGGTTCGGCTATTAACGAAGCCTACTTCAACTTTATAGTTTTATTACAGACTAATTACTGTTATAAGATGTATTTGATTACAAAGCTCTTGATTATCCTAAGCTAGATTGCATCTCCAAGGTTAGAATTCACTGGAGAATCACCGTGAACTCCGTTGAAGATTGTTGTAGGGGACGTGAAGGGTGAGGAAAGCTTCTAGTAGAGTTTCGGTGTAACAACCCTGTATTTTGTGATTATTTTAATTGTATATTTTAATTATTTTAATTGAATTTCTTGATTTTTAAAAAAATTTATTTTATTTATTAAAATGGATAAATTTTGTTATTTTAAATATAAATTTTGATTTTATGCGAATTATAATTCCAAACATGACTAAATTGAATATTTTCTAGAAATGTGAATTTTGGTCAATATGGTCAAACTTTGACTTTTAAATCTAAAAATTTAAACATTTGAATTTTTTAATTTTATCTTTTATTATAAAAATAAATAAAATTTTATGTATACAGCTTTTCATTTCCTTGGAATCTGATTATTATTGTGAAAGTTATGCTTTTTAAAACCATTGTATGTAAATTGATTTATTTAACAAAATTGGTTATTTTAATTTATACAAATTATATTCTTGTTTGTCATATCATGTTCTATTTTGTGTATATATGTGTAACATGACATGTTATGTATATATTTTATTTTAAAACATTTTAAAAGTGTAGTTATAATTTTCAAATGTTTATTTTATTTTGTTTACAATTTTAAATTTTATTTTCAATATAATAAACTGTTTTCTTTATTTACTTTTTATTTTTCTTAAGAATAATTGTTTATTTTTTTTCACTTCATTTTTGTTTGTCTTTTATTTATTTATTGAATTTTATTTGGTTTATTTTGAATAAAAGAAATTGGAAATTTGAAGAGGCAAAACCTTTTCATTTTCTTGTGTCTTTTCATTTACTTTGTCTTTTCATTTTTCTTTGCCTTTTCACTTCATTGCTTTTTGTCGTACATCTCTCTGGCTATAGCCTTGTGTTTTCTTATTTCATTTACGTGAAAACTTCTCACCATTTCAAACTCATGGACAATAGAAAATTTTGGTAACGGCTTCTTCTTTTCACATTTTTCTCTTCCTCACATTGATTTTTGCCTTCCTCTTCTTCAAGTTTGCTTGGCCTAACCCCTTCACCATCACCACCGACCACCACATCACCTCCTCCTCATCACCATCCGTGGCCTGACCTCCTCCTCTCTAACCAATAGTGTTCGTGACTTCTATATGAGCCATCACCATAAACTTTGCATAAAATTCCACCAAAAACCGAGTTAGCCGACCTATACTTCACCCTACCCTGCATATCTTGCCATGGCTTCCACCACTAGCTCCACCACCGTCATGACCTGACCCTTGATCATCAGCCTCTCCACCGATCTGATCTGCACTATCCAAAGTCGAGCCCATATGTGACCAATCCGAGCTGAATGGTGCACCGAAACCATCCTATTTTTCCTTGACCCTTTGTCTTCTTCATGTTGTAACCCTTACACTTCACATCCACTACTAGCCGTGTGTTTTGATGCCAAACCTGAGTCTATTACACCATCATGGTCGAACACATGAACCCCTAGGTCGAGCATTTGAAAAATAAAGGCAAGGTCAAGTCATCTTCTTCCTTGTTTCTTTGTATTACAATTTGTTTCAATGTGTTTTGTGTTAAATATATTTATGTGTATATTGTCTTGTCTTATTGGTTGTTTACAAGATCAACATCTTGGCTCTCCACTCACTTGAATCAAAAGTCAGGTTGTATCGTGCTTTTGGGAATCTATTCTGTATTTGATTTGCTAACTCCATCTTAGAGGTAAGTATTCACTCATGACATTTATATTTATATAAATGGTGAATTGACAACAAGTGAATGTGCAGAATTATTATATATTGTTATACCTGCCTGTGATATGAATCATATGATGTTAACCCTGTTTATAAACATGTCTCATCATCTCATACTACTATATGTTGCTATATTGTTTATTTTATTCTGTTCTCACACTGCAAGTTCCCTGTAGAATAGAATCACTATGGGTTGAAATGATACATACCCGAACGGACTTTAGAATAGGGGAAAATCGTTATGGGCTGAAATGATAGGCATGAGCGATTTTATTTTATTTTATTTAACTTGGGATTGCGGGTTTGAAATGATAGAACCTGCATTTTTCTTTGTAAATTACGGATTGAAGTGATATATTATCTGTGTCACTTGACTTAGGTTAGAAAATTTTATACAGACCCGTTGTTATTCTATAAAGTTTTTATGAAATTTTTAAGTATTTCTTAAATACAAATTTATGATAATTTGATTTAAATTGAATTTAAAATGTTTAGATAAAGGATTAGTGAATTTTCTATAAGTTAAATATGTGAAATCAATGAATGATTAAGTTATAATTTGAAATTTAACTTAAAATTGAAATTTGAGATTTTATTTAAAATCAAGTTTAAGTTAAGTAAATAAATTGAAAATTAAGTTTATATATGAAATAGTAATTAAAACTTAAGTGTTAAGTTAATTTTTAAAATGCAAAGACTAGAAATTTGTATGCTTCAATTTAATAAGTGAATTATTATTAAAAATTTGATTTTATGTATAAAGTTTTACTTCATAAAACTCATATGTTAAAGGGTATTTAAATGGACATTTTTGAGTGGAAAAATATGATTTTTTTTTAAGTATAAGGGTTAAAATCAAAGTCTAATCGTTTCTGAAATTGTATTGAAAATATGGAAATTTAATAACAACACTTCAGGAATGCTATCATTTCTGAAGTTAACTTAAAATCTAAAATAAAGGATATTACAATACTTTGTGAGTGCTATGGTTGATGCAAAATACACTATGGCTAAAATTTAACTAAGTGATATTACAACACTTTGTAAGTGCCGTGGTTGCAGAATGAAAACTAAAATCTGAAACTAATAAAAGGGCTACAACAACACTTGATAAGCGTTGCAGTTTGCTGAAATGAGATTTTCAATTGTAACAGAAGTACTGCAGCAGTTAATAAATGCTGTCTTTGCTGAATTTAACTTGTTTTCAAATGAAACTGAAATACTGCAGCAGTTTATAAATTGAATTTTTTTCAAATATAACTTACCGCAGCATTTCCTAAGTGTTGTGAAAGTTGAAATTTCAATGTTTTGAAGTATTCAATTGAATAAATGAGTTCAAAAAAGGATAAAATTTTAGGAATTTAATGTTTGATTTGGAGTTATAATGACTCCACCTTTTAATGGTTTAAATGAATGATTTTAATTGGAAATTATAAACCATTTTGGAATTTTAACCATGGGTACATTTCTCTGTATGCCTTGTGATTTTTTTTTTGGATGTACACCTTCAATTTGAGAGTGTGACTATAGGTGAGCGATTGCTGCAGCTCTACGCTACCCTAGCCACATTAGCACCGTTATTTGCATAGTTTACTTTAATATAGACATTTCTATGATAGCGTTTATTACTATTTAATTGATGGTTTAACGGATCCTTGGAGGATGTGCGATCCCAAGCATCCTTTAAGTTATTGTGCATTACTATTACAGTTCACTTGAGTTGGTTTACATTGTATATGTATGTATGCCCTGACTCGAGTGTTTGTATTTTACTTTACGCTCGGGTCAGCCTGAGAATCACAACTTTGGATTTAACTTCTGGAGCTAGAGATTGGTTGGAGCTTATCTGTCCATCTGTTATTTCTTGTTTTCTAATCCAATTATTTCCTATTCGGTATTGAGTCTATTTTAATGATTTATGTATCCAGTCTTCTATTGTATCCATTTTTAAACTGTGACATTTTGTATATGTTTTGAGAGTATGTATAGTAGTTTTATGAACTACTATGGTATTTTATTTCCGCAGTGAGTTATTCTGATATTTCATTGTCTGTGATTCTGTGATTGATTTTATTTGCTCTAAATTTTATTACAATCTGTTATTTTGAATTATTCAAGTCTGACATGTGTGGATTATTGTCGATTTGTATGGTCGAAAATAGTGGGTCGTTATAGTTGGTATCAGAGCTTTGGTTTTAGGCAAACCTTAGCTTGTGGAGCAAATACTCATTAGAGATAGGGAATACCCTAGAATAGTGAAATCAATCACAGAATCACTTCTTTGTGAGAGAACGTATTTTCGAAGTATAAAATGATTTCTAAATGATTTTAAAGGATTTTCAAAGACTATATTGTTACAAATTTTCTTATTTCGAAATCAAGATTTTCTAAACTTCATCCCTTCTGTATCCACCTTATTAGTAATCTCTTGGTTAGGATTCTTCTCAATTCGGATTCCTTTGAACTTTGGAACGCTCCCACTTGTTCTAAAATCCATTCATGTCTCCTCTATTTGTATTCCTTTGATTTTCGAGCATTCCATAACTCTACTTTCAATGACCTCTATAAAGATCGGTGATTCCGCAAATCTTGGAATGATTTGTAAAGGGGTGAAACTCCTTTACAATTGGCATTGATTCACGGGAGATTTCTGTATCCTCGGATTACGATGCTATCTATCTTCTGCTATTCCTGGATTCTATCTCCGGCATTCGAATGTTGATTTACCTTAGATTTCCGCATTGATTATATTCTTGAAGTCAAGGTTGACGCAGTTAAGTTCGCCCACGATTTATATAGGCTTATCCATCTTTCATTTGGTAATTAAATTATCTCATCTTTGTTCAAGCTTATCTTCGAGCCAGAATTCTATTTGATTAGAGTTCCTCTAAATTCGAATCTCTGTTTGTTTGAAATCCATCCTTGAATCATTCCATGGAAATTTATGTTTAGTTGTATTTTGAAATTATGCATACATCGAAACTATTCGTTTGAGAAGGATGACCACATTTTATATATAAAAGTGAAATGTTTTCTATAAGGATTATATACCTTTTAAAAAATGAAAATTCGAAGCTTCGAAATGATTTGAAATTTTGGAAATTATATAAGAATTTGGTTTTAAAAAAATGATTTTAGTGGAATGGTTCTGAAATTGAAATCTGAGAGATTGAACTTCGGCATTTTTTAAATAGGTTTTAAAAAAATTATATAATAATACGTTTTGAAAGTATTTTCCGAAAAAAGAAATGTTTCAAATGATTTCAATAAGTTCCAATGATTTCGAAAAAATTTCAAAAGAAGTTTTTGAGGAAAAAAATAAAAGTCCATAACACACTTATGTCGCAGGAAAATAATTTCGGTGATGAATGCATGCGTCATCGACGTCGATTTTCAAGTTTCATAGTGGGGGAGAGGCCACTTCGGTAGCTTTCCTATGCGATTAATTTATGAAACCATTTTGATTTCAAAATTCTGAAGTATGATTTGTTATTCGAAAGATACGTATATATATATATTTGAAACTATTTGAAAGGAGCTGGTGTTCAGTCCTTGGTTTTCGGATTGATTGATATAACCCTATCTTTGGAATTGATTTACTGATTTGTTGGTGATTTCCAACTTTTGGATTTTAAATATGATTTATTCGAATATTTTTAAAGTTCGAGCACTTCCAAATCAAGGTTTAAATTAATTTAGTCTTTTATGTAAGTTTGATAAAGTATATAAGTTTAGTTTTGTGCGTTTTAATATGATTTAAATAAGTTTGAAACTGTTTTGTTAAGTTAATGAATAAAACTATTTGAATTATACTAATATGAAATTTAGTTTTGAAACATTTTGAATAAAAAAATTAGTTTTCAAAATATTATGAATAAAATTTAGTTTAAATGTTTTAACTTAACAACATCTTTTATAAAACTATATATTTAATAATAATAATTTTAAAGGTAAAGAAGATCATTAAAAAAAAATTTAAAAAGGATTTAAAGGAAAGGTTATAGAATTGGTAATCATTTTGGAGATAAGTGATTCTTGAGGAAAAGATTTGGTTTTGAAAATAGATTGAAATTTAAACCCAGTATTTACACGATAACTTTAGAAATGAATTTGTTTGACATAAATTTTCTTAATTTGGAAATTTGGATTATTTTCTAAACTTATTTTTTTGGAAACATTGAAACTGAAGATATTTATTTGGAAGAAATGGTTTGGTGAAATCGTATATGATTTTTTGAAAAACTGTATTGATATTGAAACGAATTGAAATTTAGAACCTTATGCTACTAAATACTTGAATTAGGAGTTATCGAACTTATATAAAATTGATTTGTATAAGTATGATGTTAATTCGAAAACTGTTGATTTGGAAAGGTACTGAATTTGAAAATTTAAATCTTATATAATCGAAGTTTATATAAGTGTGATTTGATATACTACTAATATTGGAAAGTATTCGATTTGAAAATGCAATCGTATATATAATGGAATTGATATAAGTATGGTATTTGAAAGTGATTTGGAAAGCTACTATATGATACATGCTTTCGAAGTAAAGATATGGAAAGTGCTTTCTGCTTCATATCCGCTTTGTGGCAACATTGTGGATTCATTCTATCGATATTATTTTACCTGATTTGGGTTTTTCGGATATGATACTCAAGTGTCCATCGAATTCCATGGCGATCTACTTGGTCATACGAGCATGACTTCATATCATAATTCGCCTGGCTGAGATGGCTTACGAGTACAGATGTTTCCTGGGGGATCTAGGCGTAACCATTGTGTATCTGCGATCTACGTAGGTCGTTTTTAGTAGCGAAATCCGCAGGGCTGAGATAGCTTACGGGTACGGATGGTTCATGGGGGGTCCATGAGTAACCATTGTGTATCCACGGTCTACTAGTCATCATGGCGTAATTCGCTGGGCTGAGATAGCTTACGGATACGGATGTTTCCTGGGGGATCCAGGCGTAACCATTGTGTATCTGCAATCCATGGTTAGACAATGATTTGGTTGATTTGTTTGGATTGTACTTTCCATATCTATTTTTAAAAGTTTTCCAGTATTTTCACTGGGTGTTGAAACAAGTCTACTTAGTACCTGGAGAATTCTAGCTTTGCGCCTGATGAACGCATGGCCAGAGTCTGCAGGAACGAGAATAAAGTTATCAAGACATCAAGATATAAAAGTATTTTGATAAAGTATTATATAAAGGATATTTTGATCATTTATTTTACCTTTCTAAATAATCTAAATTTTTTTAAATATTGCTTACTTCGAACTAACAAATTTGAATCAAATGACTATTCATCATATTATAAAATGTTTAAAATGTTATATTTTTTTCTATATTTTTAAAATAATGGTTCTTCTTGGTCTTTCAATTTATTTTCCCTTCTAGCTATTCCTATTCTCCTACCTTCTTCCTCTTCGAGGGTCCTTTCCGCATTGTGGAAAGAGTTGTTTCTTTGGATTATCGTTTGGATTTGCCCGAGAAGCTTTCTGGAGTGCATGATGTATTCCATGTCTCACATCTTCAACAGTATCTTCATGACCCATCTCTTATGGTTCAGCCTTCTGCTCTCGATAGTTTGGATATTGAGCCTAATCTGACTGTCGAGAGGAAGCCACTTCGTAATGTCGATAGAGGTACGAAGCAACTAAGAAGGAAATCTGTTAGTATGGTCAAAGTACAATGGAGTACTGATGATCGGGATTGTACCTGAAAGACGGAGGAGAGCATTCGTGCTTCAAATCCGGAATTGTTTGTTACAGGTACTAATTGTTTTTATATCTTTCTTTTTTTGTTTTCCTTGTTTCGTTCTTTTCGAGGACGAAAAGATTTGAGTGGGGGAGAGTGTAACAACCATGTATTTTGTGATTATTTTAATTGTATATTTTAAGTATTTTAATTGAATTTCCTGATTTAAAAAAACTTTATTTTATTGATTACAATGGATAAATTTTGTTACTTTAAATATAAATTTTGATTCTATGTGAATTATAATTCCAAACATGACTAAATTGAATATTTTCTAGAAATGTGAATTTTGGTCAATATGGTCAAACTTTGACTTTTAAATTTAAAATTTTAAAATTTTGAATTTTTGAATTTTATCTTTTATTATGAAAATAAATAAAATTTTAATTATACTGCTTTTTGTTTTGTTGGAATCTGATTAATATTGTGAAAGTTATGCCTTTTAAGCCATTGTATGTAAATTGATTTATTTAACAAAATTGGTTATTTTAATTTATATAAATAATATTTTTGTTTGTCATATCATGTTCTAACTTATGTATATACGTGTAACATGAATGTTATGTATATATTATGTTTTAAAACATTATAAAAGTGTAGTTATAATTTTCAAATGTTTATTTTATTTTGTTTACAATTTTAAATTATAGTTTCAATATCATAAACTATTTTCTTTATTTAATTTTTATTTTTCTTAAGAATAATTGTTTGTTTTCTTTTTCACTTTATTTTTTTGTCTTTAATTTGTACTTACTAAATTTTATTTGGTTTATTTTTAATAAAAGAAATTTGAAATTTGAAGAGGCAAAACCTTTTCATTTTCTTGTGTCTTTTCATTTACTTTGTCTTTTCATTTTTCTTTGCCTTTTCACTTCATTGCTTTTGGCTGTACATCTCTTTGGCTATAGCCGTGTGTTTTCTCATTTCATTTACATGAAAAATTAACACCATTTCAAATTCACGGCCAAAAGAAAATTTTGGTAATGGCTTCTTCTTTTCACATTTTTCTCTTCTTTACATTGATTTTTTCCTTCCTCTTCTTCAAGTTTTCTCGGCCTAACCGTTCACCATCACCACCGACCACCACATCACCTCCTCATCATCACTATCCATTGCCTGACCTCATCCTTATCTGACTAACAGTGGCCGTGACTTCCATATGAGCCATCACCACAAACTTTGCATAAAACTCCACCAAAAACCATGTTAGCCGACCTATACTTCACCCTACCCTCCATAACTAGCCTTAGCTGCCACCACTAGCTCCACTACAGTCATGACCTGACACCTGACCATCAGCCTTTCCACTAACCTGACCTGTACTATCCAAAGCCGAGCCCATATGTGACCAAGCCGAGCTAAATGGTGCACCAAAACCATCCTATTTTGTCTTGACCCTTTGTCTTCTTCATGTTGTAACCCCTACACTTCACATCCACTTCTAGCCATGTGTTTTGATGCCAAATCCGAGTCTATTACACCATCATGGCTAAACACAAAACCCTAAGTCGAGCATTTGAATGATAAAGGCAAGGTCAAGTCATCTTGTTCCTTGTTTCTTTGTATTTCAATTTGTTTCAATGTGTTTTGTGTTAAATATATTTATGTGCATATTGTCTTGTCTTATTGGTTGTTTACAAGATCAACATCTTGGCTCTCTACTTACTTGAATCAAAATTCGTGCTGCATCATGCTTTCGGGAATCTATTCTGTGTGTTTGATTTGCTAACTCCAGCTTAGAGGTGAGTATTCACTCATGACATTTATACTTATATAAATGGTGAATTGACAACATGTGATTGTGTAGAATTATTATATATTGTTATACCTACCTATGATATGAGTCATATGATGTTAACTCTGTTTATAAACATGTCTCGTTATCTGATACTGTTATATGTTGCTATATTATTTATTTTATTTTGTTCTCACACTGCATGTTTTCTGTAGAATAGAATCACTATGGGTTGAAATGATACATACCCGAACGGACTTTAGAATAGGAAAAGATCATTATGGGATGAAATGACAGGCCTGAGCGATTTTTATTTATTTTATTTAACTTGGGATTGCGGGTTTGAAATGATAGAACCTGGATTTTTCTTTGTAAATTATAGATTGAAATGATATATCATCTGTATCACTTGACTTAGGGTAGAAAATTTTATACAGACCTGTGGTTATTTTATAAAGTTTTTCTGAAATTTTTAAGTATTTTTTAAATGTAAATTTATGATAATTTGATTTAAATTTAATTTAAAATGTTTAGATAAAGGTTTAGTGATTTTTGTATAAGTTAAATATGTGAAATAAATGAATGGTTAAGTTGTAATTTGAAATATAACTTAAAATTGAAACTTGAGATTTTATTTAAAATGAAGTTTAAGTTAAGTAAATAGATTGAAAATTAAGTTTATATTTGAAATAGTAATTAAAACGTAAGTGTTAAGTTAATTTTTAAAATGCAAAGAATAGAAATTTGTATGCTTGAATTTAATAAGTGAATTATTATTAAAAATTTGATTTTATGTATAAAGTTTTACTTTATAAAAATCATAAATTAAAGGGTGTTTAAATGGACGTTTTCGAGTAGAAAAATATGATTTTTTGAAGTTTAAAGGGTTAAAATCAAAGTTTAATTGTTTTTGAAATTGTATTGAAAAACTGAAAATTTAATTAACAGCATTTCAGAAATGCTATCATTTCTGAAGTTAACTTAAAATCTAAAGTAAAGGATATTATAGCACTTTGTAAGTGTTGTGGTTGATGCAAAATACACTATGGCTAAAATTTAACTAAGTGATATTACAACACTTCGTAAGTGTTGTGGTTGCAGAATGAAAGCTAAAATCCGAAACTAATAAAGAGGCTACAACAGCACTTGATAAGTGCTGCGTTTGCTGAAATGAGATTTTCAATTGCAACAAAACTACTTCAGCAGTTAATAAATGCTGTCTTTGCTGAATTTAACTCGTTTTCAAATGAAACTGGAATACTGTAGCAGTTTATAAATGCTATTTTTTCTGAATTGAATTGTTTTCAAATATAACTTACCGAACCAATTCCTAAGTGCCGTGAAAGCTGAAATTTCAATGTTTTGAAGTATTAAATCAGATAAATGAGTTCAAAAAAGGCTAAAATTTTGGGAATTTAAAATTTGATTTGAAGGTTTAATGACTCCACCTTTTAATGGTTTGAATGAATGATTTTAATTCGAAATTATAAACCATTTTGGAATTTTAACCACGGGTACATTTCTCTGTATGCCTTATGATTTTTTTTGGATGTACACCTTCAATTTGAGAGTGTGACTAGAGGTGAGCGATTGTTGTAGCTCTGCACTACCCTGGCAACATTAGTACTGTTATTTGCATAGTTTACTTTAATATAGACATTCTATGATAGCGCTTATTACTATTTAATTGATGGTTTAACGGATCCTTGGAGGATGTGCAATCCAAGCATCCTTTAAGTTATTGTGCATTACTATTACAGTTCACTTGAGTTGGTTTACATTGTATAAGTATGTATGTCCAGACTCGAGTGTTTGTGTTTTACTTTACGCTCCGGTCAGCTTGAGAATCACAACTTTGGATTCACCTTCTAGAGCTAAAGATTGGTTGGAGCGTATCTGTCCATCTGTTATTTCTTGTTTTCTAATCCAGTTATTTCCTGTTCGGTATTGCTTATGTATTAGTGATTTATGTATGCAGACTTCTATTGTATCCATTTTTAAACTATGACATTTTGTATGTGTTTTGAGAGTATGTATAATAGCTTCATGAAATACTATGGTATTTTATTTCCACTGCAAGTTATTTTGATATTTTAGTGTTTGTGATTCTATGATTGACTTTATTTGCTCCATATTTTATCACAATCTGTTATTTTGAATTATTGAAGTCTGACGTGTGTGGATTGTTGTCGATTTGAGTGGTCCAAAGTAGTGAGTCGTTGCATTCAGCGACAAGTCCGAAGGATCCTACTTCATGTTGCAAAAAGGAGAGCATTTACAGAGGTTGGAGAGCAATTGGGCCAAGCCTGTTTGCCATTAGCTTGCAAATGAACATAAGAAGGAGCTAGTGAAGATTGCCTCGCAACCCGAGCCAAAACCATGGATCGGTAATGATCCATTGCCAATGGATCGCTAGTGATCCATTATGTTTGCTCAAATGCAAGCCAACACCTTAGTATCTTCCTTTTGCTTTGCTCCTTATAAGTCATAGTGATCCAAAGAGGACGTATGGATCATTGACGATCCATAGTCCACGGATAGCTAGCGATCCATGCACTTAGCTTATTTTTGGACTTTTGTCTCTAAATCATCTTCATCATCTTACCCGTTGCACGTCGCTTTGTTTTGATGACGATTTACTTGTATGTTGTATTTATGCGCCGATTGAGCTGGATGGATGCTTGTCACTTGATCTAACTAACCCTGAATCTCGTCAAACTCAGCCATTATTTTTGTAAAATGGATTGGATCACGATGCAAGAAAATAGGTTGAACCTTGAGATATACCCATGGATCACTAACGATCCATAGGCCATGGATCGCCAGCGATCTATGTCCTTAGGGGATCTTCCTATTCCTTTTTCTTAGCTCTCTTTAACTTATTACTCTAGTCCTTTTGGTTGAATTCTGAGCTATTCTGATTCCACCAAGTTGGTTGACTTCTCTTGGATTCACTTGGGTTGAAAACTCAAATAACGTTTGCTCCCAAAGTATGTCTTTGTTGAAAACAAGGCGTGCTCTGTAAGTAATCACTTTTAGTCTCTGCTTGTTGAATTTCAAGTAATCGTGTTAGAGTTTCGTGAATGTGGGCTAATTTATGTTGCTACATGTTTAGTTTTGATCTCGACCACCATTAATTGTCGTAACAGATCAAAAATTTCTTCTATAGCTTCTCGATTTTTCTTAAAATAGCTGGTACATGTCACTAGGAAAGTTTCAGGTAGAAAGCATACAACAATCCTATGGATCGCTAGTGATCGATCGATGGTGGATTGCTAGCGACCCAATTACATAGGATTTTTTAGACCATTTTTTCACCCATATTTAAATATTCAAGCCCATCTACTTTGCCTATTATCATTCAAGTCGATCTTCTCTTCTACGATCCTACCATTGTACTACGACTCGACCTATCCCCTGATCGATCTGATCCATCGTTTCCATCATTCCATCCTTGTCCAAGCCTCCACCATGATTCCTTTTATGCCACCAACTCTAGAACCTCACCGCCACCATTTCGCCGTTGCCTTTAGCTTGCCTTCGTCGCCCTGTCAACCAAACCCAAGCTCGCTGCTTGGATCACCGCCGATCCAATCTCCAGCTCACTGTCTTCAAAGCTTTGACCAACTTTGTGTTCATATCGCTAATCCAAGATGAGTTTGTTGATTAAGATGTTCATTTATCGATTTGGTGGTGGAGTTGTATTAGCGATGTTTGTCTTACAAAGTTCGAGTCGTTTGTGCTTATATGTAGGAAGATAGTAAATTGAGTCTTGGGTTCTTCATGGAACAACATTCGGGCCTTGCCACAGGGCTTGACACACTTTGCCGTCTTCATCCATATAGCTAGAACCGATTTTGCACATAGATTCATTTCCAATATAGTATGACATATTAAGAATTAGCCTTGGCCCTCCTAGAGGACTTGGATTAATCTTAATTGCTTTTTCATTCTCGATGTCCTTGTACCGAGAAGAACTTTCCACATCGCTTCATACAACGGATCCGTTATCGACCGTAGATCAATAATGGGTAAGTATAGAAGAAGTAAAAAAAAGAAAATGATACGGGAAGTATTTTTCCTTTTCTGCTACAAGCGAACTGTCTGCACGGGATAGAGCATTTATAGTGTTCCAGACACCAAGCTCACCCTCTATAGACAATGTAATACATTTCCCCAATACATACATGAAATCGATGTGCTAGCACAAATCAATATGTCTCCAAAATTCAAGTATTATAGGGGAAACTATTAGTTTAGAATATAATCACTGACTATTTTGGACGCGAGTTCTATTGTTTAGAATGAAGTACCCATCTTCTCACCGTAAGCCATGTGGAGGAAGTCTGGCACTTTTGGAAGCCGAGTCATCGTCCGTTGCCCTTTCTTCTTCCACCTCACAAGCTAAATATGGCCAATTAGTTCAAGTTGGTCCGGTCTTGGATCAAACTCCTCCTATCTTTAGAGTTCTTCTCAATCCGTCGGAGAGAGCTTCTTTTGTGATTTCTGCTAAGGTCTTGCATAATATCTATGTTCAATATGGCAAATTGGTGGAAGACATATGCTTTCTAGAGAAGAATGAGTTTGCTTACATGCCACCTCTAGGATATACCGCTTGCCATCGATATATGTGCCTGAATGGAGTTGTGCCTCCTTTAACGAATTTTTGTGCGACACCCTTTCGAACTTAGGAATCACTCAGTTCCAGGTTCATCCCAACGGATATGCCATTTAACTTGCTTGCACGTCCTTTTCATGCATACTTTCAATCGTGTTCCATGCTTTGATGAGTTTTGATACTTTCTTTCATTCAAGAGAAGAGATGAATGTTTATCTATGGTTGTAATCAAAGCTAAGAGAAATTGAAAGCTTATACTGGAAATACAGAGCAATCTATCATAATTCAAGACCTAGTATCTCTTCATCAGATGCCCTGAGGGATTTAACCGTCTCTAGACAACAAGGGATAAGTTCTCTTTCTTACTTATAGAATTTCGACATGTCGCTATGGAGTTTCTTACAAGTTGAGTACTTCTTGCAGTTATTATGAGGCCGATCTGGGACATGTCTCTCGATGAAACTTTTCGAACCTTGAAGGCTATCGATGCGGGGGTAAGATCCATAAAAGTTATGTTGACTAACGAAAACTTGCTCCAATACAAATTATTTCATTCGGCGATATTGGCTTTTTCAATTGAGGTCCCTTCTCCTTCTCAGTCCAGGGTATGCATATGATCCACATCCTCTTCTCATGGCTTCGAAGAAGGTGCTTCCCCAAAAAAGAGAAGGTTTGTCCGAAGAGTCAACCGAAGAGACATGTGGGGGAAGATATGCTGCTACGACCAAAGTTAGTTACCTGGACATAATGCCTTCGATTTCGGAAGAAGGAGAAGAGGATTTCAAATAAGGAGATGTCAAAGATGCATTAGAAGCAAAAAGGAGGAGGGCGAGATTGACGGGAGTAGCGATGAGTCCTCCTTTAGTGATGATTATGACTTTGGTGTAGATTCAGATGACGAAGGCTCTAAATTTTGCGATGAGACCCCAGGGATGTGCCTCATCGTCCTGCATTCTCCTCCCTTGGAGATATGCAAAAAAGATGACGCACCAGATCCGGGCAACTTTAGGATTCCCCGATTAAAGAAGTTGGTGTACATTTCAAAGATTGAATGATGTGTACATCGAGTTTGATGTGATTATTAGGGAAGATCCCAAGTTTGGAGAGAATTCTCCTCGTTCAGGTCCTATTACCCCTGAAATTAGTCTGGCACTTCCCACGACAGCCACCCGATCTGATTCGAGACGTCGCTTTAGATCTCCCCCGAACACATTACACATTTTACTAGGGTTACACTCACTTACACACATACTGTTCATGCCTATTCTCCATTTCTAATGTCTTTTATATACTCTTCATGTTAGGTACGACGAGAGCACGCCGCCTTTATGATGATCTTGAAGAATTTACCAACTCTCGGAGCTGGTCCAAGCGTTCTTTCGGCCATCACTTGTCCCGTGAGACGGATGAAGACTATAGAAGATGAAAACATATAGAGGTGGACGCTCATTGTTGAGACGAGAGGGAATAGAGCCGAATATGCAAAGATGGGTATGAGGAGAGGAGAACTTTCGATGAGAGAGAAGAGCCGCTGAAAAGTCAAAACCTGATAGCGATTCCCATTCTTCAGAACAACATGCTTTCATTCTGACACTCTCTTCAGTGTGTCAGGAAATCCCGAGTACTTCTTTCTCCGTTCCATCTTCAACTCACATTCCGTCATCTTCTGTTGCTATTGCCCACGCTGCTTCACACACTCACCGAAGAACTATGTATGTTCTTCCATCTGGTCCTCCCAGACTTTAGGTGGCGCTCCACGAGTGGTTCTTGAGGGGGTTAAGTTTGACTCCATCTAGTTCATAGAGATTCATGTATGCCACATCTTCATGTTATCCAGAATGATTTAAAACAAGCCGAAGGATTGTAAAAATTATGCAAACAACAAGCAGACACGAACCGCAACAACTATCTAGAAATCCTCTCCTTTGAATCGGAGAAGGATAATTTTGAAAGAGTTTTTGGTGGAATGTGATGCCTGGATCAAACAACTGAAAGAGGAAAAGGAAGCGGTGCTTCAAGAAAGAAAAAAGAATATCGACTTTCTAAAGGAATTAAAAGAGGAATAAGTGAAAATCGAGATCGTCCTTAGAGACGAAAGTAAAAAAAGCGCATGCTGAAGAAGTTAAACTGAAAGAAAAATTTGAAGCCAACGATCATAGAAGCCCAGAGAAAGACTCTTTGATTGGAACAAGATCGTAGAAGATTATAATAAGACCATCACTGAACATGGAGAAGCATGAATTTATGCGATAGAACAATTTTCAACTAGGTTGAGATGATTGCCACACTCTAGGACCGAGTTGTGCAGCTTAGCACCGATAAAACTCATGTCAAAATTGAGATGGCCACCATTACAGTGGATTATTTGAAGCTTTAGGATGCTTTTGAAAAGACTATGGAGAAGATGGATGAGACCGTCTTGTATTTTTATGTTAACTCTCTACTGCCCCAGGGGAGCCTCAGCTACTTAGGCCCTGAACTTCCGTGCACTCTCGCTATGGTTTAGGAGGAAATCTTGACCCGCTTTCATACTAGCGATCATATTTATACCGAGCGAGAGTTATAGAATGCCTATCTCAATGACGAATCAAAGAAGGCATTATTAAAGGGATAAGAGGTTTTGAGAATTGAGAGAAAGAAAGAAGCTTTTGATGCCGCTATGACACCAACAATCGAAGAGCTTACGGAGCTTTTATTTTTGGTGCCGACGAACCATCGGGTAGCCCCATGATCCATTAACTAGTTCTGGGCTTAAGGCTTCCCCTCGGATTGTAGATTCATTGAAGGAGGGTGATGGCAGTGAATACGAAGTTGACATTCTTGGTCATTCTTCTGGTGCAGGTAGTCTTCTTGTTTCCTCCAAGTTTGGGAGCTTTCAGCTTACGCTACAAAAGCAAGAAGAATTTAACGCTTTCATTTTTTATCTTATGGGTCTGTCTACCTTATTTCCTAATCTGCCAGCTTCTTTAGTGCCTAGACCTATTGCTATTTCAACCGCTTCCATTCTTGATTTCATATATGCTCTGGTGACCATGTTCGTGTCTGGCTCACAGCCGGAGCCGGAGTCCGAGAAGATCGCCACACTTCATGGCTTGGATGACACTTTTGTATCTTTAGAATGTGACATAAGATGGCTAAAGTTCAGGAGCAGGACATTCAAAATGAACAGCCACGAAAGTCTAAATAAGAACTGGTTGGTATTACGAAAGATAAAGTTGAAGCGATCAAGGCCTCGAAGAGCTCCTGAAGGTCTCGGAAGCATAAAACAAAAGGCGAGTCTTTTGAGAAAGTCAAAGAGCTGGAGGAAGACGTCTGTTCGGAGGAAATAGTTGGCATAACTAGTTGCGATACCACTCCCGAGGCCAAGAAAAAACTCCGAATAAAAGGCGAGAAAGGGAATGGGAGGAAAGAGGCACTTAAAAGATTGGACGGTAGCTGATCTGCTTTTGATTTATTTTGTGTTGTTTTGTTCAAGTGGCATAGTCTGCACTTAGTATTTTTGTTGTGCTGTCTGTACCTTTTCTTTTGTTGGTTGACATTGTGTGGGTATGGCCCCCATGTTTTGACCTTGTATAGAAGAAAGTTATAAGTAATACGTCGTTGATACTTTGACTGTACTTATATGCTTATATGTGTTCTACGCACTTATGCTTATTTTTTTCACACTCATCTGCTTGTGTATTTTGTGCACTTTCATTTATTCTATTTATTTCCATTTCACATAATTTAGTCCTGTATTTACTGTCAAAATTCTTTGTTTGGAGTAACAGAACTTGTGAAATTTTTGGTTTTAAGTATTTTTATTTAAGTACAGTTGTATCCCCTTCAGCTCACCCGGCTGTTTACTTCAAACAATTGACAAATAACCAGTAATTTATGGTTTAAATAGTTTGCATATTAAAACCTAGAATTTAACTAAGTTACAACTCCAATTTTATTCTTTCCAAGTTTTGTAGCATATAGCTTATGTTTTTATGCAATTCTTGTAAATATGCAATGCATGCATGTTTGAAATGCGTAGAAAAACATGAACTTAGTGCAAAACATATAGGTGTGCGAATCATCAATAAAAATTCAGAAACATATAGTTACAAGATTAACTTAATGAATGATCTTTGCGAGTTTTTGATAGCTAAACCGTTTATCACTTCTCAAAAACGTAGGTAGATGTTTTGGAGTATCATTTCCTAGGATCATTGCAATCTTCAAACATGCACTTCATTGCTTAAAGCATGCACATTGTATAAATTAACTATAGGCAATTGCACATTATCCCCGTTAAACGTTATAGTGGTCATTGAACGTTAGTAATTGGAGTTTTCCGCTAGTATGTAGCACTATAATTTTGTTGGAGTTATGCCCATTAACTCCAATAGTGGGAGTGGGTTGATTCTTGTTATTCCTATGTGAATAAGTTCCTTTGTAATATCGAGGAAATTTCGGTACTTAAAAGTGCATGCGGTTTATGGGATGCATGGTGTAACACCCTATATTTTTATAACATTATTCAGAATATTTAATTAGCTCAATAAAATAAAATAATGTGATGATTAATAGTTTGAGATTTGATTATAATCAAGGGTAGCCATGCCTTGTTAAATGTAAATCAAAATGAGATAACATGAATAAAAGCGTTAGGAAATATGGGAGGGCAAAAGGGGAAATAGGATTGATTATAAGCTAAACCCTTAGGAAACTAAAATACGCGTTCATTTCATTTTCTCTCCAACAAAAGTACTCCAAGGTCGACCACCATTTTTAATCTCGAGAGAAGATAAAGCTAGGATTTTCAAGAGGAAGAAGTAAATCAACATAATTAAGGTCAAATCTCACATCTTTAATCATAAATCTAAGGTGAAAGATTATTACGTCCTATTTTCTTATGATTTTTGGTTTTAAGGTTAATCCGTAATGACTTTGCATGTTACTGCCATGTTTTGAATGATTAAAAGTTTATATATGCTTGCTGATGATTTATGCATGTTCATATTAGTTTTATGATATGTTTGACGTGAAAACCCGATAAAACGACATCCAAATGCCTTGAAAGTTTATTTTTGGAAAAGCTAGCCGGTTTCAAAGTGGACCGTCCACTTTTTATTACGAACATAATAAAAGATTTAATACGGGAGTAAGGTAGAAGCACCTTAACTACTAATAAAAAGGAAAATACAACACTATAGTGTGACAGAGATGCCATAGTTACAAAAAATCACCTAACAACTAGGTCCCCTTAGAGGAGGACGGAACACCATCGTCTACTATCACATGGGCAGGAATCGAACGAGCGTTGCAACCTAAACTCGCATAAGGACGAAAAATCTATGCAAGACAAGGGTCATAATCCACGGAATCAGGGAAGTATATGAAAGATCGGCCCCATGTAGAATCATCTATCATGTTAGCATTCCACATCACATGTAGTCCATCAAAAGAGAGCATTAATGAGTCACCGAAAATGTAGTGGAGGCATTTGAGGTCTTGCTCATCATCTGATACAAATCTAAAGAATGAATCCTCTATAGTGTTATAACGCATATTTGAAATGAGATCCACCCAACACCTTTTAGATTCAACCCAAACAACAGAAACTCGAGGCAGCACAAAATGAGGAACGGATAATGGAATAACTGAAGCAATAGACGGTACGACACATTCAATGGTGGCCGGTGAGGCAGGCCTAGCATCAGAGCAAGGAGTAGGAACCATACCAGGGAGGTATGACATAAAGGTAGGGTTAGGGGCCTTAGGAATCCATTTCTTAAGAAGGGGCGAGCCAAAGGGATTTTGGGAGCTGCAGTAGAGATGACTAAATGCTTGCAAGAGACGGCAAGGTGGCAAAGGAGTGACATGTCAAGCAAATGTCAGGAACACATCCATAATGGACACGAACCTCCTCAACATGCCCAATAGCAAGCTGAATTGGAATAGAAGAAGGGAGGGGCTTGTCTGGGATTATCTGAATAAGAGTCTTGGCATACATTAATTTCTCACGTGCTACTGTATTCGTGTCAAAGCATTTAAATTTGCCTACGTTACACGGACCTCCTCGTACTCTATGACATATGGATGTGAAGTGATGTTAGCAATCGAAACTGAGGTACCTTCACATCGAAGAATCACATATGCATTCAATACAAACCAGGAATTGAAAATAGAGTCACTGGATTTAACACATGAGCTAAGAGATGAAGCAGATGTTCGAACTACTGAATATAAAGAAGAATCTCAAAATACTATAACTTAAAAGTAAAGACAAGATCATTTCAAGAAGGAGATTTAGTGCCCAAAGAGTAATGGCAAACATAAAAAGTCCTGCAGATGGACCTCTAGGACCAAATTGAGAGGGTTCACTAATTGTATGCAAAGTGATTCCTCCAAGAGCCTACAAATTATTTCAGCCAGATGATAATATGGTTCCTAAAACATGGAACACAAAACATTTGCGATTGTATTTTCCTACATTGGATGAATAAAGCGCCTCATTTTCTAAGAAAAGTCTACATGGTTGGTAGTAAAATTCTCTTTAAACTTGTAAACTATATCAAATGTTCAAAAGCCTTTGTCCGAGCCGAGATGGCCAGGTCAAAGAACCTCCCAAAGGAAGGACAGAGTAATCCCTTGTCCGCGCCATGCTATAGATAGGGTAAAGTATTTGTAAGCTGTTGATTGCGCCATGCTATGGCTAGGTCAAGGCGCCCTCTGAAGCGAGAATGGAGTAACCCTTTTGTCCCACCATTCTGTAGCGAGGAAAAGGCACCAACCAGCCTTCAGCCATGCCTACAAGGCCTTCTAGAGCACCTCCTTAGGAAGGACAAAGTAAGCTCTTGGTCCCGCCATGCTATGGCCTAGCCAAGGCATCGAACAAGCCTTCAGTCCCGCGTATAAGGCCTGATTGGAGCGCCTTTTGGAGTGAGGTCGGCTAAGTCCTTGGGTCCTGTTTGTGGATAAGCTAACCAAGTGCGCTAGACAACAATGGACTAAGACATCTAAGCCTGAGAAGCGGCACACCAAAAAATAATAACATACAAAGCATAAAAGGTGGCGCATGTCCAGAACTAAAAGTGGCAACTCAAAGCAAAACATTCGAACAATTGAAGCCCAAAAATTGGTGTAGGACAAGAATCTCATATGAGCATTTACAATTATTGGATAGTTTCCAAAGGATGAATTTAGTGCTTCACTAATTAATGCCTTAATCTGGGTTTTCGGTCTTACACTATTAATTTCTGGTTTTCGTTTATTAATATCCAAATCTAGGATTTCGGTCTTTTGCTATTTATTTTTGGACTTCACTCATTAATGCTTAAATCTGGATTTCAGGATTATTGTTATTGAGACCTCTACGATGAACTCCAAATCTTCTATTAACTATTGCTTTAATCTTACAAATATCCAAATTAGGGTCACTGGAAATCTACTACTAACTTTCGAACAGCACTTGTCAATACCCGAATCTGGGTTTCAAGTTTTCTATTATTTCACAGGAGGGTTTCTTGACTCACATTATTTTTTCCCAAAGGAGGATTCCTTGTCTTCCATTACTTATTTTTAGACGACAATCTCTGGACTTTTATTATTAAATGATTATCCTTGGTCTTCAATCAGAAAGTTCTAGAAGAAAATTACTAAAATTCTATTATTAATGCTAGATTTGGATTTCTAGCCCTTTATTATTAATTCTATAACCAAATTTCTCGTCTTCTCTTATAAATACAAAAGATTTGATCTTAGGACTTTTATTTTTATCAAACAAGAGTTTTTAAACTTTAATCATTCCCAACTATGGATTTATCATCACTTATAATCCTCAGATGAGGACCTATTAATTTCCATTATTCCCAGATTTAGATTTCATAAATTCATCTATCGGGAATTCTTACGCTAATATGGAAAAACCACTGAAAATATTAGTATGAATTTCAATATAATGATGAAAATGATGCCTACTTTGTACTTTGTCGGAAAATAAGATTAATAAAGTAGACCATTGAGAATGAAATAATGCAAAGAAGAATTTTTGGATATTATCCTAAAGAACAAAAGCTTCTGTCATATACCGGCGGGGGGAAGCAAAAGTTAACCACAATGCTTACTCAAGAGAAGAAAGCCTACAAAAGCATCGTAAACATGTCACAAGGATTAAAGAAAAGGGATTTTCCATGGTCCAAAAGCAATGTTTCAAAAGCATCGAAGAGGCTTACTGACGCAGCGGATATTACGAAAACAAATGAAATCGATGAAATGTAGCAATTGGTGGATTGATGAATACCGAAATGCCCAAATTCATGGATCCGAAGATACCGAATTCTAGCTATCCTCGTCACGTTGATCGCGCACGATACCGTGAAAGAAGATCTTCAATTCTTCAAGTGTTGATCAAGCGCACTTGATACCGCGAATCGGCTTCAACAATCGTTGATTCGAGCGCACTTGAATAACCGAAAGTGGAGATAGGAGATTACACTTAACTACCAATTTAGGATGAAAGCACACAGCAATCAAACAAGAATTTTATTCAAAAATCAACAACCCTTGAAATTACAACACACTCGCTATTTATAGAAGTTTCCAACCCCTGACCCTTAAGTCGTTGCCGACTTAACTCCCCTTAAGTCGTTGCCGACTCATGACTCACGACTCAACTAGGTCGTTGCCGACCTAACAGATACTACTCGCCTCAATTGCAACATAGCACATATATACAACACATACGACTTAGACAAGGTCGTTACTGACCTAATTACATCACAATACCTTCACACGACCTAAAAATAAACGAAACTCAATATTAGTTGACCCACGACTTACGACTTACGACTTACCTAAGTCGGTAGCGACTTGTCTCACAACACAGTGCGTGCCTTATCACATAGGTGACTCAAAGCAATTACATCTCAACAGCCTTCGGCCGACTCAACTACATGCCGACTTACGACATATGGAGCGACTCAAATCAGCAGCGTCAAGTGTTGCCTCTTCCTTCAGCCACATTTCCTTAGGTCATTGCCGACCTAAGTCCTTAGGTCGTTGCCGACCTAAAACCGAAGCTTCCTGCGACTTAAGACTTTCCTCCCCTGGTGGACTCGTGCACGACTTAAGACTTAAGTCCTTAGGTCGTTGCCGACCTAAAACCGAAGCTTCCTGCGACTTAAAACTTAAAAAAAAACTTCCTTAACTCGAGAACGACCCAAGTCTTCCTCCTTAAGTTGTGTACGACTTATCCCCTGAGCTGCATCATCCTCCCCTGGTTGAGAAAAATTCGTCCTCGAATTTGTAAATCCTTCCATATCAGATTGTCCATCTCCATAATACGGTACAAGATGCTTAACATTGAACACGTCAGAAGTGTACACATCCTCCGGCAGCTTCAACTTATAAGCATTTTCATTAATCCGTTTCACAACTTCTACAGGACCAATTTTTCTGGCTTTCAACTTGTTATAAGCGCCTACTGGAAAACGATCCTTGGTTAACACAGCGTAAACCAAATCACCTTCGTTAAATTCAACATTTCGTCGCTTCAAATCTACAGTTCGCTTATACTTCTCGTTCGACTTCTCTAATTGTTCCTGAACGATTTTATGACATTCCGTCAAACCATCAACAAAATCTACAGCTCGTTTAACCGTCCCCTTTGGTTTTGGTACTACCGTTAATTCCAACGGTCCCCTTGGTAAATTTGAACGATCTGAAATGTACCGAATCCCGTACTACGATTCACTGTATGATTATGAGCAAACTCTGCTCGGCATAACTTCATGTCCCAACTCTTCAGATTGTCCTTCACAAGACATCGTAACAAATTTCCCAACGATCTGTTGACAACTTCTGTCTGTCCATCTGTTTGCGGATGATAAGCGCTGCTAAAGTTTAACTTCGTTCCAACCATCTTCCACAAATTTAACCAAAAGTGACTCGAAAAACGAGTATCCCTATCCGACACAATAGATTTTGGCAATCCATGAAGTCGATAGATCTCCTTGAAAAATAACTGAGCAACATGAACAGCATCCTCCGTCTTCTTACACGCAATAAAATGTGCCATTTTCGAAAACCGGTCAACCACCACAGAAATGGAATCGTTACCCCTTTGAGTTCTAGGCAACCCCAAAATAAAATCCATGCTAATGTCCACCCATGGTTTTGTAGGAACAGGTAATGGCATATATAATCCCGCATTTGTAGCTGTCCCTTTCGAAACCTGACAAACATGACACCTACGTACAAACCTTTCAACTTCCCTTCTCATCGATGGCCAATAATACGATTGAGAAATCAACTGCAATGTTCGATCTCTACCCACATGGCCTTCTTCATGTAGCTCCTTTATTATCTTCATTCACAAGCTACAATCCGGTACACACAATTGATTCCCTTTAAATAAGAAACCATCAATCAACACAAATTCATCAGAACTTCCCTCCTTGACTTTCTCAACAAATTTCTTAAAGTAAGGATCTTCTTAAAGCAATTCTGGCAATAGTTCAAACCCTGTCACCTCAACCTTCATTGTAGTCAACAAGTGATTCCTTCTGCTCAATGCATCTGCTACACGATTCGTTACCCCGGATTTGTGCTTCACAACAAAAGTAAACTGCTGCAAATAGGCAATCCACGATGCATGTCTCGATGAAATCTTGTCCTGCCCTTGCAAATGCTTCAAAGCCTCATGATCAGTATAAAGAACAAACTCTTTCTGAAATAGATAATGTCTCTAGTGCTTCACAGCTTGAACAATTGCATAAAACTCAACATCATAACTGCTATATCTCAACTTAGCTCCAGACAATTTCTCACTGAAATAAGCAACCGGTCTTCCTTTCTGACTCAAAACTCCGCCAACCCCAACCTTCGACGCATCAGTATGTAATTCAAACAATAACTGAAAATCCGATAAAACTAGAATTGGTGCTGTCGTCAATAGTTTCTTGATTTTCTCAAAAGCAACCCCTGCTTCCTCTGACCACTCAAACTTCTTTCCTTTCATGCAATCAGTTACAGGTGCCATCACACTACTAAAATGTGGAATGAATCTTCGATAGAAAGATACCAATCCATGAAAACTCCTCACTTCAGTAATTGTCTTTGGCTGTGGCCAACTCCTGACAGCTTCTACTTTACTTTCATCCACTTGAATTCCTTCCTTCGATAGAACATATCCCAGAAACAAAACACTGTCCGTCATAAACACGCACTTCTTTGTTGCAGCATAAAATTTCTCCTATCGTAGAATCAACAGTACTTCACGCAAATGCTGGACATGCTTTTCCATACTCCCACTGTAGATCAAAATATCATCAAAGTAAACAACCACGAATTTCCCAATGAATGGTCTGAAAATCTGGTTCATCACTCTCATAAAAGTACTCGGTGCATTCGATAAACCAAACGGCATAACCAACCATTCGTATAAACCTTCCCCGGTTTTGAAAGCAGTCTTCCATTCATCACCCGGTCTAATACGAATTTGATGGTATCCACTCTTCAAGTCAATCTTTGAAAACACAACAGCTCCACTCAACTGATCTATCAAATCATCAAACCTCGGCATAGGAAACCTGTATCTCACAGTGATCTTGTTTAGAGCCCGACTATCCGTACACATCCTCCACGAACCATCCTTCTTCGGTACCAATAAGGCTGGCACTGCACAAGGACTCAAGCTCTCCTGAACACGTCCCTGTTCTTGCAATTCCTCCACCTGCCTCCTTAGTTCCTCATGCTCCTTAGGACTCATTCTGTAATGTGGCATGTGTGGTAATACTGCCCCTGGCACAAGATCAATCTGATGCTGAATATCCCTCAACGGTGGTAACTCCGTTGGTAACTCCTCAGGAAATACATCTTTGAATTCTTCCAATACCGGCTTGACTTCCTCTGGAACTTCTATAGATTCAGTAGCTTCATGCCCAACCAACAAAAACACCTCTGGACTCTCCTCTACTTCTTCGATAAATTCCTTCAAGGTCAATAAAGTCTTCAGTTCCTCAATCTCTTCCGACTTTCTTTCTTCTTGCTGTCTCTTCTTTGGAAGTAAGATAATCTTAACGCCTTCAAACATAAAACTGTAGCTATTGGTTCGACCGTCATGCTATACTGCTCGATCATACTGCCATGGTCTTCTCAAAAGTAAGTGACAAACATCCATCTCAACTACATCACACCAAATCTCGTCTTTATACTTTTTCCCAATAGAAAATGGAACTCGAACTCGCCTGTCCACCTTCACTTCTCCTCCTTTTCTCAACCACGCTAACTTGTAAGGATTTGGATGCTTCTCCGTTTTCAGCTTCAACTTTCTCACGGCTTCAGTAGAAAGAATATTGTCACAACTTCCTGCGTCGATCACAAACTTACAAACCTTTCCCAGAATAGTGCATGTTGACTGAAAGATGTTACTCCTCAACCAACTAGCTTCTTCTTCCTGCTTCGGTATTAAACAAGACCTCCTCATCATTAGATTACATCCTTCATCTCCTGATGCAACATCCTGTTCTTCCTCCTCAACTGGACTGGGATAACCTTCACCAACATCCTCACCTTCAACTTCAGCAATCATAGTTCGTTTCCTCGGCTTCGGACATTCATTACTCTTGTGACCCACTTCCTGGCAATTGTAACACTTGAAACCACTGTTAACCTTCGCCTTCTCAGCCTCCTTCACAACTGGTTTACTGGTAGGTTTAGAAACAGTAAAACTTCCACTGGCACCTTTTACTGGATTATTAGAATTAGTAAACACACCACCTCCACGCCTTCCCTGCTTCTCCCAAGCCAACGCTTTCTGATGTGCTTCTGCAACAGATCTCGGATCAAACATATTAACCATATCCTGGATCTGCATTCTCAGTCCTCCAACAAATCTAGTAGTTAGCTGTTCTTCCATCTCCATAATATCATTCCTGGCAATGAGTTGGTAAAATTCATCTGCATAATCATTAAATGACTTCGTCCCTTGCCCCAGATTCTGCAACCTCTGGTACATAAGTGATTGATAGTTATAAGGTAAAAATGTAGCTCTCATCATCTTCTTCATCTTCTCCCATGATTCCACCTTTGACTTTCCCATTCTCTCTCTTGTAAGTTTAGTTCGCTGCCACCACGCCAAAGCTCTTCCCCTCAACCTTGTAGCAACTAACTTCACTCTTCTATGCTCAGGAACCTCCTTGAGATCAAAGATCTCTTCAACATTTGACAACCAATCTAAGAATTCTTCAGCAACCATTCCACCATTAAACTCTGGAATTTCCATCTTCATACCCGATTCCCTTCGATGATCATCATCTACATCTCAATATGAATTTCTAATTTGGTCTCGATCTCGATAATGAATGCTAGCTCTATCACCCTCTTCATCAAAATCAAATGTACGTCTATATCGATCTCGACCATCAACATCCCTTCGATCACGCATGTCCCTTCTACTATGTCTCTCTTCATCTCTATATGGCTCATTTTCAAACTCTCGTGGAGTTCTCCTCTCTTCATGTCCATAGTCATGGTGATCTCTTCTTGACGAAATTGATGTTTCTCTTCTTTCTCTAAAAGATTGTGGTGATACCCTTCTCGCTTCCGTAACCGATGGCAAAACTCCATTTTCTCCATGGTTCGAGATTGGTGATCTCCTCCTTTGATTTTGATTCAAATCATTCATCAACTTCTCTAACTTTCCAATGCCTTCATCAAATTTCTCATTAATGCGTTGTTCCATTTGCTCGGCTTCTTCTCTTCTATACAACGCTTCAACATTTTGATGACGATTAGCTCTCCTTGGTGGCATGATTGAACTTTACAACACTTCAACAAATGCTTCAAAAATCTTCAACACAAGTCAAATTCAAACAACTTCCACACTTTGATCCAAAATGAAATGGATCGAAAGCTGCTAACTTGTTGCAACTTCAAGATGAACACGATGAACACCAACTTCAAATTCCTTGGCTCCAAGACTCGGCTTAGCTATGATTGGCTAAGTCTAGCTCTGATACCAGAAACTGACGCAGCGGATATTACGAAAACAAATGAAATTGATGAAATGTAGCAATTGGTGGATTGATGAATACCGAAATGCCCAAATTCATTGATCCGAAGATACCGAATTCTAGCTATCCTCGTCACGTTGATCGCGCACGATACCATGAAAGAAGATCTTCAATTCTTCAAGCGTTGATCAAGCGCACTTGATACCTCGAATCGGCTTCAACAATCGTTGATTCGAGCGCACTCGAATAACCGAAAGCGGAGATAGGAGATTACACTCAACTACCAATTTAGGATGAAAGCACACAACAATCAAACAAGAATTTTATTCAAAAATCAACAACCCTTGAAATTACAACACACTCTCTATTTAAAGATGTTTCCAACCCCTGACCCTTAAGTCGTTGCCGACTTAACTCCCCTTAAGTCGTTGCCGACTCATGACTCACGACTCAACTAGGTCGTTGCCGACCTAACAGATACTACTCGCCTCAATTGCAACATAGCACATATATACAACACATACGACTTAGACAAGGTCGTTACCAACCTAATTACATCACAATACCTTCACACGACCTAAAAATAAACGCAACTCAATATTAGTTGACCCACGACTTACGACTTACCTAAGTCGGTAGCGACTTGTCTCACAACACAGTGCGTGCCTTATCACATAGGTGAATCAAAGCAATTACATCTCAACAGCCTTCGACCAACTCAACTACATGCCGACTTACGACATATGGAGCGACTCAAATCAGCAGCGTCAAGTGTTGCCTCTTCCTTCAGCCACATTTCCTTAGGTCGTTGCCGACCTAAAACCGAAGCTTCCTGCGACTTAAGACTTTCCTCCCCTGGTTGACTCGTGCACGACTTAAGACTTAAGTCCTTATGTCGTTGCCGACCTAAAACCAAAGCTTCCTGCGACTTAATACTTAAAAACAAAACTTCCTTAACTCGAGAACGACCCAAGTCTTCCTCCTTAAGTTGTGTATGACTTATCCCCTGAGCTGCATCACTTTCAAAGAGGTTTGTTTAGCATAACAAACATGGGATGCCGCTACAAATACCAATGGAGAACATGCTTTCGAAGGAATTGAGGGACCTAGTTTCACTACAGATAATCTTAAACAAAGGAATATTCTGCCGAAGTGTATTTTTCGAAGGCAAAAATGAGCCTTTCGAAATGGCTGAGCCCTTTCGCAAAAATAAAGGAAAATTCATATATGACCAAGTGACCTATTGCAATGATCCTTTCATCACCTTTGAGTCCTTTTGATACCATCCAAAAGCACCTCCCCACTCACGCAAATAATTACTCATCATGATTATCACCAAACCAATTCAACCAAGGAGAGGTTTTGAAGAAGAAGAAGAAGGAGTCAGAAGTGCTTCCGCATACATCCAAATAACACGATAGGGAACCTTGTATCATTTTGCTAGAAAAAAGAAGCACACCTTTCGAAGGAGTTAGAAGGTTCCAGGAGCACACGAAAGTAGAATTGGAGCATGCTGGAACAAAATCCTTTGTTAGCGCACTTTTAATGGACGCACAAGGGTTAATCCAAGAAAAATAAGAGTTCTAACTATCCTCCTTTAAACCTATGTAACAAAAGATAAAAAACAAAAATTTAGATGCGAAAGTCTGGGAGAAAGACCTTTTGACTGCTTTGAAAGGATGGATGCGAAAGACTGGAGAATGACCTTTCGTCTGCTTCGAAAGGATGGATGTGGATGGGGGTCAATCCGCACCTACAAATACGACCCTAGGGGTTCAAGTTTAGGGATCGGTTTTTGGATTCTTGAATTTCCTTCTCACTTCTTGGCAAAACCAAATTCTTGTAACCCTTGATCGCTTTAGGGAAAATTCATTACTTGTAATCCAATTTAAAGAAATAAAAAGAAGATGCATGGATCTAATATCAATTTTGAACATGCAGAAGATCATTATAGCCATTAGCTTGTCTAATGACTAATTGCACATGATGCTTACCTATTTTCTTAACCTTTATATGTCATATGCAATGCTATGTAGTTTACTTGGATATTTTGATTTCGAAGCATATTATCATCATGTCTAACGCTATGTAATAATAGATTGATGTGGTGATGATAATCCAATATTGGAAAGTCAATTGGGCTTGCATTATTTATCCAAGATGTGATTCCATAACACATTGAGTCTATATGTTATTTGTTATTTGTGTTGTATTCTGAGTCCCTTCGAAGGAATAAAGACCCTCTCGAATCGTTTGAAAGAGGGTTTCAAAATGACACACTAGATTATTGAAGTCATATTTATTGGGAGGACTCCTTTGAAGGTGCATGGAAAGTCCGAAACATATAATCCTTTTGGAAGGAACCTTCACCATGATTGTAGAATCCATGCTTTCGAAAGGGTTCCACCTTTAAAGGTGTAGTGACCCTTTCAACACATTCGAAAAAGGTTCTAAATGAATTATTTCTTTCTTACACTTTACTTCAAGGTGTTGGCTAAATTTCTTGTCAACAATTAACGTCCTCAAAGGGGTACCTTTCAAAAACACAAAGTCACTATCGACACATTCGAAAAGGGTTTCGAAAGATTTAGTCATTCTTTAAGTTTTGCTTTGAGTTGCTGACAAGATTCTTATTAATAATATATGATCAAAAAAAACTATGTTGTGTGACACCCTTGAGTGATAAGAAACTATAGCAAACATACATGCATTTAACCGTCCTCACCATCACTCATGTGCATTGGATACATGATAACTCATACGCCACAATCATCACCAAGGACTCAATCAAATTTTGGCTTCTTTGCTGCTAGAACCCATGCCACTTCGAAAGACTAAGTACCATACTCACAAACGTAAAGTCCAGGGTAATCCACAATCTTAAGGTCTACACGCAATCATAATCCAAGTAGGCGTCCCTATGTAACCCTTCTGCACTAGCATATTAGAAACCTTCGAGTTATCAATGATCCCTTTATAGATATCTCCGTTATGGAACCCAATCCTTATTCCTACTCTGCATCTCCATAATAGGTTGCAAGTTCTACTCATAAGTCCTCACCATTGACTTATCCTTGTGGATACCATCACAACTTTCATCATTGAGTCATCACCAATGGAATGCCTCTCGAACCTCATCGTAAGTCAGAGCCATCATACTAAGGGTCCAAAGTCGATGGCAAGTCTTTTACTTCACTAATCCCACACAAACTACAAAATTGTCATAAGTTGTCTTGGGGTCAATCTCCTTTGCCCAAGAATAATCTCCAAGAATCTAATTTTCTGCCCAGGTCATTTCATAGGAAAACCCCAAGTTCCCTTTCTAGAAACCGAAGCGACCACAATGAAAACCGAAACCAGCCCAGAATTCACCATTCCATTTTTCCCACCCAAAGTTTTCTTGGTCCAATCCCAAAGGTACCCTTCCCTGTCCCGATGCAAGGCTCGAAGCACCACACACTCTACCCTTGAAAAAGATTTCTTGACCGGCCCCAAACACAATACCACCGAATAACATTCATTCTTCGGGTTTCCTTCATTATTTACCCAGAGCACACCCTTAGCGCACCACCAAACCAAGAGCATATCCCGAGCACTTCACTACTAAACAAATGCTACCTATTAGAAATGCTACCGAATAGAAATGCTATAGAATAGTAATGCAACTGAATAGAAATGTTGTAGGTTCTCCAAACTCCGATTTCCCCAAGCTCCATTCTTTGACCTATATGCCTTCCCTATGCATCGATATGACTCTTAATACCCTCGAACCTATTCGCAAAGTCTGGTTCTACAGTTGCTACATCTAGTTCGCTTTGACGAGCGTTTTCAACCAATCAAACATACACAGAAACACCATACACGGATCAAACAACATTCAAGCATGCGAACATATAATAAATCACAATCGCCATACATATATAGAGGCAACTAAACATTCAAATAACATATCTAGAACAAAAAATCACTAAATTCATGTTTTTTTTTGTTTTTGGTATAGTTTTAAAGCAGCAATAAAAACTAATTTTGACTTTAAAAGTAGATCCAAAACATATTAAAACCAATAAATACAAATAGAGTAAGGTGTGAGATGATAAATCACTTACCAAACCCTCCAAAATCCAAGTTTTGCATGCAAATCGAGATAAATTCGAGAATAAGTAGCCAAGCCCCGATTTTTTTCTTTGCCACAAAAATGTAGATTTGAAGTTCTCAAACCGATTCCCTTACTAATATATTTATAGGAGAAAAAAGAAAGTTGAGGTGAAAATTAGGCTAATAGAGGCTTAGATGTATTTGGAAGATGGGAAAAATGATTGGAGGAAAGTTATTTCAGCCTCTAATAGTGTAAAATCTGAAATGGGTTATTGGGCTAATCCTAAATCTCACTAGTTACCCATTAACCAGCTCTGAAAACCATTAAACTTCAAATATCTATGTCCCCCTTTTAGAAACTCAAAATCACTATTGTGACGATTCTACAGAAAGAGAAAACATCATATATTTTCAATGGAAGTAGTCTCAGATCCTAATTTGGCTTTTTTCAAAAGTTATGGCTGTTATAAGTTTTCAGGGGTAAAATTGTCCGATGAAATTTCTTGGGATAAAAAATGTCACTATCAACATTCCCAAAAGTTAGTGTCATGAATTTAAAAATATTATTTTACGACCATCAGATATGTAAAATATGCGTCATTACATACTCCCTTTTTTATGTATTTTGCCTCCGAAACCACCAATATAAACAAGGTAAAGTCAAACATAGCTATCCCGCATGCCTAACAACCACATGTAATCATATCTAACATCAAACATGCACAATATAAGCAGAGGATATAGTCTACATTTATCCTAGCATGTTCTATTAGACTATCTTATATGCTATTAAAAAGTGAATGTAAATGCAATGAACATAAATTCTCACCATGTAAAGAGATCCAAATAAGAAGTCCTCATGCTCTCCTTGATCTCCCATGTACATTCGCCTTCATTTTCACTCAACTGAACCATCACTAGCTCTACCATTTTTCTTCTAAGTTGTTTGTATCACGTTTGATGATATGAATAAGCGTACGAGGTCTCGAAGCTTTTGGTTAAATCTCAATATCATCAAGCTGATTCGGTTCAACTATCATGCCTAAACCTTGCATAAAATTCTACAAATGAGAGAAGTGGAACACATTGTGCATGCCCATTATCTTCTGAGGCGAGTCGACCATGTAAACTATGTTCCTAATCGTCTCGAGTATGGAAACAAAACCTATGAATCTTTACGTAAACTTCCTCTTAGTACCAAATCGAACAACATTCTTAAGAGGACAGATCTTGACAAATACCATATCATTGATAGAGAACTATAAATCATGTCTTCTCCTATTAGTGTAGCTCTTCTGTCTAACCTGAGCAGCTTTCATTCACTGTCGAATGATCTCGATCTTCTTCGAAGTCTCTTTAACCAAATCTGGTCCAATTATCAGTTTTTCACCTGCTGTTTGCAAACATGAAGGAGCATTGCACGGTCGACCATATAACGTCTCAAATGATGTCATACTGATGTTGAACTAATAATTGTTATTGTACGCAAACTATGCTAATCGCAAATGATCGTTCCACGAGTTACCAAAATCAAGAATGCAAGCTCACTAGAGATCCTCTAAGATACCATTCACCCTCTTGGTATGCCATCAGTTTTTAGGTGATAAGATGTATGAGGTGAAGCTCGACCCCTAACGCCACTTATGTGCTCTTTCGAAACCCACTCGTAAACAAATGGCCTCAGTCGCCCACGATGCTCTTTGGCACACTAAGGGATCACATAATCCACTTAATATTCAACTCAACCAATTCAGATGTCATCTTGCTAGACGTTATGGGTATAAAGCTAGCACTCTTCATCAATATATCAACTATAATCCAAATGTTATTTACCGTCCTCTAGTCCTTGGTAATCAATTGATGAAGTCTGTTAAAACTTGTTCCCATTTCCACTTGGGAATCTCAAGCAATTATAGTAAACCACTCTACTTCATCTACTCTTCCTTTACCAACTAATAATTCGAGCACTTCAAGATGAATATCCCAATGTTCTTCTTTGAACCTTTCCAATAAAATGTATACCTCGTATCATGGTTTATTTTATTATCATCGGAATATATAGTCAATTTTGAATGATGGCACTTTCCTAGCACTTCATCCCCTAACCCATCATCATCAGTCACAAACAATCTCATATCCTTATGGAGCCAAAAATCATAGTCAACATGCATTGCTTCATTCCCTTAGACTCTACTCCTTCCTCTATCTTCACCACGATCCTAGTTAGTCTATCAACTTGCCTCTAACTAGTGCCGATCTGATCAATCCGGGTAGGCCTAATAGTAAATCACTTTCGGCTTTAATTCATATCGAGGTCAGAAATCAAAACTAGCAATAAAATCCAACTGCTTCCACTCTATAAACATTGCTCCTAAGCAAGCATGTCTCCTACTCAAAGCATCAATGAATGTATATCCCTTAACGGGCATGTAGGAAATGTTAAAGTCGTAGGAGGTTAGGAATTCTAATTATCGCTAGAGACAAAGGTTAAGATCCTTCTAGGAGAAGAGGTACTTCAAGTATTTATGGTCTATTTATAACTCAAACCTATCTCCAAGTAAATACTGCCCCCTATATTTAAAGCATATACTATTGATGCTAACTCTAAATCATGAGTTGGATACTTCATCTCGTGCAGTTTCAGTTGTCGACTAACACATCTGACAACCTTTCCACTCTACTTCAACACTACACCTAGCCCAGTAACATAGGTGCTTGTGTATACTGTCCACTCCTCATTCTTGCTTGGAATGACTATCACCAGTGCATTCGTCAACCACTCCTTCAAACTCATGAATGTATGCTCACTCCTCACGTCCAAAGTTAAAGTCTAATTCTTCTTCGTCAAGTTGGTTGATGGTGCTGCTGCCTTAGAGAAACCTTGATGACATGTCTATGGTATCCCGCTAATCCAACGAAACTTCTTACATCTATATGGTCTTGGGTCAATCCCAACCCAATACCGCTGCAACCTTTGTAAAATCTATAGCATTTCCTTAATTAGAAACAATGTGACACAAAGATCGCACTTTCCTCCTCCAGAAGTGATACTTGAAAACTTTGCCTTCGATCGATGCTTCCTCAATACCTCGAGCACAATCCTCAAATGCTTCTTGCGTTCTTCCTCTTTTCTCGAAACAAGAATATCATCCATGTACACAAATACGAACTATAATCATCGAAGACACTATTCATAAGATTAACCAAGTATGTCAGTTAGTTGCTTAGCTTGAACGACGTAACCAACCACTCATTAAATCTAGATGGAGTACAGAACACTGTAATCAGCACACTCTCCTTCGACAGTCTCGGTAGATGAAACCGCATTGCAAGGTCTAATTGAGAGAACACCCTAATAGCATGGAGCTGATCAAAAAAGTCATCAGTATGTGGAAGTGAATAATTATTCTTCTTCATTACCTTGTTCAGATCATGGTAATCCACACACAATCTCGAAAAGCCGACCGCCTCAATAGCAAACACTACAGCCTACAGGTGCTCCTCACTTCAATATACTCTATCAAATGAACCTCGTTCCAATAAGTCAATCACTTGCACCTCTAGTTCCTTTTACTCTTTGGGTGCCATATGCCTCAATGGAAAAATAATCAGTCTAGCATCCTTCACCAAATCTATAGGATCATTATCATCACATGTGATGGTAATCCAGCCACCTCCTTGAATATGTTCGGGTACTCCCTCCCTACCGGCATAGATGACAACTCATCATGTAGAATCTCGAATGAGTACAAAAAGCTAACTATTACCTTATCATTAGATAGGCAACATGTCTCCAACTTAAACCCATTATCCATCCATATTGTCACCAATTGCTTCACACAATCCACCACTACTTTGTACTTTTACAGTTAGTCCATCCCCAGAATAATATTGGACCTCACGAAACCCAAAACAAAGCAATCACAAACAATAACATCTATGACTTGACAATACCATGTAAATGAGAACCTATGGCCAAGTTAACCAAACCATCTGTTAGGTTCGATTCAAATGTTAGTCTACAAGTTGGGTCTCTATATTGGTCTGTTTATTAGGACACTAGATATAAGAATCTAACATATCGATATCAAGGAAAATATGAATAGGTATACAATAAATAAAACATACCTCTAATTGTGATTCCCTTTCCTTCTCCTCTATCGATGGAGCATTCGGCTAAGTTGGGATGGCATATACGCATAAGCTTCCATAGCCTGCCCATCCTTTATTAGTTTTGGTAAATCCTTATGGATGTACCTAAAGCCTTGGTAGTAGTAATACATCTTCTCTGCATTCCTGCAGTCCCTACTCAACTGACCTTTTGTCCTGCATTTATAGCAAGTAGGCTCAAATTTTCCCTTTTTCATGCCATCCTTTCCCCGAGATAGCTCTTCCTTAACCGACTCTAAATAGTCTATCTTAACATGCCCAGTCCTACCGTGGCTGAAGCACTTATTCTCATCACCCTTTGGATCCTTACGTTCCTTACTAATATGACCCCTCCCATTACAATTAAAGCACCTTAGGTCCCACCTTCCTTTCCTTTGATCACTTTTCTTCTAGGACTGTTTTCCACCTTTGTTGTCCGTCTTTCTCCTACCACTTCCACCTACTTGTGGTTTAGCTTCCTCTTGGGAAATAACATGCTGCACTTGCATTTTGACCATCACTATCCATTCCCCTTGTATCCTCTTTGGGCTACCTACATTACGCTCCCCATCATACAAATGAACGTTGACTACACTTCTATGTTATTTGCCATCCCATTGACCCTTCCACCCTTAGCTTTCAGTGTATAATTCCCAGTATGTCCGTCCACTCTTACAAACTTCAATGAGAATGGTCATGGGAAACTGCATCAATGAAACTTATATATGCAATTCTAATTATTACCATATACTAGTATATAATTTTAAAAAATAAAATATGAGAAGTACACTCATTCATATTGTTATCCCGCCCTTTGGATAGGCCATGACACCAATAGGCTGTGACATCAAAGACTCGACTAGAAGCCAAAGACAGTCCATCCCGAAGATCGGTTGTACACATGTCTACTACGGATACTATCCAGTTTTGTCCGAGTCCAGATCATGCTATAATCGATGTGGAAAGACAAGCTAAGATATGAAAGCTAGCGTTCCAAATTTCATGTCGACCAGAGTTTGCATGCTCAAGGTATAGATCGACCAAAATCGAGGAAGTCAATTTCATTCGGATCCATAGTGTTCGTAACCATCACAGGCTAACCCCTTCCGTATCCATCAGTGCCAACTTCGTTCGTATCCATCAGCAGTCATTATTTCGTATCAATCGAGTTTTTACACACTTCGTATCGATCCTCCTATTCATACAGTTCATATTGATCGGCAAGTTATTGTTACGAAACATACTACCCATGATCAATACAGAATGTGTCATTTTATATCGATGCGAAATCAACACCAACAATTGATACGAAAGGATCCCATAAGCATCGATACGAGGGAGTCTTTTGATCATCAATACGAATTGGAACAGAGGCTATCAATATGAGGCAACTTCAAAGGAATGATATGAATGGAGTTACATTTGGTGGATACGAACAAAGCACGATTCAAATGGAAGGAACAGTCAATCGGCATGAAAAGTGGATCGATCCTAGAAAATAATGCCACGTTACCTTTATCGATTCGTATAAGATCGATAGAACAATCATGGATATGAATCCATTGATACAAACTCGTCAGCCTTTTGCAAATCCAAACTTGCACCGATTATATCTCAAAATCTACATGTCCAATTGCTACCAAATTTTCACAGGAGCTTGCATATTACCTCAAGAATGTGCCTGATCTCAACCCGAAAATATTATTTCTTGATCGATACAAATTCCATACGTATCGATCATGGATCGAGTCCAAATGTCCGAGGATCATCATATGGGCCCACTTACGTGAGAGAAAGGGTCTTACGAGATTGAAGCGAGATATTCGCTACCTACGCTTATAAATAGTGACCCTGGACCTACAAAAAATGGACTTTTGGCTTCTCTACGCGGATACTAAATCGAAATCACTATTGTACTTTGATCGTACTATTGTAAATCTTTTGTAACCAGCAAGTCAAATTCAATAAACGTCAATCATTTCATAGCGGACGTAGGCAATACGCCGAAGCACTCTAAATTTGCATGTTTCTACATTCTTTCTTATCTGTTGATTGGTGTGATTGTTAGATCTATCTCATTTTGCATTTACTTTCTTCATGTTATCTGTTCAAACATATCCGAATAGTGTTGTGCCCAATTTTGGTACAAACACTTAGGTGCTTTCACTGAGAAAACCCAGTTTTCTCCTGCTCATTGGATCTATTGCGGATATCGGATTGCAAGAATCCAAAGAGAAGATTCAGATCTCAATCATAGAAGTTCTTCCATCTTATATAGATTTGCGCCAAGTTTAGGTGAGGACTTCGCTATTCATCATGGTCGCTACTAGGACTACCTGAACCGTTGTAGATCCAGAAGGACGGGATAGGCAGAACCTCGCACAGCTTCCCTCTACAGACCAGAACACTACTGGACCTTCGGATCCACAAGACCTTATCACCAGGGAGGAGTTCCAGCTACTGATATAATAGCTGACCCAATGCTGCCTGCAGCTTACCCAGCAGCTCCGAGCCAACGCGGAATTAACATATCGACTGAACCATGAAAGACAAAGCAGATCCAGAAGGGATCAGGCTCCCCACTCATCTATTGAAAGTTCGACTTCCTCTGATTACAATCATAGATCCATGCGCCCATGGCTAGATGGAAGCTATACATAGGCTACTAGACATCAGCTCACTTTGAATCTTGGACAAGCGAGAGTTGGTCCTTCAACCATCCACCAGACCAAACCCTCCTTCCAAGGAGGAACGGTTCCCTATCACACTACTGGCAACCACGCCACTGCCACTGCCACCGAGTTGGGAGCTGACACTCGAAATCGAATGGAACTGAACAATTGCCAACACGATGATACTCCTTAGCCTTATCTTCCTGAAGATCTAGAGCCAAGGAGGAGAGGTATGGACCGTCGACCGCTCCCGGCCCATCCTCGCATTGTGAAACCCGATCACACCTTAGACTAGCATGCCCAAAATGTCCAGATATCAGATATCTAGACAAAGATCCGCCAAATGATTCGTGAAAGCTAAGGCCTCACCAATAATGACTGGGAATCTCCTAGAGTCATACCCCTTTCACTTAAGACATCCTCTATGCCGAACTGCCTCGACGATTCAGAATGCCAACTCTACCTGTTTATAAAGGGATTTCTAACCCTAACCAGCACATTTTAAAGTATGAATGGTTGATAAATGCCGCATGGGCCGATGATGCGGTGAAATGGCAAAGTTTCCCAACCTCCCTAGGGGTATCGTGACTATGTGTTTTACTCGCCTGCCACCTCGATCTATTACATGTTTCGACCAGTTGGCTACAAAGTTTGTCAAGAAGTTTCGCATGCATGTCACAAGGCCCAAAGATGTTAATACCTTGTCCAGTGTCGCTCAAGCTCCCGAAGAAACACTCGGACGTTACATACAGAGGTTCCACGCTGCATGCGTTGAGATTAGTAACCCTAAAGACAATTCCATTTTGATGGCATCGACTAAGGGAATCGATCTTGATTACGAATTTAGCAACTGGTTGGTCGGAAAACCCACTGCGTCATTAGACCGTTTCTATTCCAAGGTGGCTCAGTTCTTGAGAAGAGAGGATGCAAAACAGTCTAGGAAAATGGATGACACATGGCCCAGTGTGGAAGGAATCCAAAGCATTGTTGTTGTGAAACAAACCAAGGAGAATTCTAAAAAGGTGTAGTTAAATATACAGAATAATCAGAATCGTAAAAAGGCGATGGAAATCATGGTAAGAAGTGGGATCGGAATCGCGGACCACGCCATAATGCTCCTATGTTTGACACATATACTCTTTTAAATACATCCCTGTATAATGTGTACTTGAAAACTTATAGCACTATCCAATATAAGAAACCTGCTCCAAAGCAATCGTCAGAGAAATAGATTCAAACTGGGAAGTTTTATAGATTTCACGATAGTTATTGCCACAACATGAATGAGTATCATCATCTATTGGATATTATAGAGAAATTGATCCGAGAAAGAAAGTTGGAGCAGTTCATTTGGGCGCCGCAGGCTTGAGGTGCGGACCCATCAAACTAAAATCAAATGCCAAATCAGGTTAGACCGGAGGAAGCCGCATGTACTAGCGGGTAGTTAGTGATTAACACTGTTAGTGGTGGTCCTCATCTAGCAGATCAGAGCTGGAGGGAAATGGAGTCGTCTGCCAGCTTTATTAGGCACACGGGCTTCGAATATTGCAGTAAATTGGTAGACGGGGCTCTGGCCAAACAGTAGAAGCCGATGACAGATAACATCGTTTTTCGAGATAGGGATGCCGACAGAGTCGAAGCGCCTACCATTGATCCACTAGTCATTTCAGCTTATGTAGGTCCTACTTGTATGAAAAGGATCTTGGTGGACAGCGGAAGTTCAGTGAACATACTCGTTAAACGATCGTGTGATCAAATGAAGATGGAAGTGAAAGATTTGAAGTCTTGTCAGTCTCGTATTCATGGCTTTAATGGAAGTGCGACTATACGCACTGGGATGGTGGAGTTACCAGTGGAGTTGGGAGTTGGAGAGCGTTGAAGAGTCTGAATATTGCGGTTTATTCTACTGGATATTGACTCACCGTACAACGCTTTCTTTGGTCGATCGGCCCTAGCTGAGTTCAGGGCTGCTATCGCCCCTTGTTATTTGACCTTGAAATATCCTACGGACAATGGAGTCGGAGCTATTCAAGGAGACTAGGTTGCGAGACGAGTCTGTTATGTTGCTGAGCTACGGGAGGCGCAGTGAAAAGAGAAAGGGAAGGGCGTAGAGGAATCTCTCTGCGTCCACTTTGTAGATAATTGGCAGTTAACGCCTGGGCCTAGGCTTGGGAACCACAGCCAATTCCTAAGAGACATTGCCCCAAGAGATAATGAAAATGAGGACTAAGTCAAAGATAGTTAGGCTTCTCCAGCAGCGCTGACGATCGATGTTTAGTTCGATAATAATGACGATACTAGAATGATAAATATTGGGCCTCAACTTAGCCAACAAATGAAGGAGGAATTGGTTGAATTTCTCCAGGAAAACCACGATGTGTTTGCCTGGATGCACTTTGACATGTGTCGGATCTCGCAGGACATCGCAAGCCACACATTAAATATTGACCCACCACTACAAGAAAAATTGCTTTTTATAACGCCAATTTATAACGCCTTGTTTCAATGTGTTATTGTTTACTCTAACTTGTTTTATTTAGAGCCAATGTTCGGCTGCATAACGCTTCTTGCCCCTAAAATTATTTCCTTTGGCCGCATCCCCGTCTAATTAATTCGCTCTTCCCTCTTTCTCAAATTATTTCCCTCATTTTTTTCTTCCCTCTTTGCTCTTTCTCAAATTATGCCCCTCTTTTTTTCATCCCTCTTCCCTCTTTCTCAGATTATTTTCTCTCCACAAACACAAAATCGACAGATCCTAAACCGAATTATTATTATCCAAGTTATCGTCCTCTCTTCAAAAGCTACACCATCCTAGCCAAAATCTATTGCTATCGGTTCATGCTGCCTTGCTTATACCATCCTAGCCAAAATCTATTGTAATCTTCCGGAAGTTCTATGATCTGGGTGATGCGAGATGGAGGCAGGTGGCTGGTTCAGTGGCAGGTTGAGCCACTGGTAGTTTGGTTTCTGGGGACATTTGAATTTTGGGTGGTCTGTTGGGCGATTTGGCATGGAAGTTTCAGGTTGGTTGCTGACGTTTGAGTTTTTTCCAAGTGGTAGGGATTTGGTTTGTGGTGGCTGTTCGTTTGTGGAGATGAAGGAGGAGGAGTGGTTGTTAATTGAGATGGGTGGTTGAGATGGTTGACGGCGATTGGATGTTGAGGGTCGTGGTTTTGAAGTGATTTTCTAAAGGTTGCGGGTTGAAGAAGATTGCAGTGCTTAAAGCAGGCAGAGAATGCAGTGTTGATGAGGGGTAGATGCAACTGGTTTTGGGGTTTGCTGAGGGATTGGGTAATTGATCTATGCAGGGAGGTGATGTAAATGAATGTGGAAGGGGTAATGAAACTTGGTGGAAGAGGGAAGTAAAGGTTGTGGGTTGATTTGAGGGTGATGTTTACAAAGAGGAGAGTGGTGTTTTCTTTGGAATTTGCTGAAAGGGAGCATTTGTTGTGGAAGAAGCACAGGTTTGGAGGAAGAAGGTTTGGTTATTGGAAGGTGATGGATTGAGTGTTAGTTCTGGTAAAATAACTTGAATGATGCAAATTTGTTGCCTTTTAAAAATAATATCCCAAGTTAATTGGGATTTACCGACTAACAATTCAATGCAGGAAAGGGAAGAATTTTAGTCATTTGGGATACCAAAGTTTGGAGGATATACAAGCTACTCATAAGCTTGCCTGGTGCACTCTAGCAGTTCAGTCTTGTTTTCTTAGTTCAGTTCAGCCGTAGAAGATTAGATCAGCTCAGTCTCTGTCACTATTATTCAAACAGTGTGATAACTTTAGTTCAGTCATGTCAATTCAGTTTAAACTGCGACTAAAGCATCATTCATCCCAGTTTTGCTTTGATGCATGTCCTACTTATTTCAGCATTATTTGTTTCAACACCACTAATCTGCTCCAGCCAAAGTTCAAATATTGGCATCAGGTTATTCCCGTCATTTGCTTTCTTTATCATACCGCCTCTGATAACTTTTGCACGCTTCAGTTCACCCTATATACTACCCCCTTCTTACCAAAGTACCGGCCTATTTTAGCTATCATAATATACTTTATTTAAGTTCAGTTCAACTTGCTAGCTAGACACAATTGCAATTTTCACTATTGCAAGTTAACTACCATCCCACGCTTTGCTATTATCATCGCTTCAATTCACATTGATGCAGTTCTATCTGCAGTCAACTGGGCTTCTACTGCACCTACATGATGTGCAAGTATAGTGCTCAGCTTTTGCATTGTTTAATACATTTAAATTTTTGCAGAACATGTTATCATTCTAACGCTGGTCCCTTTTCCCCAATTGCAACGCGGTGGTTACCTAAGAGGTTGACACCTGAGAATCGATGGGCCATCTCAGTCCTTAATGTAAATTTGTAATTTTTCTTCCTAATATATTTCTTAATGATATGCAAGTGGTAACGTTCTTTGATATCATGCCCATGCGACTTGTGGAAGTGGTAATACTTTCCAAATTTCAGGTCGGCTTCTGTCTCCTTTTATCTAATAATTGTTTCATAGTTGTTTGAACCACTCTATATATTAAACATGACGTGTGTGTCTATATATGTGTGTGTGTGTGTATTTCAGAAACAGTACAAGTTCCTGTTGTTTTTAATATTGTTCTGGTAAAATTTCGTTCGGTACATACATTGGTAGGTATTCGTTGAGAGAAATGTAAAAAGATTGTTAGGCGGGGGTTGATGAAATTTTTATTCCCATGTCCACTTTGAAATTTCTGTAATGAAGTGCGGACTAACTTGTGCTTCTGTTACAAAGAACACAAGTTAAATTGAGTTTTATTTTAGACACGGTTGCAAAGTATCATCTAATAATCATCTCAAATGACTAACAGCTTTGTTGGTGAATAAATGGAAATTTCAACTGACTAATTTTTACAAGGTTTCTCTTCCATTCACAGGACTTAGCCCTAAAGACTGCCGAACTCAATCATTAGGTTTTATTGGTTCCGTACCTTTACCTTGGGTTTCAAAAAATTATTTGAATAAAACTTACTTTATGTTATTGAATGAGTTACTACTTATGATTTTTGTGCCTATACTTCTTTCTAGAAACACATGAAAATTTTAGGTTGGAAAATACATTTTAGTGTAGCTCATGCAATTATAAGAAAGTACTCTGCATCTTAATCATTTGAACTTTGATTCTTATTTACTATAAACAATTAGTGTTTTCAAATTTGTTAAGGGTACAGACTCACAGACGTGCCCCATGGGAAGACAAATTATTATTTTTTAATAACCAATTTTATACTCATAACGGGTTGAATTAACAGACAACTTAGGTGATAAGTAACTTAACAACCTTAACCCTTGTTTAATTATGAAATGAATATTTTCTTCAAACACGGTTCTTCAACGTAAACAAGTATCGAATTCGTGATTTTTAATCTCGTAGTTTAAATTATCAACTAACTGAGCCAAAACATGTTGTACGTAGGGGCAAGGAGCAGGCGTGTCTGATAAAACTTCCGGAGTGTATTCGGGTTTCGTGTCAGATCCTGTAGCTGTTGATGCTAACTCGGTTGTAGTACACAGAGGCAAAGATGCAGGTGTTTCTGATAAGACTTCCGGGGTGGATTCAGGTTTGCTGAAGGATGGCCCATTAGGACCTTATCCGTGGACGAACCAGATGTTCTCTTTGCAACGAACCGGGTTTCATTTCCAGCCTGTGAAGAACTGGATGAACGGTAACCGATCGCAAATTTTTTAATATTAATTTTGAATTACGTCTTTGTCTTGGTTTTATTCTAATGTTGGTGTTCCTTTGTTTTTATGATCGGTGTTGATTACTTTGGACGACGGCAACAAATCCCAATGGTAAGATCCACATGTATTTTGTTTACGTTCACATTCTTGCTTTTAACGCTTACTGGGTGTAATTTAAGTACTTAACGTTGTATTAATTTGAAGTTGCGTAGATAGATGTGAATAATATGAGAACCAATTTTAAAAGGTTCTTTTCAAAATTAGCACTTCCAGCTGTTTCTTGAAAATAGTTATTCAAATTCAACGTGATGCATTCAAGATGGAGGAAGAAATATAGATGCTATTTAGTTCAGTTCAATTTTACGCGTTACAGCATACATATATGAACGAAAACTGGCCATAAGTAGGTATATTATTTCGCAAAAATAGTATAAATAATTTTTGCTACTTTGCTATTGGTGTCTATAGAAATATGTAATCTTTTTAATCACATTTAAATAGTAGAAAATATAATCGAAGAAATACCAAGAAATCAGATCTTGTAACCAAACATAGTCAACGTGATCTGTCTAGATGGTTATTGGTAAGTTCATATAATGTATTCAAACTCAAAACAAAATCCATTTAAAAAAATAACTGAATATACCCACTTTATGTTGTTTATTCATTGTGAAAAAGTACATGAGTAATATCTCCGTAAAAAAATATCTCCAGGTACACAGTCCAAAACAAAGATCATAAAGAAGTATCAAGTATCTTCCAAAACTTTAAATTGAAGAGCTTTGTTTAATTAAATGAAGTTGAAAAAAAATCTCTAATAATTACAAAACCCACCAACCAAATAGAATCATATCAACCTTTGATTCCCAACTTTTCCATATTTTCCTTTTAAAAATCCATGCCTTAGCATTGTAGTTTGTATTCAACTTTACATTGTGCTAATGGCCTTAAATAAATATGAAAGCGATACCTGACAAGTATGTGAGAGCTCCATTGTATGAAAAATATGTCACTTTGAGGCCGTCATTGGTAGATGATTCAATCCCTGAGTGACCTAAATTATAAAAGCAGTAATTATTATTCAGTCGGTACAATATAACAATCATTGAAACTGATTTATTGGTTGTGTAAGCAAACTAACTTGTACCATAAAAGTTGTCTGCTGTTATATATAATTCTATGATTGACCACTTTTCCATTAAAGAGACTGAAACAATGAAACTATGCAAGACAAAATGAACTGTAACTATGCTGATTTTCCTTTCAGAATCAGGTGATATGTATTCACAATATGGTAGCACCAGTAAATATGATATGATCCTCGTTATTGTAAGCTTGTGTTAAGTTTTTAGACTTGATAAACTGGACTATTTGCAGTGTCTTTTTGCCAACTCCGGCCATTTTATTAACTTCATTTACTTCAGCTTACATTTTCCTACTACACGCCTTTCCTGAAACAAGCAATGAAACCTATGAATGAATACTGATTAAGTCACAATTAGTATATACAAAATATCATGTTTATCAATATAAACAATGTAACTCTAAATAAAGCCTGTGTCAAGTTATTACCTGAACTTGCAAACTGAGTCTACTCATTTGATCTTCCAAACTGAATCTAGTTATTTAGAAATTTCATTTTGGAAGCTGTAGCAAAACAGCCATAACTTTCAAACGGTTTATCCGATTACTACAATTTTATTTTACTTGAGTAAAACAAATTGACTTATAGTATCTGAATGAGAGTCAGAAGAAGCAGCTCAAGGAGCAATATGGTAAGCTATCTACTTGTAACCATCAACAATTTTTTTAATAGGAAATCATGATTTATACCCCATTTTAATATTACAGATCTTAACTTCTTTCTGTTTCTCCTCTCTTACTAATTATTAGGAATAGAGCCGTGGACTTTTGAGCAACATCTTGGTGAAGCTGTTTTTATTCCAGCCGGATGCCCTCATCAAGTAAGAAATAGAAAGGTTAGTTTTTTTTGTACTCTATTATTGATTTACATCGAGTATTTCAGTAATGGTGTAGTTATTTCAGTTATACACCTGATATTTTTTCCCTTTATTTAAAATGGTACATCTACCAATTTTCTTAGATGTTATAGGATTTTCGTATAATCCTTTAAATAAATAATTTGATTTATTGGCCTTAACTAATGTTTTCCACTCTTGATAGATTTGAAAAGGTTGGCAGTGAAAAATCAGATTGTCTCAATCATGAAAAGTAATGAAAAATAACTAGAAAGTAATTTCATTTAATTCTACAAAATGTCACTAAAAATATAAGTATGATCTTTATACATGTATTCAGTTATACATATAAGGTTGCATGGCCTGAATCGCAAGTAGTTGTTGAGATGGTTGACACTACAGCTCCTATTACGCCTATGGATGTGGTGAAAACATTTATGGTACTTGATTTTTATTGTGTGTTTCTATTTTTTAATGATTAGCAACTTCATTATTTTTTAATGACTTTGTAAAAATATGAGTTGAATAGATGTGTTTTGACCTCCACGATGGGAATGCTTTTAAGTCTGGGTCACGTTTCTAGTTAGATATCATTACATTGTCATGTACTTCCATTGATTTAACCTTATCCATACAATTATCTAATTGTCATGTATATTCTCTTTTATTATCAGTGATGATCTTAGAATACTTGCGGTAGTTGGTTGTTTTGGTGGTCTCAGTTTGGCGATGAGGGATTTCGAAGTGGTGGGTTTTGGTTGCGGTGGTGGTCGATTGGGAAGACATGCTTTGGTGGTGATATACCCTTCTGACTTAATAAAAGTCAGTTGGCTACCAATTTATGCCAGAAATTTTGATGTAGATTCAAATGGATAGTAACATGTACAAATATAAAATGAGACATGCAATAATATGCAATAATTTAGTTTTTTGTTACATGTAAAAACATCTATCATTAATTATGTATCGTTCTTAATGTAATTATTTATCTTATTTGCAGGTGTGTGAAAGAAGAAGATGCTAAAGTTGTGATCTTCATTTTAATGCAAACAATCAAATATGTACTTGTTTTTTTTTTGTTAAACTATGCTACTATTTTTTGGGGTGTGCTTAAAATATTTTGCTACTACGTTTTGATGTGTATAAATATTTGGTATGTTTAAAGTAATGTGTTACATCTCTATATTTATTATCTTTTATGATTATTATTGGGTTTTTTGATATTGTGTATAAGTATTTTGCTGTCAAATCTGTTAGTATTAAAGATGCAGACCATAAAAAGCGCTATGGTATTACAAAAAGCGCTATAAATAATGATGAATGATAGGTCAGATAAGCGCTATAAAATAAGATATTATAGCAGAGTACAAGCGCTATTGTAGATGACTTTTTATAGCGGCATATTGGAGTTGTGACAAGTCACCGTGTACAATAACCTGTTCAAATACAGCGCTAATAATTCGCTATCACCACTTTCTATAGCGCAATAATACTGCTATCTTAGAAAAAACAAAAAGTATTTTGTGGCTAATAACGAATTTCATAGCGGGCTAACAGCGCTGTGATATTAATAAATAACGCCTATTTTGCCGCTATAAAAATAAATAACATAGCGAAATATTTGCGCTATGAAATTAACAATTTTTATAGCGCTTTTTTTGCGCTATCTAATGTTGGTTGTTTTTAATCACATGTCGTTATACAGCGTTTATCGAACCGCTATAATATCCTTTAATAGCGTTTTTCGGGCGCTATCGTAGGGTCTTTTTGTTGTAGTGCACGGCATGTCCCGGTCAAGCAAAAAAGGCATGGTATGGATCCAGAGAGATCTACCGCCCTAAAGGAAGAGATAGATAAACTTAGGTCGATCGGGTTTATCCGAGATGCATTATATCCAAAATGGGTGTCTAACCCTATACTTGTCAAGAAACCTAACGGGAAATGGAGAACTTGTTTTGACTACTCAGATTTGAATAAAGCTTGTCCTAAGGATAGATTTCCACTTCCCCGAATTGATCAACTTGTAGACTCAATAGCCGGACACGAGCTCTTATCTTTCATAGATGCATATTTTGCTTCAATCAGATTCCCATGCACCTGCCCGATTAGGAGCACACCAGCTTCATCATCGATCTAGAACTTTACTGCTACAAAGTCATTCTGTTTGGACTCAAAAACGCTGGAGCAACTTACCAACGGCTAGTCAATCAAATGTTTGCTAACCGGATCGTAAAAACTATGGTGGTATATAGGGATGACATGATTGTGAAATCACGATTCTCCACCAATCATATCAAAGACCTGGAAATAATGTTCAACATCCTCGGAGAGTACAGAATGAAACTCAACCCGTTGAATTGTCACTTTAGGTCATATCAGGAAAGTTCCTTGGATTCATCGTTAATGCTCGGGGAATCGAAGCTAATCCCAAGAAAATCTGGGTAATTAGAAATCTTCAGACTCCAAGGACTATAAGCAAGTTCAGAGCCTCAACGGGAACGTAGAGCATTGAGCAGGTTCATTTCAAAATCCATCGACAATGCATTCCCTTCTTTGATCTAATCAGAAAAGGGAAATAGAACTTTTAATGGACTACAGAGTGTGAAGGCGCATTCCAAGTAGTGGTTCAACACCTATCCACACCACCCATTCTGTCAAAGCCTATTGATCACGAGAGATTGTACATCTACTTGGCGGTGTCATAAAATGCAATTAGTGCTTCTTTGATTTGAGAGGAGGACAAGATACAATGGGCAGTCTATTACATCAGCAAAGGATTGATTGTAGCAAAGAGAAATTACCCAAAGTTGGAGAAGTTAGCTTACAGTCTTGTCATTGCCTCAAGGAAACTTCGCCCTTATTTCTACGCTCATCCTATCACTGTCTACACCGGCTAACCGTTATGATAGGTCCTTACACGGCCTAAGATGTCTAGTAGGTTACTCAAATGGAATATCGAGTTAAGTCAGTTCAACATCACTTACACACCGAGGCGAGCTATTCAAGGACAAGTCCTAGCAGACTTCATTGCCAAATTCACTATCCTAGAGGACTTGCCTGAAACCAACGAATCTCCAAAATATGTCTACAAGCTACATACCGATGGTGCATAAAATGACCATTGCTCAGGCACTGCGGTTGTGCTTGAAACTCTTGAAGGCCAATCTATTTGCTATGCTTTGAAGTTTGACTTCTGTGCAACCAACAACAAGGCCGAATACGAAGCCTTGTTCGTCGGACTAAGGTTTGGCAGAGATTTAAGAATTATTGCTATGGAGATTTACTACGATTGGCAATTGTTCATGTGCCATGTTCGAGGGGAATACCAGGCTAAAGACCGAAGACTAGCTGCTTATCTAGGTTGGGTCCAGGAAATATTGTATCAGTTCGATTATTATGCCATCTATTGCATACCTCAAAAATACAGCCAGAAGGCCGATTCCTTAGCAAAGTTAGCCAGAACTGGTGAGGCACATCAAATGGGACTTGTTCCTATTGAGGCACTATCTTCACCGAGTATTGATCAAATGGAGACCGACTGGTTACATGAAGTCATACCCGATAAAGAATCATGGTTGACTTCGTTTAGGAACTATCTCAAGCATGGGACCCTACCAGAGCACAGAAGTGAGAGAAGACAATTCTTTGGAAGGCTTCGTAATTTACTATCCAGAATGGAGTCATGTGTAAAAGAGGATACTCTATTCCTTTACTCTGGTGTATCGTCCATGGTGAAATCGAATGAGTATTACATGATATGCACAAAGGATAATGTGGCGACCACATCGGGAGGGTAAGCTCTTGCTAAGAAAGTTCTCCGATACGGTTATTATTGGCCGACTATAAATCGTGACGCATCAGAATATGCCACGAAATGTGACAGATGTCAGAAGTATGTTCGGATTCCAAGAGCCCTGCCTATCGAAGTAAGTCAGATTGTCAGTCCATGGCCATTCGTAATATGGGGCATCGATGTTATTGGATCTCTACCTCTGGCTAAAGGTTGCGCAAAGTATGCTATCGTTACAGTTGATTACTTTATGAAATGGATAGAAACCGAGCCCATTACTACTACCACAATGAAGAAAGTGATCAACTTTGTGGTACACAACATTATCTGTCGATTTGGTCTCCCACACACCATCATCAATGACAACGGAGCCCAATTTGATAGTGTCGAGTTCAAGAATTTCTGTCAGCGATTCCATATCCAAAAGATGTTCGCTACATTTGCACACCCTCAAGCGAGTGGACAGGTTGAAGATGTTAATAAAGTTATAAAGACAATTCTGAAGAAATGATTGGAAAAAGCTAGGGACAAATGGATCAATGAACTTCCTATGGCCCTATGGGCATATCGAACAACCCACAAGCCCATGACAGATCACACTCCATTTTTACTTTCCTACGGCTCAAAAGCCGTCGTTCCGGTTGAATTAGAAGTACCTTCTCATCGTGTCACATATTATGATCCAAATGTGAGAAATGCGGATTACGGATCTTAAGGCTGTGATTAACACTAGATGGGGGTGAATAGTGTTTTTAAAGAATTACTAAATCTTTTTGAGTTTATGTTAATTTGAACACAAATGTATCCAATATTCAGACACAGATAAGATCACAGAAACAAATATAGATGCAGAAATAAAGTAAAAGCAGTAAAGGAAAGAACACACCGGATTTTATACTGGTTTGGAGTTACCCTACATTTGGTCCCGCACAACAAGTATGGATTTCCTTTCAAAAGCAATCTTACAATTACACACTCGATTTCGAGGCAACGTTGTACACCCTCCAGAATCACAATCCTTTGGTTAGAGATACTTGATTTCTCGGGCAACAAGTTCACCCAATTGATTTCCCAAGGCTACAATCACACCTTATCTCGCTTGATTGATTTCCAAGGCCACAATCACACCTTTTCTCGCTTAATAGATTACAAAGAAGTCTATAACTCTGAATAGCACTGAGGATCTTGTCGAGATAGTGATAGAGAATCAAACTAGAAATGATCTAGTTAGATTCAATGTTGATTTCGACAGAGTAATAGTAAGAATATGTATAAAAAATGTGGAAGAAGAAGAGGAGTGAAAAACCAGAAAAACTGAATTAAAATTCGTTCAAACTAAACCCTATTTATAGAAGAACAATAACCATGTCCATTCGTGAAGAGTTATGGCGAATAGACACTTCTTTTGAAATTCAAAATTTTGAAACCAATTGACACTATGTCGACATGGGGTACTTAGGCATGCCGACATCATAAAGGAATTTTTGATGTTTTGTTTTTCTTTGAAAACAACCTCTATCTTATATTAAAACTATTTTAAACTTTATAAATATACTTGACTATGATTAAAATACATAAGTAAATATAGAGAATAATATATATACAATTTTACTATAATTTTACATTTAAATCTAAGTATAAATATTTAAAAGTTAAACATATTATATTTAAAAGATTGTTTAAAACTAAGGAAAATTTTTTTTGAAATTAAAGATAATTTTGAGGCTAAAACTATTTAAAATCAGGATAGATGTTTTTGATTCTTTTAAAAGGAAGGTTTTGAAATCATTTTAAAGACAAGATAATTTTCTAAAATCATTTAAATAAAAGTTAGCGGATACAAAACATTGTTCCACTAGATTTTTCGTAGATTCCATCCTACTTAGTGTTCCATCCCTTTAACGAGCTCGAAGTGGATTCCATTCTACGAATAAACTAGATTTTAAGATGCTAGTGCTTTTCTAGGAGTTTTAACAAAATTCCTAATTAAAATTACTTAATCTAGAAATCTTGAACTCTTGATAATCTTGATATTCTTGATACTCATGAGTCTTTAATCTTGATGTCTTGAATCTCTATACTGTACAGTCTTCATTCTTGGTACCTGCATGGTTAAATCCTACATACACACACACACACACACACACACACACACATATATATATATATATATATATATAAACTTATACTGTTAGTATTTATATTTTATAATCTATTCTAAGGTTATTGTCATTTGAACCATCATCTCAAGGACTAGCAATCTCCCCCTTTTTGATGATGACAACCTTTGTTTATAATATATTACTTCTATCCTAATAACTCCCCCTAAAACTAATAACTCCCCCTTAATCTATGCCTAACTATCCTATTTTATACTTCTCCCCCTTTGTCATCAACAAAAAAACTAACTCTAAACTATATAATTCCAAACTATATAACTCCAAACTATATAACTCCAAACTATATAACTCCCCCTAAATCTAATACTCTCTGACATGCGATTATAATGATAGTGTTATCATAAATAATCAACACTTAGATCTAAAACTAAACTTAACCCTAAACTACTAACTATCCTAAGTATATAATAATACTTTTAATAGAACACATATAAGAACACAATTATTTATTAATCATATAGTTATATTTATATTTTAGTGGGAAAAGTAAGAAAGATCATACAACAATAGGAAAGAAAGGGAAGAAACTAATTGTGTTTTTGAACATAAGAGATCTATGAATCGAACGATGTGGATAGTGGAAACATAAATTTCCACGTTGTTCGACAAGATTTCCATTTTTGTCAAAGTACACTTCTCCAACGCAAAGGACTTTGTCGTCATCTTCCACGTGCGCTTCTTCCAAGGGTTCTTCTTCTTCTTCTTCGCTAGCCTCTTGTTCTCGATCTTTAGAAGAGTCTTCATTAATCAAGATCGGGTTAGCATGATTTTCCATTAGAAATTTTGCAAATTCCTAAGGATTTTTCCTTGCCTCTCTTGTTCCTTGGCCATTCGAAGTTGCATCACTTGGATTTCTCGAGATGCAATCCAATCCATTGTGTTCCTGACAATCAATATTGCGTGTTGAGGGCCGTGCTCGAAAAGGGAGGATTGGGGGCTGACCACCAGTTTTTCTACCGGTGCTCCCACTAAAGCAATTGTAGCAGCTGAGAGCTACTGGTGCAGATCCTAATTTCAATGATTGTGCAGTGGGAAATTCAGTCATTAACTGAAGTGCATCCTTCAAAGAATCCACCATTTTCGTCACACGAGCGAGAGTAGTACGCTGAAACGGACCAGAAGTAGGAGAGGGGAACGGAAAGGTTGATTTTAAGTTTTATTTGGAAGATGAGGCCATAGTTTAATTTATTTCAGAAATTACAAAAGAGAGAGAATAGAGAGAATGGTCAAAATTTCAAAATAAGAAGAATATATAACCAATTATTTGAATTTTGGTGGGAAAAGTTTCAAAAATTAAAAAACTTTGTATGTCGACATGGGGTAGAAGGGGATGTCGACATGGTTCTTGAATTTTTGCTTATTTAATTTATTTCGAATTAATTTTGAATTATACTTGTTATTTATATTTTATATTTCATTTATTGAACAAATACCTAATTCTCTTTTTAATTCAGTAAATATAGTTTCATTTAAGGATTTTGTTAAGATATCAGCAATTTGATTCTCAGAATTGATATAATCGAGAGTAACTACTTCCTTACTAATATTATCTCTGAGAGAATGATGTCTGATATCAATATGTTTAGTTCGAGCATGTTGAGTAGTATTTTTGGATAAATTTATTGCACTAGTATTATCATAATAAATTGGTGATTTTGAGATATTTAAACCATAATTTTTTAAAGTTTGTTGCATATAAATTACTTGAGAACAAGCCAAAGCAGCATAAATATATTCTGCTTCAGTTGTTGATAAAGAGACTGTGTTTTGCTTTTTACTAAACCAGGAAACCAGAGAATGCCCCAAAAGGTGACAAGTTCCACTTGCACTTTTTCGGTCTGATTTACAACCAGCATAATCAGCATCACAGTAAGATATTAAATCAAAAGAATCATTTTTACGGTAAAATAAGCCATAATTAAAGGTGTGTTTAACATATCTTACGATATGTTTTATGCCTTTTAAGTGGGTCTCTTTAGGTTGAGATTGATATTTGGCACAGAGACAAACACTATGCATGATATCAGGTTTACTAGCAGTTATATAGAGTAGTGATGCAATCATTCCTCTATATAATTTTTGATCTACATCTTTCGAGAGATCTTCTTTACTAAGGTACTTATTGGTTGCAATGGGAGTGGTTTTTCCACTCGTAGTAGTCAAACCAAATTTACTAATTAGGTCTTTAGCATATTTTTCTTGACTAATAAAGATAACATTATCTAATTGTTTTATTTGTAATCCTAAAAAGAAGTTTAATTCACCCATATGACTCATCTCAAACTCTTTTGTCATTATTTCAAAAAATTCTTTATTCATTTCAAAATTAGTTGATCCAAAAATGATATCATCTACGTAGACTTGTACTGGTTGAATATCATTTTTATTTCTTTTAATAAAAAGAGTATTATCTACTTTACCAATTTCAAAATTTGATTGTAATAAATAAGATCTTAGTCTATCATACCAGGCTCTAGGAGCTTGTTATAGACCATATAAAGCTTTCTTAAGTTTGTAAACATAACTTGGTAATTTATTATTTTCAAAAAGTGGTGGTTGTTCAACATATACTTCTTCTTTTACAAATCCATTTAAAAAGTCAATTTTAACATCCATTTGAAACAATTTGAAATTATTATGATTTGCGAAAGCAAGTAGAATTCTAATGGCTTCTAATCTTGCTACGGGAGCAAAGGTTTTATCAAAATCTATTCCTTCTTCTTGACAATAACCATGAGCGACTAATCGAGCTTTATTTCTAACTACCTCTCCATGTTCATCCATTTTATTTTTCTAAACCCATTTAGTTCCAATTATAGTTTTATTTTCAGGTCTAGGGATAAGTTTCCAAACATCATTTCTAGTAAATTGATTTAATTCTTCTTACATAGCCGAAATCCATGAATCATCAGTTGATGCTTCTTTTGGATTTTTGGGTTCAATAGTTGATATAAAAGCTACATTACTCATTTGACTTAGTTGATTTCTAGTTTTAACAACAGATTGCATATCTCCCAGTATATTTTCTATAGGGTGATCTTTTAAAAGTTTAGTCCTTTTATTAGGATGATTAATTTCATTATTACTTTTAGTTGACTTTTGATTTTGAGTGATTAAATCCTCTTCATCGTTTGTATCTTCAAATTTTTTGAAATTTTCATCAAATGAAACATGCATTATTTCTTTGATGGTGTTAGTTTTAAATTAAACACTCTGTATGCTTTACTTCTATTAGAATATCCGGTAAAGATACCTTTGTCGGATTTAGGATCAAATTTATCTAAATTATCTTTTGTATTCAAAATAAAGCATTTGCTTCCAAAAATTCTAAAAAAAGATACCTTAGGTTTCTTTGAATGAAGAAGTTTATAAGATGTCTTATCGGTTAAAGGTCTAATTAAAATCTATTTAAAATATAACAGGCGGTAGCAACTGCTTCTGCCAAAAAATTCTTCGGTAAATTACTATATGAAAGCATAGTTCTCGCACACTCTTGAATTGTCCTATTTTTACGTTCTACTACTCCGTTTTGTTGTGGAGTTCTTGGGAATGAAAATTGTGAGTTATCCCTTTTTATTACAGAATTCCTCAAACTTTTCCTTTTCAAATTCACCACCGTGATCACTACAAATAGTTATAATTTTTAGAGAAAGTTGATTTTGAATCCTTTTTGTAAAGTTTTTAAAACATTCAAAATTATCACTTTTATGTTTCAAAGATATTGTCCATGTAAATCTAGAATAATCATCTATAATTACAGAAACATATTTACTATGATTTATTGACAGAATTTGAAATGAACCAAATAAATCAAGATGAAGTAATTCAAGAGGTTTTGAAGTTGAAATCATATCTTTTAATTTAAAAGAACTTTTTTTAAGTTTTCCTAATTGACATGCATCACATAGACTATCTACTTTAAAATTCATTTTAGGGAGACCTCTTACTAGATCATGTTTTGACAGTCTAGGTAAGAGTTTAAAATTCAAATGCCCAAATCTCTTATGCCAAATCCAAGGGTCACTTGTATTTTCCAACAGACACAAGTTATCATTTGAGACTTTCATACTAAGAATATAAATATTCTTTTTCCTGACTCCCTCAAATATAATGGTTGAAATATTATCTACAATGTGACATTTATCTTTTTCAAAATTAATTTTATATCCTTTATCGCAAAGTTGACTTATACTTAGTAGGTTATGTTTCAGATTCTTAACTAGCAAAACATTAGTAATAATAGGAGTTTTCGAGTTACTTACTTTGCCGATGCCAATCACATATCCTTTTGAATTGTCTCCAAAATTAACCAGTCCTCCGTCTTTGTATATTACATCATTCAGCATATCTGGATTGCCAGTCGTGTGTCTAGAACATCCACTATCGAGTATCCATTTTTTCTTTTTGATCTGCACAATTTGTCCATTGTAAATTGATTCCTCAATAGCCATAAAGCATGATTCCTGCACATCAAACAATTTTGGTAGAAAACGTGAATTTGAACATTGATTATATGCATATTCATGGAACAATGATGATTTGAATATTTCTAAACTAGTATTAATAAGTTTTAAAATCATAGACATTTTAAAAACTTTTTTCAAAAAATCAGATTATGAAATTTTGAAAATCTTGCTCTGATACCAAATGTGAGAAATGCGGATTAAGGTCTTAAGGTTAGGATTAACACTAGAGGGGATGAATAGTGTTTTTAAAGAATTACTAAACATTTTTTAGTTTATGTTAATTTGAACACAAATGTATGCAATATTCAGACATAGATAAGATCACAGAAACAAACACAGATGCGAAAATAAAGTAAAAGCAGTAAAGGAAAGAACACACCGGATTTAATATTGGTTCGGAGTTACCCTACATCTGGTCCCACACAAAAAGTACGGATTTCCTTTCAAAAGCAATCTTACAATTACATCCTCGATTTCAAGGCAACGAGGTACACCCTTCAGAATCACAATCCTCTGGGTAGAGATACTTGATTTCCCGGGCAAAAAGTTCACACAGTTAATTTCCCAAGGCTACAATCACAACTTATCTCGCTTGATTGATTTCCAAGGCGACAATCATACCTTTTCTCGCTTAATAGATTACTAAGAAGTCTATAACTACGAATAGCACTAAGGATCTTGTTGAGATAGTGATAGAGAATCAACCCAGAAAAGATCTAGCTTGATTCAATGTTGATTTCGGCAGAGTAATCGTAAGAATATGTATATAGAAATGTGGAAGAAGAAGAGGAATGAAAAACCAGAAAAACTGAATTAAAATTCGTTGAAACTTACCCCTATTTATAGAAGAACAACAGCCATGTCCGTTCGTGAAGAGTGATGGCGAATAGACACTTCTTTTGAAATTCAAATTTTTGAAACCAACTGACACTATGTCGACATGGGGTACTTGGGCATGTCGACATCCCAAAGGAATTTTTGATGTTTTGTTTTTCTTTGAAAATAACCTCTATCTTATATTAAAACTATTTTAAACTTTATAAACATACTTGACTATAATTAAAATAAATAAGTAAATTTAGAGAATAATATATGTAGAATTTTACTATAATTTTATATTTAAATCTAAGTATAAATATTTAAAAGTTAAATATATTATATTTAAAAGATATTTAAAACTACGGATAATTTGTTTTTGAAATAAATGATAATTTTGAGGCTAAAAGTATTTAAAATCAGGATAGATGTTTTGGATTCTTTTAGAAGGAAGGTTTTGAAATCATTTGAAAACAAGATAATTTTGTAAAATCATTTGAATAAAAGTTAGCGAATACAAAACAATGTTCCACTAAATTTTTCATACATTCCATCCTACTTAGGGTTCCATCCCTTTAACGGGCTCGAAATGGATTCCATTCCATGAATAAATTGGATTTTAAGATGCCAGTGCTTTTCTAGAAGTTTTAACAAAATTCGTAATTAAAATTACTTATCCTTGAAATCTTGAACTCTTGATAATCTTGATATTCTGGATACTCATAAGTCTTTAATCATAATATCTTGAATCTCTATACTGTACAGTCTTCATTCTTGGTACCTGCATGTACATATATATCTAAGCTTATAATGTTAGTATTTATATTTTATAATCTATGCTAAGGTTGTTGTCATCGAAACCATCATCTCAAGGGCTAACACCAAAGACAAATGCTATATTGCTTGCCGAATCTCTGGACTTACTAGATAAGAAGCGTGAAGAGGCTGATTTAAGGGCAACCGCGCACCAAACTCGAGTCTCCCGATTATACAATGCTAAAGTCCGACCCCGAACCTTTGAACTTGGCGATCTCGTCCTCAAGAGAATTCACCCGGTCCTTTTGCTTTTGAAACTAACATGGGAGGGACCGTATGTTATTGAATGAAGACTCGGAGATGGCACATTTAAATTATCAGCTGTTGAGGGTCTTACTTTGCCGAGAGCTTGGAACAACGAGAGTCTTCGTTGCTACTACACATACCATGCTTTATTTATTTAGTCTGCTTTTCATTTGCAATTTGTTTATGCATTTCGAAATTTGAACTTGTAATAAGGCAACTCACTTTTCCATAATCTTTTACTTCAGTAACAAACTGCGATCTCTTCGAGCCAGAGCAGTGATTCTTAAAATGCGTCATACGACCATTACAATGCACGGAGAGCTAAGTTCCATCATACGGTGGGACTTAATCAAATGGAGATTAACTGTGATATGACTAGTCACTCGCTAAGTGAAACCCAATCTCGGGGGCAAGCCATCACACTGGAGCCAAAAAGGATTGATACATGAAAATCCTCTAACTAACTCTGGCTCCCAGAGTGAGAGCTGGAGCATAAACTTACAAATATAGGATCAAAGAGGGTAGATCCATCCACATAGTGACTTCGCCCGTGTTTAATCCAATTAGAGGAGGATGGATCCCTCTGTCTAATGACCTCACTTGTTAACTCAGGGCAGATGTGACCCAATCGTCCACGATCCCGATAAACCTATCGTTTCTAGAGTGCGAACAAAATCCTAAAACTCAAAACTGATGTGATCGACCGTCTATTGACTAAATTTATGTCCTTAGAGAGTGGACTGGAGTATAAACTTCAATTGGCTGTGACGAACTACCTACAACTAACTCTAAGTCCCCAGAGCGCCGACTAAAATATAAACTTCAACTGGGTGTGACTGACTGCCCACAATAAGCCTAAGTCCCTAGAGTGTGGACACGGACCTGATCATTAAAATTGGTTGATTGATCGCTCAAAAAACGACTGAAGTCCCCAAAGTGTGGACATAACTTTAAACATTAAGAGGCATGATCGAACGCCCGCATGCGAGTTTGATCCCTTGAGTGTGGATGCGATTGTCAATAAGTGAGCGAGTGTAACCCAACCACTCGAATTCATCTCTCTACCACTTAGTTCCGACAAAGTGAAGCAAAAAATGTCGAAAGTGAAGAGCAACCACCGTCCGACCACTTCGAATTATCCCTAGAACTTGGGGCATGACTCCAGCACCAACTACTAATCGAGACAGTATAATGGCGAGGACTGACTTGATGTTTGGTTACGACCCAAAGCCATGACTTCGAAAATTAACAACCGAACACAAGTCCAATCCAGAGACTTGTACTTCGCAAGTGTGTCGAAAGAAAACTCAGGTGACGTAACACTTATTCAAATAAAACAAGAATTATACAAAGATCAAAAGGAAATTCTATTTCATTTATCCTTAAAAATCAAAATAGATACAAGGAGTCTATGCCAAAAAATCCTAGTAGTAGGGGCCCAACCCGCATCTATACACAACCTACAAGAACGGAAAGAAAGTTCCTAACTACCTACCGAAAAAGGGATGCCAAGATTCATTCCTCTTCCTTGGGCTTCATCTTCTTGTGCTTCTTCTCATTTGGAGTTGACCCACCAGAGTTGCCACACTTTGAGTTTTTTCCTTTGCTGGTCCTATCCCCGGCTGGGAGAAGTATTGTGGTCTCCTCCTCTGAACTCACCAGAATCGAGATGCTTTCATTATTCATGGATAGGGGCACTTTCCATGTGAGAAGATATGGGGGGAACCCCGATAATGATAATCGTGACACCCGGAGAGATCATGAGTAAAGGATCCAGTCCAGGTCTTGCAATTCCACCTTCTATGGTGCTACCCATTGTTGCGCCCGCCATCTCGGGATTAATTTCCGCCATTATTGCATTATCATAAGCAGCTTGAGTATCGGGACGGAACGCTGGCGGTCGAAGTCGATGAGATGGCCACGAACACACTTCCACCCATAATAAATGGCAAGTCAGAAAGTGGATTACCGTGGGTGCCTAGGTGCTCATACATCATTTTCTCGTTAAAAGTGAAAGCTCTCACATCAACTTCTTCTGCCGTAGTAGTAGTGGTAGTCAACATTGCCTCCGTTATGATAGCCTCCTACTCTTGATTTTGTTCTTGGGTTGCAGGAGGCATGGTCGATGCTGCTTCTATAACTGAATGGAGATAAGAGAAAATGTAAGAAATTTCATTTGATAGTACTCCAGACTTTGAATGAGTTTGAGAAGTGTTCATAATACCTTCCTTAAGTTAGCTTGTTGCAGGGGCCGGAGTTCCTCCTGACACGTGCTCGCGAGCTGGAGATAGCTGCAGGCTGGTTCAGATCATAGGTCGGCATAGGTAAAGGATCAACCGTAGGAGCGGATTCAAGCTGGGTTGATGCAGGGACCTCAAAGCTTGTACCATATTTCTCCACACCAGAGCCCTCTCCCACCTCCAAGTACTAAATAGCGAGCTTTTCTCTCTCAAATGCAACCATGGCATCATGAAGAACTCTCCTCTCTTCCTCATTCAATATTTGATTTTCCAGATCAAATTCATTGATAGATTCAGTGTGATGCTCTGCCTTCTTATTGGCCAAGATACAGTGCCATGCACTATGTAAATGAATTGGGAAATCACTAAACCAGTGTTGGTCATGGTACTTTAGAACGTTGATATTGTAAGTGTTTAAAAGATCTTCAATATTAGTCCCAAGTCTGGACTCCGTGGCTCTGGCCACAACCTCAACCCTGACTTCGGCCTCCTGAGCTTTCAACTTTGCCTCATCGCGCTCGTTTCGAGCCTCCACAGTTTGGTCACAGGCCTTCTGAGCGATCTTGTGAGCTTTATCTTTTTCCTTAACAACTTCACCATATTTGACTTTAGGCTCTGCCGGCTCTCGGAGTGCTATGTCTTTTTCAGCAGTGACTATGGCGTTCTTGTGGCTCATATCATCTATTAACCTTAAATGCTCCTGCCTCGTCCTCTCTATTTTCTTATTTGCCTCATCCACCTTTTTCAGGGCCTCTGTTTTAGAATTCCTTAAGGTATCATTCTCTCCAGTGAGCAATGTGACGATGCGATCCTTCTGGGCTATGGTTTCTTGAAGCTTTTTAATTTTCTTCACACGCTCAAATGCCACAGCTGAAACTTTCTCATCGGCTTTCTTCCACTCTCGGTATTGACCAAAAGTGTGATAGACATGAGCATGAACGATTTTTTCTGCTCCATCTAGAAGCACAGTCAAATGTGGAGGAAAATAGAAGCCGTCGAAGCTATATGTTTGGAAAATCACACTTCAGTTGAGCTATCCGAGCAGTTCGCTCACATGTCGTCTCTGTAACTGACGAAGTAGCTATGATAGAGGTGTCCAGCCTGGTTGTATGACAATGTTCGTCGGATCTTAGAACTATAAGAGGCGCAAGTTGGCGTAGAGTAGCAACAATATGTGTCCTCGAACTAGGAGGTGGTAGCGAAACCCTAGGGAGAGGAGCGTGATCAGGAGCGGCGTTTATCTCGCCTCTCTCTTTCTCTTTCTCATTCTCTCTTTCTTTTCCTAGCTCTCTCTATGTCATAATAATCCCTCTCTTGACTAGAATAGCGACTTTCATAGTCAGAATCGCGCCTGCAAGGTTCCCTTTAAGAACTGGAAGATTCGTGTGCAGTGCGGAGACTACAAAGCATATACAGTTTCTTTGACATCGAATCTGCAAAATTTACAGAAGGGAAAAGTTAGTTGTTTTTGAAGATTGGATAGCTCGTGAATATTGAGTATGTAATGTAATGACGTGTATGCATGTATGTGTTAAGCCCCGACCAACCAGTTATATCGGCCATACTTGAAGGAATTGACTCGCATAGATCAAAAGCGCTCTGAAGCCCTTCATATCCGGTATCTTGTTCAACCGACATATTATACTAGATTGGAATGTCTGCAAGACCTTCGAAGGGGTTCCCTATGTGTGAGGAAGGAGCCTCCGGAATTATAATACCAGTGGTTAGCAAAGACACAGCCATGGATTTCCGTCTCGTAGACTTACAAAGCTTATGTGCAACCGCCTTGCCTTTTCTTTTTCCCTCTGAACATCGAGCACTCTCTGAGGGTCCAGCTACTGGTTCATCTTCAGTGTGCATATCTTCTTTGCCACCCTGCACAGCAATTACAATTTCCTGTGCTCTACGTATAGCTTGTCTTACCGGAGCTTCCCTCAGATATCCTTCAAGCCCTATGCTCTGATTTCCATCAATCAGCCCAGCGTCCCTTAGATTTTTGTTCGTAAGAACTGCTTTGATCTCTCTAATCTCGCTCGGCACCTCTTGAAGAATCTTGACGATTTCCGTAAGTTGATCGCCTTCAGGTCGAGGAATTGATGCTATAAAGGGAAAACAACATTAAACTTAGTATCAATAGGGATTAACTGATTAGTCGCTAGAAGAATTGCAACATTTATGTCCAACTAGCCACCGTCTAGCAAATCCTGGTAGCACTGAACGTAGATCCACTCGGTTTTGAAATAGTTAAGCTTGGTCCAAATCCCAATCACAATTTGATAGTTTCTGACTCCCTCTAAAAATGTGAAAGAGGGATTATCTCCCCGACTCTTTACATTGAACAAGAATCTGGCTACCTCTGGAATCGGAGCCAAAAAAGATGCTCCATGAAGACAATGAATAGGTTGTTCATCATAGCATACCTGTATGATGCAACTGTGATGGGGCAATACCTAAATAAGATAACCCTCCCCAATATATTGATTGAATGGTGGAAGCGTCCTAGCTGTGTGGGAAAATCAATTAAAAGCGTTGTACCCTTCTGAAGGAGTATGTGGCCTATCGTTCGACCCTGGTAGCAGGACATCGTTCAACGATAGCCCGTGCCGCAAACAAATTTTACCCAAGATATCTTTGAAATATTGGATGGTATGGAATCTTGTTGATTCCTAATGAAGGTTGATTCTAGTAGCTCATCCGGAGCTGGACTTGTGACTTCTTCCGCGATGGTCGGTATCTCTATTATCAAAAGGGATGGACTCTGAACCTCCTGCTGCTGTTAACTTTCGGGCTCCATAGCTAATCAACTCAGTGAAAACCATCGTTAGGTGACAATAATCTCGTGTTTTCCTAGAGTAAAATGCATGAGTGTGTTGTGGAATGTAATGCTATGTAATACTTAAGAAAACTCTATAAAGATTAACAAAGTATCCGAATGAAAAGACTTCAAAATTTAACCAGAGTAACCGCCATCGTTGACCATCACAACCATGCCATCCAAACTTTAGAGATCTATCCAAGTTGAGATTCGTTAAATGTTGTCAGGTTACAGCTCCATCAATGAGCTTCGAAAGGCAGTCAAATATGCAGTGAAATGCTTAAGTCAAATTATGCAAGGCAGAAGCTCGTCGGAGTCAAGTATTCGAGATTTCAAGTCGTATCGCTAAAATTTTAAACTCGGATCGACCATCAAAGTTCATTTCAGCCCGATCCAGAAAGCACCAATTTGTATCTGTCGAAGGGCATTAGTTCGTATCAATATCGAGCAACCTACTTCGTATCCATCCAAAAAAAATCAATTCGTATTGACCTAGTAATGTCAGGCTTCGTATCGATCATGAACTGTAAGTTTCTATCTATCTAAATCGAAATTTTCATATCGATCACCGAGGATCTCATGTCAATCGTTTGTTCCTCGATTTCGTGTTGATCATTCCTATCGGTATGGATGGCCACAACACTAGATCGATATGAACTTCCCCTTCACAAATAGATTCCTGATCGATACGAATCCTCTACTTAGAGTCGATATAGATTAGATTTTTCTCCCTTTCCTTTGTCGATACAAAGTTGAAATCAAATGTCCTTCCACCGTTCTTCTTCTTCTACAAAGCAACGCAGAGATAATTGCTAATCACCTTTGACCGTGCTTTGGCCTACCTATGGTCATTAATCCATCAGAATCGACGACAAAAGACAAGTAGGATGGAAAGGATTTAAGTCTCATCGTCTACACATTGAGATTATTCAATGTATTGCCTAGTATTATCAGTTAATTTGAGAATTTAAGGGTTAGGATTTAGGAGCATGAGCATTTTTGTTCCTTTTAGAACCGATACGAAAGTAGAAGATAGAGAAAATAAGAAAAAGATGTTAAGTATCAAGCTTTATATACTACATAAGTGACCGTTCGTATCCCAATGTGCCTAATTGGTTAAAGCAGTCGAGGGAGTGATCGACACAAGTGGCAATTCGTATCCAATGTTTGATAAAGGCAATTCCAACACCCTCGGTTCGAAGCAATAGTTCAAAACCATCATACGACCAAGGCAAAGCGAATGCCACTAGATCGATGCAAAATGAAACGTGGAAGATTATCAGAACTGTAATAACCCGCAAATCCGTACCCCTTGAGTCAACACTATTCTACATAAATCAACTCAAGTTGTATAGAAATACGAACCATTTGGGTTAAAGAAGAAGAGGTAGAAGAAGAAAATAGAAAACAATATCAGAATCTAACCATCGCAGCGGAATAAAATATAATAGATAATAATTGATATTTACACAAAATCTAATTTATCTGTATATATATATATATTACAACATCAGAGTTCATCAATCACAGCTCAACATCAATAACCTACATCTGGATATACAGCTAATCAACATAGCGGAATATACATATAAAACAAGTATGAAAATACGTATCGTCATCCAACTCGTCTCCTGAGCTCCACAACATCAAATCCTGTATCCAATAATACTCGGTTTGACCCGAGCATTACAGTTAGATAACACCCAAGTCAGTCTGGAATACTAGCGTGATAAAATCACACTCAGTTGATTATTAAAGTTTCAAAGATCCTTTGAAAAATAAAAGCATCTCGTAAGACCACGCCACAAATAAACATGTCGGGTTTTTACCTTACGATAGCTAAAACAATTTTTATAGAAATCCTCTGATATTATAATAGGGTCTATATACAAATACTTATAAAATAGCCGAAATTGTTACATTCATTAAATTCCAGCTACTAGCCACAGAGTGGGTAATATAAACAAAACTCGTACAAGGCTCGTAGGGAGAATGGATTTCCAACTAATGACTAGGCACTGGGGTACCACCTGTCACAGTACGTAGCCTAGATCACAGTACCGAGGAGTGCGACCGCTCCTCTGCAACACAAGATCGGGACAACCCCTTACTTGATAATCCCGAGTGAGATCACCCCACGGTTGGGATCAGCAACCGCCCACTAAGCCGAATAAAAAGGGTCATCTAGACAGGAATGACCTCACCCTGCTCGGGTGCTACCCACCTAGCCTTGCTGCATAACCCCTGATTTTCAGTCATTCCCATTTGATGAGGCTTGAGGCTAAGCATTACCTTTTTAGAACATATCCCTTAGAATGCCCATCGTCCACCTGACGATGTTACGCAAGCATTCATCCATACAAGTCCGTCCCGGGTTCGAACGGAACCGAAGGCACTATTCTACTACATCCATTTCGGCAATATCCTCAGGATTAGTAGCGACTAGCCCTTGCACTTCACTGCACCATCTTCGAATTCAAACTCGTTTCCGTGAAACGTTCAAACTAGATCGAAGTGGTTTTCGAGAAATAAATCTCGATCTCGGTCTCTTCGAAACGATCAACGTATTTGTTAAATATTGATAGTCGGTTATTTAACTATCAATTAATATTCACAACATCCATCGCACAATAAATAATTTCCCAAATTATTTATTATTCTCAAATTATCTTCACAAGATATATTTCTATTTTCAACCCTTTGAAAATAGTTTCAAACCATCTTCCATTTCCAGACTAAGCTTTCCTAAATATTTACTATCTCCACTGAAATCATCAAGCACAAAACGAGGTTTTTTTTAAAATATTTTAAAACACTTTACTTTGAAACATACATTAAAATATTCAAGTTAAAACTACTTCAATAATTTGTTAAAAATACATACTATATGAATATTTGAGGATTAAGTTACTTGATAAAATATAAAACTAGATTTTCACTTGTAAAAACAAGATACTAAGTCACTCTTTAAATATTTACTGCTTTAACAGGTTAAAAGAAAATACTTACTTTAGAATTTAAATATTTAGAAATAAGAAAATTTTCAAAACTTGCTTTTTAAACAATTTTAAAACCTTTAATTTATATTTTTAAAAAAAATACTTTGAAAACGTGCTTGGTTAACCATGGAAAATTTCCAATTTCAATCACTTAAATCAATTTTCCAAATTGATTTCCAATTTACTCCATTTGAAATAAATTTCTTTACTTTCCCAATTCATTACAAAATTCGTTAATTATGCACTTTATTATTATTATTTTTATTATTTTCCGTTTGATTTTAAATCTTTTAACTGAAATATACAAATTTCAGCTTTTTCCCAATTTCTTCTTTATTCTTTACAATAATTTAAATCTTAAATTTTAAATAAATGTTTTATTCTTTTAAAATAATAATACTGAAGTTTAAACTTCACTAATCTTCTGATTTTTCAGTATTTCCCTTTCTGTACTCAAGATTTATTTATTAGAATTTTAAAGTCACTTTATTTCCTTTCCAATTCATTCTTAAATTTATTCAAATTTCTATAACTATTTTACTTACAAATTCACTTCTTTTATTTTCTTTCCAAAATCCAATTTATAGATTTTTGGTAATTCATTATACCCAATTATATCCAATCGAACCATAGCATTCAATATTCCAATATAATTTACCACAGAATATCAAATAGTCACAACAGAGGGTATTAATTAATTTAAATAAATGTTGAGGGATCCAGTTGGATCCCTCCAACCTGTTCCCTACATCCACAGACGTTAGCACAATATAAAGTACCAATTCCAAAATATACCATACTATAGCACATCAATCAATTCAACCATTCAAACAATTATTTAAATTTAATCATTTAAATTTAAATTTAAATTCAACTGAGTGAGATTAACTCACCTTTATCGTTTTGCAGTCTGACTCAACCGGCTATTTCCCTCACAAAAAATTGGACCTTGAATAACATTAGAGGATTTTATTAATATTTGAACAAATCGAAAAATCCATTATCATTTACTAGTTTTCATTTTAGCCAATGATTAAATTTTAAACAAATAATCAATCTAAACAAATTTCCTTTAATAACTAAAATGATTTAATAAGTTGATTGCACGAGTTAATCACCTTAATACTTATATTTTTATTATTTTTATTTTTATTATTATATAGTTATCTTTATTTTTTTAGTAGGTAAAAACATATATGTACATTTATTTCTCTTGAACTACATACATATTTATAAAATAGGTTACAGATTTCAAAAATACAACTTTTTTATAAATTCTTTAAACATTTAAAAACCCTTGTATGTATATAAAACAAACATTGTAATATGCTAGTAACCCAAACTATTTTTAAACAATACATAACCTAATTTTTTTTTTCTTATGACAAATTAATTTCGTTGTTTACTATTATCGGTAAATAACTTAATTAACCAAATTCAAATTAAAATTTTTATGTGTATTACAAAAATTAACTAAAAGAATACCTCACAGCCACCATGGAGCACCATCTCGAAAGACCCAAATCGTGATCCTCCCTAAAGCATCGTGCCGGACCAAATTCCTCGGTTCCATCCCGAAATCGAGCCCATACACAACGATGACGTCACCAAAATCAGAGCATCTCTCACGACCCCCCCTCCAGTCACTTCGTAACCCTAGATTACGATTCCAAATCGCGCGTCTCAAAGAATGGTCGAGCTCTCCCCTCGTGCGAACGAGATTCGCAGCAGTTCGACCCCCCCTCCAGTCACTTCGCAACTTGAACTCCAATTGAATAAGCACCCTTTTCTTTCGAGCTGTTCGATTTTTTTTATACGAAATCGTGGATCTGGAATAAGAAGAGAAGAAAGAGGGGCTCGTGTTTCAGCAAATTTGAATAGAAGGAGAAAAGTTTCGATGCTGAACATCATATGCCCCTTTTTTATTAGGAATTGGATTTGAATTCGATGGAGGGGAAAGGCGACTTTGAACAGAAAAGAAAAGAAAAGGGAATAACACGGGAGGCAATGACCGAGCCGGCCATTGATAACTTTATTTATTTTTTTCTTCACCGATGATTACTGAAAGTGGAGGAGAGGCTCGGTTTTAAACGAAAAGCATTAGCTTCTGAGGGAAGACAGAGTACGTGACGTGAACGAGCGTTGGTTGGTGAAGGTTGTTTATACGAGAATATACTTATATAATTTTAATTGAATTTTCGATGAAAATTTTCAACGCATTTATATATCGTACGCTCACACAACAACTCCAAACGCTACAAAATTTGAAACCCGATAATAACACACTATTACGGATCCAATGGAACTAGTTTCGTCGAATTCCAAGACTGTGCCTCGGAAGGCTATTTTTAAATTCAATTTAAATGATATATTTTTAAAACTGAACAAATCAGTGTTATATTCAATTTTAAAACTTCTATTATCCTCAGTATCATCAATATAAATTTTATAAGCCTTCAAATTATATTTTAACAGGCTTAAAATTGCAGATTCAATATTTTTTTATTCAACTTCAAATTGTTTAATTCAATAATTTAATTATCAAATAAATAGTGATATTTGAATTCAAGTTAAAATTAACTTTGAAATATTTAAAAAAAATCAATTAAATATTCCGATTTTAAATGCTCAAAAATTCCGGGTCGTCACATTCCTCCCCCTTAAAAGAATTTCGTCCCCGAAATTACTAATTAGGAAGAATGGTCCAATACCCGTTTACTTTTTCCCTGAAACCAAACGGTTTCTAACAATTCAACATCTTACCAACTATCTTTTTATAAAAGACCCATTAATATTCTTATTAACTTTCCAAGCTTTTCCCTAGTTCCCAAATAACTTTACTTATTCAACTATTCAAATTATAATTCAAAACCAAGTTTAAAATTTTCAAAATTTCTCGAAAATTTTCTAGCTCTCTAAATTTCCAAATTTTTTTGCCAGCGTCTTATTTGCGCGGCTAGCTCAGTACAACTACAAAAGGCCTCTACGGGCTCCCAAATTCCAAAAGAAACAAAAAGCCAAGTGGCTAGATCCAAAAACCCAATCAAATTTCATAGAAATTTAAACATATACCTTTTTGGTCGGGCAATTCAATTTTTATCATCTGAAATCAAAACCAATTTTCCTTTCTCTTTATAATACCTGCATATCCTGCTTAGCACTAATGTCCAATCACAGTATTCCAAAAATTATTTTATCGACTTCCTTACAAAATGTCAATATCTATTCATTCCAATATTAACCTAGATTATATTTGTAGTATCAATTTCCAATTAAGAATTTACCATTCCTTTCTCAAGTTTAGTATAAGCATTTTATACGTTTCTTTATTTATTTCCACCTTACCACTTTAGTTTATATCTATTTCTATTTAATTTGGTTTTTCCATTTCCATATGAATTCAATTTATCTTCAACTCTGAGTATTTGAAATTTTATTTTCCATTTACAACTACTATATGTCATTACTTTAAATTGGTTTCATTTACTAATTTATTTCAATTTCCAGTTTGAAACCGTTTTGTCGTTAACAAAAATTTTCAAATTTTTCAAAAAATTTCTAACTCCCAAAATTTCTGAAATTTTTGGCAGAGTCTCCTTTGTACGGAGGAGCTTTTGCAATTTTGACAAAAGATATAAATATATATACATCGACCCACACGGCTGGAAAAACCAAAAACAGTTCATATTTCCTATTTTTATAACGTAGGCGTACCTTATTTAGCATTTTTAAGCAAGCAGCTTATTATTTTTAGCAACTAGCGCAACCAAATCCAACCACACGGCTCTCAGGTACCTGTACTTACTCAATTTAAACATGTAAGTGCCATAAATATGAAGTTTAACAACATTTCACTTATTTGCAATAGTTAAACATATGAATTCTAAAAGAAATTCACACCAAACATTTTTCCGTAAGCAACTTATACAATTTTCGTACTAATTCCACTGTTCCAATTGATTTATAACCATTTTCATTCAATTTGAATGGTTTTCAATCCATTCGTATACAACTCATCAATTTGAATGGTTTAAAACTCAAGCGCTTACATTTAATTTATTTTTTAGCAAACCGAACTCATATTCAATTCAATTGCTCTCAAAATCAATTTATTTTACTCCTATCAATTCATAGAATTTTAATTACTTCCATCTACATCAAATGACAATTTATTCTATGCAATTTGACGAGATCGGTGTGAATAGATAAGTATTTATGTTTTATATCCAATTTAAATGGATTTCAACTCAATTTATACTTACTTCTATTCCATTTTTAAATTTATTCTCAATCCATTTGCTCTCATTTTCATTGCATTTTTAATTTGAATCCATTCACTTCATTATTCAAACAGGTTTCACTAAAAACCATTTGATCTAGCTCGACACATTCTGTTTAAATTTCATTCACAATCCATTCATTTACAATTCATTCCAAAATTGTTTATTCCGAGCTATTTTATTTAGCTCGAAGACAATCCAGGCTATTTCATTCAACAACCATTTCAATTTTTTATTCACGATCTATTCATTTGCGACCCATTTCTTATCCGCATTAATTTAAATCCATTCTATTAACTTGAAAACATTCTATTTTTCTTATCGTCACTAAGTTATTTCAATTGCTTAACAATATAAATGATTTACAATTATTTAGTTAAGAGTTTCATTCCATTAAATATTATCTGTAACTCACCGAATTTTATTTTGATTAAAATTTATTTTCACTTGATTTAAATCCTATCAATATCATTAAACTTAGTTTTAAGTTGAATTCAATTCAACTCTCCTCCATTTATTCAGCTTAAGTCAATTTACTTTAATTTATTCAAATTTTATATTTAAGCTCATTTTCATTTTACAAGTAATTTTTTCTCTTCTATTCAACTTAATTCTATCTCAATCAAATCTCATTTCAATCTACAATTTATTTTGATTAGTTATTATAAATTTTAAATTTTCAAATTCAACTCATTTAATTGATTACATGGTCATTTCCAATTTATTTCCACATATTTGGATTTTATTCGCTATACAAACCATTACATTTTTAATCTAATTTCATTTTTATTCGATACATTCCCAATTATATTTAATTTGTTAACACTTCAAGTTAAATTTTAAATAATAACTCAAATTCTGAATCCGCAATCCATTTCCAATTTACCACCCAATTTCGTGAACTCACAATTCAATTTCATTTACTTCACCAACAATTTAAATCGAATTTGATTTATAACTTGAGTTTTATTTCCAATTACATATTTCATTATCTAATTTATTATCTAATTAGTTTTTCCCCTGGTCAAAATTCAATACTTGATTTTTAATTCCTAATATCACTTCACTTAATTTCCTTATGTTTGATTTATTTTATAATTTAAGTTTGGATTTTCGTTTTATTTTCCAATTCATCAAACACATTTATTTTGGGTTTTCTGTTTCACTTTCAAATTTTACAAGTCACGACTTATTATTTTACACATTTTCATTTATTATAGGCTTGAATATATTCTTCCTTTATTTTTAACTCAAGCCTTATGCCTATTTATAACCCAAGCATATTTTTATTTCCATGGATTTCTAATTCTTTTACAAGTTATTCTAATTTATTTATTTCAATCTAATACCTATCCAATTTATTTCTTATCCAACTTATTTCTACTTATTCAGGTAATAATATAACTACATTCCAATAACTCAATTGAATTTTTATTCCAATTCAATTTTATTTTAACTCAGATTTACTTAACTCAATTCGATATCAACTTAATTCGAATACAACTGGATATTATTTTCAGCCTATTCAATTAATTTCAATCTAGTCAAATTTTTATTTCCCAATCCAAGTTAATTTAATTTTAACCTTTCACTTTAAATTTAAATTTCCAACATTCAAAGCCTATATTTCCTTCCCGATTTAAAAATCATCTCAATTTATAAGCTTATAACTATCTCATCAGGATTTTCCAACACCCGGCTTTTGGTTTCAAATTATTTTGAAATCTACAACATCTCAAATCACATTTCTCAAAAGTCAAACCAATCCCGGTTTTATTCCCAACAAATTTCCTTTGAAATATTCAAAAATAACTAGTTTTTCTAAGCAAATCAATTTGGCAGCAATCCTTCACTTAGAAATTCGAAAATGAATACTGATGATGCGGCCGTCATCGTCAGAATTATTTCCCAATGATCCAAGTGATTTCAATGCTATATCACTTTCAAATCCCTGTAAAACAAATTTCCTTTCATAAATACCTCTAAAACAATAATGCTATTATTTATCTTCAAATACTTCGATTAACACTTCCAAAGTCTCCGGGATTTTAAATTTCCAAAGCCTGCTTAAATAAATTTTAACTATAATTCATTTGTACAGTTTATGCTTATACAAATTTCCATTTGATTGTATTTCAATTCATAAATTACATTTATAATTCATATTTATAAATTTCATTTTATAATGAATTTATTCCCCTAAACTTTGGTTATATTTTCAATTTCTAGTTCAATTTTTACACAACGATGATAATAATTTAATATTATTTTTCCTAACATCTAATCAACCATATATTTTTGGCTAAAATAGTTTACAAATTTTTTTCTTTATCTCAAAATATATTTTTGGCTAAAATTATTGCATTCACCCACATTTAAAACAATACCGTGTCGAACTGTTATATTCATGTGTTTAGAAATCCCTTCAATACAGTTGTGCAGACTGTGTCGACAAAGGTTCATTTTCCACTCAATAAACCAATCAACACAATATTAATACAATTTATATCCACTAACAAATACGCACTCCTATCTATTAATACGCTCAAACTCATTCTACAGTACTATAGACTCTATTTTATGAGTAATTCCCACCAGAGCCAAGGTTATCACCAACCTAAGCTCAGATACCAAGTGTAACGGCCCGCAAATCCGTACCCCTTGAGTCAACACTATTCTACATAAATCAACTCAAGTTGTACAGAAATACGAACCATTTGGGTTAAAGAAGAAGCGGTAGAAGAAGAAAAATAGAAAAAATATCAGAATCTAACCATCCCAGCGGAATAAAATATAATAGATAATAAATGATCTTTACACAAAATCAAATTTATCTGTATATATATATTACACCATCAGAGTACATTAATCACGGCTCAACATCAATAACATACATCTGGATATATAGCTAATCAACACAACGGAATATACATATAAAACAAGTACGAAAATACGTATCATCATCCAGCTTGTCTCCTGAGCTCCACAGCATCAAATCATGTATCCTATAATACTCGGTCTGAACCGAGCATTACAGTTAGATAACACCCGATTCAGTCTGGAAACCAGCGTGAGAAAATCACACTCAATTGATTGTTAAAGTTTCAAAAATCCTTTGAAAAACAAAAGCATCTCGTAAGACCACGCCACAAATAAACATGTCGGGTTTTTACCTTACGATAGCTAAAACAATTTTTATAGAAATCCTCCGATATTATAATAGGGTCTATATAGAAATACTTATAAAATAGCCGAAATTGTTACATTCATTTAATTCCAGCTACTAGCCATAGAGTGGGTAATACAAACAAAACTCGGACAAGGCTCGTAGGGAGAATGGATTTCCAACTAATGACTAGGCACTGGGGTACCACCTGTCATAGTACGTGGCCTAGACGACAGTACCGAGGAGTACGCCCACTCCTCTACAACACAAGACCGGGACTACCCCTTACTGGATAATCCCGAGTGAGATCACCCCACGGTTGGGATCAACAACCGCCCACTAAGCCGAATAAAAAGGGACATCTAGACAGGAATGACCTTGCCCTGCTTGGGTGCTACCCACCTAGCCTTGCTGCATAACCCCTGATTTTCAATAATTCCCATTTGATGAGTCTTGAGGCTAAGCGTTACCTTTTTAGAACATATCCCTTAGAATGTCCATCGTCCACCTGATGATGTTACGCAAGCATTCATCCATATAAGTCCGTCCCGGGTTCGAACGGAACCGAAGGCACTATTCCTACTACATCCATTTCGGAAATATCCTCAGGATTAGTAGCGACTAGCCCTTGCACTTCACTGCTCCATCTTCGAATCCAAACTCGTTTCCACGAAACGATCAAACCGGATCGAAGTGGTTTTCGAGAAATAAATCTCGATCGCGGTCTCTTCGAAACGATCAACGTATTTGTCCAATATTGATAGTCGGTTATTTAACTATCAATTAATATTCACAACATCCATCACACAACAAATAATTTCCCAAATTATTTATTATTCTCAAATTATCTTCACAAGATATATTTCTATTTTCAACCCTTTGAAAACAGTTTCAAACCATCTTTCATTTCCAGAATAAGCTTTCCCAAATATTTACTATCTCCACTGAAATCACCAAGCACAAAACGAGATTTTTTTTAAAAATAATAATAATTTAAAACACTTTACTTTGAAATATACTTTAAAATATTCAAGTTAAAACTACTTCAATAATTTGTTAAAAATACATACTATATGAATATTTGCGGATTAAGTTACTTGATAAAATATAAAACTAGATTTTCACTTTTAAAAACAAGATACTAAGTCACTCTTTAAATATTTACTGCTTTAATAGGTTAAAAGAAAATACTTACTTTAGAATTTAAATATTTAGAAATAAGAAATTTTTCAAAACTTGCTTTTTAAACAACTTTAAAACCTTTAATTTATATTTTAAAAAAAATTTCTTTGAAAACATGCATTGTTATCCATGGAAAATTTCCAATTTCAATCACTTAAATCAATTTTCCAAATTGATTTCCAATTTACTCCATTTGAAATAAATTTCTTTACTTTCCCAATTCATTACAAAATTCATTAATTATGCACTTTATTATTATTATTATTATTATTATTATTATTATCCGTTTGATTTTAAATCTTTTAACTGAAATATACAAATTTCAGCTTTTTCCCAATTTCTTCTTTATTCTTTACAATAATTTAAATCTTAAATTTTAAATAAATGTTTTATTCTTTTAAAATAATAATACTGAAGTTTAAAATTCATTAATCTTCTGATTTTTCAATATTTCCCTTTCTATACTCAAGATTTATTTATTAGAATTTCAAAGTCACTTTATTTCTTTTCCAGTTCATTCTTAAATTTATTCAAATTTCTATAATTATTTTACTTACAAATTCACTTCTTTTATTTTCTTTCCAAAATCCAATTTATATATTTTTGGTAATTCATTATACCCAATTATATCCAATCGAACCATAGCATTCAATATTCCAATATAATTTATCATAGAATATCAAATAATCACAACAGAGGGTATTAAATAATTTAAATAAATGTTGAGGGATCCAGTTGGATCCCTCCAACCTGTTCCCTACATCCACAGACGTTAGCACAATATAAAATACCAATTCCAAAATATACCATACTATAGCACATCAATCAATTCAACCATTCAAACAATTATTTAAATTTAATCATTTAAATTTAAATTTAAATTCAACTGAGTGAGATTAACTCACCTTTATCGTTTTGCAGTCCGACTCAACCGGCTATTTCCCTCACAAAAATTTGAACCTTGAATAACATTAGAGGATTTTATTAATATTTGAACAAATCGAAAAATCCAGTATCGTTTACTAGTTTTAATTTTAGCCAATGATTAAATTTTAAACAAATAATCAATCTAAACTAATTTCCTTTAATAACTAAAATGATTTAATAAGATGATTGCACGAGTTAATCACCCTAATACTTATATTTTTATTATTATTATATATTTATCTTTATTTTTTTAGTAGGTAAAAACATATATGTACATTTATTTCTCTTGAACTACATACATATTTATAAAATAGGTTATAGATTTCAAAAATACAACTTTTTATAAATTCTTTAAACATTTAAAAACCCCTGTGTGTGTGTCTATATATATATATATATATGTAAAACAAACACTGTAATATGCCAGCAACCCAAACTATTTTTAAACAATACATAACCTAATTATTATTTTTTCTTATGACAAATTAATTTCGCTGTTTACTATTATCAGTAAATAACTTAATTAACCAAATTCAAATTAAATTTTTTATGTGTATTACAAAAATTAAATAAAAGAATACCTCACAGCCACCATCGAGCACCATCTCGACAGACCCAAATCGTGATCCTCCCTAAAGCATCGTGCCAGACCAAATTCCTCGATTCGATCTCGAAATCGGGCCCATACACAACGATGACATCACAAAAATCAGAGCTTCTCTCCTCCCACACGCTCGCGCGACAATAACCAAAGCCGTGCATGACCCCCCCTCCAGTCACTTTGCAACCCTAGATTACGATTCCAAATCGCGCGTCTCAAAGAATGGTCGAGCTCCCTCATGCGAACGAGATTCACCGCAGTTCGACCCCCCCTCCAGTCACTTCGCAACTCGAACTCCAACTGAATAAGCCCTCTTTTCTTTCGAGCTGTTCGATTTCTTTTTTTTTACATGAAATCGTGGATTTGGAAGAAGAAGTGGAGAAAGAGGGGCTCGTGCTTTCAGCAAATTTGAATTGAAGGAGCAAAGTGTTGATGCCAAACATCATATGCCCCTTTTTTTATTAGGAATTGGATTTGAATTCGATGGAGGGGAAAGGCGAATTTGAACAGAAAAGAAAAGAAAAGGGAGAAACACGGGAGGCAATACCCGAGTCGGCCATTGATAACTTTATTAATTTTTGTCTTCACCGATGATTATTGAAAGAGGAGGAGAGGCTCGGTTTTAAAAGAAAAGCATTAGCATCTGAGGGAAGACAGATTACGTGACGTGAATGAGCGTTGGTTGTTGAAGGTTGTTCCTTCATATGAGAATATACTTATATAATTTTAGTTGAATTTTCGATGAAAATTTTCAACGCATTTATATATCGTACGCTCACACAACAACTCCAAACGCTACGAAATTTGAAATCCGATAATAATACACTATTACGGATCCAATGGAACTGGTTTCGTCGAATTCCAAGACTGTGCCACGGAAGGCTATTTTTAAATTCAATTTAAACGATATATTTTTAAAACTGAACAAATCAGTGTTAAATTCAATTTTAAAACTTCTATTATCCTCAGTATTATCAATATAAATTTTATAAGCCTTCAAATTATATTTTAACAGGCTTAAAATTCCTGATTCAATATTTTTTTTATTCAACTTCAAATTGTTTAATTCAATAATTTAATTATCAAATAAATAGTGATATTCGAATTCAAGTTAAAATTACTTTAAATATTTAAAAAAATCAATTAAATATTCCGATTATAAATGCTCAAAAATTCCGGGTCGTCACATAAACTATTCGAATCGATTCGGAGCACATCGATACGAGCTGCCTTGTTCGTATCCATCAACGTGAAGCCTAAAAGGACTCGTGTCCATCGATACAAACAACATTGGAACACCAAGCAAACTCGTATCGATCGATATCGATACGAATTTTTTTTCAACATTTCACATCGATCTAGGAGAGGATCGATACGAAGAGATTTTCTGGAAAAAAATCATCAAGCATTGTTACAACTCGAATTTCACATCGATTCAGGAGAGGATCAATACAGAATTCAATATAAGAAAACTGGCAACAACTTGTGAATGTAGGGAGTCATATTAACATGGATTTATGCATGTGTGATGGATTAACATTCAATTTTCAAAATTCACAGGAATTGAATGCTCACCTGGTGACGATTACAGCAGTGAACAACAAATTGCTAACACTTGATTCTCAGCTACAACAATGCACTGTATAACCATTGGAAGTCAACAATTTTGGTTTATATTACTGGAAATCAATCAAAGGTTACATCTTTTGATGGAAAGACGACAACTATTTAGCGAATCAGATAGAACTTTTCTGAATAAAAATTGCAGTTTTTCAAAGCACGTCACTTTGATGGAAAATGTTATCCTAACTTTTGGCAAGGCCGTGACACCAAGGACTCGATTGGAAACCAAAGGCATCTTGTCCTAAAGATTTTTTGTACACAGGCCTACTATAGATACTATCCAATTTTGTCCAAGTTCGGATTGAGCTACAATCAATGTGGTATGACAAGCTAAGCTATGAAAGCTAGCGTTCAAATTTCAAGTCGATCGGAGTTCGCATGCTCAAGATATGGATTGATTAATATCAAGGAAGCCAATTTCATTCGGATCCATAGTGTTCATACCCATTACAGGCTAACCTCTTTCTTATCCATCAGAGTCAACTTCATTTCTATCCATCAGTAGTCATTATTTCGTATCGATCGAGTTTTTACACACTTCGTATAGGTCCTCCTATTCATGCAGTTCGTATTGATGAGCATGTTATCGTTACGAAACATACCACCCATGATCGATACGAAATGCGTCATGTTACATCGATGCGAAATTAACACCAAAGATCGATAGAAAGGAACCCATAAGCATCGATACGAAGAAGTCTTTTAGTCATTGATACGAATTGGAACGGAGACTATCGATATGAAGCAACTTTAAAGGAACGATACGAATGGAGTTACAAAGGGTGGTTAAGAACAAAGCATGCTTCAAATGGAAGGAAAAATCACTCGGCTTGAAAAGTGGATCGATCGTGGAATATAGCGCCACATCAACTTCATCGATACATATAGCATCGATACGTACAATCATGGGTACGAATCCGTCGATACGAACTCGTTAGCCTTTTGCAAATCCAAACTTGCATCATTTACGTCTCAAAATCTATAAGTCCAAATGCCATCAAATTTTCACATGAGCTTCCGTACTACCTTAATAATTTGCCTGATCGATCTCAGCCCAAAAAGATCATTTCTTGATCGATACAAATTCCATGCGTATCGATCATGGATCGAGTCCAAATGTCCGAGGATCGATCACATGGGCCCACCCATGTGAGAGAAGGGTCTTCTCAGATTAAAGCGAGATATTCGCTGCCTACGCCTATAAATAGTGACCTTAGACCTATAGAAAATGGATTTTTGGCTTCTTTATGCTGATACTCTGCCTAAATCACTATTGCACTTCGATTGTACTGTTGTAAATCTTTTGTAACCAGCAAGTCAAATTCAATAAACATCATTCATTTCACAATGGATGTAGGCAATACACCGAACCACTCTAAATTTGCATGTTTCCGCATTCTTTCTTATCTGTTGGTTGGTGTATTTGTTAGATCTGCCTCATTTTACATTTACTTTCTTCATTTTATCTCTTCAAACACATCTAAAGAGTGTTGTGCCCAGTTTTGGAACAAACACATATATCACTGGATCCATTTTAAGGTGATAGCTCCTCCCTTATCTCTAATGGATCTAAGTATTAACTTAGATCATCTGCGTAGCCTAAGATCTGATGCCAAATGTGATGACCATCCTATATTATCAGTGTCCAATATACATATATAAAGCGCTGTGGACCTATCCATCCAATGTAAGACAATAGCCAAAAGTGTAAAGTAATGAACACCAAACATAGAACCTGTAGAACAACTCACACCACATAGAAAAATTATAATATAATAACACAGATGTAAAATAGACGAGACGGTAATATAATCAATTGGGCTATAAATAAGAACATAAGAGTGCAACAGGTTCAAATGTTATACAAAATTGAAATAGAAGAGTATATACATCCCAAATCTCCAAAATAAACTCTATAACTATCTCTAAAGTAATACAAGTACTAGTATATTTTCACAGTATGGCCTAGTGGTATACAAGTGATTGTAATCTTTAAAGAATACATATAAAAAAGCGTAGCCTTATGCTCATACACCATATAGCTCCATGAGCTATCCAGACCTATTATCCTTAATATACTTATTTAAGAGTACCTAAGATAATAAGAAGCAAGGCAAAAACCGCTGGTCCAACAATAGTCTAGTGTGAGCGATACATCATCTTAGAAATTATAAATAGTAAATGAAGACATAGGTTATGAATAATCATATCTAACCTGTACCTACATCCGAAGAGTTAGCACATAATAGTCTATATATGCTAATCTTCTATAATCATCATATAAGTGTGCTACAATCGAAGTATAATGTTCAATATCTAGGCATACATTCGAAAACACTTATGTCATGTGATGCCTTGAAGTGATAAGCCACCATGGTGAACAAAAAATCCATTAAACAATCATCACTATCACTCATATGCGTTGGATGCATGATAACTCGTATGCTACAATCGTAACTAGGGAATCAATCAAATCCCAACTTAGTTGATGCTCGAATCCGTGCCACTTCGAAACGCTAGGAATTAGACTCAAATTGTAAAGTTCAGGGTAATCCACAGTAATAAGATCTAGACACAATCGTAATACATATGGGGTGTCCCTACATACTCCTTCGATATGAGAACACTAGAAACCTCTCAGATATCAATGATCTGATAGTAGAACGATCATTATTCATAATGGAACCTCTCTGAAATCTAGATGCAATCGTAACACATAATGGAACACAATCATTGTTCAGCACCTGCTATTCCCATTGTAGAACGCGGTTGCAAATTCTACTCGTAATTCCTCATCTTTGAATTTGTTCTTGTAGAACACCGTCACAACTCCCATCCTTGAGTAATCATCATTGAAGCGCCTCTAGATCCCCATTGTAAGCCATAGAGCCATGTACAAAGGTTTCGAAGTCATTGTCATGTTGCGGCATCATGCTATTACTTCACTAATCATCACATGAACCCCAAACCCGCCTTGAATCATCTCGAAGTTTTTTTCCTTCACCCAAGAGCAAACTCCAAAAATTAGATTTTCTGCCTACGCCATTTCATGGGAAAACCTGAAATTCCCCTTCAAGAAACCTGAAGCAACCACCATGAAAACCTGATGCAGCCCAGAGCTTACCGTTCCATGTACCCCACCCAAAATTTCTACATCTGGTACCGAAGCAGAGCCTCTCTCATCTTAAAGCAAAACCTAAGCACATGACACCACCCCAAATAAAATTTATTGATCGGCCCCTAAAATACAACACCATCGGATAGCATTTTGTTGTCCGGGTTCCTCCACCACCGACCTGAAGCACACCCTGAGCACATCACCATAGAATTTAGAGCATACCTCAAGCACAACACCATAACACAAATGCTACCAAACAAAAATGCTATAATATCTCTAATTTCGTGTTGATTGCATTGCTATGCTTCGTTCTTGGACCTATATGCCTTTCCTATGCATTAATATGACTCTTAACACCATCAAGCCTATCCATTGAAGTCTGGTTCTATGGTTCCAACCCCATGTTTGCCCCCAATAAGCGTTTACAACCATTCAAGCATATACATAGCACACACGCCTCAAACAACATTCAAGCATGCAAAACAAATAATAAATCATAGTAATCATCATATAATGTATCCATAAAATAGCCTAACATCTATACAAGCAATCGTGCATCTAAGCAACATGATTAAAACATCAACAATCAATTTATTCACATTTTTACCTCATGTACGGTTTTAATAAAACACAATTTTGATTTTAAAAAGGGATCCAAAACATGTTAAAATCTACAAAAACGTATATAATAAGGTGTGATATGATAAATTAAACTCTCAAAAATCCTTATTTTTCACGCAAATCGTGGCAACCCCAAGAATGAACAGCCAAGCTGCAAATTTTCTTCTCCAAAAATATAGATTTGAATATCTCTAACTAATTCCCTTGCCAATCTATCCTTAATATAGGATTTAGACTTAATTTTGTGGAGAAATGAGAAGGTTTGTTGAAAATGGGGTTAATAGAGGTTTAGATCTTTTTGGTAGATGGAAAAATGATTTAGCGAGGGCTATTTTAGCTTCTAATATTGTAAAACCCAAAATGAGTTAGTGGGTCTATCTCCAATCTTACTAATTACCTATTAAGCTACTTCAAAAACTGCCAAATTTTAAATACTCATATCTCCTAATCAAAAAGTTCAAATTGGCATTATAACCACTCTATGAAAAATGAAACCACCATAGCTTTCCAATGGAAGTAGTTTCAGATCCTAATTTGGATTTTATCAAAACTTATAGTAGTTACATTGTTTTACGAGTAAAATCATCCAATAAAATTTGTCATGGTCAAAAATGTCATTACTCAACATCCCCCAAAGTTATAGTGTTAAATGATCGACCCTTCATTACCTAAAATTTGAGTTATTATATGTGTGTGTGTGTGTGTGTGTTTATATGAATTTAGTCATATGTAACAACAAGGAATTAATTTTACTAAAAGATGTTGACCAAATTCTTTGTTACCCCCATGGAGGGACGTATGGATGGCTTCTTGATTTTCAATACCCACCATCAAGAAATGTCTTTTCAAACTACTACAATAATTTTTTTACCAAAAACTCTTCATTTTTGATTCCCTCAAATTACTAGTTAACTATGCACTATAAATAAGATAAAAAATGGCTACTGAGATAATTACACTTTTCTCATCCTTTGAGTGATCAATAAAAGTATGAATAATAATGGATGTAGTGTGAAATCCAAATCATTATAATTCTTTATGTTTCATTACTTATCAGTCTTTATTTTTTGTGTTTTAGCCGATATTTGGCTTTACTATTTTGAAATTTTAAATCCCATAACAGTTTTCTACATCGAACTAATTTTTGAGTGTTGAAGTGTTGGCATAATAATATATATTATCATTTTATAGCACCAAGACTTTACCTCTATTTTTTCTACTTCTTTCGGTCTTTATTGTAAAGATGAAGTCAAGTCTTTCTGTTGCTAAAATCTTATTCAACAATAGTCATTAGTTGTTGATGAAGAGGATATTGTAAACATTGGGATTAACCTTGCCACCCAAGTTGATGGAGTTGTTATTGTCACGTCAAAACCGTCTAATGATGACTTCAAAATGATATTTCTTACTTTTATGGAAATGGCTCTGTGTCAATTGGACGAACTTATAGCTATTGTATTTATTTCTAAGAACGTTTCCAGTAAAGATTTTGTGGCACCTTGCATAGTTAATTAAAAATATTATAACAAGGAAAAGAACTATGACTACCAAAGGCCAGTTACTATTGTTTTTCCTTTGAAGAATGTAAAGCTCCATGTTTGTTGATGAATAATTTTCTATGAAAAGTCTCATATTCTTAAGCATTTGACGTTTGCGCCAAAAATCGAGGGTGATTTCTGGAACCTCGATGGTAATGCTCGAGTTCTCATTACAAAGTATGACAACATTTATGATGATTGTAAAGAAGAAAAGCATCTCTCAATGATAAGAGAAAATGGGGTTGTACATGTGAAGAGATTGCAAGAAGGTCCTCTTGGTGCTTAGCTTAAATGTATAGCTTGAAAATTTAAACCATTCATTGTAAATATAATTCAAGGACCATTACTGGTGGGGTTTCAGATTCCCACTACTATTGTTTTATACCCTTAACTTTTACAAGGTCAACTTTGAAGTGATTCCTTTATAATGAAGCGTGTGTCATAGAGGAAATTAACTAATTTAACTTAAATGTTATATGACAATGCTGTTTAAGTAAGTATTCTTTTAGTTTTGTTCCTACTTTGCATATTGCTATATTATGATATAAGTGATTATCTAAAGTATAATGTACATAAGTAGAATTTTTTTAGGAAAAGTATTTAATCGGTTGTATTCGCGAATATGTATGTGACCATGAGTTTTAAATCATGTAATTAAAATACTCATCTTTGAATGTTCCTAACCAAGTTGTGTTGAGAAAATGAAACTGTTTCATCTAATGGGATTAATGTACATAACTCGAGCCATATAATGGATGGTGAATTACTCATGATTGTTCGGTATACCAATGTAACAACTGCTCTACACCTTTAGCACTTAATATACCTATAAAGTGTGCTATAACGGTACTCGACCGATATAGGACGTTTGTCAAGGTGAATAAATGTAGAAACCTCCAAAAATAGACCCGTCGTATATCTCACAGCTCATGGATAAAATATAGTAGTCATCGAAGATATAAAAAAGGAGAGATGATGATAAAAAAAAATGAATCGTATAACCAAAGTGCGCAGGTTCATAATAGTTGTAAACAACACATATCACAAAGTTTTAGGCATCTAATAAATGATTGATTGTCTCCAAGATAATTAAACACCGTCTGAGGCTCAACAGTGTTGCACAACAGGATAATAACAATAGTAAATCCAAGTAGTAGCATATAGAAGCATAGCCTCCTACTAGTCCACTTGCATAACTCATGTCACGACCCGTCCCTCATTCCATAGAAAGACGCATCATGATTAAGAAAGAAAGGGAGGATAGGGAAGAGAAAAGATAGAGAAGAAAGAACTAAACAACATCGGAATCTCACAGCGGAACGAATAAAATATATTACATCACATAAGATATTACATAGTATCATATACATCAGAGCTACACAGCTTATACAACACAAATTAGACAGTTTTAAAGATCTGTCTATCATGCAACTCTAGTACAATACAAGCATCATCACATAGATATAACACAGAAATACTGATATCTAAACATTGAATCCTCTTACTCCAAATTTCCACCAGAATTCATCAAAGCTAACCTGAATCTCTTGGCTACTCGTAAAAATTTAAGTACCCAAGAGTTTAATAAAGCAGAAAATAAACTCCGGGTTAAACATCGGTCTGTTGTGAGTAAACGGGTTAAAGTTGCTTAATTTTGAAATCATTTGGAAACAAAAGGTATCTCGTAAGACTTCCCACACATAAACATAGAAAAGTTTTTACCTTACGATAACCAAAACATTTGATAGGAAATCCAGTGATATTATAATAGCGTATAGGGTTTTCAAGTAAATAGAAAACAGCTGAAATTGTTACATTATTAAATTCTAGCATACTAGCCGCAAAGTGGGTTATACAATCAAAACCGTAAAGGCACAGAAGGCAAATGGGTTTCCATCAATGGCAGGGCTACTGGGGTACCATCCGTCATAGTACGTGGCCTAGATCACCGTAACGAGGATCCCTCCCGATCCCCTGCAACATAAGGCCGGAACCATCCCTTACTAGATAGTCCCGAACAAGACAACCCCGTAGTTGGCACGACCAACCACACTAAGCCAAAAAAAAGGGACCTCTAGACAGGGGAAAATCTCGTCCAACTTGGGCGCGACCCACTTAGCCTTGCTGCACCTCCCTTGTTTTAGACATTCCCGATTGATGAGCCTTGAGGCTACGATTAACTTTAAAGAACACATATTGGAATGCTCATCGTCCTCCAATGATGATGTTTTGGAAGCATTCAATCCATATAAGTTTGTTCCGGGTTCGATCGAAACCAAAGGCACTATCTCGCTGCACTCATTTTGAAATCACCCTTAGAGTTAACGACAATAGCCCTTGCACTCTGAATCTTCATCTCGAATCTGAAAGCACTGCCTCCGTTAAAGTCGTTTTGGAGTCATCCACAGAGTTTTAACGATAAATAGTTCTTACATTTTGAATCTTCACCTTGATCTTCACTTGAATTCACGACCTAACATTTAATTTGGATCGATGTGGTTTTCGGACATCCAATTCGGAAATCCGATCCCGGTCTCACCGAAATCCAAAATGCCGTTTTAATGTCCGAGTTGTTTAAGTTTAAACAATTCAATTTATTATTTATATTCACACAGATAGATAATTCACCTTATCATAATATAGATAATCCATATTATCACAATTCAACCAAAGCGTCTCATACAAAGCAACCCATATCACACATCAAAGGTATCACATAATCCAAGGCATTCAATATCATTCAATCATCCATAAGCCAGATTAATTACCACACCATCCCTAATTAATTTAATTAACCACCAATGAATTAAATTAATTACTTAATTACTTTTAAATGCTGCTTATTTAACATTAATTAATTATAACCCAATTAATTAATTATCCCTTAATTATTCATCTTAATTTGTCATCCTTGATTAATTATTCTTTAATTACATTAAGTAATTAGCATTTAATTAATTACAAAAATTAATTATCCTAACCATTTATAGTAATTAACCTTTAATTACTCTCATTAATTACATTAATTAGTGATCCTCTAATTAATTAATTAACTAAAATTAATTACATTGATCCTTAATTAATTCCATTAATTAATTATACTTTAATTAATCGCTTTCCTGTAGTTAACCTTAATTAATTACAAACAGTAATTATCCATCCTGTAAATACTTACCTTAATTAATTAACTCCTTAATTAATTATATTAATTAATCCTTAATTAATTGCACAAAGAAATTAATCCTTAATTACTTCCACTAAGTAATTATTGTTTAATTACTTTCCATTAAGAAATTCCCCTTTAATTAATTACATCCAGTAGTTACCCATTAATTACTAAGTAATTATACTTCATTAATTACATTAAGTAATTTCACTTAAATAATCATCAAGTGATTATCTTTAATTAATTAAACTAGTTAATCAACTTAAATTAATCACATTCATTTAACTAATTACATTGAGTAATTAATCCCTTTAATTACTTCCATTAATTAATTACTTCTTAATTAATTACCTTTAATTACGTAGATTAATTAACCCTTAATTTATCAATAAATTAATTATCCTTAATTAATTACCAATTAACATAAAATTAATTACATCAATTAATTATCTCTTAATCACTAACTAACGAACTTAATTAATTATACTGATTAAAAATTCTTTAATTACTTCCCTTATGTAATTATACTTTGATTTTTAACATTAATTAATTAACCTTTATTAATTTCATTAAGTGATCAACTATTAATTAATTCCACTGTTAATTATCTTTAATTACTCATATCTCTAATTAATAAAGATAAATTTTGTTATCCTAAAATATAACTTTATTACATCATTAAACTTTATTAGAGAACCCTTAGAAATCAATTTTGTAATTAAAAATATACAATTTACTTTAAAACAAAACAATTTAAAAACATTTAATTTATCATTTAAATTTTGAAACTTGTTCAAACTTATTTAACAAATACCTATTCTTTGAAATCTTAGTAAAACATTCTTTTGAATCTAAATTACTTTCATAATCTTTAGACTTTAAACTTGTTTAAAATATTTTTTTCTTGAAAACTAATTATTTAAATAACTTTTATACCTTTTTAAAACACTTTGTTTCGGAACTTTATATAATATTTTAATTTGGAAAACTTGTTTTTATTTTGCTTCTAAACTTTGAAACCTTTGAAAAAAATTTAAGTTCTTTGCTTTAAAATCTAGTAGACTTCCATTACAATAAAACTTGGCAATACACAAAACCAAACCCGAGTCAATCATTGATTTCCTCAAGCAAAACACGAGAATCTCTTCTTCCTCATCTCCTTCGAGTCGAACCCCAACTTCCTCGAGCTCAAACCCGAGGTCTTCCCGAAGCCTTCAACCATACCAGATCGATGTGCATGTGTGCACGGTGCACAGTATTCCGATCATCTTTGGACGACTTCCCGACTATCAATAGATCAACATCCTGCTGACCCCTTCGATCACCCAGATCGACGAATACAAACGCCAAACAAAATCGAACACTTCGACCCAAAAATCTGGAATGAACCCCATCGGAAACCCATCAATCACCGACGAACTGTGCCTCGAGAACCCCTACCGTCCTCACCGACTCGACTTCCCACTTCGATTCCCCCTCACGCGATGACCTCTGATCCGCCCTTGACTGCGTACGAACCTCAACATCCCCGACAACTTCAACTGGGTATAAAACCCTACTTCACCGTTCTCAGGCCACCACGGCCACTAATAAAATCTACCACCATTTTTCCAAAGATCAACATCCCCTTAGCCATCTCCGACAACAAACCCAAGCTCCAAATCGTCACCGATTGCCGAGATTGACCAAATACCCAAAATTGACCATCTCAATAAATCTCATCATATACTTACCTAAAAATCAAGATATTCATATCAAAAATCAGGATTTACTACCATGATTCCATTCATGAAATCCAAACATTAGATCGTATTCATTTATTTTTTACCTATATAATTTCTTTTACTGTTATTTCTAAATTTTTATTTCATCTCTAAATTAAAATTCTCGAACTATTTTTAGAATTGTTATTATAAGATTATAATCATATTTCATTCAAGGATCAACACTCAATTCTGATTATATGAGGAGATTGAAATTTATGAAAGTAATTCGAGCCTGTGGATATAACAGAGACAGTTTATATAAATATATACAGATATACGCACATATAAACAAGCAATTTCAAACATACATCATGATAAAATCAATTATGCAAACCATATTACAACCTTTTCATATAGGATTATCACATGCAATACTTAAAAAAACTATTTTTGAAGGAGGGTTTACTCACCATAAAATAAAAACAGAGGAGCAAAGGTTTTAATTTAACTCTGGAAACTGGAATTTGAATTTGTTAGCTTGGTGTTGGATTTGAAATCTATGTTAAGTTGAATTTGTATCTTGGTGTGTTGAAGCTTTGATCCTTGATCTTCAATCAGGTTACAGATTTACTTAGTTTGAGGCTTTAAATCTTGAAATAGTTAAAGTTGCAGTTGAGTTAAAACTTGAAATAGGATGTTATTTGATTTTCATTTAGTTTTGAAGATGAAATAAGTTTGAGAGGAAGAAGGTGTCTTCATCTAAAAATAAAAATGATCAGGTTTCTCCAATGTTTATTTTTATAACTTAATTTTAAGAGAAAAAATGAAGGTTGACACTTGTTAACTACAAGTGGTCCTTTGCTTACTAATGTATTTGCATGAATACATTAAATTGCAAATGTCTAAAGCTTGTCTTATGTATTTACAAATGTTTAAAACCATTTTTAAATTAATTACACAAGTATTTACATTAATATGTTATGTTTATATTAATTAATGTTTATGGTTTAAACATATACATATATTTATAAACCATGTTCATGTGTAATTTAAAGAAAAAAAATTTAAAAGCAAAAGAAATGAACTAAAATTTAAATCTTATTTTAACTCAAGCTAAAATATTTATGATTAACGTATATATTAATTGTGAAAATATAGAACTAATTTTAACTAGCTTTGAAAATTATTAACTTAAATTTTAAAACAAATTTTCCAATTACAATACACACATACACACATATATATATTATAATTAGACAACATATCTTTTATTAAATTTAAAACCAAAGACTTCCTATTTACAATATATATATATATACACCAATATATAGACTATAAATAGAAAACAATTTTATTATCTTTAAGAGATAAATTTACCAATTGAATATTATTAGTTTTAAAAAGAATAAATTTTGCCAAATTAAATATTTATTAAAGAAAATTATTAAACAACATTACCAAATCTAAATAGTTAGAGACATATTATAAAATCAATATGGCCAATTTAAATAATTTTAAATGAAGATTATCAAATTGCTATTGCCCCAAATTCCAGGACATCACATTCCTCCCCCTTAATAGAATTTCATCCCCGGAATTTAAAAGCAAGGGTAATTTAATAATCCCACAAAGGTTTTATTTACAAATATCATATCATACATATTAGCTATACACTAACAATTATAGCAACCAATTTATTTAAACAAACAAAACTAATTATCCTAACACAATTCAGGATAAGACTTTTGAATACTATCTAGAGTTTCCCAGGTACAAATACTGGGATACTCGCCCTACTGAATCTAGACTAGCTACACCATTCTGATCCTTAGCTCCTTGTCATCTCGATCTATAATCTGAACAAGATATCATATCATAGATAAATCTAGCTCGACCACCCGATCCTTTTGAATTGCTGATTCCATAATCAGTGATGGATCATACACGTACTCCCTCAGAGAAACGTGAAATACCTTGTGAATCCCATCCATCCAAATTGGCAATTCAATCCTGTAGGCCAGAGCATTTATCCTTTCGAGAACACAGAAAGATCCAAAATACCTCGGAGCTAGCTTCCAGTCTTACCAAATCTTGTAGCACCTTTGATCGGAGAAAGCCTTTACAACACCATATCTTTAACTCCGAATTCCAAATTCTTTCGCCTCTTATCCATAAAACTTATCTGATGATTCTGATATGCCTATATCCTTTCCTGATAAGCTCAACCTACGCTAATGCCTTTCAAAACAAACTGGATCAAAACCAGAATAATCTTCGGATCCTACCCAACCAGAAGGTCTTCCCGAAATCCGTCGAAATCCAGAATACAGTTCTACTCCATAAAATGTCAGTGGACTTCAAACTAACTTCTCCCATCCGGAATAACCAAAACAGGTGTACCTGCCAATCTCGCCTTCTGATCCAGAAAAAATTCTTCACACTTCAAAGTCCATTTGAACTTCGCTTCCTGTGGAAACCCTCTAATCCAAAACAACTACGAATTTCTGTAGGAATCTGCGGTTGCTTCCACTATAGAACAGCTGCTACCTTGCTTCCACTGCGCAACTCTGATTAGAAATAGACGGGAATTCCATCGATGAACTCGAGCACAAACTTGATCAACACATTCTGGAAAACACAGTTTCTCAGATCCATAAAAAGACAAGATACAGAAGTTCGACGAAATTCTGAGCTGCTTCACCAAATCCTCTCTCTAAGAGCCATCCTCCTACTTAGTTGAACCATCGACATAGCTCCAGGAACCAAGCCGACACAGAAACCAATCTCTCGATGCTAAGTCAAATCTTGACCTCTCAGGAAACATCTAGAAAATCTCTGACAACTTCTGTAGCTCCAACTTCTACTTGAGACGCCTCAATCCTAAGCAAAAGATTACTCAGAAGAACACTCAACCAACGCAAGTCACTTTTGCGATCCTATCCAGTTCAGCTCCCATGGAAACTATTCTCTCTTCACAAATCTAAACATTTTATGCTTATCCTAACAGAAGAAGCTGGTGGTCCACCTTCCATAACAAACACCATGCTCTGCTGAGCTTCCAAAAGTCTGGGCTGCTGACAGTAGAAACATAAATATTTCCAAACCATCGGAGAAATGGGTCCACTCTACTACTTCTGAACTCCACTTCCACGATACTACTAAACCAAAAGACCTTCCTGCTACCCATAAAACACTTCCGGGCTACACCTTTTTTGTAGTTGCCAAAGACTTCTATCCATAAGCTCTTTGACCCTCAAAGCCACATTAACCAATTCCACAAAAGCGACTTCGAGATGTCAGACATCTTCTCAAGAAACTTGGGCCTCAAACCAAGCACAAAGCATCTCACTCTTCTAAGGGGGGTGATAATGAGACCATATCCGTAGCGAGGCAACTCATAGACCTTAATCTCAACAGACAAACTTCCTTGCTTCAGTTCATCCGACAGATCCAAACTCTTGAAAATTCGCTCACACAAGGGCAACCAAACTTGCATTTCAAAGATGTACTCCGAACCTCTAAAAGGTTTCCTTCAGAGATCTAGAGAAATCCTTACACCATTCTGTAAACCTTACTCTAGAAGGTATTGGGTCTATAGCCTCGCCATATACACTTCCAACCTCAATACTCAAACTCTTTCCATTGGAAGTTGTGTTACACACCACTACCCTTTATCTCTAGAACTCAAGTTGGAAAACACAAACAGGTAACCCAACAAAATAGGTGTTTGTGTGTGTATATATAGACACACACAAACAAGTACGCTCTCTCAAGAAAGATATCACCCCAAAGCCTAGGTATTCACACAACCTAGTGCTCTGATACCAACTTTCACGACCCGTCCTTCATTCCATAAAAAGACGCATCATGATTAAGAAAGAAAGGGATAGAGAAGAGAAAAGATCGAGAAGAAAGAACTAAACAACATCAGAATCACATAGCGGAATGAATAAAACATATTACATCACATAAGATATTACATAGCATCATATACATCAGAGTTACACAGCTTATACAACACAAATTAGACATTTATTAAGATCTATCTATCATACAACTCTAGTACAATACATACATCATCACATCGATATGACACAATAGAAATACACATATCTAAATGCTGAAGCCTCCTACTCCAAATCTCCTCCAGAATTTGTCAAAGCTAACCTGAATCCCTTCGCTACTCGTAAAAATTTGAGTGCCCAAGTGTTTAATAAAACAGAAAATAAACTCCAGGTCAGACATGGGTCTGGTGTGAGTAAACGGGTTAATGTTGCTTAACTTTTTGAGAAAAATGTGTGATCCTCTACGAGTAGAGGAGAGCACACATGCAAATATATATATCACGAATATAAAGTGCTGCCAACATGCCTGGCAGGTAACAAAAACCGAAATACCTATAAATCAAGTCGCAGGCATTCCTAAGATGAGTTCCGGTAAGGCACCACCCATCACACGCCGATATCGAGCACCGGTGTCACGACCCGAAATCGATGTCCGATAAACAACATCAAATTCGTATCGCGGGAGCTTGCAACACCATTAAATGATAAATATACAGTGGAAATAAAAGATGATATCACAGATATAACATAAATACAATATTTGATACATCAATATGATACAATGATAATCATCAACATCAGAGAATATACAACATAGAATACATCGGAATATAACACGAAATGAGATAAGTCTTTACAGATCCAATACTGCAACTCTGATCCAAAAGCTCCAAAAACAGAGCTCCAAAACTCCTAGCTCGATCCACCATCAAGATTGCACCAAGACAAGCAAGTACGGTGCGGTCCAGAGACTGAACTAGCTCCAGATAATTTACTGAACCTAACTATCTGAAAAATAAAATCTAGACTGCCCGTGTGGAAAATTGTGGGCACCCAGAGTTTAGGAAAAGGAACAATAAACTCCAGGTCAGTCGTGGGACTGGTATGAGCAAACAAAAACATTTGGTCTTTTAAAAACAATCAAAGATTTAAATTTCTAAATCGCAATGCTTTTGGAAAATGAAACTACCATAAGACCTCCCGCCACACACACAATGCAAACGCAGAATTGGAGGAGATTTCTTCTTATGATAGTCAAACATGCTTGATACGCAAATTTCTTTGATATTATTATTATAAGTGCACAGTGCAGAAAACATTTTGAAAGTAGAATATAAATCGTAGCCAGCATAGACATTTCGAACTATACCTACTATAGCTACCATGTTCAATAGCGGGTTACCGCCACATTCCATGGCAGATTATATAACCAAAACCGTACAAGGCGCGTATTGTTTCTTTGGATTTTTCCAACAAATGGTCAGGCCAAGGAACTTCCTATTGCCACATGGAACGCCTCTGGCGGGACGCCCCGAGAACCAAACCGTTCTCTGCCAAACAAGGCCGGGAACCCCTTTTCCCAAGGGATATTATAAACCCTCATATATGCCACCCCCGGTCCTTTGGGACCTTTAAACGAGGTACCTCTAATCCAACATCACACATAAATAAATATAGTGTGTCCACATGAGTAAGTATCTGGGCTCCATACCATGATACTACCCTTTTCCAGAAGGAATGGTCATACCCTAGGGGAGCTACCCCTGAAACCTTGCCGCACAATTCCTGTTTCGACCATTACCGATTTGTGAGGCTCGACGAAGTCTCGTCCACAAAGCTACGCTTTGGTACAAAGCCATGCTTTGGGTCAACAAATGATCAAAGTAATGATCACAAAGATAAATGATCAAACAAATGATTCTATCACAAATGATCAAACAATGATCATTACACAGCAACACTTAGCATGTCACATTACCAAATTGGGAATATATCGCTGATAACCTTCAACTACATAACCTCTGAGCTCGTATGTCTCAGAGAAGGGTGTAAAGCTAAGAGAATAAATTCTCCGCCACCATCAGAAATGTATTTGAAAGAAATCTGCTTTATATCTCAATATGTAATGTCAGACACACAATCCATACAAGTCTGTTCCGGGTTCGAACAGAACCGAAGGCACTTCCAAAGAAGCCCTTGCAATCCGGGTATTCACAATCCCGATCTGACTTCCCATCACTTAGGAAATCTCTATACCGAAGCAACTCAGTGCAGAGACAATCGATAGGTCATCCTATCGTTCTTGCAAATACCCGGTCTTCACCACTGGTCTTCAAATGCTATCCATAACGACGTATCACATATTCGGAATGGGTTATACGACACAAAGGTCCTCTCATGGCTAAACCGAATAGTGAGCGCAACATTTAAAACATATGGATATGGGATTTCAATTAAGTCACAACTTAATGATTCAAAACTTTTCTATCAAATGGTTTAACCCAATTACTATTTTCAAATCTTTTAAACAAAAGATTTATTTCACAAAGTTCATTCAGTTTCACAAAGATCCATTTACGGATTTCAAAACAATTTCCGTTTCAATTGAATTAACTCGTTTAAAATCTTTAAATTAAAGATTTAACTTATAGCTTTCAAACCGTTTCCATGACTTAGAAAATCATTTTCATTTTTAACTTGAAATCCTTTTTAACACAAATTGGGCGTTCACTACTTATATGAAAGCTTTTATTATTTGAAAACAAATAGTTTTCGTTTCAGAAAGATCCAATTTTATTTGCACGAGTTAAGGCCTTTGAATTTAAATTCAAATTTCCAAATCAGTACCTTTAAATAGTTTAACCCCTATAAACTGGTATAACATCTTTAGTCCCTAATTTCCAAATCACAGAATTCAATTTCGAATATTGAATTTAAATTTTAAATCAAAATGTTTAAATTACAAAATTCAATCAAGTTATTCAAAATAAATTTCATCTTTGAAATTTCGTTTCAAAAACTTTTCACTTAAAACCCAATCTATTTCAAAATATTTGAATTCAAATATTCAATTAAAAAATCATTTTAAAATCTGTGACTTAATCGATTTCCTCGTGAAATCCATATTTGTGTGTGTAAGTGTGGTCCAGGGGTTTAACACAATAGTGTAACATCATTCAATCATCACAGATTAAAACACAGAAATATAGTTGATAAGCGATATAAACTATAACGCTTATCATCCATTCACAATTCACAGATAATATGCAGATATAAATGAATAAATCATACACGGCACAAATCATAGAATAAAATATCACAGATCAGACAGGACAATCAATTCAAGGCATCACAAATAATACGATCATTCATAAGTAAAGTCAAGCATTTAATAATCATTTATAAGCAGGATTAATTAATTTTTTAATCCTAATTAATTCAATAAATTTTTTTAATTTAATTTAATTACGTATGAATTAATGATCAAATCCTAATTAATTACAAATCATTTGATATAAACGAATTTATCAAACACTTTAATTAATTAAATTATTCTTAATTAATCATATTAATTAAATTAACCTCTGAACCAATTACATAATTAATTAACCCCCTGATTAATTATCTTAAGAAATTAAACTTTTAATTACTTATCCTAAAGTAATTATCTCATAACCAAAAATCATTAATTTTCCAATTTAATCTCATAAGTTTCTTAAACTAAATTAATGAACTTTAATAAATTAAAGTATCCAAAATAAATTACAATAAGTAATTAATTCTTTAATTACTTTAACTAAGTAATTAACAATTTACAATTGATTTTCTTAATAAATTAATTGTTTAATAATGCTTAGTTAATAATTTTTACTAACTATTCTTTAAATTACTTTCTAAAGTAATTAACTTAGATCAATTAACATTAATTACAAATTAATTTACCATTTATATCTCATTGATTAATCCCAATTTCATTCTTAATTATGTGATAAATTAATTCCAAATCGTAATCTAATTGAATTAATCAATTATCCACCTTAATTGCCTTGATAATTTTTAATGAATTATAAGTCATTAAATCTTCATTATTTAAAGTAAAACTTATTTACATTTATGATTAAATTATTACTTACACTATGTTTAGAAATATTGATTTCAAATTTCAAATTTCAAATTAAATTTCAAGCTTTTAAAATAAATACAAATTTATTTTTAATAAAGTTTAAACAATTTCAACACCTTTTAAATCTCATGATAAAGAAGTACTTTTGTTATAAAGAAATTTAGAAGAGTGAAAAAAAATCAAATTTTCTTCTAACTTCACACATTTAAACGTATAATCCCTTTCATTCAAACTTGAATTATATTTATACTTTGATTTATCACTCAATTTTAAAAAAAACTTGATTTAAAATTTAATTTAGTTTCAAATTTCCCAAAACAAGAAAGTTCAGCTTTCAAAGCCTGGAACAAGACTTTGACCAGAGACTTTCCATCCCTTACTTCGATTATACTACTCGAATCACTCGAGCAAGGCACGAGTTTTCCCCCACTTCTACCCGCGTCCCTTTTCTTCTTCCCTGCTTTCTTTTCTTCTGCGTTTTTTTTCTTTTTAGCTTACTTAAGTTTTTAAGTTAAACAAAAACATCAGGTAAACCCAGCTGGAACATGCGAACACCCATTGCCCCTGCACCCTTCTTTCTTCCCAAATGCATCACCCAGATACGCGACGTGACGCGTGCACGCGGTGCACGTGTACCATCAGATGCTGAAGCTCCGGCCTCCAAAGCCACCGCCGACCAGTCGCCTTCGATTGCCCCAAGCCATCCAAGCACCCATAAACTCGAATCAACTTTGGAAACGAGATCGAGTCATCTCGACCAAATAAACCCAACGTGACATCCTAAGGAGATTGCCCAGCGCCATCACCTCAGGCCATCGTCGATCACGCGAATACACACGAACCTTCCACCATGTTCGACGCCTCGTTTGGCATGGGTGCGGTGGCACTCGATCCATCCACCACCACGCAACACTCACGAGAACTCTACCCGTTACAACCTGACATAAAACCCTACCCTGCCAAAATCCCATCTCCTCAGCCAATAGAAAATATTTCTAGCATTTTTCCCACCATCTATGATCGTCCAGCAAGCTTCAAATTCAATCACCAGGTTAATCGACAACGCGATTCCCAGAATTTGATAAAAACCCCAAAACTGTTCAACTTTGCATTTCTCAACAAATAAGATATTAAAAATATTGATTTTAGTTTTAAAATTCACGTTTTCGAATGTTGTTTCAGACCCTAACCCTGAAACATTAAATCATGATATTTAAATTTTCTCTATTTTGAAGTTTGATCAGCTGTTAATGACTTCCAAAGATAATGCAAAACGATTTTAACTTAAGTAAAATTTAAAACTAAAGATTGTGATGGGACAAACCAGTTTGCTTTTAATATTAAATTTAAATCATGAAAATAAATAAATCAAAAGGGTTTGAATTTAAGTCCAGATTCAAAACTATTTTTTTTACATTCCAGGTTCTACTCACTGTTATTACAAGGTAGAGAGCAGGTTTATATATATATATATATATATATATATATATATATATATATATATATATATATATATATATATATATATATATTCTCACATACACACAGGCAAGCAGGCATTTTAACAACAGAACAACATTTATCATTGCAGATATAATAGATTTGGGTAGGTTTGCTCACCTGTTTTCGAACAGAGCACAGCTAGTTTTTCTTTTGAAAAGCAGTTTGAACTTTTAACAAAACTGGAAATGGCATTGCTTTTTATCTTTAATCTTCTTGCCTTGTTGAGGTATAAAGCTTCAGTTTTATAAAAATGGAAATGCTACTTTATTGCTCTCAGGTTTGCTATGTGATGAACGAATGAAGATACAAGAAGACAAGTATATAAAAAGGCAAAGTACAGGGGGTGTCTTATGGCTAAGCAACTTCAGGTACACCATTTTATTTTTTTATTTTATTACATTCGAATGGACATGTTTGCTGCCTGCATTAAATGAGTAAGTACTTCATGTTTCATAGATATTTACATCTTCTTTGTTTATACTTACTTTAGCTTGCATCTCTTTAACTTAGCCTGCATAATTTATCTACAGGTTTTACTCCTTTATTTTTTTTTCTTCTGTCTGGTACTGAGAGATTTTTTTGTGTGCTAAAGATTTCGTTTCATTTTTTTTTATATACTTTATTTATTTTGCTTTTCGGCTGATGGATGATTTCAAGACATGCTTGCTTTGTTTGTGTCTAAGTATTTTGTTTTACTCTCTTTTGTTACCTCCCTGGTTTACATAATTTATATGCAACCTATATGTATTCCATTATGGTTTATTTTATAACCACATAATAAACATAAACTCTGGTTTTTTTATTTGCTTGCTTGATTTAATTTCCAGGCTCTTATCTTATTACTTCACAATATTAGTGAATTCAATGTTGTTATTTTTATCTATCTAAACTTTAAAATTTTCAAACATTAAATGTATAACATATATTTTACTTTATTTATTTTTTACACTTATCGCTTATATTCAATATTGATACGTATTTTTATTTTATTTTAAACACTTTATTTATAATTCAATTCAACTGGAAATATTCATTTTTGAGTTTCAAATCAAATCCAAAAACCAATAAGTATACTTTTCTTATTAAATTTGAAAATTTCAAATAAATCCATAATTTAATCTAAAATTCAATTAAATTATAAATTTAAATTCGTCTTTAAAATCAGGATCGTTACAGACTTCCCCCCTTAAAAAGAATTTCATCCTCGAAATTCGCCAAGGAGATAACAAAGATAGATGAAAGATAGAGAAATATCTTTCCAGATCAAACTGGATATCAATTCTGCATTTGGCTTACCAAATCAGAATTATCAACAATAGATATAAGAACAAACTCCATCAACTACGAAACAATTGGTTTATTTGATCTACGAAGTATACAGGGGTATTGGTTAGTCCGAAGGGATAACTAACCGTTCATAGATTATATGAGAACCCAGTGAAATACACCGATATGGATACAATTTCAAAACTTTCTTTTGTTTAAAACTAAAGTATACTTATCAACCATAACAACCAAAGCAACCAATTCATCCAAACAAACAATTCTGGCTAAATTGGAGTTTATGTCCCATATTAATATATCGAATTTCCTTCTTGGATCTACCAGGATCTATCAAAGAATTGAGAAGAGACGCTGAACAAAAGAGATTGATAGAGATAAGATTGTTTCCACTGCTACAAGAAATTGACCATTTATAGTCGTATTCCCCTATCCCCTATCTCATTCACTTCTTGCACTCATACTTACAATTGGTGGATAGTAAGAGAATTTACTGAGGCATTCGAATGGATATCTTAGGGATACTCATTCTAGGGTTTGCTTCACCCTATCTCTAATGAGATACTTAATGTGTTATACTCCTGAGCTAAAGTTTCACTTTAGCTCTAGTACCAAGTTGACATGACCCGAAATCGATGTCCGATAAACAACAGCAAATTCATATCGCGGGAGCTTGCAACACCATTAAATGATAAATACACAGCAGAAATAAAAGATGAAATCATAGATATAACATAAATACAATATCTGATACATCAATATGATACAATGATAATCATCAACATCAGAGAATATACAACATAGAATGCAGCGGAATATAACACGAAACGAGGCAAGTCTTTACAGATCCAATACTGCAACTCTGATCCAAAAGCTCCAAAAACAGAGCTCCAAAACTCCTAGCTCGATCCACCATCAAGATTGCACCAAGACAAGCAAGTACGGTGTGGTCCAGAGACTGAACTAGCTCCAGATAATTTACTGAACCTAACTATCTGAAAAATAAACTCTAGACTGCCCGTGTGGAAAATTGTGGGCACCCAGAGTTTAGGAAAGGAACAATAAACTCCTGGTCAGTCGTGGGACTGGTATGAGCAAACAAAAACATTTGGTCTTTTAAAAACAATCAAAGATTTAAATTTCTAAATCGCAATGCTTTTGGAAAATGAAACTACCATAAGACCTCCCGCCACACACACAATGCAAACGCAGAATTGGAGGAGATTTCTTCTTATGATAGTCAAACATGCTTGATGCGCAAATTTCTTTGATATTTTTATTATAAGTGCACAGTGTAGAAAACATTTCGAAAGTAGAATATAAATCTTAGCCAGCATAGACATTTCGAACTATGCCTACTATAGCTACCATGTTCAATAGCGGGTTACCGCCACATTCCATGGCAGATTATACAACTAAAACCGTACAAGGCGCGTATTGTTTCTTTGGATTTTTCCAACAAATGGTCAGGCCAAGGAACTTCCTATTGCCACATGGGAACGCCTCTGGCGGGACGCCCCGAGAACCAAACCGTACTCTGCCAAACAAGGCCGGGAACCCCTTTTCCCAAGGGATATTATAAACCCTCAGATATGCCACCCCCGGTCCTTTGGGACCTTTAAACGAGGTACCTCTAATCCAACATCACACATAAATAAATATAGTGTGTCCACATGAGTAAGTATCTGGGCTCCATACCATGATACTACCCTTTTCCAGAAGGAATGGTCATACCCTAGGGGAGCTACCCTTGAAACCTTGCCGCACAATTCCTGTTTCGACCATTACCGATTTGTGAGGCTCGACGAAGTCTCGTCCACAAAGCTACGCTTTGGTACAAAGCCATGCTTTGGGTCAACAAATGATTAAAGTAATGATCACAAAGATAAATGATCAAACAAATGATCCTATCACAAATGATCAAACAATGATCATTACACAGCAACACTTAGCATGTCACATTACCAAATTGGGAATATATCGCTGATAACCTTCAACTACAAAACCTCTGAGCTCTTACGTCTCAGAGAAGGGTGTAAAGCTAAGAGAATAAATTCTCCGCCACCATCAGAAATGTATTTGAAAGAAATCTGCTTTATATCTCAATATGTAATGTTAGACACACAATCCATACAAGTCTTTCCGGGTTCGAACAGAACCGAAGGCACTTCCAAAGAAGCCCTTGCAATCCGGGTATTCACAATCCCGATCTGACTTCCCATCACTTAGGAAATCTCTATACCGGAGCAACTCAGTGCAGAGACAATCGATAGGTCATCCTATCGTTCTTGCAAATACCCGGTCTTCACCACCGGTCTTCAAATGCTATCCATAACGACGTATCACATATTCGGAATGGGTTATACGACACAAAGGTCCTCTCCCGGCTAAACCGAATAGTGAGCGCAACATTCAAAACATATGGATATGGGATTTCAATTAAGTCACAACTTAATGATTCAAAACTTTTCTTTCAAATGGTTTAACCCAATTACCATTTTCAAATATTTTAAACAAAAGATTTATTTCACAAAGTTCATTCAGTTTCACAAAGATCCATTTACGGATTTCAAAACAATTTCCGTTTCAATTGAATTAACTCGTTTAAAATCTTTAAATTAAAGATTTAACTTATAGCTTTCAAACCGTTTCCATGACTTGGAAAATCATTTTCATTTTTAACTTGAAATCCTTTTTAACACAAATTGGACGTTCATTACTTATATGAAAGCTTTTTTTCTTTGAAAACAAATAGTTTTCGTTTCAGAAAGATCCAATTTTATTTGCATGAGTTAAGGCCTTTGAATTTAAATTCAAATTTCCAAATCAGTACCTTTAAATAGTTTAACCCCTATAAACTGGTATAACATCTTTAGTCCCTAATTTCCAAATCACAGAATTCAATTTCGAATATTGAATTTAAATTTAAATCAAAATGTTTAAATTACAAAATTCAATCAAGTTATTCAAAATAAATTTCATCTTTGAAATTTCATTTCAAAAGCTTTTCACTTAAAACCCAATCCATTTCAAAATATTTGAATTCAAATATTCAATTAAAAAATCATTTTAAAATCTATGACTTAATCGATTTCCTCGTGAAATCCATATTTGTGTGTGTAAGTGTGGTCCAGGGGTTTAACACAATAGTGCAACATCATTCAATCATCACAGATTAAAACACAGAAATATAGTTGATAAGCGATATAAACTATAACGCTTATCATCTATTCACAATTCACAGATAATATGCAGATATAAATGAATAAATCATACACGGCACAAATCACAGAATAAAATATCACAGATCAGATAGGACAATCAATTCAAGGCATCACAAATAATACGATCATTCATAAGTAAAGTCAAGCATTTAATAATCATTTATAAGCAAGATTAATTAATTATTTAATCCTAATTAATTCAATAATTTTTTATTTATTTAATTTAATTACGTATGAATTAATGATCAAATCCTAATTAATTACAAATCATTTGATATAAACGAATTTATCAAACACTTTAATTAATTAAATTATTCTTAATTAATCATATTAATTAAATTAACCTCTGAACCAATTAGATAATTAATTAACCCCTTGATTAATTATCTTAAGAAATTAAACTTTTAATTACTTATCCTAAAGTAATTATCTCATAACCAAAAATCATTAATTTTCCAATTTAATCTCATAAGTTTCTTAAACTAAATTAATGAACTTTAATAAATTAAAGTATCCAAAATAAATTACAATAAGTAATTAATTCTTTAATTACTTTAACTAAGTAATTAACAATTTACAATTGATTTTATTAATAAATTAATTGTTTAATAATGCTTAGTTAATAATTTTTACTAACTATTCTTTAAATTACTTTCTAAAGTAATTAACTTAGATCAATTAACATTAATTATAAATTAATTTACCATTTATATCTCATTCATTAATCCCAATTTCATTCTTAATTATGTATCAAATTAATTCCAAATCGTAATCTAATTGAATTAATCAATTATCCACCTTAATTGCCTTGATAATTTTTAATGAATTATAAGTCATTAAATCTTCATTATTTAAAGTAAAACTTATTTACATTTATGATTAAATTATTAATTACACTATGTTTAGAAATATTGATTTCAAATTTCAAATTTCAAATTAAATTTCAAGCTTTTAAAGTAAATACAAATTTATTTTTAATAAAGTTTAAACAATTACAACACCTTTTAAATCTCATGTTAAAGAAGTACTTTTGTTATAAAGAAATTTAGAAGAGTGAAAAAAAGTCAAATTTTCTTCTAACTTCACACATTTAAGCGTATAATCCCTTTCATTCAAACTTGAATTATATTTATACTTTGATTTATCACTCAGTTTTAAAAAAAACTTGATTTAAAATTTAATTTAGTTTCAAATTTCCCAAAACAAGAAAGTTCAGGTTTCAAAGCCTGGAACAAGACTTTGACCAGAGACTTCCCATCCCTTACTTCGAGTATACTACTCGAATCACTCGAGCAAGGCACGAGTTTTCCCCCATTTCTACCCGCGTCCCTTTTCTTCTTCCCTGCTTTCTTTTCTTCTGCGTTTTTTTTCTTCTTAGCTTGCTTAAGTTTTTAAGTTAAACAAAAACATCAGGTAAACCCAGCTGGAACAAGCGAACACCCATTGCCCCTGTACCCTTCTTTCTTCCCAAATGCATCACCCAGATACGCGACGTGACACGTGCACGCGGTGCACGTGTACCATCAGATGCCGAAGCTCCGGCCTCCAAAGCCACCGCCGACCAGTCGCCTTCGATTGCCCCAAGCCATCCAAGCACCCATAAACTCGAATCAACTTTGGAAACGAGATCGAGTCATCTCGACCAAATAAACCCAACGTGACATCCTCAGGAGATTGCCCAGCGCCATCACCTCAGGCCATCGTCGATCATGCGAATACACACGAACCTTCCACCATGTTCGACGCCTCGTTTGGCATGGGCGCGGTGGCACTCAATCCATCCACCACCACGCAGCACTCACAAGAATCCCACCTGTTACAACCTGACATAAAACCCTACCCTGCCAAAATCCCATCTCCTCAGCCAATAGAAAATATTTCTAGCATTTTTCCCACCATCTATGATCGTCCAGCGAGCTTCAAATTCAATCACGAGGTTAATCGACAACGCGATTCCCAGAATTTGATAAAAACCCCAAAACTGTTCAACTTTGCATTTCTCAACAAATAAGATATTAAAAATCTTGATTTTAGTTTTAAAATTCACGTTTTTGAATGTTGTTTCAGACCCTAACCCTGAAACATTAAATCATGATATTTAAATTTTCTCTATTTTGAAGTTTGATCAGCTGTTAATGACTTCCAAAGATAATGCAAAACGATTTTAACTTAAGTAAAATTTAAAACTAAAGATTGTGATGGGACAACCCAGTTTGCTTTGAATATTAAATTTAAATCATGAAAATAAATAAATCAAAAGGGTTTGAATTTAAGTCCAGATTCAAAACTATTTTTTTTACATTCCAGGTTCTACTCACTGTTATTACAAGGTAGAGAGCAGGTTTATATATATATATATATATATATATATATATATATATATGTATATATATTCTCACATACACACAGGCAAGCAGGCATTTTAACAACAGAACAACATTTATCAGTGCACATATCATAGATTTGGGTAGGTTTGCTCACCTGTTTTCGAACAGAGCACAGCTAGTTTTTCTTTTGAAAAGCAGTTTGAACTTTTAACAAAACTGGAAATGGCATTGCTTTTGATCTTTAATCTTCTTGCCTTGTTGAGGTATAAAGCTTCAGTTTTATAAAAATGGAAATGCTACTTTATTGCTCTCAGGTTTGCTATGTGATGAACGAGTGAAGATACAAGAAGACAAGTATATAAATAGGCAAAGTACAGGGGGTGTCTTCTGGCTAAGCAACTTCAGGTACACCATTTTATTTTTTTATTTTAGTACATTCGAATGGACATGTTTGCTGCCTGCATTAAATGAGTAAGTACTTCATGTTTCATAGATATTTACATCTTCTTTGTTTATACTTACTTTAGCTTGCATCTCTTTAACTTAGCCTGCATAATTTATCTTCAGGTTTTACTCCTTTATTTTTTTTTCTTCTGTCTTGTACTGAGAGATTTTTTTGTGTGCTAAAGATTTCGTTTCATTTTTTTATATACTTTATTTGTTTTGCTTTTCGGCTGATGGATGATTTCAAGACATGCTTGCTTTGTTTGTGTCTAAGTATTTTGTTTTACTCTCTTTTGTTACCTCCCTGGTTTACATAATTTATATGCAACCTATATGTATTCCATTATGGTTTATTTTATAACCACATAATAAACATAAACTCTGGTTTTTTTTATTTGCTTGCTTGATTTAATTTCCAAGCTCTTATCTTATTACTTCACAATATTAGTGAATTCAATGTTGTTATTTTTATCTATCTAAACTTTAAATTTTTCAAACATTAAATGTATAACGTATATTTTACTTTATTTATATTTTACACTTATCACTTATATTCAATATTGATACGTATTTTTATTTTATTTTAAACACTTTATTTATAATTCAATTCAACTGGAAATATTAATTTTTGAGTTTCAAATCAAATCCAAAAACCAATAAGTATACTTTTCTTATTAAATTTGAAAATTTCAAATAAATCCATAATTTAATCTAAAATTCAATTAAATTATAAATTTAAATTCGTCTTTAAAATCAGGATCGTTACAGACTTTCCCCCTTAAAAAGAATTTCATCCTCGAAATTCGCCAAGGAGATAACAAAGATAGATGAAAGATAGAGAAATATCTTTCCAGATCAAACTGGATATCAATTCTGCATTTGGCTTACCAAATCAGAATTATCAACAATAGATATAAGAACAAACTCCATCAACTACGAAACAATTGGGTTATTTGATCTACGAAGTATACAGGGGTATTGGTTAGTCCGAAGGGATAACTAACCGTTCATAGATTATATCAGAACCCAGTGAAATAGACCGATATGGATACAATTTCAAAACTTTCTTTTGTTTAAAACTAAAGTATACTTATCAACCATAACAACCAAAGCAACCAATTCATCCAAACAAACAATTCTGGCTAAATTGGAGTTTATGTCCCATATTAATATATCGAATTTCCTTCCTGGATCTACCAGGATCTATCAAAGAATTGAGAAGAGACGCTGAACAAAAGAGATTGATAGAGATAAGATTGTTTCCACTGCTACAAGAAATTGACCATTTATAGTCGTATTCCCCTATCCCCTATCTCATTCACTTCTTGCACTCATACTTACTATTGGTGAATAGTAAGAGAATTTATTGAGGCATTCAAATGGATATTTTAGGGATACTCATTCTAGGGTTTGCTTCACCCTATCTCCAATGACATACTTAATGTGTTATACTCCTGAGCTAAAGTTTCACCTTAGCTCTGATACCAAGTTGACATGACCCGAAATCGATGTCCGATAAACAACATCAAATTCGTATCGCGGGAGCTTGCAACACCATTAAATGATAAATACACAGCGGAAATAAAAGATGATATCACAGATATAACATAAATACAATATCTGATACATCAATATGATACAATGATAATCATCAACATCAGAGAATATACAACATAGAATGCAGCGGAATATAACACGAAACGAGATAAGTCTTTACAGATCCAATACTGCAACTCTGATCCAAAAGCTCCAAAAACAGAGCTCCAAAACTCCTAGCTCGATCCACCATCAAGAATGCACCAAGACAAGCAAGTACAGTGTGGTCCAGAGACTGAACTAGCTCCAGATAATTTACTGAACCTAACTATCTGAAAAAATAAACTCTAGACTGCCCGTGTGGAAAATTGTGGGCACCCAGAGTTTAGGAAAGGAACAATAAATTCCAGGTCAGTCGTGGGACTGGTATGAGCAAACAAAAACATTTGGTCTTTTAAAAACAATCAAAGATTTAAATTTCTAAATCGCAATGCTTTTGGAAAATGAAACTACCATAAGACCTCCCGCCACACACACAATGCAAACGCAGAATTGGAGGAGATTTCTTCTTATGATAGTCAAACATGCTTGATGCGCAAATTTCTTTGATATTTTTATTATAAGTGCACAGTGCAGAAAACATTTCGAAAGTAGAATATAAATCTTAGCCAGCATAGACATTTCGAACTATGCCTACTATAGCTACCATGTTCAATAGCGGGTTACCGCCACATTCCATGGCAGATTATACAACTAAAACCGTACAAGGCGCGTATTGTTTCTTTGGATTTTTCCAACAAATGGTCAGGCCAAGGAACTTCCTATTGCCACATGGGAACGCCTCTGGCGGGACGCCCCGAGAACCAAACCGTACTCTGCCAAACAAGGCCGGGAACCCCTTTTCCCAAGGGATATTATAAACCCTCAGATATGCCACCCCCGGTCCTTTGGGACCTTTAAACGAGGTACCTCTAATCCAACATCACACATAAATAAATATAGTGTGTCCACATGAGTAAGTATCTGGGCTCCATACCATGATACTACCCTTTTCCAGAAGGAATGGTCATACGCTAGGGGAGCTACCCCTGAAACCTTGCCGCACAATTCCTGTTTCGACCATTACCGATTTGTGAGGCTCGACGAAGTCTCGTCCACAAAGCTACGCTTTGGTACAAAGCCATGCTTTGGGTCAACAAATGATTAAAGTAATGATCACAAAGATAAATGATCAAACAAATGATACTATCACAAATGATCAAACAATGATCATTACACAGCAACACTTAGCATGTCACATTACCAAATTGGGAATATATCGCTGATAACCTTCAACTACATAACCTCTGAGCTCTTACGTCTCAGAGAAGGGTGTAAAGCTAAGAGAATAAATTCTCCGCCACCATCAGAAATGTATTTGAAAGAAATTTTCTTTATATCTCAATATGTAATGTCAGACACACAATCCATACAAGTCTGTTTCGGGTTCGAACAGAACCGAAGGCACTTCCAAAGAAGCCCTTGCAATCCGGGTATTCACAATCCCGATCTGACTTCCCATCACTTAGGAAATCTCTATACCGGAGCAACTCAGTGCAGAGACAATCGATAGGTCATCCTATCGTTCTTGCAAATACCCGGTCTTCACCACCGGTCTTCAAATGCTATCCATAACGACGTATCACATATTCGGAATGGGTTATACGACACAAAGGTCCTCTCCCGGCTAAACCGAATAGTGAGCGCAACATTCAAAACATATGGATATGGGATTTCAATTAAGTCACAACTTAATGATTCAAAACTTTTCTTTCAAATGGTTTAACCCAATTACCATTTTCAAATCTTTTAAACAAAAGATTTATTTCACAAAGTTCATTCAGTTTCACAAAGATCCATTTACGAATTTCAAAACAATTTCCGTTTCAATTGAATTAACTCGTTTAAAATCTTTAAATTAAAGATTTAACTTATAGCTTTCAAACCGTTTCCATGACTTGGAAAATCATTTTCATTTTTAACTTGAAATCCTTTTTAACACAAATTGGACGTTCATTACTTATATGAAAGCTTTTATTATTTGAAAACAAATAGTTTTCGTTTCAGAAAGATCCAATTTTATTTGCACGAGTTAAGGCCTTTGAATTTAAATTCAAATTTCCAAATCAGTACCTTTAAATAGTTTAACCCCTATAAACTGGTATAACATCTTTAGTCCCTAATTTCCAAATCACAGAATTCAATTTCGAATATTGAATTTAAATTTAAATCAAAATGTTTAAATTACAAAATTCAATCAAGTTATTCAAAATAAATTACATCTTTGAAATTTCATTTCAAAAGCTTTTCACTTAAAACCCAATCCATTTCAAAATATTTGAATTCAAATATTCAATTAAAAAATCATTTTAAAATCTGTGACTTAATCGATATCCTCGTGAAATCCATATTTGTGTGTGTAAGTGTGGTCCAGGGGTTTAACACAATAGTGTAACATCATTCAATCATCACAGATTAAAACACAGAAATATAGTTGATAAGCGATATAAACTATAACGCTTATCATCCATTCACAATTCACAGATAATATGCAGATATAAATGAATAAATCATACACGGCACAAATCACAGAATAAAATATCACAGATCAGATAGGACAATCAATTCAAGGCATCACAAATAATACGATCATTCATAAGTAAAGTCAAGCATTTAATAATCATTTATAAGCAAGATTAATTAATTATTTAATCCCAATTAATTCAATAATTTTTTATTTATTTAATTTAATTACGTATGAATTAATGATCAAATCCTAATTAATTACAAATCATTTGATATAAACGAATTTATCAAACACTTTAATTAATTAAATTATTCTTAATTAATCATATTAATTAAATTAACCTCTGAACCAATTAGATAATTAATTAACCCCTTGATTAATTATCTTAAGAAATTAAACTTTTAATTACTTATCCTAAAGTAATTATCTCATAACCAAAAGTCATTAATTTTCCAATTTAATCTCATAAGTTTCTTAAACTAAATTAATGAACTTTAACAAATTAAAGTATCCAAAATAAATTACAATAAGTAATTAATTCTTTAATTACTTTAACTAAGTAATTAACAATTTACAATTGATTTTATTAATAAATTAATTGTTTAATAATGCTTAGTTAATAATTTTTACTAACTATTCTTTAAATTACTTTCTAAAGTAATTAACTTAGATCAATTAACATTAATTATAAATTAATTTACCATTTATATCTCATTCATTAATCCCAATTTCATTCTTAATTATGTGTCAAATTAATTCCAAATCGTAATCTAATTGAATTAATCAATTATCCACCTTAATTGCCTTGATAATTTTTAATGAATTATAAGTCATTAAATCTTCATTATTTAAAGTAAAACTTATTTACATTTATGATTAAATTATTAATTACACTATGTTTAGAAATATTGATTTCAAATTTAAAATTTCAAATTAAATTTCAAGCTTTTAAAATAAATACAAATTTATTTTTAATAAAGTTTAAACAATTTCAACACCTTTTAAATCTCATGTTAAAGAAGTACTTTTGTTATAAAGAAATTTAGAAGAGTGAAAAAAAATCAAATTTTCTTCTAACTTCACACATTTAAGCGTATAATCCCTTTCATTCAAACTTGAATTATATTTATACTTTGATTTATCACTCAGTTTTAAAAAAAAACTTGATTTAAAATTTAATTTAGTTTCAAATTTCCCAAAACAAGAAAGTTCAGGTTTCAAAGCCTGGAACAAGACTTTGACCAGAGACTTCCCATCCCTTACTTCGAGTATACTACTCGAATCACTCGAGCAAGGCACGAGTTTTCCCCCACTTCTACCCGCGTCCCTTTTCTTCTTCCCTGCTTTCTTTTCTTCTGCGTTTTTTTTCTTTTTAGCTTGCTTAAGTTTTTAAGTTAAACAAAACATCAGGTAAACCCAGCTGGAACATGCGAACACCCATTGCCCCTGTACCCTTCTTTCTTCCCAAATGCATCACCCAGATACGCGACGTAACGCGTGCACGCGGTGCACGTGTACCATCAGATGCCGAAGCTCCGGCCTCCAAAGCCACCGCCGACCAGTCGCCTTCGATTTCCCCAAGCCATCCAAGCACCCATAAACTCGAATCAACTTTGGAAACGAGATCGGGTCATCTCGACCAAATAAACCCAACGTGACATCCTCAGGAGATTGCCCAGCGCCATCACCTCAGGCCATCGTCGATCATGCGAATACACACGAACCTTCCACCATGTTCAATGCCTCGTTTGGCATGGGCGCGGTGGCACTCGATCCATCCACACCACGCAGCATTCACAAGAATCCCACCCGTTACAACCAGACATAAAACCCTACCCTGCCAAAATCCCATCTCCTCAGCCAATAGAAAATATTTCTAGCATTTTTCCCACCATCTATGATCATCCAGCGAGCTTTAAATTCAATCACGAGGTTAATCGACAACGCGATTCCCAGAATTTGATAAAAACCCCAAAACTGTTCAACTTTGCATTTCTCAACAAATAAGATATTAAAAATCTTGATTTTAGTTTTAAAATTCACGTTTTTGAATGTTGTTTCAGACCCTAACCCTGAAACATTAAATCATGATATTTAAATTTTCTCTATTTTGAAGTTTGATCAGCTGTTAATGACTTCCAAAGATAATGCAAAATGATTTTAACTTAAGTAAAATTTAAAACTAAAGATTGTGATGGGACAACCCAGTTTGCTTTGAATATTAAATTTAAATCATGAAAATAAATAAATCAAAAGGGTTTGAATTTAAGTCCAGATTCAAAACTATTTTTTTTACATTCCAGGTTCTACTCACTGTTATTACAAGGTAGAGAGCAGGTTTATATATATATATATATATATATATATATATATATATATATATATATATATATATTCTCACATACACACAGGCAAGCAGGCATTTTAACAACAGAACAACATTTATCATTGCACATATCATAGATTTGGGTAGGTTTGCTCACCTGTTTTCGAACAGAGCACAGCTAGTTTTTCTTTTGAAAAGCAGTTTGAACTTTTAACAAAACTGGAAATGGCAATGCTTTTGATCTTTAATCTTCTTGCCTTGTTGAGGTATAAAGCTTCAGTTTTATAAAAATGGAAATGCTACTTTATTGCTCTCAGGTTTGCTTTGTGATGAACGAATGAAGATACAGGGAGACATGTATATAAAAGGCAAAGTACAGGGGGTGTCTTCTGGCTAAGCAACTTCAGGTACACCATTTTATTTTTTTATTTTATTACATTCGAATGGACATGTTTGCTGCCTGCATTAAATGAGTAAGTACTTCATGTTTCATAGATATTTACATCTTCTTTGTTTATACTTACTTTAGCTTGCATCTCTTTAACTTAGCCTGCATAATTTATCTACAGGTTTTACTCCTTTATTTTTTTTCTTCTGTCTTGTATTGAGAGATTTTTTTGTGCGCTAAAGATTTCGTTTCATTTTTTTTTTATACTTTATTTGTTTTGCTTTTCGGCTGATGGATGATTTCAAGACATGCTTGCTTTGTTTGTGTCTAAGTATTTTGTTTTACTCTCTTTTGTTACCTCCCTGGTTTACATAATTTATATGCAACCTATATGTATTCCATTATGGTTTATTTTATAACCACATAATAAACATAAACTCTGGTTTTTTTATTTGCTTGCTTGATTTAATTTCTAGGCTCTTATCTTATTACTTCACAATATTAGTGAATTCAATGTTGTTATTTTTATCTATCTAAACTTTAAATTTTTCAAACATTAAATGTATAACATATATTTTACTTTATTTATTTTTTACACTTATCACTTATATTCAATATTGATACGTATTTTTATTTTATTTTAAACACTTTATTTATAATTCAATTCAACTGGAAATATTCATTTTTGAGTTTCAAATCAAATCCAAAAACCAATAAGTATACATTTCTTATTAAATTTGAAAATTTCAAATAAATCCATAATTTAATCTAAAATTCAATTAAATTATAAATTTAAATTCGTCTTTAAAATCAGGATCGTTACAACCGGCATGACCCCCGCCCGATAAAAAGGTGTTAGAAGTACGTAAAAAAAACTAGAGAAAGAACAAAAGCTACTGGATGACGCCCCAGACAAATGATGAAGCTCCAACCAGCTGAACCTTGGGAGGTGAATAAGCATCTGCTCTAAAGTGGATCTGCTGAAAGGAGAAACCGCTCTGAAGCCTCTGAACAAGAGAAAGGGGTACCAAACTGAAGAGTGTGTCCTCCTAAATAGAGTACTCCATAATGTTGCTTAACTTTGAAAATCATTTGGAAACAAAAGGCATCTCGTAAGACTTCCCACACATAAACATGGAAAAGTTTTTGCCTTACGATAACAAAAACATTTGATAGGAAGTCCAATAATATTGTAATAGTGTCTAGGGTTTTTCAAGTAAATAGAAAATAGATAAAATTGTTACATTATTAAATTCCAGCATAAGCCACAAAGTGGGTTATAGAATCAAAACCGCAAAGGCATGTTAGGAAAATGGGTTTCCATCAATGGCAGGGTTACTGGGGTACCGCCTGTCATAGTATGTGGCCTAGATCACCGTATCGAGGACCCCTCCCAATTCCCTGTAACACAAGGCCGGAACCATCCCTTACTGGATTGTCCCGAACAAGACAACCCCATAGTTGGCACGACCAACCACACACCAAGCCGAATAAAAGGGACCTCTAGACAGGGGAAAACCTCGTCCTACTTAGGCGCGACCCACTTAGCCTTGCTGCACCTCCCCTGTTTTAGCCATCCCCGGTTGATGAGGCTTGAGGCTACGATTACCTTTAAAGAACACATCTTGGAATGCTCATCGTCTTCCAGTGACGATGTTCTGAAAGCATTCAATCCATACAAGTTCGTTCCGGGTACGAACGAAACCGAAAGCACTATCTCGGTAAACTCATATTGGAATCACCCTCTGAATTATCGACAATAGCCCTTGCACTCTGAATCTTCATCTCGAATCTGAATGCACTACCTCCGCATTTTGGAATCACCCTCAGAGTTTTGACGACAAATAGTTCTTACACTTCGAGTCTTCACTTTGATCTTCACTTGAATTCACGACCTAACGTTTAATTTGGATCGATGTGGTTTTCAGATATCCAATTCAGAAATTCGATCCCGGTCTCACCGAAATCCAAAACGTCGTTTTAATGTCCAAATCGTTTAAGTTTAAACAATTCAATTTATTATCTATATTCACACAAATAGAAAATTCACCTTATCATAATATGGATAATCCATATTATCATAATTCAACCAAAGCATCTCATACGAAGCAACCCATATCACACATAAGAGGCATCACATAATCCAAGGCGTTCAGTATCATTCAATCATCCATAAGCAAGATTAATCAACCACACCATCCCTAATTAATTTAATTAACTACCAATGAATTAAATTAATTACTTAATTACTTTTAAATCCTGCTTATTTAAAATTAATTAATTATAACCTAATTAATTAATTATCCCTTAATTATCCATCTTAATTAATCATCCTTGATTAATTATTCTTTAATCACATTAAGTTATTAGCCTTTAATTAGTTACACAAATTATTTATCCTAACCATTTACAGTAATTAACCTTTAATTACTCTCATTAATTACATTAATTAGTGATCCTATAATTAATTAATTAACTAAAATTAATTACATTGATCCTTAATTAATTCCATTAATTAATTATACTTTAATTAATAACTTTCCTTCAATTAACCTTAAATTAATTAAAAACAGTAATTAACTATCCTGTAAATACTTACCTTAATTAATTAACTCCTTAATTGATTATATTAATTAATCCTTAATTAATTACATAAAGTAATTAATCCTTAATTACTTCCACTAAATAATTATTCTTTAATTACTTTCCATTAAGAAATTCACCTTTAATTAATTACATCCAGTAATTACCCATTAATTACTAAGTAAATATACTTCATTAATTACATTAATTAATTTTACTTAATTAATCGTCAAGTGATTATCTTTAATTAATTAAACTAGTTAATTAACTTAAATTAATCACATTCATTTAATTAATTACATTGAGTAATTAATCCCTTTAATTACCTCCATTAATTAATTACTTCTTAATTAATTACCTTTAATCACTTAGGTTAATTAAACCTTAATTTATCAAGAAATTAATTATCCTTAATTAACTACCAATTATCTTAAAATTAATTACATCAATTAGTTATCCGTTAGTCACTAGTTAATGACCTTTAATTAAATGTACTCATTAAAAATTCTTTAATTACTTCCCTTAAGTAATTATACTTTGATTTTTAACATTAATTTATTAAACTTTATTAATTTCATTAAGTGATTAACAATTAATTAATTCCACTAGTTAGTTGTCTTTAATTACTCATATCTTTAATTAATTAAAGATAAATTCTTTTATCCTAAAATATAACTTAATTACATCATTAAACTTTAATAGAAAACCCTTAGGGAATCAATTTTGTAGTTAAAAATATGTAATTTACTTTAAAACAAAACAATTTAAAAACATATAATTTGTCATATAAAATCTTGAAACTTGTTAAAACTTATTTAACAAATACTTATTCTTTGAAATCTTAGTAAAACATTCTTTTGAATCTAAATTACTTTCATAATCTTCAGACTTTAAACTTGTTTAAAACATTTTTTTATTGAAAACCAATTATTTAAATAACTTTGAAACCTTTTTAAAACACTTTATTTGGGAACTTTATATAATATTTTAATCTGGAAAACTTGTTTTTATTTTGCTTCTAAACTTTGAAACCTTTGGAAAAAAAATTAAGTTCTTTGCTTTAAAATCTGGTATACTTCCATTATAATAATACTTGGCAATACACGAAACCAAAGCCGAGTCAATCATTTATTTCCCAGAGAAAAACACGAGAATCTCTCGTTCCTCATCTCCTTCGAGTCGAACCCCAACTTCCTCGAGCTCAAACCCGAGTTCTTCCCAAAACCTTCAACCATACAAGATCGATGTGCATGTGTGCACAGTGCACACTATTCCGATCATCTCTGGCCGACTTCCATACCAACGACAGATCTACGTCGATCCTACCCACCCCCTCGATCACCTAGATCGGCGAATATAAACGCCAAACACAATCGAACCCTTCATTCCAAAAATATGGAACGAACCCTATCAAAAATCCATCAATCGCCAACGAACTATGCCTCGAGAACCCCTGCCGACTTCGCCTTGACTTCCCACTCTGATTCCCCCTTACGGGATGACCTCCGATCCACCCTTGACTGCGTACGAACCTCAACATCACCGACGACTTCAACTGGGTATAAAAACTTACTTCACCATTCTGTGGCCACCAGGGCCACTAATAAAATCTTCCATAATTTTTCCAAAGATCAACATCCCCTTAGCCATCTCTAACAACAAACCCAAGCTCCAAATTCTCACCAATTGTCGATGATTGACCATATACCCACAATCGACCATCTCAACAAATCTCATCATATACTAATTGTGATGACCCAGAATTTTGGACAATTTAAATTGGGATATTTAATTGATTTTAATATTTAAAAGTTAGTTTGCAACTTAAATTTCAAATATCACCATTATTTGGAAATTTAATTTTTGGATTTAATTACTGGAAATTGGGTAAAAATGTTGAATCTGGAGTTTTAAGCTTGTTAAAAATAATTTGAAGGCTTGTAAAATTTATGTCGATAGTACTGAAGATAGTAAAAGTGTTGGAATTGAATTTGGGAATGTTCTGTTAAGTTTTGAAATTTTATCGTTTAAATCGATATTTAAAAATAACCTTCCGAGACACAGTCTCGGATTTCGACGAAACCAGTTTTATTGGATCTGTAACGTTGTATTATTATCGAATTTCAATTTTCGCAGTGTTTGGAGTAACCATTTGGTCGTACGATATGAAAATGCCTAGAATAATCTAATTGAATTTAATTTAGATAGTCGATTCAGAAAGCTATCTTCCACATACGATTGAGTTAAGCCTTGAAAATTATCCCTTTGCGTTCAAAATAGGAGTATAACATTAGAAATGTCAGGCGGCACGCCTCGATAGGAGTTCGGAATTTAAGGTTATTACACTACGAGATATTTTGGTTATAAAATAAAATATTATTTATAAAAGTCAACATCTACCGACCTACCCTTCTTAGGCTTAACCTGTACGCTAGCCTACTCTCTTCAATTATATGTTGCGTTACATCTCCTTCATCTGGAAATAGAGCAGCTCATTAACTTAAAATCAAAAAAAAGAAGGAAGTACGATTATAAAAAAAGGGAGCAAGCAATCGAATCTCCTTTTCTACCTTCATTGTTTGAATCCCCTTTTTCATACAATACTCGAAATCAAATTCGCAAAGAAAAAAAAAGAGGGAACTCGAATCAATTGAGTCATTCGAACGTGACGGTCGAAGGTGGATATGCATGCATAGGCGTTGGGAAGCAGTGATGTGAGGACGAAGGGCGCGAGCAAAGGAGTGGTAGGTGGTGGTTTCACATTGCGGCTTGGGTTTGGGTTCGCGATGGGGTTTGGGGGCAAGGTGTTTTAGGTGACGAGGAGCGCGTTCATCTTAGCAGCAGTTGGAGAAGTGGTCGGCATCAACCAAATGGGGTCGTGTCCTTCCCTTGGTTTCACATGAAGGCAATGACGTACGCGAGGCCAAGGAGGGGTCTGTGATGGTAGGATTTGGGGTTTTTCCTTGATTGGAGGTGAAGTTTGTCATCTCAATGATGAACATATGCTGGTTCGTGTAGCCAGGCAGGTCTAAAATCATGAAGAATCAAGTCGATCGGAATGGAGTGCATATAGCAAATAAAGGTAAGGTCAGTGCCAACGACGTCGAGTCGGTGAGGTAACAATTTCTTTTTGTTATTAATGTAAATTGAACGAATAAATATATTTTGTTTAATTTAATTTTATATATAGGCAGTTTTTAAATTTATAAAATGATAATAATAATAATGATTAATAAATCGTATAGTTTATAGTAATGAGATAATGTTGAATTAATATAAATTTATTAAAAAGGATATTTTATTTTTATTAAACTATACATATGTATGTATATATAAATGTAGATATATATAAAGTTCAAAGTAGAATATATACACACACACACACACACATATCTTCACTTACTATTTTATTTTTAAAATAATATATTATGGAAATAGATTTGCTTAATAAACTTACTTAATTATTTTAGTAGCTAAAAGTATTTTATGAAAAGGAAAATTAGTTTAAAATTAAAATTTTAGTTAAATTTATTAAAAAGGAAATTAAATATTCGATAATCTTGAATGTTAATAAAATCATATAATGTTTATTCAAGGTCAAATCGGGAAAACCAAGGCAATATTGAAGTGGGTTGCAAATATAAAGCAAAGATGAGTTAATCTCATTCATCTGGGTTTGATTTAAATTTAAACGATTAAATTTAAATAATTGGTTGAATTGATTGATGTTCTATATTATATATAGTAATATATAATATATATTGGAGTGATTGATTTCCCACATTATATAGCGGATGAGACCCTATGCGCCGCATAATAGCGGATGATATTATATTTAAAACCCATATACCGCGATATTACACCTCGAAGTGGAATTGGTATTTTATATTCTGCTAACATCCATGGATGCAGGGAAACAGGTTGGAGGGATCCAACTGGATTCCTCAACATTTATTTATATTATTTAATATTTTCTGTTATGATTATAAGATATCCTGAGATGAATTATATTGATAATTGGAAGTGTTGAATGCTATAGGTTTATTGAATATATCTGGGTATTGAGTTACCAAAAATATATAAATTGGATTTTTGTAAAGAAAATAAAAGAAGAGAATTGGTAAGTAAAATAATTATAGAGAATTTGAACAAATTTAAGAATAAAAGTGATTTTAAAATTCTAATAAATAAATTCCGAGTATGAAAAAGGGATTTTGAATAAATAGAGAAATAATGAATTTTAACTTAAGTGATGTTATATTAAAAAAATAAAAAGAATTTATTTTAAAATTCAAGGTTTGAATTTATTTAAAAGGATAAAGAAGGAATTTGAAAAAAATCTGAAATTAGTGTTTTCAGTTAAAAGATTTAAAATAATAATTAAGGAATAAAAATCTGAAGTCAATGGGTTTTGAAATAAATGAGTAAGCAAAGGAATTTATTTCAAAATGGAGTAAATTAGAAATCAATTTGGAAATTGATTTAAGTGTTTGAAATTGGAAATTTAAAGGAGAATGTGACTATGAAGTTTATAAACTGGGTTTATAAAAGTGAAGTGATATATAAGTGGATATTTGGAAGAATAAATTCATGGTGGGAATTTATTAAAGGAATGGGTAAATTTGTTTAAAAATAAATAGTGATTTATTTTTAAAAGATGTGAAAGAGACGCGTATTTCCCTAGAGAGCCAAGTACGTTTTCAAAGCAAATTTTTAAATATAAATTAAAAGTTTTAATGTTGTTTTAGAAAACATGTTTAGAAAACATGTTATTTCTAAATGTTTAGATTCTAAAGTAAGTATTTTCTTTTAATCTATTTTAGCAGTAATTATTTAAACGTGGTTTGGTACTATGTTTTAAAAGTTAGAAATTCAGTTTTATATTGTACAAATTAGTTTTATTTTGAATATTCTTAAGTATATATATTTCAATAAGTATTAAAGTAATTTCTAATTTAAATGTTTTTAAGGATATTGTATAATAAAGTGTTTTGAATTATTTTAAAAATCTAAAGTTTTAGTGCTTGGTGTCTTCAGTGGAAATAAATATTTGGGAATTTATTTCATGAGAAAAATGTTGTTTGAAAACTGTTTTCAAAAAGGGTTGAAAATGGAAATATATCTTGCGAAGATATTTTGGGGTTAATAAACAATCCAGGAGAAATTATTTATGTTTGATGGTTGTTGTGAATGTTAATTGATAGTTAAATAACCGACTATCAATATTGGCCAATGCGCTGATCGTTTCGAAGAGACCGGGATCGGGATTTATTTCTCGAAAACCACTTCGATCCGGTTTGTACGTTTTCATGAGGAATAAGAGTTTTGATTCGAAGATGGAGCAGTGAAGTGCAAGGGCTAGTTGCTACTAATCCTAAGGGTTTCCAAACTGGATGTAGTAGGAGTAGTGCCTTCGGTTTCGTTCGAACCCGGGACAGACTTGTATGGATGAATTCTTTCGAAACATCGTCAAGTGGACAATGAGCATTCTAAGTGAAACGATCAAAAAAGGTAATGCTTAGCCTCGAGCCTCATCAACCGGGAATGACTGAAAATCAGGGGTTACGCGGCAAGGCTACATGAGTAGCGCCCATTAGGGTGAGGTCATCCCTTTCTAAATGTCCATTTTTTCGGCTTAGTGGTGCGGTTGATGATCCCAACCGTTGGGTGATCTTACTCGGGATTATCCAATAAGGGGTAGTCCCCGTCTTGTGTTGCAGGGGATTGGGAGTAATCCTCGGTACGGTGATCTAGGCCACGTACTGTGACAGGTGGTACCCCAGTTCCTAACCATTAGTTGGAAATCCATTCTCCCTACGTGCCTGTAAGGTTTTGATTGTGCCCAACTATTGCTGAAACGTGAGATGCATGAATTTCAGCTAGATTCTATTTTACTTTCTATAGACACTATTTTAATATCAGAGGATTTTAATAAAAAGTGTTTTAGCTATCGTAAGGTAAAAAATCGACCTGCTTATTTGTGGCGTGGTCTTATTAGATGCTTTTGTTTTCAAAAGAATTTTAAAATTTTAATAATCAATTTGAGTGTGGTTTACTCACGCTGGTATTCTAGACTGACTCGGGTGTTATTTAACCACAATGCTGGGGTCAGACCGAGTATTATAGATTACAGGAAATGATGTTGTGGAGCTGGATGGCGATATGTACTTCCGTATTTGTATGGAATATTCCGTTGTATATTCAGTTTTGGAAAGGACGAGATATTATAACCGTCCTGAGTTGTATTGTTGTTTGTATTGAACTCTGATGTTGTACTCTGATGATGTAATGTATAAACAGATGTATTTTCATTTGTGTAAAGATCATTTATTATCTATTATATTTTGTTCCGCTGCGATGGTTAGATTGTGGTGTTGTTTTCTATTTTCTTCTTCTACCTCTTCTTCTTTAACCCTCATGGTTCGATTTTTCGGGCATCGAAAAAATTGAGTCTCGACACTTACCTAAAATCAAGATATTCGTATCAAAAATCATGATTTCCTACCATGATTCCATTCATGAAATCCAAACATGAGATCGCATTCATTTATTTTTGACCTATATAAATTTTTTTACTGTTATTTCTAAATTTTTATTTAATCTCTAAATTAAAATTCTCGAAACCATTTTTAGAATTGTTATTATAAGATTGTAATTATATTTCATTCAAGGATCAACACTCAATTCTGATTACATGAGGAGATTTAAAATTTTGAAAGTAATTCGAGCCTGTGGAAATAACAAAGACAGTTTATATAAATATATACAAAAATACACACATATAAACAAGCAATTTCACACATACATCCAGATAAAATCATTTATGCAAACCATATTGCAATTTTTTCATATAGGATTATCACATGCAATACTTTAAAAAAAACTGTTTTTAAAGGAGGGTTTACTCACCAGAAAATAAAAACAGAGGAGTAGAGGGTTTAATTTAAATATGGAAACTGGAATTTGAATTAGTTAGCTTGCTGTTGGATTTGAAACCTGTGTTAAGTTGAATTTGTATCTTGGTGTGTTGAAGCTTTGATCCATGATCTTGAATCAGGTTACATATTTGTTGAGTTCGAGGCTTTAAATCTTGAAATAGTTGAAGTTGCAATTGAGTTAAAACATGAAACGGGATGTTATTTGATTTTCTTTTAGTTTTGAAGATGAAAGAAGATTGAGAGGAAGAAGATGTCTTGATTCAAAAATAAAAATGATCAGGTTTCTCTAATGTTTATTTTTGTAACTTAATTTAAGAGAAAGAATGAAGGTCGACAATTGTTAACTACAAGTGGTCCTTTACGTATAAATGTATTTGCATGAATACATTAATTTGCAAATGTCTAAAGCTTGTCTTATGTATTTAAAAATGTTTAAAACCATTTTTAAATTAATTACACAAGTATTTCTATTGATATGTTATGTTTATATTAATTAATCTTTATGGTTTAAACTTATACATATATTTATAAACCATGTTCATGTGTAATTTAAAGAAAAAAAATTAAAAGCAAAAGAAATGAACCAAAATTTTAATCTTATTTTAACTCAAGCTAAAATATTTATGATTAACATATACATTGATTTTGAAAATATAGAATTAATTTTAACTAGCTTCGAAAATAATTAACTTAAATTTTGAAACAAATTTTCCAATTACAATATATAGACACACACACACAGATATATATATATATATATATTATAATTAGACAACATATCTTTTATTAAATTTAAAACTAAAGACTTCCTATTTACAATATATATGTACCAATATATACATTATAAATAAAAAACAATTTTATTAGCTTTAAGAGATAAATTTACCTATTAAATATTATTAGTCTTAAAAAGAATAAATTTTGCCAAATTAAATATTTATAAAAGAAAATTATTAAACAATATTACCAAATTTTAATATATAGAAAAATATTATTGAATCAATATTGCCAATTTAAATAATTTTAAATGAAGATTATCAAACTGCAATTGCCTAAAATTTCAGGACATCACAACTCATGTGTTGTCACACATGTGATATATAGTCTACATAATTAAGAGTACTCGAGGTAATAAGAAGAAAAGTGTAAAACCTTGAGTTAGACAATAGTATGATGTGAACGATAAACAATCTCAAAATTGTATGAAAATCTATATAATATACATGACAAGTGGTTTGGAGAATTATACCTAACCTGTCCCTGCTTCCAAAGAGTTTGCACATAACATTACTAAATGCTAATCTACTATCATCATCATCATCGAATAGGTGTACCACTATCTAAGTACAATGTCGAGTATTTGGGTTTCCAAGTCGTAATACCTACATTACATGATAGTCCTATGGTGATAAACTAAACATAGCGACCATAACAAACACAACATCCATCAATAATCCTCAATCTCTCAAGTGCATTAGATATAAGATACCTCGTATGACCCAATCATTAGCCAGAGATTTAATCAAGGTCTCAATTCCTCGATGCTCCAATACACGTCACTTCATAAGGCTAAGAACCAGACCATAAGTCGTAAGGCATAGGGTAATGCACAGTCATAAGATCTGGATACAATCATTATACATATGGGTGTCCCCACATACCCTTTCTATATTAGCATGCTAGAAACCTCAAAGTATCAATGATCCATTTGCATATGTTCATTCTATTTCATTCATCTCAATAGTACAACACAATCATAGTTCCACTCACGAGTCCTTATTATTGAACTCGTACTATGGATCATCATCTTGACCCCCATCATCGATTCATCATCAATGACACACCTCTAAACATCCCCCATAAGTCCTATCAAAGTTTTAAAGTCATCACATCGAAGCATTGTGTTGTCGCTTCACCGTTAAAGTCATTCTTCATCATGCTATAATGTCGAAGTCGAACGTCGAACAAATGAACGTTACCGCCAGTCGGTCCAATGCTACTCCGTCTTGCATTATATTAACAAAGAAATGGTAGATGGTCCCATATCCAGTAGCATGGCTCCAGCATCCATAATATCGTTTTCTTTCACATTAGCGTTGGTAGCTCGGTTAGCATTCTAGCATTAGCCTAAATATTTCCATTAGTTGTGGTGCTTCCACCTCTCAAGTTTAGTCTTCTAGTATCCATTACTCATAATCTACATACGAGTCATCATGAGATATGCAAGAACGATCTTTGACAGAGGGAAGAGTATATACAGATATACGTACTTATAAAGAGCAAATAACAAGTATGCTACTATAACACTATCCCATTCCTTAATTTACTCTTTCTTATTTTAGTTAGGTTATGTTCTTTCAATTTTTTAGTCAAATTTATGTAAACTTATGCTCTGATGCTAAGTTATAACATCCCACATTTCGAAGCTTGAAATTAAATACTATCAATACTGCAGTAATCCTTAGCATTATTTCTTGGTGATATGATGGAATCAGTTATTGTATCATTAACATCAAGAGCATAAGAATTCATATATTTTAAATAAAACATTTCCATTCATTCATTTGCGAATTCATTACATTCAATTATGTAACCCCACGATGTCATCGTTCAGATAAAATATAGTAAACACAAATATAGTTCAAAAATGACATATGAGTATGCCACATTGGATAATTAGAGTTTTAACTACTGGATGATTGTAGAACTCGCCTTTACATACATTAAATAAATAACAAAAGTAGTTTACATTATCGGAAATAATATCCTAAATAACAGCTTGCCTTCTATATGTCTTCGAAAGCTTATTCATCAAACATGAAAATCTACTCTCAGCCTACCAATATTAATTAAGTCCCCAAGAATTTCAGGTAAAAATCAAAAACTTTGGTTTAGGATAATTTTTTAGTGGGGATAATATTAGTCCATCTAAAAAAAAAAGATATTTAGTGAGACCATTCTGTTGAGAGAAATGGGTTTCCCCCTTACTATTATCATTACAATCAATATGTCTATCATAACATATACTTGCAACCACAATGATTAAAAAGTAATCATAACATTAATTTTATTATCGTGCAAAAACTGGTTGAAATGAGTAGTCTGTTATTCACTAACGTCAATAGGTTTACACATTCCTACACTACAACATGATATACTTTTAATACATTGAAAACTCACTCTAGTAGGTTTTTATTGTCTTTTAGAGAAAGCTAAGTAATGGCATGCTGTACTAGGTATGGAACATTTTATAGTGGAGAAGCAAACCATATATATACTTGCACATATATACATAAATATATATCAAAAAAGAAAAAATGTGAAATTTTAGAAGGCCTCCTTAACTTCAAATAAGAAACTAAACCGATGAAATTTTCATAATATCAAAGAATATATATATATATATAACACTAAATAAAGACTTCACAATAATGTCCATATCAGGTTGACAGTAATGCTTTAATCCATTTTGAGTAAAAAGAGAAAATAATTTATTTTAAATCCCTATAATATTTATTTTTAATCTCGATTAAATACGTATACATATATACATACATGTGTATACACATACGTGCATATACACATATATACGTACACATACATACACACACACACACATACATGTACGTGTGTGTTTATGTATAAATCTAGGATCAGTGCACCATTTTTTATCCCTATGGTGTCGGTCACAAATTTATATTTAATTACTTTTGGTTTTTCTCTCCTATCACATGAATCAAATATTTAAATATAAACTTATGGTTGATATCAGAATGTTATAAATGATGATAAATAAAGAGGGCTATTGATCCTAGCTGTGTATGCATATCAAAGCTTCAATCATTTTAATAATTCAAAAATTAAAATTAAAGAATGAGAAACATCAATGGTCAATATAATAGTCAATATAATACAACGAAAAACACAAAATGATACAACATCAACATAACTTGATACCTATTTCGCCAGGCTTGGCACTACAGCTTCAACTGAAACCATAAAATGCGACACGCCAACAACTTCTTAATCTCGAATGAAAAACATCAAAACCATCAAAAACGCAGATCCTCTCCTTTTTATTCATATCCAAAATGAGTTACAAGAAATTGACCTCTCTCCCTAATTTAGTTTAGGGTTTTTACAGTAGAATTATCCCAATGAAAGTGGAGAAAAGAAGATGAATTTAGTCCTTAGAGTTTGGCTCCCAAAACTGGACCCTTTGGGTCTTATTTATATATTTGGGCGGCCCTCCTTTTGACTCCATGCTCTCGACTGGGTCGGAAGGTCTCCTTTTTACATGCAGCTGTAAGCTTTTCAACTTTGTTGAAAGGTTTGCCTTTCATATGCCATTATGGACCTTTTGACATTGTCGAATGTTCTACTTTTATTTATGCCTCCATGACCTTTCGAATTTGTTGAAGGGTTTGCCTTCTATATATTATTGTGAACCCTTCGACCTTATCGGAAGGTTGCTCTTCACTTGGTTGTTGTGAACCCTTCATCATTGTCGGAAGGTTACTCTTCATTTGATTATTGTGAGCCTTTCAACGTTGTCGAAAGTCTTACCTACTGTATGTTGTTCTGAGCCTTTTGACATTGTTAAAAGGTTTGTCTTCAACATGTTGTTCTGAACCTTTCGACATTGTCGAAAGGTTTTCCTTTCTTTTTTCCTTCATGGACCTTTCGACTTTGTCGAAAGGTTTGCTTTTTTCATAACTTCACGAGCCCTTCGACCTTGACGAGAGATTTTTTTTACTTCTTGTTGTCGAGAGCTGCATTTTCATTCAATGTTATCGAAAGGTTTTCTTTCATTCCTTGCTGATTTATGAGTGTTTCTTTATTAATAGCACCTTTAGACATTGTTGGAGGGTATCCTGGATGTTACTTATGTGGTTCGAGAGGCCTGCAATGCTTTCGAAAAGGTCACTTTGGGAAAACTCCTACGACTTTGAAAGGTTTTATATGTAGTTGAGGCAACACTATTGATTGCTTTCAAAAGGGGTTTTGAGGTCATCGTTACTTTCTCATCTGAGTCATAAGGTTGGTTGTGGTGGAAGATTCTATTGGTTTCATCCGAGCTAAAGGCTTTTATACTGTATAGGTAATTAGACCTTCGAAACGTTCATTCTTAGTCTTTCACGATGGTTAGGCCTATCTCTTCATCAGAACTGCGATTTTATTACCCTTCTTTCACACTTCTGCCTTCGAGTAGATTTTATGGTTAACAATATACTGATACTAATTCATTTCTAGTGGTTTTATAAACATACGTCGACTCATTTTAGAAAGAAACTAGCCTTGTCGCATTTTTACAGTTAGAAATTATAAGTTTCTAGAAATAAATTAAATGTTACAAATATAATAGCCTTAATAAACTTAATATAATTGTTGTCTAATGGTAGTAGGTGATTTATAATGATTTATAATAATTTACAAATATATATACTAATTTTATAAAAGCATACAAACTCGTCGCATTTTGCAAATCGACGTCATATTTCTATAATTAGGTTTGTATATCAGTAAATATGGTTTTATAACATAAATAATCCAGTTTTAATTATTTAGAGATGATAAGAAATTTATTTTCAAGTTTTGTTTAAATAAATAAATAGTTTGATTAAAAAAGAAAAATGTGACCTCGATTAAGGTTTTGGATTTTCGACCTTTCGTCGAACGGAAGTTGTTTCGAATCATTGCAACATTATTTGATATAGATGCACACATGCATGTATGCACACATACATATATATATACCTTCATGATTGGTCAAGTCAAAAATAAAGAGAATATCTAAAAAAAAAATATACATATTTAGATATAAGCTATTTATATGTATATAGATGCAAATTTCACCCTTAAGTCTCGAAAAGCAACTCTCAAATCAACTTTCCTTCACCTACACCTCATCATATGAAGGGGACAAGTGAACATGAGGGACAAGGGGAGTAACGTGCATGATAGGATGGGGAGGGGCTATTTTAGTCTATTTGCAAACTTACGGGCTAAGGCTTCTAATCCAATAAATACACATTAGTATCTTCATAAATTCATTCATTCCTTCTTCATTTTATTCTTATCCTCCCTAAGCACTAATGGCTTCTTCTTTTTTAGAAAAATAATAATAAAAATATAAGCAAGGAAGAAATAAAATATCCATACACTCCCATTATCATTCCACTTCAAAAATAGTGCCAAACCACTCCCTTCCTATTCTACAGTGCATGGCCACACCCCTACTTCCACCTTGGCCGAACATTAACCTCCCTAAGAGTTAAGGCTGGGCATTACAAGGTAGAAGGAGCAGCTTCAAAAAGCTGTAGAGTGGAGAAAGTGGAGAGAAGTGCTGCCAAAGTGTCACCAGAATAATTTCAAGGATTTCGAATGGGGAAGCTATAACGGTGAGAACATATCCTAACTTTAGTTCCTTTAAATCTTAAATAGATTTTGAATACTGATATGTGTGATTAATTTGTTAATTAAATCATTTGGATAATATTTGGATAAATATTGTGTTATATAATTAGTTAATAACTTGGTTATGATTGGATGCTAAATTGGTTGTGATAAAAAGAATTATTACAACTAATGATGAGAAAATCATATCCAACGAAATAGGTTTGATTACTTTAAAAAGCCATGGTAAATTAATGAAAATAATCCTTATTATATTCTGAAATAAAATGTGTATATGGAGTATTAAACCTATTTGATTTATAGAAAGCATCATTTTATAATGGTTGAAATTTGGTTTCGAAATAAAGGAAACCAGTAAGTTCAAGTTTTGTGATTATTTGTAAAATAAATTTTATGACTTGATTTTGAAAAATGATGGTTTTAAATGATGAATGATGTGAGAATATTATATGGATTATACGAAAGAATTATAAAAATAAAATAGAAAATGTTATCCCGCTTTTTGGCAAAGCCGTAATACTAAAAGATCGATCGAAAACGAAGGACAGTTCGTCTCAGAGATTGGTCATACTTCACTTCACAATGGATATCGCTGAATTTTGTCCGAGTTCAGTTTGAGCTGCAATTGATAGGACATGATAAGAAAGATCATAGAAGTCAGCATCTTAAATTTTAAGACAATCCGAGTTCATACGCTCAAGTTACGATCGATTCAATTTGAAGGGCAAAGCACCGGTTTCGTATCGATCACTTTCGTATCGATAAGGCTCCAATGACTTCGTATCCATCGAAGTGCCGCCCTTCGTATCGATCAGCTTCGAAACCATCAAATTGTCTCGGTTCGTATCGATCAGTTCGAATCCATAGAAGTACCTCGGTTCGACTCGGTCCCATTTGAATCCATCGGCAGATCACCTACTTCGAATTGGTCAACTCCCATGATCTCGTATCAATCAGGAGCGGCCGTGTTCGAATCCATCGAGTTCACATCGATGGACTTCGTACCCATTAGCAGATGATGCACTTCGTAACGATCGACCAATGTCTTCTTCGTATCCATCATGGAAGCATCCCTTCGAATCGATCGGGTCAAAGCACTTCGTATCTATCATGTTACCCTGATTCGTATCCACCAACATTTGCAGTTCGTATCCATGAATACGGCACCATTCGAATCCATCGAGTCAACTAGCCTTGGTGACGTGTCATTCATCGATGCGAACGCGCCGAGGTATATGGAGTCGAAGCGGTCAACTTGGAGCAAAGACCGGATCGAGTCGAAGTTTGCGCTCCACGTCATCGCAACAGCGCGTGCCACCATCGATTCGAAACCATCGATGCGAAGAGATGGATTCGAACCAAATAGCCACTTGAAGAACCCCATTTCGTATCGACCATATCTCTCAATCTACTCGTCCAAATGCCAAAAAAATTTCACAGAAGCTTGCATACATTTTGAAGAATGTCCACACCAAATTTCACCTCGATTGGATGATTTTCTGATCGATTCGAATGGAGTTCGAATCGATCCCAAAGTGGGCCCAAATTTCCTAAGGCTGGCGGCATGTGGGCCCCTTCACGTGCCAGAAGTGGTCTTTCGAATTTTCAGCGAAATATCAACATCCTACGCCTATAAATAGAGCCTTTGGTCATTCAGAAAGGGGATCGGAGAATTTTGAGAGAAAAAGTACGCCCGGACGCCGCCAGAATCACTCCATATCATCATCACAGCCATTGATTTCGAATTTTGACTTGCTATCTGCTGTATTTTGACATAAAAAGTTGTATTCCCCGAATATCGAGCAAAAAAATGACAAAACTTCATAGTGGACGTAGGGGATACGCCGAACCACTCTAAATTACTTTCTTCCGTGCTATTTACTTTTCCGTGACTTGAAGTTTTTGTTAGATAATCCTCATTTTCAACTTGATTTCTTCATTTATTATCTCTTCAAAAACTTCCGAAGAGTGTTGTGCCCAATTTTGGTGCAAACACTTTGGTGCTTTCACTGAGAAAACCCAGATTTTCTCCTGCTCTTTGGATCTGTCATCGATACCGGATTGAATAAATCTAAGAGAGAGATCAAGATCATCAAATCCAAGTTCCTTCTCTTCTATTCAGATTTGCATAAAGTCTAGAGAAAGGAATTCAACCTACAAGATGGTTAGCACAAGAACTACCTCTAACGCTATCAATCAAGAAGAACAGGATATAGAGAATCCTGCGCCACTACCTCCATCTAATCAAGATGCTACTGGACATTAGGAGCCATCAGGTCCGATTACCCGACAGGAGTTGCAATTGCTACTCCAAGAGCTGACCCAGAGTCGGCAACAACTAACAGAACAGCTACGCGCTAACGACGAGCTGATCAACCAGCTGGATCGCCAGAAGCGAAAGAGATCCAAGAGAGACCATGCTTCTTGCTCCTCCAGCGAAAGTTCTTCATCTTCTGATTATCACAATCGATCTCCACGACCCCGACTAGATGGGAGTCACATGCCAGCCGCTGGAGATCAACCGGCAATGACCGTTGGACAACTGAGAGTTGGTCCATCAGCAAGTTTCCAAACCGGACCCTCCTCCCAAGGAGGTTCTGTTCCTCACCACACCACAGAATACTGCACCACTAATGTTGCGGCTGAACCTGGGGTCGATGCCCAAGATCAGTCGAACCTGGACCATCGTCATAGCGGACGTACCCCTGAACCATACGTCCCAGAAGACTATGAGCCAAGAAGGCAAGACTTGGACCGTCGACAACATCTGGTCCAACCCCAAAGTATGGAACGTAATCATACTCCGGCGCAAGCCGCACAAAACGCGCAAATGCCGGATCTTTCGACTATGATACGTCAGATGATCCGTGAGAATCAGGGTCTCGCCAATGACGATTGGGGAATCTCTCGAAGCCACACTCCTTTTACGGATGATATTCTTACTGCTGAACCCCCACGGCGATTCAGGATGCCAACTCTACCTATGTACGAGGGAAACTCCCACCCCAACCAGCATATTCTGAAATATGAATGTTCGATGACCGTTGCCAGAGCCGACGATGCAGTGAAGTGTCATAGTTTCCTCATATCCTTAGGGGGCATCGCTACCATGTGGTTCACTCGACTGCCACCACGATCCATCTATTCATTCGACTAGTTGGCCACAAAATTCGTTGAACAATTCTGCATGCACGTCGCAAGGCCAAAAGATGTCAACACTCTGTCCAGCGTCACCCAAGCTCCTGGAGAGACGCTCAGACACTACTTAGAGAGATTTCATACTGCATGTGCGGAGATCAGCAATCCGAACGATAAATCCATCCTTATGGCACTGGATAAAGGGATTGACCCCGATTTCGAGTTTGGCAACTGGTTAGCTAGAAAACCACCTGCACCATTGGACCGTTTCCACGCCAAGGCAGCTCAATTCCTAAGAAGGGAAGATGAGAAACAGTCTAGGAAGCAAACCGATGCAGGGCCAAGCACGGAAGGAATCCAAAGCAATGTTGCAATCAAATAGTCCGGTGAGAGCTCCGAAAAAGTTCAGTTGAACGTTAAAAAAAACAAGATCGGCGAAGAGAGAGCGTGAATCAAACTAGAAAACGAGATCAAAATCGTGGCCCACGGCGCAAGAATCCAATGTTTGACTGTTACACTCCTCTGAATACATCACTGGAGGACTTGTACATACAAACCTATAATACAATTCAGTACCAAAAACCCGCACCAAAACTGTCGTCAGAGAGGCAAATCCAGACAGGAAAATTTTGCAGGTTCCATGAAAGCTACTGGCACAATACGAACGAGTGTCGTCACTTACAAGATCTCGTTGAAAAACTGATCAGATAAAGGAAGCTGGAACAGTTTGTGCGGGCACCGCAGCCTAGAGAAGCGGGCCCATCAAATCAAAACAATGACCCAGATCGACCGAGACAAAAGGACTCCACTTGTCCCCGTGGATGATTGGTGATAAACACCATCAATGGCGGACTAACTTTCTCAGGAGCCTGAAATGACGAATATCTTCGTCACTGTCACACATGACAGGCTCTTCAATCTATGAATACTTTGCAATTTCCTTTACATTATGAAATTTGAATTTGCAATAAGGCACTGACTTCGCCATATTTTCTTAATTCAGCAATAAAATACTATCACTTCAAGCTAGAGCCATGATTCACCGAATGCAACATTCAACAATCACGACACACGAAGAGCTAAGTTCCATCAAACAATGGAATTTATTCAAATAGCGAGTGACTGTGATACGACCGACCACTCACTAAGTGAAACCCCAGCTCGGGGGCAAGCCATCATATCAAAGGCTGAACTGGACCAACACACGACAGTCCTACAACTATCTCCAAATTCCCAGAGTGCGAATTGGAGTATAAACATCCAATAAATCGTTCCCAGAGTGTGAACGGACTCCAACTTCTCAGAGTGCGAATTGGAGTATAAACATCAAATAACTCGTTCCCAGAGCGCGAACGGACTCCAACTTCCCAGAGTGCGAATTGGAGTATGAACATCCAATAAACCGTTCCCAGAGCGCGAACGGACTCCAACTTCCCGGAGTGCGAATTGGAGTATAAACATCAAATAACTCGTTCCCAGAGCGCGAACGGACTCCAACTACCCAGAGTGCGAACTGGAGTATAAACATCCAATAAATCGTTCCCAGAGCGCAAACGTACTCCAACTTCCCGGAGTGCTAATTGGAGTATAAACATCAAATAACTCGTTCCCAGAGCGCGAATGGACTCCAACTTCCCGGAGTGCGAATTGGAGTATAAACATCAAATAACTCGTTCCCAGAGCGCGAACGGACTCCAACTTCTTGGAGTGCGAATTGGAGTATAAACATCAAATAACTCATTCCCAGAGCACGAACGGACTGCAACTTCCAAGAGTGCGAATTGGAGTATAAACATCCAACAAATCGTTCCCAGAGCGCGAACGGACTCCAACTTCCCGGAGTGCGAATTGGAGTATAAACATCAAATAACTCGTTCCCAGAGCGCGAACGGACTCCAAATTCCAAGATTGCGAATTGGAGTATAAACATCCAATAAATCGTTCGCAGAGCGCGAAAGGACTCCAACTTCCCGGAGAACGAATTGGAGTATAAACATCAAATAACTCATTCCCAGAGCACGAACGGACTCCAAATTCCCAGAGTGCGAATTGGAGTATAAACATCCAATAAATCGTTCCCAGAGCGCGAATGGACTCCAACTTCCCAAAGTGTGAATTGGAGTATAAACATCCAATAAATCGTTCCCAGAGCGCGAACAGTCTCCAACTTCCCGGAGTGCGAATTAGAGTATACACATCAAATAACTCGTTCCCAGAGCACGAACGGACTCCAAATTCCCAGAGTGCGAATTGGAGTATAAACATCTAATAAATCGTTCCCAGAGCGCGAACGGACTCCAACTTCCCAGAGTGCGAATTGGAGTATAAACATCAAATAAATCATTCCCAGAGTGCGAACGAACTCAAAATTCGCAGAGCGTGAATTGGAATATAAACATAGATTCCAGGTTCCCGGAGCGCGAACCGAAGCATCCGTGCTAACTCCAACTTCTCAGAGCGTGAATTGGAGTATAAACATAAACTCCACGTTCCCGGAGCATGAACCGAAGCATCTGTGCTAACTTCAACTTCTCAGAGCGTGAATTGGAGTATAAACATAAATTCTAAGTTCCCGGAGCGTGAACCGAAACATCCATGCTAACTCCAAGTTCCCAAGGCATGAATTGGGGTATAAACATCAATTCCAGGTTCCCGGAGAGCGAAGCGAAATATCAATACTAACTCCAAGTTCCCAGAGCATGAAGTGGAGTATAAACATCAATTCCATGTTCCCGGAGCGCAAACCAAAATATAAATATCGACTCCAAATTCCCAGGGTGAGAATTAGAGTACAAATACCAAGTCAAAGTTCTTAGTGCGAACTGTATTACAAACATCGATAACTCTCAAATTCCCAGAGTGCGAACCAGATTATCGATCACAAATTATCCTAAGTCCCCAGTGTGTGGACATGTGCTTAAGATTTGCAATAAGTGCGATCGACCACCGAAGTACAAATGTTGTTCCTCGAAACTGGGGGCAAAAAGCTAAGTGTTAATCACTAACCAAAGTGATATAACATTCAAAGTTCAACTTACTCATCAATCACACCATGTGACCAAGATTTTCAGACTTGGCAAATAAAACGAACTCTACTTGACGGTAGAAACACCACAAGAAAACCGGACTGAAAGCCAAACACTGCAAATACTTAAGCACAAAAGAGATGAGAATTAAAACAAAGAAATTGAATTTATTTCAACTAATTGTATGTGAAGATATATGTACAAGTTCTTTCAAAAAATTCATACTAGCAGGGGGCCAAGCCTGCATCTATACATAGCCTACGATAGGAAAATAAAAGTGACTTCCTAGCTGCCAAAAATGCACCAGAGGGGATCGTCTACTTTTTCTTCTTCGGTTTCCTCTTCAACACGGAACCACTGGAACTACCAACAGTCTTCCGCTTCGACCCCGTACCGTTTGGCGGATCTTCCTATGACGAAGGCATGATATCGATATACTCCTTCGAACTTGAACTTAAAGTAATATTCTCTTCTCGAGGAGTCGGGGGAGTCGGGTCTACCACCGGGGGAGGAACGGGCGCGCTGGTTCCGACTAGCGTGTCCCCCGAAGATGTCACCACAAGAGGAGTGGGATCAACCGCCGTCGTAACACTTTCAGAATTACTGCCGTGTGCTACCGCTTCCATCTCTGCATCAATTTGAGCAAGTATCTCAGCCTCACGAGCAGCACGAGATTCGCGATAAGTAGCGGTGGCCTGTGATGATACAATAGAAACCGGCGGGAACGTGCCGAGAACAAATGGCATGTCAACAAAGGGGTCACTATGCTGGCTCAAGAGTTCATTCATCATTTGTTCGTCAAAATTAATTGAACCCCCCTGTGTCACCTCAGTCGGTGCGGCTGTCGTCGTGGCGATAGCTTCAGTAATAATGGCCTCCTGTTCTTGATGTGGCTCTTGGACTGCAGGAGGTGCTGTCGATGTAACTTTCCTCACTGGACAAGAAAGAAAAGAAGTTGTCAGAACACGCTTCAATACAAATATTTCAGTTCAGACACACAGTAGATTTTTGCAGAGTTCCTTCCTCAGCTTGACTTGTAGCCGACTGAACAGCTTCAGAAGAATGCTCCCTTATAGGAGATAAGCGTGGCTGCTCAGGGTCATAGCCTCGGACCAACTGTAGCTCAGTCGACGGCATCGGCTCTGATCCGGATGAAGTGATCATCTTTGAACTTGTAGCTGGATGCGCAACGCCAGACCCCTCACCCACTTCCAAGTGTTGGGTGCCCAGTCTCTCTTTAGCATAAGAGATCATGAAATCGTGGAGAACCTTCTTTTCATCATCAGTCTATATACGGTTCTCCAACTCGAATTCATCAAAAACTTCGCCTGGATTTGATGCTTTGTCTTCTTCAACTAAAAAATTCCAGGCATTGAACAAATGCATCGAATAATCATCAAGCCATGTCAAATCTCTGTGCCTCAGCACATTAGCGTTATAAGTGATGAGAAGTTCTTCTATCTCTGTCTCCAGCTTAGTCTCTGCTTGACGAACTTTCTTACCAACTTCGGCTTCTGTCTCGCGGACCTTCTCCATGGCCGCATCTCTTTCTCTTCGAAATTCCACCGCCTGATCACACGGTTCCTATGCGAAACGTTAGCGGTGTCCCTCTCCTTCATAATCTCTGCAACTTTGGCCTTGAGCTCGTTTAGCTCTTTCAAGGCCGCATCCCGCTCGGCAGTTACGATGGTATTTCGGTGGCCCATGTCTTCCACCGTAGCGTAATGCTCATGCTTCATCCTATCCATCGCTGCCCGAGCTTCATCCGCTTTTCTAAGGGCTTCAATCTCCGACTTTCAAGAAGACTCGGCCTCACTGCCGAGCGCCTTAGTGATGCGGTCCTTTTGACCAAGTTCTTTCTCCAACTTCTCGATCATGGCCGCTCGATCAAAGTCCACCTTTGACGCTTTCTTAGCGGTCTTCGACCATTCTTGATGCTGAAAGAATACATCCGATAGGTAATCGTGCATCATAGGTGCAACTGTCGACGGTATCCTCTTCAGATGCGGGGGAAAAACAAACCCGTCAAAGCAAATTTCAAGAAATTCTTTCCTCAGTTGTGCAAGCCTAACCGCTCCTTCCCCCGAAGGCTCCGTCAATGTCTGCTCTGTTGACGGGGAGGCCGCGATCTCCGTTCTACGATAAGTATCCGACCTCGATGGTTGGGAAGAGGGCTTGGGCCGTTAAGTTTTCGGAGGCCTCGAAACATGAACCGAAGGCGGTGCGGGAGCTCTAGGAGGTGGCATGCGAGAGCGAGACTGATGCCTATAATCTTTATCTCTATCAGAGCGCTCATGACTCGAGCGTCCATAGTCATAATCTCTATCTCCTTCCCTCCTATACGCTTCATAATATGAAGAAGACTGGCGTTTCTTACGGAGATTGCCAAGCATCGAACCACTACTAGACATAGTATCTGCGAAACAAAAACATAAAGCAAAATTAGTAATCTCTCACAGTGAACGTATTACACTTAGAAATCGTGTAGTGCTGTGAAGTGTGAATGTGGGTGCAACCCCCCGACCAACCAGATGTGTCAACTGCACTAGTGGGTAGAGACTCGCTCAAAACTAAGGCTTCAGGGAGTTACTCCAATTCGACATAACGATGCAAGGACACATCGTCCGGAATTGGAATATCGGCGAGCCCTTCATAAAGATTCTCAGTTCTTGGGGGAGATATCTCCGAAATTCTAACTCCGAAGGCGGGTCGCGCTGTAACAACCGATTTCCATCTCCTCTTCTTAGATGACTCAACAATGGCTGCCTTGCCTTTTCTTTGCCCTTTGGTATCTTGGGCTACATCCGCAGATTCGCCCAACGTTTACTCATCGGTATGAGTTCTCTCCGAGTCAGCCTCCTCAATTACGATAACTTTGGATTTTCTTCATTTAACTCGTTCTTTTGAGGCAGTTTTTAAGACACCGTCAAGCATTATGCTTTGTCTCCACTCAATCAACCCAAGGATTCTGAGATTCCTGTCTGTCAATAACATCTCGATATTCCTCTCTTCACTTTGGATTTCTTGAAAAACCTGAACTATCTCTTTGAAACGTTCACCTTTGGGTCGCTGAATTACGGCTGAAAAAGAAAAGAGATGTGAGTCGACTTCAAATACATTAGTTTTATCAACTACCCGAAAAAATAGCAGTACTCACGTCTAAATAGCCATCCCCGAGCAAACCATGGGGGGCATCTGACATAAAACCATTCCATCCTGAAGTAGCTCAATCTAGTCCAAGCCCACGTGATCACTTGGCAATTTCTCACAGCCTCCAAGAATGTGAAAGATGGACTATCGGCCCGACTCTTAAAGTTAAACAAGTATCTGATCTCAATCGAGAGTGGCGGTCGATAGAGATATTCCATAAATGCAATGAACAAGCTATTGAGTGACGCATATCCGTTCGGATGTAGTTGAGAGGGGGCGATCCTCAAAAACGATAATACTTCTCTTATATACTGGTTAAACGGAGGGAGTGTCCCAGCCGCGCACGCGTGGCGATTGATTGCGGTATATCCCTCCGGTGGATTGTGCGGTCTATCATTTCGCCCCGACAGTAGCACGTCATCCATTGACAAACCATGCCTTAAGCATATTCTTCCTAGCATGTCTTTCGAAATATTGGACGGAACATAATCTGATGGCTTACTAATGAAGGATGCATCAAGTAACTCATCCGGAGCTGGATCAATAACTTCAATCTCAATCTCCGGTACTTCAAGCACGGGAGGGACTGAACTCTGAATTTCTTGCGGTTGTGAACTTGAAGTTTCCATAACTATCTAACTCACGAGAAATCTTCATTAGATGCTAAAATGCCCGTGCATTCCCCAGTGTAAAGTGCATGAATGTGTCGTGCAGTGCTGTGCATTACTTGAGCAAATTCTATAGAATAAACTATAATGTATGAACGACAAAACTCTGAAAATCAAATCGGAAATGACCGTCATCGCTGACCGTCACCACCGTGCCATCCAGACGCAAGTGGTTGATCCAAGTTAAAGTTCGTTACATTTTTGTTAAGTTATAGTTCCATCGGTGAGCTTCGAAAGGTAGTCCAATGTGCAGTTCTACGGTCAAGTTGAATCATGCAAGGCAGAAGCTCGTCGAACTCAAGTATTTTTATGCGCAAAAAATTCTCTAAATTCATTTAGTTTCAACTTAGAATCGGTAGCTGCAGTTCAAATTCGTATCGAATCGAAGAAATATCATCAACCATGTTCGAATCGATACGTTTCGTATCGACCATGTCCGAATCGATACGTTTCGTATCGATCAGGTTTGACTCGATACGTTTCGTATCGATCGGTTCGAAACGATGAATTTCGTATCAATCCAGTTCGAAACGATGCATTTCGTATCGATCAGGGGCACACCATTTCGCATCGATCAGAGAACATTGGCTTCGCATCGATCGCCACTGTCATATTCGTATCGATACGAAATCACATTATCTCCTTCGATTCGAAAACTCCATAGCTCCTTCTTCTCCAAACAGGCCTCGACTTCATGGCCGTCCCCAAACTTGCTCTGATTCGCCCAGATCTTTAATTTATCAAAACCGATCATGAAAGCAAGAAGGATGGATTGAGATTTTGAGTTACATCGTTCTAAGCATGATTCTATCCATTAATCACCTGATTTAAATGTTTAATTCTGTAGGACAGAAGGGTTGAATCGATTCGAAGGCTAACTGTTCTCTCTCTCTTTATCGATACGAAAGTAAAAAGCAACAGTAAAAGTAAAAAAGGTGAAAATGGCTAAGTCCACGCTATTTATACGAAGCCATAGGAGAACCAGGTCGATTCGTCTCCCGGTCCATGTGACCAGTCACCACCGGTCACCTCCAACATTCGAGTCGAACCATAGTTTCGAATCCATCACCAAAAACTTCTATCGATTCGAAATAAACGACAGATCCATCGATACGAAGCAAGCAGCAGGGACAGCCAAAGATTGTGAACTCCATCAGCTCAAAGCCCTCGTTCACACCAACAAGTTCACAACTCCATCCACTGCCTATCGGTACGATCAGATATTTCGTATCCATCCAAACCTACCGATACGAACAGCGATTTCGTATCCATCAAAGTCAATCGATACGAACAACAATTTTGTATCCATCAAAACTCATCGATACGAACCGATGTTTCGTGTCCATCCAATCTCATTGATACGAATTATCATTTCGTATCCATCATTTCTCATAGATACGAGCGGATGTTTCGTACCCATCCAAGCTCATCGATACGAGCTATCATTTCGTATCCATCATTTCGACTCGCATCAATATGAAAAACTACTTTTCAACCTTTTACATCGATTCAGGAGAGGATCGATACAAGAGGATGGTCAAAAACAACCATCAAGCGTTGTTTCAACTCAAATTTCCAAATCGGTTCAGGAGAGAATCGATACGAAATTCAACAACAAACAAAACCAACAATGACTCGTGGACGCACGACGTTAACGAGGGTCAAACTAACATATGCGCATATATGTCAGACTAACATTCGATTTTACACATTTACAGGGATCGAATACTCATCTTGTTACGAATACAACAACCAAGAGCTAAGCACCATTATACAGCAATCAATCATATCAACGCAAGGTTACAACCTTCGACAAGAGAGCAATGATTGTTCAGAAAGAGATTGCATCTTTTCAAAGCATGTCATGTTTCCACAAGATGTACTTTGGGGGGCAAATGTTATCCCGCTTTTTGGCAAAGCCGTGATACCAAAAGATCGATCGAAAATGAAGGACAGTTCGTCTCAAAGATTGGTCATACTTCACTTCACAATGGATATCGCTGAATTTTTTCCGAGTCCAGTTTGAGCTACAATTGATAGGACATGACAAGAAAGATCATAGAAGTCAGCATCTCAAATTTCAAGACAATGGGAGTTCATACGCTCAAGTTATGATCGATTCAATTTAAAGGGAAAAGCACCGGTTTCGCATCGATCACTTTCGTATCGATCGGGCTCCAATGGCTTCGTATCCATCAAAGTGCCGCCCTTCGTATCGATCAGCTTCGAAACCATCAAAGTGTCTCGGTTCGTATCGATCAGTTCGAATACATAGAAGTACCTCAGTTCGACTCGGTCCGATTTGAATCCATCGGCAGATCACCTAATTTGAATCGGTCAACTCCCATGAGTTCGTATCGATCATAAGGGGCCGTGTTCGAATCCATCGGGTTCGTATCGATGGACTTCGTACCCATTAGCAGATGATAAACTTCGTAATGATCGACCAATGTCTTCTTCGTATCCATCATGGAAGCATCCCTTCGAATCCATCGGGTCAAAGCACTTCGTATCCATCATGTTACCCTGATTCGTATCCACCAACAGTTGCAGTTCGTATCCATGAATACAGCACCATTCGAATCCATCGAGTCAACTAGACTTGGTGACGTGTCATTCATCGATACGAAAGCACCAAGGCATATGGAGGCGAAGCAGTCAACTTGAAGCAAAGACCGGATCGAGTCGAAGTTTGCGCTCCACGTCATCGCAACACCGCGTGCCACCATCGATTCGAAACCATCGATGTGAAGAGATGGATTCGAACCAAACAGCCACTCGAAGAACCCCATTTTGTATCGACCATATCTCTCAATCTACTGATCCAAATGCCACGAAATTTTCACAGCAGCTTGCATACATGTTGAAGAATGTCCACACCAAATTTCACCTCGATTGGAAGATTTTCTGATCGATTAGAATGTAGTTCGAATCGATCCCAAAGTGGCCCAAATTTCTTGAGGCCGGGCATATGGGCCCCCTCACGTGCCAGAAGTGGTCTCCCGAATTTTCAGCGAAATATCAACATCCTACGTCTATAAATAGAGCCCCTGGTCATTCAGAAAGGGGATCGGGGAATTTCGAGAGAAAAAGTACGCCCGGACCCCGCCAGAATCACTCCATATCATCATCACAGCCATTGATTTCGAATTTTGACTTGCTATCTGCTGTATTTTGACATAAAAAGTTGTATTCCCCGAATATCGAGCAATAAAGTGACAAAACTTCATAGTGGACGTAGGCGATACGCCGAACCACTCTAAATTACTGTCTTCCGTGCAATTTACTTTTCTGTGACTTAGAGTTTTTGTTACATAATCCTCATTTTCAATTTGATTTCTTCATTTATTATCTCTTCAAAAACTTCCGAAGAGTGTTGTGCCCAATTTTGGTGCAAACAGAAAATTGAATATTATAATCATATAATGTCATAATATTTAGAAACAAAGTAAAAAAAATGAATTTTGTAATCAAGTAAAATTGGGTTTTGAAATGTTATATAAAAGTTTTAAATGTGTTTCGCCAAAGTTTGAAAAACGAGCTCGTCACGTAGTGATAGTTTGCAATTTTCCACCATAAAAATTTAAATCAATTTGCAAAATGAATTATAAATTGAAATTTATCGAAATAAGAATTTTCCAAGACCTTATAACTGTAGTTCTCAAATGAAAAAGAAAACATGAGTTTTCCTTTAATAAAGTATGAGATATGTCCAAATCAAGTTTTCAAAATAGTCTTGTTTTGGAAGTTCATAAAACATGGTTTCAAAATATTTAAATGGATATTTCTTATCTTTATAAGTATGAAATAAATTCCATAAATATGTTAAATTTTTTAAAAAGGGATATAGGTTATAAAAATGGATATTTATGCAATGGAATAGTGTTTTGATCTATAAAGCATTAAAATCACTATTCACTAGCAGTTTAACAACTGAATTTGGTAATTTTTAAAGAAATGATTTGAACTTGGATTTTTTTCCCAAATCTTTTGGAAATGTTTTTCAAATAATTATACAAGTATTTTAAAGGTTTGGACTCGATCAAATAACTAGTCTACTTTATGGGTGACAGAGAGGTATTCCCTATGCTAGAGTTTGTGAAACCAGTTGCTACTGCATCTAACTATCCGGACTGGCCTAGCGGAGGGATATAAAACTTAATTTATTAGGGCCACATTTTCCTAAGATAAAAGTAAAGATTTATAAAACCATATTTTCTAAATAAAGTGATAGATTTATAGACGGTGTTTTATAAATGAAGGGATACATTTATAAATGGTATTTTTGTAAGTGTTATAAAAAAAAAGTTCTAAAAGAAACAGATTTTTAGGTGAAATTTCATAAATGAAAAATATTTTCCATTGTAAGATAAAAGAAAAGATCTTGTATTTCCAAAGTTAAAAAAGGCTTAATAATCAAATGTATACTATAATAAATAAAATGGTTTAAAGCTTATATCTCTAAAGAGATATTTATTTAGATGAAAATAGTAATAAATTGGTTGATGTTTAATAACAACCTACATGCCTGACATCTTTTTTTTTTTTTATCAATTATTGATTTGGAGAGACTGGGAAAAGATTTAGGCAATTACTATCCGAAAATCACTTCGAACTAATATGTGCATTCGAAAGTGAAGACATGTATAATATAATGACTTTGAAGACGGAGATCTTCATAATGTAAGGCTGCTAGCCACTAACCTATGGGTTGATTCTCATATTATATATGGTAGCAATAATGCCTTCATTCTAAAAATCTTTGATTGGCAAAGATTGCTCCCTACTAATCCTTGGGATGATTCCCATACAGGATGGAGTAGAAGGAATGCCTTCAGTTTGTCCTTTACTTAGACAACTTGTATAGCCGAATGTCTGACATTGCATTTGTAAGGCCATGTAAATTGATTTTTACAAACGTAGATCTGTTTGGTGGGGTAGTGGTAACTCTTCCATATGTAACACCCTTTTCTAAGGCATATGAACTCAAGGGTTGTGCTTTTATGGAAATCATAGTGTGTTTTTATAAATAGCAATATGGCATTCTAAGTGGAATTTGCTTTGTGGAATGTAAAGCATGGCCTCACGATCCTTATATTCCAGAGATGATATTGGAAACTATGGGATCCGAAGGAAATATTACAATACTATAGATTATCGGTTAATTTTGGATAAAAAGGTGTTACAGCCTTAGAGTTTAAATGAACATGTATAGTGGTGTATGAGTCCCAATATGTAAAGCCACCGGATACACTAATTCACAATAGTTTAGCAGTATAATATAGAGGTTTATGAATCCTTGTACAACAAGCCACCAGATTATGATTGCAATATGCAAAGTATGCGAAGGACATTAAGTAACGACCTGCAAATCCGTACCCCTTGAGTCAACACTATTCTACATCAATCAACTCAAGTGGCACAGAAATACAAACCATTTGGGTTAAAGAAGAAGAGGTAGAGGAAGAGAAAACAGAAAACAACAACATAATCTTACCAACGCAGCGGAATAAAATATTATATATAATAACAGATCATTACTCAAAAGAAAAATATATCTTTTTTATACATACATCATCAGAGTACATCATCAGAGTTCAATAACATCAATAACATAAAACTGGATACACAACGGAATAATATTCAAGTACGAAAGTACGTATCGCCATCCAGCTCGTCTCCTAAGCTCCATAGCATCATATCCTGTATCCTATAATACTCGGTCTGACCCGAGCATTACAGTTAAATAACACCTGAGTCAGTCTCGAATACCAGCGTGAGAAAATCACACTCAAATTGATTATTAAAGTTTCAAAAATCTTTTGAAAACAAAAGCATCTCGTAAGACCACGCCACAAATAAACATGTCGGGTTTTTACCTTACGATAGCTAAAACATTTTTATATTAAAATCCTCTAATATTATAATAGGGTCTATATACAAATACTTATTAAAATAGCCGAAATTGTTACATTCATTAAATTCCATCTACTAGCCACAGAGTGGGTAATACAAACAAAACTCGTTAAAGGCGCATAGGGAAAATGGATTTTCAAATAATGACTAGGCACTGGGGTACCACATGTCACGGTACGTGGCCTAGATCACAGTACCGAGAAGCCACCCTAACTCCCCTGTAACACAAGACCGGGACTACCCCTTACTGGATAATCCCGAGTGAGATCACCCTATGGTTGGGATCAGCATAAAAAGGGACATCTAGACAGGGATGACCTCACCCTGAATGGGTGCTACCCACCTAGCCTTGCTGCATAACCCCTGATTTTCAGTCATTCCCGGTTGATGAGGCTTGCGGCTAAGCGTTACCTTTTAGAGCATATCCCTTAGAATTCTCATCGTCCACCTGACGCTGTTCCGAAAGCATTCATCCATACAAGTCCGTCACGGGTTCGAACGGAACCGAATGCACTATTCCTACTACATCCATTTTGGAAATATCCTCAGGATTAGTAGCGACTAGCCCTTGCATTTCACTGCTCCATCTTGGACTCTGAACTCGTTTTTCCTCGAAAACGTACAAACCGGATCGAGGTGGTTTTCGACAAATAAATCTCGATCCCGGTCTCTTTGAAAGGATCATCGCATTTGGCCAATATTGATAGTCGGTTATTTAACTATCAATTAACATTCACAACATCCATCACACAATAAATAATTTCCCAAATATTTTCTATTTCCTCTAAGATCACCAAGCACAAAACATAGTTTTTAAAATAATTTAAAAACTCTTTATTGTAAAATATGTTTAACATTTAAATTTAGAAAAGTACTTTAATACTTAATTTAAAATAATACTTTAGAAATAAGTAAAATAAGGTTACTTTATAAATATAACCAGATTTTCTTCTTTAAACAAAATACCAAATCATCTTTTAAATAATTATTACGATAATAGATTAAAAAAAATACTGACATTAGGATTTGAACATTTAGAAATAATAAATTTTCTAAAACATGCTTTTTAAAACAACATTAAATTTTTATCTTATATTTAAAAATTTACTTTGAAAACGTACTTGGCTATCCAGAGAAATATACTTCCCTTCACATTCTTCTTTAAAATTTCAATTCAAACACTTAAATCAATTTTCAAATTGATTTCCAATCCACTCCCCTTTATTCCAAAATCCATTAATTTCAGATTTTATTCCTTAATTATGATTTAAAGTACTTTTAACTGAAAATACCAATTTTAGATTTCTCAAATTGCTTCTTAACCCTTTTAAATAAATTTAAACTTTAAATTTTGAAATAATTCTTTATTCCTTCAAAATAATATCACTTAAATTTACAATTCATTAATTTCTGTTTATTCAAAATCTTTTTATTTTCATAATCGAAGTTATTTTTTAGTATTTTTATATCACTTCCATTTCCTTTTCAATTCATTCTTAATTTATTCAAATTTTCTATAATTATTTCGCTTACAAATTCACTTCTTTTATTTTCTTTCCAAAATCCAATTTATATATTTTGGGTAGCTCATTACACCCAAATATATTCAATCAAACCATAGCATTCAATACTCCAATATAATTCATCATAGAATATCAAAAAATCACAACAGAGAATATTAAATAATTTAAATAAATGTTGAGGAATCCAGTTGGATCCCTCCAACCTGTTTTCCCTGCATCCACAGACGTTAGCACAACATAAATACCAATTCCACTTCGAGGTGGAATATCTCGGTATATGGGATTAAATATAATATTATCTGCTATTATACGGCGCATAGGGTCTCATCCGCTATATAATGCGGGAAATCAAACATTCCAAGATGTAATATATATAATATAGCACATCAATCAATTCAACCATTCAACCAATTATTTAAATTTAACTATTTAAATTAAAATTAAAATTTCAGCTGAGTGTGATTAACTCACCTTTGCTTTTGTTTGCCATCCATTCCAGACAAGCTTGTTTCTTTCTAGATTTTGACATTGAATAAACATTTATATGGTTTATTAATCTTTGAATTAATCAACAATTTATTTCTTTAATTTAATTAATAATTAATTTTAAGCCAACTCCTTTTATATAAAATATTTTCTAATTACAAAAATAATTACATAAGTTAACTAAAAAAATTAATCACTAAAATAAATTAGTAAATTGTATTCTGTTTTTATTTTCCATTCCTCCTTACTGTAAACCTTTCTATATGAAAATTTCTAATAATCTAAATAAACAACCAGTCAAATTAAACTTTTACTTAACATAAATTTTAAAACATTAAATTAAGGTAGAACAACAAATATCTTACTGTAACATGTTTTCTAATCTATAGATATATAATCCAATACTGTAATATCCCTTACTGTGTTAAATTTAACAAGCCGTTTATAACTTGCTGTCAATCAATTTTTTTTAGAAAATAATAATAATAGTCATCAATTTATTTATCAATTAATTTACAAGTTTAAACCATAAATATGAATAATTTTATAAAACTTGATCTTTCTGTTTAAAATTTTTACTTTTTTTTGGTTTTGATAAAATTAACAACACATCACAGAAATTAAACTAGACAAACAACAGAATACCTTCACTAACTCGAACCACGAAACCGCTCTTCCCAAACCCTAGCTTCGACTTCAACCGCCACATCACGACAACGCGACCCATGACCTCGCGAATTCCCACCAGAGACCCGCCATCATCGAGAACTACCTCCGGCCGCTCATTCGAAACCCATCACTGCTACCCTCGAATCTCATGGCCTCGAAACCATCATTTCACGCATCACGGTTTCGAGTCTCGACGCTATCCCCTACGCGAGAGTGCACGCGAGCTTCAGAAGCTCGATCTCTATGTGCAAGTCGTGGAGATGAAATCGAATTTGAGAAGAATTTGGTGTCGGCCATTATCATCAGCTTCCATTCGAAGGAAGATAAAGGGAAAAATCACGTTCTAGAAAATGAACGAGGGTTAGCGTGCGTTTATTTTTTATATTTTTTTTGGCTTGCAATGGAAGGAACGAAGATATAAGTTTTATTCGTTTCAATTAGGAAGCCTGGAACAAAAAGAAATTTCGTGATTTAAAAAGGAAGGGAAAGAGGCAGGCGACACTATTACTTTTATTTTATTTTTCCCCGTTACGAAAGAACGAAATCGATTTGAATTTCCGATATAAAATTTCAGCGCGTTTATATGCCGTACGCTCACACAATAACTCTGTTCAATACGAAATTTGAAATCCGATAATAATACAATATTACGGATTCACTGGAACAGGTTTCGTCTGATTCTGAGACTGTGTCTCGGAAGGATATTTTTAAACTCAATTTAAACGATTAATTTTTAAAACTGAATGAACCAATGTTAAATTAAATTTTAAAACTTTTATTATTCTCAGTACTATCAATTTAAATTTTACAAGCCTTCAAATTATTTTTAACATGCTTAAACTCCATATTCAACATTTTACCCAATTTCAAATTATTTAATTTAACAATTGAATTTCCCAATAAATAGTGATATTTGAATTCAAGTTAAAAATTAGCTTTTAAATATTTAAAATCAATTAAATATTCCTATTTTCAAACATCCAAAAATTCCGGGTCGTCACATTCCTCCCCCCTTAAAAGAATTTCGTCCCCGAAATTACTAATTAGGAAGAATGGTCCAATACCCGTTTACTTTTCCCAAAACCAATAATCTAACATCCTACCAACTATCTTTTAATAAAAGACCCATTATCATTCGTACTAACTTCCCAAAGTCTCTCCCATAATTTTCAATTTAAAACCAAATTTTTAATTTTCAAAATTTCTCAAAAATTTTCTAACCCTCTAATTTTTGAAATTTTTTGCTAGCGTCTCCTTTGCACGGCTAGCTTGATACAACTACAAAATGCCTCTATAGGCCCCCAAATTTCAAAAGAAAACAAAAGCCAAGTGGCTAGGTCAGAAACCCAATCAAATTTCATACAGGATTTTAAACACACACTTTTTTGTCGAGCAATTCAAATTTATCTTCTGAAATCAAAACCAAAATTTTCTTTTCCTTTATAATACCTGTATATCCTACATAGCAATAATATCCAATCACAACATTCAAAACATTTTATCGACTTCCTTACAAAATGTTAATATCTACTCATCCAAATAATAACTTTGAATATATTTGCAATATCAATTTCCAATTAAGAATTCACCATTCCTTTCTTACGTTTAGTATAAGCATTTAATATGCTTTCTTATTTATTTTCACTTCACTATTGGAGTTTATATCCATTTCTATTCACCATGCCTTTACAATCTCATTTGAATTTAATTTTCTTCAATTTACTGATTGCTTTCAAATCTAAATACTTTTTTCCAAATTTCCATTCGTATTTACATCTTTCGATTCTACTTGAATTCAATCTTGTCTTCAAACTTCAAATATTAAATTGTATTCGTCTTATCTCAACCCATATGTAAATAACCATTTTCTTTTATTAGTTTCGCTTACTAATTTATTTAAATTGGGGCTTATACTGGCATATACCGCTTTAAGTGTGGTACCGAAGGGCCTTATGTAGTTCGTTATGAGTATAGGGTAACAAAGAAAGGGGAGAAAGAAACTGTTCGGGATCATGTATCATGATTTAAGTGTAAAGGACAAGGACGTTTACTACCTAAATGCCCTAGAACAAGAAGATACCAAAAATTCCATCACAGAAGGAAAAGAGTTGCTACAACTGCAAAGAATTAGGACATATAGTCAGGGAGTGTCCTTTAAGAAAAAGGGAAAAGAAAGCTAAGACATTTGCCCTTCAGACAACACCCCCTACAGCCGAGATTATAGTTGGAAGGAATGATGTGTATAGCATATGGTTGTATGTGCAGCAATCCTAGTATCTGTATATTAAATGGTTGTGTGCAATAACTGTATTCTCTAGGTTTATCCCTTAATTAGTAAAACTCATATGGTGGATTATTCTCTTTATGCATTTCTTCTACCCCATCAATATAATAAGATATTTTGAAATAAAAATTTAAAAGGACATTTTTGGATAACTAATTAACATGATAGTTAGTGATTATAAATTTTTTATATCAAGATATTTACATTTATTATGAAATTTATCTTCGAAGAAATATATTTGACAATAATAAGTTGATTAGACTTGAGAAGTCTAAATAAGAAGTAAAGTTTGTGAAAAGATTTTAGACAAAGCTGTCTTTATGAAAAGTGTTCAAATCAAAGATAAAAATTTTATGAAATGTTGAGAAGATAATAAGTACTTATGATATATGTAAATCATTTCGTCGCACGATTTTTATCTAAGATTCGAGTACAAGACTTTTTTGTGTTTACACCAGTCCGAAAAAGGATTTATCACTCGATTCTTAATGGTGAACAATGATGAGGTTTTTGGTTTGGGTACAAAGTTTTCTATCATAGTTCATAGCTATGCAAGGAAAGCAAGAGTTTCTGATTAAGAAGCCCGATCAGAGTCCGCACTAAAGGATGGGAGGATCAATACTAGTTTAGAATTAAAGTTATGGATTTGAATATGAGATTAAATCAGATATTGCGTACAGATGATTTGTGTATATCATAAGGGGTTTAAGTTTATAAAATAATGTTTTGGGCAAACTCTTTTGGGTTTTGGGTTGTGGTTGAATATAGCGAATGAAATTCTTATAAAGCGGAAGAAATGTAATGACCCAGATTTATATCACTTAAATCTATAATATTCGATTAATTTTAAGTATTAAGTAATACATTTTGATTAATTATATAGTAAAAGTAATTCATTTCGAATGGTTTTATAGATATATTAAATAAGATTCAAAAAATTAATATTATAAATATAATAGCCTGAATAAACTTCTTATAATTGTTATATAATGATAATAATTAGCCAATTTTCTATCGGTTTAGAAAATAGTCGAGAAATTTCAAATTAAATTTTTACCGTAAGCACATGCCGCACAATTTTAATACGTGGCAAGTATGAGTCGATCCGCAGGGAAATTTGAAGATTTCAAAATTTTCAATTCAATCAAATTAGACCAAAGTGAGAGGAAATTGTAACTACAAAAAAGAAGAAGCTAAAGCTAGAATTGAAATATGATTTAAAACTATTAGTCTAGAGAACAATTTAAAGGCAAATTCACTGTCATATTTTTGTAAATCAACAAATAAATAATTTATGATCTCTAACATTGATATTAAGTGAAATAACCATTGCATTTATCGTAAGTATGGTTTATTTATGTTATTGATTAACATAACTCATACCATCAAACTACAATACAACAATTATACCACTTATAATTCTCATGAAAATGAAGCCAAAGCAAAAGCTATTTTAAGTATGATCTATTTAATATTGTAACTAGTAATATAGATCATCAAATTTTATTTTTACTTTCATTTCAAAATCAAAATCCGATTAGCGAATGATGATGCAAATTGTGTTTATGTTGAATAAGAATAGCTCATTTGCAAAAGCAACATAAGCTATCAAACCCACTTGTATAAACTTGCATCAAAATTCACTTTCGTGAAGCACAAACAAATAGATCAAAAATCATAAAAACATTGAAATTACATAACGTTAGAGAGCTTCATTACACCTAAATTGAAGGGGTTTAGCTACTCATTTGTGTTATCAAATCAACACTTGTAATTTCAACATTAAAAAGCAAAGAAATGAAAACTAAGCAAAGGAAGAAAGAGAGGTTAACTACTAACTATTTGCATAAAAAATAAAGCTACACTGCTTGCATTAATGTAAATCTAAGCTATCAACTTTAAAAGAAAGAGAGCATAGAAATAAACATTAACATAAAAGCAAAGAAAATCATGTAGAAAATATTGGAGAAATAAGCTTGGAAGCCATTTTTATTTCATGAAACATTTCCATTACAACTTGCTTACTTAATTTCCTAACTAATGTGCAAGAGTAGAAGATGTGTTCATGTACATAAGAGGGTCATTTATACATGCATAAAACCCTAATTCCATTTTTAGGGAGCTTTCCAAAATACCCCTAAGGAAGTGTGGTCACCAAGTAACCAATAGCCACTAATTAATCCATAATTTTATTTACATAAAGCTTTAACCTCCACTTAGTTGTCCATTAGCTCCTAATTGTACATTTAGGTAAGTGGGTGGGGTCCTCCATGATCTTGAACTTGAAATATTTCCTCTTCATTCCTTTGTATATCCTTGTGCACGCATACATCATCATGAATCCCACTTCCATATGCCTCAAAATATCCTATAAAAATCATAAAAATTATCCATGTAAAAATTCTTAAATTAACAATGCATAAAAATGACCATTTGGCCGCTGAATGAAGATGAATATATGATGATTTGAAAACAATTGAATTTTGGTTTTAAACATGTTAAAATGCCCAAATATGATATTTGTTTAAATAAAAATAGATAAAATATGGATGTATATATATGCACATTTATGTGCACATCATATAATAATTGATTTGTAATGGTTTATAATATATATAATTGTTTTATAAATATACACAAACTTCATAACATTTTGGCACTTCGACGTCGTGTTTTTACAACTAAATTTTTTATATTAGTAAATATGGTATTGTTTTAATTATCTAGGGATGATAATAAATTTATTTTCAAGTTTGTTTACATAAATAAATAGTTTGATTAAAAATTGAAAATGTGACATGGATTCAACTTTCGAATTTTCGATCTTTGTCGAATGGATGCTATTTCAAATCATTGCAACGTTATTTGATACACTTACAAACATGCATGCACATACGTAAAAATACACACATACCTTCACAATTAGTCAAATTAAAGCTAAAGAAAAATCTAAAATTAAGTGCTTTGCCAAAAAAATCTAAAATAAAGTATACATATTTATATGTATACTCCTTATATGTATATAAATGCAAACTTTACCATTAAGTATCTAAAAACAACCCTCAAATCAACTTTTCATCACCAACACATCATGACATGAGGGAGACAAGTGCACATGGAGGGCGATGTGGGGGGATATGGGTGGAAAAGGGGGTAAGGTATATGGCAGGATGGGTAGGGGGTATTTTAGTGCTTTTGCGAGCTTAAGGGCTAAGGCTTTAGACCTTATAAATACAAATCCATATCTTCACAAATACATTCATTCCCTCTTCATCCTTTTCTTCTCCTTCCTAAGTCCTAATGGCTTCGTCTTCTATAGAAAAATTATGGTAAAATATAAGAAAGGAAGAAATTAAATATACATACACTTCCTTTATCATTCCACTTTCAAAATAGTGCCAAACCATTGCGTTCCTATTCTATGGTGTAGGCCACAACCCCACTTCCACCTTGACCGAACATTCACCTACCCAAGGGTCATGGCTGAGTAACCCAAGGAAGGTGGAGCAAGTTCAAAAAGCTCTAGAGTGGAGAAAGTGGAGAGAAGTGCTGCGAAAGTACCGCAGAATAACTTCAAGGAGTTCGAAAGTGAAAGCTAAAATAGTGATTACATATCCTAACTTTAGTTCCTTTAGATCTTAAAAGATTTTAAATGATGATCTGCATGATTAATTTGTAAATTAGAATATTTGGATAATATTTGGATAAATATTTGTTGAGAACTTAGTTATGATAAAAATAATTATTATAACTAATGATACAAATCATATCCAACGGAATATAAATTACATTAAATAGCCATGGTAAATTCATGAAAAATAATCCATAGTATACTCTGAAATAATATGTGTCCATGAAGTGATAAGCCTCTTTGATTTATAAATCAAGAAAGTGTCATTTTATAAAAGTTGGAATTTGCTTTCGAAATAAAGGAAATTAGAAAGGAGGAAGTTTGAAATTATTTGCAAAATAAAAATTTTGATTTGATTTTAAAATATAATTTTTTTAAAAGATGAAATGATATCAATATATCATATGGATTATGTAAAAGAATTATAAATGAAAAATAAAAAATTGAATATTATAATGATATAATATGATAATGTTCGTGTAACGACCCGGAATTTCGGGCAATATCGATTTAATAATCTGCAATAATAATTAAATTGGTTTGATAAATTTTCTTTATAATTTTAATTTAAATTGGTGAAATTAATCTTTTATAGAATAACAAATATTTAATCTGGTTAGTGTGATCAATATCTTTTAACAATTTAAAATGGATAAGGTTCATTTTTCCAAAGCTAATGAAATTTTATTCTGTTTATAATATATATAATAGATATATATTGTGAATAGAAATATCTTTTGTTTTAAATTAAGTTAAATTTTCAAATTGTAATATATATGTATGTATATGTTATAATTTGGAATTGTTTGAAATTTAATCTTAATCTATTAATAAATTATATATGAATGAATATTGAAATTGAAGCTTTGTTTTAAAACATAATGTTTTTCAAAAGAAAATTTAGTTTAATTCAATGGTTTCAAATATAAGATTGTTATTTATTTTTAAATAGGATAGTTTAAAAAGGTTTTAAACAAAGTTTTGTTTTATCTTTCTCTTAAAGTATTTAAAATGTGATAGTTTAAAAATGATTTAAACAAGCTTTGTTTTGTTTTCTTTTATAATGCTTTAATTTTAAATGATTTTAAATGTTTAGGTATAATGTTTAGATTTTAAATACATGTATAAGATTATATTTATATTATAATTAGTTTAGGATATTTTCTTTTAAAAGTAAACTTATTTACATGCATGTAAGTATTTATCAATAAAGTAAGTAAATATGTAAGTTTATATTTACATTTAAAATTAAATAAAATTCAATTTAAAAATACTTAATGACATGTGTATTCATATTAACATATCTTAATAACTCTTGTTAGTCAATTAAGGAGTATAAGTGACAAGTGTCTTTATTTTGAATTTCATTTTCTTTAATTCTAATAAATATTTTGAGAAGAAAATTAGTTTCTTCATAACACTCTCATTACCTTGTTTTTCAACTTAATTCAAAACAGAAATTTATTCTCAAATCTGAAATTAAAGTTCTGCAAACCAAAAGTAAATCAAATTTGAGTTCAAATTAAAAACCTGCAAATTTGAAAAAAAAAATACTGCAACTCAAATCTGCAATCTGCAAATCTACATGCATCTTCAACCTGGAAATTTCATAGCTTCAAATTAAAGCATGCAAGGGATTTTCAACAGCAAACATAATCAAAAGCAGATCAAAGTATTTTCCAGATTTAATATTTCAAGGCCTGGAACAAATCAATACCTGCTCTGTTTTGTGCTATGCATATCATCTTTAAGGTGAGTAAACAATTTTAAAAACAGTTTAATATGGTTTCATTGCCATGCATGTGATGATATTTACTTGTATCAAAATTCTTTTGCTTGAATCTAAATGAATTGGTATGAATGTGTATTGAGCTTGCCTGTTACTTACATTCAAATTGCTATCTGTTGGTTACAGTGAATTTTTACTGAAAAATTTCAATATCTACAAATATAATCCATATTAGGCTTAAGTACTTGAAGGAAAACTGTTTGTAATTGTATATTGAAGGTTATAAAATAGGTTCAGGATTTTTAAATACAACAAATCATGTTTAAAATAAAATTAACAGTGAAAATCAAATTTGGGTTAAAAACCGATCATGGCAATTTGTAGTTTGAATTATACATCTAGATTAACGATAGAAAATGATGAATTTAGATGTGAAATTTTGAATTTTTAGTTGAGAATTTGGTGGGAATTTTGGGTTTGAAGGTTTTTGGGTTTATGGAGAAGTGCCGATTGTTCACACAAGTAATTGATTCGAAATTGTGGACGAGGCTAGCTTGTAGATGGATGATTATGGGAAAAATGCAAGATAATTTTTCTATTGAGTGGATTGAAGGGATTTGGATGAGATAGGGTTTTGTATGCCGTCGTTTTTGGTTTGATTTATATGGCTGCAGCGTGTTGAATTGGGAACCGGAGTTGCTCGTTTTTGGGTGGAGGTTGTTCTAGGTCATGGCGATTCGATGGGTAGAGTCGGCGAGGTGAAACGGCAACGAAGTGAAGGCCGTGGATGGATTTTGGGTCGTGGGTGCTGCTGTATTTTGGCACGTTGGTCAAATTTTGAATCGCATACCCATCCTTGAATCTGAGTGGAGGAGATGATTGTAGGGGTTGTTTGGCGTTTGTCGGCGATCGATTCGATGGTCGAGGTGGGTTGGATGGTGGTGCAACGTGCACGAGGTTGTTGCGTGCACGGCTCGAATCTGGAAGTGGAGCTTTGGGGAAGAAGGTTGAGACTCGAAGTTTGGCTCGCGTTTTTATCGCGTTGGACTCGGGGTAGTTAGGGTTGGGTTTAGCCCGAAGAGGGTCGCGTGTTGATGCCGTGATTTGCTCGAGTACTGGGTTGTCGTTTGTTCTCAGTGTTGTGTATATGAGTGGCTAATTTAACCTATAATTGACACTTGATTGTATAATAAACTCGAGTTGAACAATGTAAAATCAAACACTAAATTATAGACAAGTTTATATAGAAAACTAAGGATTAATTTGTTATTTTAAAATGAAATTTGAATTTATATTTCAAATTTAAAAATGTTTTAAGCATTTGTTTTGAAAATAATTATCTTGATTAAGTTTTAAAAATTCAAATTTAAAAGAGTAATTTGAACTTAATTATTAAACCTAAGTTTTAATTTTGAAGTAATAGTTTTAATAACAAAATTTTCAAAATTCATTTTAAACAGATATGTTTAAATTGGAATAATTAAAGTATTTTAATTTGATTTCTAAATTCCTTATTTTCAAATAAGGTTGTTACTAGGATTTTGAAATCTAAATTGAATAATTTATTTAAGTTGTTAAAATTTGATTAATTCAAATAATTTATTTATGAGAATAAACAATGTTAACTTATTTGAAAAATTAACTTAATAATACATATATAATATGATTGTTAATAATATAAGTTTGATTGAGATTTATGGTTATCTTAATTTATTAAAGATTTTCTTTAAATTTAGAAGTTAATTAATTGTTTAATTAATCTTAAATAATTAGTTAATTGTTTATTTAATTTTAATTAATTATTGATTTATTAAGTATGATTACTTAATGAAGTAAGCAAATGTTAATGTTTGAATGATTAGGAATGGAAGTAATTAATATGGAAGAAATTAGTGGAGGTTACTCATGGGAGTAATTTAAATTGAAGTGATTTTTGGATAATCACCAAATGATACTAATTAAGAAATTGATTAATATAATTGTTTAAAATAATTAATTATGGTATAATTAATTAGTTAATGAATTAAGAATTATTTAATAATGGAATTAATTATTGTTGTGACGCCCCACCTCTATACCCACGCTAGCCAAGAACATTACTGTGAATGCTGTCAACTAGCACGGAGAATAAGGCTGTTGAGGAGAGACCATCTGTATAATTGCTTTGTGCGAGTACCGATATACCAGATAAAAATATAACTTTTCATTTCAAGAGGAAATCCGACATACCGACACAAACTCAAAGCTACTACACAGTGGCTATAATTTCTTCGGAAACAAATATAGAAATAAACATAACATAAATCAGTCACAGACAATTCATATCAAAAAGGCGGAATAAGATATGAATACTACACATGAAAGTGTACATCAGAGTAGTGGTCAAAAGGATCCACAATAATACAAAGGAATAGGTACAAGTGCAAGACAAAAGAATAAGTATACATCATAGAGTCTGTATCTCAAATGTATACAACAAAACTACTAAACTAAAGTAGTTAGCCAAAAGATCAGATGATAGTCCGATAAGGAGTCAAGCAGAAGCACCTATAACATCTCGGTCTGACCCGAGTATTATTTAAGAAGAAAATAATAAACGGATCAGTCTAGCTATAAATATCAGATGAAGTGATATATAATAAGGGATATGACATAAACATATAATAATCACAATGTCAAGCTGTGATAAATAAGTAATTGAAAATCAACAAGAGATAAATCAATATCACAATAAACTACTCAAGATAAAAAGGAATGTCATACTCCTAATTTCATTCACCAAGCCACAATAAATGACATATATCAATGCCCATCGTAAAAGTTGGTGAAACATAAATTCCAGAAGTCAGCACACGAAATCCAGAAATCACAAGAAAAAGGAACAACGACGCCGTACAACGGGACATCCGATGAACCAAATCACAATAAAAAGGATGGCCAATCCCCGGAAAAAGAATTGGACATCGACACACCTAAAAAGATGTGCCCCATGAACAGTCGAACATCGACGCACCTAGAAAGATACGCCCCATGATCTAGCATCGACGCACCTAGAAAGATACGCCCCATGCACAAATAAACATCGATGCACCTAGAAAGATACACCCCATGTAATGTCGAACATCGATGCACCTAGAAAGATACACCCCATGTAATGTCGAACATCGATGCACCTAGAAAGATACACCCCATGCTCTAGCATTGACTCACCTAGAAAGATACGCCCCATGCACAAATAAATAAACATCGATGCACCTAGAAAGATACACCCCATGCTCTAGCATCGATGCACCTAGAAAGATACGCCCCATGCACAAATAAACATCGATGCACCTAGAAAGATACACCCCATGTAATGTCGAACATCGATGCACCTAGAAAGATACACCCCATGCTCTAGCATCGACGCACCTAGAAAGATACGCCCCATGCACAAATAAATAAACATAGATGCACCTAGAAAGATACACCCCATGTTCTAAAATGAGACGAAACTCAATAAAATGAGGAACAGTCCTCCACATAGACAAAGAGACATCGCACATTGCTAGTCTAAACCGCAAAGATGATCGTCATGATCAAAGAGAAGTGTCAATTACAATAAGCTAGTAAATATATGAGCTTAGCTTCATGTCCCATAACCACTAGCTTAACTTAAATATTTACGAACAAATTGTAGATCTCCACTAGAAAATTATCACAAGAGGTTCAATCGAACAAGTCCAAGAATTAACCGACGAAGTAAACGCAAGCGTTTCATACCACTTGTTTTACTAAGTCGTTTAATTCGATTTCTCATACGAGTGAGGTAAAGGTTTGTATATACTAATAGATTGGAAAACGGTTTTATAAACGAATTTGGTATTAAAATAGTATTGAAATCGTTTGAGGAAAGAGTTTTGATATTTACTACTAGTATAGAAAACCTTTATATTTTTAAAGTGACAAAGCACAAGGGGGATTGTAGAAACAATCAATCACAAAGATCACATTCGAAGATGTGAATAAAATCCAATGAAATCGATAAAGGATCCATCGAAGTGGATATATCTAAAATTCCCAAAGAAAATAAGTCATCAAAAATGATAATAAATGATGACAATAAATAGGATCATCACGAATCGATTTAAATTGGAAATTCAATCCAAAAAGGCAAATTGGACTCAAACAGCAGGTTCAGTCGACTGAGCAGAGTTGTTCAGTCGACTGACCCTGTACCTGGAAATTTTCCAGGTTCAGGAAACTTTCTGTTTCCAATTTCAGTCGACTGTGCAGAGTTTTTCAGTCGACTGAATCATGCCTGGAAACTCTCGGGTTTCAGGTTCAGTCGACTGAACAGAGTTTTCAGTCAACTGAATCATGCCTGGGCTGTTTTTCAGCCTATTCAAATGAAGAGCAAATTCTTCCAAAATGCAACCGGACGAACATTGGCTCTAAGGGTTTATGCCAATCGGCAACCCGGCCCTATATGCTCCTCGGTGCATCACCAAAAACATGATCAAACATCCATAAAAGGATTTCACACAAATTTGACTTAAAAACTCAAACAATTTGACTATTCACAAAACCAATCCAAATCAAGAGCAAATGCACATGAAGAAGTGTTAGGAATTCATACCCAACAACCAAAGATAATTATAGTCATAGATGTGAGATAAAAATCTCACCTTTGCAATAAAATTTATGAAGATGAAGCTTGAAAGCAAAGGGGAATCAACCACTCTTCAAATCCAACTCTAGAAGCTTGAATCTAAGCTAAAAAGAAGAACATTTCCTAAGTTAGGTTTAGGAAATTTCTGAAATTCAAAGAGAGAATGAGTTGGAGAAGAAGAAGAGGAAGCTTAACAATGGGTTCTCATGAGCTTTGGAGCAAGGAGATGGATTTGCAAAGCAAGCTAGGGCTTGGAGTTTTAATTTCCTCTTCCACCCTCCATTAACATAAAAGCTTGAGTATTAGGAAAATAGAAGAGAAGTGAATGAAGAGGAGAGGGTTGGAACTGAATTAGTAAGTGGTTAATTGGCTCAGCCCAAACCAAAACCCTAAGCAAAAAGTAGCAAAATTCAACTTTCTCCAAACATATCGAAGCTTATACTCAAAAAGGTCGCAAACGGCATTTTGAACTCAATGGAGGTGGTCTCGAGTCCTAATTCGACCGTATGCAAAAAGTAGGTTTTCGGACCAAAATCCGACGAACGATAAAATATTTAAATAAAATATTCAAATATAAAATCGATAAATATGCGGGTTGTTACAATTGTTAAGGGAGTAGTTAAGATTTATTAAAGGAAGTAATTAGAGATAATTACTTATGTAAGTAATTAAGAGTTAATTTCTTAATTATTTTAGTTAATTAACTAATTAATGTGATTGATCAATGAATGAGATTAATTTAAGATTAATTTCTAAGTTTAATTAATTAAAAATGTAATTAATTAAGAAGTAATTTATTGATTAATAATTACTTAATGAAGTAATTAAAGGTTAGTTAATTAAAGTAATTAATCTTAAGGTTAATATAATTAATTAAGAAGTTAATTAATTAAGATAAGTAATTACAAATTGTTAATTACTGTTTATGATTATTGAGTTGATTAATTACAAGATTATTTTAAAGGATTATTAATTAATAAAGGTTATTAATTAATATAATTAATGGAAGTAATTAATTTAAGTAATTAATTTAAATGTGATTAATTAATTGTAATTAATTAAGGATTAATGTAATTAATTATAGTTAATTAATTAATGAAGGATCATTAATTATTGTAATTGATGATAGTAATTAATGGTTAATTACTGAATATGGTTAAGGACAATTACTTGAATGTAATTAAGATAATTAACCAAGAAAGATTAATTGGGGAAGATCATTAGAGATGATTAATTTATTTATATAATAATTAATGAAGAAGGATTATGGTAATCAATTGATTAAGAGATAATCAATTCTGTTGGATGATTAATTAATATGGGATGATTGATTTATATGGTTTGATTGATTAATATTGGTTGATTGAATGATATTGGATGATTAATATTTGAAGATTGATATTAGATGATTGGTTGATATTGGATGTTTGATATTGGGTGATATTGGTTGATATTGGATATCTCTGTTATGTGATATGCTGTTGTGAGATGAATGTTGTTATGAATTATCTATAGTGATAATGTTATTCATCTATCTGTTTATATCATCCTAAATAAGTTAATTTGTAAAACCCTTAAGTACAACTTGGACATTAAAATGGCGTTTGGTTTCGGTGAGACCGGGATCGGATTTCCATATTAGGATATCCGAAAACTACATCGATTCCAATTAAACGTTAGGTCGTTAATCCAAGTGGAGCAAGTGAAGACTCGAGGTGTAAGGACTATACGTCAGTATAACTCTGTGGGTGATTCCGTAATGAGTTTGACGGAATATTACTTATAGATTCGAGATGGAGATTTGGAGTGCAAGGGCTATGGTCGTTGACTCTGAGGGTGATTCCAATATGAGTGCAACGAGATAGTGCCTTCGGTTTCGTTCGAACCCGGAACGAACTTGTATGGATTGAATGCTTTCAGCACATCGTCACGTGGACGATGAGCATTCTAAGATAGATGTGTTCTATGAAGGTAATCGCAGCCTCAAGCCTCATCAACCGGGAATGCTAAAACAGGGGAGGTGCAGCAAGGCTTCGTGGGTAGCTCCCACTGGAGAGCAAGATTTACTCCTGTCTAGAAGACCGTTTTTATTCGGCTGTGTGGGGCGGTTGATCCGGACAACTGCCGGGGTTGTCTTGTTCGGGACTGTTCAGTAAGGAATGGTCCCGGCCTTGTGTTGCAGGGGAGTGGGAGTACTCCTTGGTACAGTGATCTAGGCCACGTACTGTGACGGGCGGTACCCCAGTAGCCCTGCCATTGATGGAAACCCATTCTTCCTACGAGACCCAACGGTTTTGTTTGTATTACCCACTTTTGTGGCTAGTAGCTGGAATTTAATAGATGTAACAATTTCGGCTATTTCTTATTTACTTGAAAACCCTAGACACTATTATAATATCATTGGATTTCCTATCAAATGTTTTGGTTAGCGTAAGGTAAAAACTTTTCCATGTTTATGTGTGGGAAGTTTTACGTGATACCTTTTCTTTTCAAAGGTTTTCTAAAGTTAAGCAATTTTAACCCGTTTACTCACACCAGACCCCTGTCTGACCCGAGTGTTTATTTTCAGTTTTATTAAACTCTTGGGTACTCATATTATGTATGAGTAGTCAAGTGATTCCGGTTAGCTTGACGAATTCTGAAGGAGTAATGGAGCAGGAGGCTTCCACGTGTAGATATATTGGTTCCGCTGTGTTTGGTTGGTATCTGTATCTTATATACTTGAGTTGTATGAATTAGACAGATGTTTATAACTGTCTAATATGTGTTGTATAGTTGTGTACTCTGATGTATTATGATACCGTGTAATATTTTATGTGTTATATTATATTTTATTCGTTCCGCTGTGAGTTCTCTGATGTTGTTGTTTCTTTCTTTCTCTTTCTTTTCTTCTTCTATCCCTTTCTTTCTTCATTGATGATACGATTTCCTGGAGATAGGAAGTCGGGTCGTCACAGTTCAGAAACAAAATGAAAATTGATTTTGGAATCAAGTGACATAGGGTTTAAAATGTTATATAAATGTTTCAAGAGTGTTTCGGCAAAGTTTGGTGAAGTCTGAAAAACTGAATAAAAATAAGCACATCGCGTAGCGATAATCCACGATTTTCCGTCGTAAAAAGTTAAATCAATGTGCGAAATGAAATATAAGTTGAAATTTATTGAAATAGTTATATAACTATAGTTTTCAAATGAAAAAGAAAAATCTAGTTTCATTTAATATAGTTTGAGATATGTCAAAATCAAGTTTACAAAACAGTCGTGTTTTGGCAGTTTGTAAAACATGATTTTCAACTTTTTAAATTGGATATTTCTTATTTTTATAGGCATGAAATAAATTCCACAAGTATGTTAAATTTTTTAAAAAGGGATATAAGTTATAAAAATGGATATTTATGTAATGGTATAGTGTTTTGATCTATAAATCTTTAAAATCACTATTCACTAGCAATTTAATAACTGAATTTGGCAATTTTTGAATAAATGATTTAAACTTAGATTTTTCTGCCCAAATATTTTGGAAATGTTTTCCAAATAATTATACAAGTCTTTTAAGGATTAAGAGTCGATCAAATAACTTGATCACCTTATTAGTTATAGAGAGGTATTCACTAGGCTAGAGTTTGGGAAATCACTTGCCTACTCCCCCTAGTTATCCAGACTGGCCCGGTAGAGGAGATAATAAATTTGATTTATTCGTATCACGTTTCCCTAAGATAAAAGTAAAGATTTATAAAACCTTATTTTCTAAATAAAGTGATAGATTTATAAATGGTGTATTATAAATAAAGGGATATATATTTATAAATGGCATTTTTATAAGTTTTATAAAATAGGTTCTGTAAAAGAAATAGTTTTTTAGGTGTAATTTCATAAATGGAAAATAATTTCCAAACTAAGATAAAAGTAAAGACCTTCAATTTCCAAAGGTAAAAAGAGGCATAATAATCCCATATATACTAAAAGAAATAAAAATGGTTTAAAGCTTATGTCTTTGAAGTATCTTTATTTGGATGAAAAGAATTATAAATTGGGTGATGTTTAATAACAATCTACATACTTGAAATCTTTTAATCGGTGATTGATTTTGGATCGGGAAAAGATTTTGGTGATTCTTATCCGAAAACCACTTCGAACTAATACTTGCATCCGAAAGTGAAAACATGTAGAAGATATGATTTTGAGGACAGAGATCTTCATATTGTAAACCTACTTGCCACTAACCTATGGGGGGGGGTTCCCATATTATATATATTGTGGCATTAATGCCTTCGTTCTGAAAATCTTCGATTGGCAAGGACTACTCGCTATTGATCCTAGGGATGATTCCCAAATAGGATGCAATAGGAGGAGTGCCTTCGGTTTACCCTTTACTTGGACAACTTGTATTGACAAATGATTGACATTGCATTTCCAGGACCACGTAAATTAGTTTCCACAAACGTATATTTATTTGGTGGTGTAGGGACTAACCCCTCTGATACTTAACACCCCTTCCTAAGGAATATAAACTCAGGGTTTGTAATTTTGTGGAGATCAATAGTGTGTTGTTAGAAATGGAAATGTGGCACCTAAGTGGAATTTTCTTTGTGGAAGCGTGGCCACATGAGCGTTGCATCCCAGAGATGATACGAGAAACTATACAGTTTGAAGGAAATATTACAACATTACAGACTATTGGATAATCGTGGATAAAAGGATTTTAGAACCTTAGAGTTTAAATGAACATGTATAGTAGTGTATGATCCCCATAAGAAAATCCAATAGATATGCTAACCCATAATAGTGTAGAATATAGTATAGTGGTGTATGAGTCCCTATACAACAAGCCATCGGGTACTATGATTGCTATGCGTGGAGTCTGTAATGGAAGGAAAAGGCCACTAGTCCTTTAACATGTTAGAAATCTAATTCCAATACGAGCTTTATAATTTTGATTGTATCCCTAAAATAGCTGTAATGCCTTGCAAACATTTCAATTACCCCTTGGTACCGTATACTCTAACAACTTGTCTAGGTATTTGTTCTTTCTTTGTAACGACCTGATATTTTCAACCATTCGCATCCACACACGTCAGACTCGAATTGCTCAAAATATCAGATTGTTAATTTAAATTTGGCAAAGCTCAGCATATACGGTACATAAATCAATCATAGAATCATAGACACATAGTAATATAATAATAAAGCAGCGGAACAGATAAATAGTAGTTCATGAAGCTACTATATAAACATCAGAGTTAGAAATAAAATACAGTAGAATATCTCGAATGCACTGAAGACTTGAATACAAACAGATGACATCTCTGAACAAATCAATTGGAGAAGCTGAAAGCTGAAACGCTGTTGGATCTCCAAGCGAAGCTTCGAACTCCAAAGGTGAGTCTCAATGCTGAATTACTCAGTCTGACTCGAGCGTAAAGCAAAACACAAAACATTCGAGTCAGGATTAACATTCTTATATCAATAAATCCAACTCATATGAAATATCACCTGAAATACAAAACTTAAAGGATGTTTGGGATAACCATCTTCTAAGGGTCCATGGAACTGTCTGCAATGTAGAAATATAAACTATAACACCGTGGTCATTTCACATTAATTTATACTTCAAAAGCCAAAATATCGTTTTCATTTCAATTATATATATATATATATATCCTCAATTTCACAAATCGATTCAGTTAACTGTAGTTCTAAATTTAAATTTAATTCAATCTAGATTTATCCACTTTAATTCTATTCAATTCCTAAATAACAAACTCAAATTTTATTATTTTCAGATACAGATCTGAATCACAAAATGAACCATTTAAATTCCAGTATATTTCCAAAGCTTCAATATTCGACATTTTTAAAGTTAGATTTAACAGTTTCCTATAGATCTTGATTTAACTTCATAATTTTTTATTCAGGAAATATACACTTAATTAATTCAATATCATTTAAATAGCGTGAAATTACACTTTTACTAAATATTTCCTTAAATTTATTTAAATGAGAAATATTCATTAAATTAATTAAATCGAACCAGTTACAAATCATAGCTTAAATCTCAATTTCAATAAGTTCAAATTGGTTTAATTAAATAAAAATATTTATTGAATACAATTTCAAATAACTTCAAATTATCTTCCCAACCTTAACTTATTCAAATTATTACCAAAATCTATTTTGAAATACAAATTTAAATAAATAATTAAACATACTTTATGTATTAAATCAATCTTAATTAAATTAAATATTATTATTAGATCTATATATCATTATCATTTATTTATAAAAAATTTAAGAATCAACATTTATTAAAACCATATACTCCTTTCCAAAACCATAGAATTTATTTCAAAATATTTATATATAGACCAACGGTGGCTGTACATAGTTTTCTATCTTATGGTCAAGTGATACAGATGTTTATCATTTCAATCCGTAATTTAAATATATATGGGTAGATATCATTTCGAACCGTCATCCCAAATTCAATTCAAATGAAAATCGCTTGGGTTTATCATTTCAACCCATAACGAAATTCTCCTATTCTAAAGTCTATTCGGGTATGTATCATTTCAACCCATAGTGAATTCTAAACTATAGGGAACTTGCAGAGTGATAACAAATAATATAATAATATAACAGGCATATATAACACTACAATATAAACAACAGGATATGGTGTCATATCCCACAGGTGAACAGATACAGAAAATAGCACATCTAACAATAATTAAATAGTTAACAGTTCAAATTAGCAGCATATTTCAATTGTTGTTTCAATTGAAATCAAATTTAATAAATATAAGAACATAAATTGTGAGTGGTTGCTCACCTTTCGAGGCTAGCGAGATTTGGAAAGGGTTATGGATCCAAGAACGAATTTCTAAAACGAACAAGATTGGCACAAATTGGATGAACGCAGCTGATAAATGGAGATCGATGAAAATAGATCAGAAACTGTTTGATATAGGCCGATGCAAAAAATATATATAATTCAATATATTATTTTCTTAACCAATAACTTTGAACTCATAAAAATTATATACATATGATTTCAAAAATATAAAATAGTTTAGAAATAAATTATTGAGCACACGTTCTGTATAATCAACATATATCCATTATATATGTAAACTAGACTATATTTAAATTATACTATATATGTACAGTAATATATTAAATTATACAGTACACTTATAGCAATACATATATAATACATATAGCTGTAAACTGGGGACAGATATATGCTTATACCTATACTATAGAATTAATATACCACTTATATATTATATTAAACCATATCATAAACCAAAATCCAAACAAAATCAAAATTTAAACTTTATAAAAGTAACCTTATATATATATATAATATTTGAAAGCAATATTCATTCAATATCATATATATATATCTTCCAAAACGTAAAGTCAAGGCATGTATGACTTCATATGTACTAATCATCTTTAAAATAGTGCATATATACAACAAATCACACTTCCCGAAATCATGTGCAAATGGAACCAGAATATCGGAATGGGCACACATTAAATTGTATAAACTTATATTTAAAATATACTTATAAAATATAAGACACACATAAGAACAGGCTACGCATACTTGAAACTAAAGTTGTAGCATACCTATATATACATACATTATAGCATACAACACTTACATGAAACTTATGTAAAAGTACACATATTGATATATTATATATAAACCGTAGCCAAACCATTACACAAATAATATATGAAATAAAATCTTATGTCACTAAAAACATATATAACAACAATATATCTAAAATATTTAATATACAAACACACACACACACAATACATGACCAGAAAAGAATTGAGGGAAGAGAAAACAGAGCTCACCGCGACTAGGTAGGCAAGGAGGGCTAAGGGGCGACAAGGTGGGGTTTAGCGTGCTCACAACAAAGAAGGTGGAAGGATCTTGATGAAGTGGAGGGCACGGCTTCAGCTTGGGTGAGGCAGCTGGGCGCGGTGCTGCCGAGGCAGGTCGAGCGGCAGCATTGGCTGGGTTCGGTGCGGGGTGGTTTGCCCTAAGGCCGACGTGTTCGCAGCAGTGGAGAGGAGAGATGGGTGGTGAAAATATGGAGAATTGCGGCAAGGCAGATGGAAGGCGTGGGTAGTACGGTGGTGGAAAATGAAAAGATTGGCTGTCTATACGGTAGATGGCGAGATGATGGTGGTTCGCATGCAGATCCCAAGATGGGTTGTTGGTGAAAGTTGAAGTAGACTGTGACACGGAATGGTGGAGAGGGACGTGCAACTTGTGGATGGGTTGGTCTTGATGGAAGAAAGAGCATGGGGTTTCTAGCTTTGCATGGAGAGTTCGGCGATGAAATGAGGTTTCAAAGAAAAAAAGCGGCAGAACAAAAATGCAGTTTAAAGGGAAAAATTTATAAAAGCAACAGTGAAGAAATGAACCATTCAAATTAAATGAAAGAAAAAGAAAACGTGCACAAGTTTTACACGTTTTAACTTTCAAAAATAGATGGAAATGGCCGAATTTAGTAAATGATGAATTAAACGTAAAATGAGCGCTACTGGCTTTTTTATTCCAGTTGTTTGAAATTCGAACGGTTACAACTATTGAAGAGTTAAAATGGATACCGATGCATTGGACCATTACACAGTTTCCGCTACGTACTAGACTTCAAAACAAAGGATTGAATATACTTCAGAGATCAGCACGACGAGATGATCAAAAAGGCGTACAGATATCAGTGGTACGACTATCCTATCAAAAGTCGATAATCGGTACTGAAAATGCTGCAAATCTGTCGAAAATAAGATAAACGGAGCGATAGCATTTCAAATTTGATGAAACGAAAGATAACATCTCACTCAAAAGATGATTTCAAATTTATCGTATAAAAATATTCAAGTTTGGAAAACATTTTATTATCATCAATTTTTAACTGATTTAAATTGAAATAGAATTACACAAGAAAACAAACTTCCATTTAATTAATTGAAAATTTACCACCTGCTATGTTAAAATATACGTATTTCAACTATTAAATTTTTATTTCAAAATTTTATTGTTTAAAATTTCACAAAATTTCAATTAGTTTAATAAATAAAACCTTTAAAAATTTACGGGTTGTTACATTCTTTGTATATATATTTATTTGAAAATTGTTTTCAAACTAATGTCATCAAAGATAATGTCAAAATGTTTTGATATAAACTTATTTTATTATCATAAGGTAAAAACACATCCATGTTTATGTGCCACGTGGTCTTATGAGATACCCTTTCTTTTTAAAATGGTTTTATATTGGTATTAGTCTGACCTATGACACTGTCTTGTATGTTTTTAATTCGTGTTTCTCACGCTAATTTGTCAAGCCTGATCGAGGTACTCTTAATACTCAGGTCAGATCCTTATAGTTCTGGGATTAGCTAAAGAATCTTGGATTTTCTAGAGTAGAGCTGGAGATCTTCATCAACATATGGACGTAGTTTACTTTTCAGTTGTTTTTGTTGTTTTTCAGCATTTGTAAGGACAGATGTCTATAGCTGTCTAGGCTGATCTTAGGCTAGATTCTGATGTATGTATTTAAAAATTTCCACTGTAAAGATTTTTATTATTATTATAAATTATTCCATTTGCTTGAGATTTTTTTTGTCTTTATTTTCTCTTACCCTTAAAAATCAGTTTTTTGGGCAATTGAATGCTCAGCAGGCAATATAGTGGGCATATTAATGTTGATTTGCGAGGGTCAAAAATCCTATTTGTTGCATTTGGTATCAAACACCTGAACCTAGTAAAGTTAAGTCTCATCAGCGATATGCTTAGTAATACCCTAGAATGAGTAATTCATTAGAGATAGGATACAAAACATGCTAGAATGAGTTTGAGAGTACTATATGAGCGCATTTTATTATTGACTATAAAAATAATTTATGTTGATTTGTTTGTTGAGTAGTTTAAGGATTATGGTCAATACATGGATTGCCATGTGATGATAGGGATTCCTTAATACGTTAGAATGTGTTTGAAAAGATTATATTTTATAAAATATATTTTTGAAAAGGGAAATTTCTATAAGATGCATTCACTTTGGAAAGTTCGATGAATAAGTCTTGATTTATTTGATGATGATCGAAATAATCTCCTAAGTATCGATCAGATTTTGGCTTGTGCGAATGGTGTCGCTCACTAAGTAAATTATTCTCCTGATCACTCTAAGATCAAGGAAAGTTCAAATAAGAAAAAATGTAAATTAAGTTATTTGGAAAGAAGATTTCTTTTGAATGGAATGAGAGGTAACCAATACGAAACTCCTAATGGTTTTTTAGTATATTTCTTAGGGGCATAATGGCTTTTTGTAATTTAGGTAATGAGCCTTGGACGAGTCCAAAGGTAGCATGAAGAGCAGGTGCAGAAAAAAAGCTAAGGAAAAATCAAAACTAGGAGCTTATGCTGGCATCTACTACTTTAAGTGCGGTAAAGAAGGGCCTAATGCAGTTCGTTATGAGGATAGGGTAATAAAGAAGGGGAAAAAGAAAAACATATTTGGGATGACGTGCCATGATTTAAGTGTATAGGGCAAGGAAATTTTTTACATAAGCATCCAAGAAAAAAGAAGAAACCAAGAATTCCATCATGGAAAGAAAAGATTTGCTACTACCGCAAAGAATTATGACATGTAGTCAGAGATTGTCCTTTAAGAAAAAGGGAAAAGGAGGCTAAGACATGTGCCCTTCAGACAGCAACCCCTACAGTCAAGATTATAGCTGGAAGGAGTGAATGGGCTTCAAGTTTTTATTATGAATGGGTGCGCATATAAGAGGACTGTCCAAAGAAAAGGATTTGGTTGGCTCACTTTTGTACGAAGGGAAAAGCACCAACTACCTCAGATAAGGCCCAAGAATAGTGTGTATAGCAATCCTAGTATCTATATATTAAAATAATTGCATTTGACAAACTATATTATCTAGGTTTATCCCTTAATTAGTAAATCTCTTTTGATGGATTATTCTCTCCGTGCATTTCTTCTACCCTATCAATTTAATAAGATATTTGAAATAAAAATTTAAAAGGATAATTTTGGATAAGCAATTAACATGATAGTTAGTGGTTATTAATTATTGATATCAAGATATGTACATTTATTATGGAAATTATTTTCGAAGGAATATATTTTGAAAATAATAAGTTGATTAGACTTGAGAAGTCTAAATAAGAAGTTAAGTTTGTGAAAAGATTTTAAATAAAGCCGTGTCTTTATGAAATGTTTTCATAATGATTTGAGAAGATAATAAGTACGTATGATATATGTAGATCAGTTCGTCGCACAATTTTGATGTAAGATTCGAGTACAAGACTTTAGGTGTTTCCACCAGCCCGAAAAAAGATTTATCGCTTGAGTCTTGACGATGAACAATGATGAGGGTTTATGGTTAGGTACTTGAGTTTTCTATCGTAGTTGATAACAATGTTAGGAAAGTAAGGGTCTCTAATTAAGAAGCCTGATGAGAGTCTTCACTAGAGGATGGAAGGATCAATACTTGTTCGAAACTAAAGTTGTGGATTTGAATAGAAGATTGAATCAGATACTACATACAGATGATCCGTGTATACTATAGGGGTTTAACTTTATAAAATTATGTCATGGGCAATTTTTTTAGTGTTTTTGGGTTGTGGTAAAATATCGGGGACGAAATTCTTTTAAGGGGGGAAGGATGTAACGATCCAGAATTTCTAGTCGTAAATTTTGAACATTTAATTCATTTTTAAATGTTAAATGTGGATTTTGAATTGATTTTGAAATAAGGATTTTGTTAAATCAATAGAATTTAGTTGTAATTTTCAATATGGAAATTTAATTGAAATTTGAATAATAATAATTTAATATTGGAATTGGGATAATTGGTGAATCTGGATATAAATGGTTATGAATTGGTTTCTAAAATCTATTTTACTCTATTTGGATTTAAATAGCGATTTTGGACTTTTTGATAGAATCAAAAGTCGATAGGTTTTCAATTTGGGATTTTTTATAAATTTAATAATGAAATTTAATAATATAATAATGCAAATAATCATATTTTGGTTCGAAGTGAATCAGGATAGTTTCTAATGTAAATATAAATTCTATACTATAAATAAAATTTTAAAAGTGAAATTTTAAGTGATTTCGACAATTTTGAAAATCGCACGATGTAATCGACGAGTTGGAATAGCCTTCCGGGGCACATTCTCGGAATTCGACGAAACTAGTTCCATTGGATCCGTAATAGTTAGTTATTATCGGATTTTAATTTTCGTAGCAATCGGAGTTGTCATTTGACCCTGGAGCTCAAAAAGCATAGAAACTATTTTAATCGATTTAATTTAAAATTGACCGTTTATTTCCGTAACTCGTGCATATGATCGAATTAGCCTTCGAAACACGTTCCATTATGTTCGGAACGTGGGTAAAACCTTAGAAACGCCTGTCGGCATGCGTTGTTTGGAGATCGTTTGAAAAGTTGCTTTAAATGGATTTAATATTTAAATAATAATTATTAATGTTTATATAACACGTTTATCAGCAAACCCTAATCTATTGGAGCTGCCATCTTCTTTATCTATCAATGGCCGAAAGTTGCTAGGATTCTTCCTTATTTTTCATTCCATTCACTTAACGATTTCCAATACAACCTAAACAAAGATCGTAGAGCTCGAGGAGCTCTACATAGTCAATAGTGGGGATCGAGAACAAGTCGACGAGGAGGCCAGAATCTGCTCGAGAAGCCGTGCGTTCGCATGCGTATTTTGACATAGGGGAGGCGCCGAGCTTCGTCAAACTTTGGGCGTTGGAGGAGCTCGAGATGCCTTTCAATTTGGTGGGGTTGGATCTTTGTTGAGTGCATTGTATTGGCGGCAATGGCCAACCCTAGGCGACGACAATGGGTTCTGGTTCGAGCTGATGTGCGTGAGGAAGATGAAGGCATCAGCCTTGATTTTAGATAGTGCGACCGAGATTTTTTTATGGTAAAGAAAAAGAGAAAAAAAGAAATTTTGTTTTAATTTGTAATTGAAACTAATAAATTTCATAATTAATGCATGCGAGGTCGAAATTCGACGAAACAGGCGACGCCGGAATCGCAGCGACGCGATCTACGCTGCAGTGCAAACTTGGAGACGATCAGAGCTAGCGACATTTTGGGTTAAATCAAAAGGACTCGATTTAATTCAAAATTTAAACGCTCAACAAACTCAAGGCGTGTAATCTCACTCAAATCTGGATAATAGTTTAGTTAAATAGCTAATATTTAAATGTTTGATTGGTTGTTTAGCTGAATATGATAATTATTATCAGATTGAATCGATATTTATTGGTTGTGCTAATAATTGTGGATGCAGGGAAACAAGTTGAAGGGATCCAAGTGGATTCCTCACAAGTAGGAATTTTATTTATATTCCGTGATATATCTCATTGATAAATTTATTTTATCTACGAGTCCGTGAATGAAGATAAGCGTTATGGATTATACCGCTCACGATGTTGATATGATTGAATCTTTGATGGTTGATGTTGTGCACTATTGTGTTAAACCTCTGGACTAAACTATACACACACAAATATGGATTGCACATGGAAATTGGTTAAGTCACAGATTTTTGAAATAATTTTAGAATTGAATTTTTGAATCCAAATGGTTTTGAAAATAAATCGGACTTAAAGTGGGAAAAACTTTTGATAAGGAATTTCAAAAAAAAAATTATTTTTGGATAACTTAATTTAGTTTTGAAATTTGATTAAAATTTGAATTGAAAATTTGAAATTGAATTCTATGTTGAGAACTTATGATTTTTAAAAAAAGGTTAATAAGTTTACATGAAATTAACCATTTTAGAAAGTGTTGCTTTGGGAATTTGAATTAACACAAAGATTTTAACTTGTATAAATGAAAACGGATTTTTCCGAAATAAAAGCTATTTGTTTTCAAACGATATAAACTTTCATATAAGAAATGAATTCCCAATTTGTATTAAAGGAAGTTCAAGTTCAATTGAAAATGATTTTCCAAGTTATGAATGAATATTTGGAAGCGGGTTTTGGAAGCTATAAGTTAAATCTTTGAATTAAAGATTAAACGAGTTAATCCAATTGAAATGAAAATTGTTTTGAAATCCGTGAACGGATCTTTGTGAAACTGGGTGAACTTTGAGGAATTAATCTTTTTGTTTAAAAGATTTGAAATGGTAATTTGATTAAACCATTTGAAAGAAAGTTTTGAATTTTAAAGTTGTGACTTAACTGAAGTCCCATATCCATATGTTTTTAAATATTACGCTCATTATTCAGTTTAGCCGGCAGAGGACTTTGTGTCATATAACCCATTCTGAATAATGATATGACGTTATGGATAGCATTTGAAGACCGGTGGTGAAGACCGGGTATTTGTGAGAACGATAGGATAACCTATCGATTGCCTCTGCACTGAGTAGCTACGGTATAGAGATTTCCTAAGTGATGGAAAGTCCAATCGGGATTGTGAATACCCGGATTGCAAGGGCTTCTTCGGAAGTGCCTTTGGTTCTGTTCGAACCCGAAACAGACTTGTATGGATGTGTGTCTGACATTACACTTTGAGATGTAGAGCTGGTTTCTATCAAATACATTTCTGTTTGGTGGCGGAGATTTATTCTCATGGCTTAACACCTTTCTCTGAGACGTACGAGCTCGGAGGTTATGTAGTTGATGTTTACTAGTGATACATTCCCAATTTGTTAATGTGGCACACGAAGTGCTGTCGATCATTTGTTGATCAAAGCATGACTTTGTGAAAAAGTGTAGTTTTGTGGGCGAAACCTCATCGAACCTCACTAATCGGTAATGGTCGAAACAGGAAAGATGCGGCAAGCTTTCAGGGGTAGCTCCCCTAGGGAATGTCCTTTCCTTCTGGAAAAGGGTAGTATCATGGTATGGAGCCCAGATACTTACTCATGTGGGCATTGTAGTATATATTTATTACTGTGTGATGTTGTTGGGGTAGAGGATCGTCGGATAAAGTCCCAAAGGACCGGGGGTGGCATATCTTAGGTTTTACTTCCCGAGAAGTGGGTAACCGGCCTTGTGTTGGCAGAGATCCGAGTAGGTTCTCGGGGCATCCCTCCAAAGGCGTACCCATGTGGCAGTAGGAAGTTCCTTAGCCTGACCATTTGTTGGAAATCCAAAGAAAAAATACGCGCCCTGTACGGTTTTAGTTGTATAACCTGCCATGGAATGTGGCGGTAACCTGCTATTGAACATGGTAGCTATAGTAGGCATAAGTGCGAAATGCCTATGCTGGTTAAGATTAATATTATACTTTCAAAAAGTTTTCTACACTATGTAGTAATGATAATATTAAAAAAAAGATTTTGCGTATTAAGCATGTTTGACTATCATAAGGAGAAATCTCCTCCAATTCTGCGTTTGTATTGTGTGTGTGGTGGGAGGCCTTATGGTAGTTTCATTTTCCAAAAGCATAGCAGATTTCTTTTTTTCTTTTCTTTGTGAAAATGACTGTTTTTGAGAGCTCACACCGTCCCATGACTGACCTGGAGCTTATTGTTCCCTTTCTAAACTCTGGGTTCCCATAATTTTCCACACGGGCAGCCTAGAGTCAGGTTATCGTTATTCTGGAGCGAAGCTAGAAAAGAGATGCTGTGGAGAACGGAAGCAAGTTGGATGGCGAAGCGTATCACTATTATATGTTATATTCTTTTTCGTTATTTGTTGTTGTACCACTCTGATAATGTAATGTAATATAATGTAATAACTCATATAGTTCTTGGTTTTAAAGATATTCATTCATCTATTATATTTGTTCCACTGCAACATGTGAGATTCTGCTTATTGTTTCTGTTCTTCTTCTATCTTCTTCTTCTTTAAACCCTAACGGTTCGGTTTTCCAGCATTCGACTGTGCGGCATTCGATACAGTGGACGTATTGATGTCGACTTACGGGCATCGAGAATGAATTTAAGTATGATTTATTCAAAGGAAGAATAACAAAATTTGAATTAAACCAGAATTTAAATCCCAGGAATTTTGAAAAGGGTTTAAAATGAATTTAAAACAAAGGTTTGGGAATTTAAGAAGCCGTGGAATGTTTGAAATGTTTCCAAAGTGTTTGAAGGCGGTGATGGAGTATTATTTTGCAAAATATTTCTAAATGAGAATTGTTTTGAAGTGAATTTGTGGAAGTAAGGAAGCACTGAACTCACTTCAGTTGTTGGAAGATAATCCTGATGATGATGGCCATATAATTAGAATTCATTTTCGAGTTTCTAAAGTGGTGGATTGCTTCAATAGTAATTGGGTATGATATCTGTTTAGATTTGTTTGATATACAAGGTGTTTTAGAAATTTCAAAGGAAAGATTTGTTTTGGATAAAAACAAGTTATTTTGAAATCTGGAAATTTGATTTGATATACCAAGTAGGTATGAGTTGATTATCATTTCAAATGATTTTGAAATAAAAACGGGTAATTGAATTCTGGAAAATTCTATTTAAATAATGTGTAAAGATAAAATGAATCAACTATTGAACTTATTAAGTGAAGTTGATATTAATAAGAAAGAAAAATGAAAATTTTACTCCTGGAATTAAAAATTTAATTTGAATATATGGTGGTGAATAAAATATATTTGAATTTAACTCAGGATAAGTTAAATAAAATTGGAATTTGAAATTGAATTAAATTGGATATAAAGTTGAAATGTAAAATGACTATAATTGAGTAATGAAAATTTATATCCTTAAGCTATTAAGTGTTATATAGATAACCTGGAATTGTGATTATAAGATAAAAATAACTCAAATGAGCAATATAAGATTTTAAATAAATAAGTTGATGAACTTAAGAATATAAAATGGAACAATAATCACAAACGGGAAATAGTTGAATGGTATGATGAATTCAAACTTAATCCTAAATGAAAGGTAAAGTAAGATAAGACAAAGGAAAATATAAAATGTGAATGGACTTAAGTTAGTAAATAAGTTTCAAACTTATACATTAGAAAGTAAAAATTTAAATTAAATAGAGAAATAAAATTTGATCGAATTGGATTTAATTTAGGCAAAAAAGAAATTAAGTTAAATTTGGATTGAATTGAAATCAAAATTTAGTGGTGTTATAAATAATATTGAATTAAATTCAATTCTTATTTAAGTAGTAAATGAAGTGAAATGAATCTAAGTTGGCTAAATAAAATTTAGTTAAACTTGAATTAGAATTGGAAAAGAATTTAATTGAAAGAAAATTTAATTAAGTTGAAAGGATATTGTATAAATAAAATTTTAACTTAACTAAATTTAAAAGAATAGGATGAAGATGAATTTCTTTTAAACTAAATTAAATGGAATTTGTATTGGAATGGTTATGTTACAAATAAATTCAGAAGTGAATTAAGAAGGCGAATAAATTTAAAATGGATTGATTAAGTAGACAAATTGAATTAAAATTTGTAATAGATTGGAATTTAATGGGATAAGAATCAAATTTTAAATAAAAATAAATATGATGCAAGAAGAAATTGAGATATTTTGGAATTAAATTAACTTAAGCAAATTGGAATTAATTAAAATGGCTATAAACTTCAGTAATTGTTGTTTGCTTGAATGACATCAAATTTGCATTGAGATTAGTCATTTTGTTGTAAACAAAGCTAATAAATTAAGGAAAGTAAATGAAGTTAGTTTTGAATATATTAGATTGAGATGAATCAATTGAAATTGGTATAAGCTTATGTAATTGTTGTTTGTTTAAACAACATTAGAATTTGCACAAGAAAATAGTTGTTTTGTCGTAAATGGAAGTAAATTGATTTGAAAAGGTGAATAAAATTGGTTTTTAAATCAACTAGAATGGATTGAAATTTTAACAAGTGGATTTGTATATGGATGCAAATGAATCATAAAAGAAATGCAAATGTATCAAATTTGAAATAAAAATTTGATTGTAAATTAATTTGGAATTTAATTGAAGTAAATATAAATTGTATGCAGAAAACTTGAATGTAAATCATTCGAGTGGAATGAAATGAAGTTTGGATTTGTCAGGAAATTAAAATGGTGATTGAAATCTTTGGATTGCTGTTAAAATATGGTTAACATGTTAAATTATGAGGTTTATTTGTTTAAACAGTGTAGTTGATGTGTTTGGCTAGTTTAATGAATAGAATGTTAATAAATTCTCATATTATTGAAAACTAATGTGTTTGTAGAGTAAGTACAGGTACGGGAGGCAATCGATAGAATTGGAGCGCGTATATGCAATATAAATTAGCCGCATGCTTTTAAAATGCTAATAAAAGGTACGCCTACGCAATAAAAATAGGAATATATGAACTGTTTTTGGTTTTCCGACCGTGTGGGTTGATGTATATATATTTATATCTATTGTGATATTGCAAAAAGCTCCTCCGTACAAAGGAGACTCTGCCAAAAAATTTCGGAAATTTTGGGAGTTAGAAATTTTTTTGAAAATTTTGAAACGTTTCATTAACGACAAATTGATTTCAAATTAAAATTTAAATAAAAAGGATTTTGGAATAGGGATCGAAACTCGTGGTTTTGATTGGAACTTAAGAGTGTAGGCAAGGTGAATTTGAGATCTTCACTAAGTAGGTTTTGCTATTGAGTTTGAAGCATTCTTTCTACCTTACCAAATTTCGGGAACGAAATTCTTTTAAGGGGGTAAGGTTGTAATGATCCAGAATTTCTAGTCATAAATTTTGAACATTTAATTAAATTTTAAATGTTAAATGTGGATTTTGAATTGATTTCAAAATAAGGATTTTTTTTAAATCAATAGAATTTAGTTGTAATTTTCAATATGGAAATTTAATTGAAATTTGAATAATAATAATTTAATATTGGAATTGGGATAATTAGTGAATCTGGATCTAAATGGTTATGAATTGGTTTCTAAAATCTATTTCAAGTCTATTTGGATTTAAATAGCGATGTTGGACTTTTGGATAGAATCAAAAGTCGATAGGTTTACAATTTGGGATTTTTTATTAATTTAATAATGAAATTTAATAATATAATAATGCAAATAATCAGATTTTGGTTCGAAGTGAATCAGAATAGTTTCTAATGTAAATATAAATTCTATACGATTTATAATAGAGTTAATAAAATTTTAAAAGTGAAATTTTAAGTGATTTTGACAATTTTGAAAATCGCTCGATGTATTCGACGAGTTGGAATAGCCTTCCAGGGAATAGTCTCGGAATTCGATGAAACCAGTACCATTGGATACGTAATAGTTAATCATTATCGGATTTCAATTTTCACAGCAATCGGAGTTTTCGTTTGACCCTGGCAGCTCAAAGCGCATAGAAACTATTTTAATTAATTAAATTTAAAATTGACCGTTTATTTTCGTAACTCGCGCATATGATCGAATTAGCCTCCGAAACACGTTCCATTGTGTTCGGAACGTGGGTGAAACCTTAGAAACACCTGTCGGCACGCGTTGTTTGGAGATCGTTTGAAAAGTTGCTTTAAATGGATTTAATACTAAAATAATAATTATTAACGTTTATATAACACGTTTATTAGCAAACCCTAATCTATTGGAGTCGCCGTCTTCTTTATCTATCAATGGTCGAAAGTGGCTAGGCTTCTTCCTTATTTTTACTTCCATCCACTCAACGATTTCCAATACAACCTACGGAGATCGTACAGCTCGAGGAGGTCTACATAGTCAACGGTGGAGATCGCCAGCAAGTCGACGAGGAGGCCAGAATCTGCTCGAGAAGCCATGTGTTCACATGTGTATTTCGACATAAGGGAGGTGCCGAGCTTCGTCAAACTTTGGGCGTTGGAGGAGCTCGAGATGCCTTTCAATTTGGTGGGGTTGGATCTTTGTTGAGTGCGTTGTATTGGCGGCGATGGCCAACCCTAAGCGACGGCAATGGGTTCTGGTTCGAGCTGATGTGCGTGAGGAAGATGAAGGCATCGGCCTTGATTTTAGAATGTGTGGCCGTGATTTGTGTATGGTAAAGAAAAAGAGAAAAAAAATTGTTTTAATTTGTAATTGAAACTAATAAATTTCATACCTAATGCATGCGAGGTCGAAATTCGACGAAACTGGCGACGCCAGAATCGCAGCGACGCGATCTACGCTGTCGTGCAAACTTGGAGACGATCAAAGCTAGCCAAATTTTGGGTTAAATCGAACGGACTCGATTTAATTCAAAATTTAAACGTTCAACAAACTCAAGGTGAGTAATCTCACTCAAATCTGGATACTAGTTAATTTAAATAACTAATATTTAAATGTTTGATTGGTTGTTTAGCTGAATATGATAATTATTATCATATCGAATCGATATTTATTGGTTGTGCTAATATTTGTGGATGCAGGGAAACAGGTTGGAGGGATCCAACTGGATTCCTCACAAATAGGAATTTTATTTATATTCTATGATATATCTCATTGATAAATTTATTTTATCTAGGAGTTTGTGAATGAAGATAAGCGTTATGGATTATACCGCTTATCGATGTTGATATGATTGAATCTGTGATGGTTGATGTTGTGCACTATTATGTTGAACCCCTGGACTACACTATACACACACGAATATGGATTGCACGTGGAAATTGGTTAAGTCACGGGTTTTTGAAATAATTTTAGAACTGAATTTTTGAATCCAAATGGTTTTGAAAATAAATCGGATTTAAAGTGGAAAAAAACTTCTGAAAAGGAATTTCAAAAAAAATAAAAAAATAAAAGTTATTTTTGAATAACTTAATTTAGTTTTGAAATTTGATTTAAATTTGAATTGAAAATTTGAAATTGAATTCTATGTTGAGAACTTATGATTTGAAAAAAAAGGTTATATAAGTTTACATGAACTTAACCATTTTAGAAAGTGTTGTTTTGGGAATTTGAATTAACCCAAAGATTTTAACTTGTATAAATGAAATCGGATTTTTCCGAAATAAAAATAATTTGTTTTCAAATGATATAAACTTTCATATAAGAAATGGATTCTCAATTTGTATTAAATGAAGTTCATGTTGAATTGAAAACGGTTTTCCAAATGTTTGTACCAAAATTGGGCACAACACTGTTCGGGAGTCTTTCGAAGAGATAATGAATGAAGAATATGAATTGAAAATGAAGATTATCTAACAATAACTCCAAACAACGGTAAAGTAAAGACAAAAGCAAGCGATTTATAGTGGTTCGGCACGTTGCCTACGTCCACTGTGAAGTTTTAACAATTTTATTGATTCTCTTTCAACGATTACAAGCATTACAGCAAGCAACAGCAGGATACAACTGAAAATTTGAAATAAACAGCTAGTATACGATGTAGGATGATGAAGATCTCAATCCGGCAGAGTCTGGGCGCTTGAGAGTCGAAAGATCCTTTTTCTGTTGGCTCTGGGGCTCAATTTATAGGCGTAGGCTGCTGATATTTCGCTGAAAACTCGGGAGACCACTCCTGACACGTGAGGGGGGCCTACACGCCCAGCCTCAGAAAATTTGGGCCCACTTTGGCATCGGTTCGAACGCCATTCGAACCGATCAAGAATTCATCCAATCGAGGTGAAATTTGTTGTGGACACTCTTCGACATGAATGCAAGCTTCTGTGAAAATTTCGTGGCATTTGGATCAGTGGATTGAGAGATATGATGGATTCGAGATGGGGTTTACTGCGTGGCTGTTTGGTTCGAAACCATCCATTCGAATCGATGGTTTCGAACCGATGGTGGCACGTGCCTTCGTGGCGACGTGGAGCGCAAACTTCGAACCGACCCGGTCTTCACTCCGAGTTGACCGCTTCGACTCCATGTATCTCGGCGCATTCGAACCGATGGATGACACGTCATCGTGGCTGGTTGACCTAGTGGATTCGAACGAAGCTTCACAGATGGGTTCGAATAAGGCTCCAATGATGGGTTCGAACAAGGCTTCACAGATGGGTTCGAACAAGGCTTCAAAGATGGGTTCGAACAACCGATGCTTGATGGGTTCGAATTTGTGTATCTCTGATGGATGCGAGCTTTGCAACCTCTCCATGGACATGAGGCCCACCGACGCGAACCATATGGATTCGAAGTTGATGGATTCGAACCGAGGCACTCCGATGGGTTCGAAGTCTATCTATTCGAAGGTGATTGATTCGAATGGTACTTGACGATGGGTTCGAAGAAACCTACCGTGATGGGTTCGAAACCAGCGCTTTTCCTATTAAGTTGAATCGATCATAACTTGAGCGTATGAACTCGGATTGACTCGAAATTTGAGATAACGACTACTATGACCTTTATTGTCACGTCCTATCAATTGTAGTTCAATTCGGGCTCGGACAAAATTCAGTGATATCCATAGCGAAACGATGTATGACCGATCTCTGAGACGAACTGTTCTACATTTTCAATCGATCTTTTGGTATCGCGGCTTTGCCAAAAAGCGGGATAACATTTTGCCCCCCAAAGTACGTCTTGTGGGAACATGACATGCTTTGAATAGCTGCAATTTCTCTCTGAACAATCATTGATCCCTTTTTTGTTGAGACTCGTACTTTGTATTGCTGTAACCTTGCGTTGATATGATTGATTGCTGTATAATAGCGCTTAGCCGTTGGCTGTTGCATTTGTAACAAGATGAGTGCTCGATCCCTGTAAATGTTTAAGATCGAATGTTAGTTTGACATATATGCACATATGTGCGTTTTGACCCTTGTTGACGTCGTGCGTTCACGAGTCGTTGTCAGTTTGGTTTGCTATTGAATTTCGTATGGATTCTCTCCTGAACCGATTTGGAAATTCGATTTGAGACAACGCTTGATGGTTGTTTTGGAAGGTTCCTTCGTATCGATCCTCTCCTGAACCGATGTAGAAGGTTGAAGGAAACGACTCTGCGTTGCGTGAATGTAATGTTTCGAACCGATGTGTTGGAACATTGATGGGTTCGAAATCTACATTCGCATGGATTGAGTATACTTGTGTTGTGATGGGTTCGAAACTGACAATTCGAACCGATGTGAAAGGATGGATTCGAACTAGTAGTTCGGTTCGGTAGGTTGTGGCTGGAGTTGCGAACAGGGGCTTCGAATTGATGTGCCCACTGCGCGTTTCGCATCGATGCAACTTGTTGTCCTGCTGTGTACTTCGTATCGATGAAGTGTGAGGGTAACACCGAACCCACAAGGCATTAGGCAAATGGCTTCGAATGGAGGTTTCGAATCGATCCACGCTTTGACTGGTTGTGACCGGTCAAGTCTACTGGAACTGGAATCGCCTCGGTTGCTCTCGAGGCTTCATATAAATAGCAGAGGGTTTCACTTTTTTCACTTTTTACTTTTTTAACTTTCGCCTTGCTTTTACTGTGCTCTGCATCGTCTCGAAGCTTCAAAGGAGAAAACACTGTGTCGCGTCATTGAATCAACCAAGATTCAAGTCTTCAATTCCTCGAATCCACTATTCAAACTAGGTGGTTAGCCTCGAATTCATACGGCAAAGTCATTTCGAACCCATCTCTTCTTCATCGATTGCTCATTCCGGTGGTTGGCAAAACCAGATCTGGTTTGGGATGACTTCGAATCGAAACGTGGACTCGAGTTCGAATCGATGATGGCGGCGTCATTTTCCCTTGGTTTTCGCATCGATCCCTAGAATGACTTTATGGGGGTGACACAGTTCGCATCGATAGACCATCTTTGATGGGTCCATTCGAATCGATGGTTTCGAATCCATCAGCTATCGGTTCGAAGTTCCCAACTTTGCATCTATACGAAGGGTATCGACTCGAACGTGGTCGATGTGAAGTCGAGGGTTTCCTTATTGGTTCGAACCAGTTAACCAAGGTTGGATTCGAAGTATCCTTCATTGATCGATTCGAACTTGACACCTGACCATCGGTTCGAAGCGCGCCTTTCTGCATCGATTCGAAGTGACGTTAGTATGGGTTTGAATGAGCTCCCTTTGTTCAGTTCGAACCCTCTATGATGGATACCAAAGTTTGACATTTTCTAAGCATAATTCTGGCGAGCTTCATCCTTGCATATTTGGACTTGATAATCACACTGCATATTTGACCACCTTTCAAAGCTCGTCGATGGAACTAAAACAACTTCTACCCAAATCAAATTCCATCATACAACGGTTCAGTGATGATGGTCAGCGATGACGGTCATTATAACTGGGTAAATTAGCTTTTTCGTTTGCATATTTCCTTTAACTCTGTGACACTCATTCAAGTAATGCATGGCACTGTACAACATACATTCATACACTTTGCACTGGAGAAACGCACGGGTTCTTTGGCGTCTAACAATGGTTTCTCCTGAGTTAGCTAGTTATGGAACCTTCAAGTTCACAGCAGCAGGGGATTCAAAGCACAGTTACCCCGAGACTAGTGGTTCCAGATATCGAACCGGAGATCATCGGCCCAGCTCCGAACGAACTTCCCAATGCGTCTTTCATTGCCAATCCGTCGGATTCCGTTCAATCCAATATTTCTGAAGATATGTTGGGGAGAATATGCCTGAGGCACGGCCTGTCACTGGATGACGTATTATTGCCAGGGCCGAATGATAGGCCACACAACCCGCCGGAGGGATATACAGCATATAATCGCCACGCGTGCGCGGCCGGTACGCTTCCTCCGTTCAACGAGTACATAAGGGAAGTGTTGACTTTTTTGAGGATCGCTCCATCTCAACTACACCCAAACGGATATGCTTCCGTGAATAGTTTATTCATCGTCTTCATGGAGTACCTTCATAGACCACCGATCCCGACCGAGATCAGATATCTATTTAATTTCAAAACTCGAGGTGATTACCCCTCCTTCACATTTCTGGAAGCGGTGAGGAACTGCCAAGTGGTCACTGGGTCCTCGACCAGGTTGAGTTATTACAGGACGGAATGGTTCTATGTTAGGTGTCCTCCGGGATTTGCCCGGCGATGGTTATTCAGACGTGAGTGTACCTGAGTTATCAAGTAATTATTAAGGCAATTGCGGCCAAAGTGAAACTTATGTTTTTTCTCTTTTTTACAGTGACGATTCAGCGATCTGTGGGCGAGCACTTTAAGGAGATGGTGCGAGTACTCCGGGGAGTCCCGAGCGAAGATAGGGATATCGAGTCGCTTTTGACCGATAGGAATCTCCGGACTTACGGGTTGATTGAACGAGGGCAGAGCATAAAGTTTGAGGGGGCATTAAGGACCGTTTTGAAGAAGCGAGTCAAGCACAATAAGCCCAAAGTTACTATAGTCGAGGAGGCTGATTCTGAAAGAACTCATACTGACAACGAGCCGTTGTTGGAGCCTACAGACGTGGTTCAGGATGTTGAAGAGCAAAGAAATGGCAAGGCAGCCGTCGTCACGTCAACTAAGAAGGGGAGATGGAAATCGGTTGTCACGGCCCGATCCTCCCCCAGAGTTAGAATTTCTGAGATGTCTCCTCCGCGAACTGAAAGTCTTTACGAAGGGCTTACCAATCTTCCAATCTCGGATGATGTGTCCTTTCAACATGATGCCAGGTTGGAGGAGTTCCATCGTACTCTAGAATTGAGCGATCCTTTTATTACTAGCTCAGCCGACACTTCTGGTTGGTCGGGGGGAATACATATTCACACACATTTCACGACACTACATAGCCCTGAGTCCTAGGTCATCGGTTTCGAGAAACCACTAACTTTATTCTCGTTTTGCTTTGCAGATATTATGACTGGACGCGGCTCGATGTCAGGGAGCCTACGACATGCTCGCAAATCTTCCTCATATTACGAGTCACAACGGAGAGAAAAAGATAGGGATTACGATGGCAGGTACTACGGGTATTCTAGCCAAGAACGGAGAGATAGGGATTACAGACATCGGTCTCAATCGCGCACTCCTCCTCCAAGAGTTCCTATACAACCTCATGTTCATGTTTCTCGTCCTTCTGATTCCTCGCAGTACCAGTCAGCTTCTTAATCTTCTAAGCATGAATCTCGCCATCACAGATCTGAGGCAATGCCTCCAATAGTCGCGGAACAACCTCCTACTGAAATTTCGGGGGAAGGAGCAATCAGGCTTGCTCAACTGAAGGACTTTCCAAATATTTGCTTTGATAACTACATTTTTCCTCTTCACTTGAAAAGAATCCCGCCGGAGGCCGAGCAGACGGCGCACGATTATGTGCACGACTTTTATGCCCAATACAGGGCGTGGTACAAGGCGGTCGAGAAAGCGTCGTCATTGGCCTTTGAGCGTGGGGCCACCATCGAGAAATTGCAGGCTGAGTTAGCTCAAAAGAGCCGTATTATTCATGTGCTAAACACTGAAGCTAAATCTTCTCGGAAATCTGAAATGGAGGCTATCAAAAAGGCCGACGAAGCCCAAGCAACGATGGATAGGATGAAACGTGAGCAATATGCCACGGTAGAGGACATGGGCCATCGAAACACCCTGGTCACTACTGAGAGGGACGCAGCCCTGAAGGAGTTAAACGAGCTTAAGTCCAAATTCGCCGAAATCGCCAAGGATAGGGATGATGCGAATAATGCAGCCCAGGAGGCGTGTGAACAAGCCGTGATTCTCCGGACTGAACGGGATGCAACAGTAGCCAAGGTCCAGGCGATTGAGACGGAGGTTGAGGAGAAAGTTCATCAAGCGGAGGCCAGGCTGGAGGCCGATATTGAAGATTTGCTCATCACTTACAATGCCAACGTGTTGAGACACCAAAATTTGGCCTGGCTCCAAGATTACCCGATACACCTCCGCAGCGCTTGGGGTCGATTGGTTGAGGAAGAGGAGGAAGCGCATCCGGATGAGTCGGTCGACCGATTCGAACATGAAAACCGGTGGCTGACAGATGATGAGAAGAAGATTCTCCACGATGCTATTATTGTTCATGAGAAGGAGATGATCAGTGGCCGATCCTTGGAGGTTGGAGAGGGATCAGGTGTTGAGCATCATACCACTGTTATTACCGCTCCACCTTCATTAGTGCCTGTATCTGTGGTCGGTTCACAATCTGTTCTTGCTTATGACCCAGAACAGCCGCGGTTATCTCCGATTCGGGAGCACGTCTCTGAGGCCGTCCAACTGTCAACGAGCCAAACTGAGGAAGGTACTTGAACATGTCTCAAGTGTGCTTTTATTAAAGCGTTTGTTTTGAAGAGATTGCTTGTATCTTCTTTTCCTCTTTGCTCAGTAACCGAAACTACTCCAGCATCTTCGGCTCAGGAGTCCATTCAAGTGCAAAAAGCCATCACCACTGAAACGACTGTCGTGACGACGTCAGTGCCTACTGAGATGGCGCAGGGGAGGTCCCTATCTCTTGATGAACAAATGGTGAGTGAGCTGCTTGGCCAACAGGGTGACTCTTTCACTGACTTGCCATTTATCATCAGTGATCTTCCGTCGACCTCCAGTTTTGTGACGCAGACCACGGCTGCCCCAGCCAGGCCCTATCAGCTCGAGACGAGGAAATCTTGGTCGAGATCAATGCCGAAATAGATGCTGCGGGGCAAAGTGGTAGTATCGGTGGTAGCACGGCGGCGCGTAGCCCAGCACCTTCAAGGGTAGAATCATCAGGCGGCATTATCACACCTTTAGTCGCGGACCCAGTCCCTCCTACTCCTCCGGCGGGAAGCCTTCACGTAGATTCGAGCTCCGAGGAGTACATTGACATTATGCCCCCTGCCGAAGAGCAGCCACCGGAGAGGAGGCCGTCCAAACGAAGGATCTCCATTCCTAGTGATTCTGATGACGAACCACTGATAAGGAAGCCAAGAAAGAAGGAATAGATCGGCCACCCAAACAGATCTTTTGGTAGATAGGAATTTGTTTCCGTTTTTTGTTAATAGGCCGTGTATAGATGCAGGTTTGGCCCCTGCAAGTAGGAATTTTTTTTTGGAAGAACTTATTTTCATGTAAGTCCTTGTTTCTAGTTAGTTGAAATAAAGTTCAGTTTCTTTGTTTCAATTCTCATTTCTTTTGTGCTTAAGCATTTGTAGTGCTTTGCTTTCAGTTCGGTGTACTTGTGGTGTTTTTACCGTCAAGTAGAGTTTGTTTTTATTCGCCAAGTCTGAGAATCTTGGTCGCAAGTTGTGATCGATGAATAATCGAACTTCGGACATTGTATAACTTTGGTTAGCGAATAACACTTAGCTTTTTTTTGCCACCTATTCTCGGGGAATAACATTTGTGCTCCGGTGGTTGACTGCGTTTATTGCAAACCTTAAGCACATGTCCATATTCTAGGGACCTAAGATAATTTGAGATCGATAATCCGGTTCGTACTCCGGGAATTCGAGAGTTATCGATGTTTGTAACACGGTTCGCGCTCCGGGAACTTGGAATTGATGTTCACATTCCAATTCACACTCTGCGAACTTGGAGTTAGTATTAACATTTCAGTTCGCGCTACGGGAACTTTGACTTGGTATTTGTGCTCCAATTCACACTCCGGGAATTTGGAGATAGCATGTATGTTTGGGTTCGCACTTCGGGAACCTATATTTTATATATATACTCCATTCATGTTCTACGAAGTTGGAGTTAGCCGCTGGATGGTCAGTCACAACTACGTGGGCTTTTTAGGAGTCCGTTCACACTCGGGGAACGATGGATTCGACGTTTATACTCCAATTCACGCTTTGTGAAGTTGGAGTCCGTCCGCACTCCGGGAACGAATTGTTGAATGTTTATACTCCAATTCACACTTTGGGAAGTTGGAGTCCATTCGCACTCCGGGAACGAATTGTTGAATGTTTATACTCCAATTCACACTTTGGGAAGTTGGAGTCCGTTCGCGCTCCGGGAACGAATTGTTGAATGTTTATACTCCAATTCACACTTTGGGAAGTTGGAGTCCGTTCGCGCTCTGGGAACGAATTGTTGAATGTTTATACTCCAATTCACACTCTGGGAAGTTGGAGTCTGTTCGCCCTCCGGGAACGAATTGTTGAATGTTTATACTCCAATTCACACTCTGGGAAGTTGGAGTTCGTTCGCACTCCGGGAACGAGTTATTGAATATTTTATACTCCAATTCACACTCTCTGGGAAGTTGGAGCTAGTGTTTACACTCTAGTCCGCGCTCCGGGGACTTAGAGTTATTTCAATGTTTATACTCCAGTTCGCACTCTGGGAATCTGGAGTTAGTGTGAGGATTGTCGTGTATCAATCCTTTTAAATATTAACGTGGTGACATGCCCTCAAGCTTAGGCTTCACATAGCGAGTGACCGGTCGTATCACAGTCACTCCCTACTTGAATTAAATCCCACCGTATGATGGAACTTAGCTCTTCGTGCATTGTGATGTTTTGCAGCGTATTCGATAAATCACAGCTCTGGCTTGAAGAGATAGCATTTTATTGCAGAAATGAGAAAATATGGCAAAGTCAGCTGCCTTATTACAAGTTCGAGTTTCAAAATGCGAAAATAAAATGCAAAGGAAATAACGAGCTAGAAAAAATAAAGCTTGTTATGTATAGTAGCGACGGAGACTCTTGCTATTCCAGGCTCTCGGCAGAGTTAGACCGTCAACGGTCGATAACTTGAATGTGCCATCTCCGAGCTTTTGTGAAATCACATACGGTCCTTCCCAATTTGGCTTCATGTGAGAAGGAACCGAATAAACTCTTTTGAGTACAAGGTCGCCAAGTTCGAAGGTCCGCGGTCGGACCTTGACATTGTACATTTGGGCGACTCGACTCCGATATGCGGCTGCCCTTAAATCAGCCTCTTCGCGCCTCTCATCGAGTAGATCCAGGGATTCGGCAAGTAGTATAGCATTCGTTTTCGGATCATAATATGTCACACGATGAGAATGAACTTCCATTTCGACCGGAATAACAGCTTCAGTGCCATAAGATAGAGAAAATGGAGTGTGGCCGGTTGCAGTTTTGTGAGTCGTCCGATAAGCCTACAAGGCCATGGGAAGTTCATCAACCCACTTGCCCCCGGCCTTTTCCAGTCGTTTCTTCAAAATAGATTTGATGACGTTATTTACGGCTTCGACTTGGCCATTTGCTTGTGGGTGTGCAACAGCGGAGAATTTCTTATGGATATGGAATCGCAGACAGAAATCCTTGAATTCAGCGCTGTCAAACTGGGATCCATTATCGGTAATAATAGTATGCGGGAGACCGTACCGACAGATGATATTGCATACTACAAAGTTGATAACTTTCTTCGTCGTGATTGTTGCAAGTGGTTCGTCTTCCGCCCATTTCGTGAAGTAATCGACTGCGACGATAGCATACTTCGTGCCACCTTTGGCCAAAGGCAATGTACCAATTATATCAATCCCTCATATTGAAAACGGCCATGGACTGACCATTTGGGTTATCTCAGTAGGCGGGGCTCTAGGAATCCGAGCGTGTTTTGGCATCTATCACATTTTTTGGCATAGTCCATGGCATCGCGATTTATAGTAGGCCAATAATATCCGTATCGGAGTATTTTCTTGGCAAGTGCTTGTCCCCCAGTGTGATCGCCACATTCTCCTTCGTGTACATCGTGTAACACTCGCTCGATTTCATCGTGCGCGATACACCGGAGAAGAGGAATGGAATATCCCCTTCGATACATAACTCCATCTGGAATAACAAATCGTGAAGCCTTTCGTAGAATTTGTCTTTTCTCGCTTCGACGCTCGGGCAATACACCACGTTCGATATAATCTCTATAAAGAGTCATCCACGACTCCCTATTGGAGGTAGCTTCAAATGTGAAATCGGTCTCCCTTCGATCAATGCTCGGAGAGGATAGGGTTTCAACCGGAACGACCCCATACTGCTGATCCTCACCCGTACTTGCTAACTTGGCCAACGAATCAGCTTTCTGATTGTGCTCTCGGGGTATGTAGAAAATGGCATAGTAATCGAATTGATCAAGCATCTCCAGAACTCGAGTTAGATAAGCGGCTAATCTTCGGTCTTTGGCCTGATATTCTCCTCGAACTTGACATACTATCAACTGGGAATCACAGTAGATCTCTACAACGATGATTTTCAGATCACGGGCAAGCTTTAGTCCGGTAAGTAGAGCTTCGTACTCGGCTTCATTGTTGGTTGCACGGAACTCGAACTTTAAAGCATAACATATGGATCGTCCCTCGGGGGTTTCAAGCACTACCCCGGCTCCTGAGCACCGATCGTTTGACGCACCAACGGTGTACAGCTTCCATATGTATTCGGGAGATTTGCTGGTCTCGGTCAAGTCTTTGGGAACAGTGAATTCAGCTATAAAATCTGCTAGGACTTGGCCGTGAATGGCCCTTCTTGGAGTATAAGTGATGTCAAATTGACTCAGTTTGATGTTCCATTTTAGTAACCTACCAGACGTCTCAGGCCGCGTGAGGACCTGTCGTAACGGCTGATCGGTGTATACAGTAATAGGATGAGCTTGAAAATATGGACGGAGGTTCCTCGAGGCAATGACTAGGCAATATGCCAACTTTTCGAGCTTTGGATAATTTCTCTCAGCTCCGGTCAATCGTTTACTCACATAGTAGACCGGTTTTTCCACTCGGTCTTCCTCCCGAATTAATGCAGCACTGATAGCATTTTCAGATACCACCAGGTAGAGATATAACTGTTCATGATCTACAGGCTTTGTGTTCGTCGACGGAAATTCTATCGGATTAGAAAATCGTCGAACGAATTTAGAAATAAAATTTATACCGCAAGCGCACGGTGTACGAATGTAGCATGTGGCGAATACGGGTCGATCCACAGGGAATTGATGATTTTAAAATTCTACTCAATCAAATTAACCAAAGTTGGAAGAGTGATTAACTAAAAGAAGAAGAAAAATGACAAAAGAAAATATATAAAAATATGAGAGTGTTAAGACAATTTAGAGGCAATTTCCACTCTCTAGATCACATAAATCAACAAAATGAAGTTATGATCTCTCTTTTTCTTGTCATTAGTGAATTAGTTGATGTGCTTATCATAAGTATGGTATATTTGTGCTATTAATTAGCTCAATATAAACCATCAAACTATAACACAACTACTAATACACTTTTAAATCTCATAAAATATGACAACAAAGTTGAAAGCAAAATTTATTTTAAGCATGGCCTATTAACCATTAATTAGAAATATAAGCCATCAAATTTCAATTTCAACAATCACTTCTTTGCCATAATCATATATAGATGAAGAGACAATTTGTGTTTTGTTTGTTAAAGCATAGCCTATTTGTTATGAACAACATAGACTATCAAATTCAAAGCTAAACAACATCATTAAACCACTTCATTCATTCTCATTAAGCATAAAAAGAGAGCATAAACATCAAATTAAGTTGAAGCTACATGATTAGAGAGCTTCATTACCCCTAAATTGAAGCGGTTTAGCCTCTCATATTTGTTATCATATGAACAAATGTAGCTTGCAACATGAGAGAAAAAGAAAAGGAAAAGAGAGCAAAGTGAAATGGAAAACTATTCTACTTGCATAAAAGTAAATCTACACTACTAGCATGAAAGGAAATAAACATGTAAGTAAAAGGAAACACTAATTAACATTGCATAAAAAGAAAAGAAAATTACATAAAATAAAAATGGCTAAGTAGCCATGAAAAGAGAAAGAGAGCTTTCTTTTATTTTTGATCTAAACTAAACTAAAGAGAAGGAGGCCTAAGAGGGACTAAGAGAAGAGATGTTACATGAAACATAAGGGGTATTTATACAAGTGTTAAAACCCTAATTCATTTTTCTGGGGAATGCCCAAAATGCCCCTTAGGAAGTGTGGAGGCCAAGTTATAATTAACATGTCTTAATCCCCCATTAAGTGTACATGAAGCCATTAACTCCAAAAGCATGTGCATTAGCCTTTAATTTGTACATTAAGGTAGGTGGGTAGGTGGGGTCCTCCATGTTCTTCACTTTGAATTATTTCCATCTTCATTCCTTTGTATTAATTTTGTGCATGCATATCTTCATGAAACCACTTCTATTTGAGATCAAATTCCTATAAAAATATATACAAATTTTCAATTAATTTTTCTCAAAGAAATATAAGCACAAAAAATGACCATTTTGCCCCTGGATGAAGATGAATATGTGACAATTTCGAATAATTTGAATTTTTGGTTTAAACAAGTAAAAATACCCGATATGATCATTTATTTAATTCAAATAGATTAAATATGGTGGTAAAAATATGCATATTTACGTGCACATCACTTTAAAAGGATTGGTGGTACGGAAAGATGTTGGACTAGCGATTGAAATGCGCCCTCACATTCTACAGTCCATTCGAAGTTTCGTTTCCCTTTTCGAATCAAATCGAAGAAGGGAATGCATTTGTCGGTCGACTTCGAGATAAACCTGCTCAGTGCTGCGACTTTCCCATTAAGGCTCTGAACTTGCTTTATGGTTCTCGGAGTCTGAAGATTTCTGATAGCCCAGATCTTCTCGGGGTTGGCCTCTATTCCTCTGGCATTGATAATGAACTCAAGGAATTTTCCGGATGCGACTTCGAAATGACACTTTAGCGGATTAAGCTTCATCCCGTATTTCCGAAGGATACTAAACATTGACTCCAAGTCTTTGACATGATCAACGGAGTATCGTGATTTCACCAACATGTCATCTACATAAACCTCCATAGTCTTCCCAATCTGATCGGCAAACATTCGGTTGACTAAGCATTGATAAGTTGCGCCAGCATTCTTTAATCCAAAAGGCATGACCTTGTAGCAGTATGATCCCAAGTCGGTTACGAAGTTTGTGTGCTCTTGATCGGGTACATGCATGGGTATCTGATTGTAACCTGAGTAAGCGTCCATGAAGGATAATAATTCATGTCCTGCGGTTGAATCTACCAGTTGATCGATTCAGGGAAGTGGAAAGCTGTCTTTCGGGCAGGCTTTATTTAGGTCCGAGTAATCGATACACGTTCTCCATTTCCCGTTTGGTTTCCGGACGAGTACGGGATTGGACACCCACTCTGGGTATAACGCGTCTCTAATGAACCCATTTGATTTCAACTTATCGACCTCTTCTTTCAGGGTGGCAGATCTCTCTGGATCCATACCACGCCTTTTTTGCTTGACCGGGACAAACCGCGGGTCAACACTTAGGGTGTGGCTCACGATGTCTGGCGAGATCCCACACATATCAGAATGCGTCCAGGCAAATACGTCCAGATTTGCTTGGAGAAACCCGACCAATTCCCGTTGTGCTTGCAGGCTCAACTGCGACCCAATTTTCAACATCTTTGAATTATCGTTACCACTGATCGGAATGTCGATTGTTAATTCAGCTGGTGAAGCCTGACTTTCTCTAGATTCATCTTTATTCTCACTGTCTCGGGGGTCTAGATCCTTCTGGAATTAGTCGTGATGCCCGGGCCGAGGCCCAGGCGTTAATTGTCAATTGTCGGTGAAACGGACGCAGAGAGATTCCTCTATGCCCTTTCCTTTTTCCTTTCGCTGCGCCTCTCGCAGCTCAGCAACATAGCAAGCTCTCCCCGCAGCTTGATCTCCTTGTATAACCCCTATCCCACGATCAGTAGGGAACTTAAGGGTCAAACACCATGGGGCAATAGCTGCCCTAAATTTAGCAAGGGCCGGTCGGCCCAAGAAAGCATTATACGGAGAAGGAATATCCAAGACAACAAATTGCAACATACGAACTCTTCGGCATTCTCCCACTCCCAACTCCACCGACAATTCAACCATTCCGGTTGGTATCGTCGCACTTCCGTTGAAGCCGTGGACTCGTGATTGACAAGGTTTTAAGTCCTTAGCTTCCATCTTCATTAAATCATATGCTCTTTTAAACAGTATGTTCACAGAACTCCCACTGTCTACCAAGATCCTCTTCATCCAAGCAGGACCAACTTGAGCGGATATAACCAGTGGGTCGATCGTGGGGGCTACGATTCAATCAGCATCTCGACTTCTAAACACGATGTCGTCTGTCATCGTCTTCTGTTGTTTAGCCGGAGCCCCGTCTTCAGAATTGCTACAACACTCGAAGTCTGCATGCCTGATCGCACTGGCATGCGACTCCATTTCCCCCCATCTTCCGTCTGCCGGATAGGGACCACCACTTATTGTATTGATAACCAACCTCCCGCCCGTACGAGCGGGTTCACCCTGCCTTTCCTGATTCTGTGTACGATTTTGATTGGATGGGCCCGCTCCACCAGACTGCGGCGCCCGAACAAACTGTTCCAACTTTCACTCTCTGATTAAATTTTCAATGAGGTCTTACAAATTCCTACACTCATTGGTATTATGCCCGTAACTTTCATGAAACCTGCAGAATTTTCCTGTTTGAATCCGCCTCTCCGACGAAGGCTTCGGAGCAGGCTTCTTGTATTGCATAGTATTATAAGTCTGTAGGTATACGTTTTCCAGCGACGTGTTAAGCGGTGTATAACTGTCAAACATTGCGGCCCTACGCCTCGGACCACGATTCTGATCTTGCTTCTTGCTTCGGTTATCACCGTTTCTCGGTCGTTGAGTCTGTTTATTTTGAATATTCAACTCGACTTTTCCTGAACTCTCGCCGGTCTGTTTAACCGCAACATTACTCTGAATCCCTTCACTGCTGGGCCTTGCATCGTCCTGCTTCGTAGACTGTTTCGCATCCTCTCACCTCAAGAACTGAACGGCTTTGGAATAGAAACGGTCCAACGATGCGGGAGGCTTTCCAGCCAACCAATTGCCAAACTCGGAATCAGGATCGATTCCTTTAGTCAAAGCCATTAAGATAGAATTATCATTGGGGTTGGTGATCTCTGCGCACGCAGCATTAAACCTCTCCAAATATCGTCTAAGTGTTTCTCCGGGATCTTGAGTAACACTTGATAAGGTATTAACATCCTTAGGTCTGGCAATATGCATACGAAACTGCTCAACAAATTTGGTAGCTAACTGATCAAAAGAAGAAATAGATCGCGGTGGTAGTCGTGTAAACCACATCGTCGCAATTCCCCCTAAGGAAATGGGAAAACTACGGCATTTTACTGCGTCATCAGCTCTCACAGCTGTCATCGACCATTCATACTTCAAAATATGTTGATTTGGGTCGGAATTCCCTTCATACATGGGCAGGGTTGGCATTCTGAATCGCCTAGGAGGTTCAGCATACAATATGTCATCAGTGAACGGGGTATGACTTCGGGAGATTCCCCAATCGTCATTTGTTAGGCCTTGACTCTCGCCAATCATTTGGCATACCATGGCTAAGAGGTCTGGAGTTGCTACATTTTGAGGGTGGTGAGCCAAAGTGTGGTCGCGTTCCACAGTGCGAGATGGGATCGGATGCTGTCGACGATCCGTGTCTCGCCTCCTTGGCACAATGTCTTCCGGGACATCGGGTTCTGGTGCTCGTTCCTGCTAGTGGTAAGCCTGGTTGGAGTGATTCGGGTATCAACTCCTATGTCAACCGCAGTGGTGGTGGCATGGTTATCCGCGGTGTGTTGCGGTACAGCGCCCCCTCGGGATGAGGGCCCTGTATGAAAACTAGCGGATGGGCCGACTCTTATCTGTCCCACGGTCAATGCTGGCTGATGGTCAACGGCCTATGCATAGCTTCCCTCTAGCCTGGGACGGGTGGATCTGTGATTGTAGATGGATGAAGCAGAACTTTCCGTGGAGGAACGGGACGCATGATCCCTACTAGATCTTCTACGCCCTTGGCGATCTAGTTGGCTGGCTAGCTCAGTGTTGACGCGCAACTGCTCGGCTAGCTGTTGCCAACTTTGAGTTAGTTCTTGGAGCAACGTCTGGAACTCTTACCTGGTGACCGGACCTGAGGGGTCGGAATGCCCGGTATCATCTTGGTTAGGTGGAGGTAGTTGCGTGGGATTTTGTCTATCCCGACCTTCTTGACCAGCTGCAGATGTGGTTATTGTGCTAACCATTTTAGATAGTGAACTCCTTCCCTAAACTTTGGCAAATCTGAATAGAACGGAAGGAATCTGAAGATGAAATCTGGATCTCTCCCTTAGATTTATGCAATCCGGTATCGGTGACAGATCCAAGGAACAGGAGAAAAACTGGGTTTTCTCAGTGAAAGCACCAAAGTGTTTGTACCAAAATTGGGCACAACACTGTTCGGGAGTCTTTTGAAGAGATAATAAATGAGGAATATGACTTGAAAATGAAGATTATCTAACAATAACTCCAAACAGCGGTAAAGTAAAGACAAAAGCAAGCGATTTATAGTGGTTCGGCACGTTGCCTACGTATACTGTGAAGTTTTAACAATTTTATTGATTCTCTTTCAACGATTACAAGCGATTGCAGCAAGCAACAGCAGGATACAACTAAAAATTCGAAATCAACAGCTAGTATACGATGTAGGATGATGAAGATCTCAATCCGGCAGAGTCTGGGCGCTTGAGAGTCGAAAGATCCTTTTTCTGTTGGCTCTGGGGCTCTATTTATAGGCGTAGGCTGTTGATATTTCGCTGAAAACTCGGAAGACCACTCCTGACATGTGAGGGGGCCCACACGCCCAGCCTCAGGAAATTTGGGCCCACTTTGACATCGGTTCGAACTCCATTCGAACCAATCAAGAATTCATCCAATCGAGGTGAAATTTTGTGTGGACACTCTTCGACATGAATGCAAGCTTCTGTGAAAATTTCGTGGCATTTGGATCAGTGGATTAAGAGATATGATGGATTCGAGATGGGGTTTACTGCGTGGTTGTTTGGTTCGAAACCATCCATTCGAATCGATGGTTTCGAACCGATGGTGGCACGTGCCTTCGTGGCGACGTGGAGCGCAAACTTCGAACCGACCCGGTCTTCACTCCGAGTTGACCGCTTCGACTCCATGTATCTCGGCGCGTTCGAACCGATGGATGACACGTCATCGTGGCTGGTTGAACCAGTGGATTCGAACGAAGCTTCACAGATGGGTTCGAAGAAGGCTCCAATGATGGGTTCGAACAAGGCTTCACAGATGGGTTCGAACAAGGCTTCACAGATGGGTTCGAACAACCGATGCTTGATGGGTTCGAACTTGTGTATCTCTGATGGATGCGAGCTTTGCAACCTCTCCATGGACATGAGGCCCACCGACGCGAACCAGATGGATTCGAAGTTGATGGATTCGAACCGAGGCACTCCAATGGGTTCGAAGTCCATCGATTCGAAGGTGATTGATTCGAATGGTACTTGACGATGGGTTCGAAGACACCTACCGTGATGGGTTCGAAACCAACGCTTTTCCTATCAAGTTGAATCAATCATAACTTGAGCGTGTGAACTCGGATTGACTCGAAATTTGAGATGACGACTTCTATGACCTTTCTTGTCACGTCCTATCAATTGTAGTCCAATTCGGGCTCGGACAAAATTTAGTGATATCCATAGCGAAACGAAGTATGACCGATCTCTGAGACGAACTGTTCTCCATTTTCAATCGATCTTTTGGTATCGCGGCTTTGCCAAAAAGCGGGATAACACCAAGTTATGAATGAATATTTGGAAATGGATTTTGGAAGCTATAAGTCAAATCTTTGATTTAAAGATTAAACGAGTTAATCCAAATGAAATGAAAATTATTTTGAAATCCACGAATGGATCTTTGTGAAATTGTGCGACGACCCGAAATTTTCGAGCATTTAAAATCGGGATATTTAATTGATTTTAAATATTTAAAGTTTAATTTTTAACTTGAATTCAAATATCACAATTTATTTTATGATTAAATTATTAAATTAAATAATTTGAAGTTGGGTAAAATGCTAAATCTGGAGTTTTATGCCTATCGAAAATAATATGAAGGCTTATAAAATTTATATTGATAATACTGAGGATAATAGAAGTTGTAAAATTGAATTTAACAAGGATTTGTTCGATTTTGAAATTTTATCATTTAAATTGAATTTAAAAATATCCTTCCGAGGCATAGTCTTGGAATTTGACGAAACCAGTTCCATTAGATCCGTAATATTGAGTTATTATCGGATTTCAAATTTCGTATTGATCGGAGTTGTTGTGTGAGCGTACGATGAGTACACGCGTTGATAATTAAATAAAACTTTAATTGATCAAATCAATGTCATCGGTGCCTTCTTAAACACGCTTCTCTTTTAATATCTTCAGCCGACATGCAGAAACAATTTTGCACGCTAATATCCATTCCTATCCCCCCTTTTTCAAACATCTTTTTCCTCCGTCTTTCTAAAATTACGCAGGCAATTCAGAGGATGCTTTCATCGCTCAAAAGTATAAACGAATCCAGTAATGGCCGAGCCCTCACTTTTCTTTCTCAAATTCAAAATAAAAAAAATACTTACTTTAGAATTTAAACATTTAAAAATAATAAATTTCCTGAAAACAAATTTTTTAAAAACAACACTAAACTTTTATCTTATATTTGAAAATTTATTTTGAAAACATACTTGGCTATCCAGAAAAATATACTTCTCTTCGCATTCTTTTGTAAATTCCCAATCCAAACACTTGAATCAATTTCCAAATTGCTTTCCAATTTACTTCCTTTTTATTCCAAAATCCATTAGTTTCAGATTTTATTCCTTAATTATGATTTAAAATACTTTTAACTGAAAATACCAATTTTAGATTTCTCAAATTACTTCTTAACCCTTTTAAATAAATTTAAACTTAAAATTTAAAATAATTCTTTATTCCATTAACATAATATCACTTAATTTTACAATTCATTAGTTTCTGTTTATTTCAAAATCTTTTTTTTTCTTTTTTCATACTCGAAGTTATTTATTAGTATTTTAATATCACTTCCTTTTCCTTTCAATTCATTCTTAATTTATTCAAATTTTCTATAATTATTTCGCTTACAAATTCCCTTCTTTTATTTTCTTTCCAAAATCCGATTTATATTTTTTTGACAACTTGTTATATCCAAATATATTCAATCAAACCATAATATTCAATATTCCAACATAATTAATCATAGGATATCAAATAATCACAACAGAGAATGTTAAATAATTTAAATAAATGTTGAGGGACCCAGTTGGATCCCTCCAACCTGTTTTCCCTGCATCCACAGACGTTAGCACAACATAAATACCAATTCCACTTCGAAGTGGAATATCGCGATATATGGGTTTATATATAATATTCGCTATATAATGCAGGAAATCAAACATTCCAAGATGTGTATAGACTATAATATAGCACATCAATCAACTCAACCATTCAACCAATTATTTAAATTTAATCATTTAAATTTAAATTTATATTCAGTTGAGTGAGATTAACTCACCTTTGCATTTGTTTGCAGTCCACTTCAATATTCCCTTGGTTTTCTCGATTTATAACCTTAAATAAACAATTTATATAATTTATTAATATTTGAATTGTTCGAACAGTTAATTACTACTTACTTATTTAATTTAAACTAATAATTTGGTTTTGAACAATAGCTGAATTTAACAAATTAATCACCTAAACAAATTATTTGAAATAAACCATCACTAAAAATGTGTATATTTATTTTCTTTGAAATTACACCTATAAAAATAATCTATATATGTTAAAAATCTGATTTTTATATAACTTTCAACATTTTATAATCCCTATTTTTTTTCAAATCTTGTATAAGCTTTCCGACTCTACTGCATACCCATACATCTATATATATATATTATTATTATTAAATTTCGAAATATGAAACTGGGTGTATATATATATTTTGCTGCAGTAAGCTTTTATATATATATATATATATATATATATATATTGGAAAAAGAAGAATTATACCTAACCGCGAACACTCTTCAGCGAAAGCACCAAAACCTTCAATCTACCGCTACCAAACTTCCTCTTCACGATACAACTGGTCAGCAGAAAAACCCATATCACGCATGATGTGCATGTAAATGTGCATATTTTTACCACCATATTTATTCTATTTAAATTAAATAAATGATCATATTGGGTATTTTAACTTGTTTAAACCAAAAATTCAAATTATTCCAAATTGTCACATATTCATCTTCATATATGGGCAAAACGGTCATTTGTGTGCATATATTTCTTTGAGAAAAAAATCAATTGAAAACTTGTATATATTTTTGTAGGAATTTGATCACAAATAGAAGTGGTTTCATGAAGGAATATGCATACACAAAATGAATACAAAGGAATGAAGATGGAAATAATTCAAAGTGAAGAACATGGAGGACCCCACCTACGCACTACCTAATGTACAAATTAAAGGCTAATGCACATGCTGAAAGACATTTAAAGCTTCATGTACATTTAAGTGGGGGATTATTAAAGCTAATGATAACTTGGCCACCAACTTCCTCCAAGGGCATTTTGGGTACTCCCCAAAAATATGCATTAGGGTTTCTAACTTGTATAAATACCCTTATGTTTCATGTAGCCATCTTCCTCTTAGTTAGTTAGTTTTTAGTTTAGAAAATAAAAGAAAGCTCTCTTTCTCTTTTCATAGCTACTTAGCCATTTTTCTTCATGTATTTTTCTTTTTTTTATGCAATGTTATTTAGTGTTTCCTTTTAATTACATGTTCATTTTCTTTTCTTGTTTATTTTCTTTCATATTCTAGTATAGATCTCTTTTATTCTATGCAAGTAGAATAATTTTTCTTTTCGTTTTGCTCTCTTTCTCTCTTCTTGTTTAATGTTGTTTTCTACATTTGTTTATATGATAACAAATATGAGAGCTTAATCCCTTTAATTTAGGGGTAATGAAGCTCTCTAGTATGTAGATCCAACATTTTGATGTTTATGCTCTCTTTTTATGCTTAATGAGAATGATTGAAGTGGTTTAATGATGTTGTTTAGCTTTGAATTTGATAGTCTATGTTGTTCATAACAAATAGGCTATACTTAAACAAACAAAACACAAATTGCCTCTTCATTTACATATGATTATGGCAAGGAAGTGATTGTTGAAATTGAAATTTGATGGCTTATATTTCTAATTAATAGTTAATAGGCCATGCTTAAAATAGATTTTGCTTTCAACTTTGTTGTCATATTTTATGAGATTTAAAAGTGTATTAGTGGTTGTGTTATAGTTTGATGGTTTATATTGAGCTAATTAATAGCACAAATATATCATACTTATGATAAGCACATCAACTAATTCACTAATGACAAAAAAAAAGAGATCATAACTTCATTTTGTTGATTTATGTGATCTAGAGAGTGGAAATTGCCTCTAAATTGTCTTAACACTCTCATATTTTTATCATTTTCTTTTGCTAGTTTTTGTTAGTTTCTTACATTTCTAACTATTCACTCTCGACTTCGGTATAATTTGATTGAATAGAATTTTAAAATCATCAATTCCCTGCGGATCGACCCGTATTCGCCGCGTGCTACATTCGTACACCGTGCGCTTGCGGTAAATTTTATTTCAAATTCGTTCGACGGTTTTGTAAACCGATAGAATTTCCGTCGACGAACAAGTTTTTGGCGCCGTTGCCGGGGAATTTGTTTTGATTTTGATTTTCTATTCTTCGGATTATTTTTGTGTGATTTTATTTGTTTTGTGTGTTTGTTTGTATATAAAAAAATTGTGTGTTTGTTTGGTTTTTGTGTGCATTTGTTTGTGTTCTTGTTTGTTTTGCATTTTCATTTGCATTTCCATATTAAAAAAAAAAACAGAGAAAAAACAAAAAGAGATACACAATTTCATTTCTAAAAATATTTCCACTTCTTTTTGCATTTACAACTTTCATTTTACAAGTTCTTGTTACAATTTCATTTTCTTTTTATAGTTCTGCATTTACATTGTCAAACACTGTTGCTTCTCTGTCTACATCTTCTCTCTGTTTTACAACACTGCCAAATTTTCAGTAGTGCACACAACACTTCTTTGCATATCAAATACCCTGTTGCTCTCCAACAAACAACAGTGCTCCTCTGTCCATTACACATTCCTTAACTTCTGTGCACAGTGCCCCTTGTTCTTCCGACCAAACCACTTCTTAATAACCCCTGCCATCCTCCAACGAAACGAATCGCCTGAACCTCCAACCTCTACAATCCTTCCTTTCCACTACCACATATCCAGACAACAGGTGACAGCAGCCAATACAAACACCTCATCCCCTACCATCACAAAGCCACATATCCACAGCCTCATCAACACAAATCTGCTAACCTGCTGCCACTTCCCTGTAACGCTAATACCCCTTCAACTTGCAACTTCTCACCAAACCAAACTGTCGCATACCTCCTTTGTTGCTGTGCATATCCCCTTCAAGCAAACAAAATATACAGAAACAAGCAACTATAACCCCTACATTCACATCACCCTCTACCTCTGTCTACAACCTTGCTGTCAACCTGATTTCAACCACACAATACAAACTGTCTCCTTCAATATCTTCCCACAACTTCCCTATATCATCATCTTTTGCCGTTCAATCACACAACCTTCAAACCACGATCACTGCAGTTCAAACACTGCTACATACACTCTGTGCACATATCACTGTGCACATCATCATACATTACATTCGACAGCCTTCATCATCACGACCACACTGTCTTCATATCCACATTACTGTCATATACCAATACCTCATTCACCATCACAATTCTCCTCTACAATCATCTCAAGCTGCTGCAACCACTCTCTATCTACCACTTGATAACCACTGCTACACATACAACAACTTTCTTCTTCGACACCACTGCATCACCACACAACTGTTGTCATCTTACTTCACTGTGGCCTCCCCTTCCCCTGTCACTAACCTTTTGATCTCTGCAAATTCCCTTCAACTCCACATCTCCACCTTCATCACACTCACAATCTCATTATTGCACGACTGAGCACATCACTACAGACATACAACTACACTGCAAATACCATACCATCTCACCAGAGAACCCACTTGCTTAGTCATTCCACAACACAGCAACATCACAACCTTCCTGCACCATCAAGTTGCTGCTACTGCTCCATCACCCTCATAACCCAACATCATCATCATCCTTGAACTCACCATCATCCACATCAATCCGCAGTAACAAACACCATTCACTTCACTGCTGTTCTCCTACCATCGCAACAACCTACCACCGCGAACCCACGAAACTGACCACCTGAACAAAATCGCAACCACAAAGTCGCTCACCAAAACTTCACCTCCACGACCTCGGTTCAACATCATCCAATCTCCAACAAGAACATCGACCACCGCGCGATCAAAACCATCCACACCTCCAGCAAACAACCGACTGCCTCAACCCGAAAACCATCGCCAAATCCAATACATTGACCACGCGCGAACTTCAAACTCCTGAAACGGCGAATTCGAACAAGTTTTTGGATTGGAGATTCTATTCAAACTCTTGAAACGGTTCATCTTTAGTTTTGTTTGAATTGGAGATTTTGATTTAGTAATTTGCTGTGGAAATTGTGTTCGAGCATTTGGGGGAATATGATTTTTTCTATCGGCTCATGAAGTTGTGTTTGATTTGATTAAAGTGGGAACGTGTTTGAGCTTGGGCCGGGTTGTTATTTTTTTTAGCTTTTTTTTCCTTTTAGCTTGTTTTCAAACAAGAAATTTTCTCTTTTAGCTTATTTTCCTTTGTTTAAGTTTTAATTATTATTATTTTTTTAAAAAAAGAAAAGCAATTTGTTTTATTGGTTTTATTTTCACTTGTACGTTTTGTTGTGATTTGATTTTTGCTTCATATTAAAAAAAAACCCAAAAAAAAGTAAAACCCTACTTTTAAGTCTCCTTTCAAAAAAAAAAACCCAAAAAAAAAAATATTGTATATATCTTAGTTTTTAATTTTCAGGTTGCCAAAGCAGGAAATAAAGGAAGAATAGCTTGCTGAAAATTGCTTCCTTAGCTAGCCAAAATAAATTGCTCTGCTTGTTAAAAATATTATGCTTTCATTTCTAGTTTTATTTGAATTGAATTGTTGGTTTCTTGCATTTGCATTTAAAAAAAAAATTCATTCGTAGTTGCATAGTTAATACACATTTAGTTTCTGTTCTGCATTTCATCCTAAATTTTGATTAATAAAAACGGTTAGACATCAACACTTAATTGTATATCGACAATTTGTCTTCTTTGAACAATTTAATTTCTTGGTGTCTAGGCTACGGAAGAGTAATAACCATTATAAATATTACGGTGATTCGTAAATATTATAATGGTTGTTCCTCTGAAGGTACTTAAACCTTCGGCTGCATTGCTACGGTGATTCGTGGTGCACCGATAAATCCTGCCCGTTACCTGGCTGAGAACTATCTTGTTTATTTAAGACAGTTTGTGATTATACAATTTTGGGTTAACTTAGGATAAATCATTTGTAATTAGACCCCTGCATTCATTTAGTTGCATTAGTTCATGCATATTTAAAAAAAAACAAAAAAAAAATTTCAAAAATCCAAAGCTAAAATTTTTTTGTAAATATTCCTTTTCCATTGAAATTTTTAAATCCTTTTTCTTTGAAATTTCAAAAATCCAAAAAAAAATTTAGAAAAACAAAAATAAAAAAAAAGTCTTTTCAAAAAAAAAACTGAAAAATGAAAAAAAAACAAAAATCAATTTCCCTTTTTAAAAATAAATTTGTAAATATTTTTTTTCTTTATAAAAAAAAACCAAAAAAAAAACATTTTTGAAAATGTCCGAGTTTCCCCACTTACGTGAATTTTACAATAGTTGTGAAAATCAATATAATCCATATGATTTCACTCCAGATTCATATGGATATTTTAACAACAACTATTGTTTAAACGATTCAAATTTCGAACAACAAATTTTTCAAAACAATGATCAATCCTCAAATCTCGAAAATAGCATTTCATCTTTACTTGAACTCTCTACACAACAAAATCAAAGTGTAAACGAATTGTGTAACTCATATTTGTGCAATAGTTCAAGTCAAAAAAATAAAAATTTGAATTCACTTCAAAATTCAAATGATTTCGAGTGTAACCCATGCCAAATCAATTTCGAGCTTCAAAATGAATTTCAAAATCAAGACGAAAATGTGAACAGATTTTCAAATAATTTTGGCAATGGGAATAGTTTCAATAACGATATGATTGAAACCTTTGGTTGTCAACAAATTCAAAATGAAAAATTTCAAATTAATAATCATGAATTTGACTTTGTTGACCAAATGGAAAAAGATAACAGGGATTTATTACTTGAAAAATACAAAACTTTTCGTGAAAATCATAATCAAATCGCAACTTGCGAAGAGTCAATTAATAATCTACCGTTTATTGAAATTGACAATTTTTGTTCTCAACAAATCCAAATTGAAAATTCTCAAGTTAATAACTATAAATTGGATTTTTTTGAGCAAATGACTGAAGTTTACGATGATCACACGGATTTGTTGTTTGAAACATACATGAAACAACGTGAAAAACAAAGTCAAATTTCAACGTGTGACGAGTCAAGTGATAATCCATCTTTTACCCAAATCGATGATTTTCAAACAACAACTTTTGAAACTGAAAATGATGATCTGAACGAAGTTGTTGAAAAGACGGTAATTGTGTTGGATTTCAATTCTTTTGAGGGTGAGAAACTCGATCTAAATTTCGATCTTCCTTTTTCTGAAAATTTGAATACAACAACTTTGGATTTTGAAATGGATACATGCGATGAAGTTGTTGATAATCCAACGAAGGAAGATGAATTTAACGAACACGAGTTTTATGGACTTTTCGAAAATGAGTCATTAAATTCTGATGGGGAAGATTTCGATCACCATTTTGACTTTGAAATCGATAATTTGGAAGAAGTTTTCAATGATAAACTTCAATTTCAATTTGGTGAAAATAAATGTGAATTTCAATCAATTGTTTTATCAACCCCAAAAATCATTGAAAACAAAACAACTTGTTCACAAAACAACTTGTTCAATTTTTAATAAAACAAAATTCATTTTTCCAAATCGACAATCAACTTCGAAATCTTTTACGATTTGGTTTTTTGAGCTTAAGCTGTGTCTCGCATACTTGACGAGACAAATGAATCGGTCTTTGGAAGACCGTTTCATTTACTTTTTGACTGTATACTTTCTCATCCCTTGTAAATAATAATCTTTCATGTAAATATAGGATTTTTATTTTATCTTTTTCTCCTTCCACTTGGGTTGACTGTGGGGACACAGTCAAAATCAAGTGTGGGGGGAGACTCGGCTTCATTTTTTTTCTTCTTTTTCATGGTTTATTTTTGCCTTTTCTTTTAAAAAAAAGTCCCAAAAACATCTTTTGATTTATTTTTAAAGAAACACTATAGGATAAATATATGGTTTTGGCTTATTAAATTGAAATTTTTGAAAGTTTATTTATCTTAACAAAAATAAAAATGAAGTTTGATTACAAATAACAATGGTTTAACTAGTATATAGGAAAATTCATACGTGTTAATTATGAAGTACATCCTAATTGAAAATCTTTGTTTTAAAAAGTGGTTGATTTAAAGTAAAGGATACAAAAAAATTTTTTGTCTTCCAAGTATAATGGTGCTAGGATGATTTTGCAAAACTCTCTCTCTCTCTTAAAAAAAAATATATATAAAAATAAAAAAATGATAACATCCAAGTATTCACTCTCATTTAAAAGTCCTCACGGTTATGCATGGGTGATTACTTGGAATTTTTGATTATGTGCTTTCATACTCATTTAAAAGTCCTCACGGTTATGCATGTATGGAACACATGTTAAAAAAAAGACTTAATAAAAACCACCTACGGTCGATAGGTGTATGCACGAAAGTGTGTGCACTCGCCATGCTCTGTACTCCCCTCACATAAGTCCGAAAGGCAGTGCATGGGTGGTATATCTGGCCTCAGTTTACCTGAGCTAGGTGTGTAATTTTTCTTGCAAATAATGAGAGAGCAAGCAATTGAAATCCCAGCACTATTTTTACTTAGTTGATTTGATTTGTTATTGAAAAGAAATGAAAATACCACTTTGATAAACTTTGATAATCAACTAAGGATCCATTTCATAGTTACACTTTGTTATTAACCAAAACAACGAGTTAAACTATAGTCTATTTGATATGATAACTTGATTTTTGTTGGAAATTTTGACGAGTAAATGACATAAATTTTCAAGATAATAACCAAAACCTATATTTAACTTATTCGTGTCAATTTAAAAATAAATCCTTCATTTGTAAATATTTTCATCCTGCATTTGGATTTTGTGGGTAGTATCCGCTGAAAACCCTCACGAGACAACACTCGTCCTACTAGGGACACCCATAGGTTTAACGGCTTGTTGCATACACTCAATGCAATCGTGCTCCCTACGAAAACGGATTTATCTTAGTTTTTCTTTATTCGAGGGCGAATAAAAAGATAAGTGTGGGGGTATTTGATGTGCATGTAAATGTGCATATTTTTACCACCATATTTATTCTATTTAAATTAAATAAATGATCATATTGGGTATTTTAACTTGTTTAAACCAAAAATTCAAATTATTCCAAATTGTCACATATTCATCTTCATATATGAGCAAAACGGTCATTTGTGTGCATATATTTCTTTGAGAAAAAAATCAATTGAAAATTTGTATATATTTTTGTAGGAATTTGATCACAAATAGAAGTGGTTTCATGAAGAAATATGCATACACAAAATGAATACAAAGGAATGAAGATGGAAATAATTCAAAGTGAAGAACATGGAGGACCCCACCTACCCACTACCTAATGTACAAATTAAAGGCTAATGCACATGCTAAAAGACATTTAAAGCTTCATGTACATTTCAGTGGGGGATTATTAAAGCTAATGATAACTTGGCCACCACACTTCCTCCAAGGGCATTTTGGGTACTCCCCAAAAATATGCATTAGGGTTTCTAACTTGTATAAATACTCTTATGTTTCATGTAGCCATCTTCCTCTTAGTTAGTTAGTTTTTAGTTTAGAAAATAAAAGAAAGCTCTCTTTCTCTTTTCATGGCTACTTAGCCATTTTTCTTCATGTATTTTTCTTTTTTTTATGCAATGTTATTTAGTGTTTCCTTTTAATTACATGTTCATTTTCTTTTCTTGTTTATTTTCTTTCATATTCTAGTATAGATCTCTTTTATTTTATGCAAGTAGAATAATTTTTCTTTTCATTTTGCTCTCTTTCTCTCTTTTTGTTTAATGTTTTTTTCTACATTTGTTCATTTGATAACAAATATGAGAGCTTAATCCCTTCAATTTAGGGGTAATGAAGCTCTCTAGTATGTAGATCCAACATTTTGATGTTTATGCTCTCTTTTTATGCTTAATGAGAATGATTGAAGTGGTTTAATGATGTTGTTTAGCTTTGAATTTGATAGTCTATGTTTTTTCATAACAAATAGGCTATACTTAAACAAACAAAACACAAATTGCCTCTTCATTTACATATGATTATGGCAAGGAAGTGATTGTTGAAATTGAAATTTGATGGCTTATATTTCTAATTAATAGTTAATAGGCCATGCTTAAAATAGATTTTGCTTTCAACTTTGTTGTCATATTTTATGAGATTTAAAAGTGTATTAGTGGTTGTGTTATAGTTTGATGGTTTATATTGAGCTAATTAATAGCACAAATATATCATACTTATGATAAGCACATCAACTAATTCACTAATGACAAAAAAAGAGAGATCATAACTTCATTTTGTTGATTTATGTGATCTAGAGAGTGGAAATTGCCTCTAAATTGTCTTAACACTATCATATTTTTATCATTTTCTTTTGCTAGTTTTTGTTAGTTTCTTACATTTCTAACTATTCACTCTCGACTTCGGTATAATTTGATTGAATAGAATTTTAAAATCATCAATTCCCTGCGGATCGACCCGTATTCGCCGCGTGCTACATTCGTACACCGTGCGCTTGCGGTAAATTTTATTTCAAATTCGTTCGACGGTTTTCTAAACCGATAGAATTTCCGTCGACGAACAACGCACGCATCCACAAATCGAACGCTCGCTGCCACGCCGACGCTCGTCGAACTGCCCCTCCGCGAGCCCTAGCCTCGTCGCAGTTCGACGAAGACGCCGATTCCCATCGTCGAACCTTCCCTCATCGACGCTCGCAAACAACACGAACCCTAGCAAGCGCGTCTCCTCCACCAAGCGTCGCTGCAGCCTTCGAGTCACGGCCTAACTTCTTCATGCACGATCGACGGTCGCCATTGATTTCATGGAATAGGGTTTTATTAGAAGCGAGTACGAATGAACCTCGTTCGTTTTCGACTCTTCGATATTAAGGAGGAAGCCGCGATTTTTATTTTTACTAGAACCTTGAGATGAATCAGTGAGAAATAGCTCGCTACTTCGAATTTCAATTTTGCCATTTTTTACTTATTTTGAATTTGAGAAAGAAAAGTGAGGGCTCGTGCATTACTGAATTCGTTTATACTTTTGAGTGAAGAAAGCATCCTCTGAATTGCTTGCGTAATTTTAGAAAGACACAGGAACAAGATGCTTGAAAAAGGGGGGACAGGAAAGGATATTAGCGTGCAAAGTTGTTTCTGCGTATCGGCTGAAGATATTAAAAGAGAAGCGTGTTTAAGAAGGCACCGATGACATTGATTTGATCAATTAAAGTTTTATTTAAATTTCAACGCGTTTACTCATCGTACGCTCACACAACAACTCCGATCAATACAAAATTTGAAATCCGATAATAATTCAATATTACGGATCCAATGGAACTGGTATCGTCAAATTCCAAGACTGTGCCTCGGAAGGCTATTTTTAAATTCAATATAAACGATAAAATTTCAAAACCGAACAAATCATTGTTAAATTCAATTTTACAACTTCTATATCCTTTGTATTATCAATATAAATTTTATAAGCCTTCAAGTTATTTTTGACAGTCTTAAAACTCCAGATTTAGCATTTTACCCAACTTCTAATTATTTTTAATAATTTAATCATCAAATAAATTGTGATATTTGAATTCAATTTAAAAATTAAACTTTTAAATATTTTATCAATTAAATATTCCGATTTTAAATGCTTGAAAATTTCGCGTCGTCACATTCCTCCCCCTTAAAAGAATTTCGTGCCCGAAATTACTAGTTAATGACGCAGCGCGAGATAAGATGAACAAAATTGCCTTAAGTCGCGAACAACTCCGCTCCAGCTAAGTCGTGAGTCGCCCTTCTCCATATGCCGCGACCTGCCATCATCCACAAATCCACGACTCATCTCCACCACGAGCCACGACTCACGATTCAGCCTACTTCAACTCGCAACTCACCCCCAAGCCACCGATCCACGACTCATTCCCAACCCCGACTCAACTTCGCTCAAACCCCCCCCCCCCCCCCCACCACTCAAGCTCGACCAATTTCCCACGACTCAAGCATCACCGACCCACGACCTAAAATCCCCTCAAACCCATCACCGCGACTCACGACCCAATTCCCAATTTCCAAAACCCTAGGCCGCGACACTACCATGAATCGCGAACGAGTTACCCTTCCCTGCCTCCTCCATATGCGCGCGCGAGATAGCGTGTGTCGCGAACGAGCCATGCCCTATTTCGTTAAGTCACGAACGAGATAATTGCGAACAAGCTATGCTCATTTCACAGGAAGCCGCGAACTCTAAGTCGCGTGCCAACCCCCCCATAAGTCGCTGCCCTTTCATTAAGTCGCTGAAGCTCCAATAAGCCGCTGATTGAATATCTTTGGGTCGCGTGAAGTGTATTTGGTTAAGTCGCAATATTGTTGATGCGTTTGTATGTGTAAGTTGTTGTACTGTTTGTATTGTAACTTTCTTAAGTCTTTTGTGTTGAGTCATAAACCCTATAAATAGGGATGTAATGTCATTGTAATGGTTGTTGATTTTTTGAATAAAATTCTTGTTTGATTGCTGTGTGCTTTCATCCTAAATTGTTAGTTAAGTGTAATCTCCTATCTCCACTTTCGGTTATTCGAGTGCGCTCGAATCAACGATTGTTGAAGCTGATTCGCGGAATCAAGTGCGCTTGATCAATGCTTGAAGAATTGAAGATCTTCTCTCACGGTATCGTGCGCGATCAATGTGTCGAAGATAGCCAGAATTCGGTATCCTTGCGATCAACGAATTTGGGCATTTCAGTTTCTTCAATCCACCGATTTCTATTTTCACCGATTGAAGTTTATTTTGAATTATCCGCCGCGTCAGTTTTGGTATCAGAGCTTGACTTAGCCAATCATAGCTAAGACGAGTCTTGGAGCCAAGAAATTTGAAGTTGAAGTTCATCGTGTTCATCTTGAAGTTGCAACAAGTTTGGAGTTTTCGATCCATTCCATCTTGGATCAAAATCCGGAAAATGTTTGGATTTTTGGAGAAGTGTTTGAGCCGAGAATTGAAGCATCAGTTTGTGAGGAGTTTGATTCGTGAAATTTTGGTTTGAAAGTGAAGTGGTGTCCGACTTAGTGTTGAAGTGTTGAAGATCCCTTTGAAGTGCAAGACCGAGTAAAGTTTTTGAATTTTTTTGAAGCATTTAGAGATTAAGCCGTGTGTAGGTAGAAGCCGAGCTAATTCAAGGAGAAGTATGAAGAGCTTAGGCCGAGCTAAGCATTGAAGTGAGCCGAGCTAAGTTAGGGCCGAACTTGTTGAATTTGTGCAAAGTTCGTTCAAAGTTGAAGTGTGTTTGACTTTGATGAAGTGAAGTTTGAAGTTTTGAAGTTTGTGTTTGAATTCGTGAAATATTTGTGATTGTGTGATCGTGCCTCAGAGAAGAACTAACCGACATCAGAATGTTGCCGATATGTATAGAAGAGAAGACACTAAAGCAATAGAGCAACGAATTAGTGATAATCTCGAGGAGAAGTTCAATAAAGGTTTTGGGAAGTTAGGGAAGTTGATGTCTGACTTGAATCGAAATCAAAGGAGAGTGTCGCCACATTTTTACCAAGATCGAAGAGATTCATCAGTTTCAACTAGACGAGACAATCATGATTATCGGGCTGAAGAGAGAAGAGCTTATCGTGATTACGAGCATGAGACATATGGTGATTATGAAAGAGGAAGTAGAGAGGATGTACATGGTTATAGAAAAGTCAATGTTCAGAATCGACATCGAAGCTCATCTAATTTTGAAGAAGATAGTTATGATGATAGCATTCACTTTCGATATCCGGATCAAAGGCAAAGTCGATATAGAAATGTTGAAGAGAATGGTCGTACATGGAAATCAAGGATGGGCATAGAAATTCTAGAATTTCGAGGTGGTCTACGAGCAGAGGAATTCTTTGATTGGTTGTCAAAGGTTGAAAAGATTTTTGAACTCAACGACGTTACTGAAGATCGTCAAGTGAAGTTAGTTGCTACAAGCTTGAGAGGAAGAGCTATGGATTGGTGGCAACAACCTAAATCAACCAGGGAAAGAATGAAGAAATCTAAAGTTGTCAAGTGGGATAAGATGAAAAGAATGATGAAGGCAAATTTCTTACCCTACAATTATCAAGTTCGTATGAATTAACAGTTGCAGAAGTTGAGTCAAGGGAGTCGAGGAAAGGGTATGGTTACAAGCTCCAACAATCAGAGTAGAGGTGTTCATTGCAGTAGAGATGTTTCTAAGAGAGTCAACAAATCATTTGTACCTAGAAACGTTGAGACAAATGTTGATGACCGAATTAAGCGATATCATTATCAGGAGTTTGACCATCGAGGTGTTGAATGTGCAGAGCCCAAGAAGAAAGCATTAGCTGTGGAAGAAAGTGAAAACGAGGAAGTGGATGATTCAACTGAAAGCGAGCCGGAAGAGGAAGAGGAACCGACTAGTCCAATATCATTCAGCGAGAGTGTTGAAGAAGCGGAAGGTAGTGCTGAGACATTGGTTAGGTATGAGGCAAGTAAAGAGCTTAAAACTCCTGACGAGGTTAAACCAATGTTGGAAGAGTTTGGAGAGGTTGGTCCTACAGAATCATTGACAGCCTTACCACTAAAGTTTGACAGTGAAGATGAAGAGGTCGAGTTAGAGAACGAAGAATGTAATTTGTTGAGAAGGATTGATGTAGTTAACTTTTATCAACCACCACAATTTGATGACGATGAAGATTCTTTGTCGGGGGATGTAGAAATTTTGTCAAAGGATGAAGGGGATAACTTGTTGAGGAGGACTGATGAAATTGATGTTTACCAACCGCCGGAATTTGATGTTGATGAAGAAATTGAGTCAAAGTATGTGAATGTAGAAGTCGACTACTCGTCATTGCCAAAGCTTGATGTCAGTTGCATGGAAGAAGAGACTGTGTTCGGAGTTGAGGGAATTCATTTGTTGTTGGAGAATTTTTGTTTGACACCTGAGCTTATGGATGAGAGTCAGCCAAGTAGCAATTCCTTAGTTTCCGAGGAGCCCGAACAAATTGAGAGTGAAACAGAAAAGAAGGCAGATTCAGATAGTTTATTATTGAAAGAATTTGACAATGAAATGGAAGATGATGAGGAGTTATCAATGTTGATTGACTCCGTAAAAAGTTTTGATGCTGAGAATCCTGAAGAGATTGAAGTATTTGAAGAGTGCGAAGATAAGATATCCGAGGAACTGCTTGAAGAAACTAACCCTGTATTTTTGGAAGAGTATGTGGAAATGAGGAATGAAGTGTTTGAATTGACCAAGCAAGGAGTCAGTGAAGATCTTGATGTTTTCAAGGAAGTTGGATCAGAATTCGATGAGTCTGAAGTCGAATATTCTGAGACATTATCCGAAGAGTTACCATCACTCCAGGACATTCAACGTCAAACTGAACTTGTACCAGAGGCTATTTTACTGCCAGGATTATATGATCTTATGAGTCTGAAAGAACAGGAAGAGTTGGTACGACAGGAGGAAGAGAATGATTTCCAGTTGAAGTTGTCTGATGATGTCCACACTGCTAACATTATTAACTTCAATTACTTGGAACCGTTGTGTGAAAAGAAACATGTTGAAGGTGAAGCGAGTGGGAGATCATTTCAGTTAGAAGAATTTGATGCAATACATCAAGGGAAGATGCTAGATGATGACACATCTGAACGAGTTAGGGAAAGACAAGAAGCTGAGCATGAATCACCACACTTTTTCAGTCAGGGTTTCCTAAGTCGTTCCATGATTTTAAACTTCCTTATATCATCTCACATTTTAGACACGTTTTGGTTCTATATCACATCTGCCTATTGGCCGAAGCAATATGGTATACGACACTATTCTTATGAACTTTTGTGTTACATGAATTGGATCTAGCACCTAGTGCTTTGTTTATTCCGCATCGTTTCATATGTCATCTCCCTCAGATCACTTCCTTATGCCGCCTGCTTAATGCCACGTATATTCCATTCTATGCATTCTTTATTCCAAACCGCATCGTCAAAGGGTCAAGACAAGGTCAATCTCAAGAGTGGTTATCACCAGGGCCGCATCAAACCAGATAATGAATGGAAGACAGCGTCTCGAAGAAGAGGAAAATGTGAATTCGGGACGAATTCTTTTCAACCAGGGGAGGATGATGCAGCGCGAGATAAGATGAACAAAATTACCTTAAGTCGTGAACAACTCCGCTCCAGCTAAGTCGTGAGTCGCCCTTCTCCATATGCCGTGACCTGCCATCATCCACAAATCCACGACTCATCTCCACCACGAGCCACGACTCACGATTCAGCCTACTTCAACTCGCGACTCACCCCCAAGCCACCGATCCACGACTCATTCCCAACCCCGACTCAACTTCGCTCAAACCCCCCCCCCCCCACGACTCAAGCTCGGCCAATTTCCCACGACTCAAGCATCACCGACCCACGACCTAAAATCCCCTTCGACCCATCACCGCGACTCACGACCCAATTCCCAATTTCCAAAAGCCTAGGTCGTGACACTACCATGAATCGCGAATGAGTTACCCTTCCCTGCCTCCTCCATATGCGCGTGCGAGATAGCGTGTGTCGCGAACGAGCCATGCCCTATTTCGTTAAGTCACGAACGAGATAATTGCAAACGAGCTATGCTCATTTCACAGGAAGCCGCGAAGTCTAAGTCGCGTTCCAACCCCCCCATAAGTCGTTGCCCTTTCATTAAGTCGCTGAAGCTCCAATAAGTCGCTGATTGAATATCTTTCGGTTGCGTGAAGTGTATTTGGTTAAGTCGCAATATTGTTGATGCGTTTGTATGTGTGAGTTGTTGTACTGTTTGTATTGTAACTTTCTTAAGTCTTTTGTGTTGAGTCATAAACCATATAAATAGGGATGTAATGTCATTGTAATGGTTGTTGATTTTTTGAATAAAATTCTTGTTTGATTGTTGTGTGCTTTCATCCTAAATTGGTAGTTGAGTGTAATCTCCTATCTCCACTTTCGGTTATTCGAGTGCGCTCGAATCAACGATTGTTGAAGCCGATTCGCGGAATCAAGTGCGCTTGATCAACGCTTGAAGAATTGAAGAATTGAAGATCTTCTCTCACGGTATCGTGCGCGATCAACGTGTCGAAGATAGCTAGAATTCGGTATCCTTGCGATCAATGAATTTGGGCATTTCAGTATCTTCAATCCACCGATTGCTATTTTCACCGATTGAAGTTTATTTTGAATTATCCGCTACGTCAGGAAGAATGGTCCAATACCCGTTTACTTTTCCCAAAACCAACAATTCAACATCCTATCAACTATCTTATTTGTAAAAGTAACTTCTCAACGCTCCTATAGTTTCAAACAATACTATTTGCTTCATTCATTCAACTTTAAATTTAAATTATCAAAACTTTCTCAAAAATTTTCTAACACCCTAACTTTCCAAAAAAATTCGCGAGCGTCTCCTTTGCGCGGCTAGCACGGTACAACTACAAAAGGCCTTTATGGGCTCCCAATTTCCAAAAGAAAACAAAAGGCCAAGTGGCTCGATCAAAAACACAATCAAATTTCATACAGAAATTTAAACACGTACCTTTTTGTCGAGCAATTCAAATTAATCTTCTGGAATAAAAACCCATTTTTCTTTTCCTTCTAATACCTGTATATTCCACTTAGCAATAATATCCAACCACAACAATCAAAACATTTTATTGACTTCCTTACCAAATGTCAATCTCTATTCATCCAAATATTAACTTAGAATATATTTGTAATACCAAATTTCAGTTTCCCATTTAAGAATTTACCATTCCCTTCTTAAGTTTAGTATAAGCATTTTATATGTTTCTTTTATTTATTTTCACTTTACCACTTTAGTTGATATCATTTCTATTCAAATTGATTCTTTCATTTCCATATGAATTCAATTTATCTTCAACTCTGAATATTGAATTTTATCTTCCATTTATACCGATTTATATCATTATTTTAAATTAGTTTCATTCCCTAATTTATTTCAATTTTCAATTTTGAAAACGTTTTGTCGCTCCAATTTTTCCTAAAAATTTTCAAAAATTTTTCTAACTCTCAAAATTTCTGAAATTTTTTGGCAGAGTCTCCTTTGTACGGAGGAGCTTTTGCAATTTGACAAAAGATATAAATATATACACATCGACTCACACGGTCGGAAAAACCAAAATCAGTTCATATTTCCTATTTTTATTGCGTAGGCGTACCTTATTTAGCATTTATAAGCAAGCGGCTTATTAATTAAGCATTTAGCACGATCCAATCCAGCCTAACGGATTCCCAGTACCTGTGCTTACTCAATTTAAACATATAAGTACTATATATAGGAAGTTTATAGCATTTCACTTAAATTTAAATAGCTAAAACATTGATCATGTAACAATGCATGTGATATACTGGCATAAACACATAAATTTCACATAAAATGCGTGTTGCATAATTTCCATAAGCATATATAAGGTTCCAAGACTTATTACAATTGCTTATAATCAATTCTCAAACCATTCCATTCAGTTGAAGCGATTTACAACTTACTTGCTTTTATTTAATTCATTCTAAGCAAAACAAACTCATATTCATTCCAATTGATGGAAAAATCAATTTATCATACTCATATTGATTTATATAATTTTGTTTACTTCTGCTTACATCGAATGACCAATTTACTAATGTAATTCGACAATATTAATGTGAATAAATAATAACATAAGCTTTATAACCAATTTAAATTGATTCCAACTCAATTTACACTTAATCCCATCCCATTTTAATTTATTCACAAACTTCTATCGCATTTCTTTCATATCCAAAAAGATTTGATTCCAAACCATTTTATTATACTCGACATCGTCCCCTGCTTCTATTAATTTTAAACTTAAGTTAATTTACTTCAATTCACTACCATTTCATAACTTAAGTTCATTCCTTTTTTTTTAATTTATTCATACCCGAATTGGATAAGTTCATTCTCTTTTTTAATTTATTCATACTCGAATTGGATTTATTTTGATCTCAAATCATTTTCACTTACATTTACAATTTACAATTTACATTTTCAGTTACAATTTCAAAAAACTTCCTTATTACAACACTGTTCGCTGTGCACTTCTAGTTGAACAGTGCAACTCTACCCAATGACCAATCCATCAACCACAACACTGCTACTCCTGACCATGCTCCCAAATCTGCCATCATCCAACTGACAACCTCCCAACCAATTCACTTCCCTGTTCACTGCCACAGTTATCCACCACTACAAACATCATTGTGCACCTCCCTGTTAAACTCCTTCACTATGTACCTCAAACCACACCACAGTAAACATACTTCAACATGCAATATCTCAACCCAGTGCCAACCTGAAACACCAACAAACACACTTCACTAACCAGCATCCCCGAGCATAATTACTTCAACCACTATTTGCCTTTCATACAACCCTCTTCTTGCCTTACATCTTACATCTTCATACCACAACTTACATTCCTCTACATCTCTGTCACAACTTACCTTCATGTACATCCACACTGCCTACACTTCAATAAACCCAGCCATACAACAACTTCTTCTTTATACAAACCACGACCACCACTTCTTTAAACAAAAATTGCCACAACCTTCTCTGTTGTAAACCATACATACCTCTTTGACACTATTGTTCATCCTTCTTGCATCTACCATTCCTTATATCATCAAACAATTTCATAAATTCCCATCCCTCCTAACTGCTGTTACACTTCACTGACCACCAGCTACCTCCTCCACTTCACTATAATTCAACCTGCCATAGTCACACCATACAATCACCAACTAACCTTAGCAAGATTTCACTGTCCCACCACATTGTCACTCAACATTTCTTGCATTCAACAAATTGTCATACCACCATCAACTATCAACCCTGGCATACATAACAAACAATCACCTATCACAAACCTACTTTAACCACCACTTATGTTCCTCCAACCAGACATCTCCTCTGCCATTTACAAAACTGCCTTACACATTTCCATACTACTTCCTCCTACCACTGACATCAAAACATCACAATCCCCCTTACTGTTGATTACTTCTTCCAAACCACAGTGATACATCTCCTGCTACCTTATACTTCCGCTACAAACCACTACTGCCTCATCTGCCTGAACACAAATACCAACACCACCGACTTTCCCCTGCTTCCAACCATAACAACCCACAACCCTCTCTCGCAACGTCAAAGCAAACTGCTATGTACATCACTGCCATACTTACATACATATTACAATTTTATTGTTTATGAGCATTTCATTTAATATTACAATAATGGCAAGCTATGTGTACGGATTATCTTCAATGTGCAGTACACCAAACATCGCTGCTGTTTATACAGCATATCTTTCCATTCTTTATTTTCATAAGTTGGAGCTACTTGCCTATAAACCACCACAACAAGTTTTAGGTTTATTGTGTAATGACTTAATCATTCTACTGCTTATCAATGAAATAAACTCATAATCCAAGAATGGTTCTTATTGCATGTAATTTATCCTAAAAAATGTTTCATGATCAACAATTACAGTTCCAATTCTTGTGAAGCTCCTAATTACCGAAACACCATCAAGATGAACAAGCTTTTAAATTTTAATTCAATTCAGCTTTGAAAGCATATATATCTAAATCACACTATTCCTTTTTATTTTCAAAATAAACCAAATTTCACAAACAAACATTAATCCAAAACATCCAGGTAGCAATCTCCCTCTTGGAAACTCGAAAATGAATACCGATGATGTCGCGATCATCATCGGAATTATTTTCCAATGACCGAAAAGAGTTCAATGCTTTTATCCCTTTTAGAACCCTTCCAAAATTTTTAAATTCCAAATCTCTCTAGAATTCACATCTAATTCAAAAATATTTCTGAAATATATTTTATTTTTCCTAACTTTTGAGAATCATTATCAAATTCAAAGGAATCTAAATTTCCAAATTCCAAATCCCAAATCCTTCTAATTTATATTCAAACATTACTTTGGAATTTTATCTTATTTTAATTATTAATCACATTATAATTTACATTTAGTTTATCTTTACAAATTTCATATGTATACAAATTGGTTTCTTAGTTTTTAATTATGGTTTCAATATCTTATTCAATTATGAATCACATTTACAAATCTCATTTATTTATCAATTTATTCCTTAATCTCTGGTTATTATTTCAATTTCTTATTCAACTCTCATACAATAATGATAATAATTAAATATTATCACTTTCTCCCATCCATGCGTCCATATATAACTATAATAATTTACGAAAAATTATTTCCTTTATATACAAAATAATTTTTGGTAAAATTATTTCATTTACCCTATTTGAAACATATTGTGCTGGTTTATCTTCTTCAAGAGTTTAGAAATCCCTATCCATGACATGGCGTCCCATATATCGACCAGAATCCATAAACACTCAACCGATAAACCAACACAAAACAATTTTGTATTCACTAACAAATGCGCAATCATATCCTTTAATACACTCAAACTCATTCTAGAGTACTACAGACTCTATTTTATGAGTAATCCCCACCAGAGCCAAGGTTATCACCAACCTGGCTCTGATACCAAGTGTGACGACCCGTAAATCCGTACCCCTTGAGTCAAAACTATTCTACGTGAATCAACTCAGATGTACAGAAATAATGACCATTTGGGTTATAGAAGAAGAGGTAGAAGAAGAAAATAGAAAACAACATCAGAATTTAACCATCGCAGCGGAATAAAATATAATATATAATAACAGATCTTTACACGAAAAAAATATATATCTGTTTTATACATACATCATCATTAAAGTACATCATCAGAGTTCAACAACAACAATAACATACAACTGGATACACAGCTACTCAACACAGCGGAATATATATAAAACAAGTACGAAAATACGCATCGTCTTCCAGCTCGTCTCCTGAACTCCACAGCATCATTTCCTGTATCCTATAATACTCGGTCTGACCCGAGCATTACAGTTAAATAACACCCAAGTCAGTCTTGATATACCAGCGTGCGAAAATCACACTCAAATTAATTATTAAAGTTTCAAAAATCCTTTGAAAACAAAAGCATCTCATAAGACCACGCCACAAATAAACATGTCAGGTTTTTACCTTACGATAGCTAAAACATTTTCTTATAAAATCCTCTGGTATTATAATAGGGTCTATATACAAATACTTATTAAAATAGCCGAAATTATTACATGATTAAATTCCAGCTACTAGCCACAGAGTGGGTAATACAAGCAAAACTCGTACAAGGCTCGTAGGGAGAATGGATTTCCAACTAATGACTAGGCACTGGGGTACCACCTGTCACAGTACGTGGCCTAGATCACAGTACCGAGGAGTACGCCCACTCCCCTGCAACACAAGACCGGGACTACCCTTTACTGGATAATCCCGAGTGAGATCACTCCGTGGTTGGGATCAGCAACCGCACCACTAAGCCGAAATAAAATGGGACATCTAGATAGGGATGGCCTCACCTTGAATGGGTGCTACCCACCTAGCCTTGTTGCATAACCCCTGATTTTCAGTCATTCCCGGTTGACGAGGCTTGAGGCCAAGCGTTACCTTTTAGAACATATCCCTTAGAATGCCCATCGCCCACCTGACGATGTTCCACAAGCATTCATCCATACAAGTCCGTCCCGTGTTCGAACGGAACCGACGACACTATTCCTACTACAACCATTTTGGAAATATCCTCTGGATTAGTAGCGACTAACCCTTGCACTTCACTGCTCCATCTTCGAATCCAAACTCGTTTTCACGAAACATACAAACCAGATCGAAGTGGTTTTCGAGAAATAAATCTTGATCCCGGTCTCTTCGAAACAATCAACGCATTCGTCCAATATTGATAGTCAGTGATTTAACTATCAATTAATATTCACAAACAACCATCAACCAATAAATAATTTCCCAAATTATTTATTAATCCCAAAATATCTTCACAAGATATATTTCCACCTTTCAAACCCTTTTTGAAAAATAGTTTCAAACTATCTTCCTTTCTTAGAATAAATTCCCAGTAGTATTTCCACTGAAATCACCAAGCACAAAACATTAGATTTTTAAAATAATTTAAAAACATTTTATTGAAAAATATGTTAAACGTTTAATTTAGAAAAATCACTTTAATACATAATTTAAAATAATACTTTAGAAATTATTTTATTTTTTGGCAAGGCCAGCCGGTTTTATAGTGGACCGTCCACTTTTTATTACGAACGTAATAAAAACTTAAAGTACAGGAGTAAGGTAGAGACACCTTAACTACTATGAAAGAAGAAGAAATACAGCCTTGGAGTGTAACAGAATGTCACAGCTACAACAATTTCTAACGAAGACTAGGACTCCTCCGAAGAGGTAGAAACACCAACGACATCTTCCACCAGGAAAGAGACCAAGGAGCCGTCCCCAAGAAGAACAATAAAGGGGCGAAATAGGAGTGCAATACAAGGATCATAAATCTCAACATCAGAAGAGTAAATAAAAGATCGATCCCAGGTAGTATCAGCAAGCATGACAAAATTCAATTCGGCATACGATCCATCCAAGTCAAGAACCAAGGAATCACCAGAAGGTCTATAATAAAGGCGTCACTGGTCCATAAGATCAGCAGAAACACATTTAAAATAGGAATTGGCCACGGGATTGAAAAGCAAATCAAAACGGTGATCAACCCAACATCTCTCAGACTCAACCCAGATAACTGGCAGCTGAGGTGAAGCAAGATCCCGAACAGGAATGGAGACAGCAGAAACATCAGAAGGGATAATATGCAGAAGGGGAACCTGGCAAAGCAACAGCAGACGGCGGACCAGGAATAGGAATAGGAGCTTCCGGAGGAGGAGCAACCGGAGTGACTTTGGGAACCCATTTCCTGAGCGGAGGCCGTGGCAGAGGGATCTTATGTGCATCAGCAGAAGCAACAATATGCGTACAGGCAGAGACTATGTGGCCAAAGGAGTGACAGGAGGAACAAATGTCCGGAACCCACCCATAACAAACAAGGACTTCCACCACATGACCAACAACAAGCTGAACAGGTATAGAGGAAGGAAGGGGCTTAGAGGGGGTAATCTCAATCAAAGCTTTAGCGTACACCAGTTTTTCACGCGCTACTGTGTCAGCATCAAAACATCTCAATTTACTAACATTGCAAGCAAGCCAATTCAAACCAAGCAGCGGCTGAAGAGCAGAAGGAATTTGAGAAAAATAAACCCAAACTGGGATAGATAGGACTTGCTCACGGGCACTGGCAACCGTAGGTGACCAAGGAGTAATAATAAATGGTTTCCCATCAAAAAAAGGCTCATCCACAAGCACACGACTGCGATCCACAGGGGAGGAAAACAACAAGAAATACATAGAGTCAACAAGCTTAACACGTAGATCACCACGCAGCCGCCAAACCCTACGCAAAACATAAGCCACATCGTGAATGCGCTGAAAAGGGTCCAAAAAGAAACCAACCAAATAATCTGACCAATAATCCAAACCAGCTTGCATAAAATTAGGAAGAGGGATCATCACTCCATCAACCTAAACAATATCAAATTCAACTGGTTCATAGTCACCCGCATTATGGGGAAGAGTTGTAAATAGCGAAGACCAAGATTTGGGACATGTAGGGGAAGGTGCAAGAGGAGGAAGCTGCTCAACATCGGGAACGCCAACTGTGGCGGCACACAATGGATTACGACCAGCAGGGGAGGCCACAAGCATAAGGTCACCAGAACCTAAAACTTTGGAAACTACATTCTCTCGTGCATTTAGACAAACACCTGGTGAACATCGATCAAAACTCAAATAATCAACAGGAGCAGATCGAACCACACTACCAGCCACATCAATATCCACACCAATAGCACCAGGGGTAGCAACAACATTCTCAAGCAAGGGTGCAGGACCACTATCAGATAAAAAACATCACCTACCGAAGCAAACATCAACTCAGGGCACTCGCAATTGCTCTCGTCAGAAGCATGGACTGTATTCAAGACAAATGGCAACGGAGGAAACTCAGAGACAAAAAGCAAGGGCGGAGAACACGAGGACGTAGCAAGGGGATTCTTGAAGAACCTACCAGATCTAGTTGAAAATGGCGTAGTGGAAAGAGCAACATGGAGGGCCGAAAGAAGGGGAGAACTAGGCATGGTCGATACGGGGGAATGGAAAGGAAAGACGCTGAACTAAAGGAAAAAACTACGGAGATCTGGCCAAGAAAGGCAAGTGCAGAAAAGAGATCGCCATCGCCATTAATTTTCAGCCATCACCTTTGCTTGGTTATAATTAAAATAAGGTTACTTTATAAATATAACTAGATTTACTTCTTTAAACAAAATAACAAATCATCTTTTAAATAATTATTACGATAATAGATTTAAAAAAATACTTACTTTAGAATTTAAACATTTAGAAATAATAAATTTCCTAAAAACATACTTTTTAAAAACAACATTAAACTTTTATCTTATATTTGAAAATTTATTTTGAAAACGTACTTGGCTATCCAGAGAAATATACTTCTCTTCACATTCTTCTTTAAATTCCCAATCCAAACACTTGAATCAATTCCCAAATTGCTTTCCAATTTACTTCCTTTTTATTCCAAAATCCATTAGTTTCAGATTTTATTCCATAATTATGATTTAAAATATTTTTAACTGAAAATACCAATTTTAGATTTCTCAAATTACTTCTTAACCCCTTTAAATAAATTTGAATTTAAAGTTTAATATAATTCTTTATTCCATTAAAATAATATCACTTAATTTTACAATTCATTAATTTCTGTTTAATTCAAAATCTTTTTTTTCTTTTTCATACTCGAAGTTATTTATTAGTATTTTAATATCACTTCCTTTTCTGTTCAATTCATTCTTAATTTATTCAAATTTTCTATAATTATTTTGCTTACAAATTCACTTCTTTTATTTTCTTTCCAAAATCCAATTTATATATTTTTGGTAACTTGTTATATCCAAATATATTCAATCAAACTATAACATTCAACATTCCAACATAATTTATCATAGGATATGAAATAATCACAACAGAGAATGTTAAATAATTTAAATAAATGTTGAGGGACCCAGTTGGATCCCTCCAACCTGTTTTCCCTACATCCACAGACGTTAGCACAACATAAATACCAATTCCACTTCGAAGTGGAATATCGCGGTATATTGATTTATATATAATATTCGCTATATAATGCGGGAAATCAAACATTCCAAGATATGTATATACTATAATATAGCACATCAATCAATTCAACCATTCAACCAATTATTTAAATTTAATCGTTTAATTTTAAATTTATATTTAGCCGAGTGAGATTAACTCACCTTTGCATTTGTTTGCAGAGCACTTCAATATTCCCTTAGTTTTCTCGATTTATAACCTTAAATAAATAATTTATATAATTTATTAATATTTGAATTGTTCGAACAGTTAATTACTACTTACTTATTTAATTTAAACTAATAGTTTGGTTTTAAACAAATAACTGAATTTAACAAATTAATCACCTAAACAAATTATTTAAAATAAACCGGTCACTAAAAATGTGTATATTTATTTTCTTTGAAATTACATCTATAAAAATAATCTATATTGGTTAAAAATCTGATTTTTATATAACTTTCAACATTTTATAGTCCCTATTTTTTTCAAATCTTATATAAGCTTCCCTACTCTTCTATATACCCACACATCTATATATATATATATATATATATATATATATATATATATATATATATTATTAAATTTCGAAATCTGAAACTGGGTGTATATATATATATTGCTACAGTAAACTTTTATATATATATTTGTGTGTGTGTGTGTATTGGAAAAAGAAGAATTATACCTCACTGCGAACACTCCTCAGCGGAAGCACCAAAACCTTCAATCTACTGCTACCAAACTTCCTCTTCACGATACAACTGGTCCACAGTACAACCCATATCACGGATGCATCCCCAAATCGAATGCTCGCTGCCACGCCACCGCTCATCGAACTGCCCCTCCGCGAGCCCTAGCTCGTCGCAGTTCGACGAAGGCACCGATTCCCATCGTCGAACCTTCCCTCATCGACGCTCGCAAAAAACACGAACCCTAGCGATCGCGTCTCCTCCACCAAGCGCCGCTACAGCCTTCGAGTCGCGGCCCAACTTCTTCATGCACGATCGATGGTCGCCATTGATTTCGTGGAATAGGGTTTGATTAGAAGTGAGTACGAACGAATAGCGTTCGTTTTCGACTCTTCGATATGAAGGAGAAAGCTGCGGTTTTTATTTTTACTGGAGCCTTGAGGTGAATCAGTGAGAAATAGTTCGCTACTTCGAATTTCCCTTCTGCCATTTTTTTAAAATCTATTATCGTAATAATTATTTAAAAGATGATTTGTTATTTTGTTTAAAGTAGTAAATCTAGTTATATTTATAAAGTGACCTTATTTAATTATTTCTAAAGTATTATTTTAAATTAAGTATTAAAGTAATTTTTGTAAATTAAATGTTTAACATATTTTTCAATAAACTGTTTTTAGATTATTTTAAAAATATAAAGTTTTGTGCTTGGTGATTTCTGTGGAAATAGAAAATACTGGGAATTTATTCTGAGAAAGGAAGATAGTTTGAAACTTTTTTCAAAAGGATTTGAAAGGTGGAAATATATCTTGTGAAGATATTTTGGGATTAATAAATAATTTGGGAAATTATTTATTGGTTGATGGTTGTTTGTGAATATTAATTGATAGTTCAATCACCGACTATCAATATTGTACAAATGCGTTGATCGTTTCGAAGAGACCGGGATCGAGATTTATTTCTCGAAAACCACTTTGATCCGATTTGTACGTTTCGTGAAAACGAGTTTGGATTCGATGATGGAGCAGTGAAATGCAAGGGCTAGTCGTTACAAATCTCGAGGATATTTCCAAAATGGTTGTAGCAGGAATAGTGCCTTCGGTTTCGTTCGAACCCGGGACGGACTTGTTTGGATGAATGCTTGCGGAACATCGTTAGGTGGGCGATGGGCATTCTAAGGGATATGTTCTAAAAGGTAACGCTTAGCCTCAAGCCACATCAACCGAGAATGACTGAAAATCAGGGGTTATGCAGCAAGGCTAGGTGGGCAGCACCCATTCAGGGTGAGGTCATCCCTGTCTAGATGTTCCTTTTTATTTCGGCATAGTGGTGCGGTTGCCGATCCCAACCGTGGGGTGATCTCACTCGGGATTATCAAGTAAGGGGTAGTCCCGGTCTTGTGTTGCAGGGGAGTGGGTGTACTCCTCGGTACTGTGATCTAGGCCACGTACTGTGACAGGTGGTACCCCAGTGCCTAATCATTAGTTGGAAATCCATTCTCCCTACGAGCCTTGTACGAATTTTGTTTGTATTACCCACTCTGTGGCTAGTAGCTGGAATTTAATCATGTAGCAATTTCGACTATTTTAATAAGTATTTGTATATAGATCCTATTATATTATCAGAGGATTTTATAAAAAAATGTTTTAGCTATCGTAAGGTAAAAACCCGACATGTTTATTTGTGGCGTGGTCTTAAGAGATGATTTTGATTTCAAAGGAGTTTTGAAACTTTAATAATCAATTTGAGTGTGATTTTCTCACGATGGTATATCCAGACTGACTCGGGTGTTATTTAACTGTAATGCTCGGGTCAGACCGAGTATTATAGGATACAGGAAATAATGCTGTGGAGTTCAGGAGACGAGCTGGAAGACGATGCATATTTTCATACTTGTTTTATATATATTCCGCTGTGTTGAGTAGCCGTGTATCCAGTTGTATGTTATTGTTGTTGTTGAACTTTGATGATGTACTTTGATGATGATGTATGTATAAAACAGATATATATATTTGTTTTCGTGTAAAGATCTATTGTTATATATTATATTTTATTCCGCTGTGATGGTTAGATTCTGATGTTGTTTTCTATTTTCTTCTTCTACCTATTCTTCTTTAACCTAAATGGTTCGTATTTCTGTACATCTTGAGTTGATTGACATAGAATAGTGTTGACTTAAGGGGTACGGATTTGCGGGTCATCACAAACTGGGTGAACTTCGTGGAATAAATCTTTTTGTTTAAAAGATTTGAAATGGTAATTTGTTTAAACCATTTGAAAGAAAGTTTTGAATTTTTAAGTTGTGACTTAACTGAAGTCCCATATCCATATGTTCTTAAATATTACTCTTATTGTTCGGTTTAGCCGGGAGAGGACTTTGTGTCATATAACCCATTCCCAATAATGATATGACGTTATGGATAACATTTAAAGACCGGGGGTGAAGACCGGGTATTTGCGAGAACGATAGAATAACCTATCGATTGCCTCTGCACTGAGTAGCTACGGTATAGAGATTTCCTAAGTGATGGGAAGTCCAATCGGGATTGCGAATACCTGGATTGCAAGGGATTCTTCGGAAGTGCCTTCGGTTCTGTTCAAACCCGAAACAGACTTGTATGGATGTGTGTCTGACATTACACTTTGAGATGTAGAGCTGGTTTCTATCAAATAGATTTCTGTTTGGTGGCGGAGATTTATTCTCTTAACTTAACACCCTTCTCTGAGACGTACGAGCTCAGAGGTTATGTAATTGATGGTTACTAGTGATACATTCCCAATTTGATAATGTGGCACACGAAGTGTTGCTGATCATTTGTTGATCGAAGCATGACTTTGTGAAAAAGTATAGCTTTGTGGATGAAACCTCATCGAACCTTACTAACCGGTAATGGTCGAAACAGGAAAGATGCGGCAAGGTTTCAGGGGTAGCTCCCCTAGGGTATGTCCATTCCTTTTGGAAAAGGGTAGTATCATTATGTGGAGCCCAGATACTTACTCATGTGGGCACTGTAGTATATATTTTGTAACGATCCCGATTTTTTTTTATAACAATTTAAATTGATAATGGAAATAAATTTTTGAATAAAATCGTAAATTAATTTGGATTTCTCAAATTAATAGGATATTTGTTTATTTGAGTATTGATTTTAAAATTTAATTGACATTTTGAATTTTTATATTTAAAATCTTATAGGTAAAAAGTAACATTCCAAAAAAATTTATCAATTAAGATTAATAATATATTTTAACTTTTAGAATTTAATTTGGGAATAAATTAAGAAAATTCGAAAAACAAATGAAAATGAGTGATAATAATATATAAATAAATTCCAATTTTATTTTGAGTTTAAAATTATTGAAATAATAAATGTTTATAAAAGTCATTTAGATTTAAAATCCTATATATATGTATATTACAAATATGAGTAAATTGAATGCATATTTAAAATTTGATTTAAATTTGTTCAGGATAAATGGTGAATGTATAAATGGACATAAGTGTTTATATTTCAAGTTTAAAAAAAAATAAAGATTGAATTTAAATTTATCATAAATGTTTTAAAAAGTAAGTAGCATTTAATATTGTGAAGATGTAATATATATATATTAGTTAAGTTCTTTCATACCTTGTACATGTATGTATGTATATACAAAAGAATAAAGATGCACAATTACTTTTAAAGTGTATAAGTTATAAATATAAAATTTATAAAAATTCATTTGCTTTGTAAACATCAAAGGCTGAATATACATTCACAATGGAGTAGAATAATGAACAAAATCTAAGGCTTAAGATATCTCTTTACAAATGGCACAAGCCATCATTGCTCAAATTAAATAATCAAATGAAAAGGAAATTTCAGAAAACTTTTCATCTTTCCGTTTCAAATTTTTAAACCTCCTCATCTCTGAAAAGTTCAGTAACCAGAGATCTTGCAATCTTAACTCAAAACCCTCGAGTAAGAAGAGGAAAAAAAAACAAAGTTCGGAAAAAAAAAGAGAGAAGCTTTATCTGTAAATAGCAGTATTGCAAACCTTTCAGGAAAAAAATCAAACCAATTCAAAACATTCAAGCATTCAAGTGTAATTCAACCTGGAGCAAGTTGAAAATCTGAAAATAAACAAAGTTCAGGAGTAAAGCAAACCAAGAATTCAAGAAGCAAAAGCAAACAAGTGCAGTTTCTATGGAATTAAATAAAAGTAAGTAATTTTCTTAAAGATTCAAATTAGATGTTGTTAATCAGTGATAAACAGTTGAAAACAAAAATCAAAAGTGCAGATTCAACTAGAAAGCAAATGCTAAGTGAAGTCTGTAGCCTGGGAAGAATAAATCCAATTGAAGCTTTAAACAAATTTAAAACTGTAAGTAGAATTGATTCTTTTGTCTGTTATTGATAAGGTAAACAAGTGAATACAACAGGAGATTGAGCAAACTTTTGTATTTACAAATTTTTGCAGAACTAACCATCAAAAGGAAATTAAAGAAAATAATATTCAGGCTTGATTCCCCTTTGTTTCTTCTCTGTTGCAAAACTTCCAGGTGAGCAACTTCCCCTTTAAAGCCTGATTTTGTTGGTACATTGTGACGTTATGATGATTGTTTGATTTTGTGATGGCGATGAATGAATGCAAATGTTTCTGTATATGCTCATATATATGCAAGTGTTATTGCATGTCCCTGTTGTTAGCTTACAGGTTAAAAGAAATTAACTTCAAAACCTATCCAATTTTCTTAGGGATCTAATATCTAAATGGAAACTGGTTGTTAAACTAAAATCCCCACTTTAAAAAAAATGACTTCAAAACAAGTTATGTTAAGTAATTAGTTTAGAAAAGTAAAATAAAAAAAAATAAAAAAAAAAGAGTTCCTGGGCAAACTTAAATTGTTCTCTGTCTCTGCTTCTACAATGTGAGCAAACTCCACCTCTTTTATTTTGAAAAACTAGCGAGTAAACCTTTTTAATCTGGAATATTTGGTGTTGTTTGTGTTGGTGCTTGAGATAAATAATGAAGTATTTATATGCATGCAAGTTATGTGAATATTTATATGCAAATAGAACTGTGCATGCTTAGTATCAGGTTTTTGCTTCTGTCTGGGAAGAACCTGTTCGCAATTCAAACTCTTTCAACCCTGATATTTGTTAGATCTTAGGATTCGAATAAATTTTGTTGATTGAACCTGTTGTAAGTTTTAAAAAAAACAAATCAGAGCAAGAAAAAAAAATTAAGTTCCTCTGAAAAAATATATACAGGAAAACAAGCATAGGTTGCAGATCCAACCATGGTGAACTTTGATTTCAAATATGTTAATTTGAAGGCTTTTGAAAATAATGGTTTTTTGAAAGATAAATCAAAAATTTTAAGCAAACATTCGCAGGGTAATGTAAGGATAAACAAAATTGAGTCTTTTGTTAATTCCTGATGATCGGCAACGCACTAAGTCTCGCGATCATGAGTGAGTGTAGCTGGGGGATAGGGTTGCTTGAGAAAAATACTCAAAATAATTTCAGATCACCGAGGACGGTGGACGAGAGTGATTTAGGGTCTAAGCCCTAAAATAGGACGGGGTCAGAATTGTTGCCATCGCGACGCCCCTGGTGGATCGAGTGCCACCAGACCGGGGACGATCGAAGCATTGGATGTCAAGGAAGCTTTGGGTGTACTGGCGTGACCGCTGATGGTCGGCGTGGGCAGAACGAGGCGATTCATTCGGTGATAGTTTCATTCCAGGGGATGCTCAAGTAGCTCGATTTTGATTCTAGATTGTAACTTGATTTCTGGATCGCGCGTATGGTTGTCATGGTCGCTTTCGATTTGTAGGTGGTGGCGAGATTAATTGGAGGTGGCTGGATGTACGTGCATCATGCACCGTGCACGTTGGAACCCGGATTGGAGTTTGGGGAAGATGAAGAAATGATGGAAAGCAACGCGAGTAGATGCTCGAGAAAAGTAGGTGAATGCTTCGGTTCATGCTCGAGTTTGTAAGTTAGGTACCTGATGTTTCCATTTGAACTTAATTCAACTGGAAAAAAGAAGCAGAGCGTACGCGAGAGGGAGAATGGGATGTCTCGTGGATGATGGAAGGAAACTCGAAGCATTTCTCGAGTGAAGCCGGTTAAAATCTCGGGTTATATTGTGAGCAGGTTTAAGCTTTACAGATTTAAAGATAAAAATATTTAACAAGTTTTAGTGTTAATAAAGTAATAAATGTTTGATTACTTTGAGTTAAGAATTTGTTTCAAATTAAAATTAACCAAGTGAATATATTAGAATGTTTTTAAAATATAAATTTATGTTTTAATTAAGTAAATAATTTAAGTTAACTGTTAAAGTTAATCAACATTAAAGTTTTTATAATTAATAATAATTTATTTTCAAAGTCTAAAGAAGATTTTTTTTAAATGTTAATTAAGACAAATTATTATTTATTAATTGTTTAAAATGGGTAGTGAAGAATGGACAATTAATTTTAAAAATTGTAAGTAACTAAGTGATTAGGAATTGGTCAATTTGAAATTGAAGACTAAAGATGGATTAATCTAATATTTAGGGTTAATTATTTTTAAGTATAACTAATTAATGGGGTTAACTAATTGAGGTAATTAAATTAAGAACAATTCATTAAAGGTTAATTAACTTAAGGTAATTAAGAAATCATTATTTATTAAGGAGTAATTAATTGAGGGATTAACCTATTAATTAAATCAATTAAGGATTAATTAATTATTGTAGTAAATTAAAGAATAAGTAATTAAGATTAAATTAATTACAATTAAAGGTTAATTAATTAAGATAATTAATTAAGTAAATGATTAATGAATAAAGGAGGGTTAAGACTTAATTAATTGTAGTTAATTTTAATTAATCATCGATTTAAAGATTACAAATAGAAGTAATTATGTGGGTAATAAATTTATAACCACACGGTTTATTAATCTTAATTTAAAGATGTTTGATTGTTATTGGGTGTTTTGTGATGGATGGATATGTTTGATAAGTGATGCTTTGTGCTAAGCTGTTATATCTGTGATGTATATATTGTTGTGCAAACCCTGTGACCCGTAAAACGAAGTTTGAAATTCAATGCGACAGGGAGTCGGATTCCAGTCGGTTATCCGAAACCCACATCGAATCATATTAGTTAATCTTTGTGAATGATATTTTACTTTATCTATGAATCTGTGAATATAGATAAGCATTATGGGTTATACCGCTTATCGATATGATTGAACCTGTGATGATGATGTTGTGCAGTATTGTGTTGAACCCCTAGACCACACCTATACACACACAAATATGGATTGCACGTGGATATGGGTTAAGTCACAGATTTTAAAAATCGTTTTAAAATTGAATTTTTCCAAAATAGTTTTGGAATTAGAATTGAAGCTTTTGAAAATGAGTTTTCAAAAATAAAAGTTATTTGAATAACTTGATTGAGTTTCGAAATTTAAATAAATTAATTTAATTTTCAATTCAATATTTGAAATTGAATTCTACGACTTGGAAACTATTGTTTAAAAAGTTATTCGACTTACAAATCGGTTATATGGGTTTTAAACCATTTTTTTTAAAGGTGATGTTTTGAAATTTAAATTCAACTCAAGATTTCAACTTGTATAAATTAGATTTGCTTTCTCATAAGAAATGGACTTCCAAGTTGTGTTAAAAGGATTTTCAAGTCTAAAAAGGAAAATTGTTTTCCAAGTTATAGATAAATCTTTGGAAATGGGTTTGAAAGCTATAAATCTTTAATTTTAAAGATTTAATTTGGGTTAATCCAAATTTAATGGGAATTGTTTTGGAATCTATGGGTAAATCTGTGTGAAACTGGGTGAAACTTTGTGAAATAAATCCTTTTGTTTAAAGGTTTAAAATGGTAATTTGTTAACCATTTGAAAGAAAAGTTTTGGATTTTATAAGCTGTGACTTAACTGAAATCCCATATCCATATATTTTTAAATATGGCGCTTACTATTCGGTTTAGCCGGGAGAGGACCTTGTGTCATATAACCCATTCCGAATAATGATACGACGTTATGGATAGCATTTGAAGACCGGTGGTGAAGACCGGGTATTTGTGAGAATGATAGGATAACCTATCGATTGTCTCTGCACCGAGTAGCTACGGTATAGAGATTCCCTAAGTGATGGGAAGTCCGATCGGGATTGTGGACACACGGATTAGCAAGGGCTTCTTCGGAAGTGCCTTCGGTTCTGTTTGAACCCGGAACAGACTTGTATGGTTGTATGTCTGACACTACACTTTGAGATATTAAACTGATCTCTATCAAATACATTTCTGCTTGGTGGCGAAGAATTTATTCTCTTAGCTTAACACCCTTCTCTGAGACGTACGAGCTCAGAGGTTATGTAGTTGATATTTATCAGTGATATACTCCCAAATTTTGTAGTGTGGCATGCTGAGTGTTGCTGTGTGTTGATGATCATTTGTTGATCATTTGTGATCAAAGCATGGCTTTTGTATTAAGCGTAGCTTTGTGGACGAGACTGCATCAGGACCTCACACCCTGGAAATGGTCGAAACAGGAAAGATGCGGCAAGGTTATGAGGGTCGCGCCCTTTAGGGTTTGTCATTCCCTTCTGGTAAAGGGTGGTATCATGGTATGGAGCCCAGATACTTACTCATGTGGATACTGCAGATCTATTACTTTGTGATTGCTTTGTGGTTGTTGGATTAGAGGTACCTCGGATAAAGGTCCCAAAGGACCGGGGGATGGCACGCTCGTGTAGTAGTTACCTAGTTACAGAGGTAACCCGGCCTTGTGTTGGCAGAGATCTAACCGTAACGTTAGTTTCTCGGGACGTCCCACCAGAGGCGATCCCATGTGGCAGTAGGAAGTTCCTTAGCCTGACCATTTGTTGGAAATCCATTCTTCAATACGCGCCTTGTACGGTTTTAGTTGTATTACCTGCCATCTACTTATGGTGGCGCCCCACTGTTTGGATGGTAGCTATAGTAGGCATACGATACTGGTCGTATGTTGGCTAGGATTTATATCTTACTTTCGAAAGATTCTCCTACACTTTGCACTTATAGTAATAATACAAAGAAATTTCTCGTATCAAGCATATTTGACTATCATAAGGAGAAATCTCCTCCAATTCTGCGTTTGCATTGTGTGTGTGGCGGGAGGCCTTATGGTAGTTTCATTTTCCAAAAAGCATTGCGGATTTCAAATTTAAATTCTTTTGTTTGTTTTATAAGACCAATTGCTTTTGTTTTCTCACACCAGTCCCATGACTGACCTGGAGTTTATTGTTCCTTTCCTAAACTCTGTGTTCCCACTATTTTCCCCACACGGGCAGTCTAGAGTTGGGTTTTCAGATAATCAATAGTAGGTGTAGATTCGATAGCTTTCAGCCTAGGATTTGGCAATCGCTTGCGGACGAGACTTGCTCTTCTTTGTGTATTTGATTGGGAGTTCGAGCTATTGCTAGATTGGTGTTTTGAAGATGGAGTTCTTTCTTGAAGACTATATTGGAGATTTTGTTCCGCTGCTAGTGTTATCTTTTCTTTCCGCTGCTATTTCTTGTATCTCTGATGTATATTAATATTCATTGTATCATTCTGTTGTATCAGATTTGTATCAAATGTTGTATATTGATATATGCTATTCATTTTCTTCCGCTGTGTTGTAGTTAATGTGTTATAAGCTCCGGCACGACTCAAATTTCAACGTTTGAATCTGCGGCATTCAAGTACAGTGGAGTACGGATGTCGATTTTCCAACACTGGAATTTTGTCTGTGACATTTTGGTATCAGAGCTGAAGGTTGAAACTTTAGCTCAGGAGTATAACACATTAAGTAACTCATTAGAGATAGGGTGAAGTATACCCTAGAATGAGTGATCCCTAGGATATCCGTTCGAATGCCTCAGTTAATTCTCTTACTATTCACTGATAGTAAGTATGAGTGCGAGAAGAGGGCGAGATAGGGGACAGGGGAGTACCACTACAAATGGTCAATACCCTGCAATAGCGGAAATAACTTTTCTCTATCAATCTCCTTTGATTCGATTCTCAATTCTTTCTATTGCTTCGTGACAGCTACAAAAAGGAGCTTCGGTGTGATGGTGGCCCTACGAATCGTTGCAGGAAATTCTTACTTTGTATCTTCATCCGTTTCTTATCAGCTTTTCGTTCTAAACTCTAATAAATTTGAAATTGAAAATTTTAAATAAGTTAGAGATTTTACATTAAGTTAAATTGGTTAACAAATATGAAGCTAAATTTGAATTGAATCAATAAATCGATATCGGTTAAAAAACAAATTCGAAATTCTATTGTAATTTCTTGTGTATATCAAAGTCGAAGAGGTACAAATTGGTATATACTTTGTGATATTCTGACCCGAATTGGAATCCCTATCTAGTATTTGAGGAATTGTTGAAAATTAAGTCCATCTATCTTTTCTTTGGGATCCGATATATTCTACGAACGATTAGTTATCCCTTCGAACTAATCAATGTCGTTGCATATTCGTAGACCGGTGGACCCGAATATTTTGTGTAATATTGTATGAGTTTGTTCTCATATTGTTGATATTCTAATTTGGGAAACCAAATGCAGAATAAATATCTCGATTCTGATCTAATCAATTATTTCTTTATCTATTATCTTTTCTTTCTCGTCTTCCTTGCAATTTCGAGGACGAAATTTTTTAAGGGGGGGAATCTGTAACGATCCCGATTTTTTTTTTTATAACAATTTAAATTGATAATGGAAATAAATTTTTGAATAAAATCATAAATTAATTTGGATTTCTCAAATTAATAGGATATTTGTTTATTTGAGTATTGATTTTAAAATTTAATTGAGATTTTGAATTTTTATATTTAAAATCTTATAGGTAAAAAGTAGCATTCCAAAAAAAATTATCAATTAAGATTAATAATATATTTTAACTTTTAGAATTTAATTTGGGAATAAATTAAGAAAATTCGAAAAACAAATGAAAATGAGTGATAATAATGTATAAATAAATTCCAATTTTATTTTGAGTTTAAAATTATTGAAATAATAAATGTTTATAAAAGTCATTTAGATTTAAAATCCTATATATATGTATATTACAAATATGAGTAAATTGAATGCATATTTAAAATTTGATTTAAATTTGTTCAGGATAAATGGTGAATGTATAAATGGACATAAGTGTTTATATTTCAAGTTTAAAAAAAAAATTAATGATTGAATTCAAATTTATCATAAATGTTTTAAAAAGTAAGTAGCATTTAATATTGTGAAGATGTAATATATATATTAGTTAAGTTCTTTCATACCTTGTACATGTATGTATATATATACAAAAGAATAAAGATGCACATTTACTTTTAAAGTGTATAAGTTATAAATATAAAATTTATAAAAATTCATTTGCTCTGTAAACATCAAAGGCTGAATATACATTCACAATGGAGTAGAATAATGAACAAAATCTAAGGCTTAAGATATCTCTTTACAAATGGCACAAGCCATCATTGCTCAAATTAAATAATCAAATGAAAAGGAAATTTCAGAAAACTTTTCATCTTTCCGTTTCAAATTTTTAAACCTCCTCATCTCTGAAAAGTTCAGTAACCAGAGATCTTGCAATCTTAACTCAAAACCCTCGAGTAAGAAGAGGAAAAAAAAAGTTCAGAAAAAAAAGAGAGAAGCTTTCTCTGTGAATAACAGTATTTCAAACCTTTCAGGAAACAAATCAAACCAATTCAAAACATTCAAGCACTCAAGTGTAATTCAACCTGGAGCAAGTTGAAAATATGAAAATAAACAAAGTTCAGGAGTAAAACAAACCAAGAATTCAAGAAGCAAAAGCAAACAAGTGCAGTTTCTATGGAATTAAATAAAAGTAAGTAATTTTCTTAAAGATTCAAATTAGATGTTTTTAATTAGTGATAAACAGTTGAAAACAAAAATCAAAAGTGCAGATTCAACTAGAAAGCAAATGCTAAGTGAAGTCTGCAGCCTGGGAAGAATAAATCCAATTGAAGCTTTAAACAAATTTAAAACTGTAAGTAGAATTGATTCTTTTGTTTGTTATTGATAAGGTAAACAAGTGAATACAACAGGAGATTGAGCAAACTTTTGTATTTACAAATTTTTGCAGAACTAACCATCAAAAGGAAATTAAAGAAAATAATATTCAGGCTTGATTCCCCTTTGTTTCTTCTCTGTTGCAAAGCTTCCAGGTGAGCAACTTCCCCTTTAAAGCCTGATTTTTTTGGTACATTGTGATGTTATGATGATTGTTTGATTTTTTGATGGTGATGAATGAATGCAAATGTGTCTGTATATGCTCATATATATGCAAGTGTTATTGCATATCCCTGTTGTTAGCTTACAGGTTAAAAGAAATTAACTTCAAAACCTATCCAATTTTCTTAGGGATCTAATATCTAAATGGAAACTGGTTGTTAAACTAAAATCCCCACTTTAAAAAAAATGACTTCAAAACAAGTTATGTTAAGTAATTAGTTTAGAAAAGTAAAAAAAATAAAAAGAGTTCCTGGGCAAACTTAAATTGTTCTCTGTCTCTGCTTCTACAATGTGAGCAAACTCCACCTCTTTTATTTTGAAAAACTAGCGAGTAAATCTTTTTAATCTGGAATATTTGGTGTTGTTTGTGTTGATGCTTGAGATAAATAATGAAGTATTTATATGCATGCAAGTTATGTGAATATTTATATGCAAATAGAACTGTGCATGCTTAGTATCAGGTTTTTGCTTCTGTGTGGGAACAACCTGTTCGAAATTCAAACTCTTTCAACCCTGATATTTGTTAGATCATAGGATTTGAATAAATTTTGTTGATTGAACCTGTTGTAAGTTTAAAAAAAACAAATCAGAGCAAGAAAAAAAAATTAAGTTCCTCTGAAAAAATATATACAGGAAAACAAGCATAGGTTGCAGATCCAACCATGGTGAACTTTGATTTCAAATATGTTAATTTGAAGGCTTTTGAAAATAATGGTTTTTGAAAGTTAAATCAAAAATTTTAAGCAAACATTCGCAGGGTAATGTAAGGATAAACAAAATTGAGTCTTTTGGTAATTCCTGATGATCGGCAACGCACTAAGTCTCGCGATCATGAGTGAGTGTAGCTGGGGGATAGGGTTGCTTGAGAAAAATACTCAAAATAATTTCAGATCACCGTGGACGGTGGACGAGAGTGATTTAGGGTCTAAGCCCTAAAATAGGACAGGGTCAAAATTGTTGCCATCGCGACGCCCCTGGTGGATCGAGTGCCACCAGACGGGGGAGATCGAAGCGTTGGATGTCAAGGAAGCTTTGGGTGTACTGGCGTGACCGCTGATGGTCGGCGTGGGCAGAACGAGGCGATTCATTCGGTGATAGTTTCATTCCAGGGGATGCTCAAGTAGCTCGATTTTGATTCTCGATTGTAACTTGATTTCTGGATCGCGCGTATGGTTGTCATGGTCGCTTCAATTTGTAGGTGGTGGCGAGATTAATTGGAGGTGGCTGGATGTACGTGCATCATGCACCGTGCACGTTGGAACCCGGATTGGAGTTTGGGGAAGATGAAGAAATGATGGAATGCAACGCGAGTAGATGCTCGAGAAAAGTAGGTGAATGCTTCGATTCATGCTCGAGTTTGTAAGTTAGGTACCTGATGTTTCCATTTGAACTTAATTCAACTGGAAAAAAAAGAAGCAGAGCGTATGCGAGAGGGAGAATGGGATGTCTCGTGGATGATGGAAGGAAACTCGAAGCATTTCTCGACTGAAGCCGGTTAAAATCTCGGGTTATATTGTGAGCAGGTTTAAGCTTTACAGATTTAAAGATAAAAATATTTAACAAGTTTTAGTGTTAATAAAGTAATAAATGTTTGATTACTTTGAGTTAAGAATTTGTTTCAAATTAAAATTAACCAAGTGAATATATTAGAATGTTTTTAAAATATAAATTTATGTTTTAATTAAGTAAATAATTTAAGTTAACTGTTAAAGTTAATCAACATTAAAGTTTTTATAATTAATAATAATTTATTTTCAAAGTCTAAAGAAGATTTTTTTTTGAAATGTTAATTAAGACAAATTATTATTTATTAATTGTTTAAAAAGGGTAGTGAAGAATGGAAAATTAATTTTAAAAATTGTAAGTAACTAAGTGATTAGGAATTGGTCAATTTGAAATTGAAGACTAAAGATGGATTAATCTAATACTTAGGGTTAATTATTTTAAAGTATAATTAATTAATGGGGTTAACTAATTGAGGTAATTAAATTAAGAACAATTCATTAAAGGTTAATTAACTTAAGGTAATTAAGAAATCATTATTTATTATGGAGTAATTAATTGAGGGATTAACCTATTAATTAAATCAATTAAGGATTAATTAATTATTGTAGTAAATTAAAGAATAAGTAATTAAGATTAAATTAATTACAATTAAAGGTTAATTAATTAAGATAATTAATTAAGTAAATGACTAATGAATAAAGGAGGGTTAAGACTTAATTAATTGTAGTTAATTTTAATTCATCATCGATTTAATGATTACAAATAGGAGTAATTATGTGGGTAATAAATTTATAACCACACGGTTTATTCATCTTAATTTAAAGATGTTTGATTGTTATTGGGTGTTCTGTGATGGATGGATATGTTTGATAAGTGATGCTTTGTGCTAAGCTGTTATATCTGTGATGTATATATTGTTGTGCAAACCCTGTGACCCGTAAAACGAAGTTTGAAATTCGATGCGACAGGGAGTCGGATTCCAGTCGGTTATCCGAAACCCACATCGAATCATATTAGTTAATCTTTGTGAATGATATTTTACTTTATCTATGAATCTGTGAATATAGATAAGCGTTATAGGTTATACCGCTTATTGATATGATTGAACCTGTGATGATGATGTTGTGCACTATTGTGTTGAACCCCTAGACCACACCTATACACACACAAATATGGATTGCACGTGGTAATGGGTTAAGTCACAGATTTTAAAAATCGTTTTAAAATTGAATTTTTCCAAAATAGTTTTGGAATTAGAATTGAAGCTTTTGAAAATGAGTTTTCAAAAATAAAAGTTATTTGAATAACTTGATTGAGTTTTGAAATTTAAATAAATTAATTTAAATTTGAATTCAATATTTGAAATTGAATTCTATGACTTGGAAACTATTGTTTAAAAAGTTATTCAACTTACAAATCAGTTATATGGGTTTTAAACCATTTTTTTTAAAGGTGATGTTTTGAAATTTAAATTCAACTCAGGATTTCAACTTGTATAAATTAGATTTGCTTTCTCATAAGAAATGGACTTCCAAGTTGTGTTAAAAGGATTTTCAAGTCTAAAAAGGAAAATTGTTTTCCAAGTTATAGATAAATATTTGGAAATGGGTTTGAAAGCTATAAATCTTTAGTTTTAAAGATTTTATTTGGGTTAATCCAAATTTAATGGGAATTGTTTTGGAATCTATGGGTAGATCTGTGTGAAACTGGGTGAAAATTTGTGAAATAAATCCTTTTGTTTAAAGGTTTAAAATGGTAATTTGTTAACCATTTGAAAGAAAAGTTTTGGATTTTATAAGTTGTGACTTAACTGAAATCCCATATCCATATATTTTTAAATATGGAGCTTACTATTCGGTTTAGCCGGGAGAGGACCTTGTGTCATATAACCCATTCCGAATAATGATACGACGTTATGGATAGCATTTGAAGACCGGTGGTGAAGACCAGGTATTTGTGAGAATGATAGGATATCTATCGATTGTCTCTGCACTGAGTAGTTATGGTATAGAGATTCCCTAAGTGATGGGAAGTCCGATCGGGATTGTGGACACCCGGATTTGCAAGGGCTTCTTCGGAAGTGCCTTCGGTTCTGTTCGAACCCGGAACAAACTTGTATGGTTGTATGTCTGACACTACACTTTGAGATATTAAACTGATCTCTATCAATTACATTTCTGCTTGGTGGCGGAGAATTTATTCTCTTAGCTTAACACCCTTCTCTGAGATGTACGAGCTCGGAGGTTATGTAGTTGATATTTATCAGTGATATACTCCCAAATTTGGTAGTGTGGCATGTTGAGTGCTGCTGTGTGTTGATGATCATTTGTTGATCATTTGTGATCAAAGCATGGCTTTGTATTAAGCGTAGCTTTGTGGACGAGACTGCATCAGGACCTCACACCCCGGAAATGGTCGAAACAGGAAAGATGCGGCAAGGTTATGAGGGTCGCGCCCTTTAGGGTTTGTCATTCCCTTTTGGTAAAGGGTGGTATCATGGTATGGAGCCCAGATACTTACTCATGTGGATACTGCAGATCTATTACTTTGTGATTGCTTTGTGGTTGTTGGATTAGAGGTACCTCGGATAAAGGTCCCAAAGGACCGGGGGATGGCACGCTCGTGTAGTAGTTACCTAGTTACAGAGGTAACCCGGCCTTGTGTTGGCAGAGATCTAACTGTAACGTTAGTTTCTCGGGACGTCCCACCAGAGGCGATCCCATGTGGCAGTAGGAAGTTCCTTAGCCTGACCATTTGTTGGAAATCCATTCTTCAATACGCGCCTTGTACGGTTTTAGTTGTATTACCTGCCATCTACTTATGGTGGCGCCCCACTGTTTGGATGGTAGCTATAGTAGGCATACGATACTGGTCGTATGTTGGCTAGGATTTATATCTTACTTTCGAAAGATTCTCCTACACTTTGCACTTATAGTAATAATACAAAGAAATTTCTCGTATCAAGCATATTTGAGTATCATAAGGAGAAATCTCCTCCAATTCTACGTTTGCATTGTGTGTGTGGCGGGAGGCCTTATGGTAGTTTCATTTTCCAAAAAGCATTGCGGATTTCAAATTTAAATTCTTTTGTTTGTTTTATAAGACCAATTGCTTTTGTTTGCTCATACCAGTCCCATGACTGACCTGGAGTTTACTGTTCCTTTCCTAATCTCTGGGTGCCCACTATTTTCCCCACACGGGCAGTCTAGAGTTGGGTTTTCAGATAATCAATAGTAGGTGTAGATTCGATAGCTTTCAGCCTAGGATTTGGCAATCGCTTGCGGACGAGACTTGCTCTTCTTTGCGTATTGTGATTGGGAGTTCGAGCTATTGCTAGATTGGTGTTTTGAAGATGGAGCTCTTTCTTGAAGACTATATTGGAGATTTTGTTCCGCTGCTAGTGTTATCTTTTCTTTCCGCTGCTATTTCTTGTATCTCTGATGTATATTAATATTCATTGTATCATTCTGTTGTATCAGATATTGTATCAAATGTTGTATATTGATATATGCTATTCATTTTCTTCCACTGTGTTGTACTTAATGTGTTATAAGCTCCGGCACGACTCAAATTTCAACGTTTGAATCTGCGGCATTCAAGTACAGTGGAGTACGGATGTCGATTTTCCAACGCTGGAATTTGGTCTGTGACATATTTATTACTGTGTGATGTTGTTGGTTTAGAGGATCCTCGGATAAAGGACCCAAAGGACAGGGGGTGGCATATCTTAGGTTTTACTTCCCGGGAAGGGGGTAACCGGCCTTGTGTTGGCAGAGATCCGGGTAAGTTCTCGGGACGTCCCTCCAGAGACGTACCCATGTGGCAGTAGGAAGTTCCTAAGCCTGGCCATTTGTTAGAAATCCAAAAAAACAATACGCGCCCTGTACGGTTTTTGTTGTATAACCTGCCATGGAATGTGGCGGTAACCTTCTATTGAACATGGTAGCTATAGTAGGCATAAGGGTGAAATGCATATTCTGGCTATGGTTAATATTATACTTTCGAAAAGTTTTCTGCACTATGCACTAATGATAATATTAAAAAAAAGATTTTGCGTATTAAGCTTGTTTGACTATCATAAGGAGAAATCTCCTCCAATTATGCGTTTGCATTGTGTGTGTAGTGGGAGGCCTTATGGTTGTTTCATTTTCCAAAAGCATAGCGGATTTCTTTTCTTTGTGAAAATGACTGTTTTTGAGAGCTCATACCAGTCTCATGACTGACCTGGAGTTTATTGTTTCCTTTCTATACTTTGGGTGCCCATAATTTTCCACACAGGCAGCCTAGAGTCAGGTTATCTTTATTCTGGAGCGAAGCCAGAAAAGAGATGCTGTGGAGATCGGGAGCAAGTTGGATGGCGAAGCGTATCACTAGTATATGTTTTATTCTTTTCCGTTATTTGTTGTTGTAACACTCTAATAATGTAATGTGATATAATGTAATAACTGATATAGTTCTTGGTTTTAAAGATATTCATTTATCTATTATATTTGTTCCGCTGCGATATGCGAGATTCTGTTTATTGTTTCTGTTCTTCTTCTATCTTCTTCTTCTTTAAATCCTAACGGTTCAGTTTTCCAGCATTCGATTGTATGGTATTCGATACAGTGACCTATTGATGTCGACTTTCGGGCGTCGAGAAATCGGGCAATTACATGTAATGACCTGGAATTTTATCGCTTAAATTTAGAATATTTAATTAATTTTAAATACTCAAATAATAGATTTTAGATATTAAATAATAAATTTTAATTAATTATATAGTGAAAATAATTCATTTCAAATGGTTTAATAAATATATGAACCCATTTTAGAAAGAAATTAGCCTTGTCGCGTTTTTGCAGATAGAAAATGTAAGTTCCAAATTTTTTATCAATTGTTATAAATATAATAGCCCTAATAAACTTCATAAAATTTTTATGTAACAATATTAAGTGATTTATAATGGTTTTAATTATGTCTACTAGTTTTGTAAAAATATATAAACTTCGTCGCATTTTGGCACATCGACTCGTATTCTTACAATTGGATTTCCATATTGGTAAATCTAGGTTTTAACTTAAATTATCTTATTTTAATTATTTATAGATGATAAGAAATTTATTTTCAAATTTTATTTACATAAATAAATATTTTGATTAAAAGCTGAAAATGTGACATGGATTCACCTTTCGGGTTTTCGACCTTTCGTCTAAAAGAAGTTGTTTCAAATCTTTCCAACGTTATTTGATACACATACACACATGCCTATACATACATATGCTTACCGATATACCTTTACAATTAGTCAAGTCAAAGCTAAAGAAAATATCTAAAATAAAGTATACATATTCATATATGAACTCCTTATATGTATATAAATGTAAACTTTACCCTTATTTCTCAAAGCCAACCCTCAAATCAACTTTTCTTCACCTACACATTATGACATGAGGGGGACAAGTGCATATGGGGGGACAAGGGAGGTAACATATATGAGATGATGGGGAGGGGATATTTTAGTGCATTTTCAAGCTTAGGGTCTAAGACTGCTAACCCTATAAATCTCATCCGCATCTCCAAAAATTCATTCATTCCTTCTTCATCTTCTTCGTCCTATGCTCTAATGGCTTCTTTTTTCATAGAAAAATAATGGTAAAAATATAAGAAAGGAGGAAATAAAATATACGTACACTTCCATTATCATTCCACTTCCAAAACAGTGCCAAACCACTCCCTTCCTATTCTATAGTGCATGGCCACACCTCCACTTCCACCTTCGCTGAACATTCACCTCCCCTAGAGTCAAGGATAAGCATCCCAAGGAAGGAGGAGCAAGTTCAAAAAGCTCCAAAGTGGAGAAAGGGGAGAAGTGCTGCCAAAGTACCGCCGAATAATTTCAAGGTGTTCGAAAGGAAAGCTATAACAGTGATTATATATCATAAATTTAATTCCTTTAAATCTTAAAAGTGATTTTAAATGAAGGTATGCGTGATTAATTTTTTAATTAAAATATTTGGATAAATATTGGTTGATTTGATTGGTTGGCAACTTGGTTGTGTTTGGTTGATAACTTAGTTGTGATAGATAGAACTATTACAACTAGTGATGTGCAAATCATGTACAATGGAATTGAAATGATTAATTTAAATATCCATTGTTAATTCATGAAAAATAATCCATATATACTCTGAAATAATATGTGTTTGTGTAGTATTAAGCCCCTTTGATTTATAAATCAAGAAAGCATCATTTTGTAAAGGTTGGAATTTGGTTTTGAAATAGAAGAAATCAGAAAGGAGTAGCTTTAAAATAATTTATAAAATAATTTTTATGATTTGATCTCAAATAATAATAGTTTTAAAAAATGAAAATGATATCATATGGATTATATAAAAGAATGGTAAATAGAAAAATAGAAAATTGAATATTGTAATGATATAATATTATAAGTTTAGAAACAAAGTGAAAATGGATTTTGGAATCAAGTAAAATAGTAAAAATGGGTTTAAAATGGTTAAAAATGTTGTATAAAAGTTTTAAAAGTGTTTCGACAATGTTTGGAGAAGCTTGAATAATCGAGTAAAAAAGAGCACACCGCGTACTAGTAGTTCACGATTTCTCGCTGTAAAAAGTTAAATCAGTGTGCAGAATGAATAATGAGTCAAAATTTACTAAAACAATATTTATCCAGAACCTTATAACTATATTTTACAAATGAAAAAGAAAAATCGAGTTCTCATTTAATAAAGTTGGAGATATGTCCAAATCAAGTTTTCAAAATAGTTGCGTTTTGGCAGTTCGTAAAACATAGTTTTCAACTTTTTAATTTAGATATTTTAATCTTTCTAAATATGAAGTAAATCTAATAAACATGTTAAAATGTTTTAAAAGGGATTTGATTTATAACAATGGATATTTATGTAATGGAATAATACTTTGATCCATAAAACATTAAAATCAGAATTCACCAGCAATTTAACGACTGAATTTAGCAATTTTTGAATAAAAGATTTAAACTTTGATTTTTCTTCCCGAATCTTTTTAAAATGTTTTCCAAATAATTACACAAGTATTTTAATAATTTAGAGTTGATTAAATAATTTGACTACCTTACGAATGATAGATAGGTAATCTCTAAGCTTGAGTTTGGGAAACTGTTGCCTACACACCCTTGCTATCTGGACAGACCTAATGGAAGAGGCAGTAAAATTGATTTACTCGGACCAAATTTTTGTACGATAATTTTTTTTTTTATAAAACCATATTTTTTAAATAAAGTGGTAGATTTATAAACAGTGTTTTATAAATAAAGGGATATATTTAAAAATGGTATTTTGACAAGTGTTATAAAAAAGGTTTTTTAAAAGAAACGGATTTTTAGGTGAAATTTCATAAATGGAAGCTCATAACGGTCTAGAATTTCGATCGTTTGAATTTGAAATATTTAGTTAATTTCAAATAATATAAGTATTTCAAATAATAAAGAGTTAATTTATAAGTTAAATAACATGAATGTCAAATATAGCGATTTATTGATAATTAAATTATTGAATTAATTATTTAAAATTATTTAAATAATGGAATCTTGAATTTAATGTGTATGAAAATTATTTCGGAAGTTGATTTAATGTGACGCTCCACATTTATACTTACACTAGCCAACACTACGGGGTAATGTCGTCGACTAGCGCGAAGAATAAGGCTGTTGAGGAGTGACTATCTGTGTAATTGCTTTGTGCAAGTACCGATATGTCAGTATGACTTGCATTTCATTTTAAGAGGAAATCTAACATATCAAATACAAACTCAAAACTACTACACAGTGGCTATGTGGCCTTCGGAAACAAATATAAAAATATACGTAACACAAATCAGTCAAAGATATTCATATCACAAAGGCGGAAGCAGATATGAATATAACACATAAGAGTGTACATCAAAGTAGTGGTCAAACAAGATCCCTCACATCACAAAAGAATAAGTATACATCAAGGATTCTCCGTCTCAAATGTATAAAAGCAAAAACTACTAAGCTAAAGTAGTTAGCCAAAAGTCAGAAGCTAGCCCCTGCTAAGATGTCAAATCGTTGCACTTGTAACACCTCTATCTGACCCAAGTATTATTTAAGAAGAAAAATAATAAACGGATCAGTCTAGCTATAAATATCATATGAGATGAGAAAGGATAAGAGATACCATAAAAATACATGATAAGAATAATGCCATACTGTGTCAAGTATACATTTGATAACAACAAAAATCATACAACATCTCAAATCTCCTCAAATATCGAAAAAGAATATCACATTCTTTAGCTTATTCATCAAACCTCAAATATTGAAAAAACATATCAATGCCAATCACAAAAATTGGTGAAACGCAAATTCCAGAAATCAACAACTAGAAATCCAGAAAACACAAAACGGGGAGGCCTATAACAAACGAGAGCTTGAAAACTCACCAACACATGTATCACAATTGGAATGCGGCTCCATGGTCTCTAACCATAGAGCCAGTGCAACGGCTTAGTACAAAGACGGTACGCCCGAGTAACCTGAAACTCGAATAATTCGAAAGAACGACATAGTACAATGACGGTACGCCTGATGAACCTGAAACTCAAATAATTCGAAACAACGACGTAGTACAACGACGGTACGCCCGATGAACCTGTTAAAAGATCATGGGTCGCTACCCCACAAGAATTGAGCCAAAGATCCATAAAATAAGCGTAAATTACATCAAGCTAGTAAATAAATGAGTTTAGCTTCATGTCCCATAACCACTGGCTTAACTTAAATATTTACGAACAAATTATAGATTTCCATTCATAACATAGAATGTTCATCATTGATAAAAAAGAAGTGTAAATTACACTAAGCTAGTAGATAAATGAGTTTAGCTTCATGTCCCAAAACCACTGGCTTAACATAAATATTTACGAGTAGATTGTAGATTTCCACTCGAAGATTGTCACGAGAGTTCAATCGAACAAGTCTAAGAATTGACCGACGAAGTAAACGCAAGCGTTTCATACCACTTGTTTTGCTAAGCCGTTTAATTAGATTTCTCATACGAATGAGGTAAAGGTTTGTATATACTAATAGATTGGAAAACGGTTTTATAAACAAGCTTTGTATTAAAATAGTTTCAGAATCGTTTTGGTGAAAGAGTTTGAATATTTATTACTAGTATAAAAACCTTTGTATTTAAAAGTGACAAATCATAGAAATGATTGTAAAAACAATCTATCACTAAAAATATACATTCGACGGCATGAATTCAAACCATAAAAATAGATATCAAATCCAATCCAATGGATATTCCTATAAAATCCATAAATGAAGTAATCAAAGTCGATAAATAGTGATAACAACTAATCGAATCAACAAAAATCGATAAAAATTGGAAATCCACTCAAAAACAACCAAAATAGGCAAAATTGAATAGTTCCAAACGTCTGGATTTTCAGCCAGACGTATGCATTTGGGTTCTAGAAATATAATTTTTTCCAGAAACCTTTCAGAAGTCTGAAAGGTTTAACCAGATGTCTGACAGTTTGTACCAGACGTCTAACAGGTTGTATCAGACATCTGATTCTGTTCTCTGCATTTTTTCTACATTTGTCATATTTTTCTCTTTTCCACAGAACCCTACCAGACGTTTGGATTTTTCAACCAGACATCTGGATTTTCTGCTAGGCAAAAATTTGCCTAGCCTATAGAGGGCAAATCCAAACTGAAAGCGATCGAACGAGCAATGGTTGCTAGGGATTTATGCCAAGCGACAATCCAGCCCTATAAGCTCTTCGATACATCACCAAAAACATGTTCAAACATCCAAGGTGGGATTTTTAAAGATTTTCACTTCAAAACACCAAAATTGAAATATTCACCAAATCAATTATAACCAAAAGCAAATGAACATGAGTAGATGTTAGGAATTCGTACCTAACAACAATGAAAGCAATAGATGTAGATGTGAGTTCAACAACTCACCTTTAAACCCAAAAACATGTAATGAGAAGCTCTAGACAAGGTAAGATCAACCACTCTTCAACTTCAACTCTAGAAGCTCCAATCTAAGATCATAGAAAAATATTTCCTAAATTTGATTATAGGAAATTTATGAAAATTAAAGAGGAATTGAGATGAAGAAGATGAAGAGGATGCTTACCTAAGCTTCTCTTTGATTTTGGACTTGAATTTGAATTTCCTAATGAAACTAGGGCTTAGGAATTTTGATTCCTTTTCTCTTCCCCCATTTTTCTTTAGCCTGAGAGTGTTAGGAAAATAGAATGAATGAATGAATGAAGAGGGGGTGGACTGTTGGGGATTTTTGTTAAAGGATTTGGGTTCTCTTATTGGGTTAGTGGTTGAAACCCAAGCCCAAAGCCCAATAGAAAAATAGCAAAATTTTACTCAACTCCAAACATATCGATGTTTATAAAGATCGCAAATGCCATTTTAGACTCAATGGAAGTGGTCTTGAGTTCGGATTCGACAATTTACAGAAAGTCGCGTTTTGGATTTTTAAATTCAACTAACAATGCTATATTTAAATAAATCATTTAAATATATTATCATAAAAATATGCGGGTTGTTACAGACTCCCATCCTTAAAGAAATTGTTTCCTCGCAATACCTAAGAAGAAGATAAAGTGTAACAACCATATTAAGGCAAAATAACACAAAAGAAAATTTTGATATGAGAAGTTCACCTTAAGGAGCATAATAGAGTAAGTCTGGATGTGTTCGCTCGATGAATTCTCTAGATTCCCAAGAGCAATCCTTAGGATTTGAGAGCGATAAGCGATGCTAAAAGAGAAAGATTTGCCTTTAAGGATACATTAAACAAGAGATGAACATGAATCGGATTCACGATCTTGAATCTCACAAGTAGACAAAGTCTCGAGATCACTCCATTCAGATATCATCATGGAAACAACTGCTTGTTGCTTTCGGCTAGGGCATCGGCAACATGATTTCTCTTTCTGAGAGTATAGAAAATATCAGGATCATAAGATGCAAGGAATTCGAGCCAACATGGATGACATAAATTAAGTTCCTTTTGAGATAATAAATACTTCAAAGATTTATGATCAGTGTAGAGAACAAATTTCTCTCCCAAAAGATAACGACGCCAAACTCTAAGAGCAAAAATAATAGCCGCGAGCTCTAAATCATGAGTGGCATATCTATTCTCGGTAGGCTTTAATTGTATAGAAGTATAAGCGATAACACATTCCCTTTTTGCATGAGAACGACACCCAAACCAATACGACTAGCATCGGTACAAACAGTGAAGTCTTGGTTCCCTTCGGGGATCACAAGAATAAGAGCATCGGAAAGGAGTTTTTTGAATGATCCTCCTTCCCGAAAAGCTTAAAACATTCAAAATTATAATTAACTTTATATATTCATCTTTTTAGAAAAACTAACTTATTACAAGAATTTACTATGTATGACTATCTCATCATATCGTTTAGGAGACTCCTATCGATACTGTTGATCAGGGACATCGACCAGAAGCCTTAAAGCACTCAATGGGAAATTCAACACAAAATCATCGTATATATGATAAATACGTATCTTATAAAATTTACAAATATTATTTTCTCATTTTAAGAGCAAAATCCAATTATACTTAAAAAAATATCTTATTAGAATGATTTGCAATTTTAAATTTTTGTTTGCACCCATAATTAATAAAGACAAAGACGGGCTCATCGAGATACTCATAGAATACTTGATTCATAAGATGGATGAAATAAGCTAGAGAGTTCGTCAAACCGAATGACATAACTAACCACTCATAAGAATCCTAACGAGTGCGGAATGCGGTAAGTGGAATGCTACGTTCTGCAACTCGTAGCTGATGAAAATCAAGGGCAAGGTCGAGCTGAAAAGACCTTAGCACCACTCAATAGATCGCTTAGGTGGTAATCCTAAGACAAACTCAAAGATACCGGAAAATTCACAAACTACTTGAATGAGGGAATAAAGTTTTCCTCATCATGTAAGTTTGAAGAATAAAATGATGCCATGGAATTGGAATTGAAATCATTAAGAAAAACAGAAATCTAATTAACAGATTGAAGATGTCGAAGATGGATAGTCCTGTCACGATATAGGATATGGGCTTCATAATGATCAATCCAATCATTTCCCAAAATCAATTCTGAAACCTAAGTAGCACATAACATGCAAATCAGATCGAAAAGCACTATTACTTAAAATAATCTCCACATCTTCACAAAGTAAACGGAGTGTTGCGGATCCACTCATCGAATTCTCATTACTCAGTGAAGTCATCAAGCCCATAATATTTAAAGAAAAAGTAACAACAGGTTCTTTTTATATAAAAGAGTGAGATGCGCCTGAATCAAAAAAAATTCGAATTGGATAATCACAAAAAAAACAATGCCATCAAGGACAGAATGAGAAATATCTTGACCAAGGGAAGTGTTACTAGGGGCTTGCACAACATTTAGGTTGCCCTCTTTCTTGCTTTGATGTTTGGAACATGAAGATAAAAGGTGACCATAACCTTTTCAATAGCGACAAGTAAGAGGGCTCGGACACTTATGTGCATAGTGATCCTTAGAATTACAATTGTAGCATCCTCAGGATTAGAGATTAGAGTCTTTGCTACCGAAGTTGTCAGCCTCCCTTTCTTGTTGGGATTAGGGCTTTTGAACTTAATATGCCTCTTCTTGTTGTTATGGAGGAACTTTTTGGAACCTCCAACATCATTATCACTTCCTTTATCAGCCTCTTCAAGCTGAAGAGTGATATCCACAAGCTGAATGAAAGGAACCTCAAGTTTCAAATGTAAAACCTTTTTGGGGATCTTACACAAAGCATAGATAAACCTTTGATTCTTTACAAGATCCAAAAGTTGTTGGGCAGATATGAATACACCATTCAGAGAAGGATTACTGGATTGACCTGCGTTAGGACTGCCAAGTCTAACCATATCGCTTCTTTAAGAAAGAAAGAAAGAAGAGAAAAAAGGTTATTCTCAGAATGAATATCAAACAAACTTTATTGATAAAACAAGGCATGACAAAAGAAAATAGGATAGAACGGGTCCTAAGACTCGATTCAAATCCTAAGGCATGAATCCTAAGAAAGACTTAGGATAATGATCCTTGCTAGATTATTCTACATTGTTCCGAAGTTTGGCTACAATACCAAGCTGTCACGCCCCACCTCAATACTCACAATAGCCAAGGACACTACGGGGTAATGTCGTCAACTAGCGCGAAGAATAAGGCCGTTGAGGAGCGACCATCTGTGTAATTGCTTTGTGCGAGTACCGATATGTGAGTACGACTTGCATTTCATTTCAAAAGGAAATCCAACATATCAAACACAAACTTAAAGCTACTACACTGTGGCTTTGTGGCCTTTGAAAACAAATATAGAAATAAATATAACATAAATCAGTCATAGATATTCATACCACAAAGGCGGAAATAGATATGAATATAACACATAAGAGTGTACATCAAAGTAGTGGTCAAACAAGATCCACTACATCATAATAGAATAAATATACATCGAGGAGTCTCTATATCAAATGCATAAAAGCAAAAACTACTAAGCTAAAGTAGTTAGCCAAAAGTCAGAAGCTAGCCCCTGCTAAGAAGTCAAATGGATGCACCTATAACACCTCGGTCTCACCGGAGTATTATTTAAGAAGAAAAATAATAAACGGATCAGTCTAGCTATAAATATCATATAAGATGAGAAAGGATAAGAGATACCACAAAAATATATGATAACAATAATGCCATACCGTGTCAAGTATATATTTAATAACAACAAAAATCATACAATGTCTCAAATCTCCTCAAATATCCAAAAAGAATATCACATTCTTTAGCTTATTCACCAAACCTCAAATATTGAAAAAACATATCAATGCCAATAAAAAAATTTGGTGAAACACAAATTCCTGAAATCAACAACTAGAAATCTAGAAAACACAAAAGGGGGAGGCCTATCACAAACGGGAGCATGAATACTCACCAATACAAGTATCACAATTGGAACACTATTCCATGGTCGCTAACCACAGAGCCGGTGCAATGGCTTAGTACAACGACAGTATGCTCGAGGAACTTGAAACTCAAATTATTCGAAACAACGGCGTAGTACAACGGCGGTACGCCCGATGAACCTGAAACTCAAATAATTTGAAACAACGATGGTACGCTCGATGAACTTGAAACTCAAATAATTTGGAACAACAACGTAGTACAACGACGGTACGCCGGATGAACCTAAAACTCAAATAATTCGAAACAACGACATAGTATAATGACGGTACGCCCGATGAATCTGTTAAAAGGTCATGGGTCGCTACCCCACAAGAATTGAGCCAAGCTCCATAAAATAAGTGTAAATTACATCAAGCTAGTAAATAAAAGAGTTTAGCTTCGTGTCCCATAACCACTTGCTTAACTTAAATATATACAAACAAATTGTAGGTTTCCACTTAAAACACAGAATGCTCATCATTGATCAAAAAGATGTGTAAATTACACAAGCTAGTAAATAAATGAGTTTAGCTTCTTGTCCCATAATCACAGGATTAACTTAAATATTTACGAACAGATTGTAGATTTCCACTCAAAGATTGTCACGAGAGTTCAATCAAACAAGTCCAAGAATTAACCGACGAAGTAAACGCAAGCGTTTCATACCACTTGTTTTGCTAAGCCGTTTAATTAGATTTCTCTTACGAATGAGGTAAAGTTTTGTATATACTAATAAATTGGAAAACGATTTTATAAACGAGCTTTGTGTTAAAATAGAGTCAGAATCGTTTTTGTGAAAGAGTTTGAATATTTAGCACTAGTACAAAAACTTTTGTATCTAAAAGTGACAAATCATAGAAATGATTGTAAAAACAATCTTTCACTAAAAATCCACATTCGATGACGTGAATTCAAACCATAAAAATCAATATCAAAGCTAATCAAATGGATATTCCCAAAAAAAATCCATAAATGAAGTCATCAAAGTAGATAAATGGTGATAACAACTAATTGGATCGACAAAAATCTCTAAAAATTGGAAATCCACTCAAAAGCAGCCGAATAGGAAAAATTAAACAGTTTCAGACGTTTGGATTTTCAGCCAGACGTCTGGATTTGGGTTCTAGAAATATATATTTTTCCATAAACCTTCCAGACATCTAAAAGGTCTAACCAAACGTCTAACTGGTTGTACCAGACGTATGACTGGTTGTATCAGACGTCTAACAGGTTGTACTAGACGTATGATAGGTTGTATCAAAAATCTGGTTCTGTGCTCTGCATTTTTTCTTCATTTGTCATATTTTTCTCTTTTCCAAAGATCACTACCATACGTCTGGATTTTTCAGCCAGACGTTTGGAGTTTCCTGCTAGGTAAAAATTTTCCTAGCCCAAAGAGGGAATATCCAAACCGAAAGCGATCGAACGAGCGATGGTTGCTAGGGATTTATGCCAAGCGACAACCCAGCCCTACAGGCTCTTCGATACACCACCAAAAACATGTCTAAACATCCAAGATAGGATTTTTAAAGATTTTGACTTCAAAACACCAAAATTGGAAAATTCACCAAATCAATTCAAATCGAAAGCAAATGAACATGAATAGATGTTAGGAATTTACACCTAACAACAATGAAAGCTATAGACGTAGATGTGCATTCAAGAACTCACCTTTAAACCCAAAAACAGGGAATGAGAAGCTCTAAAACAAGGCAAGATCAACCACTCTTCAACTTCAACTCTAGAAGCTCCAATCTAAGGTCATACACAAAAATTTCCTAAATTAGGTAATATAAAATTTCTAAAATTTGGAGAGGAATTGAGATGGAGAAGATGAAGACGATGCTTACCTAAGCTTCTCTTTGATTTTGGACTTGAATTTCCTAATGAAGCTAGGGCTTAGGAATTTTGTTTTCTTTTCTCTTACCCCGTTTTTCTTTAGCTAGAGAGTGTTAGGAAAATAGAATGAATGAATGAAGAGGGGGTGGAGTGTTAGGGTATTTTGTTAAAGGAGTTGAGTTCTCTTATTGGGTTAGTGGCTGAAACCCAAACCCAAAGCCCAATAGAAAAATAGAAAAATTCTACTCAACTCCAAACATATCGATGTTTATACTCAAAAAGGTCCCAAATGCCATTTTGGACTCAATGGAAGTGGTCTTGAGTCTGGAGTCGACCATTTACAGAAAGTTGCATTTTGGACTTTTAAATTGAATTAACGATGCTATATTTTAATAAATCATTTAAATATATTATCGTAGAAATATATGGGTTGTTACATTTAAATTCTATTTGAATAAGAAGAAAGATAACAAACTTTTAATTTGGATTTAAAAGTGATTAAACTGAAATTGGAAATTTCTCATTTTAATTGACGTGGAAAAAGTGGCCTTCTAGGGCACTATCTCGGATTTCGACGAAACCGGATTCAGAAGATCCGTAATAGTGAATTATTATTGTATGCCTTCAAATTTCAATCCTATCGGACAAATCGCTTGGTCATGCGAGTTTGAAACGCATGATGTAACGTCCCGCCTTTTCGCATGCTTTAAATCGACACACGTGTCAATTCAAACCATACGGAATTGCGGATTGTTATGGGGTAAATAAGAAAAAGAAGGAAGAAATAAAACAAAACAGAATCTCGTAGCGGAAGGATAAAATATAATAATCAAATATACAGTTCATGAAGCTGTTTACAAAATATTAGTTTTTCTCATACAATATATACATTAGAGTTGCATATACCAACGAATAAAATCGATGTAGCGAAATACAGTGTAGTGGAATATAATATAATAATAATAATGAAATCTTCGTCTTCGCCCTCCAGAAATAAAGTATTTGATCCTGAAAAGCTCTGACTGACCCGAGCGAATTGAAAAGACAAAACACTCGAGTCAGAACTAAAAGATCTTATGTAAGTTAAATCAACAGAAATAAATATGAGTGCAGTAACTTAAGAGATGTTGGGGATTCACATCTCCTAAGGATTCGTTAAACTATTTACTATGTAGTAATATTTCGCTAATATAATAATGTCTATTGTAAAATAAACTTACTTTTAAATAGCATTAAGGCTTTACATTTTCCACCTTAACACGTAATAGTACCAGTAGTCCATCCAATATCATAGTCCCTCCTGATCGGGAAGCCACCAGAGGATACCACACAGGCTACGGGAGAAAACCAAACTCGTACAAGGCGCGATAGGGTAGGTGACATAGCACAACTAGGCAATGTCAGGGTAGATATACCAATTACGCTTCCGGGTCGGTGGTAACGCGTAGCCGCAGCTACCGCCCACCTCGAGCCATACCCCCAAATAAAAAAAATCAAAAGTGGCCACCGAATCAATTCAAAAGTCAAAGTATAATATCGAAGGGATGTGTCCGATCAAAGATGCTACCTCAATGAACCCGTCAATCGCTTCTGTTTTAGCCACCTTATGCCAACTCACGGGATTTGGGTCCACGTATTTATCTCAAAGGAAACGCCGCCACCATCCTACTTCATTTTGGAATCTCCACCGCGTACACGGTTGTTAAAGTAGTTTTCGGAGTTGGCAGAGAGTATGACAACTTCCGATCCCGGTCTCTTTAACAACCAATCGTTATTATAACAACACGGTCTTTTCAAAATAGTTTATACTTTAAAACCAGAATATAATATCCATTTCAAAACCATATAATTACGATATCATAACCATTTTAACACCCAAATCAATATGATATCATTTTTATTTCAAATATATCTTTTCAAAAATCATAGTATTTACAAAAATATATACCTTAAACCCATAGCTTCGAAACAAAATTTTCAATGCTTGAATGGTTTAAATATAATTTTCTTTATAAAGTAAATTAACTTTTTAATTTCTCAAATCAATTCCCAATACAGATTTGAATTCCCAAATAAACCATTTAAATTTCCGTATATTTCAAACTTCCAATGTCCTATTATTTAGTTTTGAAATATTTGCACAATAAATTCATAATCATTTAAATAAACTCAAATTTCCAATAACTAAATATTTCCTTCAATTTATTTATACTAAAAGTATTCATTTAATTCAATCTTGGAAAAATCTAGTTATACATATCATATCCTTTAAAATTTCAAGTTTAATACATTTACATCAACTTATGGAGTTAAATTCATAAATACCTCTCGATTTCAAACAAATCTCCAATTTACCTTCAAATCTTAATTTATTTTAAATCCTCATAACTTTTATATTAAAGTATGATTTAATCACTTAATCATATTTATTTAAATAAAAATCAACTCCATTATTAACTATTTGTTATTTACCATATTCATACATAGTTAAAGACATGAATTTAACTATATATATAAAAGTAATATTTATATAATCTTAAAAATCAATATTCATTTAACCATACTATATAAAATAATAAAACTTTAATATTGGGCTTATTTTATATTTCAAAGCATATTTTTATATAGCTAGAATCAAAATATAAATTTCACGTTTATATAACATCAAAATCAATATTTACATAACCCGTGTATTCCTTTACAAAACCATAGAAATCATTTTCAAAATATTTTTATATAGATACCGCGGTGTATGTATAAAATTTTCTATCCTATGGTCAAGTGATACGGATATTTATCATTTCAATCCGTAATTTTTAAAAATAAAAAGGCGGTTGTATATCATTTCAAATCGCAATCCCGAATGAGATGAAAATGCATAATAACTTGCAGTTTATAACAATATACCATACAACATCCATTCATCCAATTCAATCATTTATCAAAATCATCATCAAATTCAAACAATACATCTATATATATCAGGTAATAAATACATGCATTTACTGGCAGTTTATTATGCAAAATAAATTAACTGATAATTTAAATGGAAGTTTATATGCACAATAAATTAACTAATAATTTACTATCAGTTTATATGCAATAGTAAATTTAACTAGCAGTTTATATGCAATAATGAATTAAACAACAAGTAAACTAAATGAATGCAATTTAACTGAGATAATGATGAAATATATTCCAAATAGCTATAAATAAATTTTTAAACCCATCATAAATCAATTTAACAAACATAAGAAAACTTAGAAGTTGTGAGTGGGTTAAAACAATCACCTTTTGAATTTAAATTGAATTTAAATTCAATTTAAACCCAAAAATTTGACCATCTCCAAATTCGTCCAAACTAGCGCCAAAATGTCCAGAATTTTATTACGTTCCTAACAAAAAAAATTGCGCGTGAAACAGACATCGTATGCAAAAGTTATGGTCGTTAGACGGTTTGAAAATGAAATTAAATTAAAATAAATAAAATAATACATTACCCTCACCGTTTGGCCACGTCACCACCCTTTCTATTGAACGCTAACCGCTATAGCAAAATCACGCACGCGATCATCAACGGCAAACGCACACAGTACTCGCACGCTGCCACCCACATCGCGCTGCCCACCTCGATTTTGACTCCCCAGAACGGCGCGCCGCCCCATGCCCCACGCGAGCCGCCTCCAGCCGGTGCACGCCGCCGCCGAAACGGCCTAGGGTTTGAAACCCTAAATTGCCAAAATCGAACACCTTCGACCGAGTTAGACCACACGACCGCCCTCAAACAGCTCCAAACTTTGACCTCTCCAATACCCAGAAAAGAATTTGTCGATTGCTGCTCAAATCAAAAACGCCCAAATCGCCATCATGGGTTTCGTGATTTGGTACTTTGACCACGATTTTCCGCTGATTCGAGCAACAATTGCAAAACCAGAAGCCATACGTAGATTCGTATCGATGATATCTTTGATTCTATAATTTTTCGAATTTTTTTCAAAGAGTTTGAATTTCATTTAATTTTTGAATTTGAAATTGGATCTAGGGTTTGCAGCCGTTGGAAGAGGAGGAGCTGATGGAATTTTACGCCCAGACAATTGAGAATAGATGTAGGCTAGGGTTTATAGCAGGATATTTATAGAGAAATTTGAAAAAAAGAATGGATCAGATCTATTAGATATACGCGCTAAACGATATATGGCGCTAAAAACCGGTTTCGACTCCAGAACGAAATCGGGTCAATCCATATATCTGAATAGATGTTTTAAAATATTATGAACGCGATGGAAAAAGTTTCATGTCCAAATTCCATCGTATAAAGAAGTTATGACAAAATCAAATTATTTCAAATTGATTTCAATTGATTTCAGTTTATTGATTTCAAGGCGTTTCGCGTCCGTACGATCAAACGACAAGTCTGATTGATACGAAACTTGAAATCCTACAATAATTCACCGTTACAGATCCGATGAAACTTGTTTTGTCAAAATCCAAGTCAGTGACCAAAATGGCTATTTTTATATTAATTAAATAAATAAAAATTTAGTCAATTAAATCAAAGTTTCAATTTCAATTCGATAGTTGCCAATTCTTATCATTTTTAATTCCCTAATCATTTCAAATGATTAAAACCAATCTAAATGTCAAATTAAAGTTGATAAATTTATAAACTTTGTTATTAACCTCAATTTCATTAAATTCGGAAATTATACGTTTAATTTCCAAAAATTAAATTTGATTTTCTCCCTCTTATTATTCCATAAATTCCATCTTATGGTATAATTATCATGATTTACATCTTTGTGCGTTAAAATTTCCAAATTCATCGAATTTCAACTAACGTAGTAATTAATCTAATTAATATACATTAAAGTTCAATTAAATCCAGTTGATTTCCTTTTTAATTATTAACCCAACTAAGCGGGTAACTTATAATAAATCCATTGACCAATTAATTAGGTAATATTTAAATAATTGTTATCCAAACCTTTAATTACACATAGGAATTCACTATTCACAAACAAATGTTCCAATTCTTGTATGGTATTGATTTTATTCAAATTATTACGTATTACTTCCTTAGTTAATAACTTTTGAGTTGATTTCCCCACTTCCTAAATTTATATTAACGTAACATTTCCTTTAGATTTATTGAAATGATTTCCAATTCAATTAAATGAATTAAATATATATGTATAACTCATAATAATTTGTGGTCACAACTCTTAATCACCTTTTATAAGTTTATTATTTCCACTCCAAAAATCATCATTTATTATATATATATATATAAATTAATTAATTCAATATTTAAGTTTGTTTTTCCTATAATAAATTTATTACCAAGTATACATATACTCTATTCCAACAAATTGGAATTTCATTCAAGTACTATAAACAATTATTTCCCTATTCACCCTTTATTATTAACCCACAATCATTGCATTTATTATCTTGTATAGGTTTTATCCAATTACCACATATTCCTTTAAATCCGCACTAACGTGATATTCAATTCCATTGATTTGCATTAACTACATTCCATAAATCTACATTCAATTACTACGTTAAAATAAGTTTACGTTTCTATTAATTTCCATTCGCACTTTCGTTATTTTATATTACAATCATTAAAGTATCGTTTAACATCAACACAACCATTATGAATACTTATCAACCTCCATCATCTTTATTACATTAATTTACGTTTTATCTCATTATAAAATAACGCGTACATTAATTAATTCGTATTTTCATCCACTTCCATATATAAATTTTGTAACAAAGTTATAACATTTACATTTATTTTTCTTATTTTAGTTAATTACCAAATATTCCTATTTACACTCAATTATAATTTTGCAATCTTAACAATCCATAAATTGTCAATTGTCTACTATATACATTGATTACTATTAAATGTTCTCCATAAATTTGTTTACTTGGTTTCAATTTTTTTTATTCATTAATTACTGCCTAATAAATAAACTTATGTTTCTATTAAATTTACATTATTTCCAATTAATTGCAATATAAATTTTAAATTGTAAACTTTAATTTCAATTGCTTCCTCTAATTTCTAACATTCGTTTCAATGTAAATTTATAAGATTTTTAATTCCTTCTAAATTTAACTAAAATCTTATTAATTTAACTCATTTAAATCGTTGAATTTTACAGGTTGTTACTGTGACGCCCCACCTCTATACCCACGCTAGCCAAGAACATTACGGTGAATGCTGTCGACTAGCATGGAGAATAAGGCTGTTGAGGAGCGACCATCCGTGTAATTTCTTTGCGCGAGCACCGATATGTCAGATAATATAACATGCATTCTATTTCAAGAGGAAATCCGACATACCAACACAAAACTCAAAGCTACTACACGGTGGCTATATAAATCCTTCGGAAACAAATATAGAAATAAACATAACACAAATCAGTCACAGACAATTCATATCACAAAGGCGGAATAAGATATGAATATTACACTAGAAAGTGTAAATCAGAGTAGTGGTCTAAAAAGATCCACAATATCACAAAAGAATAGTTACACGAACTACACAAAAGAATAAGTATACATTAAGGAGTCTATATCTCAAATGTATACAACAAAATAACTACTAATCTAAGTAGTTAACCCAAAAGTCAAGGAGTTAATCCCGGATGAGAAGTCAAGCAGAAGCACCTGTAACATCTCGGTCTGACTCGAGTATTATTTAATAAGAAAATAATAAACGGATCAGTCTAACTATAAATATCAGATGAAACGATATAGAATAAGAGATATGACTAAACACGTAATAATCACAATGCCAAGCTGTGATATATATATATATATATATATATATATATATACTTTGTTGATAATCATCAAGAGATTAATCAATGTCACCAAATCTACGCAAGAATCAAAGAAGTGTCATACTCTTTATTCCGTTCATCAAACCACAAATATTGACGATAATATCAATGTCAATCACCAAAGTCAAAGACGCACAAATTCCAGAAGACTACACAAGAAATCCAGAAATCACAAAAGTCAATGACACACAAATTCACCAATGCACAAATATTGATAAAACTTATCAATGGAAATCACGAAAATTGGTGAAACACAAATTCTAGAAATCTACACAAGAAATCCAAAAATCACAAAAATAGAGGGGGGAGGCCTATCACAAACGGGAGCATAAAGCTCACCAACACGTGTATCACAAACGGAACGCTAATTCCATGGTCGCTAACCATCACAAATTGAGCCGAAGCTCCACAAACGGCCCGAAGACCATGGGTTGCTACCCCATCACAAATTGAGTCGGAACTCCACAAAACGGGGTTTAGTCTCCCTCGCAGACAAAGAGACATCGCACATTGCTAGTCTAAATCACAAAGATGATCGTCATGATCAGCGAGAAGTGTCGATTACACTAAGCTAGTAAATATATGAGTTTAGCTTCATGTCCCATAACCACTTGCTTAACTTAAATATTTACGAACAAACTGTAAATCTCCACTAGAAAATTGTCACAAGAGGTTCAATCGAACAAGTCCAAGAATTAACCGACAAAGTAAACGCAAGCGTTTCATACCACTTGTTTTACTAAGCCGTTTAATTAGATTTCTCATACGAGTGAGGTAAAGGTTTATATATACTAATAGATTGGAAAACGGTTTTATAAACGAATTTGGTATTAAAATAGTATTGAAATTGTTTGAGGAAAGAGTTTTGATATTTACTACTAGTATAGAAAACCTTTATATTTTTAAAGTGACAAATCACGAAGAAGATTGTAAGAACAATCAATCACAAAAATTCACATACGAAGACGTGAATAAAATCCAACGAAATCGATAAAGGATCCATCGAAATGGATATTCAAAAATCCTTAAAAAGAGTCATCAAAATCATAATAGATGATAACAACAAATAGGATTATCACGAATCGATTTAAATTGGAATTCCAATCCAAAAAGGAAAATTGGACTCAAACAGCAGGTTCAGTCGACTGAACAGAGTTTTCAGTCGACTGACCCCGTGCATGGAAATTTTCCAGGTTCAGGAAACTTTCTGTTTCCAGTTTCAGTCGACTGTGCAGAAGTTTTCAGTCGACTGAATCATGCCTGGAAACTCTCGGGTTTCAGGTTCAGTCGACTGAACAGAGATATTCAGTCGACTGAATCATGCCTGGGCTGTTTTTTCAGCCTTATACAAATGAAGAGTAAACTCCTCCAAAATGCAACCGGACGAACATTGGCTCTAAGGGTTTATGCCAATCGGCAACCCGGCCCTATATGCTCCTCGATGCATCACCAAAAGCATGATCAAACATCCATAAAAGGATTTTACACAAATTTGACTTAAAAACCCAAAAATTGGAATATTCACAAAACCAATCCAAATCAAGAGCAAATGCACATGAAGAAGTGTTAGGAATTTATACCCAACAACCAAAGATAATTATAGTCATAGATATGAGATAAAAATCTCACCTTTTCACAAAATCGAACAAGAAGAAGCTTGAAAGCAAATGGAGAATCAACCTTTCTTCAATCATAACCCAAATGAGCTTGAATCTAAGCTCAAAAACAAGAACATTCCCGAAATTAGGTTTAGGAAATTTCTGAAATTGAATGGAGAAAGAGTTGGAGAAGAAGAAGGAGATGCTTACCAAGGGGTTCTTCTTGAGTTTGGAGCAAGGAGATGGATTTGCAAGAGAAACTAGGGTTTTGGAATTTTAATTTCCAATCTCTCCCACATTAACACTCTAAAAACTGAAATGAGAAGAGAATGAGGGTGAGTGGGGAAGAGTGGCTCAGATTTGAGCATAAGTTAACATAGGGTTGAGCCCAAAAACCAAACCCAAAGTAAAAAGTAGCAGAAATCAACTTTCTCCAAACATATCGAAGCTTATACTCAAAAAGGTCGCAAACGACATTTTAAACTCAATGGAAGTGGTCCCGAGCCCTAATTCGACCGTATGCAAAAAGTAGCTTTTCGGACTAAAATCCGACTAACGATAAAATATTTAAATAAAATATTTAAATATAAAATCGACAAATATGCAGGTTGTTACAGTTACACTCTCCCCCACTCAAAACTTTTCGTCCCCCGAAAAGAAAAAGAAGGGAAAAGAAGAATTAAGAAATCAACCTATCTTATTTAAAATATTAATTTTATAAACAAAATAAATTGCAAAATTAATTAATTTAAATAAAATATACCAATTTATAACCATTAAGTCTTTTATACATAAATCAATAAAGTTGGGAAAACATTTTTCAAAATATTTTCTAAGTCGAAAATTTACGGAAAATTTCGGCAGAGTCTCCTTTGTACGGAGAGGCTTGGGAGAAAATATAATATCAAAAATACAATATACAACATATATTTTTCAAAATAATATATATCCCAACTCGGGAAAGTAATATAATAATGCTGTAAACCGTAATTCGAAAACGTACCTTTTAGTCGGGCAATTAACGCTTCATTTTATGGAACCAAAAGCAGTAGCAATTGCTTCTGTAGCCTGCATTTCACTTATATAATCCAAAAAGTTTAACAATCATATAAAATGAAATATTATTCTTGTTTCATCCACTAACAAACAAAGCAATGTCAAACACAACAATCACTTGCAATCACAACATATAACCATCATACCGAATCAACATAATCAATCATTGATTCATATCAAACAAAACAAATAGTTGTTCGGGTTCAACTTTAAATTGCACAGAATGGAAAATAAACTACTTAGTGCACCATTTACTCAACAGTCTTAGATGGAACTAAATAGATTATTTACTCATCCAAACAATTTTAAAGTATCTTTGCCCAAGCAGCTATAAGTCTAGGAAACAACAATTCCACCCAATAGATTAATTTCATTTTTTATTAATTTCATTCATATAATAATTTATCTTTTATATTTACATTTTTTTTCTCTTACAGTTTCATTTACTTTTATTCATTTCTAACAAAATCTCATTTTCACTTATCCATATCATGAAATTTTCCTTTTATTATTTTACATGCATTTATTCGCTGCTTAACTTTATTTATTTACAGTATTCACCTTTCTGCTTATTTTCAAAATAAATGCCTTCAACACTTACATAATTTTATTATCATTTCTTTATAACCTTTCTATTATATTTAATTAGTGGCCTTTCAATCTTAACTTAAGTATATAATAATTATAACTTTCAATCCTTATTTATAAAATCATTTCATTAATTACTTTCATTACCTCAAATTTATTACTTGTACAATATCTATTACATCTTCTTATTAACATTTCAACTTTTGTAGCTTTTGGTAAGTTATATATATATTTTATATATATATATGTATGTATGTATGTATGTATGTATGTATGTATGTATGTATGCTATTAAGGATGTAATAGAAGTTACACAAGTTAATTTCTATTTCCTTAAAATTACTAAATGTTCAATAATATTATTCTTTGTTTCATAGGTTATAGTTTCAAATTTCCTTTAATTTCATTCATAACCTAGCGTTAAATTCCTTATTTTAATTAAAGACTCCAATTATTAATCGGTTACATTCCATTTCACTCCAATAACGGAAACTATTAATAAATCGGAAACTTAAGAATTAAATAACAGGTTAAATTTCAATTCATTTTAAAATAATAGATAAATATACACTTACAATTGATATATCCAAGTAGATTTAAAACAAATTAAAAATTCACTTTTGTTTATCACAATAAATCTGTAGTAAAACTATTACAATGGCCTTCCCACTTTGAAACTCGAAAATGAATGTCGATGATGCGTGCACTCATCACCAAAATTATTTTCCAACGACAGAGAGGGGAGTACAGAACTTATTTCTTTTCCAAATTTCTTTTAAAACATTTCTTTCAAATTATATTGAAATATTTATATCAGAAAATACTTCTAAAATATTATTATTATTTCCAAAATCATTTGAAAGAAATTTTCAAACCCTGGAACTTAAGTTCTTTCCAAAATTATTTTATTTGATTTTCAATCTTATTTCACTGTTATTTATAAATTTTATTACATAACAGCCAATATATTACAACCAAATATAATCTTTATAAAATTTATTACTTTATATATAGAGAATATAATAGGCAAAATTATTTCATTCACCTATATTAAAAACAAATATTATGTGGTCTGTCCTATTAAGTGTTTAGAAATCCCTATTGATGTCGCAAAGTCCCATGCACCAACCAGAATTTATAAATACAAAACGAAACAGATTAACATAATATTAAAGCCTTTTATAACACTAACAAATACGCTCTCTCATATATATACGCTCGGCAACTCCCATAGGGTATTACTACCTTATTAATAAAGAGTCAGACCCCACAAAGCTAAGGTTTATCGCTAAACCTCGCTCTGACACCAGATGTAACGTCCCGCCATTTCGCATGCTTTGCATCGACACACGTGCCAATTCAATCCATACGGAAGGGCGGATTGTTATGGGGTAAATAAGAAAAAGAAGGAAGAAATAAAACAAAACAGAATCTCACAGCGGAAGGATAAAATATAATAATCAAATATACAGTTCATGAAGTTGTTTACAAAATATTTAATTTTTCTCATACAATATATTTATCAGAGTTGCACATACCGATGAATAAAATCGATGAAGTGGAATATAGCGTAGTGGAATATAATATAATAATAATAATAATGAAATCTTCGTCTTCGATCCTGAAATGCTCGGACTAACCCGAGCGAATTGAAAAGACAAAACACTCGAGTCAGAACTAAAAGATCTTATGTAAGTTAAATCAACAGAAATAAATATGAGTGCAGTAACTTAAGAGATGCTCGGGAATCACATATCCTAAGGATCCGTTAAACTATGTACTATGTAGTAATATTTCGCTATTATAATAATGTCTATTGTAAAATAAACTTACTTTTAAATAGCATTAAGGCTTTACAATTTCCACCTTAACACGTAACAGTCCCAGTAGTCTATCCAATATCATAGTCCCTCATGATCGGGAAGCCACCATAGGATACCTCACGGGCTACGGGAGAAAAACCAAACTCGTACAAGGCGCGATAGGGTAGGTGACATGGCACAACTAGGCAATACCAGGGTGGATATACCAATTACGCTTCTGGGTCGGTGGTAACGCGTAGCCGCAGCTACCGCCCACCTCGAGCCACACCCCCAAATAAAAAAAATCAATAGTGGCCACCGAATCAATTCAAAAGTCAAAGTATAATGTCGAAGGTATGTGTCCGATCAAAGGTGCTACCTCAATTAACTTGTCAATCGCGCCTGTTTTAGCCACCTTATGCCAACTCACGGGAGTTGGGTCCACGTATTTACCTCAAAGGAAACGCCGCCGCCACCATACTTCATTTTGGAATCTCCAACGCGTACACAGTTGTTAAAGTGGTTTTTGGAGTTTGCAAAGAGTAAGACAACTTCCGATCTCGGTCTCTTTAACAACCAATCGTCATTATAACACCGCGATCTTTTCAAAATAGTTTATACTTTAAAACCAGAATATAATATCCAATCCAAAACCATATAATTACGATATCATTTCTATTATAACACCCAAATCAATATGATATCATTTTTATTTCAAATATATCTTTTCAAAAATCATAGTATTTACAAAAATATATACCTTAAACCCATAGCTTCGAAACAAAATTTTCAATAAATAAATAGTTTAAATATAAATTTCTTTATAAAGTAAATTTGCTTTTTAATTTCTCAAATCAATTACAAATACAGATTTGAATTCCCAAATAAACCATTTAATTTTTCATATATTTCAAACTTCCAGTGTCCTATTATTTAGTTTTGAAATATTTGCACAATAAATTCATAATCATTTAAATAAACTCAAATTTCCAATAACTAAATATTTCCTTCAATTTATTTATACTAGAAGTATTCATTTAATTCAATCTTGGAAAATCCAGTTATAAATATCATATCTTTTAAAATTTCAAGTTTAATGCATTTACATCAACTTATGGAATTAAATTCTTAAATACCTCTCAATTTCAAATAAATCTCCAATTTACCTTCAAATCTTAATTTATTTTAAATCTTCTTAACTTTTATATTAAAGTATGATTTAATCACCTAATCATATATTTTTTAAATAAAAATCAACTCCATTATTAACTATTTGTTATTTACCAAATTCATACATAGTTAAAGATATGAATTTAACTATATATATAAAAGTAATATTTATATAATCTCCAAAATCAATATTCATCTAACCATACTATATAAAATAATAAAACTTTAATATTGGGTTTATTTTATATTTCAAAGCATATTTTTATATAGCTAGAATCAAAATATAAATTTGACATTTATATAACATCAAAATCAATATTTATATAACCCGTATATTCCTCTACAAAACCACAGAAATCATTTTCAAAATATTTTTATATAGATATCGCGGTGTCTGTATAAAATTTTCTATCCTATGGTCAAGTGATACGGATATTTATCATTTCAATCCGTAATTTTTAAAAATAAAAACACGGTTGTATATCATTTCAAACCGCAATCCCGAATGAGATGAAAATGCAGAATAACTTGCAGTTTATAACAATATACCACACAGCATCCATTCATCCAATATCATCCATCAATCACTTATCAAAATCATCATCAAATTCAAACAATACATCAATATATACCAGGTAATAAATACAGGCATTTACTGGCAGTTTATTATGCAAAATAAATTAACTGATAATTTAACTGGCAGTTTATATTTACAATAAATTAACTAATAATTTACTATCAGTTTATATGCAATAATAAATTTAACTAGAATTTAACTGGCAGTTTATATGCAATAATGAATTAAATAACAAGTAAATTAAATGAATGCAATTTAACTGAGATAATGATGAAATATATGCCAAACAACTATAAATAAATTTTTAAACCCAGCATAAATCAATTTAACAAACATAAGAAATTTTAGAAGTTGTGAGTGGGTTAAAACACTCACCTTTTGAATTTAAATTGAATTTAAATTGAATTTAAATTCAACTTAAACCCAAAAATTTGACCATCTCCAAATTCATCCAAACTAGAGCCAAAATGTCCAGAATTTTATTACGATCCTAATAAAAAAAATTGCGCGTGAAACGGACATCGTATGCAGAAGTTATGGTCGTTAGACGGTTTGAAAAGGAAATTAAATTAAAATAAATAAAATAAAACATTACCCTCACCATTTGGCCACGTCACCACCCTTTCTATTGAACCCTAACCATTATAGCAAAATCATGCATGCGATCATCAATGTCAAACATGCACAGTACTCGAGCGCTGCCACCCTCATCGCGCCGCCCACCTCGATTTTGACTCCCCTGAACGGCGCGCCGCCCCATGCCCCACGCGTGTCGCCCCCAGCCGGTGCATGCCGCCGCCGAAACGTCCTAGGGTTTGAAACCCTAAATCGCCAAAATCGAACACCTCCGGCCGAGTTAGACCACACGACCGCCCTCAAACAGCTCAAAACTCCGACCTCTCCAATACCCAGAAAAGAATTTGTCGATTGCTGCTCAATTAAAAAACGCCCAAATCGCCATCATGGGTTTCGTGATTTGGAACTTTGACCATAATTTCCCGCTGATTTGAGCAACAATTGCAAAAACAGAAGCCACGGGTAGATTCATATCGATGAGATCTTCGATTTTATAATTTTTCGAATTTTTTTCAAAGAGTTTGAATTTTCATTTGATTTTTGAATTTGAAATTGGATCTATGGTTTGCATCCATTGGAAGAGGAGGAGTTGATGGAATTTTACGCATAGAAAATTGCGAATAGACGTAGGCTAGGGTTTATAGCAGGATATTTATAGAGAAAGTTGAAAAAAAGAATGGATCAGATCTATTAGATATACGCACTAAACGATATATGGCCCGAAAAGCCCGTTTCGACTCCGGAATGAAATTGGGTCAATCCATATATCAAAATAGATGTTTTTGAAATATTCTGAACGCGATGGAAAAAGTTTCACATCCAAATTCCATCGTATGAAGAAGTTATGACAAAATCAAATTTTTTCAAATTGATTTCAATTGATTTCAAGGCGTTTCGCGTCCGTACGATCAAACGACAAGTCCTATCGATATGAAACTTGAAATCCTACAATAATTCACCGTTACAGATCCGATGAAACTGGTTTCGTCGAAATTCAAGTCAGTGACCAAAATGGCTATTTTTATATTAATTAATTAAATAAAAATTTAGTCAATTAAATCAAAGTTTCAATTTCAATTCGATAGTTGCCAATTCTTATCATTTTTAATTCCCTAATCATTTCAAATGATTTAAACCAATCTAAATGTCAAATTAAAGTTGATAAATTTATAAACTTTGTTATTAACCTCAATTTCATTAAATTCGGAAATTATACGTTTAATTTCCAAAAATTAAATTTGATTTTCTCCCTCTTATTATTCCATAAATTCCATCTTATGGTATAATTATCATGATTTACATCTTTGTGCGTTAAAATTTCCAAATTCATCGAATTTCAACTAACGCAGTAATTAATCTAATTAATATACATTAAAGTTCAATTAAATCCAGTTGATTTCCTTTTTAATTATTAACCCAACTAAGCGGGTAACTTATAATAAATCCATTGACCAATTAATTAGGTAATATTCAAATAATTGTTATCCTAACCTTTAATTACACATAGGAATTCACCATTCACAAACAAATGTTCCAATTCTTGTATGGTATTGATTTTATTCAAATTATTACATATTACTTCCTTAGTTAATAACTTTTGAGTTGATTTCCCCACTTCCCAAATTTATATTATCGTAACATTTCCTTTAGATTTTTGAAATGATTTGAATTAAATATATATGTATACCTCATAATAATTTGTGGTCACAGCTCTTAATCACCTTTTATAAGTTTATTATTTCCACTCCAAAAATCATCATTTATTATATATATATATATATATATATATATATATATATATAAATTAATTAATTCAATATTTAAGTTTGTTTTTTCTATATTAAATTTATTACCTAGTATACATATACTCTATTCCAACAAATTGGAATTGCATTCAAGTATTATAAACAATTATTTCCCTATTCACCCTTTATTATTAACCCACAATCATTGCATTTATTATCTTATATAGGTTTTATCCAATTACCACATATTCCTTTAAATCCACACTAACGTAATATTCAATTTCATTGATTTGCATTAACTCCATTCCATAAATCTACATTCAATTACTACCTTAAAATAAGTTTTCATTTCTATTAATTTCTATTCACACTTCCGTTATTTTATATTACAATCATTAAAGTAACGTTTAACATCAACACGACCATTATGAATACTTATCAACCTCCATCATCTTTATTACATTAATTTACCTTTTATCTCATTATAAAATAACGCGTACATTAATTAATTCATATTTTCATCCACTTCCGTATATAAATTATGTAACCGAGTTATAACATTTACATTTATTTTTCTTATTTTAATTAATTACCAAATATTCCTATTTACACTCAATTATAACTTTGCAATCTTAACAATCCATAAATTGTCAATTGTCTACTATATACATTAATTACTATTAAATGTTCTCCATAAATTTATTTACTTGGTTTCAAGTTTTTTTATTCATTAATTACTGCCCTATCAATAAACTAACGTTTATATTAAATTTACATTATTTCCAATTAATTGCAATATAAATTTTAAAGTGTAAACTTTAATTTTAATTGCTTCCTCTAATTTCTAACATTCTTCTCAATGTAAATTTATAAGATTTTTATTTCCTTCTAAATTTAACTAAAATCTAATTAATTTAACTCATTTAAATCGTTGAATTTTACGGGTCGTTACACATGAAAATAAATTAAAGGATTTTAAATTAATATGATTTGATTTTTGAAAAGTTATCTTCTGAGTACGATGGAATTGGATTTCGATATATATATTCCATTGTATTCGGAATATGGGTATAATATATAGAAAGCTAGGCGGCACACTTTATTTGGTGTTCGAAATTTTCGTGGATAAATAGTTCTTTGGAAATTTTTTCCTAAATAGCTCTCAACCTCCTTCAATTGCAAACCCTAAATCAAAATCTATTTTTAGCGGCCGCCAAAAAAATATAACCATCCAATGGCCATGGTTGATTTGAGCCTCTAGGGGCCGAATCTACCTTCGACTTCAACTAGGGAAATGTAGAGTATGACGATACGAGCTTAACCAATAGTTAAATCATCAAGTCGAATGACCGAGGCGGAAGCAAGGCTCATCGAAATGCAAGCAGTCATATGGGTTTCGCAGCTTTGATTATCGAGCGTAGCACGCGTGTTTGATTTATCCTCCCATTAATTAAAGACAATAGTTTCCTTTAATTGTTAAACCTCGTTTATAAATCTATAATATTATTATCAAAATACGATTTTACAAATTTTCACTTCCTTCGAAATTATACCCTTTATAAATTTCATATGTATAAATAAATCATTGTATATGTACCTACATATGTATATAACTTTATACAAAGATAATTAATAAATATTATACCCAAATATTTCTATTTCCTTTTTAAAACCATATCTTTTATTATAAAGAATTGACATATCCTCCAAGATTTTAAAAATCTTTGTTCATGGATCAAAACCTCTTTTAAAAATATTTCATAAAACTATTAAATTATATATCAAAAAATCTTACTTTTGATTTTAAAATAAATTACTCCTTCAAATAACTTAAGACTAATTAATTAAAACATAAATAATTTTCGAATTCGATTGGAAATATTGTTTTTAAATTAATCACTATTTTATGGTATCTTATCTTAAAATTTTAAAATTCAAGCCTCAATGCTACTAAAGCACTAAAAAGCTAAATCATATTCATGTCATCCAATATAACATCCAACGTATCATATATCATAATACATATGAAAAATAAAATCAATAGTTTAAGGAATCCCGTAGGATCCCTCTAACCTGTCCTCTACATCACCTACGGTATATAATCATAAAAGTATTGACCAACCCCTTCGAGGCGAGATTCGTTATACAAACGGTCATCCGCTCTTACATGATTGTAATAGGGTCTCATCCGCACCAATATGCAGGAATATATCATATCCAACTAATAATAATTAGTAAATTATCCAAACAATCAATAACTACCAATAATAAATATCCAAACATCCGATAGATAATTTTTTTTGGTTAACTAAAAAGGTGAGATTAACTCAAACTAATTTTTGTTAGTCGCCAAAACGTTTCATTTTGAATTAAAATTGAATGGATGTTCAATTTTAACCCAAAATTCTAACTAGCTTTGAACTCTTCCAACCTAACTCAATAGCACAGTACTCGCTGATACGTACGCAAAGCAACCTACCGCCTTCTAAACGAATCTCGTATAGAAAAGTTATGAGTTTTTAAACATTTGATATAATTAATTTGTATTTAACTAAATTAGTTAAGTTTAAATTTAAATTTTACCCCTTTCTCCCTCAACTCGTGCTCGATTTAGGAACGTGCACTATTTCTTTTTTTATTAAATTTCATCGTCGATCGCGCCAGAACGCTGCAGCCAACCGCTGCTCCAGCCCCCGGTTTCACCGTCTCGGCTAGAGCCAACACCACCTCCATGTGCATGCTACGCTCGACAATCGAAGCCATGAAACCAGTGTAGCTGCTTTCATTTGGATGAGCCTCACCACTACCTTGGTCATTCGATTCGACGATCCAACTATTGGCTAAGCTAGTATCGCCGTACTACACATTTCCTTGAAGTGGAAGGCTAATTCGACTTCTAGAGGCTCTGATTAGCCATGGCCATTAGATGGTTGTATTTTTAATGGAGGTAAAAAAAATATTTGTGGTAAGGGTGTGCAAATGAAGGAAGTTGAAGGCTATTTATAGAAAATTTTCTAAAGTACTATTCACTGTAAAAAATTTGAACTCCAAACGAAGTGTGTTACCTATCATTCTATATGTTATGCCCCTATTTCGAACATAGTGGAATATATATCAGAAGCCAATTCCATCATATTCAAAAGATAACTTTTCAAAATCAAATTATACTAATTTAGATTCCTTTAATAATTTCTATGCATTTTGAACTTGCATGACCAAATTGTACATCCAATTGCCGCGAAATTCGACGGTGCACGATTATTCACTATTACAGATCTGATAAAATTAGTTTGTTGAAATCTGAGATAGTGCCCAAAAGGCAATTTTTTCACGTAAATTAAAATGAGTAATTTTCAGTTTCAACTTAATCGCTTTTAAATCCATATTAAATGTTTACTATCTTCCTTCTTATTCAAATAGAATTTAGATCAACTTTCGAATTCATTTTCATTCACAATAAATTCAAGGTTCAATTATTTAAACAATATCAAATATTCAATTTAAAAGTTTCATTATCGAATAAATTTCCATATTTGGAATTCAAGTTATTTAAATTATAAAATCAACCTTTCAATATTTAAAATCAATTAAATATTCCAAATTTAAATGGTTGAAATTCTAGATCGTTACACTTTCCCCCTTAAAAAGGAGTTCGTCCCGAAATGACCAAGGAAAATGCCCTACCAATTTACTTTCAAAACAATTTGTTAAAATAGGTAACAAAACTCCTTTAAACCTTTAACCTTCCGAAGTCAATTAGTTGAAACTTCTTATAAAAACTTTTTCTACGTCTTTCAAATAAATCCATAGTTACTAACCAGTACCATTCAATGTTATAAGACCAAAACCCAAATTTTAGGTATTAATTTTTTTTTCAAAAATTCTCAAAATTTTTCTAACACCTTATATTTACGTAACATTTCACCAGTGACTTCTTTGTGCGGCTCGATCGTAAAAATTTATAGTATGTATATATATTCACAAATAAACATCTCATCTTCAAGGATGAAGCACCTTGTAATAACCCAGGATTTTGTCGCTTTAACTAGGTAGTTGTATATGTTTCATATAGTCAATAAATGGTTTTATAAATAAGCACATTTTAGTAAATTAATAATGATGGTAAAATCATTTTTCAATTTTTTTTATCAAATTAAATAGTTTTTAGAAAAATAAAAATGTGACTGAAGAATGTTTTCCAAAAATTCGACCTTCCAACACTGGAAAGTTATCGAGAACGTTGTTCGTCTTTTTGCACCATATGTACACATATATAGTTGATAATTAACTAGGTAATAATATAATTAAGAATAGACTATCCTATTTTCATTATGCTTAGCAAGTGATGTGACAAGACATAGTTTTAAAATACATAATATATACATACACATATATACTTATGTATATACATAATTACACTTTAAGCTCTTGTCATTTCATTAGTACTACCATCATTACCCATCATTAAGCGTAAGACATAACTAAAGAGGGAAGAGGATGTTACAAGTAAGGGAAGAAAGAAGTTGATGTGACCTTGGACATGAACACTTTGCTATAAATAGTCCTCATTTTCCTCTCTTTTTCACTCTTTATCTTTCAACCATTTCGTCCTCATCCCTATCTCAAATTGATATTTTATTTTTATAAATCATTTGAATTTCGGTGGCTTCAACTTTCCCTTAGAAACTTTTTCTGATTTTGAACATAGCTGGGCCAAATTTTTGATTCTTTACAGCGTGTTTTTCAACCCTGAATTTTACACTCGAAAATGGTCCATCTTCTTTGAACCATAACTTCCACAAAATTTAACCTTTTTAAGTAATTTATTTCTTAAAATAAAAGAGAAAATAATAATCTAAAACTTTTAATTTTACAATTTTAGCAAAATCTAAGAGCGAAGGGTCCAAAAGTCGAGTGCAAAAATAACCTATTTTCGAGTTGGTTTTGGTGAATTTCCAAGCTTTACGAGTTCTAAAGTATTCCAAGTTTTCAAAGATTTTTGGTGAGTGAACTTATTATTTTTTAGGTAAGTATTTACCTTTATATATATTAAATATTTTGTGGTAATATAACTGGGTTGTTTGGTTGGATTACTATATGGTTCAAAAGTATCTATGTGTTGCTAGTTGTGGCTTAGATTTGATTTATGGATCAAAAGGTTTAAGCGATGTGTTTGATTTTAAACGATGTGATTTTTGGCTTATGATATGATGGATGATACGTTATGGATGTATAGGCATGAGTATGTGATGTATTCTTGGAAATTAGCACTTGAAATTGTTGGTGACATAGGAATTCCTTGGGTTTAAATTTGATTTACTTACTTTTTAACAAAAAGTTTCGTGATGATTTCTAACATTTAGTTTTTTCTCAAAAACTTTATGTTAAGTTAGCAAGTAATTTAAGGTTAGGGTTTTAAAGGGTAATTGAATGTTAATCGAGTTTGAAAGCTATGGCATCAATAGAGATAGTCGCTATGGATGTAGTTTCAATAAAAAGTCTGATTTTTGGAAATTAAGTTTTCACACTTTAAATTGTTTTAAGAAGAATTTTTACAAACTTCATAATGATGTTTAGGAATTAAATCAAGTTTTAATGACTAATTTTTAATTAATTAAGTTTTTAATAATTTATAATTAATTAAAGGTTAAATAGGTTTAATAATTATAATTAATTGAAGATTTGTTATTAATTAATTATATTTTAAATTTTAGATTTATTTTAATAAATTATTAATTAAGTAATTAATTTTAAAATTAATTATGAGTTAAATAAATGATTCATTTTTAATTTTTAATTAATTAAGTATAAGGTTAATTGTTAATAAATTATTAATCAAGTGTATTTTAAATTATATAATAAGTTTTAATTTATAATAAATTATTTATTAAGGTTTAATTTATTATTTAAGTTTAACTAAAGATTAATTAATTATTCAATAATTTGTAAAGGATTAATTTAGGTTTAATTAGGAGTTAATTGTTGTTTAACTATTTAATTAAATTAAGTTAAGTTTTAATTAAAATTAATTATGATTTAAATAAGAATTTAACTTATAATTAATTATTTTAAAAAGGGTTTAACGTTTTAAATCCTTTGGTTTCCAAAAGTAATTTGTTTTATGGTACTTCTTTTTCAAAGTTGGTTTTGAATACAAGTGATTCAGGTGTTGATACCATTAAGAAACCATATAACTATAATGAGTTATAATGTAGATTATTGGGTTTGTTTGTGTGGGCATGTGTTACCAGAATAAATCCTCATTCTGCTATACATTGTTTGTTTGATTGTTAGTTTGTTCGTGTGGACATGTGTTAGCAGAATAAATTTGCATTTGGCTTTTAATGGATTGAATTATTTGGACATCTGTTTAGCATGACTATTCACCATCCTACTATTATGTTATTCAGATACGTATATGATAGTTAGTTCATATTGACATGTTATTTCCTTCTTTGGATATGAGTTATATTTACATACATGTTAACCTATGTAAATAACTGTTTAGTGAATTAAAATTCAATTGAGATTGAATGGTAACTTAAAATTGCATCGTTGGGATTGCTAAGTCTCTTTTCGAAGTACTGATGTATTTTTTCCGAATTAACTTTAATTATTAAATCAATTTGGAGTTAAACGTTTATAAATGATTTTCAGATTATAGTCTTATTTTATAAAGCTATTTACAAATAACATCTTGTTTAAAAAGGGGTTAACTAAATAAAAGATTTTACCTAAAGTGATTTACAAATGATACCTTGAAGATGATAATTTACATGAGATTCTACAAAGGAATTACGAAGAAATATTTTTAAATAGTTTTAAAAATAGAGAGAGATTTTATAAATCATTTTAGAGAACATTGAAGGAAGTTTTGAATAAAGTTTAAACATTTGTAAATAGGTTTTAAATGTGAAGTGAACTTACAAACGAATTTTTATAAGGGATAAGTGGATGGGTATAAAAAAGTGATGTTTTAAAGGGAAATTGTTTAGCAGTTTAATATAGAATGGGAGAAGAAAGAATTTTCCAAATTTTTTTTGACAAATACATAAATTGTTTCCACGTACAAAAGGGAATGTAAGGAAAAGTGTTTTGAAAGGATCTTTTGACAAATTTTAATAAATTGATTTTATTAGTTAAATTTTAATTAGTAAAGGCTTAGGGGATCCCATAAGGAACTGAATCAATGTCTAATTATTGTTAAATTTAATAGTTAAATAATCGACTATCAAATCTAGACCAAGACGTAACTTTGGAAATATCTAGGAGAAACATGGGAAATATATGGTATAGCTACAATCAGAGGTGCTATATTGTATGTAAAAACTATTTTCGTTCTTCTAGGATAATTGATAAGGAAATCCATCCACAAACGATTAGGAGATGAACTCCCCTCTTATCTTTTGTCTATGTATTTCCTAAAGAACCGGAATTGAGTTTTCCGGGACTACCGAAAGTTGTTTCGAAGAGATCGGGATCAGATCTGTTTCTATTGGTTGTATTAACATGATAGGGGTTTCTCGCTTTTTTTTGGTGGCAAGCAAGAGACTCTTACCCCTATACGTCCCAGACCGGTAGTATAAGGCCTTGATGGTTGGTTTGCTAGGTGCTTACAGTTGCGAGGCTGGCCATAAAAACAGATTTGTGGTACTAGTGTATGCTATGGTGGGGCTGGGATGGTTGAAAAGCCTACCAGTCATCACTGACCAAAGGTTTAAAATCCTACGTTCGTTACAGTTAATATCGGAGATGAAGGTTAAGCTAGAACCTTGGATTTGATGGGGCTAACTCATCAAAGATAAGGTCAGTAGTAGCCTAGAATGAGTTTGAGTTTATAATATATAAGAGCGCGTATTTGTTAGTGATATAAAAATGTTTTATATTTTATTGTTTGATAGGTTGAGTGGTATTTGAATTCAGATCGATGGTTTGGCCAACATTGTCAACAGGAATTACTAAATACTTGAACCAAATCAATCGATTTAGTATTGTTTGGAAATTGGGTAAAAGAAATAATTTAACTCAGGATATATTTTACATATAAAGAATGATTTTAAAAAATAGTATAGTATAGTATAATATTTTTGAGGTGTTGTTTTAGGAGATAATAATGCTCTATTATTATCAATTAGGTTTATCTAGTCATGCTTGTCTAGTTTGAGCGTTGATTATTGTTAGTGTGTATAGGTAGCTCGCCTTCTTAAGATATGGATTAAGTAAATAGGAAATTGGGAAAAATATTAGAATGAACAGCTTATGAATTAGGTTTCACAGTTTGACTATGATGCGTTAGATGTTAATATTGGATTAAGATTTGTTTTGTTAAAAGGGTGTTTATTAAAGGTTGGAGTATTTGGAAATAAATATTTGGAAATGGACTAAATAAGAAGTTGTCCTTTAAATAAAAAGAATTTAAGTTGGAAACTTTAGAACTTAAATCCTAGTGCTTTTGAAAAATGATGTTTTAAGGTTTTGGAAAGTGATACTAGTATTATTCGTAAGTATTTTGGTTAAAAAAATTGGGAATAAAAATGTTAAGTAATAAGTGTTTTCTCTGAATTGGATAGGGGAATGAGTCTTGGTTGCTTTGTAATGATCAGAATAATATTTAGGTGACAATCATATGTTTGCCTAGGTGAACGTTGTAGTGCACTTAGTAAATTATTCTCTAATCATTGTACAATTGAAACAAATTCAACCTGAACGAACCCAAAGTGAGTTGGTGATAAATGTTTTGTTGGAAAATGTAAAGTATTATTCCAAAAATGAGATTTTGAAATAAAAGAAATATTTTTAAGTTAACTAGTTCGAGTGGATCGGAAATAATTTAGAATTGGGGAAGAGATGTGTTTAGAATTAGGGAAGAGATGTGTTCTAATGGTAAACAATTCTCTTGAGTATTACCCTTTTTGGTAATGGAATGCATGATACTCTTTGGTAGTACCAGATCCTTACTATCATTTTGGAGTTACTCGGGGTATATGTGTATATTTTCAATGATTGAAATATATAGTTTCATTTCAAAAAAAATTAGATATAAAAGCCGGGTATTTGGATCTTGTGTTTTCTTAGGAAAATAAATTCAAAATGGAATAGTGGAATCAAATAGGGATTTATATTCTTAAGCTATAGTAGAGTATCATCCATGTTAAAACCAAGAGTTGTTTGTGAAATGTTTTCATAAATGATTAGTGGGAATAGAATTGGTATTAATGACAACCAATGTAGTAAGTGTGTCGGTGGACATAGATCATTTATCTTTTCATATAGTTTTGGTCTAAGATTTGAGTACATGGCTTTGAGATATTTTAGCCATTTTCAAAAAAAATATTTATTACACAATTTTTGACGGCGAACGCTTGATGAAGATTTTTGGCATGGGACCAAAGTATTCTATCATAGTATGCGACTATGCAAGGAGAACTAAGATTCCAAATCGAGGAACCTGATTAGAGTCCGCACTAGAGAATCAAGTAAGTGATACTAGTTCGGAGGTGAAGTTATGTATTCGAGTGAGGATCGGCACTCAAAACTGAGTTACCGATTGTGGATTCTAAAGATTTGCCTAGTGCTAGAATAACTTTTAAATTTTATTTCCATGACATTTACCCTATCATAAAACTTGGTCATTCCAAATCGAGATTGATACAAGTATCTCCACCACTGAAGTGCTATAAGACTTCAGTATTTTAGTCCCCTTACTAAAGGTTTTAACTTTAAAAATCGCAATTTCTTTAGTCTATTTTTAGGTGGTGTAGTATTGAAGAGGATACTTTTGTCCCACTCTTTTACAACAAGGTTAACAAATGGCTTAAAAATGAATCTTGGAGCAATCAATTTTATTCGAACTCCATTCTTAACCTGTTCTTGATCACTGTTAATTTCAAACGAACAAGTATGTTTCTTGCTGAGACTGGCTTTTGATAGTAAAATATGATAACCCCGTTCAGAATGATAACATGTGTATATTTGCTATAATTCCCTTTTTCGGCTAGAAAGTGATCGTAACATAGCCATTAACTAATGTCGAATAAAATATTATTTTCTTGAGAGAAAATTTTCTTTCTGCTCTCCAAGGAAGCTGGATGAGGAGTGAGGGAATTCTATATATATAAATCGTTAATTATAAGATCTTCAACATTGAGTCGTTTTTGAAGAAAGCCTTCCTTTATATAACATATTGGCTAAGTAGGCCCCAAAAACGACCTGATCTGAAGAACGAACAGTTTGAAATAACACAGTAGAAATAAGATGAATGCAAAACATATAACAAAAGTCATATATTCCTAATACAAGTGCTTGTCACAAATTTATGATTATTCCCCAGTTTGTATGAAATAGACTTAGAAGGTAACTTGAAAAATAAATTCATACTTATAGCGCTTGAACCATTTATGGAAAAATCTTTGAGAAAATCATTCTGATTCAAAGCAAGTTAAAACATACACCAGGATTTAGGTCAAGTACAAATTTACATAAATATTGAAACATTTGAGTAAACTCACACTAAAATTTACCTGTATATAAAAGTTTCATAGTCGAGTGTCAAAAATACGCTTTAAATTAGTTGAGATGTCTCTCTATGCCCGTTGGTCCAAGAAGGGATGCGAATTCACCATTGCTTTCCAAGAAGAGTCGAACCAATTCTTCCTTACGCGAAACCTCATCAGATGATTCTTGGCAACAGTTTGCATTAAAATCAAAACAGAAGCTGTAATTATGCAAAACGACAAAAACATTTAATGAAGATCTCTAGAAGCACGAGAGAAAATGTCTAAATTTTCCCACCAAAATCTCTACTAAAATATGTTCGTCTTCCACCCTTTCTCTCTGTTCTAATTCTTATTATATAAACTTTTATCTCTACAAAAAACAAAAGAAAGAGAAAAACCTCAATGGCAGCCTGTGACCTCCACTAACTCCATCCCGATTTCGTCAACGCCGAAGTACCGCATTGTTGCTTTTGCTTTGCATTTGGATTATTAAACCAACGGCAAGAAGAGGTAGAATTAAATGGTATGCAGTCTAGCAATACAATTCATTTACAGCCCAATTTCAGTAATACATAATAACAACGTACTCCTTACTTTTTGATTTAGCCACAAATATGTTCTTGACGGATTTGGCTATCCGGGATGCTTCCAGAGGGAACCTTACGCTGATAACATACCTTATCAGCCAATTTAGGTTGTACCCATCGTTATTAACCCAATCAACTTAACTCCAGAACTGCCGCCTTTTCCAAACGAGCTGTAGGAGGAGGGGAAATTATCTTACCGTTTTTGCCAACTGCTATCAGTTTTTAGTCCTCGGATATTAGTGTCATTTTGAACATGTATGTAGCGACAAGCTATTTTGAAAGGTGTAATATGAAGCAACAAATATGTAAATATTTTAGTATTTTAGTTAAAAATTTAAAGTGATGTTGTGCAGCTAACAATGTGTTTGTTTATTTGCTACTTGTCTATGTGATGTCTAGCTCTAGGAAAAGGAATCGAAAGACTTCAAACTTTTTGACCTCGGCTAGAGCCTATTGTCGGAAGGTCCAACCACTAAACTATTTTGATCTCTCGATGATAAGGGAAAGTTGAAGCTAAAATACCTTCTGATCTAGTTAGGAGGGTCATAAGTACTAAATTTATCACTGTAGCCTTGATTCCCTTTGGAGGGATAAAAAGAACATTTTAAACTACCGAAGTAAACTTAAACGAATTCCAGGTTACCTTATTAACTTAATACTAAATGTAGTTTTTAAATACTACTTGAATAATGAGTGGGTAGGAAAGCTAATCTAAAATTTTAAATCAAATTTAGAAAATAATCTTTTTATTTTGGTAGAAGTTAAGATGATTGAAAGAATTCTTTTACTTATACTTATGTTTGCTGGAAAAAGAAGCTGGAAATTCTATAATTTTAGAGAAAGTGACTTGGAAAGTCGATAGCACCCCTATGCATGGGGGAGGGGCAAATGTTAATCCAAAAATTCACCTTCCGCCTAAGTCAGAAGGTCTCAAGCAGAGGACGAAAGGAAAGGAGTTCAGATCAGACCTTCCAAAGAGGTCAAAGGGATGCGGTCAACTATATAAAGCAGCTCAAGACCTTCTGAAGGAGGCAGAGGGTACTATTTCACAGTATCTGAGAAGCTCTTACCTTTCGAAGAAGGCAAACAAGTCCGGTTGTGTGACCCACTAACAACCTTTCCAAAAACTTAATAAGCCTTTCGGGCCAGTTAGAACACCTACTAAATACCGTTCGATAGTACTGAAAAGATTATGATGAGGGCAACTTTCATAAGACAGCAAAGAATGAAGGACAACCTTCCAACATCATTCCAGGAAGGCTCGGCTCTCAGCACTATTCAAGTAAAAAGCGACCTTCCGATAAAGTCAAAGGGTATACTGTGACGACCTGGAATTTTGAGCAATATCAATTTAATAATCTTTGATAATAATTAAATTGATTTGATCATTTTACAATTATAAATCGACAAGTTAAAATTATTTTAAAGATTAATAATAATAATTTGTTAATATCTATCAACATTTTTCTTAACAATATAAAATTTGGAAAATTCAATTCTTTTGAAAATCTATAATATTTTAATTTGGGAATATTTTTTTAGCAATTTAATATTGATAAGATTTATTTTCCAAAGGCTAATCAAAATATTTTCTAGTTATAATATGTATGTACTGATATATCTTGTAAATAGGAAGTTTTTAATATAATAAAAACTTTATATTCAAATTGTAATATATATGAATGTATATATTATGATTTGGTTTGTGTTTCAAAATTTAATATAGTAATTATCAAATATAATGATAAATTTTTTTTCTATTTGAAATGTGTATATATATTTGTATATATATATTTGAAATAGGAATTTTATTAATTTGAACTTAATAAGTATTTTCAAACTTTAATAAATATATGATTTGTAATTTGAAATGTTAATTTGATATAATGTTTTTGAAAATAATAATTGAGATTTAAATTTTAATAACAAAGTTAATTTCTTCTTTTATAATCATATATTTTAGCTTTTGTTTTAAATAAGAATAAAATTTGAAGTTCACTTTCAATTATTTTTGATATTCTTTCATTTTAATTTTATCATAAGATAAAATTGTTTTCAATTTTTTTATATAAAGAGTTAAACTAAGTTTCTTAAATTTATAAACAAATGATAGAATTAAATTGACTAAAATATAAGTTATTTATAAATGTCTATATGAATTTGCTTTTGAAATATTTATTAAAGTCTAAAGTTTATTTTTATAAAATAAAAACATTTTATAATTAATTAAATATTACATAAATACATGTCTATAAGTCATAAATAAATTATTAAAAAGAAAATAACATTTAAAACATTTTTAAAACATTAGAAAATAACATTTGTAAATATTAAATAACACATAATAACACTTGTAAAACATTTAGTATACATGTTAAGACACTTATAAATCATATGCATATGTGTAAGACCCTTAAAACATTAAAATGACAAATGTCATTCTTTTAATAAAATAAAATTTATAATGTAAGTTGTAAAATTGAAAAAAGGAAATTTATCTTCAGCAAAGAAAAAAATATATACTTTCTTATCCTCAACAAAATTTCAATACAAAACAAATAATCAAAAGAAGTAAAATCTGAAGAAAAAAAATAGAATCTGGAATATAACTAGAGAAGGGGATGCTGGAAATTCAAAAGAAAATGCAAGATTTTTCAAATAGAAATCAGAGGCAAGCAAGTATAATCAACAGAAATAGGATTGTATTCAACATGCAACTGAAATTAATCAAGCAACAAAATCTACATGCAGTGAATTTCTGAAGCCTGGAAAAAAACATTTTCTGTTTTCTGCAATCAAGGTGGGTAAACAAATCTTAAAAACAGATTAAAATGGTTTTATTTTAGATGTGTGAATTTAAAAACCATGCTGTTATTAAATGCTTAGAATTAAATGCATGCATACACGTGTATTAGGGATGAATGCCTGTGTTAACTTAAAAGAATGTACTCTGTTGTTTTTTTTTTTACAGGTTTTAAAATTTCTCTTTTGATCCAATATCTCATATGTGATATAAAATTAGCTTTGATTTGTAGAAGAGAAAATGTTTGAAATTATGTAAAAACAATATTAAAAATAATTACAGGTTTTTAAAGTGAATAATTAGCTCAGAAATTTTAAAATTTACTGTAAAAGAAAAATTGGGGCAAAATTTTATGAACTCAAATTTAGGTTTTGATTTCGTAGTTGAATTTGATATGGGAAATCATGATTTTTAAGGTACGTTTAATGATTTTTAGAGGCGGATTTTGAGGGCAGTTCGAAGATGATCGGAATGGGTAGTTTGATCATATTCCAGCGTCACAGTGAACTAGGGAGGTCATGTTGTTTTGTGGAGATAGAGAGGCCTATGGTGGTCCAAGGAAAAATATCATGGGGGTCGACCGATGGCCATGGTGGCGGCGGGAGGCACTCGAATTTTGGTAACCTAGTTTTAGTGTGGTTTGGAACCATGGTGATTTCATCACCACGAGACGATCGAGTGTAGCGGGCTTCAGGGTGATGGAAGCAGGGTTGATGACGAGGCCATGGCTGGAGGTGGTGGCTCTCAGGGTGGTCGGATTGTCGAGGGAGAATCGGTGACAGTGGTGTGGTGGTGATGTTGCTTCAGGCAATTAGGGGTTCGTTGGTCGAATTTCAATTTTCGAGTGTAATTGGGTTTCTGGGTTGCGCGATACGTCGTAGGGGTCGTGAGCGACTTGGTGGAGGCCGGAGAGGAGATCGCCGTCGACCATCGGCGATGTGCACGTTAACTTGCACAGCTACGTGATTCAGTGATGGGTTGTGGGAGAAGATGGGGTGGAGCTCGAAGCATGCATCGAGAGTTTGAAGTTCTGGCTCGAAGCAAAGTGGAGATCTGAGTGACTCAGGGTATGCATGGGATTTTTGGCTTGGTTTCTCGAGATCGGATCGAGTTTGGTTGAGTGGTTTTATGTTCAGGGTTGTTAAAAATTTAACAGTATTGTTTTTAAGATTTCGATATCAAAAGGAACTTGATTTTGAAGATGATCAAAATTTAAACCAAAAGTTAAACAAGTTTAATTATAAAACTAAAATTTGTTTAAAGTTAAGTTCTTATATTTTGAAATATAAAATTTTTAAAAATAAATAAGTGGATTTTAATAATAGGTTTGTATTAAAATTTTATTTAATAACTTGGAAAGTTCAAAGGTTTTTAGTTGAATGATAAAAATTATTTTGATTATAATTGATTTCAAATATAATTTATTTTAAATAAGTTTAATGATTAAGAATTTGATAATCAATTATCATAAAGATTTAACTTATGTAAATTAGAATTTTGATTTAATTAAAGATAAATAATTGTGAGAATAATTGAGATATTCAATTATTATTAATAATCAGGTGTTATTGGTTAATATAAATGATTTAATTAAGATGATGTTTTCTTAATTAAGAATTTTATAATATAAGAATTTAAGAATCATTTAATTAAATTTAAATGATTTAGTAAAGTAATTAATTAAGTAGTTAATTAGTGATTAATTTAAAGATAATCATTTTGGAGTTGATTAAGTATAATTACTGGGTAAAGTAATTAAATGGTTAATTACTAGAAGTAATGAAGTAAAAGATAATTACCTTATGAAAGTAATTAAGTGGATGTGATTAAGGATTAATCACTTGAGTTATTAATTAAAGAATTAATTAATAAAATTAATTAAAGGTTTAAATTATTTAGTTAATGGTTAATTAATAAAGGAATTAAGAGTAATTAATTATTTGATTAATTACTTGTTAAAGTAATTAATTAAGGAAGGAATTTAAGTAATGAAGTAATCACCAAATAATTAATTAATTATTAATTAATAATTTAAGGACAATTAATTTAAAATCAAGTTTTTAATTACTAAATGTAATTAAAAACTAATTAATCAAATGCGATTAATTAAAAATAATTAATTAAATATAATTAATGATTAATCAAGTGTGATTAATTAAGGTAATTAATCAAGAGTAATTAGTCAAGTGTGATTAATTCAAAGGTGATTAATCAGATATGATTAAAGGATAATTAAAGGAATAATTATCAAGGTAATTAAATAATAATTAATCAGGTGTGATTAATTTTAAAAGAGTAATTAAGAGAAATTACCTGGATAATTAAGAAGTAATAAATCAAGGTGATTAATTAATATTGTAATTAAGGAATAATTACTTAAAGTAATTAAGAGATAATTAAGGGAGATTAATTAAGGTGAATAATTAAGTGATGTTTATTAATTAATTGGTAATCAATTAATGAATAAGTAAGTTGGATTGATGATAATCCAAGCGTTTAAGTAAGAATTAATTTAATTAAGGATTAATTAAATTAATTAAGTTGTATCAATCTTGTGAATGGTTGATTATTGGTTGGTTGATAAGTATCATTGGATGAGTTAATGATATTGGATGATATTGTATGTCATTGGTTGATATGTGATAATATGAATGTGTTATATCTGAGATGCGATATATATGCTGCTTTGTGATATGTATAGATGAATATGATAATAGTAAATTATCTATCTGTGTTATGAATTATCCATTTATGTTAAGTAATATTTCTGAATATCTATTGTTAACCCTTAAGTACAACTTGGACGTTAAAATTGCGTTTGGTTTCGGTGAGACCGGAATCGGGTTTCCATATTCGGATATCCGAAAACCACATCGATCCAAAATAAACATTAGGTCGTGAATCCAAGTGGAGTGCAAGTGAAGACTCGAGGTGTAGGAACTATACGTCAGTATAACTCTGTGGGTAATTCCGTAATGAGTTGACGGAATAGTACTTATGGGCTCGAGATGGTGATTCAGAGTGCAAGGGCTATGGTCGTTGACTTTGAGGGTGATTCCAAAATGAGTGCAATGAGATAGTGCCTTCGGTTCCGTTCGAACCTGGAACGGACTTGTATGGATTGAATGCTTTCAGAATATTGTCAGGGGACAATGAGCATTCTAAGATAAATGTGTCCAACAAAGGTAATCGCAGCCTCAAGCCTCATCAACCGGGAATGGCTAAAACAGGGGAGGTGCAGCAAGGCTTCATGGGTAGCTCCCACTGAAGAGCGAGATACATCCCTGTGTAGATGTCCCTTTTTATTTCGGCTTTGTGGGCGGTTGGATCTGCAGCCAACTGCGGGGTGGTCTTGTTCGGGACTGTTCAGTAAGGAATGGTCCCGGCCTTGTGTTGCAGGGGATTTAGGGTGGCTCCTCGGTATGGTGATCTAGGCTACGTACTGTGATGGGCGGTACCCCAGTAGCCCTGCGATTGTTGGAAACCCATTCTTCCTACGAGACCCTACGGTTTTGTTTGTATTACCCACTTTTGTGGCTAGTAGCTGGAATTTAATGAATGTAACAATTTCGGCTATTTCATATTTACTCGAAAACCCTAGACATTATTATAATATCACTGGATTTCCTATCAAATGTTTTGGTTAGCGTAAGGTAAAAACTTTTCCATGTTTATGTGTGGGAAGTCTTACGTGATACCTTTCTTTTCAAAGGATTTTCTGAAGTTAAGCAATCTTAAACCGTTTACTCATACCAGACCCTTGTCTTACCCGAGTGTTTATTTTCTGTTTTATTAAACTCTTGGGTACTCATATTCTATATGAGTAGTCAAGTGATTCAGGTTATCCTTGACGAATTCTGGAGGAGCTTTGGAGCAGGAGGCTTCAACGTGTAGATATATAGTCAGAGTTTCCACTGTGTGTTATTCTGTATTGATGTTCTGGTAATGTATATTAGATAGAAATGTTATAACTGTCTAAATTGAGGTGTATAGTTGTGTACTATGATGTATCTGATACTATATATATGTTATATATTATATTTCATTCGTTCCGCTGTGAGATTTCTGTTGTGTTGTTGTTCTTTCTTCTCTTTCTTTTCTTCTTCTATCCCTTTCTTTCTTAAATAGTGATTCGTCTTTCTGGTGATAGAAAGTCGGGTCGCTACAGTTGGTATCATAGCAAGGTTGAGTGAATACCTAGGCTCTGGAGTGGTGTCTATCTTGAGAGAGCGTACTTGTAATTTATATATATATATATATATATATATATATATATATATATATATATATATGTGTGTGTGTGTGTGTGTGTGTGTGTGTGTGTGTGTGTATATTTATATATCTACCTAATCTGTTGGGTTATCTGTTCGGATTTTCCAACATAGGCTATGGAGGTAGATAAGGTAGGAGTGTGTGGAAAACGACTACCACTAATGGAAGAGGCTCTTATGTTGTGGTTAGAGGTGTTTGTCGAGATTGTAGACCTAATACCGTCTCGAATAAGCTTTGTGGATTGGTGAAAGGATTTCATTGATCCCAGAGGAAGTCTTTTTCAAGAATTGGAGTATATTCTTTGAGTGTGAGGTTGATTTGCGCTCGAGTGAGCAGGGACTTCCAAGAGTTGAATCTGTCAGCTGAGTAGAAGCAGGTGATGGTATCTTGGTAGCTTCTGGAAGGAATAGCTGTGTGATGAGATGAAGTATTCATAGATAGTTCTGAAGATGTTCATATGAAGCAAGATTTAGATGGTGTTGAAGGAATTGTGATGCCTACTGCAGTGAAGTTTCGGATGTTTAGGGATTTTCTGGATCTTAAGTAAGGGTGTCTTATCTATATTGAAGTATGAAACTAAGGTCGATGAGTTACCTCATTTCAGACATGGTCTCATTTGTTTTCCCTTTAGAAGAACAAGTGGATGGTGTTTGGTTTGGAGCCGAGTTTCTTGAGAAGATGTCTACTCGTCTCAAGGATTTTTGGTGGAGTTGGGTGATAGTTTTGTGGTTAAGGATGATCTTTTGGTTTAGCTGTATCATTGAAGTGATGTTTGGAAGCAACAGCGTGGATCCGTTTCTTTGATGGTTCATAAATCTTTAGGATTCTACTATCTACAGACCAGGCAGATAGTGAAGGCTTATCCATTTCTTCGAAAGGCTCGGCAGAGAAGGATATTAGTTGGGAGTGATCTATCAGTTTTTCAGGTAGATAAGCCATGCTGTAAGATTGATCTCGATTAGGAAAAGCTGCTCTAGTGGGTGAAGGGAAGATAGTTCTTTGGAATCTGAACTGGGTGAGATCGCAAAAGTGACTTGCGATTAGTTTGGGAAATCTTTGAGTTTTCTTTGGTTTGAGGAATCTCATATGGAGGTAAAAGCTATTTAAGTAGTCATAGATTTTCCAGATGTTTTTTTGGATGAATTCAGAAGTTTACCCGAATCGGAGATTGAGTTTTCTTATCGACTTGGATTCCAAGAGTGATATTGAAGGTTCAACCATGTAGAGGGATGGCTCTTGGAGCGAGAAGAGTTGGTGAGGCAGCTCAGGATTCTTTGGAGAAGGATTGACCATCTAGTTCTAGTTGAGATTCTGTTGGGATGTTTTGATCAAGTGGAATGGTCACTAAGATTTTATGAGTCGGATGAACTATGTATGGAGAAAGATTGTGCTCGAGTTCTTCAATAGCATTCTCATCTACTCAAGATCAGAGTTGTGCATCGAAAGCGAGATAGCAGTTATTCTAGAATGGGAGCAACCGGGAGTTGCAGTTTTCTTGGATTAGAAAATTTCTACGGGAAATTCAAGTATAAAGAAATTTCTGGATTTGGAAGGTAAGGTTGTCAGGTGCAACTGTTTGGCTATTCCAGATAAGAGGTGTAGGTCTGAAGTCCACCGATGTTTGTGGAATAGAGTTGTATTTTTGGATTTCAGCAAAATTTGGGAGAGTCATTTTGTTGAGTAGGACCTGGAAAATTAGTTTGATTTGGTCCAGTTTGTTTTATGAAGCAATCAACAAGGGTTAGGCTGATCAGGAAGATGAAGATGACTCAGGAGCATCAGAAGAGTTGTACAGTTAAGAATTAAGGAGATTTTGGTTATGAAGTGGAATTTGGATATTGTTTTAGTTTTATCCGGTCAAAAGAGATATAAGACTGGGTAAAACTGGAGAGTTAGCTCCGGATGTATTTTGAGTTTTCCTGTGTTCTCTAGAGACTAGATTTTTGATCTGCAGGATTGAATTGCCAGTTCGGATAACTGGAATTCATTATATTTCACATATTTTTGAGGAATATGTGTATGATTCATCGAGTGATAGAGTCAGCAGTTTAGAAGGATCTGGTAGTTTGGCTGGTTTTGAGTTTAGTATGATATCTTGTTCAGATTTATAGGATCAGATAAGGGAGTTCTTGGTTATAGTAGTATGGTTACTTAAGATTCTGTAGAGCGAGTATTCCAGTATAGGTACGTGGAAAACCCTTGATAACATTAGGAAGTTCTATTCAGAATTTTGTTTAGATAGATTAAATTATTTGTTTGAATTGGTTGCTATGATTGATTGTGTGATTGCTGTTTGAAATTTAAATTCTTTTGCTGGGTTATTAAATTATCTTTGCTTTTAAATTTCGGGGACGAAATTCTTTTAAGGGGGGAGGAATGTGACGACCCAGAATTTTAAGCAAAATCAATTTATTAATCTTTGATAATAATTAAATTGATTTGATCATTTTACAATTACAAATTGACAAGTTGAAATTATTTTAAAGATTAATAATAATAATTTGTTAATATTTGTCAACATTTTTCTTAACAATATAAAATTTGGCAAATTCAATTCTTTTGAAAACTTATAATATTTTAATTTAGGAATATTTATTTTAGCAATTTAATATTGATAAGATTTATTTTCCAAAGGCTAATCAAAATATTTTCTAATTATAATATATATGTATTGATATATCTTGTAAATAGGAAGTTTTTACTATAATAAAAACTTTATATTCAAATTGTAATATATATGAATGTATATATTATGATTTGGTTTGTGTTTAAAAATTTAATATAGTAATTATCAAATATAATGATAAAATGTTTTTCTATTTGAAATGTATATATATATTTGTATATATATATTTGAAATAGGAATTTTATTAATTTGAACTTAATAAGTATTTTCAAACTTTAATAAATATATAATTTTAAATTTGAAATGTTAATTTGATATAATGTTTTTGAAAATAATAATTGAGATTTAAATTTTAATAACAAAGTTAATTTCTTATTTTATAAACATATATTTTAGCTTTTGTTTTAAATAAGAATGAAATTTGAAGTTCACTTTCAATTATTTTTGATATTCTTTCATTTTAATTTTATCATAAGATAAAATTGTTTTAAATTTTTTTATATAAAGAGTTAAACTAAGTTCTTAAATTTATGAACAAATGATAGAATTAAATTGACCAAAATATAAGTTATTTGTAAATGTCTATATGAATTTGCTTTTGAAATATTTATTAAAGTCTAAATTTTATTTTTATAGGATAAAAACATTTTATAATTATTTAAATATTACATAAATACATGTATATAAAGCTTAAATAAATTATTAAAAAGAAAATAACATTTAAAACATTTTTAAAACATTAGAAAATAACATTTGTAAATATTAAATAACACATAATAACACTTGTAAAACATTTAGTATACATGTTAAGACACTTGTAAATCATATGCATATGTGTAAGACCCTTAAAACATTAAAATGACAAATGTCATTCTTTTAATAAAATAAAATTTATAATGTAAGTTGTAAAATTGAAAAAAGGAAATTTATCTTCAGCCAAGAAAAAAAATACTTTCTTATCCTCAACAAAATTTCAATACAAAACAAATAATCAAAAGAAGTAAAATCTAAACAAAAAAAATAGAATCTGGAATATAGCTAGAGAAGGGGATGTTGGAAATTCAAAAGCAAATGCAAGATTTTTCAAATAGAAATCAGAGGCAAGCAAGTATAATCAACAGCAATAGGATTGTATTCGACATGCAATTGAAATTAATCAAGCAACAAAATCAACATGTAGTGAATTTCTGAAGCCTGGAAAAAAACATTTCCTGTTTTCTGCAATCAAAGTGAGTAAACAAATCTTAAAAACAGATTAAAATGGTTTTATTTTAGATGTGTAAATTTAAAAACCATACTGTTATTAAATGCTTAGAATTAAATGTATGCATGCATGTGTATTAGGGATGAATGTCAGTGTTAACTTAAAAGAATGTACTCTGTTGTTTTTTTTACAGGTTTTAAAATTTCTCTTTTGATCCAATATCTCATCTGTGATATAAAATTATCTTTGATTTGTAGAAGAGAAAATGTTTGAAATTATGTAAAAACACTATTAAAAATAATTACAGGTTTTTAAAGTGAATAATTAGCTAAGAAATTTTAAAATTTACTGTAAAAGAAAATTTGGGGCAAAACTTTATGAACTCAAATTTAGGTTTTGATTTCGTAATTGAATTTGATATGGGAAATAATGATTTTTAAGGTAGGTTTGATGATTTTTAGAGGCGGATTTTGAGGGCAGTTCGAAGATGATCGGAATGGGTAGTTTGATCATATTCCGGCGTCACAGTGAACTAGGGAGGTTGTGTTGTTTTGTGGAGATAGAGGGGCCTATGGTGGTCCCAGGAAAAATATCGTGGGGGTCGACCGATGGCCATAGTGGCGGCGGGAGGCACTCGAATTTTGGTAACCTAGTTTTAGCGTGGTATGGAACCATGGTGATTTCATCACCACGAGACGATCGAGTGTAGCAGGCTTCAGGGTGATGGAAGCAGGGTTGATGACGAGGCCATGGCTGGAGGTGGTGGCTCTTAGGGTGGTCGGATTGTCGAGGGAGAATCGATGACAGTGGTGTGCTGGTGATGTTGCTTCAGGTAATTGGGGATTCGTTGCTCATATTTCGATTTTCGAGTGCAATTGGATTTCTGGGTTGCGCGATACGTTGTAGGGGTCGTGAGAGACTTGGTGGAGGCCGGAGAGGAGATCGCCGTCGACCATCGGCGATGTGCACGTTAACGTGCACAGCTACGTGCTTCAGTGATGGGTTGTGGGGGAAGATGGGGTGGAGCTCGAAGCATGCATCGAGAGTTTGAGGTTCTGGCTCGAAACAAAGTGGAGATCTTGGTGAGTTGGGGTATCCACGGGATTTTTGGCTTTGTTTCTCGAGATCGGCTCAAGTTTGGTAGAGTGGTTTTATGTTCAGGGTTGTCAAAAATTTAACAGTATTGTTTTTATGATTTTGAAATCAAAAGGAAATTGATTTTGAAGATGATAATTTAAAACAAAAGTTAAACATGTTTAATTGTAAAACTAAAATTTGTTTAAAGTTAAGTTCTTATATTTTGAAATATAAAAGTTTTAAAAATAAATAAGTGGATTTTAATAATAGGTTTGTATTAAAAATTTATTTAATAACCTGGAAAGTTCAAAGGTTTTTAGTTGAATGATAAAAATTATTTTGCTATAATTGATTTCAAATATAATTTAATTTAAATAAGTTTAGTGATTAAGAATTTGATAATCAATTATCATAAAGATTTATCTTATGTAAATTAGAATTTTGATTTAATTAAAGATAAATAATTGTGAGAATAATTGAGATAATTCAATTATTATTAATAATCAGGTGTTATTGGTTAATATAAATGATTTAATTAAAATGATGTTTTCTTAATTAAGAATTTTATAATATAAGAATTTAAGAATAATTTAATTAAATTTAAATGATTAAGTAGAGTAATTAATTAAGTAGATAATTAGTGATTAATTTAAAGATAATCATTTTGGAGTTGATTAAGTATAATTACTGGGTAAAGTAATTAAATGGTTAATTACTAGAAGTAATGAAGTAAAAGATAATTACCTTATGAAAGTAATTAAGTGGATGTGATTAAGGATTAATCACTTGAGTTATTAATTAAAGAATTAATTAATAAAATTAATTAAAGGTTTAAATTATTTAATTAATGGTTAATTAATAAAGGAATTAAGATTAATTAATTATTTAATTAATTACTTGTTAAAGTAATTAATTAAGGAAGGAATTTAAGTAATGAAGTAATCATTAAATAATTACTTATTTATTAATTAATAATTTAAGGATAATTAATTTAAAATCAAGTTTTTAATTACTAAATGTAATTAAAAAGTAATTAATCAAATGTGATTAATTAAAAGTAATTAATTAAATATAATTAATGATTAATCAAGCGTGATTAATTAAGGTAATTAATCAAGTGTGATTAATTCAAAGGTGATTAATCAGATATGATTAAAGGGTAATTAAAGGAATAATTATCAAGGTAATTAAATAATAATTAATTAGGTGTGATTAATTTTAAAAGAGTAACTAAGTGAAATTACCTCGATAATTAAGAACTAACAAATCCAGGTAATTAATTAATATTGTAATTAAGGAATAATTACTTAAAAGTAATTAAGAGATAATTAAGGGAGATTAATTAAAGTGAAAAATTAAGTGATGTTTATTAATTAATTTGTAATTAATTAATGAATAAGTAAGTTGAATTGATGAAAATCCTAGTGTTTAAGTAATAATTAATTTAATTAAGGATTAATTAAATTAATTAAGTTGGATCAATCTTGTGAATGGTTGATTATTGATTGGTTGATAAGTATCATTGGATGAGTTAATGATATTGGAAGATATTGTATGTCATTGGTTGATATGTGATAATATGAATGTGATATATCTGAGATGTGATATATATGCTGCTTTGTGATATGTATAGATGAATATGATAGTAGTAAATTATTTATCTGTGTTATGAATCATCCATTTATGTTAAGTAATATTTCTGAATATCTATTGTTTAAACCATTAAGTACAACTTGGACATTAAAATGGCGTTTGGTTTCGGTGAGACCGGAATCAGGTTTCCATATTTGGATATCCGAAAACCACACCGATCTAAAATAAACGTTAGGTTGTGAATCCAAGTGGAGTGCAAGTGAAGACTCGAGGTGTAGGAACTATACATTAGTATAACTCTGTGGGTGATTCCGTAATGAGTTGACGGAATAGTACTTATAGGCTCGAGATGGTGATTCAGAGTGCAAGGGCTATGGTCGTTGGCTCTGAGGGTGATTCCAAAATAAGTGCAATGAGATAGTGCCTTCGGTTCCGTTCGAACCCGGAACGGACTTGTATGGATTGAATGCTTTCAGAACATCGTCAGGTGGATGATGAGCATTCTAAGATAAATGTGTCCTACAAAGGTAATCACAGCCTCAAGCCTCATCAACCGGGAATGGCTAAAACAGGGGAGGTGCAGCAAGGCTTCGTGGGTAGCTCCCACTGGAGAGCGAGATACATCCCTGTCTAGATGTCCCTTTTTATTTCGGCTTTGTGGGCGGTTGGATATGCATCCAACTACAGGGTGGTCTTGTTCGGGACTGTTCAGTAAGGAATGATCCCGGCCTTGTATTGCAAGGGAGTTAGGGTGGCTCCTCGGCACGGTGATCTAGGCCACATACTGTGACGGGCGGTACCCCAGTAGCCCTGCCATTGTTTGAAACCCATTCTTCCTACGAGACCCTACGGTTTTGTTTGTATTACCCACTTTTGTGGCTAGTAGCTGGAATTTAATGAATGTAACAATTTCGGCTATTTCATATTTACTTGAAAACCTAGACACTATTATAATATCACTGGATTTCCTATCAAATGTTTTCGTTAGCGTAAGGTAAAAACTTTTCCTTGTTTATGTGTGGGAAGTCTTACGTAATACCTTTCTTTTCAAAGGATTTTCTAAAGTTAAGCAATCTTAAACCGTTTACTCACACCAGAACCTTGTCTGACCCGAGTGTTTATTTTCTGTTTTTTATTAAACTCTTGGGTACACACATTCTGTATGAGTAGTCAAGTGATTCAGGTTATCCTTGACGAATTCTGGATGAGCTTTGGAGCAGGAGGCTTCAGCGTATAGATATATAGTTAGAGTTTCCGCTGTGTGTTATTCTGTATTGATCTTCTGGTAATGTACGTTAGATAGAAATGTTATAACTGTGTAAATTGAGATGTATAGTTGTGTACTCTGATGTATCTGATACTATATGTATGTTATATATTATATTTCATTCGTTCCGCTGTGAGATTTCTGTTGTGTTGTTGTTCTTTCTTCTCTTTCTTTTCTTCTTCTATCCCTTTCTTTCTTAAATAGTGATGTGTCTTTCTGGTGATAGAAAGTCGGGTTGCTACATATACAATAGCCGAATAAGAAAGAATCCATCCGACACCTCCGAAGGTTTTACATACCATATAGACGATAGACCTTTTGAAAAGGGCAAAAAGGTCCTAAAACCAAATGGAAGAAAAGACCCTTTGGAAATGCTCAAGGATCCAAATGACATGTGAAAGGAAAACCTTTCGACGAAGTCGAAAGGTTAGCAACTGCATATAAGAGGGGAACCCTCCAACCCAGTCGAAGGCAAGGGGAAGAAAGCATGGCCGCCGACATCTATAAATAAGACCCAAGGGGTCCTTTTTTGGAGGTAGATTTTCTCTTATTTTAATATTATAACTTCTTGATTACAGCTCCGTAGCTCTAATTGGGTATTGATTTGGGAAATTTAATAAAACCGAAGTATCTTCCTTGAAAAAGAAGGAAGACTTAAGTTTTGTGAATCGCCTTACTGTATACCTAAATCTTTGCTAGTTAAACTCTTATTTTCAGGTTTAATCCCTCTCGAAGGTTCTTGCCGATGGAGATAATAACTTTCTTTTTTCGACAACCTCTACATCCCTTTGGAGGTAACTGCCTTGCAATCTAAACCATTCGACAACAGGGGAAACTTACTTGAGTTGGCATCCTTAAAACCTTTCGAAGTCATAGAGGCAGCCAATAAAACCTTTTGGTTAAGTTCATAATCCATCATATCCCAATAACTTCATAAACCTTCTGAATCATAAGTAGTTATTTACTTAACCTTCCGATAAGAGCCAATACCAGATCTCCTTGCGGAACCACTTAAAGAAATCCCCTCCTTATTGAGGTAATAACTTCCGTAAGAATTCTCATCAAGGGTCATCCGAACCATTAGTTATTAACTTGGAAATGTCGAAAGGTTTCGTTAAATCTTGTATTTAGACCTTCTCGTCAATACTGAAAATTCGATTCGAAGCTTAATCCCAATTCGAGACATGTAGATTATTCTACAAATTATCAATGCTTGGGTATAGATAGGCTCAATCACACAACTTGGAGTAACTCAGGGTTACCAACATAGCATTTAATGATCTTCCTAGAGAACCTACTTTCTATAATTTTCCAATAACCTCGTCTACTAGGATTCTTTGTGGTGTTGACTATAAATTTGGTTAACAATTTTGACGCTAGAAGGAGGGCTCCAACCTTGATTGATTTCCTAACATTACAATTCTATGATTACTATTGGACCAATTCCACATCAAATTCACTTAATTTGTTTTGGTCATGGCTAAAAGATTTAAGAGGTTTGAACAAGGATCTTCCAAACCACATTTAACAAAGCATTCCCATGTAGGTATCAAAGATGAAGAACAAAGATTATGGCTTGAAGCCTTGAAGATTATAAAAAAAAGAGTGCAGAATCTTATGATCCTGAGAACCGGAGCTTGAACCCCTTTCATGTGGGACCAACCCTAATTTTTGCATTTGGAAAAATAATAAGCGGTAGTGACAACATTTTCAACCAAATGAGAAGAACTATTCAGTCATATCTCAGGGAACTATCTTTGAAAAAGAGATGATAAAGGACTATGATATTTTCATAAACAAATGAAGTAAGATTATAAATAAGGCTTGCTATTCAAGGGAAAATGATGAACATTCGGAAAAATCCATAATTGAAGAAATAAAGCTGATAAATGAACTACTCGGTGGAAACAAAAAATTACCATGGAATTTCCAACCAAAACCTTAAGATTGAAAGAAAAACCCTTGAAAGAAGACCAATGGGCAATGAAAGGGAAGCTTATCCCTCAAGAGGAAGTATTTGAAACCAGGCTACAAAAGAATTAGACGCTAGTCGAAAAAAGCTCAAGAGTCAAAACTTCTTGGAGAATATAATCTTACAACATGAATCGTAGAGATTTTTATTAGAACCATAAAGGAACTAAATTATTGGCCTTCTTAGAAGAAAAATGCAGGATTCGAGAGAAGATCGGGGGGATCATATTGTGACTTACATCTCGTAAATGGACATGATACAAAACAATGTAAGGTACTTGGGAAAATGATCCTACACTTTCTAAGATAAGGAAAGTTGAAGCAATATGTGAAAGATTAAATGAACTGCGGAATAAAGACTTTGTTCTCAAAATAAGAAAAGTCTACATGGTCGTGGGAAAATTGCTCCTTAAACTTGGACTACCTAAAATGGTAGGCTACCAATAATGTTAGAAAGCCCTTGGTCGCGCCAAGATGGCCAGGTTAAGGCACGGCCCGGAGGGAGGGCATAAACCTTTATCCACCCTAAAATCATAATGTGCCAGGTTAAAGCGGCACAAGCACTTATCCGCGTCACGCTATGGCCAGGATAAGGCACCTCCTAGAGGGAGGATGGGTAATCCCTTAGTCCTACCACGATATGACCTGGCCAAGGTACCCAACAAGCCCTTAACCGTCTCATACTATGGCCAGGTTAAGGCGCCTCCTGGAGGGAGGTCGGGTAAGTCCTCGGGCCTTGCTTCAAAATAAGCTAGCTGAGCGCATCGGAAACCCAAGTGAAATGTCCGGTGGAATAAGAAAAGTCCAAGCCTGAAATAGGCACTGCCTAAAATCGGCATCATTTAAAATAGCAACCATCAAAAGGTCGGTAATGTCTAAAATGACAAACAACCTGAAATGGGCTCTGCTTAAATAAGCACAAAATTGGATAAAAGTGCCCCCATCTAAAATAGGCCAAAACAAATAACAAATGGATGAAGAAAACTTAGGCCTGGAGAAAGCGAAAGCATGCAAGACATCCTCATGGCCTGAAGATGGCGCATTCAACAAACAGAATCAGAAAAGAATTCTCTAATTTATCTTTAAGGATTTCCCCCAGATGGGTATTCTGGTTTTCTATTATTAATTACCAGAAATATGTATTCTGGTCTTCTATTATTAACTACCAGAAATGGTATTCTGATCTTCCTTTATTAATCACCGGAAATGGTATTCTGGTCTTCTATTATTAATTACCATAAATGATACTCTGGTCATCTATTACTTATTACCAGAAATGATATTCTGGTCTTCTGTTACTTATTATCAGAAATGGTATTCCAGCCTTCCATTATTAATGGTACCCTGGACTTCTATTCCTAGAAATGGAATTCTGAAAGTGGCACTCTAGTCTTTCAATATTAATTTCCAACAATGGCATTTGGTCTTCTATCACTTATTATAGAGAATGGTATTTCGCTCTTTTATTGCTCATCACCAGGCTAGATCCTCGATCCCTTATTATCAACTACCAAATAAGGTATCCTAAAATTCTATTATCCAAATTCCAAGGTTGGTTTTCTAGTCTTATGATACTAAATACCAGGTTGGATTCCAGGTCTTTTACTTGCTATCAAGTGCTAGATTGGGTATTCTGGACCTCTATTACTTAATTACCACATTTGATTTTTGGGGCTTTTATTGTTAATTCCAGATTAGAGATCCCATTATCTTATCAGCATGTATAATTTTCTGTCCTTATGACATCCATTATCAAAAACGGTACAACAAGTTTCTATTGCTTATTACCAAGGAAATTCATTTTGATCTTCTAATATTCCTTTTTATTGAAGCTAGCATTCTAACCCTCCACTTAATATCAAAGTGTACGAAAAAGAGTGTCGCATTATCTTAATTATTTCTAATACCTGAATCTAGGTCCGTAGGCATCACATAAAACTCCATCATTAATACCAAAATTTGGATGCCAAGGCTCCTGATTATAAAAAGCCCTAATCTAGGTACAAAGTCTTTGGATTTCTATTCATCTCAAGTAATTTGACCCGAGTCAAAGAATATTATAAGAAGATCGCTGCTAAAAGAATCTTCGATTGGGAACTTCAGAATTTTAATTCTTAGATCCCACTAATCACAAGGAATGGATCAGAGGACTACCAAACCGAAATTATAAACCTAAAATGTCCCATCGCGACCTTTATTGAGTAAATGTTAAATTTCAATAACTATGCGTGGCCTGATATTAACTATCTTCAAGAATGCCGAACAAGTGAAAGGAGCAAAGTCTACGATCATTCCTTATCATGGATAAAAATGAGACCTTAACATTTTTAATGAATTGTTATTCATACAATAGCCATAATGATTTGCTAATCAAAGTAAATGATATGTTTAGATTGATGTGCCAATTTTGAGCTAACAATTAAGGATATCGTTTGCTACATGTTCCTCGGGAAAATCAAAATGAAAAGGAATCTAGCCTCACTTAATCAAGGAAAGAGTCAAGAATTAAAGCGGAGAACTGAGAAACGCATCAATCTCCAAGAGGCATAGCCAAAACAGAGATAAACAAGGTGCAAACAAAAGCAACAAAATGGGTATTATTTATAATATTATAAATATCGCCTTACATTATGCTACATAGCATCACCAAGGTATGGAAATATATCTTATATATATTGAGATGCTTGACATTTGGTCAACCGTTTGTATAAAACCCTTAGATATCATGGGATTGGCATACGAAACTGAGTTACCGATATTGGATTCTGAAGATTTGCATAGTGCTTGACTAAATTCTAAATTTTTATTTCCATGACATTTAACTTCTCATAAAACTTGGTCATTCCGAGTCAAGATTGATACAAGTATCTCCACCAGTGAAGTGCTATAAGACTTCAGTATTTCAGTTTCCTTACTAAAATTTTTAATTTTTAAAAGTCTCAATTTCTTTAGTCTATTCTATGATGGTGTAGTATTGAAGAGGATACTTTTGTTCTACTCTTTTGCAACAAGATTATCAAAGAGCTTAAAAATGAATCTTGGCGAAATGTATTTTATTTGAACTCCATTCTTAAATTGTCCTTCATCACTGTTAATTTCAAATGATCTAATGTAGTTCTTATTGAGACTGGCTTTTGATAATAAGATACAATAACCCCGTTAACTGGTGTATATTTGCTATAATTCCTTTTCTCGGCTAGAAAGTGATCGTAACATAGCCATTAACCAATGTCAAATAAAATACTCTATTTCATTTAGATGAAATTTTCTTTCTGCTCTCCAAGGAAGCTGGACGAGGAGTGGGGGAATTCTATGTACAAAAATCGTTAATTATAACACCTTCAACATTGAGTCATTTTTGAAGAAAGCCTTCCTTTATATAACATATTGGCTAAGTAGGCCCATAAAATGACTTAATCTGGAGAACGGACAATTTGAAATAACATATTAGAAACCAGCTGAATGCAAAACGTATATCAAAAGACATATATTCCTAATATAAGTGCTTGTCACCTATCTGTGATTACTCCCCGAGTTTGTACGAAATAGACTTAGAAGGGAACTCGAAATATAAATTCATACTTATAACACTTTAACCATTTAACGAAAAATCTTTTAGAAAATCATTCTGATTTAAAGCAAATTACAACATACACCAGGATTTAGTCTAGGTCCTAATATACATAAATATAGAAACATTTGAGTAAACTCACATTAAAATTTACCCGAATATAAAAGTTTCATGGTCGAGTGTCAAAAATACGCTTTATACCGAACTAGTCGAGATGTATCTCTATATTTATCCGTCCAAAGAAGGGTTGAGATTTCACCATTTTTTCCAAGAAGAGTCGAACCAATTCTGCCTTACGTGAAACCTTACCAGATGATTCCTATCAAATGTTTGCTTTCAAATAAAAATGGAAGTTGCAATTATGCAAAATGACAAAAACATATAATGAAAATCACTAGAAGTATGAGAGAGAATGTCTAAATCTTCCCACTAAATTTTTTGTTAAAATCTATTCGGCTTCCCCCTTTTCCATCTCTTTTAATTATTATTATATAAACATTTATCTCTAAAAAAAGAAAGAGAAAAACCTCAATAGCAGCCTGTGACCTCCACCAAATCCATCTCGATTTCATCAACGCCGAAGTGCCACACTGTTGTCGTTGCCCTGCATTGGGATTATTAAATAAACCGTAAGAGCCGAAGAAGTAAGTAGTCCGCATCCCAGTACCACGATTCATCTACATGCCAATTTCATTAACCCTCACATAATAACAACATACTCGTTACTTTTTGATTTAGCCACAAATATGTTCTGGACGGATATAGCCACCTGGGATGCTACCGGAGAGAACCATGCGCTGATAACATACTCACCTTACCAGCCAATTTGGGTTGAATCCATCGTCATTAACCCAATCAACTTAGCCCCAGGCCTGCCGCCTTTTCCAATGAGCTGTAGGAGGAAGGGAAATTATCTTACCATTTTTGCTAACCACCATCGGCGTTTAGTCGTAGGATAACTGTAACGACCCGAAAATTTTGAACATTCGAAAATGAAATATTTAATTTATTTTAAATATTGGAAGTTATTTTTAACTTGAATTTCAATTATAACTATGAATACGATAATTAAATTATTGATTTAATAATTTGAAATTGGGTAAAAATTTGAATCTTCAATTTTAAGCTTGTTAAAAATATTTTAAAGGCTTAGAAAATTTATATTGTGATACTGGAGATAGTAGAATATTTAAAATTGAAATTAAAAGCGATTTGTTCAGTTTAGAATTTATACAGTTTAAATCAATATTTAAAAAATTCCCTTCCGAGGTACAGTCTCAGAATTCGACGAAACCGGTTCTATTGGATTTGTAATATTGTATTATTATCGGATTTCAATCTTCATAATGTTTGGAGCGATCGTTTGGTCGTACGATAAGCAAACGCGCTAAAATTTATCGAAATTTAATTTAATAACTGGGTTCAAAAAGCCATCTTCTCCATACGATCGAATTTGGCCTCGAAACCTTTTCCGTTGCATTCGGAATAGTGGTATAACCTTATAAATGCCTGGCAGCACACCTCGATCGGAGATCGAGATTTTGAGTTGCATTTATCGGAATGATTTAAATTTGAATTTAAATTTAAAAAAATAACTAATATTGTTGCATGAAAATATTGTGTTAAATCTTTTCATACACGTATTTTTTTGGCATGTGTCTCGTTTCATTCGTTAATTTTTACACGCGTTTGAAAGAGGAAGGAAAATAATTAAACAATGCAATCTCATTCAAATGGAATAAATCAACACAAGCCGAAATCAAATGGTCCCCTCTTCCTTTTCATTTAGCTGAAAGAAAAAAATTATGGAAAAAAAATTGAAACTTCCTTCGTATGTGCAATCGACCGAGCTGAGTGCGAATCAAAGAAGAAGCGACTTTCCCTTTTTTCACTTTCGATTTAATAAAGTAGATGTTGGGCGCGGTATCAATTCGTCGCAAATCATCTTCAACTAATTAAAGTTCGATGCGGCATCATTAAATGGCAGCATGAACTCTAGAGGCCATTGAAGGGTAGGCGCGTTCTTGGAATCTCGATCGGCGATGAACTTGGAGGCGTCGCGATGTGGGTTATCGAGGGTCACAAAATGGTCGCGTGCTCGAGACTGCAAATTGTTTGGTGATTTTAGGGTTGTGGTCGCGTGTGTCGACAGTGCAGTCACAATCATTCTAGGTTGATTTGTAACAACCCTAATATTTTACGATTGAATGTTTAAATATTTTATTTAAATATTTTATCGTTAGTCGGATTTTGGTCCGATAAGTTACTTTTTGCATACGGTCGAATTAGGACTCGGAACCACTTCCATTGGGTTCAAAACGCCATTTGCGATCTTTTTGAGTATAAACTTTGATATGTTTGGAGTTAGTGGAATATTGCCACCTTTTCACTTTGGGCTTTGGTTTTGGTTTAGTCCATTAGCCTAAGCTATTAATTCTAACTCAACCCCTTTCCCTTCATAACTTCACTTTCATTTCCTAACACTCAAGCTTCACCAAAAATGGAGGAAGGAATGGGAAATTAAAACTCCAACCTCAAGTTCATTTGCAAATCCAACATCTAACTCCAAATTCAAAAAGAAGCCATTGATTCTTCCTTTCTTTCAAGCTTCTTCTTCATTGATCTTATGTAAAGGTGAGAATTTTATCTCACATATTTGTCTATAACTATCTTTGATTGTTGGGTATTAATTCCTAACACTTATTCATGTGCATTTGCTTGTGGTTTGGATTGAATTGGTGAAAATTCCAATTTTTAGTGTTTTGGGTTCAAATCTTTAAAAATCCAATCTTTGATGTTTGAACACGTTTTTGGTGATGAATCGAGGAGCCAATAGGACCGGGTAGCCGATAGGCGTAATCCCCTTGCGTTCATGCTCGATCGGTTGCAAATTGAGTGAGTTTTTGCACTTCAGACCCCTAGGCCGCTCGGCCTGCACATGGATGATTCTCGGCCTGTAGTTAGGTCGCGCCTTGCTTAGGTCGCATCAATTTAGGTCGCTCGGCCATAGGTCGTAACTCCATAGGTCCCTAGGTCGCTCGGCCTTCTTTACCCCTTAGGTTGTTTCGTTGCTAGGTCGCTCGGCCTATCCTTACCATCATAGGTTGGCCTGCCTTAGGTCGCTCGCCTTGTGTTTGGCCGTTCCATACTTAGGTCACAACCCTTAGATCGCTTGGCCATGATATGCTGCTTTCATCACTTAGGTCGCTCGGGTTGGTCATCTTGCTTAAGTCGCACCAACTTAGGTCGCTCGGCCTGTTAAGACATGCCATGCTTTAAGTCGCCTAACAGTTAGGTCGCGATCCATAAGTCGCTCGGCTTGCTTACATTGTTATGTCGCTCAGCCCATTAAGTCGCACAATCACCGTAGGTCGCGTACCCCTTAGGTCGCACCACCTAGGCAGCATGCTCGCCCCTAAAGCTCCTACCTCTTTAGGTCGCGTACTCCTTAGGTCGCTCGGCCTGTTTGCACTGTTAGGTCGCGCCACGCCTTAGGTCGCGCCATTCCTTAGGTCGCATGCAGTTAGGTCGCGCCACCTTTTAAGTCGCCCCTGCTTTAAGCCGCATGCTATTTCTTATGTCGCTGATCTCTTAGGTCGTACGCCGTGTAGTCGCATACGTTGAGCCGCTGAATTCTTGTGTTGACTTATGTTAAGTCGTAAGTCGTGGCTATTAAGTCGCAAGGGTATTTCCACTTTGATGGATCTGGAATCGGATTCTTTGGATTTTTATTCACGTCTTCGAATGTGAATTTTTGTGGTTTATTGTTTCTACAATCATTTTTGTGATTTGTCACTTTATCTCACTCGTACGAGAAATCTAATTAAATGGTTTATTAAAACAAATGGTATGAAACACTTGCATTTTACTTCGCCGGTTAATTTTTGGACTTGTTCGATTGAATCTCTTGTGATAATTTTCTAGTGGAAATCTACAATTTGTTCGTAGATATTTAAGTTAAGCTAGAGGTTATGGGACACGAAGCTAAGCTTTTATATTTACTAGCTTACTGTAATTGACACTTCTTGATGATCGTTGATGATCATTTTTGTGATTTAGACTAGCAAATGTGCGATGTCTTTTTGTCTACGAGGGAGACTAAACCCCATTTCTGTGGAGCTTCGGCTCAATTTGGTGGGGTAGCGGCCCATGGTCTTCAGGCCGTTTTGTGGAGCTTCGGCTCAAAATTAATGGTTAGCAACCATGGAATAGCGGTCCATTTTGTGATACACGTGTTTGGGAGTTTTCATGCTCCCATTTTGTGATAGGCCTCCCTCTTTTTTGTGATTTCTAGATTTCCATTGATGATTTCTAGAATTTGTGTTTCACCGACTTTCGTGATTTACATTGATATGTGTTATCAATATTTGTGCATTGGTGAATTTATGTGTCATTAACTTTTGCGATTGGTATTGATATTATTGTCAATATTCCTGGTTTTGGTGAATGAAAATATAGAGTATGACATTCCTTTTGATCTTTGAGAAGATTCTTGTGATATTGATTAATCCCTAGTTGATTTTCAATTGCATACTTTTCACAGTATGGATTTATGGTTATCATATGTTTTTGTCATTTCTCTTATTCTATATCATTTCATCTGATATTTATAGTGAGACTGATCCGTTTATTATTTTCTTAATAAATAATACTCGGGTCAGACCGAGATGTTATAGGTGCTTCTACTTGACTTCACATCTGGGATTATCACCTTGACTTTCGGCTAACTACTTAGATTAGTAGTTTTTGTTGTATACATTTGTGATATAGACTCATTGATGTATCCATATTCTTTTGTCTAGCACTTGTAGCTATTCTTTTGTGATATTGTGGGTCTTGTTTGACCACTACTCTGATGTACACTTTCATGTGTTATATTCATATCTTTTTCCGCCTTTATGATATGGATATCTGTGACTGATTTGTGTAATGTTTATTTCTATGTTTGTTTCCGAAGAATATATATAGCCACTGTGTAGTAGCTTTGAGTTTGTATCGATGTGTCGGATTTCCTCCTGAAACCAAATGCATGTTGTACTATCTGACATATCGGTGCTCGCACAAAGCAATTACATGGATGGTCTCCCATCAACCGCCTTATTCTCCGTGCTAGTCGACGACATTACACCGTAGTGTCCTTGGCTAGCGTGGGTATAGAGGTGGGGCGTCACAGCTTGGTATCAGAGCCAATCTTCGGAACAATGTAGAATAATCTAGCAAGGATCATCGTCCTAAGTCCATCTTGTGAATCGTGCTTTAGGATTTAATTCGAGTCTTCGTACCGATTCATCCTATTTTCTTTATGATTCCTTGTTTATCTATCAAGATTTGCTTGATATTCATTTGGTGAATAACCTTATCCTTCTTCTTTCTTTATTTCTTTCTTTCTTTCTTAAGGAAGAGAAATGGTTAGACCTGGTCATCCCAGCGCCGGTCAATCTCGTGCTACTCCCTAAGATGGAGTATTTATGTCTGCCTAGTAGCTCCTTGATCTTGTAAGGAATGCTCAGGCAGCCGGTTCTAATCCGGAGTCTACTCACCCTAAGTCTGGGTTTGCACGTTTGTGCAACGATTACACCAATTTGGGTGGAAAGCCATTCAAAGGTTCTGAAACTATTATTGAAGTCCAGGCTTGGCTGAGAACATGCGATCGAATCTTTTCTCGCATGAATTTTGTTGATCTTCACCGTGTTCAGGTGGCCTCTAGCATGCTCCAAGAAAGAGTGTTAGATTGGTACGAGCTTCTGATTTCTAAAATAAATGAAGCGGTGTTGAATATGCGCTTATATGTTTTTTTTATGATAATAAACATATATATTTATTTAAATATATTTGGTAATGTACTTTTTTTTTTCATAGATTAAATAAATATTTGTTGAATAAAATAAATTACACAGAATTTGAATTCAAACAGAAATTTTATTCAAATAAATATTTATTACAATCTTGAATAGTAAAAATTCAAGCTCTCACTATACATATACATTTTTGATTACATCACAATTCAGTTTACATAAATTCCTCACTACATATCACTCACACTCGTATTTTGTCTTCATTTGCATTCCAGTTTGAACCCAGCATCTGAGCAATCTGCAAAATTGTTCACTAACGCAGTAAAATTGAAAAAGAAATATTTTTGCAATATAAAATGAAATATTATTTTTGAAAATATGATTTGCCACAGTTATTTGGGTTGTTCGTCATCATTTACATTTGAATTCATCATACACGAACAGTGTGACATGCACAGTGTATCACTATACATGCCACAAGGCCATGCACATCGATATACACTTGATAATGCTACAGGGACAGGTAAGCACAGGTCAAACCCAAATGTAAAGCCGGGTTCAACTCAGGTGCAATATATTCAAAATCTCGTCAGCAACACAAGGTCAAACACGAGTTTTTGAAACTGGATTCAACTTAAGTGAAATTTCATAAATCCACATGAATGGATGCAAAGATTAGTAATGCAACAGTGATATGCACAGATGCATTCAAAGTCCAAACTAGTTGCAACATGGATGTCACAAGCAACGACCAGTTCATGTATGCATCAGTGGCCAAACACAGAACAACAAGTCTCGACCAAAATCAGATGTTCAAATGCAAACAAGCTCAGGGAACATTAGCAAGTGTAACAGACACACTTAAATATAAATGGCCAAGCAAGTGCACCACGGAACCATCAATGCACATGTATGCAGACCGGGTCCAGTTACAACAGAGAATCAAGTCGACCAGGCAGCAATGATGGTAATGCAACACGGTGCAGACACCAATGATACAAGAGATGTGAAGCTCGATGCAACATAGTGGCAAATGCACACACACACACACACACACACACACACACACACACACACACACACACATATATATATATATCAAGTGAAGCATTTTTGTCAAAGGCATAGCAACTACAAGATATCATAAGTCAGACCAACAGCAACATGGACTGCAACAATCAAGTAAATGCAGAGAACATTGCAATCATGAAGTATGCAAGCTCGACTAACAGGTTCAACCTCTTCATTAAACAACTCCAAACCAATAGCTACATGAAACAAACCCAAATGAAGATCAACTAATCAACAGTGCACAAGAAAACCAGTCCAGCAATCATGCACAGATGCATTCAAGAAACAACAACATGTCCAGATACAACAAAGACCAAGTGCACGACTAAACTAACATGAATGCAACAGAAAACAACAGAGCAACAACAGAAGCACAATGACAATTTGGAGTATGATATGCAAAACTCTAGTGCTAAGTACAGGCAGAGAAATGACACAACAGTCATGAACACAGAAACAGAATGAAAATCAGAGAAAGGATGAAGACAACATGAGGTGAATCAAGTTCAGTGACACAGCAGTCTTTGAACAAGAAAACCAGTGACATGAATGCAGTGTACATGAATGCAACATCAATGAACCAAATACTCAATTTGATTGTAAGCATGTACAACAGGACAGAGAAGTATACAACATACAAACAGGTACACGAGCTAATGAAGACTGCATCATGATGCAAGGCCAGAGACTACAATATCAAGTGCAAGTGCAACAATCGACAGCGTCAAAGCATCAAAGCTTACACAAGCAAACAACAAAGGGTCAGGATACAATCCAAACTGAAACTCCAGCAGTAATGCAACACCAAAGCAATGACCAGAACACAAGTACATGGAACAACAACATGAATGCAGTAACTACCAAAATGAATGAAAAGACTCAGCAATGTTCGAAATCAATGCTACAGTGGATGAACGCAAAGATGGCCGAAGCCGTGGCAATCAAGATGATTAAACAAGTCGAAGAATACCAATGCAGACATGCCAAAAATTAGTATGAAGCTGAGAATTGACCACGAAATTCAACAATACTGTGTTGACCATGTTAAAAATTCATGAACGCATCTTTGAAAAAGTCAAAATGTAAAAGAGGAAAGTTTTTGCCGTATCATTCAAAAAGGATCGAACGTCCTCAAGCTAAAGCCGTGCGCATCAAGTCAAGTAATCAAAAATTAGGAAAGTATCGAATTGATACGAGCAAATACAAGTGTATCGAATTCATATAAATACCAAACAACAAAGTCATCATTGGCATCGAGTTCAATTGAAGTAATCATTAAACCAGCAACGAAAGATGATACTTACCAATCTATCGAAATCGTTCAAAGAAGCGGCTGCGGAACGAAGCACAAGTAAAGCAACCAGAATTGATCACTAGAGGAGCAACGTAATCTCGAAGTCAACCAAGCAATCGATCTCAAGAGAATCGAACATCAGAGAAGCCGCGAACAAGAGCATCACAATGCCCTAATTCTCATAAGGACCGAAGCCCTAATTCGACAAAGAGGAACGGCCAAGCCAAAAGAAAAAGGAACGAGAAAAAGAAAATTGGGCCGGCCTTTATTTTTAAAGGGGTTTTAATTTATTATTTAGGCTTTATTTTTAAAGGGGTTTTTTTATTTTGGGTTTATTTTAAAAGGGTTTTTTGTTTAATTTGTTTTAGTTTTATTTTCTTTACGAATCAAAGTATTGGTAAATCACCACCTAGGTTGTAGGTAGTGTCAGATTGTCTTGTTAGAATTAGTTCAGTGAGCAGGGTGTGCGAGTTTGCAAAACTCTATAGGCGGGAGCAGAGTTTGCGAGTTTTTAAAACTCTATAGGCGGAGCAGGAGGTGCGAGTCTATTTGAGTGTTTGTAAGCGGGAGCAAGGGTTTGCGAGTCTGTCAGAGTGTTTGTAAGCAGGATACTGTTTAATTCTAATAGAAATCTGGGAATGCAACAGTAGGCAGGGGTTGCCGAAGCTGGGTAAAATTTGTGTGTGATTTACTTTTCAGCATATTTATTTCTGCAGTTTGTTTCTGTGTTTAAATCGAGAAAATTTGCTATAACCCTATTCACCCCCCTCTAGGGTTAATCTAGATCCTACAAGTGGTATCGAAGCCCGGTAGTTTTCTTTAACTCTAGAGTCATGAATCCACCAAATAATACTTTTGTTGAGGGTCGTTCCAATATTATTCCTTCTATTTTCGATGGAACATATTTTTTGAACTGGAAATTGAAAATGGAATTTTATTTAAAATCTGTTAATGTTAAATGTTGGGATATTATTGAAAATGGGTGTGATATATCAAATAAGGAAATTATCTCGATTAATGCTCTTGCTATGCATATATTATATTCTCGTATTAATCGTGATAATTTTTATTTCGTCTTTCATTGTGAAAATGCACAGAAAATCTGGAATACTTTTGATGCAATATATGGAGCAAAAGTCAACAGCAATGAGATGTCCTCCACAACCGACTCAGATAAAGAAATGTGCTTAACAGGAGTGGTAAATAGCAGTTGTGATGAGGATGATGATGATGGAGCAGCCGAACTGGCATTACTAATGAAGAAATTCAAAAGGAGGAACCGCAAATACGGAAATCCAGCTCTAAATCAAAAATTAAAAAACAGAGAGCACAATATGAAGCCAAGCGAGGTATCAAAACTCACTCACTCTGAATTACTTATTTATTTCCACGAAGTGAATGGCTGTTTTGAACGACTTAGGGAGAAGTATGCCAAACTTGAATCACAAAAAGACACTTTGATAGAATGAAATGAACAACTTGACCAATTAGTTAAAACCTATCAAAATAGGATCCCTAAGTGTGATAAGTGTCCAACATTCGAAGAAGAAATTAAAAAATCAGAAATTAATATAAAATCACTTGAAAATGAAATTCTGATTTTGAAAGAGAACGAAAATACTAGGAGAGAAAATTCTATCAAAAAGTGCACACAATTATTGAACGAAAATGAATCTCTCAAAATACAAGTCCAACAATTGTCAATAACTTTAGATAAATTTTCAAAAAGTGAGAAATCGTTGAATCTGCTATTAGGGAAGCAAACTGTTAATACAGCTTGACAAGGACTTGGATATAATCAATCTGAAAATGTTGAAAGCGATATTAATCAAGAAAATTCCATGTGCACAATTTGTAGAAAATATGGACACGATCACAATAATTGTTGGTATAGACCCAAACATGTGAAAACCATACCAATTTGGGTTCCAAAAGGCACGAATATAAAATCTCTCAAAGTTAAACAAATTTGGGTGCCAAAAGGAACATATATAAACAGTTTTGGGTCTCCACAAAATTATTTTTCTAAATCTTCTGCGACTAACAACCATGGACCTATAAAAACAAAAAGGTGACATAAATCTTTTCCCGTGTAAGTGTGGTGGCAGGCTAAGGAACAACAACAATGTTCTCTGGATTTTGGCTGTTCCAGAAACACAACGGGCAACAAAGCAAGAGTTCCTTAGCCTAGTACAAAGGTGATAGAATCACAATGAGCAACCATGAAAAATTATCGTAAAGGTAAAACAGGTGAAGGTATATTAAATGTGATAATCTGCACCATATTCTGAATGAAATCAGCCAATATTGAGATGTTGTAAAAAAGAAGATTTTGATTCTGACTTGTTCAACATTATTGGCCAATTATATCCTCTAGATTCTTGGATTTACTTCATATATGTTTGTTTGAATAAAATTCAAGAGAATGCTGTGAAAAGTTGAGTTTGAATTTTTATGCACACTTCATGATCTGGTCTATCAAATTTAATTAGTGATGTTTTGAAGTGAAAAAGAAATTTAGATGCAGATTACACTGGCAATCTAGTTGATAGAAAAATTACTAGTTGAACATGATTTATGGTGAGACATTTAGTAACTGCACCGTTTTTCAAAGAAATATCTACATAATTTTCATTACAAATAATTTTCAATTAGCAGAAATTTTTTCTGATATATCCCCTTCGAGAAAAATCATTGTTGACCATATTTTCAGATTAGTCATTTTTATTTGATTTTAAATGAAATTTTTTTGACTAATCTGACTCCCTACTAATTATCAAAAAGATAAATAGTGATTGAAAAGGTGATAAGTGTTGATATTTAACATACATTACTCAAGAGAGTATATTTGGAAAATTTCTTTAGGAATTCAAACAAGCGTTATAAAACTTTTTGTTGGGTAAAGATTCCATGACCATTTCTATATCCATCATATTTCTTTCGACCATTGTTTATCAAAACTTAAATATAGTTGGTCGATATGTGGTACTATAATTGGGGATCATTTTTTTTTCATTTCATATTTTTTTGTAAAAATAAATAAATATCCAAAGTATTCACTCTCATTTAAAAGTCCTCACGGTTATGCATGGGTGAATTACTTGGATTTTTGATTATGTGCTTCCATGCTCATTTAAAAGTCCTTACGGTTATGCATGTATGGAACGCATATCAAAATTAATTGATTAAATAGACAAGTTGATTCTAATCCCATTTAAAAGTCCTCACGGTCATGCGTGGTTAGAAGATACTTGATGTCATTTTTAAAATTAAATTGGAATACTACTAATCTCATTTAAAAATCCTAACGGTTATGCATGATTAGTAGATATTCGAATTCCTGATATAAATGTACCACAAATAGATACATCTGTATGATTTTAATTTCCATCATTCTAAAAAGTGGAATATGCGCCTAACAAGGGTAGTTATGATTTTTGTTTGATTTTTATTGAAGTTTAATATTGATATTCAATTTGAGTTTAATGTTGGATTAATATTGATCACTTTATCTCTATTTTCTCTAACACTATTGTTCTTTTGCTGATAACAAAAGGGGGAGAGAAAAGTTAAGATTTTGTCAAATAGAATCAAGCAAAGGTCGTCAAATAATTTTCCATTTGCATCTAGGATTATTTATATATTTCTATTTGTATGCATATATGTAGGGGGAGCATCATGTAGAGAGGAAGCATTTAAATAGGGGGAGCAATTAGAGTATATCATTGATCAAATACATTTTACGCAGTCAAAATCTTAAATATATGTTTGTTATCATCAAAAGGGGGAGATTGTTGAATATGCGCTTATATGTTCTTGTTTGATGATAATAAACATATATATTTATTTAAATGTATTTGGTAATGTACTATTTTTTTTTCATAGATTAAATAAATATTTGTTGAATAAAATAAATTACACAGAATTTGAATTCAAATAGAAATTTTATTCAAACAAATATTTATTACAATCTTGAATAGTACAAATTCAAGCTCTCATTATACATACACATTTTTGATTACATCACAATTAAGTTTACATAAATTCCTCACTACATATCACTCACACTCGTATTTTGTCTTCAACTGCATTCCAGTTTGAATCCAGCATCTGAGCAATCTGCAAAAATATTCACTAACGCAGTAAAATTGAAAAAGAAATATTTTTGCAATATAAAATGAAATATGATTTTTGAAAATATGATTTGACTCAGTTATTTGGGTTGTTGGTCATCATTTACATTTGAATTCATCATACACGAACAGTGTGACATGCACAGTGTATCACTGTACATGCCACAAGGCCGTGCACATCGATATACACTTGATAATCCTACAGGGACATGTAAGCACAGGTCAAACCCAAATGTAAAGCCGGGTTCAACTCAGGTGCAATATATTCAAAATCTCGTCAGCAACACAAAGTCAAACCCGATTTTTTGAAACTGGATTCAACTCAAGTGAAATTTCAAAAATCCACATGAATGGAGGCAAAGGTCAGTAATGCAACAGTGATATGCACAGATGAATTCAAAGTCCAAACCATTTGCAACATGGATGTCACAAGCAATGACCAGTTCATGTATGCATCAGTGGCCAAACACAGAACAACAAGTCTCGACCAAAATCAGATGTTCAAATGTAATCAAGCTCAGGGAACATTAGCAAGTGTAACAGACACATTTAAATATAAATGACCAAGCAAATGAACCACTGAACCATCAAAGCACATGTATGCAGACCAGGTCCAGTTACAACAGAGAATCAAGTCGACCAGGTAGCAATGATGGTAATGCAACACATTGCAGACACCAATGATACAAAAGAGGTGAAGCTCAATGCAACATAGTGGCAAATGCATATATATATATATATATATATATATATATATCAAGTGAAGCATTTGTGTCAAAGGCATAACAACTACAAGATATCACAAGTCAGACCAACAGCAACATGGACTGCAACAATCAAGTAAATGCAGAGAACAGTGCAATCATGAAGTATGCAAGTTCGACCTCTTCATTAAACAACTCCAGACCAACAGCTACATGAAACAACCCCAAATGAAGATCAACTAATCAACAGTGCACAAGAAAACCAGTCCAGCAATCATGCACAGATGCATTCAAGAAACAACATGTCCAGATACAACAAAGACCAAGTGCACGACTAAACTAACATGAATGCAACAGAAAACAACAGAGCAACAACATAAGCACAACGACAATTTGGAGTTTTATATGCAAAACTCTAGTGCTAAGTGCAGGCAGAGAAATGACACAACAGTCATGAACACAGAAACAAAATGAAAACCAGAGAAAGGATGAAGACAACATGAAGTGAATCAAGCTCAGTGACAAAGCAGTCTTTGAACAAGAAAACCAGTGACATGAATGCAGTGTACATGAATGCAACATCAAAGAACCAAATACTCAATTTGATTGTAAGCATGTACAACATGACAGAGAAGTATACAACATACAAATAGGTACACGAGCTAATGAAGACCGCATCATGATGCAAGGCCAAAGACTACAATATCAAGTGCAAGTGCAACAATCGACAGCGTCAAAGCATTAAAGCTTACACAAGCAAACAACAAAGGGTTAGGATACAATCCAAACTGAAACTCTAGCAGTAATGCAACAGAGACCAAAGCAATGACTAGAACACAAGTATAGGGAACAACAACATGAATGCAGTAACAACCAAAATGAATGAAAAGACTCAGCAATGTTCGAAATCAATGCTACAGTGGATGAACGCAAAGATGGCCGAAGCCGTGGCAATCAAGATGATTAAACAAGTCGAAGAATAACAATGCAGACATGCCAAAAATTAGTATGAAGCTGAGAATTGACCAAGAAATTCAACAATACTGTGTTGAACATGTTAAAAATTCATGAACGCATCTTTGAAAAAATCAAAATGTAAAATAGGAAAGTTTTTGCCATATCACTCAAAAAGGATCGAACGTCCTCAAGCTAAAGCCGTGCGCATCAAGTCAAGTAATCGAAAATTAGGAAAGTATCGAATTGATACGAGCAAATACAGTGTCTCGAATTCATATAAATACCAAACAACAAAGTCATCATCGGCATCGAGTTCAATTCAAGCAATCATTAAACCAGCAACGAAAGAGGATACTTACCAATCTATCGAACTCGTTCAAAGAAGCAGCTGCGGAACGAAGCAGAAGTAAAGCAACCAGAATTGATCAACAGAGGAGCAACGTAATCTCGAAGTCAACCAAGCAGTCGATCTCAAGAGAATCGAACATCAGAGAAGCCACGAACAAGAGCATCACAAAGCCCTAATTCTCATAAGGACCGAAGCCCTAATTCGACAAAGAGGAACGACCAAGCCAAAAGAAAAAGGAACGAGAAAAAGAAAATTGGGCCGGCCTTTATTTTTAAAGGGGTTTTAGTTTATTATTCAGGCTTTGTTTTTAAAGGTATTTTTTATTTAGGGTTTATTTTAAAAGGGTTTTTTGTTTAATTTGTTTTAGTTTTATTTTCTTTACGAATCAAAGTATTGGTAAATCACCACCTAGGTTGTAGGTAGTGTCAGATTGTCTAGTTAGAATTAGTTCAGTGAGCAGGGTATGCGAGTTTGCAAAACTCTATAGGCGGGAGCAGAGTTTGTGAGTTTTCAAAACTCTATAGGCGGAGCAGGGGGTGCGAGTCTGTTAGAGTGTTTATAAGCGGGGGCAAGGGTTTGCGAGTCTGTTAGAGTGTTTGTAAGCGGGATACTGTTTAATTCTAATAGAAATGTGGGAGTGCAGCAGTAGGCAGGGGTTGCCGAAGCTGGGTAAAATTTGTGTGTGATTTACTTTTCAGCATATTTATTTCTGCAGTTTGTTTCTGTGTTTAAATCGAGAAAATTTGCTATAACCCTATTTAACCCCCCCTCTAGGGTTAATCTAGATCCTACAAGCGGATCTTACTTGCGAGAAATTTCGGGAACGCTTCGAGTTAAAATTTGTGCCAGAAGCTGAGAAGGTGACTTTGGCTCGCCGTTTTATAGACCTTGTTTAAGGTGAATCCTCTGTGGCAGATTATATCGCATCCTTCGAGTCACTTTCTAAATACGGGGTCGAATACATAAACACCCCATTGAAGAAAAACCAAAGTTTTGTCTATGGCTTGAATAAAAATCTCAAGAAGCCATTACTTCTAAAATTAGAAATTTCTTTTGATCAACTCATTGATATCGCTCTTCGACTTGAAGAGGCCGATAGGGAGAGTGATGTTGAAGTCATGGGTGCCAAACCGAACTTCACAAACAAGAAAAGGCCTAATAAGTTTAAGGGTCCTTATCCCAATAAGAAAGGGAAGCAAACAACTTTGGTGGCATAGACTTCTACCTCTAGTAGTGGGCAATGCTACAATTGTGGTTCTAAGGACCATTACGCGAATAAATGTTCAAAGCCCCATGCTTGTCGCTATTGCAAAAGCCCAAATCATTATTTATCTTCTTGTCCCAAACTTCAAGGAAAGAGGGAGGGAAAACTTAATGTTGCTCAAGCCCCTGGAAACACATCTCGTGGTGAAGGTATTTCTCATTCTATCCTTGATGGCATTATTTTATTTCGTATCATCCTATTCGAGTTCTTTTTGATACGGGTGCGTCCCAATCTTTTATTTCAAAAGAACTTGTTGATACTTTTTCTTTGGATGTTTTGTGTTTAATGACTTCTTTGAGAATTGCGAATCCAGTTGGTGGATCCGCAACAATCAGTCTATTGTGTAAAGATGTCGAGATTATTTTGTGTTATTTTTCTTTCCGAGCTGATTTGCATGTCATGCGCTACTTAGGCTTTGGAATGATTTTGGGAATGGATTGGCTTAACCGCTATGAAGCCCAAATCCTATGTCCTGAGCGGACTATTCATCTTCGACATTCTCAATCTGTTAAGTAGATTTCTATTGATCTTAAAGGGTCGGATTCCAGCCTGGTCGCATCTTTATATTCTTTAAATCCTCATGATGACGATAATGACGATGAGGAAGATATTATTTCTCTTATTCACGTTGTTCGTGAATTTTCCGACATATTTGAGCCCGTTTTAAGGTTACCACCTAAGCGAGCAATTGAGTTCAGAATTAATCTCATTCCTAGAGCTCAACCTATCACTCGTCCTCCTTATCGTATGTGCAATAAAGAAAATGAGGAGATGCGCAAACAATTATCCGAATTGGAGACGAAGCAATTTATTCGCTCTAGTTCCTCGCCTTGGGGAGCTTCGGCTATTTTTGTAAAGAAATCCGATGGTACACTTAGGATTTGCGTTGACTACCACAAGCTTAATGATCTTACTATCAAGAATAAATATCCTTTACCTCGAATTGATGATTTATTTGATCAGCTTAGTGGTGCTAGAGTCTTTTCACAATTAGACTTAGCTACCGGTTTTCATCAGCTTCGTATTGCAGAGGATAGTATTCCTTTGACATCGTTCCGTACTCGTTATGGATCTTATGAATGGCTTGTTATGCCATTTGGTTTAATGAATGCTCCGGCTTATTTCGTTGAGCTTATGAATCGAGTTTTCAAAGACTTCCTCGATCGGTTTGTTCTCATCTTTATTGATGATATTCTTGTTTATTCAAAAACCAAGGAGGAGCATGAAAAGCATCTTCGGATTGTGTTGGAAACTCTTAGGAGTAATCAATTGAAAGCAAAATTTTCTAAATGCCACTTTTGGCAATCTCGTGTGAAGTTTCTCGATCATATTATTTCCAATTCTAGAATTTCCATGGATCCTTCAAAGATTGAAGCGATTCAAAATTGGAAGAGACCGGAGAGTGTGACGGAGATCCATAGGTTTCTTGGATTGGCAGGTTATTACCGCCGGTTCATAAAGGACTTTTCCAAAAATTTTGTGCCTCTTACTAGCTTAACAAAGAAAGGTGTTAAATACATTTGGTCGAACAAATGTGAAGCTTCTTTTCAGAAATTAAAAGAACTCCTTTCTGATGCTCTTATTCTTGTTATTCCCGAGGGGAATCAAGATTTTATTGTTTATACCGATGCTAGTCGCGTTGGTTTGGGTGCCGTTCTTATGCAAAGAGAACGTGTTATTGCTTATGCTTCTAGGCAAATGAAGCCCGCCGAGTCTAGATATGTCACTCATGATTTAGAACTTACGGCTATTGTTTTCGCCCTTCGTATTTGGCGTCATTATCATTTGGGAGAAAAATTTATTCTCTATACCGATCATAAATCTTTGAAATATCTATTTTCTCAAAAGGAACTTAATTTGCGTCAACAACGTTGGCTCGAGTTCCTTGCACCTTATGATCTTGATATTCTTTATACTCCCGGAAAGGGAAATCGTGTTGCCGATGCCCTTAGTCGCAAGCAACAAGCGGTTGTTTCTATGATGATATCTGAATGGAATGATCTTGTGATTTTATCCACTTGTGAGATTCGAGATCGTGTTTCTGATTTATGTTCATCTCTTGTTTTATGTAGCCTTGAGGCTCATCCTTCTCTATTAGGCCGCATTCTTGAAGCTCAAAAGCTAGATCCCGATTTGTCTCTTCTTGGCCAAAATTTTAGGGATAGAATGGAAATTGAAGGTTTAAAATACTTTGATATTGATTCTCGTGGCGGCATTCAAAAATTTGGTAGACTTATCGTGCCTAATATTAGTGATCTTCGTAGAGATATTTTAGAAGATTCACATCGTTCTAAATTTACTATTCATCCCGGTAGTTGTAAAATGTACACGGATATGAAGCGACTTTATTATTGGGAGGGAATGAAATTTGATATTGCTAACTTTGTTAAGTGTTGCATGACTTGCCAACTTGTCAAGGCCGAACATCAAAGGCCCGGTGGGTTATTGCAACCTTTCGAAATTCCAATTTGGAAGTAGGACCAAATTTCCATGGATTTTATAGACGGCCTTCCCCGTTCTCTTTCGGGTCATGATAGCTTATGGGTGATAGTTGATAGACTTACTAAATCCGCCTATTTTATTCCTGTTCGGTCCAATCGAACAATACCTCTTTTGGCCAAACTTTTTATCAAAGAAATTGTAAAATTGCATGGAGTTCCTTCTTCTATTGTTAATGATCGTGATCCATTGTTTACTAGTGGATTTTGGAAGAGTCTTCAAAAAGATTTGGGAACGAAGCTTAATTTTAGCACCGCTTATCATCCCCAGTCCGATGGACAGACTGAGCGTGTGAATCACACTCTTGAAGATCTTCTTCGTGCATGTGTTCTTGATTTTGGTGGAAATTGGGAAGATCATATTTCTCTTGTTGAGTTTTCCTATAATAATAGCTTCCAATCTAGTATTGGTATGACACCTTTTGAGGCACTCTATGGAAGGCCATGCCGATCTCCTTCTTGTTGGCTTGAGGCCGGTGAGAAGCTGGTTTTAGGTCATGATTTTATTCTTGATTCCACAGAGAAGATAGACCTTATTCGTCATAAGATGAAAGAAGCCCAAAGTAGACAAAAATCCTATGCCGATAACCAGAGAAGGAAATTAGAAATTTCTTGTGGGAGATCTTGTGTTTATTCGTGTTTCACCTATGAAGGGCGTTGTAAGTTTCAGTCGATCTAGAAAATTAGAGCCTCGATATATTGGGCCATTTCCCATCACCGAACGTATTGGTTCCGTGGCTTATCTCCTTTTATTACCGGCTCAGTTTTCTTCTATTCATGACGTGTTTCACGTTTCTCAATTACGGAAATGCCTTCGAGATTCCGATTCTATTCTTGAGCCCGGTGCTGTGGAAGAAATTGAAGTTTCGCCTAATTTAACTTATGAGCAACATCCTATTTGTATTATTGCTTCGGAGGTCAAGCACCTTCGAAATAAAGATGTTCCGCTTGTTAAAGTTCAATGGTCCTCAAATCCTAAGGATTGCTCTTGGGAGTCTAGAGAGTTCATCGAGCGAACATATCCGGACTTACTTTCCTGTGCCCTTTGAGGTGAATTTCTTATTTCAAATTCCTTTTGTGTTGATATGCTTTCATGGTTGTTACCTCGTATTTTCTCCTTAAATATTGCGAGGACGCAATTTCTTTAAGGAGGGGAGTCTGTAACAACCCGCATATTTTACGATTGAATGTTTAAATATTTTGTTTAAATATTTTATCGTTAGTCGGATTTTGGTCCAAAAAGTTACTTTTTGCATACGGTCAAATTAGGACTCAGAACCACTTCCATTGGGTTCAAAACGCCGTTTGCGATCTTTTTGAGTATAAACTTTGATATGTTTGGAGTTAGTGGAACATTGCCACTTTTTCACTTTGGGCTTTGAGTTTGGTTTAGTCCATTAGCCTAAGCTATTAATTCTAACTCAACTCCCTTAACTTCATAACTTCACTTTCATTTCCTAACACTCAAGCTTCATCAAAAATGGAGGAAGGAATGGGAAATTAAAACTCCAAGCTCAAGTTCATTTGCAAATCCAACATCTAACTCCAAATTCAAAGAGAAGCCATTGATTCTTCCTTGCTCTCAAGCTTCTTCTTCATTGATCTTGTGTAATGGTGAGATTTTTATCTCACATCTTTGTTTATAACTATCTTTGATTGTTGGGTATTAACTCCTAACACTTATTCATGTGCATTTGCTTGTGGTTTGGATTGAATTGGTGAAAATCCCAATTTTTAGTGTTTTGGGTTCAAATCTTTAAAAATCCAATCTTTGATGTTTGAGCACGTTTTTGGTGATAAATCGAGGAGCCAATAGGACCGGGTAGCCGATAGGCGTAATCCCCTTGCGTTCGTGCTCGATCGGTTGCAAATTGAGTGAGTTTTTGCACTTCGAACCCCTAGGTCGCTAGGCCTGCACATGGATGATTCTCGGCCTGCAGTTAGGTCGCGTCTTTCTTAGGTCGCGTCAATTTAGGTCTCTCGGCCATAGGTCATAACTCCGTATGTCGCTCGGCCTTCTTTACCCCTTAGGTTGTTTTGTCGCTAGGTCGCACGACCTATCCTTACCATCATAGGTCGACCTGCCTTAGGTCGCTCGCCTTGTGTTAGGCCGTTCCATACTTAGGTCGCAACCCTTAGATCGCTTGGCCATGATATGCCGCTTGCATCACTTAGGCCGCTCGGCTTGGTCGTCTTGCTTAGGTCGCGCCAACTTAGGTCGCTCGGCCTGTTAAGACGCGCCATGCTTTAAGTCGCCTCGCAGTTAGGTCGCGATCCATAGGTCGCTCGGCTAGCTTGCATAGTAAGGTCGCTCGGCCCATTAAGTCGCACATTCATCATAGGTCGCGTACCCCTTAGGTCGCACCACCTAGGCCGCATGCTCGCTCCTTAAGCCGCTACCTCTTTAGGTCACGTACTCCTTAGGTCACTCGGCCTGTTTGCACTGTTAGGTCACGCCACGCCTTAGGTCGCGCCATTCCTTAGGTCGCATGCAGTTAGGTCGCGCCGCCCTTTAAGTCGCCCCTGCTTTAAGCCGCATGCTATTTCTTATGTCGCTGATCTCTTAGGTCATACGCCGTGTAGTCGCATACGTTGAGCCGCTGAATTCTTGTGTTGACTTGTGTTAAGTCGTAAGTCATGGCATTAAGTCGCAAGGGTATTTCCACTTTGATGGATCTGGAATCGGATTCTTTGTTTATTCACGTCTTCGAATGTGAATTTTTGTGGTTTATTGTTTCTACAATCATTTTTATGATTTGTTACTTTATCTCACTCGTACGAGAAATCTAATTAAACGGCTTAGTAAAACAAATGGTATGAAATGCTTGCATTTTACTTCGTCGGTTAATTCTTGGACTTGTTCGATTGAATCTCTTATGACAATTTTCTAGTGGAAATCTACAATTTGTTCGTAAATATTTAAGTTAAGTAAGTGGTTATGGGACACGAAGCTAAGCTTTTATATTTACTAGCTTACTGTAATTGACACTTCTTGATGATCGTTGATGATCATTTTTGTGATTTAGACTAGCAAATGTGCGATGTCTCTTTGTCTACGAGGGAGACTAAACCCCGTTTCTGTGGAGCTTCGGCTCAATTTGGTGGGGTAGTGACCCATGGTCTTCGAGCCATTTTGTGGAGCTTCGGCTCAAAATTAGTAGTTAGCAACCTTGGAATAGCGTTCCATTTTACGATACACGTGTTGGTGAGTTTTCATGCTCCCATTTTGTGATAGGCCTCCCCCCTTTTTGTGATTTCTAGATTTCCATTGATGATTTCTAGAATTTGTGTTTCACCGACTTTCGTGATTTACATTGATATGTGTTATCAATATTTGTGCATTGGTGAATTTGTGTGTCATTAACTTTTGTGATTGGTATTGATATTATTGTCAATATTCCTGATTTTGGTGAATGAAAATATAGAGTATGACATTCCTTTTGATCTTTGAGAAGATTCTTGTGATATTGATTAATCCCTAGTTGATTTTCAATTGCATACTTTTCACAATATGGCTTTATGGTTATCATATGTTTTTGTCATATCTCTTATTCTATATCATTTCATCTGATATTTATAGTGAGACTGATCCGTTTATTATTTTCTTATTAAATAATACTCGAGTCAGACCGAGATGTTACAGGTGATTCTGCTTGACTTCACATCTGGGATTATCACCTTGACTTTTGGCTAACTACTTAGATTAGCAGTTTTTGTTGTATACATTTGAGATATAGACTCATTGATGTATCCATATTCTTTTGTCTAGCACTTGTAGCTATTATTTTGTGATATTATGGTCTTGTTTGACCACTACTATGATGTACACTTTTATGTGTTATATTCATATCTTTTTCCGCCTTTGTGATATGGATATCTGTGACTGATTTGTGTTATGTTTATTTCTATGTTTGTTTCCGAAGAATATATATAGCCACTATGTAGTAGCTTTGAGTTTGTATTGATGTGTCGGATTTCCTCCTAAAACCAAATGCGTGTTGTACTATCTGACATATCGGTGCTCGCACAAAGCAATTGCACGGATGGTCGCCCCTCAACAGCCTTATTCTCCGTGCTAGTTGACGGCATTACACCGTAGTGTCCTTGGCTAGCGTGGGTATAGAGGTGGGGCGTCACATGATTTCTATAAGGTATTGGATTTTGGATTTTCTTTTATTTATTTATTTAAATGTAATATAAATATGTATACGTATGTGCGGAAAATATAAGATGAACAGCAATAGAAAAATGTAAAAGCTGTCTGTTTAGTTAAATATATATATATATATATATCTATGTATGTATGTATATATATATATATATATGTATATGTATATATATACACAGAGAAGTTTTTATACACAGTAGAGTAAAAAAATTATTGGTTAGTTACAGGAATTATTTTATATATATAGATATACTGAAGAAAGGAAGTTTTATAGTAAAGAAATTTACTGTTTGTTGATTACAGAAAAATATAAATATACCTATATAAAATATATATGCATGTTTTAAATTTACTATTTAATTTTTAAAATAATATGTACTTTGACTTTTGGATTGATTCGGTGGCCACTTTTGATTTTCCTTTTGGGGGTGTGGCTCGAGGTAGGCGGTAGCTGCGCGCTACGCGTTACTACCAACCCGGATGCGTAATTGGTATATCTACCCTGGCATTGCCTAGTTGTGCCATGTCACCTACCCCGTCGCGCCTTGTGCGAATTTCTATTTGTGTCGTACCTATGGAGTGTCTTCTCGTAGTCTCCCGTTCAAGAGATATGCAGGCACTGTATAGACTATTGGCATTATTTGTGTTAAGGGCTATATGGGTAACCCCTTAACGCTATTTAAAAGTAAGTTTATTTTACTAATAGACACTATTATAATAGCGAAATATACTACATAGTAAATAGTTTAACGAATCCTTAAGAGATGTAAATCCCGAGCATCTCTTGAGTTACTGCACTCATATTTATTTCTGTTGATTTAACTTACATAAGATCTTTTAGTTCTGACTCGAGTGTTTTGTCCTTTCAATTCGCTCGCGTTAGTCCGAGTATTTCAGGATCGAAGACTTTATTTCCGGAGGACGACGACGAAGATTTCATTATTATTATTATATTATATTCCACTACACTGTATTCCGCTGCATCGATTTTATTCGTTGGTATGTGCAACTCTGATATATATTGTATAAGAAAATTTAATATTTTTTAAATAGCTTCATGAAATGTATATTTGATTATTATATTTTATCCTTTCACTGTGAGATTCTGTTTCGTTTTATTTCTTTCTCATTTTTCTTATTTACCCCATAACAATCTGCCCTTCCGTATGATTTGAATTGGCACGTGTGTCGATTTAAAGCGTGCGAAAAGGTGGGATGTTACATCTGGTATCAGAGCTTTTGTTTAGCGAAAAACCTTACTTTTTAGGGTTTGACTCTTTACTAATAGGGTAGTAATACCCTATGGGAGTCGCTGAGTGTATATATAAGAGAGCATAATTGTTAGTGTTATAAAAAGGTTTTAATATTGTGTTGACCTGTTCCATTTTGTATTTATAAATTATGGTTGATGCATGGGACGCTATGACATCAATAGGGATTTCTAAACACTTAATAGGACAGACCGACATAATATTTGGTTTTGAGATAGGTGAATAAAGTAATTTTGCCTATTATATTTTCTATATATAAAATAAATTTTGTTATAAATAAGATATATATATTTGTTTGCTATATATTGGTTGTTAGGTAATGAAAATATAAATAATAGTTGAAATAAAGATGAAAATAAAATAAATAAAAATTGGAAATTTAGAACTTAAGTTCTAGGGTTTTGAAATTTCTTTTGAATGATTTTGAAATATAATAATAATATTGTTAAAAGAAGTATTTTCTGATATAAGTATTACAATATAATTTTAAAGAAATGTTTTAAAAGAAATTTTGGAAAGATAAAGTTGTACTCCCCTCTCTGTCGCTGGAAAATAATTTTGGTGATGAGAGCACACATCATCGACATTCATTTTCTAGTTTCAAAGTGGAAAGGCCACTGTAGTAGTTTTACTGCAGATTTATTTTGATAAACAAATATAAATTTTAAACTGTTTTAATTATAATTGGATATATAAAGTGTAAGTATATACATTTATCTGTTATTTTAAAATGATTTTAACTAAAACTGGTATTTAATTCTTAAGTTTCCATTAATTAATAGTTTCAATTACTGTAGTGAATTGGAACGTAGGTAATTAATAAATTGAAACCTCTAAAGGAAATAAGAGATTTAATGCTAGGTTATAAATGGTATTAAATGAAATTTGAAATTGTAACCTATGAAATAAAGGATATAATTATTGAACATTAAATCAATCAAAAGCAATGAGAAAACTTGTATAACTTTCAATTTCATTCTTTAAAAGCATATATATAACTTATCAAATATTAAAAGTTGAAATGTTTAATAAGAAATGTAATGGAAATTGTTCAAGTAAAAGTATGAATTGAAAGTGTTCAATCAATTGCTTTTATTTATAAGAATTGATGTTATAGAGATATAAACTTAAGTTATAATGGAATTCTTACTATAATAAGAATTTGGGGTTAGAGTTGTTATGAACTTAAGTATAAATTGAAAGGCTATTAATTAAAATGGAAAGGCAAGCATTGTAAATGGAATTTAGTAATAAATGAAAGTAAATAAATGAAATTAAGTAGCATATATGAAAGATAATAAACTTAAGTAAATGATTGAAGCTATTTATTAATAAAATAAGCAGAAAGATGAATACTGCAAATAAATGAAGTAAAAGAAAGGGATAAACCATTATATGTATAAAAAGGAAGTCAAACAATAATAGTATGAAATGAAATTGAGAAGAATAAACTTAGTTTATTGTTTGGATTTGTTGTTTGTTTTGATTTATGGTTGTTTGGGTAAGGATACTTTAAATTTGGATTGGATGGATGAATAATCTATTTGTTTCATCTAAGATTGTTGAGTTAATGGTGCACTTAGTAGTTTATTTTACATTCTGTACAATTTAATGTTTTAAACCCGAACAACTATTTGCTTTGTTTGATATGCACGAATGATTGATTTGTGTTGATTTTTATATGATGGTTGTATGACTTGTTGCAAGTGATTGATGTTTGTATTGATTTGTTTGTTATTGTTTGAAACAACTTTAAATATTTCATTTTATACAATTGTTAACCTTTTTGGAATTATATAAGTGAAATACAGGTTATGGAAGCAATTGCTACTGCATTTGGTTTCATAATATAAGCGTAAATTGTCCGACAAATAGGTATGTTTTCGGATTACGATTTATAACGTTATTATGTTATTTTACCGTGTTGGGATATATATTATTTTGGAAAAAAATATGTTATATTTGACATTATATTTTCTTATGAGCCTCTCCGTACAAAGCAGACTCTGCCGAAATTTTCCGTAAATTTTGAACTTAGAAAATTTTGAAAATGTTTTCCAAACTTTATTAATTTAAGTATAAAAGATCTATTGGTTATAAATTGGTATATTTTATTTAAATTAGTTAATTTTGAAAAATATATTTGTCTATAAATTAAATGTTTTAAGTAAGATATTTGGATTTTCTAATTCTTCTTTTCCCTTTTTTTCCTTTTCGGGGATGAAAAGTTTTGAGTAGGGGAGAGTGTAACGACCTATAAAATTCGATGTTTAAAATGAATTAAATTAATAAGATTTTTAATTTAAATTTAGAAAGAAATAAAAATATTATAATTTATATGGGAGCGTATGTAGAAATTGGATGTATCAATTGTAATTAAAATCAACAATTTAAAATTTATATTGCAATTAATTGAAATAGTGTAAATTGTCATACTTTGTTATAAGTTTAATATAAGAAACAAAAGGGAATATTGAATTTGTGAATTACCAATAAAAATATTAACTAGAATGGAATTCAAATTCATATAATAATGGAAAGTGTAAATTTGTTGCATTTGGGTATAAAATTTAAAATATAAGTAAATAAAAGTAGGCATTTAATTTACCGATGGAATAATACGTTGATTAATCGTAACTGTATGTAAATTAAGGTAGTAATGTTAATGGCAGTGATGAATAACCAATTTAATGCAATTCAAATTGAATGAAAAGACAATTTAGGTTGAAATTGATTGTAAATAGGAATATTTGGAAATAAACTGAATATATGAAAATAAAATGTAAGCATTGAATTAAATTAATGAATTCAAATTATAATAAATGGTCATTGAAAAATCAGTGTTCTGCAAGTAATTATAATGTTGTTATTGATAATAAACGTTACTTCAATGATTATTAATATAGTAATGGAAGTGTGAATGAAAACCTAATAGAAACATAAATTTATTTTAAGGAAACAAGAGGTATATTATTCAAATTGATGAATTAGTATAAATTGAATGGTAATTGTATAAAATCAATATCATATGAGCCATTGCAACATTTGTTATAAACTATAAACCTATAAATGTGATTTAGGGCAAATAGTGACCGTTATTATCTGTTACCAGTTTACTTAGGCTATTAAGCTGTGAGTGGGAATCAATTGAAATTTAAAATGAAACTTGGTATTACAATTATGAGTTTAAGAAAATAATTACAAGATATAAATGTAATAAGATGCATAGAAATGTTGGGTATTTTGTAAAGTAATAAATGATGTAATTGTGCTAATATGTGGTAATAATGTAAATTTAGGTAATAAGTGGTAATAATGTAAATTTAAATTTAGGTATTACGTTAATGTAAGTTTAGGTAATATGCGGAAATAATGTAAATTTTATTTATAGAGTGCTAATGGATTTAATAAAAAGAATGAAATCAAGATGAATAAATAAATTAGGAGTATAAATTTTAATAAATGTGTGCATCGATTTATATTAGGATTTAAAAGGCAATTAATAATTTAAAGGTTGATTTATTAAGAAAACAATGTGTAATGGATAGAAATGGAATAAGTGTAGTGTAATGAGAGTTGTTGCAATAATTATTTGTAAAGAATTAATTTACAAATATTACAAAATGTATAATGGTGACAATTGGCGTTGTTACCAATTTAACTGATCAATTTCAAATAAATGTCAACATAATGTTACATTAATGTGGAATAAAACCATAATTGTAGTGTGAACGTCATAAAAAGAAATAGAAATGTTAATTGTATTCATAATGTAATGATTGCTTTCACAGTAAGGAGTGAAAATCAAAATAAAAGAATATAAATGAATAAGTTTTGTAAAAGAGTAAAAATATGTTTATTTATTTAAAATGTTTGTTAGCTGAAAGATTGATTGTAGAGATGAGTAACTATTATTTAGTGAGAAATGTGTAATTACTATTTGTATCCAATAATGTAAATATATTTAAATTACTATTAGATAGGAAAAATTGTTTTACTTCTCATTACATTCATTTAGCCCATTTTGAAACTTAATCAATTGAAATGAATGTAATTGAAAATTTCTAATTAATATGAGAGAGAATACTATTTGTAAATTAATAGGTGAAATTAAGAGCAGCATATGTTTTGTGAAAATATAAGGAAAGTTTTGATTCAATGAAAAAAAACATTTACATCAAATAAAATGAAGCTTTCATCTGTGAATGTAGGTTTAATTTCATTAAAATAAAGAATAGAAAGATTGATTTTAAAGAAAGAAATATATGTTTATTTGAACTGTGTTTTAGCTTACAGACCGATTACAAGAATAGGTAAATAATCTATTTATTACTCTTGTGTATAAACAATAAATTTATAAACGTATTTAAATAAACAATTGTTCATTTTTTTATCCATTTTAGTTGTGTATTTTAAAATTTAACTTTGTAAGTAACTGCAATTAATGTAATTCAAATATTTCAATTAAAAGGAAAGGAAACGTTGATTGCAATTAATAGATTTAATAAAAAAATGCACGTTTTGTGTTAAACAAAAAGGGTGTTTTGATGGAAATAAAAGATCATTTTGAGAAAACAAAATTGAACGTTTTCATTTTTAAGGTAAGTATAAATATTTTATTATGCGTACAAATTTGAATATTATTTGAGTTAATGAAGTTACATTGGTTATGTTACAAAAAAAATTAAATTTCAAAAGGTTGTGCGAGGTACATGGTGCCTTCATTTTTTTTATTATTAATTGTTGCACGAACGTTTTAAAATAGTTACCTTACTATTACTACTTGATCCGTTTATTTCTCAATCCGTTTAATACCTAAGCACTTTTAGGTTGTATTTAATTCTTGCCACCTCATTTTCACGTATACAAAATTCTACTTTCGTTTGCAAACTTTTCGGTTCCTACTTACATTTCCTTATGTATTATTAATACCCGAAGCTTTAATAATAAAACGTGACATTTATTTTTGTCCCTCCACATTCGTTTCCTAATTATAAATAACCTACATCTTATTTCTTCTTTCTCCTAACATCTCATATTCAAAAGCTCATATTCTGGCAAATCCAAAAGCATTCTTTTATAAAAATTATTCTTTTTCATTTTTCGAACACTTCTTGTCCTCATCTTAGTTGTTTTTTAATCTTTTCCTGAAGCCTCATCTTGACAAAATGTAAGTATTATAATTTGTTTATTTATAGTAATTTTTATTTTAATAATACTTCCTGTAACATGAATAACTTTTGCATATAAACTTTGATTCACGTGTGATTTCTTCTGTTGGATTCAAATTTATATTCCTGACAACATGAAATTGATTTAGTTGAATTTTGAGATTGTTGAGTTTTGCGCTTCTGTTTGGATTTTTATGGGCTAAAATCAAAGGTGAGTGTTTTAACCCACTCACAACTTATAAAATTTCTTATGTTTGTTAAATTAATTTTGATGAGATTTAAAATTTATCTATGATTTTTTGGGAATATATTTAATCATCACCTCAATTAGATTGCATTTATTTAAATTAAATTGTTATTTAATTTTATTAATGCACATAAATTGCTAGTTAAATTTATTTATTATTGCATATAAACTGTCAGTTAAACAGTTATTGATTTATTATTGAATATAAACTGTTCGTTGATACCTGTTATATTTTCTATGCTCTATATTGATGTTTTGTTTAAATTGGATGATGATTGTAATAAATGGTTGATGATTGATATTTGGTGAATGGATGATGTGTTCTATATTGTATAAACTGCAAGTTATTATGCATTCTTATCTTATCGGGATTACGGTTTGAAATGATATATAACCATAATTTTTATTTTTAAATTGCGGATTGAAATGATAAATATCCGTATCACTTGACCATAGGATAGAGAATTATATACAGACACCACGGTATATATATAATAATATTTTGAAATGATATCGATGGTTTGTAAAGAATATATATGATTTTTGAGATATTGATTTCGATATTTGATAAAGGTTATTTTATATATAGTTAAATTCCTGATTTTAAGCTATGATTAAAATTGTTTAAAGTATGAAGTAAGTTTAATGATAAAGTTGATTTTATTAAAATATTTTATGGATAAGTGGTTACTTAAATCATATTCTAATATAGAGTTTATATTGATTTTTATAAATCAAGTTGAGAAGATAGTTTTGAAATTGATTTGAGATTTTATTTAATTAAGATCTTATTGAAATTTAGATTTGAAAGAATATGGTGTTATAACTAAATTCGGGTTTAAGATGATTTAAGTTAATATATCTAGCCTAATAAATTGAGGAATATTCAATTATTGAATTTTGAAAGTTTTATTTAAAGGATACTGGATTTATTAAGTAAGTATTTCAAAACTAAATAATAGTAAAAGGGAATTTGGTGCATATATATGAATAAAAAATTTTGCTATGAAATGGTGGAATATTAAAAACTTTGAAATATATGGAAATTTAAATGGTTTATCTGGGAATTCAAATCTGTATTTGGAATTGATTTGAGAAATTAAAATGCTAATTTACTTTATAAAGCAATTTATTATTAAACCATTTAAGTATTGAAAATTATGTTTCGAAGCTATGGGTTTAAGGTGTATATATTTGAAAGTACCATGATTTTTGGACAAAGATATATTTGAAATAAAAATGATATCATATTGATTTGGGTTTTAAAATAGAAATGATATCGTATTTATATGTTTTTGAAATGGATATTTTATTCTGGTTTTAAAGTATAAACTATTTTGAAAAGACCGCGGTGTTATAATAACGTTTGGTTGTTGAAGAGACCGGGATCGGAAGTTGTCATACTCTCTGCCAACTCCGAAAACCACTTTAACAACCGTGTACCGGTGGAGATTCCAGAATTAAGTTGGATGGTGGCGGCATTTCCTTTGAGGTAAATACGTCGACCCAACTACCACGAGTTAGCATAAGGTGGCTAAAACAGGAGCGATTCTTAGGCCAATGAGGTCATTACTCTGATCGAACACATCCCTTCGATTTTATACTTTGACTTTTGGATTGATTCGGTGGCCACTTTTGATTTTCTTTTTGGGGGTGTAACAACCCGCATATTTATCGATTTTATATTTAAATATTTTATTTAAATATTTCACCGTTCATCGGATTTTGGTCCGAAAAGCTACTTTGTGCAAACAGTCGAATTGGGACTTGAGACCACCCCCATCGAGTTCAAAATGACGTTTGCGACCTTTTTGAGTATAAGCTTCGATATGTTTGGAGTAAGTCGATTTTTGCTACTTTTTACTTGGGGCTTTGGTTTGGGCTGAGCCCATTAACCCCACTTAACTCAGTTCCAACCCTCTCCTCTTCATTCACTTCTTTTCTATTTTCCTAATAGTCAAGCTTTTATGTTAATGGAGAGTGGAAGTGGAAATTAAAACTCCAAGCCCTAGTTCCTCTTGCAAAATCCAAGTTCTTGCTCCAAAATCTATGAGAACCCATTGGTAAGCATCTCCTTCTTCTTCTCCAACTCATTCTCTCTTTGGTTTCTAAAATTTGCTAAACCTAAATTTAGGAATGTTCTTCTTTTGAGTTGAGAATCATGCTTCTTGAGTTGGAATTGAAGAGTGCTTGTTCTTGCCATTGCTTCATAGCATCTTCTTTATTAATTTGGGTTCAAAGGTGAGATTTTTAATCTCACATCTATGCTTATAATTCTCTTCTATTGTTAGGTATGAATTCCTAACACTTATTCATGTGCATTTGATTTTGATTTGGATTGCTTTTGTGAATATTCCAATTTTTAGTGTTTTGAGTTCACTTCGTTAAAAATCCTAACTTTGATGTTTGAACATGTTTTTGGTGATGCATCAAGGAGCTTATTGGGCCGGGTAGTCGATTGGCATAAACCCTTAGCGCCGTTGCTCGTGTGATTGCAATTTGGTCGGGATTTGCACCTCCTTTGAAATAGGGTAGGAAGTGCAAGTATACAGGTTCGACCGACCGAGCCCCCTGGGCCGGTCGACCGACCTGTAGTCCAGGCACTTCCTGCCTCTGTTTGGAAGTGCTGGTTATAGGCTTCGGCCGACCGAGCCCCCTGGGCCGGTCGACCGACCTGGTGCCCCGAGCACTTCCAACCTATGGTTCGGTCGACCGACTCAGGGAGTCCGGTCGACCGACCTGCTACTATTTGCCAGATTAGCCTATATTGCTAATTCGTTTGAATATCCAACTTTAATCGATTCGTGTTGTCTCCCTTTTGTTGTTGTCATTTATTATCGACTTTGATGACCTTTACTTTGGGAATTTTAGATATATCCACTTTGATGGATTTTATATCGATTTCTTTCGATTTTATTCACATCTTTGAATGTGAATTTTTATGCCCGATTGTTTCTACAATCACTTCTATGATTTTTCACTTTAAAATATAAAGGTTTTCTATACTAGTAGTAATATCAAAACTCTTTCTTCAAATGATTTCAACACTATTTTATTACAAAGCTCGTTTTCTCAAACCGATTTTCAATCTATTAGTATATACAAACCTTTACCTCACTCGTATGAGAAATCTAATTAAACGACTTAGTAAAACAAGTGGTATGAAACGCTTGCGTTTACTTCGTCGGTTAATTCTTGGACTTGTTCGATTGAATCTCTTGTGACAATTTTCTAGTGGAGATCTACAATTTGTTTGTAAATATTTAAGTTAAGCTAGTGGTTATGGGACATGAAGCAAAGTTCATATATTTACTAGCTTATTGTAATTGACACTTCTCGTTGATCATGAGGATCATCTTTGTGGTTTAGACTAGCAAAATGCGATGTCTCTTTGTTTATGTGGAGGACTGTTCCTCATTTTATTGAGCTTCGTCTCATTTCTCACATGGGTCGTACCTTTCTAGGTGCGTCAATGTTTTATTATGCATGGGGTGTACCTTTCTAGGTGCATCGATGTTTATTTACTTCGTGGAGCAATCGGCTCAATAAGTCGGGGCATGGGGCGTATCTTTCTAGGTGCGTCGATGTTCGTCTATGCATGGGGCGTATCTTTCTAGGTGCGTTGATGTTCGACTTTGCATGGGGTGTATCTTTCTAGGTGCACCGATTTTAGACATTACATGGGGTGTATCTTTCTAGGTGCATCGATGTTTATTTATACATGGGGTGTATCTTTCTAGGTGCATCGATGTTTATTTATGCATGGGGCGTATCTTTCTAGGTGCGTCGATGCTAGAGCATGGGGCGTATCTTTCTATGTGCGTCGATGTTCGACTGTTCATGGGGCGTGTCTTTCTAGGTACGTCGATGTCCAGTTTGTGGGATTGGCCATCCTTTTTATTGTGATTTGGTTCATCGGATGTCCCGCTGTACGACGTCGTTGATCCTTTTTATTGTGATTTCTGGATTTCATGTGTTGATTTCTGGAATTTATGTTTCACCAACTTTTACGATGGGAATTGATATATATGTCATTTATTGTGGCTTGGTGAACGAAATTAGGAGTATGACATTCCTTTTTATCTTGAGTAGATTATTGTGATATTGATTAATCTCTAGTTGATTACTTATATATCACAGCTTGGCATTGTGATTATTATATGTTTGTGTCATACCCCTTATTATATATCACTTCTTCTGATATTTATAGCTAGACTGATCCGTTTATTATTTTCTTCTTAAATAATACTTGGGTCAGACCGAGATTTTACAGGTGCTTCTGCTTGACTCCTTATCCGTCTACATCTGATCTTTTGGTTAACTACTTAGATTATTAGTAGCTTTTGTTGTATACACTTGAGATATAGACTCATAGTTGTATTCTTTTGTATAGCACGTGTTGGTATTCTTTTGTATTATTGTGGATCTTTTTTGACCACTACTCTGATATACACTTTCATGTGTTAGTGTTATATTCATATCTATTTCCGCCTTTGTGATATGAATTGTCTGTGACTGATTTGTGTTATGTTTATTTCTATATTTGTTTCCGAAGATATTATAGCCACTGTGTAGTAGCTTTGAGTTTGTGTCCGCATGTTGGATTTCCACTTGAAAATAATTGCATGTTATACTATCTGACATATCGATGCTCGCACAAAGCAATTACACGGATGGTCGCTCCTCAACAGCCTTATTCTCCGTGCTAGTTGACAGCATTTACTCCGTAATGTTCTTGGCTAGCGTGGATATAGAGGTGGGGCGTCACAGCTTGGTATCAGAGCCAAACTTCGGAACAATATGGAATATTATAACAAGGATCATCGTCCTAAGTCTTTCTTAGGAGTCGTGCTTTAGGATTTAGTTCGAGTCTTCGTACCGATTCATCCTATTTTGTTTATGATTCCTTGTTTTATCTATCAAGATAGCTTGATATTCATTTGTGAATAACCTTCTTCTTCTTCCTTCTTTCTTTCTTAAGGAAGAGAAATGGTTAGACCAGGCCACCCCAGCGCCGGTCAATCTAGTGCTACTTCCCAAGATGGAGTTTTTATGTCTTCTCAACAACTTTTGGATCTTGTAAAGAATCAAGAGTTTATCTATGCTTTGAGTAAGAACCCCAAAATGGTTCTACCTTTGAAACTTGAAGTTTCTTTCAATCAGCTTATGGATGTTACTCTTCTTCATGGAGAGGTTGGTAAAGGAAGTGTTTGTGATATTCGGATTTCCAAGAAGAGGCATATTAAGTTCAAGAGCCTTAATCCCAATAAGAGAGTGAAGCAAACTACTTTTGTAGCAAAGACTCCAATCCCTAATCGTGGAGGATGCTACAATTGTAATTCTAAGGAACACTATGCGAATATGTGTCCAATACCCCATTCTTGTCGCTATTGCAAGAAACCGGGTCATCTTTTATCTACATGTCCCAAACTTTTGAATAAGGACATGAGAAAGCTAAATATTGTGCAAGCCCCAAGCAACGCTTCTCTTGGTCAAGGTATTTTTCACTCAATCCTTGATGGCATTGTTTTATTTCGTGATCTTCTTATTCGAGTTCTTTTTGATATGGGTTTCTCACTATTCTATATCAAAAGAACTTGTCGATTCTTTTTCTTTAAAAATATTTTTGGGCTTGATGAGTTCTTTGAGAGTTGTGAATCCGGATGGTAGGTCCGCAACACTCAATTTGCTTTTTATTGATGTCCAAATTATTCTATGAGATTTTTCTTTCCGAGCCGATATTTTTACTTAGGCTTCGGAATTGATTTTTGTAAGGATTGGCTTACTCGTTGTGAAGCCCATATCCTATTTTCCATATGGACTATTCATCTCCGACATTTTCAATTTGTTAAGCAAATTTCTATTTTTCCTTTATGATTTTGATTCTAACTTGATGGCATTATTTTATTCCTTAAGCCCACTTATAAGGAAAGTGTTATTTCTCTCATTCATGTAGTTAGAGAAATTTTCCGGAATCTTTGAGCTTGTCATAGGATTATCATCTAAGTAATCTTTTGTGTGGTGTTAAGTTCTTTTCAGTTTGACTTTACCACCGGTTTTCGTTTGCTACGAGTTGCGGAAATTAGCATTCCACTTACTGCATTCCGCACTCGTTATGATTTTTATGAATGACTTATTTTGTCGTTCAATTTGTCCAGCTTATTTCATCCATTTTATAAATCGAATATTCTATGAATATTTCGATGAGACCATTCTTGTATTTATTGATTTTGGATGAAAATAGTAATTTAAAATTTTGCAAATCTTTTTCATAAGATTTATTTATAAGTAAAAATGGATTTTTGTTCTTGAAACGAACAAAGAATATTCTTAAAACTTTTTAAGAGATTTATTTATCCTATAAAAGATGATTTTGTGATTGTATTGCCCATTTAGTGCTTTAAGAATTTTGGTCGATGCGCTTGATCAACGTTATCGATAGGAATTTCCTAAACGCTATGAGACAATCAGACACAGTATATTGACTTGAAAATAGTAAATTTTTCTAGAATGATTATTACATAATGACAAATGTAATTTTGAAAGTTTTAGCTTTTCGAGAAGGAAGATTATCTAAAAGAACTCTTCCTTTCGATACTCCTGTTCTTGTGATTCCTGAAGGGGAACCAAGACTTTGCTATTTGTACCGATACTAGTCGTATTGATTAGGATGCCGTTCTCTTGCAAAGGAGAACGTGCTATCACTTGTGCTTCTAAACCATTATAGCTTATCGATACTAGATATGCCACTCATGATCTAGTGCTCGCGACTATTGTTTTTACTTTTGGAATTTGGCATCATCATTTTTGGGGGAGAAATTTGTTCTCCACCTCGATCATAAATCTTTGGAATATTTATTTTCTCATAAGGAACTTCATGTTGACTCGAGTTCCTGGCATCTTATGATCTTGATATTCTTTTTATTCCCGAAAGGGAAATCGTGTTGCCAATGCGCTTTGTCGTAAGCAAAAAGTGGTTGATTCTTTGATGATGTCTGAATGGAATTATCTTTTGATCAACTTCATCGGACGTCTTGGTACACTTCGTTTTATTGAGTTTTATCTCATTCCTTTTATGGACTAGTGTCCGATGTTCTTTTATGGTGTTCGGTTCATCGGATGTACTGTTATTATACTACATTGATGTTCCGTCTTATTTGATTCATTGGATGTACCGTTTGTACTACATCAATGTCTTTTCTTTTTTGATTCATTGGATGTACCGTTTGTACTACATCAATGTCTTTTCTTTTTGGATTCATTGGATGTACCGTTTGTACTACATCAATGTCTTTTCTTTTTGGATTCATTGGATGTACCATTTGTACTACATCAATGTCTTTTCTTATTGGATTCATTGGATGTTCCGTTTGTACTACATCAATGTCTTTGCTTTTGATTCATTGGATGTATCGTTTGTACTACATCAATGTCTTTTCTATTCGATTCATTGGATGTACCGTTTGTACTACATCAATGTCTTTGCTATTCGATTCATTGGATGTACCGTTTGTACTACATCAATGTTTTTGCTATTCGATTCATTCGATGTACCGTTTGTACTACATCAATGTCTTTGCTTTTGATTCATTGGATGTACCGTTTGTACTACATCAGTGTCTTTGATTCATTGGATGTACCGTTTGTACTACATCAATGTCTTTGCTTTTGATTCATTGGATGTACCGTTTGTACTACATCAATGATTTTGCTATTCGATTCATTGGATGTACCGTTTGTACTACATCAATGTCTTTGCTTTTGATTCATTGGATGTATCGTTTGTACTACATCAATGTCTTCGCTTTTTGATTCATTGGATGTACCGTTTGCACTACATCAGTGACTTGGCTTTTTGGTTCATTGGACGTACCGTCTTTGTACTACGTCGGTGTTCCAAATTATTCGAGTTTCTAGTTTCTCCGGCGTACCGTATTTGTACTACGCCGTTGCACCGGCTCAACTTTCAGCTATTCTTGACGTTTTCCACGTCTTTTGACTATGGAAATGCTTTTATGTTTCCAGTTTTCATTCTTGAGCCCGGTGATATTGTGGAAATTGAAGTTTCACCAAATTTGACTTTTGAGCAACATTCTATTCGCATTATAGCTTCGGAGGTTAAGCGCCTTCGATATAAAGATATTCTTTTTGATAGATGTTCAATGGTTCTCAAATCCTAAGGATTGCTCTTGAGAAATCTTGAGAATTCATCGAACAAAAACTTTCGGATTTATTCCTTCGTGCTCTTTATGGTGGACTTCTTGATTTAAAATTTCTTTTGTGTTGATATGCTTCCATGGTTGTTACTTCTTATTTTCTTCCTAATTATTGCGAGGACGCAATTTCTTTAAGGAGGGGAGTTTGTAACAACCCGCATATTAATCGATTTTATATTTAAATATTTTATTTAAATATTTCACCGTTCATCGGATTTTGGTCCGAAAAGCTACTTTGTGCAAACAGTCGAATTGGGACTTGTGACCACCCCCATCGAGTTCAAAATGACGTTTGCGACCTTTATGAGTATAAGCTTCGATATGTTTGGAGTAAGTCGATTTTTGCTACTTTTTACTTGGGGCTTTGGTTTGGGCTGAGCCCATTAACCCCACTTAACTCAGTTCCAACCCTCTCCTCTTCATTCACTTCTTTTCTATTTTTCTAATACTCAAGCTTTTATGTTAATGGAGAGTGGAAGTGGAAATTAAAACTCCAAGCCCTAGTTCCTCTTGCAAAATCCAAGTTCTTGCTCCAAAATCTATGAGAACCCATTGGTAAGAATCTCCTTCTTCTTCTCCAACTCATTCTCTCTTTGGTTTCTGAAATTTGCTAAACCTAAATTTAGGAATGTTCTTCTTTTGAGTTGAGAATCAAGCTTCTTGAGTTGGAATTGAAGAGTGCTTGTTCTTGCCATTGCTTCATAGCATCTTCTTCATTAATTTGGGTTCAAAGGTGAGATTTTTAATCTCACATCTATGCTTATAATTCTCTTCTATTGTTAGGTATGAATTCCTAACACTTATTCATGTGCATTTGATTTTGATTTGGATTGCTTTTGTGAATATTCCAATTTTTAGTGTTTTGAGTTCAATTCGTTAAAAATCCTAACTTTGATGTTTGAACATGTTTTTGGTGATGCATCGAGGAGCTTATAGGGCCGGGTAGTCGATTGGCATAAACCCTTAGCGCCGTTGCTTGTGCGATTGCAATTTGCTCGGGATTTGCACCTCCTTTGAAATAGGGTAGGAAGTGCAAGTATACAGGTTCGGCCGACCGAGCCCCCTGGGCTGGTCGACCGACCTATAGTCCAGGCACTTCTTGCCTCTGTTTGGAATTTCTGGTTACAGGCTTCGGCCGACCGAGCCCCCTGGGCCGGTCGACCGACCTGGTGCCCCTAGCACTTCCAACCTATGGTTCGGTCGAGCGACTCAGGGAGTCCGGTCGACCGAGATGCTACTATTTGCCAGATTAGCCTATATTGCTAATTCGTTTGAATATCCAACTTTAATCGATTCGTGTTGTCTCCCTTTTGTTGTTGTCATTTATTATCGACTTTGATGACCTTTTCTTTGGGAATTTTAGATATATCCACTTTGATGGATTTTATATCGATTTCTTTGGATTTTATTCACATCTTCGAATGTGAATTTTTATGCCCGATTGTTTCTACAATCACTTCTATGATTTGTCACTTTAAAATATGAAGGTTTTCTATACTAATAGTAAATATCAAAACTCTTTCTTCAAATGATTTCAACACTATTTTATTACAAAGCTCGTTTTCTCAAACCGATTTCCAATCTATTAGTATATACAAACCTTTACCTCACTCGTATGAGAAATCTAATTAAACGACTTAGTAAAACAAGTGGTATGAAACACTTGCGTTTACTTCGTCGTTTAATTCTTGGACTTGTTCGATTGAATCTCTTGTGACAATTTTCTAGTGGAGATCTACAATTTGTTCGTAAATATTTAAGTTAAGCTAGTGGTTATGGGACATGAAGCTAAGCTCATATATTTACTAGCTTATTGTAATTGACACTTCTCGTTGATCATGACGATCATCTTTGTGGTTTAGACTAGCAATGTGCGATGTCTCTTTGTTTATGTGGAGGACTGTTCCTCATTTTATTGAGCTTCGTCTCATTTCTCACATGGGTCGTACCTTTCTAGGTGCGTCAATGTTTTATTATGCATGGGGTGTACCTTTCTAGGTGCATCAATGTTTATTTACTTCGTGGAGCAATCGGCTCAATAAGTCGGGGCATGGGGCGTATCTTTCTAGGTGCGTCGATGTTCGTCTATGCATGGGGCGTATCTTTCTAGGTGCGTCGATGTTCGACTTTGCATGGGGTGTATCTTTTTAGGTGCACCGATGTTAGACATTACATGGGGTGTATCTTTCTAGGTGCATCGATGTTTATTTATACACGGGGTGTATCTTTCTAGGTGCATCGATGTTTTATTATGCATGGGGCGTATCTTTCTTGGTGTGTCGATGCTAGAGCATGAGGCGTATCTTTCTAGGTGCGTCGATGTTCGACTGTTCATGGGGCGTGTCTTTCTAGGTACGTCGATGTCCAGTTCGTGGGATTGGCCATCCTTTTTATTGTGATTTGGTTCATCGGATGTCCCGCTGTACGACGTTGTTGATCCTTTTTATTGTGATTTCTGGATTTCGTGTGTTGATTTCTGGAATTTATGTTTCACCAACTTTTACGATGGGCATTGATATATATGTCATTTATTGTGGCTTGGTGAACGAAATTAGGAGTATGACATTCCTTTTTATCTTGAGTAGATTATTGTGATATTGATTAATCTCTAGTTGATTTTCAATTACTTATATATCACAGCCTGGCATTGTGATTATTATATGTTTGTGTCATACCCCTTATTATATATCACTTCTTCTGATATTTATAGCTAGACTGATCCGTTTATTATTTTCTTCTTAAATAATACTCGGGTCAGACCGAGATTTTACAGGTGCTTCTGCTTGACTCCTTATCCGTCTACATCTGATCTTTTGGTTAACTACTTAGATTAGTAGTAGCTTTTGTTGTATACACTTGAGATATAGACTCATAGTTGTATTCTTTTGTATAGCATGTGTTGCTATTCTTTTGTATTATTGTGGATCTTTTTTGACCACTACTCTGATATACACTTTCATGTGTTAGTGTTATATTCATATCTATTTCCGCCTTTGTGATATGAATTGTCTGTGACTGATTTGTGTTATGTTTATTTCTATATTTGTTTCCGAATATATTATAGCCACCGTGTAGTAGCTTTGAGTTTGTGTCGGTGTGTCGGATTTCCACTTGAAAAGAATTGCATGTTATACTATCTGACATATCGATGCTCGCACAAAGCAATTACACGGATGGTCGCTCCTCAACAGCCTTATTCTCCGTGCTAGTTGACAGCATTTACTCCGTAATGTTCTTGGCTAGCATGGGTATAGAGGTGGGGCGTCATAGGGGGTGTTGCTCGAGGGTGGCGGTAGCTGCGCGCTACGCGTTACCACCATCCCGGATGCGTAATTGGTATATCTACCCTGGCATTGCCTAGTTGTGCCCGTGTCACCTAGCCCATCACGCTTTGTACGAGTTTCTATTTGTGTCGTACCTATGGAGTGTCTTCTTGTAGTCTTCCGATTAGGAAATATGCAGGCACTGTATAGACTATTTGCATTATTTGTGTTAAGAGCTATATGGATAACCCCTTAATGCTATTTAAAAGTAAGTTTATTTTACTAATAGACACTTTTATAATAGCGAAATATAATACATAGTAAATAGTTTAACGGATCCTTAAGAGATATAAAACCCGAGCATCTCTTGAGTTACTACACTCATATTTATTTCTGTTGATTTAACTTACATAAGATCTTTTAGTTCTGACTCGAGTGTTTTGTCCTTTCGATTCGCTCGGGTCAGTCCGAGTATTTCAGGATCGAAGACTTTATTTCTAGAGGATGAAGACGATGATTTCATTAATATTATTATATTATATTCCACTACACGTATTCCGCTGCATCGATTTTATTCGTTGGTATGTGCAACTCTGATATATATTGTATAAGAAAATTTTAATATTTTGTAAACAGCTTCATGAACTGTATATTTGATTATTATATTTTATCCTTCCGCTGTGAGATTCTATTTCATTTTATTTCTTTCTCGTTTTTTTATTTACCCCATAACAATCTGCCCTTCCGTATGGTTTGAATTGGTACGTGCGTCGATTTAAAGCGTGCGAAAAGGTGGGATGTTACTCTTTTAGTTAAATAAACTTGTTAAAAGGTATTTGTTTAGAAATCAAAAGTATTCGTTTAAATTAAAATCATTGGATAATTAAAATTACCAAACGAAAATTGGTTATTCGATTATTTCGAATATTAATGAACTGTATAAAATTGTCTATACAAGGTCTAATACTATGAAGAAAACAAGCTGGATTCAAAAATGGTTGCATGCGTAAGCAAAGGTGAGATCTTTTCACTCAATCGGATTTTCCGATTTAATTTTAAATAGTTAAACTTAAAATTGTTATTGTGTGCTTGGATGATAAATTATTATCAGTGGCATTGGATTAGACCCTATGCGCCGCATAATAGCGGAGGATATTATATAAACCCATATACCATGATATTCCACCTCGAAGTGGAATTGGTATTATATATATATTTGGAATGATTTATTTCCCGCTTTATATGACAGATGAGACCCTATGCGCCATATAATAGCGGATGATATTATTTAATCCCATATACGCGATATTCCACCTCGTAGTGGAATTGGTATTTAATTGTTGTGCTACCATCTGTGGATGCAGGGAAACAGGTTGGATGGATCCAACTGGATTCCAAAAAAATATTTGAATTTGTTTCAATATTGTGTATCGTTTTATTTATAATCTGTGTGTAATTATATTTGTGATTGAAATCGTTGAAGGCTATAGTTTAGCCGAAAATATTTTTGGTATCGTAGGATACTAGAAATGAATAAAAAAATTGGATTTTTGAAATTTAAATAGAAATTTTATAGTAAAATTTAATGTTGAGAATTGGATAAATTTAAAAGACGGTATTTAAAAGTATAAAAGTTGATTTTTGAAATCTTATTGAATTAATTTCAAAATATGGAAAAAAAATTAATAAATAGATTTTGGGTAATATTGTTTAAAAGTTGAAGAATTTATTTAAAATTTGGATTTTGAAGAGTTTGGAAGAAATAAAGGAATTTATTTTAAAAAAATAAATCGATTTGAAGTTTATTTGGTGTTTTAAAATAAATCTTTGGGAAATCGATTTGGTGTTTGAAATAAATGTTTGGAAAATCAATTTGGAATTTGATTTGGTATTTGAACGTCAATATTTGGGAAATCGATTTGAAAATCGTATACAAGCGGACATTTGGAAATTTAAATTCACAATGGGAATTTATAAAGGAAAGGAAATTTTTTTTCAAAAATAAATATTGGTTTATTGTTGAAAGTGTGAAAAGAAATTTAAAGATTTGGAATGTAAATTTAAAATAAATCAAGAAGGATTTATTAATTGATTTGGACGAACCATTTTGAAATGGAAGTGTATTCTCCCTGGAAAGTCGAGTATGTTTTCAAAGTAGCTTTTAAAAATAAATTAAAAGTTCTAGAGTTGGTTTTAAAAAATATGTTTGTGGAGAAATTATTTTCTTAAGTTGTTTTAAATTTTTTAAAATTAAAGATTTTATTTAATTGATTATAGAAGTGATTATTTTGAAGATATAATTGATATTTGATTCAGAAAATGGTTATTTAAATGGGTATACTCTATCTAATAATTTTATTTGAAAATTATTTTGGACTTATGCTTATATGAGATATTAGTATAATATTTTCATAACTAATATTTAAGCAAGTGTTTTAAAATAGTTTTGTTAAATTATTTCCAAGTATATATGTTTGGATAAGTAATTTAAATTATTCTAAAGTATTTGAACTCGGTTGATTTTTAGTGGAAATGAATAAATATTTGGGAATATATTCTACGTAAGGAAAAATGATTTGAAATTTGTTTTCAAAGGATTGAAATATGGAAAATGATTTGAAATTTGTTTTTAATGGTTGAAGTGTTAAAATTATTCTTGTAAAGCAATTTGGAACATAAATAATTGGGGGAAAATTATTTAAAATCTGGTGATTGTTGTGAATGTTGACTGATAGTTATATAACCAACTATTAATATTGGCCTTTAAATGGCGTTTGAATTTCGATGCGACCGGGGTCGGATTCCAAATGGATATTCGAAAACCACATCGAATCTTTATGTTGGATCTTTTGTTTAAAATATCAAAGTGGAAATTGTTGTGATTTGTTTGAAATTTGAATGTAATGCTTATTTTTAAAATAAGCGCTCGGTTTACGGATTAGCCGGGAGAGGACTTTGTTTCATAAAACCCATTCTGAATAATGATACGACGAAATGGGATTGCATTTGAAGATGGTGTTGAAGACCGGTTAGTTTCAAAAGCGAAAGGATTACCTGTCGAATGTCTCTGCACCGCATCGCCCCGGTATAGAGATTTGATCACCCTTTGTGATGGGAATTATGGACGTGATTAGTGAATATCCGGATTTGCAAGGGCTTCTTTGGAAGTGCCATCGGTTCATTTCGAACCAGGACGGACTTGTATGGATGTGTATCTGACGTTACACTTTGAGATGTAAAGCTGATTTCTATCAAATACATTTCTGTTGGTGGCGGAGAATTTATTCTCTTAGCTTAACACCCTTCTTTGAGACATACGAGCTCAGAGGTTATGTAGTTGATGGTTACTAGTGATAATTCCCAATTTGGTAATGTGACGTACGAAGTGTTGTCGATCATTTGTTGATCGAAGCATGGCATTTGTGAAAAGTGTAGCTTTGTGGACGAGACCTCATCGGACCTCACAACCCGAAAATAGTCGAAGCGGGAAGGATGCAGCAAGACAATTTGGGGGTAGCGCCCTCAGGGTATGTCCATTTCCTTCTGGAAAAAGGTAGTATCATGGTATGGAGCCCAGATACTTAATTTATGTGGTTACTGCGAATTTATTTCTTTGTGGTTGTTGCTTTGTGGTTGAGGATCCTCGAATAAAGGTCGGTAACGACCGGGGATGGCATACTCATGGTAGTTACTCATGCTATAGTTGTATTACAGCATGGGGAAAGTCGGCCTTGTGTTGGCAAAGAGCTGGTTAAGTTCTTGGGGCGTCCCTCCAGAGGCGTACCCGTATGGCAGTAGGATGTTCCTTAGCCTGACCATTTATTGGAAATCCAAAGAAACAATTCGCATGCTATACTGTTTTAGTTGTATAACCTACCATGGAATGTGACGGTAACCTGCTATTGAACATGGTAGCTATAGTAGGCATACAATAATGGTTGTATGGTGACTTAGACTAATATTATACTTTCGAAACGTTTTCTGCACTATGCGCTAATGATAATATTAAAAAGGATTTTGCGTATTAAGCATGTTTGACTACCATAAGGAGAAATCTCCTCCAATTCTGCGTTCGCAATGTGTGTGTGGCGGGAGACCTTATGGTAGTTTCATTTTCCAAAAGCATAGCGTATTTCTTTTCCTTTCTTTGTGAAAATAACTGTTTTTAAGATCTCGCACCAGTCTCATGATTGACTTGGAGTTTATTGTTCCCTTTCTAAACTCTGGGTGCCCATAATTTTCAACATGGACAGCCTAGAGACAGTTTATCAGTTATTCGGGAGAGAAGTCAAGAAATTACTTTAGAGATTAGAAGGCAAGCTGGATGGCGAGGCGTATCACTTGTATATGTTGTATTTCTTTTCCGCTGTTGTGTTGTTGTAAACTCTGGTAATGTGATGTATAAACTGATATAGTTCTTTTGTTTCAAAGATTATTCGTTTATCTATTATATATTGTTCCGCTGTGAAATATGAGATTCTATTATTGTTTCTGTTTCTTCTTCTATCTTCTTCTTCTTTGACCCTAACGGTTCGGTTTTCCAGCATTCGATTATGCTGCATTTGATACAGTGTATGTATTAGTGTCTACTTTCGGGCATCGAAAAATTGGGTCGTTACATTGTGGTATCAAGGCATTTGGTTAAGCGACAACCTTTGCTCTGGTGGGTGTTACTCATTAGAGATAGAGTCAGTAGTACTTTAGGATGAGTTTGAGTGTAATAATAATTATGAGGGTGTATTTTTTAGTGAATATAAAATTGTTTTACATTGTTTTGACTTATCGGTTGATTGTTTATAGATTCTGGTCAGTGCAATTTGGCCAACTCTATCGATTGGGGTCTCTAAACTCTTAAACAAGATAAAATTACGCAGTATTGTTTTAAAAATCGGGTAAATGAGATAATTTTACCCAAATTATTTTTGTATATTAAAGGACTAATTTTCCGTAAATTATTATAAGTATACGGTTGATTGTTTGTTAGGTGGTAATAATATTAAATTATTATCATTGATTATGGAATAAGAAATTAAAATAGTAACTAAGAATAAATCCATATACAAATGGGATTTGTAAATATAAACTATAAATATGATTTATAATTTTAAAAAGAATTCCAGAGAAATATTTGAAAGAATTTGAAAGGATTTGAAATTTTGAGTTTGGAAATGGTTTTCAAAGGTATTGGAAAAAATGTTTTGCAGGGATGATGTAACAACCCTGTATTTTGTGATTATTTTAATTGTATATTTTAATTATTTTAATTGAAATTCCTGATTTAAAAAATTTATTTTATTTATTAAAATGAATAATTTTGTAATTTTATATATATTTTTTAATTTGCATGTGAATTAGAATTTCAAACATGAATAAATATAATATTTTTCCAGAAATGTAAATTTTGGTCAATATGGTCAAAATTTAACTTTTAAATTTAAAAATTTAAATTTTTTGAATTTTATCTTTTATTATGAAAATAAATAAAATTTTAAGTATACCGTGTTTCGTTCCGTAGAAATCTAATTATTATTGTGAAAGTTACGCTTTTTACAATATTGTATGTAAATTGTTTTATTTAACAAAATTGTTTATTTTAATTTATATAAATAATATTTTTATTTGCCATATCTTGTTCTAATTTTTGTATATATGTGTAACATGACATGTTATGTATATATTTTATTTTTAAAACATTTTAAAGGTGTAGTGGTAATTTTCAAATGTTTATTGTATTTTGTTTACAATTTTTAATTATAGTTTCAATATAATAAACTATTTTCTTTATTTACTTTTATTTTTCTAAGAATAATTGTTTATTTTCTTTTTCACTTTATTTTTGTTTTTCCTTTATTTTTATTTACTGATTTTATTTTGTTTATTTTTATTAAAACAAATTAGAAATTCAAAGAGTCAAAACCTTTTCATTTACTTGTGATCTTTCATTGTCTTTGCCTTTTCATGTGCTTGCCTTTTCATTTTTTCTTTAGCCGTACACTTTTTTTCTTAGCCATGTATTTCTCACATCATTCATGTGAGAAACTTCTCACCACCTCATTTCTCATGGCCATTGCATTTTTAAGAAAAAAATTGCAAGCAATGGCTACCTCTTCTTCCTTTTCTTCGTATTTCCATTGATTTTGCCTTGCTCTCTCTAGTTTTGCTTGGCCACAACCACCACCATCTTCTCCTACCACCACCACCATCTCTTCCTCTTCATCATTATCTGCCAAACACCTACCCTTCAGATCAGATCTGGCCATGCCTTGCTCCATGACCAAAACAGCACAAAAAGTTGCAAAATACTCCTTAAAAACATTGCATAGGCGACCTTAGCTTCATCACCACCACCATATATTGCCTTCGCCACCTCCCCTTGCTCCACCACCATCATGACCTGAACTCTGACCATCACATCAGTCTTTGATCTGACCTGTAGTGACAATGGCCGAGCCTTAGATGCACTAAAACCTTGCATCCCTTGACCCAAAACCTTCCATTCCTTGACCCCATGCATACTTTTGCCTCTCCATGCCTTTGCCTTCCATTTTTATTTCCATAGTCATGTCTCATGGCCCATGGCCGAGCATACATGACCTAGGCTGAGCCTAGGTGCGGTTAGATCAAGTCCATTTGCATTTTGGCCAAGCCGGTGTTGTCTTGTACAAGTCTTTTGCTTCTAAGGTTTGGTTATCTCTCTTGTTTTGCAAAGAAAAGTTGTTAAATTTATTTGTATGTCAATATTTATATTTGTGCTTATGTATGTTGTATTTTGTGTTGCTTACAAGGCTCTCCATCCATTCAAATCTAATCGTGCTTATCGTGCCTTTGGAATCGTTCTTGTGTGTCGTAGTGGTCTCTAACTTTCGTAAAGGCGAGTCTTTCTCACTCTGACATATTTACTTATGAAATAGTAAATTGATGACTAATGAGTAGTAATTAAAATGTTTATGCAAGTTAACGATGATCATATGATATGTTATTTCATGTTATTACCATGTTAACTTTGTTAATTAGCACCTGACATATGATATATGACATTATATTGTGACATTGACATGTTAGTATAATTGTTTATATGGTTTATGCATATGTTCATACTGCAAGTTACCTGTTAGAATAGAATCACTATGGGTTGAAATGATACATACCCGAATGGACATTAGAATAGGGAAAAATCACTAGGAGCTGAAATGATAGGCTTAAGTGATTTTTATTGTATTTTATTTGACTTAGGATTGCGGGTTTGAAATGATAGGACCAGGGTTTTCTTTTTAAACTACGGTTAAAATGATACATATCCGTATCACTTGACCTAGGTAAGAAAATTTTATACAGACCCCGTGGTATATTTTTAAATGATTTTCCTTAAGATGTGTATTTTTAAAAGTATGAAATTTGATTTAAAATATATATTTCATAGTTTTGAGAAAGCTAAATATTATGTTTTGAATTTGTGAATTTAAGTTTGTAAATTTGAAGTAAATGTGATTTTTGACTTTAAATTATATTTTTAAAATGTAATTAAATAATGGAAATTAAATTTAAAGTTTGAAATGATATTTGAAGTAAAATGTTAAGTTTTGTTAAATTAGTAAGTCATGAAAACAATGAATTTTGACTTAACAAATGAATTGAGTTTTAAATTGGATATTTAATTAAAAAAATTTGTTGTGATAAATCATATGTTAAAATTATCTAAATGTGAAATTTTGCAGTCTAGAAATATGATTTATAAATTTAAAATAAAAAAAATTGGAGTGTTAATGTTTCCGAAGTTATAATAAAATCTGAAATTTTATTAATAGCATTTTCAAAAATGCTGTTGTTTTTGAATTTAACTATGTTTGAAATAACTAAATATCTATTACGGCATTTTATAAATGCCGTTGTTCATGAATTAAACTATTTTAGAAACTATAAGCTACGATAGTACTTTATAAATGCCGTCGTTGCTGAAATTTGACAATGTTTAGAAATGTTATAGAATTTAACACTGGTTGAGTTATATTTTAAAGTGTTAAATGATTTAACTTTTGGAATTTATTATTTGTGAAATTTCAGGAGTTTGAATAAATATTTTAATATTAAAATTTGAATTTTTAAGGAATTTAAATTGAATTTGAATTTAAATAACGTTTATTCTGTTATGTGTTAAAAGGAATGAAATGTCATGAGATAAATGAATTTTTAAATGGAATTTTGAAATGTGTTTGGTAATGATATTTGAAATAGTAAATGAAAGATATAATTTATTTAAAAAAGATACTTAAATTTGAATATTTGATTTTGAATCCAAATAATGATTTGATTTTGAGGTTTTGAAAGGATATGATATATTAAATGATTTTGAAATGGTTTTGAATGACATAATCTTTATTTTGATAAAGAATGTGAATTTGGAAAATTAAGTTTATATTAGTATGAAAGGATATTTGGTTTACTTGTAATTCGGGTTTATCTTAATGATATTGTATTTTACTAAGTGAATATTTCAAAACTAAGTAATAATGAAGTTAAATTTGAGACATACGGAATTATAAATTTAGTTTTGAAATGAGTTATATTAAAGTTTTGAAATATATTAAAAATTTTAATAGTTTATTTTGTGGATCAAATCCGTATTTGAAATTTATAAGATTTGAAATGGTTTGTCGGGAGACTAAATTGAATTGAAACTGATGGTTTGAATTAAATAAATTGAAAATTCGAAATTTGGGTTTAATTGCATAAGTTTCTAAAATGTAAAGAATTAAAGGAAGGTACCATGATTTCAAATGTATGATTTCGAAATGTTATGATTTTGAAAGTGTAATGATTTCAAGTCTTTTGATTTTGAAAGAGTTATAACTTTGAAAGTATTATGATTTTGAAAGGTGAATATATGTTTGAATTGGAAATGAGATCGTATTGATTTGAATATAGTTTTGAAATAAAAATGGTTTTGGTTTTGAAGTAAGAACTATTTTGAAATGACCATGGCGTTATAATAACGTTTGCTTGTTAACGAGACCGAAATCTCGCTACCAACTCCAATAACCACTTTAACAACCGTGTACGCGGTGGAGATTCCAAAATGAAGTAGGATGGCGGTGGCGTTTTGTAACAACCCGCATATTTATCGATTTTTTATTTAAATATTTTGTCGTTAATCAGATATTGGTCCGAAAAGCTACTTTTTGCAAACGGGAAAATTAGGACTCGAGACCACTTCCATTGAGTTCGAAATGTCGTTTACAATTTTTTTAAGTATAAACATTGATAGGTTTGGAGTTAGTGAAATTTCACTTACTTTTCCCGCTTTGGACTTTGGGTTAGTTTAGCCCTTATAACTCAAACCCACTTCTCTCCTTCTCCCCACTCTTCATAAATTTCCTAACAACCAAGCTTTAGCATTAACGGTGAGTGGAAGGGGAAATTAATATTCCAAGCTCAAATTCACTTGCAAATCCAACATTCAATTCCAAATTCAAGAAGTAGATATTGGATTCAAGCTTGTGATTACTTCTCCATTGCTTTCAAGCTTTTCTTCATCAATTTGGTGCAAAGGTGAGATTTTTATCTCACACTCTTGCTTATAACTATCTTGGACTGTTGGGAAAGGTTCCCTATCACTTTAACATGCACATTTGCATTTGGTTTGGATTGGATTGGCGAAAAACTCCACTTTTTAGTGTTATTGATGAATTTCCAGCCTTAGGTCGTTCTGGACCCTTAGGTCGCTCGGGTTCGTGGCTTGTGCGCGTGGAAAAGTCGCCTGGACGTTAGGTCGTAGGTCGCTCACGAGTTAATCCTTAAGCCGAAGGTCGTTCGCGAGTTAAGCCTTAGGTCATTTGGCCTTTATAACGTTAGGTCGCTCGCGTGTTAAAACTTTAGGTCGCGCTGGCCTTAAGTCGTAGGTCGTCTCCGACCTAATATTGCCTCTGCGATTTCACTAGGTCACGCGGGCCATAGGTCGTGGGTCGTGAGTCTCCTAGGTCGTAGGTCGCTCGGTCCTACTTCTGTCCCTAAGTCGCGTAACCCCATCACCTTTAGGTCGTTAGGCCTTTATGTCGTTAGGTCGTTACACCTACAACCCGTTAAGTCGCGAATACCTTTAGGTCGTGAACCCCATTAGGTCACAAACCTCTTTAGGTCGCCTGTCCCTTAAGCAGTTAGGTCGTTCGACCTGTGATGCCTTAGGTCGTTCGACCCGTGTTATGTTAGGTCGCGTAACCCCTTAGGTCGCTTGACCTTGTTTCCTGTTAGGTCGCGTGACCTTGTTTTTGTTAGGTCGTGAACCTTGTGAGGTCGCTCATCCTTAGCTCGCATACCTTCTTAGGTCACGCACCCCCTTAGGTCGTTAGACCTCTTTTTTGTTTTAGGTCGTAGGCCTCTTGTCTTCACTAGGTCGTACCGTTATGGACGGGGCGCTACCCCGCCGGGGGCGCTGCCTCCTGGACCCCCGCGACCTGACCGGGCAGGCCGAACCCCGTAGCAGGGGCGTTTCCCCCGCACCCCCATCTTGGGGGGTTGCCACCCCCCTGGACCCCCCCTCCGTAAGGGATCTTATCTGAAAAACATTCAACAGAACTTGTTGAGCTGATTTCCTTGGATTTTTATCACATCTTCGAATGTGATCTTTGTGATTGATTGTTTCTACAATCGCTTCTGTGATTTCACTTTAAAATATAAAGTTTTCAAAACTAGTAGTAAATATCAAAACTCTTTCAATAAAAGGATTTCAACTCTATTTTTAATAACAAAGCTCTTTTCTTAACCCGTTTTCCAATCTATTAGTATATACAAACCTTTACCTCACTCAGATGAGAAATCTAATTAAACGGCTTAGTAAAACAAGTGGTATGAAACGCTTGCGTTTGCTTCGTCGGTTAATTCTTGGACTTGTTCGATTGAACCTCTAGTGACAATTTTATTAGTGAAGATTTACAGTTTGTTCGTAAATATTTAAGTTAAGCTAGTGGTTATGGGACATGAAACTAAACTTTTATATTTACTAACTTAGTGTAATTGACACTTCTAGTTGATCATGACGATCATTTTATGATTTAGACTAGCAATTGTGCGATGTCTCTTTGTTTGCAAGGTTAGACTAGTCCTCATTGGTGTGATTCCGACTCACACATATCTCTTTGTCCGCAAGGTTAGTCTAGATACCATTTGTGTGATTCCACTCACACATACCTTTTTGTTGCGAGGTTAGGCTAGACATCATTTGTGTGATTCCACTCACACATACCTTTTTGCTTTTTGGTTAGCCTAGACCTCATCTGGGTGATTCCGACTCACCCATATGTGGTAGCTCCCCATGGTCTTCGGACCGTCATGTGATAGGCCTCTTTCCTTTTTTGTGATTTCTGGATTTCTTGTGTTGATTTCTGGAATTTGTGTCATTGACTTGTTATGAGTACAAGTTTAGGGTATGGTGCCCTCTTTGGATCTTTGAGAAGATTATTGTGATATCGATTTATCTCTTATTGATTGATCTTCTGTTGATCATCATTTGCATACTTATAGTAGAATGCCAGTATGGATACTTTATGTTTATGCCATATCTTTTATTTTATACCATGCCATCTGATATTTATAGCTAGACTGATCCGTTTATTATTTTCTTAAATAATACTCGGGTCAGACCGAGATGTTACAGGTGCTTCTGCTTGACTTCTTCCCAGGATTTGCTACTCTAACTTTTGGCTAACTATTTAGATTAGCAGCTTTTGTTGTACACACTTGAGACATAGACCCATGGTTGTATTCTTTTGTATAGCACGTGTTGCTATTCTTTTGTATTATTGTGGATCTTTTTGACCACTACTCTGATGTATACTTTCATGTGTTGGTTATATATTCATATCTTCTTCCGCCTCTGTGATATGGATGTCTGTGACTGATTTATGTTATGCTTATTTCTATGTTTGTTTACGAATATTATTTATAGCCACCGTGTGATAAGTAATCACATGGATGGTCGCTCCTCAACAGCCTTATTCTCCGTGCTAGTTGACAGCACTACACCGTAGTGTTCTTGGCTAGCGTGGGTATAGAGGTTGGGCGTCATAGCTTGGTATCAGAGCCAAACTTCGAAACAATGTAGAATAACTTAACAAGGATCATCGTCCTAAGTCCACCTTAGGAGTTATGTCTTAGGATTAATTTGAGTCGTCGTACCGACTCATCCTATATCCTTTATGGTTCCTTTTTTTATCTAGCAAGATTGCTTGATATTCATTAGTGAATAATCTTATTCTTTCTCTTCTTTCTTTCTTAAGGAAGAAAAATGGTTAGACCTGGTCGTCTCAGAGCTGGACCATCTAGTGCTCCACCCCAAGATGGAGTTTTTATGACTACCCAGCAACTTCTTGACCTTGTCACGAATGCTCAAGCAGCTGGTTCTAATCCGGAACCTACTCACCCTAAATCTGGGTTTGCACGTTTGTGCAATGATTACACCAACTTGGGTGGGAAGCAATTTAAAGGCACTGAAACTATCATCGAGGTCCAAGCTTGGCTCAGATCGTGCGATAGAATCTTCTCTCGCATGAACCTCATTGACCTCCATCGAGTCCAGGTGGCTTCCAGTATGCTCCAAAGAAGAGCATTGGATTGGTATGAGCTGTTAATCTCAGAAATTGTTGAAGCGGATCTCCCCTGGGAGCACTTTCGGAAACGCTTCGAATCAAAATTCGTGCCCGAAGCTGAAAAAGTAACTTTGGCTCGGAGATTTATTGACCTTGTTCAAGGTCAGTCTTCTGTGGCGGGCTACGTTGCATCATTCGAATCCCTTTCCAAATATGGGGTCGAATATATAAATACTCCACTGAAGAAGAACCAGAGGTTCGTTTATGGCTTAAATAAGAGTCTTAAGAAGCCACTACTCCTGAAACTAGAAGTTACATTTGATCAACTCGTCGATATCGCTCTTCGTCTTGAAGAGGCTGATAGAGAGAGTGATGTTGAAGTGGTTGGCGCTAAACCAAACTTCAACAACAAAAAGAGGCCCAGTAAATTCAAAGGCCCTTATCCTAACAAAAAGGGTAAGCATGCAACCCCTGCGGCAACGTCTCCTTCTCCTAGTGGTGCGAGATGCTTCAACTGTGGATCTGGGGATCATTTTGCGAATAAGTTATCTAAGCCCAAATCTTGTCGCTATTGTAAGAGCCCGGATCATTACATATATCAATGCCTCAAACGTGAAGGCAAGAAGGAAGTAAAGTTGAATGTGGCTCAAGCCCCTGTCAACACATCTCGTGGCCAAGGTATTTCTCACTCCATTCTTGATGGTATTATTTTATTTCATGATCAACCCATTAGAGTTCTCATTGATACGGGTGCATCCCATTCTTTTATATCAAAAGAACTTGTTGATACTTTTTCTTTAAATATTGTTCCTTTAATGACTTCTTTAAGAATCGCGAATCGGGTTGGTGGGTCCGCAACTCTTAGTTTGCTTTGTAAAGATGTGGAGATTATTTTATATGATTTTTCTTTCCTAGTCGATTTGCATGTCATGTGTTACTTAGGCTTTGGAATAATTTTGTGAATGGATTGGCTTAACCGTTATCAAGCCCATATCCTATGTCCTGAGCGGACTATTCATCTCCGACATCCCCTATCTGTTAATCAGATTTCTGTTAATCTTAAAGATTCAGAATCCTGTTTGGTGGCATCTTTATATTCTTTAAATCCTCGTGATGACGATGATGATGATGAAGATGATATTATTTCTCGTATTCACGTTATTCGTGAATTTTCCGACATATTTGAGCCCGTTTTAGGTTTACCACCTAAACGAGCAATTGAGTTCAGAATTAATCTTGTTTCTGAAGCTCAACCTATTACTCGTCCTCCTTATCGCATGTCCAATAAGGAAAATGAGGAGATGCGTAAACAGTTGTCCGAATTGGAGACGAAGCAATTTATTCGCTCTAGTTCATCGCCTTGGGAAGCTTCGGCTATTTTCGTGAAGAAATCCGACGGTACGCTTAGGCTTTGCGTTGACTATCGCAAGCTTAACGATCTGACTATTAAAAATAAATATCCTTTACCTCGGATTGATGATCTATTCGATCAGCTTAGTGGTGCTAAGGTCTTTTCACAATTGGACTTGGCTACCGGTTTCCATCAGCTTCGTATCGCAGAGGATAGCATTCCTTTGACATCATTCTGTACTCGATATGGATCTTATGAATGGCTTGTTATGCCATTTGGGTTAACGAATGCTCCAGCTTATTTCGTTGACCTCATGAATCGATTTTTCAAAGATTTCCTCGATCGGTTTGTTCTCATATCCATTGATGATATTCGTGTGTATTCAAAAACCGAGGAGGAACATGAGAAACATCTTCGGATTGTATTGGAAACTCTTAGGAGTAATCAATTAAAGGCGAAATTTTCTAAATGCCACTTTTGGCAATCTCGTGTGAAGTTTCTCGGTCATATTATTTCCGAATCCGGAATTTCCGTGGATCCTTCAAAGATTAAAGCGATTCAAGATTGGAAAAGACCTAAGAGTGTGACTGAAATCCGTAGCTTTCTCGGATTGGCGGGCTATTACTGTCGTTTTATTAAAGACTTTTCTAAGATTGCCATGCCTCTTACTGGCTTGACTAAGAAGGGAGTTAAATATATTTGGTCGGACAAATGTGAGCCTCTTTTCAGAAATTGAAAGAACTCCTTTCTGATGCTCCTATTCTTGTTATTCCCGAAGGGAATCAAGATTTTGTTGTTTATACCGATGCTAGTCACGTTGGTTTGGGTGCCGTTCTTATGCAAAAAGAACGTGTTGTTGCTTATGCTTCTAGGCAATTGAAGCCGGGCGAGACTAGATATGCCACACATGATCTAGAACTCATGGCTATTGTTTTCGCCCTTCGAATGTGGCGTCATTATCTATTGGGAGAGAAATTCATTCTTTACACGGATCATAAGTCTTTGAAATATTTATTTTCTCAAAAAGAACTTAATTTACGTCAACAGCGTTGGCTCGAGTTCCTTACACCTTATGATCTTGATATTCTTTATACCCCCGGTAAGGGTAATCGTGTCGCCGATGCTCTTAGCCGTAAACAACAAGCAGTTGTTTCTATGATGATATTCGAATGGAACGATCTCGAGATTTTATCCACTAGTGAGATTCGAAAGCGCGTATCCGATTTATTCTCATCACTTGTTTTATGTAGCCTTGAGGGTCATCCTTCTCTTTTAGACCGCATTCTTGAAGCTCAAGGGCTAGATCCCGAATTGCCTCTTCTTGGCCAAAATGTTAAGGATAAAATTGATATTGAAGGTTTGAAAGACTTTGATATTGATTCTCGTGGCGGCATTCGAAAATTTGGTAGACTTATCATACCAAATATTGGAGATCTTCGTAAACATATTTTAGAAGATTCCCATCGTTCTAAATTCACTATTCATCCCGGTAGTAGTAAAATGTACGCTGATATGAATCGACTTTATTATTGGAAGGGAATGAAATCTGATATTGATAACTTTGTTAAGTGTTGCATGACTTGCCAACTTATCAAGGCCGAACATCAAAGGCCTGGTGGGTTATTGCAACCTTTAGATATTCCAATTTGGAAGTGGGACCAAATTTCCATGGATTTTATATATGGCCTTCCCCGTTCTCGTTCGGGTCATGATAGCATATGGGTGATTGTTGATAGACTTATTAAATCTGCCCATTTTATTCCCGTTCGGTCTAACCGAACCGTTCCTCTTTTGGCCAAACTCTTTATGAAAGAAATTATTAAATTGCATGGAGTTCCTACTTCTATTGTTAGCGATCGCGATCTATTGTTTACCAGTGGATTTTGGAAGAGTCTTCAAAAAGCTTTGGGAACGAAGCTTAATTTTAGCACCGCTTATCACCCCCAGTCCGATGGACAAACCGAGCGTGTGAATCAAACTCTTGAAAATCTTCTTAGAGCTTGTGTGCTTGACTTTGGTGGAAGTTGGGAAGATCATATTTTACTTGTTGAATTTTCCTATAATAATAGCTTCCAATCTAGTATTGGTATGGCACCTTTCGAGGAACTCTATGGAAGGCCATGCTGATCTCCTTCTTGCTGGCTTGAGGCCGGTGAGAAGCTGCTTTTAGGTCCAGACTTTATTCGTGATTCCACAGAGAAGATTGAACTTATTCGACATAGGATGAAAGAAGCCCAGAGTAGACAAAAATCCTATACCGATAATCGAAGAAGGAAATTAGAATTTTCTGTTGGAGATCTTGTTTTTATTGTTGTTTCACCTATGAAAGGTGTTGTACGTTTCAGTCGGTCAGGAAAGTTAGCGCCTCGGTATATTGGGCCATTTCCTATCACTGAACGTATTGGTTCCATGGCTTATCGCCTTTCATTACCGGCTCAGTTTTCTGCCATGCATGACGTGTTTCATGTTTCTCAATTACGAAAATGCCTTCGGGATTCCGATTCTATTCTTGAGCCTGGTATTGTGGATGGAATTGAAGTTCCGCCAAATTTAACTTATGAGCAGCAACCTATTCGAATTATTGCTTCGGAGGTCAAACGACTTCGAAATAAAGATGTTCCGCTTGTGAAGGTTCAATGGTCCTCAAACCCTAAAGATTGCTCTTGGGAATCTAGAGAATTCATCGAGCGAACACATCCAGACTTACTTTCTAGTGCTCAATAGGGTGAACTTCTTATTTCAAATTTCTTTTGTGTTAATATGCTTTTATGGTTGTTACTTTTTATATCCATCTTATATATTGCGAGGACGCAATTTCTTTAAGGAGGGGAGTCTGTAACAACCCGCATATTTAACGATTTTTTATTTAAATATTTTATCGTTAATCGAATATTGGTCCGAAAATCTACCTTTTGCAAACGGTCAAATTAGGATCGAGACCACTTCCATTGAGTTCGAAATGCCGTTTACAATTTTTTTAAGTATAAACATTGATAGGTTTGGAGTTAGTAGAATTTCACTTACTTTTCCCGCTTTGGACTTTGGGTTAGTTTAGCCCTTATAACTCAAACCCACTTCTCTCCTTCTCCCCACTCTTCATAAATTTCCTAACAACCAAGCTTTAGCATTAATGGTGAGTGGAAGGGGAAATTAATATTCCAAGCTCAAATTCTCTTGCAAATCCAACATTCAATTCCAAATTCAAGAAGAAGATATTGGATTCAAGCTTGTGATTACTTCTCCATTGCTTTCAAGCTTTTCTTCACAAATTTGGTGCAAAGGTGAGATTTTTATCTCACACTCTTGCTTATAACTATCTTGGACTGTTGGGAATGGTTCCCTATCACTTTAACATGCACATTTGCATTTGGTTTGGATTGGATTGGCGAAAAACTCCACTTTTTAGTGTTATTGGTGAATTTCCAGCCTTAGGTCGTTCTGGACCCTTAGGTCGCTTGGGTTCGTGGCTTGCGCGCATGGAAAAGTCGCCTGGACGTTAGGTCGTAGGTCGCTCACAAGTTAAGCCTTAAGCCGAAGGTCGTTCGCGAGTTAAGGCATAGGTCGTTTGGCCTTTATAACGTTAGGTCGCTCGCGTGTTAAAACTTTAGGTCGCGCTGGCCTAAAGTCGTAGGTCGTCTCCGACCTAATATTGCCTCTACTATTTCACTAGGTCGTGCGGGCCTTAGGTCGTAGGTCGTGAGTCTCCTAGGTCGTAGGTCGCTCGGTCCTACTTCTGTCCCTAAGTCGCGTAACCCCATCACCTTTAGGTCGTTAGGCCTTTATGTCGTTAGGTGGTTACACATATAACCCGTTAAGTCACGAATACCTTTAGGTCGTGAACCCCATTAGGTCGCAAACCTCTTTAGGTCGCCTGTCCCTTAAGTAGTCAGGTCGTTCGACCTGTGATGCCTTAGGTCGTTTGACCCGTGTTACGGTAGGTCGCGTAACCCCTTAGATCGCTTGACCTTGTTTCCTGTTAGGTCGCGTGACCTTGTTTTTATTAGGTCGTGAACATTGTTAGGTCGCTCATCATTAGCTCGCGTACCTTCTTAGGTCGCGCACCCCCTTAGGTCGTTAGACCCCATTTTTGTTTTAGGTCATAGGCCGCTTGTCTTCACTAGGTCGTACCGTTTTGGACGGGACGTTGCCCAACACCCCCCCAGGGGCGCTGCCCCCTGGACCCCTGCGACGTGACCGGACAGGCCGAACCCTGTAGCAGGGGCGTTGCCCCTGCACCCCCACCTTGGGGGGGGGGGGTTGCCACCCCCCTGGACCCCCCCTCCGTAAGGGATCTTATCTGAAAAACATTCAACATAACTTGTTGAGCTGATTTCCTTAGATTTTTATCACATCTTCGAATGTGATCTTTGTGATTGATTGTTTCTACAATCGCTTCTGTGATTTGTCACTTTAAAATATAAAGGTTTCAAAACTAGTGGTAAATATCAAAACTCTTTCAATAAAAGGATTTCAACTCTATTTTTAATAACAAAGCTCTTTTCTTAACCAGTTTTCCAATCTATTAGTATATACAAACCTTTACCTCACTCGGATGAGAAATCTAATTAAATGGCTTAGTAAAACAAGAGGTATGAAACGCTTGCGTTTGCTTCGTCGGTTAATTCTTGGACTTGTTCGATTGAACCTCTAGTGATAATTTTATTAGTGAAGATTTACAGTTTGTTCGTAAATATTTAAGTTAAGCTAGTGGTTATGGGACATGAAACTAAACTTTTATATTTACTAACTTAGTGTAATTGACACTTCATGTTGATCATGACGATCATTTTATGATTTAGACTAGCAATTGTGCGATGTCTCTTTGTTTGCAAGGTTAGACTATACCTCATTGGTGTGATTTCGACTCACACATATCTCTTTGTCCGCAAGGTTAGTCTAGACACCATTTGTGTGATTCCACTCACACATACCTTTTTGTTGCGAGGTTAGGCTAGACACCATTTGTGTGATTCCACTCACACATACCTTTTTGCTTTTTGGTTAGCCTAGACCTCATCTGGGTGATTCCGACTCACCCATATGGGGTAGCTCCCCATGGTCTTCGGACCGTCATGTGACAAGCCTCTTTCCCTTTTTCTGTGATTTCTGGATTTCTTGTGTTGATTTCTGGAATTTATGTCATTTACTTGTTATGAGTACAAGTTTAGGGTATGGTGCCCTCTTTGGATCTTTGAGAAGATTCTTGTGATATCGATTTATCTCTTATTGATTGATCTTCTGTTGATCATCATTTGCATACTTATAGTAGTATGTCAGTACGGATATTTTATGTTTATGCCATATCTTTTATTTTCTACCATGTCATCTGATATTTATAGCTAGACTGATCCGTTTATTATTTTCTTAAATAATACTTGGGTCAGACCGAGATGTTACAGGTGCTTCTACTTGACTTTTTCCCGGGATTTGCTACTCTAACTTTTGGCTAACTATTTAGATTAGCAGTTTTTGTTGTATACACTTGAGACATAGACCCATAGTTGTATTCTTCTGTATAGCACGTGTTGCTATTCTTTTGTATTATTGTGGATCTTTTTGACCACTACTCTGATGTATACTTTCATGTGTTAGTTATATATTCATATCTTCTTCCGCCTCTGTGATATGGATGTCTGTGACTGATTTGTGTTATGCTTATTTCTATGTTTGTTTCCGAAGATTATTTATAGCCACCGTGTGATAAGCAATCACATGGATGGTCGCTCCTCAACAGCCTTATTCTCCGTGCTAGTTGACAGCACTACACCGTAGTGTTCTTGGGTAGCGTGGGTATAGAGGTGGGGCATCACACGTTTCCTTTGAGGTAAATACATGGACTCGACTCCCGTGAGTTGGCATAAGGTGGCTAAAACAGGAGCAATCGATGGTTTAATGAGGTCATTCCTCTGATCGGACACACTCCTTCGCTATTATATTCGGACTTTGAGACTTATTCGGTGGCCAATTTTTATTCTTTTGATTTGGGGGTGTGGCTCGAGGTGGGCGACAGTAGCTGCTACGCGTCACCACCGGCCCGGAAATGTAATTGGTATATCTACCCTAGCATTGCCTAGTTGTGCCGTGTCACCTACCATAGCGCGCCTTATACAAGTTTGGTTTTCTACCGTAGCCCGTGTGGTATCCTCTTGTGGCTTCCCGATCAGGAGGGTCTATGATACTGGATGGATTACTGGGACTATTATGCGTTAATGGGAATATTGGGTCACTCCTTAACGCTATTTAAAAGTAAGTTTGTTTTACTAATAGACACTATTATAATAGTGAAATATTACTACATAGTAAATAGTTTAACGGATCCTTAAAGGATGGGCGATCCCAAGCATCTTTCAAGTTAATGATGTATTTTTTTTACTGTTCACTTGAGTTGATTTAAAGTTCATAAGTATTTATGTCCTGACTCGAGTGTTTTGTGTTTTTCTTTACGCTCGGTTCAAACTGAGTGATTCAGCATCCAAGACTCACCTTTGGAGTTGGAGCTTTGCTTGAATATCCAACCATATATTTTGCTTTCAGTATCCTGTGATTCCAGTGATGTATTCTGATTTGTACCTGATGTATCTTGTTACTCTTTTGTTGTATCTTGTTTAACTCTGATGTATCTTATATATATACAGTAGCTTCATGAACTACTATTTCTTTTACTTCTGTTGCATTATTATTTACTCCGTGTCTGTGATCTGTGGTTTTTTTACTGTATATTCTGGGATTTGCCAAATTTTATTTACAATGCAGTATATTGAGCAATTCAAGTCCGACATGTGCGGATGCGAATAGTTGAAAATATCGGGTCGTTACATTTGGTATCAGAGCTTTGGCTCTAGGAAAAACTTAGCACATATGGTAAATGTATTTACATAATCACTTTCATTCAAGTTTCAATCTCTTCCTTTTTGACTCGATTTCCTTTGAATTTTGGAACGTTCCCTCGGTTTCGAAATTCTTTCTTCTCCCTCACTATTAATATTCTTTTGATTCTGGAGTATCCCATAACACCACTTCAAATGGCTTGTAAAAGGGTGGAACTGCTTTACAATAGGCATTTATTCACCGAAGATTTTATATATCCTCGGTTTAGATGCTAGTGTCTCTTGATATCGTAAGTTCTATCTCTTGTGATCGAATGTAGACTTGCCTTAGAATTCCACATCGATCTAATTCTTGAAGTCATGGTTGATCCGGTTAAGGTTGCCCGCGATTTATTTAAGCTCTTCAATCTTCCTATTCTGTTATTTAATCCTCTCATCTTTATTTCCAACTTATCTTCAAATCATTCTTAAATTGTATTTGTAAACTAATATTTAAAATGTTTTATATGTTGTGTTGTTTATGTTGATTTGGATTCTATTTAATTGGTTGTTAAGAAATAATAATTTATTTTATATATCATTATCTCTTCTTTCATATATAAATAATTGAACTATAAACATGGTTATAAATTTATTTGGAAATTTAAAATGAATTTCAAACAAGAATTTGAGAATTTAATTTCCGATGGTTTCAAACCTTGTATTTAAAGTTTTAAAAGGGTATACTAATTAAAGTATTTTCGAATAGAAATTTTTCCTAAGAATTTTAAAGTTTAAAATTAGCGCTCTTCTCTTTATCGCTTGAAAATATCTTTAGGGATGACTGTAGCATCATCGACATTCATTTTCGAGTTTTGAATGAAGAGACCATAATGTAGTCTTGCTACAGTTTTTTTAGGGAATTTAATTGACTTGAATTTCTAAAATAAGACTAGATTTATAACATATGCTGATGTATAATTTAAATTTGAATGGATATACATATAGTATATGTGATATCCCGAAATTTTAGGCAATATCAATTTAATAATCTGTGTTAAAATTAAATAGATTTGATTATATTGTTAATAATAAATTTGAATTGATTTAATAATCTTCTTTAATAAATATTTACATGAGTGATTTTATCTTTTAAAAGCTAGTTAAATTGTTTTCTATTTATAATATATATATTTGTATATATTGTAAATAGATAAGCTTTGTTTTAAATTTAATAAATAAAGGCATGTTTTCTAATTCTAATATTTTTGGTAATTTGGAAATTTGATTTAATTTAATATTAAGCTATTAAATAAATAACCACATGGCTTTAAGATACTCAAGATAAAAGTTTAATTGTTTAAAAATGATTCTAGCTTAAGTTTAAATTTAAACAAAAAGGTTTGTTTTGTTCTTTTTAAATATAGCTTGATAAAATAAGTGATTTATTAATAAAGAGATAAATTCTTTGGTAAATTATTTTATTTTAACAATGAGCTATATTTAAACAATATTAATAATGTAATGTCCTTACAAATGGATTTTAATATAAATAGAAATTGTTATTTCAAATTTATTTATATATATGTATGTATTTTGGAAGAAGCTATGATTTGAAATTTTAAAATGAAGTCTTTCAAAAGTGATTAAATAAAATAAATCTTATATATATTAAACATAAGTATAAAACAAATATATAGTTATAAACATAAGTATAAATACATAAACATAAGAAACTATGATATTAACATAAGTATAAAAATAAATTATAAGTAAATGAATTATTTGACAGTTTAAGTTTAAAATAATAAAAGAGAAATAAAAATAAGCAATGGAATTTAATACTTGAGTTAAAAATTTATATAAGGACTAAAACAACTTTATAATATGTACATAAAATAAATGCTGCCAGGCAAGTGAAATATGCCTGTAAAATAGATGCAAAGCAAGAACAAGGTAATAATAAAAATGTCTATGTACATGCATAAAGTATATAAACAAACCAGGTAAAAAAATCTTGTATGGGAAGTTGAGATATGCAGGCAAGTAAAAGAAGGAAAAAAATCTATCAACATAAGAGTAAAATAAAACGATCTATCTACATACAAAATAAGATATGTATGAAACATAAAGTACCTTTGCATTAAATGCTAGCACACCATTTGGTCAACTCGAAATTTTAAAAATCAATTCAGCAAATCTTGCCTGGCCAGATAAATAAATAAAAAAAGGGTAAAGACAAAGAAAAAAAATCTCTGAGACAAACAGAAAATGTTTGTACAAGCTAATGCAAACCCTGCAAAACTCTTTTCTATATATTTACATCATTCCAGTTTTATTTTTGTTCATTAAAACTATGCATATCAGAGAAACATAAGCACTATTATCTTGTAACCTTAAGTAACAATAGCATCAAACAAAAACAAGATGATTTACAGAAAGATCAAGCTAACAGTTTTTATAATAAGAGTGCTCTGTTCGTCTTCCCAAAACAACTATGAGTAACATCACAATCTAAAAATATTTTAAGCATATTTGTTCTGTTGCATGTTCTCTCTAAAGTTTAGTTTATTTGTGAGTATATTTTTTAAAATATATCTCTGTGATTGTGTATGGATATATGGGTAAGCACTTCTGTGTACCTCTCTGTTTTGATTCCAGGCTTGAATCCTCATCAAAATTCATCTGCTTTTAATCCAAGCCATGATAAGACTTAAGTTATGAACATAAATGTTTGTTATAACATAGACTTAAGTTTAAAATTTTGGTTAAGAGAAAAATCAGTTTGTATTGGTTCTGGAAATATAAAACAACTGTGAAAAACTTAAATAAGTCAAAATTCAGTTTTCATAATTCATGAATTCAGGTATATGAATCGAATGCTAAGACTAAAACTTGATTTTTGAAACCAAAATTACTATTTTTGGTTAAGTTTGGAGGTAGCAGTTTGGGTTTGAACTGGAATGGGTATATTTGGTTTTTCTGGTGATCAAGTTGATCGGAGTGCTCGTGGTCTTTCCTGAAGATGGAATAACGATCAGATATGTTGGGAAAAATAGTTGATGGTGATGAAATTCATTGGGGAAGTTGCAGCAGTGGGATTCCTTTCAGAACCCTAGTTTTAGCTAAGCTTAGAAATTTGATCGCCACGGTTGTTTGGATTGATTGAGTGTAGCAAGTTTGGGTGACGGTAGCTTGGCCGAAGTCGAAGTCGATGCCGGAGTTTCAGAACCAATGGTGGTCGGAGTTGTGAAGACGAGGTGATTTCATGTTTTGGGTTGATGATGTCCAGTTTGTTCCAGGCTTTGGAATTGGGCGCTCGATTGTGATTTCTGGGTGTTCGAAAGGATTTGATGATCGTGGTGGGTTGCAGAGTTGATCTCTGATGTGTTGCGATCATTGTTAATGGTTAATGGTGGCCGGAGCCACCGTGCATATGCACGGTATAGTGATTTGTCTGGTGATGTTTTGGTTAGGTTTCGAAAGCAGAGGAGGTTGCTCGAGTTTAACTCGAGTGATTTGAGTGTTGGACTCGAAGTAACCTAGGGCTTTGCTCGAGGAAAATATAGATTGTCTCGGGTAAATTTTTAGTTACAGGTTTTAACCTGTAAGTTTTTTTTAAAATTTAAAACTGGAATTTAAAATGTGGACTAGAGATTTAAACTAGATTTAAATCAGAGTTTAAGTTTGGATTCAAATGTAGTTTGAATCTCAGTTTTAAAATAAAATAAAGTTTTTAAAATTTAAATTGTTTGAACAACTTTAAAATGTTAAATAGTTGAATTCAAAAGTTAAGCTTTAAATAAAATAGAGATTTAAACCTAAGTTTAAATCTGATTCAAATCTAAATTTGAATCTTCGTTTTGAAATAAAAGAAGATTTTGAATTGTTTTAAACAGTTTGGATGATAAAGTGAATTTCTTTTAAATTAACCGAAATTTAAATAAAAATTGGGTTTTAAATTCTTTAAAACTTATATTATAGGATAAATAATTCTTTAACCTGTGAAATTAAAGGGGTTCTTTTGAAATTGTTTTAAACTTTGTTAAAGTTAAATTTGTTTTCATTTTAAATCTTAAATTTAAAATGAAATTTTAAAGTAAAATTTGAAATTAAATTGTTTTTAAATGCCTTGTTAATGATAATTTGGTCATTAACAAGAAAAATGTCTTTATCTTTAAATAATTGAAGATTTAATGATTATTAAATTAATTAAATGAATAATTATTGATTTGGATTAATTAGTTTAGTAATTAAGAGTTTAAATTAGTTAATTAAGGTTAAGGTTTAAGATAATTAATTTAGGATAAATAAATCGATAATAAGGATCATTAATTAAATAAGATTTGAAGTTTTAATTAATTAAATAATTAAGGATTAATTAAGTTACAATTAACACTTAATTAATTAAATAATTAAAGACTAATTAATGAGTTATTAAAGATAAAATTCATCTGTAATTAATAATGATTAATCTTAGTTAATTACTTTAGAAAAGTAATTAAAGAATTGTTAATAGTTAATGAAGGTCATTGAATAGAATTATTTAATAATTAATTAATGTGATTAATTTTAAATAATCAATTAGATTAATTTTTAATAATCAATTAGATTAATTTTTAATAATTAATTAGATTAATTAGTTTAAAGATAATCAATTGTAAATTGCTTAAGCATAATTACTTAATGGAAGTAAGTTAAGGAATTGATTACACACTGAAATTAATTCAGTTTAATATGAATTGTTTAAGTTAATTAATTAAGTTTAATTAATTTAGATAACCATTTGATGTTGTGATAAGTATAATTACTTAGGGAAGTAATTAATGATAATTACTGGATGTAATTAGCTGAGGATGATTAATGATGAAAGTAATTTCAGTATAATTACTTTGTGAAATTAATCAAGGGATTAATTAGAGATAATTAGTAGAGGAGTAATTAATTTATTTGGTGGAGTAATTAAGGGTAGTTAATTACTAAATGGTATTAATCAGGGGTGATTAATAAATGTGGTTTAATTGAAGATTAATTTCTTAAGGTAATTAATTTAAATAGGATATAATTAATTAAAATGTAATTAGAAATCATTAATAAATATAATTTAATGATGTAATTAAGGGTTGATCAATTAAGATTAATTAATCAATAATAAGTTATTAAAGCATAATCAATTATTGTAATTAAAGATTTATGTAATTAATTATAGTTAATTATTTATGAAGTAATTAAAGGTTAATTACCGTGTTTGGTTAAGGATAATTAATTTGTGAAATTAATTAAAGGATAATTACTTGAATACAATTGAAAGTTAATTAATCAAGGGTGATTAATTGAAATGAATAATTAGTGAATGATAAATTAATTAATTGATAATAGATTAATAGTGATATAAGCAAGATTTATAATGATGAAATAATTAATTTAATTTACTTTAAGTTAATTAGACATGAAGTAAATAATTTAATTCATTTTAAATTAATTATAGCTGATGAGATTGCTTATGTATGGATGGATGATATTGTTTACCTTGAATGGTTTGAGACCTCTGATATGAGATAAATGATGTTATGTGATGTAAATGCTTTGATTAAAATATGATAATAATATGGATTGTCTGTTTGTGATGATAATATGAATTATCTTTTTATGATGATAATGTTGATTATCTATTGTGATATTGTGAATTATCTATCTGTGTGTATATAGATAATTGAATTGAATTGTTTTAAACTTTAAAACAACTTGGCCTTAAAAGATGGCGTTTGGATTTCAATGAGACTGGGATCGGGGTTCCATATTTGGACATCCGAAAACTACATCGATCCAAATTAAACGTTAGGCCGTGAATTCTCAAGTGAAGGTTCAGAGTGCTAGGGTTATCATCGTTAACTCTGAGGGTGATTCCAAAATAAGTGTAACGAGATAATTCCTTCGGTTTCGTTCGAATCCGGAACGAACTTGTACGGATTTAATACTTTAAGAACATCGTCAGGTGGGCGATGAGTACTCTAAGAGATGTGTTCTCTAAAGGTAATAGCAGCTTCAAGCCTCATCAACCGGGAATGGATAAAACAACGGATGTCCAGCAAGGTTAGGTGGGTCATGCCCAAGTAGGACGAGATTTTCCCCTGTCAAGATGTCCCTTTATTTCGGCTGTGTGGACAGTTTTGAGCTCCAAATACCGGGGTTATCTTGTTCGGGACAGTTCAGTAAGGAGTGGTTCCGGCCTTGTGTTACAGGGGGTCGGGATTGATCCTCGGTACGGTGATCTAGGCCACGTACTGTGACGGGCGGTACCCCAGTAGCCCTGCCATTGATGGAAACCCACTTTACCAGCGAGACCCTACGGTTTTGATTTGTATTACCCTCTTTTGTGGCTAGTAGCTGGAATTTAATCATGTAACAATTTTGGCTATTTTCTGTTTACTTGAAAACCCTAGACCCTATTGTAATATCACTGGATTTCATATAAAATGTTTTGGTTAGCGTAAGGTAAAAACTTACCCGTGTTTATTTGTGGGAAGTCTTAAGTGATACCTTTATTTTTAATTTTTTTTCAAAGTTAAGCAACTTTAACCTATTACTCACACCAGACCCATGTCTGAACCGGAGTTTATTTCTGTTTTTCATAAACTCTCGGGTACTCAAATTTTTACGAGTAGCCAAGGGATTCAGGTTAGCTTTGACCAACTCTGGAGGAGCAATGGAGCAGAAGGCTTCGGCGTTGTAGATATATATATATATATATATATATATATATATAGTTTTCCGCTGTGCTAGTTTCTCTGTGTTACTTTCTTTGAGTTATCTTAAATTGTATAACTAGACAGGTGCTTATAACTGTCTAGTATGTGATGTATTATTTGTATAACTCTGATGGATATTGTATAATATGTAATACTTACGCGATTAATATAATTTATTCGTTCCGCTGTTGAGATTCTTATGTTATTTCATCTTTCTTCTCTATCTTTTGCCTTTTCTATCCCTTTCTTTCTTCAAGATGATACAACTTTCTGAGGCTAGAAAGTCGGGTCGTCACAGTTGGTATCAGAGCGCTAGGTTGAGTGAATAACTAGGCTTTTGAGTGATTTCTTTCTTGAGAGAGCGTATTTGTAATTTTGATATATATATATATATATATATATATATATATATATATATATATAGACACACACACACACCACCTATTTATTGGGTTACCTGTTCGGGTTTTCCAATATAAATTATAAAGGTAGATAGGGTATTGGTGTCTGTAACACGACTACCAATGGTTAGAGTTTGAATGTTTGAGGTTGGAAGTGTATCTGTCGAAACTGTAGACCTAATACTGTCTCGAGTGAGCTTTGGGTGGTGTAAGGATTTCATCGATCTTTGAAGGAAACCTGTTAAGGTTTAGAGTTCATCTTTGAAGTGTAAGTTTGGATGAGCAAGAGTTTGGATCTGTCGGTTTGGTAGAAGCAAGTCATGATATCTTGTTACCTCAGAATGTAGTAGCTGTGTAATGAGACACAATGACTATGGATGTCTCCGAAGATGTTTCTTTGGAACAAGTTAAGGAAGTGTGTCTGCTTCGGTGTTGTGGCTAAGTTCACCAGGGTGTTTTTGTTTGGTTTGAGGTCTGAGTTTCTCGAAGAGCTTTGGATAGGAAGTCTTTGGCATCTGAGTCAGCAGTGCAGCTCGGAGTTTTCTGTGTGCCGTCAAGGAGATCTTCTGGCTTAGCAGTTTTTCTTGTGGTAACTTCGGAAGTAGCAGAGTGTTTCATTTCTTCGATGGATTGGCTAGATAAGCGTAAGCTGTTCTATTTGGTAAAGAGAGAATAGTTTTTCTTTCGAAATGGGCTGGATTGATCGTAAAAGGGACTTGCGGTAGCTGAGTGTTCTCTTCGATTGTCAGAAATTTTTTTGGATGTCTTCGGGAGATCAGAGTTTTGTCTGCATCTGGAGATTGAGTTTTCCTATCAACTGGATTCCAGGAGTAGTATCTATGGTTCAGCTTAGTAGTAGGATAGTTCCTAGAGTGAGTATTTGGTAAAGCAGATCGGGTTTTGGAGGAACTTCTGAGTTTCTTTTATGGATCTGTTGAACCATAGTTCTGAGAAGTGTTGTCCAGTTTGTGCTCGTGCATCATCAGCATTTTCATCTGCTCAATCAGAGTTGCGCAGTGGAAGCATGGTGGCAGCTATTTTAAAGTGGAAGCAACTGGAAGTCGCAGTGTTTGGATTGGAAGGTTTGTTCAGGAAATTTTTCAGGATCTGAGGCCAGATTGAAGTGCACCTGCTTTATCTTTTCCAGATGGGAGAAGTGAGATCTATCTTCTGATTTTGGAATAGAGTTGTGTTCTGATTTTTGAGTTGATCTTGGGAAGATCATTTGGTTGGATTGTTTTTGGGTTCAGGTTGTTTCTAAGAGCATCAGCAAGGGTTGAGCCGGTCCGTAAGGATGTAGGCAGCCCGGGATCGTCAGAAGAGTTTTGTGGATGAGAGAGGAAGGAATTTGGATTCCGAAGACGGAGAATTTGGAATTCAAAGTTAGAGACTTCGTTGTTGTTGGGTTTTCTCCGATCCCTGGGAGCTATAAGATTGGGTAAGATGGGGAAGCTAGCTCCGAGATACTTGGATCTTTTTCTGTTGTTCTTCTTAGGATTAGTGTTTGGCCTTCAGGATTGAATTGCCAGTTTGGATAACTGAAATTCGTTGTGTTTCACGTATCTTTGAGGGAGTACGTCTATGAGCTATCTCTGGTTAGGAACTAGCAGTTTAGAAGGGATTGGTAGTAGAGTCAGACTTGAGTTTGGTCTAATATCTTGATTAGTTTTGTAAATCTCGATGAGTGGAAGCTCTATAGCTTAGTAGTATAGATCGTTTGGATTCTATAGAGTGAGTATCCCGGTATTTATACTTGGGAAACTCGAGAAAATCCTATCCAGAATTTTGTCTAGATGGTTAGATTTGTTTGATTGGATGAATTGATTGCTATAGTTGTTAGCATATGATTGATATATGTTTGTTTTTTAAAATTAAATCTTTAATTAGATTATTAAATTACCTTTGTTTTAAATTCAGGGACGAAATTCTTTTAAGGGGGGAGGAATGTGATATCCCAGAATTTTTGACAATTTCAATTTAATAATCTGTGTTAAAATTAAATAGATTTGATAATATTGTTAATAATAAATTTGAATTGATTTAATAATCTTCTTTAATAAATATTTACATGAGTGATTTTATCTTTTAAAAGCTAGTTAAATTGTTTTCTATTTATAGTATATATATTTGCATATATTGTAAATAGATAAGCTTTGTTTTAAATTTAATAAATAAAGGCATGTTTTCTAATTCTAATAGTTTTGGTAATTTGGAAATTTGATTTAATTTAATATTAAGCTATTAAATAAATAACCACACGGCTTTAAGATACTCAAGATAAAAGTTTAATTGTTTAAAAATGATTCTAGCTTAAGTTTAAATTTAAACAAAAAGGTTTGTTTTGTTCTTTTAAATATAGCTTGATAAAATAAGTGATTTATTAATAAAGAGATAAATTCTTTTATAAATTCTTTTATTTTAATAATGAGCTATATTTAAACAATATTAATAATGTAATGTCTTTACAAATGGATTTTAATATAAATAGAAATTGTTATTTCAAATTTATATATATATATATATATATATATATATTTGTATGTATGTATGTATTTTGGAAGAAGCTATGATTTGAAATTTTAAAATGAAGTCCTTCAAAAATGATTAAATAAAATAAATCTTATATATATTGAACATAAGTATAAAAAATATATAGTTATAAACATAAGTATAAATAATAAACATAAGAAACTATGATATTAACATAAGTATAAAAATAAATTACAAGTAAATGAAGTATTTGATAGTTTCAGTTTAAAATAATAAAAGAGAAATAAAAATAAGCAATAGAACTTAATACTTAAGTTAAAAATTTATACAATGACTAAAACAACTTTATAATATGTACATAAAATAAATGCTGCCAGGTAAGTGAAATATGCCTGTAAAATAGATGCAAAGAAAGAACAAAGTAATCATAAAAATGTCTATGTACATGCATAAAGTATATAAACAAACCAGGTAAAAGAATCTTGTATGGGAAGTTGAGATGTGCAGGCAAGTAAAAGAAGGAAAAAAAATCTATCAACATAAAAGTAAAATAAAAAGATCTATCTACATACAAAATAAGATATGTATGAAACATAAAGTACCTTTGCATTAAATGCTCGTCACCATTTGGTCAACTCGAAATGTTAAAAATCAATTCAGCAAATCTTGCCTGGCTAGATAAATAAAAAAAAGGGTAAAGACAAAGAAAATAATCTCTGAGATAAACATAAAATGTTTGTACAAGCTAATGCAAACCCTGCAAAACTCTTTTCTATATATTTACTTCATTCCAATTTTATTTTCGTTCATTAAAACTTTGCATATCAGAGAAACATAAGCACTATTATCTTGTAACCTTAAGCAACAACAGCATCAAACAAAAACAAGATGATTCACAGAAAGATCAAGCTAATAGTTTTTCTAATAGGAATGCTCTGTTCATCTACCCAAAACAACTATGAGTAACATCACAATCTAAAAATATTTTAAGTATATTTGTACTGTTGCATGTTCTCTCTGAAGTTTAGTTTATTTGTGAGTATATTTTTTAAAGTATATCTCTATGATTGTGTATGAATATATGGGTAAGCATTTCTGTGTACCTCTCTGTTTTGATTCCAGGCTTGAATCCTCATCAAAATTCATCTGCTTTTAATCCAAGCCATGATAAGACTTAAGTTATGAACATAAATGTTTGCTATAACATAGACTTAAGTTTAAAAATTTGTTTAAGAGAAAAATCAATTTTTATTGGTTCTGGAAATATAAAACAACAGTGAAAAATTTAAATAAGTTAAAATTCAATTTTCATAATTCATGGATTCAGGCATATGAATCGAATGTTAAGACTACAACTTGATTTTCAAAACTAAAATTACTATTTTTGGTTAAGTTTTGAGGTAGCAGTTTGGGTTTAAACTGGAATGGGTATATTTGGTTTTTTTGATGATCAAGTTGATCGGAGTGCTCGTGGTCTTTCCTGGAGATAAAGGTACGATCAGATATGTTGGGAAAAATAGTTATGGTGATGAAATTCATCGGGGAAGTTGTAGCAATGGGATTCCTTTGAGAACCGTAGTTTTAGCTAAGCTTAGAAATTTGATCAACACGGTTGTTTGGATTGATCGAGTGTAGCAAGTTTTTGGGTGATGGTAGCTTGGCCGTAGTCGAAGTAGATGCCAGAGTTCCAGAACCATCGGTGGTCGGAGTTGTGAAGACGATGTGATTTCAGGTTTTGGGATGATGATGTCCAGTTTGTTCCAGGCTTTGGAATTGGGCGCTCGTTTGTGATTTCTGGGTATTGGACACGATTCGATTATCGTGGTGGGTTGCAGAGTTGATCTTTGATGTGTTGCGATCATCGTTGATGATCAATGGTGGCCGGAGCCACTGTGCATTTGCATGGTGTGGTGATTTGTCTGGTGATGTTTTGGTTAGGTTTTGAAAGCAGAGGAGGTTGCTCGAGTTTAACTCGAGTGATTCGAGTGTTGGACTTGAAGTAACCTAGGGTTTTGCTCGAGGAAAATATAGATTGTCTCGGGTAAATTTTTAGTTATAGGTTTTAACCTGCAAGTGTTTTAAAAAATTTAAAACTAGAATTTAAAATGTGAATTAGAGATTTAAATTAGATTTAAATCAGAGTTTAAGTTTGGATTCAAATGTAGTTTGAATCTCCGTTTTGAAATAAAATAAAGTTTTTAAAATTTAAATTGTTTGAACAACTTTAAAATGTTAAGTAGTTTGAATTTAAAAGTAAAGCTTTAAATAAAATAGAGATTTAAACCTAAGTTTAAATCTGATTCAAATCTAAATTTTAATCTTTGTTTTGAAATAAAAGAAGATTTTAAATTGTTTTAAACGGTTTAAATGATAAAGTGAATTTTTATAAATTGATCTAAATTTAAATAAAAATTGGGTTTTAAATTCTTTAAAACTTCTATTATAGGATATATAATTCTTTAACCTGTGAAATTAAAGTGGTTCTTTTGAAATTGTTTTAAACTTTGTTAAAGTTAAATTTGTTTTCATTTTAAACATTAAATTTAAAATGAAATTTTAAAGTAAAACTGGAAATTAAATTGTTTTTAAATACCTTGTTAATGATAATTTGATCATTAACAAGAAAAATGTCTTTATCTTTAAATAATTGAAGATTTAATGATTATTAAATTAATTAAATGAATAATTATTGATTTGGATTAATTAGTCTAGTAATTAAGAGTTTAAATTAGTTAATTAAGGTTAAGGTTTAAGATAATTAATTTAGGATAAATTAATCAATAATTAAGGATCATTAATTAAATAAGATTTGAATTTTTAATTAATGATTAGTAATTGATTAATTAAATAATTAAAGATTAATAAAATTATAATTAACACTTAATTAAATAAATAATTAAGGACTAATTAATGAGTTATTAAAGATAAAATTTATTTGTAATTAATAATGATTAATCTTAGTTAATTACTTTAGAAAAGTAATTAAAGAATTGTTAATAGTTAATGAAGGTCATTAACTAGAATTATTTAGTAATTAATTAATGTGATTAATTAATTTTTAATAATTAATTAGATTAATTAATTTAAAGATAATCAATTGTAAATTGTTTAAGTATAATTACTTAATGGAAGTAAGTTAAGGAATTAATTACACACTGAAATTAATTCAGTTTAATATGAATTGTTTAAGTTAATTGATTAAGTTTAATTAATTTAGATAACCATTTGATGTTTTGATAAGTATAATTACTTAGGGAAGTAATTAATGATAATTACTGGATGTAATTAAATGAGGATGATTAATGATGAAAGTAATTTGAGTATAATTACTTTGTGAAATTAATCAAGGGATTAATTAGAGATAATTAATTAAGGAGTAATTAATTTATTTGGTGGAGAAATTACGGGTAGTTAATTAATGAATGGTATTAATCAGGGGTGATTAATAAATGTGGTTTAATTGAAGAATAATTTCTTAAGGCAATTAATTTAAATAGGATAATTAATTAAAATGTAATTAGAAATCATTAATAAATATAATTTAATGATGTAATTAAGGGTTGATCAATTATGATTAATTAATCAGTAATAAGTGATTAAAGAGTAATTAATTATTGTAATTAAAGATTTATGTAATTAATTATAGTTAATTAATTTATGAAGTAATTAAAAGTTGATTACTGTGTTTGGTTAAGGATAATTAATTTGTGAAATTAATTAAAGGATAATTACTTGAATACAATTAAAAGTTAATTAATCAAGGGTGGTTAATTGAAATGAATAATTAGTGAATGATAAATTAATTGATTGACAATTGATTAATAGTGATATAAGCAAGATTTATAATGATGAAATAATTAGTTTAGTTTACTTTAAGTTAATTAGAGATGAAGTAATTAATTTAATTCATTTTAAATTAATTATAGCTGATGAGATTGCTTATGTATGGATGTATGATATTGTTTACCTTGAATGGTTTGAGACCTCAGATATGAGATAAATGGTGTTATGTCATGTAGATGCTTTGATTAAAATATGATGATAATATGGATTATCTGTTTGTGATGATAATATGAATTATTTGTTTATGATGATAATGTTGATTATCTATTGTGATATTGTGAATTATCTCTCTGTGTGTATATAGATAATTGAATTGAATTGTTTTAAACTTTAAAACAACTTGGCCTTAATAGATGGCATTTGGATTTCGATGAGACCGGGGTCGGGGTTCCATATTTGGACATCCGAAAACCACATCGATCCAAATTAAATGTTAGGTCGTGAATTCTCAAGTGAAGATTCAGAGTGCAAGGGTTATCGTCATTAACTCTGAGAGTGATTCCAAAATGAGTGTAACGAGATAATGCCTTCGGTTTCGTTCAAACCCGGAACGAACTTGTATGTATTGAATGCTTTCAGAACATCGTCAGGTGGGCGATGAGCATTCTAAGAGATGTGTTCTCTAAAGGTAATCGCAGCTTCAAGCCTCATCAACCGGGAATGGCTAAAACAGGGGATGTGCAGCAAGGTTAGGTGGGTCATGCCGAAGTAGGATGAGATTTTTCCATGTCTAGATGTCCCTTTTATTTCGGTTGCGTGGGCAGTTTTGAGCTCCAACTGCCGGGGTTATCTTGTTTGGGAATGTTCAGTAAGGAATGGTTCTGGCCTTGTGTTGCAAGGGGTCGGGAGTGATCCTCGGTACGGCGATCTAGCCCACGCACTGTGACGGACGGTACCCCAGTAGCCCTGCCATTGATGGAAACCCAATTTCCCTACGAGACTCTACGGTTTTGATTTGTATTACCCACTTTTTTGGCTAGTAGCTGGAATTTAATCATGTAACAATTTCGGCTATTTTCTATTTACTTGAAAACCCTAGACCCTATTATAATATCACTGGATTTCCTATAAAATGTTTTGGTTAGCGTAAGGTAAAAACTTACCCGTGTTTATGTGTGGGAAGTCTTACGTGATACCTTTATTTTCATATTTTTTTCAAAGTTAAGAAACTTTAACCTGTTACTCACACCAGACCCATGCTGACCCGGAGTTTATTTCTTTTTTTCATAAACTCTCGGGTACCCAAATTTTCACGAGTAGCCAAGGGATTCGGGTAAGCTTTGACGAATTCTGGAGGAGCAATGGAGCAGAAGGCTTCGGCGTTGTAGATATATATATAGTTTTCCGCAATGTTGGTTTCTCTGTGTTACTTTCTTTGAGTTGTATTAAATTGTATAACTAGACAGGTGTTTGTAACTGTCTAGTATGTGATGTATTATCTGTATAACTCTGATGGATATTGTATATTATGTAATACTTATGTGATTAATATAATTTATTCGTTCCGCTGTTGAGATTCTGATGTTGTTTCTTCTTTCTTCTCTATCTTTTCCCTTTTCTATCCCTTTCTTTCTTCAAGCTGATACGACTTTCTGAGGCTAGAAAGCCGGGTCGTCACAGTATATGTGCATTTATTTATCTCTAAATAGTTTGGAATTTATCGAAAATTTAATTCCTAAATTTTATCTTGAAGGATAATTTCAATTATAATTTCAAGATTTGGATAAATATTCAAGCTTGAAATGATTGAATTAGAAAGTTTTATTTGTATAATTCACAATTTCATTCCAATATAACTTACCTTAATTATACAGAAGTTAAATATGTAATTGGATAATATACAATATAAAAAGGATTTTGCAGATAAAATTTGAGTGGTTATAATAAATGTTGTGCACTTAAATTTTAGTTATAAAAAGATTAACATAGGTAAATAGATAAAAAAAAGGGGATAATGGAATAATTTAAAATATAAAATGATGCTAAAGGAACTAAGAATAAATTTAAAGCAGTTATAATAAGTATAAAAATATTTAACATAGGCGATAAAATATATTGAGAGGAATAAACTTAATTATAATTAGGAATAAAGAAGAATTAATTTTATTAAGTACATTATGAGTATAATAAAAGTTTTTTTTTTTCAAATCCACGATTTTAGAGATTGTTAATTTAAGATAATTTGATGATAAATTGAAGGCTTATAAAATTTATATTGATAATACTGAAGAGAATAGAAGTGATGAAATCAAATTTAAAAATGGTTTGTTCAGTTTTAAAATTTATACTGTTTAAATTGAATTTAAAAATAGCCTTCCGAGGCGCAGTCTCAGAATTCGACGAAACCAGTTCCATTTGGTCCGTAATATTGAATTATTATCGGATTTCAAATTTCGTAGTGATCGGAATCATCGTGTGAGCGTACGAGATAGAAAAATCTAGAAAATAATTAATCGTTTAATTTGAATATCTTACATCTTTTCGCCTATCATAATCATTTCCCATCAGCCACCCTTTATTCCTGAGCAGCCGACTTCTTTTCGTACCAGCGGTTCTTCTTTTAACAACATCACGCAAAACCCCTCTTCCTTTAATAATGAACCGAATTCTCTTCCTAAATCAAAGACCAGAAAAAAAATGGCCGAAGCCTAAATTTTCAAATCCAATCGTTCCTCAATTAAGTAATCGCGTTCGAGGCGTTCGCATCGATTCGACCGAAGGGGGAACGTTGCCGAGCTTTGTATCTCGTTCGAACCTAGGGGAGACGCGCGAGCATCTGGTACCACGATATGGATTGGGTGGTCGCGAGACGAAGTAAGGCTCGGTCGGGTTTCCATTTGCAGCTAGGGTTAGGATTTCGATGGGGATGGCGACTTCGACGACGTAGGGTATTATTGCTTGCGATTGTGGGTTCGTGCAAATGAAGGAGGGGACACGCGTGTTGATGGCAAAGAAAAGGGGTTGACTTCGGGGTCGCGTGCGAAGAATGGATGAGACGAATCGAGCAATAGTCGATGAGGTTCGTTTTCTTTTTACAGATGTAGTAACAGTTTATTTGGAAGATGAATATGGTTTTAAATGTATTCCTGTATATATATAAATATACACACACATAAAATACACGTATACTTTTATTCTTTGCTGTTTAATGTTAAAAAGAAGTATTAAAGTGATCTATATATTATAATATCATATTAAAAAAATATTTATAAATAAATAAATTGTGATGAAGTGGTAAATTTAGTTTGAGTATTTTTAAATTGATATTACCCAAGTCTGAACTCGAGTTTTATTTGTTGATTTTTGTTTTTGTAACCCATTAATTAGAAATTACTTTTATAGATAAGATTTTGAAAGGAAGTTATATACATATGTGCGTACTTAACTTATTTGATTATTTTAAATAATTTATGAAAGGAAAATTAATTTAAAATTTACTACCTTGGTTAAATCAAATCAAAGGTTAAAAGTTAATCATTAGCCAAATTAAATAAACAAATGGTGAATAATTGTTTGATTGGTTCAAACGATAATAAATTGTGAATAGTTTATTCAAAGTCAAAAATCGAGAAAACCAAGGGAATATTGAAGTGAATGGCAAATGCAAAGTCAAAGGTGAGTTAATCTCACTCAGTTGAATTTAAATTTAAATTTAAATAATTAAATTTAAATAATTGTTGAATGGTTGAATTGATTGATATGCTATAGTATGGTATATTTTGAAATTGGTATAGTATTGTGCTAACGTCTGTGGATGTAGGAAAAACAGGTTGGAGGGATCCAACTAGATCCCTCAACATTTATTTAAATTATTTAATACCCTCTGTTGTGATTATTTGATATTCTATGATGAATTATATTGGAATATTGAATGCTATGGTTCGATTGGATATAATAGGGTATAATGAATTACCAGAAATATATATATTGGATTTGGACAGAAAATAAAATAAGTGAATTTGTAATTAAAATAATTATAGGAAATTTGAATAAATTTAAGAATGAATTGGAAAAGTAATAAAGTGACTTTAAAATTCTAATAAATAGATCTAGAGTATAGAAAAGAAATTTTTGAATAAACAAGAAGATAATGTATTTTAAACTTCAGTGTTATTATTTTAAAAGGAATAAAACATTTATTTAAAATTTAAGATTCAATTTATTGAAAGAATAAAGAAGAATTGGGAATAACCTAAAATTGGTATATTTCAGTTAAAAGATTATAAATCAAACGGAAATAATAACAATAATAATAAAGTCCATAATTAATGAATTTTGAAATGAATTGATTAGTAAAGAAATTTATTTCAAAAGGGAATAAATTGGAAATCAATTTGGGAAAATTGATTTAAGTGATTGAAATTGGGATTTTTCTCTGGATAACCAAGTACGTTTTCAAAGAATTTTTTTAATATAAGTTAAAAGATTTTAAAGTTGTTTTAAAAAAGCGATTTTTGGAAAATTTATTATTTCGAATATTTGAATTCTAAAGTAAGTACTTTCTTTAATCTTTTATAGCAGTAATTATTTAAAGAGTAATTTAGTATTTTGTTTTTAACTGTGGAAATCTAGTTTTATATTTTATTAAGTAACCCTATTGTGACGCCCAGCCTCAATACCCACGCTAGCCAAGAACACTGCGGAGTAATGCTGTCAACTAGCGCGGAGAATAAGGCTGTTGAGGAGCGACCATCCATGTAACTTCTTTGTGCGAGCACCGCTATGTCAGATAGTATAGTATGCATTTCATTTAAGGAGGAAGTCCGACATACCGATACAAACTCAAAGCTATCACACGGTGGCTATAAATAAATCTTCGGAAACAAATATAGAAATAAACATAACACAATCAGTCACAAACATCCATATCACAAAGGCGGAAAAAGATATGAATATATAACTAACACATGAAAGTGTACATCAGAGTAGTGGTCATGAAAGGACCACATACACAAAAGAATAGCAACACTTGCTATACAAAAGAATATATCTATGAGTCTATATCTCAAGTGTAAACGACAAAAACTGCTAATATAAATGGTCAGCCAAAAGTCAGAGTAGTAAATCCCTGGGGGAGAAGTCAAGTAGAAGCCCCATGTAACATCTCGGTCTGACCCGAGTATTATTTATAAGAAAATAATAAACGGATCAGTCTAGCTATAAATATCGGGTAACATGATATAAAACAATAGATATGGCAAGAACATATAGTAACCATAAAGACATACTATGATAAGCATGTAAATGAAGATCATCAAGAGATCAAACAATATCAAAAGAATCTTCTAAAAGATCCAAATTCACCTAAAAAAAGTGACGACACACAAATTCACCAAAACATAAAAGCTGGAAAATCATAACAATGAAAGTCATGAAAATAGGTGAAGCACAAATTCCATAAGACTACACAAGAAATCCATAAATCACAATATAGGGGCATGAAAACTCACAAAATGGGAGCATGAAAACTCACCTACACGAGTAACACAAAGCGAGATGCTATCTCATGGTTGCAAGCCATTAATTTTGACACACGAATGGCCCGAAGACCGTGGGGTGCTACCCCACATATGTGATGGCGAAACATCACGCAAATGCGATGGCGAAACATCACACAAATGCGATGGCGAAACATCACAAGAGCGGGGTCTAGTCTCCCTCGCAGACAAAAAGACATCGCACAGTTGCTAGTCTAAAACACAACAATGATCGTCATGATCATCAAGTAGTGTCAATCTCACCAAGCCAATAAATATATGAGTTTAGCTTCATGTCCCATAACCACTTGCTTAACTTAAATTTTTATGAACAAGCTGTAGATCTTCACTAGAAGATTGTCACAAAAGGTTTTAAGGAAAGAGCTTTGTAGTAAAATAGAGTTAAAATTGTTTTGATGAAAGAGTTTTGATATTTACTACTAGTATTGAAACCTTCATATTTCTAATGTTGTTATCCCGCCTTTTTAGCAAGGCCGTGATACCATAAAATCGACCGAGAAGCCCAAGATAGTTTGTCTCAAAGAATGGTCAACTCAGCATCTCAACAAGCAAGTTCTGTTGAATGTTTTTCAGATAAGATCTCCTACGGAGGGGGGTCCGGGGGGGTGGCAACCCCCCAAGGTGGGGGTACGGGGGAAACACCCCCGCTACGGAGGGGTCTAAGGAGTCAAGCGACCTAGTGGTTGCGACCTAGAGGTGTTCGCGAGTTAGCAGAAGCGAGCGACCTAACAGAGGCGAGCGACTTAAGGGACTCGCGACCTAACAAGGTAATAAGGTCGAGCGACCTACGACCTAGCGAGGTAAAGGCCTAACTGCCTAGTGAAACACGCGACCTAAAATGTACGCGACCAAATGCGGCCGAGTGGTTTAAGGTCGGAGACGACCTGCGACTTATAAAGGTGGACGGTTGAGCGACCTAGCGAGGCTCGCGACCTAAAAATTACAAGGCCGAGCGAGCTAACGAAGTCCAGAGTTGAGCGACTTAGCGACACAGTGTGTTGAGCGACCTAACGAGGTCCAGTGGAGAGTGACCTAAAAGAGACGCGACCTAAAAGAGGCACGACCTAACTCAAACAAGCCGGGCGATATAAGGTCGGAGACGACCTACGACTTAGCGACCTATTTTCGTGCGACCTAAGCTAGAACGAGCTGTAAGCAGGCGGCGACTTTTCCACGCGAACGGCCTACGACCTTGCGACCTAACGAAGGCAGAGCGACCTAAACGCAGGGATTCGCCAAGAACGCTAGAAATTGGAGTTTTTCGCCAATCCAATCCAAACCAAATGCAAATGTACATGCTAAAGTGATGGGGAATCATTCCCAACAGTCCAATATAGTTATAGACTAGAATTGTGAGATAAAAATCTCACCTTTTCACCAAATTATGAAAGTAAAGCTTGAAGGTGAATGGAGAAGCAACTACAAGCTTGAATCCAATGCTTTTCCTTAAATTTCGAGTTGAATGATGGAGTTGGAGTTGAAACCTAGGCTTGGAGTTTCTAATTTCCCTTTCCACCCACCATTAATGTTAAAGTTTGTGTTTGGTAGTAATTAATGAAGAGTGAAGAGAAGGAGAGAAGTGGGTTTGAGTTATAATGGCTAATCTAACCCAAAGTCCAAAGCGGGAAAAGTAAGTGAAATTCCACTAACTCCAAACCTATCAATGTTTATACTTAAAAAAGTTGTAAACGGCATTTCGAACTCAATGGAAGTGGTCTCGGGTCCTAATTTGACCGTTTTCAAAAAGTAGCTTTTCGGACCAACATCTGATTAATGACAAAATATTTAAATAAAATATTTAAATATAAAATCGATAAATATGCGGTTTGTTACACCTATTTTCAAATATTCAAATAGTATGTATTTTGACAAATAATTAAAGTAGTTTTACCTTAAATATTTTAAATTGTATTTCTAAGTAAAGCGTTTAAATTATTTTAAAAATCTAAAGTTTTGTGCTTGGTAATTCCAGTGGAAATAGAAAATACTTGGAATTTATTCTGAGAAAGGAAGATAGTTGTTAACCCTATCTCGTTCACGAGTTAACAGGTCTATGAGTTAAGCAGCTCACGACTCAAAAGGCTTCACGACTTAAGGAAATGAATGGTCTACGGCTTAAAAGGATTGTGCGGCTTTGAACATGTTACGATTTAAAGAAACACACGACCTAAGGATTTGTACGACTTAAGGCCTCTACGGGATAGGAAGCCTTACGAGTTAAGCTTCCTACGACTCAAGGCATCTACGAGTTAAAGCCTCTACGAGTTAAGGAGTACCCGAGGTAGGCTGCTTACGAGATAAGCGGCTCACGAGTTAAGAAGAGATAACGACTTAAGACCCTGATAACCTAAGGAGTCTATACGACTTAAGGGAGCTACGACATAACAGATTAAAGCTTGACCGAGTTAACAAGTGTTACGACTTAAAAAAGGTGTACGACCTAAAGACACTGTCTCTTAACTCGTCTACGAGTTAGGACTCGCCTTCACAAAGCCTGAACTCAGCTTTAAGCCGGAGGCAGCTGGTTAAGTCAACCACGACCTACGACTTATGATGAGTCGTATACGACATATACAAACAAGCCAGAAACTACAACCAGATAACTCGTAAACGACCTAGTACTTGAAGCGTGGGTTCGAAAAAGGCAGGAAGCTCTCTACAAACCAGAGACTCAGCTCAATGAGTCGGTCACGACTCATCCTAAGTCAGCAACGACTTACCTTAAGTCGGCCACGAGTTAGGACTTAGCACTTTTTCCACCCAGAACTCTCTATAAATATGAAACCATCTCCAACATGCAAAGGACCTTTTTTGGCTAATTCTCGAAGCACCGTTACTCTGCCATTTTCTCAACTCAAGCAGCACTCCAAGCACTCCAAACTCCAAGGACGCTATTACACACTTCAAAGAAGAATCACAATCATTCAAGATGAATTCGAAAGATTATTCTTCATGGGAGTTTGAACTATTTGTCTGAAGTTAATTGTAATTGAAGAAAGTGATATAAATTGTACTCGTATCAGCAATAAAGAGAATCTAAGTGGACGTAGGCCTGATTTTGGGCCGAACCACTATAAAACTTGTGTTTTTACTGCTTTTCTGCAATCTCCTTACTTATAATTCTTTCCCGATCTATCGGGTGGTGCTTTCACAAATACACATCACATCTTATACACCAGGGTGTTAGCGTTTAAATTTTAGCGTTAACATTTTGGTGCTTTCACTGAGAATTGAACTCAGGACATCTATCATCATTGTTTCAGAAAGATTTGTAGATAGAGTTTCTTTAAGAACCAGAAGTCTATCCGAAATCATGGCTCCTGGAAGGAAAAGTAAATCTGTGAGATCTGCAAACATTCAAGAGGGAACCTCCACTTCCCCAACACCAAATCAAGCCACTCCAGCTGTTGGAGTTTCAAAAGCGGAATTGGACGCTGCTATCTTTGGGTTGAATCAGCAAATAAATGCCCAGAACGCGCAATTGGAAGCTCAGAATGCTCAGAATGCTCTGATTCTGAATAGGTTAAACGATCTGCTCGGGGCAAACCGTCAACCTGCGAATAATGAAAGGAACTTTGTCGGTAATGTCCATGATGCTGAAACTAGAAACATTCCCGAAAGGGCTGCTAGCCCCTTTGAACAGACATTGCCTGAGGCTGGAGGATCCAGAAATAGGAATGACGAAGAATATCTTTCTGGTATGGTTCGACAGATTATGAAAGAAAGTATGCAAAGGGTCGAAGATGAGAAAGAGTGGGGTTTCGCTCCGAGCAAGACTCCGTTTACTGAAAAGATCCTAAAAGCTGAATTCCCAAGGAAGTTCGTCCCTCCGACCATTCCAGCTTACAAAGGGACAAGTGATCCAAATGAGTTCCTGTACAAATATGATTGGCACATGACAGGTGCCAGAGCTTCTGACGAGATAAAATGCCGCTATTTTCCTGTGTATTTGGAAGGGGTAGCTCTGCTTTGGTTCACAAAACTGCCTGTCCGGTCCATCGATCAGTTTTCAGACCTAACCAGGAAATTTAAAGAGCAATTTAGGCTGTATGCTTCAAAGGCAAAAGACATCATGTCGTTGTCCGGTTTGGAACAGAATCCGGGGGAAACTATCAAGTCTTTTTTAAACCGCTTTAATATAGCGTTAGCTGAGGTGGATAATGCAGAACCCCGCATGGTCTTGACCTATTTGATGAGAGCTATTGATAAGTCAAGTGAATTCGGAAAGTGGCTGAACATGAAGGAGCCAAATTCTCTGGAAAAGTTCTACAAAAAGGCGGATGAATTCATGCGTTTGGAAAGCCGTCCTGTCCCGGCAAAGGCAACAGTAGAGAAAGCTGAAGACAACACTGCTGCGCCACGTAAGAATGGATCTGTGGGACAGAAAAGAGAAAATAATGATGGAAGGAAACAACACAATTCAAAGAAGCCTCGATCCTTCAAGCCATCAGAATATACTCCTTTGTTAGAGACACCAGAGCGCATCTACCTGGCTACAAAAGATTCTTTTGAGTATCCCAAACCTCCTGTTCTCAGAACCGGAAGAAAAGCTGTGCAAAGTGGGAAGTTCTGTCGCTTCCATAATCAGCCTGGTCATGACACAGACGACTGCCGTCAATTGAAAAATATAATCGAAGAATTGCTAAGAGAAAATAAGCTGCAGCAATTTGCGAAGAAGAGTGGTAATGATCCTGCTTCGTCAAGTCAGGGGCAACAAGCTCTTGCTCATCAGCCCAGGACAAATGAGAAGGCCGCAGGACATGAATCTGGAAGGCCAGTTATTAATGTCATCACAGGAGGACCCCACCCAGCAGGCAGAAGCTGGGGTGAAATGGAGAGGTACACTCGAGCTCTGAAACATATGCCAACTGAAGAGAATGTCTTTGTTTTAGAGGACTCTACACCCCTGAAACAACAAAGGACTTTTAATGATGATATTGTGTTCAGGGCTAGAGATTCCACGGGCATTGAGGCCCCTACTTTGGACCCGTTAGTCATCTCGGCCGGTATTGGACCGGCTATTGTCAGAAGAGTTCTTATTGATTGCGGCGCATCTTGCAACATCCTCTTCAAGAAAACGTTTGACCAGATGAGAATCCCGATGGCGGATGTGCAAGCCTCATCTCAGAAGATTGTTGGCTTCACTGGGGAGCCAAAGCAACCAGTAGGAACCATTGACTTGCTTGTGGAACTCGGAGAAGGAGAAAGAAAAGTAGTTCGCAAGCAGACTTTTGTGATAGTAGATGAATTTTCTGCTTATAATGCTTTCTTTGGTCGACCTATTCTTGCTGCATTCAAAGCTGTCCTTGCCCCATGGTGTCTTACTATTAAATTCCCTACAGACAATGGGGTAGGAGTTATTAAAGGAGACCAGAACGCTGGGCGAGAATGTTATATGACAGAGCTGCGAGAAACAAGGAAGAGAGAAATGGGGAAAGATGCGGCAACCCCAATCCGCATCAAAACACCAACCCTATAGCAACTACAGGGCGGACCCTGCACTGGCGAGCATAGCGGGGCACGAAAAGTGATGGATCCTAGAAAGGCCAGTGCGGGGGAGAGTAGGGTGGTACCAGCAGAAACAACGATACCGGTGCCCGTTGATCTGAAGGACCCAAACAAGGTGCTGAATGTGGGTTCACAACTTAATGCGTCAGTTCAGAATGCCTTGATATCTTTTTTGAAAGCAAACCTGGATGTTTTCGCTTGGACCCATGCCGATATGTGCGGAATATCCCCAGAAGTTGCGGTACATGCTCTGAATATTGACCCAAAGTTCACGCCAGTAAAGCAGAAAAGAAGAATCCAAGGTCTAGAAAGGTCGACAGCATTGAAAGAGGAAGTTGACCGGCTCATGGAGAATAATTTCATCAGAGAATCTACCTATCCAAATTGGGTTTCAAATCCAGTGCTAGTTAAGAAAGCCAATGGTAAATGGAGAGTGTGCATCGACTTTTCAGATCTAAACAAGGCCTGTCCCAAAGACTGCTTCCCATTACCCAGGATCGATCAACTGGTAGATGGAACAGCGGGTCATGAATTGTTGTCTTTTATGGATGCCTACTCCGGATATAATCAGATCATGATGCATGAGCCAGATCAGGAGGACACAAGCTTTATCACCGATGTCGGTCTTTACTGTTACAGAGTTATGCCCTTTGGGTTGAAGAATGCGGGGGCAACATACCAAAGACTGGTAAATGCTATGTTCAAACCGCAGTTGGGAAAGACTATGGAAGTTTACGTTGATGACATGCTAGTAAAATCTAAGAAAGCAGTGGATCACATCGAACACTTAGCAGAAATGTTCGCAATTCTCCGAAGATACGGAATGAAGCTTAACCCTTTAAAATGTTCTTTCGGGGTAGAATCTGGGAAGTTCTTGGGTTTCATCGTGAGCGCTAGGGGCATTGAAGCTAGTCCAGCTCAAATCACTGCTCTAAAAGAAGTCAAAGCTCCTAAAACAAAGAGGGAATTGCAAAGTCTCAATGGAAAAATTGCCGCCTTAAGTCGGTTCATATCCAAAGCTACTGATAAATGCATTCCATTCTTCGACGCTCTAAAGAAAGGAAAGAAAAACTTTGACTGGACTCCCGAATGCCAGAAAGCTTTTGAAGAATTGATTCAACATATGGAAACGCCTCCAATACTTTCCAGGCCCGGCGATGGCGAGGATCTTCTTATATACTTGGCAGTTTCATCTCATGCTTTAAGTGCAGCGCTGGTACGGGAAGACAAAAGGATTCAACATCCAGTTTACTATATCAGCAAAAGACTCACTGGGGCAGAAATGAATTACTCCAAGTTGGAAAAACTCGCCTATTGTCTATTGATTGCCTCAAGAAAGTTGAGGCAATATTTCCAGGCTCATCCTATCAAAGTCCTCACTGATCAACCTTTAAAGCAAGTCTTGTTTCGCCCTGAGACTTCGGGCCGCCTTTTAAAGTGGAATATTGAATTGAGCCAATATGACATCACTTATCATCCTAGAAAAGCGATCAACGGACAAGCTTTGGCAGATTTTATTGCAGAATTTACAGACAAGGGTAACAGCGAGGAAGAAACAATCGAGAACTCCCCAACCCAATGGAAGTTATTTGTAGATGGCGCAAGAAATGATTACTGTTCAGGTGCTGGAATTGTTCTTGAAACTCCTGAAGGCCGGTCATTATGCTATGCGCTAAGATTAGAATTTCCTTCAACAAACAATGAAGCAGAATATGAAGCTCTGATCGCTGGTTTGAAAATTGCTAAAGAACTAAACATTCGAGCGTTACAGATCTTCAGTGATTCGCAGCTTATAGTATGTCAAGTCAAGAAGGAGTTTCAAACGAAAGGAGGAAATCTGCCCGCTTATGTGTCAAAGGCTTGGGAACTTTTATGTGAATTCGACCATTACACGATAAGTCATATTCCTCGAGAAGAAAACATGAAAGCAGATTCTCTCGCAAAATACTCAAGTTCTGGCAAAGCCCAATCCTTAGGGTTAGTTCCAGTGGAAGTTTTGTCAAATCCGAGCATTGATGAAATGGATATCGATTGGGTTATGAGTATGTCGCAAGAGCAAGAATCATGGATGACTCCAGTAACAAAGTATCTACTCAATGGCTCTTTACCAGAAAACTCTAAAGAACGACAAAAGCTACTGAGAAAAGCTTCTCGATATATAATCCAGGATGGTCAATTATACAGACGAGGATTCTCAATGCCATTGCTTCGATGTGTATCCAAAGAAGAAGCCAAAATAATCCTATCAGAGGTACATGGAGGAGAATGTGGGGATCATTCAGGTGGTCAAACTTTAGCAAAGAAAATTCTCCGATATGGATATTTTTGGCCAGAAATTAATCGAGATGCTGCAGATTACTCTCGAAAATGTGACAGATGTCAAAGATTTGCCAAAATTCCTAGAGCACCTTCTACTGAGCTCACACAAATGACCAGTCCGTGGCCGTTTGCGATTTGGGGAATAGATTTGATCGGACCTTTACCAACCGCCAAATCTGGAATCAAATATGCCATTGTTGCTGTAGATTATTTCACTAAATGGGCTGAAGCTGAACCATTGGCAACTATCACCTCCAAAAAGATGATAAATTTTGTGACTAAGAATATCATTTGCAGATACGGTGTGCCTCAGAAAATAATCACAGACAATGGTACTCAGTTTGAAAGCGAGGAATTCCAGGATTTTTGCAAGCGATTCAAAATCCAGAAAAGCTTTTCGGCAGTAGCTCATCCGCAGGCAAACGGGCAAGTGGAAGCAGTGAACAAGATCATCAAATCAACCATCAAAAAGCAACTCGAAAGAGCAAAAGGTGGTTGGGTCGATAAACTACCGCTTGCACTATGGGCATACAGAACTACTCACAAAACTGCAACTGGGCATACTCCTTTTTCGTTAGCATACGGATCGGAAGCAATGATCCCGGTTGAAACAGAGGTCCCTTCACACAGAAGAATCCATTTCAATCAAGCAGAAAATGAAAAGCTGCAACTTGAAGCGCTGGATCTCCTTGATGAAAAAAGAGATGAAGCTAACCTCAGAGTTGCAGCTCATCAGCAAAGGATAGCCAGACATTTCAATTCCAAAGTTCGTCAACGCAGCTTTGAAATTGGAGATCTAGTCCTAAAAAGAATTATGACAGCGACAGGTGTGTTTGGGCCAAATTGGGAAGGACCGTATGTGATAGGTCAGAAACTTCTTGACGGCACATTCAAGCTCACCACAGTTGATGGAGATCAAATTCCAAGGGCATGGAACAGCAATCACTTGCGTCCATACTTTACTTGAAAATTTTGTTGAAACATTGTAAAAAGAATTATGAATGTATGATTCCTGTAATTGAAAGCAATTGTGAAACTGATGCAAGTAAATAATGAAAGAATATAAAGTGGATGTAGGCCCAATTTCATGGCCGAACCACTATAAATCTTGTGTTCCTTATTATCATTATATGTTTGCTTTGTTTTCGATATAAAAATACACAAAATGTATTGCTGAAATATCGATTTAAATTTTTGCAGACAGTGGAGATAAAACTTGCGCATAATAAGACCGAGCGATTCTCACCATCATTCAACAAACAAATTTCAAGTCACAAAGACCCCGAATTCAAATCCTAGATAGGAAATGCTTCAATTGAACGGCTAATGATTTCGATAGGAACGAGCCCTTGCTGATAAATTGAGATTGTTTAAACAAACAAACATCCAATTAGGAAGCTAGTGCCCGTTCTCACGAACTTGCCTGGCAATGAAGTACACTTCCTTGGATTAAACAAGCCACTTGTAAAAAAAAAAAAGGGGATCGCTGAAAAGGCATAAGCAAGTGAACAGAGGAACAACCAAAGCTACCATCAGCGCCACAAGTCCTCTTCGGAGGCACAACTCTTCGGATAATAAAAGACCTCTAATGGGTCATATGCCACAAAAAAGAAAGTTCTCTACTCAACAAAAAAGATTGGAGGAGTCATGACCCTCCAACCATGAGAGAGTAACTTCCAGGCGATGAAAACCCTCTCTGAGGCCCATTTCACCAGGAGTTGAAGTGTTATAACCGCTCTTCGGGATTTCACTTCACCAGAGTTGAAATGTAAACAAAATAAAAGCCCTCTTCGGAGGCCCATTTCGCCAGGAGTTGAAGTGTTATAACCGCTCTTCGGGATTTCACTTCACCAGAGTTGAAATGTAAACAAAATAAAAGCCCTCTTCGGAGGCCCATTTCACCAGGAGTTGAAGTGTTATAACCGCTCTTCGGGATTTCACTTCACCAGAGTTGAAATGTAAACAAAATAAAAGCCCTCTTCGGAGGCCCATTTCGCCAGGAGTTGAAGTGTTATAACCGCTCTTCGGGATTTCACTTCACCAGAGTTGAAATGTAAACAAAATAAAAGCCCTCTTCGGAGGCCCATTTCACCAGGAGTTGAAGTGTTATAACCGCTCTTCGGGATTTCACTTCACCAGAGTTGAAATGTAAACAAAATAAAAGCCCTCTTCGGAGGCCCATTTCGCCAGGAGTTGAAGTGTTATAACCGCTCTTCGGGATTTCACTTCACCAGAGTTGAAATGTAAACAAAATAAAAGCCCTCTTCGGAGGCCCATTTCACCAGGAGTTGAAGTGTTATAACCGCTCTTCGGGATTTCACTTCACCAGAGTTGAAATGTAAACAAAATAAAAGCCCTCTTCGGAGGCCCATTTCGCCAGGAGTTGAAGTGTTATAACCGCTCTTCGGGATTTCACTTCACCAAAGTTGAAATGTAAAAACAAAGACCTTCTTGAAAGCGCACGTTTCACCGAGATTGAAATAAAACTTCCAAGTGTTGAAACGTGAAAAGGCTTTCTTCAAAGGCACAACTCTTTGGGGGTACACGTTTCACCAAGATTGAAATAAAACTTCCAAGTGTTGAAACGTGAAAAGGATTTCTAAAGCATAACTCTTTGGAGGTACACGTTTCACCGAGATTGAAATAAAACTTCCAAGTGTTGAAACGTAAAAAAAAAAATCCCTCCTCAGAGGTACAACTTTCTATAAAAAAAAAAAAAAAATCCTCATCAAAAGCGTACTTTAACTTTCAAAGGAAAAGTAATTTGCCTACTGTGGGAAATGATCGTAAAAAGAAAAGAAGTTAAAGTACCCTTCAGAGGTCCGCTTTACCACATAGAGGAATTCACTTGATGAGATATGCACATAAGCAAAAGAAAAAAGTGATTTCTTCGAACGACCAAGCGTAAAAACTTATACGAAGGGAGTTGTACTCTATAAAATTTTCTTTAAAGAATAAAATAATTATTCTTTAGCAAATAAGAGTGTAAGTCCCCTCGAGGTATAGAATATTGCAGCATACTTATGGAATGGGGGCAATATAGTATAATTACACACAATATGGTATAACTAAACCAGCAAAAGGTAACGCTCAAGTAACATACCATAAGCTCGCTGCAATATCAAATAAACTCATGTCAAAACAAATAACAAATGTACTCTTTAATTCAAACAAAAGTTTGTACAAACGAGGAATCATTTTATTCAATTACAACGCAGGTACAGGTTTCAAAATAAAGAAAAGCGGGGGCCGGTACCCGCACAATTCTCGGCCAGTACATGCAAAACACAAAAAACTAGAAACTGAAGATCTTCACTTCTTTTTGCTGCCTTTAGACCCTTTACCCGGCCGAATGATCAGCTTTTCAGGTCGGCCAGTGGGTATAAGGGAGGAAGGAGAGGTAGGCGCAGCTGGCCCAACTTCCAGCTCCTCTTCAGTGGCAATGATTATCTTCCCTCTCCTCCTTGATGCTCCTTGCTTCCTTCTCCTCTTTGAGGAAGACTCACTTCCTGGAGTGGCAAGTTTAGATAAAGTTATATCGTCAGAAGGAGTCCGCTCCGGAGATATGTCACCTCCCTCAAGTCCCTCATCTTTTTGCTCTTGCGAAGCAACGGGATCATCCAGGCCATGGAGAGCTTCTATTTGTTCTTCTTGTGACCCAGGTTGAGAAGCAGAGGGAGGAGCCACTTGAAGAGATGGAGGAAGGATCACCGGGGGAGAAGAAGCTTGAGTTTGACTCGGTGCTTTCTCTACAAAGGAGAAAAAACTTAAAATATCAGTATCTTTCGAAAAGAGAGGGGATGACGGCTCATCAAAAGTCGGGAATTCATTGACATTTGAAAAATAATCAAGAAGATCGTCAAGTTCACAAGGAGCGAACGAGCAGTTCACCACTTGAGCTGGTCCGGTGTCAAGTTTACCTGGGGTAGTTGGATCTCTGAGGCTGATTTCATATCGCTGTGCTTCGTTGCTTTCACCACCTTCATCCCCGCCTTGTGCACTTGTAGTTTCAGTTACTGTCTTAGTTGCAGGCGGAGTAGAGGAGCTGGAACCCGTGATGTCAACCACAGGAGAAACTGGAGGTTGGACAGAGGAAGTAAGCGTTAATTCCTTTCCAGAACGTTCCTCTTCCGCCATTCCAGTTCTCGTCCTGGCAAGTTGTTCTCGCCCTTTCGCAAGAGCAGCGCGAGCTCCCTCATCCAGGTAACGCGCCTCAAAATCTTCATCGCCATACCCGGCGTCTTTAAACATGTTAAGAGCAGCTTCCCACACCTCGGCCAGGGTGATTTCATACTTAGGACCAAGAAAAGAGAGGCTGCCGCGTCCCAAGACACAATGTAAATAAAAATCGAATAAAGTCGAATTGATATCGTTTTCCATGGACTGAGCAGTTTCTTCGGCTGCAATTTTGCCAGCCATGGCCTCATCTCGATCTTTTTCGGTCTGAGCAAGTTGGGCTTTTAGCGCTTCAATCTCCATGTCCCGGGCGCTCAGTTTATTCTGCAGCTGGGTGACATCAGTGCGGTGGTTCTCTACAGCTTGTTCCAACCTCTCAGCTTTAGCTTCAGCGTCCCTCTGGCTGGCGTGCGCATCTCGCACTTGTTTTTGCAATACCTCTTCTCTTTGGGTGTAAGTATTAGTAGAAGAGGCAAGATCATCTTTGAGCTGCTTTACTTCAGCTTCGAGTTTTTCATTGTATTCGGCTATCTCCTTCATCTCAGCGTTGTGTTGATCAAGAATCTTCTGCCATTCTGATTTGTCATTTTCCATGGTCAGCATTGCTTCGATGTTAGCCCGATTAACTCTTTGAAGTTCATCAACCAGCTTTTGCCATCCAGACATTCTATCGATATCAAGCTTGACAGCATCGAGATTTCTGTACATAGCTTCTTTGTCGATGGGGACCAAATCAAGGTCGAAGCGTACCCCCCTCAAACACCAGTTCGGGAATCGGCTCTGCAAAGTAGGGGGCCCCCTTTCAACGTGGTATGAAGGCCTGTTGAGAAGTGTTTGGATGGCACTTCCTTCAAGAGCAGGAGATTCGGAAGGGATGTCAATAGAAACTGAGGCACCAGGTCTCTCAGATGTCACGGGCACGTGCTCCTCGCCAAGTTTGGTCCGCTTTCTCGAATCCTCAATATGGCTCTTCCCCCTATCATCGTGCGTTTTACGTTTATGGGAGTCATCATCCCTTGGGAAGGATTCATGTCGCGTGCCCGCTCCCTCATGACGTTCTTCATACCTTCTCCTCTCTTCAGCTTTTCGCGCAGCTCTCTGCTCATTGGTTTCTCTGGGATCGGCATAGTATTGCTTGTAGTCATAGCTGCCACGCCCTCCATAGCGTCGAAAGTCCTTGTAATAAGAACCGCTGCCGCTGCGCCCCATAGAGAAATCTGAAAAGGCAAAAATAGCAAGTCTTAGAAACTCCCGAAGAAAAGAAGTTAAATATGAACAAATGCCGAAAATTCCTAAGTGTTGTGTGATGTGCAAGCTACGCGCATTAAGCTACAAACCACTCATTGGTGTAGGGGTGATGATAGCTTGGGTATGAGGAGTTGGTGTTTGTGTTGGTGTTAGTCGAAGAAGGGACGTCGCCTCAATCATAGGAGAGATAGTTTTAGACACGTCATCTCTAAAAAGCTCCTGTGAGGTCACTATTATGTCGCTCAACCCATCATAAACATCGTCACCATCATGCTCGGTGAGACTTGTTTTCTCAGTTCCTACATCAGCTAATCCCCCGAGAGGCTGTGAAGGTTCTTCTTCTTCCTCAATCGGGGCAAGTGCCGTCTTACTAGATGACCCCATAATGTCGGTAGGGGTGGAACATTTCACCAATGAAGCTTCGATGTTAGACTCTTTTGATGAAGATTGTTCGATAGTAACGGGGGCATCCGATGCTTCAGTCGGGGAATCGGGAACTTCAGTCGGGGCTTCATGAGGCTGAGTATAGCGAGAAGAGTGAAGAAGCCCGTATTGATGTAAAAAGTCATCTCTCAGCAAAAACTTTATATTCCTCTCTTCTACTGGCACAGCATTCAATCTTTCAAAAATTTGCTTATAGCCTGGGTCTCTAGAAGGAGGTGGAAGCGCTGAAAAGTAAAAAGGGAAATTAACATCTAACTACTCAGGCTATGAAAAGATTTTATAAGGAAAACATGTGTCAGGAATAAAGCTGAACGCCCTTACTTCCAACTCTCCACACACCATAAAACCCCGGAGGGCAACGAACATAGAAGAATTGGGTTAAAAACCCGTGAGCAGTATCAGGGAGGCCAACAATCAGTTTGCGGTTTCGGGCGCTCCTCACAACAGTAATGGAAGGATGATCCTTAGTCCGAGAAAAAGAGCATAGATAACAAACTTCACCAAAGCTTGGAAGTCGATCAAGTGTTCTCCTAAAAAGCACACACAACCCCATTAGAATGGCATAGCCATTGGGGTGTAGCTGGGATGGAGCAATGGACAGTTGACGGAGAAGTTGTTGGAAAAAGTCGTTGAAAGGAGGAATGCCTCCACTTAGGCACATTTGCCGGTTAATTGTCACAAAGCCAGAAGGAGCTATATCGGCAGTGTTATTTCTTTCGGGAAGAATGGCATCTGATTCAACGATACCAAACTGAGCACACAACTGGCGAAAAACTTTGTATGATAGTGAAGTAGGAGCTCTTTCGGGAGGATTAACCAGTGGAGCCGGAAGAACAGTTACCTCTCCAGTCCGAACTGTTGTATCACCTTCCTGAGAAGTCATTCTACACAAACAACTGGATGTTCAAATGCGAAGGTGCACGTTTCCTAAAAAGTGTGAAGTGTCGTGCAAAGCTAATAAAAAATAATAATAATAACAAGTAAAGATAACTGGAATTAAACTGGTTGACGATTGATTGACTACGGTAATTTCGGAACTTGTTATTTAAAGCTCAAGCGTAATACTAATGAGGGCTGGTCAGTTTCAATTGACTAATCCAGTGCTGCTTTAATATTCCACTTGAAATCGATAGCGCTTCGTTCACACGATTTATTTAAGTTAATCATCTATCATTAACTAATCTGTCGTTCGATGTGGGCAATCAATGACAGTATATTCGTCCCAGTTTTCTGTGAATGTTATATTAACAGGTTATTAGCTTACAAGTTAAAGCAATCTGTAAAAGATTCAAGCAGCAGTTCAAGGTTCAAGTGGAGTTTAAAAAAAAAATACATGTGCTAAGTCGTAACCGACTCATGTGCTAAGTCGTAACCGACTCAAGAGTTAAGTCGTAACCGACTCAAGAGTTAAGTCGTTCCTGTCTTAAGTCGTCAACACATCAAGCTGATTATGCTCTAAATCCTAGGTCGTAACTCAAGGAACAGAAGAAAGGCTCTGATTCAAAGCAACTGGAAATCCCTTAAGTCTTAACTCGGCTACGGCTCATGAAAATTGCTAGGTCGCATGGAAAATCTCTGAGTTGTATATGGGACGATTCCTCACTCTATTCGAATCAAGTTTTCCAACCAACCTGCCTTCCCTTCTAACTTTCAACCTGTTCACCCACGGCCTCCTCAACAGCAATAGCCTTAACCTATCACACTACAAGTCGCCTCAAATCGCGAATCACCTTATGTCAAGCCAAACGAGTTTAAGTTCGTCAATGACCGATTTGATAAAGCTCGTAGGATTTGAAAGGACAAGCCAAAAACGAGGGACTGAACATGTAAGGTAACAATGGCTAACGGTCGAAGAAGGAACAAGATCACTTACGATTGTATGATGCTAGGAGGAATCGGACGAAGTTTGGATCGAAATTGCCTTGGAGAGCTCAGAGATGCGTTAATGGCAGAAAACAGTTTAAAAGTTAAGTGATGAGAAGAAGGAAAGAGGAAGGACGACTCAGGCTTTTATATCTGGAAATGTTGGAATTTGAATCGGCATGCCCGGGTTATGATAAGTCGAAGCACACGACTTACGACCTAAGCGTGTGCTTCGAGGGGCAAATGTTAACCCTATCTCGTTCACGAGTTAACAGGTCTATGAGTTAAGCAGCTCACGACTCAAAAGGCTTCACGACTTAAGGAAATGAATGGTCTACGGCTTAAAAGGATTGTGCGGCTTTGAACATGTTACGATTTAAAGAAACACACGACCTAAGGATTTGTACGACTTAAGGCCTCTACGGGATAGGAAGCCTTACGAGTTAAGCTTCCTACGACTCAAGGCATCTACGAGTTAAAGCCTCTACGAGTTAAGGAGTACCCGAGGTAGGCTGCTTACGAGATAAGCGGCTCACGAGTTAAGAAGAGATAACGACTTAAGACCCTGATAACCTAAGGAGTCTATACGACTTAAGGGAGCTACGACATAACAGATTAAAGCTTGACCGAGTTAACAAGTGTTACGACTTAAAAAAGGTGTACGACCTAAAGACACTGTCTCTTAACTCGTCTACGAGTTAGGACTCGCCTTCACAAAGCCTGAACTCAGCTTTAAGCCGGAGGCAGCTGGTTAAGTCAACCACGACCTACGACTTATGATGAGTCGTATACGACATATACAAACAAGCCAGAAACTACAACCAGATAACTCGTAAACGACCTAGTACTTGAAGCGTGGGTTCGAAAAAGGCAGGAAGCTCTCTACAAACCAGAGACTCAGCTCAATGAGTCGGTCACGACTCATCCTAAGTCAGCAACGACTTACCTTAAGTCGGCCACGAGTTAGGACTTAGCACTTTTTCCACCCAGAACTCTCTATAAATATGAAACCATCTCCAACATGCAAAGGACCTTTTTTGGCTAATTCTCGAAGCACCGTTACTCTGCCATTTTCTCAACTCAAGCAGCACTCCAAGCACTCCAAACTCCAAGGACGCTATTACACACTTCAAAGAAGAATCACAATCATTCAAGATGAATTCGAAAGATTATTCTTCATGGGAGTTTGAACTATTTGTCTGAAGTTAATTGTAATTGAAGAAAGTGATATAAATTGTACTCGTATCAGCAATAAAGAGAATCTAAGTGGACGTAGGCCTGATTTTGGGCCGAACCACTATAAAACTTGTGTTTTTACTGCTTTTCTGCAATCTCCTTACTTATAATTCTTTCCCGATCTATCGGGTGGTGCTTTCACAAATACACATCACATCTTATACACCAGGGTGTTAGCGTTTAAATTTTAGCGTTAACAATAGTTTGAAACTGTTTTCAAAGGATTAGAATTGGAAATATATCTTGCAAAGATATTTTATTAAGGTTAATAAATAATTAGAGAAATTATTGTTTGATGGATGTTTGTAAATAATAATTGATAGTTAAATCACCGACTATCAATATTGGACAAAAATGCGTTGATCATTTCGAAGAGATCGGGATCGAGATTAATTTTCTCGAAAACCACTTCGATCCGGTTTGTACGTTCCGTGGAAACGAGTTTGGATTCGAAGATGGAGTAGTGAAGTGCAAGGGCTAGTCGCTACTAATCCTGAGGATATTTCCAAAACGGATGTAGTACGAGTAGTGCCTTCGGTTCCGTTCGAACCAGGGACGGACTTGTATGGATGAATGCTTGCGAAACATCGTCAGGTGGACGATGGGCATTCTAAGGGATATGTTCTATAAAGGTAACGCTTAGCCTCAAGCTCATCAAATGGGAATGGCTGAAAATCAGGGGTTATGCAGCAAAGCTAGGTGGGTAGCACCCAAGGAGGGTGAGGTCATCCCTGTCTAGATGTCCGTTTTTATTTTGGCTTAGTGGGTGGTTGCTGATCCCAACCGCGGGGTGATCTCACTCGGGATTATTCAGTAAGGGGTAGTCCCGGTCTTGTGTTGCAGGAAAGCGGGTGTACTCCTCGGTACGGTGATCTAGGCCCCGTACTGTGACAGGTGGCACCCCAGTGCCTAGTCATTAGTTGGAAATCCATTCTCCCTACGAGCCTTGTACGATTTTTGTTTGTATTACCCACTCTGTGGCTAGTAGATGGAGTTTAATAATGTAACAATTTCGGCTATTTTATAAGTATTTGTATATAGACCCTATTATAATATCAGAGGATTTTTATAAAAATTGTTTTAGCTATCGTAAGGTAAAAACCCGACATGTTTATTTGTGGCGTGGTCGTACGAGATGCTTTTGTTTTCAAAGGATTTTTGAAACTTTAATAATCAATTGAGTGTGATTTTCTCACGCTGGTATTCCAGACTGACTCGGGTGTTATTTAACTGTAATGCTCGGGTCAGACCGAGTATTATAGAATACAGGATTTGATGCTGTGGAGCTCAGGAGTCGAGTTGGATGACGATGCGTATTTCATACTTGTTTATATATATATTCCGCTGTGTTGTATTGCTGTGTATCCATTTGTATGATATTGATGTTGAGTTGTGATTGATGTACTCTGATGATGTAATATATAAACAGAGATATTTGATTTTTGAGTAAAGATCATTTATTATCTATTATATTTTATTCCGTTACGATGGTTAGATTTTGTTGTTGATTTCTATTTTCTTCTTCTACCTCTTCTTCTTTAACCCAAATGGTTCGAATTTCTGTACAACTTGAGTTGATTGGTGTAGAATAGTGTTGACTCAAGGGGTACAGATTTGCGGGCTGTTACAGTTGGTATCAGAGCTTAGGTTGGTGACAACCTTGGCTCTGGTGGGAAATTACTCAATTAGAGTTCATAGTACTCTAGGATGAGTGTGAGCGTATTAATAGATATGAGCGCGTATTTGTTAGTGAATATAAATTATTTTAATATTGTGTTGATTGGTTTATTGAGTGGCATATGAACCTTCGTCGGCACAGTCTGGACAACTGTATCGAAGGGGTTTCTAAACACTTGAATAAAAAATTGACACGGTATTGTTTTAAATGTGGGTGAATGAAATAATTTTACCCAAAATATATTTTGATATAAACGAAAGTTTTGTAAACTATTTTAGCTAATATATGGTTGCTTGGATGTTAGGAATGATGATATTTAAATTCATTATCCTTATTATATGGAAATTTAACTAGAAATTGAAAATATAACCAAAGTTTAAGGGAATATATTCATAATAAAAATGAAATTCATAAATATGAATTATAAATGTAAATTATAAATTGAAATATAATCAAATGTGAATTTGTATGAGCATAAGCTGTGCAAATGAATTATAGTTAAAACTGATTTAAGCAGGACTTGGAAATTTAAATCCCGAAGATTTGGAAGTATTTTGAAGATAAATGATAACATTATTGTTTTGATGATATTCTAAATAGGAATCTGTTTTAAATGGATTTTGAAAGTGATATATCATTGAAATCACTTGGATTATTGCAAAATAATTCTGATGATGACGGCCGCATCATCAGTATTGATTTTCGAATTTCTAAGTGATGGATTGCTGCCAAATTGATTTGTTCAGAAAAGCTAGTTGTTTTAGCAAATCTCAAAGGAAATTTGTTGAGGGTAAAAGGATTGGTTTAAACTTTTGAGAAATGTGATTTGAGATGTTGGAGATTTCAAAATGATTTGAAACCAAAAGTCGGGTGTTTAAAAATCCTGATGAGATAGTTGTAAGCTTATAAATTGAGATGATTTTTAAAGCAGGAAGGAAATATAAGCTTTAAATGTCGAAAATTTAAATTTAAAGTGAAAGGTTAAAATTTAAATTAACTTGGATTGGGAAATAAAAATTTAATTGGATTGAAATTAATTGAATAAGCTGAAAATAATATCCAGTTGTATCCGAATTAAGTTGAAATCGAATTGAGTTAAATAAATTGGAATAAGAATTCAATTGAGTTATTGAATAGAACTAGATTCTTACCTGAATAAAGGAAAATATAAATTGGATAAGGATTGGATTGAAATAAATAAATGAGAACAACTTATAAAAGAATTGAAAATCCATAGAATAAAATATGCTTGATTTTAAATAAGCATAAGGCTTGAGTTAAAATTTAAAATAAGAATATATTCAAGCCTAGAATGAATGGAAATGTGAAAAAATAATAAGTTGTGATTTATAAAATTTGAAGGGTTAGATTGAAAACCCAAAATAAATATTTTTGATGAATTGGAAAATAAAACAAAAATTCAAACTTGAATTATAAAATAAATTTGAACTTGAGGAAATTAAATGAAGTGATATTTGGAATTAAAAATCAAGTATCGAACTATAAATAGGGGAGAAATAATTTGTTAATAAATTAGCTAATGAAATATGTAAATGGAACCCAATGTAGTTAAATAAAAGCTGAACTGTGAGTTTATGACGAAATTTGGAAATAAAACTCAAGTTATGGATTAAATTCGACTTAAATTGTTGAGGAAGTAAATGTAATTGAAATGTGAGTTCATGAAATTGGGTGGTAAATTGAAAATGGATAGTGGATTCAGAACTTGAGTTATAAATTAAAATTTTAACTTGAAGTGTTAACAAATTAAATAAAATTGGAAATGTGTCGAATAAAGGAAAATGAAATGGATCAAAATAGTAAAGGTTTGAATTGCAAATATAATTCAAATAAGTAGAAATAAATTGGAAATGGCCTGGTAATCAATTGAATAAGTTGAATCTGGAAAGTTAAATTTTATAATAACTAATCAAAAGAAATTATAGATTTAAAATGAGATTCAACTAAGATAGAATTAAGTTGAATGGAAGAGAAAAATTTACTCGTAAGATGAAATGAGCTTAAGTATAAAATTGAAGTAAATTGACTTAAGCTAAATGAATGGAGGAGAGTTGAATTGAAATCAACTTAAACTAAGTTTAATGATATTGGGTTGGATTTAAATCAAGTGAACTTAGGTTTGAAGTGGAGTAAATTGAGTAAAGTAACTAAAGCTTGGGTTGAATTAATTTGAGAATGGTTAATAATATGCAAGCTTGGAAGGTGTCGAGCTAAATAAATGGCCGTGAAGGAATTAGAAATAAAAAGGAAATTTAATTGGTAATAAAGATGAACCTAAGTTGTTAACGGTTTTGAATGGAACTTATTTGAATAATGAAACTTGTTTGGTTAATAAAATGAAATGCAAGTGAATGGATTCAAATTTAAAATGCAATGAAAATGAGAATATATGGATTGTGAATAAATTTAAAAATGGAATAGAATTAAGTATAAATTTAGTTGAAATCAATTTCAATTGATTATAAAACATAAGTACTTATTTATTCACATAGATCTCGTCGAATTGCATAAGATAAATTGTCATTTGATGTGAATGAAGTAATTAAAATTGTATGAATTGATAGAAGTAAAATAAATTGATTTTGAGAGCAATTGAATGAAATATGAGTTCAGTTTGCTTAAAAATAAATTAAATGTAACCGATTGAGTTTTAAACCTTTCAAATTGAATGAAAATGGATATGAATTAATTGAAACAGTTGAATTAGCATGGAAACTATATAAATTGCTTACGGAAAAATGTTTGGTGTGAATTTCTTTTAGAATTCATGTGTTTAAAAAATTGCAAATAAGTGAAATATTGTTAAACTTCATATATTTGGCACTTACATGTTTAAATTGAGTAAGTACAGGTACCTGGGAGCCGTGTGGCTGGATATGGTTGCGCTAATTGCTAAAATAATTGCTAAAATAATAAGCTGTTTGCTTAAAAATGCTAAATAAGGTATGCCTACGCAATAAAAATAGGAAATATGTACTGTTTTTGGTTTTTCGACCATATGGGTCGATGTATATATATTTATATCTTTTGTCAAATTGCAAAAGCTCCTCCGTACAAAGGAGACTCTGCCAAAAAATTTCGAAAATTTTGGGAGTTAAAAAATTTTGAAAATTTTTGTGAAAATTTTGTTAACAACAAAACGATTTCAAACTGGAAATTGAAATAAATTAGTAAATGAAACTAATTTAAAATAATGACATGAATTAGTTATAAATGGAAAATAATTCAATATTTAGAGTTAAAGATAAATTGAATTCGTATGGAAATGAAAGAAACAATTTGAATAGAAATAGATATTAACTAAAGTGGAAGATGAAAATAAATATAAGAAACATATAAAATGCTTATACTAAACTTAAGAAAGGAATGGTGCATATTCAATTTTGACATTGGTAAGGAAGTCAATAAAATGGTTTGAAAGTTGTGATTGGATATTAGTGCTAAGCAGGATATGCAGGTATTATAAAGGGAAAAGAGAATTGATTTTGATTTCAGAAGATAAATTTGAAATGCTCGACAAAAAGGTATGTGTTTAAATTTTAGTATGAAATTTGATTGGGTTTTTGGATATAGCCACTGGCCTTTTGTTTTCTTTTTGGATTTGGGAGGCCGTAGAGCCATTTTGTAGTTGTACCGAGCTAGCCGCGCAAAGGAGACGCTGGCGAAATTTTTCGGGAATTTAGGGAGTTAGAAAAAGTTTTGAGAAAATTTTGATAATTCGAAATTTGGTTTTAAACTGGAACTTGAATGGTTAAACAAATGGTATAGTTTGAAACTATGGGAGAGTTGAGAAGTTAATAAGAATGATAATGGGTCTTTTATAAAAAGATAGATGGTAAGATGTTGAATTGTTAGAAACAGTTTGGATTTAGGGAAAGTAATAAACGGGTATTGTACTATTCTTCCTAATTAGTAATTTCGGGGACGAAATTCTTTTAAGGGGGGAGGAATGTGACGACCCGAAATTTTCGAGCATTTAAAATCTAAATATTTAATTGCTTTTAAATATTCAATAGAGTAATTTTAACTTGAATAACGAATATCACAATTTATTTGATAATTGAATTATTAAATTAAATAAGTGAAGTTGGGTAAATGGTTGAATCTGGAGTTTTAAGCATGTTAAAAATAAATTGTAGGCTTATAAAATTTATATTGATAATACTGAAGAGAATAGAAGTGATGAAATCAAATTTAAAAATGGTTTGTTCAGTTTTAAAATTTATACTGTTTAAATTGAATTTAAAAATAGCCTTCCGAGGCGCAGTCTCGGAATTCGACGAAACCAGTTCCATTGGGTCCGTAATATTGAATCATTATAGGATTTCAAATTTCGTCGTGATCGGAATCATCGTGTGAGCGTACGAGATAGAAACGTCTAGAAAATAATTAATCTTTTAATTTGAATATCTTACATCTTTTTGCCTATCATAATCTTTTCCCATCAGCCACCCTTTATTCCTGAGCAGCCGACTTCTTTTCGTACCAGTGTTTCTTCTTTTTACAACATTATGCAAAACCACTCTTCCTTTAATAATGAACCGAATTCCCTTCCTAAATCAAAAACCAAATCAAAGACCAGAAAAAAATGGCCGAAGTCTAAATTTTCAAATCCAATCGTTCCTCAATTAAGTAATCGCGTTCGAGGCGTTCGAAGTCGATTCGACCGAAGGGAGGGGGAATGCTACCGAGCTCTTTATCTCGTTCGAAGCTAGGGGAGGCGCGCGAGCATCTGGTACCGCGATCTGGATTGGGTGGTCGCGAGACGAAGTAAGTCTCGGTGGGGTTTCCATTTGCAGCTAGGGTTAGGATTTCGATCGCGTTGCTAGAAGGGGATGGCGACTTCGACGACGTAGGGTATTATTGCTTCCGATTGTGGGTTCGTGCGAATGAAGGAGGGGACACGCGTGTTGATGGCGAAGAAAAAGGGTTGACTTCGGGGTCGCGTGCGAAGAAAGGATGAGGCGACTAGAGCGATAGTCGATGAGGTTCGTTTTCTTTTTACAGATGTAGTAACAGTTTATTTGGAAGATGACTATGGTTTTAAATGTATTCCTGTATGTATATATACGCATAAAATACACGTGTACTTTATTCTTTGCTGTTTAATGTTAAAAAGAAGTATTAAAGTGATCTATCTATTATAATATCATATTAAAACATATATTTATAAATAAATAAATTGTGATGAAGTGGTAAATTTAGTGTGAGTATTTTTAAATTGATATTACCCTAGTCTGGACTCGAGTTTTATTTGTTGATTTTTGTTTTTGTAACCCATTAATTAGAATTACTTTTATAGATAAGATTTTGAAAGGAAGTTATATACATATGTGCACACTTAACTTATTTAATTTTTTAAGTAATTTATGAAAGGAAAATTAATTTAAAATTTACTACCTTGGTTAAATCAAATCAAAGGTTAAAAGTTAATCATTAGCTAAATTAAATAAACAAATGGTGAATAATTGTTTGATTGGTTCAAACGATAATAAATTGTGAATAGTTTATTCAAGGTCAAAAATCGAGAAAACCAAGGGATATTGAAGTGAATGGCAAATGCAAAGTCAAAGGTGAGTTAATCTCACTCAATTGAATTTAAATTTAAATAATTGTTGAATGGTTAATTGATTGATATGATATAGTATGGTATATTTTGAAATTGGTATAGTATTGTGCTAACATCTGTGGATGCATGAAAAACAGGTTGGAGGGATCCAACTGGATCCTTCAACATTTATTTAAATTATTTAATACCCTCTGTTGTGATTATTTGATATTCTATGATGAATTATATTGGAATATTGAATGCTATGGTTCGATTGGATATAATTGGGTATAATGAATTACCAGAAATATATAAACTGGATTTTGACAGAAAATAAAATAAGTGAATTTGTAATTAAAATAATTATAGGAAATTTGAATAAATTTGAGAATGAATTGGAAAAGTAATAAAGTGACTTTAAAATTCTAATAAATAGATCTAGAGTATAGAAAAGAAATTTTTGAATAAACAAGAAGTTAATGAATTTTAAACTTCAGTGTTATTATTTTAAAAAGAATAAAACATTTATTTAAAATTTAAGATTCAATTTATTGAAAGAATAAAGAAGAATTGGGAATAATCTGAAATGGTATATTTCAGTTAAAAGATTATAAATCAAACGGAAATAATAACAATAATAATAAAGTCCATAATTAATGAATTTTGAAACGAACTGATAAGTAAAGAAATTTATTTCAAAAGGGAATAAATTGGAAATGAATTTGAGAAAATTGATTTAAGTGATTGAAATTGGGATTTTTCTCTGGATAACCAAGTACGTTTTCAAAGAATTTTTTTAATATAAGTTAAAAGATTTTAAAGTTTTTTAAAAAAAAGCGAGTTTTGGAAAATTTATTATTTCGAAAATTTGAATATTTCGAATATTGGAAAAAATAGCAGTAATTATTTAAAGAGTAATTTAGTATCTTGTTTTTAAGTGTGGAAATCTAGTTTTATATTTTATTAAGTAACCCTATTTTCAAATATTCATATAGTATGTATTTTGACAAATAATTGAAGTAGTTTTACCTTAAATATTTTAAATTATATTTCTAAGTAAAGCGTTTAAATTATTTTAAAAATCTAAAGTTTTGTGCTTGGTAATTCCAGTGGAAATAGAAAATACTTAGAATTTATTCTGAGAAAGGAAGATAGTTTGAAACTGTTTTCAAAGGATTGGAATTGGAAATATATCTTGTAAAGATATTTTATTAAGATTAATAAATAATTTGAGATATTATTTATTGTTTGATGGATGTTTGTAAATAATAATTGATAGTTAAATCACCGACTATCAATATTGGACAAAAATGCGTTGATCGTTTCGAAGAGACCAGGAACGAGATTAATTTTCTCGAAAACCACTTCGATCCGGTTTGTACGTTTCATGGAAACGAGTTAGGATTCGAAGATGGAGCAGTGAAGTGCAAGGACTAGTCGCTACTAATCCTGAGGATATTTCCAAAATGGATGCAGTAGGAGTAGTGCCTTCGGTTCCGTTCGAACCCGGGACGGACTTGTATGGATGAATGCTTGCAAAACATCATCAGGTGGACGATGGGCATTCTAAGGGATATGTTCTATAAAGGTAATGCTTAGCCTCAAGCCTCATCAAATGGGAATGACTTAAAATCAGGGGTTATGCAGCAAGGCTAGGTGGGTAGCACCCAAGCAGGGTGAGGTCATCCCTGTCTAGATGTCCCTTTTTATTTCGGCTTAGTGGGCGGTTGCTGATCCCAACCGTGGGGTGATCTCACTCGGGATTATCCAGTAAGGGGTAGTCCCGGTCTTGTGTTGCAGGGGAGCGGCCGTACTCCTCGGTACGGTGATCTAGGCCCTGTACTGTGATAGGTGGTACCCAGTGCTTAGTCATTAGTTGGAAATTCATTCTCCCTACGAGCCTTGTACGAGTTTTGTTTGTATTACCCACTCTGTGGCTAGTAGCTAGAATTTAATAATGTAACAATTTCGGCTATTTTATAAGTATTTGTATATATAACCTATTATAATATCAGAGGATTTTTATAAAAATTGTTTTAGCTATCGTAAGGTAAAAACCCGACATGTTTATTTGTGGCGTGGTCTTACGAGATGCTTTTATTTTCAAAGGATTTTTGAAACTTTAATAATCCATTGAGTGTGATTTTCTCACGCTGGTATTCCAGATTGACTTGGGTATTATTTAACTGTAATGCTCGGGTTAGACCGAGTATTATAGAATAAAGGATTTGATGCTGTGGAGCTCAGGAGTCGAGCTGGATGACGATGCGTATTTCGTACTTGTTTATATATATATATATATATATATATATATATATATATATATATATATTCCGCTGTATTGAGTTGTTGTGTATCCATTTGTATGATATTGATGTTGAGTTATGATTGATGTACTCTGATGATGTAATATATAAATAGAGATATTTGATTTTTGAGTAAAGATCACTTATTATCTATTATATTTTATTCTGCTGCGATGGTTAGATTCTGTTGTTGATTTCTATTTTCTTCTTCTACCTCTTCTTCTTTAATCCAAATGGTTCGTATTTCTGTACAACTTGAGTCGATTGGTGTAGAATAGTGTTGACTCAAGGGGTACGGATTTGCGGGCTTTTACAGTCACAGACCGTCGGTCAAGCGAAAAGGGTGAATCATATTCTAGAAGATCTTTTCGTGCTTGTGTTCTTGATTATGGAGGATCTTGGGAAGATCATCTCTACCTTGTTAAACTTACCTATAACAATAGTTATTAGGTATAATTTTCAATCTTTTTGTCATCTTGTCTTAATCCTATTTCATTCTATCTTTTTCTGTGTTTTCCCTTACCACATTCCTTTTCGGAGATGAAAAGTTTTAAGTGGGGGAGAGTGTAACAACGTTGTATTTTGTGATTATTTTAATTGTATATTTTAATTATTTTAATTGAAATTACTAATTTAAAAAAATATTTTATTTATTAAAATAAATAATTTTGTTATTTTAAATATATATTTTGATTTGTACGCGAATAAGAATTTCAAACATGAATAAATAGAATATTTTTCCAGAAATATGAATTTTGGTCAATATGGTCAAACTTTGACATTTGAATTTAAAATTTTAAAAATTTTAGTTTCTGAATTTTATCTTTTATTATGAAAGTAAATAAAATTTTAAGTATACTGCTTTTCGTTTCGTTGAAATCCGATTATTATTGTGAAAGTTATGCTTTTCACAATATTGTATGTAAATTGTTTTATTTAACAAAATTATTTATTTTAATTTATATAAATAATATTTTTATTTGTCATATCTTATTCTAATTTGTGCATATATGTGTAACATGATATGTTATGTATATATTTTATTTTTAAAACATTTTAAAAGTATAGTGGTAAATTTCAAATGTTTATTGTATTTCGTTTACAATTTTTAATTCTAGTTTCAATATAATAAACTATTTTCTTTTATTTTCCTAAGAATAATTGTTTATTTTATTTTCCGCTTTATTTATGTTTGTCTTTTATTTTTATTTATTGATTTTATTTTGTTTATTTTGATTAAAAGAAATTAGAAATTCAAAGAGTCAAAACCTTTTCATTTACTTGTGACATTTCATTGTCTTTGCCTTTTCATGTGCTTGCCTTTTCATTTTTGCTTTAGCTGTACACTTTTTTTCCCTAGCCGTGCATTTCTCACATCAATCACGTGAGAAACTTCTCACTGCCACATTTCTAACAGCCATTACATTTTTAAGAAAAAAATTGCAAGCAATGGATACTTTTTCTTCCCTTTCTTCTTATTTCCATTGATTTTGCCTTGCTCTCTCTAGTTTTGCTTGGCCTCAACCACCACCATCTTCTTCTACCACCACCAACATCTCCTCCGGTTCATCATCCTCTGCCAAACACCTACCCTTCATATCAGATCTGGCCATGCCTTGCTCCATGACCAAAACGCCACAAAAAGTTGCGAAAAACTCCTTAAAAACATTGCATAGCCGACCTTAGCTTCATCACCACCACCATATATTGCCTCGGCCACCTCCCCATGCTCCACGACCATCATGACCTGACCTCTGACCATCACATCAGTCTCTGACCTGACCTATAGTGACATGGCTGAGCCTTAGATGCACCAAAACCTTGCATCTCTTGACCCAAAACCTTCCATTCCTTGACCCCTTGCATACTTTTGCCTCTCCATGCCTTTGCCTTCCATTTTCATGTCCATAGCCATGTCCCATGACCCATGGCCGAGCATACATGAATTAGGCCGAGCCTAGGTGTGGTTAGATCAAGCCTATTTGCATTTTGGCCAAGTCTGTGTTGTCTTGTACAAGTCTTTTGCCTCTAAGGTTTGGTTATCTCTCTTGTTTAGCAAATTGTTTTGCAAAAAAAAGTTGTTGACTTTATTTGTATGTCAATATTTATATTCGTGCTTATGTATGTTATATTTTGTGTTGTTTACAAGGCTCTCCATACATTCAAATCTAATCGTGCTTATCATGCCTTTGGAATCGTTCTTGTGTCTCGTAGTGGTCTCTAACTTTGGTAAAGGTGAGTATTGACATATTTACTTATGAAGTAGTAAATTGATGACAAGTGATTAGTAATTAAAATGTTTATGCAATTTAATGATGATCATATGATATGTTATTTCATGTTATTACCTTGTTAACTTTGTTAATTATCACCTGACATATAATATATGATATTATATTGTGACATTGACATGTTAGTATAATTGTTTATATTGTTTATGCATATGTTCACACTGCAAATTCCCTGTTATAATAGAATAACTATAGGTTGAAATGATACATACCCGAACAGACATTAGAATAGGTAAGAATCATTATGACCTGAAATGATAGGCTCAAGTGATTTTTATTGTATTTTATTTGACTTGGGATTGCGGGTTTGAAATGATAGGACCCGGGTTTTCTTTTTAAACTGCGAATTGAAATGATATATAGCTGTATCACTTGACTTAGGTTAGAAATTTTATACGGACCCCATGGTATATTTTTAAATGATTTTCCTTAAGATATGTATTTTTAAAATTATGAAATTTGATTTAAAATATATATTTTATGGTTTTGAGAAAGCTGAATATTAAGTTTTGAATTTGTGAATTTAAGTATGTAAATTTGAAGTAAATGTGATTTTTGACTTTAAATTATATTTTTAAAATGTAAGTAAATAATGGAAATTAAATTTAAAGTTTAAAACGATATTTGAAGTAAAATGTTAAGTTCTGTTAAATTAATAAGTCATGAAAACAGTGAATTTTTACTTAACAAATGAATTGGATATTTAATTATAAAATTTTGTTGTGAAAAATCATATGTTAAAGTTATCTAAATCTAAAATTTTCAAGTCTATAAATATGATTTATAAATTTAAAATAACAAAAAAAAAATTGGAATGTTAATGTTTCTGAAGTTATAATAAAATCAGAAATTTTATTAATAGCATTTCCAAAAATGCTGTAGTCTTATGATAGCATTTTTAAATGCTGTTGTTTTTGAATATAACTATGTTTGAAATAACTAAATATCTATTACAACATTTTATAGATGTCATTGTTCATGAATTAAACTATTTTGGAAACTATAAGCTACGATAGTACTTTATAAATGCTGTCGTTGCTGAAATTTGACAATGTTTTGAAATGTTATAGATTTTAACACTGATTGAGTTATATTTTAAAGTGTTAAATGATTTAACTTTTGAAATTGATAATTTGTGAAATTTCAAGAGTTTGAAAAATATTTTAATATTTAAATTTGAATTTTTAAGGAATTTAAATTGAATTTGAAATTAAATAAGGTTTACTCTGTTATGTGTTAAAAGGAATGAAATGTCACGGGATAAATGAATTTTTAAATGGAATTTTGAAATGTATTTTGTAATGATATTTGAAATGGTAAATGAAAGATATAATTGATTTTTAATAAAAAGTATTTAAATTTGAATATTTGATTTTGAATCCAAATAATGATTTGATAATGAGGTTTTGAAAGGATGTGATATTTTAAATAATTTTGAAATGGTTTTGAATGACATAATCTTTATTTTGATAAAGAATGTGAATTTGGCAAATGAAATTTATATTAGTATGAAAGGATATTTGGTTTACTTGTAATTTGGGTTTATCTCAATGATATTGTATTTTACTAAGTGAATATTTCAAAACTAAGTAATCATGAAGTTAAATTTGAGACATACGAAATTATAAATTTAGTTCTGAAATGAGGTATATTAAAGTTATGAAGTATATAAAAAATTTGATAGTTTATTTTGTGGATCAAATGTATATTTGAAATTTATAAGATTTGAAATGATTTGTTGGGAAACTAGATTGAATTGAAACTGATGGTTTGAATTGAATTAAATTGGAAATTTGAAATTAGGGTTTAATTGAATAAGTTTGTAAAATGCAAAGAATTAAAGGAAGGTACCATGATTTCAAATGTATCATTTTGAAATGTACCATGATTTCAAATGTATCATTTTGAAATGTTATGATTTTCAAAATGTAATGATTTCTAGTATTCTGGTTTTGAAAGAGTTATAACTTTGAAAGTGTTATGATTTTGAAAGGTGAATATATGTTTGAAATGGAAATGATATCGTATTGATTTGAATATAGTTTTGAAATAAAAATGGTTTTGGCTTTGAAGTATGAACTATTTTGAAATGACCATTGCGTTATAATAACGTTTGGTTATTAAAGAGACCAGGATTGGAAGTTGTCGTACTCTCTGCCAACTTCGAAAACCACTTTAACAACCGTGTATGCGGTGGGGATTCCAAAATGAAGTAGGATGGCGGCGGCGTTTCCTTTTAGGTAAATATGTGGACCCGACTCCCGTGAGTTGGCATAAGGTGGCTAAAACAGGAGAAATCGACGGGCTAATGAGGTCATTCCTCTGATCGTACACACTCCTTCGCTATTATATTCAGATTTTGAGACTTATTCGGTGGCCACTTTTAATTCTTTTGATTTGGGAGTGTGGCTCGAGGTGGGTGGTAGTAGCTGCTACGCATCACCACCAGCCTGAAAATGTAATTGGTATATCTACCCTGGCATTGCCTAGTTGTGTAGTGTCACCTACCATAGCACGCCTTGTGTAACAACCCGCATATTTATCGAGTGTATATTTAAACATTTTGTTTAGATATGGCATCGTTCATCGGATTATAGTCCGAAAAGCTACTTTTTGCAAGCGGTTGAATTAGGACTCGAGACCACTTCCATTGAGTTCAAAATGGCATTTGCGATCTTTATAGTGTAAGCTTCGATATGGTTGGAGTAAGTAGAATTTTGCTACGTTTTCTATTGGGTTTTGGGTTTGGGTTCAGCCCACTAGTTTAACTTAATAACCTAACTCAGCCCCTCTCCTCTCATTCACTCATCCGTGTTCTTGTGTGAAAAGGTTATTTTTATCTCACATCTATATCTACAACTATCTTGGATTGTTAGGTATGATTCCTAACATATCTACATGTTCATTTGCTTTCGATTTGGATGGATTCGTTGAATTTGCCAATTTATGATTTTTGGAGCCAAATCTATGAAAATCCTTATATGGATGTTGGATATGTTGTTCGGGGAGTATCAAAGAGCCGTTAAGACTAGGTTGCCGCTTGGCATAAATCCTTAGTCGTCGTTGTTCGTCCGATCGCTTCCGATATTTTTTGGCCATTATTGGCCTAGGTTCAGGGAATGCCTGAGAAACAGGTTTCAGACGTTTGAATCCTCATCTTCAGACGTCTGAATATTATACTGAGAAATCTTATTCCCTAGTATTCAGACGTCTGAAACAAGTGTTCCAGACGTCTGAATATGCTCGATTGCAACCAGAAAGAAAATAGGCTAAATTAGCTATTTTCAGACGTCTGAAATATAATGTTCAGACGTCTAAATTATGTTCTGGAAAACTTTTACTTTTCTAGATTCAGACACTTGAACCATATACTTCAGACGTCTGAATCTGCAGTCTTTTTCCCAATTTGCCTAAGTTCTTAGGTTTCCAAATTTTATTCGTTTTAGTTGATCCGATTGGTTGATTATCATTGGTTATCGATCTTGATTCCTTTTTGACTTCATACATGGATTTTTATAAAATGATCGTTTCAAATCGTATTAAAAACTTGTCTTTCCAATTTATAAATTCTATTTAAAGGACAAACACAATTTCGCGCTCCGAGCGAAGAGGGAGGAGAATTAAATGATTAGATAAAACGCGTGCAATGAACACGTGCATTCATCTTTTCAGTTAATTCCCAATCTATTCATTTGAACGTTTTGACCTTTGGGTCTGCTTTTCCGATGAGATGAGGTAAACTTTGTACTGCTTTGAGTGTGGTATTGACTAACGGATAGTAAACAGTTTAGTACGTGCGTGTGGTATGGGACTCAAGTTAACATTTTTCGGGTTCCTCTTCGGGAGTTTGTGACACATGTTGCCTTTGGGATAGTGTCTTCCGACTGTCTCCTTCTAGCTTGTTGCCTGTTGTATCGCTTTTGGAGTGGTTTCTTCGCCACCGCTCGAGAGATACATGGGTTTATTGCTTTTGGGTTTGTTGCCTGTAGTATCGCTTTTGGAGTGGTTTCTTCACCACCGCTAGAGAGATATTGGGGTGTTGCTTTTTGTATCGCTTTCGGAGTGATTTCCTCACCACCGCTCGAGAGATATTGGGGTGTTACTTTTTGTATCACATTTGGAGTGGTTTCTTCACCACCGCTCGAGAGATACTTGGATTTTCTGCACATGCAGTTGGGATTTTCTGTTGTTTCATTGATATGTATTATCCCCAGGTATCGCCCTTCAGTGTTGGTCTTTTTGAGCTACACGATATATAGCGGTTACCTTGTGGAACCTGTATTACCTTCATTGGTATCTGTTATTTGCCTTTTCGGGGTGATTTGGGATATTCATATCCATTGTTTATTTGAGTTGCCGATGACATGAGGTTTGTTGTGATTCATCATTTTTTTGATGGTTTTGCCATCTCTCATAGAGATATTTGTTATACTATATGATCTTGCAGGTTCATTATTGTTCAGTTCATCTAACTGATTTGTTTAGCTAGACTGACTCGTGTATTTTATACTCGGGTCAGACCGAGATGTTTCAGGTTAGCTGCATTTGGACTTAGCTTATTTTGCTTCCACATGGACTATTCCGCTAGCTCCTTTTTGTTATAGCTTTTTGTGTAGTCCTTTTTCTGTTGTAACTCTGACATGTATTCTTTTGTATTCGTCTGCATATTATGGTCTGTTATACCACTTGACATGTATCATTTTGTATACTCTGTTATGTATCTGTATAAGTGTATGTGATGATCTACTATTCTGTGATGTGTATTACATTTGAGTTGTTATATTTTGTTCTAATAGATCCTCCAGCCACCTATGGTTTTGTATTAAGTATTTATTGGATATGTCGATCTGCTTGGTATGACAATTGTCAATGTATTCAATAGATAGTTAAGGCAAGGCTATAGATGGTCGCTCCTATCCAGCTCTATTTTCCGTATTAGTAGACGGTATTATCTAATAATACTCTTTGTTAATATGGGTATCGGAGTGGGGCATTACACCATGTACGAGTTTAGTTTTCCCCCGCAGCCCGTGTGGTATCCTCTGGTGGCTTCCCCATCAGGAGGGACTATGATACTGGATGGACTACTGGGACTATTACGTGTTAAGGGGCATATTGGGTCACTCCTTAACGCAATTTAAAAGTAAGTTTATTTTACTAATAGACACTATTATAATAGCGAAATATTACTACATAGTAAATAGTTTAACCGATCCTTAAAGGATGGGCGATCCCAAGCATCCTTCAAGTTACTGATGTATTTTTGTTACTGTTCACTTGAGTTGATTTACAGTTCATAAGTATTTATATCCTGACTCGAGTGTTTTATGTTTTGCTTTACGCTCAGGTCAGACCGAGTGATTCAGCATCCAAGACTCAACTTTGGAGTTGGAGCTTTGCTTGAAGATCCAGCCATCTATTTTGCTTTCAGTATCCAGTGATTCCTGTGATGTATTCTGATTTGTACTTGATGTATCTTGTTACTCTTCTATTTTATATTGTTTAACTCTGATGTATCTTATATATATAGTAGCTTCATGAACTACTATCTCTTTTACTTCCGTTGCATTATTATGTACTCTATGTCTGTGATATATGGATTTTATTTACTGTATATTCTGAGGTTTGCCAAATTTTATTTACAACGCAGTATTTTAAGCAATTCAAGTCTGACATGTGCGGATGCGAATAGTTGAAAATATCGAGTTGTTACAGATGAAAGCACTAAACTTTTTTCGATCGCTGGAAAATAATTCCGAATATGATTGCGACATCATCGGTGTTCATTTTCAGGTTTCCAAAAGAGGAATTGCTGCTAAATGGTTCTAAAAGGAAGTTGTTTGCAAACTGGGTTTGGTTTTGGGAATTCAAAAGATAATTCGAATTGATTTCAAAAATGATTTTTGAAAAGTAGGAAAGGCTCTGGAATCTGATAATAATAGTTATGGAATAAAATTTACTAAGGTGGAAAATAAATTGTGAATGAATAAATTAATTTACAATTGCAAGTAAATGAAAGGGAAATTGAATGTTGAAATTCATTTCGAATTTGTAATTAAATGAAATTCTGGCTGAATATTGGAAATTGAATTTGATTTGTGATAAACAAAGCGAAGTATTGAAATAAAATTAGTAAGTGAAACTAATTGAAGGAATGACCAGAAGGATAAGGTTTGGAATGAATTGAATTATATGGAATTGGAAATTCAATTTAAATAAAAATATAGACAAAACCAAAGTGGTGAATTGAAAATAAAATATAGGAAGTATATGGAATATTGCATTGAACTTAAGAAATAAATGGCAAAGTTCTTAAGCAAAATTTGGTACTGAATAATGTATAAGATTAACTGGAAATTGCAAAGTGGTGAATGAAAATCAAAATTAATGTGAATAAAAAAAAACTGATATAGATAATAATCAATTAGAAATAAATACGTAGGATGTACGTATATTATTTTATTCGCAAAGCGATTTGATCCGGAATTCGAGCACAAAATTTCGAGATAATTATATCGATCCAAGTTAGGATTTTTCACTTGATTTTCGAAGGTGAACCTGGATATGGATTTTTGGTTGATTCAGAATATTCTCTATCATAGATTGAGGCTATGCAAGGAGAATGATGGTTTCTGATCAAGAAACCAGATCTGAGTCCGCATTAGGAAGTTGGGTTGATGATACTAGTTCAGAAGTGAAATTGTGTGATCGAGTGAGCGATCGAATTTGATATTGCATACAAATAATATAAGTGCATCGTATGGATTTGAATAAAATAAAATAAATATTCAAAATTTTGTAAAGGAATGTGCAAAATGATAAGCAGGATATACAGGTGTGTTAAAGGAAAATGGAATTGGGATTTTGATTTCGAAGATAATTTAAATTGCTAGAAAAAGGTATGTATTTGAATTTCAGTGTGAAATTTGATGATTTTCTTGTATATCCACTTGGCTTTTTATTTGCTTTTGAAATCCGGGGGTCCGTGGTGGCATTTTGTAGCCGTACAGGGTTAGCCGTGCAAAGGAGACGCTGGCAAAAAAATTCTAAAATTTGGTAAAATTTTTAGAAAATTTTGAAAGTTTAAAATTTGAATTCAAATTTAAATTTGAATTATTAAGAAAAAAATGTTGTTTGGAACTTATGGTTAGGGTTGGAAAATTAGTCGAAGTGATAATGGATTTTTAATAAAAAGTTTTTGGTAAGTTGATAAAACTGTTTGGATTGGGAAAATAATGAACGGGTTAAGGATCATTCTTCTTAACTTGTAATTTCTGGACGAAATTCTTTTAAGAGGTGAAGGATGTGACGACCCGAAAATTTTGAACATTTGAAAACGAAATATTTAATTTATGTTAAATACTGGAAGTTATTTTTAACTTGAATTTCAATTATAACTATGAATTTGACAGTTAAATTATTGAATTTAGTAATTTGAAATTGGGTAAAAATTTGAATCTTCAATTTTAAGCTTGTTAAAATTATTTTAAAGGCTTAGAAAATTTATATTGATGATATTGGAGATAGTAGAATTTTTAAAATTGAATTTAAAAGCGATTTGTTCAGTTATGAATTTATATAGTTTAAATCGATATTTAAAAAATTGCCTTCCAAGGCACAGTCTCGGAATTCGACGAAACTAGTTCCATTGGATCCGTAATGTTGTATTATTATCATATTTCAATCATTGTAATGTTTGCAGTGATCGTTTGGCCGTAAGATAAGCACATGCGCTCAAATTTTATCGAAATTTAATTTAATAATTGGGTTCAAAAAGCTATATTCTCAATACGATCGAATTTGGACTCGGAATCTTTTCCGTTGCGTTCGGAATAAAGGTATAACCTTATAAACACCTGGAGGTATACCTTGATTGGAGATCGAGATTTTGAGTTGCGTTTATCGAAACGATTTAATTTGAATTTGAATTAAAAAAAATATCTACTATTGCTGCATGAAAATATTATGTTAAAGCTTTTCATACACATATTATTATTTTTAGCATGTGTCTCGTTTCCTTTGTTAATTTTTACATGCGTTTGAAAGAGGAAGGAAAAAAATATATTAGACAATGCAATCTCATTCAAACGAAATAAATCTAAACAAGCTGAAATCAAAATCGTCCCTTTTAACTTTTCGTTCAGCTGAACGAAAAAAATGGTGGAAAAAAATGTAAGTTCCTTCATATGTGAAATCGACCAAGCTGTGTGCGAATCAAAGAAGCAGCGACTTTCCCCTTTTTCACTTTTGATTTAACAAAGTCGATGTTGGGCGCGGTATCAATACGTCACAAATCATCTTCAACTAATTCGAGTTCGATGTGGCATCATTAGAAGGCGGTGCGAACTCAAGAGGCCGTTGAAGGGTAGGCGCATTCTTGGAATCTCGGTCGGCGATGAACTTGGAGGCGTCGAGATGTGGGGAATCGAAGGTCAAGAAATGGCCGCGTGCTCGAGATCGCAAATTGTCTGGTGATGTTAAGATTGTGGTCGCGTGTGTCGACAGTGCAGCCGCAATCGTTCTCGGTTGATTTCTATAAGGTAATTGATTTTGGGATTTCTTTTATTTATTTATTTAAATGCAATATCAATATATATATACGTATGTGTAGAAAATATAAGATAAATAGCAATAGGAAAATGTAAAAGCCGTCTGTTTAATTAAATATATGTATACAGAGAAGTTTTTGTACATAGTAAAGTAAAATTTTTATTGATTAGTTACAGGAATTATTGTATATATATAGATATATTGAAGAAAGTAAGTTCTATAGTAAAGAAATTTACGGTTTGTTGATTACAGAAAAATATTAATATAAATATACAGATATAAAATATGTATGCATGTTTTAAATTTACTATTTAATTTTTAAAATAATATATAGTGATGATTAACATGTTTAATTAATTTATTCAATTATTTTAGTTACCCAAGATTATTTAAAAAGGAAATTCAGTTTTAAATTTAAATTTTAGTTAAATAAATTTGTTAAAAGGGATTTGTTTAGAAATCAAAAGTATTGGTTTAAAATAAAATCATTGGATAATTGAAATTACCAAATGAAAATTGTTTATTCGATTATTTCGAATATTAATGAACTGTATAAAATTGTCTATACAAGGTCTAATACTGTGAAGAAAAAAGCTGCATTGAAAAATGGTTGGATGCATAAGAAAAGGTGAGATCTTCTCACTCAATCGGATTTTCCGATTTAATTTTAAATTGTTAAATTTAAAATTCTTGATCGTGTACTTGAATGATAAATTATTATCAGTTGTATTGGATTAGATCCTATGCACCGCATAATAGCGAAGGATACTATATAAACCCATATACTGTGATGTTCCACCTCGAAGTGGAATTGGTATTATATATATATTTGGAGTGATTGATTTCCGGCATTATATAGTGGATGAGACCCTATGCGCCCCATAATAACAGATGATATTATTTAATCCCATATACCTCGATATTCCATCTTGAAGTGGAATTGGTATTTAATTATTGTGCTAACATCTGTGGATGCAGGAAAACTGGTTGGAGGGATCCAACTGGATTCCTTAAAATATTAGAATTTGTTTCAATATTGTGTGTTGATTTATTTATAATCTGTGGTAAATATATTTATGATTGAAATCATTGAAGGCTATAGTTTAGCCGAATATATTTTTGGTATTGTAGGATACCAGAAATGAATAAAAAATTGGATTTTTGAAATTTAAGTAGAAAGTTTATAGTAAAATTTATTTTTGAGAATTGAATAAATTTAAAAGAAGGAATTTAAAAGTATAAAGGTTAATTTTTGAAATCTTATCGAATTAATTCCAAAATATGGAAAAAATAAATAAATAGATTTTGGGTAATATTGTTTAAAATTTGAAGAATTTATTTAAAATTGGATTTTAAATAGTTTGGAAGAAATAAAGGAATTTGTTTAAAAAAATTAAATCGACTTAAAATTGATTTGGTGTTTTAAAATAAATCTTTGGGAAATCGATTTGGAAATCGATTTGGTGTTTGAAATAAATGTTTGAAAAATCAATTTGGAATTTGATTTGGTATTTGAAAGTGAATATTTGGGAAATCGATTTGAAAATCGTATATAAGTGGACATTTGGAAATTTAAATTCACAATGGGAATACATAAAGGAAAGAGAAATTTATTTCAAAAATAAATATTGGTTTATTTTTAAAAGTGTGGAAAGAAATTTACAAATTTGGAACGTAAATTTAAAATAAATCAAGAGGGATTTATTAATTGATTTAAATGAACCATTTTGAAATGGAAGTGTATTCTCCCTGGAAAGCCGAGTATGTTTTCAAAGTAGCTTTCAAATATAAATTAAAAATTCTAGAGTTGGTTTTAGAAAGATGTTTGTGGAGAAATTATTTTCTTAAGTTGTTTTAAATTTTTTAAAATAAAATATATATTTAATTGATTATAGAAGTGATTATTTTAAAGATTTAATTGATATTTGATTTAGAAAATGGTTATTTAAATAGGTATACTCTATCTAATAATTTTATTTGAAAATTATTTTGGACTTATGTTTATATGAGATATTAGTATAATATTTTCATAACTAATATTTAAGCAAGTGTTTTAAAATAGTTTTGCTTAAAATATTTCCAAGTATATATGTTTGGATAAGTAATTTAAATTATTCTAAAGTATTTGAACTCGGTAGTTTTTCAGTGGAAATGAATAAATATTTGGAAATATATTCCGCGTAAGGAAAAATGATTTGAAATTTGATTTCAGAGGATTGAAATGTGGAAAATGATTTGAAATTTGTTTTCAAATGGTTGAAGTGTTAAAATTATATCTTGCAAAAATATTTTGGAAATAAATAATTGGGGGAAAATTATTTAAAATCTGGTGATTGTTGTGAATGTTGATTGATAGTTAAATAACCGACTATCAATATTGGCCTTTAAATGGCGTTTGAATTTCGATGCGACCGGGGTTTGGATTCTAAATGGATATTCGAAAACCACATCGAATCTTTGTGTTGGATCTTTCGTTTAAAAGATCAAAGTGGAAATTATTGTGATTTGTTTGAAATCTGAATGTAACACTTATTTTTAAAATAAATGCACGTTATTCGGATTAGCCAGGAGTGGACTTTGTGTCATAAAACCCATTCCGAATAATGATACGATGAAATGGGATTGCATTTGAAGATGGTGTTGAAGACGGGGTATTTTCGAAAGCGAAAGGATTAGCTATCGAATGTCTATGCACCGAATGGCCCTGGTATAGAGATTTGATCACCCTTTGTGATGGGAATTCTGGACGTGATTAGTTATTATCCGGATTTGCAAGGGCTTCTTTAGAAGTGCCTTTGGTTCCGTTCGAACGTGCGACGGACATGTAAGGATGTGTGTCTGACGTTACACTTTAAGACGTAAAGCTGGTTTCTATCAGATATTTCTTTTCATGGCGGATAATTTATTCTCTTAGCTTAACACCCTTCTCTGAGACGTGCGAGTTCAGAGGTTATGTTGTTGATGGTTACTAGTTATACATTCCGAATTTGGTAATGTGGCATACGAAGTGCTGCTGATCATTTGTTGATCGAAGCATGGATTTTGCGAAAAGCGTAGCTTTATGGACGAGACCTCGTCAAACCTCACAGCCCGGAAATGGTCAAAACAGGAAGGATGCAGCAAGACAATTTTAGCGCCCTTAGGGTATGTCCATTTCCTTCTGGAAAAAGGTAGTATCATGGTATGGAGCCCAGATACTTAACTTATGTGGTTGCTACAAATTTATTGTTTTGTGTTTGTTGCTTTGTGGTTGAGGATCCTCGGATAAAGGTCGGTAACGACCGGGGATGGCATACTCGTGGTAGTTACTCATGTTATAGCTTTATTACAGCGTGGGGGTAACTCGGCCTTGTGTTGGCAGAGAGCTGCTTAAGTTCTCGGGGCGTCCCTCCAGAGGCGTACCCATGTGGCAGTAGAAAGTTCCTAAGTCTGACCATTTGTTGGAAATCCAAAGAACAATACACGCCCTGTACGGTTTTAGTTGTATAACCTGCCATGGAATGTGGCGGTAACCTGCTATTGAACATGGTAGCTATAGTAGGCATACAATAATGGTTATATGCTGGCTAAGTTTAATATTATACTTTCGAAATGTTTTTTGCACTATGCACTAATGATAATATTAAAAAGGATTCTGTGTATCAAGCATGTTTGACTATCATAAGGAGAAATCTCCTCCAATTCTGCGTTTGCATTGTGTGTGTGGCGGGATGACTTATGGGAGTTTCATTTTCCAAAAGCATAGCAGATTTCTTTTCCTTTCTTTTTGAAAATAACTGTTTTTAAGATCTCACACCTGTCCCACGACTGATCTGGAGTTTATTGTTCCCTTTCTAAACTTTGGGTGCCTATGATTTTTGACATGGGCAGCCTAGAGTCAGGTTATCTGTTATTCGGGAGCGAAGTCAAGTAATTGCTTTGGAGATTAGAAGGCAAGCTGGATGGCGAGGCGTATCACTTGTATATGTTATATTTCTCTACCGCTATTGTGTTGTTGTAAACTCTGATAATGTGATGTGTAAACTGATATAATTCTTTTGTTTCAAAGATTATTCATTTATCTATTATATATTGTTCCACTGTAAAATGTGAGATTCTGTTATTGTTTCTGTTTCTTCTTCTATCTTCTCCTCCTTCTTTAACCCTAATGGTTCGGTTTTTCGGCATCCGATTGTGCGGCATTTGATACAGTGGATGTATTAATGTCGACTTTCGGGCGTCGAAAAATTGGGTCGCTACAATATTAGTGTTAATTTTAGCATATATGTATCGACAGGCTATTTCGAAAGGTGTAATATGAAGCAACAAATATGTAAATATTTTAGTATTTTATTTAAAATTTTAAAGTGATGTTGTGCTGCTAAAAATGTGTCTGTTTATTTTCTACTTTGCTATGTGATGTCTTGCTCTAAGAAAAGGAATCAAAAGATTTATAACTTTTTGACCTTGAAGTGAGGTTATTGTCGAAAGTCTAACCACTAAACTATTTAGATCTCTCAATGATAAATGAAAGTTGAAGCTAAAATACCTTCCGATCTAGTTAGGATGGTCAAAATGAACAAATTTATCACTTGAGCCTTGATTCCCTTCGGAGAAGTAAAAGGAACATTTTAAGCTACCGAAATAAAACTTAAAGAATTCCAGGTTGCCTTATTAACTCAATATTAAATGCAATTTTTAAATCCTACCTAAAGAATGAGTGGGTATGAAAACTAATCTAAAATTTGAAATCAAATTTAGAAAATTATCTCCTTATTTTGAAAGAAGTTAAGTTGTTCGAAAGAATTCTTTTTCCTGTACTTGTAATTATGTTTGTAGGAAAAAGAAGCTAAAAATTCTATAATTTGAGAGAAAGTGACTTGGAAAGTCAAGGGCATCGCTTCGCGGGGGTTAGGGGAAATATTATTCCAAAAATTCACCTTCGACCAAAGTCAGATGGTCACAAGCAAAGGACAAAAGGAAAGGAGTTTACATCAGACCTTCCAAAAAGGTCGAAGGGATGCAGTCAACAATATGAAGCAGCTCAAGACCTTCCGAAGGAGGAAGAGAGTACTATTCCACAGTATCCGAGAAGCTCTTACCTTTCGAAGAAGGCAAAGAAGTCAGGACGAGGGTGTGCGACCCCAGAACAATCTTTCCGAAAGCATAATAAGCCTTTTAGGCGGTTGGAACACTTACCAAATACCTTTCGACGATACCGAAAAGTTTATGATGAGGGAAACATTCATAAGCCAGCAAAGAATGAAAGACAACCTTCCGAAATCATTCAAAGAATGATTGGATCTCAGCAATATTGAAGTAATAAGCGACCTTCCAACAAATTCGAAGGGTATACAATAGCCGAATAAGTAAGAAACCCTCCGACACCTTCGAAGGGTTCACATACGATATAGATGATAGACCTTCCGACAAGGGCAAAAGGTCCCTAAATGGAAGAAAAGACCCGTCGGTTGCTCTCAAGGATCCACGATGACATGTGAAAGGAAAACCTGTCGGCAAAATCGAAAGGTTAGCAACTACATACAGGAGGGGAACCCTCCGACCCAGTAGAAGTTAAGGGGAAAAAAGCATGGCCGTCGGCGTCTATAAATAAGGCCCAAGGGGTTCTGTTTTGGGGGCGGATTTTCTCTCATTCTAATCTTGTATCTTCTTAATTACATCTCTGTAACCCTAATTGGGTATTGATTCGGGAAATTTAATAAAAGCAAGTATTTCCCGTAAAAAGAGAGAAGTCTTGAGTTTTGTGAATCGCCTTAATGTGTACTTAAATCTTCGCTAGTTGAACTCTTTTTTCAGGTTTAATCCCTTCGAAAGTTTCTTGCCAATGGATATAATAACATTCTTTTTTGAACAACCTCAACATCCCTTCGGAGGTCAATGCCTTACAATCTAAACCCTTTATCTACGTGGGAAATTTTCTTAAGTAAGCATCCTTAAAACCTTCCGAAGTCGTAGAAGCAGCCAATAAAACCTTTTGGTTAAGTTCATAATCCATCATATCCCGATAACTTCAAAACCCTTTCGAATCCTAAGTAGTTATTTACTTAACCTTCCGGTAAGAGCCAATACCATCTCTCCTTGCAGAACCACTTAAAGAAATCCCCTCCTTATTGAGGTAATAAATTTCGTAAGAATTCCCATCAAGGTTCATCCGAACTAGTGGTCATTAACTCGGCAAAGTCGAATGGTTTCATTAAATCTTGTATTTAGACCTTCTCGTTAATATCGGAAAGTCGGATTCAAAGCCTAATCCCAAGTAGAAACACATAGATGACTCTACATATCAACACTTCGGTACAGATCGGCTCAATCACACAACTTGGAGTAACTTTGGGTTACCAACAGAGCAATTACTAATCTTCCTAGAGATACGACTTTCTACCATTTTCCAATAAACTCGTCTACTTGGATTCTTTTGTTTGTCAACCATAAATTTGATTAACACTATGAAAATAACTGTTTAGGGAATTAAAATTTAATTAAGATTGAATTGTAACTTAAATTTGTACCACTGAGATTGCTAAGCCTCTTTTTGAATTACTAAAGTATGTTGTTGAATTAACTTTAATTCTTAAATTATTTTGGAATTAAAAGTTTATAAATGATTTTTAGGTTATACTATTATTTAATAAAGCTATTTGTAAATAATATCTTATTTAAAATGAGGTTTATTAAATAAAAGTTTTATCTATAGTGATTTATAATTATTATCTTGAAAATGATATTTTATAAATGAGATTTTGTAAAGGAATTATGGAGAAAGATTCTTAAATAGTTCTAAAAGTAAAGAAAGATGTTATAAATCATTTTAGAGATTTTGAAAGTATGTTTTGAATCTATTCCGAAAATTTGCAATGAGGTTTGAAATGTGAAGTAAACTTATAAAAGAATTTTTATAAGCGATAAATGGATGGGTTTTATAAAGTGAGTGAGTTTAAAAGTAAGTGATGTTTTAAAGGGGAATTTTTTAGCTGTTTAATATAGAATGTGAAAAGCAAGAATTTTCCAAAATGTTTTTGACAAATACTTAAATTGTTTCCAAGTATAAAAGGGAATGTAAGGAAAAGTGTTTCGAAAGGACCTTTTGATCAAGTTTAATAAAGTGATTTTTATTATCTAAAGTTTAATTAACAAAGGCTTAGAGGATTCCATATGGAATTGAATCAATGTTTGATTGTTGTTAAATTTGATAGTTAAATAATCAACTATCAAATCTGGACCAAAACGTAACTTTGAAAATATCTAGGAGAAACACGAGAATTATATGGTACAGTTACCGTTGGAGGTGCTATACTGTATGTATAAACTTGTTTCGATCTTCTAGGATAATTGATAAGGAAATCCGTCCACAAGCGGTTACGAGGTGAACTCCGCTCTTATCTATTGTCTGTGTATTTCTTGAAGAACCGGAATTGAGCTTACAAAGACTATCGAAAGCTGTTTCAAAGAGACCGAGATCGGATTTGCTATCTAAAAACCACTTTAATCCTACTCAATGTTTCATGTTGAAGACAACTTGAAGATCATGGATCGAATCGAATATGGAGTTGTAAAGTGCAAGTGATATTTTCTATTTTCCTTGGGTGGGATGCCCCTTAATGGATGTCATAGAAAGTAGTGCCTTTGGTTTCATTCAGTCCCAGATTGAACTTGTATGGATGAATGCTAGCATTACATTGATGCCTGGAGGGCGGTGTTAGCATTTTAAGAAGGAATTGCTATTTGTGAAAGTTAAAGCGTAGCCCCAACCCTCATTAACCGGGAATTACTAAAACATGGGAGATGCAGCAGGGCTAGTTAGGTTGCACACATCAAGGGTATGTCATCACCTTTTTAGATGACCACTTATACTTATAGATTTAGTTGTGCAGCGGAGAGCTCCATAAAGGTCGGGAACAATCGGGGTGATGTCATATTCGATACTATCCAGTAAGGGGTAGGTATGTCCTGTGTCGTAGGGATCATTAGGTACAATATCAGTACATTGTTCAAGAGGTGTACTGTGACGGACGGTACCCTAATAGCCCAATCATTTGTTCGAATCCATTCTCCAATAAGCGCCATATGGTTTTGATTGCATGCTAAATAAGTTGGAATGTGAGATGCAAGCATTCTAGCTATTTTGATATTTCGTTATGAACCCTTAGACATTATTATAATATCATTAGATTTTTGTATATAAGTGTTTTGGTTATCATAAGGTAAAAACCCATCCGTGCTTATGTGCGGCATGGTCTTATGAGATACCTTTGATTTTTAAAAGAGTTTTTAAGTAATAATTCAGTTGTTTTGAGTTTACTCACATCAGAACCATGTTTGACCCAGAGTTTTATTTTCTTCCCTAAAAGTTTTGGGTGCTCAAACTTTTTTACAAGCAGCCAAGTAGTCCAGGTTTTATGTGTATGCATTTTGAAGGAGCTTGGAGAGGAGGCTTCTTCAATATCTAGTTATTATCTTATTTCCGCTGTATCTGATGTATAAGGACAGACTGTTTTAACTGTCATAGGATATAATTATTTTAGTCTAACTCTAATGTATCATTTTGTAAATGACTTTGTAAAGTGTTTTGTGATTAATATATGCTATTCCATTGTGTTGTGAGATTCCATGTTTATTAGTTTCTTCTGTCTTTTATCTTTTATCTCCTTTCTTTTCACCTAACTATCTTCCTGTTTGTTCAATTTGGGTTGACATGTGTGGTTTATTTCCTACTTAAACTATATAGAAAAGAGGAACGTTACAAATCTCGTAGGGAAAATATAAAAGTACGATATATAATTCGAGATGTGTACCTTATTTTAGTATTAGCAAGCATATACAGCCAATATAATGCGAAAGCTAGTTCAAAATGCGCAGCATTCACCATTCGCACCTACTAAACACTCAATAAACAATGAGAACAAGTACATGAAAAGTAAAATCAAAATATAACATAAAATAATACAATAACAATATGCTAATGCAACGGGAAAACGTAAAACAAATAATCTCCATTCAATTTGATTTATAACCGTATCAATTTGCATTTTCTAATGTCAATCTTCTATTTATTAAAGACAGTATGATCTACGTAGAACATCCGTATGCAAAATCGTACCTGATCGCTCGCTTGATCACACAATTTCCCTTCCGTAGTAGTATTGTTCACACGACCACTCTAGTGTGGACATAGATTCAGTTCCTTGATTAGAAGCCGCTGTCCTCCTTGCATAATCATATACTATGATAGAGAATCCGAATCAATCAAAATTCTGTATCCAGTGTTCAACATCAAGAATCGAGTGAAAAATCCTAACTCATTCGGTGTAAATCACCTCGAAATTGTATATTCGAATCTGGATCAAACAGGTATGCGAATAAAATAAAATAACCAATAGTTGGATCGTTGAATCGATGACCAAGGCGGGGGCAAGGCTTGTCACAATGCGAGTAGCTATATGGGTTTCGTGGCTTCAATTGTCGCACATAGCACGTCCATGGGGGTGGCATTGGCTCAAGTCGAGGCGGCGCGTAAAGGGGTTGGAGCAACGATCGGCGGCAGCATTCTAGCGCGACCGACGATGAAGTTTAATAAGAAAAGAGAAACATCACACATTCCTAGAGCGAACATGAGCTGATGGAGCAGCGTGTAAAGTTTAAATTTTAAGTTAATTAATTTAGTTAATTATAAATTAATTATATCACATGTTTATAAATTCATAACTTTTCCGCAAGAGGTTCGTTTCGAGCATAGTAAGTTGCGTTGCGTTCGTATCAGCGAGAACTATGCTGTGGAGTTTGATTAAATAAATTCGAAGCTAGTTGTAATTTTGGGTTAAAATTGAACACCTGTTCAGTTTTAATTCAAAATGTAAAATTTTGGCAACTAACAAAATTAAGTGAGTTAATCTCACCTTTTTGGATAATCAGAAATAATTTAGTCAATAGAAAAATTATTTATTGGATGTTTGGATATTTATTATTAATAGTATCAACTGTTTGTATAATTTACTAATTATTATTAGTTGGATTGGTTATATTCCCGTCTATTGGAGCGGATGAGAGCCTATTACGTTCGTATGTAAAAGCGGATAACCCTTTGTACACAATTCCTGCCTCGAAACGGTTAATTAATATTTTTGTGATTATATACCATATGTGATGTGTAGGAACGCTTGGAGGGATCCACTAGGTTTCATCACACTGTTGATTTTATTTTTTATGTATATTGTGATATATGATATGTTGGATGTTATATTGGATGACATGAACATGATTTTGCTTATTAGTGCTTTAGTAGCATTGAGCCTTATATTTTGGTATTTTAAGATACTATAAAATAGTGATTAAATTAAAAAGGAGATTTCTGCGCAATTTTGAAAATTATATATGTTTTAAATAATTATTCCAGAATTATTTTTAGGAGTAATTTATTTTAAAATCTAAGGTAAGATTTTTGGACATATAGTTTAATAGTTTTATGAATATTTTAAAAAGAAGTTTTGAACCATGAATAAAGATTTTTTAAATCTTGGATGACATATCAGTCCTTTATAATGAAAAGATATGGTTTTAAAAAGGTAATAAAAATATTTGGATATAATAGTTATTAATCATCTTCATATAAAGTGATATATGTATATAAGTACATATATTATGATTTATTTAGAAATGTGAAATTTATAAAGGGGATAATCTACAAGGAAGTGAAGATTTGTAAAATCGTATTTTGATAATAAAATTATAGATTTATAAATGAGGTTTATAGATTAAAGGAAACTATTATTGTTTAATAAATGCAAGAATAAATCAAACGGTTGATTTATCATCAAATACGGAATGATATTTTAGAAATGGCTGACTCTATTATGAAAATTGTAGGTGAGGATAAATTAAACTATTAAACGATATTTTATAAATAAAAAGGAATTTATCCATATGGAAGTAACATTAAAATAGATGATGACAGAAGTTTTAAGTAAGATTTATGAATACGTGAGATTCATAAAAGAAATAAAGTTATAAATGGAATTCATAAGTGAATGGGTTTTATGAAATGAAGTTGCATAAAATGGAAAGAGACTCTTAAATATAGTTCTATAAATATGGAAATGACTAGGTTGAAGATTTAAGAATGGATATTTATCAAGGAAATATGTTATGTTTTAAGGTTGGTTACTCATGTAAATATTTCTTAAAGTTGTTTATAAATATTTAAATAATTTTTAAAAGTTAATTATTTAAGTTATTAATATGGTTTGAAATTAATAATAATATTTATTAATAATATTTGGGTAATTTATTATTATTACTTGTATGGTAAAGATTAACGATTGTTTTATTCCTATTGTTTTGAATTATTAGTTATTATTTTTAGGTGGTTTAAAGTTAATAATGTTATTTATTTATGATGGTTTTGAGATTCATAAATAGAGATTTCCAACGGACTGGATTTTTTTATAAGAGGAGCTTATAAAATAGTTTGAAGATTTAAAGGAAGATTATTTACAAGGTAAAGAGGTTTATAAATTGATGGATATTTATAAATTAAATTTAGAAATGGGTTTACAGATTTATAAATTTTTTTTATAAATAATTGCATCATTTTATAAGGGTTTAGAAACGACTTGAGAAATAATTTATAAATGGTTTATAAATGTTTTTAGAAATTTATAATGGAGTTTATAAATGATTTCAGAATTTGGTAAGAAGGAGATCTTTATTGGTGTTTTGGCAAATATACTTATACCGTTGAGATAATTATATGGATATTTTCTAAGTATTGAAAATAAAAGGGTCGTGAATATATTAATGAAAAAGTATTTTGATATAAGTATTTACAAGATGGTTTGAATTGATGAAAGATTAATTAAGGAGGCTTGGTGTTGCTTGGTGCTTCACCAAATGTTGGTTTTTCCTATGGAATTAAATCCCTGATTGAATGTTTTTTATTCGATAGTTAAGTAATCGAATATCGATTTTGGACCAAATGTAACTTTGAAAATATCTTGGAGATACAGTGAGTTATATGGAACAGTCATCTCTGATGTTGTTGTACTGTGCGTGTAAATCTCATCTTTTGTTTTTCTAGGATAATGATAAGGAAATCCATTAATTAACAATTAGAAGGTAATCTTCCATCTTATCTTTGACTGTTTATTTCCTAAAGAACCGGGGTTGAGTTTATCGAAAACTGTCGAATGTTGTTTTGAAGAGACTGGGATCGGGTCTGTTATTTGAAAACCACTTCGATCCATCTCAAACGTTCGAATTGAAGATATCTTGAAGATGATGGAATTAGAGATGGAGCTCCAATCATTTTGTTTAGTCCTAAAACGAACTTGTATGGTTGAATACTGAGGGCAGTTTTATCATTCCAAGTAAGAAGGACTATATAAATGGTAAGAGCGAGGCGTCATCGAGCCCCGCACCTAGGAAATGAATAAAGCAGGGACATATGGTAGGGCTGAGTTAGTCGCACCCTAAGTAAGGTATGATCATCCCAAGTCTAGTGCGATATTCAAGTATGCTTTGGGATCCCATTGCGTGGTTGTTGATTGCAACGGGGGTGATCATTTTCGATGCTACTCTAGAAGGTGGTAGTGCGGGTCCTGAGTAGTAGAGGTGCAACGTGTTGTAGCCTCCCATACATTTTATCTAGAGGTGTGCGGAATTGGTGGGTAGACCCTTACTCTTTCATAGTTGGAATCCATTCTCCAATACGAGCCATCGGTTTTGGTTGTAAATTCTAATATGCTAGGATTTAATTAATGTTACAATTTTGGCTATGACTCATAAGTACTTGTATATTAAACGCTATTATAATATTAGAGGATTTCATATGAAATGTTTTGGTTATCATTAAGTAAAAACACATCCGCATTTATATGCGGCATGGTCTTACGAGATATCTTTGATTTTTGAAAGGTTTCGATAACTTTAAAAGGCTAGAGAGATGAGCTAACTCACAAAAATGCCAGAGATTGATAAAGCTATCAGGTTTAACTAAAATTGAACTGGCATTCAATTTTAACACAAAAACCAACTAGTTTCGAATTTGTCCAATCTAACTCCATAGCATACTACTCGCTACACTCGAAACGGACCTCATATGGAAAAGTTAGGAATTTATAAACATTCGATGTAATTAATTTATAATTAAATAAATTAATTAATTTTAAAATTTAAACTTTACCATATTCTACCTCAACTCTTGCTCACTCCAAGACGCACGTTGTTTATCTGTTTTTATTAAACTTCATCGTCGATTGTGCCAGCACGCCGCCCTTGACCGCTATTCCAGACCACCTACTACGCCGCCTAGACATGAGCCAACGCCACCCCCACATGCGTGCTACGCACGTATCGAAGCCATGAAATGCATATAGCTGCTCGTGTTTGGACGAGCCTCACCACCACACAGTCTTCTATTTGAGGATCCAACTGTTGGTTAAGCTCATATCGTCGTGCTCTACATTTTCCTAGTTGAACGGCCCTTAGAGGCTTCTATCAACCATGCCATTGGATGGCTATATTTTTAATGGCAGCTGAAAATAGATTTAGGGTTCGGGTATGCAAATGAAGGAAGTTGAGGGATATTTATATAAAATCTTTCGAAGTACTACTCATCCGTGAAACTTTCGAACTCCAAACGAAGCGTGCCTCCTGGCGTTCTATATGTCATACCCCTATCCCGAACACAATGGAATATATCGTAAGCCACTTCAGTCATATTCAAAAGATAACTTTTCAAAATCAAATTATGTTAGTTTATATTCCTTTAATTAATTTCTATGCATTTTGAACTTGTACGACCAAACGATATGTCCAATCGCCATAAAATTCGACAGGGTATAATAATTCGCTATTAAATCCACGACAATGCCCCAAAAGGCTAATTTTTCAAATTAATTAAAACTAATAATTTTCGATTTCAATTTGATCACTTTTAAATCTAAATTAATGTCCTTATTTCATCGAAATCCGAGACAATGCCCTAGAAGGCTATTTTTTCACGTTAATTAAAACGAGTGATTTCCGTTTTCAATTTAATCACTTTTCAATCTAAATTAAAGTCCTTCTCATTCAAATAGAAGTTAAATCAACTTTTGAAATCATCTTAATTCAAATTAAATTTAAGATTCACTTATTTAACCAATTTCAAATATTTAATTTACAAATTTAATTATCAAATTAATTGTTACATTTAAAATTCAAGTTATTTAATTTATAAAATCAACTTTTCAATATTTAAAATCAATAAAATAATCCAAATTCAAATGATTGAAATTTTGGGTCGTTACAAGATATTTTTTTAAGTAAGATAAAAGAAAAGATTTGGTATTTCCAAAGGTAAAAAGGGGCTTAATAATCTCATATATACTGAAGGAAATAAAAATGGTTTAAAGCTTATATCTATGAAGAGATATTTATTTGGATGAAAAGGTTTATAAATTGGATAATGTTTATTAAAAATCTACATACCTAACATATTTATCGATATTTGGTTTAGAGAGACCGAAAACTGATTCAATTGATTCCTATCCAAAAACCACTTCAATTCAATATATGCATTCAAAAGTGAAGACATGTTGAAGGAAATGAGTTTGAAGATGAAATTCTTCATAACTAGTGCTACTTACCATTAACCTATGAGGCGATTCCCACATTATTATTATTATATATATATAGTGGCAGTAGTGCCTTCGTTTTGAAAATCTTCGATAGGCAAGGACTACTCGATACTAATCCTAGAGGTGATTTCCGAACAGGATGCAGTTGGAGGAGTGCCGTCAGTATGTCCTTTACGTAGACAACTTGTGTAGATGAATGTTTGACATTGCATTCTAAGAACACGTAAATTGGTTTTTACAAATGTACATCTATTTAGCGGTGTAGGGGGTAACCTCTTATAAACTTAACACCCTTCCTTAAGGCTTATGAATTCAAGGGTTGTACTTTTGTGGAAATCAATGGTGTGTTGTTATAAATGGAAATTTGGTATTCTAAGTGGAATTTACTTTGTGTAAAGTAAAGCATGGCCACACTGTGACAGCCCGCAAATCCGTAGCCCTTGAGTCAACACTATTCTACATCAATTAACTCAAGTGGAACAGAAATACGAAACATTAGGGTTAAAGCAAAAGAGATAGAAGAAGAAAAACTAAACAATATCAGAATCTCATAGTCGCAGCGGAATAAACTATAATAGTAAATAATAGGTCTTTACACAAAATGAAACCGTATCTATTTTATACAGCATAACATCAGAGTGTTTCATACAAATAACATTTACCAGTCAGACAAATCCATACAATCACAGCAGTGGATATATATACTAGTACAGATAATACGTCTCGGACTCCAGCTCCTCTCCTGCTCCATAACATCCTGTCCTGAACATATAATACTCGGTCTGACCCGAGCATTATAATGGAATAACACCCGAGTCAGTCTGGAATACCAGTTGATAATAATGCATCCAAATTGATTATTAAAGTATCAAAATCCTTTTGAAAACAAAAGCATCCCGTAAGACCATGCCACAAATAAACATGTCGGGTTTTTACCTTACGATAGCTAAAACACTTTTTTATAGAAAACCTTTGATATTATAATAGGGTCTATATACAAATACTTATAAAATAGCCGAAATTGTTACATCTATTAAATTCCAGCTACTTGCCACAGAGTGGGTAATACAAACAAAACTCGTACAAGGCTCGTAGGGAGAATGGATTTCCAACAATGACTAGGAACTGGGGTACCACCTATCACAGTACGGGGCCTAGATCACCGTACCGAGGACCATGCCCAATCCCCTGCAACACAAGGCCAGACCTGTCCCTTACTGGACAGTTCCGAATAAGACCACCCCGCGGTTGGGATCAGCAACCGCACCACTAAGCCGAATAAAAAGGGACATCTAGACAGGGATGACCTTACTCTCAAGTGGGGGCTACCCACGAAGCCATGCTGCATATCCCCTGATTTTTAGTCATTCCCATTTGATGATGCTTGAGGCTAAGCGTTGCTTTTAGAACGTTTCACTTAGAATGCCCATCGCCCACCTGACGATGTTCCGAAAGCATTCGTCCACACAAGTCCGTCCCGGGTTCGAACGGAACCGAAGGCACTACTCCTACTACATCCAATTTGGAAATATCCTCAGGATTAGTAGCGACTAGCCCTTGCACTTCACAGCTCCATCTTCGACCCGAACACGTTTTTCGTATGAAACGTACAAACCGGATCGAAGTGGTTTTCGAGAAATAAATCTCGATCCCGGTCTCTTTGAAACGATCAACGCATTTGTCCATGTTGAAATCGGTGATTTAACTATCAATTAACATCCATAAGCATCCATCACACAATAAACAATTCCCGATTATTTATTTTCCTCAAATATCTCTTACAAGATATATTTCCATTTTCAAAATTCCTTTGAGACTCTTTTAAACCAAATTCTTTCGTGGAATAGATTTCCAAATCTTACTTCCTCTGAAAAAATCCAAGTACCCATATTTAAGGTTGAAAATAATATAAATACTTTATTTTGAAAATACATTAAAACATTTACATTAACACTACTTACATACTTAATTTAAAATATATATACCTTTAAAAATGTTTCGAATAAAACTACTTTATAAAATAAAAACTATTATCTTTAAAATAAGTTAAGTCATACTAGATTTTAAATAAATCTATGAATTACTATACAAGTTTCACATAAAACTTTGTTTGATTATCTTTAAAACAGAACCGTTTTATAAAGTATGAATATTAATAATATTCTTTAAAACATAGTTCTAATTACCCTTTTAAAATAATTACTTCTATAGTTACATTGATAAATGTTTACTTTTAAAATTCTTACAACTTAAAGTATTTCTTGAAATCATTCTTTAATAAAACTTCAAAGTTTTAACTTTTTCAATAAAATAGCTTTAAATACGTACTTGGCAACTCAGGGAAATATACTTCCATCTTAGAATAACCAAAGAATTCTTTTTATCAATCCAACACGATTTATCCCAAATCAATTTTATGTTCATCCCGTAAAACCCTTTCCATACTTTAAAAATAGCTCCTTTTATTTTAAACACATTGCCATCTCCTGGAAATCACTTTCAAACATATGTTTAAAATATTTAAAATAAGCTTTGGAAATCATTTAAGTGAAAATAGTACTTAAGGAAATATATAGGGGTTTCCTAAGTATTTTAAAATAAAATTTAACTTTTAAAATAAGGTTATTAAATTAAATATTCATATTAAAATTTCTTTATGGAAACTTAATACTACTTTACCAGTTAAAAATAATAAATACCATAATTACTAAATCAAATATTTGCTTTCACTAAAAACAATTTAAAATAATATTTCTTTCTAAAATATTCTAACATATTTAAGCTACAAATTTATATTTGAAAACTTTTATTAAAAACATACTAAAGTTTCCAGGATAAAGCACACTTCCCATTCTTTAAGAAATAAATATCGCTATTCTTTTAAACAATTCACATTTCCTTTATAGATCACATTTCCAAACACTTCAAAATATCGACCAATCTTCTTGAATTTAATCCCTTTTAAAATTCTTTATTTAGGAATTTCTTTTATATCCTTTAAACCCAATTCATCTATTTATATTTAACATTTTCAGGTTGTATTCACCCAATCACAGCACAACACAATTTAAATTTTCAATTTAATTCATTGCAGCATATAAATAAATGCAGCATAACAAAATCTAAACAAATTATCACAGAATAATAAATAAGACATATCATAGAATATAAATTAATTTCTATTTGTGGGGGATCCAGTTGGATCCCTCCAACCTGTTTTCCCTGCATCCACAGATATTAGCACAACAATATATATCACTTCTATCATATTCAACCAATCAATCAATCATTTAAATATTGACTATTTAAATTAACTAATATTCCAGATGTGAGTGACTTAAACTCACCTTGTGTTTCGGCGAGCGTTCGAAATTTAAATTAAACCGAACGACGTTCGATTTAACTCAAATTTCTACTTGCCCGGAATGATTCCCGAACTGCACCATTGCGTAGTACGCATCTCTGTGATTCCGGCGCCATAAATTTCGTTCGAATATGATATTATATGAAAGAGTTATTCAATTATAAAGATTTGAAAATAAATTTAAAACAATTTTCTCTCTCTCTCTCTCTCTCTATATATATATATATATATATGTATGTATGTATGTATTATTTTATTTATTTACCAAAACAACGGCCGAAGGGCCCCCTAGCCTTCTTCCTCATGTAACTAAAACGCGCAAGCTCCAGGAAGCACACAAACCCACTGCCCCATCTAGGGCTTCGCACCGCACCTCCTATACTCCGCTACACGTTGATCGTTACCCACCATCTCGAAGCCCAAATCGACACGCACCTACGGCCGAAGCAGTGCCGAGCTCGGTCAACCTATGACCTCGAAAACGAGCACAAACTACATGCGTACGCGGCCGAAATCCTCCTCCTTTGGTCGACGAAAACCCATCTCCACCGCTCGTAACGTAGAGTTCAACGAGCTCTCGATCTTTGCAGTTGAAGATTTCTGAAATTATTGAGTGGATCTAGAGTAAAACGAGAAATAGGAGGCGACATTTTTGGCCATTGAACGATATAAGTGGCGGCCGGTGTAATTTACTAGGGTTTTAGCCCTAACGTGAATATATATAATATTATTTAGTATTATTTTAATATTCTTTCCACTTTAACAAAAAATTTACAATCGAACTCTAAACAACAAATGCTGACAGGCGTTTCTAAGGTTTTTCCATGTTCCGGACACAATGGAACTTGTTTTGTAAGCTAATTCGATCATATACGCGAGTTACGGAAATAAACGATCAATTTTAAATTAAACCGATTAAAATGATTTCTATGCGTTTCGAGCTGCCACGGTCAACCGACAACTCCGATTGCTACGTAAATTGAAATCCGATAAAAACTAACTATTACGGATCTGATGGGACTGGTTTCATCGAATTCCAAGACTGTGCCCCGGAAGGCTATTTTAACTCGTTTATCAAATTGAGCGATTTACTGAAAGTATCAAAAACGCTTAAATTTTCACTTTTAAAATTTTATTAAGTTGATAATAAATCATATAAAATTTATAATCGCATTAAAAATCATTCTGGCTCATTCCAGACCAAAATCTGATTATTTGCAATATTTTATTACTAAATTCTATTATTAATTTAATATAAAAATCCAAATGATAACTTACCGACTCTCAAATTCATCGAAAAAATCCAATAATATTATTTATAACCAATCGAACTTAAAAATACATTTAAACATCATTTTTATAACCATTTACACCCAAATCCACCTTTTATCCAAATTTCGGATATTTAATTATTATTATTCAATTTCAAATTAAATCTCCACATTAGAAATTATGACTTGTTATTTTTAATTTAAACCAATTCTTTTTAGTTCAAAATTAATCCAAAACCCATATTAAACATTTAAAATGAGTTAAATGTTCACAAATCCCGTGTTAGAAATTCTGTGATGTCACATTCCTCCCCCCTTATAAAAATTTCGTCCCCGAAATTTGCTAAGGTAGAAAATATTCTCAAACTCATTTACTTACCCAATTTGCTTCATTAAAAGCTCATATTCCTTTCCAAAATCCTTTAGCTTAATCCCCAAACTCATTTGCTTCATTTACTCCAAAGCTTTAAATTTTAACTTATAACTTTCCAAGTTAATAAGTTTTCAAAATCCTAAAAAATTTCAAACTCCCAAAATTTTCGGAAAATTTTAGCAGAGTCTCCCCTGCACGGAGGAGCTTTCGCGATATCGCGATACAGATAAATATATATACATCGACCCACACGGTCGAAAACCAAAATATATCACAACAAATATATCATTTCCCAATTATATTTGCGTAGGCGTGCCTTTTTTAGCAAATTTAAAGCAAGCGGCTAATATAACGCATATACGCGCTCCAACTCTATCGATCGTCTTCCGTACCTCTACTTACTCAACAAACTCATCAGTTTTCAAAGATATGAACATTTTTAACAACATTTCCAATAAAATGTAAGCCAACATATCCATTTACATCCCAAACAACACTTTGCATAATTTCATAAGTAAATCATATTTTAAAGCATATACAAAGTTCCTTTTCTAATGCCAAACTCCAAGCTATTTCACACAAAGGATTTTATATACAAGTTTTGCTATGTTACCTTCATATTCTATCCCATTTCCGAATTGATTTCCCAGTCAATTTCCTTTTTAATTTGATACATTTGCACTTCTATTATGATCCACTTATATTTATACTCAAATCCATTATTAAGATTTTAGCCCATTCTACTTTCATCCAAACCAACTTCATTTTACTTCACTTGAATGATTTACATTCAAGTTTACTATATACCATTCATATTTATTACAACCAATTCATTTCTATTTCAATATGAATAACATATGCCTTACTTACATTTCTTTATTTTAACTTACATTCCCAATTTGATTTACAATTAAATTTTATCTTAAACTTGAAACATTTGCATTCCTTTTATGATCCATTTCCCTTCATATGCAAAATCACTTAATAACACTTCAATCCATTCCAATTAATTCTAAACCAAATCAGTTGCTGTTTAAACAACTCAATTCTGAATACATGCAAATACTCATGTCATTCAAACAAAAATAATCACCACTTAAGCTCATAACCATTAAAATTAATTTTAGTTTAAATTTGTATTAATTTTATTCAATTTTGCATGGTTCACAATCCAAGCATTCTTGCTTTATCACAATTATTGAAGTAAATCTCCATATTTATATTTCCAATTCATTCTCCATATAGGTTTATATTAATATCATTCAATTTTGGTTTATATACAAATCATACATTCTTATTTCATCCCACTATTTAATTAAATCCATTTCACTTGCATTTAAATTTTATTATCTAATGAAGTGTCATTTAAAGTTATCACATAAGCTTAACAATAACCATCTCACTATTTTCTTAAATAGTTTCGATTCTTTTCCAAATCAACTATTAATTAATTTTGCTCCAACTAGCTTAAATATTCACCAAATTTTAATTTCAAAGTAGTATTTTCATCCAATTCTACTTTATATTCAATAATTTAATCTTTTATTGATTCTAAGGTCACCTCAAATCATTTCACACACCTGGATTTTATTTACAGTTCAAATCATCAATATTAAAATCCAATACCAGTATCCCTTCACACTTCCAATATTTATTATCAAAATCAAATCCCACACCAAAATTAGATTTTTATTTATCTTAATTAGTTCATTAATCGTATGTGTCGAATTTCATTTAATTTAGCTTACGCTAAATTCATCTTCATGCTATTCTTTTAATTTCAGTTCAGTGAATATTCAATTGTTCAATATCATTTCAATTAGATCAAATTCCCTTTCCATTTCATTCCTGTCTAAATTAAATTCAAGTTCAACTAAATTTTCATTTAGCAAATTAAATTCATTCAACTTCCTTTACTACTTAAATAAGAGTTGAATTCCATTCAATATTGTTTATAATACAACTGAATTTTGAATTACACCTCAATCCAATTTATTCCTCCATAAATAAGTTCAAAACTTATTTTCTAACTTAAGTTCATTCACTTCTTTTATATCTCACTTCTTCTTATCTTACTTTACATTTCATTTAGGATTAAGTTTGAATTCACTATACCATTCAACTATTTCCCATTTGTGATTACAATTTCTTTTTTCTTGGGTTACAATCAAATTTTCCATTCTTAAGTTCATCAACCTTTTACTTAAAAGTTTATATTGCCCATTTTAATCCATTACATGTTATAATCACATTTCCTATTTTCTATATATATGTATCTCTGAATTCTTAAGGATACAAATTTTATTTCACTTTAATTCTTTGTACAATTTTAAATCCACAACTCCAGATTTAAGTATAGCACTTAATAGATTATGGGTACAATTTGTTACTCAATGACCCACAATTACAAAGTCATTTTTCTTTTCAACTTAACCCAAACCAATTTAATTCCAATTCTCAATTTTATTTAACTTATCCAAAGTTAAATTCAAATTTCTATTCAGTTCAATATACTCAAATTAAATTTTAATTTCAGGATTAAAATTTCATTTTCCTTTCTTACTTAAATCAACCTTACCTTAAAAGTTATAGTTGATTTATTTTACTTTTCACATTTTTACTTTAAACAGAATTCCCAGAATTCAATCACCCGATTTTATTTCAAAACCCTTTTGAAATAATAATCAACACATACTCTCTTGATACACCAAATCAAATCCCCAGATTCCAAAACAACATGGTTGTACCAAAAAAATCCACTTTTTTTGAAATTTTCAAAACAACTATTATGCCTAACAAGTCCAAACAATTATCATAACCAACCACTTTGGTAGCAATCCATCACTTTAGAAACTCGAAAATGAATTCTAATGATGTGGCCAGCATCATCAGGATTATTTTCCAACGACTGAAGTGAGTTCAATGTTTTCTTACTTTCCCAAATTCATTTTCAAAACAGTTTCCATTCAAAAATATTACCCCAAATAATACTCCATTATTGGCTTCAAACACCTTAGCAAACATTTCAAACTTTCCCAGGATTTTTAATTTCCAAACCTTTAGTTTCATTACATTTTTCAAAATTCCCAGGATTTAAATTCTGGTTTAATTTAAATTTAGTTATTCTCTTTTGAATAATTTATACCTAAAGAATTTTATTAGATTACAACCATTTCAAATTTAGGATTAAATTTTTGATTCTTATTTAATTATAGTATTAACAACCAATCATCCAAAAATATAGATAATAATTTCAGAAAAATTATTCCTTTTATATCAAAATATAATTTTAGGTAAAATTATTTCATTTACCATTTTTAAAACAATACTATGTCGGTTTATCTTGTTCAAGAGTTTAGAAACCCCTATCGATACGGTTGTACTTCCCATACCGACCAGAATTCATAAACACTCAACCGATAAGTCAACACAGTATAAAAACAATTTTATATCCACTAACAAGTACGCTCTCATAACTATTAATACACTCAACTCATTATAGAGTACTTCTGACTCTATTTAATGAGTAATTTCCCCACCAAAGCCTAAGTTGTCGCCAACCTAAGCTATGATACCAAGTGTGGCAGCCCGCAAATCCGTACCCCTTGAGTCAAAACTATTCTACATCAATTAGATCAAGTGGAACAGAAATACGAAACATTAGGGTTAAAGAAAAAGAGATAGAAGAAGAAGAACTAAGCAATATCAGAATCTCACAGTCGCAGCGGAATAAACTATAATAGTAAATAATAGGTCTTTACACAAAAGGAAACAGTATCTATTTTATACAACATATCATCAGAGTATTTCATATAAACAACATTTACTAGTCAGACAAATCCATACAATCACAGCAGCGGATATATATACTAGTACAGATAATACCTCTTGAACTCCAGCTCCTCTCCTGCTCCATAGCATCCTGTCCTAAACATATAACATTCGGTCTGACCCGAGCATTATAATGGAATAACACCCGAGTCAGTCTGGAATACCAGTTGATAATAATGCATCCAAATTGATTATTAAAGTTTCAAAATCCTTTTGAAAACAAAAGCATCTCGTAAGACCACGCCACAAATTAACATGTCGGGTTTTTACCTTACGATAGCAAAAACACTTTTTATAGAAATCCTCTGATATTATAATAGGGTCTATATACAAATACTTATAAAATAGCCGAAATTGTTACATCTATTAAATTCCAGCTACTAGCCATAGAGTCGGTAATACAAACTAAACTCGTACAAAGCTCGTAGGAAGAATGGATTTCCAACAATGACTAGGCACTGGGGTACCACCTGTCACAGTACGGGGCCTAGATCACCGTACCGAGGACCACGCCCGATCCCCTGCAACACAAGGCCGGACCCATCCCTTACTGGACAGTTTCGAATAAGATCACCCCCCGGTTGGGATCAGCAACCACACCACTAAGCCGAATAAAAAGGGATATCTAGACAGGGATGACCTTACTCTCAAGTGGGGGCTACCCACGAAGCCTTGCTGCATATCCCCTGATTTTCTGTCATTCCCATTTGATGAATCTTGAGGCTAAGCGTTACCTTTTAGAACGTTTCACTTAGAATTCCCATCGCCCACCTGACGATGTTCCGAAAGCATTCGTCCATACAAGTCCGTCCCGGGTTCGAACGGAACCGAAGGCACTACTCTTACTACATCCAATTTGGAAATATCCTCAGGATTTGTAGCGACTAGCCCTTGCACTTCACAGCTCCATCTTCGACTCCGAACACGTTTTTCGCACAAAACGTACATACCAGATCGAAGTGGTTTTCGAGAAATTAATCTCGATCCCGGTCTCTTCGAAACGATCAACGCATTTGTCCAATATTGATAGTCGGTGATTTAACTATCAATTAACATCTATAAGCATCCATCACACAATAAATAATTCCCAATTATTTATTTTCCTCAAATATCTCTTACAAGATATATTTCCATTTTCAAAATTCCTTTGAAACTCTTTTAAACCAAATTCTTTCGTGGAATAGATTTCCAAATCTTACCTCCTCTAAAAACATCCAAGTACCCATATTTAAGGTTGAAAATAATATAAATACTTAATTTTGAAAATACATTAAAACATTTGCATTAACACAACTTACATACTTAATTTAAAATATATATACCTTTAAAAATGTTTCGAATAAAACTACTTTATAAAATAAAAACTATTATCTTTAAAATAAGTTAAGTCATACTAGATTTTAAATAAAGCTATGAATTACTATACAAGTTTCATATAAAACTTTGTTTGATTATCTTTAAAATAGAACCATTTTATAAAGTATGAACATTAATAATATTCTTTAAAACATAGTTCTAATTACCCTTTTAAAATAATTACTTCTATAGTTACTTTGATAAATGTTTACTTTTAAAATTCTTACAACTTAAAGTATTTCTTGAAATCATTCTTTAATAAAACTACAAACTTTAAACTTTTTCAAAAAAACAGCTTTAAAAGCATACTTGGCAACTCAGGGAAATATACTTCCATCTTAGAATAATCAAAGAATTCTATTTATTAATCCAACACGATTTATCCCAAATTAATTTTACGTTCATCCCGTAAAACCCTTTCCGTACTTTAAAAGTAGCTCCTTTTGTTTTAAACACATTGCCATCTCTTGGAAATCACTTTCAAACATATGTTTAAAATATTTAAAATAAGCTTTGGAAATCATTTAATTGAAAATAGTACTTAAGGAAATATATAGGGGTTTCCTAAGTATTTTAAAATAAAATTTAACTTTTAAAATAAGGTTATTAAATTAAATATTCATATTAAAATTTCTTTTTGGAAACTTAATACTACTTTACCAGTTAAAAATAATAAATACCATAATTACTAAATCAAATATTTTCTTTCACTAAAAACAATTTAAAATAATATTTCTTTCTAAAATATTCTAACATATTTAAGCTACAAATTTATATTTGAAAACTTTTATTAAAAACATACTAAAGTTTCCAGGAGAAAGCACACTTCCCATTCTTTAAAAAATAAATCTCGCCATTCTTTTAAACAATTCACAATTCCTTTATAGATCATATTTCCAAACACTTCAAAATATCGACCAATCTTATTGAATTTAATCCCTTTTAAAATTCTTTATTTAGGAATTTCTTTTATATCCTTTAAACCCAATTCATCTATTTATATTTAACATTTTCAGGTTGTATTCATCCAATCACAGCACAACACAATTTAAATTTTCAATTTAATTCACTGCAGCATATAAATAAACGCAGCATAACAAAATCTAAACAAATTATCATAGAATAATAAATAAGACATATCACAGAATATAAATTAATTTCTATTTGTGAGGGATCCAGTTGGATCCCTCCAACCTGTTTTCCCTGCATCCATAGATATTAGCACAACAATATATATCAATTCTATCGTATTCAACCAATCAATCAATCATTTAAATATTGACTATTTAAATTAACTAATATTCCATATGTGAGTGAGTTAAACTCACCTTGTGTTTCGGCGAGCGTTCGAAATTTAAATTAAACCGAACGACGTTCGATTTAACTCAAATTTCTACTTGCCTGGAATGATTCCCGAACTGCACCATTGCATATTACGCATCTCTGTGATTCCAGCGCCACAAATTTCGTTCGAATCTGATATTATATGAAAGAGTTATTCAATTCTAAAGATTTGAAAATAAATTTAAAACAATTTTCTATATATATATATATATATATATATATATATATATATATTTTATTTACCAAAAAAAAGGCCGAAGGACCCCCTAGTCTTCTTCCTCACGTAACTAAAACGCGTAAGCTCTAGGAAGCAAACAAACCCACTCCCGCCATCTAGGGCTACGAACCGCACCTCCCATACTCCTCTACACGTCGATCGGAACCCACCATCTCGAAGCCCAAATCGCCACGCACCTACGGCCGAAGAAGTGCCGAGCTCGGTCAACCTATGACCTCAAAAACGAGCACAAACTACATGCAAACGCGGCCGAAATCCTCCTCCTTTGGTCGACGAAAACCCATCTCCATCCCTCGTAACGTAGAGTTCAACGAGCTCTCGATCTTTGCAGTTGAAGATTTCTGAAATTATTGAGTGGATCTAGAGTAAGAGGAGAAATAGGAGGGGACGTTTTCGGCTACTAAACGATATAAGCGGCGGCCGGTGTTATTTACTAGGGTTTTAGCCCTAAATGTGAATATATATAATATTATTTAATATTATTTTAATATTCTTTCCACTTTAACAAGATTTTTACAATCCAACTCTAAACAACAAATGCTGACAGGCGTTTCTAAGGTTTTTCGGCGTTCCGGACACAATGGAACATGTTTCGTAAGCTAATTCGATCATATACGTGAGTTACGGAAATAAACGATCAATTTTAAATTAAACCGATTAAAACGATTTCTATGCGTTTCAAGCTGCCACGGTTAACCGACAACTCTGATTGCTATGAAAATTGAAATCCGATAAAAACTAACTATTACGGATCCGATGTGACTGGTATCGTCGAATTCCGAGACTGTGCCCCGGAAGGCTACTTTAACTCGTCTATCAAATTGAGCGATTTACTGAAAGTATCAAAAACGCTTAAATTTTCACTTTTAAAATTTTATTAACTTGATAATAAATCATATAAAATTTATAATCGCATTAAAAATCATTCTGGCTCATTCCAGACCAAAATCTGATTATTTGCAATATTTTATTATTAAATTCTATTATTAATTTAATATACAAATCCAAATGATAACTTACTGACTCTCAAATTCATCTAGAAAATCCAATAATATTATTTATAACCAATCGAACTTAAAAATACATTTAAACATCATTTTTATAACCATTTACACCCAAATCCACCTTTTATCCAAATTTTGAATATTTAATTATTATTATACAATTTCAAATTAAATCTCCACATTAGAAATTATGATTTGTTATTTTTAATTTAAACCAATACTTTTTATTTCAAAATTAATCCAAAACCCATATTAAACATTTAAAATGAGTTAAATGTTCACAAATCCCGTGTTAGAAATTCTAGGAAGTCAAACACACTATCCTTACATCCCGAAGATGATATGGGAAACTATATGGTCCGAAGGAAGTATTATAATATTATAAACTATCGGATATTCATGGACAAAAAGGGTTTGCAGCCTTAGAGTTTAAATGAAAATGTATAGTGGTGTATGAGTCCCTATATGAAAAGTCACCGGATACACTGATTCATAATAATGGAACAGTACAGTATAATGGTGTATGAGTCCCTTATGACAAGCTACCAGGTACTATGATTGCTATATGCAGAGCCCACAATGGGAGGAAAAGGCCACTAGTTCCTTATCATGTTGGAAATATAATTCCAATACGAGCTATATGATTTTGATTGTATTCCCAAAAGAACTGTAATGCCTTGCAAACATTTTAGCTACCCTTTGGTGCCATATACTATGTCGACTTATCTAGGTATTTGTACTTTCTTTGTATATACATTTATTTGAAAATTGTTTTCAAACCAATGTCATTAAAAATAATATAAAAATATTTTAATATGAAGTATTTTTGTTATCGTAAGGTAAAAACTCATCTATGTTTATGTGCGGTGTGGTCGTATGAAACACCCTTTCATTTCAAAAAGGTTTTGTTTTAGCATCAGTCTGATCTATGACACTGTCATATATTTATATTTATAATTTGTGTTTCTCATGTTGGTTCGCCATGCCTGATCCATGTATTCTTAATACTGAGGTCAGGTTCGAGTAGTTTCAGGATTTCCTGAAGATGCTTGGAGCTTTCGAAGGAGAGCTAGATATATTCAACAACGTATGGACGTAGATTACTTTTCCGTTGTATTTATTGTTTTATAGCATTTGTAACAACGGATGTTTATAACTTTCTAGACTAAGCTTAGGTAAAACACTAATATATGTATTTTAAATTTTCTGCTATAAAGATTATTGATACTATAAATTATTCCATTCATGTGAGATTTTGTGCCATCTTTATTTTCTTTTATCCTTTACAATTGGTTTTTTCGGCACTTGAATATTTGGCATGCCATACATTGGGCGTATTAGTGTCGATATTCGAGGGGAAATCCTATTCATTACATACATTGTATTTATGAGTAACTACTTAGAGTACTATTATTGGTATGGATAGTTAAAACAGACCGTCCGGACATTTGTTGATATATATACATAAAATAATGCAGTGGAAATAAGAATACCACGGTAAGGAAAACATATAGCTCCTCCTCAAGAGCCTAATCAACATCAATGAATTCTTGCCTTTCTAAGACTCATCAAAAGTGCATACAAGGAATTTAGGGAACACAATAGCCACGTGTCAGGTATATGTTAGTGTGAGAAACATAAGAAATATGCATACAACATAAAATAGCACCTTTTGAGACCATCGAGATGGTTATCCCCTCAAAAGAGCTAAGCATCTAATAAGTACATATTGTGATATAATAGATAACTTCTAAGGTGAAGAATATAAATAAGAAAATAGTTGTGCTACTAAATCTCATGACACAACAATATTGAAGTATAATCAAAATTGCTAAGGCACGTTTGCATGTGGATTTTTCACTGGAGACACCCTTAGTACAACGAGAAGGTTCTCTTGACAAGGGTCAAAAAGTACCTTCCAAGAATAGTGCATCTCAAGATAAAAAATATACCAATAATGCAAACAATAACTTGACCTCCCCTAATGTGTGATCCGAATATCCTTAAATCCCACCAGCCAACTTATCGAAATAATCTCTAAATATTGAGTTGATATACCTAAGAGCTAAATGTAAAGACCCTCCCTTCCGAGTCTTAGATGTCGATAGTAATACTTCCACTGTATTCACGTATCGAACATCGAAGTGCTGGAAGGAAGGATTTTTCCCCAAAAAAAGAAAGAAAAGACAGAATGGAATCTCACATCATCACGAGTAATATATAGTATACAATAAGTCTTTATCAAAAGAAGACTATAATATACATACATCAAATCAGAGTATATTAATCACTAATCATCAACCTGGATGGTTATCACAACTGTCCTTATAATTATTGACAAATAACTACTATTATAGCAGCAATGAAATATAATATACGTGAATACAACATGAAGGCATCTAGCTCATCTCCTAGAAGCTCCAAAGTGTCCGAACTAGATCTATACATGTATTTGGTCGGACATGAGTATTATAATAAAATAACACCCGGATCAGTCTGGTAAACCAGCATGAGAAACACACCTTAATTGGATTTTAATGTTACAAAAATATTTTGAGAATAAAGGAATCTTGTAAGACCATGCGCAACATGAACACAAATGGATTTTTATCTTACGATAACCAAAACATTTCTATAAAAAATCTGGTGATATTATAATAATGCCTAGGATACAAATACATATTAATAATAGCCAAAATTGTTATATTATTAAATTCCAGCATAATGGGTTATAATCAAGCATGCATGGTGCACATTGGAAAATGGGTTTCTATACAACGATAAGGCACCGGGGTGCCACCTACCTTGGTATACCTCTAGGAAAATGTACCAGGAGTCACACATGGACTCCCTCCTAACATAGGATCGGCCTACTCCTTATTGGTTAACATTGAATATTTCATCACCCCGGTTGTTTTTGCAACCTTTCAGAGAGCTCACATGCACAACCAAATCCATAAATGAACATGTCTATAAATCAAATGACAGCACGTGCAACCCACTTAGCCTTACTGCATCTCTCCCGATTTTAGTCATTCCCGATTGATGAGGCTTGAGGATAAGTTTTACCTTTTTATTATAGCAATCCCACTTGGAATGCTAACACTGCCCTCCGAACAGAAATGCAATGTCGGTATTCATCCATACAAGTTCGTTCTAGGTCTGAATGGAACCGATGGCACTACTATTACTACATTCATTTTGGTATCAGCCTCAGGATTGGTAGCAGTTATCCCTTGAACTTTACAGAGATTAGTCTTCAATAATTTTCGAGATATTCCAATTCGAAATGCTAGTGCCAGTTCGAAGTAGTTTTTGGATAACATATCTGATCACATTCTCTCTGAACAAATAATGATAATTTAAAACCGGCCTAGTTTAATAGTCTGTTATTAAACTATCGAATAAACAAACAAACATCAATTGAATCATGGATTTATTTCCATAGAAAACCAACATTGGTTAAAACAATAAACAACCACTAAACTCTTTAATAATTACTTCCATGAATAAAACTGCTTTGTAAACACATGTATAAAAATACTTTTACAAAGATATAATCACAAACCCTTCATACTCTCATTTATACTTGGAAATATATCCATATACTTATCTCAACATATAAGTATATTCGCAAAAAACTACACTTTCACTACTTAGAAAATGTTTTTATGTAACTCTAACATAATTTTAAAAACTGCTTTTATAACTTTCTAAAACCATTTATAAAACGTATTCATTTATAAAAGTCATTTATTAAGAACCTTTATAAAAAAATCTTTATATATCTAGAACTCCATTTTATTTTATAAACTCTTTATTAAATGAAATTCATTTAAAATCATTTATCATTTATAAATAAAATCAAATTAATAAATTAATAAATTTAAAACATCATAAATAAATAATTATTCTTATTTACTTCAAAACATTATTATCATATCATAATAATTATTGACAACAAAATAATATAAACAAGAAATAATTATTAAGTTCAAAGCATTATAAATAAAATAGTTAATAATTTAAAACATTATTAAATAAAAAATAATAGTCAATCCTCAACATTATTATAACAAATAATTAACTTCCAAAACATTATTATTAATAATAAATATTAACCACAAAATATTATTAATGAATAATAATTATTATCTACTACCAATATTAAATATTTAAGTAAAGAAGTTTTCACAATACTAAAATATTGATAAATAACTTTAAAACGATAATAAATATTAATAAACAACTTTTAAAAATTATTAAGATATTAATGAATACTTTTTAACATTTTTTAAAAATAGTAAACAACTTTAAAAATTATAGAACAGTAATAATTTACCATAAAAGAGTACTTCCCAAAATGCTTTTATAAATATTAGAAAAGATAAATAAAAAGGTTAAAGTAAAATATAGAAGTTTTGAATGCCCAACCTCTAAATAATTATTCTCGAAAGCCCAAATTCATCTTTAAATATCATTTCCAGATCAAAAAAATTCAAGCCCAGTGGCAATTAACTGTATTTTTGTAACGACCCGCTATTTTGGACTATTCGCATCACCACATGTCGTGCTTGAATAATTCAAAATACTGAATTGTTAATTTAAATTTGGCAAAACTAAGATATAGAGTAAATAAATAATCACAGAATCACAGACACAGAGTAATAATATGCAGCGGAAGCAAAAGATAGTAGTTCGTGAAGCTACTATATATATATATATATATCAGAGTTAAATAAGTTACAACATAAGTTTCGAATACAATAGTCAAATACAAGAATCAGAATACATCACTGGAATCAACAGAATATCTGAAAGCTGGATATATAGCTGGATCTCCAGGCGAAGCTCCAACTCCAATGATGAGCCTCGAAAGCTGGTACTCTTAGTTTGACCCGAGCGTAAAGCAAAACACAAAACACTCGAGTTAGGATTAACATTCTTATATCAATAAATCCAACTCAAGTGAAATAACAATTGAAATACAAATAACTCAAAGGATGTTGGAATTACCATCTTCTAAGGATCCGTTAAACTATCTACTATGTAGTAATATACGCTAAATAGATAATGTCTATCAGTTATATAAAGTATCAAAATAGTGTTAAGGCGTTACCATTATCCCCCTTAACACAATTTATGTAAGTGTTATAGTCTATACAGCACTGTAAACTCCACCGTAAACTAGTGGGATATCAGGGAGTACTCCATAGGTATAACACAAAATAATTTCATAGTGGTCGCGTATATAGGGATACAAGTATGACAAGGCACACGAGGCAATACCCAAGGTAATGAAACTACCGTTTGCCTGATCCGGACTGGTGAAAACGCATCGCCGCAATGATGGCAACACCGTGAAACAAACACTCCTGAAATTACGAGGGTGCACCAATCGATGACAAGTAATGAGTAGTTTACGAAGAAGTGTGTTCGCTCGAGGTAGCTAACCCCATTTGGCCCGGCACGCCTGTTTTAGTCATTTCCAATTTGACACAAGTGTCAAGGCTATCCATTATCGTTCTCTTTCTTCAGTCATCGCATACGTCATTCCAACCACTTCATTCTAGATCATCACTCCGCGTATAGTTATTAAAGTGGTTTTCGGTTTAGACAGAGAGTATTTCCATAACAGATTTCGATTTCTTTAATAACTTTCGCAATTATTACACCGATTGGTCATTTAATATATTTTACAAACAATCAAACTCAATTCCAATTAGAATTTGTAAACCAACATTTCATTTGTCTTCTTAATCAATTTCCATAATTTACGTTCAAAACTTCCAAATTACCATTTCAAAATCTTATAATTTCGATTTCAACTTTTATATAAAACAATTCAAATATTGATTCAAGTTCGTATATAAGATTCATTCCGAAATAATTTTAAATTAATTTAATTTTACATTCAAATCAATTTAAATTCATTTATCGATTTCATTCAATATTCGTTAAGTAAATTTGTCATTCAAAACAATTTCTGTTTAATTTCCAATTTATTAAATCAATTATTTAAGTTTCAACTTCATTATATCAAAACTTCAAATTGAATTCGATTAGATTCGTCAATCAAGTTCTTTAAATTACAAGTCTTATATTTATTCCGATAATCACATTTTTTTCTTGTTACAAATTTATTTACTTACTTAGTTACAAATTTCAACTCAATTAATAAAGAAACTAACTTCCACATATTCGAGAAGTTCAATTTCACTTATTTACTTATTTTTTTAATTTTCCAAACTTAATAAATAAGAAACCCAATTACATTTATTAACGTAGTTCAAATTCACTTATTCAAAATTTCAATTTCTCTTATCAAAGAATTCAAATTTTTATTTAATTATCAAATAATTCAATCTTATTCAATTATTAAATAATTTCAAACTTAATTATTAAGTATTTCAAAACTTAATCGTTAAATAATTTCAATACTTAATAATTAAATAATTCCAAATTTAATTATTAAATAATTCCAACTTAATACAATGAATACTTCCAAATTTTATTGTTAAATAATTTATTATAAAACAACGTTATTTCAACAACTACTTGTTAATATTTTGTTTCAAATATTAAATATTAACATCTTCTTTCATTAAATTCAAATTCCAACTTCCTTTCAAAACTTATTATTTATTCAAATAAAATCTTCATTTTATTTTTAAATCAAATTATTGACCAATCGGGTTTTTTATTTAATTCTCTATCCTAGGTCAAATTCATTTGGGTATTTATCATTTCAACCTGATTTCAATTCAATTCAAAAATCAACGCATAGCAAAGAGAACTTGCAGTGTGATAACTGAGATGGTGTCAAAGTAAATAAACAAGCAATAGCAACCATCAATAACAATCCAATAATCAATTCAAATAATCCCGAAATAATCGTATTAATTTACATTGTTGTTTGTGAAAATTAATATAATTACTTCTAGAATCTACACTATCATTTCATGTAGATTAAAGATTATTTCACTAAATTTTTATATGGTTCTTCACTTGTCATTCATTATGCAATTTTATACTACATCAATTTAAATCACATACACTCAGTGGTTCAAGGTGTAATTAACCAAATCCCAAATGTCAATTACTTTAACATTAAAAGGGGTCATAATATACAAATGTCATTTAATCAAATTTACACATATGTCGTTTCAAATTTTAACTATCCTGCGTCAAATTAAATTGCATAATATTTATCACTTTATACATTTCAATTTACATCCAATATAAACAACAAACCATCAATCAATCATCAACCAAACTGGATTATCATCGTATAATTAATAGATAATGGTGTTAGATGTCACAGGTGAACTGATACATATAAAACAGTATAAATAACTAATAGCAGCATATTTCAATTATCGTTTCAATTGAAATCAAATTTAAAAAATAAAAGAACATTAGTCATGAGTGATTGCTCACTTTTCGAGACTAGAGGAGAACGAGAATAAGACGAGTTACGAATCCAAAGACAAACTAGATTGAACGCGAATTTTACAAGCAAAGCTGACAATCGAAATTCCCGAAATTGAATCAAAATTGGATCGATAAAATAATAGTATAAGTTAATTTAGAAACAACTATATATAACTTTTTACCAATATAAATTGTATTCTAAATTCAAATGCATTTTAAATTACACACACACACACACACACACACACACACTTATAAAATGCAAAATACTTACACATTAAAATTTACACACACACACACACAGAGACACAAACACACACACACACATATATTTACCCATAATCAAAAGAATCAATATCCAAATATATTTGAAATCAACGTTTAAAACATATAACATAAAGTCCATATATTATATTGAAAATCATTCTTTATGTTAAGACACCTAAAATTTAAAATCAAAAACATATATATGAAAAAAAACTAGATATATATATACTTACATTTTAAATACTAACAGACTGTGATAACCTGGATTGCTTGGACAGCTATTAACTTGTAATTAACAAGACTAAATTTATTAAAAACACTAATTTATTGGTTGAACAAATTAGCCTGATAAATCTGTTAATAAATATTTATATCTGGATAAATATTTATTTAATAATATCCTGATATAATTAAAAATATCAGTTTAATGATCTTCTTTTATAATTATTTAATTTGACAAAAATTTATATTTTCAAAAACAAATGAATATTTTTTCTATTATAATACAAATTAATATGAATATAATTAGCAATAAACCAATGTATGAATAAATGTATAAATACTGGAAATGGTATTGATATAAATATAAAACGTAAACATGCAATTTATATGCAAAACTAACTAATGAATGCAATATAAAATTTATATCAAAAACATGTTAAAATTTTAAATACTTGCATATTTACAAATGTAAAGGATTCTAGCATACATTTAAAATATGTGTAATATTATAAACATAAGGTAAATGTAATATAAAATTTTCATCAACACACTTAATATTAATGTATAAATTAAAGGCAAGTAGAAATCATGTAATGTACTTTAACATGAGTTAGTTAATTCTATCATAAAACTTAACATTTATGAGAATTAAAAAAAAGGAAAGTTTAAACACCTAAAACTTAAGAGATATTTCAAATAAGTTTTAATATTTGTAAATATATAAATCATGTAAAATACAAGTGGAAGCTAAGGTAACATATATTGACATTTGTTAGCTTAGTATTAGCATAATGAATACAAGTGTAAGCAACTTACAAAAATTCTAACTACAAGTGTCTTCCTTTTTCTTTTATTCAAAAAAAAAGAAAGTAAAAAAATAAATTAAAGTTGTATAAACATATCTCTATTTCTCTCCTTCATCTTTTCTCTTATATTACAATTTCAAAAGGGAATTAAATCTGAGATAGTTAACCAAAGAGAATTCATTAACAACAATCAATTTTCTCTGAAAACAAACTGAAGCTAATCTTTTCAACCTATAAGCTGGAAGCTCAAGGTAAGGCTAGATTATGACTCAGCAACAAAATAGCTAAATTCTGATAAATTTAAACAAATTTTGCATTACAAACTGAATCAAGCAGAGATCAGCTCGATAAACTTCAATTAGGCTTCAGCTTCAAGTTGTAATGCAAATCAAAGGCTTATGTCCTTAAACATCAGTCCAGTTGCAGATCATAGCAAAGATCAAGTGCAGATCATCAAACTGTGTTCTCTGTTCTAGGTGAGTAAATCTTTCCTCTTAAATTGTTTAAAATTCATAGTGGTTTCATATCTAAAAGCCTACCTCTGTTTGAAACTAAACCATTATCTGGAATGCTTTGATTAAGATGAATGCATGCAGTTGTAATTTGTATTGAATGGCTGTGACAATGTAAATACAGGCATTGTTGATATAACAGGATTTGATTTCCTTCAAAATAAATAAATAGAAAAAATCCAATATTTCATCTTTGAATCATAATTGCTTAAGATTTGTAAATATAAAGTGTTTGAAAACATACAATAACACTATAAAAATCATTTTCAGAAATTCATCTTGAGTAATTGACTGAAAATTTAGAAAAGCACAGTGAAATTTTAATTTGGGTCAAAATTTCATCTATGTAAATTTTAATTTTGGATTGTATGTTTGAATTCGTGATGGAAAATTATAAATTTTAGTGGGTATATCTCGATTTTTAGATTGAAAATCAGTGAGCTACATCGAGTTGAACATTTAGGAGATTTTGAGCAATTTTCGTCGATCAACGACAAACTAGTTTACGTGATCGGGCTGGAAGGTCGAGGGGAAGTCATAGATCATCGAAAAAATACTGTGATGATTTAACGTTGGTCGTGATGGTCAGTAATCAACGATGTAGGGTTTTATTCCCTGAGTTAGACACGGTTGTTCAATCAGTTTTCGAGGCGCCGAGAAATGATCGGTGGCGATCACAAGGCCTGCGATGGATGCTGGGAGACATGACGAAGTTATGGTGAAGGTGGCGGAGCTTCTCGAGTCAGGGATCGTCAGTGGCAGTCGAATCCTGATGATGGGTTGGGTTTACATTCAACTGGTATGCTCGAATTTGAATCGAGATTGGGAATGTTGTTTGGATGATCGTTGTTGCTCACAGGGAGGTTGGGTGACTTGCCGATGTTGTCGTCGATGGTCGGAGGAGTCTTAGGGGATGGTGCATGTGCACGTATGGTGGTGCGTGTCAGGGAATTGTGACTGTGGAGATTCGAAGTCAACTCCGAGTAATAGATCGGGTAGCTCGAGTTCATTCTCGGGATAAATTGGGTTTGTTTTGGGATACAGGAACAGGTAGCTTGTATGAGTTAGTATCGTATAACTATTTTTATTGTAACAAAGGAAGAAAGTAAGGTTGATGACGCGGGTTTGGGTGAATTTTTCCCAGGCTTGACTCGGGTTAAAGGGAAGAATATCTTCCAGTTTGAAGTTTAGCCTAAAATCAGGATTGCAACTAATTTTTTTAAAAAAGCTATTTAACTTAAGAAATTTAAGGATTAGATTAGTAGGTTAATGATGTTTTAAATTCTAAAATTTATTAAAGGAAGAATTGAATAGAAATTCGTGTTAATGGATTATTTTAGAAATTATTAGGTTTCGGGTGATTTAAAAATTGATTAATTGATTAAAGTAATTAAAGGGTAACTGATTAATTGATTGATTATTATAAAAGTTAATTAAAGGAATTAATTACTCTATGAAATTATTTAATATGGTTAGTTTAAGTTAATTAATTGGGATTTGAAGGTATTTTTGGGTTAATTACCTTGTGTAATTAATATGAAAATAAATACCTAGTAGAAGCAATTAATAATTAATAATTAATCACTTAGTATAATTAATTTAAGTATCGACAAATAAAGTCGTGGGAAGTTAATTAAGTGATGTAATTAATTTAAGGTAATTAATTACAGAATGAGACTAACCAAGGGTGATTAATAAAAAAAAATTAATTATTTGAAGAAATTTGCTTGATGGGAAGTAATTAACGGACAATTACTTGGTAGAGGGAATTAAGTTATAATTACTCAGTGTAATTAAGAGATCAATTAATATAATTAATCAAGGAGTGGATTTAAATTGATGGAATAATCGCTGATTGTGATTAATCAAGACTAATTAATGAATGTAATTAAGTTAAAGGTTAATTATTACTTGAGATTTATGAATAATTAACTAATGATGGTAATTAGGGGATCATTAATTAGTTTAATTGATTAGAGTGATCAATCTTGCTTATTAATGATTGAATGATAATGGGTGTCTTGAATTGGGAGATATCTCTGATATGAATTGTTTTGTGATTTAATATGTTGAATGGACGATGATAGTGTGATTATCAATCTATTATAAATTTCTGTGTAAAGGAGATTATCTGACAATTAAAGTTAAATTTTATTTAATTAGATAACTTGGGTTTAGATGACATTGGATTCGAAGAGATTGGAGTCGGGTATTAGCTAATACCCGAAGCCACTTCGATTCTTTATAAAATTGATATGTGGAAATCAATGTGATGGTTTGGAATGATTTAGGTGAATTAGTCCATTTAATCTAAGTTGAGTACTTAGAAATTGGTGAGTGGAAAAAGAAAAAAAAAAGACGTCGATATCAATTTGTGAAGTTGTAATTGATACAAGTTACCCGGGTTATATATATATATATATAAATTGTATGGTTTGAAATTTTTGTTAGATGGGTTTAATCACGCTGTTTTCCAGCCTGACCCGGGTGTTACTATGATGTAATGCTCGGGTCAGACCGAGTATTACAAATTTTTAAGTAAGGACGTTCTGGAGCTCAGGAGGCGAGCTGGATGGCAGGGTCGTATGGAGAGTTTACTTTATGATATTGTAGTATCTGGATATGATTGTTTTGTCCAATGTTTATGTACATGATGTAACTCTGATGTACAAAGATATAATTGTAATGATATAGTTCTTCTTGTAAAACTATTATTTATTATTATATTTTGATCCGCTGCGAATGTGAGGTTTCTGTGTTTTGGTGTTTCTGTTTCTTCTTCTTCTTTCTCTTTCTTCTTTTCACTAACTATCTGGAAATTTCGGGATCGAAATTCTGGGTCGTTACATTTGGTATCAGAGCAGAAGGTTAAGCGAGAACCTTAGCTCTGTTGGGATTACTCATTAAGGATAGGGTAAGTGATACCCTAGGATGAGTTGAGTATATTAATATGAGAGAGCGTACTTGTTATTTTCCGATATAAAGGTTTTTAAATGATTTCAAAAGTAAATGAATCTTATATAAGAAATAGATTATCTATTATATTAAGGAAATTGGTTGTAATATTAATTAAATTAAAAGCAATAGTAAGAATTAAGTGGTAATAGAATTACAACCAACTTGAAATTAAATTAAAGACAAGTTTGAAATGGATTCAAACTGGAATTAAATCTTGAAATTGGGAAAGGGTTCAGGATAATCAATTAATTTATGTAATTAATTAAACTTTATTTAATGAGATTAATTAATGGATAATAACTGGAAATGATAAATAAAGAGGGAGTTACTTAGTGAGTAACTAGAGTAACTAATTTAAGGGATAATTACTTAATGAAGGTAATTAAGAAATAAGTTAGTTACCGAATGTGATTAATTGGAATTAATTAATGACATAATTAATTTACAGAAATAATAAATAATATTATTTAGGGCAAATGAATGAAATGATCCTATTTCAAACAAGAGTTGTTTGAAAATTTAAAGTAATTTGTTTTAATTTGAAAACCAAAGGTGGTTTAAAATTTTTAAAGTACAACTTGGTATGTAAAAGAAATAAATATGTATATATGTATGGATATACATGATGTCAAGGATAATTTGAAATAAACTATAAATATTGAGTTTTCAATTTGGAATGAGATATGATACCCAAAGTGATAAGTTTTAAGTGGGAAAATTATTATTGTGAAGATTAAGGATTGAATGAGGTTGATTGGATTAAGTAAATCGAATTTAACTTGGGAGAAGTTAAAAAGGTTTAAATGAACAACTTGAATTAGAGATTTTAAGGTGAAATTGGAATTTAACTTGGAAAGTTAAATGGTTAATTTGAATTGGAGTTTGTGTGATCTCAAAATGGGTTTGAGATCTGAAATTGGAAATGGATGGATGTTTTAAAATAATTTGAATAATATAATTCCATAGTTATTGGAAATATTTAAATTGTGAATTTTGATTTGTTTAAACGAATGAGAAATGGAGTATGGTAATCCATTGTTGGGATAAAAAGGTAAATTGATTTAAAGGAATTAAATCAACATTTGAAGTATTAACTCGAATTTATATAATTCGAGATGGTTTAAATTTGAAATTTAAAACTAGTTCAAATTGAATTTGATTTGAATTAATTAAAATTGTGATTGAAGATGTGTAAGTATAAGATTCAAATGAAAATTTTGAATTGGATTGACTTGAATAATTTGGAATTGTAATTAAAGTTGAATAGTTTTAAATTCAAATGGAATTTGAATTAAATTTGGAAGGAAATCAAGAATAATTCAACTTGATTTGGAAATGGAATTTGAAATTGGGATTAATTCAAACTGGAGTTGAAATGGACTGGAATTGAAGTGGGTTCAATTGAATGGATATTAATCCAAGGTGATTGGAATAACTTGGGATTGTAATTAAGATTGAATATGTTTAAAATCAAATGGAATTTGATTTAAATTTGAAAGGGAATTGAGAATTAATTCAACTTGAAATGGGAATAAATCAAGTCCAATGGAAATTAAAGTTATTTAAATTGGAATTGGGTCAATTTAAATGGAAGTGGAATTTAAATTGAATTGATTGGGAATTGAACAGTTTTGACTCTGGACTATTTTTAATATGAATTGATTTAATATAAACCTATTTTTCCAAGTTATTTATTACATATACATTTTTTTTCTTTTAAAAATCAAACTATCTTATATTTTTGAAACTGTTTAACAATTTTCTAACTATTCTATAAACTAATTACAATTTTCAACTACCAATTACTATTTTATAGCTATTTTGCAATTATTTAAAATTTCTATGACTATTTAACTATTTTCCAATTATTTTACAATTATTGAACTATGTTATAGCTATTTTACAAACTAGTAATTATTTTCGAACTACTTATCTATTTAAAAAAAAATTCAAGCTATTTTCTAAATTTAAACTAGTCGGAGTTCAAACTGTTATTTGTTAAATACCCAATCGAAATAAGAATAAAGGTGATAATCCAGATGGATTGAAGCAAATGTGAGTAAGTGAATGAAAATTTAAGTGAATGTGAATAGAAAGGGAATTGATTTGGTTAATAACTAATAAAAATAAATACGTAGGGTGTACGTATGTTATTCTATTCGCATAGTGATTTGATCCAGATTCGAGCGCAGAATTTCGAGATAGTTATATCGATCCGAGTGGAATTTTTCACTCGATTTTCGACGGCGAACCTAGATATGGATTGTTGATTGGTTCTGGATATTCTCTATCATAGTTATGACTATGCAAGGAGAATGACGGTTTCTGATCAAGAAACCAGATCTATGTCCGCACTAGGAAGTCGGGTGGACGATACTAGTTCGGAAGTGAAATTTGTGTGATCGAGTGAGCGATCAGATTGGTATGGCGTACGAATGATATGTGTACATCGTACGGATTTAATGAAATTGATATTGAAAAGAGTAATCAAATTTGAATATTTGATTTTTAGTAAACAAAGTTAAGTATCTTTGTTTTATAAAATGAAACTCCCCTTGATGAATCTTTTGCCAGAAGAAAAGGGTTTTTGGAAATGTTTGAAGTATAAAAAGGAGTTTTATACAAGTTTGGAATGATCCAAAATTTTAAAAAAAATTATATATAACTCTATATATATATATAAAGGATCTTATGAGGATTTTGGAAAAGGTTTTGGGAACCTATGGATTTGGAAAGGCTTTTGATTTTTGGGTAAAATCAATATTGAATTTGGAAAGCCTAGTTTGAGAATTATCGATTTTGGGATATCGATTTTGTAAAGGAGCTTTGTATGAGATCATACTAGGTGTATGATTTAAAGATACTATATATGTGTAGTATAAAATGTTTTGATGATAGCTCTGGGGAAAAGGCGCTCCCTTGAAATGAACTTCTCAGGAGTACCACTGGGTGGTACTGCCTTGAGCCCCAAGGGGGAGTTCTAAAGTTAATCCTGTGAGGAGTCCGGACAAAACTAGTTCCTGAGGATTATGAGTAGAGTATACCATAGCGAATGTCGTGTGTGCCGCTGAGAGCCAACAGTTACATGGACTTTTGCTGCGACAACAACGTAACCCAGGACGTAACTGCGATCTATGGTATAACATAGCGAAAGTCGTGTGTGCCGCTGAGAGCCAACAGATACATGGACTTTTGCTGCGATGGCAACGTAACCCAGGATGTAACTGCGATCTATGGTATAACATAGCGAAAGTCGTGTGTGCCGCTGAGAGCCAACAGTCTGCGTTTGATTTTATATCGGTAGACTGCGACCTATGTAGGAGTGGAGAAGTTTCATTTTGACAGTGAAAATCAGAGGCGCTGAGAGCCTGCAGTTACATGGACTTTTGCTGCGACGGCAACGTAACCCCGGATGTAACTGTGATCTGTTGTGTGGGTTCCATGGCGTAATCGTGAGGCCATGGAGAGCCCGCAGTTACATGGACTTTTGCTACGATGGCAACTTAACCCTGGATGTAACTGTGACCATGGATGAGGGTGATGATTTCCAGAGCATTCTCACCAAAGATATATCCTCTATTTTTAAAAAAAATGTTTTCTATATTTTCAATAAAATTATTTTCCAAGTATTTTCACTGGGTGTTGAAATTGGGTCTGCTAAGTACTTATAGATTTTTAGTCTTACGCCTGATCAACGTATGACCGAATTTCTAAGAGAACAAGGATGGACTGGTTGAGACATCGAGTTATAAAATGTAATTTTATAAAACTATTTTGGCAGTATTACAGATTTTAAAAGTGTTTTAAAATGATGAAAGAATACTTTAACTGGTTTTAAAATATTAAATAAATTCTGGCTTCGTTTCTTTTCGAGGACGAAAAGATTCAAAGGGGGAAGGAATGTGATAACCTGGATTTCTTGGACAGCTATTAACTTGTAATTAACAAGACTAAATTTATTTAAAACACTAATTTATTGGTTGAACAAATTAGCCTGATAAATCTGTTAATAAATATTTATATCTGGATAAATATTTATTTAATAATCTCCTGATATAATTAAAAAATATCAGTTTAATGATCTTCTTTTATAATTATTTAATTTGACAAAAATTTATATTTTCAAAAACAAATGAATATGTTTTCTATTATAATACAAATTAATATGAATATAATTAGCAATAAACCAATGTATGAATAAATGTATAAATACTGGAAATGGTATTGATATAAATATAAAACGTAAACATGCAATTTATATGCAAAACTAAATAATGAATACAATATAAAAATTATATCAAAAACATGTTAAAATATTAAATACTTGCATATTTACAAATGTAAAGGATTCTAGCTTACATTTAAAATATGTGTAATATTATAAACATAAGGTAAATGTAATATAAAATTTTCATCAACACACTTAATATTAATGTATAAATTAAAGGCAAGTAGAAATCATGTAATGTACTTTAACAAGAGTTAGTTAATTCTATCATAAAACTTAACATTTATGAGAATTAAAAAAAAAGGAAAGTTTAAACACCTAAACTTAAGAGATATTTAAAATAAGTTTTAATATTTGTAAATATATAAATCATGTAAAATACAAGTGGAAGCTAAGGTAACATATATTGACATTTGTTAGCTTAGTATTAGCATAATGAATACAAGTGTAAGCAACTTACAAAAATTCAAACTACAAGTGTCTTCCTTTTTCTTTTATTTTAAAAAAAAAGAAAGTAAAAAAATAAATTAAAGTTGTATAAACATATCCCTATTTCTCTCCTTCATCTTTTCTCTTATATTACAATTTCAAAAGGGAATTAAATCTGAGATAGTTAACCAAAGAGAATTCATTAACAACAATCAATTTTCTCTGAAAACAAACTGAAGCTAATCTTTTCAACCCATAACCTGGAAGCTCAAGGCAAGGCCAGATTATGACTCAGCAACAAAACAGCTAAATTCTGATAAATTGAAACAAATTTTGGATTACAAACTGAATCAAGTAGAGATCAGCTCGATAAACTTCAATTAGGCTTCAGCTTCAAGTTGTAATGCAAATCAAAGGCTTATGATCTTAACCATCGGTCCAGTTGCAGATCGCAACAAAGATCAAGTGCAGATCATCAAACTGTGTTCTTTATTCTAGGTGAGCAAATCTTTCCTCTTAAATAGTTTAAAAGTCATAGTCGTTTCATATCTAAAAGCCTACCTCTGTTTGAAACTAAACCATTATCTGGAATGCTTTGATTAAGATGAATGCATGCAGTTGTAATTTGTATTGAATGGCTGTGACAATGTAAATACAGGCATTGTGGATATAACAGGATTTGATTTCCTTCAAAATAAATAAAGAGAAAAAATCCAATATTTCATCTCTGAATCATAATAGCTTATGATTTGTAAATATAAAGTGTTTGAAAACATACAATAACATTATAAAAATCATTTTCAGAAATTCATCTTGAGTAATTGACTGAAAATTTAGAAAAGCACAGTGAAATTTTAATTTGGGTCAAAATTTCATCTATGTAAATTTTAAGTTTGGATTGCATGTTTGAATTCGTGATGGAAAATTATAAATTTTAGTGGGTATATCTCGATTTTTAGATTGAAATCAGTGAGCTACCTCGAGTTGAACGTTTAGGAGATTTTGAGCAATTTTCGTCGATCAACGACGAACTAGTTTACGTGATCAGGCTGGAAGGTCGAGGGGAAGTCATAGATCATCGGACAAATACTGTGATGATTTATCGTTGGTCGTGATGGTCAGTAATCAACGATGTAGGGTTTTATTCCCTGAGTTAGACACGGTTGTTCAATCAGTTTTCGAGGCGCCGAGAAATGATCGGTGGCGATTACAAGGCCTGCGATGGATGTTGGGAGACATGACGAAGTTATGGTGAAGGTGGCGGAGCTTCTCGAGTCAGGGATCGTCAGTGGCAGTCGAATCCTGATGATGGGTTGGGTTTACATTCAACTGGTATGCATGAATTTGAATCGACATTGGGAATGTTGTTTGGATGATCGTTGTTGCTCACAGGGAGGTTGGGTGACTTGCCGATGTTGTCGTCGATGGTCGGAGGAGTCTTAGGAGATGGTGTATGTGCACGTATGGGGGTGCGTGTCAGGGAATTGTGACTGTGGAGATTCGAAGTCAACTCCGAGTAATAGATCGGGTAGCTCGAGTTCATTCTCGGGATAAATTGGGTTTGTTTTGGGATACAGGAACATGTAGCTTGTATGAGTTAGTATCGTATAACTGTTTTTATTGTAACAATGGAAGAAAGTAAGGTTGATGACGCAGGTTTGGGTGAATTTTTCCCGGGCTTGACTCGGGTTAAAGGGAAGAATATCTTCCAGTTTGAAGTTTAGCCTAAAATCAGGATTGCAACTAACTTTTTTTAAAAAGCTATTTAACTTGAGAAATTTAAGGATTAAATTAGTAGGTTAATGATGTTTTAAATTCAGAAATTTATTAAAGGAAGATTTGAATAGGAATTTGTGTTAATGGATTATTTTAGAAATTATTAGGTTTTGGGTGATTTAAAAATTGATTAATTGATTAAAGTAATTAAAGGGTAATTGATTAATTGATTGATTTATTATAAAAGTTAATTAAAGGAATTAATTACTCTATGAAATTATTTAATATGGTTAGTTTAAGTTAATTAATTCGGATTTGAAGGTATTTTTGGGTTAATTGCCTGGTGTAATTAATATGAAAATAAATACCTAGTAGAAGCAATTAATAATTAATAATTAATCACTTAGTATAATTAGTTTAAGTATCGACAAATAAAGTCATGGGAAGTTAATTAAGTGATGTAATTAATTACAGAATGAGACTAACCAATGGTGATTAATAAAAAAAAATATTTGAAGAAATTTGCTTGATGGGAAGCAATTAACGGACAATTACTTGGTAGAGGGAATTAAGTTATAATTACTCAGTGTAATTAAGAAATCAATTAATATAATTAATCAAGGAGTGGATTTAAATTGATGGAATAATCGATGATTGTGATTAATCAAGACTAATTAATGAATGTAATTAAGTTAAAGGTTAATTATTATTTGAGATTTATGAATAATTAACTAATGAAGGTAATTAGGGGATCATTAATTAGTTTAATTGATTAGAGTGATCAATCTTGCTTATTGATGATTGAATGATAATGGGTGTCTTGAATTGGGAGATATCTCTGATATGAATTGTTTTGTGATTTAATATGTTGAATGGACGATGATAGTGTGATTATCAATCTATTATAAATTTCTGTGTAAAGGAGATTATCCGACAATTAAAGTTAAATTTTATTTAATTAGATAACTTGGGTTTAGATGACATTGGATTCGAAGAGACTGGAGTCGGGTATTAGTTAATACCCGAAGCCACTTCGATTCTTTATAAAATTGATATGTGGAAATCAATGTGATGGTTTGGAATGATTTAGGTGAATTAGTCAATTTAATCTAAGTTGAGTACTTAGAAATTGGTGAGTGGAAAAAAAAGATGTCGATATCAATTTGTGAAGTTGTAATTGATACAAGTTACCCGGGTTATATATATATATATATATAAATTGTATGGTTTGAAATTTTTATTAGATGGGTTTACTCACGCTGGTTTCCAGCCTAACCCGGGTGTTACTATGATGTAATGCTCGGGTCAGACCGAGTATTACAGATTTTCAGGTAAGGACGTTCTGGAGCTCAGGAGGCGAGCTGGATGGGAGGGTCGTATGGTGAGTTTACTTTATGATATTGTAGTATCTGGATATGATTGTTTTGTCCAATGTTTATGTACATGATGTAACTCTGATGTATAAAGATATAAGTGTAATGATATAGTTCTTCTTGTAAAACTATTATTTATTATTATATTTTGATCCGCTGCGAATGTGAGGTTTCTGTGTTTTGGTGTTTCTGTTTCTTTTTCTTCTTCTTCTTCTTCTGTCTCTTTCTTCTTTTCACTAACTATCTGGAAATTTCGGGATCGAAATTCCGGGTCGTTACACAGACCATATTTCAGATGTACTACAAAGTCATCGCACATAAGTATAAGCAACATATATATCAATACAAAATCTAACTCAGGTACATGTAAACTAATATATATATTATATTAATATAAATACAATAACAAATATAACTTGGACGTATTTATAATAAAGCATATATTAACCGAAACATATATGCACTGTGTTTTTTTCTTCTTCTTTTTCTTCAAACATGCGACAGTATACATACGGCAAGTATAACTCATGTAAACCCAAATTTTCTACCTAACCATATATATAAATAGATATTTTAACCAATAGATCATATAATTTATATAATATTATCTTTAACAAATAGAACAAAACACGTATAAACTCAACTATGCAAACAAGCAGATTTATGTAACTATATAACTAAGAATATAAATAAGGGCTCACCAACAGGGACATTCGCATGGAGATAAAAGCAGTGCTCGAATCAGGGAGGCGTGAGTATGTTGCATGCTGACGTGAGGCATGTGGAGGTCTGGGCACACACAGGTTGGAGCTTGGGAAGAGCTTGCGGGTGGCGCTCGGATTCAGGTGGGGCGGAGGCTGGTCGGTTGAGGACGAGTTGGCGCGTTGGCTTCGGCGATGGTTCTGGGTGGCCGAACTTCTCAGGTGGAGGCAGTTGCGCGTGTATGCATGCGTTCATTTTCCTCCTTTTTTTTGGTAGTGGCGGCTGAACCAATGCATGGAGGAGGAAGAAATATACAAGAGGCGATGGATATGGTAGAGAGAGAAGCCATTGCGTGTGAGTCCGAGCGTAGGCTAAAGGAAGAATTTGGATAAATGGAAGATGGAGTTGCAAGGTTGAGGATGAATGCAAACTTCTCAAAGAAACAAGGAACGTACAGGCAAAAGTGAAGAGAAAGTGAGGTTAGAAATAAGAGGCAGAGGAGAAGACACAAGAGTATATGCCAAATTATAACGTGCAGTGATATTTCCTTTTCATTCATTTTTACCGGCTAGAAAAATGAACCAACGCTTGAAATAAATGAAATCAAAGAACGAACGGATGAAATTTTGGAATACTAATAGGTAATGGCTGCTAGCATTACTTGCTGGATGACCGTAGAGGCACAGAAAACCCAAAAGTTAGAACGTGCACTGGTGCGAATAACGGTTCTATAGATTTCATCGCGTACCGGACTTCAAAACAAAAAAATATACCGTTGAGATCAGCACGATGAGACGATCAAAACGGTATACAGATATTAGCGGTACCATTTAATTATAAAAATCCAAAATTTTATACTAGCGAAAAATGCATGAAAAACATAGAAAAATAAGATCGACGGGGCTAAAGATGTCCGAATTTGGAAAAACGAAAATAGACGCCTTGCTCAGAAGATGATTTAGAATTTTTCTATATAAAAATATTTGGGTTTCGAAAATGTTTTATTTTCATCGCTTTTTAACTGATTAAATTGAAGTAAATTTACGCGCGAAATAAACTTTCATATTTTCGGACGAAAATTTACTAGTTGCTATATTTAACTAGACACATTCCAAATATCAAATTTATATTTCAAAATTTTGTCGTTTAAATTCCCACAAAATTTCAATTAATATGTTATTAAAACCGGTTAAATCTACGTGTTGTTACACTCTTCCCCAGTCAAAACTTTTTGTCCTCGAAAAGGAAAGAGGTAGGAGAATAGAACCAATCAAAAAAGAAAATAGATTGGAAAACAAAATAAACAATTAATATAAACCATATAAATTTCGATTTAAACAGATTAATATTCACTAATTGGTTTAAATCTGTTAATGTTAAATCAATAATGTTCAGCAAATTTAAAATTTGTTAGTTCAAATTATAAATTTCGATTTTAATCAAATTAATATCCAATAATTGAATTTAAATTCAAAGTATTACATTAAATGATTAAATTGTTAATTTATTAATTCTTTCAAAGCAAAAATTTATTTATTTTATCTCATTTATTCATTGTCTTATTATTTTATACCCTATTAATAGTTAATAATCATATTTTATTCAACAAATTTAATTCTTCTTTATTCTAAATTATTATTAAATTTATTTTACTTAATATATCAAATCCCATTATTGAGTATATTTATACCTATTTTAACTACTCAAATTTATATCAATTCCATTAACAATATTTCATATAATATATTATTCCATCAACTTATTGTTCTATTTGCCTCCATTAATCTTTTTATAACTAAAATTTAAATGTATAAAATCTATTATACCCACTCAAATTTATTCATAAACTTTCCATTAACAAAATTTTTATATGATAAATTATTCAATTATATAAGTAAAATTTCCGAATTCAAATTTTCAAGTTTAATATTTGTTTACAATTTTAATTTCCTTCATAATTTGAAATTATCCTCAATAAAATTTAAGAATTTAAATTTCCGATTTATCTCAAACAATTTAGAGACGAATAAATATATACACACAATATACATCAAATCAAATCAAAAATCAAATATCAATGTATATTACGAATATGGTCATACTCTAGAAATCCAAATAAATTTAAATTTCCAAAACAAGACTGTAGCAATGCTACAGAATGGTCTCTCCACTTTAAAACTCGAAAATGAATATCGACGATGCGGCCGTCATCACCGAAATTATTTTCTAGCGACAAAAGAGAAGAGCTCTACTTTAATCATTAAAATTCTTTGAAAACCATTCCTATTCTAAAATACTTAATTAATATACATTTGAAAACTTAAAAACCATAACTCGAGATTATCGAAATCAAATTCTCAAATTCTAATTTAAATTCACTTCAAATTCCAAATCAAATTATAACTATGTTTTATGAATTCATTTATTTATATTATTCAATAGTCAATGGTTTCCAGCAATAAATGAAAATCAAAAATTATTATTTTTAACAACCAATTCATTAACTATTTAATTTCAGAAAATTTATACTTATATATAATATAATCATACAAAATTTATTTTATTCACCAATTTGAAAACAATATTGTGTCAGTTTGTTCTTTTCAAGTGTTTTGGAAATTCTATCGATAGCGTTGATCAGACGAATCGATCGAAAACCCAAATCAATATCAACGACTCAAACAACACAATGTATGTAAAACATTTTTAATATTAATTTCCAAATACACTTCCTCGCTCGACGATACAACAATGGATTTCAAAATAAGTATAGAGAATCAAATTTGATGGGAATCAAATCAAAAAGAATTTTGATTCGATAATAAATTCGAAACAGAAGATAAGATAATTCAATTAACAGAATCGGAAGATGGACAAGTTTTTTTTTTAATTCACGGGCAACCTTTCGGGTCAACCATGACTTCAAGAATAAGATTGATGTTGAATTCTGAGGTAAATCAACATTCGATCTCAAGAGGTAGAATTCAGGTTTAGCAGGGAGTAGATAGCATCGTAAACCGAGGATACAGAAATCTTCGGTAAATCGATGTCTATTGTAAAGGAGTTTCACCCCTTTTTTAAATCAATTCGAGATTGGCGAGATCGCCGACTCCTTATAAAGATCATTCGTAGTGGAGTTATGGGATGCTCCAAAATTTAAAGAAATCGAATAGTGAAGGGCACGAATGAATTTTTGAACCGTAGGGAACGTTCCAAAATTCAAAGGAATTGAGTCAAAAGAAAGAGATTGAAACTCGAATGAGAGTGATTCTGTAAATACATTTGCCCTATATGCTGAGTTTTTCCTAGAGCTACCAAAGCTTTGATATCAACTGTAACTACCCGCTATTTTGAACTATTCGCATCCACACATGTCGGGCTTGAATAATTCAAAATACTGAATTGTTAATTTAAATTTGGCAAAATTGAGATGAACAGTAAATAAATAATCACAGAATCACATACACAGAGTAATAATATGCAGCGGAAGCAAACGATAGTAGTTCATGAAGCTACTATATATATCAGAGTTAAATAAGTTACACCAGAAGTTTCGAATACAATAGTCAAATACAATAATCAGAATACATCACTGGAATCAACTGAATATCTGAAAGCTGGATAGATAGCTGGATCTCCAGTCGAAGCTCCAACTCCAACGATGAGCATCGAAAGCTGGTACTCTCAGTCTGACCCGAGCGTAAAGCAAAACACAAAACACTCGAGTCAGGATTAACATTCTTATATCAATAAATCCAACTCAAGTGAAATAACAATTGAAATACAAATAACTCAAAGGACGTTGGAATAACCGTCCTCTAAGGATCCGTTAAACTATCTACTATGTAGTAATATACGCTAAATAGATAATGTCTATCAGCAATATAAAGTATCAAAATAGTGTTAAGGCGTTACCATTATCCCCCTTAACACATTTTATATAAGTGTTATGTCTATACAGCACTGTAAACTCCACCATAAACTAGCGGGATATTAGGTAGTACTCCATAGGTATAACACAAAACAATTTCGTAGTGGTCGCGTATATAGGGATACAAGTATGACAAGGCACATGAGGCAATACTCAAGGTAGTGAAACTACTGTTTGCCTGATCCGGACGGGTGAAAACGCATCGCGCAACGATCGCAACACTGTGAAACAATACTCCTGAAATTCCGAGGGTGCACCAATCAATGACAAGTAATGAGTAGTTTACGAAGAAGTGTGGTCGCTCGAGGTAGCTAACCCCATTTGGCCCGGCACGGCTCCTATTTTAGTCATTTCCAATTTGACACAAGTGTCAAGGCTATCCATTATCGTTCTCTTTCTACAGTTATCGCATACGTCATTCCAACCACTTCATTCTGGATCATCACTCCGCGTATAGTTATTAAAGTGGTTTTCGGTTAGACAGAGAGTATGTCCATAACTGATTCCAGTTTCTTTAATAACTTTCGTAATTATTACACCGATTGGTCGTTTAATATATTTTACAAACAATCAAACTCAATTCCAATTAGAATTTGTAAACCAACATTTCATTTGTCTTCCTAATAAATTTCCATAGTTTACGTTCAAAACTACCAAATTACCATTTCAAAATCTTATATTTCGATTTCAACTTTTATTTAAAACAATTCAAATATTGACTCAAGTTTCGTATATAAGTTTCATTCCGAAGTCATTTTAAATTAATTTAATTTAACATTCAAATCAATTTAAATTCACTTATCGATTTTATTCAATATTCGTTACGTAAATTTGTCATTCAAAATAATTTCTATTTAATTTCAATTTATTAAATCAATTATTTAAGTTTCAACTTCATTATATCAAAACTTCAAATTGAATTCGATTAGATTCGTCAATCAAGTTCTTTAAAGTACAAGTCTTATATTTATTCCGATAATCACATTTATTTCTTGTTACAAATTTATTTACTTACTTAGTTACAAATTCCAACTCAATTAATAAAGAAACTAACTTCCACATGTTCGAGAAGTTCAATTTCACTTATTTACTTATTTTTTTAATTTTCCAAACTTAATAAATAAGAAACCCAATTACATTTATTAACGTAGTTCAAATTCACTTATTCAAAAGTTCAATTTCTCTTATCAAAGAATTCAAATTTTTATTTAATTATCAAATAATTCAAACTGATTCAATTATTAAATAATTTCAAACTTAATTATTAAGAATTTCGAAACTTAATCGTTAAATAATTTCAATACTTAATAATTAAATAATTCCAAATTTAATTATTAAATAATTCTAACTTAATACAATGAATAATTCCAAATTTTATTGTTAAATAATTTATTATAAAACAACGTTCTTTCAACTACTGCTTATTAATATTTTGTTTCAAATATTAAATATTAACATCTTCTTTCATTAAATTCAAATTCCAACTTCCTTTCAAAACTTATTATTTATTCAAATAAAATCTTCATTTTATTTTTAAATCAAATTATTGACCAATCGGGTTTTTTATTTAATTCTCTATCCTAGGTCAAATTCATTTGGGTATTTATCATTTCAACCCGATTCCAATTCAATTCAAAAATCAAAGCAGAGAAAAGGGAACTTGCAGTGTATAACTGAGATGGTGTCAAAGTAAATAAACAAGCAATAGCAACCATCAATAACAATCCAATAATCAATTCAAATAATCACGAAATAATCGTATTAATTTACATTGTTGTTTGTGCAAATTAATATAATTATTTCTAGACTCTACACTATCATTTCCTATAGATTAAAGATTATTTCACTAAATTTTTATACGGTTCTTCACTTGTCATTCATCATGCAATTTTATACTACATCAATTTAAATCACATACACTCAGTGGTTCAAGGTGTAATTAATCAAATCCCACGTGTCAATTAATTTAACATTAAAAGGGGTCGTAATATACAAATGTCATTTAATCAAATTTACACATATGTCGTTTTAAATTTTAACTATCCTGCGTCAAATTCAATTGCATAATATTTATCACTTTATACATTTCAATTTACATCCAATATAAACAACAAACCATCAATCAATCATCAACTAAACTGGATTATCATCGTATCATTAACAGTTAATGGTGTCAGATGTCACAGGTGAGCTGATACATATAAAACAGTGTAAATAACTAACAGCAGCATATTTCAATTGTCGCTTCAATTGAAATCAAATTTAATAAATAAAAGAACATTAATCATGAGTGATTGCTCACCTTTCGAGGATAGAGGAGAAAGAGAATAAGACGAGTTACGAATCCAAAGCCAAACTAGATTGAACGCGAATTTGACAAGCAAAGCTGACAATCGAAATTGACGAAATTGAATCAAAATTGGATCGATAAAATAATAGTATAAGTGAATTCAGATACGACTATATATAACTTTTTACCTATATAAATTATATTCTAAATTCAAATGCATTTTAAATTAAATATATATATATATATATATATATATATATATATATATATATATATATATATATATATATAAATATACATATACACTTATAAAATGCAAAATATTTACACATTAAAATTTACACATATACACACATACACACATATTTACCCGTAATCAAAAGAATCAATATCCAAATACATTTGAAATCAACGTTTAAAACATATAACATAAAGTCCATATATTATATTGAAAATCATTCTTTAAGTTAAGACACCTAAAATTTAAAATCAAAAACATATATATAAAAAAAATAACATTTAAATATATATATGTACTTACATTTTAAATACTAACAGACCATATTTCGTATGTGCTACAAAGTCATCGCACATAAGTATAAGCAACATATATATCAATACAAAATCTAACTCAGGTACATGTAAACTAATATATATATGTTATATTAATATAAATACAATAGCAAATATAACTTGGACATATTTATAATAAAGCATATATTAACCGAAACATATATGCACTGTGTTTTTTTCTTTTTCTTTTTCTTCAAACATACGACAGTATACATACGACAAATATAACTCATGTGAACCCAAATTTTCTACCTAACCATATATATAAATAGATATTCTAATCAATAGATCATATAATTTATATAACATTATCTTTAACAAATAGAACAAAACTCGTATAAACTCAAATATGCAAACAAGCAGATTTATGTAACTATATAACTAAGAATATAAATAAGGGCTCACCAACAGGGACGTTTGCGTGGAGATAAAAGCAGTGCTCGAATCAGGGAGGCGTGGGTATGTTGCATGCTGATATGAGGCATGTGGAGGTCTGGGCGCACATAGAGTGGAGCTCGGGAAGAGCTTGCGGGTGGCGCTCAGCTTCAGGTGGGGCGGAGGCTGGTCGGTTGAGGACGAGTTGGCGCGTTGGCTTCAGCGATGGGCCTGGGTGGCCGAAGTTCTCAGGTGGAGGCAGTCGCGTTTGTATGCGTGCTTTCATTTTCTTCCTTTTTTTGGTAGTGGCAGCTGAACCAATGCATGGAGGAGGAAGAAATACACAAGAGGCGATGGATATGGTAGAGAGAGAAGCCATTGCGTGTGAGGCCGAGCGTAGGCTAAAGGAAGAAGTTGGGTAAATGGAAGATGGAGTTGCAAGGTTGAGGATGAATGTAAACTTCTCAAAGAAACAAGGAATGTACAGGCAAAAATGAAGAGAAAGTGAGGTTAGAAATAAGAGGCAAAGGAGATGACACAAGACTATAGGCCAAATTATAACGTGCAGTGATATTTCCTTTTCATTCATTTTCACCGGCTAGAAAAATGAACCAACGCTTGAAATGAATGAAATCAAAGTATGAACGATTGAAATTTTGGAATACTAATGGGTAATGGCTGCTAGCATTACCTGCTGGATGACCGTAGAGGCACAGAAAACCCAAAAGTTAAAACGCGCACTGGTACGAATAACGGTTCCATAGATTTCATCACATATCAGACTTCAAAACAAAAAAATATACCGTTGAGATGAGCACGACGAGACGATCAAAACGGTATACAGATATTAGCGGTACAATTTAATTATAAAAATTCGAAATTTTATACTAGCGGAAAATGCATGAAAAACACAGAAAAATAAGATCGACGGGGCTAAAGATGTCCGAATTTGAAAAAACGAAAAATGGCGCCTTGCTCAGAAGACTATTTAGAATTTTTCTATGTAAAACAATTTGGGTTTCAAAAACGTTTTATTTTCATCGCTTTTCAACTGATTAAATTGAAGTCAATTTATGCGTGAAATAAACTTTCATATTTTCGGACGAAAATTTACCAGTTTCTATGTTTAACTAGACACATTCCAAATATCAAATTTATATTTCAAAATTTTATCGTTTAAATTCCCACAAAATTTCAATTAATACGTTATTAAAACTGGTTAAATCTACGAGTTGTTGCAATTTTCAAAATTCTAAATTTAGGCCAATAGCCACCAACGCACTTAACCAATGTTGTTACTGATTTTTATCACTACACACGATAAGTTTTGAACACATAACAATGTCATAAACAACAGGCTAATAATCAAGTTCGATATTCAATAATTCTATAATAGGAATATTATTGAAAATAATAAAACAATGGCAAGGAATCTTGTTGGATCCGTCTACAAATTTCCTATTCTTCATATAAACTACTTACGAATGATTTCATATATTAGCCATTTTCAAAAGCGACAATTCATCAAAGCCAAACAATCAACCAATATAAAACCAAAACATACAACCAATAATTTTTAACTACTACAAAATATTACCGATTAACCAAAAAGGCGTGTTAAACTCATCTGAATTCCAGATATCACCTTATCATTTTGGTTTCAACTAAAGTCGAGCAACGTCCGATTTTAGCCAAAATTTTGAATTTCTCAGAATTCATCCAAACTAACTCCATCGTTAAGCTATCATTATAATGAGTGCGATGCAAAAGGTTTTATTTTAACTCGACCTCATACGAGAGAGTTATACAATTTATAGGTTATCTGATTTAAATATAATAAATTAAATACTTAATTACAGTTTCAAACTTAATTTCTCACTAATCAAATCTTCCACCTTTCCTAATTCCCTTCTAACCTATTGCATATCCTCTCCATGGCCGAGCATTCGTTCCCTCACACTCCTCCATCCCACCACAAAATTCCACGAGACCACCGCCGTCGCGCTTCCTTTCGCGAAGGCAGCCCATTCCACCCCATCACGATGCATGTGGCCCTCCCTTTGCAAATCCGAGCTGTAAAAGTCCACCGTAACTCTAAAACAGTCGCACAACCCTATCTAAAATGACCCTACTTCAAAATCTACTGATGGTGCTCTTTGACCACCTAAACCCAAAACAAGCCTCCGTTTTGTTGATTGATGATCACATTTACCAAATTCCAAAATCCTAGTCTAGTTAACACCGTTTTCAAACTGCCAAATAGCCTTCTAATGCCCAAAGATACAGATTCTCTAAATTATTTTATTTTTATTTTAAATGTTCAATTTTTTTAAATGAAGTGGATCAAAGTTTTCTCTTATTGTTAATATTGAGAAAGGGGCAAGGAGAAAATGGTGAAAAGATGAAATGTGTACTGCATGATACGAATTGTCTTGAGCTAGTTTTAAAATTTAATTTTTGGGTATCTAGCTGCATATCATTCCATTCATGTACAAACCTCGAACAACATAATCAAAATACAGTCGCGCTTAGAATAGACGAGCGACCCCAAAACAATAATAATACACGACATTATTTGATTTTGAAAAATCTCAAAAATATGATCGCTTTTCGATAAATCACCGAACGATAAATTTCAGTATCTTCCAAATTAAAAATTATGAAAAATAAAATAAAATAAAATAAAAATACTATGACGACCTGCCTTTCATTTCATAGAAGGACGTATCATCAATAAGAAAGAAATAGGTAGAAAAAGAATAGATAGAAAGAAAGAACTAAAAAATATCAGAATCTCACAACGGAAACGAAGCAAAATATAATATATCACATATCTATTACATAGTCAATACATCAGAGTTACACAGTTATACAACATCATCACAGAGACAGTCGTAAAGACCTGTCTATTCCATTACATCCCAAAATACAACAGACAAAAGACACAACACAGCGGAAAGATAGATAGATACGTCTGGACTCCTACTCCAAGCTTCTTCAGAATTCGTCAAGCCAAACCTGATCACTTGGCTACTCATAAAAATTTGAGTACCCAAGAGTTTAAAAAATAGAATAAACTCCAAGTCAGGCATGGGTCTGGTGTGAGCAAAGGGTTAAGTGGTTTAACTTGAAAAATCTTTGAAAATAAAAGGTATCTCGTAAGACTCTCCACAAATAAACACGGACAAGTTTTTCCCTTACGATAACCAAAACATTTGATAGGAAATCCAATTATTTTATAATAGTGTCTTTGGTTTTCAAATAAATATTCACGTAGCTGAAATTGCTATATGATTAAATTCCAGCATACTATCCACAAAGTGGGTTATACAATCAAAACCGTAAAGGGCATGTAGGGAGAATGGATTCCATACAATGGCAGGGCTACTGGGTACAGCCCGTCACAGTACGTGGCCTAGATCACCGTACCGAGGATCCACCTTGATCCCCTCCATCACAAAGCCGGAGCTATCCCTTACTGGATAGTCCGAATAAGACAACCCTATGTTCTGGCCTACAACCGCCCACACAGCCGAATAAAATGGACCTCTAGACGGGAAAATCTTATCCTACTTGGGTGCTACCCACTTAGCCTTGCGTGCACCTCCCCTGTTTTAGCCATTCTCGGTTGATGAGGCTTGAGGCTACGATTACCTTTAAGAACACATCTTGGAATGCTCATCGTCCTCCATTGACGATGGTCTGATAGCATTCATCCATACAAGATCGTTCCGGGTTCAAACGAAACCGAAGGCATTATCTCTTTACACTCATTTTGGAATCACCCTCAGATTTAACGACAATAATGCTTGCACTCTAAATCTTCATCTCGATTTTCCCTTCAAAATTCACAACCTATCGTTTAACAAGGATCAATGTGGTTTTCGGATAATCAAACTTGATATCTGATCTCGGTCTCATCGAAATCCAAACGCCATTTTAAAGGTCAAGTTGTTTAAGGTTTAATGAATTTAATTCAATACTTTGAATTCACACAGCATTCATCACAGATAAATATCAGACATTTATCACAGATATATCCAATATCCCATTATAGAACATCATAGATTATCAAACTATAGATATCATTCAATCTAGACATTCTAGACAATCAATCATCCATAAGCAAGACTTTTTAACCCATACTATAATTAATTTAATTAATTCAAATTATATTAATTACTTAAGAATTAATTACTTAATCTTACTTAATCACTCATTAATTAATATAAATCATTTAATTAATTAATCATTCTTTAATTACCATATCAATCAATTAATTAATCTTTGAATATTGATTAGTTGCACTTAATTATTAAATTAATAAACCTTAATTATTAATTAATAAAACTTAATTACAAGTTAATTAATCCTTAATTACAAGTAAATTAATCTCTAATTACTTAATTAGTTAATGCTTAATTACAATTTAATTAATTACTTAATTAATCTCTAATCATTAATTAATAATCTCTAATTATCTAATTAATAATCATTAATTGCAAATTAATTACCTCTAATTAATTAACTTATAACCCTTAATTATTAATTTATTAATCCTTAATCAGAAATTAATTAAATTAATTAATTACTCTTTAAATACATTATTAATTTAATTAATCATTGAAACCTTAGTTAACTTTAAGACAAATCATTATCTTTATTAATGACTTAATTATCCTTAACATATGCCTTTAGAACATTATACTTTTTAATTAACTATTTATTTCATTTATAAATTAAAATTTAAAATAACTTACAAATTTAACTTAACAAAATTTAAGTTAAACAAATTAAGTAACTTCTTAATCAAATGTTAAAGAAAACATTTATTATATGTAAAAGAAATTTATATAAGAAAAGTTTTAAACTAAATTTATTTAAATTTCAAAACCTTGCCTTTTAAAAACTTTTAAAAACTTGTTCAAATCCTGCTTCGGGTTCAACCCGATAATTACTCGAGTCCTGCACGGAGTAAAACCCATTTTTATTTCTTTTATTCTTTTAAAACTTAGTTTAAAACTTAAACTGTTACAGGTTAAGCTCTTACGCAAACAACCCGACGTCCTACCCGAGCCATAACCAAACTACCCCGAGAATACCTTCGAGCCAATCATCTTCCCAAAAACACAGGTACACAAACCTCACCGTGCACATGCAATAGCGACCATGGCGACTCCGACCACCGATGTATCCTCCGGTACATCGACCATCGCTTAAACCTTCGACCTCGACTACCAAAACCCCATCACAAACCAGAAATCAAAATCGAGAAAAATCGAACAACCTGAACCAGAAACCATCGCCTAAACCCCTCTCGACTCGACGACGCCGACAACCAGCGACCACGAATCTCTGTCCATAGGTTCGCTGACCAATCCTTTGTCTTTTCCCCCAGTCCGATGCAACCCGATCCACTAGAGACATCGCAGTGACCCAATTTCCAGCCTTGACACAACTAAGGGTTTAAACCCTATTCCGACCCAATGCTACCTCCATGGTGGTCTATCCACCCATCTGACTTTTTTTCCGAGCTAGCCGAACTTCCTCCTACCTCAAGTCGAAACCCTGACCACCCCGAGGCCTCCGGCCACCAGAAATCGCTCAAAGTCCACTTTCTGGTCAACACTGAATTTCACACTCGATTCCTATCTAAAAATTGTGTTTCGTCTTTTAAAATTCATGATTTTAGATAACAAAATAGATTATAAACCTGGAACCATGAATTATTCAAGTCGAGGATTTGATAAGTTTACAATTTCCACCGTTTTTCTAAATCTCCAGATAGTTTTCAACTTATCATGCTTAAATATATTTTTAATACTTAGTTTATGTAAAAATAAACATATTTTGTTTAATTTTCGTAACCTATAAGCGAATGTTTGAAGAGAACCTGATCTTTGATCATGATTTTAGCCTGTCAGTTATAAAACAGAGATACGCACAGAGTTACAAACATGCGCACTTATAAATCTACATATTTATAACATGAAAACCAAAATTACACACATGCAAACAATTATCACATCACCTACTTACTAAATACATCACAAACATCAATTTAAAACAAAAGTTAGTCGTTTACTCACCTGTTAATGATGAGCAGATAAGGTTTGAAGCTGTTTTCAAATTTAGAAAACTTGAATTGCTTTTGATCTCTGAAAGCCTGGTACTGGAAACTTGTTACTGGAAATCTTTTGATGTTGAGATGATTTACTTGAAATTTGAAATCTTGCTACTAGATAATGCTTAGTTGTTGAGAAGATTTAAGCTTAGAAAACAGAGATGATCTTGCTTTGATACAACTGAATTGAAGTTGCTTTGGTATTTATCGTTTAAGAAAGTTTACAGGCTTTTGTTTCTCAGGTTTGACTATTAACAGGCTTTGGTTTACCTGTTTTTGAAAGAAGATAGGAAAAAGAAATGAAGAGATGAGATATATGGGTATATAGACTAAAATTACGGTTTTTAAAAATTAAAGGAAATAAAAATAAAATAGTAACACTTGTTAAATTTCTTAACATTTGTCATTTACATTAGTTAATCACCTTACACTTGTTATAAATAAGATTTATAAACTAACTCTTGTAATTATGCGTGATTTTATTAATCTTTGAATTTTTATATAAAGCTTTTGTATGTACTTTATTATTTAATAAATACTTTTCTTAATTTATATAAATAAAATTCTTTAAAGAAAATAATATAAAACAAATTATATAGTAAAAAATGTTATACATATAATTTTTAACCCAAAATATTTTAAAATATCTATCTTTTTGAATTTCAAATTCAAATCCAAATTCAAATTCAATTTCAAATTAACTTATATGTACATACACAAATTCAATTTGTAAATAATAAATCTTATTTCAAAATCTATTTATATCTATATATAAAAACAACACATTATTATTATTTTTCTAAAAGAACAATTTGCCAATTTTACATATTTTATAAAAGGAATTATCATATTTTAAATTGCTTGAAATTTCCAGGATATCACATTCCTCCTTCCTTTAAAGAATTTCGTCCACGAAATTTAAAAGCAAAAGGTAATCCAAAAGCTTTTTATTTCAAACAATCCAAGCATACATATCAGTCATAACTAACAGCCAAACAAATAATTCATTCAAACAAACAATACTAGCCATCCGGACACAATTCCGAATAGGCTTCCCTAACACTATCCAGTGTTTCCCAGGTACAGTCTCTAGGATCCTCGCTCCACTGCACCTTAACCAGCTTCACCACCTTGCTTCTAAGTTGCCTCTCATATTGATCAACGATCTGGACTGGATCCCTGACAACAGATAAGTCCGGCTCAATCTCTAAATATTCTTGCACTGCCGGCTCCACAACAAGAGATGGATCGTGCATGTATTTCTGCAGATGAGATACATGAAAAACATTGTGAATTCCAGCCATCCGGACTGGTAATTCAATCATGTAGGCCACAACACCAATTCTCTCGAGCACTCGAAACGGATCAATATAACTTGGGGCAAGTTTTCCCGTCTTTCGAAACCTGATCGCTCCTTTAACAGGGGAAACTTCGACAAAGACCAAATCTTCAATCTCAAATTCCAATTTTCTTCGTCTCTTGTCCGCATAACTCTTTTGGCGATCCTACACCGCTTTCATTCTCTTCTTGATAAGCTCCACCTTCGCAGATGCGTCACGAATCAAATGTGTACCAAGAACAAGACGATCACCTGACTCTACCCAACAGGATGGGGATCTACAAGGTCTTCCATATAAAGCTTCATAGGGTGCGATCTTGATACTCGCCTGATAACTATTATTGTACGAGAATTCCACTAAATTCAAATGGTCCTTCCAAGATCCACCAAAATCCAAAACACAAGCCCTCAACATATCCTCAAGAATTTGGTTTAGCCTTTTTGTTTGTCCATCTGTTTTGGCATGATAGGCTGTACTCAAACTCGATCTCGTACCCGAAGTTGATTGCAAAGCTTCCCAAAATTTGCTAGTGAAGACAGGATCACTGTCACTAACAATGCTGACTATAATACCTTGCAGTCTGACAATCTCTCTTAAGAAAATCTCTGCCAAAGATGCTGCAGATCTGGTCGCCTTAACAGGAATGAAATGGGCACTCTTGGTCAACCGGTCAACAATTACATATATTCCTTCATTTCCCTTTCTGATTCTTGGCAAACCATCGATGAAATCCATAGAAAACATTTCCCACTTCCACATAGGAATTTCCAACGGCTGCAGCAATCCTACTATCTTCGGTTGATCACCTTTCACCTGCTGGCAGATTGCACATCCATTGACGAAAATAGCAATATCCTTCTTCATGCCCAGCCACCAGAAGACTCTCTTCATATCCTTATACATTTTTGAAATTCCCAGGTAGATACTCAGTCTGGAGCGATGACTCTCTGATATAACTTCTTGCTTCAAATCCTTGAAATTTGGAACAAAAATCCTCCCGTTGATCCTCAATGTTCCTTGGTCATCAATCTCAAAACTGGAACACTAACCATTCTTAACACTTCTGATGATTCTTCTCAATCTTCTATCCGATCCCTGCTTACTCGCAATCTTTTCCAGAAGAGACGGAACAACTTCCAAAATAGACAGAACTGCGTTCCTACTCAGAGCATCTGCCACAACATTCACTTTTCCCGGAGTATACAGGATATCCAAATCATACGATTCAATAAATTTCACCCACCTCTGCTGCCTCAAATTTAGATCCTTTTGGAAGAAAAGTTATTTCTAAGGTTTGTGATCCATGAAAAGCTCGAACTTCTCTCCCAACAAATAGTGACTCCAGATCTTCAAAGCAAAGACAATGGCCAACAACTCTAGATTGTGCGTAGAGTAGTTCCTTTCATGAGGTTTCAGTTGCCTTGTAACGACCCGTATTTTTACGAATCGAAAGATTGTACAACCGTCGACATTAAGTCGTTGATGTTGATAAGTCGTTTAGAGTTTAAGTCCACCAAAGCTTAAGTCGTGTAAAAGTTAACTCGTGTGGTGCTTAAGTCATGGGTAGCTTGGGTCGTGTGAACGAGTTAGTGATATGGAGCGACCTATAGAAGTTAGGCCGTGTAATAGTTAGGTCGTGAGGAAGATAGGTCGGGTGGAGCGACTTATAGAAGTAACGACCTAAGGGTATTAGGCGACTTATAGTAGTTAGCGACTTAAGAGACTAGGCGAGTTAAGGGCTTAAGGATTCGACTGACCTAAGTATGGAGTGACTTAAGGTAGTAAGCGAGTTAAGAGTCACGGGTTAACGAGTTATGAGCCAGCGACTTAGGGGATAAGGTGATAATGACCTAGTGGTTAGCGGCTTAACAGGGTTAGCGAGTTAACAATCTAAGGGATAAGTCGGTCGAACGACATAAGGAGGAAGGCTTAGGTTGTGAGACTCTATGTGCTGGGTTGGGTCGTATAGCGTTAGGTTGCTTGCATGAAGGGTCGAGCCAGTGTTCAGTCGCGCATAGGTTAAGTCGTGGACTTGTTAGGTCATTGACTCGAGTCTGTAGGCCACATGAGTGTAAGGTCGTTAAGTCGCGCGTGTTTAGGTCGTTAGATTTGTTAGGTCGCGGCATTTGCTGAGTCGTATGCCGTTATGTGGTTGGGTCGGCCATGTAGTTGAGACGTTAGGTCGTTGAGTCGTGAAGTGGCCTAGGTCGTAAGCCGTGGGTCTGATGAGTCGTGGACGACTCATGGGGGCGGCGACTTAAGATTTCAGCCTATAAATAGAGGGGTTTGGTTCACTTTTTGGCACCGGATTTTGAAGCGACGAAGTGCTGCCATTTTGAGAGCTCGACTACAACACTTCTTCACTTCTTTTCTCCACTTTAATCTTGTGATTCCTTCCATCTAGATTGAAGATCAAATCGAAGATCCAAGAACCAAAGTCGAAGATCTCCATCCATTGAAGAGAGATTTCATCGTTTGAAGCGGAATCTTTTCGGATCAAGCTAGATCCTTTGCTGTCCAGATCTGGGGTTGGTTGTTTTTGAGGTGTTTAGGTGATTCGGTGAGTGGTGGTTATCTCTCACACGGACCTAAAGGAGTATATTGGATCGGTGGCTTGTTTGTGTGTTAAAGATAGCGATTTCATGCATTTTCCTTAAGTCTACATATAGATCTATGGTTCATGATGATTCAACATCTATTTTACTATATGTTCACCTATGCAAGTTCATTCATTAAGTTGTAGGGATGTTGCTTAGAACTCATACTTATTAGATTTGGACTCTTTATTTATGAAATTGCCATTATTGTTGTAATTGTTTATTTAGATCTTGTTTGATTGATTACTTGGATTAATGTTTGATTTGATTGATTAGTGTATTGATAACTTGATTTGGACAAGTTGGTCGAAGATGATTCAAAAGCTAAGTAGAAAGGCTCTTGAATAAGGAAAGCTGCTTGTGGCATATGAAGCGGATGTTAAAGCTCATATGGATAGACTTGATGATCTAGTTGAGATGAGACTTTGCCATGATGCGATGAGGCAAACCATGATGTTGAGATGGAACTTTGCTATGATGCGAAGAAGCAAAGTAAGATGTGAGAAAGTCTGGGTTTAATCCAGACGGGATCATCCCGAGCATGATGATACTCGATGATTTGGTTCGATTTTGTGGATAATGGTTGGCTTGAGAGGTGCTTGAGCTAGTATGAAAATAGTCGTCAAGGAGGATGACTAGAAGGCTGAGATCTCATCGTTATTGAAGGTTCTAGCATGCTCAAAGCAAGAGTACGTTGGGACGGGCTGCGACGACGTTCCAAGCACGGGCTGCGACGACGTGCTAGTACTCTGGGCAGATTCGATAGTCCTAGGCACAGGCTACGACGACGTGCGGAGTTATGTCTAGAACCGGGGTTACCAATAGCCCTTGGCGGATGGATAAGATAATGTGACGGTCATTCAATTAACGATGAAATCAAGGCAATGATAACAGTGATAGCCAGAGTCATGGATGTTTGGATGTTTGGTTGTATCGTCGCTTAGACCAAGAGCGATGTTTTCAGAGTGCTTATCTGATCTTGGTTTAGGCCTTGGGGGTTTGTACTTGGAAAACATCGACCTTAGCTCGAGTGATAATTGTTTTTCTTTGAATGTCTGAATTGCTATGTTTGCTTCTGCTTAGTGTGTCTGGGGGCTATCACTGTAGAAAGAGGTGGAGTGGGATGGTTGGTTTCCTATTCCTTTTACCCTTTTATGCTGTTTTGGTATGTTTGATAGTTGATTTACTGCTCACTAAGACTTTTGTCTGACTCAAGGTTTTATGTTTAACTCTTATTACCTTGGGCTGTTCATCCATGTTGGGATGGGAAGAATAGATAGTAGGTGACAGGTGCCCTTCCTAGTAATCAACGCTGTTGGTGACGAAGACGAGCTGGAGGCTTTTGCATATTGTTTTCTTACTATATGTACTGGATGTTCCGTTGTTTGTTTGATACTCTGAGTGTTATGTAGTGAGGCTTGATGTATTGACTATTCAGATGTTTGTAATAAACTACTATGAGTTTATATGATAAGATTCTGTTCAATGAGCTTCACTATGTATACTTTTCTATTGTATTTTATCCCTGCGCTGTGAGTAATACGATAGACTATTATGGTATTACCTTACCTTGATGATCGTCCATGGCGGACTGGCACACTTTTCAGCGTATTATTCCTTGTTTAAGTGCAGGAGTCTTGGGCGGTCGTCACATTTGGTATTAGAGCTTTGCTTAATCGATTTTAGCCAACGCTCGCTGACGTAACTACGTATGAGAGACGTAATTGTATTTTGATGGATAATTACTATATATAATATAGTAGCTTAGAAGGATTTGAATTCCTTACGCAGTTGTTTCTCAGGGTATATTAATCATTCTCTTATAGATATTAGGAATGAGTCGAAGAGGGAGACCAGCTGCTAGGGAAGGCCGTGCTGTTGAGGGGGCTGCTAATTATGCTTCTATGTTCGAGGCTATGATGACTTCGATCATGAAAAGGATGCCAGCTCCGGGACCATCAGTAGATGTTGGAGTTCAAGTTCAAGCTCCAAGACCAGTGGATTTTGCTAAGTTGTGCAAACACTATACTTCTCTTGGAGGAAAGGTTTTCTTGGGAACAGAATCAACCATTGAAGTTCAGAGATGGATAGATGCTTGTAAAAGGATTTTTGGTGATTTGGGAATTGAGGATGCAACTAAGAGGAAGCTTGCATCAAGATAGCTTCAAGGGAGAGCTTCGGATTGGTGGAACTCTATCACCATAGATACTCCAGAGGAAGAGATCACTTGGGAGCAATTCCAAGCTAGATTTGAAGCTAAGTTCATTTCTACAGCTCAGAAATCTGTTTTTTTTAAGAAGTTTGTGGAACTCAAGCAAGGTGGAAGACCAGTTCTTGAGTATGTTTCTGAGTTTGAAGCTTTGTCCAAGTATGCTCGGTCGTATATTGAATACCCTTATCAGAAGAATGAGAAGTTTGTGACAGGCTTGGATACTTATCTTGGGAGGTAGTTGGTGGATCATCTGGATGATCCATTTGAGAAGCTTGTGGAGAAAGCTCTCAGGCATGAGAATTTGTTTCCTAAAGAAGGATCTGTTGTTGCTGTGACCAAGGAGCAAAATGGAAACAAGAAGAGGAAGCAGCAGCAGCAGAAGGGTAAGGATGGCCAGAAGAAGCCGAAGGGTGAAGTGACCTGCTACAACTGTCAGCAGAAGGGTCATCTCTCCAGGGAATGCAAGAAACCGAAAGTGCGGGCGAAGTGCCACAACTGTGACAAACCGGGGCATTTTAGGAAGGATTGTTCGGAACCAAGGAAGGACAAGCAGATTGTGCAAGCCTATGCTTTGGGGGCTGTTCCATCATCTTTGAAAGCTCCTACTGTGGAAGAGAAAGGAAAGAGTGTGGTGGTTCAAGGTATTCTTTCCATTTTTGGTGTTCCAGTTAGGGTGTTGTTTGATACTGGATCGCATTCCATTGTTTCTAATGAGTTGGTAGACCGGTTGGGTTTGGAACCGGATATTGTTGATAGACCATTGGTTGTGACTAATCCAGTTGGGGGTTCGTCTTGTTTGTGTATGGTATGCCGTGGTCTAGTTGTATCGAGTCATGATGCTCTTTTGTTTGTGATTGTTTTGTTCTGAACTTTTCGGGGTTCAGAATTATTTTGGGTATGGACTGGCTTAGGAAGTATGCGGCAAAGGTTGATTGTGAGAGGCTTGAGGTGACAGTCGAGAATGTGGAGAGGCGAAAGGTTGTGATACGATGTAAGCATGAGGAAGGCGTCTTCATGAGCTAAATGTATTCGCTGGTTGTTCCACGGGATGGACTGTCATCGATGCCTATTGTGAATGGATTTGAGGATGTCTTTGACGAGGCCAAAGGGTTACCGCCGCATAGAGAGATCGAGTTTCATATCGATCTAGTTGAGGAAGCCAGACCCATTGTGATGCCTCTTAGGCGGATGGCGCCTAGGGAACAGCAAGAGTTGAAGATACAAGTTGATGACGTTTTACAGAAAGGATTCATTCGGCATAGTGTGTCCGAATGGGGTGCACCAGTTGTGTTTGCAACCAAAGCGGATGGATCGTTGAGGTTGTGTGTGGATTATCGTGAGCTGAATAAAGTGACTAAGAAGAACAAGTATCCACTACCGAGAATAGATGACTTGTTTGATCAGCTTCACGAAGCTAAGGTGTTTTCTCAGATGGATTTAGCAACGGGATTTCACCAGTTGAGAGTGGCAAAGGATAGTGTGCCGAAGACTGCTTTCAGGACACCATCCGGTTTCTATGAGTGGCTGGTAATGCCATTTGGATTGACTAATGCACCGGCATATTTTGTGGATCTTATGAATAGAGTGTTCAGGGATCAGTTGAACAAGTTCGTACTTGTATTCGTGGATGATATTTTGATTTATTCCAGAACCAAAGAAGAGCACAAGACGCACTTGCGTATTGTTTTAGAAATCTTGAGGAAACATCAGCTGAAGGCTAAGTTTTCAAAGTGTCACTTCTGGAAGAGCGAAGTGAGGTTCTTAGGCCATGTTATCTCTGGAAATGGAATAGCGGTTGACCCTACCAAGATAGTAGCAATCCATGATTGGGGTAGACCTAAGAATGCATCTGATGTGAGAAGTTTTCTTGGATTAGCAGGATACTATCGTCGGTTTATCAAAGACATTTCCAAGATAGCTGCACCGTTAACAGGATTGACGAAAAAGAACCAAGTGTTCAGATGGGATGCTAAGTGTGAGCAAGCTTTTGGAATCCTGAAAGAACGACTGACAAGTGCTCCTGTTTTGACTATTCCAAGTGGGAATGATGAGATGGTGGTTTACACCGATGCATGTGGTACCGGACTTGGAGCAGTGCTGATGCAGAAGGATAAAGTTGTTGCATATGCAAGTCGACAACTAAAGCCGCATGAAAGAAATTATCCGACTCATGATTTGGAGTTGGCGGCGATTGTATTTGCTCTAAAGATATGGAGACATTACCTGTTGGGAGTTCGATTCGAGTTGTTTACGGATCATAAATCGTTGAAGTATCTTTTCTCCCAAAAGGATTTGAATCGTCGGCAGCAACGATGGCTAGAGTTTTTGGCATCATATGGTTTTGATATAGCCTATACTCCGGGAAAAGGTAACGCGGTGGCTGATGCGTTGAGTCGAAGACATGCAGGATTGGGAGCCATGTTTTCAGAATGGAAGAGTCTCGAGTATTTGGCTGGGTTTGACTTCAGTCCTAGATGTGAATTGGAACCTGAGATGTTGGCAAACTTATCGATAAGACCTACTCTTGTGGAAAGGATTGGCGAAGGTCAAAAGAGAGACGATAAGCTTGTCAATATTATCCGTGATTTGGAATCTGGATTGGACCCAGAAAAGGATAAAGGATTCGAAGTCGATCGAGAGGGTTGGCTTCGGAAGCAAGGACGACTAGTTGTTCCCGATATTGATGAATTAAGAGATGAAGTTCTAAGGGAAAGTCATCACTCGAAGCTGACAATTCATCCAGGTGGAAATATGATGTATCGGGATATGAAAAGGACCTACTACTGGGAAGGTATGAAGAAGGATGCTGGAAATTTTATTTCCAAGTGTATGAACTGCCAGTTGGTGAATGCCGAACAGAAGAAGCCAAGTGGATTGCTTCAGCCATTAGAAATTCCTACGTGGAAGTGGGAGCAAATATCGATGGATTTTATCGATGGTCTACCTAGAACCAGAGCGGGAAATGAAGGGATTTGGGTCATTGTAGATCGTTTGACTAAGAGTGCAAGATTCATTCCTGTTCGATCAACTAGGACTGCATCGAAATTGGCTGAGTTGTATGTTAAGTGGATAGTTCGATTCCATGGTATTCCGAAGAGTATAGTGAGCGATCGAGACCCTTTGTTCACTAGTGGATTTTGGAAGAGCTTCCAGGAAGTTTTGGGAACCGAGTTGTGTTTGAGTACAGCTTATCATCCCCAAACAGATGGTCAGACTGAGAGAGTCAACAGAGTTTTGGAAGATCTCCTCGGAGCGTGTGTTTTGGATTTCGGAGGATCATGGGAAGATCATCTTCATTTGGTGGAATTTGCATATAATAACAGTTACCAGTCAAGTATTAGTATGGCACCATATGAGGCACTGTGTGGAAGACCGTGTAACTCTCTGACCTGTTGGTTGGAAACAGGAGAAAAGCTGATACTTGGGCCAGAAATGATTTAACAGACTTCGGATTGCATAGAGATCATTCGGCAACGAATGAAGGCAGCTCAAGACCGTCAGAAAAGTTATGCAGATGAGCGTCGTAAGGATTTGGAATTCGACGTAGGTGATATGGTTTTTGTGAAAATTTCTCCACTGAGGAATGTTATTCGATTCGGGAAGAAAGGAAAATTGACTCCGAGGTTTGTTGGACCATTCCCGATCATCGAGCGAATTGGAAAGCTCGCCTATAGATTGGAGTTACCAGAGAAGATGGCAGGTGTGCACAATGTTTTTCATGTATCTTATCTACGGAAGTATGTGCACGGCGTGAATACAGTGGTTTCTGCTGATAGCTGTGAAGATTTAGAGGTTGATCTAGTTGTTACGAGACCTCGTAAGCCGCTTCGGGTTGTGGAAACCGACACGAAACAGCTTAGGAGGAAGACGATTACGTTGCTCAAGATACAATGGAGTGATGATGTTAACGACTGTACATGGGAGGAGGAAGAGAGGATGAAGGAAGCTCATCCTAAACTCTTCGAGGTACGGCCCTAAGGTGTCGTGACATCTCATGAATTTGTAACTTGTTCTAGTCTTAGAATGCTGTATGCTAGGCTAGAAATTTGATGCATGGTTTGTTGATTACTATTGATGGTAGGCATGCAGAATAGTTTTGATTGCTCTTGTTTGTTTGGAATTTCGGCGACGAAATTCCTAAGGGGGAGAGAATGTAACGACCCGTATTTTTATGGATCAAAAGATTGTAAAACCGTCGACATTAAGTCGTTGATATTGATAAGTCGTTTAGAGTTTAAGTCGACCAAGGCTTAAGTCGTGTAAAAGTTAACTCGTGTGGTGCTTAAGTCGTGGGTAGCTTGGGTCGTGTGAATGAGTTAGTGATATGGAGCGACCTATAGAAGTTAGGCCGTGTAATAGTTAGGTCATGAGGAAGATAGGTCGGGTGGGGCGAATTATAGAAGTAACGACCTAAGGGTATTAGGCGACTTATAGTAGTTAGCGACTTAAGAGACTAGGCGAGTTAACGGCTTAAGGATTCGACTGACCTAAGTATGGAGTGACTTAAGGTAGTAAGCGAGTTACGAGTCACGGGTTAACGAGTTATGAGCCAGCGACTTAAGGGATAAGGTGATAATGACCTAGTGGTTAGCGGCTTAACAGGGTTAGCGGGTTAACAGTCTAAGGGATAAGTCGTTCGAACGACATAAGGAGGAAGGCTTAGGTTGTGAGACTCTGTGTGCTGGGTTGGGTCGTATAGCGTTAGGTTGCTTGTATGAAGGGTCGAGCCTGTGTTGAGTCGCGCATAGGTTAAGTCGTGGACTTGTTAGGTCGTTGACTCGAGTCTGTAGGCCACATGAGTGTAAGGTCGTTAAGTCGCGCATGTTTAGGTCGTTAGATTTGTTAGGTCGCGGCATTTGCTGAGTCGTATGCCGTTATGTGGTAGGGTCGGCCATGTAGTTGAGACGTTAGGTCGTTGAGTCGTGAAGTGGCCAAGGTCGTAAGCCGTGGGTCTGATGAGTTGTGGACGACTCATGGGGGCGGCGACTTAAGATTTCAGCCTATAAATAGACGGGTTTGGTTCACTTTTTGGCACCGGATTTTGAAGCGACGAAGTGCTGCCATTTTGAGAGCTCGACTACAACACTTCTTCACTTCTTTTCTCCACTTTAATCTTGTGATTCCTTCCATCTAGATTGAAGATCAAATCGAAGATCCAAGAGCCAAAGTCGAAGATCTCCATCCATTGAAGAGAGATTTCATCATTTGAAGCGGAATCTTCTCGGATCAAGCTAGATCCTTTGCTGTCCAGATCTGGAGTTGGTTGTTTTTGAGGTGTTTAGGTGATTCGGTGAGTGGTGGTTATCTCTCACATGGACCCAAAGGAGTATATTGGATCGGTGGCTTGTTGTGTGTTAAAGATAGCGATTTCATGCATTTTCCTTAAGTCTGCATGTAGATCTATGGTTCATGATGATTCAACATCTATTTTACTATATGTTCACCTATGCAAGTTCATTCATTAAGTTGTAGGGATGTTGCTTAGAACTCATACTTATTAGATTTGGACTCTTTATTTACGAAATTGCCATTATTGCTGTATTGTTTATTTAGATCTTGTTTGATTGATTACTTGGATTAATGCTTGATTTGATTGATTAGTTGATTGATAACTTGATTTGGACAAGTTGGTCGAAGATGATTCAAAATCTAAGTAGAAAGGCTCTTGAATAAGGAAAGCTGCTTGTGGCATATGAAGCGGATGTTGAAGCTCATATGGATAGACTTGATGATCTAGTTGAGATGAGACTTTACCATGATGCGATGAGGCAAACCATGATGTTGAGATGGAACTTTGCTATGATGCGAAGAAGCAAAGTAAGATGTGAGAAAGTCTTGGTTTAATCCAGACGGGATCATCCCAAGCATGATGATACTCGATGATGTGGTTCGAGATTGTGGATAATGGTTGGCTTGAGAGGCGCTTGAGCTAGTATGAAAATAGTCGTCAAGGAGGATGACTAGAAGGCTGAGATCTCATCGTTATTGAAGGTTCTAGCATGCTCAAAGCAAGAGTACGTTGAGACGGGCTGCGACGACGTTCCAAGCACGGGCTGCGACGACGTGCTAGTACTCTGGGCAGATTCGATAGTCCTAGGCACGGGCTGCGACGACGTGCGGAGTTATGTCTAGAACCGGGGTTACCATTAGCCCTTGGCGGATGGATAAGATAATGTGACGGTCATTCAATTAACGATGAAATCAAGGCAATGATAACAGTGATAGCCAGAGTCATGGATGTTTGGATGTTTGGCTGTATCGTCGCTTGGACCAAGAGCGATGTTTTCAGAGTGCTTATCTGATCTTGGTTTAGGCCTTGGGGGTTTGTACTTGGAAAACATCGACCTTGACTCGAGTGATAATTGTTTTTCTTTGAATGTCTGAATTGCTATGTTTGCTTCTGCTTAGTGTGTCTGGGGGCTATCACTGTAGAAAGAGGTGGAGTGGGATGGTTGGGTTCCTATTCCTTTTACCCTTTTATGCTCTTTTGGTATGTTTGATAGTTGATTTACTGCTCACTAAGACTTTTGTCTGACTCAAGGTTTTATGTTTAACTCTTATTACCTTGGGCTGTTCATCCATGTTGGGATGGGCAGACTAGGTAGCAGGTGACAGGTGTCGTTCCTAGTAATCAACGCTGTTGGTGACGAAGACGAGCTGGAGGCTTTTGCATATTGTTTTCTTATTATATGTACTGGATGTTCCGATGTTTGTTTGATACTCTTAGTGTTATGTAGTGAGGCTTGATGTATTGACTATTCAGATGTTTGTAATAAACTACTATGAGTTTATATGATAAGATTCTGTTCAATGAGCTTCACTATGTATACTTTTCTATTGTATTTTATCCTTGCGCTGTGAGTAATACGATAGACTATTATGGTATTACCCTACCTTGATGATCGTCCATGGCGGCCTGGCACACTTTTCAGCGTATTATTCCTTGTTTAAGTGCAGGAGTCTTGGGCGGTCGTCACATGCCTCCTCGCATATGCAATCACCTTTCCATTGTACATCAGCACTGCACCCAACCCACCTCCACAAGCATCCGTATAGACCTCAAACTTGCTCTTACCATCGAGAATAGCTAGAATAGGTGCACTGGTCTGCCTTGCCTTCAAATTCGAGAAAGCTTCTTCACACTTGGGGGTCCACTTCCTTTCCGAGTCAACTTGGTCAATGGGAAGAAATCTTAGAATAGTCCCTGATAATCTTCCTGTAGTACCCTACCAAACCTAGAAAACTATGGACTTCTGTAGGAATCTGTGGTTGCTTCCATTCCTAAATAGTAGCTACCTTGGCTGGATCTATAGAAATACCCTCATCAGAAACAATTTGCGCCAAAAATCTGACTTCCGACATCCAATAATGGAACTTCGAAAAATTATCCTTCAGAACATGCCTCCTCAAAGTCTCTAACACCATCCCCAAATGTCGCTTATGCTCCTTTTTAGACTTAGAGTAGACAAGAATGTCGTCGATGAACACGAGAACAAACTTATTCAACACATCCCAAAAAACTCGGTTCATCAAATCCACAAAATAAGCAATAGCGTTGGTTAGACCAAAAGGCATAACCAGCCACTCATAAAAGCAATTGGGTCCCCTGAACGCGGTCAAGGGGATACTATCCTCAGCTACACTAAATTGATGGGAACCTGAAGCTAAATCTATCTGGGAGAAAATAGAAGCTCCATGGAGTTGGTCAAAAAAGATCATCTATATGGGGTAATGGATACTTATTCCTAATAGTAACCTTATTCAACTCCCGGTAATCCACACAGAATCTCAAAGAACCATCAGACTTGGTCACAAAGACTCCCGCAGAACCCCAACTAGAAAAACTAGGCAGTTCAAACCTTTCTCTAAGAAATCTAGGGTCTGCTTCACCAGCTCTTCTCTCTCTCTCTTGGCGACATCCTTTTGCTGGGCTGAACAACAGGTATTACTCCTGGAACCAAATCTATCTGAAACCCTATCTCACGATGAGGAGGCAAAAGTTTAACTTCCTCGAAAACATCAAGAAAATCGCTGATGTAACGACCCATAAATTTTCGATAATTAAAATAGTTAATTTAATAAGATTTCGTGATTTAATGTTAGAGAAAAATTTGTAATTCGTTTGGAATAATAATAACTGGAATGAATTGCGACAATAATTATCCAAGTAATGAAAAATAAAAGCTACTTAGTGAATGCCTTTGAAATCAAAAGTTGAATAGGATAATAAATGTTGAATTCATTGGGTATAATAGAGTAATTGATTGATAAGTAAAATCTATTTAAAATCAAATATTGAATATTGAACAGGAAAATTGTTTAAATTAAATATTTAAAACTTATTGAATACTTGAATAACTGTAAAATGAAAATAGAGTTCTAAATTGTGAATTGGTTTTAAAAGTTGAATCTTATAAGTTCAATTTCAATATTTCAAGAGATAATGAATTATTGGATAAGCGAAATTGTTTAAATTTAATATTTGGAATTTATTGAATAAATAAATGATGGGAATTGAATAACCATATAATGGAAATGGTTGTTCTATAATTTTAATTCATTTGAAAAGTTAAATTTTTAAGTTCGTTTTGAATATTTCAAAAGATAGTGATTTAAGAATAATCAAATTTGTTTAAAATTTAATATTACAAATGTTTGAATAATTAAATTCCGAATTTGATATGATTAATTTGATATTGAAATTTAATATATGAAAATAGAGTGAATAATTTAAATTTGATTTAATATGATTCAAATTGGTTTCCAAAGTGAATGTGAGTTATATCGGGATTTTAATAGAGTTAATAAGATTTTAAAAATTGGAATTTATTGGATAAATTGAATAACGGGTTTAATATAATTAAAAATGATTTATAAAATTTTATTTTATCATATTAAAGTTAGGATGATGTTGTAGAACTTTTAAAATCGAATTAAAAGTAAATTTGTGAAAATTGAATATTTTAATATTTAATTATCGATTGAAAATAGCCAATTTTCGAACAGTCTCAGAATGGGACGAAACAAGTACCATTGGATCCGTAATAATTTGTCATTATCGGATTTCAATTTTCGTAGCAATCAGAGTTGTTGTTTGACCGTGGCAGCTCGAAACGCATCGAAATTGTTTTAATATTAATTTGACGAGTTAAAATAGCCATTTTTCAAACAGTCTCAGATTTCGACGAAACCAGTCTCATCAGATCCGTAATGTGATATTATTGTAATATTTCAAATTTCGTGTCAATCGGAATTACCGTTTGTCCGGGGCAAGCCAAAACGCATAGAAAATCGTTTAATCGGTATAATTTAAAATCGATCGTTTGTTGCTGTAACTCGCACAGATGATCGAATTGGCTCCCGAAACTTATTCCATTGTGTTCGAAACGCGGGATAAACCCTAGGAACGTCAGTTACCATGCGAAATTCGGAGTTCGGGAAAAGCCGGATGAATAGTATTCGTCGTTCCTATAAATAGTTCCCTTTATTCACAAATATATAAAAGAAAAGAGGGGGGGGGGGTTAGGGTTCGTGGCCGCCTCTTTCAGGAACAATGGCCGAAATCATCTCATCTCTCTCCTCTAATTATCTTCTAATCCACGCAACGATTCGCGAAACTTTCAACTAACGAAATGTAGAGCACTCCGAGATCTCGAGATCCAACGGTCTAGATTTGAAACGGTGTAACAATCGGGGCGCTTCGGGCCTTCGTTCGCCATCAGTTGCGCACGTTTTTTCATGCAAATGGGGAGGCCGAGTTCCACGTGGCTGGGTGCGGGGGTGCACGGCGGCGAGGCCTTCGATATGGCGTCGCCTGATCAACGTCCGGAGGTGGTGGTAGGTTGCGTGCATTAGGGTTTGATGGCGGCGAGTGGGTTCGTGAACTGAAGAGAACGAACGAGTGGAAGAAGGAGAAGTTACTACGTGCGGCCCAGATGCATATTGCAGTAAATAACGGCTCTGATTTGAGAAGGTCATATAAAAAAAATGAAATGTGAACTAATTTATATTTAAATTCGTATAAGCTTTACAATGACGTAACTTTTTCATACGAGGTCGGAAAATTACGAAACAAGTTGCGTTGTCTTCGTTTCGTCGCACTACACTATGGAATTGGATTGGGGTCGTTTGGAGCTAAAGAAAATTTCGGGTAAAATTAAACGCTCGTTTAATTTTATTCGAAATAAAACGCCGGAACTGCATTGAAATCAAGGTGAGTGTTTTATAACGCTTACAACGTACTGAATATCTTTATGCTAGTTAAATTTGATATTATGAAGTGATATGAAATTTTATTTGTCGTTGTTTGATAGAATTTAATTGTCATATAGATTGTCATTTGAATTAACAGTTGAAAATTAAATTGACAGTTAAATTGAAATTGAAATTGAATTGCGATTAAATTACCTGACATCGATAACTATGAAATTGCCATGAATTGTATTGCATATTGGATGATGTATTTCGATGGATGCTATTGGTTGATATTTGAATGTTTGGATGTTTATTTACTTATATATATCCTGTTATGCATACATATGATACTATGATTTAATTTAAGTAATATATACTCATCCCTGACATTTAATTGAAATAAATAATTACTTGGCCATAGGGTAGAAAATTATATACGGACACCGAATTGGCTAAATTAATAATTTTTAAAATCGTCGATTTGAAATTTATTTCAATGTTTTGATTTAAAAGTTATAAATAGAAATCAATTTATAGAAATCGAATTTATCGAAAACTGAGTTTGGAATGTTGAAAAAATTTGGTTAAAAGAAATTGTTAAATAATTAAAGTGGAGACTTTGGAATTTAAAAATCGGGATATGATTGAATTTCGTAAATTGATTTGTTTAAAGATTTAACCTTAATTCGAGCTTTGAATATTACTAAGTAAAAGCGATATAAAAGGATATTTTGAAATTGAGCTTGAAATTGAATCATATTGTAATTGGGTTTTAAATTTGAATATTGGAAGATAATTTTGTTAAGTATTATAAATGGATATTTTGAAAGATCAAGCTCCAAATCGATATAAATTGAAATTGAATAAATTAAAGGTGAATGAAAAATTTAATTAATTTGAAGTCAAAGTTGACATTGATTTGAATTGAAATGGAAATTGAATCGGTGGAATGAAAATTTAGATTGATTTGAATTGGGAAGTTATAATTGAAATGGATTAGTTTTGAAGCTGTTTTATTTTGTTTCCAAATTACTCGGTTATATAAACCATTTTTGAATACTTAAACTATTTTAATCTATTTTAAATCTACTTAACCCAATTTAAATTATTTTAAACTAATTTATCTATTTCAAATCCATTTTAAGATTTTAAGTATTTTAACTATTTTAATTATTTAAAACCACTTTTAAAACTACTTAAAGCTATTTTCTAAAATTCCAAACTGGTTAATAAGGTGAAATTTTTATGTTTAAATCTTGAATTTGAATACGAATTGAGTTAAATGAAGTTGCAACCTAAATTGAATTTCGAAATGATTTTGAAATCGAAATGAGATATTGATGCGGAAAAAGATTTTGAAACGGAATCCTACATTTGAATAGATACGGTGATATTTGAAATGGAATTGATTTTTGAAGCGAACATGATATTTTGATATCAATTATGAACCGATTTGAAATGTAAAAGAGCCAACAGTGTAATAATACGTAGTTGTTAAAGAGACCGGGATCAGATATGGACATACTCTCTGTCGATACTGAAAACCACTTTAATAACTATTATACGCGGAGTGTTGATCCAGAATGAAGTGGATGGTTTGGTGAACGCGTTGACTGAAGAAAGAGAACGATTATTGGATGACCACTGACATGACTAAAACAGGAACCGCGCCGGGCCATTGAGGTTCGCCACCTCTAGCGGACACACTTCTTCGATACTATATCTATTACATTTGTGATGCGATTTGGATGCACCCCTTGATTTGGGAGTGTTGTTTCGCGGTGTTGGGGTAGCTGCTGGCTATGCTCAACATCAGTCCGGATCACGCAACTACTAGTATCCTAGTTGGTATCGCCTCATGTACCTTGTCATACAGATTATCCTATTCGCGACCACTACGTTTTGTTTTGTGTTATACCTATAGGGTACCCTCTGATAACCACCAGTTTACGGTGGGGCTTACGGTGCTGTATAGACTATGGCATTATAAAAATGTGTTAAGGGGGATTATGGTAACGCCTTAACGCTATTTTGATACTTTATATCACTGATAGGCATTATCTACTTAGCGTACATTACTACATAGTAGATAGTTTAACGGATCCTTAAGAGATGGAAAATCCCGTAACATCTCTTAAGTTATTTCACACACGTTGACACTGGATATGAGATGTCAAACCCCGTAAACATCTCTGACGCCGTTACACTCATATTTATTTACGATTAATTTAACTCTCATAAGGATATTTTAGTCCTGACTCGCGTGTTTTGTCTTTTCATTACGCTCGAATCAGTCCTGAGTTTTTCAGATTTTTGAAGATCTATTCAGGAGGATGAAGACGAAGATTTGGTATACTATTACTATTATTACCCTTGCATCATGCTATCTGCTGCATTATTTTAATTGTTCTGTTATATATGTATAACTCTGATAAATGTTGTATAAATAATTGTCAAAGTATAGTAAACAGCTTCATGAACTGTTTGTTTGACTACTATATTTTATCGTTCCGCTGCGAGATTCTGTGTTGTTTCATTTCCTTTATTTCTCTTTCTTTTCTTTTCTTAATTACCCCAATAACCATCTTCCCTTTTGAATGGTTTGGAACCGACATGTGTATTTGATCGTCGGTTTAAACTGTCCAAAAAGTCGGGTCGTTACAGTTGGTATCGGAGCTTTGGTTTAGCGATAACCTTAGCTTTGTGGGGTATGACTCTTTATAAGTAGGGTAGTAATACCCTATGATGAGCCGCTGAGTGAATATATATATATATATATATATATATATATATATATATATATGAGAGAGAGCGTATTTGTTAGTGATATAAAATGTTTTATATTGTGTCGGTTGATTTGTTGAGTGGCTTATGGATTCTGGTCAATACGAGTAATTAACGTCATTGATAGGGATCTCTAAACCCTTAAACAGAACAATTCGACATAGTATTGTTTTGAAATTGGGTAAATGAAATAATGTTTCCCTAATTAAATTTTGAATATAAAGATAAAATTTCAGAAATTATTGTGACTTATCTAGCTTACCTGGTTGTTAGGAATGAAAATATTGGTTATTATCATTAATTGGATATTGTAATTTAATAAATAAGGTGAATTAGAAAATGAACAATGATAAAACACTTGTGAAATGTTTTAAGAAAAGAAAATCTGATAAGAATGTTTTATAAAGGTGACGTATAAATTAAAATAGATTTAAATTGGAAAATATTGAATTTAAGAACCGGTGGTTTTAAAATGGTTTCAAAGTTTTGAAGAAAATATATTGTGATACCAGTTGGAAAATATTTATAGGGAATATTTGAAATGATTTTTAAGAAGGAATGAAGTAAGTACTCCTCTCTTATGTCGCTGGAAAATAATTTCGGTGATGACTGCGCAGCATCATCGACGTTCATTTTCGAGTCTCAAAGTGGGGGAGACTTCTAAGAAGCTTTGCTTTTCTTCGAATTTATTTGGGTAAATGGGTTTTGTTTTAAACTCTAAAGATATGATTTGATAATTTAAAAGGATATAAATATATATATATATGTTTATTTCAAACGATTTGGAAAGAACCAAGCATTTAAAATTCTAAGTTCTGTTAATTAATAATTTTCAAATCATTTGAATGAAATGTGAATAACCAGAATTTATAAAATAAGAGGATTAAGATAGCTAAGCTATAGTTTGGGAAAACTTTAAAGTTGAAAGGTAAAGAGGATTTAAACAAATTAAATTGTGAACATTCTAAATTAGTAAAATGAAATTCTATAAATTTGTATAGTACCAAATTTGCATTCTAATAATATATAATATGACTTACCAAATATTAAGAAGTTAAAATGATGTTTTGGATATGAGATGAGATGTTGTACAAATAAACAGAACCTGAAAATAATTGAAGTATACCAGTAAGGAAAACTCAAAGGAATTAGAATGTATATAAATAAAAATTTGGATGTGATAAAATGTTATATACTTAAATATAACATGAAATGATGAATGGATAAATGGAACAAGTAAGTGAACTTAAGAAGGAAGATAAATGGATCGTATTATATCTTTGTAAATTGGTTATAGAAAATAAATATAAAATTGCAAAGGGATTGTAACCTTTAAGATAACTGTAAACTAAGAAGAATCATTTATGAGAGGTTAGACTTTTATAGGATGATTAATAAACTAAAGTGATGATTAATAAAATGTTCCATAAATAAATTGTTATTAACTAAAATTATGAAATTGAAGTAAATGTAAACAAAAGAATCTGGTATAGCTAAGAATCAATTGGAAAATGAAATTGAGTTTAATTAAATTATATAGAATGTTTAAAATGAACTTGAGTAAGCAAATTCTATGATATGATGTTTAAGAAAAGATAATGTTAAAGAATATGCTATGTAAAGAAATGAATATACTAACTGAATAATGGATTGAGAATAATAAATTGAAAAAAAAAGAAGTCAATAAAATAATTTATTATAGATAAATTGGATAGAAATCCATTGGAAGGTAATACGTGAGATTGTACGTATATTATTTTATTCACATAACGATTTGATCCAAATTCGAGCACAAAATTTCGAGATGATTTATATCGATCCAAGTTAGGATTTTCCACTCGATTCTCGACGGCGAGCCCCGGATATGGATTTTGGTTTGATTCTGGAATTCTCTATCATAGTATATGGCTATGCAAGGAGAGTAACAGTTTCCAATCAAGGAACCAAATCTGAGTCCGCACTAGAGAGTCGGGTAAACGATACTAGTTGGAAGTGAAATTGTGTGATCGAATAAGCGATTAGATTGATATTGCTCATGGATGATATATGTACGGCTTAAGGACTTAATTAAAGTTAATATTGGAAATTTAAGATGCCAAATATAAAATGATTCTTTTAAAATTATATAACAGGATATATATATAAAAGAGATAAACCAAATTGAATGTAAAAAAAAAATTTGGTTATGTGGGTATGATTTGGTTGTTATATGATTGTTAGTTGATTGTATATAATTCATTAAGTGTAAATTAGAAAGCCATAAATCATTGAAATCAAATTGGAAGTTAAATGAATTTAAAAGAATATAATTTGATTCAAATTGGAAGTGAACTAATGTAAATATAAATTAGTGAATGTTAACTAATTGAATTGAGAATGAATGTTAGTAAAATCCAATGTTAATGAATCAACTGTGATTAAAATTGAAACCCAAGTCAATAAATATTAATGAGAAGTGAATTTATATTGATTGGTTATGGATTTGTTGGATGATAGTTGATTGATGGTTGCATTTGTTGTTTTGTTGCATTTGCTATGTTGGCACATGTAGTTGTTATGTTGCTATATGATGTATATTGATACTATTTTCATATATGTATGATTCTCATTGTTTGTTGAGTGTTTAGTAGGTGCGGATTGCGCTTGCTTCGCATTTGGAGCTCGCTTTCGCGCTATATTAGTCGTATATGCTCGCTAATAAAATATAAGGTACATGTTTATTTTGTCATTGGATTTGGTGATTTTTTGATGAGCCACTTGGCTTTTGATTTTCTTTTGTTGGTTTGGGGCCCGTAGAGGCGTTTTGTAGCTGTACCGATCGAGCCGCGCAAATGAGACTCTGCCGAATTTTTTCATAAATCCGAGTGTTAGAAATTTTCGATTTTTAAAATTTTTATAACTTGTTTTGATAACTAACGTTTAAAGTTAGAAAGCCGTTTGAAATAACTTAGTGAAAGTGTAGTAATGACTTTATAAATGGAATTTCATTGTTTATAAGTTGGTAACTTTGAATAAAATATATCTAATGTTGAATTCTATACTTAGTTCCTTTTCCCTTCTTTTTCCTTTTCGGGGACGAAAAGTTTTGAGTGGGGGAGAGTGTAACGACCTGTAAATTTTCGATAATTAAAATAGTTAATTTAATAAGATTTCGTGATTTAATGTTAGAGAAAAATTTGTAATTCATTTGGAATAATAATAACTGGAATGAATTGCGACAATAATTATCCAAGTAATGAAAAATAAAAGCTACTTAGTGAATGCCTTTGAAATCAAAAGTTGAATAGGATAATAAATGTTGAATTCATTGGGTATAATAGAGTAATTGATTGATTAGTAAAATCTATTTAAAATCAAATATTGAACAGGAAAATTGTTTAAATTAAATATTTAAAACTTATTGAATACTTGAATAACTATAAAATGAAAATAGTGTTCTAAATTGTGAATTGGTTTTAAAAGTTGAATCTTATATGTTCAATTTCAATATTTCAAGAGATAATGAATTATTGGATAAGCAAAATTGTTTAAATTAATATTTGGAATTTATTGAATAAATAAATAATGGGAATTGAATAACCGTATAATGGAAATGGTTGTTCTATAATTTTAATTCATTTCAAAAGTTAAATTTTTAAGTTCGTTTTGAATATTTCAAAAGATGGTGATTTAAGAATAATCAAATTTGTTTAAAATTTAATATTACAAATGTTTGAATAATTAAATTCCGAATTTGATATGATTGATTTGATATTGAAATTTAATATATGAAAATAGAGTGAATAATTTAAATTTGTTTTAATATGATTCAAATTGGTTTCCAAAGTGAATGTAAGTTATATCGGGATTTTAATAGAGTTAATAAGATTTTAAAAATTGGAATTTATTGGATAAATTGAATAACGGGTTTAATATGATTAAAAATGATTTGTAGAATTTTATTTTATCATATTAAAGTTAGAATGATGTTGTAGAACTTTTAAAATCGAATTAAAAGTAAATTTGTGAAAATTGAATATTTTAATATTTAATTATCGACTGAAAATAGCCAATTTTTGAACAGTCTCAGAATGGGACGAAACAAGTTCCATTGGATCCGTAATAATTTGTTATTATCGGATTTCAATTTTCGTAGCAATCAGAGTGGTTGTTTGACCGTGGCAGCTCGAAAAGCATCGAAATTGTTTTAATATTAATTTGACGAGTTAAAATAGCCATTTTTCAAACAGTCTCGGATTTCGACGAAACCAGTCTCATCGGATCCGTAATGTGATATTATTGTAAGATTTCAAATTTCGTGTCAATCGGAATTACCGTTTGTCCAGGGCAAGCCAAAACGCATAGAAAATCGTTTAATCGGTTTAATTTAAAATCGATCGTTTGTTGCTGTAACTCGCACAGATGATCGAATTGGCTCCCGAAACCTATTCCATTATGTCCGGAACGTGGGATAAACCCTAGGAACGTCAGTTACCGTGCGAAATTCGGGGTTTGGGATAAGCCGGATGAATAGTATTCGTCGTTCCTATAAATAGTTCCCTTTATTCACAAATATATAAAAAAAAAGAGGGGGGGTTAGGGTTCGTGGACGCCTCTTTCAGGAACAATGGCCGAAATCATCTCGTCTCTCTCCTCTAGTTATCTTCTAATCCACGAAACGATTCGCGAAACTTTCAACTAAAGAAATGTAGAGCACTCCGAGATCTCGAGATCCAACGGTCGAGATTTGAAACGGTGTAACAATCGGGGGGCTTCGGGCCTGCATTCGCCATCTGTTGCGCACGTTTTTTCATGCAAATGGGGAGGCCGAGTGCCATGTGGCTGGGCGCGGGGGTGCACGGCGGCGAGGCCTTCGATATGGCGTCGCCTGATCAACGTCCGGAGGGGGTGGTAGGTTGCGTGCATTAGGGTTTGATGGCGGCGAGTGGGTTCGTGAACTGGAGAGAACGAACGAGTGGAAGAAGGAGAAGTTACTGCGTGCGGCCCAGATGCATATTGCAGTAAAGAACGGCTCTGATTTGAGAAGGTTATATAAAAAAAAATGAAATGTGAACTAATTTATATTTAAATTCGTATAAGCTTTACAATGACGTAACTTTTTCATACGAGGTCGGAAAATTACGAAACAAGTTGCGTTGTCTTCGTTTCGTCGAGCACTACACTATGGAATTGGATTGGGGTCATTTGGAGCTAAAGAAAATTTCGGGTAAAATTAAACGCTCGTTTAATTTTATTCGAAATAAAACGCCGGATTTGCATTGAAATCAAGGTGAGTGTTTTATAACGCTCACAACGTACTGAATATCTTTATGCTAGTTAAATTTGATATTATGAAGTGATATGAAATTTTATTTGTCGTTGTTTGATAGAATTTAATTGTCATATAGATTGTCATTTGAATTAACCGTTGAAAATTAAATTGACAGTTAAATTGAAATTGAATTGCGATTAAATTACCTGACATCAATAACTATGAAATTGCCATGAATTGTATTGCCTATTGGATGATATATTTCGATGGATGCTATTGGTTGATATTTGAATGTTTGGATGTTTATTTGCTTATGTATATCCTGTTATGCATACATATGATACTGTGATTTAATTTAAGTAATATATACTCATCCCTGACATTTAACTGAAATAAATAATTACTTGGCCATAGGGTAGAAAATTATACACGGACACTGAATTGGCTAAATTAATAATTTTTAAAATCGTCGATTTGAAATTTATTTAAATGTTTTGATTTAAAAGTTATAAATAGAAATCAATTTATAGAAATCAAATTTATCGAAAATTGAGTTTGGAATGTTGAAAAAATTTGGTTAAAAGAAATTGTTAAATAATTAAAGTGGAGACTTTGGAATTTAAAAATTGGGATATGACTGAATTTCGTAAATTGATTTGTTTAAAGATTTAACCTTAATTCGAGCTTTGAATCTTACTAAGTAAAATCGATATAAAAGGATATTTTGAAATTGAGCTTGAAATTGAATCATATTGTAATTGGGTTTTAAATTTGAATATTGGAAGATAATTTTGTTGAGTATTATAAATGGATATTTTGAAAGATCAAGCTCCAAATCGATATAAATTGAAATTGAATAAATTAAAGGTGAATGAAAAATTTAATTAATTTGAAGTCAAAGTTGACATTGATTTGAATTGAAATCAAAATTGAATCGGTGGAATGAAAATTTAAATTGATTTGAATTGGGAAGTTATAATTGAAATGGATTGGTTTTGAAGCTGTTTTATTTTGTTTCCAAATTACTCGGTTATATAAACCATTTTTGAATACTTAAACTATTTTAATCTATTTTAAATCTACTTAACCCAATTTAAATTATTTTAAACTAATTTATCTGTTTCAAATCCATTTTAAGATTTTAAGTATTTTAACTATTTTAATTATTTAAAACCACTTTTAAAACTACTTAAAACTAATTTCTAAAATTCCAAACTGGTTAATAAGGTGAAATTTTTATGTTTAAATCTTGAATTTGAATACGAATTGAGTTAAATGAAGTTGCAACCTAAATTGAATTTCGAAATGATTTTGAAATCGAAATGAGATATTGATGCGGAAAAAGATTTTGAAACGGAATCTTACATTTGAATAGATACGGTGATATTTGAAATGGATTTGATTTTTGAAGCGAACATGATATTTTGATATCAATTATGAATCGATTTGAAATGTAAAAGAGCCAACGGTGTAATAATACGTAGTTATTAAAGAGACCGGGATCGGATATGGACATACTCTATGTCGATACTGAAAACCACTTTAATAACTATTATACGCGGAGTGTTGATCCAGAATGAAGTGGATGGTTTGGTGAACGCGTTGACTGAAGAAAGAGAACGATTATTAGATGACCCCTGACATGACTAAAACAGGAGCCGCGCCGGGCCATTGATGTTCGCCACCTCTAGCGGACACACTTCTTCGATACCATATTTATTACATTTGTGATGCGATTTGGGTGCACCCCTTGATTTGGGAGTGTTGTTTCGCGGTGTTGGGGTAGCTGCTGGCTATGCTCAACATCAATCCGGATCACGCAACTAATAGTATCCTAGTTGGTATCGCCTCATGTACCTTGTCATACTGATTATCCTATTCGCGACCACTACGTTTTGTTTTGTGTTATACCTATGTGGTACCCTCTGATAACCACCAGTTTACGGTGGGGCTTACGGTGCTGTATAGACTATGGCATTATAAAAATGTGTTAAGGGGGATTATGGTAACGCCTTAACGCTATTTTGATACTTTATATTACTGATAGGCATTATCTACTTAGCGTACATTACTACATAGTAGATAGTTTAACGGATCCTTAAGAGATGGAAAATCCCGTAACATCTCTTAAGTTATTGCACGCACGTTGACACTGGATATGAGATGTCAAACCCCGTAAACATCTCTGACGCCGTTACACTCATATTTATTTATGATTGATTTAACTTTCATAATCCTGACTCGCGTGTTTTGTCTTTTCATTACGCTCGGGTCAGTCCTGAGTTTTTCAGATTTTTGAAGATCTATTCAGGAGGATGAAGACGAAGATTTGGTATACTATTACTATTATTACCCTTGCATCATGCTATCTGCTGCATTATTTTAATTGTTCTGTTGTATATGTATAACTCTGATAAATGTTGTATAAATAATTGTCAAAGTATAGTAAACAGCTTCATGAACTGTTTATTTGACTATTATATTTTATCGTTCCGCTGCGAGATTCTGTGTTGTTTCATTTTCTTTATTTCTCTTTCTTTTCTTTTCTTAATTACCCCAATAACCATCTGCCCTTTTGAATGGTTTGGAACCGACATGTGTATTTGATCGTCGGTTTAAACTGTCCAAAAAGGCGGGTCGTTACAGCTGACCACTTCGATGGACTCAACGCCCTCTGGAGATGCCTCGATTCCATGCAAAAGATTACTCAAATGAACTCCGAAATTATCGCAAGTCACTTTTGCGATCCTTCCCAACTCAATCTCCAAAATCACAGTTCTCTCTTAACAAATCAAAACAGCCTTATACTTATCCAACCAATCCATTCCTAGAATAAGATCAAACCCTTTGAAATCCAATACAAATGGGTCGCAAGAAAAACTATGAGATAGACAAGAAATCCTTAGGTCTCTATAGATCTTATCTTACTTAGTAACCCTGCCTACAGGATTAGATACAAAAATAGGGCAGTCTACCAAACTAGGGGAGAGATGAAACTTTTCTACTGAATCCAAAGAAATAAAACTAAGAGATGCACAAGAATCAAACAGAACTCTAATAAAATTACCATCCAAAAGTAAAGTATCTTCCAAAATTCCTTTTCCTTTAGAAGAAGAAGATGGAACACCTTCAAGAGCAAACACCTTGTTCTGCTGGGCCTTCTGAAGAACCAAACAAGCCTTCACCATGTGACCCGGCTGATGATAGTTGAAACACAAGGATTTCTGAACCAAAGATGAACCTGGTAAACTCCGATGCTGTTGTTGTTGAACCATGTCGATCAACTCCACAAATGGTCCCTTCAGACGAGCCGTCATCTTCTCGTGGAATTAAGGCCCGATTCCTTGCACAAACATCTCATTCTTCTTGAGGGGCGTGTCAATCAAACCAGGTATGTAGTGAGATAATTCATTAAACTTAGTCTCATATTCTAAAACTGACATACTCCCTTGCTTCAGATTTAGAAAATCTCGATAGAAACGAGTCCACCCAGCCATCGACATGAACTGCTCCTCAAATATCTCCTTAAATCTACTCCATGAAATATCGTCCTCTAATATATTTGCTATAACTACATCCCACCAAGCTGCAGCACCTTCTTGTAGTTGACATGAAGCCATCACTCTCTTATGCTCGTCAGAAAAATCCAAACTCTTAAAAATGCACTCGCGTGAGCGTAACTAAGCCTAAACCTCTATAATGGTCTCCAATCCTTTAAAAGGTCTCCCTCCTAGATTTGTGAAATCTTTGCACAAAGCAGCAAAAATTACTTGAGGCGGTGTTGGATTCACAGCCTGGCTAGCAGTCTGACCTCTTCCATTATTGGTCGACGTGCTCCTACAACTCTACCTCTCCTTCCTTTTGAACTCATGTTGGCAACCTGGATAGGTAACCCAACAATTTAGATAGGTATATAATTAAATAAAAATTAAAAATACGTGCTCTCAAGGTAGATACTACTCCAAAGCCTAGGTATTATCTCAACCTAGCGCTTTGATACCAACTGTGACGACCCGCCTTTCATTCCACAGAAAGACATATCATCAATAAGAAAGAAATAGGTAGAAAAAGAATAGAAAGAAAGAAAGAACTAAACAATATCAAAATCACATAGCGGAAACGGAACAAAATATAATATATCACATATCTATTACATAGTCATACATCAATGTTACACAGTTATACAACATCATCACATGAGACAATCATGAAGACATGTCTATTCCATTACAACCCAAAATACAACAGATAAAAGACACAACACAGCAGAAAGATAGATAGATACGTATGGACTCCTGCTCCAAGCTTCTTTAAAATTTGTCAAGCCAAACCTGATCACTTGGCTACTCATAAAAACTTGAGTACCCAAGAGTTTAAGAAAAACTGAATAAACTCCGAGTCAATCATGGGTCTGGTGTGAGTAAACAGTTAAGTTGTTTAACTTGAAATGTAACGACCCGTGAATTTTTGATAATTTTTATTAGTTTTATTTATTGTATTTAATTGAAATTTGAGAAATTGTAAACGATAAAATTTTGAAATAAAAATTTAACATTTGAAATGCGTCTAGTTAAACATAGTAACAGGTAAATTTTGGTCCAAAAATATGAAGTTTATTTTCGTGCATAACTTTATTTCAGTTTAATCAGTTAAAGTTCGATGAAACTAAAACGTTTTCGAAAACTGAATATTTTTACACAGAAAAATTCTAAATCATCTTCTTAGCATGATGTCATTTTTCATTTTTCCAAATTCGGACATCTTTAGCTCCGTCGATCTTATTTTCGATGAAATAACAGTTGAATTTAAAAATTTTCGAAACCTAAATATGTCAACATGAGAAAATTTACTTAGAACACTCTGAATAAGACCGCGTAATTCATTTCGCAAATTTTGAACTTTTCTAGCTCCGTTTGGATTTTTCCGTATGGAATAACAGCGTATATTGGTACCGGTTATCGACTTTTGATTGGGTGGTCATGCCACTGGTATTTATATATCGTTTTGATCGTCCCGTCGCTGTTCTCTACGGTATATTCAATTCTGTGTTTGATGTGTGGTATCTGACGGAAATGACAAAGTAACTTGCTATATCGATATTGTATCTTGTATCTTTTGTTTTCTCTAGTCTCTTCAATTGCGCAACAGTCTATCCCGTTGCATTTATTAAATTTTGAAGCGACAACTATTATTTAATATTTCATTTAATTTTATATTTATTATTGTAACGTTTCACTTTGCTTCCAGTTCGTACCTCTGCGAAGAAAAATTTATATGTATAGTATATATTAATTAGCCTGTACATTCTATCTGTAGCCAGTTGTTCACCTTTTGAACTCATCATCTTCCTCTAGCTTTAATTTATGATATAACTCGTTCATTTTAAATTTTCTTTCTACCCTTTCGATGCTGTGGTTTTATTTGATTCAGCTAAATATAATAAGCCATAAACCAAAGTGGCTCATATTTGTGATACTGCTCATATGTCCTCCTTGTCCCTTCACTTAAATCTTTTCTCTCTCCAACGTCTTCCCTTTTTTCTTCCCTGGAGTGCCTCTCCTCCACTTTGCTGGCAACACCTCACCAAGCTGTCACTTGTAGAGTACAACCAAGCCACTCTCCTTTAACCGAACAACCCTTCAACCTCGCCAGCAAGCGTGCAGGCTCTGGTAACCACCTCACGAGCCGATCACCCCACCTCAAATCCCAGAAACCACCTCAGGCTTCACATGTGCTTCAACATTTTTCACTACATCCCCCTTCCGACGTCTACTCCTACACCCCGGCGCCGAACCCCCACCTGCTTTTTCTATGTCGAGTCGCGAACCCCTGCAACCGCCTCTTCCTCCAGCCGAAGCTTCCGGGCCCACATGTCCTCTTGCTCTCATTTTTTTTCTTCTTTTGTGCCACATCGTGCAGCCACCTCCAGAGACCAAGCCGAACCATCTCTCCACCACCCCGCATCTCTTCCGCCTTCCACGTTTGCCATGCACACATAGAACGCGCTCGAACCCTCACCCTCGGCCTGAGTCAACCACGCCACAACCGAACAAATTCCACCATCTTTTGCTGTGCGTCAACCTCTGAACAACATCCATATGGCCGAGGCCATTCCTCCGACTATCGTAAACATTTTTGCTTCGACATATATAAGGTATATGCATATAATTAAAGTTTTTCTGAGTTGTATAATAAATATATAAATGTTTATAAAAACAAATTATATATGGTTATATATTTTGTTGCTAGTTCTATGTTACAGCTCGAGTTAATATATATTTTATGATTGATTTTATATATATAGTGCATACGTATCGCATAATGGTTTGAGAAACATTTATGTATATTTATGTTGTAGCTTGCTGGTCTAGTGTGTGTGCTATGTATGTGCAGGTGTAGTGTGTGCACTCTGTGTGTGTGTGTGTGTGTGTATGTGTGTGTGTGTGCGTACATAGTGTATGTGATGGTTTCTATAATATGACTTTTATTTTGGTATAGTGTGTGCTGAGTATATAGTGTATAGTGTGTGCTGTGTATATAGAGTTTCAGTTATATAATATGACTTTTATTTCAAAATTATATGTTTTTAAAACTTTTATTTTTCTAGTTTATGGTATACGTTGTTAAAAGCTTTTGTTATCATACGGTTGAGATATATAGGTGTATGTTGTTCAGTTTATATTTCAGTTGCATATATGATGTTTTGAAATATAAAGGTGATATTTTGGTCTTATAAAATGTTGATTTTAAATTTTGTTTTATATAATACAAGTGTGTAAAAGGAATGATGATACTTGTTGTAGTGTGGGTTTTATATTTTGATTTTGAATGTACAAATAACGTGTATATCTTAATATTAAAATATGTGTTTTAGTTTGAATAATAGATATTGAAATACATATATGTTCAATATAAATGTGTTTGAATATAAAATATGATTATATATATAGTTATATTTAGTTTTATTTAGTTATACATAAGATCGCTTTTACCATATATCTGCCTCGATTCGGTTCTGTTTTTAATTTTGTCTATCTCCATTATCAGCTTTGTCGTCTAATTCACATTCGATCTTGCTTTGATTTGGAATTCGATGCCTGGATTGGTAACTCATCTCATTGTCGACTATCTCTAACCTCGAAAGGTGAGCAATCACTCACGATTAATGTTCTTTTATTTATTAAATTTGATTTCAATTGTAACGACAATTGAAATATGTGGCCGTTAGTTATTTACACTATTATATATATGTTATTTCCTGTATCAGTTAACCTGTAACATCTGACACCATTATATGTTATTTATACGATGATAAATCCAGTTTGGTTGAAAAATGATTGATTGTTTGATGTTGATATTGGACGTTAAATTGTTAATGTATAAAGTGATAAATAATTTACAATTGAAATTGACGTAGGAGTTAACAATTTGAAATTGATATATGTGTTGAATTTGATTAGTTTAATTTGTATAATATGACCCCTTTATATGTTTAAATAAATTGACATGTAGAAATATTGTTGATTACACCTTGAACCATTTAAATGTATGTTGTTTAAATTGATGTAGTATGAAATTGAATAATGGATACCAAGTGAAGAACAGTATAAATAATAGTGTAATAATCTTTAATCTACATGAAATGATAGTGTAGATTCTAGAAATAATTATATTAATTTGCACAAACAACAATGTGAATTAATACGATTATTTTGGAATTATTTGAATTAATTATTGGATTGTTATTGATTGTTGCTATTGCTTGTTTATTTAGTTTGACACCATCCCAGTTATCACACTGCAAGTGCCCTTTGCATGCTTTGATTTTGAATTGAAATGGAATCGGGTTAAAATGATAAATACCCAAATTTAACTTTGACCTAGGATAGAGAATTAAATAAAACCCGATTGGTCAAAATTGATTTAAAAATAAAATAAGATTTTATTTGAATGAATAATAAGATTTTGAAATTAAGTTGGAATTTGAATTTTTAATGAAAGGAAATGTTAATATTTAATAATCTAAAATTTAATATTAACATAGTAATTGATGAAAGAACGTTGTTTAAAATTTAATTATTTAATAATTAAGTGTTGGAAATATTAAAAATTAAGATTGGAATTATTTAATAATCAGGTTTGGGATTATTTAATAATTAAACATTGAAATTATTAATTTAGTTTTGAAACTATTAATAATTAAATAAGATTGAATTATTTGATAATTAAATAAAAATCGAATTCCTTGATAAGAGAAATTTAACTTCTGAAATGGAACTTCGTTGATAAGTGAAATTAAGCTTTTTTATAAATTATGTTTTGGAAAATTATTTAAAGTAGGTAAATAAATGAATGGAATTGAATTTCTTTAACAAGAAATAAAATGCGTTTTATTGAAATAAACGTAAGACTTGTAATTTTAAGAATTTGATTTGACGAATCTAATTTAAGTAAATTTGTAAGTTTTGTTATAATGGAGTTGAACGTAAGTGATTGATTTAATGAATCGAAAATTAAATAGAAATTGTTTTGAATGATAAATTAACTTAATGAATATTGAATGAAATCGATCAATGAATCTAAATTAATTTGAATGTTAAATTTAATTAATTTAAATGATTTCGGACTGAAACTTATATACAAACGTAAATCAATGCTTGAATTTTTTAAATAAAATTTGAAATTGAATAATTAGATTTTGAAATGGTAATTTGGAAGTTTTGGAATGTAAATCATGGAAATTGATATAGAAAGACGAATGAAATGTTGGTTTACAAATTCTAATTGAAATTTAATTTGATTTGGTTTTGAAATACATTAAACGACGAATCGGTGTTATAATTACGAAAGTTACTAAAGAGACCGAAATCGGTTAGGGACATACTCACTATCTAAACCGAAAACCATTTTAATAACTATACGCGGAGTGTGATCCAGAATGAAGTGATTGGAATGATGTACGTGTTTACTGAAGAAAGAGAACGATAATGGATAGCCTTGACACTTGTGTCAAATTGAAAATGACTAAAACAGGAGCTGTGCCGGGCCAAATGGGGTTAGCTACCTAGAGCGAACACACTTCTTCATAAACTACTCATTACTTGTTATTTATTGGTGCATCCTCGAATCTTGGGAGTGTTACTTCACGGTGTTGCGATCGTTGCAGCGATACATTCCCACCAGTCCGGATCAGGCAAACAGTAGTCTCACTTCCTTGGGTATTGCCTCATGTGCCCTGTCATACTTGTATCCCTATATACGCGACCACTACAAATTTGTTTTGTGTTATACCTATGGAGTACTCCATGATATCCCACTAGTTTACGGTGGAGTTTACAGTGTTATATAGACTATGACATTTATATAAAATGCGTTAAGGGGGATAATGGTAATGCCTTAACAATATTTTGATATTTTATATTACTGATAGACATTATCTACTTAGCGTACACTACTACATAGTAGATAGTTTAACGGATCCTTAGAGGATGGTTATTCTAACGTCCTTTGAGTTACTTGTATTTCAGTCGTTATTTCACTTGAGTAGGATTTACTAGTATAAGAATGTTAATCCTGACTCGAGTGTTTTGTGTTTTTCTTTACGCTCGGGTCAGACTGAGTGTACCAGTATTCGAGACTCACCTTTGGAGTTGGAGCTTTGCTTGGAGATCCGGCTATCTATCCAGCTCTCAGATATTCAGTTGATTCCAGTGATATATTCTGACTCTTGTATTTGACTATTGTTTTCGAGACTTCTTTTGTAACTTATTTAATTCTGTTATATATATATAGTTGCTTCATGAACTACTACCTTTTGCTTCCGCTGCATATTATTACTCTGTATCAGTGATTCTGTGATTATTCATTTGTTGTATATGTTCAGTTTTGCCCAATTTAAATTAACAATTCGGTATTTTGAATTATTCAAGTCTGACATGTGTGGATGCGAATAGTCCAAAATAGCGGGTCGTTACAGTTGGTATCAGAGCTTTGGTAGCTCTAGGCAAAACTTAGCATATAGGGTAAATGTAGCTACAGAAACACTCTCACTCGAGTTTGAATCTCTTCCTTTTGGCTTGATTCCTTTGAATTTTGGAATATTCCCTGGAGTTCCAAAATCTATTCGTGTCCCTCACTATTTCTTCTTTCGATTCTGGAGCATCCCATAACTCCACTTCGAATGACCTTTATAAAGAGTCGGTAGTCTTGCCAATCTTAAATTGATTTGTAAAGGGGTGAAACTCCTTTATAATAGGCATTGATTTACTGGAGATGCGACGACCCGACTTTCTATACCCAGAAAATCGCATCATCTTGATGAAAGAAAGGGATAGAAGAAGAAAAGAAAGAGAAAGAAGAAACAGAACAACATCAGAGAACTCACAGCGGAACGAATAAAATATAATATACCACATAAAATATTACATAGTATCTCATTACATCAGAGTACACAACTTAAACAACAGATAATAGACAGTTATAAACTTCTGTCTAACAATACAGCTCAAGTATACAAGAAACAGACACAATATACACAGCGGAAACATAATATATCTATACGTGGAAGCCTCTACTCCATATCTCCTCCAGAATTCGTCAAGCTAACCTGAACCACTTGACTACTCATACATAATATGAGTACCTAAGAGTTTAATAAAACAGAAAATAAACACTCGGGTCAGACAAGGGTCTGGTGTGAGTAAACGGGTTAAAATTGCTTAATTTTAGAAAACCTTTGAAAAGAAAAGGTATCACGTAAGACTTCCCACACATAAACTTGGAAAAGTTTTTACCTTACGCTAAACAAAACATTTTATAGGAAATCCAGTGATATTATAATAGTGTCTAGGGTTTTCAAGTAAATAAGAAATAGCTGAAATTGTTACATGATTAAATTCCAGCTACTAGTCACAAAAGTGGGTAATACAATCAAAACCGTAGGGTCTCGTAGGAAGAATGGGTTTCCATCAATGGCAAGGCTACTGGGGTACCGCCCGTCACAGTACGTGGCCTAGATCAACGTACCGAGGAGCCACCCTAACTCCCCTGCAACACAAGGCCGGAACCATCCCTTACTGGACAGTCCCGAACAAGACCACCCCGTAGTTGGCGCGACAAACCACACTGTAACGACCCACCTTTTTGGACAGTTTAAACCGACGATCAAATATACATGTTGATTCCAAACCATTCAAAAGGGCAGATAGTTATTGGGGTAAATAAGAAGAAAGAAAAAGAAAGAGAAATAAAGGAAATGAAGCAACACAGAATCTCGCAGCGGAACGATAAAATATAGTAGTCAAATAAACAGTTCATGAAGTTGTTTACTATACTTTGACAATTATTTATACAACATTTATCATAGTTATACATATACAACAAAACAAATAAAATAATGCAGTAGATAGCATGATGCAAGGGTAATAATAGTAATAGTATACCAAATCTTCGTCTTCATCCTCCATAATGGATCTTCAAAAATCTGTAAAACTCAGGACTGACCCGAGCGTAATGAAAAGACAAAACACTCGAGGTAGGACTAAATATCCTTATGAAAGTTAAATCAATCGTAAATAAATATGAGTGGAATGGCGTCAGAGATGTTTACGGGGTTTGACATCTCCTATCAGTGTCAACGTGCGTGCAATAACTCAAAAGATGTTACGGGATTTTCCATCTCTTAAGGATCCGTTAAACTATCTACTATGTAGTAATGTACGCTAAGTAGATAATGCCTATTAGTAATATAAAGTATCAAAATAGCGTTAAGGCGTTACCATAATCCCCCTTAACACGTTTTTATAGTGTCATAGTCTATAAAGCACCGTAAGCCCCACCGTAAACTGGTGGTTATCAGAGGGTACCCCATAGGTATAACACAAAACATAACGTAGTGGTTGCGAATAGGATAATCAGTATGACAAGGTACATGAGGCGATACCAACTAGGATACTAGTAGTTGCGTGATCCGGACTGATGTTGAGCATAGCCAGCAGCTACCCCAACACCGCGAAACAACACTCCCAAATCAAAGGGTGCACCCAAATCACATCACAAATGTAATAAATATGGTATCGAAGAAGTGTGTCCGCTAGAGGTGGCGAACCTCAATGGCCCGGCGCAGCTCCTGTTTTAGTCATGCCAGGGGTCATCCAATAATCTTTCTCTTTCTTCAGTCAACGCGTTCACCAAATCATCCACTTCATTCTGGATCAACACTCCGCGTATAATAGTTATTAAAGTGGTGTTCGGTATCGACAGAGAGTATGTCCATATCCGATCCCGGTCTCTTTAATAACTACGTATTATTACACCGTTGGCTCTTTTACATTTCATATCGATTCATAATTGGTATCAAAATATCATATTCGCTTCAAAAATCAAATCCATTTCAAATATCATCGTATCTATTAAAATGTGAGATTCCGTTACAAAAATCATTTTTCGCCTCAATATGTTATTTCGGTTTCAAAATCAATTCGGATTTCAATTTACGTTGCAACTTCATTTAATCCAATTCGTATACAAAATACAAGATTTAAGCATAAACATTCCACCTTATTAACCAGTTTGGGATTTTAGAAAATAGTTTTAAGTAGTTTTAAAAGTGGTTTTAAATAATTAAAATAGTTAAATTCCTAAAATCTTAAAATGGATTTGAAATAGAAAAATTAGTTTAAAATAATTTAAATTGGGTTAAGTAGACTTAAAATAGATTAAAATAGTTTAAGTATTCAAAAATGGTTTATATAGCCGAGTAATTTGGAAAACAAAATAAAACAGCTTCAAAACCAATCCATTTTAATTTATAACTTCCCAATTCAAATCAATTTCAATTTCCATTCTACCGATTCAATTTTGATTTCAATTCAAATCAATGTCAACTTTGACTACAAATTTATTCAATTTTATATTCACTTTCAATTAATTCAATTTCAATTTATATCGATTTAGAGCTGGATTTTCAAAATATCAATTTATAACACTTAACAAAACTATCCATCAATATTCAAGTTTTAAATCCAAATTTCAAATATGATTCAATTTCAAGCTCAATTTCAAAATATCGGTTTTATATCACTTTTACTTAGTAATATTCAAACCTCGAATTAAGGTTAAATCTTTATACAAATCAAATTTCGAAATTCAATCAAATCCCAAATTTTTTTTATTTCAAAGTCTCGACTTATATTATTTAAAAATTTCTTTTAACCAAAATTTATTTCAAAATTCCAAACTCAAATTTTCGATAAATTCGATTTCTATAAATTGATTTCTATTTATAACTTTTAAATCAAAACATTTAAACAAATTTCAAATCGACGATTTTTAAAATTATTAATTTAGCCAATTCGGTGTCCGTATATAATTTTCTATCCTATGGCCAAGTAATTATTTATTTCAATTAAATGTCAGGGATGAGTATATATTACTTAAATTAAATCACAGTATCATATGTATGCATAATAGATATATATATATATATATATATATATAAGCAAATAAACATCCAAACATTCAAATATCAACCAATAGCATCCATCGAAATACATCATCCAATAGGCAATACAATTCATGGCAATTTCATAATTATCGATGTCAGGTAATTAAATTGCAATTCAATTTCATTTTTAATTTCAAATTTAACTGTCAATTTAATTTCCGACTGTTAATTCAAGTGACAATTAAATTCTATCAAACAACGACAAATAAAATTCATATCACTTCATAATATCACATTTAACTAGCATAAAGATATTCAGTACATTGTGAGCGTTATAAAACACTCACCTTGATTTTACGATTTCAATCAAATCGGACGACGTTTGATTTAACCCAAAATTTTCTCTAGTTCCAAACGACTCCAATCAAATTCCATAGCGTAGTGCTCGTCGATACGATTCCAACGCAAAGAGTTTCGTCCGAATCCGACCTCGTATGAAGGAGATACGCTATTACAAAGTTTATATGATTAAAATAAAATAATTTTACAATTTCTCTTCAAAAAAAATTTATTTTTTTCCTAAACATACCCAGGCCGCACGCGCTCCCCCCCCCCCTCTCCCGTTCGTGCTCGCGTGAAAAAAATTCCCAGACGCACAAAGCAACCCATCTTCAAAAACTAGGACTAAAGGCCGCTCCCTCCACGTCGCTCGAAACTCCATCACACTACCGCCAAATCGAAGCCCTCACTCTCCTCTACCTTCGGCCAGGAGCAGGTGGAACTCGGCCCCCCCTCCAACCTCGTGATGCGTGCGAATGGCCGGTCTTCACGAGCGATTTCCCGCTGATTTACTTCGCCTATGACGATCTCCACCGTTGAGATCGAAGATCTCAACGTGCTCTACAACTTCCATGTTGAAGGTTTCGCATGAATGTCGACGGATTGGGAGATCGGATGGGATGAATTTGGTGCGTTTCTGGCCGTGGTTTATAACAGTGGCGGCTGGGCATTAGGTTAGGGTTTTGAGGAATGAAAGGTGAAGGGTTCCTTTTATAGAGTTTCAACGAAAAACACTATTCACTCCAGATTTCCGAACTCCGATTTACGCGCGGTGACCGGCGTTTCTAGGGTTTACCCCGCATTCCGAACACAATGGAATAGGTCTCGGAAGCTGATTCGATCGTATGCGCGAGTTATGGCAATAAACGATCGATTTTAAATTAAATCGATTAAACAATTTCCTATGCGTTTTGGCTCGCCCTGGACAAACGGTAAATCCGATTGACATGAGATTTGAAATCTTACAATAATATCACATTACAGATCCGATGAAACTGGTTTCGTCGAAATCCGAGACCGTTTGAAAAATGACTATTTTAACTTGCCAAATTAATATTAAAACAATTTCAACGCGTTTCGAGCTGCCACGGTCAAACGACAACTCCGATTGCTACGAAAATTGAAATCCGATAATAACTAACTATTATGGATCCGATGGAACTAGTTTCTTCCAATTCTGAGACTGTTCAAAATTCGGCTATTTTCCAGTCGATAATTAAATATTAAAATATTAAATTTTCACAAATTTACTTTTAATTCGATTTTAAAAGTTATACAACATCATTCTAACTTTAATATGATAAAATAAAAATTTACAAATCATTTTTAATCATATTAAACCCGTTGTTCAATTTATCCAATAAATTCCAATTTTTAAATTTTATTAACTCTATTATAATCCCAATATAACTTACATATTTTGGAAACCAATTTGAATCATATTAAATCAAATTTCAATTATTCACTCTATTTTCATAAATTAAATTTCAATATCAAATTAATCATATCAAATTCGAAATTTAAATATTCAAACATTTGTAATATTAAATTTAAACAATTTTGATTATTCTTAAATCACTACCTTTTTAGATATTCAAAAACGAACTTAAAATTTAGCTTTTGAAACGAATTAAAATTATAGAACAACCATTTCCATTATACGGTTTTTCGATTCCCATTATCAAATTATTCAACAAATTCTAAATATTAAATTTAAACAATTTCGATTATCAAATAATTCATTATCTTTTGAAATATTGAAATTGAACTTATAATAATCAACTTTTAAAACCAATTCACAATTTAGAACACTATTTCCAATTTACAGTTATTCAATATGTTTTAAATATTTACTTTAAACAATTTACCTGTTCAATATTCAATTATTTGATTTTAAATAGATTTTACTTATCAATTAGTTACTCTATTATACCCAATGGATTCAACATTTATTATTATTCCAAACGACTTACAATTTTTTTTCTAACACTAAATCACGAAATCTTATTAAATTAGCTATTTTAATTATCGAAAATTTACGGGTCGTTACAACACACTAAGCCGAAATAGAAAGGGACCTCTAGACAGGGGTAAATCTCACTCTCAAGTGGGGGCTACCCACGAAGCCTTGCTGCACCTCCCCAGTTTTAGCCATTCCCGGTTGATGAGGCTTGAGGTTACGATTACCTTATAGAACACATCTATCTTAGAATGCTCATCGTCCATCTGACGATGTTCTGAAAGCATTCGATCCATACAAGTTCGTTCCGGATTCGAACGAAACCGAAGGCACTATCTCGTTGCACTCATTTTGTAATCACCCTCAAAGTCAACGACCATAATCCTTGCACTCAGATTCGCCATTTCGAATCTATAAGCACTATTCCGTCAAACTCATTACGGAATCACCAACAGAGTTATACTGACGTATAGCCCTTACAACTCGAGTCTTCACTTGCTCCACTTGGATTAACGACCTAACGTTTAATTGGAATCGATGTGGTTTTCGGATATCCAAATATGGAAACCCGATCCCGGTCTTACCGAAACCAAACGCCATTTTAATGTCCAAGTTGTACTTAAGGGTTTAAACAGTTTAACTTATATTCAGGATGATATAAACAGATGAATCATATTATCACAAGAGATAATTCATAATAAACATTCATCTTCACAAAGCAGCATATCATATAACAAAGATATCCAGTATCAACCAATATCAAACACCCAATATCAACCAATCATACAATATCAATCTCCAAATATTGATCATCCAATGTCAATCAATTAACCAATATTAATCAATCAATCCATATTAATCAACCATCCAAAATAGAATTGATTATTTCTTAATCAATTGGATTTTCATAATCCTTCTTCATTAATTATTATTCCAAATAAATTAATCAATCATCTCTAATGATCTTCACTAATTAATCTTCCTTGATTAATTATATTTAATTACATTCAAATAATTATCCTATCCATATTCAGTAATTAACACTTTAATTACTATCATTAATTACAATAATTAATGACCCTTCATTACTTAATTAACTATAATTAATTACATTAATTCTTAATTAATTATAATTAATTAATCACACTTCAATTAATTACTTTTATTAATCAATCTTGATTAATATCATTAATTACATTAATTAATGATCCTTATTAATTAATAATTACTTTAATTAATTAAATAATTAACTTATAATTAATCAACTAATTAATAATAATTAGTAATTAACAATTTGTAATTACTTATCTTAATTAATTAACTTCTTAATTAATTATATTAATCTTGATTAATTAATCAAATTAATTAATCTTTAATTACTTCATTAAGTAATTATTAAACAATTAAATTAATAAATAAATCCTTAATTAAATTACTTTATTAATAAATTACAATTTTAATTAATTACACTTAGTAATTAATCTTAAGTTAAATTCATTAATTAATTAATCACATTGATTATTTAACTAAATAATTAAGTAATTAACTCTTAATTACTTACATAAGTAATTATTCCTAATTACTTCCATTAATGAATCTTAATTACTTTCTTAAATAATTAATTCCATTATTAAATAATCCTTAATCCTTTAATTAGTTATTTCATAATTAATTATCTTTAAAACAATTATATTAATCAATTCTTTAATTGATATCATTAAGTGATTAGCTAATAATCACTTCAACTAATTACTCCATGAGTGATTATCATTAATTACTTCCAAAAGTAATTAACTGCCTTAATTACATTCACAATTAACCATTAATTGCTTTATTAAGTAATTATACTTAATTAATGCATAATTATATGATTATTTAAAATTAAATAAATAATTAACTCATTATTTAAAATTAATTAAACAATTAATTAATTAACTTCCTAGATTTAAAATCCTTAATTAATTAAGAAAACATTATTCTTAATTAATCTTTTTACTTATTAACAAATATATTTAATTAAGCATTTATAAGTTCATAACAAAGATAAGTTAACCATATTTATCTTCATATCAAAAAAAATTATAACTTAAAACCAATTATTCTATTTAGTTTCAAATCTTACATTTACCTTATTTGGAAATAAACATTTAGATATCATTTTTTTTTTAAATTTAAAACACTTTAATTATCTAATTCAAACTTATTAATTTTCAAAATAAAATTTGGAACTTTTCTTTAAAATTTAATCTTAAAACTTTGATTAAATATTTAAATTCAATTTCTCTTTTAAATTTGGATCTAAAAACTTCATTAAGATAATTATTTTAAAAATCACACATCTTTAAAATATTTTAAAACTGAAATATAAGTTTAATTTACATTTCGAAATATTTGATTAACTTAATATCAAACACAAGTCTTAAATTTTATTTGTTTGTATATATATAAAAATTGATTACAGCTTACTGCTTGAACTTAATTATTTCAACAACAAGTTGAATTAGCATTAAGATATCACACAGAACAAACTATAACCCACAATCCAAATTCGAGAAAATCACCTAAACTACACGAGCCAGATCCTAAAAACCCGAGTCAAATGTGGCAATACATGAACCCTCCCGAGTTAATCCCTAACCCTCTCATCTTCGAGTCTGCTCCACAAAAACACGAGAGCAACCCAGGAAAACGCGAGCTCCACTTGCGTTCAATTCGTCTACTCCCATCTCCACTTTCGGTGCACACCATAAACGTGCACCGTGCACGTACCCATCGCCCTCCGGCCATACTTGGTTGCCGCGACCATCGCCTACGGTCACATAGTCACACGCAAGCACATTAGTAAACCCAGATCCAACGAAAAACAATCTAATCGAAATTAGATCATCACGCTCGAAAGTCTGCAGAACAACTCAACGCAAAATCACCCACGGCCAACGCCACGACGCCGTTCAACACTCGCCGTCCTCACCATCTAACACTACGGCCCTGAGCTACCTTCTTCCCAAAAGCGAATACCTCCGGCCACATATTCACGTCACAATCTCCACTACAGTCAAGCCCAAGTCGAAACCCACCAAAACCCTAGTTACTTAAATTCCCATCAATCCACAACTTTGAAAAATTAATCTGTATTTTTCCCATCATCTATAGCATTCAAGCAAGCTTTGATTCAAATATGAACTAAATTTAACAAGTAAATCTTCGATAATTGCTTAAAACCCAATTTACAAACAAACCCCAAATTCATCTTAATTCCTTAACTAAAATTTTTGATATTTACTCCTAAATTCATTATTTACTAACATGATTTCAATCATGTAATTCAAATCAAAAATTAAACAAGTTGATTTATCATTTATTTTAGGATTTGCCACTGCATTTCTTGATTCTCGGAAAAATTCTAACCCATACTTCTTGAAGCAAATTTTAAGTTTTAACTTGAGGATAATCAAACATAAAATGTTTGAATCTCTGATCTTAAATAAGACCAGTTGAATAAGTTTGGGGTTTTGATCAAAATTATAAATTACAGAACCAAGTACAGGGTGAATAAATATACAGGCAGCAAGTACTTATAAAAAAAATCATGCATTCATAAAAACAAATATTTATTATCAGAGCAACAACTCATTTGCATGCATCATTACTTGACCATAGATTAAACTAAAGCTGTTTTTAAAAACATTTACTCACCTTTGAAATATATACAGAGCAGTGCAGAATTAAGTTTCAGGCTTGAACTATAATTCAGAAAATGCATTTGCTGAAGAAAACCTTTGCATGCTTTTAATTTGTTGTTTAAACTTGCAGGTTGAACTCATTTTGGTTGCAGATTGAATTGAATAGCAGGTTGTTTCAGATTGCAAGTTGAAAATTGCAGTTTAAACTTTATTGCAGGCTGAAGCTTTTGGAGTTGCAGATTGAAGTTGAAGATCTTTATTTGAATTCAAGTTTTATTCTTTTCCAAGATTTTGAAATTACAGATTTTTAAAAAGTTTTCAGGTTGCCATTAATTTGGTTAAGAAGTGAAGACAAAGGAAAGTGTTTGGAATTGAAAAAAAAAATATTTCCTTCATTTTTCATTTATTAAAGATTAAAGAAAAATGAATTTTAAAGATAAGGACACTTGTCACTATATAGCTTAATTTATCAACACATGTGTTTAGAGAGCCTTAACATGTTTACACATGTATTGCAGCATTTTAAATAAATTTTTATTAATTTTCATTTAATTTAAAAGATAATATAAGCTTTCTTTTTTTCTTTCTTTTTAAGTTACTTAATTTATAAATGTTCACATAAGTATATAAATTCACTTTTAAAAGTAATTATTCTAAAACTAATTATAATGCAAATATATATTCTTATACATGTATTTTAAAAATCTAAAACATTTTTAACCATTTAAAATTAAACACTTTAAAGAAAACATAAATAAGACTTTGATTTATATCCTTTCTAAATTATCATCATTTTTTTTAACAATTGAATTAAGTCTAAATTAACTTTTGAAAAATAAAATTAAAACAAAGCTTTAACAATATTCAAATTATCAATAGATAAAAATTAAATTTCAAACAACTCAAATTATAACTTATACATACATATATATTACAATTTGAAAATTAATCTTAAATTTAAAACAAAAGCTCTTCTATTTACAATATATATCAATTGTATATATTATAAACAGAATATAATCTGATTAGCTTTGAAAAACAATTCTTATCAAATTTAAATTGTCAGAAAGATATTGATCACCATTAACAGATTAAATATTTATTAACCTTAAAAAGAATAAATTAGCCAAATTTAAATTAAATTATAAAGAAAATTATCAAACCAATTAAATTACTATCACAGATTATTAAATTGTTATTGCCCAAAATTCAGGGTCGTTACAATCCTTCCCCCTTAAAAGAATTTCGTCCCTGAAATTTAAAAGCAAAGGTAATTTAATAATCCAGTACAGATTTTAATTTAAATTAGCAAAGCATTCCTAAAAACTAGTTACTAACATCCATAGCAATCAAATAAACAAACAAAACTAACTAATTATTCTGACACAAATCAGAATAAATCTCTAATACTAACTCGAGTTTCCCAAGATAAATCACCGGAAGACTCGCTCTACAAAAGCCAACAAACTAACTACACTACCAAAATCCAGAGCTCCACTCATCTCTAAATCCATCAATCTGAACAGAACATCAGACTGCTCTCAAATCCAGCTCAACATCCAACTCCAACCGAACTACATATTCAATAACCAATGATGAATCATACACGTACTCCCTCAGAGACACTTGTTACAAAATGAATTCCAGCTATCCAAACTGGCAATTCAATCTTATCCTATCAAAAACACAGATAAGAAATCCTCAAATGCCTCAGCACTAACCAACCAATCTTATCCAATTACTTTTCTCTTAATCAGAGAATTCTAACAACACTGAAGTCTCCAATTTCAAATACCAAACTCCTTATCTCATATCTGCATAGCTCGACAGACAATCCTGGACTGCCAATCTCTTTCTGATCAGCTCAGCCTATGCTGATACTTCCAGAAACAACTAGAGCAAAGCAAAGCAGTCTCTGGATTCTATTCAATAGAAAAATCTTCCAAAATCCATCGAAAATCCAGAACACAAGCTCTACTCCTCAAACAATAGCAAACAGAACTAGCTTCCTTCCTCGCAAAGCTGCTACCTCGCTTCCTTCCTTGTACAGCTGCTACCTAGCTTTCGCTGCACAACTCTGATTCTAAAATAGATAAGAATATCTGTTGATGATCACGAATACAAACTTATCCACTAAATTCGAAAACCTTGTTCATCAAATCCATAAAAATCTGAGTGACACATCTGACTCAGTCACACAACCTTATAACAGAATCCAATTCAAGAGCTAGATTAGTCCAATCCCAATTCCAAAAATAAATTCATGAGCTACTACTCCAATTCTACTACTAGGTTGACTACCAAAATTACTTCTGGAACCAAAACAAATATGGAACTCAACTCCAGATGCAGACAAACTTCAGATTACATCAGCAGCTCCTACTTCTACATGAGAATTCTCAGCCTCACACAGATCACCCAAGATAAATTCCAAACAAATCGCAAGTCACTTTTGCGATCCTACCTAGTTCGGATTCCAAAGAAACTGTCCTCACTTTACCAATTAGAACAGCTTTAAACTTTTCCAAAAAAGGTTAAACCTTGAAGAAAACATCACCACCTTCAGCCCGGACTGTTGAAAGAAGAACCACAAAGATTCCTGAACCATCGGAGAAACAAGCCACACAACTGCTTCCAAACTCTACCTCGATGACACTGCAAAGCTAAAAGATCTCCTCGTCAGCACACCAAACATTTCGAACTGAAACTGCTACTACAGCTAACCAAAGACTTCTAATCTTTAGGCTTCTCAACTCCAAAACCATCAACAAACCACGCAACTGACTTCTGAGATGGCAAACAACCTCTCAAAAAACTCGGACTCCAAACCAAGCATCAACAACTCGCTTACCTTAGGGAATGATAGATGAGACCATGCCAAAGCAATTAACTTATAGACCTTAGTCTCATATCCCAAAATAGCCAACCTCCTTGCTGAAGATCCAAACAACTTCTACACAGACGAGTCTTCCCTGCAGCAGGTAAAGACTGCTCCACAACTACTTCTAAACTGCTTCAAGAGAAAACATCTCCGGAAAGTATTTAGGATACTGCATCTCATCATACAGTTACCAAGATATCACTTACTACTGCACTTCCGACAAATCCAAACATTAGAAAAATTCGCTTACCGAGCGAAATCCAAACTTACACCTTAAAGATATACTCCGAATCTTCAAAAAGATTTTCTTCAGATATCAGAGACATCCTCACTCCAAATTACAAATCTTACTCGAGACGGTATTAGGTCTACAGTCTCGACAAATACTTCCAACCTAAAACATATGGACCCTCTTCCATCAGTGGTAGTCGTGTTACACACACACACACCACTATTCCATCTACCTCTATAACTTATGTTGGAAAATCCGTACAGATAACCCAACCTATCAGGTAGATATATATATATATATATATATGTAGTTATATATAAAAATTACAAGTACGCTCTCTCAAGAATGACACCACTACAGAGCCTAGGTATTCACTCAACCTAATGCTCCCTAAAGAAAGACACACTTCAGAGCGTAGGTATTCACTTAACCTAATGCTCTGATACCAAGTGCGACGACCCGACTTTCTATACCCAGAAAATCGCATCATCTTGAAGAAAGAAAGGGATAGAAGAAGAAAAGAAAGAGAAAGAAGAAACAGAACAACATCAGAGAACTCACAGCGGAACGAATAAAATATAATATACCACATAAAATATTACATAGTATCTCATTACATCAGAGTACACAACTTAAACAACAGATAATAGACAGTTATAAACTTCTGTCTAATAATACAGCTCAAGTATACAAGAAACAGACACAACATACACGGCGGAAACATAATATATCTATACGTGGAAGCCTCCTGCTCCATATCTCCTCCAGAATTCGTCAAGCTAACCTGAACCACTTGACTACTCATACATAATATGAGTACCCAAGAGTTCAATAAAACAGAAAATAAACACCCGGGACAGACAGGGGTCTGGTGTGAGTAAACGGGTTAAAATTGCTTAATTTTAGAAAACCTTTGAAAAGAAAAGGTATCACGTAAGACTTCCCACACATAAACATGGAAAAGTTTTTACCTTACGCTAACCAAAACATTTGATAGGAAATCCAGTGATATTATAATAGTGTTTAGGGTTTTCAAGTAAATAAGAAATAGCCGAAATTGTTACATGATTAAATTCCAGCTACTAGCCACAAAAGTGGGTAATACAAACAAAACCGTAGGGTCTCGTAGGAAGAATGGGTTTCCATCAATGGCAGGGCTACTGGGTACCGCCCGTCACAGTACGTGGCCTAGATCAACGTACCGAGGAGCCACCCTAACTCCCCTGCAATACAAGGCCGGAACCATCCCTTACTGGACAGTCCCGAACAAGACCACCCCGTAGTTGGCGCGACCAACCACACACTAAGCCGAAATAGAAAGGGACCTCTAGACAGGGGTAAATCTCACTCTCAAGTGGGGGCTACCCACGAAGCCTTGCTGCACCTCCCCTATTTTAGCCATTCCCGGTTGATGAGGCTTGAGGTTACGATTACCTTATAGAACACATCTATCTTAGAATGCTCATCGTCCACCTGACGATGTTCTGAAAGCATTCGATCCATACAAGTTCGTTCCGGGTTCGAACGAAACCGAAGGCACTATCTCGTTGCACTCATTTTGGAATCACCCTCAGAGTCAACGACCATAGCCCTTGCACTCAGATTCTCAATTTCGAATCTATAAGCACTATTCCTTCAAACTCATTACGGAATCATCCACAGAGTTATACTGACGTATAGCCCTTACACCTCGAGTCTTCACTTTCTCCACTTGGATTAAGAACCTAACGTTTAATTGGAATCGATGTGGTTTTCGGATATCCAAATATGGAAACCCGATCCCGGTCTCACCGAAACCAAACGCCATTTTAATGTCCAAGTTGTACTTAAGGGTTTAAACAGTTTAACTTATATTCAGGATGATATAAACAGATGAATAATGTTATCATAAGAGATAATTCATAATGAACATTCATCTTCACAAAGCAGCATATCATATAACAAAGATATCCAGTATCAACCAATCTCAAACATCCAATATCAACCAATCATACAATATCAATCTCCAAATATTGATCATCCAATGTCAATCAATTAACCAATATTAATCAATCAATCCATATTAATCAACCATCCAAAACAGAATTGATTATTTCTTAATCAATTGGATTTTCATAATCCTTCTTCATTAATTATTATTCCAAATAAATTAATCAATCATCTCTAATGATCTTCACTAATTAATCTTCCTTGATTAATCATATTTAATTACATTGAAATAATTATCCTATCCATATTCAGTAATTAACACTTTAATTACTATCATTAATTACAATAATTAATGATCCTTCATTAATTAATTAACTATAATTAATTACATTAATTCTTAATTAATTACAATTAATTAATCACACTTCAATTAATTACTTTTATTAATCAACCTTGATTATTATCATTAATTACATTAATTAATGATCCTTATTAATTAATAATTACTTTAATTAATTAAATAATTAACTTATAGTTAATCAATTAATTAATCATAATTAGTAATTAACAATTTTTAATTACTTATCTTAATTAATTAACTTCTTAATTAATTATATTAATCTTGATTAATTAATCTAATTAATTAATCTTTAATTACTTCATTAAGTAATTATTAAACAATTAAATTAATAAATAAATCCTTAATTAGATTACTTTATTAATAATTACAATTTTAATTAATTACACTTAGTAATTAATTTTAAGTTAAATTCATTAATTAATTAATCATATTGATTATTTAACTAAATAATTAAGTAATTAACTCTTAATTACTCACATAAGTAATTTTTCCTAATTACTTCCATTAATGAGTCTTAATTACTTTCTTAAATAATTAATTCCATTATTAAATAATCCTTAATTCTTTAATTAATTATTTCATAATTAATTATCTTTAAAACAATTATATTAATCAATTCTTTAATTGATATCATTAAGTGATTAGCCAATAATCACTTCAACTAATTACTCCATGAATGATTATCATTAATTACTTCCAAAAGTAATTAACTGCCTTAATTACATTCACAATTAACCATTAATTGCTTTATTAAGTAATTATACTTAATTAATCCATAATTATGTGATTATTTAAAATTAAATAAATAATTAACTAATTATTTAAAATTAATTAAACAATTAATTAATTAACTTCCTAGATTTAAAATCCTTAATTAATTAAGAAAACATTATTCTTAATTAATCTTTTTACTTATTAACAAATCATATTTAATTAAGCATTCATAAGTTCATAACAAAGATAAGTTAACCATATTTATCTTCATATCAAAAAAATTTATAACTTAAAACCAATTATTCTATTTAGTTTCAAATCTTACATTTACCTTATTTGGAAATAAACATTTAGATATCATTTTTTAAAAAATTTAAAACACTTTAATTATCTAATTTAAACTTATTAATTTTCAAAATAAAATTTGGAACTTTGCTTTAAAATTTAATCTTAAAACTTTGATTAAATAATTAAATTCAATTTCCCTTTTAAATTTGGATCTAAAAACTTCATCAAGTTAATTATTTTAAAAATCACACATCTTTAAAACATTTTAAAACTGAAATATAAGTTTAATTTACATTTCGAAATATTTGATTAACTTAATATCAAACACAAGTCTTAAATTTTGTTTGTTTGTATATATATAAAAATTGATTACATCTTACTGCTTGAACTTAATTATTTCAACAACAAGTTGAATTAGCATTAAGATATCACACAGAACAAACTATAACCTACAATCCAAACTCGAGAAAATCAGCTAAACTACACGAGCCAGATCCTAAAAACCCGAGTCAAACGTGGCAATACACGAACCCTCCCGAGTTAATCACTAACCCTCTCATCTTCGAGTCTGCTCAACAAAAACACGAGAGCAACCCAGGAAAACGCAAGCTCCACTTGCGTTCAATTTGTCTACTCCCATCTCTACTTCCAGTGCACACCATAAACGTGCACCGTGCACGTACCCATCGCCCTCCCGCCATACTTGGTCGCCGCGACCATCGCCTATAGTCACATAATCACACGCAAGCACATCAGTAAACCCAGATCCAACGAAAAACAATCGAATCGAAATTGGATCATCACGCTCGAAAGTCTGCAGAACAACTCGACGTAAAATCACCCACGGCCAACGCCACGACGCCGTTCAACACTCGCCGTCCTCACCATCGAACACTACGGCCCTGAGCTACCTTCTTCCCAAAAGCGAATACCTCCGGCCACATATTCATGTCACAATCTCCGCTACAGTCAAGCCCAAGTCAAAACCCACCAAAACCCTAGTTTCTTAAATTCCCATCAATCCACAACTTTGAAAAATTAATCTGTATTTTTCCCATCATCTATAGCATTCAAGCAAGCTTTGATTCAAATATGAACTCAATTTAACAAGTAAATCTTCGATAATTGCCTAAAACCCAATTTACAAACAAACTGCAAATTCATCTTAATTCCTCAACTAATTTTTTTGATATTTACTCCTAAATTCATTATTTACTAACATGATTTCAATCATGTAATTCAAATCCAAAATTAAATAAGTTGATTTATCATGTATTTTAGGATTTGCCACTGCATTTCTTGATTCCAGGAAAAATTCTAACCTATACTTCTTGAAGCAAATTTTAAGTTTAACTTGAGGATAATCAAACATAAAATGATTGAATCTCTGATCTTAAATAAGACCAGTTGAATAAGTTTGGGGTTTTGATCAAAATTATAAATTGCAGAACCAAGTACAGGGTTAATAAATATACAGGCAGTAAGTACTTATAAAAAAATCATGCATTCATAAAAACAAATATTTATTATCAGAGCAACAACTCATTTGCATGCATCATTATTTGACCATAGATTAAACTAAAGCTGTTTTTAAAAACATTTACTCACCTCTGAAATATATACAGAGCAGTGCAGAATTAAGTTTCAGGCTTGAACTATAATTCAGAAAATGCATTTGCTGAAGAAAACCTTTGCATGCTTTTAATTTGTTTTTTAAACTTGCAGGTTGAACTCATTTTGGTTGCACATTGAATTGAATAGCAGGTTGTTTCAGATTGCAAGTCGAAAATTGCAGTTTAAACTTTATTGCAGACAGAAGCTTTTGGAGTTGCAGATTGAAGTTGAAGATCTTTATTTGAATTCAAGTTTTATTCTTGTGCAAGATTTTGAAATTACAGATTTTTAAAAAGTTTTCAGGTTGCCATTAGTTTGCTTAAGAAGTGAAGAAAAAGGAAAGTGTTTGGAATTGAAAAAGAAAAATAAATTTCCTTCTTTTTTCATTTATTAAAGATTAAAGAAAAATGAATTTTAAAGATAAGGACACTTGTCACTATATAGCTTAATTTATCAACACATGTGTTTAGAGAGCCTTAACATGATTACACATGTATTGTACCATTTTAAATAAATTTTTAATAATTTTCATTTAATTTAAAAGATAATATAAGCTTTCTTTTTTTCTTTCTTTTTAAGTTACTTAATTTATAAATGTTCACATAAGTATATAAATTCACTTTTAAAAGTAATTATTCTAAAAACTAATTATAATGCAAATATATATTCTTATACATGTATTTTAAAAATCTAAAACATTTTTAACCATTTAAAATTAAACACTTTAAAGAAAACATAAATAAGACTTTGATTTATATCCTTTCTAAATTATCATCATTTTTTTTAACAATTGAATTAAGTCTAAATTAACTTTTGAAAAATAAAATTAAAACAAAGCTTTAACAATATTCAAATTATCAATAGATAAAAATTAAATTTCAAACAACTCAAATTATAACATATACATACATATATATTACAATTTGAAAATTAATCTTAAATTTAAAACAAAAGCTCTTCTATTTACAATATATATCAATTGTATATATTATAAACAGAATAAAATCTGATTAGCTTTGAAAAACAATTCTTATCAAATTTAAATTGTCAGAAAGATATTGATCACCATTAACAGATTAAATATTTATTAACCTCAAAAGAATAAATTAGCCAAATTTAAATTAAAATTATAAAGAAAATTATCAAACCAATTAAATTATTAACACAGATTATTAAATTGTTATTGCCCAAAATTTCGGGTCGTTACAGGAGATTTCTGTAACCTCGGTTTACAATGCTATCTATCACTTACTATGGTTGAATTCTATTTCTTAGGATTAAATGTCGATTTGCCTCCGAATTCTGCATTGATCTTATTCTTGAAGTCACGGTCGACCCGGTTAAGGTTGCCCACAATTTATACAAACTTATCCTCTCCATAATTTTTTTATTTAATCATCATATCTTTGTTTCGAACCTATCTTCGAATCAAAATTCTCTTTGATTTGAGTCCATTAAATTTGAATCTCTATTCTTGTTTTGAAATCTATTCTTGTATCATCAAGCGAGAAAGTGTATTTGTAACCAATATAAAATGTTTAATATATTGTGTTATTTGAGTTGTTGATGTTGATTTGGGTTTTTGATCGATTCGTCTGATCAACGTTATCGATAAGATTTCCAAAACACTTGAGCAAACCAAACTGACACAATATTGTTTTCAAATTTGGTAAATAAAATAAAGTTCGTATGATATATATAAGTATGAATTTTCTTTAACTAAACTGTTAATAAATTAATTGTTGCAATGATATTATTTGATTATCATTTATTGTTTTGTAAACTATTGATTATTGCAATATAAATAAATCAATTTATAAACTTGGGTATAATTTGATTAGAATTTGAAGTGAATTTAAATTAGAATTTGAGAATTTAATTTTCGATAATTTCGAACTATGGGTTTAAAGTTTTCAAATGTATATTATTTAAAATATTTTCAAATAGAAATCATTTCAAAGAAATATTAGGTGTTTAATATGTGCTCTTCTCTTTGTCGTTGGAAAATAATTTCGGTGATGACGGCCGCATCATCGACATTCATTTTCGAGTTTCGAAGTGGAGAGACTATTCTGTAGCCCTACGACACTTAAGTTTGAAAAAATAAATTGTTTTGAATTTCTAAACATGACTTGATTTATAATACATATTGAAGATTTTAAATGTGACTTGATATATTATGTATATATATATATATTTTATCTCTAAGTTGTTTGAAGCTAATCGGATATTAATTTTTAAAATTTGTTAAAGGATGAATTTCAATTATAAATGAAGCCAAATTCTTTTTATATAAATACCTAACTTGAAATAACTAAATTGTAAAATTTTATTTGGGCAACACTCAATTGCATTATATATAAATTACCTAAATTTTCAAAAGTTAACTATGTAATTGAATATTATACTGTAGAAAATGATATCAAATGAATTTTTAAATAAATTTGAGTTATAATAAATGTAAATATACTTAATATATAGGTAATGGGTTATATTAAATATAATAAATTTAATAATAATTTAGGATAAAAAAGAATTAAATTTGTCGAATAAAGTATGATTATAATAAACGACTATTCAGATTTATGATCTTTGAAATTGTTAATTTAAGATAATTGGATAATATACAATATAATTGGATAATATACAATATAAAATGTCTTTATAAATAAAATTTGAGTGCGTATAAAAATGTTATACACTTAAAGTTTACTTATAAAATGATTAATAGAGAAAAATAGAATACTAGGTTAGTTGAATAATAAATGGATTAATAAAATAAATGATTGTTTGAAATAAATTTTGTAACAAACAATGATAAATTGAAAATAAACCAAGTTAATGAAATTCATTGAGTTTAAAGCGAATTGTTAAATATAAATTTGTTGAATATGCGCTTATATGATTTTTGTTTGATGATAATAAACATATATACATTCGCTTAAATGTATTTGTTAATATACTATTTTGTTTTTCACAATTTAAATAAATATTTGCTGAATAAAATAAATAACACAGATTTTGAATTCAAACAAATATTTTATTCAAACAAATATTTATTACAATTTTGAATAGTACAATTTCAAGCTCTCACTATAACTATACAAATTCAATTACAATACAATTTCTAATTACAATTCAACTTACATTCAGAACCTCACTACACATCACTCACACTCGTATTTATCTTCAACTGCATTCCAGTTTGAATCCAGCATCTGAGCAATCTGCAAAAATAGAAACTAACGCAGTAAAATTGAAAAAGAAATATTTTTGCAATTCAAAAATAAAAGTTAATTTTTGAAAATATGATTTGCCTCAGTTATTTGGGTTGTTCGTCATAATTTAAATTTGAATTCATCATACACGAACAACTTGTGACATACACATTGTATCACTGTATATGCCACAAGGCCGTGCACGCCGATATATACACTTGATTGATTTACAGGGACAGGTGAGCACAGGTCAAACCCAAATAAAAAGCCGGGTTCAACTCACGTGCAATAACATAAATGTCACACCTCTCAGCACAAGGTCAAACCCGAGTTTTTTTTTTGAAAAACTGGATTCAACACAGGGAAGGTCACAAGTCCAACACAGTTACAACAATGCATGAAACAATGAAACATTTCAAAGCTTCAACAAATCAGAACAGCCATACATGAAGTGAATCAAGTTCAGCAGTGCAATGACCAAGCGTTGACCAATGAACAAAGAACAGAGACCAAGCAAGGCATAGCAACTGCACAGCAACAGTGAATGGGGCAATGCACAAGACAGTGTGCAACATCAACTACATAAAGCCAAGCATGTACATGAGTGGACAGGACTACAACAGCCAATTGAAAACAAGTATAACTGATATATGGTGATACAGTCAACAACTCGACTCAACTCAATTCAAGCTGCATGCCAGAGGTGCAGACGACCACAAATGCCAACATAATAACAATGCTACATGACCAACCTAAGTGACACAGTGTATATGTGACGCCCCACCTCTATACCCATGCTAGCCAAGAACATTACGGAGTAAATGCTGTCAACTAGCACGGAGAATAAGGCTGTTGAGGAGCGACCATCCGTGTAATTGCTTTGTGCGAGCATCGATATGTCAGATAGTATAACATGCAATTCTTTTCAAGTGGAAATCCGACATGCCGACACAAACTCAAAGCTACTACACAGTGGCTATAATATCTTCGGAAATAAATATAGAAGTAAACATAACATAAATTAGTCACAGACAATTCATATCACAAAGGAGGAAATAGATATGAATATAACACATGAAAGTGTTCATCAGAGTAGTGGTCAAAAAGATCCACAATAATACAAAGGAATAGATACAAGTGCTATACAAAAGAATAGCAACAATGAGTCTATATCTCAAGTGTATACAACAAAAGCTACTACTAAGCTAAGTAGTTAACCAAAAGATCAGATGTAGACGGATAAGGAGTCAAGCAGAAGCACCTGTAAAATCTCGGTCTGACCCGAGTATTATTTAAGAAGAAAATAAAAAACGGATCAGTCTAGCTATAAATATCAGATGAAGTGATATATAATAAGAGGTATGACACAAACATATAATAATCACAATGCCAAGCTGTGATAAATAAGTAATTGAAAATCAACTAGAGATTAATCAATATCACAATAATCTACTCAAGATAAAAAGGAATGTCATACTCCTAATTTCATTCACGAAGCCACAATAAATGACATATATATCAATGCCCATCGTAAAAGTTGGTGAAACATAAATTCCAGAAATCAACACACGAAATCCAAAAATCACAATAAAAAGGATCAACAACGTCGTACAGCGGGACATCCGATGAACCAAATCACAATAAAAAGGATGGCCAATCCCACAAACTGGACATCGACATACCTAGAAAGACACGCCCCATGAACAGTCGAACATCGACGCACCTAGAAAGATACGCCCAATGCCCCGACTTATTGAGCCGATTGCTCCACGAAGTAAATAAACATCGATGCACCTAGAAAGGTACACCCCATGCATAATAAAACATTGACACACCTAGAAAGATACGACCCATGTGAGAAATGAGACGAAGCTCAATAAAATAAGGAACAGTCCTCCACATAAACAAAGAGACATCGCACATTGCTAGTCTAAACCACAAAGATGATCGTCATGATCAACGAGAAGTGTCAATTACAATAAGCTAGTAAATATATGAGCTTAGCTTCATGTCCCATAACCACTAGCTTAACTTAAATATTTACGAACAAATTGTAGATCTCCACTAGAAAATTGTCACAAGAGATTCAATCGAACAAGTCCAAGAATTTACCGACTAAGTAAACGCAAGCGTTTCATACCACTTGTTTTACTAAGTCGTTTAATTAGATTTCTCATACGAGTGAGGTAAAGGTTTGTATATACTAATAGATTGGAAATCGGTTTGAGAAAACGAGCTTTGTAATAAAATAGTGTTGAAATCATTTGAAGAAAGAGTTTTGATATTTACTACTAGTGTAGAAAACCTTTATATTTTAAAGTGATAAATCATAGATGTGATTGTAGAAACAATCGGGCATAAAAATTCACATTCGAAGACGTGAATAAAATCCAAAGAAATCGATATCAAATCCATCAAAGTGGATATATCTAAAATTCCCAAAGAAAAGGTCATCAAAGTCGATAATAAATGACAACAACAAAGGGAGATAACACGAATCGATTAAAGTTGGATATTCAAACAGATTAGCAATATAGGCTAATCTGGCAAATAGTAGCAGGTTGGTCGACCGGACTCCCTGAGTCGGTCGACCGAACCATAGGTTGGAAGTGCTCGGGGCACCAGGTCGGTCGACCGGCCCAGTGGGCTCCGTCGGCCGAAGCCTGTAACCAGCACTTCCAAACAGAGGCAGGAAGTGCCTGGACTACAGGTCGGTCGACCGGCCCAGGGGGCTCGGTCGGCCGAACCGTATACTTGCACTTCCTACCCTATTTCAAAGGAGGTGCAAATCCCGACCAAATTGCAATCGCACGAGCAACGGCGCTAAGGGTTTATGCCAATCGACTATCCGGCCCTATAAGCTCCTCGATGCATCACCAAAAACATGTTCAAACATCAAAGTTAGGATTTTTAACGAATTGAACTCAAAACACTAAAAAATGGAATATTCACAAAAGCAATCCAAATCAAAATCAAATGCACATGAATAAGTGTTAGGAATTCATACCTAACAATAGAAGAGAATTATAAGCATAGATGTGAGATTAAAAATCTCACATTTGAACCCAAATTAGTGAAGAAGATGCTATGAAGCAATGGCAAGAACAAGCACTCTTCAATTCCAACTCAAGAAGCTTGATTCTCAACTAAAAAGAAGAACATTACTAAATTTAGGTTTAGCAAATTTCAGAAACCAAAGAGAGAATGAGTTGGAGAAGAAGAAGGAGGTGCTTACCAATGGGTTCTCATAGATTTTGGAGCAAGAACTAGAGCTAGCAAGAGGAACTAGGGTTTTGGATTTCTATTTCCCGTTCTCTTCCACCATTTTTGCTAAAGCTTGAAGGATTTTAATTAAAGAGGAGAAGTTATGAAGAGAAGGGGTTGGGACTGAATACATAAGTGGGGTTATTGGGCTCAGCCCAAACCAAAGCCCTAAGTGAAAAAGTAGCAAAAATCAACTTTCTCCAAACATATCGAAGCTTATACTCAAAAAGGTTGCAAACGTCATTTTGAACTCAATGGGGGTGGTCTCGAGTCCCAATTCGACTGTTTGCACAAAGTAGCTTTTCGGACCAAAATCCGATGAACGGTGAAATATTTAAATAAAATATTTAAAAATATAATCGATAAATATGCGGGTTGTTACGGACTCCCCTCCTTAAAGAAATTGCGTCCTCGCAATACTTAAGAGGAAAATAAGAAGTAACAACCATGGAAGCATATCAACACAAAGGAAAATTTGAAATAGGAAGTTCACCATAAAGAGCATGAAAGAGTTAGCACGAACAGGATCGCTCAATGAATTCTCAAGATTCCCAAGAGTAATCCCTAGGATTTGGGAACCATTGAACTCTCACAAGAAGAACATCTTTATTTCGAAGTCGTTTGAGCTCCGAAGCAATAATTCGAATAGGATGTTGCTCAAAATCAAATATGGTGAAACTTCAATTTCCACAATATCACCGGGCTCAAGAATGAAAACCGGAATCCCTAAGGCATTTCCGTAGATAAAAGACGTGGGGAAACGTCAAGAATAGCAGAAAGTTGAGCCGGTGCAACGGCGTAGTACAAATACGGTACGCTCGAGAAACTAGAAACTCGAATAATTTGGAACACCGACGTAGTACAAAGACGGTACGTCCAATGATCCAAAAAGCTAAGTCATTGATGTAGTGCAAACGGTACATCCAATGAATCAAAAAGCGAAGACATTGATGTAGTACAAACGGTACATCGAATGAATCAAACGCAAAGACATTGATGTAGTACAAACGGTACATCCAATAAATCAAAAGCAAAGACATTGATGTAGTACAAACGGTACATCCAATGAATCAAAAGCAAAGACATTGATGTAGTACAAACGGTACATCCAATGAATCAAAGACACTGATGTAGTACAAACGGTACATCCAATGAATCCAAAAAGAAAAGACATTGATGTAGTACAAACGGTACATCCAATGAATCCAAAAAGAAAAGACATTAATGTAGTACAAACGGTACATCCAATGAATCAAATAGCAAAGACATTGATGTAGTACAAACGGTACATCCAATGAATCCAAAAAGAAAAGACATTGATGTAGTACAAACGGTACATCCAATGAATCCAAAAAGAAAAGACATTGATGTAGTACAAACGGTACATCCAATGAATCAAAAGCAAAGACATTGATGTAGTACAAACGGTACAACCAATGGATCAAAGACACTGATGCAGTACAAACAGTACATCCAATGAATCAAATAGCAAAGACATTGATGTAGTACAAACGGTACATCCAATGAATCCAAAAAGAAAAGACATTGATGTAGTACAAACGGTACATCCAATGAATCATATAGCAAAGACATTGATGTAGTACAAACGGTACATCCAATGAATCCAAAAAGAAAAGACATTGATGTAGTACAAACGGTACATCCAATGAATCAAATAGCAAAGACATTGATGTAGTACAAACGGTACATCCAATGAATCAAAAGCAAAGACATTGATGTAGTACAAACGGTACATCCAATGAATCAAAGACACTGATGTAGTACAAACGGTACATCCAATGAATCCAAAAAGAAAAGACATTGATGTAGTACAAACGGTACATCAAATGAATCCAAAAAGAAAAGTCATTGATGTAGTACAAACGGTACATCCAATGAATCAAATAGCAAAGACATTGATGTAGTACAAACGGTACATCCAATGAATCCAAAAAGAAAAGACATTGATGTAGTACAAATGGTACATCCAATGAATCAAAAGCAAAGACATTGATGTAGTACAAACGGTACATCCAATGAATCAAAGACACTGATGTAGTACAAACGGTACATCCAATGAATCCAAAAAGAAAATACATTGATGTAGTACAAACGGTACATCCAATGAATCCAAAAAGAAAAGACATTGATGTAGTACAAACGGTACATCCAATGAATCAAATAGAAAAGACATTGATGTAGTACAAACGGTACATCCAATGAATCCAAAAGGAAAAGACATTGATGTAGTACAAACGGTACATCCAATGAATCCAAAAAGAAAAGACATTGATGTAGTACAAACGGTACATCCAATGAATCAAATAGCAAAGACATTGATGTAGTACAAACGGTACATCCAATGAATCCAAAAAGAATAGACATTGATGTAGTACAAACGGTACATCCAATGAATCCAAAAAGAAAAGACATTGACGTAGTACAAACGGTACATCCAATGAATCAAATAAGACGGAACATCGATGTAGTATAATAACAGTACATCCGATGAACCGAACACCATAAAAGAACATCGGACACTAGTCCATAAAAGGAATGAGATAAAACTCAATAAAACGAAGTGTACCAAGACATCCGATGAACTTGATGAAAAGATAATTCCATTCAGACATCATCAAAGCATCAACCACTTGTTGCTTACGGCAAAGCGCATTGGCAACACGATTTCCCTTCCGGGAATAAAAAGAATATCAAGATCATAAGATGCCAGGAACTCGAGTCAACATGAAGTTCCTTATGAGAAAATAAATATTCCAAAGATTTATGATCGAGGTGGTGAACAAATTTCTCCCCCAAAAATGATGATGCCAAATTCCAAAAGTAAAAACAATAGCCGCGAGCACTAGATCATGAGTGGCATATCTAGTCTCGATAAGCTATAATGGTTTAGAAGCACAAGTGATAGCACGTTCTCCTTTGCAAGAGAACAGCATCCAAATCAATACAACTAGTATCGGTACAAATAGCAAAGTCTTGGTTCACCTTCAGGAATCACAAGAACAAGAGTATCGAAAGGAAGAGTTCTTTTAAATAATCCTCTGTTCCTGAAAAATTAAAACTTTCAAAATTACATTTATCTCAATGTAAAAATATTTCTAAAAAAATTTACATTTTTACAAGTTAATATACTGTGTCTGACTGTCTCATCAAAGCGTTTAGGAAATTCCTATAGATAACGTTGATCAAGCGCATCGACGAGAATCCTTAAAGCACTAAATGGGCAATACAATCACAAAATCATCTTTTACAGGATAAATAAATCTCTTAAAAAGTTTTAAGAATATTCTTTGTTCATTTCAAGAACAAAATCCAGTTTTGCTTATAAATAAATCTTATGAAAAAGATTTGCAAAATTTTAAATTACTATTTTCATCCAAAATCAATAAATACAAGAACGGTCTCATCGAAATATTCATAGAATATTCGATTTATAAAATGGATGAAATAAGCTGGACAAATTGAACGACAAAATAAGTCATTCATAAGAATCATAACGAGTGCGGAATGCGGTAAGTGGAATGCTAACTTCCGCAACTCGTAGCCAAATGAAAATCGGTGGTAAGGTCAAACTGAAAAGACCTTAGCACCACACAAAAGATTACTTAGGTGATAATCCTAAGTCAAGCTCAAAGATTCCGGAAAATTTCTCTAACTACATGAATGAGAGAAATAACACTTTCCTTATATGTGGGCTTAAGGAATAAAATGATACCATCAATTTGGAATCAAAACCATAAAGGAAAAATAGAAATCTGCTTAACAGATTGAAGATGTCAAAGATGAATAGTCCACTCGAAAAATAGGATATGGGCTTCACAAGGATTAAGCCGATCCTTTCAAAAAATCAATTCCGAAGCCTAAGTAAAAATATCGGCTCGGAAAGAAAAGTCGCATAAAATAATTTCGACATCAATAAAAAGCAAATCGAGTGTTGCGGATCTACCATCCGGATTCACAATCCTCAAAGAAGTCACCAAGCCCAAAATATTTTCAAAGAAAAGTAATCACCAAGTTCTTTTGATATAGAATAGTGAGCCATATCAAAAAGAACTCAAATAAGAAGATCACGAAATAAAACAATGCCATCAAGGATTGAGTGAAAAATACCTTGACCAAGAGAAGCGTTGCTTGGGGCTTGCACAATATTTAGCTTTCTCATGTCCTTATTCAAAAGTTCGGGACATGCAGATAAAAGATGACCCGGTTTCTTGCAATAGCGACAAGAATGGGGTTTTGGACACATATTCGCATAGTGTTCCTTAGAATTACAATTGTAGCATCCTCCACGATTAGGGATTGGAGTCTTTGCTACAAAAGTAGTTTGCTTCACTCTCTTATTGGGATTAAGGCTCTTGAACTTAATATGCCTCTTCTTGGAAGTCCCAATATCACAAACACTTCCTTTAACAACCTCTCCATGAAGAAGAGTAACATCCATAAGTTGATTGGAAGAAACTTCAAGTTTCAAAGGTAGAACCATTTCGGGGTTCTTACTCAAAGCATAGATAAACTCTTGATTCTTTACAAGATCCAAAAGTTGTTGAGCAGACATAAAAACTCCATCTTGGGAAGTAGCACTAGATTGACCGGCGCTGGGGCGGCCTGGTCTAACCATTACTCTTCCTTAAGAAAGAAAGAAAGAAGAGGAAAAAATTATTCTCAGAATAAATTTCAATCAAACTTGATTGATAAAACAAGGAATCGTAAAGAAATTAGGATGAATCGGTACGAGGACACGAATTAAATCCTAAAGCATGACTCCTAAGATGGACTTAGGACGATGATCCTTGTTAAATTATTCTACATTGTTCCGGAGATTGGCTCTGATACCAAGCTGTGACACCCCACCTCTATACCCACGCTAGCCAAGAACATTACGGAGTAAATGCTGTCAACTAGCACGGAGAATAAGGCTGTCGAGGAGCGACCATCCGTGTAATTGCTTTGTGCGAGCATCGATATGTCAGATAGTATAACATGCAATTCTTTTCAAGTGGAAATCCGACATGCCGACACAAACTCAAAGCTACTACACAATGGCTATAATATCTTCGGAAAGAAATATAGAAGTAAACATAACATAAATCAGTCACAGACAATTCATATCACAAAGGCGGAAATAGATATGAATATAACACATGAAAGTGTTCATCAGAGTAGTGGTCAAAAAGATCCACAATAATACAAAGGAATAGATACAAGTGCTATACAAAAGAATAGCAACAATGAGTCTATATCTCAAGTGCATACAACAAAAGCTACTACTAATCTAAGTAGTTAACCAAAAGATCAGATGTAGACGGATAAGGAGTCATGCAGAAGCACCTGTAAAATCTCGGTCTGACCCGAGTATTATTTAAGAAGAAAATAATAAACGGATCAGTCTAGCTATAAATATCAGATGAAGTGATATATAATAAGAGGTATGACACAAACATATAATAATCACAATGCCAAGCTGTGATAAATAAGTAATTGAAAATCAACTAGAGATTAATCAATATCACAATAATCTACTCAAGATAAAAAGGAATGTCATACTCCTAATTTCATTCACCAAGCCACAATAAATGACATATATATCAATGCCCATCGTAAAAGTTGGTGAAACATAAATTCCATAAATCAACACACGAAATCCAGAAATCACAATAAAAGGGATCAATGACGTCGTACAGCGGGACATCCGATGAACCAAATCATAATAAAAAGGATGGCCAATCCCACAAACTAGACATCGACGTACCTAGAAAGACACGCCTCATGAACAGTCGAACATCGATGCACCTAGAAAGATACGCTCCATGCCCCGACTTATTGAGCCGATTGCTCCACGAAGTAAATAAACATCGATGCACCTAGAATGGTACACCCCATGCATAATAAAACATTGACGCACCTAGAAAGGTACGACCCATGTGAGAAATGAGACGAAGCTCAATAAAATGAGGAACAGTCCTCCACATAAACAAAGAGACATCGCACATTGCTAGTCTAAACCACAAAGATGATCGTCACGATCAACGATAAGTGTCAATTACAATAAGCTAGTAAATATATGAGCTTAGCTTCATGTCCCATAACCACTAGCTTAACTTAAATATTTACGAACAAATTGTAGATCTCCACTAGAAAATTGTCACAAGAGATTCAATCGAACAAGTCCAAGAATTAACCGACGAAGTAAACACAAGCGTTTCATACCACTTGTTTTACTATGTCGTTTAATTAGGTTTCTCATACGAGTGAGGTAAAGGTTTGTATATACTAATAGATTGGAAATCGGTTTGAGAAAACGAGCTTTGCAATAAAATAGTGTTGAAATCATTTGAAGAAAGAGTTTTGATATTTACTACTAGTATAGAAAACCTTTATATTTTAAAGTGACAAATCATAGAAGTGATTGTAGAAACAATCGGGCATAAAAATTCACATTCGAAGACGTGAATAAAATCCAAAGAAATCGATATCAAATCCATCAAAGTGGATATATCTAAAATTCCCAAAGAAAAGGTCATCAAAGTCGATAATAAATGACAACAACAAAAGGGAGACAACACGAATCGATTAAAGTTGGATATTCAAATGGATTAGCAATATAGGCTAATCTGGCAAAAAGTAGCAGGTCGGTCGACCGGACTCCCTGAGTCGGTCGACCGAACCATAGGTTGGAAGTGCTCGGAGTACCAGGTTGGTCGACCGGTCTAGGGGGCTCGGTCGGCCGAAGCCTGTAACCAGCACTTCCAAACAGAGGCAGAAAGTGCCTGGACTACAGGTCGGTCGACCGGCCCAGGGGGCTCGGTCGGCCGAACCTGTATACTTGCACTTCCTACCCTATTTCAAAGGAGGTGCAAATCCCGACCAAATTGCAATCGCACAAGCAACGGCGCTAAGGGTTTATGCCAATCGACTACCCGGCCCTATAAGCTCCTCGATGCATCACCAAAAACATGTTCAAACATCAAAGTTAGGATTTTTAACGAATTGAACTCAAAACACTAAAAATTGGAATATTCACAAAAGCAATCCAAATCAAAATCAAATGCACATGAATAAGTGTTAGGAATTCACACCTAATAATAGAAGAGAATTATAAGCATAGATGTGAGATTAAAAATCTCACCTTTAAACCCAAATTAATGAAGAAGATGCTATGTAGCAATGGCAAGAATAAGCACTCTTCAATTCCAACTCAAGAAGCTTGATTCTAAACTCAAAAGAAGAACATTCCTAAATTTAGGTTTAGCAAATTTCAAAAACCAAAGAGAGAATGAGTTGGAGAAGAAGAAGGAGGTGCTTACCAATGGGTTCTCATACATTTTGGAGCAAGAACTAGAGCTAGCAAGAGGAACTAGGGTTTTGGATTTCTATTTCCCATTCTCTTCCACCATTTTTGCTAAAGCTTGAAGTGTTTTAATTAATGAGGAGAAGTTATAAAGAGAAGGGGTTGGGACTGAATACATAAGTGGGGTTATTGGGCTCAGCCCAAACCAAAGCCCTAAGTGAAAAAGTAGCAAAAATCAACTATCTCCAAACATATCGAAGCTTATACTCAAAAATGTCGCAAACGTCATTTTGAACTCAATGGGGGTGGTCTCGAGTCCCAATTCGACTGTTTGCACAAAGTAGCTTTTCGGGCCAAAATCCGATGAACGGTGAAATATTTAAATAAACTATTTAAATATATAATCGATAAATATTCGGGTTGTTACAGAATACATGAATCAATCTACAGCATGAAAAAGAAATGCACCAATGTCACCAGCATGACAGCAATATGTACAGCATCAATCAAGATACCAGACTCAAATTCAAACCTGGCCGAGACATGGGAGCATTGAAACAAAGATGATCAAGAACCAAACAAAGTCCACAGAATGATGAACAAAGCCAACATGAAACCAAAATAGTAAAACTGCACACATGCAGTGCATACAGAAAACCAGTTGCAACATCACTGATACTAGTGAAACAACAAGCAGCAGTGAACAAGTGTCACAGCAAACGACTTGCACCAGTGATGCAAGCTACAGATACAGTATCAACTAAATGAAACTGGTAAATGCAAAGACCAGTAATGCACAATTCAAATCAATGACAAAGCAACACTGGGAGCAACAGTTACATGCAGTCCAGAAGCAAAAACTCAAGTGCAACAGTGAAGTTCAGCTATGCAAATGAAACACAGTTGCAAACAACATGACAGGAAACAGATAAAATTGAACTTGTGAAGCAGTGCAAGTGTGCAAGTGCAAATCACCAACTGCAAGACCTCAAGTAACATAGTGAAGCAGTACAAAAGAGAAAGTGCAATTCGAACCAACATGACAGCACTGCACCAATACAAAATAGAATGGAATGCACAGGTCAGAGATACAACAGTGGAACCATCACAACAGTTCACATTGCAGTAATATCACATCACTACAGAAGTTCAAATCAAAACAATCAAATGGAGACCAGAGAAATGCCCAACACAGATGGCCAGAGAGGAAGCTCACCAGGATGAACACAAACATTGCAGAGATGACCGAAGTATAATACTAATCAAGCCAAAGTCAACAGTAAAATGATCGAAGTCAAAGCCGTGGATAGCAAGAATATACACGCATATGAACAAGTCAAAATCAAAGCCGATGACTTTAAACCGTGTCAACCAAGTAACCCAAAATATACGTTTTTGATCAAGTCAGAAAACATCTCAATCTTCGAAACAAAATCAAATGGCCGTGATGAATAATATGACAAATTCAAATGATTTTATACGAACGCAAAAATAGGAATTCGAGTCCTACATAAACCCTCGGATCATCATCGGCAAATTCATTCGAGTTCGAGCATAATAAAGAACAAATCATCCAACTCGAATCACGATCGAGTTCAAGCATCAACCCAGTAAAGCAAAAAGATAAAATTACATACCGAAGCAAGGAGTCAAACTCGATCGAACAACGAAGCAGCCGAAGAGAGCAACGAGAGAAGGTCAAAGCTACTCGTGCATTATTAATCAAACATAAAGTCGGCAGCTTCAAACCCTAATTTGGATCAGGGACGAAGCCCTAAATTTGCAAGAGGAACAGAGCGGCCATATTCACAAAGAAGCAAAGGAACGTACCAAGCCAAAAGGAACGGGTTAAACATAAGATAATAGGGTCGGCCATATTTTAAAAGGGCTTTAGTATATTTTTAATTAGGGTTATTTATTGTTGTTTAATTGTTTTTTGTTTTACGAATCAAAACTTTGTAAATCACCACCTACGGTTTAGGTAGTGTCAGATTGTCTAGTTATAATTAGTTCAGTGAGCAGGGTGTGCGAGTTTGCAGAGCTCTATAGGCGGGAGCAGTGTTTGCGAGTAATCAAAGCTCTATAGGCGGGAGCAGAGTTTGCGAGTAATCAAAGTTCTATTGTAGGCGGGAGCAGAGTTTGTGAGTAAACGAAACTCTATAGGCGGGAGAAGGGTGTGCAAGTCTAGTAGAGTGTTTGTGAGCGGGAGTAAATGTTTGCGAGTCTAGTAGAATGTTTGTGAGCAGGAGCAAATGTTTACGAGTCTAGTAGAGTGTTTGTGAGCGGGAGCAAAAGGGTCTGCGAGTCTAGTAGAGTGTTTGTAAGCGTGATACTGTTTAATTCTAATAGAAATCTGTGAATGCAGCAGTAGGCAGGGGTTGTCGAAGCTGGGTAAATTTTTTGTGTGATTTACTTTTGAGCATATTTATTTTTGCAGTTTATTTCTGTGTTTAAATCAAGAAAATTTGCTATAACCCTATTCACCCCCCTCTAGGGTTAATCTAGATCCTACAAGTGGTATCAGAGCCCGGTATTTTATTTTTTTAACTCTAGAATCATGAATCCACCAAATAATATTTTTGTTGAGGGTCATTTCAATATTATTCCTTCTATTTTCGATGGAACAGATTTTTTGAATTGGAAATTAAAAATGGAATTATATTTAAAATCCGTTAATATTAAATGTTGGGATATTATTGAAAATGGGTGTGATTTAACAAATAAGGAAATTATCTCGATTAATGCTCTTGCTATGCATATATTATATTCTCATATTAATCGTGATAATTTTTATTTCGTCTCTCATTGTGTAAATGAACAGAAAATTTGGAAAACTCTCGATGCAATATATGGTCCAAAAGTCAACAGCAATGAGAAGTCCTCCACAACCGACTCAGTTAAAGAAATATGCTTAACAGGATTGGTAAATAGCAGTTGTGATGAGGATGATGATGATGGAGCAGCCGAGCTGGCATTACTAATGAAGAATTCAAAAAGGAAATTTGCAGCCATGTGGAATAAAAGCGATAACAGTGAAAGTGAGAAAACAGATATGTGCCTTCATGGGAATATAACTGATAGCGATGACGACGAGCCAAGCGAGGTATCAAAACTTACTCACTCTGAATTACTTATTTATTTCCACGAAGTAAATGGCTGTTTTGAACGACTTAGGGAAAAATACGCTAAACTTGAATCACAAAAAGACACTTTGATAGAATTAAATGAACAACTTGACCAATTAGTTAAAACCTATCAAAGTAGGATCCCTAAGTGTGATAAGTGTCCAACATTTGAAGAAGAAATTAAGAAATCAGAAATTAAAATGAAATCACTTGAAAATGAAATTCTGATTTTAAAAATTGAAAATACTAGAAGAGAGAATTCTATTAAAAAGTGCACACAATTGTTAAACGAAAATGAATCTCTCAAAATACAAGTCCAACAATTGTCAACGACTTTAGACAAATTTTCGAAAAGCGAAAAATCGTTGAATATGCTATTAGGAAAGCAAACTGTTAACACGGTTAGAAAAGGACTTGGATATAATCAATCTAAAATTGTTGAAAACAAGATTAATCAAGAAAATTCAATGTGCACGATTTGTAGAAAATATGGACACAATCACAATAATTGTCGGTATAGACCCGAACATGTGAAAACTATACCGATTTGGTTTCCAAAAGGCACAAATATAAAATCTTTGAAAGTCAAACAAATTTGCCTGCCAAAAGGAACATATATAAATAGTTTTGGGTCTCCAAAAACATATTTTTCATATTCTTCCACTAACAACAATGGACCTATAAAAACAAATAGGTCACATAAATCTTTTATCGTGTAGGTGTGGTGGCAGGCTAAGGAACAACAACAGTGTTCTCTGGATTTTGGCTGTTCCAGAAACATAACGGGCGACAAAGCAAGTTCCTTAGCCTAGTACAAAGGTGACAGAATCACAATGGGCAATCACGAAAAATTATCGTAAAGGTAAAACAGGTAAAATTGTTTTTAACGATATATTAAATGTGATTATCTACACCATACTCTAAATTAAAATCAGCCAATATTGAGATGAACAAAAGATGATGATTTTGATGCTATGACTTTTTCAAAATATTGACCAGTCATCTTTAAATAGAATTACTTGGAGTAATTATGATGGTTGACTGATTCGGATTTAACTAATATGATTTTTTGACTTGTTCTTATTTATGACATTGATTTGTGCTTAAATAATGACCAATCAGATTTTCAACTTTGAACTAATCCATATAAATTTGTTCGGTCAAATGATGGTATTTGATTACTCATGCTACACGTAGATATATTTTGGTCACTGCTTGTAAATTTGCATGATTTCAAATTTCATGTGAAAGCTGTTAAAAAGGATTTTTTTGAAATTGTTGAAACTTTATGAAATTGTTGAAACTTCAAGAAATTTTTTTGAAATAATAATGAAGTTTTAATGACTGTTGATAGTTGTCTATCCTATGGTTTCTAAGTTTAACACTATGGTATTTGTTTGATTGTTAACACGGTCTCAATTCAAATCCAAGAGAATTTCATTTAAAAATTGTTGAAAACAATTCTGAGATAGTTTGTTGAAATTTCAAAAATCTGGTCGTTGACATCCATCGAGTGAATATTGAGTGAAATTTAAATTCAGGTGCAGAATACACTGGTAATATAGTTGATAGAAAAATTACTAGTGACGTGATTAATTTTTGAAACATTCATTTGCTGCATTGTTTTTCACAGAAAATATCTGCATATTTTTCACTTGAAATAATTTTTCAAATAGCAGATTTTTTTTAAAAACCCCTCGAAAAAAACATGTTTGACCATATTTTTCAGATTAGACATTCTTATTTGATGTTAAATGACAAATTTTGACTAATCTGACTCCCTTTGATTATTGAAAAGATGAATAGTAATTGAAAAAGTGATGAGTGTTGATATTTATCATATATTAAAACTTGAGAAAGTACAATTAGAAAATTTCTTTAGAATTTCATAACAAGAGTTATAAAAACTTTTTGTTGGGTAAAAGTTTCATGATCATTTCTATTTCTACCATCTTTCTATCGACCATCCTCATCAAAATTACATATAGTATGTAAATTTGTGGTAGTTTATAAAGGAAATCATTCGTTCTTCAATATCTTTAAATCTGTGAAGGAAATTATTTGTGCTTCAATTTATTATATTTAGTAATAAAAATAAATATCCAAAGTATTCACTCTCATTTAAAAGTCCTCACAGTTATGCATGGGTGAATTACTTGGATTTTTGATTATGTGCTTCCATGCTCATTTAAAAGTCCTCACGGTTATGCATGTATGGAACGCATATCAAAATTAATTGATTTAATAGACAAGTTGATTCTAATCCCATTTAAAAGTCCTCACGGTCATGCGTGGTTAGAAGATACTTGATTTCATTTTTAAAATTAAATTGGAATACTACTAATCTCATTTAAAAGTCCTAACGGTTATGCATGGTTAGTAGATATTCAAATTTCCTAAAATAAATATACCACAAATAGACAGAACTGTATGATTTTTTGATGATTTTATCCCCATCACATCTGAAAGTGGAATATGCGCCTGACAAGGGTAATTATGATTTTTGTTTGATTTTTATGGAAATTTGATATTTATATTCAATTGAGTTAAATGTTTGATTCATGTCTGTCACTTCATACCTATTTTTATAACACTGTTATTCTTTTGCTGATAACAAAAGGGGGAGAGAAAAGTTAAGATTTTGTCAAATAGAATCAAGCGAAGGTCAAATAATTTTTCATTTGCATATAGGCTCATTTACATATTTTTATTTGTATGCATATATGTAGGGGGAGTATCATGTAGAGAGGAAGCATTCAAATAGGGGGAGCAAAGTGAACGATCAAATACATTTAATACATTCAAAATCTTAAATATATGTTTGTTATCATCAAAAGGGGGAGATTGTTGAATATGCGCTTATATGATTTTTGTTTGATGATAATAAACATATATACATTCGCTTAAATGTATTTGTTAATATACTATTTTGTTTTTCACAGTTTAAATAAATATTTGCTGAATAAAATAAATAACACAGATTTTGAATTCAAATGAATATTTTATTCGAACAAATATTTATTACAATTTTGAATAGTACAATTTCAAGCTCTCACTATAACTATACAAATTCAATTACAATACAATTTCTAATTACAATTCAACTTACATTCAAGAACCTCACTATACATCACTCACACTCGTATTTATCTTCAACTGCATTCCAGTTTGAATCCAGCATCTGAGCAATCTGCAAAAATATAAACTAACGCAGTAAAATTGAAAAAGAAATATTTTTGCAATTTAAAAATAAAAGTTAATTTTTGAAAATATGATTTGCCTCAGTTATTTGGGTTGTTCGTCACAATTTAAATTTGAATTCATCATACACGAAAAACTTGTGACATACACAGTGTATCACTGTATATGCCACAAGGCCGTGCACGCCGATATATACACTTGATTGATTTACAGGGACAGGTGAGCACAGTTCAAACCTAAATAAAAAGCCGGGTTCAACTCACGTGCAATAACATAAATGTCACAACTCTCAGCACAAGGTCAAACCCGAGTTTTTTTTTTTTGAAAAACTGGATTCAACACAGGGAAGGTCACAAGTCCAACACAGTTACAACAATGCATGAAACAATGAAACATTTCAAAGCTTCAACAAATCAGAACAGCCATACATGAAGTGAATCAAGTTCAGCAGTGCAATGACCAAGCGTTGACCAATGAACAAAGAATAGAGACCAAGCAAGGCATAGCAACTGCACAGCAACAGTGAATGGGGCAATGCACAAGACTGTGTACAACATCAACTACACAAAGCCAAGCATGTACATGAGTGGACATGACTGCAACAGCCAATTGAAAACAAGTATAACTGATATATGGTGATACAGTCAACAACTCGACTCAACTCAATTCAAGCTGCATGCCAGAGGTGCAGATGACCACAAATGCAAACATAATAACAATGCTACAAGACCAACCTAAGTGACACAGTGTATACATGAATCAAGCCACAACATGAAAAAGAAATGCACCAATGTCACCAGCATGACAGCAATATGTACAGCATCAATCAAGATAACAGACTCAAACTCAAACCTGGCCGAGACATGGGAGCATTGAAACAAAGATGATCAAGAACCAAACAGAGTCCACAGAATGATGAACAAAGACAACATGAAACCAAAATAGTAAAACTGCACACATGCAGTGCATACACAAAACCAGTTGCGACATCACTGATACTAGTGAAACAACAAGCAGTAGTGAACAAGTGTCACAGCAAACGACATGCACCAGTGATGCAAGCACAGACACAGTATCAACTAAATGAAACTGGTAAATGCAAAGACCAGTACTGCACAATTCAAATCAATGACAAAGCAACACTGGGAGCAACAGTTACATGCAGGCCAGAAGCAAAAACTCAAGTGCAACAGTGAAGTTCAGCTATGCAAATGAAACACAGTTGCAAACAACATGACAGGAAACAGATAAAATTGAATTTGTGAAGCAGTGCAAGTGTGCAAGTGCAAATCACCAACTGCAAGACCTCAAGTAACATGGTGAAGCAGTACAAAAGAGAAAGTGCAATTCGAACCAACATGACAGCACTGCACCAATACAAAATAGAATGGAATGCACAGGTCAGAGATACAACAATGGAACCATCACAATAGTTCACATTGCAGTAATATCATATCACTACAGAAGTTCAAATCAAAACAATCAAATGGAGACAAGAGAAATGCCCAACACAGATGGCCAGAGAGGAAGCTCACCAGGATGAACACAAACATTGCAGAGATGACCGAAGTATAATACTAATCAAGCCAAAGTCAACAGTAAAATGATCGAAGTCAAAGCCGTGGATAGCAAGAATATACACGCATATGAACAAGTCAAAATCAAAGCCGATGACTTTAAACCATGTCAACCAAGTAACCTAAAATATACGTTTTTGATCAAGTCAGAAAACATCTCAATCATCGAAACAAAATCAAGTGGCCGTGATAAATAATAAGACAAATTCAAATGATTTTATACGAACGCAAAAATAGGAATTCGAGTCCTGTATAAACCCTAGGATCATCATCGGCAAATTCATTCGAGTTCGAGCATAACGAAGAACAAATCATCCAACTCGAATCACGATCGAGTTCAAGCATCAACCCAGTAAAGCAAAACGATAAAATTACATACCGAAGCAAGGAGTCAAACTCGATCGAACAACGAAGCAGCCGAAGAGAGCAACGAGAGAAGGTCAAAGCTACTCGCGCATTATTAATCAAACATAAAGTCGGCAGCTTCAAACCCTAATTTGGATCAGGGACGAAGCCCCGAATTTGCAAGAGGAACAGAGCGGCCATTTTCACAAAGAAGCAAAGGAACGTACCAAGAAAAAAGGAACGGGTTAAACATAAGAGAATAGGGTCGGCCGTATTTTAAAAGGGCTCTAGTATATTTTTAATTAGGGTTATTTATTGTTGTTTAATTGTTTTTTGTTTTATGAATCAAAACTTTGTAAATCACCGCCTAGGGTTTAGGTAGTGTCAGATTGTCTAGTTAGAATTAGTTCAGTGAGCAGGGTGTGCGAGTTTGCAGAGCTCTATAGGCGGGAGCAGTGTTTGCGAGTAATCAAAGCTCTATAGGCGGGAGCAGAGTTTGCGAGTAATCAAAGTTCTATTGTAGGCGGGAGCAGAGTTTGCGAGTAAACGAAACTCTATAGGCGGGAGCAGGGTGTGCGAGTCTAGTAGAGTGTTTGTGAGCGGGAGCAAATGTTTGCGAGTCTAGTAGAATGTTTGTGAGCGGGAGCAAATGTTTGCGAGTCTAGTAGAGTGTTTGTGAGCAGGAGCAAAAGGGTCTGCGAGTCTAGTAGAGTGTTTGTAAGCGTGATACTGTTTAATTCTAATAGAAATCTTTGAATGCAGCAGTAGGTAGGGGTTGCCGAAGCTGGGTAAATTTTGTGTGTGATTTACTTTTCAGCATATTTATTTTTGCAGTTTATTTCTGTGTTTAAATCAAGAAAATTTGCTATAACCCTATTCACTCCCCCTCTAGGGTTAATCTAGATCCTACAAAATTAATTTAAATTGAAATTTATATAGTTTGAATTAATTGTTTTACTCTGTTTTCAATCTATTTTCTTTTGTTTGTTTCTATTCTCCTACCTTGTTCCTTTTCGAGGATGAAAAGTTTTGAGTGGGGGAGAATGTAACGACTCGTGAATTTTCGATATTTTTTATTTGTATTATTTATTGTATTTAATTGAAATTTGAGAAATTGTAAACGATAAAATTTTGAAACAAAAATTTAATATTTGAAATGCGTCTAGTTAAACATAGCAACTGGTAAATTTTCGTCCGAAAATATGAAGTTATTTTTGTGCGTAACTTTATTTCAATTTAATCAGTTGAAAATTGATGAAAATAAAATGTTTTCGAAACCAAAATATTTTTACATAGAAAAATTCAAAATCATCTTCTGAGCATGAAGTCATTTTTCGTTTTTCCAAATTCGGACATCTTTAGCTCCGTCGATCTTATTTTCGACGAAATAACAGTTGAATTTAAAAGTTTTCCGAAACCTAAATATGTCAACATGAAAAAATTTATATATAACACTCTGAATAAGACTACGTAATTCGTTTCGCGAATTTCGATTGTTTTTAGCTCCATTTGGATTTTTCCGTATGGAATAATGGCGTATATTTGTATCGATTATCGACTTTTGATTGGGTGGTCGTGCCACTGGTATTTTATATCGTTTTGATCATCCCGTCTCGCTGATCTCTACGGTATATTCAATTATGTGTTTTGATGTCTGGTATCCGACGGAAATGACAAAGTAACTTGCTATATCAGTATTGTATCTTGTATATTTTGCTTTCTCTAGTCTCTTCAATTGCCCAACATTATATCCTGTTGCATTTATTAAATTTTGAAGTGACAACTGTTATTTGACATTTCATTTAATTTTATATTTATTATTTTAACGTTTCACCTTGCTTCCAGTTCGTACCTCTGTGAAGAAAAGTTTATATGTATAGTACATATTGATTAGCCTCTACATTCTATCTGTAGCCAGTTGTTCACCTTTTGAGCTCATCATCTTCCTCTAGCTTTAATTTATGAAATAACTGGTTCATTTTAAATTTTCTTTCTACCCTTTCGTTGCTGTGGTTTTATTTGATCGGCTAAATATAATAAGTCATAAACCAAAGTGGCTCATATTTGTGATACCGCTCATATGTCCTCCTTGTCCCTTCACTTAAATCTTTCCTCTCTCCAACGTCTTCCCTTTTTTCTTCCCTGGAGTGCCTCTCCTCCACTTTGCTGGCAACACCTCACCAAGCTGTCACTTGTATAGTACAACCAAGCCACTCTCCTTTAACCGAACAGCCCTTCAACCTCGCCAGCATGCGTGCAGGCTCTGGTAACCACCTCACGAGCCGATCACCCCACCTCAAATCCCACAAACCACCTCAGGCTTCACGTGTGCTTCAACATATTTCACTGCATCCCCCTCTCGACGTCAACTCCTACACCGCGGCGCCGAACCCACCACCTGCTTTGCTACGCCGAGCCGCGAACCCCTACAACCGCCTCTTCCTCCAACCGAAGCTTCCGGGCCCACATGTCCTCTTGCTCTCATTTTTTTTCTTCTTTTGTGCCTCATCGTGCAATAACCTCCAGAGACCAAGCCGGCCCATCTGTCCACCATCCCGCATCTCTTCCGCCTTCCAGCTTTGCCATGCACACATAGCACGTGCTCGAACCCTCACCCTCGGCCTGAGTCCACCACACCAGAACCGAACAAATTTCACCATCTTTTGCCATGCGTCTACCTCTGAACCACATCCAGATGGCGGAGGCCATTCCTCCGACTATCGTAAACATTTTTGCTTCGACATATATAAGGTATATGCGTATAATTAAAGTTTTTCTGAGTTGTATAATATATATATAAACGTTTATAAAAAAAATTATATATGGTTATATATTTTGTTGCTAGTTCTATGCTACAGATCGAGTTAATATATATTTTATGATTGATTTTATATATGTAGTGCATACGTATCGCATAATGGTTTGAAAAACATTTATGTTGTAGCTTGCGTGTGTAGTGTGTGTGTTGTGTATGTGCGGGTGTAGTGCGTGCACTGTATAACTATGTACACATATATAGTGTATGTGATGGTTTCTATAATATGACTTTTATTTTGGTATAGTGTGCGCTGAGTATATAGTGTATAGTGTGCACTGTGTATATAGAGTTTCGGTTATATAATATGACTTTTATTTTAAAATTATATGTTTTAAAACTTTTGTTTTTCTAGTTTATGGTATACGTTGTTAAAAGCTTTTGTTATCATATGGTTGAGATATATAGGTGTATGTTGTTCAGTTTATATTTCAGTTCCATATATGATGTTTTGAAATATAAAGGTGATATTTTTGTCTTATAAAATGTTGATTTTAAATTTTGTTTTATATAATACACGTGTGTAAAATGAATGATGATACTTGTTGTAATATGGGTTTTATAATTTTGATTTTGAATGTACTAATAACGTGTATATCTTAATATTAAAATATGTATTTTAACTTGAAGAATAGATATTGAAATACATATATGTTCAATATAAATGTGTTTGAATATAAAATATGATTATATATATATATATATATAGTTATATTTAGTTTTATTTAGTTATATATAAGATCGCTTTTACCATATATCTGCCTCGATTCGGTTCTGTTTTTAATTTTGTCTATCTCCATTATCAGCTTTGTCGTCTAATTCACATTCGATCTTGCTTTGATTTGGAATTCCATGCCTGGATTGGTAACTCATCTCATTGTCGACTATCTCTAACCTCGAAAGGTGAGCAATCACTCATGATTAATGTTCTTTTATTTATTAAATTTGATTTCAATTGTAACGACAATTGAAATATGCGGCCGTTAGGTATTTACACTGTTATATATATGTTATTACCTGTATCAGCTAACCTATAACATCTGACACCATTATATGTTATTTATACGATGATAAATCCAGTTTGGTTGAAAAATGATTGATTGTTGATGCTGATATTGGACGTTAAATTGTTAATGTATAAAGTGATAAATAATTTACAATTGAAATTGACGTAGGAGTTAACAATTTGAAATTGATATATGTGTTGAATTTGATTAGTTTAATTTGTATAATATACCCCTTTATATGTTTAAATAAATTGACACGTAGAAATAGTGTTGATTACACCTTGAACCATTTAAATGTATGTTGTTCAAATTGATGTAGTATGAAATTGAATAATGGATACCAAGTGAAGAACAGTATAAATAATAGTGTAATAATCTTTAATCTACATGAAATGATAGTGTAGATTCTAGAAATAATTATATAAATTTTCACAAACAACAATGTGAATTAATACGATTATTTCGGAATTATTTGAATTAATTATTGGATTGTTATTGATTGTTGTTATTGCTTGTTTATTTACTTTGACACCATCCCAGTTATCAAACTGCAAGTTCCCTTTGCATGCTTTGATTTTGAATTGAAATGGAATCGGGTTAAAATGATAAATACCCAAATTTAACTTTGACCTAGGATAGAGAATTAAATAAAACCCGATTGGTCAAAATTGATTTAAAAATAAAATAAGATTTTATTTGAATAAATAATAAGATTTTGAAATGAAGTTGGAATTTGAATTTTAATGAAAGGAAATGTTAATATTTAGTAATCTGAAATTTAATATTAACAAAGTAATTGATGAAAGAACGTTGTTTAAAATTTAATTATTTAATAATTAAGTGTTGGAATTATTTAAAAATTAAGATTGGAATTATTTAATAATCAGGTTTGAGATTATTTAATAATTAAACATTGAAATTATTAATTTAGTTTTGAAATTACTAATAATTAAATAAGATTGAGTTATTTGATAATTAAATAAAAATTGAATTCTTTGATTAGAGAAATTTAACTTCTGAAATGGACCTTCGTTAATAAGTGAAATTAAGCTTATTTATAAATTGAGTTTTGGAAAAAATTTTAAAGTAAGTAAATAAATGAATGGAATTGAATTTCTTTAACAAGAAATAAAATGCGTTTTATTGAAATAAATATAAGGCTTGTAATTTTAAGAATTTGATTTGACGAATCTAATTTAAGTAAATTTTTAAGTTTTGTTATAATGGAGTTGAACTTAAGTGATTGATTTAATGAATTGAAAATTAAATAGAAATTGTTTTGAATGATAAATTAACTTAATGAATATTGAATGAAATCGACCAATGAATCTAAATTGATTTTAATGTTAAATTTAATTAATTTAAATGATTTCGGATTGAAACTTATATACGAACATGAATCTATATTTGAATTGTTTAAATAAAATTTGAAATTGAATAATAAAATTTTGAAACGGTAATTTGGAAGTTTTGGAATGTAAATCATGGAAATTGATATAGAACGACGAATGAATGTTGGTTTACAAATTCTAATTGAAATTTAATTTGATTTGGTTTTGAAATATATTTAACGACCAATCGGTGTTATAATTACGAAAGTTATTAAATTGACCGGAATCGGTTTGGGTCATACTCGCTGTCTAAACCGAAACCACTTTAATAACTATACGCAGAGTGTGATCCAGAATGAAGTGGTTGGAATGATGTACGTGATGACTGAAGAAAGAGAACGATAATGGATAGCCTTGACACTTATGTCAAATTGGAAATCACTAAAACAGGAGCCATGCCGGGCCAAATGGACTTAGCTACCTCGAGCGAACACACTTCCTCGTAAACTACTCATTACTTGTTATTGATTGGTGCACCCTCGAATTTTAGGAGTGTTGTTTTGCGGTGTTGCGATCATTGCGACGATGCGTTCTCACCAGTCCGGATCAGGCAATCGGTAGTTTCACTACCTTGGGTATTGCCTCATGTGCCCTGTCATACTTGTATCCCTATATACGCGACCACTACGAATTTGTTTTCTGTTATACCTATGGAGTACTTCCTAATATCCCGCTAGTTTACGGTGGAGTTTACAGTGCTGTATAGACTATGACATTTATATAAAATGTGTTAAGAGGGATAATGGTAACGCCTTAACACTATTTTGATATTTTATATTACTGATAGACATTATCTACTTAGCATACACTACTACATAGTAGATAGTTTAACGGATCCTTAGAGGATGGTTATTCCAACGTCCTTCGAGTTACTTGTATTTCAGTTGTTATTTCACTTGAATTGGATTTATTGATATAAGATTGTTAATCCTGACTCGAGTGTTTTGTGCTTTGCTTTACGCTCGGGTCAGACTGAGTGTACCAGTATTCGAGACTCACCGTTGGATTTGGAGCTTCGCTTGGAGATCAGGCTTTCTATCTAGCTCCTAGATATTCAGTTGATTCCAGTGATATATTCTGGCTCTTGTATTTGACTGTTGTTTTCGAGACTTCTGTTGTAACTTATTTAACTCTGTTATATATATAGTAGCTTCATGAACTACTACCTTGTGCTTCCGCTGCATATTATTACACCGTGTCTGTGATTCTGTGATTATTCATTTGTTGTATATGTTCAGTTTTGCCAAATTTAAATTAACAATTCGGCATTTTGAATTATTCAAGTCCAACGTGTGCGGATGCGAATAGTCCAAAATAGCGGGTCGTTATATGAAAAACCTTTGAAAATAAAAGGTATCTCGTAAGACTCTCCACAAATAAACACGAACAAGTTTTTCCCTTACAATAACCAAAACATTTGATAGGAAATCCAGTTATATTATAATAGTGTCTAGGGTTTTCAAATAAATATTCACATTGCTAAAATTGTTGCATGATTAAATTCCAGCATACTAGCCACAAAGTGGGTTATACAATCAAAATCGTAAAGAACACTTAGGGAGAATGGATTCCATACAATGGCACGGCTACTACGGTACCGCCCATCATAATACGTGGCCTAGATCACCGTACCGAAGATGCTCCCTGATTCCCTACATCACAAAGCCGGAGTTATCCCTTACAAGATAGTCGGAATAAGATAACCCCATGGTTGTGCCCTACAACCGCCCACATAGCCGAATAAAAGGGATCTCTAGACAGGGGAAATCTTATCCTACTTGGGTGCTACCCATTTAGCCTTGTGTGCACCTCCCCTGTTTTAGCCATTCTCGGTTGATGAGGCTTGAGGCTACGATTACCTTTAAGAAAACATCTTGGAATACTCATCATCCTCCATTGATGATGGTCTGATAGCATTCATCCATACAAGTTCATTCTAGGTTCGAGCGAAACCGAAGGCATTGTCTCGTTACACTCATTTTAGAATCACCCTTAAAGTTAACAACAATGACCCTTGCACTCTGAGTCTGCATCTCGATCTTCACTTGAGATTACACGACCTATCGTTTAACTTGGATCGATGTGGTTTTCGGTTAATCAAATTTGATATCTGATCCCGATCTCATCGAAATCCAAATGTCGTTTTAAAGGTCAAGTTGTTTAAGGTTTAAACCATTTAATTCAATACATTGAATTCACACAGCATTCATCACAGATAAATATCACACATTTATCACAAATATATCCAATATCACATCATAGAACATCATAGGTTATCAAACTATAGATATCAATCAATCATGACATTCTACACAAACAATCATCCATAAGCAAGACTTATTAACCCATACTATAATTAATTTAGTTAATTCAAATTAATTTAATTACTTAATAATTAATTACTTTAACTTACTTAATCATTCATTAATTAATTAAAAGTATTTAATTAATTAATCATTCTTTAATTACCTTATCAATCAATTAATTAATCTTTAATTACCTTATCAATCAATTAATTAATCTTTAATTACAGATTAATTAGACTTAATTATTAAATTAATAAACCTTAATTATTAATTAATAAAACTTAATTACAAGTAATTAATCCTTAATTACAGTTAATTAATCTCTAATTACTTAATTAATTAATGCTTAATTAAAAATTAATTATTTAATTGATTAATCTTTAATCATTAATTAATAATCTCTAATTATCTAATTATTAATCCTTAATTACAAATTAATTAACGTCTAATTAATTAAATTATAACCCTTAATTATTAATTTATTAATCCTTAATCATAAACTAATTAAATTAATTAATTACTCTTTAATTACATTACTAATTTAATTAATCATTAAATCATTAAAACCTTGGTTAACTTTAAGATAAATCATTATCTTTATTAATGACTTAATTATCATTAATATATGCATTTAAAACATTATACATTTTAATTAACTATTTAATTTCATTTCTAAATTAAGGTTTAAAATAACTTACAAATTTAACTTAACAAAACATAAGTTAAACAGGTTAAGTAACTTCTTAATCAAATGTTAGAGAAAACATATATTATTTATAAAAGAAATTTATATAACATAAGTTTTAAACTTAATTTATTTAAATTCCAAAACCTTGGTTTTTAAAAACTTATTTAAATCCTGCTTCGGGTTCAACCCGATAATTACTCGAGTCCTGCCCCAAGTAAAACCCACTTCTCTTTCTTTTTTCTTTTAAAACTTAGTTTAAAACTTAAACTACTACAAGTTAAGCTCGTACGCAAACGACCCGACGCCGTATCCGAGCCATGACCAAACTACCCCGAGAATTCCTTTTAGCCAATCATCTTCCCAAAAACACAGGTACACAAACCTCGCCATGCACATGCACCAGCGACCGAGGTGACTTCGACCACCGATGCAACCTCTGGCACATCGACCATCACCTAAACCTTCAACCCCGACCACCAAAACCCCATCACAAACCAGAAATCAAAATCGGGAAAACTCGAGAAACCTGAACAAAAAACCATCACCTAAACCCCTATCGACTCGACTCGACGACGCCGACCACCAGCAACCACGAACCTCTGCCTATTGGTTCGCCGACTAATCATTTATCTTTTACCCCTAGTCCAATGCAACCCGATCCACCAAAGACATCGTGGAGACCCAATTTCCAGCCTCGACCCAACTTAGGGTTTAATTCCTATTACGACCCAAAGCCGCCGCCACGGTAGTCTATCCACCCATCTGACATTTTTCACGAGCTCGTCGAACTTCCTCCTGCCTTCAGTCGAAACTTTGACCACTCAGAGACCTCCGGCCACCAGAAATCGCTCAAAGTCCACTTTCTAGTCAATACCGAATTACACACTCGATTCCAATCTAAAAACTGTGATTCATCTTTTAAAATTCATGATTTTAGATAACAAAACAGATTATAAACCTGGAACCATGAATTATTCAAGTCTAGGATTTGATAAGTTTACAATTTCCACTGTTTTTCTAAATCTCCAGATAGTTTTCAACTTATCATGCTTAAATATATTTTTAATACTTAGTTTATGTAAAAACAAACATATTTTGTTTAAATTTCACAACCTATAAGATAATGTTTGAAGAGAACCTGATCTTTGATCATGATTTTAGCCCGTCAGTTATAAAACAGAGATATGCATAGAGTTATAGACATGCACACTTATAAATCGACATATTTGTAACGTGCAAACCAAAATTACAACACACAAACAATTATCACATCACTTACTTACTAAATACATCACAAACAACAATTTAAAACAAAAGTTAGCTGTTTACTCGCCTGTTAATGATGAGCAGATAAGGTTTGAAGCAATTTTGAATTTTGAAAACTTGAATTGCTTTTGATTTGAAAGCTTGTTACTGGAAATTTGTCGCTGGAAATCTTTTGTTATTGAGATGATTTACTCGAAATTTTAAATCTTGCTACTGGATAATGCTTAGTTGTTGAGAAGATTTAAGCTTTGAAAACAGAGATGACCTTGCTTTGATACAACTAAATTGAAGATGCTTTGGTATTTCCGGTTTGAGAAAGTTTACAGGCTTTTGTTTCTCAGGTTTGAATATTAACAGGCTTTGGTTTACTTATTTTTGAAAGAAGATAGGAAAAAGAAATGAAGAGATGAGATATATGAATACATAGACTAAAATTATGGTTTTTAAAAATTAAAAGAAATAAGAATAAAATAGTAACACTTGTTAAATTTCTTAACATTTGTCATTTACGTTAGTTAATCACCTTAACTTGTTATAAAAAAGATTTATAAACAAATACTTTTAATTATGCATGAGTTTATTAATTTTTTAAATGTTTATATAAAGCTTTTGTATTTACTTTACTATTCAATAAACACTTTTCTTAATTTATATAAATAAAATCATTTAGAATCAAAAGCTTTCTGTATATCAAGTTTCAACATACATCTAGGTGAAATATTCCCAGTTCCATGTCCTCTTAAAAGCTCTTGAGTAAGTAAAATATTATCACTGATGTTTCTATGAGGCATGAAAGCAACTTGGTTGTTTGATATGATTGAAGGCAAAACTTTTTGTATTCTGTTAGCTAAAATCTTGGATATGATTTTGTAAAGAACATTGCAACATGAAGTTGGTCTAAACTCTGAAACATTTACTGCATTTGAACATTTTGGCACTGGAGATATATTTGTTGCATTTACACCAGTTGGCATTTTGTTATGATGGAAGAAATATTGAATTGCTTTGATAACATCAAGTTTAATTATTCTCCATGTGTTTTGATAGAATAAGCATTATAACCATCAGGTCCACCACTACTATCAGATTTTAAAGAGAAAACTGCTTCTTTAATCTCCTCAGGTGAAACTTCTTCTATCAAAATATTAGCCTGCTTCATATCTAGGTAGGGAACTTGCATATTAAAGAGAGGTAACTGATTTGGAATCATTGGAGTTAGATTGGCAAGTATAGAAGAAAAATAATCGATGAAAGCCTTTGTTATGGAATCATCCTTATCATGCATAACTCCATTCATATCAGTAATACTCAATATCCTTTCTCTGACCTGTTTTAATTTGATTGAGTTGTGATAATTCTTGTATTCCTATCACCTTGCTTATCAATAATATCATGCAGAATTTCATTCTTCATCAAAGCTTCAAATTCCAATGCTTCATGTAAATGTCTAGATAAATCTGATTCTTGGCAAGCTAAAATAGAATTCATTGGATCATTCTGAAGTAGCTGTTGTATATGATACAGCTTCTCTCTAATTCCATCAGATACTTTTGTTCCTTCTCCAAAAAATTTCTTTGCCCATAATTTAAGTTTTACCTTTAACTTTTGAAGCTTTTTCTTTAAAATATACAATGGATTTCCAAAAATAGATTCTTGCCAAACATGTATAACAATGCTATGGAAATTTTTGTGACTAGTCCATGATTTATAAAATTAAAAGATGCATTTCTCCTAGTAGCATTCTGTCCCCATGATAAAATAATAGAAGAGTGATCAGAGATAGAGGGATTTAAGAATTTACAAAGAAGATTTGGCTATAAGTTTATAGAATGGATATTTTGAAAAGCATGATCAAGTTTACAGAATGTTCTTGGACCATTTTTACATTTATTATTCCATGTGTATTCAGCTCCTACAAAAGAAATATGGCTAAGAAAAGGATTAATAAGAGTCTGTTTCAAAGGGGAAATGTCTTTCAATGATAGAGGAATTCCTCCAACTTTTTTCTCAAAAGAAAACATGCAATTAAAGTCTCCTAGAATAAGCCAAGGTAAATTTGGTTGAGCAAGAGAAGAGATACTGGAGAGAAATGAGATTCTTCTATCTAAACAATTTTGATCATAAACAAATGAAATCAGGAAAGAAATTTTGAAAGCATGGATAAAGCATTAAAATGAATAATTTGATCATTCTCCATTATTTTGGTCAGGCTGAAGATAACAGGATTCCAGAGTACTAATAATCTTCCATAAGGAGCACTTTGTAAATTATCATCATATGACCAATTTGATGCAATATACTTGCAAGCCCTTTCAGACATTGTCTTCTCTAATTTTGTTTCACTTAAAGCAATAAGTTGAATATTTTCATCCTTTATTAATTTTTCACTTCAGTTTGCTTTGAGGATAGATGCATTCCTCTAATATTCCAGTATGCAATATTATTGCTAATCATCATAGCATATTAGGAGTTAATAATTGGGTAGGATGCTTCCTTGTATGCATGTTTCCACTTGTCAGAATAGAAGAACTTTTGTTAGATGATAGGGACTCTTTATGATTTATTGGCTGTATTTCATCAATATTGTTGCTAGTACCTATATTGAGATCATTGGCAGGATCAATGAAAGAACTTTCTTTTTTCCTCTTTTTCCTTTTTTATTAATAAATGTGTTTTGTTCAACATTTACTTCATTTGATATACAAGGAGGGGGAGGTAATATAAGATTTGCAGGAGGAGTTATATTGATATATGGAGAATTCTGCATTGAGGTATCATTAATATGCTTTTCTTCAGATAAGTCAGGATTTAGTCTTCTCTGAGATATTGAGTTTGAGTCCTTATCATTTCCATTATTCAATTCTAGTATTGTACAAAAATCCTAATCCAACTCCTTTTTCATATCTCCCTTGTTTTCTAAATTTTTACTATTTTGTGATTTTTCTTGCACCTTATAAGATCCAAATTTCTCCTTATCAATAGATTTCTCTCCTATAATTCTATTTAGAGAATGCTTCTTTTGAGTATCTACAATTTCTTGGGTATCTGAGTTATTAGCCATATTAACTTCAACAGAGCCTTGAATATTAATAGACATCAAGTCCTTCTGAGCATTTCCAGCATTGATTGAGGAGGCATTATTTTCTTGAAGTAAAATATTATTGACTAAATCTTCACATAATTCTGATAGTGCCATAAAAGTATTTGAAGCAGTAATGCTTTCTTCATAGCCTTTACCATTTTTACTTCTTTGATCAGAACTTAAATCTGCAGTAACAATATCTGCACAGGAATCTTCTAAATTGTTAATTTTATTTTGTTGATTTAGCTTCTTCTTCCCATTATCAAGAGTAGTACCATCATTATTAAAATTTTCTTGCTCTATTTCCTTCTTTCTCCAAATTTTCTTAGAATTTATATTGAATTTTCCTGAATTACGAATCCTCACAACCTTATCCTGTGGTTTTTCCTGAGCAATGAATTCACTGCAATCTGCATCTTCAATATCATTCTCAAAGCTCATTCCAAGTCTCGCATACTTACAGTTTCCTGAAAAATCCTTAGTTTCATGTCCAAACACTTTGCACTTACAACAAATTTTTGGCTTCCAATCATACAGAACCTTAACATGAGGGCAACTATCACTTGAATCATCAATTGCAATATACTCAGGAAGTTCTTGTTCAGGAGATACCTCAATCAAAGCCTTAGCATACTTGAATCTTTTCAATTTTTCTGTACTTTCATCAAGACAAATCAACTTTCCAACATGACAAGACAACCAATTAATTCCAATTAAAGTCCAAGCAATCAAAGGAATTCTATAAAAATGTACCCAAATTGGAACTTTCTTAATTTGTTCTTGGACATAACCATAAGATGGATTCCATGTTGTTATAATAAACATTTTACCTTTAATAAAGATAGGATCGGATTGTAGTATCTTCATTCTGTCTTGTTCATTTGAGAAATTAAAAAAGAAATTTTCATTATCAGATTTTATATCAACTTCTCCTTTCAATCTCTAAACACTTCTCAGATGCTTTACTACCATCAGATAAGAAAGAGATCCATCCAAGAAAAACCAACCAAATGATCACTCCAGAATTTAATTCCTTCTCTTTTTACGTCATCAAGTAAAGATTTCGGTTTACCATCCTTTTTAATATCAAACTGTTTAGGCACAAACACTCCAGCATTTCTTGGCTTTTTCTTAAAAAGCGACGACCAATTATTGTCAATTCCATAGGTCTTTGAGGATTGAAAAGAATTATTAGTCAACTTTTGATTCATATTATCAGATAAAGAAGGAAAATTCATATCTGATAATAAAGAGGATTGATTCACAGAGTTCAGACATGAATGAGGAATAGATGGAGTAAGAGAAGGAATCAGAAATAAGGAAGAAAGAGGATTCAGAGATGATGAAGATGGAGGAGACAGAGGAGGAGGAACAGAGAAGAGGGAGGAGAGACCGCCATTTTCTTGATTCAAACTATCGCCATTTTTTACAGGAAAATTATTTTCATTGATCCATCAATTGCAACATTTGTTTGTTAACAATAGATTATAAGTGAAATTAAACGTTAATGGTAACAATTATTATAAGTTAACCATTTATTTACTATATTAAATTAAAACTGGTAATCAATTGCAATAAATCTAAATTAAAAGTTATGTTAGTATAAATTAAGGAAATAATTGGAAATATTGTTAATTTTATTTATAATATGACAATTGGTTGAATAAATGGAATGGAAATAAAGTTTTACCAATATATTGGAATTTAATTTATGATAATAGGATTAATTGCTATTAAATGAAATTAAATATCTAAATATTACGTTAATTAAAACTTGTTGGAATGTGAGAATATTAATGTAATAGATTTTGAATTCAATGTTAATTTCATCCATTGATAATAATGAATCGAATAATAGAATGAAAAGTAAATTAAATAGAATTATTGGAAATTAAATTTATAATTTTGAATTTAATGAAATTGAGGTTAATACTGAATTGATAAACTAATCAACTCTAAATTGACATTTAAATTTTTTTAAATCGTTGTAAATGACCGAGAAATCAAAAATGATGAAATTTGTCAATTAAAGAATTAAAATTGAAAATTTGATTTAATTAGTTAATTTATTAATTTAATTAATTAATGTAAAAATAGCTATTTTGGCTACTGGCTTGGATTTCGACGAAACCAGTTTCATCGGATCCATAACGGTGAATTATTATAGGGTTTCAAGTTTCGTAACAATCGGACTTGTTGTTTGATCGAACGGACTCGAAACGCCCAGAAATCAATTAAATTGAAATCAATTGAAATCAATTTGAAATAACTTGATTTTAGAATAAATTATTCTGTGACGCCCCACTTCTATACCCACGCTAGACAAGAACACTCCGGAGTAGTGCTGTCAACTAGCACGGAGAATAAGGCTGTTGAGGAGCGACCATCCATGTAATTGCTTATCACACGGTGGCTATAAATAATCTTCGGAAACAAACATAGAAATAATCATATCACAAATCAGTCACAGATATCCATATCACAAAGGCGGAAGAAGATATGAATATATAACTAACACATGAAAGTGTACATCAGAGTAGTGGTCAGTAAGATCCACGATAATACAAAAGAATAGCAACACGTGCTATACAAAAGAATACAACTATGAGTCTATCTCTCAAGTGTATACAACAAAAACTGCTAATCTAAACAGTTAGCCAAAAGTCAGAGTGATGAATCCCTGGGAAGAAGTCAAGCAGAAGCACCTGTAACATCTCGGTTTGACCCGAGTATTATTTAAGAAAATAATAAACGGGTCAGTCTAGCTATAAATATCAGATGACATGATATAACATAAAAGATATGGCATAAACATAAACATCCATAATGACATACCACTATAAGTATGTAAATAATGATCAACAGAAGACCAATCAATAAGAGATAATCAATATCACAAGAATCTTCTCAAAGATTCGGAAAGGGCATCATACCCCAAACTTGTACTCATAACAAGTCAATGACATAAATTCTAGAAATCAATGCAAGAAGTCCAGAAATCATAGAAAAGAGAAAGAGGCCTATCACATGACGGTCCGAAGACCAAGGGGAGCTACCCCACATGTGTGAATGGAATCATACAGATTACGGTCCAAACTAACCAAAAAGCAAAATGGTATGTGTGAGTGGAATCACACAAGTGGTGTCCTCGCAACAAGAGACATCGCACAGTTGCTAGTCTAAATCATCAGAATGATCATCATGATCAACGAGAAGTGTCAATTACACTAAGCTAGTAAATATAGAAGTTTAGCTTCATGTCCCATAACCACTTGCTTAACTTAAATATTTACGAACAAACTGTAAATCTTCACTAATAAAATTGTCACAAGAGGTTCAATCGAACAAGTCCAAGAATTAACCGACGAAGTGAACGCAAGCGTTTCATACCACTTGTTTTACTAAGTCGTTTAATTAGATTTCTCATCCGAGTGAGGTAAAGGTTTGTATATACTAATAGATTGGAAAACGGTTTAAGAAAAGAGCTTTGTTATTAAAAATAGAGTTGAAATTGTTTGTTAAAAGAGTTTTGATATTTACTACTAGTATTGAAACCTTTATATTATAAAGTGACAAAACACAGAAGCAATTGTAGAAACAATCAGTCACAAAAATCGCTTACGGAGATGTGAATAAAATTCAAGGAAATCAGCTCAATGTTTTTCAGATAAGATCCCCTACGGAGGGGGGGTCCAGGGGGGGTGGCAACCCCCCAAGGTGGGGGTGCAGGGGCAACGCCACCGCTTACGGGGTTCGAGCTGCCCGGTCAGGTCGCGGGGGTCCAGGGGCAGCGCCCCGTCCAAAATGGTACGACTTAGTGAAGACAAAATGAGGTCTAACGACCTAAGAGGGATAGGGTCGAGCGACCTAATGGTTGCGACCTAGGGGTCTAAGGGGCACGACCTAGTGGTCCAGCGACCTAAAGGGTAAAGGTCATGCGACCTAAAATGGGTTCGCGACCTAACACTCAAACGACCTAAAGAAATTAAGGAGCCGAGCGACCTATAAGAAGCAGCGACCTAAGTAGAAACGAGGCCCAACGACCTAGGGGTTAGGTCATGCGAGTTAAGAAGGTCAGCGACCTAACAAAGACACGCGACCTAATAAAGAAACGCGACCTAGCGACTTAAGAGGCGAGCGACCTAAGTGTTACGACCTAAGAGTCGAACGACCTAGCGTGGAAGCGGCCTAAAAGCCAAACGACCTAACGACCTAAGGTCATACGACCTAGCGACCTAAAGCCATACGACCTAGCGACCTAAGGTCCATACGACCTAACTTCGAAGACGTTAGAAATGGCCAGGACGACCTACGACCTAAGGTCCATACGACCTACGACCTAAGGCTCAACGACCTAATTCCGAGGCTAACGACCTAACGCTGCAGGGGGAATTTAAGGCCAGAAACGACCTACGGCCTAAGGGTTAGGTCGCGAGCGACCTAACTCTGAACACACGAAAATGGCCAGAACGACCTAAGTGCAGAAAATTCACCAAAACGCTAAAAATTGGAGTTTTTCGCCAATCCAATCCAAACCAAATGCAAATGTGCATGCAAAAGTGATAGGGAATCATTCCCAACAGTCCAATATAGTTATAGACTAGATTTGTGAGATAAAAATCTCACCTTTGCACCAAATATCAATGAAAATGAAGTTTTAAGCAAGCAAGAATCAATCCTTCTTCTATCTAAGCACAAGAAGCTTGAATCCAATGTCTTCTTCTTGAATTTGGAGTAGAAAGATGGATTGCAATTGAATTTGAGTTTTGGAATTTTAATTTCCCATTCCCTCCACCATTAATGCCAAAGCTTGATTAGTTAGGAAATTTATGAAGAGTGAGGAGAAGAGGGTTGGAACTTGGGCTTAATAGGCTAAACTAACCCAAAGTCCAAAGCGGGAAAAGTTAGTGAAATTTCACTAACTCCAAACCTATCGATGTTTATACTTAAAAAAGTTATAAACGACATTTCGAACTCAATGGAAGTGGTCTCGAGTCCTAATTTGACCGTTTGCAAAAAGTAGCTTTTCGGACCAAAATCCGATTAATGAGTTAATATTTAAATAAAATATTTAAATACAAACTCGATAAATATGCGGGTTGTTACATATTCATACGATGGAATTTGGACCTGAAACTTGTTCCATTGATTTTAAAATATTTTAAAACATCTATTTTGATATATGGGTTGACCCAATTTCATTCTGGAGTCTGAACGGGCTTTTCAGACCATTTTATCGTTTAATGCGTATATCAATCGTGTCCATCTATTCTATTTTCAGCCGTGTCTATAAGTACCTTGTTATAAACTCTAGCCTTTCTATTTCTCTTTTGTATGTACGTACAGTTCAGCTACTCCTCCTCCTCAGTGGCAGACAAACAAATTATCACTTCCAAATCCAATTGCAATTCAAAATCAAATCAAAATTTCAAACTCCACAAGCTATATCATATTTTATATCGTCGAAAAGCTCTCGAAGAGCGCATCTCAATTCTGTGGTTCGTCTTTTGTAACGACCCAGAATTTTCAGAAATTAAAAATTTGAATATTTAATTAATTTTAAATATTAATAAGTGAATTTATAAGTCAAATAAATTTTTATTTGAATTTTTGGATTTAATTGGATTATTAAATCGATAATTTAATATGTTAAATTATGGAAATAATTGAAAATAGAGTTAAATATGATTGAAAATGATTTGTAAAATTTTATTTTATCATATTGAAGTTAGAATGATATTTTGGAACTTTTAAAATCGAATTAAAAGTTAATTTGTGAAAATTGAATATTTTAATATTTAATAATCGACTGTAAAATAGCCAATTTTTGAACAGTCTCAGAATTGAACGAAACCAGTTCCATTGGATCCGTAATAGTTAGTTATTACCGGATTTCAATTTTCGTGGCAATCGGAGCTATCGTTTGATCGTGGCAGCTCGAAACGCATCGAATCGTTTTTAATTTAAATTTGGCGAGTCAAAATAGCCATTTTTCAAAAAGTCTCGGATTTCGACGAAACCAGTTTCATCGGATCCGTAATGTGATATTATTGTAAGGTTTCAAATTTCAAGTCAATTGGATTTACGGTTTGTCCTGTACAAATTAAAACGCCTAGAAATCGATTTAAATCGGCTTAATTTAAATTGAGCGTTTGTTGCCATAACTCGCACATACTTCCGAATTAGCTTCCGAAACCTGTTCCATTGTGTCCGGAACGCGGGATAAACCCTAGGTACGCTGGTTACGGCGCCTAAATCGGAGTTCGGAATTCCCGGGATGAATAGTGTTTACGCTAGCTGTTTCTTATAAATAGCACCACACACAAATAAAAAAAAAAATATAAAAACAAAACCCTAATCTATTTCTACAGCCGCCATCTCTTATTTCAAAGGCTGAAAATCCATCTCCTTCCTCTCTCAATCTTTCTCAATCCACTCGTTTTTAGAAAAAGTTGTTAACTAAAGAATCGAAGAGCACGAGATGAGCTTTGGATCCATACGGATATGATGGAGTTTAGCGTCGCGTGGAGGGAGATAGGGGGCCGAAACCTTGAATCCTGCGCACGTTTTCCCATGCAAAACAAGTGGCCGAGCATGGAGGGCTTCAGGCCGAACATGTGTGTGGGTGGGGGCTTCGCAACGGCGCGTCTTGATCGAGTTTTCATCGAGCATAGGAGGAGAATTGTTTAACCCTAAAATTGAAGTCATGGGTTCAAGAAGGGGGATGTCGGCCTGGAGATGATACGTGATGTAGGAGAAGCAAAATTCACGGCTATGATGGAGGAGCAAGGATCTTGTGGCTAGGATTGATGTGGGTTTAAAAAATTTTAAGTTTTGATTGTAAATTGTTTATATAAAACTCGTGTAACTTCAAAAATGCATAACTTTTTCATACGAGGTCGAAAAAATGCAAACTCAGTTGCGTTGGAATCGTATGGACGAGCACTACGCGATGGAGTTGGTTTGGAGTCGTTTGGAGTTAGTGAGAATTTCGGGTAAAATTAAACGCGCGTTTAATTTTATTCGAAATAAATCGCTAAAACGGAATTTAAAACCAAGGTGAGAATTTCTCACTCAATCGAATAGATTTCGATTTTATTTTAAATAGTTAGATTTAAAATATTTGAATGCATGTTTGAATGATGACTGTAAATTATTGATTGTTAAAATAGACATTATGCGCCGTTAGTAAGCGGATGTTATTTAGTATAAACATATACCGCGAATATTTCATAAACAGTGAAATTGGTATTATATATAATATCAATATATATATATTGGCATATGTATATATTGCAGTTGATTGATTTCCCGCATTTTTTGTTTAGCGGATGAGACCCTATTACGCCGTTATTAAGCGGATAATATTTAATAAGAACATGTACCGCGATAATTTCGTACTGGAGCGAAATTGGTATTGTGCTAATGTTTTTGGATGCAGGAAAACAGGTTGGAGGGATCCAACTGGATTCCTCAACATTATTTATTTTATTTCAGATATTTTGATATTTGATGGATTATCATATCGATATATGATATCGTTGTTAGTCGTGATTGACTATTTGGTGTGTAGCATCATTGGACCCAGATTTTGGGATTTTAAAATGGTTTTAAAGTGATTTTTGAAAATATACTTTATTTTTGGAATTGATCCATTTTAAATAAATAAACGTTATAATTTTTAAAGTTATAAAATTATGGGTTTTGTGAAATATAGTTAAAAAGCCGATTTTTAGAAATACGATTAAAAGTCGATTTTTGAGAAATATGAGCTAATGATTTTATAAAATAATTTAGATTGGATTTTTGAATATATGATAAAAGTTTAAATATAGGATTTATAAAATTTGATTATTTTATAAATCGAGATGATGAAATTATAAAGGAATTTAAAGACGTTTTAGAATAATAATATAAACTGATTTATATTAAGAGGTTTATAAATGGATATTTATAAATTGAAATATAGACATTATAAAACGAGTTTTTATAAGTGTTTGAATGTAGTGAAAATGAATTTCACAAATGAATGAAATTTATAGAATTATAAACTGTGAAGTTATAGATGAAATTTATAAATAGTAAGATTTATAAATTTGGTGAAATTATTTGAAGAATAGATTGATTAAATAAATAAATCTTATAAGTTATAAGGTTTATAAATTGAAAAGTCTTTAAAAGAACGATCTTATAAAATAGTCGTTTTATAAGTATTTAACTTATAATATGAACTTTTAGTTTATAATTGAGTTATAAACGGAAATAGGTTAATAAAGGAATTTGTAAAAGAAGTTTTTATAAATAAATAGTAATGGAATTTATAAACGTTGTTTTATAAATTCGCAAACGACTTATTTTGATAAGTTAATTATTATAACCTATTAATGGAGTTATATTCACGTTTTAGATAGTGAATAATCCTTCAAATTAAAGTGAATAGGAACGATGAAATTTGTTAACGAAGTTTATACACTTATTTTAAATAGTGAATAACACGTTAAAGAAAATGGTTTAGATTTGATGTTTTAAATTGAATTAAAACGATCTAACGATGTTTTAAATGTGTTGAGATTCAAAACCATAGATTTCAACATTTATTGTTGAAATAGACGTTTTCGAGAAATAAAAGGAAATGGTGGACTATAACACTGTTGTTATAGTAAATGATTTCCGAAAGGAAATGTTTTGAATAGTATTGGGATTTATATATCTATTTAATTTCGAATCCCTATACTAGTGATTTTGGGTTGTCGTAACGATGTTTTACGTAACATTCGTTTTGGCCCAAATAAATATGTTTAAGAGAATGATTTCCTTAAAGAATGAATTATATACTTAATTCGATTTAAGTATATTGAATATTTTCTAAGTATTGAAAATAAAAGGAATTTGTGAATTACTTATGAATAAATAAGTATGGAAATGTTTTCCAATATGAAGTGAATAATTAGAATTTTTTTTTTTTGAAGATAAATTGAAATGGATAATTGAAATCGTATATGCACGAATATTTTGAAATATAAATTCATTATGGAATTTATATGTGAAAGTGGAACTTGTTAAAAATAAATATTGATTTATTTTTGAAGTGTTGAAATTATATATCTTGTAAAGATATTTTGGAAAATAAATAATTTGGAAAATTATTTGGAATCTGGTGATGTGTGCATATCCATTGATAGTTCAATAACCGACTATCAATATTTCCCTTCGAATGGGTATTTGATGTGATTTGATTGAATTTGAATGCACACTTATTTTTGAATAAGCGCTCACTATTCGGGTTAACCGGGAAAGGACCATGGGGTCGTATAACCCATTCCGAATATGTGATACGTCGTTATGAATTGCATTTGAAGATCGGTGTTGAAGACTGAGTATTTGTGAAAGCGATAGGATGACCTATCGATTGTCTCTGCACTGGGTAGCTCCTGGTATAGAGATCTCCTAAGTGATGGGAAATTCGATCGGGATTGTGAATACCCGTATTGCAAGGGCTTCGTAAGAAGTGCCTTCGGTTTTGTTCGAGCCCGGAACAGACTTGTATGGATTGTATGTCTGACATTACAATTTGAGATATAAAGCCGATTTCTTTCAAATATATTTCTGTTGGTGGCGGAGAATTTATTCTTTGCTTAACACCCTTCTTTGAGACGTATGTGCTCAAAGGTTATATAGTTGAAGTTATCAGCGATATATTCCCAGTTTGGTAATGTGACATGCTGAGTGATGCTGAAATGATCATTGTGTTGATTATTTGTGATAGGATCATTTATTTGATCGTCTATCTTAGTGATCATTGTGTTGATCATTTGTTGACCCAAAGCATGGCTTTTGTATAAAGTATGTTTTTGTGGACGTGAATTCGTCGAGCCTCACACCCCGTGAATGGTCAAAACAGGAAAGAAGCAGCAAGGTTATGAGGGGTAGCACCCTTTAGGATGTGTCCATTTCCTTCTGGAAAAGGGTGGTATCATGGTATGGAGCCCAGATACTTACTCATGTTGAAAACACTTTGTTATGATTGTGTGAATTGATTAGAGAGCGCTCTCGGAAAAAGGTCCCAAAGGACCGGGGGATGGCATATTCGGTCAGTTGTTACTCAGTTAGGAGTAACCCGGCCTTGTGTTGGTTGAGATCCGGTTTGGTTCTCGGGGATGTCCATCCAGAGGCATTCTCAGTGGCAATGGGAAGTTCCTTGGCCTGACCATTTGTTGGAAATCCAATTCCCAATACGAAACTTGTACGGTATTAGTTGTAGAACCTGCTATTCACTTATGGTGGTCACCACTGTTTGGATAGTAGCTATAGTAGGCATAGTTCGAAATGTCTATGTCGGCTAAGATTTATATCTTTATTTTCGAAATGATTTGTTATACATTATGCACTAATAATAATATCAAATGTTATTTTAAATGCGTATCAAGCATCTTTGGCTATCATAAGGAGAAATCTCCTCCGATTCTGCGTTTGCATGTGTGTGTGTGCGGGAGGCCTTATGGTAGTCTCATTTTTAAAAGCATTGCGAATTGATTAAAAATATTCCTCTATTTTGATTTTTAAAGATAAATAAACTGTTTTGAGTTCTCACACCAGTCACATGACTGACTCGGAGTTTATTGTTTTCCTTCCTAAACTCTGGGTGCCCACCAATTTCCACACGGGCAGTCAAGAGTTAAGGTTTATCAGGATATTCTGGATATTCTGGAGTTGCTGGAGGCAAGCTGGATGGCATGGCGTATTACTAGTTTATATAGTCTTTCTTTTTCCGCTGCATTGTTTGATGTTGTTTGATGTTGTACACTCTGATGATATGATGTAATAAAATGTGTTGTAATGTAATAACTGATATAGCTCTTTGTTTAAAGATTATTCATTTATTATTATATGTTGTTCCGCTGCGAATTGTGAGATTCTGTTGTTGTTCTTGTTGTTCTGTTGTTTCCTTTCTGTCCGTTCTATTTTTAAAATTTTCTATCTTCTGTTTTTCTAATTCTCTGTTTTCTAAAAAATTGTCTATCTTCTTTTCCCTCTATTTTTCTTTTTCTTTCTTCTTTTTCTCTCTTCTTTCTTTTCTTTCATTTTAAAACCCATAACATCTCGGTTTTCGGCCTTTGATTTCTCGACAGTCGATAAAGTGAGTGTCGATGTCGAATTTTCGAAAGTCGAAAATTTTCGGGACGTTACATTTGGTATCAGAGCATATGGTTAAGCGACAACCATGGTTCTGTTGGGTATTACTCATTAGAGATAGAGTTAGCAGTACTCTAGAATGAGTTTGAGTGTAATAATAGCTATGAGAGCGTATTTGTTAGTGAATATAAAATTGTTTTATATTGTGATGATTGGTTTGTTGAGTGGTATATGAACTTTCGTCAGCACAGCCTCGAAACTGAGCCGAAGGGGTTTCTAAACACTTAAATAGAACAATTCGACATAGTATTGTTTTTAAATTGGGTAAATGAAATAATTTTGCCTTGATTATATTTTATATATGAAAGAAATAATTTTTCAGAATTATTAAATGTATATAAATCGATTGTTAGATTGTTTGAATAATCTAAATAAAAGAATAATTGTATAAGCAAAAGAATTATAAGAATTGAAATTATAATTAAAGTATTTACAATTGTGAAATAAACTTACATATATAAGAAGTAAAATTATATGAATATGAGTTGTAAATAAAGGTGAATTTCAAGATTAAATGAAATATAACTTAAGTAATGTAAATGAAGTTGATATTGGTATCAAACTAAATTAATTAAGTTAAGTGATGGATATGAACTTAAGTTATGTGAATAGAAATTCAACTTTTGTAATTGAATGGATGAATTGAATGTTAATCAATTAAATGTGAATTAAATTGATATGGAATAATGAATATAAGTGTTAATTCATTAAATTCTAATGTTATTGGAAGTTGAATACTTGAATGAAAGTCAATTTAATAAAACCAAAATGAATGTAAGTGAAGCGAAGAAATTTGGTTGTAATCAATACACTTTGGTTGTTATATGATTGTTGATTGATTATATGTAATTCATTAAGTGTTAATGAAATTGAAAGCTAATGTAATTGAATTCAAATTTGAAGTAAATAAATTTGAATAGAATTGAAGGTGAATTGGATTTAAATTAGTAAATGATAACTAATTGAATTGAGAATGAATGTTGATAAAATCCAATGTAAATAAATCAAATGTGATTTAAATTGAAAACCAATTCAATGAATATTAAAGAATATGAATGAATATATGTTGGTTGTGGATGTTAGTCGGTTGATGGTTGAATATATATTGTTTGGTTGCATTGCTATGTGATATATATAGTTATCATGTTGCTATATGTTGTATATTGAGATTATTGTCTATAGGCATGATTCTCATGTTGTTTGTTGAGTTTAGTAGGTGCGGATCGCGTTTGCTTCGCATTTGGAGTTCGCTTTAGCGCTATATTAGCCGTATATGCTTGCTAATAAAATATAAGGTACATATCTCGGATTAAATATCGCACTTTTATACTTTTTTCCCTTCGGGATGCCTCATTACTTGATGAGATGTATATTTGTGATATATATACTGTCATTTTTTTTTTCGGATCGAGCCGCGCAAAGGAGACTATGGCGAATTTTTCCGAAAATTTAAGGCGTTAGAAAAATTTTGAGAAAATTTGGAAAATTTTTGAAAACTTTAACTTTGTTTTAGAGTTGAAAGTTAAATGATATAGTTTGTTTTTGAAAAGATAACTAAGTATGATTTGAAAACTTAGTAAAGATTTGAAAGAAGTTTAATTATAAATTTTGGAAAGTTAATAAATTCTGTAACCTTTCTTAATTGTAATTTCGAGGACGAAATTCTTTTAAGGGGGAAAGATTGTAACGACCCAGAATTTTCAGAAATTAAAAATTTGAATATTTAATTAATTTTAAATATTAATAAGTGAATTTATAAGTCAAATAAATTTTTATTTGAATTTTTGGATTTAATTGGATTATTAAATCGATAATTTAATATGTTAAATTATGGAAATAATTGAAAATAGAGTTAAATATGATTGAAAATGATTTGTAAAATTTTATTTTATCATATTGAAGTTAGAATGATATTTTGGAACTTTTAAAATCGAATTAAAAGTTAATTTGTGAAAATTGAATATTTTAATATTTAATAATCGACTGTAAAATAGCCAATTTTTGAACAGTCTCAGAATTGAACGAAACCAGTTCCATTGGATCCGTAATAGTTAGTTATTACCGGATTTCAGTTTTCGTGTCAATCGGAGCTATCGTTTGATCGTGGCAGCTCGAAACGCATCGAATCGTTTTTAATTTAAATTTGGCGAGTCAAAATAGCCATTTTTCAAAAAGTCTCGGATTTCGACGAAACCAGTTTCATCGGATCCGTAATGTGATATTATTGTAAGGTTTCAAATTTTAAGTCAATTGGATTTACGGTTTGTCCTGTACAAATTAAAACGCCTAGAAATCGATTTAAATCGGCTTAATTTAAATTGAGCGTTTGTTGCCATAACTCGTACATACTTCCGAATTAGCTTCCGAAACCTGTTCCATTGTGTCCGGAACGCGGGATAAACCCTAGGTACGCTGGTTACGGCGCCTAAATCGGAGTTCGAAATTCCCGGGATGAATAGTGTTTACGCTAGCTGTTTCTTATAAATAGCACCACACACAAATAAAAAAAAAAAATATAAAAACAAAACCCTAATCTATTTCTACAGCCGCCATCTCTTATTTCAAAGGCTGAAAATCCATCTCCTTCCTCTCTCAATCTTTCTCAATCCACTCGTTTTTAGAAAAAGTTGTTAACTAAAGAATCGAAGAGCACGAGATGAGCTTTGGATCCATACGGATATGATGGAGTTTAGCGTCGCGTGGAGGGAGATAGGGGGGCCGAAACCTTGAAGCCTGCGCACGTTTTCCCATGCAAAACAAGTGGCCGAGCATGGAGGGCTTCAGGCCGAACATGTGTGTGGGTGGGGGCTTCGCAACGGCGCGTCTTGATCGAGTTTTCATCGAGCATAGGAGGAGAATTGTTTAACCCTAAAATTGAAGTCATGGGTTCAAGAAGGGGGATGTCGGCCTGGAGATGATACGTGATGTAGGAGAAGCAAAATTCACGGCTATGATGGAGGAGCAAGGATCTTGTGGCTAGGATTGATGTGGGTTTAAAAAATTTTAAGTTTTGATTGTAAATTGTTTATATAAAACTCGTGTAACTTCAAAAATGCATAACTTTTTCATACGAGGTCGAAAAAATGCAAACTCAGTTGCGTTGGAATCGTATGGACGAGCACTACGCGATGGAGTTGGTTTGGAGTCGTTTGGAGTTAGTGAGAATTTCGGGTAAAATTAAACGCGCGTTTAATTTTATTCGAAATAAATCGCTAAAACGGAATTTAAAACCAAGGTGAGAATTTCTCACTCAATCGAATAGATTTCGATTTTATTTTAAATAGTTAGATTTAAAATATTTGAATGCATGTTTGAATGATGACTGTAAATTATTGATTGTTAAAATAGACATTATGCGCCGTTAGTAAGCGGATGTTATTTAGTATAAACATATACCGCGAATATTTCATAAACAGTGAAATTGGTATTATATATAATATCAATATATATATATTGGCATATGTATATATTGCAGTTGATTGATTTCCCTCATTTTTTGTTTAGCGGATGAGACCCTATTACGCCGTTATTAAGCGGATAATATTTAATAAGAACATGTACCGCGATAATTTCGTACTGGAGCGAAATTGGTATTGTGCTAATGTTTTTGGATGCAGGAAAACAGGTTGGAGGGATCCAACTGGATTCCTCAACATTATTTATTTTATTTCAGATATTTTGATATTTGATGGATTATCATATCGATATATGATATCTTTGTTAGTCGTGATTGACTATTTGGTGTGTAGCATCATTGGACCCAGATTTTGGGATTTTAAAATGGTTTTAAAGTGATTTTTGAAAATATACTTTATTTTTGGAATTGATCCATTTTAAATAAATAAACGTTATAATTTTTAAAGTTATAAAATTATGGGTTTTGTGAAATATAGTTAAAAAGCTGATTTTTAGAAATACGATTAAAAGTCGATTTTTGAGAAATATGAGCTAATGATTTTATAAAATAATTTAGATTGGATTTTTGAATATATGATAAAAGTTTAAATATAGGATTTATAAAATTTGATTATTTTATAAATCGAGATGATGAAATTATAAAGGAATTTAAAGACGTTTTAGAATAATAATATAAACTGATTTATATTAAGAGGTTTATAAATGGATATTTATAAATTGAAATATAGACATTATAAAACGAGTTTTTATAAGTGTTTGAATGTAGTGAAAATGAATTTCACAAATGAATGAAATTTATAGAATTATAAACTGTGAAGTTATAGATGAAATTTATAAATAGTAAGATTTATAAATTTGGTGAAATTATTTGAAGAATAGATTGATTAAATAAATAAATCTTATAAGTTATAAGGTTTATAAATTGAAAAGTCTTTAAAAGAACGATCTTATAAAATAGTCGTTTTATAAGTATTTAACTTATAATATGAACTTTTAGTTTATAATTGAGTTATAAACGGAAATAGGTTAATAAAGGAATTTGTAAAAGAAGTTTTTATAAATAAATAGTAATGGAATTTATAAACGTTGTTTTATAAATTCGCAAACGACTTATTTTGATAAGTTAATTATTATAACCTATTAATGGAGTTATATTCACGTTTTAGATAGTGAATAATCCTTCAAATTAAAGTGAATAGGAACGATGAAATTTGTTAACGAAGTTTATACACTTATTTTAAATAGTGAATAACACGTTAAAGAAAATGGTTTAGATTTGATGTTTTAAATTGAATTAAAACGATCTAACGATGTTTTAAATGTGTTGAGATTCGAAACCATAGATTTCAACATTTATTGTTGAAATAGACGTTTTCGAGAAATAAAAGGAAATGGTGGACTATAACACTGTTGTTATAGTAAATGATTTCCGAAAGGAAATGTTTTGAATAGTATTGGGATTTATATATCTATTTAATTTTGAATCCCTATACTAGTGATTTTGGGTTGTCGTAACGATGTTTTACGTAACATTCGTTTTGGCCCAAATAAATATGTTTAAGAGAATGATTTCCTTAAAGAATGAATTATATACTTAATTCGATTTAAGTATATTGAATATTTTCTAAGTATTGAAAATAAAAGGAATTTGTGAATTACTTATGAATAAATAAGTATGGAAATGTTTTCCAATATGAAGTGAATAATTAGAATTTTTTTTTTTTTTGAAGATAAATTGAAATGGATAATTGAAATCGTATATGCACGAATATTTTGAAATATAAATTCATTATGGAATTTATATGTGAAAGTGGAACTTGTTAAAAATAAATATTGATTTATTTTTGAAGTGTTGAAATTATATATCTTGTAAAGATATTTTGGAAAATAAATAATTTGGAAAATTATTTGGAATCTGGTGATGTGTGCATATCCATTGATAGTTCAATAACCGACTATCAATATTTCCCTTTGAATGGGTATTTGATGTGATTTGATTGAATTTGAATGCACACTTATTTTTGAATAAGCGCTCACTATTCGGGTTAACCGGGAAAGGACCATGGGGTTGTATAACCCATTCCGAATATGTGATACGTCGTTATGAATTGCATTTGAAGATCGGTGTTGAAGACCGAGTATTTGTGAAAGCGATAGGATGACCTATCGATTGTCTCTGCACTGGGTAGCTCCTGGTATAGAGATCTCCTAAGTGATGGGAAATTCGATCGGGATTGTGAATACCCGTATTGCAAGGGCTTCGTAAGAAGTGCCTTCGGTTTTGTTCGAGCCCGGAACAGACTTGTATGGATTGTATGTCTGACATTACAATTTGAGATATAAAGCCGATTTCTTTCAAATATATTTCTGTTGGTGGCGGAGAATTTATTCTTTGCTTAACACCCTTCTTTGAGACGTATGTGCTCAAAGGTTATATAGTTGAAGTTATCAGCGATATATTCCCAGTTTGGTAATGTGACATGCTGAGTGATGCTGAAATGATCATTGTGTTGATTATTTGTGATAGGATCATTTATTTGATCGTCTATCTTAGTGATCATTGTGTTGATCATTTGTTGACCCAAAGCATGGCTTTTGTATAAAGTATGTTTTTGTGGACGTGAATTCGTCGAGCCTCACACCCCGTGAATGGTCAAAACAGGAAAGAAGCAGCAAGGTTATGAGGGGTAGCACCCTTTAGGATGTGTCCATTTCCTTCTGGAAAAGGGTGGTATCATGGTATGGAGCCCAGATACTTACTCATGTTGAAAACACTTTGTTATGATTGTGTGAATTGATTAGAGAGCGCTCTCGGAAAAAGGTCCCAAAGGACCGGGGGATGGCATATTCGGTCAGTTGTTACTCAGTTAGGAGTAACCCGGCCTTGTGTTGGTTGAGATCCGGTTTGGTTCTCGGGGATGTCCATCCAGAGGCATTCTCAGTGGCAATGGGAAGTTCCTTGGCCTGACCATTTGTTGGAAATCCAATTCCCAATACGAAACTTGTACGGTATTAGTTGTAGAACCTGCTATTCACTTATGGTGGTCACCACTGTTTGGATAGTAGCTATAGTAGGCATAGTTCGAAATGTCTATGTCGGCTAAGATTTATATCTTTATTTTCGAAATGATTTGTTATACATTATGCACTAATAATAATATCAAATGTTATTTTAAATGCGTATCAAGCATCTTTGGCTATCATAAGGAGAAATCTCCTCCGATTCTGCGTTTGCATGTGTGTGTGTGCGGGAGGCCTTATGGTAGTCTCATTTTTAAAAGCATTGCGAATTGATTAAAAATATTCCTCTATTTTGATTTTTAAAGATAAATAAACTGTTTTGAGTTCTCACACCAGTCACATGACTGACTCGGAGTTTATTGTTTTCCTTCCTAAACTCTGGGTGCCCACCAATTTCCACACGGGCAGTCAAGAGTTAAGGTTTATCAGGATATTCTGGATATTCTGGAGTTGCTGGAGGCAAGCTGGATGGCATGGCGTATTACTAGTTTATATAGTCTTTCTTTTTCCGCTGCATTGTTTGATGTTGTTTGATGTTGTACACTCTGATGATATGATGTAATAAAATGTGTTGTAATGTAATAACTGATATAGCTCTTTGTTTAAAGATTATTCATTTATTATTATATGTTGTTCCGCTGCGAATTGTGAGATTCTGTTGTTGTTCTTGTTGTTCTGTTGTTTCCTTTCTGTCCGTTCTATTTTTAAAATTTTCTATCTTCTGTTTTTCTAATTCTCTGTTTTCTAAAAAATTGTCTATCTTCTTTTCCCTCTATTTTTCTTTTTCTTTCTTCTTTTTCTCTCTTCTTTCTTTTCTTTCATTTTAAAACCCATAACATCTCGGTTTTCGGCCTTTGATTTCTCGACAGTCGATAAAGTGAGTGTCGATGTCGAATTTTCGAAAGTCGAAAATTTTCGGGACGTTACATCTTTCAATTTGAATTATCGTTTGACCGCAAATTGATGGAGAAGTGTCGGACGTTCATCGGATAGCTTCTGGTTCAACGGTGGATTCTTGTCGATGGTTCAATCGGGAAGTGCAGTGTCGTAGGGTACGATGAGTAGAGCACATCGTTACGGCCAGTTCGTCGAGATGAGCATCAGAATCGCCAGAGCTTGGCTGCGTTTGGAACAGCGGCGGAGGAGGCTTCGGCCTTGGAAATCGTGCGTGTGGGGTGGTGGGGGTGTTTTGGTCGGCAGAGGCGGGGATGGCCAACGACGCCTTTGATCAGTGTGGATTCCATCAAGTCGCGATGGTTGTTGTTGATGAAGGGCTGGGGCTTTGCGATGTTCTAGAACGAGCAATAGGATTTCGATTCAGCTCGTATGCGATAATTCGCGAGGTGACGTGGCGAAAACTTATTATTTTTCTGAATTATTTTATAAATTTCAACTCAATTGTTCTAAAACCCATAACTTGAGCATACGAGGTCCGTTTCACGCGCGATTTTCTCCGCTAGGTTCGTATTGGAATTCCGGACATTTTTGCCCTGGTTTGGATGGATTTTGAGACAGTTCAAATTTTGGGTTTAAATTGGATTTAAATTCAATTTAAATCCAAAAGGTGAGTGTTTTACCCTACTCACAACTTCTAAAATTTCTTATGTTTGTTAAATTGATTTATGATGTGATTAGAAAGTTATTTATAACTATTTGGCATATTTTTAATCACCATCTCAGCTAAATTGAATTTATTGAATTAAACTGTTATTTAATTTATTATTGCATATGAACCGCCAGTTAAATAGTATTCAATTTATTATTGAATATAAACTGCCAGTTGATACCTGTTATTTATTAACCGTTATATATTGATGTTATTGATTCAATTGGATGATGATTGTTATAAATGTTTGATAATTGATATTGGGTGAATGGATGTTGTATTTTATATTGTTATAAACTGCAAGTTGTTATGGATTTTATTTCATTCTAGATTGCGGTTTTAAATGATATATAACCATACTTATGTTTAAAATTACAGATTGAAATGATAAATATTCATATCACTTAACCATATGATAGAAAATTGTATACAAACACCGTGGTCTATATATGAAAATATTTTGAAATGATTTTCTATGGTTTTGTAAAGAAATATATGGTTTTACGAAATATTGATTTGGATATTTTATAAATGTTATTTTATATATAGTTAAATTCTTGGTTTTAAGCTATGTATAAAATTGGTTTAAAGTATAAAAGAAGTTCAATAATAGAGTTTGGTTTTATTAAGATATAATATGGTTAAGTATTTATTTAAATTATATTTCTGGGGTTTTTAATAATTTAAATGAGAATAAGGTGGGAAGATAAATATGAAAATGATTTGAAATTTTAAAAAAATTGATATGTAAAAGTAGATTTTATAACTGGATTTTGGTTTAAGATGAATTAAACGAATATTTCAAGTATAAATAAATTGAAGGAATATTTAGTTATTTGTAATTTGAGTTTTATTTAAATGATAATGGATTTATTATGCAAATATTTCAAAACTAAATAATAGAACATTGAATCGTAATTACCAACCTTAGTTTTGAAATTGCTTAATAATCAAGGTTTGAAATATATTGAAATTGAAATGGTTTATTGAAACTGAAAGTGAGTTGAAAGTTATGAATTGAGATTTAATTTATAGTGAATAAGACCGTGAAGTCGAAGAAATTATTTTATTTTATAAAGTAATTTTAAATTCAAACTATTTTATTTTATATACTGTTTGAATATCAAAACCATTTAAGTTTCGGAAGTTATGGTTTAGAAGCTAGGAAATTCGAAGTATTATGTTTTGAAAGGTTATATTTCAAGCGTTTGATTTTGAAATATTATAAATTTATAAGTGCTATGATTTTGGAAAAGAGATTTATTTGAAATAAAAATGGTATTATATTGATTTGGGTTTTATAACAATGATATCATATTGCTTTGGGTTTTTGGAAATGGAAATGATATCGTATTTATATGGTTTTGAAATGCATATTATATTATGGTTTCGAAGTAAAATTATTTTGAAATGACCGCGGTGTTATAATAACGATTGGTTGGCAAAGAGACCTGGATCAGATATGGGCATACTCTCTGTCGATACCGAAAACCACTATGACAACTGTGTACATAGTGGAGATTCTAGAATGAAGTAGGATGGTGGCAACGTGCTATTAAGATTTATAAGTCGACCCGACCCCCGTGAGTTGGCATAAGGTGGCTAAAACAGGAGTGATTCTCGGGCCCATGAGGAAGCCCCTCTTAGCGGACACATCCCTACGATATTATACTCAGACTTTTGGATTAATTTGGTGGCCACTTATGATTTTTGATTTGGGGGTGTGGCTCGAGGTGGGCGGTAGTAGCTGCTACGTGTTTCCACCAACCTGGATGCGTAATTGGTATATCTACCCTGGCATTGCCTTATGTTCCGTATCACCTACCCTAGTGCGCCTTGTACGAGTTTGGCTTTCTCCCGTAGCCCGTGGACTATTTTGTGTAGTCTCCCGATCTGGAGATGCACTAATACTGGATGGACTACTGGGACTATTATTGTGTTAAGGGGAATATTGGATCACTCCTTAATGCTATTTAAAAGTAAGTTTATTTTACAATAGACATTATTATAATTGCAAAATATTACTACATAGTGAATAGCTTAACGGATCCTTAGGAGAAGTGAATCCCGAGCATCTCTTAAGTTACTTCACTCACGTTAGACACTGGATAGGAGATGTCAAATTCCGTAAACAACCCCGACGTCATTCCACTCTTATTGTTACCATTGATTTAACTTAAATAAGATCTTTTAGTTCTGACTCGAGTGCTTTGTCTTTTCAATTCGCTCAGGTCAGCCTGAGCGTTTGAGGATTTGAAGATTTTATTTCTGGAGGACGAAGATGAAGATTTTATTACTATTATTTATTATATTAATTCCACTGCATCACATTGCTCCACTCCATTAATTATTATTCTCCGGTATGTGTACTCTGATATGTATTGTATAAGTATAATCGAATATTTTGTAAAAGAGCTTCACGAAATGTATATTTGATTATTATATTTTATCGTTCCGCTGCAAGATTATGTTTTGTTTTATTTCTTTCTTCCTTTTTCTTATTTACCCCAATAACAATTCGCCCTTCTGTATGGTTTGAGTCTGACATGTGCGGTTTATCGTTGATTTAAACGTAAAAAAGTGCGGGATGTCACAAAATCCCTTTTTTTTGAAATTGGTTTTCAAAGGTTTGGGAAACTATTTTAATGAAGGATGAAAAGCAATAAACTCTTTTCGGTCGTTGGAAAATAACTCCGATGATGATCGCGACATCATCGGTGTTCGTTTTCGAGTTTCCGATAGAGGAATTGCTGCCAAATTATTTTAAATTGAAGTTGTTTGAAAAATTGGGTTTGGTTTTAGAAATTCGAAAGATAATATGACTTGATTTCAAAAATGATTTTTGAAATGTTGAAAAGGCTATGGAATCTGATAGAATTAGTTATGGAATAACATTTATTAAGGTGGAAAATAAAATTGTGAATGAATAAATGAATTTACAATTGTAAGTAAATGAAAGTGAAATTGAATGTTGAAATTCATTTCGAATTTGTAAGTAAATGGAACTAGAATTAGAATTGAATTTGATTTGTGATAAACAAAGAAAAGTATTGAAATAAAATTAGTAAGTGAAACTAATTGAAGGAATGATAAAATAAATTTGGTTTGAAATGAATTGAATTCAATAATTGTAAATGAATGGTAAATTGAATTCATATGGAATTTGAAATCCAGTATAAATATAAGTAGATATAAACTAGAGTGGAATTGAAAATAAATATAAGAAATATATAGAATACTTGTATTGAACTTAAGAAAACGAATGGTGTAATTCTTAAGTAAAATTCGAAGTTAGGAAATATTCTAAATTGATAAGTGAATGAAGATTAGACTGAAAACTGTGAAATGGTAATTGTGGATGAGTGAATGAAAAAAAATGCGAATAAAGGGGAATTGATATATCTAATAATCAATTGGAATTAATACGTAGGATACACGTATATTATTTTCACATAACGATTTGATCAAGAATTCGAGCATAGAATTTTGAGATAGTTATATCGATCCGAGTTAAGGATTTTCACTTGATTTTCGACGACAAACATGGATATGGATTTTTGGTTCATTCTGGAAATTCTCTATCATAGTGTACATCTATGCAAGGAGAATGACGTTTTCTGATCAAGAAACCAGATCTGAGTCTGCACTAGGAAGTCGGGTGGACGATACTAGTTCGGAAGTGAAATTGTGTGTTCGAGTGAGCGATCGAATTTGATATTGCATACAAATGATGTAAGTAAATCATACAGGTTTGAATAAAAATAAATATGGAAACTTTTGTAAAGGAATGTGCAAAATAAATTTGAATGTTGTAATTGGATATTATTTTTAAATAGCATACAGGTATTATAAATGCAAAGGGAATGGGATTTTGATTTTGAAGATAAAATTTAATTTAAAAAGGCATGTATCTGAATTTCTATATGAAATTTGATGACTTTCTTCTCTAGCCGCTTGGCTTTTCATTTTCTTTTTGAAATCTGGGGGCCCGTTGTGGCATTTTGTAGTCGTACCGAGCTAGCAGCGCAAAGGAGACGCTGACGAAATTTTTCGAAAATTTGAAGAGTTAGAAAAATTTTGAGAAAATTTTGATAATTTAAAATTTGAATTTGAAATTAAATTTGAATTGTTAAGAAAACGATATTGTCTGGAACTTATGGTTGAGTTTGGAAAATTAGTTGAAGTGATAATGGTTCCTTAATAAAAGGTTTGTTTTGCCAAGTTGATAAAACTATTTGGTTTTGGGAAGATGGCGATGGTTTAAGGATCATTCTTCTTAACTTGTAATTTCGGGACAAAATTCTTTTAAGAGGGAAAGAATGTGATGACCAGGAAATTTTAACATTTAAAATTGAAATATTTAATTGATTTTAAATATTTTGAAGTTATTCTAAACTTGAATTTAAAATATAACTATGGATTTAGCAATTAAAATTATTGAATTTAATTTATCGAAATTGGGTAAAATTATGAATCTTCATTTTTTAAACAGAATGAAAATATTTTAAAGGCTTAGAAAATTCATATTGATAATACTGAAGGTGACATAATTTTTAAAATTGAATTTGAAAGCGATTTGTTCAGTTTTGAATTTATATAGTCTAAATCGATATTTAAATAGCCTTCCAAGGCACAGTCTCAGAATTCGACGAAATAAGTTCCAGTGGATCCGTAATAGTGTATTATTAACGGATTTCAGTTTTTGTAGCATTCCGAGTGATCGTTTGGCTGTATGATAAGCAAACACACTGAAATTTAAATTGAAAATTCAATGTTTTAACTGGTCCAAAAAGCTATCTTCTCCATACGATCGAATTTGGATTCGGAACCTTTTCCATTGCGTTCGGAATAGGCGATAACCTTATAAACACCTGACGGCATGCCTCGATGGAAAATCGAGATCGTAAGTTGCGAAATTTGAGACGATTTAAATTCAGATTGAATATAAACTAGTGCGTCGCCCGTGCTACGCACACTTCCATGTGTGTAATTAAAATCTGAGGAAGTTATGTTGTTGTTAAAGATATGTATAATTGTTTAATTTCTACAACTAATTTTTTTGTACATTACCGCACATTGGTGGAAGTAGTTTGAATTATTGTTTAGCTTATGTCGTGGATCTACCACATATGACCCGAATAGACATCAAAACGTTTGCGTGCACGTACAAACATATGTGCAAACTGTCCCGTGTGTAGGAATGGTGAATATTTTTGATGGTATTTTTGTTTGGTTTTCCAACAGCAATGTCAGTTGGATATTATAAGTTGTCGTAAATCGTAAATCGGTTGGAAAGATTCCAAATTTAGTAGCATGGTGGAGAGTATTTGAAAGTGTAAGACAGTGGGGAAGTAGTTAAAAATGTAGAAATAGTCAATCTAGGCGTAATCGGATGTAAATCTAGTGATGTTGAGGTTTCGGAGTTAGGCAAATGATGTCAGTATATGAAATTCGAAAGCCATAGTACAACTGGAGAAATAATTGTGCATATCATTTGACATAAGCAGTAGTGAAATATTTGGTGTGATTACTAATGAATAGTGTGTGACCCGTGCTATGCAGACAGGAAGATAAGGGAAAATAATTGTAGTTTTTTTATGTCATGATTACTAATTGCAATAATACTTTTTACATGTATTTAATACAATATTTGGAATTTGATACTAACATATGTTGATATGATTAAGTTGTATAAGTTTTAAAAACTGTAAAGTTTTTCCTTTGGTTCATAGTGTTAGGAGGACGATATTTGTGGTTAGAATTGCTGTATGTATTCAACATGAAGTAGAAAAATAGTAACATATCATGTTTTGGTGAAATAGAGGTATTAAGGAATGTTAATCATGTTTTGGTGAAACAGAGGTATTAAGGAATGTTAATGTACGAAGTATGATGATTATGAGTGTTAAGGTTGGATCATAAGAGAGATACTATATCTATTTTTTGTATGAATTTTTGTTTCAACATAATTTGTTATCTTTGCATATTGTTATCTTTGCACATCAGCCTAATTTATTAATGGTCGGGTAAAAAAATTATTTTACTCGCTTGTACAATATTTTTACTTCTATTTAGCACAAAATGCGGTATTTGAGTGCATGCTGGTTTATACAAAAAAGTTGATTTCGAGAATTAAAACAATGAAGGAAAACACAGGGAAATGTATCAACGTTGCAGATATTTCAGTTAATGCACAAAAAGAGAACCACGGTTTCAGTTTGTTGACTAATAGATGAAGCACTTGATGTTATTACTGGAAACTCGCTGTCTTAGTGGAAAGTGGGCTAAAAGTAATGTACTATTTATAAGTAAATGGTCATCTAAAAGCCTATTTACACCAAATAGTAAGAGTTATCATAGCGACAAAAATGGAATCAGAATACTCAGATGTTAATGTTAAAAAAAACTAAACATTTCAAGAAGAAAGTAATTGTTGCAATAATAGGAAGCAGGTTGATGCAAGGTTGCCGTTGTGAACAACATGGACACAAAATACAAAGTTTCTACTTGCGATAGAGAACAAAATGGAAACTACATACGAAGTGGGTAATACACACGGAAAGCCTAGCAAAAAATTAGTTAGACTGAATATACAGTAGCTTTAGTGCTGCTCTTCAAAGCCATGTCCTTGATTTTTTTTCTTCCAAAGCTCCTCTTCATATGATCTTTAATTCCATCAATCTAAAAACAGATTAATCATTGATATTAACCAAATATGGTTTTATCTATTTTCACATGACATGATACACACATCATAAACATGGAAAAACCATAATCCAAAAAATTCAATTTTGAAATTATGCTTTACATTAAGGACACAATGTCTTATAAGGTAATTAAATTTGTAGGCATCTAAATATATTTTGAACATGTAATTTGCATTTGAAGAAAATGACGACGTAGTAATAAGTAAAATAAAATCTATACTAAAGTACAATGAATTAACTGTTTACTTCATCAAATATATGAAAGGCAACATAGTGTTTCATTAAGTTATGCATAAAGTAACTACACCATGCCACCATTCATGAGGTTTAATTATAGGAATTGGCTAAAAAATCATTGACCGTGCAATGTGTGATGTTATTTATTTATACAGATGCAACAATGATTCATAATTTAGTTGATGGACAAAAGTACCAATTCTCTACCTGTGATGTTTAGTATGTTATATTGCGGTTTTTTATTTGTAGCCTATCATCATAGCATGGAGTAATCAAGTTTTATTTTCCATTGGAAAGATTGTTATTTTTAAATTCAAATTAAGAGTTAAATAAAGCCTCGTTTCATCGAATAAAACCATTTCCATATAGTACTTCATATTTTATAGAAGATTTATGAGTAACATCACATCACATAAAAAAACAAATACGTGCCTAGAGTTCTAGGAAAAAAGTAAATGATAAATTTTTTAAAATTTTATACCAAACTTAATGATAAATTTGTGGAATAAAGGGAAAAAGAATCAATACTTACATAATGGCGAGAGAAGTACAGACCTCTCAATTTGAAAGAGTAAACCTTCTGACTGTTGGTTAGAGTTGACTTGAAATAGCAGACCGAATGATAATTGCAATTTGAAATTAATATATGTAACTCTCATTGAACATAGACAAATATTTTGTAATGCTCATTCTATCAGTCTGACAGCTGATGAGTTTTAAAACCATGTTGACAGCTAAAAAAAGACATCCACAGAAGGACTAATTTGACGAATGAATAAGATTTGAATAAGAATTCATTAGTAAATTTTGGGATATGATACTGTAAATTAAAAATTATAATTTAACTTATGTTAATGTAAGGATAAAGGCATATAAGCACATACACATACAAAAATATGTTATATTACTTATACTTCACATCAAACAATTATATTAAAATTATTAATATGGTATTGCCCACCAGCAATTATCATATGGAATAAACCAAGGAATTTGATTTAAAGAGTTGTTAAAGAGAAAGGCAATTATATTTCTCCACGGCTATGTATTTACACAAAATAACAATTGACTAACATGACAAAATAACAATTGACTAACATGACTTTTTACAGGTGTCGTATATGGGTTTATAAGTCGAAAATAAATAAACTTCAGAAAGGGTAAACCATGGCTTTAGTAAAGGGATGAAGTCATACAAATCCCCAAAAGTGGTTACCAAATTGATTATATAAAAAAAGAAAACTGAATAATTGACAAAGAAAAAGAGCATAATAGTTTGCAATGAGTTTGAATATGTATGAAACTATGAATTAATAGTTGAATACAACAACTGTATACCTAAGTGACATATTAGCCTTACTTGTTAATTACTCTCACTCAATGTCTAAAAACCTTAGGGCTGAAAGATCCATTTTGAAAATCTACAAAAAAAATAGCAACAATGTTGATTTAATCTAACAGAAAATGTGACTAACATGTTGTTAAAACATTAGGACCAAAAATCAACAGTAATATTGTAGTAATAAGAAATGAAAGTAAGATGAATGAATTTTAACTTGTCATATGGGTATGTTCACCAACCAAGGAATAGGTAAAATCACAAAACATGAAATCCAATCTTTTACTTACGTGACTGGAACTAAACATAAGTCTTCAAATCTACACGTAGCATCGAATTAGTATTACACAGTAAAAAAAATACTTCAACTGTACAACGATACATATATAGGTATATTGATCACGGGTATAACTGTATGGTATAACTGCATGGTGCTAAACAATTTGAAACGCGCACACACACACACACACAAAATTAGAGAGTGGTTTCTCCTTTCCTATTTAAAATGCATAACAAAATTGTCAGCATCTCTTTTCAAATACAAAGTGAGATGTCAGGTTAATACTATTTGGCTATCGTTTAATGAAATTTGAAGCATTCATGTACGTTTACACACTAATGGTCCATATTTCGCAGGCAGAACCAGGAAATAGTTAGGATGTACAGTTATTTTTTTACGTTTCATTACCGAAAACTGACAGTGCACCACTGATCGTCCAACTCTCTTTTCCATTTATTTTTGTACGAATAACAGAAGTTAGAATACGAACAGACGATGCAAAGGCAGTGATATAAAATACTTGGTTACAAAGTATCAGCGTTAAATGTGTGGAAGTACTAAACAAATTACAGAAAATACTATGGCAAGCAAAAGTGAATATTATAAGCAAGAGATGATGTATCCACCAAAGTCCTAAGATATCACGGTAGAAAAGATACATCAGTAAAAGCATAACGTTTAGATGTATTATTGTCAGTTAGCACTCAATTATGCATGATCGGTATCTTCTCCATCTTAGATAGAATGGCCAATACTCTAATATTCATCACGGTACAAAAATATAGCAGAAAAGCTATCAAATTGCCTCTGAACTATTATTTTTAACTACATCTTCTTTGTATACTTAAATGTGCCAATAACCTATTATCTTATAGATATAGAAGGAAAATGAAGCTAAATATTACATTTTGTAACTAATAATTGGATGTTATATATAAAATTTAAGGCTACTATGTAATAAAAAACATCCAAAGCAAATAAAAATAAATAAATTTGTAACAAATTTATGTGATTATTAGACAATGTGTTCTCAGAAGGTGGGTACAGTTTCATCCACTTGAACATCTATATTGCGTAAAATTCTCATTACTGTTAATTTCATCACAAACTGTCAGTAGTATATCAAAAATACTGATTACAACGTATAGACTAATTTAATTATTGAAAAATGGTACAATGATATAATTATGAATTAGAGCTTAAACTCTATAGTTCATATCAGAGATAAGGGGAGCAACTAAAATATTGTTAATTGTGCTTTCTAGAAATTGAAGACATGGCCTAATTGGTATTTTATCATTAAAATAAATCATCACTGTATCTGAAGTAGTTTTTAAAGTCGTCTAAGAATTAGTGCACGGGGAAGTCGTAATAACACAACATAAGCAAGAATCTGATGCAATTAAACAACATGATCATGGATGGGTTTGTAAAATAGTTGGTTTGGCAAATAATAATAAAATGGCCATTTGTAAACTAACTATAAGGTAATTTTGGTCTATATCATGAAGATGGTTGGGTAAATAGTTTGAAATAAAGTTTGATTGGCTAATTTTTGTTACTTTCGAGCAATAAATTTTGAATGTTAACCAAATAATTGCACAGACGTAATTAATTATTTCTTCTATGTAAGTTTGTGGATTGAGGCAATACAATGGACTAAAATAATGTCATGCTTCATTATTCACTATACTCGTATTTGGTATTGTTCTGCATACATACTTCTAAAATATTGGTACAATAATTTAAATAACTTACTCTAGAATAATAGGTGAATACTTTTGTCAAATGGTAATGTAAATCTACAAAATACTCAAATTTCAAGCCAATAACCTGACGTAAATAGTTTTTACAATGAAGAGTAAGAAAGCAATTTACATACCCATCAATAACCTGCCATATGAACATATGAAATAGGGCTTATCCAACAGATTGTCTTTTACCAAATTACTTCATCAAACGTAAAATTTATGAAAGAATCTTCATATACATACATGTCAACAAAACAACATCCAAATATACATGGATGGAATCCAAATAAAACAAATACTATTCAAAATTGTTATATCAATGAAAATAAAACAAACACTTAAAATATTGTAACCTAAAATACTGTTTGGAATCACAGTAAACAAATTATGCCTACCAACCATGATATCATTCGATCAACCATGTGTACTATATCTATTCATAATGTGATGTAAAGGGTTTTAATTGTATTGCGTTTCAGAAATAGGTGAAATGATTATTTGTATAGGTGAATGAGATTTTGGATAAAAGAAAAATGGATAAAGATGCACATTGAAAGAGAATGAAAATATTGTTAACTATTAAGTGTTAAATAACCATGGCTGCCTCATGAAACAACTATTATAAAAAACAGAAGTAAATAAGTTTGCAAAAAATAGATGTTTTTAAATACTTGATATGTGAAGCCAGTTAGTTGGAGACTGAAATCTATCGGTACAATAGATCATCGGTCTATCTACCTAAACAATCCCTAACAAATACCTGTTTAGATTTATGCATAATTTTTAGTTTGAAACAGAAAACATACATGACCCAATAGAGGAATAACAGTAGATCATGAAATTATGTTGTACCACACATATGGCACGGTAAACCATCAAATCTATGTATAATCCTAGATTTTAATTACAAATGTACCAAATTACTTACCGGAGAAAACCCTAGTTTTCGAATTTATCTAATTTATGATTCAACCGATGGCTGGAGACCATGAATACAAAGACTGGTGAGTTATGAATAGTCGGTACGCCAAGAGATAGAGATAGTTTTAGGGTCTGCTAACATACGGTTTTCTTACTGGGAAGATGAGAGCAATGGAGCGAATAAGGGATTTGGGGTAATGAAATAAAATGAACACCAGTGGTTGGCACAGATGGATTGTGGATATATTTCAAAATCAATGGGTATTACAGAAATAGGACAGGTGTTGGCATATAAATTGTTTGGTTTCTCCTTTCCTATTTAAGTAATAGATATTCTCATTTACATGGCTAACGACATGTTTCTTTGTTCTTCAAACACTTGGCAATTGTCTTCAACGTGCGTCTCCTCTAATTTGAAATCAATTGGCCGAGCATTGATAGATAAAAAAAGAAAAGGAAAGAAACGTTTTATTTCAAAATCAAAATCAAAATCAAAATTTTAATGGCCGCCCTCCTTTCTCTCGTTCCAAGTAAAAAAATGATAATAAGCAGTCAATCGCTTTTTTCCTCTTAGATTTAAAACTGCGATCTCCTCAACCATAACGAAAAAAATCAAAATCAAAGCCTTTTCAAACCCTATTCGATCGATTCAAATTTTAAAGATTGATATTGATTTTTGAGCCAACTCGTGAGTGGCTTCGTGAATCACGTCACCGCTGGAAGGATCGGTAGGCAAGGCGGGCGCGAGGGGTCGCGACTTCATCAATTGATCGATGCTCGATCGCGGCTGTAGGCAGGTCATCGACATCAATGTCGACGGGAGTTATCACGAGCATAACAATTTTGGGGCGGCAACGATTGGGTGCTCGCATAATGGCATGGTAATGGTGAGGCGGAAGTGGGGATGTCGAGTCATTTAGGTGAGTTCGATGCATCAGGCCGACTCTAGTAGGGATTCGCAAGCTCGTGTCGATACATGTTTGGGAGGTAGCAGGTATTTTCCTCTAATTAATTAATGTTTACTGAAAATTTAGGGTAATTGATTTTATTATAAAGAATATATATATACACACACACATAGAGTAAAAGAAAACGTTCTACTTTGCTAATTATAGAAGGATGTATATAAATAAATATATCTATAAAAATAATAATTCACACATGCCTATTTTGATTTAAGGTAAACAGGAAAAAATTTATATAAGAAGATTTGAAAATATAAAATGGGAACTTTAAAGTGATAAAGTTTATTAAAAAATTATATTTTCGAAATATATGATTTATTTTTAAATATATATGTATTTTCAAAGTGAAAAAAAACTAAATAAATACATTTTAAAATTTACTAGTTTATTATGAAAATAATTTATTAAATTTAATTTAGTTTTAAATTTAATTTTTAATTTAATAAATTTATTAAAAAGGAATTTGTTTAAAATTAAAAATATTCGTTTAAAATCAAAATTATTAGCAACTTAAATTTATTAAGGGAAAATGGGTTTAAAAAATTTATTTTTAGTTTAAATTAAATAAATCTATTAAATAGAAATTTATTATTCGATTTATTTCGAATATTAATCAACTGTATAAAATTGTCTGTAAAAGGTCTATTACTGTGAAGAAGACAAGTCGGGAATGAAAATGGATTGCGTGCATAATAAAAGGTGAGATCTTCTCACTCAATTGGAATTTCCAGTTTAATTTTAAATAGTTAAATTTAAAATTGTAGATTGTGTGCTTGGATGATAAATAATTATAAGTTGTATTAGATTTGACCCTATGCGTTGCATAATAGCAGAGGATATTATATAAACCCATATACCGCGATATTCCACCTCGAAGTGGAATAAGTATTATATATGTATTTGGAGTGATTGATTTCCCGCATTATATAGCGGATGAGACCCTTTGCACCGCATAATAGTGGATGATATTATTTAATCCCGTATACCGCGATATTCCACCTCGAAGTGGAATTGGTATTTAATTGTTGTGCTAACATCTAAGGATGCAGGAAAACAGGTTGGAGGGATCCAACTGGATTCCTCAAACATTTGAATTTGTTTCAATGTTGTGTGTTGATTTATTAATAATCTGTGTATGATTATATTTGTGATTGAAATCTTTGTTGGCTATTGTTTAGCCAAATATATTTTTGGTATCGTAGGATACCAAAAGTATAAAATTAGATTTTTGAAAATTAAAGCAGAAAATTTTAAGTAAATTCATTTTAAAGAATTGGGTGAATTTAAAAGAAGGAATTTAATAGTATAAAAGTTGATTTTCGTAAACCTATAAAATAAATTCCAAAATATGGGAAAAGCATGAATTTCGAGCGATATTATTTGATAAATGAAGAATTTATTTAAAATACGGATTTTAAATAGTTTGAAAGAGATAAAGGAATTTATTTTAAAGGGAAAGAAACTTAGAAATCAAGTTTGGAAATTGATTTGGTGTTTTGAAATAAATTTGAAAATTGATTTGGTGATTGAAAGTAAATATTTGGAAATCGATTTGAATATCGTATATTAGTGGATATTTGGAAATTTAAATTCATAATGGGAATTTATAAAGGAAAGGGAAGTTTTTTTTAAAAATAAACATTATTCCTCAAACATTTGAATTTGTTTCAATGTTGTGTGTTGATTTATTTATAATCTGTGTATGATTATAAATGTGATTGAAAACTTTGTTGGCTATAGTTTAGCCGAATATATTTTCGATATCATAGGATACCAGAAATATAAAATTGGATTTTTGAAAATTAAAGAAGAAAATTTTAAGTAAATTCATTTTAAAGAATTCGGTGAATTTAAAAGATGGAATTTAATAGTATAAAGTTAATTTTTTAATCATATAAAATTAAGTCCAAAATACGAGAAAAGATTTTAATAAATGAATTTTGAGTGATATTATTTGATAGACGAAGAATTTATTTAAAATATGGATTTTAAATAGTTTTGAAGAGATAAAACAATTTATTTTAAAGGGAAAGAAATTTAGAAATCAAGTTTGGAAATTGATTTGGTGTTTTGAAATAAATTTGAAATCAATTTGAAAATTGATTTCATGATTGAAAGTAAATATTTGAAAATCGATTTGAATATCGTATATTAGTGGATATTTGGAAATTTAAATTCACGATGGGAATTTATAAAGGAAAGGGAAATTTGTTTCGAAAATAAACATTTGGTTATTTTTAAAGGTGCGGAAAGAAATTTACAAATTTGGAATGTAAATTGAAATAAATCGACAAAGATTTATACATTGATTTGAATGAACCATTTTGAAATGGAAAGTGTATTTTCCTTAGAAAGACGATTATGATTTCAAAGTACCCTATATATATAAATTGAAAATTTTTAAAGATGGTTTTAGAAAGGATACTTTGGATAAATTATTTTCTTAAGATGGTTTCAAATCTTTAAAATAAAGATTTATTTAATTAATTATAGAAGTGATTATTTAAAGATTTAATTGATTTTTTTTAGGAAATGGTTATTTAAATAGTTATACCTTATCTACTAATTTTATTTAAAATTAGTTTTGGACTTGAAGTTTTATATGAGATATGGGTATAATATTTTATAACTAATGTTTTAAAATAGCTCTATTTTAAATATTTCCATGTATGTATGTTTGGATAAGTAATTTAAATTATTTTAAAGTATTTGAACTCGGTAGATTTATAGTGGAAATGAGTAAATATTTGGAAATGTATTCCATTTAAGGAAAAGCGATTTGAAATTTATTTTCAAAGGATTGAAATGTGGAAAATGATTTGAATTTTTTTTTCAAAGGAGTGAAATGTGGCAAATGATTTGAAATTTGTTTTCAAAGGATTGAATTGTGGAAAGTAATTTGAAATTTGTTTTCAAATGGTTGAAGTTAAAAATATATCTTGCAAATATATTTTGAAAAGAAATAACTAGGGAAAATTATTTAAATCTGGTAAATGCCGTGAATGTTGATTGATAGTTAAATAACCGACTATCAATATTTGCCTTTAAACGGCGTTTGAATTTCGATGCGACCGGGGGTCAAATTCCAAATGGATATTCGAAAACCACATTGAATCTTTATAATAGTGATGGATCTTTTGTTTAAAAGATCAAAATGGAAATTTGTTGTGATTTATTTGAAATCTGAATGTAACACTTATTTTTAAAATAAGCGCTCATTATTCGGATTAGCCGGGAGAGGACTTTGTGTCATAAAACCCATTCCGAATAATGATACGACGAAATGGAATTGCATTTGAAAATAGTGTTGAAGACCGGTTATTTTCGAAAGCGAAAGGATTACCTGTCGAATGTCTCTGCACCGAGTTGCTCCGGTATAGAGATTTGATCACCCTGTGTGATGGGATTCCGGACGTGATTAGTGAATATCCGGATTGCAAGGGCTTCTTTGAAGTGCCTTCGGTTCCGTTCGATCCCGGAAGGACATGTATGGATGTGTGTCTGACGTTACACTTTGAGATGTTCAGCTGATTTCTATCAAATACATTTCTGTTCGTGGCTGAGAATTTGTTCTCTTAGCTTAACATCCTTCGCTGAGCGTACGAGCTCAGGGGTTATGTGGTCGATGGCTACTAGTGATACATTCCCAATTTGGTATTGTGTCATACAAAATGCTGCTGATCATTTGTTGATCTAAGAATGGCTTAGTGAAAAGTGTAGCTTTGTGGATGAGACTTCGTCCGACCTCACACCCCAGAAATGTTCGAAACAGAAAGAATGCGATAGGGTTATGAGGGTCGCACCCTTTAGGTTATGTCATTTCCTTCTGGAAAAGGGTGATATCATGGTATGGAGCCCAGATATTTAAACTATGCGGCTGCTGCAAATTTATTACTTTGTTGAGGATCCTCGGATAAAGTTCGCTAACGACCGAGGATGACATACTCGTGTAGTAGTTACCTAATTACAGAGGAAATCCGGCATTGTGTTGGTAGAGCGCTGGTCAAGTTCTCTGGGCGTCCCTCTAGAGGCATACCCATGTGGCGTAGGAAGTCCCTTGGCCTGACCATTTGTTGGAAATCCAATCTCCAATACGCGCCTTGTATAGTTTTAGTTGTATAACCTACCATTTACTTATGGTGGTCACCACTGTTTAGATGGTAGTTATAGTGGGCATGCAATAATGGTTGTATGCTGGCTAAGATTAATATTATACTTTCGAAATGTTTTCCACACTATGCACTAATAATAATATTAAAAAGGATTTTGCGTATCAAGCATATTTGACTATCATAAGGAGAAATCTCCTCCAATTCTGCGTTTGCATTGTGTGTGTGTTAGGCGACCTTATGGTAGTTTGATTTTTCAAAAGCATAGTGGATTTCTTTTCCCTTTCTTTGTGAAAATAGCTGTTTTTAAGATCTCACACAAGTCCCATGACTGATCTGGAGTTTATTGTTCCCTTTCTAAACTCTGGGTGCTCCTAATTTTCCATACGGGCAACCTAAAGTCAGGTTATCAGTTATGCCGGAGCGAAGTCAGAAAAGATGTTGTGGAGATCTTGAGGCAAGCTGGATGGCGAGGCATGTCACTTGTATATAATATTTCTTTTCCGCTATTATGTTGTAAACTCTGATAATGTGGTGTATAAACTAATATAGTTCTTTGTTTTAAGGATATTCATTTATCTATTATATTTTTCCGCTGCGAAAAGTGAGATTCTGTTATTGTTTCAGTTTCTTCTTCTGTCATCTTCTTCTTTAACCCTAACGGTTCGGTTTTTCGGCATTCGACTGTTCGACATTCGATACAATGGACTTATTAACGTCGACTTTCGGGCATCAAAAAATTGGGTCGTTACAATTTTATTTTCTAAACTATTTAAGTGTTGGAAGTTATGTTTTCAAAGTTATGAATTTCAAAGTATTATGTTTTGAAAGTGTTACAATTTCAAGTGTTTGGTTTTGAAAGTGTTATAACTTTGAAAGTGTTATGGTTTGGGAAATAGATATGTTTGAAGTGAAAAATGATATTGTTTGATACGGTTTTGAAATGGCAATAATTTTTTGGTTTTGAAGTATAAATTAATTTGAAATGACTGCGGTGTTATAATAACGTTTAGTTGTCAAAGAGACCATAATTGGAAGTTTTCATACTCTCTGCCAACTTCGAAAACCACTTTAACAACTGTGTACACGGTGGAGATTCCAAGATGAAGTAGGATAGTGGCGACGTCCTATTGAGGTATATACGTGGACCCAACTCCCGTGAGTTGGCATAAGGTGACTGAATTTATTTACTATATATGCTGAGTTTTGCCAAATATAAATTAATAATCTGGTATTTTGAGCAATTCAAATACAGCATGTGTCGATGCGAATGGTTAAAAATATCAGGATGTTACAATAAACATAAGTTATAATTAAATGGCTACAAATTGAATGTAATAAAAAGTAAGTACTATAAGTAAAGGTTGATAAACTAAAGTTAATGTTGAAGCTTTTGTTAATTAAACGGAATAATCGAAAGGAAAACAATATTAAAAATAAATGGCTATAGCTTTAAAAAAGTAGAAATAATCCTGGAAATAGATTTAATATTCAATGACACTGTATAAAGAAATGAATGTAACTAAAAAGTGTGAAACTTAAGTATGAACTTATGCACTAATGAATATTGATATCTAATAGAAATCAAGTATATGAATTAATAAATGTGAACTAAACTGTAAGTAAATGTATGAAATACTTGGATAATGAATTCAGTGATTATTTTAAACAAATTCATAGAAACAACTTATTGTAAGATATAAATGTAAAATATTGAAAAGAAATTTTCATCAAATGAAGAAAAGAAGTGAATTTTGTAAGTAGCGAGTGAAATAAATGGAAATAAGTAATGAATGAAGGAATGCGAATTTACTTACAGAGAAACCTATATAGCACCTTAAGAACTAATTTACATCTATTTAAAATAAATTATATATGAGTAACATGGGTAATAAAAATGTAAATAACGTATGTGAATAAAGAATGTAAATTAATAAAATTAAGTGCTGAATAAATGGGAATAAAATTTTGTAAGTAAATGAATGTAAATAAATGAAATTATGTAATAAATAAACAAATGGGAATTGAATTTGTGAAATGCAATTAAAGAAATAACCCTTGTATGTATGAAAAGAAAAATAAACTGTAAATCTTGTGAAAAGAAAGTAATAAGAATAAACCTAAATAACGTTTGGAATCAGATATTTTTTTGGTTTATTGGTTGTTTGGGTAAAAGATACTTTTAATTGTTCGAATGTATGGATAATCGATTGAGTTTTATCTAAGACTGTTGAGTGTATGGTATACTTAGTGATTATTTATCATTCTATATGATTGAAGTGTCTAAACCCGAACAAACCATTTGTTTTACTTGCTATGGGTGAATGGTTGATTACTTTGATTCCTTGTGATGATTGTATGCTTGTTTGTAAGTGATCGTGTTATGTTGCATTGTTTTGTTTTGTTATTGGTTCAAACAACTTTAAATATTTCATTTTATATAATTATTAACTCTTTTTGGATTATATAAGTGAAATACAGGTTAGGGAAGCAATTGCTACTACTTTTTATTTCATAATTTAAGCATTGTTAGCCCTACAAATAGGTAAATTCTCGGATTATGGTTTTCCTGCGATATTATAATGTTTTCCCGCTTCTGGGATATTTTATTTTGGAAAATTATGATATATATTGTTGTTATTGACATTATTATTTCTCCCAGACCTCTCCATACGAAGGAGACACTAATGAAATTTTTCGTAAATTTTGGACTTGGAAATTTTTTGCAAAATGTATTCCAAACTTTTACTTACTTGAATATAAAAAGATTTAATTGCTATAAATTGATATATTATATTTAAGTTATTTAATTTTGTAAATTTATTTGTTTATAAATTTAATATTTTGAATAAGATATATTGATTTCTTAATTCCTTCTTTTCCCTTCTTTTCCTTTTCGAGGACGAAAAGTTTTGACTGGGGGAGTGTGTAACAGCATGTAATTTTCGATAAGTTAAATTTGTTAATTTAATAAGATTGCGTAATTCAAGACTCAAAGATAAAAAAATTTGGAAACTATTTAATGAAATAATAAATAAGATGGAACGTAACAATGTTAAATAAAGCTAATTATTAATAAATTAAATGAAATTCTAATTAATTGGAATAATGTAAATGTTATACTTGGCTGTGAATTGAATATAAGAAAACAAAAGTAAATATTAAATTAATTTATGAATTAATATATAATAAATGGTAATTGAATAAAATCAAAGTACTGTAAGTAAGTATAATATTAGTTTGGAAATGATAAACTTATAAAAGTGTGATTAAGAGTTAATGGAAACAATTATTATAAGTTACACACACACATACACACACACACAGACACACACACACACACACACACACACACACACACACATATATATTAATCCATTAAATTAAATTGGAAATCAATTGCAGCAAATCTATTGGAAATATTACGTTAATGTAAATTTTGGTAATAATTGGAAATAGTGTTAATTTTTGTCATAATATGACAATTCGTTGGATAAAAAGAATGGTAATCATGATGTATTAATTTATTTGAATTTAACTTTTAATAATTAGATTAATTGCAGTTAAATGAAATTAAATATTTAAATGTTACATTACTGGGAATTAAGAAGAAATTTGAGAATATTAATGTAATAGATCATGAACCAAAAGTTAATTTCATCCATTTGACAATAATAGATTGAATAATAAATAAAAGGTCAATTAAATGGAACTATTGAAAATTTAATTTATAACTATTGAAGTTATTGAAATTAAAGTAAACACGGTAATTGGTGAAATAATTAATATCGGATTAACATGAAAATTTGTTTTAAATTGTTATAAGTGCGTAAGTAATCAAAAGTGATAAAATCTGTTAATTATAGAATCAGAATTGAAAACGTGATTTAATTAATTAATTATTAATTTATTTAATTAATGCGGAAATAGCCATGTTGGCAACTGACTCGGATTTCGACAAAGTTTCATCGGATCCGTAACAGTGAACTACTGTAGGATTTCAAGTTTCGTAGCGATCGGACATGTCGTCTGATCATACGGACTCGAAACGCCTAGAAATCAATTTAATTGAAATCAATTTGAAATAAGGTGATTTTAACAAAACTTTTTCATTTGATGGAATTAGGAATTGAAACCTATTCCATTGAGTTTAAAATCATCGAAAGCATCTATCTTGATATATAGGATGGCCCATTTTCGTTCCGTAGACAGAACGGGCTTTTCGGGCCGTTTGTCGTTCCAATCCAAATCGATCTGGTCCATTCTTTTCTGTTTTAGCTATGCCTCTAAATAGCTCGTTATAAACCCTAGGTGATTTATTATTTAATTTTTTTCTATATGTATATTCCTTTCTCAACTCCTCATTCCAATGGCAGACAAACCCTAAGACCCAATTGCAATTTCAATTCAAAATTCAACTTCAAAATTTAAACTCCATAAACTATATCGAATTATTTACCATTTTGAAGCTCTCAACAAGCGCATCTCAGATCTACAATTCATTTTTCGTTTTGGTTCATCGCTTGTCCAAAAATCACGAATCAATCCTTGGTCGTTCATCGTGCGTTGATCAACTTCAACGGATCGTCGACTCGTTGATGCAGTTGTGTAGAGAAGACCGATGGAAGTTCATCGGAGTAGGTTATTCGCCAAATCGATAGTTGGATGTTCACAAAGAATTCAAGAAGGGTTCCATTTCTAAGTGGCGATCGGTCCCTTTTTAGGCTCGAATGACGGCGAGGGGAGTTTGCGGTCATAGGCGTGGCGGCTCCTCTGGTCGTGGGTGCAGCTGTCCAAGGTGAGGGCGTCGGTGATGGTTGTCAGCGGTCGTGTGTGGGTATCGAGATGAGCAGTTAGGGTTTATGCGTGTGCTGAGGCTCGGGTTCAACGTGCTGGAGAGAGAGGTGTATGTGACGTGTAATTTTTTTCTTCTTATTTTCTAATTTAAATTGTTCAATCTTCTTATCTTAATAACTTTTGTATATGAACTCGAATTTGGATGCGGTTTATTATGCTGGGATTAGATCGTAATTCCTGACATTTTGACGCTGGTTAGGACGGATTCCGAGACCGTTCAAATTTTGGGCTTATTTTGAATTTAAATTCAATTTAAATTCAAAGGTAAGTGTTTTAACCCACTCACAACTTCCAAAAATTTTTATGTTTGTTAAAATGAATTTATAAAGTGATTATAAATTTATTGATTGTTGTTTGGTACGTTAAATGGTCATTCTGATTCAAATTGACTTTTCTTGCATTTAATTATCGTTTAATTTAGTATTGAATTTTTAATTGTTAATTTAATACCTGTATTGTAACGCCCGCGGATTTTCGTTCTTCGAAGATCCGACATCGACACTCACTTTATCGACTGCCGAGAAATCAAAGGCCGAAAACCGAGATGTTATGGGTTTTAAAAAGAAAAGAAAAGAAAGAAGAGAGAAAAAGAAGAAAGAAAAAGAAAAATAGAGGGAAAAGAAGATAGACAATTTTTAGAAAACAGAGAAAGAAAACAGAGAATTTGACAAATAGAACATAGAGAAGAAGGAATAGAAAATTTTAAAATAGAAGAAAAAGAGAATAGAGGAAAAAGAAAAAAACAGAAGAAAATAGGACGGGACAGAAAACAACAGAACAACAACACAATCAGAATCTCACAATTCGCAGCGGAACAACATATAATAATAAATGAATAATGTTTAAACAAAGAACTATATCAGTTATTACATTTTATACATTACATTACATCATATCATCAGAGTGTACGACATCATACAACAACAAACAGTGCAGCGGAAAAAGAAATACTATATAAATAATATGCCATGCCATCCATCTTGCCTCCAGCAACTCCAGAATATCCTGATAAACCTAACTCTTAACTGCCCGTGTGGAAATTGGTGGGCACCCAGAGTTTAGGAAGGAAAACAATAAACTCCAAGTCAGTCATGTGACTGGTGTGAGAACTCAAAACAGTTTATTTAACTTTAAAATCAAATAGAGGAATATTTTTAAATTCAATTCGCAATGCTTTTAAAAATGAGACTACCATAAGACCTCCTGCCACACACACAATGCAAACGCAGACTTGGAGAAGATTTCTTCTTATGTTAGTCAAACATGCTTGATACGCATTTAAAAAGAGCATTTGATATTATTATTAGTGCATAGTGTAGGAAAAATTAATTTCGAAAGTAAAGATATAAATCATAGCCAGCATAGGTACCATTATATTATGCCTACTAATAGCTACCATATTAAATGGCAGGTTCTACAACTAAAACCGTACAAGTTTCGTATTGTTTCTTTGGATTTCCAACGAATGGTCAGGCCAAGGAACTACCCATTGCCACATGAGAATGCCTCTGGATGGACATCCCCGAGAACCAAACCGGATCTCTACCAACACAAGGCCGGGTTACCCCTAACTGGGTAACAACTGACACGAGTATGCCATCCCCCGGTCCTTTGGGACCTTTATCAACCGAGCGCTCGATATCCAACATCACACCATAATAAATAGAGTGTTTTCAACATGAGTAAGTATCTGGGCTCCATACCATGATACCACCCTTTTCCAGAAGGAAATGCACATACCCTAAGGGGAGCTACAGCAACCCCTAATAACCTTGCTGCATCTTTCCTGTTTTGACCATTTCCGGGATGTGAGGCTCGACGAAGTCACGTCCACAAAAACATACTTTATACAAAAGCCATGCTTTGGGTCAACAAATGATCAACACAATGATCACTAAGATAGACGATCAAATAAATGATCCTATCACAAATAATCAACACAATGATCATTTCAGCATCACTCAGCATGTCACATTACCAAAATGGGATATATCGCTGATAACTTCAACTATATAACCTTTGAGCTCGTACGTCTCAAAGAAGGGTGTTAAGCAAAGAATAAATTCTCCGCCACCAACAGAAATATATTTGAAAGAAATCGGCTTTATATCTCAAATTGTAATGTCAGGCATACAATCCATACAAGTCTGTTCCGGGCTCGAACAAAACCGAAGGCACTTCTTACGAAGCCCTTGCAATACGGGTATTCACAATCCCGATCGAATTTCCCATCACTTAAGGAATCTCTATACCAGGAGCTACCCAGTGCAGAGACAATCGATAGGTCATCCTATCGCTTTCACAAATACTCGGTCTTCAACACCGATCTTCAAATGCAATTCATAACGACGTATCACATATTCGGAATGGGTTATACGACCCCATGGTCCTTTCCCGGTTAACCCGAATAGTGAGCGCTTATTCAAAAATAAGTGTGCATTCAAATTCAATCAAATCACATCAAATACCCATTCAAAGGGAAATATTGATAGTCGGCTATCGAACTATCAATTGATATGCATACATCACCAGATTCCAAATAATTTTCCAAATTATTTATTTTCCAAAATATCTTTATAAGATATATAATTTCAACACTTCAAAAATAAATCAATATTTATTTTCAAACAAATTTCACTTTCACATATAAATTCCATAATGAATTTATATTTCAAAATATCCATGCATATTTGATTTCAATAATTCATTTCAATTTATCTTCAAAAAGATAAATTCTAATTATTCACTTCATATTGGAAAACATTTCCATACTTATCAAAAATAAGTAATCGACAAATCTTTTTATTTTCAACCTTTGAAAATATTCAATATACTTAAATCGAATTAAGTATATTATTCATTCTTTAAGGGAAATCATTCTCTTAAACATTTTTATTTGGGCCAAAACGAATGTTGCGTAAAACATCGTTACAACGTCCCAAAATCACTAGTATAGGGATTCGAAATTAAATAGATATATAAATCCCAATACTATACAACCCATTTCCTTTCGGAAATCATTTACTATAACAACAGTGTTATAGTCCACCATTTCCTTTCATTTCTCGAAACATCTATTTCAACAATAAATGTTAAAATCTATGGTTTCGAATCTCAACACCTTTTAAAACATCGTTAGATCGTTTTAATTATGTTTAAAATATCACATTCTAAAACATTTTCTTTAACGTATTATTCACTATTCAAAAACGTGAATATACTTCATTAACAAATTTCATCCTTTCTATTCACTTTAACTTAAAGGATTATTCACTGTCTAAAACGTGAATATAACTCCATTTATAAGTTATAACAATTAACTTATCAAAATAAGTCGTTTGCGGATTTATAAAACAACGTTTATAAATTCCATTTCTATTTATTTATAAAAACTTCTTTTTTTTATAAATTCCTTTATTAACCTATTCCCGTTTATAACTAAATTATAAACTAAACGTTCACATTATAAGTTAATTACTTATAAAACGATTATTTTACAAAATCGTTCTTTTTAAAGACTTTTCAATTTATAAACCTTATAACTTATAAGATTTATTTATTTAACCAAATCTATTCTTCAATTAACTTCACAAATTTATAATCTTACTATTTATAAATTTCATTTATAACTTCACAGTTTATAATTCTATAAATTTCATTCATTTATGAAATTCACTTTCACTACATTCAAACACTTATAAAAACTCGTTTTATAATGTATATATTTCAATTTATAAATATCCATTTATAAATCTCTAAATATAAATCAGTTTATATTATTATTCTAAAACGTCTTTAAATTCCTTTATAATTTCATCATTTCGATTTATAAAATAATCAAATTTTATAAATCCTATATTTAAACTTTTATCATATATTCAAAAATCCAATCTAAATTATTTTATAAAATCATTAGTTCCTTTCATTTCTCGAAAATCGACTTTTAATCGTATTTCTAAAAATCAGCTTTTTATATATTTCACAAAAACCATAATTTTTATAACTTTAAAAATTATAACGTTTATTTATTTATAATGGATCAATTCAAGAAATAAAGTATATTTTCAAAAATCATTTTAAAGATCATTTTAAAATCCCAAAATTTGGGTCCAATGATGCTACACATCAAATAGTCAATCACGACCACAACGATATCATATATCGATATGATAATCAATCAAATATCAAAATATCTGAAATTAAATAAATACTGTTGAGGAATCCAGTTGGATCCCTCCAACCTGTTTCCTGCATCCAAAAACATTAGCACAATACCAATTTCGCTCCAGTACGAAATTATCGCGGTACATGTTCTTAATAAATATTATCCGCTTAATAACGGCGTAATAGGGTCTCATCCGCTAAACAAAAAATGCGGAAAATCAACAACTGCAATATATACATATGCCAATATATATATATATTGATATTATATATAATACCAATTTCACTGTTTATGAAATATTCGCGGTATATGTTTATATTAAATAACATCCGCTTACTAACGGCGCATAATGTCTATTTTAACAATCAATAATTTACAGTCATCATTCAAACATGCATTCAAATATTTTAAATCTAACTATTTAAAATAAAATCGAAATCTATTCGATTGAGTGAGAAATTCTCACCTTGGTTTTAATTTCCGTTTTAGCGTTTATTTCGAATAAAATTAAACGCGCGTTTAATTTTACCCGAAATTCTCACTAACTCCAAACGACTCCAAACCAACTCCACCGCGTAGTGCTCGTCCATACGATTCCAACGCAACTGAGTTTGCATTTTTTCGACCTCGTATGAAAAAGATACGTATTTTACAAGTTTGTACACGTTTTATATAAACTAATTCAACATTTTCTTTTATAACTTAAACCTACATCTCACCACAACCCTTGGATCCAACCCCTGCTCATCCTAGCCGTGACTTCCTCCATCTCTCCCTTTCGTTCATCACGTAACTCCTCCAGAACAACACACGCAACAAGAACCCATGAATCACAAATTAGGTTTAAACATTGCAACCTTGTTTCTCAACGATATCCCATCAAACCACATGCATTTTGAAGCCTCTCTCTCCCTCTAGGTTCGGCCATAATCTGGTGGAGCTCGGCCTCATCGTGTGCACGCAATTCTAGGCCGACTTTAGGGTCTTTGAACGCAATTATCCATCGATCTACAGCTCCGTTCTCAATCACAACCGTTGATATTGTAGATCTTGATGTGCTCTACATCTTTCTAGTTGAAAGATTCTTGTAAATGTTGATGGATGAAGAGAAAAGAGGAGAAGAATTTGGGAATGCCTCAGCCGTTCATGCGTTAGGGCCCGCTAGGGTTTTAATTTCTTTTTCTTTTTTTTTCTTTTTTTTGAGAGGGTGGGGGTCTATTTATAAGGAACGAGCGACACTATTCATCCCGGAAATTCCGAACTCCGATTTAGACGCCGTAACCAGCGTACCTAGGGTTTATCCCGTGTTCCGGACACAATGGAACAGGTTTCGGAAGCTAATTCCGAAGTATGTGCGAGTTATGGCTGAAAACGCTCAATTTGAATTAAACCGATTTAAGTCGATTTTTAGGCGTTTTAATTTGTACCGGACAAACGGTAAATCCAATTGACTTGAAATTTGAAATCTTACAATAATATCACATTACGGATCCGATGAAACTGGTTTCGTCGAAATCCGAGACTTTTTGAAAAATGGCTATTTTGACTCGCCAAATTTAAATTAAAAATAATTCAATGCGTTTCGAGCTGCCACGATCAAACGATAACTCCGATTGACACGAAAATTAAAATCCGGTAATAACTAACTATTACGGATCCAATGGAACTTGTTTCGTTCAATTCTGAGACTGTTCAAAAATTGACTATTTTACAGTCGATTATTAAATATTAAAATATTCAATTTTCACAAATTAACTTTTAATTCAATTTTAAAAGTTCTAAAATATTTTCTATAACTCCAGTATGATTAAATAAAATTTTCCAAATTATTTACAATCATTTTTAACTCAATTTTTAATTATTCCCATAATTTAACATATTAAATTATCGATTTAATTATCCAATTAAATCCAATAATTCAAATTAAAATTTATTTGACTTATAAATTCACTTATTAATATTTAAAATAAATTAAATATTCAAATTTAAATTATTAAAAATTCTGGGTCGTTACAATCTTTCCCCCTTAAAAGAATTTCGTCCTCGAAATTATAAGTAAGAAAGGTTACAGAATTTATTAACTTTCCAAAATTTATAATTAAACTTCTTACAATACTTTACTAAGTTTTCAAAATCATACTTAGTTATCTTTTCAAAAACAACTACTATTGTTTAACTTTCAACTCCAAAATCAAAGTTAAAGTTTTCCAAAATTTTCCCAATTTTCTCAAAATTTTCTAACGCCTTAAATTTCCGGAAAAATTCGCCATATCTCCTTTGCGCGGCTCGATCCGAAAAAAAAAATGACAGTATATATATCACAAATATACATCTCATCAAGTAATGAGGCATCCCGCAGGGAAAAAAGTGTAAAAGTACGGTATGTAATCCGAGATATGTACCTTATACTTTATTAGCAAGCATATACGGCTAATATAGCGCTAAAGCGAACTCCAAATGCGAAGCAAACGCGATCCGCACCTACTAAACTCAACAAACAACATGAGAATCATGTATATAAAGCATAGTATCGATATACAACATATATCAACATAACTACTACATAATATAGCAAATGCAACTAAAGCAACAAATGCAACCATCAACCAATTAACATTCATAATCAATAAATATTCATATTCTCATTAATTTTCAATGAATTGGTTTTCACTTTAAATCACATTTGATTCATTTACATTGGATGTTCTTACTAACATTCATTCTCAATTCAATTAGTTAACATTTACTAATTTAAATCCATTCACATTCAATTCTATTCAAATTTATTTACTTCTAATTTGAATTCAATTTCATAGTTTTCAATTTCATTAACTCTTAATGACTTTTATACAATCATATAACAATCATATAAAAACCAATTTATATCAATTACAACCAAATTCTTTTCACTTATATTCATTCAATTTGGTTTAACATTAAATTGATTTCCATTACAATTTATTTAACTTCTAATAACATTAGATTTTAATGAATTATCACTTACATTCATTATTCCATATCAATTATTCACATTCAATTGATTAACATTCAATTCATTAATTCAATTCAATTCAATGTCCAAAGTTGAATTTCATTTATATAACTTAAGTTCATATCCATCACTTAACTTAATTAATTTAGTTTGATACCAATATCAACTTCATTCAACAATTCTTAAGTTATATTTACATTTAAACATCACTTAGTTTTACATAACTATTATTACACTCAAACTCAATCTAGAGTACTGCTGACTCTATCTCTAATGAGTAATAACCCTACAGAACCATGGTTGTCGCTTAACCATCAGAGCTCTGATACCAAATGTAACGAACGTACCGTCGGCGGTCACAACCGGTAGGCTTTTCAACCATCCCAGCCCCACCGTGGCTTACACTGATATCCCAAACTTGCTTTTACGGCCAGCCTTTCGACTGTGACAGCTTACGCCTAACCAACCCCCTAAAAGAGGATGTGTGGGAGTAAGAGTCTCCCGTTCGCCACCAAACCGCGAAGCGAGAACCCCCCATCACATAGCCCAATAGCTTAACAAGACTGGTGTGAGAACTCAAAACAGTTTATTTAACTTTAAAATCAAATAGAGGAATATTTTTAAATTCAATTCGCAATGCTTTTAAAAATGAGACTACCATAAGACCTCCTGCCACACACACAATGCAAACGCAGACTTGGAGAAGATTTCTTCTTATGTTAGTCAAACATGCTTGATACGCATTTAAAAAGAGCATTTGATATTATTATTAGTGCATAGTGTAGGAAAAATTCATTTCGAAAGTAAAGATATAAATCATAGCCAGCATAGGTACCATTATATTATGCCTACTAATAGCTACCATATTAAATGGCAGGTTCTACAACTAAAACCGTACAAGTTTCGTATTGTTTCTTTGGATTTCCAACGAATGGTCAGGCCAAGGAACTTCCCATTGCCACATGAGAATGCCTCTGGATGGACATCCCCGAGAACCAAACCGGATCTCTACCAACACAAGGCCGGGTTACCCCTAACTGGGTAACAACTGACACGAGTATGCCATCCCCCGGTCCTTTGGGACCTTTATCAACCGAGCGCTCGATATCCAACATCACACCATAATAAATAGAGTGTTTTCAACATGAGTAAGTATCTGGGCTCCATACCATGATACCACCCTTTTCCAGAAGGAAATGCACATACCCTAAGGGGAGCTACAGCAACCCCTAATAAACTTGCTGCATCTTTCCTGTTTTGACCATTTCCGGGATGTGAGGCTCGACGAAGTCACGTCCACAAAAACATACTTTATACAAAAGCCATGCTTTGGGTCAACAAATGATCAACACAATGATCACTAAGATAGACGATCAAATAAATGATCCTATCACAAATAATCAACACAATGATCATTTCAGCATCACTCAGCATGTCACATTACCAAAATGGGATATATCGCTGATAACTTCAACTATATAACCTTTGAGCTCGTACGTCTCAAAGAAGGGTGTTAAGCAAAGAATAAATTCTCCGCCACCAACAGAAATATATTTGAAAGAAATCGGCTTTATATCTCAAATTGTAATGTCAGGCATACAATCCATACAAGTCTGTTCCGGGCTCGAACAAAACCGAAGGCACTTCTTACGAAGCCCTTGCAATACGGGTATTCACAATCCCGATCGAATTTCCCATCACTTAAGGAATCTCTATACCAGGAGCTACCCAGTGCAGAGACAATCGATAGGTCATCCTATCGCTTTCACAAATACTCGGTCTTCAACACCGATCTTCAAATGCAATTCATAACGACGTATCACATATTCGGAATGGGTTATACGACCCCATGGTCCTTTCCCGGTTAACCCGAATAGTGAGCGCTTATTCAAAAATAAGTGTGCATTCAAATTCAATCAAATCACATCAAATACCCATTCAAAGGGAAATATTGATAGTCGGCTATCGAACTATCAATTGATATGCATACATCACCAGATTCCAAATAATTTTCCAAATTATTTATTTTCCAAAATATCTTTATAAGATATATAATTTCAACACTTCAAAAATAAATCAATATTTATTTTCAAACAAATTTCACTTTCACATATAAATTCCATAATGAATTTATATTTCAAAATATCCATGCATATTTGATTTCAATAATTCATTTCAATTTATCTTCAAAAAGATAAATTCTAATTATTCACTTCATATTGGAAAACATTTCCATACTTATCAAAAATAAGTAATCGACAAATCTTTTTATTTTCAACCTTTGAAAATATTCAATATACTTAAATCGAATTAAGTATATTATTCATTCTTTAAGGGAAATCATTCTCTTAAACATTTTTATTTGGGCCAAAACGAATGTTGCGTAAAACATCGTTACAACGTCCCAAAATCACTAGTATAGGGATTCGAAATTAAATAGATATATAAATCCCAATACTATACAACCCATTTCCTTTCGGAAATCATTTACTATAACAACAGTGTTATAGTCCACCATTTCCTTTCATTTCTCGAAACATCTATTTCAACAATAAATGTTAAAATCTATGGTTTCGAATCTCAACACCTTTTAAAACATCGTTAGATCGTTTTAATTATGTTTAAAATATCACATTCTAAAACATTTTCTTTAACGTATTATTCACTATTCAAAAACGTGAATATACTTCATTAACAAATTTCATCCTTTCTATTCACTTTAACTTAAAGGATTATTCACTGTCTAAAACGTGAATATAACTCCATTTATAAGTTATAACAATTAACTTATCAAAATAAGTCGTTTGCGGATTTATAAAACAACGTTTATAAATTCCATTTCTATTTATTTATAAAAACTTCTTTTTTTTATAAATTCCTTTATTAACCTATTCCCGTTTATAACTAAATTATAAACTAAACGTTCACATTATAAGTTAATTACTTATAAAACGATTATTTTACAAAATCGTTCTTTTTAAAGACTTTTCAATTTATAAACCTTATAACTTATAAGATTTATTTATTTAACCAAATCTATTCTTCAATTAACTTCACAAATTTATAATCTTACTATTTATAAATTTCATTTATAACTTCACAGTTTATAATTCTATAAATTTCATTCATTTATGAAATTCACTTTCACTACATTCAAACACTTATAAAAACTCGTTTTATAATGTCTATATTTCAATTTATAAATATCCATTTATAAATCTCTAAATATAAATCAGTTTATATTATTATTCTAAAACGTCTTTAAATTCCTTTATAATTTCATCATTTCGATTTATAAAATAATCAAATTTTATAAATCCTATATTTAAACTTTTATCATATATTCAAAAATCCAATCTAAATTATTTTATAAAATCATTAGTTCCTTTCATTTCTCGAAAATCGACTTTTAATCGTATTTCTAAAAATCAGCTTTTTAACTATATTTCACAAAAACCATAATTTTTATAACTTTAAAAATTATAACGTTTATTTATTTATAATGGATCAATTCCAGAAATAAAGTATATTTTCAAAAATCATTTTAAAGATCATTTTAAAATCCCAAAATTTGGGTCCAATGATGCTACACATCAAATAGTCAATCACGACCACAACGATATCATATATCGATATGATAATCAATCAAATATCAAAATATCTGAAATTAAATAAATACTGTTGAGGAATCCAGTTGGATCCCTCCAACCTGTTTCCTGCATCCAAAAACATTAGCACAATACCAATTTCGCTCCAGTACGAAATTATCGCGGTACATGTTCTTAATAAATATTATCCGCTTAATAACGGCGTAATAGGGTCTCATCCGCTAAACAAAAAATGCGGGAAATCAACAACTGCAATATATACATATGCCAATATATATATATTGATATTATATATAATACCAATTTCACTGTTTATGAAATATTCGCGGTATATGTTTATATTAAATAACATCCGCTTACTAACGGCGCATAATGTCTATTTTAACAATCAATAATTTACAGTCATCATTCAAACATGCATTCAAATATTTTAAATCTAACTATTTAAAATAAAATCGAAATCTATTCGATTGAGTGAGAAATTCTCACCTTGGTTTTAATTTCCGTTTTAGCGTTTATTTCGAATAAAATTAAACGCGCGTTTAATTTTACCCGAAATTCTCACTAACTCCAAACGACTCCAAACCAACTCCACCGCGTAGTGCTCGTCCATACGATTCCAACGCAACTGAGTTTGCATTTTTTCGACCTCGTATGAAAAAGATACGTATTTTACAAGTTTGTACACGTTTTATATAAACTAATTCAACATTTTCTTTTATAACTTAAACCTACATCTCACCACAACCCTTGGATCCAACCCCTGCTCATCCTAGCCGTGACTTCCTCCATCTCTCCCTTTCGTTCATCACGTAACTCCTCCAGAACAACACACGCAACAAGAACCCATGAATCACAAATTAGGTTTAAACATTGCAACCTTGTTTCTCAACGATATCCCATCAAACCACATGCATTTTGAAGCCTCTCTCTCCCTCTAGGTTCGGCCATAATCTGGTGGAGCTCGGCCTCATCGTGTGCACGCAATTCTAGGCCGACTTTAGGGTCTTTGAACGCAATTATCCATCGATCTACAGCTCCGTTCTCAATCACAACCGTTGATATTGTAGATCTTGATGTGCTCTACATCTTTCTAGTTGAAAGATTCTTGTAAATGTTGATGGATGAAGAGAAAAGAGGAGAAGAATTTGGGAATGCCTCAGCCGTTCATGCGTTAGGGCCCGCTAGGGTTTTAATTTCTTTTTCTTTTTTTTTCTTTTTTTTGAGAGGGTGGGGGTCTATTTATAAGGAACGAGCGACACTATTCATCCCGGAAATTCCGAACTCCGATTTAGACGCCGTAACCAGCGTACCTAGGGTTTATCCCGTGTTCCGGACACAATGGAACAGGTTTCGGAAGCTAATTCCGAAGTATGTGCGAGTTATGGCTGAAAACGCTCAATTTGAATTAAACCGATTTAAGTCGATTTTTAGGCGTTTTAATTTGTACCGGACAAACGGTAAATCCAATTGACTTGAAATTTGAAATCTTACAATAATATCACATTACGGATCCGATGAAACTGGTTTCGTCGAAATCCGAGACTTTTTGAAAAATGGCTATTTTGACTCGCCAAATTTAAATTAAAAATAATTCAATGCGTTTCGAGCTGCCACGATCAAACGATAACTCCGATTGACACGAAAATTAAAATCCGGTAATAACTAACTATTACGGATCCAATGGAACTGGTTTCGTTCAATTCTGAGACTGTTCAAAAATTGACTATTTTACAGTCGATTATTAAATATTAAAATATTCAATTTTCACAAATTAACTTTTAATTCAATTTTAAAAGTTCTAAAATATTTTCTATAACTCCAGTATGATTAAATAAAATTTTCCAAATTATTTACAATCATTTTTAACTCAATTTTTAATTATTCCCATAATTTAACATATTAAATTATCGATTTAATTATCCAATTAAATCCAATAATTCAAATTAAAATTTATTTGACTTATAAATTCACTTATTAATATTTAAAATAAATTAAATATTCAAATTTAAATTATTAAAAATTCTGGGTCGTTACATGTATTGATTATCAGTTATATGTTGATGTTTATTGATTGAATTGGATGATGTTTGTGATGAATGCTTGATTGTTGTATTTGATGAATGAATATTATATTTTATATTGTTATAACTGAAAGTTCCCTATGGGTTGAAATGATACACACCCAAATGAATTATAGATTAGGGAAAAATCATTATGGGTCGAAATGATAGACTCGAGCAATTTTATGGATTTTAATATCTTCGAATTTGCGGATTGAAATGATGTATGTCCGTAAATATAAATTATTTAAATTTCAGATTGAAGTGATAAATATATGTATCACTTGACCCTATGGTATAAAACTATATATGGACACTGGATTGGTTAAATTAAATGATTTTTAAAGCTTTAATTTTTGAATCTTGTTAAATGATATTTTGAAAGAGAAATTTTATTTCTACGCATCGAATTATTATCGGAATTCAAGTTTTATGATAAAATTTGAAATTGGTTTAAAGGTATTGTTAAAAGAATTTAATTGAAATTTCAAAATTGAATTTGGAATAAAAAGTGAAATGTGTCAGAATTGAGTTATTTGAGTTGTTTGAAATAAAAATTTGAAACGTATTGAAGAAGAAATGATTAAAATTGATATTTCAAACATGTTTTGAAATCGATATAAGTGTAATATTTGATTTAGAATGTGAATGGAGACTTGAATTGGATATGTTGATTTAGAAATTTAAATGGTTCTATTTTGTTGAAATGAAATTAATGGTAAACTGATACCAATTTCAAGATTTATATTTTTAACATAAATTGTGATAAAACATATTATTATTAAGATTAAGATTTTCAACTTTTAAACTAATTAACCTATTTTAATTTATTTTAAATCTAATTAATCTATTTTAAAGCTATTTAATCTATTTCAATTATATTTAAATTATTTTGAATCCATTTAACTTTCTTAAATCAATTTAATAATATTTTACCTAAAATTTTATTATTTATAACTTTTTTCACTATTTATAACCGTTTAAACTATTTTCTAAATTTTCAAACGAAGAAAAAGGGGGAGTGTTTATTGTCAAATCCAGATGGTTAAAATAAATGCAGCAAAATGATATTACAACCTAAGTTGGATTTAAATTACATATTTGATTCAGATATGAAATTTTGAAATGAGGGTTGTAAGCTCTTTTGAAATATGATTTTGAAGTGAATATAGTTTGGAAATGAATATGATTTTAAAGGGATATGATATGAAACTAAATATGATATTTTGGTATAAAATGTGAATTGACTTTTGAACTGTTAAAGAACCATCCAGCGTGTAATGACCCAAGATTTTAGGAATTTATTTTGAAAAAAAAAATAAATAAGTTTAAAACAATTTTTTTTAAACCAATTCTAAAAGGGAAATTGATATGGCTTGATATGGTGTAACTATATGAGTGTATATGTGGGCATAGAGAATACATATGAAATGAAAAGCTAAATCTCTAAATAATATGAATAAGCACATGTGGATGTGTATGGAAAAAAAAAATATGTATATATATATATATATATATTTACAGATAAATAAAGAAAATCCTCAAGTGTGCTATATGCAGATATATATGTATATATATATATATATATATATATAACTAAGGATACATGTGCATATGTGTGTCAAAAATAATAATATAAATAAATAAATAAATATATATGAAATAAATTGCTGGAAATCAGATCACACATTTAGCATGCAAATAGACAAGAGAAAAGCATTTTCTGGAAAAGTAAAATTTCTGAAAATAACCAAAGTAGTTAACCACTCTCTTCTTCACCAAATTAAGCCAGGGAGGGTAGAACTTTGGGTTCAAATAAAAAGGCAGATAACATAAATTTTCTGATGGGCAAAAATGTCTTTAGCTAGTGCCTGAAAACCCTATACCCTGCATACATAAGCAGTGATATGAGGAACTTCCTCTTCCCCGGATAGCTCTTGAAAAAAAAATATATATATGCATTTTATAAAAATAAAATAAGTGAAGAAAAGGGTTGAAGGCAGAAGCTTACCAATCAACTAGGGAAGTAAAGGAGAACTAGGTGAGAAAACTCACTCAAAAATTTAAGGCAATAAGTCCTAATGAAGGCAGCCAGTTTATAAATTAATTTTATTTTATTTAAAAAAAAAATATGTAACTGTCTTTTAGAAATTAGAGATACTTTGATACTAGATGGTTGTTCTGTTTGTTTTATTTTATGTGAATATTTTAGGTATATGATCAGTATGCATAAAGAAGTGTCTTAAAAACCCAGATCTCTTCCTGATATGATAATGTTAGAAATATGGATAAATACCCAGAAAATAAAATGATAAATATAGGCAAGTAGTGATTGGATTTGGCTCAACCCAGAAGAATTAATAAACATGTGAGCTGCAATATACATATGTGTATGTGCTGAGGCTTAAGATAAAAAGGAATCAGGGGTGCAATAGGTTTGCCTATGTGCTGATACTCCTGAATTCAAAGAAAATATACAATACCCATGTACTCAGCAAATGAAATCCTGTTATTTAGGAAGCTTAGTAAATCTGAGTTTAACTGAAACACAGATGTTTGCAAAGCCATATGCCAATATTAGTTGCCTATACTTCCTTGGAAAAAAAAAATATAAATATTTATTTACCTGTGCAGAAGCTTGTTTATTAGACATGTATATGAAATTGCCTGTTTGTTTCCTTGGTTATGGATGATATGAAATGCTATGAGATGAATGCTTGTTATAGTGAGATGACTCATTGAATAGGTTTGCCATGGGAAAATATAAAAGAGATAGTACCTAATAACCTGATTAGGAAATGGGTCAAGACCACTGCAGGAATGACTTGTATTCTTGAGTAATGCAAGTTGACACATGGCTTGTTTAAGTCCTGAGATCTTTGTGTAATGAAGTGAATTAGTTCATTACAGTGTGTCCACTGATTCATATGTTTGCAGATGAGACCAGGGTAGATAAATATATCAAAGAAGAAATATTTGATATGAAGAGGAACTAGGAATAAAATAAGGGGAGGGAATAAAATGATTTAACTCATGTTAATGATTTTTCTGTTCTGTGGGAATGATTATTTGATTCATGATTAATTTGTTTGCATGAATAAATGTGTTATGTCTACACAAAATCTCTGGAAAGAAAGATTAGTGTGCACCAACACAATGACACAGAACCTGCACACAAGTAATAATTGTTTTCAAAGAGGCAGAACTATAAGTAAATGTACTTAATTCAATTTTTACTGAATTAATAAACTGTTTTAGTGGATTTTCTCATACCAGACAGGTGTCTGACCCTAGTGTGCTAATGGCATCTGGGGTGTCTCATTTTATATGGGGCAGCTTCAAATGCTTTTTCAGGAACAGCAGCCTCTAAGTAAGAGTAGGAGCAAGGATTTGAGAAGAAGATTATAGCATGCTAGAATTAAATAGATAAGAGCTTAAATGATAAAATGTGCATGTATAGATATTTTTGAATTACTATTTGTATTAAGTACTGAATGTTGGATTGGATATTCTGCCAAGTATTTGGTTAAGGAATTTACTTATAATTAGAATCTGGAAATCTGAATACCTTTGTCTAGAAAGTTGAAGATGTTTATCTATAATTTTATAAGTAAATTGAGTGAGAATTTTATGACAAATAAGAAGGTTATACTTTATAAATGTATTATGTGTCTGCATACCTTTTCTAAAAATGCAAATTTTATACTATGCCAAAAATTTTATATATTATTCTTAAATGAAGAAAGGATCTGAAATATAGGAGTTGAGGACCATGTCCATGAAAATATATATATGTATATGTTTAAAAATGTTTTGATTCAGATACTAGTACCTCAGTACCAAGGTAATAAAGGGATGAATCTGAATCCTTTATTTTTAGATTGAAGTTTTGAAAGAAAAATATGCCTTTTAAAAGCCCATGAAGTATGCCAGAACTAAGAGTTCAAGTGAACCATGTTTCCTTTGCAAAGTATTTACAGAACTCAGGAGATTCACCTTAGTTTATATTTCATTTTAGTTTAGCATCATAGCATCAAGGAATTAGGCTTCTGAAATATGTTACTTACTTAGAAATATTCCAAAAGAAGAAATTATACCTGGTAGATTTTATAGGAGAGCTAATTTAGAAAATGACAGAAGCTTATATCATTTTCAAAGCACATGCACTACACCATTAAAGTTTAAAGATAAATATCACAAAATTGTCTGATTTCTTAGATTCATATTTCATAAGGAATCTACCCTGTAATCAATAAAAATAATAATCAGGCTGATGTCCATATAAATGCAGTTTTATTACATGTATTGAATATAGCTATGTGAGAATTGATTAAATCTAATCAATTAAATTATTCTCTTGTTTTACCATAACTCTGATTTAAACAAGAGGTGCACATGCATCTCCATATGTGTGTGTATATGTTGTGAATATACTGATATGTTTATATTGGTAAACTTGATGATCCTGGATAAAGTTGTTTACTTGAAAAAGGGAAAATGACTCTGGGCCTTAGAAGTATATATATATATGATGATAAATATATGTATATCATTAAAAAAAAAAAAAGAAAAAAAAATTAGGTGCAAATTAGAGAGGGTCACTACATTTGGTATCAGAGCTATGTTATTAAACATAGCAGAAATATAGATCAAGTTCTCTGAAAAAAAAAAACCACTAAAGTAATTAAATTACCTATCAAACTAACTAGCTATGTAAATTATTACTAGCAAACTATGGTTGGAAGACCACCAAGTCAGGGAGCAGGATCTTCCAATGCACCACCAATGGTCAATCTGCAAGACTTGGTGAGGGCATTTAGGGATGGGGCAGGACAAAGGCAAGAAAATCCCCATGAAGAGCTCTCAAAACTACTCAAGACGTATACTCATTTAGGAGGAAAAAGCTTTGAAGGGACAGAGAATATTATGGAAATTCAAGCATGGTTGAGAACATTGGATAGAATTTTTAATGACATGCAACTGGATGATCAAAGAAAGAGGCAAGTGGCTTCAAGGCAGCTAAAAGGAGTAGCTTTGAGTTGGTGGGAAGTAATCATTGCAGGAAGAAATGAGAATGAACTCACTTGGAACCAATTCAAGGAGATGTTGGAAGCAAGGTTTGTACCAGCATCAGCTAAGGCTACCTTGCTAGAAGAATTTATTAGACTTAGGCAAGGAACCATGACTGTCACAGAATACACTCAAAGGTTTGAGGGACTTTCCACATATGGAGCAATGCTGGTGGCAGATGAAGCATCCAAAAATGATAGGTACATAAAAGGTTTGAACCCAGGACTTAGCAGGGCTATGTTACCTTATGCTGACAGGACCTTTGACCAAGTGATAGATTTAGCTTTGAGATTGGAGCAGCATGACAAGGAAAGGGAAAAATTCAGAAATTTCAAGAACAATAACAGTAAGAAGAGTAAGGGGAGATATCATCCTTATGATAAGAAGAAAGAAGAGGCCAGTAACAAGTCTACTGGGGATATTAAAGCTAAGGAAACCAAGAAGAAAATTGTGTGTAATCAATGTGGAAAAGAAGGACATATCAAACCCAGATGTCCAGAATTGAAAGGAGGAGCTTTCAAGTGCTATTTATGTGGGAAAGAGGGGCATATGAAAAGAAATTGTCCTGACAATAAGCAGCAAGGAAAGTTAGCAAACTTGGGAGAAAAAGGAAAAACAGTGGAGGCCAATGCTGAGGAACACAGACAAGTGGAAGGTATACTATTTATTTGTAATATACCCATAGCAGTAGTATATGATACTGGGGCAACTCATTCTTTAATTTCCTATGAATTAGTTAAAATGCTGAAATTAAGTTGCATATTGGTTGAAACCCCTTTACACATACAAAGTCCACTGGGAAGTTCTAGTGTTTTAAACATGATTTGTGTGGATGTGGAATTAAACATAGGTGGAGATATTTTTATTTCCAATTTATATGTTTTAAATTACCCAAACATAGGTGTCATTTTGGGAGTAGACTGGTTAAGGCAATTCAAGGCCATAATTAACTTAGATTCATCCACCATATCATTGCAAAACCATGGAAGCCAGAGGATCACATTTTTGTGTGAAGTGTCTAAAGGAAGAAAATTGTGTCATTTAATTAATTTGGGTAAAGATATCAGTGAGCATATTGTTGAAGAAATTCCCATAGTCAAGGAATACTTGGATGTTTTTGAGGAAGTAAATGGTGTTCCAAACCATAGGCCAGTGGAATTCCAAATTCATTTAGTTCCAGGTGCAAGCCCAGTGATTAAAAAGCCAACAAGAATGGGGCCAAATGAACTAAAAGAATTAAAGAAACAATTAGAAGAATTAGAAAATAAGGGTTTTATAAGACCCAGTCATTCTTGCTGGGGGGCACCAGTGGTATTTGTTAAGAAACAAGATGGTACCTTGAGACTCTGCATAGATTATAGGGAATTAAACAAGGTAACCATTAAAAATAAATACCCACTGCCAAGAATAGATGATCTTTTTGATCAATTGGCTGGAGCAAGAGTATTCTCTAGACTAGATTTAGCATCTGGTTTTCATCAAATGAAGGTAGAAGAATCAAGTATCAAGTACACTGCCTTTAACACTAGATATGGGTTGTATGAATTTTTGGTTATGCCATTTGGCTTGACCAATGCACCCTCATACTTTGTAGATTTAATGAATAGAACCTTTAGAGATTATTTAGACAAATTTGTGCTTGTTTTTATAGATGACATTTTAATTTATTCCAAAACAGTGGAAGAGCATGAAAGTCATCTGCATATGGTTTTGTCTAGACTAAGGGAAAAAGACTTAAAGGCAAAATACTCAAAATGTGAATTTTGGAAAGAGGAAGTGCATTTTCTTGGCCATGTCATATCTGCCCAAGGGATTTCTGTGAACCCCAATAAAGTGGTGGCTATTCAAGCATGGAAGAGGCCAAGCACTGTGAGTGAAGTGAGGTCATTTATGGGTATGGTAGGGTATTATAGGAGATTTATAAAAGATTTTTCAAAAATATCCACCCCACTTACTAACCTAACCAGGAAAAACCAAGCTTTTGTTTGGTCAGAAAAATGTGAAAAGTCTTTTGAACAGTTAAAGGAGGCATTAGTGAATGCTCCAATTTTAAAAGTACCTCATGGAAATGAAGAATTAGTTGTATACACTGATGCTAGTGGGTTTGGCTTGGGAGCAGTGTTGATGCAACAAGGCCAAGTCATTGCATACGCATCTAGACAACTTAAACCCCATGAAGCAAGATATGCAATACATGATCTTGAATTAGCAGCTGTGGTATATTCTTTGAAACTTTGGAGACATTATTTGTTAGGAACTAAGTTTAAACTTTACACTGATCACAAGTCTTTAAAATATTTATTTTCACAAAAAGACTTGAACATGAGGCAACATAGATGGGTGGAGTTTTTAGCTGCTTATGACTTTGACATACTCTATACACCAGGCAAAGCAAACAAGGTTGCTGATGCTCTAAGTAGACAGCATGCAAAATTGGCTATGATGATGATAGAAGAATTTAAGGACTTTTCTTTGCTGACTGAGTTAGAAATTGGAGAGAATGGTTGTGTACACATGGATGTGCAGATGCATGGTGGACAAGAAAATAAAGGGAAATTAAGCTTAATAACACTTGAACCAGATTTAATTTTGAAGGTGGGGAAAATGCAAGAACAGGATGCAAATTTATTAGAGAAGAAAACTCTCACCTCAAAAGGGGAGGAAGTGATGAAGCATCATATTGATGAAAATGGTTATTTAAGGTACCAAAACAGAATGTGTGTGCCAGAGAACATAGAATTGAAGAAGGAGATATTAGATGAATATCACCGAAGCAAATACTCTATACACCCAGGCAACACAAAGATGTACCAAAATTTGAAAAGAGACTTCTGGTGGAAAGGGATGAAATCTGATGTAGCTAAATATATTGCCAAATGTATGACTTGCCAACAAGTCAAGGCTGAAACCCAAAGACCATCAGGATTGATGCAGCCTCTTAGTGTACCACAGTGGAAGTGGGAAGATATATCTATGGATTTCATAGATGGACTGCCTAGATCTAAGAAAGGAAATACAAGCATATGGGTAATAGTTGATAGGCTAACTAAAGTAGCACACTTTATCCCAGTCAAGTCAGATAGAAAAGCACCAAAATTAGCTCAAGTTTTTATGAAGGAAGTGGTAAAGTTACATGGTATTCCCAAAACCATTGTGAGTGACAGGGATACCATCTTCACCTCAAAATTCTGGAGAAGCTTTCAAGAAGCAATGGGAAGTGAACTATGCTTAAGTACTGCCTACCACCCTCAATCAGATGGACAAACTGAAGTAGTAAACAAGGTTTTGGAGGACATGTTGAGAGCATGTGTATTGGATTTTGGGGGCAACTGGGAAGATTATCTTCATTTAGTTGAATTTACATACAACAACAGCTATCAAAGCACCATAGGAATGGCTCCATTTGAGGCCTTATATGGTAAGCCTTGTTTGTCACCTGTTTGTTGGGTAGAAGCAGGAGAAAGGGCCATTTTAGGGCCTGAGTATATACAAGAAACTAAGGAGAAAATTGAGTTGATAAGGAGAAGAATGGCAGCAGCACAAGATAGGCAAAAGAAATTTGCAGACAGGAGAAGAAAGCAGGTAGAATATGAAGTGGGAAATTTTGTTTTCATCAAAATCTCACCTATGAAAAATGTATTGAGATTTGGAAAACAAGGAAAGTTAACCCCAAGATATATTGGGCCATACAAAATTCTGGAAAGAATTGGTTCCTTAGCATATAAGTTGGAGTTGCCAGAAAACATGCAAGGAATACATGATGTTTTTCATGTATCACAACTAAGAAGGTGGGTACATGACAAGGCAGAAATTTTAGAGACCCCAACCCAAGTGCAAATAAATACCAATTTGGTTTATGAAAAAGATCCAGTGGGAATTTTGGCAAAAGATGTGAAGAAATTAAGGAATAAATCACTGAAACTTGTGAAAGTGCAGTGGAGTCTTGATCCCAATGATTGCACATGGGAATTAGAAGACAAAGTTAAGATGAACTACCCTAAGCTATTTTAAGATTAAAGGTAATTGTAGTTAAAAAAAAAAAATCGTTTTTCCAGTGGATGAATGTATTTTTAGTTATTATGATAGGACTAAAAGATCTATTTGATTATGTACTTGTTCTCTGAATTAAGTTTGAATTTGATTTAAGCCTAGGAAAAATTGTGGGACACAATTTCTAAAAGGTGGGGTGTATGTAATGACCCAAGATTTTAGGAATTTATTTTGAAAAAAAAAATAAATAAGTTTAAAACAATTTTTTTTAAACCAATTCTAAAAGGGAAATTGATATGGCTTGATATGGTGTAACTATATGAGTGTATATGTGGGCATAGAGAATACATATGAAATGAAAAGCTAAATCTCTAAATAATATGAATAAGCACATGTGGATGTGTATGGAAAAAAAAAATATGTATATATATATATATATATATATATTTACAGATAAATAAAGAAAATCCTCAAGTGTGCTATATGCAGATATATATGTATATATATATATATATAACTAAGGATACATGTGCATATGTGTGTCAAAAATAATAATATAAATAAATAAATAAATATATATGAAATAAATTGCTGGAAATCAGATCACACATTTAGCATGCAAATAGACAAGAGAAAAGCATTTTCTGGAAAAGTAAAATTTCTGAAAATAACCAAAGTAGTTAACCACTCTCTTCTTCACCAAATTAAGCCAGGGAGGGTAGAACTTTGGGTTCAAATAAAAAGGCAGATAACATAAATTTTCTGATGGGCAAAAATGTCTTTAGCTAGTGCCTGAAAACCCTATACCCTGCATACATAAGCAGTGATATGAGGAACTTCCTCTTCCCCGGATAGCTCTTGAAAAAAAAATATATATATGCATTTTATAAAAATAAAATAAGTGAAGAAAAGGGTTGAAGGCAGAAGCTTACCAATCAACTAGGGAAGTAAAGGAGAACTAGGTGAGAAAACTCACTCAAAAATTTAAGGCAATAAGTCCTAATGAAGGCAGCCAGTTTATAAATTAATTTTATTTTATTTAAAAAAAAAATATGTAACTGTCTTTTAGAAATTAGAGATACTTTGATACTAGATGGTTGTTCTGTTTGTTTTATTTTATGTGAATATTTTAGGTATATGATCAGTATGCATAAAGAAGTGTCTTAAAAACCCAGATCTCTTCCTGATATGATAATGTTAGAAATATGGATAAATACCCAGAAAATAAAATGATAAATATAGGCAAGTAGTGATTGGATTTGGCTCAACCCAGAAGAATTAATAAACATGTGAGCTGCAATATACATATGTGTATGTGCTGAGGCTTAAGATAAAAAGGAATCAGGGGTGCAATAGGTTTGCCTATGTGCTGATACTCCTGAATTCAAAGAAAATATACAATACCCATGTACTCAGCAAATGAAATCCTGTTATTTAGGAAGCTTAGTAAATCTGAGTTTAACTGAAACACAGATGTTTGCAAAGCCATATGCCAATATTAGTTGCCTATACTTCCTTGGAAAAAAAAAATATAAATATTTATTTACCTGTGCAGAAGCTTGTTTATTAGACATGTATATGAAATTGCCTGTTTGTTTCCTTGGTTATGGATGATATGAAATGCTATGAGATGAATGCTTGTTATAGTGAGATGACTCATTGAATAGGTTTTCCATGGGAAAATATAAAAGAGATAGTACCTAATAACCTGATTAGGAAATGGGTCAAGACCACTGCAGGAATGACTTGTATTCTTGAGTAATGCAAGTTGACACATGGCTTGTTTAAGTCCTGAGATCTTTGTGTAATGAAGTGAATTAGTTCATTACAGTGTGTCCACTGATTCATATGTTTGCAGATGAGACCAGGGTAGATAAATATATCAAAGAAGAAATATTTGATATGAAGAGGAACTAGGAATAAAATAAGGGGAGGGAATAAAATGATTTAACTCATGTTAATGATTTTTCTGTTCTGTGGGAATGATTATTTGATTCATGATTAATTTGTTTGCATGAATAAATGTGTTATGTCTACACAAAATCTCTGGAAAGAAAGATTAGTGTGCACCAACACAATGACACAGAACCTGCACACAAGTAATAATTGTTTTCAAAGAGGCAGAACTATAAGTAAATGTACTTAATTCAATTTTTACTGAATTAATAAACTGTTTTAGTGGATTTTCTCATACCAGACAGGTGTCTGACCCTAGTGTGCTAATGGCATCTGGGGTGTCTCATTTTATATGGGGCAGCTTCAAATGCTTTTTCAGGAACAGCAGCCTCTAAGTAAGAGTAGGAGCAAGGATTTGAGAAGAAGATTATAGCATGCTAGAATTAAATAGATAAGAGCTTAAATGATAAAATGTGCATGTATAGATATTTTTGAATTACTATTTGTATTAAGTACTGAATGTTGGATTGGATATTCTGCCAAGTATTTGGTTAAGGAATTTACTTATAATTAGAATCTGGAAATCTGAATACCTTTGTCTAGAAAGTTGAAGATGTTTATCTATAATTTTATAAGTAAATTGAGTGAGAATTTTATGACAAATAAGAAGGTTATACTTTATAAATGTATTATGTGTCTGCATACCTTTTCTAAAAATGCAAATTTTATACTATGCCAAAAATTTTATATATTATTCTTAAATGAAGAAAGGATCTGAAATATAGGAGTTGAGGACCATGTCCATGAAAATATATATATGTATATGTTTAAAAATGTTTTGATTCAGATACTAGTACCTCAGTACCAAGGTAATAAAGGGATGAATCTGAATCCTTTATTTTTAGATTGAAGTTTTGAAAGAAAAATATGCCTTTTAAAAGCCCATGAAGTATGCCAGAACTAAGAGTTCAAGTGAACCATGTTTCCTTTGCAAAGTATTTACAGAACTCAGGAGATTCACCTTAGTTTATATTTCATTTTAGTTTAGCATCATAGCATCAAGGAATTAGGCTTCTGAAATATGTTACTTACTTAGAAATATTCCAAAAGAAGAAATTATACCTGGTAGATTTTATAGGAGAGCTAATTTAGAAAATGACAGAAGCTTATATCATTTTCAAAGCACATGCACTACACCATTAAAGTTTAAAGATAAATATCACAAAATTGTCTGATTTCTTAGATTCATATTTCATAAGGAATCTACCCTGTAATCAATAAAAATAATAATCAGGCTGATGTCCATATAAATGCAGTTTTATTACATGTATTGAATATAGCTATGTGAGAATTGATTAAATCTAATCAATTAAATTATTCTCTTGTTTTACCATAACTCTGATTTAAACAAGAGGTGCACATGCATCTCCATATGTGTGTGTATATGTTGTGAATATACTGATATGTTTATATTGGTAAACTTGATGATCCTGGATAAAGTTGTTTACTTGAAAAAGGGAAAATGACTCTGGGCCTTAGAAGTATATATATATATGATGATAAATATATGTATATCATTAAAAAAAAAAAAAAAGAAAAAAAAATTAGGTGCAAATTAGAGAGGGTCATTCCACAGCGTGAAATAAGCGTTTGGTTGTTAAAGAGACCGGGATCGGATATTGTCATACTCTCTGCCTATACCGAAAACCACTTTAACAACCGTGCACGTGGTGGAGATTCCAGAAATGAAGTAGGGTAGTTTGGTGAATGATTTCTGTATAAGGTACGACGTGATCCTGACTCCCTGAGTTAGCTTAGATGTGACTAAAATCAGGTGCCATGCCGGGCCAAGTGAGGTCATTCCTCCGATCGGGCATATTCCTTCTATATTATATTCTGATTTCGTGGTTTGATTTGTAGCCATCTTTGATTTTGATTTGGGAGTGTGTTCCAAGGTGGGCGGTAGTAGCTACTATGTGTTACCACCAGTCCAGATCCGCAAACGGTATATCTACCCAGGCATTTCCTCGTGTGCCGTGTTCACATTCCCTAGCGTGCCTTCTACGAGTTTTTTTTGTGTCGTGCCTTTTGAGTGCTCCCTGATAACCCACTTGCGACTGGAGTTTAAATTATCTATATAAACTACAGAATTATATAAAAAAATGTTAAGGGGGATATGGGTAATGCCTTAATGCTATTTTAATACTTTAATTTACTGTAGACACTATTATAATAGCGTATTATAATAGCGTATTAAGGAGATGTCAAACCCCGTAAAAATCTCTGACGCCGTCACACTCATATTTACCGTTGATTTAACTTGCATAAGATCATTTAGTTCTGACTAGAGTGTTTTGTCTTTTCAATTCGCTCGGGTCAGCCTGAGCATTTCAGGATTTGAAGACCTTATTTCTGCATGAAGAAGACGAACATTGTATTATTATTATTTACTATATTATTCCACTGCATCATACTATTCCGCTGCATTGTTATTTATTTATCTTTTTTGTATGTAACTTTGATTCTGTGTTGTATATGTATAATCAAATGTTTTGTAAACAGCATCATGAACTGTTATTTGATTATTATATTTTGTCATTCCACTGCAAGATTCTGTTTTGTTTTCTTTCTTTCTCTGTTTTTCCTTATTTACCCAATAACAGTCTGCCCCTTTGTACGGTTTGAGTCTGATGTGTGTGGTTTATCGTCGATTTAAACCGTCCAAAAAGGCTGGTCGTTACACATTTGCTCTAATAGGTGGGAAATATATCCAACTACTAATATTTATACTACTATATATATAATATAACATCCAAGTGATAATAATAATTATCAATTCATCTAATCAATCAATAAATAATTTTAATATTTCAAATTAAAATATGGCAATTCAAATAAGCGAGATTTACTTACCTTGATTTTTATTTTGTAGAACATCTAGATTTTTAATTATCTAAATACTAACTGACTCTAAAAAATTCCAAATTAACTCCAGCTTGTATATTTCTCATCTACGAATCCAAATTCATCTTGTTTTCATGATTTTTTGACCTCATATGTAAATTTTATTAAATTTGATTAGAAATCACAATTCCCAATTCAAATTTAAATACTTAACTAAAAATTTAAAATAGTACAGTGTTATAACTTTACAATCTCCATCCTCTAGTTCGCCTAGGCTATCACGCGCGCTTTTGAGATCCCACCACGCGACTGGCACCATGCGGTTGCCTTTTTCTTATATCGATCAAAGATCGATCTCCAACTCCAACCAACGCCGATCACTTCCTCCTTTCGAGGGCTCCACCTTAATTCTAGAAACTTGTACACCCATGCTTGCCTAAAAATCGTGACTTCAACCATAGCACGTTGACGAGACTCGTGTCATGATTCCACAAATATGCACTACAGGCCTCAAAATCGCCACTACAGCTCTGGTTTGACACCCTCTAGGTCGCTTGCGATCGTGCTTCCCTCCAGCTTATAGTCGAACTCTAGAACAAACGCCCTTCGTCTCGTGTATGTACGCGCGCATAGTCGCGCTTCCTCCGAACATCAAACGTACCCCTTCCTCCACCAAGAAGCTACAAGTTGCTCGAGACTAAGATGAACGCGACTTGATCGAGATTTTTTTTAAAAATACTCGATTTAGATTTTTGATTTTCTTTCTTTTGTCTGAGCAGGAAATTCGATTTCTTTAGTTTCTAAAGTAAGATAAAGTGGAATACACGATTATAAAGGAAAAGGAGTGGCTTGCGTATGAAGATAGGCTGGCAAGTTTGACTATGAAATTATATTTAATATTATTTATTTCTCAAAATATCTCGCTTAATATAACTTAAAACTTCAAACTCATATCGAGGCGTGTCTCCTAGCGTTCCTAAGGTTATACCAATATTTCGAACATAGTGGAACAAGTTTCGAGCTTTTTAAATCGACTATTTAAATTAAATTAAATTAAATTATTTCTAGGCGTTTTTAGATCGCACGATAAAACGATATATCCAAACCCTATGAATTTTAAAATCCAGTAATAACACATTATTATGGATCCAATGAAACTAGTTTCGTTGAATTCTGAGACTGTATCCCGGATCGTTATTTTAACGCGTCGATTAAATCGACGATTTCAAAAATTGTCGAAAACACTCAAAATTCTAGTTTTTTAAAAATTATTAACTCTATTATAATCCCAATAGAATATATATCAACACTAAATATCGTTTCGATTCATATTCAACTCCAATTCAATTATTTAAACGATTTTCAATTATTAATCTAACAATTTAATTTATTCAATAAATCGCTATATTTGTAATTTAAGTTTTATTCCACTTATCTGATCGATAAACTTCATTTAAAAATTACATTAACATTTCAAAATTCAACATTTAAAATAAATTAAATTTTCAAAATCAAACGGCTGAAAATCCGGTCATTAGATTCCTCCCCCCTTAAAAGAATTTCATCCCCAAAATTGGTAACATAGGACGAATGATCTAAACCCATTACTTTCCAAAACCCACTCATTGCAAACTCGATATTCCACTTTTCTAATCTTTTAGTCCTAACCCAAACAATTAGTTTTCATTTTTAATTCAAAATCCTTCCTTCTAAATTCAAAAATCTACCTTTTTAAGTTAACAAAAATTTTCAAATTTTTTCTAACACCCTAAATTTCCAAATTTTTTTGGCCGAGTCTCTCTTGTATGGAGAGCCTTTTGCAATATGGAAAAAATGATAAAAATATACACATCGACCCACGCGATCTGAAAACACAATATATATATATATATCAGTATTAATATCCTCACTGTATTTAGTCTGAAAACTTACCTTTATTTAGTGTTTTAAGCGAGCGAGCCTATTTTATATGCAATTATACGCAACCAAAATCAAGCCAAAGATCCCCATGTACCTATACTTACTCAATTAAACACATCGATTTCATAATTTATGAAATTAATAACTTTACATCTCTTTAACCATTTTAAACACTTGATTTCATAACACTAACATGGTATATCTTGTATTTTAGAAGATACATGCAAATACAGAGTTTCAACATTTAGTTATTCACTTCAAATTCAATTTATATGCCATTTCATTCCAATTCCAAATGATTCACATACCATTTATTATCATTTAATTCATATTTATATCCAACAAATTCTTATCCATTTCAAATTGATTCTAAATCAATCTATTCACTTTCCATTGATTCACAAAATTTTATTTACCATTTACATCGACGATGAATTTTTTTCATCCCACTTGGTGATATTCATTAATAAAATAACCACTTCAGCTTATAAACTATTTAGATTTATTCTAAATCAATTTTTCAACATCTATTAATTCACATTAAATTTATTTACACAAAAATCTTGTTCAGTTCATTTTATATCAACCTGTATTTCATTCCATGCAAATTTGTTTACAATTCACCTCACAAAATAAATATTAATTTTTATTATAACCTTTTATACCATACATATATTCATTTTCACTTAAAAACTTAATTTCATATCCTAATTCATTTCAATAAAATCCCAAAGCCATATTCAATTTATTTACACCTAGAATGAATTTATTTATAACCTAAGTCATCCCTATTTCAACTCATTTCTGTTTTAATCGACAATATTTCAAAATATAGTAATTCACTTACATTTAAGACGAATTTTCATTTATAAGTCAAGTTCCACATTCAAATTTCAACTTCAATCCACAGTCCATTTTACTTAACAAAGTTAAGTTCCATTTCTATATTAAATTAACTAATTAATTTATCTAGTTATTCCACTTCCATTTTATAATTCAATATTTGATTTTTATTTCAAGAATCACTTCATTTGGTTTGACTTGAGTTCAAATTCATTCTACAATTCAAGTTTGGATTTTCATTTCTTCATCAAATATATAATCATTTTTATTTTGGTTTTTCTATTCCACTTTTCCAAATAATAAGCCACGCCACTTGTATTCACAATTCCGTAAATTCAATATTGGAGTTTATTCCATTAAAAATTTATAACTTATAGTTATATCATCGTTTTACAACCCAATATATTTCAGAAATCATTTTAAAACCATTTATACATTCATAACTTCTTTTTTACCTTTTTATCAAATCTATACCACTTCCTTTTGTAGTTTAATTTATTCAACTTGCAGAAGTTACATTTCAATTTCGTTTTGAAATTTCCAATGTCAGGTTATAAGTCCAAAACTTATTTCTGATATTTTCTAAGACATTCATCCAAAAATTTCAGAATTCAAACACCCGGATTTTTATTTCAATCACTTTGAAATCAAATATAAACACACACTTCTCTCTTTGTATATCAAACTTCGCTTTAAAACTTAAACTGGGCTTGGTTTTGTCCAAAACAATCCCCTTCGGAATTTAAAGCAACTTGGCTTTACCCAAAATCAATTCCTTTTTGGAATTTCTAAACAAAACTTGTTTCTCTCGAAAAAATCAAAAAACAATGACCACGGTAGCAATCCATCACGTAGATACTCGAAAATGAACACCAATGATGTCACGATCATCACTGGAATTATTTTCCAATGACTGAAGTGAGTTTTGTGCTTTTATCACCTTCTAAAATCCATTTAAAATAATTTTAACTCAAAAATCCTTTCAAAAATAATGCTACTTTATTTTCACAACACTTAGAAAATTCTTTCATTCGAAAATACTTCCAACATAATACTGTTATTCGTTCAAAACACTTTGGAAAACATTTCCAAAAATTTCCGGGATTTAATTTCCAACTTCAAATTTGAATCAATTTTTAGTTTTAACTCATCTGTATAAATCATGCTTATATAATCTATATTTGGTTTTATATAACCATTCCAAATTTATAATCTGGTTTGGATTATATTAATAACAACCAAACACACCAATATACTATAATAATTTCTAGAAAATTATTTCTTTCATATTAAAATATAAATTGGGTAAAATTATTTCATTTGCCCACTTTAAAACAATACTATATTGAATTGCTCTATCCAAGTGTTTAGAAACCCTTATCGATACAGTTGTATGGACTGTGCTGATTAGAATTCATAAGCCACTCGATAAATCAACCGACACAATATAAAACATTTTATACTCACTAACAAATACACGCTTATATCTATTATTACATTCATACTCATTCTAGGGTACTACTAACCCTATTTCAAATGAATAATCCCCACCAAAGCCAAGGTTCTCGCTTAACCTTCAGCTCTGATACCAAGTGTAATGGTACGGAATTTTCGACCTTCAAAAAACATCAATATGTTCACTGTAAAGTATGCCGAGCAATCAAGTGCCGAAAATAGAATATCATTAGGGGTGAAGAAGAAAACGATAGAAGAAGAAACAGGAACAACAACATAGAATCCCATAACCGTAGTGGAACAAAATATAATATATATAATAACAGATTTTTGTACTAAAGAATTTGTAGCTGTTAATATATATACAATCATCAGAGTACAACAATCAATATATCAATGTGGACAGTTATTTTAACTAGTCCTCAACGGTGCTGACTATACAGTCTACAACAGTGGAATACATACATGTTTGTAAAATACGCTTGAAATTCTCCAGCTCGTCTCCTAAGCTCCATAACATCCTAACCTGAATCTGTAATATTCGTTTTGTCTGAAGTAGTATAATAAAGTAATGCCCGAGTTAGTCTGGAAAACTAGTGTGAAAAAACACACTCAATTTGAATTATTACTGTTATCAAATCCTTTCAAAAACAAAGGTACCTCGTAAGACCACATCATACATAAAAACGACAGGTTTTTACACTACGATAACCAAAAGATTTTATATCAAATCATCTGATATTATAATAGTGTCTATAGAAAATAAATTAGAAAATAGCTGAATGCTTGCATCTCACGTTTCAGCAATATTTGATATACAATCAAAACCGTACAGGCACGTAGTGGATATTGGATTTGATACAATGACTTGGCTACTAGGGTACCGCCCGTCATAGTACTTCTCTAGAAAAAAGTATCAAGGAACTCGCTTGGATCCCCTGCCGACACATGATCGGTCTACCCTTAACCTTGATAGTATCGAATATGTTATCACCCTGGGTGTTCCCACCCTAATCGACCGTTTTCTTTTCATGCACAACCATATACATAATTTTAATATAATATAACCAAGGGTATCTAGAAAGGTGATAACATACCCTACTTGGGTGTGATCCACTCAGCCCTATTGCATCTCCCCTGTTTTAGTAATTCTCGATTGATGAGGCTTGAGGCTACATTTTACCTTTTGAATAGCATTTACACTTGGAATGCTAACACCGCCTTCCTAACAATGATGCAGTGATAACACTCATTCATACAAGTTGTCCTGGTTCTGGACAAACCAAATCTCCAAAACCTCCATCTTCATTAGCTTCACTATATCACAATTCGTAATGCATAAATCGGATCGATGTTGTTTTCGGATAATTAAATCCAATTCCGGTCTCTTCAAAACGATCAAAGGTTTGGCTAGAATTGATAGCCAATTATTTAACTATCAAATAACGTCCATAAGCAGTCGCTAGGCATTATTTTATAAGTCATTCAAAAACATTTTTTTTCAAAATACCTTTACAAAGATACATACATACATACGTGTGTGTGTGTATATATATATATTCAAATCGCGTATTTTTTTAGAATGGCGAAAGCTCCTAGATCTGCAGAAAACCCTAACGGAGATTCTGTAACCGAAGAAGACGACGACACAGGATGGAAAAAAGTGACATACAAAAACAAAGGTAAGCATCTATTGGGGAGAACCTGCAACGGAGAGAGAAACCAATCAACGAGTCTTTCCAACGGGCCCTAGATCCAAAATTCCAGAATTCAAGGAAGGGAAAATGTCATGGGCAGACGCTATTGCAGGCAACACACGTATAGAAGGTGGGGTAAATAATTTCGTACCCCTAGAAGATGCAGAGGGACGCTTTGCGGATCTGGATGAAGAGGTATTTACCTCAGCTAAAAGTATGTGGGGCATATTCATTTACATATATGTTGCAAAAAAAGACCTTGCTATATACACCTCAATGCTTACATTAAAAGAGAATGGAAACCAACAGGTAAATGGGACGTATTTCCTAGAGAAAACTGATTTTATCTTATAAAATTCAGTAATAAATTGGATTGCAAAAAAGTTCTAGAAGGAGGACCATGGTTCATTGATAGCAAACTCATTTTCACAAAGAAGTGGGAATCTAACCTATGACTAGAGAGAGATATGTTAGAAACACATCCTGTTTGGATCAAACTTATGAATCTCGATTTATCAATATGGAATGCCCATGGTATTAGTAAAATTGCCAGCCTTATTGGTACCCCCTGGCCATGGATGATTATACTAGACATGTTAAAAGATTGAAATATGCTAGAGTTCTAGTAGAAATCAAAGCTAGTGACACAATCAAAAATCAAGTCCGTGCTAAAGACAGAAGTGGAAATATATACATCCAGGATGTAGAGTATGATCACATTCCACCAGTCTGTACTAAATGCAAATGTTTTAGGCATTCAACAGAACAGTGTGAGACTGTTATAGGTCCTATTAAGCAGGTGTAAAGACAAAAACATATATTAGAGACTACTTAAACCGGGCCAACGCAAAATATACAACAAAATGAGGCGTAGAATGAGTCTATTTCTGAAGCAATATATATATATATATATATATATATATATATATATATATATATATATATCAACCAAAGTAGCTAGCTGCCAAACTGAAATACTTGCGGAAACACCTGTTGCTCTGGAAGATGCAGAACATGAAAATGCTCCATCATTGGTAAATACTGAAGAATCTGCAACTGCTCACATCGTAGTTGGGAACTCATCAGCATCAGTGCCTGTCACAATAGATGAAATACAAGATATTAATAAAGTTTTACTAGATAAACTAGACTCAGACACAGACATTGAGGAAACCAACCCTAATAAGTTTACAAAGACCAATTTAGGATTACACTAAACAATTTCTTCATCCAGAGGGTAAAGGTAAGACGAGAACAAATCTTGTGGTCTCTCCTATGAAATTGAGGAGTAGATCCTCAAACTCAAAATGACAACAATAAGCTGGAATGTAAGGGGTCTAAATAATGATATTAGACGTTTAGACCTCTTAAATCTGAGGAGAACCTATTCTCCGTCTATTATAAGTATTCTAGAAAATAAAATCAGTGACGAAAATTTAACTTTTTTACCGATTCTTTGGGAAATGATTGGAACTTCATACATAATAACGATATGGGAGGAAAAGGCAATATCCTTTTATTATGGAACAAGTTAGTTTGGACTATTAACTTACAGAAGAAAGATGATCAACAAATAACTGTTGATGCTACCAACACGGGAGGTCTAAAATTGAATTTGAGTTGTATATATGCTAGCAATTTGGCCTCACAAAGAACCCAGTTATGGCAATCAATTAAAGGCATAAATAAAATTATTAATAACCCTTGGATTGTGATAGGGGATTTCAACTCAGTGTTAAGAGCAGAGGAGAAAAAAGGTGGACATACCATGAATGTTTCCCAGCTGAAGGAATTCAATAACTGCATAACAGAGGCAGTGCTACTTGAACCTATCCATAATGGCCTGAAATACGCATGGAGAAGTGGTGAGAATAAAAAGATATCATGTAGACTAGACAGAGTGCTTACAAATGTTAAATGCATTACTTTGTTACCTAATATCAGAATTAACATTCTCCCACCATCTACTAGTGATCATTGCCCTATACTTGTTGATTTAGTAGATAAAGGAATGGTTGTTAAAGGAAAACCATTTAGATATAGCAATCACTGGCATGAACTAGGGGCTATAAAGAAGCTATTAATTTCAGTAATATACCAAGGGTTGAGGTTTCTCAATGTTATAAACTGATTCAAATTATCAAAAGAATAAAAATAGACATAAAAAACCAGAACAGATGTAGGCCTAAGGAGGGAGATCATATTGCAATGATGCAAGGAAAATGTGGTGAATTCCTAGCTATGATAGATAATGGCACTGCTGATGACAACACATGGAGAAATTATTATCAGAGTCAAAACGATTTAAAAGAAGCCCTCAGATTGAAAGCTACTGAACTTAAATAAAAAGCAAAGGAGAAATGGATTACTGAAGGGGACGAATGCACCAAATTTTTAATGCTAAAATGGAAATTTGCAGTAATAAGAATAATATCATTCATAATATTAATCAAGAGGGAAACTATACTATTAATGCAGTAGACTTTGAGGAGCAAGCAATTAAATACTATAATAAACTATTTAATGGAGAAGTCTGTTCTAACTTACCGAACATTCAATGCAGGACATAGATAAACTCCAAAGGTAGAAGGAGTTGACCAGAAAAATTACTGAGACTGAAATCCTGGATGCTCTGAATACCATTCACATCGACTCCAGCCCAGGACCCGACAGACTCGGCTCCAATTGCTACGCTATACATTGGAGTGACCTGAAAAATCACATCATATCAGCAATCGAAGAAATATTCCAAGCTGGAAAGTTTGTCAAAGAAATCAATCATACCTTCATCTGTCTAATTCCTAAAAAAGTTAATCCTTTAAAAATTGAGGATTATCGGCCTATTGCATGTTGTAGTGTGATATACAAATTTCTAAGCAAGATTCTATGCAACAGAATGATGATGATATTACCTGATCTCATTTTCGAATGCCAAAGCGCCTTCATTAAAGGAAGAAGTATTTCTGAAAATTCGCTTATGATTCATGAGTAGGTTAGGAATTTCAACAAACCAGGTACGGATAAATTCTATCTAAAAATTGACTCCCCAAAGCATATGATAAAATTAATCGACAATTTATTATTCATATGCTCATTGCTATGGGATTTCCTTCAAAATTTGTGAGCCTTATAAAAGAATGTATAACTACACCTACCTTCTCCATTCTGATCAATGGCATACCAAAAGGTTTCATAGGGTCCAATAGAGGCATTTGGCAGGGTGACCCTCTACCCCCCTATTTGTTTGCAATTGCCATGGAATACATTTCGTTACAAATGGAGTTGGATACTCATCACAAGCTTATTCAGACTATTTTTAACTTCCAGCCTACTGTGAGTCACATACTCTATGCAAATGACTTGATCATCTGTATAAAATCCAGTAATGAATCAGCATCAGCAATTAAAGACATTTTCATTAACTTAGAAAAATACACTGGTCTAAAACTGAATGAACAGAAAATCAAATGCTACTTTAACAAAACTTGCAATAGGAGAGCAGAGGTGTTGAATATCTTGAATGTGAAGGAAGGTAATCTGCCAGTCAAATACTTAAGGGTTCCATTATCTTCAAACAAAATCACAGACAGAGAATATGCAGTCTTCATTTCCTCCATCAGGGATAGACTGTAGGGTTGGAGTTCCAAACTATTATCTCTTGCCTAACATATTGAACTGGTGCACACTGTTATTCATTCTAAAGTTAACTTCTGGTTGCAAACTTTTCAACTCACTGATGTTTCAATTCAAAAAATTGAAAAGGTTTGTGCAGACTTCATTTGGAAAGGTGGTCTACATAAGATCAAATATGATAACCTATGTAGGCCCAAAGACGAAGGAGGTGTGGGACTTAGAAGACTAAAAGATACGAGAACAGTGCACACCCTTAAACAGGCTTGGAGAATTATAAATGGAAAAGGATTATGGGGAAAATGGATGAGGAAAAGATACATCAAGGGTAATTTTTGGCAAATGGCCATTGATAACAATGCTTCAGCTAATTGGAAAGCAATTATGAAAGTCAAAAAAATCTTAACTTCCTTTTGTTCTCGTGAAATTACAACTGGAAGAGAAACTGACCTATGGAGAGATCCATGGAAGCAAGGAGAATCTCTTATTGATATCATGGGACTACATACACTCTCTGATTTTGGATGCCCGAGTAATAGAGTTCAAGAGGTGATCAGTAATAATAAGTGGAACTGCTCCTCATTGCCAATTAATCAAGACATGAAAGAAGCAATCTAGTATATGCCAATTTATAATGGTAGAGAAAAAAATATATGGGTTTGGAAGCATACTAGTAATGATTTCACTTCTAAATCTACTTGGAATGAAATCAGGAAAAAAGAGAATAAAGCTGCATGGAGTAAAATCGTATAGGATCATGTCAACAACCCGAAAATGGCATTCACTGCTTATAAAGCGATAATGCGAAGGTTAGCTACAAAAGATAGGCTATCGAAATGGAGCTTAATAAGCGATACTGCTTGTATCTTATGTAATCAAAGCATTGAAACGCATGAACACCTATTTTTCGACTGTTCTTACTCAAGTTTGGTGTGGAATGCGTGCAACAATTTCCTAAATCTAACACCGCACTCAAATAATCTTGACGAACAAATCAATTACCTAACTATGAGAGACAACGGCAAAGTAATCGTACCCAAACTACACAAAATTGCCATTACTATAGCTGTATGGAACATTTGGAAGGAGAGGAATCACATAGTGTTTCAAAGCAAACAAAGAAATCACACTGAAGTCAACAAAATTGCAATTGGAGACATAAAGCTAATGATGAAAAGAATCAAGAATAACCATCTTACCAGGCTGGAACAAGTCGCAATTCGTACTGAAGAAGTGCATCAGAATCACCCATTGTTAGGAACCCTAGGTATAAGTTACCAGAATCGGCCACCGTGAATTGGAGAAAATGGATTGAAGATGAAGAATGCGTTGTCTTTTATGGAAAGGGTCCAGTTGTATTAAAGTTGTCTGTCTTTTGTACTGGTCCAAATCGGGCTAACACTTAGGGCTGAAAATGCCTTAATAAAATTTTACTCATTTTCAATATATATGTATATATATATATTCAAATCGCTTCTATTATATTCAATTGAAAAATAATTCAAATTTTTATATCCATAATAGGATTTTTGAATCCATATCAATACTTAGAGTATTTCCTTCAATTCCATTCATACTTCAACAATTTGAAGAAATATTTCTATAAAAACATTCTTGTATTCAAAATATTTCAAATCCTTCTACTTCAATACCGAGGAAATATTAATAAGTATTTTTTGTTTTGAAATTCATTTTATTTCCAACTCTAAGGAATATTCCATTTATTCATGCTTCTTCAAAACCCTTTCCCATTTCAACACTCAGGAAAAATATTATAAGTCCTTTTTCCAAAATCATTTCAAATATTAATACTTAGGAACTATTTCATATCTTATCTCCTACATTTTCAAAATTTAGAATAATTTTTATTTTAATTTTTTCCCCAAATCGATTGTACAAACTTATAATCACGTCTATCCATTTAAAACTTTTTATGCATTCAGATTCAATCTCAAAGTTCTTGTTTATTAACATTTCAGAAATTTTCTTAAGTTTCCAGAATTACAGTATAATATTTCTCTTATAAAATCACATTCACTAATTAAAATCCCATTCACAATCTCATGAGCATTTATAAATCAATTCCAATCACATCCTAGCCTCTATATATATAAAATAAATATTTTTTAAGAATAATAATTTATTTTCAAAACACACTTAAGCAATTATTTAAATATCAAAATATTTTAAATAAAACATCAAAACTTATTTCCAACCAAATATTATATAAACTAATCGGTTTACAAAGATGATTATTAAAATTAGAATTTTATTTCAATAAATATTCGATATTTGAAAAATTCACTTCTGAAGAATTTCAACAATAACTAGCTTTTAATTACATAAATTAGTAAATAATATTTCCTTTTAAAACAAAACTTAGCTTCTTAATAAAAATACATTTTTCTTTAAAAATCCCAATAACCAATTTAATTTATAAATCCCTCAAGATTCACAACACATCGATTTCATTTTGATTCCCTTGCCATTCTCACTTTTCAAAATAAAATCCACTATTTTTCCCAGAACCTATTCATATCTCGATATAAATACGCACTATGGAATTATATTCCAATTTATCAATTGATTTCATTTCCCTTACTTATAAACATCATTTATAAACTTATAACTCCTTCAAGTTCCACTTGTTTATAAAACTAATCCCATTTATAAAATATCATTATTTATAAATCCATTCCATTTATTTCACAAATCTATTTAAAATATCGATTTCAACTCCTTTACATATTTTCCAGAAATATTATTTAAAAATCCATCATTTAAAAATCATCTATATAAATTATTATAAAATATCTATTAAATTTTTTTCTTCAAATAGTTAAATACAATCCAAAATCAATTATTATTTTATCCTATTAAATTTCTTTAAAAAAATAATCCAAATTTTGATATAAATGTTTTTATACTCAAAATTTCTTTTTTTAAATCCTTTCAAATTCCAAAAAAAAATATTTATGGTATTTAAAATACCAAAAATTAGGCCAGTGCTACTATAGCATCAAATGATTAACATCTCAACAATAATCTATAACAGATTATTCTAACACATCATATATTATTATATATGAAAAGTAATCAATATAAATTTGAGGAATCTAGTTGGATCTCTCCAACTTGTTTCCCTGCATCCACGGATGTTAATACAACATAAAAATACCAATCTCGCTTTGAGGCAGGATATCGCGGCAATATGGGGTCATTCGTTATTATGCGGGGCGCATATGGTCTCATCCACTCTAATAGGTGGGAAATATATCCAACTACTAATACGTATATACAAACACACGCACACTCTACTATATATGTAATATAACATTCAAGTGATAATAATAATTATTAATTCATCCAATTAATCAATAAATAATTTTAATATTTTAAATTAAAATCTGGCAATCCAAATGAGTGAAATTTACTCGCCTTGATTTTTATTTTTCAAACTTCAAGATTTTAAATTATCTAAGTACTAACTGACTCCAAAAAATTCCAAATTAACTTCAGCTTGTATATTTCTCATCTACGAATCCAAATTCGTCTTGATTTCATGATTATTTTGAACTCGCATGCAAATTTTATTAAATTTAGTTAGCCATCAGAATTTCAAATTCCAATTTAAATAAGTAACTAAAAATTTAAATTAGTTACAGTGTTATAACTTCACCATCTCCATCCTCTCGTTTGCTTAGGCTATCATGCGCATGTCTGAGATCCCACCACGCGACTACCACCATGCGACTGCATTATCTTCCATCGATCAAAGATCGATCTCCAGCTCCAACCGATGCCGACCACTTCCTCCTTTCGAGAGCTCCACCTTAATTACAGAAATTTGTACACCCAAGATTTTCTGAAAATCACGACTTCAACCATAGCAGGTCGACAAAACTCGAGTCGTGATTCCTAAATATGCACTGCCAGCCTCAAAATAGCCACTACAGCACCGGCTCGACACCCTCCAGGTCACTCTCGATCGAACTTCCCTCCAGCCATAGTCAAACTCAAGAACAAAAGTCCTCTGCCTCATGCGCTCATGCGCACACAGTTGCGCTTACTCCCAACATCGAACATGACCCTTCCTCAATCGAGCGACTACAAGTTACTCGAGGCCAAGATGAACGTGACTCGATCACGATTCAATTTTTTTGAAATAAATACTCAAATTTTGATTTTTCTCTCTTTTATACGAGCAGGCAATTTGATTTCTTTAGTTCTGAAGGAAGATAAAGGGAATACACGATTATAAAAGAAAAGGAGTGGCTTGCGTATGAAGATAGGTTGGCAAGTTTGATTATGAGGTTACATATAATATTATTTATTTCTTAAAATATCTCCCTTAATATAACTTAAGACTTCAAACTCTTATCGAGGCCTACTGCCTGACGTTCCTAAGGTTATACACTATTTCAAACTCAATGGAATAAGTTTTTGAGTTTCAATTCGATCGTATAGAGAAGATATTTTTTTAAATCGACTATGAAATTAAATTCAATCAAATTATTTCTAGGAATTTTCTGATTGCACGACAAGCGGTAAATCCAAACTCTAAGAATTTTGAAATTTGATAATAATACATTATTACGTATCCAATGGAACTGGTTTCGTCGAATTCCGAAAATGTGCCTTGGATCACTATTTTAACGCATCAATTAAATCGACGATTTCAGAAATTATCGAAATCACTTGAAATTCCAGATTTTAAAAACTTATTAACTCAATATAATCCCAATATAATTTAGATCAACACTAGAAATTGTTTCGATTCATATTCAACTCCAATTCAATTATTTAAACAATTTTCAATTATTAATTCAACAATTAAATTTATTCAATAAATCGCTATATTTAGAATCTAAGTTTTATTCCACTTATTTGATCAATAAACTACATATAAAAATTCCATTAACATTTCAAAATTCAACATTTAAAATAATTTAACTGTTCAAAATCAAACGGATGAAAATTCGGGTCGTTACACAATACATAGGAGCACGGATCATCCCCTAACCATTTAAGTGGAGAATCACCCTATCATTTGTCCTAGGTTAATAAAACGAGAATTATGCACAATATGACATAATCAAAAATGATTGTGCCATATAATCCATGTGCTTCCCCTAGATATTTCTGCAGTTATACTTTGGTCCAAATTTGATAGTCGGTTATTTGACTATCAAATAAACAACAAACAATCACAGATTTAATTTCATAGGAAACTAACACGCTTAATCCAATAACAATAAGTAAACATCTTTTACAAATATTTTTACTAACTAAAACACTTGTCAATACTTGGAAATAATTTCCATATACTTATCTCAATGGACTAAGTATATTCATAAAACGCTATATTCAATACTTAGAAATGAAACTATGTACTTTTCTTAGCGAAATAAGTATATGCACAGACCATGGAAAATATCATATTTTCCAAGCATACAAATTGGTCAAAATAACTATTATTCAAAAACATTGTTTATTATAAACCCAAAACACTTATCCTTTTCTATTTCAAAATTTTTCTTTGAATCAATTACTAAATTATTATTAAAATATATTAATAATTCCAAACCATCTTTAATTGATTTTATAACTTTTCTTAATCATACTTGAAAATAATTCCAAATGTTTAAATTAGATAAGCTTCTAATGTAAAGAAATCATAGAGTTTCAAAACTGCATCCATAGCGACCAATGCTATCTTGACCATAACCTTTTAAATTGTTTATAACTAAATAGCATTTAAGCTCCATTCCCTTTATTTATAAAATATCTTATAAAACCTTTCCGTTTTAGTGATAAATATACTTTATAAAACATTCCCTTTATTTATAAAATATCATTTGTAAATCCATACAATTTTATTAATAAAATATCATTTATAAACATATCCTTTTATTTAGAAAATATTATTTATAATCGCTTTTTCAAACAATTACTTTATAAGTCTTTGAAATAAAGTTAATTATGAATCCTCAAATAACTAGTCCCTCGGTGTTAAAAAGGGAATTCTTCCCTACCACCAAAGTTAAGAAGGAATGATTATTTATTTGATTCATAACTTGGTTAAAATAAATGATTCGATCAAACTTTATAAACCCAATCTTTTCTTTTCCAAATCCGACATCTCTTTCCGAAATATATTTCTTTAGAAACAAACATATTTTCTTAAAAACCCTTCTTATAAAGCAATATTATTATTTAAAAGCATATCCTAAATTAATTAAATTAATGCAAACTCCATTTTTAAATTGATTAACGAACTTTAAATACAATTTATAAAATGATTACTTAAGTTTAAACATCATCATCAAGTAATTAAACAACTTAAATATCATTTAATAAAGTAATTAATTTATCTAAACCCTGTTAATAACACAATTAATTAATCTTGAATATATTTTAAAAAAAATTAATCAATTTATAAACATTGTAAATGAAAAGATTTATCATTTTAAGAAAATCATTAAATTTGAAGAACAATTAGCTTTATCATTATTAAATAATTAATTATTTAAATACCATTAGTAAATAATTAATTAATCTAAACCCTGTTAATAACACAATTAATTAATCTTGAATATCTTTTAAAAAAATTATTTAATTTATAAACATTGTAAAGGAAAAGATTTATCACTTTAAGAAAATTATTAAATTTAAAGAACAATTAGCTTTATAATTATTAAATAATTAGTTATTTAAATACCATTAGTAAACAATTAGTTTATTTACTTTAATTTGATAAATCAAAATAATCAACTGAAACTTCATTAATTAATTTATTAACCTAAACCTAAACCATGTTGATTATTGAAATTAATTAACCTTAAACCTTTTTAGTAAAATAATAAACCAACTAAAAGATTTTATTAGAATAATTAGTTAATCTTAAAATCGTCTTAACAAATAATTAGCTAAATTTAAAAATTAATTGAAACAAATTTAACCAACTTAAAAGCGTCCTTAATTAAATATAATTAACATTAAAATATCATTATTAAAATAATAATTAACATAAAAGAAATTAAATAAATAAAATTAATTTTAAAACATTGCAAATAAAATATAATTAACTTTAAATCATTATTAAATAAAGCATAATTAACATTGAAACATTTCCATTTAGAAACTAGTAAATTTCTAACATTGATCAAATTCGAGGCTTAACGACTGCAATGTTATTTAAACAAGCTACCATTTATTTTCATACTACAAAGGGGTTCATATGTTGGTGTCATAGTCAACACGGCTAGGTTAACAAGCTTCTAGCACTCAACAATTAATACGCAAGAGTTAACTCACAGTTGAGCCATATTAATTAACCCATATATTATTTAACTACACAAAGTAACATTTTACATGGCAAGCACAAAACCGAGATTTATTCTGCTCATTGATGTCCATAATAATCTACTCAATCCAATTTAACTTATGTGATGCCCCACCTCTATACCCACGCTAGCCAAGAACACTACGGTGTAATGCTGTCAACTAGCACGGAGAATAAGGATGTTGAGGAGCGACCATCCGTGTAATTGCTTTGCGCGAGCACCAATATGTCAGATAGTATAACGTGCATGAAATCCGACATACCGATACAAACACAAAGCTACTACACAGTGGCTATAATAATCTTCGGAGACAAATATAGAAATAAACATAACACAAATCAGTCACAGATAATTCATATCACAAAGGCGGAAGAAGATATGAATATATAACTAACACATGAAAGTGTATATCAGAGTAGTGGTCAAAAAGATCCACAATAATACAAAAGAATAGCAACACGTTCTATACAAAAGAATACAACCGGGAGTCTATATCTCAAGTGTATACAACAAAAACTGCTAATCTATGTGGTTAGCCAAAAGTCAGAGTAATGAATCCCTGGGGAGAAGTCAAGCAGAAGCACCTGTAACATTTCGGTCTGACCCGAGTATTATTTATAAGAAAATAATAAATGGATCAATCTAGCCATAAATATCAGATGACATGATATAGAATAAGAGATATGGCATAAACATATGATAACCATACGGGCATACTACAATAAGTATGTAATAGAAACTCAACATGAGATTAATCAATATCACAAAAATCTTCCCAAAGATCCAAAAAGGGTTTCATACCCAAAACTTGTATTCACAACAAGTCAATGACACACGAATTCACCAATGCACAAAAATTGACAAATCATATCAATGAAAATCACTAAAATTGGTGAAGCATAAACTCCAGAATTCAACACACGAAATCCAGAAATCATAAAAAGGGGGAAGGCCTATCACACGAACGGGAGCATAAAAACTCACCAACATATGTATCACACGAATGAGACGCTATCTCATGGTAGCTAGCCATTTATTTTTGACACACGAACGGCCCGAAGACCATGGGGAGCTACCCCATATGTGTGAGTCGAAATCACACAGAAACGGGGTCCAGTCACCCTCGCAGACAAAGAGACATCGCACAATTGCTAGTCTAAATCACAAAATGATCGTCATGATCAAAGAGAAGTGTCAATTACAGTAAGCTAGTAAATATATGATCTTAGCTTCATGTCCCATAACCACTAGCTTAACTTAAATATTTACGAACAAATTGTAGATCTCCACTAGAAAATTGTCACAAGAGGTTCAATCGAACAAGTCCAAGAATTAACCGACGAAGTAAACGCAAGCGTTTTATACCACTTGTTTTACTAAGCCATTTAATTAGATTTCTCATACGAGTGAGGTAAAGGTTTGTATATACTAGTAGATTGGAAAACGGTTTAAGAAAAGACTTTGTTATTGAAAATAGAGTTGAAATCATTTGGAGAAAGAGTTTTGATATTTACTACTAGTATAGAAGACCTTTATATTTTTAAAGTGACAAATCATAAAAAGGATTGTAGAAACAATCAATCATCAAAATTCACATTCGAAGACGTGAATAAAATCCAAAGAAATCAATTACCGAATCCATCGAAATGGATATTCCTAAAAATCACGAAGAAAATGTCATCAAAGTCAATAATAAATGATAACAACAAAAAGGGAATCAACACGAATCGATTAAAGTTGGAAATTCAAGCTAAATAGGCAAAAATTGGCATATTCAGACGTCTAAAAGGTATGATTCAAACGTCTGAATCTGGAAAATAAAATACTTTCCAGGATAGAATTCAGACGTCTGAATCAATAAATTCAGAAGTCTGGAAATGCTAAATTTTAGCCTATTTCCTTTCTGGTTTAATTCGAACCAATTCAGACGTCTGCAAGATTGGATTCAGACGTCTGAATACTGGGGATTAAAAATTCCCAGTATAATATACAGACGTCTGAAAATACATATTCAGACATCCGAAAATTGAATTTCAGGCATTCCCTGAACCTAAGCCAAAGATGGCCAAACGATTATCGGAAGCGATCGATCGAGCGACAACGACTAAGGATTTACGCCAAGCGACAACCCAGCCTTAATGGCTCTTCGATACGCCTCAAATATCAATGTCCAAATATCCATAAAAGGATTTTCATAGATTTTGATTTCAAAACACCAAAAATTGGAATATACACCAAATCAATCCAAACCAAAATCAATTGCACAAGAATAAGCGTTAGGAATTCATACTTAACAATCGAAGATAATTATAGACAAAGATGTGAGATAAAAATCTCACCATTGAACCCAAATCAATGAAGAAGAAGCTTGAAAACAAAGGAGGATCAACCACTCTTCAATCCCAACTCAAGAAGCTTGATTCTAAGCTTAAAAGAGAGATATTTCCCAAATTAGGTTTAGAAAATTTCTGAAATTGGGAGGAGAATGAGTTGGAGAAGAAGAAGGAGATGCTTACCAATGGGTTCTCTTAAACTTGGAGCTAGAAGTTGGATTTGCTAATGAAGATTAGGGCTTGGATTTTAATTTCCTCTTCTCTCCCCCATTATTGCTTTAGCTTGAAGTGTTAGGAATATGAAATGAAGTAATGAAGAGTTGGAGTGGAGCTAGAGTCTTAAGATGGAACATTGGGCTGAAACCCAAACTCAAACCCAAAGTGAAAAAGTAGCAAAAATTTACTAACTCCAAACATATCGAAGCTTATACTCAAAAAGGTTGCAAACAGCATTCTGAACTCAATGGAAGGGGTCTCGAGTCCTAATTCGACTGTTTGCAAAAAGTAGGTTTTCGGACTAAAATCCGACGAACGATGAAATATTTAAATAAAATATTAAATACACAATCGATAAATGTGCGGGTTGTTACAACTTAACAGTGTTATCTTTGGTCAAATAAATACCACTAATTGAGGTATGATAATTTAACAACGCTGTTATTCAAAATAGCATAATTAAATTTTTGTTCCTTTCAACATGTCATAATTTTCAAACATCTTAAATCTGCCAACAAATTATATTACAATGTTATACTAGGAAATACAATTACAGTGAAAAAATCCATGTAAAAAATGCATATCTTACGAGCAAGTTATGCACTTTTAAAACCAACACATTAATTTATCAAATTTTAAATCTACATTTTATAAAAAGAAATTCTCATCCAATGCAAATTAGGCTGAGCCAAAACAAGAACATACACCCGACCCGCGGCTCACTTCCCCTTCTTCTTCTCCTCCCTCCTTTTCTTCAATTCAAACATCCTTCCATCATTAACATGCACACGGTGCATGTTGCATACTCCCTTGACCACCAAAATGACGATCCAACCTCACCAATCAAATCCATACCGCATGAGCATCTTTTCAGCCACTACCATTGCCCACTCGCATCTTCACACCGATCTGACTTCCTAGACCAGCACCCTAAATCCAAAAATGCCACACATGCTAAGTGGAGGCCGAGCTCCAGCAGACTTCTACCATAGTAGCGTCCACCGTTGAAACCCGAATCCAACTCCAGATTTGCCAATCGATGACCCCATTCCCTAAAATACTTAACCCTAGCTTAACCCATCCTCTGCCTAACCAATGATTCCTCCCTCATGACCACCGTACCCATATAAATCATGCTAGATCGAAGAACTTACCCAAAAAAAATAGATAAAATTGATTTCTTGATTTTAGGTCCACTAAAATATTTGATTTTGATTTTTACGATTTAAAAAAAACCCTTCCCCTTTACTGGTTTTGGGGCTGCTGTGACCACCATGCTTGATGAAACAACATTTTTATAATACTAGATGCGATACCGTATAAATTTTATATTGCTCATTTTGGCTAAATCTCAACAGATTGAGGTATCTTAATTTTTTAAGTTACCGCGCTTTTGATTTTAGGTTTTAAATATTTTTATCATTTTCTTCTTTTTTGTTTTTTTTTTGTTTTTTTACAATGAAGACATAAATGAAGGAAAAAGAATGAGGAAGGAAAAAGGTAAAGAGAATAAGGAAAAACAAAAATGAAATTAGGAATGTTGAATTGATTTTATAACAAAGCAATTCTTATTTCTTCTAGCCTAAGCTAACCCATTTTTTCATTTTTTTTAAAGATGCATATCAACACATTTTCAAAATCAATGTACTACCCAAAGGATACTTAGTGGAAATTAAGGTGAGTTTTTACTTTGCTAATAGCATGGAGGATAGTAGAATGGGTTGGTGCCTTTTTGTACAATTGTTTACTTAAGGTATCATTTTGAAATTATCAACCCATCACTTAACATTTAAAATTTCAAACATATTTTATTTTTATTCTTTTCTAAATTTTCACAATATAACTTTCTCATCTTAATAACAATTGTTGTTTTAAATAGATAACTAAAGATATTACAACTTTTTACAATTTAACAATTTTATAAAAGGTCGAAATCCAGAAAAAGATTTTCAGCTACAATCTCAGCCTTTCATCGAACTACATATTTTTATAAAAAAATTCAAAAATTAAAATTACCTATTATGCATTATAAATTTAAAGGCCTATTTAATTATTCAACCATTATTTGAATATTTAAAATAAACTAAATATCCTTAAATCAAATCAATAAATTGCGGGTCGTTACATGGAACCTCTCTCACCTGCCTTTAATTGTTTAAATCACTCAGGCAAGCAATGAATGTTGGGCATCCCTTAAGGAGAAGTGTTCCTAGCTTCTAAATTCTTAGCCATATCAATCATCTGTAGGTTTTTTAATTTGTTTAGTGATGGTTTCCTAAGATAGTACTAACCGCTGAAAAGAAAATTTTCCCAGTGTGGCTGCATATGTCCTTTAAAGGACATATATATAGGGGTTTTGTATAACATTTGGAAAACATATGAATTTTTTTTCAAATATAACAAGTATGCTCTCATGCATAAACTTATTTCCTTTTTTGTCGGGCAACCTGGCACTAATACCAGCTATAACAACCCGCCCCGAAACAGACCTAGAAAAGGCCAATTGATACTTTGAGCCATTCCAAGACTGGTGGTTGGCTGGTGAAAAATTAAAACTTTACATAATATACAGGGCTATCCATCTAGCTGTAAGAATCTCACAGTGAAATGGATGAATACAATCGTAAAACATGTTGCCATAAATAAAAGCAATTCAAAAACACAGAAACATTATCATAAAGTCTTGGAATATCCCAACATGATCATCTCAGTAAATAAATCTCAAACTGAAAACAGAAATAGTAACAATATAGTTTTAAAGTCTGGTAATATGAAAGACAATAACATAAGTAAATAATAGCGGATAATCACTACCACAACAATCAAACTTTCCATTTTAGAATCTTCAGCATTACCCTATGCCCCTAACCTATTTGTTGAAATAAAGAGGAAGTCATAACAACGAAATTCGATGAAAGAAATTTCAACTTTTACCATGTTAGTAATCTGCGTGGTATTATCTAGAAATTTAATATGTCTTACATATTAAAATAGTTGCATACATGTAAGTCAATAGTAGGCTCGAAGGCCCTTCCAATCCAACTATACTAAAGTCAACTGTAAGCCCAAATGCCCTTCTAGTCCGACCTTTTACCTTTAACGTAACTAGCATTTTCGATGCATAAAGGAAACAACTGAACCACTTAATACCTTTAATGTGCTTAAGCGGACTCTTATCATTCCAGACTTGTAAAATAGGCAGATCCCTGTCATTTAAGACCTAATCACAAGACAGATTCCTACATGGTCCTTTCCTACAAGACAAACATAACCACAAAAGCTAAACTTAGGACCCATAACCGACCCGAGATGACTCACATTAAATCAACTATTAGTAGGTACTGGTTCCCAGATTGATTAGGCAAGTTAATCCTAGGGAATTAGGACTAACATCGCATCCACGGAGGGTTTTTTACTATAAGTGATGTCCCATATTAGTTCCGAATCCCACACCACTGGTAACCAGATCAAACCTGGCGGACTTCCATGTAGCTTTGAACTAATCCCACATCCTTATAACTGAATCATAACTTATATGTATGTCTACTACATACATATATCATCCTATACAAAAAATAATTGAGGCCATTTACGGTTACCCCTTATTACGCCTCTAATTAGGGATTAATTCCCTAATTTACTCTAACTTCCTATGAATTAATATTACCTAACTATTCTAATAGTACTAATTATCATGTCTATTGCACTATAATAAATATGTTATAATATATATATATATATATATATATATATATATATATATATATATATAAGCAACATATAAACATGAGCTTATCGTTAAGTGTGGAATTTAGGGTCTAATTATTACATTATCACAATCCAATAAAAATTCACTTATAAGGTACTTTTAATATATGTATCTCATACAACTCTGCAATTCCAACAAGAGTTGCTACTACCATAACCAAATAAAATAAATTGTACAAACATGAAATACTTATAACTTGTTCCATATTAATACACTAGAATGCCTTTTCTATTTTAAAGAACAAACTTTCACAAATTAGATCATCTATGTTCAATTCAACCTTTGTATACATCATTCTAAAGTAAGAAAGGAATTTCTTATTTATTTAAATGATAGAAATAGGCGATGCAACTAAAAATAATTCAATTCATACCTTAGATCCCATCTCTAATTTATTTTATTTTTTGAACCCTTTAACAATTCAATTTAAAAAGAGGGAAATATGTTGAATGTACCATAAATTAACTACTTCTAACAATTAATTAGATCCTATTGTATAAATATTAAAGACAATTATAATTCCAACATATACAAAGTTTGATATTTAATTACGAAAATTCCAGGGTTTTATTGTTATGGGGTTTTGTGTTTCTAGAACTTTCCATGGCGTATATCAGATCCAAATAGGTACAACACATATACTAGAATATGAAGAGGTGAAATTTCACTCACAGAAAATTCCTTCAATTTTGGGTTTATATTTGAATTAAACTTCTCCTGAGCCTCTAATAGATCTCCCCTTTAATATACACGAATAGATTATATGTATATTGACTAGATTTCAGAAGATAGAAGTAAGAAGGATTGAAAATTTAATTTGACATAGAGGAGAAATTATTTTGACAGGACCTCGACATTGCTATAGAATTTGTTTGGAAACGTAGGGAGGCATAGGGGTCAATTTATACAGGTAGGTTGAAATGAGAATCATTGGATTAAATTAGAACAAATCCAGGCCATTTTTCCAGGGTGTTATTACCCTGTAAAGTCTCAAACAGTCGACCGCTATACGAAGGGCAATCGACAGCTAGCGGTCGATTGGCCTTTTTCAGCCTGCGGCATTTTATTTCATTTTGTTTTCCTTTGGTTTATTACTCGTTTTATATCTAATCAAATCACCATTAGTTTCAATTTCTACTTAAAATTACTTCCAGCTTATATAAACATTCAAATTCAGATTTCAAACTTTTTAAATTCTCCCAAAATTCACATATTAAATATTAAATTCATTTAAAAAACTCAAACATCCTTAGCTTCTTCGTATGAACTTGCTTTTCAAAATATTATATTTGAAAAATTCATCAAAATATCGCAATGGATGCAATGGTGCAATTTATATGAGCAAATTTCGACATTTATAGAAATTCCATTTTTAACCTCATTTTAATTATTTAGTTTCTTATTAAATTTTACGGGGTGTTACAAATGCATTATTCAATTGTGATTTAATATTTGTATTATTCATTAAGTTTTCAATTCATTTATCCTTTTTCTCTTGAGTATAATTACTATTTTATATTTCAACATAATGAAATTTGAACTTTCTTTTTTTGCCATTACTCTAAAGTATAATTTTATGTTTATGACCTTTTATTATAATGCAAAATAAATAATATAAGACAAAAATGCATACCATAAATGCAATAGGTTTGGTCTTATACACTTGTGAGGATATGTTCCTCTAATAAAAAACAATGTTAAGTTTATACATGATCTTATACACTCAGTAATATTTTATCAAGAGAGTTTTTTTTTCATGTCTACCATTTCTATTAGTTGATCCATACTTGAGATTATCAACAATTTAGTTGTTAGCTTATCCATACATGGATGAATTTAATAATTTATTAGTTTATCCGCCTGTGTATTAATTTAATAATTGTTTTATTGTTAGTTTGAGTATTGAACATTTCTTATACTTCGTAAAATGCATCCTACACTATACACATGCATACACAATAAACATATTCATTCAACTAAAATCAACTGAATTATGCATCCATAATAATCGTACACCATAAGATATTCATATACCAAAAATTATTATATTAAGAAATAAAAAATAAAAAGGAAGTAGAAGAGTAGATGTGAAACATCAATTACTTAGAAAAGACAAAAATTTACTAGATTCCACTTAAGCTTCAGTTGGGTACAAGATATTCAACTAGTATTGGATAACAAAATACTCTAAAATAGATGATGTAATACTATCAAGAACAACTCGGTGACCATTCATCTTCTGTTCTCCTTATTTCTAAAATATCAGGTAACACCATGTGTCACAACCAACCTAATAGATGTCCTAGTAAAGAATATTAACTTTGTCATCAACTTGTTCAAATATTGCATACTATCACCAAATCAAACCACAAATTCTCTACAAGTTAAAATAAGTACAAGTTGTAAATCCGTTGATTCAAATTGAGAAAATTTCACCGACTACTTTAGGCATGATTCATTTAGAAATTTTTATTTGATAATTAGCTTCAAGAATAGAAAAGTGGGAAAAACAGTGATTTATACAATAGTTTAACCTACTGCATCATATACATACAAATAGTAAATACCCTTTGCTAGCAAAACTAAATAACTTATTGTCAAACATTTGAAAACATACCTAATCTAAATGTAAACTAAACAATAGAATTCTCATTAAACCAGGAGTTTACATATTTATTACTTTTTCTCCTTAAACCAAAGCACTGTATATGAAAGTTTATAGCCATATTTATTTTACTAATTTTCAACTATTACAAAAGGAAAAAACAAAATATGATAACAAAATTTATTAACAATCAAACCACACTTTCATATAAATAATTACAAAAAAAGAATAGTCAATAATGGGAATAAAACATGCTTAGAATAAAGTAACAATGTTATTTTTAGTGATAAATAGTGCAATAAAAATATAAATAACCAACGGCAAATGTTGAAACTTTGTGATTACTTTGCCTCTCTATCCATTATTTTTATTCCACTACATGTATAAAATTATAGCATATTAATTTTGCCATCCAACTCATGAAAGCATTTTTATAAAGAAGAATATCACTCAATATATATACACTAATTTAGGAAAAAAAATTGCACTAAAACCTGAAAAATCAATGGAAATTATTTCAAGTGAAAACAATTCTAAAGGCATCGCTCTGTCTTATTTGAGAATTTTATTCTTTACAACCTTAAAAAAATTCCTACATGTATGGATAACATAATTCTCCTAACCATGATAAATATGTGGTAACGGTGCTTCTTCTTTTAAATAGACTATCACGAAGTGGTTCCCACCCATCAAAAAAGTTGGTATCATTCTATGTTCTATTGGAATAATTCAACATAATGGGGCCACATATTTTAATGTTTGAATGTGCGGGATTTCTTGTATTTAAGTCTAATTATGTGATCTATTTTTGGAATAAACATATTATGACTTAAGGGGTATATTTGTCATGTAAAATTATAACGTGTGGATACCGGAGTGACAATTTTAGTTTGTTGAAGGGCGGAACTGAAAAATAACACACACTATATATATGGGGTTATGGTCCACAAATTATGCAAGTCTTATCATATTCTCTCTACCTTCTTCTAAAGAGAATTTAAAGATATAAGCTTGTGTCAATTTGGAAGATCTAATCCAAATTAATATTCACATCAATTAAGAATTGATGGATTCAAGTACGCCTTCCATTGTTAATTTCATATACTTATTTCACAATTGAATCAATATGGGTTATATGTATTCAGATCTAATATAGATTAATCAACAAAAATTGGTATTGGAGCCACTTATCATTGATTTTATCGAAATTTTTTCCGATTTTAAATGTATTTGAAATTACGGTTCTGAGATTTGCAACTTTAGTTGATTCATCCGATGCCTTTATTTGGATCTATGAGATTTTCTTTTTTCTTATTGATTCATCTGATGCCTTTGTTTTAGATCTACATATAATTCATGAATGAATTCCACTTTTTAAATCTGATGCCTTTAATTGTTGCAACTCTACTATTCATATTTTATTGTCATTAGTATTGCGACTATACAATTTTTTTTACACCATGTTAAGTTTTGTTTCATTCACAAGTATAGAAGCATGTTCATGCCTTTTAATGTTCTTATAATATGTGTTGTCCTATAAAAGTACCTTTATTAACCATGTATTAAGAAAAGGGACATGCAAGGTTAATGCCATTATCTAGTTTTTTGTACAGATTACTCATCATATACAGTGATGTTGATTTGTACTTTTGGACTATTTTTTCTTTAAGGCTTTATAGTTTGTTTTGGATCTGTAATAATATTACATGTACTCATATTTGCTTATTCAAATAAGCTTTCATCGAAAGCTAATCACCTGCCGCACTAATATAATAAGCTATTTTGACATGGACTATTTATTTTCGTTGCTTCCCACTATGTTTGGGATCAACCACTACTACAGTTTTATCTATTCATTTTCTTGCAATATCACATGTATGGACCATGCTATGTTAAAATTTGTTTTATCTTCTATCTTAAATATTGATGGCTAAATAAAATATACAATATTTTATCATTATTTGTTATTGCAAATACCAATATTATATATTGTTACAGTTTAAGTTGATGTCAATTTTTTTTATATTATAGTTATGAAACCAGATTTTCAACATGTATAAAATTGAAAATTGAAATTTATCGAATACGCATAAATGAATGAGTTAAAATAAACCAGTTCAAATATTATTTGGTGTCTCTTTGTAGACTAACTGTAAATATCATACGTTACAAGTGAACTAATTGAAATAACATGTCACCAAAGTGACCTCACTTATTTTAGTTATTCATGAAAAATGTTTGACGTTTGTGTGTACTTATTTCATATGGATATTAGCCGACCCAAAGGAAGACTAATATTTGGCCGAATCATTTATACATTTGTGATGATAAATATGTGACAATCATATAGTTTTGCAAATGAATATCTAATCGGCCCAAAGGAAGGTTGATATTTGACTTGAATTTGTCGTCAATGTTTGATCATTACAACAAGACTACCACTTACAATTAATATTACTGTCCAAAGACTTGACACTGAAGTTGTGCTAAGTATCTTAAGAAGAGACTTACCAATTATTTGAATTTACTACGGTTTTGTTTTATAATGTGAGCATATTTGATTGACTCTTATGTTAAAATTACAGCTAATTCAACTACAGTATCTACCAATCTTAATAACATTCCTATACTGACTAGAACAAACTTTAAGGATTGGAAGGAGAACATATTTCTTGTTCTTGGCTACATGGATCTTGACATTGTACTTAGGATAGATGCACCCACCCCTCTTACGGATGAAAGTTCTTTTGATGTTATAAAGAACTTTTAGAGGTAGGATCGTTCAAATCGCATGAATCTAATTATCATAAAGCACGACATTTCAGAGGCATTTAGGGGTGCGGTATCTGAAAAGATAGCCAATGCTAAAGATTTCCTTGCTAAGATTGAAAAACATTTTGCTAAAAACGATAAGGCGGAAACAAGTATGCTTTTGCAGCGCTTGTCAAAGCAAAGGGAACATAAGGAAGTACATTATGGAAATGTCTAATGTTGCTTCAAAAGTTAAGGCACTTAAGCTTGAGCTTTCAGATAATTTGCTCGTGCATTTGGTACTAATCTCTCTTCCTTCACAATACAACCAGTTTAAGATCAATTATAACTGTTAAAAGGAGAATTGGACTCTTAATGAGCTCATTTCGTATTGTATTCAAGAATAAGAGAGATTGAAGCATGATAAGACTGAAGGTGTTCATTTGACATACATCCCTAAGGGAAAAGACAAAAAGAGAAAGAAGGATAAGTAAGCTGCTAAGGGTCCAATGGAAAAGAAACAACATAAATAGGTTGATGGTTGTTACTTTTGTGAGAAGGCTGGAAATTTAAAGAATAATTGTACAAAATATCACACATGGCATGTTAAGAAAGGTACATCCGTTGCTTTGGTCTGTGCTGAAGTAAATTTAGCCTAGAATCACTTGGTGGTTAGATTCCAGTGCTTCTACTCACACGTGTTTCCATGAAGGGTTGCCTGAGCTACCGAAATCCAACTAATGCTGAAAGATACATCTATATGGGTGATGAAAAATCGGTTAAAGTGGAAGATATTGGGCATTTTAAGTTGTTACTAAAAACTCAGTTTTATTTTGAATTATTTGATGCTTTAGTTATATCGTCATTTAGACAGAATTTGGTTTTTATTTCTAAGTTGGACAAATCTGGTTATTCTTGCTCATTTCGGAATGGTATTTTTAGTTTAAAAATAAATTCAAATCTTGTTGGAACCGATTCTCTCAATGTTTGTGATAACTTATATATGCTTAATGTTAATACCCCTTATTATGAAGCCTTGCACATGAAATTACATGGTACTAAAAGAAATGCTAATAAGGAAAATTCAGCCACATTGTGGCACAAGCCTTAGGTTATATATCTAAAACTAGTATTCAAAGGCTTGTGTCAGATGGCATTTTGGAATCTGTTGATTTTTCAAACTTTGATTCTGTGTAGAGTGCATCATGGTCAAACAGATCAAACATAAGAAAATAGGTGCCAATAGAGCAACCGATGTCCTAGAATTGATACATATGGACACTTGTGGACCATCCCTATGACACCATGGAATGGTGAACAATATTTTATCACATTTATAGACCACTACTCAAGATATGGCTACCTATATCGTATACATGATAAATTAGAATTCTTGGACATGTTCAAGAAATTTAAGGCAGAAGTTGAGAACCAACTCAACAAAAGAACTAAAGCTGTCAGATCTGACGATGGAGGTGAATATTATGGTAAATCTAATGGATCGGGTGCACAATGTCTAGGACCATTCGCCCAATTCTTAGAGGAACGTGAAATAGTCCTACGGTACATCATGCCAGGTTCACCTAGCATTAATGGTGTTGCTGAGAGACGAAACATAACTCTTAAAGACATGGTGAGGAGTATGATTATTCATTCTTTCTTATCAAAATCACTATTATGTGAGGCATTAAAGACAAAAGCTATCCTTAATAGGTTACTCACCAAAGTAGATGCCAAGACGCTTATGAGCTTTGGATAGGCAAACAGGCCATTCTAAAGCATTTTCATATTTGGGGATGTCCAGCTGAGGCAAGGCCTTATAGGCCAAATGAAAGAAAATTGGACTCTAAAACAGTGAGCAGCTAGTTTATTGGTTATTCTGAGTGATCTAGGGGCTATGAATTTTATGATCCCACACTAAAGAAATTTTTAAAGACGGGAGCTGCAACATTTTTTAGAATGTTGAGTTAGGGGGAGGAATGAAGTAAGGAACATTGTTTTTGAGGAGGAATCATCATCTATGATTCCTGTTGCAGTTACTTCTTCTGACAATGTTCGGATTATCATTCCTGTCATTAATGAAGAAGTTAATCTGAAACCACAATAAAACAATATTAAAGAAAACCCTTTTCAAGGTGAGGATAATGTTCCACAATAATAAATTCAACAACCCCAAAATGAATTACCACTAGAGAGAGGAAAGATGCCATTCCGGATGATTATGTGGTATTTCTTCAAGAAATAGAGGATAATAATGGATTGGTGGAAAATGATCCTATCAACTCACCAAGCAACGTAAGATGCTAATTCTCAAAAGTGGGTAGAAGCCATGAATGGAGAGTATAAATCCATGAAAGACAATAAAGTTTGGGATCTTGTCTCTTTGCCTAAAGGTAAAAAAACCATTGGTTGTAAATGAATATTTAAAATTAAGAGGGATGCAAAAGGTAATGTGGAAAGAGATAAGGCTCGTCTTGTAGCAAAAGGTTTTACTCGAAAGAAAGGCATCGATTTTAAAGAGACTTTCTCTCCGCTTTCAATGAAAGACTTTTTTAGAATATTTTTGGCGCTTGTTGCACATTTTGACCTTGAGTTACATCAAATGGATGTTAAAACGACACTTTTCAGGGGAGCTAGGGTTTGGGTTTTGGTGTGATTCAAACGTCGATTGTCAAATCCGAGATGATATTCGAATTCGTGATGCGTCATAGCATCTTGGTAATGACTTTGGCATCTACGACCTTGAAATGATGTGCATGACATTTTCATGGTAGAGTTTCAGAGTAGCAGGTCGCGATTAGGGGGGCTGTAGGAGCTCGAATTTTGGGTATGGGGTAGTCAGGAGTGTCGAAAGGAAGATGTTGGCGAGGTCGATTTGGTCAATAGTGGTGTGGGTGGTTCGTGCACGTGCACATTATCATGCATCCACTTTAATTTACTGGAGCAAGGAGGGAAGAAAAGGAATGGGGAAGAAGGAGTGGGTTTTGGGCCATCGTATCGCGTGGGTATGGGTTTGATAATAATAAAGTTATATATATATATATAAATTATTAATTTAAAAATCCAAGTTCTTAAAAAAATTCATATCTCATTCATTTTAGGTCCAAAATCCAACACAGTTAGTCGCGTTGGCTTCGTATTAACAAGATCTTGGCTATGGAACCAGTTTGGTTGAAATTAGAGCTTGCTGAATTTTCAGATAAATTCAAACGCGTTCGGATTAAATTAGAACCATAACGCGAAAACGACAATAAAAATAAATGTGAGTAAATCTCACTCATTTGGATGATTGGCATTAATTTTAAATAGCGAAAAAATTATTGATTGATTGGTTAAATTGATAAATTGTTATCAGTTGAATGTGATATAGTATATAGTAGATATATATTAGTAGTTGGAATGATATTCCCGCATATTTTTAGCGGATGAGACACTATGCACCCCGCATAATAGCGAATGACCCTATATTACGACGATATCCCCCTCGAATTGGGATTGGTATTTTTATATTGCATTAACATCAACGGTTGTAGGAAAACAGATTGGAGGGATCCAACTGGATTCCTAAAAAGTGTTGAATTAAATTTCATATATATTGATAGATAATTTGTTTGTGTGATAGATTATTGGATAATTGGAATCTATTGGATGCTATGGTGGTTTTGGCTTAGATTTTTTGTATTTTTAAATACCAATAATATATGTTTTGAATTTGGAAAGAAAGAAAAAATAAATTTGGAAGAGAAATATTTATGGTGAATTTTGGATTAATTAAAAGAAATGAAATTGGTAAAACAAATAGTTTGACTTTAGATTGTACTTAACTATTGCAAGATATTATAATAGAAATTTTAAAAATATTGCACATAAAGGATTTTAAATAATAATTTTTAAGTGATTCTTGTTTAATATAAAAAGGTTTCAAACTTGTAGGAGAAAAAAAAGAAATTGGAAATAAATATCAAATCTGTTATGCCGAATCTTAAATAAGATTCTAAATTATGAAATAGAAGTAAATCGAGATATGGTTTTGTTTTAGCATATAGTTTGGGTTGTTTAAGAAATTATTTACAAATGAAAATTAATTTAGAAATCAATTTAGGATGGATTTAAATGAAGTGAAACCGTTGTAAATGGAAGATGTAACCATGGGATTTATAAACAAGGTTTCATAAAGTAAAGTGAATAATTATCACTTGATAAATTGAAGTAATAAATTCACGGTGAGAATTTATAGTGGGTGGGTAAATCGGTTTAAAAATAAATGATAGATTTATTTTTAGAAATGCGAATAAGGGGATTTACGAAATTAGGACGTAAATCAAATTGGTGGTAAATCAAGAGGGATTTATAAATATTAGACTCGCTATTTTTGAATTGAAAAAAATATATTTTATCGAGATGTTAATTTTGTTTTAAGAAGAGGATTTTAAATTATTAAACAAGGTAGATTAAAAATGTTTAAAAATATTTCAGAAAGTTAGTTATTTAGCTTTTTTTTTAAAATTGTCAAAATGAGTTATAAATTTTATAAACAAGTCTTGTAAATCGACTAGAATCTTACTAATAAATCAGAATGAACTATTGTTTCAAAGTTATGTAATTATTTTAAATTGTTTAAAGTTTATTTAATTATTAATTAAGTCAGTTTATAACGAGTTGATGTTAAGTTAATTATTATTTAAGAATAAATCGGTATTATTGTTTTAAAAGATAAATTATTCAATATTAATACTATTTTATATAATAACTTTTATAGAAGTGTATTTTCCCTAATTAAACTTGAAAAATTTGTATAGAAATTTTATAAGTATTATTTTGAGAAAATTAAATAAAGTTTTCAAAAAGCAATGGTATACTTTCATGGCGAAATCGAAGGCAGAGATTGCATGCAGTTAAGTTTTGGATTTCTTTGAGATAGAGACATAATCATTGAGCTTTGATGAATCCCTAGTTGATACCGCTGGTGCTTTCCACATTTATTTTAAAAAGTTTTCAAATATTTTTGTAAAGAATTGTGACGATACGAATTTTTCGCGCTCGAAATATAGCTGAAAAAGCCGTCCGTTCCAAAATAACTAATGAAAACTACCAATTTAACATACAATCTTATTTGATAAATATACAATACTGCTAAATGTATAGGATACAAATTCAATTTAGACAACATAATCAGAGTAAATAAATTAATCTACAATGTGTGCATACCTAACTTAAACATTATGCAACTACTGCTGCGCACTTTGATAGAGGGACAGCAATATCCAATCCTGCGAACTCAATAAACAATGTAAATGCGGAATAATATAGTAAGCAGGAGAAATACAACAACAAGTCACCAATAAACAGTTAAACAGGAAAAATTTATATTATTTTAGGGGCTGCATCACTACCACTTGTGACTGCCTACGTACCCCTATTTAATTGGGTACCCAATTAGATACAGGATCAAGCCAACGTAGTTCTCCTATCACAAATAGGACTCATCGAGCCTACGATGCAACAAACAATATGCAATTCTCACTACATAGCATATATCATGCAAATGTAGATACTAAGTCTACCCACTTAGCTTAATCCTTAACTTTAGATTTTCAAATCTAATTATCTTTACGAAGATTATCTCTTGAATTTTATTCTCGAATCTTTATTTCAAACCATTTGATATACATATCTCTTTTATATCAATTTATACTTTCACTTCGGGATTTAAAAAAACAAATCATTTCTGAAACATTCATTTGGAAACTCCAAACACTATAATAAATGCATATCAAACTATATGCACCATGACCGAGAGGTTTCTCCCATCAACAAGGCAACTGGGTCCCAGCCTTAACACAATCGATAAATAAGTATATCCCTCTATTCCAAGAGCGAACTATACCAAAAACACATGCCCACCTTTTTTGTTACGGGTTACCCGAATCATTGGTAACATAAAAAATCACTTTATATCCCGAAGTAATAAATCATTTCACAATAATATTCGGAAATACTTCAAGTGTATAATAATTTCCATTTCCAAATCCTTTCAGAAATCATTTCTAAAGCATCGGGTTTAGTCCTTGAGTTTTCTCCGTTTATAAAACACGTTTTATAAACCATTAAAATCAGTTCAAATATTTATCTCCAAATATTTCTATTTCCATTTTGAAAATCCAACTTCAATTTCTATTTCAAAACCAATTTGAAATAAATCAAATGTGCCGCTAACTATCTTATAGCCAAATCTTGAAATAAATCATACAGAGTTAACTTATAATTATTTTCTACCAAACCCATATATATGGATAATTAATTGCTCATAAACTGGTCGAGCAAAGTTAACAACCAATAAATAATAATCAGTACTCATAAACTGGCTGAGCGCAATCCAAACAACCAAATAATCAATTAACATCAATAAACAGCGACACATCTATTTATTAAATAATAATTAATCAACAGATTAATTAACTTCAAAACAATTGTTTACTTGCAAGCACAGAACGATGTTTTATTCTGCTCAATGGATGTCATAATGAAGTTTACTTATTTAACTACGTTAACCATAATTAAATTTAACGACTAATAATTTATCAATAAATTATACTTAACCCAAGGTGTCAATATTCTGTACTAGTGCATTCTATTTGTTGCTACGAATCTAACGTCGAAATTAAACCCCGGGTTAAACGGACTTTGTATGGGCAGTTATTCAATTTTATAGTTAAACTAAATTAATTAGCTAACTAATTTATAAACTAAATAAGTAAACTAATCAACTAAAATAAATTAAACAAATTGGAAACTAAACTATTAAACTAAATAACTTAACTAAAATAAATCTCACTCAACTTTTCAGCAAGCCCAACCTATAGTCACCACTGCGCTAGAACACCCAGATCCGAAAGCAAAAACAACTCCCCTGACCCTAGTGCAAAAGAACACATTAATGTGGACCAAATTGAAATTTCCTTTTGCTTGAACAGTAGCTCCAAAATACCCTTCGCCTTTTTTTTCATGCGCATGTACCACTACCATTCTTCAAGCATGTTACTTCGGACGTCACCCATGCCACAGCCCATTACCGAACTACCTAAAGCCCGCTTCCAACCTCCTTCCCCTTATTCTTGCATCTGCCATCTCCAGGCCAACTCTGGCCAAGCTTAACGTCTTCATCTCCAGACCAGCCTGCACATCCATGCACATGCATTTGCACTCACACCACCATCTCCATATATACTCACATGCACACGCACCGATACACACAAAATACACGCATGCACTCATGAATACACATGAATTATGTATGAACACACACAACACACTTGAAGCAAATTTATCTAGTAATATCTCCTATATGGCACTATGTCGATTGCAACATAAATGAAAGACGTAGCTTACTTCATCCTCTACAATTTTGATGTTCACGCTTTTCTCTAATTCTTTGTATATTGGGAGATAATGGAATTATTAAATGAAAAGAGAGTGTAACAATGCCTGTTGCTAAAAAATGAAAAAAATCAAAATATGTGTTCATGCGAGATTTTTGAACGACTGAAAGCAGTATGGTCAAATATAGAAGAGTGTTTGTACATATATAGGCTAATTTACTTACTAGCAAAGGAATGAACGTACAAACCATTTAATGCAAACACTCCACCCATTTAATGCAGATACGGTTGCATTGAAGGCATGAGTAAGGAGGAAGGACAGTGACATGTATGCTTGTGTAGAATAAGAAAGATATTTCTTGTTTAAAGTTTTAATATTATAGTTTTTTTTTTCGATACCCCGTTATATCGTGCTCTGCTTATTTCGAATCTAAATCAATAAAACAAATATACGATCGCAGTAAGTATGATGAGGTGATCCTAAAACACTAATAATATAGACCGGTTATTGAGTTCTGTTAATATCACAAAACACCACTATACGCTAATTATACGTCAACGAAAAATGTTAATATTTTCCAAATTAAAAATAATGGAAAAATCCTATAAAATAAACTAAAATAACGTCATCAAAAATCAAGTCTTAATTCGAAACACATATTTTATTATAATTTGATTCAAATCCGAATATTTAAACTAAACTAAATATTGAAATTTGAATACCCAAATTTGCAGGTCGTTACAAACTTCCCCACTTAAAAGGATTTCGTCCCCGAAATCACCAGGACGGAGAAATATAACGAAAACAAACAATGAACAAAAGCTAACCACTCCAAAAATAAAAATATCACCCATAACCCCGGTCGGAGGTACGGTGCCTTACCCTATCCATTTTATTTATCAAATTAAGGCAGTTTCATTTTAAAATTCTAGGTTGATTTACTAACCTATATGAATTTTGCTTTGGCACTTAACCAAAGCTCTGATACCAAATGTGACGATACGAATTTTTCGCGCTCGAAATATAGCTGAAAAAGCCGTCCGTTCCAAAATAACTAATGAAAACTACCAATTTAACATACAATCTTATTTGATAAATATACAATACTGCTAAATGTATAGGATACAAATTCAATTTAGACAACATAATCAGAGTAAATAAATTAATCTACAATGTGTGCATACCTAACTTAAACATTATGCAACTACTGCTGCGCACTTTGATAGAGGGACAGCAATATCCAATCCTGCGAACTCAATAAACAATGTAAATGCGGAATAATATAGTAAGCAGGAGAAATACAACAACAAGTCACCAATAAACAGTTAAACAGGAAAAATTTATATTATTTTAGGGGCTGCATCACTACCACTTGTGACTGCCTACGTACCCCTATTTAATTGGGTACCCAATTAGATACAGGATCAAGCCAACGTAGTTCTCCTATCACAAATAGGACTCATCGAGCCTACGATGCAACAAACAATATGCAATTCTCACTACATAGCATATATCATGCAAATGTAGATACTAAGTCTACCCACTTAGCTTAATCCTTAACTTTAGATTTTCAAATCTAATTATCTTTACGAAGATTATCTCTTGAATTTTATTCTCGAATCTTTATTTCAAACCATTTGATATACATATCTCTTTTATATCAATTTATACTTTCACTTCGGGATTTAAAAAAACAAATCATTTCTGAAACATTCATTTGGAAACTCCAAACACTATAATAAATGCATATCAAACTATATGCACCATGACCGAGAGGTTTCTCCCATCAACAAGGCAACTGGGTCCCAGCCTTAACACAATCGATAAATAAGTATATCCCTCTATTCCAAGAGCGAACTATACCAAAAACACATGCCCACCTTTTTTGTTACGGGTTACCCGAATCATTGGTAACATAAAAAATCACTTTATATCCCGAAGTAATAAATCATTTCACAATAATATTCGGAAATACTTCAAGTGTATAATAATTTCCATTTCCAAATCCTTTCAGAAATCATTTCTAAAGCATCGGGTTTAGTCCTTGAGTTTTCTCCGTTTATAAAACACGTTTTATAAACCATTAAAATCAGTTCAAATATTTATCTCCAAATATTTCTATTTCCATTTTGAAAATCCAACTTCAATTTCTATTTCAAAACCAATTTGAAATAAATCAAATGTGCCGCTAACTATCTTATAGCCAAATCTTGAAATAAATCATACAGAGTTAACTTATAATTATTTTCTACCAAACCCATATATATGGATAATTAATTGCTCATAAACTGGTCGAGCAAAGTTAACAACCAATAAATAATAATCAGTACTCATAAACTGGCTGAGCGCAATCCAAACAACCAAATAATCAATTAACATCAATAAACAGCGACACATCTATTTATTAAATAATAATTAATCAACAGATTAATTAACTTCAAAACAATTGTTTACTTGCAAGCACAGAACGATGTTTTATTCTGCTCAATGGATGTCATAATGAAGTTTACTTATTTAACTACGTTAACCATAATTAAATTTAACGACTAATAATTTATCAATAAATTATACTTAACCCAAGGTGTCAATATTCTGTACTAGTGCATTCTATTTGTTGCTACGAATCTAACGTCGAAATTAAACCCCGGGTTAAACGGACTTTGTATGGGCAGTTATTCAATTTTATAGTTAAACTAAATTAATTAGCTAACTAATTTATAAACTAAATAAGTAAACTAATCAACTAAAATAAATTAAACAAATTGGAAACTAAACTATTAAACTAAATAACTTAACTAAAATAAATCTCACTCAACTTTTCAGCAAGCCCAACCTATAGTCACCACTGCGCTAGAACACCCAGATCCGAAAGCAAAAACAACTCCCCTGACCCTAGTGCAAAAGAACACATTAATGTGGACCAAATTGAAATTTCCTTTTGCTTGAACAGTAGCTCCAAAATACCCTTCGCCTTTTTTTTCATGCGCATGTACCACTACCATTCTTCAAGCATGTTACTTCGGACGTCACCCATGCCACAGCCCATTACCGAACTACCTAAAGCCCGCTTCCAACCTCCTTCCCCTTATTCTTGCATCTGCCATCTCCAGGCCAACTCTGGCCAAGCTTAACGTCTTCATCTCCAGACCAGCCTGCACATCCATGCACATGCATTTGCACTCACACCACCATCTCCATATATACTCACATGCACACGCACCGATACACACAAAATACACGCATGCACTCTTGAATACACATGAATTATGTATGAACACACACAACACACTTGAAGCAAATTTATCTAGTAATATCTCCTATATGGCACTATGTCGATTGCAACATAAATGAAAGACGTAGCTTACTTCATCCTCTACAATTTTGATGTTCACGCTTTTCTCTAATTCTTTGTATATTGGGAGATAATGGAATTATTAAATGAAAAGAGAGTGTAACAATGCCTGTTGCTAAAAAATGAAAAAAATCAAAATATGTGTTCATGCGAGATTTTTGAACGACTGAAAGCAGTATGGTCAAATATAGAAGAGTGTTTGTACATATATAGGCTAATTTACTTACTAGCAAAGGAATGAACGTACAAACCATTTAATGCAAACACTCCACCCATTTAATGCAGATACGGTTGCATTGAAGGCATGAGTAAGGAGGAAGGACAGTGACATGTATGCTTGTGTAGAATAAGAAAGATATTTCTTGTTTAAAGTTTTAATATTATAGTTTTTTTTTTCGGTACCCCGTTATATCGTGCTCTGCTTATTTCGAATCTAAATCAATAAAACAAATATACGATCGCAGTAAGTATGATGAGGTGATCCTAAAACACTAATAATATAGACCGGTTATTGAGTTCTGTTAATATCACAAAACACCACTATACGCTAATTATACGTCAACGAAAAATGTTAATATTTTCCAAATTAAAAATAATGGAAAAATCCTATAAAATAAACTAAAATAACGTCATCAAAAATCAAGTCTTAATTCGAAACACATATTTTATTATAATTTGATTCAAATCCGAATATTTAAACTAAACTAAATATTGAAATTTGAATACCCAAATTTGCAGGTCGTTACAAGAATGGTTAGTGAACGTACTTACTCCGATAAGATAAGTACATACCTTGTGATAAAGAGATTTAATTTATTAAAATTAAATTAAATGAGACTTAGTGTTTTCAATGGAAAATGAACTTTTTGGTAGAATGATTATTTATCTGATAGTTAAATAGCCGACTATCAAATCTGGACCCAAAACATAACTTTGCGAATATCTAGGTGAAATAAGGGAATTATATGGTACAGTTACCGTCGAAAGGTTCTATACTTTACGTATAAACTCATTTTGTTCTTTTAGGATGAAAACAAGGAAATCTGTCCACTAATGGCCAGTAGGTGATCTCCGATCTTATTTTCGTCTATTTATTTCCTAAAGAACCGGGGTTGAGTTTACCAGAAATATCGAACGTTGTTTCGAAGTGACTGGGATTAGATAAGTTATTCGAAAACCACTTCAATCCAACGAGTACGTTTTCGAAGTGAAGAAAAGAGCATGGAATCGAAGATGGAGCAGTGAAGTGCAAGGGCTAATCACTACTAATCCTGAGGATGATTCCAAAATGGATGTAGTAGGAATAGTGCCTTTGGTTTCGTTTAGACCTAGAACGTGCTTGTATGGATGAATGCTATCAGCACATTACCATTGGAGGACAATGAGCATTCCAAGTATAAATTCCTTAAAATGTAATCGTAACCTCAAGCCTCATCAATCGAGAATGACTGAAAATCAGGAGAGATGCAGTAAGGCTAAGTGGCCGCATGCAATTAGGTTATGTTTATCACCTTTCTAGACACCCTCGGATTTTATTACTATGGTGCGTTGAAGAACTCGGTAATGGTAAGAATACCTGAGGTGATAGCATATTCAGTACTATACATGGTTGTGGTAGTTTGGTCTTGTGTTGCAGGGGATCCTGGTGAGGTCATCGGTACATTTTTCTAAATGTGTACTGTGATAGGTGGCACCCCAGTGCCTAGTCATTTGTATGGAACTCATTCTCCGATACGTGCCTTACAGTTTTGGTTATAGAGCTTAGTATGCTGGAATTTAATTAATGTAATAATTTGGGCTATTTTAATAAGTATTTATACCTAGACACTATTATAATATCAGATGATTTTGATATAAAATGTTTTGGTTATCGTAAGGTAAAAACCTGTCGTGTTTATATGTGGCGTGGTCTTACGAGATACCTTTGTTTTCAAAGGTTTTGCTAACTTTAATAGTTCAAATTGAGTATGTTTTCTCATGCTGGTTTTCCAGACTCGGGTGTTATTTTATTATAATGCTCTGGTCAAACTGAGTATTGCAGATTCAGATTAGGATGCTATAGAGCTCAGGAGATGAGCTGGATGACGAAGTCGTATTACACATATTTGATTTTATTCCGCTGCGTATTGCACATTGTATATTCAGCACTTGTAAGGACAAATAATTATAACTGTCCAGTGGGTTATTGATGTGTTGTACTCTGATAATGTAATTTGTAAATAATAGTGGTAGTTCTTTTTGTATAAAGACATGTTATTATCTATTATATATTGTTCCGCTGCGATTGTGAGATTGTGTGTTGTTGTTTCTATTTTCTTCTTCTACCTCCTTCTTCTTTTCCTCTAATGATCTGGTATTTTCGGCACTTGATTTCTCGGCATGCTATACAATGGACGTATCGATTTTCGAGGGTCGAAAATCTAGGCCGTGACAATATGCCTTATTATGGTTGTTTGTTCCGCATATTTTGCATGGCTTATTATTTTAATTCATAAAGTTATAATATTAGTATCTCACTATTATTTAGATATAGTCTGACCCGTTTATTATTCTAATACTCGGGCTAGGCCGAGACTTTATAGGTATAGGGTGTAATGGACGGGGATTTTCGACCCATGAAAATCGGCATCAATACGTCCACTTTATAGAATGCCAAGCAATCGAGTGTCGGAAACACCAAATCATTAGAGGTGAAGAAGAAAAGGACAGAAGAAAAGTCTGACGACCTGACTTTTTCTTACAGAAAGTCGCATCATCTTGAAGAAAGAAAGAGATAGAAAAGAGAAAAGATAGAGAAGAAAGAAGAAACAACATCAGAATCTCATCAGGGGAACGAATAAATTATATTAATCACATAAGTATTACATAATATACAACATCAATCAGAGTTACAAAGCTTATACATCAAATACTAGACAGTTATAAACACATGTCTAGTCTTTACAACTCTAATACAACAAAGAGATACCAACACAGCGAAACACTATATATATCTACCACGTTGAAGCCTCCTGATCCATTTCTCCTCCATAATTCATCAAAGCTAACCTGAATCCCTTAGCTACTCGTAAAAATTTGAGTACCCAAGAGTTTAAGAAAACAGAGATAAACTCTGAGTCAGACATGGGTCAGGTGCTAGTAACAGGTTAAAGTTGCTTAACTTTGAAAAACCTTTGAAAACAAAAGGTATCACGTAAGACTTCCCACACATAAACATGGGTAATTTTTTACCTTACGCTAACCAAAACATTTGATAGGAAATCCAGTGATATTATAATAGGGTCTAGGGTTTTCAAGTAAAATACAGAAATAACTGGAATGCTTGCATCTCACGTTCCAACATAGTTGGGAACAACTAATACGTACGACGCTTATTAGATATTGGATTCCATACAATGGCAGGGCTACTGGGGTACCGCCCGTCATAGTACATGGACAAGATCAACGTACCGAGGATCCACCCTAAATCCTCTGCAACACAAGGCCGGAACCATCCCTTACTGGACAGTCCTGAATAAGACAACCCCACGGTTGGGATCGGCAACCGTCCACACAGCCGAATAAAAAGGAACTCTAGACAGGGGTACATCTCATCCTACTTGGGTGCTACCCACTTAGCCTTACCGCACCTCTCCTGTTTTAGCAATCCCCGGTTGATGAGGCTTGAGGCTGCAATTACCTTAATCAGAACACATCACTTAGAATGCTCATTGTCCACCTAACGATATTCTGAAAGCATTCAATCCATACAAGTTCGTTCTAGGTTCAAACGAAACCGAAGGCATTATCTCGTTACACTCATTTTGGAATCACCCTTAGAGTTAACGACAATAACCCTTGCACTATGAATCTTCATCTTCACTTAAGATTCACGACCTATCGTTAATTTGGATCGATGTGCTTTTCGAATATCCAAATGTGGAAACCCGATCCCGGTCTCATCGAAATCCAAAACGCCATCTTTTAGGTTCAAGTTGTTTTAAAGTTAAAACAATTCAATTGTATTATCTATATACACACAGATAGATAATTCACAATATCACAATAGATAATCTACATTATCATCACAAATAGATAATTCACATTATCATCACAAATAGATAATTCACATTATCATCACACTTCAACCAAAGTATCCATATCACACAGCATCATTATCTCATATCTGAGTTCTCAAACCATTCAAGGCAATCAGTATCATCCATCCATACATAAGCAAGGATTAATTAATCACACTATAATTAATTTAAAATGAATTAAATTAATTACTTAATTCTAATTAATTTAAAATGAATTAAATTAATTACCTCCATTATATAAATCATGCTTACCTTATCATTAATTATTACAAATCCAATTAATTAATCATTCTCTAAGTACTCATCTTAATTAATCACCCATAATTAATCATTCTCTAATTACTTTAAGTAATTAGTCTTTAAATTAATTACACAAATTAGTTATCCTTAACCACTTACAGTAATTAACCTTTAATTAATTAATTAATTATAGTTAATTACATTAATCCTTAATTAATTACATTAATTAATTACTCATTGATTAATTATTCCTTAATTAATCAACCCTTAATTACATCACTAGTTATATTAATTAATGATCTCTAATTACTTCTTTAATTAATTACTCTATTTTAATTAATTAATTACATTAAGTAATTAATCTTTAATTAGACCACAACTATTAATCACTCTTGATTAATCACATTCAGTAATTAACTACCCTTAATTACTTCATTAAATAAATAATTACTCCTTAATTAATTACCTTTAATAATTAATCTTTAATTAACTATACTATGTAATCAACTTTGATTAATCCCATTCAGTATTTAATTAGCCTTAATTAATTACATCACTTAATTATCTTCAAATAACATTATTATTTCGTTCTTAAATTAATTACACTAAGTAATTAAATATTAATTACATTCACTAACTAGTTATCCTTCATATTAATTATACAAAGTAATTAATCAAAACTACTTCCATAATTCAATTAATTACATTTAGTAATTACCCATCTTAATTACTTTACTAAGTAATTATCCCTTATTAATTACACTAAGTAATTATACTTATCAAATCACCAAGTGATTTTCCTAAATTAATTAAACTTAATTAATTAATTTAAACTTATCACATTAAACTCAATTAATTACGGTGAGTAATTAATTCCTTAATTACTTTCATTGTAACGCCCCACTCCGAGACCCATATTAACAAAGAGTATTACAAGGTAATACTGTCTGCTAATACGGAGAATAGAGCTGGATAGGAGCGACCATCTATAGCCTTGTCTTAACTATCTACTGTATACGTCGATAAATGCAGCATATTTATTTATTTATTTATTTATTTTGGTGGATCGACATATCCAATAGATACTTAATACAAAACTATAATGGCTAGAAGATCTAACAGAACAAAATATAACAACTCAAATGTAAAACACATCACAGAACAGAAGATCATCACATACATATACAGATACATCATAGAGTATACAAAATGATACATGTCAAGTGGCGTAGCAACCACAATATACAGATGAGTCGAAAGAATATACATATCAGAGTTACAACCAAGAGGGACTACCCAAAAAGGTATAACAAAAGAGGCTAGCAGAATAGTCCACGCGGAAGTAGAATAGGCTAAGTCCAAAGGTACCTATCCTGAAACACCTCGGTCTGACCCGAGTATAAAATACACGGGTCAGTCTAGCTAAACAAATCAGTTAGACAAGCTAAACAATAATGAACATGCAAGGTCATAAAGTACCACAAATATCTCTAAAAGAGATAACTCAATCATCTACAAAAGATGAATCATAACAAGCCTCATATCATCGGCAACTCAATAAACAAAGGATATGAATATCCCAAATCAAGCCAAAAAGGCAAATAACAAATACCAATGAAGGTAACACAAGTTTCCCCAAGGTAATCGCTATGTATCGAGTGGTTCAAAAGACCTACTCCGAAAGGCGATACTCTAGGGAAATATAAATGTCAATGAAACAAAAGATGCACGTGCTCAGTACTGTATAAACAAGGATCCACAAGCCCGAAGGCGACAAACCCAAGTATCTCTCGAGCGGTGACGAATGACCAACTCCAAAAGCAATACTATAGGGCAACAAACCCGAAGGCAACAAACCCAAGTATCTCTCGAGCAGTGACGATGGACCAACTCCAAAAGCGATACTATAGGGCAACAAGCCCAAAGGCAACAAACCCGAAGGCACAAACCCGAAGGCAACAAACCGTAGTGGCGAAGGTCCGGAGGCCTAGTACTGGACACCACTAACTGGCAATATGTGTCACAAACTCTCGGAAAGGAACCCGAAAAGTGTTAACGTGTGTCCCATACCACCCGTTCGCACTAAACGATTTACTAACCGTTAGTCAATTCCACACTTAAAGCAGTACAAAGTTTACCTCATCTCATCGGTAAACCAGACCCAAAGGTCAAAACAATCAAACGAATAGATCGGGAATTAACTGAAAAGATAAACGCACGTGTTCATAGCACGCGTTTTATCTAATCATTTAATTCTCCTCTCTCTTCGCTCGAAGTGCAAAATTGTGTGTTTTATATAGAAATTAAATTGAAGAAAACGAGTTTTAGGAACGCTTCAAAATCGCTCTAGAAATTGCATTTGAAATTCTCCTATTATGGAGTAACTAATTTAATACTTAAAAATAATATTAAATAATAATTTTAAAAGTCAATTTGCTTGAAAAACACTTTGTAATGCTTTATAAAACCCGTGTACGAAATCTAGAGAAAAATCTCAAAGAAATCGGAAAATATCAGAAAATTATTCCAAGTATAAAAACCCGGTGAAAACAGGCTGCGAACCCAAGTTCGACAGCAGGTTTGGACGTGCAAACCGAGTCCAAATGACATGTAATTTGGAAGGAATGTAGTTCAACATTCATACTTTAATCTGCAAAAAGAATCATTCAAATCCGATTTGAAACGAAGAATCTGCGTCGTTTCAAAGTCGGACCAAAACAAAGTTTAAAATACTGAATTACAGCAAGCTGCGAGTACAAGTTCGACAGTAGTTTAGAAATAGCAGAGCAACCCAGATTTTCATGAAATTTTAAAGAAATGTAAATCAGCACACCTACTTCAATCTGCAAAAAGAATCGCTAAAATCCGATTTGAAACGAATGAGTTATACTGTCTCCAATATGGACTCAGACCATGTTTGCGACAGTTCAAAAACCAAATAAATGTGCAGGCCTAAAAACAGTCCTGGACTCAACTTTCAGGCATATAACAGGAGATCAAATGATATCAGATTGAGCTAAAAATTGATACACATATAGTACAAAACGTCATCTATTCAACAGAAAAAAAAATGATGCAATTTAGATAAATTATGAGAAAGATATAATCGCTCAAAGTTGTACCCAGACAGTGTTTCACTGTTGGACTCTGGGCAAAAACATGGTCCAGGTCCAAGTTTGGAAGCGGATTTATATAAGCTATCTATGCCATAATGACCTGAAATTTGGTTCGCGTAAAGAAGAGAACTTCATCTTTCATAAAAAAAAAGAATCGTGCAATTTAAGAAAGAAACGAAAGAGATATGATATCTCAAACATGGACTCAGGCCATGTTTGCAACAACTCGGAAAACAAAATGTGCACAGGATATTTGCAGGCTGTGCACTGATTTTGCAGTGACGATTTGAACACTCAAATGACCATATTATTCAACCAAAATTTGCAAAAATAAAGTTTAACATATAAACTTGACTCAGAAAAAGATCCGGCAGCATTTCGTTGCCGGAGATGAAAGTTATGGATGACCAAAGTTGGCACTTTAGGCCAAAACGAAAATAGAAATACATTGAATTAACTTTTACATATGCAGCAAATTCAAGCAATTTCACAAGCAATTTAGCTAGTATTTGTGAGATATTGTTCTCACCTTGCTGATTTTCCTAAATACCTGGATTTAAGCAAAAAGATTGAAGCTTTGAGATGGATTTGACTTTAAGAACCTGTAAAAAAACAAAAAAGAGCCATGCGAACCCAAAAGAAGAGATTAAATACAAACTCAATCTCAAAACTAGATTTTGATGAAATTATTTGTATTTTGGGGTTGATTACCTGTTGGATTCTCTAGATTGCAAAAGATTTTAATTTGATGAATTTACTTGAAGAAATTGGTTTTAGATTGCAATTTGGTGAAGAGGGGTTTCTACTTTCTTCTTTACTGGTTTTTGAGAAGGAGGAAGACAAAGCAAATGAACGTAAAGTAAGTTCCTTCTTTTCTTAATTAGGCTATGGACACTAATGGGCTTGGACCCAAAAATTAAAAGAAAATAACATGGCTTGTGTTAAATAAACATCACTTATATTATAAAGGCTTCATATCTACACTAATTACCAAAACAAAAATGCATTTTCTTCATATTTTTACATAAGATAAATATGTAGACTTAAACACTTACAAAATAAAACATTTTCCACCATATAAAAAGATAAATTTATATTTTTAAAACATTGTTAATATTAAAATCTTTTATTTTACAAAAATGCACTATTTTCACAACTAAATGCAAAAGTCTACATTTTTAACTTCTAAAATTCCTCAAAAATTATTTTCTTACACAGAAAAATATTAAAAACCATCTTAAACTCAACTTTATAATTAAAACACAATTTTAAACCAATTTTCACCTTTTTATTTAAATAAATATCCTTTAAAAATCACATACTTCTTTTAAAAATTATTAAAAGAAGTAATTGGCAATAATTATTACAATTATTGCATTTTCTCTAAATAGAACCCATTTTCCATTTTTTTTATTTTTTTAACCCAAATAAATAAAATAAAGTTCCAAACTTTATTTTTCTCATTTTATTTTCAAAATTAATTGTTTATTACAAATAAACAATATAAAACTTCTAATTTTATTTAATTTACAATATTAAATTATAACTACCGTTATAATTTAATATTAACAGGTAATCTCCAAAACCAGGGTTGTTACAGACTCCCTCCTTAACAAAATTGCGTCCACGCAATTTCTATAATGGAAGTTATCTTTAACACCAATTTCATCGCAACAAGATTGAAATCAAAAGATAGGATCATAGATATTCACCCTCAACAGAGGATGAAAGGATCATGACAAGTTTGCTCGGCAAATCCTTTGTTTCCCAAGTACAGTTGTGACGCCCCACCTCTATACCCACGCTAGCCAAGAACACTACGGTGTAGTGCTGTCGACTAGCACGGAGAATAGGGCTGTTGAGGAGCGACCATCCGTGTAATTTCTTTGCGCGAACATTGATATGTCAGATAGTACAGCATGCATTTCATTTAAGGAGGAAATCCGACATACCGATGCAAACTCAAAGCTATCACGCGGTGGCTATATATAATCCTCGGAAACAAATATAGAAATAAGCATAACATAAATCAGTCACAGATAATTCATATCACAACGGCGGAAATAGATATGAATAAACCACACTTAAAAGTGTTTATCAGAGAAGTGGTCTAACAAGATCCACAATAACACAGAAGATTTTAAATAAATGCGGAACACAGATTGAACAGAAAAATCTCATATATATAATAACTGATGGCAGTTACAATACATTTGATATGGTACATATGATGCAACTACAACAGTTGACTCAGGAAGTTATACATACAAGTACATTTTCAATATAATATACATGAATACATATCTTCATATACAATTACATCGACTACTATACATGACGACTACTCCAAAAGATATGAAAGAACTTCATAGCTCAAGCAGCATCCCGAAGCTAAGAATCTACAACCTGTGAATACTCGGTCTGACCCGAGTATTAAATTCAAAAGAAAATAATACCCGGGTCAGTCTAATTCAAACTCAGTTATTAGTGCATAGAAGCAGTAATAATACGCAAAATATCCTAAAATCAAAAGCAGAAGAAATAATAATAAAAGCAGTACCGTGTGGCTGCAGTTCACGCTTGCGTGCACTGCCTTGCCACGACAGTGATAATGTACCCAAAGAATACCGTGTGGCTGCAGTTCACGCTTGCGTGCACTGCCGCGCCACAACAGTGACGATGTTCCCAATGAATGTAAAAGATGTACATGATGAATGTACATAACATACCGCACAAGACAAAAAGAATCAGAGGGGTGCACGAGAAGAAGTATACTCAAATGAGCAAGTGCACAAGGCAGTGTACAACATGAAGACACAGCCAAATGAAGGTGAGAGCACCAATGAAATGGCACCATAACACACTTCAAAAAGGGGCAGACTGCAATTGAATTGCAGCAATAACAAGGTCACAAGGAAATGGTTCCAACATAAAATGAATAAGAGGAATGCAATAGGTTTTTAAGTCGATGGCAACCAGTATATGAAATATACTTGTAGAATACTGAACAGAGCAAACACATGAATGCACAGCGCAAACGAATGCACTAAGTAAGTGACACAGCAAAAGATGCAGTTGCAGCAGTTCAAGGCAACAGTAACAACTCAAATGCGACTATGTCATATATGAAACAGTGGCAACTAGCATAAACAAGTTCAAGAGTGCCACAGAGCATATGCAACATAAAAGACATGAATGCAGTGAAACAAACATGTGTGCCCAAGATAAGGTAACCCAGCAACAAGCACAAAGCTCACTGCAACAATACTACAAGTGTAGAACAAAACAAATGTTGACTGCAATTCAAAGAAAAGTTGAAGCTGCAGCTAACACAAGCTAAAGGAAGAAAGTGCATAAACATGTATGCAATGGTGACCCAATGAAATGAGGCCAAGACATCAATTCAAGGTTACAGTTCCCAACAATGAAATGGTTCTAAATAACCATAATTGAACACTACAACTTAATCAGAGTGGAAGAGGATGGATGCCACAATGAAAAATGCAGTAACAACCGATGGAATACAAGTGAAAAAAAATATCAAACAGTCTCCCAAAACCAAATTACAGTGAATCAAAAGGAAACTGCAACAACAGGGAGTGGCAGTCATGCCAATAACATTTATTATCAACAATCAAAGTCAATGCAATTAGTAAGAAGACAACATCAGCAGATGGAAGACCAGAGAACTACACAAGTGTAGCCTCGAACCAAAACATCGAAATACAGGTCTCAATATCAATGCAACTGCTTCAGCAGTCAAAGTATAAAATAAACATGAGTCAAGACAGTGAACTAAAGACATGAATTGCAACTCAAAAGAGCGGACATGGGACCAATGTCCTAGGTTACGACTTCAAATGAATCAGTGATGCAAGCCATGCTACAAGGCTCGAGATTATATATGCAATGGAGGCCATACATGAACCAGATCACAAATCCAGTTACACCACTGAGTTCGACAATGTCAAATACAGAAGTACACAAGTGCAACAGGTCAAGAAATGAAATGTCAGATGCAAACCTAGATAACAATGATGCACGAATGCTACTGACCTCAAATGCAATGACTAAGGCTACAATATGCTCAATGCTCAAACTACAAATTGGACAGTGCAAACTACAACTTGAACGATCAGGTTATGCAACTACAATATTATGCAGACTTGAATGGACAATAGACAGTGCATAGTTAAGACATATGCAATGCAATTGTCATGAATACCAATGACACAAGAGAGGTGAACATCATAACATGGAGCTACAGACCAACAACCACATCAAACAGAAGACATGGGTCGAACAAAGCCGAAAAATGCTCACGCTAGTTGAAATCATTTCGAACAAAGAGTCGAACCAGTCAAACCATATCAAATATCAACAGCCCCAAAACGAACTCAAGGCATAAAAGTATCAACAACGAACAAATATCAAATCAAAGCTGAAGACCACGAAAACAGAAAAGCAAACGAAGTTGAACCGAGTCTAATTAGATGTGAGTACTATAAAGTACTCACCTTTGCTTTGTCGAAGTGGCCGAAGCCCTGAAATCGCCGTTCGAAGTGACGAAGTTGAACTCGAACGAGGTGACGAAGCCGCGAAATTGAAGACGAACGCAGGAGCCAATGAAGTCGTCGCCTTCGAACTGAACGGGCCCTACCTCCTGAAGACGAACGAGCGCGAAGACGAGCAGCCATAATTGACGAAGCCCTAATCTCGAAAGGGGGAAGAATGAGATGCCGCCATTATTTTTTTCTCAATCGATTTAATTAGGGTTTTAAAATAATAACGGGGGCGGGTTTGATTAATGAAGAGGGGAACGGTTATAACTCGAAAACTTCATAGCATCAAACAAAAGAAATATGGGCCAAGTTTATATTAAAGCCCGATAAACCCTTTAATAACTTTTATAAAAGAATTTCAACCCGATTTTAAAATTCCAACAGCAATAACTATCATCATTAAATCGAAATGACGATGATTACAAATTGGTGAGAAATTCCTGGGTTGTTACAGACTCCCCTCCTTAAAGAAATTGCGTCCTCGCAATCATAAGGAACAAACGGATAAAAAGTAACAACCATAAGAGCATATCATCACAAGATGAAGAAATTCGAAGTAGGAAGTTCACCATAAAGAGCATGATAGAGAAAGCCTGATCGTGATTGCTCGATGGATTCTCTGGATTCCAACGTGAAATTCAAAGGATTTGAGAACCAATAAACTTTCACGAGAAAACATCTTTATTTCGAAGGTGCCGAACCCCCGAAACATTGATGTGAATAGAATGTTGCTCAACGTCAAGTCTGGTGAAACTTCAATTTCTTCAATAATACCGGGCTCAAAAATAGAAATCGGAAATTCCTAAGACATTTCCGTAATTGGAAGACGTAGAAAACGTCATGAATAGTAGAAAATTGAGCCGGTAAACTGGAGTAGTACAATATAAACGCCAAAGAAATCTTTTAATTTCATAAAGGAAATTCACAAATTATCAAAAAAATCTAATTATCAATAGATAATTCAGAGATCTCAAATCACAAATATTCGATTATCAAAAACGATAATCAAATCAACAAGTATTCGATTATCAAAATCGAAAATCAATCTTAAATCACAAATATTTAATTATCACAAACGACGATTAAATCTCAAATATCTAATTATCAATAGATAATTAGAAACAATAAATATCTGATTTTCAAAAACGATAAATCAGAATTCATAAACATCCAATTATCAAAACGATAATCAGAAATTACCACAACGGTAATCAAATTTCAAATCACAAATTTTTCAATTAACGAGTCCGAAATTAACCGAAATAGCAAACGCACATGACCCATAACCACGAGTTTTACTAAATCGTTTAATTCACTTCATCGTTTCCTTGAAAGTGCAAAATTGTGTATTTTAAATAAATAACATTTTACGTTCTCAAACGGACAAGTCCGGAATTAAGCGAATCAGCAAAAGAAAGGGGTCATAGTCCTCGATTTTTCTGAAACGTTTAATTCGCTTCCTCATTCTTTTGAAAGCGCAAATCGTAAAGATTTTGAAAACAATTTTGATTTATATTTTGAAGTATTTTGAAGAATAACAAATTTTTTTTTAAAACACATGATTAAAATAGTAATGTCAGAAGCAACTTCGACATACGTCAAAATTTCATCGAAATAATTGGCATCAAAATATAATACCAATGAATTTTCGTTCATCAAAAATGTCACAACAATCTTCTCAAAGATAGAAAGGGATATCATACCCTAAACTTGTATTCATAACAAGTCAATAACACACGAATTCACCAATGCACAAGAATTGATAAAACTTATCAATAGAAATCACGAAAATTGGTGAAGCACAAATTCTAGAAATCCTCACAAGAAATCCAGAAAACACAAGCTAAGAGTATGAGAACTCGAACGCGAGTATGAAAACTCGAACGGAGTATGAAAACTCGAAGGAGAGTATGGAAACTCAAACGGAGTATGAAAACTCAAACGGAGTATGAAAACTCGAACAGAGTATGAAAACTCAAACGGAGTATGAAAACTCAAACGGAGTATGAAAACTCGAACAGAGTATGAAAACTCAAACGGAGAGTATGGAAACTCACCAACACGCGAGCATGAAAATTCATCAACACATGTAACGCAAAGCGAGAACGGGAGCACAGAATCTCACCTACACGTGAGCATGAAAATCACCAACACGGGCAACGCAAAGCGAGAACGGGAGCACAGAATCTCACCTACACGCGAGCATGAAAAATCATCAACACGTGCAACGCAAAGCGAGAACGGGAGCACGGAATCTCACCTACCCGCGAGCATGAAAAATCATCAACACGTGCAACGCAAAGCGAGAACGGGAGCATGGAATCTCACCTACACATGAGCATGAAAATCACCAACACGTGCAATGCAAAGCGAGACGCTATCTCATGGTTGCAAGCCATTAATTTTGACACACGAATGGCCCGAAGACCGTGGGGCGCTACCCCACATGCGTGAGTCGGAATCACACAGATTGAGGTCTAGACTAACCTCACAAACAAAGAGATGTGTGTGAGTCAAAATCACACCGACGAGGCCTATGCTATCCACGCCTACAAAGAGGTATGTGTGAGTCAAAATCACACCGACGAGGCCTAAGCTATCCACGCCGACAAAGAGATATGTGTGAGTCAAAATCACACCGACGAGGCCTAAGCTATCCACGCCGACAAAGAGATATGTGTGAGTCAAAATCACACCGACGAGGCCTAAGCTATCCACGCCGACAAAGAGATATGTGTGAGTCAAAATCACACCGACGAGGCCTAAGCTATCCACGCCGACAAAGAGATATGTGTGAGTCAAAATCACACAAATGGTGTTTAGGCTAACCGAAAAGGTATGTGTGAATGAAACCACACAAATGGTGTCTAGCCTAACCAAAAAGAGACATCGCACAATTGCTAGTCTAAATCATAAGAATGATCGTCATGATCAACGAGAAGTGTCAATTACACTAAGTTAGTGAATATAAAAGTTTAGCTTCATGTCCCATAACCACTTGCTTAACTCAGATATTTACGAACAAACTGTAAATCTTCACTAATAAAATTTGTCACAAGAGATTCAATCGAATAAGTCCAAGAATTAACCGGCGAAGTAAACGCAAGCGTTATATACCACTCGTTTTACTAAGTCGTTTAATTAGATTTCTCATACGAGTGAAATAAAGATTTGTATATACTAATAGATTGGAAAACGGTTTGAGAAAAAGAGTTTTGTATTGAAAATTGAAAACATTTTGATAAAGAGTTTTGATATTTACTACTAGTATTGAAACCTTTATATTTTTAAAGTGACAAATCACAAAAATGATTGTAGAAACAATCAATCACAAGAATTCACGTTCGAAGACGTGAATAGAATCGAATGAAATCGATTAAAATTTGGAAACCAAATCAATTCACAAGAATTCACATACAAAGACGTGAATAGAATCCAAAGAATTCGATTCCAAATCCGTCAAAGTTGGAATACCCAAAAATTCCAGAAATAGAAGTTATCAAAGTCGATAAAGGCGATAACAACTAAATGGAAAAGAAGAATCGATTATCAATTGGAAAAATCAAAGCAAAACGAGCAAGGTACTCGAGACAGAAAATAGCAGGGCAAAAGTCGATCAAGTCAGCGACTCTATCTCAACTAAGCACTGATAAACTTTTGATTCTTTACAAGATCCAAAAGTTGTTGGGCAGATATGAATAAGCCATCCAGAGATGGACTACTGGATTGAATAGCACTAAGATTGCCAGATTCAACCAAATCTTCTTCTTTAAGAAAAGAAAGAAGAAAGAAGAAGGTGATATTCACAAAAATGAATTTCAATCAAACTTGATTGATAAAACAAGGAATCATAAAGAGAATAGGATAGAACGGTACGAAGACCCGAATTAAATCCTAAAGCACGACTCCTAAATTAGACTTAGGACGATGATCCTTGTTATAGTAATTCCATATTGTTCCGAAGTTTGGCTCTGATACCAAGCTGTGACGCCCCACCTCTATACCCACGCTAGCCAAGAACACTACGGTGTAGTGCTGTCGACTAGCACGGAGAATAGGGCTATTGAGGAGCGACCATCCGTGTAATTTCTTTGCGCGAACATTGATATGTCAGATAGTACAGCATGCATTTCATTTAAGGAGGAAATCCGACATACCGATGCAAACTCAAAGCTATCACGCGGTGGCTATATATAATCCTCGGAAACAAATATAGAAATAAGCATAACATAAATCAGTCACAGATAATTCATATCACAACGGCGGAAATAGATATGAATAAACCACACTTAAAAGTGTTTATCAGAGAAGTGGTCTAACAAGATCCACAATAACACAGAAGATTTTAAATAAATGCGGAACACAGATTGAACAGAAAAATCTCATATATATAATAACTGATGGCAGTTACAATACATTTGATATGGTACATATGATGCAACTACAACAGTTGACTCAGGAAGTTATACATACAAGTACATTTTCAATATAATATACATGAATACATATCTTCATATACAATTACATCGACTACTATACATGACGACTACTCCAAAAGATATGAAAGAACTTCATAGCTCAAGCAGCATCCCGAAGCTAAGAATCTACAACCTGTGAATACTCGGTCTGACCCGAGTATTAAATTCAAAAGAAAATAATACCCGGGTCAGTCTAATTCAAACTCAGTTATTAGTGCATAGAAGCAGTAATAATACGCAAAATATCCTAAAATCAAAAGCAGAAGAAATAATAATAAAAGCAGTACCGTGTGGCTGCAGTTCACGCTTGCGTGCACTGCCTTGCCACGACAGTGATAATGTACCCAAAGAATACCGTGTGGCTGCAGTTCACGCTTGCGTGCACTGCCGCGCCACAACAGTGACGATGTTCCCAATGAATGTAAAAGATGTACATGATGAATGTACATAACATACCGCACAAGACAAAAAGAATCAGAGGGGTGCACGAGAAGAAGTATACTCAAATGAGCAAGTGCACAAGGCAGTGTACAACATGAAGACACAGCCAAATGAAGGTGAGAGCACCAATGAAATGGCACCATAACACACTTCAAAAAGGGGCAGACTGCAATTGAATTGCAGCAATAACAAGGTCACAAGGAAATGGTTCCAACATAAAATGAATAAGAGGAATGCAATAGGTTTTTAAGTCGATGGCAACCAGTATATGAAATATACTTGTAGAATACTGAACAGAGCAAACACATGAATGCACAGCGCAAACGAATGCACTAAGTAAGTGACACAGCAAAAGATGCAGTTGCAGCAGTTCAAGGCAACAGTAACAACTCAAATGCGACTATGTCATATATGAAACAGTGGCAACTAGCATAAACAAGTTCAAGAGTGCCACAGAGCATATGCAACATAAAAGACATGAATGCAGTGAAACAAACATGTGTGCCCAAGATAAGGTAACCCAGCAACAAGCACAAAGCTCACTGCAACAATACTACAAGTGTAGAACAAAACAAATGTTGACTGCAATTCAAAGAAAAGTTGAAGCTGCAGCTAACACAAGCTAAAGGAAGAAAGTGCATAAACATGTATGCAATGGTGACCCAATGAAATGAGGCCAAGACATCAATTCAAGGTTACAGTTCCCAACAATGAAATGGTTCTAAATAACCATAATTGAACACTACAACTTAATCAGAGTGGAAGAGGATGGATGCCACAATGAAAAATGCAGTAACAACCGATGGAATACAAGTGAAAAAAAATATCAAACAGTCTCCCAAAACCAAATTACAGTGAATCAAAAGGAAACTGCAACAACAGGGAGTGGCAGTCATGCCAATAACATTTATTATCAACAATCAAAGTCAATGCAATTAGTAAGAAGACAACATCAGCAGATGGAAGACCAGAGAACTACACAAGTGTAGCCTCGAACCAAAACATCGAAATACAGGTCTCAATATCAATGCAACTGCTTCAGCAGTCAAAGTATAAAATAAACATGAGTCAAGACAGTGAACTAAAGACATGAATTGCAACTCAAAAGAGCGGACATGGGACCAATGTCCTAGGTTACGACTTCAAATGAATCAGTGATGCAAGCCATGCTACAAGGCTCGAGATTATATATGCAATGGAGGCCATACATGAACCAGATCACAAATCCAGTTACACCACTGAGTTCGACAATGTCAAATACAGAAGTACACAAGTGCAACAGGTCAAGAAATGAAATGTCAGATGCAAACCTAGATAACAATGATGCACGAATGCTACTGACCTCAAATGCAATGACTAAGGCTACAATATGCTCAATGCTCAAACTACAAATTGGACAGTGCAAACTACAACTTGAACGATCAGGTTATGCAACTACAATATTATGCAGACTTGAATGGACAATAGACAGTGCATAGTTAAGACATATGCAATGCAATTGTCATGAATACCAATGACACAAGAGAGGTGAACATCATAACATGGAGCTACAGACCAACAACCACATCAAACAGAAGACATGGGTCGAACAAAGCCGAAAAATGCTCACGCTAGTTGAAATCATTTCGAACAAAGAGTCGAACCAGTCAAACCATATCAAATATCAACAGCCCCAAAACGAACTCAAGGCATAAAAGTATCAACAACGAACAAATATCAAATCAAAGCTGAAGACCACGAAAACAGAAAAGCAAACGAAGTTGAACTGAGTCTAATTAGATGTGAGTACTATAAAGTACTCACCTTTGCTTTGTCGAAGTGGCCGAAGCCCTGAAATCGCCGTTCGAAGTGACGAAGTTGAACTCGAACGAGGTGACGAAGCCGCGAAATTGAAGACGAACGCAGGAGCCAATGAAGTCGTCGCCTTCGAACTGAACGGGCCCTACCTCCTGAAGACGAACGAGCGCGAAGACGAGCAGCCATAATTGACGAAGCCCTAATCTCGAAAGGGGGAAGAATGAGATGCCGCCATTATTTTTTTCTCAATCGATTTAATTAGGGTTTTAAAATAATAACGGGGGCGGGTTTGATTAATGAAGAGGGGAACGGTTATAACTCGAAAACTTCATAGCATCAAACAAAAGAAATATGGGCCAAGTTTATATTAAAGCCCGATAAACCCTTTAATAACTTTTATAAAAGAATTTCAACCCGATTTTAAAATTCCAACAGCAATAACTATCACCATTAAATCGAAATGACGATGATTACAAATTGGTGAGAAATTCCTGGGTTGTTACAACAGTACTTATGGTTAGCGGACCATAGAATTTCATAAGCGGAACATTCTTATTTCGAAGGTGTTCAATCTTCGAAACAACTACACGAATAGAATTCGGCACAATACACAAGTCATTGAGACTCGTGATTATGCAACATAAGTGAATCAACAATCGAGATTATATCTCGAAGATACAATGAAATTGGGTTAACTGAAGCATATCATGAATACCCAAAACTGAACAGAAAATGATGCATGAAAGCAAACAAACCAAGGCGTCCAGTAATAGTAGATGGTCCTATATAACTAGGAGCCAACTTTTCCAATATACTGAAATGCACCTAACTCTTTTGAAGGAGTAACACAAATAAGCACAATCATCAAAAGAGGATTCAACAAAAGATAGGTGCTATTTCAAGCTTCCACCATAACACATGACTGCATGAATGCAAGTCATCACAAAAATCGCACTAAGGCAAGACACACAAGAATGGATTACAAGAAATTTTCTCAATTTTTTTTTCTTTTTCTTTTTATAAGAGTTTTAACTCAAATCCATTTTCTTTTATACACAAAACTCAAACTTCAGTACTTGAAAATTTTTAAAGTCTCTTACTTAAATTTTCAACTCAATCATCTTTACTTTAAATTAAAGTAGATTAAATTAGAGTTGTTCCATACTCTAATTCCAAAAATAAATATACTACAATAAGTAATATAATATTTTTCCACTAAATTTATCAAATTTTAAACCATTTTGCTTTATGATTAAAGAGGACACTTATTAGATCCTTCATCGATGGCTCTAAATATTCACTAATTAAATTTTCTCAAAATTTTTCTAAGTGTTTGATTTCTCGAAAAATTCGACGGGGTCTCCTTTGCAAGGAGAGCCCTTTACAATTTTATAAATATGAATTATATATATACATCGACAAAAAGGTCAGAACATATAATATATATTTAACACATAAACACATAGCAATTCATACCTTTCATTTTTAGCATTTGAGCATGCTTACTTTTATACTTACTATTTTTCTAATTAATTGTTCAAATATCTTCTTGCACCTGCACTTAACTTATTGAAATATATTAGCATGCACTTATAAACATATGAAGCATTAAAATCATAGTTTAAAATAAAACACAACTCAAAACTTCAAATTTTCAAATTCAGGCCTGCTACAAAAACTCAGGCTTTTGACATAGTAAAACCCATAATCTAAAAATACTCATAAAATAAAAGTTATTCTACTCAGTCCAAGATTTCCAGCGATATAAAGATCTTCAAAATCGGATTTACGCTTTGAAAGTTATGCTAAATTTACTTTCAGCTTTAAACTCAGAAATTATAAAAGAGGACAGAGATGTCCATCAGTTTTCAACTCGTTTTTTGAATAACCGAACTGCAAAATTTTGAAAAATGTCATAAAGATGATTTCTAGCTTACTGAAAGTACTCTCTTTTGCAAAAAGAATGGACCCATTTGGATTTGTAAATCACAAGTTATTGCTGTTTTAAAACATCACTTTTCAATTAAAATTTTCCGACACAAGACCTTTAATTGTCAAAAGTTTTAAATCATTGTTAAATCCAAACTACATAATTTAAGATCAAAAATCTTTTCTCTAAAATATTTATTACATGATCCTTTTTCTCCGAAAAGCCAAGACATCTAGAATTACACTATAATACATACAACAAACTTTCAAAATGGTTTACAAAGAAAACTTTTTCTCAATTAACAAACAAAGTCTTTTGAAAGAAGACCCATAATTTAATTAAAATACTTACTTTCTTACATTAGTAAGAAACAATTATCTATCCAAACTAGACTTTGGAATTACATATTGATTTTTTTTTTAAATTTCTTTCACAATAAAAAGAAATCTTATCTTGTTGCTCTATTTATTATTATTTCTAGCTTTTCACAAAAATTTGCATTTTATAATAAATGAATCTTTTATATTAAATTTTCACTTGATCCATAAACCTAAACATTTATTTTATTATCACTTAGAACTAGCCAAGTTTGATACTTAATTAAAACTTGTTTTCATTTGAACTTTACAAATACATAATTAACAAGTTTTTAACACTATTTAAATTCAAAACCAAACTTACTCTAATGGATTTTGCTCCTTATTAAATTTCATGCTAATTCAAAAGCACTAAATTAGCATTTTCTTAAATTTTCCCGGAGGCATACTTTTTTTTTCTACTTGTTATTAATCAAATGATTAAATGTTTAAACTAATCTTCATTACTATCCTTTTACTTTTTACTAAACCTGCTTCCAATCTATATTTTAGATTTCTAAACAATTCATTTTCTTAATTTGAATACTTTGTTTTATTAATCACTATCATATGATAGTTTCATCCAATTAAGGTATTTCCTTAATTAAAGTTATTTGCCATAAAAATGAATTAGCATAAGGTAATATTTTCCAAAATACTTTTCCTAAAAGCTTACTTAAGCATTTTAAATTTTCCATGTATGTAAACTTTCACAAACATGTAACGTAACCAATAATTAACACAATTTATTTAAATGAAACCATATTCAAAATTTTCAATTATCAATTTAAAAAATGATAACATCTAACTAATACATTTGTAGTGAATGACATTTCGAGGACTGCAAAGTTGACCAAGATCAACATTGCCTCTCCATTGCCCTCTATGTCACACTATTTTCATAAGTCCTTAAGTATGTATATAAAATACTTATCTTAAATGGCGGTTTAGAATTTCCAAAATCTTTGCAATATCTATATATATTTTTGCATTCAACATCCATATTAGTAAATATTGTTTATTGCTATTTCAAAAGCATGTATCACATCGCCTCGTAAGCATTTAGGAATCCCTATCGATAACGATGATCAGACGCATCGACCAGAATTCTTAAAATACTTATTAGCCAATTGACACAAGAAATTATAAAACCCCCTTTTTTTTTCTTAATGAATCTTAAACTTGGTTGTAACAATGTTTATTTTCAAAACATAAAACATTTTCTAATTATACAACCATATAATCAATTCATAAACAATCAAGTTATATACATAAGTATATCTCTTGTTAGAAAGATTCTCCATTCACATGGATGCTTTCTTTCCCAAAAATTCTTTTAGTAATTTTACTTCTTTAAAATGCATCCATGAAATTCTTAGACATTAAATTTTTATTTCATTTTAAACTTTGGTTAAATACCACTTATGAATTAAATTTCATTTTCAAAATTTAATCTTTCTAATAATTCTTGCGGTAGCTATAACTTGAAGGCACCGCAAGTTCTTATCATTTGCATTGAGTAGGTTTCTAACTCTTAATTATATCACCTACTCAATATCATTTCAACAATTACTATGCTAACAAACATTTAATGCAATTATCAACCAAACAAGCATTTATCAAAAACAAAGCATTAAATGAGCCCAGCGAAAACGGTCACACCATTTCCGCTACGCAACTCTAATCATTAAGAATCAAAACACTTAGTTTAAATCGAAGCCATCTGATGTCTAATTTTTAATATTTTAAAAATAGTGATATTTAAAACCCTTATAATGTTTTCAAACTTATTATCCATTCTAAGAAAATGAAAAGACTAAAGGCACGATTGAGGAATACGATAGTGGAAACTATATTATCACTTGTATTATACTTGGATGTACAATAATATGTGTTTCTATTCTGTGCTTATCATATTTTGTTCCGAGCTCAGCTCTGATACCATGTTGTAATGCCCCACTCCGAGACCCATATTAGCAAAGAGTATTACAAGGTAATACTGTCTGCTAATACGGAGAATAGAGCTGGATAGGAGCGACCATCTATAGCCTTGTCTTAACTATCTACTGTATACGTCGATAAATGCAGCAAATTTATTTATTTATTTATTTTGGTGGATCGACATATCCAATAGATACTTAATACAAAACTATAATGGCTAGAAGATCTAACAGAACAAAATATAACAACTCAAATGTAAAACACATCACAGAACAGAAGATCATCACATACATATACAGATACATCATAGAGTATACAAAATGATACACGTCAAGTGGCGTAGCAACCACAATATACAGATGAGTCGAAAGAATATACATATCAGAGTTACAACCAAGAGGGACTACCCAAAAAGGTATAACAAAAGAGGCTAGCAGAATAGTCCACGCGGAAGCAGAATAGGCTAAGTCCAAAGGTACCTAAGCTGAAACACCTCAGTCTGACCCGAGTATAAAATACACGGGTCAGTCTAGCTAAACAAATCAGTTAGACAAGCTAAACAATAATGAACATGCAAGGTCATAAAGTACCACAAATATCTCTAAAAGAGATAACTCAATCATCTACAAAAGATGAATCATAACAAGCTTCATATCATCGGCAACTCAATAAACAAAGGATATGAATATCCCAAATCAAGCCAAAAAGGCAAATAACAAATACCAATGAAGGTAACACAAGTTTCCCCAAGGTAATCGCTATGTATCGAGTGGTTCAAAAGACCTACTCCGAAAGGCGATACTCTAGGGAAATATAAATGTCAATGAAACAAAAGATGCACGTGCTCAGTACTGTATAAACAAGGATCCACAAGCCCGAAGGCGACAAATCCAAGTATCTCTCGAGCGGTGACGAATGACCAACTCCAAAAGCGATACTATAGGGCAACAAACCCGAAGGCAACAAACCCAAGTATCTCTCGAGCGGTGACGATGGACCAACTCCAAAAGCGATACTATAGGGTAACAAGCCCAAAGGCAACAAACCCGAAGGCACAAACCCGAAGGCAACAAACCGTAGTGGCGAAGGTCCGGAGGCCCAGTACTGGACACCACTAACTGGCAATATGTGTCACAAACTCTCGGAAAGGAACCCGAAAAGTGTTAACGTGTGTCCCATACCACCCGTTCGCACTAAACGATTTACTAACCGTTAGTCAATTCCACACTTAAAGCAGTACAAAGTTTACCTCATCTCATCGGTAAACCAGACCCAAAGGTCAAAACAATCAAACGAATAGATCAGGAATTAACTGAAAAGATAAACGCACGTGTTCATAGCACGCGTTTTATCTAATCATTTAATTCTCCTCTCTCTTCTCTCGAAGTGCAAAATTGTGTGTTTTATATAGAAATTAAATTGAAGAAAACGAGTTTTAGGAACGCTTCAAAATCGCTCTAGAAATTGCATTTGAAATTCTCCTATTATGGAGTAACTAATTTAATACTTAAAAATAATATTAAATAATAATTTTAAAAGTCAATTTGCTTGAAAAACACTTTGTAATGCTTTATAAAACCCGTGTACGAAATCTAGAGAAAAATCTCAAAGAAATCGAAAAATATCAGAAAATTATTCTAAGTATAAAAACCCGGTAAAAACAGGCTGCGAACCCAAGTTCGACAGCAGGTTTGGACCTGCAAACCGAGTCCAAATGACATGTAATTTGAAAGGAATGTAGTTCAACATTCCTACTTTAATCTGCAAAAAGAATCATTCAAATCCGATTTGAAACGAAGAATCTGCGTCGTTTCAAAGTCGGACCAAAACAAAGTTTAAAATACTGAATTACAGCAAGCTGCGAGTACAAGTTCGACAGTAGTTTAGAAATAGCAAAGCAACCCAGATTTTCATGAAATTTTACAGAAATGTAAATCAGCACACCTACTTCAATCTGCAAAAAGAATCGCTCAAATCCGATTTGAAACGAATGAGTTATGCTGTCTCAAATGTGGACTCAGACCATGTTTGCGACAGTTCAAAAACCAAATAAATGTGCAGGCCTAAAAACAGTCCTGGACTCAACTTTCAGGCATATAACAGGAGATCAAATCATATCAGATTGAGCTAAAAATTGATACACATATAGTACAAAACGTCATCTATTCAACAGAAAAAGAATTATGCAATTTGGATAAATTATGAGAAAGATATGATCGCTCAAAGTTGTACCCAGACAGTGTTTCACTGTTGGACTCTGGGCAAAAACATGGTCCAGGTCCAAGTTTGGAAGCAGATTTATATAAGCTATCTATGCCATAATGACCTGAAATTTGGTTCGCGTAAAGAAGAGAACTTCATCTTTCATAAAAAAAAAGAGTCGTGCAATTTGAGAAAGAAACGAAAGAGATATGATGTCTTAAACATGGACTCAGGCCATGTTTGCAACAACTCGGAAAACAAAATGTGCACAGGATATTTGCAGGCTGTGCACTGATTTTGCAATGACGATTTGAACACTCAAATGACCATATTATTCAACCAAAATTTGCAAAAATAAAGTTTAACATATAAACTTGACTCAGAAAAAGATCCGGCAGCATTTCGTTGCCGGAGATGAAAGTAATGGATGACCAAAGTTGGCACTTTAGGCCAAAACGAAAATAGAAATACATTGAATTAACTTTTACATATGCAGCAAATTCAAGCAATTTCACAAGCAATTTAGCTAGTATTTGTGAGATATTGTTCTCACCTTGCTGATTTTCCTAAATACCCGGATTTAAGCAAAAAGATTGAAGCTTTGAGATGGATTTGACTTTAAGAACCTATAAAAAAAACAAAAAAGAGCCATGCGAACCCAAAAGAAGAGGTTAAATACAAACTCAATCTCAAAACTAGATTTTGATGAAATTATTTGTATTTTGGGGTTGATTACCTGTTGGATTCTCTAGATTGCAAAAGATTTTAATTTGATGAATTTACTTGAAGAAATTGGTTTTAGATTGCAATTTGGTGAAGAGGGGTTTCTACTTTCTTCTTTACTGGTTTTTGAGAAGGAGGAAGACAAAGCAAATGAACGTACAGTAAGTAAGTTCCTTCTTTTCTTAATTAGGCTATGGACACTAATGGGCTTGGACCCAAAAATTAAAAGAAAATAACATGGCTTATGTTAAATAAACATCACTTATATTATAAAGGCTTCATATCTACACTAATTACCAAAACAAAAATGCATTTTCTTCATATTTTTACATAAGATAACACTACAAGAAAATGCTATATTGATAGCAAGTGAGGATGGCACGGGAGGTTACTTGCTATAGATAACTAGTTAATGGTTATATAAAGCAGTCTTTAACGCCATCAAAAATAAGTTAACGCCGTTGATAATTACAATTGAGAAATTTTCACGGTCCAAAATTTTATTTCCCTCCATCATTTTTCTATGCCGCCCAAATCCCCTTTTCCTTTTTCACTTTCACTTCCTCTTCAGATTCTTCTCGATCGTCAATGCAATTCTTCGTTAATCTCAAGGCTCCGCACCCCTTTCCTCAAGGCTCCTCGTCACTGCATTTCTTCAATTCCTCAAGGCTCTGCAACCCTCAAAGCTCCGCAACCCTCAAGTCTCTGCAACCCTCAAAGCTCGATTCCTCAACTTATTCACTAGAATCCTTTTAGGCAGCTGAAGTGCGTCTTCTAGGCTTGATTCCTCAAGTGATTCCTCAAGCGGTTATTGACAATTTGTATCTAAACTTCATGTTTTATGGACTGGTCCATATGATGTTTAATGGATTTTCTGAGCTACCAATAACTATGTCTCATCTTCCTGTGTTCTATAAGCATAGAAATAATTACTTTCATCCTGCTTGGGCATTTTTTGTACCCAGTTATATTTTACGTGTTCCATATTCTGTGATTGAAGCTATAGTTTGGTCTTGTGTGGTAAACTACTCTGTGGGGTTTTCGCCTGCTCCTGGGAGGTACATATATACACGCGCACTTGTATATATATAGCAATATTTTTAGAAAATTAATATTGTATTTTAACAAATGTTTGTTTTTTTGTAGGTTTTTTAGATTTATGCTATTATTGTTTAGTATACACCAAATGGCGTTGGGGCTATTTAAGATGTAACTGCAAACACATTCGGCTCTGCAGTAATTTCAGCAATTTTTCTACTGGGTTGATTTATTGTTCCAAAAGGTATGTAATTTCACTTGGGGTAGAAGATTGTTTTCATATATGATTACATATTACAGGCATTGCATATTCAAAATACCGACTGAGTGAAATTCCTCAAGTGGTTGAACCTTAGGAAACAAATATAGGTCTAACCTCTGATTTTTAACTTTTTATTTATTTTGAATAACTAAAATATTTTTACCATGAATGCAATCATCAAGTAGAAAGGAATATAAATTTGCTTTACCTTATAATCTTATGGTTGCATATAAGTCTAATCATGTCAGTTTTAATACTACTTAGATACAATAAAATCATGGTGGCTTTGGGCATACTATATCTCACCGTTGACATATGGACAAAAGGCCATATCTGTAAACGAGTTCTTGGCCTCAAGATGGGCTCAGGTAAAATGCACACTTTCCTTTATTAATACCATCCTGGAGAATCATTTGACTAACTCTCAAATGTTTCCTCCTTTGTACCTTACTTATGCAATGAAGCCTTCTTTATTTGGAAGTAGCACTGTTGGAATCAATGTTCTGCACTCGCTCAGTTTGTCGAGTCAGTGTCGTTGGTATTGGATTGGCGTAGGTGTTTTGTTAGGCTACTCTATTCTTTTCAACATTTTATTTACTCTTGCCTTGACCTATCTTCAACGTAAGTTCATTCAGTGTTATCATATACCTTATTTGGTTTAAGTTCTGATATATTTTTCTCTAAACTGTTCAAGCACTGGGAAAGGCACAAGTTGTGATAGCATCACCTGATACGACTGAAAAAGGTGCAAAATCTGATGAAACAAAGAATGGAAGATATTGTTTTCTCTTAATACATTTGTGCATGCATCCATTGTATCCCTTGTATAAAACATGAATGCATTTACATCAAAATAGAATATTTTGTATTGCCTTAGTCCAAATTGACACCGTAGATATTAAAGAGTTTTTAAATACTTGCAGATGGAGGGAAAGTAGCCCAAGAGAAGGTGACAAATAAAGGAATGATTCTTCCTTTTAAACCACTATCAATGACATTTCATAATGTGAACTACTTTGTCGACATGCCAAAGGTTGTCAATAACTTATGTTGCATTACGCTGATTGTACATGTTTCTTACATGGCCCTTGCATATTCAAATACTGTAGGAAATGGCAAAGAAGGGAGTCCAAGAGAACAGATTGCAGCTACTATCGAACGTGAGTGGTGTATTCAGACCAGTTGTGCTAACAGAATTGGTCAGTTCAAGTGGAGCAGGAAAAATGACACTCATGGATGTACTTGCTGGTAGAAAGACAGGAGGTTACATCGAGGGTGATATTAAAATATCTGGATTTCCAAAGGAGCAAAGGACTTTTGCTAGAATTTCAGGATATGTCGAAAAAAATGACATACATTCTCCTCAAGTTACAGTCGAAGAATCTCTCTGGTTTTCAGCTAGTCTCCGTCTTTCTAAAGAATTAGAAACTGCAAAAAGACATGTTAGTGTTCCCCTTACATTTCCTATATCTACCGCCAATTTTTACATCTAAACCCATCGATTCAATATATATCTATATAAATATGTATATGTATATGTATATATATATTATATGTATATATATGTGTGTGTGTGTGTGTGTGTATGTATATATGCTTTCAACTATGACATAACAACTGTATATTTATGTGCAAAGTTTTCATGCATCTGGTTAAAGGTTTGATTCCAAAAACATTCACTTTGTTTTGCTTGCTTTTGTTATAATTTTTCTAGCATTTTTTCAATTATTTAAAATATAAATATTTAATTCTGCATGGGCCTAAAAATGATTTGAACCGGCCATGTCCATGATGCCCATACCATAGTATCATCATGTTTTTTGGGCATTACTACCAGGGGTAGAGCTACTGTTGGGCCAGCAAGGGAAAAGCTGAAATAATGAAAAACATATATGAAACACTATAATTTGAAATTAGATCTTGTTGATTTATTTTTCTGGCCATACCAAGAAAGTTATTGATTTCGGCCCATGTTTTCCCTTCTATGAAGATAATTTTGTCTAGCTTTAGGTCCAACAGCTTCCAACTTATTTATTTTTACTGAGTACTTATTTGTATAATACAATATGGCCTAGCTAAAATAATGGGCTAACTCCGCCACTGATTGCTACTGTTATGCCATGCAGGAATTTGTAGAACAAGTAATGGCACTCGTAGAGCTTAATAATCTAAGACATGCATTGGTGGGTTTGCCTGGAAGTACTGGGTTATCAACTGAGCAAAGAAAATGACTTACAATTGTCGTGGAGTTAGTGGCAAATCCTTCGATTATATTCATGGATGAGCCAATGTCAGGTTTGGATGCAAGAGCTGCAGCGATTGTGATGCGAACTGTACGAAACACTGTTGATACTGGAAGCACTGTTATTTGCACTATTCACCAGCCTAGCATTGATATATTAGAAGCATTTGATGAGGTTTGTATTACCTTTTTTACATTTATTTATTTATTAAGGAAGTATCTTAGATTCTTATAATTATCCCCACATTCATCTTTTAATTTCCTTCTTTTTCTTAATTGCAGCTTCTCCTTATGAAGAGAGGGGGACAAGTCATATATGGCGGCAAGCTTGGTGTGAATTCACAAATCATGATAAATTACTTTCAGGTAAAAAATTCTTATAAAGAAGTATATACTAAATTGTGTATACCTTATAGCAAAAACATAAGTATGTTTCGCTCGCTCGACTATGCAGGCAATTCATGGAGTGCCTCCAATTTCTGATGGTTATAATCCCGCGACATGGATGTTGGAAATCACTACCCCAGCGTGCGAAAAAAGCTTGGTATAGATTTTGCCACCGCGTACAGAAATTCTGATCAGTTTAGGTAAACTCATCCTTTCATCTTTCTAAGATCTTATTTGTATTTTTTTTACATTAACAAAGAAACTGTAACATGTCTTAATTTTTGAAGGGAAGTGGAAGCTAATTGTTGATGTTTCAGATCTAATGGTATTGCATTAAATTTCTATTTGTCTTTTCCATGAATTGTCTATTGACTTCGCTCTCATTTAGTATGAGCAACCTAATTGTATGTTTTTGAATATTCTTTGTTTGTTTAGGATGACGGGAACGGACATGTCTTGGTGCTCAACAACAAAAAAGGATTTCAAGATTGTGAATTATATGCAAAACTCGAAGAGTGGCTGGGAAACAAATTAGATGAATACTGTGCTAAATGCTTTGATGGGTTTGAATTGGTATCTTTCTCATCTGCCTCGGATATTTTTCTTATTGCATGCATTGTGTTGTTCATATAATTATAAGCTAAAATGATTAATATATCCATCCACATGGTTTCTTTAGTTCTTCATATCATAGTGAGTGGGTATACTCAGCCACATGCATGCAAAACATTATCAATCGTTTGATATTTCAGGTGCATGAGAATGCTTATGCAAGAGATTTTCATCACTGCTTTTCCCTGGAATCAAATACATCGGGTGCGCATAAGTTTAATTTTTGTTTTTTGAATGTTTTAAAAAGAGTGAAGTATATGCATCAGGTATCATAGAGTGCATGAGAATGCTTATGCAAGAGATTTTCATCACTGCTTTTCCCTGGAATCAAATACATCGGGTGCGCATAAGTTTAATTTTTGTTTTTTGAATGTTTTAAAAAGAGTGAAGTATATGCATCAGGTATCATAGAGTCAAACTCTGAAGCAAAATTATGTGGAGTGAATGTTGTCATTGGAAAGTATGTTTCTTGTTGAATTTCAAATATTTAGCACAATAGTTATTATTGTTCGTTTATACACACATTACATTTTGAATTATTAGGCAGGGGGAATCTTGTGATACAACATGCAAATCAGGAGGACAGTCTTGTGTTCCCATCAAGCTTGTTTTTTTAAACAACTGTGAATTGTAAGTATTATATTCTTCAATTTTAATAATTCATGTGTAGTTTAGTTGCCTGTTAGCCAGTACCTCTTAATATGTTTTTAGTTCGGTGGTATAATTTCTCTATGAAAGTGGGTTACTTAAAATAAATGTGTGTTTCTTCTCTATGAAAACAATCAGAGTTTTCATGTTACAGATATAGTAATGCATGTGCATTGGTTATCAGTTGAAATTCAAAATATAATTATGGTCAAGTATCCTAAAACTTGTACATTAGAGAAAAATAATGCTTGCTGTAAATAATTGTCGAAAAGGATAGGAAAAACATAAATCACCTTATATGAAATTGTGACTGCATTTCGATTTGGAAGAAGGCTAAATTATGTCTGTAGTCACACACTTGGGTTGCAACTGTGCCTAGTTTTTTACGAAATTATGGTTATATCTCGGTTTATGGAAGAAGACCGCATTATGCATCTGTATTCTAGTGTTTTATCGTAAAAAATATACATGAAAACAAAAGCTAATTTTAAAAATTGTGGTAATACACGTTTATTTTTGACCTTTTTTCTACAATTTGGATGAATAAATATACATGAAAATATACATGAAGGCTGCCTGTGCGAGGTCTGGGTGGATGGAGGTGATGGCGATCGCGATCGACGTAGATTGCTAGGCAGAGGTGGAGAAAACAAATGAAAAATGCTTTAGTTCATAGTGCAAGACATTGACAGGTGGAGTGTAAATGATTAGGGGTATAGATTGACTGATTTAGTTCATTTTTATGTACCATATTAGGGTATAGATTGATCACAATAACATGTTCATTAGGGGTTATGCTAGTTTCAGTAACTTAGTCTTTGGCGATGCATCTTTTGTACTTATACATACTTGTATATATTGACTAACATATGTATGTTTGTGTTTCTTCTTCACAGGTGTTGTATGATGCTTTTGAGGTTGATACATGATGCCGCACTCTTTCTCCTTTAAATCGGCCATGCTTATCGATGGTCATTAAAATATTTTTAGTATGTATCGTTTTGGTATGCTACACTCAATTTGTGTATTTATGTTTAATTTTTATCACAAATATTTATGTTTAATTCTTCATGTATGAAATATTATGGATATATATATATATATATTTTGTGATTTGCCTTATGACTCAATTTGTGTACTTATGTTAATGTGATGAATGTGGTTTTTTGAGTTATAATATATAAGTAGAATTGAAAATTGTGAGCTTTGAATGTTATGGTAGCAAAAAATGTGTAATAGAATTTTTTTTTTATAGCGTTCTAACTATGCAATAAAAAGAAAAATTGTTCTGCCTTGTTATACTATAGCATCATGTTAGTGCTATACAAGTATGACACGCTATAGTATCTACCAGACTTTTTACAACATGTTGATCTATGACGATTATAGAATCGCTATAGAAAGGTTTTGTAGCAGTTTTTACACGCTATAAAAAGTCCTTTTTGTTGTAGTGGTACCAGCCTGTTTTTACATAGCAGTCCTGAAAACGCTATAGTTTCACTTCATAGCGACTTTCCAAGGCTATTAAAAGTCATGTTTACAGCACTCATAAAACGCTATGAAATGTCCTTGTCCATAGCATCTCTTATAGCGTTTCGTATGTTGCTGTTATAGGTCACTGACCTATTACAACATGTTAATATACAGCGTAAGAAAAAACGCTATAATAGCTTCTAATAGCGTTTTTTAAACGCTATTAAAGGGTGTTTTTGTTGTAGTGTAAATATGTAGACTTAAACACTTACAAAATAAAACATTTTCCACCATATAAAAAGATAAATTTATATTTTTAAAACATTGTTAATATTAAAATCTTTTATTTTACAAAAATGCACTATTTTCACAACTAAATGCAAAAGTCTACATTTTTAACTTCTAAAATTCCTCAAAAATTATTTTCTTACACAGAAAAATATTAAAAACCATCTTAAACTCAACTTTATAATTAAAACACAATTTTAAACCAATTTTCACCTTTTTATTTAAATAATTATCCTTTAAAAATCACATACTTCTTTTAAAAATTATTAAAAGAAGTAATTGGCAATAATTATTACAATTATTGCATTTTCTCTAAATAGAACCCATTTTCCATTTTTTTTATTTTTTTAACCCAAATAAATAAAATAAAGTTCCAAACTTTATTTTTCTCATTTTATTTTCAAAATTAATTGTTTATTACAAATAAACAATATAAAACTTCCAATTTTATTTAATTTACAATATTAAATTATAACTACCGTTATAATTTAATATTAACAGGTAATCTCCAAAACCAGGGTTGTTACATTCATTAAGTAATTTTACATCACCAATTCAATAAATGATTATTCTTCATTAATTAATCTAATTAATTATTAAAATTAATCACATTAATTAATTGTTTAACAATCTTAAGTTAATGACTTCATTAAATATTAACAATTCTTTAATTACTTCTCTTAAGTAATTAAATTTAAATTAATCATTATTAATTACAAATTAATTAATCTTTACTAACATTTAATTAATCACTAATTATTTAATTAATTAAGTGCTTAACTGTAACTTAATTAATCTTAATTACTTGATTAATTAATTTCTAATCATAAATTTAAAATCTAATCCTATCAAATTAATGATCCCTAATTACAAATTAATTATTCCTAATTAATTAATCTTAAACCTTAATTAATTAATTTAAAATCCTTAATTACTAAATTAATTAATCCAAATCATTAATTAATTACCCATTTTAATTACCTTAATAATTTAATGTATCACAAAACATTTAAATCATAATTAATTTTAAGATAAACACTATTCTTATTAATGATTAAATTATCATTAACAAAGCATTTAAAAACAAATTACTTTTAAATTCCATTTTAGAATTTCATTTTAAATTTAGGATTTAAAATGAATACAAATTTAACTTTAACAAAGTTTAAAAACAATTTAAAAACCTTTAAAATCTCATGTTGAGGAAATACTTATCTTATAAAAGAATTTTAGAAAGAGTTTAGAACCATATTCATTTTTAAATCCAAACTATTTAAATTATGCTTTAAACATTCAAAGTCGTTAAAACATTTTAAAATTTAAAAACTTTCATTTATTTCAAAACTATGATACAATTTAGATTTGAATCCAAATTTAAACATAGATTTAAAACTTATATAGAACTTGCTTTCAAATTTTTAAAATTAATTTAAAATTTTAAAAACAGACGGGTTTTTTTAAAACCTGTAACCAAATACAGGACTCGAACCACCCTCAAATTACTTCGAGTCAAACCCAACCAGACTGTAACAACCCGCATATTTATCGATTTTATATTTAAATATTTTATTTAAATATTTTGTCGCTAATCGGACATTGGTCCGAAAAGCTACTTTTTGCAAACGGTCAAATTAGGACTCGAGACCACTTCCATTGAGATCGAAATGCCGTTTACAACTTTTTTAAGTATACAGATTGATAGGTTTGGAGTTAGTGGAATTTCACTTGCTTTTCCTACTTTGGACTTTGGGTTAGATTAGCCATTATAACTCAAACCCACTTCTCTCTTTCTCATCACTCTTCATAAGTTTCCCAACAACCAAGCTTTAGCATTAATGGTGAGTGGAATGAGAAATTAAAATTCCAAGCTCAAATTCTCTTGCAAATCCAACATTCAATTCCAAATTCAAGAAGAAGACATTGGATTCAAGCTTGTGATTACTTCTCCATTACTTTCAAGCTTTTCTTCATAAATTTAGTGAAAAGGTGAGATTTTTATCTCACATTCTTGCCTATATCTATCATGGATGTTTGGGAATATCACTTTATCATGTACATTTTCATTTGGTTTGGATTGGATTGGCGAAAAACTCCAATTTTTAGCGTTTTGGTGAATTTTCTATACTTAGGTCGTTCTGGCCATTTTTTTGTGTTCGGAGTTAGGTCGCTCGCGACCTAACCCTTAGGTCGCTAGCGTGTTATCGCGCTAGGTCGCACTGCGTAGAAAAGTCACACGGAGCATAAGTCGTTCCAGGCCGTAAATCATTCGGCAGTGTTAGGTCGTTCGCCATTAGGTCGCTAGGTCGCAAGGTCGTTGGTCGCTCTGCCTCGATGAGTATCAGCCTGCATGTTTTCGTCAACCCCTTAGCTCGTAAATTACTTAAGTCGCTCGGTGACCTAAAAAAATCGCTAGGTCGTTGGCTTAGTTAGATAACACCCTAGGTCGTTCGCTACCTTAGGTCGCTAACTACTAGGTCGCGACATCTATAGCTCGGCCATTCCATCGATAGGTCGCTCACCCCCTAAGTCGTAACCCACTATGTCGTTCGACCTGATTCCTTGCTTAGGTCGTTAGACCCTATTTTGCATTAGGTCGCTTGACCTCAATTCCATAGGTCGCTCGATCTGTTTTCCCACTAAGTCGCTCACCAGTTAGGTCGCGCGTCTAGGTCGATTCCATTGGGTCGCTTGACCTTATTCTCTTTAGGTCGTTGGACCTTACTGCCTTTAAGTCGCTCGACCGCCTCATCACTAGGTCGCTCGGCACGTGCTACCTTGTTAGGTCGCCCCCTATAGGTCGCAACGTTCCGACCTACTTTAACTCCTTTAGGTCGTGACCCTTTAGGTCGAAACCCTTTAAGTCACTCGATCCTATCCTTCCTTAGGTCTTCACCAAGTCGTACCATTTTGGACGGGGCGCTGCCACCTAGACCCCCGCGACCTGATCGGTCAGGTCGAACCCCGTAGCGGGGGCGTTGCCCCCACACCCCCACCTGGAGGGGTTTCCACCCCCCTGGACCCCCCCTCTGTAGGGGATCTTATCTGAAAAATATTCAACAGAACTTGCTTTGTTGAGATGCTGAGTTGACCATTCTTCGAGACAAACTATCTTGGGCTTCTCGGTCGATCTTATGGATTTTTGAATATCTATTTCGATGGATTCTTTATCGGTCTCTTTGGATTTTATTCACGTCTTCGAATGTGAATTTTTATGATTGATTGTTTCTACAATAACTTTTATGATTTGTCACTTTGAAATATAAAGGTTTTCTATACTAGTAGTAAATATCAAAACTCTTTCTTCAAATGATTTCAACGCTATTTTATAACAAAGCTCGTTTTCTCAAACCGATTTCCAATCTATTACTATATACAAACCTTTACCTCACTCATATGAGAAATCTAAGTGAACGACTTAGTAAAACAAGTGGTATGAAGCGCTTGCGTTTACTTCGTCGGTTAATTCTTGGACTTGTTCGATTGAATCTCTTGTGACAATTTTCTAGTGGAGATCTACAATTTGTTTGTATATATTTAAGTTAAGCTAGTTGTTATGGGACATGAAGCTAAGCTCATATATTTACTAGCTTACTGTGATTGACACTTCTCGTTGATCATGACGATCATTTTATGAATTAGACTAGCAATTGTGCGATGTCTCTTTGTTTGCAAGGTTAGGCTAGATAACATTTGTGTGATTCCACTCACACATACCTTTTTGCTTTTTGGTTAGCCTAGACACCATTTGTGTGATTCCACTCACACATACCTTTTTGTTGTGAGGTTAGGCTAGACACCATTTGTGTGATTCCACTCACACATACCTTTTTGCTTTTTGGTTAGCCTAGACCTCATCTGTGTGATTTCGACTCACACATATGGGGTAGCTCCCTATGGTCTTCGGACCGTCATGTGATAGGCCTCTTTCCCTTTTTCTGTGATTTCTGCATTTCTCGTGTTGATTTCTGGAATTTATGTCTTTGACTTGTTATGAGTACAAGTTTAGGGTATGATGCCCTCTTTGGATCTTTGAGAAGATTCTTGTGATATTGATTTATCTCTTATTGATTGATCTTCTGTTGATCATCATTTTCATACTTATAGTAGTATGTCAGTATGGATAATTTATGTTTATGCCATATCTTTTATTTTATACCATGTCACCTGATATTTATAGCTAGACTGATCCGTTTATTATTTTCTTAAATAATACTCGGGTCAGACCGAGATGTTACAGGTGCTTCTGATTGACTTCTTCCTGGGATTTGCTACTCTGACTTTTGGCTAAATATTTAGATTAGCAATTTTTGTTGTATACACTTGAGATATAGACTCATAGTTGTATTCTTTTGTAGAGCACGTGTTGCTATTCTTTTGCATTATTATGGATCTTTTTGACCACTACTCTGATGTACACTTTCATGTGTTAGTCATATATTCATATCTTCTTCCGCCTTTGTGATATGGATGTCTGTGACTGATTTGTGTTATGCTTATTTCTATGCTCATTTCCGAAGATTATTTATAGCCACCGTGTGATAAGCAATCACATGGATGGTCGCTCCTCAACAACCTTATTCTCCGTGCTAGTTGACAGCACTGCACCGTAGTGCTCTTGGCTAGCGTGGGTATAGAGTTGGGGCGTCACAGCTTGGTATCGAAGCCAAACTTCGGAACAATGTAGAATAATCTAGCAAGGATCATGTCCTAAGTCTTTCTTTGGAGTTGTGCCTTAGGATTTAATTCGAGTCTTCGTACCGATTCATCCTATTTTCTTTATGATTCCTTGTTTTATCTATCAAGATTGCTTGATATTCATTTTGTGAATAACCTTCTTCTTCTTCCTTCTTTCTTTCTTAAGGAAGAGAAATGGTTAGTTCTAGCAGTCCTAGCACTGGTCAATCCAGTAGCCCTTCTCTGGATGGCGCATTCATGTCTGCCCAACAACTTTTGGATCTTGTAAAGAATCAAGAGTTTATCTGTGCTTTCAGTAGGAACCCCGAAATTGTTCTACCTTTGAAACTTGAAGTTTCTTTCAATCAGCTTGTGGATGTTATTCTTCTTCATGGAGAGGTTGGTAAAGGATGTGTTTGTGATATTGGGACTTCCAAGAAGATGCATATTAAGTTCAAGAGCCTTAATCCCAATAAGAGAGTGAAGCAAACTACTTTTGTAGCAAAGACTCCAATCCCTAATCGTGGAGGATGCTACAATTGTAATTATAAGGACCATTATGCAAAGGAGTGTCCGGAGCCACTCTTTTGTCGCTATTGCAAAGATTCCAGTCATTATATTTCTGTCTGCCCCATACTTCTAAGCAAGAAGAGGGTGGAACCAGAAACTTCGGTAGCCAAGCCACCTACCTCTTGTCGTAAATGATGTTACAATTGTGGTTCCATAGACCATTATGTAATTAAGTGCCCAGAACCTCTCTATTTCCGCTATTGTAAAGGCTCGGGCCATTACTTGTCTACATGTCCGAAGCGACCTAGCAAGAGAGAAGGAAAGCTAAATGGTTCTAACGAAACTTCTCTAGGTCAAGGTATTTCTTATTTAATCCTTGATTTCATTTGTTTTCGATTTTCCGATTCGAGTTCTTTTTGATATAGGTTCGTCTCATCATTTTTATATCAAAAGAACTTGTTGATTTTCTTTCTTTTTATGTTTGGGGCTTGATGACTTCTTTGAGGATTGCGAATCCGGGTTAGTGGATCCGCAACACTCTACTTGCTTTTTATTGATATCGAAAATTATTTCATGTGATTTTTCTTTCCGAACCAATTTGCATGTTATGCATTGCTTGGGTTTCGGAATTGATTTGCGTGAAAGGATTGGTTTATTGCAAAGCCCATATCCAATTTTTCCGAAAGGACTATTCATTTTCGATATTTTCGATCTGTTAAGCAGATTCATATTTTTCCTTTGTGATTTCGATTTCAAATCGATGGCGTCATTTTGGTCTTTTAGCTCACATGTTGAGTAAAGAGATATCTCTCTCATTCTTATCGATTGAGAATTTTCCGGTATCTTTGAGTTTGTCTTAGGATTATCACCTAAGCAACCTTTTTGAGCGGTGTTAAGGTCTTTCCAGTTTGACCTCGCCACCGAATTTCAATCGCTACGAGTTGTGGAAGCTAGCCTTCCACATACCGCATTCCGCACTCGTTATGATTTATATGAATGACATACTGTGTCATTCAGTTTATCCAGTCTATTTCATCCATTTTATAAATCGAGTATTCTATGAATATCTCAATAATTCCAATCTTGTATTTATTAATTTTGGATGAAAATAGAAATTTAAAATTTTGCAAATCTTTTTAAGAAGATATTTTAAATTCCTATAAAAAGATAATTTTGTGTTGTATTGCCCATTTAGTGTTTTAAGAATTCTGGTCGATGCGCTTGATCAACGTTATCGATAGGAATTTCCTAAACGCTTTGATGAGACAGTCGGACACAATAAATTGACTTGTAAAAATGTCAATTTTTCTAGAAAGATTATTACATAAAGATAAATGTAATTTTGAAAGTTTTACCTTTTCAGGAAAGAAGATTATTTAAAAGAAATTCTTTCTTTTCGATACTCTTATTCTTGTGATTCCCGAGGGGAACCAAGACTTTATCTTTTGTACCAATGCTAATCGTATTGGTTTAGATGCCGTTCTCTTGCAAAAGATAACGTGCTATCACTTGTGCTTTTAAATCATTAAAAGCCGATTGAGACTTGGTATGCCACTCATGATCTAGTGCTCGCGGCTATTGTTTTCGCCCTTCGAATTTGGCGTCATTATCAATTGGGAGAGAAATTTATTCTTTACACGGATCATAAGTCTTTGAAATATTTATTTTATCAAAAGGAACTTAATTTACGTTAAACACGTTGGCACGAGTTCCTAGCATCTTATGATCATGATATTCTTTACACTCCCGAAAAGGGGAAATCTTGTTGCCGATGCACTTAGTCGTGGGCAACAAGTGGTTGTTTCTTTGATGATATCCGAATGGAATCATCTTTTTACCAAGTTCATCGGACGTTTTGATGTATTTCGTTTTATTGAGCTTCGTCTCATTTCCTTTATGGACTAGCATCTGATGTCCTTTTATGGTGATCGGTTCATCGGATGTACCGTTATTGTACTACATCGATGTCTCGACTTTTCGGATCATTGGACGTACCGTTTTTGTACTACGTCGATGTTCCGAATTAATTTAGCTTTGGTTCATCTGGCGTGCCGTTATTGTACTACGCTGATGTTACAAATTATTCGTGTTTCACCTATGAAAGGTGTTGTACGTTTCAGTCGGTCGGGAAAGTTAGCGCCTCGATAGATTGGGCCATTTCCTATCGCTGAACGTATTGGTTCCATGGCTTATCGCCTTCATTACCGGCTCAGTTTTCTGCCATGTATGACGTGTTTCACGTTTCTCAATTACGAAAATGCCTTCGAGATTCCGATTCTATTCTTGAGCCTGGTATTGTGGAAGAAATTGAAGTTTCACCAAATTTAACTTATGAGCAGCAACCTATTCGAATTATTTCTTCGGAGGTCAAACGACTTCGAAATAAAGATGTTCCGCTTGTGAGGGTTCAATGGTCCTCAAATTGTAAGGATTGCTCTTGGGAATCGAGAGAATTCATCGAGCGAACACATCCGGACTTGCTTACTCCTGTTCTTTGTGGTGAACTTCCTATTTCAAATTTCTTTTGTGTTAATATGCTTTTATGGTTGTTACTTGTTATTTCCATCTTATATATTGCGAGGACGCAATTTCTTTAAGGAGGGGAGTCTGTAACAACCCGCATATTTATCGATTTTATATTTAAATATTTAATTTAAATATTTTGTCGTTAATCGGACATTGGTCCGAAAAGCTACTTTTTGCAAACGGTCAAATTAGGACTCAAGACCATCTCCATTGAATTCGAAATGCCGTTTACAAATTTTTTAAGTATAAACTTTGTAGGTTTGGAGTTAGTGGAATTTCACTTGCTTTTCCTGCTTTGGACTTTAGGTTAGATTAGCCATTATAACTCAAACCCACTTCTCTCTTTCTCCTCACTTTTCATAAGTTTCCTAACAACCAAGATTTAGCATTAATGGTGAGTGGAATGATAAATTAAAATTCCAAGCTCAAATTCTCTTGCAAATCCAACATTCAATTCCAAATTCAAGAAGAAGACATTGGATTCAAGCTTGGGATTACTTCTCCATTGATTTCAAGCTTTTCTTCATAAATTTGGTGAAAAGGTGAGATTTTTTTCTCACATTCTTGCCTATATCTATCATGGATGTTTGGAAATATTACTTTAGCATGTACATTTGCATTTGGTTTGGATTGGATTGGCAAAAAACTCCAATTTTTAGCGTTTTGGTGAATTTTCTGCACTTAGGTCGTTCTAGCCATTTTTCTGTGTTCGGAGTTAGGTCGCTCGCGACCTAACCCTTAGGTCGCTCGCATGTTATCGCGCTAGGTCGCACTGCATTGAAAAGTCACACGGAGCATAAGTCGTTCCAGGCCTTAAATCGTTCGGCAGTGTTAGGTCGTTCGCCATTAGGTCGCTAGGTCGCTAGGTCGTGGGTCGCTCAGCCTCGATGAGTATCGGCCTGCATGTTTTCGTCAACCCCTTAGCTCGTAAATTCCTTAAGTCGCTCGGCGACCTAAAAACATCGCTGGGTCGTTGGCCTAGTTAGATAACACCGTAGGTCGTTCGCTACCTTAGGTCGCTAACTACTAGGTCGCGACTTCTATAGTTCGGCCATTCCATCGATAGGTTGCTCACCACCTAAGTCGTAACCCACTAGGTCGTTCGACCTGATTCCTTGCTTAGGTCGTTAGACCCTATTTTGCATTAGGTCGCTTGACCTTAATTCCATAGGTCGCTCGATCTGTTTTCCCACTAAGTCGCTCACCAGTTAGGTCGCGCGTCTAGGTCGATTCCATTAGGTCGCTTGACCTTATTCTCTTTAGGTCGTTAGACCTTACTGCCTTTAAGTCGCTCGACCGCCTCATCACTAGGTCGCTCGGCACGTGCTACCTTGTTAGGTCGCCCTACTATAGGTCGCAACGTTCCGACCTACTTTAACTCCTTTAGGTCGTGACCCTTTAATTCGAAACCCTTTAAGTCGCTCGATCCTATCCTTCCTTAGGTCTTCACTAAGTCGTACCGTTTTGGACGGGGCGCTGCCCCGCACCCTGCCGGGGGCGGTGCCCCCGGACCCCCGCGACCTGACCGGTCAGGTCGAACCCCGTACCGGGGGCGTTGCCCCCACACCCCCACCTTGGGGGTTTCCACCCCCCCGGACCCCCCTCTGTAGGGGATCTTATCTGAAAAACATTCAACAGAACTTGCTTTGTTGAGATGCTGAGTTGACCATTCTTCGAGACAAACTATTTTGGACTTCTCGGTCGATTTTATGGATTTTGGAATATCTATTTTGATGGATTCTTTATCGGTCTCTTTGGATTTTATTCACGTCTTCGAATGTGAATTTTTATGATTGATTGTTTCTACAATCACTTTTATGATTTGTCACTTTAAAATATAAAGGTTTTCTATACTAGTAGTAAATATTAAAACTCTTTCTTCAAATGATTTCAACACTATTTTATAACAATGCTCGTTTTCTCAAACCGATTTCCAATCTATTAGTATATACAAACCTTTACCTCACTCGTACGAGAAATCTAATTGAACGACTTAGTAAAACAAGTGGTACTAAACGCTTGCGTTTACTTCGTCGGTTAATTCTTGGACTTGTTCGATTGAATCTCTTGTGACAATTTTCTAGTGGAGTTCTACAATTTGTTCGTAAATATTTAAGTTAAGCTAGTGGTTATGGGACATGAAGCTAAGCTCATATATTTACTAGCTTACTGTGATTGACACTTCTCGTTGATCATGACGATCATTTTATGAATTAGACTAGCAATTGTGCGATGTCTCTTTGTTTGCAAGGTTAGGCTAGACACCATTTGTGTGATTCCACTCACACATACCTTTTTGCTTTTTGGTTAGCCCAGACACCATTTGTGTGATTCCACTCACACATACCTTTTTGTTACGAGGTTAGGCTAGACACCATTTGTGTGATTCCACTCACACATACCTTTTTGCTTTTTGGTTAGCCTAGACCTCATCTGTGTGATTTCGACTCACACATATGGGGTAGCTCCCCATGGTCTTTGGACCGTCATGTGATAGGCCGCTTTCCCTTTTTCTGTGATTTATGGATTTCTTGTGTTGATTTCTGGAATTTATGTCTTTGACTTGTTATGAGTACAAGTTTAGGATATGATGCCCTCTTTGGATCTTTGAGAAGATTCTAGAGATATTGATTTATCTCTTATTGATTTATCTTCTGTTGATCATCATTTGCATACTTATAGTAGTATGTCAGTATGGATATTTTATGTTTATGCCATATCTTTTATTTTATACCATGTCACATGATATTTATAGCTAGACTGATCCGTTTATTATTTTCTTAAATAATACTCGGGTCAGACCGAGATGTTACAAGTGCTTCTGCTTGACTTCTTCCTGGGATTTGCTTCTCTGACTTTTGGCTAACTATTTAGATTAGCAGTTTTTGTTGTATACACTTGAGATATAGACTCACAGTTATATTCTTTTGTATAGCACGTGTTGCTATTATTTTGTATTATTGTGGATCTTTTTGACCACTACCCTGATGTACACTTTCATGTGTTAGTTATATATTCATATCTTCTTCTGCCTTTGTGATATGGATGTCTGTGACTAATTTGTGTTATGCTTATTTCTATACTCGTTTCCGAAGATTATTTATAGCCACCGTGTGATAAGCAATCACATGGATGGTCTCTCCTCAACAGCCTTATTCTCTGTGCTAGTTGACAGCACTGCACCGTAGTGTTCTTGGCTAGCGTGGGTATAGAGGTGGGGCGTCACACAGACTTTGAGCAAAAACCCTCAATGAGCGAGAATTACTCGGTGCAACATCCCTGCTCAAACCAAACTTCTTCAAGAAATAGGAAGTGCACCGTGCAGGCGCACGGTGGCGCCGTCCAACTTCGATCATCGTCGATGATCTTCACACATCGAAAACCATCCATGAACCCTATCACGATCATCAGATCGTCATTCCCAACTCGAAATCGAATCGAGCTTATAAACCCAAAACTGGAACATCCATCCAAACCTGGAACCTCCATCGTTCTCGAGTCTCCGACTACTATCACGTCTGAAACTCCGGCCAAACCTTCGTCAACCCACCTACTTCCATTTCCTCGAATTTCGTTACACTCGATCATCCAAAGATGTCGAGATGATCGAACTACCCAACCTAGCTAAAACTAAGGTTACAAACGTAAATCATCTACCGCCGCCGCCACGGTGGTCAATCCACCTTGTTGATAATTTTCCCTTACTTCCCGATCATTCTAGCATCACCATAGAAAATCACAACCTCCAAGATCCTCGAGATCATCAAAAACACCCAATTTCCCATTTTTTGTTCAACCCAGAACTTCCCATTCAATCTAGCACTAAAAATTAGGATTTTAGTTTTTAAAATCAAGTTTTTGAATGATGTTTCAAATCCTAAGCCTGAAACATTGAATTATGATGTTTGAATTTCCACTATTTTAAAATTTGATCAGTTGTTTATGATTTCCCGAGATAATACAAAGTTATTTTAACTTAAGTATGATTTTAAACTAAAGTTTGTGATTAAACAAACAAGTTTGATTTGAATCTTTATTTTAAATAGAGATATAATCTAGAGATTTTGAATTTAAATCAAAACATGAACCTGGGAAATATAAATAGAGAGTATTCATATGAAAACGAACATGCATACCCAAAAACTAATATATACACAGCAGATTGCATTTCCATATATACACACACTACAATATTCATCACAGACATAACAAGCAACCATAATTCATACTTAAGTTTTTAAAAATGTGATGTTACTCACCTGAAAACAATTGATGAAGAACAGAGCCCTTTTTTTCAAAAAACAGCTTGAAATTTTTTGAACTTTAAAACTAAAATGCCCTTTGCTTTAAAACTTGAGTGCTTGAATAAAATGCTTTTATTTAAAACTGCATGCTTGCTTTTGATAGATTTCAAGTTAAAGAAGGATGCACAGGCTCCTAATCTTTAAATTTAATTACAGGCTTGATTTCATTTTGAAAATGGTTACAGATTTGGCTTGATTATCTTACTTCATATTGCATTATGAAGATGTTATAGGCTTTGCCTTGAACTTGAAAATGTACAGGTTTTTTGAAAATAAGTTTACAGGGTTGATCTTTTGATTTGGAAAGAGATGAGAAAAAGAAAAAGAATAGAAGATGTATGTTTATATAATCTTAATTTATGGTTTATTAAAAATCGAAGAAAAATGAAAATAAAACATGACAGTTGTCCTATATCCTATTTAACTATCTAACACTTGTAAAATGAGGCTTAAGGTAATAACACTTGTCTTTTTTTAGTAATTAGTATTTATTTTAAATGTTAATAAAGATTAATGTAAGATTATACTTAATTAATTAGTTAATAAGTACTTATTTATATGTATAGAAAATTTTAAAGAAATAAAACCAATCATATTCACAAATAAAAGTTTATACAAATATTTTAAAATCCAAAACAATTTAAATATCTATTCTTTTAAATTTCAAAACTACAATTTCAGATTCAAATCAAATTCTAAAATCCAATTTAAAAATTAAGTTATATATACATATATAACTACATATTTAATTTTGAAAATAACAAATTCTATTTATATTAAAATCCATATATATTTTTATATATAAACAATACATTATTAATATTGGTTAAAATAACAGTTTAAAAATAATTTATAAAAGAAGTTATCTTATTATTTATAAATTAATTATATTACTTAAATGAATTAAAATATCATATTTATTAAGCAATATGAAAAATAAAATAAAACAAATCTTTTTGTTAATCTTATTTAATATTCATACTTAAGTTAAAATATATCTTAAAAAATTAAATAAATAAACATTTATTTTAAATATTTTAAAACAATATGCTTATTTATTTAAATAGCTTTCAAATGTTTTATATTAAACTAATCAGAATTTCCAAATTATCAAATATATATTAGATTTTGAGAACAAGATTTTATTTATTAAATTCAGACCAAGCTTTTCCATTTACAATATATACAAATATATATATATATACACACACATATTATAAATAGAAAACATTTTATTAGCTTTTAAAAGATAAATTTCACCAATTAAATATTTATTTAAAAGAAGATTATTAAATCAATTCAAATTATTAACAAAACTTATCAAATCAATTTAATTTTTGATGCAGATTATTAAATTGATATTGCCTAAAATTCCGGGTCATCAACAAAAAGAAAATAGAACAACAAAGAATCTCATAATCGCAGAGGAACAAAATATAATATATAATAACAGATTTCTATACAAAAGAATCTGTAACTGTTAGATACTTACAATCATCAGAGTACAACAATCGATACATCAATCTAGACAGTTATAATAACTTGTCCACATACAGCGGAAAATATTAATCAAGTACGGAAGAACGTCTCTATCATCCAGCACGCCTCCTGAATTCCATAGCTTCCTATGCTGAATCTGTAATACTCGGTCTGACCCAAGCATTATAATATAATAACACCCGAGTCAGTCTGGAAAATAGCGTGAGGAAACACACTCATATTGAATTATTAACTATTATCAAATCCTTTGAAAATCAAAGGTATCTCTTAAGACTACGCCGTGCATAAACACAATGAATTTTTACCTTACAATAACCAAAACATTTTTATCAAATCTGTCTGATATTATAATAGTGTCCATAGAAAGTAAATAAAAAATAGCTGAAATGCTTGCATCTCACGTTCTAGCATATTTTGGCACAATCAAAACTGTACGGCGCTTATTGGAGAATGGATTCCATCGAATGACTAGGCCACTGGGGTATCGCCCATCACAGTACACCTCTAGAACATTGTACCATGGACCACACCAGGATTCCCTGCTACACAAGACCGGCCTACCCCTAATTGGATAGACCGAATACGTTATCACCCTGGGTGTTCCCACCCATCGAGCGCTCCTTCGATGCACAGCCATATCCATAATATAAAGGTTTTCGAGGACATCTAGAAAGGTGATAACATATCCTAATTGGATGCGACCCACATAGCTTTGTTGCATCTCCCCTGTTTTAGTCATTATTGGTTGAGGCTCGAGGCTACGCGTTACCTTTCGAGAACAAATTTACTTAGAATGCTCATTGTCCTCCAATGATGATGTTCTGATAGCATTCGCCCATACAAGTTGTCCTGGGTCTGGACAAACCGAATCGTCATCTTCATCATCTTCACGGCATTCTTTCGTTACGTTCAAACCGGATCGAAGTGATCTTTGGATAATTAAATCCGATCCCAGTCTCTTTGAAACGATTAACGAAATAAGTAAATATTAATATTTGGTTATTTAACTATCAATAAAACATCGATAAGCAGTTACTAGGCCTTATTATAAATCATCCAAAAATATTTATTTTCAAAATATCTTTAAAAGATATATCAATTCCTTCCAACATTGAAAACAATTATCAATACTTAAATCCATAACGGGATACTCCCAAAACATCTCAACACTTAGAAATATTCCCCAATTTCCATTTCCTATACTTAGGAAAATATCATAAGTCTTATTTTCCAAAATCCTTTCAAATATCAATACTTAAGAGAATCTTTCGTGACTTATCTCAGAAGTCTTTGGAATTTTCGCTAATTCCTTTTTCCTTTTCAAAATTTGGTTTTATCTACTTATAATCTCTTCTATCTATTTATAACTTCTCTATGACTTCATATTCAACCTCGAATTTCTGATTCCTAATATCTCGGAACCTCCCTTAAGTTCCAAAAAATTTATTTTAAGATTTTCCCTTTATGAAATCCTATCCGTTAAATAACTTCATTCGCAATCTTGATCGGATTTAAAAATAATTTCCAATCTTTTAAAACTATATTTGCAAAATAAGTATTTTAAAGGATAAAAGTTTATTTTAAAATATGTTTAAGTAAATTTAAAATATCAAAACATTTTAAATAACAATGATAACTCATTTCCAAATATTTTTAAATAAATAATTAATTTACAAAGCTGATTGATAGCATTAGAACTTATCTCAGTAAATATTAAATATTAGAATAACTAACTATTTGGAATAGTATAAATTATAATTTTTGTTACATAGTATAGTAATTTAAAATACCATTTAAAACAATTTTAATCCTCGACAAAAACCTATTTTAAAAATCCAACATTTGCAAATTCCAATTTATAAATCTCTCTCGATTCGTATCAGATCGATTATATCTCAATTTTAGCGCCATTCTCATATTCAAAGATAGAATCCACTATTTCTTTCCCAAACAATTTCCATAACTCGATATAAATTCACATCGTAAAACTATATTTCCAATTTATCAACTGATAATCGTTTCCCTTATTTATAAACATTGTTTATAAGTTCATAACCCCTTTGAGTTTCACTTTTGTAAAACAAATCTTATTTATAAAATTCCATTATATATATTCATTTTTTATAAATCTCATTTATACTCCCAATATATTTTTAAATATTGATTTTAATTTCCTTTTTAAATTTCCAAAATATCGTTTATAAATTTTCTTTATATTATTCATTTTTAAAATTCTCATCTAATAATTCACAATAGTTAAGTGTAACCAAAAATCATAATATATTTTTCTAAATCAATTTCTTTTTAAATAAACTCAATTTCAATATAAATATTTTTATATCAAAATTCCATTAATTCCTTCCATCTTAAAAAATATATTTATGGTATTTAAAATATCAAAATTTAAGGCCAGTGCTACAATATCATCTAAATAGTTTCAGTCACTCCAATAGTTTATACTAAACTATTCTACACAATCCATATGTCACTATATATGAAATTAAATTCAACATTTTGACGAATCCAGTTAGATCTCTCCAACCTGTTTTCCTGCATCCACAGATGTTAATACAACATAAAAATAACAATCCCATTTCGAAGGGAATGTCATGGCATATAGGATCATCGGCTATTATGCAGTGCGCATAGGGACTCATCCTCTATAATGTGTGGGTATATCACTCCATGTACTAATGTATATACTATTGTATATATAATATAATATCATTCAATAGACAAGAATTTATAAATTCAACCAAGCATCCAATAATTTATTTTAACTATTTAAAATTAAATTCTAGCCATCCAAAAATTATGAGATTTACTCACCTTAATTTTTTCTTTTGAAATTGCCAATCGTTCCAATTTCAAATTTATTCCAGTGTATAGCGTTTCTTTGCTTCGATCCAACTTGACTTGTCTAAATGATTTTTGGCCTCGTACAATTTAATATGGATAAATGAACGTCAATATAATTTAATTGATAATTATTTTAATTTTATAATTAACCTACTTATTATCTAAAAATTCATCTTAATTATCTCATCACCAAACAGTATCTCCTCATCACCTTCAGATTTCGACCGGTATGATGTCGCAACCCCAAAATCTCCACGAGATGAACGCACACGACCTCAGACCAACACCCTCGACCTACTCCACTGCCATAGCCTTCAAGCAACCGCAACCCTAACCAACTACGATGTCGCCGTCTTCTGACAGCAACGCCCCTCGTCATCCTCTAGAAAAACTCACGTGTACGAAAAAAAATGCGAATTCGACCAACATTGTCTATGGCCTGCTATGCAGCCGCCCGCTTTTCGCAACCTCGCACGCCTTCTCGCGACGCCAATTCTCCTCCAATCCCCTTCACGACTAAGCCTTTCCCTGCGTGTGCGATCAATTCTATTCGAACGATTTATTTTCTATCGAGATGATTTGGATTTTCGATTTGATCTCGTTCATAGAAGAAATGATGAAACTCGCGACGAAACCTGATTTATAAATATTTTTCGGCGAGAACGAGATTTTCCTTCTGTTAACATTTTTTTCGATTTGAAATGAAGAGAAAGAAGAGGGATGCGTGATTTAAAGGATGGAAATGGCATGTAAGTTGAAGGCTATAGTGACTGAGGTGAAGAAAAAAGAAGGTGATGGAAATACTGTCAATCACTAAATATAAATATATGTGTGTGAATATTATAAATTGTCAAATCTTCTCCATTTTGTAACTTAAAATCTCGAATCCCTATCGAAGGGTGCTGCTAGACGTTTATAATGTTATACCCCTATTCCAAATACAATGAAAAAGGTTTCGAATATTTGATCGTACAGAGAAGATAGCTTTTTGGACCCAATTTATATAGATTCTGATATAAATCTCCACGCGTTTATATACCGTACGACCAACCGATAGCTCCAAACATTATGAAATTTTAAATCTGATAAAAATACACTATTACAGATCCAATGGAACTGGTTGTAACTCTGAGATTATGCCTCGAATTGCTATTTAACCGTCGATTAAATCGACAAAATTAAAATTTCGAAATCGCTTAAAATTCAGTTTTAAAAACTTACTAACTCAACTATAATTCCAAATCAACTATTTTAACCATTTAAATTCTTCCAATTAAATGATAAAAAATCCGTGACATTACATTTCTCCCCTATAACAACCCTGGTATTGGTGATTACCTATGATATTAAATTATAACGTTAGTTATAATTTAATATTGAAAATAAAAGGGAGAAAATAAACAATGTGATTTGACTATAAATATTGAATTTTTATTTACTTTGAGTTAATAAATGGAAAACAATGTGATCTTATTAAATTAGAGTTAATAAATTAATCAATTGATGCGTTTCAACATATAATTGTTGAAATAAATATAAATTGATGAAAGTAGAGTTTTAAAAACTTTACTTTGAGAATTTGGATTGAAAATAATTACTTATTGGATTTTAGTTGAATCAATGCATTAATATTGGTAATTATTGCCAATATTAACCTGTTATTGAATTTAAAAGAAGAAATATGTAGAAAATATGCATTTTATTAAATTTAAAAGATGGAATATTTTTTAAAATAATATTTTGTTATTTTAAAAGAGTTATAATGTTTTGTTATAACTTATTTGACAATGAAAATGTTTTTTGAACAAGTTATGCTTTAAAATTAGTGTTTTTACACTAAAATTTCGAAAATTGTAAACTATTGTCAAAAATATGGTTTTATTTATGATAATAACGTTTTAATATTGAAATAAATTTTATTTTGTGTAAATAACAATTTTTTTCATAATAATTGGTTGTAAATATTTTTGTTTGAGTTTATATTGAGAAATATGTGAATTTAAGGTAAAATAGCCTAATACATATACATAGCCTTGCATTTTCTCTAAATAATGTTGCTTTTGTCTCTTTGGATTAGGTTTTAAAACCTAAAATCCATTATCTGGATGTTTCTGGTGAGAAACAAACTACTGTATGTAGCTTAGTTCTTCTTCCTTGGAAACATAAAAGAACAAACTTACAGTAAACTAAAGAAAAAAAATCATGGCTACCTTCAACTAAAACAAAATTTTCGCCCAATTTGCTGCTAATTCAAGAGAAATCACCAAATTTGGATAATAGAAGGTAATCTCCACCAATACTGCAGAATTATATCTTCAGAATCCTAGAATTAGATATGAATTGTGTGTAACTTTGTCTTTTGTTCTTGCATGTTCATTTTTCAACTTTTTCAGCTGCTGAAGCTAACAAAGGAGCCTCAAAATCATCAAATTGATCCAAACCGAAGAAACTTTCAACCCAAACTTTGCTGCATATCAAAGGTTTGGGTTCCCTCATGCTTTCTATTTTTGATTCCTGTGGTTAATGACGATTTACAATGGTGGATTTGCTGAAAAAAAGATGACTGCTGTAATATTTGTTTTGTGATTGTGGCTGAAACGAATTTCGCTATAACTTTTACGTTTCAAATTTGAATGTTTAAGATCTTTTGGAAAGCTTAGGTCATAAATTATAAATTTCATGTTTTGTTTTTTTCAGAATTTCGAAGTTATCTATTTCAAATTTGAGTGTTTCTATTGCAATCTCGAGAGCAAAACTATCATTTGCTCGGTTGTTGAATCTGAAACTAAATTAAGCATAACTCTTTCGTTTCTGAACCAAATTTGAAAATTTTACATATTTTGGAAAGCATAGATCATATACTACAATTTTCATGTTTTGTGTATTTTAGAATGTTGAAGTTATCTATTTCAAATTTGAGTGTTTCTATTGCAATCCCAAAAGAAAAACTATTATTTGCTCTGTTGTTGAATCTGAAACTAAATTAAGCATAACTCTTTCATTTCTTAACCAAATTTGAAAATTTTATTGTTTTTGAAAGCTTAGATCATATACTATAAGTTTCATTTTTTTGTTTTTCAGAATTTTGATGTTATCTATTTCAAATTGGAGTGTTTCTATTGCAATCCCGAGAGAAAAACTATTATTTGCTCTGTTGTTGAATCTGAAAATAAATTAAACATAACTCTTTTGTTTCTTAACCAAATTTGAAAATTTTAATGTTTTGGAAAGCTTAGATCATATACTACAAGTTTCATGTTTTGTGTTTTTCAGAATATTGAAGTTATTTGTTTCAAATTTGAGTATTTCTATTGCAATCCCGAGAGCAAAACTATTATTTGCTCTATTGTTGAATCTAAAACTAAATTAAGCATAACTTTTTCAATTTTTATCCAAATTCAATAATATTTGATGTTCTGGAAAGCTAAGAATTTGTTCTATTTCATTTTTTGAGGTTTTTCTGATTTTGAAGTTATATTGATCAATATTGCATTTGATTGTTGCTATCCCGAGATTAAAATGACAGTAGTGTTGAATTTAGACCTTTGAACCGTTTTAAGCATAACTTTTTCATTTTTTATCCAAATTCAATAATCTTAGATGTTCCAGAAAGCTTAGAATTTGTTCTAAAAGTTTCATGTTTGAAGTTTTTGAAATTTTGAAGTTATATTGATTAAAAGTGCATTTGATTGTTGTTGTCCCGAAATCGAAATGACAGCAACAATGATTGTTGATCTTAGAATTTGTTTTAGCCAATATTTGACTAGTTGAGACGTTCGAGATCTCCTATTATAGGACTAATAATCGATGAAAACTGCTTATAAATGTAGTATTAATCGTCGATGAGATGAGGCGAGTCTTGAGATGAGATCTTTCGCTCGCGGGAATTATGGTTTATGAGAAACTGCTATGAGATTTATTTGCACTTGTCGATGATACGAGGCAAGATATATGAGTATTATGAGATTTTTGAGGTTTGAGATTATATTTTTATGATGTGGATTTAACTAGCGGTTAGTAAACCGTTTAGTGCGAACGTGTGGTATGGGACACACGCTAACACTTTTCGGGTTCCTTTCCGAGAGTTTGTGACACATCCACGAGTATGCCAATGCTATAGACCTTCGGGTCATATGAGTTATGTGACTTCGGTCACCACGAGTTATGTGACTTCGGTCACCATGAGTTATGTGACTTCGGTCACCACGAGTTATGTGATATCGGTCACCATGAGTCTGACCTTCGGGTCCACGAGTTAGGTACCTAAATTATAAATAGCATTGGATAAGAATTTAGTACGTGCAACATTGCTTCAGCTTTGCAATCAGGGATCTGGCCAATCCAGGGTTTTTGAGTTTTCTGAGTTTTATACGATTTCACTATTTTGAGATATTTTTGTTACATCGATAGCCTAGTGCTACATGAGATGTTATATATAGTGATTTTGTTTTTATGATATTTGAAATTTATCCTGAGTTCCATGAGATTCATATTGGAATTTTAATGAGTTTCTCTCATGACTTTCATATGATTCCTTGTATTCGCATTGAATGCCATTAAGTACGAGTTTCTTATGTTGAATTAAACTTATTCATGTGACAACCCTTGGTGAACATATACCACGCATTGAGATTATACTATACTTGTACCCATCCTTTATAGTTAAAGGATGAATTCCCTTATGCACTTATATTCCTCTTATCTTATACTAATATCAAGTTCTAGCTAGCCTGACCCGTGTATTTATTACTCGGGTCAGACCAAGTTGCAGGTTAGGTAGTTGGACTCTTAGCTTGCTTTACCTTATGGACTTCACCATCGACTTGGGATATGGCATAGTTTTTGTGTAGTTGTCTTTCTGTTGGGAACTTTTGATGTATATATTCTTTTGTGGGGAATGTATGTATATATTGTGGTTGTATACCACTAGTGGGATGTTGTATTACATTTGATGCATGTATTCATAGGTATCTTTTCTATGTTGCTATTTTGTGACTTGTAATTGATAGTTGTTATATTTTGTTTCTGAATCGATCCTTAGCCACCATAGTAGTGTATCAGATAGAAATTAAGTATGTCTAATACTCGAGATGCAATGAAATAAAAGGAGTATAAATATCGACGTACTTAGCTCTTATCTAATGCAAGACTATGATGGTCGCCCTTAACCAGCCCTATTCTCTGCATTAGCAGACATAATTACTATGTAATTCTCTTTGTTAATATGTGTCTCAGGGTGGGGCGTCCCAGCTTGGTATCAGAGCTAGATTCAGAACAGAAAATGTAATAAACACAGAATAGAATACACGATTATCATACATCAAGTATAATACAAGTGTAAACATCATCCCTTATCGTAAACAAACCCAACTTTGTCCTTACCATTTACTTCCTTTAGGGGTAGATAGAAAGGAATATGTCTAGGAATGTTAGTTTTAAATTCCGTAGTATTCCTTATTTAATGCATTTGAATTGCTAATTTCTACCTTGTGAATAATCCTATCTTATCTTAACTTTCAGCTATGTCTGGTAGATGAAGAGGTCGCACTTCGAAGGCGGGACCATCCAGTGGTTCTCGTCCCGAAGGAATTTAAATGTCGACCAACCAGATTCTCGAGCTTATTAGGAGCACTCAGTCTCCGGCCCCAGCTCAGTCCTCTCCTCCGCGCAAATCCACATTTACACGCATGTGCAGCGACTTCACCCACCTTGGAGGCAAGCCGTTCAAAGGCTCTGAGACTGTTCTTGAGGTTCAGGCATGGCTCTGTACTTGCGAGCGCATCTTCACTCGCATGGAGATATCCGATCATCATCGAGTTCTTGTGGCATCCAATATGCTACAAGAACAGGCTTTAGACTGGTACGAGTTCCTTATAGCAGAGATGGATGAGTCCACCCTCACTTGGCAACATTTTAGAGACCGTTTTGAGCTCAAGTTCGTGCCAGAATCTGAGAAGGCTTTTCTTACCCGTCACTTCCTCAATTTGAAGCAAGGAAAATCCTCGTATCTGATTATGTTTCATCCTTTGAGTCTCTATCTAAGTATGGGCTTGATTTCATCAGCACCCCATACAAGAAGAATCTTAAATTCGTATCTGGACTTAAGAAGTATTTGAATAAATCTCTCATGCTTCAGCTTAAGCTCTCATTCGAGGAGCTTGTGGATTCGGCGCTTCACCTCGAAGCCGTCGAAAAGGAAAAGGATAGTAGCGATGAGGCTGAGGTTCGAAAGAACCCACACAAGAAGAAATTCCCGTTCCAGAGATCTAAGTCCTTTCCTCCTAAGAAGAAGAAGAAGCAAGGCAATTCTAGTTCTCATCCTCATGGCATACACCATTCAGCAAAGGTCTTATCCCGCTTCAACTGTGATTCTCGAGACCATCTAGCTCGCGAATGTCCTCATCCTCGCAAGTGTCTCTATTGCAAGCAAGAGGGACACATGATTTCTACTTGCTTTAAGAAGAAGAAGGATGCTCGTTCTGGTAATATGAATGTGGCAAAGGCTTCTGGTTGTGCTTCTCAGTTTCGAGGTATATCTCCCACTATTTTGGAGAGTTCTATATTGTTCCATGATCGTTCTATTAGAGTGCTCTTCGATACGGGTGCGTCGCATTCATTCGTATCGAAGGAACTCGTTGTTACTTTATAGTTGGTTGCTTCTTACTTGATTACTTTGTCGAGGATTGCGAATCCTATCGGGGGATCCACAGCCCTTAGTATGCTTTGTGAAGATGTTGAGATCCTTATTTATGTCTTTTCTTTCCGTGCGAATCTTCCTGTGGTTCCTTCTATTGGTTTTGATATGATATTGGGTATGGACTAGCTAGTTCAATACGATGTCAGGATCCTATGTTAGAAAGAATCCTATACCTTCGACATCCCGACTCTCCTGCTCAGTTGTCTCTTATACTTTGGGACGTCGATGGTGACTTCAAAGCTTCTTTGTTCTCTCTTGAATCCCAAGACGATGATGATGATGTGTCTTGGATTCCTGTTGTTCATGACTTTCCAGACTTATTTGAGCCTGTTTTTGGGTTACCACCCAAGCGGGCTATCGAGTCCGGATCAACCTTATTCGGGACGCATAGCCTGTTAGTCATCCTCCCACGATCATGTCTACCAAAGAGAATGAGGAACTCAAGAAGAAACTCCTGGAGCTGGAAGCAAGCATTTCATTCGATTTAGTTCCTCACCGTATTGAGCGCGGTGGTATTTTTAAGGAAGTCCGATGGGACTCAAAGGCTATGCGTCGATTATCGCAAGCTTAATGAGTTAACCATCAAGGACCGCTATGCATTACCTAGGATCGATGATATGTTCGATCAGTTAAGTGGCGCTAAGGTCTTCTCACAACTTGACTTTGCCGTGGGATTTCATCAACTCCAAGTTACAGAAGGTAGAATTCCACTTACAGCTTTCCGCACTTGCTATGGTTCATATGAGTGGCTCGTCATGGCATTCGGTTTGACCCTTGCTTATTTCGTCGACCTTATGAATTGTGTATTCCTGGAATACCTCGATAAGTTCGTCCTTGTATTCATTGATGACATTATTGTATATTCTAAGTCCGAAGCGGATCATGCTCAACATCTTAGAATTGTTTTGAGTACTCTTCGAAAACATCAAATCAAAGCAAAACTTTCTAAGTGTCATTTTTGGGAAAAGAAAGTTAAGTTCTTGGACCATGTTTCCGAAGGCATTTCGGTCGATCCTTCGAAGATCGAAGCCATCCAAAATTGAAAGAGGCCTGAGAATGTTCATGAGATTCATAGCTTTCTAGGCTTGGCGGGTTATTAACGCCGCTTTATCAAGGAATTTTCCCGTATTGTGCTTCGATTGACTAGCCTTACGAAGAAAGGCATTCGCTATACTCGGTCCAATAAGTGCGAGGCTTCCTTTCAATGATTGAAGGAGCTTCTCACTAACGCTCTTGTTCTTGTGGTCCCCGAAGGGAATCAGGTCTTATTGTCTATACTGATGCCAACCATAGTGGCCTCCTTGCTGTTCTTATGCAGAAGGATAGGGTAGTTGCCTATGCTTCAAGGCAGTTACGTCCGAATGAGGTTTGGTACGCTACCCACAATTTAGAACTTGCCGCCATTGTCTTTGCTTTAAAGATGTGGCGTCATTATTTGTTAGGAGAGCACTTTACTCTTTTCACTAATCACAAGTCTCTTAAGTACTTGTTCACCTAGAATGAGCTCAACATGTGACAGCAGCGTTGGCTCGAGTTTCTAGCTTCATATTATTTTGATATACAGATATCCCTGGCAAGGGGAATCGAGTGGCTGATTCTTTGAGTCGCAAGCATTCAGCTATTGTTTCCATGATGATTGCAGAATGGAAAGTTCTTGAGACACTTTCCATGTGTGATATGCATGATTGTGCTTCCACATCTGACTCTTCTATTCTATTATATAGCATGGAAGCTCACCCTACTCTTCTAGATCGGATTGCTGAGGCTCAACGGCAAGACTCCGATATATCTGATATTGCGATGAGAGATTTCAGCATCGATATTCATAGGTGTCTTCGAAAGAAGGATCGTCTAGTCGTGCCTCCTATTCCAAAACTTAGGCAGGACATTCTAGTTGAATGTCACCATTCTAAGTATACTTTCCATCCAGGCAGCAGCAAGATGTATGCTGTTATGCGCCGCTTGTATTACTGGGAAGGCATGAAGTGTGATGTGGCAAGTTATGTGAGTAATTGCATGACTTGTCAGCTTATTAAGGCCAAGCATCAGCAACTCAGTGGTCTTCTTCAGCCTTTAGAGGTTCCATTGTGGAAGTGGGACCAAGTTTCTATGTATTTCATTGATGGCTTACCTCGTCCGAGGTCAGAGCATAGCTGTATTTGGGTTGTTCTGGACCGTCTAACCAAGTCTGCACATTTTATTCCTATTAAGTCGAAAAGGACGGCATCTTTTTTATTGAAGCTATATAATAAGGAGATCGTGCGATTACACGGTGTTCCTTTATCTGTTGTGTGTGATCGTGATCCTCTTTTCACGTGGCCCTTCTGGTAGTGTCTCCAGCAAGCTTTAGGCACAAAGCTTAATCTTAGAATAGTTTATCACCCATAGTTTGATGGACAGACTGAACAGGTGAATCGTATTTTGGAAGATCTGCATTGTGCTTGTATCTTAGATTTTGGTAGTAGTTGGGAGGATCATCTTCCTCTAGTTGAGTTTGCTTATAATACTAGCTACCAATCTTCTATCGGCATGGCTCCTTTTGAAGCCTTATATGGAAGGCCGTGTCGTTCTCCATCTTGTTGGCTTGAGTAGGGGGAAAAGCTTATTTTAGGCCCTGAATCTATTCGAGAATCATCTGAGAAGATCCATCTTATCCAAGAGAGAATGAAAGAGGCTCAGAGTAGACAAAAATCCTACGCGGACAACTGTAGGAGTCATCTTGAGTTCTCAATGGGCGATATTGTTTATATTCAAGCTTCTCCTCTGAAGGGAGTGATACGCTTCAACTAGACAGGAAAATTGGCGCCACGCTATATTGGATCATTTCCTATTATGGAGCGTATTGGTCCTGTCGCTTATCGTGTAGCACTTCCCGATCAGTTTTCTGGAGTTTACGACGTATTTCACGTCTCTCAGTTGAGAAAGTATCTACGAGATCCAGATTCTGTGCTTGATTCTCGTGGTTTAGAGAAGTTGGAGGTTTCTCCAAATCTATCTTAGATGCAGCATCCTCTGAGTGTTCTTGCTTCGGAGACTAGACGTCTTCGGAACAAGAGTATTCCGCTCGTGAAGATTCAATGGTCTGATAATCCCAATGACTACACTTGGGAAACCAAAGAATTCATCGAGCGACCGTATCTTGATTTCTTATCTTCCCACTCCGAAGGTAAAAATATTCCACTTTAGTTGTCAAATTTCCTTTGTTTGATGAAATAAATTGCATTCAATATAGATTTCCTCTAGAAATTGCGAGGATGCAATTTTTATAAGGGGGAAGTTTGTAACAACCCTAGTATTGGTCATTACCTATGATATTGAAAACGAAATGGAGAAAATAAACAATGTGATTTGAGTATAAATATTGAATTTTTATTTACTTTGAGTTAATAAATGGAAAACAATGTGATCTTATTAAATTAGAGTTAATAAATTAATCAATTGATGTGTTTCAACATATAATTGTTGAAATAAATATAAATTGATGCAAATAGAGTTTTAAAAACTTTACTTTGAGAATTTGGAGTGAAAATAATTACTTATTGGATTTTAGTTGAATCAATGCATTAATATTGGTAATTTTTGCCAAAATTAACCTGTTATTGAATTTAAAAGAAGAAATATGCAGAAAATATGTATTTTATTAAAACTAAAAGATGTAATATTGTTTAAAATAATATTTTATTATTTTAAAAGAGTTATAATGTTTTGTTATAACTTATTTGACAATGAAAATGATTTTTAAACAAGTTATGCTTTAAAATTAGTGTTTTTACACTAAAATTTTGAAAATTGTAAAATATTGTCAAAAATATGGTTTTATTTATGAAAATAACGTTTTATTATTGAAATAAATTTTATTTTGTGTAAATAACAATTTTTGTTTCATAACAATTGGTTGCATATATTTTTGTTTGAGTTTATATTGAGAAATATGTGAATTTAAGGTAAAATAGCTTAATACATATACATTGTCTTGCATTTTCTCTAAATAATATTGCTTTGGGCATTTTGGGTTAGGTTTTAAAACCTAAAATCCATTATCTGGATGTTTCTGGTGAGAAACAAACTACTGTACGTAGTTTACTTCTTCTTCCTCAGAAACAGAAAAGAACAAACTTACAGTAAAATGAAAAAAAAAACATGGCTACCTTCAACTAAAACAAAATTTTCACCCAATTTGCTGCTAATTCAAGAAGAAATCACCAAATTAGGAGAATAGAAGGTAATCTCCACCAATACACCAGAATTATATCATCAAAATCTTAGAATTAGATATGAATTGTGTATAACTTTCTCTTTTGTTCTTGCATGTTCTTGTTTCAACTTTTTCAACTGCTGAAGCTAACAAAGGAGCCTCAAAATCATCCGATTGATCCAAACCGGAGAAGCTTTCAACCCAAACTTTGCTGCATATCTAAGGTGAGGGTTCCCTCATGCTTTCTATTTTTGATTCATGCGGTTAATGACAATTTACAGTGGAGAATTTGCTGGAAAAAAGGATGACTGCTGAAACAAATTTTGCTATAACTTTTACGTTTCTTAATCAAATTTGAAATATTAGATGTTTAGAAAAGCTTAGATCATATACTACAAGTTTCATGTTTTGTGTTTTTCAGAATTTTGAAGTTATCTATTTCAAATTTGAGTGTTTCTATCGCAATCTCGAGAGCAAAACTATTATTTGCTCTGTTATTGAATCTGAAACTAAATTAAGTATAACTCTTTCGTTCCTTAACCAAATTGGAAAATTTTAGATGTTTTGGAAAGCTTAGATCATATACTACTAGTTTCATGTTTTGGGCTTTTCAGAATTTTGAAGTTATCTATTTCAAATTTGAGTGTTTCTATTGCAATCCCGAGAGCAAAATTTTTATTTGCTCTGTTGTTGAATCTGAAACTAAATTAAGCATAACTCTTTCATTTCTTAACCAAATTTGAAAATTTTAGTTGTTTTGGAAATCTTATATCATATTATACAAGTTTTATGTTTATATTTTTCATAATTCTGAAGTTATCTATTTCAAATTTGAGTGTTTCTATTGCAATCCCAAGAGCAAAACTATTATTTGCTCTATTGTTGAATCTGAAATTAAATTAAGCATAACTCTTTCGTTTCCTAACCAAATTCAAAAATTATAGATGCTTTGAAAAGCTTAGATCATATATTACAAGTTTTATGTTTTGTGTTTTTCAGAATTTTAATGTTATATATTTCAAATTAGAGTGTTTCTGTTGCAATCCCGAGAGAAAAACTATTATTTGCTCTATTGTTGAATCTGAAACTAAATTAAGCATAACTTTTTCAATTTATATCCAAATTTAATAATCTTTGATGTTCTGGAAAGCTATGAATTTGTTATAAAAGTTTTATGTTTTAAGGTTTTTGAAATTTTGAAGGTATATTGATCAAAACTGCATTTGATTGTTGCTATCCCAAGATCAAAACGACAGCAGTGTTGAATTTAGACCTTTGAATCGTTTTAAGCATAACTTTTTAATTTTTTATCCAAATTCAATAATCTTAGATGTTCCAGAAAGCTTAGAACTTTTTCTAAAAGTTTCATGTTTTGAGGTTTTTGAAATTTTGAAGTTATATTGATTAAAAATGTGTTTGATTATCGCTGTCACTAGATCGAAATGACAGCAATAGTGATTGTTGATCTTAGAATTTGTTTCAGCCAATATTTGACTAGTTAAGACGTTCGAGATCTCCTATTATAGCAGTAATAATCGATGAGAACTACTTATAAATGTTGTATTATGCACCGATAAGATGAGACGGGTCTTGAGATTAGATTTTTCACTTTCCGGAATTATGGTTTATGAGAAACTACTATGAGATTTATTTGCACTTGCCGATGGTACGAGCAAGATATATGAGTATTATGAGATTTTTGAGGTTTGAGATTTTATTTTTATGATGTGGAGTTAACTAGCGGTCAGTAAAGCATTTAGTGCGAACGTGTGGTACGAGACACATGCTAAAACTTTTCGGGTTTCTTTCCGAGAGTTTGTGACACATCCACGAGTATGCCTGTGCTATAGACCTTCGGGTCATCTGAGTTATGTGACTTCGGTCACCACGAGTTATGTGACTTCGGTCACCACGAGTTATGTGACTTCGGTCACCATGAGTTACGTGACATCGGTCACCATGAGTATGACCTTCACGTCCATGAGTTAGGTACCTAAATTATAAATAGCACTGGACAAGAGTTTAGCACGTGCAGCATTGCTTCAGCTTTGCAATCAGGGATCTGGCCAATCCGGGGTTTTTGAGTTTTCTGAGTTTTATACGATTTCACTATTTTGAGATATTTTTGTTACATCGATAGCCTAGTGCTACATGAGATGTTATATATAGTGATTTCATATTTATGATATTCGAACTTTATCTTGAGTTCCATGAGATTCATATTGGAATTTTAACGAGTTTCTCTCATGACTTTCATATGATTCCTTGTATTTGCGTTGAATGCCATTAAGTATGAGTTTCTTATGTTGAATTAAACCTATTCATGCGACAACCCTTGGTGAACATATACCATGCATTGAGATTATACTATACTTGTACCCATCCAATGTAGTTAAAGGATAAATTCGCTTATGCACTTATATTCCTCTTATCTTATACTAATATCAAGTTCTAGCAAGCCTGACCCGTGTATTTATTACTCGGGTCAGTCCGAGTTGCAGGTTAGGTAGTTGGACCCTTAGGTTGCTTTACCTTATGGACTTCACCATCGACTTGGGACATGGCATAGTTTTTGTGTAGTAGTCTTTCTGTTGGGAACTTTTGATGTATATATTCTTTTGTGGGGAATTTATGTATATATTGTGGTTGTATACCACTAGTGGCATGTTGTATTACATTTGATGTATGTATTCATATGTATCGTTTCTGTGTTGTTGTTCTGTGACTTGTAATTGATAGTTATTATATTTTGTTTCTGAATCGATCCTGTAGCCACCATAGTAGTATATCAGATAGGAATTAAGTATGTCGAATACTTGAGATGCAATGAAAAAAAGGAGTATAAATATCGACTTACTTAGTTCTTATCTAATGCAAGACTACGATGGTCGCCCTTAACCAGCCCTATTCTCTGCATTAGCAGACAGAATTACTATGTAATTCTCTTTGTTAATATGGGTCTCAGGGTGGGGCGTCACGTCCCCCCTTAAAAGAATTTGGTCCTCGAAATTGCTAGGTAGGAAATATGCTCCAAACCCATTACTTATTAAAACCCCACTTAGTGAAAACTCCACATCCCACTCTCTTAATCTTTTAGTTTTAACCCAAACAATTAGTTTGCAATCCTGCTTCCAAAATACCTTATTCCAATTACAATTTTGAAATCAAATTGTAAATAAAAAAATTCAAAAAATTTCAAAATTTTTCTAACACCCTAAATTTTCGAAATTTTTTGGTAGAGTCTCCCTTATACGGGGACCTTTTGCAATTTCACAAGAGAGATAAATATATATACGTCAACCCACTCGGTAGGAAAACAATAATATATATCAATATTTATATGTTTGATGTATTTAATCCGAAAACTTACCTTTATTTAGCGTTTTTAAGCATTATTAAGTAAGCAAGTTACTTCATATGCAAATACGCAACCGAAATCTAGTCTGACAGCCTCCAGTTATGTAACAACCAGATATTTTCAGCCATTCACATCTGCACATATCGGACTTGAATTGCTCAAAATACCGCGTTGTAAATAAATTTGGAGCAAATGAAATACAATCACAGAATCACAGACACAGAAATATCAGAATAACTCGCAGCGGAAATAAAAATACCATAGTAGTTCATGAAGCTACTATAACAAACTCTCAAAAACATAATACATAATATTAGTATGAAACATATACAATAGAAATCTCAAATACATAGAAGTTTATAAATACTAGAGCTGAAATAGAACAACGAAAACTGAAAGGAAGTAGATAACTAGACAAGCAGAATCTCCAGCGATTCCTAGCTCCAGAAAAGAAATCCAGAGCTAAGCTTTAAATATTCAGGCTGACCCGAGCGTAAAGTAAAACACAAAACACTCGAGTCAAGACAATATATACTTATATAGTGTAAACCAACTCAAGTGAACTATAGTAGAAATGCACAATAACTTAAAGGATGCTTGGGATCGCCGATCCTTTAAGAATCAGTTAAACTATAAATTAAATACATCCCGTGGTTAAAATTTCAAAATGGTATTTTATACTTCAAAATCAAATATCATTTCAAAATTCAATATCATTCAAAATCTATTTCAAAATATCAAAAATATAATATCTTCCAAACCACATTCATTTTTATTTAATTTAAATACCATCACAAAACACATTTCAAAATAGTTTATATTTCAAAACAAATTACTTCATTTTAAATCTTAAAATGAAGTTATTATATTTAATAATTAAATTATTAAATTTACAAAATTTTAGTCTTTCAAAATTCATTTATCCACTTAATTTATTAAAACAGATGAAAATTCAACTTTCGCAGCATTTAGAAATTGCTACAGAAAGTTACATTCAAAATAGTTCAATTTAACAAAAGATGGCATAAAAAAATGCTGTGATAGGGTTACAATAGTTTCAAATAAAACTTAGTTAACTTCAACAATTATAACATTTACAAAAATGCTATGATAGCCTCTAATTAAACTTAGCCATTTGGTTCATTATTATCAACTACAGCATTTACAAATGCTGCGTTATCATTTACATTAGAATTAATAGCATTTCTGAAATGCAGTTAATTAACTTCAAATATTCAGTATAATTTCACAAATAATTATATTTTTATTTAAATCATTTTTAACTTATAAAATCATATAATTTCACTTTTAAAACCATCATTCAAATACCCTTATATTCATGATTTTATAAAGTTAAATCTCCGTTCAAAAATCAAAATTTAATAATAATTCATTTGTTAAATTCCAACATAAAATTTCAAATTCATTAAATTAAATTTAACTTACCACTTAAGTTTAAAATTTTCAAATATAACTTAATTTCATTTTTATTTACTTAACTTAAAATTCACTTTTAAGTCAAATTCATAAATTTCCAATTTTAGTTATATTTCAAATTTCAACATAAATATTCATTCATTTCACATTTAACTTTATTCAAAAATCATTAATGTATTACAAAATCATTTTAAATTCATTTGATTAAAAATATCGTAAATTTATCATATTTAATTTAAATTCCATTTATCACCAAATTATAATTTCCAAAATAACTTACATTTCATATTTCTAACTTTACCCTTTATTTATTTCACTTATAAATTTCAAAAAATCAATAATGCTTTACAAAAATCATTTTTAATAAAATCTAATCAAAATATTATAATATTTACATTTCTAAAATATTTTAAAAAATTTTAGAAAAACATATTTTAACAACAGGTCTGTATTTCATTTTCTAGCCTAGGTAAAGTGATACGGGTAATATATCATTTCAACCCATAATTTACAAAGAAAACCCGGGTTTGATCATTTCAAACCCGCAATCCAAAGTAAAAGAAAATAATTGAAAATCATTCAGGCCTATCATTTCATCGCATAACGATTTTCTCCTATTCTAAAGTCCGTTCGGGTATGTATCATTTCAACCCATAGTGATTCTAGTCTACAGGGAACTTGCAGTGTGATAAACTGATGAAAGTAACAGAATAGCATGAAATAACAGTAACATATGATATAACATGTGTAAATATAGGTGTGAACATCATATGAATATGATATAGTAGTTATAACAGGATGATATGCATTTACAGATTCAGGTGATGTCAGTTTATCACTACATAAGTACATATTAGTCTGGTGAGATTTACTCACAGTTTTGAGCTGACGACACAACAACGAATTGCACAACGGGATCTACACAAGCACAAAAGCACGATATAGATACGAAATTAAGGTGCCAAGGATTAATTCCCTTGAATACAAATCAAACAAACAATATAACAATTATAAAGTTTCAGACCAAAAATACGATAAACGATGCTAGAAATAACTTCATAAAACAAAGCTGAAATGCTTTTCACTTTCTTCCGACATTTCATAGGCTCATCCAGAGGTAGAGTACAGGTCTAAGACAATGATTTAGGGTCAGGTCTGGGTTGCTAAGGTCGGCCTAACATGAGTTTGAGTGATGGTGTAAAGGTGGGTGAAGGCAAGAACACAAAATCATGCATACACATGGGTTTTGGGCCATGAATTGGGTTCGGCCAAGGCCCTAGGTGTCACGGCCAGAGGTGTGGGGTCTACTGTGGTGGTGTGGCCGTGGGTGCTGGAGGTGGTGGTGGTGGACTAGGGGCGGCCATGGTTGGTGGAAGTGGTGGATGTGGAAGCTAGTGCTCGGCCAGGTCAATATGAAGGGTGTTTTGAAACTTTTGCGGATATGCATCACCAAGGGGGTTCATGACTTGGGTGGCTGGTGAGGAGGAGGTGTTGGTGGTGTGTCATCAGGTGGTGGAGGCGGCTAGGCAGCAAAGTGGCATGGTTGAACCTACATGAGGTGAAGCAAGTGCAAAATCAAACTAGAAAAATCAACATAAGTGAACAAAAGAAGATAAAAGGAAATAGAATTTTACCAAACTTCTCAATCAAGAGGACGCCGAAATTTTTTTCAGGAAGGAGGAAAAAGATGTACGTGAATGAAGAATGGAGGTAGGCAGCTGAAAAAGATAAAAGGAAATAGAATTCACTCTTGAATTCATTTAAAATAATATTCAAGGCCATATTCATTTTATTTACACTCAAAATTGAATTTATTTATAACTGAAGCTATTTTTATTTCAATCCAATTTCATTTTATCACATTCAACACATATCTAATCAGCTTATACATATAAGTTGATTTTATTTATTACTCTTGTTCCATATTCAACTTTAGTTTCAGCCCACAATCCATATTATTTAATCAAGTTAGATTCCATTCACATATTCAATTTGCTAATAATTTGTCACATTAATTCGTTTCCATTTTACAAATTTTAGTATCTAATTTTTATTTCAAAATTCACTTTACTTTAATTTACTTGAGTTCACTTTTACTTTATAATCCAGGTTTGGATTTTTACTACTAGAACATCACTCCATTTTATTTTTGTTTTCTATTTCACTGTTCAAATTTTTTAAGTTATACGAACTATTTTCTCACATTTTCATCCATTTTGTACCCGAATATATTCAACATTTATTTTTTTCTCAAGATTATACCTCACATATAGCTTAATTATACTTTTATTTCATTAATTTCAAATTCTATAAGCTTTTGAAATTTATTTATTCCATTTGAAATTTGGTTTAACTTAAGTTAAATTTAAACTTCATACCATTCCTTTTAATTTATTTAAGTAAGAATTGAATTCCATTCAATATCATCTACAACTCAATTCAATTTTATTTTCAATCCGGTCCAAATTCAACTTAATTTAATTAACTTAGCTTAAGTTAGATTTCATCCATAACATTTTCTTTTACCAATTAAACTTATTTAACTTACATAAGATTTAATTTCATCCTGAAAGTCACATTTTCCTCTTCCTTACAAATATTTAATTAACTTCCATTTTACTCATTTCATTTTATTTATCCCAATCATCTCATTTATTGATTTCCTTTGACTTTGCTATGTTAATTCACTATTTCATTAATTCTATTCAAATCACAACCAATTAATTTTTTTTAATTTATTTCCTTCAACTTAATCCAAGTTAAATTCCATTTTAGCCTTTTCACTTTTAATTTTAATTCCAAAATTCAATTTCCATATTTTTCAAAAAAATCATTCTTAATTTTGTAAGTTCATAACTTATCTCCTGATATTTTCTAAACATTTTAATAAGGATTTAAAAATTCAAATACCCGGTATTTATTTCAAATCATTTTGAAGTCTCAATATTCCAAATCACCCTTTTTAAATTTTTAAACCAACCTTGTTTTTTATCCAAAACAAATTCCCTTTTGAATTTCCAACACAAAACTTGTTTGGCCAACAAATCTGAACAATCAATTTCGGTAGTAATCCATCACTTTGAAATTCAAAAATAAACACCGATGGTGTCGCGATCATAATTAGAATTATTTTCCAGCGAGTGTAGCGAGTTTAGTGCTATATCTCTTATAAAATCCATTTTAAAACAATTTCTCTCAAAAATATTCCCAAAAATAATACTCTTATTATTATTTTCCACACCAATTTGAAAAATATTTATTTTCAAACTTCTCGGGATTTTAATTTCCTGATTCTTGTTTGAATCCAATTTTAATTATAATCCATTTGTATAATTTATAATATACAGATTTTAAAATCATTATATAAGCAATTTCTAATTTTATAATCTTATCTGATTATAATATTATCTTCAAAACACACCAACTATATATAATAATTTCAAGAAAATTATTTCCTTTATATCAAAATATATCCTTGGGTAAAATTATTTGCATTTTTGTAACGCCCCACTCCGAGACCCACATTAGCAAAGAGTATTACAAGGTAATACCGTCTGCTAATACGGAGAATAGAGCTGTATAGGAGCGACCATCTATAGCCTTGTCTTAACTATCTACTGAATACATCGATAAGTGTTTTTCCTTTTTTTTTGTGGATCGACATATACAATAGATATTTAATACAAAACTATAATGGCTATAAGATCTAACAGAGCAAAATATGGCAACTCAAATGTAAAACACATCACAGAACAGTAGATGATCACAAACATATACAGAAACATCATAGAGTATACAAAATGATACATGTCAAGTGGTGTAGCAACCACAATATACAGACGAGTCAAAAGAATATACATATCAGAGTTACAACCAAAAAGGACTACACAAAAAGGTTATAACAAAAGGAGCAGGATAGTCCACGCGGAAGCAGAATAGGCTAAGTCCAAATGTACCTAACCTGAAACACCTCGGTCTGACCCGAGTATAAAATACACGGGTCAGTCTAGCTAAACAAATCAGTTAGACAAGCTAAATAATAATAAACATGCAAGGTCATAAAGTACCACAAATATCTCTAAAACAGATAACTCAATCATCTACAAAAGATGAATCATAACAAGCCTCATATCATCGGCAACTTAATAAACAAAGGATATGAATATCCCAAATCAAGCCAAAAGGCAAATAACAAATACCAATGAAGGTAACACAAGTTTCCACAAGGTAATCGCTTGTGGTTCACAAGACCTACTCCGAAAGGCGATACTCTAGGGAAGTATAAATATCAATGAAACAAAAGATGCACGTGCTCAGTACTGTATAAACAAGGATCCACAAGCTCGAAGACGACAAACCCAAGTATCTCTCGAGCGGTGACGAAGGACCAACTCCAAAAGAGATACTATAGGGCAACAAACCCTAAGGCAACAAACCCGAAGGCACAAACCCGAAGGCACAAACCCGAAGGCAACATACCGTAGTGGTGAAGGTCCGGAGGCCCAGTACTGGACACCACTAACTAGCAATATGTGTCACAAACTCTCGGAAAGGAACTCGAAAAGTGTTAACGTGTGTCGCATACCACACGTTCGCAGTAAACGGTTTACTAACCGTTAGTCAATTCCACACTTAAAGAAGTACAAAGTTTACCTCATCTCATCGGTAAACCAGACCCGAAGGTCAAAACGATCAAACGAATAGATTAGGAATTAATTGGAAAGGTAAACGCACGTATTCCATAGTACGTGTTTTACCCAACCATTTAATTACCTTCCCACTTCGTTCGAAGTGCAAAAGAGTGTAATTTTACTCAGAAAATAATTTGGACAAGTTTAGAAATCGTTTGAAAACACTTTGGAAATTGCCTTTGAAATTCTCCTATTATGGAGTAAATAATTTAATACTTAAAATAATACTAAATAATAATTTCATATGCCAATTTGTTTGAAAAACACTTTAAAATGCTTTATAAAACCCATGTACGAAATCTAGAGAAAAATCTCAAAGAAATCGGAAAATATCAGAAAAAGCCGGAAATTATTCTAAGTATAAAAGCCGGTGAAAACACGCTGCGAATCCAATTTCGACAGCAGGTTCGGACCTGCAAACAGAGTCCAAATAACATGGAATTTTGTAGGAATGTAGTTCAACATTCCTACTTCAATCTGCAAAAATAATCATTCAAATCCGATTTGAAATGAAGAATCTGCGTCGTTTCAAAGTCGGATCAAAACAAGGTTTAAGACACTGAATTAGCAAGCTGCGGGTACAAGTTCGACAGTAGTTTAGAAATAGCAAACCAACCCAGATTTTCATGAAATTTTAGAGGAATGTAACTCAACACTCCTACTTCAATCTGCAAAAATAATCACACAAATCCGATTTGAAACGAATGAGTTATACTACCTCAAACATGGACTCAGACCATGTTTGCGACAGTTCAAAACCAAATAAATGTGCAGGCCTAAAACCCCACTGTACTCAACTTTCAGGCATAAAACAGAGGAGCAAATTATATCATTTTGAGCTAAAAATTGTTACACATGTAGTAGAAAAACGTCATCTCCCAAACAAAAAAAGAATGATGTAATTTGGATAAAATATGAGAAAGATATGATCTCTCAAAGTTGAACCCAGACAGTGTTTCACTGTTGAATTCTGGGCAAAAACATGATTCGGGTCCAAGTTTGACAGAAGATTTATATATGCTCTCTATGTCAAAATGGCTTGAAATTTAGTATGAAGAAAGTAGAGAACTTCATCTTTCAAATAAAAAAAGAGTTGTGCAATTTGATAAAGAAACGAAGGAGATATGGTGTCTCAAATATGGACTCAGGCCATGTTTGCAATAACTCGGAACAAAATGTGCACAGGATAATTGCAAGCTGTGCATTGATTTTGCAGCAAGGTTTTCACAGAGCAAACGAAATTTTTTTCCTATGAAATTTGGCAGATAAATACTACAACACATGAGCTATCAACTGAAGAAAATCCGGCAGCATTTCGTTGCCGGAATCAAAAGTTACAAACATTCAGAGTAGCAACCAGAGAAGGTTTTGACACAAACAAAATTGAAGGTAAAAACGAATTACAAAGCAATTTGGCGATTCTGAGCTTGGCTCAGCTAGTTTTTGTGAGTTTTGTAACTCACCTTGCTGTTGCAATGAAAAGACTTGAATTTTGTAGCAAAGTTGGAGCCTTTTGGCAAGATTTGAGCCTTTATGAACCTGTAGAGGAAGGGAAAATAACAAGCAAACAACTAAATTTAAAATCTTTCCATAGATCAGAGATTTTGATGAAATTAAGTATTTTGGAGTTAGATTACCTTGGATTTAACTCTAGATTGCAAAAAGATTTTAGTTTGTTGAATTAATTTGAAGAAATTGGCTTGGTTTGATTTCTGAGGAAGAGGCTTCCTGTATTTTCTTCCAGGCTGAAGGAGGAAGAAGAAGCATGAGAAATGAACGTAGAATTGTTTCTCATTCTCACTTCTTACCAGGCTATGTGGTATTGGGCTGAATTGGACCCAAAATAAAAAGAAAAATCAGGAGGCTTAAGGATAAAATCAATACTTAACCAAAAATATGTGTGTATATTGCATATACACACAAATAAAATTCATTTTCTTCATGTTTACACACACAAAAAAATGTGAAAACTTGTATACATGCAAATTAAAACATTTTCTAACATATGAAAAGATTAATTTATACTTTTAAAATATTTTTATTATTAAATTTCTTTATTTAACAAAAATGCATTATTTACTCAAATAAATGAATAAAACCATGTTTTGAACTCCTAAAATTCCACAAAATTTAATTTATCACTTAGAAAAACATTTCAAACCATTTCAAAACATTATTTATAGCCAAAACTTATTTTTTAACCCAATTTTCACTTTTTATTTCAATAAACACTTACTAAAAGAGCTTACTTCTTTTTAAAAAATTATTAAAAGAAGCCACAACGCAATAATTAACAAATTTATTACATTTTTACTGAAATAAAATTATTCCCACAATTATTATCACCCAAACCATTAAAATAAAGCTTTAACCTTTATTTTCAACAATTTTTTTTCCCAAATTCGTTGTTTATTCCAAATAAACAATTTAATTTCTCTAATTTAATTTAATTCACAATATTAAATTATAATTATCATTATAATTCAATATTGAAAGGTAATCTCCAAACTAGGGTTGTTACAGACTCTCCCCTTAACAAAATTGCGTCCTCGCAATTTCTAGAGAAGAATTTGTATTCAACTTATTGACTTCATCAATCAAAAGAAATGGAATAAGCTTGAGATAAATAGATTCTCACCATCGCTATGCGAAGAAAGAAAACCAGGGTAGGATCGCTCGATAAACTCTTTGGTTTCCCAAGTGCAATCATTGGGATTGGCGGACCATTGAACTTTAACGAGCGGCACGTCTTTGTTTCGAAGGCGTTTCACCTCCGAAGCAAGTACGCGAATAGGCTGCTGCACAATAGATAAGTCTGGTGAGATGTCAATCTCTTGCAAATGAGGAGAATCGATAACAGAATCCGACTCTCGAAGACACTTCCGAAGCTGAGAGACGTGAAATACGTCATGAATGCCAGATAGATGAGCTGGAAGCAAAACTCTATAAGCCACAAGGCCAATATGTTCAGTAATAGGAAATGGTCCTATAAAGCGAGGAGCCAATTTCCCAGTCGTACTGAAGCGCATAACCCCTTTTAGAGGAGAAACACGAATAAAGACGAGATCACCAACCGAGAACTCGAGAGGCTTCCTACGGTTGTCCGCGTAGGATTTCTGACAGCTTTGTGCCTCTTTCATTCTCTGACGAATAATATCAATCTTCTCAGAAGAATCACGAACAGAATATGGGCCAAGAATAAGCTTCTCACCAGATTCCAACCAACAAGAAGGTGATCGACACGGCCTTCCGTATAAGGCTTCGAAAGGAGCCATACCGATACTGGACTGAAAACTATTGTTATAGGATAATTCCACAAGAGGTAGGTGATCCTCCCAACTACCACCAAAATCTAGGATGCAAGCACGGAGGAGATCCTCGAGGATACGATTCACCCGTTCAGTCTGTCCATCAGACTGCGGATGATAAGCGGTTCTGAAATTAAGCTTCGTTCCCAAAGCTTGCTGAAGACTCTGCCAGAAATGACTCATGAATAGCAGATCACGGTCACCAACAATCGAACTAGGAACACCGTGAAGTCTCACGATTTCCTTGACGTATAACTTGGCCAAATGAGAAGCACTCCTATTAGAATTAATAGGAATGAAATGAGCTGATTTGGTGAGGCGGTCAACCATAACCCAAATGCTAGAATGGCCCGATCTGGATCGAGGTAGGCCATCAATGAAATCCATTCGAAATCTGATCCCATTTCCACAATGGAATCTCTAGAGGCTGAAGGAGACCAGAAGGGCGCTGATGTTCGGCTTTAATACGTTGACAAGTCATGCAGTTACTCACATAACTTGCCACATCGCGCTTCATGCCCTCCCAATAATAAAGGCGATGCATGTCGGCATACATCTTACTACTGCTAGGATGAATGGTATACTTAGAACGGTGGCAGTCATCGAGAATGTCATGCCTAAGTGAAGAATCAGAAGGCACAACAAGACGGTTCTTCTTGCGAAGACACCCATGAGAATCAATGCTGAAATCCCTCAACTCCTCGTCATGGGACTCAGACTCACAAATCTGAATAAGGTGCACAGTATCGGGATCACGCCGCTGGGCATCAGCAATACGATCCAATAAACTAGGTCGAGCTTCCAAACTAAATAATAAGATAGGAGAATCAGAAGATGGAGCTCGATCACGAATATCACATAGGGATAAGGTTTCTAGAACATCCCACTCGGCTAACATCATAGAAACAACAACCGAATGTTTGCGACTAAGCGCATCAGCAACATGATTACCCTTACCAGGGGTATACTGGATATCGAAGTCATAGGAAGCAAGGAACTCGAGCCAACGTTGTTGCCTCATATTGAGCTCCTTCTGAGTGAATAGATATTTCAAGGACTTGTGATCGGTGTATAGAATGAAGTGCTCGCCTAATAAATAATGGCGCCAAATCTTCAAGGCGAAGACAATGGCGGCTAACTCGAGGTCATGAGTGGCATAGCGTACTTCATTCGGTCGCAGTTGCCTAGAAGCATAAGTAACTACCCGATCCTTCTGCATAAGCACGGCACCGAGGCCACATCTACTAGCATCGGTGTAGGCAACAAGATCTTGATTCCCTTCAGGAACCACTAGAATAGGAGCATTGGTGAGAAGCTCCTTCAACTGCTGAAAAGAAGCTTCGCACTTGTCGGACCAAATAAATCGAACGCCTTTCCGAGTAAGGCTAGTAAGAGGAAGCACAACATGGGAAAAATCCTTAATGAACCGACGGTAATAACCCGCCAATCCAAGAAAACTACGAATCTCATGAACATTCTCAGGCCTCTTCCAATTCTGGATAGATTCGATCTTCGAAGGATCGATAGAAATGCCTTCGGAAGAAACAACGTGGCCTAAGAACTTAACTTTATTCTCCTAGAAGTGGCACTTGGAGAATTTAGCTTTAAGCTGATGGTGACGAAGAGCACTCAAGACAATTCTCAAGTGATTAGCATGCTCGGCTTCAGATTTCGAATAAACAAGGATGTCGTCGATGAACACAAGGACGAACTTATCGAGATATTCCCGGAATACTCGATTCATAAGGTCGACAAAGAATGCAGGAGCGTTCGTCAAACCGAACGGCATAACGAGCCACTCATAAGATCCATATCGAGTGCGGAAAGCTGTAAGAGTTATGCTATCTTCCGCGACTCGAAGCTGATGAAAACCAGTGGCAAGGTCAAGCTGAGAGAAGACCTTAGCGCCACTCAATTGATCAAACATATCGTCGATCCTAGGTAGTGGATACCTATTCTTGATGGTCAACTCGTTAAGCTTGCGATAGTCGATGCAGAGCCTAAGAGTTCCATCAGACTTCTTCACGAAGACGACCGCGGCACCCCATGGTGAAGAACTAGACTGAATCAACTGCTTGGACTCAAGCTCTAAAAGCTGCTTCTTGAGTTCCTCGTTTTCTTTTGTAGACATCCTCGTGGGAGGACGACTAACTGGCTGCGCGCCTGGAATGAGATCAATGTGGAACTCAATAGCCCGCTTGGGTGGTAAACCCGAAACAGGCTCAAATACATCAGAGAAGTCACAAACAATAGGAATACAAGATATATCATCAGCATCTCGTGAGTCTAGAGAATATAAAGCCACTTCGGAATTATCCACATTCCGAAGAACAAGTGATAGCTGGGATGGAAAATCAGGATATCGAAGATATAACATCCGCTGAGCACAAACAATCCTGGCATCATATCGCACTAGCCAGTCCATACCAAAAATCATGTCAAATCCCAAATAAGAAATAGCGTGCAGATTCGCACGAAAAGAAAAGCCACATAAAACAATCTCAACATCATCAAAAATCATGCTAAGGGTTGCGGATCCACCGATAGGATTCGCAATCCTCGGTGAAGTAACCATACAAGAAACATCCAAAGACAAATCATCGACGAGCTTCTTCGATATGAATGAATGCGAAGCACCCATATCGAAAAGAACTTGAATACTGCAATCATGAAATAAAATAGAACCTTCCAAAATATATGGAGATATACCTCTAGGCTGAGAAGAACCTCTAGAAGCTTTAGCAGCATAAAGCTTGCCAGACTTGGCGTTAGCAGGATTAGTAGGGCAGGTGGAAACATGATGACCTTCCTTCTTGCAATAGCTGCAGAAGAGAGGCTTAGGACAAGCTCGAATCATATGATCAGGAGAACCACATATGAAACACTTCCGAATGGAAGGTGTTCCAGTAGACTTATTCTGAGAGTTAGAACCACCAGTCTTCTTCTTCTTGGAAGGAAAAGACTTGGACCTTTGAAATGGAAACTGCTTCTTGTTGGGGTTCTTGCGAACCTCAACATCATCACCACTATCAATCTCTTTCTCGACGGCTTCAAGATGAAGCGCCGAGTCAACTAGCTCCTCAAAAGAAAGCTTGAGCTGCAACATCAAAGATTTCTTCAAATACTTCTTAAGGCCGGAAACGAACTTGAGATTCTTCTTGTATGGAGTGCCAATATACTCAAGGCCATACTTAGAAACAGCCTCGAAAGAAGACACATAATCAGAAACAGAAGATTTCCCTTGCTTTAGATCGAGGAAGCGACGAGAAAGAGATGCTTTCTCAGACTCAGGAACGAACTTAAGCTCGAATCATTCCCGAAACTGAGTCCATGTAAGAGTAGACTCGTCGAGCTCGGCTGTGAATAGCTCGTACCAATCAGGAGCATGCTCTTGTAACATGCTAGATGCTACAAGAACCCTATGATAATCTGAAAGATCCATGCGAGAAAATATCCGCTCGCAAGAACGAATCCAAGCCTGAACCTCCAAAACAGACTCGGAGCCTTTGAATGGCTTGCCTCCGAGATGAACAAAATCACTACACATGCGCGCGAAAGGAGAGTTGCGCGAAGGAGAAGCTAGAGGCTGGGTGCTCCTAAATAACTCCATAAACTAATCGGCAACGCCGTCCGGATGCGTGCCGCTGGATTGCCCCGCATCTGAGCGTCGTCCTCTACCTCTTCCAGCCATTAACTGAAAGTTAAGATAAGATAAAGATTATTCACATGGTAGATATCATTAATTCAAATATGGAATACTACGTAATTAAAATGCATTCCTAGACGTGTTCCCAAATTTCTATCTACCCAAAAGACAAGAAAAGAACAAAAGCACGATGATTCAGAGATTCGTTACATTTGTATTACAATTTGATGCACCGTAATATGTGTTTATGTTCTGTGTTTATCATATTTTGTTCTGAACTCAGCTCTGATACCAAGCTGTAACGCCCCACTCCGAGACCCACAATAGCAAAGAGTATTACAAGGTAATACCGTCTGCTAATACGGAGAATAAAGTTGTATAGGAGCGACCATCTATAGCCTTGTCTTAACTATCTACTGAATACATCGATAAATGTTTTTCTCTTTTTTTTTTTTTTTGTGGATCGACATATACAATAGATATTTAATACAAAACTATAATAGCTATAAGATCTAACAGAGCAAAATATGACAACTCAAATGTAAAACACATCACAGAACAGTAGATCATCACAAACATATACAGAAACATCATAGAGTATACAAAATGATACATGTCAAGTGGTGTAGCAACACAATATACAGACGAGTCAAAAGAATATACATATCAGAGTTACAACCAAAAAGGACTACACAAAAAGGTTATAACAAAAGGAGCAGGATAGTCCACGCGGAAGCAGAATAGGCTAAGTCCAAATGTACCTAACCTGAAACACCTCGGTCTGACCCGAGTATAAAATACACGGGTCAGTCTAGCTAAACAAATCAGTTAGACAAGCTAAATAATAATAAACATGCAAGGTCATAAAGTACCACAAATATCTCTAAAACAGATAACTCAATCATCTACAAAAGATGAATCATAACAAGCCTCATATCATCGGCAACTTAATAAACAAAGGATATGAATATCCCAAATCAAGCCAAAAGGCAAATAACAAAAACCAATGAAGGTAACACAAGTTTCCACAAGGTAATCGCTTGTGGTTCACAAGACCTACTCCGAAAGGCGATACTCTAGGGAAGTATAAATATCAATGAAACAAAAGATGCACGTGCTTAGTACTGTATAAACAAGGATCCACAAGCCCGAAGGCGACAAACCCAAGTATCTCTCGAGCGGTGACGAAGGACCAACTCCAAAAGCGATACTATAGGGCAACAAATCTGAAGGCAACAAACCCCAAGGCACAAACCCGAAGGCAACAAACCGTAGTGGTGAAGGTCCGGAGGCCCAGTACTGGACACCACTAACTGGCAATATGTGTCACAAACTCTCGGAAAGGAACTCGAAAAGTGTTAACGTGTGTCCCATACCACACGTTCACACTAAACGGTTTACTAACCGTTAGTCAATTCCACACTTAAAGCAGTACAAAGTTTACCTCATCTCATCGGTAAACCAAACCCGAAGGTCAAAACGATCAAACGAATAGATTAGGAATTAATTAGAAAGGTAAACGCACGTATTCCATAGTACGTGTTTTACCCAACCATTTAATTACCTTCCCACATCGTTCGAAGTGCAAAAGAGTGTAATTTTACTCAGAAAATAATTTGGACAAGTTTAGAAATCGTTTGAAAACACTTTGGAAATTGCCTTTGAAATTCTCCTATTATGGAGTAAATAATTTAATACTTAAAATAATACTAAATAATAATTTCATAAGACAATTTGTTTGAAAAACACTTTAAAATGCTTTATAAAACCCGTGTACGAAATCTAAAGAAAAATCTCAAAGAAATCGGAAAATATCAGAAAAGCCGGAAATTATTCTAAGTATAAATACCGGTAAAAACACGCTGCGAATCCAAGTTCGACAGCAGATTCAGACCTTCAAATAGAGTCCAAACGACATGTAATTTGGTAGGAATGTAGTTCAACATTCCTACTTCAATCTTCAAAAAGAATCATTCAAATCCGATTTGAAACGAAGAATCTGCGTCGTTTCAAAGTCGGATCAAAACAAGGTTTAAGACACTGAATTAGCAAGCTGCGGATACAAGTTCGACAGTAGTTTAGAAATAGAAAACCAACCCATATTTTCATGAAATTTTACAAAAATGTAAGTCAACACTCCTACTTCAATTTGCAAAAATAATCACACAAATCCGATTTGAAACGAATGAGTTATGCTGCCTCAAATATGGACTCAGACCATGTTTGCGACAGTTCGAAACCAAATAAATGTGCAGGCCTAAAACCCCACTGGACACAACTTCCAGGCATAAAACAGAGGAGAAAATTACATGATTTTGATCTAAAAATTGGTACACATGTAGTATAAAACGTCATCTCCCAAACAAAAAAAGAATGATCTAATTTAGATAAAATACGAGAAAGATATGATCTCTCAAAGTTGAACCCAGACAGTGTTTCACTGTTGAATTCTGGGCAAAAACATGATTCGGTTCCATGTTTGACAGAAGATTTATATATGCTATGTATGTCAAAATGACCTGAAATTTAGTATACGTAAAGTAGAGAACTTCATATTTCAAATAAAAAAAGAGTTGTGCAATTTGATAAAGAAACGAAAGAGATATGGTGTCTCAAACATGGACTCAGGCCATGTTTGCAAGAACACAACAAAATGTGCACAGGATAATTGCAGGCTGTGCATTGATTTTGCAGCAAGGTTATCACATAGCAAACGAAATTGTTTTGCTATGAAATTTGGCAGATAAATACTACAAACCATGAGCTATCAACTGAAGAAAATCCGGCAGCATTTTGTTACAGGAATCAAAAGTTACAAACATTCAAAGTAGCAACCAGAGAAGGTTTTGACACAAACAAAATTGAAGGTAAAAACGAATTACAAAGCAATTTGGCGATTTTGAGCTTGGCTCAGCTAGTTTTTGTGAGTTTTGTGACTCACCTTGCTGTTGCAATGAAAAGACTTGAATTTTGTAGCAAAGTTGGAGCCTTTTGGCAAGATTTGAGCCTTTATGAACCTGTAGGGAAGGAAAAATAACATGCAAACAATTAAATTTAAAATCTTTCCATAGATCAGAGATTTTGATGAAATTAAGTATTTTGGAGTTAGATTACCTTGGATTTAACTCTAGATTGCAAAAAGATTTTAGTTTGTTGAATTAATTTGAAGAAATTGGCTTGGTTTGATTTTTGAGGAAGAGGCTTCCTGTATTTTCCTCCAGGCTGAAGGAGGAAGAAGAAGCGTGAGAAATGAACGTACAATTGTTTCTCATTCTCACTTCTTACCAGGCTATGTGGTATTGGGCTGAATTGGACCCAAAATAAAAAGAAAAATAAGGAGGCTTAAGGATAAAATCAATACTTAACCAAAAATATGTGTGTATATTGCATATACACACAAATAAAATTTATTTTCTTCATGTTTACACACACAAAAAAATGTGAAAACTTGTATACATGCAAATTAAAACATTTTCTAACATATGAAAAGATTAATTTATACTTTTAAAACATTTTTATTATTAAATTTCTTTATTTAACAAAAATGCATTATTTACTCAAATAAATGAATAAAACCATGTTTTGAACTCCTAAAATTCCATAAAATTTAATTAATCACTTAGAAAAACATTTCAAACCATTTCAAAACATTATTTATAGCCAAAACTTATTTTTTAACCCAATTTTCACTTTTTATTTCAATAAACACTTACGAAAAGAGCTTACTTCTTTTTAAAAAATTATTAAAAGAAGCCACAACGCAATAATTAACAAATTTATTGCATTTTTACTCAAATAAAATTATTCCCACAATTATTGTCACCCAAACCATTAAAATAAAGCTTTAACCTTTATTTTCAACAATTTTTTTTCCCAAATTCGTTGTTTATTCCAAATAAACAATTTAATTTCTCTAATTTAATTTAATTCACAATATTAAATTATAATTATCATTATAATTCAATATTGAAAGGTAATCTCCAAACCAGGGTTGTTACAATTCACCCCATTTAAAAAAATACTATGTCGACTTACTCTATTCGAATGTTTAGAAACCCCTATCGATACAATTGTACGGACTATGTAGACCAGAGTTCGTAAGCCACCAAATAAATCAACTAACACGGTATAAAACGTTTATATTCACCAACAAATGCGCGCTGATATCTATTAATACACCAAACACATTCTAGGGTACTACTGACCCTATCTCTAATGAGTAATCCCCACCAGAGCCAAGGTTCCCGCTTAATCTTCAGCTCTTTTACCAACTATAATTGACGGGGATTTTCGACCCTCGAGTATCAATATCAATATGTCCATTATATAGAATGCGGAGCAATCGAGTGCCGAAAACACTAGTCCATTGGGGGTGAAGAAGAAAAAGATAGAAGAAAAGAAAACAAAACAACATAGAATCTCACAATCGCAGGAGAACAAAATATAATATATAATAACAGATTTTTATAAAAAAAATCTATAACTGTTAAATACTTACAACCATTGGAGTACAATAATCGGTACATCAATTTGGACAGTTATAATAACTTGTCCTCATACAGCGGAAAATATTAATCAAATACGGAAGTACGTCTCTGTCATCCAACTCGCCTCCTGAATTCCATAGCTTCCTTTCTTGAATATGTAATACTCGGTCTAACCTGAGCATTATAATAAAATAACACCCAAGTCAGTCTAGAAAACTTACGTGAGAAAAATGCACTCAAGCTGAATTATTAACTTTTATCAAATCTTTGAAAATCGAAGGTATCTCGTATGACCACGCCATGCATAAACAAGATGGGTTTTTCCCTTATGATAACCAAAACATTTTTAACAAAATACATCTGATATTATAATAGTGCCTATAGAAAGTTAATAGAAAATAGCTAAAATGCTTGCATCTCACATTCCAGCATAGGTGGGCACAGTCAAAACAGTACAGTGCTTATTGGAAAGGATTCCATCAAATGACTGGGCCACCGGGGTACCGCCCATCACGGTACACCTTTAGAACAATGTACCGGGGACCATGCCGGGATCCCCTGCTACGCAAGACCGGCTACACCAATCTTAGAAGACCGAATATGTTATCACCCCCATTGTTCCCACCCTTACCATCGAGCGTTCTTACATGCACAACCATATCCATAATATAAAGGTTTCCGGAAACATCTAGAAAGGTGATAACTTATCCTAATTGGGTGCGACCCACTTAGCCTTACTGCATCTCTCCTGTTTTTGTCATTCCTGATTGATGAGGCTTGAGGCTAAGCATTACCTTTCGAGAACAATTTTACTTAGAATGGTCATTGTCCTCCAATAACGATGTTCTGATAGCATTCGTCCATACAAGTTGTCCTGGATCTAGACAAACCGAACACAGTCTTTATCATCTTCACAGTATTCATTCGTTACGTTCAACCCGGATCGAAGTGGTTTTCATACAGTTAAATCTGATCCCGGTCTCTTTGAAACGATTAACGTAATTGACATATATTGATAGTCGATTATTTAACTATCTCACAAGTCTTCGGAATTTTCAATAATTCGTTTTCCTTTTCAAAATTTGATTTTATCTACTTACAATTTCTTCTATCTATTTATAACTTCTCTATGACTTCAGATTCAACCCCGAATTTCTTATTCCTAATATCTCGAAAACACCCTTAAGTTCTACAAAATTTATTTTAAGATTTTGCCTTTATAAAATCCCGTCCGTTAAATAACTTTGTTCGCAATCTCGAGATGATTTAAAATAAATTCCAATCTTTTAAAACTATGTATACAAAATAAGTATTTTAAAGGATAATAGTTTATATTAAAATATGTTTAAGTAAATTTATATTACCAAAACCTTTCAAATAACATCGTTAACTCATTTCCAAATCATTTTTAAACAAATAATTAATTTAAAAAGCTGATTTATAAAATTAGAATTTATTTCAATAAATATTAAATATTAAAGATAGATTCCACTATTTTTTTCCCAAACGATTTCCATAGCTCGATATAAATTCACATCGTAAAACTATATTTCCAACTTGCCAACTTATCATTATTTCATTACTATAAACATCGTTTATAAATTCATAACTGCTTTGAGTTTCATCTGTTTATAAAACAAATCTTATTTATAAAACTCCATTATATAAATTAATTTCTTATAAATCCTATTTATACTCCCAATCTATTCTCAAATATTGATTTTAATCTCCTTTTTATATTTCCAGAATATCATTTATAAATTTTCATTGTATAACTCATGTTTAAAATTCCCATCTAATAATTCACAATAGTTAAGTGTACCAAAAAATCAAAATATATTTTTCTAATTTACTTTCTTTTTAAATAAACTCAATTTCAATATAAATATTTTTATATCAAAATTTCTTTGATTCCATTCCCTTTTTAAAAATATTTTTATGGTATTTTAAAATATCAAAATTTCGGGCCAGTGCTATAATAGCATCCAAATAATTTCAATCACTACAATAATCTATACTAAACTATTCTACATAATCCATATGTTACTATATATGAAATTAAATTCAATATTTTAAGGAATCCAGTTGGATCCCTCTAACCTGTTTTTCTGCATCCATAGATGTTAATAAAACATAAAAATACCAATCCCACTCCAAGGGGTGTATCGTGATATATAGAGTCATCTGCTATTATGCGGGGCGTATAGGGTCTCATCCGCTATAATGTGCGGGAATATCACTCCAAATACTACTGTATGTACTACTATATGCATATATATATATATAATATAAAATCATTTAACAAACAATAATTTATAAATTCAACCAAACATCTAATAATTTATTTTAACTATTTAAAATTAAATTCTAGCCATCCAAAGAGAGTGAGATTTACTCATCTTGTATTTTTCTTCTTCTGAAATTGCCAATCGTTTCATTTCCAAGTTTATTCCAATGTATATTGTTTCTTTGCTTCAATCCAACTTGACTTATTTAAAATATTTTTGGCCTCGTATAATTCAATATAGATAAATGAATGTCAATATAGTTTAATCTATAATTATTTTAATTTTATTAATTAACCTACTAGTTATCTTAAAAAAAATATCCTAATTACCTCATCAATAGACAGTATCTCTTCATCACCTCCAGCCTTCAACTTGTGTGACGCCGCAACCCCCAAATCTCCATGAGATGAACGCACATGACCTCAGACGGACACCCTCGACCTGCTCCACTGACACACCCTTCAAGCGACCGCAACCCTAACCAACTTCGACGCTACGGCCCTTTGACAACCACATCCCTCGTCATCCTCCAAAAAAACTCACGCGTACGAAAACAAAACATTAATTCAATCAACATCGTCTATGGTCTGTTGTGGAGTCGCCCCATATTCACAACCTCCCACGCATCATCACGACGCCAATTCGCCTCCAATCCCCTTCATGACCAAGTCTTTCCCTACGCGCGATCTTCAAAATCGATTCTATTAGAACAAGTTTTTTCTCTCGAGATGATTTCGGTTTTTGATTTGATCTCGTTCGCGGAAGAAATGAACAAACTCGTGATGAAACCTAATTTATAAATATTTTTCGATGAGAATGAGATGTGCTTTCTATTAACATTTTTTCCGATTTGAACTGAAGAGAAAAGGAGGGACACGCGATTTAAAAGATGAAGGTGGCGTGTAAGATGAAGGCTACAACAACTGAGGTGAAGGAAAAAAAGGTGATGGAAATACTGTCAATCACTAAATATATATATGTGTGTGTGTGTGTGTGTGTGTGTGTGAATATTATAAATTGTCAAATCGTCTTAATTTCATAACTTAAAATCTTGAATCCTGATCGAGGCATGCCTCTAGGCATTTGTAATGTTATACCCTTATTACGAATGCAATGGAAAAGGTTTCGGATCCTAATTCGATCATATGGAGAAGATAGCTTTTTAGACCCAATTTATATTGAATTTCCGATATAAATCTCAATGCATTTATGTACCATACGGCCAACCGATAACTCCAAACATTATGAAATTTGAAATCTAATAAAAGTACACTATTACGGATCCAATGGAACTGGTTTCATCAAATTCCGAGATTGTGCCATGGATTGCTATTTAACGCGTCGTTTAAATCGACAAAATTAAAATTTCAAAACCGCTCAAAATTCAATTTTAAAAACTTATTAACTCAACTATAATTCCAAATAAATTATTTAAAACATTTAAATACTTCCAATTAAACGATAGAAAAATCCAGGTCATTACATAAGGACTTACTAATTCTTGGATTTCGGGTTAGCTTTGGAGTAAACTATTTTGACAGTTTAAGTTTATTTCGTCATTATGTATATTGCCACTTAGTAGTTATGTCATGTATATTACCCAGTAGTCATTTTGTAGCTGATATAGAATATGAGATATGACGTATATTAGAATGCATCTAGTGCTGAAATTTTGTAGAATCGCATCTTGTTATGAAATAGTTGTATATTTGTCTACTGCAATCTGTGATTCTGATTCTGATTCTAATTTATCAATATTTTGCACTATTCTGAATATTTTTAATCAGTGTGTTTATTACTTTGTATCAATACCGCACACATCTAATTTTCAGTTTAGATCCTCAAAAAGGTAAACAAGACATGTCTACGCTAGTATAAAGTTATATTCACATTCAATCGCCCTTAACTACCCGTATCCTCTGAATTAGCATACGACATTACTTGTATTGTTCTTTGCTAAACTGGGCATAGCAGTAGGATCGTCACATCAATACTTATCATAGTTTTCCTTCAATAGTTAAATCAAACCCTTTATTCACTAATTCCCACTGCTTTCTTTATTACCTTCTCATAATTATTTAATGTTTTCGATCAATTTTCCATTTTTTGGTTCCATACCTTTTGTCTTGATATTAAATAATACCCACTTTTTTCAATTATTTTGCATCTTCTATTCTGTTATATAAAAATTTTATCTCTCGTTGCCATTAATCATATACTAGAATCTCAATTCTCATAATTTGTAATATAACTTTCATAATAAATTTCATCTGTCCCTTTTAGATTTTATTGAACATTTAAATTAACATCGTACTCATCTATAAAATATATGTAATATTGGGATATAATTTTTTAATCTGACCCTCCATTAAAAAAATTAACACAAATGTTTCCTCTTGAATCTTCACCCTTCTATAACTTAAACCATAATTTTGATATTTCTAATGCGATTCATCCATTTAAATTGCCAAAAACAAATTGAATAAAAACATATCCGTTTTCCTAATACAAAACAAACAAATTGATCTATTTACTTACTTCTTGGTAATTAAACAAATCGACCTATTTAAAATGCCATAAACTCTTCATTGTCCGAATTTATATCCATTTCATTTATTATATAGACTATTATATCTCTCTATTCTATCAATTTCTAAGCTAGTTAATCCATCTATCTATTTTATTATATTATTACATATGAAATTTAGTACCGAACCATACATATTTTCTCTTATAATTCACTAGTGGATCATATTATGTACCCTCCTTAATTTAAGAAATATTTTTGCTCTCCTTTTTAAATTTATTCTTATCTTAGTCTATTATATATTTTCTTATTAAGTTGTTCAATAAACTATGAAATGTTTAAAATCAACACACATTCATTATTATCATTAAAGTCTTAATGATCTTATGTCACAATGAGTAAATTATTATGATTTTTACGGTTTTATTTATGTTACATATAAAAAATTTTGCAATTTGGAAATGGTTATCAATAGCGATAAATTTGGGCATAGTTATTCATGGTTGCTATAATAATATCAAATATTGTTACCATGCAATAAATAAAAAATTAATTACTTTTAATTTTGAGTAATTTGAATTCAAAAAATAAATTGAATTTCAATTTATTGGAAATTTACATATTAAGTAAGTTTATTGCTAATTATATGATCAGTTATTTATTTATTTCCATTTATTATAAACATTTCCAGTGCCTATTAACCATAGAAGCTCTGTTGTTGTATAAAATCTATTATAAGTAAAATTAAGCTCTTTTTTCATTTTTATGTTTTATATCCAATTTTGTTTCCATTTTCATTGGTCTGGCGGTAAAATTAGGTTCCTCCATTTGGTCTGTAGAAAATTATCGATTTGTCATACGTAGGTACCAAGAAATCACAAGCTTTTTGTATAATCAAATTAAGATAAAACTGATCTTTATTTCATTTTAAAACATTAGTATGTAATAAAAAAAGTTGGAAGAAAATTTGGCATTTAGTATTGAAAATTTTTAAATTTTAATTTTAAATTCGTGTTTTGGAAACATTTTTATTAATTATTTTACACCCTCTTAGTCGATTGGAATTTTTTTGGTAAATTCTAATATTGTCCTTTTTTAATCAATCAAGACTTTTAATATTTTTTATTTTGTTCTTTAATATACTATGTAATGTTCATAGGAAACACATATTCATGGTTATCATCAAATCCATGATGATCTTAAGCCAAAATGACGTAATCATTTTCGATTTTTTTATAAAGTTTGTTTTGTGTTATATCGTTGTGAATTTTTTGCAGTTTGGAAATGTTAATAAATAGTTACAAATTAGAAATTTATTTATTCATATTGGTTATAAATGAACTATTATCATATTAAATAATACAATCATGCAATTTTTTTTTGAATTAACTACTTTTCATTTTGATGAACTTGACTTCAAAGTACTTTGAGTATTAAATTGTAATTAATATTAATGAGAGAACAATTACATATTAACTATCTTTAATGCTAATAAATTATTTAATCAATATGCTATCAATTTTTATTTATTTTTATCATTAATATTTTAGATGAAAACTACATGAGTGCACATGTAACATGAAGTGTACCGTAAATAAATAATTATAAATTAGAGATAAAGTTATTTATTATAGTTATAAGTTAATTGTTCTAAAATATAAGGATGATATCAAATATTGTTAGCATGCAGTAAATAAAAATGAATTAATTGCTTCATATTTTAATCAATTTGTATTCGAAATAATTTGAGAATTGTATAGTAATTCAATCTAATGGGAGAATTAATTACGTGCTGAATTCTTTAACTCTTATCAATTGTAAAATTAATATGTAATTAATCAACCCTTTTGATTTGTTTCCTTTATCAACAACCAAAAATATTCCAAATGCATAACTTAATGAGGATACATATAGCCTATTTTTTAAATATCAACAATTAGAAATATAAGAGCTCATTGCCCTTTTATTAAATATATATCACTTTCCTTTAATCAGATTAGTGAAAAATTTCAAAAAAAATTAATATAAATATGTTCTAAATAATATTCTTCAGCAAACCTACCGATGTAACATTAGGTAACATTTCCTTATGTTTTAAATGCAGCACGATACTTTTGAAATATTTCCTTATGCTTGAAGAAAATCATTATTTATTCAACATATTTTAAAATGCAATTATAATTTTTTTTACCAGCATAAAAATTGTATTGGGTTACAAATATTATGTTTCACCGATGATGGATTTACAAATAATAATATTACAAGTATTTATAATCATATATAATTATATGATATTTTTGTTGCTCGCTTTGATGATTATATTTTCTTATGCCATTTGATCTAATAGCTATTTTCAATTCAATATCATATAAAGTAGTTTTATTTGTGTCCACAAATATATTACATAGTGATAATTATATTGCCCTTAATCATGATGAATTTTATATTTTCATCTATTATATGGTTGCATGATTATTTGAAGTAAATCACAGAGTTATTTGGTTATTCCAAAAAATAAACTATGATGTCCTTAAGTGGTAGAATTTTTGGTAATGCCATTAGTGTTAATGAAAAATTAGAAGGATCGATTACTAATGAAAACATTAAATCAATTTGTTAATTGCCAAAAGTGGAGGGAGTCTCGGGTGCACTCACTTAAGAGTTTATGAATCCGTTCAGTTTGCCTCAGACTTTAAAAATAATATAGTACATAATGTATATTGATTATTTATATCTATCATGTTATAATATGTAATATGAATCAAGATTATAACCTTTGAAGCCATAAATATTTTAAAATTTCAGTTAATATTAGTTAGTGTCAATAGGTGTACTACTGAAAGTGTTAAAATATTTTTATTTATACCAATATTGAACTAATTCATCGCTTAAATTAATAGGCATGCTAAATAAGTAATCTATCAAGTAAGGAATTGTTTATAGTTGATGTTAATGTTTTTTTATATAAATCCGTTATTCTTTAAAAAATTGATATACTATGTATGCCTTAAAATTTCTTAAGCAAGTTTATTAATAAATGTTTGCCATTAGTGTCATGGAATCAAACTAATCCAAATCAATTAAACCAAAAATATGCGCTTTCATCTTTATATGACTAAAATCAGAAATATACTACTGAACAAATTATATGGTGAACCCCATGTGCATAGCATAGGTTCACACCAGTATTTAATTACTCAAGTTCTAATTAATGATAAATGATTAATATATCACACATAATAATTGGCTTCTAAATTTAATAATTAATTGTTGAGGACTATAAGCAATAGTTAACAAACAATATATTCAGGAATCTAAAATTTAATTCAATGTTCATCTTATAATTAGTAATTAACACCGTTAACTTCATTGATTAATCTTTAATGATTAATTTGAGTAATTCATAATTCGAATTTAGTAGTTAGTAATTTAAGCGAACAGTTTAAATATGATGAATAGTATTAAATAATTAACCATCTATACTTCAAAAATATAGTTTATAATTTATGTTTAGTGTTTAGTAATTTATAATAAATAAATAGTTATTATCATCATCTTTCTGTTACAATATTTTTGTGAAGACAATAAGATTATTTTAGAATTTAATCCTATAATGGCATAGAATTATCTCTTATGAAAAATTAGCATGGATACCAAAATGTTTTGCACATTTCTAATGCACTTTAAGGTTGCATTTCACCAAAGTCTGTTATGGTTATAAGTGGTTGTAAAACCTATGAAGAAGAACAAAAAAATGAGTGATGATGAAAAAGAAAAGATAAACACAATTGTCTATATAAGTTTGTCATATAAAATCAATTATTATATTAATTTCCATTTGTCCTAATCATAACACTTTCGTGCTTCAATTCATAACAAAAATAAAATTCTTATTGAACAGTCTTAGAGGCCTAAATTTTAATTGAAATTGTCTGATGTACAAATACAGAAAAATTGATAGAAGAAAGAATAGATACGTTCTTAACATATGGGGGCACACCAAAAGTACATATATACACAAATTGCACGTAGTAACTCATTTATAGGGCATCGCCAGCATTCTAAAACTAAATTATCTTGATATGTGTAGTTCTATGAAAAATAAGCTAGAAATAGTAAATACATTATATGTTATTTATGGTAGGCCTGTAACATTATATTAGCTAATGCAAGTTCAAAGAAGTAATATGTAAATTTTCTAATAAATAAAAACACTTCACAATGAAGTAGCTTAATGAACACGAACCATGGTGTTCAAATTATGAAATGGGAACCTGCATCGCAAATATCGAATTCCTCTATCCTCATGTCCTAGCAAATAAAATCTAGTCATCCACTCAAGTTCCAGCTCCAAGAAATTTGTAAAACGAACCATTTCAATCCAATTTCTAATTCTTCTAGTTTCCCATAACCCTTAACAAACCACAAAAACATCATCATCATCATCATCATCATCATTATTATTATATATATACACACGCACACACACAAAAACCAAAATAATTAAAATCAAAAAAATTAACTAATTGCTGTAAACCATCTCTGACTAGTGTTTACTTTTCCAAATCTAAAACATCACACTACGATGGAAAGGACTATCAGTGTAATACAAAACTACTTACGATATCGCCTATAAAATTGTAGGGTCTCCACCATCTTGTCTTGTGATCAAAACCTTGGGAGGTAAGGAGCCCATGATCTTAAAAGACCCTCTTATGGTAGTTTACTACTTAAGATAGTTTACTAATTAAAATGGTTTGCTTTCATAATAATTTTAGACAAAATCTTCTTCTCGCTCACTAAGTAAGCATGTATGGAGCAACCATATTCCAATTCTAACGTAATTCATTCACCATGTCAAGTACTTTATAGTTTAAAAATATTTATTTTAGTAATGGAACACTCACTGCAAATTAGAAAATATACCTCAGTATAAGATTTGCAATAAGTTTTCCCAATTTAAAGTAATTTCTTTATTTATATTGCATATTAACAAGATCAAAGAATTATTTTTTAATTCGAAAAATGGCAGCTTCATAAAAACTTATCAAGTGAGCCAGATGCATACATGCAATGACTCGTAAATTCGAACAATTTTTAAAAGAAATATTATTTATAATTGTTGAATAGAGTTCGAATAGGAATAAAAATTTGATGTTTTTATTTATGTGATTTATTGATTTGAACTGGAACAAATTTATTAAATAAAAAATTCCGATAAGTTATATAAAGATGATAACATAGGTTTGAATGTAATTGGATGAGAAATGGATGCGTAGTTAATGGCATGAATTGGATAATAAAGGAAATTGTAAGTGATGCTAAAATGCATATTTACAGTTGGATAATAAAGGAAATTGTAAGTGACGCTAAAATGCATATTTATTTAAGGTAAAATAAAATGCATAATTTAAATGGTAACATACCAGGTTGATTGCAAATAATGGAATGAGGTAAAATAATTAACTGGTAAGTGATGGATGTTTTTTGTTAATGTAGTGAACGCTACAACTGTTTAATATCGACAATAGATGTTACAAATATGTTAGTAACAATAAATTGGAAATTTATAACCACCATTTGGTTCGAAATATAAGGGGGAAAAAATGAATATTGCATTAACTGATTTTATATTTTTTAATTAAGATAAAATGTAATGATCCGTAACTTTTAGCAACTTTAAAATGGTATTATTTTGAACTTAAATAAAATTTATATTTGAAAAATAATTGAATTTGTGATGTTGAGTGTTTTCTTTGACCAAATTTAATAAAATCAATTTTTTTATGAAATTTCAAATTTTGGTCAAACTTAGTCAAAGTTTGACTTTTGGTTGGAAAATTTAAGTTTGATTTTTAAAATTTTATTCTTTTTATATGATATTAATCTAAATTCTAATCTCCTCTCCATTTTTCATTAAATTCCTATTGCTCTAAAAATTTAAATTACTGTGAAAAATTGACATAAATTTGTAGTGTATATTTGTGTTTTTGGATAAGTCTTATTGGGTTTGTTTGGTCTAAAGGGCTCCTTTGTAAACCAAGAGCCCTAGGAACCCTAAGAGACTTTGGACCTCTCCTTTTTCCACCCGTTGATCTTTTGTTTTCCTTTATCTGACTAAAACCATGTATGTACAAATATTTCTTCATTGAGAAGTTTTCTACGTACTATTCTCCTTCTTCCTCAAATCTACAAAACTCCAAATTTCTCAAATCCACAAACTTCTTTCCTCCTCTCTTTCAAAACCCTAACCATCCTCTCTGTTGCCTCCACCCTCCACCACCGACTTCGACCATCTCCTCCTCTCCTCTCGGCTACCATCCACCGACCCAAGGCCGAAACCCAAACTCCACCCCTAGGCCATAGCCGAACCCAATTCACCCTCCACTTCATTAATTTGACCAAAACCTTCCTGCCAAATCCAATCCCTTAGCCTCAACACTCCTCCTCTATTTAAAAAAAAGAAAAAAAAAGAGAAATATATATTTATGATTATTTTGTGATCTATCGAATTCAAGTTCGTGCTTTGCATTGAAATTATTGTTTGGAATTGTTGGCGCTTGTTGAGTTTGTGATTCAAGTTTGTAGCTTCTGTGTTGTCAATTTCTCTAACCTCGAAAGGTGAGCCATTCACTTACGATTGATTATCTTATGTTAAGTGAATAAACATTAATTGATATGGCAAATAGAATGTCGTGATGGTTAGGATTTTGCATAGTTTGTATATGATTTTGACATGATATATATTCTCTTATGTTCACTTATGATTTTGACATGATATGTTTATTGATAGTATGATTTTCACTTATAAAATGGATGTGAGGATATGCAAAGGATATGTGTCTCATGATGTTAGTACGAAAATGCTATGTTGAGAAAAAAGTGTTATGTTGTTTAAATTTGTTCGCACATGTTATGTAGAAAATATGTCACTAATATGCTATGTGAAAAATAGTGTGTTAAAAAAGAGAGAAAGGATGGAAAAAGGAAAAATGATATGTTTTTTTACATAGTGATACACATAAGTGTTATGTCAGAAAATTTAATATGTTACATATTATATTATGTTACGATAAGAAAATTTTATGTCACATGTTTTGTAAATATGAATATGTGTTATGGTATGTAATATGTTATGCAAGTTGTTTGTTATGGTATGCAATTTGTTATAAGTTATGTGCTAGGTTATGTAATTTGTTATATAAGTTATGTGCTAGGTTAGGTAATTTGTTATATAAGTTATGTGCTATGTTATGTAATTTGTTATACAAGTTATGTGTTATGTTATTCATCTATGTAAATCATTTTGCATGTTCCCTTAGCTTTAGGAAATCACTTGTGACGCCCCACCTCTATACCCACGCTAGACAAGAACATCACGGTGAATGCTGTCGACTAGCACGGAGAATAAGGCTGTTGAGGAGCGACCATCCATGTAGTTTCTTTGCGTGAGCACCGATATGTCAGATAATATAACATGCATTCTATTTCAAGTGGACATCCGACATACCGACACAAACTCAAAGCTACTACACGGTGGCTATAAAAATCCTTCAGAAAACAAATATAGAAATAAACATAACACAAATCAGTCACGGACAATTCATATCACAAAGGCGGAATAAGATATGAATATTACACTAGAAAGTGTACATCAGAGTAGTGGTCTAAAAGGATCCACAATAACACAAAAGAATAGTTACATGAGCTACAAAAAAGAGTAAGTATACATTATGGAGTTTATATCTCAAATGTATACAACAAAATAACTACTAATCTAAGTAGTTAACCCAAAAGTCAAGGAGTTAATCCCGGATGAGAAGTCAAGCAGAAGCACCTGTAACATCTCGGTCTGACCCGAGTATTATTTAATAAGAAAATAATAAACGGATCAGTCTAACTATAAATATCAAATGAAACGATATAGAATAAGAGATATGACTAAACACATAATAATCACAATGCTAAGCTGTGATATATATATATATATATATATATATATATATATATACTTAGTTGATAATCATCAAGAGATTAATCAATGTCACCAAATCTACACAAGAATCAAAGAAACGTCATACTCCTTATTTCGTTCACCATACCATAAATATTGACGATAATATCAATGTCAATCACAAAAGTCAATGACACACAAATTCCTGAAGACTACATAAGAAATCCAGAAATCACAAAAGGGGGGAGGCCTATCACAAACGGGAGCATGAAAACTCACCAACAGCTGTAACACATGAACGAGAAGCTATCTCATGGTAGCTAGCCATTAATTTGACACACGAATGGTCCGAAGACCTGACACACGAATGGTCCGAAGACCGTGGGTTGCTACCCCACAAATTTGACACACGAACGGGGTTTAGTCTCCGACGCAGACAAAGAGACATCGCACATTGCTAGTCTAAATCACAAAAATGATCGTCATGATCATCGAGAAGTGTCAGTTACACTAAGCTAGTAAATATATGAGTTTAGCTTCATGTCCCATAACCACTTGCTTAACTTAAATATTTACGAACAAACTGTAAATCTCCACTAGAAAATTGTCACAAGAGATTCAATCGAACAAGTCCAAGAATTAACCGACAAAGTGAACGCAAGCGTTTCATACCACTTGTTTTACTAAGCCGTTTAATTAGATTTCTCATACGAGTGAGGTAAAGGTTTGTTTATACTAATAGATTGGAAAACTGTTTTATAAACGAATTTGGTATTAAAATAGTATCGAAATTGTTTGAGGAAAGAGTTTTGATATTTACTACTAGTATAGAAAACCTTTATATTTTTAAAGTGACAAATCACGAAGAAGATTGTAAGAACAATCAATCACAAAAATTCACATACGAGGACGTGAATAAAATCCAACGAAATCGATAAAGGATCCATCGAAATGGATATTCAAAAATCCCTAAAAAGAGTCATCAAAGTCATAATAGATGATAACAACAAATAGGATTATCACGAATCGATTTAAATTGGAATTTCAATCCAAAAAGGCAAATTGGACTCAAACAGCAGGTTCAGTCGACTGAACAGAGATTTTCAGTCGACTGACCATGTACATGGAGATTTTCCAGGTTCAGGAAACTTTCTGTTTCCAGTTTCAGTCGACTGTGCAGAGTTTTTCAGTCGACCGAATCATGCCTGGAAACTCTCGGGTTTCAGGTTCAGTCGACTGAACAGAGATTTTCAGTCGACTGAATCATGCCTGGGATGTTTTTCAACCTTATTCAAATGAAGAGCAAACTCTTCCAAAATGCAACCGGACGGACATTGGCTCTAAGGGTTTATGCCAATCGGCAACCCGGCCCTATATGCTCCTCGATGCATCACCAAAAGCATGATCAAACATCCATAAAAGGATTTCACACAAATTTGACTTAAAAGCTCAAAAATTGGAATATTCACAAAACCAATCCAAATCAAGAGCAAATGCACATGAAGAAGTGTTAGGAATTTATACCCAACAACCAAAGATAATAATAGTCATAGATGTGAGATAAAAATCTCACCTTTTCACAAAATCGAACAAGAAGAAGCTTGAAAGCAAATGGAGAATCAACCTCTCTTCAATCACAACCCAAATGAGCTTGAATCTAAGCTCAAAAACAAGAACATTCCCGATATTAGGTTTAGGAATTTATGAAATTGGGAAGAGAATAAGTTGGAGAAGAAGAAGAGAAGCTTACCAATGGGTTCTTCTTGAGTTTGGAGCAAGGAATTTGATTTGCAAGAGAAACTAGGGTTTTGGAATTTTAATTTCCAATCTCTCCCACCATTAACACTCTAAAAACTGAAATGAGAAGAGAATGAGGGTGAGTGGGGAAGAGTGGCTCAGATTTGAGCATAAGTTAACATAGGGTTGAGCCCAAAAATCCAAACCCAAAGTAAAAAGTAGCAGAAATCAACTTTCTCCAAACATATCAAAGCTTATACTCAAAAAGGTCGCAAACGGCATTTTAAACTCAATGGGAGTGGTCCCGAGCCCTAATTCGACCGTATGCAAAAAGTAGCTTTTCGGACTAAAATCCGACTAACGATAAAATATTCAAATATAAAATCGATAAATATGCGGGTTGTTACAGACTCCCCTCCTTAAAGAAATTGCGTCCTCGCAATATTACAAGAAGAAGATATATAGTAACAACCATAAAAGCATATTCAACACAACAGAAGTTTGAAATAAGAAGTTCACCTCAAAGAGCATAACAAAGTAAGTCCGGATGTGTACGCTCGATGTAATCTCTAGATTCCCAAGAACAATCCTTAGGATTTGAAGACCATTGAACTTTAACAAGCGGAACATCTTTATTTCGAAGTCATTTGACTTCCGAAGCAATGATACGAATAGGATGTTGCTCATAAGTTAAATTAGGCGAAACTTCAATCTCTTCCACAACACCGGGCTCAAGAATAGAATCAGAATTTCGAAGACATTTCCGAAGTTGAGAAACGTGAAACACGTCATGAATAGCAGAAAACTGAGCCGGTGCAACGGCGTAGTACAAAAACGGTACGCCCGAGAAACTAGAAACTCAAAAAAATTTGGGACATCAGCGTAGTACAAAAACGGTACGCCCAATGAACCAAAGCAAAGACATGGATGTAGTACAACGGTACATCCAATGAATCAAAAAGCGAAGACATTGATGTAGTACAACGGTACATCCAATGAATCAAAAGCAAAGACATCGATGTAGTACAAACGGTACATCCGATGAATCAAAAGCAAAGACATCGATGTAGTACAAACGGTACATCCGATGAATCAAAAGCAAAGACATCGATGTAGTACAAACGGTACATCCGATGAATCAAAAGCAAAGACATCGATGTAGTACAACGGTACATCCGATGAATCAAAAGCAAAGACATCGATGTAGTACAAATGGTACATCCGATGAATCAAAAGCAAAGACATCGATGTAGTACAACGGTACATCCGATGAACTGAACACAATAAAAGGACATCGGACGCTAGTCCTTAAAAGGAATGAGATAAAGCTCAATAAAACGAAGTACACCAAAACGTCCGATGAACTTGATAGAAAAATAATTCCATTCAGACAACATCAAAGAATCAACCACTTGTTGCCTACGACAAAGCGCATTGGCAACACGATTTCCCTTCTCGGGAATAAAAGAATATCAAGATCATAAGATGCTAGGAACTCGAGTCAACATAAAGTTCCTTATGAGAAAATAATTATTCCAAAGATTTATGATCGAGGTAGAGAACAAATTTCTCATCCAAAAATGATGATGCCAAATTCCAAAAGTAAAAACAATAGCCGCGAACACTAGATCATGAGTGGCATATCTAGTCTCGATAAGCTATAATGATTTAGAAGCACAAGTGATAGAACGTTCTCCTTTGCAAGAGAATGGCATTCCAAACCAATACGACTAGTATCGGTACAAATAGCAAAGTCTTGGTTCCCCTTCAGGAATCACAAGAATAAGAGTATTGAAAGGAAGGGTTCTTTTAAATAATTCTCTTCCCCGAAAAGTTAAAACTTTCAAAATTACATTTTTACTTTTATGTAATAATCTTTCTACAAAAATTTAAATTTTTACAAGTCAATATATCGTGTCTGATTGTCACATCAAAGCGTTTAGGAAATTCCTATCGATAACGTTGATCAAGCGCATCGACCAAAATTCTTAAAGCACTCAACGGGCAATCCAATCACAAAATCATCTTTTATAGGATAAATAAATCTCTTAAAAAGTTTTAAGAATATTCTTTGCTCGTTTTAAGATCAAAAATCAAATTGCACTTATAATTAAATCTTATGAAAAAGATTTGCAAAATTTTAAATTTCTATTTCCATCCAAAATCCATAAATATGAATGGTCTCATTGAAATTTTCTTAGAATATTGGATTTATAAAACAGATGAAACAACCTGGACAAAATGAATGACATAATAATTCATTCATAGGAATCATAACAAGTGCGGAATGCGATAAGTGAAATGCTAACTTCCGCAACTTGTAGCAAATGAAAACGGTGGTAATTTCGAACTAAAAAGACCTTAGCACCACACAAAAGATTACTTAGGTCATAATTGTGACGACCCTGACTCGACCTTCGAAAATCGGCACCAAATACGACACTCGTATTCAAATGCCGTAGATCCAAACGTCGAATCCGGTTCGCCGGAGCTTATAACACATTAAGTAAATAACACAGCGGAAGAAATGAATAGCATATATCAATATACAACATTGATACAATATCCGATATAATAAGATACAACAGATGATACAATGAATATACCTCAGAGATATGATACAAGATAATAGCAGCGGAAAAGAAAAGATAACACATCAACGGAACAACAACTCCAATATGGTCTTCAAGAAAGAACTCCATCTCCAAAACATCAATCCAGAAATAGCGAGAACTCCCAATCACGATGCACGAAGATGAGCAAGACTGGTGTGATCCAAAGACTGAACTAGCTCCAGATAACCTACTAGACCTGACTATCTGAAAAACCCAACTCTAGACTGCCCGTGTGGGAAAATAGTGGGCACCCAGAGTTTAGGAAAGGAACAATAAACTCCAGGTCAGTCATGGGACTGGTATGAGCAAACAAAAAAACAGTTGGTCTTTAAAACAGACAACAAGATAATTTAAAATAAATCCGCAATGCTTTTTGGAAAATGAAACTACCATAAGGCCTCCCGCCACACACACAATGCAAACGCAGAATTGGAGGAGATTTCTCCTTATGATAGTCAAATATGCTTGATACGAGAAAATTTCTTTTGCTATTATTACTAGTGCATAGTGCAGAAAAAACCATTTCGAAAGTACAATATAAATCCTAGCCAGCATAGACATTTCGAACTATGCCTACTATAGCTACCATCCAAACAGTGGTGACCACCATAAGTGAATGGCAGGTAATACAACTAAAACCGTACAAGGCACGTATTGAAGAATGGATTTCCAACAAATGGTCAGGCTAAGGAACTTCCTACTGCCACATGGGATCGCCTCTGGCGGGACGTCCCGAGAACTAACGTTACGGTTAGATCTCTGCCAACACAAGGTCGGGTTACCTCTGTAACTAGGTAACTACTACACGAATATGCCATCCTCCGGTCCTTTGGGACCTTTATCCGAGGCGCCTCAAAGCAACAACCACACAGTAAATGAGATTGGAGCAACCACATGAGTAAGTATCTGGGCTCCATACCATGATACCACTCTTTACCAGAAGGGAATGACACACCCTAAAGGGAGCGACCCTCATAACCTTGCCGCATCTTTCCTGTTTCGACCATTTCCGGGGAGTGAGGTCCTGATGCAGTCTCGTCCACAAAGCTACGCTTTGGCACAAAGCCATGCTTTGGGTCAACAGATGACCAAAGCAATGATCACAAAGATAAATGATCAAACAAATGATCATATCACAAATGATCAACCAATGATCATCACACAGCAGCACTCAGCATGCCACATTACCAAATTTGGAATATATCACTGATAAATATCAACTACATAACCTCTGAGCTCGTACGTCTCAGAGAAGGGTGTTAAGCTAAGAGAATAAATTCTCCGCCACCAAGCAGAAATGTATTTGATAGAGATCAGTAAACATCTCAAAGTGTAATGTCGAACATACAACCATACAAGTCTGTTCTGGGTTCGAACAGAACCGAAGGCACTTCCGAAGAAGCCCTTGCGAATCCGGGTATCCACAATATCGATCGTACTTCCCGTCACTAAGGGAGAACTCTATACCGGAGCAACTCAGTGCAGAGTCAATCGACAGGTTATCCTATCGTTCTCGAAGACACCCGGTCTTCAACACCGGTCTTCAAATGCAATCCATAACGTCGTATCACTATTCGGAATGGGCTATATGACACAAAGGTCCTCTCCCGGCTAAACCGAATAATGAGCGCAATAGTTTAAAACATATGTATATGGGATTTTTAGCTAAGTCACAACTTATAAAATCCAAAGTTTCTCTTTTAAATGGTTAAACAAATTACCATTTTAACTCTTTCAATAAAAAGATTCATTTCACAAAGTTCACCTAGTTTCACAAAGATCCATTTATAGATTTCCAAAACAATTTCCATTTTAATTGGATTACTCATTTAAATCTTTAAATTAAAGACTTAACTTATAGCTTTCAAAGCATGTTTCCAAAGTTTTACCTACAACTTGGAAAACTATTTTTATTTAGACTTGAAATCCTTTTAACACAAGTTGGAAGTTCATTTCTTTTGTGAAAGCTTCTATTATTTGAAAACGAATAGTTTTCATTTCAGAAAAATCCAATTATATCTACACAAGTTAAAATCTTGGGTTAAATTTAAATTTCACAACATCACCTTTTTAAAATGGTTTAAAAACCCATATAAGCCCATTTATATGTTGAATAACCCTTTTTAAACCCTAGTTCCCAAATCATAGAATTCAATCCCAAATATTGAGTTCAAATTTAAATCAAATTATTTAAATTTCAAAACTCAATTAAGTTATTCAAAATAACAATTTTCAAAAGCTTCAATTCTAATTCCAAAACTATTTTGGATTCAAAAATACAATTTTAAATATATTTCAAAAATCTGTGACGTAACCCATTTCCTCGTGCAATCCATATTGTGTGTGTACAAGTGTGGTCCAGGGGTTCAACACAATAGCGCACAACATCAATCATCACAGATTCAATCATATTGATAAGCGATATAGTCCATAACGCTTATCTTTATTCATAGAGTCATTGATAAAATGAATTTATCAATTACAAAGATTCACTATTACGATTCGATGTGGGTTTCGGATAACCAATTGGAATCCGACTCCCTGTCGCATCGAAATTCAAATGCTATTTTATGGGTCAAGGGGTTTTCATATTCATACGACAGTACATTCATCAAAAATATAGCAGCTCAGCACAAAGCATCACATAACATCACATCACATACCATGTATATCAATCCATCACAAAGCATTCCATAATAATCAAACATCTTCAGTTAAGATGAATAAATTTGTGTGGTTTTAAATTTATCAACCACATAAAAATTAATTAACCTTCAAACATTTGATTAATAAATCTTTAATCATTAATTATCCATACTTAATTACTTTAACATGTAATTAATCACTTAATTAATTATTCTTAACTATTTTATTCATTAATCATTAATCAAATAATTTAAACCTTTAACTAATTATTAATTAATTCTTCAATTAATAACTCAAATGATTAACTCTTAATCACATTACTTAATTTCTTTTAATAAAGTATTTATCCTTTACTTAATTACCTTTAGCAATTAATCACTTAATTACTTAATTACTTCCCTAAGTAATTATATTTAGATTAATCCAAAGTGATTATCTTAATTAATCATAATTTAATTACTTAATTAACTATTTAACTTAATCATTTAAAATTAATTAAATGATTCTTAACTTATTATATTAAAAGATTCTTAATTAAGAAAAACACTATCTTAATTAAATCATTTATTAACCCATAACTCTTGATAATTAAAAATGATTTAATTATCTTCACAAATTTATTTGTCTTTAATTAAATCAAATTCTAAATTACTCAAGATAATCTTTATTATAATTGATTACCCAAATTTAAATCATTAAACTTTATTTGAAATAAAATATAACATTCATAAATCAATTGTAATTAAACACATTTCAAATTGAACTTTTAAATCTTTTAAACCTTTCTAAAGTTCTTTAAAACAATTAAGTACAAACTTAGTTTCAAAATCCACTTCTTTTATTTTAAAACTTTCATATTTATTATATATAAAACTTATTTAAACATAATTTTGAAACAAATCTAGTTTTATATATAAACTTATTTAACTTTTGTTTAAAACTTTAATCATTTACAAATCATATTATCTTTGTTTAAATTTTAGAAACCTTACTGTTAAATATTTTAAAACTTTTAAACTCAAACTTAAACCCAGTTTTAAATCTCCACCTAAAATTTAAATTCACCTTTTACATTTAAAACAAAACAGTTTTCTGTTTATTTTAAAAAAAAATTCAAACTTTGAAATTCCCTGAATTTAAACTATTTCAAAAGACCAGAATTTAAACTTATTTAAATTCATATTTGAATTCAGTTTTAACATCCTAAGTTAAACTTTAATTTGCATTTTATTTCAAACTTTAAAAATCTGGAAACAGTTTCCTGTTTCACTTTTTTTTTTTTTATCTTTTTTTTTTAAACCAAATTTGAATTCTGCATTTACATTATTTCAAAATAAGAATTCAAACTATTTGAATTCATCCTTAGATTCAAGTTAAATCTTAAGTTCAAATTGCCAGATTTAATTTAACTTTATTTTTTTTAAAATTTTTAAAATAAACAGAACAGGTTCTGTTGTAAAAACCTGAACACATACACCCTGCAAAAACTGTTTCCAGATTTTTAAAGTTTGAAATAAAATGCAAACTAAAGTTTAACTTAGGATGTTAAAACTGAATTCATCCTTAGATTCAAGTTAAATCTTAAGTTCAAATTGCCAGATTTAATTTAACTTTATTTTTTTTAAAATTTTTAAAATAAACAGAACGGGTTCTGTTGTAAAAACCTGAACACATACACCCTGCACTCCCCTATTTTACTTCGAGTTAATATCCCTTCTACTTCGAGTTTTCCCCACTTTTCCCCGAGACCAACCCAAGGCACAAACTCTGCAACCCAGAAACATCAACCCACCACCATCACAAACATGCACACACCCCTGTGTATTTGTAAACCACCTCCAGCCACCTCTAAACTACATCTCCGACCATCCCCTATCTATCAGAGACCACACTTCATCATAAAAACCGCATATCTCCCTGAGATCAACTTGAATTTGAAATCAAGTTTTAAAGCTAAAAAACTGTAACAGCCTATACCCCACCTTCCTAAAACCTGTATACACCGATATTTCACAACTCCGACCATCATCATCGTCCAAACTCCGACACTAGCTTCATCACTTCACCATCCATCAATACCCCAAACATCTTTGAACTCGATTCAAAGAGGAAGCCGCATCACTCAATTTCTCAAACACAGTAAAAACTAGGTCTTATACTGGAAAATCCCAAATTCAACATCAATAATGAATTTTACTCTAATTCAATATTTTTCCTATAATCTTTGATGGGTAAACAATTTCCTAAATCAAATTCACCCAAACAAATTTCAAGCTTCAACTATGCTTAGCAAATATGTAAGACACAGTAATTTCAAAACTGCATTTTGAATAGAGCATTAAAATTTGTAATATAACTCAAGTACAAGTTTTAATCTGAATATTGTAATGAAGCAAACATATTTGTTTAAGTCATAACTCAAATGAAGAATCAAACTAAAAGACAATGGGATGTATTACATCTGACTGAAGCTTGAATCATAGAAATCAGGGATGTTCAGGTAATCAATCATGCACACACACAAACATATCCATATACATATTCACAGCATATTTATAATATAATTTCATATCTAAATCAAAGTATGCAATCAACTTTTACCTATTTAAAATCTTAGATAGTTGAAACTTTTTATATACAGAGATTTGAATTTTGATATGGTTTACTCTATAAATCAGAGACTCAATAGTACTGTGTTTTCACAGTTTTCAGAAGAGAACAAAGCATATTGCTAGCTTTGATTTGTTACCACAACATACTGTATGCTCAACAATACTTTAATTAGTTCTTTAAGATTTCAAATTTCAAAAGAGAACCAGAGGGGGAAACTGTTGAACCCAGCATGTTTCATTTTGTAAACCAGGGACTAAAAAAAAATAGAAGAACAGGAAAGCAAAACCTGATCATAACATTCCAAGCAAAAGAAAGCACAAGCATAACAATTCATTCACATGCAAAAGCCATTCACAATCCATTCAGGCACACATACACAAATAATTGAATAAGGCATATGTTTGCTCACCTGGATCTTGATGAAGAAAGAAAGAGACAGAGCAGAAGCATCTTATTTTTGAGAACTGGAACTGTTGTCTTTTAAACTTTGATTTTGATTTGTATCCTGAACTGGTTAATATAATTGTTTAAATCTTTGCTTCATTACTGATTTACAACTTCAAACTAAAATATTTCAAAGGAATTTTACCTGCCTTTATTTATTTTCCAGAGTGCTTGCACTGTTCTGCCAAAAAAAAAAAACTGCAGCACTATATTTTTTTATAAATCTGCATTTTATTGAATTTGTTTATGTCAAGCCTTTATTTTTGAAACCATAAATTCATTAAACTATGAAGTTAAAAGCTTACCTGAGAAATGCAAACAAAGCTTGAAGATTGTTTTTATCTTAATATTCCCAGGTTTCGTTTTTTTTTCCAGATTTCTTTTCCTGTTTTCCAAATCTGTCATGCTTGATCCTCTATACATTGCTTCAAGTTTGTAACTTCCAGATTTTGATCTGGTTTTATTTTCTCAGATTTGATAAAGAAAGGAGAAGACTTAGTTGAGAAAACGAAGAAGCCTGGTTTTGGTTTCTTCCTTATACTTACTAAAATTAAATTTAAGGGAAATTGCTTTTGATATTGAGATGTGTGTTTCTCAATCTTCTTTACTGTTCTTTTCAGATTTGCTGAAATATCAATTGATTGCATTATGGGAAAATGAAGAGTTATTGTAATTTTTAATTCTATTATTTTATTTAAACAATTAAATTGAATGCCATTTTTAACAAAATAATCATGAGATCTAACACTTGTACAAATTCAAACTTACATATGTATGTTTACTTCTTCACTTCCTTATGTAAATGTTTACATTTACAATTTTCAAAGACAATCTTTTTATATCGTATTTATTTTATAAATGAACACACCTCTCAAATCATTTGTATGTGTGTGTATATATACAATGTTAAAAGAATTTTTTAGCCAATATTTACATATATACATTATATCTCAATGAATTTTAAATTCCATTTATTTTTTTTAAAAACATTCATTTTTAAATTTAAATTCAATTCCAATATGTATTCAATCCTTATGCTAATATTATTTTAAACTTAGTTCATTATATTTATTAATTATAATTCATTTGTATAATTAAATGAACATATATCTTTATTAAATTTGAAGAATTCAAATATACTCAGAATTTTATTTACAATATATTTTAATTTTAGAATTTCCATATTTCAAGCGAATTCAATTTTTATTTACTTGTAATCAAATTCCTATTTAAAATCTAAAATTTTAAGTTTATTCTGGAAATATCTAATTAATTCACAAATAACCCCACAATTTAATTTCAAAATTAAATTAATTATTGAATTATTTTGGCTAATATTTTCAGGAATGTTACAGATTCCCCCCTTAAGAGATTTCGTCCTCGAAATTTGCAAGGAGACAAAAAGATAGATGGAAGATAGAGGAATATCTTTCCAGATCAAACTGGATATTAATTCTGTATTTGGCTTACCAAATCAGAATATCGACAATATGATAACAAACTCATACAATATTACACAAGAGATTTGGGTCCATCGGTCTACGGATATACAAGGGCATTGATTAGTTCGAAGGGATAACTAATCGTTCGTAGAATATATCGGATCCCAGAGAATAGATAGATAAATGGATTCAATTCAAATCGAAACATCCCTATGTTTGTTAACCAATTTACTTAATTTAAGATTTCCAATTTATTTAATTCAAAATTTTCAATTTCAAATTCATATTCAAATTCATTAAAGTTTTAGATCGAAAAGCTGATAAGAATCCGATGAAGATACGAAGTAAGAACTTTCTACAATGATTCGTAGGGCCTTCATCACACCGAAACTTCTTTCTGGAGCCGTCACGAAGCAATCAAAAGAATTTAGAATCGAATCGAAGGAGATTGAGAAGAAAGTTGTTTCCGCTGTTGCAGGGTATTGACCATTGGTAGTGATATTCCCTTGTTCCCTATCTCGTTCTCTTCTCGCACTCATACTTACTATCAGTGGATAGTAAGAGAATTTACTGAGGCATACGAACAGATATCTTAGAGATATACTCATTCTAGGGTATACTTCACCCTATCTCTAATGAGTTACTTAATGTGTTATACTCCTGAGCTAAAGTTTTAATCCTTAGCTCTAATACCAAATGTGACGACCCTGACTCGACCTTCGAAAATCGGCACCGAATACGACACTCGTATTCAAATGCCGCAGATCCAAACGTCGAATCTGGTTCGCCGGAGCTTATAACACATTAAGTAAATAACACAGCGGAAGAAATGAATAGCATATATCAATATACAACATTGATACAATATCCGATATAATAAGATACAACAGATGATACAATGAATATACATCAGAGATATGATACAAGATAATAGCAGCGGAAAAGAAAAGATAACACATCAATGGAACAACAACTCCAATATGGTCTTCAAGAAAGAACTCCATCTCCAAAACATCAATCCAGAAATAGCGAGAACTCCCAATCACGATGCACGAAGATGAGCAAGACTGGTGTGATCCAAAGACTGAACTAGCTCCAGATAACCTACTAGACCTGACTATCTGAAAAACCCAACTCTAGACTGCCCGTGTGGGAAAATAGTGGGCACCCAGAGTTTAGGAAAGGAACAATAAACTCCAGGTCAGTCATGGGACTGGTATGAGCAAACGAAAAAACAGTTGGTCTTTAAAACAGACAACAAGATAATTTAAAATAAATCCGCAGTGCTTTTTGGAAAATGAAACTACCATAAGGCCTCCCGCCACACACACAATGCAAACACAGAATTGGAGGAGATTTCTCCTTATGATAGTCAAATATGCTTGATACGAGAAAATTTCTTTTGCTATTATTACTAGTGCATAGTGCAGAAAAAACCATTTCGAAAGTACAATATAAATCCTAGCCAGCATAGACATTCCGAACTATGCCTACTATAGCTACCATCCAAACAGTGGTGACCACCATAAGTGAATGGCAGGTAATACAACTAAAACCGTACAAGGCACGTATTGAAGAATGGATTTCCAACAAATGGTCAGGCTAAGGAACTTCCTACTGCCACATGGGATCGCCTCTGGCGGGACGTCCCGAGAACTAACGTTACGGTTAGATCTCTGCCAACACAAGGCCGGGTTACCTCTGTAACTAGGTAACTACTACACGAATATGCCATCCCCAGGTCCTTTGGGACCTTTATCCGAGGCGCCTCAAAGAACCAACCACACAGTAAATGAGATTGGAGCAACCACATGAGTAAGTATCTGGGCTCCATACCATGATACCACTCTTTACCAGAAGGGAATGACACACCCTAAAGGGAGCGACCCTCATAACCTTGCCGCATCTTTCCTGTTTCGACCATTTCCGGGGAGTGAGGTCCTGATGTAGTCTCGTCCACAAAGCTACGCTTTGGCACAAAGCCATGCTTTGGGTCAACAGATGACCAAAGCAATGATCACAAAGATAAATGATCAAACAAATGATCATATCACAAATGATCAACCAATGATCATCACACAGCAGCACTCAGCATGCCACATTACCAAATTTGGAATATATCACTGATAAATATCAACTACATAACCTCTGAGCTCGTACGTCTCAGAGAAGGGTGTTAAGCTAAGAGAATAAATTCTCCGCCACCAAGCAGAAATGTATTTGATAGAGATCAGTTAACATCTCAAAGTGTAATGTCGGACATACAACCATACAAGTCTGTTCCGGGTTCGAACAGAACCGAAGGCACTTCCGAAGAAGCCCTTGCGAATCCGGGTATCCACAATATCGATCGGACTTCCCGTCACTAAGGGAGAACTCTATACCGGAGCAACTCAGTGCAGAGTCAATCGACAGGTTATCCTATCGTTCTCGAAGACACCCGGTCTTCAACACCGGTCTTCAAATGCAATCCATAACGTCGTATCACTATTCGGAATGGGCTATATGACACAAAGGTCCTCTCCCGGCTAAACCGAATAATGAGCGCAATAGTTTAAAACATACGGATATGGGATTTTTAGCTAAGTCACAACTTATAAAATCCAAAGTTTCTCTTTTAAATGGTTAAACAAATTACCATTTTAACTCTTTCAATAAAAAGATTCATTTCACAAAGTTCACCTAGTTTCACAAAGATCCATTTATAGATTTCCAAAACAATTTCCATTTTAATTGGATTACTCATTTAAATCTTTAAATTAAAGACTTAACTTATAGCTTTCAAAGCATGTTTCCAAAGTTTTACCTACAACTTGGAAAACTATTTTTATTTAGACTTGAAATCCTTTTAACACAAGTTGGAAGTTCATTTCTTATGTGAAAGCTTCTATTATTTGAAAACGAATAGTTTTCATTTCAGAAAAATCCAATTATATCTACACAAGTTAAAATCTTGGGTTAAATTTAAATTTCACAACATCACCTTTTTAAAATGGTTTAAAAACCCATATAAGCCCAATTGTATGTTGAATAACCCTTTTTAAACCCTAGTTCCCAAATCATAGAATTCAATCCCAAATATTGAGTTCAAATTTAAATCAAATTATTTAAATTTCAAAACTCAATTAAGTTATTCAAAATAACAATTTTCAAAAGCTTCAATTCTAATTCCAAAACTATTTTGGATTCAAAAATACAATTTTAAATATATTTCAAAAATCTGTGACGTAACCCATTTCCTCGTGTAATCCATATTGTGTGTGTACAAGTGTGGTCCAGGGGTTCAACACAATAGCGCACAACATCAATCATCACAGATTCAATCATATTGATAAGCGATATAGTCCATAACGCTTATCTTTATTCATAGAGTCATTGATAAAATGAATTTATCAATTACAAAGATTCACTATTACGATTCGATGTGGGTTTCGGATAACCAATTGGAATCCGACTCCCTGTCGCATCGAAATTCAAATGCCGTTTTATGGGTCAAGGGGTTTTCATATTCATACGACAGTACATTCATCAAAAATATAGCAGCTCAGCACAAAGCATCACATAACATCACATCATATACCAAATATATCAATCCATCACAAAGCATTCCATAATAATCAAACATCTTCAGTTAAGATGAATAAATTTGTGTGGTTTTAAATTTATCAACCATATAATTACTTTCATTAGAAATCTTTGATCAATGATTAATTATCATTAATCACAATTGATTAAGGCACGTTGCATATACCCTAAAAATTGACGCGTCTTTTAAACGCGAAATTTAACAGTTCAAACATAGCTTGAATTTTCACAGTTATTATTTAATTTTATTGACATATACAATTTTATAAAATATATCTTCAAATTAAATAATTAAATTATATTTGTTAAACACAATTTATATAAAATATATTTCAAAATTAAATAATTAAAATAAAATAAATAGCTAAAAACTAGGGTTGTTACACTCTCCCCCACTTAAGAACTTTTCGTCCTCGAAAAGGAACGAAAGAAGAGAAACAAAATAAGATAAGCTAGATAAACAAGAACCTTAAACGGATAGTTCCGGATTTAAAGCACGAAGAAGATCCTCTAGAATCGGTTTTACTCTTTCAGTTTGACCGTCAGTCCATGGGTGCTCAGGTCCTGATGAGTAACAAAGATTTCAAAGATTATAGAAGGATTTCTAAATAGACGGGTATAAGCAATAGCCTTCCCAATCCGTAGCAGATAAGGAAACCAAGGACATTTAAGATAGTCTGAAAATAAAATAAGATAATAACTTTGAAATCATAATGCTTTTGAATTTATAATACTTTGAAAGTCATTAAAATTTATAGATATTATTATTTGGAAATCATACTACAAAAATCATAACACTTTTTTAAAATAATCTTCATTTATTCAATTATAAACTTTCCAAAACATTTTATTTTTAGAACAGCAGCACTTATAATATGCTACAGTAGATATAATAGTATTTTCCAATCAGTTTATTATTTTACTTAACTCTTAATTTTAACAAATAACCTAATACTTTATTTGAATACCTATTTTATAAATAAGATATTCCTTCTTGAAATTTCCATATTAAATCAATTTTGATTATTCGGTTATTTACATAAATTCCTTAAATTCCTTTTTCCTTATTTACCTCCATTAATCTAAAATTTAAGTGTATAACATTTATTATAACCACCCAAATTTTATTTATAAAATCCTTTTATATTGTATATTATCCAAATAACTTTTGAAGATCAAGGTAAGCTATATTGAAATGAAATTGAGTATTACACAACTAAAACTTCCAAATTTAATTAACTCCAGTTGGAAATTTTTATTCAAAAAATTTTATTTTTATTGAAATTATTCCTCAAGATAAAACTTAAGAATTAAATTTCCGATTCTCTTCAAACCATTTAGCGATAAATAAATATATATACATAATATGTCAAATCAAATTTAAATTATATATCTATATATATTAGGTCATACCTTTAGAAATTCAATTCAATTAAATTTCAATGTAACACTGTAGCCAGACTACAGAATGGTCTTTTCACTTCGAAACTCGAAAATGAATGTCGATGATGCTGCAGTCATCACCGAAATTATTTTCCAGCGACAAAGAGAAAAGCACTAATTTAAAAAAAAAAAAATTGGAAACAAATTTCTATACAAAATACTTATTACATCCCTTTAAAATTTAGCCACAAGGTTTGAAATCATCAGAAATTGAATTCTCAAGTTCTTGTTTAAATTCATTTCTGTTTCTAAATTAATTTATAACCATTTTTATATTCAATTATTTATATTAGACAAACACATGGTTCACAAAACATAAATAAAATCAAACTATTATCTCTTTGACAACTAGTTAAATTAATTATAAAATTCTGGAAATTATACTTATATATAATATTAGATCTTAATATAGGCATAAATTTTTCAAAACAAGGATAGAAACTCAAATTTTGATGAACTCAAATCAAATAGAATTCAAGATAGTTGAAATCAGAAGATCTGATGATTAAATAACAGAATAAGGAACTGGGTAAGTTTATATAAATCGCGGACAACCTTGACTTGGTCAACCGTGACTTAAAGAGTCAGATCGATGTGGTTGGGTTAAATCTTCATTTGTTCTGAAGAGATAGAGTTCGAGATAACCAAAGATACTAGTATATAGACCGAGGATAAATATGAATCTCTGGTGAATCAATGCTAATTGTAAAGGAGTTTCACCCCTTTATGAGAACAATGGCGAGACCGCCAATTCACTATAAAGATCATCCGAAGAGGAGTTACGGGGCACTCCAGAATCTAAAGTAGATGAAAAAGTGAGGGACACGAATGAACTTTGGAACCACAGGGAATGTTCCAAAATTCGAAAAGAAAGTGGTTCCATCTAGTATGAAAGCGATTCTGTAAGTCCAATCTACCATATATTCTAAGTTTTGCCTAGAACCAAAGCTCTGATACCAAATGTAACGACCCAATATTTTCAACCATTCGCATCCGCGGATGTCGGACTTGAATTGTTCAAAATATTGCGTTGTAGAATAAATTTAGCAAACTCAGAATATACAGTAAATAAATCACAGAATCACATACACTGATATCAGAATCTCGCAGCGGAAATTAAAATTTAGTGGTTCATGAAGCCACTGATACATCTTTAACAAAACAGGAATTTCATTGTTTATAATCCTCAATACAATTTTAAAACATAAAGAGAGATAGAGTCTTCAAAGTCTGGAGCTCCAGAAAAGGTAAAGGCTGAAACAACTTCCAGCAGCACGAATGATCTACTGAGTGTCCTAGCTACGGAGAAGAAACTGAAGCTGCAACTCAGGCTGACCGAGCGTACAATAAAACAAAACACTCGAGTCAGGACATACATACTTATATAATGTAAGCTAATCAAGTGTACTGTAATATAGAGCAAGTAACTTAAAGGATGCTTGGGACCGCCCATCCTCTAAGGATCCGTCAAACTATTCACTATGTAGTATACTGCGCTATTATAATAGTGTCTATTTATAAAATAAACATACTTTTTTCTTAGCATTAAGGGGTTACCCATATAGCCCTTAACACGTAATAGTCCCAGTAGTCCATCCAATATCATAGCTCCTCCTGATCGGGAAGCAACTAGAGGATACCACACGGGCTACGGGAGAAATCCAAACTCGTACAAGGCTCGATATGGTAGGTGACACGGCACAACTAGGCAATGCCAGGGTAGATATACCAATTACGCTTCCGGACCGATGGTAACGCGAAGCCGCAGCAACCGCCCACCTCGAACAACACTCCCAAATCAAGGGTGCACCCAAACAATCACATAAGCAATAGAATGGTATACGAAGAAGTGCGTTCGATCAGAGGAGCTACCTCATTAATCCGTCAATCGCTCCTGTTTTAGCCACCTTAAGCCAACTCACGGGAGTCGGGTCCACGAATTTACCTTTCAAGAAACCGTCACCACCAACCTACTTCATTCTGGAATCTCCACCGCGTACACGGTTAGTCAAAGTGGTTTTCGGTATCGACAGAGAGTATGTCCATATCCGATCCCGGTCTCTTTGCCAACCCATCGTTATTATAACCCGTGGTTATAGTTTTGAAAAATGGTATTTATCTTTTCAAATCAAATATATATTTCAAATACCTTCAATATCAATCCTTGATTAAAACTTATAGTTTGAAAATGGTATTTATATTTTCAAATCAAATATATATTTCAAATACCTTCAATATCAATCCTTGATTAAACATCTCTTTTGATAATATACCATTTCAAATCATTTAATTAAATTTGGAATTTTAAAAAAAAATAGAAATCAATTTCTCCCTTTAAACCCACCCAAAATCAATTTCTAAATTCTTTTATTTATTACATATTTAAATTCCAAAAATCTTAACTTATTCCCAAAATAAATTTTCATAAATTTTCTAAATAAATCAAATTTCAATTTCTACAGTACTTATGAAATGCTATCTAAAGTTATGGGTTTAAAATGGTCCAATTTTAAAAGAGACAGCATTTAAATGCTGTAATAGATTGTTTAACTTAATAAATATTTCCAAGTATAACTTATTTATTTATATATATTTCTTATCTGAAATCTTATTCTTTCAAAATCCTGAATTTCCAAAATAAGTTATATTCCAAATTTCATTCAAATATTTATTTATTTATATTTAGCTTATTCAAAAAAACCAATATAAAAATCCTTTAAAGATATTAAATCAAATATTTAACTTCCTGAATAAATTTTAAATATTTCAAAAATATTATAAGGACCACGGGCCTGTATATAGTTTTCTAGCCTAGGTCAAGTGATACGGATTTATATCATTTCAATCCGTAATTTATAAATACCCCGGGTTCTATCATTTCAAACCCGCAATCCCAAGTTTAACAGTTTAGCAGTTAACAGCATAATTTAACAATAATAATCATTTAGGCCTATCATTTCAGCCCATAACAATCTAAATTTAACAGGGAACTTGCAGTGGTGATTTAAGCAGTAAATAGACAATAACATAATATACTGCAGATATAATACAATATATAAATAACTGATGAGGTGTCAATTCAAATGGGGTCCATCATGCTATATTACACTACAGACAGATGATAGTGAAATACAATTTTACACATACACTTGCAATAATTTACTAAAATATAAATACGTATGTCTGGTGAGAAATACTCACCTGAGAATTGCAGAAAATTTGAATTTCAAAAATGACGATTCACCGGTAGAGACCGACAGAGGGAAACGATAAAATTTCTCGGATGTCGCCTAGATTCAAATCTAGCCAAAATTCAAATAATTTGAAACGCGACTTTAGAATTTATGGTCAAAGAAAAATTATAATAGAACAAGGATTTGTTTGCTTTGCTCGACCATTCCACCGTGTTATAACCCAAAATGCACCCCAAAACGTGAACCGGGTTAACACAAAAATTTACGACAAAATTTCCTAAAGGCCGACTGACGCACTATGGTGAAATTTCTTCCTACTATATGCCGTGATACCCATGTACACGTGCACACAATGACACACGCATACCATTTCATTTACTCAGCCTAAATTGTTGCCTATATTATTACAACTCATCTACACTTCACTCCTCTTCAGTTTATACTTCCAGTCTTACATAACTTCGAGCGAATTATGCCATTGCTTCGAGTCACGCATGCACTGTCTTGTGGAGATTCATGCGATCCTAACCCATCATCTTAAACACAACTACCTCTCCCATTCTGTATATAAATTTCCAACTACTTCCACCAAGCACTGAATCTTTTGAACAACCACTATTCTCCTACTAATATATTCGAACTCCACATTTCAAGATTTCTCAGTTCAATTTCCCAGGCTTCTCCTACCATGCCATTTCCTATAGATGCAGACAAGTGACAAAAGAAAACAAACTGGTATTGCACTTACACTTATCTACCACACCAACTATTCCTAGTATCCACACTCCAGCCATGCATCTCCACCTTTTCTCTCCTTCTACCAACGGAATACAACTTTTCCCAGCACCCCTGATACCTCAACAAGACAGCAATTCCAGTTATCTCAACTTCATGGCTATATGACTCTTACATACTAGGCTCGGTGATACACGTGCACACAGTGCACAGACTACACCTTAGACATACACACACCCTGCCCAGACTACAAAACAATGGACAATTCTCTGACTTGAACACAACGACTACCCCCCCTTACTTCTATTAGCATCAACACTTCAGTCATGTATCTCTACTCCGGTCAGTTTTAACACATGTACACAGTGGTACCAATATGTACTTGTGCATCAGAATCAACCCAAGCTAGTTTCAACATTGTCAAAAATTCTACTGAAGCCTGCCTACAACAATAGTAATCCACTCTCTGTACCACTGCCTTCACAACATTCTCCCTTCAGCCTTTCTTCCAATCTCACAACACTTTCACATACATCTGTCTTCAACTTCCAGTGAACATCCATAGTGCACACTGCATATCATCTAACTGCACTTCACACACTCCTCTTGTTCCATAACCATTCGCTACCCAAAAGAAAGCGTGGCTAGTCCATTATAAAAAGTAAAGAAAAATACTACTCTTTCCTATTTATGCCTATTACTTATGTATGCACGTACTATATCTGTACTGCTTATACTAAGAGGATCCTTTAGAACAGTTTTTTTTTTTTTTTTAAAGTTTGCTTATGTAAAATAAGAAATCTGGAAAAACTAATGTATATTTTGTGCAAGTCTGAAGACTCATACTTACTTGGTCATGCCCATTTTTTTGTTTAGAAATTAAATTTCTTTTGGGACAAATGTTCCAGCCATTATCAAAGCTGCTATGCGTACAAAGCAAACTCCTCACCAGTGTACCAATTTCAACTAATAACGTTTAACATCTTTAACTCTGATTCCACTTCCTATATCATCCCACAATTTTTATGTCTGTCCAACATGAAATGTCCACCCCTGCAACTTATCACTAGTGAGTCTAGTTATGCCCACTACTAGCCTATAGATCAAAATTGAATGAATGTATAGGCAACTCTAGGCATGGCGTACACAAGGTAGACTGGCCGAGCAAAAGATGAGAAAGCAAAGGAAACAAAGTGAACTATTTACCTGATCTGGAGCTCTGCAAAAGGAGATGGAAATGATGCAGAGACCATTTGATAAGCAAATGTATTTATAGGGAAGAGTTTCAGAAGGCCGAGTGTGATTAAGAATTCGATAATGTAGAAGGCTGAGATGTTTCCCAGTTTTTACATTTTGATTGCAAGATTAAATTATAAGAAACGGTCGGTCAAAACGTACAAATCTCTGCGTGATTTCCTCCTTTTCAGTTTGCAAAGGAATGTGATGTTATTATCTTTTGAGCTTTTAGAGGAAGGCCGAGAGTTTTATCTATAAAGCTTGGATCACACCTACTTAATACCTTTTTAATTAGTTGCACGATTTAGGAAGAAAATATGGGATAACTTGAATCAGCAGATGAAAGAGTTGATTGTTATTCTGATATTTCAAAGGTCAGTTAAAATCAGATTAAGTGTTACTTATGCTCGATTAAAAGAAGAATGGCAAGGCTTTGGGAAGGCCAGGGGAGCAACAAGTAACCTCCACTTGAACGCTTGCGTGATTTATGAATTTCCAGTTTTTAAAAATTAAATTCTCATGAAACACAAGGAAGGCCGAGAGACTACTCCTCTAATGGAGCAACAGCGATGGAAAGTACATTCATTCTCTTGAATGTAGGCTGGTATATGCGTGGTTAAAGCAAGCTATTAATTTCATACCTATGTGCGTGATTTTAGTAGTGCTGTTGGAACAGAGGGTAAAGAAATGGAATATAGGATATGCATGTTTCAGTTTCAAGCATGCATCATTTTTCTCTGATTTGGAACGTTACTAGGGATGATTGCATTTCATTTTATACATTTTCGATTTTTAGCTTGAAAGTATTAAATGCAAGAGGTAAATTTGTGTAGGCAGTAGGAATGGAAAACGTATATACGTTTATTCAAAATCAGACTGTTAGTTAACAAGGTACTGGTTACTATAAAATTACTGACTGATATTTTTCCTCAAAATTATTCGAAAACATGATTTTTACACTACGTTAAACAGACGCAGGCTAAAACATCAAAAATTTTCATAAAAATAACATTTTAAAAACACACGTTTTATTACGTTGCATATACCCTAAAAATTGACGCGTCTTTTAAACGCGAAATTTAACAGTTCAAACATAGCTTGAATTTTCACAGTTATTATTTAATTTTATTGACATATACAATTTTATAAAATATATCTTCAAATTAAATAATTAAATTATATTTGTTAAACACAATTTATATAAAATATATTTCAAAATTAAATAATTAAAATAAAATAAATAGCTAAAAACTAGGGTTGTTACACTCTCCCCCACTTAAGAACTTTTCGTCCTCGAAAAGGAACGAAAGAAGAGAAACAAAATAAGATAAGCTAGATAAACAAGAACCTTAAACGGATAGTTCCGGATTTAAAGCACGAAGAAGATCCTCTAGAATCGGTTTTACTCTTTCAGTTTGACCGTCAGTCCATGGGTGCTCAGGTCCTGATGAGTAACAAAGATTTCAAAGATTATAGAAGGATTTCTAAATAGACGGGTATAAGCAATAGCCTTCCCAATCCGTAGCAGATAAGGAAACCAAGGACATTTAAGATAGTCTGAAAATAAAATAAGATAATAACTTTGAAATCATAATGCTTTTGAATTTATAATACTTTGAAAGTCATTAAAATTTATAGATATTATTACTTGGAAATCATACTACAAAAATCATAACACTTTTTTAAAATAATCTTCATTTATTCAATTATAAACTTTCCAAAACATTTTATTTTTAGAACAGCAGCACTTATAATATGCTACAGTAGATATAATAGTATTTTCCAATCAGTTTATTATTTTACTTAACTCTTAATTTTAACAAATAACCTAATACTTTATTTGAATACCTATTTTATAAATAAGATATTCCTTCTTGAAATTTCCATATTAAATCAATTTTGATTATTCGGTTATTTACATAAATTCCTTAAATTCCTTTTTCCTTATTTACCTCCATTAATCTAAAATTTAAGTGTATAACATTTATTATAACCACCCAAATTTTATTTATAAAATCCTTTTATATTGTATATTATCCAAATAACTTTTGAAGATCAAGGTAAGCTATATTGAAATGAAATTGAGTATTACACAACTAAAACTTCCAAATTTAATTAACTCCAGTTGGAAATTTTTATTCAAAAAATTTTATTTTTATTGAAATTATTCCTCAAGATAAAACTTAAGAATTAAATTTCCGATTCTCTTCAAACCATTTAGCGATAAATAAATATATATACATAATATGTCAAATCAAATTTAAATTATATATCTATATATATTAGGTCATACCTTTAGAAATTCAATTCAATTAAATTTCAATGTAACACTGTAGCCAGACTACAGAATGGTCTTTTCACTTCGAAACTCGAAAATGAATGTCGATGATGCTGCAGTCATCACCGAAATTATTTTCCAGCGACAAAGAGAAAAGCACTAATTTAAAAAAAAAAATTTGGAAACAAATTTCTATACAAAATACTTATTACATCCCTTTAAAATTTAGCCACAAGGTTTGAAATCATCAGAAATTGAATTCTCAAGTTCTTGTTTAAATTCATTTCTGTTTCTAAATTAATTTATAACCATTTTTATATTCAATTATTTATATTAGACAAACACATGGTTCACAAAACATAAATAAAATCAAACTATTATCTCTTTGACAACTAGTTAAATTAATTATAAAATTCTGGAAATTATACTTATATATAATATTAGATCTTAATATAGGCATAAATTTTTCAAAACAAGGATAGAAACTCAAATTTTGATGAACTCAAATCAAATAGAATTCAAGATAGTTGAAATCAGAAGATCTGATGATTAAATAACAGAATAAGGAACTGGGTAAGTTTATATAAATCGCGGACAACCTTGACTTGGTCAACCGTGACTTAAAGAGTCAGATCGATGTGGTTGGGTTAAATCTTCATTTGTTCTGAAGAGATAGAGTTCGAGATAACCAAAGATACTAGTATATAGACCGAGGATAAATATGAATCTCTGGTGAATCAATGCTAATTGTAAAGGAGTTTCACCCCTTTATGAGAACAATGGCGAGACCGCCAATTCACTATAAAGATCATCCGAAGAGGAGTTACGGGGCACTCCAGAATCTAAAGTAGATGAAAAAGTGAGGGACACGAATGAACTTTGGAACCACAGGGAATGTTCCAAAATTCGAAAAGAAAGTGGTTCCATCTAGTATGAAAGCGATTCTGTAAGTCCAATCTACCATATATTCTAAGTTTTGCCTAGAACCAAAGCTCTGATACCAAATGTAACGACCCAATATTTTCAACCATTCGCATCCGCGGATGTCGGACTTGAATTGTTCAAAATACTGCGTTGTAGAATAAATTTAGCAAACTCAGAATATACAGTAAATAAATCACAGAATCACATACACTGATATCAGAATCTCGCAGCGGAAATTAAAATTTAGTGGTTCATGAAGCCACTGATACATCTTTAACAAAACAGGAATTTCATTGTTTATAATCCTCAATACAATTTTAAAACATAAAGAGAGATAGAGTCTTCAAAGTCTGGAGCTCCAGAAAAGGTAAAGGCTGAAACAACTTCCAGCAGCACGAATGATCTACTGAGTGTCCTAGCTACGGAGAAGAAACTGAAGCTGCAACTCAGGCTGACCCGAGCGTACAATAAAACAAAACACTCGAGTCAGGACATACATACTTATATAATGTAAGCTAATCAAGTGTACTGTAATATAGAGCAAGTAACTTAAAGGATGCTTGGGACCGCCCATCCTCTAAGGATCCGTCAAACTATTCACTATGTAGTATATTGCGCTATTATAATAGTGTCTATTTATAAAATAAACATACTTTTTTCTTAGCATTAAGGGGTTACCCATATAGCCCTTAACACGTAATAGTCCCAGTAGTCCATCCAATATCATAGCTCCTCCTGATCGGGAAGCAACTAGAGGATACCACACGGGCTACGGGAGAAATCCAAACTCGTACAAGGCTCGATATGGTAGGTGACACGGCACAACTAGGCAATGCCAGGGTAGATATACCAATTACGCTTCCGGACCGATGGTAACGCGAAGCCGCAGCAACCGCCCACCTCGAACAACACTCCCAAATCAAGGGTGCACCCAAACAATCACATAAGCAATAGAATGGTATACGAAGAAGTGCGTTCGATCAGAGGAGCTACCTCATTAATCCGTCAATCGCTCCTGTTTTAGCCACCTTAAGCCAACTCACGGGAGTCGGGTCCACGAATTTACCTTTCAAGAAACCGTCACCACCAACCTACTTCATTCTGGAATCTCCACCGCGTACACGGTTAGTCAAAGTGGTTTTCAGTATCGACAGAGAGTATGTCCATATCCGATCCCGGTCTCTTTGCCAACCCATCGTTATTATAACTCGTGGTTATAGTTTTGAAAAATGGTATTTATCTTTTCAAATCAAATATATATTTCAAATACCTTCAATATCAATCCTTGATTAAAACTTATAGTTTGAAAATGGTATTTATATTTTCAAATCAAATATATATTTCAAATACCTTCAATATCAATCCTTGATTAAACATCTCTTTTGATAATATACCATTTCAAATCATTTAATTAAATTTGGAATTTAAAAAAAAAAATAGAAATCAATTTCTCCCTTTAAACCCACCCAAAATCAATTTCTAAATTCTTTTATTTATTACATATTTAAATTCCAAAAATCTTAACTTATTCCCAAAATAAATTTTCATAAATTTTCTAAATAAATCAAATTTCAATTTCTACAGTACTTATGAAATGCTATCTAAAGTTATGGGTTTAAAATGGTCCAATTTTAAAAGAGACAGCATTTAAATGCTGTAATAGATTGTTTAACTTAATAAATATTTCCAAGTATAACTTATTTATTTATATATATTTCTTATCTGAAATCTTATTCTTTCAAAATCCTGAATTTCCAAAATAAGTTATATTCCAAATTTCATTCAAATATTTATTTATTTATATTTAGCTTATTCAAAAAAACCAATATAAAAATCCTTTAAAGATATTAAATCAAATATTTAACTTCCTGAATAAATTTTAAATATTTCAAAAATATTATAAGGACCACGGGCCTGTATATAGTTTTCTAGCCTAGGTCAAGTGATACGGATTTATATCATTTCAATCCGTAATTTATAAATACCCCGGGTTCTATCATTTCAAACCCGCAATCCCAAGTTTAACAGTTTAGCAGTTAACAGCATAATTTAACAATAATAATCATTTAGGCCTATCATTTCAGCCCATAACAATCTAAATTTAACAGGGAACTTGCAGTGGTGATTTAAGCAGTAAATAGACAATAACATAATATACTGCAGATATAATACAATATATAAATAACTGATGAGGTGTCAATTCAAATGGGGTCCATCATGCTATATTACACTACAGACAGATAATAGTGAAATACAATTTTACACATACACTTGCAATAATTTACTAAAATATAAATACGTATGTCTGGTGAGAAATACTCACCTGAGAATTGCAGAAAATTTGAATTTCAAAAATGACGATTCACCGGTAGAGACCGACAGAGGGAAACGATAAAATTTCTCGGATGTCGCCTAGATTCAAATCTAGCCAAAATTCAAATAATTTGAAACGCGACTTTAGAATTTATGGTCAAAGAAAAATTAGAATAGAACAAGGATTTGTTTGCTTTGCTCGACCATTCCACCGTGTTATAACCCAAAATGCACCCCAAAACGTGAACCGGGTTAACACAAAAATTTACGACAAAATTTCCTAAAGGCCGACTGACGCACTATGGTGAAATTTCTTCCTACTATATGCCGTGATACCCATGTACACGTGCACACAGTGACACACGCATACCATTTCATTTACTCAGCCTAAATTGTTGCCTATATTATTACAACTCATCTACACTTCACTCCTCTTCAGTTTATACTTCCAGTCTTACATAACTTCGAGCGAATTATGCCATTGCTTCGAGTCACGCATGCACTGTCTTGTGGAGATTCATGCGATCCTAACCCATCATCTTAAACACAACTACCTCTCCCATTCTGTATATAAATTTCCAACTACTTCCACCAAGCACTGAATCTTTTGAACAACCACTATTCTCCTACTAATATATTCGAACTCCACATTTCAAGATTTCTCAGTTCAATTTCCCAGGCTTCTCCTACCATGCCATTTCCTATAGATGCAGACAAGTGACAAAAGAAAACAAACTGGTATTGCACTTACACTTATCTACCACACCAACTATTCCTAGTATCCACACTCCAGCCATGCATCTCCACCTTTTCTCTCCTTCTACCAACGGAATACAACTTTTCCCAGCACCCCTGATACCTCAACAAGACAGCAATTCCAGTTATCTCAACTTCATGGCTATATGACTCTTACATACTAGGCTCGGTGATACACGTGCACACAGTGCACAGACTACACCTTAGACATACACACACCCTGCCCAGACTACAAAACAATGGACAATTCTCTGACTTGAACACAACGACTACCCCCCCTTACTTCTATTAGCATCAACACTTCAGTCATGTATCTCTACTCCGGTCAGTTTTAACACATGTACACAGTGGTACCAATATGTACTTGTGCATCAGAATCAACCCAAGCTAGTTTCAACATTGTCAAAAATTCTACTGAAGCCTGCCTACAACAATAGTAATCCACTCTCTGTACCACTGCCTTCACAACATTCTCCCTTCAGCCTTTCTTCCAATCTCACAACACTTTCACATACATCTGTCTTCAACTTCCAGTGAACATCCATAGTGCACACTGCATATCATCTAACTACACTTCACACACTCCTCTTGTTCCATAACCATTCGCTACCCAAAAGAAAGCGTGGCCAGTCCATTATAAAAAGTAAAGAAAAATACTACTCTTTCCTATTTATGCCTATTACTTATGTATGCACGTACTATATCTGTACTGCTTATACTAAGAGGATCCTTTAGAACAGTTTTTTTTTTTTTTTTAAAGTTTGCTTATGTAAAATAAGAAATCTGGAAAAACTAATGTATATTTTGTGCCAGTCTGAAGACTCATACTTACTTGGTCATGCCCATTTTTTTGTTTAGAAATTAAATTTCTTTTGGGACAAATGTTCCAGCCATTATCAAAGCTGCTATGCGTACAAAGCAAACTCCTCACCAGTGTACCAATTTCAACTAATAACGTTTAACATCTTTAACTCTGATTCCACTTCCTATATCATCCCACAATTTTTATGTCTGTCCAACATGAAATGTCCACCCCTGCAACTTATCACTAGTGAGTCTAGTTATGCCCACTACTAGCCTATAGATCAAAATTGAATGAATGTATAGGCAACTCTAGGCATGGCGTACACAAGGTAGACTGGCCGAGCAAAAGATGAGAAAGCAAAGGAAACAAAGTGAACTATTTACCTGATCTGGAGCTCTGCAAAAGGAGATGGAAATGATGCAGAGACCATTTGATAAGCAAATGTATTTATAGGGAAGAGTTTCAGAACGCTGAGTGTGATTAAGAATTCGATAATGTAGAAGGCTGAGATGTTTCCCAGTTTTTACATTTTGATTGCAAGATTAAATTATAAGAAACGGTCAGTCAAAACGTACAAATCTCTGCGTGATTTCCTCCTTTTCAGTTTGCAAAGGAATGTGATGTTATTATCTTTTGAGCTTTTAGAGGAAGGCCGAGAGTTTTATCTATAAAGCTTGGATCACACCTACTTAATACCTTTTTAATTAGTTGCACGATTTAGGAAGAAAATATGGGATAACTTGAATCAGCAGATGAAAGAGTTGATTGTTATTCTGATATTTCAAAGGTCAGTTAAAATCAGATTAAGTGTTACTTATGCTCGATTAAAAGAAGAATGGCAAGGCTTTGGGAAGGCCAGGGGAGCAACAAGTAACCTCCACTTGAACGCTTGCGTGATTTATGAATTTCCAGTTTTTAAAAATTAAATTCTCATGAAACACAAGGAAGGCCGAGAGACTACTCCTCTAATGGAGCAACAGCGATGGAAAGTACATTCATTCTCTTGAATGTAGGCTGGTATATGCGTGGTTAAAGCAAGCTATTAATTTCATACCTATGTGCGTGATTTTAGTAGTGCTGTTGGAACAGAGGGTAAAGAAATGGAATATAGGATATGCACGTTTCAGTTTCAAGCATGCATCATTTTTCTCTGATTTGGAACGTTACTAGGGATGATTGCATTTCATTTTATACATTTTCGATTTTTAGCTTGAAAGTATTAAATGCAAGAGGTAAATTTGTGTAGGCAGTAGGAATGGAAAACGTATATACGTTTATTCAAAATCAGACTGTTAGTTAACAAGGTACTGGTTACTATAAAATTACTGACTGATATTTTTCCTCAAAATTATTCGAAAACATGATTTTTACACTACGTTAAACAGACGCAGGCTAAAACATCAAAAATTTTCATAAAAATAACATTTTAAAAACACACGTTTTATTACGTTGCATATACCCTAAAAATTGACGCGTCTTTTAAACGCGAAATTTAACAGTTCAAACATAGCTTGAATTTTCACAGTTATTATTTAATTTTATTGACATATACAATTTTATAAAATATATCTTCAAATTAAATAATTAAATTATATTTGTTAAACACAATTTATATAAAATATATTTCAAAATTAAATAATTAAAATAAAATAAATAGCTAAAAACTAGGGTTGTTACAATCATCATCGTCCAAACTCCGGCACTAGCTTCATCACTTCACCATCCATCAATACCCCAAACATCTTTGAACTCGATTCAAAGAGGAAGCCGCATCACTCAATTTCTCAAACACAGTAAAAACTAGGTCTTATACTAGAAAATCCCGAATTGAACATCAATAATGAATTTTACTCTAATTCAATATTTTTCCTATAATCTTTGATGGGTAAACAATTTCCTAAATCAAATTCACCCAAACAAATTTCAAGCTTCAACTATGCTTAGCTAATATGTAAGACACAGTAATTTCAAAACTGCATTTTGAATAGTGCATTAAAATTTGTAATATAACTCAAGTACAAGTTTTAATCTGAATATTGTAATGAAGCAAACATATTTGTTTAAGTCATAACTCAAATGAAGAATCAAACTAAAAGACAATGGGATGTATTACATCTGACTGAAGCTTGAATCGTAGAAATCAGGGATGTTCAGGTAATCAATCATGCACACACACAAACATATCCATATACATATTCACAGCATATTTATAATATAATTTCATATCGAAATCAAAGTATGCAATCAACTTTTACCTATTTAAAATATTAGATAGTTGAAACTTTTTATATACAGAGATTTGAATTTTGATATGGTTTACTCTGTAAATCAGAGACTCAATAGTACTGTGTATTCACAGTTTTCAGAAGAGAACAAAGCATATTGCTAGCTTTGATTTGTTACCACAACATACTGTATGCTCAACAATACTTTAATTAGTTCTTTAAGATTTCAAATTTCAAAAGAGAACCAGAGGGGGAAACTGTTGAACCCAGCATGTTTGATTTTGTAAACCAGGGACTAAAAAAAATAGAAGAATAGGAAAGCAAAACCTGATCATAACATTCCAAGCAAAAGAAAGCACAAGCATAACAATTCATTCACATGCAAAGGCCATTCACAATCCATTCAGGCACACATACACAAATAATTGAATAAGGCATATGTTTGCTCACCTAGATCTTGATGAAGAAAGACAGAGACGGAGCAGAAGCATCTTATTTTTGAGAACTGGAACTGTTGTCTTTTAAACTTTGATTTTGATTTGTATCCTGAACTGGTTAATATAATTGTTTATATCTTTGCTTCATTACTGATTTACAGCTTCAAACTAAAATATTTCAAAGGAATTTTACCTGCCTTTATTTATTTTCCAGAGTGCTTGCACTGTTCTGCCAAAAAAAAAAACTGCAGCACTATATTTTTTTATAAATCTGCATTTTATTGAATTTGTTTATGTCAAGCCTTTATTTTTGAAACCATAAATTCATTAAACTATGAAGTTAAAAGCTTACCTGAGAAATGCAAACAAAGCTTGAAGATTGTTTTTATCTTAATATTCCCAGGTTTCATTTTTTTTTTCCAGATTTCTTTTCCTGTTTTCCAAATCTGTCATGCTTGATCCTCTATACATTGCTTCAAGTTTGTAACTTCCAGATTTCGATCTGGTTTTATTTTCTCAGATTTGATAAAGAAAGGAGAAGACTTAGTTGAGAAAATGAAGAAGCCTGGTTTTTGTTTCTTCCTTATACTTACTAAAATTAAATTTAAGGGAAATTGCCTTTGATATTGCGATGTGTGTTTCTCAATCTTCTTTACTGTTCTTTTCAGATTTGCTGAAATATCAATTGATTGCATTATGGGAAAATGAAGACTTCTTGTAATTTTTAATTCTATTATTTTATTTAAACAATTAAATTGAATGCCATTGTAACAAAATAATCATGAGATCTAACACTTGTACAAATTCAAACTTACATATGTATGTTTACTTCTTCACTTCCTTATGTAAATGTTTACATTTACAATTTTCAAAGACAATCTTTTTATATCATATTTATTTTATAAATGAACACACCTCTCAATTCATTTGTATGTGTGTGTGTATATACAATGTTAAAAGAATTTCTTAGCCAATATTTACATATATACATTATATCTCAATGAATTTTAAATTCCATTTATTTTTTTAAAAAACATTCATTTTTAAATTTAAATTCAATTCCAATATGTATTCAATCCTTATGCCAATATTATTTTAAACTTAGTTCATTATGTTTATTAATTATAATTCATTTGTATAATTAAATGAACATATATCTTTATTAAATTTGAAGAATTCAAATATACTCAGAATTTTATTTACAATATATTTTAATTTTAGAATTTCCATATTTCAAGCCAATTCAATTTTTATTTACTTGTAATCAAATTCCTATTTAAAATCTAAAATTTTAAGTTTATTCTGGAAATATCTAATTAATTCACAAATAACCCCACAATTTAATTTCAAAATTAAATTAATTATTGAATTATTTTGGCTAATATTTTCAGGAAAGTTACAATAATCCTAAGACAAGTCAAATATACCGAAAAATTCTCAAACTATTTAGATGAGAGAAATAACACTTTCCTCACCATAAGGACTTTAAAGAATAAAATGATGCCATCAAGTTGGAATCAAAATCATAAAGGAAAAATAGAAATCTGCTTAACAGATTGAAAATGTCGAAGATGAATAATCCACTCGGAAAAATAGGATATGGGCTTCACAATGATTAAGCCAATCCTTACAGAAAGGTCAATTCCGAAGCCAAAGCAAAAATATCGGCAAGAAAAGTCACATAAAACAATCTCGACATCTAAACAAAAGCAAATTGAGTGTTGCGGATCTACCATCCGGATTCGCAATTCTCAATGAAGTCAATAAGCCCAAAATATTCAAAGAAAAGAATCAACAAGTTCTTTTGATATAAAAATAATGAGATGAAACCCATATCAAAAAGAACTCAAATAGAAAGTTCACGAATTAAAACAATGCCATCGAGGATTGAATGAAAATACCTTGACCAAAAGTTGCAGCTTTCCTTCTCACTTGCTTGGAAGCTTAGGACACGAAGATAAAAGATGACCCGAACCTTTGCAATAACGGCAAAAGAGGGGTTTCGGGCACTCCCTTACATGGTGGTCTGTGGAACCACAATTGTAGCATCGTCCACGACTAGAGGTAGGAACATTTGCTACCTGAGTTTGTTGCTTTCCTTTCTTATTAGAATCGGGGCCTTTGAATTTGATAGGCCTCTTCAAGTTATTGTCGAAGTTCTGTTGGGCACGCACAACTTCAACATCACCTTCATTATCGGCCTCTTCAAGACGAAGAGCGATATCAATAAGCTGATCAAATGAAACCTCAAGTTTCAGGAGTAATGGCTTCTTAAGATTCTTATTCAAGCCATAGACAAATCTCTGATTTTTCTTCAATGGGGTATTAATGTACTCAACCCCGTATTTGGACAGAAATTCGAAGGATGCGACATAGTCTGTCACAGAAGATTCACCTTGAACAAGGTCTATGAAACGCCGGGCTAAGGTTACTTTTTCAGCCTCCGGCACAAATTTCAATTCGAATCTTCTCCGGAATTGCTCCCAAGTAAGATCCGCCTCAACGATTTCAGAAATTAAAAGCTCATACCAATCCAATGCTCTTTCTTGGAGCATGCTAGAAGCTACTTGGACTCGATGAAGGTCAATAAGATTCATGCGAGAAAAGATGCGATCGCATGATTTGAGCCAAGCTTGAATTTCAATAACACTCTCGGATCCCCTGAATGGCCCTCCACCCAAATCAGTGTAGTCTCTACACAAGCGTGCAAAACCGGATCTAGGATGAGTAGGCTCTGGATTGGGTCCGGCTGCCTGAGCGTTCTTAACAAGATCTAGAAGCTGCTGAGCAGACATGAATACTCCATCCTGAGGAGTAGCGCTAGATTGACCGGCGCTGGAACGGCCTGGTCTAACCATTTCTCTTCTTTAAGAAAGAAAGAAAGAAGAGGAAAAAGTTATTCTCAAAATAAATATCAAGCAATTCTTGATAGATAAAACAAGGAATCATAAAGAAAATAGGATGAATCGGTACGAAGACACGAATTAAATCCTAAAGCACGACTCCTAAGATGGACTTAGGACGATGATCCTTGTTATAATATTCCATATTGTTCCGAAGTTTGGCTCTGATACCAAGCTGTGACGCCCCACCTCTATACCCACGCTAGACAAGAACATCACGGTGAATGCTGTCGACTAGCACGGAGAATAAGGCTGTTGAGGAGCGACCATCCATGTAGTTTCTTTGCGCGAGCACCGTTATGTCAGATAATATAACATGCATTCTATTTCAAGAGGACATCCGACATACCGACACAAACTCAAAGCTACTACCCGGTGGCTATAAAAATCCTTCGGAAAACAAATATAGAAATAAGCATAACACAAATCAGTCACAGACAATTCATATCACAAAGGCGGAATAAGATATGAATATTACACTAGAAAGTGTACATCAGAGTAGTGGTCTAAAAAGATCCACAATAACACAAAAGAATAGTTACATGAGCTACACAAAAGAGTAAGTATACATTATGGAGTCTATATCTCAAATGTATACAACAAAATAACTACTAATTTAAGTAGTTAACCCAAAAGTCAAGGAGTTAATCCCGGATGAGAAGTCAAGCAGAAGCACCTGTAACATCTCGGTCTGACCCGAGTATTATTTAATAAGAAAATAATAAACGGATCAGTCTAACTATAAATATCAGATGAAATGATATAGAATAAGAGATATGACTAAACACATAATAATCACAATGCTAAGCTGTGACATATATATATATATATATATATATATATATATATACTTAGTTGATAATCATCAAGAGATTAATCAATGTCACCAAATCTACACAAGAATCAAAGAAACGTCATACTCCTTATTTCGTTCACCATACCATAAATATTGACGATAATATCAATGTCAATCACAAAAGTCAATGACACACAAATTCCTGAAGACTACATAAGAAATCCAGAAATCACAAAAGGGGGGAGGCCTATCACAAACGGGAGCATGAAAACTCACCAACAGCTGTAACACATGAACGAGAAGCTATCTCATGGTAGCTAGCCATTAATTTGACACACGAATGGTCCGAAGACCTGACACACGAATGGTCCGAAGACCGTGGGTTGCTACCCCACAAATTTGACACACGAACGGGGTTTAGTCTCCCACGCAGACAAAGAGACATCGCACATTGCTAGTCTAAATCACAAAAATGATCGTCATGATCATCGAGAAGTGTCAATTACACTAAGCTAGTAAATATATGAGTTTAGCTTCATGTCCCATAACCACTTGCTTAACTTAAATATTTACGAACAAACTGTAAATCTCCACTAGAAAATTGTCACAAGAGATTCAATCGAACAAGTCCAAGAATTAACCGACAAAGTGAACACAAGCGTTTCATACCACTTGTTTTACTAAGCCGTTTAATTAGATTTCTCATACGAGTGAGGTAAAGGTTTGTTTATACTAATAGATTAGAAAACTGTTTTATAAACGAATTTGGTATTAAAATAGTATCGAAATTGTTTGAGGAAAGAGTTTTGATATTTACTACTAGTATAGAAAACCTTTATATTTTTAAAGTGACAAATCACGAAGAAGATTGTAAGAACAATCAATCACAAAAATTCACATACGAGGACGTGAATAAAATCCAACGAAATCGATAAAGGATCCATCGAAATGGATATTCAAAAATCCCTAAAAAGAGTCATCAATGTCATAATAGATGATAACAAGAAATAGGATTATCACGAATCGATTTAAATTGGAATTTCAATCCAAAAAGGCAAATTGGACTCAAACAGCAGGTTCGGTCGACTGAATAGAGATTTTCAGTCGACTGACCCTGTACATGGAGATTTTCCAGGTTCAGGAAACTTTCTGTTTCCAGTTTCAGTCGACTGTGCAGAGTTTTTCAGTCGACTGAATCATGCCTGGAAACTCTCGGGTTTCAGGTTCAGTCGACTGAACAGAGATTTTCAGTCGACTGAATCATGCCTGGGCTGTTTTTCAACCTTATTCAAATGAAGAGCAAACTCTTCCAAAATGCAACCGGACGGACATTGGCTCTAAGGGTTTATCCCAATCGGCAACCCGGCCCTATATGCTCCTCGATGCATCACCAAAAGCATGATCAAACATCCATAAAAGGATTTCACACAAATTTGACTTAAAAGCTCAAAAATTGGAATATTCACAAAACCAATCCAAATCAAGAGCAAATGCACATGAAGAAGTGTTAGGAATTTATACCCAACAACCAAAGATAATAATAGTCATAGATGTGAGATAAAAATCTCACCTTTTCACAAAATCGAACAAGAAGAAGCTTGAAAGCAAATGGAGAATCAACCTCTCTTCAATCACAACCCAAATGAGCTTGAATCTAAGCTCAAAAACAAGAACATTCCCGATATTAGGTTTAGGAATTTCTAAAATTGGGAAGAGAATAAGTTGGAGAAGAAGAAGAGAAGCTTACCAATGGGTTCTTCTTGAGTTTGGAGCAAGGAATTTGATTTGCAAGAGAAACTAGGGTTTTGGAATTTTAATTTCCAATCTCTCCCACCATTAATACTCTAAAAACTGAAATGAGAAGAGAATGAGGGTGAGTGGGGAAGAGTGGCTCAGATTTGAGCATAAGTTAACATAGGGTTGAGCCCAAAAACCCAAACCCAAAGTAAAAAGTAGCAGAAATCAACTTTCTCCAAACATATCGAAGCTTATACTCAAAAAGGTCGCAAATGGCATTTTAAACTCAATGGGAGTGGTCCCGAGCCCTAATTCGACCGTATGCAAAAGTACCTTTTCGGACTAAAATCCGACTAACGATAAAATATTCAAATATAAAATTGAAAAATATGCGGGTTGTTACATCACTATGGGTTGAAATGATACATAGCTGAATGATCTTGTAGATTAGGGAAAATTGCTATGGGTTGAAATGATAAACGCAAGCGATTTTATTAATTATGAAAATTTAGGATTGCGAGTTGAAATGACATGTACCCGTAAATTTTGAACTATTGTGGGTTGAAATGATATATATCCGTATCACTTGACCATAGTGTAGAAAATTATATATGAACACCAGATTGGATGAATTAAATGATTTTGAAACCTTAATTTTTGAATCTAGCAAATGATATTATGAAATAAAGTTAGATTATATGAACTGAATTATTTTCAAAATCCATGCTTTTAAAATGTTGAAATTGAAATTGGTTTAAGTGAATTGTTTAAAGAATTTAAATTGAAATCTTAAAGTTGGATTTTAAAATATAAATGAAATTTATCAAAATTGGGTTATTGTAAATGTTGAACATTTAAACTTTGAAAACTTTAGCCTTTTGAATTAAAATTGTTTTTTTTAAATGGCACTTTACATACAACAAATCATTGGGATAACATGTCCCATGTCAATAAACGTTCGAAACCAAGTTTCGAACTTGTGAGCTCTTGAACAAAAGCCGAATCAATTAACCAATTGGACAATGGTGCTTGTCTTGAATTAAAATTGTTAGATTGAGATTGATTTAAATTGAAATTTTGGAACTAAAGTTGAGTTGAATTGATTTGTGAAATTGAAAGAAACAATTCTAATTTGAAAGTATTTTCGATATAAACTCTTTTAATGTACAAACTCTTTCAATATATAAACTATTTTATCATATAAACTATTTTAATATATATATATATAATTTTTAACACGTTGACTATTTTTAATATATAACCTATTTTAGTATATATACTATTTCTATTATATAAATTATTTTAGTCTATAACCTATTTTTAAAATATAAAATATTTTTAATGTATAACTATTTCAATATATAAACTACTTTCAATATTCAAAATGCTTAAAGTTGGAACTATTATGATTTAGATTTAACTGATTTAAATGCAAATATTTTGATATGATGGTTTAATCCATTTTGTAGTTATGATTTTGAAGATGAATAATGATTTCAAAGTGAATATGATTTTGAAAGTGATTTGAATTTTGAAGTGAATACGATATTTTGATATCAATTATGAATCGGTTTTGGAAATGTAAAAGAACCAACTGGTATGAAATATGTGTTTGGCTGTAAAATAGACCGGGATCGGATATCTCCATACTCTCTGCCAATACCGAAACCACTTTAACAACTGTGCACGTAGTGGAGAATCCAGAATGAAGTATGATGGTTTGGCGAACGTTACTGGAATGAAGTAAGAGAACGATGATGGATAGCCTTGACTTTCGGGTCATAATTAAAATGACTAAAACATGAGCTATACTGGGCCAAGTGGGGTCTCTTCCCCTATCGGGCACATTTCTTCTATACCATATTTATTAATTTGTAATTGATATGGCAGCCACCCTTTAATTGATTATAGGAGTGTGTCTCGAGGTGGGCGATAGTAGTTGTTACACGTCACCACCAGTTCGAGAGTGCAAAATGGTAGTATCCTACCCTGGGCATTGCCTCGCGTGCCTTGTCAAATTTTCTTGATCGTGCCGACTACGAGTTTGATTTGTTTCGTACACTATGGGGTGTCCTTTGATAGCCCTTTAGTTTACGAAAGAATTACGGTACTGTATAGACTATGACTTTTATATAAAAATTAGTTAAGGGTGATATGGGTAACGCCTTAACGCTTCTTTAATATTTTACTTTACTATAGACATTATCTATATAGCGTACTGTATTATATCTGTAGATAGTTTCGCGGATCCTTAAAGAATGGAATCTCAAACATCCTTTTTGTTATATTGCATTTCATTTGGACATTTCACTTGAGTTGATTTATTTACTTAAGAATGTTAATCCTGACTTGAGTGTTTTTTGTTTGGCTTTATGCTCGGATCAACCTGAGTATTACAACATTTGATACTCACCTATAGAGCTTGGAGCTTTGTTGGAGATCTATCTTTATCTATTCATTTTTCAGCCATCTTGTTATTTCAGTTATTACTAGTTATTTATGTACAGACTTTGTCAGTTGCTTATGTATTATCAAACTTCTAGACCCTGATGTTGTAGTAGCTTCATGAGCTACTATTTTTCTATTTCGCTGCATATTCTTGTATTACTTTGTATCTGTAATTTTATGATTGATTAACTTGCTGTATGTGCTAACTTTTGCCAAATATAAATAAAAAAATATTGTTTTGTCAGACATGTGTAGTTTATTGTCGATTTGAATGGCTCAAAATAGCGGGACTCTATAGTTGGGCTAGGTTTTGGGAAAACTTAGCTTATGGAGTAAAAACTCATTAGAAATAAGTTAGTAATACCCTAAAATAAGTAGAAAATAAGTAGAATCGGTTATGGAATCATCCTTCCTTTTGAGCCTATCTTCTTAGTTAGGATTCTCTTTGATTAGAGTTCCTCTAAATTTGAATCCCTATCTTTGTTATAAAATCCATTCTTTAATCATCTTATGTGAGAGCGTATTAGTTAGTGTTATAAAAATTGTTTTATATCATATTGTTTATTTTGTTAAGTATGATTATATTTGATTTATAAAAGTATAATTTTATGAAATTATATAGTTAAATGTATTAGTTGTTAGAAATGATAATCCTATATTATCATTTATTATTTTGTTAACATTCCTAAACCAATAACTATTGTTGTATGTTATAAGGAAATAAAATTTTACAAGCATGGTTTATAAATCTGATTTGCAAATGAGATAAAATTAAATTGTGGATTTGAGAATTTAATTTTCGGTGCTTTTCAAAATTTGGTTTCCAAAGTTTTGAAAAATAAAATAAAAATAATATTAATAATATATAAAAGTATTTTCAAATAGAAATTGTTTCAAAAGAATTTTAAAAGAAGCAAGTTAGTGCTCTCATCTTATATCGCGAGATAATAATTTCGGTGATGACTACAGCATCATCGACATTCATTTTTGATTCTTAAAGTTAGGAGACCACTTAGTAACTTTGCTACACTTTTTGTTTTGGAAATTTAATTTTCATTTGAATTTCTTAAGTATGATTTGATATACGAAAATATACATGCATATATTTATTCCAAAATGGTTTGAAGTGAAACCAAAAATTAAACTCTTTAGTTTATGTTAAGTAATAGCTTTCAATTATTGAATGAAGTAAATTTTTTGAATAATTGGAGTGTCTAAAATGAGAAATGAAATTGAAACAGTTGAACTAGGATAAAATAATTTGTATAATACTTAATTGTATTCTAAAACATGTATAACTTACCTGAAATATTTAAAAAGTTAAAATGTTAACATGAATATGTTATTGAAGTGCATACAAGAGGAAACTTAAGTAATAAAAAAATGTTCAAACTAAACTTTTTTTCTTCATAAAAATATTGTAAATAAAAGGTAAATTGTATAGTGCTCAATTGCATTCTGAAATATTAATAAAAATTTACCAAGAAAAAGTTTCAATGTTAATGAGAACATGTAATTGAATAACATACAATATAAAATGTAAGTAATAAGATGTCCAAAATGAAATTTGTTAAGGAAAGTTATAAATAAAAATTAAGTTGTTGTAATGAATGTTTATACACTTAATCTATGTTATAAGAAATGTTAAGTGAAATAAATTGAATAGTAAAACGAGAATGCTATTTAAGTAAATGAATATGAATTTAAGAAACTAAACAAGTAATAAATAAATTTATATTTTGTAAACTGTTTGTGATATAAAGTTAAATTATGAAGAATGGTTAAAATAGGATTATGAAGTGGAATTAACTTAAGTGAAGTCAAGTGGATTAAATAAATGAAATGAGTTAAATAAAATATGATTTGTTTTGAAAGAAAAAATGAACTTAAGCTACAAATATAAGGTGAATGTAAATAAATTATGAATGAAATTTTATTAAGTAGACATGAAAGAAATTTGGAATGTATAAGTTACATAATTTGAAACTTGAGAAAATAGGAAGTAAAAACCAAAATAAGAATGTGGTTAAAACATTTTGGATAGGCAAAAGAAAATATGGAATGTCGATATTAAACTTAAGTAAATTTGTACAATGGTTAATTAAGTGATATTGACACTAAAGGAAATATATTAGGTGAATGAAATAAAATAAACAATCATAAATAAATCTGAATGTGAGAGAGAATAACAAATATGATTGTACACGAATGTAAATAAATAAGGTGAATATAATGAACGTCAATAATTGAATGTAAGTTAAAAGGACATAATAGAATGGAAATTAATGGAATGTGAATTCATTGAATATGAATAAGTAAGCATGGAAAAAAATTGTAACGAGTGTTAATAAACTGAAAGTAAATCAATTGAATGTAAACCAATTAAATATGGATGAAACAAATGTAAATAAATAAATAAAATCAATTGAATGTAAATACATTAAATTGGAATCAATCAAATGCGAATGTACTGAATATTGATTGATTGAATAAAAATGGATTGAAACCAAATTAGTTGAATGTAAATTAATTAAAATTGAATGAAATGGATATAAATCCATTGAATGATTAACGAGATGAATACTAATAAGTGAATGTTAATCAATTAAGAAGTAAATAAGGTGAATGCAAATAAATTGGATATGAATGTAAATTAATTGAAAGTGAGTTAATGAGAATGATAATAATAAATGCATATTAATAAGTAATAAAATGTATAATATTGACCCTCAAAAATTAAATTTATGTGGTTTTGAATTAATTATTGTATCTGGCACAGTGCATTTCGAATCTATCTTATCTTTTTGTTTTACTTCTATTCTCCTATCTTCGTTTCTTTTCTAGGACAAAGAGTTTTTCAGTGGGGGAGAGTATAACGACTTGTAAATTCAAACAATTTTTAAAAGAAATATTAATTATAATTATTGAATAGAATTTGGTTAGGAATAAAAATTTAATGTTTTATTTATGTGATTTATTGATATGAGCTGGAACAAATTTTTTAAATAACAAGTTTCGAAAAGTTGTATAAAGATGATAACAAAGGTTTGAATGTAATTGGATGAGAATTGGATGTGTAGTAAATGACATGAATTGGATAATAAAATAAATTATAAGGGATGATAAAATGCATATTTCATTAAAATAAAATGTGTGATTTAAATGGTAACATACCAAGTTGATTTCAAATAACAGAATAAGGTAAAACAATTAACTAGTAAGTGATGGATGTCTTTTGTTAATGCAGTGAACGTTACAACTGTTTAATAACAACAATAGAAGTTATAAATATGTTAGTAACAATAAATTGGAAATTTATAACCACCATTTAATTTGAAATGTATATTGAATTGATTGGCATTTAACCATTTAAATATGATAAGGGGAAACAAATTAATATTGCATTAATTGATATTACATCTTTTAATTAAGATAAAAGGTAATGATTTGTAACATTTAACAACTTTAAAATGGAAGTATTTTGAATTTAAATAAAATTAAATTTGAAAAAGAAATTTGAATTTGTGATGTTGAGTGTTTTATTTGACCAAATTTAGAATATATTTTTTTGTGAAATTTCAATTTTTGGTCAAACTTTGTCAAACTTTGACTTTTGGTTGGAAAATTTAAGTTTAAATTTTAAATTTTTATTCTTTTAATATGATACTAGACTGAATTTTAATCTCCTCTTCATTTTTCTTTTCGGCAAAATCAAATCCCTATTGCTCTAAAATTTTAAATTACTTTGAAAAATTGACATAAATTTGCAGTGTATGTTTATGATTCTGGCTATGTCTTATTGGGTTTGTTTGGTCTAATGGGCTCCTTAGTAAAAACCTAGAGAACCAAGGAACCCTAAGAGACTTTGGACTTTTCCTTTTCCCACCGATTGACCTTTTGTTTTACATTATCTACCTAAAACCAAGTACGTATAGATAATTCCTCATTGAGAAACTTTCTACGTACTCTTCTCCTTCTTAAATCTATAGAACTCCAAAACTCTAAATTTCTCAAATCCACAAACTCCTTTCCTCCTCTCTTTCAAAACCCTGACCATCCTCTCCCTTGCTGCCGCCCTCCACCACCAACTCCGATCATCTCCGACCATCTCCTCCCTCCTCATCTCGGCCACCATCCACCAACTCCAAGGACGAAACCCAAATGCCGCCACTAGGACATAGCCGAACCCAAATCACTCTCCACTCCATAAATTTGACCAACACCTTCTACCTTAGCCTAGCCAAACCCAATCCTCTAGCCTCTCCTCTCCTCCTCTATTTTATAAAAAAATGAAAAAGAAGAGAAATATATATAATATATATTTTGTGATCTATCGAATTCAAGTTCATGCTTTGCTTTGGAAATGTTGGAATTGTTAGCGCATGTTGAGCTTGTGATTCAAGCTCGTAGCCTTTGTATTTTCAATTTCTCCAACCTCGAAGGGTGAACCATTCACTCATGATTGACAATCTTATGTTAAGTGAATAAATATCAATTGATATGACATATGGAATGTTGTGATTGTTAGGATTTTGCATAGTTTGTATTTGATTTTGACACGATATATTTTCACTTATGTTCACTTATGATTTTGACATGGTATGGTTATTGATGATATGATGTTCAGTTATAAAATGGATATGGCGTAGGATATATGTTTGATGATGTTAATATGAAAGTGCTATGTTGATTAAAAAAAGTGTTACGTTGATTTAAATTTTGTTGCACATGTTATGTTAAAAATATGTCACTAATATGCTATGTGAAAAATAATGTGTTGAAAAAAAAAAGAAAAAAAAGAAAACAATAGAGGGGAAGGGAAAAGGAAAATGGTATGTTTTTTTACGTAGTGAATCGCATAAGTGTTATTTCAGAAAATTTGATATGTTACATATTATATTATGTTATGATAAGAAATTTTATGTCACGTGTTATGTGAATATGAATACGTGTTACGGTATGTAATATGCTATGCAAATTATTTGTTGTGATATGCAATTTGTTATATAAGTTATGTGTTATGTTATGTGCTATGTTTTACGTAATTCATTATGCAAGTTATGCGTTATGTTATTTATCTATGTAAATCATGCTGCAAGTTCCCATAGCTTTAAGAAATCGCTATGGGTTGAAATGATACACACCTGAATGATTCTGTAGATTAGGGAAAATCGATATGGGTTGAAATGATAAACCCAAGCAATTTTATTGATTTTGAAAATTTACGATTGTGGGTTGGAATGATATATACCCGTAAATTTTAAATTATCGCGGGTTGAAATGATATATATCTGTATCACTTGACCGTAGTGTAGAAAATTATATACGGACACCAGATTGGTTAAATTAAATGATTTTAAACCTTAATTTTTTAATCCAGTAAATGATATTATGAAATAAAATTAGATTTAAATAAACTGAATTATTTTCAAAATCCAAACTTTTAAAATGTTGAAATTGAAATTAGTTTAAGTGAATTGTTGAAAGAATTTAATTGAAATCTTAAAGTTGGATTTTGAAATACAAATGAAATTTATCAAAATTGGGTTATTGTAAACGTTGAATATTTAAACTTTGAAACCTTTAGCCTTTTGAATTGAAATCGATGAACTGAGATTGATTTAAATTTAAATTCTGGAACTAAAGTTGAGTTGAATTGATATGTGAAATTGGAACAATCAATTCTAATTTGAAAGTATTTTCGATACAAACTTTTTTAATATACAAACTCTTATAATATATAAACTATTTTCTCATATAAACCATTTTAGTATATATAAATAATTTTTAATACATTAACTATTTTTATTATATAACCTATTTTAATATATAAACTATTTCTAGTATATAAACTATTTTAATATGTAAACTATTTTTAAAATATAAACTGTTTTTAATGTAAAACTATTCCAATATATAAACTACTTTCAATATTCAAACTGCTTAAAGTTGGAACTGTTATGATTTAGATTTAATTGATATAATTGCTAATATTTTAATATGATGGTTTAACCTATTTTGTAGTTATGATTTTGAAAATGAATATGATTTAAAGTAGGTAATGATTTCAAAAGTGAATATGATTTCTAAAGTGATATGATTTTTGAAGTGAGTATGATATTTTGATATCAATTATGAATCGATTTTGGAAATGTAAAAGAACCAACCGTTGTGAAATAAGCATTTGGTTGTTAACGAGACCGGGATCGGATATTGTGATACTCTTTGCCAATACCGAACACCACTTTAACAACTGTGCACATGGTGGAGAATCTAGAATGAAGTAGGATGGTTTGGCGAGCGATACTTGAATGAAGTAAGAGAATGATGATGGATAGCCTTGACTTTCGGGTCATATTTAAAATGACTAAAACGGAAGTTATTTCCTGTTATTTATGTTTAGACTTTGTAAGTTGCTTATGTATTAGCAGACTTCTATATATTTAGGATTTTTGTTGTATTTGCTTTAGACTCTGATATTGTAGTGGCTTCATAAACTAATATTTATCTATTCCGCTGTATATTATTGTATTACTCTGTGTTTGTGATTCTGTGATTGATTTATTTACTATATATGCTAAGTTTTTTCAAATATAAATAACAATTTGTTGTTTTGAGAAATTCAAGTCTGACATGTGTGGTTTATTGCCGATTTGAATAATTTAAAATAGCAGGTCGCTACAACACATAAAGAAATAACATAATGAGAACAATTTTTCTATTTTAAATACTATCCAAAATGTACAACTTAGCTTAACGCGTCTTTCTAATTTTTTTTATAAATAACAAATCTTCACATGAGTGTATTTTAAAAGGAAACATGATATTTTAACTTCCTTTTTCAAAATGCGACAGAAATATTTTCCAAATGATAGTTTTGCCGCTTTTTTTCAATTTTCCTTTCCAAAGTAATACTATCCAAAGTTACATATCTTGATTTATTGTATAATATCTAAAGATTTATGATTTAAACTACAAATTAATATCAAAACAAATAAATGAACATATATTCAAGGTTATGCGTTAAACTATGAATAAAGCATACAAATATCAAAACGGAAATGATTTTACAATGTTGGAAACAATTTAATTAGTTGATTCTGATTGACTAAAACAAATTTAAACAAATAAATATATCTTAATTTATTGTATACCATATTTGGAGGTTTATGTATTTCAAGTTGTAACAGCCCGCACCTCACATAATGCAGATATTGTCCCCAGCTTAGTCACCTCTGCCTCATAGGCCAAGCCAAGGTATGGGGTTTTGTTCATCAAAAGGCCTTGACGTTGTTATGAGGTGAAGGCTTTGGTATATAAGCTCCCACTTCATAGTGTTTTGACTATTATTTCCATTTTGAAGGGTGTTACACAAGGTTATGCATTAAACTGTGAATAAATGATACAAATATCGAAACGTGTATGCTTGAGAAAATTAATGAGTGCAAATGTAGATTTAAGTGAAGTGGAATAAAATGTTGGAAAGTGGAATTAATAAGAACTAATTTACGTTAATCCAATAATGCCATTATTGATCAATTCACTGCACCACCAAGCAAGTGGCTGATATAAGTTATACAATTATGAGAATAAATCCATAGCGAAATTCGGGGCAGCAGCCATATAAAGTTATACAATTATGAGCGCAACCATATAACGTTGTACAATGCTGTTTATAAACTGAAAAATATAATATATAATATATTTATAGCAGCAATATTGCTCTGTTAACTTTTCAATAGAAACCCATTAGAGTATTTATTACTATTTAATATTACTTGGTAGCATATACAACTTATATCATTACATAATATTTGAACACATCAGTCAACTAAGATTTCTCCAGACTGTAATTTTTTCCTATCCTGATCTAGAAATTTCTGAATGAACGAATGAGTTAAGATATTATACATAATTAAAATAGACATGGCACGCATAATCATAACGCTTAATCTGTCCAACATAGAAATATCCAAACTTCATAATACAAATATAACATTCTGGAAATATCTATCAAATTCTATAAATGCCACTTACTCTATCCATCTGCATTCACATCTCTTTCCACCCCTGTTTCTTTTCCACTTCTCTCTTCTGATATCCGCATTCAGATCTCTCACTAGCACTTTTTTTGGGACACGCTTCACGCTCATTATTCACTAATATCCGATATCACAACTTTAGGTTAGTGTAACTATACCCATAAAAATGTGCTTTACACAATAGCCCTATCTTGCACTTATATAATTCAATCTTATTTTATAGGAAAAAATCATTTTGGCGACTGCAATTTCTACACTTATGTTTTGCATTAAAAATGTATTTTGCACTTTCTAAAATTTGTTTGTGTTGTTTATATTAAAAATCCCCCTCAAAAGGTGATTGTGGCTTGGATAATAAATTTACTTCTGAAGTGGTAAGTGATATATCGTTCAAAAATTTAGAAAAATATAATATTATTAAAATTTATTATTTTATTGGCTTTCTGTTTCTGCTATCAATGTAAACTTCCAAATATATATATTACCAAATGTTACTATTACTTAAAAACAGGACTAACAACTATACTTTTTAACAAATTCAATACGCTATCCTACGTATATTACCAACTTAGTATCACTTAAATATACGATCTAAAAATTAAACTTTATATACGTTTCGCTCTTTATTAATGAGAATTCAACCTAACAAAATATTAAATGTTCCAGCTTAGAAATGAAATTCAAATTGATTACATATGATTCCAACATAAAAACATAGCTACATATTTAAGAAAGTTATCTCTCTTAAATATATTTCGCATATAATTTCTAAAAAAGTCAATTTACTCGCAAAGCATGTGCAATTATCATGTGTGAAGCGCATGTCGTAACACTCGTCAAAAGATAAGTGCAATAGTAGTTCTTACCCTAACCTTTTATAAAAATAAAAGCTTTAAAATAGTTATGGAAAATTACTTTCTATTATGTTTTCTCATGCTTGAGGCCTAAAATAAGAGATTACCCATACAATCATCAAATTTTATAGTTTTCCAAAGATTTCAAACATTATTGTTTCTAACTCATTTTAAAAATTCTTTCAATTCTACTTTTACATTTTTTGTAGATTTCCATAAAGTTTGTATGAACATTTCATAGAAAATCATGAACCAATTTATTTTCTACAAAATATCTAACATCTAATGTTTCTAACTTATTAGAAAACATTTCCAATTATTTAACACTTAAATCACAGTGGATGAAAATAACGTAATTTACTCAAGCCCAAATACATCTAATAATGCATTAAGTGCATGAAGTTTTAGCTCCTCTTCATCGGAAATAGTTAACTCAAGTTTATCTTGCAATACAGTATCTGACTCCGGTATAAGAGCACTTTATCTATCAATTTAAGTCAAATGAAGTTTTTGCAACTAATATAAGAATAGGACATCCACTTTTACTGGGGTGATTTACCTTAACTTTGAGAATCTCTTCTTTCATTTCTCTATTGAACCTTATCAATATCACACTTGTTTTATATGAGCCCAATGATACTAGCCTTATTGTATTTACCATTAGAACTATAATTTTATCAATATTGCTAGTTAGTATAAGGAACCTTTAATAGCATTTCTTCGTTGAGTAAATTGTAATAAATGTGATGGCTTTATTTTTTACCCTTAAGGCCGTAATCTTGATATTTATCTTAAGTCAATAGTAATTTGCTTATTCTAGGGACAACCTAACAACTGCCTTATTTGTCAAAATGCATCAAGGTTATGATTGTGCATAAGAGAAAATTATAAAACATTATCACATAAGCCCTAATTTTTTAGGACTTGGTTAACCTAAGCTCTGATACAAGCTGTAATAACCCGCACCACCGTATAGGCTGACCCAAAGTCCAAAAATGGCATTAGAAATCGCATCATATTAAGAAGTATGAATCGTTAGGTTTTTAAGGTTTGCATCATACAAAGGTAGATATAATTATAATGTATTTTACACTTTCATATCTTATAGGGAAGAAACTAAAATATAAGTAATGAGAATACATCAAAAAAGCAGTCTTCAAAATCATCGTAGTCCATACAAGTTCTAACAAAAAAAGCCCAAATCATGATACATCATAGTCTAGAAAATAAATACAATATATGATGCTGAGAAGAATGAAGATATGTTCAGAGCATACCATGCACCCTAACCTGATTACTCATCTACTTGTTTATCCTCCACTAGTATATATAAAAAGGGAGAACTGGAGGTGATCAAGCAACGTCAAGTGAGTGAATTATATCACTAGTGGCACGATGTTGACAGGTAATTAAAGTGTAGTAATAACCTACAGAACCTAGGGATGCTCCTTAGTTTGCATATACTATTCATATGTAAGGAATTAGTTATTTTCCCATTATAGGTTGACTATCCTTAATGTGCCTGAATTGAATTATTATTTATGAAAGTTTCCACACGCAGGTAGTACATACTAAAATTGAAAATTTTGAGAAATATCTCTAGCTTATGGTCTCAGCAATGGACTTACTATCTACACATTGGGTGGACATTCCCAATCATAACCTCTTAATTATGCATCGAGTTAACATTCTTAATGAGAATTGTTTGAGTTGCACCTAACCATGCATACCTTATAATGCTAATCCTACACATTTGTGTAAACAAACCTAATGTAATCCTTTACACTAATAATCCTATTAATAGTTTGTCACCTAAGCATTTAGTAACCTCCTTGTTTGTGTTCATTCATGTGTGCTATACCATTACACAAGTAGCAACAAGGAGAGCATTAACAATTTCGACTCCTATGTAGAATTAACAGATCCTATTATCGTAAATTTTACTTCCTACCTTTTTCCACTTTCACTTATAGGTGATTGAAACATAGCTATAAATAGTAAGAGCTTCTAGTTGCGATGTGATCACCCATCAAATTAAGTGTCATGCTTAATAATTTCATAAAGCAGGAGCATAGGATGTCACATAGTGTTATCTTTTCCAGCTTGTTGCACGATCCCTTAAACTACATGAACTCCTAAAAGAAAAGGAAGTGGGAACAAGTTTCCCTAATCCATCCTACTTTGCATGTACTAGGCCCAAGTTCAACTTGAGCTTGCTGCAATAATTCAGACATATGTATTTTAATTCAAACGTATGATTCCCTTTGTACATAAATTGTATGTTCTTTATTTAAACATCTGACTTTTATTCCAAACATCTGAATAGAGGTTCATATGTCTGAATCAGGTTAGATTTTAACTATTTTATTCCTACTTCATGGTTTCTGAAATTCAGATGTTTAAAAATAGGTTCATACATCTAATTACATATTTAGATGCCTAAATATGCAATTTTAGGTCAATTAACTTATTTATTTTGATTATTTTTAGTTTGTTTTCTTCATAGATTCAATTATACGTGTTAGATTTCCTTCTAACAAGTATTTGGCTATAGTTTCCATTTTGTTTATACACAACTTTAGATAATTTGTCTCAACAGTTTTATATAACATTTTAATCAATTATGCCCATATTTTTCGATCAATTTCAATGTGTATTTCAATCATTTTTCTACACATATTCAAGGTTAATATAATCAGGTCTAGGTAGATTCAAAAGGATGTATTCATTTACTTCTTATTTATCAAAATCAGTCCAAACTTGTCATATAAGGTCAGATCTATAGAATTAGGTTTGTATTAAATAAAAATTAATCTCCATCTCCGATTACAATGGTTATTTTCGTCATTCATTAATTGGGGTTTTCTAATTCTTTCAGTTCATGGGTATTTTAAGCATTGGTTCAAGATTTAAAATCATATTTTTAAGAAGCTATATATTTGAAGATTAACTACTTATCTATATTATATGCATTTTGTTGATAAATAAATACTCTCACTTTGAAAGGTTGTTCGAAGAAATCCCTTTTCTAACCCGATATGAGTTGGTGTCAACCTTCCTCTAGTCCTTGATTTGTTTATGCATCTTCATTTATTTGTCTTCAGATTTGAATCTCTTCCTCTCTCTTTTAATATGATTTATCTGCTTTTATTTTTGATCTAGAAATTTAGAGAAGAAAACATAAAATGATGTTTGGATTAAGGAATTTTAAGGAGGAAGAAGAAAATATTATATAGAATCAGAGAGGTGGTGGCTAGGGTTAGAACAAAAAGAGCAAGGCATGGATTTATATTTATACATGAATTCTAGGTCCAGGAGAATTGCTTTAATTACTCATACAAGATTTCTTGACATGTGCGGTGCATGTGGATATAAAAACCCCTAATAAAATTATTAAATTTAAACTTTTCATGTAATTTAATAAAAATAGACCGAAAATTATAAAGAAAAAAACGTAATTTTTTGGTTAGAATAGGATTTGAACTTGTAACCATGTTTGTGTTTCAAAAATTCCATTTGATTTGAAGATAGACATTAATTTTTGTTCACAGTGGTAATTCAAACTCCATTTGTTCCTTATTGGAGTAGGACCAAAAGTTTGTATTTTGTTCCAACTATGAATAAAGATATCACTTAGCCTTACTTATACACAAAATTCATTTTCTTCTGCTCCCTTGAAGAAAATAACATTTGTATTCTCCTAATTAATGTCATTATTTATAGTTCGAATCAATATCATTTATTATAATTCCACTTAATAAATTTTGTTATTATTCAAATCAATGTCATTTATATTGGTATTTTTATTGACAATTATAGGAATTGATGGATTGATGCTCAAACGTATGTATATATATGGATGTGTATAAACATTGACATTAATTAGGAACATTGCACCTTATCAGTAATTGCTCAATTAACTTCTAATTAATTTGTATTAATCTATATGAATTCAAAATTAAATTTACACTTGTTCTTTACGAATAAAAATATAACATACATTTTCTTCTGAGAGTGCGTTCTTCTCATAATTATATTGTTGCCTCCTCTTCTTAAACTTTGTAACATTTAATTAAATGCATTCTTTTTAAAGATATTGTCATGTTGTCTATCTATTATATGTAACATATCCTTTCATTAATTATAGCAGTAATTTCATGGTAATAAACGCTTTCCCACTGAAACAGTTTCTTCCATAAAATATTAATTTAAACATATTAAATTGGCATGCCAAATTCTGAGATTCTTATGGCTGGTGCCCTCAGCAACTCCACAGTGAAATTCTAAATGGGATAACCTAGTAAAGACTCAATGTATCTTGGGGATCCCCCTTGCCACTTTAAGGATAACTAAAGTGCAATGTATGCCTATGTATGAGAGAATTATGGCTGCATTTAACTCATGGATGAGCAGGTTTTTATCCCAGGCTGGAAGACTAATTTTAATCAAATCAGTAATATTTTCTATTGTGATGTATTGGAGCAGAACATCTATACTGCCAATTAGGCTTCTCAAAATGATCGAGAGTGCTATGTCATAGTTCTTTAGAACTTTCACATCCAACATGACCACTTGTTCTTACAAGAAGTTGGAGCTTCCTAGTATCAAAGGTGGTTTGGGAATCAAGGATCTAATATATTGGAATAGAGCTACCTTTGATAGGGTTGATGATGATGTACCAAGCAAGAGGGTTTATACTTCGGTTCTGTCCTACCAACAAACACAACCTTGGAAATAAATTTTTTTGAAGGAAATTCCTCAGTATAGTAGCAAGACTTGGCGCAACTTACTCAAACTAAGCCTATCTTTCTTCCTCATGTTCGTTATGCTGTGGCCATGGGCGGGAGGGCTAGTTTTTTGGATGACCCTTGGCTCTATCATGGTCTCATCCTTAGCAACATTTTAACTTATCAACAAAAGTCACAAACTGGTATTAGACTCGATGCGAAAGCTTTTGAGTTTTTTCATGATGGCCATACCTTCCCTATTCATCTAACCAGATTATAAGACAACTATGGTTAAATTTTCAACAGACAAAAATCTCTATGGTGCAAAAAAACTGTGTATTATGGACTTTCAAAGGTGTGCAGTTCAACATTGGTGATGTGTACTATGCAATCATGAACACCAATTTTTCCTGCAATTCGGTTGGAGCAAACGAGTTTGGTTTAAGCAAAATAATGAGAGAAAGAGAGAGAGAATCTAACCCTGTGGAAAGTTATAAATAATGCCCTACATATTAAGTCCAAGCTAGTGGCTAAAGGTTTTGCGGTAAATTTGGAGTGTGTTTTATGCAACAATGATACAGAAGACAACTTGCATAATTTCTTCAAATGGTAGTATGTATTCACTCTTTGGTCATCTCTCATGTCAAGGATTGGAAGATACAATAGTACGAGAGACAGTTTATAGAAATGGAGCAACATATATAAAGCTACAAGATGGAAAGGTTGCAGACTTATGTACTTCTTTTTGTTTTAAAAAAGTTTGCTAAAGTAACATGGACTGAAAGAAACCAAGCTATTTTTTACTGGAAGTTAAAAACTCAAGTGCAAATGAAGAATTTGCCGTTGCATGAAATAAGGTAAGGAATGGAGCTTTATCCTTATAATTTCCCATCGCATATTAAACGATGTTTTGTTTGATTGTTTCCAGTGTTCTTTTAGTAATTTGTCCTTGTTTCTTTGATTTTCCTTTTTTTGTTTTTTGCTATGCATGCTGCTATGTCTGTTCATTTTAGTTTTCTGCTATTGACCACACTGTTTTGGTCTTAGCTCCTTTTGTTTGTTGTTTTCTTTGTGTTTCTTTTTTTATACTTCCTTTCTTTCTTGCACTGCAATAAAACTGGTAGGGGACCAGTTAAACCTACTGGCTTTGCCAATAAAACACTTAAAATTATTTTCGAAATAGGCATCGAACCTGAAATGCATGTTAGTGAAAAGATATTAGCTAAATGGATGTAATGATTGAGTTAGGGGTATACAATAAGCGCAATAATGTAACCTGTTACATATATCTAACTCGATAACCAATCTTATTTGAAATAAAAGGAGTTTTCTTTTTATTATATAGTTGATATTGTGCGTTATATATTAATTAACACAATTTATAGTATATTAAATTGAAAATCTATAAAAGGTATGTTTTGTAATAATATTTACAAAGCCTTGTAATTGTGAGTAATATATCACAATAGAAATAAATATACCATTTTAAATATTTCTACTCAAGAAGTATTGAGATTAGATATTGATATATCCATTGAGACTAAAGTACGTACCGCTCTCCAAAGGTTAAATAGTGTATTACTGACTACTGATGGTGACATCAAGGGGTTATGTACCGATTGTTATTTGGTAACTATGGAATGACTCACGCGGTAGTTTTATGTTGGTTTATATAATTAAGGTCAAATAGAAAATACTCCTCACTTAAGGTGATATTTGAGTGTTAATATTCGAATTGTTCGATATTAATCGCTGACCGAATGTGTACCTAAAGAGTTAATACAACCGCAATGTTAAATCTCCCATCTACAAGCCAATTTAATTAAATTATAAATATTACAATTAATTAATATTTATGTAATATTAGTCATAAATTTTTATTTGAATTGTGTTGATCGGTATTAAAAATAGTGCGTATATAAAGTCAGTATCCACTTGTCAATGTACGACCGATGAATATTTAACTATGATTTGAATGTAAAATATCTGATCTGGCTTGAAGTGATTTTAGGCCCAGTAGGGAAGCAAGTTTGGTCGACCATGATGAGGAAGTTTGGTTTGGATTTTGATTCCAAAAGGTGTGTAAATAGCGATTCTAAAATGTGTGTAAATAGCTAAGATACGAATAAAGGCAACTCGCTTCGCTCGAATCCAACCTCGTATAAGAAAATTACGATTGAAATAGCGTAATGATTTAATTAAAATTACTTAACGTACTAATTAACTAATTACTTAAACTAACCTCACCTCTCTCGGCAGAATCAAGGCCGCACGATTCCTCCTCCTTCCAAGCAACGCGACTTTGCTTTCTCTTTTTTTGTCTAACAACCGCGAACATACTCTGCCAGTGCTGCGCCTATGGCCACCTCTTCCTCAGCCATCGCCAACAAGCCACGTGCACCGATTCGAGAATCGAAGCCAAAACCCCTTTGCTACTGTAGGTGAACGCGGCTCCATAGCCGCCATCGCTGCCTTCGCCCTGGTCGTTCCCACACACGCCGCACGCGTACGAGCGCTGCGAGTGGCTCGTTTGTTTTCTCCTTATTTCTCGATGCACTGAAAATTTGAAATGAAGGGGGGAAGTACGAAGAAGAAAGGAATAGGCGGAGTGTACGTAGTGTTGGGATATGATATGTAACTATATATTATTATAATTATAAAATATCTAACCTTAAATGTCCAAAATTCTTGAGCTCTAAACGAGGCGTGCCGCCTGGTATTCTATACGTTATACCCTTATTCCGATCACAATAGAATAAGTATCGAGAGCCAGTTCCATCATATTAGGAAGATAGCATTGCAAAATCAAATTATTTTAATTAAATCCTAAAAAATTCTATGCGTTTCAAGTTCACATGGTCAAATAATAAATCCAATCGCTACGAAACTTGAAATCCTATAATAATACACTGTTACAGATTTGGTGAAATTGCCTTCATCGAAATCCAAGAAAGTGCCTAAAAAGAATATTTTTACACATTAAATAAAATATAAGACTTCCTATTTCTATTTTTTCACCTTTAAATTCAATTTTAAAAGTAAATAATTTTTATTATTGTCTAAATAAAATTAAATCAACTTTTGAAGTCATATTCATTCATATTTAATTCATGATTCGATTATTTAAATAATTCCAATATTAAATTTAAAAAATCTAATTATCCAATAAATAACCATTTCTCAAATATATGTTTTTTAACTTATAAAATTTACTTTTAAAACGAATTCAAATAATAAAGCAACTACTTTCATTTTACAGTAATTCAATATTCATTATTCATTTCCACCTATTGATTATAAACATGTTCAATATATAGAATTTCATTTCAATACTAATTATTGCCTTAATCTTCAAAATTGGTTATTTAAATTTTTTATTCAAATTCATATTAAATAAATTACATAAATAAAACATAAAATTTTGTTTCTAACCATTTTTTTCAATAGATATATTAAATTTAATAATTTAAAATAGTTAAAATATACGGGTCGTTACACTCTCCCATGCTCAAAACTTTTCGTCCTCATAACAGGTTAAGTAGAAGAATTAACATTCGACATATTTTATTAAAAATAATTAACATAGAAACATTAAAATGTTATTTACAAAACATTTTCTACACTTCTACTATACCACTCCGATATTGGTTTTATGGAAATTAAACTTATATATAAAACAAGTTTTAAAATTTTAAAATCTCAAAAATTTTCTAACACCCGAACTTATAGAAAATTTCGATAACGTCTCCTTTGCATGACAGATCAGAAATTTTTTACAATACAATATATAACACAAATGTAACAAGCTTGGTTTTGATGATTACATGTAATATTAAATTATAATCGTGGTTATAATTTAATATTGTGAATTAAAAATAAATTGGAGATTTAAATTGTTTGAATAAACAATGGGTTTTAGAAATAAAATGAGAAAATAAAGTTTTAATAATTTCATTTTGGTTGTTTGAGTTAAAAATGAGCGAAAGATGATTTTTATTTGAGAAAATGCAATAATTCTGGTAATTATTAACAAATATTTCTTTTAATTATTTTTAAAAGAAGTATTTGTTTTAAAATATGTTTATTATAAATAAAAAGGTGAAATTTTGTTTAAAAATAAGTTTTGATTATTGTCACAACCCAGTATTTTTGTGATTTATTTAATTGTATATTTTAAAAATTTTAAATTGAAATTCCTGACTTAAAAACTTTGTTTATTTATTTAACTTGTATAAAACTTTATTTTATTTATTAAAAAGAATAATTTAGTTATTTTAATATATTTTTTTGATTTGTATGTGAATTAGAATTTCAAACATGCATAAATTGAATATTTCTAGAAAATGTGAATTTTGGTCAATTTGGTCAAACTTTGACTTTTAAATTTAAATTTTAAAAGTTTGAAAATTTGAATTTTATCTTTTGTTATGAAAGTAGATAAAATTTCAAGAACACTGCTTTTCGTTTCGTTGAAATCCGAATAATATTGTGAAAGTTATGCTTTTTACAAAATTGGGTGTAAATTGTTTTATTTAACAAATATTGTTTATTTTAAATTATATAAATAATCTTTTTAATTTCCATATCTTATTCTAATTTGTATTATATGTTATGTTACATATATTCTTACCTTTTAAATATTTTTAAAGTGATGTTTGAATTTTTCCAAAGCTTATTGAATTTATTTTCTATTTTTAAAGCCTAGTTTCCATTTTTCTGTTATTTTCTTTATTTAAATTATATTTAATTAAAATTTATTTATTAATTTTTATGTATGCATCTTATTTTTATGTTTTGATCTTGATTTATAAATATTTTTCATGTACATACAATTTTTTCAAAGTTCATTTCATTTATTTTCAATTTTTCAAGCCTAATTTACATTTTCTTTGTTATTTTCTTAATTTAATTATATTTAATTAATATTTATTTATTTATTTTTGTTTATTTACTATATTTTCATATTTTATCTGTATTTATACATATTTTACATGTATTTAAAATTTAAAAAGAAAATAGAAAACAAAGAGGCAAAGTCCTTTCATTTTCTAGTCTTTTCATATCCTTGTCTTTTCATTTGCTTTTGCCTTTTCCACTTCTTTCTTTTAGCCGTACCTTTTTCTTGCTTAGCCATGTATCTCCCTTCAAAATTCATGTGAGAAAACATCATTCTTCACTTAAACTCACGACATTTCAATTTGAGAAAAAAAATGGCAAAGTTCATGGTCTTCTTCTTCTACTTTTCCTTCCTATTTTCATTGTTTTGCCTAGATCTCTTTTCAACTTTTCTTGGCCCCTACCACCCACCATCACCACCATACTCTCCACCATCTACAGCAGCACTAACCCCTCTCCTCTGACCACCACCTCTAGCCATGACCATTAGATGAAGCCACCACCTCAAATTTGCAAAGCACTTCAACAAAACAATGCTAGCCAAGCCTGTACTCCACTATTGCCTTCATTGTTGCTTTTGGCCACCCCTTAGCCACCACCACCTTCGTCTACTTCACCTTTGGATGCCCCTTTCACTGCTATCCAGATCTGAACTAACATGAAGACCCCATGGCCGAACCTATATGGGGTCATAGGCGAACCAAAATGCACCAAAAACTTCACCTATTTTTGCCTTGTCCATTGATATGCTTCATGTTGCAAACCCTACCTTTTATATTCCTTCTAGCCGTGCTTTATGGATGCCATACCCGAGCTAAACTTGATCATGGCTGAATGTATGCTCCACTTAGGCTATGAATTTGAGTGATAAGGCAAGGTCAAGTCACTTTTCTCTTTATTGCTTTGTATTTCAACTTGTTCAATATTGTTTTGTGTTGTATATTCATGTGTTGCATTGTCTTGTTTGTGTTTATTGGATTGTTACAAGATGATCATCTAGGCTCTCTCCACTTATTTGAATCCATTGTCGTGCTTGTCTTGCCCTTGGAATCATGTTTGTGTGTCGTAGTAGTCTTCAGCTTGAAAAGGTGAGTCTTTCTCACTCTGACATTTATACTTATGAAATAGTGAATTGATGACAAGTGTTTAGTAATATAAAATGTTTATGCAAGTTAATGATGATCATATGATATGCTATGCCACGTTATTACCATGTTAAAACTGTTAATTATCACCTGACATCTGATATATGACATTATATTGTGACATTGACATTGTTTATATTGTTTATGCATATATTCACACTACAAGTTCCCTGTTAGAATAGAATCACTATGGGTTGAAATGATACATACCCGAACGGACTTTAGAATAGGAAAAAATCGTTATGGGCTGAAATGATAGGCGTGAGCGATTTTTATTGTATTTTATTTGGCTTGGGATTGCGGGTTTGAAATGATAGAACCCGGGTTTTCTTTGTAAACTGCGGATTGAAATGATATATATCCGTATCACTTGACCTAGGTTAGAAAATTATATACAGACCCCGTGGTATATTTTTAAATGATTTTTTTTAAATATGTATTTTCAAAAGTATGAAATTTTGATTTAATATATATATATATTATGGTTTTAAGAAAGTTAAATATTAAATCTTGAAATTGTGAATTTAAGTGAATTCAGGTATGTAAATTTGGAGTAAATGTGACGTTTGACTTTAAATTTTATTTTAAGATGTAAATAAATAATGGAAATTAAATTTAAAGTTTTGAAATAATATTTGAAGTAAAATGTTAAGTTTTATTAAATTTATAAGTTAATAAACAGTGAATTTTGACTCAATGAATGAATGGAGTTTTTAAATTGAATATTTGATCTTAAAATTTTATTGTGTTAAATCATATGTCAAAATGATTTTAAATGTGAAATTTTGATGTCTAGAAATATGATTTTTAAGTAACAATAATAAAAATTTGGAGTTTTATTATTACTTTTGAAAAGTTAAAATAAAATCTGGAATTTTATAGCATTTCCAAAATGCTGTAGTCTTTTGACAGCATTTTTAAATGCTGTTGTTTTTGAATTTAACTATGATTGAAATAACTAAATATCTATTACAGCATTTTATAAATGTCGTTACTCTTGAACTAAACTATTTTGAAAATTATAAGCTACGATAACACCTTATAAATGTTGTCGCTGCTATAAATCTGAAAATGTTCGAATGTTATAGATTTTAACACTGTTTGTGTTATATTTTAAAGTGTTAAATGATTTAACTTTTTAAAATTGATTATTTGTGAATATAAGGAGTTTTGAATATATTTTTAGTTTTTAAATTTGAATTTTAAGGAATTTAAATTGAATTTGAATTTAAATAAGGTATGCTTGGTTATGTGTTAAATGGAATGAAATGTAATGTAATAAATGAATTTTTGAATGGAATTTTGGAATGTATTTTTGGTAATGATGTTTGAAATAATAAATGAATGACATATTTGATTTTTAAATGATATTTAACTTTGAATATTTGGATTTGAATTCAAATAATGATTTGATTATGAAGTTTTGAAAGGATGTAATATTTTAATGATTTTGAAATGGTTTGGAAATGATTTGATCTTTATTTTAATAAAGAATGTGAATGTTGAATGATATTTGATTTTTCTTTATTTGATAAAGGAATATTTGAAGTTTATATTTGTATGAAAAGATATTTGGTTTAATTGTAATTTAAGTTTATTTTAATAATATTGGATTTATGAAATGAATATTTCAAAACTACATAATAATGAAATTAGATTTGAGATATGAATATATGGAATTATAAAGTTTAGTTTTGAAATGTGGGATATTAAAGTTTGGAAACATATTAAAATTGGATAGCTTATTTTGTAGATCAAATCTATATTTGAAATTTATAAGATTTGAAATGTTTTGTTAGAAAACTGAATTGAATTGAAATTGATGGTTTGATTTGAATTAAATTGGAAATTTGAAATTTTGAATTAAATTGGAAATAAATTTGTAAAATGTAAAGAATTAAATGAATGTTTCATGATTTCAAATGTATGATTTCAGAATGTTATGATTTTCAAAGTGTAATGATTTCAAGTATTTTGGTTTCGAAAGAGTTATAACTTTGAAAGTATTATGATTTTTGGAAGTGAATATAGGTTTGAGATAGAAATGATAAAGTATAAACTATTTTGATTTGAATATAGTTTTGAAATAAAAATGATTTTGGTTTCGAAGTATAAACTATTTTGATTGAATAAATAGTTTTGAAATAAAAATGGTTTTGGTTTCGAGGCGTAAACTATTTTGAAAGGAATATAGTTTTGAAATGAAATGATTTGATCCTTTTGATATATAAACTATTTTGAAATGACCACGGCGTTATAATAACGTTTGGTTGTTAAAGAGACCGGGATTGGAAGTTGTCATACTCTCTGCCAACTCCGAAAACCACTTTAACAACCGTGTACGCGGTGGAGATTCCAGAATGAAGTAGGATGGTGGCGACGTTCTTGAGGTATATTACGTGGACCCAACTCCCGTGAGTTGGAATAAGGTGGCTAAAACAGGAGCGATCTCGGGCCAAAGGAGGTAGCACCTTTGGTCGGACACATTCCTTCGATACTATACTCTTACTGGTGATTGATTAGATGGCCATCCTCCGATTTTGATTGGGAGTGTGTTCCGAGGTGGGCGTATGTGGGTGCTGCGTTACCACCAGCCCGTGTGCGTAATTGGTATATCTACCCTGGCATTGCCTTGTGTGCCGTGTCACCTACCATACCGAGCCTTTAATACGAGTTTGTTTTTCTCCCGTAGCCCGTGTGGTATCCTCTGACAGTCACCCAGAGTGGAGATGGCATGATGTTGGATGGACTACTGGGATATTATGTGTGAAGGGTGATATGGGTAGGCCGTAACGCTATTTAAAAGTATGTTTATTTTACTGTAGACATTATTATAGTAGCGCAATATTACTACATAGTAAATAGTTTAACGGATCCTTAAAGGATGGGCGATCCCAAGCATCCTTTAAGTTACTGATGCATTTTTGTTACTATTCACTTGATTTTATTTACAGTTCATAAGTATTTATGTCCTGACTCGAGTGTTTTGTATTTTTCTTTACGCTCGAGTCAGATTGAGTGAGTTAGCATTCAAGATTCACCTTCAGAGTTGGAGCTTTCCTTGAAGATCCAGCCATCTATTTTGCTTTCTGTATCCAGTGATTCCAGTGATGTATTCTGATTTGTACCTGATGTATCTTGTTACTTTTTGTTGTATCATGTTCAACTCTGATGTATCTTATTTTTATATAGTAGCTTCATGAACTACTATTTCTTTTAAATTCTGCTGCAATATTAAATACTCTGTGTCTGTGATCTGTGATTATGTATTTACTGTATATTCTGAGATTTGCCAAATTTTATTTACAACGCGGTATTTTGAGCAATTCAAGTCCGACATGTGCGGATGCGAATGGTTGAAAATATCGGGTCGTTACAGTTGGTATCAGAGCCAGGTTGCTCTTGGCAAAACTCAGCATATAGAGTAGATGTATTTACAGAATCACTTTCATTCGAGTTGAATCTCTTTCTCTTGACTCGATTCCTTGGAATTTTGGAACGTTCCCTGCGGTTCCAAAATCCATTCTTATTCCCCACTATTCATTTTCATTTGATTTCGGAGTATACCATAACTCCACTTCGAATGATCTTTATAGTGGATTGGCGGTCTCACCAGTATTCTAATTTTCTTGTAAAAGGGGTGAAACTCCTTTACAATTAGCATCGATTCACCAGAGATTTATATTTATCCTCGGTTTAGATGCTAGTATCTCCTATTATCCCAAACTTTATCTCTTGAGGTCGAATGTAGATTTACCCAGAAAATCCACATCGATCTTATTCTTTAAGTCACGGTTGACCCGGTTAAGGTTGCCCGCGATTTATTTCAGCTTATCCACCTCCCTACTCTGTATTTTATCATCCTGCCTTTTGTTTCCAATCTATTCTTCCAAACATTTTGAATTGTACTTGTAAATCTATATTTTGTTTTATATATTGTGTTGTTTGAGTTATTGATGTTGGATTGGGTTTCTGATCGATTCGTCTAATCAACGCTATCGATAAGATTTCCAAAACACTTTGACAGAACAAACTGACACAATATTATTTTAAAAATTTGGGAAATGAAATAAATTTTGATATATAAGTAAATTTACGGAAATTAATAAATTGATTTAATTTGATAATTTGAAATGATAATACTTGATTTATCATTTATTGTTCTACAAATGAATTTATAAATAGTTGTTTATACATTGATTTGGGAACTGGCATTAATTTAAATCAAGAATTTGAGAATTTAATTTTCGATGGATTTCAAACCTTATGTTTAAAATTTTAAAAGGATATATAATTTAAAGTATTTTCAAGTAGAAATTTGTTTCCAAAGAATTTTAAAGTTTAAAATTAATGCTCTTCTCTTGGTCGCTGAAAAATAACTTCGGTGATGACTGCAGCATTATCGACATTCATTTTCGAGTTTCGAAGTGAAGAGACAGTTCTGTAATCGTACTACAGCTTTGTTTTGGGAATTTAATTGATTTGAATTTCTAAAATATGACTTGATTTTAATATATATAGATATATGATTGAAATTTGATTTGACATATTATGTATATATTATTACTTATCTCTAAATGGTTTGAATGGAATCGGAAATTTAATTCTTAAATTCTATCTTAAAGAATAATTTCAATTATGAAAGAAAAAAATTTATTTAAAAATTTGGATAAATGATTCAAACTTGAGATAATTGAATTTGAAAGTTTTATTTGTATAACACACAATTTCATTCCAATATAGCTTACCTTAATTTTTAAAGTTAACAATGTAATTAGACAATATACAATATAAAAGGATTTTAGAAATAAAATTTGAGTGGTTATAATAAATGTTATACACTTAAATTTTAGTTATAAAAGATTAATAGAGGTAAATAAAGAAAAAGGAATTTAAATTTTTTTATTTAAATAACTTAATAATCAAATTTGATTTAATATGGAACCTTAAGTCTAACCTAGGAATATTTTATTTATGTAATAGATATGTCTTGAAAAATGAATAATTGTGATTTAAATAGAAAATTGTATTTTTTTTAATATCACTAAAATTTGATAATTAAGAATTTGGTTTTCAAATGGAATTTTAAGTGTAACTTATTAAAGGAATATCTATTTATGAAATGGGTATTTTAAATGAGTGTTAGGTTATGTGTTAAATTAAGAGCTAACTAAAGTAGTGAGATTTTGACTTAATAAATGAAGTATAGTTTATTTGGATATTCCATTCATAAAAGTTTGTTTTTAATAAATCATAAGTTATATGATATCCAAATGAATATTTCTAAAATTGAGCTGATTTGAAATACTAATATATATACTATAGCATATTATAAGTGCTGCTGTTTCTAAAAATACAATGTTTTGGGAATTTTATAATTGAATGAATGAACTTAGAAATGTTACAACTTTGAAATGAATATTATTTTACCTTGAATTTAAATGGTTTAAATGATGATTATTTTAAGAGTGTTATGATTTTTAGAAGTATGATTTCCAAATAATAACATCTTTGAAGTATTATGATTTCAAAGCATTATGATTCAAATTTATTATCTTATTTTGTTTTCAAACTATCTTTTGGTTGTCCTTATTTCTCTTATCTTGTTACAGAATGGGAAGGCTATTGCTTATACCAGTCTGTTTAGAAATCTTTCTGTAATCTTTGATAATCTTTGTTACTCATCTGGATCTGAACACTGTTTTTCCATTCATAGACCGTCGGTCAAGTGAAAGGGGTGATTCAGACTCTAGAGGATCTTTTCGTGTTTGTGTTCTTGATTTGATCACCTCCATCGTGTTAAACTTACATATAACAATAGTTATCATGTATAATATAAATCTCCTTGTCATCTTGTCTTAATCTTATTTCATTCTAGGTTTTTCTGTGATTTCCCATACCTCATTCCTTTTCGACGACGAAAAGTTTTGAGTGGGGGAGAGTGTAACAACCCTGTATTTTTGTGATTTATTTAATTGTATATTTTAAAATTTTTAAATTGAAATTCCTGACGTAAAACTTTATTTATTTATTTAAATTGGATAAAACTTTATTTTATTTATTAAAAAGAATAATTTAGTTATTTTAATATATTTTTTTGATTTGTATGTGAATTAGAATTTCAAACATGCATAAATTGAATATTTCCAGAAAATGTGAATTTTGGTCAATTTGTTCAAACTTTGACTTTTAAATTTAAATTTTAAAAGTTTGAAAATTTGAATTTTATCTTTTGTTATGAAAGTAGATAAAATTTCAAGAACACTGCTTTTCGTTTCGTTGAAATCCGAATAATATTGTGAAAGTTATGCTTTTTACAAAATTGGGTGTAAATTGTTTTATTTAACAATATTGTTTATTTTAAATTATATAAATAATCTTTTTAATTGCCATATCTTATTATAATTTGTATAATATGTTATGTTACATATATTCTTACCTTTTAAACATTTTTAAAGTGATGTTTGAATTTTTCCAAAGCTTATTGAATTTATTTTCTATTTTTAAAGCCTAGTTTCCATTTTTCTCTTACTTTCTTTATTTAAATTATATTTAATTAAAATTTATTTATTCATTTTTATGTATGCATATTACTTTTATGTTTTGATCTTTATTTATAAATATTTTTCATGTACATACAATTTTTCCAAAGTTCATTTCATTTATTTTCAATTTTTCAAGCCTAATTTACATTTTCTTTGTTATTTTCTTAATTTAATTATATTTAATTAATATTTATTTATTTATTTTTGTTTATTTACCATATTTTCGTATTTTATCTGTATTTATACATATTTTACATGTATTTAAAATTTAAAAAGAAAATAGAAATCAAAGAGGCAAAGTCCTTTCATTTTCTAGTCTTTTCATATCCTTGTCTTTTCATTTGCTTTTGCCTTTTCCACTTCTTTCTTTTAGCCGTACCTTTTTCTTGCTTAGCCATGTATCTCCCTTCAAAATTCACGTGAGAAAACATCATTCTTCACTTAAACTCACGACATTTCAATTTGAGAAAAAAAATGGCAAAGTTCATGGTCTTCTTCTTCTACTTTTCCTTCCTATTTTCATTGTTTTGCCTCGATCTCTCTTCAACTTTGCTTGGCCCCTACCACCCACCATCACCACCATACTCTCCACCATCTACAGCAGCACTAACCCCTCTCCTCTGACCACCACCTCTGGCCATGACCATTAGATGAAGCCACCACCTCAAATTTGCAAAGCACTTCAACAAAACAATGCTAGCCAAGCCTGTACTCCACTATTGCCTTCATAGTTGCTTTTGGCCACCCCTTAGCCACCACCACCTTCATCTACTTCACCTTTGGCTGCCCCTTTCACCGCTATCCAGATCTGAACTAACATGAAGACCCCATGGCCGAGCCTATATGGGGTCATAGCCGAACCAAAATGCACCAAAAACTTCACATATTTTGCCTTGACCATTGATATGCTTCATGTTGCAAACCCTACCTTTTATATTCCTTCAAGCCGTGCTTTATGGATGCCATACCCGAGCTAAACCTGATCATGGCTGAATGTATGCTCCACTTAGGCTATGTATTTGAGTGATAAGGCAAGGTCAAGTCACTTTGCTCTTTATTGCTTTGTATTTCAACTTGTTCAATATTGTTTTGTGTTGTATATTCATGTGTTGCATTGTCTTGTTTGTGTTTATTGGATTGTTACAAGATGATCATCTAGGCTCTTTCCACTTATTTGAATCCATTGTCGTGCTTGTCTTACCCTTGGAATCATGTTTGTGTGTCGCAGTAGTCTTCAGCTTGAAAAGGTGAGTCTTTCTCACTCTGACATTTATACTTATGAAATAGTGAATTGATGACAAGTGTTTAGTAATATAAAATGTTTATGCAAGTTAATGATGATCATATGATATGCTATGCCATGTTATTACCATGTTAAAACTGTTAATTATCACCTGACATCTGATATATGACATTATATTGTGACATTGACATTGTTTATATTGTTTATGCATATATTCACACTACAAGTTCCCTGTTAGAATAGAATCACTATGGGTTGAAATGATACATACCCGAACGGACTTTAGAATCGGGAAAAATCGTTATGGGCTGAAATGATAGGCGTGAGCGATTTTTATTGTACTTTATTTTGCTTGGGATTGCGGGTTTGAAATGATAGAACCCAGGTTTTCTTTGCAAACTGCGGATTGAAATGATATATATCCGTATCACTTGACCTAGGTTAGAAAATTATATACAGACCCCGTGGTATATTTTTAAATGATTTTTTTAAATATGTATTTTCAAAAGTATGAAATTTTGATTTAAAATATATATATTATGGTTTTAAGACAGTTAAATATTAAATCGTGAAATTGTGAATTTAAGTGAATTCAAGTATGTAAATTTGGAGTAAATGTGACGTTTGACTTTAAATTTTATTTTAAGATGTAAATAAATAATGAAAATTAAATTTAAAGTTTTGAAATGATATTTGAAGTAAAATGTTAAGTTTTATTAAATTTATAAGTTAATAAACAGTGAATTTTGACTCAATGAATGAATGGAGTTTTTAAATTGAATATTTGATCTTAAAATTTTATTGTGTTAAATCATATGTCAAAATGATTTTAAATGTGAAATTTTGAAGTCTAGAAATATGATTTTTAAGTAACAATAATAAAAATTTGGAGTTTTATTATTATTTTTGAAAAGTTAAAATAAAATCTGGAATTTTATAGCATTTCCAAAATGCTGTAGTCTTTTGACAGCATTTTTAAATGCTGTTCTATTTGAATTTAACTATGATTGAAATAACTAAATATCTATTACAGCATTTTATAAATGCCGTTATTCTTGAACTGAACTATTTTGAAAATTATAAGCTACGATAACACCTTATAAATGCTGTCGCTGCTATAAATATGAAAATGTTCGAATGTTATAGATTTTAACACTGTTTGTGTTATATTTTAAAGTGTTAAATGATTTAACTTTTGAAAATTGATTATTTGTGAATATAAGGAGTTTTGAATATATTTTTAATATTTAAATTTGAATTTTAAAGAATTTAAATTGAATTTGAATTTAAATAAGGTATGCTTGGTTATGTGTTAAATGGAATGAAATGTAATGTAATAAATGAATTTTTGAATGGAATTTTGGAATGTATTTTTGGTAGTGATGTTTGAAATAATAAATGAATGACATATTTGATTTTTAAATGATATTTAACTTTGAATATTTGGATTTGAATTCAAATAATGATTTGATTATGAAGTTTTGAAAGGATGTAATATTTTAATGATTTTGAAATGGTTTGGAAATGATTTGATCTTTATTTTAATAATGAATGTGAATGTTGAATGATATTTGATTTTTCTTTATTTGATAAAGGAATATTTGAAGTTTATATTTGTATGAAAAGTTATATGGTTTAATTGTAATTTATGTTTATTTTAATAATATTGGATTTATGAAATGAATATTTCAAAACTACATAATAATGAAATTAGATTTGAGATATGAATATGGAATTATAAAGTTTAGTTTTGAAATGTGGGATATTAAAGTTTGGAAACATATTAAAATTGGATAGCTTATTTTGTAGATCAAATCTATATTTGAAATTTATAAGATTTGAAATGTTTTGTTAGAAAACTGAATTGAATTGAAATTGATGGTTTGATTAGAATTAAATTGGAAATTTGAAATTTTGAATTAAATTGGAAATAAATTTGTAAAATGTAAAGAATTAAATGAATGTTTCATGATTTCAAATGTATGATTTCAGAATGTTATGATTTTCAAAGTGTAATGATTTCAAGTATTTTGGTTTCGAAAGAGTTATAACTTTGAAAGTATTATGATTTTTGGAAGTGAATATAGGTTTGAGATAGAAATGATAAAGTATAAACTATTTTGATTTGAATATAGTTTTGAAATAAAAATGATTTTGGTTTCGAAGTATAAACTATTTTGATTGAATAAATAGTTTTGAAATAAAAATGGTTTTGGTTTCGAGGCGTAAACTATTTTGAAAGGAATATAGTTTTGAAATGAAATGATTTGATCCTTTTGAAATATAAACTATTTTGAAATGACCATGGCGTTATAATAACGTTTGGTTGTTAAAGAGACCGGGATCGGAAGTTGTCATACTCTCTGCCAACTTCGAAAACCACTTTAACAACCGTGTACGCGGTGGAGATTCCAGAATGAAGTAGGATGGTGGCGACATTCTTGAGGTATATTATGTGGACCCAACTCCCATGAGTTGGCATAAGGTGGCTAAAACAGGAGCGATCTCGGGCCAAAGGAGGTAGCACCTCTGGTCGGATACATTCCTTCGATACTATACTCTTACTGGTGATTGATTAGATGGCCACCCTCCGATTTTGATTGGGAGCGTGTTTCGAGGTGGGCGTCGGTGGCTGCTGCGTTACCACCAGCCCGTGTGCGTAATTGGTATATCTACCCTGGCATTGCCTTGTGTGTCGTGTCACCTACCATACCGAGCCTTTACTACGAGTTTGTTTTTCTCCCGTAGCCCGTGTGGTATCCTCTGACAGTCACCCAGAGTGCAGATGGCATGATATTGGATGGACTACTGGGACTATTATGTGTGAAGGGTGATATGGGTAGCCCGGAACGTTATTTAAAAGTATGTTTATTTTACTGTAGACATTATTATAGTAGCGCAATATTACTACATAGTAAATAGTTTAACGGATCCTTAACGGATGGGCGATCCCAAGCATCCTTTAAGTTACTGATGCATTTTTGTTACTGTTCACCTGAGTTTATTTACAGTTCATAAGTATTTATGTCCTGACTCGAGTGTTTTGTATTTTGCTTTACGCTCGAGTCAGATCGAGTGAGTTAGCATTCAAGATTCACCTTCGGAGTTGGAGCTTTCCTTGAAGATCCAGCCATCCATTTTGCTTTCTGTATCCAATGATTTCAGTGATGTATTCTGATTTGTAACTGATGTATCTTGTTACTTTTTGTTGTATCATGTTTAACTCTGATGTATCTTATTTTTATATAGTAGCTTCATGAACTACTATTTCATTTAAATTCCGCTGCATTATTAAATACTCTGTGTCTGTGATCTGTGATTATGTATTTACTGTATATTCTGAGATTTGCCAAATTTTATTTAGAACGCGGTACTTTGAGCAATTCAAGTCCGACATGTGCGGATGCGAATGGTTGAAAATATCGGGTCGTTACAATTATAAAAATGATGGAAAATGGTTTGTTATATTTTATTACACAATAAAAATTTGTTTTGGGAGTCAAAATAGCGATTTATGTAAATATCACTAGAAAGCATAGACTTAGAAGAACAACTTTCATTTTATAAGTATTTTTAGATTTTGTGTTTTGCTGGGACAAAATTTAAGATAATTACAGTAGGTTTGAAATTGAAATAACTTGTTTTCTTAATAGTCAAGTGCATTCTACCTATTTTGTGAATATAATTGAGTTGATGTTTAATATGAAAGTATGTGTTTTAAACTAAAATACATTATGGTAGAATTTAAGAGTGAAATTTTTTTTACTAACTATAATTAAGAGTTTTGAGATTAAATTGGATTTTAGTAAGAAGTTTTGAAAAATTTAAAAATATTAAAGTATGGGAATTTGAGTATAAAGAAATTGGATTTTTCAAACCTTAAAAAATGTTTGTTTAGTAATTTCCTTGAGTTTGTCATGCCTCGTGCGATTATCTAACGATGTGCTTTTATGCGGTCATCTGAGTTTGGTGGTCTTTAGAGAAACCACCTCTAGTCGAATTTTCTTATCTTTATTGTTGTCAATCTAATATTAGTATGGTTCCATTCGCAATGTCATATGAAAGGTCATGTTTATAATATCTTATTGAGTGGTGTCTGGGATAATGTTGTGCTAAATCTCGACTCTATTTAAGAAGCTTTTGAGAAATCAGTCCCACACGATTGATCCTCTGTGTAGCATCCTATCTATGTCCTTATTTCGAAGGTGAGACGCCTTATCATGATGTTTTGCTCAAAGATATTCAGTGATCCGCTAATCCCAGTAATCATAGTCGGGAAATCATAGAATTTATCGAGCAATCTTATCTTGGTTTTCTATAATCCTGTGTTGAGAGTGAGATATTATAAACTCGAGCCTGTTTATCTTTCTTTTGCTTGATGAAGTAATTTGTGTTGAATGTAGCTCTCATCTAGAAATTATGAGGACACAATTTTTATAAGGGGGAGTCTACAACAACCCTAGTTTTGATGATTACCGGTAATATTAAATTATAACAGTGGTTATAATTTAATATTGTGAATTAAAAATAAATTGAAGATTTAAATTATTTATTGGAATGAACAAGGGATTTTAGGAATAAAATAAGAAAATAAAGTTTTAAGAATTTCATTTTGGTTGTTTGAGTTAAAAATGAGTGAAAGATGATTTTTATTTGAGAAAATGCAATAATTCTTGTTATTATTGCCAAGTATTTCTTTTAATGATTTTTAAAAGAAGTATTTGTTTTAAAACATGTTTATTATAAATTAAAAGGTGAAATTTGGTTTAAAAATAAGTTTGGATTGTAAAAATGATGGAAAATGGTTTGTTATGTTTTATTACACAAGAAAATTAATTTTGTGTAATTTTTGGGAGTCAAAGTAGTGATTTATGTAAATATTTGAATAAAGTGTGTATTTATTGAAAAATGAGAGTTTTTGATAATAATTTTTTTTATAACAAATAATCTTCTTATTAGTTGTAAATATTTAAATAAACATGGAGATATGTTTACATAATTTTATTGTGTTAAAACATTGTGAAGAACATATTCTTTTATTATTACATAGTGTATTTGATGATTAAGAGATGAATTTAATTTTACTTAAGCTAATTATTTGATTTTGGTCCAAGCCCATTTGTCAAAATAAGCTCGAACTACAAAAATGAGAAAGCTTCTCTTCTCCAAAAAGCAGTACGTTCAGTTTCATACTTACAGTAAATAGAAAAAAGAAAAGAAAGAAGCCTTCTCTATTTTCAAATCTAAACAAAAATCTCCAAATCCCATCAATCAATTGCTGTTATTTATCAAACTATGGCTCTTTTATACATGTAATCAACTCCAAATCAGAGAGTAAATCATCAAATTTCAATTTTTGGTTTGGGTTGTCTGTAATGGGTTCTTTTCCTTTTGCATGTCTATGTATTGATTTTTGCAGGTTATTGAAGCCTTCTTTTGCCAAAAGGTTGCATCATTCTTCAAGTTTCTTCACGTTTGCTCTTATAAGTTGCAAGGTGAGTGTCCAAACTCACAAATCTAGCTAAAGCAAAGCTTTAAAAAGCTAATTCTGAGAAAAATATAGTTTCTGTAAATTTTGCTATAGTTATATTGTTTCAGTGAAAACTGTGTTAGGGTTTTACTTTGCATGACCATATCTTCTTATTCCTATGTCGAAATTCGGTGATTCATTTTTTATTCGAAATTTTAAGTTATCTACTATATGCATACCAATTTTCAGTTCAATCCAGGTTGTTTGGTCCTTCATTTCATGCTGAAAAGTTGAGCGAGATGGTTTTTGTAACGACCCAGAAAATTCCAACCCCAAAATTCCAGATAGTTATGAAAAAGAAGAAAGAAAAGAAGAAGAAACAGAAATAAGTCATAGAAACCTCACATTCGCAGCGGATCAAAATATAATATCACATAAATAACAGTTATACAAAGAAGAACTGTATTAGTATATTTATATTTTTATACATCAGAGTTACAATCCATTTCACAATACTGGACAGTTTTAAAACAACATGTCCAAGACAACTACAACATAAATAGCAGTATATGCTCCATACGTTCCTGCCATCTAGCTCGCTTCCTGAGCTCCATAACGTCCTTACCTGAAAATCTGTAATACTCGGTCTGACCCGAGCATTACGTCAAAGTAACACCCGGGTCAGGCTGGAAACCAGCGTGAGTAAACCCATCTAACATGGAATACAAAAGCATAAAACTTATATAAAACCCGGGGTAACTCGTTTCCATTTTACAAATTCATAATTTGTTATAGACATCACTAATCACGCACATCAATTTCTAAGTACCAAACTTAGATTAAATGGTCCAATTCACTTAAATCATTCCATACCAGCCTATTGATTTTACATATCAATCTATAAAGAATCGAAGTGGTTTTCGGGTATTAACTAATACCCGACTCCAATCTCTCCGAATCCAATGTCATCTTAAACCAAGTTATTCAAATGAATACAATTCAAATTTTAAATACAGGGTGTCACCTTCACACAGTAATTTACTATCAGTAGATAACCACATTATCACAGTTTAAACCCAACATATCACATCCCATAGCACCACAAATAACATACTAGGGTTAACAAATAATCCAATATCATTAAATCTTCCATAAGCAAGGTTAATTAGTCACACCATTTCTAATTAATTTAAATAAATTAAATTACTTACTTCAATCATCTTTTTAAATCCTGCTTACATAACATTAATTAATTAATTACAATCAATAAATATATGATCCTTAATTATCGTCTTAACTAATCATCCCTAATTAACTATCCTTTAATTACATTAAGTAATTGGTCCTTAATTAATTACACCATTTAGTTATCCTTGAACCAACCACACTAATTACCTTTAATTACCATCCTAATTAATTAACTATAACTAGTTATTTTAACTCTTGGTTAATTACATTAATTAATTACTCTATAATCACTTACGTTGATTAATTACCCTTTTATTAATCACATTCGTTAATCATTTAACCCTTAATTAAATTCCTAAATTAAGCAACCCTTTAATTAATTACACTAAGTAATTAATCTTTAATTACTTTCCTTAAGTAATTAACCTTTAATTATTTCACAGATTAATTAGCCTATCCATTCTCATTAATTATCTTTTAATTGATCTCCTTAATTCATTAATTACATTTATCGATGCTTCTGCTACTCACTCCAGTAATTAACTATCCCTCAATTGCTCACACTAATTAATAAATGATTAATTACTTAAGATCTTAATTGACTTAAAAGGATAATCCATTATTTTAATTTATTTTAATTATCTTTCAAATCCTTATTAAATAAACTTTGAGAATAATTTATCCCCATTTATTAATTTAACCCCTTAAGTTTAATTAAAGTTTTAAAATCACTTCATTCTTTTAATTTTCTACCTGAAAATATAAATTTTCCTTATATAATTTAAACCTGGATACTTTATCAAAATCAACCCGAGACCTGTCAGACAACTCCCCGAGTTAAACCCTTAATATTCCCGAGATATTCGCTCTCGTCCCTGCTTCGAGTCATAGACGTAACCAAAACATAACATCCCGAGCAACACAACTTCTTCCCAAACTCAAAACAACACCCCCAAACTCCATTGCTCGCGTGCACGTGCACACATAACTGCTGCCATTCTAAACCCCTCTGACGATCCCTACCAGTCGCCAACGACCGTTACCCACTTTCCATCCACCCAGCTATGTTGATTTCACCGTCTCTCGAAATCAAGCAGTTTCGAGCAAGACAGAAACCATAACATCGTCAGAAAACACCCTATTACCGACGATCCTAACCTCGAGAACTCCTGTCAACTTTATCCCTGCTTCGCCTCGAACCTCGACGTCGTTTTCCTCTATCGCGATATCCTCTGATGATCTTATGACGCCGAAATTGTCGCAACCACCCAGCACAACCAAAAAGTACTCCAAACCCTACCTTGCTGTCTCCTGACCACCATGTTAAATGATTAAATCTTCTACTATTTTTCCAGAGATCATCCACCTTGATACTTCCATCGAGATCGATTCTATCGACTAACTCCAAGACGATCGCCAGAATTAGGCAAAAATACAAATTCCGATCAACCCTAAAAATCTCAACAATTATCAACCTAGAAATCATGATTGTTCCTCCTAAAATCATTGTTTACAAATTAGAATTAAATTATAGTATTAAATCAAGAATTCCAAACCATGGAATTCGAACTTACTTGAAATCAGACCTGCAAAATCACCATTTTTGAAGTACATATCCCAAATATTTATCTGAAACTATTTTTCAAATTTAAATTATAATGTTACGAGCATTTTCTATTTAAAGATCACATCTTGAATTTATATGTATAGGTTAATATGAATATCTTTTATTTATTTATTGTTATTCAAAATCTTGGAAACAACAGTGACAACAAACTTACACACAGTCATGTATATACTTTTTTCAACTAAAATCAGATGAAATCATCCATATAAAACATACCTATAACTTTACTTTACAGGTTTAACACATGCATTGCAATATCCAACCAGTTAAAAGTTTAAAAAATATTTTGTTCACTCCCTGATTTAAAACAAAGACAGAAATTTGGTTTAAACATTGGTTAAAAATCAACCAGAGACCAGGATTTGTTTTCTGAACAGACATTCATATATCTAAACAGTGATTCAACTACTACAACACACTTCATCCATGCAAAAATTCCATAATGTTGCCTTAAGAAGTTTCGTGAGCATCAGAGATAAATATGTTAACGTTTGTAAATTAAAAGTTTACTCACGAAAATCTAGAAACCAGGGACAGAGCCAAATAAAAGAACTGGGCTTGATCTGGAACTGATTCTGAGATGATCTATACTAGTTTATTGATGTTGAGTTGAGTTTATCTTTTCCAGATCGCCAAACTTAAGTTTGATTTTGTTCTTAGCTTGATCTTTGGGTTTTTTTTTAGATTGAAAAGAGGAAGAACAAAAGAATAGAGAGGAATTGAACTGAAAATCTCAGTTTTGTATATCAATATCTTTTTTTTAAACGTGTGTTATTTAATTAAATTTTGTTTTAGATTTAAGGTTAATTTGCCACTTGTTAACTTATGTGCTACAAAATTTACAAATGTTGAAACCATGCCTCCACATGTGTACAAGTGTTTAAACTTAAATTACTTAAGTTCATATATATTTATGTAATACATTTTAATGTATTTAATGTTTGTCTTTTATAAATAAGCTTTTAAATTTATGAATATATACATACATACATACATACATACATACATATATATATATATATGAATTTTTGTAAATATTCGTTTATAAATAACTTATGTTTTGAACCAATTAATCTAAACCAAAATATATTTAAGAAATAATTCCTTTTTAAACTTCAAATTCAAACTCAATCCTTTAAATTCAATTAAAATCCGATTCAAGATCAATTTAAAATAAATACATATATTTAAACAAGCCTAAATCCAATTTGAAAATAACAAATAAATATTATTGGTTTGAAATTAATAATTTTGCCTAATTTAAATAATTTACTTATATAAACAATCATTATTATTTACTTTTTAAAAGAATAATTTGTCAATTTTAAGTGATTATATTAAGATATGGTCAAACAAATATTTATCCAAACATAAATATTTACGATTAGATTCATTTGTTAAATTTACAATTCAGTATTTTTATTAATTATTCCAATTATTATCAATTACAGATTCCTAGAAATCCGGGTTATCACAGTTTTCAGGCCTGTACATATTTCCGTTTTCTGAACTGCTGCAAACATGGCCTGAGTCCATGTTTGAGATATCGTATCTTTTTCATTTCCTGTTAGAATTCATCGATTTTTTTATTTGAAATTATAATTTTCTATTATGCGCATACCAATTTTTAGTTAAATCCGAGGCTGTTTGGTCACCTGTTTCATTCTCGTAAGTTGAACTCGAAAGGGTTTTTAGACCCACGCAGAATTCAACATGGCCTGAGTCCATATTTGAAATTTCATATCTTTACCCTTTCATGTCGGAATTCAGTGAATCTTTTTCCAGTTCATAGATAAATTTTACTACTTTGTGTGTATCAATTTTCAGACCATTCTGAGGTAGTTACGCCATTCGAATCATATCTAAAAGTAGAACCTGGAGAAGATTTCAGACCTACGTATTATTCTTGGCCAGTGCATTTTTCTATGCTGCCTTGTTTCCTATTCCGTTTTCTGACTTTTGCATCTTGTTTTTGTGATATTTCTGAACTATTTTGAAGGCCATGAAGCCTATTAATAGGCGAGCCAGAATTTTGGAGAATTTGTGATTCAAAACGAATCGAATTTTGAGATGTTTTCGAATGTCGGTTTTGGTGTTTTTTGATGATTTTTTTTGATTTTGAGCATGGGATTTTCTAAATGATTTTGAAATGGTTTTTAAAATGAATAAACTTTTGAAAAATTATTATATAATATTTATATTTTATTTTTAAACTATAAAAACTATATATTTTCTATAATAAGGGAAGTTCAAAGATTGTTTTCCAAAAACGATTTCGAAAATTTGTTTTAAATGCTTGTTTTCTCGAACAAATTATTTTCTGTATAAAATACACGTTTTTGCACTATTTGAGCATATAAGAAGGAGAATTAAATGATTAGGTAAAACACATGGCATGAGACATGTGCGTTTTTATCTTTTCGGTTAATTCCTGACTTGTCCGTTTGATCATTCTGACCTTCGGGTAATATTTGCCCGATGAGATAGGGCAAATATTTTTAATGATTTCTAGTGTGGTGTTGGCTGGCAGTTAGTAAACTGATTAGTGAGAACGTATGGTATGGGACACATGTTAACACTATTTGAGTTCCTATCTGAGAGTTTGTGACACCTTTTTCTAAGAGACGTATTTGCCGGTACAGGACCTTCGGGTCTTTTGTCCTTCGGGATGTTTCCTAAGAGACATATTTGTCCTTTGGGATGTTTTTCTAAGAGACGTATTTGTCCTTCGAGATGTTGTCCTTTGGGATGTTTGTCTAAAAGATTTGGCGCCTTTTTTTGAGAAAACTATAATTGACAGGCTTCGGCCATTTGTGAGCATGTGCTATATCTTTGAGATGATTTCATTGATTTCTTTGTGATTTTCCAAGTGTATTGCCTTTTAAAATATTTAGGCATTTGAACCATTTGAGACAATATATACGGCGATTACATCCTTGGAAAATTGGAGTCCTTATCGAGTTCTATGTTTGAGATTTCGGTTTGCCAACTCTTGGCGTTTATTTTGAGATTTGATATTTGCCATTCTATGGAATTTATTTGAGATTTATATTCTGCTTTTTGGAGATATATATGTGTGTATTTTCCATTTTGTCGTATTTCGAGATCTGAGACTTCTCTATTTGAGAATACATTTGGGATTGCCTTTTTATGGCGAGTTTTGAGTTTTCTCCTGTTTAGGAGTTATGGTTTCTCTAAACCATTACTGTTCTTTTTGGGTATGTGCCAATATTATGAGGCATGTTTATACTTAGTTGTTTTAATGTTGAGTTATCTCTTTCGAGATTATATATGCTTAGTGATACCACTTCACTTGTAGCAATGGCATATTCTTATTATTGTTTCTTCTCATTCGAAAAGAGTTACCACCCTTTATCTTATGCTTCATATTATCACTTGTCTTACTAAATTTATTGTTTTAGCTAGACTGACACGTGTATTTTATACTCAGGTCAGACTGAGTTGTTTTAGGTTAGATACCAGCTTTTGGATATAGCTTCACTTTAATGCTTCCGCTTGGATGTCTTTTTATCAACTTTTGTCATTGTAGCCTATTTGCTTTGATACTGATGTGTATATTTTTGACTCATTGTATATACTGTGGTCTTCGAACCACTTATTATGTACCATTTTGTATTGTACTGGGATGTATCAGTGTATGTGTATATGTATATATATCTGTTTGTTTGCTGTTTATGATGTGTTGTACATTCTGTTGTTGTATTTTGTTCTTATAGATCTGTTAGCTACTCTAGTTTATATTAAGCATTTATTGGATATTTCGATCCATTTACGGAAGGAAAAATAATTATTTGAGCATTAATCGACATATTTAATAGATGTCTAAGACAAGGCTATAGATGATCGCTCCTAACCAGCCCTGTTCTCCGCATTAGCAGACAGTATTACCCAGTAATACTCTTTCTTAATGTGTGTCTCGGGGTGGGGTATCACAATAAATATACAAAATATACATATCATCTCAATGATGAGGCATCCCATAGAAAAAATATAAAAGCGTATTATGTAATTCGAGATATGTACCTTATTATTAATAATATGAACGAGTTCGTTCATATTAAGCAAGCAAAAGAAAATCAAATCCACATATACATCCAAACTGTCTTTATATGTTCCTGTCTCAACTCAAATTTAGAATATTTTTCACTTATAAAAGATATAGAATATGTATAGTTCAATAGAACTATATAACTTGAATTTCAAATCCAAACCACAAGCACAAGCATAAATATCAACCATAACAACCATATGCAATCGAAGTAGTAATAACAATGGTTTAAAACAAAAGAAATTAATTGGCAATTAATATACATCTAATTAATTCAAACTATATTAATTTATATTATCCAATGTCAATATTTAATTTATACACTTCATTTCTTATTAACATTGATTCTTTGTTAATATCTGATTGGTTTTGCTTCAAATTTACTTACATCTATTTTATTTACATTTAACTTATTCAAATTTCAATTACTTTGCTTTTTATTTAACACATTTCATGTCAATCCATTTCTGGACCATTTTATAAAATCATTTGATATAACCTTGTTCAAATTGAATTTTATTTTATTACCACTTTGTATATTCTCTTTAGTACTTATAACCATTTAAATTTATTATAAGCATTTTATGTAAAGCAACATATATGTATTATTACTTCATAACTTAAGTTCATATTAATTCATTGATTTACTTCATTATTTCATTAAAATTAAAATTAAATCATTAATTTTACTTAAATAAATTTTATTTTATTAATCAAATTTATTTTAATAAATTTTTCTTTTTATCACAATGAATTTCATTCAACGTTTTTTAAGTTAACTTCCATCTTATAATTCATTCCTTTAACTTATTTCATATCCAATTAGGTAACATTCAATTTATTAAAATTTATTTCATTCGTACTAAATTTATGTACACCCAGTTTAAAACAAATTTGATTACTCATATAAATTTTATTTACACTCGTTTATTCTCATTCAATTTGTTTCACACAAAAATTTCATTTTATAATTTAAGTTCATATTCATTCTATTAATTCATTTTATAGCTTATGTGGAATTAATTCACTTTACTGATTCATCTACTTCCATTCAAATCTATCTCAATTCGCTTAATCTTTATTAAGATAAACTTTATTTCATTTAATCTATTACTCACTTTATTTAACTTTATTTATGTTATATTTTTCTTCTTCTCATTCATATTCCATAAATTTAGATATGTTTTTAGCTTCATATTTCTCAAATCTATAAGTTATACAAGTTATTTACTTAAAATTTCACTTCATTATTTGTCTAATTCGTTTCAAATACGATTCACTTTTATTTAAGCTTTCTTGAGTTAAACTTCATTTTATTTACTTCGTTTCACTAACCTCATTTATTTAACATTTCTTAGGTTAATATTCTTGTTTAATATCTAAATTCAAATTTCTTTTCTTTGCTTAACCAAAATGTTCAACCGTTTGATTTGGTCTTAGTTTCCTGCTCAAATTCATAAGTTATAAACTTATTTCTTATCTATACTATTTTCAATTTATAAGTTCAAAAACTATTTTTTACATATATTTACTAAATCATACTTGGAATTTTTTTTCTTAATCAAAACTTGTTTTAACTAGAAATAAATTTCTTTTGGTAGCAATTCTTACAAAGAAACTCGAAAATGAATACTAGCTATGCTGTAATCATCCCATGATATTTTCCAACAACTAAAGTAAGTTCAGTGCTTTTATTTCTTTCAAAAATCATTTCAAAATATATTTCTAGTCAAAACACTTTCAAATAATATTATTACTAATTTTGAAGGTTTTCATAATAATTTTGAAATCACGATATTTAAATTATAAAATTCTCAGCTTTGAAATCCTTTCTATTTATAAGCTATATTATAAATATACTTATACAATTCCATTACCTTATTGTGAAAACACTTCGGTAATTTACATCTTTTTTATTTCAAACAATTCTTATTGAAATTAGATTTCAATTCAATTTAAAAATCAAACACCTCATGATAGAGTTCACAAAGTATTCGTTTTTAATTTAATTCAACCAATAATCGATGATAACTAAATATTTTCATCTCTTAATAATAATATTCATTAATAATCATACATATTTATGAAAGTTATCATTTGATATATACAATTCAATTTAGGTAAAATTATTTCATTTACCCTATTTTAAAACAATATAACATCAACTTGCCTCGTTTAAGTGTTTAGAAATCCCTATCGATAACATACCGTCCCATGCACCGATTAGAATTCATAAATGACTCAACGTATAAGCAAACATAATATAAAACATTTTATAACACTACCAAGTACGTGCTCACACACACTCGCACACACACACTCGCACGCACGCGCGCACACACACACACACATATATATGCTCAAACAACTCATTCTAGGGTATTATGATTATATTTCTAATGAGTCAACCTCCAAAAACCTAAGGTGGTTGCTAAACCAAAACTCTGATACCAACTGTGATGATCCATATTTCGAAAGGTTTAAATCTACAATAATCCACACATATCCTACTCAAACAATCCAAAACACAGATAACCAATGGGGCTAATTTAGAAAAATAAGAAAATAAAGAAAAACAAGTATATAGTCTTGCAACGGAATAAAAAATAAAATAATTAAATAAATATTTCATGAAGCTGTTTATATTATATGTTATCCTGCCTTTTGGCAAGGCCGTGATACCAAAAGATTGATCGAAAACCAAAGACAGCTCGTCCCGAAGATAAGTTATACACTGCTTCTTTATGGATATCGATGAATTTTGTTCGAGTCTGGATCGGGCCACAATTGACCAGACATGACAAGCAAGACCATAAAGCCATAGTTTCAAATTTCAATTTAATCGGAGTCCGTATGAATGAGATATGATCGATACAAGTTAGATAAAATGTGATGTTGGTATCCATCAGAAAACCAAGGTGACGACCTATTCGAATCGATCAGATTCGTATCCATCAGGGAGCTATCGTCAAGATCGAATCCATCGGGACCTAGCGACTTCGAGTCGATCGTCTTCGAATCGATCGTCCTCGAATCGATCGGGCACGAATCGGTCCGTGGTCATATAGTTCGTATCCATTTAGTTCGTATCATTCCAAAGAAATCTCATTCGCACTCCATATGTTCGAATCTATGTCAACGCAACGGTATCATTCGCATCGCTCTTAAAACTAGTCAGTTCGTATCGATCCCCAGCCACAATCTATCAATACGAGCTAGACCTTATGAACGAACGATGCGAATGCTATCGATGCGAAATCGGTACGAAAAATTGAGGCGAACGTGTCGATGTTTACAAGGCGAGGTTCAAGGAACAACTCAGTCAACTCGGCGCGAAATGTGGATCGATTCGAAAATCGCGCGCCACGTCATCTCTTGGCCATGTGCCGCAATCGATGCGAACAGATGGATGCAGAGGCTATGGATTCGAACTCGACAGCCTATGCGAAACACAATCTTGCATAGATCATATCTCACAATCCGCTGATCCAAATACTATGAAATTTTCACAGGAGATTACGTACAAGCCAATGAACAATCCTGCCAAGTTTCGGCTCGATTGGATCAATTTTTGATCGATATGAAATTGTTTCGTATCGATCAGAGATCGAGTCGAAACTTGGTGGGGTCGGTCGCGTGGGCCCACTCACATGCCAGAAGAAGTCTCTCGAAGTTTGAGCACGATATCAGCCTCCTACACCTATAAATAACCCCATGAAGCCTATGAAAAAGGGATCTTTTGGCTATTCAACGTCCAGACTCTGTCGGATTCAATTCTACATCTCATCATCACTGTTGTATTCAAACTTCAGAGCTATTATCAACTGTAACCTGCTGTAATAGATTGAAATCATCAAGTGAATCAATAAAGTCATAAACTTCAAAGTGGACGTTGGCTAGATCGCCAAACCACTATAAATTCTGTGTTGCTTACTGCGTTGCTTTGGATTTTCTGAGTGATATTCGTACTTGTTATATATCTAAGATCTATGATTGTGAATTATCAATTATCGGGTGTTTGTGACCATTTTTGGCGCAAACATTTTGGTGCTTTCACTGAGAAGGATAATTCAGGAATTCTGTCGGTTGAATTTGAAAGTTTAGAGATTCAGATCTGAAGAGTCATGGCAAGGCAATCTAGCAGAAGGCAGAGACTAGAGAGAAGTCAACGTGAAGGGAGTCAAGAGGCTTCCTTAGGAGCGAACCAAGTTTCAATCTTCATCACCAGGGATGAGATGGAGACAATGATGAGAAGGCAAGAAGAGATGATCCAGAATTTTTTTCAACAGATTGGACAACTTGGAGTGCAAAATCAAGGAGCAGACGGAGTACAAAATGGAGCAGGACCATCCGACGTAGCACCAAGACTAGGGGCGCACACTTGGAGCATGTTGATCCAATCTCGGGGAGAGAGACAGGGGCATCTGAGCAACCTAATGGTGGAAGAGGGATAAACACTCAACTAGGGGGATAGATTCTTGAAGGCTCATACGGACTCGGGGGGCAGATCCAAGGCAGTGAACGAGGACCACAGCTTGGAGATAATGATAAATTGGCAGATTTAGTAAGATGAGCCATGAGGGGCGGATTAGTAAATAGAGATCTTGAAGATGTGAACAGGAGTCCCTTTTCTCCTGCGATTAGGATGGTTAGGAATCCACTAGAATTCAAATTACCATCAGTAGAGATGTACGATGGGTTGATGGACCCCGCGGTCCGTCTGACAAAGTATATGAGGCACATGGAAGTGCTGGGGGCATCACCAGAAGTCATGGCCCAGTAGCTTTCCATTATAGCTGACGGATATCGCAGCACTATGGTTTAGGCAGCTGAGAGCGACTCCGTAGGAACGTGGGCTGATTTAGCCGAGAAGTTCATGAGGCAATATAGGGTTCACATTGCAAGACCCAAGAATGTGATGAGTTTGGCAACTTTAGAGCAGAAAGCTGGGGAGTCTTTGAGGAATTTTCTGACGCAATTCAATGCGGCAGCAGCATTGGTGGATCGATAGATCCATCCATGGTTATAATGGTAGCTGTTTCCAGAATAGCTGATGGCACAGAGTCCAAAAATTCATTAAATAAAGATCTGCCTATGGATCTAGGAGAATTCTATCATGGGGCCGAAAAGCATTTACGATTGGAGGATGCTAATACAGAAAGAGAAGAAGGAATCGACGTTTATGCTATCAAGGGTGGAAACCCATCTGGAAAAGGTGTAGAGATTGGTAAAGGGAAGCGAAAGGCTGAGGATAATGATGACAGGTCAAAGCGGCCGCGGAGGGAGCCGTGATTCACCACTTATTCAAAGCCAAATGAAAGTTTGGAGCGAATATACTAAGACACTAGAGTGCAAGTTCCCTATCGTAGACCAATGCGAAGGGATCCAACTGTTGATGAGAGGAAATCAGACAAATATTGCTTATTCCATGAACTGAACGGTCATAACACAAACGACTGTAGACATCTGAAGGATGAGGTAGAAGTGCATATCAGGAACGGTAGGCTACTTCAGTATGTGAGGAGGCGAGCTCCAGTGGTGGAGCCAAAACGACCACCATCCCTATCAGTTAGAGGTGACCCTGAACTGGGATACCGGATGGTTATCAACTGATTGAACTAACGATGAACAAGTTGTAAATTTCTCATTAATGCGGTTAAACCATTTACAAATGTACGGGATCGCGAACGATTTACAGGCATGCTCTGAATGACTAACTGGCCACATCATAGTAAGAGTTTACACTTTGACATCTTTATCTCGTTTCTGTTTAGTTTTGATTTGGACATTTGGATTTGGTTTGTTTGGACATTTCAATTAGAGAATTCACATGCGTATTAGTTTAATATTTGCAATTCTGTAAAAGAAGTTACTTATATATCGTTGGATCGTGAACGGTCCACAAGCACACTTTGTATGGCGATGAACCACCAAAGTCTTTAATTCAGAAATTCACCAGAACGTGATATCTGACTCTAGTAATGCCGAGTCCCCTTCAATATTCGATCGCGAGCGATCATATTCTGCCTTGTGTGGCATTCCATCGCGAACGATCACATTCTGCCTCGTGCCGCATCCGATCGCGAACGATCACATTTTATCTTATGCGGCACCCGATCGTGAACGTTCACTATTAGACAAGAACGACGCCCGATCGCGAACTATCATAAATCATCTAGAATGACATCCAACCTCAAATAGCCGCCCTTCGTTTGAAGCGGTATCCCGATCGCGAACGGTCACCATTTGCCGCGAACGGCATCCAACCGCAAACGGTCGCGTTTCACCATTTGCCTCGAATGACATCTGACCGCGAACGGTCTCATTCCACCATTTGTCGCGAACGGCATTTGACCGCGAACGGTCGCGTCTCACCTCAAATGGCATACGATCCCGCACGATCGTCATTCGAGGTTATATGAAACTATCAGGTTCTTTGCAGGCCGTCGACAGGATATGAACATCCAGCTTATAGCATTACAAAACAAACCTTCCTATCGCGAGGCATGTTTTGGGGGGCAAGTGTTATCCCGCCTTTTGGCAAGGCCGTGATACCAAAAGATTGATCGAAAACCATAAACAGCTCGTCCCGAAGATCGGTTATACACTGCTTCGCTATGGATGTCGATGAATTTTGTCCAAGTCCGGATCAGGCCACAATTGACCAGAATGACAAGCAAGACCATAAAAGCCAAAGTTTCAAATTTCAGGTTAATCGGAGTCCTTATGAATGAGATATGATCGATACAAGTTAGATAAAATGTGCTATTCGTATCCATCAGAAAACCGAGGGGACAACCTATTCGAATCGATCAGATTCGTATCCATCAGGGAGCTATCGTCAAGATCGAATCCATCGGGACCTAGCGACTTTGAGTCGATCATCTTCGAATCGATCGTCTTCGAATCGATAGGGCACGAATCGGTCTATGTCATACAGTTCGTATCCATTTAGTTCGTATTGTTCCAGAGAAATCTCATTCGCACTCCATATGTTTGAACCGATGTCAACGCAACGGTATCATTCGCATCCGTCTTAAAATTAGTCAGTTCGTATCGATCCCCAGCCACAATCGATCGATACGAACGAGACCTTATGAACGAACGATGTGAATGCTCTCGATGCGAAATCGAAACGAAAAATTGAGTCGAACGTGTCGATGTGAACAAGGCGAGGTTCAAGGAACGACTCAGTCAACTCGGCGCGAAACGTGGATCGATTCGAAAATCACGGGCCACATCATCTCTTGGCTACGTGCAGCAATCGATGCGAACGAATGGATGCGAAGGCTATGGATTCGAACACGATAGACTATGCGAAACACAATCTTGTATCGATCATATCTCACAAACTGCTGATCCAAATGCTATGAAATTTTCACAGGAGCTTACGCACAAGACAAAGAACAATCCTGCCAAGTTTCAGCTCGATTGGATCAATTTTTGATTGATATGAAATTGTTTCGTATCGATCACATATCGAGTTGAAACTTGGTGTGGTCGGTCGCGTGGGCCCACTCACGTGCCAGAAGAAGTCTCCCGAAGTTTGAGGGCGATATCAGCCTCCTACACCTATAAATATCCCCCTAAAGCCTATGGAAAAGGGATCATTTGGCTATTCAACGTCCAGACTCTACCGGATTCAATTCTACATCTCATCATCACTGTTGTATTCAAACTTCAAAGCTATTATCAACAGTAATCTGCTGTAATAGATTGAAATCATCAAGTGAATCAATAAAGTCATAAACTTCAAAGTGGACGTAGGCAAGATCGTCGAACCACTATAAATTATGTGTTATTTACTGCATTGCTTTGGATTTTTTGAGTGATATTCGTACTTGTTATATATCCGAGATCTGTGATTGTGAATTATCAATTATCGGGTGTTTGTGACCATTTTTGACGCAAACATTATACATTTGTTTATAATTTATACAACATTTATCAGAGTTATATACACAATAGAGACAAGATAATAATGTGGTAGAACAACAATATGATGTAGGGAAAAAGACTAGTAATAATAACATACCAAATCTTCATCTTCATCCTCTAGAAAATAATCTTCAACGCACTGAAAAACTTAAGGCTGATCCAAGCATAATGAAAAGACAAAACGCTCGAGTCAGGGCTAAAATATCCTTATGTGAGTCAAATCAATAACACATATCATAGGAGTTTAATGACATCAGAGATGTTTACGGGAGTTCACATCTCATATATAGTGTATAATGTGCATGTAATAACTCAAGAGTCGTTATGGGATTTTCTACCTCTTAAAGATCCATTAGAATATCTATATATAGTAGAATATGCTATAAATGTTATGTATAATGTGACGCTCCACCTCTATACTCGTACTAGCCAAGGACACTACTGGGTAATGCCATCGACAAGCATGAAGAATAAGGCTGTTGAGGAGCGACCATCTGTGTAATTGCTTTGTGTGAGTACCGATATGTCAGATAGTATGACATGCATTTCATTTGAGAGGAAATCTGACATATCAAATACAAACTCAAAGATACTACACAATTTCTATGTGGGCTTCGGAAACAAATAAAAAATAAGAATAACACAAATCAGTCATAGATATTCGTATCACAAATGCGGAAACAGATATAAATATAACATATAGAAGTATACATCAAAGTAGTGGTCATACAAGATCCACTGCATCATAGAAGAATAGGCACAAGTGCTAGACAAAAGAATATGTATAGATCAAGGTCTCTCTATCTCGAATAGATAACAACAAAAACTACTAAAATAAAGTAGTTAGCTAAAAGTCAGATGTCGAACCCTGATAAGAAGTCAAGTGAAAGCACCTGTAACACCTCGGTCCGACCCAAGTATATTTAAGAAGAAAAATAATAAACGGATCGGTCTAGCTATAAATATTATATAAGATGAGAAAGGTTAAGAGATAACACAAAAATATATGATAACAATAATGCCATACTGTGTCAAGTATGCATTTGATAATAACAAAAATCATACAATATCTCAAATCTCTTCAAATATCTAAAAAGAACATCACATTCTTAAGCTTACTCACCAAACCACAAATATTGACAAAACATATCTATGACAATCCCAAAAATTGGTGAAAACTCAAATTTCAGAATTAGAAATGCAGGAAACACAGTGGGGAGGCCTATCATAAACGGGAGCATGAAAACTCACCAACACGTGCATCACAAACGTAATGCTATTCCATGGTCGCTAACCATCTATTTTGAGCCGAAGCTCCACAAACGGCCCGAAGAACATGGGTTGCTACCCCACCAATTTTGAGTTGAAACTCCACAAATGGGGTTTAGTCCCCCATGCAAACAAAGAGACATCGCACATCGCTAGTCTAAATCACAAAATAATCATCATCGATCAACAATAAGTGTCAATTACACTTTGCTAGTAAATAAATGAGTTTAGCTTCATGTCCCATAACCACTGTCTTAACTTAATATTTACGAACAAGTTGTAGATTTCCACTCAAAGATTGTCACAAGAGTACAATCGAACAAGTCCAAGAATTAACCGATGAGGTAAACGCAAGTGTTTCATACCACTTGTTTTGCTAAGCCGTTTAATCAGATTTCTCATACGAATGACTTAAAGGTTTGTATATACTAATAGATTGAAAAACGGTTCTATAAACGAGCTTTGTATTAAAAATAAAGTTGGAATCATCTTTGTGAAAGAATTTGAATATTTACTACTAGTATAGAAACCTTTGTATTTTAAAGTGAAAAATCACAAAAATAATTGTAAAAACAATCAATCACCAAAAATTCACATACGAAGACGTAAATCAAATCCATAGAAATCGATACCCAATCCATCAAAATGGATATTCCCAAAAATCCTGAAAAAGAAGTCATCAAGGTCGATAAAAGTGATAACAAGTAATCGGATCAACAAAAATCGATTAAAACTGGAAACCCACATAAAATAGCTTAAATAGGCAAAAATAAAATGTTCCAGATGTTTGCGGGTTAATCCAGACATCTGGATTTGGTTTCTGTAAATAGATTAGAAAACCTCCCGGACGTATGAAATTACAAAGCAGAAGTCTGAGCCAATCCACACATCTTGACCTATAAATCAGACGTATGGAATTAGTCTCTGCCATTTTATTTCTACGTTCTTATATATTTTTCCTCCGGGTCTATAACCAAATGTCTGAAATTACAAAACAGACGTCTGGTTGGTTCAGTTGGGCAGAAATTACCCTAGGCCAATGATGGCCAAATCGATTCAAAAGCGATCGGACGAGTGACATAGACTAGGAATTTATGCCAAGCGGCAACCCAAGCTTATAGGCTCTTCGATACACCCCAAATAACATGTCCAAACACCTATAATAGGATTTTCATAAAATTGGACTTTAAAACCAAAAATTGGAAAATTCACCAAATCACTTCAAATAAAAAGCAAATGGACATAAATAGATGTTAGGAATTCATACCTAACAACAATGAAAGTTATAGACGTAGATGTGAGTTCAAAAAATCACCTTTGAACTCAAAACACAAGGAAGGACAAGCTTTAGAACAAAGCAAGACCAATTCGTCCTCAATACACCTTTAGAATCTTCAATCTATTATCAAAGGTGATTTTTTTTTAGGTTAGGTTATAGGAATTTCTAAAAATTGAAGAGAGGTTGAGATGGAGAAGATGAAGAGGATGCTTACCTAAGCTTTGCTTTGATTTTATAACTTGAATTTGATTCCTAAGAGAAACTAGATCTTATGAACTTTAACTTCCAATCTTTTCCTCCATTTTCCTCTTGAGCTTGACTATTAGGAAATGAGTAATGAAATGAATGAAGAGGAGTTGAGTTAGAGTGTTTGATAAAGGAGTTGGGTTCTCTTATTAGGTTAGTGGGCTGAAACCCAAACCCAAATCCCCAAGTGAAAACATCAAAATTCTAATCAACTCCAAATATATCCATATTTATACTCAAAAAGGTCCAAAACGCTATTTTGGACTCAATAGAAGTGGTCTCGAGTCCTAATTCGACTGTTTACAAAAAGTGGCATTTCGGACTTAAATCCGACCAACGATGCTATATTAAATAAAACATTTAAATATACAATCGTGAAATATGGTTGTTACAGACTCCTCTCTTTGAAGAAATTGCGTCCTTGCAAACAGACATACAAAGGCATAACAACACAAAAGAAGAAATTTTGAAATGAGAAGTTCACCTTAAGGAGCATAGGAGAGTAAGTATGGATGTGTTCGTTCGATGAATTCTCTGGATTTCCAAGATCAATCCTTAGGATTTGTGGACCATTGAACTTTCACAAGAGGAACATCTTTATTTCAAAGGCGTTTAACCTCCATGGAAATGATATGAATAGGATGTTGCTCATAAGTCAAATTAGACGAAACTTCAATTTCTTCAATAACACCGGGTTCAATAATAGAATCGGAATCCCTAAGGCATTTTCGAAGATGAGAAACATGGAACACGTCATGGACAGCGAAAAATTGAGCCGGTAACAAAAGGCGATAAGCCACAGAACCAATGCGTTCGGTGATGGGAAATGGGCCAATATATCGAGGTGCTAATATTCCCGATCGACTGAAACGCGCAACACCCTTCATAAGTGAAACACGAATAAACACAAAATCTTCTACAGAAAATTCTAATTTCCTTCTTCGATTATCCGCATAGTATTTTTGTCTACTTTGAACTTCTTTCTCCTATGACGAATAAGGTCAATCTTTTCTATGGCATCACGAATAAAATCTGGACCTAAAACCAGCTTCTCACTGGCTTCAAGCCAATACGAAGGTGTTCGTCATGGCCTTCCGTAGAGTGCCTCAAAATGTGCCATACCAATACTAGATTGGAAGCTATTATTATAAGAACACTCAACAAGAGAAATATGATCCTCCCAACTTCCACCGAAATCAAGAACACATGAAGAAGGAGATCTTCCAGAGTTTGATTCACAAGCTCAGTTTGTCCATCGGACAGAGGATGATAAGCGGTGCTAAAATTAAGCTTTGTTCCTAAAGCTTTCTGAAGACATTTCCAAAATCCATTAGTAAATAGTGGATCACGATCACTAACAAAAGAAGTAGGAACTCCATGCAATTTAACAATCTCTTTAGCATAGAGTTTGGCAAAAAGTGGTGCGGTCCGCTTGGATCGAACGGGAATAAAATGGGTGGATTTTATAAGTCTATCTACTATAACCCATAGTCTATCATTACCCGAACGAGAACAGGGAAGGCTATCAATAAAATCCATCGAAATTTGGTCCCACTTCCAAATTGGAATGTTCAAAGGTTGCAATAACCCACAAGGCCTTTGATGCTCGGCCTTAACGAGTTGGCAAATCATGCAACGCTTAACAAAGTTATAAATTTCAGATTTCATCCCATCACAGTAATAGAATGGCTTTATATCTGCGTACATTTTACTACTACCGAGACGAATGGTAAATTTAGAGCGATGAGAATCTTATTAAATGTCTTTACGAAGATCACAAATGTTTGGCACAATAAGTCTACCAAACTTTCGAATACCTCCACGAGAATTGACATCAAAGTCCTTCAAACCATCGACTTTATTTTTATCCCTACATCTTTGGCTAGGATGAGCCAATTCAGGATCTTGCTTTTGAGCTTCAAGGATGCGGTCTAAAAGAGAAGGATGAGCCTTAAGGCTATATAAATAAGAGATGAACATGAATCGGGTTCTCGATCTCAAATCTCACAAGTGGACCAAGTCTTAAGATCATTCCATTCGGAAATCATCAAGGAAACAACCGCTTGTTGCTTACGACTAGGGGCATTGACAACACAATTGCCCTTTTCATGAGTATAGAGAATATCAAGATCATAAGATGCAAGGAATTCAAGCCAACGTTGTTGACACAAATTATGTTCCCTTTGAAAAAATAAATACTTCAAAGATTTATGATCGGTGTAGAGAACAAATTTCTCTCCCAAAAGATAGTGACGCCAAATTCTAAGGGCAAAAACAATAGCCGCAAGATCTAAATCATGAGTGGCATATCTAGTCTCGGCAGGCTTTAATTGCTTAGAAGCATGAGCAATAATACGTTCCATTTGCAAGAGAACGGCTCCCAAGCCAACACGACTAGCATCGGTATAAATAATAAATTCTTGGTTCCCTTCGCGAATCATAAGAATTGGAGCATCAGAAAGGAGTTCTTTTAATTTTTGAAGAGAAGTTTTACATTTGTTTGACCAAATGTACTTAACTCCTTTCTTTGTCAAACTAGCAAGAGGCATGAAAATTTTAGAAAAAGTCTTTTATGAAACGACGGTAATAGCCTGCCAATCTAAGGAAGCTACGAATTTCTGTCACACTCTCCGGTCTTTTCCAATTTTGAATCGCTTCAATTTTTGAAGGATACACGGAAATTCCGGATTCAGAAATGACGTGTCCTAAAATTTTCACACGAGATTGTCAAAAGTGGCACTTAGAAAAATTTTCTTTCAATTGATTGCTCCTAAGAGTTTCCAAACAATCCGAAGATGTTTTTAATTCTTTTCCTCGGTTTTAGAATAAACAAGAATATCATCTATAAAGATGAGAACAAATCGATCGAGGAAATCTTTGAAAACTCGATTCATAAGGTCAACGAGATAAGCTGGAGCATTCGTTAATCCAAATGGCATAACAAGCCATTTATAAGATCCATAACGAGTACGGAATGACGTCAAAGGAATGTTATCCTCTACAATACGAAGTTGATGTAAATGGATTGCTAAGTCTAACTGCGAAAAGATTCTAGCAGCACTAAGTTGATCGAATAGATCATCAATCCAGGGTAAGGGATATTTATTCTTGATGGTGAGATCATTAAGCTTGCAGTAGTCAACGCAAAGCCTAAGTGTAACATCGAATTTCTTCACAAAGATAGCAGAAGCTCTCCAAGGAGAGGAACTAGATTGAATAAACGGTTCTGCTTCCAATTCTGATAATTGTTTATGCATCTCCTCATTTTCCTTATTGGACCTATGATAAGGAGGAGGAGTGATAGGTAGAGCTCCAGGGATTAGATTAATTCTGAACTCAATTGCTCGCTTAGATGGTAATCCTAATACGGGCTCAAATATATCAACAAATTCATGAACAACGTGAATGAGGGAAATGACATCTTCCTCATCATCATTATCGTCATTATGTGGATTTAGAGAATATAAGGATGCCACCGAATTAGAGTCTGAATCTTTAAGAACAATAGAAATCTTCTTAACTGATTGGGGATGTCAAAGATAGATAGTCCTCTCGAGACATTGGATGTGGGCTTCATAATGATTAAGCCAATCCATTCCCAAAATCATTCCGAAACTAAGTAGCGCATAACATGCAAATTGGTTCAGAAAGAATAATCACATAAAATAATCTCTACATTTTTACAAAGTAAACTGAGTGTTGCGGATCCACCAACCGGATTCGCAATTCTAAAACAACTCATCAAGCCTATAACATTTAAAGACAATATATCAACAAGCACTTTTGATATAAATGAGTGAGATGCACCCATATCAAAAAGAACTCGAATAGGAAGATCACTAAATATAATAATGCTATCAAGGATAGAATGAGAAATACCTTGACCAAGAGAAGTGTTACAAGGGGCTTGCACCACATTTAGCTTCCCTTCCTTCTTGCTTTGAAGTTTGGGACATGAAGATATAGTATGACCCGAACTTTTGCAATAGCGATAAGTAAGGGGCTTTGGACACTTGTTTGCATAATGGTCTTTAGCACCACAATTGTAACATTCTCCATGACTAGAGGTAGGAATCTTTGCTACCGAAGTTTCTTGCTTCCCTTTCTTGTTGGGATAAGACTTGAAGTTAAAAGGCCTCTTCTTATTGATGTTTTATTTGGCCCCCACAACTTCAACGTCACTTTCTTTATCGGCCTCTTCGAGTCGAAGAGCGATATAAACAAGCTGATCAAACGAAACTTCTAGTTTCAGAAGTAATGGCTTTTTGAGGTTCTCATTCAACCCATACACAAATCTCTGATTTTTCTTCAATGGGGTATTCATATACTCGACCCCATATTTAGAAAGAGATTTAAAAGATGCGACACAGTCGGTTACGGAAGATTCACCTTGAACAAGGTCTATAAAGCGTCAAGCTAAATATACCTTTTAAGCTTCCGGCACAAACTTTAACTCGAACCTTTACCATAATTGCTCCTAAGTAAGATCCGCTTCAATGATTTTCATGATCAGAAGCTCATACCAATCTAACGCTCTCTCCTGGAGAATGCTAGAAGCCACTTGGACTCGATGTAGATCTACAAGGTTCATGTGAGAAAAGATGCTTTCGCATGCTCTAAGCCAAGCTTGGAATTCTATAACGCTTCTGGAATCCTTGAATGGCTTTCTACCCAAGGTATAATCACTGCATATGCGTGCAAACCTAGATTTAGGATGAGTAGGCTCTGGAATAGGTCCGGTAGCTTGGGCGTTCTTTACAAGATCTAGAAGTTGTTAAGTAGGCATAAATACTCCATCTTTGGAGAGTAGCACTCGATTGACCGACACTGGGATGCCTGGTCTAACCATTTCACTTCTTTAAGAAAGAAATAAAAAAGAGAAAAAAGGTTATTCTCAAAATGAATATCAAACAAACTTGATTGATAAAATAAGGCATCACAAAAGAAAATAGGATAGAACGGGTCCAATGACTCGAATTAAATCCTAAGGCACAACTCCTAAGAAAGACTTAGGACAATGATCCTTGCTAGATTATTCTACATTGTTTCGAAGTTTGGCTCTGATACCAAGCTGTGACGCCCCACCTCTATACTCACACTAACCAATGAGACTACTGGGTAATGCCGTCGAATAGCACGAAGAATAAGGCTGTTGAGGAGCGACCATATGTGTAATTGCTTTGTGTGAGTACCGATAGGTTAGATAGTATGACATGCATTTCATTTCGAGAGGAAATCCGACATATCAAATGCAAACTCAAAACTACTACACGATGGTTATGTGGGCTTCAGAAACATATATAAAATAAGAATAACACAAATCAGTCATAGATATGAATATAACACATAGAAGTGTACATCAAAGTAGTGGTAATACAAGATCCACTACATCACAAACGAATAAGTACAAGTGCTAGACAAAAGAATATGTATACATCAAGGAGTCTCTATCTCGAATGGATAACAACAAAAACTACTAAACTAAAGTAGTTAGCTAAAAGTCAGATGTCAGACCCGGATAAGAAGTCAAGTGAAAGCACCTGTAACACCTCAGTTTGACCCGAGTATTATTTAAGAAGAAAAATAATAAATGGATCAGTCTAGCTATAAATATCATATAAGATGAGAAAGGATAAGAGATAACACAAAAATATATGATAACAATAATGCCATACTGTGTCAACTATGCATTTGATAACAACAAAAATCATACAACATCTGAAATCTCCTCAAACATCCAAAAAAAATATCACATTCTTTAGCTTGCTCACCAAACCATAAATATTGACAAAACATATCTATGCCAATTGCAAAAATTGGTGAAAACACAAATTCCTGAAATCAACAATTAGAAATCCAGAAAACACAAAAGGGGAGGCCTATAACAAATGGGAGCATGAAAACTCACCAACATGTGCATCATAAACGGAGCACTATTCCATGGTCGCTAACCACCAATTTTGAGCCGAAGCTCCACAAACTGCCCGAAAACCATGGGGTCGCTACCCCACCAATTTTGAGTTTAAATTCCACAAACGGGTTTAGTCCCACATGCAAACAAAGAGACATCGCACATCGCTAGTCTAAATCACAAAATGACCATCATCGATCAACGAGAAGTGTCAATTACACTAAGCTAGTAAATAAATGTGTTTAGCTTCATGTCCCATAACCACTGGCTTAACTTAAATATTTACGAACAAATTGTAAATTTCTAATCAAAGATTATCATAAGAGTTCAATCGAACAAGTCCAAGAATTAACCGATGAGGTAAACGCAAGCGTTTCATACCACTTGTTTTGCTAAGCCATTTAATTAGATTTCTCATATGAATGAGGTAAATGTTTGTAATAGATTAGAAAACGGTTTTATAAACGAGCTTTGTATTAAAAAATAAAGTTGAATCATCTTTGTGAAAGAGTTTGAATATTTACTACTAGTATAGAAACCTTTGTATTTTAAAGTGACAAAGCACAAAAATGATTGTAAAAACAATCAATCACCAAAAATTCACATAGAAAGAATTGAATCAAATCCATAGAAACGATACCAAATCCATCAAAATGGATATTCCCAAAAATCCCGAAAAAGAAGCCATCAAGGTCGATAAAAGTGATAAAAACTAATCCGATCAACAAGAATCGAAAACCCACACAAAACAGCCTAAATAGGGAAAAATGAACATTTCAGACGTCTGAGGGTTAATCCAGACGTATTGACAGATAAATCAGACGTCTGGAATTAGTCTCTGCCATTTTATTTCTGCGTTCGTATACATTTTTCCTCCAGGTCTTTAACCAGACGTCTGAAATTAGAAACCAGACGTCTGGTTGGTTCAGTTGGGCAGAAATTACCCTGGGCCAATGATGGCCAAATTGATTCGGAAGCAATCGGACGAGCGTCGGAGACTAGAGATTTATGCCAAGCGACAACCCAGCCTTACAGGATCTTCAATACACCCCAAATAACATGTCCAAACATCCATGTAGGACTTTCTTAAAATTGGGCTTCAAAAAAAAATGGAAAATTCACCAAATCAATTCAAACAAAAGCAAATGGATATGAATAGATGTTAGGAATTCATACCTAACAACAATGAAAGTTATAGACGTAGCTGTAAGTTCAAAAACTCAACTTTGAACTCAAAACACAAGGAAGGAGAAGCTTTAAAACGAAGCAAGACCAATTCCTCCTTAATACACCTCCAGAATCTTCAATCCATTATCAAAGGTGAAGTTTTTCCTAAGTTAAGTTATAGGAATTTCTAAAAATTGAAGAGAGATTGAGATGGAGAAGATGAATGGGATTCTTACCTAAGCTTCTCTTTGATTTTATAACTTGAATTTGAATTCCTAAGAGAATCTAGGGGATAGGAATTTTAATTTCCAATCTTTTCCCCCGTTTTTCTCTTGAGCTTGAGTGTTAGGAAATGAGCAATGAAATGAATGAAGAGGAGTTGAGTTAGAGAGTTTGATAGAGGAGTTGGGTTCTCTTATTGGGTTAGTGGGCTGAATCCCAAACCCAAAGCCCCAAGTGAAAACATCAAATTCTAATTAACTCCAAACATATCGATGTTTATACTCAAAATGGTCGCAAACGTCATTTTGGACTCAATGGAAATGGTCTTGAGTCCTAATTTGACTGTTTACAAAAAGTAACATTTTGGACATAAATCGGACTAATGGTGCCATAATTAAATAAAACATTTAAATCCACAATCGTAAAATATGCGGGCTGCTACATATAATAAGTAAAATAAATATATATTTTAGTGTTAAGGCTTTACATTAATCTACCTTAACACGTTTTTAAGCATTGTTGTACAATTTGCATATAATATCAGTAACACGTCGAAGTTAGGGATGCGCCGTAATACGACAACACTATACCAAAATCGTAGTGTTCTCGTATAGGGATAAAAGTGTGATAAGGCACTTGAGGCAATTCCCAAGATAGGATACTGCTAGTTCAGGTCGTAGGGCTGGTGGTAGCGCATCATAGCCACAACTGCTCACCGCGTCCATCCATCCCATATTGAGTCAAAGGGAGATTATCCCAAAATGAAGGTGCACCAATCGAAACCAACATCAAAAGTAATAGTATGGACCAATCGCAAGAAGAAAACTGAAGAACGAATGACTGCTAAGGGCAGCTAGCTCGCTTGGCCCTATCAAGCTGTCTTATTTTAGTCATTTTAAATTAGCACAAGTGTTGAAGTTTATACATCATCATTCTCTTTCTTCAAATCTAGCAAATGTAAGTCAAATCCAACCACTTCATTTTGGAGTCTCCTCTACGTATACAGTTGTTAAAGTGGTTCCAATATTGACAAAGAATATGCCAATAAGAGGCCCTAGTCTCTATAACAACCAAACATTGTTTCACACACCGGTTGCTACTTTTACATTTCGAAAACAATTCATACTTGATATCAAAATATCATATCCGCTTCAAAATATTATTCATTTCAAAATATCATATTCAGCTCGATATGTTATTTTCACTTGAAAATATCATTCATTCAAATTTCTCAATTTACTTTGAAAATCGTTTCGAATTTCAATTTAGGTTATAACTTCATTTAACCAAATTTTCTTTTAAATCCAAGATTTAAATATAAAATAATCTCACTTTGACTAGTTTGAATTGTTTAAAAAGTTACAATAGTTCGATAAAATGGTTTAGATATTAAAATGGTTTATATAGGAAAATAGTTTGGAAAATCAAAATAATTTAGATATTTAAAAAGATAAATTTTAAACAGTTTATATTAAAATAATTTCAAAATCAAACTGATTCAATTCCAAATCATTAAACATAAATCATCTTCAATTTCAATTCAATTCAAATCGACTCAATTTCGATTTAAATTAGAATAAACTTTTACTTCAATTCAAATTCAAATCCATTTCAATTTCAATTTTTATCTTTAGCTTTAAATTCGATTCAATAATTTGATTCATTGGTTTAAATCTTAATTCAATTCTAATTTTAAACCATTTCAGTTTATATCATTTTTGAGTTCACTTTCATAATGTCGATTTAAATCATTTAAATTCAATTTAACTTCGATGTTCAATTTGATGACCAGATCTTTAAAAATAATTCATTTTCGAGTTTAAATTATTTTAAATAAATTAATTACCATAACTTGAATCATATTTCAATTATAAATTCAAATTTTAAATTCGATTATTTAAATAATTCCTGTTAACAAATTTCAATTTCAACGTTTTGAGCTCAAGTTCGATAATAATTCAATTTCCATAAATTTGGTTTTCATTACTCTAAATCAAAATCATTTAAAAAATTTCAAACGAAAATTTTTAAAATTATTTAATTTAACTAATTCGATGTCCATATATAATTTTCTATCCTATGGCCAAATGAATAGTTATTTCAATTTAATTTCAAGGATACATATATGTCATTTCAATCCAAATCAAAGTGTCATAGGTATATATCATTTCAACCTATTTCTTAATTTATTAAATAATTCAAATAACTGTTTTATATGCTATCAAAAAAATTATAGGGTGATAATAGGAATACGTGAAAATAAATAAACATCCAATCATCGAAAATATCAACTAATAACATCCATCACAATCAACATCCAAATCAGTCAAATATCATACGATTTAAAAATTATAAATAATCGGAAATTTTACTAGCAGTTTAATTCCAATTTCAATTTAACTGTTAATTCAAAATTTCTAACATATAAATTTCTACGTCAATTTCCACGTTAGTTAAATTTACCAAACAACAATCAATAAATTTAAAACACTTCAGGATTTCAATTTAACTAACATAAAAATTAATTTAGTCATTTATGAGCATTTAAAACACTCATCTTTATTTGAAACCGAAATTTTTTCAACTTTAAATAAATTCTACTTCGTTTCCACGACGTAGATGATGTGGATACGAATCTCAGGCTACTCATTTCGCTTGAATTGGACCACATATAAGAAAACTACGATTTAACTAACATAACGATTTAATTAAAACTAATTAACATACTAATTAACTAAGTACCTATTTATTTACAATCTGATGGCTTAGATATTTAGAATGTTACATAAGATGAGTACACCAAATCCTGGACTAACTTTGCATAATGGATTGTTGACCAGAAGGCACTTGTTGGAATAATTCTAAAGCCATAAATATTTTATTTTATTAACCAGATAAAAATGAATTTAATAGTGTCTCTATTTGTATGTCTACATATAAAATTCAAAGAACACTGGAAGTTACTCATAAGGGCACTGGTAAAGTTAAACAGAGCAAATATTTTATGTAACGAACCAATTTCAATTGTTCAAACAAAATCCAAGTATGTCTATTTCTAATATGTACTATAGATTTGAAGGTGTAATGCATTCTTTAATAGCATTAGGTAAAAAAGTTTCTGAAGAAGACCAAGTTAGAAAAATCCTCAATTAACTCCCTTTAGAATGGGATCAAAAGACATTGGCAATAGAAGAGGCTAATGATATTAGTACTCTTAAAATCGAAGAGTTAATAGGCAATTTAATGTCCTATGAAGCATAATTGAAGGGCGGAAGGGAAAGCAAGGCGATAGAAAAAAGATCCATCACTTTCAATGAAATAACTGACGATCAATATTCAGATGATAACAATGACGAGAAAATTGCTTTCATGACCACTTTTTTTAGAAGTTCCTAAAGTATAGAAAGACGAACAACTTCAAAATGAAAACTATACTCCTTGAACCGCGACTAGATGCTTCAAATATGAAGAACCCAACATTTTCAGAGAGAGACTGTCCACATCAGAATAAATCAAAGATCACACCAGTTACTAATTCATTTAGAAAAAGTAAAGGAGCTTACATAGAAACATTAGAGGATTCAGATACGTCCTCAAGCGACAATGAACTATAGTCTGAGAATGTGATATGTGTTTCACGGCAACAACTGGCTGGTCTGAATTGATCGACAAAAAGGGCAAAAATTATACCTTTTATTTAATAATTTTTATTACATTTTTGGTTTGTTTTTGGTTTTTAGGAAAACCCTATAGATTAATAATAATATTGGATGAATACAAGTATATAAGTACATATATAGGAATATTTTACTATTTTATTCTTTAAAATTACGGCTTATACGTCGACATACATGAAGCATATATGTTGACATACATGCTAGAAAATTGAAAATTGAAATTTCATTTCAAAATTCAAAAATCAAAATATAAACTTCCCTCTCTTTTGCACCTACTCCTATGTTTTGAAATGGCATCTTTTTGATCAGAGAACATTATTCTTCACTCTCTATTAATTCAATCTAACTTTATCCATTCATTCGCTCATTTTATTTCAAATTTCAAAAATCTCTTCATGCTCTCATCTCCTCAAATTCAAAAATGGCCTCCTTAAGTCAAAGTGCATCAGGCTTTCTGAGTGAACCAAATGCTTTGTTTAATGATAAAGAAGCCATTGAAACCTATGTGGAGTACGCTACTTCCGGAAAAGCTTTTCCCGAAAGATTTGCTAAATTTGAAGATTTCTCCTCTTACGGTTCGCAAGATATTTGTTTTAAAAATGAAAATTTTGGTTTAATTAACTCTTCTAAAAATGATTTTGTTTGTTACCTAGATTTGGTCAAAATGTTTTATGCGAATTTAAATGGAAAAAAATTTCAAGAAGAAGAGAGACAAATTTGAAGTACTGTTAAGACACTCGAATTGTTTTAAATTATGAACTTTTAGGTCATATCTTGGTTGCAAATCTAGCGAAATTGACCTCTCTACTTTTTAATGATCAAAATCACGTTGTTTTTCACAACATTTTCCAAAGCGATGAAGAATTTGATTTTAAAAACAAGAATCTTTGACCATAATCAAGGCTATGCATCTCATTTTACAACAAAGTGTCACTCTGAGGATGGGTAATTATAACAACCCTACTCAAAAAAATCTAAATGCTTTTTTGCCATTTGTGGAAAATTCAACATCAATTGGGCATAAGTTATTTTATATGACCTTATTCAAAGAACATTTCTAGACACAAGAACACAATCTATCATGATGTGTATTTTACTTGAATTTTCAAATATATTGGTGTTGATTTAAAAGGAGAATAAACCCTTTTTCGAAAAGTTTCCAATAAGGCAAACATCTTTCTCATGCACATTCCACCATTTTTTAAACCATATGAGACACTTTCCAAAAAGGAACAAAGGTTGGCATATGAAGATAAACAAGCAATTCAAGAAGAAGAAGAAGGCGATGAGATGGATGTGCAAGAAGAAGAGGATGGGGAAGAAGTAGACATTTCTTTGAAAAGTTTTGACAAACCACATCACCCCTCCAATAAAGAGATCCTAAGAAAAACTTCTTTAAAACCAAAATAAGCTTAAACATCCATTTAATAAAAAGTTCACTTCTCTTTCCAACAAAGTAGACAAATACTTTGGAAAGATCATTCACAGGCTTGGTGGAAATTCATCATCATCATCTACGTCTTTCTAAACTTATTTAGTATTGCTTTATAATATCTAGATCTATATTCCTTAGTACTGTGTGCTTTTTGTTTAAGTACATGTCATTTTTATGTATTATTTTTGAAATATATGTACCTTTCAATCCTAGGCAATGAAATATATTTCTTATTGCTCTAAAACTTATGAAATTTATAATGGTATTGATAAAAAGAAAAATTATAACAAATACACTAGTTTTGAAATTTTAGGTACATATGTCGACATTCATAGTATAGATATGTCAACGTAGAATGGCAAGTCCACAAAAATTTTCTAAATTCAAAATTAAAATAACTACTACCTATTTAATTATTTCAACTGACTTTTTACTCATATATAAACCTATTTCTTCCAGATAACTCACTCATCATTTTATTCTATACCCACTTTTCATTCGCAAACATCTTTTTACAAAAATGTCTTCTCCATACCATAAATTATATGAAAACTTTGAAAAAAACTCCTCAATCTTTCAAGGATATTCTCTCTTTTATCTTAAGAAAGTAAAGATTTTAGATGAAATTCCAAGGTGGACAGAAAAAGGAGGCCTTTGCTTTATCTACTTCTTCGAAATCCCAGGGAGGCCGCAATAAAAATACTATGGTAAGCCCTAATTAATATATTGGGGTGCAAGCCATACTAAAGAAGCTAAGTGACTTTCGTCACCTAAGTAGAGAGTTTGAGAGTGACTAGTATGGTGACTACTTGTAGAGTTAAGTCAAATGTAGATGATCAAGGAACAAGAAAAGCATTTAGATGCACTTCGATGGATGATTTCCTCCTTAATCAATGATAAACCATCTAGTGACCCAGAGTGCAATATTAATAAGGAAAATGAAGATTGGGATGCCATAAAAGCAGTTACAATCACTGGTTCTAGCAGTTGGGTTGAAATTCTATAAAACGTCTAACTATTAGGTTTGAACTTGATATGTAAATATTCATATTTATATATAGTTTTAGGATTTGATTTGGTTTGGTGTGTACAATTGAATTGGGTTGTTTGTCTTTGTATGGATTGTTTAGGATTAACATTTGGAGTGTTTTGGATGTTTGATTGATTATATCATATGTATAAGATTGATTTTAGTTAATAAAAAATAGTTTTTGTTAACTTATTGCATCATATATCATGTTTGGTATAAAATAATATAGTCTATAAGGATATTTTATAATCATTATATATTATTTATCATATAATTTTCATATATATCATTTATCTAATTTAACATAGTTATTGATTTTGACTCTATAGTATCTAAGTATTTAATTTATGGTGAGATTTTACTTCACCAATTTTTAATGATGACAAAGGGGGAGAAAAATATAAAATATACATATAAATATATTTAAGGGGAGTTAGCTAACTCATGGGGTATTACTTCATATTTTATATATAGGAATAACTAATGGTTGTCATCATCAGAAAATGGGAGATTGTTATTACCTTACTTATTGATTTTGATGATAACAACCTTAATAACAACAATATACATTCACATAAAATATAGATACTAATGATTTTCCAAGTTATATAGTATATAATGCGATATAATACAGGTATCGAATCAAAGATCGTATAGTGTAAAGACTCAAGAAATGGACAAGAAGACGTATGAGTATAGTGACCAAGATATGAAGATATCAAGACTTTAATATAGTGCATAGAGTCGTAGAATTTTGTTAAAGTCCCTAGTAGCAATATTTGATCTCTATCTCCTATTTTTTTTCAAACATGTTCTAGTATATTTAAAAATATTTTACAAAAGATTTTCAGACTTTAAAATGTTTATAAACTATGTTTAAATTATTTTACAAAGTATCAAATTATTTTACAATGTATTGTATTTTCAAAATGTTTGAAAAAGAAAAGTGTTTTCAAATTTCATAAGCATATGTCGACAAATACCTATATGGTATGTTGACATACACGCTGCAAATCAGTTTTTCAAATTTTGAATTGAAGTGTCTATTCGTCACAACTGTTCACAAACAGACACATTTGTTTATACACTATATATAAGAGGTTTCAAACAAACTTTCAGTTGGTTATCATCTTATTTTCTTCGCATCTCTTACTCTCTTAAAAACTCCATTGAAATTATACTCTTTTCTCTTCATAATCAAATAAAATTAATTCATATTTCTTTGTATTGATTCAATAGTACTTTCTTACTATTTTAAAATCATCTCTCTCTTAAATCAAAGATCAAAGTGATATCCAAGAGGCTATAGAAACTATTGTATCCAAAGTTCAACAAATTGTATTTGGAAAAACTATCAAACTCTATTGTATTTGCTTGGGTGTGATTGTAACTTTTTCAAATCAATTGGGCATGCCTGGTACCCAAAAATCCAAGTGGATGTGCTTGTAACCCATGCAAATCAAGTGGGTGTACCTTAAGCCTAGAAAATCAGGAGGGTGTGTCTCCTATCCTCGAAATCAAGATTGTAATTGGGTCTGCCTTCTGCCTTTTTAAAAATTAGAGTTTGAAAAGAAATCTGTATAGGAAATTTTACAGGACTGGATGTAGAAGAAATCTTAACTAATATAAAACCCTCGATGTTATCTCTCTACACTTTAATTTATTTCTTTATTTTTATATGTGATTGGATCTGCGATTGATTACTAATATAATCCTATATTGAAAATCTATGATTCAATATTAAACTTAAAAGAAATTAAAAAAGATTTATAAATTTTGCAAAACACTATTCATCCCCCCTTTAACGTTTAATTAGCCTTAAGATCCACAATTCTACGACCCATAATATGCTTGGCCAAAGTATACATCGAAAGAGTGATGGTCAAATTAAATTTTTTGTCATGCTTCTACGCATGGACAAAGCACCTATGTACGAAATGGTGGTCAAATTAAGCCTTAGATTCAGCCTCTACTTTATGCAAATGCAACCGTATAGGGAAGGATGAACAACTAAGCTCTTGACACAATGAACAATATAATAAAAACAAACATTTAAAAGAATTTAAATGAGCCATCGAACAACCATCAAAAGGTAGAGGTGCAGAAAAGACACCCTTTGAATGAATTATAGAATCTCAAGCCCATTTTGCCAAGGGTTGACCAAAATTCCTAATAAATTGATAAGAAATAGTAAGAAGCTTTTCAACGGGATAACTAGTAGCCTCCACCTTGCAGTGAAATCTGTTTGTTTCGATGAGGAAAGAAAAGTGATTTTCAAAAGGCTTTAAAAGAACTTTCATACTTTCAAAAGCCAATTTTGAAAAATGACTCTTAAATTGATACATGTTCGGCTTTTGTGTCAACTATTTTCCATGTGAAGCTATGGGAACCTTTCATATTTCAAAGTTATCTCTATGTAAAAAAATTCACCTTTCAACCAGGTTTTCTATTAGGTGTATCAAAAAGAACATTTTCAATAGTAATGATAATTATATATATAAGATTATAAAAACATTCATGTTTTAAATATATTTTAATAAAATAGTTTGTAGTAAAATTATATTACACCCCTAAAAGTTTTAAGTTTAAAAGCTATCGTAAGTCTAGACGCATAAGCCATCAATGATAAATACATGGCAACAAGGAATGGAAATTCGAAAAGAATAGGAGGCCAGGCTAGACTAGAATTTTACTTAAGCTAAAGTGTAAGAAACCTTCCAATGGAGGGGCGAGTGTTAGACACAAAATATACAACTATGAATAAGGTGTATAGATATCAAAAGTTGACGATACAAACATCGAGGAAGCTATTGAATGTTAGAGAATAGGCTATTGCATGGTGAGGAAAAAGCCCATCGAATGTTGAGGAATAAGGCCATCGCATATTGAGGGATAAGGCCATCGCATGTTGAGGAATAAGGCTACCGCTTGTTGAACTAAAATGTTATCGCATGTCAAGAAGGAGAAGCTATCACATATTTAAATTTAAATCTATTAATGATATTAAAAATTATCATCGATAAAAGGCTATCAACAGCACAAAAAACTATTGATGATGAAAAGGAGTTATTGAAGATATAGAAAGACGCTATTAACGAAATAGAGACAATTAGGATGCTCCAAAAGACATGCTTAACAAAATATTTTAATAATTTCTCATTAAGCATATTAATTCAAGAATATGCAAGGTAAGGAGATGTAGATGACATTTCAACACAAAAGGATGGAGATAATTCAACTATATTAAGAGCTAGCACATTAATATCGAAAGAAGTTTACGACTAAGAGGTAATAATAGTTCCAAAGCATTCTTTGCCACCTTCGCCAATGCTATGATCAAAATAGCAATCCACATGAACTATTCCAAACCAGAGATCATGAAATATCTCACCATCAAGACCATTTATTTTACCAAATCATCAATTTTTGTCAATTCTAAGCAACAAATATTAGTAAGCCATGTAATTCTCCAACTACAATAAATAAGGATGCATCTCCACATGAGAAGGGGTTCCTCTCATTTTGCTCTTTATTTGCATAAATAATTTTTTGGACTTGACATTTCTGAGCTCACTCGAGAGCTTGAGGACTATTTTAAGGGTTAATGAAGAAGGAGACGACTTGAACTTCTAGATATAAGGACCCGTATAAATAGGAAATTGCACATTGACCCTACTTGTTATATTTTGAACTATAAAGAAGAAGATGACTTGCACCTTTATATATTGACTAATGGAAAAAGAATATTACATATGTACTTTAACTTTATATTGCTTGCATATGAATGGAATATGACATGAATTTTGGATATTTTGGGAAATTTTTTATTTTGACTATAGGCATATTTCAAAATTTGATTGAAAAATATATCCTTAACTATTTTTGGATATTGGACCATAAATTGGTTTAATAATTATTACTTGAGGAAATAACTGTAAATTAATTTCGAATATATGAGTATGTTATTTACCTTTTCATTTTGTATGAGTTTTATATATTTACTTTGAGTTGTTCTAGGTTTTTCAACATAATGAATAAATTTTGATGTAATGTTGATGTAATGTTGATGTATTTAATGTTAGATGAGTCATTGGTAATATTTCTTATTTTATGTTATAAACATATATAAATAAACCATCGCTTAGTTTCATAGTCAGATAAAATTAAGTAACCAGTAGTTTGAACATTTTCACCTAGTGACCCACTTTGTTTAACATATGAGATTAGTGCACAAGCATAGATGGTGTTTGATACAAATTTTTGGCGTTAAGAGTCAAGGGCCATGTCATTTGGTATCTGAACAAGATAAGTGACTACTTGAGTCTTTAGTAGGTTTAATTTGTCTAGTGCAGACTAATTTACACCTTAATTGGGTTAAAGATAGGATGAGAGAGCGTACTTGTTAATTTTTATACGCTTTATGTGTATATGCATATGAGGTGCATTTATAACCATCATTACACTACCTAAAAATGATGTTTGTTTATGATGACCTCCGTATGGGAAATATGTGTTATAAGAGTGGGTAGGATAAGCATTAATAGTATGGTTGCCTGCTAGTTATAATCCGAGTACACACATATATTGTTAAGATATTCAATGAAAACTTAAATCTTAATAGACAAATTTATTATTGAATTTGGTACTATGTTTAACGAAAAGTATTTTGCTAGAAAACTACATAATATAGACGAGAATATACATTGTTGATTTTGATGGTATTTTACTAAAGGGAAAGTGTACATTTTTGAATCAAAAATGCGCTATATGTGTATTTTTGAACTTAAAGTAATTTACCAAAACTTTTACATATGACACATTTAACTTAAGGCATAGGATATTTTAATCTGAAATATTTTTGTAAAAGGAGAATTCTTTGTGAATTATCTTATTGAACTATATCACAAAAGAATATTTAGTTTAAATATTTGGAAAATATCTTATTTGGAAATTGTTTTTGGTTATAAAATGTTCTTTTGAAAAGTATGTTGTGAGAAATATAATTTTGAAAATATGTTTTAATGTATTGTTTTTGAGAAATATTTTGGTGGAAGATTTATTTGGAGGTAAAGAGAAAATGCTTTTATTCGAAGTTTATTTTAAAGAAATAATTTCTGATTTAAAGAATATTTATCTTAAAGGTATTGGGGGAATATATTTTTAGTTGGAAGACTTTCTTACGAAATATTCTTATCAAGGAAATATTTGATAATTTTTTTTGTATTTTTGTATACCATTTTTAGCAGAGTATGTAGAAAACACTTTGTCAAAAGAAAGATAACATTTTGTTTGAGGTATATTTATGTAAAAATATGTTGAGCCTTAGAGAATATTTTGCTCAAAAATGGTTTTGGTTAAAGTTATTTTAACATGAAAATCCCTTTTTGTTAGGAAAAAATATGGAAGAAAACCATTTTCGAGTCGAAATGTTCTGAAGTATTTCAATTTAAAAGTATTTTATTAGGAAAATTTTGGAAACATCCAATGAGGGAAAAGAATTAATGTCACAAAATATCTATTTTGAGAATACACTATTGGGAATATATTTTGTTTGAAGAGACTATTTTTTTTAGGAAAATAGTTGAAGGAATAAAATATTTTGTTTTAGAAGTAAAACTTTAAAAAGGGAAATATTTGGTTGTGAAATGTTTCGCTAAAAAAACTTTTCATAAAAATATTTATTTAGGGAAGCAAAGTGACAAAATATACTTGGATAGAAAATATTCACTTATTTTAGAAGTATTTTTGTCGAACAATTTTGGTAAAGATGTTATAATAGAGAATATATGAAGTAAATAGTAATATTCTACTCCAGAAAAAGGATAGGAAGTAAGTCATTATTGACTTTGAGATTAAAATACCAATAAAAGTATTTTTAACAACTTTGAAAATGGTATGGTTATTTACGAGATTCAATGAGTTATCGTTAACTACTACTTATGAAACAAAAAGAAATTTAATAAATAGTACTAATAGATTTTAGAAGATTTGTGAGAAAATTGTAACAGTGTATTTTTAATTGCATTATTTTCTTAAAAATAATAACAGTAAGATTATTTTGAAAACTGCATAGAATATTTTTGATGTTCGGCTAAATAGTGATAAAGAGATTATAGTAAACTCGTATATGTGTTAAGATAGTTACTAAAGTTTACTATTTTGAGTTGTATCTGCTGTTGTTGGGCATTTGATGGGTGGCATAAAGCATGGGACTATAGGATGACATGATTTTTTCACTCAAGATCCATTAAGATGATATAGTTTTTATGCTAACTTTGTGCGTGAACATCCCCAGTGAGTTATATGGGTGCCTATATTATCCACTTCAATGGGAGGTGGGCTTGATGTTGTGATTATTCACTTATGAGAATAGAGTAGAGATGTTTGATATTGGGTAGAAAATTTAGTTTTATTTCACTATTGTCATTCACTCAGAAGGATTTAAATATGAGGCAGCAATGTTAATTAGAATTCCTCGCGTCATATGATATTGACATTTTATATACACCCCAGAAAGCAAACGTAGTAGGAGATGTGCTAAGCAGAAGGCATGCCATTATAGCTTATCTGGTGACTTCGACTCTTTTGGAAAGAATTGCTAGCAAGCAAAGTGAAAATAGGCATCTATAAAAGATAATTGAGGACATAAGAAAAGGGTGGGATTCAAGCTTGGAAATAGATAGCCATGGGTACTACGGTCGAATGAGAGAATTTGTATTCCAATCTTGATAGCTTAAGATGGGAAGTTTTAACTTAATTCCATCAATCCAATCATAATAGTCACCCTAGAGTTCACACGATGTACAAAAACATAAAGCAAACATTTTGGTGGAAAAATGTGAAGAGGGACATATTCATTCATGTTAGCAAATGTGCCAATTGCTAGAAGATCAAAAGTGACCAACAAAAGACTGTAGGACTACTTCAACCTCTTGAAACTCTAACATGGAAATGAAACCAATTACCAATGGATTTCATTGACAGCTTGCCTTGAACAAGGAAAGAAAATGAAGATGTTTGCGTTATCATAGATCGATTGAAAAAAGTGCATGCTTTATTTCGGCAAAGCCGACAAGGACTGCCTCAAGCCTTGTAGATATATACTTAAAGGGGATTGTTCATTTGCATGGAGTTTTTAGCAACATAGTAAGTGATCTGGGTCCAATTTTAACCAACCGATTCAAGGAGGCATTACAAACAGCTTTGGGAATAAAGCTCAGTTTAAGCACTGCATATTATCCCCATACTTATGAGCAAACTAAGACAGTAAATAGAGTATTAGAAGGTCTTCTGAGAGCTTGCATTTTAGACTTTAAAGGTTCGTGGGAGGATCATCTTCATCTTGTGGAATTCTCTTATAATAATAGCTACCAAGCAAGTATTAGCATGGCTCTGTGTTAAGCCTTACATGGTCATCCATGTAGATTACCAACATATTGGATCAAAACCGAAGATCAGCTAGTACTTGGTCCTGGTATGATGCGAGAGGCCTCGGAGAAAGTAGATATGATCAAGAAGAAGGTGAAGGAAGCTCAAAGTAGATGAAAAGTAACGTCAATCAACAAAATAGGAATTTATAATTTTCAGTTGGAGATTTTTTATTTTTGAAAATATCTTGGTTAAGAGGAGTAGTGAGATTTGGAAGGGCTGAGAAGTTAACACCACGATATATTAGACCTTTTCCCATTCTTGAACAAATTAGCCCATTAGCCTAGCTAGTGGAATTACTAGAAAGGTTAACAGGTGTGCATAATGTCTTTCATTCGTCCCATTTATGAAAGTACATGCATGACCCATAACTAATTATAAAGGGAGCTAATCAGGAAGATTTAGAAGTAGTGCTAAACTTGGCAGTTATCAGGCGACCAATTCAAATCATTGATCGTCATGAGAGGTGGTTGCGGAGAATGGTTGGGAGATTAGCTAAAGTTCGATAGAGTAGTATGCTGAAGATTGCACCGGGGAAATTGAGGATTGAATGAAGAAAGCTTATTCAGAATTTAGGATTGATGAGTAGTTTGTGTATTGTATTGATGTAGTGAACTCACCACCTATGGTATGACCATTTATCATATTTCATCATATATAATATCTGTTTTTTAAAGACATCTTCTTCTTGCGTTAATTTTGGAACGGAATTCTTTAAGAGGGAAAGAATACAGTGACATATAGTTTATCACTTTAATTTGGGATATTTGATTAATTATAAATATTCAAATAATTGTTTTATAAGATAAATATTCATTTTAGCTATTATTTAATGATAAAAAAATTATTTTCAAGTTTTGATTACATAAATAAAAAGTTTGATTAAAAACTAAAAATATGACCAGAAATCGGACTCTGAATTTACAGCGGTTTGAAAAATGGGAATGGTTTTAAGTTATAGAAACCATATTTTAACATTCAAACACATGCATACACATGCATATATACATATAAATGTGTATCATAATCAGTCAAACCAAAGCCAAAAGAAATATCTAAACATACATGCATATATACTCCTTATGTATAAACAACTACAGCTTGAAAAAGCAAACTCACCATCACTCTTTTAAGGACAAGCACATAGGGTGGCATATAGGGAATGGGGTGGGTTCGGCCGAAAGAAGGGGGAGGGATGAGTAGTACAAGGGTGAGGTGATGTGTTATGATGATGTTCATGATATTTTACACATCATTGCCTATAAATAGCAAGGCATACCATCACAATTCATTCACTCATCCAATCCTAGAATTCCTAAGCTTCTCTTCTTCTTCTAAGGCACAACAATGGTCTCTATCTCCTTTTAAAAATATTCTAAAATCGATTTGAAGTTCTATAGAAATAATCATAAGATATAGGGAGATATACAACTTTAAACTCAAGATTGAGTTAGTGATCACCTCTTTTTTCTTTTGGCTTGGCTGAGCTCATCAAGAGCCACCCCACCTCTCCACCATCTCAAGTACAAGGACGAGCACACCCAAGGGTCCTAGGGCAAGACTCATAAGCTTCAGTATGGAAGTAGTGGCACTATAGTCGATTTTGTAACACTAAAAGTTAGATCGGGAAAGCATATATATAAGGGTTACTCCATTAGTTTAGTTTATTAAACTATAAAATAATATGATATGTTTTTCCATGCTTGCTTTATATGATTGATCATCATGTTTTAGATGGGACAATATGTTTGCTTGGTTGTAGAAATAATTCATGGAAAATACATATTGAATTTACACAAAGAAACCGCTTTCTTTATATAAATTATAAAGATGTATATAACCTTGTTAAGCTCTCTAAACATAAGAAATATTATCATAAATGGTTTGAAATAATTCATAATAGTTTTATAAACATTTACCAAGTGTTTCCACAAAGTTTTTAAAAGTTTGGAAATTGATTCAAAATTGAGCTCGTCGCATAACGGCACTTCGCGATTTCACACCATAAAAGTTAAATCAGTGTGTAGAATGGAATATAGCTCGGAATTATTTGGAATAAGAGTTTTCCAAAATCTTATAACTATAATTTTCAAATAAAGAGGAAAAATCAAGATTTCATTAATTAAAGATTTGGATATGTCTAACTCAAAATTTTAAAATAATCCCTTTTTGTCAGTTCGAAAACCAAAGTTTCAAATTCTTTTTAAATTGATAATTTTAACTTTTAAAAAAATATGTAATAAATTCTAAAAATATGTTAAAATTTTAAAAGAGTTTTAAATGGAAAAATTGGACATATAAGAGGTCTAAAATGAGATTTGTGCGACGAATCCCTTAAAAGCACTATTTACCATCAATTTTAGCGAAGGAATTTGAAAATTTGAAAATAAGATTTAAACTTGGGTTTTTATTCTTGAATCCTTTATAATTGTTTTTCAATTAAGAAATCAAGAATTTTTAAAGGGTTTAGGGTTGATCAAATATCTTGACCCCCTAACGGGATATAGAGAGATGGTCTTTAGGCTTGGGTTTGAAAAACCAGTTTCCTGCTCTACCTAACTTGCTGGACTGGCTCGACGGAGGGGATTGTTAATTTGATTAACTCAGATGATATTTTCTTAATATAAAAGAAAAGAGACTTGGAATTTTTCAAAGAGTTAAACGAAATTTCAAATAAGATTTTGATGGCAAAGAGAATGTTCTGGTTAAATTCTGTATTAAATTTCAAGGAGGGAACCCATTCTATCCATATGATTTTTACCATCATTCGATGAATAGTACCGGTTGAATATGGAAATTAGTATCGAGTATAATTAGTCTTAGATATATGAATCCCTTCTACTCAGTACTAATTGGTTTGTATATATAGCGAACAAAGTCTTAAATAACATTGTTTTTAACCCATTATATGATATGTTATGTAAATAGGATCTCCATTAAGATTGAAATTATATAAGATGGAAATATTTTTCCTAAGTAATTTAAAGGAAATGATTTGGTATATCCAAAGTCAAAAGAGGCTTTATAAATATGTATATACAAAGGAAAAATGGTTTATAATATATCTCTAAAGATTTTTTATTGGATATAAGGATACTAATTGATTGAATGATGATCATCAGTCACCTACAATCTTCACATCTTTTCTGTCGATAATTGTTTTGGAGAGACCGGGATCGGATTTGGGGATTCTTATCTAAAAACCGCTTCGAACTATTATGCGCATCCGAAAGTGAAGACATGTCGAGGATAATGATTTTAAAATCTTTAATGCAAGGATAGCTCACTGCTAATCCTAGGGTTGATTCCTAAATAGGATGTAGTAGGAGTACTTTTAGTTTGTCCTGTTTCTAGACAACTTCTATGGACGAATGTCTGACATTGCATTTCTAGGACCACGTACATTGGTTTTAACAAACGTACATCGGTTTGATGGTGTAGGAGGTAACACCTCTTATACTTAATACCCTTCCCTAAGGCGTGTGAATTCGGAAGTTTACTTTTATCGAAACCAATAAGTGTGTTGTCAAAAATGGAAATGTGGAATTCAAAGAAGGATTTGTCATGTGAAAAGTGAAATGTTACCTTAAGCCTCACATATCGGTAATGGAAAAAACAGGATTGATGCGGTTGGGCTATGTGGGTCACACCTATTAGGATATGATCATCACCTTTCTAAATCACCCTCCATGTTTTAGGTTTGTTATGCATGCTTTGGGATCCAATGATAGGCCGAGAACGATCGGGGTGATGAGATATTTGGTACTATCTATGGTAGAGGTAGGCCGGTTGTGTGCTGGTAGATGGCAGCAGGGTTGTGCATCGGTACTTTCCTTTGGAGACGTACCGTCGGAAGATAGTCCCTTACCTTATCTTTTTTGGAATTCCATTCTCCAATATGTGCCTTTATGGTTTTGACTGTAGAACCTATTATGCTGGAATTTAATTAATGCAACAATTTCAGCTATGATTAATATGATATTTGAAAAGGTTTTCAAAGAATGTCATCAACAATAATATCCCTGATTTTACATGGCAAACATTTTGTTTGTCATAAGGAAAAAACCTATCCGTGTTTATATGTGGCATGGTCCTGTGAGACAAGCTTTAATTTCAAAATTATTTGCTATTTTAAGTTTTCTCAGACGAGTTCCATGATTGGCATGGAGTTTATTTTCTTTTCCCTTAAATGTTGGGTACTGGGCATCCAAGTAGGCAGGTTTAGCTTGGAACATTTTGGAAGAGCTTGGTGCATGGAGTAGATGACCCATCTATAGATAGTTATCCATTTCTTTTTTCATCGTATTTTGTATAATTATATACCAGCACCTGTGTAAGGATAGTAAGTTATAATTATGCCTAGCTAGAGTAATACTTTCCATAACTCTGATACATCATTTTGAAAGTGATTGTACGTACTATCTATATGTAAAAAAAATTATGTTGTTCAATGCGATGTGAGGATCTATATTTATATATTCTATCTTTATTTTTACCCCTACTCATCCATCTCTCCAGCACTTTAATTTGTAGCACATGAATACCATGGATGTACATGTGTCTATTTTCGATGGTCGAAAAGGTGGGTAGTCACACTAGATATCAGAGCTTAGGTTGAACGAACACCTCAACCTCGATGGGGTAGAATCATTAGATATAGGGTTAGTAATGCCTTAGAATGAGTTTAGTCAATGAGAGTGTGTATTGGAAATTTTTATCTCAATAAATATATTCGAGTTATTTTATACCTATCCCCTAAGATAATCTCGTCTATCTATTATGAACTGATACCTTACTATATTTAGATAATAGGAAAAGAGCAACCGAAGAGGATGTAGCGAGGAAATAACAGCACAACGTCCATCAATGGTCAAAGTCCAAGTGTTGCGGTGGTTGAAGATGTAGTAGTTCTTATGCAACCTTGGGTAAACTTTACCGCACTATGCAAAGTTTGTACCAGCTTGGGGGGAAATCCATTAAGGGCACATAATCTAGTATTGAAGTTCAAGCTTGGCTCCAGTCATATATTTGAAGGATTATACATCGATGATGATCGAAAATGGTTCTTAGCCTCTTTGGAATTGAAGGATGGGGCTCTCGCTTAGTGGGAGTTCATTACTCTTAATGAATCGAAAGATAATTTCTCTTGGGAAAGGTTTAAAGAAGTTTCTGAAGAACAATACATGCCCGCTGTTGGAAAGTCTTTCATAGATCTGATGCAAGGAGAAATGACTACGGAAGAGTATTTGAGTAAGTTTAATGAATTACCTTGCTTTGGGCCTAGATTGATAGATAATGCCTTGAAGAAAAAAGAGATGTTTATTTCTTGGATGAAGGAGTAGTATCAGGATAGGATGACCGCTTATGTGAAAGTAACTTTTGTAAATCTAGTGAATATGGGTTTTAGGTATGAAGTTAAAGGCAATATAAATAATAAGAGGAAGAAGCTGTGCTAAGGCATGACCAGTAGAGATCTCAAGAGATCTGGTTTAAGAATGTGGACTGTTGTAACTGTGGAAAGAAGGTTCATCTTTCAAGGCTCTATAGGAGTCCACATGTTCAGAAATAGCAACAGGGTCCCATTTTTTACAGTTTCGAAAAGTCACTGCCACAATGTCATTAGCCTAGACATTGAAAAATGCTTACCCACTAATGAAGAAAGGAGAGTTGCTTAAGGTTTATGCTATTAAGGACGAGCCTTTAACCTCTAAAGATGTAAAGGTTAAGGGAATTTTAGAAGGTAATATCTATGCTAATGAGAATTTAGTTAAAGTATTATTTGATACTGGGGATACCCATAGTTTTATTGCTAAAGGATTGGTTGATATATTAAAATTAATCACAAAATTAGTGGATACTCCCATTTGTGTGTTTCATCCTATAAGCGGTACAACTAATATTTGTACGATTTGTGAAGATGTCCTAATTACTTAACTTTCCTAAAAAAATTCATACAACCTATTTGTTCTTAAATTTATTGGGTTTGACGTTTTACTTGGTATGGATTGGTTATCTAAGTATAAAGCTATTCTTGATTGTGTTAGGAGGACGATGATTGTATGGACCAACTTCAGGAGGTTTTTTGAAATATTATATAAAGAACCTAGTCCATTAAGGGATAATTTCATTTATACACTAGACTCTTCCCAAAAAGATTTAAAAAATACCAATTGTTAAGAAATTTCAGGATGATTTTGAAGAAGTGAAAAATTTACACCCACATTGGTAAATTGAGTTCTGCATTGACTTGATTCCTAGTGCAAGGCCTATTATACATCACATTCATAGGATGGCCCAAAAAGAGAATGATGGGTTGAGGAATCAAACCGATGAGTTGTTAATGAAAGTTTTGATTAGATCTTGTTGCTCAAGTTAGGGCATAGTGGTAAGACATTATGTAGATTATAGAGACCTAAATAAGAAGACGATTAAGAACATGCATCCTCTTCCTCATATAGATGACTTGTTTGATCAACTTCATGGTGATCAAATGTTCTTGCAAATGGATATAGCCACAGGATTTCATCAACTAAGGATAGCAGCAGATTGCATTCCATTAACTGCATTCGGAGCTCTTGATTGTTTTTACGAATGGTTGGTTATTCCTTTAGGGCTGACTAATGTGCCTACTTATGGATCTCATGAATAGAGTGTTTGAGATGTGCTCAATAGATTCATGTTAGTTATTATTGGCGATATTCTTATCTATTCAAAGATCGAGGAGGAACACGGAAGACATCTGAAGATTATATTTGGGATATCAAAGAGACGTGCACTTAAAATCATATTCTCAAAGTGCCATTTTTGGAAGAAGGAGGTAAGATTCCCTAGACATTAATATCAGGGGATGGAATTTCGATTGATCCACGAAAGGTTATAGCTATTCAAGACTGGAAGCAACCATAAACTCCAACAGATGTTCGTGACTTCTTAGGATTGACATGATATTACCGGAGGTTCATTTAGGACTTCCCCAAAATTTCCTCCCATCTAACGAAATTAACCAAGAAGAATGTTAAATTTGACTAGACACAAAAATGCGAGGATGCTTATAGCGAGCTAAAGAAAAGGTTGACCAACACTCCAGTCCTAGCATTGCTGATGGAAGCAACGCTTTGACCACGTGTACAGATGCTTGTGGAGAAAGAGTAGGTGCAGTGTTAATGTAACATGGAAGAGTTATCGCTTATGCAAGTAGGCAACTAAATCCTCATAAGCAAAATTATGCAACGCACGGCTTAGAAATATTCGTTGTGTTCGCATTGAAGTTGTGGAGGCAATATACAAGATGAAAGGTTAGATCTCCTCACAGATCATAAATCTTTAAATATCTTTTCACTCAGAAGAATTTAAATATAAGGCGACAACATTGGTTAGAACTCCTTGCGTCATATCATCTTGACATTTTACATACACATGGGAAAGTCAACGTAATAACAGATGCGCTAAGTATATGGCATGTCGTTATAGCTTATTTGGTAGTGACTCTAAGGATATAAGTAAAGGGCAGGATTCAAGCATGGAAATAGATAACCATGGGGTGTTACGGTTAAATAGGAGAATTGTGTTCCTAATATGGACATCATAACAGAAACTATTAACTGAATGCCATCACCCCAAGCTTAATATTCACCCTGGAGTTCACAAGATGTACAAAGACATAAAAGGGAACATTTTGGTGGAAGGGTATGAAGGGGTACATTTCCACTCATATTAGCATATCTGCCAATTGCCAGCAGATCAAAAGTGACTAGCAAAAGACACCAGGACTGTTTCATATCTCAAAATTCCAACTTAGAAATGGGACTAGATTAAAATAGATCATTGGCAGCTTACCTCAAATAAGGAAAGGAAATGAAGGCATCGGGCTAATCATAGATCGTTTATAACAGCCTAGATATTCGACCCTCGAAAATCGACCTTGATATGACCACTGTATTAAATGTCGAGCAATTGAGTGTTGGAAATATACTAGATCGTTAGAGAAAAGAAGAAAGAGATAGAAGAAGAAAATAGAAATAACAACATAGAAACTCACAATTGCACCAGAACAATATATAATAGATAATAACATGTCTTTGTACAAAAAGAACTACAACTGCTATTTACAAATTACATCATGAGAGCACAACAAAACAATAACACAATACCAGACGATTGTAATAACTTGTCCTCACAATAGCTGAAAATATAGCCTACAATACTCAGCGGAATATAATCAGATACGTGTAATATGTCTTCATCATCCAGCTCGTCTCCTGAGCTCCATAGCATCATATCCTGAATCTGTAATACTCGGTCTAACCCGAGCATTATAATAAAATAACACCCGAATCAGTCTAGAAAATAAGCATGAGATAACACACTCAATTTGAATTATTAAAGTTATCAAAATCCTTCTAAAAACAAAGGTATCTCGTAAGATCATGCCATACATAAACACGATGGGTTTTTACATTACGATAACCAAAACATTTTATATCAAAATCATTTGATATTATAATATTGTCTAGGTACAAATACTTATTCAAATAGTTGAAATTGTTACATTGATCAAATTCTAGCATACTATTTTCTACAACCAAAACTGTAAAGGCACATATTGGATAATGGATTCCATACGAAAGACCAGGCACTAGGTTGGTATCATAGTACTCATTTAGAAAAATGTACCGAGGACCATGCTGGGATCCTCTGCAACACAAGATTGGACAACCCCTAACCTGGATAAACCGAATATGCTATCACCTCGAGTGTTCCTACCCTGTCTGAGTTCTTTCACGCATCATAGTGATAATATCCAACAGTATCTAGAAAGGTGATTAATATACCCTAATTGGGTACAACCCACTTAGCCTTGCTGCATCTCTCTTGATTTTTAGTCATTCCTGGTTGATGAGGTTTGAGGCTACGATTACCTTTTTAAGGAATTTAAACTTGGAATGCTCATTTCCTCCAATAACAGTGTACTAATAGCATTCATCCATACAAGTCTGTTCTAGGTCCGAACGAAAATGAAGGCACTATTCCTACTACATCCATTTGGAATCCCCTCGGGATTAGCAGTGATAAGTTCTTGCACTTCACTGCTCCAACTTCGATTCTATGCTTTTGTCTTCATTTCGAAAACGTACTCGTTGGATCGAAGTGGTTTTCGGATAAACTATCTGATCACGGTATCTTCGAAACAACGTTCTATATTTCCAACAAACTCAAAACCGGTTCTTTTGGAAATAAACAGACGAAAATAAGATTGGAGATCAAACCCTAACCATTAGTGGATGAATTTACTTATCATCGTCCTAGAAGAATGAAATGAGTTTATACATACAGTATAGCACCTCGAACAGTAATTGTACCACATAATTCCCGTGTTTCTTCTAGATATTCCTAAAGTTATGTTTTTGGGTCCAAGTTTGATAGTCGTTTTATTTAACTATCAAATAAACAATCATTCAACCAAACATTTCATTTTCCACTGAAAACCATTAAGTCTCATTCAGTTCAATTTTAATAAGTTAAATCTCTTTATCATACATTATGTGCTTATCTTCCCGGAGTACGTACGTTTACTAACCATTCTTTCAAATTATTTTAAAAACTTTTAAAAAACCGTGGAAATCATCATGCGGTACCCACCATGTATTCACAGCTCAATGATTACGTCACTATCCTAGAGAAATTCAAAACTTAACTGTAGGCAATCTCTGCCTCTTATTCCCCCATGAAAGTATACATTACTTTCCAAAACCTTATTTAATAATTTTCTCAAAACAATACTTATAAATTTCTATTTAAATTCCTGAGTTTAGTTTAGGCAAATACTTTTTAAATAACAGTTATTATATAAGATAATACTAATATCGAATAATTTATCCTTTAAAATAATAACACTAACTAATTCTTAATAATACTTAATATCAACTCTTTTAAACAATTTAATTAAGAAATTAAATATACTTTAAATAAATTAAAATAATTACATAACTTTGAAATGAGAATTAATTCTGATTTATTAATAAGATTCTAGTTGATTTACATGACTCGTTTATAAAAACTTGTAATTTATTTTGACAGTTTAAAAATATTTAACTAACTAATTCTTTGAAACATTTTTAAACACTTTTAAATTACCTAGTCTAATAATTAAAAATCCTCAATTAAAACAACCCAACTTCTCGATAAAATGTATATTTTTCAACTCCAATATAACCAGTCTAAAATTTGTAAATCTCTCTCGATTTATCACCAAATTCATTTACGTCCCAATTCCGTAAATCCCCTTTTCACATTTCTTAAAAAATAAATCTATCATTTATTTTTAAGCCGATTTACCAATCTATTTATAAATCATCACCGAGGATTTATAACTTCAAATTATCAACTGATAACCACTTCACTTTATTTATAAACACTGTTTATAAATCCCACCATTTTCAATTCTAGTTTATAACAGTTTCACATCACATAGATTCATTAAAATTTGATTTCTTAATTAAATTCCATTTAGAAATCAATTTCTCAAATAATCCAAACTATCATTCCAAACCCATACCAATCTCGATTTCATTTCCATTTGTAATTAAGAAACCTAATTTGAGATCCGGTATATTCAGTTTCACATTTATTTCCAAATGCACTTCTTTTGTAACGACCCAGAATTTTCGACCTTGAAAATTAAATATTAATACGTTCACTGTAGAAATGTCGAGCAACTGAATGTCGGAAATTCTAGATTGTTAGAGTGAAGAAGAAAAGAGAAAGAAGGAGAATCAGAAAAACAACAGCCAAAATCTCACATTCACAGCGGATTGAAATATAATATCAAATAATAGCATTTTACAATGAAAAGCTGTAATTCTCGGTTTACATTCAATATATCAGAGTACATCAATGCACAAAAAAACTGGATAGTTGTAGCAACCTGTCCCTGACTATTATCAGTACAATCTCAAATATACAGCGGAAAATACTCCATATGTTCCTGCCATCTAGCTCGCTTCATGAGCTCTAGAAAGTCCTAACCTGAAAATCTGCAATACTCGGTCTGACCCGAGCATTACATTAAAGTAACACCCGAGTCAGGCTGGAAACCAGCGTGAGTAAACCCATATAACTTGAAATACTTACTTATAAAATTTATTTGGAAACCCGGGGGAAATCGTACCTCACTACAAGTTCTTAACTTGTTATAGTCAATCTCTTACTACAAAATAATATCAAAGAACTGTTATTCAGTTTAAATGGCCATGTTACTAATTTATTCCAATCCTGCCTATTTGATTCTAAAATCCAATCTATAAGGGATTATTGTAGGTTACTAATCGAAGTGGTTTGGGGTATTTGCTGATACTCGACCCCGATCTCTTCGAATTCAATACCATCCTTAATCATAGTTGTTTAGGTAAATACAATTCAATTTCAAGTACAGTACGTCATATAGCAATTCATCATCGATATATAACCCATAATATAACAGTTCAACCCAAACATATCATATCACAGAACATCCAAAATTATCAGACTAGATATTAATCCAATCATTCAATACAATCAGTCATCCATAAGCAAGATCAATTTATCATCGTTTCTAATTAATTAAATTTAATTACCAATAAATTGAATTAATTACTTTAGATCTTGCTTAATTAACATTAATTTATTATAAACATTTAATTAATCATCCTTAATTATTCACATTAATTAATTAACCTTAATCACTTACATTAATTAATTATTTTTAAAATAATTACATTAATTAACCTTTAATTAATTACATTAAGTAATTATACTATAAATAATTACATTAAGTAATTATACTATATTTAATTTCATTAAGTAATTGTACTTTAATTACTTGCACTCATCTAGTATCCTTAATTGCTAATTAATGATCCTTTAATTAATCAAGACCTTACTTAAGAAAAGATAAACCCTTTACCTTAGTTAATTCACTTAATTACATCATTTAAATCTTATTAAAATAAACGCTTGACATTAATTTATTATTATCATACAAAATCATCTGAGATCTTTTTGATTACTTAAAGTTTAATACACATACCTAAATCACTTCTTAAATACATCCTTAAATCACATTTGAAAACACCTAGAGATTTAATTAAACAATTAACTTATTATATAATTATTTTAAAACAAAACAATTTATAAACATTTAACTTTAACATTTTAATCTTTGAAAACTTGTTTAAAAACTTGTTTAATAAATTTACTTTGGAAATTTGGTTATCATTCCTTTGAAAACTTTAAAAAATTGATCACGTTTTCCAATTGAAAATCTAGTTATTAAAACTCAGACCAAAACCTGAGCTAACTCTCTCATCTCTCCTCCGATGAAACTTGCGAACCAACCCGAGCGAAAACTCCACACAAACCCGAGTCCTTCCCGAGTCTACCTTTTCTTCTTCCTTCCTCTATCCCATTAGCTACAGAAAACCCAAACCCTACAATGTCCAGTGCACCGTGCACATGCATACGGCTTCAGAATCACCCTGATCATTGCCGCCGACACTCCTCAAACGCCATCGACTTCCTCGACCATGCTCGCAACCTATAATCACTCACAAGCCCCAAAATCAAAAACGAGCAAACCGATATACCCGAGAAAAAAATTGATCGACTACTTTCGCCCGCGCTACCCACCTCCGATCACTAGAGGCCTTGTCCTCGAGTTCGTACCTTCGCCAAATATCCTCCTTCCCTTTCCCCCCACCCTCGACCCACCCTATGCATTTTCGCCAACTAAATCGTCACAATAACCATGTCAACCCTTATGGGACCTTAAACCATAAATCTTATCAAACCGCGCTCGCCGACGCCTAGAAAAATACAAGACCATTTTTCACGTGGCCGCCGACCCATTACCCTACTCTGGCCACAACTCCGAGGTTACTGATCCTTGCGGCTACCATAAATCGGTAATATACCCAATTCCAATCACCCCACAATTCCTCTCAAGCCACAAGCTTAAAAATATTAATTTTATCATTAAAAATCATGGTTTTCATAATCGAATACGACAATATAAGTGAATCAAGAAATCATGGAAGTTGATTTTTATGAAATGTTTAATTCTCACTGTATATTTATTTTTTCCTAGAAAATCTAACATAATTACACGTGAAACCATTTTTAAAGATGATGTTACATCCATATAAACGCATTTCATTTAGAGATCATAACCTATAGGAGATTGGAAAGGAAGAAATCGATTTTTGAACTTATTTGTGGTCTGTTAAATATAAAACAGAGATATACACATGCTTACACAGGCATGCAAATAGAAATTCAATCTATATACCCAAACAACATTTATTTCATCCATGCAAATCTTATATAAGTTATTTTATCATTAGTTGTTGCATGCATAAACTATATAGATGATTAAGCACAAAAAGAATCAAAGTTTACTCACTGGTATTATTAAATAGAGGATAGGTTTAAAAAAGCTAGACTTGAATGATCTGATCTGGAACTTGGTTAATGATCTGAGACTTGAAATTCTTGAGTTGAATTTGAATTTGCTTGTTTTTTTTCAGGTTAAGAAGTTTAAAGCAGTTGTTACTAAAAAATCTTCTTGGTTTTTGATTTTATTTTAGAAGATAAAAGAAAGAATTAAGAAAGGAGAAGTGAAAATGTTTTTGAACTAAAAACAGCCTTCTCAACACATTATTATATTTTAATTTAAAAGAAAAACGATTGCTACTTGTTTTTATGCAGTTATCTCAAGTTACAAATGTTAAATGCCTATATACAAAGCTTACAGATGTTTTTATTAATTTAAATATATATTTTTTATATTTATTTATATATTTCCTTTTTATTTACTATGGTTACTTAATAATATAAAAACACATTTATGTTTTATACTTATACTTTTATATTTGCTAATTATATTTATCAAATGTATATCTTAAAGAAATATATTAAAACCTTTATTTATTCTTATTTATATTTTACTTAAGTTATTACTAATTTAAATAATAACTATATATAAATATTTACCTTAAGTGTTTTAAAATGTAGAATTTTAACTTTAAATAATTTTGAGGATTTTCATATTAAATTAAAACCAATGTTTCTTATTCACAATATATACATATATATATACACACAAGATTGAAAACATCTTATGTGAATTTTCAATATATATATATATATATATATATATATATATATATATGTATCCACACCTTTACAAATTTCCATATATTCTACTACCCATGGCATATATATATATATATAAATATATATATATATACACACACACACAATTATATATTTGTATATGTATACACTTAAAATTTTCAACATTATAAAATTTTCATATATATATTTATATATATATATAGATATTTTATCTTGAATTAAATGTGAAATATATTATTCATTTATCCAGAGATTTATATTTCAATATTTATTATAGTTTCAAATCCATATATATGTATATCAAAATATTTATCGGAATTTTATTTGTTCAACTTACAAATTAGTATTTTAATAAATTTAATTCTGCTAATTACCAATTAACAGATGTCTAAAAATCCGGGTTATCACATTTCCTCCCCCCTTTGAATCTTTTCATCCTCGAAAAGGAACGAAGCAGGAATTTAATTAAAATGCTTATTATAAGTTAAATTACTCTTTTATTTAAAATTTTGAAACATTTTAAAATCTTCATAATATTGTCGAAATAGATTTATAAAAATACTTTATAACTCGATGCCTCAACAAGTCCATCCTTATTCTGACAGAAATTCAGTCATACGTTGCAGGCGTAGGATTGAAAATCTATAAGTACTTAGTAAACCCGTTTTCAATACCCAGTGAAAATACTTAGAAAATATTTTAATGAAAATATAGAATTTTTTTAAATATAGAAATTTATTTTGGTGAGAATGCTCTGGAAATCATCACCCCCTCCATGGTCGTAGTTAGCCTGATGGTTACGTTGCCATCTCGACAAAATCCATAGAAAACTGTAGGCACTCCACGCCCCTTGATTACACCATGGAACCCACCACAGATCGCAGCTACACCTAGGTTTTACGTCGCCATCACGGAAAAAACCCATGTAACTATAGGCATCGGCACCCTCAAATTTCGCTATCAAATGAAACTTCTCCACTCCTACATAAATCACAGACTACATCGGTCAAGTCCCAATGTAACCTGTAGGCACTCACTGCCACACGACTTTCGGTATGCCTTCATAGATCGTCGTCTACCGATGTTACGTCGCCCTTCCGTCGAAATCAAACGTAGACTGTAGGCACTCAACGCCCTCGACTTCAGCTATGGTCTGCAGTAGATCGCATTGACATCGATTTGCACTGTCATCACAGCATAACCCAAATGTCTCTGTAGGCATCAGCAACCTCGACTTTCGCTACCCACACACAATCCTCAGGAACTTCAGCTTGTCTGGACTTCCTCCTAGGATCAAATTTAGAACCCCCCCTTATGGCTCAAGGCTGAACCACCCCATGGATCTCCTAAGAAGTTCATTTCATTGGAGAGCCTTTTGCCCCAGAGCCAATCTCAAAACGTTTTATACTATACACTTATAGTATCTTTCAAATCATACTCTTTATGATTTACAAAAATCTGCTTTACTCAAAATCGATATCTCAAATCAATAGTTCCAAACTTGGCTTTCGAAATTTCCAAAATTGATTTTTTTCCAAAAATCAAAAGCCGTTAAAAACCATAAGTTTCAAAACCATTTTCCCAAAATCATTCCCATAAAATCATTTATATATATATATATATATATATATATATATATATATATAAGTTCATTTCTTTTAACTAGAACAAAATATTTTTCAAAGATCTTTTCTTCTGGCTATAGATTCATCAAGGGAGAGTTTATCATATGTAATAAATATATATAACTTTATTATGCTAAATCAAATATTCAAATTTGATTTCTTTTAAAAAGTTATTTGCCACATTACTTACTTTTTATAAAATGAGTTTCAATCATAGAGATATCCAACTTCCACTTTTATTCATCATATGTTTCTCAAAATATACTTTTCTTTTCAAAATCATTTTTACATTCCTTTCAAAATTTTCAATTTCTATTATACTCTAGCACGTACGATGTACATATATCATCCGTACACAATACTAAATCTGATCGCTCACTCGATCACACAATTTCACTTCCAAACTAGTATCGTCCACCCGACTTCCTAGTGTAGACTCAGATCTGGTTTCTTGATCAGAAACCATCATTCTCCTTGCATAGCTATAACTATGATAGAGAATTTCCAGAACCAATCAAAAATCCACATCCAGGTTCGCCATCGAAAATCGAGTGAAAAATCCTAACTCGAATCGATATACTATCTCGAAATTCTTTGCTCAAATCTGGATCAAATCATTATGCGAATCGAATAATATACATACATCCTACGTATTTTCCTTCATTGATTATCAGCTAAATCAATTTCCTTTCTATTCACCTTCATTTTGATTCTATTCACTTATTCACAATTGCCTCCATTTCCATTTGGCTTATCACTTCAATTATAAATAGTTTGCACTCTAACCACTTGAATTGTAGAAAATAGCTTGAAAAGTTTAAAATAGATAAGTAGTTGTAAAATAGTTATTAGTTGTAAATAGCAGTAGAATAGTTAAGTAAATATAAAATAGTTGTATAATAGTTAAATAGTTGTAGAATAGTCAGGTAGTTGCAAAAATAGTTGTAAAAGAAGTATAAGATAGTTTGGATTTAAAAAAACAGGTTGCATAGTAATAGCTAGGAAAATAGGTTTAAAACAATTTATATTAAAACAATTTATTTGAAAATAGTTTTCAGAGTCAAACTGGTTCAATTTCCCAATCTCCATTTCCAAACAATTTCCAATCCCATTCCAAATTCAATTCCCAATTTCCACTTCCATTTAAATTGATTCAATTCCATTCAAGTTGAATTAACGTTGATTCCCATTCCAAATTCAAATCAATTCCAATTTGAAGTTAAACTTATTTAACATCAAGCTCACTTCCAAATTATTCAAATCGAATTCATTTTGAACTAATTTCAATTCCAATCTCAACTTCAAACCATCCCAAATTTTATAAATTCGAGTTAAATTGTTTAATTGTTGATTTAATCCTTTAAATCAGATCAACTTTTATTTTTAATTTAACAGCCTAAGTCTTTAAACAATTTAATTCTGAGCCCAAACTTTAAATATTCATTTTAAATTTCCTTACTTCTACATAAACTTATTTCTAGGTTCAAATACTAGCTCAAATCCTTTTTAAACAATTTAATCTTCGGAATTTAATTTATTACTAAATTTTAACTTCTAACTTTGAAACCAATTCTTAACAATTTTAGTTTGCAAGTTTAGTTTTAACACTTAAATCTTAAGTTCAAGGTGATTACATTTCTATAATTTCTATTTTATTTCTAAAAATCAAAATAATTTAATAATTTCAAATTAAAATTTCATCTCCATTTTATTTCAGTAATGGATATATATGTATATATCATCTCAATCCACTTCTTAATTCATTTAAAATAATTCAATTCACTGTTTCATAGATTATTAATAACAACATGATGATAGCAGGATATATCAAAGTAATAAACATCTAAATTATTTAAAGCTTCCATTAATAGCATCCATTATCAATTTTCAGAACTCAAACTTGTTTTGAGATCACATATAACTCCATTCAAACAAACCATTTAACTTACCTAAGTTAAATTCCAATTTCATCTTGAAATTTCCAATTCAGGTTGTTTGCTAAGCTTATTTAACTTCCCCTAAGTTAAATTCAATTCATTTAATCCAATCAACCTTACTCAATTTGAATTCTCCATTTCAAATTTTAAACTTCTTATCAATATCCCTTCCAATTTACAAGTCATACTTACCTGTAACGTCCTGAAAATTTTCGACTTTCGAAAATTCAACATCGATACTCACTTTATCGACAGCCGAGAAATCGAAGGCCGGAAACCCGAAATGTTATGGTTTAAGAAAAGGAAAGAGGTAGAAGAAGAGAGGTGAAAGAAAATAGAAAATAGAACGGAACAGAACACAACACAATATCAGAATCTCACAATCGCAGCGGAACAACATATAATAAATAAATGAATAATCTTTAAACAAAGAACTATATCAGTTATTACATTAGATCACATTACATTTCATTACATCAGAGTGTACAACAACAACAACATCAAACAGCGGAAAAAGAAATACTATATACTAGTAATACGCCATGCCATCCAGCTTGCCTCCAACAACTCCTGAATATCCAGAATATCCTGATAAACCTAACTCTTAACGGCCCATGTGGAAATTGGTGGGCACCCAGAGTTTAGCAAGGAAAACAATAAACTCCGAGTCAGTCATGTGACTGGTGTGAGAACTCAAAACAGTTTATTTATCTTTGAAAAACAAAATAGAGGAATATTTTTAAAGTCAATTCGCAATGCTTTTAAAAATGAGACTACCATAAGGCCTCCCGCACACACACACAATGCAAACGCAGAATCGGAGGAGATTTCTCCTTATGATAGTCAAAGATGCTTGATACGCATTAAAAAGAAACATTTGATATTATTACTAGTGCATAGTGTAGGAAAAATTCATTTCGAAATTAAAGATATAAATCTTAGCCGACATAGACATTTCGAACTACGCCTATTATAGCTACCATATTCAATAGCGGGTTACCGCCATATTCCATGGCAGGTTATACAACTAAAACCGTACAAGGCTCGTATTTGAAGAATGGATTTTCCAACAAATGGTCAGGCCAAGGAACTTCCCATTGCCACATGGAAACGCCTCTGGAAGGACGCCCCGAGAACCAAACCGTTCTCTGCTAAACAAGGCCGGGAACCCCTTTTCCCAAGGGATATTACAAACCCTCAGATATGCCACCCCCGGTCCTTTGGGACCTTTAAACGAGAGCTCTCTAACCAACATCACACCATAATAATAAGTGTTTCAACATGAGTAAGTATCTGGGCTCCATACCATGATACTACCCTTTTCCAGAAGGAATGGTCATACCCTAGGGACGCTATCCCTGAAAACCTTGCCGCACAATTCCTGTTTCGACCATTACCGGTTTGTGAGGCTCGACGAAGTCTCGTCCACAAAAACACACTTTATACAAAAGCCGTGCTTTGGGTCAACAAATGATCATAGAAATGATCACAAAGATAGACGATCAAACAAATGATCCTATCACAAATAATCAACACAATGATCATTTCACAGCAACACTCAGCATGTCACATTACCAAATTGGGAATATATCGCTGATAACCTTCAACTACATAACCTCTGAGCTCGTACGTCTCAAAGAAGGGTGTTAAGCTAAGAGAATAAATTCTCCGCCACCAACAGAAATATATTTGAAAGAAATCGGCTTTATATCTCAATTTGTAATGTCAGACATACAATCCATACAAGTCTGTTCCGGGTTCGAACAGAACCGAAGGCACTTCCAAAGAAGCCCTTGAAATCCGGGTATTCACAATCCCGATCGGACTTCCCATCACTTAGGGAGTCTCTATACCGTTGCAACTCAGTGCAGAGATAATCGATAGGTTATACTATCGTTCTTGCAAATACCCGGTCTTCAAATGCTATCCATAACGACGTATCACATATTCGGAATGGGTTATACGACCCAAAGGTCCTTTTCCGGCTAACCCGAATAGTGAGCGCAACATTTAAAACATATGGATATGAGATTCCAATTAAGTCACAATTTAAAAATCCAAAGTTTTTCTTTCAAATGGTTTAACAAATTACCATTCCCAATCTTTTAAAACAAAAAGATTTATTTCATAAAGTCCACCTAGTTTCTCAAAGATTCACTTCTAGATTTCAAAACAATTCCAATTCAATTGGATTTAATTCATTAAATCTTTAAGTCAAAGATTTGTTTCATAGCTTTCAAAATATTCACAAAACAATTCGTTTCCAAATATTCATCTATAACTTGGAAACTATTTCAGTTTACTTGTAATCCCTTTAATACAATTTGAAATTCATTTCTCCTATAAAAGCTTTTTATCATTTGGAAACAACGGTGTTACTTCGGAAAACCCCTATTTCATTTATACAAGTTACAATCTTTGGTTTAATTCAAATTCCCAAAAATAATACTTTAAAAATGGTTTGACTCATACATAACTAGTATAATATCGTTAATCCCTAGTTCCAAGTCATAGAATTCAATTTTAAATTTTGAATTCAAGTTTAAATCAAATTATTTAAATTCTAAAACTTAATCAAGTTATTCAAAATTAATTTCATCTTTAAAATTCCATTTTAAAAGCTTTCCACGTTAAACCCAATCCATTTCCAAAACACTTGAATTTAATATTCAATTTTATAAATCATTTCAAAATCTGTGACTTAATCGATTTACTCGTGAAATCCATATTGGTGTGTGTATAAGTGTGGTCCAGGGTTTAACACAATAGTGCAACATCATTCAATCATCACAGATTAAAACACATAAATATGGTTAAGTGACAAGCGATATAAGTATAACACTTATCGCTCATTCACGGATTCACGGATAATATATAAATGTAAATAAACGAATGAATCATACTCAGCTCAATCCATAGTACAAAATATCACAAATCAGTTAGGACAATCAATTCAAAGTATCTTATACAATACAATCATTCATAAGTAAAGTCAAACATTCAATAATCATTTGAAAGTAGGATTAATTAAATTAATCCTAATCAATTCAATTTATTTCCAAGTAAATTAATTACTTATGAATTAATTTTCTAATCTTATTTTATTAACTACAAATCATTTGATATAAATTTATTTATCAAACATTTTAATTAATTAATAATTTTTTTAATTAATCATATTAATTAAATTAACCTTTAAACCAATTTCATAATTAATCATTCAAATTAACTTAATCATTTATGAATTACAAATCAATATGTTTCATTAAATATAAAGATAATTTATTCTTATTAATGATTTTATTTATTACTTTCTTAAGTTTGAAAACATTCATTTTAAATTTACTTTTAAGATTTCATGTTAAAGTAATATTAATCATCTGAAAGAAATTCAAAAGAGTTTAAACTCAATCATTTATTTCCAAAACATTTTTTTATAATATAATTGAACATTTTTAAAGTTTAAACAGAAACAGGTTTTGAAACCTGTACCACCTTATACCCGAGCCCCATCATGATTTGCTTGACAAATGCTTCGAGTTACCCACCAAACTCACCCGAGCCCTTCCTGTAACACTTCCTCTTCTCTCCGTTTTTTTTTCTCTCTTTATATTTTTTTCTTCAGGTTGGAGTTAACTTAAGTTTTAAAACGAGAACATCAGGAAATCAACCCACCCACTCGAGCACTAACCCGAAGTAATCACCCACCCTTCTCGAGCATCACTCGCGTCGCTTCACACCATTAACCTGATACCAACCTTAACGTGCTCCTGCACGTGCACGATCAACACGGCCGTCTCCGGCCAAGTCTTCGACCACCACCCAGTTGCCGTTAATCACCCCGAACCTCCAGGCCACCCATATCCATCAATCCCCTTTCGAATCGAAATTTGAGTATTTCGGTAAAATCTGGAACCCATCACCGATGCCAAAACTTGCCACCACCGTCGATTCAGACCATCGGAGCTCCAACAACCTTGACCAGGGTTACATCATCGGCCTCCACATGTTTTCCCCCACTCGCGATCCATCCTCATACACCACAGTGCTCGCGACTTCCTCCATTACCATATCGAACAAACAAATGAATTAAACCCTAGTTCAACTATGCTCGATCACAACAATACTCAAGAATTTTTACACGTATTTTTCCTTATATCCCCAGGCGACAACGCAACTCCGATGAAAATCCCATGGCCGATTAATCATCACGTCGCCGTTGATTGACGATTTTTCCATTTCTGATCATTTCAAAAATGCGATCCCAAAACTAACTAAAAATCAAGATTTTTGCATTAAAAATCATATTAAAGTATGATAATTTCATTTATATACTTGAATTCATAAATCATGAAGTTCGAAATTTGGCTTATTTAAAGTTAAATCTGGTTTCTTGATTTTCAGAGAAGATTAAAAGTTGTTTTTAACTTATATAAAATTTTAAAATTTTAACTTATATTCAAACAAACAACTTCTATTTATATTGCAGGCTATAATAGTTGTCAGATAAAAAAAAAAAGAATCAAAAGTTATTTGCAAACCTAGGACTAAAGAGAAACAGGAACAGGGTATCAAAGGGTACAGGTGTGTATTTATTCAAATGCCAACATATATCCACAGGAAATCATGCTCATATTCATTCCAGATATAATAAGCAACAATCTTAATACTTAAGAAAAAAAGAAAGTGAAGTTACTCACTTGAACTTAGCTTGAACAGAGCCTTCTTGTTTTGTTGATGATAATTTTTTTCTAGTTGCTGTTAGTTGTTTTCTAGTTGGAGCTTTTCTTTTCTTTCTCTATATTGATGATGATTGTTTACATTCTTTTCTCCGCTTTTGTTTAGTTTTGAGGGAATGAGCTAAAGTGAGGAGTTGATGCATATACAAGATAGTGCGCAGGCTTGCATTTCTTTACTGGTACAAGTGATACCATATCTGGTACAGGGTGCTATTTGTTCATACAATACAATAGGGTTGGCTGAGATGCTTTCATTTAATGCTTTGTACAATAAGCACGGCTGAACAACTATGCCTTTATGGGCTAAGATGTTGTGTGTACTTATATATTTTATTTTATTTGCCTACTTTCCATTAGCTCGACTGAGATGATGTTAATAAATGCTTGATTTATGACCATGTACTTTTGTTTCAAACTTAGACTATACCTTTGCTTGCTTGGCTTCGGCTGATATTTGCTATTTGTTTTTATTTATTTATTTCATTTTACTTACATGCCTCACTTAGCTTTTGTATATGTACTGAGATGATTTCATTTTGGTGCTGAGAAGATTTTGTTTGTTTCCTTGCATTCTTTAACTCGGCTGGCATATCTTATTTGTGCTGAAGAGATGTTGTGATGGCTTGCATTAATGATGTTGCACAATATGCTTATCTCTTTTGCCTTTGTTTGTACATACTTATATTAATATTTGGTTGCTTTGACTATGCTAAGTTTGATTTCATACTTCAATGTTCTTAGCTTTGCATTTATTTTGTCATATGAACATATTTCTATTGTTGTTAAAAAAAATTCTAATGTATTCATTAAATAATTTACACAGTTTATTAATATGTTGTTTGGCTTTGTATTTTATAAATTTATCTTATATATTAATAAATAACATATTTTATTTGAATCTAGAAAATTTCAAATCAGTTTATCATTAAATTTCACAATTTTTAATTCAAAAATTCAATTAATTATTAATTTAAATTTAATTAAAATCCGGGGTCGTTACAGACTTTCCCCCTTAAAAGAATTTCGTCCTCGAAATTAATAAGTAAGAAAAGTTACAGAATCTATCAACTTTCCAAAATCCATAGTTAAATTTCTTACAATAACTTTACTAAGTTTTCAAATCATACTTAGTTATCTTTTCAAAAACAAACTATATCATTTAACTTTCAACTCCAAATCAAAATCTAAGTTTTCAAAATTTTCCAATTTTCTCAAATTTTTTTCTAACGCCTTAAATTTTCGGAAAAATTCGCCATAGTCTCCTTTGCGCGGCTCGATCCGAAAAAAAATGACAGTATATATATCACAAATATACATCTCATCAAGTAATGAGGCATCCCGAAGGGAAAAAATTGTAAAAGTACGGTATGTAATCCGAGATATGCACCTTATTTTTATTAGCGAGCATATACGGCTAATATAGCGCGAAAGCGAGCTCCAAATGCGAAGCAAACGCGATCCGCACCTACTAAACACTCAACAAACAACATGAGAATCATGCATATATGACAATAGTATCGATATACAACATATAGCAACATAATAACTATATATGTCAACATAGCAAATGAAACAAAAGCAATATCTTCAACCATCAACCAACTAGTATTCATAACCAATAAATATTCATTCATATTCTCATTAATATTCAATGAAATGGTTTTCAATTTAAATCACATTTGATTCATTAACAGTGGATGTTCTTACTAACATTCATTTTCAATTTTAATTAGTTTGCATTCACTAATTCATATTCAAGTTGGTTCACTTCCAATCAAATTCAATTCTATTTAAGATTCACTTAACTTTCAATTGGATTTCAATTAATTTAGCTTCCAATTTCATTAATTCAATTTCATTAATACTTAAATGAATTATATACAATCAACCAACAATCAAATAACAACCAATGTTTATTAATTGCAACCAAATTCCTTTGCTTATATTCATTCGATTTGGTTTAATTAAATTGATTTTCATTCAACTATTCAACTTTCCAATAATATTAGATTTTAATGAATTAACACCTGCATTCATTATTTCATACCAATTATTCACATTTAATTGATTAATATTCAATCCATTCATTCAATTCAATTACTAAAGTTGAATTTTATTTATATAACTTAAGTTCATATCCATTACTTAACTTTATTAATTTACTTTGATACTAATATCAACTTAATTTCCTACTTATAAATCAATTCAGATTCCAAATTCAAAAGTAAATTTCCATTTATCTTTAAATTCATTTTTATTTCAACTCATATTTATAAATATATTCATATAGTTTCACTTCTTATATATATAAGTTTATTTCACAATTGTAAATCACTTCAATTATAATTCAATTCTTATAATTCTTTTTACTTATACAATTATTCTTTAATTTAGATTATTCAAACAACTTAACAATCAACTTATATACACTTTAATAATTCTGAAAAATTATTCTTTTATATGTAAAATATACACAAGGTAAAATTATTTCATTTACCCAATTTAAAACAATATTGTGTCGAATTGTTCTATTTAAGTGTTTATAAACCCCTTCGGCATAGTTGTCCAGACCGTGTTGACGAAGGTTCATATGCCACTCAATAAACCAATCATCACAATATAAAACAATTTTATATTCACTAACAAATACGCTCTCATAGCTATTATTACACTCAAACTCATTCTAGAGTACTACTGACTCTATCTCTAATGAGTAATACCCAACAGAACCATGGTTGTCGCTTAACCATATGCTCTGATACCAAATGTAACGTCCCGAAAATTTTCGACTTTCGAAAATTCAACATCGATACTCACTTTATCGACTGCCGAGAAATCGAAGGCCGGAAACCCGAAATGTTATGGTTTAAGAAAAGGAAAGAGGTAGAAGAAGAGAGAGGAAAGAAAATAGAACGGAACAGAACACAACACAATATCAGAATCTCACAATCGCAGCGGAACAATATATAATAAATAAATGAATAATCTTTAAACAAAGAACTATATCAGTTATTACATTAGATCACATTACATTTCATTACATCAGAGTGTACAACAACAACAACATCAAACAGCGGAAAAAGAAATACTATATACTAGTAATACACCATGCCATCCAGCTTGCCTCCAGCAACTCCTGAATATCCAGAATATCCTGATAAACCTAACTCTTAACTGCCCGTGTGGAAATTGGTGGGCACCCAGAGTTTAGGAAGGAAAACAATAAACTCCGAGTCAGTCATGTGACTGGTGTGAGAACTCAAAACAGTTTATTTATCTTTGAAAAACAAAATAGAGGAATATTTTTAAAGTCAATTCGCAATGCTTTTAAAAATGAGACTACCATAAGGCCTCCCGCACACACACACAATGCAAACACAGAATCGAAGGAGATTTCTCCTTATGATAGTCAAAGATGCTTGATACGCATTAAAAAGAAACATTTGATATTATTACTAGTGCATAGTGTAGGAAAAATTCATTTCGAAATTAAAGATATAAATCTTAGCCAACATAGACATTTCGAACTATGCCTACTATAGCTACCATATTCAATAGTGGGTTACCGCCATATTCCATGGCAGGTTATACAACTAAAACCGTACAAGGCTCGTATTTGAAGAATGGATTTTCCAACAAATGGTCAGGCCAAGGAACTTCCCATTGCCACATGGAAATGCCTCTGGAAGGACGCCCCGAGAACCAAACCGTTCTCTGCTAAACAAGGCCGGGAACCCCTTTTCCCAAGGGATATTACAAACCCTCAGATATGCCACCCCCGGTCCTTTGGGACCTTTAAACGAGAGCTCTCTAACCAACATCACACCATAATAATAAGTGTTTCAACATGAGTAAGTATCTGGGCTCCATACCATGATACTACCCTTTTCCAGAAGGAATGGTCGTACCTTAGGGACGCTATCCCTGAAAACCTTGCCGCACAATTCCTGTTTCGACCATTACCGGTTTGTGAGGCTCGACGAAGTCTCGTCCACAAAAACACACTTTATACAAAAGCCGTGCTTTGGGTCAACAAATGATCATAGAAATGATCACAAAGATAGACGATCAAACAAATGATCCTATCACAAATAATCAACACAATGATCATTTCACAGCAACACTCAGCATGTCACATTACCAAATTGGGAATATATCGCTGATAACCTTCAACTACATAACCTCTGAGCTCGTACGTCTCAGAGAAGGGTGTTAAGCTAAGAGAATAAATTCTCCTCTACCAACAGAAATATATTTGAAAGAAATCGGCTTTATATCTCAATTTGTAATGTCAGACATACAATCCATACAAGTCTGTTCCGGGTTCCAAAAGAACCGAAGGCACTTCCAAAGAAGCCCTTGAAATCCGGGTATTCACAATCCCGATCAGATTTCCCATCACTTAGGGAGTCTCTATACCGTTGCAACTCAGTGCAGAGACAATCGATAGGTTATACTATTGTTCTTGCAAATACCAGGTCTTCACCACCGGTCTTCAAATGCTATCCATAACGACGTATCACATATTCGGAATGGGTTATACGACCCAAAGGTCCTTTCCCAGCTAACCCGAATAGTGAGCGCAACATTTAAAACATATGGATATGAGATTCCAATTAAGTCACAACTTAAAAATCCAAAGTTTTTCTTTCAAATGGTTTAACAAATTACCATTCCCAATCTTTTAAAACAAAAAGATTTATTTCATAAAGTCCACCTAGTTTCTCAAAGATTCACTTCTAGATTTCAAAACAATTCCAATTCAATTGGATTTAATTCATTAAATCTTTAAGTCAAAGATTTGTTTCATAGCTTTCAAAATATCCACAAAACAATTCGTTTCCAAATATTCATTTATAACTTGGAAACTATTTCAGTTTACTTGTAATCCCTTTAATACAATTTGAAATTCATTTCTCCTATAAAAGCTTTTTATCATTTGGAAACAACGGTGTTACTTCGGAAAACCCCTATTTCATTTATACAAGTTACAATCTTTGGGTTAATTCAAATTCCCAAAAATAATACTTTAAAAATGGTTTGACTCATATATAACTAGTATAATATCGTTAATCCCTAGTTCCAAGTCACAGAATTCAATTTTAAATTTTGAAATCAAGTTTAAATCAAATTATTTAAATTCTAAAACTTAATCAAGTTATTCAAAATAAATTTCATCTTTAAAATTCCATTTCAAAAGCTTTCCACGTTAAACCCAATCCGTTTCCAAAACACTTGAATTTAATATTCAATTTTATAAATCATTTCAAAATCTGTGACTTAATCGATTTCCTCGTGAAATCCATATTGGTGTGTGTATAAGTGTGGTCTAGGGTTTAACACAATAGTGCAACATCATTCAATCTTCACAGATTAAAACACATAAATATGGTTAAGTGACAAGCGATATAAGTATAACACTTATCGCTCATTCACAGATTCACGGATAATATATAAATGTAAATAAACGAATGAATCATACTCAGCTCAATCCACAATACAAAATATCACAAATCAGTTAGGACAATCAATTCAAAGTATCTTATACAATACAATCATTCATAAGTAAAGTCAAACATTCAATAATCATTTGAAAGTAGGATTAATTAAATTGTTTAATCCTAATCAATTCAATTTATTTCCAAGTAAATTAATTACTTATTAATTAATTTTCTAATCTTATTTTATTAACTACAAATCATTTGACATAAATTTATTTATCAAACATTTTAATTAATTAATATTTGTTTTTAATTAATCATATTAATTAAATTAACCTTTAAACCAATTTCATAATTAATCATTCAAATTAACTTAATCATTTATGAATTACAAATCAATATGTTTCATTAACTATAAAGATAATTTATTCTTATTAATGATTTTATTTATTACTTTCTTAAGTTTGAAAACATTCATTTTAAATTTACTTTTAAGATTTCATGTTAAAGTAATATTAATCATCTGAAAGAAATTCAAAAGAGTTTAAACTCAATCATTTATTTCCAAAACATTTTTTTATAATATAATTGAACATTTTTAAAGTTTAAACAGAAACAGGTTTTGAAACCAGTACCACCTTATACCCGAGCCCCATCATGATTTGCTCGACAAATGCTTCGAGTTACCCACCAAAATCACCCGAGCCCTTCCTGTAACACTTCCTCTTCTCTCTGTTTTTTTTTCTCTCTTTATATTTTTTTCTTCAGGTTGGAGTTAACTTAAGTTTTAAAACGAGAACATCAGGAAATCAACCCACCCACTCGAGCACTAACCCGAAGTAATCACCCACCCTTCTCGAGCATCACTCGCGTTGCTTCACACCATTAACCTGATACCAACCTTAACGTGCTCGTGCACGTGCACGATCAACACGGCCGTCTCCGGCCAAGTCTTCGACCACCACCCAGTTGCCGTTGATCACCCCGAACCTCCAGGCCACCCATATCCATCAATCCCCTTTCGAATCGAAATTTGAGTATATCGATAAAATCTGGAACCCATCACCGATGCCAAAACTTGCCACCACCGTCGATTCAGACCATCGGAGCTCCAACAACCTTGACCAGGGTTACATCATCGGCCTCCACATGTTTTCCCCCACTCGCGATCCATCCTCATACACCACAGTGCTCGCGACTTCCTCCATTACCATATCGAAAAAACAAATGAATTAAACCCTAGTTCAACTATGCTCGATCACAACAATACTCAAGAATTTTTACACGTATTTTTCCTGATATCCCCAGGCGACAACGCAACTCCGATGAAAATCCCATGGCCGATTAATCATCACGTCGCCGTTGATTGACGATTTTTCCATTTCTGATCATTTCAAAAATGCGATCCCAAAACTTAACTAAAAATCAAGATTTTTGCATTAAAAATCATATTAAAGTATGATAATTTCATTTATATACTTGAATTCATAAATCATGAAGTTCGAAATTTGGCTTATTTAAAGTTAAATCTGGTTTCTTGATTTTCAGAGAAGATTAAAAGTTGTTTTTAACTTATATAAATTTTTAAAATTTTAACTTATATTCAAACAAACAACTTCTATTTATATTGCAGGCTATAATAGTTGTCAGATAAAAAAAAAAGAATCAAAAGTTATTTGCAAACCTAGGACTAAAGAGAAACAGGAACAGGGTATCAAAGGGTACAGGTGTGTATTTATTCAAATGCCAACATATATCCACAGGAAATCATGCTCATATTCATTCCAGATATAATAAGCAACAATCTTAATACTTAAGAAAAAAAGAAAGTGAAGTTACTCACTTGAACTTAGCTTGAACAGAGCCTTCTTGTTTTGTTGATGATAATTTTTTTCTAGTTGCTGTTAGTTGTTTTCTAGTTGGAGCTTTTCTTTTCTTTCTCTATATTGATGATGATTGTTTACATTCTTTTCTCCGCTTTTGTTTAGTTTTGAGGGAATGAGCTAAAGTGAGGAGTTGATGCATATACAAGATAGTGTGCAGGCTTGCATTTCTTTACTGGTACAAGTGATACCATATCTGGTACAGGGTGCTATTTGTTCATACAATACAATAGGGTTGGCTGAGATGCTTTCATTTAATGCTTTGTACAATAAGCACGGCTGAACAACTATGCCTTTATGGGCTAAGATGTTGTATGTACTTATATATTTTTTTTTATTTGCCTACTTTCCATTAGCTCGACTGAGATGATGTTAATAAATGCTTGATTTATGACCATGTACTTTTGTTTCAAACTTAGACTATACCTTTGCTTGCTTGGCTTCGGCTGATATTTGCTATTTGTTTTTATTTATTTTTTTCATTTTACTTACATGCCTCACTTAGCTTTTGTATATGTACTGAGATGATTTCATTTTGGTGCTGAGAAGATTTTGTTTGTTTCCTTGCATTCTTTAACTCGGCTGGCATATCTTATTTGTGCTGAAGAGATGTTGTGATGGCTTGCATTAATGATGTTGCACAATATGCTTATCTCTTTTGCCTTTGTTTGTACATACTTATATTAATATTTGGTTGCTTTGCTTCAATGTTCTTAGCTTTGCATTTATTTTGTCATATGAACATATTTCTATTGTTGTTAAAAAAAACTCTAATGTATTCATTAAATAATTTACACAGTTTATTAATATGTTGTTTGGCTTTGTATTTTATAAATTTATCTTATATATTAATAAATAACATATTTTATTTGAATCTGGAAAATTTCAAATCAGTTTATCATTAAATTTCACAATTTTTAATTCAAAATTTCAATTAATTATTAATTTAAATTTAATTAAAATCTGGGGTCGTTACATTACCTAAATTGTATTTCCCTAAAACATTCCACTTTACTTTATCATTGTTTATTTTAAAAATAAACATCCCATTATTAAGATACAATGCCCAATTTATAATATTTATCATATCTAGAAATCAAATACACCTTATATCATTTGTTGGAAACCATATCAAGGTGACTTATTTCAATGCTTTGGAAAAACAAATCTATGATTTTAAATTCAGTTTGAATCCATTTCTAGGTTACCATATTTGTATAGTTCATATTATCTAATTCTTACTTGGTTGTATTTCTATTACACTTAATTCTTATTGTTACATTTAAGTCCAATAACCAACAACCAATTACTTCAATATATAGAAAAATTATTGCTTTATATACCAAAATATAAACTTATATTAAAATCATTTTTATAACCGTTTTTAAAATCTTTATATAAGAAAATAATAGGTACGCTCTCATATAATACACTCAACTCATTCTAAGGTTTTACTGACCTTATCCTTAATGAGTACACCCACCAGAGCCAAGTTTCTTGCTTAACCTTCAGCTCTGATGCCAAAATGTAACGACCTGGAATTTTCGACCCCAAAAATTTGACATTAATACGTTCACTATAGAAATGCCGAGAAATCGAACCTCGAAAATTCCAGATCGTTAGAGCAAATAAGAAAAGCGGAAGAAGGAGAAGCAGAAAAACAACAGATAAAATCTCACATTCGCAGCGGATTAAAATATAATATCAAATAATAGCATTTTACAATGAAAACCTGTAACTTTCAGTTTACATTCAATATATCAGAGTACATCAATGCACAAATAAACTGGAGAGTTGTAGCAACTTGTCCTTGACTATTATCAATACAATCTCAAATATACAACGGAAAATACTCCATACGTTCCGGCCATCCAGCTCGCCTCCTAAGCTCCAGAACGTCCTAACCTGAAAATCGGGAATACTCGGTCTAATCTGAGGATTACATTAAAGTAACACGCGAGTCAGGTTGGAAACTAGTGTGAAGTAAACCCATATAACTTAAAATACTAAGTTTTAAAACTTATTTGAAAACCCAGGGTAACTTGTACCTCACTACGAGTTCTTAACTTCTTATAGTCAATCTCTTATTACAAAATAATATCCAAGAACTGTTACTCAGTTTAAATGGCCATGTTACTAATTTATTCCAATCCAGCCTATTTGATTCTAAAATCCAATCTATAAGGTATTATTTTAGGTTACTAATCGAAGTGGTTTCGGGTATTTGTTGATACCCGACCTTGGTCTATTCGAATTCAATACCATCCTTAATCAAAGTTGTTTAGGTAAACACAATTCAATTTTATACACGGTATGTCATATAGCAATTCATCATCGATATATAATCCACATTATCACTGTTCAACCCAAACATATCATATCACAAAACATCACAAATTATCAGACTAGATATTAATCCAATCATTCAATACAACTCAATCATCCATAAGCAAGATCAATTTATCATCATTTCTAATTAATTAAATTTAATTACCAATAAATTGAATTAATTACTTTAGATCCTGCTTAACTAAGATTAATTTATTATAAACCATTAATTAATCACCCTTAATTATTCACATTAATTAATTAACCTTAATCACTTACATTAATTAATTATTCTCAAATCAATCACATTAATTAATCTTTAATTAATTACATTAAGTAATTATACTGTAATTAATTACATTAAGTAATTATACTATAATTAATTACATTAAGTAATTATACTATAATTAATTACACCCATTTATTATCCTTAATTACTAATTAATGATCCTTTAATTAATCAAGACCTTAATTAAGTATAGATAAACTTATTACCTTAACTAATTTACTTAATTACATCATTTAAGTCTTATTAAAATAAATGCTTGACATTAATTTATTATTATCATACAAAATCATTCGAGATCTTTTCGATTACTTAAAGTTTTATACACTTACCTAAATCACTTCTTAATTACATCCTTAAATCACATTTGAAAACACTAGAGATTTAACTAAACAATTAACCTATTATATAATTATTTTAAAACAAAATAATTTCTAAACATTTAACGTTAACATTTTTATCTTTGAAAACTTGTTTAATAAAGTTGCTTTGGAAGTTTTGTTATCATTCCTTTGAAAATTTTAAAAACTCGATATGTTTTCCATTTAAAAATCTGGCTATTAAAACTCACACCAAAACGCGAGCTAACTCTCTCATCTCTCCTCCGATGAAACTTGCAAACCAACCCGAGCGAAAATTCCAAACAAACCCGAGTCCTTCCCAAGTCTACCTTCTCTTCTTCCTTCCTCTATTCCATTAGCTAGAGCGAACCAAAACCCCACAATGTCCAGTGTACCGTGCACGTACACACGGCATCATAGTCACTCCGATCATTATTGCCGACACTCCTTAATCGCCGCCAACTTCCTGGACCATCCCTGCAACCCAGAATCACTCACAAGCCCCAAAATCAAAAACGAGCAAATCGATATACCCGAGAATAAAACTGATCGACTACTTTCGCCCGTGGTACCCACCTCCTTTCACCAGAGGCCTTGTCCTCGAGTTCGTACTTCGCCAAGCATCCTCTTTCCCTTTCCCCCCACCTCGGACCAACTCGATGTCATTTCGCTGATGAAATCGTCATGATAACCATGTCGATCCTTACGGGGTCTCAAACCTTAAATATTATTGAACCGCGCTCACCGACGCCTAGAAAAATGCGAGACCACTTTTCACTTGGCCGCCGACCCACTGCCCTGCACTGGCCACAACCCTGAGGTTATTGATCCTTGCGGCTACCAGAAATCAATGATATACCCAATTCCAATCATCTAACAATTCCTCTCAGACCACAAGCTTAAAAATCTTAATTTTATCATTAAAAAACGTGGTTTTCATAATCGAATACGATTATATAGGTGAATCAAGAAATCATGGAAGTTTATTTTTATGAAATGTTCAATTCTCACTGTATATTTCTTTTTTCCTAGAAAATCTAAAATAATTACACTTGAAACCATTTTTAAATATGATGTTACATTCGTACGAACACATTTCATTTAGATATCATAACCTATAGGAGATTGGAAAGGAAGAAATCAATTTTTGAACTTATTTTTGGTCTGCTAAATATAAAACAGAGATATACATATGTGCACATAGGCATGAAAACAGAAATTCAGTCTATATACCCAAACAACATTTATTTCGTCCATGCAAATCATATATAAGTTATTATTATCATCCATTGTTGCATGCATAAACTATACAGATGGTCAAATTTAAAAAGAATCAAAGTTTACTCGCTAGTAATTTTAAACAGGGGACAAGTTTGAAAAAATAATAGACTTGAATGATCTGATCTGGAACTTGGTTAATGATCTGAGACTTGAAATTCTTGAGTTGAATTTGAATTTGCTTGTATGTTTTCAGGTTAAGAACTTTAAAGCAGTTGTTACTGTAAAATCATATTGGATTTTGATTTTATTGTAGAAGATAAAAGAAAGTGTGACGACCCAGAATTTTGGACAATTTAAAATGGGATATTTAATTGATTTTAAATATTTAAAAGTTAATTTTTGACTTGAATTCAAATATTATTATTATTTAGCAATTAAGTTATTGGATTTAATAAGTTGGAATTGGGTAAATTATTGAACATGAAATTCTAAACCTGTTCAGAATATTTTAAAGGCTTGTAAAATTTATATTGATAATACTGAAGATAGTAAAAGTGTTAAAATTGAATTTGGAAATGCTTTGTCCAGTTTTGAAATTATATCGTTTAAATTGATATTTAAAAACAGCCTTCCGGGGCACGGTCTCGGAATTCGATGAAACCAGTTCCATTGGATCCGTAATAGTTAGTTATTATTGGATTTCAATTTTCGAAACAATCAGAGTTGTCGTTTGACCCTGACAGCTCAAAATGCATAGAAACTATTTTAATCGATTTAATTTAAAATTGATCGTTTATTTCCGCAATTGCGCATATGATCGAATTAGCCTCCGGAACACGTTCCATTGTGTTCGGAATGCGGTTAAATCTGATAAATGCCTGGCGGCACGCCTCGATAGGGCATCGGAATTTTAAGTCGCAGTAAATAAGATATTTATAATTAAAAAAATATTTTAACTTGTCAACAATCAGGGCTTACCTTCTCCAATACGCCTCCCTCAACTTTATATCACGTATATTCCTTCTTCCCCTTCATTCCCAGTTCTAAATCGAGATCTGCCCCTTCTTAAAAAGAAAAAAAAATCAAGTATGAAATTCATCTCAAAATCTAAATCAGAAAAAAAAGAAACCAAACTCATTTTATTCATCCAGTCTGAAGTTAAGCCTCCCTCCAGCTTAAATCCCGGATTGATTTCAACCTATAAAAAAGAGAGGGGGACAACGGAGAGCATCGTGATGCGACGGCATGAAGCTCGAAATCGAGCAGGATCGTGGAGAGCAGGCGCTCGCACGCGCTGAGGCATCCACGGTAAGTCGCCGTCGTCACGAAGCCAGGGTGGCTCGCGAGGTTCGTCGGCAATCCAAGGGGCTCTCGAAACTAGGGTTTCGCATTGAATTTTGGGGTTTTGGCGGCGTCTTTGTGAGCGGAGGCGGGAGTCCCGATCTGGGCTAGAAGATAGGGTCGCGTGTCTTGGGTCGTGCATGGATAGAGGGGAACATCGACGCTGTAGGGTGTTCGTGCACGAGTGATGGAGCTGGAGGAGGAGAGCAGTGAGGTATTATCCATTTTAATTTTGAATTAATAATTATTTACGCTAACAGATTTTAAAGATAATAATAATATAGAGAATATATTGTAGAAAAGAGTTTTACAGTTAGAAAATTATATAAAAATCGTGTTTTAATTTAATAGGGTTGAAGGATTTTATGTTATTAGAATTTAAGTGTATATAGGTAAGATTTAAAATTTGTTTAGAATGATAAAGAAGTGATGAAACAATTTGTTTCAAAAAATACATGTCTGGAAATTTCTTATTTAAAAATTATACCATTTCAGGGAATCATTATCAACCATAATTATTTCATATTTAAAATCAAGTGAATGAACTATTGTTTCACTAATATCATAGGTATTTATACCAAATGTGAATTAGATTGGTAAATCATTATAAAACTAGCTAAATAAATTGAACTATTAAATGGAAATAGGTTGTTGATGTGTTCAAATATTAATAAAACACTATAAATGTTATTCAAGGTTTAAAATCAGGGAAATCGAGTCGAGTTAAAGTGGATGGAAATCTAAGGACAAAGGTGAGTTAATCTCACTCTTCTGGATTTTTATTTAAATTTAAATGGTTAAATTTAAATAATTGGTTGGATGATTGAGTTGATTTGATGTGCTATATTATATATAGTAGTATATAGTATATATTGGGTGATTGATTTCCTGCATTATTTAGCGGATGAGACCCTATGCACCGCATAATAGTGTATGATATTTTATAAATCCCATATACCGCGATTTTTCACCTCGAAGTGGAATTGGTATTGTCATAACATCTGTGGTTGCAGGGAAACAGGTTGGAGGGATCCAACTAGATTCCCTAAAGTTATTTAGATTGTTTAATATTCCGTGCTATGAATATTTGATATTCTATGATGAATATTATTGATAATTGGAATATTGAATGCTTGAATATATTTCGGTACACCAAGCTATCAAAATATATAGAGTTGGATTTTTGAAAGAAGTATAAAGTAAATTTTAGAAGTGAAATAATTATAGAATAAAAATAAGAATGAATTGGAATGGAATAAAAGTGATTTTTAAATACTGGAGTTAAATTGTAAAGTAGAGATTTAAAACACGTTTTAAATTAAAGTTAAATCTGGAATTCAATTTTGTGAATCTCATTTTTTAAACAAATAAAGTTTTTAAATTTAAATTGTTTTAACAACTTGAATGTTAAAGTGCATTTTTAAACCAATTTTAATTTAAAAAATGAATTTGGTTTTAAATTCCTTTAAACTTCCTTTATAAAATGAGTAATTAATTTATTTAATGAAGTAAATAAAAAGATAGTTAATTACAGGTTGAGATTAATCAAGAGTGATTAATATTGTGGTTTAATTAGTATAATTAATTTAGATTAGTATAAATTAAAATGATAGGTGATATATGAGAAATTAATTAATATAAGTAATTAAGGATTAATGTAATTAATTATAGATAATTAATTTGTGAAGTAGTTAAAGATTAATTATTATTTTTGGTTAAGAATAATTAATTTGTGTAATTAATTAAAGATAAGTACTTGAATACAATTGAAGGATAATTAATCCAGGTGATTAAATTAAAATGGATAATTAAGGGATGATTAATTAATTGATTTGAAATTAATTAATGTTAAGTGAAGGAATCTAAGTGATTGAGGTCAGTAATTCAATTAGAAGTGATTAAATTTATTTTGAAAGCGATCAAGTTGCTTATGGATAATTGAATGGTATTGGATGCCTTGAATGAGTTGATATCTCTGATATGAAATGATTTGTTGTATCATATGTTTGGGCGGACATGATATTATGGTTATCTATCAATGATGAATTGTTGTGTAAAGGGACATCCTGTATCTAAAGTTTGAAGTGTACTTCATTTGGATTACCTAGGTTAGGATGACATGAGACTCGAAGAGACCGAGGTCGGGTATTAGAAAATACCCGTAGCCACTTCGAATTTTTATAGATTGATATATGAAATCAATAGGCTGAAATGAAATAATTTAAGTGTATTGGACTATTTAATCTAAATTTTGGTATGTAGAAAATTGATGTGTGAAATAAGTGATGTCTATAGCAAATTGTGAATTTGTAAATTGATACGATTTACCCCGGGTTTTATATAAGTTGTATGCTTTGGTATTTCATGTTAGATGAGTTTACTCATGCTGGTTTCCAGCCTGACCCGGGTGTTACTTTGATCTAATGCTCGGGTCAGAGCGAGTATTATACATTTTCAGATAAGGACGTCCTGGAGCTCAGGAGACGAGCAGGATGGCAGGATCGTATAGAGTGTTTTCGCTGTGTTATATTGTCATTTATCTGGGACAAGTTATATTTAACTGTCCAGTGCCTGTGTAAGTGTTGTATCTTTGATGTACTTAAATCTAATTGACAGAAACATTATTCTATTGTAAACTGATACTATTGATATTATACTTTGATCCGCTGCGAATGTGAGAACCTGTGTTGTATCTATGTTTTCTTCTTCTTCTATCTCTTTCTTCTTTTCCTAACTATCTGGAATTTTCGAGATCGAAAATTCCGGGTCATTACAGTTGGTATCAGAGCTGAAAGGTTAAGCGAGAACCTTGTCTCTAGTGGGGGATACTCATTAAGGATAGGGTCAATGGTACCCTAGAATGAGTTGAGTGTATGTATATGAGAGCGTAATTGTTATTTTCATATATAAAGATTTTAAATGATTTTATACAAGCTTATATTTTAATATATAAAGCAATAATATTTCTAATATTAAGTTAATTGGTTGTTAAATCATTTGAATTAAATAGAATTTCAACTGAAATTGTTGAAAATATATTTTAAAGGTTGAATTTGGGTAATAATTGGTTTTTGAAAGATTAAATTGGTTTAAATCGAAATTCTAGAATTTGAACTCAGAAATTAAGTTGTTTAAAAACTTTAAATAAAGGTTAATTTGGTTTAAAGGTTAAACCAACATTTGATAATTTAACTCAAATTTGTATAATTCGAGATGGTTTAAAATTGAGATTGAAATTGAATTAGTTCAAAATTGAATTTGATTGGAATTAATTGGAATTGTGTCTGAAGATGGATAAGTTTAAAAATTTAAATGGAAAATTTGAATTGGATTGAATTGAAATGATTTGAAATTGAAGTGGGTTCAATTGATATTAGTCCAAATTGATTGGAATAATTTGGAATTGTAATTAAAGTTGAGTAGGTTTAAAATCAAATGGAATTTGATTTGAATTTGGAAAGAAATCAAGATTGATTCAACTTGAATTGGGGTTAAATCAATTTCAATGGAAATTGAAGTTATTCAAATTGCGATTGAGTCAATTTAAATGGAAGTGGAAATTTAAATTGAATTGATGGGGAAGTGAACAGTTTTAACTCTAGACTATTTTCAATATAATTTTTTTTAATATAAACTTATTTTTCCAAGCTATTTAATATATACAACCTTTCTTTTTAAAGCCAAATTATTTTATATTTGTTTTACAACATTTTTGGAACTATTTAATAATTTTCAACTGTTTTATAAACTAATTACTATTTTTCAACTATTTTACAAATTAATTACTATTTTACAACTATTTTGCAATTATTTAAAAAAAATTATAACTTGTTAACGATAAAAATGGGATTAACGCTAACACCCGCTGTATGTCGTGATGAAATGAAAGCACCACCCGTTTGCACGGGAATCAAAGTAAACAGAAAATAGCAGAAAAGTAAAAGAGACACAGCGATTTTTATAGTGGTTCGGCTTAGAGTTAAGCCTACATCCTCCATTATCTTCTTCGAGCACACTTTTACAAGATTACAACACTTTTACAACACCATTGATCGATTACAGCACTTTTACAATTCCTTTCAAGTTTACAACATAATTGAAGAAGGAGATTGGAACTTTGATCATGGATTATTCTTCGGATTCATGCTGAATGGAGTAGATCTATTGATGGAGAATCTTTAATGATTGAGGTGTTCGGAGAGTTGAGAAACCAGCAGAGTATAGGCGCCTTGAAATTCAGATCCCCTCCAAAAAAGTCCCCTTGTCGTTGAAGTAGGCGGAGTATTTATAGGAGAGTTCAGAGTTAGGTCGGCTGGGTCTAGGTCATGAGTGGCCTAAGATAGGTCGTAGGTCGCGGGTGACTTATGGTGTGGCAGAAGAAGGAGTACGACCTAAGGGATAACGACATTAGGAGTTATGGCATGGAGCGACCTAAGGGAAAAAGGAGGGGTATCCTATAGGTCGTGAGCGACATAACTTTGAGGTGCATAGGTCGCGAAGAACCCATCTTTGAAGATGGTGGATAGGTCATGAGCGACCTATAGGTTAAGGATAGGAGTTAGGTCACGAGCGACCTAACTTTGGTGAGGTCTTTTAGGTCGTGAGCGACTTAACTTGGAAGGAGATATGTCGCTAAGTCGCGTGGAATTCTATAGCTCGCTAGGTCGCTGGGTCTTGGAGCTTGATAAGTCGCTTCTCACGCTGAGTCGCTCCATTCTTTAAGTCGTAGGAGGTTAGGTCGCTAGATGTTTTGAGGGGTTATTAGGCCTGTAGGTGGTAGGAAATTAGGTCGTAGGTCGCTTGCTTTGACTCGTTGGATACTCCATGCCCTCGGTCGAACCCCGTAGCGGTGGCGTTGCCCCCGCACCCCCACCTTGGGGGGTTGCCACCCCCCCGGACCCCCCCTCCGTAGGGGGTCTTAGATGAAAAATCATTCAACAGAACTTGCTTTGTTTAGATGTTGAGTTGACCAATCTTTGAGACGAGCTATCTTGCTTTTATCGGTCGATCTTTTAATATCACGGCCTTGCTAAAAAGGTGGGATAACACTTGCCCCCCAAAACAGGCCTTGCGGTAGGAAGGTGTGTTTTGTAATGCCATAATCCGGACGTTCATATCCTGTTGATAACTTGTAAAGGAATCGACAGTTTTATATGGCCACAAATGACGACCGTTCGGGATCGATCTATTTTGGGATGAAGCATGCTCGTTCATGGTCAAGCACTTTACTTCGAATGACGACCATTTGTGATCGAGCCATTTGAGGTGAAGTGCAGCCCTACACGGTCAAGCGTCTAAATCCATGTGACAATCGTCCAGGATCGGGTCATTTGCGATGAAATGTGATCATTCATGGTCAAGCGCTTTACTTCGAATGGCGACCAATCGGGGTTAAGCCACTCGTGGTAAAGTGCGGTCCTGCGCGATCAAAATGGCAACCATTCATGGTCAAGCGCTTTACTTCAAATGACGACCATTCGGGGTCGAGCCATTTGTGGTAAAGTGTGGCCCTGCTCGGCCTAGTGGTAGAACTCAACCGTTCATGGTCAAGTGCCTTACTTCAAATGACGACCATTCGGGGTTGAGCCATTTGTAGTGAAGTGCGGCCCTGAGCGATCAAGTGGTAAAGCGCGGCCGCTCGCGGTCAAGCGCTTAACTTCAAATGACGATCGTCCGGGATCGAGCCATTTGAGGTCAGGCACGACCGTCCGTGGTCAAGCACTCAACTTTATATGTTGGTCGGGATCGAGCCAAGTGAGCTGAAATGCAACCGTTCACAGTCAAGCGCTTTACTTCAAATGACGACCATTCAGGGTCGGGCCATTTGAGGTGAAAGTGCGACTCTTGGCGGTAGGAAGCGCGGCCGACCATAGTCAAGCGACTTTTGGCGGTCAAGCACTTAAATTCATGAGTTTTTGCCGTTAGAGGCTAGTTTGTGACTGTTCAAAGTCGGGTGCCCGTTCATAGGACTTAATCATTGAGACTGTTCGAAGTTGGGTGCCTGTTCATAGGGCTTGATGATGCCTGTTCGTAGGGCTTACACATTTCAAAATCATGAAAAATAAAATATTCAACTGAAAAATCATCAAGGAGAAACGTTTTAAAAAGTCAAATCCAAACATCCCAAGCAGATCGTGAAAGCAACGTGGAATCAAATCCAAACATCGGAAGAAAATCATGAAAGCATGGTGGAAGTAAATCCAAACATCAGAGGAAAAACATGAAAGCAATGTAGAGTCAAACTCAAACATCAGAAACAAAATATGAAAGTAACGCAGAGTCAAACTCCATCGTCAGAAGCAAAACATGAAAGCAATGTCAAGCCAAATCCAAACATCAAAAGCAAAGCAATCAGTCCTCAGAAGTAAAATACGAAAGTAAAATAGTCAATCATCAGAAGTAAAATTCAAAAGCAAAGAATTGACGTCCGAGTGCAAACACCTACATCGATATGATGTATAGTTGTATCAGAGCATGCGTGGGGATCGATCGTGGTCCCATACATGTGTGAACAACTTAATTGTGTCGATGTAGAGTTTTCCACTCATTCGTTACAACCTCAATTATTCGATAACAGGCCGACGCTTTGATCCCGAGGCGTCTCCAGTTGGTGCGGGTGGTCGTTCCTGTTCCACCGTTGCAGTCTTCTTTTTTACATATTGTGAGATCAAACTATCCCGGATGTGCCCCTCAATTTCATCTTTCCAGTGCCTGCAGTTATTCGTGCTATGGCCATTTAGCTCATGGAACAAGCAATACTTGTCTTACTTTTTCTCGTTGTTGGTTGGATCTCTTATCAAGGGCTTTCGATAAGGAATCTGTCCTTTAGTGTCCTGGTAGATTCGCTCCAAAGTCTCATTCAACTCTGTGTACGTGGTGAATCTTGATCCCCTTTGTTGTCGTGCTGATTTTTCATTGTTATCCTCAGCTTTTCGCTTACCTTTGCTGTTCTCTGCACCTTTCTCGGGAGGATTCCCACCCTTGACCACAAAAACATCGGTTCCTTCTCCTTCGTCTATATCAGCCTTTGTGTCCTCTAATCGTAGGAACCCTTCGGCCTTATGGAAAAATTCTCCCAAATCCACAGGAGGATCTTTGGTTAATGAATTCTTGAACTCTGTGCCATCAGCTATGCCGGACACAGCTGCCATTAGAACCATGGATGGATCTAGTCGATCTACCGATGCCGCAGCTGCGTTGAATCGCGTCAAAAAGCTTCTAAAGGATTCTCCAGTTCTTTGCTTTTGTACGGTCAAACTCATAACATTCTTGGGCCTCGAGATGTGGACCCTGAATTGCCTCATAAACCTTTCAATCAAATCATTCCACGTTTCAATCGATCCTTTCTCCAACTGTCTGAACCATAGTGCCGCAATGTCTGTCAAGTACAATGGAAAGCACCGGGCCATAACTTCCTTTGATGCCCCCAGCACTTCCATATGCCTCATATATTTTGTCAGATGAACTGTAGGGTCTGTCCTTCCATTATACATGTCCAGCAATGGTAGCTTAAAGTCTGGTGGGTTCTTAGCTCACCTGATTACTATGGCAAAAGGACTCCTATTCACATCCTCCAAGTCCCTGTTTACCAAACCACCTCTCATAGCCTTTTTGACCATTTCCACTAATCTGTCGTTGTCACTAAGCGATAGTCCTCGCCCATTGCCTTCGTCTTGTCCCCCGAGTTCATGAGGGGGTGGTGGAATTTGTTCTTCTAGTTGGGCTTCTGTTCCTCTTTGATTCTGCACTCCAAGTTGCCTAATCTGATGAAACAAATTCTGGATCAAATCCTCTTGGCTTTTCATCTTTGCCTCCATCTCCTCCCTTATAACGAAGGCTGAAGTTTGGCTTGCTCTCGAAGAAGCCTCTCGACTTCCTTCGTGCGGACTATTCTCTGGTCTTTGTAATCTACTCGATCGCCTTACCATAATTCTTCGGATTTCTCGGATTCAACTCTTGATTATTCGAATTCCTGAGTTCAATTCTCAGTGAAAGCACCAAAATGTTAACGATAAAAATGGGATTAACGCTAACACCCGGTGTATGTCGTGATGAAATGAAAGCACCACCCGTTTGCACGGGAATCAAAGTAAATAGAAAATAACAGAAAAGTAAAAGAGACACGGCGATTTTTATAGTGGTTCGGCTTAGAGTTAAGCCTACATCCACTTTACATCCTCTATTATCTTCTTCGAGCATACTTTTACAAGATTACAACACTTTTACAACACCATTGATCGATTACAACACTTTTACAATTCGCTTTCAAGTTTACAACATAATTAAAGAAGGAGATTGGAACTTTGATCATGGATTGTTCTTCGGATTCATGCTGAATGGAGTAGATCTATTGATGGAGAATCTTCAATGGTTGAGGTGTTCGGAGAGTTGAGAAACCAGCAAGGTATAGGCGCTTTGAAATCCAGATCCTCCCCAAAAAAGTCCCTTTGTCGTTGAAGTAGGCGGAGTATTTATTGGAGAGTTCGGAGTTAGGTCGGCTGGGTCTAGGTCGTGAGCGGCCTAAGATAGGTCGTAGGTCGCGGCTGACTTATGGTGTGGCAGAAGAAGGAGTACGACCTAAGGGATGACGATATTAGGAGTTATGGCATGGAGCGACCTAAGGGAAAAAGGCGGGGTATCCTATAGGTCGTGAGCGACCTAACTTTGAGGTGCATAGGTCGCGAACAACCCATCTTTGAAGAGGGTGGATAGGTCGTGAGCGACCTATAGGTTAAGGATAGGAGTTAGGTCGCGAGCGACCTAACTTTGGTGAGGTCTTTTAGGTCGTGAGAGACTTAACTTGGAAGGAGATAGGTCGCTAAGTCGCGTGGAATTCTGTAGCTCGCTAGGTCGTTGGGTCTTGGAGCTTGGTAAGTCGCTTCTCACGCTGAGTCTCTCCATTCTTTAAGTCGTAGGAGGTTAGGTCGCTAGATGTTTTGAGGGGTTATTAGGCCGGTAGGTGGTAGGAAATTAGGTCGTAGGTCGCTGGGACCTCTAGGTCGTAGGTCGCTTGCTTTGACTTGTTGAATACTTCATGACCTAGGTCGTACCCCGTAGCGGTGGCATTGCCCCCGCACCCCCACCTTGGGGGGTTGCCACCCCCTCCCCCCCCCCCCCCCCCCGGACCCCCCTCCGTAGGGGATCTTAGATGAAAAATCATTCAACAGAACTTGCTTTGTTGAGATGCTGAGTTGACCAATCTTTGAGACGATCTATCTTGCTTTTCTCGGTCGATCTTTTAATATCACGGCCTTGCTAAAAAGGTGGGATAACATAACCATTTGACTATTTTCCAACTATTTTACAATTACTTAACTATTTTATAGCTATGTTACAAACTAATAATTATTGTTCAACGACATATCTATTTTTAAAATTTTTAAGCTATTTTCTAAATATAAACTGGTCGGAGTTCAAACTGTTTATGATTAAATATCCAATTGAGATAAGAATTGAGGTGATAATCCAAATAGGATTGAAGCAATTGTGAATAAGTGTATAGAAATCAAAGTGAGGATGAAAAGAAAGGAAATTGATTTGGTTAATAATCAATGAAGTTAAATATGTAGGATGTACGTATATTATTCTATCCGTATAGTGATTTGATCCAGATCCGAGCACAGAATTTCAAGATAGTTATATCGATCCGAGTAGGGATTTTTCACTCGACTTTCGACGGCGACCCTGGATATGGATTATTGATTGGTTCTAGATATTCTCTATCATAGTTATGGCTATGCAAGGAGAATGATGGTTTCTGATCAAGAAACCAGATATGTGTTCGCACTAGGATGTCGGGTGGACAATACTAGTTCGGAAGTGAAATTGTGTGATCGATTGAGCAATCAGTTTGATATAGCGTACGGATGATAAGCATACATCGTACGGATTTGAATGAAATTGATATTGAAAATTTGTGAATAAGAAATATGAAATGATTTCTTTTGAAATGAAAGTATATTTTGTGAAATATACAATGGGTAAAGGTGAAAGTTAGATATTTTTATGATAATAAGTAAGATGGAAACAACTTTATAATTTTATATATATATATATATATATAAAGGATCTTAAAAGGATTTTGGAAAAAGGTTTTGGGAACCTTTGGATTTGGAAAGGCTTTTGATTTTTGGGTAAAATCAATATTGGAATTTGGGAAGCTTAGTTTGAGAATTATCGATTTTGGGATAATCGATTTTAAGAAAAGGAGATTTATATGAGATTCATATTAGGTGTATGATTTGGAAGATACTATATGAGTATAGTATAAAGTGTTTTGATTATGGCTCTGGGAAAAAAGGTGCTCCCTTGAAATGAACTTCTCAGGAGTGCCACAGAGTGGTACTGCCTTGAACCCTAAGGCGGGGTTCAAAAGTTGATTTTATGAAGAATCCAGACAAAACTAGTTCCTGAGGATTATGAGTAGCGTGTAGGGAAAGTCGAGGGCGCTGATGCCTACAGAGGCATTTGGGTTATGCTGTGACAATAGTGTAACTCGATGTCACTGCGATCTACTACAGACTATAGCGAAAGTCGTGTGTGCCGCTGAGAGCCAACAGTCTACGTTTGATTTTATATCGGTAGACTGCGACCTATGGTAACATAGCGAAAGTCGTGTGTGCCGCTGAGAGCCAATAGTCTGCATTTGATTTTACATCGGTAGACTACGACCTATGTGGGAGTGGGGAAGTTTCATTTTTGACAGCAAAAATCGAGGGCGCTGATGCCTACAGTTACATGGACTTTTGCTGCGATGGCAACGTAACCCTAGAATGTAACTGCGATCTGTTGTGGGTTCCATGGCGTAATCGAGGGACGCGGAGTGCCTACAGTTACATGGACTTTTGCTGCGATGGCAATGTAACCCAGGAAGTAACTGCGACCATGGATGGGGGTGATGATTTCCAGAGCATTCTCACCAAAGATATTTCCTCTATTTTCAAAAATTGTTTTCTATATTTTCAATAAAATTATTTTTCCTAGTATTTTCATTGAGTTTTGAAAACAAGTTTACCAAGTATTTATAGATTTTTAGTCCTACGCCTGATCAACGTATGACTGAATTTCTGTGAGAACAAGGATGGACTGGTTAAGACATCAAGTTATAAGAAGTATTTTTATAAAAAGCTATTTTAATGGTATTATGTGAATTTAAAAGTATTTCTAAAATTTTAAAATAAAGAAGTAAGCTAGTTAGCTAAATAAATTAGTTAAGTAAGTATGTTAATAAGATTTAAATTGGTTAAATAGAAGTTGAATTGGGAGTTATTAATGGAGTTTGGAAATGAAAACTCGAGTTATAAATTAAATTTGACTTGAATTGTTAGTAAATTGAATACAATTGAAATATTCTCGAATAAAAAGGAAGTTGGATTAAAACAAAAGTGGTTTGAATTGCAAATTAAGTTCAAGAAGGTAGACATAAATTGAAAATGGCCTTGTAATTAGTCAAATGAGCCGTGAATGAATTGAATTTGGAAATTAAATTTATAATAACCAATCCAATAAATTTGTAGATTGAAATGAGATTTGATTGAAATAGAAACAAGTTAAATTGAAAAGGAAAATTTATTTTGCAAATGAAGTGAGCTTAAGTTTTGAGGTTGGAATGAATTGAAGTAAATAATTTAAGTTAAAAATAATTAGAAGCTCAACTTCGAGTGAGAATGAAAATTCATTAAATAAAAGTTTGGGTTAAATTAATTAGGAAAGTAGTTATTAATATAAGAATCGAATGTTGTTAAGCTCAATGAAATGATTTTAAAAATGTATGATTGGTGAATAAACTAGAAATGTGATGGAATTAAATATAAAATGAGTTGGAATCAATTGGATGTGGCTAAAAACCAAAATGGATATTCTATTAAGTGAATATCGTCGAATTGCATAGAATAAATTAGTTGTTCGACTTAAATGAAAGTAAATAAAAATTCTATGAATTGGTAGAGGTAAATAGAATTGATTTTTTGGAATCAATTGAAATAAATGCGAGTCATATGGATTAAAAATAAATTGAATGTAAGAAATTGAAGTGTAAACCGTTAAAATTGAATGGATTGGCACATGAATTGGTTGAAAGCAATTGAATTAGCTTTAAAATCATATAAATCGCTCATGGAAAGTGTTTGGTGCATGTTGCTTATGAAATGCATGTGTTTAGCTATTGAAAGTAAGTGAAATGTTAATAAATTTCATATACTTAGTACTTCCATGTTTGAATTGAGTAAGTACAGGTACCGGGAAGCCGTTCGGCTGGATTTGGTTGCGCTATTTGCTAAAATAATAAGTCGCTTTCTTAAAAATACTAAATAATGGTACGCCTACGTAATAAAAATAGGAAATATGAACTGTTTTTGTTTTTCCGACCGTGTGGGTCGATGTATATATATTTATATCTCTTGTCAAATTGCAAAAGCTCCTCCGTACAATGGAGACTCGGCCAAAAAATTCCAAAAATTTTGGGAGTTAGAAAATTTTTGGAAAATTTTTGTTAGCAACAAAATGATTTCAAATTGGAAATTGAAATAAATTAATGGATGAAACTAATTTAAAATAATGATATGAATCAGTTATAAATGGAAGATAAAATTCAATATTCAGAATTGAAGATAAATTGAATTCATATGGAAATGGGAAAACTCTTTTGTAAGGAAATGTATAAAATGATTTTAAAAGCTACGATTGGATATTATTGCTATGCAGGATATGCAGGTATTATAAAGGAAAAGGAAAATTGGTTTTGATTCCAGAAGATAAATTTGAATTGCTCGACAAAAGGTATATGTTTGAATTTCTGTATGATTGGATTTTTGATCTAGCCGCTTGGCCTTTTGTTTTCTTTTCGAAATTGAGAGCCCGTAGAGGCATTTTGTAGTTGTATCGAGCTAGCCGCGCAAATGAGACGCTGGCGAAATTTTTAAAAATTTAGAGAGTTAGAATTTTTTTGAGAAAGTTTTGATAATTTAAATTTGGATTTAAATTTAAATTTGAATTGTTAAGTAAATAATATTATTGGGACTTAAAGATAAGTCTGGAAGGCTAGAAAAGGATTAGTGTGTCTTTAATAAAAAGTTGTTTTGAGAATTGTTTGGAATTGTTTGGTTTTGGAAAATAGTAATGGGTATTGGATCATTCTTCTTAACTAGCAATTTCGGGGACGAAATTCTTTTAAGGGGGAGGAAATGCGAACCCCTCGGGGCTTGGGCAGAGAAGAAGTGACGACCCGGAATTTTGGACAATTTAAATTGGAATATTTAATTGATTTTAAATATTTAAAAGTTAATTTTTAACTTGAATTCAAATATTATTATTATTATTTAGCAATTAAGTTATTGGTTTTAATAAATTGGAATTGGGTAAATTGTTGAATCTGAAATTCTAAACCTGTTCAGAATATTTTAAAGGCTTGTAAAATTTATATTGATAATACTAAAGATAGTAAAAGTGTTAAAATTGAATTTGAAACTGTTTTGTTCAGTTTTGAAATTATATCGTTTAAATTGATATTTAAAAATAGCCTTCTGGGCCACAGTCTCGGAATTCGATGAAACCAGTTCCATTGAATCTGTAATAGTTAGTTATTATCGGATTTTAATTTTCGTAACAATCGGAGTTGTCGTTTGGCCCTAGCAGCTCAAAACACATAGAAACTATTTTAATCAATTTAATTTAAAATTGATCGTTTATTTCCGTAACTTGTGCATATGATCGAATTGGCCTTCGAAACACGTTCCAATGTGTTTGGAATGCGGGTAAAACCTTATAAATGCCTGGCGACATGCCTCAATAGGGCATCGGAATTTTAATTCACAGTAAATAAGATATTTATAATTAAAAAAAAAATAACCTGTCAGGGCTTACCTTCTCCAATACGCCTCCTTCAACTTTATATCATGTATCATCCTTTCTCCCCTTAATTCCTAGTACTAAATTGAGATCTGCCCCTTATAAAAAAACAAGTATGAAATTAATCTCAAAATCTAAATCAAAAAAGAAAAAGAAACCAAACTCATTTTATTCATCCAGTCCGAAGTTAAGCCTCCCTCCAGCTTAAATCACGAATTGATTTCGACCTAAAAAAAAGAAGAGAGCGGGGGAACAACAGAGAACATCATGACGCGACGACACGGTGCTCGAAATCGAGTAGTATCGTGACGAGCTTCGCGAATAGGGGAGCAGGCCCTCGCACGCGCTGAGGCATCCATGGCAAGTCGTCGTCGTCAGGAAGCTAGGGTGGCTCGCGAGGTTCGTCGGCAATCGAAGGGGCTCTTGAAACTAGGGTTTCGCATTGAATTTTAGGGTTTTGGCGGCGTCTTTATGAGCGGAGGCGGGAGTCCCGATCTGGGCTAGGAGATAGGGTCACATGTCTTGGGTCGCGTGTCTTGGGTCGCGCGTGGATAGAGGGGAACATCGACGCTGTAGGGTGTTTGTGCGCGAGTTATGAAGCTGGAGGAGGAGAGCAGTGAGGTATTATCCATTTTAATTTTGAATTAATAATTATATACACTTACATATTTTGAAGTTAATAATAATATAGAGAATATATTGTAGAAAAGAGTTTTAAAGTTAGAAAATTGTATAAAAATCGTGTTTTAATTTAATAGGGTTAAAGGATTTTATGTTATTAGAATTAAGTGTATATAGGTAAGATTTAAAATTTGTTTAGAATGATAAAGAAGTGATGAAACAATTTATTTCAGAAAACACATGTCTGGAAATTTCTTATTTAAAAATTATACCATTTCAGGGAACCATTATCAACCATAATTATTTCATATTTAAAATAAGCGAATGAACTATTGTTTCACTAATATCGTAGGTATTTATACCAAATGTGAATTAGGTTGGTAAATTATTATTATAAAAATAAATTGAACTATTAAATGGAAATAGATTGTTGATGTGTTCAAATATTGATAAAACACTAAAAATGTTATTCAAGGTTTAAAATCGTGGAAATCAAGTGGAGTTGAAGTGGATGGAAATTTAAGGACAAAGGTGAGTTAATCTCACTCTTCTGGATTTTTATTTAAATTTAAATGGTTAAATTTGATGTCCTATATTATATATAGTAGTATATAGTATATATTGGGTGATTGATTTCCCGCATTATTTAGCGGATGAGACCCTATGCGCCACATAATAGCGGATGATATTTTATAAATCCCATATACCGTGATATTCCACCTTGAAGTGGAATTGGTATTGTGCTAACATATGTGGATGCAGGGAAATAGATTGGAGGGATCCAACTGGATTCCTTTTAGATTGTTTAATATTCTGTGCTATGAATATTTGACATTCTGTGATGAATATTATTGATAATTGGAATATTGAATGCTTGAATATACTTCGATACACTGAGCTATCAAAATATATAGAATTGGATTTTCGAAAGAAGTATAAGAGTAAATTTTGGAAGTGAAATAATTGTAGAATAAAAATAAGAATGAATTGGAAAGAAATAAAAGTGATTTGTAAAAACTAGAGTTAAATTGTAAAGTAGAGATTTAAAACATGTTTTAAATCAAAGTTAAATCTGGAATTCAAGTTAGTGAATCTCAGTTTCTAAACAAATAAAGTTTTTAAATTTAAATTGTTTTAACAACTTGAATGTTAAAGTGCATTTTTAAATTAATTTGAATTTAAAAATGAATTTGGTTTAAAATACCTTTAAACTTCCTTTATAAAATGAGTAATTAATTTATTTAATGAAGTAAATAAAAAGATAGTTAATTGCAGGTTGAGATTAATCAAGTGTGATTAATATTGTAGTTAATTAATGTAACTAATTTAGATTAGTATAAATTAAAATGATAGGTGATATATGAGAAATTAATTAATATAAGTAATTAAGGATTAATGTAATTAATTATAAATAATTAATTTGTGTAGTAATTAAAGATTAATTAATGTTTTTGGTTAAGAATAATTAATTTGTGTAATTAATTAAAGATAATTACTTGAATGTAATTGAAGAATAATTAACCCAGGGTGATTAAATTAAGATGGATAATTAAGGGATGATTAATTAATTGATTTGAAATTAGTTAATGTTAAGTGAAGGAATCTAAGTGATTGAGGTCAGTAATTCAATTAGAAGTGATTAAATTTTTTTTGGAAGTGATCAAGTTGCTTATGGATGATTGAATGGTATTGGATGCCTTGAATGAGTTGATATCTCTGATATGAAATGATTTGTAGTATCATATGTTTGGGCGGACAGGATATTATGGTCATCTATCAATGATGAATTGTTGTGTAAAGGGACATCCCGTATTTAAAGTTTGAAGTGTATTTCATTTGGATAAGTTGGGTTAGGATGACATGAGACTCGAGGAGACCGGGGTCGGGTATTAGAAAATACCCGTAACCATTTCGAATTTTTATAGATTGATATGTGAAATCAATAGGCTAGAATGAAAGATTTAAGTGAATTGGACTATTTAATCTAAATTTTGGTACTTAGAAAATTGATGTGTGAAATAAGTGATGTCTATAACAAATTGTGAATTTGTAAATTGATACGATTTACCTCGGGTTTTATATAAGTTGTATGCTTTGGCATTTCATGTTAGATGTGTTTACTCACGCTGGTTTGCAGCCTAACCCAGGTGTTACTTTGACGTAATGCTCGGGTCAGACCAAGTATTACAAAATTTTCAGGTAAGAACGTCCTGGAGCTCTGGAGACGAGCGGGATGGCAGGATCGTACGGAGTGTTTTCGTTGTGTTATATTGTCATTTATCTGGGACAAGTTATATTTAACTGTCCAGTGCTTGTGTAAATGTTGTAACTCTGATGTACTTAAATATAATTGACAGAAACATTATTCTATTGTAAACTGATATTATTGATATTATACTTTGATCCGCTGCGAATGTGAGAACCTGTGTTGTATTTCTGTTTTCTTCTTCTTCTACTTCTATCTCTTTCTTCTTTTCCTAACTATCTGGAATTTTTGGAATCGAAAATTCCGGGTCGTTACAGAAAGAATTAAGAAAGGAGAAGTGAAAATGTTTTTGAACTCAAAACAGCCTTCTCAACATATTATTATATTTTAATTTAAAAGAAAAAGCATTGCCACATGTTTTTATGCATGTTATTTCAAGTAACAAATGTTAAGTGCATGTATACAAAGCTTAAAAATGTTTTTATTTATTTAAATATTATGTTTTATATTTATTTATATATTTCCTTTTTATTTACAAAGGTTACTTAATATGATAAAAACACCTTTATGTTATATATTTATACTTTTATATTTATTAATTATATGTATCACATGTATATCTTAAAGAAATATATTAAAACCTTTATTTATTCTTATTTAAATTTTACTTAAGTTATTACTAATTTAAATAATAACTATATATAAATACTTACCTTAAGTGTTTTAAAATTTAGAATTTTAACTTCAAATAACTTTTAGGGATTATTATATTAAATTCAAGCCAATGCTTCTTATTTATAATATATATACATATATGTACATATGATTGAAAATATCTTATGTGAATTTTTGATATATATGTATCAAAAACTTTACAAATTTCCATATATTCTACTACCCATGGCATATATATGTATATATATATATACACTTATATATTTGTATATGTATACACTTAAAATTTTCAACATTATAAAATTTGTATATATCTATTTATATATATGTAGATAGATATTTTATCTTGAATTAAATAGGGAAATATATTATTCATTTATCCAGAGATTCATATTTTAATATTTATTATAGTTTTAAATCAATATATACCTATATATATCCAAATATTTATCAGAATTTTATCTGTTCAAATTACAAATCAGTATTTTAATAAATTTAATCCTGCTAATTACCAATTAACAGTTGTCTAGAAATCCATGTTATCACATCTTTTCTTAATCTATTTAAAATCTTATTTTAAAAAAATCCTTTATATTTAAAACAAGTATCCATTAGGAATTATTTTAAAATCCAATATACGTACATATAATATTCCAAAATCTCTATTTTAATACCACGAAACATTCAAGTACAAAGTCAACCATTTATTTTATCCCACCAAATTTATTTAATTAATCCAAATTTCTATATAAATACCTCACTTCCAAAATCCCTTTTAATTTATATTTTAACACTCATTATATATATTTATGATACTTTAAAATACCAAAATCTAGTCCTGCAGTATCATAGCATCCAATAAATTCAATCACACAATAATCTATCATAGATTTCTCAAACAAATACTATATCAATACATATGAAATTTATTTCACTTTTTTGAGGAATCCAGTTGGATTCCTCCTAACCTATTTTTCTGCAACCACAGATCTTAGCACAACATAAAAATACCAATCCCACTTCGAGGGTGATATCGTGGTATATAGGTTCATCCTCTATTATGCGGGGAGCATAGGGTCTCATCCGCTAAATATATGCGAGAATATCAATCCATCTACCAATATATACTACTACTATTATAACATTACATTCAACTGATAATAATTTATCAATTCAACAAACCAATTGATAATTAATTTTAACTATTTAAAATTAACTAGTAATCCAAAATTGAGTGAGATTAACTCACATTTATTTCATGTCTCTTTCACGTTCCGATTCCGATTTAATTTGAACACGTTTGAAATTATCTGAATGTTTCGCAAGCTTAGATCTCTACCAATCCAATTCCTATACGTAGGCAATGACAATACGATCTCAACACAACTTGAATCGTCTGAATCGGACCTCGTATGAGCGAGATACGCATTTTATAAGTTTGAATGTAATTTATATAAACATATACCTTTTTCTTTTATAAAAGGAGACAGCCCATACCCTTATAAACCCGACCCACAAACTTCATCTTTCTCCAAACATCAGTGCCTATGCACAAAAAAGGAAACCCACCCACGACCGTGCACGTCCCCTACTGATACACCGCTCCCATCATCGAAACTGAAATCAAACTTCGCCATCTCGCTTCTATCAAGACGCTCAACTCGCCTATACCCTCACCGACAACCCCTCCACCCTCAATCAAAATGCGGCCTAACACCATACGAGCTAACCCTTAGAATGTCGCACCACCCTCCTTAGCACTGAACTCCATTTTTTCCAGAGGTGCGCCTTCATCCCATGGTCACAATTCCGAGCTCACATCACCACCTCGACACCAAAATCATGAGATACAGCCAACCCTAGCTCCCACCGCCACAAACCCAGTTCCCAAGGAACACTACCGGACCCAAAAGAATCATCACTAGCTCAAAGAGGATGATAAAATAGGATTTATGAAGGTGGTTTTGGATTTTTTAATCAAGTGTAACTTGAGAAATAAATTTTTGAAGTTTTTCATTCCTTTGTTTTTCTTTGTTTACTGCTAACTGTAATGGTTATGTGAATATAAAGAGAAGGAAAACAATTTTCTTGCGTGTTTGAATAGGCTAATATATAATGATTTGAAAAGGAGGAAAAGAGCTGATGTGAACATTTGACTTGATAATATATTATTTAAATTTTCAAAACATCTCGTTTTACGAAACTTAAAATCTTGAACCCCTATTAAGGCGTGCCGCTAGGCATTTATAATATTATACCCCCATTCCGAATGCAATGGAAAATATTTTGAGTCCTAATTCTATCGTATGGAGAAGAGAGCTTTTTGGACCCAATTATTATATTGAATTTTTGATATTAATTTCAGCGTGTTTATATCTCATATGTCCAAATGATAACCCCAAACGTTATGAAGTTGAAATCCGATAATAATACACTATTATGGATGCAATGGAACTTGTTTCGTCGAATTCCGAGACCGTGCCCCAGATGGCTATTTATATATGTTAATTTAAACGATATATTTTTTAAAACTGAACAAATCACTTTTAAATTCAATTTAAAAAGTTTTACTATCTTCATTATTATAAATATAAATTTTATAGGCCTTTAAATTATTTTTATCAAGGTAAAACTCAAAATTTCACATTTTAACAATTTTCAATTATTAAATTCAATAACTAAATTATCAAATAAATCATTATATTTGAAATTGAGTTTAAAAATTAACCTTTAAATATTAAAAATCAATTAAATATTCCAATTTCAAATAACCAAAATTCTGGGTCGTTACATTCCTTCCCCTTAAAAGAAATTTGTCCCCGAAATTGCTTAGGTAAGAAGAATGGTCCAAAACCCAATAACTTCCTCGAACCAATCAGTTTAAACAACTTTTCAATTTTTGTGGAAACATACTATCACTTTTACTAATTTTCAAATTCATTCATAGATTCCAAATATATTATTTACTCAACCATTTCAAGTTATAATCTAAAATCACATTTTAGTTATTTAAAATTTTCTTCAAAATTTTCTAACTTCTCAAATTTCTGAAAATTTCGCCAGCGTCTCCCTTATGCAGTTAGATCGAAACAACTACAAAACTACCTCTATGGGCCCAATTCATGACAAGAAAATAAAAGCCAAGTGGCTCAATCATAAGATCATCAAATTCAAACACAATTTAAATGCATACCTTTTTGTCAGGCAATCCAATTTTGTTTGATATCGAAGACATCAATTTAGTTCTTACTTTTATATTCCTGCACCTTACCAACGATATCCAATCATACAATTCAAAATCATTTTATTCGGCATTTTCAATTTCCAATATTTATTTCACCCAAAACCTGTACGATGTACATATATCATCCATACGCAATATCAACTCTAATCGCTCACTCGATCAAAAAATTTCACTTCCAACTTAGTATCGTTTATATGACTCCCTAGTGCAGACTCAGATTTGGCTCCTTGATTAGAAACCGTTATTCTCCTTGCATAGCCGTATACTACGACAGAGAATCCCAAAATCAATCAAAAACCATCCAGGTTTCGCAATCGAAAATCGAATGAAAAATCCTAATTCGGATCGATATGAATTATCTTGAAATTCTATGCTCGAATCGGGATCAAACCGTCATGCGAAATAAATAATATACGTATTTATTTCCAATTGATTATTAGCTATTCCAATTTTCTTATTCACCTTCATTTCATTACCCTATTTACATAGCATATTTTTCCAATACCAATTTCACTTAAGAATTACACCATTCGAATCATTGATCATGATGAGAAGCGGTTGTGGAAAACGGTTGTGGAATTAGTTAAAGTTTAATGGAGTGGTGATGTTGAAGGTCGCATCGAGGAAACTTAGGATAGAATGAGGAAAGCTTATCCGAAATTTAGGATTGATAAGTAGTTTGTGTATTGTATTGATGTAGTGAACTTACCATTTATGATATGACCACTTATCCTATTCCATTATATATAATATATGATCTTTTGAGATATCTTCTTCTTGCGTTAATTTCATGATGAAATTCTTTAATGGGGAAGAATGTAATGACCCGTAATTTTCAAAGTTTAATTTGGGATATTTAATTAATTTTGGATATTTAAGTAATTACATAAATAAATAGTTTAATTCAAAACTAAAAAATAATACCAGAAATCGGATTTTGGATTTATAACAATTTGACAAATAGAATGGTTTTAAGTTGTAGAAACATTGTTTAAACATGAACACACATGCATACACACGCTTATATACATATAAATGTGTATCACAATTAGTCAAATCAAAGCCAAAGGAAATACCTAAAACATACATGCATATAAACTCCTTATGTATATACAAATACAACATGAAAAAGAAAATTCACCATCACTCATATAAGGATAAGCATATAGTGTGGCCCAATGGGAAGTGCGGTGGGTTTGGCCAAAGGAAGGGAGGCAGGTGGATTAGCACATGAGTGAGATAATGTGTTATGTTGATGTTTATGATATTTCGCATATCTTTGCTTATAAACACCAAGGCATACTTTAACAACTCGGAATTTTTGGCAATATTGATTTGATAATCTTCTTATATAATCATTAAATTGCAAACTTATCTTTCAAATAAATATCTTGAAAGTAAATTAGATTTAAATACTACATTTTTTAGCAGTAAGTTTATATATATATATATATATAGTTATTAATTAATAGATGAAGAGGTTTTATATTATTTCTTTTGAAAGTACATCATATAAATAAAAAGAAAATGTATAAATAAAAACATAAAACATAATATAAAAACATAATTAAATATAAATACATGCATTAGACATTTGTATACTAGAGAGTGTCATGCAAGTACAAGTGTCTAATTTATCAGTTTTCTTTATTTTACGAAAATATATAAAATGGTTTAAAGATCAAGGCTGTACAATGTATATACTTATATATATCTCCTTTCTTTCTTTCATCTTTCATTTTTACAAATCAAAGAAAAACTAAAATCAGAGAAAAATAAAGGAAAAAAATCTATAACTATTTCAAGTTCAACACAACAAACTTCCAAATTCAATTCAAGTTCATCACAACAAATTCAAGCTTAACAAAGTAAGATCAAGATCAATTTGCAGTTTCAAAGATCCGTAGCAGTTTTCAAATTTCAAGAGCATTTCCAGATTTCAAGAGCTATTCTACGTTCAACATTTTCAAGTGAGTAAATATTCATTTATTTAACTAAATCTACCTCATTCTCTGATGCATGTGATAGATAATGAAAGTAATCTTGTGAAATGTTTGCACGGATGAATGAATAAGCTTTGCATGTATATCAGTATGTAGTCGCTGTGTATATATTTATATGCATGTCTGTGTTTAAATATGTAAGCCTTTGTTCTTGTTTAACAGACCCAAAACCAATTCAAAAATCCAAATCTCTTCACTCAATCTCTTATAGGCTATGATGTACAAAGGAAATATGTTTGTATCAACTAAGCCTTAATTTTAAAAATATTTTTAAGTGTAATTAGAAGGTAGGGCTACTGGGAAGGAAGAAGAACAGTGGAAATCAAATTTAGTCAGAAAGTTAATTGTTTAAATCTCATGTTTTGTTTATGTTTTGTTTATATCATCGAATTTGATTTTGAAAACCATAAATTTTAGTAGTAGTAATAAGATTTTTATGTTAGTAAATTAAGAGAATTTTCAAGTTGAACAGAAGCAAGATTTTGCTCGATTTCTGACGATCAGTAGAAGATCGTGGGTCTCGATCGTTGCTGGGGATAGCTGGTTGGTCGTTGATCGTTGGAAAAATGGTCGGAGGTGTGTTAGTTCACCATAGAGGTTTAACGTTGATGAAGTAGGGTTTCGAGCCACATTTGGGTTGACGTTATTCTCGAGGTAAATTCGACGTCATCATCGCATCAGGATTGATCGGAGGTGGGGGAAAAGGAAGAGGATGGTATGGCCTAACTCCAGGCGTGGCGTTAGGGTCTCTGGTGACCATAGGTGGCGATGCGAGCTGACTTTGGGTGATCAGTTTCGTCCTAGTGGATATTCATGTAGCTCGATTTCGATCAGAAAGTTGTATCGGGTTTCTGTGTTATGGGAACGATCATGCATGTCATCGACGACTTGGTGGAGGTAGCGACGATGATTAAAGCGACGGAGATCGTGTGTTCATGTGCACGGGTATCAGTGTCGTGTTTGGGTTTGGGTTGTTTCTGTGTTAGGAAGGTAGGACTCGAGGAGAATTAGGATTGCAAGGGGTTGGGATCGAGTTTGCTTAAGTAACAGGTTTTTAAAGGTTAAAACAAAAAATGTTTAAAAAAAGCAGAAAAAGAAGAAGAAGGGTTTTGGCTTTGGTTAGCATGGCATTTGACTTGGGTTAGCATAGGGTTTGGCTCGGGTTGTTCTCAAGTGTATTATCAAGGTTTTAAAATTTAAAAACAAAACAAGTTTTAAAAACAGTTTTCTTAACCAATTTCTTTAAATGGTTAATGTTTTATTTAAATATTTAGGTTATTTAAAAGTTGTATAATAATATCTTTTTGGCTTAAACTAATTAAGTTTGGAATATTTTATTATATGCCTATTATTTACATTAATTCTTAAGTTTATTAAATTGAAATCAAATAGTGTAATTAAGTAAATGCTTAAGAAAATGGTTTAAACTTTTAATTAATTAAGGACTTAAGTTGTTAAAGGATAATTAATTAATTCCAATTATTAATTAAAACAATAATAAATGGCATGAATTAATTATGACAATTAAGAGGATTTATAATTAATTTAATTTATTTTGTGATTAAATTGAGTTAATTAGAAATGGTGTGACTAGTTACCTATCTTATGGATGGTTAAATTGTATTGAGTGTTTGATTGTTTAATATCTCTAGTATGTTAATTTGTAATATTCTGCGATATGAAATGCTTTGGATTGAACTGGTGATAAATGTGAATCATTTATTTGAATAGTTATCTGTGATGAATTAATGTGTGACTATAATATTCTAAATTTAAATTGAATTGTTTACTTAAACAACTTGACCTTAAAAGCGGCGATTGGATTTCGATGAGACCGGGATCGGATATCAAATTGTTATCCAAAAACCACATCGATCCAAAATAAGTGATAGGTCGTGAAATCTCAAGTGAAGATCGAGAATGAAGAAACAGAATGCAAGGGCTATTTTTTGACGGTGATTCCAAAATGAGTGTAATGGAGATAGTGCCTTCGGTTCCGTTCTGACCCGGAATGGACTTGTATGGATAAATGCTATCAGACCATCGCCAATAGAGGATGATGAGCATTCCAAGATATGTGTCCTATAAAGGTAATCATATCCTCAAGCCTCATCAACCGAGAATGGCTAGAACAGGTGAGGTGCAGCATGGCTAAGTGGGTAGCACCCAAGTAGGATAAGATTTTCCCCTGTCTAGATGTCCCTTTATTCGGCTGTGTGGGCGGTTATTGGCCACAACCACGAGATTTTCTTATTCGGATTATCCAATAAGGCGTGGCTTTGGTCTTGTGTTATAGGGGATCAGAGTGGATCCTCGGTACTCTGATCTAGACCAGGTACTGCGACGGGCGGTGTAACGACCCAGAATTTTTAGAAATTTAAAATTTGAATATTTAATTTATTTTAAATATTAATAAGTGAATTTATAAGTCGAATAAATTTTAATTTGAATTATTGAATTTAATTGGATAATTAAATCGATAATTTAATATGTTAAATTATGAAAATAATTGAAAATGAGTTAAAAATGATTGTAAATAATTTGGAAAATTTTATTTTATCATATTGGAGTTAGAATGATATTTTAGAACTTTTAAAATCGAATTTAAAGTTAATTTGTGAAAATTGAATATTTTAATATTAAATAATCGACTGTAAAATAGCCAATTTTTGAACAGTCTCAGAATTGAACGAAACCAGTTCCATTGGATCCGTAATAGTTAGTTATTACCGAATTTCAATTTTCGTATCAATCGGAGCTATCGTTTGATCGTGGCAGCTCGAAACGCATCGAATTATTTTTAATTTAAATTTGGCGAGTCAAAATAGCCATTTTTCAAAAAGTCTCGGATTTCGGCGAAACCAGTTTCATCGGATCCGTAATGTGATATTATTGTAAGGTTTCAAATTTCAAGTCAATTGGATTTACCGTTTGTCCGGTACAAATTAAAACGCCTAGAAATCGACTTAAATCGGTTTAATTTAAATCGAACGTTTTCAGCCATAACTCGCACATACTTCCGAATTAGCTTCCGAAACCTGTTCCATTGTGTCCGGAACGCGGGGTAAACCTTAGAAACGCTGGTTACGGCGCGTAAATCGGAGTTCGGAATTCCCGGGATGAATAGTGTTTACGCTTGCTTTTCTTATAAATAGCACCACACACAAATAAAAAAAAAAAAAAGAAATCAAACCCTAATTCAATTTGCAGCCGGCCCTAATTATTCAATGGCCAGAATTGTCCCAATTTCAACCCTTAATCTCTTCCAATCCGTGAAGTTTTGGCCAAAGTTGTTAACTACAACATTGAAGAGCATGGAGAGAGCTTTAATTCCATACGGGTATGATCGTAAATGGTGCGACGGAGGGGGAGAGAAGTGGGGCCGTTTGCATCAGTTTTGGCACGCGTTTCGAGGCCTATCTCAGGGCCGAGCTCCATGTGCTTCAGGCCGAACCTAGAGCATGTTGAAGGCTTTGATTTGGCACTCCCCGATCGAGATTTCGTCGAGTATGAATGAAGTAATGTCAAACCCTAATCTTGGAGTATGGGTTCTATACGTGCGTTTTGTTCCTGGAGATGGTAATAGCCGTGCGCAAGAAGGAAGGGGGGGGAGCTTGATGTGCGGCTGTGATCTGGGGAAGGGTTTGTAATAGAGATTTGTAAATAATTTACTATATTAACGATTGTACAACGTTTAAAATGCGATATCTTTGTCATATGATGTCAGATTCGAACGAGGTTTTTTGCGTTGGAATCGTATATGCGTGCTCTTCGCAATGCAATTGGTTTGGAGTCGATTGGATCTCGTTTGAATTTTGGGTAAAATTAAACGTTTGTTTAATTTTATTCGAAGCGAACGCCGAAACCGGAAATAAAATCAAGGTGAGAACTTCTCACTCAATCGAATAGGTTTCGATTTTATTTTAAATAGTTAGATTTAAAATATTTGAATGCATGTTTGAATGATGACTGTAAATTATTATTGTTAAAATAGACATTATGCGCCGTTAGTAAGCGGATGTTATTTAATAAAAACATATACCGCGAATATTTCATAAACAGTCAAATTGGTATTATATATAATATCAATATATATATATTGGCATATGTATATAATGCAGTTGTTGATTTCCCGCATTTTTTGTTTAGCGGATGAGACCCTATTACGCCGTTATTAAGCGGATAATATTTAATAAAAAACATATACCGCGATAATTTCGTACTGGAGCGAAATTGGTATTGTGCTAATGTTTTTGGATGCAGGAAAACAGGTTGGAGGGATCCAACTGGATTCCTCAACAGTATTTATTTGATTTTCAGATATTTTGATATTTGATTGATTATCATATCGATATATGATATCGTTGTTGTCGTGATTGACTATTTGGTATGTAGCATCATTGGACCAAATTTTGGAATTTTAAAATGATTTATAAAGTGATTTTTGAAAATATACTATATGTTTGGAATTTGATCTATTTTAAGTAAATAAACGTTATAATTTTTAAAGCTATAAAAATTATGATTTTGTGAAATATAGTTAAAAGTTGATTTTTGAGAAATAAAGGAACGATTTTATAAAATAGTTTAAATTGGATTTTTGAATACATTATAAAAGTTTGAATATACGATTTATAAAATTTGATTATTTTATAAATCAAAATGGTGAAACTATAAAGGAAATTAAAGACGTTTAAAAGAATAATATAAATTGATTTATATTAAGAGATTTATAAATGGATATTTATAAATTGAAATATGGACGTTATAAAACGAGTTTTTATAAGTGTTTTGAATGAAGTGAAAATGAAATTCATAAATGAATGAAATTTATAGAATTATAAACTGTGAAGTTATAAAAGAAATTTATAAATAGTAAGATTTATAAATTTGGTGAAATTATTTGAAGAATAGATTGGTTAAATAAATGAATCTTATAAGTTATAAGATTTATAATTATGAAGTTTAAAGAACGATTTTATAAAATAATCGTTTTATAAGTATTTAACTTATAATATAAACATTTAGTTTATAATTGAGTTATAAACTGAAATATGTTAATAAAGGAATTTATAAAAAAGAAGTTTTTATAGATAAATAGAAATGGAATTTATAAACGTTGTTTTATGAATTCGCAAACGACTTATTTTGATAAGTTAATTGTTATAACTTATAAATGGAGTTATATTCACGTTTTAGACTGTGAATAATCCTTTAAGTTAAAAAGTATAAAAAGGATGAAATTTGTTAACATAGTATATTCACGTTTTTGAATAGTGAATAACATGTTAAAGAAAATGTTTTAGAATGTGATATTTTAAACAGAATTAAAACGATCTAACGATGTTTTAAAGGTGTTGAGATTCGAAACCATAGATTTCAACATTTATTGTTGAAATAGACGTTTTCGAGAAATAAAAGGAAATGGTGGACTATAACACTGTTGTTATAGTAAATGATTTCCGAAAGGAAATGTTTTGTATAGTATTGGGATTTATATATCTATTTTAATTTCGAATCCCTATACTAGTGATTTTGGGTTGTCGTAACGATGTTTTACGTAACATTCGTTTTGGCCCAAATAAATATGTTTAAGAGAATGATTTTCTTAAAGAATGAATTATATACTTAATTCGATTTAAGTATATTGAATATTTTCCAAGGTTGAAAATAAAAAGATTTGTGAATTACTTATGAATAAATAAGTATGGAAATGTTTTCCAATATGAAGTGAATAATTAGAATTTATCTTTTTCTGAAGATAAATTGAAATGAATTATTGAAATCGCATATGCATGGATATCTTGAAATATAAATTCATTATGGAATTTATATGTGAAAGTGAAACTTGTTAAAAATAAATATTGATTTATTTTTGAAGTGTTGAAATTATATATCTAGTAAAGATATTTTGGAAAATAAATAATTTGGAAAATTATTTGGAATCTGGTGATGTGTGCATATCCAGTGATAGTTCAATAACCGACTATCAGTATTTCCCTTTGAATGGGTATTTGATGTGATTTGTTTGAATGTGAATGCTACACTTATTTTTGAATAAGCGCTCACTATTCGGGTTAACCGGGAAAGGACCATGGGGTCGTATAACCCACTCCGAATATGTGATACGTCGTTGTGAATCGCATTTGAAGATCGGTGTTGAAGACCGGTATTTGCGAGAGTGATAGGATGAACTATCGATTGACTCTGCACCGAGTAGCTACGGTATTGAGTTCTCCATATGTGATGGTGAATCCGATCAGGATTGTGGATATCCGGATTGCAAGGACTTCTTTGTAAGTGCCTTCGGTTCTGTTCGAGCCCGGAACAGACTTGTATGGATTGTATGTCTGACATTACAAGTTGAGATATAAAGCCGATTTCTTTCAAATATATTTCTGTTGGTGGCGGAGAATTTATTCTTTTAGCTTAACTTCTTTCTCTGAGACGTACGAGCTCAGAGGTTATGTAGTTGAATGTTATCAGCGATATATTCCCAATTTGGTAATGTGACATGCTGAGTGATGCTGAAATGATCATTGTGTTGATTATTTGTGATAGGATCGTTTATTTGATCGTCTATCCTTGTGATCATTGTGTTGATCATTTGTTGACCCAAAGCATGGCTTTTGTATAAAGTATGTTTTTGTGGACGTGAATTCGTCGAGCCTCACACCCCGTGAATGGTCAAAACAGGAAAGAAGCAGCAAGGTTATGAGGGGTAGCACCCTTTAGGATGTGTCCATTTCCTTCTGGAAAAGGGTGGTATCATGGTATGGAGCCCAGATACTTACTCATGTTGAAAACACTTTATGATTGTGTGAATTGATTACGAGCGCTCGGTGATAAAGGTCCCAAAGGACCGGGGGATGGCATATTCGGTCAGTTGTTACTCAGTTAGGAGTAACCCGGCCTTGTGTTGGTAGAGATCCGGTTTGGTTCTCGGGGATGTCCATCCAGAGGCATTCTCATGTGGCAATGGGAAGTTCCTTGGCCTGATCATTCGTTGGAAATCCAATTCCCAAACTTGTACGGTTTTAGTTGTAGAACCTGCCATCTAATATGGTAGCTATTAGTAGGCATAATATAATGGTACCTATGCTGGCTAAGATTTATATTCTACTTTCGAAATGAATTTCTTCTACACTATGCACTAATAATAATATCAAATGCTCTTTTTAAATGCGTATCAAGCATGTTTGACTATCATAAGGAGAAATCTTCTCCAAGTCTGCGTTTGCATTGTGTGTGTGGCAGGAGGTCTTATGGTAGTCTCATTTTTAAAAGCATTGCGAATTGATTTAAAAAAAAATATTCCTCTATTTTGTTTTCAAAGATAAATAAACTGTTTTGAGTTCTCACACCAGTCACATGACTGACTTGGAGTTTATTGTTTTCCTTCCTAAACTCTGGGTGCCCACCAATTTCCACACGGGCAGTTAAGAGTTAGGTTTATCAGGATATTCTGGATATTCTGGAGTTGCTGGAGGCAAGCTGGATGGCATGGCATATTACTTATATAGTATCTCTTTTTCCGCTGCACTGTTTGTTGTTGTATGTTGTTGTATATTCTGATGATATGATGTAATGAAATGTGATGTAATGTAATAACTGATATAGTTCTTTGTTTAAAGATTATTCATTCATTATTATATGTTGTTCCGCTGCGAATTGTGAGATTCTGATGTTGTTCTGTTGTTTTCTGTCCCATCCTATTTTCTTCTGTTTTTCTCATTTTTCTCTATTCTCTTTTTCTTTCTATTTCTAAATTTTCTATCTTCTTTTCTCTATTTCCTATCTCTTCTCTCTTCTTTCTTTTCTTTTCTTTTAAAAAACCCTAACTGTTCGGTTTTTCGGCGACGAAAATCCGTACCGTTACATTTGGTATCAGAGCTGATGGTTAAGCGACAACCATGGTTCTGTAGGGTATTACTCATTAGAGATAGAGTCAGCAGTACTCTAGAATGAGTTTGAGTGTAATAATAGCTATGAGAGCGTATTTGTTAGTGAATATGAAATTGTTTTATATTGTGATGATTGGTTTATTGAGTGGTATATGAACTTTCGTCAGCACAGCCTCGAAACTGAGCCGAAGGGGTTTCTAAACACTTGAATAGAACAATTCGACATAATATTGTTTTAAATTGGGTAAATGAAATAATTTTTGCCTTGATTATATTTTATATATAAAGAAATAATTTTTCAAAATTATTAAATTGTATATAAGTTGATTGTTAGGTTGTTTGAATAATCTAAATTAAAGAATAATTGTATAAGTAAAAGAATTATAAGAATTGAATTATAATTAATATGATTTACAATTGTGAAATAAAACTTATATATATAAGTTGATATTGATATCAAACTAAATTAATAAAGTTAAATGATAAATGTGAACTTGAGTATATGAATGAAATTCAACTTTGTAATTGAATTGAATGAATGGATTGAATGTTAATCAATTGAATGTAATTTAAGTTGATATGGAATAATGAATGAAAGTATTAATTCATTGAAATCAAATGTTATTAGAAGTTGAATAAATTAAATGAGAATGAATATAAGCAAAGGAATTTGGTTATAATTAATATACTTTGGTTGTTATATGATTGTTGATTGATTGTATATAATTCATTAAGTGTTAATGAAAGAGAGTTAGCGAAATTGAAAGCTATGTAATTGAATTCAAATTAGAAGTAAATAAATTTGAATAGAATTAAATGTGAATTGGATTTAAATTAGTAAATGTTAACTAATTGAATTGAGAATGAATGTTGATAAAATCCAATGTTAAGGAATCAAATGTGATTTAAATTGAAAAACCAATTCATTAAATATGAATGAGAATATGAATGAATGTTTATTGGATATGGATGTTAGTTGGTTGATGGTTGAATATATATTGCATTTGTTGTTTTACTACATTTGCTATGTTACACATATAGTTATTATGTTGCTATATGTTGTATATTGAGATTATTTGCATATGTGCATGTTCTCATGTTGTTTGTTGAGTTTAGTAGGTGCGGATAGCGTTTGCTTCGCATTTGGAGTTCGCTTTCGCGCTATATTAGCCGTATATGCTTGCTAATAAAATATAAGGTACATATCTCGGATTAAATATCGTACTTTTACATTTTTTCCCTTCGGGATGCCTCATTACTTGATGAGATGTATATTTGTGATATATATACTGTCATTTTTTTTTTCGGATCGAGCCGCGCAAAGGAGACTATGGCGAATTTTTTCGAAAATTTAAGGCGTTAGAAAAAATTTGAGAAAATGGGAAAATTTTGATAACTTTAACCTTTGATTTTGGAATTGAAAGTTAAACAATAGTAGTTGTTTTTGAGAAGATAACTAAGTATGATTTGAAAACTTAGTAAAGTTATTGTAAGAAGTTTAACTATGGAATTTTGGAAAATTAATAGATTCTGTAACTTTCTTACTTATAATTTCGAGGACGAAATTCTTTTAAGGGGGGAAGATTGTAACGACCCAGAATTTTTAGAAATTTAAAATTTGAATATTTAATTTATTTTAAATATTAATAAGTGAATTTATAAGTCGAATAAATTTTAATTTGAATTATTGAATTTAATTGGATAATTAAATCGATAATTTAATATGTTAAATTATGAAAATAATTGAAAATGAGTTAAAAATGATTGTAAATAATTTGGAAAATTTTATTTTATCATATTGGAGTTAGAATGATATTTTAGAACTTTTAAAATCGAATTTAAAGTTAATTTGTGAAAATTGAATATTTTAATATTAAATAATCGACTGTAAAATAGCCAATTATTGAACAGTCTCAGAATTGAACGAAACCTGTTCCATTAGATCCGTAATAGTTAGTTATTACCGGATTTCAATTTTCGTATCAATCGGAGCTATCGTTTGATCGTGGCAGCTCGAAACGCATCGAATTATTTTTAATTTAAATTTGGCGAGTCAAAATAGCCATTTTTCAAAAAGTCTCGGATTTCGACGAAACCAGTTTCATCGGATCCGTAATGTGATATTATTGTAAGGTTTCAAATTTCAAGTCAATTGGATTTACCGTTTGTCCGGTACAAATTAAAACGCCTAGAAATCGACTTAAATCGGTTTAATTTAAATCGAACGTTTCAGCCATAACTCGCACATACTTCCGAATTAGCTTCCGAAACCTGTTCCATTGTGTCCGGAACGCGGGGTAAACCTTAGAAACGCTGGTTACGGCACGTAAATCGGAGTTCGGAATTCCCGGGATGAATAGTGTTTACGCTTGCTTTTCTTATAAATAGCACCACACACAAATAAAAAAAAAAAAAAGAAATCAAACCCTAATTCAATTTGCAGCCGGCCCTAATTATTCAATGGCCAGAATTGTCCCAATTTCAACCCTTAATCTCTTCCAATCCGTGAAGTTTTGGCCAAAGTTGTTAACTACAACATTGAAGAGCATGGAGAGAGCTTTAATTCCATACGGGTATGATCGTAAATGGTGCGACGGAGGGGGAGAGAAGTGGGGCCGTTTGCATCAGTTTTGGCACGCGTTTCGAGGCCTATCTCAGGGCCGAGCTCCATGTGCTTCAGGCCGAACCTAGAGCATGTTGAAGGCTTTGATTTGGCACTCCCCGATCGAGATTTCGTCGAGTATGAATGGAGTAATGTCAAACCCTAATCTTGGAGTATGGGTTCTATACGTGCGTTTTGTTCCTGGAGATGGTAATAGCCGTGCGCAAGAAGGAAGGGGGGGGAGCTTGATGTGCGGCTGTGATCTGGGGAAGGGTTTGTAATAGAGATTTGTAAATAATTTACTATATTAACGATTGTACAACGTTTAAAATGCGATATCTTTGTCATATGATGTCAGATTCGAACGAGGTTTTTTGCGTTGGAATCGTATATGCGTGCTCTTCGCAATGCAATTGGTTTGGAGTCGATTGGATCTCGTTTGAATTTTGGGTAAAATTAAACGTTCGTTTAATTTTATTCGAAGCGAACGCCGAAACCGGAAATAAAATCAAGGTGAGAACTTCTCACTCAATCGAATAGGTTTCGATTTTATTTTAAATAGTTAGATTTAAAATATCTGAATGCATGTTTGAATGATGACTGTAAATTATTATTGTTAAAATAGACATTATGCGCCGTTAGTAAGCGGATGTTATTTAATAAAAACATATACCGCGAATATTTCATAAACAGTGAAATTGGTATTATATATAATATCAATATATATATATTGGCATATGTATATAATGCAGTTGTTGATTTCCCGCATTTTTTGTTTAGCGGATGAGACCCTATTACGCCGTTATTAAGCGGATAATATTTAATAAAAAACATATACCGCGATAATTTCGTACTGGAGCGAAATTGGTATTGTGCTAATGTTTTTGGATGCAGGAAAACAGGTTGGAGGGATCCAACTGGATTCCTCAACAGTATTTATTTGATTTTCAGATATTTTGATATTTGATTGATTATCATATCGATATATGATATCGGTGTTGTCGTGATTGACTATTTGGTATGTAGCATCATTGGACCAAATTTTGGAATTTTAAAATGATTTATAAAGTGATTTTTGAAAATATACTATATGTTTGGAATTTGATCTATTTTAAGTAAATAAACGTTATAATTTTTAAAGCTATAAAAATTATGATTTTGTGAAATATAGTTAAAAGTTGATTTTTGAGAAATAAAGGAACGATTTTATAAAATAGTTTAAATTGGATTTTTGAATACATTATAAAAGTTTGAATATACGATTTATAAAATTTGATTATTTTATAAATCAAAATGGTGAAACTATAAAGGAAATTAAAGACGTTTAAAAGAATAATATAAATTGATTTATATTAAGAGATTTATAAATGGATATTTATAAATTGAAATATGGACGTTATAAAACGAGTTTTTATAAGTGTTTTGAATGAAGTGAAAATGAAATTCATAAATGAATGAAATTTATAGAATTATAAACTGTGAAGTTATAAAAGAAATTTATAAATAGTAAGATTTATAAATTTGGTGAAATTATTTGAAGAATAGATTGGTTAAATAAATGAATCTTATAAGTTATAAGATTTATAATTATGAAGTTTAAAGAACGATTTTATAAAATAATCGTTTTATAAGTATTTAACTTATAATATAAACATTTAGTTTATAATTGAGTTATAAACTGAAATATGTTAATAAAGGAATTTATAAAAAAGAAGTTTTTATAGATAAATAGAAATGGAATTTATAAACGTTGTTTTATGAATTCGCAAACGACTTATTTTGATAAGTTAATTGTTATAACTTATAAATGGAGTTATATTCACGTTTTAGACTGTGAATAATCCTTTAAGTTAAAAAGTATAAAAAGGATGAAATTTGTTAACATAGTATATTCACGTTTTTGAATAGTGAATAACATGTTAAAGAAAATGTTTTAGAATGTGATATTTTAAACAGAATTAAAACGATCTAACGATGTTTTAAAGGTGTTGAGATTCGAAACCATAGATTTCAACATTTATTGTTGAAATAGACGTTTTCGAGAAATAAAAGGAAATGGTGGACTATAACACTGTTGTTATAGTAAATGATTTCCGAAAGGAAATGTTTTGTATAGTATTGGGATTTATATATCTATTTTAATTTCGAATCCCTATACTAGTGATTTTGGGTTGTCGTAACGATGTTTTACGTAACATTCGTTTTGGCCCAAATAAATATGTTTAAGAGAATGATTTTCTTAAAGAATGAATTATATACTTAATTCGATTTAAGTATATTGAATATTTTCCAAGGTTGAAAATAAAAAGATTTGTGAATTACTTATGAATAAATAAGTATGGAAATGTTTTCCAATATGAAGTGAATAATTAGAATTTATCTTTTTCTGAAGATAAATTGAAATGAATTATTGAAATCGCATATGCATGGATATCTTGAAATATAAATTCATTATGGAATTTATATGTGAAAGTGAAACTTGTTAAAAATAAATATTGATTTATTTTTGAAGTGTTGAAATTATATATCTAGTAAAGATATTTTGGAAAATAAATAATTTGGAAAATTATTTGGAATCTGGTGATGTGTGCATATCCAGTGATAGTTCAATAACCGACTATCAGTATTTCCCTTTGAATGGGTATTTGATGTGATTTGTTTGAATGTGAATGCTACACTTATTTTTGAATAAGCGCTCACTATTCGGGTTAACCGGGAAAGGACCATGGGGTCGTATAACCCACTCCGAATATGTGATACGTCGTTGTGAATCGCATTTGAAGATCGGTGTTGAAGACCGGTATTTGCGAGAGTGATAGGATGAACTATCGATTGACTCTGCACCGAGTAGCTACGGTATTGAGTTCTCCATATGTGATGGTGAATCCGATCAGGATTGTGGATATCCGGATTGCAAGGACTTCTTTGTAAGTGCCTTCGGTTCTGTTCGAGCCCGGAACAGACTTGTATGGATTGTATGTCTGACATTACAAGTTGAGATATAAAGCCGATTTCTTTCAAATATATTTCTGTTGGTGGCGGAGAATTTATTCTTTTAGCTTAACTCCTTTCTCTGAGACGTACGAGCTCAGAGGTTATGTAGTTGAATGTTATCAGCGATATATTCCCAATTTGGTAATGTGACATGCTGAGTGATGCTGAAATGATCATTGTGTTGATTATTTGTGATAGGATCGTTTATTTGATCGTCTATCCTTGTGATCATTGTGTTGATCATTTGTTGACCCAAAGCATGGCTTTTGTATAAAGTATGTTTTTGTGGACGTGAATTCGTCGAGCCTCACACCCCGTGAATGGTCAAAACAGGAAAGAAGCAGCAAGGTTATGAGGGGTAGCACCCTTTAGGATGTGTCCATTTCCTTCTGGAAAAGGGTGGTATCATGGTATGGAGCCCAGATACTTACTCATGTTGAAAACACTTTATGATTGTGTGAATTGATTACGAGCGCTCGGTGATAAAGGTCCCAAAGGACCGGGGGATGGCATATTCGGTCAGTTGTTACTCAGTTAGGAGTAACCCGGCCTTGTGTTGGTAGAGATCCGGTTTGGTTCTCGGGGATGTCCATCCAGAGGCATTCTCATGTGGCAATGGGAAGTTCCTTGGCCTGATCATTCGTTGGAAATCCAATTCCCAAACTTGTACGGTTTTAGTTGTAGAACCTGCCATCTAATATGGTAGCTATTAGTAGGCATAATATAATGGTACCTATGCTGGCTAAGATTTATATTCTACTTTCGAAATGAATTTCTTCTACACTATGCACTAATAATAATATCAAATGCTCTTTTTAAATGCGTATCAAGCATGTTTGACTATCATAAGGAGAAATCTTCTCCAAGTCTGCGTTTGCATTGTGTGTGTGGCAGGAGGTCTTATGGTAGTCTCATTTTTAAAAGCATTGCGAATTGATTTAAAAAAAAAATATTCCTCTATTTTGTTTTCAAAGATAAATAAACTGTTTTGAGTTCTCACACCAGTCACATGACTGACTTGGAGTTTATTGTTTTCCTTCCTAAACTCTGGGTGCCCACCAATTTCCACACGGGCAGTTAAGAGTTAGGTTTATCAGGATATTCTGGATATTCTGGAGTTGCTGGAGGCAAGCTGGATGGCATGGCATATTACTTATATAGTATCTCTTTTTCCGCTGCACTGTTTGTTGTTGTATGTTGTTGTATACTCTGATGATATGATGTAATGAAATGTGATGTAATGTAATAACTGATATAGTTCTTTGTTTAAAGATTATTCATTCATTATTATATGTTGTTCCGCTGCGAATTGTGAGATTCTGATGTTGTTCTGTTGTTTTCTGTCCCATCCTATTTTCTTCTGTTTTTCTCCTTTTTCTCTATTCTCTTTTTCTTTCTATTTCTAAATTTTCTATCTTCTTTTCTCTATTTCCTATCTCTTCTCTCTTCTTTCTTTTCTTTTCTTTTAAAAAACCCTAACTGTTCGGTTTTTCGGCGACGAAAATCCGTACCGTTACATTTGGTATCAGAGCTGATGGTTAAGCGACAACCATGGTTCTGTAGGGTATTACTCATTAGAGATAGAGTCAGCAGTACTCTAGAATGAGTTTGAGTGTAATAATAGCTATGAGAGCGTATTTGTTAGTGAATATGAAATTGTTTTATATTGTGATGATTGGTTTATTGAGTGGTATATGAACTTTCGTCAGCACAGCCTCGAAACTGAGCCGAAGGGGTTTCTAAACACTTGAATAGAACAATTCGACATAATATTGTTTTAAATTGGGTAAATGAAATAATTTTTGCCTTGATTATATTTTATATATAAAGAAATAATTTTTCAAAATTATTAAATTGTATATAAGTTGATTGTTAGGTTGTTTGAATAATCTAAATTAAAGAATAATTGTATAAGTAAAAGAATTATAAGAATTGAATTATAATTAATATGATTTACAATTGTGAAATAAAACTTATATATATAAGTTGATATTGATATCAAACTAAATTAATAAAGTTAAATGATAAATGTGAACTTGAGTATATGAATGAAATTCAACTTTGTAATTGAATTGAATGAATGGATTGAATGTTAATCAATTGAATGTAATTTAAGTTGATATGGAATAATGAATGAAAGTATTAATTCATTGAAATCAAATGTTATTAGAAGTTGAATAAATTAAATGAGAATGAATATAAGCAAAGGAATTTGGTTATAATTAATATACTTTGGTTGTTATATGATTATTGATTGATTGTATATAATTCATTAAGTGTTAATGAAAGAGAGTTAGCGAAATTGAAAGCTATGTAATTGAATTCAAATTAGAAGTAAATAAATTTGAATAGAATTAAATGTGAATTGGATTTAAATTAGTAAATGTTAACTAATTGAATTGAGAATGAATGTTGATAAAATCCAATGTTAAGGAATCAAATGTGATTTAAATTGAAAAACCAATTCATTAAATATGAATGAGAATATGAATGAATGTTTATTGGATATGGATGTTAGTTGGTTGATGGTTGAATATATATTGCATTTGTTGTTTTACTACATTTGCTATGTTACACATATAGTTATTATGTTGCTATATGTTGTATATTGAGATTATTTGCATATGTGCATGTTCTCATGTTGTTTGTTGAGTTTAGTAGGTGCGGATAGCGTTTGCTTCGCATTTGGAGTTCGCTTTCGCGCTATATTAGCCGTATATGCTTGCTAATAAAATATAAGGTACATATCTCGGATTAAATATCGTACTTTTACATTTTTTCCCTTCGGGATGCCTCATTACTTGATGAGATGTATATTTGTGATATATATACTGTCATTTTTTTTTTCGGATCGAGCCGCGCAAAGGAGACTATGGCGAATTTTTTCGAAAATTTAAGGCGTTAGAAAAAATTTGAGAAAATGGGAAAATTTTGATAACTTTAACCTTTGATTTTGGAATTGAAAGTTAAACAATAGTAGTTGTTTTTGAGAAGATAACTAAGTATGATTTGAAAACTTAGTAAAGTTATTGTAAGAAGTTTAACTATGGAATTTTGGAAAATTAATAGATTCTGTAACTTTCTTACTTATAATTTCGAGGACGAAATTCTTTTAAGGGGGGAAGATTGTAACGACCCAGAATTTTTAGAAATTTAAAATTTGAATATTTAATTTATTTTAAATATTAATAAGTGAATTTATAAGTCGAATAAATTTTAATTTGAATTATTGAATTTAATTGGATAATTAAATCGATAATTTAATATGTTAAATTATGAAAATAATTGAAAATGAGTTAAAAATGATTGTAAATAATTTGGAAAATTTTATTTTATCATATTGGAGTTAGAATGATATTTTAGAACTTTTAAAATCGAATTTAAAGTTAATTTGTGAAAATTGAATATTTTAATATTAAATAATCGACTGTAAAATAGCCAATTATTGAACAGTCTCAGAATTGAACGAAACCAGTTCCATTGGATCCGTAATAGTTAGTTATTACCGGATTTCAATTTTCGTATCAATCGGAGCTATCGTTTGATCGTGGCAGCTCGAAACGCATCGAATTATTTTTAATTTAAATTTGGCGAGTCAAAATAGCCATTTTTCAAAAAGTCTCGAATTTCGACGAAACCAGTTTCATCGGATCCGTAATGTGATATTATTGTAAGGTTTCAAATTTCAAGTCAATTGGATTTACCGTTTGTCCGCTACAAATTAAAACGCCTAGAAATCGACTTAAATCGGTTTAATTTAAATCGAACGTTTCAGCCATAACTCGCACATACTTCCGAATTAGCTTCCGAAACCTGTTCCATTGTGTCCGGAACGCGGGGTAAACCTTAGAAACGCTGGTTACGGCGCGTAAATCGGAGTTCGGAATTCCCGGGATGAATAGTGTTTACGCTTGCTTTTCTTATAAATAGCACCACACACAAATAAAAAAAAAAAAAAAAAAAAAATCAAACCCTAATTCAATTTGCAGCCGGCCCTAATTATTCAATGGCCAGAATTGTCCCAATTTCAACCCTTAATCTCTTCCAATCCGTGAAGTTTTGGCCAAAGTTGTTAACTACAACATTGAAGAGCATGGAGAGAGCTTTAATTCCATACGGGTATGATCGTAAATGGTGCGACGGAGGGGGAGAGAAGTGGGGCCGTTTGCATCAGTTTTGGCACGCGTTTCGAGGCCTATCTCAGGGCCGAGCTCCATGTGCTTCAGGCCGAACCTAGAGCATGTTGAAGGCTTTGATTTGGCACTCCCCGATCGAGATTTCGTCGAGTATGAATGGAGTAATGTCAAACCCTAATCTTGGAGTATGGGTTCTATACGTGCGTTTTGTTCCTGGAGATGGTAATAGCCGTGCGCAAGAAGGAAGGGGGGGGAGCTTGATGTGCGGCTGTGATCTGGGGAAGGGTTTGTAATAGAGATTTGTAAATAATTTACTATATTAACGATTGTACAACGTTTAAAATGCGATATCTTTGTCATATGATGTCAGATTCGAACGAGGTTTTTTGCGTTGGAATCGTATATGCGTGCTCTTCGCAATGCAATTGGTTTGGAGTCGATTGGATCTCGTTTGAATTTTGGGTAAAATTAAACGTTCGTTTAATTTTATTCGAAGCGAACGCCGAAACCGGAAATAAAATCAAGGTGAGAACTTCTCACTCAATCGAATAGGTTTCGATTTTATTTTAAATAGTTAGATTTAAAATATTTGAATGCATGTTTGAATGATGACTGTAAATTATTATTGTTAAAATAGACATTATGCGCCGTTAGTAAGCGGATGTTATTTAATAAAAACATATACCGCGAATATTTCATAAACAGTGAAATTGGTATTATATATAATATCAATATATATATATTGGCATATGTATATAATGCAGTTGTTGATTTCCCGCATTTTTTGTTTAGCGGATGAGACCCTATTACGCCGTTATTAAGCGGATAATATTTAATAAAAAACATATACCGCGATAATTTCGTACTGGAGCGAAATTGGTATTGTGCTAATGTTTTTGGATGCAGGAAAACAGGTTGGAGGGATCCAACTGGATTCCTCAACAGTATTTATTTGATTTTCAGATATTTTGATATTTGATTGATTATCATATCGATATATGATATCGGTGTTGTCGTGATTGACTATTTGGTATGTAGCATCATTGGACCAAATTTTGGAATTTTAAAATGATTTATAAAGTGATTTTTGAAAATATACTATATGTTTGGAATTTGATCTATTTTAAGTAAATAAACGTTATAATTTTTAAAGCTATAAAAATTATGATTTTGTGAAATATAGTTAAAAGTTGATTTTTGAGAAATAAAGGAACGATTTTATAAAATAGTTTAAATTGGATTTTTGAATACATTATAAAAGTTTGAATATACGATTTATAAAATTTGATTATTTTATAAATCAAAATGGTGAAACTATAAAGGAAATTAAAGACGTTTAAAAGAATAATATAAATTGATTTATATTAAGAGATTTATAAATGGATATTTATAAATTGAAATATGGACGTTATAAAACGAGTTTTTATAAGTGTTTTGAATGAAGTGAAAATGAAATTCATAAATGAATGAAATTTATAGAATTATAAACTGTGAAGTTATAAAAGAAATTTATAAATAGTAAGATTTATAAATTTGGTGAAATTATTTGAAGAATAGATTGGTTAAATAAATGAATCTTATAAGTTATAAGATTTATAATTATGAAGTTTAAAGAACGATTTTATAAAATAATCGTTTTATAAGTATTTAACTTATAATATAAACATTTAGTTTATAATTGAGTTATAAACTGAAATATGTTAATAAAGGAATTTATAAAAAAGAAGTTTTTATAGATAAATAGAAATGGAATTTATAAATGTTGTTTTATGAATTCGCAAACGACTTATTTTGATAAGTTAATTGTTATAACTTATAAATGGAGTTATATTCACGTTTTAGACTGTGAATAATCCTTTAAGTTAAAAAGTATAAAAAGGATGAAATTTGTTAACATAGTATATTCACGTTTTTGAATAGTGAATAACATGTTAAAGAAAATGTTTTAGAATGTGATATTTTAAACAGAATTAAAACGATCTAACGATGTTTTAAAGGTGTTGAGATTCGAAACCATAGATTTCAACATTTATTGTTGAAATAGACGTTTTCGAGAAATAAAAGGAAATGGTGGACTATAACACTGTTGTTATAGTAAATGATTTCCGAAAGGAAATGTTTTGTATAGTATTGGGATTTATATATCTATTTTAATTTCGAATCCCTATACTAGTGATTTTGGGTTGTCGTAACGATGTTTTACGTAACATTCGTTTTGGCCCAAATAAATATGTTTAAGAGAATGATTTTCTTAAAGAATGAATTATATACTTAATTCGATTTAAGTATATTGAATATTTTCCAAGGTTGAAAATAAAAAGATTTGTGAATTACTTATGAATAAATAAGTATGGAAATGTTTTCCAATATGAAGTGAATAATTAGAATTTATCTTTTTCTGAAGATAAATTGAAATGAATTATTGAAATCGCATATGCATGGATATCTTGAAATATAAATTCATTATGGAATTTATATGTGAAAGTGAAACTTGTTAAAAATAAATATTGATTTATTTTTGAAGTGTTGAAATTATATATCTAGTAAAGATATTTTGGAAAATAAATAATTTGGAAAATTATTTGGAATCTGGTGATGTGTGCATATCCAGTGATAGTTCAATAACCGACTATCAGTATTTCCCTTTGAATGGGTATTTGATGTGATTTGTTTGAATGTGAATGCTACACTTATTTTTGAATAAGCGCTCACTATTCGGGTTAACCGGGAAAGGACCATGGGGTCGTATAACCCACTCCGAATATGTGATACGTCGTTGTGAATCGCATTTGAAGATCGGTGTTGAAGACCGGTATTTGCGAGAGTGATAGGATGAACTATCGATTGACTCTGCACCGAGTAGCTACGGTATTGAGTTCTCCATATGTGATGGTGAATCCGATCAGGATTGTGGATATCCGGATTGCAAGGACTTCTTTGTAAGTGCCTTCGGTTCTGTTCGAGCCCGGAACAGACTTGTATGGATTGTATGTCTGACATTACAAGTTGAGATATAAAGCCGATTTCTTTCAAATATATTTCTGTTGGTGGCGGAGAATTTATTCTTTTAGCTTAACTCCTTTCTCTGAGACGTACGAGCTCAGAGGTTATGTAGTTGAATGTTATCAGCGATATATTCCCAATTTGGTAATGTGACATGCTGAGTGATGCTGAAATGATCATTGTGTTGATTATTTGTGATAGGATCGTTTATTTGATCGTCTATCCTTGTGATCATTGTGTTGATCATTTGTTGACCCAAAGCATGGCTTTTGTATAAAGTATGTTTTTGTGGACGTGAATTCGTCGAGCCTCACACCCCGTGAATGGTCAAAACAGGAAAGAAGCAGCAAGGTTATGAGGGGTAGCACCCTTTAGGATGTGTCCATTTCCTTCTGGAAAAGGGTGGTATCATGGTATGGAGCCCAGATACTTACTCATGTTGAAAACACTTTATGATTGTGTGAATTGATTACGAGCGCTCGGTGATAAAGGTCCCAAAGGACCGGGGGATGGCATATTCGGTCAGTTGTTACTCAGTTAGGAGTAACCCGGCCTTGTGTTGGTAGAGATCCGGTTTGGTTCTCGGGGATGTCCATCCAGAGGCATTCTCATGTGGCAATGGGAAGTTCCTTGGCCTGATCATTCGTTGGAAATCCAATTCCCAAACTTGTACGGTTTTAGTTGTAGAACCTGCCATCTAATATGGTAGCTATTAGTAGGCATAATATAATGGTACCTATGCTGGCTAAGATTTATATTCTACTTTCGAAATGAATTTCTTCTACACTATGCACTAATAATAATATCAAATGCTCTTTTTAAATGCGTATCAAGCATGTTTGACTATCATAAGGAGAAATCTTCTCCAAGTCTGCGTTTGCATTGTGTGTGTGGCAGGAGGTCTTATGGTAGTCTCATTTTTAAAAGCATTGCGAATTGATTTAAAAAAAAAATATTCCTCTATTTTGTTTTCAAAGATAAATAAACTGTTTTGAGTTCTCACACCAGTCACATGACTGACTTGGAGTTTATTGTTTTCCTTCCTAAACTCTGGGTGCCCACCAATTTCCACACGGGCAGTTAAGAGTTAGGTTTATCAGGATATTCTGGATATTCTGGAGTTGCTGGAGGCAAGCTGGATGGCATGGCATATTACTTATATAGTATCTCTTTTTCCGCTGCACTGTTTGTTGTTGTATGTTGTTGTATACTCTGATGATATGATGTAATGAAATGTGATGTAATGTAATAACTGATATAGTTCTTTGTTTAAAGATTATTCATTCATTATTATATGTTGTTCCGCTGCGAATTGTGAGATTCTGATGTTGTTCTGTTGTTTTCTGTCCCGTCCTATTTTCTTCTGTTTTTCTCCTTTTTCTCTATTCTCTTTTTCTTTCTATTTCTAAATTTTCTATCTTCTTTTCTCTATTTCCTATCTCTTCTTTCTTTTCTTTTCTTTTAAAAAACCCTAACTGTTCGGTTTTTCGGCGACGAAAATCCGTACCGTTACAGGCGGTACCCAAGTAGCTCTGCCATTGTATGGAATCCATTTTCTAATAAGTGCCTATACGGTTTTGATTGTGCCCAACTATGTTTAGAACATAAGATGTAAGCATTCTAACTATTTCCTATTTTATATTGAAAACCCTAGAGACTATTGTAATATAACGGGATTACCTATCAAATGTTTTAGTTATCGTAAGGGAAAAACATGTCCGATTTGCGGAGAGTCTTACGAGATACCTTTGATTTCAAATTATTTTTAAGTTAAACAACTTAAATCGTTTACTCACATCAGACCTATGTCTGACCCGAAGTTTATTTTCTATTTTCATATATTCTTAGGTAGTCAAATTTTTATGAGTAGCCAAGTGATTCAGGTTGGCTTGACGTATTTTGGAAAAGACTTGGAGTAGGAGACTTGGAGTATCTATATATATCTATTCCGCTATGTTATTATCTCTGTTTGTAAAAGTGAATGACTCTGATGTATGATATTAGTGACTACTGTAATATCTATGTGATGTAACATATATATTTTTCCATTTCGCTGTGGGATTCTGATATTGTTTAGTTCTTTCTTTCTATCTATTTTTTTCTACCTATTTCTTTCTAAACTACGATACGTCTTCCTATGGAATGAAAGGTGGGTCATCACAGTTGGTATGAGAGTGCTGGTTGAGATAATAACTAGGCTTTTTAGGTTAATACCTATCATGAGAGAGCGTACTTGTAATTTTTATATATCTTATATAACTATCTGATTGTTGGGTTACCTGTCTAGGTTGCCATCATGAGTTCTAGAGGAAGAAGAAGCAGAGGTGTCAGTACCACGACGACTACGAATGGAAGAGGTCCGAATGCTAAAGGTGATAGGGTAACTGGCAAGGCTGTAAATCCAATACCGCCTCGAGTGAACTTTGCAGCGTTGTGCAAGGACTTTACCAATCTCGAAGGAAAGCCTTTTAAGGGTACGGAGTCCATCATTGAAGTTCAAGGTTGGTTGCGCTCGTTTGAACAGAATTTCAAGAGTTTGGATCTACCAGATGAGTAGAAGCGTGTTATGGCATCATGGCAACTTCAGGAAGAAGCAGTTGCATGGTGGGATGTAGAGGATGATTTCTCTAAGAGCAAGTTCAAGGAAGTGTTTGAAGAACGGTTTGTGTCTACCGCAGGGAAGACTCGACTATATAGGAATTTTCTGGACCTTAAGTAAGGAAGTTTGTCGATATCGGAGTATGAAACCAAGTTCAACGAGTTGTCCCGCTATGGACCTGGTCTTATTGATACACCCTTAAGAAGAACGAGATGTTTGTGCTCGAAATGAGACCCGAATTTCATGAGAAGATGACTACACATCTCAAAGGATCATTTGTGGAACTGGTAGATATGGCGTTGAGGTACGAAGAGCTTATGGAAAAGAAACCTTTGGCAATAGTGGCAGCACTGAGTGGGAATTCTACCAATCCGAATAAAAGGAAATTCAACCCGAACTAGAAGAAGCAGGGTAAAGGAAAACGTGGAGGGAACAATGCAGCTTGGAAAGGTTATGTGTGCCAGCAGAAAGGTCATTTGGCTAAGCAATGTCCCAGAGGTGTAGCTCCGAGGCAGCATCAGAGTGGACCCATTTCCATGATGGTTCAGAAGTCTTTATGTTTCAATTGTCAACAGCCAGGGCATATGGTGAAATCTTGCCCACTTCTCCAGGGAGCTCAACCGAACAAAGTATTTGCTATTCAAGGTGGACCATCAACTTCTACTGATGGAAAAGTCAAAGGCATTCTTGAAGGTACTTTGCTTTTATATGGCATTTATATTAGTGTTTTCTTTGATTCTGGTGCTTCCCTTAGTTTTATTTCTTTGGAAACAGTAGAGAAATTTCATCTTACCCCAAGTATTGTGGACCGCCCTATTTTTGTATCTAATCCCATACGGGGAGTGACTAAGTAAGATATGATCTGTAAAGGACTAAGAATTTCTTGTCTATCCTATAGTTTCTCGTGCGACCCATTTGCATTGGATTTTAAAGGATTTGACCTTAATTTGGGAATGGATTGGTTAGACAAGCGTAAAGCTATTCTGATTTGTGAAGAGAGAATAATATTATTAGAAATCGAGCTGGGAAGGATTGCAAGGGTGACTTGCGATAGTTCAGGAATCCACTTGAGTAGTCTTTTGCATGGACTCGAGGCATCTCAAGAAGAAGTATGAACCATCGAAGTTGTCAGAGACTTTCCAGACGTCCTTGAAGAGGTCAAAGGTTTGCCCCCGCATCAAGAGATTGAGTTCCGTATCGATATAGTTCCAGGAGCGATACCGATGGTTCAACCAAGTAGAAGGATGGCTCCTAGAGAGAGAGAGAAATTGGTGAAGCAGACTCAGGATTTCTTGGAGAAAGGATTGATCAGACCTAGCCATTCTAGCTAGGGTTCTACTGTAGTATTTGTCACCAAATCGGGCGGGTCTTTAAGATTTTGTGTAAACTATCGGGAATTGAATAAGGTAACCATTAGAAATAAGTACCCATTGCCTTGTATTGACGATCTTTTCGATCAACTTCATGGAGCTTCTGTGTTCTCCCAATTAGATGTAGCTTAGGGTTTTCACCAGCTAAGGGTAGCTGAAGACAGTATGCCCTTGACTGCGTTCTGAGGACCCCAACTGTTTTTATGAGTGGCTGGTTGTGCCTTTTGGGTTAACCAATGCTCCAGCTTATTTTGTGGATCTAATGAACCGTGTCTTCCGGGATGTGATGAACAAGTTTGTGCTCGTGTTCATCAACGACATTCTCATCTACTCCAAATCAGAGAAGGAGCACAAGCGTTATTTGGAGATAGTATTGGAGACATTAAGGAGACATGTCCTAAAATCTAAGTTTTCGAAGTTCCATTTCTGGAAGTCGGAAGTAAGATTTTTGGGGCATACCGTATCTGGAGAAGGTATTTCTGTGGATCCAGCCAAGGTGGCAACTGTTCAAGAGTGGAAGTAACCGCAGACTCCTACGGAAGTTCACAGTTTTGTTAGCTTAGCGGGTTACTACAGGAAATTCATCCGGGATTGCTCTAAGATTTCCTCCCACTTGACCAAACTGATTTGGAAGAGAGCGAAATTTTAATGAACTCCTAAGTGTGAAGAAGCGTTTCTGGATCTGAAGGCGAGGTTGACCAGCGCACCTGTTTTAGCTATTCTAGACGGAAGGAGTAAGTTCGAAGTTTACACGATGCTTGTGGAGTAGGGCTTGGTGCTGTTCTGATGCAGAATGGAAGGGTGATTGCGTACGCGAGTAGGCAGTTGAAGCCATATGAGAAGAACTACGCTACGCATGATTTGGAATTGGCTATTGTCTTTGCGCTAAAGATATGGAAGCATTATCTGTTGGGTGAGAAGTTCGAGCTTTTCATCAATCATAAACCCTTAAAGTATCATTTCTATCAGAAAGATCTAAACCTAAGGTAGTAGAGATGGGTGGAATTTTTGGCATCCTATGATATGGACATTCTCTATACTCCGAGAAAGCAAACGTGGTGGCATATGCTTTGAGTAGAAATGCAATTTTGGCTATTTAGGAAGTTATCCCGTCTCTCTTGGAAAGGATTGTAAGCAATCAAATGAAGGATAGAACTTTTGAGGAACTAATTCTTGGAGCTAAGGAAGGTCGGTATTCAGATTTCAAGATAGATGGTCAAGGAGCTTTAAGAATTAATGGATGATTGTGTGTGCCGGATATGGATGGACTGAGGCAAGAAGTTTTGTTGGAAGGCCACAAATCAAGGTTAAGTATCCATTCGAGGATCTCAAAGATGTGTAAGGATTTGAAAATAGTTTTCTAGTGGAAAGGAATGAAGAAGGATATTGCTACCTTCGTAAATGGATGTGCGATCTATCAACAAGTGAAGGGTGATCAGCAGAAGAGTGCGGGATTGTTGCAACCTTGGGAAGTTCTGAAATAGAAATGTGAAATGATATCAATAGACTTCGTCGATGGGTTGCCAAGAACCAAAAAAGAAAATGAAGGAGTGTGGGTAATCGTAGACAGGCTGACCAAGAGCACCCATTTTATTCCTGTTAAGGCAACCAGAACTACAGTGTCTTTAGCAGAGATTTTCTTGAAAGAGTTTGTTAGATTGCATGGAACTCCCATCAGCATAGTGAGTGACCATGACCTAATTTTTACCAGCAAATTTTGAGAATCTCTATAGGCAGCTCTTGGAATAAGGTTGAATTTAAGTAAAGCTTACCATCCCTAAACCGATGGTTAAACAGAAAGGCTGAATCATATTCTTGAAGATATGTTGAGAGCTAGTATACTGGATTTTGGCGGAAAGTGGAAGGACCATCTACATTTGGTAGAATTCTCGTACAATAATAGTTATCAGACAAGTATCAAGATGGCACCCTATGAAGCTTTGAACGGAAGACCTAGTAAATCAGCGTCTTGTTGGGTAGAATCCGGAGATTGTCTTGTTCTTGGTCCAGACTTGATTTGGGAGACATCTACGAAGGTTGAGCTAACCAAGAAAAGGATGAAGGCAGCCTAGGACTGTCAGAAGATCTATGCAGATATGAGACGAAGGAATTTGGAATTCGAAGTCGAGGATTTGGCTTTTGTCAAAGTTTCCCCAATCAAAGGAGTAATCAGATTTGGTAAGACGGGAAAGCTCGCCTGTAACGACCCGGTGTTTTCAACCATTCGCATCCGCACATGTCGGACTTGAATTGTTCAAAATACCGCGTTGTAAAAATAAATTTGGCAAATCTCAAAATATACAGTAAATAATTAATCACAGAATCACAGACACAGAATCAGAATACTCGCAGCGGAATTTAAAAATACTTAGTGGTTCATGAAGCCACTATAAATAGTCTCAACAAATACAAATTACAAAGTCTTCCATCCCAAATATAGTTTAAATCATCAAATAAAAATCCCAAAGTCTTGTTTTCATAAATAAGATAGCGGACAGAGAGAAGCCAACAACTTGAAAGGATCTACAGAAGTCCTAGCTCCGGGATGATGACTGAACTGCAACTCAGGCTGACCCGAGCGTAACATGAAACATAAACACTCGAGTCAGGACATACATACTTATATAGTGTAAGCTAATTCAAGAGTACTGTAATATAGAGCAAGTAACTTAAAGGATGCTTGGGACCGCCCATCCTCTAAGGATCCGTTAAACTATTTACTATGTAGTATATTGCGCTATTATAATAGTGTCTAATTGTAAAATAAACTTACTTTTTAATAGCGTTAAGGGGTTACCCATATAGCCCTTAACACAAATAATGCCAATAGTCTATACAGTACCGTAATACCTCCTGATCGGGAAGCTACCAGAGGATACTCCATAGGTACGACACAAATAGAAACTCGTAGGAGGCTCGCTATGGTAGGTGACACGGCACAACTAGGCAATGCCAGGGTAGATATACCAATTGCTATCCGGACCGGTGGAAACGCGTAGCCGCAGTTACCGCCCACCTCGAACAACACTCCCAAATCAAAGGTGCGCACCAAAACAATCACAAGAGTAATAGAATGGCATACGAAGAAGTGCGTTCGATCAGAGGTGCTACCTCATTAATCCGAGAATCGCTCCTGTTTTAGCCACCTTATGCCAACTCACGGGAGTCGGGTCCACGTATTTACCTTAAAGAAACCGTCACCACCATCCTACTTCATTCTGGAATCTCCACCGCGTACACGGTTAGTCAAAGTGGTTTTCGGTATCGACAGAGAGTATGTCCATATCCGATCCCGGTCTCTTTGCCAACCAAACGTTATTATACCCCGTGGTTATAGTTTAAAAATGGTATTTTTACAAATCAAATATATTTCAAATACCTTCAATATCAAATTCTTGATTAAAACATTTCATTTGATAATATACCATTTCAACTTATTCAATTTAATTTGGAATTTATTGCTTTTAACAAACTTTAAAATCAATTTCTTCCTTTCAAACTATCCAAAGTCCATTTCTTAATTTTTATTAATTACATATTTAAATTCCAAAAATTTAATTTATTCCCAAAATAAATTTCTATAAATTTAAATAAATCAAATTTCAATTTCTGCAGCACCTATGAAATGCTACCTAAAGTTTATGGGTTAAACAGTCCAATTTTAAAAGACAGCATTTGAATGCTGTAATAGGTTATTAACTTATCAATTTAGTTTAAATTCCAAATACAACTTATTATCAATTATTTCTTAACTGAAATCTCATCTTAACAAAAATCCAGAATTTTTCCAAATAAGTTATATTTATTTATTTAAAATCTTAACTCATTCAAAAATCATTTTTAAATCTTTATAAAAATCCTTTAAATACATTAAACCACAATATTATAAACTTCCATTTAAAAATAATTTTAAAATATTTCAGAAAAATATTATAGGAACCACGGGTCTGTATAAAATTTTCTAGCCTAGGTCAAGTGATACGGATTTATATCATTTCAATCCGCAATTTTACAAACCCCGGGTTCTATCATTTCAAACCCGCAATCCCAAGTTAAAATTAAACAGTTAACTGAATAAATGCATAATAATCATCGTTTTAGGCCTATCATTTCAGCCTTAACGATTTAAATTTATAGGGAACTTGCAGTGATGATTTAAATCAGTAAATAAACATTTAAAAATATAACTGCAGAAATATTACAACAGATAAATAACTGATGAGGTGTCAATTTAAATGGAGTTTAACATCCTACGTTATATTACAGATAGATAACAGTTAAATAATAATTTACACATACACTTGCGATAATTCACAGAAATATAGGCATGTTTGTCTGGTGAGAAAAACTCACCTGAAGGCTGCAGAAAAATTTGATTCAAAACGAAAATTCACCGAAAAAGAAACGCTCAGCGGGCAATGATCAAATGGCTGCGGAGTCGACGCCCGGATTCAAAGCTTGCAAAGGAAATGAAATAAAACAAGACTTAGAAAATTTTAACACGAAATTTTTGAACAAACGGGACAAACGGAAACCATTCAACTCGACCGCTCTACCACCTAACCCAAGCTCAGCCTAAATGCTACTGTACGCATCCAAAACATTAACCTACTCTCTTTTTTTTTTTCTTTTTCATGGCAATCTTTCTTTGCCACTCCATCACGTGAAGTAGAGGCCACATCTTCAGGCTCGGCCAAACAACTTAATTCACATGCTTCAACTGATACGGCTGATACATGACGTGCACGGATGCACGCTCACCCTCTCTTCTCCCATGGAAGCTCACGCAACTAAAACATCAAAACATTTCCACTTCTTATGCAACACTTTTTTTTTTTTTGTTTTTTTTTTCCTTTTCACAATTATGTTTCCAGACATTCCAGGCTTCCTCTCCCCTTTTAACTTCATTCACCCAACTACCACCGGAAGGAAAAACAAAATACTTTGGACCAAGCTTCAGATCCAACGTGCACAGAGAGGCATGTACGCATGAAACTGATCACTTACTTCTTCTCTTATTTTTTTTTTTTTTTTTCACATCCCTTCCAAACTTCAACGCACACCAGTACCCAAATCTCACCCAGATCTGCATGCATACATGAAATCTATCACATACTATATGCTTCTAACATATTCACTACGCCCAGTTGAGTTTCACATATTGGCCAAAGCTTCCAAAACAAAATGCATGCTTTTAAATATTCTTGTGGCCGTGATACATGCATGTACAGGTAACTCTCTTCCTCTCCAACCTCTGTTCGTATTATCTATATATATATATATATATATTTTATTTACATAACCATAATCACTAGAGAGAGAGCAACAGACATCAAGGCAGTAACACTTCAAGGCTCGGCCTGACAGTCCAAAGTTTCGGCCATGGGGAAAAATATAGGTGACTGAGAAGTGGGGTTATGGAGATGGAGTAGTCGAGTGAAATGAAAGGACCCAAAAACACGAAAAATAATCATAAAAAAACTAAAAGAAAAGAGACCATACCTCTGGATCTCGTGCAACACAGGGAGGGGAGATCGAAAATATATGAAATGGAGGTGAATGACTAAGGATATTTATACATAAAACTAGCGAAGTTTAGGCATGCTCGAAATATATTTCGCAGACCAGAAACGTAGGAGATACGTTGATAAATGGAAACGAATATAAGTGGAAAATATTGCGTGATGAATTATTACCAGATTTGATGAATATAGTCTGCGTGATGTTAGGGAAGCAAATCTAATTCTCTTTCATTTATTTCCACTTTCCAGTTTGCTTTTGAACGTTATTTATGAGTGATTAAATGCAAGAAACGGCAAGCATTGATTGTAGGTAATTTATACGTGATATAGTTAGCAGGAGAAATAAATCTGAACGTTATGAGAAATTTGTGTTAAAAGCATGCGTTACTTTAGGAAGATAATAAGCACTAAAATTTCGAACTTACTAGGCAATAGAAGAGGTGATTTTTAGGGACCACGGTTAGCAATTTGATTTGATCTTTATATGTGTGATATCGATTCTCAGTTATAAATGTTTGAACGTTACCCATATTTATTAAAACATGCGTTGATTGTGGGAATATGGCTTGCGAGATTTAAAACTACCAATTGAAATTAATGCATGCGATTACTGCAAATTTTATGAGAAGCTTTGATTTCAATATTTATGCGTGATTGAGGAACTTGATTTTTGTGTAGTACTGCTTGAAACAGAGGATAAACAGATTTGGACTTTACTTATATGTGTGATTCATTTCTAGTTTATCAATCTTGATTTTAGTTTGATTGCAATAAATGCAATGGCAAAAATTATGTAAGGCTTTAGGAATGAAACGTATATAAATTTAAAAAAAAAAACCAAACTGTCCGTTAAAGCAAAATAACGTTTGCTATAAAATCACTGACTGGTATTTTAATCGATAAGTATATTTAAATATGATTTTTACTTTATATGCGTGATTATAGGAACGAAAAATTTTATCTTGCAAAATAAAGGCAGTGGAAACAGAGAGATATAAATAGGAATGTGAGAATTTGAAAAGATAGGCAAGGTTAAATTTGAATGCATGAGTTGATTTTAGGCAATCAAATATATTGGTCCATTTAGGTTGCGTGAGTAAATGAATACAGTGACATGCTCAAGAAACAAAAAGGTAAGAGGCAAATGCCAAAAATGTTAAAAGAATAAAATTTTGTGTCACGCGCAAATGAATGCAAAATTGATTTTCTCTCAAATGATATATGCGTGATTTAAGAAGAAATATATGGTATATTTAAATCAAAAAAGGAAGAGTTGATTATTATCATTATATTTTAAAGAACAGTTACAAACAGATTTGAACGTTTCCTTTTTTAAATTCAGATTTGCGTGTTTTTTTGATGCCTGGATATGCACGTTATTCCTCTGGATTTGAGATAAGGCTTGCAAAAATATTAGTTGCCAGTTATACAAAGCTTTGGATTCTATACTTTATATGCGTGATTAAAGTAAGCGTTGATTTTGTATACAGACCATTGATACGATATTTTAAATACATATGGATGTTGAAATATGATTTTTAAAATACGCCAAACCGACGTAATATAAAACACCCAAGATTTATATAAAAATAACGTTTTAAATTTATACGTTTATTACGTTACTTGTACCATAAATTTTACGCGTCCTATAAACGCGAAATCCAACGGTTCATTAATACACTAAATTCTTCAAAATTATTACTTAACAAACTTAATTGGTTTTCACATATTATATATATATACAAAATTCCTTTTATTAAAATTCAAATGGAGTTGTCTTTTAACAAATTTAACCGTTTCACACTTTAAATTTCCATATTTAGTATTTTAAGGAAATGATTTAAATCAAATTATATATGTATATAAATTGGGAAGTAAATTTTACTGGAAAGAGAAAAATAACGGATTAAAGTTCTATACGTTTTCTTATATATAATCTTATATATATATATACATATATATATACATATATATATACATATATATATATATATACATATATATATATATATATATACGGTATTTATTCCCTAAATTTAGGCGCCCTTTTTAAGGCGTAATTACCCAGTACATTTATATACTAAAAAAAAAATTAGAAATTCTGACCATGCCGAGACTCGAACTCGTGACCTGTCGTGAATAGCCCAGATGTCTTAACCACCTAAGCTATTAATGTTTTCTTAATTAAAACTTGATCTTGCTAGACATTAAGTTATTTACCATCTTCGACAAAACCCCAAATTTCCAAATTAAAGTTAATTCTTAGCCATGTCAAAATTTCAGAGATCTTATTATTTAATTAAAAATTTGGTCAATTGTTTTTTTTTTATATATTTTTTAATCACTTTAAATAAACCCCAAAGTTTTTTTAAAAAAAAAAAATACAAGTGAAAAATACTTGTAAAAAAATTGGGCCGTTACACTCTCCCCCACTCAGAACTTTTCGTCCTCGAAAAGGAAGAAGGTAGGGGAATAGAAACAACCTGAAATAAAACTAAATTGAAACTTAAATTAGAATCATTAATCTAAACAATAAAAATTCAATTTTAAATTAATCATTGATTTCATCTATTTATACTTAAAATTTTAACATTTATTTATTTACATATTCACTTGTATAATATCCCTACACAAAAAAAATCATTCATTTTTTTTTATCCAAATTTTTCACAAGGTATTATAACATTCTAATTTAAAATGTTTAATTTTAGTCCAAATTTGAAATGGTAATTTAGCTTTATTTTTAAAGTAAATTTACCATTTCCCAAAATAAACCAAATTCCCCATTTAGTTTCTTCTTTATTCCAAACTATAATTAAATTTATTTTTCTCAATATTTTTCTCATCTATGTCAAATATTTTTCTCAATATCTAAACTATATAAATTCAATTTAAATTAATATTCAATAATTGATTTAATTCATTTGATTTTTACAGAAGTTAAATCAATCTTAACTATTTCCAAATTAATTATCTTATTATCCAATTATTTTCTAAAATCAGAAATTTGTATAGTCATTTATAATAATCATCTTTTATTCAACAAATTTAATTTCTTTATTCCAGATTATTATTAAATATATTCTTCTTAATATATCTTATCGCACATATTAAGTAGATTATATTTATTATAACTATTCCAATATATTTCTAAATTTCCTTTAACACCATTTGATATTGTGTATTATTCAATTATTATTTTATTTCTATTTACCTCTATTTGTCTTGTTGTAACTGAAACTTTAAGTGTATAACATTTATTATAACCACTCAAATTTTTATTTATAAAATCCTTTTATATTATACATTATCCAATTACATAGTTAATTTCTGAATGATTTAGGTAAGTTATATTGGCATGCAATTTATACAAGTAAAATTTTCCAACTATATTATTCAAGTATAAATATTCATTCCAAATTTGACTTTATTTTATCATTAGAATCACCTTTTAACATAAATTTATGAATTAAATTTCCAATTAACTTCAAACCCTTTAGGGATAAATAAATACATACATATAGTATATATCAAATCAAATTTAAATCATATATCTATATATATTATAAATTAAGTCATATTTTAGAAATTCAAATTAATTAAATTTTTGAAGCAAAACTACATCGTGGTCTCTTTACTTCGATACTCGAAAATGAATGTCGATGATGTTGTACTCATCCCCGAAATTATTTTCTAGCGACAAAGAGAAGAGCACTGATTTTTAAAACTTTAAAATTCTTTGGAAACAAATTTATATTCGAAAATAATTTAAATAATAATATATCCTTTTAAGACTTTAAACACAAGGTTTGAAACTATCAGATATTAAATTCTTAAATTCTTGTTTTAAATCCATTTCTGTTTCCAAATAAATTTATAACCATGTTTTATAGTCCAATTATTTATTAAGACAAAACCAATGGTTTACAAAACTATAAATAAAATCAAACATTATTATCTCTAAACAACTAGTTAAATTTGAAAATTATACTTATATATAATATTAGATTTTTCCCAAATAGGAATAAATTTTTCAAACAAGGATAGAGATTCAAATTTTGAAGGACTCAAATTAAATAGAATTTTGATTTAAAGATAAGTTGGAATCAGAAGATCCGATGGTTAAATAACAGAATAAGAAACCAGATAAGTTTATATAAATCGCGGGCAACCTTAACCTGGTCAACCGTGACTTAAAGAGTCAGATCGATGTGGATTTTCTGGGGTAAATCTACATTCGATCTGAAGAGATAGAGTTCAGAATAACCAAAGATACTAGTATCAAAACCGAGGATAAATATAAATCTCCGGTGAATCAATGCTAGTTGTAAAGGAGTTTCACCGCTATATTAGAATATTGGCGAAACCGCCAATTCACTATAAAGATCATCCTAAGTGGAGTTATGGGATACTCCCGAATCGAAAGAAAAATAAATAGTGAGGGACACGAATGAACTTCGGAACCGCAGGGAACGTTTCAAAATTCAAAAAGGAAGAGATTCAAGCTCGAATGAAAGTGATTCTGTAAATCAAATTTACCATACATTCTAAGTTTTGCCTAGAGCCAAAGCTCTGATACCAGATGTAACGACCCGGTGTTTTCAACCATTCGCATCCGCACATGTCGGACTTGAATTGTTCAAAATACCGCGTTGTAAAAATAAATTTGGCAAATCTCAAAATATACAATAAATAATTAATCACAGAATCACAGACACAGAATCAAAATACTCGCAGCGGAATTTAAAAATACTTAGTGGTTCATGAAGCCACTATAAATAGTCTCAACAAATACAAATTACAAAGTCTTCCATCCCAAATATAGTTTAAATCATCAAATAAAAATCCCAAAGTCTTGTTTTCATAAATAAGATAGCGGACAGAGAGAAGCCAACAACTTGAAAGGATCTACAGAAGTCCTAGCTCCGGGATGATGACTGAACTGCAACTCAGGCTGACCCGAGCGTAACATAAAACATAAACACTCGAGTCAGGACATACATACTTATATAGTGTAAGCTAATTCAAGTGTACTGTAATATAGAGCAAGTAACTTAAAGGATGCTTGGGACCGCCCATCCTCTAAGGATCCGTTAAACTATTTACTATGTAGTATATTGCGCTATTATAATAGTGTCTAATTGTAAAATAAACTTACTTTTTAATAGCGTTAAGGGGTTACCCATATAGCCCTTAACACAAATAATGCCAATAGTCTATACAGTACCGTAATACCTCCTGATCGGGAAGCTACCAGAGGATACTCCATAGGTACGACACAAATAGAAACTCGTAGGAGGCTCGCTATGGTAGGTGACACGGCACAACTAGGCAATGCCAGGGTAGATATACCAATTGCTATCCGGACCGGTGGAAACGCGTAGCCGCAGTTACCGCCCACCTCGAACAACACTCCCAAATCAAAGGTGCGCACCAAAACAATCACAAGAGTAATAGAATGGCATATGAAGAAGTGCGTTCGATCAGAGGTGCTACCTCATTAATCCGAGAATCGCTCCTGTTTTAGCCACCTTATGCCAACTCACGGGAGTCGGGTCCACGTATTTACCTTAAAGAAACCGTCACCACCATCCTACTTCATTCTGGAATCTCCACCGCGTACACGGTTAGTCAAAGTGGTTTTCGGTATCGACAGAGAGTATGTCCATATCCGATCCCGGTCTCTTTGCCAACCAAACGTTATTATACCCCGTGGTTATAGTTTAAAAATGGTATTTTTACAAATCAATATATTTCAAATACCTTCAATATCAAATTCTTGATTAAAACATTTCATTTGATAATATACCATTTCAACTTATTCAATTTAATTTGGAATTTATTGCTTTTAACAAACTTTAAAATCAATTTCTTCCTTTAAAACTATCCAAAGTCCATTTCTTAATTTTTATTAATTACATATTTAAATTCCAAAAATTTAATTTATTCCCAAAATAAATTTCTATAAATTTAAATAAATCAAATTTCAATTTCTGCAGCACCTATGAAATGCTACCTAAAGTTTATGGGTTAAACAGTCCAATTTTAAAAGACAGCATTTGAATGCTGTAATAGGTTATTAACTTATCAATTTAGTTTAAATTCCAAATACAACTTATTATCAATTATTTCTTAACTGAAATCTCATCTTAACAAAAATCCAGAATTTTTCCAAATAAGTTATATTTATTTATTTAAAATCTTAACTCATTCAAAAATCATTTTTAAATCTTTATAAAAATCCTTTAAATACATTAAACCACAATATTATAAACTTCCATTTAAAAATAATTTTAAAATATTTCAGAAAAATATTATAGGAACCACGGGTCTGTATAAAATTTTCTAGCCTAGGTCAAGTGATACGGATTTATATCATTTCAATCCGCAATTTTACAAACCCCGGGTTCTATCATTTCAAACTCGCAATCCCAAGTTAAAATTAAACAGTTAACTGAATAAATGCATAATAATCATCGTTTTAGGCCTATCATTTCAGCCTTAACGATTTAAATTTATAAGGAAATTGCAGTGATGATTTAAATCAGTAAATAAACATTTAAAAATATAACTGCAGAAATATTACAACAGATAAATAACTGATGAGGTGTCAATTTAAATGGAGTTTAACATCCTACGTTATATTACAGATAGATAACAGTTAAATAATAATTTACACATACACTTGCGATAATTCACAGAAATATAGGCATGTTTGTCTGGTGAGAAAAACTCACCTGAAGGCTGCAGAAAAATTTGATTCAAAACGAAAATTCACCGAAAAAGAAACGCTCAACGGGCAATGATCAAATGGCTGCGGAGTCGACGCCCGGATTCAAAGCTTGCAAAGGAAATGAAATAAAACAAGACTTAGAAAATTTTAACACGAAATTTTTGAACAAACGGGACAAACGGAAACCATTCAACTCGACCGCTCTACCACCTAACCCAAGCTCAGCCTAAATGCTACTGTACGCATCCAAAACATTAACCTACTCTTTTTTTTTTTCTTTCTTTTTCATGGCAATCTTTCTTTGCCACTCCATCACGTGAAGTAGAGGCCACATCTTCAGGCTCGGCCAAACAACTTAATTCACATGCTTCAACTGATACGGCTGATACATGACGTGCACGGATGCACGCTCATCCTCTCTTCTCCCATGGAAGCTCACGCAATTAAAACATCAAAACATTTCCACTTCTTATGCAACACTTTTTTTTTGTGTTTTTTTTGTTTTTTTTCTTGTTTTTTTTTTTCCTTTTCACAATTATGTTTCCAGACATTCCAGGCTTCCTCTCCCCTTTTAACTTCATTCACCCAACTACCACCGGAAGGAAAAACAAAATACTTTGGACCAAGCTTCAGATCCAACGTGCACAGAGAGGCATGTACGCATGAAACTGATCACTTACTTCTTCTCTTATTTTTTTTTTTTTCACATCCCTTCCAAACTTCAACGCACACCAGTACCCAAATCTCACCCAGATCTGCATGCATACATGAAATCTATCACATACTATATGCTTCTAACATATTCACTACGCCCAGTTGAGTTTCACATATTGGCCAAAGCTTCCAAAACAAAATGCATGCTTTTAAATATTCTTGTGACCGTGATACATGCATGTACAGGTAACTCTCTTCCTCTCCAACCTCTGTTCGTATTATCTCTATATATATATATATATTTTATTTACATAACCATAATCACTAGAGAGAGAGCAACAGACATCAAGGCAGTAACACTTCAAGGCTCGGCCTGACAGTCCAAAGTTTCGGCCATGGGGAAAAATATAGGTGACTGAGAAGTGGGGTTATGGAGATGGAGTAGTCGAGTGAAATGAAAGGACCCAAAAACACGAAAAATAATCATAAAAAAACTAAAAGAAAAGAGACCATACCTCTGGATCTCGTGCAACACAGGGAGGGGAGATCGAAAATATATGAAATGGAGGTGAATGACTAAGGATATTTATACATAAAACTAGCGAAGTTTAGGCATGCTCGAAATATATTTCGCAGACCAGAAACGTAGGAGATACGTTGATAAATGGAAACGAATATAAGTGGAAAATATTGCGTGATGAATTATTACCAGATTTGATGAATATAGTCTGCGTGATGTTAGGGAAGCAAATCTAATTCTCTTTCATTTATTTCCACTTTCCAGTTTGCTTTTGAACGTTATTTATGAGTGATTAAATGCAAGAAACGGCAAGCATTGATTGTAGGTAATTTATACGTGATATAGTTAGCAGGAGAAATAAATCTGAACGTTATGAGAAATTTGTGTTAAAAGCATGCGTTACTTTAGGAAGATAATAAGCACTAAAATTTCGAACTGACTAGGCAATAGAAGAGGTGATTTTTAGGGACCACGGTTAGCAATTTGATTTGATCTTTATATGTGTGATATCGATTCTCAGTTATAAATGTTTGAACGTTACCCATATTTATTAAAACATGCGTTGATTGTGGGAATATGGCTTGCGAGATTTAAAACTACCAATTGAAATTAATGCATGCGATTACTGCAAATTTTATGAGAAGCTTTGATTTCAATATTTATGCGTGATTGAGGAACTTGATTTTTGTGTAGTACTGCTTGAAACAGAGGATAAACAGATTTGGACGTTACTTATATGTGTGATTCATTTCTAGTTTATCAATCTTGATTTTAGTTTGATTGCAATAAATGCAATGGCAAAAATTATGTAAGGCTTTAGGAATGAAACGTATATAAATTTTAAAAAAAAACCAAACTGTCCGTTAAAGCAAAATAACGTTTGCTATAAAATCACTGACTGATATTTTAATCGATAAGTATATTTAAATATGATTTTTACTTTATATGCGTGATTATAGGAACGAAAAATTTTATCTTGCAAAATAAAGGCAGTGGAAACAGAGAGATATAAATAGGAATGTGAGAATTTGAAAAGATAGGCAAGGTTAAATTTGAATGCATGAGTTGATTTTAGGCAATCAAATATATTGGTCCATTTAGGTTGCGTGAGTAAATGAATACAGTGACATGCTCAAGAAACAAAAAGGTAAGAGGCAAATGCCAAAAATGTTAAAAGAATAAAATTTTGTGTCACGCGCAAAGGAATGCAAAATTGATTTTCTCTCAAATGATATATGCGTGATTTAAGAAGAAATATATGGTATGTTTAAATCAAAAAAGGAAGAGTTGATTATTATCATTGTATTTTGAAGAACAGTTACAAACAGATTTGAACGTTTCCTTTTTTAAATTCAGATTTGCGTGTTTTTTTGATGCCTGGATATGCACGTTATTCCTCTGGATTTGAGATAAGGCTTGCGAAAATATTAGTTGCCAGTTATACAAAGCTTTGGATTCTATACTTTATATGCGTGATTAAAGTAAGCGTTGATTTTGTATACAGACCATTGATACGATATTTTAAATACATATGGATGTTGAAATATGATTTTTAAAATACGCCAAACTGACGTAATATAAAACACCCAAGATTTATATAAAAATAACGTTTTAAATTTATACGTTTATTACGTTACTTGTACCATAAATTTTACGCGTCCTATAAACGCGAAATCCAACAGTTCATTAATACACTAAATTCTTCAAAATTATTACTTAACAAACTTAATTGGTTTTCACATATTATATATATATACAAAATTCCTTTTATTAAAATTCAAATGGAGTTGTCTTTTAACAAATTTAACCGTTTCACACTTTAAATTTCCATATTTAGTATTTTAAGGAAATGATTTAAATCAAATTATATATGTATATAAATTGGGAAGTAAATTTTACTGGAAAGAGAAAAATAACGGATTAAAGTTCTATACGTTTTCTTATATATAATCTTATATATATATATATATATATATATACGGTATTTGTTCCCTAAATTTAGGCGCCCTTTTTAAGGCGTAATTACCCAGTACATTTATATACTAAAAAAAAAATTAGAAATTCTGACCATGCCGAGACTCGAACTCGTGACCTGTCGTGAATAGCCCATATGTCTTAACCACCTAAGCTATTAATGTTTTCTTAATTAAAACTTGATCTTGCTAGACATTAAGTTATTTACCATCTTCGACAAAACCCCAAATTTCCAAATTAAAGTTAATTCTTAGCCATGTCAAAATTTCAGAGATCTTATTATTTAATTAAAAATTTGGTCAATTGTTTTTTTTTATATATTTTTTTAATCACTTTAAATAAACCCCAAAGTTTTTTTTTAAAAAAAATACAAGTGAAAAATACTTGTAAAAAAATTGGGCCGTTACACTCTCCCCCACTCAGAACTTTTCGTCCTCGAAAAGGAAGAAGGTAGGGGAATAGAAACAACCTGAAATAAAACTAAATTGAAACTTAAATTAGAATCATTAATCTAAACAATAAAAATTCAATTTTAAATTAATCATTGATTTCATCTATTTATACTTAAAATTTTAACATTTATTTATTTACATATTCACTTGTATAATATCCCTACACAAAAAAAAATCATTCATTTTTTTTTATCCAAATTTTTCACAAGGTATTATAACATTCTAATTTAAAATGTTTAATTTTAGTCCAAATTTGAAATGGTAATTTAGCTTTATTTTTAAAGTAAATTTACCATTTCCCAAAATAAACCAAATTCCCCATTTAGTTTCTTCTTTATTCCAAACTATAATTAAATTTATTTTTCTCAATATTTTTCTCATCTATGTCAAATATTTTTCTCAATATCTAAACTATATAAATTCAATTTAAATTAATATTCAATAATTGATTTAATTCATTTGATTTTTACAGAAGTTAAATCAATCTTAACTATTTCCAAATTAATTATCTTATTATCCAATTATTTTCTAAAATCAGAAATTTGTATAGTCATTTATAATAATCATCTTTTATTCAACAAATTTAATTTTCTTTATTCCAGATTATTATTAAATATATTCTTCTTAATATATCTTATCGCACATATTAAGTAGATTATATTTAATATAACTATTCCAATATATTTCTAAATTTCCTTTAACACCATTTGATATTGTGTATTATTCAATTATTATTTTATTTCTATTTACCTCTATTTGTCTTGTTGTAACTGAAACTTTAAGTGTATAACATTTATTATAACCACTCAAATTTTTATTTATAAAATCCTTTTATATTATACATTATCCAATTACAAAGTTAATTTCTGAATGATTTAGGTAAGTTATATTGGCATGCAATTTATACAAGTAAAATTTTCCAACTATATTATTCAAGTTTAAATATTCATTCCAAATTTGACTTTATTTTATCATTAGAATCACCTTTTAACATAAATTTATGAATTAAATTTCCAATTAACTTCAAACCCTTTAGGGATAAATAAATACATACATATAGTATATGTCAAATCAAATTTAAATCATATATCTATATATATTATAAATTAAGTCATATTTTAGAAATTCAAATTAATTAAATTTTTGAAGCAAAACTACATCGTGGTCTCTTTACTTCGATACTCGAAAATGAATGTCGATGATGTTGTACTCATCCCCGAAATTATTTTCTAGCGACAAAGAGAAGAGCACTGATTTTTAAAACTTTAAAATTCTTTAGAAACAAATTTATATTCGAAAATAATTTAAATAATAATATATCCTTTTAAGACTTTAAACACAAGGTTTGAAACTATCAGATATTAAATTCTTAAATTCTTGTTTTAAATCCATTTCTGTTTCCAAATAAATTTATAACCATGTTTTATAGTCCAATTATTTATTAAGACAAAACCAATGGTTTACAAAACTATAAATAAAATCAAACATTATTATCTCTAAACAACTAGTTAAATTTGAAAATTATACTTATATATATAATATTAGATTTTTCCCAAATAGGAATAAATTTTTCAAACAAGGATAGAGATTCAAATTTTGAAGGACTCAAATTAAATAGAATTTTGATTTAAAGATAAGTTGGAATCAGAAGATCCGATGGTTAAATAACAGAATAAGAAACCAGATAAGTTTATATAAATCGCGGGCAACCTTAACCTGGTCAACCGTGACTTAAAGAGTCAGATCGATGTGGATTTTCTGGGGTAAATCTACATTCGATCTGAAGAGATAGAGTTCAGAATAACCAAAGATACTAGTATCTAAACCGAGGATAAATATAAATCTCCGGTGAATCAATGCTAGTTGTAAAGGAGTTTCACCGCTATATTAGAATATTGGCGAAACCGCCAATTCACTATAAAGATCATCCTAAGTGGAGTTATGGGATACTCCCGAATCGAAAGAAAAATAAATAGTGAGGGACACGAATGAACTTCGGAACCGCAGGGAACGTTTCAAAATTCAAAAAGGAAGAGATTCAAGCTCGAATGAAAGTGATTCTGTAAATCAAATTTACCATACATTCTAAGTTTTGCCTAGAGCCAAAGCTCTGATACCAGATGTAACGACCCGGTGTTTTCAACCATTCGCATCCGCACATGTCGGACTTGAATTGTTCAAAATACCGCGTTGTAAAAAGAAATTTGGCAAATCTCAAAATATACAGTAAATAATTAATCACAGAATCACAGACACAGAATCAAAATACTCGCAGCGGAATTTAAAAATACTTAGTGGTTCATGAAGCCACTATAAATAGTCTCAACAAATACAAATTACAAAGTCTTCCATCCCAAATATAGTTTAAATCATCAAATAAAAATCCCAAAGTCTTGTTTTCATAAATAAGATAGCGGACAGAGAGAAGCCAACAACTTGAAAGGATCTACAGAAGTCCTAGCTCCGGGATGATGACTGAACTGCAACTCAGGCTGACCCGAGCGTAACATAAAACATAAACACTCGTGTCAGGACATACATACTTATATAGTGTAAGCTAATTCAAGTGTACTGTAATATAGAGCAAGTAACTTAAAGGATGCTTGGGACCGCCCATCCTCTAAGGATCCGTTAAACTATTTACTATGTAGTATATTGCGCTATTATAATAGTGTCTAATTGTAAAATAAACTTACTTTTTAATAGCGTTAAGGGGTTACCCATATAGCCCTTAACACAAATAATGCCAATAGTCTATACAGTACCGTAATACCTCCTGATCGGGAAGCTACCAGAGGATACTCCATAGGTACGACACAAATAGAAACTCGTAGGAGGCTCGCTATGGTAGGTGACACGGCACAACTAGGCAATGCCAGGGTAGATATACCAATTGCTATCCGGACCGGTGGAAACGCGTAGCCGCAGTTACCGCCCACCTCGAACAACACTCCCAAATCAAAGGTGCGCACCAAAACAATCACAAGAGTAATAGAATGGCATACGAAGAAGTGCGTTCGATCAGAGGTGCTACCTCATTAATCCGAGAATCGCTCCTGTTTTAGCCACCTTATGCCAACTCACGGGAGTCGGGTCCACGTATTTACCTTAAAGAAACCGTCACCACCATCCTACTTCATTCTGGAATCTCCACCGCGTACACGGTTAGTCAAAGTGGTTTTCGGTATCGACAGAGAGTATGTCCATATCCGATCCCGGTCTCTTTGCCAACCAAACGTTATAATACCCCGTGGTTATAGTTTAAAAATGGTATTTTTACAAATCAAATATATTTCAAATACCTTCAATATCAAATTCTTGATTAAAACATTTCATTTGATAATATACCATTTCAACTTATTCAATTTAATTTGGAATTTATTGCTTTTAACAAACTTTAAAATCAATTTCTTCCTTTAAAACTATCCAAAGTCCATTTCTTAATTTTTATTAATTACATATTTAAATTCCAAAAATTTAATTTATTCCCAAAATAAATTTCTATAAATTTAAATAAATCAAATTTCAATTTCTGCAACACCTATGAAATGCTACCTAAAGTTTATGGGTTAAACAGTCCAATTTTAAAAGACAGCATTTGAATGCTGTAATAGGTTATTAACTTATCAATTTAGTTTAAATTCCAAATACAACTTATTATCAATTATTTCTTAACTGAAATCTCATCTTAACGAAAATCCAGAATTTTTCCAAATAAGTTATATTTATTTATTTAAAATCTTAACTCATTCAAAAATCATTTTTAAATCTTTATAAAAATCCTTTAAATACATTAAACCACAATATTATAAACTTCCATTTAAAAATAATTTTAAAATATTTCAGAAAAATATTATAGGAACCACGGGTCTGTATAAAATTTTCTAGCCTAGGTCAAGTGATACAGATTTATATCATTTCAATCCGCAATTTTACAAACCCCGGGTTCTATCATTTCAAACCCGCAATCCCAAGTTAAAATTAAACAGTTAACTGAATAAATGCATAATAATCATCGTTTTAGGCCTATCATTTCAGCCTTAACGATTTAAATTTATAGGGAACTTGCAGTGATGATTTAAATCAGTAAATAAACATTTAAAAATATAACTGCAGAAATATTACAACAGATAAATAACTGATGAGGTGTCAATTTAAATGGAGTTTAACATCCTACGTTATATTACAGATAGATAACAGTTAAATAATAATTTACACATACACTTGCGATAATTCACAGAAATATAGGCATGTTTGTCTGGTGAGAAAAACTCACCTGAAGGCTGCAGAAAAATTTGATTCAAAACGAAAATTCACCGAAAAAGAAACGCTCAACGGGCAATGATCAAATGGCTGCGGAGTCGACGCCCGGATTCAAAGCTTGCAAAGGAAATGAAATAAAACAAGACTTAGAAAATTTTAACACGAAATTTTTGAACAAACGGGACAAACGGAAACCATTCAACTCGACCGCTCTACCACCTAACCCAAGCTCAGCCTAAATGCTACTGTACGCATCCAAAACATTAACCTACTCTTTTTTTTTTTTCTTTCTTTTTCATGGCAATCTTTCTTTGCCACTCCATCACGTGAAGTAGAGGCCACATCTTCAGGCTCGGCCAAACAACTTAATTCACATGCTTCAACTGATACGGCTGATACATGACGTGCACGGATGCACGCTCATCCTCTCTTCTCCCATGGAAGCTCACGCAATTAAAACATCAAAACATTTCCACTTCTTATGCAACACTTTTTTTTTGTGTTTTTTTTGTTTTTTTTCTTGTTTTTTTTTTCCTTTTCACAATTATGTTTCCAGACATTCCAGGCTTCCTCTCCCCTTTTAACTTCATTCACCCAACTACCACCGGAAGGAAAAACAAAATACTTTGGACCAAGCTTCAGATCCAACGTGCACAGAGAGGCATGTACGCATGAAACTGATCACTTACTTCTTCTCTTATTTTTTTTTTTTTTCACATCCCTTCCAAACTTCAACGCACACCAGTACCCAAATCTCACCCAGATCTGCATGCATACATGAAATCTATCACATACTATATGCTTCTAACATATTCACTACGCCCAGTTGAGTTTCACATATTGGCCAAAGCTTCCAAAACAAAATGCATGCTTTTAAATATTCTTGTGGCCGTGATACATGCATGTACAGGTAACTCTCTTCCTCTCCAACCTCTGTTCGTATTATCTATATATATATATATATATATATATATATATTTTATTTACATAACCATAATCACTAGAGAGAGAGCAACAGACATCAAGGCAGTAACACTTCAAGGCTCGGCCTGACAGTCCAAAGTTTCGGCCATGGGGAAAAATATAGGTGACTGAGAAGTGGGGTTATGGAGATGGAGTAGTCGAGTGAAATGAAAGGACCCAAAAACACGAAAAATAATCATAAAAAAACTAAAAGAAAAGAGACCATACCTCTGGATCTCGTGCAACACAGGGAGGGGAGATCGAAAATATATGAAATGGAGGTGAATGACTAAGGATATTTATACATAAAACTAGCGAAGTTTAGGCATGCTCGAAATATATTTCGCAGACCAGAAACGTAGGAGATACGTTGATAAATGGAAACGAATATAAGTGGAAAATATTGCGTGATGAATTATTACCAGATTTGATGAATATAGTCTGCGTGATGTTAGGGAAGCAAATCTAATTCTCTTTCATTTATTTCCACTTTCCAGTTTGCTTTTGAACGTTATTTATGAGTGATTAAATGCAAGAAACGGCAAGCATTGATTGTAGGTAATTTATACGTGATATAGTTAGCAGGAGAAATAAATCTGAACGTTATGAGAAATTTGTGTTAAAAGCATGCGTTACTTTAGGAAGATAATAAGCACTAAAATTTCGAACTGACTAGGCAATAGAAGAGGTGATTTTTAGGGACCACGGTTAGCAATTTGATTTGATCTTTATATGTGTGATATCGATTCTCAGTTATAAATGTTTGAACGTTACCCATATTTATTAAAACATGCGTTGATTGTGGGAATATGGCTTGCGAGATTTAAAACTACCAATTGAAATTAATGCATGTGATTACTGCAAATTTTATGAGAAGCTTTGATTTCAATATTTATGCGTGATTGAGGAACTTGATTTTTGTGTAGTACTGCTTGAAACAGAGGATAAACAGATTTGGACGTTACTTATATGTGTGATTCATTTCTAGTTTATCAATCTTGATTTTAGTTTGATTGCAATAAATGCAATGGCAAAAATTATGTAAGGCTTTAGGAATGAAACGTATATAAATTTAAAAAAAACCAAACTGTCCGTTAAAGCAAAATAACGTTTGCTATAAAATCACTGACTGATATTTTAATCGATAAGTATATTTAAATATGATTTTTACTTAATATGCGTGATTATAGGAGCGAAAAATTTTATCTTGCAAAATAAAGGCAGTGGAAACAGAGAGATATAAATAGGAATGTGAGAATTTGAAAAGATAGGCAAGGTTAAATTTGAATGCATGAGTTGATTTTAGGCAATCAAATATATTGGTCCATTTAGGTTGCGTGAATAAATGAATACAGTGACATGCTCAAGAAACAAAAAGGTAAGAGGCAAATGCCAAAAATGTTAAAAGAATAAAATTTTGTGTCACGCGCAAAGGAATGCAAAATTGTTTTTCTCTCAAATGATATATGCGTGATTTAAAAAGAAATATATGGTATGTTTAAATCAAAAAAGGAAGAGTTGATTATTATCATTATATTTTAAAGAACAGTTACAAACAGATTTGAACGTTTCCTTTTTTAAATTCAGATTTGCGTGTTTTTTTGATGCCTGGATATGCACGTTATTCCTCTGGATTTGAGATAAGGCTTGCGAAAATATTAGTTGCCAGTTATACAAAGCTTTGGATTCTATACTTTATATGCGTGATTAAAGTAAGCGTTGATTTTGTATACAGACCATTGGTACGATATTTTAAATACATATGGATGTTGAAATATGATTTTTAAAATACGTCAAACTGACGTAATATAAAACACCCAAGATTTATATAAAAATAACGTTTTAAATTTATACGTTTATTACGTTACTTGTACCATAAATTTTACGCGTCCTATAAACGCGAAATCCAACAGTTCATTAATACACTAAATTCTTCAAAATTATTACTTAACAAACTTAATTGGTTTTCACATATTATATATATATACAAAATTCCTTTTATTAAAATTCAAATGGAGTTGTCTTTTAACAAATTTAACCGTTTCACACTTTAAATTTCCATATTTAGTATTTTAAGGAAATGATTTAAATCAAATTATATATGTATATAAATTGGGAAGTAAATTTTACTGGAAAGAGAAAAATAACGGATTAAAGTTCTATATGTTTTCTTATATATAATCTTATATATATATATATATATATATATATATATATATATATATACACGGTATTTATTCCCTAAATTTAGGCGCCCTTTTTAAGGCGTAATTACCCAGTACGTTTATATACTAAAAAAAAAATTAGAAATTCTGACCATGCCGAGACTCGAACTCGTGACCTGTCGTGAATAGCCCAGATGTCTTAACCACCTAAGCTATTAATGTTTTCTTAATTAAAACTTGATCTTGCTAGACATTAAGTTATTTACCATCTTCGACAAAACCCCAAATTTCCAAATTAAAGTTAATTCTTAGCCATGTCAAAATTTCAGAGATCTTATTATTTAATTAAAAATTTGGTCAATTATTTTTTTTTTATATATTTTTTTAATCACTTTAAATAAACCCCAAAGTTTTTTTTTAAAAAAAAAAATACAAGTGAAAAATACTTGTAAAAAAATTGGGCCGTTACATCGCCCCAAGATATATTGGACATTTCTATGTTCTCGAGAGAACAGGTGCTTTAGCCTACAGGATTGAATTACCGGACTGGATGGCTAGGATTCACAACGTATTTCACGTATCTCATCTGAGGAAGTACGTGTACGACCCATAAATGGTTGTAGTACCAGCAGTTCAGCAAGATTTAGGGGTCGAACCAGACTTGACTGTGGTCAGGCATCTAGTTCATATTGTGGATCGAGATGAGAAGGAACTCAGAAACAAAGTGGTGAAGCAGGTTAAGATTCAGTGGAGCGAGGATCTCAAAGATTGTGCCTGGGAAATTCTGGATAGTATTAGGAAGGCCTATCTCAAATTATGTCAGGATAGTTAGATTTGTTTGTTTGAATGAATTGTTTTCTATGGTTGTTGCTATATGGCTGATATGTACGCTTTGATTGTTTGAATAAAGCTTTTGATTATCTTTTGCTTTAAAATTTCGGGGATGAAATTCTTTTAAGCGGGGAGGAATGTGACAACCCGTAATTTTTGGCAATATTGATTTGATAATTTTCTTATATAATCATTTAAATTGCAAATTTATCTTTCAAATAAATATCTTGAAAGTAAATTAGATTTAAACCCTATATTTTTTGAACACTAAGTATATATATAGTTATTAATTAATGTATAAATAGGTTTTATATTATTTCATTTGAAATTTCATCATATAAATAAAAAGAAAATGTATAAATAAAAATATAAAACATAATATAAAAACATAACTAAATATAAATACATACACTAGACATTTGTAAGCTAGAGAGTGTCATGCAAGTACAAGTGTCTTATTTATTAGTTTTCTTCATTTAAAAAAACATATAAAATGGTTTAAAGATCAAGGCTGTACAACGTATATGCTTATATATATCTCCTTTCTTTCTTTCATCTTTCATTTTTACAAACTAAAGAAAAACTTAAATAAAAAAAAATAAAGGAAAAAAATCAACAACATATCAAGTTCAACTAAGCAAACTTCCAAACTCAATTCAAGTTCATCTCAACAAATTCAAGCTTAACAAAGTAAGATCAAGATCAAATTACAGTTTCAATGATCTGTATCAGTTTTCAAATTTCAAGAGCATTTCCAGATTTCAAGAGCTATTCTCTGTTCAACATTTTCAAGTGAGTAACATTCATTTTTTTAAATAAATCTACCTTATTCTTTGATGCATGTGATAGATAATGAAAGTAATGTTGTGAAATGTTTGCATGGTTGAATGAATATGCTTTGCATGTATATCAGTATGTAGTTGTTGAGTATATATTTATATGCATGTCTCTGTTTAGATATATAAGCCTCTGTTCTTGTTTAACAGACCCAAAACCAATTCAAAAATCCAAATCTCTTCACTCAATCTCTTATAGGCAATGATGTATAAAGGAAATATGTTTGTACTAACTAAATCTTAATTTTAAAAATATTTTTAAGTGTAGTTAGAAGGTTGAATTACTGGGAAGGAAGAAGAACGGTGAAAATCAAATTTAGTCAGAAAATTAATTGTTTAAATCTCGTGTTTTGTTTATATCATCAGATTTGATTTTGAAAGCCGTGATTTTTAATGGTAATTAACCAGATTTTTAAGTTAGTAAATTAAGAGAATTTGCGAATTGAGCGGAATCGAGATTTTGCTCGATTTCCGACGATCAGTGGAAGATCATGGGTCTGGATCATTGTTGGGGGTAGCTGGTTGGTCGTTGATCATGGGAAAAATGGTCAGAGGTGTGTTAGTTCACCGTGGAGGTTGAACGGTGACGAAGTAGGGTTTTAAGCCCTGTTTGGGTCGACGTTGTTCTCATGTTAAGTTCGACGTCATCATCACATCGGGATTGATCGGACGTGGGGGAAAAGGAAGAGGATGGCATGGCGTAACTCTAGGCATAGCGTCAGCATCTCTGGTGACCAAAGGTGGCGATGCAAGGTAACTTTGGGTGATCAGTTTCATCCCAGTGGATGTTTGTGTGGCTCGATTTTGATCTGAAAGTTGTATCGGGTTTCTGAGTTATGGGAACGATCGTTCATGTCGTCGGCAAGTTGCTGGCGATAGCGGCGATGATTGGAGCGACAACGATCGCGTGTGCATGTGCACCGGTATCAGCGTTGGGTCTGGGTTTGGGTTGTTGGTGTGTTAGGAAGGTAGGGCTCAGGTAAGACTCGGGGATAATAAGGATTGCAACGGGTTGGGCTAGAGTTTGCTTAAGTAATAGGTTTTTAAAGGTTGAAACAAAAACAAATTTTTTAAAAAAGAAGAAGAAGAAGGGGTTTGGCTCGGGTTAGCATGGGATTTGGCTCGGGTTAGCATAGGGTTTAGCTCGGGTTATCCTCAAGTGTATTATCAAGGTTTTAAAAACAATTTTCTTAACCAATTTCTTTAAATGGTTAATGTTTTATTTAAATATTAGGGTTGTTAAAAGTTGTATAGTAATATCTTTTTAACTTAAACTAATTAAGTTCGGAATATTTTATTATATGCCTATTATTTAAATTGATTCTTAAGTTTCTTAAAATGAAATTAAATAGTATAATTAAGTAAATGTTAAGATAAATGGTTTAAAATTTTAATTAATTATGGTCTTAAGTAATTAAAGGATAATTAATTAATTCCAATAATTAATTAAAACAATAATGAATGGCATGAATTTATTAATAACAATTAAGCAGGATTTATAATTAATTTAATTTATTTTGTGATTAAATTAAATTAATTAGAAATGGTGTAACCAGTTATCTGTCTTATGGATTGTTAAATTGTATTGAATGTTTGATTGTTTAATATCTCTGGTATGTAAATTTTTAATATTGTGCGATATGAAATGTTTTGGATTGAACTGTTGATAAATGTGAACCATTTATTTGAATAGTTATCTGTGATGAATTACTGTGTGAATATGGTATTCTGAATTTAAATTAAATTGTTTACTTAAACAACTTGACCTTAAAAGACGACATTTGGATTTCGATGAGATCGGGATCGGATATCAAATTATTATCCGAAAACCACATCGATCCAAAATAAGCGATAGGTCGTGAAATCTTAAGTGAAGATCGAGAATGAAGATTCAGGATGCAAGGGCTATTTTTCGTTAACTCTGAGGGTGATTCTAAAACGAGTGTAACGGAGATAGCGCCTTTGGTTCCATTCCGACCCGGAGCGGACTTGTATGGATGAATGCTATCAGACCATCGTCAATGGAGGACGTAGAGAATTCCAAGATATGTGTGCTATAAGCGTAATCGTAGCCTCAAGCCTCATCAATCGGGAATGGCTAAAACAGGGGAGGTGCAGCAAGGCTAAGTGGGTAGAACCCAAGTAGGATAAGATTTTCCCCTGTCTAGATGTCCCTTTATTCGGTTGTGTGGGCGGTTGTTGACCACGACTGCGGGGTTGTCTTTTTCGAACTATCCCATAAGGGGTAGCTCCGGTCTTGTGTTGCAGGGGATCAGGGTGGATTCTTGGTACTCTAATCTAGACCAGGTACTATGAAGGACGGTATCCTAGTAGCCCTACCATTGTATGGAATCCAATCTCCAATAAGTGCCTGTACGGTTTTGATTGTGCCCAACTATGTTGGAACATAAGATGTAAGCATTCCAACTATTTCCTACTTTATATTGAAAACCGTAGACACTATTGTTATATAATCGGATGTCCTATCAATTTTTTTGGTTATCATAAGGGAAAAACTTGTCCGTGTTTATTTGAGGAGAGTCTTACAAGATAGCTTTGATTTCAAATGATTTTTAAGTTAAACAACTTAAACCGTTTACTCACACCAGACCCTTGTCTGACCCGGAGTTTATTTTCTGTATTCTTAAACTCTTGGGTACTCAAATTTTTATGGGTAGCCAAGTGATTCAGGTTGGCTTGACGCATTTTGGAAAAGACTTGGAGCAGGAGACTTGGCGTATCTATATATATCTATTCCGCTGTGTTAGTATCTCTGTTTGCATTTTGGGTTGTAATGAATGGACAGGTCATCACGACTGTCTAATGTGAAGTTTGTAAAACTGTATGACTTTGATGTATGATAGTAGTGACTACTGTAGTATTTATGTGATGTAATATATATTTTTTCGTTCTGCTGTGAGATTCTGATATTGTTTAGTTCTTTCTTTCTAGCTATTTTCTTTTCTACCTATTTCTTTCTAAGCTACGATATATCTTTCTATGGAATGAAAGGTGGGTCGTTGCACATACCTTCATAATTCATTCATTTACTCTCAAAATTTCTAAACCTATCCTTTTCTATTAAGGCACAATACTGGCCTCCATCTCCTATTCAAATTATTCCAAAATCGTGTCAAAGTTTTGCCAAAATAATCATAAGATGTTCAGAGATATACCACTTTAATTCAAGATCAAGTTAGTGATCACCTCTTCTTTCTTCTTGCTTGGCCGAGCTCATCAAGAGCTACCACCACCTCTCCACCCTCTCAAGTACTAAGGCCGAGCACACCCGAGGCCCCTAGGGTAGGATTCATAAGCTTCAATACAGAAATAGAGGAGCTATAGTCGATTTCTTAGCACTAAAAGTTAGATCAGGAAAGCATATATGTGAGAATTAATCCGCTAGTTTATTTTATTAAACTTTATAACGATATTATATGTTTTTCCATGTTTGCTTCATATGCTTGATCATCATGTTTTGGATGCGGTAATATGTTTGCTTGGTTGTAGAAATAATTCATGAAAAACACGCATCGAATTTTCGTGAAGAAATTACTTACTTTATATAGATTATAAGCCTTGTTAATCTCTCTAAACGTAAGAAATACTATCATAAATGGTTTAAAAATGATTCATAATGGTTTTGTAAACATTTATAAGTGTTTTGGAAAAGTTTTTAAAAAGTTTGGATAATGAGTCAAAATTGAACGCGTCATGTGATGGCAGTTTACGATTTCGCGACGTAAAAGTTAAATCAATGTGTAGAATAGAATTTAACTCTGAATTATTTGGAATATTTTTTTTTCGAACTTTATAACTATAGTCTTCAAATGAAGAAGAAAAATCAAGTAGTAAAGATTCAGATATGTCCAACTCAAAATTTCAAAATAATCTATTTATAGCTGTTCAAAAACCAAACTTTCAAATTCTTTTTAAGTGGATATTTTTAACCTTTATTAAAATATGAAAAAAATTCTAAAAACGCGTTAGAATTTTTAAAAGGAAAAATTGGACATATAAAAGGTTTAAAATGGGATTTGTGCTACGAAGCCTTTGAAAGAACTATTCACCGGCAATTTAGGAAAGTAGTTTAGTAATTTTGGAAATAAGATTTAAACTTATGTTTTGCTTTCCTAATCCTTTATAAATGTTTTTCAAATAAGAAATCAAGTATTTTTAATGGGTTTAGAGTTGACCAATTACTTTGACCGCTTTATGAGTGACGGAGAGATAATCTTTAGGCTTGGGTTTGGAAAAACAGTTTCCTGCTTTCCCTAGCTATCCGGATTGGCCCGATGGAGGGAATAGTTAATTTAATTTACATGGATCGTATTTTATTAAGACAAAAGAAAAAGGAACTTGGAATTTTCCATAAAGTTAAAAAAATTTCAAATAAGATTTAGATGGGAAAGGGAACGTTCTAGATAAACTCTGTATTAAATTCCAAGGAGGAAACGCATACTATCTTTGTGAATTTAAAAGGTAATTTCATCATTATTCGACAAATTGAACAATTGAATATGGAAATTAGTATCGAGTTTAATTAATCTAAAATTTACCAATCCTTTTACTAGTACTAATTGTTTTGGTTATACTGTAAACGATGTCTTAAATAACACTGTTTTTAACTCATTAAAGGATATATATTGGAAACAAGTAACCTCCATTAAGGTTGAAATTATAAAATATTGAAATATTTTCCTAAGTAATTTAAAGAAAACGATCTGATATTTCCAAAGTTAAAAATAGGTTTAATAAATTTGTATATGCCAAGAAGAAATGGTTTATAATATATCTTTAAAGATATTTTATTGGATATAAAGATATTAATTGACTGAATGAAGATACCAATCACTAATATGCTTGACAGCTTTTCTATTGATAATTGGTTCAAAGGGACTGGGAATGAATCTGGGTGATTCCTATCTGAAAATTACTTTAAACCAATATACGTGCTTGAAAGTAAAGACATGTTGAAAACAATGATTTTGAAATCTTCAATGCAAGGACAGCTCGGTACAAATCCTAGGGATGTTTCTCAAATAGGATGTAGTGTGAGTACCTTCAATTTATCGTGTTCTTGGATAACTTGTATGGATGAATGTATGACATTGCATTTATAAGACCATATACAATGGTTTTTACAAATGTACATTTGTTTACTTGTGTAGGAGGTAACCCCTCTTATACACCCTTCCTTGAGGCGTATAAACCCGAGAGTTGTACTTTTGTGGAAACCAATTACTCTTTCGTTGGAAATGGTAATGTGGCATTCAAAGGGTTTGTCATGTAAAAGGTAAAACGTTACCTCAAGCCTCACATATCAGTAACGGAAAAATAAGGTAGATGTGCCAGGGCTATATGGGTCACACACATTATAATATGATCATCACCTTTTTATATCACCTTCTATATTTTGGGTTTGTTTTGTATGCATTGGGATCCCACGGATAGGTCGGGAATGACCTAGGTGATGGGATATTCGGTACTATCTACAGCAGAGGTAGGACTAGTTGTGTTGGTAAATGGTAGTACCTTGGTACATTCCTCTAGAGATGTACTATCGAAAGGTAGTCCCTTATCTTGTCGTTCTTGGAAATCCATTTTCTAATACGTATCTTTACTGTTTTGATTGTATAACCTAGTTTGCTGGAATTTAATTAATGTAACAATTTCGACTATGATTAATATGTTAGTTGAAAGGATTTTCAAAAGAATGTCATTAAAAATAATACCCTGATTTTTAATAGTTTGAACGTTTTGACAAATAAATTAAATAGTTTTTAATCAAAATGGAGAGGAAGTATGTATCTATAAGAAAGAATATTAAGAGGTACTAAAATATTGTCTACACGGTAAGTAAGGTTGTTGCAATTGTCCCCAACGATATATATTGACATTATATTAAAATGTTTAAGATACAACATATGAACTGGATTGCTTATGCATCGACAATAGGAATATCATATGGGTCATATGATCTCCTACCGCGTTTTTCTTTTGTAATTAGTACACTGATCGAGTTCCAAATCTAATTTAAAATCACTAAATAGGAGTTGTGAGTGTTCTCGAGTATTTATGAAATACCAGAGAATTATTTATAGATATAACGAAATCCGGATGAAAGATAGTTTGGACTCAAACTTCATTAGTGATATCAAATATAATATGTCAATCCTAAATTCATATTCAACTTCAACTAATGAGATTTTATTTTGAAATATTCCGAACGAATACCGGTGGATTATTCAAATGAAAGGTTAAGTACATTGCTATGAATAGCAACACAACGAAAGCAGTATAAATATAATTACACAGATCTATAACTAAGCTAGGGGTGATTTCCAATGTTAAGATTCCCATGGCATTATTTTAAAAAATAATGCCGCAATACAGATCATAAGAGAAACTAGGGCTCATAAAAAGTTTAGATGCATATGTTGAAAGTTTCATTTAATAAAGACATTTTATTAATGATAGAAAAATATTGGTTGACAGGGTAGATAGTAATAAAATATAAAGATCCATTCACTAAGGGAATAACTCGACCAGTTTTGAACTGATAAGAGGAATGGACTAAAATTCCATATTGACCCCAAGTACAAGTGGGAGATTGAAACAGTTAATGGTATACCATAGAGGAAATTAAGTAATTTGTTACATACGTCTAGATGTGTAGTCAATCTTGATCGAAATATTAGTGTTTTTTCTTATATACATTGTTATATTATGGTATAATTAATTAAGTGATTAATTTAAAGTTCATTAATAAGAAAATCCTTAAAGAAAAAGTTATGTGATTGTAATTGCAAATAATTACAATTATGAGTACTTAGTTATTAAATAAAATGACAATTTATTATAAATATTTGTTTTCAAGATGTTTCAAGAAAGGATATCGATATATTCGCTAAGACCAAAGTGCGTAAGTTACCCAAATGTTAGGAAGTGTATTACTTATGGCTTTTTGGGGCACCAAGTGGTTACATACTTTATATTTTTGGATAATTATAGAATGACTCGTCCGAGAGTTTCCTATTGGTTGATAATAACTAGAACAAACAGGAAATCTAAGTCTGATGACATTACATAGTTCCCTCAACTTAAGAATGCTATGGAACTTCAATGTAAACACTCCAACTTCATTATAGTTAAATCAATGCAAGGAAATTCATCAATTGGCCCTAGTTGGGCCAGAGTTAAAGCGTTAGAAGTGAAAAAATATTCAATACAGAATTCTTCTCCTTGGTTTCATAAGATTAGTATCGTCGTCAACTATAGTCAATATCAAGTCAAAATCTCCGACTAAAGCAGTATGGTTAACAATCAATATTATTATTGAACCAGAGATTTTGTTTTCAGACTAATCAAGTTAAAATGTGGATAATATTGGATTTTAACAAATTCTGAATTCCATACATCCTGAAGTGATATAGTTTTGTTAAAAGGAACATGTGTAAATAATCATTACTAAATAGTACCACTTAAGAAAATATGAAACTGGATTTTTCTGAAATGATTTATAAGCGAAGAATTTGGTTAAACAGTCATACCACAGGCTAAGATGACGTATGAATTTTAATAATTGAATTATGTAATATTAATCGTTGACTAAATTCACCTATATGAATCTCACAACAACAATGGCAAACTCCCTGTTGACCAAAAAAATTGACCAACCCCATGGTCTGAGCTTGAAAGCACCAGCTCTTTTCTGATAGAGAAAAATCACTGATCACAAATAAAGAAAACGAACAGTAAAAGAAAGAAGGTAGAGAATTTTATAGTAGTTCAGCTGTTAATGAAACCTACGTCCGCTTCATGGCTTCACTATGGACTGATTACTGTTATAAGAGTTGTTTCATTACAATGCTTTGATTGTTTCCTAGCTAGGTTGAATCCCCAGAGCTAAGATTCACAAGAGAATCATGGTGAATTCCATTGGAGATTGTTGTGAGGAAGATAGAGAGTGAAGAATAAATCCAGCGGAGCTTCAGCAACCAGTTCGAAGAAGATCCTCTTTATGTTGCAGGTGGTATGGTATTTATTGAGGTTGGAGAGCTTTTGGGCCAGGCTTGTCTTAAATGCCCACAAAACAAACACTCAAACAAAAATCAAACAACAAACACACAACATTTTTTTTAAATGCAAACACACAAAATAAAAACACAAAAAAATCAAAAGAAAATAATTCGAAGAATAGAAAATCAAAATCAAAACTATTCCCCAGCAGCGGCGCCAAAAACTTATTCGAACGGCTAAATTTCTATGAACTAGAAAATAGGCGAACGAATTTTACAATAAAATAACCACACGCGCACAGCATACACTTGTAGTACATGGCAAATATAGATCGATCCGTACGGAATTGATGATTTTAAAAATTCTATTCAATCAAATTAAACCAAAGTCGAGTGAAAGTTAAGCTAGAGAATTAGAAATTAACTAACTAACTAAAAGAAAAGAGAAGCAAATATAAAAGTTAAGTGACAATTTAGAAAATAAATCCACTCTCTAGATCATGTAGTTCAACACATATGAAATCATAATCTCTCTTTTATGGTCGTTAGTGCTTTAATTGATGTGCTTATCATAAGTATGGCATATTTGTGCTATTGATTAGCCAATATAAGCCATCAAACTATAACACATCCCTTACAGCACTTACTAACTCTCATGAAACTTGACAAAGAAAATGAAAATGAAATCTATTTTAAGTATGGCCTATTAACTATTGATTAAAAATATAGACCATCAAATTTTAACTTCAAATCACTTTCTTATGCCATAATCATATTTTGATGAAGAGGCATTTGTGTTTATGATTGTTCAAGCATAGCCTATTTGGTGTCAACAATATAGGCTATCAAACTCAAAACAAAAACAAATTAAACCACTTCAAGCATTTTCATTAAGCACAAAAAGAGAGCATAACATCAAAATGTTGAAGCTACATAATTAGAGAGCTTCATTACCCCTAAATTGAAGGGATTTAGCCTCTTATATTTGTCATTTGATTAACAAATGTAGCTAGCAACATGAAGGCAAAAGGAAAGGAAAATGAAAGCTAATGAAAAATAGAACTATTCTACTTGCATAAAGTAAAAAAGATCTACACTACAACATGAAAGGAAATAAACAAGAAAAGGAGAAGATCATGTATTAAATTGCATAAAAAAGAAAAATTACATGAAGATAAAAATGGCTAAGTAGCCATTAAAAAAGAAAGAGAAGAGCTTGTTTATTTGTGTGCCTAAACTAAACTAAGAGAGACTAACTAAGAGAGGCTACATGAAACATACGGGTATTTATACATGTATGAAACCCTAATTCATGTTTTTGGGGAATGCCCAAAATGCCCTTGAGGTAGTGTGGTCACAAAGTAATCGTTAGCATGTTATAATCCCTCACTTAAATGTGCATGAAGCTTTAATGGCATTTAGCATGTGCATTAGCTCCTAATTGAAAATCAAGGTAAGTGAGTAGGTAGGGTCCTCCATATTCATGAGTTTGAATTATTTTCATCTCCATTTGCTTTATTTTCTTTTGTGCATGCATATCTTCATGAATCCATTTGTATTTGAATATAAATTCCTACACAACAACATAGAAATTTTCAATTAAATTTTAGAAAATTAATATATGCATAACAATGACCATTTTAACCTTGGATGGAGATGAATATGTGATAAGTTGAAAAATAATTTGAATTTGGTTTACACAAGTTAAAATACCCAATATGATCATTTATTTAAATTAATTAGAATAAATATGGTGGTAAAAATATGCACATTTATGTGCACATCAAATACCCCCACACTTATCTTTTTATTCGTCCTCGAATAAAGAAAAACTAAGATAAATCCGTTTTTGTAGGGAGTACGATTGCATTGAGCATATGAAACAAGCCGTTAAACCTCTGGGTGTCTCCATTAGGACGAGTGTTGTCTTGTGAGGGCTTTCAGCGGATACTACCCACAAAATCCAAATGCATGATGAAAATATATAGAAATTGCAAAATTTATTTACAAAAAGATAAATGTGAGTTTTTGAAAGTATTTACAAATGAAGGATTTATTTTTAAATCGACATAAATAAGTTAAATATAGGTTTTGGTTATTATCTTGCAAATTTATGTCATTTTATCGTCAAAATTTCCAACCAAAATCAAGTTATCATAGCAAGTAGACTACAGTTTAACTTGTTGTTTTGGTTAATAACACAGTGTAACTATGAAACGGATCCTAAGTTGATTATCAAAGTTTATCAAAGTGGTATTTTCATTTCTTTTCAATAACAAATCAAATCAAATAAGTAAAAATAGTGCTAGGATTTTAGTTGCTTGCTCTCTCATTATTTGTAAAAAAAATTACACACCTTGCTTAGGTAAACTGAGGCTAGATATACCACCCATGCACTACCTTCCAAGCTTATGTGATGGGAGTACAGAGCATGGCGACTGCACACAATTTCATGCATACACCTATCGACCGTAGGTGGTTTTTATTAAGTCTGTTCTTTTTTTTTACATGTGTTCCATACATGCATAACCGCGAGGACTTTTAAATGAGTATGAAAGCACGTAATCAAAGATTCCACGTAATTCACCCATGCATAACCGTGAGGACTTTTAAATGAGAGTGAATACTTAGGATGTTATTATTTTTTTTAAGAGAGAAAGTTTTGTAAAATCATCTTAGCACCATTTAACTTAGAAGACAAAAAAAATGTTATATCTTTACTTTAAATCAACCACTTTTTAAAACAAAGATTTTCAAATAGGACGTGTTTCATAATTAACACGTATAAATCCTCCTATATACTAGTTAAATCATTATTATTTATAATCAAACTTCATTTTTATTATTGTTAAGACAAATAAACTTTCAAAATTTTCAATTTAATAAGCCAAAACCATAGATTTATCCTATAGTGTTTCTTTAAAAATAAATCAAAAATGCTTAAATAAAATTGGTTTTTTTATTTTATTTTTTTGAGATTTTTTTTGCGAAGAAAAAGTAAAATAAATCATGAAAAATCGAAAACGAAGATGAGTCTCTCCCCACACTTGATTTTGACTGTGTCCCCATAATCAACGCAAGTGAAAGGAACGTTTATTATTATTTACATGAAAATGAAATGTATTTACACAAGATCAGAAAGTATATCGTCAAAAAGTAAGTGAAACGACCTTCCAAAGATCAATTCATTTGTCTCTTTAAGTATGTGAGACACAACTCAATCGTAGAAAACCAAACCGTAAAAGATTTCGAAGTTGAACGTTGATTTGGAAAAAAAAATGTTGTTTCATTGAAAATTATACGAGTTGTTTTGTTTTCGATGATTTTTGGGGTCGATAAAAGAATTGATTGAAGTTCAAGTTTATTTTCACCAATTTGAAATTCAAGCTTATCATTGAAAACATTTTCAAAGTTATTAATTTCAAAACCAAAATGGTGATTTTCATCTTCCCCATTGGAATTTAACAACTCGTCATCCAAAAGTCCAAACTATTCGTGTTCGTTAAATTCATCTTTCGTTATTGGGTTATCAACAACTTCACTGTGTATATAACTTTCAAAATCCAAAGTTATTGTATTTAAATTTTCAAAATAAAGGAAAATCGAATTTTAAATTTGGTTCCACACCCTCAAAATAAGTGAAATCCAACTTAATTACCTTATTTTCAACAACTTGATTAAGATCATCATTATCAATTTCAAATGTTGTTATTTGAGAATCGTCGATTTGGGTAAAAGATGGATTATCGTTTGACTCGTCACTCATTGAAATTTGATTTTGTTTCTCATAAATTTTTTCCAATGTTTTAATCAACAAATTCGTGTGATCATCCCAAATTTCATTCATTTGCTCAACAAAGTCAAAATTTTAATTATTAAGTTGAAATTTTTTCGATTTGGACTTGTTGAGAACAAGATTTGTCAATTTCGATAAACGGTAGATTATTATTTGATTCTCGGGTTGAGATTTGATTATGATTTTCACGAAATTTTTTGTATTTTTCGAGTTATAAATCCCCATTATCTTTTTTCATTTGGTCAACAAAATCGAATTCATGATTATTAATTTGAAAATTTTCATCTTGAATTTGTTGATAGCCAAAGTTTTCAATCATATCGTAATTGAAACTATTCCCATTGCCAAAATTATTTGAAAATTGGTTCACATTTTCGTCTTGATTTTGAATCCATTTTGAAACTCGAAATTGAATTGGCATGGGTTACACTCAAAATCATTTGATTTTTGAAGTGAATTCAAATTTTGATTATTTTGAAAACTTTGATTCGAGTTATAGCACAAATATGAATTGTACAACTCATTTATCTCTTGATTTTATTGCGTAGAGAGTTCAAGTAATGAGGAAATGCTATTTTCAAGGGATGAGGGTTGACCATTATTTTGGAAATTTTGTGGTTCAAAATTCAAATTGCCTAAACAAAAGTTGTTGTTAACATATCCATACAAATTTGGAGTGAACTCATATGGATTATATTGATTTTCACAACTAAATTCAAGTGAGTAAGAAAAAGGAAACTCTGATATTTTCAAGATTTTTTGTTTGGTTTTTTCTATAAATAAAAATATTTACATATAGAATTTGTTTTTCAAAAAGGAAAATTGATTTTTGTTTTGTTTTTTTTCAAAAAAATATAGCTTTTTTAAGAATTTTTTTTATATATTTTTTGGATTTTTGTTTTTCTAAATTTTTTGGATTTTTGAAATTTCAAAAGAAAAGGATTTAAAAATTTGAAAGAAAAATAAAAGGAATATTTACATCTTTTTAGTTTTAGATTTTTGAATTTTTTTTGCATTTTTTTAAATGTGCATGAACTAATGCTACTAAATGAATGCAGTGGTTAATTACAAATGATTTATCCTAAGTTAACCCAAAATTGTATATTCACACATTGTCTTAGATAAACAAGATAGTTCTCATCCAGGTAATGGACAGAATTTATCGGTGCACCACGAATCACCGTAGCAATGCGACCGAAGGTTTAAGTACCTTCAGAGGAACAACCATTATAATATTTACGAATCATCATAATATTTATAAATGGTTAGTGCTCTGCCGTAGCCTAGACACCAAAAAATTAAATTGCTCAAAGAAGACAACTTGTCAATATATGATTAAGTATTATTGATGTCTAACCGTTATTATTAATCAAATTTTAGGATGAAATGCAAAACATAAATTTAACGTGAATTAATAAGGCAATTACGAATGAATTTTTTTCTTTTTAAAATTTTGAATTTTTTTAATAAAATGGAAGCAAACAACAATACAAGGAAAATAAGAACAATAGATATAGCTGATAAGCAGTTTATTTTTCTTTTGCAAGCAAAACGAAGCAATTATTTTTAGCAAGCAGCTCCTTCCTTTTCTGCTTTTGCAAACTGAAAATAAAACAAAATATATACAGTTTTTTATAAATATCAAAGATGAAACTAGAATAAATTAAACAAACTAAACAAAACAAATTAAACAAAAGAAAAGAAATTTTAAACAAAAGAAAAAAGGCAAGTTTTAAAGATAATGATTGAATGGAAGTTTAAACAAAAGTTTTTTTTAATAAGATGGCAAAACAAAAGGAATTTTTTTTCGAAGAAAACAATTAAAACAAAACAAAACTAAAGCAACACAAGAAGTTTCACAAAGGCCAACCCACAACAACTATAACCCGGCCCGTAAAAAAGATGGCCCTATCCTCAAAATGTTTTATAAACAAAAGCAAGACGGTGAATTGAATATTTTCACAATGCCCAGCACAATTAAAATTCTCAATTTGCAAATTCAAGTTCCCCTACATACACGAAATCGATCGAGGCTTGCTGGAGGTGTGTTTGCTGTGTTGCTGGCAATGAAGGCCGAAAGAGGGTGATTCGTGGATTGTGGAGGGTGGAAGGGTAATGACGTATGGCGGTAGGTGGAAGGATGGACGGTGGTTGTCAGGTGTTAGCTCGATTTCGAAGGAGTGACTTGTGTTGATGTTGCTTGAAGGAATTGGGGTGGTGATGCATTTTGCGGTGGTCTCGAGAAATTGGGCTGCAGGAGATTGGAATTGTTTGGGGAAGGACATGATTGAAGATAAGGTTGCTCTGACAGTTCGGTTATGTTGATGTGGGGGTTATTGGAGGAGGTGCTTTCCTATTTAGGTGTGGTGATTGGCGTGAGTTGTAGAAACAAGGTCTGGAGCCAATTATGGTAGGAGGAGGTTCAGAAGGTTGCATGATCGTTTCAGGAGATGTTGCATGGTGGTGATCGATGGCTCAGGGCGGTGTGAAGTTGATGTTCGATGATGGTAGGTTGGTGTAGAAATGGTGGTTTGCGTGGGGATTGGAATATTGAGGCAGGGTTATGATGACAGTGTAAACTGTATTGCACAGTTTGGTTAAACAAGTTGATGAAGTACTGTTAATGGCGCAGGTTGAATGTGATGATGTGGAGGTTGCTTTGTACTTGTGAAGTGAGGCAGGGGAGTGAAGTTGTGATGCTGTAGTTGCTTGTAGTTGTTTGGGCACTGTTGCGGAAGTCGATGTTGTATTGTTGTTGTATGGCCAGTTGTGTTTCAGGAAGATGGCAGAAGGCTGGTAGTTGTAGACGCAGGGAAGAGTGTGAATGTTGAAGTGGTGACGATTTTTGTTTGTTTGGCGAGGAGGGCTAGGAGATTTTAGCAATTTGAAGTCGAAGTGGGAGGAAAGTTTTGTAGTTTGGCAGCAATGTTGATGTGCAGTAAGTTGCATAGTGAAGATGGTGCTGCAGTGGAGTATTTGAAAAGAAGGAAGCAACAGTTTGAAATTATAGTGGATGATAGGTGGAGGAAGTGGAGTATTAACAGTAAGGCAAGGCTCCTGTGGTACTAGAATGATCAGGTGATTGCAAAAGATGTTTGGAATTTGTGGTGAGAAGTGTGAAGGTGATAAGGTTTGCAGAAGGTAGTGGTGGATGTTTTATACGTGGGATGGTGAGTAAAGTGACAGCAGCAGTTTGTGGGGGGTGAGGGAGTGAGACAGTAATTGTAAAAAAAAAGCAGAGAGGTATATATTGTACAATGTAAACTAAAATATAAACAGGAAAAAAGTGGAATGAAATTTTTTATGGTTTTTTTAATAGAAATGAAAATTGCAAATGCAAGAAGAAAAAAAATGGAACAACTACTCTCACATAACTTAAATGCACACAAAACAAACACTCAAACAAAAATCAAATAACAAACACACAACAAATTGTTTTTTTAAATGCAAATACACAAAATAAAAAAACACAAATATCAAAAGAAAATAATTCGAAGAATAGAAAATCAAAATCAAACCCATTCCCCGGCAACGGCGTCAGAAACTTGTTCAGACGGCTAAATGTCTATGAACTAGAAAATAGCCGAACTAATTTTATAATAAAAATAAGCGCAAGCTCACGGCGTACACTTGTAGTACGTGGCGAATACAGATCGATCCATATGGAATTTATGATTTTAAAAATTCTATTGAATCAAATTAAACCAAAGTTGAGTGAAAATTAAACTAGAGAATTAGAGAATTAACTAACTAACTAAAAGAAAAGAGAAGTAAATATAAAAGTTAAGTGACAATTTAGGAAATAAATTCACTCTCTAGATCATGTAGTTCGACACATATGAAATCATAATCTCTCTTTTATGGTCATTAGTGCTTTAATTGATGTGCTTATCATAAGTATAGCATATTTGTGCTATTGATTAGCCAATATAAGCCATCAAACTATAACACATCCCTTAAAGCACTTACTAACTCTCATGAAACTTGACAAAGAAAATGAAAATGAAATCTATTTTAAGTATGGCCTATTAACTATTGATTAGAAATATAGACCATCAAATTTTAATTTCAAATCACTTTCTTAAGCCATAATCATATTTTGATGAAGAGGCATTTGTGTTAGTGATTGTTTAAGCGTAGCCTATTTGGTGTCAACAATATAGGCTATCAAATTCAAAACAAAAACAACAAACTAAACCACTTCAAGCATTTTCATTAAGCACAAAAAGAGAGCATAACATCAAAATGTTGAAGCTACGTAAATAGAGAGCTTCATTACCTCTAAATTGAAGGGGTTTAGCCTCTAATATTTGTCATTGGATTAACAAATGTAGCTAGCAACTTGAAAGCAAAAGGAAAGGAAAATGAAAGCTAATGGAAAATAGAACTATTCTACTTGCATAAAGTAAAAAAGATCTACACTACAACATGAAAGGAAATAAACAAGAAAAGGAGAAGATCATGTATTAAATTGCATAAAAAAGAAAGATTACATGAAGATAAAAATGGCTAAGTAGCCATGAAAAAAGAAAGAGAAGAGTTTGTTTATTTGTGAGCCTAAACTCAACTAAGAGAGACTAACTAAGAGAGGCTACATGAAACATATGGGTATTTATACATGTATGAAACCCTAATTCATATTTTTGGGGAATGCTCAAAATGTCCTTGAGGTAGTGTAGCCACCAAGTAATCATTAGCATGTTATAATCCACCACTTAAATGTGCATGAAGCTTTAATGGCCTTTAGCATGTGCATTAGCTCCTAATTGAAAATCAAGGTAAGTGAGTAGGTGGGGTCCTCCATGTTCATGAGTTTGAATTATTTTCATCTCCATTTGCTTTGTTTTCTTTTGTGCATGCATATCTTCATGAAGCTATTTGTATTTGAATATAAATTCCTACACAACAACATAGAAATTTTCAATTAAACTTTAGAAAATTAATATACGCATAAAAATGACCATTTTACCCTTGGATAAAGATGAATACGTGATAATTTGAAAAATAATTTGAATTTGGTTTACACAAGTTAAAATACCTAATATGATCATTATTTAAATTAATTATAATAAATATGGTGGTAAAAATATGCATATTTATGTTCACATCAGTAGGCTATAAGTGCCCTACTGGGTCTTTGCCTCGCAAAATGATCCAAAACATGGGTCACTGGCGACCCATAGATTTGGCTCATTTTGCGGGCCAATGTCTCACCTCTTTTGTAGTGTTATACAACTAGTTTGTTTGAAGGTTCGAGGAGAAACATGGGTCACTGGCGATCTTGACACTTAGGATTATTCTGGAATCTAGAATTGGAGATGTTTCCATAGCCTTTTATCGTTGCTCTTTATATTTTGATGGAAATTCACTAGCTGTTTAAGTTCGGCTACTAATTGGATGAAAAGAATGCGGACCCTTCGGTCTCATTGATCCTAGTCGTTGTCTTATTCGTATAGCTTGGCCCTTATCTCAACTTTTTCGGTTAAGTCCAGAACCATCCTATCTACATAGTGGTGTCCTGTTTTCTATTGGATTCTGCTGGGTTAAAAAACCGGATAATGTTTGCCCCCCCAAAGTTCGTCCTCGTGGTAAACAAGATGTGCTCTGGAAAGTTATCGCTTTCAATATCAATATGATGATTTTCGATTGATTTCGCTAAAGCTTTACCGGTATGGTACCAAATGTTATTAGTCTTCTTTCTTTGGTTCTAACTGCTACCACTTGCTATAATATATCACACTTCTGCTTGTAGCTACCCTGCATGCCTTGGAATGACAAAAAATTATAACTGATCGAGTTTTAGATGAATATACGAAGCTTTCTTTCTTCTTTTCCTTTGAATGAATTTATGTACCTTTTATTAGCATCATTTTTTTGTTGTATGGCTAGGTCGGGTCGTTGGCTACCCATGATGGTCGGGTCACTAGCGACCCGATTACTTGGCAAAAATTTTGCTTTTTCTTCTTGCCTACTTATACTCGAGCTGACCTCATTTCCTACATTCGATCCGAGACACTTCATTCCTCCATGTGACCAGTTGTTCTAGCGATTCGACCGAAGAAATCCTAGCATCAATTCGATATGCTTTCCTACTTCATTTGGACCCCTCTACCACTGATCCATCCAAGCATTTGCCGATCTCGTGAAGCCCTAGTCATCTCTTTATTTCATTCGAACTTAAACCCTAGTTTTCTTATGAACTATAGCCGACCCTATATTATCGTCGACCCAAAGTTAGCTCACTAGTGATCCACTTCATAACCTGCTGAGTTTGATTTGTGATTCTTCTTATGCCTTTAAATCAACTTTCAGGTAGGTTTGTGTTATCCAGCACCTTGGCCTGGCTTCAAAGCAATAATGCAGAAGTGATAGTTCGTTCTAAACAAGATTCTGGCCAACAAGAGACTGGAGATGTGAGGGTTTGGTGCAATTGATATACTTGGCTTGGTCCGGATAGTTCAGAACACATGGCTCGGTCGAGTCAGGTCAGAACACATGGTTTGGCCGTGGTAGAAGGTTGCACGTCGTTCGGTTTAATAGTGCAGCATGTACGGATTGGCGAAGGCAAAGAGGTTTTGTGCCGCTCGGTTAAAGAAAGGTGGCGTTAGGAACTCAACGCATATCGCTCGATCAGGAATGGAGAACAAGATGGCTCGGCCATGAAGGGAAGGCTATGTGGCTCGGTGCCCCACCGCTTGGCCATGAAGGGAAGGCTATGTGGCTCAGTTCCCCCTCCACTCGGCCATGAAGGGAAGGCTATGTGGCTCGGTGACCCACTGCTCAGCAAGGAAGGGGAGAGTAAAGAGTTACGACCGTCCATCGCTCGAACTAGAAAAATAACAGGTTACCTACAGAGCAGTGTGACTAGACTTTCTGTAACGACCCGTTAAATTTATGATATTTAATAAAATGAATTAATATAATTTCTAATTTGGTTAAAAATAAATGTAGAAATTTGGTATAGTGGTTGCAATTTAGTGTAACTATAAAATTTTATGATAATAGATGTGGATAATGTAAATTTTCACAACTTGATTTAAAGTAATTTTGAAGAAACAAATAAATGTTGAATTTGTGAATGTTAGTATAAATATTTACTTAAATGGTGTTCATTAATACAAAGATGTAATTAGTGTAGATAGTAATAATTTATGCCTGCAGTGAAAGGAAAAGAAAACTAATAGAAACATAAAATTTATTTTATGTAAACAAAAGTATAGTTTTGAACAAACTTATGAAAATTGATAGAAACAGTGTTTGTAATCAGTTTGGTAATTTCATATTTGAAAGATAGAGATGTGTAAATACGTTAATGAATATAAAATGGGAAGGAATGGTAGAATGAAAAGAATATATATAATAATAAGCATTTGATTCAATTAAGGGAATTAAATTATAATAAATGGTCATTTAATAAATTCAACGTTTGTGAGAAATCATAATAGTTGTGTAAAATGTGTACAAACTTGGATTTGGAAGTTTATTGGATTTATAACGGTTTTGTTATTAAGTGTATGAGTTTAAAAGTTATTCCCTTCTGTAAAGTAATAGAAGAATGCATAAAGATATAAACAGGGCTTAATAGAATTGACACTTAATGAATTGAATAAATTACCCATTTTTGTAGATATGTATAGTGGACTATAAATGGCCTAAGCAAATATAAAATGGAATAATCATTGAGAATTGTACTATGAATATAAATAGTAACATTTATTTGCAAGGAATAAAAGCCTATTTAGGTGACTAGAATTTGGAGTAATGACTATTGTATGTTACCTACCCTTGTTTCTTGTTAATTTAGATTTTGGGAATCAAATTCAATTTATCCGCCAATTTACCGCAGTTAAAGTGAAATGAATTGGTGATTGAGAAATGTTAAATACAAATAAGATGTAAACCAAAGAAAATCCCATTTGTAATAAATTATGTAGAATAAAGTAAAGAAACTAGGAAATGAAAATGTGAAAATGTGGATGCAGTGAGATCTTAAGTGATAATAACCTTGTTAGGCAAGTGATAACGGAATTTTGTGTATATGTAATATTTACTGGTGTGTCAAGTAATAAACACATAGATGCAAGAAAAGGAAAGTTGGTAGCAATCTATATATGTTATTTATCTTACTTAGTATATTAAATAAGGTTTGGAATTCAAATTTTAATTAAAGGAGTTGGTAGCACGTTAGTAGGAAATAATTGTAAGGGTGGGATAACAACTACTATAAACTACCTAATTTAAACGAGTCAATGAACTTATTTTAAATAACGTTCATCTAAATATGAGTAATTAAAATGGCGCGGTCAACTATAAACGTTACTTTAGAATTAATTTATATTTTAACAGAAGTGTGAAAGTAAAGCAATAGAAGCGTAAACTTATCAAGGTAGAATTTAGTAGTGTAATGAAAAAATGTTAAGAATGTTATAGTATAATGATTGATTGGAAATCAAAATTTACTTGTTTAAATGTAACTTTAGGGAAATTGGATTTAATTAAAATAAAAAGGAAGAAAAAAAAATTGGATGAAATTTAATGTTGGAATATTATGTAAATATAAACTTAGATAAAATTTAAGGATATCTACGTAATAGAGTGTAAAACCAATGTTAATTTCATCTATTTAATACTAATAGGTTAATAATAGAATAAAGAGTAAATTTAATGTTAAGTTAATATGAATTAAGGTAATATTGGGGAATAATGTGAATTTTCTTCATAATATGATAAGTTGTAGAATACAACGTAAACTTAAGTATAACCTTTGGATTGAAAACATTGTTAAGGGTTACCTGTTAAATTTGGATGGAATTGGCAATAGATGTTACACTTATGGGTAAGGAAATAAAAATGTCCAGAATTTGAGTATATTAAGAAATGGGGATTGAAATTGAAATCTTGCAACGAATCTAATAATACGTTACATAAGTGTTAAATTAAGGTAACATTTGGAAAATATGATAATGATTTTCAAATTGAACAAGTTGTGGAATTAATAAGGAAGAAGAAAAAAAAATCAAGATTTATTTTATTTATTGGAATGAAAAATTTATAATTTGATTTATTACGAATAATTGAAATTTAATTTGGTAATTGGCGAAATGATTAATGATTGAATTAACATAGAACTTGTTGTTAGTTATTAAAATTGTTTAAGAAATCAAAGGAGAGAAATTTTATAAAATTTTAAATTTTGTAATTGGATTGGCTAAAGTGGGAAAGTGGAATTAATCAACGTTGTTACTTTTATCTCCTTCCCTATTAGATCCTTATGTGATTGCATCCACATTTATTGTTGATTATTCCTATATATTGTCACCAATTAATCGTACTTGATGTATGTTTAGCAATTTTGTCACACAGTTAAAGTATGAATATATATATATGATGTATTCAAATTTTTCTGTATCTAGTACTTAATTAATTTAGAATCAAACTAACGAAATGTGTCATTTATTTTTGTCCCTCCATATTCATTTTCTTTCTAATTAATAAATACCTCTTTTTAATACCTGCTACTTTAAAAAAAAAAAAAAGGACTGTTCATATTTGCTATATTTCAATACCAAGTGTTCATATTCACTTTATTTCTAATTAATAGCAGCCTCTCCTTTCAAATCTATTTGTCCCTAAACCTAACTCTAACCTTATAAATAACATACTTCTTATTCTTCTATTACATTTTGTTTCTCCTAACTCTAACCCTAGCCTCCATGCTATTCTTCTTCTTCTTCTTCTTCTTCTTCTTCTTCTTCTTTCTTGTTTTTCTCAAAACTCCTTATTATCTCTCATTTTAATTTTTTTTTTCTTTCTCTTCAAATATTCTTCTTCTTCTTCTTCAAATTTACTTCTATTTCAAACTTTCTTCTTTTCAAATCTAGATCTTCTCTTCCGTTTTCAGTTCTTATTTTAATCATTTTTTTTCAATTCTTCTTTTTCAAATCTTCTTTTTCTTTCAAACCTTTTAAAATACATACATTCATATAATAAGGAGGAAAATTAAAGTAAATCGAAATAAAAGAAAAATTACGGAACAAAGTTAGCAATCAAGAAGAAGCATATGCGTTTTTCACGAGGGAAGGTGGATGCGGCATGGTATTTTATTTTTGTTTTGTTTATTTTTAATTTTTTTTATTTCAATTGCAAATCGTTTAATTGTGATAACTTTCACATACGAACTCCGTTTCACACGAAATTTCTTTTGTTAGGATCGTAATTAAATTCCGGATCTGATGACGCTGGTTTGGATAAATTTAGAGACCGTAAAATTTTGGGTTTAAATCGGATTTACATTCGATTTAAATTCAAAAGGTGAGTGTTTTGACCCACTCACAATTACTAGAAGCTTTTATGTTTGTTAAATAAATTTTAGAAATGAATAGAAATTTATTTATGAGTATTTGGCATGTTTATTTCATTCATATCTGTTGAATTGCATTTTATTAAATTTAACTGTTAATTTAATTGATTTATTGTGTATTAATTGACTGTTGGAATTTTTTGTTGCATATGGATTGCTAGTTAACAGTTGTATAAATTATTATTGAATAAACTGTTAGTTTAATAGTTGATAAATTTAATTTGAATAAACTGCCAGTTATCACCTGTTATATATGATCATATATATAATTGTTATTGATTGATATTGATCGATGTTGTGATTGGATGACGGATGTGTTGTTGAATGAATGTTTTATTTGGATATCATTAAACTGCAAGTTAGTATGCATTTACATTTCATTCGGGATTGCGGTTTGAAATGATATACAACCGCAGTTTTATTTTTTTTAAATTGCGGATTGAAATGATAAATATCCGTATCACTTGACCATAGGATAGAAAACTATATACAGGCACCGCGGTCTATATATAACTATTTTTAATGTGATTTCTATGGTTTGGATGGAATACGGTTTATAAAAATCTTAAATTTTATACTGAATAAATGTTTTCTTCCATATTTATATACATATGAAGTTGAAAAATTTGAAATAAAAAGGTGTATAAATCTCTTTATTAAAATGGAAGAAAATTTAGTAAATGGAGTTTGATAATTTATATCCTATGTTTAAATGTTAAGTTGGAAATTTTAAGATATGATATTTATAATTGGATTTTCCCAAAATAAATTAAATGAATATTCTAGTATAACTTGAATTGGAAAATATATATAATTTATTACTAGAAATTGAAGTCTTATAAATTATGGATTCTATGTGAATATTCAAGGCTAATTAATAGAACATTTGATTTGAAAGAATAAAATCCAACTTTAGTTGAAATATTTATACTCAAAATGGATATACGTATATATATGAATTTATTGAAATGGTTTTGGAACTTGAAGCGATATTAAATTTTGGTTTTAACTTTAAATAAAGAAATGTATTGTAAAGCCACGAGAAATATTTCTTTTCAAAGTAACTGTTAACGCTTAAATTTGAACGCTAACACCCTGGAGTATAAGATGTGATTGTGAAAGCACCACCCGTTTGTACGGGAAACAGAAATAAGCAGAAAGTATGTAGAAAAACGGTAAGAGACACAGTATTTATAGTGGTTCGGCTTATAATCCAGCCTACGTCCACTTTAATCTTTTTATCACTAGTTTGATTACAATTCTTTACAAGATCTTTCAATTACAACACACTTCAAGTGATAGGATATGTGAAACAAGTAGCTCAAGCTTTGATGTTGACAATCATCTTCAAATCCATGGTGAATGTGGATGATTCCTTCATGGAGTTCCTTTAGAAGTTTGTTGGATCTAAAAGGCTTTGAAGTCGTCTGGAATTCGGCAGAGTAATGGCGCTTGAAGAGAATGAGCCCCCCCAAAAGTCCTCCCCTCCTCGTTCAAGTTAGGGCTGTATTTATAGGTTTTTATCGGAGTTTGGTCGTAGGTCGTGACCGACCTAAGTAAGGTCGTAGGTCGCAGTCGACCTAGAAAGCTCTGGCCCTCCTTCCATAAGAACATACGTGCTGATTCGTACAAGTCCAAGGTCGTGAACGACCTATCTCCAGCGGCATGCAAAAAGGCGGCTCCTTTGTTCATACAGATAGGTCGAGAGCGACTTATCCTAGGTCGTTAACGACCTATCATAGGTCGTGGGAACTTTCCTGTAATCAAAGTACTCCGTTAGGTCGTTGGGCAGTATCTTTATCTCCAAGTGCTAGGTCGTCTTCGACCTAAAGTAGGTCGTAGGTGGGCAACGACCTAGGGGATGGAACCCGACCTATCTCAATTGTGCTTGGTTCTCTTCTCAGCGAGTTGATAGGTCGCGTACGACTTATTATAGGTCGTAAGTCGGCTGAGACTTAGGTCGCTGAGATCACTTCGTCCTTAGGTCGGTAGGCTATGGCTTTCTTTAGGTCGCATATGATTTAGGTCGCTGATCCTCTTAAGTCGTTAGGTCGCGGAGCTCTTAAACCACTAGGTCGCGGGCTCCCTTAGGTCGCTGAGAACCGCTAGGTCGCGGCCTTTATTAGGTCGTAACACTTTAGGTCACTTCTTCAATTTGGTCACTAGGTCGGCAATTCTCTGAGTCGTTAAACTTGGTCACGTCTTAGGTCGCTAACGAAGAGGAGTTAACATTTGCCCCTCGAAGTATACGCCTAGGTCGTAGGTCGTGTACTTCGATCTTCTTAACTCGCGCTCTGATGAGTTGTTAGGTCGCAAGCGACCTATTGAGGAACTAGGTCGTGTGTGACGATCCACTTTCTACTCCTCTGGGGTATAAATAGCCTAGGTCGTTCCTTCCTCATTTCATCTGTTTTAACACCTCATTCTGCCATTAACAGCATCTCGCGATCTTGGAAAGCAAACCAGAGTCCAATCATCCACCGATTCGACCTCGCCATTACATTGTGTAAGTATACCTGATCTCTATCCACCCCACGATCATCACCGAACCAGGAATTTCTCATCTCCGAATCTCATAGCAATTTCGTGTGTCGTTTTTCGTCTTTTGAGTCAAGTTGTGGTCGATTTTGATCGCCATTAGTTGTGATTCATGAAAGCACAGTGTTGAGTTGAATTAGTGATTGATCGGAGATGCTTTCAATCGCCTCTTGGATGATTCGGTGGTACGTAGGAATGACGGACCTCTCGAAGAGGATGATGGATTTCATCGTGAGTGATAATGGGTTATTGGGTCATAGTTCATCGGGATGGTGTGATATTGCGTGGAGAGGGAGTTGGTGATTTAGAAGATCTGAACGACTTAAGGATCCTTCAAATCTGCGACTTAACTCCTAGGTCGCGCTGAGATTCAAACGACCTAGGACTTAACAAATTTGCACATGAATTTCAAGCAGGACGACCTAAAAAATGAACAACCTAATCTTTTTTGCGGCATAAGCCGTAGGTCGCAACCAAACTTGGACTATGGGAAATCTGCACTGCCTTGAACCTTTTAACTTGCACAGCGCGACCTAATGAACCCCGACCTATGCTAGGTCGCTGGACGACCTATGACTTATGAAATTCCGAGATGACTTGGTTGAATTGAACTGGATTGTTTAATCTCAAATTCTGTTGCACTTTGTTGTAGATTATCTCTCATGCTAATAACCTGTTAAACATGACATTTGCAGAAAACCGGGACGAATATACTGCCATTGACTGCCCACATCAAATGACAGATTAGTTGATAAAGAATAATTAACTTAAATGAACTGTGTGAATGAAATGTTGTGAACCAATGAACTCAAGTGAAGTGCTAAAGCAAAACTTAAAATATCCAGTTAAAGCTGATTCGTTTGCATTAACACAATACTTGAGCGTTATATCAACAGGTCTTGGAATTTCATAGCTGACTAACTGTCAACCAACTTAATTTCAGTTATGTTTGAATTCCTCTTGTTGTTGTTTTTTTTTTTTTTTTAGTTTCGCACAACACTTCACACTTTTAGGAAACGTGCACCTTCATATTTGAATATCCAGTTGCTTGTGTAGAATGACTTCTCAATTAGAAGAAGCAGGACAAACTGGGGAGATTTTTCCAGTTGCTAACCGATTGATCGATCCCCCAGAGAGAATGCCAACCACTCTGAACCACAAGGCTTTTCGCCAATTATGCATCCAGTTTGGCATCGCCGAAGCAGATGCTCTACTTCCCGGACCTAATGACTTTGCTGACCAACCACCTCACGGTTTTGTTGCCGTTAATCGCCAAATGTGCTTAAGCGGAGCGATTCCTCCTTTTAACGAATTTCTTCGACAAACCCTTCTTCGGTTAACTATATCTCCCTTTCAACTGCACCCCAATGGTTATGCCATCTTGATGGGGTTGGGCGTGCTATTCAGGAAGACGCTTGATCGCCTCCCTAGCTTTGAGGAAATCTGCTATTTATGCACATTTGCGAAAAATAAAGACCATCCTTCTATCATTCTTGTGAGAGGTGCGAGAAATCGCAAACTCATTTTAGATTTGCCCGAGAGTGCACACGGGTTTTTGACTCAGTTCTTTTATGCTCGTTGCCCTCCAGGTTTTTATGCCATCTGGAGAATAGGAAGTAAGACTAGTGTTTCCATTTTTTTCGTTTTTGAAACTTTTTCCGAGATCCGAACTTTCAGTTGCTAACTTCATTCTTTGCTCTTTTCAGCACTTCCCCTCCCTTCTAGAGATCCGATTCATAAACAAGTTTTCGAGAGGTTGAGTGCCGTGGCTGCGGAAGAAAGGAGCATAAAATTTCTGCTGAAGGATGAATTTTTACACCAATACGGGCTTCTACATGCTTCTCGTTCTACGCATGCTCATGAAGTTCCAACAGAAGTTCCCGATTCCCCGACGAAAACTCCTGACGCCCCGGTTACTGTCGAACAACTCGCATCAAAAGAGTCTAATATTGAAGCTTCATTGGTGAAGTGTTCCACTTCTACCGACATTATGGGGTCATCCAGTAAGACGGTGCTTGCCCCGATCGAGGAAGAAGAAGAACCTTCACAGTCTCTCGGGGGATTAGCTGATGTAGGAATTGAGAAAACAAGTCCCACCAAGCATGATGGTGACGATGTTTATGAGGGGTTGAGTGACATAATAGTGACTTCGCAGGAGCTTTTTAGAGATGACGTATCTAAAATTATCTCTCCTGTAATTGAGGCGACGTCTCTTCTTCGACAAACGCCAACACAAACATCAACTCCTCATACCCAAGCTATCATCACCTCTACACCAAAGAGTGGTTTGTAGCTTAATGCGTGTAGCTTGCACATCACACAACACTTAGGATTTTTTGGCATTTGTTCACATTTAACTTCTTTTCTCTGGTAGTTTTTAAGACTTGTTATTTTTGCCTTTCAGATTCCTCTATGGGGCGCAGCGGTAGCGGTTCTTATTACAAAGACTTTCGACGCTATGGAGGGCGTGGCAGCTATGATTACAAGCAATACTATACCGATTCCAGAGAGACCAATGAGCAGAGAGCTGCGCGAAAAGCTGAAGAGAGGAGAAGGTATGAAGAACGTCATGAGGGAGCGGGCACGCGACATGAATCCTTCCCAAGGGATGATGACTCCCATAAACGTAAAACGCACGATGATAGGGGGAAGAGCCATATTGAGGATTCGAGAAAGCGGACCAAACTTGGCGAGGAGCACGTGCCCGTGACATCTGAGAGACCTGGTGCCTCAGTTTCTATTGACATCCCTTCCGAATCTCCTGCTCTTGAAGGAAGTGCCATCCAAACACTTCTCAACAGGCCTTCATACCACGTTGAAAGGGGGCCCCTCGACTTTGCAGAGCCGATTCCCGAACTGGTGTTTGAGGGGGGTACGCTTCGACCTTGATTTGGTCCCCATCGACAAAGAAGCTATGTACAGAAATCTCGATGCTGTCAAGCTTGATATTGATAGAATGTCTGGATGGCAAAAGCTGGTTGATGAACTTCAAAGAGTTAATCGGGCTAACATCGAAGCAATGCTGACCATGGAAAATGACAAATCAGAATGGCAGAAGATTCTTGATCAACACAACGCTGAGATGAAGGAGATAGCCGAATACAATGAAAAACTCGAAGCTGAAGTAAAGCAGCTCAAAGATGATCTTGCCTCTTCTACTAATACTTACACCCAAAGAGAAGAGGTATTGCAAAAACAAGTGCGAGATGCGCACGCCAGCCAGAGGGACGCTGAAGCTAAAGCTGAGAGGTTGGAACAAGCTGTAGAGAACCACCGCACTGATGTCACCCAGCTGCAGAATAAACTGAGCGCCCGGGACATGGAGATTGGAGCGCTAAAAGCCCAACTTGCTCAGACCGAAAAAGATCGAGATGAGGCCATGGCTGGCAAAATTGCAGCCGAAGAAACTGCTCAGACCATGGAAAACGATATCAATTCGACTTTATTCGATTTTTATTTACATTGTGTCTTGGGACGCGGCAGCCTCTCTTTTCTTGGTCCTAAGTATGAAATCACCCTGGCCGAGGTGTGGGAAGCTGCTCTTAACATGTTTAAAGACGCCGGGTATGGCGATGAAGATTTTGAGGCGCGTTACCTGGATGAGGGAGCTCGCGCTGCTCTTGCGAAGGGGCGAGAGCAACTTGCCAGGATGAGAACTGGAATGGCGGAAGAGGAACGTTCTGGAAAGGAATTAACGCTTACTTCCTTTGTCCAACCTCCAGTTTCTCCTGTGGTTGACATCACGGGTTCTAGCTCCTCTACTCCGTCTGCAACTAAGACAGTAACTGAAACTACAAGTGCACAAGGCGGGGATGAAGGTGGTGAAAGCAACGAAGCACAGCGATATGAAATCAGCCTCAGAGATCCAACTTCCCCAGGTAAACTTGACACCGGACCAGCCCAAGTGGTGAACTGCTCGTTCGCTCCTTGTGAACTTGACGATCTTCTTGATTATTTTTCGAATGTCAATGAATTCCCGACTTTTGATTATTCCTCAAATGTTAATGAATTCCCGACTTTTGACGAGCCGTCATCCCCTCTCTTTTCGAAAGATACTGATATTTTAAGTTTTTTCTCCTTTGTAGAGAAAGCACCGAGTCAAACTCAAGCTTCTTCTCCCCCGGTGATCCTTCCTCCATCTCTTCAAGTAGCGCCTCCTTCTGCCTCGCAACCTGGGTCACAAGAAGAACAAATAGAAGCTCTCCATGGCCTGGATGATCCCGTTGCTTCGCAAGAGCAAAAAGATGAGGGACTTGAGGGAGGTGACATATCTCCGGAGCGGACTCCTTCTGACGATATAACTTTATCTAAACTTGCCACTCCAGGAAGTGAGTCTTCCTCGAAGAGGAGAAGGAAGCAAGGAGCATCAAGGAGGAGAGGGAAGATAATCACTGCCACTGAAGAGGAGCCAGAAGTTGGGCCAGCTGCGCCTACCTCTCCTTCCTCCCTTATACCCACTGGTCGACCTGAAAAGCTGATCATTCGGCCGGGTAAAGGGTCTAAAGGCAGCAAAAAGAAGTGAAGATCTTCAGTTTCTAGTTTTTTTTTGTGTTTTGCATGTACTGGCCGAGAATTGTGCGGGTACCGGCCCCCGCTTTTCTTTATTTTGAAACCTGTACCTGCGTTGTAATTGAATAAAATGATTCCTTGAATAAAATGATTCCTCGTTTGTACAAACTTTTGTTTGAATTAAAGAATACATTTGTTATTTGTTTTGGCATGAGTTTATTTGATATTGCAGCGAGCTTATGGTATGTTACTTGAGCGTTACCTTTTGCTGGTTTAGTTATACCATATTGTGTGTAATTATACTATATTGCCCCCATTCCATAAGTATGCTGCAATATTCTATACCTCGAGGGGACTTACACTCTTATTTGCTAAAGAATAATTATTTTATTCTTTAAAGAAAATTTTATAGAGTACAACTCCCTTCGTATAAGTTTTTACGCTTGGTCGTTCGAAGAAATCACTTTTTTCTTTTGCTTATGTGCATATCTCATCAAGTGAATTCCTCTATGTGGTAAAGCGGACCTCTGAAGGGTACTTTAACTTCTTTTCTTTTTACGATCATTTCCCACAGTAGGCAAATTACTTTTTCTTTGAAAGTTAAAGTACGCTTTTGATGAGGATTTTTTTTTTTTTTTATAGAAAGTTGTACCTCTGAGGAGGGATTTTTTCACGTTTCAACACTTGGAAGTTTTATTTCAATCTCGGTGAAACGTGTACCTCCAAAGAGTTATGCTTTAGAAATCCTTTTCACGTTTCAACACTTGGAAGTTTTATTTCAATCTCGGTGAAACGTGGGTTTCCAAAGAGGTCTTTTTTCTTAATTGTGTTCCCGGGAGGGGGTTGTACCTCTGAGGAGGGATTTCTCACGTTCCAACACTTGGAAGTTTTATTTCAATCTTGGTGAAACGTGTACCCCCAAAGAGTTGTGCCTTTGAAGAAAGCCTTTTCACGTTTCAACACTTGGAAGTTTTATTTCAATCTCGGTGAAACGTGTGCTTTCAAGAAGGTCTTTGTTTTTACATTTCAACTTTGGTGAAGTGAAATCCCGAAGAGCGGTTATAACACTTCAACTCCTGGTGAAATGGGCCTCCGAAGAGGGCTTTTATTTTGTTTACATTTCAACTCTGGTGAAGTGAAATCCCGAAGAGCGGTTATAACACTTCAACTCCTGGTGAAATGGGCCTCCGAAGAGGGCTTTTATTTTGTTTACATTTCAACTCTGGTGAAGTGAAATCCCGAAGAGCGGTTATAACACTTCAACTCCTGGTGAAATGGGCCTCCGAAGAGGGCTTTTATTTTGTTTACATTTCAACTCTGGTGAAGTGAAATCCCGAAGAGCGGTTATAACACTTCAACTCCTGGTGAAATGGGCCTCCGAAGAGGGCTTTTATTTTGTTTACATTTCAACTCTGGTGAAGTGAAATCCCGAAGAGCGGTTATAACACTTCAACTCCTGGTGAAATGTGCCTCAGAGAGGGTTTTCATCGCCTGGAAGTTACTCTCTCATGGTTGGAGGGTCATGACTCCTCCAATCTTTTTTGTTGAGTAGAGAACTTTCTTTTTTGTGGCATATGACCCATTAGAGGTCTTTTATTATCCGAAGAGTTGTGCCTCCGAAGAGGACTTGTGGCGCTGATGGTAGCTTTGGTTGTTCCTCTGTTCACTTGCTTATGCCTTTTCAGCGATCCCCTTTTTTTTTCACAAGTGGCTTGTTTAATCCAAGGAAGTGTACCTCATTGCCAGGCAAGTTCGTGAGAACGGGCACTAGCTTCCTAATTGGATGTTTGTTTGTTTAAACAATCTCAATTTATCAGCAAGGGCTCGTTCCTATCGAAATCATTAGCCGTTCAATTGAAGCATTTCCTATCTAGGATTTGAATTCGGGGTCTTTGTGACTTGAAATTTGTTTGTTGAATGATGGTGAGAATCGCTCGGTCTTATTATGCGCAAGTTTTATCTCCACTGTCTGCAAAAATTTAAATCGATATTTCAGCAATACATTTTGTGTATTTTTATATCGAAAACAAAGCAAACATATAATGATAATAAGGAACACAAGATTTATAGTGGTTCGGCCATGAAATTGGGCCTACATCCACTTTATATTCTTTCATTATTTACTTGCATCAGTTTCACAATTGCTTTCAATTACAGGAATCATACATTCATAATTCTTTTTACAATGTTTCAACAAAATTTTCAAGTAAAGTATGGACGCAAGTGATTGCTGTTCCATGCCCTTGGAATTTGATCTCCATCAACTGTGGTGAGCTTAAATGTGCCGTCAAGAAGTTTCTGACCTATCACATACGGTCCTTCCCAATTTGGCCCAAACACACCTGTCGCTGTCATAATTCTTTTTAGGACTAGATCTCCAATTTCAAAGCTGCGTTGACGAACTTTGGAATTGAAATGTCTGGCTATCCTTTGCTGATGAGCTGCAACTCTGAGGTTAGCTTCATCTCTTTTTTCATCAAGGAGATCCAGCGCTTCAAGTTGCAGCTTTTCATTTTCTGCTTGATTGAAATGGATTCTTCTGTGTGAAGGGACCTCTGTTTCAACCGGGATCATTGCTTCCGATCCGTATGCTAACGAAAAAGGAGTATGCCCAGTTGCAGTTTTGTGAGTAGTTCTGTATGCCCATAGTGCAAGCGGTAGTTTATCGACCCAACCACCTTTTGCTCTTTCGAGTTGCTTTTTGATGGTTGATTTGATGATCTTGTTCACTGCTTCCACTTGCCCGTTTGCCTGCGGATGAGCTACTGCCGAAAAGCTTTTCTGGATTTTGAATCGCTTGCAAAAATCCTGGAATTCCTCGCTTTCAAACTGAGTACCATTGTCTGTGATTATTTTCTGAGGCACACCGTATCTGCAAATGATATTCTTAGTCACAAAATTTATCATCTTTTTGGAGGTGATAGTTGCCAATGGTTCAGCTTCAGCCCATTTAGTGAAATAATCTACAGCAACAATGGCATATTTGATTCCAGATTTGGCGGTTGGTAAAGGTCCGATCAAATCTATTCCCCAAATCGCAAACGGCCACGGACTGGTCATTTGTGTGAGCTCAGTAGAAGGTGCTCTAGGAATTTTGGCAAATCTTTGACATCTGTCACATTTTCGAGAGTAATCTGCAGCATCTCGATTAATTTCTGGCCAAAAATATCCATATCGGAGAATTTTCTTTGCTAAAGTTTGACCACCTGAATGATCCCCACATTCTCCTCCATGTACCTCTGATAGGATTATTTTGGCTTCTTCTTTGGATACACATCGAAGCAATGGCATTGAGAATCCTCGTCTGTATAATTGACCATCCTGGATTATATATCGAGAAGCTTTTCTCAGTAGCTTTTGTCGTTCTTTAGAGTTTTCTGGTAAAGAGCCATTGAGTAGATACTTTGTTATTGGAGTCATCCATGATTCTTGCTCTTGCGACATACTCATAACCCAATCGATATCCATTTCATCAATGCTCGGATTTGACAAAACTTCCACTGGAACTAACCCTAAGGATTGGGCTTCGCCAGAACTTGAGTATTTTGCGAGAGAATCTGCTTTCATGTTTTCTTCTCGAGGAATGTGACTTATCGTGTAATGGTCGAATTCACATAAAAGTTCCCAAGCCTTTGACACATAAGCGGGCAGATTTCCTCCTTTCGTTTGAAACTCCTTCTTGACTTGGCATACTATAAGCTGAGAATCACTGAAGATCTGTAACGCTCGAATGTTTAGTTCTTTAGCAATTTTCAAACCAGCGATCAGAGCTTCATATTCTGCTTCATTGTTTGTTGAAGGAAATTCTAATCTTAGCGCATAGCATAATGACCGGCCTTCAGGAGTTTCAAGAACAATTCCAGCACCTGAACAGTAATCATTTCTTGCGCCATCTACAAACAACTTCCATTGGGTTGGGGAGTTCTCGATTGTTTCTTCCTCGCTGTTACCCTTGTCTGTAAATTCTGCAATAAAATCTGCCAAAGCTTGTCCGTTGATCGCTTTTCTAGGATGATAAGTGATGTCATATTGGCTCAATTCAATATTCCACTTTAAAAGGCGGCCCGAAGTCTCAGGGCGAAACAAGACTTGCTTTAAAGGTTGATCAGTGAGGACTTTGATAGGATGAGCCTGGAAATATTGCCTCAACTTTCTTGAGGCAATCAATAGACAAAAGGCGAGTTTTTCCAACTTGGAGTAATTCATTTCTGCCCCAGTGAGTCTTTTGCTGATATAGTAAACTGGATGTTGAATCCTTTTGTCTTCCCGTACCAGCGCTGCACTTAAAGCATGAGATGAAACTGCCAAGTATATAAGAAGATCCTCGCCATCGCCGGGCCTGGAAAGTATTGGAGGCGTTTCCATATGTTGAATCAATTCTTCAAAAGCTTTCTGGCATTCGGGAGTCCAGTCAAAGTTTTTCTTTCCTTTCCTTAGAGCGTCGAAGAATGGAATGCATTTATCAGTAGCTTTGGATATGAACCGACTTAAGGCGGCAATTTTTCCATTGAGACTTTGCAATTCCCTCTTTGTTTTAGGAGCTTTGACTTCTTTTAGAGCAGTGATTTGAGCTGGACTAGCTTCAATGCCCCTAGCGCTCACGATGAAACCCAAGAACTTCCCAGATTCTACCCCGAAAGAACATTTTAAAGGGTTAAGCTTCATTCCGTATCTTCGGAGAATTGCGAACATTTCTGCTAAGTGTTCGATGTGATCCACTGCTTTCTTAGATTTTACTAGCATGTCATCAACGTAAACTTCCATAGTCTTTCCCAACTGCGGTTTGAACATAGCATTAACCAGTCTTTGGTATGTTGCCCCCGCATTCTTCAACCCAAAGGGCATAACTCTGTAACAGTAAAGACCGACATCGGTGATAAAGCTTGTGTCCTCCTGATCTGGTTCATGCATCATGATCTGATTATATCCGGAGTAGGCATCCATAAAAGACAACAATTCATGACCCGCTGTTCCATCTACCAGTTGATCGATCCTGGGTAATGGGAAGCAGTCTTTGGGACAGGCCTTGTTTAGATCTGAAAAGTCGATGCACACTCTCCATTTACCATTGGCTTTCTTAACTAGCACTGGATTTGAAACCCAATTTGGATAGGTAGATTCTCTGATGAAATTATTCTCCATGAGCCGGTCAACTTCCTCTTTCAATGCTGTCGACCTTTCTAGACCTTGGATTCTTCTTTTCTGCTTTACTGGCGTGAACTTTGGGTCAATATTCAGAGCATGTACCGCAACTTCTGGGGATATTCCGCACATATCGGCATGGGTCCAAGCGAAAACATCCAGGTTTGCTTTCAAAAAAGATATCAAGGCATTCTGAACTGACACATTAAGTTGTGAACCCACATTCAGCACCTTGTTTGGGTCCTTCAGATCAACGGGCACCGGTATCGTTGTTTCTGCTGGTACCACCCTACTCTCCCCCGCACTGGCCTTTCTAGGATCCATCACTTTTCGTGCCCCGCTATGCTCGCCAGTGCAGGGTCCGCCCTGTAGTTGCTATAGGGTTGGTGTTTTGATGCGGATTGGGGTTGCCGCATCTTTCCCCATTTCTCTCTTCCTTGTTTCCCGCAGCTCCGTCATATAACATTCTCGCCCAGCGTTCTGGTCTCCTTTAATAACTCCTACCCCATTGTCTGTAGGGAATTTAATAGTAAGACACCATGGGGCAAGGACAGCTTTGAATGCAGCAAGAATAGGTCGACCAAAGAAAGCATTATAAGCAGAAAATTCATCTACTATCACAAAAGTCTGCTTGCGAACTACTTTTCTTTCTCCTTCTCCGAGTTCCACAAGCAAGTCAATGGTTCCTACTGGTTGCTTTGGCTCCCCAGTGAAGCCAACAATCTTCTGAGATGAGGCTTGCACATCCGCCATCGGGATTCTCATCTGGTCAAACGTTTTCTTGAAGAGGATGTTGCAAGATGCGCCGCAATCAATAAGAACTCTTCTGACAATAGCCGGTCCAATACCGGCCGAGATGACTAACGGGTCCAAAGTAGGGGCCTCAATGCCCGTGGAATCTCTAGCCCTGAACACAATATCATCATTAAAAGTCCTTTGTTGTTTCAGGGGTGTAGAGTCCTCTAAAACAAAGACATTCTCTTCAGTTGGCATATGTTTCAGAGCTCGAGTGTACCTCTCCATTTCACCCCAGCTTCTGCCTGCTGGGTGGGGTCCTCCTGTGATGACATTAATAACTGGCCTTCCAGATTCATGTCCTGCGGCCTTCTCATTTGTCCTGGGCTGATGAGCAAGAGCTTGTTGCCCCTGACTTGACGAAGCAGGATCATTACCACTCTTCTTCACAAATTGCTGCAGCTTATTTTCTCTTAGCAATTCTTCGATTATATTTTTCAATTGACGGCAGTCGTCTGTGTCATGACCAGGCTGATTATGGAAGCGACAGAACTTCCCACTTTGCACAGCTTTTCTTCCGGTTCTGAGAACAGGAGGTTTGGGATACTCAAAAGAATCTTTTGTAGCCAGGTAGATGCGCTCCGGTGTCTCTAACAAAGGAGTATATTCTGATGGCTTGAAGGATCGAGGCTTCTTTGAATTGTGTTGTTTCCTTCCATCATTATTTTCTCTTTTCTGTCCCACAGATCCATTCTTACGTGGCGCAGCAGCGTTGTCTTCAGCTTTCTCTACTGTTGCCTTTGCCGGGACAGGACGGCTTTCCAAACGCATGAATTCATCCGCCTTTTTGTAGAACTTTTCCAGAGAATTTGGCTCCTTCATGTTCAGCCACTTTCCGAATTCACTTGACTTATCAATAGCTCTCATCAAATAGGTCAAGACCATGCGGGGTTCTGCATTATCCACCTCAGCTAACGCTATATTAAAGCGATTTAAAAAAGACTTAATAGTTTCCCCCGGATTCTGTTCCAAACCGGACAACGACATGATGTCTTTTGCCTTTGAAGCATACAGCCTAAATTGCTCTTTAAATTTCCTGGTTAGGTCTGAAAACTGATCGATGGACCGGACAGGCAGTTTTGTGAACCAAAGCAGAGCTACCCCTTCCAAATACACAGGAAAATAGCGGCATTTTATCTCGTCAGAAGCTCTGGCACCTGTCATGTGCCAATCATATTTGTACAGGAACTCATTTGGATCACTTGTCCCTTTGTAAGCTGGAATGGTCGGAGGGACGAACTTCCTTGGGAATTCAGCTTTTAGGATCTTTTCAGTAAACGGAGTCTTGCTCGGAGCGAAACCCCATTCTTTCTCATCTTCGACCCTTTGCATACTTTCTTTCATAATCTGTCGAACCATACCAGAAAGATATTCTTCGTCATTCCTATTTCTGGATCCTCCAGCCTCAGGCAATGTCTGTTCAAAGGGGCTAGCAGCCCTTTCGGGAATGTTTCTAGTTTCAGCATCATGGACATTACCGACAAAGTTCCTTTCATTATTCGCAGGTTGACGGTTTGCCCCGAGCAGATCGTTTAACCTATTCAGAATCAGAGCATTCTGAGCATTCTGAGCTTCCAATTGCGCGTTCTGGGCATTTATTTGCTGATTCAACCCAAAGATAGCAGCGTCCAATTCCGCTTTTGAAACTCCAACAGCTGGAGTGGCTTGATTTGGTGTTGGGGAAGTGGAGGTTCCCTCTCGAATGTTTGCAGATCTCACAGATTTACTTTTCCTTCCAGGAGCCATGATTTCGGATAGACTTCTGGTTCTTAAAGAAACTCTATCTACAAATCTTTCTGAAACAATGATGATAGATGTCCTGAGTTCAATTCTCAGTGAAAGCACCAAAATGTTAACGCTTAAATTTGAACGCTAACACCCTGGAGTATAAGATGTGATTGTGAAAGCACCACCCGTTTGTACGGGAAACAGAAATAAGCAGAAAGTATGTAGAAAAACGGTAAGAGACACAGTATTTATAGTGGTTCGGCTTATAATCCAGCCTACGTCCACTTTAATCTTTTTATCACTAGTTTGATTACAATTCTTTACAAGATCTTTCAATTACAACACACTTCAAGTGATAGGATATGTGAAACAAGTAGCTCAAGCTTTGATGTTGACAATCATCTTCAAATCCATGGTGAATGTGGATGATTCCTTCATGGAGTTCCTTTAGAAGTTTGTTGGATCTAAAAGGCTTTGAAGTCGTCTGGAATTCGGCAGAGTAATGGCGCTTGAAGAGAATGAGCCCCCCCAAAAGTCCTCCCCTCCTCGTTCAAGTTAGGGCTGTATTTATAGGTTTTTATCGGAGTTTGGTCGTAGGTCGTGACCGACCTAAGTAAGGTCGTAGGTCGCAGTCGACCTAGAAAGCTCTGGCCCTCCTTCCATAAGAACATACGTGCTGATTCGTACAAGTCCAAGGTCGTGAACGACCTATCTCCAGCGGCATGCAAAAAGGCGGCTCCTTTGTTCATACAGATAGGTCGAGAGCGACTTATCCTAGGTCGTTAACGACCTATCATAGGTCGTGGGAACTTTCCTGTAATCAAAGTACTCCGTTAGGTCGTTGGGCAGTATCTTTATCTCCAAGTGCTAGGTCGTCTTCGACCTAAAGTAGGTCGTAGGTGGGCAACGACCTAGGGGATGGAACCCGACCTATCTCAATTGTGCTTGGTTCTCTTCTCAGCGAGTTGATAGGTCGCGTACGACTTATTATAGGTCGTAAGTCGGCTGAGACTTAGGTCGCTGAGATCACTTCGTCCTTAGGTCGGTAGGCTATGGCTTTCTTTAGGTCGCATATGATTTAGGTCGCTGATCCTCTTAAGTCGTTAGGTCGCGGAGCTCTTAAACCACTAGGTCGCGGGCTCCCTTAGGTCGCTGAGAACCGCTAGGTCGCGGCCTTTATTAGGTCGTAACACTTTAGGTCACTTCTTCAATTTGGTCACTAGGTCGGCAATTCTCTGAGTCGTTAAACTTGGTCACGTCTTAGGTCGCTAACGAAGAGGAGTTAACAGTAACATTTAAGTTAAACCACTTATTTTATATACTGTTGAATATCCAAACCATTTAGTTTTGAAAGTAATGGTTTTAAAAACTATGGATTTCGAAGTATTATGTTGAAAGTTAATATTCAAATATTTGGTTACAAGGAATTATAAATTTTAAAAGTGGCATAATTTTTGGAAAAGATTTATATTTGGGAAATGATATCGTTGATTTGGGTTTTATAAAATAATATCAAAATGAATCTTTTTGGGTTTTAAAGAAGAAATGATATCGTAATATTATGGTTTTGAAATGGATTATATTCTGGTTTTAAAGTATAAACTATTTTTAAATGACCGCGGTTGTAACGACCCAGAATTTTTAGAAATTAAAATTTGAATATTTAATTAATTTTAAATATTAATAAGTGAATTTATAAGTCAAATAAATTTTTATTTGAATTTTTGGATTTAATTGGATTATTAAATCGATAATTTAATATGTTAAATTATGGAAATAATTGAAAATAGAGTTACATATGATAGAAAATGATTTGTAAAATTTTATTTAATCATACTGGAGTTATAGAAATATTTTAGAACTTTTAAAATCGAATTAAAAGTTAATTTGTGAAAATTGAATATTTTAATATTTAATAATCGACTGTAAAATAGCCAATTTTTGAACAGTCTCAGAATTGAACGAAACCAGTTCCATTGGGTCCGTAATAGTTAGTTATTATCGGATTTCAATTTTCGTGTCAATCGGAGTTATCGTTTGAGCGTGGCAGCTCGAAACGCATCGAATTATTTTTTTAATTTAAATTTGGCGAGTCAAAATAGCCATTTTTCAAAAAGTCTCGGATTTCGACGAAACCAGTTTCATCGGATCCGTAATGTGATATTATTGCAAGGTTTCAAATTTCAAGTCAATTGGATTTACCGTTTGTCCGGTACGAATTAAAACGCCTAGAAAATCGCTTAAATCGGTTTAATTTAAATTGAGCGTTTGTAGCCATAACTCGCACATACTTCCGAATTAGCTTCCGAAACCTGTTCCATTGTGTCCGGAACGCGGGATAAACCCTAGGTACGCTGGTTACGGCGTCTAAATCGGAGTTCGGAATTTCCGGGATGAATAGTGTCGCTCGTTCCTTATAAATAGAGCCCCTACCTTTCATAAATTGATAAAACCCTAACCCTAAAGCTAGTAGCCGCCACCCCCCTGTGTATGGCCAGAAATCACTCTCCTCTTCCCCTTGATTTCTCCAAATCCATCAAGAATTAGCCTTAGGTTTCAACTAACAAATTGAAGAGGACGTCAAGCTCTACGATATCAACGGCTATGATCGTGTTTGGAGCTTCGGATTGGCGGCAAATCGAGCTGGAAACTTGTAACTTGCGCACGCGTTTCAGAGAGGAGGAGGGGGCCGAGTTGGCTAAAGGTCAGGCCGAACCTAGAGGGGGTCGTGGGCTATGTGATGGTGGTAGCGTGATCGAGTATAGTCGCTCGAGGTGGTGGCAAAGCTAAAACCTAATTTCATGAATGGGTTCAATTTCTTTGGTGTGCGGCCTGTAGGTTGTGCGTGGAGAAGAACGTGATGTAGGAAAAGAAAACTCACGGCCTTGATGCAATGGATTGAGATCTGAGGGCTAGGATTGTTTTGGTTAGAAAATGTTAATTTAATGTTGTAAATATAAGTATATAAACTCGTGTAACTTCAAAAATTCATATCTTTTTCATACGAGGTCGAAACTGCGCGAAATCAGTTGCGTTGGGATCGTATGGACGAGCACTACGCGATGGAGTTGGTTTGGAGTCGTTTGGAGTTAGTGAGAATTTCGGGTAAAATTAAACGCGCGTTTAATTTTATTCGAAATAAAAAGCTAAAACGGAATTTAAAACCAAGGTGAGAATTTCTCACTCAATCGAATAGATTTCGATTTTTATTTTAAATAGTTAGATTTAAAATATTTGAATGCATGTTTGAATGATGACTGTAAATTATTGATTGTTAAAATAGACATTATGCGCCGTTAGTAAGCGGATGTTATTTAATATAAACATATACCGCGAATATTTCATAAACAGTGAAATTGGTATTATATATAATATCAATATATATATATTGGCATATGTATATATTGCAGTTGTTGATTTCCCGCATTTTTTGTTTAGCGGATGAGACCCTATTACGCCGTTATTAAGCGGATAATATTTATTAAGAACATGTACCGCGATAATTTCGTACTGGAGCGAAATTGGTATTGTGCTAATGTTTTTGGATGCAGGAAAACAGGTTGGAGGGATCCAACTGGATTCCTCAACAGTATTTATTTTATTTCAGATATTTTGATATTTGATAGATTATCATATCGATATATGATGGATCGTTGTAGTCGTGATTGACTATTTGGTGTGTAGCATCATTGGACCCAGATTTTGGGATTTTAAAATGTTTTTAAAGTGATTTTTGAAAAGATAAAATATCTTTGGAATTGATCCATTTCAAATAAATAAACGTTATAATTTTTAATGTTATAAAAATTTTGATTTTTAAGAAATATAGTTAAAAGCTGATTTTTGAAAATAAGGAATTAATGACTTTATAAAAGAGTTTAAATTGGGATTCTGAACTTGTTATAAAAAGTTAAATATAGGATTTATAAAATTTAATTATTTTATAAATCAGAATGGTGAAGTTTTTTTAAAGGAAATTAAAGACGTTTTAAAGAATAATATAGATTGATTTATATTAAAGGATTTACAAATGAATATTTGTAAATTAAAACGTTGGGATTATAAAATGAGATTTTATAAGTGTTTGAATGAATTGAAAATGAATTTCATTAAAGAATGAAATCAATAGAATTATAAATGGTGAAGTTGTAAACGAAATTTATAAACAGTAGATTTATAAATTTTATGAAGTTATTTGAAGAATAGATTGGGTTAAATAAATGAATCTTATAAGTTATAAGATTTATAATTATGAAACTCTAAGGAATGATTTTGTAAAATAATCGTTTTATAAGTAATTAACTTATAAGATGAACTTGTAGTTTATAATTGAGTTATAAACTGGAATAGGTTAATAAAGGAATTTATAAAAAGGGAAGTTTTTATAAATAAATAGAAACGGAATTTATAAACGTTGTTTTATAAATCCGCAAATGACTTATTTTGATAAGTTAATTGTTATAACCTATTAATGGAGTTATATTCACATTTTTAAATAGTGAATAATCCTTTAAAATAAATTGAATAAAAGGATGAAATTTGTTAACGAAGTATGTTCACGATTTTTGAATAGTGAATAACACGCTAAAGAAAATGTTTTAGAATGTGAATGTTTTAAATAGAATTAAAACGATCTAACGATGTTTTAAGATGTGTTGAGATTCGAAACCATAGATTTCAACATTTATTGTTGAAATAGATGTTTCGAGAAATAAAAGGAAATGGTGAACTATAACACTGTTGTTATAGTAAATGATTTCCGAAAGGAAATGTTTGTATAGTATTAGGATTTATATATCTATTTAATTTCGAATCCCTATACTAGTGATTTTGGGTTGTCGTAACGATGTTTTACGCAACATTCGTTTTGGCCCAAATAAATATGTTAAGTGAATGATTTCCTTAAAAGAATGAAAGATATACTTAATTTGATTTAAGTATATTGAATATTTTCTAAGTGTTGAAAATAAAAGAGATTTGTGAATTACTTATGAATAAATAAGTATGGAAACGTTTTCCAATATGAAGTGAATATTTAGAAATTATCTTTTTGAAGATAAATTGAAATGGATAAGTGAAATCGTATATGCATGGATATTTTGAAATATAAATTCATTATGGAATTTATAAGTGAAAAGTGGAATTGGTAAAAAAAAAAAATATTGATTTATTTTTGAAGTGTTGAAACTATATATCTAGTAAAGATATCTTGGAAAATAAATAATTTGGAAAATTATTTGGAATCTGGTGATGTGTGCATATCCATTGATAGTTCAATAGCCGACTATCAATATTTCCCTTTGAATGGGTATTTGATGTGAATTGATTGAATTTGAATGCACACTTATTTTTGAATAAGCGCTCACTATTCGGGTTAACCGGGAAAGGACCATGGGGTCGTATAACCCACTCCGAATATGTGATACGTCGTTGTGAATTGCATTGAAGATCGGTGTTGAAGACCGGTATTTGCGAAAGCGATAGGATGACCTGTCGATTGACTCTGCACCGAGTAGCTACGGTATTGAGTTCTCCATATGTGATGGTGAATCCGATCAGGATTGTGAATATCCGGATTGCAAGGACTTCTTTGTAAGTGCCTTCGGTTCTGTTCGAGCCCGGAACAGACTTGTATGGATTGTATGTCTGACATTACAAGTTGAGATATAAAGCCGATTTCTTTCAAATATATTTCTGTTGGTGGCGGAGAATTTATTCTTTGCTTAACACCCTTCTTTGAGACGTATGTGCTCAAAGGTTATATAGTTGAAGTTATCAGCAATATATTCCCAATTTGGTAATGTGACATGCTGAGTGATGCTGAAATGATCATTGTGTTGATTATTGTGATAGGATCATTTATTTGATCGTCTATCTTAGTGATCATTGTGTTGATCATTTGTTGACCCAAAGCATGGCTTTTGTATAAAGTATGTTTTTGTGGACGTGACTTCGTCGAGCCTCACACCCCGTGAATGGTCAAAACAGGAAAGAAGCAGCAAGGTTATGAGGGGTAGCGCCCTTTAGGATATGTCCATTTCCTTCTGGAAAAGGGTGGTATCATGGTATGGAGCCCAGATACTTACTCATGTTGAAAACACTTTGTTATGATTGTGTGAATTGATTAGAGAGCGCTCTCGGATAAAGGTCCCAAAGGACCGGGGGATGGCATATTCGGTCAGTTGTTACTCAGTTAGGAGTAACCCGGCCTTGTGTTGGTAGAGATCCGGTTTGGTTCTCGGGGATGTCCATCCAGAGGCATTCTCATGTGGCAATGGGAAGTTCCTTGGCCTGATCATTCGTTGGAAATCCAATTCCCAATACGAAACTTGTACGGTATTAGTTGTAGAACCTGCCATTCACTTATGGTGGTCACCACTGTTTGGATGGTAGCTATAGTAGGCATACGATAATGGTCGTATGTTGGCTAAGATTTATATTCTACTTTCGAAATAAATTTTTCCTACTCTATGCACTAATAATAATATCAAATGTTATTTTAAATGCGTATCAAGCATCTTTGACTATCATAAGGAGAAATCTCCTCCGATTCTGCGTTTGCATTGTGTGTGTGTGCGGGAGGCCTTATGGTAGTCTCATTTTTAAAAGCATTGCGAATTGAATTAAAAATATTCCTCTATTTTGATTTTAAAGATAAATAAACTGTTTTGAGTTCTCACACCAGTCACATGACTGACTTGGAGTTTATTGTTTTCCTTCCTAAACTCTGGGTGCCCACCAATTTCCACACGGGCAGTTAAGAGTTAGGTTTATCAGGATATTCTGGATATTCTGGAGTTGCTGGAGGCAAGCTGGATGGCATGGCGTATTACTAGTTTATATAGTATTTCTTTTTCCGCTGTACTGTTTATTGTTTGTATGATGTTGTACACTCTGATGATATGATGTGATGTAATGAAATGAAATGTAATAACTGATATAGTTCTTTGTTTAAAAGATTATTCATTTATTATTATATGTTGTTCCACTGCGAATTGTGAGATTCTGATGTTGTTCTGTTGTTTCCTTTTTCCTCTATTCTCTTTTTCTTTCTGTTCCGTTCTATTTTTTTAAATTTTCTATCTTCTGTTTTTCTAATTCTCTGTTTTCTAAAAAAAAAAAAAATTTCTATCTTCTCTTCTCTCTTCTTTCTCTTCTTTTCTTTTTAAAACCCATAACATTCCGTGTTTTCGGCCTTCGATTTCTCGGCAGTCGATAAAGTGAGTATCGATGTCGGATTTTCGAAGAACGAAAATCCCTGTTTGTTACATTTGGTATCAGAGCTCTGATGGTTAAGCGACAACCATGGTTCTGTTGGGTATTACTCATTAGAGATAGAGTCAGCAGTACTCTAGATTGAGTTTGAGTGTAATAATAGCTATGAGTGCGTATTTGTTAGTGAATATAAAATTTATTTTATATTGTGATGATTGGTTTGTTGAGTGGTATATAGATTCTGGTTAATACGAGTAATTAACGTTGTTGATAGGGATTTCTAAACACTTGAATAGAACAATTCGGCACAGTATTGTTTTAAATTGGGTAAATGAAATAATTTTTACCTTAAGTATATTTTATATATGAAGGAATAATTTTTCAGAATTATTAAAGTGTATGTAAGTTGATTGTTAGGTTGTTTGAATAATCTAAATAAAAGAATAATTGTATAAGCAAAAGAATTATAAGAATTGAATTATAATTAAAGTGATTTACAATTGTGAAATAAACTTATATATATAGAAAGTGAAACTATATGAACATATCTATGAATATGAGTTGTGAATAAAAGTGGATTTAAAGTTAAATGGAATATAACTTAAGTGTTGTTGAATTAAATTGATGTTGGTATCGAAGTAAATAATCAAGTGAATTAAAAGAAATGTGAACTTAAGTTATATAAATGAAATTCAACTTTGGACATTGAATTGAATTGAATGAATGGATTGAATGTTAAAACAATTGAATGTAATTTAAGTTGATAAGGAATAATTAATGAAAGTGTTAATTCATTAAAATCTAATGTTATTAGAAGTTGAATAAATTGGAATGGAAATCAATTTAATGTTAAACCAAAATAAATGTAAGTGAAGCAAAGGAATTTGGTTGAAATTAAAAATATACTTTGGTTGTTATATGATTGTAGTTGATTGTATATAATTCATTAAGTGTTAATGAAAGTGAATTAATGAAATTGAAAGCTAATGAAATTGAATTCAAATTGAAAGTAAATAAATTTGAATAGAATTGAAAGTGAAAACCAATTCATTGTATATTAATGAAAATATGAATGAATATTATTGATTATGAATTTGTTGAATGGCTAGTTGGTTGATGTTTGAATATGTTGCATTTGCTATGTGACATATATAGTTGTTATGGAGATATATGTTGTATATTGAGGTTATTTTCATATATGCATGTTCTCATATTGTTTGTTGAGTGTTTAGTAGGTGCGGATCGCGTTTGCTTCGCATTTGGAGTTCGCTTTTGCGCTATATTAGCCGTATATGCTTGCTAATAAAATATAAGGTACATATCTCGGATTAAATATCGCACTTTTACACTTTTTTCCCTTCGGGATGCCTCATTACTTGATGAGATGTATATTTGTGATATATATACTGTCATTTTTTTTTTCGGATCGAGCCGCGCAAAGGAGACTATGGCGAATTTTTCCGAAAATTTAAGGCGTTAGAAATTTTTTGAGAAAATTGGAAAATTTTGAAAACTTTAAACTTTTATTTAGAATTAAAAGTTAAACAATAGTAGTTGTTTATGAAAAGATAACTAAGTATGATTTGAAAACTTAGTAAAGTATGGTAAGAAGTTTAATTATAAATTTTGGGAAAATTAATAGATTCTGTAATTTTCTTACTTGTAATTTCGAGGACGAAATTCTTTTAAGGGGGAAAGATTGTAACGACCCAGAATTTTTAGAAATTAAAATTTGAATATTTAATTAATTTTAAATATTAATAAGTGAATTTATAAGTCAAATAAATTTTTATTTGAATTTTTGGATTTAATTGGATTATTAAATCGATAATTTAATATGTTAAATTATGGAAATAATTGAAAATAGAGTTAAATATGATAGAAAATGATTTGTAAAATTTTATTTAATCATACTGGAGTTATAGAAATATTTTAGAACTTTTAAAATCGAATTAAAAGTTAATTTGTGAAAATTGAATATTTTAATATTTAATAATCGACTGTAAAATAGCCAATTTTTGAACAGTCTCAGAATTGAACGAAACCAGTTCCATTGGGTCCGTAATAGTTAGTTATTATCGGATTTCAATTTTCGTGTCAATCGGAGTTATCGTTTGAGCGTGGCAGCTCGAAACGCATCGAATTATTTTTTTAATTTAAATTTGGCGAGTCAAAATAGCCATTTTTCAAAAAGTCTCGGATTTCGACGAAACCAGTTTCATCGGATCCGTAATGTGATATTATTGTAAGGTTTCAAATTTCAAGTCAATTGGATTTACCGTTTGTCCGGTACGAATTAAAACGCCTAGAAAATCGCTTAAATCGGTTTAATTTAAATTGAGCGTTTGTAGCCATAACTCGCACATACTTCCGAATTAGCTTCCGAAACCTGTTCCATTGTGTCCGGAACACGGGATAAACCCTAGGTACGCTGGTTACGGCGTCTAAATCGGAGTTCGGAATTTCCGGGATGAATAGTGTCGCTCGTTCCTTATAAATAGAGCCCCTACCTTTCATAAATTGATAAAACCCTAACCCTAAAGCTAGTAGCCGCCACCCCCCTGTGTATGGCCAGAAATCACTCTCCTCTTCCCCTTGATTTCTCCAAATCCATCAAGAATTAGCCTTAGGTTTCAACTAACAAATTGAAGAGGACGTCAAGCTCTACGATATCAACGGCTATGATCGTGTTTGGAGCTTCGGATTGGCGGCAAATCGAGCTGGAAACTTGTAACTTGCGCACGCGTTTCAGAGAGGAGGAGGGGGCCGAGTTGGCTAAAGGTCAGGCCGAACCTAGAGGGGGTCGTGGGCTATGTGATGGTGGTAGCGTGATCGAGTATAGTCGCTCGAGGTGGTGGCAAAGCTAAAACCTAATTTCATGAATGGGTTCAATTTCTTTGGTGTGCGGCCTGTAGGTTGTGCGTGGAGAAGAACGTGATGTAGGAGAAGAAAACTCACGGCCTTGATGCAATGGATTGAGATCTGAGGGCTAGGATTGTTTTGGTTAGAAAATGTTAATTTAATGTTGTAAATATAAGTATATAAACTCGTGTAACTTCAAAAATTCATATCTTTTTCATACGAGGTCGAAACTGCGCGAAATCAGTTGCGTTGGGATCGTATGGACGAGCACTACGCGATGGAGTTGGTTTGGAGTCGTTTGGAGTTAGTGAGAATTTCGGGTAAAATTAAACGCGCGTTTAATTTTATTCGAAATAAAAAGCTAAAACGGAATTTAAAACCAAGGTGAGAATTTCTCACTCAATCGAATAGATTTCGATTTTTATTTTAAATAGTTAGATTTAAAATATTTGAATGCATGTTTGAATGATGACTGTAAATTATTGATTGTTAAAATAGACATTATGCGCCGTTAGTAAGCGGATGTTATTTAATATAAACATATACCGCGAATATTTCATAAACAGTGAAATTGGTATTATATATAATATCAATATATATATATTGGCATATGTATATATTGCAGTTGTTGATTTCCCGCATTTTTTGTTTAGCGGATGAGACCCTATTACGCCGTTATTAAGCGGATAATATTTATTAAGAACATGTACCGCGATAATTTCGTACTGGAGCGAAATTGGTATTGTGCTAATGTTTTTGGATGCAGGAAAACAGGTTGGAGGGATCCAACTGGATTCCTCAACAGTATTTATTTTATTTCAGATATTTTGATATTTGATGGATTATCATATCGATATATGATGGATCGTTGTAGTCGTGATTGACTATTTGGTGTGTAGCATCATTGGACCCAGATTTTGGGATTTTAAAATGTTTTTAAAGTGATTTTTGAAAAGATAAAATATCTTTGGAATTGATCCATTTCAAATAAATAAACGTTATAATTTTTAATGTTATAAAAATTTTGATTTTTAAGAAATATAGTTAAAAGCTGATTTTTGAAAATAAGGAATTAATGACTTTATAAAAGAGTTTAAATTGGGATTCTGAACTTGTTATAAAAAGTTAAATATAGGATTTATAAAATTTAATTATTTTATAAATCAGAATGGTGAAGTTTTTTTAAAGGAAATTAAAGACGTTTTAAAGAATAATATAGATTGATTTATATTAAAGGATTTACAAATGAATATTTGTAAATTAAAACGTTGGGATTATAAAATGAGATTTTATAAGTGTTTGAATGAATTGAAAATGAATTTCATTAAAGAATGAAATCAATAGAATTATAAATGGTGAAGTTGTAAACGAAATTTATAAACAGTAGATTTATAAATTTTATGAAGTTATTTGAAGAATAGATTGGGTTAAATAAATGAATCTTATAAGTTATAAGATTTATAATTATGAAACTCTAAGGAATGATTTTGTAAAATAATCGTTTTATAAGTAATTAACTTATAAGATGAACTTGTAGTTTATAATTGAGTTATAAACTGGAATAGGTTAATAAAGGAATTTATAAAAAGGGAAGTTTTTATAAATAAATAGAAACGGAATTTATAAACGTTGTTTTATAAATCCGCAAATGACTTATTTTGATAAGTTAATTGTTATAACCTATTAATGGAGTTATATTCACATTTTTAAATAGTGAATAATCCTTTAAAATAAATTGAATAAAAGGATGAAATTTGTTAACGAAGTATGTTCACGATTTTTGAATAGTGAATAACACGCTAAAGAAAATGTTTTAGAATGTGAATGTTTTAAATAGAATTAAAACGATCTAACGATGTTTTAAGATGTGTTGAGATTCGAAACCATAGATTTCAACATTTATTGTTGAAATAGATGTTTCGAGAAATAAAAGGAAATGGTGAACTATAACACTGTTGTTATAGTAAATGATTTCCGAAAGGAAATGTTTGTATAGTATTAGGATTTATATATCTATTTAATTTCGAATCCCTATACTAGTGATTTTGGGTTGTCGTAACGATGTTTTACGCAACATTCGTTTTGGCCTAAATAAATATGTTAAGTGAATGATTTCCTTAAAAGAATGAAAGATATACTTAATTTGATTTAAGTATATTGAATATTTTCTAAGTGTTGAAAATAAAAGAGATTTGTGAATTACTTATGAATAAATAAGTATGGAAACGTTTTCCAATATGAAGTGAATATTTAGAAATTATCTTTTTGAAGATAAATTGAAATGGATAAGTGAAATCGTATATGCATGGATATTTTGAAATATAAATTCATTATGGAATTTATAAGTGAAAAGTGGAATCGGTAAAAAAAATAAATATTGATTTATTTTTGAAGTGTTGAAACTATATATCTAGTAAAGATATCTTGGAAAATAAATAATTTGGAAAATTATTTGGAATCTGGTGATGTGTGCATATCCATTGATAGTTCAATAGCCGACTATCAATATTTCCCTTTGAATGGGTATTTGATGTGAATTGATTGAATTTGAATGCACACTTATTTTTGAATAAGCGCTCACTATTCGGGTTAACCGGGAAAGGACCATGGGGTCGTATAACCCACTCCGAATATGTGATACGTCGTTGTGAATTGCATTGAAGATCGGTGTTGAAGACCGGTATTTGCGAAAGCGATAGGATGACCTGTCGATTGACTCTGCACCGAGTAGCTACGGTATTGAGTTCTCCATATGTGATGGTGAATCCGATCAGGATTGTGAATATCCGGATTGCAAGGACTTCTTTGTAAGTGCCTTCGGTTCTGTTCGAGCCCGGAACAGACTTGTATGGATTGTATGTCTGACATTACAAGTTGAGATATAAAGCCGATTTCTTTCAAATATATTTCTGTTGGTGGCGGAGAATTTATTCTTTGCTTAACACCCTTCTTTGAGACGAATGTGCTCAAAGGTTATATAGTTGAAGTTATCAGCAATATATTCCCAATTTGGTAATGTGACATGCTGAGTGATGCTGAAATGATCATTGTGTTGATTATTGTGATAGGATCATTTATTTGATCGTCTATCTTAGTGATCATTGTGTTGATCATTTGTTGACCCAAAGCATGGCTTTTGTATAAAGTATGTTTTTGTGGACGTGACTTCGTCGAGCCTCACACCCCGTGAATGGTCAAAACAGGAAAGAAGCAGCAAGGTTATGAGGGGTAGCGCCCTTTAGGATACGTCCATTTCCTTCTGGAAAAGGGTGGTATCATGGTATGGAGCCCAGATACTTACTCATGTTGAAAACACTTTGTTATGATTGTGTGAATTGATTAGAGAGCGCTCTCGGATAAAGGTCCCAAAGGACCGGGGGATGGCATATTCGGTCAGTTGTTACTCAGTTAGGAGTAACCCGGCCTTGTGTTGGTAGAGATCCGGTTTGGTTCTCGGGGATGTCCATCCAGAGGCATTCTCATGTGGCAATGGGAAGTTCCTTGGCCTGATCATTCGTTGGAAATCCAATTCCCAATACGAAACTTGTACGGTATTAGTTGTAGAACCTGCCATTCACTTATGGTGGTCACCACTGTTTGGATGGTAGCTATAGTAGGCATACGATAATGGTCGTATGTTGGCTAAGATTTATATTCTACTTTCGAAATAAATTTTTCCTACTCTATGCACTAATAATAATATCAAATGTTATTTTAAATGCGTATCAAGCATCTTTGACTATCATAAGGAGAAATCTCCTCCGATTCTGCGTTTGCATTGTGTGTGTGTGCGGGAGGCCTTATGGTAGTCTCATTTTTAAAAGCATTGCGAATTGAATTAAAAATATTCCTCTATTTTGATTTTAAAGATAAATAAACTGTTTTGAGTTCTCACACCAGTCACATGACTGACTTGGAGTTTATTGTTTTCCTTCCTAAACTCTGGGTGCCCACCAATTTCCACACGGGCAGTTAAGAGTTAGGTTTATCAGGATATTCTGGATATTCTGGAGTTGCTGGAGGCAAGCTGGATGGCATGGCGTATTACTAGTTTATATAGTATTTCTTTTTCCGCTGCACTGTTTATTGTTTGTATGATGTTGTACACTCTGATGATATGATGTGATGTAATGAAATGAAATGTAATAACTGATATAGTTCTTTGTTTAAAAGATTATTCATTTATTATTATATGTTGTTCCGCTGCGAATTGAGAGATTCTGATGTTGTTCTGTTCTTTCCTTTTTCCTCTATTCTCTTTTTCTTTCTGTTCCGTTCTATTTTTTTAAATTTTCTATCTTCTGTTTTTCTAATTCTCTGTTTTCTAAAAAAAAAAAAATTTCTATCTTCTCTTCTCTCTTCTTTCTCTTCTTTTCTTTTTAAAACCCATAACATTCCGTGTTTTCGGCCTTCGATTTCTCGGCAGTCGATAAAGTGAGTATCGATGTCGGATTTTCGAAGAACGAAAATCCCTGTTTGTTACAGCGGTGTTATAATAACGATTGGTTGGCAAAGAGACCGGGATCGGATATGGACATACTCTCTGTCGATACCGAAAACCACTTTGACTAACCGTGTACGCGGTGGAGATTCCAGAATGAAGTAGGTTGGGGCGACGTTTCCTGTAAGGTAAATACGTGGACCCGACTCCCGTGAGTTGGCATAAGGTGGCTAAAACAGGTGCGATTGACGGGTTAATGAGGTCATTCCTCTGATCGGACACTCCTCTTCGATATTATACTTCGACTTTGGATTGATTCAGTGGCCACTTCTATTTTTGATTTTGGGGGAGTTTGTTCGAGGTGGGCGGTAGCTGCGGCTACGCGTTACCATCGACCCGGAAGCGTAATTGGTATATCTACCCTGGCATTGCCTAGTTGTGCCGTGTCACCTACCCTATCGCGCCTTATACGATTTTGGTTTTGTACCATACCTATGGAGTGCCCTCTGACGACGCCCAGTACGGGGGAGACTACGGTACTGTATAGACTATGGGAATATATTCTGTGTTAAGGTGGAAAATGTAAAGCCTTAACGCTATTTAAAAGTAAGTTTATTTTACAATTAGACACTATTATAATAGCGTAATATACTACATAGTAAATAGTTTAACGGATCCTTAGGAGATGTAAATCCCGAGCATCTCTTAAGTTACAGTACTCATATTTATTTCTGTAAAATTTAACTTACATAAGATCTTTTAGTTCTGACTCGAGTGTTTTTGTCTTTTCAAATTCGCTCGGGTCAGTCCGAGCGTTTCAGGATTTGAAGATTTAGCTTTGGAGGACGAAGACGAAGATTTGCATTATTATTATTTATACTAGTGCACTACACCATTTAATTCCGCTGCATTGTTGTATTGGTATGTGTAACTCTGATATTTATTGCACAATAAAAATAAATTATTTTGTAAAACAGTTTCATGAACTGTATATTTGATTATTATATTTTATCCTTCCGCTGTGAGATTCTGTTTTGTTTTATTTCTTCTCTATCTTTCTCATTTACCCCATAACAATCCGACCTTCCGTATGGTTTGAATCGGCACGTGTGTCGGTTTAAATCGTGCGAAAAGGCGGGACGTTACATCTGGTATCAGAGCTTAGGTTTAGCGATAAACCTTGGCTTTGTGGGGTTTGACTCTTTGTTAATAGGGTAGTAATATCCTATGAGAGTCGCTGAGTGTATATATATGAGAGAGCGTATTTGTTAGTATTAATAAAAAGATTTTCATATTGTGTTAATCTGTTCCGCTTTGTATTTATAAATTCTGGTTGATGCATGGGACGCTATGTCATCAATAGGGAGTTCTAAACACTTAATAGGACAGACCGACATAATATTTGTTTTAATATAGGTGAATGAAAGAATTTTGCCTATTATATTTTCTATATATAAAAATATTTTTATAAAGATATATATATATATATATATATATATATATATATATATTTGGTTGCTATAGATTGGGTGTTAGGAAATAAAATATTTATAATAACTGAAGCTAAGTTGAAATTATAATAAATCAAATTGGAGATTTTAGAACTTAAGTCCGGGATTTTTCCAAATTTGTTTTCAAAGAATTTATGAAAAATAATGGTTCGGTTTATAAGTATTTTCTTATGTAAATATTTCGTATAAATTGGAAGAATTGTTTTAAAGAAGATTTTGGAAAAGAATTAAATTCTGTTCTTTCCTCTCTGTCGCTGGAAAATAAATTCGGTGATGACGGCCGCATCATCGACTTTCATTTTCGAGTTTCGAAGGGGAAAGGCCACTGTAGTAAATTCTACTGCAGATTTATTATGAAATTTTCTAAAAAAAAATTCTTTTATTGTTCTAACTATAATTAGAGATTTTGAGTTGTAAGAACTTATTTATCTATTATTTTGAAATAAATTGAAATCTGACCCGGAATCCAATTCTAAAATTCTCCATTAATTAATCAATTGTTAAATTGTAGTGAAATAAAAGTTAAGTAATAAATGAATTGAAACCTCTAATTGAAATAAGAGAATAATTGCAAAGCTATAAAGAGGAATTTGCATACATATGAGACAAAGAGTAATATGGATAAACATTAAATTTAATTAAAAGAATGGAGATTAAACTTGTATAAGTTCAATTGCAATTTCCTTAACATAAATAACTTACCCAAATATAAAAGTTGAAGTGTTAAATGAGAAACTGGAATTGAATATTTTACAAGTAGGAATTTAGAAAAATGAAGTATTCAATAAATTACTGTTATAATAAGAATTTAATGGTATAAACTTAGGTTATCATTGAAATTTTACTGAAAAAGGGTTAAGAATTATTAATAGATGATATGAACCTAAGTATATAAAATGAAATTCAAAATAAGAATTGATTGTATGATTATTGACTTAAGTATGTTTTAATCTTCCCTATTCTAATATAATGGAAAGTAGGAAGAATTTAAATGACTGTAATCCATAGTTAATAGATAAATAAAAACTTCCACTTATAAGAATGAATGTTAGCAGATTAAGAATTTAAGGGAAACCTTACAAGTAAAGAGTAAAGAAAGGAAGATATTCAAAATATTTGTTGTTATTAATGAGAATTATTTTATAAACTTAAGTAATAAAAAGGAAATACAAATATAATAAATTTGGTGATAATTGGAAAATAAAACTTGTAAGAACAAAGAAATCCCCCATAAATGAAGGGAAGAAAATCAAACCACTGAAGTATGAAATAAATGTAAATAAACTATTTTGGTGTTGGTTTGGATTGTTTGGTTGATGTATGTTGGTTGGGTAAGAAATTTTGGAGTTATGGGATGAACAAATAATCTATCTTTGTTCCATCTAAGACTGTTGAGTAACGGATGCAATTGATAGTTATTCTTCATTCCGTACAATTTCAGAATTTGAACCCGAACAACAAATTGATTGTTTGATTGAATGGTTGTCTGTTGGTGGCATGTGCTGTTTTTAAAATTTATGGTTGTTGCATTTGATTGGATATGAATGATTGAATCTACCCAAACATTTCACTGTAATATAAATATTTAACTTTTAGACCATATAAGTGAATACAGGTGATGGAAGCAATTGCTACTGCTTTTGGTTCCAAAATAAAAAAAACGTATAGTGTCCGACAAATAGGTACGTTTCCGGATTACGTATAAAGCGCTATTTTATATATTTTCCCGTGTTGGGATATTTTATTTTGGATATATATGTAATATATTGTATATTTGGATATTATATTTTCTCCAGAGTCCCTCCGTACAAAGGAGACTCTGCCAAAAATTTTCGTAAATTTTGGACTTAGAATTTTGTGAAAGTATTTTTCCAACTTTAATAATTCAATTATTAAAGGATATAATGATTATAAAACAAGTATATTTCATTAAAGGAAATTAATCCAGTAAAATATTGTTTATAAGTTAATATTTGAAATAAGATGCACTGTAAATCTTCCTTCTCCCTTCCTTTTCCTTTTCGGGGACGAAAAGTTTTGAGTGGGGGAGATTGTAACGACCCGTTAAATTTATGATATTTAATAAAATGAATTAATATAATTTCTAATTTGGTTAAAAATAAATGTAGAAATTTGGTATAGTGGTTGCAATTTAGTGTAACTATAAAATTTTATGATAATAGATGTGGATAATGTAAATTTTCACAACTTGATTTAAAGTAATTTTGAAGAAACAAATAAATGTTGAATTTGTGAATGTTAGTATAAATATTTACTTAAATGGTGTTCATTAATACAAAGATGTAATTAGTGTAGATAGTAATAATTTATGCCTGTAGTGAAAGGAAAAGAAAACTAATAGAAACATAAAATTTATTTTATGTAAACAAAAGTATAGTTTTGAACAAACTTATGAAAATTGATAGAAACAGTGTTTGTAATCAGTTTGGTTATTTCATATTTGAAAGATAGAGATGTGTAAATACGTTAATGAATATAAAATGGGAAGGAATGGTAGAATGAAAAGAATATATATAATAATAAGCATTTGATTCAATTAAGGGAATTAAATTATAATAAATGGTCATTTAATAAATTCAACGTTTGTGAGAAATCATAATAGTTGTGTAAAATGTGTACAAACTTGGATTTGGAAGTTTATTGGATTTATAACGGTTTTGTTATTAAGTGTATGAGTTTAAAAGTTATTCCCTTCTGTAAAGTAATAGAAGAATGCATAAATATATAAACAGGGCTTAATAAAATTGACACTTAATGAATTGAATAAATTACCCATTTTTGTAGATATGTATAGTGGACTATAAATGGCCTAAGCAAATATAAAATGGAATAATCATTGAGAATTGTACTATGAATATAAATAGTAACATTTATTTGCAAGGAATAAAAGCCTATTTAGGTGACTAGAATTTGGAGTAATGACTATTGTATGTTACCTACCCTTGTTTCTTGTTAATTTAGATTTTGGGAATCAAATTCAATTTATCCGCCAATTTACCGCAGTTAAAGTGAAATGAATTGGTGATTGAGAAATGTTAAATACAAATAAGATGTAAACCAAAGAAAATCCCATTTGTAATAAATTATGTAGAATAAAGTAAAGAAACTAGGAAATGAAAATGTGAAAATGTGGATGCAGTGAGATCTTAAGTGATAATAACCTTGTTAGGCAAGTGATAACGGAATTTTGTGTATATGTAATATTTACTGGTGTGTCAAGTAATAAACACATAGATGCAAGAAAAGGAAAGTTGGTAGCAATCTATATATGTTATTTATCGTACTTAGTATATTAAATAAGGTTTGGAATTCAAATTTTAATTAAAGGAGTTGGTAGCAAGTTAGTAGGAAATAATTGTAAGGGTGGGATAACAACTACTATAAACTACCTAATTTAAATGAGTCAATGAACTTATTTGAAATAACGTTCATCTAAATATGAGTAATTAAAATGGCGGGGTCAACAATAAACGTTACTTTAGAATTAATTTATATTTTAACGGAAGTGTGAAAGTAAAGCAATAGAAGCGTAAACTTATCAAGGTAGAATTTAGTAGTGTAATGAAAAAATGTTAAGAATGTTATAGTATAATGATTGATTGGAAATCAAAATTTACTTGTTTGAATGTAACTTTAGGGAAATTGGATTTAATTAAAATAAAAAGGAAGAAAAAAAAATTGGATGAAATTTAATGTTGGAATATTATGTAAATATAAACTTAGATAAAATTTAAGGATATCTACGTAATAGAGTGTAAAACCAATGTTAATTTCATCTATTTAATACTAATAGGTTAATAATAGAATGAAGAGTAAATTTAATGTTAAGTTAATATGAATTAAGGTAATATTGGGGAATAATGTGAATTTTCTTCATAATATGATAAGTTGTAGAATACAACGTAAACTTAAGTATAACCTTTGGATTGAAAACATTGTTAAGGGTTACCTGTTAAATTTGGATGGAATTGGCAATAAATGTTACACTTATGGGTAAGGAAATAAAAATGTCCAGAATTTGAGTATATTAAGAAATGGGGATTGAAATTGAAATCTTGCAACGAATCTAATAATACGTTACATAAGTGTTAAATTAAGGTAACATTTGGAAAATATGATAATGATTTTCAAATTGAACAAGTTGTGGAATTAATAAGGAAGAAGAAAAAAAAAATCAAGATTTATTTTATTTATTGGAATGAAAAATTTATAATTTGATTTATTGCGAATAATTGAAATTTAATTTGGTAATTGGCGAAATGATTAATGATTGAATTAACATAGAACTTGTTGTTAGTTATTAAAATTGTTTAAGAAATCAAAGGAGAGAAATTTTATAAAATTTTAAATTTTGTAATTGGATTGGCTAAAGTGGGAAAGTGGAATTAATCAACGTTGTTACTTTTATCTCCTTCCCTATTAGATCCTTATGTGATTGCATCCACATTTATTGTTGATTATTCCTATATATTGTCACCAATTAATCGTACTTGATGTATGTTTAGCAATTTTGTCACACAGTTAAAGTATGAATATATATATATGATGTATTCAAATTTTTCTGTATCTAGTACTTAATTAATTTAGAATCAAACTAACGAAACGTGTCATTTATTTTTGTCCCTCCATATTCATTTTCTTTCTAATTAATAAATACCTCTTTTTAATACCTGCTACTTTAAAAAAAAAGGTCTGTTCATATTTGCTATATTTCAATACCAAGTGTTCATATTCACTTTATTTCTAATTAATAGCAGCCTCTCCTTTCAAATCTATTTGTCCCTAAACCTAACTCTAACCTTATAAATAACCTACTTCTTATTCTTCTATTACATTTTGTTTCTCCTAACTCTAACCCTAGCCTCCATGCTATTCTTCTTCTTCTTCTTCTTCTTCTTCTTCTTTTTTCTTGTTTTTCTCAAAACTCCTTATTATCTCTCATTTTAATTTTTTTTTTCTTTCTCTTCAAATATTCTTCTTCTTCTTCTTCAAATTTACTTCTATTTCAAACTTTCTTCTTTTCAAATCTAGATCTTCTCTTCCGTTTTCAGTTCTTATTTTAATCATTTTTTTTCAATTCTTCTTTTTCAAATCTTCTTTTTCTTTCAAACCTTTTAAAATACATACATTCATATAATAAGGAGGAAAATTAAAGTAAATCGAAATAAAAGAAAAATTACGGAACAAAGTTAGCAATCAAGAAGAAGCATATGCGTTTTTCACGAGGGAAGGTGGATGCGGCATGGTATTTTATTTTTGTTTTGTTTATTTTTAATTTTTTTTATTTCAATTGCAAATCGTTTAATTGTGATAACTTTCACATACGAACTCCGTTTCACACGAAATTTCTTTTGTTAGGATCGTAATTAAATTCCGGATCTGATGACGCTGGTTTGGATAAATTTAGAGACCGTAAAATTTTGGGTTTAAATCGGATTTACATTCGATTTAAATTCAAAAGGTGAGTGTTTTGACCCACTCACAATTACTAGAAGCTTTTATGTTTGTTAAATAAATTTTAGAAATGAATAGAAATTTATTTATGAGTATTTGGCATGTTTATTTCATTCATATCTGTTGAATTGCATTTTATTAAATTTAACTGTTAATTTAATTGATTTATTGTGTATTAATTGACTGTTGGAAATTTTTGTTGCATATGGATTGCTAGTTAACAGTTGTATAAATTATTACTGAATAAACTGTTAGTTTAATAGTTGATAAATTTAATTTGAATAAACTGCCAGTTATCACCTGTTATATATGATCATATATATAATTGTTATTGATTGATATTGATCGATGTTTTGATTGGATGATGGATGTGTTGTTGAATGAATGTTTTATTTGGATATCATTAAACTGCAAGTTAGTATGCATTTACATTTCATTCGGGATTGCGGTTTGAAATGATATACAACCGCAGTTTTATTTTTTTTAAATTGCGGATTGAAATGATAAATATCCGTATCACTTGACCATAGGATAGAAAACTATATACAGGCACCGCGGTCTATATATAACTATTTTTAATGTGATTTCTATGGTTTGGATGGAATACGGTTTATAAAAATCTTAAATTTTATACTGAATAAATGTTTTCTTCCATATTTATATACATATGAAGTTGAAAAATTTGAAATAAAAAGGTGTATAAATCTCTTTATTAAAATGGAAGAAAATTTAGTAAATGGAGTTTGATAATTTATATCCTATGTTTAAATGTTAAGTTGGAAATTTTAAGATATGATATTTATAATTGGATTTTCCCAAAATAAATTAAATGAATATTCTAGTATAACTTGAATTGGAAAATATATATAATTTATTACTAGAAATTGAAGTCTTATAAATTATGGATTCTATGTGAATATTCAAGGCTAATTAATAGAACATTTGATTTGAAAGAATAAAATCCAACTTTAGTTGAAATATTTATACTCAAAATGGATATACGTATATATATGAATTTATTGAAATGGTTTTGGAACTTGAAGCGATATTAAATTTTGGTTTTAACTTTAAATAAAGAAATGTATTGTAAAGCCACGAGAAATATTTCTTTTCAAAGTAACATTTAAGTTAAACCACTTATTTTATATACTGTTGAATATCCAAACCATTTAGTTTTGAAAGTAATGGTTTTAAAAACTATGGATTTCGAAGTATTATGTTGAAAGTTAATATTCAAATATTTGGTTACAAGGAATTATAAATTTTAAAAGTGGCATAATTTTTGGAAAAGATTTATATTTGGGAAATGATATCGTTGATTTGGGTTTTATAAAATAATATCAAAATGAATCTTTTTGGGTTTTAAAGAAGAAATGATATCGTAATATTATGGTTTTGAAATGGATTATATTCTGGTTTTAAAGTATAAACTATTTTTAAATGACCGCGGTGTTATAATAACGATTGGTTGGCAAAGAGACCGGGATCGGATATGGACATACTCTCTGTCGATACCGAAAACCACTTTGACTAACCGTGTACGCGGTGGAGATTCCAGAATGAAGTAGGTTGGGGCGACGTTTCCTGTAAGGTAAATACGTGGACCCGACTCCCGTGAGTTGGCATAAGGTGGCTAAAACAGGTGCGATTGACGGGTTAATGAGGTCATTCCTCTGATCGGACACTCCTCTTCGATATTATACTTCGACTTTGGATTGATTCAGTGGCCACTTCTATTTTTGATTTTGGGGGAGTTTGTTCGAGGTGGGCGGTAGCTGCGGCTACGCGTTACCATCGACCCGGAAGCGTAATTGGTATATCTACCCTGGCATTGCCTAGTTGTGCCGTGTCACCTACCCTATCGCGCCTTATACGATTTTGGTTTTGTACCATACCTATGGAGTGCCCTCTGACGACGCCCAGTACGGGGGAGATTACGGTACTGTATAGACTATGGGAATATATTCTGTGTTAAGGTGGAAAATGTAAAGCCTTAACGCTATTTAAAAGTAAGTTTATTTTACAATTAGACACTATTATAATAGCGCAATATACTACATAGTAAATAGTTTAACGGATCCTTAGGAGATGTAAATCCCGAGCATCTCTTAAGTTACAGTACTCATATTTATTTCTGTAAAATTTAACTTACATAAGATCTTTTAGTTCTGACTCGAGTGTTTTTGTCTTTTCAAATTCGCTCGGGTCAGTCCGAGCGTTTCAGGATTTGAAGATTTAGCTTTGGAGGACGAAGACGAAGATTTGTATTATTATTATTTATACTAGTGCACTACACCATTTAATTCCACTGCATTGTTGTATTGGTATGTGTAACTCTGATATTTATTGCACAAGAAAAATAAATTATTTTGTAAAACAGTTTCATGAACTGTATATTTGATTATTATATTTTATCCTTCCGCTGTGAGATTCTGTTTTGTTTTATTTCTTCTCTATCTTTCTCATTTACCCCATAACAATCCGACCTTCCGTATGGTTTGAATCGGCACGTGTGTCGGTTTAAATCGTGCGAAAAGGCGGGACGTTACATCTGGTATCAGAGCTTAGGTTTAGCGATAAACCTTGGCTTTGTGGGGTTTGACTCTTTGTTAATAGGGTAGTAATATCCTATGAGAGTCGCTGAGTGTATATATATGAGAGAGCGTATTTGTTAGTATTAATAAAAAGATTTTCATATTGTGTTAATCTGTTCCGCTTTGTATTTATAAATTCTGGTTGATGCATGGGACGCTATGTCATCAATAGGGATTTCTAAACACTTAATAGGACAGACCGACATAATATTTGTTTTAATATAGGTGAATGAAATAATTTTGCCTATTATATTTTCTATATATAAAAATATTTTTATAAAGATATATATATATATATATTTGGTTGCTATAGATTGGGTGTTAGGAAATAAAATATTTATAATAACTGAAGCTAAGTTGAAATTATAATAAATCAAATTGGAGATTTTAGAACTTAAGTCCGGGATTTTTCCAAATTTGTTTTCAAAGAATTTATGAAAAATAATGGTTCGGTTTATAAGTATTTTCTTATATAAATATTTCGTATAAATTGGAAGAAGTGTTTTAAAGAAGATTTTGGAAAAGAATTAAATTCTGTACTTTCCTCTCTGTCGCTGGAAAATAAATTCGGTGATGACAGCCGCATCATCGACTTTCATTTTCGAGTTTCGAAGGGGAAAGGCCACTGTAGTAAATTCTACTGCAGATTTATTATGAAATTTTCTAAAAAAAATTTATTTTATTGTTCTAACTATAATTAGAGATTTTGAGTTGTAAGAACTTATTTATCTATTATTTTGAAATAAATTGAAATCTGACCCGGAATCCAATTCTAAAATTCTCCATTAATTAATCAATTGTTAAATTGTAGTGAAATAAAAGTTAAGTAATAAATGAATTGAAACTCTAATTGAAATAAGAGAATAATTGCAAAGCTATAAAGAGGAATTTGCATACATATGAGACAAAGAGTAATATGGATAAACATTAAATTTAATTAAAAGAATGGAGATTAAACTTGTATAAGTTCAATTGCAATTTCCTTAACATAAATAACTTACCCAAATATAAAAGTTGAAGTGTTAAATGAGAAACTGGAATTGAATATTTTACAAGTAGGAATTTAGAAAAATGAAGTATTCAATAAATTACTGTTATAATAAGAATTTAATGGTATAAACTTAGGTTATCATTGAAATTTTACTGAAAAAGGGTTAAGAATTATTAATAGATGATATGAACCTAAGTATATAAAATGAAATTCAAAATAAGAATTGATTGTATGATTATTGACTTAAGTATGTTTTAATCTTCCCTATTCTAATATAATGGAAAGTAGGAAGAATTTAAATGACTGTAATCCATAGTTAATAGATAAATAAAAACTTCCACTTATAAGAATGAATGTTAGCAGATTAAGAATTTAAGGGAAACCTTACAAGTAAAGAGTAAAGAAAGGAAGATATTCAAAATATTTGTTGTTATTAATGAGAATTATTTTATAAACTTAAGTAATAAAAAGGAAATACAAATATAATAAATTTGGTGATAATTGGAAAATAAAACTTGTAAGAACAAAGAAATCCCCCATAAATGAAGGGAAGAAAATCAAACCACTGAAGTATGAAATAAATGTAAATAAACTATTTTGGTGTTGGTTTGGATTGTTTGGTTGATGTATGTTGGTTGGGTAAGAAATTTTGGAGTTATGGGATGAACAAATAATCTATCTTTGTTCCATCTAAGACTGTTGAGTAACGGATGCAATTGATAGTTATTCTTCATTCCGTACAATTTCAGAATTTGAACCCGAACAACAAATTGATTGTTTGATTGAATGGTTGTCTGTTGGTGGCATGTGCTGTTTTTAAAATTTATGGTTGTTGCATTTGATTGGATATGAATGATTGAATCTACTCAAACATTTCACTGTAATATAAATATTTAACTTTTAGACCATATAAGTGAATACAGGTGATGGAAGCAACAGCTACTGCTTTTGGTTCCAAAATAAAAAAAACGTATAGTGTCCGACAAATAGGTACGTTTCCGGATTACGTATAAAGCGCTATTTTATATATTTTCCCGTGTTGGGATATTTTATTTTGGATATATATGTAATATATTGTATATTTGGATATTATATTTTCTCCAGAGTCCCTCCGTACAAAGGAGACTCTGCCAAAAATTTTCGTAAATTTTGGACTTAGAATTTTGTGAAAGTATTTTTCCAACTTTAATAATTCAAGTATTAAAGGATATAATGATTATAAAACAAGTATATTTCATTAAAGGAAATTAATCCATTAAAATATTGTTTATAAGTTAATATTTGAAATAAGATGAACTGTAAATCTTCCTTCTCCCTTCCTTTTCCTTTTCGGGGACGAAAAGTTTTGAGTGGGGGAGATTGTAACGACCCGTTAAATTTATGATATTTAATAAAATGAATTAATATAATTTCTAATTTGGTTAAAAATAAATGTAGAAATTTGGTATAGTGGTTGCAATTTAGTGTAACTATAAAATTTTATGATAATAGATGTGGATAATGTAAATTTTCACAACTTGATTTAAAGTAATTTTGAAGAAACAAATAAATGTTGAATTTGTGAATGTTAGTATAAATATTTACTTAAATGGTGTTCATTAATACAAAGATGTAATTAGTGTAGATAGTAATAATTTATGCCTGTAGTGAAAGGAAAAGAAAACTAATAGAAACATAAAATTTATTTTATGTAAACAAAAGTATAGTTTTGAACAAACTTATGAAAATTGATAGAAACAGTGTTTGTAATCAGTTTGGTTATTTCATATTTGAAAGATAGAGATGTGTAAATACGTTAATGAATATAAAATGGGAAGGAATGGTAGAATGAAAAGAATATATATAATAATAAGCATTTGATTCAATTAAGGGAATTAAATTATAATAAATGGTCATTTAATAAATTCAACGTTTGTGAGAAATCATAATAGTTGTGTAAAATGTGTACAAACTTGGATTTGGAAGTTTATTGGATTTATAACGGTTTTGTTATTAAGTGTATGAGTTTAAAAGTTATTCCCTTCTGTAAAGTAATAGAAGAATGCATAAAGATATAAACAGGGCTTAATAGAATTGACACTTAATGAATTGAATAAATTACCCATTTTTGTAGATATGTATAGTGGACTATAAATGGCCTAAGCAAATATAAAATGGAATAATCATTGAGAATTGTACTATGAATATAAATAGTAACATTTATTTGCAAGGAATAAAAGCCTATTTAGGTGACTAGAATTTGGAGTAATGACTATTGTATGTTACCTACCCTTGTTTCTTGTTAATTTAGATTTTGGGAATCAAATTCAATTTATCCGCCAATTTACCGCAGTTAAAGTGAAATGAATTGGTGATTGAGAAATGTTAAATACAAATAAGATGTAAACCAAAGAAAATCCCATTTGTAATAAATTATGTAGAATAAAGTAAAGAAACTAGGAAATGAAAATGTGAAAATGTGGATGCAGTGAGATCTTAAGTGATAATAACCTTGTTAGGCAAGTGATAACGGAATTTTGTGTATATGTAATATTTACTGGTGTGTCAAGTAATAAACACATAGATGCAAGAAAAGGAAAGTTGGTAGCAATCTATATATGTTATTTATCTTACTTAGTATATTAAATAAGGTTTGGAATTCAAATTTTAATTAAAGGAGTTGGTAGCAAGTTAGTAGGAAATAATTGTAAGGGTGGGATAACAACTACTATAAACTACCTAATTTAAATGAGTCAATGAACTTATTTGAAATAACGTTCATCTAAATATGAGTAATTAAAATGGCGGGGTCAACAATAAACGTTACTTTAGAATTAATTTATATTTTAACGGAAGTGTGAAAGTAAAGCAATAGAAGCGTAAACTTATCAAGGTAGAATTTAGTAGTGTAATGAAAAAATGTTAAGAATGTTATAGTATAATGATTGATTGGAAATCAAAATTTACTTGTTTGAATGTAACTTTAGGGAAATTGGATTTAATTAAAATAAAAAGGAAGAAAAAAAAATTGGATGAAATTTAATGTTGGAATATTATGTAAATATAAACTTAGATAAAATTTAAGGATATCTACGTAATAGAGTGTAAAACCAATGTTAATTTCATCTATTTAATACTAATAGGTTAATAATAGAATGAAGAGTAAATTTAATGTTAAGTTAATATGAATTAAGGTAATATTGGGGAATAATGTGAATTTTCTTCATAATATGATAAGTTGTAGAATACAACGTAAACTTAAGTATAACCTTTGGATTGAAAACATTGTTAAGGGTTACCTGTTAAATTTGGATGGAATTGGCAATAAATGTTACACTTATGGGTAAGGAAATAAAAATGTCCAGAATTTGAGTATATTAAGAAATGGGGATTGAAATTGAAATCTTGCAACGAATCTAATAATACGTTACATAAGTGTTAAATTAAGGTAACATTTGGAAAATATGATAATGATTTTCAAATTGAACAAGTTGTGGAATTAATAAGGAAGAAGAAAAAAAAAATCAAGATTTATTTTATTTATTGGAATGAAAAATTTATAATTTGATTTATTGCGAATAATTGAAATTTAATTTGGTAATTGGCGAAATGATTAATGATTGAATTAACATAGAACTTGCTGTTAGTTATTAAAATTGTTTAAGAAATCAAAGGAGAGAAATTTTATAAAATTTTAAATTTTGTAATTGGATTGGCTAAAGTGGGAAAGTGGAATTAATCAACGTTGTTACTTTTATCTCCTTCCCTATTAGATCCTTATGTGATTGCATCCACATTTATTGTTGATTATTCCTATATATTGTCACAAATTAATCGTACTTGATGTATGTTTAGCAATTTTGTCACACAGTTAAAGTATGAATATATATATATGATGTATTCAAATTTTTCTGTATCTAGTACTTAATTAATTTAGAATCAAACTAACGAAACGTGTCATTTATTTTTGTCCCTCCATATTAATTTTCTTTCTAATTAATAAATACCTCTTTTTAATACCTGCTACTTTAAAAAAAAAAAGGACTGTTCATATTTGCTATATTTCAATACCAAGTGTTCATATTCACTTTATTTCTAATTAATAGCAGCCTCTCCTTTCAAATCTATTTGTCCCTAAACCTAACTCTAACCTTATAAATAACCTACTTCTTATTCTTCTATTACATTTTGTTTCTCCTAACTCTAACCCTAGCCTCCATGCTATTCTTCTTCTTCTTCTTCTTCTTTTTTCTTGTTTTTCTCAAAACTCCTTATTGTCTCTCATTTTAATTTTTTTTCTTTCTCTTCAAATATTCTTCTTCTTCTTCTTCAAATTTACTTCTATTTCAAGTTTTCTTCTTTTCAAATCTAGATCTTCTCTTCCGTTTTCAGTTCTTATTTTAATCATTTTTTTTCAATTCTTCTTTTTCAAATCTTCTTTTTCTTTCAAACCTTTTAAAATACATACATTCATATAATAAGGAGGAAAATTAAAGTAAATCGAAATAAAAGAAAAATTACGGAACAAAGTTAGCAATCAAGAAGAAGCATATGCGTTTTTCACGAGGGAAGGTGGATGCGGCATGGTATTTTATTTTTGTTTTGTTTATTTTTAATTTTTTTTATTTCAATTGCAAATCGTTTAATTGTGATAACTTTCACATACGAACTCCGTTTCACACGAAATTTCTTTTGTTAGGATCGTAATTAAATTCCGGATCTGATGACGCTGGTTTGGATAAATTTAGAGACCGTAAAATTTTGGGTTTAAATCGGATTTACATTCGATTTAAATTCAAAAGGTGAGTGTTTTGACCCACTCACAATTACTAGAAGCTTTTATGTTTGTTAAATAAATTTTAGAAATGAATAGAAATTTATTTATGAGTATTTGGCATGTTTATTTCATTCATATCTGTTGAATTGCATTTTATTAAATTTAACTGTTAATTTAATTGATTTATTGTGTATTAATTGACTGTTGGAAATTTTTGTTGCATATGGATTGCTAGTTAACAGTTGTATAAATTATTACTGAATAAACTGTTAGTTTAATAGTTGATAAATTTAATTTGAATAAACTGCCAGTTATCACCTGTTATATATGATCATATATATAATTGTTATTGATTGATATTGATCGATGTTGTGATTGGATGATGGATGTGTTGTTGAATGAATGTTTTATTTGGATATCATTAAACTGCAAGTTAGTATGCATTTACATTTCATTCGGGATTGCGGTTTGAAATGATATACAACCGCAGTTTTATTTTTTTTAAATTGCGGATTGAAATGATAAATATCCGTATCACTTGACCATAGGATAGAAAACTATATACAGGCACCGCGGTCTATATATAACTATTTTTAATGTGATTTATATGGTTTGGATGGAATACGGTTTATAAAAATCTTAAATTTTATACTGAATAAATGTTTTCTTCCATATTTATATACATATGAAGTTGAAAATTTTGAAATAAAAAGGTGTATAAATCTCTTTATTAAAATGGAAGAAAATTTAGTAAATGGAGTTTGATAATTTATATCCTATGTTTAAATGTTAAGTTGGAAATTTTAAGATATGATATTTATAATTGGATTTTCCCAAAATAAATTAAATGAATATTCTAGTATAACTTGAATTGGAAAATATATATAATTTATTACTAGAAATTGAAGTCTTATAAATTATGGATTCTATGTGAATATTCAAGGCTAATTAATAGAACATTTGATTTGAAAGAATAAAATCCAACTTTAGTTGAAATATTTATACTCAAAATGGATATACGTATATATATGAATTTATTGAAATGGTTTTGGAACTTGAAGCGATATTAAATTTTGGTTTTAACTTTAAATAAAGAAATGTATTGTAAATCCACGAGAAATATTTCTTTTCAAAGTAACATTTAAGTTAAACCACTTATTTTATATACTGTTGAATATCCACACCATTTAGTTTTGAAAGTAATGGTTTTAAAAACTATGGATTTCGAAGTATTATGTTGAAAGTTAATATTCAAATATTTGGTTACAAGGAATTATAAATTTTAAAAGTGGCATAATTTTTGGAAAAGATTTATATTTGGGAAATGATATCATTGATTTGGGTTTTATAAAATAATATCAAAATGAATCTTTTTGGGTTTTAAAGAAGAAATGATATCGTAATATTATGGTTTTGAAATGGATTATATTCTGGTTTTAAAGTATAAACTATTTTTGAATGGCCGCGGTGTTATAATAACGATTGGTTGGCAAAGAGACCGGGATCGGATATGGACATACTCTCTATCGATACCGAAAACCACTTTGACTAACCGTGTACGCGGTGGAGATTCCAGAATGAAGTAGGTTGGGGCGACGTTTCCTGTAAGGTAAATACGTGGGCCCGACTCCCGTGGGTTGGCATAAGGTGGCTAAAACAGGAGCGATTGACGGGTTAATGAGGTCATTCCTCTGATCGGACATTCCTCTTCGATATTATACTTCGACTTTGGATTGATTCAGTGGCCACTTCTATTTTTGATTTTGGGGGAGTTTGTTCGAGGTGGGCGGTAGCTGCGGCTACGCGTTACCATCGACCCGGAAGCGTAATTGGTATATCTACCCTGGCATTGCCTAGTTGTGCCGTGTCACCTACCCTATCGCGCCTTATACGATTTTGGTTTTGTACCATACCTATGGAGTGCCCTCTGACGACGCCCAGTACGGGGGAGATTACGGTACTGTATAGACTATGGGAATATATTCTGTGTTAAGGTGGAAAATGTAAAGCCTTAACGCTATTTAAAAGTAAGTTTACTTTACAATTAGACACTATTATAATAGCACAATATACTACATAGTAAATAGTTTAACGGATCCTTAGGAGATGTAAATCCTGAGCATCTCTTAAGTTACAGTACTCATATTTATTTCTGTAAAATTTAACTTACATAAGATCTTTTAGTTATGACTCGAGTGTTTTTGTCTTTTCAAATTCGCTCGGGTCAGTCCGAGCGTTTCAGGATTTGAAGATTTAGCTTTGGAGGACGAAGACGAAGATTTGTATTATTATTATTTATACTAGTGCACTACACCATTTAATTCCGCTGCATTGTTGTATTGGTATGTGTAACTCTGATATTTATTGCACAAGAAAAATAAATTATTTTGTAAAACAGTTTCATGAACTGTATATTTGATTATTATATTTTATCATTCCGCTGTGAGATTCTGTTTTGTTTTATTTCTTCTCTATCTTTCTCATTTACCCCATAATAATCCGACCTTCCGTATGGTTTGAATCGGCACGTGTGTCGGTTTAAATCGTGCGAAAAGGCGGGACGTTACACTTTCTTTTCTCAGGACTACGATTATTGGTTGCTCTGAGTCATGGGAGATTTCTCTTCGAGTGCAGCATGAAGAACTCATGGAGTGGCCAAAATGGCTCGTAGCTCTGTGGCTCGGATATAGGGTTTGGCAACCCTCGCTCGGCAACCACCGTTCGGCATTGGTGGCTCGTAATTCGCGGCTCGGTGGACACGAGTTACTGAGTGGGCCAAAGTACCTTGGACATGGGCCTACGCAGATGGACCAGCCGTTCTACATCTATAAATACAGAGGAAGAGGGACAGCTAAGGGATCTTTTTTTTCAAGAACTCCGAGGACACTCTGCCATTTTTTACACTAGCTTTCTTTCAGTTAAAACTTCTATTCGAGCTATTTGCTTACAGACTCGATCTGTATTCAAGTCTTAGATGAAAACAATAAAGATTACATTAACAGTGGACGTAGGTAGTTAAGCCTAACCACTATAATTCCGGTGTTCTTTTTTCTATAGTTAGATTAGCATACATCCCTCGGTTTTAATTTATTATCTTAATTAATCTCTCTACACTAATCTTTTCTTGAGTGTTAGTGACCAATTTTGGTGCTAAAATTTTAGTGCTTTCACTGAGAACTGCATTCTCAGGCTGTTAGGATCTACTTTGTCGCTACTGGGTTGAAGAAATCCTCCAAAAAAATCCAAGTTCGTTCACAATAAGTTCATAGATACTATTCAGAGTTCCGATCAATAACTCTACAAATGGAAAGACTGCGTACCAGATCAGCCTCCCATAATGCGACTGTCAACGAGACCGCTAGCATCCAACAAGTAGGAGCCAGCAATCAACAAGCTAATCCCAGCGCAGGGACCGCCGCCATGCTAAACCAAATGGAAGTTGTCACCAGAACGGAGGTCAATGAGCTAATGAGAGAACTCATGGAAAGCAGGAGATAGCTTAATGAGTAGATTCAAGCCAACGCAATCTCATGATCCAACTTACACAACAACGACATCAGAATTCTGGAGGAAGTCCCGCTACCTACACATCATCTAACGGCTCCACTTCATCTGATGAACATCACAGGCATAGATGCCATAGAATTGAAACAACACAAACAGGCACATTAGATCCATCCAACAGCAATGGTCTAGGTTCCCTACGTGGAGTCGTGACCCCTCACTTGCATCTATGAGACCGCTCTCAAGTTGTAATGGGAAACTTAGGATCTGGAGTGTGAGTGGAGGCTAGACGACAGGCTCACCAAGGATGCAATGAAGCGGGTCCCCGGAACACTCATTAGGAGATCATCAATCCAGGAGGCACCAGCCGAGATGGTCATGCAGGACGGAGTCCAACTTGCCACCTCCCATCTAGACCCCGGACTTGTCAGCCATGGTCAGACAGTTGATGAAGGAAAATCAAGGCTTATCCAACGACGATTGGGGGCATAGATAAAAGTCATACTGTGATAACCCGGAATTTCAGAAAATCTGTAATTGATAAAGTAACTGAATTTAATTATTGAGAATACTGGTTTATAGATTGAACAGATAAGAATTCTGATAATAATGGAAATCTGAATACAAGTAATATAAATTGAATTTTTACATCTGGATAAATAACTATTTGAATTAAATTGATTTGATAATTTTCTTTTATAATTTTTATATAAATTGCCAATTTGTTATTTTTAAATAATATTAATAATGTGTTGTTTTTATATATAGATGTAAATAGATTTTAATAAAAATAAAATTATTATTTCAAATTGAATGTGTAGTTATTTGACATTAATTTGGATTATTCTTTTAAAATCTAATTTGAATTTAAAGTTTGAAATTCAAAAAAAAATATTTTAAAATATTTTGGGTTTTAAAATATATGTTTAAGCTTGTATTTATATATAATTGGTTTTTATTTCTATAAAGTTATCTATATATATAAATAAGTATTTCTAAATAAATAAATTAAGTTAAAAAGTTTTTATTAACATTTAAAAATAAGTAGGATTAATTCAAGTTAAAAATAAAATAAAAAACTTATTACAAATGTAAATTTCTAAGGGCATAATATATGACATGTGTTGAGTAATAGATAAAACAAGATGACAAATGGTGAAAATTAATACAAGTGGCAATTTATTTTTCTTTTATTTAAAATAAATCACAAACAAACTTATATAAAACTTAATGCTTCTTCTTTTCAAAGTTTTTCCTGTTCACTAATCAAAAAGAAAGAAACTAGCCTGCATTTCTTCTATCAGTGATAAAATAGCCTGCAAGAAAACCTAAATTTTGAACAAAAGCAATCTCCAAGCAAATTCATTTAGGACTCAACAACCCAGATCAGTAAGCTAATCAAGTGACAAGATCAAAGAAGAAGGAAAAAAAAGAATTTCTAGTTTTTTTTTTCCCATCTATAGCCTTCTCTGTTTTCATTAGAGGTGAGTAAACTTAACCCCTAAAATTAGTTTAAATCTTATGTTGTGTAATGTCTTGTGTAAATCTTGTAATGTATGCTATCATCTATGGGTGCATGCTCTAAAATCATGTTGATTTGAAGGTATATAAATATGCAAGTCTGTAACCTGTATATGACTCTGTACCAACCTTTGTTATATACTCACAGGCAGGATTTTGAAGAAAAATCATATCTCTTCATACATTCTTCTTTAGGCTTCAGTTCTCAAACAATTTGTGTTTGTTTGTTTATAATCTAGACTTTTAAAATAGGTTCAAGCATTATAAATTTTGAAATTGTCTGGATTCAAGAAAATACGGTGAAAATGAAAAAAATGTTTAAAACAAGTGTTGTAATTTGTGGATCAGATTATATAATTTGAATCTACTTTGGAAAATGGGATTTTTAAGATGAAAATCTTGATTTTTAGATTTGAGTCGAGCGTGCATTTTGGAGATGACCAAAAAGGGGTTTTCGAGCAAGTTCTGATGATCGGGAATTCTTTGAGGGTCAAGGATTCGACTGGAGTTACATGAAGAATTGGTAAAGTCGGGAAAAATGGTGGTCGATTGTCGGAGTGTCGGATTTTGGATGAACTAGGGTTTAAGGGACGTTGTTGAATTGTGTTCGTCGCATCGACTCTGGTGATGCGAGTTTCCTGAGGCTTTGGGAATGGCAGCAGGGAGGGTTGGCAAGGTGTGGCCAGAGTTGTAGCAATTCCGGTGGTCGGCGTGAGTGGTGCGAGGTGATTTGCTGGGGATGTTGAGTTCCAGGTTTGAACTGGATTGCTCGATTATGATTTAAATTTGGTATTTGATGATTGCAATCGAGTTCCGTGATGATTTGTGGCTTGTCGGAGTCTATGAGGTAAGCCGGATCAATGGTGAACGGTCGTGCATGTGCACGGCGATGATCTCGTGTGTCAGGGAGATGGGTTCGTATGCAACTCGAAGGGATGCTCAGGTTAGTGAAGGTGTGACTCGGGTTTTTTTTTCTTTTTCTCATGTTAGCTGGGAAGCTTAACAACTGTTTTAACTCAAAAAAGAAGAAGAAGAAGGTGGTAAAAATCAAGGCAGTCTCGAGAAAGAAGAGGGTTTAACCCGAGGTAAGGAATGGGAAGTTTTTATCATGTTTAAATTGTTTAAAAATGCAAAGCTTGAAATTTTAAAGGAAAACTGATTTAAAACTTTTCTTAAATAATTTCATTCCATTTGAAATGTTCTCTTAAGACTTAATTAAGGAATTATATGTAGGTTAAATTAAGATGTTAAGTAAAACATTCAGATATTTTAAACTTAATTATTTTTATAAGTATAATTAATTGATAAAGAAAGGTTAAATGATTTAGTAATTAAATAAAGAAGGTGATTATCTTAAAATGTAATTAAGATTTTTGATAATTAATGAAGTAATTAAAGTGTAATTAATTTTATAAATTCTTGATTAAGAAAGAAATAAATTAATAATTAAGAATTATAAATTGATTAATTAAGAGGTCTAATTACTTAATATTAAAAGGATTATTAAGGGAAATTACTTGTGAAGTAATTTGAAGGAATGAATTACTCAATGAAATTAAGTAATTTAATGTGGTTAACTTAAGTTAATCATTTGATGATTGGTTAAGTATAATTACATACGGTAATTAATAAGGTATAATTACTTAGTATAAGCGATAGATGGATAAATTACGGGATGTAATTAATATAAGGAAAGTTACTTAATAGGAAGTAATTAAAGGTTAATTACTTAGGAGAAGTAATTAAGGATTAATTACTTGGTGTAATTAATCAAAGGATTAATATAATTTATTGAGGAGTTAAATAAATTAAGATAAGTAATTACAGTATGGTTAATTACTGTTTATGATTGATTAAGGCTGATTAATGGAAGAAATTAATTAAGGATCATTAATTAATGTAATTAATTAATGTAATTAATGAAAGTAATTAAAGATTAATTACTATAAATGGCTTAGGATAATAAATTTGTGTAATTAATTAAAGGATAATTACTTTATGTAATTAAAGATAATAAATCAAGGATGATTAATTAAGATGGATGGTTAAAAAGTTGATTAATTATTTGACTTGTAATAATTAAGTAAAGGTAATCAAGGTGATTAAAGGTTAGTAATTAATTTAACTTAGAGATAAATTAAATTAATTTTAGAAATGATCAATCTTGCTTATGAATGATTTAATGATGATTAAATGCCTTGAATTGATTGGTATCTCTAATATGAAATGTTATGTGATATGATATGTTGGGTGGACAATGATAATGTGGTTATCTATTGATGATAAATTGATGTGTGAAGTAAGTGATATCTATATCAAGTTATGAATTTTGTAAATTAATACGAGTTACCCCGTGTTTTATCAAGTTTATTTCTTTGTATTCCATGTTGGATGGATTTACTCACGCTGGTTTCCAGCCTGACCCGTGTGTTACTTTGATGTAATGCTCGGGTCAGACCGAGTTTAACATATTTTCAGGAAAGGACGCTCTGGAGCTCAGTTGGCGAGCTGGATGGCAGGAACGTATGGGGTATTTCCGCTGTGATATATTATAGTTTATCTAGGACAGGTTCTTTTAACCTGTCCAGTGTTGTGTAATGGTTGTAACTCTGATGTAAAAAAATATAAATGTAAAGATACAGATCTTCTTTGTAAAACTATTATTTATGTGATATTATATTTTATCCGCTGCGAATGTGAGATTCTGAGTTTGAGTTCTCTGTTTCTTCTTCTTTCTCTTTCTTCTTTTCACTAACTATCTGGAATTTTTGGGATCGAAATTTCCGGGTCGTTACATTTGGTATCAGAGCTGAAGGTTAAGCGAGAACCTTGGCTCTGGTGGGATTACTCATTAAGGATATGGTAAGTGGTACCCTAGGATGAGTTGAGTGTGTGTGTGTGTGTGTATATATATATATATATATATATATATGAGAGCGTACATGTTATTTTCTTATATAAAGATTTTAAATGATTTTATATAAGAATATATTTTGATATATAAAGCAATATTTCTTTCTAATAAATATTAAGGGAATTGGTTGTTAAATTTTTGGGATTAAATTAAGTGGTATTAGAAATAAAACCAAACTGAAATTAAATAAAGATAAGTTTGAAATAGATTCAAACTGAAATTGAAATCTTAAATTCGAGAAGTGTTTAAGAATAAAATGATAATGAATGGCTTTAGTTATGATAATCTTGGTTATTATCATGAATAATTGTTGTGTTTAATAATAAAATGTGTATTAATGAGTAAGAAAAATTGAAATGTTTTAAGGAAGTAACCATTTCAAAAGAGAATAACTTGTAAATTTGAAAGGATGTAAATCAAAGTGGGTTTCCAACTGTGAAGTTCTTTAAAATCGTACTATTTTGAATGTAATCTTATTTTAGAATAAGAAGTTGTTTGTAAACTTTAAAATAATTTGTTTTGAATTAAAACCAAGGGTGGTTTAAATTTTAAAATTAGGCTTGGTGGGCCAAGAAGGAAATATGTATATATGTGAGGAATATACATAATATCAAAGATGGTTTGAAATAAACTCTAAATGTTGAGTTTTAAATTTTGGAATGAAATGTTAAAACCCAAAGTGATAAGTTTTTGAACTTGTAGATGGGAAGGCATTTTGAAATTTTAATGGGAATTAAAATTATGTAAATTTGACTGAATTAAGTAAATTGAATTTAACTTTGAGGAATTTAAATAAGTTTGAATGATCAACCTGATTTGGAAATTTCAAGATGAAATTAAGATTTAACTTGGAAAGTTAAATGGTTGATTGGAATTGAGAGTTTGAGTGATCTCAAATTGGGTTTGAGATCCGAAAATTGGAAATGGATGGATATTTTAAAATAATTTAAATAATACCATCCTATTGTTATTAATAATCTTTAAAATGTGAATTGGTTTTGTTTAAAGAAACGGATATGGTAATATACCCAGTATTAAGATAAAATGGAATCATTTTGGACTTAAAATTTGAATGTTTTAAATAAAAGTTCGAAGGTTTGGTTTCAAATTTGAAATTTGATGATAAATTGAATTCCAAAGATCTAATTGTTAAAAAAGGAATTGAATTATTATTTGAACTTTTAAAAAAGTTAAAAATGAAATTTGGATTCATAATTAAATGGTTTAAAGATATAAGTTGATTTGATTTAAAAGATTAAATCAACATTTAAAAATTTAACTCGAATTTATAATTCGAGATGGTTTAAAATTGAGATTTAAATTAAATTAGTTCAAATTGGATTTGATTTGAATTAATTGGTATTGTGATTGAAAATGTATAGGTCAAATGAAAATTTTGAATTGGATTAATTTGAAATGAAATTGAAGTTGAATGGGGTCAAATTCAAATCCCAATTGGGATTTATTCAATAAGGAATTGAGATGATTTGAAATTGAAATGGGTTTAATTTGAAGTTAGTCCAAATTGATTTTGAATAATTTGGAATTGTAATTAAAGTTGAATAAGTTTAAAATCAAATGGAATTTGATTTGAATTTGGAAAGAAATTGAGATTAATTTAACTTGTATTGGGGATAAATCAAGTTCAAGGGAAATTGAAGTTACTCAAATTGGAATTGAGTCAATTTAAATGGATGTGGAAATTTAAATTGAATTGATGAAAATGGAGATTGGGAATTAAACAGTTTAGCTCTAGCCTATTTTCAAGTTAATTATTTTTATATAAACTGTTTTAAGTCTATTTTCCTAACTATTTACTATACAACTTTTCTTTTAAAAACCCAAGACTATTTTATACTTATTTTACAATTATTTTTGAAACTATTTAACTATTTTACAACTGTTTTATAAACTAATTACTATTCCTCAACTACTTTATAACTGATTACTATTTTACAAATTATTTTACTATTATTTTAAAAAAAATTCTATAACTATTTGACTAAATTCCCACTATTTTACAATTACTTAACTGTTTTATAGCTATTTTACAAAATCGTAATTATTTTTCAACTACTTATCTATTTTAAAATCTTTCAAGCTATTTTCTGAATTTAAGCTAGACAGAGTCCAAGCTGATTTGATTAAATATTCATTTGAGATAAGAATTGAGGTGATAATCCAAATGTGGATTTAAGCAATTGTGAGTAAGTGAATGAAAATCAAAGTGAATGTGAATAGAAATGGAATTGATTTGACTAATAACCAATAAAGATAAATACGTAATATGTACGTATGTCATTCTATTCGCATAGCGATTTGATCCAGATTCGAGCACAAAATTTCGAGATAGTTATATCGATCCGAGTTGGGATTTTTCACTCGATTTTCGACGGTGAACCTGGATGTGGATTGTTGATTGGTTCTGGATATTCTCTATCATAGTTAGGCTATGCAAGGAGAATGACGGTTTCCAATCAAGAAACCAGATCTGTGTCAACACTTGGAAGTCGGATGGACGATACTAGTTCGGAAGTGAAATTGTGTGATCGAGAGAGCGATCAGATTGGTATAGTGTACGGATGATATGTGTATATCGTACAGATTTGAATGAAATTTATATTGAAAAGAGTAATCAAATTGGAATATTTGATTTTGAATAAACAAAATTATATACCTTTGTTTTATAAGATGAAACTTCCCTTGTTGAATCTATAGCCAGAAGAAACGGGTTTTTGAAAGTTTTTGAAGTATGAAAAGGGTTTTATACAAGTTTGAAGAGATCCAAAGATTTTTTAAAGTTATATATATCTATATATATAAGGGATCTTATGAGGATTTTGGGAAAAGGTTTTGGGAACCTTTGGATTTGGAAAGGCTTTTGATTTTTGGGTAAAATCAATATTAAAATTTGAAAAGCCTCGTTTGAGAATTATTGATTTTTGGATAATCGATTTTGTGTAAAGGAGCTTTGTATGAGATCATACTAGGTGTATGGTTTGAAAGATACTATATGTGTATAGTATAAAGTGTTTTGATGATGGCTCTAGGGAAAAAGGCGCTCCCTTGAAATGAATTTCTCAGGAGTGCCACCGGGTGGTGCTGCCTTAAACCCTAAGGGGGGGTTCTAAAGTTGAACCTATGAGGAGTCCGGATAAAACTAGTTCCTGAGGATTATGAGTAGAGTATACCATAGCGAAAGTCGTGTTTGCCGCTGAGAGCCAACAGTATGCATTTGATTTTATATCGGTAGAATGCGACCTATGGAAACATAGCGAAAGTCGTGTGTGCTGCTGAGAGCCAACAGTCTACGTTTGATTTTATATCGGTAGACTGCGACCGATGTAGGAGTGGAGAAGTTTCATTTCGACAGCGAAAATCAGAGGCCGCAGAGAGCCTGCAGTTACATGGACCTTTGCTATGACGGCAACGTAACCCTGGAATGTAACTGCGGTCTGTCGTGGGTTCCACGACGTAATCGAGAGGCCGCGGAGAGCCTGCAATTACATGGACTTTTGCTGCGATAGCAACGTAACCCAGGATGTAACTACGACTATGGATAGGGGTGATGATTTCCAGAGCAATCTCACCAAAGATATTTCCTCTATTTTTGAAAATTATTTTCTATATTTTCAATAAAATTATTTTCCAAGTATTTTCACTTGGTGTTGAAAATGGGTCTGCTAAGTACTTATAGATTTTCAGTCGTACACCTGATCAACATATGACCGAATGTCTGCAAGAACAAGGATGGACTGGTTGAGACATCGAGTTATAAAAGTGTTTTATAAAACTATTTTATAATATTATGTAGATTTTAAAAGTATTTTAAAAGTATTTTAAAAGTATTTCAAAGAATAATTTTTCTAATAATAAGCATTTTCATAAATTCTAGCTTCGTTCCATTTCGAGGACGAAAAGATTCTAAGGGGGAAGGAATGTGATAACCCGGAATTTCAGAATATCTGTAATTGATAAAGTAACTGAATTTAATTATTGAGAATACTGATTTATAGATTGAAAAGATAAGAATTCTGATAATAATGGAAATCTGAATATAAGTAATATAAAATGAATTTTTACATCTAGATAAATAACTATTTGAATTAAATTGATTTGATAATTTTCTTTTATAATTTTTTTATAAATTGCCAATTTGTTATTTTTAATTATAATTAATAATGTGTTGTTTTTATATATGGATGTAAATAGATATTAATAAAAATAAAATTGTTATTTCAAATTGAATGTTTAGTTATTTGACTTTAATTTGGATTTTTCTTTTAAAATCTAATTTGAATTTAAAGTTTGAAATTCAAAAAAAAATATTTTAAAGTATGTTGGGTTTTAAAATATATTTTTAAGATTGTATTTATTTATAATTGGTTTTTATTTCTATAAAGTTATATATATATATATAAATAAGTATTTCTAAATTAATAAATTAAGTTAAAAAGTTTTTATTAACATTTAAAAATAAGTAGGATTACTTAAAACAAAACAAAAACCAAAAAAAAAAACATATTACAAATGTAAATTTCTAAGGGCGTAATATATGACATGTGTTAAGTAATAGATAAAACAAGATGACAAATAGTGAAAATAAATACAAGTGGCAATTTATTTTTCTTTTATTTAAAATAAATCACAAACAAACTTATATAAAACTTAATGCTTCTTCTTTTCAAAGTTTTTCTTGTTCTCTAATCAAAAAGAAAGAAACTAGCTTGCATTTCTTCTATCAGTGATAAAATAGCCTACAAGCAAACCTGAATTTTGAACAAAAGCAATCTCCAAGCAAATTCATTTAGGACTCAACAACCCAGATCAATAAGCTAATCAAGTGACAAGATCAAAGAAGAAGGAAAAAAAAGAATTTCCAGTTTTTTTTCCCATCTCAGGCCTTCTCTGTTTTCATTAGAGGTGAGTAAACTTAACCCCTAAAATTAGTTTAAATCTTATGTTGTGTAATGTCTTGTGTAAATCTTGTAATGTATGCTATCATCTATGGTTGCATGCTTTAAAATCATGTTGATTTGATGGTATATAAATATGCAGGTCTGTAAACCAGTATATGACTCTGTACCTACCTTTGTTATATACTCACAGGCAGGATTTTTAAGAAAAATCATATTCTCTTCATACATTCTCCTTTAGGCTTCAGTTCTCAAACAATTTGTGTTTGTTTGTGTATAATCTAGACTTTTAAAATAGGTTCAAGCATTATAAATTTTGAAATTGTCTGGATTCAAGAAAACACGGTGAAAATGAAAAAAATGTTTAAAACAAGTGTTGTAATTTGTGGATCAGATTATATAATTTTAATCCACTCTGGAAAATGGGATTTTTAAGAAGAAAATCTCGATTTTTAGATTTGAGTCGACCGTGCATTTTGGAGATGACCAGAAAAGGGTTTTCGAGCAAATTCTGATGGTCGGGAATTCTCTGGGGGTCAAGGATTCGATTGGAGCTAGAGGAAGAATTGGCAAAGTCAGGAAAAATGGTGGTCATGGTGGTCGATTGTCGAAGTGTCGGATTTTGGATGAACAAGGTTTTAATGGGCGTTGTTGAATTGTGTTTGCCGCATCGACTCTGGTGATGCGAGTTTCTTGAAGCTTTGGGAAATGGCAGTTTGAGGGTCGGCAAGGTGTAGCTGGAGTTGTAGCAATTCCGGTGGTCGGCGTGAGTGGTGTGAGGTGATTTGCTGGGATGTTGAGTTCCAGGTTTGAACTGGATTGCTCGATTACGATTTAAATTTGGTATTGATGAATTGATGATTGCAATCGAGTTCCGTGACGATTTGTGGTTTGTCGGAGTTGATGAGGTAAGCCGGATCAACGGTGAACGGCCGTGCATGTGCACGGCGATGATCTCGTGTGTCTGGGAGATGGGTTCGTAGGCGACTCGAAGGGATGCTCGGGTTAGTGAAGGTGTGACTCAGGTTTTTTTTTCGTTTTCTCATGTTAGCTGGGAAGTTTAACAACTGTTTTAACTTTAAAAAAGAAGAAGAAGATGGGGGAAAACTCGAGGCAGTCTCGTGAAAGAAGCGGGTTTAACTCGAGGCAAGGAATGGGAAGTTTTTATCATGTTTAAATTGTTTAAAAATGAAAAGCTTGAAATTTTAAATGAAAATTGATTTAAAACTTTTCTTAAATAATTTCTTTCCATTTGAAATGTTCTCTTAAGACTTAATTAAGGAATTATATGTAGGCTAAATTAAGATGTTAAGTAAAACATTAAGATATTTTAAACTTAATTGTTTTTATAAGTATAATTAAGTGATAAAGAAAGGTTAAATGATTTAGTAATTAAATAAAGATGGTGATTATCTTAAAAAGTAATTAAGATTTTTGATAATTAATGAAGTAATTAAAGCGTAATTAATTTTATAAATTCTTGATTAAGAAAGAAATAAATTAATAATTAAGAATTATAAATTAATTAATTAAGAGGTCTAATTACTTAATATTAAAAGGATTATTAAGTGAAATTACTTGTGAAGTAATTTGAAGGAATGAATTACTCAATGAAATTAAGTAATTTAATGTGGTTAACTTAAGTTAATCATTTGATGATTTGTTAAGTATAATTACATAAGGTAATTAATAAGGTATAATTACTTAGTATAAGTGATAGATGGATAAATTACGGGATGTAATTAATATAAGGAAAGTTACTTAATAGGAAGTAATTAAAGGTTAATTACTTAGGAGAAATAATTAAGGATTAATTACTTGGTGTAATTAATCAAAGGATTAATATAATTTATTGAGGAGTTAAATAAATTAAGATAAGTAATTACAGTATGGTTAATTACTGTTTATGATTGATTAAGGCCGATTAATGGAAGAAATTAATTAAGGATCCTTAATTAATGTAATTAATTAATGTAATTAATGAAAGCAATTAAAGATTAATTACTGTAAATGGCTTAGGATAATAAATTTGTGTAATTAATTAAAGGATAATTACTTTATGTAATTAAAGATAATAAATCAAGGATGATTAATTAAGATGGATGGTTAAAAAGTTGTTTAATTATTTGATTTGTAATAATTAAATAAAGGTAATCTAAGTGATTATGTAAAGAACCGTAAATCCGTACTCCTTGAATAGACACTAATCTCCATTGATTAACTCAAGGTGAACGTAAACACGAATCCTTATGGATTTTTAAGAAAGAAGGAAAGAAGAAGAAAAGGTAGAAGAGAGAAAATAGAGGGAAAAGAAAATAGAAAATAGAACGGAACAGAAAATAAAAGAACAACATCAGAATCTCACAATTCGCAGTGGAACAACATATAATAGATAAATGAATAATCTTTAAACAAAGAACTATATCAGTTATTACATTACATTACATTACATCATATCATCAGAGTGTACAACAACAAACAAACAGCGGAAAAGGAAGTACTATATACTAGTAATACGCCAATGCCATCCATCTTGCTTCTAGCAACTCCTGATATAACGATCCTGACTCGACCTTCGAAAATCGGCACCGAATACGACACTCGTATTCAAATGCCGCAGATCCAAACGTCGAATCTGGTTCGCCGGAGCTTATAACACATTAAGTACAACACAGCGGAAGAAAAAGATTAGCATATATCAATATACAACATTTGATACAATAACTGATACAATATGATACAACAGATGAAACAATATCTGATACAAACAGAATGATACAATGAACATCAATATATATCAGAGTAATGATACAAGATAATAGCAGCGGAAAGAAAAGATAACACAGCAGCGGAACAAAATCTCCAATATAGTCTTCAAGAAAGAACTCCATCTTCAAAACACCAATCTAGCAATAGCTCGAACTCCCAATCACAATACACAAAGAAGAGCAAGTCTCGTCCGTAAAGGATTGCCAAATCCTAGGCTGAAAGCTATCGAATCTACACCTACTATAGATTATCTGAAAATCCCAACTCTAGACTGCCCGTGTGGGAAATAGTGGGCACCCAGAGTTTAGGAAAGGAACAATAAACTCCAGGTCAGTCGTGGGACTGGTGTGAGCAAACAAAACAATTTTATCTTTTAAACAACAAAAGAATTTAAATTTGAAATCCGCAATGCTTTTTAGAAAATGAAACTACCATAAGGCCTCCCGCCACACACACAATGCAAACGCAGAATTGGAGGAGATTTCTCCTTATGATAGTCAAATATGCTTAATACGAGAAAGTTTTCTTTGATATTATTACTATAAGTGCAAAGTGTGGAAAACAATTTCGAAAGTAGAATATAAATCCTAGCGAGCATAGACATTCCGAACTATGCCTGCTATAGCTACCGTCCAAACAGTGGAGACCACCATAAGTGAATGGCAGGTAATACAACTAAAACCGTACAAGGCACGTATTGGATGAATGGATTTCCAACAAATGGTCAGGCTAAGGAACTTCCTACTGCCACATGGGATCGCCTCTGGCGGGACGTCCCGAGAAACTAACGTTACGGTTAGATCTCTGCCAACACAAGGCCGGGTTACCTCTGTAACTAGGTAACTACTACACGAGCGTGCCATCCCCCGGTCCTTTGGGACCTTTATCCGAGGTACCTCTAATCCAACAACCACAAAGCAATCACAAAGTAATAGATCTGCAGTATCCACATGAGTAAATATCTGGGCTCCATACCATGATACCACCCTTTACCAGAAGGAAATGACAAACCCTAAAGGGCGCGACCCTCATAACCTTGCCGCATCTTTCCTGTTTCGACCATTTCCGGGGTGTGAGGTCCTGATGCAGTCTCGTCCACAAAGCTACGCTTTATACAAAAGCCATGCTTTGATCACAAATGATCAACAAATGATCATCAACACACAGCAGCACTTAGCATGCCACACTACCAAATTTGGGAGTATATCACTGATAAATATCAACTACATAACCTCTGAGCTCGTACGTCTCAGAGAAGGGTGTTAAGCTAAGAGAATAAATTCTCCGCCACCAAGCAGAAATGTATTTGATAGAGATCAGTTTAATATCTCAAAGTGTAGTGTCAGACATACAACCATACAAGTCTGTTCCGGGTTCGAACAGAACCGAAGGCACTTCCGAAGAAGCCCTTGCCAATCCGGGTATCCACAATCCCGATCGGACTTCCCATCACATAGGGAAAACTCTATACCGGAGCAACTCAGTGCAGAGTCAATCGACAGGTTATCCTACCGTTCTCGAAGACACCCGGTCTTCAACACCGGTCTTCAATTGCAATCATAACGTCGTATCACTATTCGGAATGGGTTATATGACACAAGGTCCTCTCCCGGCTAATCCGAATAGTAAGCGCCATATTTTAAAACATATGGATATGGGATTTTAGCTAAGTCACAACTTATAAAATCCAAAACTTTTCTTTCAAATGGTTAAACAAATTACCATCTTTAAATCTTTAAACAAAAAGGATTTATTTCACAAAATTTCACCCGGTTTCACAAAGATCTACTCATAGATTTCAAAACAATTCCCATTTCAATTGGATTAACCCAATTAAATCCTTGAATTAAAGATTTATAGCTTTCAAACTCATTTCCAAAGATTTATCTATAACTTGGAAAACAATTTTCCTTTTAGACTTGAAAATCCTTTTAACACAACTTGGAAGTCCATTTCCTATGGGAAAGCAAATCTAATTTATACAAGTTGAAATCTTGGGTTGAATTTAAATTCCAAAACGTCATCTTTAAAAATGGTTTAAAACCCATATAACCCCATTTATATGTTGAATAACTCTTTTTACCCTAGTTCCCAAATCATAGAATTCAATCCCAAATATTGAGTTCAAATTTAAATCAAATTATTTAAATTTCAAAACTCAATTAAGTTATTCAAAATAACTATTTTCAAAAGCTTCAATTCTAATTCCAAAACTAATTTGGATTCAAAAATTCAATCTTTAAAACAATTTCAAAATCTGTGACTTAACTCATTTCCACGTGCAACCCATATTTGTGTGTGTATAGTGTGGTCCAGGGGTTTTACACAATAGTGCACAACATCATCAATCAGCACAGATTCAATTATTACAATTCGATGTGGGTTTCGGATAACCAAATGGAATCCGACTCCCTGTCGCATCGAAATTAAATGTCATTTTACAGGTCAAAGTGTTTGCATAGCAATATATACATCACAGAAATAACAGCCTAGCACAAAGCATTACATAGCATCACATCACATATCAAATATATCAATCCATCACAGAACATCCAATAACAATCAAACATCTTTAATTAAGATGAATAAACCGTGTGGTTATGAATTTGTTATTCACATAATTACTTTTATTTATAATCTTTAAATCAATGATTAATTATCATTAACTGTAATTAATTAAGTTTTAACCACCTTTATTTATTAATCATTTATTTAATTAACTATCTTAATTAATTAACCTTTAATTGAAATTAATTAAACCTTAATTTCTTTTATTAATTGATTTTTCCTCAATTAATTACTTAAATTGGTAAACCCTCAATTTTAAATTTAATTTAAAACAGAATTAAAACTTGTTTAAATTTTTAGATTTTTCATTTTTTTTTTTTTTTTTCAAAATAACATTTGAATTCAAATTCAAGTTACACTTGAATCATGTTGCAACTTAAAAATATGAATTTATTCAAAAAGTTTAAAACTGTAAATTTCTCAGGCTTAAACCTGAAATAGTTTTAAATTTAGATTAAAACAGAATTAAAAACTTTGAACTCAAAATTCATTTGAATTCAGTTAAATCTTACATTTGATTTAATTTAAAATCTTTAAAATATGGATTTTATTTAATACTTCGAACTGTAGAATTACAGGTTCAAAAACCTGCAACTGTTTTAATATTGATTTAGAACCAAATTTAAAACTTGTTTTAAATTTAACATATTTCACTTTTGAAAACTTTGAATTCCAAACTCTATTTGAATTCAGATTTAAATTGCATTTAAATCAAATTACAACTTAAAATATGAGTTTCATTAAAAACATTAAAAACTGCAAAACATCTTTCAGGTTTAAAACCTGAAACAGTTTTAATTTTGATTTAAACAGAAATTAAAAATTTGTTTAAATTTAAAAATTTCATCTTTAAAACTTTGAACTCAGAACTCCATTTGAATTTAGTTCAATTCGTACTTAAATCAACCCTACACTAGAATTGAATTCAATTCAAATTTCTTAAAAAAAACTGCAACTCTCTCTGGATTAAAACCTGCAACTGTTTTGAACTTTTGATTTAAAACAGAAATTTAAATCTTGATTAAATTTAAGATTTTACTTCTAAAATTTCGAATTCAAAGCTACATTTGAATTCTGTTTCTACTTCCACCTAATATCAAATTCCCACTCTAAAATTTAAATTTCATTCAACTTGCAAACTCTCAGTTATAAAACCTGAAACAGTTTTGATTTTGATTTAAACAGAAATTAAAACTTTGTTTAAATTTAAAAAAAATTTCATTTTTTAAAAAAAAACTTAACTCAAAACTTCACTTGAATTCAGTATCAATTCATACTTGAATTAAGTTTCCAACCTAAAATATGAATTCCATTTAAAACTGCAAACTACAGAATTTAAGACCAGAAACTGTTTTGTTTTAAATTTTGATTTAAAACAGAATTTAAACTTGTTTAAATTTAAAAGTTCCATTTTTAAAAACTTTGAACTTCAAACCTTATTTGAACTCAGTTTTAACATCCTAAGTTAAACTTTAGTTTGCATTTTATTTCAAACTTTAAAAATCTGGAAAACAGTTTCCTGTTTCTCTTTTTTTTTTTTTTTTTTTTTTTCAAAATAAGAATTCAAACTATTTGAATTCATCCTTAGATTCAAGTTAAATCTTAAGTTCAAATTGCCAGATTTAATTTAACTTTATTTTATTTTTATTTTTTTAAAATTTTAAAATAAACAGAACAGGTTCTGTTGTAAAAACCTGAACACATACACCCTGCACTCCCCTATTTACTTCGAGTGAATATCCCTTCTGCTTCGAGTTTCCCCCACTTTTCCCCGAGACCAACCCGAGGCACAAACTCTGCAACCCAGAAACATCAACCCACCACCATCACAAACATGCACACACCCCTGTGCATTTGTAAACCACCTCCAGCCACCTCTAAACTACATCTCCGACCATCCCCTACCTATCAGTGACCACCCTCACCTAACAACCCTCCACCTCCAGGAAGAACTGCAACATCCCAAATCCCCTAGATTGTCAGATAAAAACCCAAAACCCTTCTTTTGTTCAACCCAGAAAAACTCACTTAATCCCAAATTAAAAAAATATGATTTTAGTGTTAAAAATCAAGTTAAAGTTTATGAATTCAAGTTATGATCCTGAACTTATGAATTACCATGTTTGGATTTTGACAAGCAACCAAGTTCTGTTTATAACCTAAGTTTAAACAGAGATTACTCAAGAGTAATCAAACAAGAACCATTTTGTTTTACTGTATATTAATATTTCCAGGTAGTTTTGAAACAAACATACTCAAGCTATTTTTTTAAAATTGATATACATCCATATAATCTTTCTCTCTGTTATAATCATATCTCTACTTAGATTACATAAAGAGATTTTAGTTTTGGGTCAAACTCAGTTCAGAAAGAACAACAGAGACTATTGCAAACAAACACAGTCAAGCATACTCCTATTACACCCACACATAGATATGCAAAGTTATTTAAGATCAAGCAGAGGTTTAAATTTGAGGGGACAGACATGCATCAACAAACAAGCATGCATTCATACATATGTACACAGCAGATTTATAATATATCTTCATCTTCTAATTTAAAGCATGCAAGTGTACTCAATACCTATGCAACATCCCAAAACATCATTCATCACAAGCATTAAACCATAAAAGCAGAGGTGAAAGTGTTTGCTCACCTTGCTTAAGAAGGAACAGAGATCCCAAACCCTTGAACTGGAATCTGGAACATGCAATTCTTCTTAAACTTCTCTGCCTTTTATCTTTGTTTTGGTCATTATTTCCTCAGGACAAAAATACTAGAGTTAATTATTTATTTATTGCTTCAGATTTTACATTTTTAAATTATGGTTTTAATTGAATTTACCTTAGTTGTTCTGCATTTGATTTTAATGTGTTTGTAATCTGCAGCTCCAGGTTGAAGACTTTGCTTTGCCATATTCCAGATTTTGTTGTTTCATGCTGAGTTGCACTGGGTTGCATTATGAATTTGATCTCAGGTTTGTTTTTAGAAAAACACTGCACTGTTTCTTGCTAACCAAGGCCTGAAGCACTATCAACTTGAAAGATGGAATTATAGCTTGAACTTGTTTTTTTGCTTTCCAGGTTGAATTCAGTTCAAAAAAAAAAAATTTTTTAAGAGAGGTTGCTTAGATCTGCCTCTGGTTTTGCTTCAGATCTTTGATTAGTTGAGTTTTCCAGGCTTTGAGATTTTTTTTTTTCATTTGAGATTTCTTTTGTAGTTTCTGGTTTGTGGATTGAATGAAGATGAAGGGATATTGAAACTTGGTTATTTCTCTTTCTTCATGCATGTTCATTTATTTTTCTGTTGAGTGTTGTAGTTTTGAAAAACTAAATCTTTGATGTTACTTGTTTTCAGATTTGGTTGAGATCTAATATGATTGAGCATGGGAAAATGAAGAGTCCTTGTAATTTTTTAATTCTATTATTTTATTTTATCAAATATGCTTGATGCCACTTGTTAAAAACAATCTCAAGCTCTAGATTTTGTTGATTTTCTTACTCTACTACATCTCACATGTGTATGTATTTCTCTTTACTTCCTTGTGTATATTTACATTTTAAACTTTTAGTTCTTGTTTTTATATCTATTTTGTTTATTATTTTCAACTTACATCAATTTGAAGAAAGGAATGATTTTTAAAAAACTCATTTTATTAATAAGTGATTTATTAATAAGAAAGGTAATAAAATTGGAATTTTCCCATATATAGTTTATCACTGATTTTATTTGTTTGAGACCTTTCAATTTATTTTCAAATTGCATTTCCAAGTTTAAAATATATTATAAATTTATATTGACAATTTTAGGGTGTTATTTTATTTTATTTTGAATATTCTATCTTAAAATATATTTATATGAAAAAAAAAAATACCTCTTCATTAATTTTGAAAATTTAATCACAATTCATATTTTTAATCTTAAATTCCCAATTCAAATCTATTTATAACTCAAAAATAGAAATTTTCTAATAAATTCATAATTAAATCCACAATTATATTTTTCAAAATTAAATAATTTGTCAAATTAAACTTGTTCAAAATTCAGGAATGTTACAGATTTCCCCCCTTAAAAGAATTTCGTCCTCGAAATTTGCAAGAGAGACGAAGAAGAAAAGATGATAGATAAAGAAATAATTGATCAATTCATATCGAAATATTTATTCTGCATTCGGTTTACCAAATCAGAATATCAACAATATGAGAATAAACTCATACAATTATTACACAAGATATTCGGTCCATCGGTCTACGAATATACGAGGGCATTGATTAGTTCGAAGGGATAACTAATCGTTCGTAGAATATATCGGATCCCAAAGAATAGATAGATAGATAGATTCAATCTTTTACAATTTCTCAAACAATGGATATGGATTCCAAATTCGGGTCGGAATACTCCAAAGTATATACCAATTTGTTCCTCTTCGGGCTTTGATATACACAAGAAATTACAATAGAATTTCAATTTGGTTTTTAACCAATATTGTTTTATTAATACAATTCAAATTTAGCTTCATATTAGTTATCCAATTAACTTAATTTAAAATCTCTAACTTATTTAAAATTTTCAATTTCAATTTCAAATTTATTAGAGTTTAGAACGAAAAGCTGATAAGAAATCGATGAAGATACGAATTAAGGATTTCCTACAACGATTCGTAAGGCCACCATCACACCGAAACTTCTTTCTGGAGCAGTCACGAAGCAATCAAAAATTCGAAATCGAATCAAAGGAGATTGATAGAGAAAAGATATTCCCACTATTGCAGGGTATTGACCATTTATAGTGGTACTCCCATGTCCCCTATCTCATTCTCTTCTCGCACTCATACTCACTATCATTGGATAGTGAGAGAATTTACTGAGGCATTCGACGGATATCTTAGGGATATACTCATTCTAGGGTTTACTTCACCCTATCTCTAATGAGTTACTTAATGTGTTATACTCCTGAGCTAAGGTTTTAACCATCAGCTCTGATACCACTTATAACGATCCTGACTTGACCTTCGAAAATCGGCACCGAATACGACACTCGTATTCAAATGCCGCAGATCCAAACGTCGAATCTGGTTCGCCGGAGCTTATAACACATTAAGTACAACACAGCGGAAGAAAAAGAATAGCATATATCAATATACAACATTTGATACAATAACTGATACAATATGATACAACAGATGAAACAATATCTGATACAAACAGAATGATACAATGAACATCAATATATATCAGAGTAATGATACAAGATAATAGCAGCGGAAAGAAAAGATAACACAGCAGCGGAACAAAATCTCCAATATAGTCTTCAAGAAAGAACTCCATCTTCAAAACACCAATCTAGCAATAGCTCGAACTCCCAATCACAATACACAAAGAAGAGCAAGTCTCGTCCGTAAAGGATTGCCAAATCCTAGGCTGAAAGCTATCGAATCTACACCTACTATAGATTATCTGAAAATCCCAACTCTAGACTGCCCGTGTGGGAAATAGTGGGCACCCAGAGTTTAGGAAAGGAACAATAAACTCCAGGTCAGTCGTGGGACTGGTGTGAGCAAACAAAACAATTTTATCTTTTAAACAACAAAAGAATTTAAATTTGAAATCCGCAATGCTTTTTAGAAAATGAAACTACCATAAGGCCTCCCGCCACACACACAATGCAAACGCAGAATTGGAGGAGATTTCTCCTTATGATAGTCAAATATGCTTAATACGAGAAAGTTTTCTTTGATATTATTACTATAAGTGCAAAGTGTGGAAAACAATTTCGAAAGTAGAATATAAATCCTAGCGAGCATAGACATTCCGAACTATGCCTGCTATAGCTACCGTCCAAACAGTGGAGACCACCATAAGTGAATGGCAGGTAATACAACTAAAACCGTACAAGGCACGTATTGGATGAATGGATTTCCAACAAATGGTCAGGCTAAGGAACTTCCTACTGCCACATGGGATCGCCTCTGGCGGGACGTCCCGAGAAACTAACGTTACGGTTAGATCTCTGCCAACACAAGGCCGGGTTACCTCTGTAACTAGGTAACTACTACACGAGCGTGCCATCCCCCGGTCCTTTGGGACCTTTATCCGAGGTACCTCTAATCCAACAACCACAAAGCAATCACAAAGTAATAGATCTGCAGTATCCACATGAGTAAATATCTGGGCTCCATACCATGATACCACCCTTTACCAGAAGGAAATGACAAACCCTAAAGGGCGCGACCCTCATAACCTTGCCGCATCTTTCCTGTTTCGACCATTTCCGGGGTGTGAGGTCCTGATGCAGTCTCGTCCACAAAGCTACGCTTTATACAAAAGCCATGCTTTGATCACAAATGATCAACAAATGATCATCAACACACAGCAGCACTTAGCATGCCACACTACCAAATTTGGGAGTATATCACTGATAAATATCAACTACATAACCTCTGAGCTCGTACGTCTCAGAGAAGGGTGTTAAGCTAAGAGAATAAATTCTCCGCCACCAAGCAGAAATGTATTTGATAGAGATCAGTTTAATATCTCAAAGTGTAGTGTCAGACATACAACCATACAAGTCTGTTCCGGGTTCGAACAGAACCGAAGGCACTTCCGAAGAAGCCCTTGCCAATCCGGGTATCCACAATCCCGATCGGACTTCCCATCACATAGGGAAAACTCTATACCGGAGCAACTCAGTGCAGAGTCAATCGACAGGTTATCCTACCGTTCTCGAAGACACCCGGTCTTCAACACCGGTCTTCAATTGCAATCATAACGTCGTATCACTATTCGGAATGGGTTATATGACACAAGGTCCTCTCCCGGCTAATCCGAATAGTAAGCGCCATATTTTAAAACATATGGATATGGGATTTTAGCTAAGTCACAACTTATAAAATCCAAAACTTTTCTTTCAAATGGTTAAACAAATTACCATCTTTAAATCTTTAAACAAAAAGGATTTATTTCACAAAATTTCACCCGGTTTCACAAAGATCTACTCATAGATTTCAAAACAATTCCCATTTCAATTGGATTAACCCAATTAAATCCTTGAATTAAAGATTTATAGCTTTCAAACTCATTTCCAAAGATTTATCTATAACTTGGAAAACAATTTTCCTTTTAGACTTGAAAATCCTTTTAACACAACTTGGAAGTCCATTTCCTATGGGAAAGCAAATCTAATTTATACAAGTTGAAATCTTGGGTTGAATTTAAATTCCAAAACGTCATCTTTAAAAATGGTTTAAAACCCATATAACCCCATTTATATGTTGAATAACTCTTTTTACCCTAGTTCCCAAATCATAGAATTCAATCCCAAATATTGAGTTCAAATTTAAATCAAATTATTTAAATTTCAAAACTCAATTAAGTTATTCAAAATAACTATTTTCAAAAGCTTCAATTCTAATTCCAAAACTAATTTGGATTCAAAAATTCAATCTTTAAAACAATTTCAAAATCTGTGACTTAACTCATTTCCACGTGCAACCCATATTTGTGTGTGTATAGTGTGGTCCAGGGGTTTTACACAATAGTGCACAACATCATCAATCAGCACAGATTCAATTATTACAATTCGATGTGGGTTTCGGATAACCAAATGGAATCCGACTCCCTGTCGCATCGAAATTAAATGTCATTTTACAGGTCAAAGTGTTTGCATAGCAATATATACATCACAGAAATAACAGCCTAGCACAAAGCATTACATAGCATCACATCACATATCAAATATATCAATCCATCACAGAACATCCAATAACAATCAAACATCTTTAATTAAGATGAATAAACCGTGTGGTTATGAATTTGTTATTCACATAATTACTTTTATTTATAATCTTTAAATCAATGATTAATTATCATTAACTGTAATTAATTAAGTTTTAACCACCTTTATTTATTAATCATTTATTTAATTAACTATCTTAATTAATTAACCTTTAATTGAAATTAATTAAACCTTAATTTCTTTTATTAATTGATTTTTCCTCAATTAATTACTTAAATTGGTAAACCCTCAATTTTAAATTTAATTTAAAACAGAATTAAAACTTGTTTAAATTTTTAGATTTTTCATTTTTTTTTTTTTTTTTTTTTTCAAAATAACATTTGAATTCAAATTCAAGTTACACTTGAATCATGTTGCAACTTAAAAATATGAATTTATTCAAAAAGTTTAAAACTGTAAATTTCTCAGGCTTAAACCTGAAATAGTTTTAAATTTAGATTAAAACAGAATTAAAAACTTTGAACTCAAAATTCATTTGAATTCAGTTAAATCTTACATTTGATTTAATTTAAAATCTTTAAAATATGGATTTTATTTAATACTTCGAACTGTAGAATTACAGGTTCAAAAACCTGCAACTGTTTTAATATTGATTTAGAACCAAATTTAAAACTTGTTTTAAATTTAACATATTTCACTTTTGAAAACTTTGAATTCCAAACTCTATTTGAATTCAGATTTAAATTGCATTTAAATCAAATTACAACTTAAAATATGAGTTTCATTAAAAACATTAAAAACTGCAAAACATCTTTCAGGTTTAAAACCTGAAACAGTTTTAATTTTGATTTAAACAGAAATTAAAAATTTGTTTAAATTTAAAAATTTCATCTTTAAAACTTTGAACTCAGAACTCCATTTGAATTTAGTTCAATTCGTACTTAAATCAACCCTACACTAGAATTGAATTCAATTCAAATTTCTTAAAAAAAACTGCAACTCTCTCTGGATTAAAACCTGCAACTGTTTTGAACTTTTGATTTAAAACAGAAATTTAAATCTTGATTAAATTTAAGATTTTACTTCTAAAATTTCGAATTCAAAGCTACATTTGAATTCTGTTTCTACTTCCACCTAATATCAAATTCCCACTCTAAAATTTAAATTTCATTCAACTTGCAAACTCTCAGTTATAAAACCTGAAACAGTTTTGATTTTGATTTAAACAAAAATTAAAACTTTGTTTAAATTTAAAAAAAATTTCATTTTTTAAAAAAAAACTTAACTCAAAACTTCACTTGAATTCAGTATCAATTCATACTTGAATTAAGTTTCCAACCTAAAATATGAATTCCATTTAAAACTGCAAACTACAGAATTTAAGACCAGAAACTGTTTTGTTTTAAATTTTGATTTAAAACAGAATTTAAACTTGTTTAAATTTAAAAGTTCCATTTTTAAAAACTTTGAACTTCAAACCTTATTTGAACTCAGTTTTAACATCCTAAGTTAAACTTTAGTTTGCATTTTATTTCAAACTTTAAAAATCTGGAAAACAGTTTCCTGTTTCTCTTTTTTTTTCTTTTTTTTTTTTTCAAAATAAGAATTCAAACTATTTGAATTCATCCTTAGATTCAAGTTAAATCTTAAGTTCAAATTGCCAGATTTAATTTAACTTTATTTTATTTTTATTTTTTTAAAATTTTAAAATAAACAGAACAGGTTCTGTTGTAAAAACCTGAACACATACACCCTGCACTCCCCTATTTACTTCGAGTGAATATCCCTTCTGCTTCGAGTTTCCCCCACTTTTCCCCGAGACCAACCCGAGGCACAAACTCTGCAACCCAGAAACATCAACCCACCACCATCACAAACATGCACACACCCCTGTGCATTTGTAAACCACCTCCAGCCACCTCTAAACTACATCTCCGACCATCCCCTACCTATCAGTGACCACCCTCACCTAACATCCCTCCACCTCCAGGAAGAACTGCAACATCCCAAATCCCCTAGATTGTCAGATAAAAACCCAAAACCCTTCTTTTGTTCAACCCAGAAAAACTCACTTAATCCCAAATTAAAAAAATATGATTTTAGTGTTAAAAATCAAGTTAAAGTTTATGAATTCAAGTTATGATCCTGAACTTATGAATTACCATGTTTGGATTTTGACAAGCAACCAAGTTCTGTTTATAACCTAAGTTTAAACAGAGATTACTCAAGAGTAATCAAACAAGAACCATTTTGTTTTACTGTATATTAATATTTCCAGGTAGTTTTGAAACAAACATACTCAAGCTATTTTTTTAAAATTGATATACATCCATATAATCTTTCTCTCTGTTATAATCATATCTCTACTTAGATTACATAAAGAGATTTTAGTTTTGGGTCAAACTCAGTTCAGAAAGAACAACAGAGACTATTGCAAACAAACACAGTCAAGCATACTCCTATTACACCCACACATAGATATGCAAAGTTATTTAAGATCAAGCAGAGGTTTAAATTTGAGGGGACAGACATGCATCAACAAACAAGCATGCATTCATACATATGTACACAGCAGATTTATAATATATCTTCATCTTCTAATTTAAAGCATGCAAGTGTACTCAATACCTATGCAACATCCCAAAACATCATTCATCACAAGCATTAAACCATAAAAGCAGAGGTGAAAGTGTTTGCTCACCTTGCTTAAGAAGGAACAGAGATCCCAAACCCTTGAACTGGAATCTGGAACATGCAATTCTTCTTAAACTTCTCTGCCTTTTATCTTTGTTTTGGTCATTATTTCCTCAGGACAAAAATACTAGAGTTAATTATTTATTTATTGCTTCAGATTTTACATTTTTAAATTATGGTTTTAATTGAATTTACCTTAGTTGTTCTGCATTTGATTTTAATGTGTTTGTAATCTGCAGCTCCAGGTTGAAGACTTTGCTTTGCCATATTCCAGATTTTGTTGTTTCATGCTGAGTTGCACTGGGTTGCATTATGAATTTGATCTCAGGTTTGTTTTTAGAAAAACACTGCACTGTTTCTTGCTAACCAAGGCCTGAAGCACTATCAACTTGAAAGATGGAATTATAGCTTGAACTTGTTTTTTTGCTTTCCAGGTTGAATTCAGTTCAAAAAAAAAAAATTTTTTAAGAGAGGTTGCTTAGATCTGCCTCTGGTTTTGCTTCAGATCTTTGATTAGTTGAGTTTTCCAGGCTTTGAGATTTTTTTTTTCATTTGAGATTTCTTTTGTAGTTTCTGGTTTGTGGATTGAATGAAGATGAAGGGATATTGAAACTTGGTTATTTCTCTTTCTTCATGCATGTTCATTTATTTTTCTGTTGAGTGTTGTAGTTTTGAAAAACTAAATCTTTGATGTTACTTGTTTTCAGATTTGGTTGAGATCTAATATGATTGAGCATGGGAAAATGAAGAGTCCTTGTAATTTTTTAATTCTATTATTTTATTTTATCAAATATGCTTGATGCCACTTGTTAAAAACAATCTCAAGCTCTAGATTTTGTTGATTTTCTTACTCTACTACATCTCACATGTGTATGTATTTCTCTTTACTTCCTTGTGTATATTTACATTTTAAACTTTTAGTTCTTGTTTTTATATCTATTTTGTTTATTATTTTCAACTTACATCAATTTGAAGAAAGGAATGATTTTTAAAAAACTCATTTTATTAATAAGTGATTTATTAATAAGAAAGGTAATAAAATTGGAATTTTCCCATATATAGTTTATCACTGATTTTATTTGTTTGAGACCTTTCAATTTATTTTCAAATTGCATTTCCAAGTTTAAAATATATTATAAATTTATATTGACAATTTTAGGGTGTTATTTTATTTTATTTTGAATATTCTATCTTAAAATATATGAAAAAAAAAAAATACCTCTTCATTAATTTTGAAAATTTAATCACAATTCATATTTTTAATCTTAAATTCCCAATTCAAATCTATTTATAACTCAAAAATAGAAATTTTCTAATAAATTCATAATTAAATCCACAATTATATTTTTCAAAATTAAATAATTTGTCAAATTAAACTTGTTCAAAATTCAGGAATGTTACACCTGAATTCCAGAATATCCTGATAAACCTAACTCTTGACTGCCCGTGTGAAAATTGGTGGGCACCCAGAGTTTAGGAAGGAAAACAATAAACTCCGAGTCAGTCATGAGACTGGTGTGAGAACTCAAAATAGTTTATTTTTTTCTTTAAAGTTAAAATAGAGGAATATTTTTAAAAATCAATTCGCAATGCTTTTAAAAATGAGACTACCATAAGACCTCCTGCCACACACACAATGCAAACGCAGACTTGGAGGAGATTTCTTCTTATGCTAGTCAAAGATGCTTGATACGCATTAAAAAGAACATTTGATATTATTACTAGTGCATAGTGTAGAGAATATTTCGAAAGTAGAATATAAATCTTAGCCAGCATAGGTACCATTATATTATGCCTACTATAGCTACCATTTTAAATGGCAGGTTCTACAACTAAAACCGTACAAGTCTCGTATTGTTTCTTTGGATTTCCAACGAATGATCAGGCCAAGGAACTTCCCATTGCCACATGAGAATGCCTCTGGATGGACATTCCCGAGAACCAAACCGGAACTCTACCAACACAAGGCCGGGTTACCCCTAACTGGGTAACTACTGACACGAGCACGCCATTCCCCGATCGTAAACGACCTTTCTCACGGGATCCCGATAACCAACAACCACAAAGTAATAAATTCGCGGTAACCACATAAGTTAAATATTTGGGCTCCATACCATGATACCACCTCTATCCAGAAGGAAATGCACATACCCTTAAGGGAGCTACCCCTCATAACCTTGCTGCTTCTTTCCTGTTTTGACCATTCACGGGGTGTGAGGCTCGACGAAGTCACGTCCACAAAAACATACTTTATACAAAAGCCATGCTTTGGGTCAACAAATGATCATAGAAATGATCACCAAGATAGACGATCAAATAAATGATCCTATCACAAATAATCAACACAATGATCATTTAACAGCAACACTCAGCATGTCACATTACCAAATTGGGAATATATCGCTGATAACTTCAACTATATAACCTCTGAGCTCGTACGTCTCAGAGAAGGGTGTTAAGCTAAGAGAATAAATTCTTCGCCACCAACAGAAATATATTTGAAAGAAATCGGCTTTACATCTCAATTTGTAATGTCAGACACACAATCCATACAAGTCTGTTCCGGGCTCGAACAGAACCGAAGGCACTTACAAAGAAGTCCTTGCAATCCGAATAATCTCTAATCACGTTCGGATTTCCCATCACATATGGAGATCTCAATACCGGGGATCAGCCAGTGCAGAGACAATCAACAAGAAACCCTTTCGCTTTCGAAAATATCCGGTCTTCAACACCGGTCTTCGAATGAAATTCATAACGACGTATCACGTATTCGGAATGGGTTATATGACCCCAAGGTCCTTTCCCTGTTAACCCGAATAGTGAGCGCTTATTTTTAAAAAAAAATAAGTGTGGCATTCAAATTCAAGTAATTCACAACAAATACCTATTTAAAGGTAAATATTGATAGTCGGTTATTGAACTATCAATAGATATGCCAACATCACCAGATTCCAAATAATTTTCCAAATTATTTATTTCCCAAAAAAATATATCTTTATAAGATATACATTCTCCATTCTTTAAGAATAAATCAATATTTATTTTTAAACTCATTTTCCAAATTTCATTTATAAATTCCATATTGAATTTACCTTCCAAAATATTTATGAATATACGATTCCCATTCGTTTTCAAATATTTATTTTCAATTTTTCTTCAAAAAGATAAATTCCAAATATTCACTTAATATTGGAAAAGCATTTCTATACTTATTAAAAATAAGTAATTCGCAGATCTTTTTATTTTCTATACTCAGAAAATATTTTAATATACCCTAATCGAAATTAAGTATATATTTCATTCTTTAAGGAAATCATTCACTTAACCATATTTATTTGGGCCAAAACGAATGTTGCGTAAAACATCATTACGACAACCCAAAATCACTAGTATAGGGATTCGAAATTAAAATAGATATATAAATCCCAATACTATACAAAACATTTCCTTTCGGAAATCATTTATTATAACAACAGTGTTATAATCTACCATTTCCTTCTATTTCTCGAAAACGTCTATTTCAACAATAAATGTTGAAATCTATGGTTTCAAATCTCAATACATTTTAAAACATCTTTAGGTCGTTTTAATTCTATTTAAAACATCACATCCAAAATAATTTCTTTAACATAATATTCACTATTCAAAAACGTGAATATACTTGTTAATAAATTTCATCACTTCTATTCTTTTTATTTTAAAAGATTTATTCACTGTTCAAAAACGTGAATATAATTCCATAAGTAAATTATAACAATTTACTTATTAAAAATAAGTAGTTTGCGGATTTATAAAACAATGTTTATAAATTCTATTTCTATTTATTTTATAACAACTTCCTTTTATAAATTTCCTTAATAAATCTATTCAATTCATATCACAATGATATATTAAAAATTCATATTATAAGTTAAATACGTATAATTTATTTATTTACAAAATCATCCCTTCAAACTTCCCAAATCTATAAATCTTATAACTCCTAAGATTCATTTATTTATCCAAATCTATTCCTTTAAATAGCTTTACAAATTTTATTTATAAAATTCTATTTATAACTTCACCGTTATAATTCTATAAATTTCATTCATTAGTGAAATTCATTCGCAATTCTTTCTAATACTTATAAAGGCTCGTTTTATAATTCCAATATTTTTAATTTATAAATATCAATTTATAAATCTTTTAATATAAAACAATTTATATTACTATTTTAAAACGTCTTTCAGCTCTTTATAATTTCATCATTTTAATTTATAAAATAATCAAATTTCATAAATTCTATAGATTTCATTCCTTTATGAAATTCATTTACAAATCATTCTATCACTTATAAAAGCTCGTTTTATAATTCAAGATATTCTAAATTTATAAATATCAACTTATAAATCTTTTAATATAAATCAATTTATATTATTACTTTAAACATCTTTAAACTCTTTTATAGTTTCATCATTCTGATTTATAAAATAAAATTTTTATAAATGCTATTTTTAAACTTCTTATAATATATTCAGAAATCCCAGTTCAAGCTATTTTAAAACAAAAAAAATCATTAATCTCATATCCTCAAAAATTAACTTTTAACTGTATTTCTCAAAAATCATAATTTTTTTATAATATTAAAATTATAACGTTTATTTATTTAAGATGAATCAATTCCAAAAATATTTTATAAACGTATACTTCCAAAAATTATTTTAGAATCCCTTAAAAATCAAAATCGTGTTTTTTAAACTTTCAAAATTGGATCCGATGATGCAACACATCAATAGTCAATCACGACTTTCAACCATCATATATCATCCATGATAACAATCAAATATCACAATATATGAAATCAAGTAAATATTTGTGAGGAATCCAGTTGGATCCCTCCAACCTGTTTCCCTGCATCCACAGACATTAGCACAATACCCATTCTGTTTCAAGACGGAATATCGCGGTATATGGGATTTTATAAAATATATCCGCTTACTAACGGCGCAATAGGGTCTCATCCGCTATACAATGCGGGAAATCAATCAACTGCAATATATACATATGCCAATATATATATATTGCTATATATATAATACAATACCAATTCCACTTCGAGGTGGAATATCGCGGTATATGGGTGTAATAAATAACCTCCGCTTACTAACGGCGTATAGGGTCTATTCACATCCAATATCTATATATATAACAATCATCATTCAAGCCATCAATCATTCAATCAACAAATTTTAAATCTAACTATTTAAAATTTAAATAAATCCTTATGAGTGAGAAGTTCTCACCTTTGCTTTTATTAGCAATCCATTTCCATCTTGACTTGATTTTCTTGATTTATACCTTGTATAAATGTTTACACAATTTATTAATATTCGAATAGATCTAATAATAAATTTTCATTAGATAATTTTAATTCATCGGTGATTTCATTTTTAATAGTTAAATTACTGATAGTTTTATTTAAATCAATCTCTTGTTAAATAAATTTATTTTAACAAATTTTTCTTTTAAAATAATTCTAACTAGAAATCCCCAATTGAATTAAATTTCCTTATTATAAATTAAATCAACTAATTTTTTTTTAAATAAAATTATTTTCCTTTTACAAAATATTTTCATTTGAAACTAAAATTTCTATTCAACTAATAATTTAGTTTTAAACTAAATTTTCTTCAAGTTTTTAAAATCCCTATTATGATTTATTTCTAATCTATATACATTTATTAAAATTCGAACAGATTCCTTTAACAAGTTTATTTAACCAAGATTTTATTTTTAACAAATTTTCTTCTTTTAATAAATTTAAATTTTCCAATGATTAAATTTTAAACCAATTTTCTCCTAAAAAAAATATTTAGCAATCAAAATAATTCCCTAAGTTAACTAAACAATTCAATTTTAACCAACGATACACTTTTAATTAATGATATCAAAGAATTAATTTTAAACTAATTTTCTTTAACAAATCTATTTAACTAAATTCTTTTAAATAATTAAATTTATCTAACTAATTCTTTTACTTTTAAATTAATATCTTTAAATCAATTTCTTTTAATATTTATTTGTTTAACTAAAATTTTGGTTTTTTTTTTAAATTAAAATTTTCTTTTAATATAACTTACTCGTATTTACTTATAATATGATATATTATTTCTTTACTGCAAATATTTGTTTCTTCTATTTAAATCAAATTTAACTTAAAACTGTATATATAACCTAAATTTCTAGTTCCTTAAAATAAAATATTAACTAAAAATTAACTTTCAAAAGTTCAATATTTTACTGTATAAATTTAAATACTGATTTCTAAATAATCAAAGAGTTTAAATTGTTTAAACTTACTATCTGTATTTTTCTATACTTATATATATACATATATATTTATAAATCCTTATAGTTTTTAAAATCTTATATATTAATTAAATTTATTCCTAATTTTAAATAAATTAACAAACTGTTTTATTTTATTTTATTTTTTTATTCAATAACAATTTATATATATATATATTTATATTTTAATTTACTGTCTTTAATAAAAATTTTGAAAAACAAAAAAAAAATTAAAACTACCTCACTGTGAAAATCAACAGCTCGAGCTCGAGCCTCCACTTCGTCGTTTCGTGTTCGCCCAAACCCACTCCATCGCGGCATCGCCGCCTCCATGCCCTAAATTCCAATCGCAACTCCCTCCTTACGCGAATCCAGCTGCCGCGACCACCATGAATCGAGGATGCGACCTTCCCCTTGTCCTCTGCCTTTGCTCGATTGAGCTTCCAACAGCGGCGGCGACTCACGTGAGCCACCCCTCTTCATATTGCAACATCAATCCTACTGCCCTATCACGAAGTTGCTCGCGACTTGCCTGCGCCTTTGGTCCCTGCCCTGACCAGCATCGTGCACTCGAGCTCCTCGATTTCGGTAAATTGAATTTGAGGAAAAAGGAATTAAAAGTAGCGGCCATGGCTATTGATTTTTGAACGATAGGATTTGTTTTCGTGAGTTTGTGAATTTTGAACAGGAAAAAGATAGGCCCTCCAACGATTTTGAACTCGAACGAGAATTTTATTACACGAAGCTTGGCCATTTTTATCTCTGGCAATTTGATTTCGATTTAAATTTTTGGTCTTTAGACAAGAGGGAAGGGAATATTTAAAATTGAAAGGGCACGGGCTGCATGATTTCGTATCGTGATTTTAGGCATAATTCACGGAAGGGAAGAAGCTGATGTTGACAAATTATAAATTTAAATTTAAATTGAATTTGATTTAAATTTCAACGCGTTTATCTATCGTACGATCACACAACAACTCCAAACGTTACGAAATTTGAAATCCAGTAATAATTCAATATTACAGACTCAATGGAACTGGTTTCGTCGAATTCCGAGACTTTGCCTCGAAAGGCTATTTTTAAATATCGATTCAAACGATAAGAATTTCAAAACTGAACAATTCACTTCCAAATTAAATTCTGAAGCTTCTATTATTTTCAATATTATCAATATGAATTTTACAAGCCTTTGAAATATTTTTAATTGGCTTAAAATTGAAGATTCAAATTTTTATTCAACTTTCAATAGATTAAATTCTAAAATTTAATCGCCAAATTCAAAGTTATATTGAAAATTCAATCCAAACCATCATTCAAATATTTAAAATTAATTAAATATTCTCAAAATAAATTATTTAAAATTCAGGGTCGTTACAGATTAAAGGTTAGTAATTAATTTAACTTAGAGATAAATTAAATTAATTTTAGAAATGATCCATCTTGCTTATGAATGATTTAATGATGATTAAACGCCTTGAATTGATTAGTATCTCTGATATGAAATGTTATGTGATATGATATGTTGGGTGGACAATGATAATATGGTTACCTATTGATGATAAATTGATGTGTGAAATAAGTGATATCTATATCAAATTATGAATTTTTTAAATTAATACGAGTTACCCCGGGTTTTATTAAGTTCTATTCTTTGTATTCCATGTTGGATGGGTTTACTCACGCTGGTTTCCAGCCTGACCCGGGTGTTACTTTAATGTAATGCTCGGGTCAGACCGAATATCACATATTGTCAGGAAAGGACATTCTGGAGCTCAGGAGGCGAGGTGGATGGCAGGAACGTATGGGGTATTCCCGCTGTGATATGTTATAGTTTATCTAGGATAGGTTCTTTTAAACTGTCCAGTGTTGTGTAATGGTTCTAACTCTGATGTAAAAACAAATAAGTGTAAAGATACAGATCTTCTTTTTAAAACTATTATTTATGTGATATTATATTTTATCTGCTGCGAATGTGGGATTCTGAGTTTGAGTTCTCTGTTTCTTCTTCTTTCTCTTTCTTCTTTTCACTAACTATCTAGAATTTTCAGGATTGAAATTTCCGGGTCGTTACATTTGGTATCAGAGCTGAAGGTTAAGAGAAAACCTTGGCTCTGGTGGGATTACTCATTAAGGTTAGGGTAAGTGGTACCCTAGGATGAGTTAAGTGTGTGTGTGTGTGTCTATATATATATATATATATATATATATATATATATGAGCGTACTTGTTATTTTCTTATATAAAGATTTTAAATGATTTTATATAAGAATATATTTTGATATATAAAGCAATATTTCTTTCTAATAAATATTAAGGGAATTGGTTGTTAAATTTTTGGGATTAAATTAAGTGGTATTAGAAATACAACCAAACTGAAATTAAATAAAGATAAGTTTTAAATGGATTCAAACTGAAATTGAAATCTTAAATTCGAGCAGTGTTTTAGAATAAGATGATAATGAATGGCTTTAGATATGATAATCTTGGTTATTATCATAAATAATTGTCGTGTTTAATAATAAAATGTGTATTAATGAGTAAGAAAAAATGAAATGTTTTAAGGAAGTAACCATTTAAAAAGAGAATAACTTATAAATTTGAAAGGATGTAAATCAAAGTGGGTTTCTAACTATGAAGTTCTGAATTCTAAATCTAAACATTTGAAATTGTTTTCAAAGTGTTAAAGGAAATAATATTATTCGAATTATTTTGAATGTAATCTTATTTTAGAATAAGAAGTTGTTTGGAAACTTTAAAAGAATTTTTTTTGAATTAAAACCAAGGGTGGTTTAAATTTTAAAATTCGGCTTGGTGGGCCAAGAAGGAAATATGTATATATGTGAGGAATATACATAATATCAAAGATGGTATGAAATAAACTCTAAATGTTGAGTTTTAAATTTTGGAATGAAATGTGAAAACCCAAAGTGATATGTTTTTGAACTTGTAGACGGGAAGGTATTTTGAAACTTTAATGGGAATTCAAATTATGTAAATTTGACTGAATTAAGTCAATTGAATTTAACTTTGAGGAAGTTAAATAAGTTTGAATGATCAACCTGATTTGGAAATTTCAAGATGAAATTAAGATTTAACTTGGGAAGTTAAATGGTTGATTGGATTGAGAGTTTGAGTGATCTCAAATTGGTTTTGAGATCCGAAAATTGGAAATAGATGGATGTTCTAAAATAATTTGAATAATACCATCCCGTTGTTATTAATAATCTTTAAAATGTGAATTGGTTTTGTTTAAAGAAATGGATGTTGTAATATACCTAATATTAAGGTAAAATTGAATCATTTTGGACTTAAAATTTGAATGTTTTAAATAAAAGTTCGAAGGTTTGGTTTCAAATTTGAAATTTGATGATAAATTGAATTCCAAAGATTGAATTGTTAAAAAAGGAATTGAATTATTATTTGAAGTTTTAAATAAGTTAAAAATGAAATTTGGATTCAGAATTAAATGGTTTAAAGATGTAAGTTGATTTGATTTAAAAGATAAAATCAACATTTAAAAATTTAACTAGAATTTATAATTCGAGATGGTTCAAAATTGAGATTTAAATTAAATTAGTTCAAATTGTATTTGATTTGAATTAAATGGTATTGTGATTGAATATGTATAGGTTTAAAATTTCAAATGAAAAATTTGAATTGGATTAACTTGAAATGAAATTGAAGTTGAATGGGGTCAAATTCAAATCCGAATTGGGATTTATTCAATCAGGAATTGAGATGATTTGAAATTGAAATGGGTTCAATTTGAAGTTAGTCCAAATTGATTTGAATAATTTGGAATTGTAATTAAAGTTGAATAAGTTCAAAATCAAATGGAATTTTATTTGAATTTGGAAAGAAATTGAGATTAATTCAACTTGTATTGGGGATAAATCAAGTTCAAGGGAAATTGAAGTTACTCAAATTGGAATTGAGTCAATTTAAATGGATGTGGAAATTTAAATTGAATTGATGAAAATGGAGATTGGGAATTAAACAGTTTGGCTCTGGTCTATTTTCAAATAAATTATTTGTATATAAACTGTTTTAAATCTATTTTCCTAACTATTTACTATACAACTTTTCTTTTAAAAACCCAAGACTATTTTATACTTATTTTACAATTATTTTTGAAACTATTTTACAAATGTTTTACAAACTAATTACTATTCATCAACTACTTATTACTGATTACTATTTTACAAACTATTTTACTATTATTTAAAAAAAATTCTATAACCATTTGACTATTTTCTTTTTATTTTACAATTACTTAACTGTTTTACAGCTATTTTACAAAATCGTAATTATTTTTCAACTACTTATCTATTTTAAAATCTTTCAAGCTATTTTCTAAATTTAAGCTAGACAGAGTCCAAACTGATTTGATTAATATCCATTTGAGATAAGAATTGAGGTGATAATCCAACTGAGGATTTAAGCAATTGTGAGTAAGTGAATGAATATCGAAGTGAATGTGAATAGAAATGGAATTGATTTGACTAATAACCAATAATGATAAATACGCAGGATGAACGTATGTCATTCTATTCGCATAGCGATTTGATCCAGATTCGAGCACAGAATTTCGAGATAGTTATATCGATCCGATTTGGGATTTTTCACTCAATTTTCGACGGCGAACCTGGATGTGGATTGTCGATTGGTTCTTTATATTCTCTATCATAGTTAGGCAATGCAAGGAGAATGACGGTTTCCAATCAAGAAACCAGATCTGTGTCCGCACTAAGAAGTCGGATGGACGATACTAGTTCGGAAGTGAAATTGTGTGATCGAGTGAGCGATCAGATTGGTATAGTGTACGGATGATATGTGTATATCGTACAGATTTGAATGAAATTTATATTGAAAAGAGTAATCAAGTTGGAATATTTTGTTTTGAATAAACAAAATTATATATCTTTGTTGTACAAGATGAAACTTCCCTTGTTGAATCTATAACCAGAAGAAAGGGGTTTTTGAATGTTTTTGAAGTATGAAAAGGGTTTTATACAAGTTTGAAGAGATCCAAAGATTTTTTAAAGTTATATATATCTATATGTATATATATATAAAGGATCTTATGAGGATTTTGGGAAAAGGTTTTGGGAACCTTTGGATTTGGAAAGGCTTTTGATTTTTGGGTAAAATCAATATTAAAATTTGAAAAGCCTAGTTTGAGAATTATCGATTTTTGGATAATCGATTTTGTGTAAAGGAGCTTTGTATGAGATCATACTAGTTGTATGATTTGAAAGATACTATATGTGTATAGTATAAATTATTTTGATGATGGCTCTGGGGAAAAAGGCGCTCCCTTGAAATGAACTTCTCCAGAGTGCCACCGGGTGGTGCTGCCTTGAACCCCAAGGCGGTTCTAAAGTTGATCCTGTGAGGAGTCCAAACAAAACTTGTTCCTGAGGATTATGAGTATAGTATACCATAGCGAAAGTCGTGTTTGCCGCTAAGAGCCAACAGTCTGCGTTTGATTTTATATCGGTAGACTGTGACCTATGGTAACATAGCGAAAGTCGTGTGTGCTGCGAGAGCCAACAGTCTGCGTTTGATTTTATATCGGTAGACTGCGACCTATGTAGGAGTGGAGAAGTTTCATTTCGTCAGCGAAAATCAGTGGCCGCAGAGAGCCTGCAATTACATGGACTTTTGCTGTGATGGCAACGTAACCCTAGAATGTAACTGAGATCTGTCGTGGGTTCCATGGCGTAATCGAGAGGCCGTGGAGAGCCTGCAGTTACATGGACTTTTGCTGCGATGGCAACGTAACCCAGGATGTAACTGCGACCATGGATGGGGGTGATGATTTCTAGAGCATTCTCACTAAAGATATTTCCTCTATTTTCAAAAACTATTTTCTATATTTTCAATAAAATTATTATCCAAGTATTTTCACTTGGAATTGTAAATGGGTCTGCTAAGTACTTATAGATTTTCAGTCGTACGCCTGATCAACGTATGACCGAATGTCTGCAAGAACAAGGATGGACTGGTTTAGACATCGAGTTATAAAAGTTTTTTTATAAAACCATTTTATAATATTTTGTAGATTTTAAAAGTATTTTAAAAGTATTTCAAAGAATAATTTTTCTAATAATAAGCATTTTCATAAATTCTGGCTTCGTTCCTTTTCGAGGACGAAAAGATTCGAAGCGGGAAGGAATGTGATAACCTGGAACTTCAGAATATCTGTAACTGCTAAAGTAACTGAATTTAATTATTGAGAATACCGATTTATAGATTGAACAGATAAGAATTTTGATAATAATGGAAATCTGAATATAAGTAATATAAACTGAATTTTTACATCTGGATAAATAACTATTTGAATTAAATTGATTTGATAATTTTCTTTTATAATTTTTATATAAATTGCCAATTTTTTATTTTTAATTAATATTAATAATGTGTTGTTTTTATATATAGATCTAAATAGATTTTAATAAAAATAAAATTGTTATTTCAAATTAAATGTGTAATTATTTGACTTTAATTTGGATTTTTCTTTTAAAATCTAATTTGAATTTAAAGTTTGAAATTCAATTTTTTTTTTTTAAAGTATTTGGGTCTTAAAATATATGTTTAAGCTTGTATTTATATATAATTGGTTTTTTTTCTATAAAGTTATCTATATATATAAGTAAGTATTTCTAAATTAATAAATTAAGTTAAAAAGTTTTTATTAACATTTAAAAATAAGTAGGATTACTTAAAATAAAAAAACAAAAAAAAACATATTACAAATGTAAATTTCTAAGGGCCTAATATATGACATGTGTTGAGTAATAGATAAAACAAGATGACAAATGGTGAAAATTAATACAAGTGGCAATTTATTTTTCTTTATTTAAAATAAATCACAAATAAACTTATATAAAACTTAATGCTTCTTCTTTTCAAATTTTTTCCTGTTCTCTAGTCAAAAATAAAGAAACTAGCCTGCATTTCTTCTATCAGTGATAAAATAACCTGCAAGCAAACCTGAATTTTGAACAAAAGCAATCTCCAAGCAAATTCATCTAGGACTCAACAACCCAGATCAGTAAGCGAATCAAGTGACAAGATCAAAGAAGAAGAAAAAAAAGAATTTCCAGTTTTTTTCCCATCTTAGGCCTTCTCTGTTTTCATTAGAGGTGAGTAAACTTAACCCCTAAAATTAGTTTAAATCTTATGTTGTGTAATGTCTTGTGTAAATCTTATAATGTAGGTTATCATCTATGGGTGCATTCTCTAAAATCATGTTGGTTTGAAGGTATACAAATATGCATGTCTGTAAACCCGTATATGACTCTGTACCTACCTTTGTTATATACTCACATGGAGGATTTTGAAGAAAAATCATATTCTCTTCATACATTCTCCTTTAGGCTTCAGTTCTCAAACAATTTGTGTTTGTTTGTGTATAATCTAGACTTTTAAAATAGGTTCAAGCATTATAAATTTTGAAATTTTTTGGATTCAAGAAAACACGGTGAAAATGAAAAAAATGTTTAAAAAAAGTGTTGTAATTTGTGGATCAGATTATATAATTTGAATCTACTCTGGAAAATGGGATTTTTAAGATGAAAATCTCGATTTTTAGATTTGAGTCGAGCGTGCATTTTGGAGTGACCAGAAATGGGTTTTCGAGCAAGTTCTGATGGTCGGGAATTCTTTGGGGGTCAAGGATTCGACTGGAGTTAGAGGAAGAATTGGCAAAATCGGGAAAAATGGTGGCTGTGGTGGTCTATTGTCGGAGTATCGGTGTGATAACCCGAATTCTGAGTATCTGTAAATTGGTAAGTAACTGGGTTAGTTAATAGAAATACTAATTCTAACTATTAAAATACTGTTGTAAAAAATGAAATGAATAAATCTAAAAATTTATATTCATATCTAGAAAATAATTATTTAATAATATCCTAATATGATTATTTAAAAATGGGTAAAACTTATTATCTTCAACATAAATTTAATAATATGTTTGTTTAAATCAACATATACATATTTATTTGAATTGATTTTAAGTTGTATTAGATTTGAAGTGGAATTTAAAATTGAATTAAAAGGAATATAAATCTTAAAATGGGAATAATAATATGGTTTGGAAAGTATTTATTTAATAGGAATAAGTACAAAAGCTTTTAACTAGCATTTAAAAATGGATTAAATAATTTTAAATGATTAGTTTCATTTTATTTTCTTTTAAAAAGTTCTATTTATTTAAAACTAGAAAAGTATTTCTTGATTTATAAATGTATTTGTTTATTAGGAATTCAATAAGACAAGTTTTTTTTAAATCATTTAAAAATAATGTAAATATGAATCATTATAAGTGTTAAGATCTAAAACTCCTTAAAAGAACATGTGTTAAGAAATTCAATGGGTTTAGTGACAAGTGTCATTTTTATTGTAATTTTTTTTTATAAATCTAACATAAACTTGTATGAACAAACTTCCTCTTTATTTATTTATTTTTCCTTTTCATAGAGCTACAAACATTTCACAAATCAGAAAGAAATATACCAAACTCAAAACCCTTCTTCTCAAGCCTATAAATTTAACCAAGAATTAAACAACAGTAATTCAAAAACATTGCAAGCCTGGAAAATCAGAGTTTCAATCCTAGAAGCATGTAACAGTTCAAACTAAGGGATGTTGAAAAATTCAGCAATTCCAGATTCAAAAAAAAAAAAATCATTAAACAACAACACTCAATGACCTGCATGCAACTGCAAATTTCAGACCAAGCTTGCATTCTCATATCTGAAGCATGCCTGCAAGGTTGTGGATTAAGGAGCAATAGCATTTTAAAACAAGATTTTTACATCAACTGCATTCAAATAACTCAAGTTTAAAAGCAAAAGGGGGCTTTCAAAAATCTGAAGCTTTGTTCTGCATGTGGAAAATGTGAGTAAACAGAACCTTAATTTCTTTTCTGTTGCATGCAGCAAAAAAATGCAAAGTAAATTTGGGTAAATGGTTTGCATGTGGAAAATGTGAGTAAACAAACCCTTAGAACTTTAATAAGTGGTAAGTTTTAGATGCATAATTTTAGTGGTGAGGTTTACATATGTTCTTGAATATGAATGCTTGAGGTATACTTATGTTTGTCTGTGTAAAGCCTGTACATGTTTAAGTATATTCCTACTCTGTTAAAAATTCAGGCACGAAATCCTTAGAAAATTTATTTCTTCCAAAATTCAAATTTAAGCTATGATTTCTTAAACAAAGTAGGATTATAACAGAGTAAGGTTAAATTTAAAAATAGTTTTAGATGTTTAAACTTAGGAATTAGTTCCAGGATATGAACTAACAGTAGGAATCAATTAAAAATCAAAAATCAATATTTATAATTCTGAAATTTGATCCTGTTATCATATTAGTGTTGTAAAATGGTGATTTTTGACATAAATTTCATGATTTTTAATATTGAATTTGTTGAGAATTTTGGAATTAATCGAATTTGCAAATATCGTCGATATCGGTTGATCGGCATGTTATAATTGGACGAAACTTGGACTGGAGATGACTCGTGTGTCAGGGATGTTGGGAAAATTGGCGAAGGGAATTCTAGATGAACATGGTGTAGTGGCGAGGCCATAGTAGGGTTTAAGGTGGTTGATTTTCTTGTTGCGTTCTTGAGCTCTGAACAAAGTGATGGCAGGTGAAGGGCCTTGCGGTGTAGGGGAAGATGGTAGAGGGAAGCTAGATGGTCGACTCGGTTTGTTCTGATGGTGATCAGTGGCGGAGGGAGTCGAGTCGAGGCGGATTGGGTATGGTGCATTCCTTTGCAGTTGTGGACGGAGGGCCGATTTGTAAAATTGGATTTGATCGCGAATTCTGTATACGTGGGATGATTAGGGTATTATTTTTGGTATGGGGCGATGATCGGCGGCAGTTTTTCAGGGGTTGGCTGCTCGTGCAGGTGCACGTGTGTGCGTGCACGATGGTTAAGAGTAAAGGTGAATAAGAGGAAGAATGGAAGAACCTGGTGAGGAACAGGAGAAGATGTAGTGGCCAAGGGAATTTGGGCCGAAGGAATGTGGGCCAAAGATATAGGGCACGCTAAATTAATTAATTAAGAGAAGAAGGCAAGTTAGAGAAGGAGGAAAGTATGGGGTTACGTATGATTTTGGGCTCGGAAATTTGTTTGGTCCTTTAGCTTAGTTAGATTTACCCAAGTATTTCAAATAAATTTTGTTTTTATAAAATAAGACTATTATATGATTGTATTTCTATGTGATTTCAAATGAAAATTTTATAATAATTTAATTAAGTAGTTAATTAAGATTTTGGCTTTGTCGTGTTCGGTCTGGTGTGCTTTATTTTGAGAATATTGATTTGGCTAGAGTTTCTTTAACCTGTTACTAAATACAAGAGTTTTAGCTGGAGCGTTAATCCATATGTTTTCAAATTAAAATGAATCGTAAGAGTGTTAACCTAGTTTTTAAATTTATTTGTTATAAACAGAAGTTAAGAATTTATGTAATGAATAATTTATCTTAATTTTAAATTATGTTTTGTTAGCAATAGTAATTAAGGTATAATAGATTAACAAAGGTTTAATTTACGTAATTAAATTAAGATAAATTAAATTGTGTAAATTAATCGAGTGTAATTGACTACTTAATAAATATTTGAGTAATCAAGGTTAATCAATAAAGAAATAATTAATTAATAAGTAATTAATGGGTAAATTACTTAATGTTAAGAAGATTATGAAAATAATTACTCAATGAAGTAATTAAAGAAAATTAATTACTCAGTGTGATTAATTAAGTTAATATAGTACATCTTTAATTCGTTGGGTTTAATAAATTAAACATAATCATTTGATGTTAAATTAAGTTTAATTACTGTAATTATTGGGTTGTAATTACTTAGTGAAGTAATGAATGCATAATTACTGGATGTAATTAGATTAAAGGAAATTACTTACTGGAAAGCGATTAAGGATCATTACATATGGAAAGTGATTGAGGGATAATTACTCAATGTAATTAAAAGGTCAATTAATGTAATTAATCAAGGAGTTGATTTAATGAATAAAGTAATTAAGGGAAGTTAATTATTAATTAACCAAGATTGATTAATGAATTATATTGTTTTGAAGATTTTTAATTTAAGTAATTAATTAAAGGATTATTACTTTATGTAATTGAAGATAATTAATCAAGGATGATTGGTTAAGTGGATGATTAAAGGATGATTGATTAATTAATTTATTTGTAATTAATTAAGGTGAAATAAGCAGGATTTAGGGTAGTTGAAGTAATTGATTTAATTTGTTAGAAATGATATAACTAATCTATTTGCTTATGAATAATTGAATAATATTGCATGCCTTAGATTGGTTGATTTCTCAAATATGTGATATGATATAATGTGCATAGGTGACACTCTGTATTTGAAGATTGAATAATGTTTCATTTGAATAACTTGGGTTAATATGATGTGAGATTCGGAGAGACCGGAGTCGGGTATTAGCTAATACCCGAAACCACTTCGATTCCTTATAGGTTGATATGTGAAACCATTAGGCTGGTTTGGGATGATTTAAGTGAATTGGACCCATTAATCTAAGTTATGACACTTAGAAATTGATGTGTGAATTTATGATATCTATAACAACTTGTGAAGTTGTAAAATTGATATTAGTTACCCGGGTTTATATAAGTTGTATGCTTTTGTCATTCATGTTAGATAGGTTTACTCACGCTGGTTTCCAGCCTGACCCGGGTGTTACTTTGATGTAATGCTCGGGTCAGACCGAGTATTACAGATTTTCAGGTAAGGACGTTCTGGAGCTCAGGAGGAGAGCTGGAGGGCAGGATCGTATGGTGTTTTCCGCTGTGATATGCTATGTTATAACTAGAATATGTTGTCTTAGACTATCCACTGTTGTGTATTGATTGTAACTCTGATATATATAAATGTGAATATACTGATAAGTTTTTCTTTGTAAAACTATTATTTATGTGATATTATATTTTATCCGCTGCGAATGTGAGATTCTGAGTTTGAGTTTTCTGTTTCTTCTTCTTTCTTTTTCTTCTTTTCACTAACTATCTAGAAATTTCTGGATCGAAATTTTCGGGTCGTTACATTTGGTATCAGAGCAGAAGGTTAAGCGAGAACCTTGGCTCCGGTAGGGAATACTCATTAAGAAAAGGGTCAATGGTACCCTAGAATGAGTTGAGTGTATAAATATGAGAGAGCGTACTTGTTATTTTCTTATATAAAGGTTTTTAAATGATTTCAAAAGTAAATGAATCTTATATAAGAAATAGATTATCTATTATATTAAGGAAATTGGTTGTAGTATTAATTAAATTAAAAAGTAATAGTAAGAATTAAGTGGTAATAGAATTACACCAAATTGAAATTAAATTAAAGATAGGTTTGAAATGGATTCAAACTGAAATTAAATCTTGAAATTGGGAAAGGTTTCAGGATAAGGATAATCAATTAATGTAATTAATTAAACTTTATTTAATGAGAATAATTAATGGATAATAATTGGAATTAATAAATAAGAGGGAGTTACTTAATGAAGTAACTATAGGCAAGTAATTTAAGGGACAATTACTTATTGAAGGTAATTAAGAAATAAGTTAATTACCGAATCTGATTAATTAATGATGTAATTAATTTAAAGAAATAACAAATAATATTATTTAATGCATATGAATGAAATGGTCTTATTTCAAACAAGAGTTGTTTGAAAATTTAAAAAGAAATTTGTTTTGAATTAAAAACCAAAGGTGGTTTAAAAGTTTAAAGTATAACTTGGTATGTAAAAGAAATTAATATGTATATATGTGGATATACATAATATCAAAGTTGGTTTGAAATAAACTCTAAATATTAAGTTTTGAATTTGGAATAAGATGTGATATCCAAGTGATAAGTTTTGTACTTATAAATGGGAAAATTATTAAAGTGAAGTTTAGAATTTTGAAATTTGAAATGGAGAATTCAAGTTTGAGTGAGGTTAATCAGGATTGATTGAATTTAACTCGGAGGAAGTTAAATAAGTTTGAATGAACAATCTGATTTGGAAATTTCAAAATGAAATTGAGATTTAATTTGGAAAGTTAAAAGGTTAATCTGAATTGGGAGTTTGTGAGATCTCAAAATGGCTTTGAGATCTGGAAATTGTAAATTGATGGATGTTTTAAGATGAATTGAATGATATCATCCTATTGTTGTTAAAAATATTTAAGTTGTGAATTAGATTTGTTTAAATGAATAAGAAATGGAGTATGGTAATCCATTGTTGGGATAAAAAGGTAAATTGATTTAAAAGAATTAAATCAACATTTGAAGTATTAACTCGAATTTATATAATTCGAGATGGTTTAAAATTTGAAATTTAGTTCAAATTGAATTTGATTTGAATTGATTGAAATTGTGATTGAAGATGTATGAGTATAAGATTCAAATGGAAATTTGAATTGGATTAATTTGAATGATTTGAAATTGAAGTGGGTTCAATTTGAAGTTAGTCCAAATTAATTTGAATAATTTGGAATTGTAATTAAAGTTGAATAGTTTTAAATTCAAATGGAATTTGAATTGAATTTGGAAGAAATCAAGAATAATTCAACTTGATTTGGAAACAGAGTTTGAAATTGGGATTAATTCAAACTGGAGTTGAAATGAATTGAAATCTATTTGAATTAGTAGAATTTGAGATCAAGGTTGAATAAAATTAAATTTGGAAAGAACTGAGGTTAATTCAACTTGGATTTGGATTGAATCAATTTCAATGGAAATTGAAGTTATTTAAAATTGGAATTGGGTCAATTTAAATGAAAGTGGAAATTTAAATTGAATTGATGAGAATGGAGATTGGGAATTTAACAGTTTTGACTCTGGACTATTTTTAATATAAATTGTTTTAATGTAAACCTATTTTTCTAAGCTATTTATTATATATACAACTTTTCCTTTAAAAAGCCAAATTTTCTTGTACTTGTTTTACAATTATTTTTGAAACTGTTTAACCATTTTCTAACTATTTTATAAACTAATTACTATTTTCAACTACTAATTACTATTTTATAGCTACATTGCAATTATTTAAAATTCCTATGACTATTTAACTATTTTCCAATTATTTTACAATTACTGAACTATTTTACATCCATTTTACAAAATAGAAATTATTTTCCAACTACTTATCTATTTTAAATTTTTCAATCTATTTTCTAAATAAATTGGTCGGAGTTTAAACTGTTATTGGTTAAATACCCAATCGAGATAAGAATAGAGGTGATAATCCAAACGGATTGAAGTAATTCTGAGTAAGTGAATGAAAATCAAAGTGAACATGAATAGAAAGAGAATTAATTTGGCTAATAACCAATAAAGACAAATACATAGGGTGTACGTATGTTATTCTATTCGCATAGTAATTTGATCCAGATTCGAGCATAGAATTTCGAGGTAGTTATATCGATCCGAGTGGGATTTTTCACTCGATTTTTGATGGCGAACCTGGATAAGGATTGTTGATTGGTTCTAGATGTTCTCTATCATAGTTAGGCTATGCAAGGAGAATGACGGTTTCTGATCAAGAAACCAGATCTGAGTCCGCACTAGAAAGTCGAGTGGACGATACTAGTTCGGAAGTGAAATTGTGTGATCGAGTGAGCGATCAGATTGGTATAGCGTATGGATGATATGTGTACATCGTACGGATTTGAATGAAAATGATATTGAAAGGAGTAATCAAATTTGAATATTGATTTTGAGAAAACAAAGTTAAATATCTTTGTTATATAAGATAAAACACCCCTTGATGAATCTTTTGTCGGAAGAAATGGTTTTTGAAAATGTTTGAAGTATAAAAAGGAGTTTATGCAAATTTGGAATGATCCAAAGTTTTGAAAGATTTTATATATCTGGATATATATATATATAAAGGATCATATGAGGATTTTGGAAAAGGTTTTGAGAACCTATGGATTTGGAAAGGCTTTTGATTTTTGTGTAAAATCAGTATTATATTTGGAAAGCCTAGTTGAGAATTATTGATTTTGGGATAATCGATTTTGTATAAAGGAGTTTTGAATGAGATCATACTGAGTTTTGAATGAGATCATACTAGGTGTATGATTTAAAGATACTATATATGTATAGTATAAAATGTTTTGATGATGCTCTGGGGAAAAAGACGCTCCCTTGGAATGGACTTCTCAGGAGTACCACCGGGTGGTGCTGCCTTGAGCCCCAAGGGGGGTTCTAAAGTTGATCCTGTGAGGAGTCCGGACTAAACTAGTTCCTGAGGATTGTTGGGTAGCGAAAGTCGATGGCGCTGATGCCTACAGGGGCATTTGGGATATGCTGTGACGACAGTGTAACTCGATGTCGCTGCGATCTACTGTGGGGACCATAGCGAAAATCGTGTGGAGGATGAGTGTCAACGGTCTACACTTGATTTTGCCGGGAAGGCAACGCAACAGCGGTAGACTGCGATCTATGGTCAAGTGGAGTGGAGAAGTTTCATTTTTGGCAGCGAAATTCGAGGGCGCTGATGCCTACAGTTATATGGGTTTTAGCTGTGATAGCTACGTAATCCCAGTTGTAGCTGCGATCTGTAGCGGGTTCCATGGTGTAATCGTGGGGCGCGGAGGCCTACAGTTATCTGTGGATTTTGTCGGGACGGCAACGTAATCATCGGGTTAACTGGGACCATGGATAGGGGTGATGATTTCTAGAGCATTCTCACCAAAGATATATCCTCTATTTTCAAAAACTGTTTTCAGTACTTTCGATAAAATTATTTTTCAAGTATTTTCACTAGGTGTTGAAAATGGGTCTGGTAAGTACTTATAAATTTTCAGTCGTACGCCTGATCAATGTATGACCGAATTTCTGTGAGAACGAAGATGGACTTGTTAAAACATCGAGTTATAAAAAGTATTTTCATAAAATCTATTCTATAATGTTATATTTTTTTTCAAAGTGTTTTAATAATGATTAAGGAATATTTTAACTGGTTTTAAAATATTTAATAAATTCTGGCTTCGATTCTTTTCGAGGACGAAAAGATTCAAAGGGGGGAGGAATGTGATAACCCGAATTCTGAGTACCTGTAAATTGGTAAGTAACTGGGTTAGTTAATAGAAATACTAATTTTAACTATTAAAATACTAATTGTGAAAAATGAAACAAATAAATCTAAAAATTTGTATTCATATCTAGAAAATAATTATTTAATAATCTCCTAATATGATTATTTAAAAATGGGTAATACTTAATATCTTCAACATAAATTTAATAATATGTCTGTTTAAATCAACATATACATATATATTTGAATTGATTTTAAGTTGGATTAGATTTGAAGTGGACTTTAAAATTGAATTAAAAGGAATATAAATCTTAAAATAGGAATAATAATATGGTTTGGAAAGTATTTATTTAATAGGAATAAGTACAAAAGCTTTTGACTAGCATTTAATAATGGATTAAATAATTTTAAATGATTAGTTTTCATTTTATTTTCTTTTAAAAAGTTCTATTTATTTAAAACTAGAAAAGTATTTCTTGATTTATAAATGTATTTGTTTATTAGGAATTCAATAAGATAAGTTTTTTTTTAAATCATTTAAAAATAATGTAAATATGAATCATTATAAGTGTTAAGATCTAAAACTCCTTAAAAGGACATGTGTTAAGAAATTCAATGGATTTAGTGACAAGTGTAATTTTTTTGTTGTAAATTTTTTTTTATTTTTTTTTATAAATCTAACATAAACTTGTATGAACAAACTTCCTCTTCATTAATTTATTTTTCCTTTTCATAGAGCTACAAATATTTCACAAATCAGAAAGAAATATACCAAACTCAAAACCCTTCTTCTCAAGCCTATAAATTTAACCAAGAATTAAACAACAGTAATTCAAAAACATTGCAAGCCTGGAAAATCAGAGTTTCAATCCTAGAAGCATGTAACAGTTCAAACTAAGGGAAGTTGAAAAATTCAGCAATTCCAGATTCAAAAAAAAATCATCAAACAACAACACTCAATGACCTGCATGCAACTGCAAATTTCAGACCAAGCTTGCATTCTCATATCTGAAGCATGCCTGCAAGGTTGTGGATTAAGGAGCAATAGCATTTTAAAACAAGATTTTTACATCAACTGCATTCAAGTAACTCAAGTTTAAAAGCAAAAAGGGGCTTTCAAAAATATGAAGCTTTGTTCTGCATGTGGAAAATGTGAGTAAACAGAGCCTTAATTTCTTTTCTGTTGCATGCAGTAAAAAAATGCAAAGTAAATTTGGGTAAATGGTTTGCATGTGGAAAATGTGAGTAAACAAACCCTTAGAACTTTAATAAGTGGTAAGTTTTAGATGCATAATTTTAGTGGTGAGGTTTACATATGTTCTTGAATATGAATGCTTGAGGTATACTTATGTTTGTCTGTGTAATGCCTGTACATGTTTAAGTATATTCCTACTCTGTTAGAAATTCAGGCACGAAATCCTTAGAAAATTTATTTCTTCCAAAATTCGAATTTAAGCTATGATTTCTCAAACAAAGTAGGATTATAACAGAGTAAGGTTAAATTTAAAAATAGTTTTAGATGTTTAAACTTAGGAATTAGTCCAGGATATGAACTAACAGTAGGAATCAATTATAAATCAAAAATCAATATTTATAATTCTGAAATTTGATCCTATTATCATATTAGTGTTGTAAAATGGTGAATTTTGACATAAATTTCATGATTTTTAATATTTAATTTGTTGAGAATTTTGGAATTAATCGAGTTTGCAAATATCATCGATTTCGGTTGATCGGCATGTTATAATTGGACGAAACTTGGACTGGAGATGACTCGTGTGTCAGGGATGTTGGGAAAATTGACGAAGGGAATTCTAGATGAACGTGGTGTAGTGGCGAGGCCATAGTAGGGTTTAAGGTGGTTGATTTTCTTGTTGCGTTCTCGAGCTCTGAACAAAATGATGGCAGGTGAAGGGCCTTGCGGTGTAGGGGAAGATGGTAGAGGGAAGCTAGATGGTCGACTCGGTTTATTCTGATGGTGATCAGTGGCGGAGGGAGTCGAGTCGAGGCGGATTGGGTATGGTGCATTCCTTTGCAGTTGTGGACGGAGAGTCGATTTGTAAAATTGGATTTGATCGTGAATTCTGTATACGTGGGGTGATTAGGGTATTATTTTTGGTATGGGGCGATGATTGGCGGCAGTTTTTCAGGGGTTGGCTGCTCGTGCAGGTGCACGTGTGTGTGCGCACGATGGTTAAGAGTAAAGGTGAATAAGGGGAAGAATGGAAGAACCTGGTGAGGAACAAGAGAAGATGTAGTGGCCAAGGGAATTTGGGCCGAAGGAATGTGGGCCGAAGATATAGGGCACGCTAAATTAATTAATTAAGAGAAGAAGGCAAGTTAGAGAAGGGGGAAAGTATGGGGTTACGTATGATTTTGGGCTCGGAAATTTGTTTGGTCCTGTAGCTTAGTTAGATTTACCCAAGTATTTCAAATAAATTGTGTTCTTATAAAATAAGATTATTATATGATTATATTTCTATGTGATTTCAAATGAAAATTTTATAATAATTTAATTAAGTAGTTAATTAAGATTTGGGCTTTGTCGAGTTCGGTCTAGTGTGCTTTATTTTGAGAATATTGATTTGGCTGGAGTTTCTTTAACCTGTTACTAAATACAAGAGTTTTAGCTGGAGCGTTAATCCAGATGTTTTCAAATTAAAATGAATCGTAATAGTGTTAACCTAGTTTTTGAATTTATTTGTTATAAACAGTAGTTAAGAATTTATGTAATGAATAATTTATCTTAATTTTAAATTATGTTTTGTTAGCAATAGTAATTAAGGTATAATAGATTAACAAAGGTTTAATTTACGTAATTAAATTAAGATAAATTAAATTGTGTAAATTAATCGAGTGTAATTGACTACTTAATTAATATTTGATTAATCAAGGTTAATCAATAAAGAAATAATTAATTAATAAGTAATTAAGGGTTAAATTACTTATTGTTAAGAAGATTATGAAAATAATTACTTAATGAAGTAATTAAAGGAAATTAATTACTCAGTGTGATTAATTAAGTTAATATAGTACATCTTTAATTCATTGGGTTTAGTATAAGTGATATATGGATAAATTACGGGATGTAATTGATATAAGTAAAGTTACTTAATAGGAAGTAATTAAAGGTTAATTACTTAGAAGAAGTATTTAAGGATTAATTAATTGGTGTAACTAATCAAAAGATTGATATAAGTTATTGAGGAGTTAAATAAATTAAGATAAGTAACTACAGTATGGTTAATTACTGTTTATGATTGATTAAGGCCGATTAATGGAAGAAATTAATTAAGGATCATTAATTAATGTAATTAATTAATGTAATTAATGAAAGTAATTAAATTTAATTACTGTAAATGGCTTAGAATAATAAATTTGTGTAATTAATTGAAGGATAATTACTTTATGTAATTAAAGATAATAAATCAAGGATGATTAATTAAGATGGATGGTTAAAAAGTTGGTTAATTATTTGATTTGTAATGATTAAGTAAAGGTAATCTAAGTGATTAAAGGTTAGTAATTAATTTAACTTAGAGCTAAATTAAATTAAATTTAGAAATGATCCATCTTGCTTATGAATGATTTAATGATGATTAAATGCCTTGAATTGATTGGTATCTCTGATACGAAATGTTATGTGATATGATATGTTGGGTGGACAATGATAATGTGGTTATCTATTGTTGATAAATTGAAGTGTGAAATAAGTGATATCTATACCAAATTATGAATTTTGTAAATTAATACGAGTTACCCCGGGTTTTATTAAGTTCTATTCTTTGTATTCCATGTTGGATGGGTTTACTCACGCTGGTTTCCAGCCTGACCCGGTGTTACTTTGATGTAATGCTCGGGTCAGACCGAGTATTACATATTTTCAGGAAAGGAAGTTCTAGAGCTCAGGAGGCGAGCTCGATGGCAGGAACGTATGGGGGATTTTCGCTGTGATATATTATAGTTTATCTAGGACAGGTTCTTTTAAACTGTCCAGTGTTGTGTAATGGTTGTAACTTTGATGTGAAAAAATATAAGTGTAAAGATACAGATCTTCTTTGTAAAACTATTATTTATGTGATATTATATTTATCCGCTACAAATGTGAGATTCTAACTTTGAGTTCTCTATTTCTTCTTCTTTCTCTTTCTTCTTTTCACTAACTATTTGGAATTTTCGGGATCGAAATTTCCGGGTCGTTACACATACTCTGTTCACAGATGCTATCCTACAGGAAGAATACTCTCAAATGTTTAGTATGCCGACTATCCCAGCTTATGAGGGGAAGACTGATCCCCGACATCATGTAATGAGATACAAGTGGATGATGGACTCGGCTAGGGCGAATGACGTGATTAAGTGTAGATGTATCCCAATAACTTTATCTGGAATTGCTACCATATGGTTCACCAGACTTCCTCTACGATCGATCTCCAGATTTGATGAGTTAGTGACGAAATTTGTGGACCAGTTCAGAATTCATACCGCTCGTCCAAAGGACGTGATGTTTTTATCCAATGCAATTCAAGCCCCAGGGGAGTCCTTAAAAGAATATTTGCAAAGATTTCACGTTGCAGATACCGAAGTCAGCAACCTGAATGACTATGCAATTCTCATGGCCATGATGCGGGGAGTAGGTCCGGGCATAGAGTTTGGTGATTTGCTGGTAGGAAAACCTCCGGCTGCCCTGGAACGTTTTATTCAAAGGCACACCAGTTCATGAGAAGGGAAGAATCCAGGTGGACAAGGTGAGGCAGTGCCTGGCAAAGAGGCAGTGCAAAGTAACATAGTGATAAAACAGGCTGGCGACAATTCTGGAAAGGTTAAGGTTAATGTTCCGAACAAGCTCGAGCAGTCTATAACGTTTCGAATGGAAAATTCTGGAAGAAAGAGGGAAGCCGGAAAGTGGAATCCAAGGTTCCCAACCTACAATGAATACACTCCACTAAACGCATCTCTGGAGAATATTTATTTGTCAACTTGTAACACCTTCCAATACCGGAAGCCGCACCCAAAGGAATCCACTGAGGAACAAAGCAGACTGGGAAGTACTGCTAGTTTCGTGAGACCTACGTGCACAACATTGAGGAATGCAGACACCTCCATAACGCGACAGAGAAACTAATTCCGCAAAAGAAGTTACAGCAGTTTGTCATGAATCTACAGGAAGGCGGACAAGGAACGTCAGACTCCGGTCGTAGGAAAATTCCACACGATCCTGGGGAACCTGCTCAGACTGTAGGTATACTAATCATAAGCATGATAGTCGGTGGGCCCCATACAATAGAAAAGATTTAGCAAGAAATGGAATGCTATGCCAGTTCCTTGAAACACGTGGACTTTGAATGCTTCAAGAACTCGGAAGATGGGATTCAACGAAACATCAGCGAATGATGACTGATGATATAGTGTTCAAAAGTAGAGATGCTGATCGAGTGGAGGCACCTACCATTGACCCGATGGTCATCTCGGCAACAATTGGGAAAGCAATTGTAAGAAGGATATTGATTGATTGCGGGTGTTCTATTAAAATTATATTCAAAAAGGCATACGACCAAATGAAGATGGAGGCAAAAGATCTGAAACCATCTAAAGCCCGCATTCACAGTTTTAATGGTGTAGCCACTAACGCGATAGGTTTTTTAATTACTAGTTGAATTAGGAGAAGGTGAACGTAGGAGGGTACGAATCCTACCATTCATAGTGTTGGATATTGATTTCTCGTATAATGTTTTTTTGGGCCGACTTTGAATTTTTCGATGGACGGAGAAGTTGGGGTTGTACATCGCGACCAAGTGACAAGTCATTGATGTTATGTGGCTGAGCAGAGAGACGTCCAGTAGAGAGAGAAGGGAAAGTTTGTGGACAATTCTGTCTGCATCCAGGCAACACAATATTGAAAAGTAGTGCCCGAGCCTTGGCTTGGGCAGCAGGGTCGGATCTACAGAGACATAGATCCGAGAGACGATGATAAAGAACCTAAGGAGCCTAAAGCTGCCTCGGCTAAACTAACGATTGACATTTCAGTCAGCCACGATGACCCAACACGGGTGCTTAAGATTAGATCACAACTCAGTCCTTCAATGACTGAGGACCTAACTGATTTCCTCCAAGCGAACCTGGATGTTTTCGTTTGGACCCACTCTGATATGTGCAAGATTTCTCCCACTATCGCAAGTCATAAGTTGAATATTGACCCAATGTATGTGCCAGTGAAACAGAAAAGAAGAGGTACAGACCCGGAGAGGTCTGCTGCTCTCAGAGAGGAGGTGGATAAACTTAAAGCCAATGGGTTTGTCCGCGACGCCCTCTACCCTGAATGGGTATCTTACCCCATGCTAGTGAGAAAAGCGGATGGGAAATGGAGGAACTGTGTCGATTACTCCGACCTGAACAAGGCTTACCCTAAGGATAGTTTTTCTTTATCCCAAATTGACCAGCAGGTTGACTCGACTTCCGGACACGAGTTATTTTCATTTATGGATGCGTATTTGGGTACAATCACATCCCAATTCACAATGCAGATCAGGAACACACTAGTTTTTTCATGGATATCGGACTGTACTATTATGTGGTGATGCCTTTTGGGTTGAAGAATGCAGGAGCGACTTATCAGCGCTTGGTAAATCGGATGTTTAAAGACCAAATTGGTAGAACAGTGGAAGTCTATGTGATGACAAGCTTTTGAAATCACGTCAGTCAAATGATCACATTCAAGAATTAGCGGAGATGTTTGATATACTTAGACATTATGGAATGAAAATCAATCCACTAAAGTGTTTCGTTGGTGTTGCGTCGGGAATTTTTGTAGAATTTATTGTCAATGCACGGGGAATTGAAGCTGATACAAAAATGATTAAGGCTATTCGAGACGTACAAGCGCCCAGAACTATAAAGCAAGTACACAACCTTAATGGAAAGGTCACTATTGTGTTGAGTCGATTCATATCAAGAGAGACCAATGCATTCTCTTCTTCGATGTGATAAAGAAAGGGAAGAGAAATTTCAAATGGACACCCGATTGTGAGGATGCCTTCCGAGCTCTGATGAGACATTTGGAAAGTCCCCCAGTTCTGTTAAAGCCTGTAGACCATAAAGTGTTATATGTATACCTAGCCATGTCTCAGCATGCCATCAGTACGGCCTTGGTTCATGAGAAGGACCGAATTCAAAAGCCATTGTATCATGTTAGTAAATGTCTAGTGGGGGAGAGAAATTATCTTACGATTGAGAAGCTAGCCTACTGCTTAGTGATTGCATCACGCAAGCCCCGTCCATATTTTCAAGCATACCCGAACAGTGCTTATACCGATCAACCTCTACGATAGGTGCTTCAACAACCCATAATCTCTAGAAGGTTGTTGAATGGAACATTGAGTTGAGTCAATTCGATATCACCTACCTGCCACGGAGAGCTATCCAAGGGAAGGCACTAGTGGACTTCATTGCAGAATTCAACATATCATATGAGCCAAGCAGTGAGGATGTTATTCCCCTATTCGATGGAAACTATACACCGATGGGGCATCCAACGACCGTTGTTCTTGTGCTGGTGTTATTCTTATAACCCCCGAAAACCGATCGATTTTTTATGCTTTGAAGTTTGATTTCTCAGCGACTAATAACGAAGCCGATTATGAAGCATTGCTTGCTGGATTAAAACTTATCAAGGAAATCGGAGTAAGATCGGTTGAAATATTTTGTGACTCACAATTGGTAGTGTGCTAAGTGTGGGGAGAGTATCAAGCAAGGGCAGAGACTTGCCCCATAACTTACTCGGGTTCAAGAGCTATTGGTAGACCTCGAATATTTCGATATTTCACACATCTTACATGAACAAAATGGGGAAGCCGATACATTGGCAAAATTCACAAGTACAGGTGATGTACAGCAGATGGGATTGATTCCTGTAGAAATCTTACACGCTCCGAGTATAAGATGGAAGTAGATTTTGTGTTAAAAACAGAAATCGAGAAGTTGTCATGGAAAACCCCATTCAAGCAATACCTGCTACACGGGATTTTGCCCCAAAAAAAGAACGAAAGATGATAGGTCATTCGCAAAGCTTCGCGATATGTAATGCAAGACGGAATAGTGTATCAAAAGGGATTCTCGGTCCCCTTACTTTGGTGCATTGCCCATGATGAGATAAAACAGGTATTAAAAGAAGTTCATGAAGGAGATGGTAGTGACCATACTGGGGGGTGGTAGACATTAGCGAAAAAATCCTCCACTATGGATACTATTGGCCAACCGTGAATCGGGACGTCGCGGACTATGTGCGAAGATGCAATAAATGTCAAAAATATGCAAAAATCCCGAGAGCTCCGCCGACAGAACTCACACAAATGGTTATTTCTTGGCCGTTTGTAATATGGGGAATTGATGTAATCGGCTCCTTGCCCAAAGGTGGTGCCAAATACGCAATAGTTGCAGTCGATTATTTTACCAAGTGGGAAGAAGCAGAGCCCTTAGCTACAATCACCACTAAAAAGGCCTTCCGTGGTCTATCATTACGGACAATGGAACTCAGTTCGAAAATAGGGAGTTCATATAATTTTTTCAAAAGTATGGCATTGAGAAAAGGTTTGTAGCAGTTGCTCATCCAAAAGCCAATGGACAGGTAGAAGCCATATACAAAATAATCAAATCCATATTGCAAAAATGTTTGGAGAAGGCTAGAGCCAAGTGGGTGGATGAGCTTCCAAAAGCACTCTAGGCTTGCAGAACCACCCACAAGTCCACGATTGGCCACACTCCATTAACATTGGCATATGGCACGAAAGTTGTTATACCCGTGGAGCTTGAAGTTCCTTCACATAGGGTGACTCATTATGATCCTAAGACGAATCAGGATCTCTTACTGGAATCACTGGACTTGGTTGACGAAAAATGTGAAGAAGCTGACTTAAGGGCGGCTGCATATAGGCATCGAGTCGCTCCATATTATAATGAAAAAGTTTGAACAAGAATCTTTGATGTGGGTGATCTCATTTTGAAGCGAGTTTTTTCGATCCTATCACATATGAATCCCACATCAAAAGGTCCATATGTCATTGAACAGAAGCTTGGAGAGGGAACTTTCAAGCTAGCGACCGTCGATGGCGCGACATTTCCGCGAGCATGGAATAACGAGCATCTGTGTCAATATTACACTTAGTTGTTTCCTTTGCATTTTAGTAGCAATTGTTTCTAATATGTTTTTCTTTCGTTTTTGGCATGTAATAAGATAATTCAGTTGTTCCTATTTGATTGTTGATAATAAAGGCTTGAAGCCGCTTTTCTTTGAGCTATTGATGTTCCGTATGTTGTAATTCCATGGAAAAAATTAAATCACATCATTCTGTGTGGCGTATAAACGTATGCAAAAAATAAAAAATCAATTGATAAACGATTTAAAAATCTCTAAGTCCTCAGAGTGCGGACTAGTGTACTCTGAGTCCCTAGAGCACGGGCTTGAGTATAAATGATTAAAAATATCTACGTGACCAGAGTGTGGACTAGAGTACTCTGAGTCTCTAGAGCACGGACTAGAGTATAAACGATTTAAATATCTTTAAGTCCCCAGAGTGCAGACTAGAGTACTCTGAGTCCCCAGAGCGCAGACTAGAGTATAAACGATTTGAAAATCTGTAAGTCCCCATAGTGCGAACTAGAGTACTCTGAGTCCCTAGAGCACGGAGCAGAGTATAAATGATTCAAAAATCTCTAAGTTCCCAGAGTGCAGTCTGGAGTACTCTGAGTCCCCAGAGTGCGGACTAGAGTGTAAACGATTTAAAAATCTCTAATTACCTAAGGTGCGGACTAGAGTACTCTGAGTCCCCAGAGCGCGGACTAGAGTATAAACGATTTAAAAATCTCTAAGTCCCTAGAGTGCGGACTAGTGTACTCAGAGTCTCAATAGTGCGGACTAGAGTGTAAATGACTTAAAAATCTCTAAGTCCCCAAAGTGCGGACTAGAGTACTCTAAGTCCCCAGAGTGCGGACTAGAGTATAAACAATTTAAAAATCTCTAAGTCCTCAGAGTGCGGATTAGAGTACTTTGAGTCCCTAGAGTGCGGACTAGAGTATAAACAATTTAAAAATCTCTAAGTCCCCAAAGTATAGACTAGAGTACTCTGAGTTCCTAGAGTGCGGACTAGGGTACAAATGACTTAAAAATCTCTAAGTCCCCAGAGTACGGACTAGAGTACTATGAGTCCCCAGAGCGTGGACTAGAGTATAAACGACTTAAAAATCTCTAAGTTCCCAGAGTTCGGACTAGAGTACTCTAAGTCCTCAGAGTGTAGGTTAGAGATAAACGATTTAAAATCTCTAAGTACCCAGAGTGAGGACTAGAGTTCTCTAAGTCTCCAAAGCGCGGACTAGAGTTTAAATAATTTAAATGTCTATGAATCCCTAGAGCGCGGACTAGAGTGCTCCGAGTCCCAGAATGTGGGCTAGAGTACAAATGATTCAGAAAATATCTACGTCCCTGAAGCATGGACTAAAAGTATTTTAAGTCCCCAGAGCGTGGACTAGAGTATTTATGATTCTAAAAATTTCCGAGTCAGATGCAAGTGAACCGAAGCTTATGTAACGCGCAAGATTTTGAATTTCAGCTACAAGTTCGAAAGTAAGCTGAATAGCGAAAATCATCGAAAACAAAGAAACAAAAATTTTACTTAATAATTAGAGATTCAGTTTCACTACAACTTCTTCTAAACTCGCAGCAAAAGTCTATTTACAATGACTATGAAAATAAATAGAAATAACTACATAATTCAGACTTATTCGGATTGGATAAGGCACGATCAGATGGCTACTTTCTGGATTTCTTTTCCTTCATTGTATTCTCCGAAGGCTCCTTGCCCAAGCGTTTCCTCTTGGATGCTTTACCTCCTAGTGAGATGGTGGTCGGGGAAGGAGAAATAGCTTCCAATGGCCTGGTCCCACCGGGGAGAATGACCATTAAGTGTCTGTTTAGGGGATCATCCAATTCCACCACTTGAGGTTCAACCTTAATCTTAGCTTTCTTCTTCCCCTCTACCATAATTAGTTCCTCCATGCTCAGTTTCGAAATATGTTCGGAGGCGACCATGATTTCGACTTCATCATGTTCTTCTATCGGCAAGGGGTTCTCGAGTTTGTCCTCATCGAGCACCCCAATCATTTGAGCATCGGGTCCGGGAGCATTCCCAATATGAGATGCCTCTCCCAATTTTTCTTCCTTCTCCATGGCGGCATCGCTCCTTGGAGTTGGTTGGGGGTCAGAACGGCCTACGCGAAGTAATAAAAGACAAATGTTAGAATACATTTATTGCCCGATAAGAAGCGATGATTATTTGAACTTTAGAAAGGGAGGTTAAGTGCCAGTCACTGGCGGACTCTCAACCTTTCTGAGAGTCTCACCCTCTGGTATAGGGGACAGAGTGTGAATATCGAGCCCAGGTTCCTTTGGATTATAGCCAATATGCTGCTCGAAAGGATCAATTGATGAGCGACCAGTCGGCTGAACAGGAGGATGAACCGGAGACTCAATTCAAGATGGACCGGTAGTGTCGTTTTTTCCTTTTGATGAGGTGGAGTCTCTTCCTACAGGGCCTTAGCCGTAGTCAAGTCGGTGTGCTCAATATCATGAAGCACTTCCTTAAAAAGAGAATCTTCATTAACCTCTTCAGTTCTCAACTCGACCTTATTAATTTTTACTAAACCGTCTCATGCTTCGGCCAAAGATTTAAGATAGCCCTTTCCAAGAAAAGTTAGGTCACGATGAATGAGAACTCGAGCATTATAATCGGCAATGAGTGGATCAAACAGGCACTTAATTTCCTCCCTACTAGCAGTAGCAGCCTCGAGGCGAGAATCGATTTTCAAGAGCGCCATAATTTTACCCTCCTCACGGGTTGCATCCTTCAACGCTTCATCTTTGGAGAGCTCCTCGTCAAGCTTTGCTTTTAGAAGTCATGTAGCGACAATTTCGTCACAATATCGTTGCTACTCCTCTTGAGCGGCAGTTTTTCTTCCTTTTCTTTGATGAGTAGCACCTCCAATTCTTTGACTTGTTGAGCAAAGACATCTTTCTCTTTTTGAATGGAGTCTTTTTCTAAGGCTAAAGCACCATAGCGTTGAACCACCTCATTGATTTCCCTTTTATGGGGAGCTTCCATATGATTGACTGCCTCAAATGTGTCTTTAGCGCTTTGTTTGGCAGTTTCAAGTTGAGATTTGCACGATGAAAGCTCTTCGTCCTGGGCTTTGTTAATGTCTTTGTCATGAATGGCTTCGAGTTTTAAGCGATCGATTTCCTATTGATGCTCCATAGAAACTTCAAAAACTTTTTCCGCCAAGTGAACGAATGCATCATGTTGGACGTAGACATCATTATTGCAGGCAATGACACTTTGTTTAACATGCCCCGGAATAGGATGAATCGTAGGAAGAAATTTAAGCCCATCAAAGCATATCTTCGAGAATGTGGCTTTAAGTTCAGATAATCTTTTGGCTGCTAATGGATCTTGTGCATAAATTGTATGAGTTAGCTTAGCCGGAGCCATGAACTTCTTGTGAGGCTCGCGAGATTGCCTAACTTGCTTGATGAACCAGAGTGTTGGTCACGAGGAGCTTCAGATTGAGATCCCCTTTGAACAGATTTCTCCCTGCTTTGTTATGATTGAGGAGGAGGATCATTGGGGTGCGAAGAATGGCTGTAAATTTTCCTTCGAGATGGCGATGAATCTCGAGGACGATAGCCTCTATCGCTGTTGTCGTTTCTACCTCGGCATCTACCGGACCCCGAGTCTCGGCTGGAGTGATATGAGTTAGAAGACCCATGAAGGTGGTCGAATCCGTGAGTGCGTCCCATATCACCTGCACAGAAATTAAGCGAGGACAAGTTAGCAAGAATAACATGATGGCTAAAGTTTAAGTGCAGGGTAAAGTGTAAGTGTTCATGTGTGTCCTAGTGATTTCCCCTGACGTAATAGTTTCTTTTTCTTTACTTATTGGGGTTGACTCTCCTTGTCGAGCGGCCGAATTTCCTACATCACCTCTTGTGGGCGAATTCAGCCCTATACCTCTTGGGTCGTTATGACTATAATTCAGCAGGTCATCGGGGATGGTCAGGTCTAAAAGACCTTTAAGTGAACCCTTTGGATGTTGGGGAGGTGATTTTTCTCGATCGGGGTGATGGTAACTTTAGAAGTCTCGCTAACTGTATTCTTCTTCAATTTGTAGGCTAAGCCCTTTTGCCTCTTCGAAGGGGGAAGCAATTTGGGGACGTCAGGAACGTCGGTTATAGGCGCAATATCGAAGCCTAGGTTCTCATCGGTCATCTTTGGTGCCTCGGCCTCCTTTATTTCACCCTCTTTCAATATAGCGGAAGTCCCTCTTGTGGAAGGCATCGAAGGCCCAGCTTGCCTTTTGCCTTTTTTCGAGGCAGGTCCGGTTGTAGTGGTGCTATGAGGGAGACTTGTTCGACGACCTTCCACCAACAATCCGAACTTTGAAAGTAATTCATAGGAAAAGACGGATTTGATTTCCTGGTCTCCCATGGGAACGGCCCGAATGGCCTTGACGGCCTCAGAATACCCGATGCCTTCGGGACATGGGCTGATACATGAAAAAATCGAAAGAAGTTTAGAAAGAACGCACTTTGTGCTACAGACAAATATTGATCCGGAAAAGAAACTTACTCCCTTCCAGCCATCTTCTTGCAAAGCCTGGGGGACATAGTACAAAGAACTATTCCTTCTTATATTGGGTGAATTTACTCCAAGCTCCCATCAGAATTTGACACTTGGAATGTGGCTCGAGGAATATGAAAGAGGAACTATCAGACCATCATTTGAAGCGACAGATGTAGCGGATGTCACCAGGGGGTGAGCCTGAATAAAATACTCATAAAGAAAGTACAAGTGCCATAGATGAACGCATGACTATTGGGATGTAGCTTTGTCGAGGCGATCCCGATATACTGTAGCACATCGTGTAGGAAGGAGTTGAATGGTGGCAAACTCTCGACCCAGCACTTGAATTTTTTACGAGTTGTATATCCAACTGGGGAAGGTGAGGACGATCTTGTCCCGATGGAACTTATACGTCATTAAAAGGGATTACATGGATCGAACATAGCTGGTGAAGAGCAGTTTCATCGATTTTTGAAGCTTGAGAATCAGTCAGATTATCCAGGGTAATTGCTCCATCTATGGTGTCAGGTGTCGGACCAATAACTGCAGCGGGTGGATCAGGAATACCTTACATTGAGGTTGTCAGTGGGTCCGAAGTACCTACTACCTCCAATTAAGAGCCTGGATCAGGCTTATTGGAAACTGTAGTAGAACTCGAATTTCTGGACATCTTTAGAAAGCAATTGATGTGGATAAAATCCTGTCTGAACTATACTTAAAAGACAATCAGTATTAGATATAATGACAAAAATATTCCCCCATGTGGTGTGTGACTAGTGCAATCGTTCAGACAAGAGTATAAAAGAATTAAAGCTTTAAAAACTGATGAAGTGTGATTGAGCGTTAAGTTATCATCTTCGAAGACCATCATCGTTGACCATCTCCAAGAGCTTGTCCTACGATTCGGTAGTATAGGTCTTGAAGTCGAACATTGGCATCGTATGTCAAAGGCCGTTATTTGCTTTTGTTAAGTTGAACTCACGTTCGTGTTTTTTAAAACTATGGATTTATTTGTCCGAACCAGTTCCATATGCTTATGTGCTTAAGTTCTTGTCCTTGTTCATTGTCCTATTATCAGGTGTGGGGATAAGTGGACTTTGCATATGTTGTGTTCAAGTTAGGGTGATTTTGATTGCCAATGCCAACCCCAAGGCTCGAAGCCAATCGACTCTCAAAGCATATATATCGAACCTCTCACCTACGAATTACTGAACGACTCTCTAGACCAAAAAACCAACCCACTTACTTTCCTCTCTCTCACTCTCTTGTCACCTATCCACACTCCTAAGTCCCCACGGACCTATACTCTCCCCCTCAATACCGAGTGACTCCCTCATTCAGGATGCCGAACCGCGCTCTCCTTCATGGTCGAACGACTTTCTCGGTCGGTATGCCGAACCGCTCCTCTGGATTATGGCCAACTCACGGCGTCACAAGCGACTAATGAACCACACTCTCATCTTATAACGTGATTGACCCACGTTTACTTTTGAGTGATTCATCGCGGGACACTTTCCCTCATCCACCTAAGTCGTAACTTCTAGATTCTAAAAACTATGACCACTAAGCTACTACATCGTCATCGAAACTCTAATTTAAAGGTCGGCGGCCTTCATGGTTTGTCTTTCCCTTCTCCTCAACTATCATCTACCTGTTCCTATAACCCAAAAAAGGAAAGCTACCCACTCGTGTAATGAAACTTCGTGCGCCATCTCGAGTGCTGATAAGAGGTTCGTACCTATAAAGAAGGACTAGGATTTGCGACAGATTAGAGATATTGGATTGAGGAATCGATCAAATTCAGGAACAGCTGGAATCGTGAGGGGATGAATATGTTGTTTGACGATAAACGAGTGGTTAGGTTTGGGGAGATGAGGGGAATAAAGATTAGTGAGAGTAGAATAGGAAATAAAGTAAAGGAGAGGGGAAGAGAGCAAAGGGAAGAGCTTTTATATGCAGCAATGGGAAGGCAAATGGGTAGTTGTCTTTAGAGCCGGCCCACACACTTTGAATATGTTGGTGGGGTGAGGTATTATTCAAGTTAGCCATATGGGTTGGTAGCGACATGCCAAACCACTCTTTGCTGAAATACCTGAACGAGTGGGTCGGTCTATTAAATATCAATTCACTCGTTGTAAAAAAAAGAAGAGAAGAATAAAAAATAAAGTGATGATGATAAATATGTTTAGAAAATCAACTATTATTCAACCTTTGAGGAGTTGCATATGCCTAGTTTTTGAAAAGACTGAAGACGGGATTTAAACAATGGAGGATTATCATCGTAAAAGAGATAGTTTCCGAAAGCAAAGACTGCCTTCTAATTCAAAGCGCATCATGTTAGTTCACACAATGCACTTTGGGGGTAAAATGTTACCCGACACCTTGGCACGGCTTCAAAGAAATAATTGCAGAAGTGATAGTTAGTTCTAGACAAGATTCTGGCCAAGAAGAGAATGGAGATATAAGGATTTGGTGCAATCGATATACGTGGCCTGGTCAGGATAGTTCAGAACACATGGCTCGGTCGAGGCAGTTCAGAACACATGGTTCGACCAAGGTAGAATGTTGCGCATCGTTCGGTTTAATAGGGCATCATGTATGGATTGGCCAAGGCAAAGAGGTTGTATGCCGCTCGGTTAAAGAAAGGTGGCGTTAGGAACTCCACGCGTATCGCTCCGTCAGAATGGAAAACGAGATGGCTCAGCCCTGAAGGGAAGGCTATGTGGCTCGGTGCCCCACCGCTGGGCCATGAAGGGAAGGCTATGTGGCTCGGTGACCCACCGCTCGACAAGGAAAAGAAGAGTAAAGACATACGGCCATTCGTCCCTCGAACCAGGAAAATAATAGGTTACCTACAGGGCAGTGTGACTAGACTTCCTTTTCTCCAGAGCATGATTATTGGTTGCTCCGAGTCATGGGAGATTTCTCTTCGAGTCCAGCATGAAGAACTCATGGAGTGGCCAGAATGGTTTGTAGGTCAGTGGCTCGGTCATAGGGTTTGGAAACCCTCACTCGGCAACCACCATTCGGCATTGGTGGCTCAGAACGCACAGCTTGGTGGACACGAGTTGCTGAGTTGGCCAAGTACCTTAGACATGGGCCTATGCAGATGGACCAGCCTATCTACATCTATAAATACAAAGGCAGAGGGACAGTTGAGGGGACCTTTTTTTCTAGAACTCCGAGGACACTCTGAAATTTTTTACACTAGCTTTCTTTCAGTTAAAACTTATATTCGAGCTATTTGCTTACTGACAGTATCTGTATTCAAGTCTTAGAGGAAAGCAATAAAGATTACTTTAATGGTGGACATAGGCAGTTACGTCGAACCACTATAATTTCGGTGTTCTTTTTTCTGCAGTTTATTTTGCATACATCCCTCAATTTTAATTTATCATCTTCATTAATCTCTCTACACAAATCTTTTCTTGACTGTTAGTGACCAATTTTGATGCTAACAGTTTGCTTAGTAGGTTGGTTAATTACTGCGTTTGTGCGATGATTTGATGACTAATGTCCACCCGCGACGTTGATTACAAGAAGTTTAAGTTAATTGCGGTTATGTGAAGGAAGATAGTAAATTGAGTTTTGTGTTGTCCCCCGGAATGGAATTTGGGCTTTGGCCCAATGCTTGACGCATTTTACTGTCTTTGTCCAATATACCAAAATTGGCATGTGTCAAGTTTCACATACACCACTATACGACGCATCATCGGTTGATTTACATAATCTAGACTTATTCTACTTGATTACTCCATACTCGGTGTTCTTGTAGTGGGAAGAGTTCTCTGTGTCGTTTTGGACAAAGGATCCATTCTAACAGGTAAGTGCACAGGAAGTAAACAAAAATATGAAAAACGAACTGACGTGGGAAGCTCTTCTCTTTTTCCACTGTGAGCAAACTATTTACATGAGATATAGCGTTTATAATGCATCAAGCGCAAATTTCATCCTATATTGATAGCACACTGCACCAGCCGTAGTTCGCACTTTAAGTCCGACATGTTGATTACAAATTTAAGTTTCTTCGGATTTCAAATGTGATAGAGGAAACTTATGAAATTATATAGACTTATCTGATCGTTCTTGGATGCGAGTTTTGTGATATAGAATGAAGCAACTATCCATACGTCCTAAGTCAAGTGGACAAAGCCTGATGCTCTCTGAAGCAGAACCATCATTTGCCTCGCAAGCTTAGTATGGTCAGTTAGTTTTGGTTAGGCCCATCATGGACCGCATGCCTCCCAACTTTCGAGTCCCGCTTAATCCACTCGAAAGAGCATCATTATTGATTTTCACCAAGGCTCTTTACAATATATGTACACAACATGGAATTTTCGAAGAGGACATCGTCTGCCGACGAAAGACGAATTCGGTCAAATGCCCTCACCGCGTACGTTGCTTGTCATAGATACATGTGTCTGAACGAGGCCATGCCTTCCTTCCATGATTTTCTGCATGAGATGCTCTCAAACTTTGGAATCACCCCATTCCAGCTTCATCTGAATGGTTATGCCATCTTTATTTGCTTGCACGTCCTTTTCATGCGGTCGTTCAGCAGTGCGACAAGTTTCGATGAGTTGCCATATTTTTTGGTATTCAAGAGGAGAGACGATTGCCCTTCTTCAATCATAAGCAAGGCCTGGAGGAATCGGAAGATCGTCTTCCACTTACAAAGCAATTTATAACAGTTCAAGGCATAGTATTTTGTTATTAGATGCACCGAGGGGTACAACTATCGATGGACAGGTGGTAGGCTTCTCTTTTCTATTTGTCGACCTCTGAAGTGTTGTAATGGTGTTTCTGATTAATTGTGTTCCCCTTGCAGTTATACCAAGGTCAAATAGAGATGTAATTCTCGATGAAGTTTGCCAAACTTTAAAGTCTATTGACGTCGTGGAGAGATGCGTTAAAGTTCTGCTATGAATTGTTGGCTCCAGGTAGATCTGTCATGCAGACTGAAGCTCCCTCTCCTGGCTGAAACAAGATTCTCTTCTTTGTCCCACGGTTCTTAGGGAGGTCCTAAGATCGATAGCCCGTCCAAAGGATCGCTCGATGAGGCCGATGAGGAGAAAAAAGCCGCTGCGGCTGGTTTAGGCGGTTAAGCTAAAATGCCTTCAATTCTGGAGGTGGCGGAAGAAGAGTTTGTGTATAGAGAAGACAAGGCCGCGATGGATTCAAAAAGGAAGAGGGAGAGTTTGAAAGCATCGGCGATGAAACCATTGCTAGTGATTATTTCTCGTCCGAATCCTAAGGTGAAGACTCGGAGTCTTATGATGAGACCCTAGGAATGAGTCCCGTTCTCCTTTGTCCGCTACTTCCTGACATGAATGACAAAGGAAAATAATGTGGAAACTGGATAACATCAAGCTTCCTTGAGTAGGGATATCAGGGCAGTCTTTGGAGATCTTAACGATGTTTTCGTTGACTTCTACGTGCTCATGAAAGATTCAAATTTGACACTATGACTTCCTTCCCGGGCGATATCATGTCAGTTGTTAGCCCAGTTCCACCTACAATAATCGAAGTAAGTCCGATCCTACTTACGATGCCCGTTCGTCTCGGTCTGTGCGACGTCTTAGGCCTATATTAGAAGTACACAACACATAGCACTAGGATTGCACTTATTTCCATTCTTTCTTTCCTTCGTACATTTGCTTAACTTATGCTATATTTTTGAGACCGTTCATGTATGCCTTAACATAGGTATGAAGAGAGAATGTGGCTTCTATGATGACTTCGAAGACTATACCGATTCACAGCGGTACCCAAAATGCCCTTCCAGCCGCCATCACGTCCGTGAGATGGAAGAAGAATATAGGTAAAGAAAATAACTCAAAGCCGAAACCCGTTTCTAAGAGAAAATGGATTGAGTTCGTTCACATAAGGGCAGATATAAGAAAAGAAGATCTTATGAGGAAAGAGATGAATTGTGAAAGAAATCAAAGTTTGGCTATTGCTCTCATCCTTCAGAGCTCGCTTTGAAACACACCTCCGTGGTTCAGGAAATTCCCATTACTTCTAGCCGAACACATCTTTCACCTTCCTCCATTGTTACTGCTATCCCCCGACGCTCCTCATCCCCACTATAGGCTGGCCTACACTCTTCCTTTCGGACCGCCTAAGCTTGAGGCAGCACTCTTGGGTGGGTTCCTAAGAGTGGTTAAGTATGACATGGACCTTCATCCCGTTTGTAGGGATTCCATTGTGCCACATCTCCAAGCTATCCAACATGACCTAGAGCAGACCGAGAAATGGGAGAAGCTCTACAAATAGCTGGCGAACACTAATGGAAATTATTACCAAGAGATCCTCTCTTTTGAAACCGAGAAATATTATTTTGAAAGGGCATTGACTGATCGGGACGCTAAAATTAAACAGTCAGAAGAGGAGAAGGAAACAACGCTCCGGGAAAGTAAGAGAACTACCGGCTTGATGAAAGAGCCAAAGGATGCGCATGAGAAGGTCGAGATCATCTGCAAGGATGAAATTAAAAAGACTCATGCGAGGGAGGAGAAATTAAAAGAAGAATTGACCGCTTGCAATGCTATCATCGAAGCTCAATGGAAAACATCCGATCACGATCTAATTGTTAAGGGGCACAGCAAAACAATCTCTGACCAAGCCGAGACCATCACCAAGCTATAGGCTTTGGTCACACAACTCAGTGCCGACAAGACTTCCATTAAGATTGAGAAGACTGTGGTTACTGCGGATTATTTGGACCTCTAACGCGCTTTGATCGAAAAATGGAGATGCTGGATGTGATGATTCTGAACTTCTCCATCAACTCTCTGTTGCATCATGGAAGTCTTAGCTATCTTGGCCTGAAGTTTTCATGCACTCTTGCCCTCATTTGGTAGAAAATCAGGTCTTATTTTGCAGATAGCGGCGATGTTTAATCTTATCAGGAGTTGCGAGATGCCTATTTCAACGATGAATCCGAGGAAGCTGATTGAAGGCCAGGAGATCCTCCGAGTCGAACGAGAGAGGGAGGCCACCGACACAGCCTCGACGACTGCCACCGATTCGCTCGCCAAAGCTTCTACCTCCGGTATGGTGGACCATCGGAGCAGCTCCACGACCAATCGATGAGTTTACGACTTGATATCATTCCTCATGTCGCGGAGCCCTCTAAAGGAGGCGACGACGATGAGTTCGAAGTCGCTATTCATGATCCTTCCGCGGACGCAGGTATCATCACGCTTCTCCTGAATTTGGGAGTCTCCATCTTACACCACAGGAGCAAGAGGAGTATAATGCTTTCCTTTTTGATCTTTTAGGTCCATCCACTTTTCCTATTGATGTGCTAGCTACTATGGCGCCCATGCCCACTGCTATTTTCACTTCTTCATAGATTGTATCCATCCTGGCTCAAGTTCCGCATCCACATCTAGTTCACAATCTAGGCTAGAAGCCGAGAAGATAGGTACACTCAACAGCCTGGATGACCCTTCGGCATCTTTAGAAGGCGACGTAATTGCGATAGAGGCCAGGGAGCATGATACGCAAACAAGGCATCCATAAAAGACTCATCATTATTTGATTTTCACTAAGAAGGAAAGAGTGGAGGCGATCAAGTCTTCATAGAGTTCCCGAAAATCGAGAAAATGCAAAAGGAAAGGAGGCACTCCTAAGAAGATTTCTGAGGAGGATGAAGAGATTACCATCGAAGTGCACGTTGATATAGGTAGCAACACTTCTCCTAAAAATATGCAAAAGTTACCAACCAAGGGTGGAAAGGGTAGTGGGGGCAAGAAGCACTGAGCGACCGGTGTTGGTGAGGATGGATTTGATTTTGGCTTATAGCTTGTAGAGATGCTGACTCATTTTTATTTCCTTTTGAGTCATTTTATTCAAGTGCAGAGTCTGCACTTCGTGTCCTAGTTATAGAGTCTGTATTTTATCTTTATTGGTCGTTATCGTATGGTTACGGCCCCTACATTTTGATCCTATGTACAGAAAGTCGTAAGTAATACAATAATATTTTGACTGTATTTTCATCTATCTATTCGTGTATGCTCTATGTACTTGTGCTAGTTTCATTAATTCCTAGTTAGTTGATTATTGCTAAAGTCCTTTCGAAGTAACGGAACTTAGAGATTAACAGCACTGAGAGAATTTTTGTTTGGAAACTCACAAAACTTTAATAATTTCTAAAACTTACAAATTTTCGCTTGAATTTTTGTTTGGAAATTCACAAAACTTTGAGATGGGACTTGTAAATTTATTGTTGTTTGGAGTGACAGAACTTGTGAACTTATTGTATTCGTGTGAATCTGTCTCGGTATAGACGTATGCAATGTGATTCCATCTCGGTACAAACGTATGCCCCCCAAGTCATAGGGTTGTTTACTCTAAACAATTTTCAAGTATCCAGTAGCTTAAGGTTTAGATGTCGTCAATTGAAAATATAGCTAAGTCATGACATGATTTTCCTTTCTTCGGAAGTTTTGTGACCTTACCATGTATTCTCGGTTTCTTGCAGCATTCAAGTAAGCATGCAATTTATGCGTAGGTATGTATTGTCAATCATTGAGTGCCATCCTTCTAGCACTAATTATTCATGATTGTATGCGTGGGGTTTCTCAAGTTTTTAGTCGTTGCCCATCTTCAGGTAACATAAGAAGTTGGTTTTTGATGTTCATTAGCGTTGCCTATCTCTGAGCAACGTGGGGAGCTGATTTTGAGTTTCCTCGATGTTGCCTATCTCCGGGCAATATGAGGAGTTTATTTTCGATGTTCTTCCATGTGGCCTATCATCAGGCAATGCGGGGAGCTCATTTCTAATGGTTCTCGGTGTTTCCTATCTTCAAACAATGCGAGAAATTTTTTTTGGGTGCTTCTCTGCATTGCCTATCTCCGGGCAACATGAGGAATTTGTTCTTGAGTGCGTTGCTTTTGAGACTCCTTGGCATTTCCTATCTCTGGCAGTGCGAGGATTTGAATTCAGGGCTCCTAGTTGTTGCCTATCTTTGGAAAACGCGAGCGGTTTACATTTGAATGCGTGGCTTACGAGATGCACGGCTTTTGAGTCTCTTTGGCATTAACTATCTCCGGGTAATGCGAGGAGTTTCAATTCGGGGACCTTCGGTGTTGCCTATCTACGGGCAATGCGAGGGGTTTACATTTGAATGCGCAGCTTATGAGATGCACGACTTTTGAGGCTCCTTGGCGTTGCCTATCTCTGGGCAATGCGAGGAGTTCCAATTCAGGGCTCCTTAGTGTTGCCTAACTTCGGGAGATGCAAGTAGTTTGAATTTGAATGTGCGGGTTACAAGATGTGCGGGTTTTGATGCTCCTCGGCATTGCTTACCTCCGAACAACGCGAGGAGTTTGAATTTGGAGCTCCTTGGTGTTGCCTATCTCCAGGCAACGCAAGGAGTTTGAATTTGGAGCTCCTCGGCATTGCCTATCTCCGGGAAATGCAAGGAATTTGAATTTGGAGCTCCTCGGCATTGCTTATCTCTTGGAAACGCAAGGAGTTTGAATTCGTAGCTCCTTGACATTTCCTATCTCCAGGCAACACGAAGAGTTTGAATTTGGAGCTCCTCGGCATTGCCTATCTCTGGGAAATGCGAGGATTTTGGCTTTGGAACTCCTTGGCATTGCCTATTCCTGGGAAACGCGAGGAGTTTGTTTTTATGGCTCCTTTGCATTCCTTATCTCCGGGCAATGCGATGAGTTTGTTTTCATGGCTTCTCGGTGTTGCCTATCTTCGGGCAACGCGAGGAGTTTGTTTTTGTGGCTTCTCAGCATTGCCTATCTTTGGGCAACGTGAGGAGTTTGAATTTGGAGCTCCTTGTCATTGCCAATCTCTGGGCAATGCGATGAGTTCGAATTTAGAGCTCCTCGACATTGCCTATCTCCGAGCAATGTGAGTAGTTTGAGTTTGTGGCTATCTCGATGCTGCCAAAGTGCATCGATTTTTAGGGTGCCAAGATCGGATCCACCGATCCAATGGTTTAAGTCGATTTGCTTCCGTCGAGCTGGCTAGTAATAATTATGAACACAATCTGCATGGTTTAAGAAGCAAACTTTATTAAGAAAAGCATGATAGTTCTTTGCCTATTTATAATGCCACTAGCGTTTCCGAGATGGCTTATTTGCTGAAAATTAGAAAATACATAAAGTTGCTTTTAAATGAAATAACGGCAGAGCGATTAGCCGTTCCATGCTCTAGAAATCACGACACCATTTATGGTTGTCACCTTGAAGGTCTTGGCCCTAAGCTTTTGGTTAACGACAAATGTTCCTTTGCAGTATAGTCTGATGGCTCCCTGGATAGGGTAAACCCGCTTGAGTATGAAATCGCCAATTTCAAAGGTTTGGCTGTAAACTTTGGAGTTGAAATACCATGCGATCCTTTTTGGTGGACAGCAATTCTCAATTCTGCTTCTTCTCTTTTTTTATCACCTATGTCTAACGATTCAAGTAGGAGTTTCTCATTTTTCTTTCGATTGAAATTCAGCCTCCGGTGTGAGGGGACTTCTAATTCAACAGGAATCATTGTTTCTGAACCATATGCTAAGGCGAACGGGGTGTGGCTAGTTGCCGCTTTATGTGTGGTCCTGTACATCCATAGTGTAAGTGGAAGTTCGTCAACCTAATTTCATTTTTCTTTGGTTGATCGCTTTTTGATGGTGGACTTGAAGATCTTATTTATTGCTTCCATTTGCCCGTTTGCCCGTGGATGAGCCACTGTAGAAAAGCTTTTTTCGATTCGGAAGCGCATATAGAAGTCTTTGAATTCTACACTTTGAACTCGTGTTCCATTGTCCGTGATTGATTTTTTGCGGCACAACAAACTTGCAAATGTTGTTTTTAGTAACAAAGTTAATAACTTTCTATGTGGTTATGGTGGCCAGTGGTTCCGCTTCGGCTTATTTTTTGAAATAATCTATGGTAACAATAGCACATTTGGCTCCTCCTTTTGCTATGGGAAGGTGGCTACTCAAAATCGATCCCTCATATTGCAAATAGCCATGGGATGACTATCTGTGCCAGTTCTGTTGAAGGAGTTCTCTTGATTTTGCTGAATCTTTGACATCGATCACATCTAATGGCGTGACCTGTGGCATTGCGATTTATTGTTGGTCAGAAGTACCCATATCGAAGGACTTTCTTTACCAATGTCTGCCCCCAATGTGGTCTCCGTACTCGCCTTCATGTACTTCCTTCAGGATTCTTCATGCTTCATCATATGTCACGCACCTAAGAAGAGGGATCGAGAATCGCCTTCGATAGAGTATTCCATCCTGTATCATGAATCGCGGTGCCTTTTGGAGAAGCTTCGTCCGTTGATTTCAGTCAATTGGGAGGGTTCCCATCTATGTGTCCGTTTTGACGGTGGTTCCAAAAATCCATTCTACATCCATTTTCGTCTATGCCTAGGTTGGTCAGAGTTTCCTTTGGGACCAACCCCAATGACTAAGCTTCGCCGGAGCTTGGTTATTTACCTAGATAATCTGCCTTGGTATTTTGTTCCCATGGTATGTGAGTTATGGTGTAATGCTCGATGTCGCTTAGGAGCTCTTGCACTTTGGACACATACAGAGCAAGATTTTTACCAGCGCTTGGTACTCCCCTTTTACTTGACACACGACCAGTTGGGAGTCGCTGAATATGTGGATAGATTTTATTTTGAGTTCCTTTACAACCTTCAGCCCTACGATCAGTGCTTTGTTATTCATTGCTGGGAATTTCGGGTGCAAAGCATAGTCAATGGCTCGCCTCTCGGGGGTTCGAGTACTACCCCCACTCCCACGCAGAATTTGCTTTATGCACCATCAACAAAGAGCTTCCAGTTCGTGTCCGCCTCCAATTGAACTTTCTCCTCATCATCTCTCGTAGTAAATTCAATAATAAAGTCGGCCAATGCTTTCCCATTGATTGCTTTCCTTGGATGGTATGTGATATCGTACTGGCTCAAATCTATATTCCACTTGAGTAGCCATCCTAAAGTTTCTAGCAGTATAAAACTTACTTCAGGAGTTGGTCAGTCAATAATTTAATAGGATTAGCCTAGAAGTAAGGTCGTAACTTCCAGGATAAAATCAAAAGGCAATACGCCAACTTATACAATTTTGGGTAATTCTTTGCAGCTCCGGTTCATTGTTTGCTAATGTAGTGCACGGGTCACTAATTACTCACTTCTTCCCGCATGAGAGCCGCGCTCAATGCACGTGGGGATACTGCTAAACAAATGAAAATATCTTCTCCATCTGCTGGCTTTGATAAAATCGAGGGAGCTTCCATGTGTCGTAGTAGTTCCTCGAAAGCTATCTGGTAAGCTTCACCCCATTTGAAGTTCTTCCGCTTTTTCTTTAGTGCATCGATGGTATACACTTGTCTATAGCTTTAGAGATGAATCGGCTCAGTGCTGCAACCTTCCCATTCAAGCTTTAAAGTTCCTTATTATTTCTAAGGGCTTGGAATTCCAATAATCCTGTTATTTGTTCTGGATTCTCTTCGATGCCTTAGGCACTTATATGAATCCTAAGAATTTTCCAAAGGCTACTCTAAAGTGACAATTAAGAGGATTGAGCTTCATCCTATATTTGCGGAGTATTTCGAACATTTCAGCGAGAATGTTTAGATGGTTAATGGCTACTCGGGATTTGACTAACATATTGTCCATGTAAACTTCCATAGTCTTCCCAATCTGGAATTTGAACATAGTATTCACTAGCCTTTGTTACGTTGCCTCTGCATTCTTCAAACCAAATGACATTACTCTGTAGTAGTATAGTCCTAAACAGGTGATGAAGCTGGTGTTCTCTTGGTCTCGTTCATGAGCCAGGATCTGGTTATAGCCCAAGTATGCATCCATGAATGATAACAGCTCATGTCCCACTGTTCCATCCACGAGCTGATCAATTCAAGGGAGCGAGAAGCTATCATTCGGACAAGCCTTGTTGAGGTATGAGAAATAAATGAAAGTTTTCCATTTTCCACTAGACTTCTTGACAAGGACTGGGTTCGATACCCATTCAGGATAGGTTGCATCTCAGATGAAGCTATTAGCAATCAATTTATCTACTTCCTCCTTTAATGCCTTGGACCGTTCAGGGACCAAGCTGCGCCTTTTTTGCATCATTGGTGTGAATCTGGGGTCAATTTTGTGTGCATGGTAGGCAATTTCGGGCGACACCCCACATATATCGAAGTGTGTCCAAGCAAATACGTCTAGATTAGCATAGAGGAATTTGGTTAGTTCCGACCACATTTTGTTTCCAAGGTGTGACTTGATCTTCAGTTCCTGCATTGGGTCATCCATACAGACTGGGATAGCCACAGTAATTCTGCCAGTGTTGCCCGATCCTCCCCTGAGCTCTTCTTCATAAGGTGCAAAGCCTTGTCAAATTGGCTATGGTCCCTAAGCAAGGGGCGGTTCAGTAGTTGCTATTCGGAGGGTTCACGGATGTGGAGTGCTTTCCCCATATTCTTTATGTTTTCCTTTCTTCCCTGTTTCGTGCAACTCCATGATGTAGCATGCTCGAGCGTGCTTTGATCTCCTTTCACAATTCTGATTCCCTGCTCGGTAGGGAACTTCATCATAAGGCACCACTGGGCCAATGCTATCCTGAAATTGGCTAACTCGGGCCGTTCCAAGAAGGCATTGTATGTTGACATTTTATCCACGATCACAAAAGTATAAATAAGGGTGACCCTTCACTCGCCTTCTCCAAGCTCTACCATTAGGTTTATTTTTCCCACCGGTTGTTTGGGCTCTTCAGTAAACCTTGAACCTTCGTTTGGCACGCAGATGCGCTTTTCATGCCAATCTTCGATCATTTGATCGGAGATACACTTAAAATGTATATTAACTGAACTACCACTATCAATCAACACTCGTTGACTACGTTGGGCCTGATTCCTACTGTCACAACCATTGGATCAAGAGTTGGAGGTTCAATCCCTTCGACGTCCCGATTGCGAAGCACTATATTGTCGTTCGAGACCTTTTGCAGCTTGACCGGAGTTTCGTTGTCTATTGTTAAACACGATTATTTTGGGACATACTTCAATGAACTCTCATATCGCTCCATCTCTCCCCAACTTCTCCACATGGGATGTGGTCCCCTAGATGTTGTTTCGATAATAAGCCTCTGGTCAGTCCGTTTTGGCCCTTCTTTGCTAGTTCCATCTTGATTCCTTTGCTCTTTAGGTGGGTTAGGGACCATGGCTTGACCAGGCTTTTCGGCTTTTTCACATACTGTTGAAGTTTTTTGTTTTGGATTAATCCTTCGATGAGGTCCTTGAGGTGGCGACATTCGTTTGTATCATGCCCATGCATCTCGTGGAAGTGGCAGCATTCCCTTGAGTGCTTTTACTATTTCGTTGCCTTCTTTCTGAGAGGCTTCTTATACTCTTCAGTTTCTTGTGTTGGGAGATAAATATTCTTCGGAGTGTCATTCATGCGGGTATGGCCACTCAGTCTAAACTCTCTAAATCTCTTGTTGCTGCCACCACTGTTACTCTTATCAGAGTTCCAATTTTTTCTCTTTTAGCCCCCGCTCTTCCATGCAACTCCTTGATTAATTCCAGGATCGCTTGTGCTTTGATTTGCCATCATGCCATTATGTTCCGTATTCATTTGTTGTACACCAGTAGCCTTTCTTTCCAACTCTTGCGTTTCTTCCAAACTCAAGTACTAGCTTGCTTTGTGATTGAAGTCCTTCATGTTAGTAGATTGCTTCATCTTGATCCATCTCCCGAAATCCGTTTCTGGATGATACCGAGGACAAATGCCATAAAACCATGTCTTCATTAAGGTTGCTTACTTTTGTCACTGCAGTGTTAAACCTGCTCATGAATGATCTTAATGGCTCATTGCTCCCTTAGACCAGTCCCGTTAGGGACATAAAGTCCTTTGGTTGCGCGATATTGAGCCTGAACTGGTCGAGGAATTTCGTTGCAAGTTGGTCAAAGGTAGAAATAGATCTTGGGGGAAGTCTCGTGAACCACATAGACGTAACCCGTTCTAGAAAAATAGGGAAATGCCGGCAATGAACAGCTTTTTGAGCATTGGCTCTGCCCATATACCAGCTGAACTTGTACAAATAAGGCTTTGGGTCCTTTGTTCCATCGTTTGAGGGAATAGTTGGCATAGTGAATTTGTTTGGATGTTTTTCATTCAACATTGCATTGGTAAAAGGTGTCCGACTCTTGGCAGATCCCCACTCATCATCTTTTCGACTTTTACTTTCATCCATTATTTATTTGACCATGTCTACTATGTATGCCTCTGATGTCCGGTAATGTTGAGGGCGGCAATCGGTCACTACACCAAGTGTTTTGCCCTATAAACGGTCTTGGCGTGTGGGCTGAAGCCTAGGCTCTCCTGTCTTTAGGGGAGCCACTTCCGCGGGGCGCCGTTGGCTTGCACTTGGTCTGACTGGGGCTGTGTGGTCATTTCTAACATCATCAAACAGGTTGACATTCTCTTCCATATGATTACCTTGCTTCCATCCTTTTAGTTGGAGAGATTCATAGCTATAACTTCCTGCAGGTTTTTTTTGCCCCCTTCAAGTTCGGTTGCCTGGTGCCAAGTGGAGTGTTCTCATTCTCCTCTAAGTTAAATCATGATGTTTCCTTTCTCAGTGGATATTTTCCATTTATTCTATGTAGGCCGAAAATGGAGTAATTTTCAAGTTCTATAGCAGTTGCTCGATCAGGCATAGCCCTTGGAGCGGGGTTTGATTGTAGGGTTATTAGAGCATTAAGTTTATCCATTAGAGCCTTTTACCTATTTTCCATTCTCTAGTTGACCTCTTCATCCATCTTATTTAACTTATCCCCGATGACAACTTCATGCTGACTAGAGGACCCTGGTGCTTGATTTTCCTAAGTTAACACCATTTGCTTCAGCTTGCTGGACAGTAACACCTTCTGCAGCTATTTCTGGGCCTATGGATCTTCTAGAGGCAGTTCTTCTTCTTCTAGAGCCATTGATTCTAAAATAGTGATTTCTTTAAGCAAAGATTGGGAATCTAACTTCTGGACCTATGAGACCCAAAGGAGATAGCTAAATCTGTATCTTGAGTTGGTCTCTCAGTGAAAGCACCAAAATTTTGATCCAAAAATTGGACCAACATCGTAGTTTGAGCTTGAAAGCATTAGCCCTATTCTAACAGAGTAATATCACAAATAATAGATAAAGAAAAACAACGGTAAAAGAAAGAAGACAGAGAATTTTATAGTGGTTTGGCTGTTAACGAAGCCTACATCCACTCTATAGCTTCATTATAGACTGATTGTTGTTATAAGAGTTGTTTGATTACAATTCTTTGATATTTCCTAACTAGATTGAATCCATAGAGCTAGGATTCACTGGAGATCCAAAATGAATTTATTTGGAAATTATTGTGAGGGAGATTGAGAGTGAAGAATAATTCCAGCAGAGCTTCAGCAACCAGTCTGAAGAAGAACCCCTTTATATTATAGGTGGTATGGTATTTATATAGGTCGAAGAGCTACTAAGCCAGGCGGCCTGTCTTCATCGGCTTGCAGGTAGGCTACAGGCAACCTAGGGGGTCTTTGGCTCGCAAAACAAGCCAAAACAATGGATTGCTGGTAACCTATAGCCTATAGGTCACTAGCGACCCATAGACTTGGCTCATTTTGTGAGCCAACTTCTCGCATTTTTTGTACTGTTATATAGCTTGTTTAAAGGTTCGAGGAGAAGCGTAGGTCTTTGACGATCTAGATGCTTAGGATTTTTCTGGAGTCTGGAATTGGAGCCATTTCCATAACCTTTCATTGTTGCTCTTTACATTTTGATGGCAATTCACTAGCTGTTTATGCTCGGCTACCGATTGGATTAAAAGAATGCGGAACCTTCAACCTCATTGATCCTAGTCGTTGTCTTCTTCGTGTAGCTTGACCCTTGTCTCGGCTTTTCAGTTCAGTCCCGAACCATCCTGTCTACATAAGGGTGTCTTTTTTTGTAGGATTCTACAGGGTTAAAAACCCGAATAACATCCCCGAAAACCACACGATTTGATTAGTTTAAAAAGTTATAAATGAATTTAATGATTAAAATGTAAGAAGTATTGATTATTAAATTAATGGATGTTTTAAGTTTTATTAGTGATTATTTGGATGTATATATAAAAATTATATATGCATGTTTCGATATGTTATATCAATACATATTTAAATGATATTTAAATATAGTTAATTACCTAATGAGCTTTTTGGAAAATTAGACCATGATATGGGACTTGCTTGGCTGACCATGCAAATGAAAAGAGAAGGATTGGCTTGGTTGAAATTAATTAGGAATTAAAGGGATTTTTAAAAAAAAAAGAATAAGAAAAGTTCTATTCTTTCCTTAAAATAAATTACTTATATTCATTTCCTTACTGAAATTTTCTTTTCCTCCTTCTTCCCTCATCCATGGCTACCTCATTTATCTCTTTCATGGTTTATCCTTCTCTTCCGTTTACCCAAAATTACATTAAAGAAAATCTAATAAAATGGTTTATCCTTCTCTTGAAAAGTTGGGTGTTGATTCAAGAATCTTAGAAGGGATTCCAAATTATCACTAATTGGCCATCTAAATGGTATAATCTAAATTTGGTTAGTTTTTTCAGATACAATATGATTGTAATGACCCGGAAATTTCATTCCCGAAATTCCAGATAGTTAGTGAAAAAGAAGAAAGAGAAAGAAGAAAAGAAAAACAGAAACATCAACATCTCACATTCGCAACGGATAAAATATAATAGCAAATAATAATAACAGTTATACAAAGAAAACCGTATCTGTCAATTTATATTTATATACATCAGAGTTACAATATCCCATAAAAACTGGATTTTATAACAACTTGTCCAGATAACAACAATATCATAGCAGAATACACCCCATACGCTCCTGCCATCAAGCTCTCCTCATGAGCTCCAGAACGTCCTATCCTAAAAATCTATAATACTCGGTCTGACCCGAGCATTACATCAAAGTAACACCCGGGTCAGGCTGGAAACCAGCGTGAGCAAACCCATCTAACATGGAATACAAAAACATACAATTTATATAACCCGGGGTATCTGGTATCAATTTACAAATTCACAATTTTTTATAGACATCACTTATCACGTACATCAATTTCTAAGTACCAAAACTTAGATTAAATGGTCCAACTCACTTAAATCATTTCATACCAGCCTATTGATTCACATATCAAATCTGTACAGAAGTTGAATATATTACAATCGAGGTGGTTTCGGGTATTAGTAAATAACCGACTCCGGTCTCTTCGAATCCCAAGTCATCCTAACCCAAATTATTTAATTAAATACAATTCAACTTTAAATAGGATGTCACTTATACACAGCAATTTATCTTTGACAGATAATCACATTATCATTGCCCACCCAACACCTTATATCACGAACCATTTCATATCAGGGGTATCAATCAATTCAGGGCATTAATCATCATATAATCATTTATAAGCAAGATTGATTACTTCCAAAAATTAATTCAATTTATCTCTAATTAAATTAATTACTAATCTTAATTACATAGATTATCATTTACTTAATATTAATCAATTATAAACCAAATAAATCAATTACCCTTACTTATCTTTCTTAATTAATCACCCTTGACTAATTTTTCTTTATTCACAATAAGTAATAATATCTCAATAAGTAATTATCCTTAACCATTTACCGTAATTGGTCTTTTCATTAATTAATTATTTACATTAATTAATGATCCTTAATTAATCAATTCCATTAATCAGCCTTAATCAATCATAAACAGTAATTAATCATCCTGTAATTTATTTATCTTAATTAATTAGCCCTTTAATCAGTCATATTAATCATTTAATTAATTTAATTAAGTAATTTAATCCTTAATTACTTCTTCTAAGTAATTAATCTTTAATTATTTTCCCATAAGTAATTTCCCTTATATTAAGTTACAACTGATAATTTATCCATCAACTACTTTATCAATTCCATTAGGTAATCATCAATCACCAAATCCTTTGATTAATTACACCAATCTTTAATTACTTCTACTAAGTAATTATTCTTTAATTGCTTCTTTTTTATTATCAAAATATTAATTACCTTTATGATGAATCTCATCTATATTAATTACTTAATTATATTATTTAAAGACCTTCAACCATTAATCATCACTTTAATTATTTATAACGATTAAGTTTAAATTATCTTAAATTTTGACTTGATAAACTTATGTTAAACAAACTTATAATTTCTTAATTAATGGATTAGAAAAAATTTACAAAGGAAAAGAATTTATTTAAGATAAGTTTAAAACCATTTCATTTCAAAATTTACTTTTAAAATCTTTTTTAAAAACATTATTAAAACTTGCTTATTAACTACTTCGGGTTGAACCCGAACTTTACCCGAGACTGGCCTCGAGTTTCCCCTCCATCTCTTCCTCCTTTATCTAAATTTGTATTACTCTGGTCAACATAAAACTACTGTTTCACAACTCAACGAACACGCGTAATAACCCGAGCCTGATCCTCACTGTCTCAAGTACCACTTCGAGATAAACTTAACCCAACACCCAGGCACGATCAACAATGTCGTGCACGTGCACAGCTCAATCCTGCCGCCGCGACTACCGATGAACTCCTCCACATGTCGACGTTCAACACTACAATCGACTCCGACCTTCGATCCATTGCCACGAAGTACAAAGAAAAATCGAACATTCCTAGTTGAGATTGGAAACTCAACATCGCCAGAAACCACCCTCGACCAGGCCATCCCTATTACCTGAAACTGCATCACTCCATCCACACCTTCGTCCATGACCCAGACACGTTCCATCCATGTTCAGCCCAACTCGACACTCTGTCGACGGCGAAAACATAAAAATACTGACCACGTCTCCTCTGGGTCCTTAAACCCTAGTTCTGACTACCACCAATGCCACGACCATCGAACAACACTTCCACCATTTTACCCTTATGCGCTACTGACCCAAGCTTCTCCATGCCAAATGGCCTGCCTTGAAATCTATCACAGTGTCGGAATTTGGTTTTTCACCCAATTCTGTTCATCCCAAAATTCCTACTCCCATACACAACTAAAAATATCCAAACCACCACCTAAAATCATTATATTCAATAACAAATACACTCACGTAATCAAATGGTTAAATCGTGACATTTGATTTATTGTCATTTGTAAGTGGTTTTACTGCCTCCTTGCTTCTTCAAAATTGGTAAATCAATTTTTATAACAAACTATACTTGAATGTGAACACATTCCCTTCAACATTACATTTAAAGGTTTTCAGATAAATAGAACTTCAATTTTGAAAGCTTGAGTAGAATGGGAAGCAAGAACAAGGGTAACAATATTTTATATATGTACAGGCATTTATACATTCCACATGCAGGCATATATGCATATTCAAACTGATATTTTCCTCTCATATTTAATACCATCATATTATACAGAAGATTATATTTTAAAATTGGAAAGAATTTACTCACCTTATTGCTGAAAAGCAAAGAAGCATATTTTGAAATTTTTAAAAGATTGGAAACTGTTCGTGATATGTTCTTGATTTTAATTACTTGTTGTACTGAGATGTTCTGCATTTTGTTTCTCTGATTTGAAACTGATGTGAAACTTGAATTATCATCTGCTTTTAGATTTTGATTTGCTAAGCTTGATAACTTGAAGATGCTTCAGGTTTGAAAAACTGAAATTTACACCTGAATTTGATTTAATTCCCTTGATTCAATTTTTCAGTTTTAGTTTGAGATAAAGAAAATATTTTGAATTGTATAAAGCCTAGTTAATTCTTTAGTATTTGTTTTACATAAAAAAAATAAAAATAAAAATAAAAAAATAAAAGTGCCACATGTTACATTGCATGCTAACTCAAGTTACAATTGTTAACTTATGTATTATAAGGCTTACAAATGTCATAATAATTTTTTTTAAATTATACTTACTATTTATTTTTATATGTGTTTTTGTATCATACTTATATTTTATGTTTACATTTTACATTAATACCTTTTCTACTAACTTATTTATAAAATCTTTTTAAAGAAAATAATATAGAACTACTTATGTACACACAAAAAAATCAAACATACATTATTTTATTTTATTATTTATATTTTTTTTCCGATTTACTTTAAGATATTTATCTTTAGATCTCAATCTCAAATTCAAATTTAATTTAAATAGACTCATATATATTTTTAAGCAAACACACATAAATTTAGTTAATAATCATTATAATTTAAAATCTATTTACATCTATATTTAAAACAACACATTATTATTATTTGAAAATAACAACTTTACAAATTTTTAAATAATAAACAAAGAAGATTATTGCATTTTAAATTGTTTGAATTATATTAATATCTTTACTATTTCTCAATGTTCTTATATATAGACACACTCTTAAGATTATGGAATTTTGAATACATCTTTTATACATTAATTTACTATGAAAAAAAAAATTATTTTTGGGTATTATATTTCAAAGTTTATTATAGATTCAAATTTATTTATAGTTTCAGATATCAGAATTTTATTTGTTCAACAGAATATCCAGTTAATTATCCACTTATCAGATGTCTAGAAAATTCGTGTTATCACATTCCTCCCCCCTTTTGAATCTTTTCGTCCTCGAAAAGGAACGAAGCCAAAATTTATTAAATACTAAAAATCAGATAAATTTTCATTGATCATTTCTAAAATACTTTAAAAATTTACATAATATTATAAAATAGTTTTTATGAAAGTACTTTTTATAGCTCGATGTTTCAACAAGTCCATCCTTGTTCTCATAAAGATTCGGTCGTACGTTGATCAGGCGTACAACTGAAAGTCTATAAGTACTTAGCAGACCCATTTTCAACACCCAGTGGAAAATACTTGAAAAATAATTTTATTGAAAATTTAGAAAACAGTTTTCGAACACAGGGAAATGTCTTTGGAGGGAGTGCTTTGGAAATCACCAATCCCATCCAAGGTCGCAGTTACATACCAGGGTTACGTTGCCATCATAGCAAAAGTCCTTGTAACTGTAGGCACTTCGCGCCCCTCGATTACGCCATGGAACCCACAACAGATCGCAGTTACATTCCAGGGTTACGTTGCCATCACAGCAAAAGTCCGTGTAACTGTTGGCTCTCAGCGGCACATACGATTTTGCTGTTAAAATGAAACTTCTACGCTCCTACATAGGTCGCAGTCTACTGATATAAAATCAAACGCAGACTGTTGGCTCTCAGCGGCACACACGACTTTGGCTATGTTGCCTTAGATCGCTGTCTACCGATACAAAATCTAACGCAGACTGTTTGCTTTCAGCGGCACACACGACTTTCGCTATGTTACCATAGGTCGTAGTCTACCGATATAAAATCAAACGTAGACTGTTGGCTCTCAGCGGCACACACGACTTTCGCTATGGTACAGAATACTCATAATCCCCAGGAACTAGTTTTGTCCGGACTCCACACAGGATTAACTTTAGAACCCCCCCGTGGCTCAAGGCAGCACCACCCTGTGGCACACCTGGGAAGTTCATTTTAAGGAAGCGCCTTTTTCCCCAAAGCTATTATCAAAACACTTTATACTATACACAAATAGTATCTTTCAAATCATACACCTAGTATGATCTCATACAAAGCTCCTTTACACAAGATCGATTATCCCAAAATCGATTATTCTCAAACTAGGCTTTCCAAATTTCAATATTGATTTTACCCAAAAAAAAAATCAAAAGCCTTTTCAAATCCAAAGGTTCCAAAAACCTTTCCTCCAAAATCATTCTCAAAAGATCCTTTATATATATATATAACTTTTAAAAATCTTTGGATCATTTCAAACCTGTATAAATTTCCTTTTATACTTCAAATACTTCTAAAAATCCATTTTCTTCTGGTAAAAGATTCAACAAGGGGATTTATCTTACATAACAAATATATATATATATATATATATATATAACTTTGTTTATCAAATATTCGAATTTGATTACTCTATAAAGTCACTTGCCAAATTACTTACTTCCATAAAGTAAATTTTTACCATAGAATTCTCCAATTTCCACTTTACTTCATCATATATTTCACAAAATATACCTTTCTTATCAAAAACCATTTATCAATTCTTATCCAAAAATTTCCAATATAAATTTCATTCAAACCGGTACGATGTACATATATCATCCGTACGCTATATCAATCTGATCGCTTTCTCGACCACACAGTTTCATTTACGAACTAGTATCGTCCACCCGACTTCCTAGTGCGGACACAGATCTGGTTCCTTGATCAGAAACCGTCATTCTCCTTGCATAGTCATAACTATGATAGAGAATATCCAGAACCAATCAACAATCCATATCTAGGTTCGCCGTCGAAAATCGTGTGAAAAATCCCAGCTCGAATCGACATAATTATCTCGAAATTCTGTGCTCGAATCTGGATCAAATCACTATGCGAATAGAATAATATACGTACATCCTACGTATTTATCTCATTGATTGTTAGCCAAATCAATTTCTTTTTTGTTCACATTCACTTATCCACAATTGGTTAAATCCTTATTTGGATTATCACTTCAATTCTTATTTTAATCTGGGAATTTAATCATAAACAGTTTGAACTCTGTCCAGTTTAAATTTAGAAAATAGCTTGAAAAATTAAAATAGATAAGTAGATGAAAAAAATAATTATTAGTTTGCAAAATAGCTGCAAATAGTTAAGTAATTGTAAAATAGTTGGAAAATAGTCAAATAGTTATAGAAATTTTAAATAATTGCAAAATAGTTGTAAAATAGTAAGCAGTTATAAAGTAGTTGAAAAAAATAGTAATTAGTTAATAAAACAACTATAAAATAGTTAAATGGTTACAAAAATATTTATAAAATAAGTATAAGATAGTTTGGGGTTTAAAAAGAAGGATTATATATATAAATAGCTTGGAAAAATAGATTTGTACTAAAATAATTTATTTTCAAAATAGTCTAGAGTCCAACTGTTCAATTCACAACCTCCATTTCCAATCAATTCAATTTAAATTTCCACTTCCATTTAAATTGACTCAATACTAATTTAAATAACTTCAATTTCCATTGGAATTGATTTAACCCCAAATTCAAGTTGAATTAATTCACAATTTCTTCCCAAATTAAATCAAATTCCATTTGATTTTAGACATATTCAGCTTTAATTACAATTCCAAATTATTCAAATCAATTTGGACAAACTTCAAATTGAACCCATATCAATTCAAATTATCTCAATTCCTGATTGAATAAATCTCAATTCTCATTTGAATTTGATCTCATTTAACTTCAATTTCATTTCAAATTAATCCAATTCAAATTTTCCATTTGAATTTTTTTTTAAACTTATACATCTTCAATCACAATAGCAATTAATCCAAATCAAATCCAATTTGAACTGATTTAATTTAAATTTCAAATTTAAATGTTGATTTAATCAAATCGACTTATATCTATAAACCATTTAATTCTAAATCCAAATTCCATTTTTAAATTATCGTTACTTAACCTATTTCAAAGTTCAAATAATTTCAAATCCTTTTTAAACAACTCAATCTCTGAACTTCAATTCATTATCAAATTTCTATTTTGAAATCAAACCTTTGAAGTTTTATCTTAAACATTTAAATCTTAAAAATGATTCCATTTTATTTTAATAATGGATATATTACCACACCCCATTTCTTTAAACAAATCCAACTTATAGCATAAAGATTATTAATAACAACAGGATGGTATTATTCAAATTATTTTAAAACATCCATCCACTCCCAAATTTCGGATCTCAAACCCAATTTGAGATCACTCAAACTCTCAATTCCAACCAACCATTAAACTTCTCAAGTTAAATCTTAATTTCATCTTGAAATTTTCAAATCAGGTTGATCATTCAGACTTATTTAACTTCTTTCAAGTTAAATTAAATTTACTTAATCCAGTCAAATTTACACAATTTGAATTCCCATTCAAATTTTAAACTTCAGATTAATATCCTTCCCACTTAAATATAAAACCTACTTCACTTTGGGTTTCACATCACATTCCAAAGAAAATTCAAAACTCAAGCTTAGAGTTTATTTCCTTTACACACCTGGTTACCTTTAAATTTTAAACCACCTTTGGTTATAAATTCAAACAAATTCCTGTAAAATTCCAAACAACCCTTGTTTGAAATAGGACCCTTTCATTCAAATATATTTAATAACATCTCTTATTTTAAAATAAGACCATATTCAAAATAGTTTTGAATTATATTATTTCCTTTAACATTTTGAAACCAATTCAAATGTTTAAATTTTGAATTCAGAACTTCACAATTTGAAACCCACTTTAATTTACATCCTTTCAAATTTACAATTTACTCTTTTTAAATGGTTACTTCCTTAAAACATTCTATTGTTTATTGGAAAACAATTATCTCATTATTAAACACAATAACCATTCTATTTCTCTGGTTTGAAACCAATTCTAATTAATCTTATTTTGAAATTCTTCCCCAACTTCAGGATTTAATTTCAGTTTGAATCCATTTCAAACTTATCTTTGATTTAATTTTAATTTGGTTGTGTTTCTATTACCACTTAATTTAATTTCAATAATTTAACAACCAATTACCTTAATGTTTATTAGAAAGAAATATTGCTATATATATCAAAATATATTCTTATAACATCATTTAAAATCTTTATATAAGAAAATAACAAGTATAAACTCATATACACACACACACACACACACACACACACACACACACACTCTCAACTCATTATAGGATACCATTGACCCTATCTTTAATGAGTAATCCCACTAGAGCCAAGGTTCTCGCTTAACCTTTAGCTCTGATACCAAATGTAACGACTCAGAAATTTCATTCCCGAAATTCCAGATAGTTAGTGAAAAATAAGAAAGAGAAAGAAGAAAAGAAAAACATCAACATCAACATCTCACATTTGCAGCGAATAAAACATAATAGCAAATAATAATAACAGTTATACAAAGAAAACTGTATCTGCCAATTTATATTTATATACATCAGAGTTACAATATCTCATAAAAACTGGATTGTATAACAACTTGTCCAGATAACAATAATATCATAGCAGAATACACCTCATATGCTCCTACCATCTAGCTCTCCTCCTGAGCTCCAGAACGTCCTATCCTGAAAATCTGTAATACTCGGTCTGATCCGAGCATTACATCAAAGTAACACCCGGGTCAGGCTGGAAAGCAGCGTGAGTAAACCCATTTAACATGAAATACAAAAACATACAATTTATATAACCCGGGGTATCTGGTATCAATTTACAAATTCACAATTTGTTATAGACATCACTTATCATGCACATCAATTTCTAAGTACCAAAACTTAGATTAAATCGTCCAACTCACTTAAATCATTTCATATCAGCCTATTGATTCACATATCAAATCTGTACAGAATTTGAATATATTACAATAGAGGTGGTTTCGGGTATTAGTAAATAACCGACTCCGGTCTCTTCGAATCCCAAGTCATCCTAACCCAAATTATTTAATTAAATACAATTCAACTTTAAATAGGATGTCACTTATACACAGCAATTTATCATTGACATATAATCACATTATCATTGCCCACCCAACACCTCATATCACGAACAATTTCATATCAGGGGTATCAATCAATTCAGGGCATTAATCATCATCTAATCATTTATAAGCAAGATTGATTACTTCCAAAAATTAATTCAATTTATCTCTAATTAAATTAATTACTAATCTTAATTACATAGATTATCATTTACTTAATATTAATCAATTATAAACCAAATAAATCAATTACCCTTACTTATCTTTCTTAATTAATCACCCTTGATTAATTTTTCTTTATTCACAATAAGTAATTATCCCTCAATTAATTACACGAAGTAATTATCCTTAACCATTTACGGTAATTGGTCTTTTCATTAATTAATTATTTACCCTAATTAATGATCCCTAATTAATCAACTCCATTAATCAGCCTTAATCAATCATAAACAGTAATTAACCATCCCGTAATTTATATATCTTAATTAATTAGCCCATTAATCAGTCATATTAGTCCTTTAATTAATTTAATTAAGTAATTTAATCCTTAATTACTTCTTCTAAGTAATTAATCTTTAATTATTTTCCCATAAGTAATTTCCCTTATATTAAGTTACAACAAATAATTTATCCATCAACTACTTTATCAATTCCATTAGGTAATCATCAATCACCAAATCCTTTGATTAATTACACCAATCTTTAATTACTTCTACTAAGTAATTACTCTTTAATTCCTTCTTTTTTATTATCAAAATCTTAATTACCTTTATGATAAATCATCATCTATATTAATTACTTAATCATATTATTTAAAGACCTTCAACCATTAATCATCACTTTAATTATTTATGACGATTAAGTTTAAAATATCTTAAATTTAGACTTGATAAACCTAAGTTAAACAAACTTATAATTTCTTAATTAACGGATTAGAAAACATTTATAAAGGAAAAGAACTTATTTAAGGTAAGTTTAAAACCATTTCATTTCAAAATTTACTTTTAAAATCTTTTTTACAAACATTATTAAAACTTTCCTATTAACTACTACGGGTTAAACCCGAACTTTACCGGAGACTGGCCTCGAGTTTCAACCCCTCTCTTCCTCCTTTATCTAAATTTGTGTTACTATGGTCAACATAAAAATACTGTTTCGCAACTCAACGAACACGCGTAATAACCCGGACCTGATCCTCACTGTCTCGAGTACCACTTTGAGATAAACTCAACCCAACACCCAGCCATGATCAACAATGCCGTGCACGTGCACAGCTCAATCCTGCCGTCGTGACTACCGATGAACTCCTCCACATGTCCACGTTCAACACTATAATCGACTCCGACCTTCGGTCCATTTCCATGAAGTCCAAAACAAAATCGAACATCCCTAGTTGAGATTGGAAACTCAACATCGCCAGAAACCACCCTCAACCAGGCCATCCCTATCACCTGAAACTCCATTACTCCGTCCACACCTTCGTCCATGACCCAGACACGTTCCATCCATGTTCAGCCCAACTCGACACTCTATCGATGGCGCAAACACAAAAATACCGACCACGTCTCCTTTGGGTCCTTAAACCCTAGTTCTGACTACCACCGATGCCACGACCATCGAACAAAACTTCCACCATTTTTCCCTTATGCGCTACTGACCCAAGCTTCTCTATGCCAAATGGCCTGCCTTGAAATCTATCACAGTGTCGGAATTTGGTTTTTCACCCAATTTCGTTCATCCCAAAATTCCTACTTCCATACACAACTAAAAATATCCAAACCACCGCCTAAAATCATTATATTCAATAACAATACACTCACGTAATCTAATGGTTAAATCTTGACATTTGATTTATTGTCATTTGTAAGTGGTTTTACTGTTATTTGGGTTTTACTGCCTTCATGCTTCTTGAAAATTGGTAAATCTTTTTTCATAACAAGCTATACTTGAATATGAACACATTCCCTTCAACATTACAGCTTAAAGGTTTTCAGATAAATAGAACTTCAATTTTGAAAGCTTGAGTAGAATGGGAAGCAAGAACAGGGGTAACAATATTTTTATATGTACGGGCATTTATACATTCCACATGCAGGCATATATGCATATTCAAACTGATATTTTCCTCTCATCTTTAATACCATCATATTATTACGAAGATTATATTTTAAAATTGGAAAGAATTTACTCACCTGATTGCTGAAAAACAGAGAAGCATATTTTGAAATTCTTAAAAGACTGGAAACTGTTCTTGATATGTTCTTGATTTTTATTTCTTGTTGTACTGATATGATCTGCATTTTGTTTCTCTGATTTGAAACTGATCTGAAACTTGAATTATCATCTCCTTCTAGATTTTGATTTGCTAAGCTTGATAACTTGAAGATGCTTCAGGTTTGAAAAACTGAAATTTACACCTGAATTTGATTTAATTCCCTTGATTCAATTTTTCAGTTTTAGTTTGAGAGAAAGAAAATATTTTTAATTGTATAAAGCCTAGTTAATTCTTTAGTATTTGTTTTACATAAAAAAATAAAAATAAAAAAATAAAAGTGCCACATGTTACATTGCATGCTAACTCAAGTTACAATTGTTAACTTATGTATTATAAGGCTTACAAATATCTTAATAAAATTTTTTAAATTATACTTACTATTTATTTTTATATGTGTTTTTGTATCATACTTATATTTTATGTTTACATTTTACATTAATACCTTTTGTACTAACTTATTTATAAAATCTTTTTAAAGAAAATAATATAGAACTACTTATATACACACAAAAAAATCAAACATACATTATTTTATTTTATTATTTATATTTTATTTCCAATTTACTTTAAGATATTTATTTTTGGATCTCAATCTCAATTCAAATTAAATTTAAATAGACTCATATATATTTTTAGACAAACACACATAAATTTAGTTAATAATCATTATAATTTAAAATCTATTTACATCTATATTTAAAACAACACATTGTTATTATTTGAAAATAACAATTTTACAAATTTTTAAATAATAAACAAAGAAGATTATTGCATTTTAAATTGTTTGAATTATATTAATATCTTTACTATTTCTCAATGTTTTTATATATATACACACTTAAGATTGTGGAATTTTGAATACATCTTTTATACATTAATTTACTATAAAAAAATTATTATTTTTAGGTATTTATATTTCAAAGTTTATTAGAGATTCAAATTTATTTATAGTTTCAGATATCAGAATTTTATTTGTTCAACAGAATATCCAGTTAATTATCCACTTATCAGATGTCCAGAAAATCCGGGTTATCACAATGATTATCTCAATTTTATATGTATATATTTTTGCCTCATCTTAAATTAGAACTTGTAACATAATCTAAAAAATTTGTTAAATGATATGAACCTTTTTAACTCGATAAATTTAATATATATATATATATATACACACACGTATAATTATGTTTTAGGTCGTGAATTTATGTTTTAATAATGCTTATAATAAGAATCTAAATTTATTATACAATTTAACAATTTAAACGTTTCTATTTGAATTTTAATCGGGCCTAAAATATAAAGATTGTTGATATCTTGTTTAATTTGATGTATGAAATTTTGGTTTTTAATTGTTTAAAAAACCTAATTTTTATTATTTAGGTCAAAACTACACGCACACACTTATGTGTGTGTATATTTGTAAATACATCAAAAATATGTAATATAATTTGGATATTCGTATAGTATCGATGGGAAGTGGTTTTGGCTTAATCATTACATACATACGTAAAGACACACATGTATACGCATTTGTATTTATATTTTATATTGTCAAGGCAAGTATTTTATAAATAATTTATCCATAAATTTGTTTTTCATTATACAATTTAAAATTAAGGCAATAATATATACGTATAAATAGAGAATATATACATATTGGATATAAATCCTAGTATATACACATGTATATATTGACCATGTTATTGTTTATCACTTTTTCCATTTTAAACATATTATCATCACTTGTATATTTATCAGATGAGTTAATCGCTATGAACGGGATCGAATATGGTTAACAGTAATAAACAATGTAAATGCAGCAGAATGGTGTAGTAAATCACACGGTCGATTTTGTACTGGTGCGGACCTCCCGTCCTAAGTCTAGTCTTGAAGCTCCCCTTTGCTATTTCACTATCAACACCCTCACTTTACCCTGCGGAATAAGTTTACGGATTCCACCTGAACAACCAAACATAACTTCAAAAACAATTACAAGTTGTGTAACAAATGTTACTTTCTGGCACAGCGCATCTTGATATATAGAATGCCACCTTGACATACAATAACTCCTGTAACTAGACCAAACTATATTGAGTGGAGGTGTAGAGGCTAAGGAGTTTATTTGACTAGAATATGAGATGTGGAGATGAAGCACACTAGTCGAAATCTCCGAATCACATGAATTTATCGAAACTCGGAGAATTTCTTTACGAATTGAGAGTTTAGGAGTGGAAATCAAAGCAAAGAGTTTTGTTTCAATCTATAAAGATTCAAGAATGGTCGGGGGTTATATAGTTGTTGTATTAACACATGTCCCCTATTCCCATGCCATCTAAGAATAATACTAATTATTATTGTCAGAAAGCATGGAGAATGAGGCTCGATAAGGCTAAACATCATACTCATTACATTGAACTAATACTGGCAAGATAAATTTTTAAGCTTTCCAATTGTGTGCCCAGTCTTAGTTCAAAGTAATGGTACTACAATTTTTTCCAAGGATGAATAGCATAGAAAAAGTGAACACAGAAACAACACAACAACATCAGTGCATACATAATACATATCATAATGTCTGGATACATAGTACATAAAACATAGAGAGTCTCCCAAAATACATAATAGGCTTACATAGCATAATCTAAAACAAACTACAAGTATTAGAAGCGTGGAAGTTCAAAACCCCAAAACATGGAAAAAGATGAGAATGCTTCTTATCCCTACTACCTAACTTTCCAAATAATCCTCAGACCGACCTGAGGATTTATAAAAACAAATCACATGATCCGAACTATGTCTAGTGTGAGTGAAGTTAAATTTATGGACAAGAAATGTTAATACAAGTAATATTAAGCCTACATATTCTCAATAGGGTATAACATAATGCACAAGTGTAAAAGGTGACTACGTACATATATGATTATCAAAGTTACTAAGTTAACTGCCAATATTCCAAACCATATGATTATCATGTATCAAATAGTACGATAACATGTCCACATTTTAATTTTATCATAATAACAAGACCGGGTTAAACATCAACAGTATTTCTATACTTCTAAAGTTAACAAAAGTTACCACATGTACAAGAAATCCAATATGAAAGTTGTCTCATGAAGGAAGCTATAAATATAGCACCAGTAACCCCCGACCCCCGGCATTCCTATTGTAAATCTTAGTGGAAGACCTCTTGTGTGCGCTGAGACATCGACCCTATAAACTACTCATAACGCCAACTCATAAAAACAAATACGGTGCGATTCGCTACACGGTCATGGATCGTACCATTGGGTAACCCCTGCCTATCCATCTCCATAGTCCATGACCTCCCCTGTGGTAACCCTAATTTTTGATGTCAAGCCATGTAGCGGACCATTGACTTATGGTGGGCAAAATTACCATTGATTAAGTCGGCTAAAATGGATATTTGTAACAATCCGAAATTTCTCCCATAATAATTAATTCGTTAATTAATGAAATAACAAATAACTTTGAGAAATTATCAGAATCAACCCACGGGAGTTGCATCGTTGTGTCCTTGGTAATTTTTTGGTCAAATTCCATATATAGAACGTGAGAATCCGATCTAATATGAGCTAGAAACAAAATAAACAAGAAAAGAAGAAAAACTAAAAAAATATTGGGCTAGGTCGACCCAAGGATCGACCTAACCACGCCATAGATCAACTGGTAGGTCGACCTAAGGGGAGGGACGGTCGACCCGCCTACGGGTATGGAATGTAGAAAATTTTCTTCGTTCTAGAGTCGAACATGTATTTTTCATTCTTTTGCCCCATCTAGCCCCTTCGTGCTTCCATCCGACGGCTCCTATTCAGCCTATGACCTGGTTGCATTCTATTCAATCCCTAAATCCAATGGTCTAATATCCACTTCTATCCTTATAAATAAGACTCAAGGCCTAACACTTTTTCGCATTCAAGATTTTCTCCGCTTGGGTTCACCTTTTTAGGAAGGACCCTCAAAGGAATAATTTTCCAAGGAGAATATCTTTTTAATAAAAACATTTTAATACCCTCAAGTGGATCCGAGAAGACCAAAAGGGAAGAGCTTAGAACCATAGGTGAGTTATTGTAATTATTTTAGATTTCTTTAAGTAATTTAAAATACAGGAAATTATTGTCAAGATCAAAATTTCTCAGCGTTTTAGCCTCAAGGACAGACCTTCAATATTTTAGCCTGAAGAACAACTTTCTTTAAGTATCAGTTTTAGTTATTGATAGCAGTTTTTAGGTATTAGTTTACAGTTATCAATAGCATTTTTTTGTATCAGTTTTCACTTCGGTAGCAGTTTTGGAAGAATGTTTATTCTTATGAATAATTTTGAAAGAATGTTTGTCCTTATGAATAATGTTTAGGAGAATGTTTGTCTTTGTGGTTAAAATATTGAGGTCGTGTCCATGACGCTAAAAATATACAAATTTTTGTCCTCTAAACTAATTCTCTCTTTAAAATAATAGGGCTTCCAATAGTTGTAGTTTTACTATGATTTCTGGAATAACCTTTTTAGTAATTTATTTACAGTTTTTAGAATTATTTTCAGTCTATTTCTTTTAGCTATTTTTTCAATTAATTTTATTTTAATTCTATTAATTATAGCTTTCCATTTATTTAGTTTATTTACAGTATTTTAATTTATTTACTGTTATTTATGCATTATTTATATCTTTTTTCCTATGTTTTAGATTTTCTTCTATTTTTAGTTTTCTTTTATTTCTCCTTCTTCTTCGCGCATGGATTCGAATAGATTAAATGTAAATATGGATTAAAATTATAAGAATATTGAGATAACGAAAGATAAGATGTAAATTGGAAAGACTGTAATAAAAATGGAATTAAGATTTAAATTGAGCCTAATTTTGATATTAATGTTAGAATTTGATTAATTAAAGATAATTAGTCTAGTTATAACTTAGAATTATAATTAAAAGGAGTATAAGATGAAAGAAGCTTATTTTTTACTTAGACATTGCACTAAGTAATAAGCATGATCATAACGTAAGTTATAATAAGAAAAGGAACAAAATGCGGCTTATTTTAAGACTGAGGATAAATTAATAAGCAAAGATAGCAAAGGTAATAATAAATGCTTATTTAAATAATTTATCTAAGTTAATAAGAAAAGACGAAAGTAGGACCTATACCAAAAAGCATTCCCTATTAGACAAAATGGTAGTCTCACATTAGCCTGAAGTGAAATAAGGGCACACTTATGCTAATAATGGCAGTAATTCGTCAAATAAAAGTCCAAATCATGGAGAGTTTGGACATGGGGCACAACTATATATTGTTTGGATGACGGGCAAGTACCAACAGCATTTCTCCTATTTTCTATAGACACGGTGATCTCACATTAGCCTGAAGTGGGATGAGTGGCACGCTTATACTAGAGCGTGAGGTAATAAGAAAACCCAATAGGTGGAACAACATGTAACATAAGCATGGTGGCGGTTACGCATGCGACTTCCATTGGGTGATTAGTAATCATTATGAGTTCCAAGCGCTTAGTATGTGCGCCTTTGTAGGCACCATTGCCTTCCGCAATAACGTCTAGTCCATAGTAGATACTTCGCATGTCATTCATAGACTGCATTTCTGTGTCAGGAGTTATATGACATCTAGTCCGCAGTAAGGTCTATGGAGTAGCAGTACGATCAAATGGTAGAATTAGGATTTCAGCCTAATTATAGGATTAGAAATTCAACCTAATCAGAGCAGCTACCAAAGATAAGTGCAAATAATCAAAGTTAATCAATTATGTTAATTCATATTTATTTCCAGCTTATTCCTTATCCCTATTTCCTTTGTTTCCTTTATATATACTAGAACTATTGTAAGGTCTGTTACTTTTACTTTGCTTAAATATTCTAGTAATTACTATCATTCACCAGACTCTTAGTCTGACCCACTTCTCTATTTTCACCTGTTGCCCCCATGGCCATCAAGGGAGAGCGAGGTAGATTTGTGGATTCAAGGAGGTTGCAGTCGCTGAGATTCTTCCAATGTATTTCTCTTCTTTTTATTTCCAGCCAATCGTTCTTTTATTATACTGGCACTGTATTGAGGGAAAGTTTGTACTCTGGTTTTTCTGATGAGACTGAGATTTTATTTTCATAGTACAGTTATATTTGGTATTTGGAACATATGTGGTTTGACTAAACTATTTATGAAGTATTAATTTTTAAAATCACTTATACTTTTAATTACTTCCACCGTGTTATTATGCATCTATTTTATCTTGTGAATCCTAGTCTTTTCTAACTTTAATTCTACCTACAACGCACCACATACTTTAGTGTGTCCTTCTGGGTATACCAAGGGGTGTGGGGTGTTTCATTTGGTACCAGAGTCTAAGGTTGCAGGATTGCTAAAAATTTGTTTAAAAGAAAATATATTTTTTCCAAAATATCATGTTTTGAAATATTTTTCGAAGAAAAACTCTTAGAAATAGTTTGCAAGTAAAAAATATTTTAAAGTATAAAAGAGTTTTTACAAAAATCCCCTCAAAGGCCCAGTTCAACCTTCTTTTGATTCTTTCAAGCCTATGTTTTTTTTTCTTTGCATAGTATGACTGATTGGTTCCGTAGAGCTACGGCACCAGAGGTGCAAAGGCAAGTGCCATGTACAACACCAGTGGGTGAAAATCCCTTTAACCCACCTACAACAGCCAACTTTTCTAAGCTATGCAAGGACTTTGCTATTATAGGAGGCGTAACTTTTTCTGGCATGGAGAACTCGAAGGAGACGGGAGCTAGGTTGGAGAATATGGAGCAAAGATTTAGTCGGTTAGGTTTGGAGGACCGTTAGAGTGATCAGCCTACATCTTGGCAGTTGAACGGAGAGCTTGAGAAGGTTCCTACAAGTTCTAAGAAGCAGTGGGGGAAGGACAAGAAGGATAAGGATAAGAGGAAGGAGGGAGGACCTTCAAAGCGAATCAAGAAAAGTGGGAGATATAGGCATTGTAGAATGACCGGTCATTACGCAAAGGACTGTGAAAAGGCAGGAATGGAGGGAAGATGTTTCAATTGTGGATAGCTTGGTCACTTTAGTAAGATTTGTCCTTAGAAAAGAGGCAAGTAGCGAGCGCACCTGCAACAAAAATTCATATTTTGGATACAACACCTTCCAGTAGCAGACCAAATCAAGGTAGGAAAAATTGATTTCTATTTTTGATTTTTCCATTCAAACTCTATTTGATTCTGGAGCATCACATTCTTTCATCTCTAGTTCTATAGTAGATTGTTTGCACTTAGGCATCTCTTTAGTAGTAGACCCAATCGTTGTTTCAAACCCCATAGGAGGATCGACACACTTATTTATGGTTTGTTGGGGTTTGAAAATTTATATCCTAGGCATAGAATTTGACCGCGATGCCTATGTATTGGGATTTTCGGGGTATGGGATGATCTTGGGGATGGATTGGCTATCGATTTATGGAGCCATATTAGACTGCGGGAGGGGAGTCATAGACTATAGACATGAATCTGTAGGACTCTTGAGGTTTCTTGCGACCCGCATGGGTCAGTCATGTTATGTTAACTTTATTGCCTCGATTCATCATCATCAGAGTTAGATTCGGTTCTTGTCGTTAGAGATTTTCCATACATCTTTAAGGAGGTTAGGGGACTATCCCCTAATAGAGAGATAGACTTCAGGATTTATTTGAGTGATAATGCTAAGCTAATAGCATTACCCATGGCATCTAGGAAGAGGAAGGAATTGAGCAAGCAGAACCATGAGCTTTTAGAGAAAGGATTTATAAGAAGGGGCACTTTGGAGTGGGGAGCACCAATCGTCTTTGCTACTAAGGTGGATGATCCTCTTCGGCTTTGCGTAGACTATAGAGAATTGAATAAGCTCACGAAGAAGAACCGATATCCACTCCCTAGGATAGATAACCTTTTTGACCAGTTAGTTGGCTCTGCAGTATTCTTTCAGCTTGATTTAGCCACTGGATTTCATCAGCTTAGGTTCGATGATAACCACACTGATAGGGCCGCATTTATGACACCCGATGGATTCTTTGAGTGGTTGGTTATGCCTTTTTTGGCTAACCAATGCCCTAGCTTATTTCGTAGGTTTGATGACCAGTGTTTTTAGTGATGTCCTAAATAAGTTCGGGGTGGTATTCGTGAATGACATTTTGGTGTTTTCCAAGAGTATGGAAAAGAATGCCATTCATCTTAAAGAGGTTCTTCGTATGCTCCAAGTTCATTGGTGGAAGGAAAAATTCTTGAAGTATCACTTTTGGCATAAGGAAGTATGTTTTTTGGGGCATAGAGAAGGTCCACACATGGAAAGGGTTGGAAAAAGGATTTTTTTACATTTAGGTTCGGATTGTGAAAATCCAAAGAGAGGTTGGTAAAGATTGGAGATGTACAGTAGATTTGGTTGATAAGGAAAGAAGAAAGCCCACGTGTAGATAATTGCAGAAATTATATTTGTTTCATATAAGTGGATTTAACGGTTAGCATCTTAGAATAAATATGATAATAGGAACAAAAGACTTTAAATGAGTATAGGAACAAAAGACTTCCAAGGTTTAGGAAGGATACTCCTAGGGTAGTATGTAGAAAATACCACTTTATGTCTAACCCAATAAAATGAAATTATTGGAATTGAAAAGAAGAATTGTCAATATTTTGAAAAAAAATGTAAATACTGGGTTTTTGGGAATATGATAAGAAACTTAAATTTGTTTTTATATGATGTAAGTTTTAGTGAAAAAGAGAAATTCTTTTTGAAGAATTATAGAGCGTATATAGCTTACTAATTTCTTTGAAAATAAACAAAGATTTCAAATATAAAAACCTAAAAAGTATTAAGTATCGGAAATGTAGATTACAACCTTTATTGCTGTAATAGATGTTTTCGTGAAAATAAAGGGAGTATAGACTATAACGCTACCATTATAGTAGGTAATTCCCAAAGGAAATATTTTTACTTAATATGTGAGATTTATTAGTATTTATTTTAATTAAATTCATATACTAGTATTTTTTGGGTTGTAGTAACAGTGTTTTATGCAATATCGGTTTCAAACCCAAATAAAAATGAATTTTAAAAGATAATTTCCAGGAGTAGAAATGAAAGTGATTTGTGAATACACCTATTAATCAAATAGGTATAAGAAAATGTTTTTGGTTATGGATATATTAAAATAGTTTTGAAGATGAGTTTTTCTGAAAAGAAAATGTTAGATAGTAGAAGATGTCTATCGTAAGAAAATAAAATTTAAACATACTTTATTCTAGTGGAATGAAAAGAATAATAGTATAATTTTCTATGAAATCGATAAAAATGTTTTGTGCAAGTTATAAGGAATACGTGAAAGAGATATACAAGGTATGGAAAGCACCATATTTTTTTATAGCCTATTTCGAATAATATAAAATAAGTTCCCTGTAATTTAACATAAACATAAATCCTCTTTTATAAGGTTCATAGAATATTTTAGCTTTAATAATTTCTCTTAAGAGAAAGTAGTTCCAATATATTAAGGTATAAGACCGTTAGGTGTAATAAGATGTTTTGAAAACACATAAGGATATTTTAAAGATATCTTAAAAGGAAATGGTTTGATGAAAAAGTAAATAAGTTTTTAAAATGAAAAACTTAATAAAGTAGAATTTTAAATTTTAAATTTATACAAAATTGAAAACGTCTTTAAAAGAAAGTGAGGAATAAGTATTGGACTAAGAATTTGAAAGTTTTTCCCTTCATATTTGGGAAATAATGTAAATTCAAAAAGGTATAAGGATGCAAATATAGAAGCATAAAATCTTAAGCAACCGAGTATTTTTAAATTTAATAAGAACTTAAAGATAACACTTTTAAGGACAAAGATTTGGGATTTGAAAATTTAGAAGCCTTAGTTTTTGAAATAAGAGGATAAATACCACACCAAACTCTTAAAAGTGGAATTGATAGGAATCATTCCCTAATGAGTAATGGAAAAGGTGTAAGGCTGTAAAGGAGACAACAATAATTACTTTTGAAAGTAACAATAGAGTTCCTGTAAAGCATATAGGGCACTATTGAGAACCTAGGAATGGTGATTCATGTGAGCAGGCTAAAGAAGAACAGTAAAGTGAAATTAGTAAGATAGTAAGACACGCATGGTTGAGAATGAGTATTTTTGATTTTCAAGAAACTTGGGAAAGGCATCTTCCTTTAGGGAAATTCTCACATGATAGTAGTTTTCAAGCCAGCATTAGAGTGGCACCTTTCGAAGCTCTTTATAAAAGACCGTGCAACTCGCTTTCGTGTTGGATAGAGTTTACAGAGATTAAAAAGACTTCAGACAAGACTAATATGATTTGGAGAAAATTTGTATCTCATATCCGCATTTCTTTGATAGTAATTTTTCGAATTTCCTATTTTCCATCTTTAGTTTTGAATCGGTTCTTTCTTTTACTATCCTTTGGGAGGATAGAACTTAGGAGTTAACCTTGGATGGTAGGATTTGATGTAACTTGTTATTAGAACATGTTATGGATGATGTATGCAAGTGATTGCAAGTGTGTGCTATTGGATGCTAATGGACGCATATACTTACACTAGGCACTATTATCTCTTAGGGATCGGCCTAACTAGGACACTAGAGCATATGCATATGGTTGTGTGCGCATTTGCATTTTTATTTATTTTCATGATTGCTATAAATGGATGATTTTCATGATTGTTGCGTTTGCATGATGTTTGTAGCACACATATAGAACTATTAGTTATCATTAGGGATTTTTGCATTCATTTGGATACATAGCACAGACATGATTGCATAAAAGGAGGTCAACTGAATAAGTGGATCGCCTAATCTTTTGCATTAGTTAGGGACATTAACACTACACTAATTGCATAAGTATCATAAATTACATTAGAAAAACTTAAAGACAATAGATGAATGGATGATGGTTGAGTAGTTGGTTATAGAACTTGGATGAAAACATTAGTTCATTCTTTTATGCTTAGAGATTTCGGGGACGAAATCCCTTAAGGAAGAGAGAATGTAACAACCCAAAATTGAACTCATAATAATTAATTCATTAATTAATGAAATAATAAAATAACTTTGGAAAATTATCTGAATTGAGCCATGGGAGTTGCACCATTGTGTCCGTTTAATTTTTTGGTCAATTTCCACATATAGAACGTCGGAATCCGAACTAATATGAGCTAGAAACAAAATAAACAAGAAAAGAAGTAAAATGATATATATATATGTATGTATGTATGTATATATGTATATACATGTATATATATATATATAGAGGCTAGGTCGACCCATGGGTCGACCTAACCACGCCCGACGTCGATTTAGGGGGAGGGTCCGTCGACCGCCCAGTTGACCCATCTACGGGTAAGGAACGAAGAAAATTTTCTTCGTTCTAGTGGTTTTCGAACATGTATTTTTTCTATTCTTTTCCTCCATCTGGTCCCTTCGTGCTTCCATCCGACGGCTCCTAATCAGTCTATGACGTGGTTACATGTTATTCAATCTCCAAATCCAGTGGTCTGAGATCGACTTCTACCCTTATAAATAAGACCCAAGGCCTTATACTTTTTCTTATTCTAGATTTTCTCCGCTTGGGTTCACCTTTTCAGGAAGGACTCTAAAAGGAACAATTTTCCAAGGAGAGAATCATTTTAATAAAAATATTTTAATGCCCTCAAATGGATTTGGGACGACCAAAAGGGAAGATCTTAGGACCAAGGTGAGCGCTTGTAATTATTTTAGATTTCTTTAACTAATTTAAAATAGTAGGGTTTCCAATAGTTGCAGTTTTACTACGCTTTTTAGAATAACCTTTTTAGTAATTTGTTTATTGTTTTAAGAATTATTTTCAGTCTATTTCTTTTAGCTATTTTTTTCAGTTAATTTTAGTTAATTCTATTAATTATAGCTTTTCCATTTATTTATAGTTTATTTACAGTATTTTAATTTATTTACTGTTATTTATGCGTTATTTACATCTTTTTCCTATGCTTTGGATTTTCTTCTATTTTCAGTTTTCTTTTATTTCTCCTTCTTCCTTGCATATGGATTAAATGTGAATATGGATTAAAATTAGAAGAATACTGAAATAACGGAAGATAAGATGTAAATTAGAAAGACTGTGATAAAAATGGAATTAAGACTGAAATTAAGCCTAATTATGATATTGATGTTAGAATTTGACTGATTAAAGATAATTGGCCTAGTTATAACTTAGAATTATAACTAAAAGTAGTATAAGATGAAAGAAGCTTATTTTTAAACTTAGATCTCGGGTTAACTAGTAAGCACGATTACAACGTAGGTTATAATAAAAAAACGAACGGAATGAGGCTTATTTTAAGACTTAGGATAAATTAATAAGAAAAGATAGTAAAGGTAATAATATAGACTTATTTCAATAATTTATGTAAGTTAATAAGAAAAGAGAAAAGTAGGACCTGTACCAAAAAGCATTCCCTATTAGCAAAAATGGTAGTCTCACATTAGCCTGAAGTGAGATGAGGGCACGCTTATGCTAATAATAGTAGTAATTGGTCAAACAGAAGTCCAAATCATAGGGGATTTGGACAAGGGGCGCAACTAGACATTATTTGGACGACGGGCCAATACCAACAGCATTTCCCCTATTTTTTCCGGATACGGTGATCTCACATTAGCCTGAAGTGGGAGGATAGGCACGCTTGTGCTGGAGCTTGAGGTAATAAGAAGACTTAATAGGTGGAACGACAGGTAACATGAGCATGGTGGCGATTACGCATGCGACTTCCATTCGGGTGCTCAGTAATCATTATGAGTTCCAAGTTCTTAGTATATGTGCCTTTCGTAGGCACCATTGCCTTCTGTGTAGGGAGCTATATAACGTCTAGTCCACAGTAGATACTTTGTGTGCCATTCGTAGACACCATTTCCATGTAAGGAGTTATATAGTGTCTAGTCCGCAGTAAGGTCTATGGAGTAGCAGACCGATCAAAGGGTAGAATTAGGATTTCAGCCTAATTATAGGATTAGGAATTCAGTCTAATTAAAGCACCTATGAAGGACAAGTGCAAATAATCAAAGTTAATCAATTATGTTTGTTCGTATTTATTTCCATCTTATTCCTTATCCCTATTTCCTTTGTTTCCTTTATATATACTAAAACTATCGTATGGTCTATTACTTTTACTTTGCTTAAAGATTCTAGTAATTACTATCATTCACCAGACTTTTAGTCTGACCCATTCCTATATTTTCCTCTTCCCCCCATAAGCCATTAAGGGTGAGCGAGATAGATTTATGGATTCAGGGAGGTTGCAACAGCTGATATTCTTCCCATATATTTTTCTTCTTTTTATTTCCTGCGTTTTTTCTTTTATTGTACTGGCACTATATTGAGGGAAAGTTTGTACTCTGTTTTTCTGACGAGACTGAGATTTTATTTTCATAAGACGATTTTATTCGGTATTTGGAACATATGTGGTTTGTCTGAAGTATTTATGAATTATTAATTTTTAAAATCACTTATACTTTTAATTACTTTCGCTTCGTTATTATCTATCTATTTTGTCTTGTGAATCTTCATCTCTGGCAACTTTAGTTATATCTACAACACATCATATCCTTTAGTGTGTACTTTTGGGTATACTAAGGGGTGTAGGGTGTGGGTTGTACGGTGTTTTAATATTAGCCTACCCGTATCCTATTAGATTCTAACCTAAATTCTTAAATCATAAAGGGATAATAAAATTTTCTTTATAAAACATCCACTGTGGTCCACAATACAAAAAACTTTCCAAAACACTTTTCTATATAAAAAGTCCGACCATGGCTAAATATTTCACCAAACTCGTTTTCATGTCCCTTTAAAATATACTCGGTATTTTATTCAAAATAAATCATAAAGTATAGAAAAATGATAATTATTACAACCATATATTTAAATCATTTTCAAAGGACTTTATGTAAAAAAACACACCGCATATGCAATAATTTTCCATGGAGAAAATAATCTTACCATTTTTGTTTTGTGTCATACACTACTACCCCATAATACTCGTATATCGATACAAAACCCAACCGTGTTTCATGTGAAGTTAAATATTTATTTTGTTACTTATGCTTAAAATTCCAATATAATTTGTTTTACTTGTTTCAGTTCTCTTTAAAAATATGTCGAAAAGAAAAAAATATATTCTTATAGTACCAACTTTACATTGCCAAATTCTACTCCACCATTCGACTATCATAACACACCAGTCGGCTGATGGCAGTAGATTTGGTCTAGTACACCCGTTACCACTCGGTTCATTATTAATTTAATTAAAAAAGTTCGAATTATTGAATTTAAATTATGGACATGAATTGAATGTCTCATTATATTAAAAAAATACATTACAATTAAATTGAACAATTTTTTTTATTTTAGTAAAACATCTTGTTTTCCTGCCTGTATGAACCGGACTGCCCTGGGCTGCACAGTGTGCCTGGACAGATCCTGAGCTACACATGCAGCCATAAGGCCTACAAATGTAGCAAACAAGGGCTGCATCTATGCAGCCTATCTAGGATAAACATTGCAGCTCCTGAGTGTGCTGTACATGCACAGTCCGGTGCTGGGCTGCCCGCTTGGGCTGTAGTGCCGCTCAGGCCGGATTGCACTTGTGCAGCCCGACTGCTACACTAGTTCAGCCCTGTTGGGATGCCAGTCCAGCCCGGCTAGCTGCACTGGTGCAGCCCACCCTGGCTGCACTTTGCAGTGCAGCTACAGCTCTTAAGGGGGTTGCCGCTGTTCCTCCTCCCCTTTCTCAGCATTTTCCAACAGCTTTAAAAAAATTGTATTTTTTTCCAAGAAAATAATAGCCATACTTGCTTTTGAGACATTTTAACATGCAACTAGCATACATTAAAAAATACATAGCATGTATTAAATCTCAATCTTATCTTCTTCCTTCTCTTTTTTTCTTTAATTATAACAACAAATTTAATTCACATCAAGTTATACCAAAAATTCAAATTTAATTCTAATAAACAACACTTTAATCAACATAACATGAGATAAAGGAAAGAGATAACAAGCAATTATTTGCAAAGATTCCACCTTTAGTTTTACATGAAAACAACAAACTATTAATTACAAGAGTAGAATTAAAACTTCACTCACCTTTCTTTTTCTTTTTCTTGCAATCCAAAAATTTCAGCTTTTAACCCTTGATTACTACAGCTTAATTCTTCTAATTACGAATAACAAAACAAATTTAAAAAACGGCTAAACAATTACACCCAATTGATAAAGAAAAAAATTAACTTTTGATTAGGGATCCTTACCTATGTCAATTGGGAATCTTTCCTTCTTAAATTAATCAAATTAGCTTCTTCAATTTTTGGAGGAGAGCCTTAATTTCTAGGGTTTTGAAGAAATTAGTTTCTGTTTTAAAAGTTTGTGCATACTGTAATTATAAACAAAGAAGGAAATGAGTGGTGTTTTATCCATAGGCCCTCTTCTGGAAGAATCTTTGAAAATATCCCCTATTTTTATTATTATCATTAGTATATTAATAAAACATAATATATCTTTCGTCTTTGGTGTTGATACTTATGTTTAAATTCATGTCTTATTTACTTCCAAACTTTTCAAATAGCATATCTTACAGAATTGATATTATATTTATTTATTTGTTTTCCTCTTACATTTTGTATAAAAACATTTATTTCCTTTATTCTCTTTCTTTTTTTTAAATTATAACTTATAGATAATTTGTCAATTCATTTTGTTAACACTTTAAACACTTTGGAAAAACAATTTTTATTCCTAACAAAAATTAGCTTATAATCTTCTAGCGTGTATATATATATATAAATATATATATATATATATATATATATGTATATATGTATGTATGTATGTATGTATGTATGTATTTATGTATGTGTGTATATATGAATTCCTTAACTAAAGTTTCCAAACTAGTTCTACCCTTAGTTAACAATTTATTTCACTATAAAAATACACAAACAATTTATTTCACTATAAAAATACACAAATACTTTTCAGAACTAATTTTGTAATCAATTTCATACCTAGACGAACAACTTATCGGCCATTGTTCATCTCTTACCCATAAATAATTATTTATTCTTATTTTCAAAGTGAATAAAATATTTAATTACTTGAAATTAATTGTTAACCTCCAATTAATTATTCTATTCTAACTATTTGTTAATTGATTGATTCCCAAATTAGCTTCTCTAAAAATTGGGTTGTTATAGACTCCTCCCCTTATTGAAATCGCGTCCCCACAATTTCTATAAAAGGACAATATATGTAACTTTATAGCCATAATAAACTTTATGAATGTATGACATACCTTCATCGAGCCCTAAATAGTTCAAGGTAACGCCTTTGCATCGAATCCTGTGTTTCCCAGGTGCAGTCCTTCAGATTACCAGACCATTGCACCTTGACTAGAGGAACCACTTTACTATGAAGTTTCTTCGTCCCTGAGGCAATAATACGAATGGGCTCCCGAGTGTATGTCATACTAGGAGCGATCTCAAGTTGCTACAGGTCACACAAGTTGGCAAGTCACACAATTCTTCACATATTGACCTATATCACGCTTAATACTTTCCCAATAATACAGGTGCTTCATGTCCATATACATCTTGCTTATGCACGGATGAATGGTATATCGTGAATAATGGCAGTCATTCATCACCTCCTGCCTAAGCTTTGTAACATTTGGAACAAAGATCCTTCCCTGCTTCCTTAAACAACCCTGATCCTCTACCTTGAAACCTTTTAAATCATCAGTCTCTTCTATGCTCTTCAATTGATGAATATGGTCTCGAGTATCAGAATCAGAGCTGCTATAACTCTATTTATGAGACTGGGTCGATCAAACAAGCCAACATCTTCCCAAAACTACAAGTGGGCATGCTATGACAGATTCCCAAGAGGGTAACAACTCTAAGTTATGCGACTTTTCCACAATCATTGAGATGATTGCCTGATGTTTGCGACTAAGTGCATCTGCCGCTCGATTTCCTTTCCTAGGAGTTTATTGGATGTCAAAATCATAATGTTCCAGAAACTCTAGCCATTTCTGTTGATGCATATTCAACCCCTTCTAGGAAAATAGATATTTTAAGGACTTATGGTCTGTATAGAGAACAAATTGTTGGCTTAGCAAATAATATCTCCATAACTTCAATGCAAAGACGACTGTAGCCATTCCAAATAGTGAACGACATAACGGACCTCATTAGGCCTTAACTGTCGAGACACATAATCCACTACATGCTCTTTATGCATACGTACGGCACCAAGGCTTGAACCACATGCATCCTTATAGACCGCAAGGTCCTAATTACATTCTAGAATAACCAACGTCGGTGCATGAGTGAGCATATGCTTCAGCTTCGAAAAAGCTTCCTCACTTTTCTATCCACTAATACTTGACTTCCTTCTTAGTTAGTCTCGTCAAAAGAGTAACAATCTTCGAGAAGTCCTTAACAAAGCAGCAGTAATATCCTGCCAATCCACGCAAGCTCCGTATCTCCATAACGGACTCCTACCTCTTCCATTTTGATTGATTCAATCTTTGAAGGATCTATAGAATGCCTGGCCTCTGAATTAACGTGACCTAGAAACTTGACCTCTTTATGCCAAAAATGACACTTTGAAAACTTGGCTTTTAGCATATCTTCCCTCAAGGTCTCTAAAACTATTCTCAAGTGACTCGCATGCACTTACTCCGTCTTCGAATATATTAGAATGTCATCAATGAAGACCAAGACAAATCTCTCAAGATAGTTCCTTAATATTCTATGCATTGGATCTACAAAATATGCAGGAGTGTTTGTGAGCCCAAATGGCATCACTAGCCACTCGTAAGAACCATATCGAGTGCAGAAAGCAGTGAAAGGAATGTTATCTTCCGTTACTCTTAATTGTTGAAATCTGATGGCTAAATCAAGTTAAGAAAAGATCCTAGCTCCACTTAACTGATTAAATAGATCATCAATGTAGGGTAATGGATATTTGTTCTTCACCGTTAACCATTCAACTTCTTATAATCAATGCACAGGTGAAGAGATCCATCTACCTTTTTAATAAAAACTACGGCAGCACCCCAGGGTGAACTGCTAGATCTAATAAACTTCTTCCCTTCTAGATCGGTCAATTGTTTGCGCAGTTCCTCCATCTCAGGGTAAGATATGCGAGTTGGTGGTTGATTGACTAGTTAGGATCCAAGAATGAAATCAATGCGGAACTCAACTACTCTCTTAGGCGGTAGGCCTATAATAGGCTTAAATACATCCATAAATTCTCCAACTACCGGTACATTATCTATCTTGTCTTCCTTTTAAGACTCTATAGAGAAAAGAGATCCACATATACTAGAGCCTAGTAGATCAAGGGTCAAATGAACTAACACTCAAAAAGAAGGACGCCTCAAAGTTATTACTCTATCGGAACAAGAGAGTTGAGCCTCATAACGATCCAACCAATCCATCCCCAGAATGATTCCATAGCCAAGATGTGTAAAAACATGCAAATAACAAGAAAAAGAGAGTCCACATAAACAGAGCTCGAAATCCTTGAAATTCCAAGTGTTGCGGATCCACCGATGAGATTCGCTACCTTTAGAGATGTCACAAGATACACAACTTCCAAATTGTAGCTTTCTACTAAATCCTTAGATATAAAAGAATGAGATGCCCATGTGTCAAAAAGGATGCGAATGAATGTGTCTTGGAAAGGAATTGTCCCTTCCAAGACTGCTACCTGCTTTCCCTTTCTTTGGCTTGAACTTGGATATCCTTCCATCACATTCAGCTTAGCTTCCTGCTTTCCTTTCGAGAGCTGAGGACAGTTGTGCTTCAGATGACCTACTTCACTACATATATAACACCACCTTTGGGGACATTTTATGGCGTAGTGACCTCGCGCATAGCAAATAAAACATTCCACTTCAGCCTTACTCTGTCCCTGAGTCCTCCCACTTTCACCTTTTTCTGCCTTCTGTTGAAACACAGACCTCACCTAAAGAATGAAGCTTTTCTTTTTGGCGGGGGTTCTACTTGCCTTGCTGTGAAACCTCCCTTTGCTTGAAAAGATATTCGTATCTCACGGCCAAATCAGCCAACTCATCAAAAGTGGAACGAAACTGGGTCAACAAGTGTTCCTTCAGCCTGATTTGCAGTCCATCCAAAAATTTATGATTCTTCTTAAAAGCGCTATCAAAAAGGTTTGTCCCATACTTGGAGAGAGAATTGAAAGTGTTGACATACTCATGTACTATCATATTGCTCTGCTTGAGCTCAATAAACTTCCTCGTTAAAATAGCTTTCTTTGCCTCAGGAAAGAACTTCAACTAAAATTGTTTCCTAAATCTCACCCGAGTAAGCTCCTCCACAACAATCTCTGCACTAACTATGTCAAGCCAATCAAAAGCACCTTCTTGGAGAAAACTAGATGCAATCTGAACCTTCTGGTGGTCGGTGACTGCCATGTGCCTGAAGACTCGGTCACAAGTCTTGAGCCATGATTGAACTCCAATGACTCCCTCATTTTCAACAAACGCCTTCCCCTTGAGACTAATGAAATCTTTTCACAATCAAGCGAAATGGATCCTAGGAGCAGCATTATGAGCCAGTGCGGCTTGGGGCATGTTCCACATCACCTCAAGCCATTGCTTCGTAGTTGGACGAGGAAGTCTTTCAGTGATCCTATTCGCTATACCACGTACAATGAGAAAAGTTAATAGGCCGAAACTAATAATATTCTCACACTATGACAAACTAGAAAACTTGGTTTTTGGCTTCAAATATGTAAGACTATTACTATATAAAGGGAGCAATCTCCAATAATTTAGATATGTATGATATTTCCACTGCCTTGTGCTGAATTGTTTCTAAGTTTTCTATACTATTATGAACCTTCGCTCTGATACCAATAATGTAACGCCCGTCCCCTATGCCTATGCTATATAAGAATAAAATTAAGTATTATTGTCAAAAAGCATGGAGAATGGGGATTGATAGTGTAACGACCCAGAAATTTCGATCCTGAAACTTTCCAGATAGTTAAGAAAAGAAGGAAAGAGAAAGAACAAGAAACAGAAACCAGTCACAGAAACCTCACATTCGCAGCGGATCAAAATATAATATAACATAAATAACAGTTTTACAAGAAGAATCATCATCGGTACAATTGTATTTTCATACATCAGAGTTACAACCATTACAATACACCGGACAGTTTAAAACAACACATCCAAGCCAACTATACTATACACAGGGGTAAACACTCTATACGCTCTAGCCATCCATCTTGCATCCTGTGCTCCAGAACGTCCTTATCTGAAAATCTGTAATACTCGGTCTGACCCGAGCATTACATTAAAGTAACACCCGGGTCAGGCTGGAAACCAGCGTGAGTAAACCTATTTAACAAGGAATACAAAAACATATAACTTATATAAATATAACCCGGGTAACTTGTATCAAGTACAAGTTCACAAATTATTGTAGACATTACTTATTGCTCACACAAATCTCTAAGTACCAAAACTTAGATTGAATAGTCCAATTCACTTAAATCATTCCACTCCAGCTTATTGATTTCACGTATCAATCTATAATGATTCGAAGTGGTTTCGGGCATTTACTAATACCCGACTCCGGTCTCTTCGAATCCAATGTCATCCTATCCCAGGTTATTCAAAAATTTTAAATACTAGATGTCACTTTACATAGTATTTCATCATAGATTAACCGTATTATCATTGTCCATCCACATACCATATCTCAAAGCAATTCATATCGGAGATATTAATCAATCCAAAGCACTTATCATAATTTAATCATTCTTAAGCAAGATTGAACACTTCCATAAATTACATCAATTAATGGTCCTCTAATTTCTTCCATTGGTTAATTACACTTAATCTTCATTTAGTAATTAACCTTTAACTTAATTATATTCATTAATCAACCTTGATTTATCATAATCAGAAATTAACTTTCCTAAGTTACTTCATTAATTAAACCAACTCCTTGATTAATTATATTAGTTAATCCTTTAATTTTACTAAATTTCTTTCATCAAGTAATCATCCTTTAATCACTGCCCATCAAGTAATTTCCTTAAATTAATTACATCCAGTAATTATTCACTAATTGCTTCCCTAATTAATTATACCTCATTAATTATCTTAAGTAATTATATTTAACTCAACATCAAATGATTACTTTTAATTAATTAAACTGAATTAATTAATTAAAATTTTCCACATCAACTTAATTATACTGAGTAATTAATTCCCTTAATTACTTCACTAAGTAATTATTCATAATAATTCTTTTATGTTATGTAAAAAACCTCTAACTTAATTACTCCTTAATTGGTTAACCTTGATTAATCAATCCTTAATTGTCACTTTTAAGTACAATAAATAATTAGCCTTTAAGTAATTATTCTTCAATTGCTTACATTACTAATCTTTAATCTAGTTGATTAATTACCAATTTCCAATTAATTAATCTTTAATTAATTAAAGACATTAAATACTTCACTATTAACTAAGTAATAACATTAAGCAATTCGTACTATGTTTTATTACAATTTATAATTCACTTAAAACACACAGGATAAAGTTTAAAACACTATATCCTTTTTAAACATATTACCCTCCTAATTAAGTTTAAAAACACCTTAAGGATTAACTAAATTAATTAAAACTTAAAAACAAATTATCTCAACTTTAATTAACAACATTTAATAATCAATTATTACTTCAAATAGTTTTTAAAGATAATTAGTTTAAAACCCAAGTTTGTTGACTGAAAAACTTCGGGAATATAAAATATTTTACCGAAGAAAAACCAGAATTACTCGTATAGGTACCAGGTTTCACTTCCAAATTTCAAGTTTCCTTCTTCCTCTTCTTTTTCATTTCTTCAAAGTTTTGCCTAAATCCTAATTCCTGATATGTTAATGACGCTCACGAACCTGAAACAAACTTCGAGCCCAACATTCCTATTCCCATGCTTCGACCTGAGTAATTAGAAAGACATGACTACCACTAGTCACCGCGTGCACGTGTACACCGGAGACTCGCCTCTTTGATCATCGATGACCCTCCTTTCATTAGTATGATCATCAACGCATCCAATTTTGACCTCCCAAACACCCAAACAATCACACAATCAAATTTAGGCATCTCGTACAATTCCAGTAAACACCATTCCACCTGAAATTCCCCTAAACTCATACTGCCGACCACCAGTGGTCATAGAATTCCGACCTCAAGCTCATCAGACCTCCATGCTTCCAACACACTAAGTCCGAAGCTACTCAATGCGTCAGGGATGATACCGACATCCCAAAATCGACCCCAACCCAAAATTAGGGTTAAAAACAATTTCGATCGATTACCGATGCCACAGAAAAGAAACCCGCTTGGCATTTTTCTCAAGCTCTCCTATATCTCGACCATCTCCAGTGAAGTTCCTGGTCGCCAGAAATCGCCTAGTTGCCAGTTATTAACCAAAAACGCTCCTCTGGTGATCACCAAAATGCCATCTCAAATCCTAACTAAAGTTCGAGATCTTTGTTTCAAAAATCATAGTTTGGAAGGGAGATTTAGGTTATATATAAGAATTTACAAATCATTGTATTTGATTTTTTTACCTATACTTAAGTTCCTCTGTTCCTTTTACTTTCCAGATCATATTTCCATTCATTTTTCTTAAACATATTTTTAGATCTTATTTTAGTTTTAAACAAACATATTTATTTAAGTACTTAGGCAAAATAAAGTTTTGAATGAGAGGAATTGAAATTTTACTTGAATTTGAACTCTGTACTTTTAAACCGATAACACTGTTGTTTCAGTGCTTTCACCCAGATACATTCATATATATTCAAACATGCACTGAAATATTCCAGATATTTATTAACATGCAAGACAAATTTCAATACATGCTGGCCATTAACACATTATCACTTCGTTTTCCTATGTCATGCAACAGATTTTAATCAAATATAGGATTATTTACTCACCTGTGTTTTAAAAATAACAGTGCAGTTTGGACTTCTGAAAACTGAAATGTTATGATCCGGACAATACTTGAATGCTTGAAACTAGATTCACCCCGATGATTTCAAATTGAAGAATTGTTGCAGGATTAATTCCTGGTTTGAAGAAAATACTTTGCAGGTTGATATTGATCCTTGAAAATGAACAGGCTTTGAGCTGTTATTATTTTGGAGTTGATATGTAGTTTATTGTTTATAAATTCTGGTTTGAGAGGAGATTTATCACTGATTGTTTTGGAGTTTATAGTATTTTAGTTTTCTTAGCTTGGAAAGAGAATAGTCAAAAGAAAATGAAGAGAAGGAACAATGTTTTATATAGGCTAAATTTTAGTTATTTAAAATAACGGAAAATCAAAAATAAAAAGTGACACATGTTTAAAATTTTTACATTTGTAATTCACTAAATTTTATAAATCAACATTTGTTAAAATGAAAACTTAATATATACACTTGTAGTTAGGTAACTTATATTTAATTTTAAAATGTTAGTAAAAGTCCTTACCTATTTTATTTATTGTTACGTATATATGAATTTCTTTTTATTGAAAATGCATAAACAGATTATTTATTAATAAAAACTTATACATATATTTTAAATCCAAATATTTAAAATATATATCCTTTGAATTACTTAATAAATCCAACTTCATATTCAAATTAAATTTGAAAAATCTAATTTAAAATCAGGTCAACAATATTTTAAACAAACCTAATTCAATGTGTAATTAATAATGGTATTTAAAAATTTATTTATTTATAAATTCAGCATTTCTATTAATTTACCCAATTATATTATTAATTACAATGTCCAGAAATCCGAGTTATCACATTCCTCCCCCTTCTGAATCTTTTCGTCCTCGAAAAGGAACGAAACCAGAATTTATTAAATATTTTAAAACCAGTTAAAATATTATTTGATCATTTTAAAACACTTCAAAATCTATATAATATTTTCAAAATAGTTTTTATAGAAAATATCATTTTATAACTCGATGTTCCAATAAGTCCGTCCTTGTTCTCACAGAATTTCGGTCATACGTTGATCAGGCGTAAGACTGAAAATCTACAAGTGCTTGGCAGACCCGTTCTCAACATCCAATGAAAAACTATTTTGAAAATAATTTTATTGAAATATAGAAAAAAGTTTTTGAAAATAGAGGATATATCTTTGGTGAGAATGCTCTGGAAATCATCACCCCCATCCATGGTCGTAGTTACATTGTAGGGTTACGTTGCCATCACATCAAAAGTCCATGTAACTGCAGGCTCTCCGCGGCCTCTCGATTACGCCATGGATCCCACAACAGATCACAGTTACATTCCAGGGTTACGTTGCCATTGCAGCAAAAGTCTATGTAACTGCAGGCTCTCTGCAGCCTTTGATTTTCGCTGTCAAAATGAAACTTCTCCACTCCTACATAGGTCGCATTCTACCGATATAAAATCAAACGCAGGTTGTTGGCTCTCAACGGCACACACACGACTTTCGCTATGTTATACTCTACTCATAATCCCCAGGAACTAGTTTTGTCCGGAGTCCTCACAGGATCAACTTTAGAACCCCCCTTGGGGCTCAAGTCAGCACCACCCGGTGGCACTCCTGAGAAGTTCATTTGAAGGGAGTGCCTTTTTCCCCAGAGCCATCATCAAAACACTTTATAATATACACATATAGTATCTTCAAATCATACACTTAGTATGATCTCATACAAATCTCCTTTACACAAAATCGATTATCCCAAAATCGATAATTCTCAAACTAGGGTTTCCAAATTTCAATGTTGATTTTACCCAAAATCAAAAGCCTTTACAAATCCAAAGGTTCCCAAAACCTTTTTCCAAAATCCTCATGAGATCCTTTATATATATATATATATATATATTCAGATATATATAATCTTTAAAACTTTGGATCATTTCAAACATGTATAAAACTACTTTTATACTTCAAAACACCTTTAAAATCCTTTTTCTCCTGGCAATAGATTCAACAAGGGGAGTTTCATTTTATAAAACAAAGATATTTAACTTTGTTTACTCAAAATCAAATATTCAAATTTGATTACTCCTTTCAATATCATTTTCATTCAAATCCATACGATGTACACATATCATCAGTACGCTATACCAATCTGATCGCTCACTCGACCACACAATTTCACTTTCGAACTAGTATCGTCCACCCGACTTCCTAGTGCAGACATAGATTTGGTTTTTTGATCAGAAACCGTCATTCTCCTTACATAGTCATTACTATGATAGAGAATATCCAGAACCAATCAACAATCCATATCCAGGTTCGCCGTCGAAAATCAAGCGAAAAAAATCTCAACTCGGATCGACATACTATCTCGAAATTTTTTGCTCGAATCTGGATCAAATCACTATGCGAATAGAATAACATACGTACACCCTACATATTTATCTTTATTGGTTATTAGCCAAATCAATTCCATTTCTATTCACATTCACTTTGATTTTCGTTCACTTACTCACAATTGCTTTAATCCATTTGGATTATCACCTCTATTCTTATCTCGGTTGGGTATTTAACCAATAACTGTTTGAACTCCGACTAGTTTATTTAGAAAATAGCTTGAAAAAAATAAAAATAGATAAGTTGTTGGAAAATAATTACTAGTTTGTAAAATAGGTGTAAAATAGTTAGAAAATAGTTAAAATAATTATAGAAATTTTAGATAATTGCAAAATAATAGTAAGATAGTAATTAATTTTGTAAAATAGTTGAAATATAGTAATTAGTTTATAAAACAGTTGGAAAATTGTTAAAAGTTTCAAAAATAATTGTAAAACAAGTATGAGATAGTTTGGCTTTTAAAAGAAAAGTTGTATATATAATGAATAGCTTGGAAAACAGGTTTATATTAAAACAATTTATATTAAAAATAGTCCAGAGTCAAAACTGCTCACTTCCCAATCTCCATTTTCATCAATTCAATTTAAATTTCCACTTCCATTTAAATTGACCCAATTCCAATTTAAATAACTTCAATTTCCACTGCAATTGATTCAACCCCAATTCAAGTTGAATTAACCTCAGTTTCTTTCCAAATTTAACTTGTTCAACGTTGATCTCAAATTCTACTAATTCAATTAAACTTCAATTGAACTAGTTTCAAATTTCAATTCATTTCAACTCCAGTTTGAATTAATCCCAATTTCAAACTCCATTTCCAAATCAAGTTAAATTATTCTCGATTTCCTCCCAAATTCAATTCATATTCCATTTGAATTTTAAAATTATTCAACTTTAATTACAATTCCAAATTATTTAAATAAATTTGGACTAATTTCAAATTGTTTCAAATTAATCCAATTCAAATTTTCCATTTGAATACTATACTTATACATCTTCATTCACATTTTCAATTAATTCAAATCAAATTCAGTTTGAACTAATTTAAATTCAAATTCCAAATTTAAACCATCTGAATTATATAAATTCGAGTTAATACTTCAAATGTTGATTTAATTCCTTTAAATGAATTTACCTTTAAAGTTTTTAAACAATTCAATTCACAGTTCAGACCCAACATATTATACCACAAATCAAGTTAACTTTTAAACAATTTAATTTTGAGTCAAATTCTCAAAATTCCATTCTAAATTATCCTTCATTTCAAATTAAAGTGTGATTTTCTTTTTATCCCAATAATAGATATATTACTACAATCCATTTCTTCATTTATCAAATCCAATTTCAGCTTAAAGATTATTAATAACAACGTAATGGTATCATTCAAATTATTTTAAAACATCCATCCATTTCAATTTTAAAATTCTTTCCACTTATAAGTTCGAAAACTTATCACCTTTGGGTATCACATCTCATTCCAAATTTAAAACTCAACATTTAGAGTTAATTTCAAAGCATCTTTGATATTATGTATATCCACATATATATACATTTTTACTTCTTGGCCCGCCAAGCCAAATTTTAAAATTTAAACCACCCTTGGTTTTTAATCCAAAACGAATTCCTTTATATCTTTAAACAACTCTTGTTTGCATCAAGCTCTCTCATTCAAAAAATATTATTTACTATTCCTTCCAATAATTTGAAAACAAATTTCAAATGTTTTTAAATCTTAATATTCAGACTTCACAATTTAGATCAACTTCAATTTCAATTTATAACCTATACTTACCTAAATGGTTTACTTCCTTAAAACATTTCATTATTAAATACAACAACCATTTATGATAATAACCAAGATTATTATCTCTGAAAACCAATTCATTATTATTATTATTATTATTATTATTCAAATTCACGATTTTGAATTTCAATTTGAATTTATTTCAAATTTATCTTTGTTTACTTTCAATTTGGTTGTATTTCTATTACTTCTTTTATTTAATTCAATAATTTAACAACCAATTCCCTTAATATTTATTAGAAAGAAATAATGCTTTATATATCAAAATATATTTTTATATAAAATCATTTAAAGTCTTATATTGGAAAATAATAAGTACGCCCTCATATATATACACTCAACTCATCCTAGGGTACCATTGACCCTATCCTAATGAGAACACCCACTAGAACCAAGGTTCTCGCTTAACCTTCAGCTCTGATACCAAATGTAACGACCTAGAAATTTCAATCCCAAAACATTCCAGATAGTTAAGAAAAGAAGGAAAGAGAAAGAAGAAGAAACAGAAACCAGTCACAGAAACCTCACATTCGCAGCGAATCAAATATAATATAACATAAATAATGGTTTTACAAGAATAATCATCATCAGTACAATTATATTTTCATACATCAGAGTTACAACCATTACAATACACCAGACAGTTTAAAACAACATGTCCAAGCCAACTATACTATATACAGGGGTAAACACTCCATACGTTTCAGCCATCCAGCTCGCCTCCTGTGCTCCAGAATGTCCTAATATGAAAATCTGTAATACCCGGTCCGACCCGAGCATTACATTAAAGTAACACCCGGGTCAGGACGGAAACCAACGTGAGTAAAACCATTTAACATGGAATACAAAAACATATAACTTATATAAATATAACCCGGGTAACTTGTATCAAGTACAAGTTCGCAAATTATTGTAGACATTACTTTTTGCTCACACAAATCTCTAAGTACCAAAACTTAGATTGAATAGTCCAATTCACTTAAATCATTCCACTCCAGCTTATTGATTTCACGTATCAATCTATAATGATTCGAAGTGGTTTCGGGCATTTACTAATACCCGAATCCGGTCTCTTCGAATCCAATGTCATCCTATCCCAGGTTATTTAAAAAATTTAAATACTAGATGTCACTTTACATAGTATTTAATCATAGATTAACCATATTATCATTGTCCATCCACATATCATATCTCAAAGCAATTCATATCGGATATATTAATCAATCCAAAGCACTTACAATAATTTAATCATTCTTAAGCAAGATTGAACACTTCCATAAAGTACATCAATTAATGGTCCTCTAATTTCTTTCATTGGTTAATTACTTTTAATCTTCATTTAGTAATTAACCTTTACCTTAATTATATTCATTAATCAACCTTGATTTATCATAATCAGAAATTAACTTTCCTAAGTTACTTCATTAATTAAACCAACTCCTTGATTAATTATATTAGTTAATCCTTTAATTTTACTAAATTTCTTTCATCAAGTAATCATCCTTTAATTACTACTCATCAAGTAATTTCCTTAAATTAATTACGTCCAGTAATTATTCACTAATTACTTTCCTAATTATATATACCTCATTAATTATCTTAAGTAATTTTATTTAACTCAACATCAAATGATTACTTTTAATGAATTAAACTGAATTAATTAATTAAATTTTTCCACATCAACTTAATTATACTGAGTAATTAATTCCCTTAATTACTTCATTAAGTAATTATTCATAATAATTCTTTTACATTATGTAATAAACCTCTAACTTAATTACTCCTTAGTTGGTTAACCTTGATTAATCAATCCTTAATTGTCACTTTTAAGTACAATAAATAATTAGCCTTTAAGTAATTATTCTTCAATTGCTTACATTACTAATCTTTAATCCAGTTGATTAATTACCAATTTCCAATTAACTAATCTTTAATTAATTAAAGACATTAAATCCTTCTCCATTAACTAAGTAATAACATTAAGCAATTCATACTATGTTTTATTACAATTTATAATTCGCTTAAAACACATAGGATAAAGTTTAAAACACTATATCCTTTTTAAACATATTACCCTCCTAATTAAGTTTAAAAACACCTTAAGGATTAACTAAATTAATTAAAACTTAAAAACAAATTATGTCAACTTTAATTAACAACATTTAATAGTCAATTATTGCTTCAAATAGTTTTTAAAGATAATTAGTTTAAAACCCAACTTTGTTGACTGAATACTTCGGGAATATAAAACATTTTACCGAAGAAAAACCAGAATTACTCGTACAGGTACCAGGTTTCACTTCCAAATTTCAAGTTTCCTTCTTCCTCTTCTTTTCCATTTCTTTAAAGTTTTGCCTAAAACCTAAATCCTGATATGTTAATAACACTCACTAAACCGAAACAAACTTCGAGCCCAACATTCCTATTCCCGTGCTTCGACCAAGTGATTAGCAAGACATGACTACCACCAGTCACCGCGTGCACGTGTACACTGGAGACTCGCCTCTCTGATCATTGATGACCCTCCTTGCATCGCTATGATCATCAACGCATCCAATTTTGACCTCCCAAACACCCAGACAATCACAAAATCAAAATTTAGGCTTCTCGTACAATTTCAGTAAACACCATTCCACCTAAAATTCCCCTGAACTCATATTGCCAACCACCAATGGTCATAGAATTCCGACCTCAACCTCATCAGACCTCCATGCTTCCAACACACTAGGTCTGAAGCTACTCAATGCGTCAGGGATGATACCGACATCCCAAAATCGACCCCAACCCAAAATTAGGGTTAAAAACAATTTCAATCGATTACCGATGCTACAGATGAAAAGAAACCCACTTGGCATTTTTCTCAAGCTCTCCTGTATCTCGCCCTTCTCCAGTGAAGTTCCCTATCGCCAGAAATCGCCTAGTCCCCAGTTTTTAACCAAAAACGCTCCTTTGGTGATCGCCAAAATGCCATCTCAAATCCTAACTAAAGTTCAAGATCTTTGTTTCAAAAATCATAGTTTGGAAGGGAGATTTAGATTATATATAAGAATTTACAAATCATTGTATTTGATTTTTTTACCTATACTTAAATTCCTCTGTTCCTTTTACTTTCCAGATCATATTTCCATTCATTTTTCTTAAACATATTTTTAGATCTTATTTTAGTTTTAAACAAACATATTAGTTTAAGTACTTAAGCCAAATAAAGTTTTGAATGAATGGAATTGATTTTACTTGAATTTGAACTCTGTACTTTTAAACAGATAGCGCTTTTGTTTCAGTGCTTTCACCCTGATACATTCATATATATTCAAACGTGCGCTGAATTATTCCAGATATTTATTAACATGCAAGACAAATTTTAATACATGCTGGCCATTAACACATTATTACTTCATTTTCCTATGTCATGCAACATATTTTAATCACAGTTTGGACTTCTGAAAACTGAAATGTTATGATCCGGACAATACTTGAATGCTTGAAACTACTCTGATGATTTCAAATTGAAGAATTGTTGCAGGATTAATTCCTGGTTTGAAGTAAATACTTTGCAGGTTGATATTGATCCTTGAAAATGAACAGGCTTTGAGCTGTTATTATTTTGGAGTTGATATGCAGTTTATTGTTTATAAATTCTGGTTTGTGAGTTGATTTATCACTGATTGTTTTGGAGTTTATAGTATTTTAGCTTTCTTAGCTTGGAAGGAGAACAGTAAAAAGAAAATGAAGAGAAGGAACAATGTTTTATATAGGCTAAATTTTAGTTATTTAAAACAAAATAAAATCAAAATAAAAAGTGACACATGTTTAAAAATTTTACATTTGTCATTCACTAAAGTTTATAAATCAACATTTGTTAAAATGAAAACTTAATATATATACAGTTGTAATTAGGTAACTTATATTTAATTTTAAAATGTTAGTAAAAGTCCTTACTTAATTTATTTATTGTTATGTATATATGAATTTCTTTTTATTGAAAATGTAACAAACAATTTATTTATTAATAAAAACTTATATATATTTTAAATCCAAATATTTAAAATATATATCCTTTGAATTACTTAATAAATCCAAATTCATATTCAAATTAAATTTGAAAAATCTAATTTAAAATCAGGTCAACAATATTTTAAACAAACCTAATTCAATGTGTAATTAATAATGATATTTAAAAATTTATTTATTTATAAATTCAGCATTTCTATTAATTTACCCAATTATATTATTGATTACAATGCCCAGAAATCCGGGTTATCACAATAAGGCTAAACATCGTAATTATTACCTTGAACTAATATTGGTAAGATAAGTTTTTAAACTTACCAACTCATTAAGTGTGTTCCTAGTCTTAGTTTAAGGCAAGGGTACTCTATTTTTTTCCAAGGACGAATATCATAGAAAAATAAAACACGGAAACAACACAACGACGTCGGTGCATACATAATACATATCATACTGTCTGGATACCTATTATATAAAGAGTCTCCCAAAATACATAATAGACTTGTGTAGCATAATATAAAACAAACTACTGGTACTAGAAGCCATGGAAGTTCAAAACCCCAAAAAATGGCAAAAGATGAGAATGTCGCCTATCCCTGATACCCAACCTACCAAATAATCCTCAAAAAAGCCCGATGATTTATAAAAAAAAATCATAAAGGTCAGACTATGTCTAGCGTGAGTGAAGTTAAATTTATGGACAAGAAATGTTAATACAAGTAATATTAAACCTACAAGTTCTCAATATGATATAACATAATGAAAAGGTGTAAAAGGTAAGTACGTACATATGGTTATCAATGTTACTAAGTTAAGTATCAATATTCCAAACCATATGACTGTCATGTATCAAATAATATGATAGTATGTTCAATATTTTTATCATAATAACAATATTGGGTTAAACATCAACAAAGAGTTTCTATCTTCCAAATTTAACAAAAGTTACCACATGTAAAGGAAATCCAATATGAAAGTAGACTCATGAAGGAAGCTAAAAATATAGCACCGATAACCCCCTTAACATTCGTATTATAAATCATAGTGGAAGAGCTCTTGTGCACACTGGGATATTGACCCTATAGCCTACTCATAACGCCAACTCACAAAAAAAAAAATACTGTCCAATTCTCTACCTGATCACTTATCGTATCATTGAGTAACCTCGCCTATCCATCTCCGTAATTTGTGATCTCCCCATGGTAACCTCGTTCTCTGATGTTAGCCCATGTAGCGAACCGTTAAACCATGGAGATGGTGGGCAAAATTACAATCGATTAGGTCAGCTAAGATGGATATTAGCCTACTTTTATCCAATTAGAGTCTAGCCCCGATTCTTAAAATACAAAGGGATTCTAAAATTTTCTTAATAAAACATCCACTATATTCCACAATAGAAAACTTTTGTCAAACATTTTCCAATACAAAAATCCGACCTCATTTTCAAGTTGCTTTAAAATATACTTGGTATTTTATTCAAAATAAATCATAAAGTGTGGAAAAAGGATAATCATTACTATATATTTAAATCATTTTCAAAAGACGTTATGTAAAAAAATCTCACCGCATATGCAATACTTGTCCATGGAGAAAATGGTCTTACCATTTCCGTTTTGTGTCATACCCGAGTACCCCATAATACTCGTATATCAATAAAAAACCTAACCGTGTTTCATGTGAAGTTAAGTATTTATCTTGTTACTTATATTTAAAATTTCATTATAATTTGATTTTACTTGTTTCATTTCTCTATAAAAGTATGTAGCAAAGAAAAAAAATTCCTATCAAAGTACCTTTACGTCGCCAAATTCTACACCACCATTCAACTATCATAACTCACCAGTTAGCAGATGGCGGTAGATTTGGTCCAATAACGCCCGCTACCATTTGATTCATTATTAATTTATTAAAAAAATTCAAATTTATTAAAGTATTTGATTAAAAGAACCAAAATCTTTTACTTACATAAATTTTAATAAACTTTATAATTAAATTTATACTATGGACAAACTCATTATATTAAAAACTACATTTTAGTTAAATTGAACAAATTTTTTATTTTAATAAAACAACTTTTTTTCCTACCCGTATGAACCAGACTGGCCTAGGCTGCAAAGTGCAGACTGGATAGAATCTAGGCGGCATGGTGCTGTCTTGAGGGCTGCAAATGCAGCCAACACGAGTTGCACCCTTGTAGCCTGTCTGGGCTGCACAATGCAGCCCCTACTTGGGCTGCACATGTGCAGCCCGGTGCTGGCCGCCTGCCCGGGCTGTAGTGTAGCCCAGTGCGGGACTGCACTCGTCCAGCCCGGCTGCTGCACTGGTTCAGCCCGGTTGGGCTGCTAGTGCAGCCCGGTTGGCTACATTGTGCAGCCTTTCTAGGCTGTTGGAACAACCCACCCTAACCGCACCTATGCAGTGCAGCTGCAACTTATAAGGGGGCTGCAGCTGGTCCTCCTCCCTCTTCTCAGCATTTTCCAACAACTTTTTAACAGCTTTTAACAAAAATCTTTGTATTTTTTCCAAGAAAATAATAGTCTTACTTGCTTTTGAGACATTTTAACATGCAAAGCATGCATTAACAAATACATATAATGCATTAAATCTCAATCTTATCTTCTTCCTTCTCTTTTTTCTTCTTTAATTACAACAACCAATTTCATTCACGTCAAGTTATACCAAAAATTTGAATGTAATTCTAATAAACAACACTTCAATCAACATAACATGAGATAGAGGAAGAAGCTAAAAAAATTATTTGCAACGATTCCACCTTTAAGTTTACATGAAAACATCAAACCATTAAATACAAGAGTAGAATCCAAGCTTCACTCTCATTTCTTTCTTTTGCTTGCAATCCAAAAATTTCAGCTTCTAAACCTTGATTGCTACAGCTCAATTCTTCTAATTACTAACAAAAAAATGAAATTAAAAAAATGGCTAAATAATTACACCCAACTGAAAAAGAAAAGGATTAACTTTTGATTAGAGATGCATACCTATGTCAATTGAGAATCTTTCCTTATCTAATTAATCAAATTAGCTTCTTCAGTTTTAGAAGGAGAGCTTTTGTATCCAATTGATATGTCAAATATAAGCAAAATGATACTCATTTTACCATAGATATAAGGCTTATGACTTAGCAAACCATATCCAGTTTGATGTGGTTGAACTCTTAAAAATTTAATTTCCACTGTTAATCATAGTGTCTTTTCATAATTGCTAATGTATGATTGTCTATCGTAATCAGTTAGATTAGACTAGTAGGAAACCGTATATCAACATTGATTGTGATTGATTTAGCATTCAAAGGATTTTTTCTATTTCTAAGCATAATAATATTATGGCATGGACTGGTTTTAGAACTTTCTCTACTTTTAGTACTGTCATTAAAATGTGTATACAGGAATGCATGTCTAGTAGTTTTTCTACAACTATCTTGTTTACAATCACTAGTTCTATTATTGTGCGCTTTGTTAATAGTAGTTAAGAAAGATAAATCATTTTTTTCTCTATTAAAATTTGTGATTCTCTCATTTAGTTTATCAAAAACAGCTTTGGAATCACAAATTTCTTTTTGCAACATGATATTATTATCTTTTAAAAATTCATATTATTTAATTAATTCTAGATTCTTATTATTTAAAGACCTATTCACTTTTTCATGGGACAAAATTTTAGCATTAGATCATTTAAAGAATTTTCTAAATTATTTTTTATTTTGCAAAACTTTGATTTCTTTTAAAACATTAGTATATTTATCATTTAAGCGCTCATTAACTTTTAATACAATTTTTTTCTTGTAAAATAAGTTTTTCCAATGTATTTTCGAAAATTTAAGTTTGTTTTGCTAAAAATATATTTTCTTCCATTAGAATACTAATTTTATACTTAGAATCATCTAATGTAGCTAAAGCAACAGAATTGACCTCTATTGATGCTTTAGAATCTATTAATAACTTCTTATGTGTCTGTAAAAGATCACTAGATATAGAATCTAAGCGCACTGATTTTGATCTGAGATTAGCCACACAGCATATGTATCTTGATTCTATAGATTGTTGCTCGCTTCCAAAAATTTGCTTTTTCTTGATTTTATTTGAGCTCTGAATGGATCTTCTTTTTCTGGCCATTATTCTATGATGTTGTGACGATCAGTAAAATTTCAGACTCTGATACCACTTGTTAGCCATTATGCACAGTATCGAAGATGACTAATAGTAATAAACAATGTAAATGCAGTGGAAATAGTAAAGTAGATCACATAGTCGATTTGTACTAGTTCAGACCTCTCGTCCAACGTCCAGCCGGAATTTCCTTTAAATAATTACCTTCACTTAACCTCGAAGTATAGGTTTAAAACTCTGCCTGAAAAACTGAACAGGATTTCAACGATAATTACAAGTAGTGTAACAAATGTTACTTTCTGACAAAATGTATCTTGATATATAGAATGCCACTTTGATATGCAATAACTCATATAACCAAACCAAATGATGTTTAGTGGAGGTATATAGGATAAGGAGTTTATTTCGACTAGAATATAGGATTTGGAAATAAAGCACACTAGTTGAAATCTATGAGTCACATGGATTTCTTGAAATTCAAATATTCTCCTAGGAGTTGAGATTTGGGAGTGGAAATCAAAGCATAGAGTTGTATTTAAAAAATCTCGTGATTCAAGAATGTTTAGGGGATTATATAGTTGTTGAAGGATGCTGATGTAGGGGTGCAACCTTCCATATTTGCCGTTGATGAAGAGAAATAGTTGCATGAGCGAAGAGATGAAACTTCTGGAGTGAACAGACATGAGGGCACCACTTCAAAAAAATATTTGTTTTTGTACTAGCTCAGTCGACTGAGGACCAAATTTGGTCGACTGAAAGTGGCCAATATTGGTCCAGAGAGCAGGGTATTATTCAGTAGGCTGTTTTTTATTAGTTAGTTGACTTAGGCAGGTTCAGTCGACTGTGCAAGGATATTTGTCGACTGAATCGGTATATTTTTAAAAAGCTTGCTTAGTTCAGTGGTATAGGCATGAGCTTATCTCTCATACCATTAGGGTTCGGGTCCCTGCTTCGAATATTTTTAGCCAATTCATTTTCCTACTTTTCCATCATCGTTTTTACCTGAAATAACTCAATCAACATATTGGTTGCACTATTGTATGGTTATAATCATCTAGATACCATATATATGGTTCTTTCATTTGGTACCCTTCGATTCTGTGCATAGTGATCATTTGACAAACACATGAGAAGTTATTAATAGATTTTGAAGCATCACAAAAGGTCTATTGCTTTAGCTAAATTAGATGACTGTGAGCGTAAAATTTGTATTTTAATGGAAGAAAGTAAGTTCTTAGGAAAACAAACTGAAATTTTGGAAATTCATTTGGAAAAACTTTTTAACAAAAAGATTTTCTATTAAAATATAATGAGCGCTTAAATGATAAAAATAATGATCTTTTAAAGGAGATCGAAGTTTCGAAAATTATAAATATATTTTTGGAAAATTCTTTAAATGATTCTAATTCTAAACTTTTGTTCCTTGATAAAGAGAATAAGGCTTTAAATGATAAATCTAGAATTAATTAAAGAATGTAAAATTTTAAAAGTTAATAATATCATGTTGCAAAAAGAAATTTGTGATTTCAAAGCTATTTTGATAAATTGATGAGAAAATCAAAAAATTAATAGAGAAAAAGATGATTTATCTTCCTTAACTACTAATAGCAAAGCTCAGAATAATAAAACTGGTTTAGACTATAAACCAGATAATTGTAGAAAAAGTACTAAATATGCATTCTTGTTACACATTTTAATTCTAGTACTACAAGTAGAGATAGTTCTAAAATCAATTTGTGTCATAATATTATTATGCTTAGAAATAGAAAAAAATCCTTTGAATACTAAATCAATGATAATTAATGTTGATATATGGGTTCCTGCTAATCAAATTGATTATGATAGACAATCAAATCCAATTGGATTTGGTTTCCTAAGTCGTAAAACTTATATCTATTATAAAATGAGCATCATATTGCTTATATTTGACATATCTATGGGATACTCATCGCTTTGCATTAATGTTAAAATTATTTATTTTTGACTTTTCTATGATACTCTCCATTTATTTTTATTTTTCTCATACCTTTTATTAATATAAAAAAGGGAGATAAATAATAAGCATGTTGATAGGGGGAGTACATAGCTAAAGGTTAAAGAGAAATATTATATTTAAGGGGTTTTTTTATCCTATAGTACGCTAATGCTTTTATACCTTTTTATTGATGACAAAAGGAGAGAAGAACGCGTGCTTTACATATTTTATATTTGCATCTTTATAAAGTTATGGGAAATTGACTTATTATACATAAAAAATATTTAGAGGGAGCTATTATTTTATATTATAAGGTTGTGTGGTTGTCATCATCAAAACAGGGGAGAATGAAAGAACCATATATATATATATATATATATATATATGATATTTTAATTATTACAACCATATAACGCTACTAATATGTTTATAAAGTTATATCAGGTCAAAACGATGATGGAAAAGTTGGAAAATAAATTGGCTAAAAATATGCGAAGTTGGGACTCGAAGCCTAATGGGCTTTGTGATAACTCATGCCTTTGCTATTGAACTAAGAAAGCTTTTGGAAATTGTACTGATTCAGTTAAGTAAAATCCTTCCTCAATCAACCGAACCAACCTAAGGCGACTAACTTATAAAAAATAGCCCAGTGAATCAAGCCCTGCTCTCTATACCAAAGTTGGCCATTTCAATCGACTAAATTCAGTCCTCAATCGACTGAGCCAGTAAAAAAATGGCTACTTTTTTGAATTGGTCCCTTTAGGTCTCTTCGCTATAGAAGTTGCATCTCTTTGCTTTGCAACCACTTCTCTTCATCAATGACGAATTTGGAAGGTTGCACCCTACATTGACACCTCGACAACATCTATATAATCCCCTAACCATTCCTAAATCGCAATATTTTTGAAATACAACTTTATGCTTTGATTTCCACTCCAAATCTATCAACTCCTAAGAAATACTTCGAATTTTTGGAAATTCATGCGAGTCAAAGATTATGGCTAGTGTGCTTTATTACTACATTCCTATATTCTAGTTGAATAAACTCCTTATCCTCTAAGCCTCCATTGAATATCATTTGGTTTTATTATAGGGGTTATTGTACATCAAAGTGATATTCTCTATATCAAGATACGCTGTGGCAGAAAGTAACATTTGTTACAACACTTGTAATTGTTGTTGAAGTCCTACTTAGTTGTTTAGGCGGAGTTTGTAACTTTCTCCTCCGAGTGGAGTGAGGCTAATTAGTTAAAGGAAATTTCGAAGAGGAGCTTTGTGACTTGACGTTGGACGAGAGGTCAAAACCAGTAAAAAATCGACTATGCGATCTCCTCTACTATTTCTTCTGCATTTACATTGTTTATTAATATTGGTCATCTTCAATCCTGTCCATCGCAGCTAACAAGATGTAGTATCAATTAAATGTCTGTAGAAGATAAAATATGAAATCCATTAATGATGCCCATGTTTATCGCTTTACTTTAAGATCTTGATGTGATTATATCTAGACCTAATTTCATGTTTGTTCGTATCCTTAATCCCAAACAATTACACTTACTATTTGTTTCATATGTTTTCATTTGATATATTTATACCATTTCAAATTCCACACTTAATTAACAAAGATTTAGTTAATTAAGAATAATATAATATCAATATAATTTTATTTTACTAAAAATAACTAGATTATGTCTAATGAAACCCATTAGACTTCAAAGGCCCACTGTGATCTAAATAGAGAATATTTTTGGAAACCTACCCATTTGACCCACTTCGAAATGGACTAGGTTCCTTTTAAGCCCTGTTAGAAAAATAAAATGAACACATTTAAAATATCTAATGTCGTAAGAATATATGCTATAAAAGCTAAAATAATCTTCGATATATTTATGCAACTAATATAATTGATAATATCTTTATCAGCTAAAATATACAGTTGAACTAAATTAGGATTCACATCGAAAGATTAAATTTACTTACAAATAAATCTTTTGACTAGCGGTCACTTTAAAACCAAATCTAGGTGCAGATTATGCAACTACTAAAACATTCATGCCTTGGTCACTTAGGTGTTTTTTTCTCTGACACTATGTATTGTCTTCTATAAGTTTTGATCTCTTAAATAATACAAGAATATGGATTTTAAATCCATATTTGATCATATTTAAATATTTTATGGTAAACAATCGTTATTCGTAATGTCCGAAATCTAGATGAAATTTGTTTATTCGATATGAGAAAATAAACAATGATACAAGCTTACGCATTCGATATGATTAATTGCAATAAAGATGTTATTGTATTAGATATAAAACTAGACCTAGAGATTTGATCATTGAAATATTATTTGATCAGTTCATGTGAAGTATAACTATTTGATATCCTTAAATGTAAGGATGACCAAATGCACTTTTGTAAAAAGTATAATGCAATCTTGTTGCAACGATTTCCCTTTGAATGGTTCAACCATTTGGAAAGGATAGCGAATGTATAAGAGTAAATGTGGTTTAGGCACAATTGGGATGAAGAGAGTGAATGGTCACTTCTGAGACATCAGAATGGAGAATTGTATAAAATACTAATAGATACTTAACATGGAGTGAGAAATGTGACTTCAATACTAAATGTATTTTCGTATTGAAGTTGTTTTCTATGAGAGTTATTTCTCCAAGTTTGAGATATTTGATTTGAAATTCATAGTGGATAAAATAAAGCAGGCGAGTAAAAAGAGCCTCATATTTCATGGGCTATTATAGTGATAGTGGAAATGTTGAGAGCATGCTATATAACACTTACTAGTGGATGCATCAAGACAAAAACAATTATTTACCAAGTATTTTTTATGAAATAATAACAGTTTTCAATATTGATTGAAAATAAATATAGTTTTATTTTATTATGAATATTATCAATATTCATTATAAACTAAATCTGCTATAAAAATGATATTTGTTTTGTAACAAAAATAATGCATTAACTCTAGATATACAAAAGTACCTGATAATTATATAATTATTTTGGAATTATGGACCAAGTCATATTCTTTAGAAATAATAAAATAATCGTACGTTTTTGAATCATATGGTAATAATAAATTGTATCTCAAACTATTCAGGGCAAAGCATCCATTCGGTAGGAGCGACAAAAGAGTTGGTGAGCTCTCTAGATGGATGCATATAAATGTATGTGGTCCAAGGTCCAAAGATACTAAAATGGATCTAGTTATTTCGTTGAATTCACAGATAAACTATTACAGAAAAGAAAATATGTTATTTGATATACAAGTAGTGTATTTATGGAAAGTTCGTTGAATCTAAAATGGAAGTGAAAAACATAGTATGCTAAGAGAATAAAAATAAATTCTATTTGATCGAATAAGTAAGTGTAATGGAAAAAGGTTCCAAACGTACCTAAAAGTGAGTAAGATTTAATCTTAAAAGTCATTCCTACTTATGATATATGATGAAGTTTCAATACGGAATAATCAGACTTTATTAGACAAGTATGATTAGTGGTAGGTGAAGTAGAGTTAACTTCTTTCTGTAAGGAGCGTACTTAAAAATAAATACATAAAGTTAAAATAATTTCATCTAAAATAGGGTTTATGAGATCATACAAGATAAAATCCCTTATGTACCATTGTTAGACGAACTGATGGTTTTTTGGGTCAAGATGTTGCATGTAATCCTTGTTCATGAGGGATCTTATGGGACCACCCAAAGGAGTTTAGGAGTGACCAATATTGATCGACCAATATATGTTATGAGCATAGGTACTATAAAATCAAAACTAAGTCGGATTCATACACAAAGGTAGTTTACATAATGTTTCAAAATGCCAAGTCCTTCGTACTGAGAAATACTTATTTCAAAAAATACCACTTCAGAGACAATGAAATTATTTTAGAAATTATTAGTTGTAAGATGGATTTGGGTACGATCTAAAGATAAAATAGATTTTGCAAGATGAAATCAAATTAACCAATCGTAAGTAGACATGACATGCTATAATGTCTAATAAGAACACTCACATTTAAGAGAAATTATAAACTTCATAACAATGTTGAAAAGGGACTTCCTCAACTATCAATAAGCCACTATGAGTATTGACTCTACCATACAGCACAGTTCACAAATCCAAAATGGATTTCAAGAATGATATCAAAATATGATTTTGATAGTTATACCCAAAGGGATATGATCCATTGCAAATGTATCTTCAAATAGAGTCGCGACACAATTGGAATATGGTAAACAACATCGATGAAAACGACATTGTAAATTTTTATTGTTTAAATTAACGTAACATATTCGTCATTCAATGTGCTTGAGTTAAAAATTAGATTTCACACATAAAATTGTCGCTCGATATGGCTTTTTAGTTTTAGTACATATACGTTGAAACAAAAATTCCAAAAAATAATTTCGAACAGATTGTTTACACATAATATGTAACGACCTGCTTTTTTGGATGGTTTAAATCGACGATAAACCACACACGCCAGACTCAAGCCATTCAAAAGGGTAGGTTATTATGGGGTAAATAAGAAAAGTAGAGAAATAAAAGAAACAAATACAAAATCTCACAGCGGAATTACAAAATGTAATAATCAAATAAATAGTTCATGAAGCTGTTTCTAAATAACATTGATTAAAACTTTATAATACAGATCAGAGTTACATAAGACAAGAATAAATAATAAATAAATGTAGCGGAACAACATGATGCAATAGAATAAATATAACACATAACAATTGTACAAAATCTTCGTCTTCGTCCTGTAGAAAGCATCCTTCGGTAAACTGAAAAGCTTAGGCTGACCTGAGCGAATTGAAAAGACAAAACACTCGATTCGGAACTAAAAAATCTTATTTAAGTTAAATCAACAGCAAATAAATATGAGTGTAACGGCATCAGCGATGTATACGGGATTTGATATCTTCTATCCAATGTCAATGTGAGTGCAATAACTTAAGTGATGTTCGGGATTTGCATCTCCTAAAGATCCGTTAAGCTATCTACATACATAGTGCAATATGATATTATAATAGTGTCTACAATAAAGTAAAGTATTAAAATAGCTTTAAGGCGTTACCCATATCCCTCTTAACATATTTTATATATTCTCATAGTCTATATAGTACCGTAAGCTACTCTATGAGGTTTACTCAGAGGGCACTCCATAGGTATGGTACAAACCAAACTCGTAGAAGGCACGATAGGGCACGTGAACACGGTACTCGAGGCAATGCCAAGGTAGATATACCGATTGCGGATCTAGACTGGTGGTAACGCATAACAGCTACTACCGTCCTCCTCGGAACACACTCCCATAATCAAAATTAAGGAGTGGCCACCAAATCATCATAGAGTCATAATATGGCATCGAAGAAGCATGTCTGATAGGAGGAATGACCTCACTTGTCCCGGCGTGACTCCTATTTTAGTCACATCTAAGCTGACTCACAGGAGTTATGGTCACGTAAATACCTCATACAGAATCGTTCGCCAAACCATCCTACTTCATTTCTGGAATCTCTACCATGTACACAGTTGTTAAAGTGGTTTTCGGTATTGGCAAAGAGTTTGACAATATCCGATCCCGATCTTTCAACAAACAAATGCTTATTTCACATCGGATGGTTCTTTACATTTCCAAAACTGATTTATATAAAAATATCATTTTCGAAATCATATTTACTTTCGAAATTATATCACATTTGAAATCATATCACTTTCGAATTTATATTTTCAAAAATAGATTAAATCCTCATTTAAATCATCATTCCTCAAATATGTCAATTAAGTCCCTACTTATGTTATAACATCATTTAATCATATTTTACTTAAAAATCAAGGATTTAAATACAAAACTTCCACTTTACAAAACCTAAAATTCAGAAAATAGTGTAGATAGTTTAAAATAGTTTAAGATAGCTAAAATAGATTAAAATAGATTAACATATTTTAAAACAGATAAAAATGGATTAACATAATTTAAATAGATTAATATAATTTTAAAATAGATTAAAATAGTTTAATGTAGTTTAAAATAGATTAATAAAATTTAAAATAGATTAAATAAATTAAAATAGATTAAAATGGGTTAAAATACTTTATATAAGTTTGAAATAGTTTAAAATACATTAAAATTTCAATTTAAACTAATTTCCAATTCCAACCTTCAAACTCGGATTTTCAAAGTGATTCAATTTATGTAAATCAATTTCCTTCAAAATATCATTTAATTTAATTCAAGATTTAAGGGTTTTAAAATCGTTTAATTTAACCAATCTAGTGTCCGTATATAATTTTCCACCCTATGGTCAAGTGAAATGGATATTTATCATATCAAACCACAAAATCTTAAATTTACGGGTATATATTATTTCAACCCGCAATCCTAAATTCCAAGTCAATGAAAATTGCTTAGGTTTATCATTTCAACGCATAACGATTTTCTCCTATTCTATATGATCGTTCGTTTCAGGTATGTATCATTTCAACCCAAAGGGATTTTCTAATAATAACCAAGGGAACTTGCAGTGTTATAACAATATAAATATAACATCAAATCATCCAATATCAAAAATTTAACAAACATCACAATTATCACTCCAAATCATCCGATAAATATCAATAGATAAACGATTATCATTAACATGTATTAAATTGACAATTAAATTCAATATTAAATTAAACGATGATTAAATGCAATAAAAAATTAATTTAACTAAAATGATAATTTAAATATAAAAAACATCAACCAATCAATTCCACATCACATCATAAATTCAATTTAACTCATATAAGATAATTTAATAGCTGTGTGTGGATCAAAACACTCACTTTATGGATTTCCCTTTTTTAGTTAGATTTCGATCCACTACTACTTCTTCGTTTTGATTGGTTTCCTTTCTATCTCAATCTTCTATTTTTTTATAGAAAATTTTAGAAGAGATAGAGAAGTTTGTATAGATCTGGATTTGAAGAAAAGGATTTGGAAAAAGAAGAATGTTTGGAAAAGAAGAAGAAAAATTAGAGAAGATGAAGAATTGAAAAAGAAAAGGATGCTTTGAATAATAAGAAGTAGATTTGAAGAATAAGAAAAGAGAAGTTTTGAAAGGAAAAGAAGAAGAAAGAGATTTGAGGAAGGAAAAAAATGAAGGAGAAGGAAAATGAAGAGTGAGAGAGAGAAAAATGAGATGGAAGTTTGTTTGAAGGAATGAAGCTATAGAAGATGGGATTCGAAAAATGAAATGAGGCTACAGGGCCGAAGATGGAAACAAATGAAAAGCTAATAAAGTATATGTAAACAAACTAGTAATTGAAATAAAGTAAGAATATGAACAACTTAAAATGGTTGTATTGAAAGAGGTAAAGTAAAAGAATAAATATATGAATAAAGATAAAAACAAATCTTTCATTCTTTAATATGAAGATTCAGAAGAAAGAGTTGCTAATGAAAGAAAACTACAAGAATTAATAACGCATGAACGAAATAAACTTCAAAAATGGAGAATAGTAAATGCTAATTAGATGGCATGAAAATTAATTTGGATGTTCACAGTAAAAATGGAAAACGAAAAAGGGGAAAACTTCAAGTAAAGCACTTGAAAGGAGCAAACGAACAAATGAGAAACAAATGAAAAAGAATGAGGCAATTATTAAATAATAAGAAACGAATGAGTAGTCTAATAATTAAATAGATGCTCAAATGAAACCTATATGGACAACTTGAAAATGAAAAGAAAGAGAATGTGGATGTGATAATAAATGCAAAGTAAATGAAGGGACCACTTATATACTATAAACAAACCTTTGGAATCCAAATTCCAAAACTTACTCCTATTCACTCACTTCAACTAACCAAAATTTACACATATTTATCATTTAATTCTTTATTAAAACATTCTTTTACGTTAATATATGCGCACACTCCATTAGCGCAATCAATCAATTAACAAGCAACCAATCAATTAATCTATTCATTTATTTATGTTACTCAAACCAATTTTATTAATTAATAAATATATATCTATCTTGCATTATAAAATGATTTACTTTACTTTTTTTAATTACTGTAACGGTCACACTAATGCAACAAAATTTACAATTTTTAACCATATATGAATGGAAAAATAAATATTCGTGAACATGTGTAATTAATGTACAATTGTTAGTAAAAGGTAATTCTAATTGATTCCACAACATTTACACACCATGAATCCTCTAATATATTTTGAAATTTGGATATTAATGTGTGTGTGTATATATATTATCCTAAAATTCAATTTTTTTTCTCCAAAATCTTACTTATTCAAAATGGAAGATTTATTTTTATACATCTCAAAACATGCAATTATCTTAATTTAAATGTTCATTCCATATTGACACAAAATGCAAGTTTCTATATTAAATCATTCATTACCATTTCATTTATGTTTCCTTTTAATTGAAATATTTCAATTAATCTAATTCCAATTCATTTCATTACAAATTTCAACAAATTCTAATTATAAACACTGTTTTCTTTTCATTTATACCAATTCAAACATGTTTTGCAAAAGTTCATGTACAACAAAATTTATACACTATTTACAATGTAAATGTTTTTATCTTATTGAAAATCAACTTCTCCAAGATGAATTTCAAATAAAAAATTATGTTATTCTTTCATTAAAACATTCACTCAATCCTTTATTCAAATTGAACATTTGTTATGCTGGTTAGAATAAAACATACATTTTATTCTTTTCAAGTCAAAGCTTAAATTTCATTAAAATGTTTATCTTAATTTAATTTGAAATGTATGTTCCTATGTTGAACTTATTAATTACAATGAATTTGTCTTTTCTTTTCAATTAAAGGATTCTAACAACTATTATTGCAGTATATATTCAATATTAGATTTCAAACAAATTGTCATTGTACCACAACTATTTAATGTTCATTTCATATTCCAATATTAATTTCTTAAATTATTCCATTCTTATATTAACATCTAATATTGCAATCAATCATTACCCTTTAGGCATAGTTAGCATTGGTTTATATCTTATTACATTAATATTCTCCAATTTCATCTTAATTTACATTAACATAATATTTAATTACATTTAGTCGCAATTTATTTCAAATTGAATTCAATAAATTGATTAAATATGTAGCATATACAGTTGTCATCTTTTCCTACTTTAATCACACGTATAAGTTTATTATCTTCAAATAAATATTATAACTACTTACACCACTCTGATTTTCCTCAATTACAATGACTTACATATTATTTCACCGATTAATTATAACATTTAATTCGTTCACTTATTTACCATGTATAATTAATTAAATTTCAATGGATTAATTAACCATTGTTACAATTTGTCAATTCAAACACATTTCCAAGTTTATTGTTAACTAACAAAACAAATAACTTCATGTTGATTTTATCTTTTTATTTACAATTTCTAACTAATGTAATTTTACAATTTATTAGATGTAACGACCCGTAATTTTCGATAATAAAAAATGGTAAATTTAATAAGGTTTTATGACTTAATGTTGGAAGGAATAAAAATTTGTGATTTAATAATAAGAATATAACTAGAATAAAATGTAATAATATTAATTTAAAGTAATTGATAACTACTTTAAATGTAATTCCAACAAATTAAAATGACTACAAGGTTATAATTGGTTATAATTGTAAATTAATCGTAACAACGAATGTATTAACTAATAATTGTATTTAAAGAGTAATTGATAATTTAAATGTTGATTAATTGATGAAATAATGTGTAATAGATTGAATTGGATAAAATTTGTGCAATGAGAGTTGTTATAACAATTGTTTGTAAACAATAAACTTATAAATATTGTTAAATGTTGTAATGGTGACAATTGTTACTTGTTACCAATTTAATCAATCAATTACAAGTAAATGTAAATTAGTGTTACATTAAAGTGAGTTAAGACAATGACTGCAAATTGTGAATGTAATACAACGTATAAAAATGTTAATTTTATTTACAAGGCAATAACTAATGAAATAAAAAGAGTGAAGCAATGGTAAATTAATTCATTGAGATTTCAAATTATAATAAAATTGACAAAAATTCAATATAATGGACAGTAGTTAATACAAATGAAAGATGGAAATCATAGCATATTAGTGAAATGAGATATCAACAAATGTTAAATGTGTTATTAGAGTAATAATTGATTGAATATAAAGATTGAAATCAAATTAAATAAATTTATTGGAATTAAATTATAATTATTAGGATTTAGTTATAGTTGAAATTTAACATTGTAATTAGTGTAATGACCAACACTAGAAATTTTATGTAAACCTGTTTTAAGTTATTACAAATGTCTAAGTAATTAAAAATTATGAAATTTGTTAGTTGTAAATATTGAATTAAGAAGTGATATGTAACAACCGTGGTATTTTCAACCATTCGCATCCATTATAAGTGTATAGGTAGACACTCATGCCGGAATTAAATTGCTCAAAATACCGCGTTGTAAATAAAAATTTGGCAAATCTCAGAATATACAGTAAATAAAAATCATAGAATCACAGACACAGAGTAATAATAGTGCAGCGGAAGCAAAAGAAATAGTAGTTCATGAAGCTACTATATAAAAATATCAGGGTTACATAAAATACAATAGAGGAAATAAGGTACAAAAGAAGTCTCACTTCGTAGAAGTCAACTAATACAAGCGCTGAAAGGAACAACAGGTTTCAAAAGATAAACATGACAAGTAGATAATCTCCAGCGATTCCAATCTCCAGAAAGTGGAAATCCAAATCTGTGAATAACTCAGGCTGACCCGAGCGTAAATAAAATTACAAACACTCGAGTCAGGACATACATACTTATACAATGTAAACCAACTCAAGTGAACTGTAGTAAAGGTACAAGTAACTTAGAAGATGCTTGGGACCGCCCATCCTCTAAGGATCCGTTAAACTATTTACTATGTAGTATATTGCGCTATATACAGTAGTGTCTAATCAGTAAAGTATAATCATATTGAAAATAGCGTTAAGGGGATGGTGAACCTTAATGCTGTCAGATCTTTAAAACCAAAATCGTAGTGGGCTTGATATAAGGATATGACACGACACGCGAGGCAATGCCAGGGTGGATACACCGTTTGCACTCCCGGACCGGTGGTGACGGCAAGCCAACAGCTTCCGCCCACCTCGAACAATACCCCCGAATCAAATGTGGCGCCACCGAATCGAATCACAAAAGTAATAGAATGGTTTCCGATGGAGCATGCTCGATGAAAGGGTGCGACCCTTTGTGTAGCCCGGTATAGCTCCTGTTTTAGTCATATATGCCAACTCACGGGAGTTGGGTCCACGTAATATACCTCGAGAACGTCGCCACCATCCTACTTCATTCTGGAATCTCCACCGCGTACACAGTTGTTAAAGTGCTTTTCGGTATTGGCCGGCTATAAGACAATATCCGACCCCGGTCTCTTTAACAACCAATCGTTATTATAACCCGTAGTTATAACTTTAAAACATATTTTAAACTTCAAAATAAAATATCATTTCAACCCAAATCTTTATCAAAATAAAGATTAAATCATTTCCAAACCATTTCAATATATCATCATACCATATCTTTCAATTCAAATATTTATCAAAGTAATTATCAAGTCATTTCAAATCATTTTTAATACATAAACATCACATCTTCCAAATTCAATATTTATCAAAATAATTATCAAGTCATTTCAAATCATTTTTAATACATAAACATCATATCTTCCAAATTCAATATTTATCAAAATAATTATCAAGTCATTTCAAATCATTTTTAATACATAAACATCACATCTTTCAAACTTCATTTTCAAATCGTCTTAATTTCAAAATATCATAACTTTCAAAACTTCATCTTCGAATCATTTAATATATACCAGAATATCATATCTTTCAAAACATCATTTCAAATCATTTCAATATATCATATCTTTTCGAAACCACATTTCAATCATTTAATATATCAAAATATCATCTCTTTTCACAACCACATTCATTTCAATATCATTATTCATTTTATTCAATTTAAAATACCATTTCAATTCATATTTCAAAACAGTTTATATTCCAAAAATCATTTTTAATCACTAAAATGAAGTTATTATGTTTAATAATTAAATTATTAAACTTCCAAAATTTTCAACTTTCAATGTTCATTTATTCACTTAAGTTTATTAAAACAGTAAAGATTCACTTTTCGTGGCATTTAGAAAATGCTACGGAAAAATACATTCAAAACAGTTCACTTTAACAAAAGACAACATTTTAAAATGTTGTAATAGGGTTTACTTAAATTTCAAATAAACTTAGTTAAATTCAAAAATTATAGCACTTACAAAAATTTTCTATAATAGCTTTTAATTCAATTTAGCTTTTTAGTTCATTATCGTCAACTACAGCATTTACAATGCTGTAATATCATTCACATTGTAATTAATAGAATTTCAAAATGCAGTAAATTAACTTCAAATATTTAATAAAATTTCTCAACCAATTATATTTTTATTTAAAACATTTTTTTAACTTATAAAATCATACATTTCACATTTATAAACATCATTTAATTTTCCTCAAATTCATGATTTTATAAAGTTAAATTTCCATTCAAAAATCAAGTTTTAATAATAATTCACTTATCAAAATGCAATGTTCAATTTTAGATTCACTACATTAAATTTCAACTTAACATTTATGTTAAAATTCTCAAATATAACTTATTTTTATTTTTATTTACTTAACTAAAATTTCCCTTTCAAGTCAATTTCATAAATTTCCAATTTTAGTTATATTTTAAAATTTCAACTTAAAATATTCATTCATTTCACATTTCAGCTTTATTAAAAATCATTAATATGATATAAAATCACTTTAAATTCAATTTATATTCAAATTATCATAAATTCATATTCAATTAAATTTCCAATTATAATTAAATCAATTTTTCCAAAATAACTTACGTTCAAAATTTCTAACTTTTCCATTAATTCAATTCACTTACAATTATTCATAAAATCAATAATATTTTTACAAAAATCCTTTTTAATTATATTTAAATCAAAATAATATAATATTTACATTTCTAAAATAACTTTAAAGATTTTAGGAAAACATATATTAACTACGGGTCTATATATAATTTTCTACGCTAGGTAAAGTGATACGGATATGTATCATTTCAATCCGCAGTTTAAAAAGAAAAATCCGGGTTTTATCATTTCAAACCCGCAATCCCAAGTTAAATAAATGATTTGAAAATCATTCAGGCCTATCATTTCAGCCCATAACAATTTTCCCTTATTCCAAAGTCCGTTCGGGTATATATCATTTCAACCCATAGTGATTCTAATCAAAAGGGAACTTGCAGTGTGATAAACTGATATAAATAAATAGAATAGCTTAATAAACAGTAACAAGTGATATAACAGGTGTAATAACAGGTGTAAACATCATATGATCATAATATAGCAGTTATAACATGATGCAATACATTTACAGGTTCAAATGGTGTCGGTTTATCAGTTATATAGGTACAGATTGTCTGGTGAGAATAACTCACCGGTTTGAGCTGGAGACACAACAACGAATTTCACGAACGGAATCTACACAAGCACAAAAGCATGACACAGATACGAATGGAGGATCCAAGGATTAATTCCCTTGAATACGAATCAAACAAACAATAACAAACATGAATTATAAACCAAGATATTACAAAACAATGCTAGGAATAAGTACACAATTCAAAGCTAGAACTTTTGCACTTGCATTCACCTTTGTTTGCTTCAGCTATGGACTGGAAAAGCACTGTAATGGAATGGTTTTGGATCAGGTTTGGATGCAACAGGTCAGCGTATCATGGATTTGATGATGGTGCAAAGGTATGTGTACATGAAACTATGACTACAAGGCATAAACAAGGATTTTGGTCCATATTTGGCCCGACCTATGGCACACTTGGGCTGGCTATACTTACTCCAGATCTAGACAGTGGAGAGTGATGGTATAGCAGCACCCAAAGGTCATGTGGTTGCTGGTGGTGGTGGTTCTAGGGGTGGCCAAGAGGAGTATGTGAAAGGATATTGGCATTAAGGCTCGGCTAGGCTAGTTTTAAGGGTTTGCTTGTAATTTTTGTGGAGTTTTCAACATGGGGAGGCCACGGCCTGATCTGGTTCAGGTCCTGACAGTGGGTAGGTGGAGGGTCAAAGGTTGTATCGTGGTGGTGGTGGAACAATAGGAGGTGGCCAAGGCAAGATATGAAGGAGATAGTGGAGTATATGGCTAGGCTAGGCAATTTCAAGGGGTTTGGTGCAAAGTTTGTGATGCTAACCTCAATGGATGGGCAAAACTTGGTTAATGTCAGAGGAGGGGGAGGAGGAGCTGCTGTAGATGGTGGAGGAGATGGTGGAGCTGATGGGGGGGAGGTTAGGCTGAGCAAAGCATGAAGAAGCAGGGCAAAAATCAGGGCAAACAAATGGAAAAAGGAAGAAGATGAGAGGAGAATGGAAGCCATATTTTTCTTTGAAGTGCCGTGAGTTTTTAGGAGATGAAGGAGGACATTTGTTTACGTGCAAATGATATGTGATCAGCTGAAATAAATGAGATATGGTTGGCCTCAATTGAATGCAAGAGTTAGAAAATGAAAAGGTGGGAAAACAAAGAGACTTAAGCAACTAAAGAGTCACAAAACCTTTCAAATTTCCACAAAATTCTTTTTAATTTTAAATAACTGAAATATATATATAAATCCAGATAAAAATACGAAAATTTAGTAAATAAACAATAATAAATAAATAAATTATTAATTATATATAGTTTAATTAAATAAAACAGCAAAATTTACAACTAGTCCTGAAAATATAAAAAATAAGTGCAATGAACTTGGAAAATTTTTTATGTACTTAAAAATATTTATAAATAAAGATAAGAACACAAAATAAAATGAATTCACAAAATATATAAATAAATTTTAATTAAAATATAGTTTAGACGAAGAAAATAGCAGAAAAAAGGAAACAGCCTTTTAAAAATAGGAAACCATCATAGTAAATTTTAGAAAAATCCTATAATTATTTTTAAAATATTTAGAGATGAAAATATACATAAATTAACATATCTACCCATATTAAAAGAAATATAAGAAAGAAAAATATGATTTATAAAATTTAAAATAGGCAAAATTGCACAATAAAACAAATTATACTAGAAATTGAAATGTACATAACTTTTACATTTTAACTCCGTTTTCAACGAAACGAAAAGTGGTGTTCTTAGAATTTTATGTAATTTCATAATAAAAGATAAAATTTATAATTTTAAACTTTTAAAATTTTTAGTCAAAAGTCAAAGTTTGACTATTTTGACCAAAATCAACATTTCAGGAACATATTCAAATTACACAAGTTTGGAATTATAATTTCATATAAAATCAAGATTTATATTTAAGTTATAAAATTTAATCATTTAAAATAAGTAAAATAAGGTTTTTTTTAAATCAAAATAATTAAAATATAAAAAAAATACAGGGTTGTCACACTCTCCCTCACTCAAATCTTTTCGTCCTCGAAAAGGAACGAGGTACGGAAAAGCACAGAAAAAAGATAGAGTGAAATAGGATTAAGATAAGATGACAAGAAGATTGAAATTATACCTGATAACTGTTGTTATAGGTAAGTTTAACAAGGTGGAGATGATCTTTCCAAGATTCTCCAAAATTAAGAACACAGGCACGAAAAGGTAGATTCAAAATGATTACCAAAGATCTATCAAAGATTATAGAAAGATTTCTAACATAAAGATTGTAGAAAGATGCCTATACCAATCTATATCAAGATAAGGATGATAAGGACAACCAAAATATAGTTTGGAAAGCAAAATAAGGAAACAGATTTGAAAGCATGGAAATTTCAACTTAAATTGATAATTAATATTTTTACACAAGTTAAATAAATCTTAACTATATCAAGTTTCATTATCTTATTATCCAATCATCTTAAACTAACAAAAAATTTCTTATAATTGAAAATATTCTTTAAAAATAAAATTTAAGAATTAAATTTTCGATTACATTCAAACCATTTAGAGATAAGTCATAATATATATAATATGTCAAATCAAATTTCAATCATATATCTATATTATTATAAATCAAGTCATATTTTAGAAATTCAAATCAATTAAATTCCCCAAAACAAAGCTGTAGCAAGACTACATAACAGTCTCTTAACTTCGAACTCGAAAATGAACGTCGATGATGTCGCGATCATCACCGAAGTTATTTTCCAGCGACAAAGAGAAGAGCACTAATTTTAAACCTTTAAAATTCTTTGAAAACAAATTCTATTCAAAATACTTTAAATAATATAACCCTTTTAAAACTTTTAAACCAAAGTTCGAGATCATCAGAAAATAAATTCTCAGATTTCTTTTCTAAATTCATTTAAGTTCCCAAATCAATTTATAAACAATTATTTATAAATTCATTTATAGAACAATAAATGATAAATCAAGTATTATCATTTCAAATTATCAATTTGAATCATTTCATTAAGTTCCATAGATATATATATCAAAATTTTATTTCATTAACCAAATTTTTAAAATAATATTGTGTCAGTTTGTTCTATCAAAGTGTTTTAGAAATCCTATCGATAGTGCTGATCAGACGAATCGATCGGAAACCCAAATCAACATCAACAACTCAAACAACACAATATAAAAAAAAATATAGATTGTCAAATACAATTCAAAATGTTTGAAAATATGTTGGAAACAAAAGACAAGATGATTAAATATAGAGTAGGGAGGTGGATTAGCTAATATAAATCACGGGCAACCTTAATCGGGTCAACCGTGACTTAAAGTATAAGGTCGAAGTGGATTTTCTGGGGTAAATCTACATTCAACCTCATAAGATAGAGTTTTGGATAATAGGAGATACTAGCATCTAAACTGAGGATATAAAATCTTTGGTGAATCGATGCTGTTGTAAAGGAGTTTCACCCCTTTTACAAGAAATTTTTTGAGATTGGCGAGACCGCCAATTCACTATAAAGATCATTCGAAGTGGAGTTATGGGATACTCCAGAATCAAATGAAGATGAATAGCGGGGAATAAGAATGGATTTTGGAACCACAGGGAACGTTCCAAAATTCAAAGGAATCGAGTCAAAAGAAAGAGATTCAACTCGAATGAAAGGGATTCTGTAAATACATCTACTCTATATGCTGAGTTTTGCCTAGAGCTACCAAAGCTCTGATACCAACTGTAACAACCGTGGTATTTTCAACCATTCGCATCCATTATAAGTGTATAGGTAGACACTCATGCCGGAATTAAATTGCTCAAAATACCGCGTTGTAAATAAAAATTTGGCAAATCTTAGAATATACAGTAAATAAAAATCATAGAATCACAGACACAGAGTAATAATAGTGCAGCGGAAGCAAAAGAAATAGTAGTTCATGAAGCTACTATATAAAAATATCAGGGTTACATAAAATACAATAGAGGAAATAAGGTACAAAAGAAGTCTCACTTCGTAGAAGTCAACTAATACAAGCGCTGAAAGGAACAACAGGTTTCAAAAGATAAACATGACAAGTAGATAATCTCCAGCGATTCCAATCTTCAGAAAGTGGAAATCCAAATCTGTGAATAACTCAGGCTGACCCGAGCGTAAATAAAAATACAAACACTCGAGTCAGGACATACATACTTATACAATGTAAACCAACTCAAGTGAATTGTAGTAAAGGTACAAGTAACTTAGAAGATGCTTGGGACCGCCCATCCTCTAAGGATCCGTTAAACTATTTACTATGTAGTATATTGCGCTATATACAGTAGTGTCTAATCAGTAAAGTATAATCATATAGAAAATAGCGTTAAAGGGATGGTGAACCTTAACGCTGTCGGATCTTTAAAACCAAAATCATAGTGGGCTCGATATAAGGATATGACACGGCACGCGAGGCAATGCCAGGATGGATACACCGTTTGCACTCCTGGACCGGTGGTGACGGCAAGCCAGCATCTTCCGCCCACCTCGAACAATACCCCCGAATCAAATGTGGCGCCACCGAATCGAATCACAAAAGTAATAGAATGGTTTCCGATGGAGCATGCTCGATGAAAGGGTGCGACCCTTTGTGTAGCCCGGTATAGCTCCTATTTTAGTCATATATGCCAACTCACGGGAGTTGGGTCCACGTAATATACCTTGAGAACGTCGCCACCATCCAACTTCATTCTGGAATCTCCACCGCGTACACAGTTGTTAAAGTGGTTTTCGGTATTGGCCGGCTATAAGACAATATCCGACCCCGGTCTCTTTAACAACCAATCGTTATTATAACCCGTAGTTATAACTTTAAAACATATTTTACACTTCAAAATAAAATATCATTTCAACCCAAATCTTTATCAAAATAAAGATTAAATCATTTCCAAACCATTTCAATATATCATCATACCATATCTTTCAATTCAAATATTTATCAAAGTAATTATCAAGTCATTTCAAATCACTTTTAATACATAAACATCACATCTTCCAAATTCAATATTTATCAAAATAATTATCAAGTCATTTCAAATCATTTTTAATACATAAACATCATATCTTCCAAATTCAATATTTATCAAAATAATTATCAAGTCATTTCAAATCATTTTTAATACATAAACATCACATCTTTCGAACTTCATTTTCAAATCATCTTAATTTCAAAATATCATAACTTTCAAAACTTCATCTTCGAATCATTTAATATATACCAGAATATCATATCTTTCAAAACTTCATTTCAAATCATTTCAATATATCATATCTTTTCGAAACCACATTTCAATCATTTAATATATCAAAATATCATCTCTTTTCACAACCACATTCATTTCAATATCATTATTCATTTTATTCAATTTAAAATACCATTTCAATTCATATTTCAAAACAGTTTATATTCCAAAAATCATTTTTAATCACTAAAATGAAGTTATTATGTTTAATAATTAAATTATTAAACTTTCAAAATTTTCAACTTTCAATGTTCATTTATTCACTTAAGTTTATTAAAACAGTAAAGATTCACTTTTCGTGGCATTTAGAAAATGCTACGGAAAAATACATTCAAAACAGTTCACTTTAACAAAAGACAACATTTTAAAATGTTGTAATAGGGTTTACTTAAATTTCAAATAAACTTAGTTAAATTCAAAAATTATAGCACTTACAAAAATTTTCTATAATAGCTTTTAATTCAATTTAGCTTTTTAGTTCATTATCGTCAACTACAGCATTTACAATGCTGTAATATCATTCACATTGTAATTAATAGAATTTCAAAAATGCAGTAAATTAACTTCAAATATTCAATAAAATTTCTCAACCAATTATATTTTTATTTAAGACATTTTTTTAACTTATAAAATCATACATTTCACATTTATAAACATCATTTAATTTTCCTCAAATTCATGATTTTATAAAGTTAAATTTCCATTCAAAAATCAAGTTTTAATAATAATTCACTTATCAAAATGCAATGTTCAATTTTAGATTCACTACATTAAATTTCAACTTAACATTTATTTTAAAATTCTCAAATATAACTTATTTTTATTTTTATTTACTTAACTAAAATTTCCCTTTCAAGTCAATTTCATAAATTTCCAATTTTAGTTATATTTTAAAATTTCAACTTAAAATATTTATTCATTTCACATTTCAGCTTTATTAAAAATCATTAATATGATATAAAATCACTTTAGATTCAATTTATATTCAAATTATCATAAATTCATATTCAATTAAATTTCCAATTATAATTAAATCAATTTTTCCAAAATAACTTACGTTCAAAATTTCTAACTTTTCCATTAATTCAATTCACTTACAATTATTCATAAAATCAATAATATTTTTACAAAAATCCTTTTTAATTATATTTAAATCAAAATAATATAATATTTACATTTCTAAAATAACTTTAAAGATTTTAGGAAAACATATATTAACTACGGGTCTATATATAATTTTCTACGCTAGGTAAAGTGATACGGATATGTATCATTTCAATCCGCAGTTTAAAAAGAAAAATCCGGGTTTTATCATTTCAAACCCGCAATCCCAAGTTAAATAAATGATTTGAAAACCATTCAGGCCTATCATTTCAGCCCATAACAATTTTCCCTTATTCCAAAGTCCGTTCGGGTATATATCATTTCAACCCATAGTGATTCTAATCAAAAGGGAACTTGCAGTGTGATAAACTGATATAAATAAAAAGAATAGCATAATAAACAGTAACAAGTGATATAACAGGTGTAATAACAGGTGTAAACATCATATGATCATAATATAGCAGTTATAACATGATGCAATACATTTACAGGTTCAAATGGTGTCGGTTTATCAGTTATATAGGTACAGATTGTCTGGTGAGAATAACTCACCGGTTTGAGCTGGAGACACAACAACGAATTTCACGAACGGAATCTACACAAGCACAAAAGCACGACACAGATACGAATGGAGGAGCCAAGGATTAATTCCCTTGAATACAAATCAAACAAACAATAACAAACATGAATTATAAACCAAGATATTACAAAACAATGCTAGGAATAAGTACACAATTCAAAGCTAGAACTTTTGCACTTGCATTCACCTTTGTATGCTTCAGCTATGGACTGGAAAAGCACTGTAATGGAATGGTTTTGGATCAGGTTTGGATGCAACAGGTCAGCGTATCATGGATTTGATGATGGTGCAAAGGTATGTGTACATGAAACTATGACTACAAGGCATAAACAAGGATTTTGGTCCATATTTGGCTCGACCTATGGCACACTTGGGCTGGCTATACTTACTCCAGATCTAGACAGTGGAGAGTGATGGTATAGCAGCACCCAAAGGTCATGTGGTTGCTGGTGGTGGTGGTTCTAGGGGTGGCCAAGAGGAGTATGTGAAAGGATATTGGCATTAAGGCTCGGCTAGGCTAGTTTTAAGGGTTTGCTTGCAATTTTTGTGGAGTTTTCAACATAGGGAGGCCACGGCCTGATCTGGTTCAGGTCTGGACAGTGGGTAGGTGGAGGGTCAAAGGTTGTATCGTGGTGGTGGTGGAACAATAGGAGGTGGCCAAGGCAAGATATGAAGGAGATAGTGGAGTATATGGCTAGGCTAGGCAATTTCAAGGGGTTTGGTGCAAAGTTTGTGATGCTAACCTCAATGGATGGGCAAAACTTGGTTAATGTCAAAGGAGGGGGAGGAGGAACTGCTGTAGATGGTGGAGGAGATGGTGGAGCTGATGGTGGAGAGGTTAGGCCGAGCAAAGCATGAAGAAGCAGGGCAAAAATCAAGGCAAACAAATGGAAAAAGGAAGAAGATGAGAGGAGAATGGAAGCCATATTTTTCTTTGAAGTACCGTGAGTTTTTAGGAGATGAAGGAGGACATTTGTTTACGTGCAAATGATATGTGATCAGCTGAAAGAAATGTGATATGGTTGGCCTCAATTGAATGCAAGAGTTAGAAAATGAAAAGGTGGGAAAACAAAGAGACTTAAGCAACTAAAGAGTCACAAAACCATTCAAATTTCCACTAAATTCTTTTTAATTTTAAATAACTGAAATATATATATAAATCCAGATAAAAATACAAAAATTTAGTAAATAAACAATAATAAATAAATAAATTATTAATTATATATAGTTTAATTAAATAAAACAGCAAAATTTACAACTAGTCCTGAAAATATGAAAAATAAGTGCAATGAACTTGGAAAAAATTTTATGTACTTAAAAATATTTATAAATAAAGATAAGAACACAAAATAAAATGAATTCACAAAATAAATAAATAAATTTTAATTAAAATATAGTTTAGACGAAGAAAATAGCAGAAAAAAGGAAACAGCCATTTAAAAATAGGAAATCATCATAGTAAATTTTAGAAAAATCCTATTATTATTTTTAAAATATTTAGAGATGAAAATATACATAAATTAACATATCTACCCATATTAAAATAAATATAAGAAAGAAAAATATGATTTATAAAATTTAAAATAGGCAAAATTGCACAATAAAACAAATTATACTAGAAATTGAAATGTACATAACTTTTACATTTTAACTCCGTTTTCAACGAAACGAAAAGTGGTGTTCTTAGAATTTTATGTAATTTCATAATAAAAGGTAAAATTTATAATTTTAAACTTTTAAAATTTTAAGTCAAAAGTCAAAGTTTGACTATTTTGACCAAAATCAACATTTCAGGAACATATTCAAATTACACAAGTTTGGAATTATAATTTCATATAAAATCAAGATTTATATTTAAGTAATAAAATTTAATCATTTAAAATAAGTAAAATAAGTTTTTTTTAAATCAAAATAATTAAAATATAAAAAAAATACAGGGTTGTCACATGATAAATCTAATTTAATAGTAATTTATTTAATTATTGTGAATATAGCCATTTTGGCCACTATCTTGGATTTCGACGAAACCATTTTCATCGGATTCGTAACGTGAATTATTGTAAGATTTCAAGTTCGTAGGGATCAGACTTGTCGTTTGATCGTACGGGCTGGAAATGAGAAATTAATTTAACTAAAATCAATTTGAAATAAGATGATTTTAAGCTAAAATCTTCATATGATGGAATTAAGACTTGAAACCTATTCTATTGAATTTAAAAATATCGAAAACATCTATTTTGATATATGGGATGGCCTATTTTCGCTCCGAAGATAGAATAAGCATTTCGAATCGTTTATCGTTCAACTTTCAAATCGATATAGCCCATTTATTCATATTTCTGATCTGCCTATATATAACCCGTTATAAACCCTAAAGTTTCTTATTCCAATTGCATGTACGTATAATTCTATATGCTTATCTCTTTCCAATGGCAGACAAACCAAAACCAATTCCAAATTCCAAATTCAATTGTAAATCAAAATCAAATCGAAAATTCAAATTCCCTAAACCATATCATATTATATATTGATTCGAAACACTCGACGAGCGCAAGTCAATTCTATAATTAGTTTTTCGATTTGGGTTTTTGTGTGGCCAGAATTGGGTGATTAATTCCCTGCCATTCATACGAGGGTTTTGATTTTTAACGGTGGATCTATGTCCTAGCGACGATCGAAGGACATGGGGTGGTAGAGTTCGTCGAGCAGGTCACGAGGATGTAGCCGCTAGTCTTAGAGATGCTTAACTTTTCCAGAATTGGTTTAGGAAATGGTGTCGGCCACACTACGGCCGAAGTTAAGCTAAGTGTGTGTGCCTACGTGGAGGGTTGCGGCTGATCGTTGGTCAGGTGGTCGTGGCGCGTGGCGTTGGTGGTCAAAGAATCGCATAGGTGCCGGCTACAGGTGGTTCGAGACCGCGTTCTTTGGCTAGGTTTGATCTGACTGTAGCACACATGGTGATAACCTGTGGTAACGTGAGTTTAATTTTATTTTACTTTTATTTATTTTGAATTTCAAACTTCTAATTGTAATAACTTTCACATACGAGGTCCGTTTCATACGCGGTTTGTTTCGTTGGGTTCGTATCGGAATTCTGGACATTTTGACACTAGTTTAGACAAATTATAAGACTAAAAAATTTGGGCCATATTTTGGATTTTAAATCAATTTGAAATCAAAGGTGAGTGTTTTAACTCACTCACAATTAATTAGCTGTCTTATGTTAGTTAAATTTAATTTATGATGTGGTTTGAAATTAATTGATTGACGTTTGGTATGTTTAAATTGTTATTTTAGTTAAATCTGACTTTTATTGCACTTAATCATCGTTTAATTTAATATTGAATTTAAATTGTCAATTTAATACCTGTTATCGATTATCAGCTATCTATTGATCTTTATTGATTGATTTGGACGATGATTGGGATGGATGTTTGATTATGGATGATTGGATGATTGTATTTTATGGTTATAAACAGCAATTTCCCTATGGGTTGAATGATACATACCCGAACGATCTATAGAGTAGGTAAAAATCGTTATGGGTTGAAATGATACACTCGGATGATTTTATAAATGTTCTTTAATTCGGGATTGCAGTTTGAAATGATATGTAACCGTAAAATTTTAAATTGCGGATTGCAATGGTAAATATTCATATCACTTGACCATAAAGTAGAAAATTATATACGGACATCGGATTGGTTAAATTTAATAATTTTAAAAATCTTTAAATTTTGAATTCAGTTAACTATTATTTTGAAATTGAAATTGATTTATATAAGCTGAATTATTTTCAAAAATCCAAGCATAAACGATGAAATTGGAATTTGATTTAATGAATTGTTCAAAGAAGTTAAATTGGAATTTCAAAGTTGAAGTGTAAAATATAAATGAATTTATCGGAATTGAGTTATTGAAATTGTTTAGATATAACTTTGAAATCTATTTTTAAACTAATTTTAACTCTTTAAATAAAATTAACTAATTTAATTTATTTAAACTAATTCAATTTATTTTAATCTATTACAATCTATTAAATCCAATTTAATCTATTTTACATATTTTAAACTAAATAAATTTATTTAAACTATTTTAAGTCTATTTAATACCATTTAAATCTATTTAATCTATATTAAATTTATTTAATATATTTTAAATTTATTTAATCTATTTTAAATTTATTTAATCTATTTTAAATTTGCTTATGTATTTCAAATTTATTTAATCTATTTTAAACCTATTTAAATCATTTTAAATCAAATTAAATCAAATTAAATCTACTTAAAATATTTTGCTATTTAAACTATTTTTTGAAAAACTACTAAAATTATTTATGACTACCTAAATTATGTTCTAAAATTTCAGGCTGTGTAAATTTAAAATATTTATATTTAAATCCTTGATGATGATACAACCTAAGTTGGAATTTGGAATTGATACCTATTGTGAAATGGCATATTTAAGTAAATATGATTTTCAAAGTGAACATAGTATTGAAAATGAATATGATTTTGAAAATGATATGGTTTGAGAACACGATATTTTGATATCAATTGTGAATTGTCGTTTTGAAATGTAAAAGAACCATTCGGTGTGTAATAAGCGTTTGGTTGTTAAAGAGACGGGGATCGGATATTGTCATACTCTCTGCCAATACCGAAAACCACTTTAACAACTATGCACGTGATGGAGATTTTAGAAAAGAAGTAGGATTGTTTGGTGAATGATTCTGTATGAGGTATTTACGTGACCCTGACTCTCGTGAGTCAACTTAAATGTGACTAAAACAGAAGCCATGCTTGGCCAAGTGAAGTTGCACCTCCAATCGGACACATTTCTTCGATACCATATTATGACTTTGTGATGATTTGCTGATCACCCCACGATTTTGATTATGAGAGTGCGTTCCGAGGTGGGTGGTAGTAGCTGCTATGTGTCACCACCAGTCCGGTTCTGCAATTGGTATATCTACCCTGGCATTGCCTTGAATGCCGTGTTCACATGCCATATCGCGCTTTCTATGAGTTTGTTTTGTGTCGTACCTATGGAGTGCTCCCAGATAGCCCACCTGGGGTGGAGTTTACAACATCTGTATAGCTATGGCATTATATAAAATGTGTTAATGGAGATATTGGTAATGCCTTAACGCTATTTTAATACTTTACTTTACTATATACACTATTATAATAGCATATTGTACTACATAGTAGATAGTTTAACCGATCCTTAAGAGATGGAAATCCCGAACATCTCTTAAGTTATTACACTCACGTTAGACATTGGATAGGAGATGTCAAATCGCAGAAACATCTCTGACGACGGTGCACTCATATTTATTTACTGCTGATTTAACTTACATAAGATCTTTTAGTTCTGACTCGAATGTTTTGTCTTCTTTATACGCTCGGGTCAGTCTGAGCTTTTCCGTTTATCGAAGACTGCTTTCTGGAGGATGAAGACGAAGATTGTGTACTATTATTATTTATTATATGTATTCCACTGCATCATGTTTTTATGCTGCATTTATTTATTATTTATTCTTATTTTAGGTAACTCTGATCTGTATTATAAAGGTTAATCAATGTTATTTGTAAACAGCTTCATGAACTATAATGATTTCGGCTTTGAGTTTAACTTTAATTTGGTAATTAATAAATTTTTGGAATTAAATTCTGAATTTATTGGTAAATTTATATGAAAATTTCCAGAGTAAGTAAAGATAGTGGAAATCAGGGAGGCATCCCTATCATACTTTCATATTGTAAAGCGGGTCCCTGTCAAATTTCATTGTAGAGCGGGTCCCTATTTCTGAAAATGAAGAAAAATTATTGTTGAAATGTCAACAACTTTTATAAATAAGTGCTGATATTTCAAAAACTTTCCCTGTCAAAGTTTCATTGTAAATCCGGTCCCTATTTTCTAGAAACAAAGAAAAATTATTGCTGAAATGTCAGCAACTTTTATAAATAAGTGCTAATATTTCAGTAACTTTCATACACTATGTTCATAGTGTACAGAAAAGTTGCGGAAATGTCAGCAACTTTTATGAAAAGTTGCATCCTGCTCTACAATAATCGTGAATAAAAAACAGGGACCTAATTTACACTGAAATTTAGTGAAGGACTTTTCGTGAATTTTGAAACTTGATAAGGACCTGTGCCAAAAGTACCCATAATGATATGTATTTTTGATAGGATATTGATTTGGAAATTAAATAGATTATGAATTGAAATTTTTATTTGTGAAATCCAAAATAAATACCTTTGAAAATAAATTTGAGTTTGAAAAACTCTGTAATATATAATTAATAAAAAACTGTTTTGGAATCATAATACATGTGTATAAGTTTTGGAATTATAATACATGTGTATATCTATATTTTGAAAGTTATATTGTGAAATTAATATAAATAAAAATTACAAAAGCTATTTAAGGAATTCAATTCAAATATATACATATTATATACTTATTTATTAATGGTTGATCTATTTTAAATCACATTCTTTAAAGTTATAAGTATATATATAAATATTTATTAGATTTGATAAAAAGATTTAAAACACATTTTCTTTTGAAATAAATAAATATTGTTTGTATATTCATGAATTTAAAATGTAAAACATTTACATATGTCAAGATATAAAATATGAATAATTAAGGGTCAAAAACATTTAAAAATATAAGAACTATATAAATGTGAACCTAACCGAGGGATTTAAACACAAAATGTTATATTTTTACAAGTGTAATAAAATTAACTCATGTGAGTGACAAATGTAAAATAAGTAATATGCAAAAATAAACAAGTGGCATTTAATTTTTTTTTAAACTAAATTTTAGAATAACATGCATAAGGAAGGAATTAGTTTAAACTTCTCAAAACTGAAAATAAAATTTGAAAACAAAGAAAAAAATGTTTCAGATCAGTTTCTTAAACCTGAAATTAAACTACATGATCAAAAGAGAACCTGAAACAAATATAAAACAAAACTACAAAATCATCTCAACATCAAAGTCTCAAGACATCCACGTGGAAATAAAAAAATAGGATCAGGCAATTCCAGATTTTAAAATATCAAAGCAGATCAGGCAAAGATATGTATTCAATTCAAAGCTACTTGGAATCAAAATTAAATCAAATGCAAATTCAACTCAATGCAAGATCAAATTCAATAACAATTCCAGATTTTTCAAAAAAACTCATTTCCAAGCAAATTTCTCTGCTTCTCTGTTCTTCTCTGTCTCAACACCTCAGGTGAGCAAACTCTTCAACATACGTGTAAATATGGTTTGTATGTGTTTGAATCTGAAATGAAGTGGTGAATGATGTTTGAATAGGTGCAAGTATGTTTGTGTATACAAATGTTAATTGTGAATAGGTATATTTATATCTGTTCTTAGTTTACAGGGTTAAAAAAAAGAGATTAAAAGCTCAACATATCATCCTATAATCATATATAGACTTTGATGTCTGAATAAAACTAGTTTGAATTGGCAAGATCAAAATTTTAAAACACTTTTAGGTAGTTAAAATAATGGGTTTACTGAGAAAATATTAAAACACAGCAAATTCAAATTTTGTTCAAAATTAAATTGATTAAAGCTTGAGTTTTGAATTCATGATTTGGTTCGTTTTCATAAACCATGATTTTTAAATATGAATTCATGATTTTTAGGTTAGAAAATCTCGAGCATGTGGGAGTTGAACAGAATTGTTGAAATCGTCAATTCCCGATGATCAAAGTGGAATTGAGCCTCGAGTTTGAATCTGAAGGAAGATGATGTGTTGTAGATTGAAGGAAAAAGGGTCAGATATTTTTTTGACGATCGTAGAACTATCGCGATATGAATTTAGGTTTTAAGAGAGTACGAGGTCGAGGTGGGTTTATTGGAAAATCCTAAAGCCACGGTGGCGTCGAGTTGGCCTAGGAGTGGGACAATGGGAGGATAGAAGTATGGCGGGGGTCCAGGCAGGTGGATGTGACCTTTGGTGGTCAGAAATGGAAAGAGTAGGGTGATTTGGAGGAGCAGGTTTCGTTTTAGTTTGTGTTGAACAGCTAAATTTGGATTCTTAGGCGAATTCGCTATCCTGTGTGGTCAGGAGGCTCGGGCAGGCCAACGATGACCTGAAGGAGACAATGACGATGGTCGGAGGCACGGTGAGGGCATGTGAACGTACACCTGTGACAGCGTGTATCAGGGATTGATTTATTTTGGAGAAGAAGCATTCGTCTCGGGTTGGATTCACGTGTGAATCGAAGCAGAAACGAGAATGTGTGACTCGAGTCTGGACTCGAGAGCTATTCGGGTTGAACCCGAAGCAGGGTTTTTGTACTGTTTTAAATTTTATGAAAGCAAGTTTTTAAATTTAAAATTTAATCTAGTTAAAACTGTTATATGATAAATGTTTAAAATTATTTCATTAAAGGAATTTATAGTTTGTTTAACTTAAATTTGTTAAGTTAAATAAGTTATTTTTAAAATTAAATTAAATGATTTAATTAAGTTGTTAATTATGAAAGGTAAATGTTTTAAATAATATTTACGATAATTTTGTAATTAATAAAGATAAATGGTTTATCTTAATAATGTTTTGATTATTTAATTACTTAAAGGATTTTAAAATTCAGATAATAGTTAATGATGATTTACTTTATTAATAAGGTTTAAAGAATGTAATTAAGTGATTAAATAGGAATAATTACTTTGTGTAATTAAAGTAAAGTTAGTACTTTGGGTAATTACCTTTAAGGATAATTGATTAATGTGATTAATAAATTAAAAATGGTTTGAGGTTAATTTGTTAATGTTATTAATGTATTAAAGATTGATTAATTTATGATATTTAAGATTATTAATCAAGCAACTAAAGAATAATTAATTAAGAATAATTAATTTGAATGATTAAGTAATTGAAATAATTAATTTGAGGATAATTAATTAATTAATTAAAGATTAATTAATGAAAGTGATTAGGGATAATCACTTATTGTAATTAATTAAAGATAATTAATTTAATAATAATTAATTAAGGGTTAATTAATTTATTAACAATAATTAACTAAAGGATAATTAAATTATTTAATGATTAAAGGTTGGTTTATTATATGTTTAAGGTTGATTAATTTAATAATTAAAGGTTGATTAACAAATGATTAAAAGTTAATTAATTAAGATGGTTCGTAATTAATTAATATTAATTAACCAGGATTATTAATTTATTCATATGTGATTAATCTGATTTAGATTATTCAGATGAGTAATTAATCTTATTTATGGATGTTTGAATTGTATGGAATGCCTTGAATTGTTTGATATCTCTGATATGATATGCTTTGTGCTATGAATTGTTTTGGTGTGAGCTATGATGAATGTAAATTATTTATCTGTGATGAATTTATATTAATTATCTATGAATAAAGATAAGCGTTATAAGATTATACCGCTTATTAATATTGTTGTGTTTGGATTGTAATCATTGATGATGTTGCACTATTGTGTAAAACCCCTGGACTACACCTTATACACACAAATATGGCATGCACGAGAGAATTGGTTAATTCACAGATATTTGAATTTAATGAGATGATTTTTAAAGTTGAACTTTGAATCCAAATGGTTTTGGAAATGGAATTTAATTGAATATGAAAAGCTTTTGAAAGGATGTTTTGAAATTTAGATTTAGTATAATATATCTCGTTTAAGTTTTGAAATTGTTTTGGAAACTTGGTTTGAAAGGTTTATACAAGTAATATATTATATATATTATATATATGGATTTTTAAAACCATCTTTAAGATATTTTAAATATGTTACTTTGAGAATTTAAATTAAACCCAAATTTATACTTGAAAAACTTTAACTTGAGCAAATGTAATCAGATTTTCCCGAAACAAAAAATATTTGTTTTCAAATAATAATGGCTTTCATATAGAAGAAAGAATTCCCAGTTTTGCCGAAAGGAGATAGTTTTGAAAGCTATCTTTGTTAAAGGTTTGGTAAATCTTGTTGTTGAACTGAAATGGATCTTTTACTTAAAAGACTTGAATCGTAAATAGTTTGGAAAGCTGTGAATTAATCTTTGCAAAAGATTGCTGAACTTTGTTTTGAAATGGAAGAGGCTTTTAAATGGTGTATCTTTTATATAAAAGATTTTAAATGGGAATTGTTTTGAAAGTTATTAATGAATTTTTAGAAATGGTTTTTAAAGCTATGAATTGAGTCTTTGATTTAATGATTGGATGAGTTAATCCAATCTGAAAAGGAAATTATTTTGAAAGCTATGAATGAATCTTTGTGGAAGATTGGTGAACTTTGTGAAGCAAATCTTTTCGTTTGAAGATTTGAAAATTGTAACTTGTTCAAACCATTTAAAAGAAAGGTTTTGGGCAATAAGTTATGACTTAACTAAGATCCTAATATCCATATGTTTTTAAGTATTGCGCTCATTATTCGGATTAGTCGGGAGAGGACTTTGTGTCATATAACCCATTCCGAATAATGATACGACAATATGGATAACATTTGAAGACCGGTGGTGAAGACCGGGTATTTTCGAGAACGAAAGGATTTCCCGTCGAATGTCTCTGCACTGAGTCGCGCCGGTATAGAGATCTCCATATGTGATGGGGAGTCCGATCAGGATTGTGAATACCCGGATTACAAGGGCTTCTTTGTGAATTGCCTTCGGTTCTGTTCGAACCCGGAATAGACTTGTATGGACATGTGTCTGACATTACACTTTGAGATGTAAGGCTGGTTTCTATCAAATACATTTCTATTTGGTGGCGGAGAAATTATTGTCTTAGTTTAACCCCCTTCTCTTAGACGTACGAGCTCAGAGGTTATGTAGTTGATGGTTACTAGTGATACATTTTCAATTTGGTAATGTGGCATATGAAGTGCCGCTGATCATTTGTTGATCGAATCATGGCTTTGTGGACGAGACTTCGTCATGCCTCACAACCCGGAATGGTCAAAATAGGAACTGTTGCAGCAAGGTTATTTGGGGATAGCGCCCCCTGAGGGTATGCCTATTTCCTTCTTGATAAAAGGTGGTATCATGGTATGAGCCCAGATATTTAACCTATGTGGTTACTGCAAACTTATTGCTTTGTGGTTGTTGGTGTAGAGGTACCTCGGATAAAGGTTGGTAACGACTGGAGGATGGCATACTCGTGTCAGTAGTTACCTGGTTACAAAGGTAACCTGGCCTTGTGTTGGCCGAGATCCGTTTAGGTTCTCGGGGGCGAACCTCCAGAGGCGTTCCTTTCAGTGTGGGAAGTTCCTTTGCCTGACCATTGTTGGAAACCCAATCATCCAATACGCACCTTGTACGGTTTTAGTTGTAGAACCTTTCATTTAACATGGTAGCTATAGTAGGCATACTATAATTGTAAGTATGCTGCTAAGACATACTTGCAAATATTTTCCACTGTAACGTCCCAATTTTACGACGCCCGAAAGTCGACATTTATACGTTCACTGTATCAAATGTCGCGCAATCGAATGCCGGAAAATCGAACCGTTAGGGTTTAAGTAGAAGAAGATAGAAGAAGAACAGAATCAATAATTAGAATCTCACATTTCACAGCGGAACAATATATAATAGATAAATGAATAATCTTTAAAACAAAGAATCATCTCGGTTAATATAATACAACATCAGAGTTTACAACAACATCATACATCACTGACAGTTATTATAACTTGAATATATGAAAATTGATTTGCACTAACCATATGCAACGGACACTACATAGTAAGATATATGTCTCGCCATCCTGCTTCAACTCCAGATCTCCACAGAAACTCCTGAATTTCCAGAATGACCTGATAACCTAACCCTAGGCTGCCCGTGTGGAAAATTATGGGCACCCAGAGTTTAGGAAGGGAACAATAAACTCCAGGTCAGTCATGAGACTGGTGTGAGATCTTAAAAACAGTTTCTTTTACAAAAGAAAACAAAGGAATTTAAAAGAAATCCGCAATGCTTTTTTTTTTAGAAAATGAAACTACCATAAGGCCTCCCGCCACACACACACAATGCAAATGCAGACTTGGAGGAGATTACTCCTTATGACAGTCAAAAATGCTTGATACGGGAAAAATACTTTAAATATTATTATTAGTGCATAGTGTGAAAATATTTTCGAAAGTATAATATTAATCTTAGCCAGCATAAACATTTCGTACTATGCCTGCTATAACTACCATCTAAACAGTGGTGACCACCATAAGTAAATGGCAGGTAATACAATTAAAATCGTACTGGGTTCGTATTGGGAATTTGATTTCCAACAAATGGTCAGGCCAAGGAACTTCCCATTGCCACATGGGTACGCCTCTGGATGGACGTCCCGAGAACCCAACCGGATCTCTGCCAACACAAGGTCGGGTTGCCTCTGCAAAAATCGGTAACTACTGACACGAGTATGCCATCCCCCGGTTGTAAACAACCTTTATCCGAGGATCCTCAACAACAACAATCACAAAGTAATATATATTTGCGACATTCACATAAGTTAAATATCTGGGCTCCATACAATGATACCACTTCTATCCAGAAGGAACTGTACATACCCTAAGGGGCACTACCCCCTATAACCTTGCCGCATCCTTCCTGTTTTGACCATTCCGGGATGTGAGGTTCGACGAAGTCACGTCCACAAAGCTACGCTTTTCACAAAAGCCATGCTTCGATCAACCAATGATCAGCATCACTTCTTATGCCACATTACCAATTTGGAAATGTATCACTAGTAACCATCAACTACATAACCTCTGAGCTCGTACGTCTCGGAGAAGGGTGTTAAGCTAGGAGAATAAATTCTCCGCCACCAACAGAAATGTATTTGATAGAAACCAGCTTTACATCTCAAAGTGTAACGTCAGACACACATCCATACAAGTCCGTTCCGGGATCGAACGGAACCGAAGGCACTTCCAAAGAAGTCCTTGCAAATCCGGATATTCACTAATCACGTCCAGAATCCCCATCACAAAGGGTGATAAAATCTCTATACCGGAGCAACCTGGTGCAGAGACATTCGACAGGTATCCTTTCGCTTTCGAAAATACCCGGTCTCCAACACCATCTTCAATTGCAATCCCATTTCGTCATATCGTTATTCGGAATGGGTTTTATGACACAAGGTCCTCTCCTGGCTAATTCGAATAACGAACACTTATTTTAAAACTAAGTGTTCACTCAGATTCAAACAATTCACAATAATTTCGTTTTTTGATCTTTTAAACAAAAGATCCATCACAATCACAAAAGTTCGATGTGGGTTTCGAATATCCATTTGGAATTCGACTCCCGGTCGCATCGAAATTCAAATGCCGATTAAGGCCAATATTGATAGTCGGTTATTTAACTATCAATCATCATTCACAACAATCACTGGATTTCAAATAAATTTTCCCCCAATTGTTATTTTTTCAATATATCTTCGCAAGGTAACATTTCACACTTCAATCCTTAGAAAATAAATTTTCAAATCAATTTTTTTCCTTACACGGAAAACATTCCAACATCTATTCATTTCCACTGAAAATCTTCCGATTTCAAATATTTTAAAATAATATAAAATACTTATTCAAAATATACTTGGAAACATTTAAAATAAACTATTTTAGAATATTTGCTCAAATATTAGTTATGAAGTATATTATACTAATATCTCATATAAAAATTCAAGTCCAAAACTAATTTTAAAACAAAATTTTGTAAATCGAGTATAAATATTTAAATAACTATTTTCGAAATCAAATATCAATTTAATCTTTAAAATAATCCCTCATATAAATAATTTAAATAAAATTTTACCTTAAACAATTTCCAAACTAATTTGTCCAACAATATTATTTTAAAATCAAATCTAGAACTTTTAAATTTTATTCAAAAGCTATTTTAAAATTATATTCGGCTTTCCAGGGAAGAATTCTTTTTCCATTACCAATTGGTCCATTCAAATAAATTAATATATCTTCTCGATTTATTTACATTCTAATTTATAAATTTATTTCTACACATTAAAAATAAACCAATATTTATTTTTAAACAATTTCCCTTTCTTTACAAATTCTCGTTGTGAATTTACATTTCCAAATATCAACTGATATACTAATTTTAAATCGATTCCCAAATATCATCTTCAAACCCAATCAAATCCCAAATTGATTTTCAGTTTATTCAAACACAAAATCAAATTTCAATTTGATTTCCTAAATTAATTTTCCAATATTAAATCAATTACAAATTGATTTTCCAAGCTATTTCCAAAACACCTAACAAAATTTCCAAATCGATTCCTAAGATTTATTATAAATTTATTATAAATTTTCTACCCAAATTTGAAAATCAATTTTATTTATTTATTTTCGGTATCCTACGATACCAAAAATATATAGGGCTAAATTACAGCCTTCAACGGTTTCAGTCACAAATAATCACACGGATTAAAAATAATAAACACACAACATACGAAACAAATTAAAAATTTGAGGAATCCAGTTGGATCCCTCCAACCTGTTTCCCTGCATCCACAGACGTTGGCACACAATTAAATACCCATTCCACTTCGAGGTGGAATATCGCGGTATATGGGATTTATAAAATATTATCCGCTATTATATGGTGCAATAGGGTCTCATCCGCGATATAATGTGCGAAATCAACTCCAAATACATATATAATACCAATTCCACTTCGAGGTGGAAGACCGCGGTATATGGGTTTAATATAATAACCTCCGCTATTATGCGGCGCATAGGGTCTAAACTAATATAACTAATAATAAATATTATCCAAACACACAATCAATCAATTTTAATTTAACTATCACAATTCCACAACCAACCAATAACTGGAATTTTCAATTAAAATTTTGAGTGAGAAGAACTCACCTTTTATTATGCATGCAATCCAATTTCTTTCCAGCTTGATTTCCACACAGTTTTAGACCTTGTATAAATAATTATATAAGATTTCATTAATACTAGAGCTAATCGAATAATTTATTTCCTTTTAATTTTTTTAATAAACTAACAATTTGATTTAAAGCTAACTTCGCCTTTAATTAAAATCTTTGTTTAACCAAACATTAAATCTAAAACTAAATTTCCTTTAAAGGTATTTTTAAATAAGCTTATCAACAAATTTATTTCCATATTGATTTAAAACAAGGATATTTTTATTGTCTTTAAAATAGAACATGCATGTAGATTTTATCAAGTTAAAAAAACAAAATTATTTTATACCTTAATAAAATCCCTTTACTGTTTACATAAGAACTATTACAGTAACTTATTTTTATACGTTAATGAGAATTTATTTAAACTAATCATTAATTTGTAAATAAATTTTCTTTTTAATAAAAATCCAATCAACTAGTAATTTAGTTTTAAACTAGTGATTAATTCTAAGTTGATAATTATATTTTAACTAATTTTTTTTTATTAAAATCACATGTACAAATATTATTTTCTGTTTTCGGACATTAAAAAAAAACTTTCCAAAAGCTTATCTGAATGTGTATTATTAAACTAAAAACAGAACTATCTTATATTCTACTGTAAATGCTTTCATTTTTTTCTTTTTGAATCAAAGTATTTTAAATCCTAAAAAAACTCTTCTGATAATTAAAATAATAAATCATAATTAAGCAACAATTTAAATCTAAGCAAACCTTTGCTTGAGGAGCTCATCATCATCGCGAACACCCAGCGCCTAACTCCCACCGCGAAATCGCGACATCTCCCTCCTCAAACTCGCGATGTTTGCAGTGATTCGAACTCGCTTCCAATCTCTCCTGAGCGATGCGATGCATTTCATCTCTCTCGAGGCCGCCCCTTATAGTTCTTTAAAATTCAAACCCTCGCCCACGATTTGGTCGGCGACGAAGTCGTGTCGCCACTACATGTCATTCCATCTTGATTTCGAATCCCTAAGCTCAATCAATTTGAAATGATTTTGATTCCAAAACGTACGCGATGATTTAATTGCGCGTATACCGGTCGCCACCGAAGCCCTAGCTTGCGGCCATGATTTCGAATTGAAGTCGAGTTTGATTTCGAAATTTTTGAACGAGGGTCAGCGTGAAGCTAAGATTTGGGAAGGGGATTTCTAACGTTCATCGTTTATTTTGCTCAATATTTGATTTTCAAATTGTTAAAAGAACAGCGACCATTTTATTTTATTTTTCTCTTCAGAGGACACGTGTGAATTTGAAGGACAAATGTTAGAATAGCGGAAACACGTGCAAAAAAATTTTTTATGAGAAAACATTATTAATTACAGATATAAAACTTTCTTATAAATTTAAATTTAAATTGCTTCTAGAAACGTTTCTTAAAATCTCGATCTCCAATCGAGGCGTGCCACCAGGCGTTTATAATGTTATAGTCCTATTCCGAACGCAATGGAAAAGGTTTCGAGTCCAAATTCGATGGTATGGAGAAAATAGCTTTTCGAACCAGTTAAAACATCGAATTTTCGATTAAAATTTCAACACGTTTGCTTATCGTATGGCCAAACGAACACTCCAAACATTATGAAAATTGAAATCCGATAATAACTAACTATTACGGATCCAATGGAAATGGTTTCGTCGAATTCCGAGACTGTGCCTCGGACGTCTATTTTTTAATATCGATTTAAACGACAAAATTTAAAACTGAATAAAACATTTCCAATTTCAATTCTGAAGCTTCTATCATCTTTAGAATTATCAATATAAATTTTCTAAGCCTTGAAATCATTTTTAATCAGCTTAAAAATCAAGATTTAAATTTTTACCCAAATCTTCTATAATTAAATTTGATAATTAAATTGCTAATTTCATAGTTAAAATTGAAGCTCAAGCTTTAAACAACTTATAATACCTAAAATCAATTAAATAATTTAATTTCAAATGTTGAAAATTTTCGGTCGTCACATCTTTTCCCCCTTAAAAGAATTTCGTCCCGAAATTACTAGTTAAAAAGAATGGACCTTAACCCGTTTATTATTTACCCAAAACCGAATAGTATTATCAACTTTCCCAAACAAATCCATTTTATTTAACAACCCACTATCGCTTCAATTATCTTTCCAAAATTAATCATAGATTCCAAACAACATTGTTTTCTTAACAATTCAATTTAAATTTAAATTCAAATTTTAAATTTTCAAAATTTTGTCAAAATTTTTCTAACTTTCTAAATTTTCGAAAAATTTCGCCAGCTTCTCCTTTGTGCGACTAACTCGGTACGTCTACAAAAATGGCACCACGGCCCCCAGATTTCAAAAAGAAAAGAAAAAGCCAAGCGGCTAGACAAGAAGATCATCAAATTTCATAATGAAATTCAAATACATACCTTTTTGTCGAGCAATTCAATTTTATCTTCGAAAATCAAAATCTAAATTCCATTTCCTTTAATACACCTGTATATCCTGCTAATCATAATATCCAATTACAACATTCAAATTTATTTTGCATATTCCTTTGCAAAATTTTCAATATATACTTCTTATACCATCTTTAGTTTACTATTGAAGTTATATATTCATTTTCATTCTATCTTGTATTTGCACCTTCATTTGAATTCAACTTACAATTTCAATTTTATTTTGGATTCAGTTTAACTTCTGAATACTGAATTTTTCAATTATCTTTCATTCACAATTGATTCATCTTGCAATTTTAAATTAGTTTCTTTTACTAATTCATTACAAATTGCAATTCATTTTATCTCAACCCATTTTTTCACCTTTATTATCTTTTGTTCATTTCGAACAAATTTTACAACTACATTTGATTTCACACAATTCAAATTGGTTCTCAATATTCAGTTCCAATCCCAATTTTTTATTCTTTTGTTCGTTCCCAAACACAATTCAATTTCGATTCACCATTCTGGTTTACACCCATTTATATTTAACTGGATTTCCAATACTATATGAATTCAATTTACATTTTATTTATAATTATTGAATTCAATTCGTTTCAATCCATATCTAAGTTTATCATTCCTTCTATTAGTTTCAGTTACTAATTTTATTTCAATACTTCACTTCGCTTATAACAAATTAAATTAACTTCTTATTCCATTCTTTTTGCTTACAAATTCGAAATGAATTTTAACATTCAATTTCACTTTCATTTAATTGCAATTGCAAATTTATTCATTCATTCACAATTTTATTTTCCATCTTTATAAATTTTATTCCAACCATTTAGTCTATAAGCCTTCTCAAATTTGCCTTCCAACTTATTTTGTTTCCATATTTACCTTTTCTAATTTCTATTTAAGTTAGATTTTTATTTTAACAACTTCAAACTTTATAAGTTATCAACTTAATGATATTCCATAAATATTTTATATAGTATTCCAAAGTCTTTTCAACCTTTCAAAACTCATTTTTGAAATCAATTAAAATTATTCTTTGAACTCCAAAAATCCAAACCAGTTTTGCAAACAACTTTCATTTAAAACAATTTGGTAGCAAACCCTCTTTTGGAAACCCGAAAATAAACATCGATGATGCTGCAGTCATCACCGAAGTTATTTTCCAGTGACCTAAAAGAGTTTAGAGCTTTCATCCCTTCAAAACATTTTCCAAAACCTTTGAAAATCATTTTCAAACTCGATGGAAATTAATTTCCAAAATTCCAAATCCTTTCAAAAACATTTCCAAAAACTTCTCTGGGATTCAATTTCTAATTATAAATCACATTTATAATTTACATTCTCAAATTTCATTTGTATATGTATTTTATTTCTAAACTTTTGATTATGATTCCAATTTCTTATTCAATTTCAATGATAATAATTTAATATTATCACTTCCAAACAAACAAGCAGCCATATGCTATAATAATTTATCGAAAATTATTCTTTTTATATACAAAATAGTTTTTGGGTAAAATTATTTTATTTACCCTACTTTTAAAATAATATCGTGTCGAATTGTTCTGTACGAGTGTTTAGAGATCCCTATCGATAGAGTTGTACGGACTATACCGACCAGAATCCATATACCACTCAACAAACCAATCATCACAATATAATACAATTTTATATTCACTAACAAATATGCACTCATATCTATTTTTACTCTCAAACTCATTCTAGAGTACTACTGACTCTATCTCTAATAAGTAACACCCAACAGAGCCAAGGTTGTCGCTTAACCAAAAGCTCTGATACCAGATTATAACGTCCCAATTTTACGACGCCCGAAAGTCGACATTTATAAGTCCACTGTATCAAATGTTGCGCAATCGAATGCCAAAAACCAAACCGTTAGGGTTTATGAAGAAGAAGATAGAAGAAGAACAGAAACAATAAACAGAATCTCACATTTGCAGGGGAACAATATATAATAGATAAATGAATAATCTTTAAAAAAAAGTATCATCTCAGTTAATATAATACAACATCAGAGTTTACAACAACATCATACATCACTGACAGTTATTATAACTTGACTATATGAAAACTGATTTGCACTAACCATATGCAACGGACACTACATAGTAAGATATACGTCTCTCCATCCAGCTTCAACTCTAGATCTCCACAACAACTCCTGAATTTTCAGAATGACCTGGTAACCTAACTCTAGGCTGCACGTGTGGAAAATTATGGGCACCCAGATTTTAGGAAGGGAACAATAAACTCCAAGTCAGTCATGAGATTGGTGTGAGATCTTAAAAACAGTTATTCTTTTACAAAATAAAATAAAGGAATTTAAAATAAATCCGCAATGCTTTTGTTTTAGAAAATGAAACTTCCATAAGGCCTCCTGCCACACACACATAATGCAAACGCGGACTTGGAGGAAATTTCTCCTTATGACAGTCAAAAATGCTTGATACGGGAAAAATACTTTAAATATTATTATTAGTGCATAGTGTGAAAACATTTTCGAAAGTATAATATTAATCTTAGCCAGCATAAACATTTCGTACTATGCCTACTATAGCTATTATCTAAACAGTGGTGACCACCATAAGTAAATGGCAGGTAATACAACTAAAATCGTACTGGGTTCGTATTAGGAATTGGATTTCCAACAAATGGTCAGGCAAAGAAACTTCCCGTTGCCACATGGGTAGTCCTCTGGATGGACGTACCGAGAAACTAACCGGATCTCTGCCAACACATGGTCGGGTTACCTCTGCAAAAATAGGTAACTACTGACACGAGTATGCCATCCCCTAATTGTAAACAACCTTTATCCGAGGATCCTCAACAACAACAATCACAAAGTAATATATATTTGCGACATTCACATAAGTTAAGTATCTGGGCTACATACCATGATACCACTTCTATCCAGAAGGAAATGTACATACCCTAAGGGGCGCTACCCCCTAAAACCATGCTGCATCCTTCCTGTTTTGACCATTCTGGGGTGTGAGGTTCGACGAAGTCTCGTCCACGAAGCTACGCTTTTCAGAAAAGCCATGCTTCGATCAACAAATGATCAGCATCACTTCGTATGCCACATTACCAATTTGGAAATGTATCACTAGTAACCATCAACTACATAACCTCTGAGCTCGTACGTCTCAGAGAAGGGTGTTAAGCTAAGAGAATAAATTCTCCGCCACCAACAGAAATGTATTTGATAGAAACCAGCTTTACATCTCAAAGTGTAACGTCAGACACACATCCATACAAGTCCGTTCTGGGATCGAACGGAACCGAAGGCACTTCCAAAGAAGCCCTTGCAAATCCGGATATTCACTAATCACTTCCGGAATCCCCGTCACAAAGGGTGATAAAATCTCTTTACCGGAGTAACCCGGTGCAGAGACATTCGACAGGTATCCTTGTGCTTTCAAAAATACCCGATCTCCAACATCATCTTCAATTACAATCCCATTTCATCGTATCGTTATTCGGAATGGGTTTTATGACACAAGGTCCTCTCCCGGCTAATCCGAATAACGAGCGCTTATTTTAAAAATAAGTGTTCATTCAGATTCAAACAATTCACAATAATTTCATTTTTTTTGATCTTTTAAACAAAAGATCCATCACAATCACAAAAGTTTGATGTGGGTTTCGAATATCCATTTGGAATTCGACTCCCGGTCGCATCGAAATTCAAATGCCGATTAAGGCCAATATTGATAGTCAGTTATTTAACTATCAATCATCATTCACAACAATCACTGGATTTCAAATAAATTTTCCCCAAATTGTTATTTTTTCAATATATCTTCGCAAGGTAACATTTCACACTTTAATCCTTTGAAAATAAATTTTCAAATCAATTCTTTTCCTTACGCGGAAAACATCATTTCCACTGAAAATCTGCCGATTTCAAATATTTTAAAATAATGTAAAATACTTATTCAAAATATACTTGGAAACATTTAAAATAAACTATTTTAGAATATTTTCTTAAATATTAGTTATGAAGGATATTATACTAATATCTCATATAAAAATTCAAGTCCAAAACTAATTTTAAAATAAAATTTTGTAAATAGAGTATAAATATTTAAATAACTATTTTCTAAATCAAATATCAATTTAATCTTTAAAATAATCCCTCGTGTAAGTAAATTAAATAAAATTTTACTATAAACAATTTCCAAACTAATTTCTCCAACAATATTATTTTAAAACCAAATCTAGAACTTTTAAATTTTATTCAAAAGCTATTTTAAAATTATATTCGGCTTTCTAGGGAAGAATTCTTTTTCCATTACAAAATGGTCCATTCAAATAAATTAATAAATCTTCTCGATTTATTTAAATTCCAATTTATAAATTTCTTTCCACACTTTAAAAATAAACCAATATTTATTTTTAAACAATTTCCCTTTCTTTACAAATTACCGTTGTGAATTTACATTTCCAAATATCAACTGATATACTAATTTTATATCGATTCCCAAATATCATCTTCAAACCCAATCAAATCCCAAATTGATTTTCAGTTTATTCAAACACAAAATCAAATTTCAATTTGATTTCCCAAATTAATTTTCCAATATTAAATCAATTTCAAATTGATTTTCCAAGCTATTTCCAAAACAATTAACCAAATTTCCAAATCGATTCCTAAGATTTATTCTAACTCCAAATTAATTCCCAAATCGATTTCTAAAATTAATTTCAACTCTAAATTAAATTCCAAACTAAATTTCTAAATTTATTTCCTTTTGAAATAAATTTCTTTATCTCTTTTAAATATTAAAAATACGTATCTTGAATAATTTCTTCAACCACTAACAATATTACCTGAAATTTCCTTTATTAAAATATTTTTCCATACTTTTGGAATTTCTTCAATATGTTTTCAAAGATAAAACTTTATCTATTTAAATTTCCTTCTTTTAAAATTCACCTGATTCCCTTGAGTAAATTTATTATAAATTTTCTACCCAAATTTCGAAATCAAATTTTTTATTTATTTATTTCCGGTATCCTACGATACCAAAAATATATAGGGCTAAATTACAGCCTTCAACAGTTTCGGTCATAAATAATCACACGGATTAAAAATAATCAACACACAACATACGAAACAAATTAAAATTTTGAAGAATCCAGTTGGATTCCTCCAACCTATTTCCCTGCATCCATAGACGTTAGCACACAATTAAATACCCATTCCACTTCGAGGTGGAATATCGCGGTATATGAGATTTATAAAATATTATCCGCTATTATGCGGCGCAATAGGGTCTTATCCGCTATATAATGCAGGAAATCAACCTTTAATACATATATAATACCAATTCCACTTCGAGGTGGAATATCGCGGTATATGGGTTTAATATAATAACCTCCGTTATTATGCGGCGCATAGGGTCTAAACTAATATAACTAATAATAAATATTATCCAAACACACAATCAATCAATTTTAATTTAACTATCACAATTCCACAACCAACCAATAACTGGAATATTCAATTTAAATTTTGAGTGAGAAGATCTCACCTTTTATTGTGCATGCAATCCAATTTCTTTCCAGCTTGATTTCCACACAGTTTTAGATCTTGTATAAATAATTATATAAGATTTCATTAATACTCGAGCTAATCGAATAATTTATTTCCTTTTAATTTTTTTAATAAACTAACAATTTGATTTAAAGCTAACTTCCCCTTTAATTAAAATCTTTGTTTAACCAAACATTAAATCTAAAACTAAATTTCCTTTAAAAGTATTTTTAATTAGCTTATCAACAAATTTATTTCCATATTGATTTAAAACAAGGATATTTTTATTGTCTTTAAAATAGAACATCCATGTAGATTTTATCAAGTTAAAAAAACAAAATTATTTTATACCTTAATAAAATCCCTTTACTGTTTACATAAGAACTATTACAGTAACTTATTTTTATACGTTAATGAGAATTTATTTAAACTAATTATTAATTTGTAAATAAATTTTCTTTTTAATAAAAATCCAATCAACTAATAATTTAGTTTTAAACTAGTGATTAATTTTAAGTTGATAATTATATTTTAACTAATTTTTTTTTATTAAAATCACATGTACAAATATTATTTTCTGTTTTCGGAAATTAAAAAAAACTTTCCAAAAGCATGTCTGAATGTATGTTATTAAATTAAAAACAGAACTATCTTAAATTCTACTGTAAATGTTTTCATTTTTTTCTTTTTGAATCAAAGTATTTTAAATCCTTAAAAAAAAACTCTTCTGATAATTAAAATAATAAATCATAATTAAACAACAATTTAAATCTACGCAAACCTTTGCTTGACGAGCTCATCATCATCGCGAACACCCAGCGCCTAACTCCCACCGTGAAATCGCGACATCTCCCTCCTCAAACTCGTGATGTTTGCAGTGATTCGAACTCGCTCCCAATCTCTCCTGAGCGATGCGATGCATTTCGTCTCTCTCAATGCCGCCCCTTATAGTTCTTTAAAATTCAAACCCTCACCCACGATTTGATCAGCGATGAACTTGTGTCACCATTACATGTCGTTCCATCTTGATTTCGAATCCCCAAGCTCAATCAATTTGAAATGATTTTGATTCCAGAACGTACGTGATGATTTAATTGATTATATACCGGTCGCCACCGAAGCCCTAGCTTGCGACCATGATTTCGAATTGAAGTCGAATTTGATTTCGAAATTTTTGAATGAGGGTTAGCATGAAGCTAGGATTTGGGAAGAGGGGTTTCTAACGTTCATCATTTATTTTGCTCAATATTTGATTTTCAAATTGTTAAAAGAACAGCGGCCATTTTATTTTATTTTTCTTTTCAGAGGACGCGTGTGAATTTGAAGGACAAGTGTTAGATTAGCTGTTAATCCCCACCTCTATACCCATGCTAGCCAAGAACACTACGGTGTAATGCTGTCAACTAGCACGGAGAATAAGGCTGTTGAGGAGCGACCATCTGTATAATTGCTGTGTGCGAGTACCGATATGCCAGATAAAAATATAACTTTTCATCTCAAGAGGAAATCCGACATACCGACACAAACTCAAAGCTACTACACAGTGGCTATAAAGGTCTTCGGAAACAAATATGGAAATAAACATAACACAAATCAGTCACAGACAATTCATATCACAAAGGCGGAAATAGATATGAATATTACACATGAAAGTGTACATCAGGGTAGTGGTCAAACAAGATCCACAATATCAAAAAGAATAGATACATGTGCTAGACAAAAGAATAAGTATACATCATAGAGTCTGTATCTCAAATGTATACAACAAAAACTACTAAACTAAAGTAGTTAGCCAAAAGTCAAAAGGTGGTCCGATAAGTAGTCTAGCAGAAGCACCTGTAAAATCTCAGTCTGACCCGAGTATTATTTAAGAAGAAAATAATAAACGGATCAGTCTAGCTATAAATATCAGATGAAGTGATATATAATAAGAGATATGACATAAACATATAATAATCACAATGCCAAGCTGTGATAAATAAGTAATTGAAAATCAACAAGAGATTAATCAATATCACAATAATCTACTCAAGATAAAAAGGAATGTCATACTCCTAATTTCATTCACCAAGCCACAATAAATGACACATATATCAATGCCCATCGTAAAAGTTGGTGAAACATAAATTCCAGAAATCAACACACGAAATCCAGAAATCACAATAAAAAGGATGACCAATCCCACAAACTGGACACCGACGCACCTAGAAAGACACGCCCCATGCACAGTCGAACATCGACGCACCTAGAAAGATACGCCCCATGCTCTAGCATCGACGCACCTAGAAAGATACGCCCCATGCATAAATAAACATCGATGCACCTAGAAAGATACATCCCATGCATAAATAAACATCGATGCATCTAGAAAGATACACCCCATGTAATGTCTAACATCGATGCACCTAGAAAGATACACCCCATGCTAAGTCGAACATCGACGCACCTAGAAAGACACGCCCCATGCATAGACGAACATCGATGCACCTAGAAAGATACGCCCCATGTCCCGACTTATTGAGCCGATTGCTCCATGAAGTAAATAAACATCGATGCACCTAGAAAGGTACACCCCATGCATAAATAAACATTGATGCACCTAAAAAGGTACGACCCATGTATAAACAAACATCGATGCACCTAGAAAGGTACACCCCATGCATAATAAAACATTGACGCACCTAAAAAGTTACGACCCATGTGAGAAATGAGACGAAACTCAATAAAAATGAGGAACAGTCCTCCACATAGACAAAGAGACATCGCATATTGCTAGTCTAAACTACAAAGATGATCGTCATGATCAAAGAGAAGTGTCAATTACAGTAAGCTAGTAAATATATGAGCTTAGCTTCATTTCCCATAACCACTAGCTTAACTTAAATATTTACGAACAAATTGTAGATCTCCACTAGAAAATTGTCACAAGAGATTCAATCGAACAAGTCCAAGAATTAACCGACGAAGTAAATGCAAGCGTTTCATACCACTTGTTTTACTAAGTCGTTTAATTAGATTTCTCATACGAGTGAGGTAAAGGTTTGTATATACTAATAGATTAGAAGTCGGTTTGAGAAAATGAGCTTTGTAATAAAATAGTGTTGAAATCATTTGAAGAAAGAGTTTTGATATTTACTACTAGTATAGAAAACCTTTATATTTTAAAGTGACAAATCATAGAAGTGATTGTAGAAACAATCAGGCATAAAAATTCACATTCGAAGACGTGAATAAAATCCAAAGAAATCGATATAAAATCCATCAAAGTGGATATATCTAAAATTCCCAAAGAAAAGGTCATCAAAGTCGATAATAAATGACAACAACAAAAGGGAGACAACACGAATCGATTAAAGTTGGATATTCAAACGAATTAGCAATATAGGCTAATCTGGAAAATAGTAGCAGGTCGGTCGACCGGACTCCCTGAGTCGGTCGACCGAACCAGGGGTTGGTAGTGCTCGGGGTACCAGGTCGGTCGACTGGCCCAGGGGGCTCGGTCGGCCAAAGCCTGTAACCAGCACTTCCAAACAGAGGCAGGAAGTGCCTGGACTACAGGTCGGTCGACCGGCCCAGGGGGCTCGGTCGGCCGAACCTGTATACTTGCACTTCCTACCCTATTTCAAAGGAGGTGCAAATCCCGACCAAATTGCAATCGCACGAGCAAGGGCGCTAAGGGTTTATGCCAATCGACTACCCGGCCCTATGAGCTCCTCGATGCATCACCAAAAACATGTTCAAACATCAAAATTATGATTTTTAAAGAATTGAACTCAAAACACTAAAAATTGGAATATTCACCAAATCAATCCAAACCGAAAGCAAATGCACACGAATAGGTGTTACGAATTCATACCTAACAATCGAAGATAATTATAAGCATAGATGTGAGATTAAAAATCTCACCTTTGAACCCAAACAATAGAAGAAGAAGCTTGAAAGCAAGCTAAGATCAATTCCTCTTCAATAACAACTCAAGAAGCTTCAATCTAAGCTTAAAATAGAAACATTTCCTAAGTTAGGTTTAGGAAATTTCTGAAATCAAAGAGAGAATGAGTTGGAGAAGAAGAAGGATAAGCTTACCAATGGGTTCACTTGAGTTTGGAGCAAGAAGATGGATTTGTTAATAGAAACTAGGGCTTAGGAATTTCTATTTCTCATTCTCTTCCACCATTTTTCCTTGATCTTGAGTGTTAGGAAAATAGAAAAGAAGTGAATGAAGAGGAGAGGGGTTGGGACTGAATACATAAGTGGGCTCAGCCCAAACCAAAACCCTAAGTGAAAAGTAGCAAAATTCAACTTTCTCCAAACACATCGAAGCTTATACTCAAAAAGGTCGCAAACGGCATTTTGAACTCAATGGGGGTGGTCTCGAGTCCTAATTCGGCTGTTTGCAAAAAGTAGCTTTTCGGACTAAAATCCGACTAACGATAAAATATTTAAATAAAATATTTAAATATAAAATCGATAAATATGCGGGTTGTTACATTAGCGGAAACACGTGCAAAAAAATTGTTTTATGAGAAAACATTATTAATTACAGATATAAAACTTTCTTTTAAATTTAAATTTAAATTGCTTCTATAAACGTTTCTCAAAATCTCGATCTCCAATCGAGGCATGCTACCAGGCGTTTATAATATTATAGCCCTATTCCGAACGCAATGGAAAAGGTTCCGAGTCCAAATTCGATCGTATGGAGAAAATTGCTTTTCGAACCAGTTAAAACATCGTATTTTCGATTTAAATTTCAACGCGTTTGCTTATCGTACGGCCAAACGAACACTCCAAACATTATTAAAATTGAAATCCGATAATAACTAACTATTACAGATCCAATGGAACTAGTTTCGTCGAATTCCGAGTCTGTGCCTCGAACGGCTATTTTTAAATATCGATTTAAATGATAAAATTTCAAAACTGAATAAAACATTTCCAAATTCAATTCTGAAGCTTCTATCATCTTCAGTATTATCAATATAAATTTTCTAAGCTTTGAAAACATTTTTAATTAGCTTAAAAGTCAAGATTCAAATTTTTACCCAAATCTTCTATAATTAAATTTGATAATTAAATTGCTAATTTCATAGTTAAAATTGAAACTCAAGCTTAAACAACTTCTAATATCTAAAATCAATTAAATAATTTAATTTCAAGTGTTGAAACTTTTGGGACGTCACGTCCACTATGCACTAATAATAATATCAAAAGGATTTTCGCGTATCAAGCATTTTGGACTGTCATAAGGAGAAATTTCCTCCAAGTGTGCGCTTGCATTATGTGAGTGGCAGGAGGCCTTATGGCAGTTTCAATTTCCAAAAGCATAGTGAATATCTTCTACTTCTTTTGTTGTTTGTTGTTTTAAAAGATAAATCTATTTTTGTTTGCTCATACCAGTCCCATGATTGATCTGGAGTTTATTGTTCCCTTCCTAAACTCTGGGTGTCCACAATTTTCCACACGGACAGTCTAGAGTTGGGCTTTTCGGATAATCAAATAGTAGAATAGATTCGATAGCATTCAGCCGTTGGATTTCGGCTATCGCTTTGTGCTTCTCTTCAACATTCCGGACCGACCTTGCTTAATTCATCGATGATGGTGGTTCGAGCTTTTGGTTCAAGCTATCTTTGGTTTGGAGTTTTGGAGATGGAGTTGCAGGATGGTGTTGGATTCTTTTGGAGATTCTATCGGAGTTATCCTTTCGTTATCGTTGGTGTCAAAGTCTAGATCAACCAGTTGTGCTATTCTTTCCGCTATACCTTGTATCTCTGATAATATTGATTAATTCTTGTTGTATCATTGTTGTAATTCACTGTTGTATATCAACGATATATTGTTTTTCTTCCGCAGTGTTATTGCACTTAATGTGTTATAAGCTCCGGCACGAATTGAATTTCAACGGTTGAATCTGCGGCATTCGAGTACAAGTACGGGTGTCGATTTTCGAACGCTGAAATTCGAGTCATGACATGAACTGTTTATTTGATTATTATATTTTGTCATTCCGCTGCGAGATTCTGTATTTGTTTTTTTTCTTTCTCTACTTTTCTTATTTACCCCATGCCAATCGGCCCTTTTGAATGGTTTGATTTTAGGGTGTGCGGTTTATCATCGATTTAAACCATCCAAAAAGTCAGGTCGTTACATTACAATTATTTGAGATTTCATTTAATTAGTAATTTATTGTATTAAATTTACATTTTTAAACCCTATTTCTTTATATTCAACCTATAACCAATTTTAACTTTACAAACATTTCAATTAATTGGACATACATTAAAGTAGTTATCAATTATCTTGGATTAACATTTTTAACATTACATTCTAGTCATTTCTTACCAATAAACCATAAATTTCAATTTCTTCCAATATTAAATTACAAAAATCTTATTTAATTCAAATTTTAATGATCGAAAAAATGTGGGTCATTACACTGTCCCCCACTCAAAACTTTTCGTCCTCGAAAAGGAAAAGAAGGAAAAGGAGGTTTAAGTAATCAATATATCTTATTCAAAATGTTAAAATTATAAACAATTAATTTACATAATTAAATAATTTAAATAAAATATATAAATTTATAAATAAGTAAATCCTTTTATATTCAAGTTCAATAAAAGTTGGAAAACATTTCTACTTTTCACAAAAAATTTCTAAGTCCAAAATTCACAGAAAATTTCGGCAAAGTCTCCCTTTTACGGAGAGATCGGGGAGAAATAATAATATCAATAATAACAATATAGCATATTTTTCAAAATAATATATCCCAAACCATGAGAAAACAATATAATATCTCTAGAGAACCGTAATCCGAGAATGTTCCTATTTGTCGGCCAAACAATGCTTATTTTATGAAACCAAAAGCAATAGCTATTGCTTCCATAAACCTGTATTTTACTTATATAATCCAAAGAGGTTAATGATTATATAAAAAGGAAATATTTATATTCTCTCAATTAATAACAAAACAAATCAATATGACATAACAATAATCACTTGCAACTAAAAGCATACAATCATCACATGAAATCAATGTAATCATTCGTACATCCAAAGCATCCAAACAAATTGTTTGTTTTGGGTTTAGACACTCTTAATCGTATAGAATTATAAACAATTACTAAGTATACCATACAGTCAACAGTTTTAGATAAAGCTTAATAGATTATTTATACATTCTAAACAATTTAAAGCATCACTTCCTAAACATCCATAAGCCAAAACAAATAATAATTTTAAATATTATTCAAGTTAATTCTTACTAATTTCTTTTCATACCACTTACCGTTCATAAATTTCATTCATCCATTACTTTATATTCATTTGCTTACATTTGTTCTTTCCATTCAACTATTTGATTATCCATTATTACGCAAATCTCTTTACAATTTAGTTTACCATTAATAAATTATTTCCTTTCACATCCATTCTTCCATATGTAGTATTATTGAATATTAATTACATTTCCAAATCATTTCAATGTTTTCTAAAGTTATAATTATTCCATTAATGTACTATTTGCATTTACTATTTACTTCAATTATAATTGGCTTTGAACATTACTTAAATTTATAATCATTTACTTACAATATTTATGTTCAATTCAATTACATAGCATATCAATTCATTAATTCAAGTTTGTAACAATCTTATACATCTTAATTCTTTTTGTAGAAAGAATTCCATCGGAACTTTTTCATTAAATAAGTTTTACTTGTATAAAATTCTATTACATATTTTTATTAACAATTCAACTTTTAAAATTACAGTAAGTTATGTCTTTTAGGGAGCAATAAATTGTTACACAAGTTCCTCTTAGTTATTTAGTTAACAAAAAGTTCAATGGTTACCATTTCTTATTTTCATTTCCCTTTTATTTACAGTTTACAAATTTTCAATTTCTTAATTTTCATTTATTGCTTAACATTTAGTTTCTAATTACACATATTTAAAGTTTCCAATTTTTAAGATAGTCAAGATTTCATTTCATTACAATAATTGAAAATTTTAATTTGTAGAAAACTTAAGAATTAAGTACCGGGTTTTCTTTTCAATCCATTAAAAATAATATCTATAATAATATATTTTATATATCCAAATCATATTTAGAAAATTTTAAAATTGGTGATCAAAAAAACATGCAGTAAACTACTACTGCGGTCTTCCCATTTTGAAACTCAATGGACATCGATGATGCGTGCACTCATCACCAAAATTATTTTCAGCGACAGGGAGGGGAGTACATAACTTATTTCCTTCCAAAATTCCTTTAAAACATTTCTTTCAAATCATCTTGAAATATTTATATTAGAAAATACTTCTAAATACTACTAATATTATATTTCAAAACTTTTTTGAAAGAAATTGCCAAAATCCTAGAATTTAAATTCAAAAATTTCCAATTTATATTTATTATATTTACAATCTCATTTTTCAACCAATATTTATAAATTTCACTACCTAACAAACAAATATATTACAACCAACTATATCATTTATATATATTCTTTTACATACAAAACATATGCCAGGTAAACTATTTCATTTACTTGTATTTCAAAATGTTGGTTTTCCCTATTAAGTATATAGAAATCCCTATCGATGCCATAGCGTCCTATGCACCGACCAGAATTTATAAATATAAAACAAAACAAATTAACACAATACAAAACCATTTTATAACACCGGCAATTACGCTCTCACATATATATACTTAAAGACTCATTCCAGGGTATTACTACCCTATTTCTAATGGGTCAGAACCCACAAAGCTAAGGTTATCGTTAAACCAAAGCTCTGATACCAACTGTAACGACCTTGCCTTTTTGGACGATTTATAAATCACACATGTCAGACTCAAACCATTCAAAAGGACAAGTTGTTGTGGGGTAAATAAGAAAAAGCAGAGAAAGAAAAAAACAAATACATAATCTCGCAGCGGTATGACAAAATATAATAATCAAAAAAAAGTTCATGAAGCTGTTTTCAAATAACACTGATTAAACCTTTATAATACAGACCTAAGTTGCAAAACAATAATAAATAATAAATAAATGCAGTGGAACAACAGATGTGGTAGAATAAATATAGTACATAATAGTAGTACAAAATCTTCATTTTCGTCCTCTAAAAAGTAGTCTTTGATAAACTGAAAAGCTCAGGCTGATCTAAGTGAATTGAAAAGGCAGAACACTCGAGTCAGAACTAAAAGATCTTACGTAAGTAAAAATCAACAGTAAATAAATACGAATGTAACGGCATTGGAGATGTTTACGGGGCTTGACATCTCCTATCTAGTGTCAATGTGAGTGTAATAACTTAAGAGATGTTCGGGATTTACATCTCCTAAGGATTCGTTGAACTATCTACATACATAGTACAATACGCTATTATAATAGTGTTTACAGTAAAGTATTAAAATAGAGTTAAGGCATTACCCATATTCCCCTTAACACTTTTTATATATTCTCATAGTCTATACAGTATCGTAAGCTTCTCCTTGAGGTTACTCAGAGGGCACTCCATAGGTATGGTACAAATTAAACTCGTGGATGGCGCGATAGGGCATGTGAATACATCACTCGAGGCAATGTCATGGTAGATATACCGATTGCGGATCCAGACTGGTGGTACCGTATACAGCTACTACCGCCCTCCTCGGAAAACACTCCTATAATCAAAATCAAGGGGTGGCCACCAAATCAACATAAAGTCATAATATGGTATCAAAGAAGCATGTCCGATAGAAGGAATAACCTCACTTCGCCATAGCCTGACTTATGGTTCTCTACCAATAAAAGACCAGCCTACCTCTTCCAAGATAGTACTGAATATGTCATCATCCCTGTCATTACCGACCTATTCGAGGATCCTCATAGCATACATCCACATTAATTTAAACCCAAACGTTATAGCGGGTAGAAATATATCTAGAAGGAGATGATCATGCCCTAATGGTTGCAACCCACATAGCCTTACTACAACTACCATGTTTCGACCATCTTCGGGTATGAAACTTGAGGTAGTGATTACCTTTCACTTTATATATTCTACTTTGAATGCCAAACCGCCATTCCATCGATCTCTATTGACTTTCACAAAAATACAACCTCCAAGCTCATATGTCTCAGAGAAGAGTGTTAAGCTAAGAGAAGTTCCCTTATCTCCCACCAAACAGACATATTTATAAAAGTCAACGATGAAATCTCAAGAATGCAATGTCAAACATCCATCCATACAAGTTCATTCTAGGACTGAACAAAACCGAAGGCCCTCCTCCTACTACCATTAGCAGCGAGTAGTCTTTGCAACCCAAAGTGTAACGACCCAGAATTTTTGATAATTAAAATATGAATATTTAATTAATTATAAATATTAAGAAGTGAATTTATAAGTCAAATAAATTTTTATTTGAGTAATTGGATTTAATTGAATAATTAAATCGATAATTTAATATGTTAAATTATGGAAAAAATTGAAAAATTGAGTTAAATATGATTGAAAATGATTTGTAAAATTTTATTTTATCATATGGGAGTTAGAACAATATTTTAGAACTTTTAAAATCGAATTAAAAGTTAATTTGTGAAAATTGAATATTTTAATATTTAAATCGACTAGTGAAAATAGCCATTTTTCAAAAATTCTCGGATTTCGACGAAACAAGTTTCATCGGATCCGTAATGTGATATATTTGAAAGGTTTCAAATTTCAAGTCAATTGGATTTACCGTTTGTCCGGTACAAATTAAAACGCCTAGAAAATCGTTTAAATCGGTTTAATTTAAATTGAGCGTTTGTAGCCATAACTCGCACAGATGTCCGAATTAGCTTTCGAAACCTGTTCCATTGTGTCCGGAACGCGGGGTAAACCCTAGAAACGCTGGTTACGGCGCGTAAATCGGGGTTCGGAATTTCCGGATGAATAGTGTTTTGAATAATTTCCTATAAATATACCATACCCTCATTCACAAATTAAAAATAAAAACCTAACCCTAATTATAACTGCAGCCGCCAGCAAAGCCATCAATGGCCGAAATTCCATCTCGTTTCCCCTTCGATTACTCCCAATCCACGCATCGTTTTGAGAAATTTCCAACTACAATATTGTAGAGCATCGAGTGATCGACCTATTCAACGATTAAGATCGTGATAGGGTCAATGGATCGTGAGAAATGCAGCCGAGAGTGTCACGTGTTTATACATGTTTTTCGAGCAAGCTAGGGGGCCGAGCTCCAAGCTGTGGCGGCCGAAGGTAGCATGGGGGAAGGCGAACATGGTGGAGCTTCCTGATCAAATTCTAGTGGAGCGAGGTGGATGCAAGAAGTAACCCTAATATTTGATGTTGGGTTCATGTTGCGGCCTGTACTAGTGCATGCGCGTGAGATAGTGAGGGGATTGGGAAGATGAACGTAAAGCCTTAGATGCAGATCCAACGGCTTGTGTTAGCTGTAGGTTTAAATATTAAAATTTATGTTGTAGATTAGTTATTGAAATCGTGTACAAACTTCAAAAATGTATATCTTTTTCATACAAGGTCGAAAACGCGCGAAACCAGTTGCGTTGGAATCATATGGACGAGCACTACGCGATTAAAATGGATTGGAGACGTTTGGAGTTAGTGAGAATTTTGGGTAAAATTAAACGCACATTTAATTTTATTCGAAATAAATCGCTAAAACGGAATTTAAAATCAAGGTGAGAACTTCTCACTCAATCGAATCAGTTTCGATTTTATTTTAAATAGTTAGATTTAAAATATTTGAATGCATGTTTGAATGATGATTGTTATGTATTGATTGTTAAAATAGACATTATACGCCGTTAGTAAGCGGATGTTATTTATTAAAAACATATACCGCGAATATTTCATAAACAGTGAAATTGGTATTATATATAATAGCAATATATATATATTGGCATATGTATATATTGGAGTTGTTGATTCCCCACATTTTTTAGCGGATGAGACCCTATTGCGCCGTTATTAAGCGGATAATATTTAAAATCCTATATACCGCGATAATTCCGCACTGGAGCGGAATTGGTATTGTGCTAATGTTTGTGGATACAGGAAAACAGGTTGGAGGGATCCAACTGGATTCCTCAACAGTTTTTATTTGATTTCAGATATTTTGGTATTTGATGGATTTTCATATTGATATATGATATCGTTGTAGTCGTGATTGACTATTTGGTGTGTAGCATCATTGGACCCAGATTTTGGGATTTTAAAATGATTTTTAAAGTGATTTTTGAAAATATACTTTATTTTTGGAATTGATCCATTTCAAATAAATAAACGTTATAATTTTTAAAGTTATAAAAATTATGATTTTGGGAAATACGGTTAAAGATTGATTTTTGAAAATACGGGTTAATGATGTTATAAAATAGTTTAAACTGGGATTTTTAAATTTATTATAAAAAGTTTAAAAATAGGATTTATAAAAATTTGATTATTTTATAAATCAAGAGAATGATGAAATTATAAAGGAGATTAAAGATGTTTTAAAATAATAGTATAAATTGATTTTATAAAGGATTTATAAATTGATATTTATAAGTTAAAACATTTGAATTATAAAACGAGTTTTTATAAGTGTTTGAATGAAGTGAAAATGAATTTCATTAAAGAATGAAATTTATAGAATATAAATGGTGAAGTTATAAATGAAATTTATAAATAGTAAGATTTATAAATTTGTGAAGTTAATTGAAGAATAGATTTGGTTAAATAAATGAATATTATAGGTTATAAGATTTATGGTTTGGAAAGTCTTTAGAGGAACGATTTTGTAAAATAATCGTTTTATAAGTATTTAACTTATAATATGAACTTTTAGTTTATAATTAAGTTATAAATCGAATAGATTAATAAAAGAATTTATAAAAGGAAGTTGTTATAAAATAAATAGAAATGGAGTTTATAAACGTTGTTTTATAAATTCACAAACGACTTATTTTGATAAGCAAAATTGTTGAAAACCTATTTATGAAGTTATATTCACATTTTTGACTGTGAATAATCCTTTGAAATAAAATGTATAAAATGATGAAATGTGTTAACGTAGTATATTCACGTTTTTGAATAGTGAATAATATGTTAAAGAAATTGTTTTGAATGTGATATTTGAAATAGAATTAAAACGATCTAACGATGTTTTAATTGTGTTGAGATTCGAAACCATAGATTTCAACATTTATTGTTGAAATAGACGTTTTCGAGAAATAGAAGGAAATAATGGACTATCACACTGTTGTTATAGTAAATGATTTCCGAAAGGAAATGTTTTGCATAGTATTGGGATTTATATATCTATTTTAATTTCGAATCCCTATACTGGTGATTTTGGGTTGTCGTAACGATGTTTCACGTAACATTCATTTTGGCCCAAATAAATATGTTTAAGAGAATGATTTCCTTAAAGAATGAAATATATACTTAATCTCGATTTAAGTATATTGAATATTTTCCAAGTGTGAAAATAAATGAAATTTGTGAATTACTTATGAATGTATAAGTATGGGAATGTTTTCCAATATAAAGTGAATATTTTGAGAATTTATCTTTTTAAAGATAAATTGAAAAGAAATATTTAAAATGAATAATTGAAATCGAATATTCATAGATGTTTTGGATTATAAATTCACTAAGGAATTTATAAAAGAAAGTGGAATTGGTTTAAAAATAAATATTGATTTATTTTTGAAGTATGAAATAATATATCTTGTAAAGATATTTTTGGAAAATAAATAATTTGGAAAATTATTTGGAATCTGGTGATGTTGTGCATATCCATTGATAGTTCAATAATCGACTATCAATATTTCCCTTTGAATGGGTAATTGATGTGATTTGTTTGAATGTGAATGCTACACTTATTTTTGAATAAGCGCTCACTATTCGGGTTAACCGGGAAAGGACCATGGGGTCGTATAACCCATTCCGAATATGTGATACGTCGTTATGAATTGCATTGAAGATCGGTGTTGAAGACCCGGTATTTGCGAGAGCGATAGGATGACCTGTCGATTGTCTCTGCACTGAGTTGCAGCGGTATAGAGACTCCCTAAGTGATGGGAAATCCGATCAGGATTGTGAATATCCGGATTGCAAGGACTTCTTTGTAAGTGCCTTCGGTTTTGTTCGAGCCCGGAACAGACTTGTATGGATTGTATGTCTGACGTTACAAATTGAGATATAAAGCAGATTTCTTTCAAATATATTTCTGTTGGTGGCGGAGAATTTATTCTTTTAGCTTAACACCCTTCTCTGAGACGTACGAGCTCAGAGGTTATATAGTTGAAGTTATCAGCGATATATTCCCAATTTGGTAATGTGACATGCTGAGTGTTGCTGTAAATGATCATTGCGTTGATTATTTGTGATAGGATCATTTATTTGATCGTCTATCCTGGTGATCATTTCTATGATCATTTGTTGACCCAAAGCATGGCTTTTGTATAAAGTATGTTTTTGTGGACGTGACTTCGTCGAGCCTCACACCCCGGAAATGGTCAAAACAGGAAAGATGCGGCAAGGTTATGAGGGGTAGCTCCCTTTAGGGTATGTACATTTCCTTCTGGATAGAGGTGGTATCATGGTATGGAGCCCAGATATTTAACCTATGTGGTTACTGCAAATTTATTACTTTGTGGTTGTTGGTTATCGGGATCCCGTGAGAAAGGTCGTTTACGATCGGGGAATGGCGTGCTCGTGTCAGTAGTTACCCAGTTAGGGGTAACCTGGCCTTGTGTTGGCAGAGTTCCGGTTTGGTTCTCGGGAATGTCTTTCCAGAGGCATTCTCATGTGGCAATGGGAAGTTCCTTGGCCTGACCATTTGTTGGAAATCCAAAGAAACAATACGATCTTGTACGGATTTAGTTGTAGAACCTATCATTCACTTATGGTGTCGCAACACTGTTTGGATGGTAGCTATAGTAGGCATACGATAATGGTCGTATGTTGGCTAAGATTTATATTCTACTTTCAAAATGAATTTTTCCCTTACACTATGCACTAGTAATAATATCAAATGTTATTTTAAATGCGTATCAAGCATCGTTGACTATCATAAGGAGAAATCTCCTCCGATTCTGCGTTTGCATTGTGTGTGTGTGCGGGAGGCCTTATGGTAGTCTCATTTTTAAAAGCATTGCGAATTGAATTTAAAAATATTCCTCTATTTTGATTTTAAAGATAAATAAACTGTTTTGAGTTCTCACACCAGTCACATGACTGACTCGGAGTTTATTGTTTTCCTTCCTAAACTCTGGGTGCCCACCAATTTCCATACGGGCAGTCAAGAGTTAAGGTTTATCAGGATATTCTGGATATTCTGGAGTTGCTGGAGGCAAGCTGGATGGCATGGCGTATTACTAGTTTATATAGTATTTCTTTTTCCGCTGCACTGTTTGATGTTGTATATTGTTGTACACTCTGATGATATGATGTAATGTAATGTGATGTAATGTAATAACTGATATAGTTCTTTGTTTAAAGATTATTCATTTATTTATTATATGTTGTTCCGCTGCGAATTGTGAGATTCTGATGTTGTTCTGTTGTTTTCCGTTTCTGTTCTATTTTCTATTTTTCTGTTTTCTTTTCCCTCTTCTACCTTTTTCTCTCTTTTTCTTTTCTTAAATTCTTTTTAAAAACCCTAACTATTCGGTTTTTCGGCAACGAAAAATCGACATGTTACACAAAGCGCTTTAGAAATGAAGGCACCACTGCTAATTATTATTTGGGGGCTAACTAGAATTATCAACAAGCAGTCCTTTCACCCCAAAAATCTTCGGTCTTCATCCTTCATTTTCTTTATCAAATCTTTATCTTTTGAACGCATGCATTAGTTCAGAGTGGTTTTCGGATAAGAATCACTCAAATCCAACATAGGTTACTCCGTACCAATCATCGATTAAAAAGAGCTTCTGTGAATAGGGAATCATTTCTTAATTGATTAAGTTCTTTTTACCAAAATCTCTTTAGGAGATATATATATTTCTAAAACATTATTTCCGTTATATACAAAATTATTAAACCTCTCTTATCAAATCCCTTGACTTCTTTAAAACTTATTTAAACTAGAAAAAATTCGAAGTAATTTCATTTTTCACTTAGGAAAACATTTCCAAATCATTTCATTTAGATCTTAACATAGATTTCTTACTTAAAAACTCCAAATTTTAATTGAGTTAAAATCATGTTATCTAGGATGTTAATAAAAAATAAGTAAATTTTAACTAAGCAGGATCTAAAGAAATCATTTAATTCTACCCAATATCAATTCCTGTATTGAACAAATACTATGGGAGGAATAACGGTGAATTCACCTTTTACATTCCATGAATAGTACGAGCTACCTCTTTGGGCTTTACCACTGAGTATAAGATCATCTCTATAAAATAAAAGTTATATTTAATTTAAATTTGGAAAAATTAATCTTTTTATACTTAACCTGTTTCCAACATTTCGATCTTATCTACCCTAACCAGGGAAGAGGCCAGGTGAGCCAGGGTACTGGTTGCTTCTGAACATCTCTTTAATTTAAGCACCTCACATTCGGATCTTACGAATAGAAAAATCCAGCCAGCTTGACTTTCATAGCCAAGAATAAACCACTTAGCTTTTCTTTAAACATTTATTTAAATTATTTTTAATTAACAACAAACTTCCAAATCATTATTAAAACACTTAACTTTTCATTTGAAAACATTTAAAAGATTTGGAAAAGTTAATTTTAAAGCTATATTTCAAAAACTAGAGAAAAGTGTTGTGGATAAGTGCTGCGGTAAGTGCTCTTTTAAGCTATATTGACCAAAACGACTTTTTATTATTTAAATATTCATTTTTATTACTCAAATCACTTTTAAATTTTTTTAAATGATTTATAAGGTTTATTCCACATTTTTAAACAATTTTAAAATATCGTTCTCAAAAAAATCCAGATTTAGATTTCGAACTACAAAACCACGATTTTAAAAAAAGCTGTTTTGCTCATTTTTCAAAATCTACCCATCAAAATCTCAGTTTTCTTTCTTCGTTGGAAAAATATGGACATAATAGTTATAAAATTCTTGTCTCGAAGAATTCAAAACTATATACCATCTTTTAGACTTATTCGACTTTTATGGTGCGAAATCACGAACCGCCGCCACGCGACGCGCCTATTTTTGACTAAATTTCCAATTCTCATTCAGACTTCACCAAAACACTTTCAAATGTTTGTAAAACATTTCAAACTCATTTAAACCATTTTTAGAGAGGTTTAACATTCTATGCACCCAATTTCATCGGTTCAAGGAAAGTGATTTCCTTTGTGCATATCGACGTGTATTTCCGTGACTTGCATATATATTCAACATTAACATTTAACAACCTTCGTCAACAACTATAATCAAACATATATAACATCCATTAGCATATAATACTACAGTTTAGGAGTTCTCGCCTTCATTTTCCCTTTGAGATGATACAAAATCGGCTATTGCTCTGCTATCGCGAAATCTAGGCTCACGATCACTAGCACCATTTCCTTTAGAGGGCTTGACCTTGGCTAGGGGGCTCACGACCATGACTTAGGAGGTGGGTAGGTTCGGCCTATGATGGTGGTGGGTTGTGGTCGTGGGTATGAGTGGTGATAAGGAGGCTTTTTGACTTATTTTCGAAGTGGATTGACATTGCAAACTAGTGTATATATTTTGCTAATATTCTACCATAACTTTTTCTCATTATTTTATATAAAGGAGGCGGCCATTAAAGAGCATATGGAGAAGAAGAAGCTTAAGAATAAGAAGACTAGTATGAAAATTTTTGGAGGATCTGGCCTTGTATTTATAGCCTTAGAAGCCATATGGGCTAAGCAACTTCTAAAAAAAATATTTATTTCATTATCCATCACATCCCCACTTTTCTACCCATCATTCCACACGTCACTACCTACCTCTCTATATGCTCCATCACTTCACTCACTTCATGTATGCATATGTTGATTATGTAAGCTTAAGGAGGAAGCTTGCTTAAAATATCTTATATATTTTATATGTATGCATTTTTAAGTGTGTAAGTATATATGTATGTATATATATATATGTTCATGTGCATGTTAGTGGATGCATTTATATGTTATATATGTGCACATGACATATAAACAACGTTGCATTGATTCCAAACAACTTTCGTTTGTTTAATCTTTTAAATCCGGAGAGCCGATTATCGGTCACATTTTCACTTATTTATTTGCATACATATATCCTTAGAAAAAGAATTTAAAAAAAAATTCTTATCATTTTACATGAATTAAAATGATCATAATTGAATTATAAAACCATGTAAATATATATTAACAATTATTTACAACAATTGCTATTGTACCGATAAAGCGATATCGATTATATTTTTTTCTAAAATCGAATATATCTCCTTATAAAACTGTTATAAGTGATTCTCTATCACTTTATAACTATTCCAAATGAATTATCCTTATTTAAAATAATTATTTGGACAGTTAAAATGATAATCAAATCATTAAGACTTGATTTAATTTTAATAAATCTATATTTAAATATGATGCCCTTTATCGATATAAATTTCGAGGAAACATTTTTGTAAATATTTATTAAAAATAAATTTACTATTATTTATTATCACTCGAAAAGATATTATCTATATTATCATATTTTATATAAAAATAAATACAATTTATCAAAGTGATAAATTGGGGGGTCGTTACAGACTTCCCTCTAAAAGAATTTCACCCCCAAAATTACACAAACAAAATCTAAAGGTTTTCCCAAAAATATTTTTTCTTTTTTACTCTCTTCCATACGATGTATATAGCTCATCCATTCACAATATCTGATTAGAATTCACAACTTTAATTCGAACTAGTATTGATCCCCCGATCCTTTAGTGTGGACTCTAACCGTGTTTATTGATCAGAACTTTAGTTCTTCTTACTAGCTTTCAACTATGATAGAAAACACATGCATCTATGTGATAACCCCGATTTTGAATAACAGTTAATTGGATAATTAACAGATTTTTACTATTGAGATACTGATTTTAGTTGAAAAAAAATTATATATATATATATATATAATTGTAATTAATAATATCTGGATGAATATAAATGAATTTGAGTTGTAGTAAATTAATAAAAATATATAAATAGATACTTGCAAACTTTATGATATGAAAATTGTAAGTGTATACATATATAAGTATGTAAGTGTGTGTATATATGTTTTGTGAACAGAAAGCATTTGTTTATAATTCAATGTATTGAATTTTCAAAGATATTTAAAGTTAAAATCCCATATTTCAAAACACTATAAAAAAAATAAATATTTGATAGTTCAAAGGTATGATAGTTTAAAATAAGATTTATCAAAGGTCCAATACACTTTCTTTTATACTTGTACTTAATGTAATTTGTATATTAAAAAGTAAGAAAGAGTTTAAAAACATAAGCATATATATTAACAAAACATAAGTAATTAATATAATAAAAGGGTTTTAACATTTGTGGCTTAAGGGCCACGCATAATTACAAGTGGCATACTTCATTTCTTTTAAACTAAATTTTAGATAATATGTTTGAGAAGACCAGGCTGTTTTCTGTTCAAAGGCATTCTTCTTCATTTTATCACAAAACAAAAATCTGAATACAAACCTGAAATTCATAATGAAAACCATCCTAAAACCAGCAGTCTTCAAATTTCTTCAACCTGAAATTATGTATAAACCTGAGACCACTTTGCAACGCTCAACAGAACTGCATGCAACAGCAGTTTCAATTCAAAGTCATGCAGTCTTCATTCTGTTTTAAATCAAACCAAGTTTGCATTTTTCTGGAAACAAACATGCATGCATCAAGAAGCAAAAGCATTTCAGAATAATCAAGTTCAATGTTTTCAAAGGGGCATTTCTAATTTAATGTGCTCTGTTCATCAAGCTTTAACAGGTGAGTGACTCTTTATATAAAAACAAAAAATTTAATTAAAGTAGATAAAAGTTGATTGCATGATTTTAATTTGAAGTGAATATAATTTATGAAATTTACAGTGAAATATATATATATATATATATATATATATATATATATATGAATATTTATGTGTGCATGTTTGTTTTCCTGTACAATTCTGTTCCTTTAAAGCTGCTGTTTGATTCTAAATACCATAATCTCTTGATTTAATCACTGTTAATTTCGAATTTCAAATGAAGCTTGTTAGTTTAATTTTCAAACTTTAATTTGGAAGATTACATAAGTTAAATAAATCTTAGATAATCTCTAGAAACTGAATTAAATGATCTAGTTCGAAAATAAGTGAAATTTGTAGTATCTCAATTTATTGTTTCGGGATCGTAAAATGAAACATCACATAAAATTATGATTTTGAAAATAAAGATTACAATTTTAAGTGTTAAACTCAGAGTGCAGTTTTTGGTTGAACTGGGAAAAGAAAAGGGGAAAGTTCTGTTGATATATGGGTTCGAATGAATTGAATCCTCTTCTGGAGATAGATGAGTGGTCGGAGAGTCCAAGGAAATTATCAGGCTATGGTGTAATTCATGTTGGTGATGGTAATTGTGATTTGGAAGTGTAGAACCCTAGTTTTCTGGGATTGATAAAGTCGAACATCTCGGCAATTACGGTTGATCGAGTTCTACTATTCTTTGGGCATTGTAAGATGATGGATAGTTGAAGTCGTCGCTGGAGTTTCATTGTTGAAGATGGCCGGAGACGGGAGGAATTGCTGTTGACAGGTTTGGGGGAATTTACTGTCTGATGTTTCCAGGTTTGGGAAAAATTATCCGCGACTTTGAATTAGGGAAAATGTTGATGGATTAGTGTTTGGTTGGCCTGAGGAGATGATGGGCAACTGTGGGAAGGTCGTGTGGTTGGTCGGCGATGGCCGGAGGGGATGTACAGGTGCACAGTACATAGTGGATAGGTTGGTGATGTTTTTGGTTATAGGGTTTTGGGTGACCTCGTGATGGTCTCGGGAAAATTGAGTTATAACTCGAAGCAAAGGAGGATGTGACCCAAAGTAATTTTAGGGGTGGTTCGGGTATCCTTTGTTTCAGGTTTATAAAACAGAAACCTGTTTCTGTTTCAAGAAAATTAAAAGTATATTTGAATTTAAACTAGATTTAACATAGGCTTTAAACCTAAATGTAAATATAAATTCAATTAAGTTTGAATTCTGGTTTTTAAAAACAATTTAAATTCAGGAAAAAATTTAAAAGTTTGGTTTTTAAAATAAAATAGAAACTGTTTCTGTTTTTTAAATGTAATGGTAAAGTTTAAATTGCAAGTGGAAATTTAAACTGAGTTTTTAAACCTGAAATTTGAATATGAATTCAAATTAGATTGTCTGAGATTTAAATTCATTTATCTTTTTAAATTTAAAATTGATTTCAAACTCATATGGTGTAAAAGCATATGTATGTTATGAATTTGAATTGAAAGTTTGAATCTTAAATTAGAAATTTAAAATGAGTTTAAATTCTAGTTTTTTTTAAATCTGGAATTAAATTTAAACCCCAGTTTTTTTAATAAAATAAAGTTTAAATTTAAATTGTTTTGCTTTCAATTGATTAAATGATTTGCATTTAAATTGAAGATGTAGATTGTAAGAAAAGTTTTAAAGAGTTAAGTAAAATCTAGTATGAGTTTAAAAGCTGTATTTCAATTTTGAGATTTAAAAGTAATTTTTAAATTGATTTGAATTTAAATTGAATTGTAATTTAAATTGTTTTAAACTTATTGATAAGTAGATGTTTCTTTTAACATATAGGATAAAAGTTTTGGAATTATTTTAAAATCTTGTTTAAGGTAAATTTGAATCTTAAGTTTAAAATGAAGTTTAAATGGAACATTAAGTAAATTTAAAAAAAAAACAAATTTGTTTTTAATTGCTTAACTAAGTAAGAAATGTTTATCAAAAAGATAAATAAAATTTAATGATTGGATTCATTAAATTCTTAAGGTAATTAAGATGAATAATTAATTATTTAATTAATTAATAATGTGGATGATTAATTAGTAATTAATAATTTTTAAATTTGATTAATTAAAGACTTAAGGATTATTTAACAATTAATTAATGTGATTAATTTTAATAATTAATTAGATTAATTAATTGATAATAATCAATTGAGAAATTGTTTAAGTTTAATCACTTAATAAAAGTAATTAAGAAATTAATTACTTAACATAATTAATTGGGTTTAATGTAATTAGTTTAGATTAATTAATTAAGTTTAATTAATTTAAACACTTGTTGATTGATGAATAATTACTTAATGAAATTAATGGAAGTGTAATTACTTAAAGAGGTAATTAATAGTAATCACTGGATGTTATTAATCAAGGGTGATTAATAACTATGGTTAATAATTAACTAATGAAGTAATTAAAGTTTAATTAATGTAGTTAGTTAAGTATAAAATTAATTTGTGAAATTAATTAAGGGATAAATAGAATGACATTGGAAGCTTTTGATTAATTGTTATCCCTAATATATGGTTAGTGATGCTATATGATGAGATATGTTTGATTTAAACTGTGATGATGTGGTTTCTATTGATGATGAATTATTGTGACACCTTGTATTTAAAATTGAATTGTATTTCACTTCAATAATGTAAGTTAAGATGACACTGGGTTCGAAGAGACCGGAGTCGGGTATTAGTAAATACCCAAAACCACTTCGATTCCTTGTAGATTTATATGTGAAACCATTAGGCTGGTTTGAGATAATTTAAGTAAATTGGACCTTTTAATCTAAGTTTTGACACTTAGAAACTGATGTGTGGAATATGAGATGTCTATAACAACTTGTGGAGTTGTAAATCGATATAAGTTACCCTGGGGTTATATAAGTTGCATGCTTTTGTATTTCATGTTAGATGAGTTTACTCACGCTGGTTCCAGCCTGACCCGGGTGTTACTTTGATGTAATGCTCGGGTCAGACCGAGTATTACAGACATGCAGGTAAAGACGTTCTGGAGCTTAGGAGGCGAGCTGGATGGCATGGACGCATAGAGAGTATCCACTGTGATATATTATTGTATTATTAGGATACGTTGTTTAAAACAGTCCAGTGAATAGTAATGGTTGTAACACTGATGTATAAATATAAGTGTAATTGATACAGTTTTTCTTTTGTAAACTGTTATTATGTGATATTATATTTTGATCCGTTGCGAATGTGAGGTTTTTCTGTGTCTTGTTCCTGTTTCTTCTTCTTTCTCTTTTCTTCTTTTCTCTAACTATCTGGAATTTTCGGGATCGAATATTTCGGGTCGTTACATTTGGTATCAGAGCTAAAGGTTAAGCGAGAACCTTGGCTCTGTTAGGAGTTACTCATTAAGGATAGGGTAAGTGGTACCCTATAATGAGTTGAGTGTATAAATATGAGAGAGCGTACTTGTTATTTTCTTATATAAAGGTTTTTAAATGATTTCAAAAGTAAATGTAACAACCCGCATATTTATCGAGTTTGTATTTAAATATTTTATTTAAATATTAACTCGTTAATCGGATTTTGGTCCGAAAAGCTACTTTTTGCAAACGGTCAAATTAGGACTCGAGACCACTTCCATTGAGTTCGAAATGTCGTTTACAACTTTTTTAAGTATAAACATCGATAGGTTTGGAGTTAGTGAAATTTCACTAACTTTTCCCGCTTGGGACTTTGGGTTAGTTTAGCCTATTAAGCCCAAGTTCCAACCCTCTTCTCCTCACTCTTCATAAATTTCCTAACTAATCAAGCTTTGGCATTAATGGTGGAGGGAATGGGAAATTAGAATTCCAAAACTCAAATTCAATTGCAATCCATCTTTCTACTCCAAATTCAAGAAGAAGACATTGGATTCAAGCTTCTTGTGCTTAGATAGAAGAAGGATTGATTCTTGCTTGCTTAAAACTTCATTTTCATTGATATTTGGTGCAAAGGTGAGAATTTTATCTCACAAATCTAGTCTATAACTATATTGGACTGTTGGGAATGATTCCCTATCACTTTTGCATGCACATTTGCATTTGGTTTGGATTGGATTGGCGAAAAACTCCAATTTTTAGCGTTTTGGTGAATTTTCTGCACTTAGGTCGTTCTGGCCATTTTTAGGTCGTTCGGAGTTAAGTCGTTCGTCCCTAGGTCGTGAGTCGTTCACGAGTTAAACTTAGGTCGTTCTGGCCATTTTTAGGTCGTTCGGAGTTAAGTCGTTCGCCCCTAGGTCGTGAGTCGTTCACGAGTTAAACTTAGGTCGTTCTGGCCATTTTTAGGTCGTTCGGAGTTAAGTCATTCGTCCCTAGGTCGTGAGTCGTTCACGAGTTAACCCTAGGTCGTTCTGGCCATTTTTAGCTCGTTCGGAGTTAAGTCGTTCATCCATAGGTTGTTTACGAGTTATCCCGATAGGTCGTTGGACCTTATCTCGTTAGGTCGCTCCTGGCCTAACCCTTAAGTCGTGCAACTCTTAAGTCGTGTAACCCTTAAGTCATGCAACCCTTAAGTCGTGCAACTCTTAAGTCGTGCAACTCTTAAGTCGTGCAACCCTTAAGTCGTGGAACCCTTCAGCCACGCAACTCTTAAGTCGGTCACGAGTTATCCTGTTAGGTCGCGACCTCTGTTAAGTCGGCCATGTTGGGTCGTGAGTCATCGTTAGGTCGCGAACACCTCTAGGTCGCAACCACTAAGTCGCTTGACCCCTTAGACCCCTAGGTCGCAGCCGTTAGGTCGTATGACCCTTGAACCGTTAGGTCGTTAGACCCCGTAAGCGGTGGCGTTGCCCCCGCACCCCCACCTTGGGGGTTTGCCACCCCCCCTGGACCCCCCCTCCGTAGGGGATCTTATCTGAAAAACATTGAGCTGATTTCCTTGGATTTTATTCACATCTCCGTATGCGATTTTTGTGACTGATTGTTTCTACAATTGCTTCTGTGTTTTGTCACTTTATAATATAAAGGTTTCAATACTAGTAGTAAATATCAAAACTCTTTTAACCAACAATTTCAACTCTATTTTTAATAACAAAGCTGTTTTCTTAAACCGTTTTCCAATCTATTAGTATATACAAACCTTTACCTCACTCGGATGAGAAATCTAATTAAACGACTTAGTAAAACAAGTGGTATGAAACGCTTGCGTTCACTTCGTCGGTTAATTCTTGGACTTGTTCGATTGAACCTCTTGTGACAATTTTATTAGTGAAGATTTACAGTTTGTTCGTAAATATTTAAGTTAAGCAAGTGGTTATGGGACATGAAGCTAAACTTCTATATTTACTAGCTTAGTGTAATTGACACTTCTCGTTGATCATGACGATCATTCTGATGATTTAGACTAGCAACTGTGCGATGTCTCTTGTTGCGAGGTTAGACTAGACACCGCTTGTGTGATTCCACTCACATATACCTTTTTGCTTTTTGGTTAGTCTGGACCTTAATCTGTGTGATTCCATTCACACATGTGGGGTAGCTCCCCTTGGTCTTCGGACCGTCATGTGATAGGCCTCTTTCTCTTTTCTATGATTTCTGGACTTCTTGCATTGATTTCTAGAATTTATGTCATTGACTTGTTATGAGTACAAGTTTGGGGTATGATGCCCTTTTCGAATCTTTGAGAAGATTCTTGTGATATTGATTATCTCTTATTGATTGATCTTCTGTTGATCATTATTTACATACTTATAGTGGTATGTCATTATGGATGTTTATGTTTATGCCATATCTTTTATGTTATATCATGTCATCTGATATTTATAGCTAGACTGACCCGTTTATTATTTTCTTAAATAATACTCGGGTCAGACCGAGATGTTACAGGTGCTTCTGCTTGACTTCTTCCCAGGGATTCATCACTCTGACTTTTGGCTAACTGTTTAGATTAGCAGTTTTTGTTGTATACACTTGAGATATAGACTCATAGTTGTATTCTTTTGTATAGCACGTGTTGCTATTCTTTTGTATTATCATGGGACTTACTGACCACTACTCTGATGTACACTTTCATGTGTTAGTTATATATTCATATCTTCTTCCGCCTTTGTGATATGGATGTCTGTGACTGATTTGTGATATGATTATTTCTATGTTTGTTTCCGAAGATTATTTATAGCCACCGTGTGATAAGCAATTACATGGATGGTCGCTCCTCAACAGCCTCATTCTCCGTGCTAGTTGACAGCACTACTCCGGAGTGTTCTTGGCTAGCGTGGGTATAGAGGTGGGGCGTCACAGTAAATGAATCTTATATAAGAAATAGATTATCTATTATATTAAGAAAATTGGTTGTAGTATTAGTTAAACTAAAAGTAATAGTAAGAATTAAGTGGTAATAGAATTACAACCAAATTGAAACTAAATTAAAAGTCAAGTTTGAAATGGATTCGAACTGAAATTAAATCTTGAAATTGGGAAAGATTTCAGGTTAAGGATAATCAATTAATTCATGTAATTAATTAAACTTTATTTAATGAGATTAATTAATGGATAATAATTGGAAATGATAAATAAAGAGGGAGTTACTTAATGAAGTAACTAGAAGTAAGTAATTTAAGGAACAATTACTTAATGAAGGTAATTAAGAAATAGGTTAATTACAAATTCGATTAATTAATGACGTAATTAAGTTAAAGAAATAGCAAATAATATTATTTAATGCAATTGAATGAAATGGTCTTATTTCAAACAAGAGTTGTTTGAAAATATAAAGAAATTTGTTTGAATTAAAAACCGAAGGTGGTTTAAAATTTTAAAGTATAACTTGGTATGTAAAAGAAATTAATATGCATATATGTGGATATACATAATATCAAAGTTGGTTTGAAATAAACTCTAAATATTGAGTTTTGAATTTGGAATAAGATATGATATTCAAGTGATAAGTTTTGAACTTATAAATGGGAAAAATTATTAATGTGAAGTTTAGAATTTGAAATTTGAAATGGAGAATTCAAGTTTGAGTGAGGTTAATCGGGATTGATTGAATTTAACTCGGAGGAAGTTAAATAAGTTTGAATGAACAATCTAATTTGGAAATTTCAAAATGAAATTGAGATTTAATTTGGAAAGTTAAAAGGTTAATCTGAATTGGGAGTTTGTGAGATCTCAAAATGGGTTTGAGATCTGGAAATTGTAAATTGATGGATGTTTTAAGATGAATTGAATGATATCATCCTATTGTTGTTAAAAATATTTAAGTTGTGAATTAAATTTGTTTAAATGAATAAGAAATGGAGTATGGTAATCCATTGTTGGGATAAAAAGGTAAATTGATTTAAAAGAATTAAATCAACATTTGAAGTATTAACTCGAATTTGTATAATTTGATATGGTTTAAAATTTGAAATTTAGTTCAAATTGAATTTGATTTGAATTGATTGAAATTGTGATTGAAGATGTATGAGTATAAGATTCAAATGGAAATTTGAATTGGATTAATTTGAATGATTTGAAATTGAAGTGGGTTCAATTTGAAGTTAGTCCAAATTAATTTGAATAATTTGGAATTGTAATTAAAGTTGAATAGTTTTAAATTCAAATGGAATTTGAATTGAATTTGGGAGGAAGTTAAGAATAATTCAACTTGATTTGGAAATAGAGTTTGAAATTGGGATTAATTCAAACTAGAGTTGAAATGAATTGAAATTTATTTGAATTAGTAGAATTTGAGATCAAGGTTGAATAAAATTAAATTTGGAAAGAACTGAGGTTAATTCAACTTGAATTTGGAAAGAACTGAGGTTAATTCAATGTAAATTGAAGTTATTTAAAATTGGAATTGGGTCAATTTAAATGAAAGTGGAAATTTAAATTGAATTGATGAGAATGGAGATTGGGAATTTAACAGTTTTGACTCTGGACTATTTTAATATAAATTGTTTTAATATAAACCTATTTTTCCAAGCTAGTTATTATATATACAACTCTTCCTTTAAAAAGCCAAATTTTCTTATACTTGTTTTACAATTATTTTTGAAACTGTTTAACAATTTTCTAACTATTTTATAAACTAATTACTATTTTCAACTACTAATTACTATTTTATAGCTACTTTGCAATTATTTAAAATTTCTATGACTATTTAACTATTTTCCAATTATTTTACAATTACTGAACTATTTTACATCTATTTTACAAAATAGAAATTATTTTCCAACTACTTATCTATTTTAAATTTTTCAAGCTATTTTCTAAATAAATTGGTCGGAGTTTAAACTGTTATTGGTTAAATACCCAATCGAGATAAGAATAGAGGTGATAATCCAAATGGATTGAAGTAATTCTGAGTAAGTGAATGAAAGTCAAAGTGAACATGAATAGAAAGAGAATTAATTTGGCTAATAACCAATAAAGATAAATACGTAGGGTGTACGTATGTTATTCTATTCGCATAGTAATTTGATCCTTAAATTCGAGCACAGAATTTCGAGATAGTTATATCGATCCGAGTGGGATTTTTCACTCGATTTTTGACGGCGAACCAGGATAAGGATTGTTGATTGGTTCCAGATGTTCTCTATCATAGTTAGGCTATGCAAGGAGAATGACGGTTTCTGATCAAGAAACCAGATCTGAGTCCGCACTAGAAAGTCGAGTGGACGATACTAGTTCGGAAGTGAAATTGTGTAATCGAGTGAGCGATCAGATTGGTATAGCGTACGGGTGATATGTGTACACCGTACGGATTTGAATGATAATGATATTGAAAGGAGTAATCAAATTTGAATATTGATTTTGAGTAAAAAAAAAGTAAATATCTTTGTTATATAAGATAAAACTCCCCTTGATGAATCTTTTGCCGAAAGAAAATGTTTTTGAAAGTGTTTGAAGTATAAAAGGAGTTTTATACAAGTTTGAAATGATCCAAAGTTTTGAAAATTATATATATATATATATATATATATATATATATATAAAGGATCATATGAGGATTTTGGAAAAAGTTTTGGGAATCTTTGGATTTGGAAAGGCTTTTGGTTTTTGGGTAAAATCAATATGAGAATTTGGAAAGCCTAGTTTGAGAATTATCGATTTTGGAATAATCGATTTTGTGTAAAGGAGCTTTTTATGAGATCATACTAGGTGTATGATTTAAAGATACTATATGTATAGTATAAAATGTTTTGATGATGGCTCTGGGGAAAAAGACGCTCCCTTGAAATGGACTTCTCAGGAGTACCACCGGGTGGTGCTGCCTTGAGCCCCAAGGGGGGGTTCTAAAGTTGATCCTGTGAGGAGTCCGGACTAAACTAGTTCCTGAGGATTGTTGGGTAGCGAAAGTCGATGGCGCTGATGCCTACTAGGGCATTTGGATTATGCTGTGACGACCGTGTAACTCGATGTCGCTGCGATCTACTGTGGGGACCATAGCGAAAATCGTGTGGAGGATTAGTGTCAACGGTCTACACTTGATTTTGCCGGGAAGGCAGCACAACATTGGTAGACTGCGATCTATGGTCAAGTGGAGTGGAGAAGTTTCATTTTTGGCAGCGAAATTCGAGGGCGCTGATGCCTACAGTTATATGGGTTTTAGCTGTGATAGCTACGTAATCCCAGTTGTAGCTGCGATTTGTAGCGGGTTCCATGGTGTAATCGTGGGGCGCGGAGGCCTACAGTTATCTGTGGATTTTGTCGGGACGGCAACGTAATCATCGGGTTAACTGCGACCATGGATGGGGGTGATGATTTCCAGAGCATTCTCACCAAAGATATTTCCTCGATTTCAAAATATTTTCGATGTTTTCAATAAAATTATTTTTTTAAAGTATTTTCACTGGATGTTGAAAACGGGTCTGCCAAGCACTTGTAGATTTTCAGTCTTAGCCTGATCAACGTATGACCGAATTTCTATGAGAACGAGGATGGACTTATTGAGACATCGAGTTATAAAAGTATATTTATAAACTATTACTGTAATACTATATAGATTTTAAGAGTGTTTTAAAATGATCAAAGAATATTTTAACTGGTTTTAAAATATTTAATAAATTCTGGCTTCGTTCCTTTTCGAGGACGAAAAGACTCAAAGGGGGGAGGAATGTGATAACCTCGATTTTGAATAACAGTTAATTGGATAATTAACTGATTTTAAACTATTGAGATACTGATTTTAGTTGAAAAATTTTTATATATATATAAAAAAAAAGTAATTAATAATATCTGGATGAATATAAATGAATTTGAGTTGTAGTAAATTAATAAAAATATATAAATAGATACTTGCAAACTTTATGATATTAAAATTGTAAGTGTATACATATATAAGTATGTAAGTGTGTGTGTATATGTTTTGTGAACAGAAAGCATTTGTTTATAATTCAATGTATTGAATTTTCAAAGATATTTAAAGTTAAAATCCCATATTTCAAAACACTATAAAAAAATAAATATTTGATAGTTCAAAGGTATGATAGTTTAAAATAAGATTTATCAAAGGTCCAATACACTTTCTTTTATACTTGTACTTAATGTAATTTGTATATTAAAAAGTAAGAAAGAGTTTAAAAACATAAGCATATATATTAACAAAACATAAGTAATTAATATAATAAAGGGGTTTTAACATTTTTGGCTTAAGGGCCATGCATAATTACAAGTGGCATACTTCATTTCTTTTAAACTAAATTTTAGATAATATGTTTGAGAAGACCAGGCTGTTTTCTGTTCAAAGGCATTCTTCTTCATTTTATCCCAAAACAAAAATCTGAATACAAACCTGAAATTCATAATGCAAACCATCCTAAAACCTGTAGTCTTCAAATTTCTTCAACCAGAAATCATGTATAAACCTGAGACCACTTTACAACACTCAACAGAACTGCATGCAACAGCAGTTTCAATTCAAAGTCCTGCAGTCTTCATTCTGTTTTAAATCAATCCAAGTCTGCATTTTTCTGGAAACAAACATGCATGCATCAGGAAGCAAAAGCATTTTAGAATAATCAAGTTCAAATTTTTCAAAGGGGCATTTCTAATTTAATGTGCTCTGTTCATCAAGCTTTAACAGGTGAGTGACTCTTTATATAAAAAAAAATTAATTAAAGTAGATAAAAGTTGATTGCATGCTTTTAATTTGAAGTGAATATAATTTATGAAATTTACAGTGAAAAATATATATATATATATATATATATATATATATATATATATATATATATGAATATTTATGTGTGCATGTTTGTTTTCCTGTACAATTCTGTTCCTTTAAAGCTGCTGTTTGATTCTAAATACCATAATCTCTTGATTTAATCACTGTTAATTTCGAATTTCAAATGAAGCTTGTTAGTTTAATTTTCAAACTTTAATTTGGAAGATTACTTAAGTTAAATAAATCTTAGATAATCTCTGGAAACTGAATTAAATGATCTAGTTCGAAAATAAGTGAAATTTGTAGTATCTCAATTTATTGTTTCGGGATCGTAAAATGAAACATCACATAAAATTATGATTTTGAAAATAAAGATTACAATTTTAAGTGTTAAACTCAGAGTGCAGTTTTTGGTTGAACTGGGAAAAGAAAAGGGGAAAGTTCTATTGATATATGGGTTCGAATGAATTGAATCTTCTTCTGGAGATAGATGAGTGGTCGGAGAGTCCAAGGAAATTATCAGGCTATGGTGTAATTCATGTTGGTGATGGTAATTGTGATTTGGAAGTGTAGAACCCTAGTTTTTCTGGGATTGATAAAGTCGAACATCTCGGCAATTACGGTTGATCGAGTTCTACTATTCTTCGGGCATTGTAAGATGATGGATAGTTGAAGTCGTTGCTGGAGTTTCAGTGTTGAAGATGGCCGGAGACGGGAGGAATTGCTGTTGACAGGTTTGGGGGAGTTTACTGTCTGATGTTTCCAGGTTTGGGAAAAATTATTCGCGACTTTGAATTAGGGAAAATGTTGATGGAGTAGTGTTTGGTTGGCCTGAGGAGATGATAGGCAACTGTGGGAAGGTCGCGTGGTTGGTCGGCGATGGCCGGAGGGGATGTACAGGTGCACAGTACATAGTGGATAGGTTGGTGATGTTTTTGGTTACAGGGTCTTGGGTGACCTCGTAATGGTCTCGGGAAAATTGAATTATAACTCGAAGCAAAGGAGGATGTGACCCGAAGTAATTTTAGGGGTGGTTCGGGTATCCTTTGTTTCAGGTTTATAAAATAGAAACCTGTTTCTGTTTCAAGAAAATTAAAAGTATAGTTGAATTTAAACTGGATTTAACATAGGCTTTAAACCTAAATGTAAATATAAATTCAAATAAGTTTGAATTCTGGTTTTTAAAAACAATTTAAATTCAGGAAAAAATTTAAAAGTTTGGTTTTTAAAATAAAACCGAAATTGTTTCTGTTTTTTAAATGTAAAGGTAAAGTTTAAATTGCAAGTGGAAATTTAAACTGAGTTTTTAAACCTGAAATTTGAATATGAATTCAAATTAGATTGTCTGAAATTTAAATTCATTTATGTTTTTAAATTTAAATTTGATTTCTAACTCATATGGTGTAAAAGCATATGTATGTTATGAATTTGAATTGAAAGTTTGAATCTTAAATTAGAAATTTAAAATGAGTTTAAATTCTAGTTTTTTTTTAAATGTGGAATTAAATTTAAATGTCAGTTTGTTTTAATAAAATAAAGTATAAATTTAAATTGTTTTGCTTTCAATTGATTTAATGATTTGCATTTAAATTGAAGATGTAGATTGTAAGAAAAGTTTTAAAGAGTTAAGTAAATTCTAGAATGAGTTTAAAAGCTGTATTTCAATTTTGAGATTTAAAAGTAATTTTTAAATTGATTTGAATTTAAATTGAATTATAATTTAAATTGTTTTAAACTTATTGATAAGTAGATGTTTCTTTTAACATATAGGATAAAAGTTTTCGAATTATTTTAAAATCTTGTTTAAGTTAAATTTGAATCTTAAGTTTAAAATGAAGTTTAAATGGAACATTAAGTAATTTTAAAAAAAAACAATTTGTTTTTAATTGCTTAACTAAGTAAGAAATGTTTATCAAAAAGATAAATAAAATTTAATGATTGGATTCATTAAATTCTTAAGGTAATTAAGATGAATAATTAATTATTTAATTAATTAATAATGTGGATGATTAATTAGTAATTAATAATTTTTAAATTTGATTAATTAAAGACTTAAGGATTATTTAAAAATTAATTAATGTGATTAATTTTAATAATTAATTAGATTAATTAATTGAAAATAATCAATTGAGAAATTGTTTAAGTTTAATCACTTAATAAAAGTAATTAAGAAATTAATTACTTAACATAATTAATTGGGTTTAATGTAATTAGTTTAGATTAATTAATTAAAACACTTGTTGATTAATGAATAATTACTTAATGAAATTAATGGAAGTGTAATTACTTAAAGAAGTAATTAATAGTAATCACTGGATGTTATTAATCAAGGGTGATTAATAACTATGGTTAATAATTAACTAATGAAGTAATTAAAGTTTAATTAATGTAGTTAGTTAAGGATAAAATTAATTTGTGAAATTAATTAAGGGATAAATAGAATGACATTGGAAGCTTTTGATTAATTATTATCCCTAATATATGGTTAGTGATGCTATATGATGAGATATGTTTGATTTAAACTATGATGATGTGGTTTCTATTGATGATGAATTATTGTGACACCCTGTATTTAAAATTGAATTGTATTTCACTTGAATAATATAAGTTAAGATGACACTAGGTTCGAAGAGACCGGAGTCGGGTATTAGTAGATACCCGAAACCACTTCGATTCCTTGTAGATTTATATGTGAAACCATTAGGCTGGTTTGAGATAATTTAAGTAAATTGGACCTTTTAATCTAAGTTTTGACACTTAGAAACTGATGTGTGGAATATGAGATGTCTATAACAACTTGTGGAGTTGTAAATCGATATAAGTTACCCCGGGCTTATATAAGTTGCATGCTTTTGTATTTCATGTTAGATGAGTTTACTCACGCTGGTTTCCAGCCTGACCCAGGTGTTACTTTGATGTAATGCTCGGGTCAGACCGAGTATTACAGACATGCAGGTAAAGACGTTCTGGAGCTTAGGAGGCGAGCTGGATGGAATGGACGCATAGAGAGTATCCACTGTGATATATTATTGTATTATTAGGATACGTTGTTTAAAACTGTCCAGTGAATAGTAATGGTTGTAACACTGATGTATAAATATAAGTGTAATTGATACAATTTTTCTTTTGTAAACTGTTATTATGTGATATTACATTTTGATCCGCTGCGAATGTGAGGTTTTTCTGTGTCTTTTTCCTGTTTCTTCTTCTTTCTCTTTTCTTCTTTTCTCTAACTATCTGGAATTTTCGGGATCGAATATTTCGGGTCGTTACAATCTAACTATAACTCTCATCAATGTTTGCCGTCCAGAATCGAGTGGTAAATCCTTTTTCGGTTAAGTGTCAAGATGCATCAAAATTCTATACTCGAATCTTAGATTAAATCATGAGACGAAACAATACACATATTTTATATATTTTTATTAACATTTCAATTTTTTTTCTTTTATGAAAACATTTCATAAACTTCCATTCCTTTTTTCAATCTTTTATAAAGAAACTTCTCTATGCATAACCATTTTACATTTTTATTTCCAAATCTTTACCTAAAATACATTTCTTCTCAAAAGATTATAATACATTTCTAAACGTATCTTAGTGGTACTGGAAATTTATTTTCAAAATAATTCATTAAATTGATAAATCGCAATAACTTTCTTTAGCTAATACCAAATGTGAAAATTTTCGTTATTTATTTAAAATCTTCATTATTAATTAACAATTCTTATTAATTAAAACTTCCTTTATATATATATATATATATATATATATATATATTCTCTTTACTAATACTAGTTTTAATACTTTAAAGTGCTCATATACTTACTCAAACGCTGTAAGTATGTTTAATAAGTTTTTTTTATAAAAGACTCCAATACTTGTTATTATCTTTAAAATTCCTTTTAAAATTTCTTCCAAGGTGTCATTCAAATGTAGCTAAAACATTATTTACAGCAAACCCAAAACCATTCGTTAATAAATTTAGATATTTATTTTGAAGTTTGGTACTAATGAAAAGTTAGGTCAACATCATATCATAAATCTTTGCATTCCTACATCATTTAATTCTTTTGAAGCTAGGTCCCAAAAGAAGATTTTCCCTCCCTTCCTAAAACTTGTACAACTCAAAACATCACATCAAAATAAACATCCCCTTCATACTTTTACATACTAGAATTACACTCAACTCCTCATTCTCTATTCTTATTCTTCCAAGTTCGAAGATAATGGTGGATTCCAACATCCTAGATCAATCATCACTTCCTTTTCTCCTTCTTCCTCACAATCCAGCTCGCCATCGGCCTCATTGTTGTCTTCCTCATGTGCCTGTCCTATTCCCTGGAAGCCGTGGTTAGTTCCGTGAGACGTATCCCATGCCTACTAATATTCTAAGAGTGACTCCTTCCTCTTCTAACTCCTCCAAGCCATGCATGTTTTCTTCCCAAGGTTTTTTAAATTCTCAGACTCTCTCTTCTTCCTCTACCATCTCCTTATTGTTGCTTTCTATTGCATTCTAGTTTTCAGGTGAACTTGACAATCCCACTTTCCATACAATATGCTCTCCGTCCATATCCCATACTATATTTCTACGCTCGCTCGATATGATAGCATCAGGGTCTTCCATCGGCTCTGATTCATCCTTCATCAGCTCTATCTCTTCTTCTACGAGTTTTGATTCCTCTTCCATTGGCTCATCCTCTTCTATTGGTTCCAAAATGTAACCAGCAGGATCTGCTACCCAATTTCCCTCCAAGGCCTGCCCGAGTTCATCGTCTCTAGAGATCATAATTATTTCTGGAGCAGGGGGCGGTATAAGCATTCCGACCATAGGGTATATCTTTACACCTACATGTATATGTGAAATATTCTTTGTGATGCCCAAATTTTGGTCATCTGATAATTGGATAATTATTTGATTTTGACTATTTAAGACACTGATTTATAAATAAAACAATAAATCTGATGATAAATATTTATATTTGGATAAATATTTATCTGATAATCTCTTAATTTATTTTTACAAAATTTTTATTTTCAAATAAATAATAAGGAGTTGTTTATTTGTATATATATATATATAGGTAGATGGCAAATAAAGTTTTGGATTTGAAATTCAAACATCTTAAAAATAAATTGATTCAAAATCAAACTCTATATTTTAAAAGATAGTGTGTGTATACATATATAATTATATATGAATGTATAATTGAATTTTTATTGTACAAATATAAACTGAAATGATAAAGTTTAAATATAATTATACATACATATACAAATATTGAATTAAATAGGAAATATGATGTAGAATTTTACATATAAATTATAAGAGATATATAAAATAAGTTTTTTATACATTTGTAAATATATAAAGCATGGAAATCACAAATGTAAGCAAATAAATTATGTTAAGTGACAAGTGTTATTAAAAGTATACAAGTGCCCTTAGTCTTCCTTATTTTTCAAAATAATTAATAAATTAGAAAATTAAGATATATAAAACATCTTCCTATCTATCTTGCATTTTCTTTATCATTAAAATTTCTTAAGCAAAGAAAATGTTTGTCTGTAACAAAATCCAGTATAAAAAAAAGAGAGAAGGAAACAAGATCAAAGTGGATCAAAAAGAAGAATCAAAACAGATTCAAACATCCGCAACTCAAAACTTGACACAAGATCAATTTTCATTTTGTAAACAGCTCAAGATCATCTCAAACTTAAAGTAGCATCAACTCAACTAGGATTCCCAATTCTAAGATCAAGCAGATAAAAATCAAACCATCTATAGTTATTTTAAAGCAAGTGCTCTTTGTCCAACATCAAAAGGTGAGTAAACATATTTTTTTTAAAACAGTTTTAAATCTTGATTTCACTTTGATTGATGTTTGAAAATCAAGATGTTTGCCTGAAATGATTGGATTTAAATGAATGTATTTATGTAATAATTATTGAGTGCCTATGTAAATGCGAATATAGGCTCTGTTGTTTTAATAGGTTTTGATTTCCTCTCTAAATTCAATATCTCATCATTGAATCACTGTTAGCTTTTGATTTGCAAATGAAAAGTGATTGAAATTGTGAAACATTACTACTAAAAATCATTCCAGGAATTTATAATAAATATTGGTCTTGAAATTTTATACATAATAGTGAAAATTTACATTGGGTCAAAATTTTATAAATTTAATTTTTAGATTGGATTGAATGTTTGAATTCGAAATAGGAAATCATGAATTTTAATGTACATATAACAATTTTTATTTTTAAAATCAGTGGGTTTTCTCGAGTTGGACTGCTTGACCATTTTGGTCGATTTCCGTCGATCAACGACGAATTGGCCATCGTGATTGGGTCTTAAGGTCGAGCGGAAGATGAGGATCATCAGAATATGGTGCTTGAATTTGTAGAGGGTTGGCATGGCTATGCGATGACGAAGTGGGTTTTAACACCCTGGTTTGTCGTCGAGGTTTCAATGGGAATTGCGACGATGGGACTTGATCGGTGACGATCGCGAGGCATGCTAAAGGAGCTGGAGGTCAAAACGGAGTTGTGGTGATGAAGGCAAGGTGTCTCGAGGTGTAGATCATAGGAGGTGGTTGAATTTATGGTGGTATAAGTTCCCAGGCTGCGTGTTTTTGGGTCGTTTTCGATTCTCGATCGAATAGAGACATCTGGGTGTTCGTGTGGTGATTCCGAGGTTTAGGTCGACTGGTCGGAGGCCGGAGTAGGGTTCGTCGACGATTAGGGATAATGTGCACATGAATGTGCATGTTTTCATTCATCTGGAAGTTGGTTTAGAGAAGAAGAGGGGATGCTCGGGTTTAAGCTTGGTAGGCTTGAGTTTTTCTCGAAGCAGGGGTGTAGTGGAAGTATCGAGTTTTGATCGGTGATTGAGAGTTTTATTCGGGATTGTAATGTACAAAATTAAGGCTTGTAAAGGAAGTTTTAAAAAGTTCTAAAAAAAGAAATTCTGAATTTTGAAATGTTTCTAAGCTTTTAAAACAAAGTAAAACAAGTTTTTACTTATAAAATTAATTAGTTTTCAAGGATAAGTTTTTAGTAAGTTTTATATATATTGAAATATAAAGGTTTTAATGGTAGGATAAGTGAGTTTTCAAAATGTGGTTTGTTTTAAAAATTTATTAAATAACTTTTAAAAGTTTTAAATGATTTTAAAAGTTCATTAGATGTTCTATTGTTTTAATTATAATTGATTTCTAAAATGTTATATTTTAAATAAAGTTTAATGGTAAGGATTTAATAATCGATTATAATAAAAAGGTTATCTTAGAATTTTGTTTTATTAAATCTAAGGTGAGTAAACAAATTAAGTAGAAATTAAGAGAAATAATTAAGAATTAGTTATTATTATAATTAATTAAAGGATTGATTAATTAAGGAAATTTATTAAGGGTTAGTTAATTAATGAGTGTGTTTAATTAAAGGATAATTAATTAATGTTAGTGATTGTAAGATAATTAATTTGAGTAATAAATTAAGGATCAATGTAATTAATGTGTTTGGGATAAGGATAATAAATTGTTAAATTAATTAAAGGTTAATTACTTAATGTAATTAGTGGATAATTAATCAAGGGCGATTAATTTAGGTGGATAATTAATCAAGGGCGATTAATTTAGGTGGATAATTAAAGGATCATTAATTAATTAATTGGTTCATAATTAATTAATGTTAAGTAAGGTAATCTAAGTGATTAAAGTTAGTAATAAATTAGTTAGAGATTAATTGAATTAATTGGGAAATGGTAAATCTTGCTTATGAATGATGGAATGATATTGAATGCCTTGGAAAATGTGCTATTTCTAATATGGTATGTTTTGTGATATGATTGGGTTGAACAGTGATATTGTGGGTCGTCTAATTGTGTTGAATTGTTATACGGTATGATATTCTGAATATGAATTGTATTGTTTTACAACTTAACAATTTGGACTTGGAATGATATTGGATTCGAAGAGACCGGGGTTGGGTGTTAGTAAATACCCAAACCCACTTTGATTTGTCATCTCTATAAAATTCTATATAGATTTGATATGTGAAATCAATCAGGTGGAATTGAATGATTTAAGTAAATTGGACTAATTAATCTAAGTATTGGTACTTAGAGATTGATGTGTGAAATAAATGTTGTCAATAACAAATTGTGAATTTGTAAATTCATACGAGTTACCCTGGGTTTTTGATAAGTATATTGCATCAGTATTTTCTTGTTAGATGTGTTTTACTCATGCTGGTTTCCAGCCTGACTCGGGTGTTACTTTGATGTAATGCTCGGGTCAGACCAAGTATTGCAGATTTTCAAGTAAGGATGTTCTGAAGCTCAGGAGGCGAGCTGGATGGCATGAACGTGTGGAACGTATCCGTTGTGGTATATTGTTGTATATCTGGAACAAATAATTTTAGCTGTTCAGTGGTTGTGTAAATGTTGTAACTCTAATATATTGAAATGTAAATTTACTGATACAGCTTTCTTTGTATAAATGATATTATTTGGTATTATATTTATCCACTGCGAATGTGAGATGTTGGTGTTTCTGTTTCATCTTTTTCTTCTATCTTTTTCTTCTTTCACCTAACTATCCAAAAAAATTGGGATCGAAAATTTTGGGTCGTTACATTTGGTATCAGAGCTGAAGATTAAACAAGAAGCTTGGCTCTGGTAGGATTACTCATTAAGATTAGGGTCAATGGTACCCTAGAATGAGTTGAGTGTATATATATGAGTGCGTACTAGTTATTTTCTTATATAAGGATTTTAAATGTGTATAGGAATATATTTTGATATATAAAGTAATATTTCTTTCTGATAAATATTAAGGTAATTGATTATTAAATTATTGGAATATAATTAAGTGGTTATTGAAATACAACCAAATTGAAATTCAATAAAGATAAGTTTGAAATGGATTCAAACTAAAATTAAACCTTGAATTTAAAAAAAAAAAGAGTTTTAGAATAAGATAATAATGAATTGGTTTCCTGATATAATAAGCTTGGTTATTATCATAAATGATTATTGTGTTTAATAATAAAATGTATATTAATGAGTATGAAAATTGAAACGTTTTAAGGAAGTTTAGGGAAGTATGACTTATAAGTTGGAACTGAAGAATGACCTAAATTGGGAAGTTTTAAATCTGGGTCCAGAGTTTGAAAATTATTTCAAAGTGATAAAGAAATAACAAAAAATGTTATTTAACGTATTTGAATGAAGGGTCCTATTTCAAACAAGAGTTGTTTGAAAATTTAAAGGAATTTTTCTTGAATTAGAAACCAAAGGTGGTTTAAATTTTTTTAAGGATAACTTGGTGTGTAAAGAAAATTAATATGTATAAATGAGGGATATACATATTATCAAAGGTGATTTGAAATAAACTCTAAGGTTGAGTTTTGAATTTTCCTTGAAATGTGATGTGAAACCCATAGTGATATTAGTCTTTGTATTTATAAGTAAGGAAGAATATTAACAGAAATGTGAGATTTGAAGAGGGAAGATTATTAATCAGAAGTTTAAATTTGAAATGGAAGTTCAAATTGAATTGAACTTAACTTAGGGAAGGTTGAATAAGTTTTGGACAAGCAACCTGAATTGTAAATTTCAAGATGAAATTGAGATTTGACTTGGGAAGTTAAATGGTTGATTTGAATGGGGAGTTATGAGTGGTCTCAAAATGGGTTTGAGATCTGGAAATCTAAAATGGATGCCGTTAATTGGTGTTTGGATAAATTTAGATGTTTACTTATCCGAATGTAAACTGAGAATTGGTTTTGAAGTTAAAATTTTGAGAAATAAATTTGGATTCTGAAGATAAAATTGTTTTTGAATTCTTATTTGAGCTTTGAAAGAAGTTAAGTAAAGATAATTTAAAATGGAATTTTGAAATTCTGACTCGGAATTAAATTGTTTAAAGATTAAGATTGTTGATTTAAAAATAAAAGTTAATTTGATTTAAGGGATTAAATCAATATTTAAAATTTAACTCGAATTTATAATTCGAAATGGTTTAAAGTTGAGATTTAAATCAAATTAGTCCAAATTGAATTTGATTTGAATTAATTGGAATTGTGATTGAAGATGGATAAGTTTGAAAATTCAAATGGAAAATTTAAATTAGATTAATTTGAAATGAAATTGAAGTTGAATGTGTTCAAAACTCAAATGGGAATTGGGATTAATTCAAACTGAAATTGATATGAATTGAAATTGGTTCAATTTGAAATTTATTTGAACTAATTTAAATTATGTTTAAAGTTGAATAAGTAAATTCAAATGGAATTTGATCTGGATTTAGGAAAGAAATTGAGGATTATTTCGACTTGAGTTGGGATTAAATCAATTTCAATGGAAATTGAAGTTATTTAAATTAGAATTGTGTCAATTTAAATTAAATTGATGGGATTGGAGATTGGGAATTGAACGGTTTGACTCTTGACTATTTCCAAAATAAATTGTTTTAATATAGATCTATTTTTCCAAACTATTTACTATACAATTTTTCTTTTTAAACCTAAAACTATCTTATACTTGTTTTACAATTATTTTTGGAACTATTTAATAATTTTTCAACTGTGTTATAAACTAATTGTTGTTTTCAACTACTTTATAACTAATTACTATTTTACAACTATTTTGCAAATTATTTAAAAATTTCTATAACTATTTGACTATTTTTCAACTATTTTACAATTACTTAACTATTTTACAGCTATTTTACAAACTACTAATTATTTTTCAATTACTTATCTATTCTTAATTTTTCAAACTATTTGCTAAATTTAAGCGGGACATAGTTCAAACTGTTTATGATTAAGTATCATTTGAGATAAGAATTGAGGTGATAATCCAAATGAGGATTTAAGCAATTGTGAGTAAGTGAATGAAAATAAAAGTGAAGGTGAATAGAAAGAGAATTGATGTGGCTAATAACCAATTAAGATAAATACGTAGAATGTACGTATATTATTCTATTCGCATAGTGCTTTGATCCAGACTCGAGCATAGAATTTCGAGATAGTTATATTGATCCGAGTTGGGACTTTTCACTCGATTTTCGACGGCGAACCTGGATAAGGATTGTTGATTGGTTCTGGATATTCTCTATCAAAGTTATGGCTATGCAATGGGAATGACGGTTTCTGATCAAGAAACTAGATCTGAGTCCGCACTACGAAGTCGGGTGGACAATACTAGTTTGGGAGAGAAATTGTGTGATCGAGTGAGCGATCAGATTGATATTACATACGGATGATATGTGTACATCGTACGGATTCGAATGAAATTGATATTGAAAGTATGTGGATAAGAACTATAAAATGGTTTTTGAAGTGAAAAAATATATTTCGTGAAATATATGATGAAATAAAATAGAAATGGGATATTTCTATGGTAAAAATTTACTTTATGTAAGTAAGTAAACCGGTAAGTGACTTTATAGAGTAATCAAATTTGAATATTTGATTTGGAATAAATAAAGTTATATATCTTTGTTATATAAGATAAATCTCCCCCTGTTGAATTTTTGTCAGAAGAGAAGGGTTTTGAAAGTTTTTGAAGTATGAAAAGGAAATTTATACAAGTTTGAAGTGATCCAAAGATTTTAAAATTATATATATATAGAGGATCTTATGAGAATGATTTTGAGGAAAGGTTTTTGGAACCTACGGATTTGGAAAGGCTTTTGATTTTTGGGAAAAAAATCAATTTTGGAGATTTGGAAGCCTAGTTGAGAATTATCAATTTTGGGATAATCGATTTTATGAAAAGGAGACTTATTTGAGATTCATACTAGGTGTATGATTTGGAAGATACTATAAGATAATAGTATAAAGTGTTTTGAGATTGGCTTTGGGGAAAAAGGCGCTCCCTTGAAATGAACTTCTCAGGAGCGCCATAGGGTGGTACTGCCTTGAACCCTAAGGGGGTTCTAAAGTTGATCCCGTGAGGAGTCCGAACAAACTAGTTCCTGAGGATTATTGGGTAGCGAAAGTCGAGGGCGCTGATGCATTCAGGGGCATTTGGGTTATGCTGTGACGAAAGTATAACTCGATGCCGCTGCGATCTACTATGGACCACAGTGGAAATCGTGTGGAGGTGAGTGTCAACAGTCTACGCTTGATTTTTCCGGGAAGGCAACGTAACAACGGTAGACTTCGATCTATGGTCAAGTGGGGTGGAGAAGTTTCATTCTTTTGGCAGCGAAATTCGAGGGCGCTGAGGCCTATAGTTATATGAGTTTTTGCTGTGACAGCAACGTACCCCGGTTGTAGCTGTGATCTGTAGCGGGTTACATGGTGTAATCGAGGGTCGCAGAGTGCCTATAGTTATCTATGGATTTTGCCAGGATGGCAACGTAACCATCGGGTTAAGTGCGACCATCGGTGGGGGTGATGATTTCCAGAGCATTCTCACCAAAGATGTTTCCTCAATTCCAAAATGTTTTCTATATTTTCAATACAATTATTTTTCAAGTATTTTTACCGGGTGTTGAAAATGGATCTGCTAAGTACTTATAGATTTTCGGTCCTATGCCTGATCAACGTATGACCGAATTTCTATAAGAACAAGGATGGACTGGTTGAGACATCGAGTTATAAAAAGTATCTTTATAAAAACTATTTTATAATATTTTGAAGTGTTTAAAATTTTTATCAAAGGGTAATTTTTCTGATAATAATCATTTTAATAAATTCTGGCTTCGTTCCTTTTTGAGGATGAAATGATTCTAACGGAGGAGGAATGTGACAACCCATATTTTGGTCATCTGATAATTGGATAATTATTTGTTTTTCACTATTCAAGACACTGATTTATAAATGAAACAATAAATTTGATGATAAATATTTATATTTGGATAAATATTTATATTTGGATAAATATTTATCTGATAATCTCCTAATTTTTTTTACAAAATTTTTATTTTCAAATAAATAATAAGGAGTTGTTTATTTGTGTGTATATATATAGGTAGATGGAAAATAAAGTTTTGGATTTGAATGTCAAACATCTTAAAAATAAATTGATTCTAAAACAAACTCTATATTTTAAAAGATAGTGTATATATATATAATTATCTGTGAATGTATAATTGAATTTTTATTGTATAAATATAAACTAAAATGATAAAGTTTAAATATAATTATGCATACATATATAAATATTGAATTAAATAGGAAATATGATATAGAATTTTACATATAAATTATAAGAGAGAGATATAAAATAAGTTTTTTTACATTTGTAAATATATAAAGCATGGAAATCATAAATGTAAGCAAAGAAATTGTGTTAAGTGACAAGTGTTATTAAAAGTATACAAGTGTCCTTTGTCTCTCCTTGGTTTTCAAAATAATTAATAAATGAGAAAATAAAGATATATAAAACATCTTCCTATCTATCTTACATTTTCTTTATCAGTAAAATTTCTTAAGCAAAGAAAATGTCAGTGTGTAAGAAAAGCCAGTATAAAAAAAAGAGATGGAAACAAGATCAAAGTGGATCAAAAAGAAGAATCAAAACCGATTCGAACATCTGCAACTCAAAACTTGGCACAAGATCAATTTTCATTTTGTAAACAACTCAAGATCATCTCATTTAAAGCAGGAGCAACTCAACTAGGATTCCCGGTTCTAAGATCAAACAGATAAAAATCAAACCATCAACAGTTATTTTGAAGCATGTGCTCTCTGTCCAACATCAAAAGGTGAGTAAACATAATTTTTTTTAAAAACAGTTTTAAATCTTGATTTCACTTTGATTGATGTCTGAAAATCAAAATGTTTGCCTGAAATGCTTGGATTTAAATGAATGCATATATGTAATAAGTATTGAATGCCTGTGTAAATGCAAATATAGGCTCTATTGTTTTAACAGCTTTTGATTTCCTCTCTAAATTCAATATCTCATCATTGAATCACTATTAGCTTTTGATTTACAAATGAAAAGTGATTGAAACTGCGAAACATCACTACTAAAAATCATTCGAGGAATTTATATTAAATGGTCTCGAAATTTTATAAATAACAATGAAAATTTATATTGGGTCAAAATTTTTGTGATGACCCGGAATTTGAAAGCAATATCAATTTAATAATCTGTAATAAAAATTAAATTGATTTGATAATATTTGTAATAAGATTTGAATTAATTTAATAATTCAATAAAATACATAGTTAATTGATAGATTTTATTTTAAATCTAATAAATTGTTTATTTATAATATATATAGAATATTGTATATATTGTAAATAAGTATTGTTTTAATCTGGTTAATAAATAAATCCTGTTTTCTATAAAATATGTATCTTTAGTAATTCAGAAATTATGATTTTATTTAATAGTTAAACTTTTAAAGGGTTATTTAATAAATAAATATGGTTTTAAATACTTAAGATAAATATTAAATGATCTAAAATATGTGTAACTCATGTTTAAAATTTAAATAAATAACAATGAGATTATTTTGAGTTTCTTTTAAATATAATGTGATAAAATAAATAATTTATTAATAAGAAGATAATTTCTTTTTATAAGTTATTATGGTTATTTTTAAATATGTAATAAAACATTTGTTTCAACAAATAAATTTTCAATAAAAATAATTGTTTTCCAAAATTCAAATTTGTAGTCGTATTTGTAAATCAATTGGATTTCAAAATTTATTTTGAAACATGAATTCAAATTTTTAAATCTAAAGTATAATTGTTTTTAATTTATCTTGATTTTGAAATATTTGTATAAGTTTAATTTTATAAATATAGTTTGGTTTATTTCATTTTAAAATCTATATACATGTAGATAAATGCATGTTAACTCATTAACTAAACTTTTTTATATTAAACATCTAACTTTAAATATAAGTTAACTAAATATTTAGCTTATTAACAATTAATACAAGCGTAAATTTCAATAATTATTTTTCTTCTTTTTTTAATGGCAGAGCTCCCTTCTCCTCATCCCATTCCAGGCCACCCATCCCACATCATTCCTCTACCCGCTGCAGGCCATTCAACCCCTAACCTTGTGTCGTCCTTACCTGAACCTGAACCCCCTCCATTGCATCAGTCTACCTCTTTGGTTGTGCCTACTGATGCTCCCTCCCTTTCCTCTGATACTTCCAAGTTAGCACAGACTTCCACCCATCCCGTTACCTCCAGTCAACAGACATGGACTTCTCTTTTCAAGAATAAACCACGTAATGCGGGGAAGTACATACCTGTTAACTTTAACAATATGTTTGATGGTGATGCTCTTGTTCTACCTGATGTTGTTCAGGAAGCAGGGCAAAGCATATGGTGTGATTATTTAGTCGGGTTCTTCCTTGATAAACCCCTGTCGTTTACTGCGGTAGTTCAACATCTCAAACGTGTGTGGAGATTGAAAGGAAATATAAAAGTCAAGTCTGATGGTGTTGTCTTCCTATTCCTGTTTTCTAATGAGGATGATCGGAGCAAGATCATCAAGGATGATCCGATAATAATGAAGAATAAATTGTTTATTATTAAACAATGGGATCCCACGGTAAGTAACGTGTGTGGATCGGTCACTTCGGTGCCAGTATGGATACATATCTACAACATCCCACTAGCAGCATGGTCCCCTCTTGGTATCAACTGGCTTGCAGGAAGAATTGGAAGTGTAAAATGTCTAGATGAAAGTACGGAGAAAATGGAAAGGCTAACCTACGCAAAAGCATTGGTGGAAGTGACACCTATCTCTGACCTTGTGGACAACTTCCAAGTACTGTGCAAGGATGGAACAAGGCAAACTGTATTTGTGGAATATCAGTGGAGACCACTTGCTTGTACTTCTTGTAAGGTATTTGGGCACGACATTTCAAGTTGCAAGAATAGTGTTATGATAGATGAAAATCTGATTAGTAAAAAGAATACCATACCAAAACAAGTACCAGAAAAAGACACAGCAGAGAAAGAACAAAATGTTAAAAATGCCAAAAATAATTCTGTCAGGATATGGAAGAAAGTTGAACATGGAAACAAAAGGAAAAATGAGTCAATTAAGATAAAGGAGAATACTGGGTTAGGTAATACAAGGAATGGAAGTGACAATATAACAAGAAAAGAAGGAAGTGCAACACTGAATACAGAAGGAAATATGGAAGAGCAAGTTGAAGAAGGAGAGGTTGTTGAGGTGATGGGAATGAAGTTAGGAAATAAATTCCAAGTTTTGCAAGAAGTAAGTGATGTAAATGAAGATCAGTGTGAGGAAGGAGGAAGTGAAAAAGAAGATGAACGGTTTATTACAACTACTGTTATTGCCTGCAAGGAAGTTATAGAGGCTAATGAGAGAATGCATGCGGTGAACAACATGAACAATGTTAAACACTGTGATGTTGCTGAGTTAGATGCAAACTATCATCTAGCAGATAGGTATGGCAAGCTTGTTCAGGAGCTGGTACTAAGTGGAAGGACAGAACGAAAGGAAGTGAGAAAAGGAAAACAAAAAGAAAAGGAGATGCCTGATTCAATAGGAATTGCAAACATTATTGATAACAATGTCATAGTGGATGGTATATCTGTGCCTTCATTAATATACTGCAACGAGGAAAATAAAACCTCTCATGAAAATGCTTCTTGTTCCCATAGTCAGATTCTACCTCATGAGCAAAATATTGCTACACATGCACACAATATCAGTATGCATACTACTGTTGAATCCACACGCCCATGCAACCTACCCAAAACCCTTTACTCACACATCATACCACCACCTGGTTATCTAAAACAACATGATCCTCCTCAGCAAGAGCATCTCAACACTCCAATCCCAAATAATATTAACCTTTGCAATGTCAGGAAAAAAAAGGAGAAATCTTTGACTGACTTTGATAAAGGTTGCTATGTTGAATATGGAGAAACCTTACCTGATAAAGAAAAAACACCTAACTCAGGCCTTCGTAGGTCTACGCGATTACAAAATCCATTACCTTAATATCCCATGTTACAAAATTTTGGATTCTGGAATATTCGAGGAGCACATTTGGAAATCAAACTTGTGCAAGCAAAACACTTAATTTCTGAGAATAATTTAGGCATATTTGGCATTCTTGAGACCAAACTTAACAAAGATCTTACCCTCAAAGCTGCAAACTTTATCAACCCACTATGGAGCTATCATCATAATTTAGATGAGGCACCATATGGAAGAATTTTGGTGCTGTCTGATCCCAACTTATACTCCCTAACCCCAATATTATCCCATAAGCAATTCATCCATTTTCAAGCTTTACACCATTCAACCTCTACATCCTTTTACCTGACCTTCATCTATGGAGATAACCACCCTACTGCAAGGCAGGAAATGCTTGGGTATTTACCACATCTTAGGCAGGAAACTCACCCTTGGTTTGTCATGGGTGACTTTAACTGCATGCTGTCCGCTGACGACCGCTGTGGTGGCAAACCACTTTCAATCTCTGACATTGCCCCTCTCAACCTTGCCATAACTACCTCAAATTTACATGAAGCAGCGTTTGTTGGACCAAAATATACGTGGAATAACAAAAGTCGCTCTGGTGTGAGGACCATGAGTAGATTGGACTTGACTTTTCAAAACACTAAAGCCTTAACGCAATTCCCCAACTCCCTAAATCATATTCTTCCCCCACTTCTATCAGATCATTCTCCTGTTTTCTTAGCTCCTCAGTGTGATGCCATTAAAAGAAACTCAAGTTTTAAATTTTTTAATACCTGGATAAATGATCCAGAATTTATGCCATTAGTTATTAAAGTTTGGAAATGTCCTCAAAGTGGTAACAAAATGACTATATTGCAGTGCAAACTAAAGGCCACCAAGGAAGCTTTAAAGAAATGGGCCAAGAACAAGTATGGTGACGGTAACAAGTACTCTTCTGTCTTGCAGAGAGAGCTATCAACAATCCAGCTGAGGATGCTTGAAGATCCAGGTAATATTATCTTTTCAGAACAGGAACATGAGTTAACGAAGCGTTTATCTGATGCCCTAACTGCTGAGCTAAGTATGAAGAAACAAAAGTTGAGGAAAGAGTGGGATCTGCATGGGGATAGGAACACTGAGTTGTTTCACACCTCCCTTAAAATTAAAAATGCCAAAAGAAACATCTACCAAATTCAGTGTGATGATGGTTCCATATTAAATAATCCCCATGACATTGACAAGGCTTTCCTCAAGCATTACACTGACCTTTTTTCCCCCAATGAAACAGTGACGCCAGTTATAAATGAGCTCTTGAATACCCCTATGCCAGTTTTGACGGCTGATGATACGATGCTGTTATCCTCTGCGGTGACAAATGAAGAGATATATAATGCTATGTTTGGAATGAAGAGAGATTCTTGTGGTGGCCCTGATGGCTTTAATGCTGTCTTCTTTACAAAATGTTGGGATATTGTTGCTGATGACCTGTTAGCTGCAGTGCATAATTTCTTTACTCATAATAAATTGCCATTACCTATCAATGCTACCAATCTGTGTTTAGTGCCCAAAGTAAAACATGCTGCAACTTTACATTCCTTTCGCCCAATTGCTTGTTGTAACATTATATACAAATGCATATCTAAAGTCATTGCTTCAAGGCTCAGGCTTGTGCTTCCATCTGTTATATCTGACAATCAATCTGCTTTTTTGAACAATAGATGTATCCTTGACAATGTGTTGGTCACTCACGAACTTCTAAATGGGTATGGTCGTAGCCAGGTATCTCCTAGAGCTATGATGAAGCTTGACATCAGAAGAGCTTATGACACTGTGTGTTGGGAAGCTTTAACTGGTATTATGAGTTTAATGGGGTTTCCTTGCCATTTTGTTAGTTGGATATATACGTGTATATCCACTGTATCTTACTCCCTATGTTATAATGGGGGCAATGTTGGTTACTTCAGAAGTAAAAGGGGAATCAGGCAGGGGGATCCAATGTCCTCCTATCTGTTTATTATTGTCATGGAATTTTTTACTCAACTTATAAACAAGCAAGTCAGACTGAATAAATTTGAGTTACATCCCAAATGCAGGAATCCTAACATTACTTCGCTGCTCTTTGCTGATGATGTGATTCTTTTCATGAAGCCAACTGTCTCCACTATAAACTGTTTCAAAGACATTCTAACCTCCTTTGAGAATTGCACTGGTCTTCAGGTCAACAGCAGTAAGTCTTACCTCCTGGTGGCTGGTCTAAATGAGATTGATAAGCGGACCATTTTTCATGATTATCAGCTTCCCAACCTTCCTGATGGTACCATACACTTGGGCATTCCATTGTCATCTAGGAAAATTGGGACCAGTGCGTGCTTACCACTCTTTGAAAGAATTACTGAGGCCATGAACAGGTGGGCAAGCAACAAGATATCTCAGGCTGGTAGATCAACTATCATTAAATCAATTATACAGGCCATGACGGTGTATTGGAGCAGATGCTTTTTGCTGCCATCTTCTCTACTGCAGAAAATTAGGAAAGCTATGAATCACTTTCTTTGGACTGGAAATATGTACTCAACCAAACTTATTCCTATTGCTTTTGCCAAAGTGGAAAAACCACTTAAACTTGGTGGGTTGGGGTTTAAGTGTTTGCCTATTTGGAATCAAGCTGCCTTTTCTAAGCACTTTGATAATCTGATTAATGACAGGCCTAACATTTGGGTTAAGTGGGCGAGGAAACATCACCTTGGAAATAAACATTTTTGGCTTATGGATCCTTCTCCTCTGTGTGGCTGGGTGTGGAGAGCCATCCTTAATCTAAGAAGCATTCTACTTCCCCATGTCCAGCTGATCATTTCCCCTGACTGTGATGCAAGGTTCTGGTTTGATCCTTGGGTGAGAAGAGGTGTGATATTGTATAACATGCTTACTTATGATCAGGTAATTCAAACTGGCATCCCTATTAATGCAAGTGCTAATGATTACTGTGTTGATGGTGTCATTATATTGCCTTACACCTCCAACCCTAACATCAATCAACTATGGGAGTCTGTGAAAGCCTACAAGTTACCATCTGTTGGTAGTGGTTATGTATGGGCAGCAAAACATGAAAGGCATTCAATAGCTTGCATTTACAAAGCACTAATTGGTGAAACAGGTAACTCTGAATTTAGATGGCATTCAAGAGTGTGGAATAGCTTTACGTCTCATAGCCTCAATTTCTCTTTGTGGAAGACTCTCAGAAATGCTTTGATGACAAAGGTGAAATTATGTAGTAGAGGTTTTACAGTGGACTTGAGGTGTGTTTTCTGCAATATTGTTGCTGAAGATACTGACCACCTGTTTTTTGGCTGTGGGTTTACATCAAAAATTTGGAAAGCTTGTCTCAATAGTGCTGGCTACAATGATACCATACTGCATGGTGATGCTGAGTGGAATAGGTTGTTCAGGAAGACTAGGTGGATGACTTCAACAACCTTGTGGCATTTGTTAATATTGAAGGTTTATGTGAATGCAATTTGGGAAGAGAGGAATGCAAGGGAATTTGATAACAATAGGAAGTCTGCTACTGCCTTAATTAGTGTTATTACAGCTAAGGTTAGGGAGAAGGCTTCACATCAATCTGCGTATGATACTATGGATTAAGGGGTTGGTGTATGTACTTGTGTTCTTGCTTGTTTGTCTTGTGTTTTTCTTTCAATTCTAGGTTGTATCTCTGTGTTTGTTGGAGCAGTTTGGCCTGCTCTGTTTTGTTTACTGTTTGTGTGTTTAATAAAGATGGTTAGGGTCCATTCAACCCTCCTTGCCGTTCAAAAAAAAAATACAAGCGTAAATAAATACATTTTAACTAATGAACTAAACAAAGATTCACTTTTATCTTATATTAACATGATAACTAAATAACTAATTAGCATTTAACTATAACTAAATTACATAATTATAACAAATTAAAATTTAAGACAAATGTAAACATTATACTAATTAAAAGAACAAGTGTTAATACATGAACATGACAAAGTGACAAGTGTTTAAATTGTAAGACAAGTGTAAAAATTTAATTTAGTTTTGTTTTTGTTTTTATTATTCAAATAATTTCAGTTTATGAAGATCTTCTTTTCACATTTTTTTTCCTTTTCTTTTTCAATATCTAAAGCCATGAAAATCTAAAACACACTTCCTCTAAAAACCAAAATCATGAAATCTGTAGCGTTCAAATCAATATCCACCTGCACATCTCCAAAAAATTGAAAGCCTGCACATTTTCTAACATGTAGTCAAATTATTTTAAAACTTGCATCAAAAACAGTCTGCACATTTTCAAAATTTGAATCAAACTTGCAAAAGTTCTGAAGCAAGTCAGTTTCCAAGCAAATTTGTTTAAATTTGCATTACTCCAAATCTGGAATTCTAAAGCAGCATGCATGCAGTTTAAATAAGGAGCAATTCAAGTTTGATAAAAAAGGGGGAACTGCATATTTCCAGTTTTAAAAGCTTTTAATCTGGGCTCTGTCTTCTTCCTTATTTTGGTGAGTAACTTCACTTTTAGTGAGTTTAAGTATTTAGATCTGTTGCATGATAATTTCTCTGTTATGTATGTGTTTTATTTTTACATTTTTATTTATTTATTTAGTAGATCTTCTATGAATATATGAATGGATATATTTTGTGTGCATGCTGTGGTCTCTGTACTACTGTTCTTAGTTCCAGGGTTAGAAATTGTTCAAAACCCATTATCGTGTGATGTATTCAATGTTAGTATTTAAGATTCAAATAAATTATGTTTTTTGTATTAAAAATTTAGGTTTAAAAATTTATTCAGGTTAAAATGACTTTGTATTTTCTCTGAAATTTAAGAAAAACAGAGAAAAATTTAATCTAAGTCAAAATTCAAACTTTTTAAATCATTGTTTCAGGATTACAAAATAATTACCTAATTAAAAACTAGATTTTTAATACTAAAATCAAGAATTTTAGCAGTCAGATTTAGGTGAAGTTCTTGTATGAACAGAAAAGGGAAAATTCAGGATTTCTAGTGATCTGTTGATTTTGGAGGTCGAGCTTTCTGCTTGGAGATGGAAGGATGATCAGTGAGTAGGAAAAAAATGGTGGAAGTGTAGGCGAATCACTATGGAAGAGGTGGTGGTGGATTATCTCCTGTAGCCCTAGTTTTAACTAGGCATTTTGTGTGGGTCAGTACGGCCAGTTGGGAGGATCGAGTCGATTGAGTTTCTGGGGAATGATAGTAGATTGTGAGATGAACTCGTGACCGGTGGTATAAGGATTCTGATGGTTGGAGCACGGTGGGAAAGGGTTTGACAGGTTTTGGGAGGTGGGGGTTCTTGCTGTTCCAGGTTGGAAGTTGAGAACTCGAATTCAAATTTCGAGTTTAAAGTGATGATCAGATGATCTTGTTTGGATGGGGAGAAGGTTTCTGATTTGGGACGACCACCAGAGATGGTCGGAGGTGATCGAAGTCACCGTGCATATGCACGGTGCACTTTGTTTCTGGTGAGGAATGAATTGTTGGAGTTGTGGAGTTGTGACTCGGGAGTGACTCGAAGCATGTGGGGGAGTTACTCGAAGCAGGGGACTTGTTGACTCGAAGAGGAATGTAGATGGCTCGGGTTTAATTACGGGAACAGGTTTTAACTGAAACCTGTGCCAATTTGTTCTGTAAATTTTTAAAAACCGAAATTTAAATGTGAGCAAGATTTAAATAAGTTTAAGCCTAGATTATTAAACTGGAATTTTCAAGTTTAAGTTGAATCTTAAAATTTAGATAAGATGAAGTTTTAAAATTTGATTTGGTTAATTACTTTAGAAATGTTTAAGTAGTTAAAATCTTTAAAATAAGTTTTTAAAATATAAGTAGAGGTTTAAAAATCTAGGGGTTTACCTGAATTAAAATTTAAATATGTATTTTCATTTTGGATTGTAGGAAAGTTTTAGAATTTCAAATGATTTAAACTATTTTGAATGTTTAAAAAGTAATTTAGTTTGATTTGATGAATTTAGTTTTAAAACTTTCTAAACTTCTTTATTAATTGAGAAATTCTTAAACTTGTGAAATGAAAGGTTTAAAAATGTGTTTTAAAACATTGTTAAAGATAACTTGAACCCAATTTTAAATCTTAAATTTCAAAATTAAATTTGAAATTAAATTTAAAATAATTGTTTTAGTATTTTGTAAATGGTAACTTGATTAGTAACAAAGTTGATTTTTAAGTAAATCAGAATTTAAAGATTTGTATTCATTAAATCTATAAGGAATTTAATGGATAATTATTTTATTTTATTAATTAATCATTTGGATTAATTAAATAAGTAATTAAAGGTTTAAACTAATTAATTAATGGTTGAGGTTAATTAATTAATTAACTTGTAATTAATTAATGATGATAAGCAAGATTTATATGATGTGAATAATTAATTTAATTCATTTTAATTAATTAAAGATGATGTAACTAATTTAATTCATTTTAAATTAATTATAGATAGTATGATTATAGGTCATTGCTTATGAATGGTTGTTATTGGTTGCTTTGAATGGTTTTAAATCTCAGCTATGAGATTAATAATGTTGAGTGATGTGGATGTATTGGTTGCATTATGATGGTGATTTGGGTTATCTTTGATAGTGATAAATGTGGATTATCTATGGTTATGATAATGATAATTCTGTTGTGAATCTATGAGTTATCTATCTGTGTGTATTTAGATAATTAGATTAAACTGTTTTAAACTTTAAATCAACTTGGACCTAAAAGGCACGCTTTGGATTTCGATGAGACCGGGATCGGGTTTCCATATTTGGAATCCGAAAACCACATCGATTCCAATTAAACGTTAGGTCGTTAATCCAAGTGGAGCGAGCGAAGACTCGAGGTGTAAGGGCTATACGTCAGTATAACTCTGTGGGTGATTCCATAATGAGTTTGACGGAATAGTACTTATAGATTCGAGATTGAGATTTAGAGTGCAAGGGTTATCGTCGTTAACTCTGAGGGTGATTCCAAAACGAGTGTAACGAGATAATGCCTTCGGTTTCGTTCGAAACCGGAACGAACTTGTATGGATTGAATGCTTCCAGAACATCGTCAAGTGGATGATGAGCATTCTATGTGATGTGTCCTCTAAAGGTAATCGTAGCCTCAAGCCACATCAATCGGGAATGGCTAAAACAGGGGAGGTGCAGCAAGGCTTCGTGGGTAGCTCCCACTGGAGAGCAAGATTGATCCCTGTCTAGAGGTCCCTTTTTATTCGGCTTAGTGTGCAGTTGGAATCGCACGCCAACTGCGGGGTTGTCTTGTTCGGAACTATTCAGTAAGGAATGGGTACGGCCTTGTGTTGCAGGGGAGTGGGAGTACTCCTCGGTACGTTGATCTAGGCCACGTACTGTGACGGGCGGTACCCCGTTAGCCCTGCCATTGTATGGAATCCAAAATCCAATAAGTGCCAACGGTTTTGATTGTATTAGCCATTTTGTGGCTAGTAGCTGGAATTTAATCATGTAACAATTTCGGCTATTTCATATTTACTTAAAAACCCAAGACCTATTATAATATCACTTGATTTCCTATCAAATGTTTTGGTTAGCATAAGGTAAAAACTTTCCATGTTTATGTGTGGGAAGTCATACGTGATACCTTTCTTTTCAAAAGGTTTTTGAATGTTAAGCAACTTTAACCTGTTACTCACACCAGACCCATGTCTGACCCGGAGTTTATTTTTGTTTTCCATAAACTCTTGGGTACTCAAATTTTTACGAGTAGCCAAGGGATTCAGGTTAGCTTTGACGAATATTGGAGGAGCAATGGAGCAGGAGGCTTCTGCGTTAGATATTAGTATTCCGCTGTGTGTTCTGTGATTGTCTCTGAGATTGTATCATGTTGTAAATACTAGACAAGTGTTTATAACTGTCTATTATGTGTTGTATATCTGTGTACTCTGATAGTGATTGTAAATTATGTAATATTTTATGTTATTAATATAATTTATTCGTTCCGCTGTTTAGATTCTGATGTGTTGTTTCTTCTTCTTCTCTTTCTTTCTCTTTTCTATCCCTTTCTTTCTTATTAATGATGCAACTTCCTGGAGTTTGGAAGTTGGGTCGTTACAATTTTATAAATTCAATTTTGTAGATCGGATTGCATGTTTGAATTCGAAATAGGAAATCATGAATTTTAATGTATATATCACCATTTTTAGTTTGAAAATCCATGGGTTTTCTAGAGTTGGACGGCTTGACCAATTTGGTCGATTTCCATTGATCAATGACGAATTGGCCGTCGTGACTGGGTCTGAAGGTCGAGGGAAAGATGAGGATCATCAGAAAATGGTGCTCGAATTTGTAGAGGGTCGGTGTGGCCATGCAACGACGAAGTAGGGTTTAATACCCTAGTTTGTCAACGAGGTTTTAGTGGGAATTGCGGTGATGAGACTTGATCGATGACGATCACGAGGCATGTTTAAGGAGCTGGAGGTCGAGACGGAGTTGTGGTGATGAAGGCAAGGTGTCTCGAGGCATAGATCGTCGGAGGTGGTTGAATTTCTGGTGGTGTAAGTTTCCAGGCTGTGTGTTTTTGGGTCGTTTTCGATTCTCGATCGAATCGAGACATCTGGGTGTTCGCGTGGTGTTGCCGAGGTTTAGGTCGACTGGTCGGAGGCCGAAGCAGGGTTCGTCGGCGATCAGGGACGATGTGCACATAAACGTGCACATTTTCGTGCATTTGGAAGTTGGTTTGGAGAAGAAGAGGTGGTGCTCGGGTTTAAGCTCGGGTAGGCTTGAGTTTTTCTAGAAGCACGGGTGTAGTGGAAGTCACGGGTTTTGATCGGGTGATTGAGAGTTTTGCTCGGGTTTGTGATGTACAAGATTAAGGCTTGTACAGGAAGTTTTAAAAAGTTTTGAAACAAAGAAATTCTGAATTTTGAAATGTTTCTAAGTTTTAAAACAAAGTAAAACAAGTTTTTACTTATAAAATTAATTAGTTTTCATGGATAAGTTTTTAGTAAGTTTTATATATATTGAAATATAAAGGTTTTAAGGGTAGGATAAGTGAGTTTTCAAAGTGAGGTTTGTTTTAAAAATTTATTAAATAACTTTTAAAAGTTTTAAAAGTTTTTAAAGTTCATTAGATGTTCAATTTTTTTAATTATAATTGATTTCTAACATGTCATATTTTAAATAAAGTTTAATGGTAAGGATTTCATAATCAATTATAATAAAAAGGTTATCTTAGAATTTTGTTTTATTAAATCTAAGGCAGTAAACAAATTAAGTGAAAATTAAGAGAAGTAATTAAGAATTAATTACTTAGTATAATTAATTAGAGGATTGATTAATTAAGGAAATTTATTAAGGGTTAGTTAATTAATGAGTGTGTTTAATTAAAGGATAATTAATCAATGTTAGTGATTATAAGATAATTAATTTGAGTAATAAATTTAGGATCAATGTAACTAATGTGTTTGGGTTAAGGATAATTAAATTGTGAAATCAATTAAAGGTTAATTACTTAGTGTAATTAGTGGATAATTAATCAAGGGTGATTAATTTAGATGGATAATTAAAGGATCATCAATTAATTAATTGGTTTGTAATTAATTAATGTTATGTATGGTAATCTAAGTGATTAAAGTTAGTAATTAATTTATTAGAGATTAATTGAATTAATTGGGAAACGGTAAATCTTGCTTATGAATGATGGAATCATATTGAATACCATGGAAAATGTGATGTTTCTGATATGGTATGTTTTGTGATATGATTGGGTTGAACAGTGATATTTTGGGTTATCTATTTGAGTTGAATTGTTATATGGTATGATATTCTGAATATGAATTGTATTGTTTTACAACTTAACAATTTGGATTTGGAATGATATTGGATTCGAAGAGACCAGGTACCCGAACCTACTTTGATTTGTAATCTCTATATAATTCTATATAGATTTGATATGTGAAATCAATGGGCTGGAATAGAATGATTTAAGTAAATTGGGCGAATTAATCTAAGTTTTGGTACTTAGACATTGACGTGTGTGAAATAAATATTGTCAATAACAAATTGTGAATTTGTAAATTTATACGAGTTACCCCGGGTTTTTATAAGTATATTGCATCAGTATTTTCTTGTTAGATGGGTTTTACTCACGCTGGTTTCCAGCCTAACCCGGGTGTTACTTTGATGTAATGCTCGGGTCAGACCGAGTATTACATATTTTCAGGTAAGGACGTTCTGGAGCTCAGAAGGCGAGCTGGATGGAAGGAACATATGGAGAGTATCCTTTGTGATATATTGTTGTATATCTGGAACAAGTTATTTTAGCTGTCCAGTGGTTATGTAGTGTTGTAACTCTGATATATTAAAATGTAAATTTACCGATATAGCTTTCTTTGTATAGATGATATTATTTGTTATTATATTTTATCCGCTGCGAATGTGAGATGTTGGTGTTTCTGTTTCTTCTTTTTCTTCTGTCTCTTTCTTCTTTCCCCTAACTATCCAAAATTTTCGGGATCGAAAATTTCTGGTCGTTACATTCTTCCTTGATTCGAATCTCACCATTGCTAGGCCGATATTCTGGTTGCTCCTCTTCATTACTAGAGAGAACAATGAGGCTATTATTCTTGCCCAAATTTTCTCTAGGGGTCTCCTCTTTCGTATGACTTCCCCTATATGGTTTCTACAAGGCAAACAGTTGTTCTTTTAGACACAAGTAGTAGGTAATTTCTAGCGTATTCGTAGGTAGAGAGTTTTGGTCAATATTTAGAAAGATATTTCAAGATTTATTTCTAAAGATAACTTTTAAAATTCTTTGGATAAAATATTTTATTATTTCAAAATTCTTTGAAAATTTTATCAAAATATTCTTTTCTTTACAAGTACACACACACATACATACATATATATAAGGTAGTTACTAACCCTATCTCTTATGAGTTACTCATTCAAGGGTATTACAAACCCTATCTCTGATGAGTCCTTTACCCCTATCAGGCTCAGGTATTTGCTAAACCTAAGCTTTGATACCACGTTGCAAGGACCCGGTTTCTTCAACTCTCGAAAATCAACACTAATACATCATCAGTATTCATAGGCCGTAAATCCAAGTGTCCCAAATAGATTCTTAAGGGTAAGAAAGAAAATAATGACAGAACATAATCACATATATGTTATTTTCATAAAACCTTTTTACAGTGGAAATAAAAATACATTTATCAGAGTTAAAACGTGGATAGTTATAAATATCTATCGTTAGATATGCGGAATACTCTAGTACAAGAGTGTGGTGGAAATGGACTAAAATCTTCAAAAATTCTTCTGACTCAATGCTTTGAGCTCCACTCAGCTTTCTTCTAAACTAAACCTGACTACTAGGTTGCCCAAGGAAAATTAGGGCTCCTAGAGTTTAATGAAAAGGAAAATAAACTTCGGATCAGTCATGATACTGATGTGAAAACTCAAAATACGCGTTTTGAAAATAAAAAGGTATCTCATAAGACCACGTCGCACATAAAAATGGAATAGGTTTTTACCTTATGATAACCAAACCATTTTATGTCAAAATACTTGATATTATTTTAAATGACGTATCTTTTAAAACGTTTGTAAGTGAATTTATTAATCTTAGAGAAATCGTGACCACTATTAAACTCCAGCATACTGGGCTCTATAAAACAAAATGGCAAGCACTTATTGGAGAATGGATTACATACAAATGACCAGGTAAAGGGACTACCTTCCGGTAGTACATCGCTAGAGGAATGTACCGAGGCCCAACTGATCGTCCTCTACCAACACAGGACCAACCTACCTCTTCCTAGATAGTACTGAATATGTCATCATCCTGTTCGTTACCAACCTATCTGAGGATCCTTGTAGCATACGTCCACATTAATTTAAACCCAAAAGTCATAATGGGTAGAAATATATTTAGAAGGGGATGTTTGTACACTAATGGTTGCGAACCACATATCCTTGCTGCATCTACCCTGTTTTGGCCATTTCGAATGTGAGACTTGATGTAGCGATTACCTTTCACTTTGCACATTCCACTTTGAATGCCACATTGCCATTCCATCGATCCATATTGACTTCCACCAACATACAACCTCCGAGCTCATACATCTCAAAGAAGGGTGTTAAGCTAAGAGAAGTTTCCTTCTTCGCCACCAAATAGATGTATATTTATAAAAGTCAACGATGAAATATTAATAATGCAATGTTAGACATCCATCCATACAAGTTCATTGTGGGACTGAATGAAACTAAAGGCACTCCTCCTACTACCATTAGTAGCCAGTAGTCCATGCAACCTAAAGTGTTTTAGAAATGAAAGGACCACTGCTGCTTTAGTATTTGGGAGCTAAAGAGAATTATGAACAAGTAGTCCTTTCACCTTAGAAATCTTCGGTCTTCATCCTTCATTTTCTTTATCAAGCCTTCATTTTTCGAATGCATACATTGTTTTGAAGTGGTTTTTGGATAGGAATCACTCAAATCCGACCTAGATTTCTCCAAAACAATCATCGATTAAAAAGAGGTTATGTGAATAGGGAATCAATTCTTAATTGATTAAGTTCATTCTATCAAAATCTCTTTTGGAGATATATATTTCTAAAATATTCTTTTCGGTATATACAAAATTATTAAACCTCTCTTATTAAATCCTTTGTTTTTTTAAAATCTTGTTAAACTGGAATAAATTCGAAAGCATTTCAGTTTTTACTTAGGAAAACGTTTCCAAATCATTTCATTTATGTGTTAACAAAGATTTCTTAGTACAAAACTCAAATTTTTTATTAAAGTAAAACCAGGTTCTCTAGGATGTTAATCAAAAACTAGTATATTTCAAGTGAGCAAAATCTATAGAAATCGTCTAATTCTACCCAATATCCATTTTCGTATTCAACAAATACTATGTGCGGAATAACAACAAAATCACCTTTTAAATTCTACACATAGTACGAGTTCTCTCTTTGGGCTTTAAGATCAAGTATAAGAAGACCATCTCTAAAATCAAAGTTATATTTAACTTAAATTTGGAAAATTTAATCTTTTGATACGTAACTCGTTTCTTACATTTCGATCTCATCTATCCCTTGCCCAAAGAAGAGGCCAGGTGAGCTCGGGTACTGGTTGCTCATGAAATTATACTTAGTTTAAACATCTCACATCCAGATCGCAAGAATAGAAAAATCCAGTCTACTCGTTGGCTTTTAGAGTCAAGATGAAATCACTTAATGATGATAGCTTTTCTTTAAACTTTTATTTTAATTCTTATTAAATAACTAAAAAACTTCCAAATCATTATTAAAACACTTAATTATTCATTTGAAAATATTTATAAAATATTTGAATAAGAATTGTGAAGTTTAAAGCTATATTTGAAAAGTTAGAGAAAAGTGCTGTAGATAAGTGTTGCGGAAAGTGCTTTTTAAGCTATATTGATCAAAACGATTTTTTATTATCTGAAAATTCATTTTTATAACTCAATTAACTTTTATAATATTTAAAGATTCATAAGGTTTATTACACATTTTTAAACAATTTTAAAATATTATTTTCAAAGAAATCCAGTTTTGGATTCTGAGCTACAAAACCCTAATTTTTCAAAAAGCTTGTCTTGCTTATTTCTCAAAATCTACTCATCAAAATCTTGATTTTCCTTCTTCTTTGGAAAATTATTTATATAATAGTTCATTAATACTTATCTTGAAGAATTCTAAGCTATATTACATGTTTTACACTTGTTTGACTTCATGGCGTGAAATCGCGAACTATCCTTACGCGACGCGGCTATTTTTGACTAAGTTTTCAATTCTCATTCAAATTTCATGAAAAAACTTTTAAGTCTTTATAAAACATTTCAAAGTTATTTTAAACCATTTTTAGAGAGGTTTAACATTTCAAGGAAAGTGATTTTCTTTGTGCTTATCGATGTATATTTCTATGACTTGCATATATGTTCAACATTCATATTTAACAACCATAATCAAAAATCATAGTCAAACATATATGACACCCAATAGCATATAATACTACGGTTTAGGAGTTCTCACCTTTATTTTCCCATCGAGCTAATATAAAATCTGCTATAGCTCCGCTATCACGAAATCTTACCTCGCGCTCACTAATGCTATTTCCTTTGGAGGACTCAGCCTTGTCTAGGGTTCTCGCGGCCATAACTTAAGAGGTGGGAGGGCTCAACCTATGATGGTGGTGGGCTGTGGCCGCAGGTTTGAGTGGTGATAAGGAGGCATTTTGACTTGTTTTTTAGGTGTGTTGACATTGCAAACCACTGTATTTATTTTGCTAATATATTGTAATAAATTTTGCTCATTATTTTAGTTAGAGGAGGAGGCCATTAAAGAGCATATGAACAAGAAGAAGAAGCTTAAGAATATGAAGAATAGTGTGAGAATTTTGTAAGGTATGGCCTTGTATTTATAGCCTTGGAAGCCTTAACGGCTAAGCAACTTCTAAAAAATATCCTTATTTCATCTCCACTTTTCTACACATCATTCCACACGTCAATACCTCTGCCTCCATGTGCTTCATCACTTCATTCACTTCATGTATGAATATATTGACTCATCTAAGCTTAAGGAGGAAGCTTGCTTAAAATATCTTATATCTTTTATATGTACGTATTTTTAAGTGTATAATACATATATATGTATGCATATTTTCATGTGCATTTTATTAGATGCATTTATATGTTATATATGTCTACATGACGTATAAACAACGTTGCATTGATTCTAAACAACTTTCGTTTGTTAAATCATTGAAATCCGGAGAACCGTTATCGGTCACATTTTCACTTATTTTTTTACGTACATATATTTGTAAATGAAATTTGAAAAACATTTTCTTGTCGTTTTAGATGAATGAAAATGATCGTATTTAAATTATAAAACCATGTGAATTCATATTAACAATTATTTACAATAATTGCTATTGCAAGGATAAAGCGATATCGGTTTTATATTTTTTGTTTAAAATCAAATATATCTCCTTATAAAACTACTATAAATGATCCATTATCACTTTATAACTATTCAAAATGAATTATCCTTATTTAAAATAATTATTTGGACAATTAAAATAATTATTAAATCATTAAATCATTAAGTCATGATTTAGTTTAATAAATCTATATTTAAATACGATGCCCCTTATCGATATAAATTTTGAGGAAAAAATTTTTGTGAATATTTATTTAAAATAAATTTACTATTACTTATTATAGCTTGAAACGATATTATCTATACTATCATCTTTTATTTAAAAATAAATACAATTTATCAAAGTGATAAATTAGTGGTTCATTACAAATTGGCCCCCTCAGTTTTGAGAAAATCGGTCTTTGACGCCCCACCTCTATACCCACGCTAGCCAAGAACACTACGAAGTAATGCTATCAACTAGCACGGAGAATAAGGCTATTGAGGAGCGACCATCCGTGTAATTTCTTTGTGCGGGCGCCGATATGTCAGATAGTAAAGCATATTTCATTTAAGGAGGAAATTCGACATACCGATACAAACTCAAAGCTATGACACAGTGGCTATATATAATCTTCGGGACCAAATATAGAAATAGACATAACATAAATCAGTCACAGATAATTCATATCACAAAGGTGGAAACAGATATGAATATTACACATAAAAGTGTATATCAAAGTAGTGGTCAAACAAGATCCACAATAACACAAAAGAATAGATGCAAGTGCATGACAAAAGAATATGTATACATCAAGGAGTCAATATCTCAAATGTATACAAACAAAAACTACAAGCTAAGTAGTTAAGCAAAAGTCAGAAGATGGTTCCAGATAGGAATTTATGAGGAAGCACCTGTAATATCTCAGTCTGACCCGAGTGTTATTTAATAAGAAAATAATAAACGGATCAGTCTAGTTATAATTATCAGATAAAATGAGATATAATAAGAGATATAATAAAAAGACGTATGATAACCAAAAATGTCATACTACGACAAGTATACATTCGAGAACCACGAAAGTCATACAAAATCCCAAGAATCTCATAGCATCAAAAAGAATATCATATTCTTTATTTTATTCACCAAGCCACAATAAATGACATACATATCAATGCCAATTGAAAAAGGCGGTGAAACCTAAATTCTAGAAATCATCTTATAGAAATCCAGAAATCAAAAGAAAAGGTTGGCCAAGACATTGATGTAGTGCAAACGGGACATCCAATGAATCCAAAAAGCCAAGACATAGATGTAGTGCAAATGGTACATCCAATGAATCAAAAAGCAAAGACATTGATGTAGTACAAACGGAACATCCAATGAATCCAAAAGCAAAGACATTGATGTAGTGCAAACGGTACATTCAATGAATCAAAAAGCAAAGACATTGATGTAGTACAAACGGTACATCCAATGAATCCAAAAGCAAAGACATTGATGTAGTGCAAACGGTACATCCAATGAATCAAAAAGCAAAGACATTGATGTAGTACAAACGGTACATCCAATGAATCAAAAAGCAAAGACATTGATGTAGTACAAACGGTACATCCAATGAATCCAAAAGCGAAGACATTGATGTAGTGCAAATGGTACATCCAATGAATCAAAAAGCAAAGACATTGATGTAGTACAAACGGTACATCCAATGAATCAAAAGCAAAGACATTGATGTAGTACAAATGGTACATCCAATGAATCCAAACATATAAAAAGTACATGGGTCGCTAGCCCACAAAGAAATGAGATGAAGCTCAATAGAATGAGGTACAGTCCTCCACGTGGACAAAGAGACATCGCACACTGCTAGTCTAAACTATAAAATGATCATCATCGATCAACAAGAAGTGTCAATTACAGTAAGCTAGTAAATATATGAGCTTAGCTTCATGTCCCATAACCACTAGCTTAACTTAAATATTTACGAACAAATTGTAGATCTCCACTAGGAAATTGTCACAAGAGATTCAATCGAACAAGTCCAAGAATTAACCGACGAAGTAAACGCAAGCGTTTCATACCACTCGTTTTACTAAGCCGTTTAATTAGATTTCTCATACGAGTGAGGTAAAGGTTTGTATATACTAATAGATTGGAAAACGGTTTTATAAACGAATTTGGTATTAAAATAGTATTGAAATCGTTTGAGGAAAGAGTTTTGATATTTACTACTAGTATAGAAAACCTTTATATTTTTAAAGTGACAAATCACGAAGAAGATTGTAAGAACAATCAATCACAAAAATTCACATACGAAGACGTCAATAAAATCCAAAGAAACCGATAAAGAATCCATCGAAATAGATATTCAAAAATCCCTAAAAAGGAGTCATCAAAGTCATAATAAATGATAACAACAAATAGGATCATCGTGATCGATTCAAATGGGAAATTCAATCCCAAAAGGAAAAGTGGGCTGAAATAACAAATTCAGTTAACCAAATAGAGATTTTCAGTTGACTAAACAGCAAATTCAGTTGACTAAACAGAGAATTTCAGTTGACTGAATTCTGCCTGGAAACTTTCTATTTCTAGGTTCAGTCGACTGAACAGAGATTTCAGTCGACTAAACCCTGCCTGGAAACTTTCTGTTTCCTGGTTCAGTCGACTGAACAGAGATTTTCAGTCAACTAAACCTTGCATGGAAACTTTCGGGTTCCAGATTTAGTCGACTGAACACAGATTTCAGTCGACTGAATCATGCCTGGGCTGTTTTTCAGCCTATCCAAATGAAGAGCAAACTCTTTCAAAATGCAACCGGACGAACATTGGCTCTAAGGGTTTATGCCAATCAGCAACCAGGCCCTATATGCTCCTCGATGCATCGCCAAAAGCATGATCAAACATCCATAAAAGGATTTTCACTCAAATTTGACTTAAAACCCCAAAAATTGAAATATTCACAAAACCAATCCAAATCAAGAGCAAATGCACATGAAGAAGTGTTAGGAATTCATACCCAACAACCAAAGATAATTATAGTCATAGATGTGAGATAAAAATCTCACTTTTGAACCCAAAACTATGAAGAAGAAGTTATAGAGCAATGGCAAGAACAATCACACTTCAATTCCAACCCCACAAGCTTGAATCTAAGCTTAAAAGAGAAAATTTCCTAAGTTAGGTTTAGGAATTTCTGAAATTGGAAGGAGAATCAGTTGGAGAAGAAGAAGAGAAGGCTTACCAAAGCTTCTTCTTTGAATTTGGAGTTGGAGCTTGGATTTGCAATGAAACTAGGGCTTGGAATTTCTAATTTCCACGCTTTTCCCCCATTGTTGCTTAAAGCTTAAAGTGTTAGGAATATGAAATGAAGTAATGAAGAGTTGGAGTGGAGCTAGGGTCTTAAGATGGAACATTGGGCTGAAACCCAAACTCAAACCCAAAGTGAAAAAGTAGCAAAACTCTACTAACTCCAAACATATCGAAGCTTATACTCAAAAAGGTCGCAAACGGCATTTTGAACTCAATGGAAGTGGTCTCGAGTCCTAATTCGACTATTTGCAAAAAGTAGTTTTTCGGGCTAAGATCCGACGAACGATGAAATATTTAAATAAAATATTTAAATTTATAATCGATAAATATGCGGGTTGTTACAAACTCCCCTCCTTAAAGAAATTGCGTCCTCGCAATACTTAAGAAGAAAATAAGAAGTAACAACCATAGAAGCATATCAACACAAAAGAAAATTTGAAATAGGAAGTTCACCATAAGGAGCATGAAAGAGTAAGCCTGAACGGGTTCGCACAGTGAATTCTCTGGATTCCCAAGAGCAATCCTTAGGATTTGAGAACTATTGAACTCTCGCAAAAAGAACATCTTTATTTCGAAGGCACTCAACCTCCGAAGCAATGATGCGAATAGAATATAACTCTAAAGTCAAATCTTGTAAAACTTCACTTCCTTTAATAATACCGGCCTCAAGAATAAAAATCGAAATCCCTAAGGCATTTCCGTAGTAGAAAGACGTGAGAAAACGTCATGAATAACAGAAAATTGAGCCGGTGCAATGACGTAGTCCAAAAACGGTACTCACGAGAAACTAGAAACTCGAATAATTTAGAACACCGACGTAGTACAAAAATGGTACGTCCAATGAACCGATAAACCGGAACAACGATGTAGTATAATAACGGTACATTCATTGATCCAGATAAGACGGAACATCGATGTAGTATAATAACAGTACATCCGATGAACCGAACACCATAAAAGAACATCGGACGCTAGTCCATAAAAGAAATGAGATAAAACTCAATAAAACGAAGTATATCAAAACGTCCGATGAACTTAATACAAAAAAGATAATTCCATATAGACATCATCAAAGAATCAACAACTTGTTGCCTACGACAAAGCGCATTGGCAACACGATTTCCAGAATATCAAGATCATAAGATGCCAGGAACTCGAGTCGACATGAAGTTCCTTATGAGAGAATAAATATTCCAAAGATTTATGATCGAGGTGGAGAACAAATTTCTCCCCCAAAAATGATGATGCCAAACTCTAAAAGCAAAAACAATAGCTGCGAGCACTAGATCATGAGTGGCATACCTAGTCTCAATCGGCTTTTAATGATTTAGAAGCACAAGTGATAGCACGTTATCTTTTGCAAGAGAACGGCATCCAAACCAATACGATTAGCATTGGTACAAAAGATAAAGTCTTGGTTCCCTTCGGGAATCACAAGAATAAGAGTATCGAAAAGAAAGAATTTCTTTTAAATAATCTTCTTTCCTGAAAAGTTAAAACTTTCAAAATTACATTTATCTTTATGTAATAATCTTTCTAGAAAATTTACATTTTTACAAGTCAATATATCCTGTCTGATTGTTCCATCAAAGCGTTTAGGAAATTCCTATCGATAACGTTGATCAAGCGCATCGACCAAAATTCTTAAAACACTAAAGGGGCAATACAATCACAAAATTATCTTTTATAGGATAAACATGTTTCTAAAAACTTTTGAAAATTCTCTTTGTTCGTTCTAAAAATAGAAATCCTATTTATACTTATAAATAAATCTTATGAAAAAGATTTGCAAAAATTTTAAATTGCTAATTTCATCCAAAATCAATAAACACAAGAATGGTCTCATCGAAATACTCATAGAATACTCGGCTTATAAAATGGATGAAATAAGCTGGATAAACTGAATGATATAATAAGTCATTCATATGAATCGTAACGAGTGCGGAAGGCGGTAAGTGGAATGCTAACTCCCGCAACTCGTAGCCAAATGAAAATCGGTGGCAAGGTCGAACTAGAAAGACCTTAACACCACGCAAAAGATTTCTTAGGTGATAATCCTAAGACAAGCTCAAAAAATACCACAAAATTCTCAAACTACATGAATGAGAGAAATAACACTTTCCCCATCATGTGAGCTTAAAGAATAAAATGATGTCATCAAGTTGGAATCAAAATCACAAAGGAAAAAATAGAAATCTGCTTAACAGATTGAAAATACCGAAGACGAACAGTCCACACGGGTCAAAGGATATGGCTTCATAATAATTAAGCCAATCTTCACAAAAGTCAATTCCGAAGCATAAGTCAAAATCGGCTCGGAGAGAAAAATCACATAAAATAATTTTGACATCAATAGAAAGAAAATTAAGTGTTGCGGATCCACTAATCCGGATTCGCAATCCTCAAAGAAGTCATCAAGCCCATAAATGTTTAAAGAAAAAGAATCACAAGTTCTCTTGTTATAAAATAACGAGATGATTATATCAACAAGAACTTGAAAAGGATAATCACAAAACAAATGAAATCAAGGACTGAACGAGAAATACCTTGACCAAGAGAAGAGTTGCCAGGGGCTTGTAGCTTTTCTTCTCTCTTGCTTGGAAGCTTAGGACACGAAGATAAAAGATGACCCGAACCTTTGCAATAACGACAAAAGAGGGGTTTCGGGCAATCCCTTGCATGGTGGTCTGTGGAACCACAATTGTAGCATCGTCCACGACTAAAGGTAGGAGTCTTTGCTACCGGAGTTTGTTGCTTCCCTTTCTTATTAGAATTGGGGCCTTTGAATTTGATAGGCCTCTTCAAGTTATTGTCGAAGTTCTGTTGGGCACGCACCACTTCAACGTCACCTTCATTATCGGCCTCTTCAAGACGAAGAGCGATATCAATAAGCTGATCAAATGAAACCTCAAGTTTCAGAAGCAATGGCTTCTTAAGATTCTTATTCAAGCCATGGACAAATCTCTGATTTTTCTTCAATGGGGTATTAATGTACTCAACCCCGTATTTGGACAGAGATTCGAAAGATGCGACATAGTCTGTCACAGAAGATTCACCTTGAACAAGGTCAATAAAACGCCGTGCTAAAGTTACTTTTCAGCCTCCGGCACGAATTTCAATTCGAATCTTTCTCGGAATTGCTCCTAAGTGAGATCTGCTTCAACGATTTTAGAAATTAAAAGCTCATACCAACCTAATGCTCTTTCTTGGAGCATGCTAGAAGCCACTTGGACTCGATGTAGATCAATAAGGTTCATGCGAGAAAAGATGCGATCGCATGATTTGAGCCAAGCCTGAATTTCTATAACACTCTCGGATCCTTTGAATGGCCTTCCACCCAAATCGGTATAGTCTCTGCACAAGCGTGCAAAACCAGATCTAGGATGAGTAGGCTCTGGACCGGCTGCTTGAGCATTCTTTACTAGATCAAGAAGCTGTTGGGAAGACATAAAAACTCCATCTTGTGGAGTAGCAATAGATTGACCAGCACTGGGACGACCAGGTCTAACCATTTCTCTTCCTTAAGAAAGAAAGAAGGAAGAAGAAGAAGGTTATTCACAAAATGAATATCAAGCAATCTTGATAGATAAAACAAGGAATCATAAAGAAAATAGGCTGAATGGGTACGAGGACTGGAATAAAATCCTAAAGCACGACTCTTAAGATGGACTTAGGATGATGATCCTTGTTAAATAATTCTACATTGTTTCGAAGTTTGGCTCTGATACCAAGCTTTGACGCCCCACCTCTATCCCCACGCTAGCCAAGAACACTACGGAGTAATGCCGTCAACTAGCACGGAGAATAAAGCTGTTGAGGAGCGACCATCCGTGTAATTTCTTTGTGCGGGCACCAATATGTCAGATAGTAAAGCATATTTCATTTAAGGAGGAAATCCGACATACCGATACAAACTCAAAGCTATGACACAGTGGCTATATATAATCTTCGGAAACAAATATAGAAATAGACATAACATAAACCAGTCACCGATAATTCATATCACAAAGGCGGAGACAAATATGAATATTACACATAAAAGTGTATATCAGAGTAGTGGTCAAACAAGATCCACAATAACACAAAAGAATAGATGCAAGTGCAAGACAAAAGAATATGTATACATCAGGAGTCAATATCTCAAATGTACACAACCAAAAACTACAAGCTAAGTAGTTAAGCAAAAGTCAGAAGATGGTTCCAAATAGGAATTCATGAGGAAGCACCTGTAATATCTCAGTCTGACCCGAGTATTATTTAATAAGAAAATAATAAATGGATCAGTCTAGTTATAATTATCAGATAAAATGAGATATAATAAGAGATATAATAAAAAGACGTATGATAACCAAAAATGTCATACTACGACAAGTATACATTCGAGAACCACAAAAGTCATACAAAATACCAAGAATCTCATAGCATCAAAAAGAATATCATATTCTTTATTTAATTCACCAAGCCAAAGTAAATGACATACATATCAATGCCAACTGAAAAAGGTGGTGAAACCTAAATTCCAGAAATCATCATATAGAAATCCAGATATCACAAGAAAAGGTTGGCCAAGACATTGATGTAGTGCAAACGGTACATCCATTGAATTCAAAAAGCCAAGACATTGATGTAGTGAAAACGGTACATCCAGTGAATCAAAAAGCAAAGACATTGATGCAGTGCAAACGGTACATTCAATGAATCAAAAAGCAAAGACATTGATGTAGTACAAACGGTACATCCAATGAATCCAAAAGCAAAAACATTGATGTAGTGCAAACGGTACATCCAATGAATCAAAAAGCAAAGACATTGATGTAGTACAAACGGTACATCCAATGAATCAAAAAGCAAAGACATTGATGTAGTACAAACGGTACATCCAATGAATCCAAAAGCAAAGACATTGATGTAGTGCAAACGGTACATCCAATGAATCAAAAAGCAAAGACATTGATGTAGTACAAACGGTACATCCAATGAATCAAAAGCAAAGACATTGATGTAGTACAAACGGTACATCCAATGAATCCAAACATATTAAAAGTACATGGGTCGCTAGCCCACAAAGAAATGAGACGAAGCACAATAGAATGAGGTACACTCCTCCACGTGGACAAAGAGACATCGCACATTGCTAGTCTAAACTATAAAATGATCATCATCGATCATCAAGAAGTATCAATTACAGTAAGCTAGCAAATATATGAGCTTAGCTTCATGTACCATAACCACTAGCTTAACTTAAATATTTACGAACAAATTGTAGATCTCCACTAGAAAATTGTCACAAGAGATTCAATCTAACAAGTCCAAGAATTAACCGACGAAGTAAGCGCAAGCGTTTCATACCACTCGTTTTACTAAGCCGTTTAATTAGATTTCTCATACGAGTGAGGTAAAGGTTTGTATATACTAATAGATTGAAAATCGGTTTGAGAAAACGAGCTTTGTTACAAAATAGTGTTGAAATCCTTTGAAGAAAGAGTTTTGATATTTACTGCTAGTATAGAAAACCTTTATATTTTAAAGTGACAAATCATAGAAGTGATTGTAGAAACAATCCATCATAAAAATTCACATTCGAAGACGTGAATAAAATCCAAAGAAACCGATAAAGAATCCATCGAAATAGATATTCAAAAATCCCTAAAAAGGAGTCATCAAAGTCATAATAAACGATAACAACAAATAGGATCATCACGACTCGATTCAAATTGGAAATTCAATCCCAAAAGGCAAAGTGGTCTGAAACAACAAATTCAGTTGACTGAAAAGAGATTTTCAGTTGACTAAACAACAAATTCAGTTGATTAAACAAAGATTTTCAGTTGACTGAATTCTGCATGGAAACTTTCTGTTTCCAGGTTCAGTCGACTGAACAGAGATTTAAGTCGACTAAACCCTGCCTGGAAACTTTCTGTTTCCAGGTTCTGTGGACTGAACAGATATTTTCAGTCGACTAAACCTTGCATGGAAACTTTCGGGTTCCAGATTCAGTCGAATGAACAGAGATTTCAGTCGACTGAATCATGCCTGGGCTGTTTTTCAGCCTATCCAAATGAAAAGCAAACTCTTCCAAAATGCAACCGGACGAACATTGGCTCTAAGGGTTTATGCCAATCGGCAACCCGGCCCTATATGGTCCTCGATGCATCACCAAAAGCATGATCAAACATCCATAAAAAGATTTTCACACAAATTTGACTTAAAACCCCAAAAATTGAAATATTCACAAAACCAATCCAAATCAAGAGCAAATGCACATGAAGAAGTGTTAGGAATTCATACCCAACAACCAAAGATAATTATAGTCATAGATGTGAGATAAAAATCTCACCTTTGAACCCAAAACTATGAAGAAGAAGCTATAGAGCAATGGAAAGAACAATCGCACTTCAATTCCAACCCCAAAAGCTTGAATCTAAGCTTAAAAGAGAAACATTTCCTAAGTTAGGTTTAGGAATTTCTGAAATTGGAAGGAGAATGAGTTGGAGAAGAAGAGGAGAATGCTTACCAAAGCTTCTTCTTTGAATTTGGAGTTGGAGCTTGGATTTGCAATGAAACTAGGGCTTGGAATTTCTAATCCACTCTTTTCCCCCATTGTTGCTTAAAGCTTAAAGTGTTAGGAATATGAAATGAAGTAATGAAGAGTTAGAGTGGAGCTAGGGTCTTAAGATGGAACATTGGGCTGAAACCCAAACTCAAACCCAAAGTGAAAAAGTAGCAAAACTCTACTAACTCCAAAAATATCGAAGCTTATACTCAAAAAGGTTGCAAACGGCATTTTGAACTCAATGGAAGTAGTCTCGAGTCCTAATTCGACTATTTTAAAAAAGTAGTTTTTGGGGCTAAGATCCGACGAATGATGAAATATTTAAATAAAATATTTAAATATACAATCGATAAATATGCGGGTTGTTACATGGTCGAAGGAATAAGATTCTACAATTGGCCATAAGTGCAAGTGGGAGTTTGAAAGAATTAAGGTTATACCCTGTGGCGAAATTTTGTAATTTGTCACATATGTCAAACTCTACAACTAATCTTTTTTTATAATTATTCCAGTCGATTTATTTTATATACTTTGTTATATAGTGATAAAATTGATTAAATAAATAAACTTAAAGTATATAAAAATGGAAAATCCTTGAATGATATGTTATGTGAAAATAATTACAAGCTGTTTTAATCATAATAAAATTGTTAGAATATAAAATATCCTATTTTTTTAAAAACTCCTGGTCAAGAAGTTACAAGAAAGGATATTGAGACATACACTGAAACCGGAGTACGCAACAATCTCTAATTATTGGGCAGTGTATTACTCATAGCCACTAGGGAGCCAAGAGGTTATGCACTAAAAATTATTGAATAGCCGTGTAATAACATTGCCAAAAAATTTCTATTGGTTAATAACAACCAAGTTAAATAGGAAATCCCGAAATGAAGATATTACATAATTCTCTCGATTTGATAATATAGTTTAGCTTCAATGTGGATACTCCACTTTGATTATAGTTAAATATTGGCATGCCGATCACTAAGCGTATAGTTGGGTCTGAGCTGAAGCGCTAGAAGTTAAACATTGTTAAATAGAGAATTCATCTTCTTAGTTGTAAGAGGTTAGTATCATGGTCAACTATAGCCAACTCAAAGTCAAAATCTCTGGCTATAGTTGTTCGGTCAATAACAAGTGTTACTATTGTCTAAAAGACTTCATTTATGAACTTACTAAGTTGAATATGAATGATATTTATCTTTTTACCAAAGCCAAATTCAATAAAACATAAAGTGATATAGTGTTGGCGAAGAGAATCGAGTAAAACAATCGTACTACAAAGTACCAATAATTATAAAATTAGATTTTACTAAGAAAGATGTACATGCAATAAATTCAGCCAAACTATCTCATACGAGCTAAGACGTGATAATCCAAAATTTTGGACATCTGTTAATTGGTAATTTAGCAGGATTAAATTTGTTAAAATAATAAATTGAAAATTGGACAAATCAAATTCTAATATGCACATATATATATATATATGTATATGTATATAAATGAATTTGATTTATAATAAATACTGAATAATAAATATGTTAATAAATATTTATTTGATAATCTTCAGTTATAATCATTGAAAATTTGATAATATTTATTTGATAACCTTTTTTTATAATTATTCAATTTAACAAAATTATCTTTTACAAGTAAATATGTTTCTATTATAATGAATATGCATATAGGTGATTATTTATTTAGTATAGTTAGAATTCAAATCTTTTTCTTTTAAAATTGTGTACATATATAAATATAAAAATATGATTCATAAAGAGGCGGGGATTTGAAACATAATTTATAAATTAAATATGAAAATTAGACAAGGATTTAGTCATAAAATGCAAACTTTGTGACAAATGTTTGATAAGCAAGATTTAACTTACAATTGTAGGCTAAAGGAAATATGTAATAAACAAGTGTAGCTAGTTTTAACAAATGGCTCAATTTCTTTTAAAACTAAATAAAAAATGTAAGAAAGAAGTAATCAGGCTATATACATTTTCTCAGATTTCCACATCTCTTTCTCTGATCTTCACTTTTCAACCTGAAAAAAAAATAAACTAAAATCTGTTTCAAAAATCAAAACTTGGAAAAATAGAAAAGAGATCAAGTTTGCAATCTGTTTCAAGCAATTCAAGTTCAACTCAAATGTTAAACAAAAATTCAACTGGAATCAAGCAACAAATTAAAATCAAAATTTGATTCAACAGATCAGAGCCACCAGATCAAACTCAATAGCATTAACAGATTCCAGGCCTTCAGCCTTCAAATCAATGTGAGTAAACATTTTATTTAAAGGTTTAGAGTGGATAAATGCCTGATGCATGTGAATTCCTGGAATGATGTATGCTATGCATGTATATATATAAGCTTGTTTTCTGTTTATATTATTGTATGGAAGTAAGCATGCCTGATGAATCGATGTCAACTCTGTTCTTAGTATCAGAGCTTAAATTTTTGATCATAATTCAAAATATCCGTAACTTATCACTGTTAGGCCTTAGATTTCAAACAAAGTATGTTTGATTGAACCTAAATTTAGATTTAAAAATATATTTAAGTATGACAGGTTCATATATTTCTGTAAATCAAGAACATACAGTAGAAATTAAAACCTGTTAAAAATTCAAGTAGCAAAATTTATTGTTTCACTCATATAATCTTGATTGTCACCAAGATTCATGAATTTTAAGAGTAAAATAACAATTTTTAGCTTCGGATTGAGTGTGCATGAGATGACTAGAAATCAGTTTTTGAGTACATTCTGGTCGTCGGAGTGACAAGGGAGGTCGGCGTTTCGACTGAAGGTGGAGGAAGGATCGACGATGTGGGGAAAAATATAGGAAGCTGCTATCATCGGCGTGGCGTCGGCGATGGGTCGGTCTAGGGTTTAATACCCAATAGTGGACGAGGTCGGAATTTTGATCGTTGTGACGTCTTTGGACGACCGGAACGCATCGGACCTGGGGTATTGGACGCGTGGTAGTCTGACGAGGGTTGGGTCTGGGTTGTGCGAGTTTTGGTGGACGGTGACGTGCGTTCGAGGCAATTTTCCTAATGATGTCAAGTTACAAGTTCGAGTTGAATTCCTCGATTTCGATTTCTTACATGATCGAGGCTCTGGGACGTCGAAATCAGGAGAGGGGATCATAATCTATGTGTCGGCGTCTGTGTCGATGGTCATAGCATCGTAGATGAGCTGTGCGCGTGCACATGTTCTATCTTGTGTCTGTTGAGTTGTTGCGTGGTTTTTCTTTGGGGAAGAAAGAAAGTGACTTTGTGAGGTACTCGAGTCTATCGAGTTGATGGAACTCCTGGGGTGTAGTACGGGTAATTATGATTTGGGCTCAGGTAGTTTTTTTGTTTTGTTGACCAGTTTTCTTTATTTAGCATAGACAAGTTTTTTTTAAAATAAATGAAATATGAGTCATGTTGTAAAAGAAAACTTGATTGAGGTTTGGAAGTAATTCGAATATTGATTTTTACACTAACTACTCATCAAGTTTCCAAGTAAAATAATTATCATGTTAAACAGTAAGATTTTGTTCCAAAACTTCAGTGATAATTGATTTTAAATGATTAGTTAATATTTAACTAAGTAATAGTTAATAATTAAATTAAGATAAATAATTTTCTTAATTATGAATCTTTTAAGTATAAGTAATTAAGAAAATTATTTTAATTGATTTTAAATGATTAGTTAATAATTACTAAGTAATTAATTAGTGATTAATTAAAGGTAATCACTTATGAATTAAGTAAGAGTAATTACTTAATGAAGTAATTAAAAGGAATTAATTACGCAGTGTAATTATTTATGTTAATGTGGTTAATTTTAGTTAATTAATTAAGTTTAATTAATTGGAGAAAATTACTTGATGATGGGATAAGTATAATTACTTAATGTAATTAATGAAGTGTAATTACATAATAAAGTAATTAGTGGACAATAACTGGATGTAACAAAAAGGAAATTACTTGATGGAAGTAATTAAAGAATAATTACTTAGTGGAAGTAATTAAGGATTAATTACCCAGCGTAATTAATTAAAGGGTTGATTACTTAAAGGAAATTTATTTAAGGTTAGTTAATAAACGAGTGTGATTAATTAAGGGTTAATTAATTAATGTAAGGGATTATAAGATAAATATTTTGAGTAATTAATATTTATGGGTGAAGATTTATTAATTTGTAGAGAATTAATTACTTATTAAAGGATAATTAGTCAAAGGTGATTAATTAAGATAGATAATTAATTTTGAAAGTGTTCAATCTTGCTTACGGATAATTGAATTATATTAAATGTCTTGGATAATTAAATAATATTACATGTCTTGGATTATTTGCATCTCAAGAATATATTTGTGATGTTATGTGATATGAAGTGTTTTGTAATATGAGATATTGGTTTAAACAGTGATAATGTGATTATCTATGATGAATTACAGTGTGAAAGTGACATTATATATTTAAGATTGAATTTTATTTACTTGAATAAAGTAGTTAAGATGGTATGGAATTCGACGGAGTCGGGTATTAGTTAATACCTGAAACCACTTCGATTCTTTATAAATTAATATGTGAAATCAATAGGATGAAACAGAATGATTTAAGTGGATTGAACCACTTAATCTAGGTTTTGGTGCTTAGAAGTTGATGTGTGAAATAAGTGATGTCTAACAACTTGTGAATTTGTAAGTTGATACGAGTTACCTAGGGTTTTAAATAGTTCTATGCATTGGAATTTCATGTTTGAGGAGTTTACCCACACTGGTTCCAGCCTGACCTGAGTGTTACTTTAATGTAATGCTTGGGTCAGACCGAGTACTACAGATTTTCAAGTAAGGTCGTTCTGGAGCTCAGGTGGCGAGCTGGAAGGCAGGAACGTATTGAGAGTAACGGCTATGTATTATTGATTTGTATCTAGAACATGTTGCTTCTAGTGTCTAGTGATTGTGAAAATGTTGTAACTCTGATATATTAAAATGTTTTTGACTGATATAGTTTTTCTTTGTAAAGAATATTATTTGATATTATATTTTATCCGCTGTGAATGTGAGATTCTGAGTTTGATTTTATGTTTCTTCTTCTTCTATCTCTTGTCTTTTTTTCCTAACTGTTCGAAAATTTCGGGATCGAAATTTCCGGCTCATTACATTTGGTATCAGAGCTGAAGGTTAAGCGAGAACCTTGGCTCCGGTGGGATTACTCATTAAGGATAAGGTCAATGATACCCTAGGATGGGTTGAATATATATATATGAGAGAGTATTTGTAATTTTCTTATATAAAGATTTTAAGAATATATTTTGATATATAAAGCAATATTTCTTTCTAATAAATATTAAGGCAATTGGTTGTTAAATTATTGGAATTAAATTAAATGGTAATAGAAATACAAACAAACTGAAATTAAATAAAGATAAGTTTGAAATGGATTCAAACTAAAATTAAAATCTTGAATTTGGGAAAGAGTTTCAGAATAAGATAATAATGAAATGTGGGTTAATGAGTAAGCAAAATGAAATGTTTTAAGGAAGTAAAACATTTGGGTAAGTATGAATTATAAACTGGAACTAAAGATGATCTGAGTTGTGAAGTTTTAAATCTAGGTCTAGAATTTGAAAATTAGTTTCAAAGTGATAAAGAAATAATAAATAATGTTATTTAATGCATTTAAATGAAAGGGTCCTATTTCAAACAAGAGTTGTTTGAAATTTTAAAGAAATTTGTTTTGAACTAAAAACAAAACGTGGTTTAAAATTTTAAGGATAACTTCGTGTGTAAAGAAAATAAATATGAAAATGAGGGATATACATAATATCAAAGGTGATTTAAAATAAACTCTAAGGTTGTGTTTTGAATTTTACTTGGACTGTGATGTGAAAACCCAAAGTGAAAAGATTATTAATGTGAAGTTTAAAATTTGAAATGGGAATTCAAATTTGGTAAGGTTGGCTGGATTAAGTAAATTGAATTTAACTTTGGGAAAGTTAAATAATTTAACAAGCAATCTGAATTGGAAATTTCAAGGTGAAATTGGGATTTAACTTGGGAAGTTAAATGGTTAATTTGAATCGGGAGTTTGTGTGATGTCAAAATAGGATTGAGAACTAGAAATTTAAAATGGATGGATGTTTTAAAATAATTTGAATGATACCATCCTGTTGTTATTAATAATCTTTAAGCTGAAATGGGATTTGTTTAAATGGATGAAGAAATGGGGTGTGGTAATATATCCATTATTAAGATAAAATGAAATCATTTTGGATTTAAGATTTGAATGTTTAAGATAAAACTTTAATGGTTTGATTTCAAAATTGAAATTTGGTGATAAATTGAATTTCAAAGATTTAGTTGTTCAAAAAGGATTTGGATTATTATTATTTGAACTTTGAAATAGGTTAAAAATGGAATTTGGATTCAGAATTAAATGGTTTAAAGATATAAGTTGATTTTATTTGAAGGATTAAATCAACATTTAAAATTTAGCTCGAATCTATAATTCGAAATGGTTTAGAGTTGAGATTTAAATTGAAATAGTTCAAATTAGATTTGATTTGAATTAATTGGAAATGTGATTGAAGATGTATAATTTTAAAAATTCAAATGGAAAATTTGAATTAGATTAATTTGAAATGGAATTGAAGTTGAATGAGTTCAAATTCAAATGGGAATTGGGATTAATTCAAATTGGAATTGATATGAATTGAAATTGGTTCAATTTGAAATTTATTTGAATAATTTGAATTGTAACTAAAGTTGAATAGGTTTAAAATCAAACGGAATTTGATTTGAATTTGGAAAGAAATTGGGGTTAATTCAACTTGAATTGGGATAAATCAATTTCAATGGAAATTGAAGTAATTTAAATTGGAATTGGGTTAATTTAAATGGAAGTGGAAATTTAAATTGAATTGATGGGATTGGAAATTGGGAATTGAACAATTTGGCTCTAGACTATTTTCAAAATAAATTGTTTTAATATAAATCTATTTTTCCAAGCTACTTACTGTACAATCTTTCTTTTTAAAGCTAAACTATTTTATATTTATTTTACAATTATTTTGGAACTATTTAACAAATTTTCAACTATTTTATAAACTAATGACTGTTTTTCAACTACTATAACTAATTACTATTTTAGAACTATTTTGCAATTATTTGACTATTTTCCAAATATTTTAAAATTACTTAACCATTTTATAACTATTTTACAACTAATAATTATTTTTCAACCACTTATCAATTTTAAAAAAAATCAAGCTGTTTTATAAAATTTAGTAGGTCAGAGTGCAAACTGTTTATGATTAAATACCCTATTGAGATAAGGATAGAGGTGATAATCCAAATGGGACTGAAATAAATGTGAGTAAGTGGATAGAAATTAAAGTGAATGTGAATAGAAAGGAGAATTGATTTGGCTAATAATCAATAAAGATAGATACGTAGGATGTACATAGAGTATTCTATTCGCACAGTGATTTGATCCGGATTCAAGCATAGAATTTCGAGATAATTATATCGATCCAAGTTGGGATTTTTCACTCGATTTTCGACGGCGAACCTGAATATGGATTGTTGATTGGTTCTGGATATTCTCTATCATAGTTATGGCTATGTAAGGAGAATGACGGTTTCTGATCAAGAAACCAAATCTGAGTCCGCACTAGGAAGTCGGGTGGACGATACTAGTTTGAAAGTGAAATTGTGTGATCGAGTGAGCGATCAGATTGATATAGCATATGGATGATATGTGTACATCGTATGGATTTGAATGAAATTTATACTGGGAATTTGTGGATAAGAAATGCGGAATGTTTTTAAATGAAAGGTATATTTTGTGAAATATATATTGAAGTAAAGTGGAAATTGGATATTTCAATGGTATAAATTTACTATATGGAAGTAAGTAAACCAGTAAGTGACTTTATAGAGTAATCAAATTTGAATATTTGATTTGAAATAAACAAAGTTATATATATTTGTTATATAAGATAAATCTCCCCTTGATGAATCTATTGCCGGAAGGAAAATATTTTTGAAAGTGTTTGAAGTATAAAGGGGAATTTATACAAGTTTGAAGTGATCCAAATTTTTTTAAAGTTATATATATATATATATATATATATATATATATAAAGGATCTTATGAGAATGATTTTGAGAAAAGGTTTTTGGAACCTTTGGATTTGGAAAGGCTTTTTGATTTTTGGGTAAAACCAATATTGGAATTTGGAAATCCTAGTTTGAGAATTATCGATTTTGGGATAATCGATTTTGAGAAAGGAGATTTATATGAGATTCATACAGGGTGTATGATTTGGAAGATACTATATGTGTATTGTACAAAGTGTTTCGAAAATGGCTCTGGGGAAAAGGTGCTTTCTTAAAATGAACTTCTCAGGAGTGCCACGGGGTGGTACTGCCTTGAACCCTAAGAGGGGGTTCTAAAGTTGACCCTGTGAGGTGTCCGGACAAAACTAGTTCCTGAGGATTATGAGTAGTGTGCAGTGAAAGTTGAGGGCGCTGATGCCTACAGAGGCATTTGAGTTATGCTGTGACGGCAGCTTAGCTCGATGTCGCTGCGATCTACTGCAGATCATAGGGAAAGTCGTGTGTGCCGCTGAGAGCCAATAGTCTACGTTTGATTTTATATTGGTAGACTGCGACCTACGGTGACATAGCGAAAGTCTTGTGTGCCGCCGAGAGCCAACAGTCTATGTTTGATTTTATATCAGTAGACTGCAACCTATGGTGACATAGCGAAAATCGTGTGTGCCGCTGAGAGCCAATAGTCTACGTTTGATTTTACATTGGTAGACTGCGACTCATGTGGGAGTGGGGAAGTTTCATTCTTTTGGCAGCGGAATTCGAGGGCTCTGAGGCCTACAGTTACATGGGTTTTTGCTATGATAGCAACGTAAATCCGGTTGTAGCTGCGATCAGTAGCAGGGTTCCATGGCGTAATCGAGGGGCGCGGAGTCCTACGGTCACTTATGGATTTTGCCGGGACGGTAACGTAATCATCAGGTTAACTACGATCATGGATAGGGGTGATGATTTCCAGAGCATTCTCACCAAAGATATTTCCTCTATTTTCAAAAATGTTTTTATATTTTCAGTAAAATTATTTTCCAAAATATTTTCACTGGGTGTTGAAAACAGGTTTACCAAGTATTAATAGATTTTTAGTCTTATGCCTGATCAACATATAACCAAATTTCTGTGAGAATCAGGAAGGACTTGTTGAAACATCGAGATATAAAAAGTACTTTTATAAAACTATTTTGCCAATATTATATGGATTCTAAAAGTGTTTTAAAAATATTCAAAAAGTGATGTATCTAATTTTAACTATTGAATAAATTCTGGCTTCGTTCCTTTTCAAGGAAGAAAAGATTCTAAGGGGGGAGGGATGTGATAACCCAAAATTTTGGACATCTGTTAATTGGTAATTTAGCAGGATTAAATTTATTAAAATAATAAATTGTAAAATGGAAAAATCAAATTCTAATATATATATATATATATATATGTATATAAATGAATTTGATTTATAATAAATGCTGAATAATAAATATGTTAATAAATATTTATTTGATAATCTCCGGTTATAATCATTGAAAATTTGATGATATTTGTTTTTATAACCTTCTTTTATAATTATTTAATTTAACAAAATTATCTTTTATAAGTAAATATGTTTCTATTATAATGAATATGCATACATGTGATTATTTATTTAGTATAATTAGAATTAAAATGTTTTTCTTTTTAAATTATGTACATATATAAACATAAAAATATGATTCATAAAGTGGTGGGGATTTGAAACATAATTTATAAACTAAATATAGAAACAGAAAAAGGATTTAATCATAAAATGCAAACTTGTGACAAATGTTTGATAAGCAAGACTTAAATTACAAATGTAGGCTAAAGGAAATAGGTAATAAACAAGTGTAGCTAGTTTTAACAAATGGCTCAATATCTTTTAAAACTAAATAAAAAATATAAAAACATGTAATCGGGCTATTTACATTTTCACAGATTTCCTCGTCTCTTTCTCTGATCTTCACTTTTAAACTGAAATAAAAAATAAACAAAAATCTGTTTCAAAAATCAAAACTTGGAAAAATAAAAAAGATATCAGATTTGCAATCTGTTTCAAGCAATTCAAGTTCAACTCAATGTTAAACAAAAATTCAACTGGAAACAACCATCAAATTAAAATCAAAATTCGATTCAACAGATCAGAGCCTCCAGATCAAACTCAATAGCATTAACAGGTTCGAGGCCTTCTGCCTTAAAATCAATGTGAGTAAACATTTTATTTAAAGGTTTAGAGTGGATAAATGCCTGATGCATGTGAATTGCTGGAATTATGTATGCTATGCATGTATATATATAAGCATGTTTTTTGTTTATATGATTGTGTGAAGTAAGCATGCCTGATGAATCTATGTCTACTCCGTTCTTAGTATCAGAGCTTAAATTTTTGATCAAAATGCAAAATATCCTTAATTAATCACTGTTAGGCCGTAGATTTAAAACTTCAGTGATAATTGATTTTAAATGATTAGTTAATATTTAACTAAGTAATAGTTAATAATTAAATTAAGATAAATAATTTTTTATTTAAGAAAATTTTAAGTATAAGTAGTCAAGAAAATTATTTAATTGATTTTAAATGATTAGTTAATAATTAACTAAGTAATTAATTAGTGATTAATTAAAGATAATCACTTATGAATTAAGTAAGAGTAACTACTTAATGAAGTAATTAAAAGGAATTAATTACGCATTATAATTAATTAAGTTAATGTGGTTAATTTTAGTTAATTAATTAAGTTTAATTAATTAAAGAAAATTACTTGATGATGAGATAAGTATAATTACTTAATGTAATTACTTAGTAAAGTAATTAATGGATAATTACTGGATTAAAGGAAATTACTTGATAGAAGTAATTAAAGAATAATTACTTAGTGGAAGTAATTAAGGATTAATTAACTAGTCTATTTAATTAAAGGGTTGATTAATTAAAGGAAAATAGTTTAAGGTTAGTAAATTAACGAATGTGATTAATTAAGGGTTAATTAATCAATGTAAGTGATTATAAGATAAATAATTTGAGTAATTAATTAAGGATCAATGTAATTAATATGGATGGGTGAAGATTGATTAATTTGTAGAGAATTTATTACTTTTTAAATGATAATTAGTCAAAGGTGATTAATTAAGATAGATAATTAATTTTGAAAGTGATCAATCTTGCTTACGGATAATTGAATTATATTAAATGTCTTGGATAATTGAATAATATTAAATTTCTTGGATTATTTGTATCTCAAGAATGTATTTGTGATGTTATGTGATATGAAGTGTTTTGTAATATGAGATATTGGTTTGAACAGTGATAATGTGATTATCTATGATGAATTGTTGTGTGAAAGTGACATCATATATTTAAGATTGAATTGTATTTACTTGAATAAAGTAGTTAAGATGGTATGGAATTTGAAGAGACCGGAGTTGGGTATTAGTTAATACCCAAAACCACTTCGATTCTTTATAAATTAATATGTGAAATCAATAGGCTGAAACGGAATGATTTAAGTGGATTGAACCATTTAATCTAGGTTTTGGTACTTAAAAATTGATGTGTGAAATAAGTGATGTCTAACAACTTGTGAATTTGTAAATTGAAATGAGTTACCCCGAGTTTTAAATAGTTCTATGCATTGGAATTTCATGTTTGAGGAGTTTACTCACGCTGGTTCCAGCCTGACCCGCGTGTTACTTTGATGTAATGCTCGTGTCAGATCGAGTATTATAGATTTTCAGGTAAGGTCGTTCTGGAACTCAAGAGGCAAGCTGGAAGGCAGGAACATATGTAGAGTAACCGCTGTGTATTATTGATTTGTATCTGGAACATGTTGCTTTTAGTGTCCAGTGATTGTGAAAATGTTGCAACTCTGATACATTAAAATGTAATTGACTGATACAGTTTTTTTTGTAAAAAATATTATTTGATATTATATTTTATCCACTGTGAATGTGAGATTCTGAGTTTGATTTTATGTTTCTTCTTCTTCTATCTCTTGTCTTCTTTTCCTTACTATTCGGAAATTTCAAGATCAAAATTTCCCTGTCGTTTACATAAGACAATGTACGAATGTTAATATTCAAATTTTATGATTTCAATCGCTGACCGAATTTACACCTATAAGGCGCACAAACATATTAGTGAATTCTACGAAGTACTACACGATTCAATAAATTTATATACTGTGATAAATTAATTAACATTTATGAAACATTAGTTATTTATTTATTAATGTATCAGTGTGTTATTATTATTTTTTGGATGCCAGGAGTAATTAATTTTTTGCGTATATAACTGTTATATATTCATATACCGATATACGATATTGGTATGCGTTTAATTACGATTTAAATGATATTAATTATTTAACGATTTTAGAATTTTTGCAAGCCTAAAATGCCTTTGATATGGTTGGACATGATTAGTAGAAGGAGAGGATATTTTGTTTTTGAACTATGGATCTTGGTCTGGAATTAGTTAAAGGAGAATTGGTAAAAATGGGAGAATTTTCTCTTTCCCTTTTCTAATTAAACAACCATATCCCTTTCACTTTTCCTCTCTTCATTTCTCTCTCCCCATGGCTTTGAGCTTTGTTCCTCCTTTTTGGTCAAAAATACTTTTGTCCCAAACACATCAAATCAAATAAAACCTTAGTACTATAGACCATTGTATGATTTGGAGATCAATTTAGGGTGAATCTAGGTGATCCCATCAGTCAACTTGTGTTCAAAGGCAACATCATTAAGATGCAATTTTTGATTTATATTATATATTATTCTTGTCATGCAGTAAATAGTATGTAACAATTTTATACATGTGTTAGTTGTATCTTGCTTCATATGTAATTAAGTACACCGATTAAGTTATGATAATCGATATTGTTATTTACATTTATAAAAAAATTGTATTTTTAGTTTTTAACTATGCTTTTTGTTAATATATATTTTCTAATATTAAATATTAATATTAGTTGCTTAATTATTTAATATAGTGTCTTTATTATTTAATTCATTTATTTAATTGTAATATATTTTACTCTTTTTAAATTAGTTATATATTTAAAGTAGTTTTTGGATTTATAAAATCTGTTGAGTTCATATTTTATTTAACACACACAGACATTTAATGTTTTAAATAAATACTTATATCATTCATATATAAATATTCCAATATGTGTGTGTGTGTATATATATATTAATGTGGTTTCAGATTTAATTAAAAAATAAAAACTTTTATAGCCAAAATGAATTAATTATACAATATGTATATTTTTATTTGTTTCATTATCATAAATGTATAGTTTATTTTATTGTAAATTTTTTAAAAAAATTGGCAATAAAATATGCATATGTTTATTTTAAATAATTAAGGATATTTTATTTTATAGATCAAAATTTGAAATTCAAATTATTTCACTAATTCAAAATATTGGGTACTTTAGATATTTATTTGAATCTAAATATTATTAACTTATTCAAAATATATTTAGATATTTTTTAGCAAATGGTTATTTTATTTAACATACAATTAATTTCAAAATTATTTATAAGATGGCATATAATTTATAAATAATATTTTGAGACGGCCAATGTGCATATATATGGTCAATGTATACATTACAAACGTAAATCCCAACAGTATACATGCAAACCTTAACTACATACACATTATTATGTTGAACATGCATGATATACATATATGATTGTATAATGACGTACTTATAAATATTAAATAAAATTAATTTTAACCGAAAAATATTTAATTAAATTAGAAAATTAAATAAAAATGAATTGTATTTAACGTAACTAGATTGGATTTGTTAAAACCCGTCAGACTTCATAGGATCATTATAATCAAATAAGGAAAAAGTTTTGAAATCTACAAATTTCACCCGTTGTAGAGTACCCTGATCCCAACAGGCATATGGCTCCAAAGGAAAGAAGAGAGTTAGATAAGGAAAGTCTCTAAATTATTACAAAAGGGCTTTATTCATAGGAGTGTTTCGAAGTAGGGAGCATCGGTAGTCTTCATCATTAAGGCAGATGGTTCATGAAGTTGTGCATCGATTATCGAGACTTGAAAAATGTGATAAAAAAGAGTCGCTATCCATTACTTTGAATATATGACTTATTTGATAAGTTAGAGTAAGCAAAAATATTTTCTTAAATGGACTTAGCCAATAGTTTTCATCCCTTGAGAGTAGCTAGTGATTGTATTGCTAGGACTATGTTTTATACACTAGACAGACTATTTGATAGGCTTGTTATGCCTTTCGAAACGACCAATGATCTATCTTATTTTGTGAATTTGATGAGTAGAGTTTCAGGGAGTAATTGAATAAGTTCATGGTTATTTGTCAAGGATATTTATTTTCATTTAAAGGATAAGGAAGAGCATAATAGCACTTAAGAATAGCACTTTATGTATTGTGGAAAAATCAGATAAATGCAAAGTTCTCCAAGTCTCATTCTAGAGAAGAGAGGTTTAATTTATAAGCCATCTTTTTTCTGAAAATTGATCGCAACTATTAATCCAAACAAAGTGGTTGCGGTGCAAGATTGGTACATAGCGAAGAATATTATGGGGTATAGCTCTTCTTGGTTTAGCCGAATATTATAGAAAGTTTATCAAAGGCTTCACTGACGTTTCTTTAGGATCAATTTCACCCTAGAGGGGGGGGTGAGTAGGGTGATACTAATAATTATAAAAGTCAATGCGGAAATATATAAAATAATTACAACACTAATAATAGCAGAATAATAGTAGCACATATAATATCAGAATAATAAAAGCAGAAATAGAACAACATAGATTTACCCAGCTTCGGCAAAACCCTTCCTACGTGTTGCCTCCAAAGTTTCTACTAGAAATTAAGTAGTCAGGCGCTTACACACGTAAACTTGTGACACTCGTTATCGACTAACCTAACTCTACACTCAAAACCCTGCCACAACTCAGCCAATGAGTTGTCAATTCTCGAACTACACCACCGTAGTTCGTCCCTTAGTCACACGACTAGAAAATTACAAAAGGTTAAAAGAGAAATACAAATTTAAAAATAATTTAAAACACAAAAACCCTAATTAAAAATAAAAGCCCAAAAACATATGTAGGCCGGCCCAAAGAAAATTAAAATAAGTCCATTTTTCTTTTTATCCTCTTGTATATTTCTTCGGCCCGTATTTCTTTTATTTATGACAATGGTTATCTTGTTCCTTCTTCGATATGAAACTAAGTCTTTTGTAAAAATGGAAGCGCGGCCTGTATCTGATCAGTTGCTGAGATTATTTTCTCTATTTGGCTTGGACAATTGATTTCGCTGTAGTATGATTTCGGTCACTGCAATTTGATTAAGTTCGAACTAAAATGGTATGTGATTTTCTGTATTATTTCATTGATATGCTTGAACTCAGTTCAATTTGAGTTATTGATTTGAATCTTTTCTCTATGATATTGCTTAAACTCGAATGATTTAATCTTCCAATGATGATTTGGTTTAAATAGGGTTCGAAGCCCTTAGTTTCCGTTCGTATACTTCTGATTTGAATTCTTCTTAATCCTTGCTTGGCAATACTATTTTGATTCGATTCTCGTGATCAATCTTGACTTGTTCATTTCATACGTTTTTCTATTTTCATGGTCACCACGGCTTTGATTTCGAACTTGCTCGATTTTATCATGGTCACCACATCTTTGATTTTGAACTTGCTCGATTTTACCTTGGTCACCACGGCTTTGAATTATTCAATTTTCTATGCTCAGCAATTTGGATTTTTTCCTGTGACTTCGGCACTTGGATTTTGGATTTGTTCCTCTTATGTCTTGTTGGTATTTGACTTTGAGAAGTTCTTGAGTCTCGGACTTGTTCATTCATGGCTTCATGAAAACTGCATTGTGTGACCACGACTTAGATTTGAGTCATTCGGTTCTTTGCCTTGGTTTGAAACTACTACTTTGATTTTTGTAAAAACTTGGAACTTCGACCATTAGTGGTTTCATGTGTACTTGTCATTTTTAAAGCTGTTGTTGTTTTAGTCATTGAAACTTGTACTTGTGATTACTGGTTTCATGTGAACTGAGCATGTCGACTTGTATTCAGTTGCATATGTAACTGTGTACATTTTCATGTGATTTTCCATCGTCTTGTATTTTCATGCATGGAGCTCACTGGACTACACTGGACTTTACTATTGAGGTTGTCCATTTAAACCATTGACTATGCAGTCTCTACTTGTATTGTCCACTTTTTTTCAACTGAACCGTGTTGTTGTTTATGTCTTTGAGCCTGGGCATGTGTGCTTGTTACTACAACCACCTCAGTTTTGTACGGTTCGAGCGAGTGTAGTTCTGTTTCTCTTGAATGCTTGAGATTTCCTTGACTTTTTGGGCTTGATTAATTTGAAAAATAAAAAACTTCCCTAACTTGTTTATCGCACTGCAACGTTTATTCATAGATGCATATCCTAATTTGCACTTATTTTCTTGTTCCACGCGAAGTGTGTCATCATATATGTGTACACATATGTACATATGCATGTGTTTGTGAAATTGCACTACATATATATACATGTTCTTCATGTTCTCTGGATTTTCTTGTGTACTTATTTGCACTTAGTTGTTGCTTTGAGCTAGTTTGCATATGTTGCCAGGTCTGTACCATGTTGTCTTCATTTTGGCTTGCTCATTAATCTGGTTTGATTTTGCGGCCTTTGGTATTTGAGTTCATTTGCTCATAGGAGCTGTTGTCTTCATGTTGAGGCTGCACTTGTACCATTTTGTTTTCACTTAAAGTTTACATGTTAGTATTGCTTTGAGTTTGATATGCTTGCAGGCTTTAATAGGCATTGTTCGACGTGTCTGTGTGTCACTGCATATATACATGTTGTCTTGCTGACCTGATTGAAGTTGTTGCATTGTACTTGAAGTCTGTAGCTTGGTTCTCTGTATATTGATGTCTTCAACGTTGCCTCCTCTGTGTGATGTTCATCACTTTTGCATTGTCACTTTTATCTTGATATTGCTTTGTTTGCAGTTTGGTTAGACTATCTAGCCTCTGTTTTCTTATATCTGAACTGGTTGCGTGTGTATATATATATATATATATATATATATATATATATGTTACTTGGTTGCATTTTCCACTCCTGGCATCATCATGTAATCTGCTTTGAAGCTTGTTGATAGTTTGACTGTTTCTGATCTAGTTGTATTTTTTGTTGGTTCATGTGTTGTTGGTCGAGGATTATTCCGATCATTAATGATGTGCACTAACTTGAGTTTTATTCATATGTACATAATTGTGTTTTGGTATTACACTTGAGTTGAACCTAGCTTTGGCTCGGGTTTGACCTTGTGCTCATATTGTGACTTTATTTGTATTTCACTTGAGTTGAACCAGCTTTTGATTGGGCTTGACCTTGTGCTCACCTATCCCTGCAGTTTTATCAAGTGCATATTGATGTGCACGGCTTTGTGGCATGTACAGTGATACACTGTGCATGTCACAAGCTGTTCGTATGATGAATTCAAAATAAATATGATGACGAACAAACCAAATAACTGAGGCATATATTATTTTCATAAAATAATTTATTTCACACTACAAAATTATTTCTTTTTCGATTTTACTACATCAGTGTGTATTTTGCAGATTACTCAGATGCTGGACTCAAACTGGAATAGAGTTGAAGATAAATATGAGTGAATGAGTGATATATAGTGAGGGCAGTTGTGTAAATTGAAATGTATTGTAATTGAAATTTTGTATATATAGTAAGAGCACAAATTTATACTATTCAAAATTGTAATAAAATATTTGTTTGAATAAAATATTTGTTTGAATTTATATTCAATGTAATTTATTTTATTCAGCAAATATTTAATTAATTATGTGAAAATAAAAATAGTACAATAACAAATACATTCAAATGAATATATATGTATATATATATATGTTTATTATCATAAAACAAAAATCATAACCTAGCATATTCAACAATCTTCCCCCTTTTGATGATAACAAACATATATTTAAGATTTTAAATTTATTAAATGTATTTGGTCATTCAATTTGCTCTCCCAATTTGAACACTCCCTCTTTACAACAAAAGCTCTCCCTTCATATATGCATGAAAATAAATAAAAATGTGAAAATGAACCTAGATGCAAATAGAAAATACAAAATAAAATATTTGACCGTTATTTGCCAAAATTTTAACTTTTCTTTCCCCTTTTTATTATCAGCAAAAGAGTAATAGTGTTAGAAAATTAGAAATAAAGTGGTAGACATTAATACAAATACCCAATCGAGTATAAATATTAAATTTCAATAAAAAATCAAACAAAAATCATAAATAATCTGTTAGGTGCATATTCCACTTTAGAAAGATAGGGATGATGCAAAACGATACGAATGTGTCTATTTGTGGTATATTTATATTAGAATTATAATATCACTAACCATGCATAACCGTTAGGACTTTTAAATGAGATTAGTAGTATTCCAAATTTTTATAAAAAAATTAATTCAAGTATCTTCTAACCATGCATAACCGTGAAGACTTTTAAATGAGATTAGAATCAACTTGTCTATTTAATCAATCAGTTTTGACATGTGTTCCATACATGCATAACCGTGAGGACTTTTAAATGAGCATAAGAGCACATAATCAAAAATTCCTATTAATTCACCCATGCATAACCGTGAGGAATTTTAAATGAGAGTGAATACTTTGGATGTTTTTATTGCTAAAAATATAATAAAATGAAAAACGAATGATAACCTGTTTAAAATATCATATATTGACATACTATATTGGATTTTGATGAGTGATGGTCGTTAGAAATATGATAGCAATAGAGACGCCATGGAACTTTTACCCATCAAAAGTTATTATAAATATTGTTTAAAGTTTTTAAAGACATTTACTAAATATAACATCTCAAGGTATAATATATGATCAATATCAATACTCATCACCTTTTCAATCACTCTTTATCTTTTTGATAGTCAATAGTGAGTCTGATTAGTTAATGTAGTAATTTAAGATCAAATCCAAGAATAATTATAAAATCAAATTTTCTAAAATGACTAATCTGAAACAAGGTCAACAAAAACTATTTTCTCGAAGGGGTTTTATAAGAAAAATGTATGCTAATTGAAAATCAATTGAAATGAAAAATATGCAGATATTTTCTTTGAAAACGTGATGCAACTAATGAATGTCTCTTCATAAAACACGTTCCACTAGTAATTTTCCTATCAACTAGATTATTAGTGTAATCTGCATCTGAATTTCATGTTGACTCAAATTTAACATTAGATATCATAGAATAGATCATGAAGTTGCAATAAATTCCTTAAAATTGTTTTTACAGCTTTTAAATGAAATTATTTTGAATTTGAATTGAAGCCGTGCCAATGAACAAATATATCCACATGTATCATCATTAATTAGTAAAACACCATCATTATTCCAAAAAAAATTATATGAAATAGTTCAAAGATTCTTGAGGTACTTATAATGTTCTCGGCATAAAAAGATAATTGGCCAATAATTTTGAATAAGTCAGAATCAAAATCAACATTCATTTCTTCATCACATAACTGGCTAATTTTACTTAGATTATGGTGCAGGTTTTCGCATTTAATAAATTGTTCAAAATAAATATACCGTTACCTATTTTACCTTTACAATAGTTTTTCGTTGTTTCCTATAGTGATTCTGCCACCTTTGTACTAGGCTAAGAAACTTTGATTGTTGTCCATCGTGTGCTTGAAACAGCCAAAATCCAGGCAACACTGTTGTTGTTCCTTAGCCTGCCACCACACCTACACAATAAAATATTTTTGTGACCTATTTGTTTTTATAGGTCCATGGTTGTTAATGACATAAATTTTTGAAAACATATGTTTGAATAGACCCAAGATTATTTATTTTTGTTCCTTTTGGCACCCAGATTTGTTTAACTGTAAGAATTTTATATTTGTGCCTTTTGGAACCCCAATTGGAATGGTTTTTACGTGTTTGCAACTATACCAACACTTGTTCTGATTTTGTCTAATTTTTCCACAAGTTGTGCACTTGGAATTGACTTGATTAATTTCCCCTTTAATACGTTCAGATTGATTATATCTAAGTCCTTGTCTAACATGATTAACAGTTTTTTTTCCCTAATCATATATTCAATGATTTTTCTCCTTTAGAAAATTTTTCTAAAGTTATTGGCAATTGTTGGACTTGTGTTTTAAGAGATTCATATCCATTCAATAATTGAGTGCACTTTTTAATAGAATTTTCTCTCCTAGTATTTTCGCTTTCTTTCAAAATCAGAATTTCATTTTCAAACGATTTAATTTTAATTTCTGATTTTTTAATCACTGCTTCAAATGATGGACCCTTGTCACACTTAGGGCTTTGGTTTGATAGTTTTTAACCAATTGACCAAGCTGTTTATTTAAATCTATCAAAGTATCTCTTTGTGATACAATTTTAGTATACTTCTCCCTAAGTCTTTCGAAATAGCCATTTATTTCATGAAAATATATAAGCAATTCTGAGTGAGTGAGTTTTGATACCTCACTTGGCTCGTCATCATCGCTATCAGTTATGTCACCTCGAAGGCACATAACTTCTTTTTCACTCTCACTGCTAGTGCTTTTATCATCATCACTTTTATTCCATGTGGCTGCAAAACATCTCCTTTTTGATTTCTTTTCTTGGCCGAGTCGATTTTGAGGACAATTGGGCTTGATGTGAACAGGTTTATTGCACTTGTGACAGATGATCTTTCGCTCTTCTCGATAGTCTAGAACTTTAACTATTCTACTTTTCAGTTGTTGATTTAGAGCTGGATTTCCATATCTGTGATTCTACCTTTTGAATTTCTTTATTATCAGTTCCAATTCAACTGCTCCATCCTCATCATAACTTTCCATTGTTCCATTAAGAGCTATCGATTTCTTTCGAGTATCACCTACTTCTCGTTCTTCCTTGAATTTCATTTCTAGCTCATAAGCGGTGAGATTTCCGATGAGTTCTTCAACTTTGATTTGTTTCAAATCTTTTGATTCTTGAATGGCTGTAACTTTTTCTTCAAACTTTGTGGAAGGACTCTAAGGATTTTTCGAACTATTTCCAATTCTGTGTATGATTTTCCAAAAGCTTTTGATTTGTATACGAGATTGGAAAGTCGTCCATACATCTCTTTGAAATTTTCATCCTTGGCCATTATAAAGTTCTCGCATTCGCTACTAAGCATGGCAAGGCAAAATTCCTTGACTTGAGATGTTCTTTCGTGAGTCACTTTAAGTGTGTGCCATATTTCCTGTGCAAATATGAGACACAGCTAATTCTGTTTGATCCAGTGAACAAATAATAGAATCCATAGCTTTAGCATTAGCATTCTATAGTCTATTTTGAAGATCTGTCAATTGATCCATCGGTTTATCTATTTCCTGATTATGTACCACTATAGTTGGTGTCCTATAACCTGTCTCAACTATATTCCAAGTATCAACGGTTTTCTGAAAGATTTTCATTCTATTTTTCCTATAAGCATATTTACCATTGAACATTGGTGGTCTAATTATGGACTGTGCCTCAGCAAAAACATTATTAAAAGAAGCCATTTAAAAATTTTAAAACCAAAATTTGTTTTTTTTAAATTAAATCAAAAATTGGCTTTTATTCCTAGCTCTGATATCACTTGTACGATCGATTTCACCCTAGAAGGGGGTGAATAAGGTGATACTAATAATTATAAAAACTAATGCAAAAATATATAAAATAATTGCAGCACTGATAATAGCAGAATAATAGCAGCATAGATAATAGCAGAATAATAAAAGCAAAAATAGAACAACATGGATTTACCCAGCTTCGGCAAAACCCTGCTTACTTGTTACCTCCAAGGTTTCTACTAGAAATTAAGTAGTCAAATGTTTGCACACGTAGACTCGCGACACCCATTGTCGTCTAACCTAACTCTAGGCTCAAAACCCCACAACAACCCAGCCATTGAGTTGTGAATTCTCAAACTACACCACCGTAATTCGTCACATTGTCAGACGAATAAAAAATTCAAAAGTTGAAAAGAGATACAAATTTAAAAACAATTTAAAACACAAAAAACCTAATTAAAAATAAAAGCCCAAAAGCAAATATTATTGCGTCCCGCCTTTCTGTACGCTTTAAATCGACGATAAACCACACACGTCATACTTAAATCAAACAGAAGGGCGGATAGTTATGGAGTAAATAAGAAAAAGCAAGGAAAAAAAATAAACAAAATAAAATCTTGAAGCGGAACGATAAAATATAATAATCAAATAACAGTTCATGAAGCTGTTTTACAAAACATTTGATTTTATTTATACAATACATATCAAATTAGACATACCAGAGAATAATAATTAATGCAGCGGAATTAAATGGTGTAGTGGAATAATATAGTAGATAATAGTACTACAAATCTTCGTCTTCGTCCTCCAGAATAAAATCTTCAAATCCTGAAACGCTCAGACTGACCCAAGCGAATTGAAAGACAAAACACGCGAGTCAGAACTAAAATATCTTATGTAAGTTAAATTAACAGGAATAAATATGAGTGCGGTAACTCAAGAGATGCTCGGGATTCACATCTCCTAAGGATCCGTTAAACTATTTACTATGTAGTAATATTTCGCTATTATAATAATTTCTATTGGTAAAATAAACTTACTTTTAAATAGCGTTAAGGAGTGACCCAATATTCCCCTTAACACAAATAATGCCAATAGTCTATACAGTACCGTAATACCTTCTGATCAGGAGGCTACCAGAGGATACTCCATAGGTACGACACAAATAGAAACTCGTAGTAAAGGCTCGGTATGGTAGGTGACACGGCACAACTAGGAAATGCCATGGTAGATATACCAATTGCTATCCGGGCTAGTGGAAACGCGTAGCAACTACTACCGCCCACCTCGAACAAACACCCCCAAAATCAAAAGTAAAAGTGGCAACCGAATCAATCCAAAGTTAGAGTATAGTATCAAAGGGTTGTGTCCGATAAAAGGTGCTACCTTCTTGGCCCGAGAATCGCTCCTGTTTTAGCCACCTTATGCCAACACACGGGAGTCGGGTCCACGTATATACCTTAATAGAACGTCGCCACCATCCTACTTCATTCTGGAACCTCCACCGCGTACACGGTTGTTAAAGTGGTTTTCAGAGTTGGCAAAGAGTATGACAACTTCCGATCCCGGTCTCTTCAACAACCAAACGTTATTATAACACTATGGTCATTTCAAAATAGTTTATACTTTAAAAACCAGAATAAAATATCCATTTCAAAACCATATAATTACGATATCATTTCCTCTTTTAAAAACCAAATCAATATGATATCATGCTCAAATATATCTTTTTCTAAAACCGTACCACTTTAAAATTTATAATATCTCGAAACCAAACATTTGAATTATACTTTTCAAAACATAATACATCGAAATCCATAGATTTAAAACCATAACTTCCAAAACTTAAATGGTTTGGATATTCAAACAGTATATAAAATAAAATGGTTTGAATTTAAAATTACTTTATAAAGTAAAATAATTTCCACGACTTTACAATTTTATTCTCTTTAAATTAAGTCTAAATCCATAAATTTTAAATCCACTTTCATTTTTCAATAAACCACTTCAATTTCAATATATTTCAAACTTTGAGTATTAAACAATTTCAAACTAAGGTTGGAAATTACTATTCAACAATTCAATGTCCTATTATTATTTTTGAAGTATTTGCAAAATAAATCCATAATCATTTAAATAAAACTCAAATTACCTATAACTAAATATTTCCTTCAATTTATTTATACTAGAAATATTCATTTAATTCATCTTGAATAAAAATTCAGTTATAAATATCATACCCTTTAAAATTTCAAGTAAATAAGTTCTACCTCAATTATGGAGTTTAATTCTTAAATAAGCTCAATTCCAAATAAATTTTCAATATAACTTCCAATATTAATTGATTTAAATCATTAAAAATCTATATATATACACGATATCTTAAACATGTACTTGACCATATAATATAAAATAATCAAACTCCATTATTCAACTTGTTTATTTTATTTAACAAATTTATACATAGCTTAAGTTCAATAATTTAACTATATATGTATATACAAAATAATATTTATATAATATCAAAAATTACCATTTATTAAACCGTATCCTATACAAACCATAGAAATAATTTTCAAAATATTTATGTATATATATATAGACCGACGTTGTCTGTATTAAATTTTCTATCATATGGTCAAGTGATACAGATATTTATCATTTCAATCCGCAATTTAAAAATAAATTTTGCGGTTACATATCATTTCAAACCGCAATCCCGAATGCAATAAAATGCATAACAACTTGCAGTTTATGATGATATAAATAAACATCCATTCATCCATCAAAAATCATACATCCATTCATAAAAATCATCATCCAATTCAAACAATACATCAATATATAACGAATAATAAACAACAGGTATTAACTAGTAGTTTATATTCAACAATAATTTAATTAATTGTTTAACTGGCAGTTCATATGCAATAAATAAATAAATAACAATTTAATTGGCAGTTTATATGCAATAAATAAATAAATAACAATTTAACTAGCAGTTTATATGCAATAAATAAATAAATAACAATTTAGTTAAATTAATTTAATTTAACTGGGATGATGATTGAAAATATGCCAAACAGTTATAAATTAATTTCTAAACACATCATAAATCAATTTAACAAACATAAGAAATTTTAGAAGTTGTGAGTGGGTTAAAACACTCACCTTTTGAATTTAAATTGGATTTAAATCCAATTTAAACCCAAAATTTGAACAGTTTCCAAATTCGTCCAAACCAGCGCCAAAATGTTCGGAATTTCAGTACAATCCTAACAAAAAAACCATGCGTGAATAGGTGTTCGTATGTGAAAGTTATTATGATTACAAGCTTTGAAATCAGAATATAAAAATAAAACAAATAAAAGAAAACGAACCTGTCAAACTGTGCCATGTCATCGATACCTTTCTTCTCCAGCAAACCCTAAACACGTTCGTCCAGAAAAAAGCACTGAGCCCCCACGCCTTTGAGAAGATATCGTGACGCCTCGTCGACTCCTACCACGATCGAGCACCATCGTTTAACGTCCCATGGTCGGCCGCCCTTGCAACTACCATGCGCGCGAGCCTCGGCCTTCCAGAATGCCATGCCGTCGCTGCTGTTTCGTCGATGATCGTGGTGATTTTTGGTCACCTGAAGACGAACCAGTGGCGCCGATGCGACTTGCTCTATGCGCTCTACGCAGCCATGCCCCCCGATCAACCTAAGGACGTAGATCCACCGTTGAATCACCCCGACCACAATGAACGGCCGAAAAAAATTCGTTCCTGATCAGATGATGAGCCAAAATGAAAAACGAATCATGGATCTGAGATGCGCTCGTCGAAAGCTTTGATATATAATTTTCCTGAATTTTTTTGAGAAGTTTGAATTTTGGCTTTGATTTTGAATTGCAGTTGGATTTGGGTGTTTGTCTACCATTGAAATGAGGAGGCGAAAGAAATTGTACGTAGAGGACAAATGAGAATGAGGGAAATTAGGGTTTATAACAGAATATTTATAGACAAGGTTGAAAAAGAATGGATAGATCGGATTGAATATACGCGCTAACGACAAAGTGGCCCAAAAGGCCCGTTCGGACTTCGGAACGAAATTGGATCAACCCATATATCAAATAGATGTTTGAAAGTATTTTAAACGCAATGGAAAAAGTTTCAAGTCCGAATTCCATCGTATAAAGAAGTTATGCTAAAATCAATATTTTTCAAATTGATTTCAATTGATTTCAATTAATCGATTTCAAGGCGTTTCAAGCTCGTACGATCGAACAACAAGTCCGATCAATACGAAACTTGAAATCCTACAATAGTTCACCGTTACGGATCCAATGAAACTTGTTTCTTCGAAATCCGAGTCAGTGGCCAAAATGGCTATTTTTATATTAATTAAATAAATTAAAAATAAATTAATTAAATCACTTTTCAATTTCAACTCTATAATTAACAAAGTTCATCAAATTTAACTTTCTTAATCATTTACACAAATTTAATCAAATTCAAATGTCAAATTTAGAGTTGATTAATTTATCAATTTCAGCGTTGAATTTTCAATTTCATTAAATTCAGAAAATATAAATTTAATTTCCAAAATTCAATTAAATTTATTATTCATTCTATTATTCAGTTCATTAGTAATAGTTAGATGAATCTAACATTGGATTCATACTTTATTACATAAATATCTTCAATTTCGTCTAAATTAATATTTACGTAATACTTAAATATTTAATTTCAATTGATTGCAATAAACCCAATTACCTTAATTTTACATTCAAATAAATAAATCCCGATTCCCATTCATATTTTTCAACAATCATTGTCCTATAAACATATTTAACATTTGTTTACGTTTCATTACATTGATACTTCCAATTTCACATTTATTCGTATTAACTATTTTATTTCCACTTATTATGTAGTAACTACTATAATTCAATCATATTGAAATTTGTCAATTTCACCCATAAATTAAGATTTTAAAACCAATTAACTAATTTACCTTGGTGCCATCCTTTATTACATCAATTGTTATTTTAATTTACATTAACAAAATATTAAATTTAAATTTATTACAATTGATTATCAAAGTTTATTTAACATATTAAATAACCGAGCAACCCATATTAATTGCCACTTATTTGCTTTTAATTGCATTTATAAGTTCGTTACTTATCAATTCAGATTATAATTCCATATATAATGCTAATTTTATTTCATTACATTAATATACGCTTATTTACATCTTAATTTGAATAAATATTACATTTCTAAATGTGTACTTCTATCAATTGTATACATTAATTAAGGTTTTAAAACCAATAAATGAATTTACCTTAATTCCATTCTTATACTAGTTTATTACTTTACATACATTAATTGCTATTAAATGTTCTCAATAAATTTATTTACTAGGTTTCAAACTTTTTATTCATCAATTACTGCCTTTTAAATAAAATTACGTTACCATTTTAATTTACATTCACACTTTCCGTTATTATATTAATTATCATTAAAGTAAAATTTAATTACTTTTATTTATAAATTGGCAAATTACTGGTAATGACAACATTTGTCACAATTATACCTCTTTATAGTACTTGTATGTTTATCCTTCACAACAACTACTATCTATTATATTATTTCACCCATTAATACAATAATTGCAATTGTTCTTATTATATTCCATTTATAACTAAATCATAACATTTAAATTAATTTATTAAATTGGAATGTTCTTTCACGTTCATTTATTAATAACTTACATTAACATATTTCCTTAATTTGCATCAAATTACTATTAACAATGTGTTATTACATTAAGTAATTCAATACTAATCTTTATTTTCTCGTATTCAATTTATATCCAAGTATATACTTTCACTATTTCATTTATTATAATTTTATTCAAATTACTAATAATTACCCTTGCTATATTTCGTTCTTAACATTTATTTAAATATAAATTATAGAAATTTTACTCCTTTCAAAAATTAAATTACAAAAATCTAATTAGATTAACTAATTTATTTATAAAAATCTACGGGTCGTTACAAATATAAGCCGGCCCAAAGAAAATTAAAATGAGTCCCCTTTTCGTTTTATCCTCTTTTATATTTCTTCGGCCCATATTTCTTTTGTATATGACCACGGCAGTCTCGTTCCTTCTTCGATCAGAAATTAGGGCTTCTGTGAAAGTGGAAGCGCCGCCTATATCTGACAATTGCTGAGGTTATTTTCTCTGTTTGGCTTGAATAATTGATTCTCTAGCTCTAGTATGATTTCGGTCCGTCCAATTTGATTAAGTTCAAACTAAAATGGTATGTAAATTTCTGTATTATTTCATTGATATAATTGAACTCGATTCGTTTCAAGTAATTGATTTGAATCTTTTCTCTGTAATATTGCTTAAACTCAAATGATTTAATCTGCCAATGATGATTGGGTTTAAATAGGGTTTGAACCCCTTAATTTCCATTCGTATTCTTCTAACTTGAATTCTTCTTAATCCTTGCTTCGCCATATGATTTTGATTTAATGCTCGTGATCAATCTTAACTTGTTCATTTCGTAAGTTTTTCTTTTTGCTTGGTCACAATGGCTTTGATTTTGAACTTTCTCAATTTCACCTTGGTCAACACGGCTTTGAATTATTCAATTTTCTATGCTCAACCATTTGGATTTTTCTCTATAACTTCAGCACTTTGAATTTGAATTTGTTTCTATTATGTTTTGTTGGTATTTGTCTTCGAGAAGTGCTTGACTCTCTGACTTTTTCATTTACGGCTTAATGAAAACTGCATTGTGTGACCACGGCTAAGATTTGAGTCGTTGGATTCTTTGCCTTGGTTTGGAAATACAGCTTTAATTTTTGTAAAAACCTGGAACTATGGTCATTAGTGGTAACATGTGTACTTGTCATTTCAAAAACTGCTGTTTTTCTAGTCATTGAAACTTGTACTTGTGATTACTGGTTTCATGTGAACTGAGCGTGTCGACCTGTATTCAGTTGCACATGTAATTGTGTACATTTTCATGTGATTTGCCATCATCTTGCATTTCCATGCTTGGAGTTTTGCTCGCTGGACTTTGCTGTTGAGGCTGTCCATTTGAACCATTGATTGTGCAATCTCTACTTGTATTGTCCACTTTTGTTCAACAGAGTTGTTTTGTTGTTTATGTCTTTGAGCCTGGGCATGTGTGCTTGTTACTATAGCCACCTCAGTTTTGTATGGTTCAAGCCAATGTTGTTCTGTTTCTCTTGAATGCTTGAGATTTCTTTGAATTTTTTGGCTTGATCAATTTGACAAATAAAAAACTGCTCTGACTTGTTTATCGCACTGCAATGTTTAGTCATATATGCATACCTAGTTTGCACTTATTTTCTCATTCCACTCGAAGTGTGTAATCATATATGTACACACACATATATATGTATGTATGTGTTTGTGAAATTGCACTACATATGTACACATGTTCTTCATGTTGTCTCAATTTTTTTGTGTACTTGTTTGCACCGAGTTGTTGCTTCGAGCTAGTTTGCATATGTTGCCTGGTCTGTACCTTGTTATCTTCATTTTGCCTTGCTCATTAATCTGGTTGAATTTTGTGGCCTTTGGTATTTGAGTTCATTTTCTCATAGGAGCTGTTGTCTTCATGTTGAGGCTGCACTTATACCATTTTGTTTGCACTTGAAGTCTACATGTGAGTATTGCTTCGAGTTTGAAATGCTTGCAGGCTTCAATATGCGTTGTTCGACGTTTCTGTGTATCACTGCATATATACATGTTGTCTTGCTGCCCTGATTGAAGTTGTTGCATTATACTAGAAGTCTGTAGCTTGGTTCTCTGTATATTGATGTCTTCAACATTGCCTCCTTTGTGTGATGTTTATCACTTTTGCATTGTGTCACTGTTATCTTAGTATTGCTTTGTTTGCAGTTTGGTTGGACGGTCTAGCCTTTGTTTTCTTGTATCTAATCTGGTTGCATACACACACACGCACACACACACACACACACACACATATATATATATATGTACATAAATATATATATGTTACTTGGTTGCATTTTCCACTCCTGGCATCATCATGTAATCTGCTTTGAAGCTTGTTGGTAGTTTGAGTGTTTTTGACCTAGTTGTGATGGTTTGTTGGTTCATGTGTTTTTGGCTGAGGCTTGTTCCAGTCATTAATGATGCGCATTGACTTGAGTTTTATTCATGTGTACAAAATTTTGTTTTTATATTGCACCTGAGTTGAACAAAGCTTTGGATCGGGTTTGACCTTATGCTCGTATTGTGACTTTATTAGTATTTCACTTGAGTTGAACCTAGCTTTTGATTGGGTTTGACCTTATGCTCTTCTGTCCCTGCAGTTTTGTCAAGTGCATATTGGTGTGCACGGCTTTGTGGTATGTACAGTGACGCACTGTGCATGTCACAAGTTGTTCGTGCATGATGAATTCAAAATAAATATGACGACGAACAACCCAAATAACTGAGGCATATATTATTTTCAAAAACACATTATATTTTACACTATAAAATTATTTCTTTTTCAATTTTACTGCATCGGTGTGTATTTTGCAGATAAATCAGATGCTGGATTTAAGTTGGAATAGAGTTGAAGATAAATACGAGTGAATGAGTGATATGTAGTGAGGACAGTTGTGTAAATTGAGATGTATTGTAATTGAAATTTTTTATATATAGTGAAAGCATAAATTTGTACTATTCAAAATTGTAATAAAATATTTGTTTGAACAAAATTTCTATTTGAATTTATATTCTATGTTATTTATTTTATTCAGCAAATATTTAACTAATTATGTGAAAATAAAAACAGTACAATAACAAATACATTTAAATGAATATATATATATATATATATATATATATGTGTGTGTGTGTATATTTATTATCATCAAATAAAAGTCATGTACTAGCATATTCAACAGTTTCAATACTCTTGACTCGGCTTAATAAGAAGAATTAGGTTTTCTTAGTGTAGAATGCAATCAGGCATTTGTTAGCTCGAAAGAGTTATTGACCAGTGCACCTGTATTGACAATTCCAGAAGTCATAAGCCTTTTACTAGTATATACAGATACTTATGATATCGGGCTCGGAGCTGTATGTATGTAGGAAGGCAAATTAATAGAATATGCTATTAAGCAAGTAAAGACCCAAGCGAGAAATTATCGAACTCGGGATTTTGAGTTGACAGTGATTGTTTTGCACCCAAGTCTTGGAGGCATTATGTAACGACCGGAATTTTATCACTTAAATCTGGAATATTTAAATAATTTTAAATATTTAAATAAATGATTTTAAATATTAAATAATATAGTTTTGATTAATTATACAGTGATAATAATTCATTTTGAATGATTTTGTAAATATATAAACTCATTTTAGAAAGAAATTAGCTTCTTCATGTTTTTGCACTGAGAAAATATAAGTTTATAAAAGTTTATTATGTGCTCCAAATATAATAGCCATACTAAACTTCATATAATTGTAACTTAATGATAATAAGTGATTTAAAATGGTTTTATAAATATACGTACTTGTTTTATAAAAGTTTACAAACTTCGTTGCACTTTGACAAATCGACATCTTACTTTTATAAATGGATTTTAATATTAGTTGATATGGTTTTGTAAATCAAATAAATTGATTTTAATTATTTATAGATGATAAGAAATTTATTTTCAAGTTTGCTTACAAATATATATAGGGTAACAAAAACGTCAAAATATGATCGGAAATCAGACTCTGGATTTATAACGGTTTGACGAATTAAAGTTAATTTATGTTATAGAAACCTTGTTTGAACATGCACACACACGCATATACATGCATATATACATATAAATATGTATCACAATTAGTCAAATCAAAACCAAAAGAAATATCTAAACATACATACGTATAAACTCCTTATGTATAAACAAATGCAACATGAAAAAGCAAACTTATAATCAGCTCACCATCAAACACTCATGAGAAGACACACACATGGGAGGGCAGTGGGCTAGAGGGTGGGTTCGGCCGTACCTAGAGGAGGTGATGGAGGGGGTAATTTTGTTCATTTGCAAGCTTAAGGGCTAAGGCTTCTAACCCTATAGATACTATCCAAACCTTCACAAATTCATTTGTTCCTTCCTTATCTACTTCTTCAACTTCCTAAGCTCTAATGGCTTCTTCTTCTCTAAAGAAATAACGGTAAAAATATAAGCAAGGAGGAAATAAAATATACATACACTTCCGTTATTATTCCACTTCCAACATGGTGCCAATAAATCTCTTCTCCCCTATAGTCCTCGATCACACCCCTATTTCCACCTTGATTGAGCATTCACCTACCAAAGAGCCAAGGCCTTGCATTCCAAGGAAAAGGGAGCAAGTTCAAAAATCTTTGGAGTGGAGAAAGTGGAGAGAAGTATTGTTGGAGTATTTCAAAGTACTGTCAGAATAATTTCAAGGACTCCGAAAGAGAAAGCTATAATAGTGAGTTAATCATATTATGAATTGCTAGACAATACCACTTGATATTCGCTTTTTAATCACTAATTACTTATTAATCACTTAATATGCTTGCAATTAGTGATAATACTAGACATTAATTACTTAAAGTAATAACCTTGTCCATTTGCTAAAATGATTGCTTATATAGTTGTTTAATAAGTTTGGATGAAGATTGATTGATTATAAAAAAGTTTGGTCGTGATAGATATGATTATTGTGATTTATAAGTTGAAAATCATATTTGATGAGAAATGATAGCTATGTGAATTAACAATACATATCTTGTGAAAATTCATTCATATTATACCTATAAATAATATATATACAACATATGTTAGGCCTCTTTGTTTTTAAAACCAAAGGAAATGTCATTTTATAATATTGGAGTTTATTTGGAAAAGTAAAGAAATGAGAAATTGGTGTTTTGAAATAGATTTGGAATTAGTTTTAAAAAGAAAGAAATTGCAAAAGTGGAGTTTTGAAATTTTCGAAAAATAAAATCCATGGTTTCATTTATGAATAATAGTTTAAAGATGGAAAATAATATAGAAATACCATATGCTTTTGTATAAAAGAATTTAGAATTAAAAAAGATGAAAATTGAATATTATAATAATATAATATTAAAGATATATGGAATAAAGTGGAAATGGGATTTTTAATAGATAAAATAGTGAATAATTAGTTTAATATAGTTTAATATGGAATTAAAATGATTTAAAAGTGTTTAAGACAAGTTTTGAAAAATTTGACTAAAATGAGAAAAATAAGCCGTCGCGTTTTGACAGTTCGCGATTTCATGACCTAAAAAATTAAAAGTAAGAATTCTTTGAAATATGAATTTTCCAAACCCTTATGGGTATGGTTTTCAAATGAAAAAGAAAAATCAAGATTTCATTTAATAAAGTTCGAAATATGTCTAAATCAATATTTTTAAATCATCGCATTTTAGCAGTTCGTAAAATATTGTTTTCAACTTTTTGAATGGATATTTTTAAAAATTTAAAATTATGAAATAAATTCCATAAATACATTAAAGTATTTTAAAAGGAATATAAATTATAAAAATAGGCATATATGTGATAAAATTTGTGTTTTAATATGTAAAGCTTTAAAATCACTATTTACCAAAATTTAGCAGTGGAATTTAGTAACCGTTGAATAAATGATTAAACTTGGGTTTTCTTCTCGAATCCTTTTGAAATGTTTTTGTAATGATAAATCAAGTAGTTTGAAAAGCTTATAGTCTATCAGATAACTTGACCGCCTTTTGGGTGATGAAGAGATAGTCTTTAGGTTGAGGTTTGGAAAATAGTTGCCAGCTCTCCCTAGCTATTTGGACGGCCTGATGGAGGGGAAAGTTAATTTGATTTACTCGAATCATATTTCCTTAAGATAAAATAATAAAGATTTGGAGTTTTCCAAAAAGGTTAAACAAGATTAATTTAGGATTTTGATGGTAAAGAGAACATTATAGTTAAAATCTATATTAAATTCCAAGGAGGGAACTTATACTATCCGCATGAATTTAAAAGGTGATTTCATCGTTATAGGAATAGTACAAGTTGAATAAAGATATATATCTCTAAAATATATTTTATTGGATAAAAAGGTATCTTCAAAGTTAAATAATATTTTGAGTAAAAGAAGAAAAGAGGATATAACGAAAGTGGCTTAACATTTCTGTGTACACATATATATGTATTTTAATCGATAATTGGTTTGGAGAGACCATGACCAGATTTGGGTAATTCGTATCCAAAAACAACTTCGAACCAAATATGCATGCGAAAGTGAAGATATGTTGAAGACAATGATTTTGAAGATGGTGATCTTCATAACATAGGGCTGCTTGCCACCAATCTCGTGACTCCCATATGATATACATATAGCGGCATTAGTACCTTCTTTTTGAAATCTTCAATGCAAGAAATGCTCGCTACTATCCTAGGGGTGATTCCTAAAATTTATGTAATAGGAGTACCTTTGGTTTATCTTGTTCTTGGACAACTTTTATAGATGAATGTCTAACATTGCATTTCTAAGACCACGTACATAGATTTTTACAAATGTACATCTATTTGGTGGTGTAGGAGGTAACCCCTCTTATACTTAACACCCTTCCCTAAGGCATATGAACCCGGAGGTTGTACTTTTATGGAACCCAATTGGTGTGTCATTGGAAATGGAAATGTTGCATTCAAGTGGGATTTTCTGTTTTGAGAAAGGTAAAGCGTTACCTCACACCTTATACATCAGTAATGGCAAAAACAAGGTTGTTGAGCTAGCCCTATGTGGGTCGCTTCCATCAGGAGATGTTCATCACATTTCAAGATTTCCCTTTATATATCGGGTTTGATGTGTATACTGTGGCTATGTGTAGGTCAAGAACGATAAGGGAGATGACATATTTGGTATTATCTATGGTAGAGGTAGGCCAGTTCTATGTTGGTAAAGGGCAGCAGGGCTGTAGATTAGTAAATTCTTCTAAAGATGGACCGTCAGAAGGTTGTCCCTTATCTTTTCATTGTTGAGAGTCCATTCTCCAATACGTGCCTTTAAGGACTAGAGTGTATATCCAAATATGCTGTCAAATTTAACAAAGTAATAATTCAGGCTATTTTAATATGTTATTAGAAAAGTGTTTTCAAAGTAATGTCAGTAGAAATAATATCAAATGATTAGATTAAAAAAATTAGTTATCATAAGGTAAAAACCCATCCACAATTATGCGTGGCATGGTCTTATGAGATATTTTTTTTTCCATAAGGTTTTGTTTGCCATCAAAGTCGATTTGTAAACTGCCATATATATTGATTTTTGTTTCTCATGCTAGTTTGCCAGACTGATTCAGTTATTTTTAATATTTGTGTCAGATCCGAGTAGTTTCAAAATTAGCTGAAGACATTTGGAGTTTTCAAATGAGAGATGGAGATCTTTATCAACGTATGGACGTAGTTTACTTTTTCGCCGTATTTGTTGTTTTTCATCATTTGTAAGGACATGTATTTATAACTACCCCGGTTGAGCTTAGGATAGACTCTGATATATGTATTTTAATTTATTTTTTTTGCTGTAAATATTATTGAAATAATATATGTTATTTCATTCATATGAGATTCTATTCTGTCTTTATTTTCGTTGTATCCTTAACAATCGGCTTTTGCAGCTCTTGAAAATTAAGCACGTCATACAATGGGCATATTAGTGTTGATTTTCGAGGGTTGACAATCCCAGTCATCACATTTGATATTGGAGCTTTGGTTGTGCAAACACCTTAGCCTGTAGGGTAAAATTCTTATCAGAGATAAGGTTAGTAACAGTCTAGGATGAGTAACTGATTAGAGATACGGTAAGTGACACCCTAGAATGAGTTGGCAGCATTATATATAAGCAGGTATTTGTTAATGCCTTATATAAATTACTTTTGTTTTAGAAAGTTGGTAGATGAAATAATTTTAGATAGGATTATATTTTGAATATAAATGGGTTATCTTTTCAAAAGATATAGTTAATTATAGGATAATAATATCTAGTTATTACCATGGGTTGGTTCAAAGACATAAATTGGTATAGGAACATCTTGTGATTAGAATTTCACAGTTTGACTAAAAGATGTTTCATAAAGATGATAGTTCAATAAGTTAAGTTATTAAGAAACTTGTTAAGATATGATATTATATTCAGGTTAGATTAGTTAAAAAGCTTAGTATATGCCTCTAAGTATTTTGTTGTCTATCATAAAAGCCTTTCAATTACGATAGGAATTATTCTAATGGAATATCCTCAAGATCCAATTAGGAGAAAAGGATGACTTAATAATCCTTTCTAGTGGTAATGAGGGAATATAAAAAGGTCACCTGAATACCGTATACCACAGGTAAAGGAAGAGTTTGATGAACATACCCGTTATGATAAGGACGAGTATCCCATGGCTACGATGCTAGTAGAACCCAAGACTCCGAAACTAGTATTATTATCCGGTGACAAAGAAAATGATCTTGAAGTAAGTCAAGGATCATAAGACAAAATGATGTGGGTAACTAATCCAGAAGAATCGAAACCTTAAGAAGTTCCATAAGAGAACCCCAATATGATATTAGAAAGGAACAGCCTAGATATAGCAGCATATGATGCATGGATGGATGACATCTCTAACAAATCAGAAGACATCAACGATGGTCACATTATTTGGGGATGGGCGTTCCTATATCTTAGGGAGAGTTGCACGTTCCAAGTATTGATAGGAAAGGAATGACTGTGAACGAGGAAGAAGAGGTTCCGAACATCCTTCCAGGAAACCCTATTGCTTTCCTTGGGTTCTCTAGGGACAACCCTAGGATTTTATAGGATGGAATCTTTAGAAAGAAGAAGATGGCCTAAATGAAGCAGATGATGAATAGGAGGAAGAAGAGTTTGAAGTGGTAGTGTTCTCAGATTCGGATGGTTTATCGGCCTTTGAATCCAATTGATTTGATATGCGTTTTGGTAGGGTGGGAAGCTGTTAGAGAGTAATAGTATTTTGGATATCCTAAGTATGTTAGGAATATTTTAACATAATTTTCATGCATATGCAAAAAAATTAGTTATGGTTTGATTATGGTTGATTGACAAATGTAATAGTTCGAATTATGATCTATGCACCTAATTATGGTTTCTCTTATCTTATGTTTAAATGATCTAGGAAAAGAAATTTATATGGATTTTACTTCTTTAATAATTTTCTTTATGAAGTAAAGCTATATCTTTATTAAAGAGTTTAAATAAAAGATATATAGTGATATTTTGAAATAATAAAATTGGTATTTGAATTCTTAAGAAAATTGACTAATTTTTTTTGTTTTGAAAAATGAGTGCTTTGACAAATAAGTGTTTTGATAAGTTAAACTTGGAAGAAGATTTTAGTAAAGCCTATTTTAGTAAAAGTTGTGTTTTCATGAAACTTTTAAAAATAGTATTTAAATAAGAAGAATAGCTTTTAAAGATATCTTCTAAATGAAGGCTAAAAATATTTGGGATATACGAAAAGGTTAAAAACATTTGGATGACACTTTATGAAATATTTTCCTAAATAATTTTGAAAAAGGGTTTTGATATAACTAAGTACGTATTAGATACATAGATCATTTTGTCCTACGATTCAAATCTGAGATCCGAGTATGGAATTTTGAGGTGTTTACATCAGTCGGAATAAGATTTATTACTCAATTCTTGACAGCGAACATTTATGAAAGTTTATGGTTGGATACTTGCATTTTCTATCATTGTTGAGAGCTATGTAAAGGAAGCGAGGATTTATGATCAAGAAGCCTAATCAAAGTCTGTATTAGAGGATCGAAGGATCAATATTAGTTCAGAAATAAAGTTGTGTACTTAAGTAGAAGATCGAATCAGATATTGCATATGGATGATCTGGATATATCATACGTAACTGAGTTTAAATATATTTTAGGTAAATACTTTTGGGCTTTGGGTTATGGTGAAATTTCGAGAATGAAATTCTTTTAAGAGGGAGGTATGTAACGACCTAGAATTTTATCACTTAAATTTGAAATATTTAATTAACTTTAAATATTTATTCTATTGATTTTAGATATTAAATAATGCGTTTTGATTAATTATATAGAGAATAATTCATTTCGAATGGTTTTGTAAATATATGAACTCATTCTAGCAAAATAGCTTTATCGCATTTTTGTAGTTAAAAAATACAACTGACTAAAAATCTATTAAATGTTATAAATATAATAGCCTTAATGAACTTCACATAATTGTTATATAATGGTAATAAGTGATTTATAATGATTTTATAAATATATATACTTGTCTTGTAAAAGTTTACAAACTTCATCACACTTTGACAAATTTACATCGTATTTTTACAAATGAATTTTAATATCATTTAATATGGTTTTGTAATTCAAATAAACAGTTTTAATTATTTAGAGATGATATGAAATTTATTTTCAAGCTTTGTTTACAAATATATATAGTTTAATAAAAATGTTATGAATGGAAATCGGATTCCGGATTTAGAGCAGTTTGACAAATTGAGATTATTGTATGTTACAGAAACCTTATTTGAACATGCACATACATGGATATACATGCACATATACATTTAAATGTGCATCACAATTAGTCAAATCAAAGCCAAAAAAATATCTCAACATATATACATATAAACTCTTTATGTATAAACAAATGAAACATTAAAAAGAAAACATAAAATCAACTCACCATCACTCACCTATGAGAAGACAAGCACATGAGAGGGGAGTGGCCTAGGGGGTGGGTTTAGTCGTACCTACGGGAGGTGTTGGAGGGGAAAATTTATTCCATTTGTAAGATTAAGGGTAAAGGCTTCTAACCCTATAAATACACATCCATACCATTACAAATTCATTCATTCCTTCTTCATCTTCTTCTTCTCTTCTTAAGTTCTGATGGCTTCTTCTTCTATAGAAAAATAATGGTGAAATATAAGAAAGGAAGAAATAAAATATACATACACTTCCATTGTCATTCCATGTTCAAAATAATGCCAAACCGCTCTCTTCCCCCCTATAATGCACGACCGCACCCCCACTTCCGCCTTGACAAAGCATTCAACTCTCCAAGACCCAAGGCTGAGTATACCATGGAAGGGATGCAAGTTTAAAAAGCTTGAAAGTGGAGAAAGTTGTAACGACCTGCAAAAACTTTCACTTTGATAAATTAAATTTATTTTAAAATTTACGCAATAAAATATTGATGATACAAATTGTTATCCCACATTTTGATCAAGGCTAGGATATCAACAAATGGCTGGAAAAGATGGATATCAGGATTATAGATCGATTGGAAACAAGGCTATGATCAATGTCGTCAAAATTTAGTCGAGTTCCAATCAAGATGGGATCGATTGGGAACGACGAACAAGGCTAGGAGAAGCTAATTTTCAAATTTCAGTTCAATCGGAGTTCGTATGCTCGAAATATGGATGGATCAAGAATCATGGAGATTGGCTTGTATCGATACTATTCGTATCGATCACATGCCAGCTCATGGGTTCGAATTGATGACTTCGTATTGATCAGGATGTGAATGGCGGCATACTTCGAATCGATGGCTTTGTATTGATGCAGCACACATCGATTGAACGGTTGCGGCAAGGCATATTTCTTATCGATCAGTTTGGATCAATACGAAGGGGCATAACTTGGGATCGATACGTACAAAGGAGCAGCCGATGTATATGAAAGGCAAAGTTGGTTCGATACAAATAAAGGAGTGGTGGAAACATATGAAGGAACAAAGCTCGATCGATAAGAAGTGTATGGATACGAACAAGAGAAGGAGATCGATATGAAATAGGCATTGAATCATCGATGTGAAGTGGTCATCTCAGATCGACATGAAGGAAATGTGTTTGAATGAAGAAGCAATCAAATCGACATCAAAAGTGGATCTCCCCTGGGTTTCCAAGCCACATCATCGATATGATTGTGATGGATACGAAAGCAGAAGGAGGGATGGATACGAATTCGCGGATAAGAGTGCTTCCGCTTACTCATGAACTACAACTTGCATCTATCGTAACTCACAGTATACAAGTCCAAATGCTACGAAATTTTCAAAGAAGCTTCCTGATGCACTCGAGAACCTCCATGACCGATTGCATCTCAATCGAACCACTTTTGGATCGATACGAATTGAAAACGCATTGATCCAAAATCGCTACAGATCGATGTTTCGGGCCAACTTGCGCAAGAGAAGAGGTATTCCATGTTTTGGGGACATATATTTTTGGATTTACACCTATAAATAGGAGTCCCATGGCAACTAAAAAGGGGATCTTCTCCTTCTCAAGCGCTGAAACTCTGCCATTCTTGTAATTGATACTAAAGGCTTGTGATTGTAATTACAGTACAAAGGTAATAAAAAGGATTAATTCAAAGTGGACGTAGGCCCGATTGCCGAACCACTATAAAACCTTATGTTCCTTCCTACTTTTTTTCATTTTAATTTCACCGTTTCTTTATCTTTACTCTATAAATTATCTAGATCTGAGATCTGTGTGTGAATATTGTGGATCTATATGTAAATTCTGATGCTATCATGGCTTTTGGGGTTTGTGATCAATTTTTTGCGCAAACACTTTGGTGCTTTCACTAAGAACTCTAGCACCCGCTACACCGTATTTGGAGTTCAGATTTGAAAAGCTAAAGGACCAGGTCTAAAAGGGACCATGGTTAGGAAATCAGCAAGAAAGACATTACCAGAAAGAAGTCATCATGAAAGGAGTCGGGAGGCTTCCTCAGAAGCAAATCAAACCTCTGCTTTCATCACTAGAGATAAAATGGAGGTGATGATGCGAGCTATGCACGAAGAATTCTTGAAGAGGCAAGAGGAGATGATGCAAAACCTTCTCTGAGAGTTTGGATAGGCAGGAACAGCTCGAGTTGCTGGAGTTCAGATCCACAGAGCCATAATGGAAGGACCCAATAGGCAGTCGGATGGAGCAGCTCAATAGGGCGCAGCCCCTAATCAACCCACAACTGTTAATCTGGATGGATCCAGGCTTGGGGGTACACCACCTGGCAACGATGGACCGATTCATGGAGGAATCCTAGGTGACACTACACAACAAGATGTTGGCAGGAGCATAAGAGTACGTGATGAGGAGCATGTACCAGAATTCCCTCGAGGACTCGAGGGGCAACCCTTGGTGGACAACATTGGATTAGCTGAGATTATCAGGTGAACTATGCACGGAGGTTTAGCAAACAAAGATCTGGAAGGAGTAAACAGGAGTCCATTTACCTATGACATCAGAATGGCTCGAAACCCGCCATAGTTCACGCTACCTACTCTGGAGATATACAATGGCAAGGCTGATCCTACTAATCACTTGATAAGGTATACGTGACACATGGAAGTGCTGGAGGCATCAGAGGAAGTTATGGCCCAACGTTTCCCCACGTACTTAACGGATATAGCTTCTATGTGGTTCAGCCAGTTGGAAGAGGGATCTATCAGGACATGGACGGAATTGGTGGATAGGTTTTTGAAGCAGTTTCGGGTTCATATCAAAAGGCCGAAGAGCGTAGTGACGCTAACGTCGGTAAAACAAAGGGCAGGAGAATCGCTTACTAATTTTTTAACTCGGTTCAATGCAGCGGTTGCTTCGGTGGATAAAGGAATGTGGAAGTAAGACGACAACTTTGGAAGGGCAAGGAAATACTAGGGAGAACCAAAATTCTCCACTTACACAGGACTAAATGAAACATTGGAACAGATAATCCTGGAAACTCGGGATCGCCTTCCTTATCGAAGGTTGGCAAGGAGGGAACCCGCGAAACACGAAAGGGCCTCCAGAAGGCACCATCTCTTTCATGATCTGGACTGGCATGATACCAATAGCTGCAAGCATCTGAAGGATATAATCGAGGATCATGTAAGGAGTGGTTAATTGCCACAATATGTCGGAACTTGGAATGCGACGGTGGAACAGGAGCAGCCACCGTTTACCTCAAACGACAATGGCACGAGGCCCAGGAATGATGGTCGATTGGTTATCAATTGACAATACGGTATGGAATAAGTAGCAAACTCTAGGCGAACGGCCAAGTCACTTACTCATGTACGGGGATGGAGATAGCCCCTAAGCATGCTCTGGGATGATGATGAACCGTCACACTATAGTTTGTTAAATCTGTTTTTGTTTTTAGGTTTGGACGTTTGCTTTTTTCTAGTTTGGTTTTGGAGTTTGGCTTAAACTCCTAGTTTTGTTTACTTTCTGGTTTGGATGCTTGTTTTCTGGTTCGGATATTGGTTTGGATTTCTGGTATGGATTCTTGGTTTTTCGATTTGATCTGGATTTTGGATTGGATTTTGATTGGATTTTTATCTGGTTTTTGGTAAATGGTCGTCGGGTATGGATTATACCTAGCAAGGGGTAAGTCTCTTCGTCCAAATGTGGCAAATTTGCTTATTCAGGTCGCTGAGTATGGACTATGCTCGACAAGGGTCCGGAGAGACCAGGATTTGGCTTAGGACTTAGGACGCATAATATCTATCGGTTACTATTTCAGGTAGTCGAGTATGGACTATACTAGAAAAGGGTCTGAAGCGACCAGGATTTGGCTTAGGACTAAAGCCATCGTACTACTCAACGTTCAAGGACACTGAACCAAGGACACCAAGGTGTTTTTTAATATAGGTCATCGAGTGTGGATTACGCTTGGCAAGAATCCAAAATGGTTATGCTTTCGGATATAAGCTATGAACAGCTAAAGATTTGACTATGGACACATAATGGTCCCGGATTTGGACATTGACTCGGAGCTGTCGCGGATTTGGATCAGGATATGGCAGTGGCATTCAGATAGATGGCTTGTTAATGGATTGGATTATGAATTGGATAGTATGGCTATGGATGGAATATGGACTACGGATGTCGGAATCAGAGCTTTTCAAAACACATCTGCTTACCACAAGGCATGTTTTGGAGGGAAAATGTTATCCCACTTTTTGGTCACGGTCGGTGTTTGCACAAAAAATGGGCAAACAACTCCAAGTCGTATGATTTAGTTGATTTTATGTTGTTCTTAATGATTTGGATGATTTATGCAAGTATGTAAAAAGCAGAGACTAAACTGTAAAAGACACACAGATTTATAGTGGTTCGGCCAGAATGTGCCTACGTCCACTTTATATGTTATTCTCTTTCACTGTTCAGATTACAAGTACAAGGCTTTTATTATAAGTGTATGAAATCTGTTTGAAAGTTCTGTCCGTTCTTGAGCCCTCAAACCTTGTCCTCCATTGTTGTACCCCTACCCCTCTATTTATAGAGTGAAGCTGGGGGTAGGGGCCTTGGATGTATATAGCTGCTGGTGGGCCTGGGCTGATGTGATCTGGCCTGGCATTGCTGGTTCGGTAACACCTTCTTCACTTTGGTTTGGTAGCATTGGTTCGGTGGTGAAAGCATGGATTAGTCCAGTGGTGTTGGAGTTGAGTTCTGGTTCGGTGGTGAGTGGAGTTGAGTTCTGGTCCGGTGGTCTTGGTCCGGTGGAAATACGCCCAACATTTGCCCCCCAAAGTGGGGCATATGCCTGCATATGTCGTGCTTTGTTTTAGATCATTCAGTTTGGACACTCTCATTCGGCCCAAGTGTCGAACCAGTTGGTACGGTCATCCTACGCTTGCCTATAAGTATGGGCTTCACGCCTCTGTTATTCCTCCCTATTTGAAATAGTCGAACCAAACTTCTGTTCTGCCGAATCAACCATATAACCGAACCAGTTTTGTCTGCCGAACCAGGTGAGCCTTTCTTCTGCCGAACGAACTTCATGCTCAAACTACCGATTGAATTCGGGGAGTACGAGTGCCGAATGGGCCCTTAGTCTTGAACTACCGAATGAACTCGGGGAGTACGAGTGCCGATTGGGCCCTTAGCCTCGAACTACCGAATGAACTCGGGGAGTACGAGTGCCGAATGGACTTTTAGTCTCGAACTACCGAATGAACTCGGGGAGTGCAAGTGGCGAATGGGCTTTGATGTTTTGAATTATGAATGAGATTCCAGACTGTAGGTACTTGTTTGTCTACATTCCTTGCTCTAACGATGTGTTTTCTCGTGTTGCGGATAATGTCTCATAAAGTAGAAACTCGTTCTGACAAGAAGAAATCCAAGGACAATGGAGAGTCCTCCATAGTGCCCCTAGTTCGGACAGAACCAGAACGTCATGGATCAATCCCAAGATCATTAGTAGACGGGTACGGTCCTCAAGAGCTCTTGAACTCACCGCCTGACTACTTTCCCAGCTCCCTCAAAGATGAGCAGCTTGACGTTATATCTCGATCTTTTGGGATTAACAGAGCGCATATGATGTTGCCGAGGGAAGGAGAGATGCCGTATAACCCCCAGATGGGTATTTTACTTATAGTAGGTATCACTGCATGTGCGGAGCCATCCCTCCGATCAACGCTTGGATAGCCAGCTTCAGCACATACTTGAAGGTGGCCCCTTTCCAGCTTCAGCCCAACTCCTATGCCATCTTGGTGAGTCTATTCATTATCTTCCAAAGAAAATATGGGCATCCCCCTTCCAACCGGGAGATCCGGTACCTGTATAAATTGAGAGGCTATAAGAAGGGGTCTCCATATATAAGCTTAGAATCGGCCGTGTCTTTCAAGCCAGTCTTGGACTTATATTCAAAATTTAGCATGTTCAAGAAGGAATGGTTCTTTGTCGGGGATGACTCTGTTTCTTTCTACCGCTTCACCTCTGGCTGTAAGTTGAATCTCATTTATAATTTCCGTTCTGACTGCAATGCTCCTCCTTATGTGCTTTATTTCTTGCTAGCGACAGGTGGCTTTGCGGTTGTGGAGAACGATCGTCTGGTTCGGATGGCTGAGGAAATAGAAGCCATTCTGGAAAATGAGAGGGAAGCTTCTTATTTGATCAGGAATGCTACTCTTTTGGGGCTCAACTTGATTCTGTCACGCCAGTCTGTGGTCAAGCAAAGAGACACAGCCGAGGAGAAGGCCGCCAAGGCTAAAGGAGGGGCTACGGCGAAGAGTGGCAAAAGGAAACCCTTCTTGAAACATCCAATTGCCGGGGGAAGAGACTTAAGAAGTCCGATGGACCCTCCCCCAGCACATGTCCAGACATCCGGGAGGAGGAAGATGTGGAGGAGGAAAGAGGCAAGGATGAAGGAGGTGAGGTGGAGAGTGGAAGTGGTGGACAGGAGTGGACAGACGATGCTCTCCGCTTAGCTTTTGAAGGGTTGGAGGAAGGATCGGCTGTAGTGGAGAAGCCTAGGAAAGCTAACAAGGCCGAGACCGACGCCGATTCATCTTCCAAGAGCGCTTCAGCTGAGGCAATTCCTGCGATTCAAGGTGAATTTTTGACTCCTGCAAACTCCATTTGTGATAAGGATTTAGGAACATTTTATGGCCAACTCCCGTCCTGGAATGAGATACAGGACTTATTGTAGTATCCTACTCCTCCCCAGTGTTTGTATAACAAAGCATCTCTTTACTCTTCTTAACTTGATATATTTCTTGAATTATAGTTCAATGTATGCCTGTAACACGTTGTTTTTATCCCAGAAGCGGGTAAGGCGGCCAAGGCGTCAGATGTTCGGCACCATCTTGAACAATACAAACTTCTCAATGCTTCAACTAAACCAAGGCCTCTGACCAACCGCCCTGGAGACGTAGTCGGCTACCGTCCTCTTCTTGGAGTTATCGAAGAGGATGTCCAAAGGAAGAAGAGGAGTCGTTCGTTTTTTGAATCCACACCTGGTCCTCAGTCCCCAACTCGGCCTCTTCGGGATACCACGGAGGAGGATATTGAATTTATACCTTCTCCGCACCCGTCTGAAAATCCTATCGTTACCTAGATAGATCATCCCGACTTTTCTCGTAATCCGTTTGCAAGTCATCCGGATTTGGATCCGGGTTCTTGCGATATTACCTTTGATGAGGATACCAGTGAGCACTTTCTCCCTCGTAATCCTATGGTAAGAGTACTAGATGAAGCTAAGTCCCTGGACCTTGATTTGCTTACCACTCAGGTTGTAACTTTGGGGGACAAAGCTAAGGCGAACATTGACCGGGTTGCTGAGGAAACCAGGAAGCTGATAAGGCATCATGCCCAACTGGTTAAGGCTGGAGAAGAAATTGGGAGTGCTAACATTCGACCGCGGTTAATGGTTTCCGACCAGGCCAAACAACTTGCTGATCAAGCTATCCAGATCTCTCAACATGAGGACGCCTCAAGACAACTAAAGAAAACCATGGAAAAGGCCAACAGATCAGAGTTACGGAAAATGGAGGCTGCTTGTAAGGAACGGATTGATATGGCTATTGCAACGGTGGATGAGGTCCGGAAAGCGGATCTCGAGCGGGTACAGGAGCTATCCGGGAAACTTGAAGCCGCAGAGCTTATTCAAACCAAGCTGAAGGAGGAGATGGAGGCGATGAGGAAATCCTTCTAGGCTGACTGCTCGCGATACCAATCGGAGAGGGATGCTGCTACTGTAAAGTTGTTGGCTTCTGAGGACCGAATAAGGGAGTTTGAGGAGAATGAGGGGATAATGGATGAGATGCTTCAGGACATATACTTTCGCACATGGAAACAGGGCAACATATCTTGGATGGATGATTATCCCGGAGTCATGGCCAGGATTTATCTCAGGGCCCTGGAGGAGGCTAAGGCCAATGTAGATAAGGAGGGTGGCGTGGCCTTTGGAATGGACGCGGTCACGGCTCAATTCACTAAGGAGGAGAAAGCGACGGTGAAAGAGGGTATGCGGCTGCTTACTGCTGAGGAGGTTAGTGTGCAGTTAGAGGATGATAATCAAGGAGCAGATGCTGGTAAGTCTTACCTTTTAGCTTCTCGTAACTTGATTGCTTATTGTTTATGACTATTAATGGATTCTCTCCTGAATTTGATAGGTGGGACCTCTGGAGCACCCATTACCTCTGATCAACATGCCGAGAGTTCCAATCCGGCAGGATAGAGGTGAAGCCCCGATGCAGCCGATTCCTTGACTTGATCTGGATATCTTTAGGTCTGTTTGACATTGCTGTCTATGCTAGTCCCAAAACATTCGTGTATCTTTTAAGCTGTAATTGTTTTATTGGTAACGAACGACTTTTCTCTTGGCATGTAATTTTTAACTTAAGCTGATTCTTTCATATTTGAATGCTTTTGTTATTTCGGTGTGTTGCATAAGAAATACAGCTGTGCACACGTCCGTGATTCAATTGTGTTTGATGTCAAGTTCTTGCTTAAGATATAGTTTCATATCTTGCAATGTTAGTGTGATGCGTGAATAAATTACAGCTACGTATTCATATACGAAAGAAGAAAGTACCGCCCTTCATGTCTTAGTCGTAGATGCTTGCTTTGAATGTCTTGTATGACTGAGTATAGAATGCAACTGAGTGACATGTCATCCAGTTGTGAGTTCCTATTCCCATTAGCGAGCGTCTCCTATATTGTGTCCTGTACTTTAGGGATCGTTATAGAGGATAGGAGGAAATTTTTTAAATAAAATAGAAATATAATAAATAGTAAAACTTCCAATCACGGAAGGCCTGCGATGTGCTTAAGTTCGTGGCAAACGGGTTTTGTAGTCACTTTCCCTAACTGTGGGTCTTGGAGACATTTGTCACCCATCTTACGCCTCCGCGGGGAGTTTCTCTTTTTTGCCAAGCCGTACTTAAGCCACTCGGAGCCGAGATCGCGCACAGTAACTACCCGAGCCATTATGGCCCGTAATCGTGGGTATTATTCCATTTACTGTGGTCGGCTAGCGTGGGTGCTGATGGTCAACTGTGAACTACCCATGGCTGGCCACACCTTATGTTGGGGTTTAAAGCAGGTTCACGGTTGCCTGCGATCCAACGCCGTAATGAGCTGCCTAGGCAATAGTCGGTCTACTCGGTGGCTCATAATCGGCTCATTACAGTTGGCTTTAAGAGCCGATCACGAGCAATGAGTTAACTCGCAGCAGAGGGATGCTGGAGCAAAAGTGTCCCATTGGTGAGGGCATAGATTCGTATAGTACCTGTTAGGTCTCGTCCAGGTGAAGTCGCGCTGTGATGTGTCTTGAATGGAAATGCTATTACACAGGATTTTGTTCAACAGAAAAGGATAAAGTTAACAAGCAGCCAAGATATAAAGGAACAAGTTAAAAAAAGACAAGTTTTTAAAGTGGTTCGGCACGAAAGTGCCTACGTCCACTGATTCTCTTTCTTAATTCACTTCATATGGCCGGTACAAGTTAAGAAAAGTATCGACGAAGGTGTTGGATGTTCCATGCCCTTTGGAACACTTCTCCATCCACTGTTGACAAAATATAAGCTTCGTTGTCGAGATCTTTATGAATTACATATGGTCCGTCCCAGATTGGATCTAGTGCACCGGGGCGCGGGAAGATTCGCTTGAGGACAAGATCTCCTTCTTGTAAGGTGCGATGCTTGACTTTGGAGTTGTATTGTGCTGCCACTTTTTGCTTGTGAGCTGCTGCTTTGATTGCTGCATCGTTTCTTCTCTCTTCAATTAGATCCAAAGACATGTGAAGGAGTTCTTCGTTCTCTTCTGGGTTATAGTGGATCCTATGGTGGGAAGCCACTATAATTTCTACTGGGAGCATGGCATCCAATCCGTATGCCAAAGAGAAAGGAGTATGCCCCGTTGATGTTCTGAAAGATGTACGGTAGGCCCAAAGTGCCTTAGGAAGTTTATCCACCCAAGCGCCTTTTGACTTTTTAAGTTTCTTCTTGATTAGAGTTTTGAGAATTTAGTTGACAGCTTCGACTTGTCCGTTTGCTTGGGGATAAGCTACAGATGAGAAGCTCTTGTGAATTCCATGCTCTTGGCACCAGTCGGCGAACTCCTCGCTGTCAAACTGAAGTCCATTGTCCGATATGATTTTGAGTGGAACTCCGTACCTGCATAGAATACTTTTGATCAAGAAGTTAATAACTTTTGCCGAAGATATTTTATTTAGAGGTTCTGCTTCCACCCATTTGGTGAAATAGTCGACTGCCACTATAGCATATTTGGCTCTGCCTTGGCCCACTGGCAGTTCGCCAATCAAGTCAATTCCCCATACTGCAAAGGGCCAAGGGCTGGTCATTTGAGTAATCTCATTTGTTGGTAGTCGAGGAATCTTAGCGAATTTCTGACATCTGTCACATTTTTTGACGAAGTCTAAGGCGTCTTTGTTTAAGGTGGGCCAGAAATATTCATATCGGAGTATCTTCTTCGCCAGAGTCTGCCCTCCAGTGTGATCTCCGCAGCTTCCTTGATGGATGTTGGATAAGATTTCCTTGGCTTCCCTTCCAGCGACATACCTTAATAAGGGGTTAGAGAAGCCGCGCCGATAGAGGACGCCTTCTTGTATTGTGTAGCGGGAAGCTTTCCTCAAGATTTTCATGACTTCGTTACACTCGCTGGGCAGTGTGCCATCTTGTTAGAATTTTCGGATGGAAGTCATCTAAGTTTCTTCTTCGATTGCAGCTATCAGATTCACTTGCTCGAAACTCGGGGTTAGTTGCTTTGAGATGGCTACTGTTCCGAAAAAGGTACCGTCTTTCATGCTAGCTTGCTTTGCCAGTTCGTCGGCCTCTTGGTTCTCTTCTCGAGGAATGTGTTTGATTAAATAGCGATCCAATTAATCGAGTAGCAGTTTGGTCTTCTTTAGATATGATGTGAGTCATTCTCCTCGAGTCTGAAATTCTCCTAGTATTTGATTTACAACAAGTTGGGAATCACTATGACGACATAAAGAACTGACTCCAATCTCCAAGGCAAGTTCTAATCCAGTTATTACTGCTTCATATCCTGCATCGTTGTTGGTGGCAGCGAATTCCAACCTTAGAGCATAGTGTAGCTTCCTTCCCCTGGGAGTGATTATTACAATACCTGCCCCCAAGCCTTGTTCGTTTGATGCTCCATCCACAAAGAGATTCCACTTGATGCCTTATGCTATTTCAGATTGCTCCTTACCTTCGTTGGTAGTGAATTCGGCAATGAAATCGGCCATGGCTTGTCCCTTGATGGCGGTGCGAGGATGGTAGGTGATATCATATTGACTCAGTTCAATGCACCATTTAAGTAGTCTCCCAAAAGTGTCGGGATGATGGAGTACCTGCCTTAGCGTTTGATCAGTTAGAACTCTGATGGAATGAGATTGGAAATAGTGTCGCAGTTTCCGTGATGTGATTAGTAAACAGTATGCCAGCTTCTCAAGTTTAGGATATCTTGCTTCTGCCCACGCAAACCTCTTGCTTACAAAGTATACTGGCCGCTGCACGCGGTTGTCTTCTCTCACCAAAGCGCCACTTAGAGCATGAGATGACACAGCAAGTTATAGGTATAGCTCTTCGCCTTCGTTTGGAGTTGAGAGTACTGGTGGTCTCTGAAGGTGTTCCATTAGGTTAAGGAAGGCTGTTAAGCATTCATCAGTCCATTCGAACTTTCCGTTGTCTTTCTTTAGAGCTTTGAAGAAAGGAATGCACTTGTTGGTCGCTTTAGAGATGAATCTGCTTAGGGCGGCCACTTTCCCATTTAGGCTTTGCATTTCTCTTCGAGTGGAAGGTATCCTGATATCTTTCAGAGCTAGGACTTGTTCGTGGTGTGCTTTAATTCCTCTGGCATGGACGATGAATCTCAAGAACTTTCCTGATGATACTCCGAAGGAGCACTTTAGAGGATTCAACTTCATTCCAAATTGGCGAAGTACCTGAAACATCTCGCCCAGGTGACTTACGTGATCGTTGGCTTTCCTCGACTTTACTAGCATGTCATCCACATAAACTTCCATAGTTCGTCCTATTAGTTCCGCGAACATCTTGTTGACGAGGCGCTGATAAGTAGCTCTGGCGTTTTTAAGTCCAAAAGGCATTACTCTGTAGCAGTACAATCCCCGGTCAGTGACGAAACTAGTGTGGTCTTGATCGGGAGCGTGCGTAGGAATTTGGTTATATCTTGAGTATGCGTCCATAAAAGATAAGAGTCCATGTCGGCTATGCTGTCCACAAGCTGATCGATTCGGGGGAGTGGGAAGCAATCCTTCGGGCAAGCGTCATTTAAGTTGGAGAAGTCAATGCATGTTCGCCACTTCCCATTAGCCTTCTTTACTAGTACCGGGTTAGCGATCCACTCTAGGTAGATGGCTTTTCGTATGAAGTTATTGGCAAGTAGGTTCTTTACTTCTTCATCGAGGGCTGCTGATCGTTCAGCCGCCATACTTCTCTTTTTCTGCTTTACTGGCACCTTGGTAGGATCGATATTCAGTACGTGGCATGCTACTTCTGGGGAGATTCCAGTCATGTCAGCGTGCATCCATGCAAATACATCCAAGTTGTGGCGGAGAAAATCAATGTGTCGATCCTTCAATTCTGCTTTTAGCTGAGATCCGATTTTCAATGGTCTACTTGAGTCGTGTTTGTCTACAGATGCAAACTCCATAGCCTCTGCAGGCTCGGCGGTGGCCTCCTCCTCTTCATTCCTGGGGTCTAATTCATTGAAAGGATCACTGGTATATCGAAGAGGAGGGGCTTTCTTTAGTTGCTATGCTTCCAAGTTTTTCGTGCAGAGAGTAGTCTCTGCATTCTTCCCTTTATCCTTCCTGCGGTTATTGCGAAGTTTAGTTACATAGCAATCTCGAGCAGCGTCTTGATCTCCCTTCACTTCCCCTATTCCATTGTCTATCGGAAATTTCATCTTCAGGCACCACGGGGCCAAGACAAATTGGAAGTCAGACAAGGCCGGTCTTCCTAAAAAGGCGTTGTAGGCCGAGTGGTTTTCTATTAGCACAAATGTTTGTTTCCGCACAACGGAGCGAGGATGACTTCCTATTTCAACAAAAAGGTCCAGTTGCCCAAGGGGCATTCTCGCATCTCTAGTGAAATCGTGTAGTGGTTTGTTGCAGTGAGACACATCCTTCATTCACAGCTTTATTCTGTCGAAAGCATGCTTAAATAGGATATTTACTGAGCTTCTAGTGTCTGCTAGAATTCGAAAATCATCGGCTGGACCGAACCGGGCAGAAATGACCATAGGATCCATGTGAGGGTATTGCCTTCCCTCTAGGTCACGCCTACTGAATGTGATGTCATCATTCTCTTTCCGCTTCGGGTGGCGTTCTTCTATAACAGAATTAACGAAGTCTTTATTGTTTCTAAGCGACTTTCCATGTCTTTCCTCTCTGCCCAGCTTCTGTCAGCGATGTGTGGTCCGCCCGATATGGTATGGACCACCATCTTCTCTTGACTGGAGCTGCTGGTGTTGCGATTTCCTCCGCCTATTTCTGGGGGGTAGCCTTGGGTTCTCATTGGCAGGACCTGGAGTCCTGTTCTGATCTTTTACATAGCGTTCTAGTCTGTTCCTTCTTATGTGTTCTTCAATTAAGTCCCGAAGATGATGGCATTCATTGGTATCATGCCCATGAGATTCGTGGAAGCGGTAGAGCTTTCCAGACTTAATTGCGTTATCTGATTCCTTCTTGTGCGGGGGGAGTCTGTATTTAACTTCGTCTTGGATGGCCAGGAAGATGTTTCCGATTGTTTCATTCAAAGGAGTGTAAGTGTCAAATCTCGGTCCTGGCCGATATAGACGCTTTTCTCCCTTCTTTCCCCCAGCACCGTCTCTGGAGTCACTTCTTTGAACGTCCTTTGCTGCAGCGGATGTGTCTCCATGAGCTGCCTTAGTTTGTTGCCCTTTCTGCCTTTCAGTGGCAGCGTCTTCAAGTCTCATATACTTTCCGGCTTCATGCAAGAAATCGGGTAAGGTAGCTGGTTTTTCTTTCGTTAACCTTCTAGAAAATTTAGTATTTGGATGCATACCACTACAGAGGGCCATTAAGATAAGTTTCTCATCGGCATCTTGGACTGCGACCGCTGCGGCATTGAATCGGGTTAGATATTGTTGCACTGTCTCTCCAGGCTTCTGTTTGATATTAGATAAGGAATAAGCGTCCTTGGGTTGTTCCACATGAATGCGGAACCGGATGATGAACTTTTCTTTCAACATTTCCCATGAGCTGATGGATCCTTGGGGCAGATGGCAGAACCAGGAGGTAGCTAGATCTGCCAAGAATAGTGGAAAGCATTTGCACAATACTCCTTCTGTTGCTCCGCTCATGAGCATATGCTGTGTGTATCTCTGCAAGTGTACAACGGGGTCAGTGGTTCCCCTGTAAGGTTCCATTGTTGGCATTTTCCATTCTCGGGGGGTGATGGCAATTTCGATATTGCGGGCGAAAGGGCTGGTTACCCTGGAGCCTATCCCTCGATTCTTTGATTCCGTTGGACGCACTCTCTGAACAATTGTGCCATCCTTTCATCAGAATTTGGAGCAGATAGAAATGAGTTTGGTTCTTCTCTGCGGGATTGATTCCGTCCAGATGACCTGTAGGGATGGTATCGTCTATCACTCCTAATATTTTGTAGTGGCTGTCTCTGGTCTTCTGGGATCATGCTAGGGTCGGCTACGGTTGGCCCTTGCCTTGATCTTCCCCTGCTGGATTCTGTTCTAAGCACTTCCTCGAGTCCAACTTCGGGCTGGACCCCAGCTCGGCCCTGTTCATTGGTGTTTCCATGACTAGGTAGCATGACAGGCTCAGCTATAGCCGACCATCTCCTGGTACCTCCCCCACTGGGTTCGGTCCCAAGTGTTTCCTCGGGTCGGAGTTCGGGCTGAGTTCGTGCTCGGCTCCTACCATTGATGTTTCTGTTGTTAGCTTCTTCGAAGAAGAAAGATCTTTGTTGCCTCCGAGATCCTCCAGACTGGGACTCATCCCATGATTCAGTGTTGCGGTTGGATTCTTCAGCATCCCTTAAGCGTGACATGAGTTGGTCCACCAAGGCTTCTTGTTGGGATGTGAAGTGGCTAGTCACTTCAGCCAGAACCCTGTCTAGATCTGCCCTAGTAATTGCTGTTGGCTGCTCCATGGTAGGGGCTGTCGGATTTGCCTGATTTCCATTTTGTACTGCTGTTGGAACGAGACGATTCTCTTGATCTGTGACCACTGGATCTGGAATACTACTAGTTGCGATGGTCTTTCCTTTGTTAACATCTTTCTTCTGCTTGGGAGGCATGTCTTCCAAGCAATATGCGATGCTGTTCGGAAGAAGGTTAAGTGGGAGAAGCTGAAGCTCCGAGCTCCCCGTTCTCGGTGAAAGCACCAAAAATGTTTGCACAAAAAATGGGCAAACAACTCCAAGTCGTATGGTTTAGCCGATTTTATGTTGTTCTTAATGATTTCGATGATTTATGCAAATATGTTAAAAGCAGGGACTAAACTGTAAAAGACACACAGATTTATAGTGGTTCGGCCAGAATGTGCCTATGTCCACTTTATATGTTATTCTCTTCACTGTTCAGATTACAAGTACAAGGCTTTTATTATAAGTGTATGAAAGCTGTTTGAAAATTCTGTCCGTGCTTGAGCCCTCAAACCTTGTCCTTCATTGTTGTACCCATACCCCTCTATTTATAGAATGAAGCTGGGGGTAGGGGCTTTGGATGTATATAGCTGCTGGGGGGCCTGGGCTGATGTGATCTAGCCTGGAAATGCTGGTTCGGTAACTCCTTCTTCACTTTGGTTCGGTAGCATTGGTTCGGTGGTGAAAGCATGGATTGGTCCGGTGGTGTTGGAGTTGAGTTCTGGTTCGGTGGTGAGTGGAGTTGAGTTCTGGTCCGGTGGTCTTGGTCCGGTGGCCCTGGTCCGGTGGTGAGTGGAGTTGAGTTCTGGTCTGATGGTCTTGGTCCAGTGGAAATACGCCCAACAGTAGGGATATAAACGAATTGGCTGGAAAAAATGGATATCAAGATTGGAGATTGATTGAAAACAAAGTTATGATCGATGTCGTTAAAATTTGGCCGAGCTCCAATCAAGGCGGGATAGATTAGGAACGATGAACAAGGCTATGAGAGGCTACATTTCAAATTTTAGGTCAATCGGAGTTCGTATGCTCGAAATATGGATGGATCAAGATTCATGAGATTGTTTCGTATCAACACTGTTCATATCGATCACGTGGCAGCTCATGGGTTTCAAATCGATGACTTCATATCTATCAGGATGGGAATGGCGACATACTTCAAATCGATGGCTTCGTACCGATGCAACACACATTGATTGAACGGTTGCGGCAAGGCACATCATATCGATCAGTTTGGATCGATACGAAGGGGCATAACATGGGATCAATACGAACAAAGGAGCAGCCAATGGATACAAAGAAGCAAAGTTTGGATCGATACGAATAGAGGAGCGGCCAAAGGATATGAAGGAACAAAGTTCGATCGATACAAAGAGTATGGATACGAAAAAGAGAAGGAGATCGATACGAAATAGGCATTGAATCATCGATACGAAGTGGGCGTCTCAGATCGATACGAAGGATACGTGTTTGAATAAAGAAGCAGTCAACTCGGCATCAAAAGTGGATCTCCCCTAGGTTTTCGAGCCATGTCATCGATGCGATTGTGGTGGATACAAAAGCAGGAGGAGGGATGGATACAAATTCGTGGACACGATTGCTTCGGCCTACACACGAACTACAACTTGCATCAATCGTAACTCCTAATCTACAAGTGAAAACACTACAAAATTTTCAAAGGAGCTTCCTGATGAACTCGAGGACCTTTATGATCGATCACAGCTCAATCGGACCACTTTTGGATTGATATGAATTAAACATGCATAGATCCAAAATCGTTACAAATCGATGCGATGGGCCCACTTGCGCAAGAGAAGAGATATTCCAGGTTTTGGGGATGGATATTTTCGGATCTACACCTATAAATAGGAGTCCTATGGCAACTAAAAAGGGGATCTTCTCCTTCTCTAATGTTGAAACTCTGCTATTCGTGTAATTGATACTAAAGGCTTGTAATTGTAATTACGGTACAAAGGCAATAAAAAGAATTGATTCAAAGTGGACGTAGGCCGGATTGCCGAACCACTATAAAACCTTGTGTTCTTTCCTTCTTCCTTTCATTTTAATTTTACAGTTTCTTCATCTTTACTCTCTACATTATCTAGATCTAAGATCTCTGTGTGAATATTATGGATCTGCACTGGTGCTTTCACGGCTTTTGGGGTTTATGACCAATTTTAGCACGAACTTAAATAATATTGTTTTGAGTGATAATATGTAATAGTAATTTTATTTTGAATAAATATTTACAAAAATATTTTCCTTGAAATCTAAATCATTAAAATGGCTGAAAACTGTTTTATCAATAACTAGCTCTATAATCATAAAACATCATGCACGGAGCTGGATACATATACTTTTTTTATAATTGAACAAGAATATGAAATAAAATTAATTTTTTTTTTTTGGGAAACTAAATGAATGTATGACATCCTCAATGATACTTATGATTTTAAATAGAGATTTAACGATCTAATAGTTAATATATTTATTCAAATAATTGTTTGTAAATGACGATGATTCATTTTAAATACTTATAAAGTGATAATAAATAATTTATAATAGTTTTATAATGAGATATATAATCAATTTGAAGATATAAGAAAATTGATATCGTTTTATCGGTATAATAGCAAATTTTGAAAATAATTTTTAGTGTGAATTTACATGGTTTTATAATTCAAATACGATCATTTTAATTTATCTAAAATGATAAGAAAATGTTTTTTGAATTTTTTTTACAAATATGTGTACTTTAAAGTATAAGTGAAAATGTTGCTGGGAATTGGTTCTCCGCTTGGCAACGGTTTATCAAATGAAAGTTATTTAGAATCACTACAACGTTGTTTATATTTAATGTACAAATATATAACAAAAAAATGCACACCCTAACATACACATAAACATATATATATATATATATATATATATATATATATATGTATGTATGTATGTATGTATGTATGTATATGCAAACATTTACACTTAAACATATATATATATATATATATATATTACAAAATCTAAGATATTTTAAGCAACCTTCCTCCTTAAGCTTATATATAACGACCCAGAATTTCAGTCAATTAAAATTTTTATGTTTAAATTGAATTTAAATATTAATAAGTGAAATTAAACAGTCGAATAAATTTTATTTTGAATAATTGGATTTAATTGAATAATTAAATCGATAATTTAATAGTTGAAATTACAGAAATAATTGAAAATCGAGTTTAATATGATTGAAAATGATTTGTAAAATTTTTATTTAATCATATTAGAGTTAGAATGATGTTATAGAACTTTTAAAATTGAATTTAAAGTTAATTTGTGAAAATTGAATATTTTAATATTTAATTGACGAGTTAAAATAGCCATTTTTCAAACAGTCTCGGATTTCGACGAAACTAGTTTCATCGGATCCGTAATGTGATATTATTATATGGTTTCAAATTTCGTGTCAATCAGATTTACCGTTTGTCCGGGGCAAGCCAAAACGCCTAGAAATTTAGTTGATCGGTTTAATTTAAAATTTATCGTTTATTACCGTAACTCGCACTGATGATCGAATTAACCTCCAAAACATGTTCCATTGTGTTCGGAACGCGGGGTAAACCTTAGAAACGCTAACCGGCTCGTTTGGAGTTTGGAAATTTTTTGGTGAATAGTGTTTGGCGAAGTTTCTATAAAAGGCCTTCACAATTCAACTTTGCAAACAATATTCAACCCTAACCCTAATTCTTGCTTCAGCCGCCATTTTCAATTTGAAGGCCAGAATTTTACCTTCTTCTTTTCTTAATCTCTTCCAATCCATAAATAATTAGCTGAAACTTCCAACTACAATGTTAAAGAGCGTGATGAGAGCTTCCCATCCATACGGTGATGATGGGATATGGCGCAACGATGAGGTGGGTTTTGGCCCGCGTTCGTGCTCGAACTTGCATGGTTTTCGAGACTCAATGGAGGCCGAGTTCAACCTTGTCACGGCCGAAGGTAGAGGCGACGTAGGGGGTCGACGTGGAGGTGTCTGATCTTGTTCTCGGCGACGGTAGGAAGCACGATTTGAAACCCTAATGGAGGCTACATGGGTTCAAAACTCACGGCAATTACTAGAGCAAGACCGCGTGAGAGAAGAAAGGGGATGGGGCGGCCCAGATCTATGGTGAGTGAAATCAACGGTCCAGATATGGTTAGGGTTAGAAATGAAATATAAATTGTAAATTTATTTATATTAAAATGTATACGAAATTCTAAAAATCATAACTTTGTCATACGAGGTCGGATTGTGACGAAACGAATTGCGTCGGATTCATTTTGTCGAGCACTATGCAATGGAGCTGGTTTGGAATCGTTTGAAGCTAGCGAAAATTTCGGGTAAAATTAAACGTCCGTTTAATTTTATTCGAAATAAAACGCTACAAATTGCTATCGAAATTGAAATCAAGGTAAGAACTTCTCACTCAATCGAATTGTTTCGATTTAAATTTTAAATAGTTATATTTAAAATTTCTTGATTGTATGTTTGAATGATGATTGTTATCTATTGATTGTTAAAATAGACATTATGCGCCATTAGTAAGCGGAGGTTATTTATTAAAAACATATACCACGAATATTTCACCGTATAGTAAAATTGGTATTATTTATGTACTTGGAGTTGATTTCCCGCATTATATAGCGGATGAGACCCTATTACGCCGCCTATTAAGCGGATAATATTTTTATAAATCTCATATACCGCGATAATTCCGTACTGGAACGGAATTGGTATTATGCTAACATCTTTGAATGCAGGGAAACATGTTGGAGGGATCCAACTGGATTCCTCAACTATATTGATTTATTTACAGATATTGTGATATTTGTTGATTATCATATTGATATATGATGTTTGGTTTGTCGTGATTGACTATTTGGTGCTGTTGCATCATCGGTCCATTTTTGAAGTTTTAAAATAATGACTTTGATTTTAAAAGGTATTTTAAAGTGATTTTCGTAAGTATACGTTTTATTAAATTTTGAATTGTTAAAATAAATAAACGTTATAATTTTATTTTCATAAAAGTTATGACTTTTGAAAAATAATACTTAAGTATGATTTTGAAGTATATAAGCTTTAAATAACGATTTGTAAATTATTAAAAGAATAAGTTTAGTTAAATTGGGATTTTTGAATTGTTTTAAAAACGAATTATTTAAAAGATTTAAAATTTGATATTTATAAATTAAAAATATAGGAATTATAAAATGAGTTTTTTTGTTAGTGTTAAAATGAAGAATGATTGGACTTAAGTGAATGAAATTTATCGATTTATAAATCGTGAAGTTATAAAAACAAATAGATTTTTGTAAAATTAAGGACTTATAAGTAGTTAACTTGTAAATTTGATTTTTGGTATAAAATTGAGTTATTTAAATTGAATTGGATTAATAAAGGAGATTTATAAATCGAAGTTTATAAATAGAAATGGAATTTATAAACAATGTTTATAAATTCGAAATCAATTGAATTTGATAAATCAAATATAGAAGTTTATAAAAGGAAATATATTCGCAATTTTGGATAGCGAATAAATTCTTGAAATAAAACATGTAGTAAATATTGAAATTGGGTTACTGAAGTATATTCGCGATTTTGGACAGTGAATATATTATTAAATAAAATGGATATGTTTTGGGAAATGATATTATAAAATTAATCTAAACGATTTAAAGATGTTTTAAAATGTATTAAACATCGAAACCATAGATTTCAACATTCATTGTTGAAATAGACGTTTTCGAGAAATAGAAGGAAATGGTGGACTATAACACTGTTGTTATAGTAAATGATTTCCGAAAGAAAATGTTTTATATGGTATTGGGATTTATATATATCTATCTTAATTTCGAATCCCTATGCTAGTGATTTCGGGTTGACGTAACGATGTTTTACGCAACATTCGTTTTGGCCCAAACAAATGTGTTTAAGAGAATGATTTCTTAAAGAATGAAATATATACTTAATTTCGATTTAAGTATATTGAATATTTTCCAAGTGTTGAAAATAAATGGATTTGTGAATTACTTATTATTATTAATAAGCATGGAAATGTTTTCCAATATGAAATGAATGTTTTGAGATTTTATCTTTTAAACATAAATTGGAAATGAATATTAGAAATCGTATATTCATAGATATTTTGAAATTGTAAATTCACTATGGAATTTATAAAAGTAAAGGGAAATTTGTTTAAAAATAAATGTTGATTATTTTTGAAGTATGAAAATGAAATTTACGGATTTGTAACGTAAATATAAAGTAAATTGGTAAAGATTTATTTAATTGGTTTAAATGAACCATTTGGAAATGAAAGTATTTTCGCGTAAGGAAAATGATTGAAATTTGTTTTCAAAAGTGGTAAAGGTGAAAAGTGATTTGAAATTGTTTTCAAATGTTGAAGTGTGGAAATTTATGTCTAGTAAAGATATTTTTGAAAAATAAATAATTTGGGAAATTATTTGGAATTGGTGATGTTGAACACGCCTATTGATAGTTAAATAACCAACTATCAATATTTACCTTTAAATAGGTATTTGTTGTGATTTGCTTGAATTTGAATGCCACACTTATTTTCAAAATAAGCGCTCACTATTCGGGTTAGCCGGGAAAGGACCTTGGAGTCGTATAACCCATTCTGAATATGTGATACGTCGTTATAGATTGCATTTGATGACCGGCGTTGAAGACCTGATATTTGTGAAAACGGAAGGATTACCGTTGAATGTTTCCGCATCGGCTGATCTCCGGTATAGAAATTTATTACCCTTTGTGATGGGAAGTCCGGTCGTGATTAGTGAATAACCGGATTGCAAGGACTTCTTTGTAAGTGCCTTCGGTTCCGTTCGATCCCGGAACGGACTTGTATGGATGTGTGTCTGACGTTACAAATTGAGATGTAAAGCTGGTTTCTATCAAATATGTTTCCGTTGGTGGCGGAGAATTTATTCTCTTAGCTTAACACCCTTAGAGGTTATGTAGTTGATGGTTACTAGTGATACATTCCCAAATTGGTAATGTGGCATACGAAGTGATGTTGAGCATTTGATGATCAAAGCACAGCTTTTGTATAAAGCGTGGCTTTGTGGACGAGACTTCGTCGGACCTCACACCCCGGACATGGTCGAAACAGGAAGGATGCGGCAAGATTATTAGGGGGTAGCGCCCCTTTAGTGTATGTCATTCCTTCTGGATAGAGGTGGTATCATGGTATGGAGCCCAGATACTTAACCTATGTTGTTGCTGCAAATTTATTGCTTTGTGGTTGTTGGAAATCGAGGATCCTCGGATATAGATCAGTTACGATCGGGGAATGACATATTCGTGTCAGTAGTTACCCAGTTAGGGGTAACCCGGCCTTGTGTTGGCAGAGATCCGGTTAGGTTCTCGGGTCGTCTTTCCAGAGGCGTACTCATGTGGCAATGGGAAGTTCCTTGGCCGGACCATTTGCTGGAAATCCAAAGAAACAATACGAACCTCGTACGGTTTTAGTTGTATAACCTGCCATGGAATGTGGCGGTAACCTGCTATTGAACATGGTAGCTATAGTAGGCATAAGTGCGAAATGCCTATGTTGGCTAAGATTTATATCTTTACTTTCGAAATGATTTTTCCTACACTATGCACTAGTAACAATATCAAATGTTTCTTTTTAATACGTATCAAGCATCTTTGACTATCATAAGGAGAAATCTCCTCCGATTCTGCGTTTGCATTGTGTGTGTGTGCGGGAGGCCTTATGGTAGTCTTATTTTCTAAAAAACATTGCGAATCTATTTTAAAATTATCCTGTTCTTTGTTTTAGAGATAAATAACTGTTTTAAGTTCTCACACCAGTCACATGACTGACCTGGAGTTTATTGTTTCCCTTCCTAAACTCTGGGTGGCCACCAATTTCCACACGGGCGGTCTAGAGTTAGGTTATCAGGTCATTCTGGATTCGGGAGTTGCTACAGAAATCAGGAGGCGAGCTGGATGGCGTAGCATATTACTAAGTATATAGTATTTCTTTTCCGTTGTTTGTTTGTTGTACACTCTGATAATGTAATGTAATGTGATGTAATGTAATAACGATATAGTTCTTTATCTTAAATGATTATTCATTTATCTATTATATGTTGTTCCGCAGCAAATTGTGAGATTTTGATATTGTTCTATTCTATCTTTTTTCTTCTTCTTCTACCTCTTTCTTTTTCTTCAACCCTAAGTGTTCATATTTCCGTTCATCTTGAGTTAATCGATGGAGATTAGTGTCTATTCAAGGAGTACGGATTTGCGGACTTTTACATTATATATGTCAACAAATGCATATTTGATGTGAATGAAGTGATAGAGCACATGGAGTGGGGGTAATTAACGTGTATTATGATGTAATGGGAGGGGAGGGGGCTAAGGGTTGCTTGGTCCATGCACATTTAGATATTTTTTCCTAATTTTTTCTACAAATACCCACCCATGTCCTCTTCATAAATTCATTCTTCTTCTTCACCATTCTTAAGCTTCTTAATTCTCTCTAATGGCTTCTCCTCTTTAAGAGAGGTAGGAGGGTTAAAAATAGTGGAGTGTTTAAGCACCAATCCGCTAATTACTCTCTAACCTTTTTTAATCTACTCTTCCTCTTCTCTTCTTAAATGGCGCTTGGCAATGAGTAATATGGAGGTGGTAAGACATGGTCGTGAGCATTGAAAGGTGATTGGAGGTGATGGCATAAGCATGATGTGATGATGAGGGCATGGCTGAGAACAATGCAAGTGGAGGTGAAGATGGTCAAGCACTTGAAAGAAAAATGGAGTTATTTAGAAGATGTTTAGCAAAGCGTTGACTTGTTGAATGTTGGTAGGAAGATTTAGATTGATTATGGTGAGTACTCAATGTTTATTAAATAATAAATATTCTCTATAATTATTTTTAAGTATGATAATATGACCATTTAATCTCTTAATGATTTGTGTGAATGGTTGATAACTTTAATGATTATATGGTTGATTTTATGGATGTTGATATTGTTGATAACTTTAATGATTATATGGTTGATTTTATGGATGTTGATATTGTTGATAACTTGATTGTGATAAATTAAGAGAAACCATAATAAAATGGTTAATTAATAGAAATGAATTCATATAATAGTTGTATGGAGTTTATTTAGCCTCTTAATGGTTTTGAAAATATAAAGAAGGTTGAAAATGAATATTATAATAATATAATATTATGAACTGATTTAAAAGTGAAAAAGAGATTTAATATGGAAAAATATTGGTTTAAAAGTATGAAAAGGATTTATAAATGTTTTATAAACATATGAAAGTGTTTTGGTGAATTTTGAAAGGTAAATGAAAATTTAGTAAAAAATAGGAACGTCACGTAACGGTAGTTCACAATTTCAAGCCATAAAAATCAAATGAGTATATAGAATGGAATTTAGCTTGGAATTCTTCCAGATATAAATTTTCCGAACTATTGCATGTATATTTTTCCAACAAAGAATGGAAATCAAGATTTCGATAAGTAGATTTTGAAATATGAGTAAAACAAGTTTTGAAAAAGTCCCAATTATGCTGTTCAGAATTCATAATAGGATTTCTTAATGATATTTTAAAATTGTTTCAAAATATGGTATAAATCTTATAAATCATTTCAAGTATTTTAAAATTGATTTGGGCTACAAAATAAATTCTGGAATGATAAAAGTCGTTTTGATCAATATAGCTTAAAAAGCACTTTTCATAGCAGTTTCCTATAACTTACGAAATATAGTTTTAAACGCAACCTTTCTTTTCCAAATCTTTTGAAAAAAAATTCAAAGGATTAATAAATTATTTTATGAAGGATTTATGAAATGATTAAAGGTTTAATGATTTAGAGTCGATCAAATAACTTGACCAACTTATGGGTGTTAGAGAGATGGTGTCTAGGCTTGAATTTGGACAACAGTCTCCTGCTCTCCATGGCTATCCGGACTGGCCCGATGGATGGGATAGTAAATTTTTTTTACTCGGATCAAAATTTTCCAAAGTTTGTATATATAATTTTTCAAATTTAAATAAATTGGTTTGCATAGAAATGATTTCGAAATGTTTTCCTAAATAAAAGGTGAAATGATTTGGAATTATTCCAAGATTAAAAAGGTTTCAAAATTTAGCAAATGATTTGATAAATGAGGCTTAATGATTCCATATACTCTAAAAAGATAAAGAAACGATTCAATTAATATATCTCTAAAACAAATATATCTCCAAAATGAATATATATATATATATATAAGAGATATCTATGAATGAATAAAAAGATGAATTGAACTGATTGGTGATTGATAGTCACATATAAACTTAACATCTTTTTAATCAATTATTGGTTCGGAGGGGCCATGGTCAGATATATGGTAATTCCTATCCGAAAACCACTCCGAACCAATATGTACGTTCGAAAGTGAAGACATGATGATGATTTTTGAAGTTGAGGATCTTCATGATGAAGGGATGCTTGTCACTAATCCCTCTAGGTGAAATTTACCATATCAAATATTTATGGTGACAGTAGTGCTCTGTGATGAAAATGTTTGATTAGAGGGACTAATCCCTACTAATCCTGGGTATAATTCCCGATAGGATGTGGTAGGAGGAGTGCCTTCGGTTTCGTTCAGTCCCAGAACAAATTTGTATGGACAAATATTTGACATTGCATTTCTAAGATCATAACATTGACTTTTACAAATGTATATATGCTAGGTGGTGGTGAAGGAAACTTCTCTTAGCTTAATATCCTTTTCTGAGACGTACGAGCTCGGAGGTTGTATGTTTGTGGAAGTCAGTAGTGATTAAAGAAATGACAATGGGCCTTCAAAGTGGAAGCTGTGATGATCAAAGCGTGGATTTCCAAAAAGCAAAGTTTGGCATTATGGAGAGTAGCCTCACGAGCCCACATCCCAGGAATGGTACGGAATATTATATAGTATGATGGACATATTTCGGGCTATTAGTTATGAGGAATAAAAGGCATCTATTTCCTTAAGATGATGAAATGGCAAGGTACAGAGGCTGACGGAGAACATGTAAAGCCACCGAGTAAACTTCATTCAATGGTAGTGTAGCAGTATAGTTCGGAGGCTGACAGAGAGGATGTGAAGCCATTGAAGTGAACTAGGACTGTTATACGTTGATTTTCGGGTCTGAATGGTCACTAGTTCTCTATCATGTTGCAAATCCAATTCCAATATGTTGCATTTATAGTTTTGATTGTAGAACCTACTTTTAAAAAGTAGCTAGTAAGATGTCAAATTTAATCAAATTAATAATTTTGCTATTTTCATATATTATTTGAAAAGCGTTTTCAAAGGAATGTCATTAGAAGTAATATCAAATTATTTTGGTATAAAGTGATCTGGTTATCATAAGGTAAAAACCTGTACATATTTATGTGTGGGCGTGGTCTTATGAGATACCCTTCTTTTCAGAGGTTTTAAACTGGCATCAGTTTATTAATCGAGTATCTCACGCTGGTTTATCGATCCTAATCTGGGTATTTTAAATACTCGGGTCAGATTCGAGTAGTTTCAGATTTAGTTGAAGAAGCTTGTAATTTCCAAAGGAGAGCTGGAGATGAAATCTATGTATGGGCATATTCTATTATCCACTGCATATACTGCATTTTTTTGTTTAGTTGTCAACATTAGCAAGGACATAGGCTTATAACTGTCCAGGCTGAATCCAGGTTAAACTTTGATATTGCATTCAAAATTTTCCACTGTAAAGATTTTATATTGAAATAATATATGTTATTTCATTCGTGTGAGATTCTGTTCTATCTTTTTTTTCCCCTAACAATCATGCTTTCTGGCACTTGGATTTGCGGCATAAGGATGTATTAGTGTCAATTTTCGAGGGTCGAAACTCCCGGTCGGTAGAAAAGTAGAGAGAATTTCTGTCGTAGTATTGTTGGAATAATTTCATGGAGTTAAAAAGGGAAAGCAATAATAGCGAGTTAATCATGCTTTGAGATGTTGTATAATATCACCTGCATTCACTTCTTTATATTACTTATTATTCACTTAATATTGCTTGATATTAGTTATAATATTAGACATTAACTACTTGATATACCCTTGAACATATGCTAAAATGATTGCTTATATGATTTTTTTATGTTTTGATAATGATTGGTTGATTATTGAAAAGTTTGGTTGTGATAGATATGATTAGCATCTCTATTAAAAATAAGGAAAATTCATTATATTAATTTACTCGGCATCTTTTTGAAATTCTAAAAATACCCTTGCTTTCCGTTTATAATAATATAAACAGCCCGTGTGCGATGCACGGACCAATTCTAGAAATTTATAAGTTAAAAATCATATATGATGAGAAATGATAGCTATGTGAATTAACAATACATATCTTGGGAAAAGTATTCACATTATACCCAAAAATAATATGTATATAGCATATATTAGACCTCTTTGTTTTTAAAACCAAAAGAAATGTCATTTTATAACATTGAAATTGACTTCGAAAAAGTAAAAAAGTGAGGAAATGGAGTTTTGAAACAAATTTGAAACTAGTTTTAAAAAGAAAGAAATTGGAAAAATCGAGTTTTGAAATTTTTGAAAAATAAAAGCTATAGTTTCATTTTGTGAAAAATAATAGTATAAAGGTGGAAAATATATAGAAATACCATATGGTTTTGTATAATAGAATGTGGAATTAAAAAAGATGGAAACTAAATATTATAATAATATAGTATTAAAGATATGGATAAAGTGAAAATGAGATATTAGTAAAGTAAAATACTGAAATTTTGGTTTAATATAGTTTAATATGGTATTAAAATGATTTAAAAGTGTTTTGGAAAAGTTTTGAAAAATTTGACTAAAAGGTGGAAAATAAGACGTCGCGTTTTGGTAGTTCGCGAATTTATGACCAGAAAGTTATATGGACATGTAGGATAAAATATAAGTTGGAATTCTTTGAAACAAGAATTTTTTGAACCCTAGTGGGAATGGGTTTCAAATGCAAATGAAAAATCAAATTTCATTAAGTATAGTTTGAAATATGTCCAAATCAAGTTTTTAAAATCGACGTATTTTGGCGGTTCGTAAAATATTATTTTTAACAATTTTAAATTGATGTTTTTAAATATTTAAAAATATGAAATAAATTCCATAAATATGTTGAAATATTTTGAAATGAATTTTAGTCATAGAATTGGGCATATATGTAATGAAATTGGTGTTTTGATCTATTAAGCTTCAAAGTCACTTTTCATCGATAATTCAGCAATAAAATTTGGTGATCGTTGAATAAATGATTTGAACTTGGGTTTTCTTCCTGAATCTTTTTGAAATGTTTTTCAAATGATAAGTCAAATACTTTTAAAAGTTTAGAATCGATCAAATAACTTGACCGTCTTATGGATGAGAGAGAGATAGTCTCTAGGCTTGGGTTTTATAAACAAGTTGCCTGCTTCTGCTAGCTATTCGGACTCGCTCGACGGAGGGGATAATTAATTTGATTTACTTAGATTGCATTTTCTTAAGATAAAAGAAAATAGATTTGGAGTTTTCCAAAGAGGTTAAATAAGTAAAATAGGATTTTGATGGTAAAGAGAACATTATAGTTAAACTCTTTAAATTCCAAGGAGGGAACTTGTATTATTAGAGTGAATTTAAAAGGTGATTTCAACATTATTCGACGAATAGTATAGGTTGAATACGATAATTGTTATTGAGTATAATTAATCTAAAATCTATAAATCCATTTTTACTCCCTAAATGATTTGGTTTATATTAAATGATGTCTTAAACAACATTATTTTTGGCCCATTTAAAATATTTTTTGAAAAATGTTGTCCTTTATTAAATATGCTAATAATAGAATATGGAAATATTTTTCCTAAGTAACTAAAAGGAAATGATTTGGTATTTCAAAATTTCAAAAGAGGTTTAATAATTTGATACGAAAATGGTTTAAAGATATATATCTCTAAAAGATATTTAATTGGATAAAAGGTATCTTCAAAGTTAGATGATATTTTGAATAAAAGAAGAAAGGAGGATGTGACGAAAGAGGCTTAACATTTCTATATACAGACATTCACATCTTTTTATCGATAATTGGTTCGAAGTGATCGGTATTGGATTGGGTTATTCCTACCTGAAAACCACTTCTAACCTATATATGCGTTCGATAGTAAAGATATGTTAAAGACAATGATTTTAAAGACGGAGATCTAGGGCTGCTAGCCACTAATCTTGTGACTCCTATATTATATACATATGGTGGCAATAGTTCCTTTATTTTGAAATCTTCAATGCAACGGCTGCTCACTACTAATCTTATGGGTGATTTCCAATTAGGATGCAGTAAGTGTACCTTTAGTTTGTCATGTTCCTAGACAACTTATATGGATGAATGTCTGGCACTGTATTTCTAAGACCATGTACATTGGTTGTGTAGGAGATAACCGCTCTTATACTTAACACCATTCCCTGAGGCGTATGAACTCGGTGGTTGTACTTTTGTTGAAACCAATTAGTGTGTCAGAAATGGAAATGTGCATTCAAAGCGGGATTTTCTATTTTGAGAAAGGTAAAATGTTGCCTCAAGCCTCACACATCGGTAATGGAAAGAACAGGGCAGGTGCGACAAGGCTAAGTGGGTCGCTTCTGTTAGGAGATGTTTATCTGCTTTCCAGATTTCTCTCCATATATCGAGTTTGTTATGTATGTTGTGGCCATGGATAGGTTGGGAATGACCGGGGTGGTGACATATTCGGTACTATCTATGGTAGAGATAGTTCGGCTCCATGTTGGTAGAGGGCATTGGGGCCGTGTCTTGGTACATTCCTCTAGAGATATACTGTCAAAAGGTAGTCCCTTACCTTGTCGTTGTTGGAAATACATTCTCCAATACGTACATTTACGGATTTGATTGTATACTTTAAATATGCTATCAAATTTAACAAACGTTACAATTTTTACTATTCAATATGTTATTTGAAAAAAAATTCAAAGCAATGTCATTAGAAATAGTATAAATTGATTTGATAAAAATGTTTTAGTTATCATAAGGTAGAAATTCGTCCGTGTTTATGTGCAGCGTGATCTTATGAGACACTCTTCTTTTTAGAAGGTTTTTTTGGCATCAAAGTCGATTTATGAAACTATCATATATATTTATGATTTACGTTTCTCACGTTGATTTGCTAGACTGATCTAGGTATTATTAATACTTAGGTCGGATTCGAGTGGTTCGAGGATTAGCTGAAGATGCTTGAAGTTTCCAAAGGAGAGCTAGAGATCTTCATCAACGTATGGATGTAGTTTACTTTTCCACTGAGTTTGCTGTTTTTCAGTATTTGTAAGGACAGGTATTTAAAATTGTCCAGGCTGAGCTTTGGATAGACTCTGATATATGTATTTAAAAGTTTTTCCACTTTAAAGATGATTTAAATCATATATGTTATTTTATTCGTGTGAGATTCTTTTCTGTCCTCTTTCTCTTTTTACCCTTATTAATCGGGTTTTTCTGCAATTGGAATGCTCGGCATGCAATATATTAGGCGTATTAGTGTCGATTTGCCAGGGTCAAAAATCTCGATCATCACACATTATTTATTGGGATAGAGATTTGAGTTGTATATGAATCTTAAATCTCTCAAATACCTTTTGGTCAAAAGGACCTGAATATATGGCAACAAAAATGGATGGAGTTTCCAGCTTCATATGGTTTCAATATTAAGTACACTCCAAGTAAAGCACATTCAGTCGTAGATGCTTTGAGTGGGAAGCGTGTGGCGTTGAGTTCCATGTTGTTGGAGTGAAGGCGTTGGAGTTTTTTTTATTGATTTGATGTCAGACCATCGTCATAGTTAGCTCCTGCTTTGTCGGTAACTTTAGAGCTTATACCATCACTTGGGGATCATATTGTTTCTAGTTAAAGGGAGATGAGGCATTAGGAGGTATTTTGGAGTAGTTATAAAAATGAGAGAGAAGTCTTATCATTTAGACAGATAATTTATTGGCTCGAGGGGTATCTACGATGAGATGATAGACTCTGTTCACTAGAAATTATGGAGTTGATTGATGAGGTCTTATAAGAGCCTCACTATTCTATCATGACTATTCATCGTGGCGAAGACAAGATGTCTATCGCTATTACAAGAATATTTTATTAGCCAAAGATGAAGAGACAAGTAGAAGATTATTTTGCTAGATATTTGACATATTTGAGAGCTGATGTCGAGCAAAAGAACATAAGTGGACTCTTACTTCCCTTAAATGTTTCACAGCGGGGGAACATATAAGGATGGATTTCATAGATGGCTTACCTAGGAGAAAGAGAGGAAATGAGAGTATTTAGGCCATTGTTGATCATTTGACCAAATGCACTCATCTCATTGTTGTATTGGGTATATTGACAAAAACATCATTGCTACATTATAAGTGAGAGAGGTAATTAGATTGCATGGAATTACAGTGAGTGTAAAGAGCGATAAGGATCCACTTTTTATTGGCGATTTATGGAGGAGCCTTAACGATGCTTTGAGGACTGAGTTGAGTCTCAATACTTCGTATCTTCCATAGAGAAATGAACAGACTAAGAGGTGAATAAGATAATAGAATACTTATTATGGACATCCATTATGGATTTCGATGGAGCTTGGGAAGATCATTTACCATTGATAGTTCTTACTTATAATAACAATATCAAGCAACAATGTGCATACTACCATTAAAAGCTTTATATGGACAATCGTGCAAGTCCCTATCTTATTGTGGGAAGCAATTAATATCATTATACTTCGAATAGGAATAATTTGAGACACTTTCGAAAAGTAAAGCCGATACGATCCGGTAGAGAGTACTTAGGAACTTGAAGAGAAGATTCATGTTTCTTATCAACTCTTTACTATTGTGTTACCATTTTATTATTTCGTTTGTTTAGGTTAGGTAAATTGCATTTGTACACTTGATTGCTTTTGATGATCGTTTTGAATTTCATGGATCGATTACTAGATCATGTATACATAATTGCTTGGAATTAAGTAGTGTTAGAAGCCTAAACTAGTCGTCTAGGAAATTTTGTGCTATAATTATACTTGGATGTGACGTATTATTTAAGAATAGAACTATATGTTTTATATCATAATGATTTGCATCCATGCCTATATGCCATGTTATTTGCATATGTGTAAGAGGCCACTAGTTGCATTTTTGGATATTGATATTGTAGCATATTCATCATTCATACTCATGCTTGTAAGTTGATTATATACTTGTGTAATTTGCTAAATATTTGGTTGATTGTATGCATATATGAATGTTATGTGGATGCTTGTATAGGTATATTAATGTATGGATGTATATTAGGTTTATACTTACCTAGTGTATGTCTAAATGCTAGGAAGTAAGTTACATTGTTCGTCCATCAAAATTTCATGGATGAAATCCATTTAAGGGAGAAGAATGTAATACCACATAAATTTTAATAATTAAATAAGTAATAAACCAAGGATAATATGGTAATTTTTACTAAGAAACGACCAAGTAGTAACTTTTATAAATAAACAAATTAAGTGAGGAGACTTGCACTGTTGCTTAAAGTATTTTTTTAGTTAATTTTCATTATGAGAACATTAAAAGCGGACACGCAGATTGAGAATAATAAATAAAAGAATGATTTTATTTAAGATGAGCTTATTAGGTATAATAGCCCAATAACACCAAACAGATACTAATATCCTTTCCCGACTCATAAAGAAACGTACGATCATTTCTTTCTCCATCTCATCCCTCTTATCAAAATAAATAAACCTTATATCTAATTTATAGAGCTACAATTATTATATCAGATCTTTGTCATTTTCAAAAACATTTGGTTAAAGGAATTAAAGCAAAGAGAGCACTTGAAGGTAATAAAATCAAAGCGTTTTGTGGAGTTTGGTGATTATAGCCGATCCAAAAAATGGAGAAGAAGAAATATTCCATTGAATTTGGGGTAACTTGGCTAATTTGTGAACATCAATCTATTTACTTTGTTGAACAATATCATATATGCTTTTATTTCGTCTCTACAGCCTATATTAGATTAATGGCGGTAATTGATATAGATTAATCATCGTAAGTGTTAAATTGAAATCTTGATATTGGAATTTAGATCTAAAAATAATGATTGGTCAGCATTATTAAAACATGACTTTTGTTTTATGAAGATGGAAGAAGATGGATAAAAAGGGTAATATAATCATCTTTGTAAAAAAATAGAAATTGCGAATGGCTTCGAAAGAAACATGAATTAAATTAACATAATTATACTTATAATTATTTTAGAGATAGGTAGCAATTACAATAATGGTAAAGGAGACGAATGAGATGATTATGTTGAAAACAATGTAACTATAACTAATAGGATGAAAATATAAAGGAACAAGGCAAATGAATGACTATATAAATGCCAAAGATTGTTAGGATAATATACATAAAGCCTAAAAGAAAAATGATACAAAGAGATAGTGAAATACTTGTTTAAACAAAGAAAACGCAATTGAACAATAATTTAGACATTTGAATTAAAGTGGCTATACATTCGAAAATGTATAGTGAAAACCCCATGTAACACTTTCAAAATCGCGTAATTAAGACGATTCAAATACCTAAATCACGGGTTCGATGTCTAAATAGCTAATGAGATTTTTCATTAGTTATTCAGACATTTGAATTTTATAATCAAATGTCAAAATTAGGTAGTCAGATATCATTACGTTTCTAGAATATATGTACATATACATACATATATATATATATATCTATATATATATACTTGTATTATAGAGCAGTATATACATTGATAACTTGCAGAGGTTTAAATAAATGGTTAGGGATGCTTTAACTCGATTAGATAGCAATGATAAAGCTTTAAATAAGGCATACGTGTATGCATAATGTAACAATCCTATTTTCTACATCAGATAAAAAAATTAATTGAAGTAAAATAAAATTTTTGAAATTTGATATTCGATAATTTATAATTTGAAAACAACTTTCAGTTAATAAAATTCTATTTAATATGAGATTTTGATTTAATAAATTGAAATAAATTAATAAATTCTTTTCAAATAAAAATATTTATATTAAATAAATGGTTTTAATTAAATACAAAATATTAGTAAAAGTGTAAATAATAGGTGATCAAAATAGAGGAAACTAAATAAATGAGTATCAAATAACAATGAAATTGTACAGTTATTGAAATATAATTGCAGAAAGAAGCATAAATTGATTTAGATTAAATTGAAATAAATTTGCTGAATATATTTAAAGAGTTATTAAAAGAAAATTAAAAAGTAATAAATAGGCAATGTAAATTAATTGGATCTAGCCCAAAATCAATAAGGCCCAGGCCCATTTATATCTATCCTTTTCTTTCATTTTCAAAATTTCTCTTTACCTTTCCCTAATCCCAAATAAATTGAGTCCACCCACTCCATTATCTACCTTAATTCCTTAATTCATGCATGTAGAAAAGAAAAAATAACATATATATATATATATATATATATATATATATATATTGAGATATAGGTGATTGATGTGAAGCGGGAGTTGCGATCAATGGCTGCATATGGCGAGTGAGGACAGGATTCCAAGTTTTAAGCGACGTGACCTGATGTTGTGATTGGAAAATGTGATGACACTGCAAAGGAGGACTAAACCATGGAGGCGGTGGCAAATTTGCAACTTGCTATTATACATTCTAAAGAAGTAATGATTGTGAGGCTGAGGTTGCAATTTTGTTGGCAGTGCAATCGTGATGAATTGCTAATGATGTGAGTATGTGGGATTGAAGACAAAAAGTTTATATTGGTAAAATGGGGTTGCTCGTGTAGTGCTCGTGCGATGAAGACAGTGAATACTTCGCTCGATTCGGTGAGTTCTTCGACTCATAACTATATCTAATTTATCACTTGCTATAATTATATTTTTCCATATCGTTTATTGCATTTTCTTGGTTGAATAGCTTGTGAATAATTATTGAATGACTTGGTAAATTATTTGATTAGGTATTCGATCAATTGATGTGCTATTGGATGTTATTTGATATTTGATAGTGGAGTTTAGTGTTTGTTAGATATCCAAAATGCGAAGAAGACACTGTCCGTTTGCCTTTTAATTTGAAATTCATTTATATTGTCTGTGTATTGTGTAAAATGCCAAAAATCGATGGAATTTGACTCGGCCACATGAAAATTTTATATTGATGATTGTTATGTTGATTTCGAAAGGTTTTACTCCGTTAATATTATTTTAGATAATTTATTGATTTTCCTATTTTAAAATATTTTTTGAAAGCTTCGAGAATTTATTTATGGAGTTGTTTTAGAAATAAAAGTTGATTTGAAAATGAAAATAAAGATTTTTAAGAATATTGAAAGCATGGATTTTTTTAAGCATAAGTGAGGAGTTTTAATAATATTTACGAAAGGTGAAATTCCTTTATAAATTGAATATATAATAAAAAGAATGAAAAGGAATTTTCAAATAAGGATTTTTGACTATATAAATCTATTTATAAAAGTTTGGCATTTTTCCCTTTTGATATATTTGTTGGTTCGAAATCAAATGATTTGATCGTTTTATGATTTAAAAGTTTTTGTTTATTTTAATATCGTAAAGGATTCACTATTGATATTGATTTGTTTAGTGAGTTGGTATGATATGGTGATGACATCTTATTGTCTAATTTTATGATATTTTAATTCTATGTGACAAGAAATCCAAATAAATGAAGTTATAATACCGTTTGGGATGGAGCATTCGGTAATATTTCTTCGGTTATTCTTTGGACTTTTTATACAATTTGTGGAGTTTAAGTGTAGTTTATAAAAAGTGAATAAACATTTGAGTATCATGTAGTGGTATGGGATGCTATTGTGATATTCATTCGGTTATTCATAGTAAGTAGATGTCACTTAAGTGATGGGAACTGGGATATTGGAATTACACATACGCAAGGTGATGCTCAAATAGAGAAATATTACAAGCTCGAGCAAAGCAATATTATAGGCTCGGGTAGGGCAATAATATATGCTTGAGTAGAGCAGGTATATATGCTCGTGTAGAGAATTATGGATGATTGATTTATGGGAGTGTACACATGTATGTTGTCTATCATGAAGTGCTCCGAGACATAATTAGGTGTTATAGGGAACCAAATAGCCAGCGGCCGGACTATGGGGTTGTGCCCCCGGTCTGTGTCGCTTTGGATACATATGTGCATCATGAGTTTTAGAGGAAGGCGGAGTAGTCTAAGGTGGAGTATCCCTAGCCCTTTAGTCACGAAGGCCAGAAGTATGTTACCTTAGGGGTATGATTCGAATCATTATTAATGACTAGAGTAATCTAGTAATGTGTTTATGACCTGCAATGGATATACTCACGAAACCAGGTTAGCAACTGAAGATTGTAGGAGCAGATCCAGGCGGCATAGCCATAGGCTATTGTTCTAAAGGATTGATAGATACGTACATTCTAATACCCCTAATTTTTATTAACATTATTCAGAAGATTTAATTAGAATAGATTAAATAGAATAATGTAGAGTGATGGGGATTGAGATTGGAAAATAAACGTGGCGGCTGTCCTTATTAAAACAAATAAGCTTATAAATGGTTAAGTGTTAGCTAATTAAACATAAGGGCATTAAGGTCATTGCCGCCCATATTTCCCACCCTTATACCATTACATCTAAGCCATGCACGTTCATTTTTACCATATGAAAATTTTCAAATGTAAAAAGAAAAAGAGCCGACCATTACAAGGAAGATAAGAATAGAAAATTCAAGTAAAGCTTAGGATTCAAGCTAGAAGAAATCAATCCCCATCAACTCCGATTTCCTGATCCAATCGAAGGTGAATAAAAATCACTACATCTCTATTTTGATTTTTATAATCATATGTGTTTGGATTTAAGGGTATATTCATTTTTATGATATAGTGAATGATGATATGTTTGATTTATAATTTATTAGTTTAAACAAGATTGTTTAAAATAGTAATTTGCAAGGTTTTGGGGTAAAACCGAAGTTAAATATTATTTATATGCCATGGAATTTTTTTTATCTTATGGAATACAAGATTTTGGAGTTGTATTTCACTTTTTACAATATTCTAGGTTTTGGAGAATTAATTATGAATTTTCAAACGAAAATATGGTTATTTGGGTTTATAAATTTATATCGGAAATTATATGGAGAATTTGGGTACGAAATTTTAATACGTTAGATAAATAGATTAAGGTGATTTTTTGGATTTTTTGGGGATTTTTACTAAGTGGAATAGTTTGGAAATTAAATTATTTTGAAAGGAGGACCTAAATATTTTAATTGTTTTGTTAATAAGAAGGGCTTATTTGCTAAATGTTATTAGGTTTCAGATATGAGAAAAATACGACAAATATTAGCAAAATAATTTGAAAGTTAATGTAACTAATCAAGTGTTTACAAGTGGGCAAGATTGTTACAAAAAGATTATTTGGTAAAAACAGCTTTATACTCAGACAAGTAGGTTCCGCCACTTTCGGAAGGACCCTTTCGACCCAGACCTACCGCCACCAATCAGGTCGAAATCTAGCCGGTCAAAACCAATGCAGTCGAAATAGATACACATGGTATCACTTAGTTGGTATGAAGTGATTAGAGAAAGGCGAAAGGTAGGGTGTCATAATGTAGCTTTGGAAGGAGTTAGTGCCTTTGTTTTGTTTGTTTCAAAGAACAAAGGGGTTTCGAAGTAGCCGAAACCTATGATTACGAATGGATATTTCAAAGAATCTTCCTAAAGAGAGCTGCCGCCTTTTTTTTAAAGTAGCATCTTCCGAAGGAGTTACATAGATTTTATTGTAGCTTTCGAAAGGGGTATTTTCAACTATGTCGAAACCCTTCTGTGATTTCATGCCTTTCGATGGTTTTCAAGACATCAATGATGTCGAAAGATATTGTTTGTTTTATAAATATAAGCCACTTCCTACTGCTTTCAGAAGGGGTTAGGAGTTTCGAAGGCAATGGTTTCGAAAGGGGTTTCGATTTCAAAACCAACCTTCAATTGTTTTTCCAAGATGTTTTAAATGCTTTCGAAAGGATTGTTTCGATACCATCAAGTCCCCAAATACTTTTATGAAATAAAGAATGGTTTTGTAACAACCCGCATATTTATCGATTTTATATTTGAATATTTTATTTAAATATTCTATCGTTAGTCGGATTTTAGTCCAAAAAGCTACTTTTTGCATACCGTCGAATTAGGACTCGGGACCACTCCCATTGAGTTTAAAATGCCGTTTGCGACCTTTTTGAGTATAAGCTTCGATATGTTTGGAGAAAGTTGATTTTTGCTACTTTTCACTTTGGGTTTGGTTTTGGGCTCAGCCCTATGTTTAACTTATGCTCAAATCTGAGCCACTCTTCCCCACTCACCCTCATTCTCTTCTCTTTTCAGTACTAAGGCAATAATGGTGGGAGAGATTGGAAATTAAAACTCCATAACCCTAGTTTTCTCTTGCAAATCAACTCTAGCTCCAAACTAATAGAAGAACCCTTTGGTAAGCTTCTCTTCTTCTTCTCCAACTCAATCTCTAATCAAAATTCAGAAATTTCCTAACCTAACTTAGGGAATGTTCTTCTTTTAAAGCTAAGAATCAAGCTTCTTGAGTTGGATTTGAAGAGTGGTTGATTCTCCATTGATTTCAAGCATCTTCTTCAATCGTTTGGGTTCAAAGGTGAGATTTTTAATCTCACATCTAGGTCTATGATTATCTTCGATTGTTAGGTATGAATTCCTAACACATATTCATGTGCATTTGGTTTTGGTTTGGATTGATTTGGTGTATATTCCAATTTTTAGTGTTTCGAGTTCAAATCTTCAAAAATCTTAGCTTTGTAGTTTGAACTTGTTTTTGGTGATGCGTCGAAGAGCTTATAGGACCGGGTAGTCGATTGGCATAAACCCCTAGTGACCGTGCTCGCCCGATTGCATTTTGAAGAAGATAGCATCTTCATTTCATAGGATGGAAAATAGCCTTGGTGCCAGTCGGTCGACTGGACCTTTGAGTCAGTCGACTGGCTGTAGCACATAGGCATTCCGAAGGCAGTAACTAGAGGCTCGAGTCCTCTGTTTCCCTGCATTCAGTCGACTAAATTTTTAGGTCCGTCGACTGACTTCAGGAAATTATTTTTCCCTGCTTCTGGTTCAGTCGACTGGACCTTTGTGTCAGTCGACTGACTTGCACCAATTTGCCTAACTATGCCTATTTGTGCATATTTTTGCTTGGTTTCCAAATTCCATCGACTCGTGTTATTTCCCACTTATTGTTGCTACGAAGTTAATGACTCCTATTTTTGGAATTTTTGGGAATATCCATTTTGATGGATTCGGATCGATTTCTTTGGATCTTTATTCGCGTCTTTGAATGTGAATTTTGGTGGTTAATTGTTCTACAATCATTTTTGTGTTTTGTCACTTTAAAAATATAAAGGTTTCAATACTAGTAGTAAATATCAAAACTCTTTCCTCAAAACGATTTCAACTCTATTTTCAATACCAAATTCGTTTATAAAACCGTTTTCCAATCTATTAGTATATACAAACCTTTACCTCACTCGTATGAGAAATCTAATTAAACGGCTTAGTAAAACAGGTGGTATGAAACGCTTGCGTTTACTTCGTCGGTTGATTCTTGGACTTGTTCTATTGAATCTCTTGTGACAATTTCCTAGTGGGGATCTACAATTTGTTCGTAAATATTTAAGTTAAGCAAGTGGTTATGGGACATGAAGCTAAACTCATATATTTACTAGCTTAGTGTAATTGACACATCTCGATGATCATGACGATCATCTTTGTGATTTAGACTAGCAATGTGCGATGTCTCTTTGTCTGCGAGGGAGATTAAACCCCGTTTTGTGGAGTTTCGACTCAAATTGGTGGGGTAGCAACCCATGGTCTTCGGGCCGTTTGTGGAGCTTCGGCTCAATTTGTGATGGTTAGCAACCATGGAATTAACATTCCGTTTGTGATACACGTGTTGGTGAGCCTTGTGCTCCCGTTTGTGATAGGCCTCCCCCCCTTTGTGATTTCTGGATTTCTTGAGATGATTTCTAGAATTTGTGCTTCACCAATTTTTGTGATTTCCATTGATAAGCTTTATCGATATTTGTGCATTGGTGAATTTGTGCGTCATTGACTTTTGTGATTTCTGGATTTCGTGTATTGAATTCTGGAATTTGTGTGTCATTGACTTTGGTGATTGACATTGATTTTATCGTCAATATTTATGGTTTGGTGAACTAAATTAGGAGTATGACGTTTCTTTGATTCTTGTGTAGATTTTGTGACATTGAATAATCCCTTGATGATTTTCAACTGCTTATATATATCACAGCTTGGCATTGTGATTATTATGTGTTTAGTCATATCTCTTATTCTATATCGTTTCATCTGATATTTATAGTTAGACTGATCGTTTATTATTTTCTTATTAAATAATACTCGGGTCAGACCGAGATGTTTCAGGTGCTTCTGCTTGACTTCTCCCCATGGATTCATTACTCTGACTTTTGGCAAACTACTTAGATTAGTAGTTTATTTTGTTGTATACACTTGAGAGATAGACTCATAGTTGTATTCTTTTGTATAGCACGTGTTGCTATTCTTTGTATTATTGTGGATCTTTTTGACCACTACTCTGATATACACTTCCATGTGTTAATTATATATTCATATCTTCTTCCGCCTTTGTGATATGAATTATCTGTGACTGATTTATGTTATGCGTATTTCTATATTTGTTTCCGAAGGATTTATATAGCCACTGTGTAGTAGCTTTGAGTTTGTATCGGTATGTCGGATTTCCACTTGAAATAAAATGCATGTTTTACTATCTGACATATCGGTGCTCGCACAAAGCAATTGCATGGATGGTCGCTCCTCAACAGCCTTATTCTCCGTGCTAGTTGACAGCATTCACCGTAATGTTCTTGGCTAGCGTGGGTATAGAGGTGGGGCGTCACAGCTTGGTATCAGAGCCAAACTTCGGAACAATGTAGAATAACTTAACAAGGATCATCGTCCTAAGTCTACCTTAGGGGTCGTGCTTTAGGATCTTATTCGGGTCTACGTACCGTCTTATCCTATTTTCTTTTATGATTACTTGTTTTGTCTATCAAGATTGCTTGATATTCAATTTGGTGAATAACCTTTCTCTTCTTCTTCTTTCTTTCTAAAGGGAGAGAAATGTCTAGACCAGGCCGCCCTAGAGCCGTACCGTCTAGCACTCCACCCCGGGATAGAGTTTTTATGACTGCTCAATAGCTTCTTGATTTAGTGACAAATGCTCAAGCAGCTGGAGCTAACCCGGAACCTACTCACCCAAAGTCGGGATTTGCACACTTGTGCAGCGATTACACTAATTTGGGTGGGGAGCCATTCAAAGGTTCTGAAACTATTATTGAAATACAGGCTTGGCTAAGGTCATGCGATCGAATCTTTTCTCGCATGAATCTTATTGACCTTCACCGAGTTCAGGTGGCCTCTAGTATGCTCCGAGAAAGAGCATTGGACTGGTACGAGCTTCTTATTTCTGAGATTAATGAAGCGGATCTCACCTGGGAGCAATTCTGAGAACTCTTCGAATTAAAATTCGTTCCAGAAGCTGAGAAAGTGACATTGGCTCGACGATTTATAGACCTTGTTCAAGGTGAGTCCTCCGTGACTGATCACGTCGCCTCCTTCGAGTCGCTTTCCAAATATGGGGTTGAATACATCAACACCCCTTTAAAGAAGAACCAGAGGTTCGTCTATGGCTTAAACAAAAGTCTCATGAAGCCATTACTTCTAAAATTAGAAGTTTCTTTCGACCAACTCGTTGATATCGCTCTTCGTCTTGAAGAGGCGGATAGGGAGAATGATGTTGAAGTGGTGGGTTCCAAACCAAGCTTCAACAATAACAAGAAGAGGCCAAACAAATTCAAAGGCCCCTATCCTAATAAGAAAGGGAAGCAAGCAACCTCCGTGGCAAAGACTTCTTCCTTTGGTCGTGGGGAATGCTGTAATTGTGATTCGAAGGACCATTATGCGAACAAGTGTCCCAAGTCTATCTCTTGTCGCTACTGCAAAGGTCCCGGTCACGTTATATCCTCATGCCCCAAGCTTCAGGGCAGGAAAGACGGAAAGCTTAATGTTGCTCAAGCCCCTGGCAACACATCTCGTGGCAAAGGTATTTCTCATTCTATTCTGGATGGAATTATTTTATTTCGTGATCATCCTATTCGAGTTCTTTTTGATACGGGTGCGTCCCATTCTTTTATATTAAAAGAACTTGTTAATACCTTTTCTTTGGATGTTTTGTGTTTAATGACTTCTTTGAGAATTGCGAATCCGGTTAGTGGATCCGCAACAATCAGTTTATTGTGTAAAGATGTCGACATTATTTTGTGTGATTTTTCTTTCCAAGCCGATTTGCATGTCATGCATTATTTAGGCTTTGGAATGATTTTGGGAATGGATTGGCTTAACCGTTATGAAGCTCATATCCTATGTCCTGAGCGGACTATTCATCTTCGACATCCTCAATCTGTTAATTAGGTTTCTGTTATTCTTAAAGATTCGGATTCTGCTTTGGCTGCATCTTTATATTCTTTAAACCCTCGTGATGACGATGATGATGATGAGGGTGATATTATTTCTCTTATTCACGCCGTTCGTGAATTTTCCGACATATTCGAGCCCGTTTTAGGATTACCACCTAAGCGAGCAATTGAGTTCAGAATTAATCTCATTCCTGGAGCTCAACCTATCACTCGCCCTCCTTATCGTATGTCCAATAAAGAAAATGAGGAGATGCGTAAACAATTATCCGAATTGGAGATGAAGTAATTTATTCGCTCTAGTTCCTCGCCTTGGGGAGCTTCGGCTATTTTCGTGAAGAAATCCGATGGTACACTTAGGCTTTGCGTTGACTACCGCAAGCTTAATGATCTTACTATCAAGAATAAATATCCTTTACCTCAGATTGATGATCTATTCGATCAACTTAGTGGTGCTAGAGTCTTTTCACAATTAGACTTAGCTACTGGATTTCATCAGCTTCGTATTGCAGAGGATAACATTCCTTTGACATCGTTCCGTACGCGTTATGGATCTTATGAATGGCTTGTTATGCCATTTGGTATAACGAATGCTCCGGCTTATTTCGTTGACCTTATGAATCGAGTTTTCAAAGATTTTCTCGATCTGTTTTTTCTCATCTTTATTGATGATATCCTTGTGTATTCTAAAACCGAGGAGGAGCATGAAAAACATTTTCGGATTGTATTGGAAACTCTTAGGAGTAATCAATTAAAAGCAAAATTTTCTAAATGCCACTTTTGGCAGTCTCGTGTGAAGTTTCTCGGTCATATTATTTCCGAATCCAGAATTTCCGTGGATCCTTCAAAGATTGAAGTGATTCAAGATTGGAAGAAACCTGAGAGTGTGACTGAAATCCGCAGCTTTCTCGGATTGGCGGGCTATTACCGTCGTTTTACTAAATACTTTTCTAAGATTGTCGTGCCTCTCACTAGCTTAACGAAGAAAGGTGTTAAATACATTTAGTCGGACGAATGTGAAGCTTCTTTTCAGAAATTAAAAGAACTTCTTTTCGATGCTCCTATTCTTGTTATTCCCGAGGTGAATCAAGATTTCGTTGTTTATACCGATTCTAGTCGCGTTGGTTTGGGTGTCGTTCTTATGCAAAAAGAACGTGTTATTGCTTATGCTTCTAGGCAATTGAAGCCTGCTGAGACTAGATATGCCACTCATGATTTAGAGCTCGCGGCTATTGTTTTCGCCCTTCGTATTTGGCGTCATTATCTTTTAGGAGAGAAATTTGTTCTTTATACCGATCATAAGTCCTTGAAGTATTTATTCTCTCAGAAGGAACTTAATTTGCGTCAACAGCGTTGGCTCGAATTTCTTGCACCATATGATCTTGATATCCTTTATACTCCCGGAAAGGGAAATCGTGTTGCCGATGCACTTAGTCGCAAGCAACAAGCGGTTGTTTCTATGATGATATCTGAATGGAACGATCTCGAGATCTTATCCACTTGTGAGATTCGAGACCGCGTATCCGATTTATGCTCATCATTTGTTTTATGTAGCCTTGAGGCTCATCCTTCTCTTTTAGACCGCATTCTTGAAGCTCAAAGGCTAGATCCCGAAATGGCTCTTCTTGGCCAAAATATTAGGGATAAAATTGATATTGAAGGACTGAAAGACTTTGATATCGATTCTCGTGGTGGCATTCGGAGATTTGGTAGACTTATCGTGCCAAATATTTGTGATCTTCGAAAAGATATTTTAGAACATTCTCATCGTTCCAAATTCACCATTCATCCCGGAAGTAGTAAAATGTACGCGGATATGAAGCGACTTTATTATTTGAAGGGAATGAAACTTGACATCGCTAACTTCCTTAAGTGTTGCATGACTTGCCAACTCGTTAAGGCCGAACATCAAAGGCCCGATGGGTTATTGCAACCTTTAGAAATTCCATTTTTGAAGTGGGACCAGATTTCCATGGATTTTATAGATGGCCTTCCCCGTTCTCGTTCGGGTCGTGATAGCTTATGGGTGATCGTTGATAGACTTACTAAATCCGCCCATTTTATTCCCATTCGGTCTAACTGAACCGTTCCTCTTTTGGCCAAGCTCTTTATCAAAGAGATTGTTAAATTGCATGGTGTTTCTACTTCTATTGTTAGTGATCGTGATCCATTGTTTACTAGTGGATTTTGGAAGAGTCTTCAAAAAGCTTTGGGAACGAAGCTTAATTTTAGCACCGCTTATCATCCTCAGTCCGATGGACAAACCGAGCGTGTGAATCAAACTCTTGAAGATCTTCTTCGTGCTTGTGTTCTTGATTTTGGTGGAAGTTGGGAAGATCATATTTCACTTGTTGAATTTTCCTATAATAATAGCTTCCAATCTAGTATTGGTGTGGCACCTTTTGAGGCACTCTACGGAAGGCCATGCCGATCTCCTTCTTGTTGGCTTGAGGCCGGTGAGAAACTGGTTTTAGGTCCAGACTTTATTCGTGATTCCATAGAAAAGATTGATCTTATTCGTCATAGGATGAAAGAAGCCCAGAGTAGACAAAAATCCTATGCCGATAACCGGAGAAGGAAGTTAGAATTTTCTGTGGGAGATCTTGTGTTCATTCGTGTTTCACCTATGAAGGGTGTTGTGCGTTTCAGTCGATCGGGAAAATTGGCGCCTCGATATATTGGGCCATTTCCTACCACTGAACGTATTGGTTCCATGGCTTATCGCCTTTTATTGCCGGCTCAATTTTCTGCTATTCATGACGTGTTTCACGTTTCTCAATTACGAAAATGCCTTCGAGATTCCGATTCTATTCTTGAGCCCGGTGTTGTGGAAGAGATTGAAGTTTCGCCTAATTTAACTTATGAGCAGCATCCTATTCAAATTGTTGCTTCGGAGGTCAAACGCCTTCGAAATGAAGATGTTCCGCTTGTTAAAGTTCAATGGTCTTCAAATCATAAGGATTGTTCTTGGGAATCTAGAGAGTACATCGAGCGAACACATCCGGACTTGCTTTCTCGTGCTCTTTGAGGTGAACTTCTTATTTCAAATTTCTTTTGCGTTGAATATGCTTTTATGGTTGTTACTTTATGTTCTCTTCTTAAAATATTGCGAGGACGCAATTTCTTTAAGGAGGGGAGTCTGTAACAACCCGCATATTTATCAATTTTATATTTAAATATTTTATTTAAATATTCTATCGTTAGTCGGATTTTAGCCCGAAAAGCTACTTTTTGCATACGGTCGAATTAGGACTCGGGACCACTCCCATTGAGTTTAAAATGCCGTTTGCGATCTTTTTGAGTATAAGCTTCGATATGTTTGGAGAAAGTTGATTTTTGCTACTTTTCACTTTGGGTTTGGTTTTGGGCTCAGCCCTATGTTTAACTTATGCTCAAATCTGAGCCACTCTTCCCCCCTCACCCTCATTCTCTTCTCTTTTCAGTTCTAAGGCAATAATGGTGGGAGAGATTGGAAATTAAAACTCCATACCCTAGTCTTCTCATGCAAATCAACTCTAGCTCCAAACTAATAGAAGAACCCTTTGGTAAGCTTCTCTTCTTCTTCTCCAACTCAATCTCTAATCAAAATTCAGAAATTTCCTAAACCTAACTTAGGGAATGTTCTTCTTTTAAAGCTTAGAATCAAGCTTCTTGAGTTGGATTTGAAGAGTGGTTGATTCTCCATTGATTTCAAGCATCTTCTTCAATCGTTTGGGTTCAAAGGTGAGATTTTTAATCTCACATCTAGGTCTATGATTATCTTCGATTGTTAGGTATGAATTCCTAACACATATTCATGTGCATTTGGTTTTGGTTTGGATTGATTTGGTGTATATTCCAATTTTTAGTGTTTCGAGTTCAAATCTTCAAAAATCTTAGCTTTGTAGTTTGAACTTGTTTTTGGTGATGCGTCGAAGAGCTTATAGGACCGAGTAGTCGATTGGCATAAACCCCTAGTGACCGTGCTCGCCCGATTGCATTTTGAAGAAGATAGCATCTTCATTTCATAGGCTGGAAAACAGCCTTGGTGCCAGTCAGTCGACTGGACCTTTGAGTCAGTCGACTGGCTGTAGCACATAGGCATTCCGAAGGCAGTAACTAGAGGCTCGGGTCCTCTGTTTCCCTGCATTCAGTCAACTGAATTTTTAGGTCAGTCGACTGACTGCAGGAAATTATTTTTCCCTACTTCTGGTTCAGTCGACTGGACCTTTGTGTCAGTCGACTGACCTACACCAATTTGCCTAACTATGCCTATTTGTGCATATTTTTGCTTGGTTTCCAAATTCCATCGACTCGTGTTATTTCCCACTTGTTGTTGCTACGACGTTAATGACTCCTATTTTTGGAATTTTTGGGAATATCCATTTTGATGGATTCGGATCGATTTCTTTGGATCTTTATTCGCGTCTTTGAATGTGAATTTTGGTGGTTGATTGTTCTACAATCATATTTGTGTTTTGTCACTTTAAAAATATAAAAGTTTCAATACTAGTAGTAAATATCAAAACCCTTTCCTCAAAACGATTTCAACTCTATTTTCAATACCAAATTCGTTTATAAAACCGTTTTCCAATCTATTAGTATATACAAACCTTTACCTCACTCGTATGAGAAATCTAATTAAACGGCTTAGTAAAACAGGTGGTATGAAACGCTTGCGTTTACTTCGTCGGTTGATTCTTGGACTTGTTCGATTGAATCTCTTGTGACAATTTCCTAGTGGGGATCTACAATTTGTTCGTAAATATTTAAGTTAAGCAAGTGGTTATGGGACATGAAGCTAAACTCATATATTTACTAGCTTAGTGTAATTGACACTTCTCGATGATAATGACGATCATCTTTGTGATTTAGACTAGCAATGTGCGATGTCTCTTTGTCTGCGAGGGAGACTAAACCCCGTTTTGTGGAGTTTCAACTCAAATTGGTGGGGTAGCAACCCATGGTCTTCGGGCCGTTTGTGGAGCTTCGGCTCAATTTGTGATGGTTAGCAACCATGGAATTAGCATTCCGTTTGTGATACACGTGTTGGTGAGCCTTGTGCTCCCGTTTGTGATAGGCCTTCCCCCCTTTGTGATTTCTGGATTTCTTGAGATGATTTCTAGAATTTGTGCTTCACCAATTTTTGTGATTTCCATTGATAAGCTTTATCGATATTTGTGCATTGGTGAATTTGTGCGTCATTGACTTTTGTGATTTCTGGATTTCGTGTATTGAATTCTGGAATTTGTGTGTCATTGACTTTGGTGATTGACATTGATTTTATCGTCAATATTTATGGTTTGGTGAACTAAATTAGGAGTATGACGTTTCTTTGATTCTTGTGTAGATTTTGTGACATTGAATAATCCCTTGATGATTTTCAACTGCTTATATATATCACAGCTCGGCATTGTGATTATTATGTGTTTAGTCATATCTCTTATTCTATATCGTTTCATCTGATATTTATAGTTAGACTGATCCGTTTATTATTTTCTTATTAAATAATACTCGGGTCAGACCGAGATGTTTCAGGTGCTTCTGCTTGACTTCTCCCCAGGGATTCATTACTCTGACTTTTGGCAAACTACTTAGATTAGTAGTTTATTTTGTTGTATACACTTGAGAGATAGACTCACAGTTGTATTCTTTTGTATAGCACGTGTTGCTATTCTTTGTATTATTGTGGATCTTTTTGACCACTACTCTGATATACACTTCCATGTGTTAATTATATACTCATATCTTCTTCCGCCTTTGTGATATGAATTATCTGTGACTGATTTATGTTATGCCTATTTCTATATTTGTTTCCGAAGGATTTATATAGCCACTGTGTAGTAGCTTTGAGTTTGTATCGGTATGTCGGATTTCCTCTTGAAATAAAATGCATGTTTTACTATCTGACATATCGGTGCTCGCACAAAGCAATTACATGAATGGTCGCTCCTCAACAGCCTTATTCTCCGTGCTAGTTGATAGCATTCACCGTAATGTTCTTGGCTAGCGTGGGTATAGAGGTGGGGCGTCACAGGTTTTGAAAGAGATGCTTTTGCTTATGTTCACTTTGACCCAAATGATGTTTTAAATATAAACCAATGATTTCGAAAGGAGGACTTTCAATGGTATCGAATGGCAACCTTCAATGATTTCGAAAGGGGTACTTTCAAATGGTTTCGAAGCTATGCTTCTACACATATTATGATAATACTTTAACACAGTCGAAAGGTTTTTAAAAAAAGGTTTAAAGTATTCAAATAGCAGGATCCTAATGTTTTAAAGTTAGATTCTAATTCTTTCAAAGGAGGTCACCCTATGAGGTCGAAGGCAAAGGTTTTGAGGGTGCCGAAAAGGGTTTTTAAACCCAAACTCAAATTTTTAAAGGAAAAACCCATGGCTAATAAAGGAGTTTTGAAAGGATTTAAGTATGTAAATTTGACGAAGCTTTACTTTAAACCCACAAGAGTGGTATTATGGTGTTATCATGTTTACTTCTTCAAATATAAATATATTCACATGACAGAGGACCCATAAGTGCATTTTGGAGATAAGTAAGGGGTAGAACAATCAGTAATGATTATAGATTAATTACACTTCTGAATGAGTAGAATTGCATCCAGGAAATCAGGAAAACCAAAATATAGGATGCCAAAACTAGAAATTTTCCGAGACATAGGTTCATAGTAAATCCATGAAAACTATGTTTTAGAAGTTATTAAGGGTAATCAATAGGTTCATAGTGCTCCCATTAAAACTATGTATTAAGGATGGTTGGTAGAGCCAGTTGACTTGTAGTGAACCCATGAAAACTATATCCGGATTAATTATTGACAATCAGTCAATAGGTTCCTAGTCAACCTATGGAAACTAGGAAAAGGAAGAAGTTATTGACGGCAACAATAGGTTCCTACTCAACCGATGAAAACTATGATAAGAGATGAGAAGTTGTAATGACCAATAGGTTTAGGGGAACCCATAAATCAATTAAGCTAATTGGCAGGAGCCTAGAAGTTCTTAGTGAGCCCATGAAAACTATGAAATAGGACAAGGTATCCATTATATGAAAAAGGTTATTAGTAAAACCATGAAATTGGAAATGTTTTGAAATTGAATATTATCTGTTTGATGTTTTAAATTTTTTCCTTATTCATATGTCTAACACCGCTGCTCCCGGTCGTCGAGGATTAATAACTGTAGATGATTGCAGCATCCATAGCCATTAGTTTTGGACCTTCAAGTAGAGGTATTTTACATACATATTATTTATATACCTCGAGCGGATCCAGGTGGATAATGCAGGTGCTCTTGGAAATGACGGGAAGGCATATCATGATTTGACTAGGTGGCATAACTAATATATTATGAGATTATTGGGTAATATAACCCATATATTATGACTTGATTCATGTCACCATTTATTTATATATGAGGATATAATGTTATACCTATGATGTGATAGATGTTCAAGTATAGTGGATCCTCATATTTTTTTATTATATCTGATAACGGGTAGGTGTCCTCTACTTTACAGTCAGACTGTCTATTTTACATTGTTTTGATAATAGTATATTATTTGAGATTAAGAGATATACTTGATGACATCTCATATTTGATTATTTATGGACTTTGACGATGATTTTAGATATGTATGATTCGCCCATTCGATGTTGATTTTGTGGTTCTTGATTTAATGTGAATTTATGTTAGTGATGGCATCTTTAAGCTTCATTTTGTTATTGATATTATTTTATTATGCTATTGTTGGTAAGTCATCAATATCATAATAAGCATATTTTATATCTATATATGTATACAACTCTGGATTTAGACATAGTCTGACCAGTTTATTATTTATATAATACCCAGATCAATGCAAGACATTTCAAGTTCAGGGACAACGAGGCTAGCTTGTGTTTTGGGCATAGAGGAGAGATATTAGGTATTATAATTTATCATCCTATATTACATAGATCTTTGGTGTATATCGATGTAATGTATGTTGAATATATTTTGTATATTGTATATATTATATATTATCGAGGTGATTGACTTTTTGGTCTCTGATATTTACTGTATATTATGTATTGTTCTATCTTGAAGGCGTACTTGTTTATCGCGTTGTGTAGATACTGTATACATTTTATAGCGAGTTATATTCGATATTTAAATATGTATCAATGTTAACCCAAGGAATTATTCACTTGTACCCCCCCATGTTACCTTATTCACTATACTATCCGACAGTATTACTCGGTAGTACTCATATATAATGTGGATGTAGAGATAGGGTATTATGAATGGGATCAAAGCTGGTTGCTTAGTGCATAGTGATAGGGGGTTCTCGCATTGTGATCCGTGGAAAAGCTTTAACTCTTACCCCTACACATCTCGTTTCGGGTTTGTTGTGACAATCGATAGGCTGGCTATGACGACCCAGATTTAGCATTCGAAAATCGACGTCCATACTTCACCCGTATTCGAATGCCACAGATTCAAACGTTGAGTCTGGTTAGCCGGAGCTTATAACAACATTAGGTGATAACAACACAGTGGAAACAGAATGAAATTTTATTGATACACAAATGGATACAACAGTCTAATACAAATGAAATATCAATATCAAAGCCAAAATACAATAGCGGAAAGAAATCTCCAACATGATCTTCAAGAGAGAAAGAGAAATAGAATCCAACAGACTGCATTCCCATTGCCAAAGCTCCAATGACTTCAAACCAAAAAGCTTGAACCACTATCCTACTGGACTTATAGCAAACTCAGTGTAGTGTATCACAATGCGATTGCCAAATCCAAAGGCTTCAAAGATTTCCAAAAGCTATACCTACTGGCCGACTATCTGATAACCTGACTCTAGGGTGCCCGTGTGGAAAATTATGGGCCCCCGGAGTTTAAAAAGGGAACAATAAACTCCAGGTCAATCATTGGACTGGGGTGAGCAAACAAAAACAGATTATTTTGAACAAAAAGAAATAAAAAGAAATTCGCTATGCTTTTTGAAAAATGAAACTACATAAGGCCTCCCGCCGCACACATAATGCAATCGCACCCTTAGAGGAGATTTCTCCTTATGATTGTCAAACATGCTTGATACGTGAAAATCCTTTTGATATTATTATTAGTGCATAGTGTAGAAAACATTTCGAAAGTATAATAATAATCTTAGCCAGCATACGCATCATTATAGTATGCCTACTATAGCTACCATATTAGATAGCAGGTTCTACAACTAAAACTCTATGGGGCTCGTATTAGGTGATTGGGTTTTCAACAAATGACCAAGGCTAAGGAACTTCCTTTCCGAATGGGTATGCCTCTAGAGGGACGTCGAACCTAACCGGATCTCTATCGTAGGGTTACATCTGTAACAAGGTAACTAACTGTCACGATTATGCCATCCCCCGGTCATCACCGACCTTTATCCGAGGCCTCACCAAAAAATTCCCACAACCATATAAGTTAAATATCTGGGCTTCATACCATGATATCACTTTTCATCCAGAAGGAAATGCACATACCCTAAGGGGCTCGACCCCCATAACTTTGCTGCATCCTTCTTATTTCGACCATTTCCGAGGTGTGAAGTTCGATGAAGTCTCGTCCCATAAAGCTACGCTTTTCAAAAAAGCCATGCATCGATCAACCAATGATCAGCACTTAGCATGCTACTTTACCAAATTGGGAATATATCACTAGTAAATATCAACTACATAACCTCTGAGCTCGTACATCTTAGAGAAGGGTGTTAAGCTAAGAGAATAAATTTTCCGCCACCAAACAGAAATGTATTTGATAGAAACCAGCTTTACATCTCAAAGTGTAACGTTAGACATACATCCGTATAAGTCCATCCTGCGTCTGAATTGAATTGAAGGCACTTCAAAAGAAGTCCTTGCAAATCCGGATATTCCCTAATCACGTTCGGACTCACCATCATAATAGGGTAATCAAAATGTCCACAGCGTGGCCATTCGGTGTAGAGACAATCGACAGGTAATCCTTTTGTTTTAGAAAATATCCAGCCTTTAACCACCGTCTTCAAATGCTATCCATTTCGTCGTATCACTATTCGGAATGGGTTTTATGACTTAGTGTCCTCTCTCAGCTAAACCGAATAACGAGCGCATGTTTTTAAAACATATGGATACATTCTGATCTTAGTTAAGGCACAACTTTTTAACCCTTGTTCCCCAAAACCTTTCATTTTGAATGGTTTAAACAAATTTCCAATTTTAATATTTTAAACAAATGATTCGTCTTTAAGATCCTCTTCAATTTAAATCAAGGTTCACCAAATCTTTACAAAGTTTCATTCATAACTTTCAAAACTTTTCCAATGATTTACCCATAACTCGAAATCCATTCAACAAGACTGGAAATTATTTCTTTATATGAAAGATGTTATCATTTAAAAATAAAGGTTTTGTGTTTCGGGAAAACCCAATTAAATTTGCTCAAGTTATGGCCATTTAAAGTATAAATTGGAAAATCAGCGAACTGTCGTGTCCTCGGCAAGTTCTATTTGGGTTAAATTTATATTCCCAAAATAATTCGTTCCAAATACTTTAAAAATGGTTTAAAATCCATATATATTATATGACCTGTATAACCCTTTTTAAACCATATTATTTTCAAATAATTTTTAATTCCAAAATTCCCTTTTCAAAAGTTTAAGCCAAATCACCTTTAAATCATTTTGGATTCAAAATTCAACTTTTAAATAAAATAATATTAAATTCAAAATACCCTTGACTTAACCAATTTCCTGTGAAATCCATATTTGTGTGTTATGTGTAGGGGGTTTGCATACAGCAATAAACAACCAACATAAATCCACGCACAACAATATCAATAAGCGGTATGATCCTATAACGCTTATCTTTCATTCACAGATAAACAAGTAAATTCATCATGGATATATAAATCAAAGTTCAATCCAAAACAATCATATCATGGAACATCATATATCAGAGATATCAAACAATTCAAGGCAATTAATATAATCCAATCATCTATAACCAAGAATAATAGTTGTTTAATCCTTAAATAATTCAATTTAGTTTCCAATTAAATTAATTACTTATGAATTAATTACCCAATTCTGCTTAATTAACATTTATTAATTACAAATCATTTGATATTAATTAATGAAATTAATTAATCAACCTCAATTATCCGTCTTAATTTATTATTCTTAATTAATTAATTATCCCTTAATTAATCACATAAATAAATTAACCTTAAGTTAGTTACAAAATTAATTAACCCTTAATTAATAAGTAATTATCTTTCAATCGTAAATTAATTAACCTTTAACCATTAATTAATTCACCTTTATCATTAATTAGTTAACCTTTAATTAATTAATTGTCCATTAATTATTAAACAATTAACCCTCAATTATTAATTAATTAACCTTTAATTAATTAACAAATTAACTTTTTAATTACTTACATTAAGTAATTATATTTTAATTAATTACATTGCACAATTGTCCTTTTAATTACTTAGATTAATTAATTAACCTTTTAATTAATTATATTAAGCAATTATTCTTAATAAATTAATTATAATCCTTTAATTAAATTAAGACCTTAATTAACTTAAGATAAACCATTTATCTTAATTATTTAACTATCATTTAAATCTTATTAAATAAACCATCGAAATTAATTATCATCAATACATAAATTAATTTAAACCTTTAAGTAATTAATAATTAAAACATCTCTTCTTGATTAAGTTCTTAATCACCATATTATTAAAAATAACTTAAGAATTAATCGAGATAAAGGATATATATATAAACATTTTAAACTTAATTAATTAATTAAAATAATTTATTTTAAATCTTTTAACTAATTCCAAAACTAAAATAAAACATTTATTACTTTTAAAAGAATTAATCAAGAAAGTGTTTAAACTTGATTTAATTTTAATTTTGAAAAACTTGTTTTATTTTAAAAATCAAAAACTGTTTCAACGCGTACTCGAGACAACCTCGAGTATCAACCTAAGACAAAACCCAAAATACCTGAGCCTATCCCCGAGTCATTTCCCCTCTTCTTCTTTTTAACTTTGTTTTATTTTAAAATTTTAAACTGCTACAAAACCCATTCGAATCACCCTAAGTCTAACTCGAGCTACCACGTTGTTTTCCCGAGATCATCTTCGAGACCATACTTTCTTCTTCTCCTTCAACTTTTTGACACACAAATATACACGTGCATGTGCACACGAGCTGAATAACTTCGATCATCGTCGCGACTTTCGACACATCACCAACGACCTCTCCGACTCTCGTTGAACTTGACTGGAATTGAAATCGAACTATCCACACCTTGAGGAACCTAAAAACCCGATCAACAAAATACCTCGCCAACGATGATCCCGACTATCTAAGTTCTCGGCACTACGACTAGAGCTGCCTCGATGAACCATGTGACGATTTTCCCCGGTGCGATCACCTCCAATCCATCCATGTCGACGAAATCGTCTCGACTACCTCATCGAACGAAACTGCTTTAAAAACGCTAATTCATCATCGTGCCTCCACTCTGATCATCTAAAAAATCTCCAAGCATTTTTCTTGAGTTCCTCCAACTTAGCTACCTCGACCTACGATAGCGACCCACCTCTCTTTGCCGATCGTCGACAATCGACGAAAGACTAAAATCTGATTAAATCGAGACAGCTCCATTTTTACGAACTTAGAAATCATGAATTTATTATCAAAATTCACCAAATTTCCATTCGAATCTGATTCCATGCTCAAAATTTGAAACTAAGATGATCAATTTTCGACTTATATCAAATCTTTACTGTAAATTTCTATTTTCAAAATATTTCTACTTGAAACAATTTTTAAAAATGAATTTACATTGTTATGAACATTTTTCATTTAGAAATCATAGTCTAAATTAGTTTAGATAAGGAGATATGAATTTTATTTGGTGAAATTGGAGCCTATAATATAAACAGAGAAGTATATACAGACATGCATAGCCAATCTACCTATGTATATATACATACAGACATATTTCTCAATCACACGAACATTCTCCACAACAAAACTTCAAACGTTCATCAAGATATATACCAGATTCAAGTTACAATGTTAGTTTACTCACCTGGATTCAGTTGAATAAAGAAGCAGATATTTGAAAACTGGAAGTTGCTTGATCTTTTTAAAAACTGGAAAATGTTTTGAAACCTGAAACTTGGACATTGATGTTGAATCTAAAGCTGATAGTTGAGTTTGAATCTTAGCTTCTTGTTGCATTTGAAATTACTGCTCAGGGCTTATAGCTTCCAGGTTTATAATTTTCTCAAGTTGAAGATGTTTTTGATTTGCTTGCTTGATCTGATTTGTTTCAGGCTTTTGAATTTGAAAAGAGGCTGTTGTTTTAATCTCAGGTTCTATTTTGATTTTCTGTTTTGTTTTAGTTTTTCTTCCTTTTCTGGTTTTGATCTTTCCAGGTTTTGTTTTGCTTATGATATGAAGAGGATTGAGAAAAGAGAGTTTGAACTGTATAAAGCCTGGTTTTTCTTTTAAACATGTTGTTTATATTTTAATTTGAAAGAAAACATACATTTGCCACTTGTTAAATTGTATGTCACTTATCAAACATTTGTCAATGCATGTATTATATAATTTACAAATGTCAAAACTAAATATTTATATGTTTAAACCCTTATTTTACAAATCACTTATGTTTTTAGATTTAAACTATTTATACAAATTTCATTTATCTCAAGTTAAATTTCAAAAGAAAATGTATTAAACCTTCTTCTCAAATCTTATTTAAGCTTATATATATATATAGTGTTTTTAAAAATGAACAATTTAACTTTGAATAACTTTTGAAAATATTTATATTAAATTTAAAAAAAATCTCCTATTCACAATATATATATATATATACAAGTTTCTTAAAATATAAAGTTTTAAATCCAATTTATTTATAAAATATTTATTTTTGAATTCCAAAACCAAAATCCTATTTGCAATCTTTATATAAACAAACACACATTTTATTTATCTTTGGAAAAATTCAAATTAATCCATAATTTAATCCCAAAAATTTAAATTAATTGCTAATTTTAATTTGGCTCAAAAATAGGATCATTACAAATTCCCCCTTAAGAAAATTTCGTCCCTGAAATTTGTTAGACAGGGAGACAACTAAAGAACATGTGAAAAGATAGAGAAATGATTTATCAAATTAAGCTGAAATATTTATTTTATATTTGGCTTACCAAATCAGAATATCATCAATAAATATGAGAACGAACTTATTCAATACTTTACGAAATACTCGGGTCATCAGATCTACGAAATATGAAGGGGTATTGGTTAATCCGAAGGGTATAACTAACCATTCGTAGAATGTATCCGAACCCCAAAAACAGACAAATAGATACAATCTTTGCAATTCTCAAACACTAGGTATGGATTCCAAACTCAATCGGAATACCCTACAGTATACACTAGCTTGTCCCTCTTCGGACTTGAACCTCACAAGAGATCTCAACAAAATTCTCAAATTTGGTTTTGACCGAAATCGTTATTTTGGTGTAATTTAATTTAGCTTCATATTTTGTTAATCAATTCACTCCAATTAAAATTAAATTCATTAAAGTCGAGAACGATAAGATTGATAGGAAACTGATAATAAGAATACGAAATAGGAACCTTTCTACATCGTAGACGAAATTCGCAGGGCCACCACCACGCTAAAGCTTCTTCTTGTAGCTTCCAGGAAGCCATCAAAAAATTGAAATTGGATGATGATCAAAGGATGTTGATAGAAAAAGTTGTTCCTTGTTGTTGCAGGGCATTTACCATTTATAGTGGTACTACCCTGTCCCCTATCTTGTCCTCTTCTTTCACTCATTCTCACTATCAGTGAATAGTAAGAGAATTGACTAAGGCATACGGACAAGGTATCTTAGGGATACTCATTCTAGGGCATTTATATCCCTATCTGTAACGAGTTACCAAATGTTTTATACTCCAATGCTAAGGTTCTTACTCAACCTTTAGCTCTGATACCACTTATGACGACCCGGATTCAACGTTCGAAAATCAACATCCATACTTCACCCGTATTCGAATGCCGTAGATTCATACGTTAAGTCTGGTTCGTCGGAGCTTATAACAACATAGGTGATAACAACACAATGAAAAAATGAAATTGTATTGATACAAAAACGGATACAACAGCCTGATACAATGAAATATCAATATCAGATCCCAAAAACAACAGCGGAAAGAAATCTCCAACATGATCTTCAAGAGAGAAATAGAATCCAACACACTGCATTCCCATTGCCAAAGCTCCTAAGAATTCAAACCAAAAAGCTCGAACCACTATCGTGCTAGACTTGTAGAAAACTCGGCGCAGTGTAGCATAATGCGATTGCCAAATCCAAAGGCTTCAAAGATTGCCAAAAGCTACACCTACTGGCTGACTATTTGATAACCTGAATCTTGGCTGCCCGTGTTGAAAATTATGAGCACCAGAGTTTAGAAAGGGAACAATAAACTCCAATCAATCATGGGACTGGTGTGAGCAAACAAAAACAGTTTATTTTGAACAAAAAGAGATAAAAAGAAATTCTCTATGCTTTTTGGATAATGAAACTACCATAAGGCTTCCCGCCACACACACAATGCAATCGCACACTTGGAGGAGATTTCTCCTTATGATAGTCAAACATGCTTGATACGTGAAAATCCTTTTGATATTATTATTAGAGCATAGTATATAAAACATTTCAAATGTATAATATTAATCTTAGCTAGCATACGTACCACTATAGTATGCCTACTATAGCTACCATATTGGATGGCAGGTACTACAACTAAAATCATACAGGGCTCGTATTGGGTGATTGGGTTTCCAACAAATGGCCAATGCTAAGGAACTTTCTTTCTGAATGGTTACGCCTCTGGAGGGATGCCCCGAGAACCTAACCAGATCTCTGCCAATACAAGGCCGGGTTACCACTATAACTAGGTGACTATTAGTTACCAGTATGCCATCGCCCGGTCGTCAACGACCTTTATCCGAGGCCTCGCCAACAAATTCCTACAGCCACATAAATTAAATATCTGGGCTCCATACCATGATATCACTTTTCATTTAGAAGGAAATGCACATACCTCATGGGGCACGACCCCCATAACCTTGTCGCATCCTTCTTATTTCGGCCATTTCCACGATGTGAGGTTCGATGAAGTCTCGTCCCACAAAGCTACGCTTTTCACAAAAACTATACTTATCAACAAAATATCAGCACTTAGCATGCCACATTACCAAATTGGGAATATATCACTAGTAAATATCAACTACACAACCTCTAAGCTCATATGTCTCAGAGAAGGGTGTTAAGCTAAGAGAATAAATTCTCCGTCACCAAACAGAAATGTATTTGATAGAAAACAGCTTTACATCTCATAATGTAACGTCAGACATACATCCATACAAGTCCATCTTGGGTTTCAATGGAACCGAAGGCCCAAAAGAAGTCCTTGCAAATCCGGATATTCCATAATCACGTCCGGATTCCCCATCACAATAGGGCAATCAAAATCTCTATATCGGGGCCATTCGGTGCAGAGACAATCGACAAGTAATCTTTTTGTTTTCGAAAATACCCGGTCTTCAACCAACGTCTTCAAATGCTATCCATTTCATCATATCACTATTAGGAATGGGTTTTATGACTTAATGTCCTCTCCCAGCTAAACCGAATAATGAGCGCTTATTTTTAAAATATATGGATACATTCGGATCTTAGTTAAGTCACAGCTTTTTAATGCATATTCCCCGAAACCTTTCCTTTTGAATGGTTTAAACAAATTTCCATTTTTATTCTTTTAAACAAAAGATTCATCTTTAAGATCCTCTTCAATTTAAATCAAGGTTCACTAAATCTTTAACAAAGATTCATTCATGGCTTTCAAAACTATTTCCAATGATTTATCCATAACCCGAAATCCTTTTAACAAAAACTGGAAATTCTTTCTTTATACGAAAGTTGTTATCATTTAAAAAAAATGCTTTTTGTTCGGGAAAATCCAATTAAATTTGCTTAAGTTATAGCCTTTTAAAGTATAAATTGGAAAATCAGCGTACTATCGTATCCTCGACAAGTTCTATTTGGGCTAAATTTAAATTCCCAAAATAATTTGTTTTAAATACTATAAAAATGGTTTAAAATCCATAAATGTTATATAACCTATATAACCCTTTTTAACCTATATTATTTTCAAATAATTTTTAATTCCAAAATTCCCTTTTCAAAAGTTTAACCCAAATCACCTTAAAACCATTTTGGATTCAAATTCAACTTTTAAATAAAATAATATTAAATTCAAAATACCCATGACTTAACCAATTTCCTACGAAATCCATATTTGTGTGTTGTGTGTAGGGGGTTTGCATACCACAATAAACAACCATCATAAATCCAAGGACAATAATATCAATATGCGGTATAATCCTATAACGCTTATCTTTCATTCATAGATAAACAAGTAAATTCATCACGGATAAATAACTCACAGTTCACAGCTCAATCCAAAACAATCATATCACAGAACATCACATGTCAGAGATATCAAATAATTCAAGGCAATCAATATGATCCAATCATCTATAAGCAAGATTAATTAGTTGTTTAATCCTCAATAAATTCAATTTAATTTCTAATTAAATTAATTATTATGAATTAATTACCCAATTCTTCTTAATTAACATTTATTAATTACAAATCATTTGATATTAATTAATGAAATTATTTAATCAACCTTAATTATCCATCTTAATTTATTATCCTTAATTAATTAATTATCCCTTTATTCATCACATAAATAAATTAACCTTAAGTTAATTACAAAATTAATTAACCCTTAATTAATTAAGTAATTATCTTTCAATCATAAATTAATTAACCTTTAATCATTAATTAATTCACCTTTAATCATTATTTAATTAACCTTTAATTAATTAATTGTCCTTTAATAATTAAACAATTAACCCTTAATTATTAATTAATTAACCTTTAATTAATTAACAAATTAACTTTCTAACTACTTACATTAAGTAAATATCTTTTAATTAATCACAATGGGTAATTGTCCTTTTAATTACTTACATTAATTAATTAACCTTTTAATTAATTACATTAAGTAATTATTCTTAATAAATTAATCATAATCCTTTAATTAAATTAAGACCTTAATTAACTTAAGGTAAACCATTTATCTTAATTATTTAATTATCATTTAAACCTTATTAAATAAACCTTTACAATTAATTATCATCGTTACATAAATTAACTTAAACCTTTAAGTAATTAATAACTAAAACATTTCTTCTTGATTAACTTCTTAATCACCATATTATTAAAAATAACTTAAGAATTAATTTAAGATAAAGGATATATATATGTATATATATATATATATATTAAAACATATTAAACTTAATTGATTAATTAAAATAATATATTTTAAATCCTTTAACTAATTCCAAAACTAAAATGAAACATCTATTATTTTTTAAAAAATTAATCAAGAAAGTATTTAAACTTGCTGTAATTTTAAATTTGAAAAACTTGTTTTATTTTAAAAATCAAAAACTATTTCAATACGTACTCAAGACAACCTCGAGTATCCACCCGAGACAAAACCCAGAATACCCAAGCCTATCCCCTCTTTTTCTTTTTAACTTTGTTTTATTTTAAAATTTAAAACCTGCTACAAAACCCATTCGAATCACCTGAAGTCTAACTCGAGCTACCACGTTGTTCTCCCGAGATCATCTTTGAGACCATACTTTCTTCTTCTCCTTCAACTTTCTGACACATAAATATACACGTGCACATGCACACGAGAAATGATCGACTTCGATCATCGTCGCGACCTTCGACACATCACCGATGACCTCTCCAACTCACCCGATCACCTAGTATTGTTGAACTCGACTGGAATCAAAATCGAACTATCCACACCTACAAAACCCGATCAACAAAATACCTCGTCGACGACGATCCCGACCATCTGAGTTCCAACCACCGCGACCAGAGCTGCCTCGATGACCCACGTGACGATTTTCCCCGGTGTGATCGCCTCCGATCCATCCACGTCGACGAAATCATTTCGACTACCTCATCGAACGAAACTGCTTTAAAAACCCAAATTCATCATCGTTCATCCACTCCGATCTTCTAAAAAATCTCCATGTTTTTTTCCTGAGTTCTCCCGACTTCCAACTACCTCCAGCTATGATAGCGACCCTCCTCTCTTCGCCGATCGTCAGCAATCGACGAAAGACTAAAATCTGATCAACTCGACACATTTTGTTTTTACAAACTTAAAAATCATGAATTTATTATCAAAATCCACCAAAATTCCATTCGAATCTGATGTTATACTCAAAATTTGAAATTAAAATGATCAATTTCCGACTTATATCAGATCTTCAAGTAAATTTCTATTTTCTAAATATTTCTACTCGAAACAATTTTTAAAAATGAATTTACATTGTTATAAACATTTTTCATTTAGAAATCATAGTCTAAATTCGTTTAGATAAGGAGATATGAATTTTATTTGGTGAAATTAGAGCCTGCAATATAAATAGATAAGTATATAAAGACATGCATAGCCAATCTGCCTATGTATATATACATACAGGCATATTTTTCATTCATACTAACATTCTCCACAACAAAACTTCAAGTGTTCATCAAGATATATAACAGATTCAAGTTAATGAGTTAGTTTACTCACCTAAATTTGGTTGAACAGAGAAGCAGATATTTGAAAACTGGAAGTTGCTTGATCTTTTTAAAAACTGGAAAATGTTTTGAAATCTGATACTTAGACTTTGTTGTTGAACCTAAAGCTGATAGTTGAGTTTGAATCTTAACTTCTTGTTGCATTTGAAATTATTGCTCAGGGCTTATAGCTTCCATGTTTTTAATTTGCTCAGGTTGTAGATGTTTTTGATTTGCTTGCTTGATCTGATTTGTTTCAGGCTTTTGAATTTGAAAAGAGGCTGTTGTTTTAATCTCAGATTCTATTTTGATTTTCTGGTTTGTTTTTAGTTTTTCTTTCTTTTTTGGTTTTGATCTTTCTAGTTTTTTTGCTTATGAAAGGAGGAGGATTGAGAAAAGAGAGTTTGAACTATATAAAGCCCGGTTTTTCTTTTCAATATGTTATTTAAATTCTAATTTAAAAGAAAACATACATTTGCCACTTGTTAAATTGTATGTTACTTATCAAACATTTATCAATGCATGTATTATATAATTTACAAATGCCAAAACTAAATATTTTTATGTTTAAACCCTTATTTTATAAATTACTTATGTTTTTAGATTTGACTATTTATACAAATTTCATTTATCTCAAGTTAAATTTCAAAAGAAAATGTATTAAACCTTCTTCTAAAATCTTATTTAAACTTATATATATATATAAATACTATCTATAGTGTTTTTAAAAATGTACAATTTAACTTTGAGTAACTTTTGAAAATCATTATATTAAATTCAAACAAAACTCCTATTCACAATATATATATAAGTTTCTTAAAATATAAAGTTTAAATTCCAATTTATTTATAAAATATTTATTTTTGAATTCCAAAACCAAAATCCTATTTACAATCTACATATAAACAAACACACATTTTATTTATCTTTGGAAAAATTTGAATTATTCGACAATTTAATCTCAAAAATTTTAATTAATTACTAAATTTAATTTGGCTCAAAAACAGGATCGTTACATTTGCCGTAAAACCATTGAGTTTGAGGTATCTGTGATGGCCACAATAAGGTGGATATAAAATGGTATTAGAGCAAGGTTTAGAACAATAAAAAGTATAAGAGATATGAGTCTTAGCCTTAATGCGACTTAGAGTCCATATTCCCATGGGGGTGTAGTAGATTATTGTTTATACTTAAGTGATAGTGCGAGTATACGATGATTACTGGGGCAATCATTTGGGAGCGTACTTGTTCTTTTCCCTACTATATATATATGTGTGTGTGTGTGTGTGTGTGTGTGTGTGTGTGCACGCGCGCGTGTGTGTGTGTGTGTGTGTTTCTTATCTCTACCTCTTTTGTATGTATTTGTTTTTGGGTGAAGTAAAAATTGCTGAGGAAGATAGTGAAGTAGGGAGTAGTTAGTCAGACAAGTGGTATCGGTATTGTTAATTTTAAATAAAATCTATGTGGCCTGAATAAGAAAGATGTTATCCAGGAGTAGTTAAAGTTGTGCTACGGAAATTGATAGATAGTTTTCTGTTGAAGGCGTTTGTTTGCTTGATTGAAAATTTGTGCATTGGTGTATTTATGCTTGTGGGATTTTGCGGATGATGTGATAATTTTTATTGTTGCTGATGAACGATGAATTGGGTGTATTTATTGATTTTTTAAATAAATATTTTATTCAAATAAGTAAATGATTTGGTAAAAATATAAATTTGATTGTATAAAATGTTTTAAAAAAATTAGTATATTTTTTTAGGTGTTTTAGCTTGTCCATAGAGTGGTTCAAGAATTCTGATCAATACGTCTGATCAGAGTTATCAATAAGGATTCCTAAACACTTATACGAGGCAGTCCAACACAATATTTTATTTGGAATTGTGTATTATTTTATAAAGTAATATATTGTCTTAGAAAATGTAAAACATTAAATTTTCTAGATTTTAAGGTTTTTAAACAATGCATGCAATCATTGGATATTAGTATGAAGTTGAGGTCACGGGTGAGGCAATGTTGATATATGTCATAGGTAGTCAATATTGTAGCCAACTGGTGGAATAGATCAGTAAAATTTATAGCATGACAACGTTGGCTATTTTAATACAGAATTGATTTATGGATTATTGTGTATAAATATAAACATTTGTTTAAGATAGTATTAAAAGAATTTTCTAATGTAATATATTTCTTGATATATATTAAATTTGTTTTGAGTTTGTCATAAAGTATTGAAATTAATGGGTTTTTCTTATACCATCACACATCCTATGATCCTAGTATTGTGTTCGGGTGTGCGTTTCAGTCATTAATAGTACTTTGATTATGAGACTTGAAAGAAATTGTTCAGCATGATATTTTCCTTTTCTACACATATTCTTGAGAGTTTCTGGAATTACTACGGTCTTTTAACATAATTCTAATATTCTATATTTAAAAATGTTTAATCCATTTTGAAATAATTTAAATATCGATGTAGTCCAACACATTGAAATTATTACTTTCTAATTTTTGTGGTACTTGACAAACTAATATAATATGAAATTTCATTTTGTTTCTATTTATATTTTTTGGTTGCAAATATGGTTGAAATTTCTATATGTAATATATTTGATTAGAAACTTATATAATTTGAAATTTTCCATAAAAAGGTAAATTAATTCGACGACAAAAATTTATCAAGGACAAGCATGGATTTTATTAAGGTGTAGTACAACATGGAGTTTGCACTTTCTCCTCCTTTACACCAATATTTCATGCAAGCTTTACATTGATATTTTTTTAACCTGATAATTTGATATATTTTTTTCAAGTAAAATTCATATGGCTAAATTTGCTTTTATTGTCATTACTCACAATTAAAACATTATTTGGAAACCATCCTCATAGTGCGAGCAGATGGAAAGTCATCTTCTATTTCAAATTGATTAGGAAATTCAAATTAATTAATAAACACTTTGCAACAAATTCATTTCAGCATATTAGTTCATTTCATCATTTAAGAAAGTAAACTTATAAGACTCAAATTTGAAAAGTTATATTTGGGTGCAAATTTGATTAAGAACAATATAACAAAGTAAATCAATTCAGCGAAAACTGTTGTTTAAAATAGGATTTTTCTTAAAGGAAACTATTTCCATGTCTAACTTTTTTTACCCAAAAAGTTGTCGAACCATCCAAACTTAACAAAATAACCTTTTGTAGGGAACCTTTAACATAAAAAAAGCGTACTGCATATTTATGTTGGTTTTGAGCGCTTGGTTTGTTCTTATGCGTTTTTCTTGCTGCACCCGACCATTTACATTACTTTGTTACACCTGGCCTTGTGCATCCTTTTGTTTTGCTGCACATTTGCACACTTAGTTTGTGTGTTGTACTTGCATTTTTTATCTACCTCTAAAATATGTCTATATTCATGTATTTCTTTTGTTATATTCCACTCAAGAATTTATGTTGAGTGGGCTTGATTTTGATTTTGTGCCTAAAATTGGGTTTTGTGTGTGAACTTGTATTTTCTTTAAAAACAGGTCGATGTCCATGATTTGTGTTCATTTGACCATAATTTTTGAATATATTGTCCGATTTGGACGATTTTACAAATTGGAAAAGCTAAGAGTATAAGATACAACTTTTAGTTGAAGTATTTCACAAAATTTTAAAGTTTACTAGGCTAAAAACTGACATTTGTTAAGTGGGCATGTGTATTTCTCAAAAAATCCGAGGTACATATTTTTGAAAATTTCACCAAAACTTCAGTTATACGTGATATTTTAAAAATTCAAAAGAGTTTTTGGAAAGCCAGTAGATTATGTAACAATTTGCTTGTAGAAACCGTAACTTCATTCAAATGATTTTCCATTCAAAAACTTGTTGGAAAGTTGTTAAAATACGAAGTTTGCGTTTATTTACATCACAGAAGTGCATACTTATTACACTTCTTTATATGAACTAACATTTAAATTTCTTTTGAGATAGATACTGAAAAAGCTTTTTTGGATTACTAGTTGGCGATGTTGCTGCTTTTGCTCACACAAAACAGAAATAGCTTGCATAAATGCTAATAAAAAGGTACATTTCTATGGTATATTATGATGTTTTATATTGTCTCCTCATGTTTGGGTATGCCCATGTTGGGATGCTACTTTGAAGATGTATATCATGTAATTATATTATATTTTTATTTTTTGGAACACTCTCCGTACAAGTGAGACTCTACTACATTTCTGAAACATCCGATACTTAGAAAATTTTCGTACCATTTTTATCGTATGTAAAATTTAGAAAGTCATGAATTGAATATGCTAAATTAAAGCGCATGATAAGGGAATTGAAGGAAGAGCCACATAGAGGATTGATTAGTTTGGTTTGGTAGAAGTTTGTAGAATCCGAAGAAAGTCAGGGAAGAAGTTGTGATTGACCTCTCCCTATAAGAAATTGTGAGGGCATAATTTTCATAAAAGAGGAGTCTGTAACAACCATGTTTTCTACATTATATAAATGAATTAATTTATATAAAATTGTCCAAAATTTGATATCGATAATTCATACTATGAAAATAAATTATAGTTAATTAAATTCTATTTAATATGAGATTTTGATTTAATAAATTGAAATAAATCAATAAACTCCTTTCAAATAAAAATATTGAAATTAAATAATTTTTTTTAATTGAATATATGTAACGACCCGGAATTTTGGGTTGCTAGATTTGAACATTTAATTCATTTTAAATGTTGAATATGTATTATAATTTGATTTTGAAATAAAAAGATTTTGGTTAAGTTAATGGAATAAGTTAAATTTCAAATACGGGAATGAAATTGAAATTTGAATAATAAAAGCTTAATATTAGAATAGGGATAAATGGGTGAATCTGAGTGTAAATAAATATAAAAATGGTTTCTAAAAAATTATTTAAATTTACTTTGATTTAAATGGTAATATTGGACCATTGGATGGAATTAATAGTCGATAGATTGAATTTGGAATTGTATAATAATTTAATAATAGAATTTAATAATATAATAATACAAATAATCAGATTTTGACTTAACCTGAATCAGAATGATTTCTAATGTGAATATAAATTTTATACGAGTTATAATAGAGTTAATAAAATTTTAAAAGTGAAATTTTAAATTATTTCGACGATTTCGAAAATCGCTCGAATTAATCGACGAGTTAAAATAGCCTTCCGGGCACAGTCTCGGAATTTGACGAAACCAGTTTCATTGGATCCGTAATAGTTAGTTATTATCGGATTTCAATTTTTGTAGCAATTGGAGTTGTCGTTTGACCCCGGCAGCTTAAAGCGCATAGAAAATACTTTAATCGATTTAATTCAAAATTGATCGTTTATTTCCGTATCTTGCGTATACGACCAAAGTAGCCTTTGGAACACGTTCCATTGTGTTCGGAATGTAGGCAAAACCTTAGAAACGCCAGTCGGCACGTGTGATTTGGAGATCGTTAGAAAAATTTCTTTATAATGGTTTTAATATTAAAATAATATTTATCAACATATATATATTCACGTTTTTTGTGAAACCCTAGCAATTGTTACGGCCGCTGCTTCAAACATTTTCAATGGTCGAAACTCTTTGATTTTCGTCCTCAATTTTCTCCTCAACCTCGCTATTATTTCAAAAATTTCCAACATGAAAAGTGTCGAGCTCTCCGAGCTCTAGCCATCCAACGGTGGATCTTGAGCGTCATCGTCGTTTGGAGCTGTAATTCTGTCCCGTTCATCGCGTGTTTGTTCTTAGCTCGTGGGGCCATAGGTGAATCGAGCTTCACCTCGCTCTGGCCAAAGGTGGAGGTCGCGACGAGCTTTCGCGTGATGGATTTGGATGCGATTCCGGTCGCGTGAGGGGGGAGCGGCGGCGAGCCCTAGGCCGAAGGAGATGGGTTCGATTTCTTCTGTGTGTGTTCGCGTGGGGAAGAAGGTCGACGTGTGGCCTTGATTTTGCATTCTAGATCTAGCAGCCGTGAGTGTTATTTGATAATAAAAAAAAATTATTTATGGATTTTATTAAAACATTTAAAAATTCTTATCTTGTGCATACTTGGTCAGATTTTGACGAAACTGGCGACGCCGGAATCGCAGAGACGCATACTACGCAGTGGAGCAGTTCTATTTTAAAGAATTTTTAAAGGTCAAGTGTTTTAATATGTGGTTTAAAAGGGAATTGAGTAATTATGGTTTAAAAGAAATTCCTAAGTAAAGAATTTAAAAGGAATTAAATTCAAGAATTTGGTGGATAACTTGAAGTGTTTGAATATGTGGTTTAAAAGGGAATTGAGAATTGTTTAAAATAATAGCGAGTTTTATTTTCAAGAATGGGAAGTGTGCTTTCTCCTTGAAATTTTATTGGTTTTTAAGAAAGCTTTCAAATTATAAATTTGCAGTTTAAATATGTTTAGAATATTTTTAGAAAGAAATATCATTTTAAAATGTGTGAAAGCGAATATTTGATTAAGTAATTATGGTACTTAATTATTTTTAAAAAGGTAAAGTAGTATTAAGTTTTCAAAAGGAAATTTTAATATGAATATTTGATTGAATAACCTTATTTTAAAAGTTAAATTTTATTTAAAATACTTAGGAAACCCTATATATTTCCTTAAATACTATTTTCAATTAAATAATTTCTAGAGATTATTTTAAATATTTTAAACGTATGTTTGAATGTGATTTCCAGGAAATAACAATGCTTTTAAAAATAAAAGGAACTATTTCTAAAGTATGGAAAGGATTTTATGGAATGAATGTAAAATTGAATTAGGATAAAACGTGTTGGATTGATAAAAGAATTCTTTGGTTATTCCAAGATGGAAGTGTATTTCCCTGAAAGCCAAGTGCGTTTAAGTAGATTTCTAAGTATATGATAAAAAGTTTTAAATTTGTTTTCAAAAGAATGTTTTAGGAAATTTTTTATGTAGGTTGCAGAGATTTCAAAAGTAAATATGTACTAAAGTACTTATAATAATAATTAATTAAGGAAAAATTGGAATTAAGTTTTAAAGTGATATTATTAATATTAATGTTTGTAAAATGGTTATATTTTAAAGAAAAATTAGTTAAAGTTTTATTTGAAACTTGTATAGCATTTCATAGCTTTATTTTAAAAATCTAGTATGACTTAACTTTATTTTAAAGATAATAGTTTTTTAAGCAGTTTTATTCAAGATATTTCTAAAGGTTATATATATATATTAAATCAATATGTAGGAAGTTTTAATATGAATGTTTTAATGTATTTTCAAGAATAAAGTATTTAAATTATTTTAAACCTTAAACATTGGTACTCGGATGTTTTCAAGGGAAGTAACAATTTGGAAAATTTATCCCATGAGAAATTGAGTTTGAAAAGTGTTTCAACGGGATTCGAAAAGGGAATTATATCACGTGAAGCTATTTTTGAGGGAACAAAATAATTGGGCAATTATTTATTGTGTGATGGATGCTTGTGAATGTTAATCGATAGTTAAATCACCGACTATCAATATTGGACAAATGCGTTGATCGTTTCGAAGAGACCGGGATCGAGATTTATTTCTCGAAAACCACTTCGATCTGGTTTGTACGTTTCATGGAAAAACGTGTTCGGAGTCAAAGATGGAGCAGTGAAGTGCAAGGGCTAGTCGCTACTAATCCTGAGGATATTTCCAAAATGGATGTAGTAGGAGTAGTGCCTTCGGTTCCGTTCGAACCCGGGATGGACTTGTATGGACGAATGATTTCGGAACATCGTCAGGTGGGCGATGGGCATTCTAAGTGAAACGTTCTTAAAGGTAACGCTTAGCCTCAAGCCTCATCAACCGGGAATGACTGAAAATCAGGGGATATGCAGCAAGGCTTGGTGGGCAGCACCCATTTCCGGGTAAGGTCATTCCTGTCTAGATGTCCCTTTTATTTCGGCTTAGTGGTGCGGTTGCTGATCCCAACCGCGGGGTGATCTTACTCGGGACTATCCAGTAAGGGGTAGTCCGGGCCTTTTGTTGCAAGGGATCGGGCATGGTCCTTGGTACACTGATCTAGACCAGGTACTGTGACAGGTGGTACCCCAGTGCCTAGTCATTAGTTGGAATCCATTCTCCTTACGAGCCTTTTACGAGTTTTGTTTGTATTACCCACTCTGTGGCTAGTAGCTGGAATTTAATGAATGTAACAATTTTGGCTATTTTATAAGTATTTGTATATAGACTCTATTATAATATCATAGGATTTCTATAAAAAGTGTTTTAACTATCGTAAGGTAAAAACCCGACATGTTTATTTGTGGCGTGGTCTTACGAGATGCTTTGGTTTTCAAAAGATTTTTGAAACTTTAATAATCAATTTGGATGCATTATTATCAGCTGGTATTCTAGACCGACTCGGGTGTTATTTCATTATAATGCTCGGGTCAAACCCAGTATTATATGTTCAAGACAGGATGCTTTGGAGCAGGAGAGGAGTTGGTGTCCGAGACGTATTATCTGTACTTATATATATATATATATATATATATATATATATATATATATATCCGCTGTTGTGATTTTATGGAATTGTCTGACTGGTAAATGTTGTTTGTATGAGATACTCTGATGATATGATGTATAAAACAGATATAGTTTCATTTTGTGTAAAGAACTATTATTTACTATTATATTTATTCCGCTATGATGGTTAGATTCTGATATTGTTTAGTTCCTTCTTCTTCTATCTCTTCTTCTTTAACCCTAATGGTTCATATTTCAATCCCACTTGAGTTAATTGATGTAGAATCGTGTTGACTCAAGGGGTACGGATTTGCGGGCTGTTACACTTGGTATCAGAGCTTAGGTTGGCGACAAACCTAGGCTTTGGTGGGGAAATTACTCATTAACCAGAGTTAGGAGTACTCTATAATGAACTGAGTGTAATAATAGATGTGAGAGCGTATTTGTTAGTGAATATAAAATTGTTTTTATACTGTGTTGACTTGTCGGTTGAGTTTTATGAATTCTGGTCGGTACGGGAAGTACAACCGTATCGATAGGGGTTTTTAAACTCTTAAACAAGATAAACCGACATAGTATTGTTTTTGAAGAGGGTAAATGAAATAATTTTACCCAAAATTATATTTTGATATAAAAGAAATAATTTTCTGAAATTATTATATATATTTGATCGTTTGGATGTGGATATCTTAATCAACTAAGAATCTAAAATTTAATCTAAAATTTGAAATGGTTATAATGAAATAAAATTCTATGAGTATGAATTATACAAAAGAAGAATAACTAAATTTGAATTAAACCAGAATTTAAATCCTGGAAGTTTTGAAAAGGATTTTAAATGCATTGAAAACAAAATTTGGAAATTTAAAATCTTGGAAATGTTTGGGAATGTTGTCCAAAGGTGTTTGAAGACAATAATGGAATATTATTTTTGGGTAATATGTTTGAATGGAAACTGTTTTGAAATGAATTTATGAAAGTAAGGAAGCGCTGAACTCACTGTAGTCGCTGGAAAATAATCCTGATGATGCTGGCCACATCATTAGAATTCATTTTCGAGTTTCTAAAGAGATGGATTGCTACCAAAATGGTTGGTTATGATATTGTTTGGGCTTGTTGGGTATAACAGTTGTTTTGGAAATTTTAAAATGGGGAAATTATCTTGGTACAACCTAGTTGTTTTGGAAATTTGGAGATTTGATTTGGTATACCAAGTAGGTATGAGTTGATTATTATTTCAAGATGGTTTTGAAATAAAACCGGGTAATAGAATTCTGGAAAATTCTATTTAAATAATGTGAAGGCGAAAATGAATCAACTATTGAAATTATTAAGTGAAGTTGATATTGATAAGGAAGAAATGAAAATTTTAATCTTGAAATTAAAATTTAACTTGGGTGAATGGAAGTGAATGAAATATATTGAAGTGAATAGAAAATTTGAATCTAACTTGGATAAGTTAAATAAATTGAACTTAGAATTAAATTGATTTGAATTAAAATTTAAATGTAAAATGAATTTGTAATTGTGGGTCATTATGTAATAAATTATACCCACATGCTATTAAGTATTATACTTATAATCTGAAATTGTGGATTTAAGGTTGTGCGAAGAATTAAATTGGAAGAAAAAAATTGTATCTTTAAGTATTCAGTGTGATATATATATATATATATATAGAATTTGGAATTGTGATTATAAGATGAAAATAATTCAAATGAGCAATATAAACTTTGAAGTAAATAATTTGGTGAACATATGAATAGGAAATGGAAATTATAATTACAAATGGGAAATAGTTGAATGGTATGGTGAATTCAAACTTAATCCTAAATGAAATGTAAATTGAAATAAGGTGAAGAAAATATAAAAGATGTGAATGAACTTAATTTAGTAAATAAGCTTTGAACTTGTATATGGAAAATTAAAATTAGATTGAATTGGATTTGACTTCGATTAAATGGAATTGAGTTGAATTTGGATTGAATTAAAACCAAAATTCAGTTGTGTTACAAATAATTTAGAATAGAATTAAATTCTTGTTTAAAATAGTAAAACAAATGGAATGAATTCAAGTTGGCTAAATAAACTTAGGTTGACTTGTATTTAATTTGAAAAAAAAGAAAAAAAGAATTGAATTGAAAGAAAATTTAATTAAGTTGAAAGAATGATATTGTATGAATAAAAGTTTAACTCAACTAAATCCAAAGGAATTGTTGAGAATGAATTTAGTGTAAGCTAAATTAAATAAAGAGAAGCTTGAAGCTGAATTTAGTGTAAACTAAATTAAATGGAATTTGTATTGGTATGGATGAAATTTTGGTGGTTTGTTAAGGAAATTTTTGAAAGAAAAAAAAAACCCAGTTCTAGTATGGAATTTAATTTTGGCAATAAAAAGATGAGAGTGTGAATGAATAATGGAATTAGATTATAATAGTGATGGTTTGAATTGTAAATAAATTCAAATGAGTGAAATAATTTAAAGTGGTCTCTTTCTTAATAAAATAAATTTCAAATGGATTGAATAAATAAGCAAATTGAACTAAAATTGTAAATGAATTGGAATTGATTGGGATGAGAATCAAATGAAAATAAAAAAATAAAATTGATATGAGAAGAAGTGGAAATATTATGAAATTGAAAGAACTTAAACAAATTGGAAAATAGCTATGGTCGAGCTGTAACGATCCCAGTTTTAATGACGAATTTAAATTTGTAATTTAATTAAATTTTTGGATTAAATTATGGATTTGTTTGAATTTTTCAAATTTAATAAGAATGTATACTTATTTGCTTTTAAAATTTGATTTGAAACTCAAAAATGAATATTTTTAGTTGAATTGAATTATAAAACTAAATTCTCTCAATATAAATAGAAACCAAATTTAGGCATTTATGTTAATAATAAGACTACAGAATTATAAGAATAAATATAAAATACTTAAATAAACAAAACCAAAAGATATGCAAGCAAGAAAATAAATAAGCAAGGTTGTCATGTACTTATGTAAAGCAACAAAAACAAAGAGGAATGTCTACAATTCAAACATTTGTGTACAAGTAAACTGTGCAAACATGTACAAAAGAATTAAAAGAAAACAATCTCTCAGCTGAAACAAGGACAAGTATGCAGGCTAGGGATAAAACAGTTGCTTCACATATGTACATACGTGATTCAAATAGTATAAGCTTATAATCAAGGATTCTTTCATTTAATACCCAAGCACAAAACATCTCCTCAGCATAACATATTTTCTATCAGCCAAAACAAAGGAGGAAACATATGTACTTGCCATATCCTCTAGTACACCAAAGCAATGTTATCAGACATGCTTATTTTACAAAATAATATCACCCTGTTGTACTAACTACACCTGTAGCTTCACATATACATGACCCTCTTCACCTCAGTTTCATTTCTAAAAGCTAAGAAAAATCTAAAGTAATTAACATCTAAAAAAAAAGTCAAACTCAAAACAACATTCAACTCAAATATAAACAAAAATTCAATTTAAACATCTCAGCTAAATTCACAATCCTGAGGCATGCAAGTGCTTCTCTGTTTAAATCCAAAGCCTGGAACAAAAGCAAGTTTCAAGCATTCAGAATCAAATCTTCAACCTGACTTGATCCAGAACAAAGCAACTAAATCAAATATCAAGTTCTTTGTCTCTACTGCAAATCAAAGGTGAGCAAATCTTCTTTTTAAATTAGACTTCTTTGATTCTTTTATCTGTGAGTAAACACTTTGTTTTAAAAACAATTTAGCTTATGAATGGCTCTAATGCCTGGGTTGATCTGATTTTTGATATTGATGTTGCATAAGAACCTCTTAGTTTTTATATAATTGAATTGATATCAATGTATATATGTGTAAGTATGCATGTATATATATACACCCTGTTTCCTGTAGTTTCAGTACATGTCTTGCCTTCAAAAAAATTCAAAACCTCAAATAGAATTAAAATCAGACTATGATGTTTAAATGAAAAATGGTTGTTAATGTTTGATGAAGTTATAAAAATAGTTTCAAGGTTTTAAATTTAGCAAATAGTCTAAAAATGGAAATAACAGTAAGATTTTATACATAGGTTAAAAGATCAATAAATTCAAATTCTGTTTTGAATTACATGAATGTGTTCGTGATCGAAAATCACGATTTTTAATATACATTTTTTAATTTTTAATTTGATAATCGATTGGGAATTTCGAAAAGTTCATTTTGGGAGTTTTGGGCGATTGTTGATGATCGACGTGATGGAGTTGGCCAATTTTTGGTCTGAAGGTGGTTCGTTTGATGGCGAGTGTAGGAAAAATAGTAGAAATTTTTTCGAATGAATGAATTGTTTGGTTGAATCGAAACTAGGGTTTTGGGGTTAGTTTTGGGTGCTGTTGTTCACGAGCAAATCGCGTCTTCATCACGGTAATCTGGGCGATCGCACCTATGGGGATGGACTCGTGGATGAGTGGCGGAGGGTTGGTCAGGTTCGCGTGGGCTCCGGTGACGTCACTTGGTGGGGCAAAGCGGGTTTTTGGGTGATCGAATGGGTTCAGGAAGAAGGGAGTTGGCTCTGTACTTGCTCGATTTTGACTCGGTGATGATTTTGCATCGTGGATGGCTCGAAACGTTTAGGATGGTCGTTGATGACTTGGGTGGGGCTGCGTCATTGACCGGAGTTGGTCGCGGCATTTGTGCACGTGTACGTGCAAGCTTGTGCAACTGGGAAATAATAGGAGTTGGGAAGAAGGAGATGGGTTGCGTACAGGGAGTCTCGAGGAAGATGGGTAAAAGACTCGAAGTAATACTCGAGTAAATCGAGTAGTTGACTCGAAGCAAAATAAGATGGCTCGGCTGATTGACTAGTTGCAGGTTGTAAGAAAACTGTCTGTGTTTTAAATCTGGAAACAAAATAAAATAAAATAAAACTTTGAAAGACCAGACTTGGACAAGTTTTGAAATCCAGATTAAAAGATGGATTCAGATTTAACCCTTGCGATGTGGTTTTAAAATAATATAAGTTTGCAAGGAGATTTAAAATGTTTAAACAATCTGAATGTTTGAAGTATACTTTAAAGGTTTGGATCTAAAAATAAATTGTAAATGTAAGGAATAATTTTAAACAAAAAGTTTTAAATCAAGGTTTAATTCTGTAAATCAAATTTAGTTTGAATCTTGGTTTGTAAATTAAGGATTAATAAATCAAAGTTAAAAATAAATGCATGTTCAGTTTTGAAATTTAAAGTCAATTAAGCGTATAAGTGGATATAAAAGAATTTGAATTTCAAAGTGAAGTTGGAATGAAAAAAAAAGGAATTTAAACAAAGTAAAACCAAAAGAGAAATCTGAATTTAAGGCTGGAATTAAAGTCGAGAATATGATATTAAGTAAAGTTTTGTAAATCAAATATTTGAATATTAATTAGATATTAATTTATGATTAAGTTGGATTAAATCAAGTGATTAAGCAATAGTTAATTTAAGGATAATATGATAAACCAATTTGGTAATTTATGTGAGAATTATTAATTCACTAAAGGTTAATTGATTTAATGAAAGTGATTAAAGATTTATTATTAATTAAGGAGTAATTACTTAGTTGTTGCAAATTAATTAAAAATAATTTATTGAGGATAAATTATTAACTAAGCGATAATTAATGATTAACTGAAAAGTCATCCCACATGTCCTCGTAGTTTACACTTTAATGGCGACTTAGATCTGGCCATTTTCGCCATCGCTTGGTGATTTTCCAGTTCTGGTTCCCTCTCGCCCTCCCCCTCATATTCGCCCCTCCTCCTCCTTCCTTTTGCTCGACCCTCCACATGTCCTCATAGTTGCTTTCGTCCTCAGATCTGGATTGCTAATCTCGTGCGCATTTAGATCCAGCGAACCCCATTGCTTCGGTGCATCCTTCCAACGTGAGGCCCGCAGTTACTAGTTCCATTTGCGCCAGTGTATTTCCTAGGGTGGAGCGCCTTTGCCCCTTGGCTGGATTAATGTCAGACTTAATTTCCCTAGATAGACCTACTGCTTTTGATGTCCATGGCTGCAATCCGTGTTCGGGTAGGTCCCCTTTGTCGCCTTTTTTAGCTACATCTCCTGATACTGCTTGGTCGAATTTGGAAGTTAGCATTCCTGTAGACACTAGTTTAGCAATTGTCGGATCGGTGTATCCTGATGATTGTGTCGAGGGTAGGTCTGCTCCAAATGGTGGAGCTGTTTGCGATGTTAATTTGAATGTAAACCGAACAATTGTGGTGCCGAATGGTGGTGTGGAGGGTGCTGATGTTGGTGTTGATGCGGATGTGCTCTTTAAAACTAGGAAAGATTTAACTTTGGGTAGCACATCAGGTGCTTGTTGTAATGCACATGACAACATTCCGCTGGCAGTTTCTTGTTAGCCTATTCCGTTGGACCCTCCTTTACCACGGCCTGCAACTAAGTGGTCTTCATTGTTTTCCAAGCTGCCTAGTAATGCTGGTATTCATTTGCCTCGTCGTTTTGATGTTGTTGAGAATAAGGGAGTGATGATTCCGCCCATGGAAGTGATTGAGGCTGGTGTGGAATTTTGGAAAGATCATTTGGTGGGTTTTTTTCTTGACTCCAACCCTCCTTATCATTTAGTTAAGTCGAGGTGCAACATGGCTTGGAAGCCCAGGGGTAGATTGAGTGTTCACTTTAATAATGAAATGTTCTTCTTTAAGTTCTCGCGTAGTGATGAAAGGCAACGTATACTGGAGTCCAACCCTATTCTAATTGATGGTAAACCATTCATTATCACTAAGTGGAGTCCTTCTGTGGATCGTGCGAGGGAACAAGTTTTATCCATTCCTGTCTGGGCACATTTATCTCATATTCCATCTGTTCTCCAGCCTCTTATCGGGATCGACTGGTTAGCTGGTTTAGTAGGCAATGTGATATGTTATGATGCTAATACAGTGGCCAGAAAGAAGCTAGTTTATGCCAAAGATCTAATTGAGATAACTCCAGACAAACCCTTGCCTTTGGTTTTAAAGGTCAAATTAGATGAGAGCCATGTCGCTGAGGTTAGAGTTCGCTATAGTTGGAAACCAGAGATTTGTTCGTCTTGTCAGTCTTTTGGCCATTCTGCTGAAGCCTGTTCTGGTGAAGTTGTTCCCCTTGTCGACCGGATTCCTCTTCCACGTCCGCCTGTCCGAAAGTGGGTTAAGAAGGTTGCTCCTCCTGTTCCATTTGATGATGCTCCTGTTTCTCCCGTTGTCGATCCTCCCCTTGTGGTCCCTCCCGTTGTTTCTCCTGTTGCTCCCGTTGTTTCTCCGGTTTGCGTAGCTCCGAGTTCAGTGCCTGTTGTTGCCCCACCAATTATTTCTCCTCCTTCGTCACTTTAAGTAGGGCTTTCTGCTTCTTCTGATATCATTTCCTGGCATTCTGTTGAACGTGCTTGGGTCCACGCGCCTTCTGATATGCGATATTCGCCTGAAAGGGACACATTTTATGCATTTATCAGTGATATCGAGGGGGAGGATCGTTTTCTTATCTACCATATTGAGGGAGATGGTTTGTGCCTCACTAGGGTTGGTGAGATTGGTGAGGAGAACAAAAGTAAGTTTTATGAAGTAACATGGGATAGGAAATATATTTACTCTCCTGGCTCTGTTGGTTATGATCCTCGTCTGGCTGCTCTCTTCTCTGGGTATTCTCACGTTATTGGACCTTCTGCTGTTGGTCTGGATATTTCTTCCTCTTCTGAGGATGAGTAGTTATGCTGTTGTAGTAGTCTAGACTTCTTTGTCTAGCTCCTGTGCTTTCATTTTTCGTCTGTTTAGTTGTTCTGTGCATGTGCAGATCACCTGTTTCCCCGTTTTATATACAGTGGCACGGCCCATTATAAAGCCGGCTAGCCTTGCTAAAAAAAATTAATGATTAACTAAAAGATAGTTTATTAAATGTTTGTAATTAATTGATTACTAATTGACCCTAACTAGCAAATTCATTCATAAGAATTAATCTGATTTAAATTAATCAGATAATTAAATAGACCCTATTTATGGATGTTTGGATATATTGGATGTTGAATTGTTTGATATCCCTGATATGTGATGCTTTCTGTTATATTCTGATTTGTGTTGTGATCTATGACATAGTTTATTATCTGTGATATATATATATATATATATATATATCTGTGAATCTGTGTATGAAAGATAAGCGTTATAATTTATATCGCTTATCGAATATATTGTTGTATTTGATCCGTGATGATTCAATAATGTTGCACTATTTTGCAAAAAAACCCTGGACTACACTTTTACACACACAAATATGGATTTCACGTGGAAATCGGTTAAGTCACAGATAATTTAAATTTGATGTTTTTGAAATTGAAATTTTAATTTCAATTGATTTTGAAATTTGAAATTTGGGTTTAAAGTGAAAAGCAATTGAAATGGAATTTCGAAGATGAAATTATTTTGAATAACTTGATTAAGATTTGGAATTTAAATAGTTTGATTTCAATTTGAATTCAATACTTAAAAATTGAATTCTATGATTTGAAACTAGGGATTAACGATATTATACTAGTTATATATAAGTCAAACCATTTTTTAAGTATTGTTCTTTTTGGAAATTGATTTAACCCAAAGATTATAACTTGTATAAATGAAATCGGGTTTTTCCAAAATGAGGTTGTTTCTAAATGATAAAAAGCTTTCATAAGAGAAATGAATTTCAAATTGTATAAAAGGGATTTCAAGTTCAAACTGGAATAATTTTTCAAGTTATAGATGAACATTTGGAAACGAATTTTGAAAGAGAATATTTGGGAACGATTAGAAAGCTATGAAACAAATCTTCGATTTAAAGATTTAATGAATTAAATCCAATTGAAATGGAATTGTTTTGAAATCCAGGAACGAATCTTTGAGAAACTAGGTGAACTTTATGAAATAAATCTTTTGTTAAAAAGATTTGGAATGGTAATTTGTTTAAACCATTTGAAAGAAAAGTTTTGAATTATTAAGTTGTGACTTAATCGAAATCCCATATCCATATGTTTTAAATTTTGCGCTCACTATTCGGTTAGCCGGGAAAGGACCTTTGGGTCGTATAACCCATTCCGAGTATGTGATACGTCGTTATGAATAGCATTTGAAGACCGGTGTTGAAGACCGGGTATTTGCGAGAGCGATAGGATGACCTGTCGATTGACTCTGCACCGAGCTGCTCCGGTATAGAGTTCTCCATATGTGATGGGGAATCCGATCAGGATTGTGGATATCCGGATTGCTAGGACTTCTTTGTAAGTGCCTTCGGTTCTGTTCTAAATCCAGAACAGACTTGTATGGATAGTATATCTGACATTACAAATTGAGATATAAAGCCGATTTCTTTCAAATATATTTCTGTTGGTGGCGGAGAATTTATTCTCTTAGCTTAACACCCTTCTCTGAGACGTACGAGCTCAGAGGTTATGTAGTTGAAGGTTATCAGCGATATATTCCCAATTTGGTAATGTGACATGCTGAGTGTTGCTGTGAAATGATCATTGTGTTGATCATTTGTGATAAGATCATTTGTTTGATCGTTTATCTTTGTGATCATTTATATGATCATTTGTTGACCCAAAGCACAGCTTTTGTATAAAGCGTGGCTTTGTGGACGAGACTTCGTCGAGCCTCACAACCCGGTAATGGTCGAAACAGGAATCGTGCCGGCAAGGTTTCAGGGATCGCTTCCCTAGGGTAGGACCATTCCTTCTGGAAAGAGGTAGTATCATGGTATGGAGCCCAGATACTTACTCATGTGGATACACTATATCTATTACTGTGTGGTGTTGTTGGAATCGAGGACTCGTATAAAGGTCCAAAAGGACCGGGGGTGGTATATCTGAGGTTTCTTACTCCCTGGGAAAGGGGTAGCCGGCCTTGTTTGGCAGAGATCCATTTGGGATGCTCGGGGACGTCCTTCCAGAGGCGTTCCATTTCGGGGTTTGGGAAGTTCCTTTGCCCGACCATTTGTTGGAAATCCATTCTTCAAATACGTACCTTGTACGGTTTTAGTTGTAGAACCTATCATTCACTTATGGTGGCGCCCCACTGTTTGGATGGTAGCTATAGTAGGCATAGTTCGAAATGTCTATGTTGGCTAAGATTTATATGTTTACTTTCGAAATGATTTTTACTACACTATACACTAGTAATAATATCGAATGTTTCTTTTTAATGCGTATCAAGCATCTTTGACTATCATAAGGAGAAATATCCTCCGATTCTGCGTTTGCATTGTGTGTGTGTGCATGAGGCCTTATGGTAGTCTCATTTCTAACAAGCATTGCGAATTGATTTTAAAATATTGCGTTGTTTGTTTTTAAAGATAAACTGTTTTTGTTGCTCACACCAGTCCCATGACTGATCCAGAGTTTATTGTTTCTTTCCTAAACTCTGGATGCTCAAAATTTTCTACACGAGCAGTCTAGAGTTGGGTTTTTCAGATAGTCAGGTTTAGTAGGTTATCTGGAGCTAGTTCAGTCTTTGGATGTGGACGAGACTTGCTTGTCTTGGTGAATCATGATGTTGGATCGAGCTGTTGTTGTTGGAGTTCTTCCTTGAAGACTATCTTAGAGTTATTTTTTCCACTGCTAGATGTTATGTATTTTTCTTTTTCCGCTGCTATTTTATTTTATCATATCTCTGATGTATATTGATATCTATTGGATCATCTGTTGTAACAGATATTGTATCAAAGCTGTATATCAATGTATTATTCTTTTATTCCGCCGTGTTATTTACTTAATGTTGTTATAAGCTCCGGCGAATCGGATTTGAATGGTCGGATCTACGGCATTCGAATACGATATGAAGTATGGATGTCGATTTTCGAGCGGGCAAAATCCACGTCGTCACACGAGCTTTATAAGTGATCTTGAATGAAATTTGTTTAGGTAATAAACAATTAAATGCAAGTGAAAGAATTTTGATAAATTATTGTGATAAAATAAAATATGTGAGTTGTAAATAATATAGAATGGGATGTTAATAATTTAAAACTTAAGTTGAATGGTGAACTTGAAGTGAGAATAAGAAATTGAATTAAAAATTACAAGGTAATAAGAATATTTGGGTTGTGAATAACTCCGAATGGAATAAAATTAATATAATTTAGAACTGGAATTAATTTTAATGGCTACAAGCTTAAGTGATGGTTATTTGCTTGAATGGCATGAAAATTGGCATAAGTATTGGTCGTTTTGTTATGTTCGGAATTTAATTGGCTTAAAGAAGCAAATGGAATTGGTTTTTGAATCAAATTGGAATGGATTGAAATTTTATTAAGTGATTTTGTATAATAATACAAGTGAATTAAATTGGGAATTGAATTGAAGTAATAGATATGCCTAAGGCATATGTTAATCATATTGAAGTAGAAATGAATTGGTTGTAACAAATATGAATGGTATATAGTGAACTTGAATATAAACTGTTCGAGTGAGATAAAATGAAGTTTGGGTTTGTAAAGAGGATTTAAAATTATGTTGAAATTGTGAAATTGCTTATAAAGGAAGTTAACATGCATAATTATGAAGTGTGCTTGGTTAAACTATGAAATTGATGAGTTTTGTTTAGTTTAATGAATAGAATGTTACTAAAATTCTTATATTATTGAAAACTGATGTGCTTGCCTAAGTAAGTATAGGTAAAGGAGGCAGTAGGTAGAGTTGGAGTGCGTATATGAAATACTATTTAGCTGCTTGCTATAAAAATGCTAATAAAGGTACGCCTACGCAAAAAATAGGAAATATGAACTGTTTTTGATTTTTCCGACCGTGTGGGTTGATGTATATATATTTATATCTATGTTGATATTGCAAAAGCTCCTCCGTACATGGGAGACTCTGCCAAAATGTTCCGGAAATTTTAGGAGTTAGAAAATTTTTGAAATTTTTGAAAATGTTTCGTTAACGACAAATTGATTTCAAATAACAATTAAAATAAAAAGGATTTTGGAAAGGTAGTCGAAACTAGTAGTTTCGATTTGAAACTAAAGAGTTTAGGCAAAGTGAATTTGGGATTTTCACCAAGTGGGTTTTGTTATTGGATTAGGAACATTCTTCTACCTTAGCAAATTTCGGGGACGAAATTTTGATAAAGGGGGAGGAATGTAACGACCCGGAATTTTAGGTCGCTAGATTTGAACATTTAATTCATTTTAAATGTTGAATATGTATTATAATTTGATTTTGAAATATAAAGATTTTGGTTAAGTTAATAGAATTAGTTAAATTTCAAATACGGGAATGAAATTGAAATTTGAATAATAATAGCTTAATATTAGAATAGGGATAAATGGGTGAATCTGAGTGTAAATAAATATAAAAATGGTTTCTAAAAATTTATTTAAGTTTATTTTGATTTAAATAGTTATATTGGACCATTGGATGTAATTAATAGTCGATAGATTGAATTTGGAATTTTATAATAATTTAATAATGGAATTTAATAATATAATAATACAAATAATCAGATTTTGAGTTAAACTGAATCAGAATGATTTCTAATGTGAATATAAATTTTATACGAGTTATAATAGAGTTAATAGAATTTTTAAAGTGAAATTTTAAATTATTTCGATGATTTTGAAATTCGCTCGAATTAATCGACGAGTTAAAATAGCCTTCCGGGGCACAGTCTTGGAATTCAACGAAACCAGTTCCATTGGATCCGTAATAGTTAGTTATTATCGGATTTCAATTTTCGTAGCAATCGGAGTTGTCGTTTGACCCCAGCAGCTTAAAACGCATAGAAAATACTTTAATCGATTTAATTTAAAATTGATCGTTTATTTCCGTATCTTGTGTATACGACCAAATTAGCCTCCGGAACACATTCCATTGTGTTCGGAATGTAGGTAAAAGCTTTGAAATGCCAGGCGGCACGTGTGATTTGGAGATCGTTAGAAAAGTTGCTTTATAATGGTTTTAATATTAAAATAATATTTGTCAACATTTATATATTCACGTTTTTTGTGAAACCCTAGCAATTGTTAAGGCCGCCGCTTCAAACGTTTTCAATGGCCGAAACTCTTTGATTTTCGTCCTCAATTTTCTCCTCAACCTCGCTATTATTTCAGAAGTTTCCAACATGAAAAGTGTCAAGCTCTCAGAGCTCTAGCCATCCAACGGTGGATCTTGAGCGTCATCGTCGTTTGGAGCTGCAATTCTTTCCCGTGCGTCGCGCGTTCGTGCTTAGCTCGTGGGGCCATAGGTGAACCGAGCTTCACCTCGCTCTGGCCAAAGGTGGAGGTCGCGACGAGCTTTCGCGTGATGGGTTTGGATGCGACTCCGGTCGCGTGAGGGGGGAGCGGCGGCGAGCCCTAGGCCGAAGAAGATGGGTTCGATTTCTTCTGTGTGTGTTCGCGTGGGGAAGAAGGTCGACGTGCGGCCTTGATTTTGCATTCTAGTTCTAGCAGCCATGAGTGTTATTTGAAATAAAAAAATGTTTATGGATTTTATTAAAACCTTTAAAAATTCTTATCTTGTGCATACTTGGTCAAATTTTGACGAAACTAGCGACGCCGGAATCGCAGAGGCGCGTACTACACAGTGGAGCAGTTCTGGAATCGTTCCGAGCAAATAAAAATTTAGGTTAAATCGAAGTCGTTCGATTTAATTTAAATTTGAACGCTTGCCGAAAACCCAAGGTGAGTTTAACTCACTCACATCTAGAATACTGGTTAATTTAAATAGTCAATATCTAAATGATTGCTTGATTGGTTGAATATGACAATTATTATCAAATTGAATCGATATATATTATTGTGCTAATATCTGTGGATGTAGGGAAAATAGGTTGGAGGGATCCAACTGGATCCCTCACAAGTAGAAATTAATTTATATTCTGTAATATATCTTATTTATTATTCTGTGATAAATTGTTTAGATCTTGTTATGCCTTGTTTTATTTATATGCTGTGATGAATTAAATTTAAGTTTAAATTGTGTTGTGCTGTGATTGGGTGAATACAACTTGAAAGTTTTAAATATAAATAGATGAATTGGGTTTAAAAGATATAAAAGAAATTCCTAAGTAAAGAATTTAAAAGGAATTAAATTAAAGAATTGGGTGGATAACTTGAAGTGTTTGAATATGTGGTTTAAAAGGGAATTGAGAATTGTTTAAAATAATAGCGAGTTTTATTTTAAAGAATGGGAAGTGCTTTCTCCTGGAAATTTTATTGTTTTTAAGAAAGCCTTCAAATTATAAATTTGCAGTTTAAATATGTTTAGAATATTTTTAGATAGAAATATCATTTTAAAATGTTTTTAAGTGAAAGCGAATATTTGATTAACTAATTATGGTATTTAATTATTTTTAAAAAGGTAAAGTAGTATTAAGTTTTCAAAAGGAAATTTTAATATGAATATTTGATTTAATAACCTTATTTTAAAAGTTAAATTTTATTTAAAATACTTAGGAAACCCTATATATTTCCTTAAGTATTATTTTCAATTAAATAATTTCTAGAGCTTATTTTAAATATTTTAAACGTATGTTTGAAAGTGATTTCCAGGAAATAGCAATGCTTTTAAAAATAAAAGGAGCTATTTTTAAAGTATGGAAAGGATTTTACGGAATGAATGTAAAATTGAATTGGGATAAAACGTGTTGGATTGATAAAAGAATTCTTTGTTTATTCTAAGATGGAAGTGTATTTCCCTGAAAGCCAAGTACGTTTAAGTAGATTTCTAAGTATAAGATAAAAAGTTTTAAATTTGATTTTAAAAGAATGTTTTAGGAAAATTCTTATTTAAGTTGCAGAGATTTCAAAAGTAAATATGTACTAAAGTAGTTATAGTAATAATTAATTAAGGAAAAACTGGCGTTAAGTTTTAAAGTGATATTATTAATATTTATGTTTGTAAAATGGTTATATTTAAAAGAAAATTAGTTAAAGTTTTATTTGAAACTTGTATAACATTTCATAGCTTTATTTTAAAAATCTAGTATGACTTAACTTTATTTTAAAGATAATAGTTTATTAAGCAGTTTTATTCAGGATATTTCTAAAGGATATATATATATATATATATATATATATATATATTTTAAATCAATATGTAGGAAGTTTTAATATAAATGTTTTAATGTATTTTCAAGAATAAAGTATTTAAATTATTTTAAACCTTAAACAATGGTACTTGGATGTTTTCAAGGGAAGTAACAATTTGGAAAATTTATCCCATGAGAAATTGAGTTTGAAAAGTGTTTCAACGGGATTTGTAAAGGAAAATTATATCACGTGAAGATATTTTTGAGGGAATAAATAATTGGGAAATTATTTATTATGTGATGGATGCTTGTGAATGTTAATTGATAGTTAAATCACCGACTATCAATATTGGACAAATGCGTTGATCGTTTCGAAGAGACCAGGATCGAGATTTATTTCTCGACAACCACTTCGATCCGATTTGTACGTTTCGTGGAAAAACGTGTTCGGAGTCGAAGATGGAGCAGTGAAGTGCAAGGGCTAGTCGCTACTGATCCTGAGTATATTTCCAAAATGGATGTAGTAGGAGTTGTGCCTTCGGTTCCATTCGAACCCGGGATGGACTTGTACGGACGAATGCTTTCGAACATCGTCAGGTGGGCGATGGGCATTTTAAGTGAAACGTTCTTAAAGGTAACGCTTAGCCTCAAGCCTCATCAACCGGGAATGACTGAAATCAGGGGATATGCAGCAAGGCTTGGTGGGCAGCACCCATTTCCGAGTAAGGTCATTCATGTCTGGATGTCCCTTCTATTTCGGTTTAGTGGTGCGATTGCTGATCCCAACCGCGGGGTGATCTTACTCGGGACTATACAGTAAGGGGTAGTCCGGGCCTTCTGTTGCAGGGGATCGGGCGTGGTCCTCGGTACACTGATCTAGACCAGGTACTGTGACAGGTGGTACCCCAGTGCCTAGTATTAGTTGGAATCAATTCTCCCTACGAGCCTTTTACTAGTTTTGTTTGTATTACCCACTCTATGGCTAGTAGCTGGAATTTAATGAATGTAACAATTTGGGCTATTTTATAAGTATTTGTATGTAGACCCTATTATAATATCAGAGGATTTCTATAAAAAGTGTTTTAGTTATCGTAAGGTAAAAACCCGACATGTTTATTTATGGCGTGGTCTTACGAGATGCTTTTGTTTTCAAAAGATTTTTGAAACTTTAATAATCAATTTGGATGCATTATTATCAGCTGGTATTCCAGACTGACTCGGGTGTTATTTCATTATAATGCTCGTGTCAGACCGAGTATTATATGTTCAGAACATGATGCTTTGGAGCAGGAGAGGAGTTGGAGTCCGAGACGTATTATCCGTACTCATATATATATATATATATATATATATATATTTATATATATATATCTGCTGCTGTGATTTTATGGAATTGTCTGACTGGTAAATGTTGTTTGTATGAGATACTCTGATGATATGATGTATAAAACAGATATAGTTTCATTTTGTGTAAAGATCTATTATTTACTATTATATTTATTCCGCTGCGATGGTTAGATTCTGATATTGATTAGTTCCTTCTTCTTCTATCTCTTCTTCTTTAACCCCAATGGTTCGTATTTCAATCCCACTTGAGTTGATTGATGTAGAATCGTGTTGACTCAAGGGGTACAGATTTGACGGCTGTTACAACATAAAATATATTTTTAATGTGTGAATAATTATTATGTGATCAAAATAGTGGAAATTATATAAATGAATATTGAAATAAAATGAAATTGTGTAGTTATCGAAATATAATCGCAGAAGGAAGAATAAATTGATTAAGGTTAAATTGAAATAAATTTTCTGAATATATTCAAAGATTTGTTAAAAGAAAATAAAAGATTGGATAATATGTAAAGTAAATTAATTAGATCTAGTCTAAAATCAGTAAGGCCCTGGCCCAGGCCCATTTAAATATATCCCCTTCTTTCATTTTTGAGGATTCTCTTCACCTTTCCCTAAGCACAAATAAATCGAGTCCACCTTCTCCATTATCTGCTCTAATTCCTCGATTTACGTACACGAAAAAGAAAGTGTGTGCATATCGCGACTCAAGCGATCGATGTGAAGGGGGAATTACGATTAGTGGTTGCATATGGTGAGCGACGGGGTGTGCGATTGATAGGAGGCCAAGTTCTAAGCGACACGACCTGATGTCGCGATTGGAAAAGGTAACGATGCTGTAGTGGATGACTCGACCATAGAGGTGGGGGCAAACTCATGACCTGCTGAAGTACATTCTAAAGGTGTGACTATTGTTAGGGCTGAAGGGTATAGCTTCGGTGGTGGTGCGATCGTGATGAAGGTCGACGGTGTGAGTGTCAGGGTTGAAGATAAATAGTTTACATCAGTGAATTGGGGCTGCTAAAGTAGTGTTGGCACGATGAAGATATTAAATACATCGCTTGATTCGGTGAGCTCTCTGACTCACAACTATATCTAAATTATCATTTGCTATTATGATATTTATCCCGAATGCTAGTTGCATTTGCTTGGTTGAATAGCTTGTGAATAATTATTGGATTGCTTAGATAAATTGTTCGATCGGGATATTCAATTGATTGATATGCTATTGGATGTTATTTGATATTAGATAGTTGAATTAAATGATTGTTGGATATCCAAAATGCAAAGGAGATGTTGTCCGCTTGCATTTTAATTTAGAATTTATTTATATTTGTGTGGAAGACATAAATTTGTTGGAATTCGACTTGGCTACATGAAAAATTTATATTGGTGATTATGTATGATGATTTTGGAGGGTTTTACTCCGTAAATTTTATTTTAGACAATTTATGGATTTTCCCATTTTACAATATTTTTCAAAATCTTTAGGAATTTATTTATGGGAATTGTTTTACAAATAAATTTTAATTTTAAAATGAAAATAAAGAATTTTAAGAATAATTGAAAGTGGATTTTGTAGGTATAAATAAGGGGTATTTATTAATATTTACAAAAGCTGAAATTCTTTTATAAATTGAATAATTAATAAGAGGAATGAAAAGGAAATTTTAAATACAAATTTTAACTATATAAATTTATTTATAAAAAATTTCTATTTATTCCTCGTTTGATACATTTATTGATTCGAAATCAAATTATTCGATGATTTTATGATTTAAAGATTTTATTGACTTCGATATCATAAAGGATTTACTATTGATGTTGATTTGTTCAATTATTTGGTATGATATGGTGATGACATCATGTTGTTTGATTTTGAGATATTTAAATCCTATGTAATGAGAAAACAGAATAAACGGAGTTATAGTACCATTTGGGATGAGAGTTCAGTAATATTACTTCTGTTATTCTTTGGATTCATTATGTAGAATATTTGGAGACTGAGTGTAGTTTATAAGTCATGAATAAACGTTTAAGTATCATGCAATGGTATGGGATAGTGTTGTGATATTTATTCGGTTATTCAATGTAAGTAGATGTCACTCAAGTGAAGGGAACTAGGATATTGGAATTATACTTACATGAGGTGATGCTTGGGTAGAGAAATATTATAGGCTCGGGTAGAGCAATATTATATGCTTGGGCACAACAAGTATATTTTCCCAGATAGAGCATTATGAAAAATTAAATTATGGGGGTTACTTATAAGTATGTTGTTTACCATGATGTGCTCCGGGATATGATTAGGAGTTAGCAGGAACCAAATGGCCAATGTCCACACTTTTGGCCTTATCATGGGGTCACACCCTCGGTCTGTGACACATTGGATAACATTTAATGCTCATCATAAGCTTTAGAGAAAGGTGGAGTAGCCTAATGTGGAGTAGTCTTTAAGGGAGTGTATGCCTAGCCTATATAATCACGAAGGCCAGTGATAAATGCAGAGCGTAGTTTGGTAGCATGTTTATGACATGCGATTGAGATAATCATGAAACTAGATTGGTAACAAATGAATGTAGGAGCGGATCAGAGTAGTGTAGCCCTAGGCTCCTAGAGCAGGTTGGTAGTTGTCAGCCTCCTTTCTATTTCTACATGGATTGATATATACGTACATATTATTTATATACCTCACTTAAGTAATAGATGGAATTGGGTAGATAACCCAAGTGGTCTTGAAATGGCGGGTAGTTATATTATGATTTGACTAGGTGGCGTAACCCATATATTATGAGATTATTAGGTGGTGTAACCAAATGTTATGATATAACTCCCATCACCATTATTTCTATATAAGGAGATGAGATTATACCTATGATTTGATATACGGTAAGAGTATAGTGGATCCTTATACATTTTTATTATATCTAACTAATGGGAAGGTGCCCTATATTTTACAGTAAGACAGTCTATTTTACATTGCTTTGATGATAGTATATTATTTGAGATTGTGAGATATACTTGAAGACATCGCATATTTGATTATTTATGGACTTTGGTAATAATTTCAAATATGTATGATTTACCCATTCAATGTCGATTTTGTAGTTCCTTGTTTGATGTGATTTTATACAGGTGATTACATCTTTGTGCTTGGTTTCATTATTGGAATTATTTTGTTATCTTATAGTTGTTATGCCATTAATGTTATGCCATGAAATTTTATATCTGTATATGTGTACATAGGGGTATCAATGGATGCCCAAAAATCCAAAATCCATCCGCATCCGCATCCGAAAAGCAGATAAATATCCGATATCCGGGAAAACGGATGCGGATACGAAGACATTCGCATCCGAAAATTATCCTCCTGTCTTATGTAAAGATTAAAGTTATGTGTATTTTAATGTAGTAAATGATATTCATTTATTGTTTTATTAAGTTAGTAGTTTATATTATATGCACTTAATGCTTATTAACTGCTTGAAACTATTTATTATCATCGTATTTGTTAATTTTTAATACTTTTATAATTAGTGAGATTGAAAAATATTTATATTGAACTAAATTTTTGTTTTGTAATTATTGATTTAATGGTGATCAACGGATAGGATAATTATTCGATATCCATCCATATCCACAGAGGCGGATATGCGATATCCGAAAATAATTTTCGATGCGGATGCGGATATGGCACTATCCACATCTAAAAGCATCTGTTGATAGGACTGTGTGCACAAACCTGGATTTGGATATAGTCTAACCCATTTATTATTTATATAATACTCTAGTCAGCCCGAGACATTTCTGGTTTAGGGAGGATAAGACCAGCTTGTGTTGTAGGCATTAAGGAGATTAGATATTCAGTATTATAAATTATCATCCTGTAGTATAAATCGATTCTTGGGTGTATATCAATGTATATTGAATATATATTTCTACTATTGACTCTATAATCTCTAAAATTTGCTATATGTTATGTATCATTCTATCCTGAAGGCACACATGTTTATTGCTTTTTGCTGATACTATGTGCATTTTTTGGTGAGTTATATTCGATGTTTAAATACGTACCAGTATTAGCCTAATGTAATAGTTATGTTTATACCCAAATTACCGTACTCTCCATATTATCTGACAGTATTACTTGTAGTACTCTTAGATAGTACTGGTGTAGAGTTAGGATGTTACACATATAGTAGTACTGGCAACTACTTTTAATGTTTATCAATAAAAGAAACTTGATAATTAAGGTGGAGGAATATATTAGTATTGTAAAGCATATTGGTAGGAACATGATACATTACTGATATTAAAGCATGTCAATATTAAAGCAAAGCTATGGGGATATGTTAAAATTGTAATGTATACCAAGATAAACAGAGTACATTAAATAGTTGTAAAGCGTATCAATCTTATGGAAGTAAAGATTAGGGGTATACTAATGTTATAAAGTATATCACTAGAAATAGGATATGTTAAATAGTTGCAAAACATATCAATAAGAAGATAAGCATGCGAGGATGTTAAGATCGGTGATATCGTATTTCCAAGTTGAAGAATGAGTCATTTAGAGCAACGAAAGAAAAGAAACAAAGACGACATGATGAAACAAGGAGGGAGTAGAGTATCAAAAGCCTACAGAAATAACTACATGCTTCCAATCAACTGGAATCCTTTTCAATCGACTAGTGTTTGGTTAATTTTTGGTTCGAGAAAAATTCTACCTTTCTAGTCGACTAAAAACCCTTACTAATCGACTAATAGGTTTTTCAGTCAACTTATGGGTTTCCTAATCAACAAGATCGGTTTTTGCTGGAAAATATTTAGATTCCATACTACAGGGGCGCTTTCACCATTTTTGAGGTATTTTGGAGTTTTTATCATAGATCTTTACATATCTTTGATCCAATGATTGAGATTACATTAGAGTATTATAAATAGGCATGTATAGAGGTCATTGTAAGATATAGAGAAGGATTATTGTTCCATGGTTTTGGTAATTGAGTTTATTATCAATTTTTAGGGATTTTTCTTTGTACTCTTTTGCTGATTCAAATGAAGTTTATTTGGTGGAAATTGGTTGACTATTGTTTTTCTTCACTTTTTATCTCTTCTCAAATCTAATTGTGTAGGGATCAGTGGGATATAACCCTAACAACTGATATCAAAGGCTACTACGTAAATTTTTACTAAATAGAGTTTTATTACGACGATGGGAAGTGTTAAAAAACATAATGGAAGAAATTGAGGGTTATGAAGGGTAAAGATGGAGGATTTCTATATTTCAATTATCTTCACCGATTATTAGTACAAAAAGAGGAGAAGCCTAGTGGTATAACGAAAACAAAATGGGAAATTGTGGATAAGAAGCCTGCATTGACTATTCGATGTTCTTTGGAGAATACAATATTTCATATCGTTATTAATGAACCATAAACTTATGCAATTCAAAAGAAGTTAGAAGGAATTCATGCACAGAACACTACAACTCTTCTTATGAGAAATCAGTAAATATGAAGCTTTAGAAAAGTGAGTCGATTAGAGTCTTAATGAATTTCAAGAAAATTTGAATTGATTGACGGCCATGAATTAGAAGGTTGATGATGAGATACAAGCCTTGTGCTAATGAGTTCATTACCTGAAGGTTAAAGAACACTTTCCATTGTATTGAATGGCACAAATTCGAATGGAGTTATTTCAATAAGTTTGGTGGTTATAAGCCTACTTAATGAGGAGATGTACAAGTTGAACCTAATTGAATGGAAAGTTAAGAAAGGGAAAATATGATCGAAGAGATGCATCTTGCAAGTAGAGATAACCGTCCAAATATGGAAAGACGATCAAATAGATCAAACATGAAAAAGGATTTCATCTGCTATTACTATAAAAAAAAAATATTAGTTGAAATTTTACATTAAGCTAAAAAAGGATAAAGAGAAGATGAAAGCATTAGTGAAAGATAAAAACAAGCCTGGGGAAGGCAACGATGACGAGGTAAAATTTGCTATCAGCAACGATAAGCTCTTGGTTGATGAAAGAAAAAGAAATTAGTGGGTGCTTGATTCGAGTGCATGTTTCCATATATGCAACCAAATGTGAGCATTTGTTGATTATAAAAAGCAAGAAATCAAGGCAGATTTAGCCAACAATGGAGATGTTGAGGTGGAGGGATGTAACGACCCGTAAATTTTCAATGATTTAAATTTGTTAATTTAATGAGATTGTGTAATTACATAGTGAAAGAAAAAAATTGGGAATTATATTAATGAAATAATAATTAGAATGCAGGGTAAACAATGCTTATTAAAGTTAATAAGTTAATGACTTGAATGAAATGCCAATTAATGAAGGTAAATTTAAATGTTATGTTTGGCTATAAATTGAACATTGTGAATAAATATTGAAATATATTAAAAAAATTAATTTATTTATCGAAATAATAACTAAAGTGAATCACAACGATGTTATTTATAGTTAAGTATTTACAACTTGAATGGAATTCCAATTAGTTGAAATAAGGTAAATGTATACTTGGTAATAAATTTAATACAAGAAAACGAACGTGGATATTGAATTAATTAATGAATTAATAATAATAAATAGTAATTGAATAAAATCAATGTTCTGTAAGTAATTATAATATTGTTTGGAAATGACAACTTATAAATGTATGACTAAGAGTTAGTGGCAACCATTATTATAAGTTACCGATATATTTTAATCCATTAAATTGAATAGGAATCAATTACAATAAATCTAAATAAAATATTACGTTAATGTTAATTAAGGTAATATTTGGAAATAATGTTAATGTTATTCATAATAGGACAATTTATTAAATTAAAAGAATGGAAATAAAGATTTATCAATTTATTGGGATTTGAACTATTATAATTGGATTAATTGTAATTAAATGAAATTAAATATCTAAATGTCACGTTAATTGAAATTAAGATGGAACTTGAGAATATTAATGTAATAGATCATGAATCCAATGTTACCTACATCCATTTGACAACAATGAATTGAATAATAGAATGAAAAGTAAACTAAATGCAATTATTAGAAATTAAATTTATAATTTCTGAATTTAATGAAATTGAGGTTAACACTGAAATTGATAAATTAATCAACTCTAAATTGACATCTAAATTTATTTAAATTAGTGTAAATGATTAAGAAATATTAAAATGATAAAATTTGTCAATTATAGAATTGAAATTGAAATTTGATTTAATTAATTCATTATTAATTTATTTAATTAATAAAAATAGCCATTTTGGCCACTAACTTGGATTTCAACAAAACTAGTTTCATCGGATCAGTAATGGTGAATTATAGTAGGATTTCAAGTTTCGTAGCGATCGGACTTGTCGTTTGATCGTACATACTCGAAACGCCTTGAAATCGATTTAATTGAAATCAATTTGAAATAATTTGATTTTAGCATAACTTCTTCATACGATGGAATTTGGACTTGAAACCTATTCCATTGATTTTAAAATATTTAAAAACATCCATTTTTTTTATATGGGTTGACCCATTTTCGTTCTGAAGGCAGAATATGTTTTTTGGGTCGTTTATCATTCCAACCCAAATCAAATCCGATCCGTTATTTCTATTTTCTAACATACCTATATATATATCCAGTTATATACCATAGTCATTTCACATTCCTCAACTATGTACGTACAATTTCAATTGCTCCTCCTCATTCCAAAGGCGGACAAGATTTAATTCCCAATTGCAATTTCAAATCAAAATTCAAATCTAAAAATTCAAACTCCTCGAATAATATCAAATTTTATATCAATCTGAAGCTCTCGATGAGCGCATCTCACATCTATAATTCTTTTTCCAATTAGAACCACTATTTGTCCATAAATTGAAGAACGAATTTCGATCGTTCATCGCGTCATGATGAACTGTGACCGATCGTTAAATCATTTGAGGGGTTTTGTAGAGGGGACCGAGTGTACTTGATTGATATGGTTCATCGGTGAAGTAGACGGTCAGATCATTGTCGAAATTTGACCTAGGGTTTCCCCTAATAGTGGCGGCAGCGGCCTCTGGAGGCCACGTGGGTGGCACGCATGGGGGGATGGAGGCGGCTCGTCGCAGGCTTAGAGTGGGTGGTGGCCGGAGGTGGCCAGATGATCAGAGATTCTCGAATTTGCTGGTCAAAGGGGGGTGAAAATTGGGTTGTTCGTGCTTGTTTTACTATAGCCACGTGAGCCACGGTAGTGATGGTGTGTAAAGGTTTTGCTTATTTTATTTATTTTATAATTAAATTCGTTTAACGTTCTAGTCGCCATAACTTTTGAATATGAGGTCCAATTCACGCGTGGTTTTCTCCACTAGGATCGTATCAGGATTTCAGACATTTTGGCACTGGTGTGGACGGTTTCTGAGACCGTTTGAATTTCGGGCTTAAATTCAGTTTAAATTCAAAAGGTTAGTGTTTTAACCCACTCACAACTTCTAAATTTCTTTTGTTTGTTAAATTGATTTATGATGTGATTAGAAATTTATTTATGACTGTTTGGCATATTTTGAACCATCATCTCAGTTTATTTGAATTTATTTGGATAAACAGTTATTTAATTTATTATTGAATATAAACTGCCAGTAAACACCTGTTAAATATTATCTATTCTATATTGATGTTATTGATTGAATTGGATGATGATTGTAATAAATGTTTGATGATTGATATTGGATGAATGGATGTTGTATTTTATATTGTTATAAACTGCAAGTTTGTGATGGATTTTTATTTCATTCGGGATTGCGGTTTGAAATGATATATAACCGTATTTATATTTTAAATCGCAGATTGAAATGATAAATATCTGTATCACTTGACCATAGGATAGAAAATTATATACAGACACCGTGGTGTATATATAAAAATATTTGGAAATGATTTCTATGGTTTTGTAAAGTAATATATGTTTTTAGATAAATATTTATTTTTGATATTATATAAATGTTATTTTATCCTTGATTTTACGCTATGAATAATTTGTTTTAATATAGGATAAGCTTAGTAATAAGTTTGATTTTTATTTGAAGATTATATGGTTAAGTATTTAAATTTTATTCCAACATAGAGTTTATAATGATTTGAATAAAATAAGGTTGGAAGATAAATTTGAGATTTATTTGAAGCTGAATTTACTCAAGAATTAAACTCAAATAAGCTTGATGTGAAATTTATTAAATTTGAAATTTTAGAAGGTATGATTTTTTATAACTTGATTTTTGGTTTAAGGTGAATTAAATGAACATTTCAAGTATAAATAAATTGAAGGAAATATTTAGTTATTTGAAAGTTGAGTTTTATGTATGTGGTAATGGATTTATTATGTAAAATATTTCAAAACTAAATAGTAGAAAATTGAATTGTAGAATCGTAATTACCAAACTTAGTTTTGAAATTGTTGAATACTTAAAGGTGAAATATATCGAATTTGAAATGGTTTATTCGGTGGATCAAATATGTTTCGAAATCGATATAATTTGGAATAGTTTATTTGAAAACCGAATCGTATTATGATTTGGGATTTGGTTAAATATTAAATTTTGGAATTCGAATTGTTTTGGAATTGATTTGTGAAATTTAAGAAGCTATTTTATTATGTAAAATATTCTAATATTTAAACCATTTAAGTGGTGAAGTTATGTTTCAAAGTTGTGAGTTTCAAAGTATTATGATTTGAAAGTGTTATACTTTAAGTGTTTTGATTTCGAAGTGTTATAACTTTGAAAGTGCTATGATTTTGGAAAAAGGAAATATTTGAAACAAAAATTATATTATATTGATTTGGGTTTTTATAAAAATAATATCATATTGATTTGGTTTTTGAAATGGAAATGATATTGTATTTATATGGTTTTGGAATGGTTATTATATTCTGGTTTTGAAGTAAAATTATTTTGAAATGACCGTGGATTTATAATAATGTTTGGTTGTTAAAGAGACCGGGATCGAAAGTTGTCATACTTTCTGCCAACTCCAAAAACCACTTTAACAACCGTGTACGCAGTGGAGATTCCAGAATGAAGTAGGATGGTGGTGACGTTCTATTAAGGTATATACGTGGACCAGACTCCCATGAGTTGGCATAAGGTGGCTAAAACAGGAGCGATCTCGGGCCAAGGAGGTAGCCCCTCTTATCGGACACACTCCTTCGATATTATATTATGATTTTGATATTGATTTGGTGGCCACTTTTGATTTTTGATTTGGGGTGTGGCACGAGGTGGGCGGTAGTAGCTGCTACGCGTTACTACCAACCCGTGTGCATAATTGGTATATCTACCCTGGCATTGCCTTGTGTGTCATGTCACCTAACCTAGCATGCCTTGTATGAGTTTGATTTGTGTCATACCTATGAAGTGTCCTCTGGTAGCCCCCCGATCAAGAGGTATTACGGTACTATATAGACTATTGACACTATTTTCGTGTTAAGGGCTATATGGGTAACCCCTTAACGCTATTTAAAAGTAAGTTTATTTTACTATAGACATTATTAAAATAGCGTATATTACTACATAGGAAATAGTTTAACGGAACCTTAGGAGATGTAAATCTCGAACATCTCTTAAGTTACTGCACTCATGTTTGACATTGGATAGGAGATGTCAAATCCCGTAAACATCTCTGACGCCGTCCCACTCATATTGTTTACCATTGGTTTAACTTACATAAGATCTTTTAGTTCTGACTCGAGTGTTTTGTCTTTTCAATTCGCTCGGGTCAGTCTGAGCATTTCATGATTCGAAGACTTTAATTCTGGAGGATGAAGACGAAGATTGTATTACTATTATTTATTATATTATTCCACTACCTTCAGACTATTCCACTGCATTTTTTATTATTCTCTGTTATGTGTAACTCTGATACGTGTTGTGTAAGTGTAATCAAATATTTTGTAAAAAAGTTTCATGAACTATTATTTGATAATTATATTTTGTCATTCCGCTGTGAGATTCTATTTGTCTTATTTCTTCCTCTGCTTTTCTTATTTACCCTAATAACAATCCGCTCTTTTGTGTGGTTTGAGTCTGACGTGTGGGGTTTATCTTCGATTTAAACGTACAAAAAGGTGGGATGTTACATTTGGTATCAGAGCTTTGATTTAGCGATAAACCTTAGCTTTGTGGGGTCTAACTCTTACTGATAAGGTACTAATAACCTATGATGAGTCATTGAGTGTGTGTATATATATATATATATGTGTGTGTGTATGTGTGTGTAAGAGAGCATATTTGTTAGTGTTATAAAAAGGTTTTGATATTGTGTTAATTTGTTCCGTTTTGTATTTATAAATTCCGGTTTGTGCATAGGACGCTATGACATTGATAGGGATTTCTAATCACTTAATAGGACAGGGCGACACAATATTTGTTTTGAAATATAGGTGAATGAAATAATTTTGCCTATTGTATATTTTTATATATAAAATAATATATTTTATAAATGGTATATTTTGTTGTAATACATTTGTTTGTTAGGTGGTGAAATTTTAGATATTATTTGGAAATAAGATTGAAAATAAACTAAATGAAAGATTGGAAACTTAGAACTTGAGTTTGGGGATCTTTGGAAAAATTTCTTTTGAATGATTTTGGAATATAATAATAATTTTATTTACAAGTATATTCTGATGTAAATATTTCACTAAGATTTGAAAGAATTATTTTAAAGAAAATTTTGGAAAGAAATAAGTTCTGTACTCCCCTCTTTGGTGCTGGAAAATAATTTCGATGATGAGTGCATGCGTCGTTGACATTCATTTTCGAGTTTCGAAGTGGGAAGGCCACTGTAGTAGTTTTACTACAGAATTATTTTAATAAACAAATGTAAATTTCAATTGTTTTAAATATAATTGGATATATATTGTAAGTATATACATTTATCTATTATTTTAAAAGGATTTTGAATAAAACCCGGTATTTAATTCTTAAGTTTCCGTTAATTAATAGTTTCAATTAGTGTAGTGAAATGGAATTTAACTAATAATTGAAACCTCTAAACGAAAGAAGAGATTTAATGCAAAGGTATAAATGGTATTAAAAGAAATTTGAAATTTTAACCTGCTGTTAGTCCGTGAGATGATGGTTTTGATGACAACAACCTTAGAATAGAATATATATAAAAACTAACAGTATAAGTTTAGATATATATATATATATATATATATATATATATGCATGATTTAACCATGCAGGTAACAAGAATGAAGACTGTACAGTATAGAGATTCAAGATATCAAGATAGAAGACTCATGAGTATCAAGAGTTCAAAAAGTCAAGTAATTTATTATTTTTTAATTAGAAATTTTGTTAAAACTCATAGAAAAGCACTGGCACCTTAAAATCCAATTTATTCGTGGAATGGAATCCACTTCGAGCCTGTTAAAGAGAAGGAACCCTAAGTAGGATGGAACCTACGAAAAATCTAGTGGAACATTGTTTTGTGTCCGCTAACTTTTTATTCAAAATGATTTTTCAAAATTGTATCTTGTTTTCATAATGATTTCAAAACCTTCCTTTTAAAAGCATCAAAAAACATCTATCTTGATTTCAAATACTTTTAGCCTCAAAATAATCTTTAATTTCAAAATCAAATTATTCTTGTTTTTAAACTATCTTTTAAATATAATATATTTAACTTTTAAATATTTATACTTAGATTTTAAATATAAAATTATAGTAAAATTTTGCATATATTATTCTTTATATTTACTTATGTATTTTTAATTATAGTCAAATATATTTATAAAGTTTAAAATAGTTTCAGTATAAAATAAAGGTTATTATCAAAGAAAATCAAAACACCAAAAATCCCTTTAGGATGTCGGCATACTCAAGTACCCCTTGTCGACATGGTGTCAGTTGAGTTCAAAATTTAAATTTCAAAAGAAGTGTCTATTCGTCATAACTCATTACGAACGGACATGGTTGTTGTGCTTCTATAAATAGTGGTTAGTTTCAACGAAATTTAGTTTAGTTTTTCTGGTTTTTCACTCCTCTTCATCTTCGACATTTCTATATACAAAGTCTTATCATTACTCTGCCGAAATCAACATTGAATCTAACTAGATTATCTCTGGTTTGATTCTCAATCACTATCTCAACAAGATCCTCGGTTCTATTCAAAGTTATAGGCTTTTTGTAATCAACATAGCGAAAAAAGGTGTGATTGTAGCCTTGAAAATCAATCAAGCGAGATAAGGTGTGATTGTAGTCTTGGGAAATCAATTGGGTGAACTTGTTGCCTGGGAAATCAAGTATCTCTACCCAGAGGATTGTGATTCTGGATGGTGTACATCATAGCCTTGAAATCGAGGGTGTAATTGTAAAGATTGTTTTTGAAAGGAAATCCGTAGTTGTGCGCGAGACTGGATGTAGGGTAACTCCGAACCAGTATAAAATCAGGAGTGTTCTTTTCTTTACTGCTTTTACTTCATATTTGCATTTGTGTTTGATTCTATGATCATATTTGTGTATTAATATTGCATACATTTGAGTTTAAATTAACAAAAACTCAAAAAGATTTAACAATTCTCTAAAACACTATTCACCCCCCCTCTAGTGTTTATCCTTAACCTTAAGATTCTTAATCCGCATTTCTTACATTTGGTATCAGAGCAAGGTTTTCAAAGTTTCATAATATGATTTTTGAAAAGTTTTCAAAATGGCTACCAACACTGGTATTGTTACTAACACTAGTATCCTTGTCAATAGTTCATTTGTAGAAGGTCAGTCTACTATCAGACCACCACTTTTTAATGGCAATAACTATGCATATTGGGCATGTAGGATGAAAATATATTTACAATCTATAGGATTAGACACTTGGAATATCACACAAACTGAATATTCTGAACCCATAACTGATTTTACATAGTGGACCGCTAAGCAAAAGATTGTTGCACAAAACAATTCTAAAGAAATGAATATTTTGTTTTATTCACTTGATAGAAATGAATTTAATAGAGTGCCAGTTTGTAAGTCTGCATATGAAATCTGAAAAAATTTGCAAGTAACTCATGAAGGAACAAGCAAAGTTAAACAGACCAAAATATCCATGCTCACGAACTAGTTTTAATTATTTAAAATGAACCCTAATGAGTCTATTTCAGATATGCATAGCATATTTCAGGTTATTGTGCATTCTTTGATATCCTTGGGAAAGGAATTTTCTGAAGAAGATCAAGTCAGAAAATTTTTAAATTCTCTTACTCCATAATGGGATCAAAAGACACTTGCGATCGAAGAGGCAAATGACATCAGTACCTTAAAGATAGAAGAATTAATTGGAAATCTAATGTCATTTGAAGTCCAAATGATCGGGAGAATAGAAAGCAAAGCATCTGAAAAGAAATCAAGGGCATTCAATGCATTGACCGATGGATCAGACTTAAACAGTGATAATAATGAAGAGATAGCCTTTATGACCAAAAATTTTAGGAAATTCCTAAAATATAGAAAGATGAACAATATCAAGAGAAACAACTATAAGAACTCTGGAAATCAGAATGTAGTGCCAAATAATTTCAAATGCTTCAAATGTGATGAACCAGGCCACATCAAAAGAGGCTGTTTGTATCTAGAAAGGCAGAATCCTCCTATGAACAATGATCCAGCAAAGAAATGAAAGCATGCATTTACTGCTACTCTAGATGATTCAGACTCGTCCTCAAGTGATGATGATCAGAAAAAAGATAATTCAAATTTGTGTTTCACGATAGTTCACGACTCCAACGAATTCAAAGAAATGGACTCAGAAAAAGGAACACTTTTACAATATAATTGGTTGAAATTGCTTGCTTAGAATTAGATGCTTAATTGCTTGATTGAATTATTTTGAATTGGTGTGTTGTTTGAATTTTAAAATTTATTTTCTATTTTTTATTATTATTTTTTATAATTTTTAATAATATAATAATACTTTCAAGAAAATGCTATAAGTCCAATAATATTTCAGAAATATATAGACATTAAAAATAATAAAGTATGTGTGTGTGTATATATATATATATATATATATATATATTAGAGAACTTAGGAAAAATAGATCATAAACATTCACTGGCACATGTTGACATGGTCCCTACCATGATGTCGACACGGGTACCAGAATTTGAATTTCAAAATTTGAATTCGAATGTTTGAATTTCCCTCCACCTTTTTACTTCATTCAATTCTCTGAAAAGCTACCTTTTGACCAGAGAACATGTCCTTTGAGAATCTATTTATTTACTATCTTCTATCATATCTTTTCACTCTCATTTTCAAATTCAAACTCTCTCTTCAAAACATCAAGCTCTCTACTTTAATGACTTCTTCAAGCAACCCCTCCACCATGAGAATTTCCAAAAAGATAAAAAAGCTACTCTTCAATGATCCGGAGGCAATAAAAACATACATCAATTATGCTAATTATGCTAAAGTCCATCCCGGAAAGTTTGCTATCTTTCAAGATTTTTCTTCTTATGAAATTGATTCTTTTTTTGCAAATGTTTGCGCCAAAATTGGTCACAAACACCCAATATCACGAAAGCACCCGTTTGCGTATTCAACTTGATAATAATCAACACAGAACTCAGCAACAATCAATATAGAATTCAGCTCTAGGTAACAAATCACAGTAATTCACAAACAACAATCACAAACACAGGATTTATAGTGGTTCGGCGTTCGTGCCTACGCCCACTTTGAAGGATTTCTCTTTATTGCTTTGCTCGATTCAATCGATTACAACGGATTACAATTGATAATAGCTTTGAAATCTGAATACAACAGTGATTCTGGTGAATAGATTTGAATCCGGCAGAGTCTCAGCGTTCAATGGCAGAAGTTCTTGGAAGCCCCTTTTCTGAAGGCTTCAGGGTGCTATTTATAGGCGTTGGAGGTCCAGATCTGGCTGAAACTTCGGGAGACCTCTTCTGGCACGTGAGTGGGCCCACGCGACCGACCCCACCAAGTTTCGTCTCGATCTGACATCGATTCGAAGTCATTTCGAACCCATCAAGAAATGGTCCAATCGAGCTGAAACTTGGCAGGAACAATCTTTACCTTGTATGGAAGCTACTGTGAAAATTTGGTTGCATTTGGATGTGTGGTTGAGGAGATATGATCGGTTCGAAATGGTGTTTCTCGGTTGGCTGTGGAGTTCGAACCCATCACTTCGAAACCATGACTTCGAATCCATGGACACACGTGATTCTGCAGTGGCGTGGCGCGTACTCCTCGCGTCGATCCTGATTTGTCTCCGTGTTGACCGCTTCGAATCCATAGATTTTGCTGACTTCGTATCGATGACCGTTGGTAGTTTGAATCAATCAACTACGTAATTCTCGTGTTGACTTGCATCTGTCTAGTGCGAACCGAGGGGAGGGAGCTTCCTTCGTATCGATGGCAGGCTCATACCGATACATGTGATGGATACGAAATGAAGCTCCGCGATGGGTTCGAAAGATCATCGATTCGAACTAGGCAATGATGTGAATGATACAACGCTCATGGATACGAAGACGCAACCCATTAATGGATACGAAAAAGTGCTTTAGCATGGATACTAATGGGTTCGAATGCAATGGATTCGAAGTAGATGGAGAGTGATGGGTCCAAACTTGTTGAGGGGACAGCCATCCGGAGGGTTCGAACCGATCGATTCGAAATGATCAGTATCATGCCTAATCGGTTCGAATTCGATCGATTCGAAGTTAACGGTGGCCGATGGTTTCGAACATAACAGGCAGTGGTGGGTTCGAAGGTGATGGTTTCGAAGCAGACAGTGACTACCTTTCTCAAATTGAATCCGTCATATCTTGAGCATATGAACTCGGATTGACTTGAAATTTGAAATGACGACTCCTACGACCTTTCTTGTCATGTCCTATCAATTTCGGCTCGTTCCGGACTCGGACAAAATTCATCGATATCCATAGCAAAGTGAAGCATAACCAATCTCTGAGGTGAACCGTCCTTTGCTTTCGATCAATCTTTTGGTATCACGGCTTTGCCAAAAAGCGGGATAACATTTTGCCCCCCAAAACATACCTTGCGGTAGGAAGGTGTGTTTTGTAATGCTTCGAGTTAGATTTTCGTATCCGATCATCAACCTGCAAAGAACTTGATAGTTTTCATATGGCCTCAAATGACGATCGTTCGGGATCGAGCCATTTGGGATGTAGCGCGGCCGTTCGTGGTCAAGCGCTCAACTTCAAATGACGATCGTTCGTGATCGAGTCATTCGAGGTGAAGTGCGACCGTGCGCGGTCGAGTGTATAAATCCATGCGTCGATCGTTCGGGATCGTATGCTGTTTGAGGCGAATTAGGACCGTTCACGATCCGTGCCGTTCGTGGCATAGGATGGAATAGGACCGTTCTCGGTCGATGCCGTTCGCGGAAAATGATGGAATAGGACCGTTCGCAGTCGATGCTATTCATGGCAAAAGATTGAATGGGACCGTTCGCGGTCGATGCCGTTCGCGGCAATTGATGATCGTTCGCGACCAAGTGCCGTTCAAGGCGAATGGTGACTGTTCGAGATCGGATTTTATAATTAGTGAACCATGACCGTTCGCGGTCGGTGCCGTTCAAGGCAGAGAGTGATCGTTCGCGATCGTATGCCGTTTGAGGCGAATTTGTAACCGTTCGCGGTCGGGTGTTGGACCTCAAGTGACGACCGTTCGCGATCAAGCCATTTGAGGTGTGTTGAGTTGTGACTATTCGAAGTCGAGTGCCGTTCGAGGCGAATTGTGCGCCCGGGAGGGCTTGATGTTATCGATGCCTGGGTCACGTTCGGGTGAGATCCTGGATCGTTTGTCAGGGCGGTTCATCGCCATCTCAGAGCATGCCTAAGGATCATTCGCGACCCCATGCATGTGTAAGTAGCTTAGCCATTCCAGAGTTATCAGAATCAAATATCTATTACACGGATGAGTTTTCAAAACAGAAATGTCCAAACAAACAGAGTCTAAATGTTCAAATTGAAATGATACGAAAGCAAAGCATGGATGTCGAAGCGTAAGTTCCCACTACGAAACGGTCAATGATCATTCAGAGCATGCCTGGAGATCGTTCGCGATCTCGCACATGTGTAAATGATTTAATTGCGTCAGTGGAAGCTTACAACTTGTTCATCGTTATCTCACTCAATTGATAACCAAACGGTGCCTTGATTCAGGATCGCCTCTAGCTGATGTGGACGGTGGTCGTTCTGGTTCCGCCACAGGAGCTCGCCTCCTTACATACTGAAGGAGCATACCGTTCCTGATATGCCCTTCCACCTCGTCCTTCAGGTGCCTACAATCGTTAGTGTTATGACCATTTAATTCATGGAATACACAGAACTTATCTGATTTCCTCTCGTCAGAGGTAGGGTCCCTTCGCATTGGTCTACGATACAGAATCTGTTCTTTGGTATCCCGATAAATTCGCTCCAGGCTCTCATTCAGCTCAGTGTAGGTGGTGAATCGCGGCTCCCTCCGTTGCCGCTTTGATCTGTCTCTGTCATTCTCAATCTTTCTTTTACCTTTATCCTTGTCCGAGTCCCTTCTAGGGGGGCTTTTCATCTTTGAGTGCATAAACTTCTATCCCATCTCCTTCTTCTCTTTCTACATTCGCATCCTCTAATCGTAAAAACTTTTCTGCCTCATGGTAGAATTCTCCCAGATCTACGGGTGGATCCTTAGTTAGTGAATTTTTGAACTCCGTTCTATCTGCTATTCCGGACACAGCCGCCATCATAACCATGGATGGATCCGGTCTATCCACGGAAGCTGCCGCCGCGTTGAACCGTGTCAGGAAACTTCTTAATGTTTCTCCAGCCTTCTGTTTTAAAGTTGCCAGCGTTATCACATTCTTGGGTCTTGTAATGTGAACCCTGAATTGCCTCATAAATCTCTCAGTTAAATCATTCCATGTTCCAATGGATCCACTATCTAATTGCCTGAACCATAATGCCGCAATATCCGCCAAATACAGTGGAAAGCACCGGGCCATAACCTCCTCTGATGCCCCCAGCACTTCCATATGCCTCATATATTTTGTCAGATGGACTGTGGGGTCCGTTCTCCCGTCGTACATATCCAGCGATGGTAATTTGAAATCCGGTGGGTTTCTAGCTCGTCTAATTGCCGGAGTGAAAGGACTCCTATTAACATCCTCTAGGTCTTTGTTCACCAAACCGCCTCTCATTGCTCGCCTAACCATCTCTGCCAACTTGTCGATGTCTCCGAGATGTAACCTTCGTTCGTTACTTTCATCCTGCCCCCCGAGTTCACGAGGGAATTCTGAGATCTGCCCCCTTGACTGAGCGTTCATTCCTCTGCTGTCTCCAGGTTGCGCAGATACTCCTCTTTCTCCCTCCGAAATTGGACCAACGTTCTCCATGGGTGTGCCCCCTAATCCGGGTGCGACGTCGGATGGTCCTGCTTCATTCTGGACTCCATTGGCTTCTCTATTCTGTGCTCCAAGCTGTCCTATCTGTTGAAATAAACTCTGGATCAACTCCTCTTGTTTCTTCATCATAGTCTCCATCTCATCCCTAGTGATGTAGATCGATGGTTGATTCGCTCCTGAGGAAGCCTCCTGACTCCCCTGCTGTTCACTCCTCTCTGGCCTTGGCCTTCTACTCGATTGTCTCGTCATAATTTCTCAAATCTAAACTTTCAAACTTTCTCTGAATCAATTACTGGTAGAACTCCTGAGTTATCGAATCTCAGTGAAAGCACCAAAATGTTTGCGCCAAAATTGGTCACAAACACCCAATATCACGAAAGCACCCGTTTGCATATTCAACTTGATAATAATCAACACAGAACTCAGCAACAATCAATATAGAATTCAGCTCTAGGCAACAAATCACAGTAATTCACAAACAACAATCACAAACACAGGATTTATAGTGGTTCGGCGTTCGTGCCTACGTCCACTTTGAAGGATTTCTCTTTATTGCTTTGCTCGATTCAATCGATTACAACGGATTACAATTGATAATAGCTTTGAAATCTGAATACAACAGTGATTCTGGTGAATAGATTTGAATCCGGCAGAGTCTCAGCGTTCAATGGCAGAAGTTCTCGGAAGCCCCTTTTCTGAAGGCTTCAGGGTGCTATTTATAGGCGTTGGAGGCCCAGATTTGGCTGAAACTTCGGGAGACCTCTTCTGGCACGTGAGTGGGCCCACGCGACCGACCCCACCAAGTTTCGTCTCGATCTGACATCGATTCGAAGTCATTTCGAACCTATCAAGAAATGGTCCAATCGAGCTGAAACTTGGCAGGAACAATCTTTACCTTGTATGGAAGCTACTGTGAAAATTTGGTTGCATTTGGATGTGTGGTTGAGGAGATATGATCGGTTCGAAATGGTGTTTCTCGGTTGGCTGTGGAGTTCGAACCCATCACTTCGAAACCATGACTTCGAATCCATGGACACACGTGATTCTGCAGTGGCGTGGCGCGTACTCCTCGCGCCGATCCTGATTTGTCTCCGTGTTGACCGCTTCGAATCCATAGATTTTGCTGACTTCGTATCGATGACCTTTGGTAGTTTGAATCAATCAACTACGTAATTCTCGTGTTGACCTGCATCTGTCTAGTGCGAACCGAGGGGAGGGAGCTTCCTTCGTATCGATGGCAGGCTCATACCGATACATGTGATGGATACGAAATGAAGCTCCGCGATGGGTTCGAAAGATCATCGATTCGAACTAGGCAATGATGTGAATGATACAACGCTCATGGATACGAAGACGCAACCCATTAATGGATACGAAAAAGTGCTTTAGCATGGATACTAATGGGTTCGAATGCAATGGATTCGAAGTAGATGGAGAGTGATGGGTCCAAACTTGTTGAGGGGACAGCCATCCGGAGGGTTCGAACCGATCGATTCGAAATGATCAGTATCATGCCTAATCGGTTCGAATTCGATCGATTCGAAGTTAACGGTGGCCGATGGTTTCGAACATAGCAGGCAGTGGTGGGTTCGAAGGTGATGGTTTCGAAGCAGACAGTGACTACCTTTCTCAAATTGAATCCGTCATATCTTGAGCATATGAACTCGGATTGACTTGAAATTTGAAATGACGACTCCTACGACCTTTCTTGTCATGTCCTATCAATTGCGGCTCGTTCCGGACTCGGACAAAATTCATCGATATCCATAGCAAAGTGAAGCATAACCAATCTCTGAGGTGAACCGTCCTTTGCTTTTGATCAATCTTTTGGTATCACGGCTTTGCCAAAAAGCGGGATAACAACAAACAATCAAATTCTTAGTTTTGTTGATGCTTCTCAAAATGATTTTGTTTACTATCCAAATCTTGTCAAAATTTTCTATGCAAATTTAAACGGTGGATTTGTAATGGAAATGGGGAAGAAATTTGGAGTAGTGTCAAAGGCACTAGAATTGTTTTGAATTGTGATCTTTTGGGTACCATTCTCAACTGCAAGAGTATGGGAATGGATCTCTCTAATTTTAAAATCCATGAAAATGATCGTGAACATTTCATCACATTTTCGAAGGGAATGATAATTTTGAATTCAAAAATCAAAATTTTCGACCCAAGGAAAGAATTGTCAATCTTCTTTGCAACATACTTTGACCCTAAGATCGGGGAATTTTAACAATCCTACTTCAAAAGTTTGCAAAAAACTTTTCGCTATTTTTGGAAATTATGACATAAATTGGGCGCAAGTTATTTTGGATGAACTTCGCCCCAAATATCTTGAAATGGGTGAGAATACTTTGTATCATGGAATTTATCTCACTCGGATTTTTAACTATTTTGGAGTGGATTTCAAAGGCGAAGAATTTGTTTCTAGAAAAGTTTTCAATCATTCCAACATTTCGCTTATGAAAATTCCATTTGTTTTCCAACCTTACGAGACTCTTGCTGAAAAGGAAGATCGTTTGGCTCATGAGGAAATGGAAGAAGAGGAAGAGGAAGAAGAAGAAGGGGATGAAATGGAAATTGAAGAAGAAGGTGAAACCGCTTTGGAAAGCATCGACTATCCTCCTAATCCATCCAACAAAACCCTTCTCAAAAACCAAAAGTTGATTGTTGAGAATCAATGGATTCTCAAACGATCCGTTTGTAAGAAGTTGGACAAAATTTCATCCAAGATGAACAAGTTCATTTTCAAAGTCAGCATGAAACTTGGACTTTCTTCATCATCATCATCCTCTAACTAGTTCTACCTTTTCGTATCTCGTTGTATTTGTTTTAGTTTATTTTTTGAGTGTTCGTGTACTTCTTTATGATTAATCGTTGTATCATCTTAGTATGAAATGAAATGGAATTTCTTTCTGTTATCTAGCTTACCTTATCTCCAGAATAAATGTTAGTATATTATACAAATATATATACACAATTATTCACAAAATCAAAGTATATCATCAAATTTCACTACACCATGTCGACATACCCCCTATGACCAAGTCGACATGTACTGGTCAGAAATGACATTTCATTTTGAATTTGAAATTTGAATATTTACCATATGTCTATTCATTTCAAACGAATTTCTACACTTATAAATAACTATTTCTTCCAAAATTCATCACTAAAAACTATTTCTTATCTACTCTTATAAATCACACTTAGAATTGAGTCAAATGCAAATCCAAAATTTGAATTTGAATATTTACCATATGTCTATTCATTTCAAATGAATTTCTACACTTATAAATCACACCTTATCCAAAATCCAAAATTCATCACTTATAAATAAATACGAATTTCAAACTATTTCTTATCTCACAAATCCAAATATGGCTAAACCAATTCATAACTTATCCGAAAATCTTGAAGAAACTCTTAATTCATTCAAGAATATTCTCTCGTTCATTCTTCGTAACCAGCGACACTTAGAATTGAGTCAAATGCAGATGATCAAGGAGCAAGAAAGGCATTTCAATGCAATACGATGGATGATTTCCTCCCTACAAAAGGATGATAACGAAGCACATCCTCCAGTCTCTCTCACCAACGACAATGAAAATTGGGATGCTATTAAGGCAGACCCTATCTTTGGAGAAGAAGGATTGGTGGAAGTTCCACATAACGTTTAATTTTATTTGGTTGCTTTGTTTGAATTGTTTGCCTTGATTGATTTGATTTCATTTGCTTTGGCTTGGTTTGAATTTGATTTATATTTAGTGTGGATTGATATTTGTTGTACAAAACATGTATAATTATACATTGACATGTATCTAATCTTTGATTCATTATTGTGACTATCAATTCTATATTCCATTGTATGAGTTTATTAATGCAGGTATTTTAGTCCAAGAATGAGGGGGAGTTATATAGTTTGGTGTTATATAGTTTAGAGTTGGTTTTTTTGTTGATGACAAAGGGGGAGAAGTATAAAATAGGGTATTTAGGCATAGATTAAGGGGGAGTTATTAGGATAGAAGTAATATTTTTTAAACAAAGGTTGTCATCATCAAAAGGGGGAGATTGTTAGTCCGTGAGATGATGGTTTTGTTGACAACAACCTTAGAATAGATTATAAATATTAACAGTGTAAGTTTAGATATATATATATATATATGTATGTATGTATGTATGTATGTATATGTATATGTATGTATGTATGTATATGTATATGCAGGATTTAACCATGAAGGTAACAAGAATGAAGACTGTACAGTATAGAGATTCAAGAATCAAGATTGAAGACTTATGAGTATCAAGATTATCAAGAGTTCAAAAATTCAAGTAATTTATTATTTTTTAATTAGAAATTTTGTTAAAACTCATAGAAAAGCACAGGCATCTTAAAATCCAATTTATTCGTGGAATGGAATCCACTTCGAGCCTGTTAAAGGGATGGAACCCTAAGTAGATGGAAGCTACGAAAAATCTAGGGGAACATTGTTTTGTACCCGCTAACTTTTTATTCAAAATGATTTTTCAAAATTATATCTTGTTTTCAAAATGATTTCAAACCCTTCCTTTTAAAAGCATCAAAAAACATCTATCCTGATTTCAAATACTTTTAGCCTCAAAATAATCTTTAATTTCAAAATCAAGTTATTCTTGTTTTTAAACTGTCTTTTAAATATAATATATTTAACTTTTAAATATTTATACATAGATTTGAAATATAAAATTATAGTAAAATTTTGTATATATTATTCTTTATATTTACTTATGTATTTTAATTATAGTCAAGTATATTTATAAAGTTTAAAATAGTTTTAATATAAAATAAAGGTTATTTTCAAAGAAAATCAAAACACCAAAAATCCCTTTGGGATATCGACATACTCAAGTACCCCATGTCGACATGGTGTCAGTTGAGTTCAAAAATTAAATTTCAAAAGAAGTGTCTATTCATCATAACTCTTCATGAATGGACATGGCTGTTGTTCTTCTATAAATAGCGTTTAGTTTCAACGAATTTTAGTTCAATTTTTCTGGTTTTTCACTCCTCTTCTTCTTCCACATTTCTATATACAAATTCTTATCATTATTCTGCCGAAATCAATATTGAATCTAACTAGATTATCTCTGGTTTGATTCTCTATCACTATCTCAACAAGATCCTCGGTGCTATTCAGAGTTATAGGCTTTTTGTAATCAACTTAGCGAGAAAAGGTGTGATTGTAGAGTTGAAAATCAATCAAGCGAGATAAGGTATGATTGTAGCCTTGGGAAATCAATTGGGTGAACTTATTGCCCTGGAAATCAAGTATCTCTACCCAGAGGATTGTGATTCTAGAGGGTGTACCTCATAGCCTTGAAATCGAGGGTGTAATTGTAAAGATTGTTTTTGAAAGGAAATCCATACTTGTGTGCAGGACTGGATGTAGGTAACTCCGAACCAGTATAAAATCCTACGTTTCCTTTACTGCTTTTACTTTATATTTGCATTTGTGTTTGATTCTATGATCATATCCGTGTATGAATATTACATACATTTGTGTTTAAATAAACAAAAACTCAAAAAGATTTAACAATTCTCTAAAACACTATTCACCCCCCCTCTAGTGTTTATCCTTAGCCTTAAGATTCTTAATCCGCATTTCTCACACCTATGAAACAAAGGATATTAGTATTGAACATTATGTTAATTAAAAGAAATAAAATGAACTTGTGTAACTTTCAATTTTATCCTTAAAAAACATATATATAACTTACCAAAAGATTTAAAAGTTGGAATGTCTGATAAGAAAATGTAATGGAAAAATCTACAAGTAAAACTTATGTAACAGAAAGGTTCAACGAATTACTTTTATAGATAAGAATTTGATGTTATAGTGGTTATAAGCTTAAATTATAATTGAAATACTACTACAATAAGATTTGATAGAAAGTAAATATCGCAAGTAGATGACTATAAACTTAAGTTAATGAACTGAAACGCTAAGTTATTGAATTGAACATGAATACTATGGATAAATGAATAAAAATAAATGAAATTGAGATATGAATGAATGTAATGCAATAAAAAGAAAATTTACATGATATGGATAAATAAAAATGAATTTATGTAAGTATAAGTGTAGATAAGTGAAATAAACACTGAATCAATGGATGGAAATGAAAATTTGCAAGAAATAAATGTAAATTAAAAAGATAAATCATTATATGAAAGAAATGAAATCAAACAACAAATGTATGAAATGAAATTAATAAAAATGAACTTGATCTATTGTTTGGAATTGTTGTTTGGTTTATGGTTGTTTGGGGCAAGAATGCTTTAATATTTTTTGGATGTATGAATAATCTATTTAATTTCATCTAAGACTATTGAGTAAATGGTGCAATTAGTAGTTTATTTTCCATTCTGCACAATTTAAAGTTTTAAACCCGAACAACTATTTGTTTTGTTTGTTATGGATATATGGATGGTTGATTTTATTGACTTCATATGATGGTTGTATGCTGTGATTGCAAGTGATTGTTGTTTATTATTGATTTGGTTGTTAGTGGTTGAAACAAGTTAAACATTTCATTTTATGTAATTATTAACTTTTTTTGGACTATATAAGTGAAATGCAGGTTATGGAAGCAATTGCTACTGCATTTGGTTACATAATATAAGCGTAAATTGCCCGATGAATAGATACGTTTTCGGATTACGGTTTTATAGCGCTATTATATATATTTTCCCGTTGTTGGGATAAATTATTTTGAGATATTATGATATATATTGTTATATTTGATATCATATTTTCTCTGAAGCCTCTCCGTATAAAGGAGACTCTGCCGAAATCTTTCGTAAATTTTAGACTTAGATTTTTTTTTTAAAATGTGTTCCAAACTTTATTAATTTGAGTATAAAAAGATTTAACAGTTATAAAATTGGTATATTTTATTTATAATAATTAATTTTGTAAATTTATTTGTTTATAAAGTTAATATTTTTGAGTAAGATGTATTTTTATTTATTGTTTCTTTTCCCTCCTTTTTCCTTTTTGGGGACGACGAGTTTTGAGTGGGGGAGAGTTTAACGACCCGTAAATTTTCAATGATTTAAATTTGTTAATTTATTATGATTATGTAATTAAATAATGAAAGAAAAAATTGGGAATTATATTAATGAAATAATAACTAGAATACAGGTAAACAAAGCTTATTAAAGTAAATAAGTTAATGAATTGAATGAAATGCCAATTAATGAAGATAAATTTAAATCTATAAATTGAATATTGTGAATAAATATTGGAAGATATAAAAAAATTGTAATTTATTTATCGAAAAAATAACTAAAGTGAAATGCAATGATGTTATTTATAGTTAAGTATTTACAACTTGAATGAAATTCCAATTAGTGGAAATAAGGTAAATGTATACTTGGTAATAAATTTATTACAAGAAAACGAATGTAGATATTGAATTAATTAATGAATTAATAACAATAAATAGTAATTGAATAAATTCAATGTTCTGTGTGTAATTATAATATTGTTTGGAAATGATAACTTATAAAAATATGACTAAGAGTTAGTGGCAAACATTATTATAAGTTACCGATATATTTTAATCCTTTAAACTGAATTGGAATCAATTGTAATAAATCTAAATAAAATATTACATAAATGTTAATTAAATTAATATTTGGAAATAATGTTAATGTTATTCATAATAGGGCAATTTGTTGAATTAAAAAAATGGAAATAAAGATTTCAATTTATTGGGATTTGAACTATAATAATTGGCTTAATTGCAATTAAATGAAATTAAATATCTAAATGTCACGTTAATTGAAATTAAGACGGAATTTGAGATATTAGTGTAATAGATCATGAATCCAATGTTAATTACATCTATTTGACAAACATGAATTGAATAGTAGAATGAAAAGTAAATTAAATGGAATTAGTGGAAATTAAATTTATAATTTCTAAATTTAATGAAATTGAGGTTAACACTGAAATTGATAAATTAATCAACTCTAAATTGATGTCTAAATTTATTTAAATTAGTGTAAATGATTAAGAAATTTAAAATGATAAAATTTGTCAATTATAGAATTGAAATCGAAAATTTGATTCAGTTAATTAATTATTAATTTATTTAATTAATGTAAAAATAGCCATTTTGACCACTGACTCAAATTTCGATGAAACTAGTTTCATCGGACCCATAACGGTGAATTATAGTAGGATTTCAAGTTTCGTAGCGATCGGACTTGTCGTTTGATCGTACGGACTCAAAACGCCTTAAATTCGATTTAATTGAAATCAATTGAAATAAATTTGAAATAACTTGATTTTTGTATAACTTCTTCATATGATGGAATTTGAACTTGAAACCTATTCCATTGATTTTAAAATATTTAAAAACATCCATTTTGATATATGGGTTTGCCCATTTTCGTTCCGGAGGCAGAACAGGCTTTTTGGGTCGTTTATCGTTCCAACCCAAAATAAATCCGATCCGTTATTTCTATTTTCTAACCTACCTTTAACATCCCAAAATTTATCAATTTAAATTTCGTAATTTACTTGAACTTTTGGAATTTAATTTGAAAATAATTTGAAATGTTTCAAAATAAAATAAGTGATATTTTATATGGATAAAATTTCAATTTCATTTGAGTTTGAAAATTTGAAATAACAAATGTTTTTAAAATCAATTAAATTTAAATTATATATATAATGTATATATGAATAGATTTGAATTTGAATTTAATTATTTAAATAAATGTCTTAATAAAATAATTCGGAATTTTCCAAATCAAATTTAAAATGGTGCTTGTTTATATATTTATATTTATGAGGAAATTGTACATAAAAATTTGAATGTAAGATTCAAATATAAGAGTCTTAAAAATAATTGGATTTGAAAGTAATATGTGTATGACTATTTATTAATGTATAAATTTGTTTTAGAACATTTTCTTTTAACTTGTATAATATTTAACAAAGGTAATGTAATTGATAAAGGTATGAAATTTTATCAAAATACATACAAGTATAAAAAAATCATAATATAAGTAAATAGATTAATATATAAAGTTAAGAAGAAAATAATATAAATATTTCTCATGATAAAATGTATAAGTGTTAAACATGTAACAAGAGGATCAACAAGTGTAGTGATCTCATCATCAAAATTAACAAGTGTCATCCAATTTAGGTAATTAAAAAAAATTAAATTCATAAAAACCTTTCAGCTCCTCTATCTCATTCTTTGGCTTCTCAAAATTTTGAAAGAAAAGAAAAAAATATGTAAACATTACAAACCAGAGAATCTCAACATCAAACAAAATAAAAATCTGAAATTGCAAACATCTTCTTGAATTCAAAGTTTAAAGCCTGAGAATCATCTCAAACATCAAAGTAGGAATTTTAATTCCATACCTTAGGCGAGTTTAGAACTTCATAATTAATCAAATTAGTAATAAAAAAATCAAGATTTAACATTAAATTTTCAAACTGTAGATCAAAGAAACCAAGCTCCAGTTTTCTTCAAGAAGCAGAGCAGGGTTCCTATGAATTAAATTTATGCCAAGTAAATTCTTTTTAAAATTTAAGTTTGAATTTGTTGATCGGTAATAAAGCAAGAACTAAGCAAGTTTCTATCAATCAGTTGCAGAAAAAAATCAAGTTTTCAAAGACTAGATCAGATTCAGGATTTCAAGTAGCAGATCAAAGTTTTCTCTGTTGCGTTAAAAACAAAACTATAAGTAAGTTTAAATTTTAGTTTGTTGTTGTGAAATTAATCATGTGAATCCATCAGAAACTAAGCAAAACTTATATCAATTAAGTTGCAGATAAAAATTTCAAGAATCAAAGTAGAAAAAAAACAAATATCCAGGCTTTCATTTCTTTTTAAACCGACAAGAAACTTTCTGTTCAAATTTTGTCAGTTGAGTAAACTCTTTAATTTGAACTTGAATTTGTTGTTGTGAGCAATAGTAACGCTTGAATGATAAATATGTTTTTGCATTTATATATTTGCACCGGAAAATGAAGATGCATGCCTGTATACATCAAAATAGACTATGTTCTATCCCTACAGGTTCCTAAACCTGTCTCAAAAATCCAATACTCTATAACAGATTGTTTTTAGGCTTTGAGATCAAAAGAAAACGTGTTTGTATGATCGTGCTCTAATTTTTAAAAATAAATGTTGGTAAATTTAACAAAAGTCTTTTATGGAAATTTGAAGAATACAGGCAAAACCAAAATACTACAAGAATTCAACCATTCTGTTTTCTATTCTAAATTGTATTATCAAACACGTCTTTAGGAATAAGGATTTCTAAAGGCAAGATCGGGATTTTTGAACTTATATCCAACGAGAATTTGTGAACTGAATGATTTTTGTTTTATTGGTGATTTATGGAAATTGAAGTAATGATAAATCATGTGGTTGGGAATGGAACTAGTCTGATGGTCAAGGATCATCAGAAAATTCTTGGATTAATTTATAAATCGTTGTGGAGGTCGGTTTTTGATGATCTAGGTTTCGAACTTGCATTTGACTATGGGTCGGAAATCGTTGTGCCGCGAGTTCATCAGAGAAATAGAATGGCTTGTTTCGGTGGCGATTGAAGCCTGAATGTCAGACGATGCTTTGACTAAAAGCACGCGACCTCTAATGGTCGGAGGAGGGAGAACGTGGCATTTTTGATGATCAGATCTTTTTTCCAGTTCGGGGTCAGTGTCGAAATTTCATTTTCTTCGATAATTTGGTTTTCTGGGTGATTAGGTGGTTCGTGGAGATCATCGTCGACATGTTGACGATAGTAGCTTCGATCGCAGATGGTTGGATGAAACATGCATGTGCACGGCGTTGATGGTATCAGAAAATTGAGTATGGGAGAAGAAGGGTTCGGCTCGAAGTGATCTTCTGGGGCAACCTGTATCGACTCTAGTTAGGCTCGAGTAAGATTTCTGATGCGTTGGGAAAAATATACTTAGAAAAAATTTTAAGGTTGAAAGTTAGGCACTCGGGTGGATTCGGCATACGACTCGAAGCAATGAGCACTTTTTCTTGGGTGTGACTCGAGGTAGCCTCGGGTCATTTGTGTAAAATAGTTTTATTTTAAAAATAAATTTGAATTTTTGAACTTTTTTAACCATGTTTTCAAAATGATGTTTTGATTTAAGTTCAATTTAAGTAAGGATATAAGTAAGATATTTTCAAAAGTAATCAAATTTTAATTTAATAAATTTTGATACATTATTTTATAAAGTTATTTATATTAAATAGATGATGTAATTTAAAAAGGTAATTAAGATAAAAATATTATTTAAACTATCTTAACCTTTTAAAGTAATACATGTGGTAAGGATGATTTATTAAACAAAGATTATCTTTGAATTTGTTAAACAATTAATGATTTGTTAATACAATTACTTTAAAAGTAATTACTTAATTAATTAATATTTTAAGATTAATTGAGTAAATAATTAAGGTTAATTGGGTTGTAATTAATTAAGATAATTAATAAAAAATAATTAATTAATAAAAGTGATTAAGATTTAATTAATTAGTAATTAAGGATTAATTAATTAAGATAATTAATTAAGGGATAATTAATTAATAAAGATAATTAAGATTTAACTATTTTATAATTAAGGATAATTAATCATTGATTAAAGATATTTAATGGAAGTAATTATGTGTTAATTAATTTAAATCACACAATTAAATCATCTTAATTAAAGATGATCGATTATTATTGAATGTTGTGTATTGGATTGATATTTCTGATCTGTGATTATGATGCTATGTAATGTGAATTGCTTTGTGCTGAGCTGTGATATTTGTGATTTATTTCTGTAAATGTGGAAAACCCATTGGCCTGAAACGACATTTAAATTTTGATGCGACAAGGAGTCAGATTCCAATTGGTTATCTGAAATCCACATCGAACCTTGATAGTAAATCTTTGTGATTGATACATCCATGTATTTTAAAATTAAGCGCTCACTATTCGAATTAGCCGGGAGATGACTTTGTGTCATATAACCCATTCCGAATAGTGATACGACGAAATGAATAGCATTTGAAGACGGTGATGAAGACCGGGTGTCTTCGAAAACGATAGGATAACCTATCGAATGTCTCTGCACTGAGTTGCTCCAGTATAGAGAACTCCACATGTGATGGGGAGTCCGATCGGGATTCTGGATACCTGGATTGTAAGGGATTCTTCCTTTATTGGACGAAGTGCCTTTGATTCTGTTCGAACCTGAAACAGACTAGTATGGTTGTATGTCTGACACTACGCTTTGAGATATAAAGCAGATTTCTTTAAAATACATATCTGTTGGTGGCAGAGAATTTATTCTCTTAGCTTAACACCCTTCTCGGAGACGTAGGAGCTCAGAGGTTATGTAGTTGAAGGTTATCAGTGATATACACTCAATTTGGTAGTGTGGCGTGCTAAGTGCTGCTGTGTGTTGATGATCATTTGTTGATCATTTGTTCATCAAAGCATGGCTTTTGTGTAAAGCGTATCATTGTGGATGAGACCACATCGGACCTCACATCCTGGAAATGGTCGAAACATGAAAGATGCGACAAGGTTATGAGGGTCGCGCCCTTTAGGGTATGTCATTTCCTTCTGGAAAAAGGTGGTATCATGGTACGGAGCCCAGATACTTAACCTATGTGGTTGCTGCAATCTCATTACTGTGTGGTTGTCACTTTGTGGTTGAGGGCCCTCGTATAAAGGTCGCAAACGACCGGGGGATGGCATACTCGAGTAAGGGTTACCTAGTTACAGAGGTAACCCGGCCTTGTGTTGACAGAGATTAGGGCAAGTTCTTGGGACGTCCCTCCAGAGGCGTACCCATGTGGCAGTAGGAAGTTCCTTAGCCTGACCATTTGTTGGAAATCCAATTCCCAATACGAACCCAGTACGGTTTTAGTTGTATAACCTGCCATTTACTTATGGTGGCGCCCCACTATTTAGATCGTAGCTATAACAGGCATATAATAATGGTTGTATGCTGGCTAAGATTAATATTATACTTTCGAAATGTTTTTCTACACTATGCATTAGTAATAATATCATAGAAATTTTCTAGTATCAAGCATATTTGACTATCATAAGAAGAAATCTCCTCCAATTCTGCGATTGCATTATGTGCGTGGCGGGTGGTCTTATGGTAGTTTCATTTTCCAAAAAGAATATCGATTTTTTTAATAAATTTTTTTTATTTAAAGCAACTAATTTTTTTACTCATACCAGTCTCATGACTGACCCGGAGTTTATTGTTTCCTTTCTAAACTCTGGGTGCCCATAATTTCCACATAGGTAGCCTAGTAGCAGGTTTTTCGTGTTTTGGTGCTAACTGGATTTTTTTTATGTCTTTTTGTTTGGAAGCTATCGGATTTTGGAAGTTTTGGCTTTAGTAACCTTTTGAAGTGTTGAAGTTTGAAGACCTTATCAAAGAAGATGTATGTTGGATCCTTTTGAAGATTATTGTCATTCCGTTGTGAAGTTATTATTGTTGTTGTTATATCTTAATGTAGCACTCTGATATTAATGTTAAATGTTGTAATGGATATTATGATGATGTTGTATCTATGATCAATGATATTCATTTTGTTTCCACCATTTATATTCATCTAATGTTGTTATAAGCTCCATCCGAACTGGAGTTCGATGTTTGAATCCTCGGTAGTCGAATAAAAGTGAGGTATTTGATGTCGATTTTCGAACATTGGATTTCGGGTCGTGACAAGTGGTATCAGAGCTAAAGGTTGAGTAAGAACTTTAGCTACGGAGTATAACACATTAGATGGCTCATTAGAGATAGGGTGAAGTATACCCTAGAATGAATATAACCCGAGACCGAAACCCTAAATTTTCTTGGTCTATTTCTTTTAGCTGCTAATATTCCTTAAGATAATTCGTCCGTATATCTAAATCAAGTTTTATTACTAATTACCGATAGTAAGAATGAGCAGGCGAAGAGGAAGAGCTAGGGGTCGGGGAAATGCTACCACAGCTGGTCGAGTTCCCTCAACAGTAGAAGCAGCTTTATCTGCTCAACATCAGCCGAATCTGTCTGATTTATATAAGAGCTTCTCAAGGCTTGGTGGTAAGCAGTTCACCGGCAAGGAGTCAATTGTCGAGGCCCAAGCATGGATCAGATCATGTGAAAGAATTTTTAAAGGGATAAAGCTGCAAGACGATCAGATGCGACTCATAGCTTCTTGGCAACTTCAAGAAGAAGCCTTAGCATGGTGAGAGACAATTACTTTAGATGAGCCAGAAGACGAGTTTACTTAGGAGAGATTTAAAGAAGTATTTGAGAAGCACTATATGCCATCAGCAGGAATTTCTTGAATGTACCAGGAATTTATGGACTTAAAGTAAGGGAGTTTGTCATTTGAGGATTATGTAAATAAATTCAATGAATTGTCTCATTTCGGTTCAGAATTGGTAAATACACCTCTAAAGAAAAATGAAAGGTTCATTTGTGGGATGAATAAGAAGTTTCATGAAAGGATGACTGGCCACGTCAAAGAATCTTTTTCAGATCTAATCGATATGGGTTATAATTATGCTACACTGGATATGCAAGAAGCCCCGATGGAGAAAGGAAATACGAGCAATCAAAATTGGAAGAAAAGAAAATTTAGAGGCAAGAAACCATGGCAGGGTAAGGAGAAAAAGAAGAGCAATCAGGGAAGCCAGGTAGAGAATGTTACTTGTTTCAATTGTCTAGAAAAAGGCGACTATTCAAACAGTTGCAGGAAGCCAAAGAGAGATCAATCCATACAAGCAAAACCTAGAAAATGCTATTATTGTTAGAAATTGGGACACAAGGTTAAAGACTGCGCAACCATGAAGCAAGCTCAGACAGTAAAGGTGTACACAATCAAAGGCAAACCTGCATCCTCCAAAGCAGAAAAGGGGAAAGGAGTTCTGGAAGGTAACCTTACTATTTATGATAGAATTGTTAGAGTTCTGTTTGACATGGATGCTACATATAGTTTTATCTCTCAACAAGCTACAAATGAATTAAATCTTGAACCTGATTTTGTTGATGAGCCTATATGCGTAAAGAATCCAGTTGGAGGCCCCGCGAACCTTTGTCTTCGATGTAGAGACGTTCCTATCTCATATTCTTGTTACCAATTCCCTATCGGTCTCTTTGTCCTTGATTTTAATGAGTTTGAAATCTTACTCGGAATGGATTGGCTAACCAAATATGAAGCCAAATTGGATTGTAACAATCGATTGATTTCGATCAAAACCGAATTTGGAGATTTCATTGAGATTTCTTTTGAGGACCCCAGCCCTAAAAGAGATGGGTTGATGTATTACTTGGGTTATCCCGAACCCAGTCTAGAGACTGTACTCATTGTCTGAGATTTTCTAGACGTGTTCGCAGAAGTAAAGTCCTTACCTCCAATAGAGAGATTGAATTCAGAATTGACTTAGTATCTAATGCTCGTCCTGTCGTTCACGCAAGTCGTAGGATGGCACCCAAGGAAAGGGTTGAATTAGTCAAGCAAACCGATAATTTGCTAAATAAAGGGTTAATTCATTCTAGTGCTTCTGAATGGGGTTTAGCAGTAGTGTTTGTTGCTAAATCTGACGGATCTTTGAAATTGTGTGTGGATTACAACGATCTCAATAAGCTGAATCTCAAGAACAAATTTCCTCTACCTAGAATTTATGAACTATTTGATCAATTGCACGGCGCTCGTTTCTTTTCGAAGATGGATCTAGCCTAGGGATTCCATCATCTACGAATCGCCGAAGACTGTGTTCATTTGACCGCCAGGGGTCCTAATATGTTCTATGAATGGTAAGTCATGCTTTTCGGGCTAACCAATGCTCCAGCAAACTTCGTAGATCTAATGACCCGGGTGTTCCGAGAAGTATTGAATAAATTTGTGCTCGTGTTTATTGACGATATTTTGGTCTATTCCAAGACCGAAGAGGAGCATGCCGAGCATCTTGGAATCGTTTTGGAGATATTAAGGAGAAATATTTTGTTCGCCAAATTTTCCAAATGCCATTTATGGGTCAAAGAAGTTAAATTTCTCGGGCATATTGTCAATGAAGAAGGAATTTCTGTTGATCCTTGCAAAATTTCCGCTATTCTTGATTGGAGAGAACCCACTACCCCAAAAGAAGTTCGAAGCTTTCTGGGTTTAACGGGTTATTACCGGAAGTTTGTTCAGGACTTTTCAAAAATATCAAGTCCATTGACTAAGCTAACGATGAAGAATGCAAAATTCAATTAGACTCCGAAATGTGACGAGGCTTTTCAGGAGTTGAAGAAGAGATTAACCACTGCTCCTGCTATTACTATTACCAACGAGAACCAGGGTTTATCTTTCTACACCGACGCTTGTGGTGATTGTTTGGGTGCGGTGTTAATGCAGAATGGGAAGGTAATTGCATACATGAGTAGACAATTACGTCCACATGAAAGAAACTACCCAACCCATGATTTGAAACTCTTAGCTGTTATCTTCCCATTGAAAATATGGCGACATTATCTTCTGGGTAAGAATTTTTTTCAGCTTTCTTAACGATTTGAGAATTTAACTTAACTTAACAAATATACTTAATGAACTCTCTTTCTTTAGGTGAAAAATTCGAATTATTCACCGACCACAAATCTTTGAAATACCTATTCACCCCGAAAGATTTAAATCTACGACAACAACGATGGTTAGAATTTCTGGCATCCTATGATCTAGATATCCTTTATAGGCCTGGAAAAGCTAATGTAGTTGCCGATTCTTTGAGTAGAAGACATACCGTTCTCGCATATCTTGTTGTCGCTCCTACTCTTCTTAAGAAGATTGCAAGACAGCAGACAAAAGAAAAGATCCTTCGAGAAATTCATAGAAGAATATGTCGAGGTGAGGATTCCAGTTTTGGAATGACGATAAAGGAATTATAAGGCTAAAAGATAGGATCTGTGTTTCGGACATCCCTGATCTGAAACGTGAAGTTTTAGATGAATGCCACAAGTCCAAACTTTGCATCCATCCAGGAGTCAATAAAATGTATCATGATATCAAAAGAACTTTCTGGTGGAAGATAATGAAAAGGGACATATCTATATATATGAGTCGCTATGCTACTTGCCAATAAATTAAAAGCGATCAAAAAAATGGCGGGTTTGCTTCAGCCTTTAGAGGTACCCAAGTGGAAATAGGACCAAGCACCGATGGATTTCATCGGTGGGTTGCCTCGTACTCAGAAAGGCAATGAAGCAGTTTGGAGAATTATGGACCATTTGACTAAGACAGCCCACTTTTTGCCAGTGAAATCTACCCGCACGGCAGCAAGTTTAGCTGAGTTATATGTGAAAGAAATTATCCGTCTCCACGGTATACCTAGCAGCATAGTGAGTGATCGCGACCCGATGTTCACTAGTAGATTTTAGGAGGCATTTCAAGACGCATTGGGAACAAAACTGAACTTCAGCACTGCTTATCACCCACAGTCTGATGGGAAGACTGAAAGGATAAACCAAATCTTAGAAGACCTATTGTGTGCTCGTATACTTGATTTTGGTGGTTCTTGGGAGGACCATTTACATCTGGTCAAATTCTCATATAACAATAACTATCAGGCCAGTATAGAGATGGCTCCTTTTGAAGCTTTATATGGTCGTCCATGTCGATCACCTACATGCTGGGTAGAGAGAGGTGATAGACTAGTCCTTGGACCGGATATGATTAACAAAGCCACAGAAAAAGTTGATTCTATACGGAAGAAATTGAAAACGGCTCAAAGTCATCAAAAGAGTTATTATGATCACAGAAGAAGGGATTTGGAATTCCAGATTGGAGACTCTGTCTTTCTTCAAGTATCTCCAATGCGTGGGGTGTTAAAGTTTGGGAAGACTGGGAAGCTGGCACCACAGTATATTGGTCCTTTTCCTATTCTTGAGAGGATTGGTCCTTTAGCCTATCATGTGCAGCTGCCTGGCTGGTTGTCTGGTGTGCATGATGTGTTTCACATTTCTAACCTCCGGAAATATATGCACGATCTAGATAGTATTATTGAAAAAGCTGCTCAGCAGGATCTTGAAATCACTCCTAACCTAGCCGTTAAAAGAGAACCAATAAAGATTGTAAATCGTGATGAAAAGGAATTAAGAAACAAAGTTGTAAAACTGGTCAAAGTATAGTGGATTGGTGATCCAAAAGACTGCTCTTGGGAAGCTGAAGATAGCATGCAGAAATCATATCCCAATTGCAGAGTGGATATCTCGGCTTGAACTGGTAAGCCATTTCTCTATCCTTTTCTAAATTCGTATATTCTTTGTTTGCTTTTCTCTCTCTTTCAAATTTCGATGACGAAATTTTCTTAAGGGGGAAACTCTATAACATCCTAAAATTTATCAATTTAAATTTGGTAATTTATTTGAACTTTTGGAATTTAATTTGAAAATAATTTGAAAAGTTTCAAAACAAACAAAATAAGTGATAATTTATATGGATAAGATTTCAATTTCATTTGAATTTGAAAATTTGAAATAACAAATGTTTTTAAAATCATTTGAATTTAAATTATATATATATAATGTATATATGAATAGATTTGAATTTGAATTTAATTATTTAAATAAATGTCTTAATAAAATAATTTGGAATTTTCCAAATCAAATTTAAAATGGTGCTTTTTTATATATTTATATTTATGAGGAAATTGTATATAAAAATTTGAATGTAAGATTCAAATATAAGAGTCTTAAAAATAATTGGATTTGAAAGTAATATGCGTATGATTTTTTATTAGTATATAAATTTGTTTTAGAACATTTTCTTTTAACTTGTATAAATATTTAACAAAGGTAATGTAATTGATAAAGGTATGAAATTTTATCAAAATTCATACAAGTATAAAAAAAATCATAATATAAGTAAATAGATTAATATATAAAGTTAAGAAGAAAATAATATAAATATTTCTCATGAGAAAATGTACAAGTGTTAAACATGTAACAAGAGGATTAACAAGTGTAGTGATCTCATCATCAAAATTAACAAGTGTCATCCAATTTAGGTAATTAAAAAAAACTTAAACTCATAAAAACCTTTCAGCTCCTCTATCTCATACTTTGGCTTCTCAAAATTTTGAAAGAAAAGAAAAAAAAATTTGTAAACATTACAAACCAGAGAATCTCAACATCAAAGAAAATAAAAATCTGAAATTGCAAACATCTTCTTGAATTCAAAGTTTAAAGCCTGAGAATCATCTCAAACATCAAAGTAGGAATTTTAATTTCATACCTCAGGAGAGTTTAAAACTTCATAATTAATCGAATTAGTAATAAAAAATCAAGATTTAACATTAAATTTTCAAATTGCAGATCAAAGAAACCAAGCTCCAGTTTTCTTCAAGAAGCAGAGAAGGGTTCCTCTGAATTAAATTTAAGCCAAGTAAATTCTTTTTAAAATTTAAGTTTGAATTTGTTGATCGATAATAAAGCAAGAACTAAGCAAGTTTCTATCAATCAGTTGCAGAAAAAATCAAGTTTTCAAAGACTAGATCAGTTTCAGGATTTCAAGTAGTAGACCAAAGTTTTCTCTGTTGCATTAAAAACAAAACTGTAAGTAAGTTTAAATTTTAGTTTGTTTTTGTGAAATTTATCATGTGAATCCATCCGAAAACTAAGTAAAACTTATATCAATTAAGTTGTAGATAAAAATTTCAAGAATCAAAGTAGAAAAAAACAAATATCCGGGCTTTCATTTTTTTAAACTAGACAGGAAGCTTTCTGTTCAAATTTTATCAGGTGAGTAAACTCTTTAATTTGAACTCGAATTTGTTGCTGTGAGCAATAGTGACGCTTGAATGATAAATATGTGTTTGCATGTATATATTTGCACCTAAAAATGAAGATGCATGCCTGTATACATCAAAATAGTCTCTGTTCTATCCCTACAGGTTCCTAAACCTGTATCAAAAATCTAATACTTTGTAACAGATTGTTTTTAGGCTTTAAGATCAAAAGAAAACATGTTTGTATGATCATGCTCTAAATTTTAAAAATAAATGTTGGTAAATTTAACAAAAGTCTTCTCTAGAAATTTGAAGAATAAAGGCAAAATCAAAATACTGCAAAAATTCAACCATGCTATTTTCTAATCTAAATTGTGTTATCAAACACGTTTTTGGGAATAAAGATTTTTAAAGGCAAGATCAGGATTTTTAAACTTATATCCACCGAGAATTTGTGAATTGAATGATTTTTGATTTATTGGTGATTTTTGGAAATTGAAGTAATGATAAATCACGCCGTTGGGATTGGAGCTAGTCTGATGGTCAAGGATCATCAGAAAATTCTTGGATGAATTTATAAATCGTTGTGGAGGTCGGTTTTTGATGATCTAGGGTTCGAACTGGTGTTTGTCTATGGATCGGATATCGTTGTGCCGCGAGTTCATTAGAGAACCGGAATGGCTCATTTCAGTGGCGATTAAAGCCTAAATGTCAGGCGATGCTTTGACCAGAAGCGCATGACCTATGATGGTCAGAGGAGGAAGAACGTGGTGTTTTTGATGATCAGTGCTTTGTTCCAGTTTGGGGTCAGTGTTGAAATTTCATTTTCTTCGATAATTTGGTTTTCAAGGTGATTGGGTGGTTCGTGGAGATCATCGTCGACATGTCGACGACAGTAGCTTCGATCGAAGATGGTTGGATGAACGTGCATGTGCACAGTGTTGATGGTATCAGAAAATTGAGTTTGGGAAAAGAAGGGTTCGGCTCGAAGTGTTCTTCGGGGCAACATGTATCGACTCGAGTTTGGGCTCGAGTAAGATTTCTGATGCGTTGGGAAAAATATGCTTATAAAAAAAATTAAGGTTGAAAGTTAGGCACTCGGGTGGATTCGGCGTATGACTCGAAACAATTAGCACTTTTGCTCGGGTGTGACTCGAGGTAGCCTCGGGTCAGTTGTGTAAAACAATTTTATTTTAAAAATAAATTTGAAATTTTGAACTTTTTTTGACCATGTTTTCAAAACGATGTTTTGATTTAAGTTCAATTTAAGTAAGGAATAAGTAAGATATTTTCAAAAGTAATCAAATTTTAATTTAATAAATTTTGATACATTATTTTATAAAGTTATTTATATTAAATAAATGATGTAAGTTAAAAGGGTAATTAAGATAAAAATATTATTTAAACTATCTTAACCTTTTAAAGTAATACATGTGGTAAGGATGATTTATTAAACAAAAATTATCTTTAAATTTATTAAACAACTAATGATTTGTTAATACAATTACTTTAAAAGTAATTACTTAATTAATTACTTAATATTTTAAGATCAATTAGTAAATAATTAAGGTTAATTGGGTTGTAATTAATTAAGAAAATTAATAAAAAAATTAATTAATAAAAGTAATTAAGATTAATTAATTAATAATTAAGGATTAATTAATTAAGGTAATTAACTTAGATAATTAATTAAGGGATAATTAATTAATAAAGATAATTAAGATTTAATTAATTTATAATCAAGGACAATTAATCATTTATTAAAGATATTTAATGAAAGTAATTATGTGTTAATTAAGTTAAATCACACAATTAAATCATCTTAATTAAAGATGGTCGATTATTATTGAATGTTGTGTATTGGATTGATATTTATGATTTGTGGTTATGATGCTATGCAATGTGAATTGCTTTGTGCTGAGCTGTGATATCTGTGATTTATTTCTGTAAATGTGAAAAACCCATTGGCCTGAAACGGCATTTAAATTTCGATGCGACAGGGAGTCGGATTCCAATTGGTTATCCGAAACCCACATCGAACCTTGATAGTAAATCTTTGTGATTGATACATCCACGTGGTTTAAAATTTAGTGCTCACTATTCGGATTAGCCAGGAGAGGAATTTGTGTCATATAACCCATTGTGAATAGTGATACGACGAAATGAATAACATTTGAAGACGGTGATGAAGACCGAGGGTGTCTTCGAAAACGATAGGATAACCTATCGAATATCTCTGCACTGAGTTGCTCCGGTATAGAGATCTCCACATGTAATGGGGAGTCCGATCAGGATTGTGGATACCCGGATTGCAAGGGATTCTTCCTTTATTGGACGAAGTGCCTTCGGTTCTGTTCGAACCCGGAACAGACTTGTATGGTTGTATGTCTTTTTTTTTGGGGGGGGGGGGGGGGGAATTTGCATATATACAAGAGGAAAGGAGCTGCCAACAAGCCTGACAGGTGACAAAGACAAAAGATACAAAAGAAGACAATAGAAAAAAATAAAAGGAATAGCAGACCCGCAAAAACAGCAAAAACAGCACATCCTAAGGGAAGGAAGGGCGCAACCTGTCGAGAAAATGAGGATGAGCTCCGGAAAAACCACCGCCCATCGAATCACGCTTACAAGCTCCGGCAAGGCCACCGCCTGTAAGCATGATGCAGATTCTCTCGACCAAAAGAAATCTGAGGAGACCGACGCCCAATCCTAAACGCTCAACAAAATCCTGAGCTCCCGCCTAACCAACCCGAATAAGCCGAGGACACACCACTGCAGCCTGACTGACAGATACCTGTGCTCCTTTCTTTTCAACCCTGAATGACTAGCAGCAGAATCAGTAATAAAAGGAAAGTACTAGAATAGAGAATACCTGATAAGACAACATCAAACCAATGAACCCTCAACCGATACCCGTTCTAATGGGCCTAACAGCTATAGAGAGCTGATCTGCAAGCTGGCTCGATCCAAATCCGAGGTGCCTCGAGAAAGGGCGAGCCTGGAAAGCAATGGACAAGTCGTGTCTAACCCGACGAATCACAGCAGTAGGGGACATTTGTTCTTCTTCAAAGACCACCTTATTTCGTGAGCACCAGATGTGCCACAAAATAAGGCAAGGAATCAAACGATACAGAATAGATCTTAGGGATTTCCCAGAACGCTTGGACCACCAAGAACAAAGAGTAGCAGCCGGCGAGGAGAAGTCCCCACGAAGTCCAATAAAATTACGAAAGAAGTTCTAGATTGCTTTTGCAACAAAGCCTTCTAAGAACAGATGGCAGATGGTCTCCTCAGCCCCATTGCCGCAGCAATAGCATCGAGAGACGATAGGAATGCCAATCCTGCGAAGATTGGCATGAAGGGGGAGCCCATTATGCAGCGCACGCCACATGAATATGGACACTTTACGGGGTAGGCGGGAGTCCCAGATAAAGGAAAAGATTGAACGAGACGGGGCCGACGCACGAATGGAATTCCACACCTTAAAAACAGAGAAAGAAGACCCATCCCATCCGGCCATACCACCATGGGCGTCAGACAGAGATTTGACCGCTTGCACCCGTTTCCATGTTTCGCTGGAGAAGGATGGAGAGCCTGAGAAATTCATGGCAGAAAAGCAATGATATTTAGCTTGGAGGAATGATGCCCAGAGGGAATCATTTTGCCCGAACCGATACCAGAGTTTGCAAGCAAACGCAGTACACATATCCTTAGGATTTCGCAGGCCGAGACCGCCCTCCGAGCGAGGTTGGCAGACCGTGTCCCACGAGATCCAATGATGTCGAGATGAGGATTCATTTGAACCCCAAAAGAAAGCCGAAGCCAACGAGCGAAAGGACCGGAAGAAGGAGTCCGTAGGGGTGATAGCTGCGAAGATATGGGTTCCGATCGAGTCCAAAACAGACTTTATCAGAACCAGTCTTCCAGCTTGAGAGAAATGGGAGGAATTCCATCGCAAAATCTTCCGTTTGACTTTGTCCGTCAAGGGATCGAAGAGAGCGTTCAGTTTCCTACCTTTGTATAGGGCAATGCCAAGGTAAGGCAGCGGAAGAGAGGAAGACCTAAAACCCGTAAACGACTGAATCCAGAGGATTTTGGCGGAAGATATACCTTTAGCCGGAACAAAGCAACTCTTAGCCGAATTAACGAGTTGTATGTCTGACACTACGCTTTGAGATATAAAGCAGATTTCTTTAAAATACATATCTATTGGTGGCAGAGAATTTATTCTCTTAGCTTAACACCCTTCTCTGAAACGTACGAGCTCAGAGGCTGTGTAGTTGAAGGTTATTAGTGATATACTCCCAATTTGGTAGTGTGGCATGCTAAGTGTTGTTGTGTGTTGATGATCATTTGTTGATCATTTATTGATCAAAGCATGGCTTTCGTGTAAAGCGTAGCTTTGTGGACGAGACCTCATCGGACCTCACACCACGGAAATGGTCGAAACATGAAAGATGCGACAAGGTTATGAGGGTCGCGCCCTTTAGGGTATGTCATTTACTTCTGGAAAAAGGTGGTATCGTGATATGGAGCCTAGATATTTAACCTATGTGGTTGCTGCAATATCATTACTATGTGGTTGTTGCTTTATGGTTGAGGGCCCTCGGATAAAGGTCGCAAACGACCGGGGGATGGCATACTCGAGTAGTAGTTACCTAGTTATAGAGGTTACCCGGCCTTGTGTTGGAAGAGATCCGGATAGGTTCTCGGGACGTCCCACCAGAGGTGTACCCGTGTGGCAGTAGGAAGTTCCTTAGCCTGACCTTTTGTTGGAAATCCAATTCCCAGTACGAATAGTATGGTTTTAGTTGTATAACCTGCCATTTACTTATGGTGGCGCCCCACTGGTTAGATGGTAGCTATAATAGGCATACAATAATGGTTGTATGCTGGTTAAGATTAATATTATACCTTTGAAATGTTTTTCTACACTATGCATTATTAATAATATCAAACAAATTTTCTAGTATCAAGCATATTTGACTATCATAAGAAGAAATCTCCTCCAATTCTGCGATTGCATTGTGTGTGTGGCGGGAGGTCTTATGGTAGTTTCATTTTCCAAAAAGCATATCGATTTTCTTTAATAAATTTGTTTTTATTTAAAACAACTATTTTTGTTTACTCATACCAGTCCCATGACTGACCCGGAGTTTATTATTTCCTTTCTAAACTCTAGGTGCCGATAATTTCCACACGGGCAGCCTAGTAGCAGGTTTTCCGTGTTTTGGTGCTAGCTGGATTTTTTTGAAGTCTTTTATTTGGAAGCTATCGTATTTTGGAATTTTTGGCTTTAGTAACCTTTTGAAGTGTTGAAGTTTGAAGACCTTATCAAAGAAGATGTATGTTGGATCCTTTTGAAGACTATTGTCATTCCGATGTGAAGTTATTATTATGTTGTTGTTATATCTTCATGTAGCACTCTAATATTGATGTTAAATGTTGTAATGGATATTATGATGATGTTGTATATGTGATCAATGATATTCATTTTGTTTCCGCTGTTTATATTCATCTAATGTTGTTATAAGCTTCATCCAAACTAGAGTTCGATGTTTGAATCCTCGGCAGTCGAATACAAGTGAGGTATTTGATGTCGATTTTCGAACATTGGATTTCGGGTCATGACACTACCTATATATATCCAGTTATAAACCCTATTCATTTCTCATTCCTTAATTCTGTACGTACAATTCCAATTGATCCTCCTCATTCCAATTGCAGACAATATCTAATTCCCAATTGCAATTTCAAATCACAATTCAAAGCCAAAAATTCAAACTCCTCAAATAATATCAAATTTTATATCAATCTAAAGCTCTCGACGAGTGCATCTCAGATCTGTAATTCATTTTCCAATTAGAACCACTTTTTTTCCCCAAATTGAAGAAAGAATTTCGGCCGTTCATTGCGTCGTGATGAACTGTAATCGATCGTTAGATCGTCTGAGGGGTTTTGTAGAGGGGACCAAGTGTACTTGATCGGTATGGTTCATCGGTGAAGTAGACAGTCAGATCGCCATCGAAATTTGACCTAGGGTTTCCCCTAATGGTGGCGGCAGCGGCCTCTGGAGGCCACGTGGGTGGCGCACATAGGGGTGTATGGAGGCGGCTCGTCACAGCTTGGAGTGGGTGGTGAAAGGAGGTGGCCAGATGATCGAAGATGCTCGAATTTGCTGGTCAATGGGCAGCGAAAATTGGGTTGTTCGTGCTTGTTTTACTGTAGCCACGTGAGCCACGGTAGTGATGGCATGTAAAGGTTTTGCTTATTTTATTTATTTTATAATTAAATTCGTTTAACGTTCTAATTGCCATAACTTTTGCATATGAGGTCCAATTCATGCGCGGTTTTCTCTGCTAGGATCGTATCAGGATTTTGAACATTTTGACGTTGGTTTGGACAGTTTCTAAGACTGTTTGAATTTTGGATTTAAATTGGATTTAAATTCAATTTAAATTCAAAAGGTGAGTGTTTTAACCCACTCACAACTTCTAAAATTTCTTATGTTTGTTAAAATGATTTATGATATGATTAGAAATTTATTTATGACTGTTTGGCATATTTTGAATCATCATCTCAGTTTATTTGAATTTACTTGGATAAATAGTTATTTAATTTATTATTGAATATAAACTGCCAGTAAACACCTGTTAATTATTAAATGTTCTATATTGATGTTATTGATTGAATTTGATGATGATTGCGATAAATGTTTGATGATTGATATTGGATGAATGAATGTTGTATTTTATATTGTTATAAACTGCAAGTTTGTTATGGATTTTTATTTCATTCAGGATTGCGGTTTGAAATGACATATAACCATATTTATGTTTTAAATTGCGGATTGAAATGATAAATATATGTATCACTTGACCGTATGATAGAAAATTGTATACAGACACTGTGGTCTATATATAAAAATATTTTGAAATGATTTCTATGGTTTTATAAAGGAATATATGGTTTTAGATAAATATTGATTTTAGATATTATATAAATGTTATTTTATCCTTGATTTTTAGCTATGAATAATTTGTTTTAATATAGAATAAGCTTAATAATAAGTTTGATTTTTATTTGAAGATAATATGGTTAAGTATTTAAATTTTATTCCAAATAGAGTTTATAATGATTTGAATAAAAGAAGGTTGGAAGGTAAATTTTAGATTTATTTGAAACTGAATTTATTCAAGAATTAAACTCAAATAAGCTTGATGTGTGTAATGACCCGTTTAATAAATAATATTTAATGAATTGAATTTAATAGAATTGCTAATCTAGTTTAGAAGGAAATATAAGTCTTAAGATTTTTATTTGAGTAAATGTAGGAATTGATATGGTGATTATAATTTATGTTAACAATTAAATATTTATATGGCATAGATTGGATTTACGTAAATTGGTGGGTAGTTATTAGTTATAATTAGTTGATTTAAAAGGTATTAATGAAATGATAGCTGAATTGGATTGCAAATATATAAACATTAGAAAATTTATTAGGTGGACTAAATTTGTTAAAGTTGTATAATTCAATTTAGTAGAAACTCTAAATTTATAAACGGAGATTTGAATAAACGCTAAATATGTAAATGGTGACTTAAGACCTAGTTATAGGAATTGGAATATAATCCAATTTGAATTAGGTATAAAAAGGATTTGATTTATATGAAAGTTATTTTTCACAGTATTGAATAAAAAAAAAATTGGAATCCAATTATAATTGATAATAATAACGTTAGTATTAGTAATAAATAGATTTCAACGCAGTAACCAAATGAATGGAATAAAATGAGTATATATTGAATAGAAATGAAATGTAAATTGTCACATTTGGTTGGAGTTGATTTTTAGGAACATATAAATGTTGAATCAGTAAATATTAGTAAAAATATTACCGAGAATAAATTCCATTTAATATAAGAAATTCAATAGTGGAAGATTTACATTTGGATTGGAAATGGATAGTTACTAATTTAAAAATGACCATTGAATAAATTTATGCAAACGTGATAATGTAAATAGATGGGGATCAACTTTTATGTATGTGGTTGATGGAATTAAATTTCTATAGTATGATAATCACAATTAATGGAAGTTGGAATAGCTAATTTATATGTTAGTTGAAATTTAGCTAGAATATGAAGATATTGAATGATAGTAAAAATTTAATGGATATAAAGGTTTCAATTATACATTAAAATTCATACTTGCCATAAAGGTTAATTGAGACCAAAGTTCAAATTTTATTTGACCATTGTTGATATGACTTTAGAAAGCAAGATTTTATTTATAATTTGGGTATTAGATTCAACAAATGGTAATTGCTACATATAAAATGTAATTAAAAGTAAATTTTTACGTTATTGAGTTTAAAACGAAATTGGTAAACATTAGGCTTAAAGAATAATGATGTGAATCTTAAACTAATGTTAGTTTGGGCATATTTACAGCAATAACTTTGAATAATAGAAAAGAAGTGGATATAATAAATTTATCAAATTTATAGTAATGAATTCAATTGGTTTGGAATTAATCAATAGTTAAGAAAAATTGAAGTTATTAATAGTTTGGAAGTTAATTTATGGTAAAAAGTTTATTTGAAATCAAATGAGTTGGAATAGAAACCAAATCTATTTATCTAATTGGATTTTTGTTGAGAGTATAAGAATATAAGCTGTAATAATTGAGTTTTAGAATATAATTTATAATTCCCAAATAATAATAAAAATGCAGAAATTAACGCTGCAAATTGAGATATTTATAGATTTTAATCCACATCCAAGCTTGTTAAATCCTTTGGAATTGATTGAATTATATAAGTAATGAATCTAGCCAATATTAGAAGTTGAAATATAAAAATTGGATTTTATGATTTATTTAAGTGATTTAATAAATATTAAAAAAATAGCCATTTTGTCACGAACTCGGATTTCGACGAAACCAGTTTCATCGGATCCGTATCGATGAATTATTATAGGGTTTCAATTTTCGTATTGATCGGACTTGTTGTTTGATCGTACGAACGCGAAACGCCTTGAAATCAATTTTATTAAAAATCAATTTGAAATCAATTTGGAAATCTTGTTTTTAGCATAACTTCTTCATACGATCGAATTTGGACGCGAAACTTTTTTCATCGCGTTCAGAATATTTTAAAACACCTATTTGGATATATAGTTTTAACAGATTCGGTTCCGGGGTCGGAACGGGCTTTTTGGGCCAACTACCGTTTAGCACGTTCGTTATCCGTACCCACCTAGCCTTCTTCTATTTGTCTATATATATGCGATCAGAAACCCTAGCCTCCTTTCTTCTGTCAATTGGATATACGTACATTTTCTTCATCCCTTTCTCCTCTCCAATGGTTGAAAAACCTAGATCTATCCACAGTTCAAAATCAAAGATGAAAATTCAAAGTTCTCGGAAAATTCTAAAAAAAAAATATGATGAAGTTGTCAAAATACGTAATTCAGTGGTGCAATTTGTTTCTTGTTTCGAGTTATCGTTCGTCCAATATAATTCGAAATAACTTCGGCCGTTCATAGATCGTCATCTCGATCCAACGCTGGATCTAAGGCCATAGGGAGATCAGGCGACGCCATTGGATAGAGGGCGTGGAGCAGGCCACATCGGCACCACCGGTTCGCTTTCAGGCGACTGGAAGTTGCCGCAGTTAGGCCGAGATGGGTGCGACGTCGCGTATGGTGGAGGGGCACCGGAGTTCATGACAAGGCAGTGGAAGGGGCGGCTCGACCTAAGGGTTCGAATGGTGCTGTCTGATCTGAACGAAGATGAACGTGGAGGCCAAAAAAATTGGGTCTAGGGTTTGTGTAGGCGGCTGTAGCCTGGGAAGCGAACGAAGGGTTAGGGGAGAAGAAACGCGCGCGTGAGGGGTGGGGTTTCCTCTTGCTGACGTGGAAAATGAAGTTGGGTAGGTTGTTTTAAATTTAAGTTGTTTTCAGATCGTTTAATTCAAATATCTTGCTCATACGATATCCGTTTCGGACGAATTTTTTTTTGTTAGGTTCGAAATTAAATTCCGGATCTGATGACGCAGGTCTGGACAGATTTGGAGACCGGCAAAATTTTGAGTTTAAATCGGGTTTAAATTCGATTTAAATTCCAAAGGTGAGTGTTTTAACCCACTCACAATTACTAGAAGCTTTTATGTTTGTTAAATAAATTTTAGAAATAAATAGAAATTTATTTATGAGCTTTTGGCATGTTATTTCATCCATATCTGTTGAATTGCATTTTATTGAATTTAGCTGTTAATTAAATTGATTGATTGCGTATAAATTGGCTGTTAGAAATTATTGTTGCATATGAACTGCTAGATTAACAGTTATATAAATTATTGGGGAATATAAACTGTTAGATTAATCGTTGATAAATATAATTTGAAATTAAACTGCCAATTATTACCTGTTGTATATTACCAAACATATATTGTTATTGATTGATATTGATGGATGTTTGTGATTGGATTATGGATGTGTTGTTGAATGGATGTTTATTTGGACATCATTAAACTGCAAGTTAGCATACATTTTACATTTCATTCGGGATTGTGGTTTGAAATGATAAAACCGCAAAGTTTTATTTTTAAATTGCGGATTGAAATGATAAATATCCGTATCACTTGACCATAGGATAGAAAATTATATACAGGCACCGCGGTCTATATATAACTATTTTAATGTGATTTCTATGGTTTGGATTGAATACGGTTTATAAATCTTAAATTTTGTATTGTATAAATATTTTATTCCATATTTATATACCTATGAAGTTAAAATTTAGGAATTTAAAAGGTGGATAAATTTCTTTATTGAAATGGAAGAAATTTAGAAAATGGAGTTGGTAAATTTATATCCTATGTTTTAATGTAAAGTTGGAAATTTTAAGATATGATATTGGAAATTGGATTTTCCCCAAAATAAATAGAAATGGATATTCTAGTAAAAATTGAATTGGAAAATTTATATATATATTTTACTAGAAATTGAAGTTTTATTAATTATGGATTTTATGTGAATGGTCAAGATTAATTAATAGAATATTGATTTTGAAAGGATAAAAATCCAACTTTAGTTGAAATATTAATGCTCAAAAATGGATATAAATATATATAAAATTGAAATGGTTTTGGGACTTGAAGTATTATTTTGGATTTTGGTTTAACTTTAAAGGAAGAAATATTTGGAAAGCCATGTAATTTATTTCTTTATAAAGCAACAGTAAAGTTAAACCTTTTTAATTCGCATACCGTTGAATATCCAAACCATTTGAGTTTAAAAGTTATGGTTTGAAATTATGGATTTCCAAAAATATTAAGCTTTGAAAATATTCGATTTTCAGATATTATGAAGCTAAAGCCTTTTAATTTTTGGAAAGGAATTATATTTGGAATAAGTGGTAAAATATGGTTTTGGGTTTTGGAATGATATCGTAATATTATGGTTTTGAAATGGATTATATTCTGGTTTTAAAGTATAAACAATTTTTAAATGACCGCGGTGTTATAATAACGATTGGTTGGCAAAGAGACCGGGATCGGATATGGACATACTCTCTGTCGATACCGAAAACCACTTTGACTAACCGTGTACGCGGTGGAGATTCCAGAATGAAGTAGGTGGCGGCGACGTTTCCTGTAAGGTAAATACGTGGACCCAACTCCCATGAGTTGGCATAAGGTGGCTAAAACAGGAGCGATTCTCAGGCCAATGAGGTCATTCCTCTGATCGGACGCTCCTCTTCGATATTATACTTTGACTTGGATTGATTCAGTGGCCACTTCTATATTTTGATTTTGGGGGAGTTAGTTCGAGGTGGGCGGCAGCTGCGCGCTGCGCGTTACCATCAGCCTGGATAGCAATTGGTATATCTACCCTGGCATTGCCTAGTTGTGCCGTGTCACCTACCCTATCGCGCCTTGTACGAGTTTGGTTTTCTCCCGTAGCCCGTGTGGTATCCTCTAGTGGCTTCCCGATCAGGAGGGACTATGATATTGGATGGACTACTGGGACTATTACGTGTTAAGGGCTATATGGGTAACCCCTTAACGCTATTAAAAAGTAAGTTTATTTTATAAATAGACACTATTATAATAACGCAATATACTACATAGTAAATAGTTTAACGGATCCTTAGGAGATGTAAATCCCGAGCATCTCTTGAGTTACTGTACTCATATTTATTTCTGTTTATTTAACTCACATAAGATATTCTAGTCTGACTCGAGTGTTTTTTGTCTTTTCAAATTCGCTCGGGTCAGTCCGAGCGTTTCAGGATAGCAGATTTAGCTTGGAGGACGAAGACGAAGATTCAACATTATTTTATATATTTTATTGTACCACACACTCTTTATATTCCGCTGCATTGTGTATTGGTATGTGTAACTCTGATGTTCATTGTATAAGTGAAATAACTGTTTTGTAAACTGTTTTGAACTGTATATTTATTATTATATCTTATCCTTCCGCTGTGAGATTCTATTTTGTTTTATTCCTTCTCTGTTTTTCTTATTTACCCCATAACAATCCGCCCTTGCGTATGCTTTGAATTGGCATGTGTGTCGTTTTAAAGTGTGCGAAAAGGCGGGATGTTACAGTTGGTATCAGAGCTTTGGTTTAGCGATAAACCTTGGCTTTGTGGGGTTTGACTCTTTGTTAATAGGGTAGAAATATCCTATGGGAGTCGCTGAGTGTATATATAAGAGAGAGCGTACTTGTTAGTAATTATAAAAAAGATTTTGATATTGTGTTAATCTGTTCCGCTTTGTATTTATAAATTCTGGTTGATGCATGGGACGCTATGTCATCAATAGGGATTTATAAACACTTAATAGGACAGACTGACATAATATTTGTTTTAATATAGGTGAATGAAATAATTTTGCCTATTATATTTTCCATATAAAAATTATTTTTATAAATATATATATATTTGGTTGCTATAGATTGGGTGTTAGGAAATAAAATATTTATAATAACTGAAGCTAAGTTGAAATTATAATAAACCAAATTGGGAGATTTTAGAACTTAAGTCCGGGATTTTTGAAATGTGCTTTCAAAGAATTTATGAAAAATAATGATTTTGGGTTATAAGAAATTTCTTATATAAAAAGTATAATTTGGAAGTATAATAATATTGTCATATATATATATTTTCCGATATGAATATTCCGTTTTAAATTCGGGAAATTTGTTTTAAAAGAAGATTTTGGGGAAATAAATTATGTACTTTTCTCTCCGTCGCTGGAAAATAAATTCGGTGATGACGGCCGCATCATCGACTTTCATTTTCGAGTTTCGAAGGGGCAAGGCCACTGTAGTAAATTCTACTACAGATTTGTTTTGAATTTATTTGAAATTTTAATTGTTTAAAAATAATTGGAGCTATAAGAGTTGTAAGAAATTATATTATCTATTATTTTAAAGTAATTTTGAAATATGACCCGGTATTAAATTCTTAAATTTCCATTAATTAATTGTTAAAATTATGTTAGGGAAATAAAAGTTAAGTAATAAATGAATTGAAACCTCTAATTTAATAAGAGAATTATTGCAAAGCTATAAAGAGTAATATGGATAAACATTAAATTTAATTTAAGAATGGAGATTTAACTTGTATGAGTTCAATTGCAATTTCTTTAACATAGATAACTTACCGTATATAAAAGTTGAAATGTTAAATAAGAAACTAGAATTGAATATTTTACAAGTAGGAATTTAGAAATAATGAAGTATTTAATAAATTACCTTTATGAATAAGAATTAAATGGTGTAAACTTAAGTGATAATTAAAATTTGATTGGAAATAAAGTCAAGTATTATTAATAGGTGACATGTTGTAAGATTATTTACGTAAGTATGTTTTAACTCTCCCCTATTCTAATATAATGGAAAATAGGAAAATTTTAAAATGACTGTAATCCATAGTTAATAGAGAAATAAAAAACTTCCACTTATAAGAATGAATATTAGCCGATTACGAATTTGAAGGCAAGTTGATGTTGTAGTTATAAAACGAATATACGTTTGTTGAACCATAAAATAAAGATATTCAGAATATTGTTGTTATTAATGAGATTTATTTTATAAACTTAAGTAATAAAAGGAAACTTAAGTAATAAAAAGGAAATACAAATATAATGAATTTGGTGATAATTGAAAAATCAAACTTGTAAGAAACAATGAAATTCCTCCATAAATGAAGGAATGAAAATCAAAACACTGAATTATGAAATAAATGTATAATAAGCTATTTTGGTGTTGGTTTGAATTGTTTGGTTGATGTAGGGTTGTTGGGTAAGGAATTTTGAAATTGTTGGATGAACAAATAATCTATCTTTGTTCCATCTAAGACTGTTGAGTATAGGATGCACTAGATAATTATTCTTCATTTCGTACAATTTTAGAATTTGAACCCGAACAACTAATGACTTGTTTGATTGAATGATTGTTTATTTGCGATGTGCTGTTTGTTAAAAATGTATGGTTGTTGTATTTGATTGGATATGAATGATTGAATCTACCCAAACTTTTCACTGTATTATAAGTATTTAACCTTTTAGATTATATAAGTGTATACAGGTGATGGAAGCCACTGCTACTGCTTTGGTTTCATAAAAATATAAGCGTATTGCCCGACAATTAGGTACGTTTTCGGATTACGTTAAAGCGCTATTTTATATATTTTCCCGTGTTGGGATATTTTATTTTGGATATATATGTAATATATTTTATTTTGGATATTATATTTTCTCCAGAGTCCCTCCGTATAAAGGAGACTCTGCCAAAATTTTCCGTAAATTTTGGACTTAGAATTTTGTTGAAATATTTTTCCAACTTTAATAATTCAAGTATTAAAGGATATAATAATTATAAAACCAGTGTATTTCATTTAAGGAAATTAATCCAGTAAAATATAAGTTAATATTTGAAGTAAAATGCACTGTTATTCTTCCTCCTCCCTTCTTTCCTTTTCGGGGACGAAAAGTTTTGAGTGGGGGAGATTGTAACGACCCGTTAAATAAATAATATTTAATGAATTGAATTTAATAGAATTGCTAATCTAGTTTAGAAGGAAATATAAGTCTTAAGATTTTTATTTGAGTAAATGTAGGAATTGATATGGTGATTATAATTTATGTTAACAATTAAATATTTATGTGGCATAGATTGGATTTACGTAAATTGGTGGGTAGTTATTAGTTATAATTAGTTGATTTAAAAGGTATTAATGAAATGATAGCTGAATTGGATTGCAAATATATAAACATTAGAAAATTTATTAGGTGGACTAAATTTGTTAAAGTTGTATAATTCAATTTAGTAGAAACTCTAAATTTATAAACGGAGATTTGAATAAACGCTAAATATGTAAATGGTGACTTAAGACCTAGTTATAGGAATTGGAATATAATCCAATTTGAATTAGGTATAAAAAGGATTTGATTTATATGAAAGTTATTTTTCACAGTATTGAATAAAAAAAAAATTGGAATCCAATTATAATTGATAATAATAACGTTAGTATTAGTAATAAATAGATTTCAACGCAGTAACCAAATGAATGGAATAAAATGAGTATATATTGAATAGAAATGAAATGTAAATTGTCACATTTGGTTGGAGTTGATTTTTAGGAACATATAAATGTTGAATCAGTAAATATTAGTAAAAATATTACCGAGAATAAATTCCATTTAATATAAGAAATTCAATAGTGGAAGATTTACATTTGGATTGGAAATGGATAGTTACTAATTTAAAAATGACCATTGAATAAATTTATGCAAACGTGATAATGTAAATAGATGGGGATCAACTTTTATGTATGTGGTTGATGGAATTAAATTTCTATAGTATGATAATCACAATTAATGGAAGTTGGAATAGCTAATTTATATGTTAGTTGAAATTTAGCTAGAATATGAAGATATTGAATGATAGTAAAAATTTAATGGATATAAAGGTTTCAATTATACATTAAAATTCATACTTGCCATAAAGGTTAATTGAGACCAAAGTTCAAATTTTATTTGACCATTGTTGATATGACTTTAGAAAGCAAGATTTTATTTATAATTTGGGTATTAGATTCAACAAATGGTAATTGCTACATATAAAATGTAATTAAAAGTAAATTTTTACGTTATTGAGTTTAAAACGAAATTGGTAAACATTAGGCTTAAAGAATAATGATGTGAATCTTAAACTAATGTTAGTTTCGGCATATTTACAGCAATAACTTTGAATAATAGAAAAGAAGTGGATATAATAAATTTATCAAATTTATAGTAATGAATTCAATTGGTTTGGAATTAATCAATAGTTAAGAAAAATTGAAGTTATTAATAGTTTGGAAGTTAATTTATGGTAAAAAGTTTATTTGAAATCAAATGAGTTGGAATAGAAACCAAATCTATTTATCTAATTGGATTTTTGTTGAGAGTATAAGAATATAAGCTGTAATAATTGAGTTTTAGAATATAATTTATAATTCCCAAATAATAATAAAAATGCAGAAATTAACGCTGCAAATTGAGATATTATAGATTTTAATCCACATCCAAGCTTGTTAAATCCTTTGGAATTGATTGAATTATATAAGTAATGAATCTAGCCAATATTAGAAGTTGAAATATAAAAATTGGATTTTATGATTTATTTAAGTGATTTAATAAATATTAAAAAAATAGCCATTTTGTCACGAACTCGGATTTCGACGAAACTAGTTTCATCGGATCCGTATCGATGAATTATTATAGGGTTTCAATTTTCGTATCGATCGGACTTGTTGTTTGATCGTACGAACGCGAAACGCCTTGAAATCAATTTTATTAAAAATCAATTTGAAATCAATTTGGAAATCTTGTTTTTAGCATAACTTCTTCATACGATCGAATTTGGACGCGAAACTTTTTTCATCGCGTTCAGAATATTTTAAAACACCTATTTGGATATATAGTTTTAACAGATTCGGTTCCGGGGTCGGAACGGGCTTTTTGGGCCAACTACCGTTTAGCACGTTCGTTATCCGTACCCACCTAGCCTTCTTCTATTTGTCTATATATATGCGATCATAAACCCTAGCCTCCTTTCTTCTGTCAATTGGATATACGTACATTTTCTTCATCCCTTTCTCCTCTCCAATGGTTGAAAAACCTAGATCTATCCACAGTTCAAAATCAAAGATGAAAATTCAAAGTTCTCGGAAAATTCTAAAAAAAAAATATGATGAAGTTGTCAAAATACGTAATTCAGTGGTGCAATTTGTTTCTTGTTTCGAGTTATCGTTCGTCCAATATAATTCGAAATAACTTCGGCCGTTCATAGATCGTCATCTCGATCCAACGCTGGATCTAAGGCCATAGGGAGATCAGGCGACGCCACTGGATAGAGGGCGTGGAGCAGGCCACATCGGCACCACCGGTTCGCTTTCAGGCGACTGGAAGTTGCCGCAGTTAGGCCGAGATGGGTGCGACGTCGCGTATGGTGGAGGGGCACCGGAGTTCATGACAAGGCAGTGGAAGGGGCGGCTCGACCTAAGGGTTCGAATGGTGCTGTCTGATCTGAACGAAGATGAACGTGGAGGCCAAAAAAATTGGGTCTAGGGTTTGTGTAGGCGGCTGTAGCCTGGGAAGCGAACGAAGGGTTAGGGGAGAAGAAACGCGCGCGTGAGGGGGGGGTTTCCTCTTGCTGACGTGGAAAATGAAGTTGGGTAGGTTGTTTTAAATTTAAGTTGTTTTCAGATCGTTTAATTCAAATATCTTGCTCATACGATATCCGTTTCGGACGAAATTTTTTTTGTTAGGTTCGAAATTAAATTCCGGATCTGATGACACAGGTCTGGACAGATTTGGAGACCGGCAAAATTTTGAGTTTAAATCGGGTTTAAATTCGATTTAAATTCCAAAGGTGAGTGTTTTAACCCACTCACAATTACTAGAAGCTTTTATGTTTGTTAAATAAATTTTAGAAATAAATAGAAATTTATTTATGAGCTTTTGGCATGTTATTTCATCCATATCTGTTGAATTGCATTTTATTGAATTTAGCTGTTAATTAAATTGATTGATTGCGTATAAATTGGCTGTTAGAAATTATTGTTGCATATGAACTGCTAGATTAACAGTTATATAAATTATTGGGGAATATAAACTGTTAGATTAATAGTTGATAAATATAATTTGAAATTAAACTGCCAATTATTACCTGTTGTATATTACCAAACATATATTGTTATTGATTGATATTGATGGATGTTTGTGATTGGATTATGGATGTGTTGTTGAATGGATGTTTATTTGGACATCATTAAACTGCAAGTTAGCATACATTTTACATTTCATTCGGGATTGTGGTTTGAAATGATAAAACCGCAAAGTTTTATTTTTAAATTGCGGATTGAAATGATAAATATCCGTATCACTTGACCATAGGATAGAAAATTATATACAGGCACCGCGGTCTATATATAACTATTTTAATGTGATTTCTATGGTTTGGATTGAATACGGTTTATAAATCTTAAATTTTGTATTGTATAAATATTTTATTCCATATTTATATACCTATGAAGTTAAAATTTAGGAATTTAAAAGGTGGATAAATTTCTTTATTGAAATGGAAGAAATTTAGAAAATGGAGTTGGTAAATTTATATCCTATGTTTTAATGTAAAGTTGGAAATTTTAAGATATGATATTGGAAATTGGATTTTCCCCAAAATAAATAGAAATGGATATTCTAGTAAAAATTGAATTGGAAAATTTATATATATATTTTACTAGAAATTGAAGTTTTATTAATTATGGATTTTATGTGAATGGTCAAGATTAATTAATAGAATATTGATTTTGAAAGGATAAAAATCCAACTTTAGTTGAAATATTAATGCTCAAAAATGGATATAAATATATATAAAATTGAAATGGTTTTGGGACTTGAAGTAATATTTTGGATTTTGGTTTAACTTTAAAGGAAGAAATATTTGGAAAGCCATGTAATTTATTTCTTTATAAAGCAACAGTAAAGTTAAACCTTTTTAATTCGCATACCGTTGAATATCCAAACCATTTGAGTTTAAAAGTTATGGTTTGAAATTATGGATTTCCAAAATATTAAGCTTTGAAAATATTCGATTTTCAGATATTATGAAGCTAAAGCCTTTTAATTTTTGGAAAGGAATTATATTTGGAATAAGTGGTAAAATATGGTTTTGGGTTTTGGAATGATATCGTAATATTATGGTTTTGAAATGGATTATATTCTGGTTTTAAAGTATAAACAATTTTTAAATGACCGCGGTGTTATAATAACGATTGGTTGGCAAAGAGACCGGGATCGGATATGGACATACTCTCTGTCGATACCGAAAACCACTTTGACTAACCGTGTACGCGGTGGAGATTCCAGAATGAAGTAGGTGGCGGCGACGTTTCCTGTAAGGTAAATACGTGGACCCAACTCCCATGAGTTGGCATAAGGTGGCTAAAACAGGAGCGATTCTCAGGCCAATGAGGTCATTCCTCTGATCGGACGCTCCTCTTCGATATTATACTTTGACTTGGATTGATTCAGTGGCCACTTCTATATTTTGATTTTGGGGGAGTTAGTTCGAGGTGGGCGGCAGCTGCGCGCTGCGCGTTACCATCAGCCTGGATAGCAATTGGTATATCTACCCTGGCATTGCCTAGTTGTGCCGTGTCACCTACCCTATCGCGCCTTGTACGAGTTTGGTTTTCTCCCGTAGCCCGTGTGGTATCCTCTAGTGGCTTCCCGATCAGGAGGGACTATGATATTGGATGGACTACTGGGACTATTACGTGTTAAGGGCTATATGGGTAACCCCTTAACGCTATTAAAAAGTAAGTTTATTTTATAAATAGACACTATTATAATAACGCAATATACTACATAGTAAATAGTTTAACGGATCCTTAGGAGATGTAAATCCCGAGCATCTCTTGAGTTACTGTACTCATATTTATTTCTGTTTATTTAACTCACATAAGATATTCTAGTCTGACTCGAGTGTTTTTGTCTTTTCAAATTCGCTCGGGTCAGTCCGAGCGTTTCAGGATAGCAGATTTAGCTTGGAGGACGAAGACGAAGATTCAACATTATTTTATATATAGTATTGTACCACACACTCTTTATATTCCGCTGCATTGTGTATTGGTATGTGTAACTCTGATGTTCATTGTATAAGTGAAATAACTGTTTTGTAAACTGTTTTGAACTGTATATTTATTATTATATCTTATCCTTCCGCTGTGAGATTCTATTTTGTTTTATTCCTTCTCTGTTTTTCTTATTTACCCCATAACAATCCGCCCTTGCGTATGCTTTGAATTGGCATGTGTGTCGTTTTAAAGTGTGCGAAAAGGCGGGATGTTACAATGTGAAATTTATTAAATTTGAAATTTAGAAGGTATGATTTTTTATAACCTGATTTTTGGTTTAAAGTGAATTAAATGAACATTTAAAGTATAAATAAATTGAAGGAAATATTTAGTTATTTGAAATTTGAGTTTTATATAAATGGTAATGGATTTATTATGTAAAATATTTCAAAACTAAATAATAGAAAATTGGATTGTTGGATCGTAATTACCAAACTTAGTTTTGAAATTGTTCAATACATAATGGTGAAATATATTGAATTTGAAATAGTTTATTCTGTGGATCAAATCTGTTTTGAAATCAATATAATTTGGAATAGTTTATTTGGAAACTGAATCGTATTGAAATTTATGATTTGGGATTTGGTTAAATATTAAATTTTGGAATTCGAGTTGTTTTGGAATTGATTTGTGAAATTTAAGAAGCTATTTTATTGTATAAAGTATTCCAATATTTAAACCAATTAAGTGGTGAAGTTATGTTTCAATGTTGTGAGTTTCAAAGTATTATGATTTGAAAGTGTTATACTTTAAGTGTTTTGATTTCGAAGTGTTATAACTTTGAAAGTGCTATGATTTTGGAAAAAGGATATATTTGAAATAAAAATGATATTATATTGATTTGGGTTTTTATAAAAATGATATCATATTGATTTGGTTTTTGAAATGGAAATGATATTGTACTTATATGGTTTTGAAATGGATATTATATTCTGGTTTTTAAGTATAAATTATTTTGAAATGATCGCGGTGTTATAATAACGTTTGATGGTTATAGAGACCGAGATCGAAAGTTGTCATACTCTCTGCCAACTCCGAAAACCACTTTAACAACCGTGTACGTGGTGGAGATTCTAGAATGAAGTAGGATGGTGACGGCGTTCTATTAAGGCATATATGTGGATCCGACTCCCGTGAGTTAGCATAAGGTGGCTAAAATAGGAGCGATCTCAGGCCAAGGAGGTAGCCCTCTTATCGGACACACTCCTTCGATATTATATTATGATTTTGAGATTGATTTGGTGGGCACTTTTGATTTTTGATTTGGGGGTATGGCTCGAGGTGGACGATAGTAGCTGCTACGTGTTACCACCAGCCCGTGTGCGTAATTGGTATATCCACCCTGGCATTGCCTTGTGTGCCGTGTCATCTACCTAGCATGCCTTGTACGAGTTTGATTTGTGTCGTACCTACAAAGTATCCTCTGGTAGCCTCTCGATCAGGAGGTATTGCGGTACTGTATAGACTATTGGCACTATTTACGTGTTAAGAGCTATATGGGTAACCCCTTAACGCTATTTAAAAGTTAGTTTATTCTACTATAGACATTATTATAATAGCGTTTATTACTACATAGTAAATAGTTTAATGGATCCTTAGAAGATGTAAATCCCGAATATCTCATAAGTTACTACACTCACGTTTGACACTAGATAGGAGATGCCCAATCCCGTAAACATCTCTGACGCCGTCCCACTCATATTGTTTACCATTGGTTTAACTTACATAAGATCTTTTAGTTCCGACTCAAGTGTTTGTCTTTTCAATTCGCTCGGTTCAGTCTGAAAATTTCAAGATTTAAAGACTTTATTTCTGGAGGACGAAGATGAAGATTGTATTACTATTATTTATTATATTATTCCACTACCTTCATACTGTTCCACTACATTATTTATTATTCTCTGGTATGTGTAACTCTGATTTGTGTTGTATAAGTATAATCAAATGTTTTGTAAAACAACTTCATGAACTGTTATTTGATTATTATATTTTGTCATTCCGCTGTGAGATTCTGTTTGTTTTATTTCTTCCTTTGCTTTTCTTATTTACCCCAATAACAATCCGCTCTTTTGTATGGTTTGAGTCTGACGTGTGTGGTTTATCGTTGATTTAAACGTATAAAAAGACGGGATGTTACAAGGGAATATGATCAGTGAGGTTAAAAATGTTTAATGGAAAGGTGGTGAATCTTACGGGTGCTAGGCATGCCCCAGAAATTAAGCATAGTCTTATTTATTAGAGAAGCTAGAAGAAAAAAGTACAACTTTTCAAGTTGAGGTGGAGTCACAAGGGCATATAAGGAAAGTAAGGAAGTGCGGCGTGCAAAATAGGGAAGCAATAATGTTTATAAACTACATGCAAAGAGGTAGAGAACGAAGGGAGTTATCAAATTGAGGTTGGAGATGTAAACCTATCTGAATCAATATACAGTATGTAAAGGAAAACAACAAAGCCTACATGGTGGCCTATGTGGTGTTACAAGTAATTTTTATTTGTTGATGATATGCAAGTTCAATTGGAGGCATGCATAGTTAGGTGGTTTAGAGGTTAGTAAAGTTTTTTCTGGAGATTGAGACATTTACTTTCATGGTAAAATTGGAGATTGATAGGAGCATGGGGTTATACGTGGATTTTGAATAGCTTTATTGAAATGTAGTATCAAGGTGGAGGTTGTTTGGATTGATGATACAATTTTTACAGGTCGAAGAAGAGGGGGTCGTTTGGAGCAGTAGAAGAGGAACAACAATGACAAGATGAAGAGATGAAAAGGGAGCAAAACATCAAAATCCTATAGCAATAGCTATAGGCTTCTAGTTGATTGGAATAACCTTCCAGCCAACTATAATCATTTTTAATCGATTGGAATAATCTTCTAATTGATGAATGTTTGTTAATTCTTAACCCGAGGAGAACTTAGCCTTTCCGTTCGATTGAAAACCCTTACCAGTTGATCGACACTAGTTGACTGATGGGTTTTCCAGTCGACTGGATTGGCTTTTGCTAGATGATTTTGGGCTTTGAGATTACAAGGGGAGTTTCATCATTTTTGATATATTTGAGTGTTTCCATCATAGAACTATTTATATCTTTGATCCGATGTCTGAGATTAATTTAGACTATTATAGATAGACTTTTATAGGAGTCATTGTAAGGTAAGGAAAATGATTATTATTCTAGTGTTTTGGAGATTGTGATTTTTTTCTCAACCTTCAAGGATTTTTCCTTTTACTATTTTTAGTGATTCTAATAATGTTTATTCGAAGGATATTGGTTGTTTATTGTTTTTATTTATTTTTTACATCTTCTCAAATCTAATTGTGGCCTTTGCATAACCATAACAATATGATACATTAAATAGTTATAGAGCATATCGGTTCCGATGTTATATGACTATCTTATTTATGTGATATATTCATGAAAATGATATTATTGAAATTCTAACTAGTAGTGATAAAACCCTAAGATGATAATAATAGAAGTTTTCTATAAAAATGTTTTATTAGCATTTTGGTATCGAATATTTAAACATGTTCTCACTGACCAGGCTTATGTTTCATTCCCCGTATATTCCATTTGTATATATTCATGATAGGTTGATATGGGTTAGTGAATGCTGGATATGACATGGAGACGATGGAGACCGCTGGTTATCTAATATTCGGTACTTTATGTAACTATGTTAAACTATGTACCATGGATTGTTATTTTGAATCAATGTAATAACACTCAAGTTTATTTTCAATTAGTCCAAATAATTCTCTTATGTTATATTAGATTTATTTTCTTTCATTGTGAGTTTTGAAAGTGTAGTTGAAAGCAAATAGCTCTGCTTTCTATTTATGTCATATTTTACCATAATGATTTGCCATTTATGGTCTTTGGGATTTGAGCATCGATTAGGATGTAAAATTAAAACATCATGAATGACGGATTATTACGATTTCCGCCTTGTTTGTAGATTGCGAGTCCTTTCTAGAAAGGACATTTCCTTTATTGTTCACTTTGAAGCAATTCTTTGTTCATTCCTAAGTTGTTGGCTTAGGATGCATGAAAGTCATTATACACATGATCCTAGCTTTAGATGTGCCCTTAAACTTGACAAATCAAGGCTTATTAACTTCTAATAATAATAATAATAATAATAATAATAATAAAATATTGGGATTTTGGTGTGAAAAATCTAACAAATGATAAATATGTCATGGAAGTCTATACCAAGATTTTGTATCACCCAATCACAAAAGGATGATTGGATAAAAACAGTTTTATTTGAAGACAAATAATGACGATGATAGTTTCGAAACACACAAACCAATCTAAAACAAACATCACACAAGATTCCACCCTTATCTATATCGATTTTCTAAAAACAATTGTTTGTAACTAATCTACCAAATAAAATTAAACAAAACAAAAATAGAATCAATAATTGAACTAAAAACGAAGTCTTTATCTTTATGGCGGTGGATTCTTAGTGTTTGGAGAAAACGAACAAATCTGGAAGAAGAGAAAAACACTACTACATTATTCATATTTTTCCACTCACTTTGACTATAATGAAAGGTATATTTACAATAATCAATTACTTGATGTACAATCTACATGTTTATTACAACAAATAAATTGGTTAATCCAATTAGAGAGATAAATATGCACATCTATATATGTCTATTAATTTAGGAAAATCCAAACTTACTTTTTTCTATATTTTCATATTTATTTACCGGGGGAATTAATTTAAAGGACAACAATTCGTATATTTTTAGCCTCAAGGACACGACCTTAATATTTTAACCACAAGGACAAATATTTTCCTAAAAATTATTCAAAAGGACAAACATCCTTTCAAAATTATTCATAAGGACAAACATTCTTTCAAAACTGCTACCGAACTAAAAACTGATACCTAAAAACTGTCACCGATAACTACAAACTGTACCTAAAAAATGCTTTCAATAACTAAAAACCGATACCTAAAGAAAGTTGTCATTTAGGCTAATATACTGAAGGTCTGTCCTTGAGGCTAAAATGCTGAAAAAATTTGTCCTTCATAATAATTTTTCTATATCTTCATATTTATTTACTCTTCTATTTGTGATTTTGTATCACAAAAATTAAACAAAAAATTCCACACATTGAATTATAATGAACTTCTTTGTAAAATACAAAGAACTTTTTTGGAAAATTTTACAAATGCTTATTTATTAGGCACACATAGACGTACTAGGTGATTTGGACTTGTCCTTTTGATCCATAATAACTTTACGCCACAAATGAGCCGGTATGCGACCAAATTTGTAATATTATTGCAGGTAAACTTATCATAACAGGGCACTAACTTCACTCGCACAATTGATTGTAGTGATTATTTAAACATTGAGTTTATCTGAAAATGGATGTGTGTTTCATATTACATGCATACACGTGAAGCACATACATATTAACATAAAAAGTTTTACATATCTTCAAGCACAAATCTACGTAATGTAAGCATAAACAACATTTTTATCCCACTTATATACTTTGCAGTTGTATATTATGTGGTTAATTAATTAAAAGCGAGAAAGAAACTGAATTTGCTTGAGAAGAGGAGTGAGAGCTTCCATGAGTTTCTCGCATGGATGATTGTGAACTCCCTCGTATGTTGTAACCACAATGCTCGTATCCTTTGCTAACCTTTGCACTTGTTTCTTCACATTGCATGTATGATGCGTGCATCTAAAATAGCTCCTTCGTATGTGTGCATATACATATTTCAAACAAGCAATTAAACTGTTTTAGTTCATCAAATATATAGTAAAGGCGTCTGTTTGAAGTTTAGTATCAACTGATCTTATCTAATTTAGCATTAGTCTTTCACATAACGTTTTAAGAGAAGTTTATAACTAAATAACCAAACATTTATAAAGTTTAAATATGCAAATAGAAAGGTACCTGGGATGCTGGCTATTCTTTACAGATTTCTGACCATATTTGCGCCAACGATAACCATCATCTAGGATATCATTTTCGCTCCGAGTATGAAACTCGAACCTGGGCTTCTCCATCTTCTTCTTTCTTCTTGCATCTTTAACCTTATTCATCAATCCCTTTTCTCTGTTACTACCATCATCATGACCAACGTTGTTGGGGGTTATATTGCTCGTGCTTTCATCCCCGTTATTGAGATTGTTAAGCAACAATGATGCCCAATCAAAACCTTGTGATGAATCTTGCTGTTGAAACTGTTGTTGATTTGAAGGTGTTGCATTAATTGAAGGGATTGTTTGCAGGTGTTTTGCATCAAAGGGATCCATTAGAGTTGCATTAGTGTAATGAATATGTATGTTACCTATGTTTGATATATAGATAGGTGAGAAGAGGTTAGATAATGACAAGTTTGATAAGTATACTGGCAATTAAGAGTAAAGGATTTAAGTTGCATGAACATTCCAATGACAGGTAAAGTAAATTAATTGTATGATTTTTGCTTATAGCACCTTAAGTTCTTCCATTATTTCATATTCATTACTAATTTGAATTCTTCATATTTTTGGAAATTATCATGTATTCGTAGCCTTTGTGTAAAGTTCAAGACAAAATATATGAAACAGGAAGGCAGAAGATGCTGTGACTGCTATATATAACATCTTTCAATGCTTTTATTATTCATAGTTGACTACTAATTGTAGTAGTTATTTATCCTTGAAACATACGTACATTCACATAAAACTTTAGCAGATTGTATGCAAATATGATTAATGTAAGGGTGTATTGCGCAAAGGAAACAGATGAAAGAGGAAAACCAACAATATCCCATCTACATGCATCCTTTTTTGTTCAACTGCTTCGAACGCTCACTGATTAAAAGTCTAAACCAATGTGAGATTGAGTAAGCTGTAGTTTGTCGAAGCGTGTCTCAAACCTTCGTACAAATTGATATATTTAATTCCCCGATTGTGCATCATCATGTGGACAAGTAAGCATATATTATACGTATTCACATCAAAGTATATATCTGCATAATCAGTATATGGTTCCACTAGAGTTTTTTTTCACTTTGAAACCGAATCGTCTAAATCAGAGAAGAAATAACTAAATATCTTAATTCTTAAAGAGTAGCCTAACTAGGCCCTCAAAGGGTAAGGATTTGGATCACCTCTAAAGCGTATAAGAAATTGAATATTTTATATTGTTTTTTTCACCTTTTATTTTGAATAAAATCTCGATCTACAACTAGTATGAACCTATGCCACGTATGCTGGATGTTATGGAATTTTCAAAAATTAATATAAAACATTACATACTTAAATATATGCTCAAGTAATCGCAAATCAGACAAACTAAAACTAATTTCTTTATGGTATTAATATATTTGCAAAGTAAATGCTAGCATAAACTATCAGTATTTCTAACTTGATAAAAATTAATACTAAGCATGCATATTGACTTTGGAACATAAGAGACATAGGTTTATGAGGATTTATCATATGTTGAACATATAAATTTGAATATGTATATAGTTTTATATGACATTAGTATTTTGAATCTTGCACAAAGGAACATTCAAAAAGTGAAATAGTCAAAGTGTATTTCAAAATTCTATCGTTTCAAGAATTACATATATACACTTTTTAACTTCATCCATTACTAATTGGTTTGGAATAAATTACAGTAGCTTTGAAACATACGTTTTTTCAAACACATGTAAGATAAAATGACATGAGAAGCATAGAAATATTGTATTTTTATTTTTGTGACAAACAACCTAATCTTCTGTCTAGATTAAACATTCATGCAAATATTATAACTTATCCAGTAAATCAATTAGAATAACTCGAAGCGATATCGTACATATTACTAGTATAAAAATAGTTACCGGTACATATAACAATACCTTGGATTGGAAAATTTTAAAAATTAATGGCAACATTTTTCGCTCATGCCTTTCTTCCTGGATCTCAGTAGCTCCGCTCTCCTCTGACCTAACCTCCCACACCATCATCTCCAACCTTCGCTCTTCCATGTCCCGATCCTTACGTGATAACTATGTTCTGTCTGTCTCTGTGGTTTTCTCTGTCCCTGTGGGGCCTTCGTCAACTAGATCTGACCACATTTTCAGCAAATCCTCCTTGCACTCCACCTCTGGTTATGACCCTGATACTGTATGTCCATCCCTAATTTCCCCTTCAAATGGTCGTTCATCTATTTCTAGTGCCTCTCCAGTTACGTCTTTGGAAACCCTAAATCCTCTTATTATATTGAAAAAATCGCTCCATGAATCTTAGGTAACTAACGTGCCTCTTTCTAGTATTTTTGGATATGTTGCTAAGGGTAGTTCTTCCCTCATATCCACTTTTCTCACAACAACTGCTGGTGGTGAAGTTGGGTTATGGTTGGCTACTGACTTACCTATTTTTGGCGCGGTTTGGATATGGTGGGGTGTTTGGACATTGAGAAAGCTTCTGTTTGTTGTGATGTAGTTGTTAATCATACCGGCACTCATGATGTTTATGCAAATGCCAATAATGAATTGTCGAAATCTAGTGTTTGCTGCAAATCAAATGTGCAAGCTGACGATGGAAAGTCTGATTCAGTGCCTTATGCTACTGGTGCGCCCTACAAGTGGTCTTCTTATCTCTGATTTGCCTCGAAATGCAGGAGTTTATACTCCTTGAAATTTTGATATAATTGAGCTTGATGGGTGATGGTGCCAAGCAGGTGTGAAGTTTTGGGCCGATTATCTTATCGGTTTCTTCCTTGACCCTAACTCGTCTTATCATCTTGTCAAAGAACGGTGTATGTTTGCTTGGAAACTCCGTGGTGGGCTTCAAGTGCATTATGATAACTCTATGTTCTAGTTCAAATTCTTACAGAATGATGAAAGTCTTTGTGTGTTGAGGCTGATCCAATCCTCTTTAAGAGGAGGTCGTTCATTATTACCACCTGGAGCCCTTCAGTGGACTTAGCTAAGGAACATGTATTGTCTATCCCAGTTTGGACGTACTTTTCTAAAATTCCTTCTATTTTTGCAATCGAGGATGGGGCTCGACTGGTTGGCTGGCCTCATTGGCAAGGTGAAAGATTTTAATGCTAATACTATAGCCAAGAAGCAATTGGTGTTCATCGGGGCCTTGATTGAAATCACTCCAGATAAGCCACTCTCTTCAGAATTAAAGGTTAGAATTGTAGAAGGTCACAATATTGAAGTGGAAGTTTGTTACAGTTGAAAACCAGATATTCGTATGTCCTGCCATTCTTTTTGTCACAGGAATAAGGTTTGTAAGTTTGGAGTAGCGAGTGTACAATGGGAAATCCCTTGTTAAGAATCCTTTACCGCGTCCACCTGCCAAGAAGTGAGTTTGGAGCAGCGAGTGTACAATTTTGTTCTCATGCTAAGTTTTTTAAAGAAAATAAAAATTCTTGTAATAATAGGTAGTGAGCTCCTAACTTACAACCATTTAGAGTATGCAATGACTTGTTAAGGGTGCATAACAAATGATTTTATATATTCTCTCATATATTTGAAACTTACAATGCATTTAATTTTTTTCGATGATATATGAATTAATAGGTTAAAATTAATTCTCCAATTATATTCGATGAAGGCATACTCTGGGGGTAAAATTTTATCCGAGTTTTCGACCCAACTGAATCCAAAGAAAATCGAGAGGCAAGCATTCGTTTGGTTCAACCAATAGTCTAATGCAACTAGTGTGTGGACTGACATCAAAACTAGGCGACATGTTATGATATTACACGGGGAACATCAACATGAGATAATGGACGCGATCCAAAAGGCAAAGCTCAGAAATTCACTAAGTACATGGATCGCTAGTGATCCATGCATTATGGATCGTCAGCGATCCACGCCTTTTCGCTAGATTGCCATAAACTCCAGAAGACAAGGTCAAGAAATTCACCAAGTACATGGATCACTAGCGATCCATGCAACTATGGATCACCAGCGATCCATACCTCATCACCAGGTTGCCATAATACTCATGGAAAAGGATGATGAGGATCATCTCAAGCAAATGGATCGCCTGTGAGCCAAAGCTATGGATCGCAGTGATCCATAGACGATGGACTGCTAGCGATCCATCAATTTAGTTTGGTTCGAGATGATACTTGAAGTGTGTCTTCTTATATTTTTTTGCAAGCATCTGTTAAGAAAGCCTAGCCCAGTGGCCCTCCAACCTTTATAAACACTCACCTATCTACAACATAAAGAGGATCCTCTGGACTGGCTATTAAAACTCTGCAGAAACTATGATGTAACCTTCTCCTCCCTCCTCACAACATTCATCCAAGGGGTTTACTGTGATTCTCCAGTGAACTCCATGATTGGGGACTTAGTCTAACTCGGGATATTCAACAATTTTGTTACCTAATTCACCTTGTAACGACAATTAGTCAATAATAAAAGTTATAAAATGGACGTAGGCTTCATTAACAGCCGAACCACTATAAAAATCTTCTTGTCCTCTTACTATTTCTGGTTTTTCTACATTTATTCTCTATATTATTGCTCTGTAAGAACATGGCTGGTTCTTTCATGCTCAATCTAGGGTGTGGATCCATTTTTTGAGTTAATATTTTGGTGCTTTCATTGAGAACCCAACTCAGAGTTTAGATCTAGCTATCTACTTTGAATCGGATAGTTTTAGAAGTTAGATCCTCAATCTATGCTTAAAAAATTCGCTGCTCGGAATCAATGGCTTCAGGAAGGAAAAGTTCTGCCTCTGGAAGATCCATAGGGGTAGTAATAGCCAAAGAGGAGATGAATCATCAGCAAATCGAAGTGAATGGTATTGACGTAGGAGATTAGGTGGTGAAATCCCTCATTCAACGCGATGTCATTACAAGAGAATTGAATAAAATGATTGATGAAATCAATCAGAAAATGGAAAGTAGTCAAAGAGCTCTGGTGGATAAGCTTAATGCCCTCTTGAACTTACAATCACATCCTACTCCAAGAACTGTGGATGAACCCATGGCTGCCATAGAACAAGAAAATTCTTCCATTTGTGCTCTAAATATAAGAAGCGAAAAGTAGCTGCAAAGAGGAGTGATAGTTGGAACCGTAGGAATCAATGTGGAAGGAAACACAAGTACTCCACCAACCGCAAGGCAACCAGCTATGAACTTGAACCAAGCAACGAAGGCCCCATAATTTGATATAGCCATGGACCTCTCCAACTCAAAAGATGGAGAGAAATTAAATGGCGGGAAGTTAGAAGGAAGCGCCAATCCATTTGATAATCTCAAGAATGTCCAAACTGCTCTAATCTAGCCAAGCCATGCCAACGGGACCCCGAGGGAGTGGCCCTCTCGAAGACATGAGAACTTAGGCTTCATCCCACTCACCAAGACTGTTTGCAAAGCCAAATGCTCAATGTGGTGACTGACAGCCCCCTCCCCCACCTGGACTATCGGACATCAAAGGCATTTATCGTGGATATGGTCAAGCAGTTGATGGAGGAGAAGAAGAATAGAATTGATGATGAATGGGTATCCACTCCAAGTCAGACTCTCTTCACTGATGAAATCTTGAATGAGCGGTATCCAGAAAAGTTCACTATGCCAACTATCCATCCTATGACGGAACAAAAGACCCAAAACCCCATTTGTATAGGTATACTTGGTACATGGACGAAACGATTGCTTCGGACGCTGTTCAGTGTAGATGTTTTCCCATGTTTAGGGAAGGAATTTCTTCCATGTGTTTCACTAGGCTTCCGCCAAGATCTATCTCTACTTTTGACCCGCTAGTAACAAGATTCCTTGATCAATTTAGACTTCACACAGCGCAGCCTAAAGATGTGATGTCCTTGTCCGACCTATTCCAGGGATGAAATGAACCTTTGTAGTTTTTCATGAACTAGTTTAATATCGCAATGACAGAGGTAAGCAATTTGAATGAGGATATGGTTTTCATGGCTTTGGTCCACCCCGAAACTGAGTTCGAAAATTGGATCAAGGTGAAACAACCTACCATTAGGAAGGCATCAATCATAAGTCGAGTCAATACTTGAGACTGGAAGTGGCGCAGGAGTTGGAAAGGAAGTCTACTAGCTTGAAACCAATGAACATCGGATAGAGTGACATGGCGATGAACCAAAACATAAATAGTTCCTTGACCGTTGGAGGAAGTGCAGGGAAAGACGAAAACCAAAAAAGGAAGAACCAAAATTCTAACAAAAAATGGTAATAATAAACGACTTAAAGACTTCAATGTTACTCCAGAAACATATATCTCGCAACACAGGGTAGAGGAATAAAAAAAAAACCCTAAAAAGGAAGCAATTGGAAAAAAAAGCGCTTGGGGAAGTTTTGTCGCTTCCACGAGACGCACGGTCACAACACAAACAAGTGCTGTCATCTAAAGAACTTGATCAAAGAGCTAATCTAGGATAACAAGCTTCAATAATACATGAATCCTAATCAACCAAAGGCTCCTCAGGCTCCTAGGGATTGAAGAAACCAAGCTGAAGCGAGCAAGGAGGGATCAAAGCGAATTGACTAGAGACTCATCATTGGAACGATATCTGGAGGACCACATCCTATGCAGAAAAGTTGGGGAGAAATGGAGCGGTATGTGAGTTCGTTAAAGAACACTCCAAAGGAATCGTACCTCGCGATCGAAGATGGAACTCCAGCCAAGTAGCAAAAACTCTAAATGATGACATAGTATTTCGAAATCGGGACACCAAAGGGATTGACAATAGAGATCGTGCCCGCTGTGGTCCGAGGAGTATTGGTTGACAGCGGCAGTTCTATGAATCATTTTCAAGCACACCTTTGTTCAAATGAAGATCAACGTGAAAGATGTATCTCCCTACCAAACCAAAACTCAAGGATTCACCAGTGAGCCTAAACAACCTGTCGAGATGATTGACTTATCTGTAGAACTTTGGGGAAGGTGATTGAAGAGTGACCCTCACCCAAAATTTTGTGATCGAAAATTTACAAAGTTAATGGACAACTAAAGGTGCAACTTTCCACTTGGATTTAAAGGTAAAAATTGAATAACGATGATATTATTTACAGATTCATTATTTTATTTCAAATAGAGAAGATGAGGAAATGAAAGTAAAAGAGGGAAATGAATAAAGGTAAAAATTAATATTATAGATATACCAACACAAGTGAATAGATAAAAATTGAAATGAATTCTAATATAAATCAAAAGTATATGTATTGAAATTACCATGAATTAAGTAAAACCCCTTCCAATTTCTTTACTCGGACATTTCAGTAAATATAGTACTTGCAATTAAAGAAAGACAGTTAATAAATCTTTTAGATGAATGATATCTTATAACTTGACCACTTAAAGATAAAAAGGATAGGGGATCCTATTATTTAAGGATTAAAGATTTTATTTTTGATAGAGAAGATGAGGAAATGAAAGTAAAAGTGAGAAATGAATTGAGGTAAAATTAATAATGCAGATACAATAACACAATTGAATAGATATGTTAACCCGCTTTTAAGCCAAAGCAGATTTCAACTGGTCTTTGAAGTTTCAAGGAAGTATGAAACAACTTGGAAACTTAAAGGCTCACTTAAAGGACTAGAGAACTGAGTTTGGAAAATTTATTTAGAAATTAGCTAAGAACTTGACTCGGCTTCGAGTTAAGGGCTTAGCTCAACACCAAGTTAATGTCAACCCCGAACTAAGGATTTGACAAGTTAAGGATTTGAGTTGGTACCGAGTTATCACTAAAGCATCTTCAACTGGATGTAGAAGATTGAAATAGAATCAAAATGACTTGAAATTTGGCAAGAGCACTTAGAAATGGGAAAAGGAGGACTTGGAAAATTTTCACCACGATTGGGCTAAGCATCTAAACTCGGCCCCAAGTTAAGGATCTTAAATCAGCACCAAGTTTAGGATTTGACTCGGGTCAACCTAGGTCTTCTAGCACGACTTTGTGCTATTACCTAGACTTTATTGCAATTGGGCCTCTGACTCTATGCTGTCCAATTCCTCTATAAATACTAACTCACATGCTACCAGAAAATGGGTTCTTTCTGCCGAATCTCCTTCAACACTCTTAAACTTAGAGCTTCCATTACACTTTTTTCACCTCTATCATCCTTAAATAACATTCTTAGCTTCATTGTAAATTTGAAATCCATTAGATTGTGGTCAGATCATATCTAACAAGTTATAATCTAGAGAAAGATCAAGAAAAAAAAGATTGAAGTGGACGTAGGCTGGAGATCACGCCGAACCGCTATAAAACTTCTGTATGTTCTTGTTTATTTTCTACTTGTTCTTTTACTTACATTTGAACTGGTGCTTTCATCTGATATCGGGTGATGACTCGCTTTTTGGGTTAACATTTTAGTGCTTTCAGTGAGAACCAGGAGCCAGATTTGAAGACTTGAAGCTTGAATCTGAGATTTAAAGAAGATGAAGAGGCCTAACACTAAATCTAGGGTTGGAGGAAGTCAACTAGAGCCTAGGGGCAGCCAAGAGGTGTCCTTAAATTCTCACTAATCCATTTACGTGACCAAGAAAGAAATGGAAAGAATGATGAAGGGGATGCAAGATGGGATGATACCTAAACAATAGGCGACGCTTGAAGGATTTTTCCAAAGGATTGGACATTAAGGAATAGCTAGAGCTGTAGGAATTCCGAACCAAGGACAAGGAGCTAATGTAGGAGCATCTGGAGTTAGAGTGGAGCAAATGGGAATAGTGCCCCCACAAGCTAAACATCTTCGTACCAACCCAAACCAAATTTGTGCCGAAAGGATTATACTGGGGGCAACGTTGGTGTGACTGCAGGAATGTTGGGAATGGACAACGATGAACTAGAAAATGAAAATCAAAATGTAAACGCATAACTACTGGAAGGATAAGTGCCAGAACTTCCCCATAGGAACAGAGGACAGAATGAAACCAACGCTATGGATCAAAATGCTAATGTGTAACCATAGGAGAATATGTTAGAGTATGTGCTAGAACTCCCGCATAGGAACGGGGTAAAGTATTGCTTTTGTACGAAGGTTTTCGTTGGACGGTGAAAATAGGCTTACTGAGGTTGTAAGGACAATGTTCAGAGGTGGACCCCCAAATCAATGCTTGGAGGACATGAAAAGTAATCCATTCACTTTCAACATCCTTAATGTGAGAAATCCTCTCGAATTCAAACTTCCAGCACGGGAAATGTACGATGGAAAGTCAGATCCTATAATTCATCTAAAGAGATTTATTCGATATATGAAGCTGTTGGGTTCTTCTAAGGAGGTAAGAGGGCGATGCTTCCTATTGTACTTGATGGATTTGGAGACAATGCAGTTTAGACAACTGGAGAATGTGTCCGTTAGCACGTGGATCGGTTTGGTGAGTAAGTTCTTGAGGCAGTTCAGAGTTCAGGTCTCGTGATCAAAGAATGCGGTGACACTATCAAGTGTGAAAAAAAGCCCATAAAAACCTTGAGAAGCTATTTGACAAAATTCAATGTGACATCTGTGGCCATCGATAGGCTAGATCCATCCATAATCTCAATGGCGGCAATATATAGTGTCGCAAGCCAGACCGACTTCAAAGTTGCACTGGAGATGAATCCATTGATGGATCCTATAAGGTTATACCATGGAGCTAAAAAAATTGCATCAAGAAGACACCGAAGCTGAAGATGAGCCTGCTGAAGTTAACGTTGTGGCCGACAGAGGACTGTTCGAAGTAGGAAATGGAAAAGACAAAGGAAAACTGATGACGACTTCGAGAAACCAAAACGAAAAAGTAGAGAGCCGAAATTCTCTTCCTACATTGACTTGACTGAAACCCAAAAAGGATATATATGGATATTAGGGGAAGATCCTCTATCAGAAGCTACTTAGGAGAGAACCCACTGATTAGGAGAAACAATTTGGAAAGTTTTGCATCTTCCATGAACTGGATGGACAAGAAAGGAATGAGCACCGATACCTTCGTGATCTAATAGAAGAACTAGTTTGAAGCAACCGACGGCAACAATATGTGAGGAACCGAACTACAATGGTGCGGCTGGAGAACCACCACCTATAAAGAATACGTCAAGGAATAACCAGGGATCTGGTCTGAGGGTCGAAATCCCATGAACGGGATGAACGGGAGTCGAACTCGATTCCCGCGTTTCACTTTTTCATATATTTTCTTGTATTCTTCTTTCCGCATTATGTAATAAAGACAATAACCTCAGGCCGGTTACACGTGTACGGGATCCCGAAAGGTCCATAGGCATGCTCTAAGTTGGATGCCTGAGATGACTACGTAGGATTATAATAACCTCAGACTGCTTACAGTGTACATGACCAAAATTGGTCTCTAAGCACTCTCTGAGTTGGATGTTTAAGAAGAATGCTTAGGATTTCTTCTTTTTTGTTATGCTTTGATTTTAATATTTGACTTTTGAAAAATACACATTAAATGTGATGATAGATGTTGATCGCTTTTAAGTCCCATCCGAAGATACGGGGCTGGAGTGCAGGGTGCAAGTCCCCTTGCTGGAGAGCAAGCGGATGGGCTTTTACGGTATTGATCGCTTTTAAGTACCGTCTAGAGAGACAAGGCCGCAGTGCGAGGTGCATGTCCCTTCGCTGGAGAGCTAGCGGATTGGCTTGCACGATATTGATCACTTTTAAGTCCCTTCCGGAGAGACAAAGCCGGAGTGCAGGGTGCGAGTCCCTACGTTGGCGAGTGAGCAGATGGGCTTATACAGATTGGATCGCTTTAAGCTACCATCCGAAGGGACGGGGCTAAAGTGCAAGCATAACGACCTGTATTTCTAACTATTTTAAATTTATTGAATTTAATCCAATTATTGTATAAAAATGGTTAGAAATAAAATTTAATAATTTATTAGTGAAATTTATTTGAATTTGAATAAAACTTTGAAATAACTAATTCCGTTGATTTGGGCAATAATCAGTATAGAAATGGAATTCTATGTATTGACCGTGTTTATAATCAATAATTGAAGTTGAATAATAAATATGAATTATTTAGATAGAAATAAAACAACGTTGATAACTAAAATTTATCGAAATTTGAGGATTTATTAATATTGATTTATCGGGTAATTAAATTGTTTAAATTTATGTTGAAATTATGTAAATAATGGAATTCTAAATTTAATGTGAATGACAATGACATTGAAAATTGATTTAAATTTTATTTAAATATGAATATAGGCATTTAACTTTTAAAATGGAATATAAAGTAATTCAATTAAATTTTGGAAATTTCTTATTTTAACTAATGAGTAAAAATATCCATTTTGCCAACTATTTCAGAGTTTGGACGGATTTGGAGATTGTTGAAATTTGGGCTAAAATCGAACATCGATCGGTTTTAGTTCCAAAATGGAACGCCTCGATGACAACAGAAAATAAGGGTGGGAGTTTTATAATGTTCACAACGTACTAGGGTATATTTATGCAAGTTAAATTTGACATTATGAAGTGATACAAATTTGTTGGTCATTGTTGATAAATTTGATTGTCATTTGAATTAACTGTTAAGAATTAAAATTGACAGTTAGATATGAGATTGGAATTAATTACCATTAAAATACCCGATATTGCTAACTATGAAATTGTTGTTATCCCATTTTTTGGACAAAACTGGAATATCGATGTTGTATGCATTTCCACCACGACCGGAACCAAGAAGAAGCAAGCAAGCGTACATGAGTCAGGGATTCACTCAAGGTTCAAATATAAAAGTTCATTTGGTGAAACAATGCGAGAGTCCACTCGGAATCAAAGGTCTAAAGTCTCATTCGGCAATCTCATTCGGCGCTGTTCATCCGGCATCCTACTCAGTTCATTCGGTATTTCCCATGTAATGCTGGTCCAAGCATTGCCGGACCACACCCACTCCAAGCCAATGCCGAACCAAGCCTCTCCACCTCAATACCGAACCAAAGCTTGCCTCCTCCATCACCGGACCAAACACCCCCCGAACCAGTGCCTCTCCACAAGCCACCGAACCATGCCACCACCGAACCAGCTCCAAATACTACTGCCGGTCCAACCTACCACCGAATCAACCTCTCTCCTACTAATTGCCGAACCAAAGCTTCGCCGAACCAAAGTTGCCAGGCCAGATTGCATCAGCCCAGGCCCACCAGCAGCTATAAGCATCCAAGACCCCTGCCCCCAGCCTCACTCTATAAATAGAGGGGCAGGGGTACAACAATGGGGGACAAGTTTTGAGACAAGTTTTGAGACAAGTTTGAGAGCTCAAGCCTGGAAGGAACTCTCAAACAACTTTAGATACTTGTAATCAAAGCTTTGTACTTGTAATCTGAAGAAAAAAGGAGAATAACATATAAAGTGGACGTAGGCACGTTCTTGCCGAACCACTATAAATCTGTGTGTCTTTTACATTTTAGTCCTTGCTTTTTACATATTTGCATAAATCACCCAAATCACTAAAAACAACATAAAATCAACCAACTCATACGCCTTTGGGTGTTTGCGGCCATTTTTTACGCAAACATTTTGGTGCTTTCACTGAGAGGGGACCAGCTTCCGCTACACGGATAGAAGTTGAATTTGAAAATCTAAGAATTCAGATCTGAGAGTTATGACGAGACAAACAAGTAGAAGGCAAAGGCCAGAGAGAAGTGAAAACCCAGGAAGTCAAGAGGCTTCCTCAGGAGGAAATCAAGCGTCAGCCTTCATCACTAGGGAGGAGATGGAGGCCATGATGAGAAGACAAGAAGAGATGATCCAGAACTTACTTCAACAAATTGGGCAAATTGGAGCACAAATCCAAGGAGCAACTGGAGTTCAGAATGGAGCAGAACCATCTGGCGCAGCACCAGAGCTAGGGGGCAACCCCCAAGCAGCAGACGACTATCAATCAGGCGTCGATCCCGCATGGGGGCACCACACTTGGAGCCAGTTAATCCAATCACAGAGAGTGAGATAGAGGCCTCTGAGCAACCAGGTAAGGAATGAACTCCCAGCCAGGGGGCAGGTAAAATTCCCTCATGAACACGGGGGCAGGTCGGAAACGATGAACAAGTCGCAAAACTCTCACTAGCACGGTTAAATCATTTACACATGCGAGCGATCGCGCACGATCCATAGGCATGCTCTGAATGACTATAGACCGCACCATAGTAAGAGTTTACACTTTGACATCCTCGTCTTGCTCCTGCTTTGACTTTGATTTGAACGTTCCTACTGTGGAACTCGTATGACTATTGCTTTAACATTTACAATTCCATGGAAAAATTATTTACTTGTATGCCCGTTGGATCGCGAACGGTCCACGAGCACCTATTGCATGGCAACGAACTGCCGAAGTCTTTGATTCGAAAAATTCCCCCAAACATTGACTCCAACACTGATAATATTAAGTCCCCCCCGGGCACACTCATTCGCCTCGAACGGCACCCGACTTCGAACAGTCACAATTCGCCTCGAACGGCACCCGACTTCGAACAGTCACAAATCGCCTCGAACGGCACCCGATCGCGAACGATCACAACTCGCCTCGAACGGCACAACTCGCCTCGAACGGCACAACTCACCTTACCTCAAATGGCTCGATCGCGAACGGTCGTCATTTGAGGTCCGCCACCTGATCATTGACTGCTACACATTACCTCAAATGGTTTGATCGCGAACGGTCGTCATTTGAGGACCGCCACTTGACCGCGCACTGTCGCACTTTACCTCGAATGACTCGATCCCGAACGGTCGTCATTTGAAGTTGAGCGCTTGACCTTGAACGGCCGCATTTCACCACAGATTACTCGATCCCGAACGATCGACACATGGATTTATGCATCTGACCGGACACTGTCGCACCTTACCTCGAATGACTCGATCGCGAACGGTCGTCATTTGAAGTTGGGCGCTTGACCTTGAACGGTCGTATTTCACCACAGATGACTCGATCCCGAACGATCGACACACGGATTTACGCGCTTGACCGCGCAGGGTCGCACTTTCCCTCGAATGACTCGATCGCGAACGGTCGTCATTTGAAGTTAGGCGCTTGACCATGAACGGCCGCGCTCCATCCCAAATAGCTCGATCTCGAACGATCGTCATTTGGGGCCATATAAAATATCAAGCTCTTTACAGGTTGATGACAGGATATGAACATCCAGCTCATGGCATTACAAAACACGCCTTCCTACCGCAAGGCATATTTTGGGGGGCAAAGTGTTATCCCATTTTTTGGACAAAACTGGAATATCGATGTTGTATGCATTTCCACCACGACCGGAACCAAGAAGAAGCAAGCAAGCGTACATGAGTCAGGGATTCACTCAAGGTTCAAATATAAAAGTTCATTTGGTGAAACAATGCGAGAGTCCACTCGGAATCAAAGGTCTAAAGTCTCATTCGGCAATCTCATTCGGCGCTGTTCATCCGGCATCCTACTCAGTTCATTCGGTATTTCCCATGTAATGCTGGTCCAAGCATTGCCGGACCACACCCACTCCAAGCCAATGCCGAACCAAGCCTCTCCACCTCAATACCGAACCAAAGCTTGCCTCCTCCATCACCGGACCAAACACCCCCCGAACCAGTGCCTCTCCACAAGCCACCGAACCATGCCACCACCGAACCAGCTCCAAATACTACTGCCGGTCCAACCTACCACCGAATCAACCTCTCTCCTACTAATTGCCGAACCAAAGCTTCGCCGAACCAAAGTTGCCAGGCCAGATTGCATCAGCCCAGGCCCACCAGCAGCTATAAGCATCCAAGACCCCTGCCCCCAGCCTCACTCTATAAATAGAGGGGCAGGGGTACAACAATGGGGGACAAGTTTTGAGACAAGTTTTGAGACAAGTTTGAGAGCTCAAGCCTGGAAGGAACTCTCAAACAACTTTAGATACTTGTAATCAAAGCTTTGTACTTGTAATCTGAAGAAAAAAGGAGAATAACATATAAAGTGGACGTAGGCACGTTCTTGCCGAACCACTATAAATCTGTGTGTCTTTTACATTTTAGTCCTTGCTTTTTACATATTTGCATAAATCACCCAAATCACTAAAAACAACATAAAATCAACCAACTCATACGCCTTTGGGTGTTTGCGGCCATTTTTTACGCAAACAATTGTTGTGAGTTATATTGTCCGACTGTATGATTGATTGTGATGGATGTCAATTGGTTGTTATTTGGATGATTGGATGTTTATTTATATATCCTGTTATCACCTTGTATATTATTTACAGTATATAAAACTGTTAATTGAATTATTTTGAATAAACTAAGAAATAGGTTGAAATGATTTATAACTATGATATTGTGATTTGGGGTGAAATGATATATATCCATTCCTGAAATTAAATTGAAATAACTGATCACTTGGCCATAGGAGAAAATTATATACGGACACCGGATTGCTTAAATTAAATGATTTTAAAAAGTTTGAATTTAAATTATTTAAATGATTTGATTTAAAGGACTAACATCAAATTTATGGAAATCGAATTATTTTCGAACTCGAGCTTGAAATGTGATATTAAAATTTGTTAAATGATTTTTTTTAAAAGATCGCACTTGAGATTGTGAAGTTATAATTGAAATATGATTTGGATTTCAGAAATTGGGTTGTCTTAAAGGTTTGGACTAATATTCAAACTTCGAGTTATTGCTAAGTAAAAGATATATACAACGATATTTCAAAACTGAGCTCGCAATTGAATTATATTTGAAATTTTGGATTATAAAATTGGATATTGAAAGTAAATTTGATTTAAGTAATTTAAATCGATATTTTGAAACCCAACTCGAATTTATATAAATTGAAATGGTTTAACATTGAGAATTGAATTGAAATTAATTCAAATTGGAATTGAATCTATTTAAATGGAAACGGAAATTGGATTGATTTGTATTGAGAAGATTTGGAAATTTAATCAGTTTGGCTTTGAAACTATTTTCAAATAAATTATTTTGATATAAACTATTTAAATCTATCTTTTTAAATATTCAAATTATATTTGATTTTCCAATCTATTTTGCCATATAAACCACTTTAACACTTAAAATATTTTATATTAAACCATTTTAACATTTAAACAATTTATATTAAATTATTTTAACCATTTAAACTATTTTTAACTATTTTAACCATTTAAACTATTTTTAATAATTATTTAAACTACTTTAAAACTACTCAAACTATTTTTCAAAAATTCGAACTGTTCAAGTGCTGAAATGTTTATAACTAAATCTTGGATTTAAATACAATTTGGGTCGAATTGGGTGAAATGGTATATTTTGAGTAAATATGATAATTTCAAAATGGATTTGATTTTGAAGCGAATATGATATTTTGATACCAAGTATGAACTATTTTGGAAATGTAAAAGAACCAACCGGTGTGTAAAATGATGTTTGTTTGTTAAAGGGACTGGGGCTGGATTTAGGCATACTTTCTATTGATACCGGAACCACTTTAATAACTGTGTACGTAGTGTGATGATCCAGAATGAAGTGGTTGGATTTGGCATCATTTGCTAGATTTGAAGCAACAGAATGATGATGGATTGGATTGGCACTTGTGCTAATTTGAAATGACTAAAACAAGAGCCATACCGGCCAAGTGGGTTAGCTACCCCGAGCGGACGCACTTCCTCGTATTACCATCATTTACATTGTGATTGATTGGTACAAACCCTCCGATTTTATGGGAGTGTTGGACGTGGTGGACGATCATGTATATGATACATTACCACCAGTCGGGAAGGGTAAACTGGTAGTATCCTACCTTGAGCATTGTCTAACGTGCCTTGCCATACTTTTATCCCCATATGAGATCACTACAATTTTGATTTAGTGTTGTCATATCATGGCGCATCCCTATCCACCGACGATTTACTGGTGTTTTATATGTAAATTGTACGACAATGCTTAAAAACGAGTTAAGGAAGATCAATGTAAAGCCTTAACGCTAAGAAAAATATTTATTTTATTGATTGGACATTATATTTGTAGCGTATTCTACTACATTTAAATATTTTAAAGGATCCTTAAGAGACAGAAAATCCCGTAACATCTCTTGAGTTACTGCACGCACGTTATACACTAGATAGGAGATGTGAAATCCCGTAAACATCTCTAACGCTATCACACTCATGTTATATTGATTATTGAATTGACTTACATAAAGATATTTTAGTCTTGACTCGAGTGTTTTGTCTTTTCATTACCCTCGGTTCAATCTTGAGTTTTTCAGCGTATCGAAGATTATTCTTTGGAGGATGAAGATGAAGATTTGTATATTATTACTAGTGTTATTCCATCATGTTTGTTCCACTGCACTATTTTATTTATTCTGTTGTATATATAACTCTGATAAATGTTACATATATTATAATTAAAAGTATAGTAAACATGTAACGACCCACAAATCCGTACCCCTTGAGTCATCACTATTCTAACTAAATCAACTCAAGTTGTACAGAAATACGAACCGTTTGGTTTAAAGAAGAAGAGGTAGATGGAGAAAATAGGAATCAACAACAGAATCTAACCATCGCAGCGGAATAAAATATAATAGATAATAAATAATCTTTACTCAAAGATCAAATAAATCAATTTATATATTACATCATCAGAGTACATCAATCACAGCTCAATATCAATAACATACATCTAGATACACATCTAATCTATACAGCGGCATATATATAAAACAAGTACGGAAGTGCGTATCGTCATCCAGCTCGTCTCTTGAGCTCAACAACATCATATCCTGTATCCTATAATACTCGGTCTGACCCGAGCATTACAGTTAAATAACACCCGAGTCAGTCTGGAATACCAGCGTGAGAAAATCACACTCAATTGATTATTAAAGTTTCAAAAATCCTTTGAAAACAAAAGCATCTCATAAGACCACGCCACAAATAAACATGTCGGGTTTTTACTTTACGATAGCTAAAACAATTTTTATAGAAATCCTCTGATATTATAATAGGGTCTATATACAAATACTTATAAAATAGCCGAAATTGTTACATTATTAAATTCCATCTACTAGCCACAGAGGGGTTAATACAAACAAAACTCGTACAAGGCTCGTAGGGAGAATGGATTTCCAACTAATGACTAGGCACTGGGTACCACCTGTCACAGTACGTGGCCTAGATCACAGTACCGAGGAGTACGCCCACTCCCCTGCAACACAAGACCAGAACTACCCCTTACTGGATAATCCCGAGTGAGATCACCCCGCTGTTCGGCTCAGCAACCGCCCACTCAGCCGAAATAAGAAGGGACATCTAGACAGGGATGACCTCACCCTGCTTGGGTGCTACCCACGTAGCCATGCTACATAACCCCTGATTTTCAGTCATTCCCATTTGATGAGGCTTGTGGCTAAGCGTTACCTTTTTAGAACATATCCCTTAGAATGCTCATCGTCCACCTGACGATGTTTCGCAAGCATTCATCCATACAAGTCCGTCCCGGGTTCGAACGGAACCAAAGGCACTACTCCTACTACATCCATTTTGGAAATATCCTCAGGATTAGTAGCGACTAGCCCTTGCACTTCACTGCTCCAACTTCGACTCCGAACTCTTGTTTTCCACACGAAAATGTACAAACCGGATCGAAGTGGTTTTTGAGAAATTAATCTCGATCCCGGTCTCTTCGAAACGATCAACGTAGTTGTCCAATATTGATAGTCGGTGGTTTAACTATCAATTAATATTCACAAACATCCATCAACCAATAAATAATTTCCCAAATTATTTGTTAATCCCAAAAATATCTTCACAAGATATATTTCCACTTTTCAATCCTTTTGAAAACAGTTTCAAACTATCTTCCTTTCCTCAGAATAAATTCCAAGTATTTCCATTTCCACTGGAACACCAAACGCAAAACTTTAGATTTTTAAAATAGTTTAAAAACACTTTATTGTAAAATATATTTAACATTTAATTTAGAAAAAATTACTTTAATACTTAATTTAAAATAATACTCTAAAAATAACTAAAATAAGGTTACCTTATAACTATACATTAGATTTTCTTCTTTAAAATACCAAATCATTCTTTAAATAATTATTACAAAAATGGATTAAAATAAAATACTTACTTTGGAATTTACATTAAAACATTTAAGTTAAGACTACTTCAATAATTGGCTAAAATATATACTATATGAATATTTGAAAATAGGGTTACTTTATAAAATATAATACTAGGTTTTCACTTTTAAAACAAAATTACTAAGTCACTTTTTATAAATAATTACTATGGTAATGGATTTGAATAATTATTTACTTTAGAATTTTGATATTTAGAAATAATAAATTCCTAAAATATACTTTTTTTAAACAACATTAAAACCTTTATTTTATTTTAAAAACTTACTTTGAAAACGTACTTGGCTATCCAGAGAAATATACTTCTCTTCACATTCTTCTTGAAATTTCCAATTCCAAGCACTTGAATCAATTTTCAAATTGATTTTCAATTTACTTCCCTTTATTTCATAATCTATTAATTTCAGATTTTATTTCTTAATTATGATTTAAAATATTTTTAACTGAGAATACAAATTTTTGGTTTCTCAAATTACTTCTTTATTCTTTTAAATAAATATAAAACTTTAAATTTTAAAATAATTCTTTATTCCTTTAATTGATATCACTTAAGTTTACTATTTATTAATTTCTACTTATTCAAATCCTTTTTCCTCCGTACTCGAAATTATTTATTAGTATTCTAATTTCATTTCCATTGCTTCCAATTCATTCTTAATTTATTCAAATTCAGTATAATTATTTTACTTAAAATTTACTCTTTTATTTTCTTTTCAAAAATCCAATTCTATATATTTCGATAACTCAGTGCACCAAAATATATTCAAACAAATCATAGCAATCAATATTTCCAATTAACAATAATATTCATCACAGAATATCAAATATCCATAACACAGAATAATGAACAATTCTAAATAATTTTGAGGAATCCTGTTGGATCCCTCCAACCTGTTTTCCCTGCATCTACAGAAGTTAGCACAATATAAAATACCAATTCCACAGTATACCATACTATAGCACATAAATCAATTTAACCATTCAAACAATTATTTAAATTTAATCATTTAAATTAAAATTCAAATTCAACCGAGTGAGATTAACTCACCTTTCCTTTGCTATTTGCAATCCATTCCAAACTGGCTTGTTTCCTTGATTTTTAAAACCTTGTATAACAATTCACGGTTTATTATTATTTGAACCAATCAAACAATTATTCACAATTTATTTATTTTATTTAACTAATGATTAAATTTTAACCTTAAATTTAATTTAACCAAAATAGTAAATTTTAAACCAATTTTCCTTTCATAAATTACTTAAAATAATTAAGTAAGTTAAGAGTGCACACAAGTATAAAATTTTCTTTTCCATTCCGGTTTAAACCTGATTACAATAACAATATCTTACCTTATTTACATTTTCTTTTCTAACCAGACAATTTCCATTTCTAAGTTTACATTTTCAAAATCTTACGTATTTACATATATTTCTATCTACTGTTAAATCTTTTATTCTCGTTTTATTTTTAAAAATATCTTTCTGATCTTTACGTTTGTAAATAAAAATATGCATATAAATATACTCCACTATTGTATATTTTTCTTTCTGTAAATCAAAATAGCAATAACCGAGTTTAAATCAATTATCAGAAACAAAGAAAATCAAATCTCAGCTCGTCGACCCTCAGACGCGAATCCCAAACCACCATCTCCACCAAGTTGCCCCCACTTCGAAACCCACCAACCCGATTGCGACGCCTAAAAACTTGAGACCCCAAGGCTACGGCTCGAATTCATCTCGTCGCCAGAACACTGCTTGAACCCAACCTCCTCGACATCGCGAAACCCTCAAATCTTGGCCTCGATTATACCTCACGTACACGAGAGCCACTCGAGATTCAGACGTCACCCTGAAGTCGCGACTTCGACCGCGAACGCAAGCTCGAACGAACCCCCCTCTTTTCCACGAAGTCGAACAGAACGAAAATCGAAAAAGGAGGAAAACAAATCGCGAATGAACTGGAAGAATTGGAGAGGAATCGCGGCCATTATTTTCTTTTTTCTTCGAACCAGAGGAAATCGTTTCTTCGGCCATTACTTTGTTATAGAGATTCGAATTTGGTTTCTGAATTTACCTGCTTGCGTGAGATATTAAAATGAAAACGAGGGGAGACAAGAGGAGACAAGACGCGATGCTTTTCAGAGTACAGGGTGGCTTGTCTCAGATAATAGTTCGGCCTAGTTTAAGTTTAGGGTTGCAGATATGATTTTGATTTTATTTTTAAATATCGACTTTTCGATATAAATTCAACGCGTTTACCCATCGTATGCTCACACAACGACTCCAAATGCTACGAAAATTGAGATCCGATAATAATTCAATATTCCGGACGCAATGGAACTGGTTTTATCAAATTCCGAGACTGTGTTTCGGAAGACTATTTTTAAATTCAATTTAAACGATATATTTTTAAAACCGAACAAAACGCTATTAATTTCAATTTTACAACTTCTATTATCTTTAGTATTATCAATATAAATTTTATAAGCCTACAAATTATTTTTAACAGGCTTAAAACTCCATATTCAACATTTTACCCAACTTCAAATTATTTAATCTAATAATTAAATTACACAAATAAATAGTGATATTTGAAATTCAAGTTAAAAATTAACTTTTAAATATTTAAAATCAATTATGTATTCCAATTTTAAATGCTTTAAAAAAATTATGGGTCGTCACATTCCTCCCCCCTTAAAAGAATTTCGTCCCCGAAATTACTAGTTAGGAAGAATGGTCCAATACCCATTTATTTATCCCCAAAACCAAACAATTCAACATCCTACCAACTATCTTTTATAAAGACCCATTACCATTTTTACTAACTTCCCCAACTTTCCCATACTTTCAGACAATATTACTTACTCAATCATTCAAATTTAAATTTTAAATCAAATTTGAAATTATCAGAATTTTCTTAAAATTTTTCTAACTCTCTAAATTTCCGAAAAATTTCGCCAGCGTCTCCTTTGCGCGCTAGCTCGGTACAGCTACAAAAAGGCTCTACGGCCCCCAAATCTCAAAAACAAAACAAAAAGCCAAGTGGCTAGATCCAAAAACCCAATCAAATTTCATAGAAGTTTAAACACATATCTTTTTAGTCGGGCAATTCAAATTTATCTTCTGAAGTCAAACCAATTTTCCCCTGCTTGTAAATACCTGTATATCCCACTTAGTAATAATATCCAATCACAACATTCAAAATCATTTGTTTGACTTCTTTTACATATTTTCAATATTTGTTTTACTTAAGCCCGTACGATGCACATACATCATCCGTACACAATACTGAATCTGATCGCTTACTCGATCACACAATTTCACTTCCGAACTAGTATCGTCCACCCGACTTCCTAGTGCGACTCAGATCTGGTTTCTTGATCAAAAACCGTTATTCTCCTTACATAGTCATAACTATGATAGAGAATTTTCAGAGTCAATCAAAATTCCATATCCAGGATCGCCGTAAAAAATCGAGTGAAAAATCCTAACTCGGATCGATAAAATTATCTCAAAATTCTGTGCTCGAATCTGGATCAAATAGCTATGCGAATAAAATAATATACGTACATCCTACGTATTTGCCCCAATTGAATATCAACTATATCAATTTCCTTTTTATTCTCATTTATTTTGATTGTTATTCACTTATTCTCACTTTCCCTTGTCACAACTTCCAGTTTTTATTTAATCAATTTGGATACCAATTCCAAATAAATTCAATTTGCTTCAATTTGCGAATTAATTTCAAACCTCAATACTTTTATTCTTATATTTCATTTTCAATTTTACTTGATTTTAATTCACCTTCCAATTCAAAATATTGAGTTCAATTCATCTCATTTCAAACGATATTCGATTAATCATTCCTTGAATTAATTTCACTTGCTAATTTGTTTTTATATCTCGAATAAAAGTTTGTTTGCAAACTTTTTCTATCTTTAATTTCTTTGAACAATATCTTCAGTGCATCTTACTTTACTTATACAATTTAAATTAGATTTCAACATTCAGTTATAATTCTATTTGCTTATGAATTTTAAATCATTTGTCGTGAGTGAAAATTTTAAAAAAAAATCTAACTCCCAAAATTTTTGCAGAGTCTCCTTTGTACGGAGGAGTATTTGCAATTTGACAAGAGATATAAATATATATACATCGACACACACGGTCGGAAAACAGAAAAACAGTTCATATTTCCTATTTGTATTGCGTAGGCGTACCTTATTTAGCATTTTTAAGCAAGTGGCTATTTATTTAGCATTTTGCGTGATCAAATCCAGCCACACGACTCTCCTGTACCTGTACTTACTCAATTTAAACTTGTAATTGACAAATATACAAAGTTTATAGCATTTCACTTATATATAAATAACTAAAACATGGATTCTATGAACAGTGCATACTATATACTTCCATAAGCACATATGAAATATTTAGACACTTATTTTGAATGCTTCCAAACAATATTCAAACCATCCTATTCAATTTAAATGATTACACCACTCTCTACATAACTCAATTTCATTCTTAGTCCAAACAAACTCATTTAAAATGAAGTAATCCCAAAAGCAATCCAACTCCTATTTTTCCGAAGTCAAATCCTCATTAATATAACTTACGTTAATTAACTCAATTACTAATTTCATTTCATTTACCAAACAATTTTTATTCAAAATCATTTCATAAAACTCGACACACCCATTTCACAATTTTACTTAAATCAAGCTTTTATTCAAATATTACTTAAGTTATTTTATTTTTCGTCAAGTTATTTCAACTTTAAAACTCAAGTTATATATATATTTCATAAGCACTTTCCAATTTCAATCCTTAATTTGATTCCAATTACCAACTAATTTCATCTACTAACTAATTTAAATTAGTTTATTTAGTCAACCATTTTGAATTTCATACTTCCAATTATATTCAATTCACCAACAATCCAAGCTGAATTCATTTACACTTCATTGTTTACATTCAATTTATTTTTCATCCAAACAAGCCTATATTTATTACAATTGATTCAAAAACCAATTTTATTGGCTTCTTTTAATCCATAGAATTTATATATTCTCGTTTACGTCAAACGACAATTATTTTTATGCAAATTCAGTGGATTTACTTAAAGAATATCCATTCCTGTTTATAACTATTTTAAATTAATACCAATTCAATCTATACTTAATTTGATTTCATTTAAATTGATTTCATTTAAATTGATTCCGTTCAATTTATTTCGCATTCCATATCCACATTCAATTTATTTAAATCCTTTTATTAATCTTGGAACATTTCATATTGGTTACGTTAAATACTCATTTCATAATTTATTTGCAAACTAAACATTTGCCACATTAAATTGGTATTCGACGTCCATTTAACCAATTCTACCAATTAATTATTAATTTGTTTATTCAAGGTTTATTCCCAATATTTTATTTTTATCTCAAAACCATTTTAACTATTTTACTAGCGGTCAATTTATTTTATAATTTAAGTTTTGAATTTTTCATTCACTTCCCAATATTCAAATCAATATTATTTTGGCTTATTTATTTCACTTCTAAATTTTATAAATCACAAACTTATTTATTTTCATACTTTTCATCAATGGACTACCAATCCCATTCATGTTTTACTTTTAACTCGGAATTATACATTTTATTTAGCCAATATATTTTTATTATTCCATAAACATTTAAAATAAAATTCCAGAGTTCAAACAATTTTCCAAAATCTCAAAATCGCTTTTGCAATCAACTACATCCAAAATCCTTTGGCAAATTCAATTATCCCTTTGAATTTCAAAACCAAACCCAGTTCGCAAACAATTCCAATTTAAAACAATTTGGTAGCAATTTCTCTTCTAGATACGCGAAAATGAACATCGATGATGCTGCAGTCATTACCGAAATTATTTTCCAGCGACCGAAAGAGAATTAGATGCTTTTATCTCTTTAAAATCCCTTTCAAATATTTTTAATTTCTAAATCTCAAAAGAATTCAAATTCAACACAAAAATATTTCCAAAATATTACTATTATTCCTCCAACCCCATTGAAAACCGTTTTCAAACCCAAAGGAATTTATTTTTTTCCCAAAAATTCCAAATTACAATTCCTTTAAATCTATATTCAAACATTCTCTGGAATTTTATCTCATTTCAATTTCAAATGTTTCTCTGGAATTCTATTTCAAAATTGTAATCTCCTTTACAGTTTACATTAACAAATCTCATTTGTATATGAAGTTCATTTCAATTTATAAATTACATTTATAATCCATATTTCAAATTCCATTTTGTTATATAAATTTATTCTTCAACTTTAGTTATAAGTTTTCAATTTCTTATTCAATTTCTACACAATATTTTTAATAATTTAATATTATCATTCTTTAACAATCAAGCATTCAAATACTATAATACTTATATAAAAATTATATCTTTTATATACAAAAATAATTTGGGTAAAATTATTTCATTTACCCTTATTTTAAAACAATATTGTGTCGAATTGTCCTATTCAAGTGTTTAGTGATCCCTATCAATAACGTTAATTACTCGTATTGACCAGAATCCTTAAACTACTCAATAAACCAATCAACACAATATAAAATCATTTTATATTCACTAACAAATACGCGCTCATATCTATTAATACGCTCAAACTCAGTCTAGAGTACTATTGACTCTATTTCAATGAGTAATTCCCACCAGAGCCAAGGTTCTCGCTATCCTATGCTCTGATACCAACTGTAACGACCCGCAAATCCGTACCACTTAAGTCATCACTGTTCTAACTAAATCAACTCAAGTTGTAAAGAAATACGAACCATTTGGGTTAAAGAAGAAGAGGTAGAAGGAGAAAATAGGAATCAACAACAGAATCTAAGCATCGCAGCAGAATAAAATATAATAGATAATAAATGATATTTACTCAAAGATCAAATATATCAGTTTATATATTACATCATCAGAGTACATCAATCACAGCTCAATATCAATAACATACATCCGGATACACAGCTACTCTATACACCGGCATATATATATAACAAGTACCGAAGTACGTATCGTCATCCAGCTCGTCTCCTGAGGTCCACATCATCATATCCTGTATCCTATAATACTCGGTCTGACCCGAGCATTACAGTTAAAAAACACCAGAGTCAGTCTGGAATACCAGCGTGAGAAAATCACACTTAATTGATTATTAAAGTTTCAAAAATTCTTTGAAAACAAAAGCATCTCGTAAGACCACGCCATAAATAAACATATCGGGTTTTTACCTTACGATAGCTAAAACAAGTTTTATAGAAATCCTCTGATATTATAATAAGGTCTATATACAAATACTTATAAAATAGCCAAAATTGTTACATTATTAAATTCCAGCTACTAGCCACAGAGTGGGTAATACAAACAAAACTCGTACAAGGCTCGTAGGGAGAATGGATTTCCAACTAATGACTAGGCCCTGGGGTACCACCTGTCACAGTACGTGGCCTAGATCACAGTACCGAGGAGTACGCCCGCTCCCCTGCAACACATGACCGGAACTACCCCTTACTGGATAATCCCGAGTGAGATCACCCCGCGGTTGGGATCAGCAACCGCCCACTAAGCCGAAATAAAAAGGGACATCTAGACAGGGATGACCTCACCCTGGTTGGGTGCTACCCACGTAGCCTTGCTGCATAACCCCTGATTTTCAGTCATTCCTATTTGATGAGGCTTGAAGCTAAGCGTTACCTTTTTAGAACATATCCCTTAGAATGCTTATCGTCCACCTGACGATGTTTCGCAAGCATTCATCCATACAAGTCCGTCCCGGGTTCGAACGGAACCGAAGGCACTACTCCTACTACATCCATTTTGGAAATATCCTCAGGATTAGTAGCGACTAGCCCTTGCACTTCACTGCTCCAACTTCGACTCCGAACTCTTGTTTTCCATACGAAAACGTACAAACCGGATCGAAGTGGTTTTCGAGAAATTAATCTCGATCCCGGTCTCTTCGAAATGATCAACGTAGTTGTCCAATATTGATAGTTGGTGGTTTAACTATCAATTAATATGCACAAACATCCATCAATCAATAAATAATTTCCCAAATTATTTGTTAATCCCAAAAATATCTTCACAAGATATATTTCCACTTTTCAATCCTTTTGAAAATAGTTTCAAACTCTCTTCCTTCCCTCAGAATAAATTCCAAGTATTTCCATTTCCACTGGAATCACCAAACACAAAACTTTAGATTTTTAAAAAAAATTTAAAAACACTTTATTGTAAAATATATTTAGCATTTAATTTAGAAAAAATTACTTTAATACTTAATTTAAAATAATACTCTAGAAATAACTAAAATAAGGTCACCTTATAACTATACATTAGATTTTCTTCTTTAAAATACCAAATCATTCTTTAAATAATTATTACGAAAATGGATTAAAATAAAATACTTACTTTGGAATTTACTTTAAAACATTTAAGTTAAGAATACTTCAATAATTGGCTAAAATATATACTATATGAATATTTGAAAATAGGGTTACTTTATAAAATATAAAACTAGGTTTTCACTTTTAAAACAGAATTACTAAGTCACTTTTTATAAATAATTACTATGGTAATGGATTTGAATAATTATTTACTTTAGAATTTTGATATTTAGAAATAACAAATTCCTAAAACATACTTTTTTTTTAAACAACATTAAAACCTTTATTTTATTTTAAAAACTTACTTTGAAAACATACTTGGCTATCCAGAGAAATATACTTCTCTTCACATTCTTCTTGAAATTTCCAATTCCAAACACTTGAATCAATTTTCAAATTGATTTCCAATTTACTTCCCTTTATTTCATAATCTGCTAATTTCAGATTTTATTTCTTAATTATGATTTAAAATCTTTTTTACTGAGAATACAAATTTTTGGTTTCTCAAATTACTTCTTTATTCTTTTAAATAAATTTAAAACTTTAAATTTTAAAATAATTCTTTATTCCTTTAATTGAATCACTTAAGTTTACTATTTATTAAATTCTGCTTATTCAAATCCTTTTTCCTCCGTACTCGAAATTATTTATTAGTATTCTAATGTCATTTCCATTCCTTCCAATTCATTCTTAATTTATTCAAATTCACTATAATTATTTTACTTAAAATTTACTCTTTTATTTTCTTTTCAAAAATCCAATTCTATATATTTCGATAACTCAATGCACCAAAATATATTCAAACAAATCATAGCAATCAATATTTCCAATTAACAATAATATTCATCACGGAATATCAAATATCCATAGCACAGAATATCGAACAATTCTAAATCATTTTGAGGAATCCTGTTGGATCCCTCCAACCTGTTTTCCCTGCATCCACAGAAGTTAGCACAATATAAAATACCAATTCCATAATATACCATACTATAGCATATAAATCAATTTAACCATTTAAACAATTATTTAAATTTAATCATTTAAATTAAAATTAAAATTCAACCGAGTGAAATTAACTCACCTTTCCTTTGCTGTTTGCAATCCATTCCAAACTGGCATGTTTCCTCGATTTTTAAAACCTTGTATAATAATTCAAAGTTTATTATTATTTGAACCAATCAAACAATTATTCACAATTTATTTATTTTGTTTAACAAATGAATAAATTTTAACCTTAAATTTAATTTGACCAAAATAGTAAATTTTAAACCAATTTTCCTTTCATAAATCACTTAAAATAATTAAGTAAGTTAAGCGTGCACACAAGTATAAAATTTTCTTTTCCATTCCAGTTTAAACCTGATTACAATAACTATATCTAACCTCATTTAAATTTTCTTTTCTAACAAGACAATTTCCATTTCTAATTTTACATTTTCAAAATTTTACCTATTTACATACATTTCTGTTTACTGTTAAGTCTTTTCTTCTCTTTTCATTTTTAAAAATATCTTTCTAATCTTTGCGTTTGTATATAAAAGTATGCATATAAATATACTTCACTTTTGTATATTTTTCTTTCTGTAAATCAAAATAGCAATAACCGAGTTTAAATAAATTATCAGAAACAAATAAAATCAAATCTCAGCTCATCGACCCTCAGAGGCGAATCCCAAACCACCATCTCCACCAAATCGCCCCCACTTCGAAACCCACCAACCCGATTAGGACGCCTAAAAACTTGAGATCCCAAGGCTACGGCTCGAATTCATCTCGTCGCCAGAACATGGTTTGAATCCGACCTCCTCAACATCGCGAAACCCTCAAATCTCGGCCTCGATTATACTTCGCGTACACGAGAGCTACTCGAGATTCAGACGTCACCCTGAAGTCGCGACTTCAAACGAACCCCCCTCTTTTCCACGAAGTCGAACAGAACGAAAATCGAAAAAGGAGGAAAACAAATCGCGAATGAACTGGAAGAATTGGAGAGGAATCGCGGCCATTATTTTCTTTTTTCTTCGAACCTGAGGAAATCGTTTCTTCGGCCATTAGTTTGTTACTGAGATTCGAATTTGGTTTCTGAATTTACCTGCTTGCGTGAGATATTAAAACGAAAACGAGGGGAGACAAGACGAGATGTTTTTCAGAGTATCGGGTGGCTTGTCTCATATAATAGTTTGGCCTAGTTTAAGTTTAGGGTTGCAGATATGATTTTTGTTTTTTTTTATATATCGACTTTTCGATATAAATTTCAACGCGTTTACTCATCGTATGCTCACACAATGACTCCAAATGCTACGAAAATTGAGATCCGATAATAATTCAATATTACAGACCCAATGGAACTGCTTTTGTCAAATTCTGAGACGGTGTCTCGGAAGACTATTTTTAAATTCAATTTAAACGATATATTTTTAAAACTGAACAAAACACTATTAATTTCAATTTTACAACTTCTATTATCTTTAGTATTGTCAATATAAATTTTATAAGCCTACAAATTATTTTTAACAGGCTTAAAACACCATATTCAACATTTTACCCAACTTCAAATTATTTAATATAATAATTAAATTACCCAAATAAATAGTGATATTTGAAATTCAAGTTAAAAATTAACTTTTAAATATTTCAAATCAATTAAATATTCCAATTTTAAATGCTTAAAAAAATTCCGGGTCGTCACAAAACAGCTTCATGAACTGTTTATTTGATTATTATATTTTGTCATTCTGCTGCTAGATTCTGTGTTTGTTTCCTTCATCTTTTCTTATTTTTCTTAATTAACCTCATTGATTATCTATGTTCCGAATTGTTTGAATCAGACATGTGTGGATTATTGTCGATTTAAACCTTCCAAGATATGGGTCATTATAGCTGATATCAGAACTTTGGTTTAGCGATAACCTTAGCTTTGTGGAGTTTGACTCATTAGATATAGGGTCAGTAGTACCCTAGAATGAGTTTGTGTGTATATATATGAGCGCGTATTTGTTAGTGAATATAAAAGTTGTTTATATTGTGTTGATTGATTAGTTGAGTGGCTTAAGGATTCTAGTCAACATAAGTAATTAACGTTATTGATAGGGATCTCTAAACACTTGAACAGAATAATTTGACATAGTATTGTTTTGAAATTAGGTAAATGAAATAATTTTACCCTGATTATACATTACATATAAAGGAAAAAAATTTGGAAATTATTATGGTATATATAGTATGTTTGGTTGTTAGGAATGATAATATTGATTATTATCATTGATTGGTTGTTGTGCCTTAATAAAAGATGTTTAAAATAAATAATGATAAAACCTTTGTGAAATGTTTTAAGGAAGTGAAATTTTGAAAATATAATTATGACTTATAAATTAAAATGGATTTACATTGAGAATTTTGAATCTAAGTCCCGGAGATTTTGAAATGTGTTCCAAAGTGTTTTGGAAATAATAATGATAGCATTATTTTAGATGTGTTTTTTGAATAAGAACGGTTTTTTTTCAAAAGAAATAAAAGAAGTGAACTTACTTCGGTCGTTGGAAATAATTCCATTGATGATCATGGCATCATCAGTGTTCATTTTCGAGTTTCTAAGTGATGGATTGCTACCTTAATAATTTGCTAATGTAGTCTTTTTTTGATAAACAAGTTTTTTATTTTAAGAAATTTAAATTTTTTGATTTGATATAAAAGTGAGATATGTGTGTGTATGTGTATATATATGATTTCAAATTGATTTGAAATTAAACCGGGCATTTAGATTCTGAAATTTTCTATCTAAGTGTTGTGAAATATATAAAAATAAGCTTTGAACTTATAAATTTGAGAAATGATATAGATAAGAGAAGAAATTGTGAAATTGAGATATGAGATTAAATTTAACTTAAGAAAAGTTAAGTGAAGAGATTGGGGTAGTAGAACAAATTAGTGAAGTGAACAAATTAAGTGAATCAAATTGAACTAATAAAGTGAAATTTGGAAATTTAGCATAAGTAGGGCTAAATAAAATAAAATTGTGGAAATGGAATTTATTGATATTTGAAATAATTAACGGAATGGGCTAACTGAACTAACTAATTTAATTAGTGAGTAAATATGGTTTAGGATATGGTTGATAACATTCAACTTTTAAAATTGGGAGATAAATTAAGTTAAATGGAATTGAATTTGAATTTGAATAGAAGTGAATATAAATTTAAGTGGTGAAGTAGTGATAAACATAAGAACCTTTGTATAAAAATGTTTATAATTGACTTAAGAACATTTGATGAAAAAATTCTTAAGAGATAATTATTATTGAAAAAATACTTTAAGCAATGTGAATAATGCAATGTGGACGATAATTGTGAATAGTTGAATGGAAATAAAATAAATGTAAACAAAGGAATTTGGTATAGTTAAGTATCAATAGAAATAAACATGTAAGTTATATGTATGTTTGCATAACGATTTGATCCAGATTCGAGAATATAATTACGAGAAAATATATATCAATCCGATTTAGGATTTTTCACTCGATTCTCGACGGCGAACTCTGGATATGAATTTTTGATTTGATTATGGAATTCTCTATCATAATATATAGCTATGCAAGGAGAATAATGGTTTTTGATCAAGGAAACAAATCTAAGTCCGTAGAGAGTGGTGTGAACAATACTGGTTCAGAAGTGAAATTATGTGATCGATTGAGCGATCAGATTTGATATTGCGTATGGATGGTACATGCACATCGTACGGGCTTAAGTAAAGAAAATATTGGATATTGAAAGTTAAAAATATAAAATGATTTTAAATTATATGATTGGATATCATTGGTAAATAAGATGCAGGTATTTAAAAACAAGAAAATTTTGGATTGCCCGACAAAAAGGTACATGTTTATTTTGTCATTTGATTTGATGGTTTTATGATTAAACCACTTGGCTTTTGTTTTTCTTTTGTTGGTTTGGGACCCATAGTGGCGTTTTGTAGTTGTTCTGATCTGGCTGCGCAAAGGAAAAGCTGGTGAAATTTTTTGAAAATTTAAGGAGACAAAAAATTTTGAATTTTTTTTGAAAACAGAAATTTGATTTTGGATTAAAAATTGAAATGATTAAGTAAACAGTATTATTTGGAATCCATGGATGAATTGGGAATTAGTAAAATGACACTGTGGTTTCAACAAATTGATTTTGGAAAGTTGTTTCAACTAATTTGTTTTGGGAAAGTTAATGGTTTTAGGCCGTTCTTCTTACCTTGGCAATTTCAGGGACGAAATTCTTATAAGGGGGAAGGAATGTAACGACCCAGAATTTTGGGTTATTTGAAATTATTTATTTAATTGATTTTAAATATTGTAAAGTAAAATTTTAGGGATTTAATAATGATTTCAAAAATAATTATTTATTGATAGTTTAATTGTTAAATTAAATAATTTAAATCTTGAAAATAATTTAAATCTTGGATTTTATTTTTAAAAAGTTACTTTAAAGTCTTATTAAATTTATATTCATAAGAATGATGGTAATAGAACTTTTAAATTGAATTGAAAAGTGATTTACTCAATTTTAAAAATAACTCGTTTAAATTAACATATAAAAATAGCCTTACGGGGAATAGTCTCGGATTTCGATGTAACCAGCTCCATTGGATCCGTAATAGTGTATTATTATAGTATTTCAAAATTCATAGCGTTTGGAGTTATCATTTAGTCTTACGGGATAGAAACGCGTTGAATTTAATACCGAAAATTCAATTTAATAATTGGGTCCAAAAAGCTATATATTCTATACGATCGAATTAGGACTTGAAACTTGTTCCATCGCATTCGAAATAAGGGTATAACATTGCAAATGCCTAGTCGCATGCCTCGATAGGAGTTTAAAATTTTAAGCTGCGCTAAACGAGATATTTGTAATTAAAATAATATGTATATATATATATATTGATTGGACTAGGCTGTCACTTTCCTTCATCTCAGCCGTTTCCATCAGCCACCCTACAGCCATTATCTACATTTCATTTCTCTTATTTAAACCAAGCAGCAAAGCAAGCTTCACATTTCAAAACAAAAGACAAGATAGTAAAAGAAAAAATGAAGCAAAGTTTAAAAATCGATTTCTCAAGATCTACTCAACGAAAAAATCCAAAACGAGCTTTAAAAATCTTATTTCGGGGAGATCTTCAATTTGATATGGAGTTTGTACGATGCGGTGGTCATTTGGGTTGATCGGCTGTAAGAGGCGAATAGATTTTGAGACTAGGGCTTTAATTTTCGACAGATTGGTAGCATATTGGGAGGAGGCGGCTATGGATTCGAGTTCGTGGTGGATAGATGCACGCGTGGACGTAACTTTGGAAGGTGCGGTGAAGCAGAGGAGGTCGCGACCTATTTACGTGCGAAGGGGTGAAATGACATGTCGTGATTCATTTGAGTGGTTCGGGTGTTGGACTATAGTGATGGTCGTGGAGCTCTGGTGATGTGGAGTAGGTTGGTGAAGGCGGTTTTTGATTTTGTAGAGGGATGGTCACGTGTCAGTGGCATGCAAGCAAGAGGTTGACGGTGTACATGCGTTCATGTATAGGGTAATTAGAGTGGGGAAGAAAGGATCGTGGGCCTTGGACCGAGATGAATGAGTGGGTTGAAAGCTTTTGATGGTATTTAACTTGTAAATTGTAGCAATTAATTATTTAAACTAAATAGTGAATCTTATAAAATTTAATAACTCTCACATACGAGGTCGAATCGAGGCATGGATTTTTGTGTGAGAATCATGATGATGAGAGCTCTGCAATGAAACTAGTTTGGACTTATTTGGAGACTGTTGAAATTGGACTAAAATCGAACGTCGTTCGGTTTTAGTTTCAAAACGGAACGCCTCATCGACAATAAAAAATAAGGGGTTTTATAACGCTCACAACATACTAGAATATTTTTATGCTAGTTAAATATGAAATTATGAAGTAATACAAATTTTTTGGTCGTTGTTGATGAATTTAATTGCCATTTGAATTAACTGTTAAAAAATTAAAATCGATAGTTAGATTTTAGATTGGAATTAATTACTAGTAAAATACTCGATATTGATAACTATGAAATTATTGTGAATTATATTGTCTGATTGTATGATTGATTGTAATGGATGCCAATTTACATATATTTGAATGATTGGATGTTTATTTATTTTATATATCTTGTTATCACCCTGTATATTATTTATAGTATATAAAATTGTAAATTGAATTATTTTGAATGGATTAAGCATCTCTCATCCTGTTCTCAGCCTCCTAAGTACAGTCTCTCTCATTGTCGCTCCACTGGACTTTCATTAATTTGACAATCTTGTTCCTTAGCCTCTTCTCATCTCTCACAGCTATACAAATTGGCTTTCTAACTATAGTCAAGTCCATCTCTACTACTAGATCCTGTAACATAGTTGATGCTATAGTAGTCATTGGGTCTTTAACACACTTTCTAAGATGAGAAACATGGAAACATCATGGACTCCTACCAAACTTTTTAGTAACTCTATTCTACATGCGAGTTTCCCAATCCTCTCTATAATATAGAAGGGACCAACATCTCCGGGCTAGTTTCCCTGACTTCACAAATCGTACCACACCCTTCATCGGTGATAAATTAATGAAAACTATATCTCCGACTAAGAATTCTAGGTCTTTATGACTTTTATCTACGTAACTTTTCTATCTTGACTGGGCTTCCTTCATTCTTTCTCGAATCAAATCAATCTTTTTGATGCCTTCCTAAACAAATCTGGTCCTAAGACCAATCTGTCTCCAGTTTCCAACCAACATGATGGGGATTTGCATGACCTCCCATTCAAAGATTCAAACGGAACCATTCCTGTGCTAGCCTGATAAATATTGTTATTGGAAAACTCAACCAAACGCAGATGATCTTCCTAAGATCCACTAAAGTCCAACACACAAGCTCTCGATAAATTCTCACAGTACCTTATTGAATCTCTCTGTCCGCCGATCCGTTTGAGGGTGATATGCAGTACCCATCTTGAGTTTGGTGCCTAATACATCCTTTAGACTCTATGAGGTTGTGAACAAAGCATCTTTATCGCTGACTATGCTACTAGGAACTCCATATAGTCTAACTATGTTCTTCTTAAACAACTTAGCTAAAACAGGTGTTGTCCTTGTTGACTTAACTGGAATGAAATGGGCACAATTGGTCAACCTATCCACTATGACGCATATAATTTCATTTCCCCTACTAGATCTTAGCAACCCGTCTATGAAATCCATGGAAGTAGAATCCCATTTCCAAACCGGAATATCCAACGGCTAAAGTAACCCAGTTGGCTTCTGATGCTCGGCTTTAACTTGCTGACAGTTCAAACACCGCTTCACCCATAAGCCAACATCCCTTTTCATTCCTTCCCTGATGAAACTTCTCTTCATATCCTGATACATCTTTGTTCCTCCTGGATGAATAGTGAATTTTGAACGATGGCATTCCTCCAAAACTTCCTTTCTTATGTCTCTCACATTTGGAATACACAACCTACCTTTCTTTCTCAACCAACCTTCTGGTCAAGGCTGAAATCCTTCAAGTCATTGCTCTCAGTTCCATCTCTTAACTTCCTGATCCGTTCAACTAAAATTGGATCCTCCTCCTGTTTAGAAGCAATCTTCTCAATCATTACTGGTCAGACTTCTAAACAAGATAATACAACAGTCTTTCCACTAGACCCAGCCTCGGATCTCCACTGAACTGTACAAGCTTTCAAGGCTTCCAAATCCTTCCACTCAGCAATCATCGCCAACATTACATTCTAATGCTTTCAGCTAAGTGCATCAACAACCTTGTTACATTTCTCGATGTGTACTCAATCCTAAAATCATAAGCAGCAATAACCTCTAACCACCTATGGTGTCTCATGTTTAGCCCCTTCTGAGAGAACAAATACTTCAATTACTTATGATCAGTATATAAATCAAACCTCTCTCCCGAAAGGCAATGCCTCTACACCTTCAACGCAAAAATCACTGCAGCCAAAATTAAATCATGCGTTGGATATCTTAATTCATGTGGTATAAGCTGTCTAGAAGCATAGGCAATCGCTTTACTTCTCCGCATCAACACAGCTCCTAATCCAGTTTCACATACATCCGTATAAACTACCAACTTATGATTTCTCTCCGGAACCACTAACACGGGTGCATGGTTCAATAAGTGTTTCAAGCTGTAAAATGCTTCGTCACACTTATAGGTCCAAACAAACTTCACATCCTTTCACTTAGCTTGGTCATCGATGCTGTTGTCCTTGAGAAATCCTTAATAAATCTCCTGTAATATGCAGCCAATTTGAGAAAACTCTTTTTCTCGGTCACTGTCTCCGGTCTCTTCCAACTATTCACCGCCTCAATCTTAGTCGGATCTATAGACAACCATTTTTATGAAACTACATGACCTAGAAACTTCACCTCCTTCATCTAGAAATGGCATTTCGAAAACTCGCCTTTAGCTGATGTTGCGTCTGTGTTTCAAACACAACCTAAGATGAACTTCATGCTCCTTCTCATCCTTAGAGTGTATCATAATATCATCTATGAAAACCAACATAAAATTATCCAAGTGCTCTTGGAAAATTCGGTTCATTAAGTCCAAAAAGAAAGCCGCCGCATTAGTGAGTCCGAACGACATAACTAACATTCTTAAGATCCATATCTTGTCCTAAACGCCGTCAAAAGTATACTGTCTTGAGCTACTCGAAGCTGATTAAAATCTGTCGCCAAATCCAATTGGGAAAATACCATAGCTCCACTCAGTTGGTCGTAAAATCATCAATTCTAGGCAACGAATATCGATTCTTTATCGTTCTCTCTTTCAACTTACGATAATTGATACATAGCCTTAATGATCCATCCGTCTTCTAAGCAAATACTACAGCTGCTCCCCAAGATGAACTACTCGGTCTGATAAAGCTTCTGCCTTTCAAATCCACCAACTACACCTTTAACTCCCTCATTTCTTTAGGAGTCATCCTGCTAGGCGGTTAACTTACCGATTCTGCTCTAGGCACCAAATCTATTTGAAACCCAATAGCTCATTTTGGTGGCAATCCAACTACCGGCTCGAAAACATCTACGAACTCTCTAACCTCATAGACGTAATTCAACTCATCTAACTCCACAACACCCAACAAAGCATTTACTTCACAACTAGGGTTTTCTACTGTATAATCTATCCGATCGGTACAATTAGGGAGTCTAAGCTATATTTTCCTATCATGGCAAAATATCCTAGCATCAAACTCACTTAACCCATCCACACCCAATACAGCTCTGAAGCCTACAAAGTCAAACACGTGCAAACAGCTAACAAAAGCATAGCAAATCAAACTCTAGGTTGTCACACTTCATCCCTAATGTCGTGCCGCATACCCTCCTATTGGATTTGCAACCCTTAATGAATTAACTAAATATGAGGGTTCTAGTTTAAGCTTATCTACCAAACATCAAGATATAAAAGAATGTGATGCACCAATATCAAACAAAATGCTATTAGACATACCATGGATCTGAAGCATACCTCCTAATACTACATTTCCCTTCTCTTGAGCCATTGGCTTTGAAGTAGTAGGCTCCAATGCATACACCTTGTCCTTTCCATCCCTATTTGGCTCCTTGCATTGATTCTTATAGTGGCCTATCTGGCCGCAGTTAAAGCATTTCACATTCTTCTTTTATGCAGGTTTCTTCCCTTTGCCTATTTGGCACTCGTAAGTATAATGACCCTTCTTGTCACACTTAAAAAAAACAACCTCAGATTTTCCTTTCTTTGTCGCCCCACCTTTTTAGCACCTTTCTTGTGGAAAAACTTCCTCTTATGACTCCGTCCCACTTAAAGCTCCTTAGCCTTATTCTTCCCCTGACAAGGAAGCATTTCTTCATGTCATAAAGCCATCTCCACAACCACATCACAAGGGTCTCTAATATGAGGTAAAATAGCCCTTGCCAACTCAGGCTTCAAACCTCTAATAAACTTCTCATTCCTTTTCATCACCGTGTCAACAGTTGTGTAGCCATATCTAGCCAACTCTTTCAACCTACTAGCATACTCCAGAAAAGACATTTCTCCTTGCTCTAGCTCAACAAACTTCCTGATCAAAACAGACTACGCCATCACCAACATGACTCACTTCTGAAACCTCCTTTTAAACTATGCCCATGTCAAAGTCTCTTCATCCACACCAATAGTTACACTATTCCACCAAAATAAGGCTGCCCCCGAAACTATCTCGACGCAAGCCTTTTCTTTTGCTCATCATTAGCCCTAAGTTTGCAAAGATTCTCTCACGGTGTAACAACCAGTTTTCTACTTCTATAGCATCTTCAGTCCCGACAAATGGCTTTCCTCCAAGCCTAGCGTTGTCTCTACTCAAATTGGCATAATGATTTACTACCTTGCTTCCTGTACTCCTCTTCCAATGTTTCCTCTGACAACCCCAGCGACAATCCCAGCTTGCATCATGTTCAAGAAAAACGGATACATAGCCCTCATGTCTACCTATAGGACTCCAGCACCAATAGTTTCAGCTTGACTGACCTTGGGTCCTCGTCGTATTGAGTCAGGCATTTCCATTGGTGGTGGTGCTATCCCCTCCTAGGTTAGTTCTACCTCTTCAAGCATCCATATCTGTATACAAACCTCGTGAGATATAGAAGAATAGCTAATAGATATAGAAAACTAGAAATATAACCTATACTTATATATAGCAAATACAAGTACGTTTCTATAGTGTTATCCCATACCCCAATCTTATTTTAATTCCTTAGGATTATGTTTTCAAAAAATAATTTTAGTTAAAGTATTTCATAAACCTATGCTCAGATACAAAGTTGTAACATCCCCTATTTGGAGGCCCGAAGCTAAGTGCTATAGATGTTGTAGTCATCCATAGTATTAAATTCAGGTGACCAAATACGATAATGTTAATGGTACAAATAATATCAGAAACACTTGAATATGAAACAAATCATAGATTTAAAAACAAAAATTTTCATTACATTTCAAAACACATGTTCCATTTTTAAATTACACAACCCCATTACGTTTCCCAGGTAAAGATCAAACATAATTATTACATAAATGGGCCAAGAGCGACATATGATGATGCCTTCTTAGTTGACCAAAGTACTATATAGTCACAAGTGACTAATTACATAAAGAGGAATCAAACAATAAAATATTAGCTCCTAAATAGTTATCCGTCAGCCACTTGCTCGTCTCCGGAAGTTTTATTCGCCAACCTGCAATGGCCTGTAAACCTCAACCCTCGGTCCACTCAACTTAATTTTGAGCACACAAGAGTTTAAGGGAAAAATATAAACTTCGAGTGTGACATAAAGCCTAGTTTGAATAATACTATACATCTCGGTTATTTGATATTAAGTGAGACCATGCCGCTTAGCGGAACGGGTGACCCTCGCTTATATTTTTTAAAACATACCTTTTACAAACCTTTTTGCTACAACCAAAATTGGTTAAAACCATAAACCATTATCATGTGAAGGTACATATCAGGTAATAAATGGAATATCTATCTAAGCACTATAGTTTTGTTTGGCTAACTATTAACCTTTGGCTGACTCGGGCCTACCAAACAATATAAACAAAATAATCTAACATCTGTTAGACACTTCATTTCTGGACGATCTGTCCTTAACTATTTTTTAAATTCATCTCTTCTAGATGGTCTGTCCTTATCTTAACATCTCCCAGGGTCACCTGATCCTAATGGTTTTGCGGGCTCACCAATAACTTATCTGTATACAAATATATTCCTTTCTATGTGTAATCATAATTTTAGTCTTACCTATGACAAAGCCCTACAAACTAGAATTTTAGACTAAATTAGTTGGGGATAATAGCTAATGTATAGGGCGCGACCCTATACCAGTCCCATCTGGTATTCTAATATCCAAGTCATTTTACTTAGGGATATATTCCCTTAATTTTCTGTGAAAACCTTTTCAAAATGATTTAAAATCTTTAAATCAAACTTAAACAAGAAAAATGCATATACCCTATGCTTTACTCAAAATCACCTTAGCTTGAGTTAAGGATTTGAGGTTTGAATAGCTTTTGATTTGACTAACCTTCTTCCTAAGTTTTTTCTTCCTCTAGTTCTCTAAAATGGTAGCCGACCTCTATGTTTTAATTTAAAAATGAGACTGAATAAGAGAATACACAGCTATAGGTTTAAGGTTTAGGGTATAAGGATTTTCCTTATTCCCATTTTCCCCCTACCTATTTCCTAACCCTTTATCTATTTTATTTTATGTTGTCTCATTTGATTTACTCATTTACGTGGCACAGCCGCCCCTATTAATCACCAGTCTCAATCCTTTAATCATCTCACATTTATTTTATTTAACTAATTAAATATCCTCAATAATGTAACTAAAAATATAGGGTGTTATAGTCAAGCTAGGATAGGGCTAGCAAAACTTCTAACCATTGCATTAATGTAATAAATTTTGCATCGCACACCTCGATCCACTAAAAAGTGAAAATAATCAAATTCCCGCTTTAGAACAAAATAAGTAATATTATAATAAACCTAAAATTTCAAGTCATAAATCCAAGTAATATAGATTAATATTTGTGCATAATATTGAATAATTTATCAATATCCGAATATCAAATACATGTTCTTCAATGAATTATCCAACATTATACTAGTGTTGAGTAAATAAATATACTCCATGCGGACGTCACATACCGCCCGGTGAAATACAATTATATACACAACGCACACTATTAATCGACATTAAATAAATATCCACTTCGCTTACAAATTCACTATCGCTTATTTTCACTTCCATTCATTATTCTTCATTTTCATTACTTCATAGTTCAACACAACAAATAATTCGACTTCATCTCATTCTTAACAATCTAATCAACAACTATCCATAGCATCAAAATATTAATTTTATTTAATTACTAATCAACGAGATGATGGGTTTTATTTAAATACATTTCACTTTGATTTTTCTCCTAGTTTTATGAAAACACTTTAATTTAATTTAACTAAACACATCTTTAATTTATTTTCTTCACTATTAAAATAACAATTTTCAATTGTCTCATCTAATTTCAAAATCCGTATTTTTAAAAAACTTATTTGGTTTCAAAGAAACCATTGTTCAAACTCATCAATAAATTTAAAACCTCTAAAATCCTTTCATTTTTAATTTCCACTTCATAATATAGAAATACTATAAAGAAGCTTATATTTTCCAAATACCTTTAAAACATCAAATCAAAAGAATATTCTCAATCCGAATATATTTCCAAATCCTAATACATAATTTCAAAATCATAATTTAAAATCCTCATTTATTTTCAAATCCTTTTAAACCTATTAGTCCATCAAATTAAATTTTTATATCAAATACAATAATATATATTGCTTCCAAAAACTCACTTAACAATACATATAACAAATCTTAGAAATGATTATTTTCATTCTACAAATAAATTGCATTCAATTTACAGTTACTTTAAACTATTCTTTTATAAACTTCCCTTTTATTAAATAAAAATTTACTTATCACTATAAAAATATTGATTCCAATCATTTCATAAATACACTTCTAATATTTTTAAGATTAACGTAAACAAAATTATAAATTCACTTATTTAATAAAATCCCAAAACTCATCATTTTCCAAATAATTTTTATTCACATAATCCTCAAATTTATTCCGTTTTTATCTCTTCCAAAAATCATTTCATTTTCTTTTCATTAATTACAACATTTTTAATATTAAATAAGAAATTCAGTTTAATATTCACTATTTACTTCCAAAATAATTTATTCATTTCCAGTTTTCATCTTTTAATTCATTCAATGTGTTTCGAAACAATTTAATATGTCATTCGTTTATTTGCAAACATCTGTTTATTAATTAAACATCACACAATGGGGTATAATTAACAATCAATCAATAATCGTTACACAACATGTAAATCATTATTCGGAATGCAATTCCATCCAATTCAAACTATTTCAACCATCAATGATCATCAAACAATCAATTTCATTCAATTAATCTATATTAACTAAGCATTCATTACCAAATCAATCAATAATAATAGTAGATACGAGCATTCAAAATGACAGTAGACGATATTTATGGGTTAACAAAATAATTCACTAGACCGAAGCTTGAAATTCCCAAATAAAAAATTAAATTACTCCAGCCTTTATATAATTGCCCTTCAGAATAATCGTTAAAGCCTCCAGCCACACACACAACCAGAGCCCAAATAGTAGCACTCGCTTCCACCACGTTAAGTACAGCTTCGCTCTCGCTGCCATTAACTGTTGTTGATCTTTGTTGCCTCGCGGTCAAGCATATGTATGCACATCCATCACCAACTGCCCCTTTCTCGAAACACAAAGGCCCGGATTGCCTTCCCTCAATCGCCATCCTCTTCAACAGCACGGCTTCCAAAATCATGTACGTTCATGATGTCGCCACTTCATATCGCACGTGAGAACTAGAGTTTCAGCTCGTAGTCGAGCTTGCCTTCGAGCACTTTCCACGATGTTTGACTATTCCAGTTTTGTGCACAAACCATTTTCCCCTTAAGTCATGATTTTATGATCTAGGGACGTAAGGGCTCAATGAATCTTTAAGGGTTTGAGTTGTCTAAGAAGTAGAGATTAGAGTCTTCCAAAAAGGAAGGGACTAAATTAAACTTGCTTAGGCTAAAATAGTTTTGGGCCTTGATTTAATTCAATTCATATCCTATGCATTTAAATTTGAATTTTTAATCCTTGAAATAAATTTCAGTCTAATATAAATAGATTCACACCCCATTCCATAAATTATATTCTCATAACTAACAATTTTATTCAATTCGATGTCGGTCCATTTTTATTTAATAATTCATTTTACTATTACAAAATAAATTTATTTTCTAACTATTTCAATCATATAAAAATTATTTACACTTTAATATTTTATATTGATTAAAATAATTAATTCAATTCGATAAATTATTTTAAAAGAATTTATCGGTTTAATTCAATTTATTACAACAAAATCTTTTACCAACAGAATTTAATTAACTAAAGTTATTTTCAAAACATCATCACAATTTGGATTCAAATACTTTTATTTTTATTAAATTTATTTATTTATAGGACGTAGAAAGCGGTACAACTACAGACTTCCTCTTAAGAAAATTGCTCCCTTGCAAGGTCTTATAGAAAAGTCAATATATACAACTCATACCCTTGCTTTCTTCATATTCAACACTCTTCTATCATACTTAAGCTAGTCAATCCACTATATGGCCCTTTAACTCCAACCCATCTTATTACATGCTATGATTTTAATAGATTCAAATAATAGCATTCCATTCTTTGCATCAATATATTTTGTGAAAGTATTTCTAAGTGTCGGATTTTTTGGAAATTTTCAAAAGAGTCTCCTTTATATGGATATTGTTCTGAAAAATCAAAACATAATATATCACAATATTTATATACACCCAACACGGGACATCCAAAATATGAGGAAGCAATATAACACAACATCATATATCAACATTGCATAAAAACGTACCATTTTATTAGAATTTTAAGCTATTTACCTTGCTATTAAGCATGCATAAATGAGCTATCACCGCCTAATAATACAAACAGTCCTCTAAAACACCTATTCTTAACTCGGTATAAACATTAGTTGCATATAGAAAGAGATAGATGAGTTTATATCCACTTAACATATATAAGCAACATGACATCTTTATTGAAGCCACCTTAGGCAGATTGTTAAAGATCAAAACACCAAATCAAGTTATAGGTTCTAATAATAGATTGTCATAGGTTGTTAGCTTTCTGAAACAATGTTCAGATTGCAAAAATATAGATTGCAACTTGAGTTACGTGGAATTTTCCAATGTTAAAAATATTAATATTCCCCTATATAAGCGTAGGCCTACTTAATAAAGTAGCATTTTTAGCCTAGAAAACTTCAAAATTATGAAAAACACTTAAAACAAAAGTTGTCACTTATATTCTTAATTTTTCGTAATGTGAAACATCATCGAAATCAGATAAACCTTTCAAAATATATGGTTGAGTGAAGTCAAGGCTGTTTTGAATATTTTGCACTTCGAAAATAGCAAGGCACTTCCAATTTAAATTTATGATTTAACCTCAATTAAACTCAAAATTTTGCATTGCACTTCAATATAAATTTTCCTAATGATACATCTTTCTAATGAAATTAAAATTCTCAAAAAAGAATCAATTGTTTGAGATTTAAGGTTAAACTAATCATGGTATTCTAAATCACTATAAAATGACTTCACTTCTAAAACATTTCAAAAACTGTTCGTAAAAAATCATTAAATTTAGAAATCAATTTCGATAATTTTCTATGTCATTACGAATATATATAGACATACATCATGCTTACTTCAAAATCTTAAAATATTTTAAAACCAACTTTTCAAAACGTCCATTGGATATTTCCAAAATAGTATTTACCTCGCTTCAATTTCAATATATTTTATTAGCACCAAAAGTCCAAATATTTATTTTATTTTGTTTTTTCCACAATCCATCACATCATACACATCTACATAACACACTTCCAAATCATAGACATAATATAATATGGCAGGCATACGATCGCAACATCACATACCATACTAGTTCCAAATTCAAGTATATCAACAAACCTAGAGACAATGGCACACCATGAATTCTAGTAGTTTACTTTGCCAATTGGCTATAGTATTGACCATGTGATCAACATTTCCTCATGGTCGACTTCAACTATCCACTGGTGCTCAATGGCTGCAATCATTAAATTAAATATCTAAATATATATAAAAAAATATTTATTATTTTTCAAAACAATTCATTACCTCACCATACTAATACTCACATTCATATATATATATATATATATATATATATATATTCATACATACATACACATATAGGTACACACACTCAAGTCAAAACAGTCTTTAAAAACTTCAAAATAACATATATATAATTTCATTTCACATACTTCCTGAAATTACCATCTCAAGATAATATTCCTGTTATCCAAATAGTTTTTCAAAACATAGCAATATTCCTGTTATCAAAATAATTTTTCAAAACTTAGCTCAAATGTTTATTTATAATATGGTTTCCTTTAAAATACTAGTTTCTTTCCAAAACACATTACCATCCTCAAATTATATACTTTCTTTCAAAACAATAATTCTTCATTCTATAAAACTTTTTTCTCGTCTTAAAATATTCTTGATACTACTCTAATCTCTTCTATTGAACATAAATTTCTTTGAAATATTATTTCATATATTGGTTTTTAATCTAAATAAAAATATATCACTTCTCTTTAAAATAATACAACACCCTTCAAAAATTTATGTCCATTTGTCTCGTCCCAGTGTTTAGGAATCCATATCGGTAATGTTAATCAAGCACATCGACTAGAATTCTTAATGTTGTTGATGGATAAATTAACACAAAATCAGCTTTAGAATTTTCTTTAAATGTTTACTTGCATAACAACTTTATCGTTTATAAGAACATTTACTATCTTCTAATAAAACTTCTTTCCAAACCATATATGCACACCATAACCCAAAAGGAATTCTAACCAAACATATGCTTGCTTGTATTAAAAAATTAATAAATAATCCATAAGAGTACAATAAGAAATACTCGACTTACAAAACCCAAAATTAATCAACAGTCCATAAAAAACAAGCAAGCTTCCATCTTCATGTTCATTTTAATTACATTTTAATTTTACTCAAAAATATATTGTTTTATCTTATGTTAAAATAATTCTATCATCCATTGCGGTATCTTCGTGATCAAAGACATGGTGGGTTCCCAATATCAAGATTTGATTAGGAAACTCACGTTGAGTAATAGTTCTTAAAGAATACCACAAGAGGGATCCACAAACAAAGCATCATCAATCAATGTAATCACATAAAGACATCCAAGCATCAATCATCCAATCAGAACAGCCAAACAATCAAGATATTTAGTGAAAAGCATATTTCCCATGTGCCATTCTAATCACTACTGGATCTTCTTATTCATCTCGCCTCATCACAATGTGAAATCTTGAGGTATACGATTCAAAATTTGAATTAGGGTCTTTTACATCTTCCCTAATCAAACAACTCAGTTCTTACTTCAAAGCCATACAGAGGTCAAGCATTCATCATCCATACTTGCACTATTGATCAAGCAATTTACTCCTCCTTCTCCACCCTCCGTCAATTTCTCTACATCTCAAACAGAGAATTTCACTCAAAAATAGGTAGAAGGAATATATTATATCATATGAAATATACAAGTACATCTCAGATAAATACTAGGTTAACCATCATATATTATCATTTAAGTACAAACGATAATCGACTAGAATTGACCACCTTGTGGATGGATGGCTGGACGTGAACTGCTATCATTTATGGATGCATACTCAGGACATAACCAGATCCTGATGCATGAACCCGAATAGGAAAACACTAGTTTCATCAGTGATCTTGGATTATACTACTACAGAGCAATGTCGTTCAGTTTAAATAATGCTGAGGCAACCTACCAAAGATTAATAAATGTCATGTTCAAGCATAAGATCGAAAAAACCATGGAAGTCTATGAATGACATGTTGGTTAAAAAGCGAATAGCTGCCAATCACTTGGATAATCTCGCTGAAATATTTGAAATACTGCAAAAATATAGGATGAAGCTCAATCCACTCAAATGTCACTTTATGATAGCCTACGAAAAGTTCTTGGGATTCAAAGTGAGCGCTAGAGGCGTCGAAGCAAATCTAGAGCAAATTACTAACCTACGAGAAGTAGAAGCCCTAAAGAACAAGGAGTTATAAAGCCTGAATGGGAAAGTTGCAGCACTAAGCCGGTTTATCTCAAAGCCCAATAAATGTACACCATTCTTTGATGCAATAAAGAGAGGAAATAAGAACTACAAATGGAATGAGACTTGTCAAACCATGTTTGAAGTTTTGCTACAACATATGGAAACCCCGCCAATCCTATCAAAGCTAGTAGACGAAGAGGACATGTTCATCTACTTAATAGTCTCACCTCATGCATTAAGTGATGCTCTTATACATGAAGAAGCTAGGATCCAACAACCTGTATACTACATTAGTAAACAGTTCACTCGAGCTGAGAAAAATTATCCAAAATTGGAAAAGCTAGTATATTCTCTTCATCGCATCCAGGATGTTACGATCGTATTTCCAGGCACACTCGGTCAAACTATTGATGAACAAACTCTTAAAGAAAGTATTGTACCGCCCCAAGACTTCCGAGCGGCTCATCAAATGGAATATCGAATTGAGTCAATATGAAATAACTTACCATCTAATTTATCATACGAGATAATGAAGAAGAAATTATTCTGGAAGTGAAAACACGATAGAAGCTCTTCGTCGATGACGCTTCTAATAACTTCTGCTTGGGTTCAGGGATAGTGCTTGAGACTCTCGATGGACAAGCCATTTTCTATGCCTTACGATTAGAATTCCCAGTAACAAATAACGAAGCAAAATATGAAGCATGATAGCTGAGATAAAAATTATGAAAGAGCTGGAGGTAAAATCCATACACATTTATAGCGACTCAGTTAGTCTTATGTCAAGTGAAAGGCGAATGCCAGGCTCAAGGGGAGAACCTTGCCCTATATCTATCTAAAGTGCAAGAGTTGCTGAACTACATCGAACATTACACCATAACTCACATCCCGAGGGAGCAAAACACGAAGGCTGACTACTTAGCTAAACTGGCCAGTTTCAAAGAAGCTCAATCATTAGGTTTAGTCCCGATTGAGACGCTGACCACTCCAAGCATAAGCGAAATGGATGTCAACTGGATTTTCGATACCGCCATTGAACCAGAATCATGGATGACGCCAATCAGAAACTACGTAGTTATAGGAAATCTTGTCGCAGATAGGCACCAATGGAAAAACCTTCCCTGGAAGGCACCACGATTCGTAATACAGGATGGGATACTCTACCCAATGGGGTCTCTACCTCTTTCTCAGATGTGTGAATGATGATGAAGCACAAAGGATCTTGAGGGAAGTTCAAAAAGGTGATTAACAAGGCCATACTGAGGGGAAAACCCTTGCAAAAATTCCTTCGATATGTGTTTTTCTAGCCAGCAGTAAACTGCGATGCATTAGATTATTCCAAACGATGCGACTGATGCCAAAGATCCAGCGAGATCAAAAAAATCTCTCAATAGAGCAAACATATATGGTTAGCCCATGGCCATTCGTAGTCTGGGGAGTTGATCTAATTGGCTAATTGTCGATAGCTAAAGGAGGGGCTAAGTATGCAGTAGTTGTCGTTGACTATTTCACCAAATGGGCCAAAGCGGAACCACTGGCCACCATTACCATAAAGAAAGTCATTAACTTTGTTACTAAAACCATTATTTGCAGGTTTGGTGTGCCACAGAAAATCATCATTGATAATGGGACCCAATTCGAAAGCGCTGAGTTTAATGATTTTTGCAAACACTTCTTAATCGAGAAGAGCTTTTCCGTAGTCGCTCATCCGCAAGAAAATAGGGAAGTCGAAGTAGTAAACAAGCTCATCAAGTCCACCATCAAATAGCAACTAACCAAAGCTAAAAGGAATTAGGATAATGAACTTTCACTCACACTATGGGATTAAAGAACAACATGCAAAGCAGCAACCTGGCATACCCTATTCGCATTGGTATATGGTTTAGAAGCAACGATCCCCGTCAAACTAGAAGTCCCCTCTAATCGAAGGTAGAATTTCAATCTTTGGAAAAACGAGCAGTTCCTATTTGAGTTGCTCGATATGATTGACGAGAAGAGGGAAGAAGTAAAGTTAAGGATCGTCGCTCACCAAAAAAGGGTCGCATGGTAATTCAACTCCAAAGTTCACAACAGAACCTTCAAAGTGGGAGATCTCATCCTCAAAAGATTCTATCCCATACCGGGAACCTTTGGACAAAACTGGGAAGGGATGTAATGATCGGTCAAAAGCTAGGGGATGGAACATTCAAACTAACAAGCACTGATGGAATCCAAATTCCCCGAGCATGGAATAACGAATCGTTGCGTCGTTACTTTATATGAAACTATCTTATGTACTTCTTATTTTCAGTAAATAAGCCATCCTGGAATGCTGAGGGCATTGTAAATAGGCAGAACAAGCCCAACTTTTCTTAATAAAATTGCTTTACTTCCTAAACCAATAAAAACATGTTCATAAAAGTTACCTGCTAAGTCGACGTGGTCAAATCAGCTCAAAACCATCCAATCACTATTTGAGATAGTGGAAGTATGCTTAAGTATTCCCCACTTATGCATCCGGCCGATGGAAGCAAATCGACTCAAACCATTAGAATGGCGAAAACCCAATCACCGCCTTCTAAGAATTGATGTTGCTACGACAATGCTAGGAAGGCCTAGATCTTAGCCTCACATTCCGTAAGCCGCACAATACATCTTAGATTATGGAATCACATCTAGGCGAGCACAACCTCAAAAGCCGCATATTACTTTTTGAGCTATGGAATCACACTCTCGAAACACGAACTCCTTACATTGCCCGAAGATTGGTAACGACGAGAAGTTCCAAACCGTTTCGGATCGACAGGTCAAATCGATCCCAAAAGCCGCACATCCTATAAGCAATGCACACTCCCAAAAGCCACGCATTTCATAAGCCGCGCATATTCTTAAGTACCATTATTACCCTGGTGATGTTGGAAAACTCGTCTATTGCATAACTAATAAGAATCAATCCACTCTCACTATCAGGAGTAATGGGTATGACCCTAGCAATGTTGAACGGTTATGGATCGGCATTAAATTATAATTGTTAACCGACAATATTTTTAGAATCAAAATCACAAGTTCCTGAAGGTACGAACCGCAAAACAAGTCCAATTATAGACATTTAAAAAAGTCATTTGGATCAACCGGTAATACGTCAAGTGTTTGGAGTAACCAGCCCCATGAACTTAGGGCACACACAAAAATACTCAAAAAATAAAAACCAAGTACTTCACTGTTCTTTTACCCCAAATAAAGAACTTTGGTGGTAATTATAGGACTGGATAAAATAAAATAGCAGTAAATAAAGTTAGCATAAGAGCATGAAGTGCAGATAAGTGGACAAATAAAGTTACAATAAAAATATTAACACTGTATTACTTATAGCATTTTCAATACAAAGTCAAAAATGTAGGGGCCGTACCCATATCGGCCAACGAAAAGGAAATACATATGCTATAACAATCAAAGCAGTAAGTGCAGACTCTTCACTTAAACAAAAACACGTATCAAACAAAATAAAATATGCTCAAATCACACTCCACAAAAACACCTATAAATGCCTCTTTCCATCGCTCACCTTCCCACCTTAAGTCGGAAGTTTCTCTTTCCTCCCAAAATCCCCGCTAGGAGTAGTGTTGCTACCAAAAATATCGACTATCTCCTTGGCACTGACATCTTCTCCCTACGCTTTGACTTTCTTAGAAGACTCCCGCTTGGCCTTGCGCTTTAGGGATTTGCGGGAGCTCCTTGAAAATTTTATCTCTTCAACTTTTTCCTTCTTAATGGAAACCATTTATTGTTCATATTAATGCAGCTGGCCAGTCTGGTCCTCATGGAATCAAGATTTCATTGTCGTGAAGTCACCCTCCAAAGATACAGAAGGGTCATCTAGACCATGCAATGCAGCAATCTTCTCGAATTCCAGCCCTTGCTGCGAGCCAGACACAGGCGTAGTAATCGGGGTGGTTATGCAGACATGCATTTGAGGTGGCTGAAAGTGGCAAGCCCGGGCATCGAGGAAACCAACAATTTGGCAGGTAAAGAAGATGGACCTATAAGACCAAAAATGAAAGCATTAAGTTCGTCCAGTTCTTGCGGCATGCGTTGAAAATTATCAAACTCGGGGGAAACAAGAAGGTTACCTTCATCAGTGGAATGTTCGAAAATTTCAATCTCGTATTCCCCGCCTTCTCTTTCTTTTGATGGTTGCATGATCTTTGAAGAAGTTTGGGGCCACTTGAAGTTTCAGAGACAGCTAACGGAGGAACAAACAACAAAGCAACACCGACAGAACCCGCCAACTGATCGCGAGGCTGTCTTAATGATCCACCAGGCCTAGAAATGAAAGGTTTCGGCAACGTTTTCACAGCTGTGGTCATAATAGCATCGATAGCCTCCTTTTCCTTCTCAATTCGAAATACCTCTCGACCCTCCACCGGTGATTTCTTCGATTCCTTGTTGACGTAGGCATCCTCCAACTCTTGCTCGGTATACACAACCCCATTTTTTCGAAAATGGGCCATAATTTCTTCCCAAAACACGGCAAGAATATGCAGAAATTTAGGGCCCAAATAACTGAGCCTTCCTTGATGCAACAAGGAATTAACATAGATATTTAAGATTGTATCGTCTGTCTTCTCCATCTTCATTTCAAAAGTGTGTTATAACTCCAAGTAATCTGCTATTATGGAGGCCTTCTCAACTTTAACTCGAGTCTTCTTGGAGCTAAGCTGTACAACTCTTTTATGGAGCAAAGCAAATGTCTTGGCTTGATCGAAAACGGTCCTATCATGAGATTCCACAATTCTCGCATATTCAGCAATTGTCTTGTTATGTCCTTCAACAACTTTGCCATGATCAGCAATGGTCTTCTTTTGAGCTTTAATAATCACGGGCTTCGATCTCCTCTTTTATCTTAACGTTGTCCATGTAGGCCTTCTTGTATTTCAACTTGAAATACTTTCTCTATTTTTGGATAAGCCTCTTTCATCTCCTTCAGCAAGCTGGGCTGTTCTTACTCTCTCGGAGTGGTACTTCCCTCTTTTATTTTAGCCGCTCAATTCTGGCGTCATGCTCCGCTAACACCCTCTTGAAATCATCTGTCATCGATTCAAAGGAGAGGATCCCTTGATAATTATTACAGTTCGCGTCGTCCAGTTGCTTGCATAGCTTTTCCCATCCCTCGGCTTGATCTAAATCACTTTGAATCGCTTGAAGGTGGGCGTATAAAAATCTTTGAGGACTAGGTGAAGGTCCCGTTTAAACTTAACTCCCTTTATAAACCACCTAAGAAGCGCAGCTGTAATGACCCAAAATTTTTGTCAATTAAAAATTGTATATTTAATTGATTTTAAATATTAATAAGTGAAATTTATAAGTCGAATAAATTTTATTTCGAATAATTGGATTTAATTGGATAATTAAATCGATAATTTAATATGTGAAAATACAGAAATAATTGAAAATTGGGTTAAATATGATTAAGATTGATTTGTAAAATTTTATTTAATCATGTTGGAGTTAGAACGATATTTTAGAACTTTTAAAATTGAATCTAAAGTTAATTTGTGAAAATTGAATATTTTAATATTTTATCGACTAGTGAAATTAGCCATTTTTCAAACAGTCTCGGATTTCGACGAAACCAGTTTCATCTGATCCGTTATGTGATATTATTGTATGGTTTCAAATTTCATGTCAATCGGATTTACCGTTTGTCCGGGGCGAGCCAAAACGCATAGAAAATTCGTTTAATCGGTTTAATTTAAAATTTATCGTTTATTGCCGTAACTCGCACAGATGATCGAATTAGCCTCCGAAACACGTTCCATTGTGTTCGGAACGCGGGGTAAACCTTAGAAACGTCAACCGGCACGCTTCGTTTGGAGTTCGGAAATTTTTCAATGAATAGTGATTTGGAGAATTTTCTATAAAAGCCCCCTTATTCCTCACTTTTGCAAGAAGATGAAAACCCTAGGGTTTGAAAGGCCAGCTGCCGCCTTTTCTATTATCAATGGCCCGGAAATCACCACGTTCTTCCCTCAATTGCTTTAAATCCGTTAATCGAATCGAAAACTTGTCAACTACAAAAACGTAGAGGATCACGAGAGCTTCCAATCTATACGGCTGTGATCGTCGTAGGCGCGATGATGGAGGCGCAGCTGGCCAGGGAAGTGCGCGCGTTATAGGGTTTTGATCTCGGTAAGGAAGCAACCGAGCTTCAAGTGGTGGCACCTGTAGGTAGAGCTCGAGTAGGGCTTCAATTTGTCACCATCTGATCGGGGTGAAGTTCGTCGAAGTGGGGGGCGAAATTGCTTGAACGCGGCGACCCGTGGGTTCCTTTTTGCTTGAACACGTTACTGGGTTGGGAACGAAGATGAAAGGGGAGTAACGGCCGAGATTTGCAGGCTTGGATCCAACGGCCATGATGGTATTAGGGTTAGAAAATGAGATATTAAATGTAAATTAATTATGTTTTAAATTCATGTAACTTTAAAATGATGTATCTTTTTCATACGAGGTCGAAAACGCATGAAACCAATTGCGTTCGTTTTGTCGAGCACTATGCTATGGAATTGGATTAGAGTCGTTTGGAGCTAGCGAAAATTTCGGGTAAAATTAAACGTCCGTTTAATTTTATTCGAAATAAAAGATGAAAACGAAATTGAAAGCGAGGTGAGAACTTCTCACTCAATTGAATCGGTTTCGATTTTTATTTTAAATAGTTGGATTTAAAATTCTTAAATGTATGTTTGAATGATGATTGTTATCTATTGATTGTTAAAATAGACATTATACGCCGTTAGTAACCGAAGGTTATTTATTAAAAACATATACCGCGAATATTTCACAGTATAGTGAATTGGTATTATTTATGTACTTGGAGTTGATTTCCCGCATTATATAGCAGATGAGACCCTATTGCGCCGCCTATTAAGCGGATAATATTTTTATAAATCTCATATACCGCGATAATTCCGTACTGGAACGGAATTGGTATTGTGCTAACATCTGTGGATGCAGGGAAACAAGTTGGAGGGATCCAACTGGATTCCTCAATTATATTGATTTATTTAGAGATATTGTGATATTTGTTGATTATCATATTGATATATGATATTTGGATGTCGTGATTGACTATTTAGTGCTGTTGCATCATCAGAGCCATTTTTAAAGTATAAAAATAACGATTTTGATTTTAAAGGGATTTTTAAAGTGATTTTTGAAATTATACGTTTTATTCAAATTTTGAATTGATTCATCTTAAATAAAATAAATGTTAAAATTTTAATATTTTAAAATTATGATTTTTTGCAAAATATAACTGAAATGTGATTCTTGAAATAAGTAGTTGATAAATTATAAAATAGTTTAAATTGAGATTTTTGAATTATTATAAACAATTTATATAAAAGTTGTATAAAATTTATATTTATAAATTAAAATATAGAAATTATAAAATGAGCTTTTATAAGCGTTAAAATAAAGTTTGAACCTAGATTCATAAGTAAGTAAGAAATTTTGATTTATAAATTATTGTTGATATAAAAGAATGGATTTGTGAATAAATGAATTATAAGTAATTTACTTATAAACCGGATTTCGACATGTAAATGGAATATAAATAGAATTGGTTAATAAAGGAGATTATAAAACGAAGTTCTTATAAAATATAGAAATGGAATTTATAGACATTGTTTATAAATCCGAAAACGACTTATTTTGATAAGTTAATTATTATAGCTTATTAAAGGAAGTATATTCACGATTTTGGACAGTGAATATATTAGTAAATAAAATGAATTTATTTTGGGGAGTGATGTTTTAAATAGAATTAAAATGATTTAAAGATGTTTTAAAATATATTATGAATCGAAACCATAGATTTCAACATTTATTGTTGAAATGGACGTTTTCGAGAAATAGAAGGAAATGATGGACTATAACACTGTTGTTATAGTAAATGGTTTCCGAAAGGAAATGTTTTATATAGTGTTGGGATTTATATATCTATCTAAATTTCGGATCCCTATACTAGTGATTTTGGGTTGTCGTAACGATGTTTTACGCAACATTCATTTTGGCCCAAACAAATGTGTTTAAGAGAATGATTTCTTAAAGAATGAAATATATACTTAATTTTGATTTAAGTATAGTGAATATTTTCCAAATGTTGAAGTATGGAAATGTTTTTTTCCAATGTGAAATGAAACGTTTTGAGAATTTATCTTTTTAAAGACAAATTGAAAATGAATAATTGAAATCGTATATTCATAAATATTTTGGAATGTAAATTCACTATGGAATTTATAAATGAAAAGGGGAATTTGGTTAAAAATAAACGTTGATTTATTTTTGAAGTGTGGGAATTAATTTACGGATTTAGAACGTAAATATAAAGTAAATCGGTAAGGATTTATTTAATTGGTTTAAATGAACCATTTTGAAATGAAAGTATTTCAGCGTAAGGAAAATGATTGAAATTTATTTTCAAAAGTGGTAAAGGTGAAAAGTGATTTGAAAATTTGTTTTCAAAAGGTTGAAGTGTGGAAATTATATATCTAGTAAAGTTATTTTGGAAAGTAAATAATTTGGGAAATTATTTGGAATTTGGTGATGTTGAACACGCTTATTGATAGTTAAATAATCCGACTATCAATATTTACCTTTAAATAGTTATTTGTTGTGATGGCTTGAAATTGAATGCCACGCTTATTTTTAAAATAAGCGCTCACTATTCGGGTTAGCCGAGAAAGGACCTTGGGGTCGTATAACCCATTCCGAATATGTGATACGTCGTAATGGATTGCATTTGATGGCCAGTGTTGAAGACCGGATATTTTTGGAAACGAAATGATTACCGTTGAGTTGCTCTGCATCGGCTGATCTCCGATATAGTGGTTTTATCACCCTTAGTGACTGGAAGTCCGGACGTGATTAGAAATTATCCGGAATGCAAGGATTTCTTTGTAAGTGCCTTCGGTTCTGTTCGAGCCCGGAACAGACTTGTATGGATTGTATGTCTGACATTAGAAGTTGAGATATAATTTCTTTCAAATATATTTCTGTTGGTGGCGGAGAATTTATTCTCTTAGCTTAACACCCTTCTCTGATACGTACGAGCTCAGAGGTTATGTAGTTGAATGTTATTAGTGATATACTCCCAATTTGGTAGCGTGGCATGCTGAGTGTTGCTGTGGGATGATCATTGTTTGATCATTTGTGATATGATCATTTGTTTGATCATTTATCTTAATGATCATTACTTTGATCATTTGTTGACCCAAAGAACGGCTTTTGTATAAAGCGTGGCTTTGTGGACGAGACTTCGTCGGACCTCACACCCCGGAAATGGTCAAAACAGGAAGGATGCGGCAAGGTTATTAGGGGGTAGCACCCCTTTAGTGTATGTCATTCCTTCAGGATAGAGGTGGTATCATGGTATGGAGCCCAGATAATTAACCTATGTTGTTGCTGCAAATTTATTGCTTTGTGGTTGTTGGAAATCGAGGATCCTTGGATAGATAGGTTACGATCGGGGGATGACATATTCGTGTCAGCAGTTACCCAGTTAGGGGTAACCCGACCTTGTGTTGGCAGAGATCCGGTTTGGTTCTCGGGTCGTCTTTCCAGAGGCGTACCCATGTGGCAATGGGAAGTTCCTTGGCCTGACCATTTGTTGGAAATCCAAAGAAACAATACGATCTTGTACGGTTTTAGTTGTATAACCTTCCATGGAATGTGGCGGTAACCTGCTATTGAACATGGTAGCTATAGTAGGCATAAGTGCGAAATGCCTATGCTGGCTAAGATTTATATCTTTATTTTCGAAATGATTTTTCCTACACTATGCACTAGTAATAATATCAAATGTTTCTTTTTAATGCATATCAAGCATCTTTGACTATCATAAGGAGAAATCTCCTCCGATTCTGCGTTTGCATTGTGTGTGTGTGTGCGGGAGGCCTTATGGTAGTCTCATTTTCAAAAAGCATTGCGAAGCTAAAAAAATTATCCTGTTGTTTGTTTTTAAAGATAAACTATTTTAAGTTCTCACACCAATCACATGACTGACTCGGAGTTTATTGTTTTCCTTTCTAAACTCTGGGTGCCCACAAAATTTCCACACGGGCAGTCTAGAGTTAAGGTTATCAGGATATTCTTGAATTCCAAAGTTCCTAGAGGCAAGTTGGAGGGCATGGCTTATTACTAGTATATAGTATTTCTTTTCCGCTGTTTGTTGTTGTTGTTGTACACTCTGATGATGAAATGTAATATGATGTAATGTAATAACTGATATAGTTCTTTGTTTAAAGATTATTCATTTATCTATTATATGTTGTTCCGTTGCGATTGTGAGATTCTGATATTGTTCTGTTGTTTTTTTCTTTCTCTCTTCTTCTATTTTTCTTCTTCTTTAACCATAACGGTACGGTTTTCCGGCATTCGATTGCTCGGCAGTTGATACAGTGGACGTATTGATGTCGATTTTCAAACGTCGAAAAATCGCGATCGTCTCATTTGGTATCAGAGCATATGGTTAAGCGACAACCTTGGCTCTGTTTGGTATTACTCATTAGAGATAGAGTCAGTAGTACTCTAGAATGAGTGTGAGTGTAATAAGAGATACGAGCGCGTATTTGTTAGTGAATATAAATTGTTTATATTGTGATAATTGGTTTGTTGAGTGGCATATGAACCTTCGTCGGCATAGTTTGCGCAACTGTATCGAAGGGGTTTCTAAACACTTGAATTGAATAATTCGACACGGTATTGTTTTAAATTGGGTAAATGAAATAATTTACCTTGATTATATTTTATATATAAAAGAATAATTTTTCAGAATTATTAAAGTATATAATTGATTGTTTGGTTGTTGAATGAGTTAAATAAAAACAACAGTTGAAAAAGAATGAATTGTATAAACAAATAAATTATAAGTGTGGAATTATAATTAATGTAATTTACAATTGTGAAATAATCTTATATATATATATAAGAAGTGAAATTATATAAGTAAAAGATTTATAAATGTGATTTATAATCCGAAAATAAAATTCCAGAGAAGTGTTTTGAAAGGATTTGATATTTTGGAAAATTGTTTTGGAGAAATTAAAGCTCTAAACTCATTTTGGTCGCTGGAAAATAATTCCGATGATGATCATGACATCATCGGTGTTCATTTTCGGGTTTCCAAAAGAGGGATTGCTGCCAAATTGTTTAAAAGAAAGTTGTTTGGAAAATTTGTGTTTGGTTTTGAAATTCAAAATATAATTTGAATTGTTTTCAATAATGGTTTTGAAAGGTTGAAAAGTTTCTGGAATCCTATTTAAAATATTATGGAATGATAAATGAGTTGACAACTTATACAATTCGAATTTGGATAGCATAAATTTAACCTAAAGGATGGAGTTAAGTTAAAGGGAGTATAAGTTAATCAATTAAAATCCAAGTTGTAATTGATGAATATAAGTGAAATGGGTTTTGAACTTATAATATGAATAATAAATTTAGCTTTGGTAAAAGGTTAAATAAAACTGGAATTGGAATCTGAATTGGACTTATATGTGGAATATAACTTAAGTGATGTTGAATAAATTTGATTGTGGTGTCGAAGTAAATTAATAAGTGAATTAATGAAATGAAGTCATTAATAATTTGAGCTTGAGTTATATAAATGAAATTCAACTTTATATTGTTAAAGGAATTAACAGTTGAATTAATAAATGGAATATTAATCAATTGAATGTAAAATAAATTGATATGGGATAATGAATGTAAGTGTTAATTCATTAAAAGCTAATGTTATCGGAAATTGAACAAATTGAATGAAAGTCAATTAAATATCAACCAATTGGAATTAAAAGTGTTGGACCAAATTGAATGTAAATTAAATAATTTGTTTATGTTGAATATATATTGGTTGTCATGTGAATGTTAGTTGATTGTATATAATTCATTAAGTGTTAATGAAATTGAATTAGAGAAATTAAAAGCTATGTGATTGAATCCAAATTAGAAGTAAATAAATTTGTATAGAATTGGATTTGATTAGGATTGAAGGCGAATTAATGTGAATAAATTAGTGAATGTAAACTAACTAAAATCGAATGAATGAATGTTAGTAAAGTTCCAATGTTAATGAATCAATCGGAAAACCAATTCAATGAATATTAATGAGAAGTGAATTTATATTGATTTTGGTGGTTGCATTTGTTGTTTTGTTGCATTTGCTATATTGGCATATGTAGTTGTTGTAGTGATATATGATGTATATTGATATTAATTTCATATATGCATGCTTCTCATGGTTTGTTGAGTGTTTAGTAGGTGCGGATTGCGCTTGCTTCGCATTTGGAGCTCGCTTTCGCGCTATATTAGCCGTATATGCTCGCTAATAATATATAAGGTACATATCTCAGATTAAATATCGTACTTTTACACTTTTTTTCCCTGCGAGATGCCTCATCACTTGATGAGATGTATATTTGTGATATATATACTGTCATTTTTTTCCAGATCGAGCCGCCTATTGAACATGGTAGCTATAGTAGGCATAAGTGCGAAATGCCTATGCTGGCTAAGATTTATATCTTTATTTTCGAAATGATTTTTCCTACACTATGCACTAGTAATAATATCAAATGTTTCTTTTTAATCCATATCAAGCATCTTTGACAATTATAAGGAGAAATCTCCTCCGATTCTGCGTTTGCATTGTGTGTGTGTGCGGGAGGCCTTATGGTAGTCTCATTTTCTAAAAAGCATTGCGAATCTAAAAAAAAAATCCTGTTGTTTGTTTTTAAAGATAAACTGTTTTAAGTTCTCACACCAGTCACCTGACTAACTTGGAGTTTATTGTTTTCCTTCCTAAACTCTGGATGCCCACAAAATTTCCACATGGGCAGTCTAGAGTTAAGGTTATCAGGATATTCTGGAATTCCGGAGTTGCTGGAGGCAAGTTGGATGGCGTGGCGTATTACTAGTATATAGTATTTCTTTTACGTTGTTTGTTGTTGTTGTACACTTTGATGATGGAATGTAATATGATGTAATGTAATAACTGATATATTTCTTTGTTTAAAGATTATTCATTTGTCTATTATATGTTGTTCTGCTGCGATTGTGAGATTCTGATATTGTTCTGTTGTTTCTTTTTCTTTCTCTCTTCTTCTACTTTTTCTTCTTCTTTAACCCTAACGGTACGGTTTTCCGGCATTCGATTGCTCGGCAGTTGATACAGTGGACGTATTGATGTCGGTTTTCGAACGTCGAAAAATCGCGATCGTCACAGCGACTTTGAGTCTAGGTGGACTAGACGGAAGAATTTAAACCTGCCTCCTATGAGGACGGGAGGAAGCAGAAGCGGCACTATGTGAGTCGATGGGGCTTGAGATGAAAATGGAGCTTAAATAGAAGAAATGGAAACTTCAAGACCGATAGAAATTGCGGCCAAGATGAAACCCCTATGCTTAGAGGGATGAGAACCACGATTAACCTTTGGCTTCTTGGACGGTTCCTCTCAGTCGTCAGGCTTTTTCTCTTCTCGTAACCACTTTAATACATCCGATCCTATTCTTTGTCTTCCCGGTAATAAGCTTCAGCTTTCGAGTCTTTTCACCTTCACCACTCTTCCTCAGTTTCACTGGGCTGGTGGCAGCTTGAAGATCGTTTGGACCAACGTTGTAAACCAGTGAATTGTTCAAGATCATCGTAAAGTACACGGCCTCTCATGGTACCTGATATGAAGAATAAATAAAGAGCTTTAGCGACGAGAAATAGGCCTAAATAATGCATGTGTAAGTGAACATGACCTTAGTGAAATTTGTAATATGACTTAGGTGGCCTAATAGGACGTCACAAACCAGATTGGGAAGGCTCCATGGTAGAAATCGAGCTAACTCTAGACATAATATGACCAAACGGAGGAGACGTTTCCTCAAATTTGAAAGCTTCCTTCATAAATTCATCGATATCCACGTAAATGTTGATCAAATCTCGAAATTCTACATCGGTATATTTAATTGGAGAATCCCGATGTCTCTCGGCTGTTGGGGGTGCATCTTTATTGCGAATCTTTTGGGGAGGCAAATCCGGGAGAATGAGCCTCATTCTCGGAGTCTCTTCGCATGATTCGGAGTCTCCGTCGCCAGAGCCTGCATCAAAATCATCATCTCTAGAGGAGGAATCATAACTGCACTGCCCTTAACTTCACCCTCCTCCTTTTCTATTACCATTGCAGCCTTGCCCTCACGCCCGCTTGAATTCTTCTTCCCTTCCCTCGGAATGGGGGCATTTTGGTCGGATAGTTGGCTTCGGTCATGACATCCCTTCCTTTATAAGTTTCTTCGGTTGACTCTTCAAATGGGCCTTCTTTTTCTAGGAAACCACCTTCTTCAGAGCCATGTGATGAAAAAGTGAAGCGTGTTCGTATTCTAGATTAGGAAGGAGACGCGACTTCAATCGCCATGGTAGATCTTAGAGGATGCAACAACCCATACCGAAGCAAAATTCTCGTATTTTTGCAAAAATTTAACAGATCTCTCCTTGGCATCTACGGACTTCAGAGTATAGAAAATTTGATCGAGTGTTGGATCTTTATTCGGACTAGGAATAAATGTAAGAAGTATTTCATCTATCAGAAATTCCAGAACGACGTATCAAAACTCAATAAGTAAAAGAGAGAACTTATCCCCCATAGTCCAAAGGCGGTTAAATCCTTCGAGACACCTAACAAAGAAATATCGAGTCTTGAATTGAGACAAATTGCTTTGAAGCTACGACATGATCTTGTAGTTCTTTTGGGCCTCGATGATGATAAGGGATGGGCATTGAGTCTCTCTACTTTTTTTTTGAAAACCCAGGAGAACCCGACGGACCAGTAAACTCTTGAGGAGGGTATAGTAAAGCCGTCTGCTGATCCAAGCCCCCATACCCCCGGGTAAATTTATATAGGATAGGGAAGCGCATGGTAGGAATCGAACCGGGGTCTTTTTACCAGAACCCAGGCCTCCTTTCCACTGCGCCGCACCCACGGACAAATCTCTCTACTTAAACGAGAGAAAATATCTCTACTCATAGAAACTCGTAGTATGATTACATGTTCACATAAATAAGGTGTTAAGGCAAGTCAAGATTGCATATCCATTAAGATAAATTTGGAATAGAGCAATTCCCCAGTTCAGAAGAGTTTCTCTCAAGAAATTATTGAAGGGGAGGCACTGCTCTATTTAAACACATATACCAATGGTAAGCGGTGTATCCCGAAGGCGACATATGGGCAAACTCATTCTTCTCCGAAAGTCACACATCATCCTCTAGAATGTTATGTTGTATGCAAATGTTATGTAAAACCTTAGTGGAGATGAAGGAGGAAGCTCTCTTCGAGGGATTAAGTAGAACTCTGAAATTCAGAGTCTGGTCTACAACCGGGCCAATCAAGACTAGTTGACTATATTCAGCACGCGAAACTGAAGTGGAAGGCGCAATGGATGATGATTTGGTTTCTGAAAGTGATGGACTTCCTCCATTAAACTTACGGCGAGAGGATGGATGCTTCATTTTATACAATAGAATTTGCATCTAACGTAGTTAGGTAATTCTATCTTTAACTAAAAAATTCCCCTACGACCCTTGATTTCTAAAGGAATGTCGGTTTACTTCAACACAAGTATAGAGTGGGGCAAGTGCAGTGTATTATCAATGTTGGGTAAGCTCAGTATCCTGAACACTGTAAATGCTCTATCCTATGTAGATAGTTCACTCACAGTGAAGAATGAAATGGGCTTCTCGTATCATTTATTGAAGTTATTTCTCCTACACTTACCCATTATCAATTAATGATCGATAATTGATCTGTTGTCTAAAGCGATCCGGAAATCTCTTCCTATTTCAAGTGCACCGAATGTACAATAACGGGATTGGTCCAAACTTTTTGCAAGGAGATAACAGCATAAGCTGCACACAAGATGCTACCCTAAGCTATTATTCCCCTTCAGAAGGACTAAATCCAATTCGCGAGACGCCATGTTGTATCAACAATGTAATTAGTGCAAGTCAATTCTAATTCTTTGGACGAAGATAGTAAAACATGTCAAGCACCAAGGTAAATCCCGAGTATCATTCCATGAAAAACTCAAGACTCGATTTACTATCTTCTTTCACAAAATCACAATCTACTCGAATTCTCTGCAATGATCATCACCTATACAACCGCATCATCGAATTGCTAAACGAATGCCAAACATACATTACCTATCTATAATCAAAAATCAAAAAGAGGACACGAATGAAATTGGAATGTTGGTGGCTTATTGTAAGAAAGGTTGGTGGCGACCCCAGGGGGAAGGTCGGTGGAGATTGAGAGATGTGGAGCAACAAGGATGCATAGCTAGGTCAAGGTAGAGGAAAAGTCAAGGATGGTCGAAGGCAAGGAGCCCTAGTGGCGAAGAACGGCGACGGTGATGGAAAGGAGGAGTTAGGTTTAGCAATTTCTAGATTGGGTCATAGTGCAGAAGATCCGTATCCAAATGAATGCTTGAATAGGATAAGGTCAGTTTGAATAGATTAAGTAGGAAATTGTAGAAAAAAAATTCGCTAGTCCATGGATCGTTGGCCATTCATGCAACTGCGACCAATTTCTTCCAATTCACCAAGCACGATCTAAGTGTCTTTTGCAAGCCACATGAAAGTTTCCTGATTGAAATCGATTTATTGTTATAAGCAATGATGATTCCTACTAGAATTCAACAGACGGTCAAATGACCAAAACCGAATTTGCATAATGCCCTCAACGCGATCACTTGAACCTCACTAAGTGAGAATTCAATAGCAGTAACTTCTAGAGCATGCCTTGTTTCCATCAAAGGCATACTCTGGGGGTAAATGTTATTCGGGTTTTTGACCCAAAAGAATTCAAAAGAAGTCAAAAGAAGTCAAAACATCTACGTCGAGTTAGAGCAACCCAAGAACCAACCAAAAGAACTAGAAGTATCGACAATGAAAGTAGAGAAAAAGAAGACAAAAATATGCTAAGGTGATGGATCTCCCACGATCCATCTCCTATGGGTCACTAGTGATCCATAAGGATCTTTCGTAGATCCTCCATTCCTATTTCACCATGATCCAATAGGTATTATATAAATGATTGCTAAATTTGATGGAATTCCAAACTAGTTAGATCGATAAGTGAGCATTCATCTGATTCAATCAGCAGTTCACTATAACCAGTGTATGAATCATCATCAAAATAAGGCAACTGGCTACGAAATTACATGGAGACCACCTACATAAGACAAGGAGTGCGACCCAAAAGAATAAGTCAAAAAACCACTAAGCGTATGGATCGTCTGTGATTCATACCCAATGGATCGCTAGCTATCTACAGGATCATGTTAGTTTGCTATAAAATTTTCAAAAAGAATGAAGGATAAGTATCCGAAGGTAATTGAATCGTTAGCAATCCAGAATCTATAGAATGCTAGCTACCTATCAAATATGGATCGCTAGCGATCCATCGGTTTAGCTCGGGTCATCATGAAACTCTCTGAATTTCTTCATGGAATCATATGGAGGCTTCTGGCAAAAGCAGCCTAGCACAATAATTCATCAACCCTTAGAAATACAATCCTACTTGCAACCTAAATAAGATCTTCTGGACTGGCTATTGAAACTATACAGAAAATGCTCTTTTTCTTTCGCACAACAATCATCTACAGGGTTCACTATGATTCTCTAGCTCCAACATTGGTGACTTGATCAACTTACAAGATTCAATCGCATTGTAATCAGATTCAACTCATAATTGCAGTTAGTCGATAGTAAAAGTTATAAAGTGGACGTAGGCTTCGTTAATAGCCAAACCACTATAAAATTCCCTTGTCCCTTTACTTTATTTGCAAGTTATTATCTATTGTCCTATTTTATTTGCCTTGATCAATATGGTTAGTGCTTTCACACTCAAATCAGGGTTTTGATCCATTTTTTCGGTTGACGGCTCCCAAAAACATGGGGTTCTAAATAAATTTTCGTTATAGCAATCTCGTACACAAAATAACAGGTCAGTCATGTGCTACTAAAATATCAAGTATAAATATCCAAAATCGATGCCATGCCTCCTAAGTGCTCCAACTGCACACCTAGCAAGCATGTCCTCAAAAGCACTTGACTCCGAAAACTACTCAATCGAGTACTTTAGAGGTTTTATGACATAAACAAACAAAGATAAAATGTGGGTCAAACTTAGTGCCTGGTGTAAAGAAGACTATCTCAAAATATTTTATATCAAAACTATATACAAATAGATAGGAATTACTAAGGTACAGCGTGTACTAACCACAATCATGGCTCAGGGTAATCCAGACTATCCCTAAACAAGTAAAGTAAACCTATCCAAAAGATAGGAAATCATACCATAACCTGCTTTTCTCCTGAAATTAACAAGTCAACACAACTAATATAATGTAACTGAAACATAATAATCATACTATGATAAAGGTAACCAACATCCAAAAGTAGGGTAATCGTAATGTATGCCTATCACAAAGTGCAAAATAATAGTAAATATACCACAACAAGATCAGTAACCTAAGAATGCACACAATATAAAAGTGGAAGACAACCAAAGAATACTAATTGATACATATCATTACTAATGGGTGAACTCCACTACGGACATCTATCACATTAATTCCCTTAAAGAGTACCAACTAGATACAATCAGTATCTAGTTGTACCATAGACCTCAAACTGCATCCTTTGTGATAGGTCATGAGATCTCACCGTACCCTTTGAAGCAAGATTTAAAAATATATGACCTACTCTATTTACTTGAAATCTATGTAAGGCACACCATACCCACTGACGTAAGCTTTGATGACATCTATCCCACTCATAGATGGCATCATCATATGTGAACCAAACCACACCCTCCAAAGTAGGCTTTTGTGACATCCAGTCCACTCACGGATGATCGTCATTGTCCTCCCTTTCTAGTCATCATGGATTTCTCACGTAACTTGTGTACTCCTCTTATCAAAAAGAGAACGACAATCATGTCTCTCATAGTATGCCAACGGGACCATGAAGGAACGATAATGCCATAAAAATAAATGCACACATGAAATATAACATCACGTAATCAATACACCTAATAGGAACGAAGATCGATATCTCATCATCATTTATCCACATGGATGGCCTCTATTATAAGACCAATAATCAGTATGATCACTAATATAAGGTCAATACAATCGATCAAATTATAAGTACCTTGGGGTCAACCCCCGAAGGTATGGATTCACTACATTTGATTGTACATGCTCGTCAGACGTGATTGTGTGACTATTCGCTTTACTGACCCTATACCCGACCATTGTTGATTCCAAAGCAATCACTTAACATTCGCATCTGAATCTCATGTTTTGCCTTGCATCCCATTTTCTTGAGTAGTCCAAAGCTTCCCTGAAGTCATGCCAAGACCCCATAAAGAACCGCAATCGAACGATGAAAAATTCCCCAAAGTCGGTTGCTGCCCAAGGATTCAGTTGACTAGTGTTTTCATTTAGTCGACTGAGCCCAATTGACTGAACCCAATTACCATAGTCTTCTATTTAGGGTTCCTACCATTAGAATTAATTTTACATGCATTCATTAAATTGAATTTCCTTTCATTGACTGAATTTCCAAGCTTCGGGCAATAAGCCTGGGGTAGGGAGGAATCTCCCAATCGATCGCTGATTCGCATTTTATTTCCTTAAACTCTTCCCCCGATGAGCCACCTTTCTTTCCAAGCCTGCCTCAACCAGATCAGACCCTTTTCGGAGTTCATTGGTTGATGTTTTGGAAGTAGTTTCTTAATAGCTTGAAAATAGATTTCGACACGAAAATGATTATAGCGATCCACCTTCCTCTAATAATGCCAAAACACACTCATCCGGCTATCTAGCCATGTGCATAGCTTATACATGTGTCAATACACTTATTCATGCATGCCTACTTTCAAAAGTACTTATTAAGGTCGTAAAAAATTAATGGGTTAACAAAAGCATGTTTACAACACAAAAATAAGCCCAAATCAACTCAAACAATCTCCAAAACTTCATATAATTCTGTAATCATCAATAAACAAAAAATGAAGTATAACATATAAATTAGTAAGGAAAATCATTCCAATCACCTTACTTTACCCTTAACCAAGCTTTAATCACCAAAAACCCAACTTTATCTTTCTTTAAATTCCGAAATGAACACCAAGACTCTGAATCAAGCCAGTTCCTTCATCGGTTTCGTAGAGAATTGGAAGAGAGGAATTATGGTGATTTTAGAAATTTATTTTTGGGGTTTAAGGAATAAGGATTAGAAGTGGATTAAGAGAATATCATAAAAGTAATTAAAGGAGATGGATGAAATGAAACGTCAAATGAGAATGAAAGGAGAATAATGAAAAACATAGCTATATAGAAGCTAATGGGCTTAGCCCAATTCTCTTCATCCGACACTTTTCATTTTCGAAAATCATCGACTCCAAAGACGGTCAACTTTATACTCATGTTATTCACTCAAAAAAGCGAACTCTACTAAGAGTGTATCTCATTTCGCTCTTCATTAAAATCGAGTATAAGAGGCACTCTGTTACTTAATGATTAAATATTTAAATTAATAATTTGAATATCTGATCGTTAAAACTATGGGGTGCAACACCAAGAGTTTTATTGAGTGATACTATCAAGTAACATAGAGAATGAGACGGTGTGGGTGATACACATGTAAATATTCCCTTGAACCAACATTGAATATGTGATACACATGTAAAAAATCTCACCTCGATGTAAACAGTCTCGGTACAAAAAAAACATGTATGGTGCCCGAGCATAGAATAATACAATATATAAACTAAATCGCAGAGAACACTGAGTCATCTATACATTGATAGCATATAATAATAAATACACAAGTGTTCAAGTGGATCTACAAAAATAGTCAAATGCCCGCTATCATGAAAAATATACATACATGTCAAATATATATACATCTCAACATCACATGAACACTAGTAGCTACAAATATATAAAGATGATACTCAACTTTATAGTATACACACACACACATTTAACTATCATCCTCTATGCTCAACAATCAAAAGCAGGTCACCTCATCCCTGAATCTATAATGTCTCGGACTAATCCACGTATCATATAAATAATAAATAGGTCAGACTATGTTTAAATTCAAGGATGAGTACACAAAAAATATCTCAAGAAATAACAAATACACAACATAATTAATAAATCAAACCAAAGGAATACTAAAACATCCATAAGATTGAACACCATTACACATGTCACACAATGCACATTAAGCATCCATCACACACCACACCACACACATCAAATATCCATCACACACATCGCACGCATTACACACCGCACACATCATACATCGCACACATCCAACACATCGCACACATCAATGCATACGTCACACACATCGCACACATCAAACATTACTGCATACATGACAAAACACACACATCACCACACACATTGCATGTCGCATACATTGCACATCACCCCACACATTGCACACATCGCACATCGCACAGCGCACCCATCACACACATCGCACTTCACACACATCACACATCGATCATCCATTACACAGAGCACATATCACACACCAATTCATTTATATTTATTTATTATATTTGATTTATTCATTTTATTCTTTAGTTTTGCTTTCATTGTTGCTACCGCTTCTTTTAGTTACTGCCAAACCCGAGCCTACACATAACCCTCACCATTTCTCGGATGCAAAGGGAGACCCTACTCATAAATTTTTTTGAACGTCCTCACCAGTCTTTAGTTGCAAAATAAATGCGTGTTCCTCCTTGCTTCATCACTTTCTCAACCTCGCCTCCCATTGTTAACTACTCTTTTCATTCCGTACTTTATGCCCAATTGACCTGTATTGCAGAGAATGACCATATGCCGGTGGGGCCAAATCGTGAAAACCATCAGGTAACAACCTACAGTTAGTCAAGCTAGGATGGGGCTAACAAATCTTCTAGCCATCGCGTCAATGTAATAAATTTTGCATCGCGCACCTCGATCCACTCAAAAGCGAAGATAATCATATTCCCAGTTTAAAACAAAATAAGTAATCATTAGTACCCAATATGCTTATTACCTTAGCTCATTTTGTGGTGACCCAAATTTTTTGGCAAATATTAATTTGATAATCTTCTTTTATAATTATTTAAATGTGCAAAATTATTCTTTTTCAAACAAATACAATATGTGTTTGTTTATATATATGTAAGTAGATTGTAAATAAGGACTTGAATTTGAAATTCAAAGGTAAAAGTCTTAAAAATAAATTTGATTTAAAAACTCTATATTTTAAAACTAGCATATATATATACACACACATACATATGATTATTTATTAGTCTATAATTGAGTTTAAATCATTTTCTTTAAAGTTGTATAAATATAAATAAAAAGGAAAAGTTTAAATATAAAACATAAAACATATATATAAATATAAAACTAAATAGAAAAATTATATAAAAACATATTAGAACATAAAGGCTTGCAAGTTGACAAGTGTAAACATTTCAACATGCAATTTAACAAGTGTCATATTATTTATTTTCTTTTCATGTTTAAAAAAAATGAAAACAAGTTATATATACCACTCTACCCCTTCTCTTCTCATTTTCTTTGTTATATTCAAATCTAAAAACTTGAGCAAACTAAAAACCAGAGATTAAAAACTAAAAAAAACAATCTTTACAAATATCAGACCTGAAAGCTTAAGCAAAGAAAAGTTTGACTCCACTAAGCAAAGATCAGATCAACAATCATGTTTCAGATCAAAGTAAAGCAAGACCAATTTCCAGTTTTCCAAAGATCCTATGTTCAGCATTCAAAAATAGTGAGTAGACGTCTTTTTTAAAAACTAAAATTGTTTAAATCTTGATTGCATGTGATAAATACTTGAAGTATGTTATGAAAAATGTTTGCATAGATGTTAAATATGCCTGCATATTTCTATATATATATGTAAATGTAAATATATATATATATATATATATGATTGGGTGCATGTCTGCATGCAAGTATTTTTGCCTCTGTTCTAAGTTTACAGGTTTTAAAAACAAGTTCAAAATTCAAAATCTCATGCTATAATTTTGTAGGCTATGATGTTTAAACAAGATATATTTGAATTAACAAGTTCTAATTGTTAAAATATTTTTAAGAGTAATTAGTTTTAGTTTTACTAGAAAATTAGAAAACATAGTGAAAACTCAAAAACATGTCAAATTCGAATACCATGATTCCTTGATTCACCTACATCATCTAATTCATTTTTGAAAACCATGAATTTTAAAAGAAGAATCAAGATTTTTAGGTAAGTACTGATTGAGAATTCTCAGGTTGAACGGAATTGAGTGTTTCCTCGATTTCTGGCGATCGGTGAGGAGTAAGAGGTCCGGATCGTGGCTGAAGCTTGCTTGGAGGTCGACGATCTCGAGAAAAATGAACGGAGAATTTTCCGATCATCATGGCTGCGGCATGGCATCGTTGTAGGGTTTTAGGAGCAGACTTGGTCTACTTGGGTTTCAAGGTTTGTTCGTCAACATCGAAGCACCGGACTCAATTGGAGTATGGAGGACAGGTGCATGGTTGAATGGCGAAGATTTGGTCGTAGTTTCGAAGGCTCTGGTGATCTGAGGCGGCGGGTCAATGTGGTTCTTGGATGATCTTTTTTGATCCGGTGGGTTCATTTGTGCTCGATTTCGAGTTCGTCATCAATTCAAGGCTTTTGGTGGTCGGACTGCTAGAGGAGGTTGTCGTCGACGTGCCGATGGTCGCGGCGTTGATTGGAGCAGTGGCGCGTGTCTGTGCACGTGCACGAATGTCTGATGTATCAGTAGAATAGGTTACTATTGAGAAGATGGAGAGAGCTCGGGCTGGACATGAGGATAGTATCAGGTTTGGACCAAGTGTACGCAAGTGATTTTAACAATCTCAACAGTTTTTAATTTAAACCAAAACAAAGTTTAAAAGAAAAAGAAAGGAACGAATAAGAAGATTCTGACTCGGGACTGAGTAAGGGGAGAACACGGGTTAGTCTCGGATTTTCTAAAAGTATATTAACAATTTTTTTATAAAAGTTTAAATAAAACAAGTTATAAAAACCATTTCTTAACAAATTCTTTTAAATAATGAATGTTTATTTAAGTTTGGGTTAGTTAAAGGTTCTAAATAAATTATTTTGAATTAATTAAGTTTAAGTATTTTATTATGTGTCTTTTATTTTAAATTAATTCTTAAATTTATGTAAACAAAATTAAATAATTATAATTAAGTAGATTAATTAAAGAAGGGTGCATGTTTTAATCATTAATTAACTTAAAGGTCTTAAGTTAATTTATAGGTTAATGACGAATTTATTTCAAAGATTTAGATGATAATTAAGTAATTAATTAAGTTAAATGGTTTATCTTAAATTAATTAAGGTCTTGGGTAATTAAAGATTAATTAATTAATGAAAGTAATTAAAGAATAATTAATTAATTAGTAATTAATGGTTAATTAATTAGTAATTAAAGGTTAATTAATTAATAATTAAAGGGTTATTAATATATAATTATAGGATAATTAATTAATGTAAGTAATTAAGGTTGTTTAATTAATTTCATTAATTAATTAAAATAATAACAAATGGTTTGCAATTAATTAATGTTAATTAAGCAGGGTTAAGTAATTAATTCATTAATAATTAATTTATTCTATTATTAATTAAATTAATTATAATTATGTGATTAATTAATCTTGCTTATGGATAATTAATTGTATATATAATGTTCGGATTGATTAATATTTATAGTATGTTAATCTGCGATGTTTTGTAATGTGCAATACTTTGGATATAGCTGTGATAATGTAATTTATTTATCTGTAATGAATTACTATGTGAATACAATATTCTAAATTAAATTGTTTTACTTAAACAACTTGGCCTTTAAGACGGCGTTTGGATTTCGATGAGCCCGGGATCAGATATCAAATTTGTTATTCGAAAACCACATCGATCCAAATTAAACAATAGGTCGTGAATCTCAAGTGAAGATCGAGAATGAAGATTCAGAGTGCAAGCGCTATTTGTCGTTAACTCTGAGGGTGAATTCCAAAATGAGTGTAACAGAGATAGTGCCTTCAGTTTCGTTCGAACCCGGAACGAACTTGTAGGGATGAATGCTATCAGACCATCGCCAATGGAGGACGATAAGCGTTCCAAGATATGTGTTCTAAAAAGGTAATCGTAGCCTCAAGCCTCATCAACCGGGAATGGCTAAAACAGGGGAGGTGCAATAAGGCTAAGTGTGTAGCATCCAAGTAGGATAAGATTTTCCCCTGTCTAGAGGTCCCTTTATTCGGATGTGCGGGCGGTTGTTGGCCACAACCGCAAGGTTGTCTTATTCGGACTATCTAGTAAGGGGTAGATACGTTCTTGTGTTGTAGGGGATCAAGGTGGATCCTCGGTACAGTGATCTAGACCACGTACTATGAAGGACGGTACCCCAGTAACCCTGCCATTGTATGGAATCCAATCTCCAATAAGTGCCTGTACGGTTTTGATTGTGCCCAACTATGTTGGAACGTCAGATGTAAGCATTCCAGCTATTTCCTACTTTATACTGAAAACCCTAGACACTATTATAATATAACTGAATTTCCTAACAAATGTTTTGGTTATCATAAGGGAAAAACTTGTCCGTGTTTATGTGTGGAGAGTCTTACGAGATACCTTTTATTTCAAAGGTTTTTCAAGCTAAACAACTTAACCATTTACTCACGCCAGACCCATGTCTGACCTGGAGTTTATTTCTATTTTTCTTAAACTATTGGGTACTCAAATTTTTGTGAGTAGCCAAGTGATCAGGTTAGCTTGATAAATTTTGGAAAAGGCTTGGAGCAGGAGACTTGGCGTATCTATATATATATATATATATATCTATGTATGTATGTATATCTATTATGTTGTGTTGGTATCATCTCTTTGTATGGTCTTCACGACTGTCTAATGTGTTGTTGTGTAACTCTGATGTATGTTGAATACTATGCAATATCTGTGTGAAGTAATATAATTTTCCATTTCCACTGTGATATTCTGATATTGTTTAATTTTTTATTTCTATCTATTCTTTTCTACCTATTTCTTTCTTAATGATGATACGTCTTTCTATGGAATGAAAGGCGGGTCGTCACAGTTGGTATCAGAGCACTAAGTTGAGATAATACCTAGGCTTTGGAGAAATATCTATCTTGAGAGAACGTTCTTGTATATCTATATACCTATCTGATTGTTAGGTTACCTGTCCAGGTTGCCAACATGTGTTTTAGAGGAAGAAGAGGAAGAGGTGTGAGTAGCACAACGATCACTAATGGAAGAGGCCTGAATGCTGACGGAGGAAGGGTAAATAGAGAGGCTGTAAACCCAATACCGCCTCGAGTAAGCTTTGCAGCATTGTGTAAGGATTTCACCAATCTCCGAGGAAAGCCTTTTAAGGGAACAGAGTCCATCATTGAATTTCAAGCTTGGTTACGCTCGTGTGAGTGAATTTTTAAGACTTTGGATTTGTCAAATGAGCAAAAGAGAGTGATGGCATCGTGGCAACTTCAAGAAGGAGCAGCTGTATGGTGGGATGCAGTTACAATGAATACTTCAGAGGATGATATCTCTTGGAGCAAGTTTAAGGAACTGTTTGAGGAACAGTTTATGCCTACAGCAGGGAAGACTCATCTGTATAGGAATTTTCTGGATCTTAAGCAAGGAAGTATGTCGGTATCCGAGTATGAGACTAAATTCAACGAATTATCCCGCTACGGACCTGGTCTTATCGAAACACCCCTCAAGAAGAATGAGATTTTTGTGCTTGGAATAAGGCCTGAGTTTCACGAGAAGATGACAGCATATCTCAAGGGATCATTCGTGGAATTGATAGACATGGCATTGAGGTATGAGGGGCTTATGGAAAAGAAACCCTTGGCATCTATGGCGGCACCGAGTGGGATTTCTTCCCATCCAAAAAAGGAAATTTAACTCTAACTGGAAGAAGCAACGCAAAGGGAAACCAGGAGGCAATAATGGAGCTCTTAAGTGTTATGTGTGCCAGCAGGAAGGTTATTTGGCTAAGCAGTGTCCTAGAGGTAGAGCTCAGCAGCAGCGTAAGAGTGGACCCATCTCCACAATGGTTCAGAAGTCTTTATGTTTCAACTGTCAACAGCCTGGGCATATGGTGAAAGCTTGCCCACTTCTTTAGAGAGCTCAACCGACTAAAGTTTTTACTATTCATGGTGGACCGTTGTAACAACAGGCATACTTTACGATTGTATATTTAAATATTTTATTTAAATAGCATCGTTAGTCGGATTTAGGTCCGAAAAGCTACTTTTTTCAAACAGTCGAATTGGGACTCATGACCACTTCCATTGAGTCCAAAATGACGTTTGTGGCCTTTTTGAGTATAAACATCGATATGTTTGGAGTTAGCTAGAATTTCGACATTTTCATTTAGGGCTTTGGGTATTGGGTTCAGCCCAATAGCCTAACATAAGGCCCTAGATCTACCCCCTCTCCTCTTTATTCATTCTGTTATTTCCTAACACTTCAAGCTTTAGAAAAATGGAGGAAGAGAAAGGAAATTAGAATTCCTAAGCCCTAGTTTCTTTTCAAATAGAAGTTCTAGCTCCAAAATCCAAGAGAAGCATAAGTAAGCATCCTCTTCATCTTCTCCATCTCAATCCCTCTTCCATTTTCAGAAATTCCTAAACCTTAACTTAGGAAATATTTTACTTATAAGCTTAGATTGAAGCTTCTTGAGTTGTTGTTGAATAGGAATTGATCTTAGCTTGTTTTAGAGCTTCTCACTTGAGATTTTGAAGTAAAAGGTGAGTTTTTGAACTCACATCTACGTCTATAGCTTTCGTTGTTGTTAGATATGAATTCCTAACATCTATTCATGTTCAATGATTTGAATTGATTTGGTGAATTTTCCAATTTTGGTGTTTTGAAGTCAAAATCTTTAAAGATCCTATCTTAGATGTTTGAACATGTTATTTATGCCGTATCGAAGAGCCTATAGTGCTGGGTTGTCGATTGGCATAAATCCCTAGCATCCATCACTTGTTCGGTCGTATTTCAAGAGAAGCTTAGGTAAGCATCCTCTTCATCCCAATAGCCTAACATAAGGCCCTAGATCGTATTTTCATTTAGGGCTTTGGGTATTGGGTTTCAGCCCAATAGCCTAACATAAGGCCCTAGATCTACCCCCTCTCCTCTTTATTCATTCTATTATTTCCTAACACTTCAAGCTTTAGAAAAATGAAGGAAGAGAAAGGAAATTAGAATTCCTAAGCCCTAGTTTCTTTGCAAATACAAGTTCTAGCTCCAAAATCCAAGAGAAGCTTAGGTAAGCATCCTCTTCATCTTCTCCATCTCAATCCCTCTTCCATTTTCAGAAATTCCTAAACCCTAACTTAGGAAATATTTTACTTGTAAGCTTAGATTGAAGGTTCTTGAGTTGTTGTTGAAGAGGAATTAATCTTAGCTTGTTTTAGAGTTTCTCACTTGAGATTTTGAAGTAAAAGGTGAGTTTTTGAACTCACATCTACGTCTATAGCTTTCATTGTTGTTAGATATGAATTCCTAACATCTATTCATGTTCAATTGCTTTTGATTTGAATTGATTTGTTGAATTTTCCAATTTTGGTGTTTTGAAGTTAAAATCTTTAAAGATCCTATCTTGGATGTTTGAACATGTTATTTGTGGCGTATCGAAGAGCCTATAGTGCTGGGTTGTCGATTAGCATAAATCCCTAGTATCCATCGCTCGTTCGATCGCATTTCGGTTTGGATTTGCCATTTTTGGTCTGGGCTGTTTTTTTTTTCCTAGTAGAAAATTTCAGACGTCTGAAATTAATTTCAAACATCTGAAACCAAATCCATATGTTTGGTTGAAAAATCCAGACGTTTGGAAAGGGGTCTGCAAAAGGAAGAAACAAAATCCAGACGTCTGAAACAAAATCCAGACGTTTGAAACCAAATTCAGAAGTCAGGTAGAAAATTTCAGACGTCTAAAATAGCCCAGGAATTAAAAATAAAAGGGAGAAAAACACATATACTTCCAGAACCTAGGGCTAGACGTCTGGAAACGCCTACCAGATGTCTGGAACTGTTTAATTTGCCTATTTTGGCTGTTTTTGAGTGGATTTCCAATTTTAATCGATTTTTGTTGAGCCAATTTGTCGTTATCATTTATTATCGACTTTGATGACTTTCTTTTCGAGATTTTTGGTAATATCCATTTTAATGGATACGGTATCGATTTCTATGGATTTGAGTCACATCTTCATATGTGAATTTTTAGTGATTGAATGTCTTTACAATCATTTTAGTGATTTGTCACTTTGAAATACAAAGGTTTCTATACTAATAGTAAATATTCAAACCCCTTCACAAAGATGATTTCAACTCTATTTTTAATACAAAGATCGTTTATAAAACCGTTTTCCAATCTATTAGTATATACAAATATTTTCCACATTCGTTCGAGAAATCCAATTAAACGACTTAGCAAAACAAGTGGTATGAAACACTTGCATTTACTTCGTCGGTTAATTTTTGGACTTGTTCGATTGAAACTCTTGTGACAATTTTCGAGTGGAGATCTATAATTTGTTCGTAAATATTTAAGTTTAGCTAGTTGTTATGGGACATGAAGCTAAACTCATTTATTTACTAGCTTAGTGTAATTGACACTTCTTGATGATCGATGATGATCATTTTTGTGGTTTAGACTAGCGATGTGCGATGTCTCTTTGTCTATGTGGTGGACTGTACCTCGTTCTATTGTGCTTCGTCTCATTTCTTTTTTGGGATAGTGACCCATGTTCTTTTATGGAGTTCGGTTCATCGGGCGTAACGCTGTACTACGTCGTTGTTCCATATTATTGGAGTTCGATTCATCGGGCGTAACGATGTACTACGTCGTTGTTCCGTATTATTGGAGTTCGGTTAATCGGGCGTAACACTGTACTACGTCGTTGTTCCGTATTATTGGAGTTCGGTTCATCGGGCGTAACGCTGTACTATTGGAGTTTGGTTCATCGGGCATAAGGATGTACTATGTCGTTATTCCATATTATTGGAGTTCGGTTTATCGGGCGTAACGTTGTACTATGTCGTTGTTTTGTATTATTGGAGATCGATTCATCGGGCGTAACGCTGTACTACGTCGTTGTTCCGGATTATTGGAGTTTCAAGTTCATCTGGTGTAACGCTGTACTACGTCGTTGCATCGGCTCTATGGTTAGTGACCATGGAATAGCATTCCGTTTGTGATGCATGTGTTGGTGAGTTTTCATGCTCCTGTTTTGTGATATGCCTCCCTCTTTGTGATTTCTGGATTTCTAGTTAATGATTTCTTGAATTTGTGTTTCGCCAAATTTTATGATTGGCACTGATATGTTTGTCAATATTTGTGACTTGGTGAATAAAATAAAGGATATGACATTCTTTTTGATGTTACGAGATTTTTGAGATATTGTATGATTTTGGTTGATTTTCAAATGTATACTTTTCACAGTATGGCATTATTATTATCATACGTTTTTATCGAACCTCTTATTCTATCTCATTTTATCTGATATTTATAGCTAGACTGATACGTTTATTACTTTCTTATTAAATAATACTCGGGTCAGACCGTGATGTTACAAGTGCTTCTGCTTGACTTCTTATCAGCGACTGTCGCCTGATTTTTATCTAACTACTTTAGATTAGTAGTTTTTGTTGTTATACATTTGAGATAGAGACTCCTTGATGTGTACATATTCTTTTATCTAGCACTTGTATCTATTCTTTTGTCATATTATGGATCTTTTTTGGCCATTACTCTGATGTACACTTCTATGTGATATATTTACATCTATTTTCGCCTTTGAGATATGAACATCTATGACTGATTTATGTTATGTTTATTTCTATATTTGTTTCCGAAGACCACATAGCTACTGTGTAGTAGCTTTGAGCTTGTATTGGTATGTCAGATTTCCTCTTGAAATGAAATTCATGTTATACTATCTGACATATCGGTGCTCGCACAAAGCAATTACACGAATAGTCGCTTCTCAACAGCCTTATTCTTCGCGCTAGTCGACAACATTACCCCGTAGTGTCCTTGGCTAGCGTGAGTATAGAGGTGGGGCGTCACAGCTTAGTATCAGAGCCAAACTTCGAAACAATATAGAACATTATAGCAAGGATCATTGTCCTAAGTCTCTCTTAAGAATCATGCCTTAGGATTTAACTCGAGTCATCGGACCCGTTCTATCCTATTTTCTTTTATGATGCCTTGTTTTTATCAATCATTCATTTTGAGAATAACCTTTTTCTTCTTCTTTCTTTCTTTCTTAAAGAAGAGAAATGGTTAGACCAGGCCGTCCCAACGCCGGTCAATCTAGTGCTGCTCCTCAGGATGGGGTATTCATGTCTGCCCAGCAGCTTTTAGATCTTGTAAATAATGCTCAAGCTGTCAGACCCCTTCTCGAGCCTACTCATCCTAGATCTAGATTTGCACGCTTGTGTAGAGACTATACCAATTTGGATGGAAGGCCATTTAAAGGATCCGAAAGTATTATAGAAATCCAAGCTTGGCTTAGATCATGCGACCGCATCTTTTTTCGCATGAATCTTGTTGATCTCCATCGAGTCCAAGTGGCTTCTAGCATGCTCCAAGAAAGAGCATTAGATTGGTATGAGCTTTTAGTTTCTAAAATCGTTGAAGCGGATCTTACTTGGGAGCTATTCCGAGAAAGATTCGAATTAAAGTTCGTGCCGGAAGTTGAAAAAGTAACTTTGGCCCGGCGCTTTATTGACCTTTTTCAAGGTGAATCTTCTGTGATGGATTACGTCGCATCTTTTGAATCTCTTTCTAAATATGGAGTCGAGTATATTAGTACCACATTGAATAAAAACCAGAGTTTGTCTATGGGTTGAATAAGAACCTCAAGAATCCATTACTTCTGAAATTGGAAGTTTCTTTTGATCAGCTTATTGATATCGCTCTTAGAATTGAAGAGGCCGATAAAGAAAGTGATGTTGAAGTTGTGGGTGTCAAACAGAACTCCAACAACAACAAGAAGAGGCCTATTAAGTTCAAAGGCCCCAATCCCAACAAGAAAGGGAAGCTAGAAACTTCAGTAGCAAAGACTCTTACCTCTAGTCATGGACAATGCTACAATTTTGGTTCTACGGACCACTATGCAAATAGGTGTCCGAAACCCCTTTTTTGTTGTTATGGCAAAAGTTTGGGTCATCTTATATCTACATGTCCCATACTTCAAAGTAGGAAGAAGGAGAGCTGAATGTTGTGCAAGCTTCTAGTGACACTTCTCTTGGTCAAGGTATTTCTCATTCTATCCTTGATGGCATTAATTTGTTTCGTGAACATCGTATTCGAGTTCTTGTTGATATGGGTTCATCTCATTATTTTATATCAAAAGAACTTTTTGATTCTTTTTCTTTAAACATTTTGGGCTTGATGACTACACTGAGATTTGCTAATCCGGTTGGTGGATCCGCAACACTCAGTTTACTTTGTAAAAATGTCGAGATTATTTTATGCGATTATTCTTTCCGGGCCAGTTTGCATGTTATGCGTTACTTAGGCTTCGGAATTGATTTTTGTGAAAGGATTGGCTTAGTCATTATGAATCCATATCTTATGTCCTATGTGGACTATCTATCTTCGACATCCTCAACCTGTTATGCAGATTTCAATTTTTCTTGATGATTTCGATTCCAATTTGGTGGCATCATTTTATTTTCTAGACCCACTGGTTAAGGAAGATGTTATTCTCTTCATTCAAGTAGTTTGTGAATTTTCCGGTATTTTTGAGCTTGTCTTAGGATTATCACCTAAGAAAATCTATTGAGAGATGCTAAGGTCTTTTTAGTTCGACTTTACCACCAGTTTTCATTAGCTACGAGTTGCGGAGGATAGCTTACCCCTTTATCGCATTCTGCACTCGTTATGATTCTTATGAACGACTCGTGATGTCATTCCGGTTTGTTCTGCTTATTTCATCCATCTTATGAATTGAGTATTCTATGAATATTTCGATCAGACCATCCTTATATTTATTGATTTTGGATGAAAACAACAATTTAAAAATTTGCAAATCTTTTTCATAAGATTTATTTATAAGTATAATTGCATCTTGTTCTTAAAACGGACAAAGAATATTTGTAAAATTTTTAATAGATACTTTTATCATATAGAAGATGATTTTATGTTGTTTTTCCCATTAAGTTCTTTAAGAATTCTGGCCGATGCGCTTGATTAACATTATCGATAGGAATCTCATAAACGCTTTGATAAGAAAATCAGATATAGTAAATTGACATGGAATAAGTAAATTTTTCTAGAAAGATGATTACATAAAGTTAATTGTAATTTTGAAAGTTTTAGCTTTTCAGGAAAGAGGATCAATTAAAATAACTCTTTTTTGGTACTCCTATTCTTGTGATTCCCGAAGGGAACCAAGACTTCACTATTTGTACTGATGCTAATCGTATTGGTTTGAATATCGTTCTCTTGCAAAAGGGAACGTGCTATCATTTATACTTCTATACACTTAAAGCCTATCAAGACTAGGTATGCTACTCGTGATCTAGTGCTCGCGGCTATTGTTATCATTTTTAGAATTGGCGTCATTATTTGTGGGAGAGAAATTTGTTCTCTACACCGATCATAAATCTTTTGAGTATTTATTTTCTCAAAAGGAACTTAACTTGTGTCAACGACGGTTGGCTCGAGTTCCTTGCATCTTATGATCTTGATATTCTTTATACTTTGGAAAGGGAAATTGTGATGCCAATGCCCTTAGTCGTAAATGATAAATGGTTGTTTCTTTGATGATCTCCAAATGGAATGATCTTTTTGACAAGTTCAATGGGCGTACCGTTATTGTACTATGTCGTTGTCCAATTTAGTTGAGTTTCGGGTACATCGCACGTACTGTTATTATACTACGTTGTTGTTCCAAATTATTCCGGCATACTGTTATTGAATTTCGCCATTTCACCCGGCTCGATTTTCTACTATTCATGACATTTTTCGACGTCTCTCAACTACGGAAATGCCTTATGTATTCTGATTCTATTCTTGTGCCCGGTGTTATTGAAGAAATTGAAGTTTCACCTAATTTGACTTATGAGCAACTTACTCTCTCATGTTCTTTAGGGTGAACTTCTTACTTCAAATTTTCTTTTGTGTTGATATGCTTTTTTTGTTGTTACTCTTTGTTTTCTTCTTAAGTATTGCGAGGACGCAATTTCTTTAAGGAGGGGAGTCTGTAACCACCCGCATATTTTACGATTGTATATTTAAATATTTTATTTAAATATAGCATCGTTAGTCGGATTTAGGTCCGAAAAACTACTTTTTGTAAACAGTCGAAATGGGACTCAAGACCACTTCCATACAGTCCAAAATGACGTTTGCCACCTTTTTGAGTATAAACATCGATATGTTTGGAGTTAGCTAGAATTTCGACATTTTCATTTAGGGCTTTGGGTATTGGGTTTCAGCCCAATAGCCTAACATAAGACCCTAGCTCCACCCCTTCTCCTCTTCATTCATTCAATTATTTCCTAACACTTCAAGCTTTAGAAAAATAGGGGAAGAGAAAAGAAATTAGAATCCCTAAGTCCTAGTTTCTTTGCAAATACAAGTTCAAGCTCCAAAATCCAAGAGAAGCTTAGGTAAGCATCCTCTTCATCTTCTCCATCTCTATCCCTCTTCCATTTTCAGAAATTCCTAAACCCTAACTTAGGAAATATTTTACTTGTAAGCTTAGATTGAAGGTTCTTGAGTTGTTGTTGAAGAGGAATTAATCTTAGCTTGTTTTAGAGTTTCTCACTTGAGATTTTGAAGTAAAAGGTGAGTTTTTGAACTCACATCTACGTCTATAGCTTTCATTGTTGTTAGATATGAATTCCTAACATCTATTCATGTTCAATTGCTTTTGATTTGCATTGATTTGGTGAATTTTCCAATTTTGGTGTTTTGAAGTTAAAATCTTTAAAGATCCTAATTTGGATGTTTGAACATGTTATTTGTGGCGTATCGAAGAGCCTATAGTGATGGGTTGTCGATTAGCATAAATCCCTAGTATCCATCGCTCGTTCGATCGCATTTCGGTTTGGATTTGCCGTTTTTGGTCTAGGTTGTTTTTTTGCCTAGTAGAAAATTTCAGAAGTCTGAAATTAATTACAGACTTCTGATACCAAATCCAGACTGGTTGAAACATCCATACATCAGGAAAGGGGTCTGGAAAAGGAAGAAACAAAATCCAGACGTCTGAAATAAAATCCAGACGTCTAAAACCAAATTCAGACGTCTGGTTGAAAATTTCAGACGTCTAAAATGGCCCAGGAATTAAAAATAAAAGGGAGAAAAACACATATACTTCCGAAACCTAGGGCCAAACGTCTGGAAACACCTACCAGACGTCTGGAACTGTTTAATTTTCCTATTTTGGCTGTTTTTGAGTGGATTTCCAATTTTAATCGATTTTTGTTGAGCCAATTTGTCATTATCATTTATTATCGACTTTGATGACTTCTTTTTCAGGATATTTGGAAATATCCAATTTGATGGATTGGTATCGATTTCTATTGATTTGAGCCGCGTCTTCGTATGTGAATTTTTAGCGATTGATTGTTTTTACAATCATTTTAGTGATTTGTCACTTTGAAATATAAATGTTTCTATACTAATAGTAAATATTCAAACCCCTTCGCAAAGATGATTTCAACTCTATTTTTAATACAAAGCTCGTTAACAAAACCGTTTTCCAATCTATTAGTATATACAAACCTTTTCCTCATTCGTTCGAGAAATCCAATTAAACGACTTAGCAAAACAAGTGGTATGAAATGCTTGTGTTTACTTCGTCGGTTAATTTTTGGACTTGTTCGATTGAAACTCTTTTGACAATTTTCGAGTGGAGATCTACAATTTGTTCGTAAATATTTAAGTTAAGCCAGTGGTTATGGAACATAAAGCTAAACTCATTTATTTACTAGCTTAGTGTAATTGACACTTCTTGATGATCGATGATGATCATTTTTGTGGTTTAGACTAGCAATGTGCGATGTCTCTTTGTCCACGTGGGGGACTGTACCTCGTTTTATTGAGCTTCATCTCATTTCTTTTATGGGATAGCGACCCATGTTCTTTTATGGAGTTCGGTTCATTGGGCAAGACGCTGTACTACGTTGTTGTTATGTATTATTGGAGCTCGGTTCATCGGGCGTAACGCTGTACTACGTCGTTTTTCTGTATTATTGGAGTTCGGTTCATCGGGCGTAACGCTGTAAAACGTCGTTGTTCCGTATTATTGGAGTTCGGTTCGACGGGCGTAATGCTGTACTACGTTCGTTGTTCTGTATTATTGGAATTCGGTTCATTGGGCGTAACGCTGTACTGCGTCGTTGTTCCGTATTATGGGAGTTAGGTTCATCGGGCGTAACGTTGTACTGCGTCTTAGTTCTAGATTATTGGTGTTTCAAGTTCATCAGGCGTAACGTTGTACTACGTCGTTGCACCGGCGCTATGGTTAGCGACCATGGAATAGCATTCCGTTTGTGATGTATGTGTTGGTGAGTTTTCTTGCTCCCGTTTTGTGATAGGCCTCCTCCTTTGTGATTTCTGGATTTCTAGTTGATGATTTCTAGAATTTGTGTTTCACCAAATTTTATGATTGGCACCGATATGTTTGTCAATATTTGTGGCTAGGTGAATAAAATAAAGAATAGGACATTCTTTTTGATGTTATGAGATTTTTAAGATATTGTATGATTTTGGTTGATTTTCTAATGTATACTTTTCACAGTATGGCATTATTGTTATCATATGTTTTTATCGAACCTCTTATTCTATCTTATTTTATCTGATATTTACAGTTAGAGTGATCCATTTATTATTTTCTTATTAAATAATAATCGGGTCAGACCGAGATGTTACAGGTGCTTCTGCTTGACTTCTTATCAGGGACTGTCGTCGTATTTTTGTCTTGCTACTTTTGATTAGTTGTTTTTGTTGTTATACATTTGAGATAGAGACTCCTTGATGTATGCATATTCTTTTATCTAGCACTTGTATCTATTCTTTTGTGATATTGTGCATCTTGTTTAACCACTACTCTGATGTACACTTCTATGTGATATATTCATATCTATTTCCGCCTTTGAGATATGAACATCTGTGACTGATTTATGTTATGTTTATTTCTATATTTTTTCCGAAAACCACATAGCCACAGTGTAGTAGCTTTGAGTTTGTATCGGTATGTCATATTTCCTCTTGAAATAAAATGCATGTTATACTATCTGACATATCGGTGCTCGCACAAAGCAGTTGCATGGATGGTCGCTTCTCAACAGCCTTATTCTTCACGCTAATCGATGGCATTACCCGGTAGTGTCCTTGGATAGCGTGAGTATAGAGGTCGGGCGTCACAACCGTCAACTTCTTCGAAAGGGAAAGGAAATGGCGTTCTTGAATGTAATTTTTTTTAGATGGCATTTTTGTTAGAGTTTTGTTTGATTCTGGTGCTTCCCTTAGTTTTATTTCTTTGAAATCGATAGGGAAATTTCATCTTACCCTAGTGTTGTGGACCTCTTTATTTTTATATCTAATCCAATTGGGGGAGTGACCAAGTTAGATATGATCTATTGAGGTCTAATAATTTCTTATCTGTCCCATATTTTCTCGTGCGACCTATTTAGATTCGATTTTAAAGGATTTGACCTTATTTTGGGAATGGATTGGTTGGACAAGCATAAGCTGTTCTAGTTTGTGAAGAGAGAACTGTATTATTGGAAACCGAATTGGGAAGGATTGAAAAAGCGACTTAAGATAGTTTAGGAATTCAACTGAGTAGTCTTTTGCATGGGATCGAGGCATCTCAAGAAGATATAGGAACCATCGAAGTTTTCAAAGATTTTCTAGACATCTTCGAGGAATTCAAAGGTTTGCCCCCGCATCGGGAGATTAAGTTCTGTATCGACTTAGTTCCAGGAGCGATACCGGTGGTTCAACCCAGTAGAAGGATGGCGCCGAGAGAGAGAGAAGAGTTGGTGAAGCAGACTTAGGATTTCCTGGAGAGTGGATTGATCTGGCCTTGTTATTCTAGTTGGGGTTCTGATGTAATTTTTGTGACCAAGGCAGATGGATCTTTAAGATTCTGTGTAAATTATCGGGAGTTGAATAGGGGGACTATTAGGAATAAGTACCCCTTGCCTCGTTTAGACAATCTTTTTCATCAACTTCATGGAGCTTCTGTTTTCTCCCAATTAGATCTAGCTTCGGGTTTTCTATAGCTAAGGGTAGCTAAAGACGGTATACCCTTGACTGCATTTAGAGGACCCAACTGTTTTTATAAGTGGCTGGTTATGCCTTTTGGACTAACTAACGCTCCAGCTTATTTTGTGGATCTAATGTACCGTGTCTTCCGGGATGTGCTGAACAAGTTTGTGCTCGTGTTCATCGACGACATTCTCATCTACTCCAAATCCAAGGAGGAGCATAAGCGTCATTTGGAGATAGTATTGGAGACTTTGAGAAGGCATGTCCTGAAAGCTAAGTTTTCGAAATGCCATTTCTAAAAGTCGAAAGTGAGATTACTGGGGCACATCGTATCTGGAAAAGGTATTTCTATGGATCCGGCCAAGGTAGCAGCTATTCAAGAGTGGAAGCAACCGCAGACTCCTACGCAAGTTCTTAGTTTTCTTGGATGGCAGGGTACTATAGGAAATTTATTCGGGACTACTCTAAGATTTCTTCGCACTTGACCAAATTGACTAGGAAGGGGCGAAGTATAAGTGGACCACCAAGTGTGAAGAAGCATTTCTGAATTTGAAGGCGAGGTTGACCATTGCACCTATTCTAGCTATTCCTGATGGAAGGAGTAAGTTTGAAGTCTACAATGATGCTTGTGGAGTAGGGCTTGGCACCATGTTAATGTAGAATGGGAAAGTGATTGCATATGCAAGTAGGTAGTTGAAGCTACATTAGAAGAACTACGCTACGCATGATTTGGAATTGCTGGCCATCATCTTTGCTCTAAAGATATGGAGGCACTATCTTTTGGGAGAGAAGTTCGAGCTTTTTGCCGATCATAAACCTTTAAAGTATCTTTTTTCCCAGAAAGATCTGAATTTGAGGCAGCAGAGATGGGTGGAATTTTTGGCATCATATGATCAGGACATTCTTTGTACTCCAGGGAAAGCGAATGTAGTGGCAGATGCTTTGAGTAGAAATGCAGTTTTGGCTATTTTAGAAGTTATCCCGTCTCTACAAGAAAGGATTGTAAGCATTCAGATGAAGGATAGAACTTTTGAGGAATTAATCCTTGGAACTAAGGAAGGTCGATATTCGGATTTCAATATAGACGATCAAGGAGCTTTGAGAATCAATGGACGATTGTGTGTGCCAGATGTGGATGGACTAAGGCAAGAATTTTTATTGGAAGGCCACAAATCAAGGTTGAGTATCCATCCGGGGATCTCGAAGATGTATAAGGATTTGAAAAGAGTTTTCTGGTGGCCGGGCATGAAGAAGGATAATACTACCTTCGTGAATGGATGTGCGATATGTCAACAAGTGAAGGGTGATCAGCAGAAGACCGCATGATTGTTGCATCCTTTGGAAGTCCTAAAATGGAAGTGGGAAATGATATCAATGGATTTCATCGACGGTTGCCAAGGACTAGAAAAGGAAATAAGGGAGTGTGGGTAATCGTAGACCGACTAAGCAAGAGCGCCCAGTTTATTCCAGTTAAGGCAACCAGAACCGCAACGTCCTTAGCAGAGATTTTCTTCAAAGAGTTCGTCCGGTTGCACGGAGTTCCAGTCAGCATAGTAAGTGACTATGAACCAATCTTTACTAGCAAATTTTGGGAAGCTCTATAGATAGCTCTGGGAACTAGGTTGAGTTTAAGTACAGCTTATCATCCCCAGACCAACGGACAAACAGAAAGGCTGAATCGTATTCTTGAGGATATGTTGAGGGCTTGTATTCTAGATTTCGGAGGATCTTGGGAGGACCATCTGCACTTGGTGGAATTCTCGTACAACAATAGTTATCAGGCAATCATTAAGATAGCACCCTACGAAGCTTTATATCGAAGACCTTGTAGATCACCATCTTGTTGGGTAGAGTCCGGAGATTGTCTTGTTCTTGGTCCATATTTGATTCGAGAGGCATCTACGAAGGTTGAGCTGATCAAGAAGAGAACGAAGACAGCCTAGGATCGTCAGAAGAGTTATGCGGACAAGAGATGAAGGTAACTTGAATTCGAAGTCGGAGATTTGGTTTTTGTCAAAGTTTCCCTAATAAAACGAGTGATCAGATTTGGTAAGATGGGAAAACTTGCCCCGAGATATATTGGACCTTTCCGTGTGCTTGAGAGAATTGGTGCTTTGGCCTTCAGGATTGAATTGCTAGACTGGATGGCTGGAATTCACAATGTTTTTCACGTATCTCATCTGAGGAAGCACATGTACGACCCATCTGTAGTTGTAGGACCGGTAGTGCAGGAAGATTTAGAGGTCGAACCGGAATTAACTATAGTCAGGCATCCAGTCCAAATAGTTGATCGAGATGAGAAGCAGCTTAGGAACAAAGTGGTGAAGCTGGTCAAGATTCAGTGGAGCGAGGATCCCAAAGATTGTACTTGGGAAACTCTAGATAGTATTAGGAAAGCCTATCCGGATTTGTGTCAGGATAGTTAGGAATGTTTGTTTGAATGGATTGTTTGCTTTGATTGTTGATACATGGCTAATATATATGCTTAATTGTTTGAAATAAAGCTTTTGGATTATCTTTGCTTTTAAATTTCGGGGACGAAATTCTTTTAAAGGGGGAGGAATGTGATGACCTGAAATTTTTGGGCAAATATTAATATGATAATCTTCTTTTATAATTATTTTAAATGTTCAAAATTATTCTTTTTCAAACAAATAAAATATGTGTTTGTTTATATATATAAGTAGATTGTAAATAAGGATTTGAATTTGAAATTCAAAGGTAAAAATCGTAAATATAAATTGGATTTAATAACCCTATATTTTAAAACTAGTATATATATATATATATGATTATTTATTAGTGAATAATTAAGTTTTAAATCATTTTCTTCAAAGTTATTTAAAATAAATAAAAAGGAAAAGTTTAAATATAAAAACATAAAACATATATATAAATATAAAACTAAAAAGAAAAATTATATAAAAACATATTAAGTCATAAAGGCATGCAAATTAACAAGTGTAAACATTTCAACATGCAATTTAATAAGGGTCATATTGTTTATTTTCTTTTCATGTTTAAAAATAATGAAAACAAGTTATATATACCACTCTGCCCCTTCTCTTCTCATTTTCTTTGTTATATTCAAAACAAAAAAATTGAGCAAACTGAAAACCAAAGATTAAAAACTAAAACGAACAATCTTTATAAATCTCAAACCTGAAAGCTCAAGCAAAGAAAAGTTCAGCTCAACTAAGCAAAGATCAGATCAACAATTAAGTTTCAGATCAAAGTAAAGCAAGGCCAATTTCCAGTTTTCAAAAGATCCTCTATTCAACATTCAAAAATAGTGGGTAACATCTTTTTTAAAAACTAAATTTTTTTATATCTTGATTGCATGTGATAAATACTTGAAATATGTTGCGAAAAATGTTCGTATAGATGTTAAATATGCCTAAATGTGTGTGTGTCTATATATATATATATATATATATATATATATATATATATATATATATATGTAGATGATTGGGTGCATGTCTGTGTACAAGTATATTTGCCTCTGTTCTAAGTTTACAGGTTTTAAAAACAAGTTCAAAATTCAAAATCTCATCCCTTAATTTCTTTTAGCCTTTGATGTTTAAACAAGATATATTTGAATTAACAAGATCTAAATTTTAAAAATATTTTTAAGAGTAATTAGTTTGAGTTTTACTAAAAAATTAGAAAATACAGTTAAAACTCAAAAACATGTCAAATTCGAATACCATGATTCCTTGATTCACCTACATCATCTGATTCATTTTTGAAAACCATGAATTTTAAAAGTAGAATCAAGATTTTTTGGTAAGCATTGATTGAGAATTCTCGGGTTGAACGGAATCGAGTGTTTCCTCAATTTCTAGCGATCGGTGAAGAGTGGGAGGTCAGGATCATGGTTAAAGCTTGCTTAGAGGTCGACAATCTCGAGAAAAATGATCGGAGAATTTTTCGATCATCGTGGCAGCGGCATGGCATCGTTGTAGGGTTTTAGGAGCAGTCTTGGTCAATGTGGGTTTCGAGGTTTGTTCGTCAACATCGAAGCTCCAGACTCGATCGGAGTAGGGGGATAGGTGCATGGTTGAACGACGAAGATTTGGTCGGAGTTTCGAAGGCTCTGGTGATCTGAGGTGGCGGGTCGAGGTGGTTCTTGGATGATCTGTTTTGTTCTAGTGGGTTCGTTTGTGCTCGATTTCGAGTTCATCATAGATTCAAGGCTTTGGGTGGTCGGACTGCTAGAGGAGGTTGTCGTCGACGTGCCGATTGTCGCAGCATTGAACGGAGCAATGGCGTGCGTCTATGCACATGCACGAACGTCTGACGTACCAGTAGAATAGTTTGCTGTTGAGAAGAAGGAGAGAGCTCAGGTTGGACACGAGGATAGTATGGGGCTTAGACCGAGTGTACGCGAGTGATTTTAACAATTACAACATTTTTTAATTTGAACCAAAACAAAGTTTAAAAGAAAAAGAAAGGAAAGAAGAAGAAGATTCTGACTCGGGATTGAGTAAGGGGAGAACAAGGGTTAGTCTCGGGTTTCTAAAAGTATATTGACAGTTTTTTTTAAAAAAAGTTTAAATAAAACAAGTTTTAAAAACCATTTCTGAACAAATTATTTTAAATAATAAATGTTTATTTAAGTTTGGGTTAGTTAAAGGTTTAAATAAATTATTTTTAATTAATTAAGTTTAAGTATTTTATTATGTGTCTTGTATTTTAAATTAATTCTTAAGTTTATGTAAACAATATTAAATAAGTACAATTAAGTAGATTAATTAAAGAAGGGTACATGTTTTAATCATTAATTAACTTAAAGGTCTTAAGTTAATTTATAGGTTAATGATGAATTTATTTCAAAGATTTTAAATGATAATTAAGTAATTAGTTAAGATAAATGGTTTATCTTAAATGAATTAACGTCTTGGGTAATTAAAGATTAATTAATTAATGAAAGTAATTAAAGAATAATTAATTAATTAGTAATAAAGGTTAATTAATTAGTAATTAAAGGTTAATTAGTTAATAATTAAAGGTTAATTAATCTGTAATTATAGGATAATTAATTAATGTAAGTATTTGAGGAAGATTAAGTAATTTCATTAATTAATTAAAGTAATAACAAATGGTTTGTAATTAATTAATGTTTATTAAGTAGGGTAAAGTAATTAATTCATTAATAATTTATTTATTTTGTTATTAGTTAAATTAATTATAATTATATGATTAATTAATCTTGCTTATGGATAATTAATTGTACAGAATGTTTGGATTGATTAATATTTATAGTATGTTAATATGTAATGTTCTGTGATGTGCAATACTTTGGATATAGCTGTGACAAATGTAAGTTATTTGTCTGTGATGAATTGTTGTGTGAATGCAATATTCTAAATTAAATTGTTTTACATAAACAACTTGGCCTTTAAGACGGCGTTTGGATTTCGATGAGACCGGGATTAGATATAAAATTTGCTATCCGAAAACCACATGGATCCAAATTAAACGATAGGTCCTGAATCTCAAGTGAAGATCGAGAATGAAGATTCAGATGCAAGGGCTATTTGTCGTTAACTCTGAGGGTGATCCCAAAACGAGTGTAATGGAGATAGTTCCTTCGGTTTCATTCGAACCCAGAACGAACTTGTATGGATGAATGCTATCAGGCCACCGTTAATAGAGGACGATGAGCATCCGAGATATGTGTTCTAAAAAGTAATCGTAGCCTCAAGCCTCATCAACTGGGACTGGCTAAAACAGGGGAGGTGAGTGGATAGCACCCAAGTAGGATAAGATTTTCCCTTGTTTAGAGGTCCCTTTATTCGGCTGTGTAGGCGGTTGTTGGCCACAACCGCGGGGTTGTCTTATTCGAACTACCCAGTATGGGCTAGCTCTGGTCTTGTGTTGTAGGGGATCAGGGTGGATCCTCGGTATAGTGATCTAGACCACGTACTGTCATGAGCGGTACCCCAGCAGCCCTGCCATTTTATGGAATCCAATTTCCAATAAGTGCATGTACGGTTTTGATTGTGCCCAACTATGTTGGAATGTGAAATGCAAGTATTCCAGCTATTTCCTACTTTATATTGAAAACCCTAGACACTATTATAATATAAATGGATTTCCTAACAAATGTTTTGGTTATCGGAAGGGAAAAACTTGTCCGTATTTATTTGCGGAGAGTCTTACGAGATACCTTTTATTTCAACGGTTTTTCAAGTTAACAACTTAACCATTTACTCACACCAGACCCATGTATGATCCGAAGTTTATTTCTGTTTTTCTTAAATATTGGGTACTCAAATTTTTATGAGTAGCCGAGTGATCAGGTTAGCTTGATGAATTTTGGAAAAGGCTTGGAGCAGGAGACTTGGCGTGTGTGAATGTGTGTCTACACACACATACGATGTGTTGGTATCATCTGTTTGTATTTTGGGATGTAATGTAAAGACAGGTCTTCATGACTGTCTAATGTGTTGCTGTGTAACTCTGATGTATGATGAATACTATGTAATATCTATGTGAAGTAATATATTTTCTGTTTTCGCTGTGATATTCTGATATTGTTTAGTTCTTCCTTTCTATCTATTCTTTTCTATCTATTTCTTTATTAATGATGATACATCTTTCTATGGAATGAAAGGCCGGTCATCACACATTTGCTCTAGTTGTATTAACAAGAAAAGAAAATAGTATCTTTATTTTGATTGTTCTTAAAAACAGAAGCAACTATGTAGGTGAAACAACAAAAGTCAAAAATGTTATTTGCTTTGGTTGTTCAAAAACTCGAAGCAAATGAAAGCATGTAATATCATTTTCTTCGGTTGTCCATCAACAAACCAAAGTAATTTGTGTAGGAAAAATAGCAAAAGTAAAAGCTATTATTTGCTTTGGTATTTAAAAAAATCGAAGCAAATAAGCTCCCCGATTCCCGAACTATTTAGCTTCTTGATTCCTGCACCTTTTTTACTTTTTTGGGTTTCCATCTTTGTCCCGCCCCACCTCTTTCAATGTTTTCAGAAGAAGGGAAATAATCCTAACTTAATATTTTCAATACATCAATTTGTTCCCAGATAAAGAAAAAAACCCAACTTTAGCAACTTCTACCATCGAGATCGTTGCCCTATTATGAAATTCAACGATGTTGCTCTTTTCTGGCCATCTCCAATCCTTCCAAAGTTTGATCTTATCTAGCAGTTAGGATTGATTTGATTTCCAAGGTTATTCCAATGTTCGATATGCGACCTGCGGTCGTTTGCTCCTTTGGTGTTGGAACTAGATCCATAAACTTGTTTTATTTGATTTATTTTTAATGACAATGCCCTCATATTTGCAATTGAGTTTGCAGTTGAGTTTTTGTATAGTGTTAGAGATTGAGTTTTGTTTATTTTTTATCATTATTTTTCTTCGAAAAAAGGAAAAAATTGGTATATGAATAATGGGTATTAGTTTATTTTTAATGTCTAAGTGTAACAACCCGTATTTTTGAAAATTAAAAATATTAAATTGAATAAGACTTAGGAATTTAATATTGTAAAAAATTAAAATTTATAATTTATAAATGAAAAAGAAATTGTTAGCATATATAACTTGATTTTAAAGGATTCTAAAATGACAATTTTCAATGAGTTAAAGATGGTAATGCATATTACAACATAATTTAATAATATTGATTTGAATATAATTAATAACTGTTTAAGTGTAAATTCCAATAAATGTAATAATAAATGTAAATAAAGAATGAGATAAATGATATTCTAAATATGTTAGCATCAATAAGAAATCAATTACTCGGTAAGTAGATTTATTCTCCTTGTTGTAAACAATAAATTAATAGATATGAATTACTAAGTCGTAGTAATTGATTTATTCCTTATCCCATTGATTAATCTGTTTTGAAATTTATTTTGTAATCAATGGAATTTAATTTAATTGCAATATTGCAGTTAATATAAGAAAAGACATTAGTTGTGGAGTTAGGAGTGTAATAAATGAAAATTTATGTTTAATTAACATGTAAATCAAAATAAAATAATTTGTTTGAAATTTATAATATAATGAACGGATTTTATTACTGTTGTAATTTTATTTTGAAGCTAATTTAATATTTAAAATTTGAATTTAACATGGAAAATTTAATTTTAAAAGATTATTAAATTCCCGAAACAAGAATGATGTTAGGAAACTTTTAATTTTGAATTTAAAAGCGATTTTATCAGTTTAATAATAGTTCGTTTAATTAACGCGTAAAATATATAACTTGATATTAGAGCTAACTTCTATACACAATAGAATTAGGGTTTGAAATTAGTTTCATTAAGTTTAAAAATAATAAATACCTATATGTTGATATATATATATTGGATGGCCTATTTTCATTTCAGGAACAAAACGGGTTTTTCGGGCCTTTGTTGTCGCTTTGGCCCAACTGATCTATTCCATCTATTCCTATTCTATCTTTGCCTATATATATATATATATATGCTGTTATGAAACCCTGGCAACCTTCTGTTCTATTTTCTATATGTACATTTCAGTTCTAATCTGCTCCTTCACAATGGTGAATATCCCAAACCCCAAATTCCAATTTCAAATCAAATCAAAAAAATTCAAATTTATCATATCCTATCATATAATATATCTCTGTGAAGCTCTCGATGAATGAAGTCAGCGTCTACAATTCATTTTTGTAGTCAAAGCTTGGTTTGGCCAGAAATCAGTGAAACAGTTTTGGCCGCCTATCCTGGGGTTTGTCATTCAATGATGGATCGCCGACCAATAGACGATCGGGAAGCACTATTGTGAAAAAGAGGACGTGCGAAGTCAATGTAGTTGTAACGACCCATATTTTTCGATAACTAAAATATTAAATTAAATAAGATTTTTGAATTTAATACTGTAAGAAATCAAAATTTATGATTTGTTAATGAGAAAATAACTAGAATGTAATTTAATAATGTTGATTTAATTTAAGTGATGATTATTTTAATGTAGTTCTAATCAATTGGAATAATTGTAAAGTTAGTTTGACTATAATTGTAAATAAGAAATAAATTCAATGTTGTATTAACGGTAAATTTTTGTGTTATTAATTGAAATAGGTTTATTTGAAAATATGAAATCAATTAATTGGTAAGTGAATTAATTATCTTTGTTTGTAAACAATAAACATAGAAAGGTGTTTGACTTATTAATGTGTAATAATAGTTTAATTATCATTTCATTATGTAATACATTAAAATTAATTCGGAAATTAATAAATTAAATGTAATTAAATATTACGTTAATATGAGTTAGGATGATAACTATAGAATAATGATGTAATAAAATGGAAATTAATGATAATTATATTCATAGGGAAGTAATTGATTAAACAATAAGAGCCAAATTAAAATAAATGAATTTATTTGGATTTTAAATTATAATTTACGAATATATTACATTTGAAATCGAACATGGTGATTAATGAAATATTTAATATTGATTTGGACAAGGGAATTATTTTTAAGAGATTATAAATTTCTAGGCAGTCAAAAAAATGATGAAACATAATTAACTATTAGATTTGAATTTAAAAGCGATTAAGCCAAATTAATAATAATTTATTTAATTAACATGAAAATTTCCATTTTGGCCATTGTCTGGGATTAATACGAAACCAGTTTCATCGGATTCGTAACAGTGAATTATTGTAGGATTTCAAGTTTCGTAGCGATCAGACTAGTTGTTTGATCGTGCGGGCTCGAAATGCCTAGAAATAAATTTAATGAATTCAATTAAAATAAGTTGATTTTCAAAGCTAACTTCTGCATACAATGAAATTTTGGTTTGAAACTAATTCCATTGAGTTTAAAATTATCAAAAACATATATTTCGTTACATTGGATGATCCAGTTTCGTCTCGAAAGTGAAATAGACTTTTCGGGTTCGCGTAATCGTTTTGACCAATTCAATCTTTACCATTCATTCCTATCTATTCATGTCCATATAAATAGATTTCTTTTCTAAACCTTAGAAGCCTTTTAGTTTCGTCTATAAGTACATTTACTTCCATCACTTCCTCCTTCTCAAACGTCAGAATATGAAAACCCTAAATTCCAATTCAATTTCCAATTCAAATTAATTTCAAAAAAATCAAGCTCTTCAAACTATGTCATATTATATATTGTTAGAAAGCTCTCGACAAGTGTAATCTACTGCAGCAATTCGTTCTTCAATTCGAGTCACTGTTTGGCTAGGAATTGACATTTAATTCTAGAGCGTCTATTTTAGGGTTTCACAAATCTAGGAATTGGACCTTGTCGTTGATAGGGCGGGTTGGCACTGGCAAGTGGAGTTTATCGATGTTGTTCGTGTGGTAAATCAATGGTTAGATCATCACGAAAATGCAATTAGGGATTCGAATACATAGGCGGCGGCTGCTCGATTTTGAGAATGGTTCGAAGATGTCTGGGTCACGCATGGACGAGGATGGTTGTGGGGGAGGTCGCCGCGGCCTCTGGCGTGGGTAATGGTGTCTCGATCGGCGGCAGGATGGACGCATGATAATGCAGCTGGAGTGATTTCTTCATTCGTGTACTGTTGGCGGCTGATAAGGGTTAGGGTAAGAGGTAAATTAAATTACAAAATTACTATTTATTTCTTTAAATTTAAATTTATAACCTTCTTACTCGAATAACTTTTTCATACGAGCTCAAATTCACACGTGCTTTTCACCGTTGTGATCATACCGAAATTTCCGACATTATGGAACATGTTTAGCTACATTCTGAGGTTGTTAAAATTTTGGATTTTAAATCGTTGGAAAATCAAAAGTGAGTGTTTTAACCCATTCACAACTACTAAATTATCTTTTGTTAGTTAAATTAAATTTATGATGTGATTAGAATTTTTTTGATTGTTGTTTGGTATATTAAAATTATCATTCCAGTTAAATCTGAATTTTATTGAATGGAATTGCCATAAAATCAATATTTAATTTAATTGCCAGTCAAATACCTGATAATGATAACTAGTTTTTTTGTTGTGATTTATTGTTGATTTGAATGTTGATGGCGATGGATTATTAATTGTTGATATTTAGTGTAATGACCCAGAATTTCTATTAATTAGAATTTGTATATTTTTGATTGATTTTAAATATTAATAAGTGAAATTTATAAGTCGAATGAATTTTATTTCGCATATCTGGATTTAATTGGATAATTAAATCGATAATTTAATAGTTGAAATTACAGAAATAATTGGAAATTGGGTTAAATATGATTGAAAATGATTTGTAAAATTTTATTTAATCATATTGGAGTTAGAATGATGTTATAGAACTTTTAAAATTTAATTTAAAGTTAATTTGTGAAAATTGAATATTTTAATATTTAATTGACGAGTTAAAATAGCCATTTTTCAAACAGTCTCGGATTTCGACGAAACCAGTTTCATCGGATCCGTAATATTATATTATTGTATGGTTTCAAATTTCGTGTCAATCGGATTTACCATTTGTCCGGGGAAAGCCAAAATGCATAGAAATTAGTTTAAATCGATTTAATTTAAAATCGATCGTTTATTTCCATAACTCGCATAGATGATCGAATTAGCCTCCGAAACACGTTGCATTGTGTTCGGAACGCGGGGTAAACCTTAGAAACGCCAACCGGCACGCTTCGTTTGGAGTTCGGAAATTTTCGGGATGAATAGTGCTTTGGAATTTTCTATAAAAGGACAAACTATTTTCCTATTTTCACTCAAGCCCTAGGGTTACTTCATAGCCGCCAGTTTATTTTTAATGGCCGGCGATTCACGATCTTCCTCCCTCCTTTTCTTCTAATCCGTAAGCAATTACAGAAACTTTTCAACTACAATGTTGTAAAGGGCAGCAAGATCATTCGATCCAACGGCTATGATCGTTTATAGTCGAGCAAATCATCGGCAATTCGTGTAAAAAGTCACGACATTCGCACGCATTTTTGTGCAGGAAGACACGACCGAGCTTGCTCGTTTTTGAGCAATGGGTGCGTGCGAGCGTAGGCTCCATCGTGGTGGGTGCTGATCAATCTCTAGGGGACGGTCGGGGTTGCGAAAAATCAAAGTAAAGTGGCGGCTATGGGTATGTCGCGCATGTATGTAGCTGGAGATGGAAGAAAGCCTCAACGGCTGAGATCAGAGGATGGAGATCGTGCGTCCAGAAATGCGTAGGGTTTAAAATAGAAAAAAATTTGTAAATTTAATTATATTTTAAATCGTTCAAACTTTGTAATGCTATATCTTATTCATACGAGGTCGAAAAATCACGAGACAAGTTGCGTTGGCTTCGTTTTGTCGAGCACTATGCTATGGAACTGGATTGGAGTCGTTTGGAGCTACTGAGAATTTTGGGTAAAATTAAACGTATTCGAAATAAACCTTGAACCGTTATTGGAACCAAGGTGAGAATTTCTCACTCAATCGAATAGTTTCGATTTAAATTTTAAATAGTTAGATTTAAAATTTATGATTGCATACCCAAATGATAAATTATTATCCGTGGTTGATTGAAATGGACATTATACGCCGTTATTAAGCGGAGGTTATTTATTAAAAACATATACCGCGAATATTTCACTGCAAAGTGAAATTGGTATTATTTATGTACGTGGAGTTGATTTCCCGCATTATATAGCGGATGAAACCCTATTGCGCTGCATAATAGCGGATAATATTTTATGAAACCCATATACCGCGATATTCCGTATTGGAACGGAATTGGATTGTGCTAACATCTTTGGATGCAGGGAAACAGGTTGGAGGGATACAACTAGATTCCTCAACTGTATTGATTTATTTACAGATATTGTGATATTTGTTGATTATCATATACTGATATATGATGTTTTTGTCGTCGTGATTGACTATTTGGTGTTGTTGCATCATCGGATCCATTTTTGAAGTTTTAAAATAATGATTTTTGATTTTAAAAAGAATTTGAAAGTGATTTTTGAAAGTATACGTTTTTATTAAATTTTGAATTGTTAAAATAAATAAACATTATAATTTTATTGTTATAGAAGTTATATTTTTGGAAAATAGTACTTAAGAATGATTTTGGAGTTATATAAGTTTTAAATAACGTTTTGTAAATTATTAAAAGGATTGGTTTATTTAAATTGAGATTTTTGAATTATTATAAACGGTTTATATAAAAGATTTCCAAGATTAATATTTATAAATTAAAAATATAGGAATTGTGAAACGAGTTTTATTAAGTGTTAAAATGAAGTATAAATGGATTTCACAAGTGAATAAAATTTATTGATTTATAAATTGTGAAGTTATGAAATGAATAGATTTTGTAAAATAAAAGATTTATAAATAATTAACTTATAAATCGGATTTTGGGTATAAAGTTGAGTTACAAATTGAATTGGATAATAAAGGAGATTTATAAATTGAAGTTTTTATAAATAGAAATGGAATTTATAAACATTGTTTATAAATCCGAAATCAATTGAATTTGATAAATTTAATATAGAAGTTATTAAAGGAGATATATTCGCGATTTCGGATAGCGAATTATCCTTGAAATAAAATGTGTAGAAAATATTGAATTTGGTTAGTGAAGTATATTCACGATTTTGGACAGCAAATATATTATGAAATAAAATGGATATGTTTTGGGGAAGTGATGTTTTAAATAGAATTTAAGACGATTTAAAGATGTTTTAAAATGCATTAAGTATCGAACACATAGTTTTCAACATTCAGTGTTGAAATAGACGTTTCCGAGAAATAAGGAAATGGTGGACTATAACACTGTTGTTATAGTAAATGATTTCCGAAAGGAAATGCTTTTGTATAGTATTGGGATTTATATATCTGTCTTAATTTCGAATCCCTATACTAGTGTTTTTGAGTTGTCGTAACGATGTTTTACGCAACATTCGTTTTGACTCAAATAAATGTGTTTAAGCACACGTTTTCTTTAAAGAATGAAATGTATATTTAATTTCGTTTTAAGTATATTTAACATTTTCCAAGTGTTGAAAATAAATGGATTTGTAAATTGCTTATTATTAAATAAATATGGAAATGTTTTCCAATATGAAGTGAATATTTTGAGATTTTATCTTTTGAAGATAAATTGAAAACGAATATTAGAAATCGATTTGGAAATCGTATATTCATAGATATTTTGGGAATTGTAAATTCACTATGGAATTTATAAAAGGGAAGGAAATTTGTTTAAAAATAAACGTTGATTTATTTTTGAAGTGTGGGAATAAATTTACGGATTTGGAACGTAAATATAAAGTAAATCGGTAAGGATTTATTTAATTGGTTTAAATGAACCATTTTGAAATGAAAGTATTTCCACGTAAGGAAAATGATTGAAAATTGTTTTCAAAAGTTGTAAAGGTGAAAAGTGATTTGAAATTTGATTTCAAACGTTGAAGTGTGGAAATTATATATCTAGTAAAGATATTGTGGAAATTAAATAATTTGGAAAATTATTTGGAATCTGGTGATGTTGAGCATGCCTATTGATAGTTAAATAACCGACTATCAACATTTACCTTTAAATATGTATTTGTTGTGATTGCTTGAATTTGAATGCCATACTTATTTTCAAAATGAGCGCTCACTATTCGGGTTAGCCGTGAAAGGACCTTGGGGTCGTATAACCCATTCCGAATATGTGATACGCCGTTATGGACTGCATTTGAAGACCGATGTTGAAGACCGGATATTTGTGAAAACGGAAGGACTACCGTCGAATGACTCTGCATCGGCTGATCTTCGATATATAGGTTTTAACACCCTTAGTGACGGGAAGTCCGGATGTGATTAGTGAATATCCGGATTGCAAGGGCTTCTTTGGAAGTGCCTTCGGTTCTGTTCGAGCCTGGAACAGACTTGTATGAATTGTATGTCTAACATTACAAATTGAGATATAAACTGATTTCTTTCAAATATATTTCTGTTGGTGGCGGAGAATTTATTCTCTTAGCTTAACACCTTTCTCTGAGACGTAAGAGCTCAGAGGTTATGTAGTTGAAGGTTATTAGTGATATACTCCCAATTCGGTAGTGTGATATGCTAAGTACTGTTGAGCAATTGTTGAATCAAAGCACAACTTTTGTATAAAGCGTGGCTTTGTGGACGAGACTTCGTCGGACCTCACACCCCGGAAATGGTCAAAACAGGAAGGATGCGGCAAGGTTATTAGGGGGTAGCGCCCCTTTAGTGTATGTCATTCCTTCTGGATAGAGGTGGTATCATGGTATGGAGCCCAGATACTTAACCTAAGTTGTTGCTGCAAATTTATTACTTTGTGGTTGTTGGAATCGAGGATCCTCAGATATAGATCGGTTACGATCGGGGAATGGCATATTCGTGTCAGTAGTTACCTAGTTTGAAAGGTAACCCGACCTTGTGTTGGCAGAGATCCGGTTAGGTTCTCGGGTCGTCTTTCCAGAGGCGTACCCATGTGGCAATGGGAAGTTCCTTGGCCTGATCATTTGTTGAAAATCCAAAGAAACAATATGTTCTTGTATGGTTTTAGTTGTAGAACCTATCATTCACTTATGGTGGTCACCACTGTTTGGATGGTAGCTATAGTAGGCATAAGTGCGAAATGCCTATGCTGGCTAAGATTTATATCTTTACTTTCGAAATGATTTTTCTACACTATGCACTAGTAATAATATCAAATGTTTCTTTTTAATGTGTATCAAGCATCTTTGACTATCATAAGGAGAAATCTCCTCCGATTCTGCGTTTGCATTGTGTGTGTGTGTGGGAGGCCTTATGGTAGTCTCATTTTCTAATCTATTTTAAAATTATCCTGTTCTTTATTTTAAAGATAAATAAACTATTTTAGTTCTCACACCAATCTCATGAATGACCCGGAGTTTATTGTTTTCCTTCCTAAACTCTGGGTGCCCACCAATTTCCACACGGGCAGTCTAGAGTTAGGTTATCAGGATATTCTGAAATTCAGGAGTTGCTGGAGGCAAGCTGGATAGCATGGCATATTCACTAGTATATAGTATTTCTTTTCCGCTGTTTGTCGTTGTTTGTTGTTGTACACTCTGATGATGTAATGTAATGTAATATGATGTAATGTAATAACTGATATAGTTCTTTGTTTAAAGATTATTCATTTATCTATTATATGTTGTTCCTGTGATTGTGAGATTCTGATATTGTTTTATTGTTTCTTTCTGTTCTGTTCTATCTTTTTCTCTCTTCTTCTACCTTTTTCTTCTTCTTTAACCGTAACGGTACGGTTTTCCGGCATTCGATTGCCCGGCAGTTGATACAGTGGACGTATTGATGTCGGTTTTCGAGCGTCGAAAAATCGCAACGTTACATTTAGATGATTGAATATTATATTTATTTTATATTTTGTTATCACACTGCAAGTTCCCTTAGTTATTATTAGAAAAATCATTATGGGTTGAAATGATATATACCCGAATGGACATGTAGATTAGGGAAAAGTCATTATGGGTTGAAAGATAAACTAGAGAGATTTTATGGATTTTGAATTTTATTTGGGAATGCAGGTTGAAATGATATATACCCGTAACTTTAAATTATTGCAGGTTGAAGTGATATATATCTGTATCACTTGACCATAGGGCAGAAAATTATATACGGACATGGGATTGGTGAAATTAAATGATTTTAAATCCTTAAATTTTTGAATCCGGTTAAATGGTATTTTGAAATAAAATTTGATTTATATGAATTAAATTATTTTTAAATTCAAGCTTTAAAATGTTGAAATTGAAATTGGTTTAAATGAATTGTTTAAAGAATTTAAATTTAAATAGTTGAATTTTGAAAAATAAATGAAATTGATCAAAATCGAGTTATTGTAAATGTTGATTATTTAAACTATGAAATCTATCGAATTGAAGTGGATTAAATCTGTAGTTCAAACATGGATTTGAAGTCGATATAAATTGAAATGGTTTTAATGAGAATTTTAATTGAAATTTTAAAATTGAGTTTTGTTGATTTGAAATCTGGATATGATCCAGATATGTCAAAATGAAAGAAATATTTTGATTTGACACCATTTCAAAATAAATTATTTAATACAAACTATATAAAAATCTATAATTTTAAAATTTAGATTATTCAAAATTTCAAAACTATTTACTGTATAAACCATTTCCCATAATTAAACCATTTTATATTAAACTATTTTAATAGTTCTAAAATCCTTTAACTATTTAAACTATTTTTAAGTATCAAAACTATTTTAAACTATTAAACTATTTTTAAACTATTTTAAACTATTTTAAAACTATTTAAAACTATTTATGACTATCTAAACTATTTTCTAAAATTCAAATGGTGTAAGGTTGAATTGTTTATATTTAAATCCTAGATTTAGAGGAGAATATGGCTAAATGATGTTATAACCTACGTTGGAATTTGAAATGATATTTTCTAATGAAATGACATATTTTAAGTAAATATAATGATTTTGAAATGACAGTTTAACATATTTTGTGGATATGATTTCAAGAGTGAATATGATTTCAAAAGTGAATATGATTTCGAAAGTGATATGATTAGAAGTAAATATGATATTTTGTTATCATTTATGAATCAGTTTTGGAAATATAAACGAATCATCCAGGGTGAAATAAGTATTTGGTTGTTAAAGGGACTGGGATCAGATATTGTCATACACTCTGTCAATACCGAAAATTGCTTTAACAACTGTGCTTGTGGTGGAGAATCTAGAGGGAATTAGGATAGTTTGGCAAACATCTGTATGAGGTATGAACACAACCCTGACCCCCTTGGATTAGCTTTATATGACTAAAACAGGAGATATACCAGGCCAAGTGAAGTTGCTCCTTCGATCGGGTACATTTCTTCGATATCATACTATCACTTTGCGATTGATTTGGTGACCACCTGTTGATTTGATTATGGGAGTTTGTTCCGAGGTGGATGGTAGTAGGCTCCATGCGTTACCACCAGTCCGGTAGTGAAAATGGTAGAATACTACCCTAGCATTGCCTCGCGTGCCTTATCATATGCCTTATCGCGCCCGCTATGAGCTTGGTTTGTGTCGTACCTATGGAGTGCTAACTGGTAGCCCACCTGTTTAAAGTGGAGTTTACAATACTGTATAGACTACAGCATTTATATATCACGTGTTAAGGGGGATATGTTAATGCATTAACGCTATTTTAATACTTTACTTTACTATAGACATATTCTAATAGCGTGGTGTACTATGTATGTAGATAGTTTAATGGATCCTTAGGAGATGAAATCCCGAACATGTCTTAAGTTATTGCACGCACGTTCAACACTGGATAGGAGATGTAAAACCTTGCAAACGTCTCTGAAACCATTACACTCATATTTATTTACTGTTGATTTAACTTACATAAGATCTTTTAGTTCTAACTCGAGTGTTTTGTCTTTTCATTACCATCGGGCCAGTCTGAGCTTTTCAGTGTATTGAAGACTTTATTTCTAAAGGACGAAGATGGAGATTCATATACTATATTATTTCATATATGTTCCACTACATCGTGTTATTCCACTGCTTTATTTATTTATTCCAGCTGTATATATAACTTTGATTTGCACGGCAAAAGTGTAATTGAATGTTATTCCTAAAAGAGCTTCATGAACTGTTTATTTGATTATTATATTTTTTTATTCCGCTGTAAGGTTCTATGTTTTGTTTTTCTTTCTTTTCTCTTCTTTTTCTTATTTACCCCATAACAAGCCTCTCTTTTTAATTTTTTGAGTTTGACATGTGTGGTTTGTTGTCAAATTAAACCATCCAAAATGGCGGGTCGTTACATTTGGTATCAAAGCTTTGGTTTAGCTATAACCATAGCTTTGTAGGGTTTGACTCATTAGAGATAGGTAATAATACCCTAGAATGAGTGTTTTCAGCGTGTATATATGAGAGAGCGTACTCTTTAGTGTCATAAAATGTTTTATATTGTGTTAATTTGTCCTGTTTAGTATTTATAAATTCTGGTCGATACATAGAACGCTCTGGCACTGATATGGATTTCTAAACACTTTGTAGGGCAGACTGGCACAATATTAATTTTGAAATATAGATAAATGAAATAATTTTGTCTAGTATTATATTTTGTATATAAAAGAATAATTTTTATAAATGTATATAGTTGTCGTGTTATGTTTGTTGTTAGGAAGTGAATTATATAAATATTTGTTGCAAAATAGTATTTACGAATAAAAGCGAATACGAATTGGAAATTTAAGACTTAATTTTCGAGGTTTTGAAATTGTTTTCAAAGGATTTTGGAACATAATATTTAGCAAAGCTAACCGGCTTTATAGTAGACCGTGCCACTGTTTATAAATAAAGAACATGTAACCTGTACATGCACAGAGCAGTTGATTTAATTGTCAAGCCATTGACAAACTAAGGAACAAGTGATAGATAAATAGGCATATACTACTACAAAAGAACTTGCCTATCCCCCCAAAGGGAAGGAAGGATATGCACTACCATCATCCGACTCTAGACCAGTAACATCAGCATATCGAGAAAAAACTAAAGCCAGGTCAAAAACATATCCAACAGAAGCAGAAGAGTAAATAAACTTCCTATCCCACGTAACATCATAGAACTAACTCTTGTTCACCTCAACAAGCTCACCCTCCTTATAGAGGGAAAGGCCGTCACCATCAATATGGTACATAAGACTTCTCGTTTCCCCTACAGTTTCATTGATGAAAGCATAAAAGTTACAACATTTAGGCGAGTACCTTATGTCCGAAGGAAGGTGAAGCCAAGTATGCTCATCAGGGATCCAAACAATAGTATCAGCGGAAGGTCCAACACTCACAGGTACAGAAGAAACATCCATGACCATGTCAATATCAGGTGGAGGTAGTTCAGGAGGAGCATCCTAAATGATGTCATCAAAAGGAAGGGAAGGTATTACTGGGGCAGCCATCGGAAACCACTTCCTAACAGGACGTCTAGGTAGTGGGATCCGCGAAGACAAAAGAGCAGGAGCAACAACCTACCATGTGTACATGTGTGGAATGCCCAAAAGACTTATAGGACGTACATATGTCCGGCTTCCAACTGTAATGTACAAGAACGTCAGCTTCATGACCATAAGACAAACCCGAAGAGAAGATGGTAAAGGTTTGGTAGGAGTAATCTCTGTCAAAGCTTTAGCACAAACTAGTCTCTTCCTTGCCACTATATTCGTGTCGTAAAAAATCACCTTGCCAACAAGGCCAGCCGACCAGTCGATACCGATCATAAGCTGTAACACTGAAAGAATACGAGAAAAATGAGCCCGGACAAGAATAGATAATACCTGCTCAATTGACCTATCAACAGATGGACTCCAAGAAGTGATAATGAAGGGCTTCCCAGCAATAAGAATCGGATCAGACTCAAGGATAGGTTTCTTCTCATCAGAACGAGAGAACTTGAAATAGTACATAGCATTATCAAAGTGAACACTAAGTGCTCCTCTGGGCTTCCAAACTTGGTTGCATCTCGCCTTAACAAGTTGATAGTTAGGTTTGGAATCTAAGAAAAATACAACCAAGTTGTCCTTCCAAAAGACTATACTTGCTTGTATCACATCGATTGGAGGAACCATAGTTCCTTCTAAGTCAACATTATCAAACAATCTCGGGGTATGAACACCTGCATTGCTGGGCAGCTTAGTGAACAGATAAGACCAATTATACGACACAACTGGAGAAGAAGCAGGGACAGGATGACACGTAGACCCACTAATTGAAACATCTATTTCATTAACATTTCTACAAGCAGCAATAGGGCATTCTCCACTATTCAAATTGGCAGTTCCAACAGGGAAGACCACTGCCTCATTTTCAATAGAATCGTCATTTTAGGACTTAGCATTATCACCAAGCAATAACATATCAAAAGTTTCATCATTTAAACCATGTGATTTTTGGACCATTTCTTATTTGTACTACAAGCCAATGCATCAAAAAATGGCGACAGTAGAGAATTCATGATCGGTAAAAAAAATACCAGAGAGCGGCAAACCATTGACTGACTCAGGTTATAGGATCGAAAGGGCCAAGTTAGCCAAAGCTTTGGTTGATGAAACGAAGGCCAATTCTAGCTCTACCAGGTTGTCGCGTCCTTGAGATGGAGGAGAAGTTTGATAAATTTCGGATGCCAGAGGAATGATAACAAAGTCAGGATGAGACAAAGGTAGATCCGGGTTGGATGATGAAAAGCCCTTTCCGGATCTGGTCTCTGACCTAAGCACCGATAGGGTAGACAGAGGCACCTTTCGGCGATGAGGCATCAGCAGCCAGGAAAAACGGTCGAAGATAAAGACTCGGATAACTAAAAATCACAGTTTCCATTTCATGTTATATTTTGGAACATAATATTAGAACTATTTGAAAGTATTTTAGGATATAAATATTTTAAATGTGATTTAAAAGAAATTTTTTAAAAGAATTTTAAAAAGGAAATAAATTCTGTACTCCTCTCCTTTGTCGCTGGAAAATAATTTCGGTGATGACGGCCGCATCATCGACATTAATTTTCGAGTTTCAAAGTGGGAAGGCTACTTAGTAGTTTTACTACACATTTGTTTTGGTAAACAAATCTTAATTTTAAATTTCTAAATACGATTAGATATATAAAAGTTACGTGTGTGTGTGTCTATACATATATTATTTCGAAATGATTTGAAATGAACCTGGTAATTTAGTTCTTTGGTTTCTGTTAAATTAATGATTTTCAGTTTAGAAATAAAGCGAGATCGTAATAGTTGTAAACTTATAAAATGAAATAAAAAGGAAATTAGAAGCTAAATGATTAATGATAATATAAGAAGTTAGAGATTTGTAAATGTAAATTAAAGGATATGAAAAAGAAGATGTAATTATTGAACATTTTGTTAACTAAAATGAATAAGGTAAACTTGTGTAACATTCAATCACATTCTTAAAACATGTATATAAATGACCAGAAATGTTTAATAAGTTGTAATTGTTAAATAGGAATATGAAATAGAATATTATACGAGAAAAACTTATGTAATGAAGGTGTTCTAATGGAATTATTTATATAAAAAAAAGAATTTTAATGTACAAGAAAAGTTATAACATAAGTTAATATTGTGAAATGCTAATAATTAAATTGAATATTAAAGGTGAATACTATTTATATAAATGAGTATAAACTGAAGAAAATAACTGAAAGGATTCATTGATGAATATTCATATTAAAATGGTTATCAAGGATTATATGTAAATAACAAATGTAAAATAAACTAAAATAAAATGTATGAAATACTTAAATAATGAATTCATTGATTATTTTAAATATTGAATGGAAACAGCATATGTAAGTAAATGAATATAAATTAATGAAAAATGACATTGTATTAATGAATAAAAATAAATAAAAGAGTAAAAGGGAAACTGATTGAATAAACTTAAATAATATTTACAATTCATTGTTTTTTGGCTGATGGAAAGTTTGGGGAATGATTCTTCGAATTATTTAACGTGTATAAATAATCTTTTAAGTAATTATCAAAGGCCGTTGAGCGTAAGGTACATTTGGTAGTTTATTAACACCCTTAGATGTTGAAAGTGTCTGAACCTGAACAAACCATGAATTTGGTTGTTATGGATGTATGATAGTTTCTTTTGTTGCATATATGATGGTAGTACTCCTTTTGTTTGCATGTGATTGTAATATTGTATGATGCTTAGGCTATTGATTTGAAACAATTAAAATATGTTATTCTTTCACATAAGTTTAACTCTTTGGATTATATGAGTGAAATACAAGTTTGTGGAAGCAATAACTATAGCTTTTGGTTTCATGAATAAAGTTTGTTTGCCTGACAAATAGGTACTTTTTCGGATTACATTTTTATAGCGACATTTATTGTTTTCCCGTAGTTTGAGATGTTTTATTATTGATATATATATATATATATATATGATATTACTGATATTATTATTTTTCCTAGACCCACCCCGTACAAAGGATACTCTACCAAAAAAATTCATGAATTTTAGACTTAGAAATTTTTTGTGAAAGTGGAAATATTTTCAAACCTTTATTAAACTTCAATATGAAGATTCGATTGGTTATAAATTGATATACTTTGTTTAAAATGCTTAATTATGTAAGTTTAAAGTGTCATAAATTGATTATTTGAACAATATATATATGTATATATATATATATTTTTTAATCCATTCCTTTTCCTTTTCGAGGAAGAAAAGTTTTGAGTGGGGAAGAGTGCAACGACCCATATTTTTCGATAATGAACATATTAAATTAAATAAGATTTTGGAATTTAGTACGGTAAGAAATCAAAATTTATGATTTAGTAATGAGAAATTTACTAGAATATAATTTAATTATGTTGATTTGATTTAATTGATAACTATTTTAATGTAATTTTAATCAATTGGAATAATTGTAAAGTTAATTTGGTTATAATTGTAAATAAGGAATAAATTCAATGGTGTACTAACGATAAAATTTTGTGTTATTAATTGAAATAGGTTTATGTCAGAATATGAAATCAATTAATTGGTAAGTGAATTTATTATCTTTGTTTGTAAACAATAAACATAGAAAGGTGTTCGAATTATTAATGTGTCATAATCGTTTAATTATCATTTCATTATGTAATCTGTTGAAATTAATTTGGAAATTAATAAATTAAATGTAATTAAATTTCGCATTAATATGAGTTAAGACGGTAACTGTAGAATAAGGATGTAATAAAATGTAAACTAATGATAATTATATTCATAGGATAATAATTGATAAAATAATAAGAGTGAAGTCGAAATAAATAAAATTATTGGGATTTTAAATTATAATTTATTACATTTGAAATCGAACGTGGTTATTAGTGCAATATTCAAAATTGAATTGGACATGGGAAATTTGTTTTAGAAGATTATAAATTTCTAAGTAATTGAAAAAATGATGAAAATTGTTAACTATTAAATTTGAATTTAAAAGTGATTAAACCAAGTTGATAATAAGTTATTTAATTAATGTGAAAATAGTCATTTTGGCCGCTGTCTCGGATTTCGACGAAACCAGTTTTATCAGATTCGTAACAGTGAATTATTGTAGTATTTCAAGTTTCATAGCAATCGGACTAGTTGTTTGATCGTGCGGGCTCAAAAAGCCCAGAAATAAATTTAATGAATTCAATTAAAATAATCTGATTTTGAAAGTTAACTTTTGCATACAATGGAATTTGGGTTTGAAACTAGTTTCATTGAGTTTAAAATTATCGAAAACATATATTTTAATATATTGATGATCTAGTTTTATTTCGAAAACGAAATTGGCTTTTTGGTTCGCTAATCGTTACGACCAATTCAATCTGTACCATTCATTTTTTTCTGTTCGTGTCCATAGAAATTGATTTCTTTTCTAAACCCTAGCAGCCTTTTATTTCTGTCTGTACTTACATTTCCTTCTATCAGTTCCTCCTTCTCAAACGTCAGAAGATGAAAATCCTAAATCCCAATTCAATTTCAAATCGAAATCAATTTCAAAAAATTCAAATTATCCAAACTATGTCATATTATATATCGTTGGAAAACACTCGAAAAGCGCAATCTACTACAGCAATTCATTTTTCAATTCGAGTCACTGTTTGGCCAGGAATTGGCATTTAATTTTGCAGCATCCATTTTAGGGTTTCAAATACCTCGGAATTGGACCTTGTCATTGATAGGGTGGGTAGGCGCTGGCGAGAGAAGTTCATCGGAGTTTTCGTATGGTAAATCAATGGTTAGATCATCATGAAAATTTGATTAGGGTTTCGAATATATAAGCGGCGGCTGCTCGATTTTGAGCATAGTTCGGTGATGTCTGGATCGCAAGTGGGCAAGGATAGTCGTTGGGAAGGTCGCGGCGGCCTCGGGCGTAGGTGATGGTGTCTTGATCGGCGGTGGAAGGACGCTTGAGTAGGCGGCTGGAGTGGGTTCTTCGTTCATGTACTATAGGCAACTGATAAGGGTTAGGGTAAGAGGTAGATTAAATTACAGAATTTCCCTTTCTTTGTTTTTAATTTTAATTTAAATTTATAACCTTCTACCTCGAATTACTTTTTCATATGATCTCGGATTCATGCACGCATTTCGCCATTGCGATCATATCGAAATTCCGAACATTATGGAATAGGTTTGGCTGCATTCTGAGACTATTAAATTTTTAAGCTATTTTTGGATCATAAATCGTCGGAATCCCGAACATCTCTTAAGTTATTACACGCACGTTAAACATCGGATAGGAGATGTATAACCCCGTAAACATCTTTGAAGCAATTACACTCATATTTATTTACCATTGATTTTACTTACATATGATCTTTTAGTTCCAAATAGAGTGTTTTGTCTTTTCATTGCGCTCGGGGCAGTCTGAGCTTTTCAGCGTATTGAAGACTTTATTTTTGGGAGACGAAGACGGAGATTTGTATACTATATTATTTCATATATGTCCCACTGCATCATGTTGGTCCGTTGCATTATTTATTTATTCATACCGTATATATAACTCTGATCTATATTGTAAAAGTGTAATTAAATGTTATTTGAAAAACAGCTTCATGAACCGTTTATTTGGTCATTTTATTTTGTCATTCCACAGTAAGATTCTGTGTTTTTGTAATATCCCGGAATTTTGGACAATATAAATTTAATAATCCGTGTTTAAATTTAAATTGAATTGATAATTTTTGTTAATAAATTTGATTTAATTTAATAATCTTCTTTATTTAAATATTTTATTTATGAATTTATTTTTAATAAACTATTGAATATATTTTCTATTTAATAATGTATATGTATTTATATATATTTTATAGATAAGTTGTTTTTAAATAAATTAGTATAGCATAATTTTAATATTTTGAATTTAGGAATTGTGATTTATTTTTGATTTAAGATTTTCAAAATATTTAACAAAATACTATATGATTTTAAATATATAAGATAAATGTTTTATTGGTTTAAAATTCATTTTTTTAACTTAAGTTTGAATATTAAAATAAGTTACAATAATGTTTGTGTTATTCTTTTTAAAATATTAATTTATAAAATGTGATTTGTTAATTTAATATGAAATTTAAAATATAATTTAAAATATGAAACATGTATTCATTTAAGTTACAACCTCTTTTATAAATTTATTTTAATTGTTTAAAAGTATCTTGGACAAATGATTTATTTGTATATTGTTTTATTTATAATAATACTTGGTTTATTCTTTAGAAATTATTTATATACATAACTAAGTATTAAAACTAATTAATTAAGTTAACTTTCATTAACACTTAATCAAAATACTAATCACTTAAATTGACAAATGTAAGCATCTTAGAAACCTAAAATAACACGTGTTAAGAGTTTAAGCAAGAGAATTTACAAGTGTTCATACTAAAGAAATGTGTCATTGTTTTAAATTTTTATTTTCTTTAATTTTAATTAAATCATAAACTAGTTATATAAACTTGCACTCTTCCGTTCCTATTCTTTTCTCTCATTTTCAATTCTTAACAAAGAAACTTTTCAGCTGAAAAACAATCCTCATATCAAAATGATCTTCATTCTAAAGAAAACTTGTAAAAACCATTTTTCTTTTCTTCAAGATGCATATCCCTGAAACATTTTTTATGCATGCAAATCTTTTCCTGTCCAAATGCATTTTTTTCAAAACCTTGTGTTCCATTTCAAAGGCCTGCGTTTTTTTGGAAATCAAGAAAAGCATGCATTCATTTTTCTAAAAACCTGTTCATCATTAAATCTGCATTCTCTTCTTCAAAAATCTGGATACAAGAAGACCCTGCATTTCAATTTTAATCAAGAAAACCTACATGTTCTTGTAAACTAAAGCATGCATTCATTTTTCAAAATCTGGAAGCAAAGAAAAAAACTGCATTCTTCAAAATTTGGAAGATTAGCTACTGCATTTTCTTGTAAGCTGAAACATGCATGCAAGTTTGTAATTAATCAAGGGGCAAAGGCAATTTTAAAAATATCAGGAGCTTTCAGTTTTTGGAGTTCAAGTTTTAAAGGCATTTAAATGCAGTTTTCAAGTCAAAAGTTCTGTGTCAAAAGATGTTTGCAAATTAAAAACAAAATGGCTCTGTCTTCTATTAAATCAGGTGAGTAACATTGCTTTACGAATATTTTTTAGGGTAAAGAAATTGTTGCATGTTAGAATACTAAAACATATAAATGTTGCATATAACTTGTCTGCTATATAAATGTATTTGGTGTTTGCTATTAAATTTTCTGTTTCTGTTTTGTTCTTGACATAAGTATTTATTTAAATTCTTGTATCTTTAATTTGTCTTTGTTAAACTATAGGATTTAAAGAAGATATGTATGTTGGTTACAGAGTTTAGACTTTAGGATTTTATTAAAGTAAAATTAAATAAAAACTTACTATAAAATAAGTAACAGAGTAATTGAATTTTATAAGTGAAAATACAAAACAATGCAAATCAATGTTTCAGAATTTCAATTCAAAACATCTTCCAAAATGATGATTTTTAAAAATCATATTACAATTTTTAATGATTAAATCAAAGCACAGTTTCAAATTTACTGTGTCATACATATTTGATAAGCACAGTTGATGCTTGCAATTGATTTGGTTGAATTTGTTCCTGGAGATAGTGTAGCTATCATAGATTATGGGAAAATTACAGAATTGGATTGCAATTCAATTTTTAGGTTGTAATTTGGGATTTTTAGTGGTGAACCCTAGTTTTATTGGATTACTATTCTTGTTTGACTATGATCTCCTCAGTTGATCGAGTTCAACCATGTTTTGCGTGTTGGTAGATGGTGGTTTGGGGAAGGCTTCGCCGGAGTATGGAAGGTGATGGTGGCCGGAGATGGGAGGTATCGCCGTTGACAGGTCAGGCATTGAAAGGAGGAAGATGTTCCAGGTTTTGGTTTTAAATATGAATTCAAATTCGAGTTGAATTTTTGGGAATCTGAGATTTGAAGGGTGAGGTGGGGTTACTGGTCGATGGAAGGTGTCCGTTGATGGTGGCCAGTGATGGCCGGAGTTGGTGAGTGGGTGCACAGGGCAGTGGCATGCATGTTTGTGATGTTTGGCTACAGGGTTTGTTTCCTTGTGATGATCTCGGGTAAATTGAAGGGTGACTCGAAGTAGGAAGGTTGTTTACTCGAAGTAAATATATGGTAGCTCGGGTTTGTGTAAGTGTCAGGTTATTTAAACCAACTGAAACCTGTTTCCAGTTTTCTTTTAGAAAAATTGAAGTGAAGTGGAAATGCAAACTAAAAATTTGAAACTAGCTTGGAACCTGAATTTAGTTATAAATTCAAATAATTTAAATCTTGGTATTTGAAATTATTCAGTTTTTAAATTTTAGTTTGGGTTTTAAATCTAAAATCAGAAAAATGTGTTCTATTTTTAAAATTTAAAAGTAAAATTTAAATTGTATGAGGAAGTTCAAACTGAAATTTTTAAACCTGAAATTTAATTATGAATTCAATAATTTAAATCTTGGATTTTGAAACATGTTTGAATTCAAAAATGTAAGATGTTTAAACTAAAACAGGAAAGTGTTTTTTCTGTTTTAAATTTAAAAGTAAATTTTATAATGCAGCTGAAATTTAAACAAGTTTAAATATGGAAACTGAAATATGAAATTTAGAGTGGAAGAATCTAAGTTTAAATTTAAATCTGGAAAGTTAAATTTAGATTTTAAACTTTTACAGTATAAAAGAACATTGTTTTGAAATTTAAAACTATGGGTTTTGAATTATGAAATAAGAATTTAAAATTCAGTTTTAAAACCTGGAAATTGACTTTAATGTTAGTTTTAAAAATAAAATAAGTTTTTAAATTTAAATTTGTTTTAACTATTTTAGAAAGGTTATATGATTTGAATTTAAAAATGAGATGGAGATGTAAGTAAAGTTTTTAAATTTTTAAGTTTGAATCTGGAATGAAAATTTAAATTGTGTTTCAGTTTGAAATTTAAAAAGAAATTTTTAAATTGAATTTGTTTGAAACAAATTGTTTAAAATACTTTATATAAGAAGAATATTTCTTAATTTAGAACTTAAGAAAGTGGTTCCATTGAAATTATTAAATTAATTTAAATGGAAGATTAATTATTTAATTAATGAATAATGTGGATGTTTAATTAAGTAATTAATAATTTTTAAGTTGATTAATGAGATTTGAGATTAATTAATTAAGGTTATAATTAAGGATGGTTAATTAAATTTTAATTGATGATTAAGATTTATTTAATCAAGTGATTAAAGAAATTAAGATTTTAATTAACACTTAACTAATTAATAATTAGAGATTAACTAAATTGTAATTAAATGTTAATTAATTGATAATTAATAATAATTTGTGTAAGTTAACTCTTAATTAAGTAATTAAGAAATGTTAATGAAGGTCATTAACTTAAGATTATTTAACAATTAATTAATGTGATTAATTTTTGATAATTAATTAAATTAATTAATTAATAATAATCAATTGTTTAAGTTTAATTACTTAATGGAAGTAATTAATGAATTAATTACTTGGTGTAATTAATTTGATTAATGTGATTAGTTTATATTAATTAAGTTAAACTAATATGAACATTTGTGGATTTGATTGATAATTACTTATGTAATTAATGGGTTTGTAATTACTTAAGGAAGTAATTAATTAATAATTACTGGATGTAATTAAAGATATTTATTATAGAAGTAATTTAAATTTAAATTACTTTGAAATTAATCAAGGATTAATTGAGATGAATAATTAAGAGTAATTAATTTATGGGATGAGTAATTAAAGCAGTTAATTTGGTTATTAATCATGGGTGATTACTATATATATGGTTTAAACTGAAGATTAATTACTTATGCAATTAATTTATATAGAGATTGATTAAATGTAATCAGAAATCATTAATTAATTAATTAATGATGTAATTTAGAATTGATTAATTAAGGAATAATTATAAATGAATAAATGATTTATGTAATTAACTTTAGTTAATTAATTGATTAAGTAATTTACTTGTGTAATTAATTTATAAGCTAATTACTTATTGTAATTAGGGAATTGTTAATCTGAAATGATTGATTGGAAGAATAATGAGGTGATGATTTATAAATTGATTTGTAATAAATTGAGGGTTAAGTTAAGCAGGATTAATGATGAAGTTATTAATTTAATTCATTTTAAATTAATTAGAGATTAAGTAATTAATTTAATTCATTTTAAATTAATTATAGAAGGTGTGATCATTAGATCATTACTTATGTTTGATGATTGGTATTGGTTGCCTGGTATGGTTTGTAATCTCAGCTATGAGATGAAAATGTATGTGATATGGATGTATTGGTTGCTTTTGGATGATAATATGGGTTATCCCTTTTATGATATGAATTATCCGTTGGTAATGATAAGGTTGACTATCTATTGTGTTGTGAATTATCTATCTGTGTGTATATAGATAATGAATTGAATTATTTTAAACTTAAAACAACTTGGACCTAAAAGACACGCTTTGGATTTTGATGAGACCTGGATCGGGTTTCTATATTTGGATATCTGAAAACCACATCTATCGAAATTAACGTTGGGTCGTTAATCTGAAGTGAAGATGAAGATTCAAAGTGCAAGGGTTGTTGTCGTTAACTCTGAGGGTGATTCCAAAATGAGTGTAATGAGATAATGCCTTCGGTTTCCTTCGAACCCGGAACGAACTTGTATGGATTGAATGCTTTCAGAACATCGTCAGGTGGACGATGAGCATTCTAAGTGTTATGTCCTATAAGGGTAATCGTAGCCTCAAGCCTCATCAACAGGGAATGGCTAAAACAGGGGAGGTGCAGCAAAGCTTCGTGGGTAGCCCCCACTTGAGAGCGAGATTTACCCCTGTCTAGATGTCCCTTTATTTCGGCTTAGTGGTGCGGTTGCTGATCACAACTGTGGGGTGGTCTTGTTCGAAACTGTTCAGTAAGAAATGGTTCCGGCTTTGTGATGTAGGGGAGCGGGCGTACTCCTCGGTACGGTGATCTAGGCCACGTACTATGACGGGCGGTACCCCAGTAGCCCAGCCATTGATGGAATCTAAAATCCAATAAGTGCTGTACATATTAGTTGTGCCCAACTATGTTGGAACGTGAGATGTAAGCATTCCAGCTATTTCTGTATTTTACTTGAAAACCCTAGACACTATTATAATATCATCAGATTTCCTATCAAATGTTTTGGTTAGCGTAAGGTAAAAACTTTTCCATGTTTATGTGTGGGAAGTCTTATGTGATACCTTTTCTTTTCAAAGGTTTTTCAAAGTTAAGCAACTTTAACCTGTTTCTCACACCAGACCCATGTCTGACCCGGAGTTATTTCTGTTTTTTTCCTTAACTCTTGGGTACTCAAATTTTTATGAGTAGTCAAGAGAATTTAGGTTAGGATTCAGGTTAGCTTTGACAAATTGTGGAGGAGCAAATGGAGCAGGAGGCTTCTGCGTATAGTTATATAGTTTTCCGTTGTGTTGGTATCTCTGAGTGTTTTTGTATTGTGTATTGAGTTGTAATAACTAGACAGGTGTTTATAACTGTCTAATATGTATTGTATTGTTTGTGTAACTCTGATATTTGATGTATACTATGTAATACTTATGTTATTAATATAATTTATTCATTCCGCTGTTGAGATTCTAGTGTTGTTTCTTCTTTCTCTTCTTTCTTTTCTCTTTTTCTATCCCTTTCTTTCTTAAGGATGACACGACTTTTTGTGGAGAAAAAGTCCGGTAGTCTCAGTTTTGTTTTTCTTTCTTTTCTCTTCTTTTTTTATTTACCCCATAATAATCCTCCTTTTGAATGGTTTGAGTCCGACATGTGTGGTTTATTGTCGACTTAAACCATCCAAAAAGGCGGATCGTCACATTAGTGGAGTTGATCTTGTCAGAAGCGCTCGATTTCGTTGAAATTTGGCCATGAAAGCGGCGGCGACGGAGTTGTTTTCTGGCATTGGAGGGGTCATGCATAGGGTCCAGAAGGTGCGGCTGGAGGATGCCAAGGTGGTAGAGAGGTTGTATTTGAGTACTAGCGTGCGTAGGCGGTGGCGGCAAGGGATGAATACTGTAGCTTGATGGGCTCTGATGCGTATAAGACAACATTGGGTTTGGGTATTGCTAATTTCAATTTTGCCCTCTTGTTTTAATTTAATTCAAATTTTAAAATTCAAACTACTAAATTGCATAACTTTTTCATACGAACTCCGATTGACGTGCGGTTTCTTCTGCTGGATTCGTATCGAAATTTTGAACAATATGAAACTTTTTTGGTTTAATTTGAAGACTGTTGAAATTGTGGGGTTTTGTTGGATTATTAATGGGCTATAAACTAAATGTGAGTAATTTAACCCACTCATGCAATATTAAATTTTCTAGTGTTAGTTAAATTAAATCATGAAGTGATAAAATTTTATTGACTGTTGTTCGATAGTTTCAACTTATTTTAAATTGAATTTGAATTTTTATTGAATTAAATTGACATTTAAATTAATATTGAATTTAATTGCTATTTAAGCACTTATAATTGATAACTAGTAACTGTTATGATATATTGGTTGATTTGGATGCTGATTGCAATTGAATGCCTATTAATTAATACGTTGGATGTATGGTTGCTTATTTATTTTGACATATCAACTGTTATTACCCTATTAATTATTTGACATCTTATAAATTCTCACTCGTAGTAAATTCAAATGAACTAAGAAATAGATTAAAATGATATACACTATTTTATTTAATTATGGGTTGAAATGATATATATCCATCCATGTAAGTAAAATGAAATAAATGATCACTTGGGCATAGTGTAGAAAATTATATACGGACAACATATTTGATTAAATTAAATGGTTTAAAATCTTGAATTTGGATTGTTTAAATGATATTATTTTAAAGAAATAACATTTGGATTTATATGAATTGAATTATTTTCTAATTTGAATTTGAAATGTTGAAATTGTAACTCCTAAAATGAACCGTTTAAAGGACTTAATTTGAAAACTTAAGTTGAAATTAAGAAATGAATTAATTATATCTATCGAAAGTGAATTATTTAAAGGTTTAAATTTTAATTTAAACTTCGAATTTACTGTAATTAAAGTGGTTTTAAATTGGTATTTTAAAGTTTTGAATGTGAAATGGATTTAAACTAGATTGTTTCAAAATGGGAATGTGAATTAGACCTTTCAACCTTTGAATGGAACTGTACAAATTGAATTTGAAGTGAAGTTTAAAATCATTAAATTGAGGTTGATCAAAATGGAATTTTGAATATGAAGTTGACTTAAATTGGAAGTCGAAAGATTGAATTCGTTATGATTTGGAGTTTGAACCTTGTTGTGAAAGAAAGAAACAGTTTTAATATAAATTATTTTGATATTTAAACTATTTTAATTATCCAAACCATTTTCAATATTAAAACAATTTTATATTCTAAACTATTTTCAATCTTTAAACTATTTTAATTATTCCAAACCATTTTAATGTTCAAACTATTTTAATTATTCAAGACCATTTTCAATATGCAAATTGTTTTAAAGAGGAACTATTTATATTTAATCATTGATTTAAATGCAAATGTTTTGAAGATAAGACCTATTTTGAATTCAAAATGATTTTGAAGAAAATTTGATATTTTGATATGAAGTATGACTTGTTCTTGAATTTAAAAGAACCAACTGGTGAGAAAATGACGTTTGGTTTTTAAAGAGACCGGGGCCGAATATTGGCATACTCTTTATCAATACCGGAACCACAACAACTATGTACGTGGTGGATGTTATCTTGAATGTAGAGGTTGAATTGGCAATGTTTACTGGAATGAAGAAAGTGAACGATGATGGACGACCTCGACACTTGTGTCAATTTGAAATGACTAAAATAGGAGCCTATGTCTGGCCAAGGGGTTAGCTACCTTTTGTAGAAATCACCCCTTCGTATTACTATATTGATTTTACTTGATCGGTGCAAACTGATTTGATTTTGGGGGTGGTGGACTTGGTCGGAAGTCGTAGCTACGATGTATTATGACCAGCTAGAAAGAATAAACTGATAGAATCCTACCTTGGGCATTGCCTTACATGACTTGCATTCTTTTATCCTTATATGTGCTCACTACGATTTTTTTATAGTATGGTACCTATAGGGGACTCACTGGCTACCGATATTAGTGTTATAGGACCTGCATAGACTACCTGCTTAAAAATGTGTCAAGGGGGATTAATGTAAATCCTTAATGCTAGGAAAAATATTTATTTTATTAATAGACATTCCATATACAACGTATATTACTACATATAGATAGTTTAACGGATCCTTAGGAGATGGAAAATCTCGTTACATCTCTTAAGTTATTGCACTCACATTGTACACCTTAAAGGAGGCGGAAAACCCCATAAACATCTATGAAGCTACTGCACTTATATTTACTTAATATTGATTTAAATTACATAAAAACTTTTAATTCCGACTCGAGTGTTTTTTCCTTTCATTACGCTCGGGTCAGCTTGAGCATTTCAGTGTTTGAAGACATTATTCCTCGACGATGATGATGAAGTATGCTAGACCGTATTTACTATTATTACTCTATTGCATTATTTTGGTATGTTTGTTGAATGTACTCTGATTATGTTGTAAAAATTAAAATCACATGTATATTGTAAAACAGCTTCGTGAACTGTTTATTTGATTATTATACTTTGTCATTTCGTTGTGAGATTCTATGTTTTGTTTTCCTTCTTTTCTCTTATTTTCTTATTAAATCTTATTGATAACCTGCCCTTTTGAATGGTTTGAATTAGACATGTGTGGTTTATTGTCGACTTTAATTGTCTAAAAAGGGAAGTTGTCATAGTTGGCATCAGAGCTTTGGTTTAGAGATACCTTAGCCCGTTGGGGTTAACTCATTAGAGATAGGATTGGCAATACCCTACAATGAGCTTGAGTGTACATATTATGAGAGAGCATATTTCTTAGTGCTATAAAAATGTTTCGTATTGTGTTAATTTGTTCTGTTGAATATTAAGAATTTCGGTCGGTACAAAGGAAACTATGGCATCGATAGGGATTTCTAAACACTTAAACAGGGTAAACCGACACAATATTGTTTTAAAATATAGGTAAATGAAATAATTTTTCCAAGTATTATATTTGTATTTAAAAGAATAATTTTTCATAAAATTGATATTGTTATTTTTTTTGTGATGTTTGTTAATAAATGATAATATTCGATTAGTTTCATTTATGGTTGGTTAGTCAAGTTTCTTGAAACTACTAACCATTTATGTTATAAGAAAGTGTAGTCTTATAAATAAGGTTTATAAATTGATTTACAATTAAAATGAATTTAAATTGAAAGTTTGAGAAATTAAATTCCGATGTTTTGAAGTGGTTTTCAAAGATTTTTGGGAAAATAATAATAGTACTACTTGGAAGTACTTTCAGATAGAGATGTTTGCAATCGAGATCTAAAAGAGATGTTTTTTGAAAGAATTTTAAAACGAAAATAAGTTCTGTACTCCCCACTTCTGTCGTTGGAATATAATTTCGGTAATGACCACGGCATCATCGTTGTTCATTTTTGAGTTTCAAAGTAGGAAGAATACTACAATAGCTTTACTACACAGTTGTTTTGGTGAAACAAATTTTAATTTTAATTTCCTAAGTATCATTTGATACAAAAAAAATAAGTACATGTTATTTCAAGGTGATTTGAAACGAAACCCGGTATTTAGTTCCTAAGCTTTCTATTAATAAGCGATTTTTAATTATTGTAATGAAATGGAATCTTTGACTATTTTAATGGTTGGAAACTTCTAAATTTAAATTTTAAATTTAAAGCTAAGCATTTAATGAAAATATAAAAGAGGAAGTTGTATAACTGTTAAATTAAAAGATAATGGAATATGACACAAGTAAAAAACTTAAATAATAAAAAAAATGTTTCCAAAATGAAATTACGTTTATAAACAAAGAATTAATATGTTACAAGAAATGTTATAAACTTAATTAATGTTTTAAAATACTTAATAATTAAATTGAATAGTAGAATGTGAATACTATTTAAGTAAATGATAATAAACTTCAGAAAATACTGAAATGATTCATTGATGACTATTTATCAAGTATATAACAATAAAAGAAAATTAAACTACAAAGAAACTTAAGTATTATTATAAGAATTGATTCATTGATGTTTTCAATTATTGAATGAAACAAAAATCTACGCCGGTAAATGAACGCGAATTAATAAAAGATGTTCTTGTATGAATGAATGGAAATTTAAAGTCAATAAGAAGTAAATGATGTGTTAAAGAAACCAATAGAATAAAATAAGTAAGTTGTGCATAGTTCATTTTATTTGCATAACAATTTGGCCCACACTTGAATACATGATTTGTTGTAATTCACACAAGTCCGAGTTAGGATTTTTTGCTCGATTCTTGACGGCGAACATTAGATACGAATTTTTGATATGATTTTTAAGTTCTCTATCATAGTTTATGGCTATGTAAAAAGAATGGATATCTCTAATCAAGAAATCGGATTAGAGCCCGCACTAGATTAGTCGAGTTATCAATGCTAGTTTGGGAGTGAAATTTTTGTATTCAAGCCAGCGATCATAATTGATATTTTGCACAAATGATATATGTACATCATTGAACTTAAATAATATTTAAATTCTATGTTGTTCCACGTTGTATGAATAATCTATTGAGTAATTACCTAAGGCTGTTGAGCATAAGGTATACTTGGCAGTTTATTTATTACCCTTGTACGATGAAAAGTTTCTAAACATGGAAAAACTATTAGCTTTTGGTTGTTATACATTTGTGATGGATTCTTTGGTTGCATATAAATGGTAGTGCTACTATTGTTTCCATATGAATATTATATATGTTGTGTTGCTTGTGCTATTGACTAAAACAACTAATATATATTGTACTTTCATGTAGTTTAACACTCTTTTTTATTATATAAGTACGATATATGTTTATGGAAGCAATAACACTTGCTTTTGGTTTCATAAATAGAGTTTTTTTTTGCCGACAAATAGGTACGTTTTCGGATTATGGTTTTTGTAGCTGTATTTTATTGTTTTCCCTTGGTTTAGGATGGTTTATTTTTGAAATATGGTATATACATGTAATTTTTGACATTGTTATTTTCCGGACCTAGCCACGAAAAGGTGATGCTGTCGTAATTTTTCATAGAAGTTGATTTATTTTCAAATTTTTATTAAATTTAAATATGTAAGATTAATTTTTTATAAATTGACTATTTTAAATAAAATATGTCAAATCTCTTAATTATTTCTTGTTCCTTTTTTGGGACGAAAAGTTTTGAGTGGCGGAGATTGTGACGACCTGTATTTTTGACAACTAAAATATTAAATTAAATAACTTAAATAAGACTTTGGAATTTAATATTTTCAAAAATTAAAATTTATGATTTATAAATGATTTTTCTTATTAGGATATATAACTTGATTTTAAAAGAATTTTAAAATGACAATAATGAGGTAAAGATGGTGATGCATATTAGAACATAATTCAACGATATTGATTTGAATATAATTAATAACTGTTTGAGTGTAAATTCCATTGATTGTAAGAATAAATGTTAATAAAGAATGGGATAAACAATATTCTAAATATGTTAGCATACAATAAGAAATCAATTATTTGGAAAGTAGATTTATACTCCTTATTTTAAAAAATAAATTAATAGATATGAATTACTAAGTTGTAACAATTGATTTATTCCTCATCCCATTGATTAATCTGTTTTGAAATTTATTTTGTGATCAATGGAATTAAATGTAATTGCAACATTGCAATTAATATAAGAAATGACATTAATTGTGGAGTAATGAGTTTAATAAATGCAAATTTATGTTTAATGAACATACAAGGTAATGGTTGATTAATTATAAAGAACATGTAAATCAAAATAAAACAAATTGTCTTGAATTTAAAATATAACAAGTAGATATTATTATTGTTTTAATTAAATGTTGAAATTAATTTAATATTTAAATCTTGAATTTAACATGAAAAATTTACTTTCAAAAGATTATTAAATTCCTGTATAACCAAGAATGATGATAGAATTTTTTTAATTTAGAACTTAAAAGTGATTTTATTAGTTTAACAATAAATCGTTTAATTAACATGTAAAAATAAATATAATTTTATATTAGATCTAACTTCTATATACAATAGAAATAGGGTTTGAAAATTAGTTTCATTGTGTTTAAAAATATTAAAAACGGATATATAGCATGACGACCCGAAATTTCCGGATATTTGAATTTGAAATATTTAATTGATTTTAAATAATTGAAAGTTAGTTTAACTTGAATTTCAAATATCACTATTTATTTGGCAATTAAATTATTGAATTTATTTATTGAAAATTGGTTAAAATAGTGAATCTAAAATTTTAAGCTTGTTAAAAATAATTTAAAGGCTTGTAAAATTTATATTGATAGTATTGAAGATAGTAAAATTGTTAAACTTGAAATTAAAAAGTGTTTTGTCCAGTTTTAAAAATATATCACTTAATTCGATAATTAAAAATAGCCTTCCGAGGCACAGTCTCGGAATTCAACGAAACTAGTTCCATTGGATCCGTAATAGTGTATTATTATTGAATTTCAATTTTCGTAGTCGTTGGAGTTGTTGTGTGATCGTATGATAAGCAAACGCGTTGAAATCTATATCGAAAATTCAATATAATAATTGGATCAAAAAAGCTATCTTCTCTATACGATCGAATTAGGATTCGAAACCTTTTCTATTACGTTTGAAATATGGGTATAACATTATAAACGCCTAGCAGCACGCCTCGATAGGTGATTGAGATTTTAAGCTACGATTTTGAGACATTTTAAATTTTAAATTTAAATATAATATGACTGATCAATAATTCACATCATTGCTTTTGCCTTCAAATAACTGTTGCAAATTTGGTGAGAACGTAAGGCAGTGTACTACACATGTCTGCTTGGTTAACACGCGTTCCCTCAAAAGAATATTCGACGAACATGTTTTGTAGAAGAATTGTTATAGTCGAACTTAAAAATAAAATAAAAAATGGCCACACTGATTATTTTCTTCAGAATCGTGATCTGAAATTTTAATGACCGCTCTTTTAGTTCAAACCAAAACCGAACTCTCTCTTTCTTTCGAATCAAAATCGAATCTCCTTCCCAGTCAAAAATCAAACCGTATCATCACGAATTCGTTGAAGGCAAATGAGGCGCTGTTTCGTTTTGGTAGGGGCAACGCTGTTCGAGGCTTAAAGGGATGTCGCGATTGAAGGATATGGGGGGTATCAGCGACTTCAAAGTCGTAAGGCACGATGTGGGTGGCTGCAAGTACGCACGTGGGATGGCGGCGTGGAAGGGCGAGGAGAAGATTCTGATCGGTCCTTCGATGAGTGTGATTTGGAGGAAGCAGTTGAAGTGAAGGTGACCATCAGGGTCAGCAAAGCTAGAGTTCCGGTCATCTTTGACTGGACAGTGAGGTATTGTTAACTTGATTTTGCAGTAAGGTAAAATTTGACAATTATTTTTCAATTTAAAGATTTTATATACACACACTCACATATCTATTTTTTAACAGTAAACAGGAAATAATATATATATAAGATTTAAAAAAATTATAATAATAGAAATTTTAAATTGTAATACAGATTATTTTATAGATATATATTTTAATAAGTTTTGGATCTATATAGACTATTTTCAAATGGATATGTATTTTCAAGAATAAAAATAATAAAGATAAGAATAAATATACATATACATATTTTTAATTTATTTGTTTAATTTTTAAAATAATAGGTTATGGTGATTAATTTGTCTTGTTAACTTGTTTAATTTATTTACTAAAGGATTTTTAAGAGGAAATTTTTTTTGGTTAGAATTAAATTTATAGTTAATCAAATTATTAAATGACAATCGATAGTTCGATTTGTTTCGAATATTAATAAACCGCAAATGTTTATACAAGGTCAAAAGTCATGAAGAAATAGTCGAGATGGATCGGATCGCAAAACAAAAATCGAAGGTGAGTTAATCTCACTCATTTGGAATACCATTAGATTTAAATAGTTAAAATTTGAATTATTGGTTGATTGCTTGAATTGTCTGGATGTGATAGTATATATATAGTAGTATATATAATATATATTGGAGTGATTGCTGCATTATATAGCAGATGAGACCCCATGCGTCCCGCATAATAGCGGATGACCCCATATACCTCGATATTCCACCTTGAAGTGGAATTGGTATTTTATATTGTGCTAACATCTATGGATGCAGGGAAACAGGTTGGAGGGATCCAACTGGATTCCTCAAAAGTTTGAATTTATTTCATATGATGTGATATGATTATTTGATAATTTGTGATTGATTTTATTCGTAATTGAATTATTGAATGCTATGTTTGGCTGAGTATATTTTGGAATTTTAAGTTATCAAAAATATAAATGTTAGATTTTAAAGAGAAATAAAAAGAGAATTTTCAAGTAAAATAATTTTAGCTAATCTGGAATTGGGAAGAAGTAAAGTTGATTTTTAAATTCTAATAAATAAATTCCAGTATGGGAAAAGAGATTTTTGAATAACGAAAATAAATGAATTTTTAAGCTTAGTGATATTATTTAAAGGAATAAAGAATTTATTGTTAAATTCAAAGTTTAAATTTGTTTGGAAAAGATAAAGAAGATATTTGAAAAAGTATGAAATTGGAATTTTCAATTTAAATAATATTTTAAATCATAATAAAGAAGTTGAATCTGAAATTAATTGGTTTTGAAATAAATTGAGTAAGTAAAGGAATTTATTTTTAAATGGAATAAATTTGGAAATCGATTTGGAAACTGATAAAATGTTTGAAATTGGGATTTAAAGGAGTATGAGACTATGAAATTTATAAACTGAGATTATAAAGTGAAATAAGATATCAGTGTATATTTGGAAGTATAAATTCACGGTGGAAATTTATAAAGGAATGGGTAATTATTTTTTAAAATAAGTAGTGGTTTATTTTTAAAGATGTGAAAGGATAGTGTATTTCCTTGTAAAGCCAAGTACGTTTTTGAAGTAGATTTTTAAATATAAGTTAGAAGTTTTAAAGTTGTTATAAAAGATTGTTTTTGAGAAATTATTATTTAAGTTATTTAAAATTTAAAAGGTAAATATTTGTCAAATTAGTTATAGTAGTAATAATTTTGAAAGGTTAATTGGTATTATGATTTAAAAAGATAATTAATAATATTTATATTTTATAAAGTAATTTTATTTTAAAGATAGTTTGGCTAAAGTTTTATTTGAAAACTTGTATAGAATTTCATAATTTTATCTTTATTTTAATTGTTTTGGTTTATGTTTACTTGAGAATTTTTAGAAAATTTCATAGTTAGTATTTTAAATAAAGTGTTCTAAATAGTTTTTATTTTAAGTGTTTTAAAATATATATATTTTTGGGTAAAGAAATTTTAAATTATTTTAAATTAATGTATTTAGACTTGGTAATTTTCAGTGGAAATAAACAATATTTGGGAATTCATTCTGCGAGAGGAAAGAATTTGAAAACTGTTTTCAAAGGGTTGAAGTATGGAAAATAGCTTGCGAAGATATTTTGAAATAAATAATTTGGAAAATTGTTTAGAGTCCGGTGGTTGTTTGTGAATGTTATTTGATAGTTAAATAACCAACTATCAATATTGGACAATGTGCTGATCGTTTCGAAGAGACCGGGATCGAGATTAATTTCCCAAAAACCACTTCGATCCAGTTTGAACGTTTTCGTGAGGAAGACAAGAGCTTGCATTTGAAGATGGAGCAGTGAAATGCAAGGGCTAGTCGCTACTAATCCTGAGGGTGATTCCAAAATGGATGTAGTAGGAGTAGTGCCTTTGGTTCCGTTCGGACCCGGAACGGACTTGTATGGATGAATGCTTTCAGAACATAGTCAGGAGAACGATGAGCATTCTACGTGAATGTGTGCTAAAAAGGTAATGCATAGCCTCGAGCCTCATCAACCGGGAATGGATAAAACAGGGGAGATGCAGTAAAGCTAAGTGGCTAGCAACCAATTAGGGTAAGGTCATCCCTGTTTAGAGGTCCCTTTTTATTCGGCTGTGTGGGCGGTTGCTGATCCAACCGCAGGGTGATCTTATTCGGACTATCCAGTAAGGGGTAGCTCCAGTCTTGTGTAGCAGGGGATCAATGGTGGATCCTTGGTATGGTGATCTAGACCACGTACTGTGACGGGCGGTACCCCAGTAGCCCAACCATTGAGGAAATCTATTCTCCCTAAGTGCCTTTACGGTTTTGTTTGTAGAACCTAATACTACTGGAATTTAATAATGTAAACAATTTTGGCTATTTGAATAAGTATTTGTATATAGATGCTACTATAATATCAGAGGATTTTATAAGAAATGTTTTGGTTATCCTGAGGTAAAAAACCAGCATGTTTATTTGTGGCGTGGTCTTACGAGATTCCTTTGATTTCAAAGGATTTTGAAATTTTAATAATCCAATTGAGTGTGTTTTCTCACTCTGGTTTTCCAGACTGACTCGGTTGTTATTTAACTATAATGCTCGGGTCAGACCCAGTATTATAGAATACAGGAAATGATGTTGTTGAGCTCAGGATACGAGCTGGATGGCGAGACGTATCACATGTATTTGATGTTGTGTCTGATTAACTGCATGGTCAGTTCTGTGAGGACAGGTTAATATAACTGTCCAGTTGGGTGCTATAAATTTTATTGTACTATGATGATCTAATGTATAAACAGATATAGTTCTTTGTTTAAAGATTTGTCATTTATCTATTATATATTGTTCCGCTGCGATGGTGAGATTCTGATATTGTTTTCTAGTTCTTCTCCTACCTCCTTCTTCTTTAAAGCTAATGGTTTGTATTTCTGTCCACATTGAGTTAAACTGTTGGAGAATTTTGTCGGCTCAAAGGAGTATGGGTTTGCGGGCTATTACAGTGGTATCAGAGCGAGGTTAAGCGAGAATCTTGGCTCTGGTGGGGATTACTCATTAAAAATAGAGTCCGAAGTACTCTAGAATGAGTTTGAGTGTATTAATAGATATGAGCACATATTTGTTAGTGAACATAAAAATTGATTTTATATTGTGTTGATTTATCGGTTGAGTGTTTATGAATTCTGGTCAATATTTGGGCCATTTCATCGATAGGGATTTCTAAACTCTTAAACAAGATAAACTGACACGGTATTGTTTGAAAATAAGGTAAATGAAATAATTTTTACCAAATTCTTTTTTATATAAAAGAAATAATTTTCCGTAAACTTTCGTAGTTATATATGGTTGCTTGGTTGTTAGAAGATGATAATACTAGATTATTATCATTGTTAAGTGGAAATTTTATAAGAACTGGAAATTATAAACAAAAGTTATGGAAATAATTATATAACAAAATGGAATTTGAAATGTAGATTATAAATGTAATTTATAAATTAAAATTAAATTCCAGAGTAATTTTTGAATATGAGTTAAAGGATTTGAAATTTGAAATTTTGGGAAAAGTTTAAATTCCCTTGGTTTGAAAACGGTTTTCAAAGGTTTTAGAGAAATAATAGTGATATTATTTCGGAAATATTTTTGAATTGGATTTGAAATCTGGTGAGATTTGGAATTTAAAAATATTTGGAAAATGTTTTTGAAGGGATAAAGGCATTGAACTCACTTCGGTGATGACTGCAGCATCATCAATGTTCATTTTCAAATTTCCCATAGAGGAATTGCTACCTAAATGTTTTAAAATTTAGGTGTTTGCAAAACTAAATTTGGTTGTGAAATTCAAAGAAATAAATTGGTATACCGAAGAATTTTTGATATAATTGATCAAAATGATTTTGAAATACTTAAGGTATTTTTGGAAACTCTGAAATTGGTTTAAAATGTTTTTGAATGATTAAGCAATTGCTTAAACTCTGGAACTTAATTGAAAATGTTTATGGAATAATAAACTGGTTTGAAAAACTTATAAAATCTGAAATTTGTTGGAATAAGATTCAACATGAAAAGGGTTAAATAAAAGTAAGTGTGAAACCTAGATAAGGAGGAAAGTAAGCAAATTAATTGAAGTAAATCAAAAGAAGTTAGCAAATGTAATTAAATTTGGAAAACTTATAGAAGTTTAAAATTTAATTTGAATCAAAGTATAATTAAATATAGTTAAGTAAAAGTGAATTTAAAGAAAAGTCTAAGAAGACTAAGTGAAATGGTTACTTAAATAAAAAGTTATAAGTTGGAAATAAAAGTGTGGATAGACAAATGAATTTGCATTTGTAAGTAAATAGGATTGAAACTGAATGTTTGAATTGTGTAAAATGGAGAATTAGTCAGGTTGGACTAAATAAAATAAAATTTGTAAATAAACAGATTCATTTAATTGGGTAAGAAAATGAAAATTTGAATAAACGTATTGAGATTTGAAAATTTATTTGATTGTAACTAAATGAAATTGAAAACTGAATATTAAAATTTAAAATTTAATTGAGTAAAGTGAAGTGGTAAAATTAATCGGTAAGTAGAACTAATTAAAGAGTTGGTTAAATAATAATGGTTTAAGATATAATGAATTGAAATAAATGGAACTAATTTAACATAATAATAATGATAAACTTCAATGGTAAAGTGGAGAATAAATATAAGTATATAAAATATTTATATTGGACTTAAGAAATGAATAATGAAATTCTCAAGTAAAATTTGGTAAGGGAAAGATACTAGGTTAAAATCTGAAATGAAGATTTAATAGAGGCATGTGGAATAATAAATTTTGAATAAGTGATGGAATCAAAGTAATTGTGAATAAAATGAAAATTGATATGTCTAATAATCAACTGCGGCTAAATACGTAGGATGTACGTATATTATTTTATTCGCATAGCAATTCGATCCAGAATTCGAGCCTAGGATTTTGAGGTAGTTATACCGATTCGAGTTAGGATTTTTCGCTCGATTTTTTACGGCGAACTCTGGATATGGATTTTTGACTGGTTCTGGAAATTCTCTATCATAGTTTGCGGCTATGCAAGGAGAATGACGATTTTTGATCAAGAAACCAGATCTAAGTCCGCACTAGAAAGTCGGGTGAACGATATTAGTTCGAAAGTGAAATTGTATGATCGAGTAAGCAATCAGATTTGTATTGCGTATGGATGATATATGTGCTTCATACGACTTAAGTAAAGCAAATATTGAAACTTTTGTAAAGAAATGTATAAAACGATTTTGAATGTTATGATTGGATATTATGGCTAAGTAGGATATACAGGTATTAAAAAGAAAATGAAAATTGGGATTTTTGATTTCCGAAGATAAATTGAATTGCTCGGCAAAAAGGTATGCATTTAAATTTCTGTATGAAATTTGATGGTTTTCTGGTCTAGCCACTTGGCTTTTTTTTTCTTTTGAAATCTGGAGGCCCGTAGAGGCATTTTGTAGTTGTACCGAGCTAGCCGCGTAAAGGAGACACTGGCGAAATTTTTCGAAATTTTAGAGAGTTAGAAAATTTTGATAATTCAAAGATTTGGTTTTAAATTTAAATTTGAATTGTCGAGCAAGTAATGTTTTTGGAAACTATGGAAGGTTTTGGAAACATAGTAGAAGTGATAGCGGGTCTTTAATAAAAAGATTTGTTTTGGCATGCTGTTAAAACTGTTTGGTTTTAGAAAAATAGTAAACGGGTATTGGACCATTCTTCTTAACTAGTAATTTCGGGGAAGAAATTCTTTTAAGGGGGGGGGGGGGGGAATGTGATGACCTGGAATTTCTGGATATTTGAATTTGAAATATTTAATTGATTTTAAATATTTAAAAGTTAGTTTAAGTTGAATTTCAAATATCACTATTTATTTGGCAATTAAATTATTGAATTTAATTATTAAAGATTGGTTAAAATAGTGAATCTAAAATTTTAAGCTTGTTAGAAATAAATTAAAGGCTTGTAAAATTTATATCGATAGTACTGAAGATAGTAAAAGTGTTAAACTTGAATTTAAAAAGTGTTTTGGCCAGTTTTAAAAATATATCGTTTAATTCAATAATTAAAAATAGCCTTCCGAGGGACCTTCTCGGAATTCGACGAAACAAGTTACATCGGATCCGTAATAGTGTATTATTAACGGATTTTAATTTTCATAGTGGTTGGAGTTGATATGTGATCGTACGATAAGTAAACGCGCTGAAATATATATCGAAAATTCAATATAATAACTGGATCCAAAAAGCTATCTTCTCCATACGATCAAATTAGGACTTGAAACCTTTTCTATTGCGTCTGAAATAAGAATATAACATTATAAACGTCTAGCAGCATGCCTTGATAGGAGATCGAGATTTTGAGCTACGATTTTGAGACGTTTTAAATTTAAAATTTAAATATAATATGACTGATAAATAATTCACATCATAGCTTTTGCCTTCAAATTACTATAGCAAATTTGGTGAGCACGTAAGGCAGTATACTACATATGTCTGCTTGGTTAACATGCGTTCCCTCAAAAGAGTTTTCGATGAACACGTTTTGCAGAAGAATTGTTATAGTCGAACTTAAAAATAAAAAAAAATGGCCACGCTTATTCTTTTCTTTTGAATCGACATCTTAAATTTTGATGGCCGCTCTTTCAATTCAAACCGAAACCCAACTCTCTCTTTCTTTCCAATCAAAATCGAATCTCCTTTCCAGTAAAAAATCTAACCGCATCATCGCGAATTCGTTGAAGGCAAATGAGGCGCTATTTCATTTTGGCAAAGGCAACGCTGTTCGAGGCTTAGAGGGATGTCGCAATCGAAGGATATGGGGAGGGTATCGGCAATTTCGAAGTCGTGAGGCGCGATGTGGGTGGCTACAAGTACGCGCGTGGGATGGTGGCGTGGAAGGGCGAGGAGAAGTTTCTGATCGGTCCTTCGGTGAGTGCGATTTGGAGGAAGCAGTTCAAGTGATGGCCACCATCGAGGGTCGGCAAAGCTAGGGTTCCAATCATCTTGGACTTGACAATGAAGTATTGTTAACTTGATTTTTGCAGTAAGGTAAAATTTGATAATTATTTTTCAATTTAAAGATTTTATATATATGCACTCACATATCTATTTTTTAGCAGTAAACAGCAAATAATATATATATGTGTGTGTATATATATACACAGATATATATATAAGATTTAAAAAAAATTATAATAATAGAAATTTTAAATGGTAATAGATATTATTTTATAGATATATATATATATATAGATTTTGGATTTATATAGATTATTTTCAAATGGATATGTATTTTCAAGAATAAAAATAATAAAGATAACAATGAATATACATATACATATTTTTAATTTATTTGTTTAATTTTTAAAATAATAGGTTATGGTGATTAATTTGTTTTGTTAACTTGTTTGATTTATTTACTAAAGGAATTTTAAAAGGAATTTTTTTTGGTTAGAATTAAATTTATAGTAAATCAAATTATTAAATGACAATTAATAGATTAATTTATTTCGAATATTAATAAATCGTAAATGTCTATACAAGGTCAAAAGCCGTGAAGAAATAGTTGAGATGGATCGGATTGCAAAACAAAAATCAAAGGTGAGTTAATCTCACTCAATTGGTAGATTTAAATTGTTAAAATTTAAATTATTGGTTTATTGCTTGAATTGTCTGGATGTGATAATATATAAATAATAGTATATATAATATATATTGGAGTGATTGATTCCCGCATTACATAGCGGATGAGACCCCATGCGTCCCGTATAATAGCGAATGACCCCATATACCACGATATTCTACCTCAAAGTGGAATTGGTATTTTATATCATGCTAATATCTATGGATGCAGGGAAACAGGTTGGAGGGATCCAACTGGATTCCTCAAATGTTTGAATTTATTTCATATGCGGTGATATGATTAATTGGTAATCTGTGATTGATTTTATTGGTAATTGAATTATTACATACTATGTTTGGCTGAGTATATTTTGGAATTTTAAGTTATCAAAAATATAAAGGTTAGATTTTGAAGAGAAATAAAAAGAGAATTTTCAAGTAAAATAATTTTAGCTAATTTGGAATTGGGAAGGAGTAAAGTTGATTTTTAAATTCTAGTAAAAAAATTCCAGTATGGGAAAAGAGATTTTTGAATAACGAAAATAAATGGATTTTTAAGCTTAGTGATATTATTTAAAGGAATAAAGAATTTATTTTTAAATTCAAAGTTTAAATTTGTTTGGAAAAGATAAAGAAGAAAGTTGGAAAAGTATGAAATTGGTATTTTCTGTTTAAATAAGATTTTAAATCATAATAAGGAAGTTAAATCTGAAATTAATGGGTTTTGAAATAAATTGAGTAAGTAAAGGAATTTATTTTTAAATGGAATAAATCTGGAAATCGATTCGGAAATTGATAAAATGTTTCAAATTGGGATATAAAGGAGGATGAGACTATGGAATTTATAAAATTTGTTTATAAAGTGAAATAAGATATCAGTGGATATTTGAAAGTATAAATTCACAGTGGGAATTTATAAAGGAATGAGTAATTTGTTTTAAAAATAAATAGTGGTTTATTTTTAAAGGTGTGAAGGGATAGTCTATTTCATTGAAAAGCCAAATAAGTTTTTGAAGCAAATTTTTAAGTATAAGTTAGAAGTTTTAAAGTTGTTTTAAAAGAATGTTATTGAGAAATTATTATTTAAGTTGTTTAAAATTTTGAAGGTAAATATTTATTAAATTAGTTATAGTAGTAATTATTTTGAAAGGTTAACTGGTATTATGATTTAAAAAGATAATTATTAATATTTATATTTTATAAAGTAGTTTTATTTAAAAGATAGTTAGGCTAAAGTTTTATTTGAAAACTTGTATAGAATTTCAAACTTTATCTTTAATTTTAAAAAAAATTGGTTTATGTTTTACTTGAGAATTTTTAGAAAATTTCATAGTTAGTATTTCAAATAAAGTGTTTTAAATAGTTTTTATTTTAAGTGTTTTAAAGTTATATATTTTTGGGTAAAGCAATTTTAAATTATTTTAAATCTAAGCATTTAGACTTGGTAATTTTCAGTGGAAATAAAAAACATTTGGGAATTCATCCTGCGAGAGGAAAGTGATTTGAAAACTGTTTTCAAAGGGTTGAAGTATGGAAAATGGCTTACGTAGATATTTTGAAATAAATAATTTGGAAATTATTTAGAGTCTGGTGGTTGTTTGTGAATGTTATTTGATAGTTAAATAACCGACTATCAATATTAGACAATGTGCTGATCGTTTCGAAGAGACAGGGATCGGGATTAATTTTTCGAAAACCACTTCGATCCGGTTTGAACGTTTTCGTGAGGAAGACAAGAGCTTGGAGTCGAAGATGGAGCAATGAAGTGCAAGGGCTCGTCGCTACTAATCCCGAGGGTGTTTCCAAATTGGATGTAGTAGGAGTAGTGCCTTCTGTTCCGTTCGGACCTGGAACGAACTTGTATGGATAATGCTTTCAAAACATCGTCAGGAGGACGATGAGCATTCTAAGTGAATGTGTGCTGAAAAGGTAACGCATAGCCTCGAGCCTTATCAACCGGGAATGGATAAAACAGGGGAGATGCAGCAAGGCTAAGTGGCTAGCAACCAATTATGGTAAGGTCATCCCTGTCTAGGGGCCCCTTTTTATTCGGCTGTGTGGGCGGTTGCTGATCCCTACCGCAGGGTAATCTTATTCTGACTATCCAGTAAGGGGTAGCTTCGGTCTTGTATAGCAGAGGATCAAAGGTGGATCCTCGGTGCGGTGATCTAGACCACGTACTGTGACGCGCGGTACCCCAGTAGCCCTGCCATTGATGGATATCCATTCTCCCTACGTGCCTTTATGGTTTTTTTTGTAGAACCAATTATTGTTGGAATTTAATGTAACAATTTAGGCTATTTGAATAAGTATTGGTATATAGACGCTACTATAATATCAGAGGATTTTATAAGAATGTTTTGGTTATCGTAAGGTAAAAACGTGGCATGTTTATTTGTGGCGTGGTCTTACGAGATACTTTTGATTTCAAATGATTTTGGAAACTTTAATAATCCAATTAAGTGTGTTTTCCCACTATGCTTTTCTAGACTGACTCGGGTATTATTTAACTATAATGCTCGGGTCTGACCGAGTATTATAGAATACAGGAAACGATGTTGTGGAGCTTAGGAGACGAGCTGGATGGCGAGACGTATCACACGTAAATCTCACCATCGCAGCGGAACAATATATAATAGATAAATGACAAATCTTTAAACAAAGAACTATATCTATTTATACATTACATCATCGGAGTACAACAAAATTATAGCACCCAACTGGACAGTTACAATAACTCGTCCTCACAAAACTGACCACGTAGTTTATCAGACGCAGTGGAATATACACGAGCCGTTGTTATCGCTTTGGTCCAACCGATATGTTCCATCTATTCCTGTCATGTTTTGCCAATATATATCCTGTTATAAAACCCTAGAAGTCTTATATACTATTTTTTTATGTACATTTCAGTTATAATATGCTCCTTCTCAATGGTGAATATCCCAAACCCTAAAATTCCAATTTCAATCAAATCAAAAAAAGTCAAACTTCTCAAATCCCATTATATAATATATCTCCATAAAGCTCCCGACGAATGAAGTCAGCATCAACAATTCGTTTTTGTAATTGAAGCTTGGTTTGGCTAGAAATTAGTGAAACAGTTTTGGTCGTCCATCCTAGAATTTGTCATTCAACGGTGGATTGTCGACGAATAGACGGTTGGGAAACGCTACTGTATAAAGGAGGATGTGTGGAGTTGATCTAATGGAGTCGATCTAGTGGAGTCGATCTTGTCAGAGACGCTCGATTTCGTTGGAATTTGGCCATGAGTAGCGCTGGAGGGGTCACGTGTGGGGTCCATAAGGTAAGGGTGGAGGAGGCCAAGGCGGCGGCGGGTTTGGATCTGGGTATTAGCATGTAAAGGCGGCGTCGGCAAGGGATTAAAGCGCTGGCCTTGATGGGTTCTGATGCATGTGAGACAACGTTGGATTTGGGAATTGCTAATTATAATTTTGCACTCTTGTTTTAATTCAGTTTGAATCCAAAATTTATAACTTCTAACTTGCATAACTTTTGCATACGAACTCCCATTGACTCGCTATTTCTTCCATTGGGTTCGTATCAAAATTCCAGACAACATGAACTTGTTTGGTTTAATTTCGATTGCTGAAATTTTGGGCTTTTTTGGATTTTTTAGCAAAGCTAAGAGGGTTTTACTGGCCCCCTACCATTTTATTGTAATCACAATAAATAATGAACCATTACAAGTAATGGTACATAAGAGAAATGTAAAATAAAGTAAAAGGAAAAAAGATTATAACTACAGCATATTGAACATATTAAAGAGAAAAAACATGGCAGCCTTAAAAATCCTATCACATCTTTCCTTCCAGATAATAGTAATGTACGTACACAGGATAAGTTGCAGCAGCATATCTTAATCATTCTTCCACCTTGTTGCTTTATAAAAAAATACACCATTCAACATTGCTTTATCTGCTTATGGTGTTTGTGCCTGCTGAAGTCATTAGACCTTTCCATATTGGATGAATGTAGGCACAGTAGAAGAATAAGTGCAAGTTAGTCTCCAACCCATCATTGAAAAAACACATAGATGATTAACCAGCATACCCAACTTCACAAGTCTATCAGTAGTGTTCAGAGCATTCCTTAGGACCTTCCATAGCAGGTAGTTTTCAGACTGTCTGCTCCAAACTCTTTTATTCCATGTGAACAAATTATTTGTTGTATGACAAGTGAGGCATTTGTAAATAGTGGAAATTGAATGGTCTTTGAAATCTAGTTGCCACAATACCTTTTCAATCTGAACAACCGAATATTGTTGCAACTGGATATCATGCCATAAGCTTCTAATAGTTTGAATGTTGTTATATGGCATGTTGATATCATCATTGAAAATATAATCTATTTCCTTAGCTTGCATACGGATTCTAGTTTGCATAATTTTTCTATGTATTAAAAGATTTGCAAGAATCATCCCCTGCGTTGCCTAAGGGTGTAACGACCCACCTTTCATTCCATAGAAAGACGCATCATTATTAAGAAAGAAAGAGGCAGAAATAGAATAGATAGAAGAAAGAACTCAACAATATCAGAATCTCACAGCGGAATGGAACACATGGATATTACAATGTCATTTACATATCAGAGTTACACAGATACATCAACATTGAAAATAGACAGTTATAAAAGTCTGTCTATTATACAGCTTTAATGCAACACATACATCATAGAGATATAACACAGTGGAAACACTGTATATCTTTAAATGCTGAAGCCTCCTGCTCCAAATCTCCTCCAGAATTCGTCAAAGCTAACCTAAATCCCTTGGATACTTGTAAAAATTTGAGTACCCTAGAGTTTAAGAAAAGCAGAATAAACTCTGGGTCATACATGGGTCTGGTGTGAGTAAACGGGTTAAAATTGCTTAAATATGAAAGGCCTTTGAAAACAAAGGTATCATGTAAGACTTCCCACACATAAACATGGGTATGTTTTTACCTTACGCTAACCAAAACATTTGATAGGAAATCTGATGATATTATAATTGGGTCTAGGGTTTTCAAATAAATATGAAATAGCCGAAATTGTTACATTCATTAAATTCCAGCTACTGGCCACAAAAGTGGGTAATACAATCAAAACCGTAAAGGCTCGTAGGAGGAATGGGTTTCCATCAATGGCAGGGCTACTGGGGTATCGCCCGTCACAGTATGGGGCCTAGATCATCGTACCGAGGATTACTCCCAATCCCCTACAACACAAAGCCGGAACCATTCCTTACTGAATAGTCCCAAACAAGACAACCCCGGTGGTTCTAGCTAGCAACCGCCCACACAGTCGAATAAAATGGGACTCTAGACAAGGGTAAATCTCGTCCTACTTAGGCATGACCCACTTAGCCTTCTTGCACCTCCCCCGTTTTATCCATTCCCAGTTGATGAGGCTTGAGGCTACGATTAACTTTCTAGAACACATCTATCTTAGAATGCTCATCGTCCACCTAACGATGTTCTGAAAGCATTAAATCCATACAAGTTCGTTCCGGTTTCAAACGAAACCGAAGGCATTATTTCGTTATACTCATTTTGGAATCACCCTCAGAGTTAACGACAATAACCCTTGCACTCTGAAAACTCCATCTCGAACCTGAAAGTACTATCTCCGTTATACTCGTATTGGAATCACCCTCAGAGTTTTCCAATAGATAGTTCTTACACTTCAAGTCTTCAACTTGATCTTCACTTGAAATCACGACCTAACGTTTAACTTGGATCGAGGTTGTTTTCGGATAATCAAATTCGATACCCAATCTCGGTCTCATCGAAATCCACACGTATCTTAAGGCCAAGTTGTTTAAAAGTTTAAACAATTCAATTCAATTCAATACTTTGAGTTCACACAGCATTAACACAGATAAATATCACACATTTATCATTGATATAACAAATATCATATCACAGAATGTCACAGCATATCATCCAATAGATATCATTCAATTCAGACATTCTAAACAATCATCCATAAACAGGAATTATTAATCCATATCATAATTAATCATCTAATCCTGCTTAATCAACCATTAATTAATTACAACCACTTAATTAATTAATCACTTCTTAATTGCCTTATCAATCAGTTAATCTCTAACCACAGATTAATTATTGTTTAATTATCAATTAATAAACCTTAATTAATTAATCTCCTTTAATACAAAGTAATCAATCCTTAATTACTTTATAATCAATTAATTAACCCTTAATTAAGTTAATTAACTGATTAATTATCCATCAACTATCGATTAATAACCCTAATTACTAATCAGTATTTCTTAATACAAATTAATTAATCCATAATTACTTTTATAATTAATTAATTAATCATTAATTATCTTTTAATTATTAATTAGTAAACCTAATTATTAATTAAAAACTTAATTACAGATTAATTACTCCTTAATCACCGGTTAATTAATCATTAATTAATAGTTAACCAATCCTTAATTATCATTTGATTAATCCTTAATCACATTTGATTAATTAATAACCACTTAACAACTTCTTAATTAATCTTTAATTATAGATTAATTATCCTTTAATTATTAATTAATAAAACTTAATTATTAATTAACAAAACTTAACCACAAGTTAAGCACTTCTTAATAATTAGTTAAGTAGCCTTTAATTACTTAATTAATTACTCATTAGTCACTATATTAATTAATCTTAATTACTTGATTAATTAAGTCTTAATTACACTTAATTACTTAATTAATTTATCTCTAATCATTAATTAATAATCTAATTAATGATCTTTAATTCCAAATTAATTAACGTTTAAATTAATTAACTTTTTAATCCTTAATCATTTATTAATCAAGTAAATAAATTACCCTTAATTAATTTCTTAATTAATCCTTTAAAAATTAATTTAATTAATTTCCTTTTTATTAATTTAATTATCTACAAAACACTAAACCTTAATTATCTTAAGATAAATCATTATCTTATAAATGCCTTAATTACCCTTAACATGTTTACATCATTTATCTTTAAAATTACCTTTACTTAATTAAATCATTAATTGAGTTTTAAATATAAAATAATCATTTATCTTAAAAAGATAAAGTTAACAAAACATAACTTTAAATAGCTTAAGCATTTATCAATTAATGGTTTTAAAATACCATTTTCAATTTGAATTTAAAAACTTGTCTTTATATAAACTTTAAAAATTTCTTCCATAACTCAATTTTTAAATATTAATTTAAATTTACTTAACAAAATTTAAATTTATCAAACTTCAAAATTTCTTAATCAAAATATTTAAGAAAACATTTATTAAATATAAAGTAGTTTATATAAAAAGGGTTTAATCCAATTTAAATTAAAAATTAAAAAAAACTTGTTTTTAAAACTTTTTAAATCTGCATAACATATAGCTTCGGGTCATACCCGAATGCCACTCGGGTTTAAACTCGAGTTTTCTTCCTCTTCTCCCCTTTACCTTACTTTTTGATTTTTAAAACATAGAATTTGTTTAAGTTAAAATTTGAAAAAGCTAAACACTCACGTCCCCGAAGACGTTCTCGAGAAAACTGCTAAAACCAACGAGTTCCCCCTCGAACCACTTCCTCTACCCAATTTCTGACATCAACCTTCACTGGTGCACCTACAAAGACGATCGCGGCGATACTGACCACTGCCGACGCCTTCAACCTTTCGACGATCATCACCTCTTACAATCCCGACCCCCAATTCTACACTACAAAGCCTAAAACGAAAACAAACCACTCAAGTCAAATTGTGGAAACACAAATTCACCTGAATCTTCACCGAACCCACGACTCCGATCATCCGAGGGTGTGCAACCACGGCCACAAACTCACAAGCCTTGCATGCTACTTTCCTCCCAGTCTCGATCAACTCGAATCACCCAAGACACCACAATAGCCAATACCACAACCATGACCAAAACCGGTTGTTAAACCCTACCTCAATCGATTTCTGATGCCATGGTGATTAATAACATCAAACGCCATTTTTCCAGGCTGCGGCAATGTAACGAATGCGACTTTTCGACGCTCGAAAACTGACATCAATACGTCCACTGTATCAAATGCCGAGCAATCGAATGCCGGAAAACCATACCGTTATGGTTAAAGAAGAAGAAAAAGATAGAAGAAGAAGAAGAAGAAGAATAAAGAAAAAGAAATAGAAAACAATATCATAATCTCACAATCGCAGCGGAACAACATATAATAGATAAATGAATAATATTTAAACAAAGAACTATATCAGTTATTACATTACATTACATCATCAGAGTGTACAACAACAAACAACAACAAAAAGCGAAAAAGAAATACTATATACTAGTGAATACTCCATGCCATCCAGCTTGCCTCCAGCAACTCCTGAATTCCAGAATATCCTGATAAACCTGACTCTTGACTGCCCGTGTGGAAATTGGTGGGCACTTAGAGTTTAGGAAGGAAAACAATAAACTCCAAGTCAGTCATGGGACTGGTGTGAGAACATAGAATAGTTTATCTTTAAAAACAAACAAGAGGATAATTTTTGAAGTCAATTCGCAATGCTTTTTGAAAATGTAACTACCATAAGACCTCCCACCACACACACAATGCAAACGCAGACTTGGAGGAGATTTCTTCTTATGTTAGTCAAAGATGCTTACTACGCAAAATCAAATCATTTTTGATATTATTATTATTGCATAGTGTAGAATACATTTCGAAAGTAAAATATAAATCTTAGCCAGCATAGGTACCATTATATTATGCCTACTATAGCTACCATATTAGATGGCAGGTTCTACAACTAAAACCGTACAAGGCTCGTATTGTTTCTTTGGATTTCCAACAAATGGTCAGGCCAAGGAACTTCCCATTGCCACATGGGTACGCCTCTGGAAAGACGACCCGAGAACCTAACCGGATCTCTGCCAATACAAGGCCGGGTTACCCTTCAAACTGGGTAACTACTGACACGAATATGTCATTCCCCGATCGTAACCGATCTATATCCGAGAATCCACGATTCCAACAACCACAAAGTAATAAATTTTGCAGCAACAACATAGGTTAAGTATCTGGGCTCCATACCATGATACCACCTCTATCCAGAAGGAATGACATACACTTAAGGGGTGCTACCCCCTAATAACCATGCTGCATCCTTCCTGTTTTGACCATTTCCCGGGGTGTGAGGTCCGACAAAGTCTCGTCCACTAAGCTACGCTTAATACAAAAGCTGTACTTTGATCATCAAATGCTCAACAGCACTTTGTATGTGTAATGCCCCACTCTGAGAGCCTCATTAACAAAGAGTATTATATGGATGTCTGCTAATGCAGACAATAGAGTATAATGGAAGCGACTATGTGTAATCTTACTTTAACTATCTACTGAACACATCGAAAAATGGAATCTATATTTTTTTTTCGCATGTGGCTCGACGTATTCAATAAATACTTAAAGAAAAAAAACTACAATGGCTAAAAGATCTATCAGAACAAAACATAATAGCAGAATGAACATCATCATAGAACAGCATCAGATAATAAGCAAATAGTCTCATCACAATACAACATCAAGTACGGATCCAAATATAAAAGTGGGTACAAAGCCACTACTCACACATTCGTGAGTCAAATGAATATACACAAGATAGTCATAATATCAGAGTATCATAAAGGATGGATAACAAGTAAAGCTATCTATAGTATAGCGGATATATCCAAAGCGGAAGCACTGAAGCAAGCTAAGTCCAAAACGACCTAACCTGAAACAACTCGGTCTGACCCGAGCATAAAATACTCGGGCTAGGCTAGCTAAACAAATCAGTTAGATAAACTGAACAATAATCACGATAAGATAATAAGGCAACATATAACATAATAATCTCCAAAAGAGAAACATATATCATGGTAATAAAGACCAAAATCTCTCACATAGAGAAGAAACAAACATCTAAGTAGAGATGTATAACAAGCCTCATATCATCGGCATAACGTAAGCACAAATGCCAAAACAAAAACATCTAAGTAGAGATGTCAAAGACGATACATCTAAGTAGAGATGTATAACAGGCCATCTAAGTAGAGATGCCAACAACGATACATCTATGTAGAGATGTATAACGGCCATCTAAGTAGAGATGCCAAAACGATACCTCTAAGGGAGACAGTCCGAAGACACTATCCCAAAAGTAATAAAAGGAATGTGTCACGAACTTTTAGCAAGGAACCCGTAAAGTGTTAACGTGAGTCTCATACCCCACGTTCGCCCTAAACGGTTTACTAACCAATCGTAAGCTTCCACACTAAAAGCAGTACAAAGTTCACCTCATGTCATCGATAAACTAGGCCGAAAGGCCAAATCGATCAATCGAATAGGTCGGGGATTAACCGGAAAGGAAATACACACAGTTTCATCGGCCGGAGTTTTTCCCAACCGTTTAAGCACCTTTCCACATCGCTCGAAGTGCTAAAGTATGAGTGTGGGATTTTGTTATAGAAAATAATAACGGAAAACAGATTTATAATTGGTTTGTAATCACTTTAAAACGGCCCATGAAAACTCTCATTATGGAGTAATTAATTTAATAATTAAAAATAATATTATATATTAATTCCGAAAGCCATTTCAGAGTGAAAAATCCTTTTAAAAGATTTTTATAGGCCCATGTACGAAATCCAGAGACAAATCTCAAAGAAATCGACAAAACCAGAAAATCACTGAGAATATTCCAAGTGTTGGAAAATAGTCCAAAACTGACGCGAACCCAAATTCGGAAAGTTATTCGGACCATCAAACCGAATCCGAATGGGATGAAAATTTGTAGGAACGTTGTCTGACATTCCTACTTCAGAATGCAAAAATAATTACTCGATTCCGACTTGAAACGTAGTCGCAGCGACGCTCCAAAGTCGGACCCGGAAACAGTGAATACACTGTTTCAGGCTGAGATCCGGGTCCCTCTTCGACAGCAATTTCGAAGAGTCAAATGAACTCGGATACTCATCAAACTTTCTAGAGATGGAGTTTGGAACTCCAGTTTTCTAACGAGTCCAAAAACGTTCGATTCCGACCAAGGATGTGACCGTGGCGGCGTCACAAAGTTTCAGTTTCAAAACTGAAAACAGGGAAAAATGCTTTCACTGAGAATATTCTAAGTGTTGGAAAATAGTCCAAAACTGACGCGAACCCAAATTCAAAAAATTATTCGGACCAGCAAACCGAATTCGAATAGAATGAAAATTGGTAGGAACGTAGTCCAACATTCCTACTTCAGAACTCAAAAAGAATTACTCGATTCCGACTTGAAAAGAAGTCGCAGCGACGCTCCAAAGTCGGACCTGGAAACAGTGAATACACTGTCTCAGGCTGAGTTCCGGGTCCCTCTTCGACAGTAATTTCGAAGAGTCAAATGAATTCGGATACTATTCAAACTTTTTTGAGATGGAGTTCGGAACTCTAGTTTTCCAAGGAGTCCAAAAACGTTGGATTCCGACCAAGGATGTGACTGCGGCGGTGTCACAAAATTTCAATTTCAAAACTGAAAACAGGGGAAAATGCTCAGAAACCAGTAGTAAAAACTGCATTCAGGTCCGTTTTTGAGCCCGGATTTCACCATTCAAATGATCGCCGAATGCTACGAAATTTGGAGGGGCTATAGATGGAAATACTAACTATCACTAGGAAGTAATTTGGCATGCTTTCATTAGATATTGAAAGAGATATTCATGGTCAAATTTGCAGCAAAAATCAGTTTTAGAATTTTGCAAAACATAGAGAAATGAGCTAATTAATTCAGTTTTTCTTGCTCAAATGATTTAATAATGACCATTAACAATTATCAAATCATACCATAGATATATATCTAGCCATAGCATGACAATGATGAGGATATAGCTAGCATTACCTCACAACCAATATAGCAAGCAACTTGTGTGCAATGTCCAAATGGAAGGAATGATAATCAACAAGCTTTGATATTCATGCAACACAACAAATAAAGTGTTACTAGGCTAACTCCAGAATTAAGAGATGCTTATACATAGATTAGGAGAGGGTTTACCTAGTATTCCTCTCAAGCAAAAGAACAAACACCTATATGGCACTAACCAAAGCTAAGAGATGATGATCAAGGAGCTAGAAAAATACGAAAACATATAAAACCAAGAGTTACAACATGATTTGCAGAAATTAAAGAGAGTTAGAAATGGATTACAAGAGGGTTTTTGCATTACCTTCCCTTACTTTAACTAGCTTAAGCCAATATAAGAGAGGATGGAGCTTTGCTAAGCATGGAGGCCATTTTTAGGTTTAGGGTTTTAGGAAATTTTTTTGATTAGGGTTGGAATGAATGAGGGTTAAGAGTTTGAGATGATTTATAGAATGGTAAGTGGATTTGGGTTAGGCTAATGGGCCCCTTAAGAGAGAGTGACTCTAAACATGTATAAAAAAGGTTTAAGTGTTAACATAGACATGAAAACCCATACTTAACCAAATCCCCTTCTTAAATTTCCCATTAACTTTTAGTTGTTCCAAAATAATACTTCGCCTCATTTTTAAAAACCCATGTATTTAAAATGTCCATATTTTTAAATAAATTATCCTTATCCCAAAAATCCATTTTCTCCATTTAAATAAAATCCTAAATTTTTTTTTCGGTAATGCAAATCCCAGGTTGTTACAAACTCCCCTCCCCCTTAAGAAAATTGCGTCCCCGCAATTCCTAAAGATGGACGTCGTCTATAGAGTCTAATCCACAAAAGAAATGATAGAAGATCAAATAGAGATTCTCACCCGTACTAGAAGATGGAAGAAAGCCAGGATAAGAACGCTCGATAAATTCTCTGGTCTCCCAAGTGCAGTCCTTAGGATTCGGTGACCATTGAATTTTCACAAGCTGAACCTCTTTGTTGCGAAGGCGTCTGACCTCCGAATCAAGAACATGAAGGGGTTGCTGCTCCAATGATAAACCAGGTGAGATCTCTAAATCAGGCATGATATGTGGCTCAATAATAGAATCAGGATCGCGCACACACTTGCGAAGCTGAGACACATGGAACACGTCATGCATTCCAGAAAAGTGAGCAGGTAGAGCCACATGATAAGCAACGGGGACGATGCGTTCTGTGATAGGAAATGGTCCAACATAGCGAGAAGCCAATTTCCCTGTAGAGCTGAAACGCACAACCCCCTTCATGGGAGAAATTCGACTGAAGACAAAATCACCAATGGAGAACTCAAGAGGCTTCCTACCGTTGTCCGCGTAGGATTTCTGGTGGTCCTGTGCCTCTCTCATTCTCTGACGGATAAGAACAATCTTCTCAGAAGGTTCCCAAACTGAATCTGGACCAAGAATGAGCTTCTCGCCAGATTCTAACCAACAAGCAGGAGAGCGACATGGCCTTCCGTATAGAGCCTCGAAAGGTGCCATGCCAATACTAGACTGATAGCTATTGTTGTAGGAGAACTCTACGCGAGGTAAGTGATCCTCCCAACTACCCTCGAAATCCAGAATACAACAGCGCAAAAGATCCCCCAAAACACGATTCACCCTCTCAGTCAGACCGTCAGTATGAGGGTGATAAGCAGTAGAGAGATTCAGCTTTGTGCCCAAAGCTGACTGTAGGCACTTCCAGAAGTGACTAGTGAAAATGGTGTCTCGATCACATACGGTAGAGCTAGGAATTCCACGAAGTCGTACGACTTCCTTCACATAGAGATTGGCCAACTGAGGTGCGGTCCGAGTGGACTTAATCGGAATGAAATGAGCCGATTTGGTCAAGCGATCAACAATAACCCAGATAGAAGTATGGCCTGACCTCGATCAAGGCAGACCGTCAATGAAATCCATGGATATCTGATCCCATTTCCATAATGGAATCTCTAGAGGCTGAAGAAGACCAGATGGACGCTGATGCTCAGCTTTGATCTGTTGACAAGTCATGCAACCGCTCACATAACTTGCAACATATCTCTTCAAACCCACCCAATAATATAGTCGGCACATATCGGCATACATCATACTCGAACTGGGATGTATTGTGATGCCCCACCTCTATACCCACGCTAGCCAAGAACACTACGGAGTAATGCTGTCAACTAGCACGGAGAATAAGGCTGTTGAGGAGCGACCATCCGTGTAATTGCTTTGTGCGAGCACCGATATGCCAGATAAAATATAACATGCATTTCATCTCAAGAGGAATCCGACATACCGACGCAAATTCAAAGCTACCACACAGTGGCTATATAAAATCTTCGGAAAAAGTATAGAAATAAACATAACACAAACCAGTCACAGGCAATTCATATCACAAAGGCAGAAATAGATATGAATATTACACCTAAAAGTGTATATCAGAGTAGTGGTCAAAAAGATCCATAATAATACAAAAGGATAGAAACACGTGCTATACAAAAAAAATACAACTATGAGTCTATATCTCAAGTGTATACAACAAAAACTGCTAATCTAAATAGTTAGCCAAAAGTCAGAGTAGCAAATCCCGGAAAGAAGTCAAGCAGAAGCACCTGTAACATCTCGGTCTGACCCGAGTATTATTTAAGAAAATAATAAACGGATCAGTCTAGCTATAAATATCAGATGAAATGATATAGAATAAGAGATATAATAAAAAGACGTATGATAACCAAAAATGTCATACTACGACAAGTATACATTAGAAAATCCACAAAGGAAAATCACGCAATTGTCTCCCGAATCTCATAGCACAAAAAGAATGTCATATTCTTTATTTAATTCACCAAGCCACAATAAATGACATACATAACAATGCCAATTGTAAAACTTGGTGAAACATAAATTCCATAAATAATCATATAGAAATCTAGAAATCACAAGAAAAGGATGGCCAAGACATTGATGTAGTGCAAACGGTACATCCAATGAATCCAAAAGCAAAGACATTGATGTAGTACAAACGGTACATCCAATGAATCAAAAGCAAAGACATTGATATAGTGCAAACGGTACATCCAATGAATCAAAAGCAAAGACATTTATGCAGTGCAAACGGTACATCCAATGAATCAAAAGCAAAGACATTGATGTAGTGCAAACGGTACATCCAATGAATCAAAAGCAAAGACATTGATGTAGTGCAAACGGTACATCCAATGGATCAAAAGCAAAGACATTGATGTAGTGCAAACGGTACGTCCAATGAATCAAAAGCAAAGACATTAATGTAGTGCAAACGGTACATCCAATGGATCAAAAGCAAAGACATTGATGTAGTGCAAACGGTACATCCAATGGATCAAAAGCAAAGACATTGATGTAGTGCAAAAGGTACATCCAATGAATCAAAAGCAAAGACATTGATGTAGTGCAAACGGTACATCCAATGAATCAAAACCCATTAAAAGTACATGGGATGCCAGCCCACAAAGAAATGAGACGAAGCTCAATGAATTGAGGTACGGACCTCCACATGGACAAAGAGACATCGCACATTTCTAGTCTAAACCATAAAATGATCATCGTCGATCATCAAGAAGTGTCAATCACACTAAGTTAGTAAATATATGAGTTTAGCCTCATGTTCCATAACCACTTGCTTAACTTAAATATTTACGAACAAACTGTAGATCTTCACTAGGAAATTGTCACAAAAAAGGTTCAATCGAACAAGTCCGAGAGTTAACCGACGAAACAAACGCAAGCGTTTCATACCACTTGTTTTACTAAGCCGTTTAATTCAATTTCTCATACGAATGAGGTAAAGGTTTGTATATACTAATAGATTGGAAATCGGTTTGAGAAAACGAGCTTTGTTATAAAATAGTGTTGAAATCACTTGAAGAAAGAGTTTTGATATTTACCACTAGTATTGAAACTTTTATATTTTAAAGTGACAAATCATCGAAATGATTGTAGAAACAATCAATCATTAAAATTCACGTTCGAAGATGTGAATGAAATCCAAAGAAACCGATACCGAATCCATCAAAATGGATATTCCAAAAATTCCCGAAGAAAAGAAGTCATCAAAGTCAATAACAAATGATAACAACAAATAGGGAAATAACACGAATCGATTAAACTTGGAAACCACGCAAAATAGGCGAAATAGGCAAAACAGAAACAGGTCGGTCGGCCGGCAACAGAGCTCGGTCGACCGGACCCTGTTCTGAAAAAATCCACGGGAAGAAGGTCGGTCGACTGAGCTCTGTAGTTGGTCGACTGGACCTGAGACAGAGAAGTGCTATGCACTTTTGGTAGCAGGTCGGTCGACCGGCCCAGTGGTTCGGTCGGTCGAACCTGTATTCTTGCACTTCCTACCCTATGTCAAAAGAGGTGCAAACTCCCTCAATTTGCAAGCGGTCGAGCAACGACACCAAGGGTTTATGCCAATCGACTACCAGGCCATAGAAGCTCTTTGGTTCATCACCAAAACATGATCAAAATATCAAAGCTGTGATTTTTAAAGAATTGAACCCGAAACACCAAAAATTGGAATATTCACCAAATCAATCCAAACCAAAAGCAATTGCACACGAATAAGTGTTAGGAATTCATACCTAACAATCGAAGATAAATATAGGCTTAGAGGTGAGATAAAAATCTCACCTTTGAACCCAAACAATTGAAGAAGAAGCTCTAAAGCAAAGGAAGATCAACCACCTTCAATCCCAACTCAAGAAGCTTGATTCTAAGCTTAAAAGAGAAAGATTTCCCAAATTACGTTTAGGAATTTTCTGAAATCAAAGAGAGAATGAGTTGGGGAAGATGAAGAAAAGGCTTACCAATGGGTTGTCTTGAATTTGGAACTAGAAGTTGGATTTGCAAAGAAAACTAGGGCTTAGGAATTTCCATTTCCAACCTCTTCCACAATTTTTACTTTAGAACTGAAAAGAGGAGGAAGTGAGAGTGAATGGGGAGGGATTATTCAGTTTGGGGTATTATTATGGCTAGTGGGCGGAACCTAAACCCAAACCCTAAGTGAAAAAGGTCAAATCTTTAGCTAGCTCCAAACATATCGAAGTTTATACTCAAAAAGGTTGCAAATGGCATTTTGAACTCAATGGGAGGGGTCTCGAGTCCTAATTCGACTATTTGCAAAAAGTAGCTTTTCGGACCAAAATCCGACGAACGATAAAATATTTAAATAAAATATTTAAATATACAATTGATAAATATGCGGGTTGTTACAAACTCCCCTCCCTAAAGAAATTGCGTCCTCGCAATACTTAAGAAGAAAATAAGAAGTAACAACCATAGAAGCATATCAACACAAAAGAAAATTCGAAATAGGAAGTTCACCATAAGGAGCATGAAAGAGTAAGCCTGAACGGGTTCGCACGGTGAATTCTCTGGATTCCCAATAGCAATCCTTAGGATTTGAGAACCATTGAACTCTCACAAAAAGAACATCTTTATTTCGAAGGCACTCAACCTCCGAAGAAATGATGCGAATAGATAACTCCTAAGTCAAATCTGGCAAAACTTCACTTCCTTTAATAATACCGGCCTCAAGAATAAAAATCGGAATCCCTAAGGCATTTCCGTAGTAGAAAAACGTGAGAAAACGTCATGAATAACAAAAAATTGAGCCGGTGCAACGATGTAGTACAAAAACGGTACGCCCGAGAAACTAGAAACTCGAATAATTTGGAACACCGACGTAGTGCAAAAACGGTACGTCCAATGAACCGATAAACCGGAACAACGATGCAGTATAATAATGGTACATCCATTGATCCAGATAAGGTGGAACATCGATGTTGTATAATAACAATACATCCGATGAACCGAACACCATAAAAGAACATCGGACGCTAGTCCATAAAAGAAATGAGATAAAGCTCAATAAAACGAAGTATATCAAAATGTCCGATGAACTTGATACAAAGATAATTCCATTCAGACAACATCTAAGAATCAACAACTTGTTGCCTACGACAAAGCGCATTGGCAACACGATTTCCAGAATATCAAGATCATAAGATGCCAGGAACTCGAGTCGACATGAAGTTCCTTATGAGAAAATAAATGTTCCAAAGATTTATGATCGAGGTGGAGAACAAATTTCTCCCCCAAAAAATGATGATGCCAAACTCTAAAAGCGAAAACAACAGCCGCGAGCACTATATCATGAGTGGCACACCTAGTCTTGATTGGCTTTAATGATTTAGAAGCACAAGTGGTAGAACGTTCTCTTTCGCAAGAGGATGGCACCCAATCCAATATGACTAGCATTGGTACAAAATATAAAATCTTGGTTCCCTTCGGGAAACACAAGAATAAGAGTATCGGAAAAGAATTCTTTCAAATAATCTTCTTTCTCGAAAAGCTAAAACTTTCAAAATTACATTTATCTTTATGTAATAACCTTTCTAGAAAAATTTACATTTTTACAAATCAGTATATCGTGTCTGATTGTCTCATCAAAGCATTTAGGAAATTCCTATCGATAACGTTGATCAGGCGCATCGACCAGAATTCTTAAAGCAATCAACGGGCAATACAATCACAAAATCATCTTCTATATGATGAAAATATCTCTTAAAAGTTTTGAGAATATTCTTTGCTCGTTTAAGATCAAAATCCAATTGTACTTATAAATAAATCTTATGAAAAAGATTTGCGAAATTTTAAATTTCTATTTTCATCCAAAATCAATATGTACAAGAATGGAGTCATCGAGATATTCATAGAATACTCGATTTATAAAATGGATGAAACAAGATGGGCAAACTGAATGACATAATAAGTCATTCATAAGAATCATAACGAGTGCGGAGTGCGTAAGTGGAATGCTAACTCACGCAACTCGTAGCCAAATGAAAATCGGTGGCAAGGTCGAGCTGAAAGACCTTAACACCACACAAAAGATTTCTTAGTTGATAATCCTAAGACAAACTCAAAAATACCGGAAAAGTTTCACAAATTATTAAGATAAGAGAAAAAACACTTTTCTCATCTTGAGGGCTTAAAGAATAAAATGATGCCTTCAAAAATTTGAAATTGGAATCACAAGAAAAATAGAAATCCGCTTAATAGATAGAAAATGTCGAAGATGAATAGTCCACACGGAAAATAGGATATGGGCTTCACAACGATTAAGCCAATCCTTACAAAAATCAATTCCGAAGCCTAAGTAAAAAATATCGGCTCGGAAAGAAAAATCACATAAAATAGTTTCGACATCAATAGAAAGCAAATTGAGTGTTGCAGATCTATCATCCGGATTCGCAACTCTCAAAGAAGTCATCAAGCCCAAAATATTTTCAAAGAAAAAGAATCAACAAGTTCTTTTGATATAAAATAGTGAGATGGAACCCATATAAAAAAGAACTCAAATAAGAAGATCACAAAATAAAACAATACCATCAAGGATTGAGTGAAAAAAAATACCTTTACCTAGAGAAGAGTTGTTAGGGGCTTGCAGCTTTCCCTCTCTCTTGCTTGGAAGCTTAGGACATGAAGATAAAAGATGTCCCGAACCTTTGCAATAACGACAAAAGAGGGGTTTCGCGCACTCCCTTGCATAGTGGTCGGTGGAACCACAATTGTAGCATCGTCCAGGACTAGAGGTAGGAGTCTTTGCTACCGGAGTTTGTTGCTTCCCTTGCTTATTATAATTAAAGCCTTTAAATTTAATAGGCCTCTTCAAGTTATTGTCGAAGTTCTGTTGGGCACGCACAACTTCAACATCACCTTCATTATCGGCCTCTTCAAGATGAAGAGCGATACCAATAAGCTGATCAAATGAAACCTCAAGTTTCAGAAGTAATGGCTTCTTAAGATTCTTATTCAAGCCATAGACAAATCTTTAATTTTTCTTCAATGGGGTATTAATGTACTCAACCCCGTATTTGGACAGAGATTTGAAAGATGCGACATAGTCTGTCACAGAAGATTCACCTTGAACAAGGTCAATAAAACGCCGTGCTAAAGTTACCTTTTTAGCCTCCGGCATGAATTTCAATTCGAATCTTTCTCGGAATTGCTCCCAAGTGAGATCCGCTTCAACGATTTCAGAAATTAAAAGCTCATACCAATCTAATGCTCTTTCTTGGAGCATGCTAGAAGCCACTTGGACTCGATGTAGATCAATAAGGTTCATGCGAGAAAAGATGTGATCGCATGATTTGAGCCAAGCCTGAATTTCTATAACACTCTCGGATCCTTTGAATGTCCTTCCACCCAAATCGGTATAGTCTCTGCACAAGCGTGCAAAACCGGATCTAGGATGAGTTGGCTCTGGATTGGGTCCTGCAGCTTGAGCATTCTTCACGAGATCAAGAAGCTGCTGGGCATACATAAAAACTCCATCTTGGGGAGTAGCACTAGATTGAAAGGCACTGGGACGGCCTGGTCTAACCATTTCTCTTCTTTAAGAAAGAAAGAAAGAAGAGGAAAAAGTTATTCTCAAAATAAATATCAAGCAATCTTGATAGATAAAACAAGGAATCATAAAGAAAATAGGATGAATCGGTACGAAGACTCGAATAAAATCCTAAAGCACGACTCCTAAGAAAGACTTAGGACATGATCCTTGCTAGACTATTCTACATTGTTCCGAATTTTGGCTCTGATACCAAGCTGTGACGCCCCACCTCTATATCCACGCTAGCCAAGAACACTACGGAGTAATGCTGTCAACTAGCATGGAGAATAAGGCTGTTGAGGAGCGACCATCCGTGTAATTGCTTTGTGCGAGCACCGATATACCAGATAAAATATAACATGCATTTCATCCCAAGAGGAATCCGACATACCGACGCAAACTCAAAGCTACCACACAGTTGCTATATAAAATCTTCGGAAACAAGTATAGAAATAAACATAACACAAACCAGTCACAGGCAATTCATATCACAAAGGCGGAAATAGATATGAATATTACACCTAAAAGTGTATATCAGAGTAGTGGTCAAAAAGATCCATAATAATACAAAAGGATAGCAACACATGCTATACAAAAAAAAATACAACTATGAGTCTATATCTCAAGTGTATACAACAAAAACTGCTAATCTAAATAGTTAGCCAAAAGTCAGAGTAGCAAATCTCGGGAAGAAGTCAAGCAGAAGCACCTGTAACATCTCGGTCTGACCCGAGTATTATTTAAGAAAATAATAAACGGATCAGTCTAGCTATAAATATCAGATGAAATGATATAGAATAAGAGATATAATAAAAAGACGTATGATAACCAAAAATGTCATACTACAACAAGTATATATTAGAAAATCCACAAAGGAAAATCACGCAATTGTCTCTCGAATCTCATAGCACTAAAAGAATGTCATATTCTTTATTTAATTCACCAAGCCACAATAAATGACATACATAACAATGCCAATTGTAAAAGTTGGTGAAACATAAATTTCAGAAATCATCATATAGAAATCCAGAAATCACAAGAAAAGGATGGCCAAGACATTGATGTAGTGCAAATGGTACATCCAATGAATCCAAAAGCAAAGACATTGATGTAGTTCAAACGGTACATCCAATGAATCAAAAGCAAAGACAGTGATGTAGTGCAAACGGTACATCCAATGAATCAAAAGCAAAGACACTGATGTAGTGCAAACGGTACATCCAATGAATCAAAAGCAAAGATATTGATGTAGTGCAAACGGTACATCCAATGAATCAAAAGCAATGACATTGATGTAGTGCAAACGGTACATCCAATGAATCAAAAGCAAAGACATTGATGTAGTACAAACGGTACATCCAATGGATCAAAAGCAAAGACATTGATTTAGTGCAAACGGTACATCCAATGAATCAAAAGCAAAGACATCGATGTAGTGCAAACGATACATCCAATGGACCAAAAGCAAAGACATTGATGTAGTGCAAACGGTACATCCAATGGATCAAAAGCAAAGACATTGATGTGGTGCAAACAGTACATCCAATGTATCAAAAGCAAAGACATTGATGTAGTGCAAACGGTACATCCAATGAATCAAAACACATTAAAAGTACATGGGATGCCAGCCCACAAAGAAATGAGACAAAGCTCAATGAATTGAGGTACAGACCACCACATGGAAAGAGACATCGCACATTGCTAGTTTAAACCATAAAATGATCATCATCGATCATCAAGAAGTGTCAATCACACTAAGTTAGTAAATATATGAGTTTAGCCTCATGTCCCATAACCACTTGCTTAACTTAAATATTTACGAACAAACTGTAGATCCTCACTAGGAAATTGTCACAAAAAAGGTTCAATCGAACAAGTCCGAGCGTTAACCGACGAAACAAACGCAAGTGTTTCATACCACTTGTTTTACTAAGTCGTTTAATTCAATTTCTCATACGAGTGAGGTAAAGGTTTGTATATACTAATAGATTGGAAATCGGTTTGAGAAAACGAGCTTTGTTATAAAATAGTGTTGAAATCATTTGAAGAAAGAGTTTTGATATTTACCACTAGTATTGAAACCTTTATATTTTAAAGTGACAAATCATAGAAATGATTATAGAAACAATCAATCATTAAAATTCACGTTCGAAGACGTGAATGAAATCCAAAGAAACCGATACTGAATCAATCAAAATGGATATTCCAAAAATTTCCGAAGAAAAGAAGTCATCAAAGTCAATAACAAATGATAACAACAAATAGGGAAATAACACAAATCGATTAAACTTGGAAACCACGCAAAATAGGCGAAATAGGCAAAACAGCAACAGGTCGATCGGCCGGCAACAGAGCTCGGTCGACCGGACCCTGTTCTGAAAAAATCCACGGGAAGCAGGTCGGTCGACTGAGCTCTGTAGTTGGTCGACCGGACCTGAGACAGAGAAGTGCTATGGACTTTTAGTAGCAGGTCGGTCGACCGGCCCAGTGGTTCGGTCGGTCGAACCTGTATTCTTGTACTTCCTACCCTATGTCAAAAGAGGTGCAAACTCCCTCAATTTGCAAGCGGTCGAGCAACAGCATAAAGGGTTTACGCCAATCGACTACCCGGCCATAGAAGCGCTTTGGTTCATCACCAAAACATGATCAAAACGTCAAAGCTATGATTTTTAAAGAATTGAACCCGAAACACCAAAAATTGGAATATTCAACAAATCAATCCAAACCAAAAGCAATTTCACACGAATAAGTGTTAGGAATTCATACCTAATAATCGAAGATAAATATAGGCTTAGATATGAGATAAAAATCTCACCTTTGAGCCCAAACAATTGAAGAAGAAGCTCTAAAGCAAAGGAAGATCAACCACCTTCAATCCCAACTCAAGATGCTTGATTCTAAGCTTAAAAGAGAAAGATTTCCCAAATTAGGTTTAGGAATTTTCTGAAATCAAAGAGAGAATGAGTTGGGGAAGATGAAGAAAAGGCTTACCAATGGGTTGTCTTGAATTTGGAACTAGAAGTTGGATTTGCAAAGAAAACTAGGGCTTAGGAATTTCCATTTCCAATCTCTCCCACCATTTTTACTTTAGAACTGAAAAGAGGAGGAAGTGAGAGTGAATGGGGAGGGATGATTCAGTTTGGGGTATTATTATGGCTAGTGGGCTGAACCCAAACCCAAACCCTAAGTGAAAATGGTCAAATTTGTAGCTAGCTCCAAACATATCGAAGTTTATACTCAAAAGGTTGCAAATGACATTTCGAACTCAATGGGAGGGGTCTCGAGTTCTAATTCGACTGTTTGCAAAAAGTAGCTTTTCGGACCAAAATCCGACGAACGATAAAATATTTAAATAAAATATTTAAATAACAATTGATAAATATGCGGGTTGTTACATGTATAGTGTACTTAGTGCGATGGCACTCGTCCAGAATGTCATGCCTAAGTGATAAATCAGATGGTACAACAATACGGTTCTTCCTACGAAAACACCGATGAAAATCAAGAGAATAATCCAGCAATGTCTCATCACTGGATCCCGACTCGAGAAGATGAATAAGATGCAATAAGTCTGGATCCTGCCGCTAAGCATGGGCAATGCGATCCAATAAGATAGGACGAGCTTCCAAGCTGAATAATAAGACTGGGGAATCAAAAGATGGAGCTCGATCTCTAATATCACACAAAGATAGGGTCTCAAGAATATCCCACTCGGCAATAATCATAGAAACTACCGCCGAGTGCTTGCGACTGAGCGCATCTGCAACTCGATTACCCTTGCCCGGGGTATACTGAATATCTAAATCATACGAGGCGAGAAACTCAAGCCATCGCTGCTGCCTCATATTGAGATCCCTCTGAGTGAATAGATACTTCAGCGACTTGTGATCGGTGTAAAGAATGAAGCGTTCGCCTACTAGAAAGTGACGCCACATCTTCAAGGCAAAGACGATAGCTACTAACTCAAGATCATGAGTAGGCTAGCGAACCTCATTCAGACGCAGTTGCCTGGAAGCATAAGCAACTACCCGATCCTTCTGCATAAGCACGGAACCGAGCCCGCTACCACAAGCATCGGTGTATACAACAAGATCATGGTTACTCTCTGGAACCACCAGAATAGGAGCATGAGTGAGAAGTTCCTTCATTCGCTGAAAGGAAGCTTCACACTTATCAGACAAAATAAAGCGAACACCCTTACGAGTCTGCGTCGTAAGGGGAAGTGCAACTCGAGAGAAATCCTTGATAAACCGACGGTAATAACCCGCCAGACCAAGGAAGCTGCGAATATCATGAACGTTCTCGGGCTGCTTCCAATTCTGAATAGCTTCGATCTTGGCTGGATCGACCGAAATACCCTCAGATGATACAATATGGCCCAAGAACTTGACCTTGCTCTCCCAAAAATGGCACTTCGAGAGCTTGGCCTTAAGCTGATGCTGACAAAGAGTATCCAAGACGATCCGCAAATGATGAGCATGCTCTGCCTTGGTCTAGAATAAATAAGAATATCGTCGATGAAAACCAGAACGAATCTATCGATGTATTCCCGGAATACTCGATTCATAAGATCGACGAAGAAAGCCGGTGCGTTCGTCAAGCCGAATGGCATGACCAACCACTCAAAAGAACCATAACGAGTGCGAAAAGCGGTAAGAGGAATGCTATCTTCCGCAACTCGGAGCTAATGAAATCCGGTGGCAAGGTCGAGCTGGGAAAAGACCTTCACACCGCTCAACTGATCAAACATATCGTCTATCCGTGGAAATGGATAACGATTTCTGATGGTCAACTCAGTAAGTTTGCGATAGTTAATGAAAAGCCTAAGAGAGCCATCGGGCTTCTTAATGAAGACCACAGCAGCACCCCATGGCGAAGAACTGGACCGAATGAACTGCTTCGCCTCAAGCTCTACTAACTGCTTCCTGAGTTCCTCATTCTCTTTAGTAGACATCCTTCTGGGAGGACGCCCAACTGGGTGGGAGCCTGGAATGAGATCGATGCGGAACTCAATGGCCCGCTTTGGCGGCAGGCCTGATAGTGGCTCGAATATATCGGGGAAATCCCGAACAACAGGAATACAAGATATGTCCACATCCTCATCTCGTGAATCAAGAGAAAATAAAGTAATATTAAAAACTCCACATCCTGAAGAGCAATAGCTAATGGAGCGGACGAGTCAGGATGACGAAGAAATAATATCCGCTCCGAACAAATGATTTTGGCATCGTACTGAGTGAGCCAATCCATGCCAAGAATCATGTCAAAGCCCAAATACTCCATAACGTGCAGCGGAAAGAAAATTAACAAAGATCAATATCTATATCCTCACAAAGTAGGCTAAGGGTCATGGATCTGCCAATGGGATTCACAATCCTTAGTGAAGAAACCAAACAAGTAACATCCAAAGATAAAGTATCAACTAGTTCCTTTGATACGAATGAGTGAGAGGCACCCGTATCAAAGAGAACTCTATAAGATCTACCATGAAATAAAATAGAACCTTCGAGAACGGAAGGATGCGTACCTTGAGGCTGAGTTGAAGATGTAGGAGCCTTGGTAGCATTAAGCTTGCCAAATCTAGGAGGTGCAGTAGGACAAGCGGAATTAAGATGACCCTCCTTCTTACAGTAGCGGCAGAAAAGAGGCTTGGGACACTTTTTAAACATATGATCGGTAGATCCACAGTTGAAACACTTTCGAATGGAAGGTGTTCCACTATGATGAACAATAGACTGAGGCTGAGTCTAAGAAGTAGAGCTGCCTGTCTTCTTCTTCTTATGCCAAGACTTGGACTTCTGAAATGGACCCCGCTTCTGATTGGGATTTTTGGAAACCTAACCATCTCCATCACTGTCTCTCTCACGCTCAACCGCTTCAAGGTGAAGTGCTGCATCAACTATCTCATCAAAAGGGAGCTTAAGATGGAGCATAAGCTGTTTCTTCAAATATTTCTTTAGGCCTTCTATAAACTTGAGATTCTTCTTATAAGGAGAGCTAATGAACTCGAGGCCATACTTGGACAGGGCCTCGAAAGATGATGAATAGTCAGAAACAGAGGTCTTCCCTTAAGGTCAATAAAGCGGCATGCAAGGGCTATCTTCTCGGACTCGGGGACAAACTTGAGCAAGAAGCGCTCTCGGAACCAGTCCCAAGGGAGTGAGGCCTCATCGGTCTCAGAGACAAGCAGCTCGTACCAATCCAAGGCACGACCCTCAAGATGGCTAGAAGCAACAAGAACTCTGTCGTGGTCGGGGATAGCCATGCGAGTAAAATTCTGCTCGAAAACTCTGATCCAAGACTGGACCTCCAGAATAGTCTCGGAGCCACTGAACTGCTTCTCTCCGAGATGAATAAAGTCGCTGCATAGACGCGCAAAAGTAGACTTGCGCGGTGCATCAGAAACTGATGCAGGAGACTGAGAGTGCGACTGAGAGTTACGAACCAGCTCCATGATCTGGTCCGTGGTCAATTATACGCCCTCTGGGTGAGGGTTGCTGGACTGTCCAGCATCAGCAGAACGGAGGTTCCTACCTCTCACAACCATACTGAAAGATAAGATAAGATACGAGTTAAGCATGATTCAAAGATAGATAATTCAAATGGAATACTATGGAATATAAATGTATTCCTTAACATACTCCTAACTTATCTATCCAATGTCATGAGGAAAGGGCATTGTAATATTTGAATTATACTAAGATGTATTGTACTAAGTGTTACTATTCTGTGTTTATTATACTTAGTTCTGAACCAAGCTCTGATACCAAGCTGTAACGCCCCACTCCGAGAGCCTCATTAACAAAGAGTATTATATGGATAATACCGTCTTCTAGTGCGGACAATAGAGTATAATGGAAGCGACCATGTGTAATCTTACTTTAACTATCTACTGAACACGTCGAAAAATGGAATCTATATTATTATTTTTCGCATGTGGTTCGACATATTCAATAAATACTTAAAGAAAAAAACTAAAATGGCTAAAAGATCTATCAGAACAAAACATAATTGCAGAATGAACATCATCACAGAACAACATCAGATAATAAGCAAAAAGTCTCAGCACAATACAACATCAAGTACGGATCCAAATATAAAAGTGGGCACAAAGCCACTACTCACACATTCGTGAGTCAAATGAATATACACAAGATAGTCATAATATCAGACTATCATAAAGGATGGATAACAAGTAAAGCTATCTATAGTATAGCGGATATATCCAAAGCAGAAGCACTGAAGCAAGCTAAGTCCAAAACGACCTAACCTGAAACAACTCGGTCTGACCCGAGCATAAAATACTCGGGTCAGGCTAGCTAAACAAATCAGTTAGATAAACTGAACAATAATCACGATAAGATAATAAGGCAACATATAACATAATAATCTCCAAAAGAGAAACATATATCATGGTAATAAAGACCAAAATCTCTCACATAGAGAAGAAACAAACATCTAAGTAGAGATGTATAACAAGCCTCATATCATCGGCATAACGTAAGCACAAATGCCAAAACAAAAAACATCTAAGTAGAGATGTCAAAGACGATACATCTAAGTAGAGATGTATAACATGCCATCTAATTAGAGATGCCAACAACGATACATCTATGTAGAGATGTATAACGGCCATCTAAGTAGAGATGCCAAAACGATACCTCTAAGGGAGACAGTCCGAAGACACTGTCCCAAAGGTAATAAAAGGAATGTGCCACGACCTTTTAGCAAAGAACCCGTAAAGTGTTAACGTGAGTCCCATACCCCCACGTTCTCCCTAAATGGTTTACTAACCAATCGTAAGCTTCCACACTGAAAGCAGTACAAAGTTCACCTCATGTCATCAGTAAACTAGGCCGAAAGGCCAAAACGATCAATCGAATAGGTCGGGGATTAACCGGAAAGGAAATACACACGGTTTCATAGGCCGGAGTTTTTCCCAACAGTTTAAGCACCATTCCACATCGCTCGAAGTGATAAAGTATGAGTGTGGGATTTTGTTATAGAAAATAATTACGGAAAACGGATTTATAATTGGTTTGAAATCACTTTAAAACGGCCCTTGAAAACTCTCCTATTATGGAGTAATTAATTTAATAATTAAAAATAATATTATATAATAATTTTGAAAGCCATTTCGGAGTAAAAAATCCTTTTAAAAGCTTTTCATAAGGCCCGTGTACGAAATCCAGAGACAAATCTCAAAGAAATCGATAAAACCAGAAAATCACTGAAAATATTCGTGTTGGAAAATAGTCCAAAACTGACGCGAACCCAAATTCGAAAAGTTATTCGGACCAGTAAGCCGAATACGAATGGCATGAAAATTGGTAGGAACGTAATCCGACATTCCTACTTTAGAACGCAAAATGAATTACTCAATTCCGAACTGAAACGAAGTCGCAGCGACGCTCCAAATTCGGACCCGGAAACAGTGAATACACTGTTTCAGGCTGAGATCCGGGTCCCTCTTCGACAGCAATTTCGAAGAGTCAAATGAACTCGGATACTGATCAAACTTTCTAAAGTTGGAGTTCGGAACTCCAGTTTTCCAACGAGTCTAAAAACGTTGGATTCCGACCAAGGATGTGACCGTGGCGGTGTCACAAAGTTTCAGTTTCAAAACTGAAAACAGGGAAAATGCTTTCACTGAGAATATTCAAGTGTTGGAAAATTGTCCAAAACTGACACGAACCCAAATTCGAAAAATTATTCGGACCAGCAAACCAAATCCGAATGGCATGAAAATAGGTAGGAACATAGTCAGACATTCCTACTTCAGAACGCAAAATGAATTACTCGATTCCGACTTGAAACATAGTCGCAGCGACGCTCCAAAGTCGGACCCGGAAACAGTGAATTCACTATTTTAGGCTGAGTTCCGGGTCCCTCTTCGACAGCAATTTCGAAGAGTCAAATTAATTCGGATACTAATCAAACTTTCTATAGATGGAGTTTGGAACTCCAGTTTTCTAACGAGTCCAAAAACGTTGGATTCCGACCAAGGATGTGACCGTGGCGGTGTCACAAAGTTTCAGTTTCAAAACTGAAAACAGGGAAAAATGCTCAGAAACCAGTAGTAGAAACTGCATTCAGATCTGTTTTTGAGCCGGGATTTCACCATTCAAATGACCACCGAATGCTACGAAATTTGGAGGGGTTATAAATGGAAATACTAACTATCACTTGGAAGTGATTTGGCATGTTTTCATCAGATATTGAAAGAGATATTCATGGTCAAAGTTGGAGCAAAAATCAGTTTTAGAATTTTGCAAAACATAGAGAAATGAGCTAATTAATTCAATTTTTCTTGCTCAAATGATTTAGTAATGACCATTAACAATTATCAAATCATACCATAGATATATATCTAGCCATAGCATGGCAATGATGAGGATATATCTAGCATTACCTCACAACCAATATAGCAAGCAACTTGTGTGCAATGTCCAAATGGAAGGAATGATAATCAACAAGCTTTGATATTCATGCAACACAGCAAATCAAGTGTTACTAGGCTAATTCCAGAATTAAGAGATGCTTATACATAGATTAGGAGAGGGTTTACCTAGTATTCCTCTCAAGCGAAAGAACAAACACCTATATGACACTAACCAAAGCTAAGAGATGATGATCAAGGAGCTAGAAAAATACCAAAACACATAAAACCAAGAGTTACAACATGATTTTCAGAAATTAAAGAGAGTTAGAAACAGGTTACAAGTGGGTTTTTGCATTACCTTTCCTTACTTTAACTAGCTTAAGCCAATATAAGAGAGGATGTAGCTTTCCTAAGCATGGAGGCCATTTTTAGGTTTAGGGTTTTAGGAATTTTTTTGATTAGGGTTGGAATGAATGAGGGTTAAGAGTTTGAGATGATTTATAGAATGGTAAGTGGGTTTGGGTTAGGCTAATGGACCCCTTAAGAGAGAGTGGCTCTAAACATGTATAAAAATTGTTTAAGTGTTAACATAGCCATGAAAATCCATACTTAACCAAATCCCCTTCTTAAATTTCCCATTAACTTTTAATTGTTTCAAAATAATACTTCGCCTCATTTTTAAAAACCCATTTATTTAAAATGTCCATATTTTTAAATAAATTATCCTTATCCCAAAAATCCATTTGCTCCATTTAAATAAAATTCTAAAATATTTTTTTTTCGGTAATGCAAATCTCGGGTTGTTACAGTATGCCACATTACCAATTTGGAAATGTATCACTAGTAACCATCAACTACATAACCTCTGAGCTCATACGTCTCAGAGAAGGGTGTTAAGCTAAGAGAATAAATTCTCCACCACCAACAGAAATATATTTGATAGAAACCAGCTTTACATCTCAAATTGTAACGTCAGACAAATATCCATTCAAGTCCGTTCCGGGATCGAACGGAACCGAAGGCACTTACAAAGAAGTCCTTGAAATCCGGATATTCACTAATCACAACCGGACTTCCCATCACAAAGGGTAATAAATTTCTATATCGGAGATCAGCCGATGCAGAAACATTCTACGGTAATCCTTCCTTTTTCACAAATATCCAGTCTTCAACATCGGTCATCAAATGCAATCCAAAACGACGTATCACATATTCGGAATAGGTTATACGACCCCAATGTCCTTTCCCGGATAACCCGAATAGTGAGCGCTTATTTTGAAAATAAGTGTGGCATTCAAATTCAAGAAAATCATAACAAATACCCATTTAAAGGTAAATATTGATAGTCGGCTATTTAACTATCAATAGACATGCACAACATTATCAAATTCCAAATAATTTTCCAAATTATTTACTTTCCAAAATATCTTTACAAGATATATATTTTCCACACTTCAACATTTGAAAACAAATTTCAAATCAATTTTCACCTTTACAACTTTTGAAAAACAAATTTCAAATCGTTTCCTTACATGGGATATATTCACAAAGCTTTATTCATTTTCATTTCAAAATGGTTCATTTAAACCAATTCAATAAATCCTTACCGATTTACTTTATATTTACGTTCCAAATCCGTAAATTTATTCCCACATTTCAAAAATAAATCAACATTTATTTTTAAACAAATTTCACTTCTTTTTATAAATTCCATAGTGAATTTACAATTCCAAAATATCTATGAATATACGATTTTCAAATTGATTTCTGATATTCATTTCCAATTTATCTTTAAAAGATAAAATCTCAAAATATTCACTTTATATTGGAAAACATTTCCATACTTATTTAATAATAAGTAATTCACAAATCTATTTATTTTCAACATTTGGAAAATATTCAATATACTTAAATCACAGTTAAGTATAGATTTCATTCTTTAAGGAAAACATTCTTTCAAACACATTTATTTGGGTCAAAATGAATGTTGCATAAAACATCGTTACGACGACCCAAAATCACTAGTATAGGGATTCGAAATTAAGATAGATATATAAATCCCAATACTATATAAAACATTTCCTTTCGGAAATCATTTACTATAATAACAGTGTTATAGTCCACCATTTCCTTATTTCTCGAAACGTCTATTTCAACAATGAATGTTGAAATCTATGTATTCGATACTTAACGCATTTTAAAACATCTTTAAATCGTTTTAATTCTATTTAAAATATCACTTCCCAAAACACTTTAATATATTATTCATTGTCCCAAAATTGTGAATATTCTTCGTTAACCCAATTCGACATTGTTTTACACATTTTGTTTAAAGGATTATCCACCGTCCAAAATCGTGAATATATCTCCTTTAAAAATTTAAAATAATTGAATTATCAAAATAAGTCGGTTTCGGATTTATAAAACAATGTTTATAAATTCCCATTTATATTTTTTTATTTAAAGACTTCAATTTACAAAATTTAAAAATCTTATTACTTATAAAATTCCATTTATAACCTCATTTTCAGCATTAACGGAACTCCTTTTATAATTCCATTATTTCGATTTATAAAATATATATTTTATAAATATCAGCTATAAACCATTTATACTTATTCGAAAATATCAATTAAAATGCCAAAATCCGATTTATAAGTTAATTACTTATAAATCTTTTATTTTACCAAAATCTATTCATTTTATAACTTCACAATTTATAAATCTATAATTTTCATTCACTTATGAAATCCATTTATACTTCATTTTAAAACTTAATAAAACTCGTTTTATAATTCCTATATTTTTTATTTATAAATATCAATTTTATAAATCTTTTATATAAATCGTTTATAATAATTCAAACATCCCAATTTAAACTATTTTATAAAATTCATTAACTACATATTTCAAAAATCACATTTTAACTATATTTTCACAAAAATCATAATTTTTATAATATTAAATTTTATAACGTTAATTTATTTACAAGGAATCAATTCAAAAATTTAGTAAAACATATACTTTCAAAAATCACTTTACAAATCCTTTTAAATTCAAAATCGTTACTTTAATATTTTTAAAACTCCAAAAATAGGCCAATGCTGCAACAACAACAATATATCAATCACGACAATCCAAACATCATATATCAATATGATAATCAACAAATATCACAATATCTGTAATCAAATAAATATTGGTGAGGAATCCAGTTGGATCCCTCCAACCTGTTTCCCTGCATCCACAGATGTTAGCACAATACCAATTCCGTTCCAATACGGAATATCGCGGTATATGGGATTTATAAAATATTATCCGCTATTATGCGGTGCAATAGGGTCTCATCCGCTATATAATGCGGGAAAATCAACTCCAAGTACGTATATAATACCAATTCCAATCAAGATGGAATTATCGCGGTATATGTTTTTAATAAATAACATCCGCTTAATATACGGCATATAGGGTCTATTACTATACAACAGATAATAATTTATCATTCAATCATACAATCAAGCAATTTTAAATCCAACTATTCAAAATTTAAATCGAAATTAATTCGATTGAGTGAGAAGTTCTCACCTCGATTTCAATTCAGTTTCAGCGTTTTATTTCGAATAAAATTAAACACGCGTTTAATTTTACCCGAAATTTTCACTAGCTCCAAACGACTCCAAACAAGCTCCATTGCGTAGTGCTCGTCCATACGAACCCGTCGCAAATTGTTTCGTGCGTTTTCGACCACGTATGAAAAAGTTATGTTATTTTAAACTTTATACGAATTTTCATATCTATTAATTTACAAATTCTATTTTACTTTCAAAACCTACTCATCGCTGGCCGTTCGATATTGTTTCTTGAAATCTTGGTCGATGCATTCATCTTCCCAAGCGCGACAATACCCAAGTGAGTTCAAACGCAAATGAACCCATCAAGCCGCCACCCAAATCAAAAATCGCGACCCCCCACGATCGATTTCATGTCGATCGAGCACTGCCAAATGAAGTGCCATCCCCCGCTACACCAGCACCTAGAGCCTCGCCGGTTCCGGTCATCCCCAGACCGAGAAAAACGAACACGAACGTTGCACGTTCAAACCTATTTTGTCGTCCATCCATTGCTTGAATTTTGATCTTGACCGTTGGATAGCTAGTACTCGATGCCCCTTCGATATTGTAGTTGACAACTTTTTGTGATTGTTGGTGGATTTGATGAAAATAATGAAGAAAGAACACGAATTACCAGCCATTTGATAGAGTTAGTGGCGGCTGTAACCTAGTTAGGGTTTTTACTGTAAATTGTGATAGTGGAGGTCCTTTTATAGAAAATTCTCCAAACACTATTCATCCAAAATTTTCCGAACTCCAAATGAAGCGTGCCGGCTGACGTTCCTAAGGTTTACCCCGCGTTCCGGACACAATGGAATATGTTTCGGGAGCCAATTCGATCTCTGTGTGAGTTACGGCAATAAACGATCGATTTTAAATTAAATCGATTTAAACTAATTTCTATGCGTTTGGTCTTGCCCCGGACAAACGGTAAATCCGATTGACATGAAATTTGAAACCATACAATAATATAACATTACGGATCCGATGAAACTTGTTTCGGCGAAATCCGAGACTGTTTGAAAAATGGCTATTTTAACTCGTCAATTAAATATTAAAATATTCCATTTTCACAAATTAACTTTAAATTCAATTTTAAAAGTTATATAACATCATTCTAACTTCAATATGATTAAATAAAATTTTACAAATCAATTTTAATCATATTAAACCCAATTTTCAATTATTTCTGTAATTTCAAATATTAAATTATCGATTTAATTATCCAATTAAATCTAAATATTCGAAAAATAATTTATTCGACTTACGAATTTTACTTGTTGATATTTAAAATCAATTAAATATTCAAATTTTAATTGACAGAAATTCTGGGTCGTTACAAACTTCCCCCTAAAAGAATTTCGTCCTCAAAATTACCAAGTAAGAAAAAGTTACAGAATCCATTAATTTTCCAAAACAAACCATTAAAATTAGATTTTAAATTCATTTGGGTGTTTAACTTTCCCAAAATCCAATAGTTAAACCTCTTACAATAACTTTACTAAGTTTTCAAATCATACTTAGTTATAGTTTTCAAAATTTTCCAAAATTCCCAAAAAAATTCTAACGCCTTAAATTTTCGGAAAAATTCGCCAGAGTCTCCTTTGCGCGGCTCAATTCGAAAAAAAATGACAGTATATATATCACAAATATACATCTCACCAAGTGATGAGGCATCCCGCAGGGAAAAAAAGTGTAAAAGTATGATATGTAATCTGAGATATGTACCTTATTTATTATTAGCGAGCGTATACGGCTAATATAGCGCGAAAGCGAGCTCCAAATGCGAAGCAAGCGCAATCCGCACCTACTAAATACTCAACAAACCATGAGAAACATGTATATATGAAAGTAACATCAATATACAACATACATCGCTACAACAACTACATATGCCAATATAGCAAATGCAACAAAAGCAATAAATGCAACCACCAAACAACTATCATCCAACAAATCCATATCAAATCAATATGCATTCACTTCTCATTATTATTCAATGAATTGGTTTTCAATTTAATCACATTTGATTTGTTGACATTAGATTTTATAAATATTCATTCATTCATTTTTCAATTAGTTCATATTCACTAATTCACATTCACATTAGTTTACTTCCAAATTGAATCAAATTCAGTTCATATTCATTTACTTTCAATTTGGATTCAATTACTTTAGCTTTCAAATTTTGCTAATTCAATTTCATTAATACTTAATGAATTATACACAATCAATTAATAACCATATAACAAAAAATGTATATTCAATATAACCAAATTATTTAATTTACATTCAATTTGGTCCAACATTTTTACTTTCAATTGGTTTAACACTTTTAGTTAGCTTTAATGAAATAACACTTACATTCATTAATTCATATCAACTTATTTACATTCGATTGATTAACATTCAATCCCTTCATTAACTCAATTGCTAATCCATTTCACAAATAAAGTTGAATTTCATTTTATACAACTCAAGTTCACATCCATTTAATTCACTTCATTATTTTACTTCGATACCAAAATCAACTTTATTCAACTTCACTTAAGTTATATTCCATCTCAAACATCATTTGTTTAACTTAAATTTCCACTTATAAATCCAATTCAGATTCCAATTCCGAAGAAAAATTTATTTAACCTTTAGCAAGTCAAATTTATTATCTCATATCCTTATCAAATTCAGATTTTGTTTTGCTTAACCAAATTGTTTAACCATTTTTAACAATTTGTTTCACTTTCATTTTCTCATTTCATAAGTTATACAACTTATATTCAACAATTACCACTTGGATTTTTTTATTGATTCACTTATACTTCCTTTAATTTAACTCCATCCTTTAAGTTAAATTTATTCTATCAAAATTCAAATTGTATAAGTTATCAACTCATTTATCATTCCCATAATATTTTAAATAGGATTCTAGAGTCTTTTCAACCTTTCAAAACCATTTTTGAAATCAATTCAAATTATCTTTTGAATTTCCAAAACCAAATCCAAATTTTCCAAACAACTTCCATTTAAAATAATCTGGCAGCAATTCCTCTTTTGGAAACCCGAAAATGAACACCAATGATGTCGCGATCATCATCGAAATTATTTTCCAGCGACCTAAAAGAGTTTAGAGCTTTAATTTCTCCAAAATAATTTTCCAAAATATAAATCCTTTCAAAACACTTCTCTGGAATTTTGTATTTAGATTATAAATCACATTTATAAATCTTTTTCTTATATAATTTCACTTATTATATATAAGATTATTTCATAATTGTAAATCATTTTAATTATAATTCCATACTTATAATTCATTTGCTTATACAATTATTCTTTTACAATATGTTTCATTTAACTTATTCAAACATCTTTCAATTAACTTATATATATATATATATATATATATATATATATTCTTACATTTCAACAACCAAATAATCATTTTATATGCACTTTAATAATTCTGAAAAATTATTCCTTTATATATAAAATATAATCATGGTAAAATTATTTCATTTACCCAATTTAAAATGATATTATGTCAGTTTATCTCGTTTAAGAGTTTAGAAACCCCTATCGATAACATGGCGTCCCATCTACCGACCAGAATTCACAAACAGCTCAACGGATAAGAAAACATAATACAAAACATTTTATATTCACTAACAAATACGCGCTCATAGCTATTATTACACTCACACTCATTCTAGACTACTCCAGACTCCATCTCTAATGAGTACTTCCCAACAGAGCTAAGGTTGTCTCTTAACCGTAAGCTCTGATACCAAATGTAAAGACCCGAGGCAGTGGCGACCGGTAGGCTTTGCAAACATCCCAGACCCACCGTGGCAAACAATGGTACCCGAAACTTGCTTTTACGGCCATCCTTTCGGCTGTCACAGCTTACGCCTAACCAACCCCGTAAAGAGGACATGTGGGGGTAAGAGTCTCCCGTTCGCCACCTAACCGCGAAGCAAGAACCCCCCATCACATTTCACCAAGACAAGCAAGTCTCATCCACAAAGCTACGCTTAATACAAAAGATGTTCTTTGATCATCAAATGCTCAACAGCACTTCGTATGCCACATTACCAATTTGGGAATGTAGCACTAGTAAGCATCAACTACATAACCTTTGAGCTCGTACGTCTCAGAGAAGGGTGTTAAGCTAAGAGAATAAATTCTCCGCCACCAACAGAAATATATTTGATAGAAACCAGCTTTACATCTCAAATTGTAACGTCAGACACACATCCATACAAGTCCGTTCCGGGATCGAACGGAACCGAAGGCACTTACAAAGAAGTCCTTGCAATCCAGATATTCACTAATCACGACGGGACTTCCCATCACAAAGGGTAATAAATTTCTATATCGGAGATCAGCCGATGTAGAAACATTCGACGGTAATCCTTCCGTTTTCACAAATATTCGGTCTTCAACACCGGTCATCAAATGCAATCCATAACGACGTATCACATATTCAGAATGGGTTATATGACCCCAAGGTCCTTTCTCGGCTAACCCGAATAGTGAGCGCTTATTTTGAAAATAAGCGTGGCATTCAAATTCAAGAAAATCACAACAAATACCCATTTAAAGGTAAATATTGATAGTCGGTTATTTAACTATCAATAGACATGCACAACATCATCAAATTCCAAATAATTTTCCAAATTATTAACTTTCCAAAATATCTTTACAAGATATATATTTTCCACACTTCAACATTTGAAATCAAATTTCAAATCACTTTTCACCTTTAAAACTTTTGAGAAACAAATTTCAAATCGTTTCCCTACACGGGATATATTCACAAATCATTATTCATTTTCATTTCAAAATGGCTCATTTAAACCAATTAAATAAATCCTTACCGATTTACTTTATATTTACGTTCCAAGTCCGTAAATTTATTCCCACACTTCAAAAATAAATCGACGTTTATTTTTAAACAAATTTCCCTTCCTTTTATAAATTCCATAGTGAATTTACAATTTCAAAATATCTATGAATATACGATTTCCAAATCGATTTCTAATATTCATTTTCAATTTATCTTTAAATGAAAAAATCTCAAAATATTCACTTTATATTGGAAAACATTTCCACACTTATTTAATAATAAGTAATTCACAAATCTATTTATTTTCAACATTTGGAAAATATTCAATATACTTAAATCACAGTTAAGTATAGATTTCATTCTTTAAGGAAAACGTTCTTTCAAACACATTTATTTGGGTCAAAACGAATGTTGCATAAAACATCGTTACGACGACTCAAAATCACTAGTATAGGGATTCGAAATTAAGATAGATATATAAATCCCAATACTACATAAAACATTTCCTTTCGGAAATCATTTACTATAACAACAGTGTTATAGTCCACCATGTCCTTATTTCTCGAAACTTCTATTTCAACAATGAATGTTGAAATCTATGTATTCGATACTTAATGCATTTTAAAACATCTTTAAATCATTTTAATTCTATTTAAAATATCATTTCCCAAAACACTTTAATATATTATTCACTGTCCCAAAATCGTGAATATTCTTCGTTAACCCAATTCGACATTTTCTACATAATTTGTTTAAAGATTATCCACCGTCCAAAATCGTGAATATATCTCTTTTAAAAATCTAAAATAATTGACTTATCAAAATAAGTCGGTTTCAGATTATAAAACAATGTTTATAAATTCCCATTTATATTTTTTTATTTAAAGACCTCAATTTACAAAATTTAGAAATCTTATTACTTATAAAATTCCATTTGTAACCTCATTTTCAGCATTAACGGAACTCCTTTTATAATTCCATTATTTCGATTTATAAAATATATATTTTATAAATCTCATCTATAAACCATTTATACTTATTCGAAAATATCAATTAAAATGCCAAAATCCGTTTTATAAGTTAATTACTTATAAATCTTTTATTTTACCAAAATCTATTCATTTTATAACTTCACAATTTATAAATCTATAATTTTCATTCACTTATGAAATCCATTTATACTTCATTTTAAAACTTAATAAAACTCGTTTTATAATTCCTATATTTTTATTTATAAATATCGATTTTATAAATCTTTTATATAAATCGTTTATAATAATTCAAACATCCCAAATTAAACTATTTTATAAAATTCATTAACTCCATATTTCAAAATTCACATTTTAACTATATTTTCACAAAAATCATAATTTTTATAATATTAAATTTTATAATGTTAATTTATTTACAAGGAATCAATTCAAAAATTTAGTAAAACATATACTTTCAAAAATCACTTTACAAATCCTTTTAAATTCAAAATCGTTACTTTAATATTTTTAAAACTCCAAAAATAGGCCAATGCTGCAACAGCAACAATATATCAATCACGACAATCCAAACATCATATATCAATATGATAATCAACAAATATCACAATATCTATAATCAAATAAATATTGGTGAGGAATCCAGTTGGATCCCTCCAACCTGTTTCCCTGCTTCCAATGATGTTAGCACAATACCAATTCCGTTCCAATATGGAATATCGCGGTATATGGGATTTAAAAAATATTATCCGCTATTATGCGGCGCAATAGGGTCTCATCCGCTATATAATGCAGGAAAATCAACTCCAAGTATGTATATAATACCAATTCCAATCAAGATGGAATTATCGCGGTATATGTTTTTAATAAATAACATCCGCTTAATATACGGCGTATAGGGTCTATTACTATACAACAGATAATAATTTATCATTCAATCATACAATCAAGCAATTTCAAATCCAACTATCTAAAATTTAAATCGAAACTAATTAGATTGAGTGATAAGTTCTCACATCGCTTTCAATTCAGTTTCAGCGTTTTATTTCGAATAAAATTAAACACGCATTTAATTTTACCCGAAATTTTCACTAGCTCTAAACGATTCCAAACTAGCTCCATTGCGTAGTGCTCATCCATACGAACCCGTCGTAATTTGTTTCGTGCGTTTTCGACCTTGTATAAAAAAGATATGTTATTTCAAACTTTATACGAATTTTCATATCTATTAATTTACAAATTCTATTTTATTTTCAAAACCTACTCATCGCTGGCCGTTCAATATTGTTTCTTGAAATCTCGGCCGATGCATTCATCTTCCCAAGCGCGACAATACCCAGGTGAGTTCATACGCAAATAAACCCATCAAGCCGCCACCCAAATCAAAAATCGCGACCCCCCACGATCGATTTCATGTCGATCGAGCACTGCCAAATGAAGCGCCATCCCCCGCTACACCAGCGCCTAGAGCCTCGCCGGTACCGATCATCCCCAGGCCGAGAAAAACGAACAAGAATGTTGCGCGTTCAAACCTATTTTGTCATCCATCCGTTGCTTGAATTTCGATCTTGACCGTTGGATAGCCAGTACTCGATGCCCCCTTCGATATTGTAGTTGACAACTTTTTGTAATTGTTGGTGGATTTGATGAAAATGATGAAGTAAGAACACGAATTAGCGGCCATTGATAGAGTTAGTGGCGGCTGTAACCTAGCTAGGGTTTTGAATGTAAATTGTGAATGTGGAGGTCCTTTTATAGAAAATTCTCCAAACACTATTCATACAAAATTTTCCGAACTCCAAACGAAGCGTGCCGGCTAACGTTTCTAAGGTTTACCCTGCATTCCGGACACAATGGATTATGTTTCGGGAGCCAATTCGATCATCTGTGCGAGTTACGGCAATAAACGATCGATTTTAAATTAAACCGATTTAAACTAATTTCTATGCGTTTTGGCTTGCCCTGGACAAACGGTAAATCCGATTGACATGAAATTTGAAACCATATAATAATATAACATTACGGATCCGATGAAACTAGTTTCGTCGAAATCCAAGACTGTTTGAAAAATGGCTATTTTAACTCGTCAATTAAATATTAAAATATTCAATTTTCACAAATTAACTTTAAATTCAATTTTAAAAGTTCTATAACATCATTCTAACTTCAACATGATTAAATAAAATTTTACAAATCAATTTTAATCATATTAAACCCAATTTCCAATGATTTCTGTAATTTCAAATATTAAATTATCGATTTGATTATCCAATTAAATCTAAATATTCGAAAAATAATTTATTCGACTTACGAATTTTACTTGTTGATATTTAAAATCAATTAAATATTCAAATTTTAATTGGCAGAAATTCTCGGTCGTTACAGGCAACCTTCCAACAACCTCTGGCAGCAACCACAAGATTCCACCATTTTCCAGTCGACAGAAAATGCCCAGAAATCTAAAATTGATCAACTCAAAAATGCTCTCTCAAAACATTACTAAAAAATTAAATTTTCATCTTAAAAATCATATTTTACAGATTCGATTCTTGATTTAAACTTGAATCGGAAATTTACATGATTCGATTTACCATGATTTTAACATGTCTACTGTAAATTCTTGACCCCAGCAGATTCTAATTTCCATTAAGCATGAATGTGTTTTTAAAACATATATTGAGTTTAAACTAATTTAACATGTTTGAATATCATAGTCTAACAGAGATCTGATACAAAGATTTTGAATTTTTATCAAAACCATAATCTTTACACTAATAACAGAGGTGATTAGAATCAACAGATATGTACACTACATATATACACAGAGGTTTACTTTTTTACATATACGCAAACAATTATTATCACAGAAATTCACACGCACAGATATTTATTTACCTAAGTTTTAATTTAAATGTTTACTCACCTTTTGAATATGCAGAGAGTTTTGGAAACTGGAATGAACTAAAGCTTTTGAAAATTTGAAAAATGTGTATCGATGTTGCTTGATTCCTGAAACTTGTCTTGCTTGAAACTAAAAAATGAAAAGGCTTGATACTTGATTGCCTTAAGACTGGAACATGGTGATATGATCAAGAATTTGAAAATCGGTTGTTTCCAGGTTGTATTTGAACTTGAGAACTTGATTCATAGGCTTTGGAAAGAGCTAACAGATTTGTTGAACTATAGATTTGTAGAAAAGTGCTTTTACAGGTTGCATCTTTGAAAATTTCTACAGGCTTTGAATATAGTTAAGGTTTCAGGCTTTGATAAAAGAAGTTTTCAGGCCTTTTTAAAATGCTTTAATAATCTCAGATGTGATTTTTGTTTTTGAGGAGATTACGGGCTTGCAGTTTGAAAAGGAAAAAAAATGCTACAGGCTTTTGAAATTGAGGATTACAGATCTGAAAGTTATTTCAGAGGAGATGATAACAAGTTTTGCTCAATTGATTTTCTGATTTGTGGAGTTGAACAGATTAGTTTTCTTGAGGAAATATTTCAGATTGAGGCCTTTGATTCCTTGTTTGAATTAAAAGAATAAGAAAAAGGACGAAGAAAGGAAATGGAAGTTATATATATATGATGTAAATTTATGGTTTATTAAAATTAAAGAAAAAGAAAAACAAATAAGGACACTTGTTAAATCTTCTTACATTTTCCAAAAACCATTGTTTAATCCATAACACATGTCAATCAAATAGCTTTAAAAATTAACACATGTCATGACTTATTTTTTTATTATTTTTAAATGATTTTAAAATCTTTATCTTTCTTATTAATTTTGCTAATTAACAAATAACTTTATTAATTTATAAATGATTTTTCTTATTTTTGTAAAAATAAATTTTTTAAAAGAAAATAAAATATAAACTAATTAGATTCTAAATAAAATCATATAAAAATATTTAATCGATTTTTAAATGCTAATTTAAATGCTTTTGTATTATTTACTATTAAATAAATATTTTCTAAATTTATATAAATCCTTTTGTTTTTAAATTAATATAAAACAAATCTTATTTTAAAATAGAAACTTTATTCATATATTCTTTTATATCCAAAATAATTTCAAGATATAAATTCTTTATAATTTCAAATTTAAATTCAAATATCAAATTCAAATTCAATTTAAACTTCAATTTAAAAATCAACTCAAATATATCTATATTAATTTAAACAACCACATTATTAAATATAGAAATATTAAATTTCAATTTTAAAGTTAATTTAAACGACACTTATTAAATTTGAAAATAATAAGTATATTCTAAATCAAATTTGAAAAATAACACAAATAAATAATTATTCTATTTAAAATCAATCTATCTCTAAATTTAAAAACATCACATAAATTTTATTTTGGTTATTTATATTTGAAAATAACAATTTTATCAGTTTAAATAATTTATTTAAGAGATTATCACATTTTAAATTCCATGAAATTCCGGGATATCACAAAGGGCCATACCAAAAAAATTCCTTGCCGCCATGTGCTGTTATAACTCTTATGTGAGGCAGCAAAATGGGCCTAAGTTTTAAAATAGCCCTTCGTATCCAAACCAGCGGCAGGAGGGATATCCATGACCCCAAAGCTCTTGTTTATAAGGTTGTATTTGATTGTCCAATCTACCCATATGCTGTGTTTCCTGTTCAAGATATTATCAGTATGCTTGATGAAGGCAGCATGATTAAAGAAGTAAAGATTTTTGATACCTAGACCACTATTTTTTTGGCCATCTCAATCTTACTGAAACTAATAGGCTTGAGTATGTCTGAGAGAATGGAACCAGTTCATAAAAAATTTCACATTGCTTTCTTTATCATCAAAATGAGTTTCTTAGGGGATAAAAATGTTCTACACCAATAGGTGGTATAGGAGAACTTCATGGAATCGATCAAAACAAGCTTATCAGCCTTAGATAAGTATCTGTTGGACCAAGAGTTCATTGAAGTGGTAATTTTTTTGTAGAGACCAATTCATTGGGATGACGTAATTTTTGAGGACGCAAGAGGTATTCAAAGATACGCGGCTGTATTAATGGGTTGTAGAAGCCTAGATAAAAGTCTTATTTCTTTTGCATGCTTTTGTTGGATCTTTAATGGGCATAAATCAAAGGTGAGTGATTTAACCCACTCACGCAATACTAAATTTTCTTATGTTAGTTAAACTGAAATCATGAAGTGATAAAATTTTATTGATTGTTGTTTGGTTGTTTAAATTGACATTTAAATTGAATTTGAATTTTCATTGAATTAAATTGACATTTAAATTAAAATTGAATTTAGTTGCTAGTTAAACATCGACAATTGATAATTAGTAACTGTTGTGGTATATTAATTGATTTGGATATTGATTGCAATTGAATGCTATTGATTGCTATGTGGATGTATTGTTGCTTATTTATTTGGACATATCATTGTTATTACCCTATTTATTATTTGACTTCTTATAAATTATCACTTGTAATAAATTCAAATGAACTAAGAAAAAGGTTGAAATGATATACGGATGTCATTTAATTATGGGTTGAAATGATATATATCCATCCATGTAATTAAATTGATGTTGGATGTGTTTCCACCACCGAGTCAAATGAAAGGAAGCATCACCGAACCAAGGGAGGAAGGCCCCAACGAACCAATAACGTCCCACCTGCCACCGAACCAGCTACCCTCATAAACTACCGAACCAGAGGGCTCTAGCACCTACCGAACCAATTCCCCTCTCCTCCATCATCGAACCAATTCCCCTCTCCTCCATCACTGAACCGAATCCTCCCACTTCACCACCGAACCAGTTCATCTCCGAGTCCTAGCCGGACCAACCACTACCGAGCCAAACTTCAACCTCCACCGATCCAGCTCATCTCCGAGTCCTAGTCGGACCAACCACCACCGAACCAAACTCACTCCCAACCTAACACCGGTCCAAACAACATACACTCTCCACCGAACCAAGACGTTTCGGATCAACTTAGTCAGGCCAGATTGCATCAGCCCAGGCCCACCAGCAGCTATATACATCCAAGACCCCTGCCCCCAGCCTCACTCTATAAATAGAGGGGCAGGGGTACAACAATGGCAGACAAGTTTGAGAGCTCAAGCACGGATAGAACTTTCAAACAACTTTCAGATACTTGTAATCTAAGCTTTGTACTTGTAATCTGAACAGAAAAGGAGAATAACATATAAAGTGGACGTAGGCACATTCTGACCGAACCACTATAAATCTGTGTGTCTTTTACAGTTTAGTCCATCTATTTTATATATTTGCATAAATCACCCAAATCATTGAGAACAACACATAATCAACTAAATCATACGACTTGGAGGTGTTTGTCCATTTTTTGTGCAAACATTTTTGGTGCTTTCACTGAGTAAGGAGCTCGAAGCTTCAGCTTCTCCCACGTAACCTTTTTCCTATCAGCATCGTTCATTGCTTGGAAAACATGCCTCCCGGACGGAAGAAAGATGCTAACAAGGGAAAGAACATCGCAACTAGCAGTATTCCAGATCCAGTGATCAGAGATCGAGACAATCGTCCGGTTCCAACAGCAAATGGAAATCAGGAAAATCCGACAGCCCCTGCTACGGAACAACCAATTACAAAGGCGGATTTGGACAAGGTTGTGGCTGAAGTAACTAACCGCTTCGCATCTCAACAAGAAGCCTTGGTGGATCAACTCATGTCACGATTAAGGGATGCTGAAAAATCCAACCGCAACACTGAATCATGGGGTGAGTCCCGGTCTGGAGGATCTGGGGGACGACAAAGGTCTTTCTTCTTCGAAGAGGCTAACAACAGAAACAGCTATGGTACAAGCCGAGCCCTGACTTAGCCCGAATTTCGACCCGAGGAAACACTTGGAATCAAACCCAACAGGGGAGGTACCAGACAGGGGTCGGATGTAGCTAAGCCTACCATGCTACCAAACCATGGAAATACCAATGGACGGGGCCAAGCTGGAGTCCAGCCCGAAGTAGGACCCGAGGAAGTACTGAGGACAGAACCTAGCAGGGGAAGATCAAGGCAAGGGCCAACTGTGGCTGACCCCAGCGTTCCCCCGGAAGACCAGAGGCAGCCATTGGAGAATGATAGGAGTGAAAGGCGATACCATCCTTACAAGTCATCTAGACGGAATCAATCCCGCAGGGAAGAACCAAACTCGTTTCTATCCGCTCCAAGTTCTAATGAAAGGATGGCGCGATTGTTCAGAGAGTGCGTCCGACAGGATCAAAGAGATCGAGGGATAGGCGCTAGGGTAACCAGCCCCTTCACCCGCAATATCGAAATCGCCATCACCCCTCGAGAATGGAAAATACCAACAATGGAGCCTTACAAGGGAACCTCTGAACCCATTGTACACTTGCAGAGATACACACAGCATATGCTCATGAACGGAGCAACAGAGGGAGTGTTGTGTAAATGCTTCCCACTATTCTTGGTAGATCTAGCTACCTCCTAGTTTTGCCATCTACCCCAGGGGTCCATCAGCTCATGGGAAATGTTGAAAGAAAAGTTCATCAGCTAGTTCCGCATTCATGTGGAACAACCCAAGGACGCTTATACCCTATCTAATATCAAACAGAAACCCAGAGAGACAGTGCAACAATATCTAATCCGATTCAACGCCGCAATGGCCGCAGTCCAAGATGCCTACGAGAAACTTATCCTAATGGCCCTCTGCAGTGGTGTGCATCCGGATACTAAATTTGCTAGAAGATTAACGAAAGAAAAGCCAGCCACCTTACCCGATTTCTTCCATGAAGCCGGGAGATATATGAGACTTGAAGACGCTACCATTAAAAGGCAGACAGGGCAACAAACCAAGGCAGGTCATGGCAACACTCCCGCTGTAGCAAAGGACATTCGAAGAAATGACTCCAGAGATAGTGTTGGGGGCAAGAATGGAGAAAAGCGTTTGTATAGGCCAGGACCGAGATTTCACTATTATACTCCTTTAAATGAAACGATCCAAAACATCTTCTTGGCCACCCAAGACGAAGTCAGATACAAGCGCCCCCCGCACAAGAAGGAATCAGATAATGCAATTAAGTCTGGAAAGTTCTGCCGCTTCCACGAACCTCATGGGCATGACACCAATGAATGCCATCACCTCCGGGACTTGATTGAAGAACACATCAGAAGGAAGAGACTGGAGCGCTATGTGAAAGGTCAGAACGGGACTTCAACTCCTGCCAATGAAAACCCAGGGCTACCCCTCCCGGAAGTAGGCGGAGGAAATCGCAACACCAGCAGCTCAAGTCAAGAGAAGATAGTGGTCCTTACCATATCAGGAGGGCCACACATCGCTGACGGAAGCTGGGCAGAGATGGAAAGGTACGGTAAGTCACTTAGAAACAATGAAGGCTACGTTAATTCTGTTACAGAAGAACGCCACCCGAAGCGGAAAGAGAATGATGACATCACATTCAGTAGGCGTGATCTAGAGGGAAGGCAGTACCCTCACATGGAATCTATGGTCATCTCTGCCTGGTTCGGTCCAGCCAAAGTTTTCCAAATTCTAGTAGACATTGGAAGCTCAGTAAATATCCTATTCAAGCATGCTTTCGACAAAATGAAGCTGTCAATGAAGGATGTGTCTCCCTGCAGCAAACCGCTACATGGTTTCACTGGGGATGCAAAGATGCCCCTCGGGCAACTGGACCTCCTTGTCGAAATAGGAAGTCATCCCCGCTCTGTTGTGCGAAAACAAACATTTGTGCTAATAGAGAACCACTCGGCCTACAACGCCTTTTTGGGAAGACCATTCTTGTCTGACTTCCAAATTGTCCTAGCCCCGTGGTGCCTGAAGATGAAATTTCCAACAGAGAGCGGAATAGGAGAAATAGAGGGAGATCAAGACGCCGCTCGAGATTGCTATGTAATTGAACTTCGCAATAACCGCAGGAAGGATAAAGGGAAGGATACAGAGACCTCTTCCTGCAAGAAGAACTTGGAAGCATAGCAATTATAGAAAGCCCCTCCTCTTCGATATACCAGTGATCCTTTCAACGAATTAGACCCTAGGGACAAGGAGGAGGAGGCCACCATCGAGCCTGCAGAGGCTATGGAATTTGTATCTGTAGACAAACACGACCCAACTAGACTGCTGAGAGTCGGGTCTCAGTTAAGAGCAGAATTGAAGGATCAACTCATCAATTTTCTTCACCACAACTTGGATGTAATTGCATGGACGCACGTTGACATGACTGGAATCTCCCCAAACGTAGCATGCCACGTACTGAACATCGATCCCACCAAGGTGCCAGTAAAGCAGAAAAAGAGAAGCATGGGGGCAGAACGATCAGCCGCCCTCGAGGAAGAAGTAAAGAACCTACTTGCCAATAACTTCATACGAGAAGCCATCTACCCCGAATGGATCGCCAACCCGGTGCTGGTAAAGAAGGCTAATGGGAAGTGGCGAACATGCATCGACTTCTCCAACTTAAATGACGCTTGCCCGAAGGACTGCTTCCCACTCCCCCGAATCGATCAGCTCATGGACAGCACAGCCGGACACGAACTCTTATCCTTTATGGACGCATACTCAGGATATAACCAGATCCCTAAGCACGCCCCTGATCAAGACCACACTAGTTTCATCACTGACCGGGGATTGTACTGCTACAGAGTAATGCCTTTTGGACTTAAAAACGGCGGAGCTACTTATCAGCGCCTCGTCAACAAGATGTTCGTGGAACTAATAGGATGAACTATGGAAGTTTATGTGGATGACATGCTGGTAAAATCGAGGAAAGCCAACGATCATATAAACCACCTGGACGAGATGTTTCAAGTACTTCGCCAACATGGAATGAAGCTGAATCCTCTAAATGCTCCTTCGGAGTATCGTCGGGAAAGTTCTTGGGATTCATCGTCCATGCCAGGTGGATTGAAGCAAACACCGAACAAGTCCGGGCTTTGCAAGATATCAAGGTACCATCCACTCGAAAAGAGATGCAAAGCCTAAACAGAAAAGTGGCCGCCCTAAGCAGGTTCATCTCTAAAGCAACCGACAAATGCATCCCCTTCTTCGAAGCTCTAAAGAAAGACAAAGGAAAGTTCGAACGGACTGACGAATGCTCGACAGCCTTCCTTAACCTAATCGAACACCTTCAGAGACCACCAGTACTCTCAACTCCAAATGTAGGCGAAGAACTATACCTATACCTTGCTGTATCATCACATGCTTTAAGCGCCGCTTTGGTGAGAGAAGACAACCGCGCGCAGCGGCCCGTATACTTTGTAAGCAAGAGATTTACAGGGGCAGAAGCCAGATACCCTAAACTTGAAAAGCTAGCATACTGTTTGCTAATCACGTCACGGAAACTGCGACACTATTTCCAATCTCATTCCATCAGAGTTTTAACCGATCAACCACTAAGGCAGGTACTCCACCGCCCCGACACTTCTGGGCGACTACTTAAAAGGTGCATTGAACTGAGTCAGTATGATATCACCTACCATCCTCGCACCGCCATCAAGGGACAAGCCATGGCTGATTTCATTGCCAAATTCACTACCAACGAAGGTAAAGATCGATTTGAAATAACAAAAGATATCAAGTGGAATCTCTTTGTAGATGGTGCATCAAATGAACAAGGCTCGGGGGCAGGTGTTGTGATAATCACCCCCCGGGGAAGGAAGCTGCACTATGCCCTAAGGTTGGAATTCGCTGCCACCAACAATGATGCAGAATACGAAGCAGTGATAGCCGGATTAGAACTTGCCCTAGAGATCAGAGTCGGTTCTTTATGTCTCCATAGTGATTCTCAACTTATTGTAAATCAAATACTGGGAGAATTCCATACTCGAGGGGAACGACTCACAGCATATCTAAAGAAGGCCAAGCTGCTAATCGATCAGTTGCACCACTATTTAATCAAACACATTCCTCGAGAGGAGAACCGAGAGGCCGACGAACTGGCAAAGCAAGCTAGCATGAAGAACAACACCATTTCTGGAACAGTAGCCATCTCAAAACAACTAGCCCCAAGTTTCGAACAAGGGGACCTGATAGATGCAATCGAAGAAGAAACTCGGATGACTCCTATCCGGAAATACTTGCAAGATGGCACACTACCCAACGAGCGTAACGGAGTCAGAAAAATCTTGAGGAGTGCTTCCCGCTACACAATACAAGAAGGCATCCTCTATCGGCGCGGCTTCTCTAACCCCTTATTAAGATGTGTCGTTGGAAGGAAAGCCAAGGAAATCTTATCCAACATCCATCAAGGAAGTTGCAGAGATCACACTGGAGGGCAGACTCTGGCAAAGAAGATACTCCGATATGGGTATTTCTGGCCTACCTTAAAAAAAGACGCCTTGGACTTCGTCAAAAAATGCGACAGATGTCAGAAATTCGCTAAAATCCCTCGACTACCAACCAATGAGATTACTCAGATGACCAGCCCTTGGCCCTTTGCAATATGGGGAATTGACTTGATTGGCGAACTGCCAATGGGCCGAGGCAGAGCCAAATATGCCATAGTGGCAGTTGACTATTTCACCAAATGGGTGGAAGCGGAGCCTCTAAATAAAATATCTTCGACAAAAGTTATTAACTTCTTGATCAAAAATGTTTTATGCAGGTACGGGGTTCCACTCAAAATCATATCGGACAATGGACTTCAATTTGACAGCGAGGAATTCACCGACTGGTGCCAAGAGCACGGAATTCACAAAAGTTTCTCATCTGTAGCTTATCCCTAGGCAAACGGACAAGTCGAAGCTGTCAACAAAATTCTCAAAACTCTAATCAAGAAGAAACTTGAAAAGTCAAAAGGCGCTTGGGTGGATGAACTTCCTACGGCACTTTGGGCCTACCTCACATCTTACAGAACATCAACAGGACATACTCCTTTCTCTTTGGCATACGGATCGGAGGCCATGCTCCCAGTTGAAACTGTAGTGCCCTCCCACCGTAGGATCCACTACAACCCAGAAGAGAACGAAAAACTCATCCACATGTCTTTGGATCTAATTGAAGAAAGAAGAAACGATGCAGCACTCAAAGTGGCAGCTCACAAGCAAAAAGTGGCAGCATAATACAACTCTAAGGTCAAGCACCGCAGCTTACAAGAAGGAGATCTTGTCCTCAAGCGAATCTTCCCGTGCCCTGGAGCGCTGGATCCAATCTGGGACGGACCCTATGTAATTCATAAAGATCTCCGCAACGGAGCTTATATTTTGTCAACAGTGGACGGAGAGGTGTTCCAGAGGGCATGGAACATCCAACACCTTCGTCGATACTTTTCTTAACTTGTACTGCCCATATGAAGTGAATTAACAAAGAGAATCAGTGGACGTAGGCATTTTCGTGCCGAACCACTTTAAAAATCTTGTCTCTTTTTAACTTGTTCATTTATATCTTGGCTGATTGTTAAGCTTTATCCTTTTCTGTTGAACAAAATCCTGTGTAACGGCATTTCCATTCTGGACACTTCATGGCACAACCTCACCTGGACAAGACCTAACAGGTACTATACGAATCTATTCCCTCGCCAATGAGACACTTTTGCTCCAGCATCCCTCTGCTGCGGGTTAACTCATTGCTCGCGATGGCCCTCAAAGCCAACTGTAATGAGCCGATTATAAGCCACCGAGAAGGCTGACTATAGCCGAGGCAGCTCATTACGGCGTTCGGCTCGCCGGCAACCGTGAACCGATTATAAGCCCCAACATAAGGTGTGGCCAGCCAGGGGTAGTTCGCAGTTGACGATCGACACCCGCGCTAGTCGGCCACGGTAAATCGAATAATACCCACGATTACAAGCCATAATGGCCCAGGTAGTTACTGTGCGTGATCTCGGCTCCGATGTGTCTTAAGTACAGCTGTGGCAAAAAAGAAAACTCCCTGCGGAGGCGTAAGATGGGTGACAAACGTCTCCAAGACCCACAGCTAGGGAAAGTGACTGCAAAACCCGTTTGCCACGAACTTAAGCACATAGAAGGCCTTCCGTGATTGGAAGTTTTAATTTTTCTTATATTTCCATTCTATTTAAAAACTTTCCTCCTATCTTCTATAACAACCCTTAAAGTACAGGACACCAAGTAGGAGGCACTCGCTAATGGGAATAAGAACTCACAACTGGATGACGGGTCACTCAACTGTGTTCCGTACTCGATCACACAAGGCATTCAAAGCTTCTACTACTAAAAATTGAAAGGGCAGTACTCTCTTCTCTTGTATACAAATAAGTAGCTCTAATATATTCACACATCACATTAACATTGCAAGACATGAAATTATATTTTAAGCGAGAACTTGACATCAAAACGCAGTTGAATCACTAGTGCATGCACAGCTATATTCCTTATGCAACACATCAAAGTAATAACAACATCCAAATGTAACAGAATCAGATTATGTTATAAAATTACATGTTAAGAATAAAGTCGTTCGTTGCGATGACATAATTACAACATGAAAGTACATTAATGTTTTGGAACTAGTATATACAGGAATGTCAAGTAAAACCAAAAATGCCCGAATCAAGTCAAAATAGTCGGCAGCATCAGAACTTCATCTCTATCCTTCCGACCCCCCAAGACCTACTTGACCGCAGGATCAGAACTCCCAGCATGCTGACCAGAAGTCCCACCTGTCCAATTCAGGAGAAGAATCTATTAGACAAACGATAAGCAATCAAGTTAAGGAAAGATTAAAGGGGAAGACTTACCAGCGTCTGATCCCTGATCATCATCCTCCAACTGCACACCCACTTCCTCGGCGGTAAGCAGCCTCATGCCCTCCTTCACCGCCACCTTCTCCTCCTTGGTGAACTGAGCGGTGACCACATCCATTCTGAAGGCCGCGCCACCCTCTTTATCCGCATCAGCCTTGGCCTCCTCCAAAGCCCAGAGATATATCCTAGCCATGATCCGGAAGTAATCGTCCATCCAGGATAGGTTGCCCCGCTTCCAAGTACGAAAATACATACCCTGCAGCATATCATCCATCATCCATTCGTTCTCCTCAAACTCCCTCATGTGGGCCTCAGAAGCCGACAACTTAGCAACGGCAGCATCCCTCTCCATTCGGTATCGCGAGCAGTCAGCTTGAAGGGATCTCCTCATCGCCTCCATCTCCTCCTTTAGCTTGGCCCGAGCAAGCCCTGCGGCTTCAAGCCTTCCAGATAACTCCTCTACCTGCTCATGATCCGCTCTCCGAACCTCATCCACCGTTGCAATGGCCATGTCAATTCGTTTCTTCCAAGCAGCCTCCATCTTTCGCAACTCTGCCTTGCTAGCCTCCTCCATGGTTTTCTTTAGTCGTCTGGAGGCCGCCTCATGCTGGGCGATCTGGATGGCCTGATCGGCAAGCTGTTTGGCCTGATCGGAAACCATTAGCCACAACCGAATGTTAGCACTTTCGATTTCCTCTCCAGCCTTGACCAGTTGGGCATGATGCGCCATCAACTTCCCGGTCTCCCCAGCCACCCGATCGATGTTTGCCTTGGCCTCATCCCCCATAGTCACAATCCAAGTGGTCAACAAGTCGAGATCCAAAGACTTAGCCTCATCAAGCACCCTTACCATAGGATTGCGGGGTAGGAGGTGCTCACCGGTAACTTCATCGAAGGAAATATCATGGGGGTTCGGGTCCAGGTCCGGATGACCCACGAATGGGTTGCGAGCCAAGCTGGGACGATCTATCGGAGTAATGGTAAGGTTCTCAGATGGATGCGGAGAGGGTACAAAATCAGTAGTCTCCTCCGTAATATCCTGAAGTGGCTGAGTTTGAGGCTGAGGACGAGATGGAGATTCGAACAAGGAGCGGCCCCTCTTCTTCCTTTGGATATCTTCTTCAATAATCCTGAGAAGAGGACGATAGCTGACTACATCCCCGGCGCGGTTAGTAGGAGGCTTCGGTCTAGCAGAGGCTCTGAGTAGCTTGTATTGTTCGAGGCGACATCGAACATCTGATGTCTTGGCCACCTCACCTGCCCCTGGAATAAAGAACAAGTGTTACGAGCATACACTAATCCATAATTCAAGAAATATGTTAAGTGAAAAGGAGTAAGAAGACGCATTTATTATACAAACCCTGAGGGGGAGTGGGATACTGCAATAAGTCCTGAATCTCATTCCAGGACGGAAGCTGACCATAAAATATTCCTAAGTCCTTATCATAAAGGGAGTCTGCAGAAGTCAAAAATTCACCTAGGATCACCAGAGTCGCCTTAGCCGAAATACTCTGAGAGGATGAACCAGCACCAATCCCGGCCTTGTCAGCTCTCTCGGACTCCTTTGCCGGAGCCGGTCCTCCCTCCAGCCCCTCAAAATATTGGCGGAAAGCATCATCCGTCTACTCTTGAATCTCACCTGCTTGCCCAGAGGTCAAGGCACTGACGCCACTACCACTCTGTCCATCATCACCACCATCACCTTCTCTACCACTTCCTCTCTCCGACTCACCTCCTTCACCTCCGGAGCATCTGGGCATGTGCTGGGAGAGGGTCCATCGGATTTCTTGAGTTTCTTCCCCCCGACGACGGGAGGAATCGAGAAGGGTTTCCTCTTGCTGCTCTTCGCCGTAGCCCCTCCTTTGGCTTTGGCAGCTCTTTCCTCAGCCGTATCCCTCTGCTTGACCACAGACTGATGTGGTAGAATCAAGTTGTGCTCCAGAAGAGTAGCATTCCTGATCAGGAAAGAAGCTGACCTCTCCCTTCCTGAAATGGCTTCTATCTCCGCGACCATCCAAACCAATTCATCATTCTCCACGACCGCAAAGCCACCTGTCGCTAGCAAATAGTAAAGCACATGAGGAGAAGCATTGCAGTCAAAATAGAAATTACAAGTAAACTTCAACTTACAGCCAGAGGTGAAGCGGTGGATAGAAACGGAGTCATCCTGGACGAAGAACAATTCCTTTTTAAACATGGTGAACTTTGAATACAAGTCCAGGATCGGCTTGAAGGACACGGCCGATTCCAAGCTGATGTATGGAGACCCCTTCTTGTAACCTCTCATGTTATATAGGTATCGAATCCCCTGGTTGGAAGGGGGCGCCCGTACTTTCTCTGATAAATCACGAATAGGCACACCAAGATAGCGTAGGAGTTGGGCTGGAGCTAGAAAGGGGCCACCTTCAAATAGGTGACGAAGCTAACTATCTAAGCATTAATTGGAGGAATGGCCCCACACATGCAATGGTACCTACTATAGGCGAAGTATCCTTTAGGGGGATTATATGCCATGACCCCCTTCCCTGGCAACAGCATGCGTGCTCTATCAATCCCAAAGGAGCGGGAGATAACATCTAGCTGCTCTTCTTTGAGAGAGCTAGGAAAGCAGTCAGGCGGAGAATTCAGAAGCTCTCGAGGACCGTACCCATCTACTAGCGATCTTGGAGTGGGTCCATGACGTTCCGGTCCTGGCTGGGCTGGTGGCACAACAGGGGACTCTCTTCTGTCCGTAGATTTTCTCTTTTCTGATCGAGTTTCCACTTTGTGAGACATTATCTGCAACACCAAAAACAAACACACTGTTAAAACAAGGAGTATAGAGATATAAGCAAACTAGTGCGTGCAGTCTGGAATCTCGTTCGCAATTCAAAACATGAAAGACCGATCGGTAGTTTGAGAATAAGGCACATTCGCCTCGTACTTCTCAAACCCGTCCGGTAGTACAAAGCCCGAAGACACATTCGGCACTTAAGCCCGCGAGTTCATTCGAAAAGTCGTGTACCACAGTTCATTCAGCACTCGCTACATTCGGTAGTCCAAAACGCGGAGCCATTCGGCGAAGAGAGGCTAAATTACCTAATTCGGCAATCTAACGTGGTTCGGCGGTAAGGTTGATTCGGCAGGAGAAAGTATGATTCGGCTATCAAACTTGGTAGGAAATAACGAAGGCCTAACACCCCTACTTATAAACTAACGCAGGACGACCGGACCGGATGGTTCGGCACATAGGACCGGACGGAAACACCCAAGTTAAAACAAAGCGCAGCATATGCCAACATATGCCCCACTTTGGGGGGCAAATGTTGGGTGCGTTTCCACCACCGAGTCAAATGAAAGGAAGCATCACCGAACCATGGGGGGAAGGACCCAACGAACCAATAACGTCCCACCTGCCACCGAACCATCTACCCCCATAAACTACCGAACCAGAGGGCTCCAGCACCTACCGAACCAATTCCCCTCTCCTCCATCACCGAACCAATTCCCCTCTCCTCCATCACCGAACCAAATCCTCCCACTTCACCACCGAACCAGCTCATCTCCGAGTCCTAGCCGGACCAACCACTACCGAGCCGAACTTCAACCTCCACTGAACCAGCTCATCTCCAAGTCCTAGCTGGACCAACCACCACCGAACCAAACTCACTCCCAACCTAACACCGGTCCAAACAACATACCACTCTCCACCGAACCAAGACGTTCCAGATCAACTTAGTCAGGCCAGATTGCATCAGCCCAGGCCCACCAGCAGCTATATACATCCAAGACCCCTGCCCCCAGCCTCACTCTATAAATAGAGGGGCAGGGGTACAACAATGGCAGACAAGTTTGAGAGCTCAAGCATGGATAGAACTTTCAAACAACTTTCAGATACTTGTAATCTAAGCTTTGTACTTGTAATCTGAACAGAAAATGAGAATAACATATAAAGTGGACGTAGGCACATTCTGGCCGAACCACTATAAATCTGTGTGTCTTTTACAGTTTAGTCCATCTATTTTATATATTTGCATAAATCACCCAAATCATTGAGAACAATACATAATCAACTAAATCATACGACTTGGAGGTGTTTGCCCATTTTTTGTGCAAACAATTGAAATAAATGATCACCTGGCCATAGGGTAGAAAATTATATATGGACATGGTATTTGGTTAAATTAAATGGTTTATAATCTTGAATTTGGATTGTTTAAATGATATTGTTTTAAAGAAATAAATTTTTGATTTATATGAATTGAATTATTTTCTAATTTGAGTTTGCAATGCTGAAATTATAAGTGCTAAAATGAGATTGTTTAAAGGATTTAATTTGAAATCTTAAGTTGAAATTGAGAAATGACATATATCTATCGAAAGTGAATTATTATAAAAGTTTAAATTTTAATTTAAACTTTGAATTTACAGTAATTAAAGTGGTTTTAAATGTATATTTCAAAGTTTTGGATGTGAAATGGATTTAAACTAAATTGTTTCAAAATAAGAATGTGAATTGGAACTTTCAGCCTTTGAATAGAACTGGTTAAATTGAATTTGAAGTAAAAGTCGTTAAATTGAGGTTCATTCGAATGGAATTTTGAGTACGAAGTTGACTTAAATTGGAAGTCGAAATTGAATTCATTATGACTTGGAATTTGAACCTTGTTGTGAAATAAAGAAATAGTTTTAATATAAATTATTTTAATATATAAACTATTTTAATAACAAAATTATTTTAATATACAAACTATTTTAATTTTCTAAACCATTTTCACTATTAAAACAGTTTTATATTCTAAACAATTTCCTATATTTAAACTAATTTAGTTACTACAAACCATCTTAATATTCAAACTATTTTAATTATTTAAAACAATTTTCAATATGCAAACTATTTTTAAGGGGAACTATTTAGATTTAAACCATTGATATAAATACGAAAATTTTAAAGGTATGGCCTATTTTGAATTCGAAATGATTTTGAAGCAAATATGATATTTTTATATGAAGTATGACTTGTTCTTGAAATTTAAAAGAACCAACCAGTGTGAAAATGGCGTTTGATTGTTAAAGAGATCAAGGCTGAATATTGGAATACTCTTTGTCAATACCGGAACCACTTTAACAACTATGCACACGATGGATGTTATCCAAAATGTAGAGGTTTAATTGGCGATGTTTACTGGAATGAAGAAAGAGAACGATGATGAATGACCACAACACTTGTGTCCATTTGAAATGACTGAAACAAGAGCATGTGTATTGCCAAGGGGTTAGCTATCTTTAGAGGCCATCACCCCTTCGTATTACTATATTGAATTTACTTGATTGGCACACATTGACTTGATTTTGGGGGTGGTGGACTTGGTCTGCAGTCGTGGCTAAGATGTGATACGACAAGGCAGAAAGGGTAAATTGGTAGAATCCTACCTTGGGCATTGCCTTACGTGGATTGTCAGACTTTTATCCGTATACGTGCTCACCACGATTTTGTGTCAGCACTATACCTACAGAGGACTCACTGACTACCGACGTTACCGGTTTTGTTAAAGGAACTATATAGAATACTTGCTTTAAAATGTGTTAAGGGGGATTAATGTTAATCCTTAACGCTCGAAAAAATATTTATTTTATTAATAAACATTGCATATATAGCATATCTTACTACATATATATAGTTTAATGGATCCTTAGGAGATGAAAAATCCCGTAACATATCTTAAATTACTGCACTTACGTTGTACACTTGATAGGAAATGGAAAATCCTATAAACATCTCTAAAGCATTAACACTCATATTTAATTGTTATTGATTTAACTTACATAAAAACTATTAGTTCTGACTCGAGTGTTTTGTCTTTTCATTACGCGCAGGTCAGCTTGAGATTTTTAGTTTTTGAAGACATTATTCCTTAAAGATGAAGATGGAGTTTCTAGACCGTGTTTACTATTATTATTCCGCTGCATTATTTTGGTACATTTGTTGGTTGTACTCTAATTATGTTGTAAAAATTGGAATCACATTTATATTGTATAAAAGCTTCATGAACTGTTTATTTGATTTTTTTTGTGCTATTTGTTAGTAAATGATCATATTCGATTAGTTTCATTTATGGTTGGTTAGTGAAGGTACATGATACTACTAACAACCCTATGTTATAAGAAAATGTAATTTTATGAATAAGGTTTATAAATATGATTTACAGCTAAAATGAACTTAAATTGAAAATTTGAGAACTTAAATTCCAGTGTTTTGAAATTTGTTTTTAAAGATTTTTAGGAAAATAATATTATATTATTTGGAAGTACTTTTGGATAGAAATGTTTTCAATGGGATTTGAAAAAAATGTTTTTAAACGAATATTAAAAAGAAAGTAAGCTGTGTGCTCCCCTTTTCTGTCATTGGAAAATAATTTTGAGGATGACCACAGCATCATCGATGTTCATTTTTGAGTTTCGAAGTAGGAAGAACACTAAAGTAGCTTTGGTACACAGTTGTTTTGGTGAAAAAAAAATTAATTTTAATTTCCTAAGTATGATTTGATACAAAAAATATAAGTGTATGTTATTTCAAGGTGATTTGAAATGAAACCCTGTATTTAGTTCTTTTCTGTTAATTAGTGAATTTCAATTATTGTAATGAAATGGAATCTTTGACTATTTTAATGGTAGAAAACTTCCAAATTTAAATTTGAAATTTAAAACTAAGTGTTTAATGAAAATATAAAAGAGGAAATTGTGCAGCTCTTAAATTAAAAGATAATGGAATATGACACAAGTAAAAGCTTAAATAATAAAAAAATGTTTCCAAATGAAATTACGCTTATAAATAAAGAATTAAGATGTTACAAGAAATGTTGTAAACTTAAGTTAATATTTTGAAATGCATAATAATTAAATTGAATAGTAGAAAGTGAATACTATTTTAGTAAATGATAATAAACTTAATAAAATAATAAAATGATTCATTAATGACTATTAATCAAGTATATAATAATAAATGAGAATTAAACTACAAAGAAACTTAACTAATATTTTATGAATTGATTCATTGATATTTTCAAATATAATGGGAAAAAAAATCTATGCAAGTAAAGGAATGCAAATTAATAAAAGACGTTCTTATATAGATGAATGGAAATTTAAAGTAAATGAAAGTAAATGACGTGTTAAAGAAAATAATAGAATAAAATAAGTAAGTTATGTGTAGATCATTTTATCTGCATAATAGTTCTAACACAGACTCGAATACATGATTGTTGTAATTCACATCAATTCGAACTAGATTTTTCGCTTGATTCTTGATGGCGAACATTCAATACGAATTTTTGATATGATATTGAAGTTTTCTAGCATAGTTTATGGATATGTAAGGAGAATGGAGAGTTCTAATCAAGAAATCAGATCAGTGTCCGCACTAGAGTAGTCGAGTTATCAATGCTAGTTCGGAAGTGAATTTTTCGTATTCTAAGTAAGCGATTAGAATTGATATTGTGTACAAATGGTATATGTACACTGTACAAACTTAACTAATATTTAAATTCTATGTTATTCGAGATTGTATGAATAACCTATTGAGTAATTACCTAAGGCCGTTGAGCGTAAGATATATTGGTAGTTTATTTATCACCCTTATATGATGAAAAGTTTCTAAACCTGGACAACCATTAGTTTTTTGTTGCTATGGTTGTATGATGGATTCTTTGGTTGCATATAAATGGTCCTGCTGCTTTTGTTTGCGTATGATTGTTATATATGTTGTGTTGCTTATGCTATTGATTGAAACAACTAATATATATTGATTAATCAAGTATATAATAATAAATGAGAATTAAACTGTAAGGAAACTTAAGTAATATTTTAAACATTGATTCATTGATGTTTTCAAATATTTTATATAGTTTAACACTCTTTTGTATTATGTAAGCAAGATACAGGTTTATGAAAGCAATAGTGTTTCATAAATAGAGTTTTGTATGCCCGACATATAGGTACGTTTTTGGATTATGGTTTTTTTTGTGGTTTTTATTGTTTTCTTATGGTTTGGGATGCTATATTTTTGAAATATGATATATACACATAATTATTGATATTATTATTTTTTGGACCAAGCCGCGCAAAGGAGAGGCTGTCGAAATTTTTTGTAAATTTAGGAGAATTTTTCATAGAAGTTGAGTTATTTTCAAATTTATATTAAACTTAAATATGCAAGATTAATTGTTTATAAATTAACTATTTTAAATAAAATACATCAAATCTCTTGATTCTTTCTTGTTCCTTTTCGGAGATGAAAAGTTTTGAGGGGGGGAGATTGTAACGACATGTATTTTTGACAATTGAAAATATTAAATTAAATAAGACGTTGTTGTAAGTAGATTTACACTCCTTGTTGTAAGCAATAAATAAACAGATATGAATTACTAAGTTGTAATAATTGATTTATTCCTCATACCTTCGATTAATCTATTTTGAAATTTATTTTGTTATCAATGGAATTAAATATAATTGCAGTTAGTATAAGAAAAGATGTTAATTGTGGAGTGATGAGCGCAACAAATGAAAATTTATGTTTAATGAACATAAAAGGTAATGGTTGATTTATTATAAAGAACATAAAAATCAAAATAAAAGAATTTGTTTGAAATTTAAAATATAACGAATGGATTTTATTACTGTTGTAATTAAATGTTGAAATTAATTTAATATTTAAAATTTGAATTTAACATGAAAATTTTAATTTCAAAAGATTATTAAATTCCTATTTAACCAAGAATGACTATAGGAAACTTTTAATTTAGAATTTAAAAGTGATTTTATCAGTTTAATAATAATTCGTTTAGTTAACACGTAAAATTAAATATAATTTGATATTAGAGCTAACTTATATATAAAATAGAACTAGGATTTTGAAATTAGTTTCATTGAATTTAAGAATATTAAAAACCCATATTTCGATATATAGAATGACCTATTTTCGTTTTGGAAACGAAACTGGTTTTTTGGGCCTTTGTTATTGCTTTAGCCCACCGATCTATTCCATCTCTTCATATTATGTCTTTGCCTATATATATGTTGTTATGAAACCCTAGCAGCCTTTTATTCTACTTTATGTACGTATATTTCAGTTCTATTCTGCTCATTCTCAACGATGAATATACCAAACCCTAAATTCCTATTTCAAATAAATCAAAAAAAATTAAACTGCTCAAATCCTATCATATAATATTTCATTTCGAAGCTCTCGACCAATGGAGTTAGTATCTGCAATTTGTTTATGCAATCGAAGCTTGGTTAATGTAACGCCCCGAAAATTTTCGTTCTTCGAAAATCCGACATCGACACTCACTTTATCGACTGCCGAGAAATCAAAGGCCGAAAACCGAGATGTTATGGGTTTTAAAAAGAAAAGAAAAAAAAGAAAGAAGAAAAAAGAAGATAAGAAGATAGGAAATAGAGAAAGAAAACAGAAAATTTGAAAAAGAACGGGACAGAAGAAACAAAACTTTTAAAATAGAAGGAAAAGAGAATAGACGGAACAGAAAACAACAGAACAACATCAGAATCTCACAATTCGCAGCGGAACAACATATAATAATAAATGAATAATCTTTAAACAAAGAACTATATCAGTTATTACATTACATACATTTCATTACATCATATCATCAGAGTATACAACATCAACAACATCAAACAGTGCAGCGGAAAAGAAATACTATATAAACTAGTAATACGCCATGCCATCCAGCTTGCCTCCAGCAACTCCAGAATATCCAGAATATCCTGATAAACCTAACTCTTAACTGCCCGTGTGGAAATTGGTGGGCACCCAGAGTTTAGGAAGGAAAACAATAAACTCCAAGTCAGTCATGTGACTGGTGTGAGAACTCAAAACAGTTTATTTATCTTTAAAATCCAAATAGAGGAATATTTTTAATCAATTCGCAATGCTTTTAAAAAATGAGACTACCATAAGGCCTCCCGCACACACACACAATGCAAACGCAGAATCGGAGGAGATTTCTCCTTATGATAGTCAAAGATGCTTGATACGCATTTAAAATAACATTTGGTATTATTATTAGTGTATAGTGTAGAGAAAAATTCATTTCGAAAGTAGAATATAAATCTTAGCCAACATAGACATTTCGAACTATGCCTACTATAGCTACCATCCAAACAGTGGTGACCACCATAAGTGAATAGCAGGTTCTACAACTAATACCGTACAAGTTTCGTATTGGGAATTGGATTTCCAACGAATGATCAGGCCAAGGAACTTCCCATTGCCACTGAGAATGCCTCTGGATGGACATCCCCGAGAACCAAACCGGATCTCAACCAACACAAGGCCGGGTTACTCCTAACTGAGTAACAACTGACCGAATATGCCATCCCCCGGTCCTTTGGGACCTTTTCACCGAGCGCTCGTAATCAATTCACACAATCATAAAGTGTTTTCAACATGAGTAAGTATCTGGGCTCCATACCATGATACTACCCTTTTCCAGAAGGAAATGGACACATCCTAAAGGGTGCTACCCCTCATAACCTTGCTGCTTCTTTCCTGTTTTGACCATTCACGGGGTGTGAGGCTCGACGAAGTCACGTCCACAAAAACATACTTTATACAAAAGCCATGCTTTGGGTCAACAAATGATCAACACAATGATCACTAAGATAGACGATCAAATAAATGATCCTATCACAATAATCAACACAATGATCATTTCAGCATCACTCAGCATGTCACATTACCAAATTGGGAATATATCGCTGATAACTTCAACTATATAACCTTTGAGCTCGTACGTCTCAAAGAAGGGTGTTAAGCAAAGAATAAATTCTCCGCCACCAACAGAAATATATTTGAAAGAAATCGGCTTTATATCTCAAATTGTAATGTCAGGCATACAATCCATACAAGTCTGTTCCGGGCTCGAACAGAACCGAAGGCACTTACAAAGAAGTCCTTGCAATCCGGATATTCACAATCCTGATCGGATTCACCATCACATATGGAGAACTCAATACCGGAGCAACTCGGTGCAGAGTCAATCGATAGTTCATCCTATCACTCTTGCAAATACCGGTCTTCAACACCGATCTTCAAATGCAATTCACAACGACGTATCACATATTCGGAGTGGGTTATACGACCCCATGGTCCTTTCCCGGTTAACCCGAATAGTGAGCGCTTATTCAAAAATAAGTGTGCATTCAAATTCAATCATATTCACATCAAATACCCATTCAAAGGGAAATATTGATAGTCGGCTATTGAACTATCAATGGATATGCATACATCACCAGATTCCAAATAATTTTCCAAATTATTTATTTTCCAAAATATCTTTACAAGATATATATAATTTCAACACTTCAAAAATAAATCAATATTTATTTTTAAAACAATTCTCCTTTTCATTTATAAATTCCATAATGAATTTATATTTCAAAATATCCATGCATATGCGATTTCAATAATCCATTTCAATTTATCCTCGAAAAGATAAATTCTAAATATTCACTTCACATTGGAAAACATTTCCATACTTATTAAAAATAAGTAATTCACAAATCTTTTTGTTTTCAACACTTAGAAAATATTCAATATACTTAAATCGAATTAAGTATATATTTCATTCTATTAAGAAAAACCTTTCTTAAACATATCTACTTGGGCCAAAACGAATGTTGCGTAAAACATCGTTACGACAACCCAAAATCACTAGTATAGGGATTCGAAATTAAAATAGATATATATAAATCCCAATACTATTCAAAACATTTCTTTTCGGAAATCATTTACTATAACAACAGTGTTATAGTCCATCATCTCCTTTCATTTCTCGAAACATCTATTTCAACAATAAATGTTGAAATCTATGGTTTCGAATCTCAACATGTTTAAAAACATCGTTAGATTATTTTAATTCTATTTAAAACATCACATTCAAAACAATTTCTTTAACGTGTTATTCACTATTCAAAACGTGAATATACTATGTTAACAAATTTCATCCTTTTTATACTCTTTAACTTAAAGGATTATTCACAGTCTAAAACGTGAATATAACTCCATTTATAAGTTATAACAATTAACTTATCAAAATAAGTCATTTGCGAATTCATAAAACAACGTTTATAATTTCCATTTCTATTTATTTATAAAAACTTCTTTTTTATAAATTCCTTTATTAACATATTTCAGTTTATAACTCAATTATAAACTAAATGTTTATATTATAAGTTAAATACTTATAAAACGATTATTTTATAAAATCGTTCTTTAAACTTCATAATTATAAATCTTATAACTTATAAGATTCATTTATTTAACCAAATCTATTCTTCAATTAACTTCACAAATTTAGAAATCTTACTATTTATAAATTTCATTTATAACTTCACAGTTTATAATTCTATAAATTTCATTCATTTATGAAATTCATTTTCACTACATTCAAACACTTATAAAAACTCGTTTTATAATGTCTATATTTCAATTTATAAATATCCATTTATAAATCTCTTAATATAAATCAGTTTATATTATTATTCTAAAACGTCTTTAAATTCCTTTATAATTTCATCATTTCGATTTATAAAATAATCAAATTTTATAAATCCTATATTTAAACTTTTATCATATATTCAAAAATCCAATCTAAATTATTTTATAAAATCATTAGTTCATATTTCTCAAAAATCGACTTTTAATCGTATTTCTAAAAATCAGCTTTTTAACTATATTTCACAAAAACCATAATTTTTATAACTTTAAAAATTATAACGTTTATTTATTTATAATGGATCAATTCCAAAAATATGGTATATTTTCAAAATCACTTTTAAAATCATTTTAAAATCCCAAAATCTGGGTCCAATAATGCTACACACCAAATAGTCAATCACGACTAATAACGATATCATATATCGATATGATAATCCATCAAATATCAAAATATCTGAAATAAAATAAATACTGTTGAGGAATCCAGTTGGATCCCTCCAACCTGTTTTCCTGCATCCAAAAACATTAGCACAATACCAATTTCGCTCCAGTACGAAATTATCGCGGTACATGTTCTTATTAAATATTATCCGCTTAATAACGGCGTAATAGGGTCTCATCCGCTAAACAAAAAATGCGGGAAATCAATAACTGCAATATATACATATGCCAATATATATATATTGATATTATATATAATACCAATTTCACTGTTTATGAAATATTCGCGGTATATGTTTTAATAAATAACATCCGCTTACTAACGGCGCATAATGTCTATTTTAACAATCAATAATTTACAGTCATCATTCAAACATGCATTCAAATATTTTAAATCTAACTATTTAAAATAAAATCGAAATCTATTCGATTGAGTGAGAAGTTCTCACCTTGGTTTTAATTTCCGTTTTAGCTTTTATTTCGAATAAAATTAAACGCGCGTTTAATTTTACCCGAAATTCTCACTAACTCCAAACGACTCCAAACCAACTCCATCGCGTAGTGCTCGTCCATACGATTCCAACGCAACTGAGTTTGCATTTTTTCGACCTCGTATGAAAAAGTTACGTATTTTTGAAGTTACACGAGTTATATATAAACAATTTACAATCAAAACTTAAAATTTTTAAACCCACATCAATCCTAGCCACAAGATCCTTGCTCCTCCATCATAGCCGTGAATTTTGCTTCTCCTACTTCACGTATCATCTCCAGGCCGACATCCCCCTTCTTGAACCCATGACTTCAATTTTAGGGTTTGATTTTTCAACCTCAATACACAACGAAACTTGATCACAACCCCACCATGTCGAAGCTCTAAACCCTAGCTATGTTCGGCCTTAACCCCTAGGAGCTCGGCCATCCCTCTCTCATGGAAAAACGTGCGCAGGCCGGCCACTTCATACACCATTTCCCATCAATCCGTGAAGCCATTCGCGATCTCCACCGTTCACATCGAAGCTCTCGTTGTGATCTTCATCTTTGTAGTTGAATGTTTTAGCTAAAACTTGATGGATTGAGAGATCAAAGGGGAAAAGATGGGAGCATTTCTGGCCATTCAGTTGTAGGTGGCGGCTATCAATAGAAAATTAGGGTTTTGTGAATATTTTAGCAAATTATGAAGGCTCATGTCTATTTATAAGGAACGAGCGACACTATTCATCCCGAAAATTCCGAACTCCGATTTAGACGCCGTAACCAGCGTTTCTAAGGTTTACCCCGCGTTCCGGACACAATGGAACAGGTTTCGGAAGCTAATTCGGAAGTATGTGCGAGTTATGGCTGTAAACGCTCAATTTAAATTAAACCGATTTAAATCGATTTCTAGGCGTTTTATTTTGTACCGGACAAACGGTAAATCCAATTGACTTGAAATTTGAAACCTTACAATAATATCACATTACGGATCCGATGAAACTGGTTTCGTCGAATTCCGAGACTTTTTGAAAAATGGCTATTTTGACTCGCCAAATTTAAATTAAAAACGATTCAATGCGTTTCGAGCTGCCACGATCAAACGATAGCTCCGATTGACACGAAAATTGAAATCCGGTAATAACTAGCTATTACGGATCCAATGGAACTGGTTTCGTTCAATTCTGAGACTGTTCAAAAATTGACTATTTTACAGTCGATTATTAAATATTAAAATATTCAATTTTCACAAATTAACTTTTAATTCGATTTTAAAAGTTCTAAAATATTTCTATAACTCCAGTATGATTAAATAAAATTTTACAAATCATTTTCTATCATATTTAACTCAATTTTTAATTATTTCCATAATTTAACATATTAAATTATCAATTTAATAATTCAATTAAATCCAAAAATTCAAATAAAAATTTATTTGACTTAAAAATTCACTAATTAATATTTAAAATAAATTAAATATTCAAATTTCAATTACTAAAAATTCTGGGTCGTTACAATCTTTCCCCCTTAAAAGAATTTCGTCCTCGAAATTACAAGTAAGAAAAGTTACAGAATCTATTAATTTTCCCAAAATTCATAATTAAACTTCTTACAATCTTTACTAAGTTTTCAAATCATACTTAGTTATGTTTTCAAAAACAATCTATATCATTTAACTTTCAACTTCAAATCAAAGTTATAAGTTTTCAAAAATTTTCCAATTTTCTCAAAAATTTTCTAACGCCTTAAATTTTCGGAAAAATTCGCCATAGTCTCCTTTGCGCGGCTCGATCCGGAAAAAAAAAATGACAGTATATATATCACAAATATACATCTCATCAAGTAATGAGGCATCCCGAAGGGAAAAAAGTATAAAAGTGCGATATTTAATCCGAGATATGTACCTTATATTTTATTAGCAAGCATATACGGCTAATATAGCGCTAAAGCGAGCTCCAAATGCGAAGCAAACGCGATCCGCACCTACTAAACTCAACAAACAACATGAGAATCATGCATATATGAAAATAATCTCAATATACAACATATAGCAACATAACAACTACTTAATATAGCAAATGCAATATATATTCAACCATCAACCAACTACATTCCATAACCAACAATATTCATTTATATTCTCATTAATATTTAATGAATTGGTTTTCACTTTAAATCACATTTGATTTATTTACATTGGATTTTATCAACATTCATTCTCAATTTTAATTAGTTTGCATCCACTGATTAAATCCAATTCACATTCAATTCTATTCAAATTTATTTACTTTCCATTTGAATTCAATTTCATAGCTTTAAATTTCACTAATTCAATTTCATTAACTCTTAATGAATTATATACAATCAACAACAATCAAATAACAACCAATGTACATTAATTTCAACCAAATTTCTTCACTTATATTTATTCAATTTGGTTTAATTAAATTGGTTTTCATTCAATTCTTTCAACTTCTAATAACATTAGATTTTAATGAATTATCACTTACATTCATTATTCATATCAATTATTCACATTCAATTGATTAACATTCCATTCATTAATTCAATTCAATTACAAAAGTTTAATTCTATTTATATAACTCAAGTTCATATTCATTTAATCCATTTGATTATTTACTTCGATACCAAAATCAATTTCATTCAACAACACTTAAGTTATATTCCATTAAACTTTAAATTCACTTCTTATTTACTACTCATATTCATATAGTTTCACTTCTTATATATATATAAGTTTATTTCACAATTGTAAATCACATTAATTATAATTCAATTCTTATAATTCTTTTGCTTATACAATTATTCTTTTACTTAGATTATTCAAACAACCTAACAATCAACTTATATACACTAATAATTTTGAAAAATTATTCCTTTATATATAAAATATAATCAAGGTAAAATTATTTCATTTACCCAATTTTAAAATCAATATTATGTCGAATTGTTCTATTCAAGTGTTTAGAAACCCCTTCGGCAAAGTTGTACATACCGTGCTGAGGAAGGTTCATATGCCACTCAATAAACCAATCATCACAATATAAAACAATTTCATATTCACTAACAAATACGCTCTTATATCTATTATTACACTCAAACTCATTCTAGAGTACTGCTGACTCTATCTCTAACGAGTAATACCCTACAGAACCATGGTTGTCGCTTAACCATCAGAGCTCCGATACCAAATGTAACGCCCCGAAAATTTTCGTTCTTCGAAAATCCGACATCGACACTCACTTTATCGACTGCCGAGAAATCAAAGGCCGAAAACCGAGATGTTATGGGTTTTAAAAAGAAAAGAAAAAAAAGAAAGAAGAAAAAAGAAGATAAGAAGATAGGAAATAGAGAAAGAAAACAGAAAATTTGAAAAAGAACGGGACAGAAGAAACAAAACTTTTAAAATAGAAGGAAAAGAGAATAGACGGAACAGAAAACAACAGAACAACATCAGAATCTCACAATTCGCAGCGGAACAACATATAATAATAAATGAATAATCTTTAAACAAAGAACTATATCAGTTATTACATTACATACATTTCATTACATCATATCATCAGAGTATACAACATCAACAACATCAAACAGTGCAGCGGAAAAGAAATACTATATAAACTAGTAATACGCCATGCCATCCAGCTTGCCTCCAGCAACTCCAGAATATCCAGAATATCCTGATAAACCTAACTCTTAACTGCCCGTGTGGAAATTGGTGGGCACCCAGAGTTTAGGAAGGAAAACAATAAACTCCAAGTCAGTCATGTGACTGGTGTGAGAACTCAAAACAGTTTATTTATCTTTAAAATCCAAATAGAGGAATATTTTTAATCAATTCGCAATGCTTTTAAAAAATGAGACTACCATAAGGCCTCCCGCACACACACACAATGCAAACGCAGAATCGGAGGAGATTTCTCCTTATGATAGTCAAAGATGCTTGATACGCATTTAAAATAACATTTGGTATTATTATTAGTGTATAGTGTAGAGAAAAATTCATTTCGAAAGTAGAATATAAATCTTAGCCAACATAGACATTTCGAACTATGCCTACTATAGCTACCATCCAAACAGTGGTGACCACCATAAGTGAATAGCAGGTTCTACAACTAATACCGTACAAGTTTCGTATTGGGAATTGGATTTCCAACGAATGATCAGGCCAAGGAACTTCCCATTGCCACTGAGAATGCCTCTGGATGGACATCCCCGAGAACCAAACCGGATCTCAACCAACACAAGGCCGGGTTACTCCTAACTGAGTAACAACTGACCGAATATGCCATCCCCCGGTCCTTTGGGACCTTTTCACCGAGCGCTCGTAATCAATTCACACAATCATAAAGTGTTTTCAACATGAGTAAGTATCTGGGCTCCATACCATGATACTACCCTTTTCCAGAAGGAAATGGACACATCCTAAAGGGTGCTACCCCTCATAACCTTGCTGCTTCTTTCCTGTTTTGACCATTCACGGGGTGTGAGGCTCGACGAAGTCACGTCCACAAAAACATACTTTATACAAAAGCCATGCTTTGGGTCAACAAATGATCAACACAATGATCACTAAGATAGACGATCAAATAAATGATCCTATCACAATAATCAACACAATGATCATTTCAGCATCACTCAGCATGTCACATTACCAAATTGGGAATATATCGCTGATAACTTCAACTATATAACCTTTGAGCTCGTACGTCTCAAAGAAGGGTGTTAAGCAAAGAATAAATTCTCCGCCACCAACAGAAATATATTTGAAAGAAATCGGCTTTATATCTCAAATTGTAATGTCAGGCATACAATCCATACAAGTCTGTTCCGGGCTCGAACAGAACCGAAGGCACTTACAAAGAAGTCCTTGCAATCCGGATATTCACAATCCTGATCGGATTCACCATCACATATGGAGAACTCAATACCGGAGCAACTCGGTGCAGAGTCAATCGATAGTTCATCCTATCACTCTTGCAAATACCGGTCTTCAACACCGATCTTCAAATGCAATTCACAACGACGTATCACATATTCGGAGTGGGTTATACGACCCCATGGTCCTTTCCCGGTTAACCCGAATAGTGAGCGCTTATTCAAAAATAAGTGTGCATTCAAATTCAATCATATTCACATCAAATACCCATTCAAAGGGAAATATTGATAGTCGGCTATTGAACTATCAATGGATATGCATACATCACCAGATTCCAAATAATTTTCCAAATTATTTATTTTCCAAAATATCTTTACAAGATATATATAATTTCAACACTTCAAAAATAAATCAATATTTATTTTTAAAACAATTCTCCTTTTCATTTATAAATTCCATAATGAATTTATATTTCAAAATATCCATGCATATGCGATTTCAATAATCCATTTCAATTTATCCTCGAAAAGATAAATTCTAAATATTCACTTCACATTGGAAAACATTTCCATACTTATTAAAAATAAGTAATTCACAAATCTTTTTGTTTTCAACACTTAGAAAATATTCAATATACTTAAATCGAATTAAGTATATATTTCATTCTATTAAGAAAAACCTTTCTTAAACATATCTACTTGGGCCAAAACGAATGTTGCGTAAAACATCGTTACGACAACCCAAAATCACTAGTATAGGGATTCGAAATTAAAATAGATATATATAAATCCCAATACTATTCAAAACATTTCTTTTCGGAAATCATTTACTATAACAACAGTGTTATAGTCCATCATCTCCTTTCATTTCTCGAAACATCTATTTCAACAATAAATGTTGAAATCTATGGTTTCGAATCTCAACATGTTTAAAAACATCGTTAGATTGTTTTAATTCTATTTAAAACATCACATTCAAAACAATTTCTTTAACGTGTTATTCACTATTCAAAACGTGAATATACTATGTTAACAAATTTCATCCTTTTTATACTCTTTAACTTAAAGGATTATTCACAGTCTAAAACGTGAATATAACTCCATTTATAAGTTATAACAATTAACTTATCAAAATAAGTCATTTGCGAATTCATAAAACAACGTTTATAATTTCCATTTCTATTTATTTATAAAAACTTCTTTTTTATAAATTCCTTTATTAACATATTTCAGTTTATAACTCAATTATAAACTAAATGTTTATATTATAAGTTAAATACTTATAAAACGATTATTTTATAAAATCGTTCTTTAAACTTCATAATTATAAATCTTATAACTTATAAGATTCATTTATTTAACCAAATCTATTCTTCAATTAACTTCACAAATTTAGAAATCTTACTATTTATAAATTTCATTTATAACTTCACAGTTTATAATTCTATAAATTTCATTCATTTATGAAATTCATTTTCACTACATTCAAACACTTATAAAAACTCGTTTTATAATGTCTATATTTCAATTTATAAATATCCATTTATAAATCTCTTAATATAAATCAGTTTATATTATTATTCTAAAACGTCTTTAAATTCCTTTATAATTTCATCATTTCGATTTATAAAATAATCAAATTTTATAAATCCTATATTTAAACTTTTATCATATATTCAAAAATCCAATCTAAATTATTTTATAAAATCATTAGTTCATATTTCTCAAAAATCGACTTTTAATCGTATTTCTAAAAATCAGCTTTTTAACTATATTTCACAAAAACCATAATTTTTATAACTTTAAAAATTATAACGTTTATTTATTTATAATGGATCAATTCCAAAAATATGGTATATTTTCAAAATCACTTTTAAAATCATTTTAAAATCCCAAAATCTGGGTCCAATAATGCTACACACCAAATAGTCAATCACGACTAATAACGATATCATATATCGATATGATAATCCATCAAATATCAAAATATCTGAAATAAAATAAATACTGTTGAGGAATCCAGTTGGATCCCTCCAACCTGTTTTCCTGCATCCAAAAACATTAGCACAATACCAATTTCGCTCCAGTACGAAATTATCGCGGTACATGTTCTTATTAAATATTATCCGCTTAATAACGGCGTAATAGGGTCTCATCCGCTAAACAAAAAATGCGGGAAATCAATAACTGCAATATATACATATGCCAATATATATATATTGATATTATATATAATACCAATTTCACTGTTTATGAAATATTCGCGGTATATGTTTTAATAAATAACATCCGCTTACTAACGGCGCATAATGTCTATTTTAACAATCAATAATTTACAGTCATCATTCAAACATGCATTCAAATATTTTAAATCTAACTATTTAAAATAAAATCGAAATCTATTCGATTGAGTGAGAAGTTCTCACCTTGGTTTTAATTTCCGTTTTAGCTTTTATTTCGAATAAAATTAAACGCGCGTTTAATTTTACCCGAAATTCTCACTAACTCCAAACGACTCCAAACCAACTCCATCGCGTAGTGCTCGTCCATACGATTCCAAGGCAACTGAGTTTGCATTTTTTCGACCTCGTATGAAAAAGTTACGTATTTTTGAAGTTACACGAGTTATATATAAACAATTTACAATCAAAACTTAAAATTTTTAAACCCACATCAATCCTAGCCACAAGATCCTTGCTCCTCCATCATAGCCGTGAATTTTGCTTCTCCTACTTCACGTATCATCTCCAGGCCGACATCCCCCTTCTTGAACCCATGACTTCAATTTTAGGGTTTGATTTTTCAACCTCAATACACAACGAAACTTGATCACAACCCCACCATGTCGAAGCTCTAAACCCTAGCTATGTTCGGCCTTAACCCCTAGGAGCTCGGCCATCCCTCTCTCATGGAAAAACGTGCGCAGGCCGGCCACTTCATACACCATTTCCCATCAATCCGTGAAGCCATTCGCGATCTCCACCGTTCACATCGAAGCTCTCGTTGTGATCTTCATCTTTGTAGTTGAATGTTTTAGCTAAAACTTGATGGATTGAGAGATCAAAGGGGAAAAGATGGGAGCATTTCTGGCCATTCAGTTGTAGGTGGCGGCTATCAATAGAAAATTAGGGTTTTGTGAATATTTTAGCAAATTATGAAGGCTCATGTCTATTTATAAGGAACGAGCGACACTATTCATCCCGAAAATTCCGAACTCCGATTTAGACGCCGTAACCAGCGTTTCTAAGGTTTACCCCGCGTTCCGGACACAATGGAACAGGTTTCGGAAGCTAATTCGGAAGTATGTGCGAGTTATGGCTGTAAACGCTCAATTTAAATTAAACCGATTTAAATCGATTTCTAGGCGTTTTATTTTGTACCGGACAAACGGTAAATCCAATTGACTTGAAATTTGAAACCTTACAATAATATCACATTACGGATCCGATGAAACTGGTTTCGTCGAATTCCGAGACTTTTTGAAAAATGGCTATTTTGACTCGCCAAATTTAAATTAAAAACGATTCAATGCGTTTCGAGCTGCCACGATCAAACGATAGCTCCGATTGACACGAAAATTGAAATCCGGTAATAACTAGCTATTACGGATCCAATGGAACTGGTTTCGTTCAATTCTGAGACTGTTCAAAAATTGACTATTTTACAGTCGATTATTAAATATTAAAATATTCAATTTTCACAAATTAACTTTTAATTCGATTTTAAAAGTTCTAAAATATTTCTATAACTCCAGTATGATTAAATAAAATTTTACAAATCATTTTCTATCATATTTAACTCAATTTTTAATTATTTCCATAATTTAACATATTAAATTATCAATTTAATAATTCAATTAAATCCAAAAATTCAAATAAAAATTTATTTGACTTAAAAATTCACTAATTAATATTTAAAATAAATTAAATATTCAAATTTCAATTACTAAAAATTCTGGGTCGTTACAGTTTGTCTAGGAACCAATGAAATAGTTTCGGCCATCCATCGGAAGGTTTGTCGTTCAACGGTGGATCATCGACCAATCGAAGACCGAGAAGCGCTGCTGTGTAGAGGAGGATGTACAGAGTCAATCTAGTGGAGTCAATCTTGTCAGATATGCAAGAATTCACCAGTATTGGTCCATGAAGGCGGCGGTGCACAGGTATTTTCTAGCACTAGAGGGGTCACGCGTGGGGTCTAGAATGTAACGACCCAAATATTTTAACGATTTCTATAATGTAATTAATTATATTTTTTTGAAATATTAAACAATTAAATTTATCAATAAAAACTTGATATTTGGTATGCGTCTAATTAAACGTAGCAAACGGTAAATTTTCATTGAAAAATATGGAAGTTAGTTATGTTGTGTAATTTTCAATTTCAATTTAAAATCAGTTAATTTGATGAAAATAAAACATTTTCAAAATCTGAATATTTTTATATGGTAGAAATGTAAATCATTTTCTGAGTAATACGTCGTATTTCGTTTCGCCAAATTCAGAATGCTCTATCTCCGTTATCTTATTTTCGGCATTTTAGCAGCAGTTTGGCAGCGAATATCGACTTTTGATAGGATAATCGTATCCCTGATATTTGTGTACCATTCTGTTCGTCCCGCCATGCTGATCTCCGCGGTATATTAATTTGTAGGTTTCGACGTCCTATGGATGACAAATTCTATGAAACGGTTGACAGTATGAGTATCGTTTTGAGCCCTTTTGATTTCCTTGTGTCCATTCATTACCCACTATGAAAAGCAACAGATATCATAAATTAATAATTCAGTCTTTTGACCTTCACTATTCGACCTCTTTAATTTATATTAGTTTGTCCATTTCTCTTTCGGTCTTCTATTCTTTCGTTCTAATTCTTGCTTGAGATATATAAAAGTATATAATATATATATATATATATATATATATATATATATATATATATTATACTGAACCTGAAACCCTACTTCTCCTATTTCTTTTCGAAGCCTAGCTTGGGCTTACAGTTGCCGATCCAACTTACTTTGCCACTCCATCTTTCTCTTACTCGCCTCTTTCATTTTCCAGACCGTAAACCGCCGACCTAACGCCACAATCCCAGAGTGTAAAACCCCTCCGTGACACCTAACTTGGCCTTCAAACCCACACTTCCACCCACTTCGAACCCACTCCAAAGCCTCACGTCCTATCCCCACCTCCACATGCGGCCATCCTTCCGTCTGACCACCATTTCCTCCATCACCATGTAACTTGGCATGCAACGCCTTATCCGATCCACTCCTTCTATTGTATGAAAAAAAATGAAAATTCAGTAGCCACCATAAGCAACAGTGGTCCTCTCCGACTTCCTTCCTCTCTCCAGTGACGCCAGCAGCTTGCCGATGCTATTCCATGTGACTATCTCCACACCATTGCTTCTTCCCTATAACCAACGGCCACCTTACACTCGAACACCACCATAACAGTGCCCCTCCCCGCCAAGCAACCACAACTCGACCAAAGCCTTCAATGCCACTCTCTTGCCTCACCACTTTCTTCCCATCACCATCTTCCCTACCTGCCACGTCAGCCATCCGCCTGTGCCAAGCTTCCACTCATCACCTCAGGCCCCCATCACCTATCTCCACCTTCTGGTCGTGATCTGCCAACAGTCGCATGCCTCTACCACTATATATAATACGTTTGTTCTGTTAATAGTTTGAAATGTATATATTTATATAATATGTTTAAATATTATAAGTATTTCAGTTTAGCATATAAAAAAAGGAAAAAAAATAAGGGTATGTGTATATATATGATAGGTTTAAGTATTTATTTAAATTTTTGATAATATTTTTAAAATAGGTTTTTGTAATAAGCTTAATATATATTATGTTTGAAATTTTATTTGGAGAATTTTGAAAGGAAACTGATGTGTTTTAAGAAATGTTGATTTTAGAAATGGAAAAATTATGTGTGTGTGTGTGTATTAAGAAGATTTTTATGTGTTTTCAATTTGAATATTGATTTAATAAAAAGACACACACACAGATATATATTTGAATTCCATCGAATCCAGTTGACCATGCTTAGCTTTTGGTTTTGCCGTTGTCCAGAATTGATCGCATCAGTTAGCTGCTTTGATTTATCGCATATCCGTGTGTTTGTTATGCTTTCTCTAGCCTCAAAAGGTGAGCAATCACTCATGATTAACATTCTTACATTTCGTAAATCTAATTCACCCTAAATGAGGATTGAAATATGTTGTTAAATTTGAATTGTTAAGTTATTTAATTATTAACTATATCCACAATTGTTTACTTATAACACATGGCCCCATAAACCTGTTGTATATATTATATTTAAATGATGATATATACCTGCTATTGATATGTATGTCATTTTATAATATTATTATATTATTTGCACACTATTCCATGTTAGTTAGGAATTCCCTATGGGTTGAAATGATACATACTTGTACGATCTTATAGATGGAGGAAATCGTTATGGGTTGAAATGACAGACCCAAGCGATTTTATTGAATTGAATTTTAGGATTGCGGGTTGAAATGATATATACCCGTTGATATTAAATTTAAATTGCAGATAGAAATGGTAAATATCCATACCACTTGAACATAGGATAGAAAATTATATACGGACACCATGGGTCTATATTTGGAAAAAGATTTCCAAAGTTTGAAAAGAAATATATGGGTTATATTAAATATTGATTTTAATATAATAGAAAGATTTTAATTTTAGTATATGTGTAAAATTTATACGTTTAAAAATTATATGTTTTTGAAATTTTAAATTTATAAGTCAAGTTTAAGAAATGTAAATTTTAAGATTTACTTATAAATTTACTATTTTAAAATATATATTTATAATAAGATTTAATATAAATTTAAATTTAATAATAAGATTTAATTTAATAAAAATTTAACATAATAAATTTCATAAAAATTTAATTTAACTAATATTAATAATATGTTTAAAATATTTATTAAATTTATTTTAATATTATTAAATAGATTTTTATTTAAGTTTAATAAATAAAAGTTGGAAAAATAAATTAAATAAGAATTGATTTGTAATTTAATTTGTTAAGGATTTAATTTAAATAGGAAATGATTTCTAATTAAATTTGTTTAGAATTAAATTTAATTAAGGTTTGAATTGAACTTATTGATTTTGAGATTTTGAAAGGTATGATTTTATAACTTGATTTGATAAAAAGTTATTAATTGAATATTTTAAACTTTAAATAAATTGAATTATAATATTTAATATTGAATTAAATGATAATATGAGATCTTAATTAAATGTTATTAAAGATGGTTAAGTGAATATTTTGGAAATTTAAATAGGGTTAAAGTTGAATTTTGGAATATAAATGAAATTTATTCAATTGAGTTATTTTAAATTGTTTGAATATTGAAAAATATGGAATTGAAAGTGGTTTAAATTTTAATTCAAACCCGGATTTGAAATTGATATAAACTAGAATTGGTTTTAATAAGAATTCAAATTGAACCTTTTTAGAAATTGTTGAACCGGGATTGATTTTGATTACATTTTTTAAACTTAAGTTGATTTGAACTAATTTGTGAAATTGGAAGAAATAATTCTAACTATAAACTATTCTTATTATATAAACTATTTTTATAAATAAACTATTTTAAATCTATAGACTATTTTAAATATATACTATTTTAATTAGGAACTGTTTCAATATATAAACTATTTTCACTATTTAAATTATTTAAGTTGGAACAGTTATGGTTTAGATTTAACGGATTTAAAATACTAATATTTTGATATGATGGTTTAAACTATTGTATGGTCATGATTTTTGAAGTGGCTATGATTTCGACGGTGAATGAGATTTCAGAAGTGGTATGACTTTGAAATGAATATGATATTTTAATATGAAGTATGAACTGCTTTTAAATATAAAATGACCATGGTGTGAAATAAGCATTTGGTTGTTAAAGAGACGAGGATCGGATACTGTCATACTCTGTGCCAATACCTAAAACCACTTTAACAACGGTGTAAGTGGTGGAAATTCCAAAACGATGTAGGATGGTTTGGCGACGTCTATATGAGGTATGAACGCAGCCCTGACTCCCGCAAGCTAGCTTGATGTGACTAAAAAAGGAGCCACACCGGGCCAAGTGAGGTCACATCTTCGATCGATCATGCTTCTTCGATACCATTCTATTACTTTGTGGTTTGAATAGGTGCACTTTTGATTATTGGAGTGTGTCTCAAGGTGGGAGTAGTAACCACCAGTATGGATCCGCAAATGGTAGAATCATACCCTGGCGTTGCCTCAAGTGCCTTGCCACATGCCTTATTGCGCCTTCTATGAGTTTGGTTTGTGTCATACCTGTGGAGTGCTCCCTGATAACCTACCAGTTTGGTGGAGTTTACAGTACTATATAGACTACGACATTATATAAAATTTGTTAACGGGGATATAGGTATTGTCTTAATGCTATTTTAATAGTTTACTTTACTATAGGCATTATCTATATAGCGTATTGTACTACGTATGTAGATAGTTTAACGGAACCTTAAAGGATGGGAATCCCAAACATCCTTTAAGTTATTTATATTTCAGTTGACTTTTCACTTGAGTTGAATTTACTAGTATAAGAATGTTAATTTTGACTTGAGTGTTTTGTGTTTTGCTTTATGCTTGGGTCAGACTGAGTGCCATGGCATTTGAGATTCACCTTTGGAGTTTGGAGCTTTTCTTGAAGATCTGTCTTACATCTATTCAACTTTCAGTTATCTCTAGTTGTTTATGTTCAGATTTGTTATTACTTATGTATTGAGATTTCCGTTGTAATTATTTTAGACTCTGATGTTTATATAGTAGCTTCATGAACTACTATTTATCTATACCACTGCTTATTACTGCATTTCTCTATGTCTGTATTCTATGATTGATTTTATTTACTGTATATGCTAAATTTTTCCAAATATTAATTAAAAAAATGTTGTTTTGAGCAATTCAAGTCTGACATGTATGGATGATTGTCGATTTGAATGGTTCGAAATAGTGGGTCGTTACATTTGGTGTCAGAGCTATGGTTTAGGCAAACTTAGCATATGGAGTAAAAACTCATTCAAGATAGGGTAGTGGTACCACAGAATGATTAGAATTAATTACAGAATCATCTTCGTTCGAGCTTGAAATAGTTAGGATCTCCTAGATTAGGATTTCTCTCGAATTTTGGAATGCTCCCTTTGTTCTAAAATCCATTCTTGTCCTTTTCTATTTGTGTCCTTTTGATATCGGAGTATCCCATAGCTCCACGTTTGTTGACTCTTTGTAATAGGTTTGAGCACATCTTGCCACCTCAATTGGCAACTTCGTCCTTATTTGTGACTAATCCTATCGGCGGTCCTGTTAACCTTTGTATGACTTGTAAAGGGGTGAAACTCCTTTACAACAGGTATCGATTTATCGAAGATTTTTATGTCCATGGTTTTGATATTGTTATTTCTTACAAAGTCGAACTGTTTCTTAGTAGAAAAGCAGGAAAATTCTCTTGTGATTGAATGTCGATTACCTCAGGATTATGCAGGCAGTTTATCTTTTCAACAGATTCTCAACCTAGTGATCTTGACTCCATCCCTGTGGTACATCTATTTCCAGATGTTTTGGTGAAGTTACTTCTCTACCTCCTAAGCGGGAAATTGAATTCTGCATCGATCTTATTCTTAGAGCTTGACCTGTGTCTTTCCTCCTAGATGAATGGTTTCTATGAACGGTTAGTTGTGCTTTTTGGATTAGCTAATGCTCCTATCTTCTTCGTTTATCTCATGGATCACGTTTCTGCGATGTTCTCAACCAGTTGTCCTAGTTTCCGTTAATGATATTCTTGTTTTCTAAGTCTCGGTTGACCTGGTGTTGCCCGCGATTAATATAAGTCAATCAATCTTTCCTCTTTTTGTAATTTAATTATGTTATTTTCTTTTCGATCTTATCTTCTTAATTAGAATTCTTTTGATTAGTGTCCCTCTAAATTTGAATCTCTATCCATTCTTAAATCATCCTGTGGGGGAGTGTGTTTGTAGTTGATATAAAAATGTTTTATATTGTGTTGTTTGAGTAGTTAAGTTTGATTTGGGGTTTTGATCGATTTGTTTGGCCAACGCTCTCGATAGGAATTCCAAAACACTTGAACAAATCAAACTGACACAATATTATTTTGAAAATTGGTAAATGAAATAAATTTTCTTTGTATGGTTATATTATATATATAAAGGTATAATTTTCTGAAATTAGATAGTTAAATGAATTGGTTGATAGAAATGATAATACAAGATTATCAATTATTATTTTGTTAGCATTTTTAAACTGTTAGCTTTTGTTATATGTTATAAGGAGATGAAAATTTTAAACGTGGTTTAAAAATCTGATTTTTGCAAATGGATCTAAATTAAGGATTTGAGAATTCAATTGCCAGTGTTTTCAAAAAATTGGACTTACAAAGTTTTGAAGAAAATACATTATTTGAAATTATTTTCAAATAGAAGTTGTTTCTAAAGAATTTTTAAAGAAGTAAGTCAGTACTCTCACTTTTTCCGCTAGAAAATAATTTGGTGATGACTACAACATCATCGACATTTATTTTCGAGTCTCGAAGTGGAAAGACCACTCAGTAGCTTTTCTATACTCTTAATTTGGAAAAATGGATTTGATTTGAGTTCCTTGTGTGTGTGTGTGTATATGTATATATATATATATATGTATATGTATATATATATATCTGTGTGTGTGTATATATATATGTATGTATGTATGTATCGAAATGGTTTGAAGTGAAACCGGAAATTTAATTCTTATATTCTATGTTAAGTAATGGTTTTCAATTATTGAAATGAAGCAAAATTTTGAATAATTGGAGTGTAAATCGAAAATGGAATTTAAACAACTTGAAACAGATAAACTGGGATAAATTTATTTGTATAATACTCAATTTCATTCTAAAACATGTGTAACTTACCTGAATTATTCAAAAAGTTAAAATGTAAATGTAATTATGCAATTGAAAGTTATACAAAGGAAAAACTTAAGTAATAAAATGTCATGACTAAATTTTTTCTTAATAGAAGGTAGATTTGGATACTGATCAAATTACACTCAGTAGCATCAATAAAACTTACCTAGAAAGGGTATGAATGTAATTGAATAATATACAATATGATATAAGTAATAAGATGTCCAAATTTGAATTTTGTTAAGGGAATTTATTAAAAAAAATAGTCGTTATAATGAATGTTTAATTTATGTTATATTAAATGTTAAGTGAAATAAATTGAATAATATAATGAAAATAATGTTTAACTTAATAAATATGAATATAAGAATATTTGAAATAGAATTATAAAGTGGAATTGACTTAAAGTGAAGTCAAATGGATTAAATAAATGAGTTAAATAAAATAAATTTTGTTTTGAAATTTTTTTGTAACAAATGTTAATAAAAATTGAGAGCAAACCAATTGAATGAAAATACCTTAAATTGAAACCAACAAGATGTGAATACAATGAATATTTATTGATTAAATAAAATGAACTGAAACCAAATTAGTTAAATTTAATCAATTTTAAAACTAATGAAATTTATATAGATTTGAATTAGTTGTTCTATTTTGTATTTTGAATCTATCTTTCTTCTCTGTTGTTTCTATTCTCCCATCTCGTTCCTTTTCGGGGATGAAAAGTTTTGAGTGGAGGAGAGTGTAACGACCTAGATATTTAACGATTTCTATACCGTAATTAATTATACTTTTAGGAAATTTTAAAAAATTAAATTTAGCAATAAAAATTTGATATTTGGTATGCGTCTACTTTAACATAGCAAATGGTAAATTTTCATTGGAAAATATGAAAGTTAGTTCTATTATGTAATTTTCAATTTCAATTTAAAATCGGTTAATTTGATGAAAATAAAACATTTTCAAAATCTGAATATTTTTATATAATAAAAATGTAAATCATTTTCTGAGTTAAACGTCGTATTTTGTTTCGCCAAATTTGAACTGCTCTAGCTCCGTTTATCTTATTTTCGGCATTTTAGCAGTAGTTTGACAGCGAATATCGACTTTTCATATGACAGTCATATCGCTGATATTTGTGTACCATTTTGTTCGCCTCGTCACGCCGATCTCCGTGGTATATTCATTTGTTGGTTTTGGCGTCTGGTGGACGGTGAAATCTGTGAAAAGATTAACAGTATCGGTATCGTTTTAAGCCCTTTTGAATTTCTTGTGTCTATTCGTTATCCCCCATGAAAATCAACAAACGTCAGAAATTAATATTTTCAGTTTTTTGACCTTCACTGTTCCACCTCTTCAATTTATATTAGTCCTTCCTTTTTTTCCGGTCTTCTTTTCTTTCGTTCCGATTCTTGTTTGAGATATATAAAAGTATATAATATATATATATATATATAATGCTAAAGCCTGAAACCCTTCTCCTTCTATTTTTTTTTGAAACATAGCTTGGCCTTACAGTTGCCGATCCCACTTACTTTTCCCCTCCATCTTTCTATTCTTCGCCTCTTTCATTTTCACAACCGTGCACTGCCGAGCTAACGCCTCAAGCCCACCGTGTAAAACCCCTCCATAACACCTAACTCGGCCTTCAAACCCATACTTCCACCTATGTCAAAACCACTCCAAAACCTCACGTCCTATCTCTACCTCCATATGCGGCCATCCTTCCCTCCAACCACCATATCCTTCATCACCATGTGACCCGACATGCAACACCCTACAAGATCCACTCCTTCTATCATATGAAAAAAAATGATGAAAATCATATTTCCACTGCAAGCAGTAGTGCTCCTATCCAACTTCCTCCCTCTCTTCAATGTCGCCAGCAGCCTATCGAAGCTATTACATGCAACCATCCCCATGCCACCGCTTCTTACCTGCAACCAACAGCCACCTTGCACTTAAACACCACCAAAATACTTAAAAAAACAAAGGTATATATATATATGATAGGTTTAAGTATTTATTTAAATTTTTGATAATATTTTTAAAATAGATTTTTGTAATAAACTTAATATATATTATGTTTAAACTTTTATTTGGAGAATTTTGAAAGGAAATTGATGTGTTTTATGAAATGTTTATTTTAGAAAAAGAAAAATTATATATATATGTATGTATATGTATATATATTACGAAGATTTTTATGTGTTTTAAATTTGAATATTGATTTTAAGAAAGGAAAAGGACATATATATATATATATATATATATATATATATATATATATATATATATATATATATTTGAATTCCATCGAATCCAATTCATCATGCATTGCTTTTGGTTTCGCCGCTGTCCAGAATTGATCGCAGCAATTTGCTACTTTGATTTGTCACTTATCCATATGCTTATCCTATTTTCCCTAGCCTCGAAAGATGAGAAATCACTCACGATTAACATTCTTATGTTTAGTAAATTTAATTCACCTGAAATGACAATTTAAATATGCTGTTAAATTTGAATTTTTAAGTTATTTAATTGTTAAATATGATATGCCATCATCCCCAATTATTTACCTATGGCACATAACCCCATAACCCTATTGTATATATTATATTTGAATTATTAATGATGACATATGCCTGCTATTGATATGTATGTCAATTTATAATATTATTCTATTGTTCGCACATTGTTCCCTATTAGCTAGGAATTCCCTATGAGTTGAAATAATACATACCCGAATGATCATATAGATTATGGAAAATCGTTATGAGTTGAAATGATAGACCCAAGCAATTTTATTAAATTGAATTATCGGATTGCGAGTTGAAATGATATATTTTCGTAAATATTAGATTTAAATTGCAGATTGAAATAATAAATATCTGTACCACTTGACCATAGGGTAGAAATTATATACGGACACCGTGGATCTATATTTTGAAAATTATTTCCAAAGTTTGAAAGGAAATATATGGGTTTTTTAAATATTTATTTTAATATAATAGAAATATTTTTATTTTAATATATGTGTAAATTTTAAATTTTAAAAAATTATATGTTTTTAAATTTTTAAATTTATAAGTTAAGTTTGAGAAATGTAAATTTTAAGATTCGCTTATAAATTTACTATTTTAAAATATATAATTATAATAAGATTTAAGATAAATTTAAATTAAATAATAAGATTCAATATCATAAAAATTTAATATAATAAAATTTAATAAAAATTTCATTTAAGTAATATTAATAATATGTTTAAAATATTTATTAAATTTATTTTGATATTCTTAAATATTTTTTAAACTTTAATAAACAAAAGTTGGAAAGATAAATTAAATAATAATTGATTTGTAATTCAACTTGCTAAGGATTTAATTTAAATAAGAAAAGATTTCTAACTAAATTTGTTTAGAATTAAATTTAAATAAGGTTTGATTTGAACTTATTGATTTTGAGATTTTGAAAGGTATGATTTTATAACTTGATTCGATAAAAAGTGATTAAATGAATATTTTCAACTTTAAATAAATTGAAATTTAATATTTAATGTTGAGTTAAATTATAATATGAGATCTTACTTAAATGTTATTAAAGATGAATAAGTGAATACTTTGGAAATTAAAGTAGGGTTAAATTTGAATTTTGAAATATAAATGAAACTTATCGAATTGAGTTATTATAAATTGTTTAAATATTGAAATGTATGGAATTGGAAGTGGTTTAAATTTATAATTCAAACTTGGATTTGAAATCGATATGAATTAGAATTGGTTTTAATGAGAATTCGAATTGAATCTTTTAATTGAAATTGTTGAACTGAGATTGATTTTGATTACATCTTTGGAACTTAAGTTGATCTGAACGAATTTGTTAAATTGGAAGAAATAATCCTAATTATAAACTAATTTTATTATATAAACTATTTTAAATCCATAACCTATTATAAATATACACTATTTTAATTTAGAACCGTTTCAATATATAAACTATTTTCACTATTTAACTATTTAAGTTGGAACTGTTATGATTTAAATTTAATGGACTTAAAATACTAATATTTTGATATGATGGTTTAAACTATTTTATGGTCATGATTTTTGAATGACTATGATTTCGAAGGCGAATGAGATTTCAAAAGTGATATGATTTTTAAATGGATATGATATTTTGATATGATGTATGAAATGTTTTGAAATATAAAATGACCACAATGTGAAATAAGTGTTTGGTTGTTAAAGAGACCGGGTCGGATATTGTCATACTCTCTGCCAATACCGAAAACTAGTTTAACAATTGTGTGCATGGCAGAGATTCCAGAACGATGTAAGATGGTTTGGCGATGTCTATATGAGGTATGAACGCAGCCCTGACTCTTGCAAGTCATCTTGATGTGATTAAAACAGAAGTCATGCCGGGCCAAGTGAGGTCGCACCTCGGATCGAGCATGCTTCTTCGGTACCATTCTATTACTTTGTGATTTGATGGGTGCACCTTTGATTACGGGAGTGTGTCTCAATGTGGGCGTAGTAGCTGCTATGCATTAGCACCAGTCCGGATCCGCAAACGGTAGAATCGTACACTGGCGTTGCCTCGTGTGCCTTGTCACATGCCTTATCGCGCCTTCTACGAGTTTGGTTTGTGTCGTACCTATGGGGTGCTCCCTGATAGCCCACCAGTTTTGTGGAGTTTACAATATTGTATAGAAAGCGGCATTGTATAAAATGTGTTAACGGAGATATGGGTAATGCCTTAATGCTATTTTAATAGTTTACTTTACTATAGACATTATCTATATAACATATTGTACTATATACGTAGATAATTTAACGGATCCTTAAAGGATGGAACTCCCGAGCATCATTTTTAAGTTATTTGTATTTCAGTTGACTTTTCACTTGAGTTGAATTTACTAGTATAAGAATGTTAATCTTGACTCGAGTGTTTTGTATTTTTCTTTATGCTCGAGTCAGACTGAGTGCCTTGGCATTTGAGATTCACCTTTGGAGTTTGGAGCTTTGCTTGAATACCTATCTTACATCTATTCAGCTTTCAGTTATCTCCAGTTTTTTATGTTCAGTTTTGTTATTGCTTATGTATTGAGATTTCCATTGTAATTGTTTCAGACTCTGATGTTTATATAGTAGCTTCATGAACTACAATTTATCTATACCGCTGCATATTATTGCATTTCTCTAGCCATCTGATTGATTTTATTTATTGTATATGCTATGTTTTGCCAAATATAAATTAACAATCTGTTGTTTTGAGCAATTCAAGTATGAATGTATGGATGATTGTCGATTTGAATAGTTCGAAATAGCGGGTCCTTACAGTCCAAGATGTGCAGTTAGAGGAGGCCAAGGCGATGTCGATGTTGGATCTCGGTACTGGCATTCATAGGCGGTTGTGGCAAGGGATGAACACGGCGGCCTGATGGGTTCTGATGCGTGAAAGATCAATTTGGCTGCTTGTCATAATGACTCAAATGATTCACATCTACAGGGAAATATTTTACATTAAGTTTGTTTGTTTTTTAAATTTCGATCATCTATAGGGTGTTGGTTGTTAAAGTGCTTGGATCATGGGTTGATTTGGCTAATGCAATGCCCATGCAGTTATTAAAGCTCAATTTTGAGAAATTAAATTTGACATAGTTTGATAAAACTCTTTTTCACTGGCTACACTATAAATTCTTCATCTTAGTTGGTTGTTTCTATAGGAATAGTAGCATAACTGCTTGATACATACTGAAAAGGAAAGAAATACCATAGTGTTATTAAAGCAATTTTTAAAAATACTATGGATTAAATTGTAGATAATAACTAGATTAAGCAGTATTTAAGCATGCTCTATCATCTTAATTCTTTATGAGAGCCTTTACAGTAATATGAGCTTTGATTGGTCATTTAATGTATTTACATTTAGTGTTATGTTTTCTATATTTAATTTGCATGTAATATTGTGATTGACAATCTCATTTTTAGTCATTTTGAAACTATTCATTTTGAAACTAACTTATCTAATTGTCTAAATGCATATTTATTTTCACAGAAACTATTACATTTTAAACTTTATCTTCATAATTGCATTTTACCACTGTTAGAATCTGGTAGATACCAAATTCAATAGATACCTGATTTACCTTAATGAAAATGACAAAGTTAAGATTTTATTTATATGCTGAAATAATTTATTTGTTAGAAAAAAGATAGGAAATTCCGTTTATGACTCATTTGACTTGTTGTTAGTTGTATTTTTCCTTTAGTGAGGGAAATTTTTGTATCACTTGTGCATGGTTACATGGATATTTTAAAGATACTTACACAGGAGCTGAAGTTGTTGTATATGCTTCTTTGCCATCGTAATGTGCATGTGAAGAGTTTATATTGTGTAGAGTTTGTACTACTTCTTTGCCATTTCAGTAAATGATGGGCTACTCAGTTGAAATGCCAATATCAGAAAACTAATCCTTAAACAAAAGGTTTAAAAGAAAAAAAGTCAAGTTGGTTAACATTTCATATTATGTCTCTGTCCAATCAATTTCATTGTTGAAAGCTGTTTAGACATGTAGCCAAGGTTCGAATTTTCGAGGGTTCGACCGGTCGGACCGTCAAGAAACGCACATACTCTTTTTTGAAAATTAATACATTTAGATGCAATGTATCAAATATAAGTACACAATAAATCAACATCTTCAATAAATATATATGATATTAATTCATAATCCACACATTAATTCAAATATGAAAAATTAAACAAAATTTATTACACTAGCTACACTAATTATGAACATAAAACGGATGTAGATTTGAAAACATATTTTGGAACGAAGAAATTGCGCATATGAAAGGGTTCTACCGGGTACAAATGAAGGGTTAAACCGTCAATTCAAAGGTCGAACCAAGGTTCTTGCATGAAGGAGGTTTGATTGAGTTTCCGGCCTTTAACCCCACGGCTCAGGGTTATTCATGGTTCAACTGCGGCAGGGTCGGGTTATGAAAACTATGACATGTAGTGGTTGGGATTGAATTTAAAACTGCATCCCACTGTCAAAAACAAATTGACAATACTACGACTAGGTCAAAAATTTAAACTTATTTTAGCCTATCGTGTATCCTCTTCTATTTTCAAACCTACCTATGTATGTTAAAAAATACATGGGCTAAATATTATCTATATTCGTACTTTTAGGAACTAGAAAGGCACTTTATACTTTTAGTATCAGGCAGTACTAGATAAGAGTGTGCATGGGATACAGTTAAGTTTTCACCTACTTTTAAGTGTTTAGAAAATTGATTTCTTTTGATAAGTTAGACATCTGGCCTGGTGCCAAGCGTTTTAGTATGGTTTAATTCTTGATCTTCTTTACTAAATGCTACAATTTTAAGACTTCACATATTATGTATGTTTTAGCCCATAGTCCGACTGTTGGAAACTTGAAAGGCACTTTAGCCCTTTTCAGTATCAGATGGTGAAGATCGGAATATGCAATATTGTTTACTTATTTATCAACCGAAGGTGTTATAGTTAAATTAGTTAAAATTGCATATTAAATTTTTCGCGTACATGGTTGTATAGTAGGTTCCATCATTGTTACTTTAAGACAGTTTTTGAAGTGCATTATGAAAGAAGCTTTATTCTACTCACGTTTAGTACTTCCTGCACTAATTTACAGGCTTCCAATTTGGCTGCACCTTGAATTATTTAAAACTGACTGGATCTTTACATATTACCAACAAATATAATATATTCGTTTAGTTTTCTTCATCTAATGTTACATGCATATCAAGAAATGAAAGATGTGGAATGTTTGTCCTTCATCATTCTCCCATTACAGATTTATTGAGTGGGCTACATTACCAATACTACAATAAAATTTGGCAATTCTTCTCTAATTTGGCAACTCTTTATTAGGAGTTATTTCAATGATGCACTTTGCATATTAAAATTGTATGAGTTTGTTAGTAGGTTCGTTAAAAAATATTAACTTGTCTTTTTTACCAGTGTAGGACAACTTAACACAAGCATATGGACAACTAATGCAATGACAGTATTACACTTGAAATTTTAATTTTGACATATGTGTAAATGTTGATTATTGCTACTACTTATTCTTGTAAATATAGGAATTCATACATAGGAATTCATATTTAGAATATTTTTTATTACTTGTACAGTGCGTTTGGCATTTGCATGTGGATCGTAGTTAGATGTACAACGTGGAACATAGTGATGAAGAGTTCCTGAACAAAATATAAGAGTTCATCAATTGCTCATTGATGATCAATCAAGAAGAAGTGAAGAAACTATTTTTTGTCCCTGTAGGCTATGCAAAAATAAGAGAAGATTCCGTAACATAGATCAAATTAAAGATTACATAATTCGTAATGGGTTTAAGCAAAATTATAAAGGGTGGATATGGCATGATGAAAGTATACTTTGTAGAACTAGCTGTAGTAATCATGGGAATTGTAACGACCCGGAATTTTGGACAATATAAATTTAATAATCTGGATTTAAATTTATATTGAATTAATAAATTTTGTTAATAAATTTGAAAATTATTTAATAATCTTCTTTATTTAAATATTTAATGTGTGTATTTATTTTAAAAGAGTTAATAAATTGTTTTCTATTTTTAATGTATATGTATTTATGTATATATTTTAAATAGACAAGTTGTTTTTAGTTAAATTAGTATAGTATAATTTTAATATGTTTTGAAAATAGAAATTGTAATTTATTTTTAATTTGAGCTTTTCAAAATTATTTTAATTAAAATATTATATGTTTTTAAATAAGAGATAAATGTTTTAACTAGTTTAAAATTCATTTTAATTCAAGTTGTATATTAAAATATGTTACAAGCTCTTTTATAAATTTGTTTTAAAGGTTTCTTTTCAAAAGATTAATTTGTATATTATTTTATTTATAATAGTAATACTTGCTTTGTTCTTTAGAGAATTATTTAATACATAATTTTGCATAAGAATTCATTAACAAGGCTTAATATTTATTTAACCTTAATTAAACATATTTATTAATCAAAAAGACAAGTGTACATATATTAAGACTTAAACTAACAAATGTAAACTTATCATCTATTCAAAAGACATGTGTTAATTCTATTTTCTTTTTTTTCTTTTAATTAATTTAAATCTGAAATATACATTCATATCATTTGTGTCTTCATTCATATGCATTTTGTTTCCTTCCTTAATCAAGAAAAGATCAACTTCATTCTCATTCATATTCATATCTGAAACTCTTCAAAATATTCAAAACCTGCATCATACATTCATGCAAACTCCTCAAACCCAAAATTACAACCTGCAAGCATGCATTTCATTCCAAACTCCTCTGTTTCAAAACAAATTTGTATTCTTCAACCATATACAAACTTGCATGTACCATTGAGAAGCAGACATGCATTTCAAACCTTCATCAAGTATAACCTGCATGCAACTCCTCTTTTTAAACTCAAACCTGCATCATGTATAATCAAGAAGCTCTGCAAATTTCAAGTAAAACCTGCATTTCAAACTGAAAGTTTCATTTCCAAAACAAACCTGCAACTCCTCCTTTCCCAAAATTACTACTGCATTTCTTTGATCTAAAACTCAAAAAGCCCTGCATGTTCTTGCAATTGAGAAACAACATTCAAGTTTTAAGAAAAAGCATTAAAAGCCTGCATGCATTAATCTTCAATCTGGAACAAGAGGCTCTGCATTTCAAAGGCCTGCATACATCAAGTAGAAGCTTGCATGTTTTAAAAAGCATCTTGGAACAGAGGTCAGCATGCAAGAAGCCTGCATTTCATAATTTTCAAAATCTGGGCTCTACAAATTGAATCTGTGCTCTGCATTTCAAATTCAAGTGAGTAACACTTTTTAAAATTTAAATAAATTGGTTGCCTAAATATATGTTGTGTATGATATTTAGATTGTATGTTGATTTGTTGCCTGTGCATATGATTTTAAAGGTATTGCTGAGTTGAATGTTTGTGACTGTGCACATATGATTCAAGTTCCAGATTCTTTTACATATAAATTAAAAACAAAATCCTCTTGTCCTTGTTTAAATTTTGTTAAGAATTAAGTTCTGAAGCAAATGTGTAAATTTATAACACAGTATAGTTCAGAAATTTATTTAAGTAAAATAAGTAGGGTGATGCTCTGGAAAATGTAAAACAACAGAGTATGATTTATAAACTTGAAACTCAAACATTAGAAATTTTAAATACAGTATTATAATCTGGAAACTTAAACAAAAGAATGAATTGTGGAACTAAAATCTAATGGTTTAGTTTGGGATGGACACTGCAGAACCCATTTAAACTGAAATTGGGTTTTGGCCAATCTCTGATGACTTTGTTGATTTAAGTGTTTGGGATTCTTGGTGATGGTAGAGCAGTGATCTGGGAATATGGGGAAAATACTAGATGGTGATGTTTTTCATCGAGGAGGTAGTGGTGATAAGATTTAGTCTGTAAACCTAGTTTTAGGGTACTGCAGTAATTTTTCTTTTGTATGGAAGATTTAGGTGACCGAGTGTTAAGATATTCGGGGTGATGGTTGCTTTGGTGTAGAAGTGGTGATTGGCGGCGGTGCTTGGCTTCCTATAGCCGGAGGTGATAGGGAGAATGATTTGACAGGTTTGGATGGAAGTGTCGTGCCTGTTGCAAACAGATTTTGATTGGGGAAACTCGAATCTGATTTCGAGTGTGTTAAGGGATTGTGATGATTGCGAGGTGATGTAAGGGATTAACGGCGACTTGTTCATGGCCTGGGTGGTGGCCGGAGGTGGCTACAGTCACCGTGCATATGCACGGAGCAGAGAAGTATCAGGGAAGGTTGGGTTTGCAGTTTTTTTTTATGCTCGAGCTATACTCGAGTAATTCATTAATTTGCTCGAAGTAATGAAGTGTTTTACTCGAAGTAAAACAGAGAGAGGCTCGGGTCTTCTTTGAATTCAGGTTTTTGAAAACCTGTAAATTTCAATCTAAAAATTTGTTTAAAATCTGATTGCAGGTTTTAAAACAGAATTTAAATCAAATTTAAAAATTGAATTTCAAATGAAATCCAGGTTTGAAATTTTATTTAAATTTTTAAACAAAATGTTTAAATAACTTTAAAAGGTTTAACTAAATTTGAAAGTAAGGTAAAAAGCTTTAAATTTAAGTCGAGGATTCAAACATAAGTTTAAATCTGAAAATAAGATTCAAATTTGAATCCTTGTTTAGAAATAAAGGAAGTTTCAAAATTTAAACTGTTTAAATACAACTTTGAATGTTTAAACATATTTAAAATATGATTTGTATTTTTAAATGAATTTGGGTTTAAATTTCTTTTAACTTCTTTTATAAAATAAGAAAATCTTTAGTATAAGTTTTAAAAGGGTTTTAAGATGTTTTTAAACTTTGATAAGTTAAGTTTTTGATTTCATTTAAAATTTAAAATTTAAAATGTAATTTGAAACCAAATTTTAAGATAAGTTGTTCTAAAATACTTTGTTAATGATAATGTGATCATTAATAAGAAATGTTTTATTTAAAAGTAATTCAAAGTTTTAATGATTTTTGATTCATTAAATTAGTAAGGTAATTTAAATAATTTAATTAATTAATTTGTTTAATTAATTAAAGGTTTGAAAGGAATTAAGGTTAATAAAATTAGTAATTAATTTAAGTTAATTACTTAAGAAAGGTAATTAAGAATTTGTTAATAAGTTAATGAAGGTCATTAACTTATGGTTATTTATTAATTAATTAATGTAATTAATTTTAATAATTAATTAGGTTAATTAATTTAAATAATCAATTAGGAAATTTAATTAAGTATGATTACTTATGGAAATGATTAAAGATATTAATCACTCTTTGTAATTAATTTATTAATTTGATTAGTCTAAATTAATTAACTTTAATTAATTTAGAATAATCATTAAATAAGTGGATAAGTAATCATTGAGAAATAATTACTTAGAGAAGTAATTAAGATAAGAAATTACCTGAGATAATTAATTGAAGTATGGTATTTTGGGATTAATTACTTTGTGTAATTAATGTAAAGATAATTTCTTAATGTAGTGATTAATAATTAATTACTTTGTGTAATTAATTTAAGCATTAATTGATTAAATCATTTTTGAAATGATTAAGTGATGTAATTAATTAAAGGTAATTAATTACAAATGAGATTAATCAAGGATGATTAATAAAAATAATTAATCTAGGAGTGATTAAGGAAGTAATTAAGGTTAGTTGATTACTAAATGTAATAAATCAAGAATGATTAATAATTATGGTTTAATTAAGATTAATTACTTAATGTAATTAATTTAAATAAGTAACTAATTTAAATTTAATTAAGGATCATTAATTAATTAATGATGTAATTAAGGATTAATTAATTAGGATTAATTAATCAATGATAAGTGATTAGGGAGGTAATTAATTAATGTAATTAATTAATTTATGAAGTAATTAAAGGATAATTACTGATTGTGGTTAGGGATAATTAATATTTAAAATTAATTAAAGATAATTACTTGAATGTAATTAAGGAATAATTAATCAAGGGTGATTAATTAATGTGATTAATTTGAGGATAATGATTTAATTGATTGATAATCAATTAATGGTTAAGTAAGCAAGTTTTAAATGGTGAAGTAATTAATTTAATTCATTTTAAATTAATTAAAGATAGCTAATTAATTTAATTCATTTTAAATTAATTAGAGAAGTAATTAATTTAATTCATTTTAAATTAATTTTAGTTGATGTGATTATAGATCTTTGCTTATGAATGGATGTTATGGTTTGACTTGAATGGTTTGAATCTCAGATATGAGATTAGTATTGTGTGATATGGATGCATTGGTTGCATTGTGATGGTGATATGAGTTATCTATGGATGATGATAATGTAGATTATCAAGTTATGATGATAATTTAGATTACCTGCTTATGATAATATTGTTGATTATCTGTTATGATGATGTGAAGTATCTATCTGTGTGTGTATAGATAGTTTAAATTGAATTGTTTTAAACATAAAACAACTTGGACCTAAAAGACACGCTTTGGATTTCAATGAGACCGGGATCGGGTTTCCATATTTGGATATCCGAAAACCACATCGATTCCAATTAACGTTAGGTCGTGAATCTAAGTGGAGCAAGTGAAGACTCGAGGTGTAAGGGCTATACGTCAGTATAACTCTGTGGGTGATTCCGTAATGAGTTTGACGGAATAGTGCTTATAGATTCGAGATGGTGAATCAGAGTGCAAGGGCTATGGTCGTTGACTCTGAGGGTGATTCCAATAATGAGTGCAACGAGATAGTGCCTTCGGTTTCGTTCGAACCCGGAACGAACTTGTATGGATTGAATGCTTTCAGAACATCGTCAGGTGGACGATGAGCATTCTAAGATTTGATGTCCTATAAAGGTAATCGTAGCCTCAAGCCTCATCAACCGGGAATGGCTAAAACAGGGGAGGTGCAGCAAGGCTTCGTGGGTAGCCCCCACTTGAGAGCAAGATTTACCCCTGTCTAGAGGTCCCTTTTATTTCGGCTGTGTGGGGCGGTTGAATCGCGACAACTGCCGGGGTTGTCTTGTTCGGAACTGTTCAGTAAGGAACGGGTCCGGCCTTGTGTTGCAGGGGAGTTAGGGTGGCTCCTCGGTACGGTGATCTAGGCCACGTACTGTGACGGGCGGTACCCCAGTAGCCCTGCCATTGTATGGAATCCAAAATCCAATAAGTGCCGTACGTATTAGTTGTGCCCAACTATGTTGGAATGTGAGATGTAAGCATTTCAGCTATTTCTGTATTTTATTTGAAAACCCTAGACACTATTATAATATCATCGGATTTCCTATCAAATGTTTTGGTTAGCGTAAGGTAAAAACTTTTCCATGTTTATGTGTGGGAAGTCTTACGTGATACCTTTCTTTTTAAAGGATTTTGAAAGTTAAGCAACTTTAACCTGTTACTCACACCAGACCCATGTCTGACCCGGAGTTTATTTTTGTTTTTCATAAACTCTTGGGTACTCAAATTTTTACGAGTAGCCAAGGGATTCAGGTTAGGATTCAGGATTAGCTTTGACGAATTGTGGAGGAGCAATGGAGCAGGAGGCTTCCGCGTTGTAGATATAATAGTCCGCTGTGTTTAGTATCTCTGAGTTATTTGTGATGTTGTATTGAGTTGTAAATACTAGACAGGTGTTTATAACTGTCTAGTATATGTGATGTGTATGCTGTGTATCTCTGATAGATATTGTATATTATGTAAATACTTTTGATTATTAATATAATTTATTCGTTCCGCTGTTTAGATTCTGATGTGTTGTTTCTTCTTTCTTCTCTTTCTTTCTATTCTCTATCCCTTTCTTTCTTATTAGCGATGCAATTTCCTGGAGCTAAGGAGTTGGGTCGTTACAGTGGTATCAGAGCTGAAGGTTAAGCGAGAACCTTGGCTCTGGTGGGATTACTCATTAAGGATAGGGTAAGTGGTACCCTAGGATGAGTTGAGTGTATATATATATGAGAGAGCGTATTTGTAGTTTTGATATATATCCATATATATTTATTATTTCTACCTATCTGTTGGGTTACCTGTTCAGGTATTCCAATATAAGTTATAAAGGTAGATAAGGTAGTTGTGTGTGTAACACGATTACTGCCATTGGTTGGAGTTTGAATGTTGAGGTTGGAAGTGTATTTATCGAGACTGTAGACCTAATACCGTCTCGAGTGAGTTGTGCAGAGTATAGAGATTTAATCGATCTCTGAAGGAGACCTATTAAGTTTCAGAGTCTATCTTTGAAGATGGATGAGTTGAGTTTGGATCTGTCATTTTGGCAGAAGTGTGTGATGGTATTTCGATACCTCAGGAAGTGGTAGCTGCGTGATGAGGTGCAGTAAATATGGATATTTCCGAAGATGTTTTCTTTGGAACAAGTTAAGGAGGTGTGTCTGCTTCGGTGATGTGGCTGAGTTCAGCTAGATGTTTGTGTTTGGCTTTGAGGTCCGAGTTTCTCGAAGAACTTCAGCTAAAGAAGATTTGGCATTGGAGTCAGCAGTACAACTCGGAGTGTCTTTGTTGGCAGGAGTTGACTGGCTGAGTAGTTTCTGAAGGAGGAGTTCAAAAGTAGCAGAATGGATCCAATACTTTATTGGATTGACTATTTAAGAGTAAGCCGTTCTGTTTGGTAAAGAGAGAACAGTTTTCTTTGGAAATTGGTCTCTATTGATTGCAAAAGTGACTTGCGATAGTTTGAGTATTCTTTTGAGGTATTGAAGAATTTTTGGTTGTCTTTTGAGAAGTCGGAGGTTTGTCCACTTCTGAAGATTGAGATTTCTTATCGACCGGATTCCAGGAGTGCTACCGGAGGTTCAGTTAGTATATGGATGGTTCCTTGAGATAGAATTTGGTGAAGCAACTCAGGTGGGAGGAACATCTGAGTTTTCCTTATGGATCTATGGAATCATATTTCTGTGCTGGGTTGTCTGGTCCGTGCTTGTGCTTTTCGTCAGCATTTTCTTCTGTTTCGGATCAGAGTTGTGCAGCGGAAGCAGTTTGGAGGTGTTTCTGTTTTCTTTTCCGGATAAGGAGAAGTTGGTTCTGTTTTCTGTTGTTGAGAAGCAGGGTGTGTGTTCTTCGTTTTTGAGTGATCTTGAGGAGATCATTGGATTTTTTTTTTCAGTCTGTTTCTTATGGAATCAGCAAGAGTTGAGCTGATTAGGAGTGATGTTGGTAGCCTGAAGATTTTTTTTGGATAAGAGGCAGAGAATTTGGATTCTGGAATTGGAGATTTGATTTTGGTTGAGTTTTCTCTGATCCATGGAGCTATAAGTTTGGGAAGCTAGCTCCGTAGTGTTTTGGTTTCTTCTGTGTTTGGTAAGATCAGTGTTTGGTTTTCTAGTGTTGAATTGCCAGTTTGGGTATCTGGGATTCAGTGTGTTTCACGTATCTCTGAGGGAGCTCGTGTTTGATATTTCTGGTTGTAGAACCAGCAGTTTAGGATGGTTTGTTTGTTGAGTCAGACTCGTCTGTAGTCTGATATTCTGTTTAGAATTGTTGTTAGGAGCTCTATACTTTATAGTATTGAATGATTGTATTTTATAGAGTGAGTATCCCGATATATATATATATATATATATATATATATATATATATATATATATACCGGGGAAACTCGTGAAGTTTTATCCAAAATTCTTTTGGATAATTAGATTTGTTCTGATTGTGTGAATTGGTTGCTTTGGTTGTTGGCATATGATTAACATATGCTGTGCTTTAAAATAAATCTGTAATAGATTATTAAATTGCCTTTGTTTTAAATTTCGGGGACGAAATTCTTTTAAGGGGGAAGGATTGTAACGACCCGGAATTTTGGACAATATAAATTTAATAATCTGGATTTAAATTTATATTGAATTAATAAATTTTGTTAATAAATTTGAAAATTATTTAATAATCTTCTTTATTTAAATATTTAATGTGTGTATTTATTTTAAAAGAGTTAATAAATTGTTTTCTATTTTTAATGTATATGTATTTATGTATATATTTTAAATAGACAAGTTGTTTTTAGTTAAATTAGTATAGTATAATTTTAATATGTTTTGAAAATAGAAATTGTAATTTATTTTTAATTTGAGCTTTTCAAAATTATTTTAATTAAAATATTATATGTTTTTAAATAAGAGATAAATGTTTTAACTAGTTTAAAATTCATTTTAATTCAAGTTGTATATTAAAATATGTTACAAGCTCTTTTATAAATTTGTTTTAAAGGTTTCTTTTCAAAAGATTAATTTGTATATTATTTTATTTATAATAGTAATACTTGCTTTGTTCTTTAGAGAATTATTTAATACATAATTTTGCATAAGAATTCATTAACAAGGCTTAATATTTATTTAACCTTAATTAAACATATTTATTAATCAAAAAGACAAGTGTACATATATTAAGACTTAAACTAACAAATGTAAACTTATCATCTATTCAAAAGACATGTGTCAATTCTATTTTCTTTTTTTTCTTTTAATTAATTTAAATCTGAAATATACATTCATATCATTTGTGTCTTCATTCATATGCATTTTGTTTCCTTCCTTAATCAAGAAAAGATCAACTTCATTCTCATTCATATTCATATCTGAAACTCTTCAAAATATTCAAAACCTGCATCATACATTCATGCAAACTCCTCAAACCCAAAATTACAACCTGCAAGCATGCATTTCATTCCAAACTCCTCTGTTTCAAAATAAATTTGTATTCTTCAACCATATACAAACTTGCATGTACCATTGAGAAGCAGACATGCATTTCAAACCTTCATCAAGTATAACCTGCATGCAACTCCTCTTTTTAAACTCAAACCTGCATCATGTATAATCAAGAAGCTCTGCAAATTTCAAGTAAAACCTGCATTTCAAACTGAAAGTTTCATTTCCAAAACAAACCTGCAACTCCTCCTTTCCCAAAATTACTACTGCATTTCTTTGATCTAAAACTCAAAAAGCCCTGCATGTTCTTGCAATTGAGAAACAACATTCAAGTTTTAAGAAAAAGCATTAGAAGCCTGCATGCATTAATCTTCAATCTGGAACAAGAGGCTCTGCATTTCAAAGGCCTGCATACATCAAGTAGAAGCTTGCATGTTTTAAAAAGCATCTTGGAACAGAGGTCAGCATGCAAGAAGCCTGCATTTCATAATTTTCAAAATCTGGGCTCTACAAATTGAATCTGTGCTCTGCATTTCAAATTCAAGTGAGTAACACTTTTTAAAATTTAAATAAATTGGTTGCCTAAATATATGTTGTGTATGATATTTAGATTGTATGTTGATTTGTTGCCTGTGCATATGATTTTAAAGGTATTGCTGAGTTGAATGTTTGTGACTGTGCACATATGATTCAAGTTCCAGATTCTTTTACATATAAATTAAAAACAAAATCCTCTTGTCCTTGTTTAAATTTTGTTAAGAATTAAGTTCTGAAGCAAATGTGTAAATTTATAACACAGTATAGTTCAGAAATTTATTTAAGTAAAATAAGTAGGGTGATGCTCTGGAAAATGTAAAACAACAGAGTATGATTTATAAACTTGAAACTCAAACATTAGAAATTTTAAATACAGTATTATAATCTGGAAACTTAAACAAAAGAATGAATTGTGGAACTAAAATCTAATGGTTTAGTTTGGGATGGACACTGCAGAACCCATTTAAACTGAAATTGGGTTTTGGCCAATCTCTGATGACTTTGTTGATTTAAGTGTTTGGGATTCTTGGTGATGGTAGAGCAGTGATCAGGGAATGTGGGGAAAATACTAGATGGTGATGTTTTTCATCGAGGAGGTAGTGGTGATAAGATTTAGTCTGTAAACCTAGTTTTAGGGTACTGCAGTAATTTTTCTTTTGTATGGAAGATTTAGGTGACCGAGTGTTAAGATATTCGGGGTGATGGTTGCTTTGGTGTAGAAGTGGTGATTGGCGGTGGTGCTTGGCTTCCTATAGCCGGAGGTGATAGGGAGAATGATTTGACAGGTTTGGATGGAAGTGTCGTGCCTGTTGCAAACAGATTTTGATTGGGGAAACTCGAATCTGATTTCGAGTGTGTTAAGGGATTGTGATGATTGCGAGGTGATGTAAGGGATTAACGGCGACTTGTTCATGGCCTGGGTGGTGGCTGGAGGTGGCTACAGTCACCGTGCATATGCACGGAGCAGAGAAGTATCAGGGAAGGTTGGGTTTGCAGTTTTTTTTTTATGCTCGAGTTATACTCGAGTAATTCATTAATTTGCTCGAAGTAATGAAGTGTTTTACTCGAAGTAAAACAGAGAGAGGCTCGGGTCTTCTTTGAATTCAGGTTTTTGAAAACCTGTAAATTTCAATCTAAAAATTTGTTTAAAATCTGATTGCAGGTTTTAAAACAGAATTTAAATCAAATTTAAAAATTGAATTTCAAATGAAATCCAGGTTTGAAATTTTATTTAAATTTTTAAACAAAATGTTTAAATAACTTTAAAAGGGTTTAACTAAATTTGAAAGTAAGGTAAAAAGCTTTAAATTTAAGTCGAGGATTCAAACATAAGTTTAAATCTGAAAATAAGATTCAAATTTGAATCCTTGTTTAGAAATAAAGGAAGTTTCAAAATTTAAACTGTTTAAATACAACTTTGAATGTTTAAACATATTTAAAATATGATTTGTATTTTTAAATGAATTTGGGTTTAAATTTCTTTTAACTTCTTTTATAAAATAAGAAAATCTTTAGTATAAGTTTTAAAAGGGTTTTAAGATGTTTTTAAACTTTGATAAGTTAAGTTTTTGATTTCATTTAAAATTTAAAATTTAAAATGTAATTTGAAACCAAATTTTAAGATAAGTTGTTCTAAAATACTTTGTTAATGATAATGTGATCATTAATAAGAAATGTTTTATTTAAAAGTAATTCAAAGTTTTAATGATTTTTGATTCATTAAATTAGTAAGGTAATTTAAATAATTTAATTAATTAATTTGTTTAATTAATTAAAGGTTTGAAAGGAATTAAGGTTAATAAAATTAGTAATTAATTTAAGTTAATTACTTAAGAAAGGTAATTAAGAATTTGTTAATAAGTTAATGAAGGTCATTAACTTATGGTTATTTATTAATTAATTAATGTAATTAATTTTAATAATTAATTAGGTTAATTAATTTAAATAATCAATTAGGAAATTTAATTAAGTATGATTACTTATGGAAATGATTAAAGATATTAATCACTCTTTGTAATTAATTTATTAATTTGATTAGTCTAAATTAATTAACTTTAATTAATTTAGAATAATCATTAAATAAGTGGATAAGTAATCATTGAGAAATAATTACTTAGAGAAGTAATTAAGATAAGAAATTACCTGAGATAATTAATTGAAGTATGGTATTTTGGGATTAATTACTTTGTGTAATTAATGTAAAGATAATTTCTTAATGTAGTGATTAATAATTAATTACTTTGTGTAATTAATTTAAGCATTAATTGATTAAATCATTTTTGAAATGATTAAGTGATGTAATTAATTAAAGGTAATTAATTACAAATGAGATTAATCAAGGATGATTAATAAAAATAATTAATCTAGGAGTGATTAAGGAAGTAATTAAGGTTAGTTGATTACTAAATGTAATAAATCAAGAATGATTAATAATTATGGTTTAATTAAGATTAATTACTTAATGTAATTAATTTAAATAAGTAACTAATTTAAATTTAATTAAGGATCATTAATTAATTAATGATGTAATTAAGGATTAATTAATTAGGATTAATTAATCAATGATAAGTGATTAGGGAGGTAATTAATTAATGTAATTAATTAATTTATGAAGTAATTAAAGGATAATTACTGATTGTGGTTAGGGATAATTAATATTTAAAATTAATTAAAGATAATTACTTGAATGTAATTAAGGAATAATTAATCAAGGGTGATTAATTAATGTGATTAATTTGAGGATAATGATTTAATTGATTGATAATCAATTAATGGTTAAGTAAGCAAGTTTTAAATGGTGAAGTAATTAATTTAATTCATTTTAAATTAATTAAAGATAGCTAATTAATTTAATTCATTTTAAATTAATTAGAGAAGTAATTAATTTAATTCATTTTAAATTAATTTTAGTTGATGTGATTATAGATCTTTGCTTATGAATGGATGTTATGGTTTGACTTGAATGGTTTGAATCTCAGATATGAGATTAGTATTGTGTGATATGGATGCATTGGTTGCATTGTGATGGTGATATGAGTTATCTATGGATGATGATAATGTAGATTATCAAGTTATGATGATAATTTAGATTACCTGCTTATGATAATATTGTTGATTATCTGTTATGATGATGTGAAGTATCTATCTGTGTGTGTATAGATAGTTTAAATTGAATTGTTTTAAACATAAAACAACTTGGACCTAAAAGACACGCTTTGGATTTCGATGAGACCGGGATCGGGTTTCCATATTTGGATATCCGAAAACCACATCGATTCCAATTAACGTTAGGTCATGAATCTAAGTGGAGCAAGTGAAGACTCGAGGTGTAAGGGCTATACGTCGGTATAACTCTGTGGGTGATTCCGTAATGAGTTTGACGGAATAGTGCTTATAGATTCGAGATGGTGAATCAGAGTGCAAGGGCTATGGTCGTTGACTCTGAGGGTGATTCCAATAATGAGTGCAACGAGATAGTGCCTTCGGTTTCGTTCGAACCCGGAACGAACTTGTATGGATTGAATGCTTTCAGAACATCGTCAGGTGGACGATGAGCATTCTAAGATTTGATGTCCTATAAAGGTAATCGTAGCCTCAAGCCTCATCAACCGGGAATGGCTAAAACAGGGGAGGTGCAGCAAGGCTTCGTGGGTAGCCCCCACTTGAGAGCAAGATTTACCCCTGTCTAGAGGTCCCTTTTATTTCGGCTGTGTGGGGCGGTTGAATCGCGACAACTGCCGGGGTTGTCTTGTTCGGAACTGTTCAGTAAGGAACGGGTCCGGCCTTGTGTTGCAGGGGAGTTAGGGTGGCTCCTCGGTACGGTGATCTAGGCCACGTACTGTGACGGGCGGTACCCCAGTAGCCCTGCCATTGTATGGAATCCAAAATCCAATAAGTGCCGTACGTATTAGTTGTGCCCAACTATGTTGGAATGTGAGATGTAAGCATTTCAGCTATTTCTGTATTTTATTTGAAAACCCTAGACACTATTATAATATCATCGGATTTCCTATCAAATGTTTTGGTTAGCGTAAGGTAAAAACTTTTCCATGTTTATGTGTGGGAAGTCTTACGTGATACCTTTCTTTTTAAAGGATTTTGAAAGTTAAGCAACTTTAACCTGTTACTCACACCAGACCCATGTCTGACCCGGAGTTTATTTTTGTTTTTCATAAACTCTTGGGTACTCAAATTTTTACGAGTAGCCAAGGGATTCAGGTTAGGATTCAGGATTAGCTTTGACGAATTGTGGAGGAGCAATGGAGCAGGAGGCTTCCGCGTTGTAGATATAATAGTCCGCTGTGTTTAGTATCTCTGAGTTATTTGTGATGTTGTATTGAGTTGTAAATACTAGACAGGTGTTTATAACTGTCTAGTATATGTGATGTGTATGCTGTGTATCTCTGATAGATATTGTATATTATGTAAATACTTTTGATTATTAATATAATTTATTCGTTCCGCTGTTTAGATTCTGATGTGTTGTTTCTTCTTTCTTCTCTTTCTTTCTATTCTCTATCCCTTTCTTTCTTATTAGCGATGCAATTTCCTGGAGCTAAGGAGTTGGGTCGTTACAGTGGTATCAGAGCTGAAGGTTAAGCGAGAACCTTGGCTCTGGTGGGATTACTCATTAAGGATAGGGTAAGTGGTACCCTAGGATGAGTTGAGTGTATATATATATGAGAGAGCGTATTTGTAGTTTTGATATATATCCATATATATTTATTATTTCTACCTATCTGTTGGGTTACCTGTTCAGGTATTCCAATATAAGTTATAAAGGTAGATAAGGTAGTTGTGTGTGTAACACGATTACTGCCATTGGTTGGAGTTTGAATGTTGAGGTTGGAAGTGTATTTATCGAGACTGTAGACCTAATACCGTCTCGAGTGAGTTGTGCAGAGTATAGAGATTTAATCGATCTCTGAAGGAGACCTATTAAGTTTCAGAGTCTATCTTTGAAGATGGATGAGTTGAGTTTGGATCTGTCATTTTGGCAGAAGTGTGTGATGGTATTTCGATACCTCAGGAAGTGGTAGCTGCGTGATGAGGTGCAGTAAATATGGATATTTCCGAAGATGTTTTCTTTGGAACAAGTTAAGGAGGTGTGTCTGCTTCGGTGATGTGGCTGAGTTCAGCTAGATGTTTGTGTTTGGCTTTGAGGTCCGAGTTTCTCGAAGAACTTCAGCTAAAGAAGATTTGGCATTGGAGTCAGCAGTACAACTCGGAGTGTCTTTGTTGGCAGGAGTTGACTGGCTGAGTAGTTTCTGAAGGAGGAGTTCAAAAGTAGCAGAATGGATCCAATACTTTATTGGATTGACTATTTAAGAGTAAGCCGTTCTGTTTGGTAAAGAGAGAACAGTTTTCTTTGGAAATTGGTCTCTATTGATTGCAAAAGTGACTTGCGATAGTTTGAGTATTCTTTTGAGGTATTGAAGAATTTTTGGTTGTCTTTTGAGAAGTCGGAGGTTTGTCCACTTCTGAAGATTGAGATTTCTTATCGACCGGATTCCAGGAGTGCTACCGGAGGTTCAGTTAGTATATGGATGGTTCCTTGAGATAGAATTTGGTGAAGCAACTCAGGTGGGAGGAACATCTGAGTTTTCCTTATGGATCTATGGAATCATATTTCTGTGCTGGGTTGTCTGGTCCGTGCTTGTGCTTTTCGTCAGCATTTTCTTCTGTTTCGGATCAGAGTTGTGCAGCGGAAGCAGTTTGGAGGTGTTTCTGTTTTCTTTTCCGGATAAGGAGAAGTTGGTTCTGTTTTCTGTTGTTGAGAAGCAGGGTGTGTGTTCTTCGTTTTTGAGTGATCTTGAGGAGATCATTGGATTGTTTTTTTCAGTCTGTTTCTTATGGAATCAGCAAGAGTTGAGCTGATTAGGAGTGATGTTGGTAGCCTGAAGATTTTTTTTGGATAAGAGGCAGAGAATTTGGATTCTGGAATTGGAGATTTGATTTTGGTTGAGTTTTCTCTGATCCATGGAGCTATAAGTTTGGGAAGCTAGCTCCGTAGTGTTTTGGTTTCTTCTGTGTTTGGTAAGATCAGTGTTTGGTTTTCTAGTGTTGAATTGCCAGTTTGGGTATCTGGGATTCAGTGTGTTTCACGTATCTCTGAGGGAGCTCGTGTTTGATATTTCTGGTTGTAGAACCAGCAGTTTAGGATGGTTTGTTTGTTGAGTCAGACTCGTCTGTAGTCTGATATTCTGTTTAGAATTGTTGTTAGGAGCTCTATACTTTATAGTATTGAATGATTGTATTTTATAGAGTGAGTATCCCGATATATATATATATATATATATATATATATATATATATATATATATATATATATATATATATATATATATATATATATATATACCGGGGAAACTCGTGAAGTTTTATCCAAAATTCTTTTGGATAATTAGATTTGTTCTGATTGTGTGAATTGGTTGCTTTGGTTGTTGGCATATGATTAACATATGCTGTGCTTTAAAATAAATCTGTAATAGATTATTAAATTGCCTTTGTTTTAAATTTCGGGGACGAAATTCTTTTAAGGGGGAAGGATTGTAACGACCCGGAATTTTGGACAATATAAATTTAATAATCTGGATTTAAATTTATATTGAATTAATAAATTTTGTTAATAAATTTGAAAATTATTTAATAATCTTCTTTATTTAAATATTTAATGTGTGTATTTATTTTAAAAGAGTTAATAAATTGTTTTCTATTTTTAATGTATATGTATTTATGTATATATTTTAAATAGACAAGTTGTTTTTAGTTAAATTAGTATAGTATAATTTTAATATGTTTTGAAAATAGAAATTGTAATTTATTTTTAATTTGAGCTTTTCAAAATTATTTTAATTAAAATATTATATGTTTTTAAATAAGAGATAAATGTTTTAACTAGTTTAAAATTCATTTTAATTCAAGTTGTATATTAAAATATGTTACAAGCTCTTTTATAAATTTGTTTTAAAGGTTTCTTTTCAAAAGATTAATTTGTATATTATTTTATTTATAATAGTAATAGTTGCTTTGTTCTTTAGAGAATTATTTAATACATAATTTTGCATAAGAATTCATTAACAAGGCTTAATATTTATTTAACCTTAATTAAACATATTTATTAATCAAAAAGACAAGTGTACATATATTAAGACTTAAACTAACAAATGTAAACTTATCATCTATTCAAAAGACATGTGTCAATTCTATTTTCTTTTTTTTCTTTTAATTAATTTAAATCTGAAATATACATTCATATCATTTGTGTCTTCATTCATATGCATTTTGTTTCCTTCCTTAATCAAGAAAAGATCAACTTCATTCTCATTCATATTCATATCTGAAACTCTTCAAAATATTCAAAACCTGCATCATACATTCATGCAAACTCCTCAAACCCAAAATTACAACCTGCAAGCATGCATTTCATTCCAAACTCCTCTGTTTCAAAATAAATTTGTATTCTTCAACCATATACAAACTTGCATGTACCATTGAGAAGCAGACATGCATTTCAAACCTTCATCAAGTATAACCTGCATGCAACTCCTCTTTTTAAACTCAAACCTGCATCATGTATAATCAAGAAGCTCTGCAAATTTCAAGTAAAACCTGCATTTCAAACTGAAAGTTTCATTTCCAAAACAAACCTGCAACTCCTCCTTTCCCAAAATTACTACTGCATTTCTTTGATCTAAAACTCAAAAAGCCCTGCATGTTCTTGCAATTGAGAAACAACATTCAAGTTTTAAGAAAAAGCATTAGAAGCCTGCATGCATTAATCTTCAATCTGGAACAAGAGGCTCTGCATTTCAAAGGCCTGCATACATCAAGTAGAAGCTTGCATGTTTTAAAAAGCATCTTGGAACAGAGGTCAGCATGCAAGAAGCCTGCATTTCATAATTTTCAAAATCTGGGCTCTACAAATTGAATCTGTGCTCTGCATTTCAAATTCAAGTGAGTAACACTTTTTAAAATTTAAATAAATTGGTTGCCTAAATATATGTTGTGTATGATATTTAGATTGTATGTTGATTTGTTGCCTGTGCATATGATTTTAAAGGTATTGCTGAGTTGAATGTTTGTGACTGTGCACATATGATTCAAGTTCCAGATTCTTTTACACATAAATTAAAAACAAAATCCTCTTGTCCTTGTTTAAATTTTGTTAAGAATTAAGTTCTGAAGCAAATGTGTAAATTTATAACACAGTATAGTTCAGAAATTTATTTAAGTAAAATAAGTAGGGTGATGCTCTGGAAAATGTAAAACAACAGAGTATGATTTATAAACTTGAAACTCAAACATTAGAAATTTTAAATACAGTATTATAATCTGGAAACTTAAACAAAAGAATGAATTGTGGAACTAAAATCTAATGGTTTAGTTTGGGATGGACACTGCAGAACCCATTTAAACTGAAATTGGGTTTTGGCCAATCTCTGATGACTTTGTTGATTTAAGTGTTTGGGATTCTTGGTGATGGTAGAGCAGTGATCAGGGAATGTGGGGAAAATACTAGATGGTGATGTTTTTCATCGAGGAGGTAGTGGTGATAAGATTTAGTCTGTAAACCTAGTTTTAGGGTACTGCAGTAATTTTTCTTTTGTATGGAAGATTTAGGTGACCGAGTGTTAAGATATTCGGGGTGATGGTTGCTTTGGTGTAGAAGTGGTGATTGGCGGTGGTGCTTGGCTTCCTATAGCCGGAGGTGATAGGGAGAATGATTTGACAGGTTTGGATGGAAGTGTCGTGCCTGTTGCAAACAGATTTTGATTGGGGAAACTCGAATCTGATTTCGAGTGTGTTAAGGGATTGTGATGATTGCGAGGTGATGTAAGGGATTAACGGCGACTTGTTCATGGCCTGGGTGGTGGCTGGAGGTGGCTACAGTCACCGTGCATATGCACGGAGCAGAGAAGTATCAGGGAAGGTTGGGTTTGCAGTTTTTTTTTATGCTCGAGTTATACTCGAGTAATTCATTAATTTGCTCGAAGTAATGAAGTGTTTTACTCGAAGTAAAACAGAGAGAGGCTCGGGTCTTCTTTGAATTCAGGTTTTTGAAAACCTGTAAATTTCAATCTAAAAATTTGTTTAAAATCTGATTGCAGGTTTTAAAACAGAATTTAAATCAAATTTAAAAATTGAATTTCAAATGAAATCCAGGTTTGAAATTTTATTTAAATTTTTAAACAAAATGTTTAAATAACTTTAAAAGGGTTTAACTAAATTTGAAAGTAAGGTAAAAAGCTTTAAATTTAAGTCGAGGATTCAAACATAAGTTTAAATCTGAAAATAAGATTCAAATTTGAATCCTTGTTTAGAAATAAAGGAAGTTTCAAAATTTAAACTGTTTAAATACAACTTTGAATGTTTAAACATATTTAAAATATGATTTGTATTTTTAAATGAATTTGGGTTTAAATTTCTTTTAACTTCTTTTATAAAATAAGAAAATCTTTAGTATAAGTTTTAAAAGGGTTTTAAGATGTTTTTAAACTTTGATAAGTTAAGTTTTTGATTTCATTTAAAATTTAAAATTTAAAATGTAATTTGAAACCAAATTTTAAGATAAGTTGTTCTAAAATACTTTGTTAATGATAATGTGATCATTAATAAGAAATGTTTTATTTAAAAGTAATTCAAAGTTTTAATGATTTTTGATTCATTAAATTAGTAAGGTAATTTAAATAATTTAATTAATTAATTTGTTTAATTAATTAAAGGTTTGAAAGGAATTAAGGTTAATAAAATTAGTAATTAATTTAAGTTAATTACTTAAGAAAGGTAATTAAGAATTTGTTAATAAGTTAATGAAGGTCATTAACTTATGGTTATTTATTAATTAATTAATGTAATTAATTTTAATAATTAATTAGGTTAATTAATTTAAATAATCAATTAGGAAATTTAATTAAGTATGATTACTTATGGAAATGATTAAAGATATTAATCACTCTTTGTAATTAATTTATTAATTTGATTAGTCTAAATTAATTAACTTTAATTAATTTAGAATAATCATTAAATAAGTGGATAAGTAATCATTGAGAAATAATTACTTAGAGAAGTAATTAAGATAAGAAATTACCTGAGATAATTAATTGAAGTATGGTATTTTGGGATTAATTACTTTGTGTAATTAATGTAAAGATAATTTCTTAATGTAGTGATTAATAATTAATTACTTTGTGTAATTAATTTAAGCATTAATTGATTAAATCATTTTTGAAATGATTAAGTGATGTAATTAATTAAAGGTAATTAATTACAAATGAGATTAATCAAGGATGATTAATAAAAATAATTAATCTAGGAGTGATTAAGGAAGTAATTAAGGTTAGTTGATTACTAAATGTAATAAATCAAGAATGATTAATAATTATGGTTTAATTAAGATTAATTACTTAATGTAATTAATTTAAATAAGTAACTAATTTAAATTTAATTAAGGATCATTAATTAATTAATGATGTAATTAAGGATTAATTAATTAGGATTAATTAATCAATGATAAGTGATTAGGGAGGTAATTAATTAATGTAATTAATTAATTTATGAAGTAATTAAAGGATAATTACTGATTGTGGTTAGGGATAATTAATATTTAAAATTAATTAAAGATAATTACTTGAATGTAATTAAGGAATAATTAATCAAGGGTGATTAATTAATGTGATTAATTTGAGGATAATGATTTAATTGATTGATAATCAATTAATGGTTAAGTAAGCAAGTTTTAAATGGTGAAGTAATTAATTTAATTCATTTTAAATTAATTAAAGATAGCTAATTAATTTAATTCATTTTAAATTAATTAGAGAAGTAATTAATTTAATTCATTTTAAATTAATTTTAGTTGATGTGATTATAGATCTTTGCTTATGAATGGATGTTATGGTTTGACTTGAATGGTTTGAATCTCAGATATGAGATTAGTATTGTGTGATATGGATGCATTGGTTGCATTGTGATGGTGATATGAGTTATCTATGGATGATGATAATGTAGATTATCAAGTTATGATGATAATTTAGATTACCTGCTTATGATAATATTGTTGATTATCTGTTATGATGATGTGAAGTATCTATCTGTGTGTGTATAGATAGTTTAAATTGAATTGTTTTAAACATAAAACAACTTGGACCTAAAAGACACGCTTTGGATTTCGATGAGACCGGGATCGGGTTTCCATATTTGGATATCCGAAAACCACATCGATTCCAATTAACGTTAGGTCATGAATCTAAGTGGAGCAAGTGAAGACTCGAGGTGTAAGGGCTATACGTCGGTATAACTCTGTGGGTGATTCCGTAATGAGTTTGACGGAATAGTGCTTATAGATTCGAGATGGTGAATCAGAGTGCAAGGGCTATGGTCGTTGACTCTGAGGGTGATTCCAATAATGAGTGCAACGAGATAGTGCCTTCGGTTTCGTTCGAACCCGGAACGAACTTGTATGGATTGAATGCTTTCAGAACATCGTCAGGTGGACGATGAGCATTCTAAGATTTGATGTCCTATAAAGGTAATCGTAGCCTCAAGCCTCATCAACCGGGAATGGCTAAAACAGGGGAGGTGCAGCAAGGCTTCGTGGGTAGCCCCCACTTGAGAGCAAGATTTACCCCTGTCTAGAGGTCCCTTTTATTTCGGCTGTGTGGGGCGGTTGAATCGCGACAACTGCCGGGGTTGTCTTGTTCGGAACTGTTCAGTAAGGAACGGGTCCGGCCTTGTGTTGCAGGGGAGTTAGGGTGGCTCCTCGGTACGGTGATCTAGGCCACGTACTGTGACGGGCGGTACCCCAGTAGCCCTGCCATTGTATGGAATCCAAAATCCAATAAGTGCCGTACGTATTAGTTGTGCCCAACTATGTTGGAATGTGAGATGTAAGCATTTCAGCTATTTCTGTATTTTATTTGAAAACCCTAGACACTATTATAATATCATCGGATTTCCTATCAAATGTTTTGGTTAGCGTAAGGTAAAAACTTTTCCATGTTTATGTGTGGGAAGTCTTACGTGATACCTTTCTTTTTAAAGGATTTTGAAAGTTAAGCAACTTTAACCTGTTACTCACACCAGACCCATGTCTGACCCGGAGTTTATTTTTGTTTTTCATAAACTCTTGGGTACTCAAATTTTTACGAGTAGCCAAGGGATTCAGGTTAGGATTCAGGATTAGCTTTGACGAATTGTGGAGGAGCAATGGAGCAGGAGGCTTCCGCGTTGTAGATATAATAGTCCGCTGTGTTTAGTATCTCTGAGTTATTTGTGATGTTGTATTGAGTTGTAAATACTAGACAGGTGTTTATAACTGTCTAGTATATGTGATGTGTATGTTGTGTATCTCTGATAGATATTGTATATTATGTAAATACTTTTGATTATTAATATAATTTATTCGTTCCGCTGTTTAGATTCTGATGTGTTGTTTCTTCTTTCTTCTCTTTCTTTCTATTCTCTATCCCTTTCTTTCTTATTAGCGATGCAATTTCCTGGAGCTAAGGAGTTGGGTCGTTACAGGAATGATGAGAATGACTAAGGAGATAACGTAAATAATGAAGTAAATGCCGAGAATGATTGTGTTCATGAGATGTTTCATGATGCTGATTAACATTTTATGGAAGAGCCAAAGTTGTGCGAAAGATTATTAATCGATGCTGAGAAGTCTTTGCTCCCTAATTGTGTTATCTTCACAATACTGTCGGTTGTGCTTAAGCTTTTCAATTTAAAATCAAAGCATGTGCGGAGTGATAAAAGTTTTACATCGTTGCGGAACTTCTGAAAGACATGCTTTTGGAAGGTAATGAGCTTCGGTTGTTTATTAAAGACCAAAACAAATTAATAGCAAAAGATCGACATTTGCTTCGGTCGTTTATTTTATTAAAAACCAAAGCAAATGATAGTCTTTTGTTTTGGTCATTAATAAAAAGACAAAGCAAAAGACCTCATTTGCTTTGGTCAAACAACCGAACCAAATAAAATTGGCCTTTTGCATCATCTTCATTTGCTTCGGTCGTTGAACTGAAGCGACATGAGTAAAATGACCGAAAAAAATGACATGTTTTCTACTAGTAAATATTATAATACACCTCACACGACAAGTCAGAAATCCAAGTAATATAATATTTGCGCATAATTTAGAATAATTCAATGATGTCCGAGTATTTACTTCAATGAATAATGCCCGGCGAAATACAATTATACACAACACCCGTTGTCAGTGGACATTAAATAAATTTTCACTTCACTTAATAATTCACCGTCTCTTAATTTTACTTCAATTTGTTATTCTTCATTTTCATTATTTTGTGGTTCAGCACAATGAATAATTTGAATTCATCTCATTTGTAGCAATCTAATCAAAAACCATCCATACAGACATCAAAATATTATTTAACTAGTAACCAATGTAGGGTTGTATTTAAATATATTTCACTTTAAGTTTTCTCCTCTTTTTATAAAAACACTTTAATTTGATTTAACAAAACACTCTTTTATTTATTTTCTTGTTTTAAAATAATAATTACTTATTCTCTCATCTAAAATGATAATCCATATTTTTAAATAACTTTTTTGGGTTCAAAGAAACGTTTGTTCGAACTCATCAATAAATTTAAAGCCCTTAAAATCCTTGCATTTATAATTTCCACTTCCATAATATGGAATACTACGGAGAAATTTGTATTTTCCAAATACCTTTAAAACATCACATAAAAAGAATATTTTCAGTCCAAAAATATTTCCAAACCCACATATATAATTCCAAAATCAATATTTAAAATTCTCATTTATTTTTAGCTCCTTTTAAAACTATTAATCCATCAAATTAAAATTATATAACAAACACAAAAATGTATATTGCTTCCAAAAACTCACTTAACAATATCTATAACAAATCTCATAAATGATAATTTCCATTCAATAAATAAATTCCATTAAACTTAGAATTACTTCGAAATATTTTTTTATAAATTTCCTGTCTGTTAAATCTAAATTAACTTATCAATATGAAAATATAGATTTCAATATCATTTCATAAATAAACTTCTAATATTTTTATGATTAACTATAAATAAATAAAACTTCAAAATTTGCTTATTTAATAAAATCCCAAAACTCATCACTTTTTAAATAATTTTTTATGCGCATAATCCTCAAAATTATTTTGTTTTTACTCCCAAAATCATTCTGCTTCTAGTGGTTTCCATTATTACACCATCTTTAATATTAAATATGAAATTCATTTTAAAAATCACTATTCATTTCCAAAATAATTTATACACTTCCAATTTTCATTTTTTAATTCATTTACTACATTTTCAAAAAAAATCAAATGTTATTTGATTATTTGCAAACATCTATTTATTACCCATACATCGCACGATGGGGGTATAATCAACAATCAACCAATAGCAATAACAAGTAAATCATTATTCGTAGTACAATTCCATCTAATTCAAACTATTTCAACCATAAATCATCATTAAATAACAATTTCATTCAATTAATCTATATAAACCAAGCACTCATGATCAAATCAATCAATAATAATAGTAGATATGATCATTCAAAATGATAATCGACGATAGTTGTGAGTTAAGAAAATAACACTAAGCGAAGCTTGGAATTCCCAAATCAAAACCTAAATTACTCAAGTCCTTGTATAATTGCCTTCCTGCATCATCATTAAAAGCACTAGCTACGCACACAAAGCCCAAGCAGCAGCACTCGCCTCCGCCACGTCGACCACAACTCCACTGTCACTGCCATTAATTGCCTACTCATCCATCTCTAGCCACTCCCTTTCCTCGAAACACACGAGCCCAGGTCACCTTCCCTCGGTCGCCACCCTTTTCAACATCACAGCCTCTAAAATTGCCCATGTTCCCGACGTTGCCTGTGACGCCCCACCTCTATACCCACGCTAGCCAAGAACACTACGGAGAATGCTATCGACTAGCACGGAGAATAAGGCTGTTGAGGAGCGACCATCCGTGTAATTGCTTTGTGCGAGCATCGATATATCGGATAGTATAACATGCATTTCTTTATTCAAGAGGGAAGTCCGATATACCGACACAAACTCAAAGCTACTACACAGTGGCTATAATATCTTCAGAAACAAATATAGAAATAAACATAACATAAATCAGTCACAGACAGTTCATATCACAAAGGCGGAAATAGATATGAATACTACACTAGGAAGTGTACATCAGAGTAGTGGTCTAAAAAGATCCACAATATCACAAAAGAATAGTTACATGAACTACACAAAAGAATAAGTATACATTATGGAGTCCATATCTCAAATGTATACAACAAAAACTACTAATCTAAATAGTTAACCAAAAGTCAGAGAAATAAATCCCAAGAGAGAAGTCAAGCAGAAGCACCTGTAACATCTCGGTCTGACCCGAGTATTATTTAATAAGAAAATAATAAACAGATCTGTCTAACTATAAATATCAGATGAAACGATATAGAATAAGAGATATGACTAAACACATAATAATCACAATGCCAAGTTGTGGTATATATAATTAGTTGAAAATCATCAAGAGATTAATCAATGTCACCAAATCTACACAAGAATCAAAGAAACGTCATACTCCTTATTTCGTTCACCAAACCATAAATATTGACGATAATATCAATGTCAATCACAAAAGTCAATGACACACAAATTCCAGAATTCAATACACGAAATCCAGGAAATCACAAAAGTCAATGACGCACAAATTCACCAATGCACAAATATCGATAAGGCTTATCAATAGAAATCACGAAAATTGGTGAAGTACAAATTCTAGAAATCATCTCAAGAAATCCAGAAATCACAAAAGGGGGAGGCCTATCACAAACGGGAGCATAAAGCTCACCAACACGTGTATCACAAACGGAACGCTAATTCCATGGTTGCTAACCATCACAAATTGAGCCGAAGCTCCACAAACGGCCCGAAGACCATGGTTTGCTACCCCACCAAATTGAGTCAAAACTCCACAAAACGGGGTTTAGTCTCCCTCGTAGACAAAGAGACATCGCACTTTGCTAGTCTAAATCACAAAGATGATCGTCATGATCAACGAGAAGTGTCAATTACACTAAGCTAGTAAATATATGAGTTTAGCTTCATGTCCCATAACCACTTGCTTAACTTAAATATTTACGAACAAACTGTAGATTTCCACTAGAAAATTGTCACAAGAGATTCAATCGAACAAGTCCAAGGATTAACCGATGAAGTAAACGTAAGCGTTTCATACCACTCGTTTTACTAAGCCGTTTAATTAGATTTCTCGTACGAGTGAGGTAAAGGTTTGTATATACTAATAGATTGGAAAATGGTTTAAGAAACGAGCTTTGTACTAAAATAGTGTTGAAATCATTTGAAGAAAGAGTTTTGATATTTACTACTAGTATAGAAAACCTTTATATTTTTAAAGTGACAAATCACAAAGAAGATTGTAAGAACAATCAATCACTAAAATTCACATTCGAAGACGTGAATAAAATCCAAAGAAACCGATAAAGAATCCATCGAAATTGTAACGACCCAGAATTTTTATTTATCTAAATTTGAATATTTAATTAATTTTAAATATTAATAAGTGAAATTATAAGTCGAATAAATTTTATTTCGAATAATTGGATTTAATTGGATAATTAAATCGATAATTTAATATGTTAAATTATGGAAATAATTGAAAATTGGGTTAAATATGATTGAAAATGATTTTTAAAATTTTATTTTATCATATTGGAGTTAGAACGATATTTTAGAACTTTTAAAATTGAATTAAAAGTTAATTTGTGAAAATTGAATATTTTAATATTTAATCGACTAGTGAAAATAGCCAATTTTTGAACAGTCTCAGAATTGGACGAGACTAGTTTCATTGGATCCGTAATAGTTTGTTATTACCGGATTTCAATTTTCGTAGCAATCGGAGTTATCGTTTGATCGTGGCAGCTCGAAATGCATCGAAATTGTTTTTAATATTAATTTGGCGAGTTAAAATAGCCATTTTTCAAACTGTCTCGGATTTCGACGAAACCAGTTTCAACTGATCCGTAATGTGATAATATTCTAAGGTTTCAAATTTAGTGTCAATTGGATTTACCGTTTGTCCGGTGCAAGCTAAAACGCTTAGAAAATCGTTTAAATTGGTTTAATTTAAATTGAACGTTTATTGCCATAACTCGCACAGATGTCTGAATTAGCTTGCGAAACCTATTCCATTTTGTCCGGAACACGGGGTAAACCCTATAAACGCTGGTCACCGCGCGTAAATCGGAGTTCGGAAAATCCGGAATGAATAGTGTCGTTCAAACTTCTATAAATAGACCCTTGCCTCTTTACAGATTAAAAAAAAAACCCCTAACCCTAAATTGTTCAGCCGCCACCCTTAGCAACCAATGGCCGAAAACAACCCACGTTCTTCTCTCCAAATCTCTACATCCATCAACAATCGTCAGAAACTTTCAACTGCAAACTTGTAGAGCTTCGCGAGCTCTACGATTTCAACGGTCAAGATTGCAAAAGGATTAATGGATTGGCGGCAAATCGAGATGGAAGGGGGGCCGAACGCGCACATTTTTCAACCTGAATAGGAGGCCGAGCTTCATGAGATTCACGCCGAAGGTGGCTCTGGGGGAGGCGCACGTGGTGGAGCTCCTTGATCGTGTTCATGTTGCTCGTGAAAATCGAAAAATTTAACCCTAATTTCTATTGATGGGTTCGGCTTGCTACTGGGAGCATGCGTACGTGAGTGATGAGGGAGATGGTGCGTTCTACGGTCATGATTTGCAGGTTGGAGGGATCTACGGCTATGGATAGTGTAGGTTAAAATATAAAAAAATTAATTTGTAAATTAGTTTATATAAATTCATAAAACTTGTAAAATCCATATCTTTTTCATACGCGGTCGAAAACGCGCGAAACAGGAAGCATTGGAATCGTATGGACGAGTACTACGCTATGGAATTGGATTGGAGTCATTTGGAGTTAGTGAGAATTTCGGGTTAAATTAAACGCGCGTTTAATTTTATTCGAAATAAATCGCTAAAACGAATTTGAAATCAAGGTGAGAACTTCTCACTCAATCGAATCAGTTTCGATTTTAATTTTAAATAGTTAGATTTAAAATATTTGAATGCATGTTTGAATGATAATTGTTATCTATTGATTGTTAAAATAGACATTATGCGCCGTTAGTAAGCGGATGTTATTTATTAAAAACATATACCGCGAATATTTCATAAACAGTGAAATTGGTATTATATATAATTGCAATATATATATATATATATATTGGCAAATGTATATATTGCAGTTATTGATTTCCCGCATTGTATAGCGGATGAGACCCTATTGCGCTGTCTATTAAGCGGATAATATTTAAATCCCATATACCGCGATAATTCCGTACTGGAGCGGAATTAGTATTGTGCTAATGTTTTTGGATGCAGGAAAACAGGTTAGAGGGATCCAACTGGATTCCTCAACAGTATTTATTTGATTATGGATATTTTGATATTCGTTGATTATCATATCGATATATGATATCGTTGTTGTCGTGATTGACTATTTGGTGTGTAGCATCATTGGACCAAATTGTGGAATTTTAAAAGGATTATTAAAGTGATTTTTGAAAATATACTATGTTTTTGGAATTGATCCATTATAAATAAATAAACGTTATAATTTTAATGTTATAAAAATTATGATTTTTGAGAAAAATAGTTAAAAGTTGATTTTTGAAAATATGGGGTTAATGATTTTATAAAATAGTTTAAATTGGGATTTTTGAATTTATTATAAAAGTTTAAATATAGGATTTATGAAATTTGATTATTTTATAAACCAAAGAGAATGATGAAATTATAAAGGAGTTTAAAGATGTTTTAAAAGAATAATAGTATAAATTGATTTATATAAAAGATTTATAAATTGTTAATTTATAAATTAAAATATTGGAATTATAAAACGAGTTTTTATAAGTGTTAGAATGAATTGTGAATGAATTTCATAAATGAATGAAATTTATAGAATTATAAACGGTGAAGTTATAAATGGAATTTTATAAGCAGTAGGTTTATAAAATTTGTAAAGTTATTAAAGGAACGATTTTGCAAATAAATAAATTGTAAATATTTAACTTATAATATGAACTTTTGGTTTATAATTGATTTATGAATTGAATAGGTTAATAAAAGAGATTTATAAAGGAAGTTGTTATAAAATAAATAGAAATGGAATTTATAAACATTGTTTTATAAATCCGCAAACAACTTATTTGGATAAGTTAATTTTTATAACTTATTTATGGAGTTATATTTACGTTTTAGACAGTGAATAATCCTTTAAAATAAAGTGTATAGAAAGGATGAAATTGGTTAACGAAGTATATTCACGTTTTTGAATAATGAATAATATGTTAAAGAAAATATTTAGGATGTGATATTTTAAACAGAATTAAAATGATCTAACGATGTTTTAAAATGTGTTAAGATTCGAAACCATAGATTTCAACATTTATTGTTGAAATAGACGTTTTCGAGAAATAGAAGGAAATGGTGGACTATAACACTGTTGTTATAGTAAATGATTTCCGAAAGGAAATGTTTTGTATAGTATTGGGATTTATATATCTATTTTAATTTCGAATCCCTATACTAGTGTTTTTGGGTTGTCGTAACGATGTTTTACGCAACATTCGTTTTGACCCAAATAAATATGTTTAAGAGAATGATTTCCTTAAAGAATGAAATATATACTAAATTTCGATTTAATTATATTGAATATTTTCCAAGTGTTGAAAATAAATGGATTTGAGAATTACTTAATAAGTAAGTATGGAAATGTTTTCCAATAATAAGTGAATATTTTGAGAATTTATCTTTTTGAAGATAATTTAAAAATGAATAATTGAAATCGTATATTCGTAGATATTTTGGAATGTAAATTCACTATGGAATTTATAAAAGAAAGGGGAATTTGTTTAAAAATAAATATTGATTTATTTTTGAAGTATTGAAATTTTATATCTTGTAAAGATATTTTTAGGAAATAAATAATTTGGAAAGTTATTTGGAATCTGGTGATGTTGTGCATATCCATTGATAGTTCAATAACCGACTATCAATATTTACCTTTGAAAGGTATTTGTTGTGATTTGTTTGAAATTGAATGCCACGCTTATTTTTGAATAAGCGCTCACTATTCGGGTTAGCCGGAAAAGGACCTTGGGGTCGTATAACCCATTCTGAATATGTGATACGTCGTTATGGATAGCATTTGATGACCGGTGTTGAAGACCGGGTATTTGCGAGAGCGATAGGATGACCTGTCGATTGACTCTGCACCGAGTTGCTCCGGTATAGAGTTCTCCATATGTGATGGGGAATCCGATCAGGATTGTGGATATCCGAATTGCAAGGACTTCTTTGTAAGTGCCTTCGGTTCTGTTCGAGCCCGGAACAGACTTGTATGGATTGTATGTCTGACATTACAAATTGAGATATAAAGCCGATTTCTTTCAAATATATTTCTGTTGGTGGCGGAGAATTTATTCTCTTAGCTTAACACCCTTCTCTGAGACGTACGAGCTCAGAGGTTATGTAGTTGAAGGTTATCAGCGATATATTCCCAATTTGGTAATGTGACATGCTGAGTGTTGCTGTGAAATGATCATTGTGTTGATCATTTGTGATATGATCATTTGTTTGATCATTTATCTTTGTGATCATTTCTATGATCATTTGTTGACCCAAAGCACAGCTTTTGTATAAAGCGTGGCTTTGTGGACGAGACTTCGTCGAGCCTCACACCCCGGAATGGTCAAAACAGGAAAGATGCAGCAAGGTTATGAGGGGTAGCTCCCTTTAGGGTACGTGCATTTCCTTCTGGAAAAGGGTGGTATCATGGTATGGAGCCCAGATACTTACTCATGTTGAAACACTTTATTTATGATTGTGTGATGATGGTGACGAGCGCTTGGTTAAAGGTCCCAAAGGACCGGGGGATGGCATACTCGTGCAGTTGTTACCCAGTTAGGGGTAACCCGGCCTTTTGTTGGCAGAGATCCGGTTTGGTTCTCGGGGACGTCCTTCCAGAGGCGTTCTCATGTGGCAATGGGAAGTTCCTTGGCCTGACCATTCGTTGGAAATCCAAAGAAACAATACGATCCTTGTACGGTTTTAGTTGTATAACCTGCCATGGAATGTGGCGGTAACCTGCTATTGAACATGGTAGTTATAGTAGGCATAAGTGCGAAATGTCTATGCTGGCTAAGATTTATATCTTTATTTTTGAAATGAATTCTTCCTACACTATGCACTACTAATAATATCAAATGTTCTTTTTAATGCGTATCAAGCATCTTTGACTATCATAAGGAGAAATCTCCTCCGATTCTGCGTTTGCATGTGTGTGTGTGCGGGAGGCCTTATGGTAGTCTCATTTTCAAAAGCATTGCGAATTGACTTTAAAAACATTCTTCTATTTCGATTTTAAAGATAAATAAACTGTTTTGAGTTCTCACACCAGTCACATGACTGACTCGGAATTTATTGTTTTCCTTCCTAAACTCTGGGTGCCCACCAATTTCCACACGGGCAGTCAAGAGTTAGGTTTATCAGGATATTCTGGATATTCAGGAGTTGCTAGAGGCAAGATGGATGGCATGGCGTATTAGTAGTATATAGTATTTCTTTTCTGCTGTTTGATGTTGTTTGTTTTTGTACACTCTGATGTAATGAAATGTAATGTAATAACTGATATAGTTCTTTGTTTAAAGATTATTCATTTATTATTAAATGTTGTTCCGCTGCGATTGTGAGATTCTGATGTTGTTCTGTTGTTTTCTTTCTGTTCTTTCTTTTTTCTTTTCTCTCTATTTTCTATCTTTTCTCTCTTCTTCTCTCTCTTTCTTTTTCTTAAACATTGATAATTCGTATTTCTGTTCGTCTTGAGTTAATCTATGGAGATTAGTGTATATTCAAGGAGTACGGATTTACGGGTCATCACAGGTGGTATCAGAGCATATGGTTAAGCGACAACCATGGCTCTGTTGGGTATTACTCATTAGAGATAGAGTCAGTAGTACTCTAGAATGAGTAGAGTGTAATAATAGCTATGAGAGCGTATTAGTTAGTGAATATAAAATTGTTTTATATTGTGATGATTGGTTTATTGAGTGGCATATGAACCTTCGTCAGCACGGTCTGGACAACTATGCCGAAGGGGTTTATAAACACCTGAATAGAACAATTCGACACGATATTGTTTTAAATTGGGTAAATGAAATAATTTTACCTCGATTATATTTATATATAAAGGAATAATTTTTCAGAATTATTAAAGTGGATATAAGTTGATTGTTTGGTTGTTGAATAAGTTGTTTGAATAATCTAAATAAAAGAATAATTGTATAAGCAAATAAATTATAAGTATGAAATTATAATTAATGTGATTTACAATTGTGAAATAAACTTATATATATAAGAAGTGAAACTATATGAATATATTTATGAATATGAGTTGTAAATAAAAATGAATTTTAAGTTAAATGGAATATAACTTAAGTGATGTTGAATGAAGTTGATATTGGTATCAAAGTAAATTAATAAAGTTAATTGATAAATGTGAACTTAAGTTATATAAATGAAATTCAACTTTTGTAATTGAATTGAATGAATGGATTGAATGTTAATCAATTGAATGTAAATTAAGTTGATATGGAATAATGAATATAGGTGTTAATTCATTAAAATCTAATGTTATTGGAAAGTTGAAAGATTGAATGAAAATCAATTTAATTAAACCAAATTGAATGAATATAGCAAAGGAATTTGGTTGTGTTGAATAAACATTGGTTGATATATGATTGTTAGTTGATTGTATATAATTCATTAAGTGTTAATGAAATTGGAAGCTAAAGTAATTGAAATTCAATTGGAAGTTAAGTGAATCTTGAATAGAATTGAATTTGATTTGGAAGTGAACCAACTTGAATATGAATTAGTGAATATAAACTAATTGAAAATGAATATTAGTAAAAACATCCACTGTTAAATGAATCAAATGTGATTAAATTGAAAACCCATTTCATTTAATATTAATGAGAATATGAATGAATATTGATTTGGTTATGGATGATAGTTGGTTGATGTTTGCATTTGTTGTTTTGTTACATTTGCTATGTTGGCATAAATAGTTATTATGTTGCTATATGTTGTATATCGATACTATTGTCTCTATACATGTTCTCATCTATTTGTTGAGTGTTTATTAGGTGCGGATCGCGTTTGCTTCGCATTTGGAGCTCGCTTTTGCGCTATATTAGCCGTATATGCTCGCTAATAAAATATAAGGTGCATATCTCGGATTACATATCGTACTTTTACACTTTTTTCCCCGCGGGATGCCTCATTACTTGATGAGATGTATATTTGTGATATATATACTGTCATTTTTTTTTCGGATCGAGCGGCGCAAAGGAGACTCTGGCGAATTTTTCTGAAAATTTAAGGCGTTAGAAAAAATTTGAGAAAATTGGAAAGTTTTGAAAACTATAACTTTGATTTGGAGTTGAAAATTAAACAATAGTAATTGTTTTTGAAAAGATAACTAAGTATGATTTGGAAACTTAGTAAAGTTATTGTAAGAAGTTTAACTATGGATTTTGGGAAAATTAATAGATTCTGTAACTTTTCTTACTTGTTAATTTCGAGGACGAAATTCTTTTAAGGGGGGAAGTATGTAACGACCCAGAATTTTTATTTATTTAAATTTGAATATTTAATTAATTTTAAATATTAATAAGTGAAATTATAAGTCGAATAAATTTTATTTCGAATAATTGGATTTAATTGGATAATTAAATCGATAATTTAATATGTTAAATTATGGAAATAATTGAAAATTGGGTTAAATATGATTGAAAATGATTTGTAAAATTTTATTTTATCAGATTGGAGTTAGAACGATATTTTAGAACTTTTAAAATTGAATTAAAAGTTAATTTGTGAAAATTGAATATTTTAATATTTAATCGACTAATGAAAATAGCCAATTTTTGAACAGTCTCAGAATTGGACGAGACTAGTTTCATTGGATCCGTAATAGTTTGTTATTACCGGATTTCAATTTTTGTAGCAATCGGAGTTATCGTTTGATCGTGGAAGCTCGAAACGCATCGAAATTGTTTTTAATATTAATTTGGCGAGTTAAAATAGCCATTTTTCAAACAGTCTCGGATTTCGATGAAACTAGTTTCATCGGATCTGTAATTTGATATTATTGTAAGGTTTCAAATTTCGTGTCAATTGGAATTACCGTTTGTCCAGTGCAAGCTAAAACGCCTAGAAAATCGTTTAAATCGGTTTAATTTAAATTGAACGTTTATTGCCATAACTCGCACAGATGTCCGAATTAGCTTCTGAAACCTTTTCCATTGTGTCCGGAACGTGGGATAAACCCTAGAAACGCTGGTCACCGCGCGTAAATCGGAGTTCGGAAAATCCGGGATGAATAGTGTCGTTCAAACTTCTATAAATAGACCCTTGCCTCTTCACAAATTAAAAATAAAATAAAACCCTAACCCTAAATTGTTCAGCCGCCACCCTTAGCAACCAATGGCTGAAATCAACCCACGTTCTTCTCTCCAAATCTCTACATCCATCAACAATCGTCGGAAACTTTCAACTGCAAACTTGTAGAGCTTCGCGAGCTTTACGATTTCAACGGTCAAGATTACAAAAGGATTAATGGATTGGCGGCAAATCGAGATGGAAGGGGGGCGGAACGCACACGTTTTTCAACCTGAATAGGAGGCCGAGCTTCATGAGATTCACGCCGAAGGTGGCTCTGGGGGAGGCGCACGTGGGGGAGCTCCTTGATCGTGTTCATGTTGCTCGTGAAAATCGAAAAATTTAACCCTAATTTCTATTGATGGGTTCGGCTTGCTACTGGGAGCGTGCGTACGTGAGTGACGAGGGAGATGGTGCGTTCTACGGTCATGATTTGCAGGTTGGAGGGATCTACGGCTATGGATAGTGTAGGTTAAAATATAAAAAAATTAATTTGTAAATTAGTTTATAAATTCGTAAAACTTGTAAAATCCATATCTTTTTCATACGAGGTCGAAAACGCGCGAAACAGGAAGCGTTGGAATCGTATAGAGGAGTACTATGCTATGGAATTGGACTGGAGTCGTTTGGAGTTAGTGAGAATTTCGGGTAAAATTAAACGCACGTTTAATTTTATTCGAAATAAATCACTAAAATGAATTTGAAATCAAGGTGAGAACTTCTCACTCAATCGAATCAGTTTCGATTTTAATTTTAAATAGTTAGATTTAAAATATTTGAATGCATGTTTGAATGATGATTGTTATCTATTGATTGTTAAAATAGACATTATGCGCCGTTAGTAAGCGGATGTTATTTATTAAAAACATATACCGCGAATATTTCATAAACAGTGAAATTGGTATTATATATAATAGCAATATATATATATTGGCATATGTATATATTGCAGTTATTGATTTCCCACATTGTATAGCGGATGAGACCTTATTGCGCCGTCTATTAAGTGGATAATATTTAAATCCCATATACCGCGATAATTCCGTACTGGAGCGGAATTGGTATTGTGATAATGTTTTTGGATGCAGGAAAACAGGTTGGAGGGATCCAACTGGATTCCTCAACAGTATTTATTTGATTATGGATATTTTGATATTCGTTGATTATCATATCGATATATGATATCGTTGTTGTCGTGATTGACTATTTAGTGTGTAGCATCATTGGACCAACTTTTGGAATTTTTAAAGGATTTTTAAAGTGATTTTTGAAAATATACTATGTTTTTGGAATTGATCCATTATAAATAAATAAACGTTATAATTTTAATGTTATAAAAATTATGATTTTTGAGAAAAATAGTTAAAAGTTGATTTTTGAAAATATGGGGTTAATGATTTTATAAAATAGTTTAAATTGGGATTTTTGAATTTATTATAAAAGTTTAAGTATAGGATTTATGAAATTTGATTATTTTATAAATCAAAGAGAATGATGAAATTATAAAGGAGTTTAAAGATGTTTTAAAAGAATAATAGTATAAATTGATTTATATAAAAGATTTATAAATTGTTAATTTATAAATTAAAATATTGGAATTATAAAACGAGTTTTTATAAGTGTTAGAATGAATTGTGAATGAATTTCATAAATGAACGAAATTTATAGAATTATAAACGGTGAAGTTATAAATGGAATTTTATAAGCAGTAGGTTTATAAAATTTGTAAAGTTATTAAAGGAACGATTTTGCAAACAAATAAATTGTAAATATTTAACTTATAATATGAACTTTTGGTTTATAATTGAGTTATGAATTGAATAGGTTAATAAAAGAGATTTATAAAGGAAGTTGTTATAAAATAAATAGAAATGGAATTTATAAACATTGTTTTATAAATCCGCAAACAACTTATTTGGATAAGTTAATTTTTATAACTTATTTATGGAGTTATATTCATGTTTTAGACAGTGAATAATCCTTTAAAATAAAGTGTATAGAAAGGATGAAATTGGTTAACGAAGTATATTCACATTTTTGAATAGTGAATAATATGTTAAAGAAAATGTTTAGGATGTGATATTTTAAACAGAATTAAAACGATCTAACGATGTTTTAAAATGTGTTAAGATTCGAAACCATAGATTTCAACATTTATTGTTGAAATAGACGTTTTCGAGAAATAGAAGGAAATGGTGGACTATAACACTGTTGTTATAGTAAATGATTTCTGAAAGGAAATGTTTTGTATAGTATTGGGATTTATATATCTATTTTAATTTCGAATCCCTATACTAGTGTTTTTGGATTGTCGTAACGATGTTTTACGCAACATTCGTTTTGACCCAAATAAATATGTTTAAGAGAATGATTTCCTTAAAGAATGAAATATATAATAAATTTCGATTTAAGTATATTGAATATTTTCCAAGTGTTGAAAATAAATGGATTTGAGAATTACTTAATAAGTAAGTATGGAAACGTTTTCCAATAATAAGTGAATATTTTGAGAATTTATCTTTTTGAAGATAAATTAAAAATGAATAATTGAAATCGTATATTCGTAGATATTTTGGAATGTAAATTCACTATGGAATTTATAAAAGAAAGGGGAATTTGCTTAAAAATAAATATTGATTTATTTTTGAAGTATTGAAATTTTATATCTTGTAAAGATATTTTTGGAAAATAAATAATTTGGAAAATTATTTGGAATCTGGTGATGTTGTGCATATCCATTGATAGTTCAATAACCGACTATCAATATTTACCTTTGAAAGGTATTTGTTGTGATTTGTTTGAATTTGAATGCCACACTTATTTTTGAATAAGCGCTCACTATTCGGGTTAGCCGGGAAAGGACCTTGGGGTCGTATAACCCATTCCGAATATGTGATACGTCGTTATGGATAGCATTTGATGACGGTGTTGAAGACCGGGTATTTGCGAGAGCGATAGGATGACCTGTCGATTGACTCTGCACCGAGTTGCTCCGGTATAGAGTTCTCCAAATGTGATGGGGAATCCGATCAGGATTGTGGATATCCGGATTGCAAGGACTTCTTTGTAAGTGCCTTCGGTTCTGTTCGAGCCCGGAACAGACTTGTATGGATTGTATGTCTGACATTACAAATTGAGATATAAAGCCGATTTCTTTCAAATATATTTCTGTTGGTGGCGGAGAATTTATTCTCTTAGCTTAACACCCTTCTCTGAGACGTACGATCTCAGAGGTTATGTAGTTGAAGGTTATCAGCGATATATTCCCAATTTGGTAATGTGACATGCTGATTGTTGCTGTGAAATGATCATTGTGTTGATCATTTGTGATATGATCAATTGTTTGATCATTTATCTTTGTGATCATTTCTTTGATCATTTGTTGACCCAAAGCACAGCTTTTGTATAAAGCGTGGCTTTGTGGACGAGACTTCGTCGAGCCTCACACCCCGAAATGGTCAAACAGGAAAGATGCAGCAAGGTTATGAGGGGTAGCTCCCTTTAGGGTGTAACAACCCGCATATTTATCGGTGGTATATTTAAATATTTTATTTAAATATGACGTCGTTTGTCAGATTATGGTCCGAAAAGCTACTTTCTACAAACGGCCGAATTGGGACTCGAAACCACTTCCATTGAGTTCAAAATGTCGTTTGCGATCTTTTTGAGTATAAGCTTCGATATATTTGGAGTAAGTCGAATTTTGCTATTTGCTAAGTGGGCTTTTGGGTTTGGGTTTCACCCAAACTGTTCTATAAACCAACTCAGCCCTTCTCTTCTTCCATTCACCAATTCATTTCATAAAAACTTAAGCTAAAAACTGAAATGGGGGAAAGGAAGAGGAAATAGAAACTCCCAAGCCCTAGTTGCTCTTGATAATCCAAATTCTTGCTCCAAATTCAAAGACAAAGATAGGTAAGCCTCTTCCCCATCTTCTCCATCTCTTCTCCTCTTCAATTTCAGTAATTTCCTAACCCTAACTTAGGAAATACTTGCTTTGATTCTAGATTGAAGCTTGTAGTGTTGAAGTGGAGTGTAGTTGGTTGATTCCTTGCATTTGTGCTTCTTCATCTTCTTGTTCTTGAGTTAAAAAGGTGAGTTTTGAACTCACATCTACTTCTCTTGATTTCATGGGTGTTGGTTATGAATTCCTAACAAATATTCATGTGCTATTGCTTTGATTTGAAAACGATTTGGAATTCATTTGATAAGGACAAGAAGTGTTGGAAAATAGCCTTCGGCCGACCGAGCGCAAGCTCCGGTCGACCGACCTGCTGCCCCGAGCCATATTTTGTTTCCTGCATCTGGCCGGCAGACCGAGCCCTGTAGTCCGGTCGACCGACCTGCTCTGTTCTGCCTGTTTTGCCTATTTTGCATATTTGATTGAATTTTCGGATTTTATCGATTCAAATTGGTTTTTAGTGTTTGTTATTGCATCTTTGATTTTGATAACTTATTTTTGACTTCATTCACGGGTTTTATAAATAATCCCTCTAAATCATATTAAAAGCTTCCATCTCCAATTCATAAATTCCATTTATAATGCACACACACGATTTCGCACTTCGAGCGAAGTGGAAGGAAGATTAAATGGTTAGGTAAAACACGGACCATGAATCCATGCATTTATCTTTCCGATTAGTCCCCGACCTATTTGATTGATTGTTTTGACCTTCGGGTTTAGTTTACCGATGATATGAGGTGAATTTTATACTGCTTTGAGTGTGAAATAAACTAACGGATAGTAAACCGTTTAGTGCGAACGGGTGGTTATGGGACTCACGTTACCACTTTTCGGATTCCTTTCTGGGAGTTTGTGACACATATCGCCTTTGGGATAGTGTCTTCGGACTGTCTCCTTCTGGCTTGTTGCCTTTAGTATCGTTTCTGATGTTGGCCGTTATGCGCCACATGGGTGATATTGGGTTGCTATAGTATCGCTTCCGATGTTGGCCGTTATGCGCCACATGGGTGATATTGGGTTGCTATTGTATCGCTTCCGATGTTGGCCATTATGCGCCACATGGGTGATATTAGGTTTCCCTATTGTATTGCTTTCGGAGTTGGTCATTCGTTACCGCTCGAGCAATTTTCTGATGTTTCATTCATATGTATATTCCCCTGGTATCGCCCTTCGGTGTTGGTCGTTATGAGCCGCATGATGCGTAGCGTTTACCTTGTGGAACTTGTATACCTTATTGGTATTTGTTATTTGCCTTTTTGGCTTGATTTGGGATATTTGTATCCTTTGTTTCTATATGTTGCCGATGATATGAGGCTTGTTCTATATGATTCATCTCTTGTTGATGATTGTGTTATCTCCTCTAGAGATATTTGCTATACTGTATGACCTTGCAGGTTTATTATTGTTCAGTTTATCTAACTAATTTGTTTAGCTAGACTGACCCGGGTATTTTATACTCGGGTCAGACCGAGATGTTTCAGGTTAGGTGCTTTGGACTTAGCCTCTTTTGATTTCGCATGGACTATTCCGCTAGTTTCTTTTTGTCTTAGCTTTCTTATAGTTCTTATATGTTGTAGCTCTGATATGTATTCTTGTGAACTCGTCTGTATATTGTGGTTTGCTATACCACTTGACATGTATTATTTTGTATACTCTGCTATGTATCAGTATATGTGTATATGTTGGTTTACTGTTCTGTGATGTATATTACATTTGAGTTGTTGTATTCTGTTCTGATAGATCCTATAGCCATTGTAGTCTTGCTTTAAATATTTATTGAATAATTCGAACTGTTTGTGATTCTACTTTTCGACGTTTTTAGTGAATAGTTAAGGTAAGATTACACATGGTCGCTCCTAAACAGCCTTATTCTCCGTGTTAGCAGACGGTATTATCTATTAATACTCTTTGCCAGCGTGGGTATAGAGGTGGGGCGTCACAGCGTGGTATCAGAGCATGCGTTCAGAACAAAATATGATAAACACAGAATAGAGCACATATTACGATACATCAGAGTGTGATAAGTGATACAGATCTTTGAATCATCGTGCTTTTATTCCCTCCGTGTTTTTGGGGTAGATAGGATTTGGGGAATACGTCTAGGAATATATTTTATTCCATAGTATTCCGTATTGAAATATCTACCTTGTAGTTAATCTTTATCTTCTTCAAATTCAGCTTATGGCTGGAAGAGGCAGAGGACGACGCTCGGGTGCTGGGCAATCCAGTGGCTCGCATCCGGACGGCGTTTATATGTCTCCGATCAGTTTATGGAGTTGTTTAGGAGCACTTAGCCTCCAGTTCCTGCTCGAGTGTCTCCACCTCGCAAGTCTACCTTTGCACGCTTGTGCAGTGATTTTACTCATCTTGGAGGAAAGCCGTTTAAATGCACCGAGTCTGTTCTTGACACCCAAGCTTGGTTTCGCACGTGCGAACGTATCTTCTCTAGAATGGATATTTCTAACCATGATAGAGGTCTTGTAACTTCTAGCTTATTGCGAGAGCGTGCCCTTGATTGGTACGAGCTTCTTGTAGCCGAAATTGATGAGTCTGCTCTTTCTTGGACTAAGTTTCGGGAACGATTCGAACTCAAGTTCGTTCCTGAATCTAAGAAAGCTTTGTTGTCCCGGCGCTTTCTTGAGTTGAAGCAAGGGGAGTCTTCCGTTTCTGAATATGTTGCATCTTTCGAGGCCTTATCTATGTATGGTCTTGAATTCATTAGCACTTCTTATAGGAAGAATCTGAAGTTTGTATCTGGTCTTAGGAAATATCTGAAGAAGTCTTTATTGCTTGAGCTTAAGCTTTCCTTTGAGGAGTTTGTTGATTCTGCACTTCATCTCGAAGCCATCGAGGGGGAGTGTGGTAGTAGTGATGATGTTGAGGTTTGCAAGAACCCCAACAAAAAGCAGTCTCCATTGGATGAGCCGGAATTTTTCCCTTCCAAGAAGAAAACATCCGTTGAATCTGATTCTCCGTCTCTGTCTGCTGGAACACCTTCCATTCGTAAGTGTTTCAATTGTGGTTCTCCTGATCATATGATTCGAGAGTGTCCTAAGCCTCTCCTCTGCCGCTATTGCAAGAAGGAAGGTCATCGTAGTTCCACTTGTCCCATTGCTCCAAATAATTCTCCAGCTGGCAAGTTAAATACAGCCGGTGCTTTTGGAGGTTCTTCTCAGGGATAAGGGATGTCTCCATCTATTTTGGTAGGTCTCTATTTTCTTTGTGATTTCGATTCCAATTTGATGGTATCATTTTATTCTTTAATCCCTCATGACGAGGAAAGTGTTGTTTCTCTCATTCTTGTAGTTTGAGAATTTTCTGACATTTGGTATTGTCTTAGGGTTATCACCTAAGCAATCTTTTGAGTAGTTTTAAGGTCTTTTTAGCTCGACCTTACCACTGGTTTTCATTTGGCTACGAGTTACGGAAGTTAGCACTCCACTTACCGCATTCCGCACTCGTTGTGATTCTTATGAATGATTTGTTATGTCATTCAGTTTGTCTAGCTCATTTCATCCATTTTATGAATCGAGTATTCTGTGAATATCTCAATGATTCCATTTTGGTATTTTATTGGTTTTGGATGGAAATTAGCAATTTAAAATTTTTGTAAATCTTTTTCATAAGATTTATTTATAAATATAAATGGGATTTTGTTCTTAAAACGAACAAAGTGAATTTTAAAAAAAAAGTTTTTAGAAACATGTTTATCTTATAAAAGATGGTTTTGTGATTGTATTGCCCATTGAGTGCTTTAAGAATTCTGGTCGATGCGCTTGATCAACGTTATCGATTGGAATCTCCTAAACGCTTTGATGAGACAATTTGACACAATAAATTGATTTGAAATAAGAAAATTTTTCTTGAAATATGATTTCATGAAGGTAATTGAAATTTTGAAGCTTTAGCTTTTTGGTAAAGAATTTTATTTAAAAGTTTTAGCTTTTAAGAAAGTAGATTATTTGAAAGGACTCTTTTCCGATACTCTTATCTTGGGATTCCCGAAGGGAACCAAGATTTTATCTTTTTACCAATACTAGTCGTGTTGGTTTGAATGCCGTTCTCTTGCAAAAGAAAACGTGCTATCACTTGTGCTTCTAAATCATTAAAGCCGATAGAGACTAGGTCTGCCACTCATGATCTAGTGCTCACGGCTATTGTTTTCGCTCTTTATATTTGACATCATTATTTTTGGGTAAGGAATTTTGTTCTCCTCACCAATCATAATTTTTGAATGTTTAATTTCTCATAAGGAACTTAGTGTTGGCTCAAGTTCCTTGCATCTTATGATCTTGATATTATTTTTATTCCCGAAAAGGGGAATCGTGTTGCCAATGCATTTAGTTGTAAGCAACAAGTGCTTGTTTCTTTGTTGATGTCCGAATGGAATGTTCTTTTTACCAAGTTCATCGGACGTTTTGTTGCACTTCTTTTGTTGAGCTTTGGATCATTTGACGTATTGTTTGTACCACGTCAGTGTTCCGAATTATTTTGAGCTTAGGAATCCATAGAATTCTTTGAGCAAGCAAGTTCAGGCTTATTTTTTCGTGCACTTTAGGGCGAACTTCTTATTCTGTTATTCTTATATGTTGATATGTTTTGGTTGTTACTCTTTATTTTCTTCTTAAGAATTGCGAGGATGCAATTTCTTTAAGGAGGGGAGTCTGTAACAACCCGCATATTTATCGGTGGTATATTTAAATATTTTATTTAAATATGACGTCGTTTGTCGGATTATGGTCCGAAAAGCTACTTTCTACAAACGGCCGAATTGGGACTCGAAACCACTTCCATTGAGCTCAAAATGTCATTTGCGATCTTTTTGAGTATAAGCTTCGATATATTTGGAGTAATTCGAATTTTGCTATTTGCTAAGTGGGCTTTTGGGTTTGGGTTTCACCCAAACTGTTCTATAAACCAACTCAGCCCTTCTCTCCTTCCATTCACTTATTCATTTCATAAAAACTTAAGCTAAAAACTGAAATGGGGGAAAGGAAGAGGAAATAGAAACTCCCAAGCCCTAGTTGCTCTTGATAATCCAAATTCTTCTCCAAATTCAAAGAGAAGGATAGGTAAGCCTCTTCTCCATCTTCTCCATCTCTTCTCCTCTTCAATTTCAGTAATTTCCTAACCCTAACTTAGGAAATACTTGCTTTGATTCTAGATTGAAGCTTGTAGTGTTGAAGTGGAGTGTAGTTGGTTGATTCCTTGCATTTGTGCTTCTTCATCTTCTTGTTCTTGAGTTAAAAAGGTGAGTTTTGAACTCACATCTACTTCTCTTGATTTCATGGGTGTTGGGTATGAATTCCTAACAAATATTCATGTGCTATTGCTTTGATTTGAAAAAGATTTGGAATTCATTTGATAAGGGCAAGAAGTGCTGGAAAACAGCCTTCGGCCGACCGAGCGCAAGCTCCGGTCGACCGACCTGCTGCCCCGAGCCATATTTTGTTTCCTGCATCTGGCCGGCCGACCGAGCCCTGTAGTCCGGTCGACCGACCTGCTCTGTTCTGCCTGTTTTGCCTATTTTGCATATTTGATTGAATTTCCGGATTTTATCGATTCAAATTGGTTTTTAGTGTTTGTTATTGCATCTTTGATTTTGATAACTTATTTTTGACTTCATTCACGGGTTTTATAAATAATCCCTCTAAATCGTATTAAAAGCTTCCGTCTCCAATTCATAAATTCCATTTATAATGCACACACACGATTTCGCACTTCGAGCGAAGTGGAAGGAAGATTAAATGGTTAGGTAAAACACGGACCATGAATCCATGCGTTTATCTTTCCGATTAGTCCCCGACCTATTCGATTGATTGTTTTGACCTTCGGGTTTAGTTTACCGATGATATGAGGTGAATTTTATACTGCTTTGAGTGTGAAATAAACTAACGGATAGTAAACCGTTTAGTGCGAACGGGTGGTTATGGGACTCACGTTACCACTTTTCGGATTCCTTTCTGGGAGTTTGTGACACATATCGCCTTTGGGATAGTGTCTTCGGACTGTCTCCTTCTGGCTTGTTGCCTTTAGTATCGCTTCCGATGTTGGCCGTTATGCGCCACATGGGTGATATTGGGTTGCTATAGTATCGCTTCCGATGTTGGCCGTTATGCGCTACATGGGTGATATTGGGTTGCTATTGTATCGCTTCCGATGTTGGCCGTTATGCGCCACATGGGTGATATTAGGTTGCCCTATTGTATTGCTTTCGGAGTTGGTCATTCGTCACCGCTCGAGCAATTTTCTGATGTTTCATTCATACGTATATTCCCCTGGTATCGCCCTTCGGTGTTGGTCATTATGAGCCGCATGATGCGTAGCGTTTACCTTGTGGAACTTGTATACCTTATTGGTATTTGTTATTTGCCTTTTTGGCTTGATTTGGGATATTTGTATCCTTTGTTTCTATATGTTGCCGATGATATGAGGCTTGTTCTATATGATTCATCTCTTGTTGATGATTGTGTTATCTCCTCTAGAGATATTTTATATACTGTATGACCTTGCAGGTTTATTATTGTTCAGTTTATCTGACTGATTTGTTTAGCTAGACTGACCCGGGTATTTTATACTTGGGTCAGACCGAGATGTTTCAGTTTAGGTGCTTTGGACTTAGCCTCTTTTGCTTCCGCGTGGACTATTCCGCTTGTTTCTTTTTGTCTTAGCTTTCTTGTAGTCCTTATATGTTGTACCTCTGATATGTATTCTTGTGAACTCGTCTGTATATTGTGGTTTGCTATACCACTTGACATGTATTATTTTGTATACTCTGCTATGTATCAGTATATGTGTATATGATGGTTTACTGTTCTGTGATGTATATTACATTTGAGTTGTTGTATTCTGTTCTGATAGATCCTATAGCCATTGTAGTCTTGCTTTAAATATTTATTGAATAAGTCGAACTGTTTGTGATTCTACTTTTCGACGTGTTTAGTGAATAGTTAAGCTAAGATTACACATGGTCGCTCCTAAACAGCCTTATTCTCCGTGTTAGCATACGGTATTATCTATTAATACTCTTTGCCAGCGTGGGTATAGAGGTAGGGCGTCACATAGGGTATGTGCATTTCCTTCCGGAAAAGGGTGGTATCATGGTATAGAGCCCAGATACTTACTCATGTTGAAACACTTTATTTTTGATTGTGTGATGATGGTGACGAGCGCTCGGTTAAAGGTCCCAAAGGACCGGGGGATGGCATACTCGTGTCAGTTGTTACCCAGTTAGGGGTAACCCGGCCTTGTGTTGGCAGAGATCCGGTTTGGTTCTCGGGGACGTCCTTCCAGAGGCGTTCTCATGTGGCAATGTGAAGTTCCTTGGCCTGACCATTCGTTGGAAATCCAAAGAAACAATACGATCCTTGTACGGTTTTAGTTGTATAACCTGCCATGGAATGTGGCGGTAACCTACTATTGAACATGGTAGCTATAGTAGGCATAAGTGCGAAATGTCTATGCTGGCTAAGATTTATATCTTTATTTTCGAAATGAATTCTTCCTACACTATGCACTGCTAATAATATCAAATGTTCTTTTTAATGCGTATCAAGCATCTTTGACTATCATAAGGAGAAATCTCCTCCGATTCTGCGTTCGCATGTGTGTGTGTGCGGGTGGCCTTATGGTAGTCTCATTTTCAAAAGCATTGCGAATTGACTTTAAAAACATTCCTCTATTTCGATTTTAAAGATAAATAAACTGTTTTGAGTTCTCACACCAGTCACATGACTGACTCGGAGTTTATTGTTTTCCTTCCTAAACTCTGGGTGCCCACCAATTTCCACACGGGCAGTCAAGAGTTAGGTTTATCAGGATATTCTGGATATTCAGGAGTTGATGGAGGCAAGATGGATGGCATGGCGTATTATTAGTATATAGTATTTCTTTTCCGCTGTTTGATGTTGTTTGTTGTTGTACACTCTGATGTAATGAAATGTAATGTAATAACTGATATAGTTCTTTGTTTAAAGATTATTCATTTATTATTATATGTTGTTCCGCTGCGATTGTGAGATTCTGATGTTGTTCTGTTGTTTTCTTTCTGTTCTTTCTATTTTCTTTTCTCTCTATTTTCTATCTTTTCTCTCTTCTTCTCTCTCTTTCTTTTTCTTAAACATTGATAATTCGTATTTCTGTTCATCTTGAGTTAATCTATGGAGATTAGTGTATATTCAAGGAGTACGGATTTACGGGTCATCACAGAAATGGATATTCAAAAATCCCTAAATAGGAGTCATCAAAGGCACAATAAATGATAACAACAAATAGGATCATCACGAATCGATTTAAACTGGAATTTTCAAGCGAATAGGCAAATAGGCAAAACACTGCAATTTCAGACGTCTGAAACAAGTGGTTCAGACGTCTGAATCTGGAAATATAAAGATTTCCATAACACAATTCAGACGTCTGAATCAAGTGTTTCAGACGTCTGAAATAGGCACTTTTTAGCCTATTTCCTTTCTGGTTCCAATTGAACCAATTCAGACGTCTGAAACCATATATTCAGACGTCTGAATCTGGGAATAGAAATCTTCCCAGAACAATATTCAGACGTCTGAATACTACGTTTCAGACGTCTGAATCAGGGGTTTAGGGCATTCCCTGAACCTAGGCCAAAAATGGCCAAACGAATATCGGAAACGATCGAACGAGCAAATAGCGATGACTAAGGAATTACGTCGAACGACAACCCAGCCTAAACGGCTCTTCGATACGCCTCAAATATCAATGTCCAAATATCCATAATAGGATTTTCATAAATTAGACCAAAACACCAAAAATTGGAATTTAGACGAAATCAATCCAAACCAAAATCAATTGCACATGAATAAGTGTTAGGAATTCCTACCTAATAATCGAAGATAATTATAGACAAAGATGTGAGATATTGAACCCAAACGATCGAAAAAGAAGCTTAGAAGCAAAGGAGAATCAACCTCTCTTCAACACAACCCAAATGAGCTTGAATCTATGCTCAAAACAAGAACATTCCCAAAATTAGGTTTAGGAATTTCTGAAATTGGTAAGAGAATAAGTTGAAGAAGAAGAAGAGAAGCTTACCAATGGGTTCTTCTATTAGTTTAGAGCTAGAACTTGATTTGCAAAAGAAAACTAGGGCTTAGAGTTTTAATTTCCTCTTCCACTCTCCATTAATATAAAAGCTTGAGTATATGAGGAATGAAGAGATAAAGAGGAGAAGGGGTTGGGACTGAATACATAAGTGGCTCGGCCCAAACCAAAGCCCTAAGTAAAAAGTAGCAAAATTCAACTTTCTCCAAACATATCGAAGCTTATACTCAAAAAGGTCGCAAACGGCATTTTAAACTCAATGGGAGTGGTCCCGAGTCCTAATTCGGCTGTTTGCAAAAAGTAGCTTTTCGGACTAAAATCCGACTAACGATAAAATATTTAAATAAAATATTTAAATATAAAATCGATAAATATGCAGGTTGTTACAGACTCCCCTCCTTAAAGAAATTGCGTCCTCGCAATATTTAAGAAGAAGATATGTAGTAACAACCATAAAAGCATATTCAACACAAAAGAAATTTGAAATAAGAAGTTCACCTCAAAGAGCACGAGAAAGTAAGTCCGGATGTGTTCGCTCGATGTACTCTCTAGATTCCCAAGAACAATCCTTAGGATTTGAAGACCATTGAACTTTAACAAGCGGGACATCTTTATTTCGAAGGCGTTTGACTTCCGAAGCAATGATACGAATAGGATGTTTCTCATAAGTTAAATTAGGCGAAACTTCAATCTCTTCCACAACACCGGGCTCAAGAATAGAATCGGAATCTCGAAGACGTTTCCGAAGTTGAGAAACGTGAAACACGTCATGCATAGCAGAAAACTGAGCCGGTAATGATAGGCGATAAGCCATGGAACCAATACGTTCAGTGATAGGAAATGGCCCAATATATCGAGGCGCTAATTTTTCCAATCGACTGAAACGTACAACACCTTTCATTGGTGAAACACGAATAAAAACAGAATCTCCAATAGAAAATTCTAATTTCCTTCTTCGATTATCGGCATAGGATTTTTGTCTACTCTGGGCTTCTTTCATCCTATGACGAATAAGATCAACCTTTTCTGTGGAATCACGAATAAATTCTGGACCTAAAACCAACTTCTCACCGGTCTTAAGCCAACAAGAAGGAGATCGGCATGGCCTTCCGTAGAGTGCCTCAAAAGGTGCCATACCAATACTAGATTGGAAGCTGTTATTATAGAACAAAGGAAATATGATCTTCCCAACTTCCTCCAAAATCAAGCACACAAGCACGAAGAAGATCTTCAAGTGTTTGATTCACACGCTCGGTTTGTCCATCGGACTGAGGATGATAAGCAGTGCTAAAATTGAGCTTCGTTCCCAAAGCTTTTTGAAGACTCTTCCAAAATCCCCTAGTAAATAATGGATCACGATCACTACTATAGAAGTAGGAACTCCATGCAATTTAACAATTTATTTAATAAAAAGTTTGGCCAAAAGAGGTACGGTTCGGTTAGACCGAACGGGAATAAAATGGGCGGATTTAGTAAGTCTATCAACGATCACCCATAAGCTATCATGACCCGAACGAGAACGGGGAAGGCCATCTATAAAATCCATGGAAATTTGGTCCCACTTCCAAATAGGAATTTCTAAAGGTTGCAATAACCCACCGGGCCTTTGATGTTCGGCTTTAACAAGCCGGCAAGTCATGCAACACTTAACAAAGTTAGCAATATCAAATTTCATTCCCTCCCAATAATATAGTCGCTTCATATCCGCGTACATTTTACTACTAACGGGATGAATGGTGAATTTAGAACGATGAGAATCTTCTAAAATATCCTTACGAAGATCAATAATATTTGGTACGATAAGTCTACCAAATTTTCGAATGCCGCCACGAGAATCGATATCAAATTCTCTCAATCCTTCAATATCACCTCTATTCTTAATATTTTGTCCAAGAAGAGCCATTTTGGGATCTAGCCTTTGAGCTTCAGGAAAGCGGTCTAAAAGAGAAGGATGAGCCTCAAGGCTACATAACACAAGTGATGAACATAAATCGGAGACACGGTCTCGAATCTCACAAGAGGATAATATCTCGAGATCGTTCCATTCGGATATCATCATAGAAATAACCGCTTGTTGCTTTCAACTAAGTGCATCCGCAACGCGATTCCCCTTTCCGGGAGTATAAAGGATATCAATATCATATGGTGCAAGAAATTCGAGCCAACGCTGTTGATGCAAATTAAGTTCCTTTTGAGAGAATAAATACTTCAAGGACTTATGATCGGTATAAAGAACAAATTTCTCTCCTAATAGATAATGATGCCAAATACGAAGGGCGAAATCAATAGCCGCGAGCTCTAAATCATGAGTGGCATACCTAGTCTCGGCTGGCTTCAATTGCCTAGAAGCATAAGCAAAAATACGTTCTTTTTGCATAAGAACGGCACCCAAACCAACGCGACTAGCATCGGTATAACCAACGAAATCTTGATTCCCCTCGGGAATAACGAGAATAGGAGCATCAGAAAGAAGTTCTTTTAATTTCTGAAAAGAAGCTTCACATTTTTCCGACCAAATGTATTTAACACCTTTCTTCGTCAAGCTAGTGAGAGGCACGGCAATTTTAGAAAAGTCTTTGATAAAACGACGGTAATAGCCCGCCAATCCGAGAAAACTACGAATCTCTGTCACACTCTCCGGTCTCTTCCAATCTTGAATCGCTTCAATCTTTGAAGGATCCACGGAAATTCCGGATTCGGAAATAATATGACCGAGAAACTTCACACGAGATTGCCAAAAGTGGCATTTAGAAAATTTTGCCTTTAATTGGTTACTCCTAAGAGTTTCCAACACAATCCGAAGATGTTTTTCATGCTCCTCCTCGGTTTTAGAATATACAAAAATATCATCAATAAAGATGAGAACAAATCGATCGAGGAAAGTCTTTAAAAACTCGATTCATTAAGTCAACGAAATAAGCCGGGGCATTCGTTAACCCAAATGGCATAACAAGCCATTCATAAGATCCATACCGAGTACGGAACGATGTCAAAGGAATGCTATCCTCTGCAATACGAAGCTGATGAAAACCGGTAGCCAAGTCCAATTGTGAAAAGACTCTAGCACCACTAAGTTGGTCAAATAAATCATCAATCCGAGGTAAAGGATATTTATTTTTGATAGTAAGATCATTAAGCTTGCGGTAGTCAACGCAAAGCCTAAGTGTACCATCGGATTTCTTCACGAAAATAGCCGAAGCTCCCAAGGCGAGGAACTAGAGCGAATAAATTGCCTCATCTCCAATTCGGATAATTGTTTACGCATCTCCTCGTTTTCTTTATTGGACATACGATAAGGAGGACGAGTGATATGTTGAGCTCCAGGAATGAGATTAATTCTGAACTCAATTGCTCGCTTAGGTGGTAATCCTAAAACGGGCTCGAATATGTCGGAAAATTCACGAACGACGTGAATAAGAGAAATAATATCACCCTCATCATTGTCATCGTCATCACGAGGATTTAAAGAATATAAAGATGCGACCAAGCTGGAAACTGAATCTTGAAGATTAATAGAAATCTGCTTAACAGATTGAGGATGTCGAAGATGAATAGTCCGCTCAGGACATAGGATATGAGCTTCATAACGGTTAATCCAATCCATTTCCAAAATCATTCTAAATCCTAAATAACGCATGACATGCAAATCGGCTCGGAAAGAAAAATCACACAAAATAATCTCGACATCTTTACACAATAAACTGATTGTCGCGAATCCACCAACCGGATTCGCAATTCTCAAAGAAGTCATTAAACACAAAACATCCAAAGAAAAAGTATCAACAATTTCTTTTGATATAAAAGAATGGGACGCACCCGTATCAAAAAGAACTCGAATAGGATGATCACGAAATAAAATAATTCCATCCAGAATAGAATGAGAAATACCTTGGCCACGAGATGTGTTGCCAGGTGCTTGAGCAACATTTAACTTTCCCTCCTTCCTGCCCTGAAGCTTGGGGCATGAGGATATAACATGACCGGGACCTTTGCAGTAGCGACAAGAGAGAGACTCTGGACACTTGTTCGCGTAATGGTCCTTCGAACCACAATTATAGCATTCCCCACGACCAAAGGAAGAAGTCTTTGCCACGGAGGTTGCTTGCTTCCCTTTCTTATTAGGATAGGGGCCTTTGAATTTGTTTGGCCTCTTCTTGTTGTTGTTGAAGCTTGGTTTGGAACCCACCACTTCAACATCATTCTCCCTATCCGCCTCTTCAAGACGAAGAGCGATATCAACGAGTTGGTCGAAAGAAACTTCTAATTTTAGAAGTAATGGCTTCTTGAGACTTTTTTTTAAGCCATAGACGAACCTCTGGTTCTTCTTTATAGGGGTGTTGATGTATTCAACCCCATATTTGGAAAGCAACTCAAAGGACGCGATATAATCGGTCACGGAGGATTCATCTTGAACAAGGTCAATGAAACGACGAGCCATCGTCACTTTCTCAGCTTCTGGAACGAATTTTAATTCGAAGCGTTCTCGGAATTGCTCCCAAGTGAGATCCGCTTCATTAATCTCAGAAATAAGAAGCTCGTACCAGTCCAATGCTCTTTCTCGGAGTATACTAGAGGCCACCTGAACTCGGTGAAGGTCAATAAGATTCATGCGAGAAAAGATTCGATCGCATGACCTTAGCCAAGCCTGTACTTCAATAATAGTTTCGGAACCTTTGAATGGCTCCCCACCCAAATTAGTGTAATCACTACACAAGCGTGCAAATCCCGACTTTGGGTGAGTAGGTTCCGGGTTAGCTCCAACTGCTTGAGCATTTGTCACTAAATCAAGAAGCTGTTGAGCAGTCATAAAAACTCCATCCTGGGGTGGAGTGCTAGATGGCACGGCTCTGGGGCGGCCTGGTCTAGACATTTCTCTTCCTTAGAAAGAAAGAAGAAGAAGAAAAAGGTTATTCACCAAATTGAATATCAAGCAATCTTGATAGACAAAACAAGGAATCATAAAAGAAAATAGGATAAGACGGCACGTAGACCCGAATAAAATCCTAAAGCACGACTCCTAAGATGGACTTAGGACGATGATCCTTGTTATATTATTCCATATTGTTCAGAAGTTTGGCTCTGATACCAAGCTGTGACGCCCCACCTCTATACACACGCTAGCCAAGAACACTACGGAGAATGTTGTCGACTAGCATGGAGAATAAGGCTGTTGAGGAGCGACCATCCGTGTAATTGCTTTGTGCGAGCATCGATATGTCGGATAGTATAACATGCATTTCTTTATTCAAGAGGGAAATCCAATATACCGACACAAACTCAAAGCTACTACACAGTGGCTATAATATCTTCAGAAACAAATATAGAAATAAACATAACATAAATCAGTCACAGACAGTTCATATCACAAAGGCGGAAATAGATATGAATACTACACTAAGAAGTGTACATCAGAGTAGTGGTCTAAAAAGATCCACAATATCACAAAAGAATAGTTACATGAACTACACAAAAGAATAAGTATACATTATGGAGTCTATATCTCAAATGTATACAACAAAAACTACTAATCTAAGTAGTTAACCGAAAGTCAGAGAAATAAATCCCAAGAGAGAAGTCAAGCAGAAGCACCTGTAACATCTCGGACTGATCCGTTTATTATTTTCTTATTAAATAATACTCGGGTCAGACCGAGATGTTACAGGTCCTTCTACTTGACTTCTCTCTTGTGATTTATTTCTCTGACTTTTGGTTAACTACTTAGATTAGTAGTTTTTGTTGTATACATTTGAGATATAGACTCCATAATGTATACTTATTCTTTTGTGTAGTTCATGTAACTATTCTTTTGTGATATTGTGGATCTTTTTAGACCACTACTCTGATGTACACTTCCTAGTGTAGTATTCATATCTATTTCCGCCTTTGTGATATGAACTGTCTGTGTCTGATTTATGTTATGTTTATTTCTATATTTGTTTCTGAAGATATTATAGCCACTGTGTAGTAGCTTTGAGTTTGTTTCGGTATATCGGATTTCCCTGTTGAATAAAGAAATGCATGTTATACTATCCGACATATCGATGCTCGCACAAAGCAATTACACGGATGGTCGCTCCTCAACAGCCTTATTCTCCGTGCTAGTCGACAGCATTCTCCGTAGTGTTCTTGGCTAGTGTGGGTTTAGATGTGGGGCGTCACATTGCCACATGGAATCGCATGAGAGAGCCAGAGTTGTGTCTCCTTGTCGAGCTTACCTTGGTGTGCTGTCCATGATGGCCGGCCGTTCCAATTTCGCATATGAACCCTATTTTTTCTTTAAGTCATAATTTTCTGATTTGGGGAAGTAAGGGCTCGATGGATCTTAAGAGGTTTGGATGGTATAGGACATAGAGAGAACAAGCTTCCAGAAAAAGAATGAGGGGATTAAATTTAAACGGGCTTGGGCTGTAATATTTTTGGCCATGATTTAATTCAATTCATTTATCTCATGTATTTAGAATTTTTGATCCTTGAAATAAATTTCCATCTAATATAAATTGATTCATACTTCATTCTACAAATTATATTCCAATAACTGGATAATTTTATTCAGTTAAATGCCCACTCATTTTTATTTAATAATTCATTATACTATTACAAAACAAATTTATTTCCAACTATTTCAATCTTACAAAAATTATTTACACTTCATTATTTTATATTAATTAAAACATTTTATTCTATTCAATAAATTATTTCAAAAGAATTTATTAATTTAATTCAAATTATTACAAAAAAAATTTTATCAATAGAAGTTAATTAACTAAATTTTTTTTCAAAATATAATCATCAGAATTCGAATTCAACATTTTTATTCTAATTAAATTGTTTGTTTATATGACTTAGAAAGTAGGGATGTTACTCAGGTTGTATTTGTTATTTTTCTTCTTAGCCTCCATTGTCAATCTTGTAAATTATTTCCTTTTCACAAAATGATAAAATATATACACTATCTCACGATGGTGAAACCACTATAATTTTGTTTGTGAAACCTCTATATTTTCTGTGATTTGCTGTTAGGATTCTCCTCTTTTTTCTTGTTTTATCACACTACAATATGATCTTATTGCTTCCACGTGCATTTGGGTTGATATATAGTCATTTATGTGAATTTACCCTACCCATCAACCTAGTATTGGAGCTGATGGTTCAAGGGACCACTAGATGATGTGAGAATGACTGAAACATGACTTAGTGAGGCTTAAAAAAAAAGAATGACTCACCAAGGTGGAAATATGGTTAAGCAGATTGATTCCACTGCTAGAAGAGTACTTATGAATACATCTCCCTCCTCCACTGTGTTGAGGACTCAATATCTCTAAGATGACTTGAGTGGAAGTACTCGCCTTAAGCTTAGCCTAATTATAGAGCTTCTACAGTATGCTCCAAATAAGGTATGAGGAAATGCTAACCAAGGTGGAGATTGTTAGGTGTGGCTCGCATTGTAGTGCGTGGGTTGGACAGATAAGTTCCACATCATAAGAAATGCAGCATAATGGACAGATGACACGTAACATTGAGAATTTCTTTTGTTATAAGTAAGTGTTGCCAAGAGCAAGTATATGCTCATTGAGAGGTGTTGAAGGGATATTCAATCGGGACTCTAGCATATTGGATGCTCCATTAGCTGGTGCCATCATATATAATAAAGCCTACGTACAGGGAGACGTGCTGGTGTGCCGAAACTCAACATGTTAATTGCTCAAAACCATTATTATCATATTTATTTATTGATTTACGCACTTTTATAGTAAATGAGATAGAAAAAATATTATGCTAAACCAAATTTTTTGATTTTTATTTCTTTATTTATCGATCATTACCGGATAAAATAATTATCTAGTATACATCAGTATCCGCAGATGTGGATACCTGATATGTGAAAATAATTTCGGATGCAAATGCAGATATGTAACTATCCCTATCTGAAAGTATCCATTGGTAGACCTACCTATGATCGCTCAACAAATATGGTTATTTTATGGATAGACCACCAACACATGAATATCCCATACCTATGATCACTCACACACCTTGTAGTACACATGTATCCAAAATAATATAATGTGTATTGCATGCATTGGATTGACTGAAGTATCAATAAGTGTGTGAATGATGAAATTTTGTGTAACGACCAATAAATTTCGACAATTAAATTTGTAAATTAAATAGGATTTTGTAATTAAATTTTTGTAGAAATAATAAAGGTGATAAATTAGTATTGGAATGAACGCTAAATAAAAATATAGCAAGGTTAATTAAAACTTATTTATTACTGAATTGAATAAAATTTCAATTTAATGAAATTGCGTAAGTATTATATCTGGATATAATTGAATATAAAGAGTATAGGGTAGGCATTGAATTAGTTAATGTAAGAACGCGTTGATACAGTAATTGATTGTAAAATTACGGAAATGGGTTAATGCAAGTTAATAATTAATGACTTGAATGAAATTCTAATTCAATAAAATAATTTAAATATTATGATTTGATGTTTAAATGGAATTTAAGAAAAAAATGAAATTATTGGATTAAGGTATGAAATTGTAAGTTGGGTAATAAATTTCAAAGTTACATTAATTGATGTGATAGTATGGGATAGACTGAAATTTGATAAAATTAATGTACGCATTATTTTATAATGGGATAAAACGTAAATTAATGTAATAAATATAATGTTGGTTGATAAGTATGCATAATGGTTGTGTTGATGTTAAACGGTACTTTAATGATTGTAATATGAAACAACGGAAGTGGAAATTGAAATTTATAGAAACGTAAACTTATTTTAAGGCGGTAATTGGAGAATTGGGAATTTAATTCAAAAGGTTATATTAATTGAGGAAATAATACGTATTAAATTTCAACTTGATTTAATCAAATGCAAATTAAGTAATTATAATAAATTGTAGTTGGTAATTAAGGATGAATGTGAGTAAATTTGGCATTTAGTGATAATTATAAAATTTTACCCATTCATCTAATTTAATTAATTAAATCTAAATCAATGACAATATTGTTTTTAATGATAGTTGCAAGTGAATTTGAATGATAAAAGGTAACAATTATTTAGGTTAACCATTTATTTAGTATATTAAGTTAAGAATGGCAATCGATTGCAAATAAATCTAAATTAGTTATTTTCGTTTTGTTAATGTGATTTAGTTACTAAAGGGGAATTTATATGGAATAAAGCATGCATTAATGAAATGCATTACAATTTAATGTTATTTATACCCATAAAATGTCTATTTACTAAATAGCAAGATTTATTTATTTGATTTAAGTGCAAAGTTCAATAATTAAATTTATTGCAAGTAAATGAAATTGAGTATAGTTAAATAATACGTTATTTGAAATAAAGATAATATGAGGAATTTATGTAATAGTTTGAATCCAGTATTAATCCATCTATTGGACAGGAATGGATGGAATACTAACTTATTTATTTAACTAAATGGAATTTTGGGGATTTTTTTTAATTAGCGAATTTAATGAAACAAGGATTGATACTGAAAATTATAAATTAACCTTCTCTAAATTGACATTTAAAAATTGTTTAAATTGTTGTATATGATTATGAAGTTAAAAATGTTGAAATTTGTCAATTTTTGAGATAAAATTTAAAATCTGATTTAATTAATTAATTTTTAATTTATTTAATTAATAGAAAAATAGCCATTTTGGCCACTGACTCAGATTTCGACGAAACCAGTTTCATCGGATCCGTAACGGTGAATTATTGTAGGGTTTCAAGTTTCGAGGCGATGAGACTTGTCGTTTGATCGTACGGACTCGAAACGCCTTGAAATCGATTTAATTGAAATCAATTGAAATCAATTTGAAAAATATTAATTTTAGCGTAACATCTTCATACGATGGAATTTGGACATTAAACCTTTTCCATTGCGTTTAAAATATTTTAAAATATCGATTTTGATATATGGTTTGACCCAATTTCGTTCCGGAGTCAGAACGGGCTTTTTGGGCCAATTATAGTTTAGCACGTTATAATTCGGATCCATCTGTCTATTCCATCTTTATCTATAAATACCCTGCTAAACACTAGCCTCAGCCTATTCTCATTTGTCTGCGCGTAAAATTCCATCAGCTCCTCCACTTCTTCCAATGGCTGCAAATCATAGATCCAATTTCAAATTCAAAAATCAAATCCAAAGCCTAAAAATTCAAAGTCCTCAGAAAATTTCAGAAAAAAATCTATGTTGAAGCACTCGACTCGCGAAATTCACTCGTGGTGTTCGTTTTTAGATTCGAGTTTTCGTGCGTCTAGAATTAAATAAATAACTGTCGACCATTGGTACTAGGTCGTCGGAATTGACGATGGATCTTCCACGATTCGACGATCAGGAAGTGGGAAGGTGTAGAGATTGGCGAGGCATGCAGATCGATACAGTCATTGAGGTCCGGAGGTGATCGTTTGCGCCGTGATTGACCGTAAATCGTGACGGCGGCGAACGCCATAGGGGAGACCGGAGTTGGGGTGGCGGCCATGGCTGCGTGTGGCCTGGAGAGAGGTGGGCAGCGACGTTGTTGGATCTTGACGAAGGCGATCGTGGAGGCCGTAAAAATTGGTGGAAGGAGGCATGGTTCGTGGCGGCTACGGTGGGTATCGCGTGCATTAGGGTTTCAGTATCAATGAACAATGTTCGGTTGCTTATGCTGACGTGGACGAAAAGGTGTTTTATTTATTTTATTATATTTTGGAATTTAAATGTTCAAATCTATATAACTTTCACATACGATATCAGAATTTCACATGGTTTCTTGCGTTAGGATCGTAATTAAATTCCGGAGACTTTGACCCATGTTTGGACAGATTCTGAGGCTGTTGAATTTTTGGGTTTAAATTGGATTTAAATTCAATTTAAATCCCAAAGGTGGGTGTTTTAACCCACTCACAACTTCTAAGATTTCTTATGTTTGTTAAATTGACTTATGACGTGCTTAGAAATTTAATTATAGTTGTTTGACATATATTTCATCATTATCTCAGTTAATTTGGCAATTCATTTAATTTACTTGTTATTTAATTTGATATTGCATATTACTGCCAGTTAAATTTATTTATTTTTGAATATAAAACTGCCAGTTAAATTGTTATCTATTTATTTATTGCATTAAAAACTGCCAGTAAACAGTTATAATTTATTTTTAAATATAAACTGATAGTTGATACCTGTTATTTTCACCTGTTATATATTGGTGTATTGTTTGAATCTGGATGATGATTGTGATAAATGGTTGATGGTTGATATTGGATGAATGGATGCTGTATTTTATATTGTTATAACTTCAAGTTATTATGCATTTTCATTTCATTCGTGATTGTGGTTTGAAATGATTTACAACCGCATTTTGATTTTTAAATTGCGGATTGAAATGATAAATATTCGTATCAGTTGACCATATGATAGAAAATTATATGCAGGCACCGCAGTATATATATATAATTATTTTTGAAATGATTTTCTATGGTTTCAGAAAGAATACGGTTTAATAAATATTAAATTTTGATATATATATATAGTAAAATTTTTGAATTTAGCTATATATAAATTTGTTTCAAATTTTTAAATAAGCTACATAATGAAGTTGATTTCGTTTATATAATATGGTTAAGAATATATTTGAAATTCTATTGTATATAGAGTTTATAATAACTCAAATAAAAGTAAGGTTGAAGATAAACGTGAATATGATTTGAATTAAAGTATTTAAGAATTTTCCTTGAAAAAATTGTTTTGAAATGTAAATAAATTAAGATTTAAAAGGTATGATCTTATAACTTGATTTTTGATTTGAGCATTTAAACGAATATCAAATTTATTTAAAGAATATTATCAAGTTAAATTAATTAAAAGAATATCCTGTTATTGAAGTTTAAGGGTTTTACCTGAGTAATATTTGTTTAGTAAGTAAATATTTCAAATTTAAATAATAGAAATTGGATTTGATATATATTAAATTATCAAAGAATCCATGGAATATTTAAAGATTTAAATAAATGAACTATAAAGTTTTGAAATATAGTATATTTAAGCTTTGAAATATATGGGATTTAAAATGGTTTATTTGGAGGTTCAAATTGATATTGGGAATTTATTGTGAAATTTAAAGAAGCTGTTTATTTTATAAAGTAATATAGTATTTAAACCATTAAGTATTAAAAGTTATGTTTCAAAGCTATGGTTTCAAGGTATATAGTTTTGAAAAGGCTATGATTTTGGAAAAGATATATTTGAAATAAGAGTGGTATCATATTGATTTGGGTCTGTTAAATATAAATGATATCGTATTTATATAGTTTTGAAATGAATATTTTGTTCTGGTTTTTAAAGGTATAAATTATTTTGAAATAACCGCGGTGTTATAATAACGATTGGTTGTTAAAGAGACCGGGATCGGGAGTTGTCATACTCTCTACCAACACTGAAAACCACTTTAACAACCGTGCACGCGATGGAGATTCCATAATGAAGTAGGATGGTGGCGGCGTTTCCTTTGAGGTAAATACGTGGACCCAACTCCCGTGAGTCGGCATAAGGTGGCTAAAACGGGCCAAGGGGGTTAGCGCCCTTTATCGGATACTCCTCTTCGATTCTATAATCTGACTTTGGATTGATTCGGTGGCCACTTTTGTTTTTTGATTTTAGGGTGGAGTTTTTCCGAGATGGGCGGTAGATGTGGCTATGCGTTACCACCTGCCCGGAAGCATAATTGGCATATCTACCCTGACATTGCCTAGTTGTGTCATGTCACCTACCCTATCGATCCTTGTACGAGTTTGGTTTTCTCCCATGTCCCATGGAATATTTAGGGTAGTCTCCCGATCTGGAGATGCGCTGATATTAGATGGACTACCGGGACAATTACGTGTTAAGGGCTATATGGGTAACCCCTTAATGACAAGAAAAAAGTAAGTTTATTTTACAATTAGTCACTATTATAATAGCGAAATATACTACCTAGTAAATAGTTTAACGGATCCTTAAGAAATGTGAATCGCGAGCATCTTTTGAGTTACTGCACTCATGTTTATTTCTGTTGATTTAACTTACATAAGATCTTCTAGTTCTGACTCGAGTGTTTTGTCTTTTCAATTCGCCCGGGTCAGTCCGAGCGTTTCAGGATCGAAGACTTTAGCTCTGGAGGACGAAGACGGAGATTTCTATTATTATTATTATTTATTATATTCCACTACACTCATATTGTTCCGCTGCATTGTTATATGGTATGTGTAACTCTGATGTATGTTGTATAAGTATAATCGAATATTTTAAACAGCTTTATAAACTGTTTATTTGATTACTATATTTTATCCTTCTGCTATGAGATTCTGTTTTGTTTTATTTCTTTCTCGTTTTCTTATTTAACTCATAACAATCCGCCCTTCCATACGGTTTGAATTGGCACGTGTGCGATTTAAAGCGTACGAAATGGCGGGATGTTGCAGTGTGATATCAGAGCTTAGGTTTAACGATAAACCTTAGCTTTGTGGGGGTCTGACTCTTTGTTAATAGGGTAGTAATACCCTGTGGGAGTCGTTGAGCATATATATGAGAGAGCGTATTTGTTAATGTTATAAAAATGCTTTAATATTGTGTTAATTTGTTCCGTTTTGTATTTATAAATTCTGGTTGGTGCATGGGATGCTGTGACATCAATAGGGGTTTCTAAACACTTAATAGGATAGACCGACATAATATTTGTTTTAATATAGGTGAATGAAATAATTTTGCCTATTATATTTTCTATATATAAAAATATAATTTTGTAAAGATATATATTTAGTTGTATTATATTTGTTGTTGGGTAATGAAATTTACAAATAAGATTGAAAATAAAATAAATGAAATTGGAAATTTAGAACTTAAGTTCCGGGGTTTTGAAATTCCTTTTGAATGGTCTTGAAATATAATAATATTATTGAAAGAAGATCTTCTGATATAAGTATTTTAATATAATTTGAAAGAAATGTTTGAAAAGAAATTTTGGGAAAGAAACAAGTTATGTACTTCCCTCCCTGTCGCTGGAAAATAATTTCGGTGATGGCGGCCGCATCATCGACATTCATTTTCAAGTTTCGAAGAAGGAATGCCTCTGTAGCAGTTTTACTACAGATTCATTTTTGATAAACAAATATAAATTTTAAATTGTTTTAATTATAATTGGATATAAAATTTTGGGTACATATTTATTTGTTATTTTTGAAATGATTTGGAATTTAAACCCGGTATTTAGCTCTTAAGTTTCCATTTAATTGATAGTTTCAGTTATTGTAGTGAATTTGAATGTAAGTAATTAATAATTGAAACCTCTAAAGAAAATAATAGATTTAATGCTAAGTTATAAATAAAAAAAATTAAAGGATAGGTTATAAATGAAGTAACAAGAAAGTTGAAATTTGTAACATACAAAACAAAGGATTATTATTGAACAATAAATTAATTAAAACTATTAAGAAAAACTTATATAACTTTCAATTACATTCTTAAAGGCATATATATAACTTACCAATTTTTAAAAGTTGAAATGTTTAATAAGAAAATGTAATAGGAAATCTTACAAGTAAAGCTTGATGTGATGAAGGTATTCAATGAATTCGCTGTTATAAATGAGAATTTAATGTTATAAACTTAAGTTAAAATTGATTACTATAAGTAAATATAATTAAAGGTAAGTATTACAATTAGATGATTATAAACTTAAGAAAATAAGATGGAAATGCTAAGAAATTGAATGGGACATGAATACTATTGATAAATGAATGTAAATAAATGAGGTCATGCAATAATAAATGAATGAAAAATTATAATAAAATAAAAGGAACTGGCATGACCTGAGTTAATGGAAATGAATAATTGTAAGTAATAAGTGAAAATAAATGAAACAAACATTGAATGAGTAAATAAAATTAAAAGTTTGTAAGAAATAAATGTAAATTAAGAAGATAAATCATTGTATAAATAAAAAGGAAATCAAACGACAAATGTATGAAATGAAATTAATAAGAATGAATTGGAAATATTGTGTAATTCTGGTTTATGATTGTTTGGGTAAGGAAACTTTAAAATTGTTTGGATGTATGAATAATCTATTTAGTTTCACCTAAGACTGTTGAGTGAAGGGTACACTTAGTAGTTTAATCTTCATTCTGTGCAATTTGAATTTGAACCCGAACAACTATTTGCTTTGTTGATATGAATGAGTGATTGATTGTATTGATTCTATGTGATGGTTGCAAATGATTGTTGGTTGTATTGATTTGTTGTTTAAGGTTGAAACGACTTTAAATATTTCATTATATATAATTGTTAACCCTTTTAGATTATATAAGTGGAATGCAGGTTATGGAAGCAATTGCTACTGCTTTTGGTTTCATAATTAAGTGTAAATTGCCCGACAAATAGGTACGTTTTCGGATTACGGTTTATAGCGTTATTATATTTTTCCCGTGTTGGGATATATATGGTTTTGAAATATATGTTACATATTGTTATTTTGATATTATATTTTCTCCCAAGCCTCCCCGTACAAAGGAGACTCTGCCAAAATTTTCCGTAAATTTTGGACTTAGAAAATTTTTAAAAAAAATCCAAACTTTATTAAATTTGAGTATAAAATGATTTAATTGTTATAAATTGTTATATTTTATTTTAATTAATTAATTTTGAAAATTTAATTGTTATAAAGTTAATGTTTTGAATAAGATATATTGATTTCTTAATTCTTCTTTTCCCTTCTTTTCCTTTTTGAGGACGAAAAGTTTTGAGTGGGGGAGAGTGTAACGACCCGTAAATTTCGACAATTAAATTTGTTAATTAAATAGGATTTTATAATTAAATTTTTGTAGAAATAATAAAGGTGATGAATTAGTATTGGAATGAACGCTAAATTAAAATATAGCAAGGTTAATTAAAACTTATTTATTAGTAAATTGAATAAAATTTCGATTTAATGAAATAGCGTAAGTATTATATCTGGATATAATTGAATAAGAAGAGTATAGGGTGGGCATTGAATTAGTTAATGTAAGAACATGTTGTTACAGTAATCGATTGTAAAATTAGGAAACGGGTTAATGCAAGTTAATAATTAATGACTTGAATGAAATTCTAATTCAATAAAATAATTTAAATATTATGATTTGATGTTTAAATGGAATTTGAGAAAACAAATGAAATTATTGGATTAAGGTATGAAATAGTAAGTTGCGTAATAAATTTCAAAGTTACATTAATTGATGTAATGGTATGGGGTAGACTGAAATTTGATAATATTAATGTACGCATTATTTTATAATGGGATAAAACGCAAATTAATGTAATAAATATAATGCAGATTGATAAGTATGCATAATGGTTGTGTTGATGCTAAACGTTACTTTAATGATTGTAATATAAAACAATGGAAGTGGAAATGGAAATTTATAGAAACATAAACTTATTTTAAGGCGGTAATTGGAGAATTGGGAATTTAATTCAAAAGGTTATATTAACTGAGGAAATAATACTTATTAAATTTCAACTTGATTTAATCAATGCAAATTAAGTAATTATAATAAATTGTAGTTGGTAATTAAGGATGAATGTGAGTAAATTTGGCATTTAGTGATAATTATAAAATTTTACCCATTCATCTAATTTATTTAATTAAATCTAAATCAATGACAACATTGTTGTTAATGATAGTTGTAAGTGAATTTGAATGTTAAAAGGTAATAATTATTTAGGTTAACCATTTATTTAGTATATTAAGTTAAGAATGGCAATCAATTGCAAATAAATCTAAATTAATTATTTTCGTTATGTTAATGTGATTTAGTTAATAAAGGGGAATTTATATGGAATAAAGCATGCATTAATGAAATGTATTTCAATTTAATGTTATTTATACCCATAAAATGTCTACTTACTGAATAGCAAGATTTATTTATTTGATTTAAGTGCAAAGTTCAATAATTAAATTTATTGCAAGTAAATGAAATTGAGTATAGTCAAATAATACGTTATTTGAAATAAAGATAATATGAGGAATTTATGTAATAATTTGAATCCAATATTAATCCATCTATCGGACATGAATGGATGGAATACTAATGTAACAACCCGCATATTTGTCGATTTTATATTTAAATATTTTATTTAAATATTTTATCGTTAGTCCGATTTTAGTCCGAAAAGCTACTTTTTGCATACGGTCGAATTAGGGCTCGGGACCACTCCCATTGAGTTTAAAATGCCATTTGCGACCTTTTTGAGTATAAGCTTCGATATGTTTGGAGAAAGTTGATTTCTGCTACTTTTTACTTTGGGTTTGGTTTTTGGGCTCAACCCTATGTTAACTTATGCTCAAATCTGAGCCACTCTTCCCCACTCACCCTCATTCTCTTCTCATTTCAGTTTTTAGAGTGTTAATGGTGGGAGAGATTGGAAATTAAAATTCCAAAACCCTAGATTCTCTTGCAAATCCATCTCCTTGCTCCAAACTCAAGAAGAACCCCTTGGTAAGCATCTCCTTCTTCTTCTCCAACTCTTTCTCCATTCAATTTCAGAAATTCCTAAACCTAATTTTGGGAATGTTCTTGTTTTGAGCTTAGATTCAAGCTCATTTGGGTTGTGATTGAAGAGAGGTTGATTCTCCATTTGCTTTCAAGCTTCTTCTTGTTCGATTTTGTGAAAAGGTGAGATTTTTATCTCACATCTATGACTATAATTATCTTTGGTTGTTGGGTATGAATTCCTAACACTTCTTCATGTGCATTTGTTCTTGATTTGGATTGGTTTTGTGAATATTCCAATTTTTGGGTTTTTAAGACAAATTTGTGTAAAATCCTTTTATGGATGTTTGATCATGCTTTTGGTGATGCATCGAGGAGCATATAGGGCCGGGTTGCCGTTTGGCATAAACCCTTAGAGCCAATGTTCGTACGATTGCATTTTGGAAGAGTTTGCTCTTCATTTGTATAAGGCTGAAAAACAGCCCAGGCATGATTCAGTCGACTGAAATCTCTGTTCAGTCGACTGAACCTGAAACCCGAGAGTTTCCAGGCATGATTCAGTCGACTGAAAAACTCTGCACAGTCGACTGAAACTGGAAACAGAAAGTTTCCTGAACCTGGAAAATTTCCATGTACAGGGTCAGTCGACTGAAATTCTCTGTTCAGTCGACTGAACCTGCTGTTTGAGTCCAATTTGCCTTTTTGGATTGGAATTCCAATTTAAATCGATTCGTGATAATCCTATTTGTTGTTATCATCTATTATGATTTTGATGACTCTTTTTAGGGATTTTTGAATATCCATTTCGATGGATTCTTTATCGATTTCTTTGGATTTTATTCACGTCTTCGTATGTGAATTTTTGTGATTGGTTGTTCTTACAATCTTCTTCGTGATTTGTCACTTTAACAATATAAAGGTTTTCTATACTAGTAGTAAATATCGAAACCCTTTCCTCAAACGATTTCAATACTATTTTAATACCAAACTTGTTTATAAAACCGTTTTCCAATCTATTAGTATATACAAACCTTTACCTCACTCGTATGAGAAATCTAATTAAACGGCTTAGTAAAACAAGTGGTATGAAACACTTGCGTTTACTTTGTCAGTTAATTCTTGGACTTGTTCGATTGAACCTCTTGTGACAATTTTCTAGTGGAGATTTACAGTTTGTTCGTAAATATTTAAGTTAAGCAAGTGGTTATGGGACATGAAGCTAAACTCATATATTTACTAGCTTAGTGTAATTGACACTTCTCGCTGATCATGACGATCATCTTTGTGATTTAGACTGGCAATGTGCGATGTCACTTTGTCTGCGAGGGAGACTAAACCCTGTTTTGTGGAGTTTCGACTCAATTTGTGATGGGGTAGCAACCCATGGTCTTCGGGCCGTTTGTGGAGCTTCGGCTCAATTTGTGATGGTTAGCGACCATGGAATTAGCGTTCCGTTTGTGATACACGTGTTGGTGAGCTTTATGCTCCCGTTTGTGATAGGCCTCCCCCCCTCTGTTTTTGTGATTTCTTGATTTCTTGTGTAGATTTCTAGAATTTGTGTTTCACCAATTTTCGTGATTTCCATTGATAAGTTTTATCAATATTTGTGCATTAGTGAATTTGTGTGTCATTCACTTTTGTGATTTCTGGATTTCTTATGTAGTCTTCTGGAACTTGTGCGTCTTTGACTTTGGTGATTGGCATTGATATTATCGTCAATATTTGTGGTTTGATGAACGAAATAATGAGTATGACACTTCTTTGATTCTTGTGTAGATTTGGTGACATTGATTAATCTCTTGATGATTATCAAGTAAGTATATATATATATATATATATATATCACAGCTTGGCATTGTGATTATTACGTGTTTAGTCATATCTCTTATTCTATATCGTTTCATCTGATATTTATAGTTAGACTGATCCGTTTATTATTTTCTTATTAAATAATACTCGGGTCAGACCGAGATGTTACAGGTGCTTCTGCTTGACTTCTCATCTGGGATTAACTCCTTGACTTTTGGGTTAACTACTTAGATTAGTAGTTATTTTTTTGTATACATTTGAGATATAGACTCCTTAATGTATACTCATTCTTTTGTGTAGTTCATGTAACTATTCTTTTGTGATATTGTGGAACTTTTGAGACCACTACTCTGATGTACACTTCCTAGTGTAGTATTCATATCTTATTCCGCCTTTGTGATATGAATTGTCTGTGACTGATTTGTGTTATGTTTATTTCTATATTTGTTTCCGAAGGATTTATATAGCCACCGTGTAGTAGCTTTGAGTTTGTGTTGGTATGTCGGATTTCCTCTTGAAATAGAATGCATGTTATATTATCTGACATATCGGTGCTCGCGCAAAGAAATTACACGGATGGTCGCTACTCAACAGCCTTATTCTCCATGTTAGTCGACAGCATTCACCGTAATGTTCTTGGCTAGCGTGGGTATAGAGGTGGGGCGTCACAGCTTGGTATCAGAGCCAAACTTCGGAACAATATGGAATATTATAACAAGGATCATCGTCCTAAGTCTTTCTTAGGAGTTGTGCTTTAGGATTTTATTCGGGTCTTCGTACCGTTCTATCCTATTTTCTTTATGATTCCTTGTTTTATCTATCAAGATTGCTTGATATTCAATTTGGTGAATAACCTTTTCTTCTTCTTCTTTCTTTCTAAAGGAAGAGAAATGTCTAGACCAGGCCGCCCCAGAGCCGTGCCATCTAGCACTCCGCCCCCAGGATGGAGTTTTTATGACTGCTCAACAACTTCTTGATTTGGTAACAAATGCTCAAGCGGCTAGAGCTAACCCTGAACCTACTCACCCAAAGTCGGGATTTGCGCGCTTGTGTAGCGATTACACTAATTTGGGTGGGGAGTCATTCAAAGGTTCTGAAACTGTTATTGAAGTACAGGCTTGGCTAAGAACATGCGACCGCATCTTTTCGCGCATGAATCTTATTGACCTTCACCGAGTTCAGGTGGCCTCTAGTATGCTCCGAGAAAGAGCATTGGACTGGTACGAGCTCCTTATTTCTGAAACTAATGAAGCGGATCTCACTTGGGAGAAATTCCGAGAATGCTTCGAGTTGAAATTCGTACCGGAAGCTGAAAAAGTGACATTGGCTCGACGATTTATAGACCTTGTTTAAGGTGAGTCCTCCGTGACTGATTACGTCGCCTCCTTCGAGTCGCTTTCCAAATATGGGGTTGAATACATCAACACCTCTCTTAAGAAGAAACAGAGATTCGTTTATGGCTTAAACAAAAGCCTTAAGAAGCCATTACTTTTAAAGTTAGAAGTTTCTTTCGACCAACTCGTTGATATCGCTCTTCGTCTTGAAGAGGCGGATAGAGAGAATGATGTTGAAGTGGTGGGTTCCAAACCAAACTTCAACAACAGAAAGAGGTCAAACAAATTTAAAGGCCCTTATCCCAATAAGAAAGGGAAGCAAGCGACCTCCGTGGCAAAGACTTCTTCCTTTGGTCGTGGGGAATGCTATAATTGTGGTTCGAAGGACCATTATGCGAACAAGTGCCCAAAGTCTCTTTCTTGTCGCTACTGCAAAGTTCCCGGTCATGTTATATCTTCATGCCCCAAGCTTCAGGGCAAGAAGGAGGGAAAGTTAAATTTTGCTCAAGCCCCTGGCAACACATCTCGTGGCCAAGGTATTTCTCATTCTATTCTAGATGGAATTATTTTGTTTCGTGATCATCCTATTCGAGTTCTTTTTGATACGGGTGCGTCCCATTCTTTTATATCAAAAGAACTTGTTGATGCTTTTTCTTTGGATGTTTTGTGTTTAATGACTTCTTTGAGAATTGCGAATCCGGTTGGTGGATCCGCAACAATCAGTTTATTATGTAAAGATGTCGAGATTATTTTGTGTGATTTATCTTTCCGAGCCGATTTGCATGTCATGCGTTATTTAGGCTTTGGAATGATTTTGGGAATAGATTGGCTTAACCGTTATGAAGCTCATATCCTATGTCCTGAGCAGACTATTCATCTTCGACATCCTCAATCTGTTAATCAGGTTTCTGTTATTCTTAAAGATTCAGATTCTGCTTTGGTTGCATCTTTATATTCTTTAAATCCTCGTGATGACGATGATGATGATGAGGGTGATATTATTTCTCTTATTCACGTCGTTTGTGAATTTTCCGACATATTCGAACCCGTTTTAGGATTACCACCTAAACGAGCAATTGAGTTCAGAATTAATCTTACTCCGGGAGCTCAACCTATCACTCGTCCTCCTTATCGTATGTCCAATAAAGAAAACGAGGAGATGCGTAAACAATTATCTGAATTGGAAACGAAGCAATTTATTCGCTCTAGTTCCTCGCCTTGGGGAGCTTCAGCTATTTTTGTGAAGAAATCCGATGGTACACTTAGGCTTTGCGTTGACTATCGCAAGCTTAATGATCTTACTATCAAAAATAAATATCCTTTACCTCGGATTGATGATCTATTCGATCAACTTAGTGGTGCTAGAGTCTTTTCACGATTGGACTTGGCTACCGGTTTTCATCAGCTTCGTATTGCAGAGGATAGCATTCCTTTAACATCGTTCCGTACTCGGTATGGATCTTATGAATGGCTTGTTATGCCATTTGGGTTAACTAATGCCCCGGCTTATTTCGTTGACTTAATGAATCGAGTTTTTAAATACTTTCTCGACCGGTTTGTTCTCATCTTTATCGATGATATTCTTGTTTATTCTAAAACCGAGGAGGAGCATGAAAAACATCTTCGGATTGTGTTGGAAACTCTTAGGAGTAATCAATTAAAGGCAAAATTTTCTAAATGCCATTTTTGGCAATCACGTGTGAAGTTTCTCGGTCACATCATTTCTGAATCCGGAATTTCCATGGATCCTTCAAAGATTGAAGCGATTCAAGATTGGAAGAGACCGGAGAATGTGACAGAGATTCGTAGTTTTCTTGGATTGGCGGGCTATTACCGTCGTTTTATTAAAGACTTTTCTAAAATTGCCGTGCCTCTCACTAGCTTGACGAAGAAAGGTGTTAAATACATTTGGTCGGACAAATGTGAAGCTTCTTTTCAGAAATTAAAAGAACTTCTTTCTGATGCTCCTATTCTTGTTATTCCCGAAGGGAATCAAGATTTCGTTGTTTATACCGATGCTAGTCGCATTGGTTTGGGTGCCGTTCTTATGCAAAAGGAACGCGTTATTGCTTATGCTTCTAGGCAATTAAAGCCTGCTGAGACTAGATATGCCACTCATGATTTAGAGCTCGCGGCTATTGTTTTTGCTCTTCGGATTTGGCGTCATTATCTCTTAGGAGAGAAATTTGTTCTTTACACAGATCATAAGTCTTTGAAATATTTATTCTCTCAAAAGGAACTTAATTTGCGTCAACAGCGTTGGCTCGAATTTCTTGCACCATATGATCTTGATATTCTTTATACTCCCGGTAAGGGTAATCTTGTCGCCGATGCTCTTAGCCGTAAACAACAAGCTGTTGTTTCTATGATGATATCCGAATGGAACGATCTCGAGATTTTATCCACTTGCGAAATTCGAGACCGTGTTTCCGATTTATGCTCATCGTTTGTTTTATGTAGCCTTGTGGCTCATCCATCTCTTTTAGACCGCATTCTTGAAGCTCAAGGGCTAGATCCCGACTTGGCTCTTCTTGGCCAAAATATTAGGGATAAAATGGATATTGAAGGTTTGAAAGACTTTGATATCGATTCTCGTGGCGGCATTCGGAAATTTGGTAGACTTGTCGTGCCAAATATTGGTGATCATCGTAAAGATATTTTAGAAGATTCACATCGTTCTAAATTTACCATTCATCCCGGTAGTAGTAAAATGTACGCGGATATGAAGCGACTTTATTATTGGGAGGGAATGAAACTTGACATCGCTAACTTCGTTAAACGTTGCATGACTTGCCAACTCGTTAAGGCCGAACATCAAAGGCCCGGTGGGTTATTGCAACCTTTAGAAATTCCAGTTTGGAAGTGGGATCAAATTTCCATGGATTTTATAGATGGCCTTCCCCGTTCTCGATCGGGTTATGATAGCTTATAGGTAATTGTTGATAGACTTACTAAATCCGCCCATTTTATTCCCGTTCGGTCTAACCGAACTGTTCCTCTTTTGGCCATGATATTTATCAAAGAAATTGTTAAATTGCATGGGGTTCCTACTTCAATTGTTAGTGATCGTGATCCATTGTTTACTAGTGGATTTTGGAAGAGTCTTCAAAAAGCTTTGGGAACGAAGCTTAATTTTAGCACCGCTTATCATCCCCAGTCCGATGGACAAACTGAGCGTGTGAATCAAACTCTTGAAGATCTTCTTCGTGCTTGTGTTCTTGATTTTGGTGGAGGTTGGGAAGATCATATTTCACTTGTTGAATTTTCCTATAATAATAGCTTCCAATCTAGTATTGGTATGGCACCTTTTGAGGCACTCTACGGAAGGCCATGCCGATCTCCTTCTTGTTGGCTTGAGGCCGGTGAGAAGCTGGCTTTAGGTCCAGATTTTATTCGTGATTCCACAGAAAAGATTGATCTTATTCGTCATAGGATGAAAGAAGCCCAAAGTAGACAAAAATCCTATGCCGATAACCGGAGAAGGAAGTTAGAATTTTCTGTGGGAGATCTTGTGTTCATTCGTGTTTCACCTATGAAAGGTGTTGTGTGTTTCAGTCGATCGGGAAAGTTAGCGCCTCGATATATTGGGCCATTTCCAATCATCGAACGTATTGGTTCCATGGCTTATCGCCTTTAATTACCGGCTCAATTTTCTGCTATGCATGACGTGTTTCACGTTTCTCAACTTCGGAAATGTCTTCGAGATTCCGATTCTATTCTTGAGCCCGGTGTTGTGGAAGAATTGAAGTTTCGCCTAATTTAACTTATGAGCAACATCCTATTCGTATCATTGCTTCGGAAGTCAAACGACTTCGAAATAAAGATGTTCCGCTTGTTAAAGTTCAATGGTCTTCAAATCCTAAGGATTGTTCTTGGGAATCTAGAGAGTACATCGAGCGTACACATCCGGACTTACTTTCTCGTGCTCTTTGAGGTGAACTTCTTATTTCAAACTTCTTTTGTGTTGAATATGCTTCTATGGTTGTTACTATATATCTTCTTCTTGTAATATTGCGAGGACGCAATTTCTTTAAGGAGGGGAGTCTGTAACAACCCGCATATTTGTCGATTTTATATTTAAATATTTTATTTAAATATTTTATCGTTAGTCGGATTTTAGTCCGAAAAGCTACTTTTTGCATACGGTCGAATTAGGGCTCGGGACCACTCCCATTGAGTTTAAAATGCCGTTTGCGACCTTTTTGAGTATAAGCTTCGATATGTTTGGAGAAAGTTGATTTCTGCTACTTTTTACTTTGGGTTTGGTTTTTGGGCTCAACCCTATGTTAACTTATGCTCAAATCTGAGCCACTCTTCCCCACTCACCCTCATTCTCTTCTCATTTCAGTTTTTAGAGTGTTAATGGTGGGAGAGATTGGAAATTAAAATTCCAAAACCCTAGATTCTCTTGCAAATCCATCTCCTTGCTCCAAACTCAAGAAGAACCCCTTGGTAAGCATCTCCTTCTTCTTCTCCAACTCTTTCTCCATTCAATTTCAGAAATTCCTAAACCTAATTTCGGGAATGTTCTTGTTTTGAGCTTAGATTCAAGCTCATTTGGGTTGTGATTGAAGAGAGGTTGATTCTCCATTTGCTTTCAAGCTTCTTCTTGTTCGATTTTGTGAAAAGGTGAGATTTTTATCTCACATCTATGACTATAATTATCTTTGGTTGTTGGGTATGAATTCCTAACACTTCTTCATGTGCATTTGCTCTTGATTTGGATTGGTTTTGTGAATATTCCAATTTTTGGGTTTTTAAGACAAATTTGTGTAAAATCCTTTTATGGATGTTTGATCATGCTTTTGGTGATGCATCGAGGAGCATATAGGGCCGGGTTGCCGTTTGGCATAAACCCTTAGAGCCAATGTTCGTCCGATTGCATTTTGGAAGAGTTTGCTCTTCATTTGTATAAGGCTGAAAAACAGCCCAGGCATGATTCAGTCGACTGAAATCTCTGTTCAGTCGACTGAACCTGAAACCCGAGAGTTTCCAGGCATGATTCAGTCGACTGAAAAACTCTGCACAGTCGACTGAAACTGGAAACAGAAAGTTTCCTGAACCTGGAAAATTTCCATGTACAGGGTCAGTCGACTGAAATTCTCTGTTCAGTCGACTGAACCTGCTGTTTGAGTCCAATTTGCCTTTTTGGATTGGAATTCCAATTTAAATCGATTCATGATAATCCTATTTGTTGTTATCATCTATTATGATTTTGATGACTCTTTTTAGGGATTTTTGAATATCCATTTTGATGTATTCTTTATCGATTTCTTTGGATTTTATTCACGTCTTCGTATGTGAATTTTTGTGATTGGTTGTTCTTACAATCTTCTTCGTGATTTGTCACTTTAAAAATATAAAGGTTTTCTATACTAGTAGTAAATATCAAAACCCTTTCCTCAAACGATTTCAATACTATTTTAATACCAAACTCGTTTATAAAACCGTTTTCCAATCTATTAGTATATACAAACCTTTACCTCACTCGTATGAGAAATCTAATTAAACGGCTTAGTAAAACAAGTGGTATGAAACGCTTGCGTTTACTTTGTCGGTTAATTCTTGGACTTGTTGGATTGAACCTCTTGTGACAATTTTCTAGTGGAGATTTACAGTTTGTTCGTAAATATTTAAGTTAAGCAAGTGGTTATGGGACATGAAGCTAAACTCATATATTTACTAGCTTAGTGTAATTGACACTTCTCGCTGATCATGACGATCATCTTTGTGGTTTAGACTAGCAATGTGCGATGTCTCTTTGTCTGCGAGGGAGACTAAACCCCGTTTTGTGGATTTTCGACTCAATTTGTGATGGGGTAGCAACCCATGGTCTTCGGGCCGTTTGTGGAGCTTCGGCTCAATTTGTGATGGTTAGCGACCATGGAATTAGCGTTCCGTTTGTGATACACGTGTTGGTGAGCTTTATGCTCCCGTTTGTGATAGGCCTCCCCCCCTCTATTTTTGTGATTTTTGGATTTCTTGTGTATATTTCTAGAATTTGTGTTTCACCAATTTTCGTGATTTCCATTGATAAGTTTTATCAATATTTGTGCATTGGTGAATTTGTGTGTCATTGACTTTTGTGATTTCTGGATTTCTTGTGTAGTCTTCTGGAACTTGTGCGTCTTTGACTTTGGTGATTGACATTGATATTATCGTCAATATTTGTGGTTTGATGAACGAAATAATGAGTATGACACTTCTTTGATTCTTGTGTAGATTTGGTGACATTGATTAATCTCTTGATGATTATCAACTAAGTATATATATATATCACAGCTTGGCATTGTGATTATTACGTGTTTAGTCATATTTCTTATTCTATATCGTTTCATCTGATATTTATAGTTAGACTGATCCGTTTATTATTTTCTTATTAAATAATACTCGGGTCAGACCGAGATGTTACAGGTGCTTCTGCTTGACTTCTCATCCGGGATTAACTCCTTGACTTTTGGGTTAACTACTTAGATTAGTAGTTATTTTGTTGTATACATTTGAGATATAGACTCCTTAATGTATACTCATTCTTTTGTGTAGTTCGTGTAACTATTCTTTTGTGATATTGTGGAACTTTTGAGACCACTACTCTGATGTACACTTCCTAGTGTAGTATTCGTATCTTATTCTGCCTTTGTGATATGAATTGTCTGTGACTGATTTGTGTTATGTTTATTTCTATATTTGTTTCCGAAGGATTTATATAGCCACCGTGTAGTAGCTTTGAATTTGTGTTGGTATGTCGGATTTCCTCTTGAAATAGAATGCATGCTATATTATCTGACATATCGGTGCTCACGCAAAGAAATTACACGGATGGTCGCTCCTCAACAGCCTTATTCTCCATGTTAGTCGACAGCATTCACCGTAATGTTTTTGGCTAGCGTGGGTATAGAGGTGGGGCGTCACAACTAACTTATTTATTTGACAAAATGGAATTTTGGGGAATTTTTTTAAATTAGCGAATTTAATGAAATTAAGGATTGATATTGAAATTTATATATTAACATTCTCTAAATTGACATTTAAAATTTGTTTAAATCGTTGTATATGATTATGAAGTTAAAAATGTTGAAATTTGTAAACTTTTGAGATAAAATTTAAAATCTGATTTAATTAATTAATTTTTAATTTATTTAATTAATAGAAAAATAGCCATTTTGGCCATTGACTCAGATTTCGATGAAACCAGTTTCATCGGATCCGTAACGTTGAATTATTGTAGGGTTTCAAGTTTCGTAGCGATCGGACTTTTTGTTTGATCGTACGGACTCGAAATGCCTTGAAATCAATTTAATTGAAATCAATTGAAATCAATTTAATTGAAATCAATTGAAATCAATTTGAAAAATATTGATTTTAGCATAACTTCTTCATACGATGGAATTTGGACGTGAAACCTTTTCCATTGCTTTTAAAATATTTTAAAATATCAATTTTGATATATGGTTTGACCCAATTTCGTTCCGGAGTCAGAACGGGCTTTTTGGGCCAATTATAGTTTAGCACGTTATAATTCGGATCCATCTGTCTATTCCATCTTTATCTGTAAATACCCTGCTAAATCCTAGCCTCCGCCTATTCTCATTTGTCTGCGCGTAAAATTTCATCAGCTCCTCCTCTTTTTCCAATGGCTACAAACCCTAGATCCAATTTCAAATTCAAAAATCAAATCCAAAGCCTAAAAATTCAAAGTCCTCAGAAAATTTCAGAAAAAATATATGTTGAAGCACCCGACTCGCGAAATTCGCCGGTGTTGTTCGTTTTTCGATTCGAGTTTTCGTGCGTCCAGAATTTAATAAATAACTGCCGGTCGTTCGTATAAGGTCGTCGGAATTGACGGTGGATCTTCCACGATTCGGCGATCAGGAAGTGGGAAGGTGTAGAGATTGGCGAGGCATGCAGATCGATACGGTCATTGGGGCCCGGAGGTGATCGTTTAGGCCGTGATTGGCTGGAAATCATGACGGCGGCGAACGCGATAGGGGAGGCCGTAGTTGGGGTCGCGCCCATGGCTGCGTGCGGCCTGGAGAGAGGAGGGTGGCGACGTTGTTGGATCAGGACGAAGGTGATCGTGGCGGCCGTAAAAATTGGTGGAAGGAGGCATGGTTCATGGCGGCTATGGTGGGTATCGCGTGCATTAGGGTTTCAGTATAAACGAACGATGTTCGGTTGCTTGTGCTGACGTGGACGAAAAGGTGTTTTACTTATTTTATTTTATTTTGGAATTTAATTGTTCAAATCTATATAACTTTCACATACGATATCAGAATTTCACACGGTTTCTTGCATTAGGATCGTAATTAAATTCCGAAGACTTTGACGCAGGTTTGGACAAATTCTGAGGTTGTTTAATTTTTGGGTTTAAATTGGATTTAAATTCAATTTAAATCCCAAAGGTAAGTGTTTTAACCCACTCACAACTTCTAAGATTTCTTATGTTTGTTAAATTGACTTAGGATGTGCTTAGAAATTTAATTATAGCTGTTTAACATATATTTCATCATTATCTCAGTTAATTTGGCAATTCATTTAATTTACTTGTTATTTAATTTGATATTGCATATTACTGCCAGTTAAATTTATTTATTTTTGAATATAAAACTGCCAGTTAAATTGTTATCTATTTGTTTATTGCATTCAAAACTGCTAGTAAACAATTATAATTTATTTTAATATAAACTGATAGTTGATACCTGTTATTATCACCTGTTATATATTGGTGTATTGTTTGAATCTGGATGATGATTGTTATAAATGGTTGATGGTTGATATTGGTTGAATGGATGTTGTATTTTATAATGTTATAACTACAAGTTCTTATGCATTTTCATTTCATTAGGGATTGCGGTTTGAAATGACATACAACTGCATTTTTGTTTTCAAATTGCAGATTAAAATGATAAATATCTGTATCACTTGACCATGGGATAGAAAATTATATACAGGCACCGCGGTATATATATATATATAATTATTTTTGAATTGATTTTCTATGGTTTCGAAAGAATACGGTTTTATAAATATTAAATTTTGATATATATATAGCAAAATTTTTGAATTTAGCTACGTATAAATTTGTTTCGAATTTTTAAATAAGCTACATAATGAAGTTGATTTCGTTTATATAATATGGTTAAGAATATATTTGAAATTCTATTGTATATAGAGTTTATAATAACTCAAATAAAAGTAAGGTTGAAGATAAATGTGAATATGATTTGAATTAAAGTATTTAAGAATTTTCCTTGAAAAATTGTTTTGAAATGTAAATAAATAAAGATTTAAAAGGTGTGATCTTATAACTTGATTTTTGATTTGAGGATTTAAACGAATATCAAATTTATTTAAAGAATATTATCAAGTTAATTTAATTAAAAGAATATCCTGTTATTGAAGTTTAAGGGTTTTACCTGAAAAATATTTGTTTAGTAAGTAAATATTTCAAATTTAAATAATAGAAATTGGATTTGATATATATTAAATTATCAAAGAATCCAATTTGAAATAGTGGAATATTTAAAGATTTAAATATATGAACTATAAAGTTTTGAAATATAGAATATTTAAGCTTTGAAATATATAGGATTTAAAATGGCTTATTTGGAGGTTCAAATTGATATTGGGAATTTATTGTGAAATTTAAAGAAGCTGTTTATTTTATAAAGTAATATAGTATTTGAACCATTAAGTATTAAAAGTGATGTTTCAAAGCTATGGTTTCAAGGTAAATAGTTTTGAAAAGGCTATGATTTTGGAAAAGATATATTTGAAATAAGAGTGATATCATATTGATTTGGATCTTTAAAATATAAATGATATCGTATTTATATAGTTTTGAAATGAATATTTTATTCTGTTTTTTAAAGGTAAATTATTTTGAAATAACCACGGTGTTATAATAACGATTGTTTGTTGAAGAGACCGGGATCGAGAATTGTCATACTCTCTGCCAACCCCGAAAACCACTTTAACAACGGTGTACGCGGTGGAGATTCCAGAATGAAGTAGGATGGTGGCGGCGTTTCCTTTGAGGTAAATACGTGGACCCAACTCCCGTGAGTTGGCATAAGGTGGCTAAAACATGAGCGATTAACGGGCCAAGGGGGTTAGCGCCCTTTATCGGATACTCCTCTTCGATACTATACTTTGACTTTGGATTGATTCAGTGGCCACTTTTGATTTTAGGGCGGAGTTTGTCCGATGTGGGCGGTAGCTGCGGCTACACGTTGCCAACAGCCCGGAAGCGTAATTGGTATATCTACCCTGGCATTGCCTAGTTGTGCCGTGTCACCTACCCTATCGAGCCTTGTACGAGTTTGGTTTTCTCCCGTAGCCCTTGGAATATTTAGGGTAGTCTCCCGATCTGGAGATCCGTTGATATTGGACGGACTACTGGAACTATTACGTGTTAAGGGCTATATGGGTAACCCCTTAATGCTAAGAAAAGGTAAGTTTATTTTACAATTAGACACTATTATAATAACGAAATATACTACCTAGTAAATAGTTTAACGGATTCTTAAGAGATGTGAATCCCGAGCATCTTTTGAGTTACTGCACTCATGTTTATTTCTGTTGATTTAACTTACATAAGATCTTTTAGTTCTGACTCGAGTGTTTTGTCTTTTCAATTTGCTCGGGTCAGTCCGAGCATTTCAGGATCAAAGACTTTAGCTCAGGAAGACGAAGACGGAGATTTCTATTATTATTATTTATTATATTCCACTACACTCATATTGTTCCGCTGCATTGTTATATGGTATGTGTAACACTGATGTATGTTGTATAAGTACAATCAAATTTTTTAAACAGCTTTATAAACTGTATATTTGATTACTATATTTTATCCTTCCGTTGTGAGATTCTGTTTTGTTTTATTTCTTTCTCATTTTCTTATATACCCCATAACAATCCGCCCTTCCGTACGGTTTGAATTGGCACGTGTGTCGATTTAAAGCGTGTGAAACGGCAGGATGTTACATTTTGCAGCTTGCTCTCTTGCTATAGTTGTAGTGATATGTACCATTTATATGGGGGTTACTTCAAATAAATGTGTGATATCATAATCTTGAAAATAATAATGCAGAAATGATCATTCTATTAGATGTGTCGATTGAACTAAAATGATTGATTTATATGTTACTTGCAAGGAAGTGCATAAAATTTGTCGATTGCTTGCATAAGAGAGTAACATAGCACAAGAAAATAAAAAACATAATATTATTCGAGAACTTCTTTATTTGAAGCATTCTTAATATAGAAATTGTTGGTCTATCAATGTATAGTGGATTCAAATTTCTTACCAAATCATTTTGCAACTTTGCTTATCCTTTTCTACTATTCGTGTATGGAATATTATTCTTTGCTCTAATCTCCTTGAATTTCTTATTCTTTAACTACATAAGAGAAGTTCACATATCAATAGTATATAATAAGTGTTGTTTTTAAGAACCTAATATGAAAATGATACCTCAAATTCTTTGGAAAGTTTCTCCTTAGTAAAATCTTTCCACTCTTAAGCAGTCTTTATATAATTGGGTTTTAGCATCGTTAATTTGTTGGAAGCGTTGGGTAATGTTACGAATGAATACCTGAAAAATCTAAAATCCATCCATACCCATGTCCAAAACATGAAATTTAAATTATCTGATATTCGAAAAAATGGATATGAATATGGATATGGCCATATCAACATCCGATAACTATACTTCGATTTTTACTCAGATTATAGTTATATTTTTATATATTTCAGTACATAAATATGATTATTTATTATTTATCTAGGTAAAAAAAATTAATACGTATGTAAAAATCAATATTTGTTACTTAAAATTATTTTTATCATATTTTTTATATTTTTAGTACTAAAATAGATTTAATAAATTTTTCTATTTATTTCTTTAGATTAATTAGTTGCGAACTGAGAGAAAATTATCTGATAAATATCTAGTATCCATTCGTATCCACGGATATGGATATCCGATATCCGAAAATGATCTTGAATTTGGATATAGATAAAGGATTGTCTGAATCCATGTCTAATCTAGCATCAGGGATTTTGGAGGCATCTCTTATAGTTGAAATCAATGTTGATTTTGCCTCTTTCCATCTATGTCCCAACATATTAATTAACAAACTATTGTATAGTGCATCCACAATGAATCGTGGCTGTATAACAATTGATTAACACAGTATATGCACTCATATTAGTGGAAAACCTAAGGCCCTGTTTAATTGGCTTGCCATTTTGAGTTATTTTCGTCCAAACAAAAAATGCATACGGCGCATATAATTTTGAAAAACATATAATTTTGAAAACAAAGTTAACAAAAAAATTAAAAAACAAGTTTATTTTTTTTTCCTTGTCTTCGGAGATAATAAAAGCACAGAGAACAACTATTCACTCTTTCATCCATTCATTCCCCCTTTTGTGGTGCCTCCATCGTCATGGAAACTTAGAATTTTAAATCATCTCCTCCGTTCTCCTCAGTTTTGTAATGAATACTGAAAATGGAAAATACAAAGCTCAAAATGAACCGAACGTGGTCTACTATTTTACATAGCATATAGAGGCCAACCTAATGTTTTCAAATTATGAACTCTATAAACTCATCGATAATGGAAATTTAAAGGGAGAGCAGACAATCTACCAAAATAGAGAAACAACGGTATCAATAAAAAACTACATCCCACATTGGCAAACATGTCACTTACTTATGGTTATTTAGTTATAGTTATTTAAAGCCTTGATGAACCAAATGTTTAGTAACTTCTTAAAAAATCATAATTAATTAGTGAATTGTTAATACTAAACCAAAAATGAAACATAATCTATAAAAATTCATAATCCACTTCAATATAGTAATTAGCATAGCCCATACAAAATAAATTAGAAAAAAAACAAACAGAGCATAGCTAGGAGCATTTCTTATTGCAAGAACATAAGGTAAAGGATGATAAGGAGCAAGATGCGTATCATTATTTCTGGTTGAAGTTAAAAATTACAAGGGACGGCGAAATTAGGAAAAGCAGATAGGCAAACTACTGGAACATCTGCTAGAACATCAGAACAGTAATCAAGGCGAGGCTAAAGCAAAAGACGATTTGTAAATGCACACCAGAAGCTTAACCAGGCTAGAAAGGATGAAGTGTAAAGACATTATTGACAACGATAAGAAACAGCATTAACATCATGCTGATAGTGATAGGAAGCAAGGAGTGAAGATCACGTAGGCAAACATGTATAGTTCCAATGCTAAATAAGGTGAAAACATGTGTATACCACAGCAAAGAGTGAATGTCAAAACAAGATATAATTAGTACGGATGAATTCAGATGTTAAAGCAAAGCAAGCAAGCTTGCAAAATAAACTGAAAGCTAACATTAGCATGAACTGATAGTGGCAGTGGAGAGAATATTACAACATGTTTGAGGTCGTTTTTCGTTTACATTTCGTTCATTGGTACCTTTTGAAATTTCACTTTCATTTTAAAAATTTCACAAATTTTGTTTTAATTCTAAGCTATGAATTCCAGTTCTTTTTCCCATATAATATAAAAACACTTACCATTTTTCGATTTTAATGACAAAAAATATTTCTAAGTATCATGTGAATATATATTATAGCTTTTCTCATGAACGATTTAAATTAAAATTGCTAATAATGTTAAACATCAACCATCTAGGCCAAACATAACAAAATCTTGACCCAACTAATTAGGAAAATTGAAAGAAACAAGCAAGTAGGCAATGCAACAGTGGAAGGAAAGCATCTTATCTTTCTTCTTTCCAAATCTTGCCCTAAAAAATCAAACTTTGCATAAAAATTTTGTTAAAAAAAATGAAAAAGTAAAATTGATGTTACTGAGATGTTTGCGAGCCTCTCTTTAGTCGGTGAAGCCATGATGGCTGCGATGACTAAAGAAAAAAATTGCTTCAATCTCTTTAGATCCATCCTCCAATTTGGAATGGGTAAAAAGTTAAAAATATTCCTTAATTCACTTCTTCTTCGTTGTACTCTCTCTATTTTTGCCAAAAAGTCAATTTTATATGCTTATTTTGAATTTTCTAGTTTGAAACTAGGTTTCTCTATGGATTTCGTTTCGATCAACTCCGGAACCAGGCCAAGATGGCTGGAATTCCGATGTGCCGGACAGAGTCTTGAACCTTGTTTTGACGGCATATAGAATAAAAAGCTCTTATTATAACATTGAATGTGAGGTGGATAAGGATCATAAAATATCAGTAATATAATTTTATAGTTTTTTAATCATACAGTATTCGCTATTATACTTGAAAATTGCAAGGGAAAGACTACAATGTTGGTTTCGAAACATGCAATGGAGATTGGTTTATCTCAAATTGAAGATTAAACTTAATCATGAAAAACATCGATCTGCATTAAAGATAAAACCTATGTTTTGTTGTCCACGATATCCTAAAGTTCTCTTTCATTTATGTACTAGTTGACTATGGTTTGATTCTTTAATGGAGTTTCATTTTTACTGTTTTGATTTTGATAATAATTCGGATGTCCCTTGATTTAAATTCCACTTTCAATCTTAACTTCGCATTTGTTAAAAAGGTAAAAAACCAGTGGAAAATAAGTAAAAGGATGCAATAAATATGTGAAAGAATTAGACATGAAATCAACCAAAGATTTTAAAAAAAATGAACAAATGCCTAAATATGTTTATACAGAATTATGATACTTTTATTAAGTTTGATAAAATATAAATAACTGATCTTTTGTAGTTATGAATCGCATCATGCGTATATTCACATTTAATGATTCAAAAGTAAATTAGATAACTTATTAGCATACACTTCTTTCTTAGTTCAGTTAGCATTAATTAATTAAAAAATGGAATACATGTATGTGTTAAACACATCCACAAATCATCCTTAAATCTGTCCTCGACTTTCTTCCAACATGAAACCGCTATTGGGTCCGCTCTTTTTTGGCGGCGATCGAAATAGGTAAATTTTAAAAAAAAATTCCTTTTTTGGATCTTAATGTGCATATGAGATCAATTAACTAGCATTAGATCCCATTTATTTATGGAAATAAAATCATATTTTCAAATGTTTCATGCCTGTGTAGTTAATCATATTGATTCAACTTTTTAATATCTAATTTCAATATATATGTTATAATCACACACTAATAAGATAACATAGTAATAAATGAGCATGTGTTAAAAGCTTGACAACGAATGTTGATATTTTTTGGTTTAAATCGTCGAAATATTGCTTTGGTTGGGAATGAGTATATGAGTACATAATAGTTTGAGAGACGTAATAGTGACATAGAATGAATGGGTAGAATGGAACGATAATCTAGTAGTTTAACTCAAATTATTGTTTAAAAAAATATTCACTGCCTTAAAGTCGTTCGTCAAATATGAAACTATACTCATTTGAATATCGAATAACTTATAATAAGGGTGTGTATCTGAATAGAGAGACGTTAGCACAAAGTGCATTGGTGGTTTTATAGAGTCGTCTCGTGGTTTCGGGATGAGACAATGAGGGTATTGAGATATATGATTTCATACTATGTCGCGTATAAACAGTAATTCTATTGTTTTTTTTGTAGTTTGGGTTTTTATATTTATATATCATTTACAGTACAAGGTATGGTTGTTCTGATAGAATGTGTAAGACACCATTGATTTGTAGATAGAAGACGTTTTATAATAGCAAGGGCAAAAACCCCAGGCTACTCTATAGTAGGATTTTTTTTTTTTTTTGCATCGATTTATTTGTCCTAAGTCCTCTTACTAAACAAGTAATAGCATTTAAACATGTGTATATCTATTCGGGTTCGACCCGGCAGCAAGTAGTGGATGATGCGATGAAGTATCTGATAAAGTTAGGGTATACCCTAAAGGTAATTATGTAATTTGTTACATATATCTAACTCAAAAACTAATCTTGTTCGAAATAAATGGTGTTTTCTTTCTATTATATACTTGATATAATATGTTATATTGATTAATTAATTTAACTAAAAGCATGTTTAATAGAAAATCCATGAATAATATGTTTTGTGATAGTAGTTTCAACATGTTATAGTCATGAGTGATTTATCATAATAAAATAAACATACAATTTTAAATATTCCTACCCAAGATGTATTGAGCCTAGATATAGATACATCCGTTGAGACAAAGGTATGTAACACTCTCCAAATATGGACAGTGTATTAGTCATGACTTTTGGGGGCACTGATGAGTTACATATTGATAGTTATTGAATAACTATGCAATGACCCACTCGATAGTTTTCAGTTGGTTAATATAACTAATGTTAAACAAAAATTATCGGCATGACAAAATTACACGGTTCCCTTGACTTGAGAGTCGGTTGTTCTTCAATGTGGAAGCTACACTTTGATTATAGTTATATTGGCGCATGACATCCATCGAATGACTATAGTTAGTTCGAGTAGAAGCATTGGAAGTGAAACAATATTCAAGAGAGGATTCGTCTCTTTAGCTGTATGATGTTAGTATCATGGTCAACTGAAGTCAAATCAAAGTCAAAGTCTCTGACTAGAGTAATACATTAAATAATAATTGTTATTATTGAACAAAGGACTTTGCTTCTGGAATATAAAGTTGAATAAGGATGATATTGAAATTTTGACTGTTACCATCCATTAGTCCAAAGTGATAGTTTTAACGAAGAGAATTGGTGTAAATAATTTTCGCTATTGGGTAACGCTTGATAAAATAATAAAAAATTTACCAATGCCAAGTAAGCGATAAAATTACCCATAATGATATAGTACCTACTAAGTGACGTATGAATATTAATATTTGAATTGCTCGGTATTAATCGCTGATCAAATTTACACATAAGAGTCACAATTCCGAAATTTTGAACACTCTTATTACCACCTAATTTAATCAATTATAGTTGTCATAAATTAAATAACATTTAAGAAACATTAATTATATTCTTTTTTTTCTAATTTTTGTTGATCAATATTAAATAGTGTGTGTATAATAGTTATAAACACATGTATCGACATATAATATCAATGTGTGTTTGAATAAGATTTAAATGCATTTTTATTTATCAAGCTTGAAACGGTTTCGAGGCTCATTACAGAGCATAGAGTGGCGGACTATATCAGGGACAAGTAGGGTGAATTTTAACTCAAAAGAAGGTGATTTGTTTAGCGATAAAGGTGGAGCTAGATCCCTTTTTCACTACTAGAGATCTTATCTATTTGTTGACCTCCAACCCCCACTTTTTGGCTCTCTCTCTTCTTTTCTCCTTTTCAATTAGCAACGATCAGTTGTAAAAGTCCCATTCTTCCTCAATTTCGAACTTAAAAACGTGGAAATTACATCAAATTCAAACACTGGTGGTAGTAGCATTCTGATTTGTAGCACTTTCTATTAGAACCGGGCCATCCCACTATGGAAGTTATGGGTGAATTTAAAAAAAAACTTTAATTAGATCTATATTGAGACTGTGATATCTAATTTATTTAGAACTTTTCTAAATTTTATTTGTATAAAATATCTTATTTATTTAAATCAATAAATTACATATGATTTTATTTGATTTATATTTTATGTATATAAATGTGTGTGTGTGTGTATAATATACATATATGTATGTGTATGCATGTGTAACATGATAATCCATGCAAGGTATAACATGTTCGTGTATCGATGTTGGGACTCAAATCGCAGCGGACACGTTGGCTTATCTGTTATGTATTTTATGTTGTCCAAGTATATGTATGTATTTAAACTTATTATTTATATAAATATTACAAATATATATATATATATATATATATATGTATGTATATCAATATATATTTTCATTATAAATCTACATATATGTATATAAATATATTTTTAAATTTTATTTAAATAATTTTATGAGAATGAAATTTTTAAACATATGTATATATACACATATATATGTATCTATGCATATGTAAAATTTATATAAATATGTACTATATTAATAATATATGTATGTTTTATTGTACTAAATGTTAAAATAGTATACATACATAATATATTTTTTAAAGTTGGAACTATTATACATACACACACTCATTAGCATATTTATAATATTTACATGTGTGTGTGTATTAATTGAAAATGTTATTCATTTTTATTTTCTTAATTTTAAACAGTTCTATATCATAAGTAGAGCATTATAAAAATTTACTAAAAATATTATTATAAAAATATATATAAATTGATTTACTAGTCGAAAATCAACAAAATATTGATAAAAATATTTTTGAAGCATTTTATTCAAATTTTAAATTTTTGAAAAATCTATATTATATTTTGAGGTTTGAAGAAACCGTAATTTTTCTTATTCAATATTTATTTTTTATTAATTAATTATTTTGACTGTATATTATAATAATTTTTAAAATAGGAAAATGATTTTTAATTCTTATCTTTTGGCTGTAAGCTTGCTTCATGATAAAATAATTTTATAAATTTTAAAAGTTAATTTTTGAAATATAATTTTGAAATATTTAGATAGTATGTTGATTTTAATAATACAAGATAATAGTAAATAATTATCAAAAATTTACAGCTATTGAAAATTATAATTACTATATATATATATATATATATATGTATAAAATATATGTTCAATTGTTACCATGAAATGATGTTATAATTCAATACAAACCATTTAAGTTTAATTAAATGATATATTTATATGCATATATTAATTAATAATAGTACAATTATTATAATTAAAATATTAAGCTTTGTATATATGATCTATATGTAAACAATTGTTTTTTTTTTCAAATGATTACATACATATAACCAATCTATTATGTGAAAACATCAATGCACATAAGAATCGTCACCTAATTAACAATACAACAACGATATTAATAAATAATAAAATATTATTCAAAAAATTTAAGCTCTATAATACAATAAAAACATATGTGAAACCAACGCGTTGAAGCACATCTTGCATTGATGAACTGTCTTTTTTTGAAAGTTTTTCTATTCGGCAGACTGCTAAACCTTGAATCGTAGACTTTCGACTATCAAATAGCACTCGTCTTTTAATCAAATTGACTTCGATTTGCTTGAGCTCCTAGGGGATAAGCCAGCCAACAAAGGGTGGGAATAAAGGCAGGCAAAAAATATTTTTTGCAATTAGGGTAGACATATTTAATGGTGGATAAAAGAGAGAAAATAGTGTATCACATCTCGTACTATTGTGGATCACATCTCATACAATAGTGGATAAAAGAGAGAAAATAGCCATCCAAAATTTAATCATTCTCGCATTATTTGAGTAGCCCATTATTGCCATATTATAGTCAAAATTCTCACAATCATGATAGGCCAATATCTTATTAAGCCCAAAGAAAATATTATTTAATTAAATTCAATTTAATCCCTTATCGATGTTGTATATCAATAGATATATTTATAACTATTATAATAATATATTTAATAATATTTATTCCGCAAATCATAATCAAAATTTTATAAATTTCATAAATACTAATTAATTTAATTAATTTATAAAAATCATAAATTAATTAAATTGTCTGGTCAAAAGGGAATTCATTGTTTCGGTTGTGTGACTCATCAGGTGTAAATTAGGTCAGTGATTAACATTAAATTATTTGAATGTTAATGTTCAAACGTCACTTAGTAGGTAGTGTAATATTATGGCCAAAATTATCACTTACTTGATTTTGGAAAAAGCTAATTTCATTTTACTAAGCTTTACAAGGTTGTGACTTTTTATTTACGCCAATTCTCTTCATCAAAACTTTACAATTTTGGACTTATGGAATTTGGTAATGGTCAAATTTCGATATCATCCACGTTAAACTCCATAGTTCAAACACAAAATCCTTGGTTTAACAATAAAAATTATTAATTAAAATGCTTTGGATAGAGACTTTGACTTTGAGTTGATCGTGATATAAATTCCATATAACCAAGGAGATGAATCCTCTCTTGAATTTTCTTCCACAACTAATACTTCTACTTTACCAAACTATAGTCACTCGATGGATTTCGTGCCATGATTTAACTATAATCAAAGTCGAGCTTTCATATTGAAGATCGATAGTATTCTCAAGTTGAGAGAACTTTGTAAATCAATTACATCGATATTTTTTGTTTGACCTTAGTTATATTAACCAATAGAAAACTATCGAGTGAGTCTTTTCATAGTTATCCAATAACTATCAGTATGTAACTACTAGGTGCCCCAAGGAGTCATGAGTAATACAATTCCCAACATATGGAGAGCGTTATGTACTCTAATCTTAACGTGACATTGACATTTAGTTCGATGCATCTTAAACAGAAACATTTAAAATGGTATATTTGTTTTCATTGGAGTAAATTACTCACGACTACAACACTTCGTAACTATTTTCACAAAACATAGGATTTATAGATTTTTTTATTAAATATACTTCTAACTAAATTATTAATTAATATAATATATTATATCAAGTACATAACAGAAAGAAAACACCTTTTATTTCGAACATATTTTATTACCGAGTTAGATATACATAACAAATTACATAATTTCCCTTATAGTATACCCCTCTATCACTTTGCAGATTCTAGAATTAAATAATTTTTTATTAAATCACATTTAATTCTACTAAATTGAACAATCAAAAATGTACTATTTCATGCAAATCATGATCATTGGATATGGGTTTAGCAAAAGAGTTAATGAAATAACAAATTATTTGAATATCACAACCAATTTAAGAGCCATCTCAACGTAGATTCAATCAAAAAATGAAACAGCAACTTGCCATTATTCATAATCTAGAAGTGTGAGATAGACACATCAAAATGAACTTGAATTAATGCTAAAATCTTAGATTCTCCTAGCCTAATAGTTTCATCTACAACTTAGGCTTCATTTTCAAAATTTTGCAAAAGAAGAATTACAACAAGATCTAGAACTGAGATTAAAAGTTCTAATAGATATAAACGAAAGTGGAAGAGATTACCTTGCTCTTAGAGCCTTAGCAACCGATGAAAATCCCTTTGAATCGGCTTTATAATTTGGGGAAAATTAGTTTCTAAGGTTTCATAATGACCTGGGGTTTAATTTCAGATTTTGATTATGGTTGAAATGTGAAATGAATTGAGAAAAGTATACATATATGCTTTACTCTACATACTAATAGCTCTAAAATATGGGTCTTAGTTATGCTATATGCCCAATAAGAGAAGTTTTTTATTTTCCTTTTGTTTTATCATCACTTTTACCATTTAAAACAATGTTCTAACATAAATTTTAATCAAACACTAACATACCCAATTAAATTGAATCAAACATGGAATTCTAGACCAAAGACGTAGCCTCTCCAAAGACGTAGCCTAATCGCTACCTAAACACACTAGTAGAACCTCAAACTAAATCCCCCTTGATTTGGCTCTCTGATTGATTAGAAAACTTGATCAAAGTACGTCCAAATGGTCCACTTGTTGTGCCAATCGATCAATCGGTTGTCGTCTAAGATAGATAGCCTATAACATATAGTTATTTTTTATTTTATTTTGCTTGTTTCTTACTCGTTTTAACTCAGATTCTCGATCCGTTTTCTTATAAATTTAGATATAATTCTCTAATACCTTTACTAATTTAATTTCATCAAAATGTTTGAGTGGAAATCATTTCAAAATTGTTGCACAAATCAGCGTTTTAAGGCTAGTTTCTAGAAAATAGAAATATAGCATTTTCACGTATATATCTTCTGACTACCTTTAAAAATGACTATAAATTCAAAGTAAAATCTTAGTAAGAGCTGATATATAAAATTGAAATTTATAAATATTATTATGTAATATATATATATATATATGAGTATGTAGTATATATTTCAATATAATCCATTTAATAACTTAAACATTGTTTATTTTCATTTCTCACCAAATAAATCATATCACTTAGAATATATATTTATAAATCAATAATAGATTTATAAACTCACAAACATATATATCTTAACTTTAGAATTAATTTTTATACCAATTTCATGTGATATTATATCTTAAATCATTTTTACACAAAACCGAGCTGCTTCCCATATACTATGAAATCACAACTTTATAAATTCATATAAATTAAATAAAATTCCACAAAGCTACTTTTCAGACCTGATACCACCATATCATAGTTTAGAAAATAGGAAATACCAATTTGACATAACCAAATGTCCCAAATAGTAAAAAATACAATTTCATGCCCATCTTCCCATATTATGAAATGTATGAATATCAATTCATATAAGTTATATAAAAATACCCAAAAATCAATTTGATATTCCATCCTAGAAATTCATTCATATAGATTTCTAACCATCATAATATAAATTTTCCATTTATATTTATCTCATTTGGAAAACCCATTTAATAATTTTCTTATTCGTTTAATTCCAAGTTTATTTCAAGTTAGAAATAAAACCAAATGAAGTTCCCCAATTTTATCTTAAAATTAACTAAGATAAATTAAACCATATTTTATGTTCAATTTTATGTAATCTTGACTAGGGTTGTTACAGACTCCTGCCCTTACAAAAATGTCGTCCCTGCAATTTCCTTAAGGAAAAATTCAATAGCAAACAATGGAAGAGCGTCGTTTCAAAAGGGATAAGCTAAGATTGAGAGATAATTACACATGAATCTCATCACTAAAGAGCATTAAAAATTAACATAGGATGCGCTCGTTTGATCACTCTTTCTATTCTTCTAAGGACAGTCCTACTAATTAACAGATCATAGGACTTAATGAGTGCAACAATTATATTTCAATGGCGTTTAGCCTCTTGGGCTACAAAATGAATAGGACTTAAGATCTCAAGTGCAACAAGGATTCTATGCTCAAGGATAGAGTCATAATTTCCAAAAGAATCTCAAAATCTGAAACACGTGAAGGACACCACCAATGCTAGTGAACTGGACTAGAAAAGAAATGTAGTAAGCAATAGGGCCACTACACTCAATGTTGGGTAGGATCCCAAATATTGACGAGTCAACATCCCACATTGAATGAAATATTAGTCATCCAACAAGAAAGAAACACAAATAAAGATTCAATTCCCAATATAAATTTTCAAGATCTTCCTAAAAGATTCACGAATAGAGTCAGGACTTAAGATCAATTTCTTCCCCAGACTCATGCTAACAAGAGAATGATCGATATAACCTCTCAAATAAAGTCTTGAAAGGAGCTAGGTTAATACGAGATTAGAAACTAATCAACAATAGGAAAATTCAATCAAGGTAGAGACGATCCTCTTGCGTACCAAAGTCATGAATATAATCATAAGGTAGATTTCTAAGGTTTACATCTACACTCAAACCACTAGGAGATTTTGTATTTAATTTTTCCTGTTAGATACAATTTTTCTTATTATTTACTTGGCACAAACTTAAATAATTATTTTAATTCTCAATCAAAAATCTTTAATCTGTTTAAAGAGTTTAACTTTTACCAGTAAACCCCAACTAATCAAATAAAGGTTATAGCCCAAAAGAGGTTTTTAGTTGTAAATTTTCAAATAAGTTTTGAGCTTAGTTTTCACATCTCAGTTTACTATAGTATTTTGTCTATTCAAAATACTCATCATTTCTAATAAAAACAATTTGCTTAATTAATTCTATTCAAAAAGTCGTGGATTGATTCTAGGATTCCACCTTGATAGAACTTCTTCATTCATAATGTAATTTCAACTTATCACAAAACCCGTTTACATATTATATTCTTTCAAAGTCCATGAAAATTAAGTCCAGCCAGATCACGAGGATCGTGTATAAAAATTCAGGAGTATACTTCTTAAGAATCTAGCAGCCATAGCCAAACACCAAAAGAGAGTAAATTCTAAAGTGACAAATACTATCACTCTTAGTAATCATAGGAATTTAGATAAAACATCCCATATCGTATGGTGAAATTCAAGTATTTACTAAGAGTCAGTAAATCTCATTCATTTCGAATATCATTGATAAATCCGAAGTATATTCTCTTAAGGATTTATCAGCCCCATGCCAAACACCAAAAGAGGATATAACCTTAAAGTGGTACAATTCCAAAGGCAAGTACAAGAATTTAACCCAAGTATCCAATACTACCAGATGAAATTTATGTATTCGCAAATGGGTTAGTACATTCCACTCAAACATTCTCCTTCAGTGTGTTATACCATATTCGATGAAGCATTATTTGAGAGCATTTAAACGAATCAATAACACTAAGTCGATCATTGGTATTTCTAGTATCATAGAATCAAGGTTCTCAAACATTTATTTCAAAATTCTTCTTCAAAACCAAAAGTCACATAAATTTGCCAAAATAGTATTTAAATAGTCAAAAATAATAAAATCCAATAAAAACCTATAGTTTAAAAGAAAATAACTTTATTTTTCCATATAAAAAACGATTCCTCAAATATTGTACTTATACTTTCAAACTCCTTACAAAACAAAACTTATTATTTTATTTTAATTAGAAATTTTCAAATTATGTAACTTAATCTAAAGCACTCACGTAATTTAATTACATTTCTAAGAGAGGTTTTCATGATTAAGTCCCATCTAGGTCTATTACTATTACTTATGATGCAGTAAATAAATCAAAAGAATTTATTGATAAGATTTATCTTTTCAAATGGTTGATTTTATCGTTTCCAAAATTTTTGATGAGTTTTTATATTATTTCGACAATGTTTATACTGGGTGAAACCAAACATACAAATATAGTCTTATTCTTAACCTTGGGTTTTTCATTTACAATCTCACATCTTTTGAAATTCATAAATATTTTACAAATTTCGATTATTCTAATTTGAATCTTAAGCATTACTTAATTTAATATAAATACAATATATATATACACACACACATATATATATATATATATTAGGTGTGTATATATCTCATGGATTATTATTTAGTCTCTCGCACCTTTCTGGGAGTATATAAATATCTAGTTAGAAATGGTATATCAAATTTATATATTGTTATCCCGCCTTTTGACAAGGCCGTGGCACCAAGAAATTAACTGGAAACCGAGGACAGTTCGTCTCGAAGATCGACTATACACAGGTTCGCTATGGATACTAATAAATCTTGTCCGAGTCCAGATCGAGCTACAATTGATATGGCATGATAGAAAAAGCTATGAAAGCCAACTTTCCTAATTTCAAGTCAATCCAAGTTCGTATGCTCAAGATATGATCGATGCAACGCAAATGATCACGTTGTTCGTGTCCATCAAGCAACCAAGAAGAAACCTCCTTCGTATCGACCTGGTTCGAATCCATCAGGTGTGCATTGCTTCGTACTGATCAAAGGAGCACAAGTTCGAATCCATAGAGAGTAGCATTATTTGTGTCTGTCCTTCCTCATATTGCTTCGCATCCATCATCTCCAGCTTGCTTGTATGATCAACCAACGTCCACTTCGTACCCATCGAACCATACAAAGCGACTACTTCATATCTATCCATTAACACACACTGCACCGGTATCGATCGGCCAGTGCTCGATGTGAACATTACAAGATGGACCAGTGAGAAATGCACTCATAATCGATTGATACGAACAGAGCAATGGCGATCGATACGAACAGAGTAATAACAGTCGACGCGAACAGGGAAGTGGCGATCGATACGAATGTGGCGCATCCATAATATAGACTCGGTCGCTCGGCATAAAATATAGATCAATCCTAAACGCAAGCACCACGTTATCAGACATCATGTGCAGAACCATCAATACGAAACTATCGATACGAACAACATCGATACGATTTCAACAGCCTTCGAATAACCCAAACCTGCATCGATCTTTACACGAAATCCATAAGTCTGAATGCCACCAAATTTTCACAGGAGCTTGCATACATCCTCAAGAATGTTCTTGATCAATCTCGACTCGATTGGACGAAGTATTGATCGATACGAAGTTTATCCGTATCGATCACGGATCGAGTTCTAATGGCATGGGATCGATCGTGTGGTCCCACCCATGTTAGAGAAGAGGACTCCCGAGATCCGAGCAAGATATTTGCAGCCTATGCTTATAAATAACATCGCTAGACCTATAGAAAAGGGACTTTTGGCTCTTCTACATCCAAACTTTCCCGAAATCACTATTGTACTAGAATTCTATTGTTATAACACGTTGTAACCAGCAAGCAAAAATTAATAAAGTCAATCATTTCATAATGGACGTAGGCTATACGCCGAACCACCCTAAATTCATGTGTTTCAGCATTTTTTTCTTATATATTAATTGGTATGTTTGTTAGGTCTGCCTCATTTTGCATTTACTTTCTTCATTTTATCTCTTCAAACACATCCGAAGAGTATTATGCCCAATTTTAGTACAAACAGTGTGGTGCTTTCACTGAGAGAACCCAGTTTTTCTCCTGCTCATTAGATCTACTATCGATATCGGATTGCATAAGTCTAAGAAGAAGATCTAAAGTTCAAGCTTAAAGTTCTTCCATCCTATTCAGATTTGCATCAAGTATAGGATAGAGCTTCACTATCTATAATGGTTAACACTAGGACTACTTTAACTGCCACAGCTCCAGAAGGACGGGACAGGCAGAATCCTGTACAACTACCTCCTGTCGATCAGAATGTCGCCAGACCATCAGATCTGCATGGCCCTGTCACCGGGGAAGAGTTTCAGCTGCTTATGCAAGAATAGATTAAGAGCCGCCAACAGCTCACTCAATAACTCCACGCTAATGCGGAACTGACCAACCAATTGAATCATCAAAGACAAAGGAGATACATGAGGGATCAGGCTTTCTATTCATCTACTGAGAGTTCGGCCTCTTCAGATTACCATCATAGATCCACATGTCCACGGCTGGATGGAAGTTATACTCAAGCCACTGGACATCAGCATACATTGAATATTTGACAACCAAGGGTTGGCCCATCAACCAGCTATCATATCGGACCCTCCTCCCAGGGAAGTACAGTTCCTCATCATGTCACAGAAAATCGCACCGCCACCACTGCTAACGAGTTGGGAGGTGAAGCCCGAAATCGGGCAGATCCGAACCGTCGCGAACATGAATATACTCCCGAACCTTATGTTCTAGAGGAATTAGAACCAAGGAGGTGAGACATGGACAGTCGACTGCGTCCGGCCCATCCTCACATTGTGGAACCCGACCACACCTTGGCTGAGCAGGCCCAGAACGTCCAGATGTCAGATATCCCGACGACGATTCGTCAAATGATCCGACAAAGTCACGGCCTCACCAATGACGACTTGGGAATCTCCTGGAGTTATACTCCTTTTACTGATGAGGTATTCTATGTTGAACCACCTCGGTGATTCCGGATGCCGACTTTGCTCGTTTATGAAAGGAGCTCTGATTGTAATCAAAATATCTTGAAGTATGAAGGGTTAATGAATGCTGCACGAGCTGATGATGCGGTTAAGTGTCGAAGTTTCCCGATCTCACTGGGGGCATAGCAACTATGTGGTTCACCCTTTACCACCTTGATCTATCTTGTGTTTTGATGAGTTGGCAACAAAGTTTTTCGAGCAGTTCTGCATGCATAGCAATGCCGAAGGATGTTAATACTTTGTCTAGTGTCACTCAAGCTCCTGGAGAGACACTCAGACGTTATTTGGAGAGCTTTCATGATGCATGCGCTAAGATTAGAAATCCCAATGATAACTCTATTTTGATGGTATTGACTAAAGGGATTGTTCCCGATTCTGAGTTCGGCAACTGGTTGGCCGAAAAACCACCTACATCATTGGACCATTTTTATTCCATGGCAGCTCAATTCTTGAGGAGGGAGGATGCGAAACTGTCTAGGAAAAAGGATGACACAAGGCCTAATGTGGAAGGAATTCAGAGAAATGTTGCTGTTAAACAAACCGGGGAGAGTTCCTGAGAAGTGCAATTGAACATAAAGAATAAATAAAATCAACAGAAAGGCGATGGTAATCAAAATAGGAAGCGGGTTCAAAATCGTAGTCCACGACGTAGGGCTCCTATGTTTGATAATTATACTCCTTTGAATATGTCACTGGAAAATGTGCATTCACAGACCTGCAATACTATTCAATACAAGAAACCTGCTCCGAAACAGCCATTAGAGAGACAAATTCAGACAGGGAAGTTTTGTAGATTCCATGAAAGCTACTGTCATAACACGAATGAGAGCCGTCATTTGTAGGTTATCATTGAAAATTTGATATGTGAGATAAAGTTGGAGCAGTTTGTGCGGGCGCCGTAGTCTGGAGGTGCGGGCCCATCAAATCTAAACTTTGTACCGAATCAGGTGAGACCGGAGGAACTCGATCGTACTGGTGGGAGTTTGGTGATAAATATTGTTAGTGGTTGTCCTCATCCAATAGACCGAAGCTGGAAGGAAATGGAGTCGTATGCCAATTCTTTTAGGCTTGCGAGCTGCGAATGTTGTTGTAGTTTGGAAGATGGGCCCCCGTCCAAGCAACAGAAGACGATGACTGATTACATCGTCTTTCGAGATAGACACGCCAATAGGGTTGAAGCCCCAACCATCGATCCACTTGTCATATCAGCTCAAGTAGGTCCTACTTGGATGAAGAGGATCTTAGTAGATAGTGGAAGTTCTGTGAATATATTATTTAGGCAAGCGTATTACCATATGAAAATGGAAACTAAAGATTTGAAGCCTTGTCAGTCTCCCATTCATCGCTTCAACAGGAGCGCAACTATACCCACTGGAGTGGTGGAACAGCCAGTGGAGTTGGAAATCGGAGAACGCTGGAGAGTCCAAATGCTAAAATTTGTTGTGTCGAACATAGACTCACCATACAATGCTTTCTTGGGCTGACCGACCCTTGCTGAATTTAGTGCAGCAACTGCCTCTTGTTGTTTAACCCTAAAATTCCCTAAAGACAACGGAGTCAGAGTCGTTCAGGGAGGCCAAGCCGTTGGGCGAGCCTGTTATGTTGCTGAGCTGCGAGAGGCACGGTGAAACAAAAAAGGAAAGGGCGTAGAGGAATCTCTCTACGTCCATATTGTTGAGAATTGATAATTGACGCCTGGTCCTAGGCCCGAGAAAAACAACCAATTCCGTAGGGATCTTGACCCAAGAGATACCGAAAGTGAAGACAAAAGTAAAGACAATCAAGCTTCTTCAGCCAAGCTGACGATCGATGTCCTGATCGATGTTAACGACGACTCTAAAATGATAAAGAATGGATCTCAGTTAAGCCAACAAATGCAAGAGGAATTGGTTGAATTTTTTCGAGAAAACCGTGATATATTTGCCTGGAAAAATTCTGACATGTGTGGAATCTCCTCGGACATCACGAGCCACACATTACACATTGACCCGTGGCATGTCCCAATCAAACAAAAAAGGCATAGTATAGATCCAGAGAGATCAGTCGCCCTTAAGGAAGAGATACATAAGCTTAAATCAAACGGATTTATTCGAGATGCTTTGTATTAGAATGGATGTCTAATCCTGTACTTGTCCGAAAGCCAAAAGGAAAATGGAGAACATGTGTTGACTACCCAGATTTGAATAAAGCTTGCCCCAAAGATATTTTCCATTCCCTCGAATCGATCAGCTTGTAGATTCAACCACTGGACATGAACTCTTATGCGTCATAGATGCATATTCTAGCTATAACCAGATACCCATCTACTTACCTGACCAGGAGCATACCAGCTTCGTAACTGGTCTAGGACTTTACCGCTACAAAGTCATGCCTTACGGACTCAAGAATGCTGGGGCAACTTACCAACGATTAGTTAATTGAATGTTCACTAATCACATCGGAAAAACCATGGAGGTATATGTAGATGACATGCTAGTAAAGTCATGATTCTTCACAGATCATATCAGAGACCTGCGTCAATGTTTAACATCGTCCAAGAATATAGGATGAAGCTCAACCCGTTGAAATGACGCTTCAGGGTCGCATCCAGAAAATTCCTTGGGTTTATCATCAACGCCCGAGGAATTGAAACCAATCCCGAAAAGATCTGGGCAATTAGAAATCTTGAGACTCCAAGAACTATAAAGCAAGTTAAGAGCCTCAACGAGAAAGTAGCAGTGCTGACCAGGTTCATTTCAAAATCCACTGACAAATGCATTCCCTTCTTCGATCTGATTAGAAAAGGGAAACGAAACTTTGAATGGACTACGAAATGTGAGGACGCATTCCAAGCACTAATTCAGCACCTCTCCACACTGCCCATCCTATCAAATCCTATTGAGCATAGGAAAGTGTACATTTACTTGCTGGTGTCAGAAAATGCAATCAGTGCTGCCCTAATTTGGGAAGAAGACCGAATATAAAAGTTAGTCCACTACATTAGAAAACGACTGATCGGAGCTGAGAGAAATTATCCAGAAACTAGAGAAGTTGGCTTATTGTCTTGTTATTGCCTCAAGGAAGCTCCGCACGTATTTCCAGCTATCACCATTTACATCGACCAGCCGTTACGACAGGTCCTTACGCGGCCTAAGACGTCTGGTAGGCTACTCAAGTGGAATATCAAGTTAAGTCATTTTGACATTACTTACACTCCAAGGCGAGCCATTCAAGGACAAGTCCTGGCAGATTTCTTAGCTGAATTTACTATCCCAAAGGGCTTGCCCAAGACCAGTGAATCTCCCAAGTATATCTGGAAGCTACATATTGATGGTGCATCAAATGACCGTTGCTCAGGTGCTGGAGTTGTACTTGAAACTCCCGAAGGACGATCTATATGCTACCTTTAAAGTTTGATTTTCATGCGACCAACAACGAAGCTGAATATGAGGCCCTACTTGTCGGGTTGAGACTTGCCAGAGATTTAAAAATCATTGCTATGGAGATTTATTATGATTCGCAATAGGTCGTGTGTCAAGTTCGGGGGGGAATACTAGGCCAAAGACCGAAGACTGGCTGCTTACCTTGCTCGAGTTCAGGAAATATTAAATTAGTTCGGTTACTATGCCGTTTATTGCATACCCCGAGAGCACAATCAGAAAGACGATTCGTTAGCAAAGTTAGCCAGTACATGTGAAGCATAACAAATGGGACTCGTCCCTTTGGAAATGTTATCTTCCCCGCGCATCGATCAAATAGAGACAGATTGGGCATTTGAGGTTGTTCCCGATAAGGAGTCATGGATGACTTCGTTCAGAAATTATCTCGAGCGTGGGATCCTACCAGAGCGCAGGAATGAAAAACTCTTCGAAAAGCTTCATAGTTCACTATTCAGAATGGAGTCATGTATAGAAGAGGATACTCTGTTCCATTACTCCAGTGTATCGCTCACATTAAGATCAAACGAGTGTTGCATGATGTGCATGAAGGGGAATATGGCGATCACACTGGGGGGCAATCTCTTGCCATGAAAGTGCTCCGATATGGATACTATTGGCCGATCGTAAATTGCGATGCATCGGACTATGCCAGAAAATGTAACAGATGTCAGAAGCATGCTCGAGTTCCTAGTGCCCCATATCGAGATAACTTAGATGGTCGGTCCATGGCTATTCGCGGTATGGGGCATCGACATTATTGGTTCTCTACCTCTAGCCAAGGGTGGTGCGACGTACGCCATCGTCGCGGTTGATTATTTTACCAAGTGGGCGGAAGCTAAATCCTTTGCTACAATCACAACAAAGAAAGTAATCAACTTTGTAGTGTGCAACATTATCTATCGATTTGGCCTCCCGCATACCATAATTACTGATAACGGAACCCAATTCGACGGTGTTGAATTTAAGAATTTTTGTCAATGATTTCACATCCTGAAGAAATTCTCCGCGGTTGCACACCCTCAAGCGAATGGATAAATTGAAGCTGTTAATAAAGTTATAAAGTCTATTCTGAAGAAACGACTGGAAAAAGCCGAGGGAAAGTGGGTCGATGAACTTCCTATGGCTATATGGACTTACCGAACAACCCATAAGTCTGCGACCGGACACACTCCATTCTCTCTATCCTACGGTTCAGAAACCGTTATTCCAGTCAAAATGGAAGTACCTTCTCATCGTGTGACTTATTATGATCCAAAACAAATGCCGTATTACTTGCCGAATCTTTGGACTTTGGCTGAGAAGCATGAAGAGGTTGATATGAGGGCAGCCGCATACCGAAGTCGAGTCGCCCGATTAAACAATGCCAAGGTTTAACTCCGAACCTTCGAACTCGTCGATCTCATCCTTAAAAGAATCTACCATGTTCCTTCGCATATGAAACCAACATAGGAAGGGCCGTATGTCATCAACCAAAAGATCGGAGACGGCACATTCAAATTATCGATCGTTGATGGTCTTACTTTGCCGAGAGCCTCGAACAACGAAAGCCTTCGTCGCTACTACACATGACAGGCTTTAACTATTCAATTTACTTTTCATTTGCAATTTGTTTATGCATTTCAAGAATTGAATTTTTAATAAGGCCACTGACTGTGCTGTATTTTCTTATTTCAACAGTAAAATGCAATCTCTTCGAGCCAGAGCTGTGATTTTTTGGAATGCGTCATACAACTATCACTATGCACGGAGAGCTAAATTCCACTCGACGGTGGAGTTTATTCAAAAGGGAGTAACTGTGATACGATCGGTTACTCGCTAAGTGAAACCCGAGCCCGGGGGCAAGTTATCACACTGAAACCAAAAAGGGATTGATACACGACAATCCTTTAACCGACTCCAGATTCCCAAAGTGTGAGAAGGAGTGTAATCTTATAAATACAATCTCGAAGAGGTGGATCTGTCCACCTAATGATTTTGCCCACATCTTGACCAAGTTTGAGGAGGATGGATCCATCCATCTGACGACCTCGCTTATTAACTCAGGGTGGATGTGAGCTGACCATCCACGATCCTGATAGATTCGTCGTTCTCGAAGTGCGAACGAAATCCTAAAGCTTAAACAGATGTGACTGGCCATTTGTCGGCCAACTCCAGATTCTCAGAGTACGAATTGGAGTATAAACATCAACTAATTTTGGATTCCTAGAGTGCAAACCGGAGTATCAATATCAACCAACTCCAGATTTCGAAAGTGTGAACTGGAGTACAAACATCCACTAACATCTGGATTCTCGGAGTGCAAACCGGAGTATTGACAGCAATTGATTCTAAGTCCTCGGAGCATGGACTAGAGTATAAACACTGACTAACTATAAAATCCCCAAAGTGCGGATTAGAGTTTGAACATAAACTGATACGAATCGATCATTCTTAACATAACTCCAAGTCCCCAAAGTGATGTCAGAGAATAAATTTAGATCGGGTGTGACTGACCACCCACGAATCAATCTGAAGTCCCTAGAGTGTGGACGCTATTATATATATTAAACAGGTGTGACTGGCCGCCCGTGAAAATAACTTAAGTCCTCGGAGCATGGATGTATTGCTAAAACTTAAGCGGGCATAATCGACCATCGACGAACAAGTGTAGTCCCTGAGTGTGGATACGATCACCAATTGGTGAGCCAATGTGGTTTGATTGCCCGAATTCGCCATGCTTCCATTTCATTTCATAAAGATTGAAGTTGATGTGTTAAAAGCAAACAGCGGTTGCTGACTGATCTTTCCAATGTATCCGCGAATCAGGGGGCAGAACCTATGTATTTGCCACTGATTGAGACAGTGCAATAACATAATCAAACTTAACATTCGACTGCGACTCGAAGCAGTGGCCCCGGAACTTAGCGACAAAACCCTGGCTAGATTCGGAGACTAAAATTTCATGAGTACAATGAATTGAGGTTTAAGCGTTGAAACACTTGAGCAAATGGAAACAAACAGTGTTGAAGACAAAATGGAATTATATTTCTATTCTTTGAAAAAGAAGAACAAGTACAAAATTGTTCCAAAGAAATCCTACTAGTAGGGGCCGAACCCACATCTACATAAGGTCTACCAAAAGAAAGAAAAAATAGATTCCTATCTATCTACAAAAAATGGGCTGAAGAGACATGTCTATTCTTTCTTTCTTCTCAATTTCTGCTTCGGCGATGACCCGCTGGATTCGCCGCTTGGTTTTCTCTTCGAACCATTGCTTTTCGGCGACCGATCACCAGTTGGGGACATTACTTCAACTTCCTCCTCCGAACTCATGTGAATAGGAATGCTTTCCAAAGGCATAGTAAGAAGAATAAGATCAATGTTAGAAGGGGGAGGGGTATACTTGTATCAACGACCACTCCTCTCGGAGAAATCATTCGTAATGGGGCTGGACAAGGGCCTGCCATTTCACCTCCAAAACTACTAGCCCGTGTAGCCGCTTCCATCTTGGAGTTAATTTTGGCTATTACTTCCTCTTCATGAGTTGTTTGTGCATCGCCCAAAGCGCTAGCGGCTGGGCCCGAGGAGCTACTCATAGGTGCTACCCGACCCATAACAAACGGCAAGTCAATAGAGGGATCACTGTGATGACCGAGAAGTTCCTCCATCATTTGTTCATCAAAAGTAAGTGTGCTCCCTTGCACTCCATCTGTAGGTGTTGTAGCCATCATCATGGTTGCTTCATTTATGATGGCCACCTACTCTTGGTGTGGCTCTTGATTTGCAGGAGATACGACCGATGTGGTCCCAATCACTGTACAAAGACGAAGTCAAAACTGTTAGCAATTACTTCGAGTGTCGTCTCCGATTTTGAGAAAGCATAGGAAATGTTTATTGCACCTTCCTCAGTTTGACTCATGGCTGGTGGAGCAGCTTTAGATACTTTCTTTTAGACCGGGAGCAAATGAGGTTGATTGGGATTGTATGCAGGAATAGACTGAGGATCAACCGCAGATGTAGTTTCGGGCTGGGTCGTCACAAGAGTTTCAGGGCTTACATCATGGTGCTCAACACCAGAACCTTCTCCAGCCTCCGAGCGTTGTGTGCAAAGTCACTCCTTTTCATATGAGATCATTGTGTAGTGGAGAACTTTCTGTTTATCTTCGCTCAACACCCGGTTCTCGGGCTCGAACTCATCGATTGATTCAGCATGGTGTGCGGCCTTTTCATCTCCTACCAATCGTCCCCAGGCATTGTACGGGTGTGTTGGATAATTGTTGAGCCAGGCTAGATTCCTATGCTTCAGGACATTAGCATTATACGTGATCAAGAGGTCTTTAATATCTGCATCTAGCCTTGACTCCACCATTTTAACTTCATCCTCAACCTCCTGAATTCTAAGTGCTGCCGCATCCCTTATACCCCGGTGCACCATGGCTTGTTCGCATGCCTCTTGTGCTGCTTTATTTGCATCATCTTTTTCTTCATTGATTTCGGAAAATTTGGCTTTAAGCTCGTTGAGTTCATTCAAAGCAGCGTCACTTTCAACTATAACTATGGAGTTCCGTTGTCCCATCTCCTCTACCAAAGTGAATTGCGTTTGACACATTCTTTCCATATATTGAGTCGCCTCGTCAGATTTCTTGGTAGTCTCTATTTCAGATTGTCGAGCAGATTCGGCTCCATCATTGAGCACTTGAATAATACGGTCCTTCTGAGCGAGATCGTTATCTAACTTCTCAATTATTTTCACTCGCTCAAAATCCACCGCCGACGCTTTATTCGTGACTTTCATCCACTCCTTGTATTGGGTATAAATGTCAGGAATGTAGTCATGCATCGTTTGTTCCGCCTCAGATGGAATTTTCTTTAAGTGAGGAGGGAAGATAAAACCGTCGAAGCAAATGTTCATAAAATATTTTCTCAACTGGGTAAATTTGATTGCCCCTTCCCCAATAGTCTTGGTAATGGCTTGTTAAATGACAGAGGGAGTTTCGGTCTCGGTCCTATGGCACTGTGAGTCAGTCCTGGGGGCTCAAGAAGATGGTTTTTGACGTGGAGGCTCTAACGGTTATTTTCCGTGACCAAAGGGTGTGTTAGGACTCAAGGAGAAGGAAAGCGTGATCGGGAGCGATATCTTTATTCTCTATCCATATCCATATCCCTCTCATAACGTTGTTGGCTGGAATAAGCATGACTGCGGTCTCTATCAGCCTCCTTCTGGTGAGATTTAGAGCACGAACTAGATTACTGACGTGTTGAGCGAACGCTTCCAAGCATAGAATCTTGCCTAGTCATTGTTTCTGTAGAATAAAAGAAAAACAGAGTTAGCGATCTTTAGAAGTGAACAAATTAAGACTCGAAATTGTGTAGTTCCTTGAAGCGTATATGTGTACGCAAACCCCCGACCAACCGAAAATGTTGGCCAAACTTGTGGGAAGAGACTCGCTTAAATCTAGAGCACTTTGAAGCCCCTCCAATCCGGTGTCGTGTTGAAGTGACACATAGTTGGGAATCGGAATATCTAAAAGTCCTTCGAAAGGATTCTCTACTTGAGAAGGAGAAGCCTTCGAAATTCTAATACGAAGATTGGCAGGGACACGACTACGGATTTCCTTCTCGAAGATTTATGACGCTTGTGTTCTGCTGCCTTGCCGTTTCTCCTTCCCTCTAAACCCAAAAACTGTCAGAAGGCCCGGCTACGGATTCATCATCAGTGGGCGTATTTTCTTCATCGCCCTCCTTGACTATTACAACCCATGACGCTTTACGCTTCACCTGCCTCGTCGAAGCTGCCCTAAGCATTCCCTCCAGTCTTATGCTTTGCTTTCGATCGATTAGCCCGACAATCCTCATGTTTCTAACTATTAGCACCGAGTCTGTATCTCTCATTTTTCTCAGCACTTCCCGAAGAATCTATACTATCTCTTTAAAACAAGCACCTTCAGGATGTGGAATTACGGCTGTAAAGGAAAGGTAATATTAGACTCATCATCGGCTATAACAAACTCGTAAACTACTGGAGAAATTGTGTCACTTACGTCTAACTAACCACCTTCTGGAAAAACCTTGGAGGGCATCAAACATAGAACCACTCCATCTTGAAATAGCCGAGCCTAGCCTAAGACCTCGTCACCACCTGACAGTTCCAAATTGCTTTTAGAAATGTGAATGAAGGGTTTTCCTCCCGACTCATGACGTTAAATAAATATCTGACTTCTTCCGGGGTTGGGGGTCGAAAGAGATGTTCCATGAAAACGATGAACAAACTATTCAGCAGTGCATATCTATTCGGATGTAATTGTGACAGAGCGATTCCAAAGAAAGCTAGCACCTCTCGAATGTACTGGTTGAATAGAGGGAAAGTCCCTGCTGTGCATGAATGTCCATTAAAGGCAGTAAACACTTATGGGGGAGCATATGGTCTATCATTCGGTTCCGGTAATAAGACGTCGTCCAATAGCAAACCGTGCCTTAGGCATATCCGCCCCAACATGTCTTCAGAGACATTGGATGGCATTGATCCTTGTGGGTTCACAATGAAAGTTTCTCCTGGCAGCTCATCCAAGGCTGGAACTGTCACTTCGGCTGCAATGGCCGGCATCTCTATTATTGGAGAAGATGAGCTTTTAGTTTCCTATTGCTGAGAACTTGAAGATTCCATAACTAATCATCTCACCAAAAACCATCGTTAGATGATAATAAGCTCGTGTGTTCCCCACTGTGAAGTGTATGAATGTGTTGTGCAGTGTAGTGCAATGCTACATAATACATGAGAAATTCTACAAAATTTAAGGAATGTTCAAACGAGAAGACTTTGAAATTGAACTGGGGTGACCGTCATCGCTGACCGTCATGACCGTGCTATCCCAACTTTAGAGACCGATCTAAGTTGAAGTTTGTTAAGTTTTTCGAGTTACAGTTACATCGACAGCTCCAAAAGATAGTCAAATATGCAGTTTGATAGTTAAGTCCAATTATGCAAGGCAGAAGCTCGTCGGAGTCACATATTCAATTATTCAAAGAAAATTTCGTGTCCATTGAGGTCCAAACTTGGGTCAGTCAGCAGAAAGCTATAGCTTCGTATCGATCGAAACTCGGTGACTTCATATCGATTAGGTTAAATAGTGTTTTGTATCGATCAAGGATTGCTGGCCTCGTATCGATCGGGTTATATAGTGTTTCATATCGATCGAAGACTATGAGAATCGTATCGATCACCTACCATGAGTTTCATATCGGTCATTGGCTCTTCAATTTCGTAATGATAGCCTCGAATCGATATGAATTTTCACCACTCCGGATCGATATGAAATTCACCATTTCATCAATCAGTTCTTCATCGATACGAACCTTGTGCCCCATATCAATACGAAACCAAGTCTTCTCTTTCCTTTCATTGATACGAAATTGAAGTTGTACGTCTCTCCACACTTCATCTTCCCCGATCACCTCAGATGCTATTTCTACATTCTTCGGCCAAATTCCAGCCTCAGCGCGACCGGAATAGACCACGAGCGTTAATGAGATGGCGCTAGATCTCGAAATCTCATCATTTGAGTGCGGATTAACAGTTTAATTACCTAATTTGAGCGATTAAGTGGATTAAATAACTTGAAGGCAAAAGGAATTTTTAATTTTCTAATACTCAAAGCGATACGAAAGCAAAATAGTAGAATGGACAAGTAAGGAAAATGCCTAATTACAAAAAGGCATTTATATAGCTCGACCCTAGGTGAATGATAATTCATCTCCTGGCGTAAAATGACCGGTTGGAGAGGTCTGTAATGCAATCGATATGAAAAAGTCCTCTTTGCAACCTTCCACTCGATTGCTGCGACATAGCCATTCTGTATCCATTAGCCATCGATCCAGATCCTAGCCATTCGTACTCATTAACAGTCCCTCGATACGAGCAAGACAGCGAAGACCTGTTTGGACCATTTCAACCCATTAATGAATGCATCGATACGAGATGATGAGATCGTATCCATTAAACTAAAGACTGTAAATGTTTGTATTCATCAATAAGAAATATTATAAAGAGTTATTAACATGTATTGATGTCATCGATATGAACATAATCTCCCAACTTCAAAAATCGATCCAGGAGAAGATCGATATGAAGGGATACCCTAAACCGACCATCAAGAGTTGTTACAACTCGAATTTCACATCGATCCAAGAGAGGATCGATACGAAAGTCGATAATAAAAAACTTGACAAGGACTCATGAACATGCAAACGTTAACGGGAGTTAGGTTAACACACGTTCGTGCATAGTGAACTAACATTCAGTTTTTCAAAACTGACAGAAATTGAGTGCTCACCTGGTGAAATTACAACAACAAACAACAATTTGCTATCATTTAATACTCGGTTACAATGGTGCACAGTACTACAATTAGCAGTCAACAATTCATACTATTGAAAGTCAGTCAAAGATTATATCTTTCGACGAAAAGACAACAATTGTTCAACAAGTCAGATAGAAATGTTCAGAATGAAGATTGCAACATTTCAAAGCATTGCATGTTCTCACAAGACATACTTTGGGGGGCAAATGTTATCCCTCCTTTTGGTAAGGCCGTGGCATTAAGAAATTAACTGGAAACCAAGGACAGTCTGTCCCGAAGATGGGTTATACGCAGGTTCGCTATGGATACTGGTAAATCTTTTCCGAGTCTGGATCGATCTACGATTGATATGGCATGACAAACAAAGCTATGAAAGCCAATGTTCCGAATTTCAAGTCAATTCGAGTTGGTATGCTCAAGATATGATCGATGTAACGCAAGTGATCACATTGTTCGTGTCCATCAAGCAACCAGGAAGAAACCTCCTTCGTATCGATCTGGTTTGAATCCATCAGGTGTGCATAGCTTCGTATCGATCATGAGAGCACAAGTTTGTATCCAAAGAGAGTAGCGATATTAATATCCATCCTTCTTCATACTGCTTCGCATCCATCATCTCTAGCTTGCTTGTATCGATCATCCAACGTCCACTTCGTATCCATCGAAACCATACAAAGCCACTACTTTGTATCGATCCATTAATACACACTACATTTGTATTGATCATCCAGTGTCGATGCGACAAGTATAAGATGGACCAGAGTGAAATGCACTCATAATCGATCGATACGAACAAAGCAGCGGCGACCGATACGACTAGAGAAATAACGATCGATGCGAAAAAAGCAGTGGCGATCGATACGAGCGAGGCGTGTCCATAATACAGACTAGGTCGCTCGACATAAAATACGGATCGATCCTAAACCCAAGCGCCACATCATCAGACATCACATGCAGAACCATCGATATGAAACTATCGATACGAACAAGATCGATACGATTTTGACAGCCTTTAAAAAAAATCCAAACTTGCATCGATCATAACTCAAAATTCACAAGTCCGAATGCCACCAAATTTTCACAGGAGCTTGCGTACATCCTCAAGAATGTTCATGATCAATCTCGACTCGATTGTGAAGTATTTATCGGTTTGTATCGATCATGGACCAAGTGAAAATGGCATGGGATCGATCGTGTGGGCCCGCCTACGTGAGAGAAGAGATCTTCCAAGATCCGAGCAAGATATTTGCAGCCTATGCCTATAAATAGCAGCCCTGGACTTATAGAAAAGGGACTTTTGGCTCTTTTACGTCCAGACTCTACTGAAATCACTGTTGTACTCAAATTCTACTGTTGTAACATGTTGTAACCGACAAGCAAAAATCAATAAAGTTCATCATTTCATAGTAGATGTAGGCCATACGCCGAACCACTCTAAATTCATGTATTTCAGCATTTTTTCTTATTTGTTAAATGGTGTGTGTAACATTCCTGGATTTTAGCCAAGATTTATTTGATGATTAATTTAATTTTTGATTTTGAAATTTAATAAATATATTGGCAATGAATATTTTTGATTTGGAATTTGAAAATGAATGTCTTGAACATTTGTAAGGTTGAAATTAAAAATTCATATATGTGTATATAAATTGTTGTAAATTGGATTTTTGAAATTGAGATTCAATAATAAATATTTTATTTATAAATTGGATTTAAAATCCCTATATATTTGAAACTAATAAAATCTTTTTTTCTAACTTTTGTAAATAGGCATTTTAATTTGGAAGTTATATTTGAACTTTAATGCAATTTTCAAAATCTATTCTAAGTTGAATTATATATATATATATATATATATATATATATATATATATATATATATATATTATCCATGTGTATATATATATTCATTAGTGTATAATTAGATTTCAAAAACAATTTTTCTTTAAAATTTATACAAATATAAATATAAAAAAAATGTATGAATGAAAATATAAAGTGTGTATATATATATATAAATATTTTAACTCAAGTTTGAGATTTAAATAAGATCAATAAAAAGGGTTAATCTTCTTTCTTGTAAAATATAATAACAAGAGGGTTTAAAACTAAAATTTTAAAATAAATTAAACTAAATGGTTTTAACATAAAAAGACATGGCTTTGACATTTGTAAAATTTTAATGCAAATAATGAACAAGTGTAAATGAATTAGTATGCAAAATAAACAAGTGGCATTTGAGTTTTTCTTTTAGTTTAAATTTTACAAAATAATGTATAAGAGAAAGTAATAACCAGCTTCATTTTTTTCAAAATTTTATCAAAAGTAAAAACCTGGAAACCGAAATCAAAGTAAAACCTGGAAAATCAAAACAAACCCTGAAAATCAAAAGCTTTCAAAGCTAAAAGCAATTCAAACAATTTTCAGAAAATCTACAACCTGAGAAACCAAAAATCTGAAAGCAAGCAAGGCTTCAAATTCAATCTTAAGCAAAGAAAGTAATTTTATCAGCTTACAAAAGCAAGTAGCAGATTCAACTCAACATCATCTCAGCTGGATTAAGCATGCTAGTTAAGGCAACTCATCATGAATCAAAACCTATTTCCAATGTACCAGGTTGCTCACTTTCCTTCCAGAAAAGGTGAGCAAACTACCTATATAGAATCTTGAATATGTTATGTCTGGTTATATGTGTGATTTATACTTGAAAATGTGTTGTGAAAATGCTTGCATGCCTGTATATCTTGTGTGCATGTTTATACATTTCTCTGCTTTTAGTTACAGGCTACAAAACCTGTTTAAAATTTGAAATCTCATCCTCTAATCCTTTTTAGGATTTGATTTCCAAAAGAAATCTGTTAATAATAACAACATCTGATTTTTAAAAATATTTTTAAGCATATTTGTTAAGCAATTATTTCAAAGTACATAATTTACAGTAAAAATCATTTCAAAATGAAAATTCAAATGTTTTAATTTCAAGTTTGGATTTTATAATTCAATTCATAGTTGGAAATGATGAATTCAGGTGAAGGAATCATAGATTTTAAATAAGTATATGGAGAGAATTTGAGAAATGATCTGAAAAGAGGAAATTGTCAAATCCCATCGATCAGTGAGGGGATTTATGTTGAGTTTGTGGTTGATGGTAGCCGACATGATGGAGATTGCGGGAAAAATAATGGATGAATTTGTAAATCATCATGGCGGCGTATCGACATTGATGTAGGGTTTAGCATGCAATTGGGTTGAGGTGAGTTTTCGAGGTGATTCCCTCAACGATGGCGCACCGGAGTTCCTTGGACCCATGGGAAAAGAAGAATAAGGCTTTGGCGAAGCTATGGGAGAAATTTCATGATTTCTGGTGGCGGGTTCGTAAGCGGCGAGGTGGTTTTTGGAGACTGGGTTGAATTGAGAGGGAGGTGAGAATGCTCGTTTTTTATTTCGAGCTTGAATGAAGGTCTAGGTGATGGGAACTGGTAGAGGGGGTCAACGGTGATCTATGAGTGGCGGCAGTGATGATTGTAGGTCGATCGGTTGGTCGTGTATGTGCACGTGTATGGGCATGTACCTGTTGATTGAGGAAGACGAAGAAGCTCAAGTCGTACTCGAAGGAAATTGTGTGGTAGCTCGAAGCAAGTGAAACGTGGATATGCCCGAAGTTGAGCTCGGGTAAGTGAGTGATTGGCTCAAGTCATTAAAAATGCAGCAGGGATTTTAAATTTTTAAGTAAATATTGTACCAAGGTTTAAAACCAAAAATATGAACAAGTCTCAATTGAAAAAGGTTAGGGTTAAATATTTTTAGATTGATTTGAAAATAAATTGATTTTGAAATAATTTATATGATGTTAATGAATATATTTCTAAGTATTTTTAATGGAATTTGATAATGCTTGAATTAACGAAGTGTTGGAAATAAGTATATTAGAAACCTTAATTAAGAAATGATTTTGAATTTAAATATTATTTTATTTAAAGGTTGATTGATTTATAAATTGAGATTTGTGTGCTAGGTTTTACTCAAAAGGTATTAAGAAATTATTTAATGTAACTAATTTAAAAGATGATGATAATTGATTAATGTTTGATTAATGTGATTATTTTAAAGATAATTCCCCGATGTAATTAATTTGTAATTAATTAATATAAGTGATTAGAGATAATCACTCATTTTAATAAATTAAAGGGTAATTGATTAGTTAGTGGTAAGTAATTAAGGATTAATCAATTAATGTAATTAATTAAGGATAATTAATTTAAGATTATTTAATTAATGAAAATGATTAAGAATAATCACTTATTATAATTAATTAAAGGTTAATTAATCCGTAATTAATTAAGGATAATTAATTACTTAAAAATATTTACTTAATAAAAGTAATTAAGGATGAATAATAAATGACTAAAGATTGATTAATCAAGTGTTTAAAGATTAATTAATTTAAAGAATAATTAATTAATAATTATGGTAAATAATTTATGAATAATTAATTAAATAAAGGTTAATTAATCAATGAAAGTAATTAAGGGATGGCTATTAATTAAGAGTTAATTAATTATTGTAATTAATTAAGGATAATTAATCAAAGGATTAGTTATTAATTAAAGGTTAATTAACTTATTAATAAATGATTAAAGAATAATTAATCAAAATGGTTTGTAATTAATTAATAATTAATTAACCATGATTAGTGTTTATTCATAGGTAATTAATCTGATTTAAATTAGTCAGATAATTAATTGATTTTGCTTATGGATGTATGAATTGTATGAATGCCTTGAGTTGATCTATAATGATTCTGTGATGTGAATTGTTTTGATTGAGCTATGTGTTTGTATTATTTATCCATAATGTATTTATCTGTGATGCATTTACATATCTATCTGTGAATCTGTGAATGATGATAAGCGTTATAGATTATACCGCTTATCGATATTGATATGATTGAATCTGTGCTGATTAATGATGTTGCACTATAGTGTAAAACCCCTGGACTACACCTTACACACACAAATATGGATTGCACGAGGAAATAAGTTAAGTCACAGATTTTTGAAATAGTTTTAAAATTGAATTTTGAATCCAAAAGGTTTTGGAAATGAAATTGCGTTAAATATGAAAGGCTTTTGAAAAGATGTTTTGAAGATAAAAGTTATTTTTGAATAACTTGATAAAGATTTGAAATTTAAATAGTTTGATTTAAATTTGAATTCAAGGTTTGAAAATTTAATTCCATGTTTGGAAATTATGGTTTAAAAGATTAAACGAGTTATAAATGTGTTTATATGAGTTCTAAACCATTTTAAAAGTATTGGTTTGGGAATTCGAATTTAACCCAAATTTTATATTTTAAAGGCTTTAACTTGAGCAAATGTAATTTGGTTTTTCCGAAACAAATAAAAATAGCTTTCATATAAAGAAAGGATTTCCAATTAATGTTGAAATGATTTCAAATTTGAAATAGAATTGTTTTGGAAACTATGAATTAATCTTTGTGAAAGATTATTAAACCTTGTTTTGAAATCGAAGAGGATTTTAAATGGTGTATCTTTTGTATAAAAGATTTGAATTGGAAATAGTTTTGAAAGCTATGAATTGAGTCTTTGATTTAAAGTTTGGATGAGTTAATCAAATTTGAAATGGAAAGTGTTTTGAAAGAATATGAATGAATCTTTGAGGTAGATTGGTGAACTTTGTGAAATGAATCTTTTTAAGAATGGAAATGGCAATTCGTTTAAACCATTTGAAAGAAAGGTTTTGGACTTTAAGTTGTGACTTAACTAAGATCCTATATCCATATGTTTTTAAATATTGCACGTATTATTCGGTTTACCGGGAGAGGACCTTGTGTCATATAACCCATTTCGAACAATGATACGACATTATAGAAAGCATTTGAAGACCAGTGGTGAAGACCGGGTATTTTTGCGAACGAAAGGATAACCCGTCGATTGTCTCTGCACCGAGTCGAGCCGGTATAGAGATCTCCATATGTGATGGGCAGACTGATCGGGATTGTGAATACCTGAATTGCAAGGGCTTTTTCGGAAGTGCCTTCGATTCTGTTCGAACCCGGAACAGACTTGTATGGATGTGTGTTTGACATTACACTTTGAGATGTAAAGCTGGTTTCTATCAAGTACATTTCTATTTGGTGGCGGAGATTTATTCTCTTAGCTTAATACCCTTCTCTGAGACGTACGAGCTCAGAGGTTATGTAGTTGATGGTTATTAGTGATACATTCCCAATTTGGTAATGTGGCATACGAAGTATTGCTGATCATTTGTTGATTGAAGCATGGCTTTGTGAAAAAGCGTAGCTTTGTGGACGAGACTGCATCAGGACCTCACACCCTAGAAATGGTCGAAACAGGAAAGATGTGGTAAGGTTTTAGGGGTCGCGCCCCTAGGGTATGTCCATTCCTTCTAGAAAAGGGTGGTATCATGGTATGGAGCCCAGATACTTAACTCATGTGGACACTGTAAATTTTATTACTGTGTGATGTTGCTTTTTGATTGAGGTACCTCAGATAAAGGTCGCAAACGACTAGGGGTGGCATATCTTAGGTGTTACTTCCGGGAAGGGAGTACATCGGCCTGGTGTTGGCAAAGAACCGGGTAAGTTCTCGAGGCGTCCCTCCAGAGGCGTACCCATGTGGCAATGGGAAGTTCCTTGGCCTGACCATTTGATGGAAATTCAATCATCCAATACGCACCTTGTACGGTTTTAGTCGTAGAACCTTCCATTTAATACGATAGCTAAAGTAGCATACTATAATGGCACATATGCTGGCTAAGACTAATATTATACTTGCAAATGTTTTCTGCACTATGCACTAATAATAATATCAAATGAATTTTGCGTAATAAGGATTTTTGACTATCATAAGGAGAAATCTCCCCCAAATGTGCGATTGCATGGTGTGTGTGCCGGGAGGCCTTATGGTAGTTTCATTTTCCATAAAGCATTGCAGATTTCAATAATATTTTGTTGTTTGTTTTAAAGATAAACTATTTTTGTTTGCTCATACTAGTCTCATGACTGATCCGGAGTTTATTGTTCCCTTCCTAAACTCTGGGTGCCCACAATTTTCCACACGGGCAGTCTAGAGTTGGGTTTTTCAAATAATCGAATAGCAGGTGTAGATTCGCTAGCATTCAATCTTGGGATTTTGGCAATCACATTTTGGAACGAGTTGCTTCACTTCAGCATTGTTGTTGGATCAAGCTTGTTGGATTGGAGTTCTTTAAGCTTTCGGTTTTGGATATGAAAGTCTTCAAGTATTTGGAGTTTTTGGAGTTTGGCATTGAAGACATTGTCTTTCTGCTGCTATTTGTTGTATATATCTTTGATATATTGATAGTCATTTGTATTTGATATTCAGCTGTATCTGATGTTGTATCAATTGTGTATCAATGATATATGATATTATCTTTTTCTTTCGCTGCGTTGTTATACTTAATGTATTATAAGCTCCGGTGAACTAGATTCGACGTTTGAATCTATGGCATTTGAATATAGGTGATATATTCGATGCCGATTTTCGAAGGTCGAGTCAGGCTCGTTATAGTATGTTTGTTAGATCTGCCTCATTTTACATTAACTTTCTTCATCTTATCTCTTCAAACACATCCGAAGAGTGTTGTACCCAATTTTGGTACAAACATATATTATTCAACACAAGCTTATATTTAAGCTTACAAAACTTGCTTCCAATTGTTTCAAGTAAAGGAACCATGCTTCTATTTAGCTTTTGATGATCTGCATATTTAAGGATTTGCACATGTATGTTTTTATTTAGATTATAATGGTTCCTTCATTATTTAGCGAAAGATTTATATCAAATTAAATTTTATAGAACAAATCTTAAAATAATTCCCAAATGTTCTAAATAACAACTGGTGTTACCTCTCCATTTATTCTGAATAATAGCCTTAACCATTGGCCACGGTGTTTATAACAATCAACATCGCCTCGCCATTGTTCTCCATAAACTCTATGATTAAGCACTTAAGCCCATTATAAAATTATTACTCGTATAATTTATCTTGATTGATATTTCTATTTTTTATAATATAAAAATACCTTTATGTTTTCAAGACTTTGAGATGTAGTCATATGCATACCTTCATATGCGTTTTTAAAGTATCATTTTATATCAAACAAAATAAGTTTTCAAGAATAGTATTATTATTCCTTGAATTAACATATTTCCAAAAATATGTTTTTTTTTCAAACCACTAATTTAATTAAAAGGTTATGTCCAATTGCCTCATTTGAATGTTTATAAATCCCTACCGTGTATGTTGGCCAAACGTCTACGACCAAAATCTTTAAAGTATCCAACAGGAAGTTTAACACTCAAAAGTGTGTGTGTGTGTGTGTGTGTGTTACAAATCCTTTTTTAGAATGGAGAATAGATATATCTTTATATACCCTAGTTTAGACATATGATAACAAGCTTATAATCATCACCCTTAGGCATCTTATAATTACAAGTTTTTGATCCTTGTTTAGTTTATACCCAAGAAATTCAATTTCTCTTATGGTGATTCCTAATACGAAGATGTCGTAAGATTCAATTATTCATCTTCAAATAATATTTGAAATTATCAAAGAATGAATCTTATTTTAATTTATATTATCACTAAGAACTCCCAGTCGACCACTCTTCTGAAATAGATAGATTGGATCAAAGATTGCTCAGAAATCATATGACTCAATAATAAGAATACGAAGAGTGGATATGAAGGAAACATTTCTAGAATCCAAAAAGACACATCTTATTTAAAAAGGGGATGGTCCCTATAATATACACCAAGAACTCCTAATGGACGGTCTCTAAGACTCATTTCGGCCAAGATTTGTGTCTATAATATAATATTTTGTTCTGAATTCAGCTCTGACATAGCTGTGACACCCCAGCCCAAGACCCGCACTAACAAAGGATATTACATAGTAATATCGTATGTTGGTACAGAGAATATGGTTGGTTAGGAGCGACCATCCATGAATTTTATTTTAAGCGAACATCGGTAAGTCGATTAATATGCTATATATATATATTTTCATCACAACGGAAATCGACATAGGTAATCTGGTGTTAAAACAAAGTTATGGTGGCTAAAATAATAATCCAGAACAATATGAAATAAATACAAACCACAAAATCACATATCACAAAATATACACAATGGAATACAAATAAATACAAGCTGATCAAATCGAATAGATATATAATGTCAAATACAAGACCGTGGTCAAAAAGATCCATATAATAATCTATACTACATCTCCTAAAACAAATATGTACACAAAAGAATCTAGGCTTAATAATAGAAACAACACTATATGAATATGTATACATATATGAGATGAAGATAAGATGAATGATAACTAAATAACTAGAGTGAAGTCCTCTCTAGAACTATCACACTGGAGCACATGAAATATCTCGGTCTGACCCAAGTATTGTAAAATAATAAATGGGCCAGTCTAGACTATTGTAAATAGGTTAAGCAAGATAAATAATGGATATAATGATATAAATCTCAAATATGAACAGAAAGCCAAGAATTGGCTAACAACGGTAATGCTTCAATAAACTCCAAGTGTGTTATCACCAAATATCAAAACCCAAAATAGCTTCTAAAAGCAAAATCCCCAAAATCATTCGGTGGTAACACAAATAGCATTGAATTTAGAAATCATACTAGAAATCCATAAAATCCCATAAAAGGGGAAAGACGCCAAAACTCCAAGATTGATGAATAAATTAACCTACATGCATGTAACTCCAAGATAGTATAAGTCTATAAACATCAAGATAGGTACAAGACCTATAAACATCAAGATAGGAACAGGTCCTATAAACATCAAGATAGGTATGAGATCTATAAACTCCAAGATAGGAACTGGTCCTATAAACGTTTACACAGGTACGAGACCTATAAACTTCAAGATAGAAACTAGTCCTGTGAACATTAAGATAGGTACGAGACCTATAGACTCCAAGATAGGAAAAAGTCCTATAAACTCCGAAGCCGAGTCATAAACTTGTCGGTAAATGTTATGTACCTACAAATAGTAACCGAATAAATAGCAACCATGTGTCCCAGACTACATAGGTTTATTTAAAAATTTGTTATAAGTTAGCAAACTCCACTCATGTGTATAAATGGCTCAATCGAACAAGTCCAGGAATAAATCGAAAAAATAAACGCAAGCGTTTCATACCACTCGTTTTGTTAATCCATTTACATCAATTTCTCATTCGATTGGTGTCGTGCTATTTTGTAAAATAATTTACTTTGAAATCCCTCTCGAAAATATTGTTTTACAAACTAAAATATACACGTATACATATGCATACATACATACATACATACATACATACATATGTGTGTGTGTTGCAAAGCCCTTGTTAATAAATATGTGTGTGCGTGTTGCAAAGCCCTTGTTAATATATATATGTATGTATGTATGTATGTATGTATGTATGTATGTATGTATGTATGTATGTAGGTATGTATGTAGAAGTACAATTTTAAACCATTGTCCAAATTAAATTTAAAGCCATTATCATTATAAATAAATATTATATATATATATATATAAATAAATATTCCAAATGTGTTTTATAGAAAAAATATATATTAATACTTAAAATGATTTGAGAAAATGGTTCGGGTTGAAAATCGTTCTTTTGAAAACTCTATTTGAAAACATGCGATGGAAATTGTGTTTTGTGTCATGGACCCACAGAGAAATTATATGGTATATAGTAAAGTCCAAGATGAATTCATAGATTCATAAATTAAGGAAATAGTATTGAAATTGGCATAGAAAACAAAATTAAAATCAAGTATATAGGTTCAAGCGATCGAATGGACGAACGGAGGGGCAAACGGGCGCAAACGGAGCCTGAAATAGAATGACCGGGGTCTCTGCCCAAGTCATGACCGGTCCCTCGGTCATGGTGGCCGGTCTATTGGTTGGCACACCTAGGTTGAGTCCCAGGCGATGCCGGCGGTGCTTCAGTTGTCCGTTTGTGGTGTTTTCTTCTCTAACTTAAACTTAGACATCTACTAGATTGAATATCATGCAAGCAATCAATCATGTACTACTTGATGCAAATCATGATCATAGTATGTGGTTTCAGCACATAGTGAATGCAGTAACAAAATATGTTAATATCACAACCAATTTGAGAGTCATTTCAACATAGATTCAATCAAACAATGAAACAGCAACTTGCCAACATCGATAGTCTAGAAGTGTGAGATAAACTCACCAAATTGATTTTGATTTGTTGTAAAGTCACAGATTCTCCTAAGCCAGTAGTTTCATCAAAAACCTAGGCTTTATTTTTAGAATTTTGCAAAAGAAGAATTACAACAAGATCCAAAACTGAGATTAAAAGTTCTAAAAGATACATAAGAAGGCGGAAAAGATTACCTTGCTCTTATATCCTTAACTATTGATCAAAAGTCCTTTGATTTAAATTTATAATTGGAGAAATTAGTTTCTAGGGTTGAATAATGAAAGGGGCTCATTTTTAGATTTTGGTTTTGGCTAAAATAAGAAATGAATCGAGAAAAGTATACATAGATGCTTTTCTCTACACATTAATAACTCTACAATATGGGACTTAGTTATACAATATGCCCAATAAAGGAAATGTATTATTTTCATTTTACTTTCTCATCACTTTTACTCTTTAAAATACTATTCTAAAAGTCATAAATTTTAATCAAAAACTAGCATACCCAACTAAATTGAATCAAACATGGAATTCTAGTCTAAAGATGTAAAAACCCATAAATATTAATAAATATTTTTAATTCAATCATTTGAAACTTTGGTTTTAATCATTTGAAATTGGAATTCTGGAATTTTCCCATGAATTTCTGAATTTTGTTTATAATTATTTTTCCAAATAAAACAAAATAATGATTTTTTGAAAATTTTATATTTTGGTCAACTTTGGTCAAACTTTGACTTTCAGTTGAAATTTTTAAATTTGAATTTTAAATTTCCAATATTTTTCTTTGAAGTTGAATTTTATTCTGATATTGGTTCTGTTTTTTCGTTTCATCAAATTCTGCTTTATACTTTTAAATTCTGATAAAATTCAGCATTTTAAACGCGATTGTTTTCAATATTTTATTGTTTATTTTATATTTTCTATTTTCTATTTTTATTTTGGTTTGGACTTTGATATGTTTCTTGAGTTGTGAGCTTGTTTTGATTTGGGGTTGGCAAATGGGCTTAGGAAATTCAAGAGACATAAGTTTCTTTTCCTTTAATATGAAGAGATGCCTCTCCATTGCCCTAGCCGTTCAAAACTTTTGCATAGCCGTACAAAAACTTCTCATCACCGTCTCTTTCTCATTTACATTTCCTGAAGAAAATTTTACAGTAAGCTCTATCTCCTTTCTTCCTCTTTTCTATCTTTCTTTCTCTTATTTCTAAGCATAGCTCGGCCATCACATGCCCTTCCCCTTGCCGACCAACTCTCCACCATCCACCACCTAGGATCGGCCACCACATCTCATCACCATCTCCATGCCATGTCATGAACCCTAGATCCAAATTCCATCACTAAACTATGTTGCAAACCCTAGCCGAGCCACAACATGATCCCCTTCCTATTTGGTTGCCTCGGACACCACTTATTCCTCCACCACCTTGACTTGCCTTGCCCTGAACACACCATAGCCATGCCACTTCAGGTGCCTTGACCTGATCCAAGCCCAAAGCCACACCGTGAACCCAGGCCGAGCCATGCTAGCTATAGGGCCGGACCCAAACTCATATGCCTTTGCCTTTTGCCTTCCCATTGACTTTTGGTTTGCCATCCCTTCACATACCCCATAGCGTGCCTCATTTCTAGCCATGACCGAGCATAGGTGCTTTAAAGCAAATAATGGCTGAGCCATTTTGATGATGGTCTAGCCTATTTTGAAAGTGGCCGAGCCCACTTGTATTGGTTAACCAATATTTCTTCATTTTGATTCATATTTGTACCTTGTTTGGATTTATAATCTTGTGCTGAATTATATATTTATGTATGTGTATATTTTTTGTTTACAAGACTTGGATCTTGGCTCTCCATCTACTCGAATTTAGTTCGTGCTTTGTCGTGCTTTTCAAAGTTTGGTTGTGTATCTCGAATTATCATCTCTAGCTTTAGAAGGTGAGTTATCACTCTCGACATTCGTATTTATATAATTATGAAAAAGATGACATGTGAATTGTAGTAGTGATATGCTATGCTGATATTAATTCATGCATGCCTGTGATATGATATTTCATGATGTTATTACCTGATTATATGCATGTTACATCACCTGATATGATATGCTATGTTATACTATTTATTTTATTTACTGTTTCTCACGTTGCAAGTTCCATATTAGTATAGAATCACTATGGGTTGAAATGATACATACCCGAACGGACCTTAGAATAGGGAAAAATCATTATGAGCTGAAATTATGGCACACGCGATTTTTATTTTATTTAACTTGGGATCGCGGGTTTGAAATAATAGAACCCAGAATTTTACAAATTATGGATTGAAATGGTACATATCCGTATCACTTGACCTAGGTTAGAAAATATTATGCATACCTATGGTTAAGTTTTAAATAATAGTTTTCTAAAAATTATTAAGTATTTTGAATCTTTAAATATATGAAATTTAATTTAAAATTTTGATTTAATGATTTTTAAATATAATGATATATTGAATTTTTATAAGTAAATAGTTGGTTTAAAACTAAATTGAAGATTTTATCTATGATAAATAACTTAGCCATTTAAATTTAATTTAATATGGAATTTTAATTCTAACCTAATAATAATAATAATAATAATAATAGATTTTATTTATGAAATAGATATGTTTTGTATAAATCGAACTATGATAAAAATTGAAATAGTATGTTTTAAACATGTTATAGTAGTATTTGTAGCATTTTTAAAATGCTATGTTAGTTAAGTTATGTTTTAAAAATGCTATGTTACTTTAGGTTATGTTTTGAAAGTGCTACTATTTCTAAATTATAAAGTTTTCCAAAGTGCTATTATATAGGAATAACATTTTCAAAGTGTTACCATTTCTAACTTATTGCACTTTAAAAATGCTATAATAAGTGTATGGTTTTGAAAGTGTTATGATTTTAAATTATTACATTTTAAAAGTGCTATAACTAATATATATGGATTTGGAAATATTACCAATTTTGAAATGGATATTATTTTGGAAAGGTAATAGAATTTGATTTTAAATGGTTTTGGAATAGATATGTTTTGAAATAAATATCCATGGGTCATGATAACATTTGGTTGTTAAAGAGACCGGGATCGGAAGTTGTCATACTATTTGTCAACTCTGAAAGCCACTTTAACAACCATGTACGCGGTGTAGATTTCAGAATGAAGTAGGATGGTGGCGACGTTCTATTAAGGTATATACGTGGATCCGACTCCCATGAGTTGGCATAAGGTGGCTAAAACAGGAGAAATCGACGGGCTAATGAGGTAGCTCTTCTGATTGGACACACTTCTTCGTATGTCATTCTATTACTTTGTGATTGATTGGTGCGCACCTTTGATATTGGGAGTGTGGCTCGAGGTGGGACGTAGCTACGGCTATGCGTTACCACCGGTCTGGAAGTGCAATTGGTACATCTACCCTGGCATTTTCTAGTTGTGCTGTGTCACCTACCCTAGCATGCCTTATACGATTTTGTTTTGTACCATACTTATGGAGTGCCCTCTGACGACGTCCAGTACGCGGGAGATTACGGTACTGTATAGACTATGGGAATAAATAAAATGTGTTAAGGGGAATATGGGTAACGCCTTAACGCTATTTTTAAATATATTATGCTTTACTTTAGACATTATTATAATAGCATATATTACTGCATAGTAGATAGTTTAACGGATCTTTAAAGGATGGGCAGTCCCAAGCATCATTTAAGTTACTTGTGCATTCCCATTACAGTTCACTTGAGTTGGTTTACATTATATAAGTATGTATGTCCTGACTCGAGTGTTTTGTATTTTTTCTTTACGCTCGGGTCAGCCAGAGTATCAACCTTGGATTTCATCTTTTGGAGCTAGAGGATTTGCTGGAGATTGTCTATCTATCTAGTTGTCATCTATTTCTATTCAGTATTTCTATTCAGCTTATGTACTAGTGGACATTTATGTATTAGGATTTATGTTGTATTTACTTTCAGACTCTGGTATTTTGTCCTTGTTTTGTGACTGTGTTTGTAGTAGCTTCATGAACTACTATGGTTATTTTATTTCCGCCGTGAGTAACTCTAATTTTTCTGTGTCTGTGATTGATTTTATTTGCTCCAAATTATATTACAATTTACTATTTTTAATTATTCAAGTCAGACATGTGTGGTTTTATTGTCGATTTGAATGGTCCAAAATAGTGGGTCGTTACAAAAGACGTAGCCTAATGATTGCTCGAACACCCCCGGTAGAACCTCAGACTATACCCCCTTTGACTTAGCTTTGAGCTATCAGAAAACTTGATCAAAGTACATTCGTCTAATCCATTTGTTGTGCCAATGGGTCCACCTCTTGTTGTCTAAGATAGACAGCCTATAATATATATTTTTTCTCATTTTGTTTTGCTTGTTTCTCGCTCATTTTAAACAGGATTCTCGATCCATTTTATTCTAAATTTAGATTTGACTCTCTATATCTTCTCTCTTTCATTTCATCAAAAAGTTTGAATAGTAAACATTTAAAAATTGTTGTATAAATTGGCGTTTTAAAGCTATTTTCTAGATAATAGAAATATAGCACTTTCACATATATATCTTCAAACTACCTTTAAAAGTCATTTTAAATTCAAAATAAAATCATAGTAAGACCTGATATATCAAATTGCATTTTATAGATATTTATACATATTTTTTTTATATTTATTTCGATATATTTCATTTAATAGCTCAAATATTATTTATTTTCATTTCTCACTCAATAAATCATATCTCTTAGAATATATATTTAAAAATTCGTAATCAGATTTAGAAACTTACAAATATATGTATATTAAATTTAGAAATCATTTTTATACCGTTTTGATTTGATATTATATCCAAAATCAATTTTACACTAAACCGTGCTGATTCTCATATATTATGAAATCGCATCCTTATAAATTTATTAACCCGCCTTTTAGCAAGGCCATATATAGGCGGATTTAACTCAAATGATTGCTCAATTATCAGGGATGGAATATTATGTTTTTGATTTGAATGGATGGGTGGACGATCAATCACGGATAGTAAACACGATTATGAGGCCATGATACAGCGTAGTCGACGGACAAATAACAAGGGATACTTGGAATATGGATTTCGAGAAAAGATAGGTTGCTTGGAGTTGGTTCAAGTCACTTTTGAGTTTGCTTTGGGTTTTCAGGAGGTTTACTTCGAGTTAGGCAAGGGCACGCTTCGGGTCATTGAGCGATTGGCTAGGGATCGGCATAATATAGAGGGATCAGCATTGCTTCGGGTCGACGTTCTTCTGGCTTTGGGTCAGCATTGATAGGTCTTTGGATTGGCAAAGATAGGGGTCGGCATATTAGAGAGAGGTCGGCATAGTTTGAACTGCTCCTGGTCGGTGTTGGTTATTCCCTAGGTTAGCAATGGGTCAGGTCGGCTTCATCTTGGGATCGGCATAAGGAAGTAGATTCAATCTACATTGTTAGTACACTTCAGGTCGGTTGTGACTCTTCTTCGGGTCGGCATTAGGGACTTGGGATCAGTAATAGGAGCTTGGGGTTGGAAATATTCTACTTCGGGTCAAATGTGAGTTTGCTTTGGGTTATCTGTGAGTCTTTTTCGAGTCACCATCGAGGCAACTTTGGGTCGGCATATTATCAACTTAAGGTCGGCGGCGATGAAGGATATGGGCTCGACTATGGTTTTGGTAGGCCCATATCAGTGAGGAAGCCTGTTAACCGGAGTTTTACCTATAATTACAGTAGGCGGGGATTCAAAAAAGGGATTATCATTCTCTTCATCTTCCACCTACAGGCTACTCCGCCTTTTTGGATTCAAAAACTCTGGATCGTAACTGTAATTGGATTCGGTATAAATAAAAAGGAAATTTCGACATTGGACGTAGGCCGAAGTTAGGCGAACCAATATATATCTCGTCTTTTTTACTGCTTTCTTTTTAATTTTTGTTATTCTTCATATTATTTCCACTACATATACTCTGTCTGTGATCTATGACTAGGCACTGGTGGTTTCATTTGCAATTGGGTGTTTGTGACCAATTTTGGTGCAAACATTTTGGTTCTTTCACTGAGAGCTAGCACTCAAGGATTCGAAAGCTTGGATTTTGGATTTGAAAGATTAGGAACTCGGATTCTGGAAGCTATGGTTAGGCAATCAACAAGGAGGCAGATGATAGAGAGGATTCAGCATAAGAGAAGTCAAGAGGCTTCCTCTGGAGCTGGAGCATATTAGATGTCCATCTACATCACAAAGGATGAGAAGAAGACTATGATGGATTGTATGTAGGAAAAGATGTTGAAAAGGCAGGAAGAGATGATACAGGATCTCTTCAGGCAAATTGGAACAGCTGGGACATAGAACCTAGGAAACGGACCAACTACTGGCAATGTGGAACAAGGAGTCAGAGCCACATAAATCTTTGGAAGTCAGATCCAGAACCAGAATGGAGAACTTGAAGGGAATCAACAAAGCCCGGGGGCTGACCCACAGAATTGGATATTAGAAGGTCCGAGAATGGAGCTCAGCAAGCTAGGGCCAACGCAAACGTAAACAAGCAACATGAAGAGTACTACCTAGAATACCTTCCAGTGCATGGAGGGCACGGTGGGAATGCAAATACGGGGCCACCCTCGGACCGAGAGGAGCGGATGGCTGATTAAGAAGAAGGATTATGAGAGGAGGGCTACCGAGCAAAGGTTTGGAGGAAGTTAGTTGATTCCATTCACTTCGAATATCAGAAACGCAAGGAACCTTCTAGAATTCATGCTACTAATGTTGGAGGCCTAATATGGGAAGTCGGACCCGACTATGCACGTAACCAAATACATCAGGTATATGGAAGTGCTGGGGGCATCAAAGGTGGTGATGGCGAGATGCTTCCCCTATACTTGACAAATTTGGTTGCGCTATAGTTTAGTAAACTAGAGAATGGATCGATCGGGACATGGAGCGGCCTAGAAGAACGATTCATGAGACGGTTCAGGGTCCACGTTACGTGACCCAAGAATGTAATGACATTGGCATCGATGAAGCAAAGCACGTGAGAGTACGTAAGGAATTGGCACGAGATCCAAAGGATCTTGGAGAGTTCTATCATAAGGCAGAAAGTTTTATACATTAGAGGATGCACGTATCGAAAGGCAGGAGGTTAACGTCGTGCAAGGCAAAAGAAAGTCTAGAGAAGGACGTGGAATGGATAAAGGAAAGTGAAGGCAGGACAATGGATATGATGGATCTGAAAAACAAAGGAGAGACCGAGAACCCAAATTCACAACATATATAGACTTGACAGAGAATCTGGAATCGATTTACCTGTAAACATGGGGATAACTCCCCTATCAGAAACCACCCAGATGGGATCCTATGGAACAGGAGTGCAGGAGTAGGAGGTACTACCTATTCCATGAGCTGGAAGGCCACACCATGGATGAATGCCACTACTTGAAGGACATGGTGGAAGAACACATCAGGAGTGGTAGATTGCCACATTATGTAAGGAACCAGATGACAGTGGTAGGACATGAGCAACAACCGCCTGCACCAAACAAGAATGACCCTAGATCGGGGCCAAGATGCATCATCAACTGATTGTGATGATAAGGGTCGAGTTTAGGATTTTAACTTTAGTCGTCAAAAAATCTTTTCGATTTTGTTCCAAATATAAAGTGGATGTGCCACTTACACATGTAAGGGAACTGGAGCGATTCCCAGGCATGCTCTGAGATGGTAGTAGGCTGCTCTACCCAGAGTGCAGCACTTATTTTTTATTTTTTCATCGAACACTCGGAATTTGGATTTAATAGATGTATTGGATTTTATGAGACAAATCCCTAACCGGAGAGTTAATGGACGGATACTGGAAGTGGGTTGGGAGTTGATCGCTTAATGTTCGGGGATATTAAACTGGAGTGCAGGGAGTGACGCCGCTTCGTCGGAGAGCAACAGGATCGGCTCGCTCGACGTTGTTTCCCCTTCACCGGAGAGTGATAGGATGGAATACAGCAAGATGCCAGAGTGACTATAATCGGTCTGGGACTTAGGCATGGCATCGCTTAATGTTCAGGGATACTGAACCAGAATGCAGGGAGTGATGTCTCTTCATCGGAGAGCGATAGGATCGGCTCCCTCAATGTTGTTTCCCTTTCACCGGATTTGGGAAAATGTTAACCCGCCTTTTGGCAAGGCCATATATAGGCAGATTTAACTCATACAATTGCTCGATTATAGGGACCGGAATATTACGGTTTTGATTCGAATGGATGGGTGGATGATCAATCTCGGATACTAAACATTATTATGAGGCCAAGATACAGCGTAGTTGATGGACATATTACATAGGATACTTGGAATATGGATTTTGAGAAAAGACGAGTTTCTTGGAGGTTCTTCGAGTCCCTTTTGGGTTTACTTTAGGTTTTCAAGAGGTTTACTTCGAGTCATGCAAGGGCATGCTTGGAGTCATTGAGTGATTGGCTAGGGATCGTCATAGTATGGAGGGATCGACATTGCTTCGGGTTGGTGCTCTTCTGGCTTCGGGTTAGCATTGATAGGTCTTTGAATCGGCATAGTTGGAACTGCTTTGGGTCGGTGTTGGTTATTCCTCAGGTCGGCATTGGGTCAGGTTGACATCATCTTGATATCAGCATTGTTATTTACCTCGGGTCGGTTGTGACTCTTCTTCGGGTCGGCATTAGGGACTTAGGATCAGCAATAAGAGCTTGGGGTCGGCAATATTCTACTACGGGTCAGATGCGAGTTTACTTTGGGTCATCTATGAGTCTGCTTAGGTCAACAATCAAGGCTACTTTGGGTCGACATATTATCAACTTGGGGTCGACGACGATGAAGGACATGGGCACTACTATGGTTTTGGTAGGCCCATATCAGTGAAGAAGCCAGTTAACCGGGGTTTTGCCTATAAATAAAGCAGGCGGGGCTTATGAAATAGGATTCCCATTCTATTTCTCTTCATCTTCCACCTAAAGGCTACTCTATCATTTTTGTTTCAAAAACTTCAAATTGTAACTGTAATCGGATTTAATATAAATAAAAAGGAAATTTTTGCAGCAGATGTAGGCCGGAGTTAGCCGAACCACTATAAATCTCGTTTTTTTACTGCTTCATTTTAATTTTTGTTATTCTTTATATTGTTTCCACTGCATATACTCTGTCTGTGATCTGTTACTGGCAGTAATGCTTTTATTTGCGATTGGGTGTTTGTGCCTAATTTTCGTGCAAACAAAATTCATATAAATTAAATTAAATTCCATAAAAATACATTTGGGACCCAATACTATCATATTATATTTTAGAAAATAATTTTGTACAAATTTAAATAACTAATTGTCCCAAAAGGTTAAAAATACAATTTTATGCCTGTTTTCCCATTTTACGAAACGTATGAATATCAATTTATATGAATTTTATAAAAATGCTCAAAGATTATATTTTGGCCTTTCAATTTGATATTTCATCATAGAAATTCATTCATATAAATTCTAACCATTATAATATAAATTTTCCATTTATATTTGTCTCATTTGGAAAACCCATTTAAAAAAATTCTTATTTATTTAATTCCCTGTTTACTTCAAATTGGAAATAAAACCGAATAAATTTTCCCAATTTTATCTTAAAATTATTTAAGATAAATTAAACCATATTTTATGTTTAGTTTCAAGTAATCTCAACCAGGGTTGTTACACATAATGTCATATATATATAGTAGTTAGTATATTCATTTATCAAGAATCTATATATGTTGGTGTCGTCCTCATTTGATGATAACGTGTGTGTTTTTGTGTCTCTATGTGTGTGTATATATATATATATATATAATTTATATATTTATATATTTAGAGCCCACTGCTGTAGTTTTATAAAAAAACGAATTTTCTTGTATGGTAATATTATAAATAATAAACTGTTTTAAATTCAGACACGATAATACAAAGTATATGTTTATCATTTTATTATTTTCAAAATATAATTTAAAGTTCATGAAAAATAGAAAAACCAAATATAATATATACATATACATATATATATATAAATAGATGAGATAATAGCCTTTATGGTGTTGCACTCTTGCATTGGAGATCGGGAACTTGTCAATATTTTTTATGCTCCAATAAAATGATCTACACCCTATTTACGGAAAATAGAGTGGCAAATACTTAGATTTTTAGTTTTTTTTTATAATTTTGTTTTTATATTATGTAACTGGTTGGGTTGGGATGTTAGGTTGGTATAAGTGATAGCGAAAGTATGGTTCGTGTACTTTATGATTGTTGCATTGTCACATTGCATGTACATATAGTTTAGTTTTCCATAAAGGAAACCATTTTCAAAAAATTATAAATTTAAACATGGTATCTTATAATATAGATTAGTGTGGGTATAAGATTATAAAATATGTACATGAAAAATATTTTATAAAATATGTACTTGTTTAAATTCTTTTGAAAGTTAAAAAAATTATTTATTATTGATTTTTATGTGGAAATGAATAATTAAAAAACAATTTTTTAACCAAAAAATATTTAAGCCATAAAAGGAATTTTTATGGCTCTCTATGCTAAAGTACATATTTATATATATTTAATAATTAATTTACATTAGATTTATTTATATTTATGAATTATGTGTATATATATAGTATTTATAAATAATATTTTAACAGTGTGTGTATCTTATATTTAAAAAAATTAATTTCGAAACATATATGAACATTATTTAGATATTTTTTCAAATTTTAATATATTAAATTTTAATTTTGCAGTTACTATATTTTATTAAGTTTATCTAGATCTAAATGTAAAATTAAATTTTATCTTGTAATTGTGTATATTATCATTTACAATTTATCTTATACTATAATAAAGTGTGTGCAGATATATACACACACATATACACATTGTATAATCGCTTACAATACACACACACATGTCTTATTTTACAATGTATGTGTTGATTAAGTCAAAGGTATGCCCTAAGGGAAATTATGTAATTGTTACATATATCTAACTCGATAACCAATCTTGTTTAAAATGAGAAGTATTTTCTTTCCATTATATACTTGATATAATGTGTTATTTTAATTAATTAATTTAATTAAAACCATATTTAATAGCAAATCCATAAGTGGTATGTTTTGTGATAGTACTTAAAATGTGTTGTAATCATGAGTGATTTATCACAATGAAATAAAACATGTAATTTTAAATACTCCAGGTCAAGATGTGCCGAGATTGGATATTGAAGCATTTGTTGAGACTTGAGTATATTACACCCTCCAAATGTCAGGTAGCGCATTACTCACGATCGTTGGGGAATCAAGGGGTTAATTATTGATAGATGTTGGATAACTATGGAATAACTCACTCAGTAGTTTTATGTTGCTTTAACTAAGGTAAACAAATATATCAATGTGACAAAATTACACAGTACCATAAACTTGAGAATACTATTGATCTTCAATGTGAAAGCTCCACTTTCATTATAGTTGAATCGTGTTATGACGTCCATTAAATGACTATAGTTGGATCGAGTGGTAGCATTAGAAGTGAAACACTATTAAAGAGAGTATCCATCTCCTTAGTTATACGAGATTAGATCATGGTCAACTAAAGTCAATTCAAAGTTGAAATTTTTAGCCAAAGCAGTACGGTTAATTATTATTATTATTATTCAACCATCGACTTTGTGTTTGAACTATAGCGTTGAATATGGACGGTATTAGAATTTTGACCACTCTTAAATTCCACAAGTCCATAGTGATATAGTTTTGCTGAGGAGAATTAGTGTAAATATTTATCACTAACAAGTACCGCTTAAAATAGTAAAATTGGATTTTACCCAAAACGATATAAGCGATAAATTCAGCTAAACTATCACACCACTAACTAAGGTAATGTTTAAACGTTAATAGTCGAGTTGTTCGATATTAATCACTAATTGAGTTTACACTTGCGAGTCACATAACCGCATTTGTAGATTCTTTAATATACCATATGATTTAATTAATTTATAATTGTAATAAATTAATTAAATTAATTCATATTTAAAAGAATGTTAATTATATGTTTATTTAATGCATTGGGTGCCATTAGTATTTTTGAAGTGCCAATAATAATTAAATACGTGCGTATATAAAGTTATACATGCGCGAATCGGTATTCGATATCGATGTGCATTTAAATTAGATTTAATGTCATTAATTTCTAATGAGATCACAATGATTTAAGGCCTATATAGTCATGTCTAGCAGTTATAAGAGAGCAAGAGCGGGGCTAAAGATTCAAAAAAGTTGGATCCAGATTGGTAATAGAGAAGAAGTAAATCAAAGGGAGAATACCACTTTTACTCTCACTATAAAAAGCCATACTACACACCTCATTATTTAGAGAACTTTTTGGTCTTCCTATCCTCTTTGATCGTCGCCATTTCTAACCCCTTGGGCCAATGATATCAGATCCAAACATCAAATAAATATCAAAAGTAGTTATCCAAGCAGTTGCAAAGCTAGGAGCTTGAATCAGGATCGATTCTAGAAATGTCTACCAACCAGGGTGCAAATCTAAGGCGACATTTTTGAAATAACAACCTATAGTCTATGATTAATATGTCTTTATGTTAATATAGTTAATTAATATATATTGGAATGAATTTATTTGCATAATCCTTGTCATGTTTAATTGTATTGTCATACATATGTATATGTAAATATAGATCTACAAATTTCACTATATATTAATTCTATTTGTTTAAACTAATAAAATTAACCATATATGTGTGTATGCATATATGTATATCACAACATTGAAATTTCAAATATAATTCTTAAAACATTAAAAACTTTTTTAAATTGATCTAACACTATCTTAACTATAAACATAAATGAACAGATAAATATATATCAAATTTTATTATCTATCATAAATTAATGTTACAGAAAAAACTGAAATTAATTTTTGTTTTATTTTGAATATAAAGTTTATCTACAAATATATATGTATTAATATTAATGTAACTTGTATTAACTAGTATTATATATATATATATATATATATATATATATTAATATTTTATTTTTATAAAATTATAATCTATTGTTTATAAAAGATTTAAAAATATATACATAATTTTAATCTTGTTCATAATGCATTTTGTTTAAGTATATAGATTTCAGTTATCTATATAATTATTTTAATGTATTATTATTAAATATATATATATATATTACTCATTTTTGAAAATTATATGGTATAAATATATTTATGATATTTTTATTTAATTATAAGTAATATAGTTATATATATATATATTTAATTTAAATCCACAGATCTAGATCTGTTTTTAAACTGTTTTACTAATTAAACAAATTAGATATTTTGAAAATGAATTTTGAATTTCAAAATTATCAACACATTCTAAATATATTATTTTATTTATATTTATGATATTTTTATGTAAAATTATAATATATATAAAACTTAAATCTATAAAACCAAATCTGTTTTGTAACTGTTTTACTAATTAAACAAATTGGATACTACACACACTGTGTGTGTATGTGTGTTTGTATGTATAATTTACATTTAATTTGGACACAAATGTGCATAAAGGACCAATACATCTGTTATGGTGTAAATTCTATACCTATATATAGGCACATTATATTATGTAAACATTTATATATTGCATGCAAACTTACACGTATGTGTGCATTTGATACACATATATACTTTATATTATTACATACTGATAAAAAATCATATATTTATATAAATTAATTAAATAAAATATATTTTTTATCTAAAATTATTTAGATTGGATCTAAATTAATTTAGAATTCATAGGCCTAATAAGATTTAAAATAGTAATTTTTTTTTGAAATTCATCCATTTAACATATTGTACGTTGGCTTGGTTTCAACAATTGTATCGAAGCCAAATAGTCGATGCAGTCTAAACTAGCAGCATTTGGACTAACTTATTAAGGCATACCCATATAATAGGGTGTTTGTAAAAGTAGTGTCTAATGTTGGCATTGGCTAACCAAGTAGTTTGTTCAACCTATCTATTAGCACTGTGAAAAAGGATGAGGTAAACCCAAATGTTATCCCCAATATAAAGGCCCCAATTGATTTGGCACTTAGGTTAATTTCAAATTTTATTTTTTTAGCATAGCCGACGGGGTTGAATGGTCTCTTACCATTTTATTGAAGCACCAAGGAAAAGGAGTACACTAAATACATATCAAAATTGGGCATACACAAAGAAAACATAGGAACATGGTTCTACAATCACAAAGAAAGAAAGGCTCAAAAATAGGAAAGAAGCAAAGAAAAGGAAAAAGGAAAAAAAAAAATACCAGTGCAGTCAAGACAAGGAGCACAGTATGCCAGGATCAAAACTGAATTTCACCAACTTGAGACCTTCTCTTATTTCATGAACTATGTATCTTCGCAACTGCTCCATAGTTTTGCTTTTGGCAGGCTGAAAAATCCTCGTATTTCTTTCTTTCCATACAATAGTCAAGAAATTCTTCAAAACACAGTTAATCACCCTCGCTTTTCCCTTAACTCTAGTATGATAGTAAAGGTGTTTCCATACTTGGTCGTTACTATGCATAACAGTATTTATATTCAAATACCCCCAAGATCAAACTCCATACATTATTTATGTCTAGGCAGTCGAAGTAAGTGATCTAGGGCTTCTGGCATAGTGTTGCAGAAGATAGAAAATATTTATGTTCATACCTCTGCTGAACAATTTCACTTAGTTAGCATTGCTTTGTTGATGATCTTCCAGAGCGTCATATTTTCCACTACAGCACTGCCAGACTTCCATATCCTTTTATACAATTTACAAGATGGTGTATCTTGAAATTTAGCAAGGATTCTGTACATGGAACTTATCCTATACTTCCTGCCATTTTCACACCAACTAATTAACTAGGTCTTCAAGATTGTCATGAATTGGGACATTGCATATTTTGCTCCAAATAACACATATTCTCTGATTAGAGGAATTAGGGAAGACAAATCTCCTTCCTTATATCACATAAGATACAAGTGTTTTCATGCATATACCAGACTGCAAAATTTCGACATGACTAAGGTGTCTTTTAAGAATAAGCCCATTTTCAAGCCATGGGTCATCCCAAAACCTGACCTTTGAAGATGAGGCTATTTCATACTTGATACAGGGAAGCATAATATCACAAAGTTTGAAAATACTTCCCAAGTCCTGCTAAAGTTTTGGGGAATAGGCATAGACCAGAAGTCTCTTCCATGTAACACATGAGACAGGGACCATTTAACCCACAAGCTATCTCTATTTAAAAAATTGTCCATATGTTCGACAAAAGCCGCCTTGTTCCAGAGTAGAATGTTATGAATGCCAAGCCCACTTTTACTAATTGCTTTCTTAATTTTTGAGAAGGAAATAGGTGCAAACTATCGACCATGGATAGTACCAAACCATAAGTATTTCATGAAGGCAGATCTTATCATCCTAAGCAGTTTAAGGGGAAGGATAAAGGTTCTAGCCCAGTCCACTTTCATTGAAAAGATGACAGATTTAATAAGTGTGACTCTCCCTACCTGACTTAACTTTCTGTTCAACCAACACTCTAGTCTGGCAGTAATTTTATCATATAATGGTAGGCACTGGAGGGTGATGATCTTGGAAGTTGTGAGAGGTAACCCTAAATAAGAAATGGTGCCATGATTGGGCTGTAAACCAGTAGCAGTGTAAATTACATTAGCTTGGGCATCAAACACGCCAGCCAACATAATTTCAGATTTTTGGAGATTGACTGAGAGGCCAGTCGTGATGTGAAACATAGACAGAATGTCAATGATAGTACGAATGGTAGTTCTATCATGGGTGCAGAACAGGACAATGTCATCAGCTAATAGCAGAGATGTGAATGGGAGATCTTTACATTTGGGATGAGGAGTAAAAATCTTTTGAGTAACTAATTTTTTACGCATTTGAGTTAATAGTTCCATGACAATGATGAATATATACATAGACATTGGATCATCCTATCGAATTCCTTTTTTGCTGCCAAAATAACCAGTACTTGAGCCATTGATGATGATGGAGAAGTTAATAGTGGAAATGCATTCATGAATCCAAGAGATTAAATGAGAGGGGAAGTTCATATACCCCATAATTCTGACTATAGCATCTCACTGGATTGAGTCAAAAGCGTTCATTATATCCAGTTTCATCATGGCTCTAAGTGAAGCAATTTTGCTTTTATACCCATGTAAAAGCATATGAGAAAGCATAACATTGTCAATAATATTCCTTCCAGCGAGGAAGACAGTTTGATTGGTGGAAATTATGGAGGGGAGCACTGCCTTTAATCTACTAGCTAGAATCTTCGAAATACACTTGTATGTAGTGTTGCAACAAGCAATAGGCCTATAGTCATGGACATCATTTGCATTCTTGAGCTTTGGAATTGGTGCTATATTAGTGGTGTTGAATGATTGCATCATATTGGCACAGTTGAAAAAGCATTTCACAGCTCTGTAAGTGTTATCACCAACAATAGTCCAGCAATTAGTGTAGAAAAAAGCATTAAAGCCATCCAGTTCCCCACATGATTTTTTGTTTAGTTTGAGCATGGCTTGCTTGATTTCATCATCAATAATATCCACACATGGGGAGTTATATTCTGCACTGTTAAGTTGAGGTAGGATAGAATGGTCTATTTCGTCAATGGCAGGAGCAAAATTAGTTTCATTACCAAACAGTCCAGAGAAGTATTGAATGAAAGCCTAATTAATGCTATCTTGGTTATCCTGAGTTTGTCCATGTCGATCTATCACTGAAACGATATTGTTTTTAGTTTGCTTGGCTTTTAGAGAAGCATGAAGAATGAAGTATTCATGTCTCCTTCCTATTTCCAACGCATTCTTGCTTTTTGTTTGATCATGGTGTTTTTAATGATGAGAGCCTCAGTGTATTGAACGGTAAGTATGGTTTCCATGCTGGTATAGCTCTGGTTGTCAACATCAGAAAGCATTTTCTTCTGGATATCTTAAAGCTGGTTCTCCCCGTAATCAGTTTGCTTGCTACCATTGCCATAATAATTCCTGACCCACTTTCTAAGAACATCTTTTGTGGCTTTATGTTTTTTTTGCAAAACAAACATTGGGTTGCCATAGTTAGCTCTATTCCATACGTTACTAACAATATTATGAAAGTCAGGCTCTTTCACCCAGGAATTAAAAAATTTGAAACATGTTTTCCTCTCATGATTGACCCCCCCCCCCCCCCCCCCCAATAGGATAATTTGAGGAGAGTGGTCTGAAAGTACGGTGGGGGAAGGTGATTATGAATGGCTGGCCATTTGTCAAGAGTGGCTTTGTTACAGAAGTCATAATAAATTTTTGAGAATGTTCTACAGCCTTGCCTCCTTTTATTATTCCAAGAGTAGGAACCTCCAGTAGTTTTGATTTCAGAGAGGTTAGCATTATGAATGGCTATGTTCATTGGTTTGATTTCATTCAAGGAAAGTGGATTACCACTAGTACGATCTGTGGTCCTCAAGGAGGAGTAAAAATCACCACATATGATCCAGGGATGTGTGTGTTGTCTAAGAAAAGGAATGGTGTTGAAGAGAGAGTCTCTGGCATTGCTTTAATTTTCAGCGTAAATGAAGGTAAGATAATGGGAGGTAGAGGTTGGAATATGGATATTGTGGTAGTGGATAATTTGCTTAGAGGTGGAGATTGGAGTTAAATGGTGAAGATTAGGGTCGAAAACAATCATGATCCTACCAAAGGCGGCAACAACATGATAGTGAATAAGCTTCCATGAGGGGTTAATGTAACATGCTGCTCTTTGAGACTATTCAATGCTTAATTTTGTTTCAAGAATTGCTAAAACACTGGGATTATATGATTTGATCAGAGCTTTACACTGGTCTAGTTTGATATCAAGGTGGGCACCCCTGATATTCCAAGCTCCTATTCATTGAGTCATTGATTAAACTCAATTGCATTGAGTAGTTCTAATTTCATTTTCCTAGTCACCGCTCGTTTTGAATTAAAGCAGTTAGGAAAGGTTTTAGTTTTCAGAGATTCTGCGTTGATATCTTCCTTCCCTTCTTTTATTCTTTTGCATCCTTTGATCGGGGCTTGAAAGAAATTTGTGAAAGAGTAATTTTATTCAATAGAAGTGATCATGAGAACAGTTTACATATTGTTTGTATTTATACTGATACAAAGAATGAACCGTTGCATTGCAAAGAAATAAAACAGTTGGGCCAGACCCATCTTCAGCCTGCTATGTGAATGTGAAGAGCTACTTCATCTAGACATAATACACTGCACTGTCGCCACATAATATTGCTCTCTCGTTACATTCTTATTTCCCCCCTTCAAACGCAACCTAGGGTTAGGGTTTGCTGAGAGATAATTATGAAATTTGGGCGATTGCTTTAGAAAGATGTCTTCTTTTATTCAGATCTGGATACTAGGTGACGATTCTTCACTGGGGAAGGAAGATTCTCACTCCTTCTTGTCGGTTTTGAGACAACGATCTGGTTCGCTTGCTTCGACAGGTGGTAACCAGAGGGGGTTTCTTCCTTCCTTTTCAGTGTGCTTGGGTTCTCGAGAAGCTTTGGGTTAAAATTGAGATCCGAAATGGTTGATGATGAGTCAGCTTCATCGTTTTCAATCTTCAGGTCAGATCTGAACTTGTTAAAGTTCCTTGCTGATAGCGCCTTAGTGAGAACGTCTGCCCGTTGGTAGGTGGCAGGTATGTGTCTTATTTGTAGCTTTCCTTTCTGAACAAATTCTCGAACGAAGTGTATATCTATTTCTATATGCTTGGTTCGAGAATGAAGAACTGGATTGGCCGACATGTATACTGTACTTTGGTTGTCACACCATAGAATTGGTATGTTGTCTGATTTCTGCTTTAGCTCTTTCAGTATAGATTGTAGCCAGATAATTTCTGCTGTAGCACTCGCCACACTTCTGTATTCTGTCTCAGTGCTTGACCTTGATATAGTTGCTTGTTTCTTTGAACACCATGATATTAAGTTATTTCCAATGTATATGTAGTAGCCAGTAATTGATTTTCTATCATCTGGGTCTGATGCCCAGTCAGCGTCAGCATATCCCACTATATTCAAGTTGTTGCATGCTTTGAAATGTAAGCCATAATTCAATGTTCCCTTTAAGTATCTGAGAATCCTCTTTACAGCTTTCCAATGCTCGTCAAGTGGATTCTGTAAAAATTGAGACATTTTGTTAACGCTGTAAGCAATATCAGGTCGTGTTATAGTTGCATATTGTAATGCCCCTACAACACTTCTATACTGTTTAATATTAAGCATGGCTTCCCCCCTGTTTTTAGAGAAATGTTGACTGCTTATCATAGGAGTTGGCTGTGCCTTTGCATCACTCATTTTTGCTCTGTCAAGTATTTCCTGAATGTACTTCTTTTGGCATAATATTATTTCTGAATTTGTTTTTCTTTTGACTTCTATCCCTAAGAAGTAGTTGATGTTCCCAAGGTCTTTTATAGAGAATTGCTTATCCAAATGTGTAATAATGTGCTTGATCTCTTCTCTGTCATTACCTGTAATAATTAGATCATCAACATATATTAGTATGTACACAGTTGACACATCATTAATTTTAACAAAGAGAGAGTTGTCTGATTTGGTAGACTGATATCCTTGTCTTGTTAGTGATATTTTCAGTCTATCAAACCACACTCTTGGAGCTTGTTTGAGACCATAAATGGCCTTATTCAATTTGCACACATAGTTTTCATTTCTAATGAACCCCTGTGGCTGCTCCATGTAGATTTCCTCTTGTAGAACACCGTTGAGAAATGCATTGTTGACATCCAATTGTCTTATGTCCCACTTCTTATGTAATGCAATAGTGAGAATTAGTCTGATTGTGGATGGTTTTATCACTGGAGAAAATGTTTCATTGAAGTCAAATCCATATTGTTGAGTGTAGCCCTTTGCAACTAGTCTTGCCTTATATTTATTTATGGTTCCATCTGAATTTCTCTTGATTTTGTATGTCCACTTGCATCCAACAATGTTTTTGTTGCTTGGTGGGCACACAAGGTCCCATGTTCTGTTCTTAATAAGAGCATTGTATTCTTCATTCATTGCATCTCTCCATTTTTTGTCCTTGACAGCTTGAGTGTATGTAACAGGCTCATATTCTCTCAAGTTTGTTGTATAAGTTTTTGGCTTGAAGATGCCACTCTTGGCCCTTGTGATCATTGGATGTGTGGGCTTTATTTGAGCATCATTGTGAGGTATGTTTCTGGTTTCAGAATTATTTGATGGTCCTTGAGTACTTTCTTCATGATTGTCTTCCTGACTTTGCTCTTTGTCCTCTGTTGCTTCTATAGGTGAGGGACTGACATGACTGAGATTGTCAGTCCAACCCAAATCTTGTTGAGCAGATACTCTGGGTTGTGTACTTTGATTCTCAGTAGCCTCCTTTGCCCTTGTTTGATGTTCAATCTCAGTGTAAACTGGTAAGTCAGGTATGGATACCTTTGGATTGTAAACTTTACTGGTTTTTGTTTCTGAATTGCTAAAAGGAAATACATGCTCATTAAAGACAACATGTCTACTCACTAAAAATTTTCCATTCTCATCTAGACATTTGTACCCTTTCTGATTTGTTGAGTATCCCAGAAAGGTACATGATCTAGATCTAAAGTTCAGTTTGTTTGTATTGTATGGTCTTATATAAGGAAAACACAGACATCCAAAAACTCTTAGATTAGAGTAATCTGGTTTATACCCATATAATTTTTCCAGTGGGCTAATTCCCTTTAGCACCTTAGTTGGCATTCTGTTTATCAAGTAAACAGCTGTGTTGAATGCTTCAGGCCAAATTTTCAGTGGCATTGAAGCATGTGCCAGTAGGGTAAGACCAGATTCAACAATGTGTCTGTGTTTTCTTTCAACTAGACCATTCTGCTCAGATGTATAGGGACATGTGATTCTGTGTATAATTCCTCTTTTTTGAAAATAACTACTAAGGGATTTATACTCAGTACCACCATCAGACTGAATAATTTTAACTTGTGAATTGGTTTGCTTTTCAGCCATGGCTATAAAGTATGTGACTGCATTATATGCCTCAGATTTTGCTTTTAAGAAGTATATCCAAGTGTGTCTTGAATATGCATCTACAAATGATATATAGTACTTAAATCCAAAATCTGAGCATATGGGTGTAGGACCCCACAAGTCAGTAGCAACCAATTCTAGTGGTTTATTATATTCAGTTGATGAGTGATTGAAAGATAACTTGTGACTTTTGCCCATCTGACAATAAGTACATATATAGGGTAGACATGTATCATCAAACTTTATTTTATTTTCAACAAGAATCTGCTTTACAACTTTACTACTTGGATGTCCAAGTTTATAATGCCAGAGGTCAAGTATATCCCTAATGTTTTCCTTTGAACTCAAATTACAGTGATTAAGTTCTTTTGTAACACTGCTGCAGTTGGTGGATGTAAATTTGTAAAGTCCTTTTTCAGTTTCACCCTGCAGCAGAACATCCTTAGTCAGTATGTCTCTAACCAAACAGTACTTAGGATAGAATTCAAAGTACACATTATTATCAAGAGCAAACTGAGATACACTAATAAGATTCTTTTTGATATTTGGGACTCTTAGTAGATTATGCAGAAATAATTGTCTTTTACCTCTAATATAAGTGTTACCAGTATGAGAAATTTTGACACACTTACCATCCCCCATGCAAATTGTTTGATTACCTCTGTACTCTTTGCATCCAAGGTTTAGATTGTCAAGATTGTTTGTGATATGATTTGTAGCACCAGAATCAGGGTACCAAGATTCATCTTGAATGTGCTCTGCTCTTGCAATGTCATTTGGACTTTGATTTCTGTTGCTGTTGTCATTTTGACTATCACTGGTTTGTGCCATATTGACATTGTGACTACTGCTTCTCTGAGTGTTGTTGTTCTGGTTTGAATATCTAAAGTAGCATTTCACTGCTGTGTGCCCTATCTTTTCACAGATTTGACATTTTGGCCTATTGTTGTTGTTATTCCATCTTCCTCTTCCTCTTGACCTATTAGTGTAGCCACCTCTTTGATTTCCCTGTTCAGTTTTGCTACTGCTTTGGCCTTTATTTCTTTGATTGGCTGTATAATTGACAGAGAGATCTGATTCTTGTGGTCTTTTGTTGTCAATTCTTGCTTCATGTGCTAACAAGATTGAGTGAACATCATCTATAGATGGTAAAACCTTTTGTGAGGCTATCACAGCAACCACTGACTCATACTCATCACTTAAACCATTGAGTATAGTCAGTATTTGTTCTGAATCAGAGATTTTATGATCTGCAGCTTCAAGAAGATCACATGTGCTTTTGATCTTTGACAGATACTCTCTCATGGTGTGATTGTCTTTCTTGATGTTTTGAAGTTGTCTTTTGTGGTACATGACTTTAGCTGCTGACTGTGTATTAAACACCTTCTCAATTGTTGTCCATAATTCATTTGCAGTCTTGCATCCTATTACATGAGATAATAACTTGGTGTTTATTGATGACATTAACCAAGAACAGATCAGTCTGTCCTGTCTATGATATTTTGTGTATTCTTCGTTGCTAATGACTTTGTTTTCTTGGACAGTGATGAATTTTGGTGGGATTGAGATGGTGCCATGAATATAGCCTTCAAGTCCATAGCCTTGAATTGCAATATCAACCTGAAGCCTCCATAGTAGATAGTTATCTTCGTCCAGATGCACAGTAACAAGCTGGCTTTGTGGGCTAATGATGGTCTTGATGAGGTCTTCTGCTGCAGTTGAATCTTGTTGAGGGTTATTCGTGCCTTCTGATGAGGCAGTATTGGATTCATTACTCATGATGAAAAAGTAGTGTAAAGAAATGACAGAGAAGGGTAGAATGAGAAACAAAGATGAAGAATTGGCAAGAAGTGGATTCTGTCTTGATCAAGATTTCAATTAACAGTGCAACAGAGAAATTTGATCAGGTGAGTTGAAATAATGAGATCAGGTGATGATACTCTGATGATCTTTGTTGATCAGGGGATGATATTCTGATGATCTCTGTTGTGAGACCCTTTCTTTTGTTGTTATGATCTGTTTACTGAGATTCTTGATTTGAGTAGATTGACTTCTTGCACTTTTCTTTATTATGATTCGATCTGAATGTGATGATGCAGCCAGGCACAGTACTGGCACGGCACTTCACTTCTGATACGAATCAGAAACTCAAGTGATGATGATAAACTCTGATGAGTTTCTGCTCCTCCTTCTTTTCCCTTTCCTTTTTTTATTAAAGAATTGTCGTTAGGCTGTAAAGCTCTGATACCATGAAAGAATTTGTGAAAGAGTAATTTTATTCAATAGAAGTGATCATGAGAACAGTTTACATATTGTTTGTATTTATACTGATACAAAGAATGAACCGTTGCATTGCAAAGAAATAAAACAGTTGGGCCAGGCCCATCTTCAGCCTGCTATGTGAATGTGAAGAGCTGCTTCATCTAGACATAATACACTGCACTGTCGCCACATAATATTGCTCTCTCGTTACATTCTTATTTGGGCTGTTGTGTCTTGAGTGGATTTGATAGCATGTTGAGTAATGTTGGAATTGTTTGTGTTGGAGGAGTAGAGAGGTTTGATGAATACAGTATGAGACTTGATGTGGCTAAAGGAGTGGGTTGATAACAGATCTGTTGTGCTTGGGTCATCTACAGTTGCATGTGAGGTGGAGGCAGCAGGAGGAGAGAGACAATTGTTGGAACTTGGTTTGACGGAGGGAGGGAAAAAAGGTCATGTTTCAGGCAAAATAAGCTTTGAGAGGGAGAGGAGGGAGGATTAGAAAGAAATGGCTTTGTGCATGTATCATCAATGTTGTGCACGTGCACATGACTCTTTGTGTGACTGAGAGTATTGTGTTGATCTTCTTGTTGTTGCTCTTGCACATTTTCCATTTTTTGCATGTGTTGGTTGTACGAATTGGTTAACTGCTTTTACTCATTTGCATGATTTGATTTTCCATGATCACGCAGGGAAATACCTTTTTCATGGATTTGAGTACAGTTGGATTGGTGCCTGTTTTTAGACATGTTCTCGTGATTCATTTTATCATCTTTTATCACCTCAATACCAACATTTTTGCATATAGCTTCAGCGCATTCCAGTTCATGCATCGTTTCCTTTTCTTTGTGACTCAAAACACCTTCCTCGAACATTAACACTTCAAAACAATTACTGGTCTTGATGTGATGTGCTTGACTTTTATCACCAGTTACAACAGCGATAACTCCACCAGTAAATCCTTTTGATATATTATTAGTTCCTTCTTCAGACTCTGTAACAACATTATCGGTATTTATCTGATCATCTTCATTAATATTGAGAATTTAAACTTCTGAGCTTTTCATTAAATATTTTGCTTCCTCAATTCTAATTTTCTAATTCTCTTGAACATCAACTAAATTTTCTTTTATCTTCTCTATTTCAATATCAATACATATTTCACCTTCTTCAAAACTGCTATCTTTTTCACCTTCTGAACCAACAAAATTCAATTTATGGCCACACCTTGTTATTCCGCCCTCATTTACACCTTTTTTCTCGTGAAAGTTACTTCATTTCACTTGAAATTTCCTCCTATATCTATTCACCCCCCGCCATTTTTTGTGTGGTTCTACCATTATGTTCTTTAAAAAGTTTAACTTTATCATGCTTCTTTTCATGTACCTTATCATTCCCCTGTTTCTCTTATTTATTTTCCTTGTTCTCATCAGTTAGAACACAATCAGCTATTGAATGGCCAAATGTCTTACATTTTGTACAAATATCAAGCTTCCACAAATATTTGACAAGGATTCTCTGCTGTCCTCCATCTAACAATTCAATCAACAAATCATCAACTAGGTCACAATCCAGATTCACTTCAATGAGGCATTTAGCATATTCGACTCTGTCAAGTCTCCCAGTCATCTCATCCATGCAAAGAAGCTTTCCTATCCTATTGGAAATCCAATTAATTCCAAGATGTGACCAGGTGAACAAAGGGATGTTATTAATATGTACCCTTACTGGTACAGATGAAAAACTAAACATTGTTGACTTTTGAATCATAAGGTTTGATGATAAATAATTTGTTCTTCATAATAATTGGATCACCTTTCAAGATTTTTCTTTATGCTCTTGACAAGAGAGAAAAAAAGGAAAATGACTCCATTTGATTTAACCTTAACAGAACCTTTCAACCTCCAGATCGTCTTCAGTTTTTGTACTACTAACGTGAAAGATAGTGATTTATCAAGAAAAAAACCGACTAAATAATCGCCCCAAACTTGAGTGCCAGCCTTAAAAATATCATCAGAGAGCTTCAAAGCACCATCAGAAAACGTTGGACAAATGTCAACTGGAATGTACTTCCCAGCATTTCTTGGTTTATGCTTAAACAAGGAAGTCCATGCTAGTTGACAAGAAAGGAGGGGGGAGGCCGAAGAGAGAGCAACAGGAGGATGAAGCCTGAGCAGAGGAGGATCGGGGGGTGAAGGCGGAGGGGATGGTAGAGGTGGAGGGAAGGACGAGGTGACAGCCACGGAGCTTGGGGAGAGAAAGATGGATGAGGTGATGGAATGGGAAGGTACAAGGTAAGGGAAAGGGATGGGGGTGTCTGCCATGAAACTTGCGATTTATGAATGGTTTTAAGAATTCTAAATTTCAAAATTCTAAATCTAAAATAGATCAAAATAATACTTTAAATTTCAAATTAGTAATGATTTTATAAATGCTATAAAATAATTTTTAAAATAAAATAATTATTTTTTAAAATTATTAATTAGATTAATTAATTGAATGGTTAATTAAAAAATAAAATAATATACATTGGTATATGTAACTTATCTTAAAATATTAAGGTAATATATAAGTATATATAATTTTTGAACTTAATTATAATTAATAAAAATTGTTTTAATTAAATAAATTAATTAAATGTTAGTTAATAAAATAAAATACATATATACATGAGATATACGTGCATAATTATAATTGTTACAGTGCATACGTTTTCAATTTAAAATGTTTTAACTGAATAATATCTAAGTCATTAAAAGGTTAATTGACTAAATTAATTTAGTAAGATTAAATTAATATGTAACAACCCGATTTTTAGGGATACTAAATTGGGAATCAATTCATAAATTGATAATTAATCTGTTAAAAATAACAAACAATTAAATATTTATGTAAAAGTAATAATAATAAATAAATAAGTAATAAAAAAATAAAAGGAAATAAAAAGGGAATTTAATATTTATAGCGTTGAGAGGAAAATAAACGGTAACAAATTCATTTACTTTTATTTGGAGTTATAAATTATGTTTCAGTGGTCGTGTAATTTATTTTAATAAATAAACCATTTCATTAACGTAAATTATTTGGAAAGTTAAACATTGAGAATGATATGTTTTTTTTATGAAAGAGTGATAACTAATTACATTAGATAAAATGTGTATTATGTATGAAAAGTTTTGATGAGAATTTTTTTATGTGGATTTACAATTTGAATAATAGGAAGAAAAAGAAAGGAAAAGTTAAAAAAAAAATTATAATTTATTAGGCAACAATAATAAAGCAAAGAAATAAATATTTTCTTTGAAAATTAGAAATAAAATATTAAAGTGAATAAGAGGGAAATAAATGATCAATGACTTATTTATTATATATATTATGCGTAATGAATTGTACGTTTTGTTTTAATAAGGAAACTTATTTAATGAACTAATTTTTAGAAAAAAAAGAGAGAGAAGCTGTTGTTACTAAAAAAAAAGAAAAAAAAAGAGAGAGAGGAGTTGTAATTCTCATGTTATGCATTGGAAAAAAGAGAAGAGGAAGGGAAATTTTCATACCGATTTACAAATTATACATAAAATAATAAAAATAATAATAATTATAATAATAATAAAATTCAATTTTTTTAGTATAATGTAAGAATAGTCTAGAAGCTAATTTAATAAGATAAAAAAAATATGTATATATATCTTGACATGAGACAAAGAATAATCATTATGTTTGAAAAAAGGGATTAAAATAGAAGGGAATAAAGATATTCCCTAAGAGGTTTCTAGAAAAGGCCTCAATTACAAAACTCAGCCCACCTCATTATCTCCTCTTCTCATTTCTTACTGTACGTACAAACAACAGAAAGAGAAACAGAAAGGAAAAAAAAACGAGAGAAAGGAGAAAATCTGAAAACAAAATCCCCTCTCTCAAACACAAATTTTATTTGCAATTGAAGGCTAAAAGAAAGGATTCCCAATTCTAAGACAATTGAAAGGAGAAGCTTTAGCAATCGAAGGCAAGCTAATTTAGAGCTTAGTGATTGCTATTTGGAGTTTTAGGTGAGTGAAGTTATAATTATATTTTATTTTCATGTGTGCATGCGAATATGATGTAAATTTTTGGATAACAAGGGTTATTTGCTTATTCACTGTAGCATGTTTGTTGATTGAATCATTGGATTGAGATGAAATGATAGTCAATGCATACGATTGCAATGCATGCATGGTGTTTGCTTAATTGTCACAATAAGTTTCAGGCTTCTCCATTTTGAAAAAAAAAAGAAAAAAAAATCATAAATTTTTGAAATTTTGATATGTTATTTTCTACATGTATGCGCATATGCTCTGATAATTTCAGTGAATAATATTGTGTTCTGATTGGTGAAATCAATTATTTACAATGCTATATTTGCCCAGATTTTGTAACAGCTGTCAATACGAAATTCATAACAATTAGAGAAAAAATTATAAAATTCTGAAATTTAAATATGTTGTTTATAACTCATATTAGAATAGTCTGTAAAAATTTCATTGAAAAATAATGAGATTTGATAGGTTGAATCAATCGTTTACAGAGGTGTATAAGTGCATATTTTCGCACTAAGGTCTGTCTAAAAACACCTGCTGTAATACTATGATTTAACCCATCAAATCATCATATTATTGTATGAAATTTTTACTGATGATTTGTAAATGATTTATGAACAACATATTAAAAATTTAGAATTTTACGAAATTTATTTTATTTATTATGAATTACAGACTGAGGTGGGTTCTATATGAAATTCAGTGATTCTTTTTGAAAGTAATGCTGAATTTGAAGGTGATTATATATTCGTGATTTGAAAATAAGTTTATTTAAAGAAAAGTTTTCAAAGAAGAATAATGAAATTTTTAAAGATTCATCATAATTTATATTACTTATTATTATAATCCTTGATAAAATTGTACGAAAATAGAACATTTTATTTAGGATTTTGATTACGTTTTTTGAATACTAAAGCTTGCCTTTTTAATTAAATTAATTGTTATCATTTTTTTTTCTAACTTAACGAATTTTTAATAATTTTAATCCAATAAATGTGGTTTATGTGTTTCGCCTTGATACATAAGTATTATGGGGTACTTGTGTGTTAATGCGAAACGGAGATGTAATTATTTTCTTTTATACGCATAATTGTTTGCTAAATTTTATTTTCTTTTGAATATTATACTGGGTTTATTAATGGAATTTTTGAGAGACGATTGTCATCATTGACTTTTATTTTTAAGAAGTGTTTTAAAATTATAAACACTTTGATTTTTGGGTCGGGATAGATTGGACTCTGTTGTACCAATGGGCCAAAACTCCACCTTGGCCGACCTGATTCAGGATCGCTACCTGAATCGGTGGTAGATCACATGCCCTATTACCACCAAAGGTCAACTGTCTGCTCCATAGGGCTAATCTTATTTTTGATCGGGATCTCCGATCGGCGGGTCACGGACTATGATGGGTGGAGGCGTGGGGGTCCCACGTGTAGATCCGTGAACGGGTAGCATACGGCCTTTGCCTTAGACCGTCTTGGTTATCCTGGGTTGATCGCCAGGTGTATTATGGCGTTATGAGTAGATTACGGTGTTGATGTCTCCGTGCGCGCTCGAGCTCTACCACTGTGATTTTACAATACTAGCGTCTGTTTATTTGGTATATTTTATGAGTCATGTTATATTTATCCCATAATTCCCATAATGCAATTTTCTTTACTTTATGATTTTTGGAAGTATTAAAGTTGATTTTGAAAACCCAGTATCTTTGGAGAATGTGTGTATGAACTTATTCTTTGTGTTACAAATAATAATTGGGATGGTATCGTATTGGATTATATACGATAGGTTTGGCCTAAAATCATTGTTTGATTAAAGGAATTGTTTATGAAACCAAATTTGCATGTTAGTTCTCACACACATATATGCCTCATGTTGGTTTATACATGCGGCGTTTTCTTTCCCTTTTGTTGATTGAGACAATTATTGTTCATAGATCTTACTTCACTCACACTAGAAATAGTCTGACCCGTGTGATTTGTTTTATAATCCTCGGGTCAGTCTGAGGATTGTGGTTGCAGGTTAGGTTGCGTGGATTGTAGCAGAATTCTTATCATTTTCCACGTTTTGGGGTTTTGGACTTTTCAGCTTGGACTTAGAAGTAGTTAATATGTATTATGGTATGTATGTTATTATGTATTTGGAAGTGATATGTACTATAAACTATGTATCGTGGACATTATGATATGTATTATGCATTATGCTGTTTTTGGTGCTGAATTGTACATTCTATTATATTCTATACTATGTAACCTGTAAAATTTTATCTTGTACCATTGCTTTGAACCAACACTACGCACAAATGGTAAGTAGAAGGAAAAAAAATCGAAAAATTTCTCGTGCCAGTGTTAGTTCAAGGGAATGAGTACAACATTTAGCCCTATCGAGTCCCATTCTCCGTGCTTTCCGACAGTAATACTTAGTATTGCTCTTGGTTGGCATGGGTATAGGGGTCGGGCGTTACATTTTTGGTATCAGAGCCCAGGTTAACAATAGTATAGAATATATTTAGAATATAAGTTAGCACAAAGCAGTAGAAGCATTGTACATGTCTATATACCATAAGTATCACTTCCATAATATAATAATAGTCATACATGCCTAAACCAAAACCCCAAATCTTTGATCTTTTTAGTGTTAGAATTATTTTAATTCGAGCTTAACAATATTTCTCATTATGTAGAGTAGTGACAAAGATGGCTGGAAAGCATCCATGTTTAACTATGGAGTAGTGATTAGGGTTGAAGCGGAACATGCCTCAAGCGGCACCCGCTCCTAATGCTTCTCCTTGAGTTACAGATATTGTCCTTACTTATAAATTGCGAGGACGCAATTTTTGTAAGGGGGGAAGTCTGTAACAACCCGATTTTTAGGGATACTAAATTGGGAATCAATTCATAAATTGATAATTAATCTGTTAAAAATAACAAACAATTAAATATTTATGTAAAAGTAATAATAATAAATAAATAAGTAATAAAAAAATAAAAGGAAATAAAAAGGGAATTTAATATTTATAGCGTTGAGAGGAAAATAAACGGTAACAAATTCATTTACTTTTATTTGGAGTTATAAATTATGTTTCAGTGGTCGTGTAATTTATTTTAATAAATAAACCATTTCATTAACGTAAATTATTTGGAAAGTTAAACATTGAGAATGATATGTTTTTTTTTATGAAAGAGTGATAACTAATTACATTAGATAAAATGTGTATTATGTATGAAAAGTTTTGATGAGAATTTTTTTATGTGGATTTACAATTTGAATAATAGGAAGAAAAAGAAAGGAAAAGTTAAAAAAAAAATATAATTTATTAGGCAACAATAATAAAGCAAAGAAATAAATATTTTCTTTTAAAATTAGAAATAAAATATTAAAGTGAATAAGAGGGAAATAAATGATCAATGACTTATTTGTTATATATATTATGCGTAATGAATTGTACGTTTTGTTTTAATAAGGAAACTTATTTAATGAACTAATTTTTAAAAAAAAAAGAGAGAGAAGCTGTTGTTACTAAAAAAAAAGAAAAAAAAAAGAGAGAGAGGAGTTGTAATTCTCATGTTATGCATTGGAAAAAAGAGAAGAGGAAGGGAAATTTTCATACCGATTTACAAATTATACATAAAATAATAAAAATAATAATTATTATAATAATAATAAAATTCAATTTTTTTAGTATAATGTAAGAATAGTCTAGAAGCTAATTTAATAAGATAAAAAAAATATGTATATATATCTTGACATGAGACAAAGAATAATCATTATGTTTGAAAAAAGGGATTAAAATAGAAGGGAATAAAGATATTCCCTAAGAGATTTCTAGAAAAGGCCTCAATTACAAAACTCAGCCCACCTCATTATCTCCTCTTCTCATTTCTTACTGTACGTACAAACAACAGAAAGAGAAACAGAAAGGAAAAAAAAACGAGAGAAAGGAGAAAATCTGAAAACAAAATCCCCTCTCTCAAACACAAATTTTATTTGCAATTGAAGGCTAAAAGAAAGGATTCCCAATTCTAAGACAATTGAAAGGAGAAGCTTTAGCAATCGAAGACAAGCTAATTTAGAGCTTAGTGATTGCTATTTGGAGTTTTAGATGAGTGAAGTTATAATTAAATTTTATTTTCATGTGTGCATGCGAATATGATGTAAATTTTTGGATAAAAAGGGTTATTTGCTTATTCCCTGTAGCATGTTTGTTGATTGAATCATTGGATTGAGATGAAATGATAGTCAATGCATACGATTGCAATGCATGCATGGTGTTTGCTTAATTGTCACAATAAGTTTCAGGCTTCTCCATTTTGAAAAAAAAAAGAAAAAAAAATCATAAATTTTTTAAATTTTGATATGTTATTTTCTACATGTATGCGCATATGCTCTGATAATTTCAGTGAATAATATTGTGTTCTGATTGGTGAAATCAATTATTTACAATGCTATATTTGCCCAGATTTTGTAACAGCTGTCAATACGAAATTCATAACAATTAGAGAAAAAATTATAAAATTCTGAAATTTAAATATGTTGTTTATAACTCATATTAGAATAGTCTGTAAAAATTTCATTGAAAAATAATGAGATTTGATAGGTTGAATCAATCGTTTACAGAGGTGTATAAGTGCATATTTTCGCACTAAGGTCTGTCTAAAAACACCTGCTGTAATACTATGATTTAACCCATCAAATCATCATATTTTTGTATGAAATTTTTACTGATGATTTGTAAATGATTTATGAACAACATATTAAAAATTTAGAATTTTACGAAATTTATTTTATTTATTATGAATTACAGACTGAGGTGGGTTCTATATGAAATTCAGTGATTCTTTTTGAAAGTAATGCTGAATTTGAAGGTGATTATATATTCGTGATTTGAAAATAAGTTTATTTAAAGAAAAGTTTTCAAAGAAGAATAATGAAATTTTTAAAGATTCATCATAATTTATATTACTTATTATTATAATCCTTGATAAAATTGTACGAAAATAGAACATTTTATTTAGGATTTTGATTACGTTTTTTGAATACTAAAGCTTGCCTTTTTAATTAAATTAATTGTTATCATTTTTTTTTTCTAACTTAACGAATTTTTAATAATTTTAATCCAATAAATGTGGTTTATGTGTTTCGCCTTGATACATAAGTATTATGGGGTACTTGTGTGTTAATGCGAAACGGAGATGTAATTATTTTCTTTTATACGCATAATTGTTTGCTAAATTTTATTTTCTTTTGAATATTATACTGGGTTTATTAATGGAATTTTTGAGAGACGATTGTCATCATTGACTTTTATTTTTAAGAAGTGTTTTAAAATTATAAACACTTTGATTTTTGGGTCGGGATAGATTGGACTCTGTTGTACCAATGGGCCAAAACTCCACCATGGCCGACCTGATTCAGGATCGCTACCTGAATCGGTGGTATATCACATGCCCTATTACCACCAAAGGTCAACTGTCTGCTCCATAGGGCTAATCTTATTTTTGATCGGGATCTCCGATCGGCGGGTCACGGACTATGATGGGTGGAGGCGTGGGGGTCCCACGTGTAGATCCGTGAACGGGTAGCATACGGCCTTTGCCTTAGACCGTCTTGGTTATCCTGGGTTGATCGCCAGGTGTATTATGGCGTTATGAGTAGATTACGGTGTTGATGTCTCCGTGCGCGCTCGAGCTCTACCACTGTGATTTTACAATACTAGCGTCTGTTTATTTGGTATATTTTATGAGTCATGTTATATTTATCCCATAATTCCCATAATGCAATTTTCTTTACTTTATGATTTTTGGAAGTATTAAAGTTGATTTTGAAAACCCAGTATCTTTGGAGAATGTGTGTATGAACTTATTCTTTGTGTTACAAATAATAATTGGGATGGTATCGTATTGGATTATATACGATAGGTTTGGCCTAAAATCATTGTTTGATTAAAGGAATTGTTTATGAAACCAAATTTGCATGTTAGTTCTCACACACATATATGCCTCATGTTGGTTTATACATGCGGCGTTTTCTTTCCCTTTTGTTGATTGAGACAATTATTGTTCATAGATCTTACTTCACTCACACTAGAAATAGTCTGACCCGTGTGATTTGTTTTATAATCCTCGGGTCAGTCTGAGGATTGTGGTTGCAGGTTAGGTTGCGTGGATTGTAGCAGAATTCTTATCATTTTCCACGTTTTGGGGTTTTGGACTTTTCAACTTGGACTTAGAAGTAGTTAATATGTATTATGGTATGTATGTTATTATGTATTTGGAAGTGATATGTACTATGAACTATGTATCGTGGACATTATGATATGTATTATGCATTATGCTGTTTTTGGTGCTGAATTGTACATTCTATTATATTCTATACTATGTAACCTGTAAAATTTTATCTTGTACCATTGCTTTGAACCAACACTGCGCACAAATGGTAAGTAGAAGGAAAAAAAATCGAAAAATTTCTCGTGCCAGTGTTAGTTCAAGGGAATGAGTACAACATTTAGCCCTATCGAGTCCCATTCTCCGTGCTTTCCGACAGTAATACTTAGTATTGCTCTTGGTTGGCATGGGTATAGGGGTCGGGCGTTACATAATACAATGTTACAAACAAGACTATTATATAAGTTAGTAAATTATAAAAGTTATATAACAATTAAAACTTATATATTATGAGTGTATAAATTAAAGGTGGAATGATTGAAAACCCAAATTAGGCATAAAGGATAAATACATATGTATTGCACATATACCGTGATTTTTGATGTATCCGACACTTGAATCATAAGGGTACTTCATAAGAAATACATTATTCCATAAGTCAATATCACTCTAAGTATAACGTTAAAGATTATGAATCTTTAATATAACATTGTCGTCTACCATTTATATATTGATAAATTGCTTCCATACTCTCTAGTTGTCAAGAAAACTAAAGCTAGAGATGTTATGTATAGTATTGTTAATATATTGACTAGATGAGTAAGATAACTATATGTATTTGGTTAGCAAACTCAAGGAACATATCCTATACTTAGGTCGTCATGAAATGGTAGATACAAATAATGATTTCTTTCGATTTGTTGAACCAACTCAAGGTCGAAATGAGATTAGGATAAGGACCCATGGGTTAGGAGTTATATATGATATAAACAATAAGGATTTATCCATTGTTTATGGGGCTATAACTTGTTGAGTAAACCCAAGGTCAGAATCCTAAGGCAGATGGGTCCTAGCACCTCCCAATGAAGTCAAAAGACTTCTATGTTTCGTCATAGGGTATGGAGTAACATAAAAGACTAGTGGGAGCCTTATTTGATAAATGAAACGGTAATATTTAACCTTTCAAATATTGTATGAACATCTGTGATGTAATGTTTATCGGTTAAATATACAAATGAACTAAATTAATATTAACAAATATAAATATAAAATATATTGACCGATAATTTTTTTCATGTTGACCTATGCATGAGCATAATTACACAAAACTTACATTCATAACTTGGTTGCTTACGAGTTTACTTGCCTAAGACTGTGTACTATCTTCAATCTATTTTGAACTCTAAAAGCAATACAAGAATATAAATATATATTTTTGGCAAGGCCAGCCGGTTTTATAGTAGACCGTCCACTTTTTATTACGAACGTAATAAAATTTGAAGTACAGGAGTAACGTAAAAGCACCTTAACTACTATGAAAAAGAAATAATACAACACAGGAGTGTGATAGACATATCACAACTACAAAATGAATATCGAACACAATTACTCCTCCGAAGAGGTAGCATCACCTTCATCCACTAAATCCTGAGAAGACTCCAAATGGACATTCCCCAGCAAACCAGCATAGGGGCGGGAACGGGAAGCAAGACAGGGATCATAAGCCATAGAATCAGAAGAGTACACAAAGGAACGATCCCAGGATGAATCAGTAAGCAAGATAGAATTCGATCTCGAAAAATAACCATCCAAAACATGAGCTAATGAGTCACCAGACGGTCTATAATAAATGCATCTAAGGTGTAGATGATCATCAGAAACAAATCTAAAGAAAGAATCATCCAAAGGGTTAAATCTCATGTCAGAAATGTGATCAACCCAACACCTCTCATCATCATCCCAAACAATAGAGGGACAAGGCAGACCAGGAACAGGTGCAGCACCAGGAGGCTGAACCGTAACAGCAGAAGTGACTGCTGAATCAACAATAGGGACCACCGAAACGCCAGGGGATGAAGGCCGAGCAGGCGATAAGGCAGGCCGATCGTCAGAACAAGAAGGCGGATCCGGGACAGAAATAGGAGCCGCATAAGGTGGAGCAGCCTGAGAAGATACCTTAGGAACCCATTTCCCGAGCGAGGGCCGAGGAAGAGGGATCTTAGGAGCAGCCGTAGAAACAACAGAATGTGAGAAGGCGTTAGCTAGGTGGCCAAAGGAGTGACAGGAGGAATAAATATCTGGAACCCAACCGTAGCGAACACGGACATTCACTACGTGCCCAACAACAAGCTGTACAGGAATAGAGGATGGTAGGGGCTTAGATGGGGAAATCTCAATCAGAGCCTTTGCGAACATCAATTTTTCACGTGCCACCGTATTAGAGTCAAAACATTTCAATTTACCTATATTACAAGCTAGCCAATTCAAACCAAGCAAGGGTTGCAGAGCAGAGGGAATATGAGAAAAGTAAACCCAGACGGAGATAGAGAGGACTTGCTCACGAGCACTAGCAACTGTCGGAGACCAAGGTGTAATAATAAATGGTTGCCCATCGAAAAAAGAAGGCTCAGCCTCGAGAACACGATAGCGGTCCTCGCTGGAGGAAAACAAAAGGAAATACATGGAATCCACCAGCCTAACACGAAGATCGCCACGGAGACGCCAAGCTTTACGACAAACCGAAGCCGCATCGTGAAGGCGATGAGATGGGTCTAGAAAGAATCCAACCAAGTAATCTGACCAATAGTCCACACCAGCTTGCATAACAATAGGAGGAGGAATCGTCACTCAATTTTTCTCAACAATTTCAAATTCGATCGGATTGTAGATCCCCACATTACGGGGAAAAGATGAAAAAAGCGAAGTCCAAGATTTGGAACCGTCCAGGGAAGGAGCAGCAGGTTCGGGAGGCACCACACTAATGGTATTACCAGCAGCGACAGATCGAAAAGATTCAACAGAACCCAAAGCATTGTGAATGGGAGCACACTTTTCATTGGCATTAAGTCAAACACAAGGAGATGGACCTGGTAACTCCACAACAATGGGGGATACAGTAGAGGCAGATGGGATTGACTCGCCAGAACGAGCAACATTGTCAAGTGGAACAGTTTTCACCATGGCATTAACACAAGCACTAGGAGTGTAACGACCAACAATAGGATTAACAACCGATCCCCTACCTAAATCACCATCATACAAACTAACATCGGCCCATGCTTCAATCACAACGTTCGACATAGGCATCCCAAAATTACAAGTCATATTATCAAGAATACCCACATCAACCCCACTTGCAACAGGAAGCTTACCAGGCGAGAACGCGCCGACATTCGCCATCAAAGCCACCGGACAATGGCGATTAGCTTGCAAGGGAGGAAATTCAGAGACCGATTGAAGGGTTAGAAGAGGACATAAAGACGCTGAAGGCATTACCTTGAAAACGCAACCGTACCGGTCGATGACAGGGGAAATGAGTTGGGGCAGAGGAGGAGAAGCGGGCATAGGCGAAGGTGAAGAGGGGAAGATGAAACGAAGGCAAAGAGGAAAGAGACGGGAAAAGCGACGGGGGCGTATCAGGGGGCACCAAAGACAAACGCCATTCAAATTTTATAATTAACTATTAAATTTTACGGTGAACCGACATAATTCGTAATGTACGAAATCTCGATGAAAATAGTTCATTGAAATAATATAGTAAACTATAGTGTGAGATTATGCATTCAATACAATTGATTACAATAATGACCTTGTTTTGTTGAATGTAACACTAGACCATAAGATATAAGATAGATCTAAGAATTCAATCACTAAAATGTCAGTCTGATCAGTTTGCATACAGTGCAGTTATTTGATACATTAAAAGTTAAGGATTACTAAATGCACTTTTGTAAAGATATAGTCATAATATTGTAGTAAGGATTTTGTTTGGATGGTTTGAACATTTAGAAAGAAAATTGAATGTATAAGAGTAGATGTAACCAAAGGCATGATTGGGATAGAGAGAGTGAATGATCACTTCTATTTCATAAAAAAAATTCAAAAACAAGAACTGTAAAATAATAATAGGTGCTTAATATTGGAATAAGAATTATGATTTCTATTCTGAAAAGTGTTTTCATATAGAAAATTGTTTCTATGGTATTTATTTCATTGAATTTAAGATACTTGATACGAATATTTTCGACTATAAATAAATTATAGTAAATGAAATAAATAGCCTATACTGAGTGGTCGATGGAGTTTCTTATTCCATACCTATTATATAATGGCGGAAATAGTGAGAGTATGCCATATGACACTTACTAGTCGCATCAAGTTACATAAATTATTCTCATAAAAATACCAAATATTATTTATGAAATAATAATTATCTTTTAGTGATGATTTAAAAACATACATAGTTTTATTTCAATATGAATATTATGAATATTCACTATAACATATAACTATAATGTGGTATTTTCTTCACAAAAAATGTGATGGATTGGAAAATATAAAATTATATGAAATTATTTGCAATTATTTTTTAATTATAGACTAAGCTGTAGGTTGAGAAATAATTTCATTATATGAAATCATACGATAATAGTTAATTATATCTCAAACAATTAAGAGCAAGGCAGCCATTCAGTAGAAACGTGATAAGAGTTGATGTATAACACCCTGTAAAATTTTCAATTAGTTGTTTAATTAATTAATTAGTTAATTAGGCTCTAAAAATGAAGCTTGAGCAAACGATGGATTTGACCATGAAACATACACCATTGCATTCATGGCAAAACTCTAAGCAACTTTTATATTTGGAGTTTTGTGATCATGGTCCAAACGAAAAAAGTCACGGAAGAAAAACAAATTTGAAACATAAATAATTAAATTAGAAAAGTTAATGTTTGTATAATAAATACGAGGACCCATTGGTTGACTCTTTTTATTAGGAAGGTTGACTAGTAGTAGTCGACCCCCATGAGGGAAGTGGTCGACTGGTCGAACCATAAGCGGCTAGGGTTTACCTTGGCCGGACGATCCAGTTTTTTATAATTAAATCTAATGGCCGTGGTTGATTCGAGTGCGCATAAATTTAGGCCAAACCCTGTCTTCTCTTCTCATATTTGTCTGGAAACAGTAGCAAAGCGCTGTTATCTTCTCCTCTCATATTTTTCTGAAAGGATGCCACAGCTCTACCATCTTATCATCTTCACTATTTTCTAAATTATAAAATATAATATTTATATTTGCCCAAAGATTAAGGAAGAATACAAATCAAATAAAAGAACAAGAGAAGCGAATCAATACTACATGATAAGGAGGTAATATATATGTATGTATGTATGTATGTATGTATGTATGTATGTATGTATGTGTATACGTGTGTGTGTGTGTAAGAATGTATGTATGTATATGTGTGTGTACATAGTTTTGTATTTATATATTTATATTTCCCTTCAACCCCAAATCTCTTATTGGATCTGTAATTCTAATATATGTATATACCCTTTTTATACGTATTTCTTGGACTAAGAAGGAAATGGAGTTGAATCAAAGGCTTTACTTCAGATCTGGAGATTTTGAATGCTTTTAGTAGGTGGGTGAGAAATTTATAAATTGTTTATAATATTGAGTCTATTCCGTAGGAATATGTTTGATACTAATGCGTGAATGAATAAATATATATAAATTGTAGGCTAAAATTAAATGTATTAAACACCGCCTACATATTCTTAGGACTTCTTATTGGAATTATTTTTATACCATGATCTGGAAATCAGTCTCAAAAGTTGTAAATATGAATATTGATTAGATATGAAATTTGTTCCAAATCTTAAATTGGGGTGTAGATTATTATATGATTTTGATTATTACTCTAATATGATGGATTATAGATTTTCCGTAATTTAATTTCTGGGAAGAATATCCATTTGATTTTTATAAATTTGATTTAGCAAGGAATATAAGCAAATGAAAAGGAAGAGATGTGTAAAGTACATATTTAGTCTCCGTAATTTACAATGTCTATTCCAATAAAAAGAAAATAGCCATTCCTTGTGATTTCAAATGAGGGAAATCTTTCCTTTTATTCTTGATCATTTGTTTTAAACTAATTTATGGAAATCATAGCAATAGAATCTTCCTAAGAAATGTAATTTCAACATATTAAATATGGAAAAGAATATTTTAGCTAAAGATTTGTTACTATAATATGTTTAGTAGAAGTAGGTATATATGTACTTATAAGCACTAATAAACACTTACCAAAAAATTATGATTTATGTGTAACACTCGCTTAGGATATTAGTTATACGTTGAAACTTAGTTGAATAACGGATAGGAAATAGGAAGAAGGTTTGGAAAAGTGGTAACTCCAATTAATGTGTAATAAATATGAAATGAATTCGAGAGATACAGGTAATCAATTGGGTAAATGGATTAATGGGACTAATAAATAAAGATGTTAGGTTAATAACTATGGAATGGTTAGGAAAGTTTACTAATTGGAAATTAGCAAATATACATAATTGCCTTAGGAAATTCCCGTTAGGATGATATTCTTTATCATGAAAAAATTAACATTTGCGGTAGAAGCAAATAAAGGGTATTTATGGGTAATTAAATATTTAAGGTAAGTTGTATAACCTTAAATAAATAAATGAAGGTTAGTAAGCTAAATCTATTATCCAACTTAGGACGATAAAGCTTAGTAATAATAAAGCCTATGATAATATGGCTTAAATTATTAAAGCTTAGAATAATTAATTGGGCTTAGTATGTTGGGATGCAAGGTCAGTAGAGTGACACAACAGAAGTCTATCGTTCACTATGAGGCTACCAACAGTTGTGTATGCTTTCTACTAATGTGAGATATCTTTAACCATAGGACCCATAGAATAATTAATTGGGCTTAGAAGATGGATATGCAAGGTCGGTAAAGTGACACAACGAAGTCTGCCCTTCACTCAAAAGATACCAACAGTCGTGTACACTTATTATTTATGTGGGACACACCAATCATAAACCCGTAGGAAACAATTATAGGAATAATAGGATCTTCTTAGGGATTAGAGGTATTAAGTGATTGTTTGAGGGCATGCCACTTACCTAATTAAAAAGTATTAAATGGTCCGAATTAACAATTAGGAACGGTAGTGGATATCTCAAGAAAGGTCCGCTTTGGGATCGAGTTATTAAGTGGCTAATGTAGGTCTGCCTCTCTCCCATAAAGAACTATTAAGTGTCCCTATGAGATTACAATTAATATTAGCTAAGTACTAGTGAGGATTTCGTCTTGGAGTTGGGTATTAAATGAAAAAAGCATACCTAGAATATAGGTACTAAATGGTCAGAAGTCTGCCTAGACCTTATTAATAAGGTATTAAGAGGCTTGAAACTGTCTCTTATAGGACTAAGACTTTAATGACGATAGGGGCATTAATAGTATGGAATTTACATATTATAAAGCCATAAATGGGGTCAAATATCTTTGTAGCTAGGACCAATAGACCATCTATGATGATGCTAGGAGCAGCTTCATATTTGGAAGTATTAAGTGGCTAATAGACTTACGTTAGTATTTTGTACCTTGCGATGAGGGTGGGCAGACAAATTATGTTAGGTAGGAATATCGTGCATGTAATATAGGTTAAACTGATTAACCTTAAATAGTAGAAATATCAATTAAAAGGAAACCAATCGGTATAAATTTATATTATGGACATTGTATAGATTTTCAATCACCAGAACCATGTTCTGACCCCTCCCCATTACAACCCATAGGATAGATGTGGAGGAACAGATAACTGGAGCTGGACATGATTGGTTGTTGGGGAAGTCTTCTTATCTTTCATTCTCAGTATCGATGCGTCGCGATTTGATATCCAAGGGATACCATTATTTCCAAGGTAGTAGGCATAGTCAATATTTATATCCTATTATTATCTATGCTGTAATTTTAGATTTTTATAAATCGTTGGTAACACTCATGCTTATTTATAGGTATCAAATCTAACGATCCGTGCTTTTATGGACCAACATTTCAATCTTTTTGAAAATTTAGGCCTATTAAAGCACGGGTTGTTACATTTGGTATATGAGCCTAGGTTAGTCGATCGTAGGAATTAGGATAAATTAAGAGAACATATTCGTACTTTCCTATCTATTATTATTTTTACGCTAGACTCTAATAATCCTGAGTATTGAAGTAGTTGTAGTTCCACTTTGAAGGGATTGGCAAAGCAACTATGGTTTGAAAATTTCCTAGAGTTGAGATTTTCATGCCGACTTTGAATTACCCCATGGAGTGCTAGCAATGCATAAGACACTGATGGAGAAGAGTCTGGGTACGACATATAGAAGAATCCAAAAGACTAGAGAATATTCGACTTGATGGTTGAGATTCTAGCTACCTTGTGATTTTGAATATTAATGATGACTTGCAGTTGAAGATACATAATTATTCAATATAAGCGCGAAATAGAATTCTGTATGCCCTAAACATCTAAAAACCAGTATTGGCAAGGGAATATCCACCGACCACCTTTTGATGGCAAATCACATTTTAAGAATTAAGGTCAATTCCTTAGTCTAAAACCATGAGATAATTTTTGATAAAATATATTTTGGAAATGCCTTAGATTTGGAAAAAAGGATTTCATTACCCAAGGATTTATTTGGAAATTTTAGGAAGTTTTGAAAATTTAATTTTCAAGAAACACATATGTCACTAAGTTTAGTCATGTTAAGAAATTTTGGTTTGAAAAGAAAAATATTTTGAAACCCTTGAATATTTATATATGTATGTGTGTGTGTGTGTTTATATATATCAATAAAAGTTTTATTTTGATTTTTGGCAAGAAACTATTTTTTCGATTTGGAAATGAGTTTCAAAGGGTGAATTTTAGTCTAATAATTTTCCTATTTATAAAAATAGAATTTTTTAAAGTTTTCTCTCTTTTAAGGGATGGACAAAATAGGAAAGTCATTTAATTTTATAAGGGTATGAAGTTAGAAGTGTTGTTGTATTCGCCAGCTATTAGAAGAAGTATTTCTGTACAAATTATGCGGAGAATAATGGTTGGAATATTATTGGATTTTTGGAATTGTTGGTGGTTGAAGCAGTATAAGTCTGAAGTACTGCAGAATAGCGGAGGAATGGTTTGAAAAGTTAGACGATAAGCTTGGGCCCTGCCGTGAATAGGACAAGGATCTCTCTGATCTTATTGTGTCAAGGGGATGGCGTAAAACAATTATCATTGTTGTTGTTGTCTTTGTTATAAATTAACCCAGCTTGAAAGGGTCCATGTTCAAGTCGCGTAGAAGAACTACCTAATGATTAACACCTAGGGATCGACCGGTAGCGCTCGATAGGTAGCACTAGAGGGGTCGATCGCTATACGGGTTTTAGCACATCTCGAACCTAGAAAGAGACTATAAAATTACGTCCAATTTTCTTCCCAGCCCCATTCGAGCTCCCCTTTCTCCATTTCAGCCTAACCCAAAAGGTTCCACCTCCTCCTCCAAATTTGCTCCCACTTCCTCCATACCACTTCCAAACGACGTTGTTTTTCGCTCTCTCCAATAAGAAGCAGCTTCACCTCCCACTTGCATCGATTTTCACGCGTTAGATCTTGCCTCCACCTTCACTCCAGATCTAAACCCTAATTCTCCACTTCTCGGCCCATAGAACCTCCCCGCAATGATAGTTCCTCCTCGCACCACCCTCGTATCACCCCTCAAGAGATCAGGTGGCTGGACCAGAATAAACAAAAGATCTCTACCTTCCTCAACTCTGTTGATTTTAAGTTCCATTAGGGTTACAGATGAGTTTTGGAGACTTTGCTGCTTTTGGGCTAGAAGAGGTTTTCGAGGCGGCGGGACTTTCACCGATCCTACGCTTCAATACTTTTGAGCGAGAATGCTACCCATGTTGCAGTTACCTTTCTGAAACTCAAGTAGCGCCAAATTTTTATGAAGACAACGGTTTCATTCAGTTTGAGGTTAAAGGAGTCAAGATCGAAATGTCTGACTGTGAATTTAGCGATATTTTGAAGATTTCCACAGGAGGCGCAAATTTGGGGGATATTGAAATGTCCAACTCAGAGATCTTGCATTAGATCTTTCCTCACGATGTCAGTGTCTCAAAGAAGGACAATCTGCATCCAACTTCCCATCTTGCTATGTGCACTATTCAACACGACATCATCCCCAAGATGGAAAGCTATAATCAAATTTATCCTTAGGTGTGAAAGGCCATCTATGAAGTTATGGGTGGTATAGCTGTGAGTGGGGCATGCACTCTTATGATTCACTTTTTGATCAGGGAGTTTGCACACCCATGGAGCTACTTTCTGTATTATCACCTGTTTGCTCTCGTTTTCAAACGATACAGGGTAAACCTTGGTGGGGACACTGCCCAAACAAAGGTCATGCCTGCCATTGATAGAGCTTCCTTAGGAAGATGAGAATTCTTTTTCCACCAACTGCAACAGCCGAGCCAACAGTAGAATTACAACCATAACAAAAGGCAGAGCAAGGACAAGGCACCGGGGGATATCAAAGTTCCAAGCTTATCGCCATTCGGTTTGTCCAGACTAAGCTCCAAGGGATTCACCGACTAACTAGAGATAACGAGTGAGCTATAGCACCAGAGTCATGAGATTGGGTTCTTAGCGGCTATGCTTTGCCCTTTTCGAGGCCACAGCAATGGCTCGAGTTCCCTCAAGGATCGGGAACGTCCTATAGTCTGTAGGTAGTGTTTTAGGTTCAATAGTGTTTTGTTTTATCTTTTTCTTCCAACACTTTTTCTTTCTATTTTAGGTTATTGGGTTGTAACTTCTAGTTTCCACTTATTAAAATGCGCACGATATTATGAGATGTGTTTATATTTTACAGTGATATTGTTTCAAAATATGTGAACTGCTCTTATATGTATGTTTGGTAGAAATAGTATAAATATGAAAATCTCATAAGGAAACTTAACTAATAGTAAAATGCAATATGAGACTGGAATTTTTAAATAAATAACAAAATTAGCACGCGAATGACAGGTTAAATTGTTTTGGAATCATGGATCATTATTCCTGTTTCTTAAAAACTAAAATTTTTAAATTACTGGGTATGATGACATTTTTAAATAAATTGTCAAATTTTATAGGTTAAGGTTAGTTGAAGAATGTTAGAATTGAACTTATGTGTTTAATGCATAACTGACTCCCGACTAACACTACAAACATGACTTGAATTACCAAAATTTTTTAGAAGGAAAATATTTTTAAAAAAGTTTCTCTTGATTTGAAAAATTCCACTTGAGAAATAAGCTTTGATTTTTTTAACTATTATTGGACGCTCAAATAATTTTTAAAATTTTTGCCTAAATTTTATTTCAAGGGAAAATTTGCGTATAAGTATTTTGAAAATTTACTTTTCAAGTAACGTACAAATTTGAAAAGAGAAAAAGGTTTTTATGAAGTTTTTGATTTTGAAGGATACATGCTAAGTGCGGGGAAGGAAAATAGATTAGAAATATGAATTTGGCAACCCATTTGGATCGACGATACAATAAAATGTAAGCGATAACAAGGAAAAACTATTTCAACCTTGGAATTCTATTCTCATACCTTGTCGACAATGCGTGCAAGTCTATTTTTGAACTTAGTTCCGTTTTAGAGCTTGGAAATAAGCCGGCTTATGTGTTTTTTGGGTGGAAAATACGAAGTAAATCCATGGCAAAGAGGAATTTCCACTATACAATGGGAAATTGGTAGCTTATAGAGTAGTAAAAATGTAAAATTCTCCATCAAATCCATTTTTCAGGCATAGGATTGACTTCTAGGAAGCAGGATTTTGATCTTTTAGATTTTTTTCGGTTTGTCGGAATTGGATGCAAATTTTTATAGTTGCACCATACTTCTATTCGTAGGAGTATAGGGATTTTTGGTGGAATTTTTTTTCTAAAATCTACGTTCATATAGAACTGTCGGTATATATATAAGATTTTTGCACCATCTTTGCAAAAATGTTTTCAATAAGAAAGCATTCATATAGAATGGCCGATTTAGAATCATACTGCATACATGTTTTCTATGTTGTGATACACTGTGTGCTTGTGCACGTTAGTTGCCAAATTGGTTGTACACTAATTGGTTTTGTAGTTAAGGGTAATTGTGAACTAGAGCCATGAATTAGTCATTGTTATATTTAAAGAATGAAATTCTTTTAAGTGAGGAAGAATATAACACCTCGTAAATTTTATGATTTTTTTTTAAATTAATTAGTTAGTTAGGCTAGGCTCCAAATGGAATTTGTGCAAACGATAGAATTTGACCATGAAACTTGCACCATTGCGTTCGTGATGAAATTCTGAGTAACTTTCATATTTAAAGTTTTGCTATCGGAGTCCAAACAAAGAAGTTATGGACAAAAAATGAATTCGGAATGGAAATAGTTAACTTAGAAAAGTTAACGTTTATACAATAGATATTGGGATTCAGCGGTCAAACCTCTTTATTGGGTTGGTTGACTAGTAGAGGTCGACCCCCTTGAGGGGAGCGATCGACCGATTGAACCATAGGCGGCTAGGATTTTCCTTGGCCAAATGATGTATATTTTATATAAATAAATCTAATAGTTATGGTTGATTCGAGTGCCTATAAATTCAGACCTAAGCTTTTCTTCTCTTCTCACATTTTTTTGGAAAATAGTAGTGAAGCTCTATCATCTTCTCTTCTCCCCTATTTTCGTGTTAATTCATGTAAATATACAAATTGAGGAAGAATAGAAATCAAATAAGAGAAGAAGAGAAGTGAATCAACACTACGCAATAATGAAGTAATACATACACACACACACACACAGATATATATATATACATATATATATATATATATATATGTATTTACATATTTATATTTTTCTTCGATCCTAAATTTAATCTCAGATCTGTAATTCTAATATATGTACATACCCTTTTTACACATATTTCTTGGAATAAGAAGGAAATGGAGTTGAATCAAAGGCTTTACTTCAGATTTTAAGATTTGGAAAGATTTAAGAAGGTGAGTGAGAAATTTATAAACTGTTTGTGACATTGAATCTATTCCATTGGCATACATTTGATTTTTATGCCTAAGTGAATAAATATATGTGAATTGTAGGCTAAAAATGAATGTATTAAACATTGCCTACATATTCTTAGGAGATCTAATTGGAATTATTATTACACTCTGGTTTGAAATTCAGTCCTAAGAATTATGGATATGAATATTTATTAGATATGAATCAGTCTTAAATTGGGTTGTAGAATATTATTGTGATTTTGATTCTTACCCAAATTATATTGGATTGGAAATTTTCCGTAGTTTAAATTGTGGGAGGAATATCCGTTTGATTTATATAAATTGTTTATATATCCAAAATGCATAGAAAATGCAGCATTTGATTTAGCAAGGAATATAAGAGAAGGAAAAAAGGAAGAGATGTTAAAGTACAAATTTATTATTCGTAGTTTACACTGGTTATTCCCATAAAGGGAAATTAATCGTTCTTGTAATTTAAAATGAGATAAATCTTTCCTTTTATTCTTGATCTTTTGTTTTAAACTAATTTATGGAAATAACAACGGAGAATCTTCCTACGAAATGTAATTTCAAAAAATTAAATATGGAAAAGAATATTCTGGTTAAAGGTTTATGGCTAGAATATATATTATTGTAGGTATTTATATGCGCTAATAAATACTTAACTAATAATGACGATGTACGCGTGACGCTTGCTTAGGATATTAGTTATATGTAAAAATGGAGTTGAATAACGGATAGAAAATAGGAAGAAAGTTTGGAAAGGTTATAACTCAAGTTAATGGATAATAAATGTGAAATAAATTTGAGAGTTACAAGTAATTAATTGGGTAAATGGATAAATAGGACTGATAAATAAAGAAGTTAGTTCAATAACTATGGAATGGTTAGGTTACTAACTGGAAATTAGTAAATATACATAAATGTCTTAGAAAATGCCCCCATTAGGATGATATTCTTTATCATGGACAAAATTACATTTATGGACAAATGAACGGGATTTATGGGTAATTAAATATTTAAGGTAAATTATGTAACCTTATATAAATAAATGGAAGTTAGTAAGTTAAGTCCAATATCCAACTTAGGATGATGAAGCTTAGTGATAATAGAGCCTAGGATTATATGGATTAAATTAGTAAAGCCAAGAATAATTAATTGGGCATTGTAAGTTGGGATGAAAGGTCAGTAGAGTTACATAACAAAAGTTTGCCCATTTACTTTGAGGCTTCCAACGGTTGTGTACACTTTCTACTAACGTGAGATATCTTAAACTATAGGACCCATAAAATAATTAGTTGGGCTTAGAAGATGGGTATGCAAGGTCAGTAAAGTGATAGAAAGAAATTCTGCCCTTTACTTAAAGAATAACAACAGTTGTGTACACTTATTACTGATGTGGGACATCACCAATCATAGGGCTCATTAGAAACGATTATGGGAATAACAGGATCTACATAGGGTTTAGAGGTATTAAGTGGTTGTTTGAGGGCCCGCCTCTTACCTACTTAAAAAGTATTAACTGGTCCAAATTAATGACCGGGAATGGTAATGGATATTTTGAAAGGGGTCCGCTTCGAGTTTGAGGTAATAAGTGGTTGATATAGGGCTGCCTCTCTCCCATAAAGTACAATTAAGTGTCCTGGTGAGATTCCAAGTGATGTCAGCTAGATAGTACTAGTGAGGAGTTCGCCTTGATGTTGGGTATTAAATGACCAAGGCCTACCTAGAATATATGTACTAAATGGTCAAGAATCTGCCTAGTCCTTATTAATAAGGTATTAAGTGGCTTGGATATTGTCTCTCACATAATTAAAACTTTAATGACCATAGAGGCATTAGTAGTATGGCTACTATATATTATAAAGCCATAAATGGCGGTCAAATGTCTTTATGCTAAGACCAATAGATCAACGACGACGATGCTAGGAACCTCATCATATTTAGAAGTATTAAGTAGCTAATAGACTTACATCGGTATTTTGTACCTTGGGATAAGGGTAGGTTGACAAATTATGTCAGATAGGAATATCGTGCATGCAATATTAGGTTAAACTGATTAACCTTAAAAGTACGCATAACAATTAAAAAGAAACCAATCGGTATTTATATATGTTATGGTTGTTGTATAGACTTTCCAATCACCAGAACGTTGTTCTAATCCCTCCTCATTACAACCTATAGGATAGATTTAGAAGAACATGTCACTGGAGCTAGACATGATTGGTTGTTGGAGAAGTCTTCTTATCTCTCATGCTCGGTACTGATGTGTCGATTTGATATCTAAGGAATACCATTAATTCTAAGATAGTAGCTATATTCAGCATTTATATCCTATTAATATTTCCACTGTGAATTTAGATTTTAATAAATCTATGATAATTCTTATGCTTATTTGCAAGTACCAAATTCAACGATTTGTGCTTTGATGAGATTAGGTTTCAATTTTGTCGAAGTTTGGGCTCATTAAAGTATGGGTTGTTACATGATGGACTCTTCGGATTGATACACACAAATATATGCAATCATAAGTCTATTAATACCCAAATGGTTCAGCATATTTTGTTATATTCACTGATGAGTTATCACTGACACAGACATTTGTATGAGATACACATGTAGTATGTCTACGATAAGCTTATAGAGTATAAAATGGAAGTAAATAAAATAATGTGCAATAGAAAATAAAATTGATTCGCTTAGATCGAACAGGTGGGTATATTGGAAAGAGTTTTGAATGTATCTAAAACTTAATAAAGATTCAATCTCAAAATTCACTCCTTTTTATAATACGTAATGATATATCAATAAGGATTAATTAAACTTTGTTGAACAAAGTATGATTAATAGTTAGTGGAGTTGAGTTAAACTTCTTTCTATAAAGTCATGTACTAGAGAATAGTACACAAGGTTAAAATAAATTTCTTCTAAAGAATATTTTACGAAATCATACAAGATAAGGGTTTTTAATACATCCTTACATATTCTAGGCCAATAAGTTAGCAGGTTGTGCAAGTCGAAAGAATGCACATAATAATTATACATGAGCGATCTTTTATGAATCGCCCTAAAAGAATTTTGGTAACGATTATCATTGAATAACCTATTTATATACTAAACATCAATTTTGTTAACTAAAATCAAATCAGTTTTATATACGAGGCAATTCATAAAGTGTCTGTGAATATCTATTTTGTTGCACTGAGAAATAATTATTGTTTCAAGAAATACTAACTTCGTAGTGAAGGAATTTCTTTTTGAAATTATTGGTCGTAAAATAGAATTAGATACGATTCAAAAATTAAACTGACTAGGAGGGATGAAATGAAATTACCAAACCTAAATGAACACAATGCATCAGAATTTCCAATAAATATTCTTGTATATTAAAGAAACAAAGAGTTTCCTATTAATTCGAAAAAGATAATCCCCAGTTATCAGTTAAACTATTAATATTATTGACTCCATAATAAAGCATGATGTAGAAATCCGATGTGGATTCCAAATACATCGTCAAACTACGATTTTCGTATTTGTACCACAAGGGATATGATCCATTGAAAGCGAATGTTTCCTCAAGAGCAATGTTGACAAGAATAAGATCGTAAATTTCAATTGTTGAACTTATCGTGATAGATATTATTTATTATGCTCAAGTTATTTCAGATTTACTCATAAAATTATCGCTTAATATTACTTTATGCTTTGGTACAAATGTGTCAAAATAGAAAATTCTAAATAATGATTTAGAATAGGCTATTTGCACATAACAACCAAAGTGTCTCAAAGTCAGTAGGAGCGATATTGAATTTGTGCATTTTTCGGATTTGATCAAAGAAATGATAAGAATGTATCATTATCTAAGCATCAGAATTGAATAAGTATTTTGATAGAAATGTTAGATTGTTTGATTTTCAATAAAAATGTAGAGGGACTGTGTGTACGTAAGAAAGAACATTAAAATGTACACAAATATTTCAAAAATTATAAGTAAACAACATATTGTTGATTGTTATCGATGTACATATGTTAAAATCAGTAATAGTTTGGTTGTTTAATACTCATATTTGGATGTCTAAAGTATATCTTTTATATTAAATACAAAGGTTGTAGGTAATGTCCTAAAGTGATATGCAAAGACATCTTATTAAAATGTTAATATGGAAATATGTAAGATGGATTCATTATGAATTTGCAATATGAATTACCATACATGTTGTATTATCTGCAATATGCTAATTTGCTTATGTATTTGATACATAAAGCAAATAACAAATCCAAATTAAGGTCACTAATTGATAGTTTATAATATTCTCGGGCATTTACAAAATACTAGAGAATAGTTTATGAAAAAGCGAACTCCTTATAAAGAAGTATTCAAACTCAAATGTAACGACCCACTATTTTGTGCCATTCAAATCGACAATAATCCACACATGTCAGACTTGAATGATGCAAATAACATATTGTAATAAAATTTGGAGCAAACAAAATCAATTACATAGAATCACAAACACAAAAATATCAGAATAACTCATAGCGGAATATAAAAATATCATAGTAGTTCATGAAGCTACTATAACAAAGTCTCAAAACAAATACATAATATCAGTCTGAAAACAATACAATAGAAAATCCCAAATACATAGAAGTTCACTAATACATGAGATGAACAAGAACAACTGAAACTGAAATAGATAGATAAATAGATAGCAGAATCTCTAGCGATTCCTAACTCCAGAAAGAGAAATCCAAAGCTGTGAATACTCAGGCTGACCCGAGCGTAAAGCAAAACACAAAACACTCGAGTTAGGACATACATACTTATATAGTGTAAACCAACTCAGGTGAACTGCAGTAAATGAACAAGTAACTTAAAGGATGCTTGGTACCGCCCATTCTCTAAGGATTCGTTAAACTATTTACTATGTAGTAATATTTCGCTATTATAATAATGTCTACAGTAAAATAAACATACTTTAAAATAGCGTTAAGGGGTTACCCATATAGCCCTTAACACAAATAATGCCAATAATCTATACAGTACCTGTATATCTCCTGATCGAGAGACTATGAGAAGATACTCCATAGGCACGACACAAATAGAAACTCGTAGTAAGGCTCGCTATGGCAGGTGAAACGGCACACGAGGCAATGCCAGGGTAGATATACCAATTACGCAAACAGGCTGGTGGTAACGTAGCAGCCACATACGCCCACCTCGGAACACACTCCCAAGTCAAGGGTGGCCACAAAACAATCACAGAGTAATAGAATGGTATCGAAGAAGTGCGTCCGACCAGAGGAGCTACCACTTTTGGCCCATGATCGCTCCTGTTTTAGCCACCTTAAGCCAACTCATGGGAGTCGCATCCACGTAATATACCTCAAGAACACCGCCACAATCCTATTTCATTCTGGAATCTCCACCGCGTACACAGTTGTTAAAGTGGTTTTCGGTATCGACAGAGAGTATGTCCATATCCGATCCTTATCTCATTAACAACCAATCGTTATTATAACCTGTGGTTATAAATTTCAAAATGGTATTTTATACTTTGAAAATCAAATATCATTTCAAATCCATTTCAAATATCGAAAATATCATATCTTTTCAAAACCTCGTTCATTTTTATTTAAATTAAATACCATTTCAAATCCCCTTTCAAAATAGTTTATATTTCAAATCAAATTACTTCATTTAAATCATTTAAAATGAAGTTATTATATTTAAAATCAAATATTAAATTTCCAAAAATTTAATCTTTTCAAAATTCATTTATTCACTTAAATTTATTAAAACAGTGAAATTTTAACTTTCATAGCATTCAGAAAATGCTACGGTAAGTTACATTTGAAAACAGTTCAATTAAGCAAAGACAACATTTAAAACTGCTGTAATATTTCAAGTTCAAGTTTAGTTTCAGTAACTACAGCACTTACAAAGTGCTGTAATAGCCCTTAGTTCAGTTTAACCTTTTAGTTCATTTGTATCGACTATAGCACTTAGAAATGCTGTAATATCCTTTACTTAAGAAATGATAGCATTTCTTAAATGCTGTTAAATAAATTCCAAATTTTCAATACAATTTCATAAACAATTAAACAAAAATTTAAACCATTTTTAACTTATAAAATCATATTTTATCATTTTAAAAATGATCATTTAAATACCCATTTAATTTATGATTTTAAAAAGTAAAATTTTCATACAAAAATCAAAATTTAATAATTTACATATTAAATTCAAGCATTCAATTTCTATTCTTTATATTTAAATTTAACTTAACACTTAAATTTAAATTTCTAAATATAACATATTTTTAATTTTATTTACTTAATTTAAAATTCACTTTTAAACCAAATTCTCAAATTTCAAATTTAAGTTATATTTCAAATTTCAACTTAACTATTCATTTATTTCGCATTTTTAACTTGTAAAAAATCATTATCACTTTATAAAAATCATTTTAAATTCAATTTTAGTTAAATTATCATAAATTTACATTTTTAAAATACTTTAAAAATTCCAGAAAATATATACATTAAACCACGGGTCTGTACAATATTTTCTAACCTAGGTCAAGTGATACGGATAATATATCATTTCAATCCGTAATTTACAAAGAAAAATCCAGGTTCTATCATTTCAAACCCATAATGCCAAGTAAAATGAAATCAATAAAAATCGTTCAGGCCTATCATTTCAGCCCATAACGATTTTTTCCTATTCTAAAGTCCGTTCGGGTATGTATCATTTAACCCCATAGTGATTCTATTCTACAGGGAACTTGCAGTGTGATAAATTAATATAAATAAAGTATATTATTATATAACAGTAACAAATGATATGATAGGTGTATAAACAGGGTGATCATCATATAAATCATGTCACAGGCAGGTATAACATGATAATATAAATCTACAGATTCACATGGTGTCAATTTATTAATTATAGAAGTACAGATGTCGTGTGCGAATTATTCACCTCTACAAGCTGGAGTTAACAAATTCAAACACACAAACAAAGATCCAGAAAGCATGAAAGCACGACTACGGATTCAAGTGAGGGGAGAGCCAAAGTGATTATCTTGTACATAGCAAACAAAACAAGATATTGAAAACATGAACTTACAACAAAATATAACATTGAACAACTAGAAATATAACACAACAAAGAACAACAACTTGCCCTCGCTTTCATCACATCATATGCTCGGCCTAGGGGTTGTAATGCTCGGCCATGGCTAGGTGATTGGGTCAAGTATGGGTCCATATAGCTTGGCCTAGTAGGAGATGAAGGAGTTTATGGTTTATGACATGAACATACACAAGGTCAAGACACAAAGTGATTTTTGGTGCAACAACAAGGCTCGGCTATGGCCATAGGTGGCACGGCCTTGCTTGGTAATGGTTGGGTGATGGTGCAGCCGTGGCCTAGGGTCAGGTAGAGGCTGGTGGGGGTGGTGCTAAGATGGCCGAGAGAAAGTGTGAAGGGGATGAGGCATGTAGCGGTCGGCTATGCTTGTTTTCAAGTGTTGCTTGCTATTTTTTATGGAGTTTGCAACATAGGGGGCCACGGCCTGTCATGGTCAGTGGGATTGGAGGAGGTTGCAGCCGAGTATGGTGGAGGTGAAGGTGATGTGGTGGTGAAGAGGCTATGGCTGAGCAAGTGTAGGTGAAAGCATGACAAGAAAAAATTAATAAAACAAGAAGAGAAAGTAAGAAAAAGGAGAAGAAACCATTACCAAAGATTTTCAAAAAATGATGGCCGAACCTTTTTGAGATGAAGAGAAAAATTTTCTTGCGTGAAAATGGAAAAAAAATACGGCTGAGAAAGTGATATGGTCGGCCATATTGAATGCAAATGGCAATTGACAAATGAAAGGACAATAAGCATATGAAGGGTTATGGTATATGAAAAGGTTTTGACCTTTTATATTTCTTTTTCCTTTATTCATTTTAAAAAAATGAAAATGTAAGTAAATAAAATAGAAAAACAAAACAAAATAAAGTAAGAAAGAAAATAAATAAATAATTTTTTAGAAAAATATAAAATAATTAAGAAAATAGCTAAATAATTGAACTATGATTTAAAAATTGTAAATAAAATACAACAAGCTTTGGAAAACGATAACATCACTTCAAAAAAATGTTTTAAAAATAAAATATTGAAATAAAAATAAATTTTAAAATATTTCAAAAATTCTAGGGTTGCTACACTCTCCCCACTCAAATCTTTTCGTCCTCGAAAAGAACAAACAAGGAAAATAAAGAAAACAAGATAGAAAGACAAAATAATACCTGAAACAAACAATTCCGGATTCAAAGCATGCATGCTCTCCTCCATCTCCCAGGTACAATCTCGATCATCAGTACACTACTGCACTTTGACCAGACTAACAGATTTCCTTCTTAGCTGCTTCGTACCTCTGTCGACAATACGAAGTGGCTTCCTATCGACAGTCAGATTAGGCTCAATATCCAAGCTATCAAGAGCAGAAGGATGAACAAGAAGAGATGGATCATGAAGATACCGGTGAAGATGAGAGACATGGAATACATCATGCATTCCAGAAAGCTTCTCGGGAAAATACAAACGATAAGCCAAAGAACCAACTCTTTCCACAATGCGGAAAGGACCAATGAATCTAGGAGAAAGCTTCCCTCTACAACCAAAACGAATGACATTCCTTAAGGGAGAGACCTTAAGGAAAACCTGATCACCAACAGCAAACTCGAAACTCCGCCTACGCCTATCAGCGTACTTCTTCTGCCTATCCTGAGCAACCCTCAACTTCCTCTTAATCTCTTAAACTCTCTCAGAAGCCTCCGAAACCAAATCAGGACCAAGAACCAAACGATTACCGGATTCAATCCAGCATGATGGAGATCTACAAGGTCGTCTGTGAAGAGCGACAAATAGAGACATTTTGACACTAGCCTGAATTCAGAGATGGAATGAGATAGATAAAGAGATTAAGATAAGCTTAAAATAGAAGATTAGATTATACCTTATAGCTATTATTGTAGGTGAATTCGACAAGATGGAGATGATCTTCCCAAGATCATCCATAATCAAGCACACAAGCACGAAGAAGATCTTCGAGAATCTGATTCACTCTTTCCGTTTGACCGTCGGTCTGTGGATGGTAAGTAGTGCTCAGATTCAGATGAGTGCCCAAAGATTCCTGAAAAGCTTTCCAAAACTGACTGGTAAAGATAGGATCATGATCACAAACAATATTGAAAGCAACACCATGGAGACGAACAATCTCTCTCATGTAGATCTCAGACAAGCTAGAAGCAGAGTGAGTAGACTTGACCGGAATGAAATTAGCGGACTTGGTCAGTCTATCCACAATAACCCAGATACTCTCATTACACCTCCTAGATCTCGGTAATCCATCGATGAAATCCATGGAAACCTGTTCCCACTTCCAATTGGGAATCTCAAGAGGCTGCAACAAACCAGGGTTCTTCAGATGATCGGCTTTGACTTGCTGACAAGTCGCACACCGACTAACAAAGATAGAGATATCCCGTTTCATACCCTTCCACCAATAAAGCCTCTTCATATCCTGATACATTTTCGACACACCAGGATGAATAGAATGTCTGGATCGATGATTCTCCCAAAGCAATTCCTGCCTCAATCCATCAACATTCGGGACACAAATCCTACCATTAATCCTCAAAATCATACTATCATCAATCTAAACTCCACTACCACTACTATTATTACCACCAGCTCTGCTACGAACACTCTCCTTCATCAATCTAATCATCTCATCCTCATCTTGCTTAGCCTTGATACAATCCAGAAGAGAAGAAGAAACAACAAGCTGACACAGCAAAGCCTTCTTCCGACATAGAGCATCGGCCAAAACATTAGCTTTACTTGGAGTATAGCTAATATCGAGGTCGTAAGAAGCTGGAAACTCAAGCCAACGAGCTTTGCTCTGATTCAAATCCTTCTGGGTGAAGATATATCTCAAAGACTGATGATCGGTGAAAAGCTCAAACTTAGCTCCCAGAAGATGATGCCTCAAGAGCTTCAAAGAAAAGACAACAGCAAGCAACTCTAAATCATGAGCAACATAATTAGCCTCATGGGTTTTCTACTGATGACTGGAATAGGTAATGACCTTACCATCCTACATGAGAACAGCACCCAATCCCTTACGACTAGCATCAGTGTATACCGTCAATCCCTCACTTCCATTTGGAACGGTAAGAACTGGTGTGGAAGTTAGCTTGCTCTTTAACTCATCGAATGCAGCTTCACACTTCTTATCGCAGATGAACTTAGCATTCTTACAAGTCAAAGAAGTGAGAGGTGCAACAATCCGAGCAAAATTCTCAATGAATCTCCGATAATAACCGGCAAGGCCCAGAAAACTACGAATATTTGATAGAGTCTTAGGAGTTTCCCAATCCTGTAACAGAATAGGGAAAAATAAGAACAACATAAAAGATAGAATAATTAAATGACGAAGGAAAAAGAAAAGGAAAGACTTACGTTGATCGCAGCGATCTTGACTGGATCAACAGAAACTCCATTACAAGAAACAATATGTCCAAGGAATCGGACTTCATCCTTCTAGAAATGGCATTTAGAAAATTTATCCTTGAACTGATGATTTCTGAGAGTCTCCAGAACAGATTTCAAATGTGACTCATGCTCTTCCTTGGTCTTAGAGAAGACAAGGATATCATCAACAAAGACTAGAACAAATTTATTGAGCAGGAGCATTAGTTAAACCAAAAGGCATGACTAACCATTCATAAAACCCATTCTCAGTACAGAAAGCAGTCTTGGGAATGCTTTCCTCAGCAACTGTGAGCTGATGAAAACCTGTGGCAAGATCAAGCTGAGAGAAAACAGTAGCACCATAAAGCTGATCAAACATATTATTGATACGAGGCATAGGATATCTATTTTTCATAGTGAGCTTGTTCAGCTCCCTATAATCAACACACATCCTCAAAGATACATCGGACCAAAATAATTTTTTTTTCATGATTTATTTTTGCTTTAAAATCACAAAAAAAAAAACAAAAATTAAAAAAAATCCCAAAAACAAATTTTCTTTTGATTTATTTTTAAAAGAAACACTATAAGATAAATATATGGCTTTGGTTTATTAAATTGAAGTTTTTGAAAATTTATTGGTCTTAATAAAAATAAAAATGAAGTTTGATTACAAATAATAATGGTTAACTATTATATAGGAAGATTCATACGTGTTAATTATGAAGTACATCCTAATTGAAAATCTTTGTTTTAAAAAGTGGTTGATTTAAAGTAAAGGATATAACATTTTTTTGTCTTCTAAGTTAAATGGTGCTAAGATGATTTTGCAAAACTCCCACTCAAAAAAATATAAAAATAAATAATAATAACATCCAAGTATTCACTCTCATTTATAAGTCCTCATGGTTATGCATGGGTGATTACTTGGAATTTTTGATTATGTGCTTTCATACTCATTTAAAAGTCCTCACGGTTATGATGTATGGAACAAATGTAAAAAAAAAGACTTAATAAAAACCACCTACGGTCGATAGTGTATGCATGAAAGTGTGTGCACTCGCCATGCTCTGTACTCCCCTCACATAAGCCCGAAAGGCAGTGCACGGGCGGTATATCTGGCCTCAGTTTACCTGAGCTAGGTGTGTAATTTTTCTTGCAAATAATGAGAGAGCAAGCAATTGAAATCCTAGCACTATTTTTACTTATTTGATTTGATTTCTTATTGAAAAGAAATGAAAATACCACTTTGATAAACTTTGATAATCAACTAAGGATCCATTTTATAATTACACTTTGTTATCAACCGAAACAACAAATTAAACTGTTGTCTATTTGTTATGATAACTTGATTTTTGTTGGAAATTTTGACGAGTAAATGACATAAATTTTCAAGATAATAACCAAAACCTATATTTAACTTATTCGTGTCAATTCAAAAATAAATCCTTCATTTGTAAATATTTTCAAAATTTTGCATTCATCTCTTTGTAAATAAATCTTGTATTTTGTAAATATTTTCGTCCTGCATTTGGATTTTGTGGGTAGTATCCGCTAAAAACCCTCACGAGACAACACTCGTCCTATTGGGGACACCCAGAGGTTTAACAGATTGTTGCATACGCTCAATGCAATCGTGCTTCCTACGAAAACGGATTTATCTTAGTTTCCCTTTATTCGAGGATGAATAAAAAGATAAGTGTGGGGGTATTTGATGTGCACGTAAATGTGCATATTTTTACCAACATATTTATTTATTTTAAATTAAATAAATGATCATATTGGGTATTTTAACTTGTTTAAACCAAAATTCATATTATTTGAAATTGTCACATATTCATCTTCACCAAGGGGCAAAATGGTCATTTTTGTGCATATATTAATTTGAGAAAATTTAATTGGAAATTTTATATTATTTTGTAGGAAATTACACTCAATTACAAGTGGTTTCATGAAGGAATATGCATGTACAAAGAAGATACAAAAGAATGAAGATGGAAATAATTCAAAGTGAAGAACATGGAGGACCCCACCTACCCACTACCTTAATGTACAAATTAAAGGCTAATGCACATGCTAAAAGACATTTAAAGCTTCATGTACATTTAAGTGAGGGATTATTAAAGCTAATGATAACTTGGCCACCACACTTCCTCCAAGGGCATTTTGGGTACTCCCCAAAAATATGCATTAGGGTTTCTAACTTGTATAAATACCCCTTATGTTTCATGTAATGCTCTCCACTTAGTCCTCCTCTCTTCCTCTTCCTCTTCATTAGTTTAGATCAAATAAAAGAAAGCTCTCTTTCTCTTTTCATGGCTACTTAGCCATTTTTATTTTCATGTAATTTTCCTTTTTTTTGTTATTAATACATGCTCTTTCCTTTTACATGCCACTTTTTTATGTTGTAGTGTAGATCTCTTTTCTTTTATGCAAGTAGAATAATTTTTCCTTTCATTTTGCTCTCTTTTTCCTCTTCTTTTTATTCAATGTTGCTTGCTACATTTGTTCATATGATGACAAATATGAGAGGCTAAACCCCTTCAATTTAAGGGGTAATGAAGCTCTCTAATTATGTAGCTCCAACTATTTGTTAATTCATACTCTCTTTTTGTGCTTAATGATGATCAATGAAGTGTTTTATTTGTTGTTTTTGTGTTGAATTTGATAGCCTATATTGTTGACACCAAATAGGCTATGCTTAAACAATCACTAACACAAATGCCTCTTCATGAATATATGATTATGGCATAAGAAAGTGATTTGAAATTAAAATTTGATGGTCTATATTTCTAATCAATAGTTAATAGGTCATACTTAAAATAGATTTCATTTTCTTTGTCAAGTTTCATGAAAGTTAATAAGTGTTTTAAGGGGTGTGTTATAGTTTGATGGCTTAGTTGGCTAATCAATAGCTCAAATATGTCATACTTATGATAAACACATCAACTAAAACACTAATGATCATAAAAGAGAGATCATGATTTCATGTGTTGAACTACATGATCTAGAGAGTGGATTTATTCTCTAAATTGTCATTTAACACTCATATTTTCATTTCTTTTCTTTTTGTTAGTTAGTTCATTTTCTGATTTTCTAGCTTAAACACACACTCGACTTTGGTATAATTTGATTGAGTAGGAAATTTAAATCAACAATTCCCTATGGATCGACCCGTATTCGCCGCGTGCTACATTCGTACACCATGCGCTTGCGGTTATTTTTAATTTAAATTCGTTCGACGGTTTTATAAACCGATAGAATTTCCGTCGACGAACAAGTTTTTGATCACACAAAAAAAAATGAAGATGAGTCTCCCCCCCACACTTGATTTTGACTGTGTCCCCACAGTCAACCCAAGTGAAAGGGATGTTTATTATTATTTACATGAAAACGAACTGTATTTACACGAGATTAGAAAGTATATTGTCAAAAAGTAAATGAAACGGTCTTCCAAAAACCGATTCATTTGTCTCGTCGAGTATACGAGACACAGCTTAAGCTCGAAAAACCAAACCATAAAAGATTTTGAAGTTGAATGTTGATTTGGAAAAACGAATGTCGTTTTATTGAAAATTGAATGAGTTGTTTTGTTTTTGATGATTTTTGGGGCAGATAAAACAAGTGATTGAAATTCAAATTTATTTTCACCAAATTGAAATTCAAGTTTGTCATTGAAAAATTCTTCAAAATTATTGATTTCAAAATCAAAATGGTGATGTAAATCTTCCCCTTCATAATTTAACAACTCATTTTCGAAAAGTCCAAAGAATTCATGTTCATTAAATTCGTCTTCCTTTGTTGGATTATCAACAACTTTATTACATGTCTCAAGTTCAAAATTCAAAGTAGTTGCATTCAAATTTTCGAAATCAAGAAAAGGAAGATCGAATTTTAAATTTGTTCCACATCCTTAAAGAATTGAATCCAATTCAATTACCATGTTTTCAACAACTTCATTAAGATTTTCGTTTTCAATTTCAAAAGTTGTTATTTGAAAATCATCGATTTGGGTAAAAGATGGATTCTCACTTGACTCATCACACATTGGAATTTGATTTTGCTTTTCACGTTGTTTCATATAAGATTCAAACAACAAATCCGTGTGATCATCGTAGATTTCGTTCGTTTGTTCAACAAAATCCAATTTGTAATTATTAACTTGATAATTTTCGATTTGGATTCGTTTAGAACAAAAAAATTCACTCGTATCGTAGTCAAGATTGTTCCCATTGCCAAAATTATTTGAAAAATGGATCATATTTTCGTTTTGATTTTGAAATTCATTTTGGAGTTCAAAATTGTATTGGCATGGGTTATACTCGAAATCGTTTGAATTTTGAAGTGAATTCAAATTTTGATTATTTTGAAAACTTTGATTCGAGTTATTGCACAAATATGAATTACACAACTTATTTATCATTTGATTTTGTTGTGTAGCGATTTCAAGTAAAGATGAAATGCTATTTTCAAGATTTGAAGGCTGGTCATCATTTTGAAAATTTTGTGGTTCAAAATTCGAATCGTTTAAACAATAGTTGTTGTTAAAATATCCATACGAATTTGGAGTGAACTCATATGGATTATATTGATTTTCACAACTAAATTCAAGTGAGTAAGAGAGAGGAAACTCAGACATTTTCAAGATTTTTTTTTTGTTGTTTTTTTAATAAAAAAATATTTACAAGTGGAATTTATTTTTCAAAATGGAAAATTGATTTTTGATTTTCAATTTTTTTTGTTTTTTTCAAGAAAAAGTTTTATATATTTTTTTGGATTTTTGTTTTTCTAAATTTTTTGGATTTTTTGAAATTTCAAAGGAAAAGGATTTAAAGATTTCAAAGAAAAATAAAAGGAAAATTTACAATTTTCTTTTTAGTTTTGGATTTTTGAAATTTTTTTGTTTTTCTTCTTCTTAAATATGCATGAACTAATGCAACTAAATGAATGCAAGGTTTAATTACAAATGATTTATCCTAAGTTAACCCAAAATTGTATACTCACAAACTGTCTTAAATAAACAAGATAGTTCTCAGCCAGGTAACGGGCAGGATTTATCGGTGCACCACGAATCACAGTAGCAATGCAGCTGAAGGTTTAAGTACCTTCAGAGGAACAACCACTATAATATTTACGAATCACCGTAATATTTATAAATGGTTATTACTCTGCCGTAGCCTAGACACCAAGAAATTAAATTGTTCAAAGAAGACCACTTGTCAATATACAATTAAGTGATGTTGATGTCTAACCATTATTATTAATCAAAATTTAAGATGAAATGCAAAGCTGAAATTGAACATGTATTAACAATGAAACTACAAATGGATTTTTGTTTTGTTTTTGGTTTTTTTTTTGATTTTTTTTAAATATATAAATGCAAATGCAAGCAATCAACAATGCAAAGCAAATAAAAACAATATATATGGCAAGCAGATTATTTTATTTTGGCAAGCAAAGCGAAGCAATTATTTTTGGCAACAATTCCTTCCTTTATCTGCTTTGGCAACCTGAAATTTAAAAAAAGGTATATACAGTTTTTTTTAAATATATATCAAAGAAGAAACAAAATAAAACTAAACAAATTCGAAAAACTAAGGAAAACCAAAATAAATGTTTTAAAAGGAAACTAAACAATTAAAAAGAAGAAGAAGGAAGAAACAACTAAGAAAAACAAAACCAAAAAAACTTAAAAAAAACTATAAAGAAACTACAAGAAACAAAAAGGGAAGAAGAAAAAAAAAACTAGAAAGGAAGAAATTTTAATTCAGCCTGTTTGCTTTTCCTTTTTTTATTTATTTCCGGGCCCGACCCAAATTCAAGTTATCAAACACTATAAAATTAAATCTCGAACATAACATAAATCAACATAAAAATCAACTCTCCAATTCAGATCTTCGAACGAAACTTTCACAGTGAATTTAACCTCCAACGCAGCTTTCTCATGAATTTCTAAATAAAACTCTCCAATTCAAAGCAAAATTCTCCTCTTGTCCCTACTCTGTTTGAGTTCGCCGTGTTATTAGCTTGAAGGTCGGGGGTTTTCTGGTCAAAGGCAATTCGTTTGCTGTTGTTTGGATTTGGGGTTGAGGTGGATGGCGCGATTGCGTAAGCAGAGGAATTTGAGGTGGATTTGGTTCGTTCGCGGCTTGCTAGATTTGAGGTCAGTTTTGGGGATTGGGCGAATTGGGTGGCTGTTGTTCAGTGGTTTGCGAGATGTAGTGGGAAATTGATTTTCGGCAGTGATGTAGGCAAGTAGAAGTGAGATGGTGAAATAGGAGATATTGATGACAAGTAGATGATTTTACTCGATGGTTTGATGACTGATGTTAATTGGGTTACTGAGGTGAATTGTTTGAGCGACAATGTCGTTGTTAGAAGGGCTGTTGTGTCCACAGGGAGAAAGTTGTTTGTTGTTGACTTGGGTGATGAGGTTGCACAGTAGATGATTGGTGGCTGTCTGTTTGCAGTTCGGAGATTGGGTGGTGGTTTGGCAAGGAGGAAGACTTGCAGCGGTTCAGCGGTGGCAGCAGTTCAGTTGCGATGGCATGGTTTTTGTGTGATGGTGAGGGGTTGTGATGATTTATGGAATTGGTTGATGGTCGAATTGGGTTTGGGGCGATTTGTAGATGACGGAGTATTTGGTGAAGCGTTGGTTGCACCGTCGATGTCAGAGGTGGTTCTGACTGTTATGTGTTATGCAACAAGGATGAGCAGGGTGATGTTGTGATTTTAGAGGGGGAGTGGCTGGTGTTTGAAGCACCGTGGTGTGATATGTTGCACTGAAACTTGTTGACAGGGTAAAGTGTGTATGCACTGGTGGTTCGAGTTGGAAGTTCGTTCAGGTAATGGAATTGAAGTGGAATGTTCACGCAATGAAATTGAAATGGGGTTTTTTTTTTTGGGTTTTGGTTGTTTTCGAGTGGATGTTCAGGCTGAGAAAGAAGATGACAGAGGAGTGTTTTGGTTGTAATCGTAAGCTTGAGCAGAAGTTGTATGTGTTAGTGGAAGGAATTAAGGTAAGTATGTCAGTGGCGGGATTGATGGTAGTGGGTGTGTTATGCGATAGAAGTTTGGATGGCAGGAGGCGAAGATCGGGAAGGTTTTAAAAGGTATGTCAGAAGCTTGGGTAGCACTGTATTGAAAGGCAGGGAAGGATAGGTGGAAGTGTTGACAAGTAAGTATGTATGGACAGGTTTGTATGTGGGTATGGCAATGAAGTTTGGATGGGGAGTATGGTAGGAAGATATCTTGCTGTGATGAAGGGGAGTATGGCTGTTTATGAAGTAGTATGTGATGTAATGTTTTGGTTGGTATGAGGTAGGTTGCACTGGTGAAGTAGTGGAGTGAAGTGGTGATGTATGAGTTTGTTGATGTGATGAGGCAATTGGAAAATGTTGTGAAATAGGTGAATGCAGGCTTGTATGGAAGTATGAATGGTGATTGTTGTAATGACAAAAGTGGTTGAAGGAAGAACTGAATAGCAGTGGATAACTGTGAGGTGATGGTGGCAGAGGCAGTGAAGAGAGTGGAAATGTTTGAGCACTGTGCAGTGGTCTGGGAAGACAGTGGAGAGCAGTCTGGTGGTATGAAATTTGTTGAAGATAGAGAAAGTGGTAGAAGGCCGAGGGAGTTTGAGTTGTGGTATTTGATCTACTGCAGAGGAGAGGGGGATGACAGAGATGAGGTATTGAAAAGGCAGAGAGGATCGAAGTGAATTGAAGGAACAGAAAAGTAGAATTGAACAGAGAAAGAAATGCAACAGTGAAGGAATTTTTTTTCTTCTGAATGCAATGTAAAAAAAGAAATTGATGCTTGTAAATATTTGTAAAAGAAATGAAATAAAAATCGTTTTAGCTTTTGAAATGAAACCGTGAACTGTTTTTTTTTTGGAATGCAAATGGAAATAGACTAACAACTAAAAAAAAAACAACACACAAACAAAAATCACACAAACACAAAAAAAAAAAACTAAAAACACACAAAAATCAAACAAAAATAATTTGAAGAATAGAAAATCAAAATCAAAACAATTCCCCTACAACGACGCCAAAAACTTGTTCGTCGACGGAAATTCTATCGGTTTAGAAAACCGTCGAACGAATTTAAATTAAAAATAACTGCAAGCGCACGGTGTACGAATGTAGCACGCGGCGAATACGGGTCGATCCACAGGGAATTGTTGATTTAAATTTCCTACTCAATCAAATTATACCAAAGTCGAGAGTGTGTTTAAGCTAGAAAATGAGAAAATGAACTAACTAACAAAAAGAAAAGAAATGCAAATATGAGAGTTAAATGACAATTTAGAGAACAAATCCACTCTCTAGATCATGTAGTTCAACACATGAAATCATGATCTCTCTTTTATGATCATTAGTGTTTTAATTGATGTGTTTATCATAAGTATGACATATTTGAGCTATTGATTAGCCAACATAAGCCATCAAACTATAACACACCCCTTAAAACACTTACTAACTTTCATGAAACTTGACAAAGAAAATGAAAATGAAATCTATTTTAAGTATGACCTATTAACTATTGATTAGAAACATAGACCATCAAATTTTAATTTCAAATCACTTTCTTATGCCATAATCATATATTCATGAAGAGGCATTTGTGTTAGTGATTGTTTAAGCATAGCCTATTTGGTGTCAACAATATAGGCTATCAAATTCAACACAAAAAAAAACAAAAAAACACTTCATTGATCATCATTAAGCACAAAAAGAGAGCATGAATTAACAAATAGTTGGAGCTACATAATTAGAGAGATTCATTACCCCCTAAATTGAAGGGGTTTAGCCTCTCATATTTGTCATCATATGAACAAATGTAGCAAGCAACATTGAATAAAAAGAAGAGGAAAAAGAGAGCAAAATGAAAGGAAAAATTATTCTACTTGCATAAAATAAAAGAGATCTACACTGCAACATAAAAAAGAGATATGTAAAAGGAAAGAGCATGTATTAATAACAAAAAAAAGGAAAATTACATGAAATTAAAAATGGCTACGTAGCCATGAAAAGAGAAAGAGAGCTTTCTTTTATTTGATCTAAACTAATGAAGAGGAAGAGGAAGTGAGGAGGCCTAAGTGGAGAGGATTACATGAAACATAAGGGGTATTTATACAAGTTAGAAACCCTAATGCATATTTTTGGGGAGTACCCAAAATGCCCTTGGAGGAAGTGTGGTGGCCAAGTTATCATTAGCTTTAATAATCCCCCACTTAAATGTACATAAAGTTTTAAATGTGTAACGACCCGCTATTTTGGACCATTCAAATCGACAATAAACCATACATGTCCAACTTGAATAATTCAAAATTCCGAATTGTTAATTAAAATTTGGCAAAACTTAACATATATAGTAAATAAATCATCACAGATCAAAAACACAGAGTAATATAATGCAGCGGAATAGATAAAGAATAGTAGTTCATGAAGCTACTATATACATTAGAGTTAGAAATAAAATACAACCGAATAGTTCAAATGTAGTGAAGTCTCCAATGCAACAGATGACTTCTTTGAACCAATCAACTGGAAAGGATGGAATCTGAATCGATAGTTGGATCTCCAAATGAAACTCCAAACTCCGAAGGTGAGTCTCTAATGGTGTATCACTCAGTCTGACCCGAGCGTAAAGCAAAACACAAAACACTCGAGTCAGGATTAACATTCTTATATCAATAAATCCAACTCAAGTGAAATATCAACTGAAATACAAATAACTTAAAGGATGTTTTGGGATAACCATCCTCTAAGGGTCCATGGAACTATCTACAAGGTAGAAATATACACTATAACACCGTGGTCATTTCAGCTTAATTTATACTTTAAAACCAAATATCATTTTCACTTCAAATATCTCTATATTTCCCAAAATAGTATTTATATATATTAAATAATTTATACAATAAAGTATTTTCATTTCCCTCAACTTAACAAATCATTTCAACATCAACCCGACCTTCCCATTTAAATTAAATTCAATCTCAATTTATCAATTTAAATTCAACTCAATTCCTAAAATAAACACTTCAATTTATCGATCTCAAATTCGGATTTGTAATCACAAAAATACCCCTTTATATTTCAATATTTTTCAAAACTTTAAGTATTCAACGTTTCAACTAAATTTTTATTCAATTTAGTTTTCTAAATAATAAATTCAAATTTGGTTCAACCTAAATTTTACTTTAATTCAATTTAGTTGCTAAATAACAAATTCAACTACGTTGATTTCAAATACAGATCCGAATCTCAACATAAACCATTTAAATTCCAATATAGTTCAAAACTTAAATGTTTAATTTTTCAGTTTCATATAGTTCTCGATTTAACCTCATTATTGTTTAGTCTTGAAATACTCCCTTATTAGATTCAATATCATTTAAGTAACCTTAAATTACATTTACTCAATGTTTTCTTTAATTTATTTGAACGTGAACTATTCATTAAATCACTTAAAGCAAAAATCCAGTTATAAAATAATACTTTTAAATTTCCCATCCAATAGTTTTAAATCGATTTAATTAAATAAATCTTATTTAAATACCATTTTTAATAAACCCAATTTATCTCCCAATCTTAATTATTCAAATTTTTACAACGGTAAATTTTGAAATATAAATCTTAAATAATACTTAAACATATTATATGGATTAAATCAATCTCAATAATATTATTATTAAATCTATATATAAAATTTCCATTTATATATAATATTTTAAGAACCAATATTTATTAAATCCCATATATTTCTTTTCAAACTGTAGAAATTATTTTCAAAATATTTATATGGACCAACGGTGTCTGTATATATTTCCTATCATATAGTCAAGTGCTACAGATATTTATCATTCCAATCTGTACACTAAATATATACAGGTGGATATCATTTCAACCCGTAATTCCAAGTTCAATTAAATGAAAATCGCTTGGGCTTATCATTTCAAGCCATAATGATTTTCTCCTATTCTAAAGTCCGTTCGGGTATGTATCATTTCAACCCATAGTGATTTCTATACTAACATGGAACTTGCAGAGTGATAACAGATATGAAAATAATAATAACCACAGGCATACATCATCAAAATAAATATAAACAATAGGATATGGTGTCATATCCCATAAGTGAATAGTTACAGATAATAACATATATAACAATTTAAATAACTACAGCCTCAATATTTCAATTGTCGCTTCAATTGAAATCAAATTTAATAAATAAAAGAACGTTAATCGTGCGTGATTTGTAACGACCCGATATTTTCAACCATCCGCATCCGCACATGTCGGACTTGAATTGTTCAAAATACCGCGTTGTAAATAAAATTTGGCAAATCTCAAAATATACAGTAATAATTAATCACAGAATCACAGACACAAAATCAGAATACTCGCAGCGGAATTTAAAAATACTTAGTGGTTCATGAAGCCACTATAAATAGTCTCAACAAATACAAATTTCAAAGTCTTTCATCCCAAATATAGTTTAAATCATCAAATAGAAAATCCAAAAATCCCAAAGTCTTGATTTCATAAATAAGATAACGGACAGAAAGAAGCCAGCAGCTTGAAAGGATCTACAGAAGTCCTAGCTCCGGGATGATGACTGAACTGCAACTCAGGCTGACCCGAGCGTAAAATAAAACATAAACACTCGAGTCAGGACATACATACTTATATAGTGTAAGCTAATTCAAGTGTACTGTAATATAAAGCAAGTAACTTAAAGGATGCTTGGGACCGCCCATCCTCTAAGGATCCATTAAACTATTTACTATGTAGTAATACTTCGCTATTATAATAGTGTCTATTAGTAAAATAAACTTACTTTTAAATAGCGTTAAGGCTTTACATTTTCCACCTTAACACATAATATATTCCCATAGTCTATACAGTACCGTAATCTCCCCCGGAATGGGCGTCGTCAGAGGGCACTCCATAGGTATGGTACAAAACCAAAATCGTATAAGGCGCGCTAGGGTAGGTGACACGGCACAACTAGGCAATGCCAGGGTAGATATACCAATTACGCTTCCGGATCGATGGAAACGCGTAGCGCGCAACTACTTCCCACCTCGAACAACACTCCCAAATCAAAGGTGCTCACCAAAACAATCACAAAAGTAATAGAATGGCATACGAAGAAGTGCGTCCGATCAGAGGTGCAACCTCATTAATCCGTCGATCGCTCCTGTTTTAGCCACCTTATGCCAACTCACGGGAGTCGGGTCCACGTATATACCTCAAAGGAAACGTCACCACCATCCTACTTCATTCTGGAATCTCCACCGCGTACACGGTTGTTAAAGTGGTTTTCGGTATCGACAGAGAGTATGCCAGATATCCGATCCCGGTCTCTTTAACAGCCAAATGTTATTATAACCCGTAGTTACAACTTTTAGAAATGGTATTTATACTTTAAAAATCAAAATAAGTTTCAAATACATTTCAATACCATAATATCATTTCAACCATCATTTATTTAAACATCAGTCATTTTATTTAATATAAAATACCATTTAAATCTATTCAATTTATTTAGGAATTAATTTGCCTTTCAACTCACATTTAAAAGTTAAATTCTTCCATTTAAAACCATTTAAAGTCAATTCCTTATTTTTTATTAATTGCATATTAAATTCCAAAATTTAAGCCTTTTTCCCTAAAGATTATTTCCATTTATTTTAAACAATCCGAAAATTCAGTTTCCGTAGCATTTATGAAATGCCACCTAAAGTCTGTAAGTCAAAACAGTTTATTTATAAAAGACAGCATTTAAGTGCTGTAATAAATTATTATCTTAACAATCAAATTTTAAATTCCCAAATATAACTTATTATCAATTATTTCCTTAACTAAAACTCACTTTTAACAAAATTTCAGAATTTCCCAAAATAAGTTATATTCCAAAAATTTTACTTAAACATTTATTTATTTAACATTTTGACTTATTCAAAAATCATTATAAATTTTATAAAAATCCTTTACATTTGAACCAGAATATTATAAATTCCCATTTAAAATACTTTTAAACATTTCAGAAAAATATTATATAAACCACGGGTCTGTATATAGTTTTCTAGCCTAGGTCAAGTGATACGGATTTATATCATTTCAATCCGCAATTTACAAAATCCCGGGTTCTATCATTTCAAACCCACAATCCCAAGTTAACAAATAAATAATTAAACAATTAAATAAATGAACAAATGATTATCGTTCAGGCCTATCATTTCAGCCTATAACGATCTCAAATTACAGGGAACTTGCAGTGATGATATAACAGTAAATAAGCATTAAATAGTATAACTGCAATAATATAAAATAAATAAACAACTGATGATGTGTCAATTAATAATGGGGTTTAACATCATATGCTTATATCACAGGCAGATAAAATTTAAATAAAAGTTTACAATTACACTTGTGATAAATTCACAGATATATAGGTATGTTTGTCTTGTGAGAAATACTCACCTTAAAGCTGCAGAAATTTTGATTCAAAATGAAAATCCCCCGGAAAAGAATCGCACAGCGGGTAACGATCAAATTTTCCCCGAATGTCACGCCTAGATTCAAGATCCAAATACCGAATACGTGACTTTAAAAATTACGGTCAAAGAAAAAATTTTGAGACAATTGGAACGAATAGAGTAAAAGAAATTTTGGTTCAGCTTTTGCTCGACTGCCTCACCCCACCTCCCGACCCCAACTTCATAGGCTTGGCAATACTATTTATTATTATTATACATTTTATTATTATTATTATTTTTTATTTTTTTCCAACGGCATGTCCTAACTTATCTAGTTTTGAAAATATGTATTTGTGCAAAACTTGCGTCTCTGCCTAAACTATTCTTCAATGCAAACTCTCTCTGTTTCTTAATTACAACACGTCTCTGCCACTTCAATTTCAAAACATGCACACATGCACTAACGCCAAGGCTTATTTCATATCCTATTTTCTTTCTCTACCATATATATCAATTTCCTTTTCAACTACCTCTATGCAACACGTGAACTAGATTTGCAAAATAATAAAACACTTTGGGGGAAAATATGCAGGCAAGCACTTATACATGGCACGGCCCTGGGTTGTTTCACACGCACTACTATATCACAAAGTATTCCAGATGGCTCCAAATATATCCCCATTTGCTAACACACATCAATATGGCTCACATTAAAGGTCACGTGGCCCAACCTATAGGTACGCATGCAACATTTCTCAACAGAATGCAAAAGAAAGAACAAATCTTGGTTTCCTTTATCACTATGGTATGCACGGCAAAACATGGCAACACTATCAGGGGTTGTTCGGGATATAAGCTCGGTTATGAAAACTTAGAGGGCGTGACGTGGTGGAGGGGAAAATAGGGTGTAGGCCGAGCATTTTTTTGAAGCAGTGGAGCAAACGATATAAACTGATCATAAGGAAATGTAAAGAAGAAGAAAGAGTAAAACCATTACCTGAAGCTTGTACGCAACAGCTCGAGAAGATCAGAGGAGAGGAGGTATATGAAAGTTTAGGTGAACGAGTAGGGTATTTATAGATGATAAAACTTGCGAAATCTAGGAAATCAAATAGGCAAGCTTGAATTTATTTTTGTTGACCAGAAAAAACGTAAGAGATAAATGATAAAGGGAAACAAATATAAGAAGGCAAGCGAAATAATGTTTACATAATTATGCGTGATTTATTGCCAGATATACGAAAAATTTGATTGCAACGTTATATCTCTTTTTTTTCAATTAATAGTTGCGTGCTATTTTTTATAGTCTGAAAGATTTATATACAAAGAATCAGCAAGTATTAAATTGCTTTGGATGCTACTTCAAGGACAGATTTGAATGCATGCATTGATTTATGTCACGGAGAGAAAATGGTAAGAAATTTAACTTTCTGATTGATTGAATTTTAGAAGGCAAGCAATTATATTTGATTGAGAGGAATGAATGGAAAGTGGAATAAAATTTATTTGTGAAAGTTTTTAAATCAATTCTCTATAAAGAGGCAAATGACAAAGATGTTAAAGGAAATAAATTTCACTGATATGTCACGCGCAAGGAAAGCAAGTTTGATTTCTTTCCAGATGATATTTGCGTGAAAGGGAAGCACGATTTTGAAAACAATATTGGTAGTGAGAATCTCCTTAATCATTGCATGATTTTAGAGAAACGGATAGGCACGAAATCAATACGTTTTGGTTGGAAATCTCCTAACTGATTTTATTAATCCATATAGATATTGAAATATAATTTTTTAAAATACGCCAAACTGACGCATTACAATACACCCAAAAATTTATACAAAAGTAACGTTTTTAATTTATACGTTTTTACGTTACTTATATCATTACAATGCGTACCCTTTTTAAATGCGAAATTTAACAGTCTGTAAAACACTAGATTTTACAAAGTTATTGCTTAACTAAAATTTTAACTTGTTTACATTCTTTGTATTTAAAATATACATAGTTCATTTTTATTAAAATTCCAATTGGAGTTGTCTTTTAACAAAGTAAAATTTTCAAAACTTTCAATTTTATATTTAGACTTTTAGGAAATGATTAAATCAAGTTAAAATTTATATTAAATTTCAAGGCAAGAAATTAAGACAATATAACGCATACCCTTTTAGTTTCTTCCAAGCCATAAATAAAAGATATAAACAAGCAATAATCTAATAAATAAACATGACTGTCAAAAATAAAAATAAAAAGATAAAATAGAGGTGGATATATGAAATAATAATAATAAGAACATACATATATATATATATATATATAATATGTAATAAAAGTAGAAAAATTTTATTACGTGTAAAACGCTGTATTTTATCAAAAAAAAGTATAAGTTTTAAATTCCCAATAAATCCATATATTTGATTTCTCAATCATGTTATTGAATCGACTATTAACTTATCCTCTTATGGGTAATATTAAAATTGTTTTTTATACTAATACATAAAAAAAATTCCCAATTCATCCAAATTTCAATTAATTACTTTCCAATAACTACCATGCTTTAATCATACTCTTTTATTAAATCTGTTATCACTCTATAAACCTAGTTATTATTTGTTTATCTTTCCTTACAAAAATATATATTCCAATTTTCATCTTTCTTTTGTAATAACTTGTTATTTTCAATTATATTGAATTTCCCAAATATATACATTTATCATAAATAAAACCTAAATCAATTTATTCAACTTGGTTTCATTCCTTTATTTCATCTTATGAATAAAATATAAATTTCCATTTATGTCATTTCATTTACATTCACACATTACAGTTACAGTTCTATCTCACATTAATGAACATTTACCTACATTTAAATGTAATTGACTTCCTACTCTGAATTTAGCAGCCCTAAATAAAAATGTGACTTGCATAAATGTTGTCACTAACTTTATATTACACTCAAGTTTATTATATCCACTAATTATCAGAATTGCTTATATAATGTTGAATTGCTTATATAATGTTGAATTGACTCCATTACCATACGTTTATTTGCATATATTCAATTTAATACCCAAATGTAACAGTTGAAACTTCATTAATAGACCAATTAAATAGTAACTTACAACCGTTACTATATCCCTATTATTTTCATTTCATTTTAAACACTCACTTCATTATAAATTATAAAGGTTTTTTTTTTCTTCTTAAATTTAGTTACAAAAAATCTTATTAAATTAACGAGTTTAATTCTCTAAATTTACAGGTCATTACATGATTGCTCACCTTTCGAGGCTAGAGAGATGGACAACGAAGCTGATTTGAGTTACGAATCAAAGCGAAGAAAGATCGGCACGAATCCGACGATCAAAACTGATAACGAAAAATCGATGAAATCAAATCAGAATTTGGTTGATGATGATAAATTCGAACGAATAGTATATTATATTAACCCATATTTAAACCAACATCCAACAAAATTAAAATTTTAAATCTTTATAAGAGTATCCTTTTATATATGTAATATTAAAAATCAATATTCATTTAATATCATATAATTTCTTTTCAACGTGTAAAGGCAATTGCATGCATGAATTTCATATATGCTTATCTTTATACATAACAACATGCAGACTGCAAAACCAAATGCAGACCTTAAATCCACTTAACATAAATATACATAATAGTTTATATTGATTGGTACCAAATAGATATAAAAAAACGTTTGATAAGTTATATGTTATCATCATCTAATGCACTTCTACATAAATAACTACTGCTAAGCTATTTTCGCATTCCTATACAATTTGTACTCAATAAAAAATAATAATAGTGAAAGTACTTATTAAACTATCACAAAATGTTCCATGCAAACCTCAATTATAAACAACTTTCGAATACAACTACTATTACAAAAATATAGCTATATAAATGTAGTACAAGGTACTGAAGAATAACAGCACTTTATAATATACCCTAGGACTGCAAGCAGCAAAACCAACTTAACAACTATACACATGTATTGCCGACGTATGATTAAAACTAGCAGATAAAATGTAAAACCTTGAATAAATATGTACATGCAAACTATAGCCTTATATACCTACTATATTTTTAAAAAAAATTCATTTGAAAAATCAGTATAGAGTTAATAATAAAACTTTTCATGTTACCTAGAAAATATATGAAAGCTAGCATATAAATTAAAACAAAAAATGAGACAAGGAAGGAAAACTACGCTTATGCGAACACTGTACATATATCCCTTAAAGTTAAATCCTATACACTCTAAAACAATGAAGTATAATACTTTAAATCTCATAATATATAACTTAGCAAATTTCTATGGAAACACATAGCTTTTAAGTATAAAGTAATATATAAACCAAATCCAACTATTCACCTATCGAGTACAGAGGAGCAAAAATGAAGCAAGGCGGAGATGCGCGGGTAAAAGATGGCCGAAGGGGTATCACAGCAGTGCATGCGTCCGAAGCAATATGAAGAAATAGTTAAAACACATACTCTCTTTTTTTATAACGGAAGAGCTGACCTACTATACATGGAGAGAGTGGAGAAGGGTAGAGCACGGGTCGAAGTTGGCTATGGTGCTTGTCCGGCCAGAGGAGGGGCTGAAGGCTTTCGGCTTCGAAGGTGGATCGGAGCCGCAGGCGCGGTGGTTAGTACGGCAGTGGAGGAAGAAAAATTGTGAACGGGCAAGAAACCAAATAGAAGAAGTAGAGGCCACGGTGAAAATAAAGTAGGAGAGGAGATTGGCAAATGATGGGTCCAGTGCACTTGTTTCTAGAATGGAGAAAGAAGGGGGGAAGAGGAAGAAATGGATCTGGAAGAAAAGAAGGATATAAATTATAAAGAAAAAGGGACAAGAAAGAGAAGGCAATAAAAGAAACGTCTTTGAACGGCAAAGCGAACAGGGGATAGGAAATGAATCATTATTTATTTTTATAACAGAAGGAAGGGAAAAAGAAACGTTCCACCGTAAATATAGGTATAAATTCAAAAGCCAAGGAAACGTACAGCTGTCCATATATTCAGCAAACGCATTAAAACAATGAATGTTTATGTGTGCAGCACGTTTCACATTTGAAACCGAAGGAAAAATTAACGGTCACAATATAAAGGTACCGTTACAACGAACAGTTTATTGCTTCCGTCGCGTAACGGATACCAAAATACAGATATGAATACACTAAGAAGATCAGCATGACGAGACGACCAAAACGGTACATAGATATCAGTGGTACGATCATCCGATCAAAAGTCGATAATCGGTACTGAAAACGCTGCTATTTTGCCAGAAATAAGATAAACGGAGAAATAGAAGTCCAAATTTTGAAAAAAAAAAGACGACGTCTCAGTCAGAATAAGATTTAGAATTTTTCTATGTAAAAATATTCAGGTTTGGAAAATATTTTATTATCAACAATTATTAACTGATCTGATTTTAATAAAATTACATAATAAATAAACTTTCACAAAATTAATTGAAAATTTACTATTTGCTATATTTAATTATACGTAATCCAAATATTAAATTTTTATTTCAAAATATTATTATTTAACCAAAAATTCCATTAGATACGTAAATAAAATCAACTAAAATTATTAAATTTTTACGGGTCGTTACACTCTCCCCCACTCAAAACTTTTCGTCCCCGAAAAGGAAGGAGGTAGGAGAATTGAACAGCCAGAAATAAAAGTAGATTGAAAGACAAGATAGGCAATAAATTTTAAAACTATTTAAATTTTATTTGAATATTTATTTGAAAATTTCATTTGCAATTCAATTTATCTTTAATACTTTAAAACTTTTCAAAACTCATTTGTAAAATTTCCTGCTTCCCTTGTAACTAACATTTATATGTTTAAATAACATCTTTATAAATATATGAAAACTATTTAGAAATAATTTTTCCCATCATTAGTTATATTTACAAGGATGTTATTTGATAACATTAAATCCATAATTTTAATTTTTACCAATTTTACCTTGAAATACTTTTCAAATATTATCACTAACCATTTACTTTAAATATGTTTTATTTTAAATAAATAACCTCAAAAATATTTATAACACTAAAATTTTCTATTGAACAATGTAGTATACAAATAAGCAATATTTAAAAGATTATATTCAAAAGGGAAATAAGGTAGATTCGAAAAAACAGAATCAAGGTGAACAACTAAAGCTGAGAAGATAAGGTAGATTTAAAGGATAGAATCGGGCACGAATCGTAAATTTCAAACCATAAGGGTTTCAATTTCAAATATTAACACAAAATTTCTTTGTTGAAAAATACCTTTATAATAAAATACCTTTATATCGAAATAAATCTTTCTTTCGTAAATATTTTTATAACTCGATGTTTCAACAAGTTTATTCTCGTTCTTGCAGACTATGGCCATGCGTTGATCAGGCGCAAAGCTAGAATTCTTCAAGTACTTAGTAGACTTGTTTCAACACCCAGTGAAAATGCTTGAAAAACCTTTAAAACAGATATGGAAAGTACAATCCAAACAAAACAACCAAACCAAAAGCTTTGTCCAACCATGGTTCGCAGATACACAATGGTTACGCCTGGATCCCCCAGGAAACAATCCGTACCCGTAAGCTTTCTCAGCCCTGCGAGTTACGCCATGATGACTAGTAGAGTGCAGGATACACAATGGTTACGCCTGGATCCCTCAGGAAACAATCCGTACCCCTAGGCAATACTCAGCCTGGCACTTGCGCTACTATTCGCGACCTACACAGATTGCAGGATACACAATGGTTACGCCTGGATCCCCCAGGAAACAATCTGTACCCCTAGGCAAGACTCAGCTAGGCAATTGCGCTATGCATTCACGAGAGAAAAAAAAACCATGGGTTACGCCACGGTGGAAACACTCGAGTATTACATCCGGAAAACCAAAAATCAGAAAGAATAATATCGATAGAATGAATCCACGATGTGGCCACAAAGCGGATATCAAGTAGAAGGCACTTTCCATATCTTTACTTCGAAAATATATATCATATAGTACCTTTTCAAATTACTTTCAAATATCATACTTATATAAAGTCCATTATATATAGGATTCCCTTTTTCCCAAATCGAATACTTTCCAAATCAATAGTAGATCAAATCATACTTATATAGACTTCGATCATATAAAATAGCTTTCCAAATTGAGTACCTTCAAATCAATGGATTTCAAATCAATTTCATACTTTTACAAATCCAATTTATATAAGTTTGACCACTCCCAAATCAAGTGCTTAACAATATAAGGTTCTCAATTTCAAATCATTCAATATCCATTCAGTTTCCAAATCATATATGATTTCACCAAATTTTCTTCCAAATTAAGTATCTAAATTTCAAAGTTCCCAAAATAACAGGTTTAGAAAATTATCCCAGTTTCTAAATCAAAATAATTCAAGTCAAACAAATTCATTTCCAAAATCTCCATAAGAGTACTGGTTTTTAATTTCAATTTAATTTCAAAACTAAAAATTTTCTCAAAATCAATTATACTCAAATGGTTTCCAAATTTATAATTATCCCTTTAAAACTTTTAAACTATCTATTTCTAGTTGAAATATTCAATTTACCTTTCTGAAAACTATTATTCAAAACTATATTTTTTTTTCTTCAAAACATTTCAAACTAAATTTTATATTCTTTATCACACATTTTATACTCTTTGAAATTTCTTAGTTTTAGAATTTTAGACCTTGACATGGAAGTGTTCGAACCTTCAAAATGATAAGGGGAAATCACATTTTCAATTCAAGAGTTGAAAATCAATAATAAATCAATTTCAATATATAGGGTTATACCAAAACAAATTCGAAACTCGAGGACTAAACACCGGTCTCACTTTAAATTGTTTCAAATATATACATATATCTTTCGAAAATATCAAATTATACTTCGGAATTTGAAATCATAACGGTTTTACAAAATCACTCGCATAGCGAGCTATTAAAGTGGCCTCTCCCCCACTCTGAAACTCGAAAATCAACGTCGATGATGCGTGCACTCATCACCGAAATTATTTTCCAGCGACATACGTGAGTTCTGGACTTCTATTTTCTTGAAAACTTCTTTGAAATTTCTTCAAAATTATTGGAACTCATTTGAAACATTTCTTATTTGGAAAAATACCTTTAAATCGTATTATTTTTATATATTTTCCAAAATCTTAAATCCAATTTCAAAATACCGGAATTCAATTCTCAAATTTCAAATTTAACCCTTCAGTTGTAAATCATTTTTATATAAATCAATTTCTTACAAGTTTTCAAATTTTAAAATCCTTTCAAAACTTATATATATATATATATAGAATAACATTTCTTATTTGTTTTATATATGTGTATATAATCCTTATCGAAAACATTTTCACTTTTATATATAGAATAAAATCATAGTTATCAAAATAATAATTTCGATATATAAAACAATTTCAAAAATGCAAACATACCCGTCAGAGGATAATTTTATGAATGGATTTTAAAACAAAGATAGAGATTTAAATTAGAGGAACTCCAATCAACAGAATCCTGATTCGAAGATAGACTCGATCGAAGATGAGATAATTAAATTACAAAATAGAAGATGGATATACTTCTACAAATCGCGGCGACCTTAATCAGGTCAACCGTGACTTTAGGAATATAATCGATGTGGAATTCCAAAATAAATCGACATTCGATCTCCAGAGATAGAATTCAGCATATCAAGATATAGCAGCATCGTAAACCGAGGATACAGAAATCTTCGGTGAATCAATGCCGATTGTTAAAAAGTTTTCACCCCCTTTACAAAACATTCAATGGAGTTATGGGATACTCTAGAATCAAACGAATATAAATAGAAAGAGACAAGAATGAATTTCGAAACCGAGGGACATTCCAAAATTCAAAGGAAATCGAGTCAGAAAGGAAGAGATTCAACTTGAACGAAAGTGATTCTGTAAACAAATTTACCATATATGCTAAGTTTTGCCTAGAGCCAAAGCTCTGATACCAACTGTAATGACCCGCTATTTTGGACCATTCAAATCGACAATAAAACCATACATGTCCGACTTGAATAATTCAAAATACCGAATTGTTAATTAAAATTTGGAAAAACTTAACATATATAGTAAATAAATCATCACAGATCACAAACACAGAGTAATATAATGCAGCAGAATAGATAAAGAATAGTAGTTCATGAAGCTACTATATACATTAGAGTTAGAAATAAAATACAACCGAATAGTTCAAATGCAGTGAAGTCTCCAATGCAACAGATGACTTCTTTGAACCAATCAACTGGAAAGGCTGGAATCTGAATCGATAGTTGGATCTCCAAATGAAACTCCAAACTCCGAAGGTGAGTCTCTAATGCCGTATCACTCAGTCTGACCCGAGCGTAAAGCAAAACACAAAACACTCGAGTCAGGATTAACATTCTTATATCAATAAATCCAACTCAAGTGAAATATCAACTGAAATACAAATAACTTAAAGGATGTTTTGGGATAACCATCCTCTAAGGGTCCATGGAACTATCTACAAGGTAGAAATATACACTATAACACCGTGGTCATTTCAGCTTAATTTATACTTTAAAACCAAATATCATTTTCACTTCAAATATCTCTATATTTCCAAAAATAGTATTTATATATATTAAATAATTTATACAATAAAGTATTTTCAATTCCCTCAACTTAACAAATCATTTCAACATCAACCCGACCTTCCCATTTAAATTAAATTCAATCTCAATTTATCAATTTAAATTCAACTCAATTCCTAAAATAAACACTTCAATTTATCGATCTCAAATTCAGATTTGTAATCGCAAAAATACCCCTTTATAATTCAATATTTTTCAAAACTTTAAGTATTCGACGTTTCAACTAAATTTTTATTCAATTTAGTTTTCTAAATAATAAATTCAAATTTGGTTCAACCTAAATTTTACTTTAATTCGATTTAGTTGCTAAATAACAATTCAACTACGTTGATTTCAAATACAGATTCGAATCTCAACATAAACCATTTAAATTCCAATATAGTTCAAAACTTAAATGTTCAATTTTTCAGTTTCATATAGATCTCGATTTAACCTCATTATTATTTAGTCTTGAAATACTCCCTTATTTAATTCAATATGATTTAAGTAACCTTAAATTACATTTACTCAATATTTTCTTTAATTTATTTAAACATGAAATATTCATTAAATCACTTAAAGCAAAAATCCAGTTATAAAATCATACCGTTAAATTTCCCATCCAAAAGTTTTAAATCGATTTAATTAAATAAATCCTTATTTGAATACCATTTTTAATAAACCCAATTTATCTCCCAATCTTAATTATTCAAATTTTTACAACGGTAAATTTTGAAATATAAATCTTAAATAATACTTAAACATATTATATGGATTAAATCAATCTCAATAATATTATTATTAAATCTATATATAAAATTTCCATTTATATATAATATTTTAAGAACCAATATTTATTAAATCCCATATATTTCTTTTCAAACTGTAGAAATTATTTTCAAAATATTTATATGGACCAACGGTGTCTGTATATATTTCCTATCATATAGTCAAGTGCTACGGATATTTATCATTCCAATCTGTACACTAAATATATATGGGTGGATATCATCTCAACCCGTAATTCCAAGTTCAATTAAATAAAAATCGCTTGGGTTTATCATTTCAACCCATAACGATTTTCTCCTATTCTAAAGTCCGTTCGGGTATGTATCATTTCAACCCATAGTGATTTCTGTACTAACATGGAACTTGCAGAGTGATAACAGATATGAAAATAATAATAACCACAGGCATATATCATCAAATAAATATAAACAATAGGATATGGTGTCATATCCCATAAGTGAATAGTTACAGATAATAGCATATATAACAATTTAAATAACTACAGCCTCAATATTTCAATTGTTGTTTCAATTGAAATCAAATTTAATAAATAAAAGAACGTTAATCGTGAGTGATTGCTCACCTTTCGAGGCTAGAGAGATGGACAACGAAGCTGATTTGAGTTACGAATCAAAGCGAAGAAAGATCGGCACGAATCCGACGATCAAAACTGATAACGAAAAATCGATGAAATAAAATCAGAATTTGGTTGATGATGATAAATTCGAACGAATAGTATATTATATTAACCCATATTTCAACCAATATCCAACACAATTAAAATTTTAAATCTTTATAAGAGTATCGTTTTATATATATAATATTAAAAATCAATATTTATTTAATATCATATAATTTCTTTTTAACATGTAAAGGCAATTGCATGCATGAATTTCATATATGCTTATCTTTATACATAACAACATGCAGACTGCAAAACCAAATGCAGACCTTAAATCCACTTAACATAAATATACATAATAGTTTATATTGATTGGTATCAAATAGATATAAAAAAACGTTTGATAAGTTGTATGTTATCATCATCTAATGCACTTCTACATAAATAACTACTGCTAAGCTATTTTCGCATTCCTATACAATTTGTACTCAACAAAAAAATAATAATAGTGAAAATACTTATTAAAATATCACAAAATGTTCCATGCAAACCTCAATTATAAACAACTTTCGAATATAACTACTGTTACAAAAATATAGCTATATAAATATAGTACAAGGTACTGAAGAATAACAACACTTTATAATATACCCTAGGACTGTAAGCAGCAAAACCAACTTAACAACTATACACATGTATTGCTGACGTATGATTAAAACTAGGAGATAAAATGTAAAACCTTTAATAAATATGTACAGGCAAACTATAGCCTTATATACCTACTATATTTTAAAAAAAATTCATTTGAAAAATCAGTATAGAGTTAATAATAAAACTTTTCATGTAACCCATAAAATATATGAAAGCTAGCATATAAATTAAAACAAAAAATGAGACAAGGAAGGACAACTACGCTTATGCGAACACTGTACATATATCCCTTAAAGTTAAATCCTATACACTCTAAAACAATGAAGTATAATACTTTAAATCTCATAATATATAATTTAGCAAATTTCTATGGAAACACATAGCTTTTGGGTATAAAGTAATATATAAACCAAATCCAACTATTTACCTATCAAGCACGGAGGAGCAAAAATGAAGCAAGGCGGAGATGCGCGGGTAAAAGATGGCCGAAGGGGTATCACAGTGGTGCATGCGTCCAAAGCAATATGAAGAAATAGTTAAAACACATACTCTTTTTTTTTTTAGAACGGAAGAGCTGACCTACTATACATGGAGAGAGTGGAGAACGGCAGAGCACGGGTCGAAGTTGGCTATGGTGCTTGTTTGGCCAGAGGAGGGGCTGAAGGCTTTCGGCTTCGAAGGTGGATCGGAGCTGCAGGCGCGGTGGTTAGTACAGCAGTGGAGGAAGAAAAATTGTGAACGGGCAAGAAACCAAATAGAAGAAGTAGAAGCCATAGGGAAAATAAAGGAGGAGAGGAGATTGACGAATGATGGGTCCAGTGCACTTGTTTTTAGAATGGAGAAAGAAGGGGGAAGAGGAAGAAATGGATCTGGAAGAAAAGAAGGATAGAAATTATAAAGAAAAAGGGATAAGAAAGAGAAGGCAATAAAAGAAACGTCTTTGAACGGAAAAGCGAACAGGGGATAGGAAATGAATCATTATTTATTTTTGTAACAGAAGGAAGGGCAAAAGAAACGTTCCACCGTAAATATAGGTATAAATTCAAAAGCCTAGGAAACGTACAGCTGTTCATATATTCAGCAAACGCATTAAAGCAATGAATGTTTACGTGTGCAGCACGTTTCACATTTGAAACCGAAGGAAAAATTAACGGTCACAATATAAAGGTGCCGTTACAACGAACAATTTATTGCTTCCGTCGCGTAACGGATACCAAAATACAGATATGAATACACTACGAAGATCAGCATGACGAGACGACCAGAACGGTACATAGATATCAGTGGTACGATCATCCGATCAAAAGCCGATAATCGGTACTGAAAACGCTGCTATTTTGCCAGAAATAAGATTAACGGAGAAATAGAAGTCCAAATTTTGAAAAACGAAAAACGACGTCTCAGTAAGAATAAGATTTAGAATTTTTCTATGTAAAAATATTCAGGTTTGGATAATATTTTATTATCAACAATTATTAACTGATCTGATTTTAATAAAATTACATAATAAATAAACTTTCACAAAATTAATTGAAAATTTACCATTTGCTATATTTAATTATACGTAATGCAAATATTAAATTTTTATTTCAAAATATTATTATTTAAAATTTCACCAAAAATTCCATTAGATACGTAAATAAAATCAACTAGTTATTAAATTTTTACGAGTCGTTACAAAATGTCTTTTAGCATGTGCATTAGCCTTTAATTTGTACATTAAGGTAGTGGGTAGGTGGGGTCCTCCATGTTCTTCACTTTGAATTATTTCCATCTTCATTCTTTTGTATCTTCTTTGTACATGCATATTCCTTCATGAAACCACTTGTAATTGAGTGTAATTTCCTACAAAATAATATAAAATTTCCAATTAAATTTTCTCAAATTAATATATGCACAAAAATGACCATTTTGCCCCTTAGTGAAGATGAATATGTGACAATTTCAAATAATATGAATTTTGGTTTAAACAAGTTAAAATACCCAATATGATCATTTATTTAATTTAAAAAGAATAAATATGGTGGTAAAAATATGTACATTTACGTGCACATCACTATAAGCAACACACATCCTCAAAGATACATCGGACTTGGTGACGAAAACCACCGCTGCTCCCCATTCTGAATGGCTAGGTCTGATCAGACCTTTGGAGAACAAGTCCTCAATTTGCTTTACTAAATCAACCTTCTCGCGGGGTGCCATTCTTCTAGGAGGAAGAACAACAGGTCAAGCTCCTGGAATAAGATCAATGCGGAAGTCAATTTCCCGCTTAGGAGGTAGAGCAGTGACTTCACCAAAAACATCTGGATAAAATCTGGCCACACGGGTCGAATGAAGATCACCAGGAGAAGAATCCAAAGAATATATAAAACTGCCAGCAAAATCCTGAGGCATGTGACACCGAATTATCAAGGAATTTCCTTGATCATCAACAAGATAAACAGACCGGGCTTTACAAGATATACGGGCATCATACTTACCAAGCCAATCACTTCCAAGCAATAAATCAAAAGCATCGAAGCCCAAAACATAAAAATCACCACTGAAGCAATGATCAGAATAGAGAAGCTTCACTTGCTTACAAATCCAATTAAGGTTTGCGGGACCCCAATTGGATTTGAAACACATAAAGGTGCAGAATCATACTCAGGAGAAAGAAGATGCTCGAACTTATCAAACAAATCAACAGAAATGAAATTGTGGGATGCTCCAGTATCGAATAAAACACGAACATGATGCTGAAATAAAGAAAAGGTGCCTTGAAGAGTACCTTGGTTATCACTAGTAGTAGGAGCAGGTGTCGGAGCTGGAGAAGATGCAGAAGTGACAGCAAATATACCAGAAGGCTTACCCTTCTGCTGGGTAGGGCAATCCTTCTTGAAATGACCAGGCTGGAGACAGATATGGCAAAGATCACGCCTAGCCAATTGAGCAGGTGGAGGAATAGCAGCACCAGTTAAAGTAGGACAACTATTGGCATAGTGTCCCCTCTGATCACTTCTGAAGTAGGTGATGAAAGAAAGATCAACAGGCTGCCTTTGAGAAGGAGAAGATGATAAAAATCCCAGACCCGGATTCTTGAGCCAATTCTTCTTCTGCTGGTGGAAATTAGGCTTTCGCTTCTTAGAATTAGCAGAGGAAGACCGAGATGAAGGATCACCAGAAATATCAGGACCCTTAGAAGTAGGGTTCTCATAACGGATAGTCATAGCCATAAGCTGGGTAAAAGTGCCACGAACATGAGAAATGAAATGATCATAGTACTCAGCGCGAGCACCATCTATGAACTTCTCATTTTTCTTGAGAGGAGTGTCTATCAGGCTAGGACTGAACTTGGAAAGTTCGTTGAACTTCCTCTTATACTCAGAAAAAGACATGCTTCCCTGTTTAAGATCTATGAACTCCCTACAAAGCTGGGATTTCCCGGCCTCGGGCATCCACTTAGCAATGAAAGCATCCCTGAAAAATGATATTTAAAATTAGAAAAGGCATGAAATAGGTAGAAAAACAGAATTCAAAGAAACACGAGAAGATACCTAAACCGTTCCCAAGTAATATCAGCCTCGATGGTGTTAGCCGTAACAGACTCCCACCAACCTAAGGCAGCCTTATTCAACTGCCATGCTGCTAACTGACGCTTCTGGACATCAGTAATATCAAGATTAGTAAATATCCTCTCTAAACTCCACAACCATTGCTAGGCTTCAATAATGCTCTCTGAACCAGTAAACGGGGTTCCACTGAGTTGAGTGAATTCCTTACAAAGAATAGTAAACCTAACAGGTGCAACGGGCTGAGAAGCTGGGGCAATACCATGACCCTACCTCTGGCATTTCCTCGATTCATCCTGAAATCAAGAATGAATTTAGAACAAGATAAAGAGAAGCCAAAGATAAATTAATATAAGACAAGATAAATTCACTCGGATGAATATCCTAAAGAAAGAAACACTAACAAGGTAGATACGAAAGAAAGGAAGTTAGAAAACATTTGAAAAATCCTTTTAAAACAAGAAAATTTTATCAAAATAATCTTTGAAAAATCCTTTGAAAAAACATTTTGAAAAACATTTTATACTTTGAAAATATGTTCTCTCGCAAAGAAATGATTCTGAGGTTGATTTCACTCATTTTAGGGTATTTCTACCCTATCTCTAATGAGTTTTTGCTCCGCAGCTATGGTTTGCCGAAAACCAAAGCACTGATACCAAATGTAACGATCCACTATTTTGTACCATTCAAATCGACAATAATCCACACATGTCAGACATGAATGATGTAAAATAACAGATTGTAATAAAATTTGGAGCAAATAAAATCAATTACAAAAAATCACGGACACAGAAATATCAAAAATATCATATCTTTTCAAAACCTGATTCATTTTTATTTAAGTTAATACCATTTCAAATCCCCTTTCAAAATAGTTTATATTTAAAATCAAATTACTTCATTTAAATAATTTAAAATGAAGTTATTATATTTAAAATCAAACATTACATTTTCAAAAATTTAATCTTTTCAAAATTCATTTATTCACTTAAATTTATTAAAACAGTGAAATTTTAATTTTCGCAGCATTTAGAAAATGCTACGGTAAGTTATATTTGAAAACAATTCAATTAAGCAAAAACAACATTTAAAACTGCTGTAATATTTCAAGTTTAAGTTTAGTTTCAGCAACTACAACACATACAAAGTGCTGTAATAGCCTTTAGTTCAATTTAACCTTTTAGTTCATTTGTATCAACTACAACACTTAGAAACGCTGTAATATCCTTTACTTTAGAAATGATAGCATTTCTGAAATGCTGTTAAATAAATTCCAAAATTTCAATACAATTTCATAAACAATTAAACTTTAATTTAAACCATTTTTAACTTATAAAATCATATTTTCTCACTTTAAAAATGATCATTTAAATACCCATTTAATTTATGATTTTAAAAAGTGAAATTTTCATACAAAAATCAAAATTTAATAATTTACTTATTAAATTCAAGCATTCAATTTCTATTCTTTATATTTAAATTTAACTTTACACTTAAATTTAAATTTCCAAATATAACTTATTTTTCATTTTATTTACTTAATTTAAAATTCACTTTTAAACAAAATTCTCAAATTTCAAATTTAAGTTATATTTCAAATTCAACTTAACTATTCATTTATTTCACATTTTTAACTTGTACAAAATCATTATCACTTTATAAAAATTATTTTAAATTCAATTTTAATTAAATTATCATAAATTTACATTTTAAAATACTTTAAAATTTCCAGAAAATATATACATTAAACCACGGGTCTGTATAATATTTTCTAATCTAGGTCAAGTGATACGGATAATATATCATTTCAATCCGTAATTTACAAAGAAAAATCCGGGTTCTATCATTTCAAACCCACAATCCCAAGTAAAATGAAATCAATAAAAATCGTTCAGGCCTATCATTTCAGCCCATAACGATTTTTTCCTATTATAAAGTCCGTTCGGGTATGTATCATTTCAACCCATAGTGATCCTATTCTACAGGGAACTTGCAGTGTGATAAACTGATATAAATAAACAGTGTAGCATTATATAACAGTAACAGATGATATGACAGGTTTATAAACAGGGTGATCGTCATATAAATCATATCACAGGCAGGTATAACATGATAATATAAATCTACAGATTCACATGGTGTCAATTTACTAATTATATAAGTACAGATGTCGTGTGTGAATTACTCACCTCTACAAGCTGGAGTTAACAAATTCAAACACACAAACAAAGATCCAGAAAGCTCGAAAGCACGACTATGGATTCAAGTGAGAGGAGAACCAAAGTGATTATCTCGTACATAGAAAACAAAACAAGATATTGAAAACATGAACTTACAACAAAATATAACATTGAACAACTAGAAATCTAACACAACAAAGAACAACAGAACTTGCCCTTGCTTTCACCACATCATATGCTCGGCTTAGGGGTTATAATGCTCGGCCATTGCTAGGTGATTGGGTCAAGTATGGGTCCATATAGCTCGGCCTGGTAGGAGATGAAGGAATTTATGGTTTATGACATGAACATACACAAGGTCAAGGCACAAAGTGATTTTTGGTGCAACAACAAGGCTCGGCTATGGCCATAGGTGGCACGGCCTTGCTTTGTGATGGTCATTTGATGGTGCAGCAGTGGCCTAGGGTCAGGTAGGGGCTGGTGGAGTGGTGCTAAGGTGGCCGAGAGGAAGTGTGAAGGGGATGAGGCATGTAGGGGTCGGCTATGCTTGTTTTCAAGTGTTGCTTGCCATTTTTTATGAAGTTTGCAACATAGTGGGCCACGGCTTGTCATGGTCAGTGGGGTTGGAGGAGGTTGTAGCCGAGTATGGTGGAGGTGAAGCTGATGTGGTGGTGAAGAGGTTATGGACGAGCAAGTGTAGGTGAAAGCATGACAAGAAAAAATAAATAAAACAAGAAGAGAAAGTAAGAAAAAGGAGAAGAAACCATTACCAAAAAATTTCGGAAATGATGGCCGAACCTTTTTGAGATGAAGAGAAATAATTTCTTGCATGAAAATGGAAAAAAAATACGGCTGAGAAAGTGATATGGTCGGCCATATTGAATGCAAATGGCAATTGACAAATGAAAGGACAAAAAGCATATGAAAGGTTGTGGTATATGAAAAGCTTTTGACCTTTTATATTTCTTTTTCCTTTATTCATTTTAAACAAATGAAAATGCAAGTAAATAAAATAGAAAAACAAAACAAAATAAAGTAAGAAAGAAAATAAATAAATAAATTTTTAGACAAATATAAAATAATTAAGAAAATAGCTAAATAATTGAACTAGGATTTAAAAATTGTAAATAAAATACAATATGCTTTGGAAAATTATAACATCACCTCAAAAAATGTTTTAAAAATAAAATCTTGAAAAAAAAATAAATTTAAAAATATTTTCAAAATGAAATAAAGTCAAATTTAAAAATATTTCAAAAATCTAGGGTTGTTACATCAAACTTTATAAGTGATGTTGAGTATAATTTGTTAATATTAAATTCGTGTTCAAACCTTAGTCAAGGAGATATAAGTTGAAAATGTTCCAACCACAAGGTTGTGGTTGATTCAACGAAAATGCTAAGTACATTGCATTGAATAACTCCACGATAAAAGTAATGTATAAATATAAGTGCACAATTTAAAAACTAAGCTAGGGGTGATTCCAAGTAGTAAGATACTACATTATTGTTAAATGATAACAATGATAAAGGCTTGTTAGAAGTTGAGAAAAATGCTCATAATAGTTCCATATTATAAAAGTAGTTTATCAGCATCATAGAGTTAATTGACAGAGTAAAATTTAAACCAACATAGAAAATCATAAATTCATAAGGTGTTCGTTTCAATGTCCCCACAAGTTATCATCTACCCAACCCATGCAATGAAGAGGTAAAACTGATTATAAACTAGTCGAGCATAATTAATCAAACAATAAATGATAATAATCAAATATTTTCATTTCCTAACAAATAAATAGATCATAAATAACAAAACCAAACTTTTTTGAAAGTTATCCTTTTAAATGTAAAATATAATCCTAGATCAAAATATTTCATTTACTGGTTTCAAAAATAATATTGTGTCGGTTTGTCCTGTTCAAGTGTTTAGAGATTCTTATCAATGACGTTAGCAACACATATTAACCAAAATCCATAATCACTCAACGACCAATCAAAACAATATAATTTTTTTTCTATATCACTAATATATACATGCTTTCGTATATATAATACACTTTACTCATAATCAAGCATTCCATTAAGCTATCTACTAATGAGTTATACTCCCCCAAAGCCAAGATTCTCGCATAACATTCATCTCTGATACTAAATGTAATGAACAGTCTTTTCGACCCTTGAATGTTAACAATAATACATCCACGGTTTTCATGTGTCGAGCACAAGTGTCAGATAGACAAAATGTTAGAATAAAAGAAAAAGAATCGGAACATGGAAGAAGAATACAATATCAAAATGTCACATGTAAAACAATAGTATATAATATCTCAGAAGATTTTTACCAAAAAGAAAACTTTTATATACATACAATGTAACGACCCGTAATTTTCGATAATTAAAATTTGTTAATTTGATAAATTTTGTTATTAATATTAGGAGAAATAGAAATTTGTGGTTTATTAATAGGAAATAATAAACAGAATGAAATGGAATAAGTTAAATTAAGAAATTTATTAATAAAAGAATGAAATCAAGATAAATAAATTTATTGGGATTTTAAATTATAATAAATGTGTACAATTGACAAAAATTCAATAAAATTGAAATATTGTAGTTGATACAAATAAAGATGGAAATTTGAGTATATTAATGTAATGAAATGTAAAACAAATGTTAACTATGTTATTCAATTTATAATTGGTTGAATATAAAGGTTGAAATCAAATTAAAGCAATTTGTTGAAATTAAATTATAATAAATTGGATTTAATTACAGTGAAATTGAACACTGTAATTAGTGCAATAACCAACGTTGAATTGTCATACAAACCTAAATTAAGTCATTGTAAATGTCTAAGTAATTAAAAATGATGAAATTGGTTAGTTTATAAATTTTGAATTAAAAAGTGATTAATTAATTTAATACTAATTTTATTTATTAGTGTGAAAACATCCATTTTGGCGACTGTTTCGGATTTCGATGAAACCAATTTCATCGAATCTGTAACAGCGAATTATTATAGGATTTCAAGTTTGTAGTGACCGGACATGTCATTTGATCGTACGGGCTTGAAACGCCTAAAATCAATTTAATTAAAATCAATTGAAATCAATTTGGAATAAGCTGATTTTAACATAACTTCTACATACGATGGAATTAGGACTTGAAACCTATTCCATTGAATTTCAAAATATTCAAAACATCTATTCTGATATATGGGATTATCCATTTCGTTTCGGAGGCGAAACGGGCTTTTTGGGTTATTTATCGTCCAAAACCCAAATCGAAGCTTGTCCATTCTTTCATTGTTCAGATAATCTTATAAATAGCTCGTTATAAACCCTAATTTATTTCTCATTTTCTTATTTCATTTGTTCGTACGTACATTTTCTTCTCAACTCCTCATTCCAATGGTAGACAAACAAAATTCCTAATTCAATTTCAAATAAAAAAAAAACCAAATCCAAAAGTTAAAACTCCTCAAACTATATCGAATTATACATCGATTCGAAGCCCTAGATGAGCGCATCTCAGACCTGCAATTCATTTTCCAATTCAAATCACCATTTATTCAAAAATTGAATATTTATCCTCAGCCATCCATTTGGGGTTTGACCAACGACGATGGATCGACGATCTGAGGGTACATTTTTGCAGAGAGGACCGAGAGGAGTGCATCAGTGTGATTCATTTGGAAAATCGACGGCTAGATCATCGACAAAAATTCACTAGGGTTTGGGGTTTTCAGCGGCTGCTCATCTTTTCTGTGCGCATAGGTGGCTGGGGGTTTGGTCGTTGGAACGGAGGTCGCGGTGGCATGTAAGGTCGCGCGGGTCAGGGAGGAGATGGCGAGGCGGCGTCTCTGCTTCTCTTGCGGCCGAAGGCTTCATGCAAGCGGTGGTTTCCGGTTGCATGGGTTTCGAGCTAGAGCAAATGGCTGGGTGCATTGATGAGGGAGTGACGTGGCTCGTATGTAGGAGGGTTAGTATTTTAATTCTATTTTATTTAATTTAATTTTAAAAAAATTCTAATATTAATAACTTGTACATATAAGGTCCGATTCATGCGCTGTTTGTTTCGCCGGGATCGTATTGGAATTCTGGACATTCTGACGCTGGTTTGAATGAATTCTGGAATCGTTTAAATTTAGGACTTAGATTGGATTTAAATTCAATTTAAATTAAAAGGTGAGTGTTTTAACTCGCTCACAACTTCTAAAATTTATTATATTAGTTAAATTAAATTTATAATGTGATTAGAAATTTATTTATTTTAGTTTGGTTTATTAAATTGTCATTTCTGGTTAAATTTTACTTTTATCGCATTTAATTATCGTTTAATTTAATATTGAATTTTAATTATGAAATTTAATATCTTTACTAATTACCAGTTATTTATTGATTCATATTGATTGAATTGGATGACTGGATGCTGTATTTCATATTGTTATAATACTACAAGCTCACTTTGGGTTGAAATGTACATACCCGAACGATCTATAGATTAGGGAAAAATCGTTATGGGTTGAAATAATAGACTCGATAGATTTTTGGATTTTTAATATTAATTCGGGATTGCGGTTTGAAATGATATATAACCATAAAATTTTAAATTGCGGATTGAAATGATAAATATCTGTATCACTTGACCCTAGGGTAGAAAATTATATACGGACAACGGATTGGTTACATTAAATGCTTTTAAACCTTGATTTTGAATCCAGTTAATGATATTCTGAAATAAGAATTTGATTTATATAAATTGAATTATTATTGGAAAATCAAGTTTTATGTTGAAACATGAATTGGTTTAAGGGAATTGCTTTAAGAAATTTAATTGAAAGTTTAAAGTTAAATTTTTTTTAAGTATAAATGAAATTCTATCGGAATTAAGCTATTGACTTTGTTTGAAATATAACTTTGAAATATTTTGAAATTGGAGTAATTCGAATTGATATATGGACATCGATATAAAACAATATGAAATTCAATAGTTTATTGAAATTTGAAATTTAAAGGTTTGAAATTTGTTTTGTTGAATTTTAAAATATAAAATGGTCCAAATGTGTTGAAATAAAATGAATGGTTAAATCTGGTATAAATTCCAAATTCATATTTTAATATAAAATTTTTAAAAATATATTATTTAAATTTATAATTATTAAGATTTTCAAATTTATTAAACTATTTAACCAATATTAACTATGTAAACTATTTTCCTATTTTTAAACCAATTTAATTTATTTTCAACTAAGTAAACCAATTTAATTCATTTTAAATCTAATTAATCTATTTTAAATCTATTTAATCTATTTTAATTATATTTAATCTATTTTAATTCTATTAACTATCTTAAGCAATTAAAAAATAATTTAAACCTAATTTAAAAATCTTAGAGTATTTTAACTATTTAAAAATCTATTGAAGCCATTTATAACTACCTAAAGTATTTTTCAAAAAAGAAAATTTCAAACTAAGTAAACTTGATGTGTTTATGTTAAAATTCATTGATTTAAAAGCAAAGACAATTAAATGGTATTATAACCTAAGTTGGATTTAAATTTCGTATTTGATTTAAATACAAAGTTTTGAAATGAGGATTTTAGATTATTTTGAAATTATGATTTTTGGAAGTGAATATAATTTCGAAAGCGATATGGTTTGAATTGAATATGATATTTCGATATCAATATAAAATAATTTTGGAAATGTAAAAGAACCATTCGGTGTGTAATAAGCTACTGGTTGTTAAAGAGATAGGTATCAGATTTTTCATACTCTCTGCCAATACCGAAAACCACTTTAACAACTGTGGACATGGTGGAGATTCCAGAAATTAAGTAGTATGGTTTGGTGAAAGATTTATGTATAGGTCAGACCCTGACTCCCGTGATTAAGCTTAGATGTGACTAAAACAGGAGCCATGCCGGGCGAAGTGAGGTAATTCCTCCTATCGGACATATTTCTTCGATACTGTATTTTGACTTTGTGATTGATTTGGTGGTCACCCCTTGATTTTGATTATAGAAGTGTGTTCCGAGGTAGCGGTAGTAGCAGCTATGCGTTACCACCAGTCCGGATCCGCAATTGGTATATCTAACCTGGCATTGCCTTGAGTGCCGTGTTCACATGCCCTAGTGCGCCTTCTACGAGTTTCTTTTGTACCATACTTATGGAGTGCCCTTTGATAGCCCTCCAGTCTATAGAGGAATTACGGTACTGTATAGACTATGGGAATATATAAAAATGTGTTAAGGAGGATATGGGTAATGCCTTAACTCTATTTTAATATGTTACTTTATTATAGACATATTATAATAGCATATTGTACTACATAGTGGATAGTTTAACGGATCTTTAGGAGATGGAAATCTCAAGCATCTCTTAAGTTATTGCACCCACATTGACATTGGATAGGAGATGTCAAACCCCGTAAACATCTTTGACGTCGTCACACTCATATTTACTATTGAATTTGACTGACATAAGATCTTTTAGTTCTGACCCAAGTGTTTTGTCTTTTTAATTCGCTCGGGTCAGCCTGAGCATTTCAGGAAAACCTTATTTTTGGAGGACGAAGACAAAGATTTGTATGATTATTATTTTTTCCATTATTCCACTGCATTCATACTTTTCCGCTGCACTTGTATATTTATTCTCTTTTATTTGTAACTCTGATTTTTGTATTGTATAAGTATAATTGTTTTGTATTTGTAAACAGCTTCATGAACTGTTCATTTGATTATTATATTTTATCATTCCACTGCGAGATTCTATTTTTTTTCTTTCTCCGCTTTTTCTTATTTACCTCATAACAATCTGTCCTTTTGACTGGTTTGAGTTCGACATGTGTGTCTGCTTAAAAGATCCAAAAAGGCTGGTCGTTAGAATTGGTATCAGAGCTTGATTTAGCGATAACCTTAGCTTTGTGGGGTCTGACTCATATAAAATAGGCTAGTCATACCCCAGAATGAGTCGCTGAGTATGTGTATATATATATGAGAGAGTGCTTATTTGTTAGTGATGTAAAAGGTTTTTATATTGTGTTAATTTGTTCCATTTTATATTTATAAATTCTAGTTGGTGCATAGGACGCTATGACATCGATAGGCATTTCTAAACACTTAATAGGATGGACCGACACAATATTTGTTTTGAAATATAGGTAAATGAAATAATTTTGCCTATTATATATTATGTATATAAAATAATAAATTTTATAAATGATATAGTTGGATGTTATGTAATTTTTTGTTAGGTAGAACAATCCTATATAAATACTGACTGGAAAATAAGATTTACAAATAAAATGAATATAAATTGAAATTTGAGAACTTAAGTTCCGGATCTTTGAAATTTCTTTCAAAAAGGTTTTGAAATATAATATTAATAGTATTTTAAAGTATTTTCTGATATTAATGTTTCAAGATGATTTGAAATAAAATTCTTAAAGAATTTTCGATGGAAATAAGTTTTGTACTCCCCTCTCTGTTGTTGGAAAATAATTCCGGTGATGAGTGCATGCATCATCAACGTTCATTTTCGAGTTTCAAAGTGGGAAGGCCGCGTAGTAATTTTGCTGCACAATTGTTTTGATAGCTTAATCTTGATTTTAAAGCCCAAATATGAATTGATATATATATATATATTGAAAGATATGATTTTATATATTATTTTAAAATAATTGAAAAGGAACCGACATTTAATTCTTAAGTTTCTATTAATAAGAAATATAAATTATTGTAATGAATGGAACCTTGACTATATTAATAATTGAAAACTTATAAAATGAAAATAAGAAATTCGATGTTAAAATAACTAATGAAATAGATAAGAAAATGAAAATTTGAAAACTGCAAATAAAAAGGAAATGGGAAATGGTAATTATTGAACATTTTGTTGAAAAAAATATAAGTGAAACTATGTAACTTTCAATTTCATTCTAAAAGACATTTTCATATAACTTACCGAAATGTAAAAGTTGTAATGTTGAATAGGATATGTAATAGGATATTATACAAGTAAAAACTCAAGTAATGGAAATGTTCAACGGAATTACTTCTATAAATAAGAACTTTGATATTATAGTTGTTATAAACTTAAGTTAATAACTTGGAATGCCACTAATTATATGTAAAAAAAAGTATAATAATGTAAGAAAAATGATGATAAACTTTAGTTGACATTTTAAGCTATTTAAAATCAAATTTAATAGTAAAATCATCCAGCTTATCTCCAAGAGCTCCACCTAAATCTATTAAACTAGCGTGAGAAATAGCACCCGGATCAGTCTGGTAACTAGCGTGAGAAATTCAAATCATATGGATATTTATATTGATAAAACTCTTTAAAAATACAAGTATCTCATAAGACCACACCGCACATAAACATGGACCTGTTTTTATCTTATAATAACCAAACCATTTCTTCTAGAATCCAGTGATGTTATAATAATGTTTAAGATGTGAAATATAAATAATCAAGCAGATGTGACGTATGTGAGTGTACATCACAGCAATAATAGATATACAATTAGAATAGTAAGGGCCCGCTAATTGTGTAGTATTCCATGGAGGAGCCCTCGGTATTTTAAAAATGATCCTCCTGCATAGGGATCATAGATATCCTTTCAAAGCATCTTACATTCCTATTGATGTACATAGGAAATGCATAGCTGGCCTCTAATCAGTCAGGCCAAGTGCACCACTCACCGCATGCATATCGATAGGTATCTCTAGGGTAGAGTTGTCTGCACCCTTGGGTTAGCTAAATCCCTAGTCTATGTATCCTATCTTTGGTTTTAGTTATTATCACTCATGAGGCTACGTCCGACATCCCCGCACATGAGTTAACACTCGAACAGATCTCGGAACCACACATGGATTCTTACATCTCAATAGATCTTGGAATCGCACATGAATTCCCACATCCTAAATAGATTACAAACAACTACATATGTTCAAGAATCTCAAATAGATCTTGAATCTCCATATAGATTCCAGCATCTCGAACCAATCACGAACCTCCTCTAAATCATAGAACCCATATATGATTCTAGAGTGGTTACAGTTTTGATTCATCTCATATACATACACTCCCCCGCTTACTGGACGCTCTAAAACTAATTGATCTATTTTTGAGAAACTCAACTTTGGTTCTTTAAATAAACAAATAATACATAAAAGAAAAGACCACCTCTTAACCTCGAGGTTGAATTTCCTTATCCTTTGTCCTAGAAGAGCAAAATGAGTTGTACGTATAGTATAGCATCACCGACGATACCGTATCATATAATTCTCGTGTTTCTTCTAAATATTTCCATATTTATATTTGGTCAATTTCAAAAATAATGGGAATGATCACATAAGGAAAACTAAGTCCAGCATATTACCATAAACAAGTAATACATAAAGCAAGATCGACATACACAAGAACAATCAAGTCATGTAAACAACTTCTAATCCTATTTTTATTTGATTAATTTTTTGTTAATTAAAACCCCTTTTATTAGTAAAACTACTTTTTTATCTAATAAAACTTCTTTCATTAATTAAAACTTCATCTATTAATTAAACTTCACTTTTCATTTCTATTTGTTTCAATACTCTCAAAAGTATTAACATACTTATCTCAACGGTATAAGTATATTCACAAATCCATAACAAGTTTTACTTACTTTAAACATAGTCAACAAGTGTAAAAAAATGTTACTCAAACATTGTTACTATAAACCCTTTTGCTTTTTAATACTTTAAACTTATATTTTTCTACCCTTTTCCAAAGGTCCCATACTTGTTATTATCTTTAAAATTCCATTATTAAAGATCTAAGTATTTTCCAAAATCATTTAACAATATTTTCCCCTTTAAAATATAATTCAAGGGTTTAAAAACAAATGTTACTAGCGCAGCGCACCATTTATAATAAGCCCAAAACACTTCACACTTAATTATTACCTTTAAACTCCCTTTTAAAGATTATATTACTTTTCAAAATTATAATTGAAATGGTTAAAATTAATTGTTGGTTAAACATCATTATTATAAACCCAAGATCACTTTTATACTTGTCATTAGCTTTAAAACACATCCATTCAAAGATCTGAGTACATCTTCACTTTTAAAACAAGATAATATACCTTTTAATTATTCTTGCACAACCATTCATTATAATATAAGTGTTATAACCCAAAATCCTCTTTAAAATACTTAAAATATGGTTTAAACACTTACTCAAAATATTACTTAACACAAGTATTTTGAAATTTATTTAAAACCCATAAAACAAGTTTTATAATTTAAAACCCTTACTTAAACAATTCATAAATGATTATAAAATCATTCAAATTTCAAACTTTTTTCAAAATACTTTAATAACTTTTCACAAAAACATCTTAAAAAAATTGGAAAAATATCCAAAGTAAAAGTCCTTTTTTACTTTACTACAAAAGGATTTTCAATACCACTTTGTTTAACAATTTCTGTACTTTCCCAAACCTTTAGTTCAAACATAACCAAACATGTGTACAGAACCATCCCATATATTTTTTCATAATATATTCACATTTAAATCAATTTAACAAATGCTAAATACATGGAATTTTCAAAGTGTGTTCATAGCGACAATTTCGCTTCAACATTCGCACACAATTTCCACTATCAAACAACAATATCAAACATGTAAACAAGTCCTGGCCATGATACATGTTTTAGAGAGTTAAAAGAGAGATTGTACTACATATATTGTTGCCACTTGCTTTCAAACGCAAGGAGGAGTCCAATAGTAATAATTTGCATTGTTCTCTATTTTAATTTATGTTTTGTACAATAGACATATATCACAACATAAAAATGAACTGGTGAGTAAACTCACCCAAGTCTAGACCAATCCAAGATGTAATGGATCTTACTAAGAGTGCAACGGCGAAAATCGCATCTTGATCGGAGTTCGTATGAAAAAGCTATTGATTTTATAAGAAACCAGATTTAAACTTTAATTATAATTAACTTTACCTTAATTATCTACTATCCTCTTAATTCCTAAATTTGTGCACACTATACATGCCCAAATCAAACCCACCAAGTCGTCCATATGCACAGAAATCTTGTTGATGGAATCAAACGTCATCGCCTCCGATGATCTTCTCTTCGCTCAAGCTTCGTGACGCACCCAACTATGACTCGTTCGACTCCTACTGGCCAAACCCTAACTATAGCTCCCTACCATGACCTGTAATAGTCACATCTCACCACAGCCATTTTCGGCTCCTCCGACCATCGTAACTTATCTTCTCTCGTCACCACAAACCCTATGGCACCATCAATTCCTCTTTCAGCGCCTCGAATCAATACGTGACCATGGGCTGCTTCGTGTGGCTGTGTATAGTCACAATTTACTATAGGTCACTGCTCCACCCTAAACAACCACCACCACTTCGCCTTCACATGTTAACCCCAAATTCATCTTCGCAATGGCTTATCTCCCCTTCAATCGACCAAAATCCATAACCCTAGTTTCGACATCAACAATCAAGCAACCCCAAGCACAGCCGCATACAAATTGACACATACTGATTTGGAGCTCTCACTCACATGAAGCCAATGAATCCAAAATCTCTCATTTTCATTGCTCCTAGCTCCTAAAACAATTCGAGGAAGAAGGCGACTGTTGTTTATTTTGTTTACAGGCAAATAAAATAAAAGGGAGAGGGAGAGAGTAAAGTGAAGATAAGGGTTAAGTGCTGGTGTACTTATAGAAAAATTAATGATATATTTTAGTTCCTTAAATTAATTTTTATATGTTTTAAGCTCTCACGACTACATAGCACATCTGATCGCCATGAAACTCGTCGATATATAACAACTCATTATTCCAGATCCAACGACACTAGTTTCGTCAAATCTAGGACAGTGCCCCCAAAATGATAATTTCATGCGTCAACAAGAAAAGTTATTATTAGAACCAGTTTAACCCCTTTTAATTATAAATTAAAAGTTTATCATCTTTATTATTATTTAAAAAGAATTTCATAAGCTTTTAAAATCATTTTTGCAAAATTAAATCCACGATTTAGATATTTAAATAATTTCTAAATTTAAGTAAAAAAGAGTTCAAAATTCACGATTATTACACATTGAGTAAAGATAAATCCTCTATTTATAATCATATATTAGTGTATATATTGCTCATGTAATATATGTGTTATAGTGAGTATACTCATTTATCACGAATCTATACATGTTGGTGCTATCATCTTTTGATGATAATGTATATATGTGTATAATAATACTTTTTTCTATATTTATATATAGAGAGAGCTCATGGCTACCGTTTAATGAATAAAGTATTTTCATTATTAATTAATATTATAAAATGATTGTTGTATAAACTAGTTTTAAAATTCAAATATAACAATACAAAGTATACACTTATCATTTTATTAATTTAAAATATAATTCAAAATTCATGGAATTTATAAAAAAAATTCAATACCAAATATTATATATATATATATATATATTAATTTAGACATTATAACTTCTAACTTTAAATAAGTGTATGTATAAGATTATAGCTATATGCATGAAAAATATTTTATAAAAATATATACTTGTTTATTTTGTTTTGAAAATTAAAAAGATTATTTATTACTGATTTCTATGGGAAAATTAATAACTAATAAAAACAATTTTTTTAACCAAAATAATTTTATACCCAAAAAGAGGAATTTTTTTTATGGATGTATGTTAAAGTGTGTATATATCTATATATGTATATATATAATAAGTAATCTACGTTAGACATATTTATATGTTATGTGTGTGTGTATAATATTTACAGATAATATTTTAATAGTACATATGTATCAAAAAAATCTATTTGGGCACAAAAATATAGATACATTTGGTGACCCAATGGATCTCCACCATTGGATTGCCCCATGATTTCCACCTCCCATATAATGGCAAAAAGAACCAGGTCCAGATCTCTTATGTCACCATTTGTGTTTTATTGTATGTCCAAATAGCCTGCCTTATATGTATGTGTATGTCTATATACATATATATATTTATTTTAAAAAATGATTTTGAAATGTATATTAATATTTATTCAAATTTTAGTATATTAAATTTGAATTTTGCAGTTACTAGATTTAATCAAGTCTATGTAGATCTAAATGAAAAATTGAATTTAAATTTTGAATTTAAATTTTGAATTTAATCTTGTAATTGTTTATATTATCATTTACAATTATTTCATACTATAATAAATTTTGTGTATATATATATATTTATGTATAAATAAATACATTGTATAATCACACATTATAGACACATGTACACACTTATCTTATCTTATAATGTATATATTATCACACACATACACATACATATTATATACACACACATATATACTAGATATCATACATATAGAGGGGCTAACATGTCTATTGCAGTGTAGCACTTACATACAGGTATATCACGTACACTATTTATGAAGCACGTACACGTACACACTTATGCTTATATTATACACATACATATATCATATAATACAAGTCAGACAATAAATAAACCATATTTATAAAATAAATAAAATATTAATTTTATTTAAAATTTTTAGATAAGATCTAAATAAAATAAATTTAGACTTCATGGGCCTAATAAAGATTTAAAAGGAATAGTTTTTTCAAAAATTATCCATTTACCTTACTGCATGCTGGCCTATTTCCAACAATATCATAGTATTGTCGTTACATGGATTACCATACATAGCCGGCTTGGCCTTACTGAGAGATCTGAGGTATCTTAGCGTGTGATAGTTAAGTTACATCAGGTTCCATGGTGATTTGTATATGATAGACTTTTCATGTATTACGTAGTACTACGAAAAATATGCTAACTTGTTGGTTGGAGGTGAAGATGAGGGTTGATGTACGGTTTCATTACCTTACATTATATCATTTGTTATTGTACACGATATAGTATGTACCTGTAATCATACAAGTTAGTAATACTTTCTTTTCACTCGGGACTCTATGTTTGACCCTTTTCTTCGTTGTCTCTTTTGTTATTTACTTTTTGAATATGTTGACTTAGAGATTTGGATTTTACTATTTGGAGACGAGTTATAGAACCATGGCTATTGAAACTATGAGTATATCTATTAAGATTTTCGAATATTGACATATGAACTATTACGTATCTTAAGACACGTGGTATATGAAACTTGAAGTACTATTTATAAAATATATCATAATATTAAATATTATGTCTCTTTTGTATGATACGTGTTCAGTCTATTATATGTTTATGTTAATATTATATTTTGTTGCTCCCGTTGTGAGGTTGTGCATGTATGTCTATCAGTATGTGTGTGTGTGTGTGTGATAGATATGCTCTAAGCTGTTTGTTTTAAATACTGCTCTGAACGAACCTTCGTCAATGATACTAATGGAATCTAAGTGCTTCTATGAATGCATTCATTTGTTACGACTGAAGGTCATTACAGTTCATTACATCACTGTCTAGTAGGTGTCCATATCCAATTCTCAAATTGCCTTTGATTGGGGACATCACAAAATTAATGCTTATTCGCATTATTCAATACATATGGTTATAATTGTAATAATAATCGAATTAACATTTCATCGTAAGGATTATTATTTGCATGATATAATGTACTCAAAACATCACTGATACAAACATACACATACATATATTGTAACGATCTCAATTTTGAATTGATTTTAAATTAATAATTTATGTAAGTTTTGGAATAAATTTTGACTTTGGAATTTGAATATTGTATTTGAATTTAAAATTTAATTAAATGACTTAGGAAAATGATTGGATTTGAAAATATTATTGATGTAAATTAAAATTATGAGTAGTTCGTTTCAAAAATATTTTCTTTTAAAATAAAGTGTATATAATACTGAGTAAGAAGATGTATTTATAATGGAATAAATTTTATCAATACAAAATACAAGTGTAAATCTAATTATAAAATATGTTAATATAAATTAATGTGTGATAGTTGAACTTTAAAACAAAGAAATAAAAGTAAGTACTTATAATAGAAATAGAAACAAATTTAGGCAAGGTAATAAAACAAAAACAAAAATATCTAGGAAGGCTTGTAAAGGAAGGCATTAATATATATTCAAGTATGAACAGAAAAAAAGCTTCAACCGGAAAACAACACAAACAAACCATTTCAGCTGAAAAGAAAAAGTGATAAGCAAAAGCTAATAAAACAAAACAACAAACAAAAAAATCTATATATACAAAAGCTAAATGAGATAATGATGCATGTAAACAAAATAAGAAAAAAATACACTTACTAATATCTTCTCAGCCGAAATAGCCTCCATTCATAAAAAATATATCTTTGGTCAAAAATAGTAGGCAGCAAGGAAATCTAATCAAATATATAAAAAAACAAAGAAACCACATAAGTAAATAGCTCCCCTCTGTAAACACTATCTTTCTATATATACATCTACAATATTCTTGATTCGTTCATCAAAAAAAAACTTAGCATTCCAGAATATAAACATCATTGTATTTACAAACTTAAACAAGATTCATTCAACAACAGAGTAAGGTTAAAAGAAGAAGAAAGGAAAACTGCAGTTTTCACAAACAAAGGAATTCTCTATTTTAAAACATTTCAGGTGAGCAAACCTTTAAATGTTTGAATGCTTGATGTTGTTTGTGATGATACTTGAGATGAATCATGAAGTGTTTATGTGCATGCAGGTATATGCGAATGTTTGTATGCAGAGATAACTGTGTATATTTTGTGTCAGGCATATTTGCCTTTGTTGTTCCAGGTTTCCAAAACCTTTTTGGAATTTGATTTCTTCTTCTTAAGTCATTGCTAAAATTTAAAATTTAAACAAAAGATGTTTAAGTTTGAAAATCCTCTAAATTCAAGAAAATACAGTAGTGATTCGAGTATTATGATAAAATCAAATAATGTAATTGGCTGATGCAATCATATAAATTGAATCATTTCAGGAAATCATGATTTTTAAAGCAAAAATCACAATTTTTAGAGCTAGGATTTGAGAGCAGTTCGAGGATGATCGAAAATTGAGTTTCGATCGATTTCAGGTGGCCAGAGGAGTTTTGGGAATCTGGGTTTCGCGTGGAGGTGGAGGAGCCTACGGTGGTGTTGAGAAAAATAGAGCGATGTTCAGTAGATGGACGTGGTAGCGGAGGCAAGAAATTTTTGTTTCTAAACCTAGTTTTGGTCGTGGTCACAATTTTGGTGCGTCATGACTTCTCTCGTGCATCGAGCTGCACATACGTCTGGGGAATGATGGCTTTGGGGTTGACATGTTCGTGACCGGAGGAGGGGATTTTTCGGTGGTCAGAATCATTCAAGTGAGTCAATGATTGGGACGGAGTTCTGTTCGTGATCGCTCGAGCTATGCTCGATTCTGATTGAGGACTTGTTCGAGTTTTTTGTCTATCGGCGTTCGTTGTCGATGAGTTCGTCGACAGGTCGGAGGTCGTTGGAGGTGTAGTGCACGTGCACCGGTGACATTCGTATCTGGATGGAAGCAGGAAGAGTTGCTCGAGTAAATTGAAGTGAAGGCTCGATGTAATGGGAAGTTGGCTCGAAGCAAAATGTATTAGTGGCTCGAGTAAACTGTTTTGTTATAGGTTTTTGTTTAAACCTATCAATGTTTAAGCTTTAAACTTAAACTGAATTTAAAAGTGAAAAAGCAAGTTTAAAAATAAAGGTTTGAAAAACAGGGTTAAAATCTGTATTTAAAATGAATTTGAATTTCAGTTTTTTTTATACATAAATTTTATAAAAGATGAAACGTTTCAATAACTTTAAAGTGTTAAAGTATTTTATAAACTGATTAAAGATTTAAACAGAATCTAACTCGAAAAAGGGTAAGGGAAGACCCGAGTTATACTCGAGTAAACGCAGTGTTTACCTAGGGTTCTATTCTCGAGTGAATTAACTTAATAAAATCTTAAGTTATTTGTTAAACAAAGCTTGGTATTAATGAAGTTAATGATGTTGACAAGTTTAAGTTAAAATATGATTTTAAAATCGTTAAGAGAGAGATTTGCAAACGTAAGATGATCAATAAATTTTAAGTGTGAGTTAATTAAGAATGTAAATTAATTTATAATTGTAGTTAAATAACTGGTTTATGATTAAATAAATTTGTAATTAAAATTTGATATTAATAATCTTGTTTGATTGTTAAATTAAGTATGTTAAATACTTAAATATGTTTTAAATTTAATTATTTTATAAATAAAGTTGAATTATAATTAAAGGTAAAGGTTTTAGAAATGTGATTTAATATTTAATAAAGGGGATGTTTATCTTGAGTAAAATTAAGATTTCTTATAATTCATAAAATAAATTAAAGATTAATTAAGTACTTAATTACTTAAAGTGGATTAAGTGGTTAGGAAAAATCACTTATTGTAATTAATTAAGAATAATTAATTAAATGCTAATTAATTAAGGGTTGATTAATTTGTTGATGAATTATTAAGGGAAATTAATTAAAGGATAATTGAATAATTAAATATCAATTATTCAAAAATAAAAAAAATTGATTAATTTAAATTAATAAACGATTAAAGGACAATTAATCAAACAATTTGAAATCAATTAAAGTTAACCATGATTGATGACTTATCTGATTTAAAATTTATCAAATAATTAATAGAGCTTACGTATGGATGTCTGAATTCTATTGATTGTCGAACTGTTTGATATTCTGATACGTTGTGCTTTGTGCTATGAGTTGTTTTAGTATGATCTGTGATGAATGTAATTTATTTATTTATAATGCGTTCACATTTTCTATTTGTGAATCTGTGTACATAGATAAGCGTTATTGGAATATACCGCTTATCGATATTGTTGTGATTGCAATCTGTGATGACAGAATGATTGTAACATTCCTAAAAATTTACCAAGTTTAATTTGGCAATTAAATTATTTTTTGAAAATAAACTGTGAATTAATTTGAGATTTCTAGAATAGATAAATAATTTTTTGATTATAAATTGAATTTTAATTAGAAATTTAGGGGTAAGTATCTTATAAATAAATAATGGATTTCAAATTTAAAATGTATTAAAAATAAAATAGAAATTAAAGGCTTGAGATTATAAAAAGTCAATAAAAGGTTGTTTTTCTAAATTTTAAATATATTAATACTTGGGGTTGTGATAAAAAGAAAAAAAATTAGTGTACTCATTTTTTTTTAAATATTATTCTTAAGTCAAATCCTCATATATAAATAATTGTAACTGTTGTTAATATGAAATCAAAGTATTTAAATCCATTCCTTTCTTTTTATAAAGTTGAAAAAAAAAATTAAGAAGAAAAAAAATTATGAATGTATGTAAATAGATATACATAAATTTTAATTCAAATGAATTGGGATTTTGAACCTACATTTGAAAATAAATGTTTTTTTTTAAATAAACATTTGGCTTTTAAAATCATTGAGGTGAAATTTATATAATGTAAATGTTGGCTAAAGACAATTATTCTTTTAACATTATATATATACACATACAAATGAACCAAGAAGTATATTTATTTATAAAATAGATATGATATAAAAATTTATAAAAATAATCCTTTGTCTTGTAAAATTGCAAATAGTAAAGCAAATCAACATGCATAGATCCCATAATCATTTCTTCCTACACATGGCATTCAAGATGTTTAATTGAATAAAATAATAAAATTAAAAATTTGTAGCAAACCCTTCAGCTCCCCAAATTCAAATGTATTTAGCCTCCCAAAAATCTGAGAATACAGTAAAAAGATTTGAGTATCTAAAATCACAACACCCAAGAGAAAGAAAATGATGAGAATAGTATAAGCTGAAAAAAAAAGATGATAGAAAAATCAAGATCTGTCTCAAAGAAATCAAGCTTAAGCAAAAATCTTCATTCCAGTTTTCAAGCCTCTAGTTAATCTTTAGTTCATGCAAGTTTCAAAAAAAAATCAAGATAGCTTGAAATTAAAAAATCAAGTGCAAGTCTACTCAAAACAAACTTCAATCTGGAACAAAGCAAATGCCAGTGCAGTTTTCTCTGGGAAAAAAGGAATGAAGGCGAGGCAAAAAAAATTATTTCTTTAAAAATTTGAGTTTAATGTTGTAATCAAAAAATAAAACAAAGATTTAAACAACTTTGTAAATCAATTGCAGGAAAACAAATCAAGATCAAGGCAAACAATCTTCTGGTTTTCAAAACTGCAGGAAGAAAAAGAAAACTTCCCTGTGTATAACAAGAATTCGAAACTGTAAGTAAAATCAAAATGGTTGCTGGCGGTGAACTAAATAAGTAGATGCCACAAGGATAAGCAAATTTTTTTTTTACAACTTGCAGATAAAAGCTTCAAAAAAAAATTAAAGGAAGAAAAAAATATACAGGCTCAAATTCATTCTCTGTTTCTTCCTGTACAACTAACTCCAAGGTGAGCAAACTCACTTACCGTTGCTTTTAATGTTTTGATTCTTGTGATGGATGATGTTATGGGATGTTGCCTAGCTGTTAAATACACTTGCATGCTTATATGTTGAAAATGGATGAGTATTGCTTGTGTTTATGATTAAAATCTGTTGAGGATATGTTTATATATATGCATGTTGTATTTGTGCTCTGTTGTACCCTGTTTAAAAATCTGTATTTTAATCCTTACCTTTTGACTTAGTTATGGATAGGATCTGGTATTAAACAAATGTTGTTTGATTAGCTTAAACTATAAGTTTAAAAATTTAATCAAGTGAAATATAAGATGTTGTCTCTGGAAGCACAGAAAAACATCAGTGCATGTTGATTTTTACCAAAATCCAAACATATTAATTTTGTAATTCAGTTTCATAAATTAAAAGTATTAACTAAAACATGATTTTTAAATCAAGGATCATAGTTTTTAGGAATAGGATATGGGTGCAGTTTGGATGTTGACTAGAAAGGGAAATATTTGGTTTCTGGTGATCTATGTAACTGGAAAGCACGGGGTTCTTCCAAATGGGGGAGGAATGTGAGGAGATGCCGGGAAAAATATTTGTTGGCATTGAAACCATCGGGGTAGTTGCAGATTTGACATTTCTTTTTAGAACCCTAGTTTTTATGGGGTTTGAAGAATCGATCTTTATGGTTAAAATGGTTGATCGAGTGTCATGATCTTTTGGAAATCGATAGATTGGTTGTAGTTGAAGTTGAGCCCGGAGTGGTGGCTCATCAGGAGGTCGGAACTGCGGGAGATGGCCGTTGACAGGGTTGAGGGAGGAACCTGTTTTTCTGTTCTAGGTTATGTTGAGGGGGTGCCAGTCTCGTTCCAGGTAAAGATGAACATGCGAATTTGAATTTGAGCTAGTATCGATTGATTGTTGATCATTATGGGATGCGGGGGTGCTCGCCGACCTGAGGAGATCATCGTTGATGATCGGAGCTCGCTGCCATGATGGGGCACGTGCACAGGGGATGGTGGATATGCAGATGAATTGTTGGATTGGTTTTTTTTTTGGTTGCTTTGTGTTGGTCTCGGGATATTAGAGGCTTTATTCGAAGTAGGATAGGTTTCTACTCGGAGTAACATAGGGGAAACTCGAGTTAACATATTGTTTCAGGTTTCATAAAACAGAAACCTGTTTTATTTTTTTTAAGTTTTAAAAGCAAGTTTAAAATGTAAACCAAGATTTTAAACTGAGTTTAAAATCTGAATTTGAATATGGTTCAAAGTAGTTTGAATCTGAGATTTGAAATAATTTAAGTTTTAAAATTTAAATCTGTTTTTAAACAACTTTTAAGTGTATTAAGTTTTGAATTTAAAACTGAAGTTTATAATTTGTAAAATAAGATTTAAAGTCAGTTAAAACTGTGTTTTTGAAATTTGGATTTGGTTTAAAATTTCAGGTTTTAAAATAAAATATGTTTTTAAATTTAATTTTTTATAACTATTTTAGAGATGGTTTAATGATTTGAATTTTATAATGAAGATGTAGAATGTAAGTAAAGTTTTTTAAAATTTAAGTTAAATCTAGAATGAGGTTTAAAACTGTATTTCAGTTTTGAAATTAAAGAAATTTCTAAGTTGAACTTGTTTTTAAAAATAACTTGGAATGTTTAAAGTGAATTTGTTTTATATCCTTTTAAACTTTTATTTTATAAAATGGATGCTTCTTGAACATGTGAGATAAAAAGAATTTAAATTGTTTTAAACCTTGTTTAGGTAAATTGTATTCATTTTTAAATCTTTAAATTTTAAAAATGAAATTTAAAGTGAAATTTAAAGTTTATTTGGAAACAAATTGTTTTAATACTTTAATGAAGTAAGAAATGTTTTTCTTAAATTAAATTAGAAATTAATGATTTCTATTCATTAAATTATTAAGTTAATTAATCAAGTAATTAATAAATAATTAAATGAAAATAGTAATTACTTAGTAAAGTAATTAAGAGAAAATAATTAAAGGTCAGGGATTGATTAATCAAATATTTGAGATTAATTACTTTAAAGTAAAATTAATTAATGTGGTTAATTAATTAAGATAATTGAATCAAGAAAAATACATTAAGGTTAATTAACTTAAAGTGATTAAGAAATTATTATTAATTAAGGAATAAATATCTATTGTAATTTATTAAGGAATAATAATAAATCTATTGATTAATCAATCAAGGACAATTAATTGTAACTAAGATTTAATTGATTACAATTAAAGGTTAATTAATTACGAAAATTAATTAAATAAATGATTAATAAATGTAGGTAGTTAAAACTTAATTAATTATAGTTAATGATAATTAATCATTGATTTAAAAGATTACTAATAGAAGTAATTATATGAATAATAAATTTATAACCACACGGTTTATTCATCTTAATTAAAGATGTTTGATTGTTATTGGATGTTCTATGATGGATTGATATATTTGATATGTGATGTGATGCTATGTGATGTTTTGTGCTAAGCTGTCATATCTGTGATATATATATATTGCTATGCAAACCCTTTGACCCGTAAAACGACATTTGAGTTTCGATGCGACAGGGAGTCGGATTCCATTTGGTTATCCGAAACCCACATCGAATTGTAATGATTTAATCTGTGCTGATTGATGATGTTGCACTTCTATTGTGTAAAACCCCTGGACCACACTTATACACACACAAATATGGATTTCATGTGGAAATTTGGTTAAGTCCCAGATTTTGAAATTGTTTTAAAATTTAATTTTTAAATCCAAAATAGTTTTGGAATTAGAATTGAAGCTTTTGAAAAATGAATTTCAAAAATAAAAGTTATTTGAATAACTTGATTGAATCTTGAAATTTAAATGAATTGATTTAAATTTGAATTCAATATTTGAAAATTGAATTCTATAATTTGGAAACTTTGGTTTAAAAGGTTATTCAACTTATAAATGGGTTTATATGTGTTTTTAAAATCATTTTAAAAGTGATGTTTTGGAATTTAAATTTAACCCAAAGATCTTAACTTGTATAAATGAAATCGGATTTTTCCAAAAAGAAAACTATTTGTTTTCAAACGATTGAAGCTTTCACATAAGAATGAATTTCCAATTTGTGTTAAAGGATTTCAAGTCTAAAAACGAAAATAGTTTTCCAAGTTTTAGATAAATCTTTGGAAATGTGTTTTGAAAGCTATAAATCTTTAATTTAAAGATTTAATTGGGTTAATCTAAATTGAATGGGAATTGTTTTGAAATCTATATATAGATCTTTGTGATATCGGGTGAAACTTTGTGAAATAAATCTTTTTGTTTAAAGATTTAAAAATGGTAATTTGTTTAACCATTCGAAAGAAAAGATTTGGATTTTTAAGTTGTGACTTAACCGAAATCCCATATCCATATGTTTTTAAATATGGCGCTTACTATTCGGTTTAGCCGGGAGAGGACCTTGTGTCATATAACCCATTCCGAATAGTGATACGACGTTATGGATTGCAATTGAAGACCGGGTATTTGTGAGAACGATAGGATAACCTATCGATTGTCTCTGCACCGAGTAGCTATGGTATAGAGATTCCCTTAGTGATGGAAAGTCCGATCGGGATTGTGGATACCCGGATTTGCAAGGGCTTCTTCGGAAGTGCCTTCGGTTCTGTTCGAACCCGGAACAGACTTGTATGGTTGTATGTCCGACATTACACTTTGAGATATTAAACTGATTTCTATCAAATACATTTCTGCTTGGTGGCGGAGAATTTATTCTCTTAGCTTAACACCCTTCTCTGAGACGCACGAGCTCAGAGGTTATGTAGTTGATATTTATCAGTGATATATTCCCAATTTGGTAGTGTAGCATGCTAAGTGTTGCTGTGTGTTGATGATCATCTGTTGATCATTTGTGATCAAAGCATGGCTTTTGTATAAAGCGTAGCTTTGTGGACGAGACTGCATCAGGACCTCACACCCCGAAAATGGTCGAAACAGGAAAAATGCGGCAAGGTTATGAGGGTCGCGCCCTTTAAGGTGTGTCATTCCCTTCTGGTAAAGGCTGGTATCTTGGTATGGAGCCCGGATACTTACTCATGTGGATACTGCAGATCTATTACTTTGTGATACTTTGTGGTTGTTGGTGCGAGCGCTCGGATAAAGGTCCCAAAGGACCGGGGAATGGCACGCTCGTGTAGTAGTTACCTAGTTACAGAGGTAACCCGGCCTTGTGTTGGCAGAGATCTAACCGTAACGTTAGGTTCTCGGGACGTCCCGCCAGAGGCGATCCCATTGACAGTTGGAAGTTCCTTAGCCTGACCATTTGTTGGAAATCCATTCATCCAATACATGCCTTGTACGGTTTTAGTTGTATTACCTGCCATTCACTTATGGTGGTCACCACTGTTTAGATGATAGCTATAGTAGGCATAGTTCGGAATGTCTATGCTGGCTAGGATTTATATTATACTTTCGAAATGATTTTCTACACTTTGCACTTATTATAATAATATCAAAGAATTTTCTCGTATCAAGCACATTTGACTATCATAAGGAGAAATCTCCTCCAATTCTGCGTTTGCATTGTGTGTGTGGCGGGAGGCCTTATGGTAGTTTCATTTTCTAAAAAGCATTGCGGTTTTATTTTAAATTCTCTTGTTGTTTGTTTTAAAGACCAATTGCTTTTGTTTGCTCATACCAGTCCCATGACTGACCTGGAGTTTATTGTTCCTTTCCTAAACTCTGGGTGCCCACTATTTTCCCACACGGGCAGTCTAGAGTTGGGTTTTCAGATAATCAATAGTAGGTGTAGATTCGATAGCTTTCAGCCTAGGATGTGGCAATCCTTTGCACACCATTCTTGCTTTCTTAGTGAATGTTATTGGGAGTTCGAGCTATTTCTGAATTAGTGTCTTGAAGATGGAGTTCTTTCTTTGAAGACTATTGGAGTTGTTGTTCCGCTGCTGTGTTATCTTTTCTTCACGCTGCTATTATCTTGTATCATACCTCTGATGTATATTGATATTCATTGTATCATTCATGTTGTAACTGAGATTGTATCAACGTTGTATATTGATATATGCTATTCTGTTTCTTCCGCTGTGTTTTACTTAATGTGTTATAAGCTCCGGCGAACCAGGTTCGACGTTTGGATCTGCGGCATTTGAATACGAGTGTCGTATTCGGTGTCGATTTTCGAAGGTCGAGTCAGGGTCGTTACAGTGGTATCAGAGCTTTGGTTAAACTTTAACTCAGGAGTATAACACATTAAGTAGCTCATTAGAGATAGGGTGAAGTATACCCTAGAATGAGTATAATCCCTAGGATATCTGTTCGAATGCCTCAGTAAATTCTCTTACTATCCACTGATAAGTGAGTATAAGTGCGAGAAGAGGACGAGATAGGGACGGGGACGTACCAGTGTAAATGGTCAATACCCTGCAACAGCGGAAACAACTTTCCCTCTCAATCTCCTTTGATTCGATTCTAATTTCTTTTAATTGCTTCGTATCAGCTCCAGAAAGAAGTTTCGGTGTGATGGTGGCCCTACGAATCGTTGTAGAAGATCCTTACTTCGTATCTTCATCGGTTTCTTATCAGCTTTTCGATCTAAACTTTAATGAATTTGAAATTGAAAATTTTAAATAAATTGAAAATTATAAATTGAGTTAAATTGGCTAACAAAAATAAGAATAAATTTGAGTTGTATCGATAAAACAATATCGATCAAAACCAAATTTGAAATCATAATTTCTTGTGTATATCAATGTCCGATGAAGGACAAGTTATATATACCTTAGGGTATTCAGACCCGAATTTTGAATTCGTACCTAGTGTCCGAGAAATTGTAGAAGATTAAATCCATCTATCTATTCTCTGGGATCCGATATATTCTACGAACGATTAGTTATCCCTTCGAACTAATCAATGCCCTTGCATATGCGTAGACCGGTGGACCCGAGTATCTTGTGAAATAATTGTATGAGTTTGTTTTCATATTGTTGATATTCTGATTTGGTAAGTCAAATACAGAATTGATATCCAGTTTGATTCGAAAAGATATTTCTCTATCTTTCATCTTTTCCTTGTTGTCTTCCTTGCAAATTTCGAGGACGAAATTTTTTTTAAGGGGGGGAATCTGTAACATTCCTAAAAATTTACCAAGTTTAATTTGGTAATTAAATTATTTTTTGAAAATAAACTGTGAATTAATTTGAGATTTCTAGAATAGATAAATAATTTTTTGATTATAAATTGAAATTTAATTAGAAATTTAAGGGTAAGTATCTTACAAATAAATAATGGATTTCAAATTTAAAATGTATTAAAAATAAAATAGAAATTAAAGGCTTGAGATTATAAAAAGTCAATAAAAGGTTGTTTTTCTAAATTTTAAATATATTAATATTTGGGGTTGTGATAAAAAGAAAAAAAATTAGTGTACTCATTTTTTTTAAAATATTATTCTTAAGTCAAATCCTCATATATAAATAATTGTAACTGTTGTTAATATGAAATCAAAGTATTTAAATCCATTCCTTTCTTTTTATAAAGTTGAAAAAAAAAATTAAGAAGAAAAAAAATTATGAATGTATGTAAATAGATATACATAAATTTTAATTCAAATGAATTGGGATTTTGAACCTACATTTGAAAATAAATGTTTTTTTTAAAATAAACATTTGGCGTTTAAAATCATTGAGGTGAAATTTATATAATGTAAATGTTGGCTAAAGACAATTATTCTTTTAACATTATATATATATACACATACAAATGAACCAAGAAGTATATTTATTTATAAAATAGATATGATATAAAAATTTATAAAAATAATCCTTTGTCTTGTAAAATTGCAAATAGTAAAGCAAATCAACATGCATAGATCCCATAATCATTTCTTCCTACACATGGCATTCAAGATGTTTAATTGAATAAAATAATAAAATTAAAAATTTGTAGCAAACCCTTCAGCTCCCCAAATTCAAATGTATTTAGCCTCCCAAAAATCTGAGAATACAGTAAAAAGATTTGAGTATCTAAAATCACAACACCCAAGAGAAAGAAAATGATGAGAATAGTATAAGCTGAAAAAAAAAGATGACAGAAAATTCAAGATCTGTCTCAAAGAAATCAAGCTTAAGCAAAAATCTTCATTCCAGTTTTCAAGCCTGTAGTTAATCTTTAGTTCATGCAAGTTTCAAAAAAAAAATCAAGATAGCTTGAAATTAAAAATTCAAGTGTAAGTCTACTCAAAACAAACTTCAATCTGGAACAAAGCAAATGCCAGTGCAGTTTTCTCTAGGAATAAAGGAATGAAGGCAAGTAAAAAAAAAATCATTTCTTTAAAAATTTGAGTTTAATGTTGTAATCAGAAAATAAAACAAAGATTTAAACAACTTTGTAAATCAATTGCAGGAAAACAAATCAAGATCAAGGCAAACAATCTTCTGGTTTTCAAAACTGCAGGAAGAAAAAGAAAACTTCCCTGTGTATAACAAGAATTCGAAACTGTAAGTAAAATCAAAATGGTTGCTGGTGGTGAACTAAATAAGTAGATGCCACAAGGATAAGCAAAGTTTTTTTTACAACTTGCAGATAAAAGCTTCAAAAAAAAATTAAAGGAAGAAAAAAATATACAGGCTCAAATTCATTCTCTGTTTCTTCCTGTACAACTAACTCCAAGGTGAGCAAACTCACTTACCGTTGCTTTTATGTTTTGATTCTTGTGATGGATGATGTTATGGGATGTTGCCTAGCTGTTAAATACACTTGCATGCTTATATGTTGAAAATGGATGAGTATTGCTTGTGTTTATGATTAAAATCTGTTGAGGATATGTTTATATATATGCATGTTGTATATGTGCTCTGTTGTACCCTGTTTAAAAATCTGTATTTTAATCCTTACCTTTTGACTTAGTTATAGATAGGATCTGGTATTAAACAAATGTTGTTTGATTAGCTTAAACTATAAGTTTAAAAATTTAATCAAGTGAAATATAAGATGTTGTCTCTGGAAGCACAGAAAAACATCAGTGCATGTTGATTTTTACCAAAATCCAAACATATTAATTTTGTAATTCAGTTTCATAAATTAAAAGTATTAACTAAAACATGATTTTTAAATCAAGGATCATAGTTTTTAGGAATAGGATATGGGTGCAGTTTGGATGTTGACTAGAAAGGGAAATATTTGGTTTCTGGTGATCTATGTAACTGGAAAGCACGGGGTTCTTCCAAATGGGGGAGGAATGTGAGGAGATGCCGGGAAAAATATTTGTTGGCATTGAAACCATCGGGGTAGTTGCAGATTTGACATTTCTTTTTAGAACCCTAGTTTTTATGGGGTTTGAAGAATCGATCTTTATGGTTAAAATGGTTGATCGAGTGTCATGATCTTTTGGAAATCGATAGATTGGTTGTAGTTGAAGTTGAGCCCGGAGTGGTGGCTCATCAGGAGGTCGGAACTGCGGGAGATGGCCGTTGACAGGGTTGAGGGAGGAACCTGTTTTTCTGTTCTAGGTTATGTTGAGGGGGTGCCAGTCTCGTTCCAGGTAAAGATGAACATGCGAATTTGAATTTGAGCTAGTATCGATTGATTGTTGATCATTATGGGATGCGGGGGTGCTCGCCGACCTGAGGAGATCATCGATGATGATCGGAGCTCGCTGCCATGATGGGGCACGTGCACAGGGGATGGTGGATATGCAGATGAATTGTTGGATTGGTTTTTTTTTTGGTTGCTTTGTGTTGGTCTCGGGATATTAGAGGCTTTATTCGAAGTAGGATAGGTTTCTACTCGGAGTAACATAGGGGAAACTCGAGTTAACATATTGTTTCAGGTTTCATAAAACAGAAACCTGTTTTATTTTTTTTAAGTTTTAAAAGCAAGTTTAAAATGTAAACCAAGATTTTAAACTGAGTTTAAAATCTGAATTTGAATATGGTTCAAAGTAGTTTGAATCTGAGATTTGAAATAATTTAAGTTTTAAAATTTAAATCTGTTTTTAAACAACTTTTAAGTGTATTAAGTTTTGAATTTAAAACTGAAGTTTATAATTTGTAAAATAAGATTTAAAGTCAGTTAAAACTGTGTTTTTGAAATTTGGATTTGGTTTAAAATTTCAGGTTTTAAAATAAAATATGTTTTTAAATTTAATTTTTTTTAACTATTTTAGAAATGGTTTAATGATTTGAATTTTATAATGAAGATGTAGAATGTAAGTAAAGTTTTTTAAAATTTAAGTTAAATCTAGAATGAGGTTTAAAACTGTATTTCAGTTTTGAAATTAAAGAAATTTCTAAGTTGAACTTGTTTTTAAAAATAACTTGGAATGTTTAAAGTGAATTTGTTTTATATCCTTTTAAACTTTTATTTTATAAAATGGATGCTTCTTGAACATGTGAGATAAAAAGAATTTAAATTGTTTTAAACCTTGTTTAGGTAAATTGTATTCATTTTTAAATATTAAAATTTTAAAAATGAAATTTAAAGTGAAATTTAAAGTATATTTGGAAACAAATTGTTTTAATACTTTAATGATGTAAGAAATGTTTTTCTTAAATTAAATTAGAAATTAATGATTTCTATTCATTAAATTATTAAGTTAATCAATCAAGTAATTAATAAATAATTAAATGAAAATAGTAATTACTTAGTAAAGTAATTAAGAGAAGATAATTAAAGGTCAGGGATTGATTAATCAAATACTTGAGATTAATTACTTTAAAGTAAAATTAATTAATGTGGTTAATTAATTAAGATAATTGAATCAAGAAAAATACATTAAGGTTAATTAACTTAAAGTGATTAAGAAATTATTATTAATTAAGGAATAAATATCTATTGTAATTTATTAAGGAATAATAATAAATCTATTGATTAATCAATCAAGGACAATTAATTGTAACTAAGATTTAATTAATTACAATTAAAGGTTAATTAATTACGAAAATTAATTAAATAAATGATTAATAAATGTAGGTAGTTAAAACTTAATTAATTATAGTTAATGATAATTAATCATTGATTTAAAAGATTACTAATAGAAGTAATTATATGAATAATAAATTTATAACCACACGGTTTATTCATCTTAATTAAAGATGTTTGATTGTTATTGGATGTTCTATGATGGATTGATATATTTGATATGTGATGTGATGCTATGTGATGTTTTGTGCTAAGCTGTCATATCTGTGATATATATATATTGCTATGCAAACCCTTTGACCCGTAAAACGACATTTGAGTTTCGATGCGACAGGGAGTCGGATTCCATTTGGTTATCCGAAACCCACATCGAATTGTAATGATTTAATCTGTGCTGATTGATGATGTTGCACTTCTATTGTGTAAAACCCCTGGACCACACTTATACACACACAAATATGGATTTCACGTGGAAATTTGGTTAAGTCACAGATTTTGAAATTGTTTTAAAATTTAATTTTTAAATCCATAATAGTTTTGGAATTAGAATTGAAGCTTTTGAAAAATGAATTTCAAAAATAAAAGTTATTTGAATAACTTGATTGAATCTTGAAATTTAAATGAATTGATTTAAATTTGAATTCAATATTTGAAAATTGAATTCTATAATTTGGAAACTATGGTTTAAAAGGTTATTCAACTTATAAATGGGTTTATATGTGTTTTTAAAATCATTTTAAAAGTGATGTTTTGGAATTTAAATTTAACCCAAAGATCTTAACTTGTAGAAATGAAATCGGATTTTTCCAAAAAGAAAACTATTTGTTTTCAAACGATTGAAGCTTTCACGTAAGAATGAATTTCCAATTTGTGTTAAAGGATTTCAAGTCTAAAAATGAAAATAGTTTTCCAAGTTTTAGATAAATCTTTGGAAATGTGTTTTGAAAGCTATAAATCTTTAATTTAAAGATTTAATTGGGTTAATCTAAATTGAATGGGAATTGTTTTGAAATCTATATATAGATCTTTGTGATATCGGTTGAAACTTTGTGAAAACAATCTTTTTGTTTAAAGATTTAAAAATGGTAATTTGTTTAACCATTTGAAAGAAAAGCTTTGGATTTTTAAGTTGTGACTTAACCGAAATCCCATATCCATATGTTTTTAAATATGGCGCTTACTATTCGGTTTAGCCGGGAGAGGACCTTGTGTCATATAACCCATTCCGAATAGTGATACGACGTTATGGATTGCAATTGAAGACCGGTGGTGAAGACCGGGTATTTGTGAGAACGATAGGATAACCTATCGATTGTCTCTGCACCGAGTAGCTACGGTATAGAGATTCCCTTAGTGATGGGAAGTCCGATCGGGATTGTGGATACCCGGATTTGCAAGGGCTTCTTCGGAAGTGCCTTCGGTTCTGTTCGAACCCGGAACAGACTTGTATGGTTGTATGTCCGACATTACACTTTGAGATATTAAACTGATTTCTATCAAATACATTTCTGCTTGGTGGCGGAGAATTTATTCTCGTAGCTTAACACCCTTCTCTGAGACGCACGAGCTCAGAGGTTATGTAGTTGATATTTATCAGTGATATATTCCCAATTTGGTAGTGTAGCATGCTAAGTGTTGCTGTGTGTTGATGATCATCTGTTGATCATTTGTGATCAAAGCATGGCTTTTGTATAAAGCGTAGCTTTGTGGACGAGACTGCATCAGGACCTCACACCCCGAAAATGGTCGAAACAGGAAACATGCGGCAAGGTTATGAGGGTCGCGCCCTTTAAGGTGTGTCATTCCCTTCTGGTAAAGGCTGGTATCTTGGTATGGAGCCCGGATACTTACTCATGTGGATACTGCAGATCTATTACTTTGTGATACTTTGTGGTTGTTGGTGCGAGCGCTCGGATAAAGGTCCCAAAGGACCGGGGAATGGCACGCTCGTGTAGTAGTTACCTAGTTACAGAGGTAACCCGGCCTTGTGTTGGCAGAGATCTAACCGTAACGTTAGGTTCTCAGGACGTCCCGCCAGAGGCGATCCCATTGACAGTAGGAAGTTCCTTAGCCTGACCATTTGTTGGAAATCCATTCATCCAATTCGTGCCTTGTACGATTTTAGTTGTATTACCTGCCATTCACTTATGGTGGTCACCACTGTTTGGATGGTAGCTATTAGGCATAGTTCAGAATGTCTATGCTGGCTAGGATTTATATTATACTTTCGAAATGATTTTCTACACTTTGCACTTATTATAATAATATCAAAGAATTTTCTCGTATCAAGCATATTTGACTATCATAAGGAGAAATCTCCTCCAATTCTGCGTTTGCATTGTGTGTGTGGCGGGAGGCCTTATGGTAGTTTCATTTTCTAAAAAGCATTGCGGTTTTATTTTAAATTCTCTTTTGTTTTAAAGACCAATTGCTTTTGTTTGCTCATACCAGTCCCATGACTGACCTGGAGTTTATTGTTCCTTTCCTAAGCTCTGGGTGCCCACTATTTTCCCACACGGGCAGTCTAGAGTTGGGTTTTCAGATAATCAATAGTAGGTGTAGATTCGATAGCTTTCAGCCTAGGATGTGGCAATCCTTTGCACACCAGTCTTGCTCTCTTAGTGAATGTTATTGGGAGTTCGAGCTATTTCTGGATTGGTGTCTTGAAGATGGAGTTCTTTCTTTGAAGACTATTGGAGTTGTTGTTCCGCTGCTGTGTTATCTTTTCTTCCCGCTGTTATTATCTTGTATCATACCTCTGATGTATATTGATATTCATTGTATCATTCATGTTGTATCTGAGATTGTATCAACGTTGTATATTGATATATGCTATTATGTTTCTTCCGCTGTGTTTTACTTAATGTGTTATAAGCTCCGGCGAACCAGGTTCGACGTTTCGATCTGCGGCATTTGAATACGAGTGTCGTATTCGGTGCCGATTTTCGAAGGTCGAGTCAGGGTCGTCACAATGATGCTGCACTATTGTGTTAAACCCCTGGACCACACCATACACACACTAATATGGATTGCATGAGAAAATCGGCTAAGTCACATATTTTTAATAATTTTAAAGATTGAATTCTTGAATCCAAAATAGTTTTGGAATTTGGATTGAAAGCTTTGAAAATAAAAGTTATTTTAAATAACTTAATAAAGTTTGAAATTTAAATAGTTTGATTTAAATTTGAATTCAATATTTGAAATTGAATTCAATATTTGAAATTTAATTCAGTGATTTGGAAATTATGGTCTAAAAAGATTATACAAGTTATAAAGGTGTTTATACGGCTTTTTAACCATTTAAAAAATATGGTTTTGGAAATTCAAACTTGAATCCAAGTTTTATACTTGGATGGCTTTAACTGTGTAAATTGAAATCAGTTTTCCCAAAACGAAAACTATTTGTTTTAAATAAATAATAGCTTTCATAAAGAGAAAGGATTTCCAATTTGTATACTAAAGATTTCAGGTTTGAAATGAAATTGTAAACAGTTTGGGTAAAACTATTAATTAACCTTTGTGAAGACGATTGAATCTTGTTTTGAAATCAAAGAGAATTTTTAACTGGTGTATCCTTTAAATACAAGATTCGAATTGGAATTTGAAAGTTATGAAATAAATCCTTAATTGAAAGATTGGATAGTTAATCCAATTTGAAATAGAACTGTTTCAAAAGCTATAATTGGATCTTTGTGAAACTGTGTAACGACCCGCTATTTTCAACCATTCGCATCCGCACATGTCGGACTTGAATTGCTCAAAATACCGCGTTGTAAATAAAATTTGGAAAATCTTAGAATATACAGTAAATAAATGGTCATAGATCACAGACACAGAGTAAATAATAATGCAGCGGAAGTAAAAGGGATAGTAGTTCATGAAGCTACTATATAATAATAAGATACATAAGAGTTAAACAAAATACAACAGAAGAGTAATAAGATACATAAGTTACAAATCAGAATAGATCACTGAAATCACTGAATACTGAAAGCAGAATATATACCTGGATCTTCAAGAAAAGCTCGAACTCTGAAGGTGAGTCTTGAATGCTGAATCACTCAATCTGACTTGAGCGTAAAGCAAAACAGAAAACACTCGAGTCAAGACATAAATACTTATGAACTATAAATCAACTCAAGTGAACAGTAACAAAATGCATCAGTAACTTAAAGGATGCTTGGGATCGCCCATCCTTTAAGGATCTGTTAAACTATTTACTATGTAGTGATATTGCGCTATTATAATAATGTTTACAGTAAAATAAACATACTTTAAAATAGTGTTCCGGGCTTACCCATATCACCCTTCACATATAATAGTCCCAGTAGTCCATCCAATATCATGATATCTCCAGATCGGGAAACTATAAGAGGATACCACACGGGCTACGGGAGAAAAACAAACTCGTAGTAAAGGCTTGGTATGGTAGGTGACACGGCACACAAGGCAATGCCAGGGTAGATATACCAATTACGCACATGGGCTGGTGGTAACGCAGCAGCCACATACGCCCACCTCAGAACACACTCCCAATCAAAATCGGAGGATGGCCATCTAATAAATCACCTGTAAGAGTATAGTATCGAAGGAATGTGTCCGACCAGAGGAGCTACTCTTTTGGCCCGAGATCGCTCCTGTTTTAGCCACCTTATGCCAACTCACGGGAGTTGGGTCCACGTAATATACCTCAAGAACGTCGCCACCATCCTACTTCATTCTGGAATCTCCACCGCGTGCACAGTTGTTAAAGTGGTTTTCGGAGATGCCAAAGAGTATGACAACTTCCGATCCCAATCTCTTTAACAACTAATCATTATTATAATGCCGTGGTCATTTCAAAATAGTTTATATTTCAAAAATCAAATCATTTCATTTCAAAATTATATCCCTTTCAAAATAGTTATACTTCGAAACCAAAACCATTTTATTTCAAAACTATTTATTCAATCAAAATAGTTTATACTTCGAAACCAAAACCAATTTTATTTCAAAACTATATTCAAATCAAAATAGTTTATCATGTCCACTTCAAACATATATTCACCTTTAAAAAAATTCGTCATGCTTTCAAAGTGTAACTTTTTCGAAACCAAAATACTTGAAATCATTACACTTTGAAAATCATAACATTCTGAAATCATACATTTGAAATCATCCTTTAATTCTTTACACTTTACAAATTTATTCCATTAAGCCAAAATTTCAAATTTCCAATTTAATTCAATTCAAACCATTAGTTTCAATTCAATTTAGTTTTCTAACAAAACATTTCAAATCTTATAAATTTCAAATATAGATTTCAAACCTTATAAATTTCAAATATAGATTTCAAATCTTATAAATTTCAAACCATTAGTTTCAATTCAATTTAGTTTTCTAACAAAACATTTCAAATCTTATAAATTTCAAATATAAACTTCAAATATTCCTTTATCAAATAAATCAAAATCAAATATTATTCCACGTTCATATTCTTTATTAAAATAAAGATCAAATCATTTCCAAACCATTTCAAAGTCATTAAAATATCATATCCTTTCAAAATCTCATTATTAAATCATTATTTGAATTCGAATTCAAATTCAAATACTCAAATTTAAATATCATTTTTAAATCAAATAAGTCATTCATTTATTATTTCAAGTATAGTTACAAAATATATTAAAAATTCCATTCAAAAATTCATTTATCTCATTACATTTCATTCCATTTAACACATAACTGTAACGACCCGTAAATTTCGACAATTTAATTTGTTTATTTAATAGGATTTTTGTAATTTATTTTAGTAGAAACAATAAAGGGGATAAATAAATGTTAAAATGAAGGCTAAAATAAATTATGTAAATGGTGACTTAAAACCTATTTATAGAAATTTGAATAAAATCCAAATGAATTAAGTTGAAAAAGAATTCTTACCTGGATATAAAAATTTAATATGAGAAATTAATGAACATATTAAATTGAGTTAATGCAATAAAAGAGTGTAAACGGTAATTGAATAAATTAAGGAATCATGTTGATGCAAGTTAATAATTTATGACTTGGATGAAATTCCAATTCAATAAGATCATTTAAATTTTATGATTGGATTTTAAATGGAATATGAGAAAAAAAATGTAAGGATTTAATTAATATATATGTTATTTATTCAGGGTATTGAATAAAATTGGGAATCCAATTGTAATAAATGGTAATAATGTTGGTATTAGCTAATGAATTAAATTTTAATGCAATACCCATAAATGAATGGAATGAAATGAATGTATGTAAATGTATACTAGGTTATTTATCAAATAGAAGGAAAGAAAAGTAAATATCGAATTGATTGATGAATAAATATGCATCAAATAGTAATTGAATGTAAAGTTAATGGTAATTGTATAAAATCAATATAAGATAAAGAATTGCAATAATTGTAGGCTGACAATAAGGTGTGAATGGGAAAGTGATTGTATGGTAAATGAATGGAATTCAAATTTATTGGAAAAAAAATAAATGGGTACTTAGTAATAAATTTAAACGGACTTAAAAATGGAATTTATTTAATTAATAGATATAACGGATAAGGATATACTTATAAATGTGGGATTAAGAGTTTTTACCATAACTATTATGAGTTATATACTTAGTTCCTTCAATTAAATCGGAAATCATTGTAATAAATATAAATTAAATGTTACGATAAATAAATTAAGGTAACAAATGGGGAATAACGTAAATGTTCTTCATAATATGATGATATGTGAATAAAAAGAATGGAAATAAAGTTTCATTAATATCGGAATTTAATTTACTATAAAATGTTTAATTGCAATCAAATGTGTTAAATGTTTAAACGGGAATCAAGCTTTATGTATTTATTTGGATTTATTGCAATTAATTTAAAATTAAATATAAAATTTTACATTAATTGGAAATTTAGTTGAAAACGGGAAATATTTATGTGATAATCTTAAATCCAATGGTAGATCCATCTATTTGACAGGAATGAATGGAATATTAACTAATTTATTTAACTAAACGAAATTTTAGGATATTGTTTATAATTTGTGAATTTAATGGAATTAAAGATTTATATTGAAATTTTAAATTTACCTTCTTTAATTTGACATCTAAACTTGTTGGAATTTTGTAACTGATTAAGAATTTTTAAAAGTGATAAAATAGGTCAATTTTAGAATCTAAAAATATAAATTGCATTTTATTTATTTATTTTTGAATTTATTTAATTGATATAAAAAATAGCCATTTTGGTCACGGACTCGGATTTCGACGAAACCAGTTTCATCGAATCCGTAACAGTGAATTATTGTATGGTTTCAAGTTTCGTAGCGATCGGACTTGTCGTTTGATCGTGCGAATGCGGAACGCCTTGAACTCGATTTAATTGAAATCAATTTGAAATCAATTTGAAAATATTGATTTCAGCATAACTTCTTCATACGATCGAATTTGGGCGTGAAACTTTTTCCATCGCGTTCAAAATGCTTTAAAATACCTATTTCGATATATGGGTTTACCCAATTTCGTTTCGGGGTCAGAACGGGCTTTTTGGGCCATGTTAGCGTTAGCACAGTTGTTTATCCGATCCATCTATTTAAATCTCTAACCTACCTATATGAACCCAATTATAAACCCTAGCCTCCATCTATTCTCATTTTTGTTTGTGCGTTCATTTTTCTCAACTCCTCCTTTCCAATGGCTGCAAACCCTAGATCCAACTACAGTTCAAAATCAAAAGTCAAAATTCAAAGTCCTTAGAAAATTCTCAAAAAAATATATGTTGAAGCTGTGATGTATACGTCACAGATCCATGATTCGTTTTTCGATTTGAAGCTTCGTTTGTCCTGGAATCCATGATTTGTTTACGGCCATTCGTTTTGGGTTATTGGTTTCGACGTTGGATCTTCTATGGTTTGGCGATCGGTCGGCACTGGGGGTAGAGGAGGTTAGGAGCGGTTGATCTATGGGTTTCGTTGTGGTCAGAACGTCGTATTTTGGCCGTGGACTCAAACCCTAGGAAGCGACGGCACTTGCAGTTTCGGGGGTGATGGGCGTGCGCGCTTTACTGGTGGGCTCGGCCATGGATGGGAAGCATGGGGGTGGGTCCAGATCTGGGCCGAGGCGAGTATGCGAGCGGCTTCAGGTGGTCAACGGCGAGTTTGAACGTATGGCAGTGGCGGCGTGTCCCTGAAGCAAATTTAGGGTTTTCGGTTCGCGTATAGGTCTGGGTGAGCCTTGATGACGTGGATTGTAAAGGGGGTGTGAGTTGTTTGTTTTAAATTTAATTTCAATTTCAATCGCTCTAAATTTAATAACTTCGCATACGTGATCCATTTCACGCGCGATTTTTTTTTTTAGGATCGTAATAAAATTTCGGACTTGATGAAAATGGTTTGAACGAATTCTGAGACCGTCGAATTTTGGGATTAAATTGGATTTGAATTCAATTTAAATCCCAAAGGTGAGTGTTTTAACCCACTCACAACTTCTAAAATTTGCTATGTCTGTTAAATTGACTTAAGATATGAGTAGAAATTTATTTATGACTGTTTGGCATGTTTTATTCATCATCTCTGTTAAATCGCATTTATTTAATTTAACTGTTAATTAATTTTATTTTTGCATATAAATTGACAGTTAAAATTTATTTATTTGCATATAAACTGATAGTTAAACAGTTAATAAATTTATTTTTGAATATAAACTGTTAGTTAATAACTGTTATTTATTACTTGTTATATTTTATATCCTATATATCGATGATTGGTTGAATTGATGAAGATTGCAATAAATTGGTTGATGATCGATATTGGGTGAATGGATGATGTGTTCTACATTTTATAAACTGCAACTTATTATGTATTTTCATTTCATTCGGGATTGCGGTTTGAAATGATATATAACCGTAACTTTTATTTTTAAATTGCGGATTGAAATGATAAATATCCGTATCACTTGACCATAAGATAGAAAATTATATACAGACACCGCGGTATATATATATAATTATTTTTGAAATGATTTTTTTTCTAAGGTTTGGATAGGATACGGTTAATAAATATAAATTTTGATGTTTTATAAAATCTTGTTTTATATATACATCTATAATTAAAGTATTGAAGTTAAGCTATGTATGGATTTGTTAAATAAAATAAATAAGTTGAATAAATGGAGTTTGATTATTTTATATGGTTAAGTACATGTTAAGATATTGGAAATATATAGAATTTTAAATGATTTAAATCAATTAAGATGGGGAGTTAAATTGGAAAATTTATTTGGAATTGAGCTTAATTAAGAATTTAACTTCATAAGTTGACGTAAAATTTATTAACTTGAAATTTTAAAAAGGTATGATATTTATAACTGAAATTTTATTCAAGATGGATTAAATGAATATTTCTAGTATAAATAAATTGGAGGAAATTTTGATAGTTAAAAGTAATTTGAGTTTTATTTAAAATGATTTCGGATTTATTATGCCAATATTTCAAAAGTAAAATAGGACTTTAAATTGTTGAATTGAAATTTCCAACCTTAGTTCCAATTGTTTAATATTCAAAGTTTGAAATATATTGAAACTGAAGTGGTTTATTGAAACTGAAAGCGATTTTTAATTTATGGATTTTGACTTAATCTTAAATGAAATAGACGGTAAGTCGTGGAAATTATTTTATTTTATAATGTAATAAAATCAACTATTTTATTCTATATACTGTTGAATATCCAAAACCATTCAAGTTTTAGAAGTTATGGTTTTAAAGTTATGAATTTCGAAGTATTATGTTTGAAAGTTATAATCCAAATGTTTGGTTTTCCAGATATTATAAATTTTAAGCAGTATGATTTTGGAAAAGAAATATATTTGAAATAAAAAATGATATTAATGATTTGGGTTTTATAAAAATAATATCGAAATGGGTTGTTTTCGAAATGGGAATGATATCGTATTTATGGGTTTTGAAATGGATAATTATTTTCTAGTTTTAAAGTATAACTATTTTAAAGACCACGGTGTTATAATAACGTTTGGTTGTTGAAGAGACCGGCATCGGAAGTTGTCATACTCTCTGCCAACCCCGAAAACCACTTTAACAACCATGTAGGCGGTGGAGATTCCAGAATGAAGTAGGATGGTGGTGGCGTTTCCTTAAAGGTAAATACGTGGACCCGACTCCCGTGAGTTGGCATAAGGTGGCTAAAACAGGAGCGATCGACGGGTTAATAAGGTAGCACCTTTGATCGGACACATCCCTTCGATATTATACTTTGACTTCGGATTGATTCAGTGGCCACTTTTGATTTTTTTTGGGGTGTGGCTCGAGGTGGGCGGTAGCTACGCGTTACCACCGACCTGGAAGTGTAATTGGTATATCTACCATGGCATTGCCTAGTTGTGCCGTGTCACCTACAGTATCGAGCCTTTACTACGAGTTTCTATTTGTGTCATACCTATGGAGTATCCTCTGGTAGCCTCCCGATCAGGAGGTATTACGGTACTGTATAGACTATTGGCATTATTTTTGTTAAGGGCTATATGGGTAACCCCTTAACTCTATTAAAAAGTAAGTTTATTTTACAATTAGACACTATTATAATAGCGAAATATACTACATAGTAAATAGTTTAACGGATCCTTAAGAAATGTAAATCCCGAGCATCTTTTGAGTTACTGCACTCATATTTATTCCAGTTAATTTAACTTGCATAAGATCTTTTAGTTCTGACTCGAGTGTTTTGTCTTTTCAATTCGCTCGAGTCAGTCCGAGCATTTCAGGATCGAAGACTTTAGATCTGGAGGACGAAGACGGAGATTTCTACTATTATTATTAATTATATTCCACTACACTATTTAATTCCGCTGCATTGATTATGATTGGTATGTGAACTCTGATATTTATTGTATAAAGAAGAATCAAATGTTTGTGAACAGTTTATGAACTGTACATTTATTATTATATTTTATCCTTCCACTGTGAGATTCTATTTTGTTTTTCTTTCTTGTTTTTCCTTATTTACCCCATAACAATCCGCCCGTCCGTATGGTTTGAATTGGCACACGTGTCGATTTAAAGCGTGCGAAAAGGCGGGACGTTACATCTGTTATCAGAGCTTTGGTTTAGCGATAAACCTTAGCTTTGTGGGGTTTGACTCTTTACTAATATGGTAGTAATACCCTATGGGAGTCACTGAGTGTATATATGAGAGAGCATATTTGTTAGTGTTATAAAAAGGTTTTATATTGTGTTATTCTGTTCCGTTTTGTATTTATAAATTCTGGTTGGTGCATGGGACGCTGTGACATCAATTGGGATTTCTAAACACTTAATATGACAGACCGACATAATATTTGTTTTATATAGGTGAATGAAATAATTTTGCCTATTATATTTTCTATATATAAAATAAAAAAATTCAAATGATATCTATATTTGGCTGCAATAGATTGGTTGTTAGGTAATAAAGTGTATAAATAATAATAGAAATAAGATTAAAAAATAAAATAAATGAAATTTGGAGATTTAGAACTTAAGATCCGGGGTTTTGAAATTTCTTTCGAATAAATTTTGGAATATAATAATATTGTTTATAAGTATTTTTTGATATAAATATTTAGTATAAAATTCGGAAGAATTATTTTAAAGAAGATTTTGGAGAAAATAAGTTTTGTACTTTCCTCCCTGTCGTTGGAAAATAATTTCGGTGATGGCGGCCGCATCATCGACTTTCATTTTCGAGTTTCGAAGGGGGAAGGCCACTGTAGTAGTTCTACTACAGATTCATTTTTGAAAAAAAAATATATAAAGTTTTAATTGCTTTAAATATAATTAGAGATATATATGTTGTAAGAATATATCTATCTATTATTTTAAAATAATGTGAAATTTAACACGGTATTAAATTCTTAAATTTCCATTGATTAATTGTTTCAATTATTGTAGTGAAGTGAAAGGTAAGTAATTAACAATAGAAACCTCTAATTTAGGTAAGAGATTTAATGCTAAGTTATTAATGGATTTAAAGAAATTTGAAATTGTAACTTATATAAGCAAAGTATAGTATTTTTGAACTGTAATTTAATTTAAAGAAATAAAACAAACTTGTATAACTTTCAATTACATCCTTAAATAACATATATATAACTTACCAAATATTAAAAGTTGAAATGTTTATTAAGAGATTTTAATAGAATATTATACAAGTAGAAATTTGAAATAATGAAAGTATTCAAATAAATTGATGTTAAATGGGAATTTAATGTTATAAACTCAAGTTATAATTGAAATTTTACCAATAAATATAATTAAAGGTAAGTATGACAAATAGATGATCATAAACTTAAGTAATTAAAGTGTAAATCAATGAGGTCATGCAATAATAAATGAATGAATAATGGTAATTAGTAAATGAAAAAAATGAATGTAATATAATAAAGAGAAATTGTAAACTTAAGTAAAGGGGTTGAAGTTATTTATAAATAAAATTGAAAGAAATAAATGAAAATAAAAAGATAAACCGGTATATAAATGAAAAGAATCATTGAATGAATGAAAGAAAGGAAATTAAAGAACTAATGTATGAAACAAAATTAATAATAAGTAAATTTGATTTGAATTATGTTGTTTGGTTTATGGTTGTTGGGGTAAGGATACTTTAGATTTGTGTGGATGGGTGAATAACCTATTTACTTTTATCTAAGACTGTTGAGTAAATGATGCGCTAGTAGTTTATTCTCCATTCCGTACAATATAAAAGTTTGAACCCGAACAACTATTTGTTTGTTTGGTTGAATGGTTGCTTTGAATTTGTTGTGTATGCTGTTTGTTGAAATTGATGGTTGTTGTATCGATTTGTTGTTAGTGATTGAAACCACCTAAATACTTCATTTTTATAAATTTTTAACCTTTGGATTGTATAAGTGAAATGCAGGTTATGGAAGCAATTGCTATTGCTTTTGGTTCCATAAATTGAGCGTAAATTGCCCAACAAATAGGTACGTTTTCAGATTACAGTTTATAGCGCTATTTTATATTTTCCCGGGTTGGGATATAATATTTGGATAGTATATGTAATATAATTGTTATATTTTATATTATATTTTCTTCCGAGCCTCTCCGTACAAAGGAGACTCTGCCAAAATTTTCCATAAATTTTGGACTTAGAAAAATTTGAAAATGTTTACAAACTTTAACAATTTATGTATAAAGGATTTAAATGGGTATAAATTGGTATATTTTATGTTAAATTATTTTATTTTGTAAACTTATTTGTTTATAAATTTAATTAAGAAAGATATATTGTTTTCTTATTTCTTCTTTTCCCTTCTTTTCCTTTTCGGGGACGAAAAGTTTTGAGTGGGGGAGAGTGTAACGACCCGTAAATTTCGACAATTTAATTTGTTTATTTAATAGGATTTTTGTAATTTATTTTAGTAGAAACAATAAAGGGGATAAATAAATGTTAAAATGAAGGCTAAAATAAATTATGTAAATGGTGACTTAAAACCTATTTATAGAAATTTGAATAAAATCCAAATGAATTAAGTTGAAAAAGGATTCTTACCTGGATATAAAAATTTAATATGAGAAATTAATGAACATATTAAATTGAGTTAATGCAATAAAAGAGTGTAAACAGTAATTGGAATAAATTAAGGAATCATGTTGATGTAAGTTAATAATTTATGACTTGAATGAAATTCCAATTCAATAAGATCATTTAAATGTTATGATTTGATTTTAAATGGAATATGAGAAAATCAAATGTAAGGATTTGATTAATATATATGTTATATATTCAAGGTATTGAATAAAATTGGGAATCCAATTGTAATTAATGGTAATAATGTTGGTATTAGCTAATAAATTAAATTTCAATGCAATACCCATAAATGAATGGAATGAAATGAATGTATGTAAATGTATACTAGGTTATTTATCAAATAGAAGGAAAGAAAAGTAAATATCGAATTGATTGATGAATAAATATGCATCGAATATTAATTGAATGTAAAGTTAATGGTAATTGTATAAAATCAATATAAGATAACGAATTGCAATAATTGTGGGTTGATAATAAGGTGTGAATGGGAAAGTGATTGTATGGTAAATGAATGGAATTCAAATTTATTGGAAAAAAATAAATGGGTACTTAGTAATAAATTTAAACGGACTTTAAAATGGTATTTATTTAATTAATAGATATAACGGATAAGGATATACTTATAAATATGGGATTAAGAGTTTTTACCACAACTATTATGAGTTATATACTTAGTTCCTTCAATTAAATCGGAAATCATTGCAATAAATATAAATTAAATGTTACGATAAATAAATTAAGGTAACAAATGGGGAATAACGTAAATGTTCTTCATAATATGATGATCTGTGAATAAAAAGAATGGAAATAAAGTTTCATTAATATCGGAATTTAATTTACTATAAAAAGGTTAATTGCAATCAAATGAGTTAAATGTTTAAACGGGAATCAAGCTTTATGTATTTATTTGGATTTATTGCAATTAATTTAAAATTAAATATAAAATTTTACATTAATTGGAAATTTAGTTGAAAACGGGAAATATTTAAGTGATAATCTTAAATCCAATGGCAGATCCATCTATTTGACAGGAATGAATGGAATACTAACTAATTTATTTAACTAAACGAAATTTTAGGATATTATTTATAATTTGTGAATTTAATGGAATTAAAGATTTATATTGAAATTTTTAAATTTACCTTCTTTAATTTGACATCTAAACTTGTTGGAATTTTGTAAATGATTAAAAAAATTTAAAAGTGATAAAATGGGTCAATTTTAGAATTTAAAATATCAATTGGATTTTATTTATTTATTTTTGAATTTATTTAATTGATACAAAAAATAGCCATTTTGGTCACGGACTCGGATTTCGACGAAACCAGTTTCATCGGATCCGTAACGGTGAATTATTGTAGGGTTTCAAGTTTCATAGCGATCGGACTTGTCGTTTGATCGTACGAACGCGAAACGCCTTGAAATCGATTTAATTAAAATCAATTTGAAAATATTGATTTCAGCATAACTTCTTCATACGATCGAATTTGGACGTGAAACTTTTTCCATCGCGTTTAGAATATTTAAAAAGACCTATTTCGATATATGGGTTTACCCAATTTCGTTCCGGTGTCAGAACGAGCTTTTTGGGCCACGTTAGCGTTAGCACGGTTGTTTATCCGATCCATCTATTCAAATCTCTAACCTACCTATATAAACCCAATTATAAACCCTAGCCTCCATCTATTCTCATTTTTGTTTGTGCGTTCATTTTTCTCTACTCCTCCTTTCCAATGGCTACAAACCCTAGATCCAACTACAGTTCAAAATCAAAAGTCAAATTTTAATGTCCTCAGAAAATTCTCAAAAAAATATATGTTGAAGCTGTCGATGTATACGTCACAGATCCGTGATTCGTTTTTCGATTTGAAGCTCTGTTTGTCCTGGAATCCACGATTTGTTTACGGCCGTTCGTTTTGGGTTATTGGTTTCGACGGTGGATCTTCTATGGTTCGGCGATCGGTCGACACTAGGGGTAGAGGAGGTTAGGAGCGGTTGATCTATGGGTTTCGTTGTGGTCAGAACGTCGTATTTTGGCCGTGGACTCAAACCTTAGGAAGCGGCGGCACTTGCAGTTTCGGGGGTGATGGGCGTGCGCGCGTTACTGGTGGGCTCGACCGTGGATGGGAAGCATGGGGGTAGGTCCAGATCTGGGCCGAGGCGAGTATGCGAGCAGCTTCAGGTGGTCAACGACGAGTTTGAACGTATGGCAGTGGCGACGTGTCCCTGAAGCAAATTTAGGGTTTTCGGTTCACGTGTAGGTCTGGGTGAGCCTTGACGACGTGGATTGTAAAGGAGGTGAGTTGTTTGTTTTAAATTTAATATCAATTTCAATCGCTCTAAATTTAATAACTCTCGCATACGTTATCATTTCATGCGCGATTTTTTTGTTAGGATCGTAATAAAATTCCGGACTTGATGACGCTGGTTTGAAAGAATTCTGAGACCGTCGAATTTTGGGTTTAAATTGGATTTGAATTCAATTTAAATCCCAAAGGTGAGTGTTTTAACCCACTCATAACTTATAAAATTTTCTATATCTGTTAAATTGACTTAAGATATGAGTAGAAATTTATTTATGACTGTTTGGCATGTTTTATTCATCATCTCTGTTAAATCGCATTTATTTAATTTAACTGTTAATTAATTTTATTTTTGCATATAAATTGACAGTTAAAATTTATTTATTTGCATATAAACTGATAGTTAAACAGTTAATAAATTTATTTTTGAATATAAACTGTTAGTTAATAACTGTTATTTATTACCTGTTATATTTTATATGCTATATATCGATGATTGGTTAAATTGATGATGATTGCAATGAATTGGTTGATGATCAATATTGGGTGAATGGATGATGTGTTCTACATTTTATAAACTGCAACTTATTATGTATTTTCATTTCATTTGGGATTGCGGTTTGAAATGATATATAACCGTAATTTTTAGTTTTAAATTGCGGATTGAAATGATAAATATCTGTATCACTTGACCATAGGATAGAAAATTATATACAGGCACCGTGGTATATATATATATATAATTATTTTTGAAATGATTTTTTTTCTATGGTTTGGATAGGATACGGTTAATAAATATAAATTTTGATGTTTTATAAAATCTTGTTTTATATATACATCTATAATTAAAGTATTGAATTTAAGCTATGTATGGATTTGTTAAATAAAATAAATAAGTTGAATAAATGGAGTTTGATTATTTTATATGGTTAAGTACATGTTAAGATATTGGAAATATATAGAATTTACATGATTTAAATCAATTAAGATGGGGAGTTAAATTGGAAAATTTATTTGGAATTGAGCTTAATTAAGAATTTAACTTCATAAGTTGATGTAAAATTTATTAACTTGAAATTTTAAAAAGGTATGATATTTATAACTGAAATTTTATTCAAGATGGATTAAATGAATATTTCTAGTATAAATAAATTGGAGGAAATTTTGATAGTTAAAAGTAATTTGAGTTTTATTTAAAATGATTTCGGATTTATTATGCCAATATTTCAAAAGTAAAATAGGACTTTAAATTTTTGAATAGAAATTTCCAACCTTAGTTCCAATTGTTTAATATTCAAAGTTTGAAATATATTGAAACTGAAGTGGTATATTGAAACTGAAAGCGATTTTTAATTTATGGATTTTGACTTAATCTTAAATGATATAGAGGGTAAGTCACGGAAATTATTTTATTTTATAAAGTAATAAAATCAACTATTTTATTCTATATACTGTTGAATATCCAAAACCATTCAAGTTTTAGAAGTTATGGTTTTAAAGCTATGAATTTCGAAGTATTATGTTTTGAAAGTTATAATCCAAATGTTTGGTTTTCCAGATATTATAAATTTTAAGCAGTACGATTTTGGAAAAGAAATATATTTGAAATAAAAAATAATATTAATGATTTGGGTTTTATAAAAATAATTTCGAAATGGGAATGATATCGTATTTATGGGTTTTGAAATGGATAATTATTTTCTAGTTTTAAAGTATAAATATTTTAAAGACCGCGGTGTTATAATAACGTTTGGTTGTTGAAGAGACCGGGATCGGAAGTTGTCATACTCTCTGCCAACCCCGAAAACCACTTTAACAACCGTGTAGGCGTTGGAGATTCCAGAATGAAGTAGGATGGTGGTGGCGTTTCCTTTAAGGTAAATACGTGGACCCGACTCCCGTGAGTTGGCATAAGGTGGCTAAAACAGGAGCGATCGACGGGTTAATAAGGTAGCACCTTTGATCGGATACATCCCTTCGATATTATACTTTGACTTTGGATTGATTAGGTGGCCACTTTTGATTTTTTTTGGGGGTGTGGCTCGAGGTGGGCGGTAGCTGCGTGCTACGCATTACCACCGACCCGGAAGTGTAATTGTTATATCTACCATGGCATTGCCTAGTTGTGCCGTGTCACCTACCATATCGAGCCTTTATTACGAGTTTCTATTTGTGTCGTACCTATGGAGTATCCTCTGGTAGCCTCCCGATCAGGAGGTATTACGGTACTGTATAGACTATTGGCATTATTTTTGTTAAGGGCTATATGGGTAACCCCTTAACGCTATTAAAAAGTAAGTTTATTTTACAATTAGACACTATTATAATAGCGAAATATACTACATAGTAAATAGTTTAACGGATCCTTAAGAGATGTAAATCCCGAGCATCTTTTAAGTTACTACACTCATATTTATTCCAGTTAATTTAACTTGCATAAGATCTTTTAGTTCTGACTCGAGTGTTTTGTCTTTTCAGTTCGCTCGGGTCAGTCCGAGCGTTTCAGGATCGAAGACTTTAGATCTGGAGGACGAAGACGGAGATTTCTACTATTATTATTAATTATATTACACTACACTATTTCATTCCGCTGCATTGATTATGATTGGTATGTGAACTCTGATATTTATTGTGTAAAGAAGAATCAAATGTTTGTAAACAGTTTATGAATTGTACATTTATTAATATATTTTATCCTTCCGCTGTGAGATTCTATTTTGTTTTTCTTTTCCTGTTTTTCCTTATTTACCCCATAACAATCCGCCCTTCCGTATGGTTTGAATTGGCACGTGTGTCAATTTAAAGCATGCGAGAAGGAGAGACGTTACATCTGGTATCAGAGCTTTGGTTTAGCAATAAACCTTAGCTTTATGGGGTTTGACTCTTTACTAATATGGTAGTAATACCCTATGGGAGTCCTTGAGTGTATATATGAGAGAGCGTATTTGTTAGTGTTATAAAAAGGTTTTATATTGTGTTAATCTGTTCTGTTTTGTATTTATAAATTCTCGTTGGTGTATGGGACGTTGTGACATCAATAGGGATTTCTAAACACTTAATATGACAGACCGACATAGTATTTGTTTTATATAGGTGAATGAAATAATTTTGCCTATTATATTTTCTATATATAAAATAAAAAAATTCAAATGATATCTATATTTGGCTGCAATAGATTTGTTGTTAGGTAATAAAGTGTATAAATAATAATAGAAATAAGATTTAAAAATAAAATAAATGAAATTTGGAAATTTAGAACTTAAGATGCGGGGTTTTGAAATTTCTTTCGAATAAATTTTGGAATATAACAATATTGTTTATAAGTATTTTTTGATATAAATATTTAGTATAAAATTCGAAAGAATTGTTTTAAAGAAGATTTTGGAGAAAATAAGTTTTGTACTTTCCTCTCTGTCGCTGGAAAATAATTTCGGTGATGGCGGCCGCATCATCGACTTTCATTTTCGAGTTTCGAAGGGGGAAGGCCACTGTAGTAGTTCTACTATAGGTTCATTTTTGAAAAAAAAAATATAAAGTTTGAATTGCTTTAAATATAATTAGAGATATAGTAAGAATATATTTATCTATTATTTTAAAATAATGTGAAATTTAACACGGTATTAAATTCTTAAATTTCCATTGATTAATTGTTTCAATTATTGTAGTGAAGTGAAAGGTAAGTAATTAACAATAGAAACCTCTAATTTAGGTAAGAGATTTAATGCTAAGTTATTAATGGATTTAAAGAAATTTGAAATTGTAACTTATATAAGCAAAGTATAGTATTTTTGAACTGTAATTTAATTTAAAGAAATAGAACAAACTTGTATAACTTTCAATTACATCCTTAAATAACATATATATAACTTACCAAATATTAAAAGTTGAAATGTTTATTAAGAGATTTTAATAGAATATTATACAAGTAGAAATTTGAAATAATGAAAGTATTCAAATAAATTGATGTTAAATGGGAATTTAATGTTATAAACTCAAGTTATAATTGAAATTTTACCAAGTAAATATAATTAAAGGTAAGTATGACAAATAGATGATCATAAACTTAAGTAATTAAAGTGTAAATAAATGAGGTCATGCAATAATAAATGAATGAATAATGGTAATTAGTAAATGAAAAAAATGAATGTAATATAATAAAGAGAAATTGAAAACTTAAGTAAAGGGGTTGAAGTTATTTCTAAATAGAATTGAAAGAAATAAATGAAAATAAAAAGATAAACCGGTATATGAATGAAAAGAATCATTGAATGAATGAAAGAAAGGAAATTAAAGAACTAATGTATGAAACAAAATTAATAATAAGTAAATTTGATTTGAATTATGTTGTTTGGTTTATGGTTGTTGGGGTAAGGATACTTTAGATTTGTATGGATGGGTGAATAACCTATTTAGTTTTATCTAAGACTGTTGATTAAATGATGCGCTAGTAGTTTATTTTCCATTCCGTACAATATAAAAGTTTGAACCCGAACAACTATTTGTTTGTTTGGTTGAATGATTGCTTTGAATTTGTTGTGTATGATGTTTGTTGAAATTGATGGTTGTTGTATCGCTTTATTGTTAGTGATTGAAACCACCTAAATACTTCATTTTTATAAATTCTTAACCTTTGGATTGTATAAGTGAAATGCAGGTTATGGAAGCAATTGCTACTGCTTTTGGTTCCATAAATTAAGCGTAAATTGCCCAACAAATAGGTACGTTTTCGGATTATGGGTTATAGCGCTATTTTATATTTTCCCGGGTTGGGATATAATATTTGGATAGTATATGTAATATAATTGTTATATTTTATATTATATTTTCTTCCGAGCCTCTCCGTACAAAGGAGACTCTGCCAAAATTTTCCGTAAATTTTGGACTTAGAAAAATTTGAAAATGTTTACAAACTTTAACAATTTATGTACAAAGGATTTAAATGGGTATAAATTGGTATATTTTATGTTAAATTATTTTATTTTGTAAACTTATTTGTTTATAAATTTAATTAAGAAAGATATATTGTTTTCTTATTTCTTCTTTTCCCTTCTTTTCCTTTTCGGGGACGAAAAGTTTTGAGTGGGGGAGAGTGTAACGACCCGTAAATTTCGACAATTTAATTTGTTTATTTAATAGGATTTTTGTAATTTATTTTAGTAGAAACAATAAAGGGGATAAATAAATGTTAAAATGAAGGCTAAAATAAATTATGTAAATGGTGACTTAAAACCTATTTATAGAAATTTGAATAAAATCCAAATGAATTAAGTTGAAAAAGGATTCTTACCTGGATATAAAAATTTAATATGAGAAATTAATGAACATATTAAATTGAGTTAATGCAATAAAAGAGTGTAAACGGTAATTGGAATAAATTAAGGAATCATGTTGATGTAAGTTAATAATTTATGACTTGAATGAAATTCCAATTCAATAAGATCATTTAAATGTTATGATTTGATTTTAAATGGAATATGAGAAAAACAAATGTAAGGATTTGATTAATATATATGTTATTTATTCAAGGTATTGAATAAAATTGGGAATCCAATTGTAATTAATGGTTATAATGTTGGTATTAGCTAATAAATTAAATTTCAATGCAATACCCATAAATGAATGGAATGAAATGAATGTATGTAAATGTATACTAGGTTATTTATCAAATAGAAGGAAAGAAAAGTAAATATCGAATTGATTGATGAATAAATATGCATCGAATATTAATTGAATGTAAAGTTAATGGTAATTGTATAAAATCAATATAAGATAACGAATTGCAATAATTGTGGGTTGATAATAAGGTGTGAATGGGAAAGTGATTGTATGGTAAATGAATGGAATTCAAATTTATTGGAAAAAAATAAATGGGTACTTAGTAATAAATTTAAACGGACTTTAAAATGGTATTTATTTAATTAATAGATATAACGGATAAGGATATACTTATAAATGTGGGATTAAGAGTTTTTACCACAACTATTATGAGTTATATACTTAGTTCCTTCAATTAAATCGGAAATCATTGCAATAAATATAAATTAAATGTTACGATAAATAAATTAAGGTAACAAATGGGGAATAACGTAAATGTTCTTCATAATATGATGATCTGTGAATAAAAAGAATGGAAATAAAGTTTCATTAATATCGGAATTTAAATTACTATAAAAAGGTTAATTGCAATCAAATGAGTTAAATGTTTAAACGGGAATCAAGCTTTATGTATTTATTTGGATTTATTGCAATTAATTTAAAATTAAATATAAAATTTTACATTAATTGGAAATTTAGTTGAAAACGGGAAATATTTAAGTGATAATCTTAAATCCAATGGCAGATCCATCTATTTGACAGGAATGAATGGAATACTAACTAATTTATTTAACTAAACGAAATTTTAGGATATTATTTATAATTTGTGAATTTAATGGAATTAAAGATTTATATTGAAATTTTTAAATTTACCTTCTTTAATTTGACATCTAAACTTGTTGGAATTTTGTAAATGATTAAGAATTTTTAAAAGTGATAAAATGGGTCAATTTTAGAATCTAAAAATATCAATTGGATTTTATTTATTTATTTTTGAATTTATTTAATTGATACAAAAAATAGCCATTTTGGTCACGGACTCGGATTTCGACGAAACCAGTTTCATTGGATCCGTAACGGTGAATTATTGTAGGGTTTCAAGTTTCATAGCGATCGGACTTGTTGTTTGATCATATGAACGTGAAACGCCTTGAAATCGATTTAATTGAAATCAATTTGAAAATATTGATTTCAGCATAACTTCTTCATACGATCAAATTTGGACGTGAAACTTTTTCCATCACATTCAAAATATTTAAAAATACCTATTTCGATATATGGGTTTACCCAATTTCGTTCCGGGGTCAGAACGGGTTTTTTGGGCCACGTTAGCGTTAGCACGGTTGTTTATCCGATCCATCTATTCAATTCTCTAACCTATCTATATAAACCCAATTATAAACCCTAGCCTCCATCTATTCTCATTTTTGTTTGTGCGTTCATTTTTCTCAACTCCTCCTTTCCAATGGCTGCATACCCTAGATCCAACTACAGTTCAAAATAAAAAGTCAAAATTCAATGTCCTTAGAAAATTCTCAAAAAAATATATGTTGAAGCTGTCGATGTATACGTCACAGATCCGTGATTCGTTTTTCGATTTGAAGCTCCGTTTGTCCTGGAATCCACGATTTGTTTACGGCCATTCGTTTTGGGTTATTGGTTTCGATGGTGGATCTTCTATGGTTTGGCGATCGGTCGGCATTGGGGGTAGAGGAGGTTAGGAGAGGTTGATCTATGTGTTTCATTGTGGTCAGAATGTCGTATTTTGGCCGTGGACTCAAACCCTAGGAAGCGGCGGCACTTGCAGTTTCGGGGGTGATAGGCATGCGCGCGTTACTGGTGGGCTCGGCCGTGGATGGGAAGCATGGGGTGGGTCCAGATCTGGGCCGAGGCGAGTATGCGAGCGGCTTCAGGTGGTCAACGGCGAGTTTGAACGTATGGCAGTGGCGGCGTGTCCCTGAAGCAAATTTAGGGTTTTTGGTTCGCGTATAGGTCTGGGTGAGCCTTGATGACGTGGATTGTAAAGGGAGGGTGAGTTGTTTGTTTTAAATTTAATTTCAATTTCAATCGCTCTAAATTTAATAACTCTCGCATACGTTATCCATTTCACGCGCGATTTTTTTTGTTAGGATCGTAATAAAATTCCGGACTTGATGAAAAATGTTTGAACGAATTCTGAGACCGTCAAATTTTGGGTTTAAATTGGATTTGAATTCAATTTAAATCCCAAAGGTGAGTGTTTTGACCCACTCACAACTTCTAAAATTTGCTATGTCTGTTAAGTTGACTTAAGATACGAGTTGAAATTTATTTATGACTGTTTGGCATGTTTTATTCATCATCTCTGTTAAATCGCATTTATTTAATTTAACTGTTAATTAATTTTATTTTTGCATACAAATTGACAGTTAAAATTTATTTATTTGCATATAAACTGATAGTTAAACAGTTAATAAATTTATTTTTGAATATAAACTGTTAGTTAATAACTGTTATTTATTACCTATTATATTTTATATGCTATATATCGATGATTGGTTAAATTGGTTGATGATCGATATTGGGTGAATGGATGATGTGTTCTACATTTTATAAACTGCAAGTTATTATGTATTTTCATTTCATTCGGGATTGCGGTTTGAAATGATATATAACCATTATTTTTTTGTTTTAAATTGCGGATTGAAATGATAAGTATCTGTATCACTTGACCATAGGATAGAAAATTATATACAGGCACCGCGGTATATATATAAAATTATTTTTGGAATGATTTTTTTCTATGGTTTGGATAGGATACGGTTAATAAATATAAATTTTGATGTTTTATAAAATCTTGTTTTATATATACATCTATAATTAAAGTATTGAATTTAAGCTATGTATGGATTTGTTAAATAAAATAAATAAGTTGAATAAATGGAGTTTGATTATTTTATATGGTTAAGTACATGTTAAGATATTGGAAATATATAGAATTTTAAATGATTTAAATCAATTAAGATGGGGAGTTAAATTGGAAAATTTATTTGGAATTGAGCTTAATTAAGAATTTAACTTCATAAGTTGATGTAAAATTTATTAACTTGAAATTTTAAAAAGGTATGATATTTATAACTGAAATTTTATTCAAGATGGATTAAATGAATATTTCTAGTATAAATAAATTGGAGGAAATTTTGATAGTTAAAAGTAATTTGAGTTTTATTTAAAATGATTTCGAATTTATTATGCCAATATTTCAAAAGTAAAATAGGACTTTAAATTGTTGAATAGAAATTTCCAACCTTAGTTTCAATTGTTTAATATTCAAAGTTTGAAATATATTGAAACTGAAGTGGTTTATTGAAACTGAAAGCGATTTTTAATTTATGGATTTTGACTTAATCTTAAATGAAATAGATGGTAAGTCGCGGAAATTATTTTATTTTATAAAGTAATAAAATCAACTATTTTATTCTATATACTATTGAATATCCAAAACCATTCAAGTTTTAGAAGTTATGGTTTTAAAGCTATGAATTTCGAAGTATTATGTTTTGAAAGTTATAATCCAAATGTTTGGTTTTCCAGATATTGTAAATTTTAAGTAATATGATTTTGGAAAAGAAATATATTTGAAATAAAAAATGATATTAATGATTTGGGTTTTATAAAAATAATATCGAAATGAGCTGTTTTCGAAATGGGAATGATATCGTATTTATGGGTTTTGAAACGGATAATTATTTTCTAGTTTTAAAGTATAACTATTTTAAAGACCGCGGTGTTATAATAACGTTTGGTTGTTGAAGAGACCGGGATCGGAAGTTGTCATACTCTCTGCCAACCCCGAAAACTACTTTAACAACCGTGTACGCGGTGGAGATTCCAGAATGAAGTAGGATGGTGGTGGCTTTTCCTTGAAGGTAAATACGTGGACCCGACTCCCGTGAGTTGGCATAAGGTGGCTAAAACAGGAGCGATCGACGGGTTAATAAGGAAGCACCTTTGATCGGACACATCCCTTCGATATTATACTTTGACTTTGGAATGATTCGGTGGCCACTTTTGATTTTTTTTTGGGGTGTGGCTCGAGGTGGGCGGTAGCTGCGCGCTACGCATTACCACCGACCCGGAAGCCTAATTGGTATATCTACCCTGGCATTGCATAGTTGTGCCGTGTCACCTACCATACCGAGCCTTTACTATGAGTTTCTATTTGTGTCGTACCTATGGAGTATCCTCCGCTAGCCTCCCGATCAGGAGGTATTACGGTACTGTATAGACTATTGACATTATTTGTGTTAAGAGCTATATGGGTAACCCCTTAACGCTATTAAAAAGTAAGTTTATTTTACAATTAGACACTATTATAATAGCGAAATATACTACATAGTAAATAGTTTAACGGATCCTTAAGAGATGTAAATCCCGAGCATCTTTTGAGTTACCGCACTCATATTTATTCCGGTTAATTTAACTTACATAAGATCTTTTAGTTCTGACTCGATTTTTTGTCTTTTCAATTCGCTCGGGTCAGTCCACAAGATCGAAGACTTTAGATCTGGAGGACGAAGACGGAGATTTCTACTACTATTATTAATTATATTCCACTACACTATTTAATTCCGCTGCATTGATTATGATTGGTATGTGAACTCTGAAATTTATTGTATAAAGAAGAATCAAATGTTTGTAAACAGTTTATGAACTGTACATTTTTTATTATATTTTATCCTTCCACTGTGAGATTCTATTTTGTTTTTCTTTCCCTGTTTTTCCTTATTTACCCCATAACAATCCGCCCTTCCGTATAGTCTGAATTGGCATGTGTGTCGATTTAAAGCGTACGAAAAGGAGGGACGTTACAATTACCAAGTAAACCCTATTTAAATTCAAATTCAAATTTAAATTCCTTAAAAATTCAAATTTAAATATTAAAATATATTCAAAACTTCTTAAATTTCACAATTATTAAATTTCCAAAAGTTAAACCATTTGATGCTTTAAATATAACTCAAACAGTGTTAAAATCTATAACATTTCAAACATTGTCAAATTATAGCAACGACAGCCTTTATAAAGTGCTATCGTAGCTTATAGTTTCCAAAATGGTTTAGTTCAAGAATAACAGCATTTATAAAATGCCGTAATAGATATTTAGTTATTTCAAACATTGTTAGAATTAAAACAACAACATTTAAAAATGCTGTCAAAAGACTACAGCATTTTGAAAATGCTATAAAATTCCAGATTTCATTTTAGCTTTTCAAAAGTAATAATAAAACTCCAAATTTTATTATTATAACTTGAAAATCATATTTCTAGACATCAAAATTTCACACTTAAAATCATTTTAACATATGATTTAACACAATCAAATTTTAAGATCAAATATTCAATTTAAAACGCCATTCATTTATTAAGTCAAAATTCACTGTTTGTTAACTTATAAATTTAATAAAACTTAACATTTTACTTCAAATATCATTTCAAAACTTTAAATTTAATTTCCATTATTTATTTAAATTTTTAAAATAAAATTTAAAGTCAAAAATCATAATTTCTTCAAATTTACGTACTTAAATTCACAATTTCAAGACTTAATATTTAATTTTCTTAAAACCATAAAATCAAAATTTCATACTTTTAGAAAAATACATATTTTAATAAAAATCATTTAAAATATACCACGGGGTCTGTATATAATTTTCTAACCTAGGTTAAGTGATACAGATATATATCATTTCAATCCGCAGTTTACAAATAAAACCCGGGTTCTATCATTTCAAACCCGCAATCCCAAGTCAAATAAAATACAATAAAAATCGCTCAGGCCTATCATTTCAGCCCATAACAATTTTTTCCTATTCTAAAGTCCGTTCCGTATGTATCATTTCAACCCATAGTGATTCTATTCTAACAGGGAACTTGCAGTGTGAATATATGCATAAACAATATAAACAATGTCAATGTCACAATATAGTGTCATATATCAGATGTCGGGTGATAATTAACAGTTTTAACATGGTAATAACATGGCATAGCATATCATATGATCATCATTAACTTGCATAAACATTTTATATTACTATACACTTGTCATCAATTCACTATTTCATAAGTATAAATGTCAGAGTGAGAAAGACTCGCCTTTTCAAGCTGAAGACCACCACGACACACAAACGATTCCAAAGGCATGACAAGCACGATACAGTATGACTGGTGATTCAAATGAGTAGAGAGAGCCAATATATCATCTTGTAAACAACCCAAAACAAGACAATATAACATATGAATATTCAACACAAAATTATATAGAAACAAGTTGAAATACAAAGCAATAAAGACAAGACATTGTCTTTATCGTTCGAATGCTCGACCAAGGTGGATCATGAGCTCAGCAAATGATGTGTTAAGCTCAGGTCTGGCATCATATAGGTCAGGTTTGGGTTAGGTATGGCATCAAAACAAGTGGAGATGAAGGTGTAGTGGTGCTGACATGAAGCATACCAAGACAATGCAAAAGAGGCAAGTTGTTTAACTTTTGGCTCGACTTAGTTCAATTGGATCTCGGCCAAGGGGGTTTCAGATCTGGTCAGTGGTCACGTGGCAGCCAAAAGTGATGTAGATGATGGTGGTGGTGGCTAAGAAGTGGCCAAAGGCAACTATGAAGGTAATAGTGGCGTATAGGCTTGGCTAGCATTATTTTGGTAAAGTTTGGCAAAGCTTTGCAATGTTTTTGTGGTGATGCTTCATGTGAAGGGTCATGGCCTGAATTTTTGGTCAGAGGAGGGGCTAATGGCTGCTGTAGATGGAGGAGGTGATGGAGGAGGTGATGGAGTGGAGAGGAGCCGAGCCTAGAAGGTGAAGAAAGCAATGCAAATAACATATGAAACAAGAAGGAAAACATGAAAAAAGAAATAGAAATTTTACCAAAACTTTTTCTCAGGTTGATGGCCGATCTTTTTGGAATTGAGAAGCTTAAATTTTCGTGAAAATGATGAGGAATAAGATACGGCTAAAGCAATGGAGTTAAGGCAGAAAAAATGAAAAGGTAATGGTTGATAATGAAAAGGTGAGAATACAAAGAGGCTTAAGCAAATAAAGAGTCACAAAGCTTTCAAATTTCCACCATTTCTTTTAAGTTTTAAATACATGTAAAATATATATAAATACAGATATAAACACGAAAATATAGTAAATAAACAAAAATAAATAAATAAATATTAATTAAATATAATTAAATTAAGAAAATAGCAAAGAAAATATAAACTAGGCTTGAAAATTTGAAAATAAATGAAATGAACTTTGGAAAAATTGTATGTACATGAAAAATATTTATAAATAAATATAAAAACATAAAAATAAAATGTATGCATAAAATGAATAAATAAATTTTTATTAAATATAATTTAAATGAAGAAAATAGCAGAAAAATGGAAACTAGCCTTTAAAAATAGAAAATAAATTCAATAAGCTTTGGAAAAATTCAAACATCACTTTAAAAATATTTAAAAGGTAACATATATGTAACATAATATACAATACAAATTAGAATAAAATATGACAATTAAAAAGATTATTTATAAAATTTAAAATAAACAATATTGTTAAATAAAATAATTTACACCCAAATTTATAAAAAGCATAACTTTCGCAATATTATTCGGATTTCAACGAAACGAAAAGCAGTGTTCTTGAAATTTTATTTATTTCCATAATAAAAGATAAAATTCAAATTTTCAAATATTTAAAATTTAAATTTAAAAGTCAAAGTTCGACTGTATTGACCAAAATTCACATTTTTGGAAAATATTCAATATATGCATGTTTGAATTTCTAATCCACATCAAAATCAACATTTATATTTCAAAAAACAAAATATATTCATTTTAATAAATAAAATAAAGTATTTAAATTAGTAATTTAAATTAAAATAAACAATTAAAATAATAAAAAAATACAGGGTTGTTACACTCTCCCCCACTCAAGACTTTTCGTCCTCGAAAAGGAATGAGGTACGGAAAAGCACAGAAAAAAATAGAATGAAATAGTATTAAGACAAGATGACAAGAAGATTAAAATTATACCTAATAACTGTTGCTATAGGTAAATTTAACAAAGTGGAGATGGAATAAAGCACACAAGCATGAAAAAAGATCCTCTAGAATCTGATTCACCCTTTCCGCTTGACCGACGGTCTGTGGATGGCAAGCAGTGCTCAGATTCAAAGATGAGTACCAAAGATTATTGAAGATTATAGAAAGATTTCTAAACAGACTGGTATATGCAATAGCCTCCCATTTTGTAGCAAGATGAGGGAAATAAGGACAACCAGAAGATAGTTTGAAAAACAAAATAAGATAATAAATTTGAAAACATGAAAATTTCAACTTAAATCGAATATTAATTGTTTTTACGTAAGTTAAATAAATCTTAAGCATCTCTAAATTCATTATATTATCATCTAATTATCTTAAATTAACAAATCCCTAAAATCATGGATTTGAAAAAAAATCATTTATTATACTCAAAATATATTTAATAAATTTAATTCTTCATTATTCCTAATTAAAATTAAATTTACTCCTCTTAATATATTTTATCACCTATGTTAAATATATTTATACTTATTATAACTGTTTTATCTTATTCTTATTTCTTTTAACATCATTTTATATTGTAAATTAATCCATTACCCTTTTTCTTTATTTACCTCTGTTAATCCTTTTATAACTAAAATTCAAGTGTATAACATTTATTATAACCACTCAAATTTTATTTATAAAATCTTTTTTTTATATTGTATATTATCCAATTACATATTCAACTTTTGAAAATTCAGGTAAGTTACATTGGAATGAAATTGTGTATTATACAAATAAAACTTTCCAATTCAATCATTTTAAACTTGAATATTTATCCAAATCTTAAAATTACACTTAAATTTATCTTTCAAGATACAATTTAGAAATTAAATTCCCGATAAATTGCAAACTATTTAGAGATAAATAAATGCACATATACTATATATATCCATTCAGATTTAAATCATATGTCAGCATATGTTATAAATCCGGTCTATTTTAGAAATTCAAATCAATTAAATTTCCCAAAACAAAATTGTAGCAAAACTACAAAACGGTCTCTTCACTTCGAATATCGAAAATGAATGTCAATGATGCTGCAGTCATCACCGAAATTATTTTCCAGCAACAAAGAGAAGAGCACTAATTTTAAACGTTAAAATTCTTTGGAAACAAATTTCTATTAAAAACACTATAAATAATATATCCTTTAAAACTTTAGACACAAGGTTTGAAATCCATCGGAAATTAAATTCTCAAATTCTTGTTTTAAATTCATTTTAAATTTCCAAATAAAATTATAACCATCTTTATAGTTCAGTTATTTATGTATGAAACAAGAGATAATGGTATATAAAATCAAATATTATTTCTTAACAACCAATTCAATAAAATCCAGAAAAAGATTTATAATATAGTTACAAAATTTATTTCATTACTAAATTTGAAAAACATATTGTGTTAGTTTGCTCTGTTCAAGTGTTTTCGAAATTCTATCGATGGCGTTGATCAGACGAATCGATCAGAAACCCAAATCAACATCAACAACTCAAACATCACAATATATAAAACATTTTAAATATTTGTTTACCAAAACACTTCAATAATGATTTGAAGATAAGTTGGGAACAAAGATGAGATGATTAAATAATAGAATAGAAAGATGGATGAGCTTATATAAATCGCGGCAACCTTAACCGGGTCAACCGTGACTTAACGAATAAGATCGATATGAATTTTCTGGGGAAAAATCAACATTCGGTCTCAAGAGATAGAGTTTGGGATAATAAGAGATACTAGCATCTAAACCGAGGATATAAAATCTCCAGTGAATCAATGCTGTTGTAAGGAGTTTCCCCCTTTACAAATCAATTTGAGATTGGCGGAACCGCCGACTCATTGTAAAGATCATTAGAAGTGGAGTTATGGGATACTCCGGAATCAAATAAAGACGAATAGTGAGGGACACGAATGAATTTTTGGCACCGCAGGGAATGTTCCAAAATTCAAAGTAATCGAGTCAAAAAGGAACAGATTCAAACTCGAATGAAAGTAATTCTGTAAATACATTTACCATATATGCTAAGTTTTTCCTAGAGCTACCAAAGCTCTGATACCAAATGTAACGACCTGGTAGTTTCAACCATTCGCATCCGCAGATGTCGGACATGAATTGCTCAAAATACCACATTGTAAATAAAATTTAGCAAATCTCAGAATATATAGTAAATAAATAGTCATAGATCACAGACACATAGTAAGTAATAATGCAGCGGAAGTAAAAAAGATAGTAGTTCATGAAGCTACTATATAATAATAAGATACATAAGAGTTAAACAAAATACAACAGAAGAGTAATAAGATACATCAGGTACAAATCAGAATACATCACTGAAATCACTTAATACTGAAAGCAGAATATATAGTTGGATCTTCAAGAAAAGCTCCAACTCTGAAGGTGAGTCTTGAATGCTGAATCACTCAATCTGACTTGAGCGTAAAGCAAAACACAAAACACCCGAGTCAAGACATAAATACTTATGAACTGTAAATCAACTCAAGTGAACAGTAACAAAATGCATCAGTAACTTAAAGGATGCTTGGGATCGCCCATCCTTTAAGGATCCGTTAAACTATTTACTGTGTAGTAATATTGCGCTATTATAATAATGTCTACAGTAAAATAAACTTACTTTAAAATAGCATTCCGGACTTACCCATATCACCCTTCACACATAATAGTCCTAGTAGTCCATCCAATATCATGATATCTCTAGATCGGGAAACTATCAGAGGATACCACACGGGCTATGGGAGAAAAACAAACTCGTAGTAAAGGCTCGATATGGTAGGTGACACGGCACACAAGACAATGCCAGAGTAGATATACCAATTACGCACACGGGCTGGTGGTAAGGCAGCAGCCACATACGCGCACCTCGAATACACTCCCAATCAAAATCGAAGGATGGCCATCTAATCAATCACCAGTAAGAGTATAGTATCGAAGGAATGTGTCCGACCAGAGGAGCTACCCCTTTTGGCCCGAGATCGCTCCTGTTTTAGCCACCTTATGCCAACTCACGGGAGTTGGGTCCACGTAATATACCTTAAGAACGTCGCCACCATCCTACTTCATTTTGGAATTTCCACAACGTACACAGTTGTTAAAGTGGTTTACGGAGTTGGCAGAGAGTATGACAACTTCCGATCCCAGTCTCTTTAACAATTAATCGTTATTATAATACCGTGGTCATTTCAAAATAGTTTATACTTCAAAAATCAAATCATTTCATTTCAAAAAATATCCCTTTCAAAATAGTTATACTTCGAAACCAAAACCATTTTATTTCAAAACTATTTATTCAATCAAAATAGATTATACTTCGAAACCAAAACCATTTTTATTTCAAAACTATATTCAAATCAAAATAGTTTATCATGTCCATTTCAAACATATATTCACCTTTAAAAAAATTCATAATACTTTCAAAGTACAACTTTTTCGAAACCAAAATACTTGAAATCATTACACTTTGAAAATCATAACATTCCGAAATCATACATTTAAAATCATCCTTTAATTCCTTACACTTTAAAAATTTATTCCATTTAACCAAAATTTCAAATTTCAAATTTAATTCAATTCAAACCATCAGTTTCAATTCAATTTAGTGTTCTAACAAAACATTTCAAATCTTATAAATTTCAAATATAGATTTGATCTACAAAATAAACAATCCAAATTTAATATATTTCCAAACTTTAATATCCCACATTTCAAAACTAAACTTTATAATTCCATATATTCATATCTCAAATCTAATTTCATTATTATTTAGTTTTGAAATATTCATTTCATAAATCCAACATTATTTAAATAAACTTAAATTACAATTAAACCAAATATCTTTTCATACAAATATAAACTTCAAATATTCCTTTATCAAATAAATAAAAATCAAATATTATTCCATATTCATATTGTTTATTAAAATAAAGATCAAATCATTTCCAAACCATTTCAAAATAATTAAAATATCACATCCTTTCAAAACCTCATTATTAAATCATTATTTGAATTCAAATTCAAATACTCAAATTTAAATATCATTTTTAAATGAAATAAGTCATTCATTTATTATTTCAAGTATCATTACAAAATATATTAAAAATTCCATTCAAAAATTCATTTATCTCATTACATTTCATTCCATTTAACACATAACCAAGTAAACCCTATTTAAATTCAAATTCAAATTTAAATTCCTTAAAAATTCAAATTTAAATATTAAAATATATTCAAAACTTATTAAATTTCACAATTAATAAATTTCCAAAAGTTAAACCATTTAACACTTTAAATATAACTCAAACAGTGTTAAAATCTATAACATTTCAAACATTGTCAAATTATAGCAAAGGTAGCATTTATAAAGTGCTATCGTAGCTTATAGTTTCCAAAATGGTTTAGTTCAAGAATAATAGCATTTATAAAATGCAGTAATAGATATTTAGTTATTTCAAACATTGTTAGATTCAAAACAACAGCATTTAAAAATGTTGTCAAAAGACTACAGCATTTTGAAAATGCTATAAAATTCCAGATTTCATTTTAGCTTTTCAAAAGTAATAGTAAAAATCCAATTTTTATTATGATAACTTAAAAATCATATTTCTAGACTTCAAAATTTTACATTTAAAATCATTTTAACATATGATTTAACACTATAAAATTTTAAGATCAAATATTCAATTTAAAAACTCCACTCATTTATTAAGTCAAAATTCACTATTTATTAACTTGTAAATTTAATAGAACTTAACATTTTACTTCAAATATCATTTAAAAACTTTAAATTTAATTTCCATTATTTATTTACATTTTAAAATAAAATTTAAAGTCAAAAATAACAATTTCTTCAAATTTACGTACTTAAATTCACAATTTCAAGACTTAATATTTAATTTTCTTAAAACCATAAAATATATATTTTTAATTCAAAATTTCATACTTTTAAAAAATACATATTTTAATAAAAATCATTTAAAAATATACCACGGGGTCTGTATATAATTTTCTAACCTAGGTCAAGTGATACGGATATATATCGTTTCAATCCGCAGTTTACAAAGAAACCCCGGGTTCTATCATTTCAAACCCGCAATCCCAAGTCAAATAAAATACAATAGAAATCGCTCAGGCCTATCATTTCAGCCCATAACAATTTTTTCCTATTCTAAAGTCTGTTCGGTATGTATCATTTAAACCCATAGTGATTCTATTCTAACAGGGAACTTGCAGTGTGAATATATGCATAAACAATGTCAATGTCACAATATAGTGTCATATATCAGATGTCAGGTGATAATTAACAGTTTTAACATGGTAATAACATGGAATAGCATATCATATGATCATCATTAACTTGCATAAACATTTTATATTACTAAACACTTGTCATCAATTCACTATTTCATAAGTATAAATGTCAGAGTGAGAAAGACTCACCTTTTCAAGCTGAAGATCACTACGACACACAAACGATTCCAAAGGCATGACAAGCACGATACAGCACGACTAGTGATTCAAATGAGTGGAGAGAGACAATATATCATCTTGTAAACAACCCAAAACAAGACAATATAACATATGAATATTCAACACAAAATTATATAGAAACAAGTTGAAATACAAGGTAATAAAGACAAGACATTGTCTTTACCATTCGAATGCTCGACCAAGGTGGATCATGAGCTCAGCCAATGATGTGTTAAGCTCAGGTTTGCCATCATATATGTGAGGTTTGGATCAGGTATGGAATCAAAACAAGTGGATATGAAGGTGTAGTGGTGCTAACATGAAGCATACCAAAGACAATGCAAAAGAGGCAAGTTGTTTAACTTTTTGGCTCGGCTTAGGTCAATTGGAGCTCGGCCATAGGGGGTTTCAGATCCGTTCGGTGGTCATGTGGCAGGCAGAAGTGATGTAGATGATGGTGGTGGTGGCTAAGGAGTGGCCAAAGGCAACTATGAAGGTAATAGTGGAGTATAGGCTTGGCTAGCATTGTTTTGGTGAAGTTTGGCAAAGCTTTGCAATGTTTTTGTGGTGATGCTTCATGTGAAGGGTCATGGCCTAAATTTTTGGTCAGAGGAGGGGCTAATGGATGTTGTAGATGGAGGAGGTGATGGTGGAGCTGATGGAGTGGAGAGGAGCCGAGCCTAGAAGGTGAAGAAAGCAATGCAAATAACATAAGAAACAAGAAGGAAAACATGAAAAAAGAAATAGAAATTTTACCACAACTTTTTCTCAGCTTGATGGCCGATCTTTTTGGAGTTGAGAAGCTTAAATTTTCATGAAAATGATGAGGAAAAGATACGGCAGAAGCAATGGAGTTAAGGCAGCAAAAATGAAAAGGTAATGGTTGATAATGAAAAGGTGAGAATACAAAGAGGCTTAAGCAAATAAAGAGTCACAAACCTTTCAAATTTCCACCATTTCTTTTTAAATTTTAAATACATGTAAAATATGTATAAATACAGATAAAAACATGAAAACATAATAAATAAACATAAATATATAAATATTAATTAAATATAATTAAATTAAGAAAATAGCAAAGAAAATGTAAACTAGGCTTGAAAATTTGAAAATAAATGAAATGAACTTTGGAAAAATAGTATGTACATGAAAAATATTTATAAATAAAGATAAAAACATAAAAATAAAATTCATGCATAAAATGAATAAATAAAGTTTTATTAAATATTATTTAAATGAAGAAAATAGCAGAAAAATGGAAACTAACCTTTAAAAATAGAAATAAATTCAATACGCTTTGGAAAAAATTCAAACATCACTTTAAAAATATTTAAAAGGTAAAAATATATGTAACATTTTTAATAATAGTTGTAATACCTTTGGTGTCACACTTTTTTGGTATCAACCTGAACTACTAAAAATGCCCCTCTTCAAATATTATTAAATATCACTATTGCTTAAAAATAGGATCTAACAGCTACTTTTTTAACAATTCAAAACGTCCTTATCTTATTATCACTTAGAAATAGGATCTTACGAATAAACTTTCTTCAAAGTCATTTTTAACTTATTAATAACAGAAATAAAAATTTAAACCGATATAAAATTAAATCCATTATTTAGTAATTAATAATAGAAATAAAAATTCGAACGCCCCTAAAAGTAGGATCTAATAATTAAACATATTTTACAAATTCAAAACGCTTCTGAAATTAGGATATAAAATTAAACTTTCTTTAAAATTCAAAATACTTCTCTACAAATATACAAATCTTAGTATCACTTGAAATAAATAAAAAAATTGACTGATTTAAATATATACAATTTATAAGAAAAATAATTCACGCGCGAAGCGCGTGCCATTACACTCGTAACATATAACACAAATTGGAATAAGATATGACAATTAAAAAGATTATTTATAAAATTTAAAATAAACAATATTGTTAAATAAAACAATTTACACCCAAATTTTTAAAAAGCATAACTTTCACAATATTATTCGGATTTCAACGAAACGAAAAGTAGTGTTCTTGAAATTTTATTTATTTTTATAATAAAAGATAAAATTCAAATTTTCAAATATTTAAAATTTAAATTTAAAAGTCAAAGTTTGACTGAATTGACCAAAATTCACATTTTTGGAAAATATTCAATATATGCATGTTTGAAATTCTAATCCACATCAAAATCAACCTTTATATTTCAAATAACAAAATATATTCATTTTAATAAATAAAATAAAGTATTTAAATTAGTAATTTAAATTAAAATAATTAAAATATACAATTATAATAATCAAAAAATACAGGGTTGTTACAAACTGGGTGAACTTTGTGAAATAAATCATTTTGTCTAAAAAAATTTGAATGGTAATTTGTGTAAACCATTTGAAAGTTTGGATTTTGAGTTGTGACGTAACTGAAATCCCATATCCATATGTTTTTGAATATTACGCTCATTATTCGGTTTAGCCGGGAGAGGACTTTGTGTCATATAACCCATTCCGAATAATGATACATCGATATGGATAGCATTTGAAGACTGGTGGTGAAGACCGGGTATTTTCGAAAATGAAAAGATTACCCGTCGATTGTCTCTGCACTGAGTCATGCTGGTATAGAGATTCCTTAAGTGATGGGAAGTCCGATCGGGATTGTGGATACCCGGAAATTGCAAGGGCTTCTTCGAAAGTGCCTTCGGTTCTGTTCGAACCCGGAACAGAGTTGTATTGTTGTGTGTCTAACATTACACTTTGAGATGTAAAATCTGGTTTCTATCAAATACATATCTGTTAGTGGCAGTGATTTATTCTCTTAGCTTAACACCCTTCTCTGAGACGTACGAACTCAGAGGTTATGTAGTTGATGGTTACTAGTGATACATTCCCAATTTGGTAATGTGGCATGCTAAGTGCTGCTGTGTGTTGATGATCATTTGTGATCAAAGCATGGCTTTATGAAAAAGCGTAGCTTTGTGGACGAGACTTCATCGAGCCTCACAACCCGGTAATGCTCGAAACAGGAATCGTGGCAGCAAGGTTATTTCGAGGTAGCTCCTCCTGAGGGTATGACCATTTCCTTCTGGATAAAAAGTGATATCATGGTATGGAGCCCAGATATTTACTTATGTTGTTTCTTTATGAAAAGTGGTATCATGGTATGGAGCCTAGATACTTTATTGTGTGGTTGTTCGATTGAGGGCCCTCGGATAAAGGTCGATAACGATCGGGGGATGGCATACTCGTGTCAGTTGTTATCTAGTTACAGCGGTAACCCGGCCTTGTGTAGCAGAGATCCGGTTAGGTTCTCGGGGACGTCCCTCCAGAGGCGTTCCATTTCATTTGGGAAGTTCCTTTGCCTAACAATTTGTTGAAAATTCAATCAAACAATACGCGTCTTGTACAGTTTTAGTTGTATTACCTTCCATCTACTTATGGTGGTGCCTCACTGTTTGGATGGTAGCTATAGTAGGAATAGTACGAAATGTCTATGCTAGCTAAGATTAATATTATACTTTCGAAACGTTTTCCACTATGCACTAATAATAATAATATCAAAGGATTTCGCGTATCAAGCATTTTTGACTGTCATAAGGAGAAATCTCCTCCAATTCTGTGTTTGCATGGTATGTGCGGTGGGAGGCCTTATGGTAGTTTCATTTTCCAAAAAGCATTGCGGATTTCAATTTAAATTCTTTTGTTTGTTTTAAAGATAAAAACTGTTTTTGTTGCTCACACCAGTCCCATGACTGACTCGGAGTTTATTTTTCCTTTCCTAAACTCTGGGTGCCCACAATTTTTCCACACGGGCAGTCTAGAGTTGGGTCTTTTCAGATAGTCCGGTTTAGTAGATTATCTGTTGTTAGCCCAGTCTTTGGATCTGGACGAGACTTGCTTACCTTCGTGCATCGTTATTGGAGTTCGAGAAAGCTTTGGATTGGAACATTGGATTTGGGGATGCATTATATTGAAGATATTCTTTTCCGCTGCTATTTCTTGTATCTCTGATAGTGTTGATATTCAGTTGTATCATGCTATTGTATTATCATTGTATCTGAATATTGTATCAGATGTTGTATATGATATTACTCATTTTCTTCCGCTGTGTTGTACTTAATGGTGTTATAAGCTCCGGTGGACCAGATTCGACGTTTGGATCTACGGCATTGGAATATGAGTGTCGTATTCGGTGCCGATTTTCGAAGGTCGAGTCAGGATCGTTTCATATATAGTCAACATACAACACAAATAAAAACAAGATTGCATATTTTCATTTGAAATAAGAAATGATAGACGAGTTAAGTATATAATCAAACTATAAAATTACACACATGCACACGGATATACATACATATACATATACATACATATACATATATATTGCAGAGACCCGTAATTTCAAACACTTCGTCTTCGAATATCAAAACGTTTTGAAACATATTTAAATGTTATTAATGTGATTTTATAACCATGTCAAACATCATTTAGTTAATGAATAATGATAAGAAACTTGATTTTGAAATGTGTTTACAAAAATAAATACTTCGAAGAAATATCGATAATGCGACTGAAATTGGTTTATCAATAAACAGCTTTTTAATCAATATAAGTTGTTTGATATCTTTTGTACTGAGCTAATGAACATATGAAAACATTAAGAACTAATTACACATTTTTTTTCATGAAGTAAGTGTAATATTCTAGAAGTTTCTAAGAGATAAAAGATAATCGTATGTAAGGGATAGTTTGGTAATCTACTTTGAAATGAGGTGGAAATAAAAAGTGATGGAGCATGTGGTTGGATGAGCTTTCCACAAAGGGTGGGCTACCATAGTGAGCCTGTATAAGAGTGGGCATGCCTCATGATTTACATTTTGCTATGTACACATAGAAGTGTAAGCTTTTTTACTCTTTCTCTTCATAAAATTTCCTAAAGAAAATAATTTCAAAAATACTCCAGATCAACTTAAAATTTTCCGCAAGCTTAGGAAAACATCACAATATCATCAAGCAACTTGGGTATTGAAGAATCAAAACATAATTCCCCTCAATTGAATAGGCCATGAACTATTATAGGAAATATTGCCTGGAAACAACTGTAAAGCAAAGGAAGAGATAGGAAGTGAGGTATTAGCAAGGTTGAGGTAGGAAGTGGTTGCTTAGACTTGCTTGTTTACTTTCTTAAGGGTGAGATAACTCACCACCTTAAACAAAAATATAATGTGTATAGTGTTTGTGTTCTAAATTGTTTCTTTGTGATTGAATGGATATTGATTTATGTTATAATATATATTCTGTTGTTGCTTTGGAAAAAAAAATGATGTATGTAATCCATACGTGTGGACATAAATGGACCTGTATGACCTATAGAATAGCCTTGAAAGAAAGCACATAGGTTGTAGTTGAACATAGGTTCGAATTGGACTTGGAATTGAAAGTGCTTTTAGAGCGATAGTTGTTGTAGATGCACTTAGAAATTGCCTTGTGTACGGCAATTTCTATGGAACTTTATAAAGAGATACTTAGGGGTGTCTCATCATATTTGTGATGATTATTATGTATGCTTGTTTTCATAAAAAGTTTGGATGATGAAAAGTTAAGTAGCATATTGAAAGGGGCCAAACTCCTACTTGTGCAAAATAGCCTCATTTAGCCTTTGTTTTTGAACTTCAAATGTTGGAAGGTAAGTGTCTTGTTTCATTCTTTTTGCAAGTGTTTCTAACTCATATAAGAGTGTTTTAGAAGTGGTTTGAGATTTATAAGTATTTCTAAGAATTGTTTATAATTTTTTAAAGAAGATGGTTTACTTTTAAATTTAAGGAAAACATGGTTTTCCAAGTTTCAAAATGTCTTATAAACTTGTTAGTTTAAAGTAATATTTGAGTAAATGTTTTAAAACCTATTATAAGTATTTTAAAGTATCTATGGTTTTTAGAAAATTAGTTAAGTATTTTATTAAAGTATAAGTATCTTATAATGTGTATTACCTTTTAAATTGTTTTATTAAATATCCAGTCATGTGATTTCGTTTTTCAAGCAAAGATTCAATAGTTTCAATACACTTTTCAAGAGTTGAGAGTTGAACATTTTTGAAAATTTTGGGGTGCAAAATCTAAATTGTTTAAACAATAATTGTTGTTGAATATTAACAAGAATTTTATGCGAAATTATATGGATTGTATTGATTTTCACAACTAATGTAAAATTTTGGCGAGTAAGAAAATGGAAACTCGGACATTTTCAAGAATTTTTTAGGTTTTTCTATAAAGGGAAAATATTTACAAATTGAATTTTTTTTATCAAAATGGAACTTTGATTTTTGTTTTGTTTTTTGGATTTTCAATTTTTTTTAAGGTTTTGTATTATTTTTTCGATTTGCTTAATAAAGGAAAATTGTTTACAAAAAGGAATTTATTTTTCAAAAGGAATTTATTTTTGGTTTTTCAATTTTTGAAAAGGTTGTATGATTTTTTTGGATTTTTGATCTTCTAAAAAAAATTAGATTTTTATTTTTGATTAAAATTTTTTGAAAGAAGGGATTTTAAAAAAAACTAAGTTAAGAAATATTTTAGGTTTGAAGTCGCGATGCAGGGAGGTGTAGTTCGCGATGGCTCATGTGATTGGGTTTGTTCGGGTTGTGGTTACTGCGATTTTGTGGATGGTGGCGAGCAGGTTGGTCTGTGATGTGTTGAAATAGAGGATGTGGCACGGTTTATAGTTGTGATCAAGCATCATAGGTGATGAAGTTCCGGCAAGGGGGTGTACTATTGTCAAGTGTGTAGTAACAGTGACTGTGGTTGGGTATATATGTACATATATGTAGTGTGCACTGTGTATAGCTGCTGTGATGTTTGTGGTAGGAAGTATGTAATGTAGGGGATTGCTTCAGGAAGAAGAAATGTAGGTTCGCATGGGGAGGAGGTTGGTAATGAAGTCCATCGAGGCTAGAGGAGTTGGAAAGGTTGGGCAAGATCAAGGTTGATGCAATTTAAACCAAAAACTTGTTTGACCGATCAGGGGAGGGAAGGAAGTTATGATATGTTGTTTGTGCAATTGGATGGGATGATATATTTGTGATATGTGGACTGCTGTGTTGTGACGAACCATAATTCCGTACCCTTTGAGCCTATAATAAACCACTCATGTCCGACCCAAGTTGCATGGAAGTATGGATGATCAAAGGTAATAAAGAAATAAGACAGAACGGAATCTCACATGAATGGAATAACATATAATATTAAATAATATCTTTACAGCGGAAAACTTTTAAATACATATATCAAAGTCTAACCTAAATTTAGCTTGGACATTTATAAACATCTGTCCTTACAATTGCTGACAGTGTCAACTAAAACGAACAAACCACGACGCATAATAGAATATGTCCATACGTAGATGAATATCTCCAGCTCTCCTCTGGAAACGTCAACCTTCTTCAACTAAACATAAAAATACATGGATCTGACCCGAGTATTGAAAATAGCCGGATCGGGCTTGATAAACCAGCGTGAGAAACTAAAATGTAAATAACAATGTCATATACCAGCCTTAGAATAAAATCCTTTGAAAGAAAGAGTATCTCGAAAGACCACGTCCACACATAAAAATGGATGGGTTTTTACCTTATGATAACTAAAACACTTTTATATCGAAACATTTTATATTATTCTAATAACATTCTTTGAAAACATTAGCAAATAAACTTATTAATCTTATCCGAAATGGTTACCCATATAGCATTTCGATGCTATTCATTATGCCAACGCAAACAAAACCGTAGATTCTTATTGGAGAATGCATTTCCATACAAATGACTGGTTGAAGGGACTACCTTCCAATGGGTACACCTCTAGATAGATGCCTCGAGGTACAGAACATCTGCCCTCTACCAATACAAGACCGTCCTACCTCTATAACTAGATAGTACCGAATATGTCATTCCCCGGTCGTTACCGACCATTAAACCAGCGCCTGAGCGAACAAACCACATTAATTTACATCTCGAACGTAATAGCGGGAAGAAAAATATCTAGAAGGGGATGATCATACCCTAATTGGGAATGACCCACTTAGCCTTGCCACATCTAACCCCATTTCGGTCATTTCCGGTTGATGAGGCTCGAGGCAACGATTACCTTTTCACATAGCACATATTACATCTTTGAATGCCATATTGCATTTTCCGTTGACTACTAATTGCCTTTCATAAAAATACAACCCTTGAGCTCGTACGTCTCAAGGAGGGTGTTAAGCTAAGGGGAGTTTCGTTCTCCGCCACCACTGATGTACGTTTGTAAAAACCAATGTACGTAATCTTTAGAGATGCAATGTCAGACAAACGTCCATACAAGTTGTCCAGGAACAGGACAAACCGAAGGCACTCTCCTACTACCACTAATAGCGAGTGGTCCTTGCAACCCAAAAAATCTCCACAACGAGGAGATCACTACTATAAATAACTCTATAATGGGAGCTACCAAAAGCATGTCAACAAGCAGTCCTCACGCTACGAAGATCCATGGTCTTAAATAATCATCATCTTCAACATATCTTCACATTCGAACGTATACATTGTTTCGAAGTGGTTTTCGGATAGGAATCACCCAAATCTGATCCCGGTTCCTTCGAAATCCAATTATCAATAAAAAAAGATGTTAAGTTCATATGTGGATATCAATCATCAATCAACTACTTCATCTTTTATAAAATCTCTTTCTTAGATATATTCTTTTCAATTTATTCCACTTTTATTTGAAGAGTATATGGAATCATTAAGCCTCGTTTATCAAATCATTTGTTTATTTAAACCTTTCTTAATCCTGGAATATTTTCGAATCATTTCCTCTTTTACTTAGGAAAACTTTTCCAAATCATTCATTAAATCTTAATCAAAGATTTCTTATATTCAAGCTATAACTTTTAACTTAGGAAAAATATTCCCAAATCATTTATTAAATCTTAATAAAATATTTCTTTCTTAACTTCAAATCATATTCTTGCAAATCGAAGATTTTCATAACAGAGCACTACTACCACTTTAAATATGGTAAATTTCGCCTCCAAAGACTAATGGCAAGTAATCCTACATCTTGAATATCTTTGTATTCAACATGTTTTATTTCGAAAATTAGTTTGAAGGGGTTTTTGGATGATTTTGAAATCTCTTTATTCTAAGCAATCCATTCTTTTTCTTAAGATAATTTTTCAATTTCCTTCACTTAACTCCCAATCCAAAGTCCTTACCTTTTAGGTGGGTCAAAAAAATGTTATTTAAGACATCGTTTACCGTAAAACCTAAAATCAATCATAGCAAACATTGTTGAGTAAATAGGATCATAGAAATCATTCTAATTTCACTCAACATCAATTTCCGTATTCAACAAGTGCTTGGGTGGAATAATGGTGAAATCACCTTTTAAATTTCACGATTAGGACGGGTTCCCTCTTCGGGTTTTAATACCAAGTACAAAAAGATTATCTCTATGCAATCCAAGTCGTAATTTATTCATTTTGGAGATTTCTTAAATTTTGGATAATACTAATCTTCTTCTATTTTGGAAATTTAATACAATCTTTTTTTTAGAGCATTCGGACTTTCTTTTCGATCTGTTCCACCTCTCGCCTAAGAAAGGAAAACATAGGCCAGGTAAGTCCAGGGCACTAGTTGGTCCATCTCTAACCTTAGTTAAACATCTTGTTCTATCTTCTCAGATCTCACAAGCGGGACAAATGTACTAGTCGTTTCTGCATTACTCAGTTTGTTATTATATTCAATCTTCTTCACTTAAGTGGCATACACGATTCCTCTTACCCATTTATTCAAACTCTAATTAAAATTTCCAAACCATCTTTAGATGACTTAATTATTCTTTTAAAATCATTCACAAAATATATAGGAAAGAATTGTTAAGTTTAAAAATACATTTCAAAAGTCACTGAAAACTGCGGCGAAAGCTTTGCGAAAAGTGTTGCAAATAGTGTTTTAAAAGCTATATTCTTCAAAACGACTATTATATCATTAGATATCCATATTTTCAACTTAAATTACTTTTAAAACATTTTAAAATATTTTTATAATTTATTTCATATTTTTAAAACATTTAAAATATCAATTTTAAATTTTGGTCACTTTACTACAAAAGCGCGATTTTTTTAGAAAATTGTTTTGGACATATTTAAAATATACAAGATGAAATATTGATTTTCTTTTTTTATTTCTTTAAGCATATTAAATGTTTATAAAACATTTTAACTCATTTTAAAACTATTTCCAAAAGTTTTAAGCATTCCATATACACCATTTCAATTTCAAAAGGAAAGTGATTTCCTTTGTGCTTATCAACGTGTATTAACGTGACTTGGTAAAAAAATTAATAATCATATCAAACAATCAGTACTTGATAATCAAAGCTTATATAAACATCCATAGAAATTATAACATATCATCAAACATGTATATATGTAAATAGAGACGTTAAATAGAGTTTCTCACCATAAACCAAAGCGATTAATTTCCTACCAACATTCAAACAAATCAACTCTTCACTAACTACGTTCTATTCCACGTAAACAATATAAAAAAACACCCTCTCCCTTCCAATATCTTGGTCGAGGCTTGAGATGGTGGTTGGCCGAAAGTATAGAGATTAGGACATCTTCCAATCTCACTTTACTCAAGATTAGGTCATCATCTTTCTTGTTTTTGACTCTTTTACTCTCAAATTTGAAAAACTAACTGAAAAGTTGTTGCAAATTATTTTATCTTGAATTAAAAAATAATAATCATTTGATTTTGATTATTTTAGAGAAAGATATGATAGAATGAAGAAGAGGTATTGTCGGATTGACAAAATTGAAGCCCGAAAATGCACTTCAAATAATTGAGTTTCAGGTATAGCAAAGCTCAAAACTGGAAAAAGTGATCAATATAAAACTTGTAACCACTGGAATTTAATATGGTTTAATTTTTTTTCTTAATTTGGATCTGCTATGATCAAGTTATGATCAAAACAAAATGGGCTATTCTCTGGCTTAAAAACTCAGCCAGAAAATGCACTAGAAAGAAGTACATTTTTGACATAGTTAAAAGTGGTAAACATGAAAGGTTTATCTACTGGAAAAATACATGATTTGAAAAAAGGATTTTTGCATTTTGGTTTTTTTTTGAAGAAGTTATGGCCAAGAGAAGAAGAGGTAAAATATGGAGAAAAGAGGAGTTTGATTTGAAGAGAATAAACATTGATTTCCTTTGAGTATTTTGTAAATATTTTGACATTATTTCTTTCTAAATTTTTTTCTATGGCTTAGAAGCCATTAAAGAGAAGAGGAAAAAGGTAAAGAAGCTTGAGAAAAGAAGAAAAAATGTGAATAAAAGTGAAGAAGGAGGTGGGTATTTATAGAAAAAGAAAGAAGTGGTAATTTACCAAAATAACCTCATACCAAATTACCAAATTAACCTTACTTCAATCTAAAGTAATCTTCACTTTTACAAAACTTAACGTCATCCTTTCAATTCTTATTTTATCTCTTAGTCACTTAAAAATTGAGTAAAGAATATCATAATTATGTTGGCTTTGATTTGATGTGATTTGATGTTTGCTTTTTCTTACTTTTGTTAATTCTTACTTACTTTTACAAATGAATTCTAGAAGTTGTCTAATCTTATTTAGTAAAAAATAATCATGTTTAGTTATTAAATTTTGTAATATATATGGTAAAACATATTAACAAAGGTGCGATAATGTTGCGGTAACTTATTATGAGCAAAACATTGATTTTCGACAAAATATTTTACGGTCACATTTTGACGTTTTTATTAAACTATTTATCTATGAAAACCAAACTTCAAAATTGATTTGTTATTATATTTAAATAATTAAAATAAGTATTTTTGACTTATAAAATAATATAAATCAATATCCGAATTTTTTTATAAAAATACGACATTGATTTATCGGTATGCGACGAAATTTGTCAACTTTATAAAACAAGTTTTATTTAGTTATTGAACCATTATAAATTAAATTAATATTATTATAAAATGAGTTTGATATCGATTATATATATATATATATATATATATATATTTAAAAGGAATTATTTGTCCTTTAAACAAATTTCACGAATATTTATCCTACTTTGTTGGAATCCGACTTTTGTCAATTTTACAACGGAAATCCAAAATCTTTATTCAATATCAAAAATAAGTTTACCATTCTTATTTATCATATAAAATTTTATTTTTTAAATTTGAAAATTCTACATTTGGATATTTAAAATAATTAAATATCTCATTTTCAAAGTGTTAAAATTATGGGTCGTTACATTCTCCTACTTAAAAGAATTTCTCCCCCGAAATTACCCTGAACCTAAACCCACAATTTTTTTTACCTAAATCATTATTTGAAAAACTTAAACCCATAAGATGTACCTAAAACATCCGTATATAATATTGATTTGATCATCCATTCGAATCCATAATTTTATTTCCGAACTAGTATCAATCCCCGATCCTCTAATGCGGACTCTGATTAAGTTTCTAGATCAGATACACTTGCTTTCCTTGTAAAGCTCTCAACTATGATTGAAAACTCGAGTAAATAACCACAAAACATCATCAATGCTTGCCATCAGGAAATCAAGTGATAAATTCTATTATGTATCAGTGTAAACACATCAAAGTTCCGTGTTCGGATAACAGATCAAAGTTTGTGTGACGAAATGATTTACGTATAAATTACGTATTTATACCTATTGGTTTTTTTCTCAATTATACCAAATTCTCTTTATTCACACCCTTTATTTTTCATTCATTTTTTTAGTATATTTTTTTTAATACTAATATTTTTTATGAATCATTTCATAAAATTATTACTTGAGTTTATTATATCTTATAAACACAACTATGTAAATCCATCACTTTTAAAAACTGAAGCCCAAATCCTTAATTAATGGTAGAATTTACTAATAAAAAAATTTCAAGGTTACAATTACATTTTAAAGATTCGTGATTTTACTTAAGTGTATAAATAGTTCATGACTTAAATCTATTTTTGTATAATACCTTTTTACATCCTAACAGTACACACACACACACACACACACACACACATATATATATATATACTAAATTCCCGATCGGTTTTATATCCGGGTGAATTACAGTTAGTGGTAGGTTGCTATCATTTCAAATTCATAATTACGAAATTTATTTCTGATTTAATGCTATTATTAATTTCTCCACTTCTAAATCATTTTTATTTATAATAACATTTATAAATTATACTAATCCAATTTCATTTACTTAAAACATTTCACAATGGTTTATCTTTTACCAGAATATTCCATAAATTCCATAGCTTTGAGTTTAGTGTGATTATGAAATTTTCGACCGCCCAAAATCTTCGAGAATCCTGCTTTATCTTATTAATCGGTGATTCCAAGTTTATCTTTGGTTTAAACCTTTTTATGATTATGAATATTGCTAATCGATTTATCAACTAATGATTCACATTATCTCTTTAACTTAAGAAAATTATATAGACGAGTAACTCCTAAGTAATACCAAGTAACAGGGTACTACCAATAGTATTATATATCCTCCTAACAAGAAGAGTAATACTTAAGAGAAGTGTTTGCCATCCGAGCACATCTTCTTCCCATTTTTAATTTATTTTCGAGCCATTCGAACTAGTTATCATAAAATATTTCTTTTTATTTGAAATAATACCCTTTTCAAAATCCTTTAGAGATTACTTTTGTTTATAAAACCTATTTTGTAAATTCTTTTTATAAATTCATCTTATATTAATTAAATTCATTTAAACTACCAAAATTCTTTTTAATTACTTGAATTTTAAACTTTCATTCCTTTTATATTTTCCTTTTACATAATTGTTAAATACATTTTTATCTTATATTCCAATCTTATTATTAAATATCTTATAGTCAAATCATGAAACTTAATTAACAAGATATTTGTACTTTAACTTTTAAATTAAACAATTGATAAATTTATGATAGTAACTTAACATTATCATTTCTTAATTTATTATTTTGGAATAAGTATCAAAGATTTTAATTACCTTATCAGATTTCTTATTTTCGATTATCTTTATGAAAAATCTTATAGTCAAACTATGAAATTCTAATCACAAGATGTTCATATTTAAATTTCACTAATCTTGATTTCTAACTATATAACTTTTCAAAATATATACTTTGTAATCAAGATATAATCCTAGGTAAAATTATTTCATTTACCAATTTTTTCAAAACAAAACCATTATATATAACATTATCAAATACGCGCTCATATATAATACTCTCGACTCATTCTAGGATGTTATTAACTATATCTATAATGAGTTATTCATCCTTGGATATTACTAATCCTATCTCTGATGAGTCTTTACCCCACCAAAGCCAAGGTTCTCGCTTAACCTCCAGCTCTGATACCAAATGTGACGAACCATAATTCCGTACCCTTTGAGCCGACAATAAACCACTCATGTCCGAACCAAGTTGCATGGAAGTATGGATGATCAACGGTAATAAAGAAAATAAGACAGAACAGAATCTCACAAGAATGGCATTATAATATTGAACAATATCTTTACAGCAGAAAACTTTTAAATACATATATCAGAGTCTAACCTAAATTGGACAGTTATAAACATTTTCCTTACAATTGCTGACAAACATCAACTAAAACATACAAACAACGGCGGGCATTAGAATATGTCCATACATAGATGAATATCTACAACTTTCCTATGGAAACTTCAACCTTCTTCAACTAAACCTGAAACTACTCGGATCTAACCCGAGTATTGAAAATACTCGGATCAGGCTTGATAAACCAGCTTGGGAAACTCAAATATAAATCACAGATTCATATATCAGCCTTTGAATAAAATCTTTTGAATGAAAGTGTATCACATAAGACCACACCCACACATAAACACGAACGGGTTTTCATGTTATGATAACTAAAACACTTTTTGTAACATCTTGATATTTTCTACCATTCGCATCCAAAAATGCCGGATTTGAATTGCTCAAAATACTAGATTGTTAATTTATATTTTGCAAAACTTTGCATATACAGTAAATAAAATAATCATAGAATCACTGACACAGATTAACATAACAATAAGCAGCGGAAACAAATGAATAGTGGTTCATGAAGCTACTATATATAAACAGAGTTAAACAAGAAACAACTGAAGTCTCGAATACAATAGTCGAATACAAAAATCTGAATACATCACCGGAACCAACTGAATAACTACAAGATGAATAGATAGATGGATCTCCAAGCAAAGCACCAACTCCAAAGGTGAGTCTTAAATGCTGTATCACTTAGTCTGACCCGAGCTAAAGCAAAACACAAAACACTCGAGTCAGGATTAAAATTCTTATATCAGTAAATCCAACTCAAGTGAAATATCAACTAAAATACAAGTAACTTAAAGGATGTTTGGTATACCCATCCTCTAAGGAACCATTAAACTATCTACTATGTAGTAATATACGTTATTATAATAATGTCTAAAGTAAAGTAAACTATTAAAATAGCATTAAGGCGTTACCCATATCCCCCTCAACACATTTTATAGTGCCAACAGTCTATACAGTACCGTGATACCTCCTGATCGAAAGACTATCATAGGAGGTACGACACAAAACAAACTCATAGTGGTCTCGATAGGGCAGGTGACATGGAAAAACTAGGCAATGCCAGGGTAGATATACCAATTACACTTCCAGGCTGGTGGTAACGTATAGCCGCGACTACAGCCCACCTCGAGCCACGCTCCCAAATCAAAGGTGCACACCAAATCAATCACAAAGTAATAGAATGGAATACGAAGAAGTGTGTCAGATCGGAGGAGCTACCTCACTTGGCTCGTCGATTTCTCCTGTTTTAGCCACCTTATGCCAACTCACGGGAGTCGGGTCCATATATATATCTCAAGAACGTCGCCACCATCCTACTTCATTCTAGAATCTCCACCACGTATACGGTTGTTAAAGTGGTTTTATGCATCAGCAGAGAATATGACAATAGCCAATCTCAGTCTCTTTAACAACCAAACGATATTTTAACACCTTGGTCATTTAAAAATAGTTGATACTTCAAAACCAAAATATCCTTTCCATTTCAAAAACCATATCAATACGATATCATTTCCATTTCAAAAACCAAATCAATACGATATCATTTCCATTTCAAAAACCAAATCAATACGTTATCATTTCCATTTCAAATATATTCACTTCCAAAATCATAGTACTTTCAAAGTTATAATACTTTTGAAACCAAAACACTTGAATTTATAACACTTTGGAGATCACAACATTTTGAATTCATAGCACTTTGGAAATCATAACATTTTGAAATCATAGCACTTCGGAAATCATAACACTTTGAAATCATCCTTTAAACAGTTTAGATATTATAATTCTACATAAAATGAAATAGCTTATAAAATAAATAGTTTATATAAAGTAGTTATAAGTTAAAATAGTTTAAAATAAATAGTTAATATATTAAAATAGTTCATATTAAAATAGTTTATATACAAAATAGTTTATATTAAAATGATTTATATTAAAATAGCTTACATGAAAATAATTTATAAAGTAAAATATATAAAAAGTTTTGAATATAATTTAAAAATACCTAATATAATAAAATAGCTTCCTCAAATTTCACAAATCAATTCCAAATCAACTCGAATTCCAAAATTCAAATTTAATCAAATCTCAAATCATCCATTTCAATTCAGATCAGTTTCTCGATAAACCATTTCAAATTATAACGATTTCAAACACAGATTTGAACCACAAAATAAACCATTTCTGTAACGACCCAGGATTTTTATTTAATTAAAATTTGGATATTTAATTGATTTTAAATATTAATAAGTGAAATTTATAAGTCGAATAAATTTTATTTCGAATAATTGGATTTAATTGAATAATTAAATCAATAATTTAATAGGTGAAAATACAGAAACAGTTGAAAATTGGATTAAATATGATTAAAAATGATTTGTAAATTTTTTTTACCATATTGAAGTTAGAACGATGTTTTAGAACTTTTAAAATCGAATTAAGAGTTTATTTGTGAAAATTGAATATTTTAATATTTAATCGACTAGTGAAATTAACCAATTTTTGGACAATCTCAGAATTGGACGAAACTAGTTCCATTGGATCCGTAATAGTTAGTTATTATCGGATTTCAATTTTCGTAGCAATCGGAGTTATCGTTTGATCGTGGCAGCCTAAAACGCATCGAAATTGTTTTTAATATTAAATTGGCGAGTTAAAATAGCCATTTTTCAAACAGTCTCCATAATGTGATATTATTGTATGGTTTAAAATTTCGTGTCAATCGGATTTACCGTTTGTCTGGTGCAACCTAAAACGCCTAGAAAATCGTTTAAATCGGTTTAATTCAAATTGAACGTTTATTGTCATATCTCGCACAGATGATCAAATTAGCTTTCGAAACCTATTCCATTGCGTCCGGAACGCGGGGTAAACCCCAGAAACGTCAGTCACCGCGCGTGAATCGGAGTTCGGAATCTATAAATAGACCCTTACCTTTCACAAATTAAAAAAAAAATAAACTAGGGTTTTGAACTGCAGCCGCCTCCATCATATTCAATGGCCAGAAAACACTATCCTTTCTCCTCATTTATCTCTTAATCCACACATTGATTCAAGAAAGTGTCAACTAGTAAATTGTAGATCTCCTCGAGCTCGATATATCAAACGGTCGAATTTTGTTGAAGTGGCTTAGATCGATCGAAAAAGCGAGTTGAAGGGGCCAGTTTCGAGCATGTCTTTCGAGGTGATGGGGAAACTAGGGAGGTGCGGCCTCTGGACGTGGGTAGCTATAGGCGATGGCGTTCGAATGGAGGTGGTTTGATGAAGTTTCGTGTAGCGAGGAGGCGACAGCACGTAACCCTAGTTTCGAACTTTGATGGGTTCGTGCGCGTTCATCAACCTGGAGAGGAAGGAGAGTTGCGTTCTACGGCCTGGATTTCAAGGTGCAGGGATCATGCGGCTGTAAATAATATAGGTTAAATAAATTATAAATTTTGTTGTAAATTAGTTATTAAAAATTCGTAAAAATTGTAAAATCCATATCTTTTTCATACGAGGTCGAAAACGCGCGAAACAGGAAGCGTTGGAATCGTATGGACGAGCACTACGCTATGGAATTGGATTGGAGTCATTTGGAGTTAGTGATAATTTCAGGTAAAATTAAATGTCCGTTTAATTTTATTCGAAATAAATCGCTAAAACGAAATTGAAATCAAGGTGAGAACTTCTCACTCAATCGAATCGGTTTCGATTTAATTTTGAATAGTTATATTTAAAATACCTGAATGCATGTTTGAATGATGATTGTTATCTATTGATTGTTAAAATAGACATTATGCGCCGTTAGTAAGCGGATGTTATTTATTAAAAACATATACCGCGAATATTTCATAAACAGTGAAATTGGTATTATATATAATAGCAATATATATATATATATATATTGGCATATGTATATATTGCAGCTATTGATTTTCCGCAATATATAGCGGATGAGACCCTATTGCGCCGTCTATTAAGCGGATAATATTTTAAATCCTATATACCGCGATAATTTCGTACTGGAACGGAATTGGTATTGTGCTAACATCTTTGGATGCAGGAAAACATGTTAGAGGGATCCAACTGGATTCCTCAACAGTATTTATTTGATTTCAGATATTTTGATATTTGATGGATTATCATATCGATATATGATGTCGTTGTTGTCGTGATTGACTATTTGGTATGTAGCATCATTGGGCCAAATTTTGGAATTTTAAAATGATTATAAAGTGATTTTTGAAAGAAAACGTTTATAAAATATTTTTGGAATTGATTCATTTTAAATAAATAAACGTTATAATTTTAATGTTATAAAAATTATGATTTTGAGAAATATAGTTAAAAGTTGATTTTTGAAAATATGAGGCTAATGATTTTATAAAATAGTTTACTCGGGATTTTTGAATTTATTGTGAAAAGTTTAAAAATAGGATTTATAAAATTTAATTATTTATAAATCAAAATGATGAAATTATAAAGGACTTTAAAGATGTTTTAAAAGAATAATAGTATAAATTGATTTATATAAGATTTATAAATTGATATTTATAAATTGAAATATTGAAATTATAAAACGAGTTTTTATAAGTGTTTGAATGAAGTGAAAATGGATTGCATAAGTGAATGGAATTTATAAAATTATAAATGGTGAAGTTATAAATGAAACTTATAAATAGTAAGATTTATAAATTTTGTGAAGTTATTAAAGAATATATTTGGGTAAATAAATGAATCTTATAAGTTATAAGATTTATAATTTGGGAAGTTTAAAAGAACGATTTTTGTAAACAAATAAATTATAAGTATTTGACTTATAATATGAATTTTTAGTATATCATTGAGATATGAAATTGAATAGGTTAATAATAGAATTTATAAGCATTGTTTTATAAATTCGCTAATGACTTATTTTGATAAGTAAATTGTTATAACTTATTTATGGAGTTATATTCACGTTTTAGACAGTGAATAATCCTTTAAAATAAAATAAATAGAAATGATGAAATTGTTCATGTAGTATATTCACGTTTTTGAATAGTGAATAATATGTTAAAGGAAATGTTTTGGATATGATCTTTTAAATAGAATTAAAACGATCTAACGATGTTTTAAATGCGTTAAGATTCGAAAGCATAGATTTCAACATTTATTGTTGAAATAGACGTTTTCGAGAAATAGAAGGAAATGGTGGACTATAACACTGTTGTTATAGTAAATGATTTCCGAAAGGAAATGTTTTGTATAGTATTGGGATTTATATATCTATTTTAATTTCGAATCCCTATACAAGTGATTTTGGGTTGTCGTAACGATGTTTTACACAACATTCGTTTTGGCCCAAACAAATATGTTTAAGTGAATGATTTCCTTAAAGAATGAAATATATACTTAATTTCGATTAAAGTATATTGAATATTTTCCAAGTGTAGAAAATAAAAAGATTGTGAATTACTTATTAAATAAGTAGGGAAATGTTTTCCAATATAAAGTGAATATTTTGAGAATTTATCTTTTTGAAGATAAATTGAAATCGTATATGCATGGATATTTTGGAATGTAAATTCACTATGGAATTTATAAAAGAAAGTGGAAATCATTTAAAAACAAACATTGATTTATTTTTGAGGTATTGAAACATATATCTTGTAAAGATATTTTTGGAAAATAAATAATTTGGAAAATTATTTGGAATCTGGTGATGTTGTGCATATCCATTGATAGTTCAATAACCGACTATCAATATTTACCTTTGAAAGGTATTTGTTGTGATTTGCTTGAATTTGAATGCACACTTATTTTTAAATTATTGCGCTCGTTATTCGGATTACCCATTCCGAATAGTGATACGACATAATGGATAGCATTGATGACCGGTGTTGAAGACCGGATATTTTTGAAAGCGAAAGGACAACTCGTCGATTGTCTTTGCACCGAGTAGCTACGGTATAGAGACTCCCTATGTGAGGGGAAGTCCGGACATGATTAGAGATTATCCGGATTGCAAGGACTTCCTTGTAAGTGCCTTCGGTTCTGTTCGAGCCCAGAACAGACTTGTATGGATTGTATGTCTGACATTACAAATTGAGATATAAAGCTAATTTCTTTCAAATATATTTCTGTTGGTGGCGGAGAATTTATTCTTTTAGCTTAACACCCTTCTCTGAGACGTACGAGCTCAGAGGTTATGTAGTTGAAGGTTATCAGCGATATATTCCCAATTTGGTAATGTGACATGCTGAGTGTTGCTGTGAAATGATCATTGTGTTGATTATTTGTGATAGGATCATTTATTTGATCGTTTATCTTTGTGATCATTTCTATGATCATTTGTTGACCCAAAGCACAGCTTTTGTATAAAGCGTGGCTTTGTGGACGAGACTTCGTCGAGCCTCACACCCCGGAATGGTCAAAACAGGAAAGATGCAGCAAGGTTATGAGGGGTAGCTCCCTTTAGGGTATATGCATTTCCTTCTGGAAAAGGGTGGTATCATGGTATGGAGCCCAGATGCTTACTCATGTTGAAACACTTTATTTATGATTGTGTGATGATGGTGACGAGCGCTCGGTTAAAGGTCCCAAAGGACCGGGGGATGGCATACTCATGTCAGTTGTTACCCAGTTAGGGGTAACCCGGCCTTATGTTGGCAGAGATCCGGTTTGGTTCTCGGGGACGTCCTTCCAGAGGCGTTCTCAAGTGGCAATGGGAAGTTTCTTGACCTGACCATTCGTTGGAAATCCAAAGAAACAATACGATCTTGTACGGTTTTAGTTGTATAACCTGCCATGGAATGTGGCGGTAACCTGCTATTGAATATGGTAGCTATAGTAGGCATAAGTGCGGAATGTCTATGCTGGCTAAGATTTATATCTTTATTTTCGAAATGAACTTTTCCTACACTATGCACTAGTAATAATATCAAATGTTCTTTTTAATACGTATCAAGCATCTTTAACTATCATAAGGAGAAATCTCCTCCGATTCTGCGTCTGCATGTGTGTGTGTGCGGAAGGCCTTATGGTAGTCTCATTTTTAAAAGCATTGCGAATTGACTTTGAAAATATTCCTCTATTTTGATTTTAAAGATAAATAAACTGTTTTGAGTTCTCACACCAGTCTCATGACTGACTCGGAGTTTATTGTTTTCCTTCCTAAACTCTGGGTGCCCACCAATTTCCACACGGGCAGTCAAGAGTTAGGTTTATCAAGATATTCTGGAGTTGCTGGAGGCAAGCTGGATGGAATGGCGTATTACTAGTATATAGTATTTCTTTTTCCGCTGCATTGTTTGTTGTTGTTTGTTGTACACTCTGATGTAATGTAATGTAATGAGTAAAAATGTGATAACTGATATAGTTCTTTGTTTAAAGATTATTCATTTATCTATTATATGTTGTTCCGCTGCGACTGTGAGATTCTGATGTTGTTATGCTGTTTTCTTTCCGTCTATTTTCTTTTCTCTCTATTTTCTATCTTTTTCTCTCTTCTTCTACCTTTTTCTTTTTCTTAAACATTGAGAATTCGTATTTCTGTTCATCTTGAATTAATCAATGGAGATTAGTGTATATTCGAGGAGTACGGATTTGCGGGTCCTCACACGTGGTATCAGAGCATATGGTTAAGCGACAACCATGGTTCTGTTGGGTATTACTCATTAGAGATAGAGTCAGTAGTACTCTAGAATGAGTTTGAGTGTAATAATAGCTATGAGAGCGTATTTGTTAGTGAATATAAAATTGTTTTATATTGTGATGATTGGTTAATTGAGTAGCATATGAACCTTCGTCAGCACGGTCTCGACAACTATGCCGAAGGGGTTTATAAACATTTGAATAGAACAATTCGACATAATATTGTTTCAAATTGGGTAAATGAAATAATTTTACCTTGATTATATTTTTTATATATAAAGGAATAATTTTTCAGAATTATTAAAGTGTATATAAGTTGATTGTTTGGTTGTTGAATAAGTTGTTTGAATAATATAATTGAAGAATAATTGTATGAGCAAAAGAATTATAAGAATTGAATTATAATTAATGTGATTTACAATTGTGAAATAAACTTATATATATAAGAAATGAAACTATACGAACATATTTATGAATATGAGTTGTAAATAAAAATGAATTTAAAGTTAAATGGAAATTTACTTTAGAATTGGAATCTGAATTTATTTATAAGTGGGAGTTTAAGTTAAGTAAAACCAAGTAATGTTTAAAAATGGAATATAACTTAAGAGATGTTGAATGAAGTTAATTTTGGTATCAAAGTAAATTAATAGAGTTAAGTGATAAATGTGAACTTAAGTTATATAAATGAAATTCAACTTTCGTAACTGAATTGAATGAATGGATTAAATGTTAATCAATTGAATGTAAAATTATGTTGGTATGGAATAATGAATGTAGGTGTTAATTCATTAAAATCTAATGTAATTGGAAATTGAATAATTGAATGAAAATCAATTTAATTAAACCAATTGAAAGTAAAGGTGTTAAACCAAGATGAATATTAGCAAAGGAATTTGGTTGTAATTAATATACATTGGTTGTTATATGGTTGTTAGTTGATTGTATATAATTCATTAAGAGTTAATGAAATTGCAAGCTAAAGTAATTGAAATTCAATTGGAAGTTAAGTGAATCTTAAACAGAATTGAATTTGACTTTAGAGTGAACCAACTTGAATATGAATTAGTGAATATAAACTAATTGAAAATGAATGTTAGTAAAAACTTCCACTGTAATGAATCAATGTGATTAAATTGAAAACCTATTTCATTGAATATTAATGAGAATATGAATGAATATTTATTGGTTATGAATTATAGTTGGATGATAGTTGGTTGATGTTTGCATTTGTTGTTTTACTGCATTTGCTATGTTGGCATATATAGTTATTATGTTGCTATATGTTGTATATCGATACTATTGTCTATATACATGTTCTCATCTGTTTGTTGAGTGTTTAGTAGGTGCGGATCGCGTTTGCTTCGCATTTGGAGCTCGCTTTCGCGCTATATTAGCCGTATATGCTCGCTAATAAAATATAAGGTACATATCTCGGATTAAATACCGTACTTTTACACTTTTTTCCCTGCGGGATGCCTCATTACTTGATGAGATGTATATTTGTGATATATATACTGTCATTTTTTTTTCGGATCGAGCCGCGCAAAGGAGACTCTGGCGAATTTTTCCGAAAATTTAAGGCGTTAGAAAAATTTGAGAAAATTGGGAAAATTTGTGAAAACTATAACTTTGATTTTGGAATTGAAATTTAAACAATAGTAGTTGTTTTTGAAAAGATAACTAAGTATGATTTGTAAACTTAGTAAAGTTATTATAAGAAATTTAACTATGAATTTTGGGAAAGTTAATAGATTCTGTAACTTTTCTTACTTGTTAATTTCGGGGACGAAATTCTTTTAAGGGGGGAAGTATGTAACGACCCAGGATTTTTATTTAATTAAAATTTGGATATTTAATTAATTTTAAATATTAGTAAGTGAAATTTATAAGTCGAATAAATTTTATTTCGAATAATTGGATTTAATTGAATAATTAAATTGATAATTTAATAAGTGAAAATACAGAAATAATTGAAAATTGGATTAAATATGATTAAAAATGATTTGTAAAATTTTATTTTATCATATTGAAGTTAGAACGATGTTTTAGAACTTTTAAAATCGAATTAAGAGTTTATTTGTGAAAATTGAATATTTTAATATTTAATCGACTAGTGAACTTAACCAATTTTGAACAGTCTCAGAATTGGACGAAACTAGTTCCATTGTATCCATAATAGTTAGTTATTATCAGATTTCAATTTTCGTAGCAATCGGAGTTATCGTTTGATCGTGGCAGCCTAAAACGCATCGAAATTGTTTTTAATATTAAATTGGCGAGTTAAAATAGCCATTTTTCAAACAGTCTCGGATTTCGAAGAAACCAGTTTTATCGGATCCGTAATGTGATATTATTATATGGTTTAAAATTTCGTGTCAATCGGATTTACCGTTTGTCCGGTGCAAGCTAAAACGCCTAGAAAATCGTTTAAATCGGTTTAATTCAAATTGAACGTTTATTGTCATATCTCGCACAGATGACCGAATTAGCTTTCGAAACCTATTCCATTGCGTCCGGAACGCGGGGTAAACCCCAGAAACGTTAGTCACCGCGTGTGAATCGGAGTTTGGAAAATCCGGGATGAATAGTGTCGTTCAAACTTCTATAAATAGACCCTTACCTTTCACAAATTAAAAAAAAAATAAACTAGGGTTTTGAACTGCAGCCGCCTCCATCATATTTGATGGCCAGAAAACACTATCCTTTCTCCTCGTTTATCTCTTAATCCACACATTGATTCATGAAAGTGTCAACTAGTAAATTGTAGATCTCCTCGAGCTCGATATATCCAACGGTCGAATTTTATTGAAGTGGCTTAGATCGATCGAAAAAGCGAGTTGAAGGGGCCGTTTTCGAGCACATCTTTCGAGGTGATGGGGGCACTAGGGAGGTGCGGCCTCTGGCCGTGGGTAGCTATAGGCGATGGCGTTCGAATGGAGGTGGTTTGATGAAGTTTCGTGTAGCGAGGGGGCGACAGCACGTAACCCTAGTTTCGAACTTTGATGGGTTCGTGCGCGTTCATCAACCTGGAGAGGAAGGAGAGTTGCGTTCTACGGCCTGGATTTCAAGGTGCAGGGATCATGCGGCTGTAAATAATATAGGTTAAATGAATTATAAATTTTGTTGTAAATTAGTTATTAAAAATTCGTAAAACTTGTAAAATCCATATCTTTTTCATACGAGGTCGAAAACGCGCGAAACAGGAAGCGTTGGAATCGTATGGACGAGCACTGCGCTATGGAATTGGATTGGAGTCGTTTGGAGTTAGTGAGAATTTCGGATAAAATTAAACGTCCGTTTAATTTTATTCGAAATAAATCGCTAAAACGAAATTGAAATCAAGGTGAGAACTTCTCACTCAATCGAATCGGTTTCGATTTAATTTTAAATAGTTATATTTAAAATACCTGAATGCATGTTTGAATGATGATTGTTATCTATTGATTGTTAAAATAGACATTATGCGCCGTTAGTAAGCGGATGTTATTTATTAAAAACATATACCGCGAATATTTCATAAACAGTGAAATTGGTTTTATATATAATAGCAATATATATATATTGGCATATGTATATATTGCAGCTATTGATTTCCCGCAGTATATAGCGGATGAGACCCTATTGCGCAGTCTATTAAGCGGATAATATTTTAAATCCCATATACCGCGATAATTTCGTACTGGAACGGAATTGGTATTGTGCTAACATCTTTAGATGCAGGAAAACAGGTTGGAGGGATCCAACTGGATTCCTCAACAGTATTTATTTGATTTCAGATATTTTGATATTTGATGGATTATCATATCGATATATGATGTCGTTGTTGTCGTGATTGACTATTTGGTATGTAGCATCATTGGGTCAAATTTTGGAATTTTAAAATGATTATAAAGTGATTTTTCAAAGAAAACGTTTATAAAATATTTTTGGAATTGATTAATTTTAAATAAATAAACGTTATAATTTTAATGTTATAAAAATTATGATTTTGAGAAATATAATTAAAAGTTGATTTTTGAAAATATGAGGCTAATGATTTTATAAAATAGTTTAATCGGGATTTTTGAATTTATTGTGAAAAGTTTAAAATAGGATTTATAAAATTTAATTATTTATAAATCAAAATGATGAAATTATAAAGGACTTTAAAGATGTTTTAAAAGAATAATAGTATAAATTGATTTATATAAGATTTATAAATTAATATTTATAAATTGAAATATTGAAATTATAAAACGAGTTTTTATAAGTGTTTGAATGAAGTGAAAATGGATTGCATAAGTGAATGGAATTTATAAAATTATAAATGGTGAAGTTATAAATGAAATTTATAAATAGTAAGATTTATAAATTTTATGAAGTTATTAAAGAATATATTTGGGTAAATAAATGAATCTTATAAGTTATAAGATTTATGACTTGGGAAGTTTAAAAGAACGATTTTTGTAAACAAATAAATTATAAGTATTTCATTTATAATATGAATTTTTAGTATATCATTGAGATATGAAATTGAATAGGTTAATAATAGAATTTATAAACGTTGTTTTATAAATTGACAAATGACTTATTTTGATAAGTAAATTGTTATAACTTATTTATGGAGTTATATTCACGTTTTAGACAGTGAATAATCCTTTAAAATAAAATAAATAGAAATGATGAAATTGTTCACGTAGTATATTCACGTTTTTGAATAGTGAATAATATGTTAAAGGAAATGTTTTGGATATGATCTTTTAAATAGAATTAAAACGATCTAACGATGTTTTAAATGCGTTAAGATTCGAAACCATAGATTTCAACATTTATTGTTGAAATAGACGTTTTCGAGAAATAGAAGGAAATGGTGGACTATAACACTGTTGTTATAGTAAATGATTTCCGAAAGGAAATGTTTTGTATAGTATTGGGATTTATATATCTATTTTAATTTCGAATCCCTATACTAGTGATTTTGGGTTGTCGTAACGATGTTTTACGCAACATTCGTTTTGGCCCAAATAAATATGTTTAAGAGAATGATTTCCTTAAAGAATGAAATATATACTTAATTTCGATTAATGTATATTGAATATTTTCCAAGTGTAGAAAATAAAAAGATTGTGAATTACTTATTAAATAAGTATGGAAATGTTTTCCAATATAAAGTGAATATTTTGAGAATTTATCTTTTTGAAGATAAATTGAAATGAATAATTGAAATCGTATATGCATGGATATTTTGGAATGTAAATTCACTATGGAATTTATAAAAGAAAGTGGAATTCGTTTAAAAATATACATTGATTTATTTTTGAGGTATTGAAACATATATCTTGTAAAGATATTTTTGGAAAATAAATAATTAGGAAAATTATTTGGAATCTAGTGATGTTGTGCATATCCATTGATAGTTCAATAACCGACTATCAATATTTACCTTTGAAAGGTATTTGTTGTGATTTGCTTGAATTTGAATGCACACTTATTTTTAAATTATTGCGCTCGTTATTCGGATTACTCATTCCGAATAGTGATACTACGTAATGGATAGCATTGATGACCGGTGTTGAAGACCGGATATTTTTGAAAGCAAAAGGACAACTCGTCGATTGTCTTTGCACCGAGTAGCTACGGTATAGAGACTCCTTATGTAAGGGGAAGTCCGGACGTGATTAGAGATTATCCGGATTGCAAGGACTTCTTTGTAAGTGCCTTCGGTTCTGTTCGAGCCCGGAACAGACTTGTATGGATTGTATGTCTGACATTACAAATTGAGATATAAAGCTGATTTCTTTCAAATATATTTCTGTTGGTGGCGGAGAATTTATTCTTTTAGCTTAACACCCTTCTCTGAGACGTACGAGCTCAGAGGTTATGTAGTTGAAGGTTATCAGCGATATATTCCCAATTTGGTAATGTGACATGCTGAGTGTTGCTGTGAAATGATCATTGTGTTGATTATTTGTGATAGGATCATTTATTTGATCGTTTATCTTTGTGATCATTTCTATGATCATTTGTTGACCCAAAGCACAGCTTTTGTATAAAGCGTGGCTTTGTGGACGAGACTTCGTCGAGCCTCACACCCCGGAATGGTCAAAACAGGAAAGATGCAGCAAGGTTATGAGGGGTAGCTCCCTTTAGGATATGTGCATTTCCTTCTGGAAAAGGGTGGTATCATGGTATGGAGCCCAGATGCTTACTCATGTTGAAACACTTTATTTATGATTGTGTGATGATGGTGACGAGCACTCGGTTAAAGGTCCCAAAGGACCGGGGGATGGCATACTCGTGTCAGTTGTTACCCAGTTAGGGGTAACCCGGCCTTGTGTTGGCAGAGATCTGGTTTGGTTCTCGGGGACGTCCTTCCTGAGGCGTTATCATGTGGCAATGGGAAGTTCCTTGGCCTGACCATTCGTTTGAAATCCAAAGAAACAATACGATCTTGTACGGTTTTAGTTGTATAACCTGCCATGGAATGTGACGGTAACCTGCTATTGAACATGGTAGCTATAGTAGGCATAAGTGCGGAATGTCTATGCTGGCTAAAATTTATATCTTTATTTTCGAAATGAACTTTTCCTACACTATGCACTAGTAATAATATCAAATGTTCTTTTTAATACATATCAAGCATCTTTGACTATCATAAGGAGAAATCTCCTCCAATTCTGCGTTTGCATGTGTGTGTGTGCGGGAGGCCTTATGGTAGCCTCATTTTTAAAAGCATTGCGAATTGACTTTGAAAATATTCCTCTATTTTGATTTTAAAGATAAATAAACTGTTTTGAGTTCTCACACCAGTCTCATGACTGACTCGGAGTTTATTGTTTTCCTTCCTAAACTCTGGGTGCCTACCAATTTCCACACGGGCAGTCAAGAGTTAGGTTTATCAAGATATTCTGGAGTTGCTGGAGGCGAGCTAGATGGCATGGCGTATTACTAGTATATAGTATTTCTTTTTCCGCTGCATTGTTTGTTGTTGTTTGTTGTACACTCTGATGTAATGTAATGTATTGAGTAAAAATGTAATAACTGATATAGTTCTTTGTTTAAAGATTATTCATTTATCTATTATATGTTGTTCCGCTGCGATTGTGAGATTCTGATATTGTTATGCTGTTTTCTTTCCGTTCTATTTTCTTTTCTCTCTATTTTCTATCTTTTTCTCTCTTCTTCTACCTTTTTCTTTTTCTTAAACATTGAGAATTCGTATTTCTGTTCATCTTGAATTAATCAATGGAGATTAGTGTATATTCAAGGAGTACGGATTTGCGGGTCCTCACAATTTCAATTTCAGTATATTTCAAAGCTTTAAATAATCAACACTTCAAAACTAAATTTGATAATTTCATTTATATCTCAAATTCACTTTACTATTATATTACTTAATAAATCCAATATCACTTAAATAAAACCCCAAATTTCAAATCACTAAACTTTTCCTTCAATTTATTTAAATTTGAAATATTCATTTAATCACCATAAACCAAAATCAAGTTATAAAATCATATCCCTTAAAAGACCTCAAATTCAATAAGTTTCAAATCGATTTAATTATATAAAATTCTTAATTAAATATATTTTCAAAACATAGACTTTTAAAATCAAGAATTTTAAATTTTACAGAATACATTTATATAATATCTTAAAAATCAATATTTATTAAGTCATATATTTCTTCCCAAAACCATAGAAATCAATTTCAAAATGTTTACATATAGACCAACGGTGTCTGTATATAATTTTCTATCCTATGGTCAAGTGATACGGATATTTATCATTTCAATCCATAATTTAAATATATACGGGTATATATCATTTCAACCCTAATCCCAAATTAAATTCAATGAAAATCGCTTGGGTTTATCATTTCAACCTATAACGATTTTCTCCTATTCTATAGATCGTTCGGGTACATTTCCACCCATAGTGAATTCTATACTAACAGGGAACTTGCAGAGTGATAACAGATATGATAATAATATAACATGCATATACCATCAATATAAATAACAGATAATGGTGTTAGATGTCACAAATAAGCAGATACAAATAATAGCATATATATAGCAATGTAAGTAACTAGCAACAACGTATTTCAATTGTCGTTTAAATTAAAATCACATTTAATAGATATTAGAACATTAATCACGAGTGATTGCTCACCTTTCTTGGCTAGAGAGTTTGACACTGAAATTAAGTTACGAAATGCAAGCACGAATTCCAAAGCAAAGAGAGATTGGCACGAGTTCGACGGACAAGATGATAGATAAGGAGTCAATGAAATAAATCAGAATCTGCTTGATGTAGACTGCAATGAAATATATATATTATTTTATTATATAATTTCTTGAACCAATATTAAATTTGGAACTCATATTTAAAATAATACATATATACATTTTCAAATAGAATTACTGAAAAATACAACCTCTAGAAAATACCCATGTGCAAATATATATATGCGAACAATTATATATGTAACAGTTAAGATTATATTAATATAAACATAAATACACATGAATATATTGTTTATACTTCTTCATAGAGCTAAGCACTAGTAGTAAAATATATATAATACTTCTTATAATACCGCAATATTTATAAATATTCGTACCTTCATACATATATCAATATATCTATGTATACATATAGATCTTGAAATTATTATCAACACATATTAAAAATCAAGATAACTGCGCCATATTTTATTCAAATCAATCCGTATAACTTGTAATCACTTTTCTGATAAAATATACATTGTATTCATAACTTTATATGTACATAATATATACATTATGTAGCTAAATACATTATTATATACTATATATAATGTAAACTAATATAGTTTATATATATACTATTTCTCCTCACTGACAACAAACACGAACAAACTGGAAACAAAAACAAATATATATATATATATGGATTATAAACAACTGACATATAAACTACACCCAACAATGTATACTATATTGTAACAACGTATAAAACGGCCTTCATATAAACGATTTTTTAAATTTCATCATAAAATTTACATATATACATACATACACACACACACTCTAACACATTTACATACACAAAATACTGTAACTCAAAATATGCAACTAAACATATATAAATCTTTTTTATAATATAACATAGTACAACATAAATACTTTATATCTATATTTTAAAGCAACCCGGATCTAAATAATATCTTTTTATATATATTATGTTTTAAAACCCTGTATATAATATATATATATATAACAAAACCCACTTAAATCTAAAATATTATAAAGTCTATATACTAACAATAATATATTTTATATGTATATATACTTACAACATATTACAACATATAATTTACCTATAAATACATGCCTTTCGCGGCATAGTAAGTGGAGAAGCAATCGAATGGCCAGGTGTGCGAGTCAGAGGTGGTAGGCAGGGTGACAAGTGGCTTAGGAGGGAGGCCGAGAGGCCGATGGCTGGTGCATATGGGTGCAAGGAGGAGGGGATGGACAGCACGAGTGAATGGTAATGTTGTCGGCTGGAGGAATTGGCTCGCGAGGTGACGGGTTGTTGAATGGAAGGCGGTTGCTGGTACAGGGCGTGGTTCAGCTGATGGTGGGTGTTTTCGGCTATGGCGTGGATGAGGTTTCGGCATGTTGCTTTGGAGGGGGTTCAGCTATTGGAGAAGAGGAGGGGCAACAAGAATTTGATGGTGGCTGAACACTATGAGGAAGAAATTAGAAAATGTAAAGAGAGGAAGAAAAAAAAATTAAACTTACTACGAAATCTTGTTTTGCAGAAGAAAGAAAATGAGGATTAGAGAAAGGAGAAGTCAGGCAAGCAAAGAAATATAAACGTGGTAAAGGAATGGACGAGAATGAGAAAGGTGAGGAGTCTGGCAAATGAAAAGAACGTATAAAATAATTTGAACGGGCACAAAAACAAACATGCATTTTAAAAATGAACGTGTATTATAAAACGAACATGCATATTCATTGAATAAGATATGGCTATTCGTTCTCAAACTTCCTTTTTGTGTAACTCTTTGAATGCCAAGCCTATCTGCCTACCTATTGAAATAAACAAACTAAAACAAAATAAATTCAACCCCAAAAAAAATAAAAATATGAAAATAAAATACGAAAATAATTGCGTATGGTACGCCGAAAAATTACAGTTTCGAAAAGTATAAATAAAGTTTTAACAAAACGAAAAACAAAGAAAATGTTAGAATTAATTTTTATCTAATTTAAACTGAAATAAAATTACACAGAAAAAAGAACTCCCATATTTTCAAATGAAAATTTACCATTTGCTATGTTTAAACAGATGTATTCCAAATATTAAGTTTTTATTTCCAAATTCAATTATTAAAAATTTCGCAAAATTCAATTAATTAAATTAATAAAACCACAAAAATTTATGGGTCGTTACACTCAACCCTACTCAAAACTTTTTGTCCTCGAAAAGGAAGGAGATAGGAGAATAGAAACAATCAGAAAGAAAAATAGATTGGAAAACAAAATAAAACGATTGGTTTAAAACTATACATTTCAATTTAAACAAATTAATATTCCATAAATGGGTTTTAAATTCAAGATATTTCATTAATTTGATATAATTTCCATTTATTAATTCCTTCAAAACAAAATTTATTTGTCTGTCTTATTTATTCATTATCTTATTATCCAATTTATCTTAATTAATATTTCTATAATCATAAAATTAAGTATAAACATTTATCATAACCACTCAAATTTATTTATAAATTCTTTAAACATCATTTTACATTGTAAATTATTCGATTACATATTCAACTTCTGAATGATTTAGGTAAGTTGTATCGGAATGTAATTCAGTATTAGACTAGTAAAATTTTCCCAATTTAATTATTTCAAGTTTAAATATTTATTCAAGAATTTTGGCTTTTATTTAATAATTTAAATCATCCTTTAAGAAAATTTAAGAATTAAATTTTCGATTAACTTCAAACAATTTAGAGATAAATATATAATATATCACATCAAATCTATAATCATATACAATATATAATATATTTATTATAATCAAGTCATAATTCAGAAATTTGAATCAATTTATTTTCCAAAACAAAAGTGTAGCAAAGCTAAAGAATGGTCTCTCCACTTCGAAACTCGAAAACGAATGTCGATGATGCTGTAGTCATCACCGAAATTATTTTCCAGCGATAAAATAGGAGAGTACTGATTTAAAACTTCAAAATTCTTTTGAAACAAATTTCTATTCGAAAATACTCTAAATAATATCCACTTTAAAATCAGAGTTTGAAATCCTCGGAAATTAACTTCTCAAATTCTTAATTTAAATTCATTTCATGTTCAAAATCAATTTATAAACCATGTTTAATAATTTTATTTATTTATACATTGATAAAATCAATGGTTTACAAAACAATAAATGAAAATAAAATATTATCATTTCAAACAACCAAATACATTTAACTTTTTCTTTCAGGTACTTACATATAAAATATAATCTTTCAAATTTTTGTTTCATTTACCAAAATTAAAATAATATTGTGTCAGTTTTCTCTGTTCAAGTGTTTTGGGAATCCTATCGATAGCGTTGATCAGACGAATTGATCGAAACCCCAAATCAACATAACAACTCAAACAACAAATTTTAAGATATTTATATTAATTTACAAATACACTCCCTCACTCGATTATTCCATAATGGATTTCAAAACATGGATAGAGATTCAAATTCAAGGGGTACGAATCAAATAGAATTATAACTAATATAGATAGGATCGAATGGGGGATAAGATAATTGAATTACAAAATAGGAAGATGGATATACTGATATTAATCGTGGGTGACCTAAACCGAGTCAATCTTGGCTTCAAGAATAAGAACGATGCAGAATTCTAAGGCAAATCGACATCCGATCACCAAAAATAGAATTCGGGCATAACAATAGATTTCATCATCTAAACTGATGATATAGAAATCTAATCAATGATTATTGTAAAGGAGTTTCACCCCTTTACAAATCATACAGTGGAGCTATGGGATGCTCCAGAATCAAAGAAACACGAATAGGGAGAGGAAAAAGGGATTTTGAAACCGAGGGGAACATTTCAAAATTCAAATGAAACCGAGTCAAAAGGAAGAAATTCAAGCTCGAACGGAAGTAATTCTGTAATCAAATTTACTACATATGCTAATTTCTGCCTAAAACCAAAGCTCTAAGACCAATTGTAACATTATGTTATTTTCAACCATTCATGTCCACACGTGTCGGATTTGAATTGTTTAAAATACCAGATTGTTGACAAAACTCGGCATATACAGTAAATAAAATAATCATAGAATCACAGACATAGAGTAATATAAAATAAGCAGTGGAAACAAATGAATAATAGTTCATGAAGCTACTATATGTAAACAGAGATAAACAAGATACAACAGATTCTCAAATACAATAGTCAAATACAAAAATATGAATACATCACTGGAATCAACTGAATAACTACTAGCTGAATAGATAGATGGATCTCCAAGTGAAGCTCCAACTCCAAAGGTGAGTCTTAAATGCTATATCAATCAGTCTGATCCGAGCGTAAAGCAAAACACAAAACACTCAAGTCAAAATTAAGATTCTTATATCAATAAATCCAACTCAAGTGAAATATCAACTGAAATACAAGTAACTTAAATGATGTTTGGGATACACATCCACTGAGGATCCGTTAATTTATGTACTATGTAGTAATATACGCCATTATAATAATGTGTAAAGTAAAGTGAACAATTAAAATAGCGTTAAGGCGTTACCCATATCCCCCTTAACACATTTTATAGTGCCAATAGTCTATACAGTACCGTAATACCTCCTGATCGGGAGGCAACTAGAGGATACTCCATAGGTACGACACAAAACATACTCGTAGTGGTCACGATAGGGTAGGTGACATGGCACAACAAGGCAATGCCAGGATAGATATACCAATTACACTTTCGGGCTGATGGTAACGCATAGCCGCAGCCATGGTTTTAAATCTCCTGTATCTCGCCCGAGATCTCGCCCGAGATCTCATTTTCACACTTAAACGATACGAGACATCAAATCTCCTCCATATCTCCCTCGACACTCATCTCATCCAAGATATTCAAATCTCATCCGATATGTGGATCAAAATCTCAATCCAAGATCTCACCCGAATTATACATTTTTTTATTTTCCATAATAATTTTTATTTTCATATTGATTCAAAAGAAACTACTCAATCCAATTATAATTAACCAACTTCTTGAATATATTCTTTACTTTTTATCTTAATGAGTCATAGCGAAAGGTTTCACTTCTTTATTACGTTCAAATAAAATGATATTATTCAATCATTACCAAATCAATTAAGCTAATCAAGCTACAACTCTTCAAAAAATATTCCTTTTTCCATGTAAATCAAGCATGTTTCCATTTTTATTTTTACTAAGAAAGTTATAATCGTTAAATAAATTTTTAACACATCAATTTTAAACACATAAGTACATCCAAAATATTCCCGAGATGCATTATAAGACCTGAGATGTCAATCCGAGATGAACACCCGATACGTACTCATCTCGTCCGAGATCTCTCCCGATACGAGATAACTTGTGTAAAAGTTCTGAGACGAAACGTAACTGAAATCCGATATTTAAAACCTTGGTCGTAGCTACCGCTCACCTTGAGCCACATCAAATCAAAGGTGCGCACCAAATCAATCAAAAGGTAATAGAATGGCATATAAAGAAGTGTGTCCGATCGAAGGAGCTACCTCACTTGGCCCGTCGATTGCTCATGTTTTAGCCACCTTGTGCCAACTCATGAGATTCGGGTCCACGTATATACCTCAAGAACGTCGCCACCAACCTATTTAATTTTGGAATCTCCACTGCGTACACGATTTTTAAAGAGGTTTTTGGCATTGGCAAAGAGTATGACAATAACTGATCCCAGTCTCTTTAATAACTAAACGTTATTATAACACCGTGGTCATTTCAAAATAGTTGATACTACAAAACCCAAATATCCTTTCCATTTAAAAAACCATATCAATACGATATCATTTCCATTTCAAAAACCAAATCAATACGATATCATTTCCATTTCAAACATATTCACTTCCAAAATCATAGTACTTTCAAAGTTATAATACTTTCGAAACAAAAACACTTGAATATATAACACTTTGGGTAGCACAACATTTTTAAATCATAGCACTTTGGAAATCATAACATTTTGAAATCATAGCACTTTGAAAATCATAACACTTTGAAATCATAACACTTTGAAATCATCCTTCAAATAGTTTAGATATTATAATAGTATATATAATAAAATAGCTTACAAAATAAATAGTTTATATAAAGTAGTTTAAAATAAATAGTTAGTATATTCAAATAGTTTATATTAAAAATAATTTATATTAAAATGATTTATATTAAAATAGTTTATATGAAAATAATTTATAAAGTAAAATATGTAAATAGTTTTAATATAATTGAAAAATACCTTATATAATAAAATAGCTTCCACAAATTTCACAAATCGATTCTAAATCAACTCGAATTACAAAATTCAAATTTAATCAAATCATCAATTTTAATTCAAATTAGGTTCTCGATAAACCAGTTCAAATTATAATGATTTCAAATATAGATTTGAACCACAAAATAAACCATTTTAATTTCAGTATATTTCAAAGCTTTAAATATTCAACATTTCAAAACTAAATTTGATAATTTCGTTTATATCTCAAATTCACTTTACTATTATTTAGTTTCGAACTATTTACTTAATAAATCCAATATCACTAAAATAAAACCCTAAATTTCAAATCACTAAACATTTCCTTTAATTTATTTAAACTTGAATATTCATTTAATCACCTTAAACCAAAATCAAGTTATAAAATCATATCCCTTAAAAGATCTCAAATTCAATAAGTTTCAAATTGATTTAATTAAATAAAATTCTTAATTAAATATAATTTCAAAACATAGAATTTTAAAATCAAGAATTTAAAACTTTATAGAATACAATTACATAATATCTTAAAAGTCAATATTTATTAAGTCATATAGTTCTTCCCAAAACCATAGAAATCAATTTCAATAGACCAACGGTGTCTGTATATAATTTTCTATCCTATGGTCAAGTGATACAGATATTTATCATTTGAATCCATAATTTAAATGCATATAGGTATGTATCATTTCAACCTGCAATCCCAAATTCAATTCAATGAAAATCGCTTGGGTTTATCATTTCAACCCATAACGATTTTCTCTTATTCTACATATTGTTCGGGTATGTATCATTTCAACCCATAGTGAATTCTATATTAACAGGGAACTTGTAGAGTGATAAAAGATATGATAATAATATAACAGGCATATATCATCAATATAAATAACAGATAACGGTGTCAGAAGTCACTGGTAAGCAGATACAGATAATAGCATATATATATATAGCAATGTAAATAACTAACATATGCATATTTCAATTGTCGTTTCAATTGAAATCACATTTAACAGATATAAGAACGTTAATCTTTAGTGATTGCTCATCTTTCGAGTTTGACACTGAAATTAAGTTATGAAATGCAAGCGTGAATTCCAAAGCAATGAGAGATTGGCACGAGTTCGACGGGCAAGCTGATAGATAAGGAGTCAATGAAATAAATTAGAATCTGCTTGATGTAGACTACAACGAAATATATATATTATTTTATTATATTATTTCTTAAACCAATATTAAATTTGGAACTAATTTTAAAATAATACATATATACATTTTCAAATAGAATTACTAAAAAATACAATATCTAGAAAATACCCATGTGCAAATATATATATATATACATATATATATATATGCAAACAATTATCTATATAATAGTTAAGATTATATTAATATAAACATAAATACACGTGAATATATTGTACATACTTTTTCATAGAGCTAAGCAGTAGTTGTAAAATATATATGTAATACTTCTTATAATACCCAATATTTATAAATATTCGTACCTTCATACATATATCAATATATCATATATATACATAAAACAATGGTATTTAAGACATCGTTTACGATAAACCCTAAAATCAATCTTAGCAAACATTATTGAGTAAATAAGGTCATAGCAAGCATTCTGATATTTCTCAACATCAAATTATTTATTGAACAAGTGCTATGGGTGGAATAACAATGAAATCGCCTTTTAAATTCCACGAATAGGACGAGCTCCCTCTTCGGATTTTAATACCAAGTATAAGAAGATTATCTCTAAGCAATCCAAGTCATAATTTATTCATTTTGGAGATTTCTTAAAGTTTGGATAGTACTAATATTCTTCTATTTTGGAAATTTAATACAATTTTTTTATTTTAGAGCATCCGGACTTTCCTTTCGATTTGTTCCACCCCTTGCCTAAAGGAAAGAAAACATAGGCCAGGTAAGTTCAGGGTACTAGTTGCTCCATCCCCAACATTAGTTGAACACCTTGTTTTATCTTTCCAGATCTCACAAGCAAGACAAATGTACTAGTCGTTTCCGCATTACTCAATTTGTTATTATATTCAATCTTCTTCACTTTTTGTTTAACTAGTATAAACAATTCATCTTACCTATTTATTCAAACTCTCATTAAAACTTCCAAATCATCTTCAAATGACTTAATTATTATTTTAAAATCATTCACAAAATATATAGAAATCAATTGTTAAGTTTAAAACTATGTTTCAAAAGTTATTAAAAACTGCTATGAAAAGCATTGCGAAAAGTGTTGTAAATAGTGTTTTAAAAGTTATATTCTTCAAAATGACTTTTATATCATTTAGATATCCATATTTTCAACTTAAATTACTTTTAAAACATTTTAAAAGATTTAGAATTTAATTCATATTTTTGAATCATTTAAAATATCAATTTTAAACTTTGGTCACTTTACTACCAAATTACGATTTTTTTTGGAAAATTGTTTTGGACATATTTATAATATACAAGATAAAATCTTGATTTTATTTCTTTATTAATTTTAACATATCAAATATTTATAAAACATTTCTAACTTATTTTAAAACTATTTACAAAATATTTAAGCATTCCATATACACCATTTCATTTTCAAAAGGAAAGTGATTTCATTTGTGCTTATCTACGTGTATTTACGTGACTTGGTAAAAAAAATTAACATTCACATCAAACAATCAATACTTGATAATAAAAGCATATATAAGCATCCATAGAAAACATAACACATCATTAAACATGTCTACATGTAAATAGAGATGTTAAATAGAGTTTCTCACCATAAACCAAAGCGATTAACTTCCTACCAACATTCAAACTAATCCACGCTTCACTAACTACTTCATATTCCACTTAAATACTATGAAACAATACCCTCTCCCTTCCAGTAGCTTTGTCAAGGCTTGAGATGGAGGTTGACCGAAATAATAGAGAAGAAGCGGTAGAACTTTGACATTGAATTCTCAAGATTAGGTCACCTTCTCTCTTGTTTTTGACTCTCTTACTCCAAAATTTTGAAAAACTTGTTAACTGAAAAGTTGTTGAATACTATTTTCTCTTGACTTTAAAAAAAGATTCACTTGATTTTGATTAGTTTTGAGGAAGAGATAATTGAATGAAGAAGAGATATTGTCGAATTAACAAAAATAAAGCCCGAAAAATGCACTTCAAAGAACTGAGTTTCAGGTATAGCAAACCTCAAAACTGAAAAACATAGCCACTGCAATTTCAAATGGTTTAAAAAAAAACAAATTTCTTAATTTGGGTCTGGTATGATCAAGTTATGATCAAAACAAAATGGGCTATTCTCTGACTTAAAAGCACAACAATAAAATGCATTGAAAAGAAGTATATTTTTGACATATTTAATTTTAGAATGAGACAAAGTGGCCAACATGAAAGTTGTAGCCATTGGAAAATTACATGATTTGCGAAAAAAATTGCATTCTGGTTCCATTTTGAAGAAGTAATGATCGAGATAAGAAGAGATAAAATATGGAGAAAAGAAGAGTTTGATTTGAAGAGAATGAACATTGATTTCTTTTGAGTATTTTGTAAATATTTTAACATTTTTTCTTTCTAATTTTTTCCTATGGCTTAGAAGCCATCAAAAAGAAGAGAAAGAAGGTAAATAAGCTTGAGAAAAGAAAAAGAAATGTGAATGAAAGTGAAGAAGGAGGTGGGTATTTATAGAAAAAGAAAGAAGTGGTAATTTATCAAAATAACCTCTTACCAAATTACCAAACTAACCTTACTTCAATCTAAAGCAAACTTCACTTTTTCAAAACATAACATCATCCTTTAACTTTTTACTTTATGCCTTAGTCACTTAAAGATTGAGTAAAGAATATCATAATTATGTTGGCTTTGATTTGATGTGATTTGATGTTTAATTGTTCTTACTTTTGTTAATTCTTACTTACTTTGACTAATGACTTCTAGAAGTTTTCTAATCTTTTGCACAAATAATGGGCAAACACCTCCAAGTCGTATGGTTTAGTCGATTTTAAGTTGTTCTTAGTGATTTGGGTGATTTATGCAAATATATAAAAAGAAGGGACTAAACTGTAAAAGACACATAGATTTATAGTGGTTCGGCCAGAACGTGCCTACGTCCACTTTATATGTTATTCTCCTTTTCTATTCAGATTACAAGTACAAAGCTTTGATTACAAGTAATTGAAAGTTATTTGAAAGTTCTATCCGTGCTTGAGCTCTCAAACTTGTCTTCCATTGTCCCCTGCCCCTCTATTTATAGAGTGAGGCTGGGGGTAGGGGTCTTGGATGTATATAGCTGCTGGTGGGCCTGGGCTGATGCTATCTAGCCTGGCAACGTTGGTTCGGCAAAGCCTTGGTTCAGTGATGCATGGAAGTGGAATGGTCCGGTAGAGGTTGGTCCGGTGGTAGGTGAAGTGGGTTGGTCCGGTATTGTTTGGAGAGGGTTGGTTCGGCATTGTTTTGGACAGGAGGTGGTTCGGTGGTATCTTCCCTACATTGGTTCGGTGGTGCTTCTCTTGCTTCTGGTCCGGGGGTGGTGGATTCGGTGGGACTTGGTCCGGTGGTGAGTTGATGAAGCTTGGTTCGGCTATGTAGGGGGAGATGGTTGGCTCGGTGGTATAGGACTGATCGAAAACACACCCAACACTTGCCCCCCAAAGTAGGGTAGGTGCATGCAGATGGTGTACTTTGTTTTAACTTGGATGTTTCCCTTCGGCCATACGTGCCGAATCAACCGGTCTGGTCATCCTGCGTTCGTCTATAAGTAGGGGTGTTAGGCCTTCGTTATTCCTTTATCGTTTTGAGATAGCCGAATCAATCGAGTACCGGATCAACCCAGTGCCGAATCAACCAAGTGCCGAATCGATCAAATACTGAATCAACCAAGTGACGAATCAAACCTAACTGCCGGACCAGGTGAGTTTTCTTCTGCCGAATGAGTTCTTATGATGGGCTACCGAATGAAACATGGGGTTCAAATACCGAATGAATTCTCATTTTTGAATTGCCGAACGAGACTTGGAGGTTTGAGTGCCGAATGAACCTTTTATACTTCTATTTTAAATTACGAGTGAAATTCCGGACTACATATACTTGCATGTTTATACCTTCCATTTTAACGATATACTTTCTTGTGTTGCAGATAAATGTCTCATAAAGTGGAAACTCGATCAGATAAGAGGAAATCCAAGGACGAAGGAGAGTCTGCTTTAGTGCCCCCAGCTCAGCCAGGACCGGAACGTCGTGGACCCACCCCGAGATCGCTAGTAGATGGGTATGGTCCCCAAGAGCTTATGAACTCTCCTCCTGATTGCTTTCCGAGCTCTCTCAAAGAGGAGCAGCTTGATGTTATCTCCAGCTCCTTTGGGATTGATAGAGCACGCATGTTGTTGCTAGGGAAGGGGGTCATGCCATATAATCCCCCTGAAGGATACTTCGCCTATAGTAGGTACCACTGCATGTGTGGGGCCATTCCTCCAATCAATGCTTGGATAGTTAGCTTCGTCACCTATTTGAAGGTGGCCCCTTTCCAGCTCCAGCCCAACTCCTATGCTATCTTGGTGTGCCTATTCGTGATTTTCCAGAGAAAGTACAGGCGCCCCCTTCTAACCAGAAGATTTGGTGTCTATATAACTTGAGGGGTTACAAGAAGGGGTCTCCATATATCAGCTTGGAATCGGATGTGTCCTTCAAGCCGGTCTTGGACTTGTATTCAAAGTTCACCATGTTTAAGAAGGAATGGTTCTTCATCCAGGATGACACCGTGTCGATCCACCGCTTCACCTCTGGCTATAAGTTGAAGCTTATTTATAATTTCCTTTCTGACTGAGATGCTTCTTCTTATGTGCTTTTATCTCTTGCTAGCGACAGGTGGCTTTGTGGTCGTAGAGAATGATCATCTGGTTCAGATGGCCGTGGAGATAGAGGCCATTTCAGGAAGGGATAGGTTAGCTTCTTACCTAATCAGGAATGCCACTCTCCTGGGACCCAACTTGATTCTACCACATCAGTCTGTGGTCAAGTAGAGGGATATGGCTGAAGAAAGAGCTGCCAAAGCAAAAGGAGGGGCCACGATAAAGAGAAGCAAGAGGAAACCCTTCTCGATACCTCCAGTCGTCGGGGGGAAGAAGCTCAAGAAATCTGATGGACCCTCTCCCAGCACATGCCCAGATGTTCCGGAGGAGGAAAGTGGAGAGGAGGAAAGAGGCGAGGAGGAGAGCAAAGGTGATGGAGAAGGTGATGGTGGTAACGGTGGCGAAGGACAGAGTGGTAGTGGAGTTGGTGCCTTGACCTCTGGGAAAGAAGGTGAGATTCAAGAGTGGACGGATGATGCTTTCCGCCAAGCCTTTGAGGGGCTGGAGGAAGGGTCGGCCTTGGTGGAGAAACCGAAGAAATCTGATAAGGTCGGGACTGGTGCCAATCCATCTTCTGAGAGCATTTCAGCTAGGGCAACTCCGGCGGTTCAAGGTGGATTTTCGACTCCTCTTTTAACTTCACATGTCTCTTGGATTATAGTCTCATGCACGCTTGTAACACTTGGTTTTTATTCCAGGAACGGGTAAGGTGGCCAAGACATCAGACATTCGGCACCGCCTCGAGCAATTCAAACTCTTCAAAGCTTTTGCTAACCCGAAGCCCTCGACTGACCGTTCCGGGGGCGTAGTAGTTACCGTCTTCTTCTCGGAGTCATTGAAGAGGATATTCAAAAGATAAAGAGGAGGCATTCCATGTTCGAACCTTCACTTGGACCTCAGCCCCCAACCCAGCCTATTCATGACATCACGGGGGAGGATACTGAGTCCATACCATCTCCGCATCCATCAGAGAATCCTTCTGTTACTCATGTTGATCGTCCCGGCTTGGCTCGTAACCCATTTGTGGGTCATCCAGTTCTGGACCCGAGTTCTCATGATATTTCCTTCGATGAGGTTACCGGTGAGCACCTCCTACCCCGCAATCCTATGGTAAGGGTGCTTGATGAGGCTAAGTCTTTGGATCTCGACTTGTTGACCACTCGGATTGTGACTATGGGGGATGAGGCCAAGGCAAACATCGATCGGGTGGCTGAAGAGACCAAGAAGTTAATGGGCATCACGCCCGACTGGTCAAGGCTGGAGAGGAAATCGAAAGTGCTAACATTTGGCTGCGGCTAATGGTTTTCGATCAGGCCAAATAGCTTGCCGATCAGGCCATTCAGATCTCCCAACATGAGGCGGCCTCCAGACGGCTAAAGAAAACTATGGAGGAGGCTACCAGAGCCGAGCTGCGAAAGATGGAAGCCACCTGCAAGGAACGAATCGATATGGCCATTGCCACGGTAGATGAGGTTCGGATAGCGGATCTTGAGAAGATAGAGGAGTTATCTGAGAGGCTTGAGGCCGCAGAGCTTGCTCGAGCCAAGCTAAAGGAGGAGATGGAGGCGATGCGGAAATCCTTTCAGGCTGACTGCTCGAGATACCGATTGGAGAGAGATGTTGTCGTCGCAAGGCTTTCGGCTTTCGAGGTCCGGATGAGGGAGTTTGAGGAGAACGAGGGGATGATGGATGAGATGCTCCAGGACATGTACTTCCGTACTTGGAAGCAAGGCAACCTGTCCTGGATGGACGACTATCCCTAGGTCATGACTAGGATATATCTTCGGGCTTTGGAGGAGGCCAAGGCTGAGGCGGATAAGGAGGGTGGTGTAGCTTTCAGAATGGATGTGGTCACGGCCCAGTTTACTGAGGAGGAGAAAGTGGCAGTGAAGGAGGGCATGCGGCTGCTTACCGTCGAGGAAGTGGGTGTGCAGTTGGGGGATGATGATCAGGGAGCAGATGCTGGTAAGTCTTCCCTCTCAATCTTTTCTTAACTTGACTGCGTATCATCTATCTGATGGATTCTTCTCCTGAATCGGACAGGTGGGACCTCTGGCCAGCATGCTGGGAGTTCTGATCCAGCGGTCAAGTAGGTCCCGGAGGGCTAGCAGGATAGAGGCGGAGCCCTGCTGCAGCTGACTACTTTTTTGGTTTACTTGGCATTCCGCCCTTCATGTTTTAGTTGTAGACGGTAGCTTTGAATGTCTTGTGTGACTGAGGATGGAATGCAGCTGAGTGACCTGTTATCCAGTTGTCAGTTCTCATTTCCACTAGCGAGTGTCTCCCATTTTGTGTCCTGTACTTTAGTGATCGTTATAGAGGATAGTAGGAAAGTTTTTATAAATAAAATAGAAATATAAGAAATAGTAAAACTTCTAATCACGGAAGGCCTTCAATGTGCTTAAGTTCATGGCAAACGTGTTTTATAGTTACTTTCCCTAGCTGTGGGTCTTGGAGACGTTCGTCACCCATCTTACGCCTCCACGGGGAGTTTTCTTTTTTACCACAGCCATACATAAGACACATCGAAGCCGAGATCGCGCACAGTAACTACCCGAGCCATTATGGCCCGTAATCGTGGGTATTATTCGATTTACCGTGTCCGGCTAGCGTGGGTGCCGATCGTCAACTGTGAACTGCCCCTGGCTGGCCACACCTTATGTTGGGGCTTATAATCGGTTCACAGTCGCCGGCGAGCCGAACGCCGTAATGAGCAGCCTCGGCTATAGTCGGCCTTCTCGGTGGCTTATGATCGTCTCATTACAGTTGGCTTTAAGGGCCGTCGCAAGTAATGAGTTAACCCGCAGTAGAGGGATGCTAGAGCAAAAGTGTCTCATTGACGAGGGCATAGATTCGTATAGTACCTGTTAGGTCTTATCCAGGTGAGGTTGTGCCGTGAAGTGTCCAGAATGGAAATGCCGTTATATAGGATTTTGTTCAACAGAAAAGGATAAAGCTTAACAAGCAGCTAAGATATACATGAACAAGTTAAAAAGAGACAAGATTTTTAAAGTGGTTCGGCATGAAAATGCCTACATCCACTGATTCTCTTTGTTAATTCACTTCATATGGGCAGTACAAGTTAAGAAAAGTATCGACGAAGGTGTTGGATGTTCCATGCCCTCTGGAACACCTCTCCGTCCACTGTTGACAAAATATAAGCTCCGTTGTGGAGATCTTTATGAATTATATAGGGTCCGTCCCAGATAGGATCTAGTGCTCCGGGGCGAGGGAAGATCCGTTTGAGAACAAGGTCTCCTTCTCGTAAGCTGCGGTGCTTGACTTTGGAGTTGTATCGTGCTGCTACTTTTTGCTTGTGAGCTGCCGCTTTAAGTGCTGCATCATTTCTTCTTTCTTCGATTAGGTCCAAAGACATGTGTAGGAGTTCTTCATTCTCTTCTGGGTTGTAGTGGATCCTACGGTGGGAGGGCACTACAGTTTCAACTGGGAGCATGGCCTCCGATCCGTATGCCAAAGAGAAAGGAGTATGTCCTGTTGATGTTCTGTAAGATGTGCGGTAGGCCCAAAGTGCCGTAGGAAGTTCATCGACCCAAGCGCCTTTTGACTTTTCAAGTTTCTTCTTGATTAGAATTTTGAGAATTTTGTTGACAGCTTCGACTTGTCCGTTTTCCTGGGGATAAGCTACAGATGAGAAGCTTTTGTGAATTCCGTGCTCTCGGCACCAGTCGGTGAATTCCTCGCTGTCAAATTGAAGTCCATTGTCCGATATGATTTTGAGTGGAACCCCGTACCTGCATAAAACATTTTTGATCAAGAAGTTAATAACTTTTGCTAAAGATATTTTATTTAAAGGTTCTGCTTCCACCCATTTGGTGAAATAGTCGATTGCCACTATAGCATATTGGCTCCGCCTCGGCCCATCGGCAGTTCGCCAATCAGGTCAATTCCCCATACCGCAAAGGGCCAAGGACTGGCCATCTGAGTAATCTCATTGGTTGGTAGTCGAGGGATTTTAGCAAATTTCTGACATCTGTCGCATTTTTTGACGAAGTCCATGGCATTTCTGTTTAAGGTGGGCCAGAAATATCCATATCGGAGTATCTTCTTTGCCAGAGTCTACCCTCCAGTGTGGTCTCCGCAACTTCCTCGATGGATGTGGGATAATATTTCATTGGCTTCCCTTCCGGCGACACATCTTAATAAGGGTTTAGAGAAGCCGCGCCGATAGAGGATGCCTTCTTGTATCGTGTAGCGGGAAGCACTCCTTAAGATTTTCCTGACTTCGTTGCGCTCGTTGGGTAGTGTGCCATCTTGCAAGTATTACCGGATAGGAGTCATCCAAGTTTCTTCTTCGATTGCAGCTATCAGATCCTCTTGTTCGAAACTTGGGGCTAGTTGTTTTGAGATGGTTACCGTTCCGGAAGTGGTGTCGTCCTTCATGCTAGCTTGCTTTGCCAGTTCGTCGGCCTCCTGATTCTCTTCTCGAGGAATGTGTTTGATTAAATAGTGATCCAATTGATTGAGCAGCAGCTTGGTCTTCTTTAAATATGTTGTGAGTCGTTCTCCTCGAGTCTGGAATTCTCCCAGTATTTGATTTACAATAAGTTGAGAATCACTATAGAGGCATAAAGAACCGACTCCAATCTCTAGGGAAAGTTCTAACCCGGCTATCACTGCTTCATATTATGCATTGTTGTTGGTGGCAGCGAATTCCAACTTTAGGGCATAGTGCAGCTTCCTTCCCCTGGGGGTAATTATCACAATACCTTCCCCCGAGCCCTATTCGTTCGATGCTCCATCTACAAAGAGATTCCACTTGATATCTTTTGCTATTTCAGATTGATCCTTACCTTCGTTGGTAGTGAATTCGACAATAAAATCGGCCATGGCTTGTCCTTTGATGGTGGTGCGAGGATGGTAGGTGATATCATATTGACTCGGTTCAATGCACCACTTAAGTGGTCGCCCAAAAGTGTCGGGGCGATGGAGTACCTGCCTTAGCGGTTGATCGGTTAAAACTCTGATGGAATGAGATTGGAAATAGTGTCGCAGCTTACGTGACGTGACTAGCAGACAGTATGCTAGCTTCTCAAGTTTAGGGTACCTGGCTTCTACCCCTGTAAATCTCTTGCTTACAAAGTATACGGGCCGCTGCGTGCGGTTGTCTTCTCTCACCAAAGCGGCGCTTAAAGCATGGGACGATACAGCAAGGTATAGGTATAGTTCCTCGCCTTCATTTGGAGTTGAGAGTACAGGTGGTCTCTAGAGGTGTTCGATTAAGTTAAGGAAGGCTATCGAGCATTCGTCAGTCCATTCGAACTTTCCTTTGTCTTTCTTTAGAGCTTCAAAGAAAGGGATGCATTTGTCGGTTGCTTTATAGATGAACCTGCTTAGGGCGGCCACTTTCCCGTTTAGGCTTTGCATCTCTCTTCGAGTGGATGGTATCTTGATATCTTGCAAAGCCCGGACTTGTTCGGGGTTTGCTTCAATCCCCCTGGCATGGACGATGAATCCTAAGAACTTTCCCGACGATACTCCGAAGGAGCACTTTAGAGGATTCAGCTTCATTTCATATCGGCGAAGTACTTGGAACATCTTGTCCAGGTGGTTTATATGATCGTTGGCTTTTCTCGATTTTACCAGCATGTCATCCACATAAACTTCCATAGTTCGTCCTATTAATTCCGCAAACATCTTGTTGACGAGGCGCTGATAAGTAGCTCCGGCGTTTTTAAGTCCAAAAGGCATTACTTTGTAGCAGTACAATCCCCGGTCAGTAATGAAACTAGTGTGGTCTTGATCGGGGGCATGCATAGGGATCTGGTTATATCTTGAGTATGCGTCCATAAAGGATAAGAGTTCGTGTCCGGCTGTGCTGTCCACGAGTTGGTCGATTCGAGGGAGTGGGAAGCAGTCTTTCAGGCAACCGTCATTTAAGTTGGAGAAATCGATGCATGTTCGCCACTTTCCATTAGCTTTCTTTACCAGTACCGGGTTGGAGATCCGTTCTGGGCAGATGGCTTCTCATATGAAGTTATTGGCTAGTGGGTTCTTTACTTCTTCCTCGAGGGCCGCTGATCGCTCTGCCCCCATGCTTCTCTTTTTCTGCTTTACTGGCACCTTGGTGGGATCGATGTTCAGTACGTGGCATGCTACGTCTGGGGAGATTCCTGTCATGTCGGCGTGTGTCCATGCAAGTACATCCATGTTGTGGCGAAGAAAATCGACGAGTTGATCTTTCAACTCCGCTCTTAACTGAGACCCGACTCTCAGCAGTCTACTTGGGTCGTGTTTGTCTACAGATACAAATTTCATAGCCTCTGTAGGCTCGGTGGTGGCCTCCTCCTCTTTATCCATAGGGTCTAATTCGTTGAAAGAATCGCTGGTATATCGAAGAGGAGGGGCTTTCTTTAATTGCTATGCTTCCAAGTTCTTCTTGCAGAGAGAAGTCTCTGCATCCTTCCCTTTATCCTTCCTGCGATTATTGCGAAGTTCAGTCACATGGCAATCTCGAGCGGCGTCTTGATCTCCCTCTATTTCTCCTACTCCGTTATCTGTTGGGAATTTCATTTTCAGGCACCACCGGGCTAGGACAATTTGGAAGTCAGACAAGGCTGGTCTTCCCAAAAAGGCGTTGTAGGCCGAGTGGCTTTCTATTAGCACAAATGTTTGTTTTCGCACAACGGAGTGGGGATGACTTCCTATCTCGACAAAGAGGTCCAGTTGCCCAAGGGGCATCTTTGCATCTCCAGTGAAGCCATGTAGCGGTTTGCTGCAGGGAGACACATCCTTCATTGACAGCTTTATTTTGTTGAAAGCATGCTCGAATAGGATATTTACTGAGCTTCCAGTGTCTACTAGAACTTGGAAAACCTTGGCTGGACCGAACCAGGCAGAGATGACCATAGGATCCATGTGAGGGTACTGCCTTCCCTCTAGATCACGCCTACTGAATGTGATGTCATCATTCTCTTTCCGTTTCGGGTGGCGTTTTTCTGTAACAGAATTAATGTAGCCTCCATTGTTTCTAAGCGACTTACCATATCTCTCCATCTCTGCCCAGCTTCCGTCGGCGATGTGTGGTCCTCCTGATATGGTAAGGACCACTATCTTCTCTTGACTGGAGCCGCTGGTGTTGCGATTTCCTCCGCCTGCTTCCGGGAGGGGCAGCCCTGTGTTCTCATTGACAGGAGTTGAAGTCCTGTTCTGACCTTTCACATAGCGCTCTAGTCTCTTCCTTCTGATGTGTTCTTCAATCAAGTCCCGAAGATGATGGCATTCATTGGTGTCATGCCCATGAGATTCGTGGAATCGGCAGAACTTTCCAGACTTAATTGCATTATTTGATTCCTTCTTGTGCGGGGGGCGCTTGTATCTAACTTCATCCTAGATGGCCAAGAAGCGTTTTTCCCCCTTCTTGCCCCCAGCACTATCTCTGGAGTCATTTCTTCGAACGTCCTTTGCTACTGCGGATGTGTTGCCATGAGCTGCCTTGGTTTGTTGCCCTGTCTGCCTTTCAATGGCAGCGTCTTCTAGTCTCACATATTTCCCGGCTTCGTGGAAGAAATCGGGTAAGGTAGCTGGCATTTCTTTCGTTAGTCTCCTAGCAAACTTAGTATCTGGATGTACACCACTGCAGAGGGCCATTAGGATAAGTTTCTCGTCGGCATCTTGGATTGCGGCTGCTGGGGCGTTGAATCGGGTTAGATATTGTTGCACTGTCTCCCCGGGCTTCTGTTTGATATTAGATAGGGAATAAGCGTCCTTGGGTTGTTCCACATGAATGCGGAACTGGCTGATGAACTTTTCTTTCAACATTTCCCATGAGCTGATGGATTCTTGGGGCAGATGGCAGAACCAGGAGGTAGCTAGATCTGCCTAGAATAGTGGAAAGCATTTACACAACACTCCCTCTGTTGCTCCGCTCATTAGTATATGCTGTGTGTATCTCTGCAAGTGTACAATAGGGTCAGAGGTTCCCTTGTAAGGTTCCATTGTTGGCATTTTTCATTCCCGGGGGGTGATGGCAGTTTCGATATTGCGGGTGAAGGGGCTGGTTACCCTAGCACCTATCCCCCGATCCCTTTGTTCCCGTTGGACGCACTCTCTGAATAATCATGCCATCCATTCATCAGAACTTGGAGCGGATAGAAATGAGTTTGGTTCTTCCCTGCGGGATTGATTCCGTCCAGATGACCTGTAGGGACGGTATCGTCTATCACTCCTAACATTCTCCAAGGGCTGCCTCTGGTCTTCCGGGAGCATGCTGGGGTCAGCCACAGTTGCCCCTTGCCTTGATCTTTCCCTGCTGGGTTCTCTTCTCAGCACTTCCTCGGGTCCAACTTCGGGCTGGACTCCAGCTCGGCCCCGTCCTTTGGTGTTTTCATGGTTAGGTAGCCTGGCGGGCTCAGCTACATCCGACCCTTGCCTGGTACCTCCCCCGTTGGGTTCGGTTCCGAGCGTTTCCTCGGGTCGGAATTCGGGCTGAGTTCGGGCTCGGCTCCTACCATAGTTGTTTCTGTTGTCAGCCTCTTCGAAGAAGAAAGACCTTTGTCGTCTCCTATATCCTCCAGACTGGGAATCACACCATGATTCAGTGTTGCGGTTGGTTTCTTCAACATCCCTTAAGCGTGACATGAGTTGATACACCAAGGCTCCTTGTTGAGATGCGAAGCGGTTAGTTACTTCAGCCACAACCCTGTCCAGATCCGCCCTTGTAATTGGTTGTTCCGTAGCAGGGGCTGTCGGATTTGCCTGATTTACATTTGCTGTTGAAACCGGACGATTGTCTTGGTCTCTGATCATTGGATCTGGGATACTGCCAGTTGCGATGTTCTTTCCTTTGTTAGCATCTTTCTTCCATCCGGGAGGCATGTTTTTCCAAGCAATGAACGATGCTGATAGAAAAAGGGTTAAGTGGGAGAAGCTGAAGCTTCGAACTCCTGTCTCTCAGTGAAAGCACCAAAAATGTTTGCACAAAAAATGGGAAAACACCTCCAAGTCGTATGGTTTAGTCGATTTTAAGTTGTTCTTAGTGATTTGGGTGATTTATGCAAATATATAAAAAGCAGGGACTAAACTGTAAAAGACACACAGATTTATAGTGGTTCGGCTAGAACGTGCCTACGTCCACTTTATATGTTATTCTCCTTTTCTATTCAGATTACAAGTACAAAGCTTTGATTACAAGTAACTGAAAGTTGTTTGAAAGTTCTATTCGTGCTTGAGCTCTCAAACTTGTCTGCCATTGTTGTACCCCTGCCCCACTATTTATAGAGTGAGGCTGGGGGTAGGGGTATTGGATGTATATAGCTGCTGGTGGGCCTGGGCTGATGCTATCTGGCCTGGCAACGTTGGTTCGACAAAGCCTTGGTTCGGTGATGCATGGAAGTGGATTGGTCCGGTAGAGGTTGGTCCGGTGGTAGGTGAAGTGGGTTGGTCCGGTATTGTTTGTAGAGGGTTGGTTCGGCATTGTTTTGTAGAGGAGGTGGTTCGGTGGTATCTTCCCTACATTGGTTCGGTGGTGCTTCTCTTGCTTCTGGTCCGGTGGTGGTGGATTCGGTGGGACTTGGTCCCGTGGTGAGTTGATGAAGCTTGGTTCGGCTATGTAGGGGGAGATGGTTGGCTCGGTGGTATAGGACCGGTCGAAAACACACCCAACATTTAGTAAAAGTAAACATGTTTAGTTATTAAAATGTGTAATATGTATGTTAAAACATATTAATGTATTAACGATAACGTTGCGGCAACTTATTTTGAACTAAACATTGATTTTCGACAAAACGTTTTATGGTCACATTTTGACATTTTTGTTAAACTATTTATCTATGTAAACAAAATTTCAAAATTGATTTTTTATTATTAAATAATTAAAAAATTATATTTGACTTATAAAATGATATAAAACAATATCCAAATCTACTTATAATAATACGACATCGATTTATCGGTATGCGACAAAATTTGTCAACTTTATAAAACAGGTTTTATGTATTTATCGAACCATTATAAATTAAATTTAAAATGAATTATTTATCCTTTAAATAAATTTCATGAATATTTATCCTACTTTATTGGAATCTGACTTTTGTCAATTTTACAATGGAAATCCAAAATCATCATTCAATATCAAAAATAAGTTTACCATTCTTATTTATCATATAAAACTTGATCGTTTAAGTTTGAAAATTCTACATTTGAATATTTAAAATAATTAAATATCCCATTCACAAAGTGTTAAAATTACGGGTCGTTACGTGTGTAGTCCGCAGGGGGATATATAATGGTGGTGTGACTGTTGTAGTGGGTGATTGGATTGTTGTTTTGTAATGAAGAGGTTGTGCTGAGGTAGAGTGGACAACAGTGATATTAGCAGTTACTTTAGCAGGTTGCAGTGGTGATAGATGATGTGATTGTTTGAAGTATGTTTGTTGCGGAGATGATGTGATTATCGGTGAGGAGGAGATGATTATTGAAGGGAGTGAGAGTTAGAGTGACAGTAATATGACAATAGAAGGGGAAGTATGTGGTAGCTATATGCAGGTAGAAGGGGATGGAATGTTGTGTAATGAAGGTTGTGATAGTAGAAGTGTGAAATGTTGATGGTTATGTATGTTGAGTAGTTTATGTGGTGAAGTAGAAGCAAGGGGATGGTATGCAGTAATTGCAAATTTTGGTTTGACAATAGTTGTGTGGTTTGATGGTTGTGTGAATGAGATAGAGAAGCAGTGATGGGTGTCGTACGCAGCAACTAAGTGTATGTTTGGCAAGAGGATATTGAACTGTGTGCACTAAAGTGCTGTGACAGGGATGGAAGATGTGTTTGAGTGGTTATGCTGTAATTATCATGTTATTATATATGCGTAGACAGTAGTAATCTGGATGTTTGTGCACAAAAATAATGGATGGGACTGAGCAGTTGTGAGTGGCAACGAGGTTTGCCAGAGAATGGTTGTGCCGTGGTCAGGCGAGGGGATGGAGAGTGGAACAGCGGGTTGTTGAGGCAAAAAAAATTTTGTGTTTTGAATGTAATGTAAAAAAGCAAAAATGTATGCTTGTAAACATATGAAATAAAAATTGTTTAACTTTTGAAATGAAATTGTGATATGTTTTTTTTTAAAATATGCAAATAGAAATAGAACTGGAAAACAAACAAGCACACAAAAAAGTTGCAAACAAAATTACGAAAACATAAAACACATTTTTTTAATGCACTACACTGAGCGCACAAAATAAAAACATAATAAAAATCAAACGATAAATAATTCGAAGAATTGAAAATAAAATTAAAGCAATTCTTCGGCAATGGCACCAAAGACTTATTCGACAATGTAAATTCTATCGGTTAGAATATCGTCGATCAAATTTAAATTAAAATTAACCGCAAGGGCACGACATACAATGATAGTATGTGGCAAGTATGGGTCGATCCACAAGGAATTGTTACATTTTAAAATTCTATTCAATCAAATTAAACCGAGATTTGATATTGCGGTTAACTACAAAAAATTTAAAAACTAACAAAAGCTAGAATGGAAAAAAATATGAGACTTTAAAGGCAATTTAGAAACAAATCCACTCTCTAGATCATATAGTTTGACAAAATATGAAATTATGATCTCCTTTTTTTTAGTTATTAGTGAATTTAATTAATGGGTTTTTCATAAGTATGGCCTATTTGTGCTATTAATTAGCTCAACATAAGCCATCGAACTTTAACACGCCCCATAAACCATTTGCTAACTCTTATGAAAAATGACAATAAAGTTGAAAGTAAAATTTATTTTAAGCATGGCCTATTAACTATTGATTAGAAATATAGACCATTAAATTTTGATTTCAAAATTCACTTTATTACCATAATCATATGTAGATAAAGAGGTAATTTGTGTTTGTTGTTTGTTTAAGCATAGCCTATTTGGTGTCAACAATATAGGCTATCAAATTCAAAGCTAAAACAACAAGTTAACCCACTCATACATTTACATTAAGCACAAAAAGAGATAAATAATTATCAAAATGTTAAAACTATATGATTAAGAGAGCTTCATTACCCTAAATCGAAGGGGTTTAGCCTCTCATATTTGTTATCATATCAACAATTATAGCATTAAAAATAAAACAAAGACAAAAAGAAAAGGAGAGACAAAATAAAAGAGAGCTAATTAAAAGCAATAAAAACTAATCTACTTGCGTGAATAAAAGATCTACACTACTAGCATGAAAGGAAATAAACAAGAAAAGAAAAGAACATGTATTGAAATTGCATAAAAATAATTACATAAAAGAAATGGCTAAGTAGCCATGAAAAGAAAGAGAGCTTGCATTTTATTTTTGAGCCTAAACTAAACTAAAGAGGCTAAGAGGAAGAAGGGATAATTACATGAACATAAGGGGTATTTATACATGTATGAAACCCTAATTCAATTTTTTGGGAACTACCCAAATTATCCCTCTTGGAAGTGTGGTGGCCAAGTAATCATTAGCACGTGTTAATCCTCATTTAAATGTGCAAGAAGCTTTAAAGGTCACTAGCATGTGCATTAGCTTCTAATTGTACATCAAGGTAGGTGGGCAGGTGGGGTCTTCCATGTTTCATCAAATGAATTATTTCCATCTTCATTTCTTTGTATCCTCTTGTGCATGCATATTTCTTCATGAAACCACTTAAATTTGAAGCCAAATTTCTACAAACTAATATAGAAATTTCCAAGTAAATTTTCTCAAGTTAATATATGCATAAAATGACCATTTTGCCCCTATGGAAGATGAACATATGACGATTTGAAAATAATTTTAATTTTGATTTAAACCTATTAAAGCACCCTTTATTCTCATTTGTTTAATTAAATTCGATAAAATATGGAAGTAAAAATATGCACATTTACGTGCACATCAAAATCATTGCTATTTACGTGCACGTTTGCATATACATCTGAAATATGGAAGTAAAACTTTGAGTAAATTTTTTAAAACCTATTACAAGTATTTTAAAGCATTTTAAAGTATCTATAGTTCTCATAAGATTAGTTAATTATTTTATTTAAGTATAATATGTTATATATTATGTTTTAAATTGTTTTATTAAATATCTAGTTTTATAAATAAATTACTATGCATAGATACATACATACATACATATATATCATTTAAAAAGGGTTTTTTAATTATAAACCAAAGGTTTAGAAAGAGGATAGGAATTGCTGAGTGCCTAAATTGTGTTTTGTTTAATTACTTGTTTAAAAAGTAATTAACTATGCTCAACACTAAAAGTTGACAAAGTAGGCTTATTTATTTATGAGTGCTAAGATTGATATTCGAGTAGGGATGGAAGCTATAGAGCTCTAACTGGTCATCTTCACTCTCGATCGAGGAATAGTTAAGTTTGGAGGGTTGGAAACATGTTAATTGCATTGATTACATACTCATTGTGGAAAGTCATTAATACTATACTTAATACTAAAAGCTATCAAGGTAGACTTGTCTATCTATGAGAGTTAAGAATGAAGTGTCTAGACAAGGCTTTGATATCAAACTAGTTCTCTAACTTTCTTAGCTTCGCTCTTGACTGAGGGATAGTATAAGTTGGTGCTGAAAACATATTAAGAATGCGAACCTTGGTTTCTATAAGAAATCATTTTTAACTGGATAGTCGATTTGTCTTCTATCGAACTTGACCAATTATAACAGAAAAGGTATCTAAAAGCTTCATAGCTTCACACCTTTTTAGAACCATCGGAGAGTAGCATTGACATGAAACGTCTCTAGCTTTATGAACTTATATATATGAGATTCCCCAGGCAAGACACCTCTTTATATAGTTTGCTTACTTCTAAAAGAACCAGAAGTGAGTCAACCGAAAATTCATCGAATTAGTTTTGAAGAGTCCAAGATTAATAATTGTTTTACTTACCCAATGCCACGTCAAATCTAATATACAAGTCTATGTTTTGAAAGCCGTTGTGAAGTGAAATGTTATAGAGACAACTGTCTATTCTTAAGATTAAATTTAAGGGGAAGGTCAGTATTAAAATTTCACACTTATGTTATAGATTTGAACTATCTATCCTAAAGTTAAGTCCAAGAGAGTTGCCTACGTTAGTATTTTTCAAATAGGCTTATGCAGGAATTCACGGAGTGAATCGTGTTCTGTTCGAGTGATGAAGACTCATGTGAGAGCTGACAAACATGATCTCAACATCGAAAATGATAGAAATTAAAGTGGGCCTCATAGCCTGGGGTTTAGCTAACCCATGACAGGATATATCAGCTCCATATCCAGAGTGTGCATATCGATGTTGCTAGCAAGGGTTAATGTAACACCCTACATTTTTATAACATTATTTAGAATAACTAATTGGGCAAATTAAATTAAATAAATGTGGACATCAATAAGCTGATAATTGATTAGCTAAGGGTAGCTGTGCCATGTTAGTATACAAACTAAAATGAAATAACCTAAGTTAATGTGTTAGGATATGAGAAGGTTCATATGGGAAATTGGTGGAGCATATACCCTAAACCCTTAGGAAATGGAACTCGTGTTCATTGTCATTTTTATCAAACTAAAAATAGTAAGGCCAGACACCATTTTTATATCAAGAAGAAGATTAAAGCTAGGATTCAATAGAAGGACGATAATCAACTAAATAAACATCAAATCTCACATCTTTTAAATCTCAAAGCGAGGGTGAATAATTAATACATCTCATTTTTCTTATGGTTTTCGGTTTTTAGATTAGACCCAAAATATTTTGCAGGTATATGTCATGTTTTTTATGAATAAAGTTATATATACGCTTGTTGATGAATATTATATTTTCATGTTAGTTTTTATGATAAGTTTTACATGAAAACCCTATTAGATGGCATCCAAATGCCTTAAAAATTTTAATATAGGTCAGAAATGATAATTTAGAGACGGGTTTCAATTTTCATAATTTTTCGAATTAATGTGGATTTTATATTAATTTTATAGTTGAGGAAATTATTGATTGGGTTATAAATTATTTACGACTAATATAATAATTATTTGGGTTTGAAAATTTTATATGTTTGGCAACATATTAAAATAGATTTTTTGAGATTTTTTAGATTTTTCCTAAGTGATTTGATGGATATATAAAGTTAATTAAGGTGTGGGACTCAAATGTTTTATGTATTTAAATAAGGAGAAGGGCATTTTATAAAATAAAATTATTATTTTATATCTGAATTTAGTGGCAGCACTTTTCTGAAAAGTATTTATTAACCAATGAGAATTTGGCAAACAAAGGCAGGTTAGTTGAAAAGATATCCTTTTTAAGTTAAAAACAAAGAAATCATACTTAGCTTGTTTCAGCCATTTTAGCATCAGAACTTCCGACCCATACCTTCCGATAAGGTCGAGAGGTTCAAAGCTTTCGATAAGGTCAAACCAATGCATATGGTATCAAGTTACTTGGTACGTAATGAATTAGACAATGTCGAAGGATTCTTATTCGAATGGTTAGATGCCAAAGAGTTTGAAGTATGTTTGTCTTATATGCTAAAGCTTTCACATACTTTGCTTTCGAATTAGAACTTTCAATTTGGTTGCTTTCGACCAGGTCAAATGTTTAAATAAAGGTTTTAAACCTTCAGACAAAGTCGAAAGGTTACTGTTACTTTATCACTGTTTCGTTTCGAAACCTTCCGACACAATCGAAGGGTTACTCTCACTTCCAATGTAGTAGAAAGGGTTGATGAATGGATTCAAATGGTTTTAGTTGAATGATTTTGAAAGGGTTTAAAAAATGGTTTTCAACTTTTTTTAAATTAAACCCAGTATATCTTCAAAAGGTTTAGGTTTTAAAATGTTTAATTCCTTCGAAAGGTTTGTTTATTGAATGGTTTCGAATGGTTTAAGTCGTATGATTTCAAAAGATTTTAGTTAAATGATTTCTAAAGGTTTGAATTCAATGATTTTGAACGGTTTGAATTCGATGATTTCGAAATGTTTTAATTCAATGTTTTCGAAAGGTTTGAAATGGAAGGTTTCCCAAAGTTTTTTTCTAAGGCAATGTTTTAAAGTGAGTTTAAAGAAGGACGTCCAAAGTTTTATTGGTTTCGAAACGTTTATTTTTAATGGTTTCGAAAGGTATAGTTTCGAAAGGTTTGATATTTGGTTTTGAAAGAGATGAATTCAAATGGTTAGAAAGAGGTTCTTTCAAGTGTTTAAATGTTTTCATCAACTAGGATTTGAATAAAGGATATATATAACATGGTGATATGATTTTGAGTAAGCATAAAGATTATATACTTTTCCTTATTTAAGTTTGATTTAAAGGTTTTAAATTATTTTGAAAAAAAATTCAAGGAAAATTATGGGAGTGGATCCTTACATAAAAATGAATCAGATATTTGAATACCAGACGGGACTAGTATGGGGTCGCACCATATACTTTAGGTAATAGCACTAGCTAATTGTTGTCCAAAATTCCAATATGTAGGGCTTTGTCACAGATAGACTAAAATTATGATTACACACTAAAGGGAATATATGTTTGCATACATATAGGTTATTGGTGAGCCCGAAAAATCATTAGGATCAGGAAGGCCTAGGAGATGATTAAGTTAGGGACAGACCGTCCAAAATTGAAGTATTTAACAGATAGTTAAGGATAAACCGTCCAGAAGAAAAGTATTTAACAGATAGTTAAGGATAGATGGTCTAAAAAAAGAATAATCTAACAGCTGTTAGGTTAAATTTTGATTACATTGTCTGATAGGCTCGAGTCAGCCAAAGGTTAAAAGTTATCCAAACAAAACTTGTGTGTTTGAACAGATAGTTCGCTATAACCTGATATTTATGTATGTTTACATAAGTATTGCTTTACAGTATTTAACCAGTTTTGGTTGTAGGAAAATATTTTGCAAAGATATGTTTTAAAAGGATGTTAGTGAGGGGAAACTCGTTCCGCTAAGCGGCGTCGCCTCATTTAACATATTAAACCGGGATGTATAGTATTATTCATACCAAGCTTTATGTTTAACTCAAAGTTTATGTTTCCCCCTTAAACTCTCGGGTGCTTAATATTAATTTGAATAGGCTGAGGGGTTAAGGTCGTTTTCAGGTTTTAGAATATTGATGAATAAGCTACTAAAGGCATGCAGGAGGCAAATGAACAGCTATTTAGGACTTGTAGTTTTTGTTTATGTTTTGATGTATTTCTGCTGTGATTATATTCGGTCCATTATAACCATATGACTCTGATCATCCTAGGGGGTATTTTCATATATCGCTCTTGGTGTAATTTGTAATAATCATATTTTATCTGTGCCTGGGAACAATTTAGGATTATGTGTTGTGAATGTGAAACAATTGGTATTGAAATGTAATGATGAAAGTTGTTTCTTAAATCTATGTTTTGTTTCATATTCAAGTGCTTCTGATATTATAGATACCATTAACATAGTTATATTTAGTCGTCGTAAGATAGTACTATAGATGACTATAGCATCTGTAGCGCTTAGTTTTGGGCCTCTAGATAGAGGATTTTACAGCTTGGCATTAAAGCATGGTTTATAAAATACTTTAACTAAAAATGGATTTTAAAACATAATCCTTGGTAATTAGAGATAGGATCAGGGTATGGGATAACGCTATAATAACGTACTTGTACTTGTTATATATAAGTGTACGTTGTATCTCTAGACTCTTATCTTAGTTAGGCTATTCATCTGTATCTCATAAGGTTTGAATATAGAAATGTAAGGAAGAAGAGGCAAAGTTAATTTTGGTGGAGGTAGCACCACCACTAATGGAAATGCCCAACCAAATACTAGAAGAGGTCCCGGTCATGCTCAAGCTGAAACTGTTGGTGCTAGGATTCCCCAAGTGGACATGGGAGTCATGTATCAGTTCTTCGTGATTATGATGCAAGCCAGAATTGCCGCTGGAGTTGTTGGAGGAAATGCTGTTGGAGTGGAGTTAAGGAAGTTCCAATGGTTAACCAGTATGCTAAACTGAGCAGAGATTATACCAGGCTTAGAGGGAAGCCTTGCATTGGTATTGAAGATGCGATCAAGGTGGAAAATTGGTTGTTGCATTGTGAGAAGATTTTTGTTGACTTAAGTTTGAATGACGAGCAGAAGAGGATATTAGCTTCGAGACAGCTTTAGGGAGCTGCCTTATTCTGGTGGAATACCATTGTAGCTGGTGTTGATGAGGAAATCATAACTTAGGAAGAGTTTAAGAGAAGGTTTTTAGAAACGTTTATGTCAGACATGGCATAATCGGCGTCGGTGAGGAAGTTTGCGGAATTAGAAAAAGGTGAGATGTCTATTCCTGAGTATGCAAGGAAATTTGAAGAGCTGTCCCGGTACAGGTATACCTTGGTTGATATAGTGATCAGGAGGAATGAGAAGTTTATAAGAGGCTTGAGGCCGGAATTGATTAGTGCTACTTTGTCGCACTTGAGAGATTCCAGTAATGTAGTGGTTGAGATGGCGCTAAGACAGGAAGAGGCGTTGGCTTGTTTGAGTAAGAAGATGAAGGAGGCCTAGATGGGACAGGGCCAGAAAAGGAAGTTATTCCAGAAGAAGAATGCTCAAAAGGGTGGAGCATAGAAGAAAGGAAAAGGTGAAGTGGTATGTTACAAATGTGATAAGAAGGGAGATTATGCTAATGAGTGTTGTATAGGGAATGGAAAAGGAAAAGGAAATGAGCTAATTAGGAAGAAGAACATCCAATGTTTTAATTGTGTTTAAATCGACCATTAGAAAAGCCAATGCAAGCAGCCTGCTAGAGTTGGAAAGGGACAGATGTATTCACTGGAGCCCGCAATTCCAAGGCCAGTTGTGTAGGAGAAAGGGAAGGCTGTTCTGGGAGGCTCGCTGCAAATTCAGGGTATGTCTGTTAGCGTTCTGTTTGATACAGGAGCATCTCATTCTTTTATTTCTAGATGTTTGGTAGATAAGCTTAACATAAAACGCTCATATTTAATTACTTCCTTAAGAGTTGCAAATCCTATAAGAGGTTATGCAACACTTGGGATGAGGTGTGACCATTTAGAGTTTGATTTGCTAGGCTGTACTTTTGGCTGTTGTTTGCATGTATTTGATTTTGTAGGATTTGAGATTATCCTTAGGATGGATTGGTTAAGTAAATATGGTGCTATATTTTGCCATGATAGGAAGATATCACTTAGTCACCCAGATTGTAGTGATTGGATAATTTATACCATAAACAACCTTAGTTGTGAAGTGAATGCTTTATTAGGTATTATGGAGTTAGAGGATGACTTACATCGAGTCTTTGTAGTTAGAGAATTCGCTGATGTGTTTGAGCCGGTAGTTGGACTGCCACCAAAATAAGCCCTAGAGTTTCGGATTGATTTGGTGCCTGGAGAAAAACCGATGAGTAGGCCACCAAGCAGGATGACGCCTACAGAGATGAAAGACCTGAAGGTGCAGTTGGTGGATATGGAAAGCAAGAGTTTTATCTGACCGAGTAGTTCACCATAGGGAGCTGCTACGGTGTTTGCTAAGAAGCCGGACGGATCATTGAGGCTGTGTATCGATTATCGTAATTTGAATGAGAAGATGATAAAGAACCAATATCCATTGCCAAGAATTGACGATTTGTTCGATCAGTCAAGTGGAGCCAAGATATTCTCACAGCTAGATTTAGCGACTGGATTTCATCATCTTAGTGTGGAAGAGGATAGCATTCCTTTAACGCCGTTTAGGATGAGGTATGGATCGTACGAATGGTTAGTTATACCGTTCGGACTAACTAATGCAACAACATTCTTTGTGGATTTAATGAATAGAATTTTCCAAGAGCATTTGGATAGATTTGTGTTGGTCTTCGTAGATGATATTTTGATGTACTCTAAGGATGAGAAGGATCATGAAGTTCATCTTTGAGTTGTGCTTGAGACGTTGAGGGAACATCAGTTGAAGGCTAAGTTTTTGAAGTACCATATTTGGAAGAAGAATGTGAAGTTCCTTGGTCATGTAGTCTCAGAAAAATGATTGTCTGTGGATCTGAATAAGATTGAAGCGTTGAATAATCGAAAGATACCCAAAATAGTGACCGAGATAAAGAGCTTTCATGGATTAGCCAGATATTATCGAAGATTTATAAAGGATTTTTTGTAGATAGCTGCACCGATGACTAAGCTTACGTGAAAGGATGTAAAGTTTGTATGGACTGATACGTGTGAGGAAGCATTCCAGAGCTTGAAACACTTACCGACCCATGCATGTCATTTTTGATAGAAGGAAGTGAAGTTACTTAGTCATGTAGTCATAGAAAAAGGGTTGTCTATAGGTCCGACTAGGATTGAATTGGTGAATAATTAGAAGAGACCCAAAATAGTGACCGAGATAAAGAGCATTCTTGGATTAGCCAGATATTATCGAAGATTTATAAAAGATTTTTCATGGATAGCTGCACCGATGACTAAGATTACGTGAAAGGATGAAAAGTTTGTATGGAATCATAAGTGTGAGGTAGCATTTCAGAGCTTGAAACACTTACTGACCCATGCACCGGTATTGGTGGTTCCAAAGGAGAATCGAGATTTGGTTGTTTATACTAATGCATGTGGAACTAGGTTGGGAGTTGTGTTAATGCAAAGAGGTAAAGTGATTGCCTATTCTTCTAGACAGCTCAGATCACATGAAGATAGGTATCATACGCATGATTTGGAATTAGCTGTCGTTATATTTGCTTTGAAGGTGTGGAGGCATTATCTTTTGGGAGAGTGATTTAAGCTTTACACAGATCATAAGTCATTAAGGTACTAGTTCTCTAAGAAGGAGTTGAACATGAGACAGTAGAGATGGTTAGAGTTTATAGTTGTTTATGATTTTTGAATTGGGTACACACTCGAGAAAGGAAATAAGGTAGCAGATGCACTTAGCAGGAAGCATCAGAATGCAGTATTGGCTATGATTGGTGAGTGGAAAGATTTGGAAGCATTGTCAGCTTGTAGTGTGCAGTCTAGGCCTATGGTAGGTTCTAGTGCAGGAAGTGCAATATTGTCTTGTTTGGAAGTTCGACCGGTAATGATTGAGAAGATAGCTTCTAACAGGAGGAAGATCCATTTTTGGCTGAATGGATCAAAAATTTAAGGAAAGGAACAGGGAGCAATGACTTAAAGGATTTTAGTCTTGACCAAAAGGGTCGTTCAAAAAGAAAGAAAGGTTGTGTGTTCCAATATAAGGAACATAAGGAAAGAAGTTTTGGATGAATGCCATCGTTCGAAGTTTACTATCCATCCAGGGGGAATGAAGATGTATTGGGATATGAAGAGAAGTTTCTTCTAGAAAGGTATGAAATGGGATATTGGAGTATGTGTAAAGTAGTGCTTGAATTGTCAATAGGCAAAGGCTGAATACCAAAAACCAAGTGGATTGCTTCAACCATTGGAAGTTCCATTGCGGAAATGGGATTCAATTTCTATGGATTTTATTGATGAGTTGCCAAGGTCTAGTAGAGGAAATGAAAGCATATGGGTCATAGTAGGTAGAATGACTAAGAGTGCTCATTTCATTCTGATAAAGTCAACTAGGACGGCACCTATTTTGACGAAGTTATTTATGAAGAATGTAGTTAGATTGCTCGTGATTCCTAGTAGTATTGTCAACGATAAAGATTCTTTGTTTACTAGTGATTTTGGAAGAACCTACAGGAAGATTTAGGAACCAAGCTCAACTTGAGTACCGCTTACCAACCACAGATTGATGGGCAAATGGAAAGAGTTAACAAAGTCTTGGAGGATTTGTTAAAGGCTTGTATATCAGACTTCGGGGGGGTCGTGGGAGGACCATCTTCATTTAGTCTAGTTCTCGTATAACAATAGTTATTAGATTAGTATTGGGATGGAACTGTTTAAAGCTTTGAATGGAAGATCATGCAAGTCTCACGCATGTTGGTTAGAGACCGGGAATAGGTTGGTTCTTGGTCTGGATTTAGTGAAGGATGCTGCAGAGAAGATTGAGTTCATCCGAGCTAGGACGAAAGAAACTCAGTTTAGGCATAAAATTTATGCTGATAGAAGAAAGAAAGATTTGGAATTCTTGTTGGAGACTATGTGTTTATTAAGGTTTCACCGATGAAGGATGTGATTAGGTTAGGAAGTCAAGAAAGTTAACACCTAGGTTCGTTAGTCCTTTTCATATTATTGAGAGAATCGGGAAACTCACTTATACAATAGAGTTATCGAATAGTTTTGCTGGAGTCCATGATGTTTTCCATGTTTCTCATCTTAGGATATGTATTAGAGACCTAGAAACTACCATGTACCCACAGTGTTAGAGGATTTAGTAGTGGGGCCGGATTTGACTCTAGTTAGAAAGCCAATTCAGATTGTGGCTAGAGATGAGAAGAAGTTAAGGAACAAGACAGTTAAGTTAGTACAGGTTCGTTGGAGTGACGATGCTAGAGACTGTACTTAGGAGACTAAGAGTAGAGTTAGAGATACTTACCCTAATTTGTTTGATGGTATATTTTATCCTTGTTTGTTTTTTTGTGTACCTTATTGTAATTTTAAGGAATAAATTCTTTAAGGTGGGGAGTCTGCAACACCCCATATTTTTATAACATTATTTAGAATAATCAATTGGGTAAATTAAACAAAATATTGTGGAGATTAATAAGTTGATAATTGATTAGCTAAGTGTAGTCGTGCCATGTTAGTATACAAACTAAAATGAAATAACCGAAGTTAATGTGTTAGGATATTAGAAGGGCAATATGAGAAATGGGTGGAGCTTGTACCATAAACCCTTGGGAAATAGAACTCATGTTCATTCTTGTTTTTATCAAACTAAAAATACTAAGGTCGGTCATCATTTTTATTCTCAAGAAGAAGATTAAAGCTAGGATTCAAGAGAAGGAAGATAATCAACATCAAATCTCACATCTTTAAATATCAAAGCTAAGGTGAATAATTACCACATCCCATTTTTCTTACGGTTTTCGATTTTTAGATTAGACCCGAAATGTTTTGCAAGTACATGTCATGTTTTTGATGATTAAAGTTATATATGTGCTTGTTGATGAATTATATATGTTCTATTAGTTTTTATGATATATTTGACATGAAAACCCTATTAAATGACATCTAAATGCCTTGAAAATTTTAATAAATGTAGAAATTAACAATTTAGAGAGGGTTTTCAGTTTTCATAATTTTCTGAATTAATGTGGATTTTATATTAATTTTCTAGTGGAGGAAATTGTTTATTGGGTTATAAATTATTTACGGTAATATAATAATTATTTGGGTTTGAAACTTTTATATGTTAGGCAACATATTAAAATAGATTTTGTGGGATTTTTTCAAATTTTTCCTAAGTGACCCGATGAATAGATAAAATTATTTAATGTATGGGACTTGAATGTTTTACATATTTAATTAAGGAGGGCATTTTATAAAATAAAATTATTATTTAATTTTGAGTTTAATGGCAGCACTTTTCCAAAAATTATTTATTAACCAATGAGAATTTGACAAACATTGGTAGGTTAGTTGAAAAGATATCCTTTTTAAGTTAAAAACAAAGAAATCATACTTTAAGCATGTTTCACCATTTTAGCATCAGACCTTCTGACAAGGTCGAGAGATTCAAAGCATTCGACAAGGTCAAACCAATGAATATGGCATCGAGTTACTTGGTACATAATGAATTGGACAGAGTCGAAGGGTTCTAAGTCGAAAGGTTGGTTGCCAAAGAGATTGAAGTATGATTGTTTTATATATTAAAGCTTTCGCCTGCTTTGCTTTCAAATTAGAGCTTTCGACTTGGTTGTTTTCGACTAGGTCAAATGTTTAAAGTAAAGGTTTTAATCTTCCGACAAAGTTGAAAGGTTACTGCTACTTTATCACTGATTTATTTTGAAACCTTCTAATACAGTCGATGGGTTACTGTCGCTTTTCTTTTATTTTGATTTGAACCTTCTGACACAGTCGAATGGTTTGCTTACTTTAAAAATTAGTCGTTTCTTCATTGCTTTCGAAAGAAACCTTTCGACTTAGGTTGTTACCCTTTTTCTAATTGAAGTATAACCAAGCTTTTGAAGTACAGCTTTCGGAACAGTCGAAAGGTTGCTGCCAATGTAGTCGAAAGGTTTGAGGTTGGAGTCAAAAGGTTTTAGTTGAATGATTTTGAAAGGTTTTAAATAATGGTTTTCCACTTGTTTTAAATTGAATATAGTATATCTTCGAAAGTTTTAGGTTTTAAAATGTTTAATGCCTTCGAGAGGTTTGTTTATTGAATGATTTCGAAAGGTTTAAGTCTACCAATTTCGAAAGATTTTAGTTAAATGATTTCGAAAGGTTTGAATTCAATGATTTCGAAAGGTTTGAATTCAATGATTTTGAAATGTTTTAATTCAATGGTTTCAAAAGGTTTGATATGGAAGGTTTTCCAAAGTTTTTTTCTAAGGCAATGTTCTAAAGGGATTTTACAGATGGATGTCCAAAGTTCTATTGGTTTCAAAAGGTTTATTTTTAATGGTTTTGAAAGGTATAGTTTTGAAAGGTTTGATGTTCGGTTTTGAAAGAGATGATTTCAAATGATTATAAGGAGGTTCTTTCAAGTGTTTAAATGTTTTCATCAACTAGGATTTGAATAAAGAATATACATACATACATATATATATATATATATATAACATAGTGATATGATTTTGGGTAAAGCATAAAGACTATATACTTTTCATTGTTTATGTTTGATTTAAAGGTTTTAAATCATTCTGGAAAAAAATTCAAGGAAAATTATGGGAGGGGATCCTTAAGTAAAAATGACTCAGATATTAGAATACCAGATGAGACTAGTATCAGATCGTACCCTATACATTAGCTAATACGCCAGCTAACGGTTGTCCAAAATCCCATTGTGTTAGTCTTTGTCACAGTTGGACTAGAATTATGATTGCACACCAAAAGGAATATATGTTTGTATATAGATAGGTTATTGCTGAGCCCAAAGAACCATTGGGATCCAGAAGACTTGGGAGATGATTAAGTTAGAGACAGAGCGTCAAAAAGTGATGTATTTAACAGATAGTTAAGGACAGACCATCCGAAAGAGAAGTATTTAATAGATTGTTAAGGATAGATAGTCTAAAAGAAGAATACGCTAACATGTGTCAGGTTAAATTTTGATTATATTGTCTGGTAAGCCTGAGTCAGCAAAATGTTAAAAGTTATCCAAACAAAAATTGTGTGTTTGAATAGATAGTTCATTGTTACCTAATATTTATGTATGTTTACATAATATTTACTTTATAGTATTTTACTACTTTTGGTTGCAGGAAAAGGTTTCGCAAATATATGTTTTAAAAGGATGTTAGTAAAGGGAAACCCATTCCGCTAAGCGGCGTGGTCTCACTTAACTTATTAAACTAGGATGTATAATATTATTCATACTAGGCTTTATATTCGACTCGAAGCTTATGTATTCCCCTTAAACTCTCGGGTGCTCAAAATTAATTTGAGTAGGCTGAGGAATTAAGATCTTTTTTAGGTTTTAGAATGTTGACGAAGAAGCTACCGGAGGCATGCAGGAGGAAAACGGATAGCTATTTAGGACTTACAGTTTTTGTTTATGTTTTGATGTATTTCCACTGTGATTGAATTAGGTCTATTATGACCCTATGACTGTGATCATCCAATGGGATATCTTCGTAAACCGCTCTTGGCGTAATTTGTAATAATTATATTTTATCATTGCTTGAGAACGATTTGAGATTATGTGCTGTGAATGAGATATAATTGGTTTTGTAATGTAATGATGAATTTTTTTTTAAATCTGTGTTTTGTTTCACATTCAAGTGCTTCTGATATTATAGATACCATTAACATAACCGTATTTAGTGGCCGGAAGGTTATACTTTAGATGACTGCAAATCTGTAGCGCTTAGTTTTGGGCCTCTAGATAGGGGATGTTACAGTTAATGATATGTGGGATCACGTGTTAGAGGGTGGACCAACTACGTTTACCTTATGATATATTTTATCTAGAGATATACGATGCTCGAAGATAGTTTCTTATCCTTGTGCAGGAGACTGCATTTGGCTTGATCGGAGTGATCTCCACTGAAGACTTATGTGCATATGTACCTTAGGGCCTTTGACTGTAACCTTAATATTATTGTGGTGTGATCAATGTAAGCATCACAGTTAATTGGTATGATTTATATCCTACACTCTGGACATTATTTATTATATCACTCTATTAACTTAATGAATGGTTTTCTTTTGAAGGGAAAACTGTTACGCTAATCCATATGGTCTCAATAGATACTATTACATGTTGCATGTATCTTCGGTTTTCTCCTACCAGAGTTATGTCTGACATGTGGTTTTTGTTTTTCCTATGTTACATAATTACTCTTTCAAGTAGACTGGGTAAAGCGGGTCTTACTTTGGATGCTTTAGAGTACAAGAGACGAGCTGGAGGCTTCCATTATATACCTATTTCTATTTCTGTTGTACGGTATTATGTATGTATATATCAGCATTGTGATGATAGATAGTTATAACTATCCATGCTAACGGCAGTACTTAGGTTTTGTAACTCTGAAATTTTTGTATTAAGAGTAACCCTTCATAATGTTCTTTTGATATTATATACTATCGTTCCACTGTGAGATTCAGATGTTGTGTTCTTTCATTTTTATTTTTTTCTTTCATTTTACTCTAACTATCAGTCTTTCTGGCATTTAGTGCTCGATATATGAATACCATGGATGTATTTAGTGTCGATATTCAAAGGTCCAAAATTCAGATAATTACAGTTGTTCAAGTTGGGAAGCTCTGGTCGACATTGCTACAAAGGTGGGTGGTTCCCTAAGACTTTGTAGATTACTACGAACTCAAAAAGCGATCTGTTAGGAACAAGTATCCTTTAAGTAGGATAGATGACATGCTTGATCAACTTCATCGAGCTCGGGTGCTTTCTCGGCTTGATCTTACTATAGGGTTCCATCAGTTAAGGATGGTAGAGGAGAGTGTACCCTTGACAGCTTCTAGATGCAATCAGTTTTATGAGTGATTAGTTATGTCATTTGGGCTAATTAATGCTTCAACATATTTCATGGACCTAATGAATCTAGTTTTCCAAGATGTGTTGAATATGTTTATTCTTGTATTTATCAATGATATTCTGGTCTACACTAAGACCGAAGAGGAACATACACGCCATCTAAGGATTGTATTAGAAACATTAAGAGAGCATGTGTTGAAGGTGTTAGGAAATCAAATCTACGGTGTCAATGACAACAACCATACAATGGAAATCGAATATGCATATATAATTCTATTTACAGGTACTTGCTAGAGTAACATCACTAGAAAGACAAAAACAAGGCTCAAAGAACATTACAAAAGACTACAAGTCGATAGGATCAATGGAGCAACAAGACAGATGCATAAAGTAAACATGCACAGGTTCAGACGTCTGGGTGCACTAGCCAGACGTCTGAAGAAATCCTCTGGAATACAAAACAGACAGGATCAGACGTCTGGTTGATGTACTCAGACATTTAAAAGACTACTGTATACAAAAAATATATAGAGTCGGACGTCTAAAACAAATCCCAGATGTCTGATTTGAAACTCGGAATTTAAAATTCAAATTACAACTGACACATTTGAAAAGACATCTTCGCTTCTCTTCGCTGCAAATCTTCATCACCATCAGAAGCAACTGTAGAGCACTTGTTAATGGATGAAACTACTCAAGGTATCTCTCTATAATTATAAATATCATCAAGAATCAAAGAGAACACTTACTTACTTACTTACTTGCGCTCTTTACTTATATACTCTGTTATATTCTTGATCTCTAGAAATCTATAATTGTATTTCACTCTTCCATATATTCAGATCTCCTCAATCAATACTCTCTAGATATATATTGGAAGCATTTTTACTTAATAGTCATTATCCGTGTTATAGAAAACATACTTGACAAGAACAACTTATTGTAACCAAGCCCATTCCTCCGGGCGAAGTGAGGGTGTTTAATAGTCGAATTCCAAAGGGGAGCTTCAGGACTGGACGTAGGACATGAGGTCCGAACCAGTATAAAATCATGGTGTGCTTATTCTATATTTTCCTAGATTAATTTTATTTTAGTTGCATTATATATTTTATCACATATACTTGCATATATACTACACGATTCACCCTATAGACTTGCAGTTGGTATCAAAGCAAGGTTTGATCAAAGTACAGTAATACATTTTTAAAACACTTTAATATGGCAAGTATTTTTCAAGAAGGATAATCCACAGCATGATCCCGACTTTTTAATGGTTCTAACTATGCATATTGGTCAAAACGTATAAGAATTTTTATGGAACCTAATGGACTAGAAATTTGGTCAGCCACTCAAGATAAATATGAAGCACCTACTACTGCTATGAAAACATGGACCAATACACAAAAAAGGGTAGCTTCTAATAATGCCAAAGCTATGAATGTTCAATTTTGCTCACTAGATAAAAATGAATTTTCCCGGGTCACGTTATGTAACATTGCATTTGATATTTGGAATACCTTACAAGTTACACACGAAGGCACAATTAAAGTTAAACAAACTAAGATTTCAATTTTACAAAATCAATTCTCATCATTTAAAATGAAACAAAATGAATCTATAGTAGACATGTACCCTAGATTCCAAACCATTCAACACGATTTAATGGCACTTGGAGTCAAATCACAAATTTTGATTTAGTATCTAGAATACTCAATTCTTTAACGTCGGAGTGGGAAAGAAAAGTGTTAGTTATCGAAGAAGCTAATGATCTCTCAACATTCTTAGTTGAAGAGTTGATAGGAAATTTAATGTTCTATGAAGCTAATTTGCAGGCACGAAAAGAACTAAATTCGAAAAAGAAGAACATAGCATTCCCAGCGATAAATGAAGACTCTGGCTTAGACGAAGAAGAAATTGTATTTATCGCCAAAAACTACAATAAATTCAAGAAGTTTAGGAAAATGACTAAATTTCAAAAAGGTGGAAAATCAAGCTCAACAAATCAAACATCAATCAAATGTTATGAATGTGATCAATTTGGACATATGAAGAAAGACTGTCCCAAGCTCAATAATGATAAAAAGAAGAACAAATTTAAAAAAATTAAAAAGAAAAAGGTCTTCAAAGTAACATGGGATGACTCGGATTCTTCATCATCACCAGATAGTGATAGGCGATATTGACGAAGAACAAGCTAATGTGTGCTTTATGGCACAAACTGATGAGGTATGTCCCGAACTTAGTTATGACGAATTATTAGAACCTAGCATGGAATTAGATGATAAATTTAGACAAATTAAAAAATTGAACAAAGAACATATAGCCAATATAAATAGATTAGAACTAGAAGTAGGAATGTTAAAAGATGAAAAAATTATTTTAGAAGAGGAACTAGAATTATCTCAAGAAAAAATTAAAAATAATTTGATCGAAAATGAGGCTATTGCTATTAATTATGATAATACTAAAATAGTAAAGGATAACTTGTTAAAAGAAAATGTCAACTTGAAAAGTAATTTTGAAATATTGAAAATTGAAAATCTAGAACTAAAAGAAAAATTAGATAAAGTTACAAATAATGTCTCAAAATTTAATGAAGGAAAACATGATATGGAAAATCTTATCAAAACTTCAAAACCATCAGGTAATAGGAATGGAATAGGATTTAAAATACTCCTAAACAAAGAGGAAATGATGTTAAGAAATATAGTTGTATTTATAAAAGACTAAAAGTTCACCTAAGTCTAATATGAATACCACAAATTTAAAAATTTGGATTCCTGAGACTAATAATAATTCGATTAGACAAAAACATGTTAATAATTTCCTAGAGAATGTAGTCTATAATAAGAATTATGTTCATAAAGGTACCAAACCTTCTTGGGTATGGCTGCCTACTTCTCCTAACATCTAGGACCTTAACAAAGTATATAGGTACCAATTAAATCATCTTTTATTTCACAGGTACCCAAAATAAAAAATACGGGCAAATGGATACTAGATAGCAGATGCTCTAAGCATATGATGAGAAATTCAAAAATGTTATCAAATATAACATACATCGATGGTGGAACGGTAACTTTTGAAGATAACTCAAAAGGATACATCGTGGGCATTGGAGAAGTCATCAACTCTAGTATTTCTAACTCTCTTATTATTACAAATGTCTTATTAGTAGAAAATCTAAAACACAACCTACTAAATATTTGTCAATTATGCGATATAAAGGGTTTCAAATCAATTTCGAAAAAGATAGATGTAATATTTTCGATAATAACAAACAACTTATATTTGAGGGTTTTAGAAACAAAAATATTTATTTTAAACATGAATATTAATAAAAATTCAAATTTGTGTTTAACCGTCAAACATATCGATCCATGGTTGTTGCATAAACGATTTTGTCATATTAACTTTAAATATATTAATAAATTAGCAAAATATTAACTAGTTAGAGGTTTACCCAAAATAAATTACAAAGTAGAAAATTTATGTGACGATTGTCAAATTGAAAAACTAAAGTAAAGTTCTTTTAAATCGAAAAATAATATTTCTACAGAACAACCATTAGAATTATTACATTTAGATTTATTTGGTCCAATGCAAGTACGATCTATAAATCACAACAGATATGTTTTCGTAATAGTTGATGATTTTTCAAGATATACATGGACTTTATTTTTAAAACATAAAAGTGACACCTTTGGTATGTTTAAAATATTTGCTAAAAGAATTAAAACACAAATGAATTTGAAAATTAAAAATATTCGAAGTGATCACGGTGGAGAATTCAAAAATGACCTTTTTACTAATTTTTGTAGTAAGAAAGGAATAAGTCATAATTTTTATTTTCCCCGGACACCTCAACGTAGTAGAAAGAAAAAATCGTACGTTATAAGTATGTGCACGAAGAATATAAATAGTATTGGTCCGCCAAAACATTTTTGGCGGACCAAGGCTATTGCCACAGCTTGTTATGTTTTGAATCGAGTAACCATACGTCCTATGATTTAACAAACATGTTTTGAAACATTTTTTGGAAGAAAACCTAAAGTATCATACTTTAAAAATTTCGAATCAAAATGCTTTATATTAAATACAAAGATAATTTAGGAAAATTTGACCTGTAGGCCGATGAAGGAATCTTTGTTGGATATTCGGATCGCAGCAAAGCATATAGAATTTTTAATAAATGAAATAACACTATTGAAGAAAGTTTACATGTTTCGTTTGATGAAAATCTTCTTAACCATCATACTAATGACGATGAAGAAATAATTCCAATAACTAATACAACAAATTCTATTAATATGAGACAAATGCCCAAAATAATACTTTGATATCATCTCTTAGAATTCTTAAGGATCATCTGAAAGATAATATCATTGGAGATCTCAATTCTAGAGTAACTAGAAATCAACTTAATCAAATAAGCCATATAGCATTTGTGTCAAATTTTGAACCAAAAAATTATAAAAAAGCTTCAAATGATAATTTTTGGATAATAGCTATGCAATAAGAATTAAATGAATTTGAACGAAATAATGCTTGGGAATTAGTACCAAGACCAGAAGACCAATCGGTTATAGGAACAAAATGGGTATTTAAAAACAAAGCAGATGAAAATGAAAATATTGTTAGAAATAAAGCACGTTTAGTTGCTCAAGGCTATAATCAAGAAGAAGGTATCGACTATGATGAAACATTTTCTCTAGTAGCAAGACTAGAGGCCATACGTACATTACTTGCTTTTGCAAATCATCACAATTTTAAACTATTTCAAATGGATGTCAAAAGTGCCTTTTTAAATGGTTTTATTAAAGAAAACGTATATTTTGAACAATCTCCATTGTTTGTTCACGAAAAATATCCCGACCATGTTTTTAAATTATAAAAGGCATTATATGGATTAAAATAAGCCCCACATGCATGGTACGAACGTCTTAAAAATCACTTAATTACATCTGGTTTTCAAATAGGCAAAATCGATACAACTTTATTTATTAAAAGAGAAAATAACGACATTTTAGTTGTACAAATTTACGTTGATGATATTATTTTTGGTTCAACTAACGAAAATCTCTATAATCAATTTTCAGATATTATGAAAAGTGAATTTGAAATGTCTCACATGGGGGAATTAAATTTCTTCTTAGATTTACAAATAAAACAACTTGAAAATGGTATTTTTATCCATCAAGAAAAATATTGTAATAATTTATTACGTCGTTTTGAAATGGATAAAACTTCAAGCAAACCAACACCTACGAGTACTAGTGTTCACTTGGAAAAGGATGATAACAGAAAAGATTTCGATGAAAAATTATATTGTAGCATGATTGGTTCCTTACTCTATTTAACGACTAGTCGACCCGATATTATGATGAGTGTATGTCTCTGTGCCCGATTTCAAGCAAAACCTAAAGAATCTCACCTAGGAGCTGTTAAATGTATCTTATGATAACTATCTAGTACTAGAGATTACGGTTTGTTTTACCCTAAAGGATCATCATTTGAACTAGTTTCATATAGAGATGCGGATTTCGATGGCGGTAGAACAGATCGTAAGAGTACTAGTGGAACATGTCACTTTATCGGACAATCATTAGTCTCATGGTTTAGCAAAAAAACAAAATTATGTCTCCTTATCTACTTGCGAAGCCGAATATATTTTAGCAGCTCTAGCATGCGCACAAATAATATACATGCAACAAACACTTACGGATTTCGGCAAAATTATCAATAATTCACCAATATATTGTGATAACATGAGTGCAATAAATTTGTCAAAATACCTTGTAAATCAGTCGCGAACTAAACATATAGATATATGACATCATTTTTTACATGACAATGTTGAAAAAGAAATTATTTTTTTAGTACATAAATATTGAGAATCAAATAACAGATATTTTCACAAAACCACTGAATGAACAAACTTTCGTTAAACTACGACGCGATTTAGGAATATGCTCTCTTAATGATCTTCTAAATTAATAACCACATCTTCACTTATACTATGTTTAGCTAAAAAAAATTCTATCTACAAATTATAATTAATAAAACCTTTACCGTCAGTTTTTTAGTTAGTTAGTTTCTGAAAATGGTCTATAACTAATTTTTTGAACTTATATATAAATCTTTATACAACAAGAAGAAAAAATATGTACACATTTCATATTTTTTTTACAACAAAATATAATCATGTCTTCTGAAAATTCTCATCTATCCTTCTCGACACCTACAACGGATAGCTCAGCGGATATACACAACGGCTTCCTACCCCTACACCAAATCAGGAATCGACGTATAGGTGGTCCTCCTATCACATGGGATTCACTTACAATAACAAGAAGTCCAAACGATCTTTATTTGTCTCTCCTAACACAAAGGAGAAAACTGATGAGATACATCACTATCAAAAACAACAAACAGATCTACAACGAGAATTATATTTTGAACAAAAAGTCACGGCACGATGACTAAGCTTTTAGGAGCAAGTAGCAATGAAGTTCTGTAATTCTCGGAAGAAGGATGTCCATGAACCACTTCCAATTCCTTGGTTCCCTCATCCTCGTATCGTACACCTTTGAATCCTTCACCAAGGCGATTCTATGTTCCCTAAGAACCCACGAACGTGGATACATATGGTCTCCACTCAAACTATTGAGGGATGACAAGTCAGATGATCACAGAACTCAATCGCTATCTAAATAGTTTATATTATTTTTTATTGTATTTAGATCTACATATATTTGTAATTTTGTTTCACAAAAATAATACTACATTTCTTTTCAAACAATAGAGGGTCGAGAAATAAGCAACACCCTTAAAATTTAGGCTATTTTTAGAAAGATTGGGTGTTTCAGACGTCTGGATATGGACCTCAGACGTCTGACACTCTGTTATACCACATTTTTACATCATTATGCATATGTCAGACGATTGATAGAACTTTCCAGACGTTTGAAAATTGTCTCTGCTTACCTAAAAATAGATACCAAATTATTTCAGACATTTGAACTTAGAACCAGACGTTTGAATAATGTCTCCGCCACCATATTATACAAAATCGATCTATTCCAAATGTTTGGTATTTAAAACAGACGTCTAAAAAATCTATCTGACTATCAATTTTAAAAAAGACTCGACCAAATTCAGACGTCTATCAAACTATACCAGACGTCTAACTCTAACTACTGTATCAAAATTAGGTCAAACCAGATGTTTGAATCACATTCCAGACGTCTGAAATTCGATCGACACTCATATATGCCCAAATAACGAATTTCTCTTTTGCTCTTTCTTATTTTGTTTCATTTTCTCCTTCAATCGATAGCGATTTTTTTGCCAAAATTTCTGCCTCTTTCAAACTTTAACGAATTCAATGCCTCTTAGAACTAAAAACCCTAAGATATCGAAAAGAAAACAAGACCAACCAACATCCTCAAACCCTCAAGTTTGCTCGGATGATCAAATCGAACAATGGATGAATCGAGCGCCATATTCACTCAAGAGGTATGAGGAAATTCAGAAGAAGAAACTTCACACAGGTCCATTCTATAACTTACTTAAGTTTCCAATGTATGATTTAGATGAATTGTGTGACAATGCCAGTTTAGAAACATTGATGTCGTTCAACCCCAATAACATCCAAATTGATCAATTGGATATATTTCTCTTCTACGCTAATTTGGATAGCTCGGCTGTTTCGAACACGGAAAATGAAGATAATTGGCGATGGTATAGCGTTTATGGTAACACGATTAGGCTCATTCCAGGAATAATAGGTAGAACTCTCGGATGTTCTGACACAGGAGAAGATCTATATAATATTTCTGATATGCATTTCAAACCAAGGAACAATATAAGACATCAAATATGGGAGGATAAAATGCCTAAATTTACTTCCAAATATTTATGACCAAAGACGAGACTTCTTACTCGAATGATCATCAACACTATAATTCCTCATCTAGGAAGTCATAAGTAGATAAGCAAATTAGAACACAAAGCTTTATATGCTCTATTTAGCGGAACAAGGGTAAATTGGGCCAAATTTATATTTGACGAGCTCAAACACTTTTGGACTCGATCACGGCCATCAATTACCTACCCTATATACATCATGAGACTTCTATGTGCTCATAACATCCCCTCCTATTTATCTACTTTTGAAGAAATTTCTCCAAAATATGCTTCCACAAAGTTTTTCTCACTAATGCACATACCGGAAATTCCTCCGGAATTTGTATCTTTTGTAGATTGGACGCACAATCGTCAAACAAGACAAGCTGGGCCTCCACCTCAACCACACCATGAACCATCACAAGAGGAGGAAAAATATCGTGAGACAACTCCTCCTCCTCCTACACCATTTGATTATACGATCCAGGATAAGATTTTGGAAACTCGAACAAAGATAAATCCAAATGAAAGCATTTGATATCTCACTCTTCAAAATCAACAAATCTTGCCTCAAAATCAAAAAGTTTTGGCTAAGCGTATTGACAGCTTTGAAACATCTTTTTCCACACCCCTAGCAATAGATGAAACATCACTTTCAGCTGTATTAGCGGTTCTCAAAGAGGTTGTTCAAAGGGTTCGTGGTCCGACACCCCCTTCTGAAGAATGGCCCACCCCAGTGCCTTCTCCTCCTTCGAAACATTCCAAACTTTTTAAGCAGAACGAACCTCTAAAACAAACTCCGACATCTCCTACAAAGTAACCTAGCTCTTCCCAAAAAGAAGATAAAGGAGATGATTCAGAAAAAGCTTCCCCGAAAGACTCATAGATTTTAGGATTTCATATTTTACACTTAAAAAAATCTTTGAATGTACTCAATTACAATTATTAATGAAATTCTCTTTTGGTGTGTTACCTTTGTATATATCTTTAACGATTGATTGATACTTTAACATTTAAATAGTTAGAAATTCTTTTTGATAATGCCAAAGGGGGATATATATATATATATATATATATATATATATACATACATACATACATACATACATACATAAATAATAATAAGCACATATTCAGAGGGAGATTTATAAATTATATATAAGTACATTGTATAGTTGTCATCATCAAAAAGGGAGAGATTGTTAGAAAATCAAATCTACGGTTTCAATGACAACAACTATACAATGGAAATTGAATATGCATATATATTTCTATTTATAGGTACTTGCTAGAGTAACATCACTAGAAAGACAAAAACAAGGCTCAAAGAATACTACAATAGACTACAAATCGATAGGATCAATGGAGCAAAAAGACAGATGCACGAAGTAAACATGCACAGGTTTCAAACGTCTGGGTGCACTAGCCAGACGTCTAAAGAAATCCTCTGGAATACAAAACAGACAAGATCATACGTCTAGTTGATGCACTCAGACATTCGAAAGACTACTGTATACAAAAAACATATAGAGTCAGACGTATGAAACAAATCCTAGACATCTGATTTCGAACTCGGAATTTAAAATTCAAATTACAACTGACACATTTGAAAAGGCATCTTCGCTTCTCTTCGCTGCAACTCTTCACCACTATCAGAAGAAACTGTAGAGCACTTGTTAATGGATGCAACTACTCAAGGAATCTCTCTACAACAATATATATCATCAAGAATCAAAGAGAACACTTACTTACTTACTTGCGCTCTTTACTTACATATTCTATTATATTCTTGATCTCTAACAATCTATAATTGTATTTCACTCTTCCATATATTCAGATCTCCTCAATCAATACTCTTTAGATATATATATTGAAAGCATTTGAACTTAATAGTCAATATCCGTGTTATAGAACACATACTTGACAAGAACAAGTTATTGTAACCTAGCCTATTCCTCTAGGAGAAGTAAGGGTGTTTGATGGAGAATTCTAAAGGGGAGCTTCGGGACTGGACGTAGGACGGGAGGTACGAACTAGTATAAAATCCTGGTGTGCTTATTCTATATTTACCTGGATTAATTTTATCTTAGTCACATCATATATTTTGTCACATATACTGGCATATACACTGCACGATCCACCCTGTAGACTTTCAGAAGGCTAAGTTCTCGAAGTGTCACTTTTGGCATTTAGAAGTTATTCAACGGATGATATTTCTGTTGATCCCACTAAGGTTGCAGCCATTCAGGATAGAAAGAGGCTAGAATGCACAACTAACATTAGGAGATTTTTGGGTCTCCTAGGTCATTATAGAAGATTCAAATAGGATTTCTCGAGATTGCCTCTCGCTTGACGAATTTGATAAATAAAGACATCAAATTTGTACGTGCTGATAAGTGCGAGGAAGCATACCGCAAGCTAAAGGCAAAGTTAAACTGTGCTCATATTATTATTATTCCAAATGGAGGTGATGGTTTGATTGTTTACACCGATGCATGTGGAACAGGTTTAGGTGCTATGTTGATGTAGTAGGGAAGGGTGATTGCTTAAGCTAGTCGATAGCTCAAACCGCATGAAGCGAGATATGCAACTCATGATTTGGAGTTGTTAGTGATGGTATTTGCATTGAAGATATAGAGGAACCATTTACTAGGTGAGAGATCCGAGTTGTATACAAACCATAAACCTTTGAAGTATTTTTTGCATAGAAGGACCTAACATAAGGCATCAGAAGTGGTTAGAATTTCTTGTGGCCTATGATCTAGACATATTATATACACTGGGAAAAGCTAATGTCATAGTAGATGCACTCAATAGAAGTATGTAGTTGTGGTATATGTTGAGGTTCGTCCAACCTTGATTAGGCGAATTAAAGGGATCGGCTTAGATATCTTCGTATTGCTAGGATAGTTGAGGCTGTGAGTGAGAATAAGAAATTTGAGAGGTGGCCGGCTTCAATATGGATAACTGTAGCATTTTGAGGATGAAAGGTGGGTTCTATGTTTTGAATGTTGACAGTATTAGATAGGAGATTTTGGTAGAGCATCATCATTCTAGACTGACGATATATCCAGGTTCACTAAGATGTATCAAGACATGATACATTCTTTCAAGTGTGAAGGTATGAAGAGAGACGTTTCTTTAATTATGAGTAGATGTGCTAACTACCAACAGGTTAAGGGTAGTCACAAGAAGAAAACCGGATTGTTTCATCCACTAGAGGTTTCAAAGTGGAAGTGGGAGCAGATTTATCTAGATTTTATCGACAGATTGCCTAGGTTGAGGAGAGGCAACAAATGAATGTAGGTTATTGTGGATCGATTGACCAAGAGCATGCACTTCTTACTAATGAAGGCAACATGAATTGCTTCTAGTTTGGCTCAGTCATATGTTAGAGAGATCGTCAGATTTCATGGTATTCGGTGTGATATCATGAGTGATAGAGATTCGATCTTCATTAGTCAGTTTTGAAAGGGTTCGCATGATGCACTGGGGACGGAGCTGAGTTTGGGTACGTCTTATCACCCTCTGACGAATGGACAGACTAAGAGAGTGAATCATGTTTTTGAAGATTTACTTCATGCCTGTATTATGGACTGTAAAGGTTCATGGGAGGACCTTTTACCTCTTGTCAATTTCTTATAACAATAGTTTTCAGAGAGTATTAGGATGGCGCCTTTTAGGCATCATAGGTAGGCCTTGTAAGTCTCCATCATGTTGGGTAGAATTAGGAGGTCGTTTAGTACTTGGGCCGGATATGATTCGTGAGGCCACAGATAAGGTAGCAGAGATTAGGAGGCATTTGAAGGTAGTTGTTTATTGTAGGTAGAAGAGCTATGTTGATGTGAGACATAGATATTTGGAGTTCTCATTTTGGGAGTTTGTGTTCATCAGATTTTCCCCAATAAGAGGTGTAGTTTGATTTGGAAAGAGATGGAAGTTGGCTTCTCATTTTATAGGACCTTTTCTATTACTTGAGAGGGTAAGCACTCTTTCTTATAGTGTTGAGTTATCACTAGATTGTCGGGTGTGCATGATGTTTTCCCCATCTATGTAAATATGTGCATGATCCTACTTTGATTATTGAGCCATCACAATAGGAGGACTTGGAGTTTGACACAAACTAGACTATAGTGAGACGGCCTGTTCGTATTATTGATAGAGATACGAAGCGATTGAGAACTAAGGTTGTTAAGTTAGTCAAGGTACAGTGGAGCGAGGACGCTCGGTATTGTACATATGAGATGAAAGATAGATTGGGGGTTTCCTATTCAGAGTTGTTGGGGACTAGTGGTTTCTTATCTTAGTATCTTATATCTTTTGTGGTGTTCTCGTCATTTGAGGTAGAGTCACTTAGTATGCATTTGGTTTACAATTTAGTTTGTATATAGTTTTAGCAGTACTCTATATATGTATCTTTTTCTTCTATCTTCTTTGATTATTATTCTTGCTTGAATTTTGAGGACGGAATATTCTAAGTGGGGGAGAATGTTGTGACCCGTAATTTCGAACACTTTGTCTTTGAATATCATATTGTTTTGAAATATAGTTAAGTATATTAAATGTGAGTTTATAACCTTGTTAAACATTATGTAATTAACAATAATGATAAGAAACTTGATTTTCAAAAAAAAAATTACAAAAATATATAATTTGAAGAAATATCAACAACGTAATCGAAAATCGGTTTATCGATAACATATTTTTTTAATCGATATAAGTTGTTCGAACTCTTTTATAATAAGCTAATGAACATAGGAACACGTTAGGAACTAATTAAAATGCTTTGGTTTATGAAGTAAGTGGAATCTTCTAGAGTATTCTAAGAGATAAGAGATATTTGTATGTTAGGGTTAGTTTGGTCATTTACTTAGAAATGAGGTGGAATGGAGAAGTGGTGGAGCATGTGGGGGAGGGGGGAGGTGAGCCTTCCATGGAGGAGGAGAGCAAGGGTTAGGATACCATGCTCAGCTTATTTAAGAGTGGGCATGCCTCTTGATTTACATTTTGCTAATTTACACAAAAATGTCTAAGCTCTTTTACTCTTTCTCTTTATAAAATTTTCTAAAGAAAATAACTTCAAAACAACTCTAAATTAACTCAAAATTCCCACAAGCCTTGGGACAACATCATACACCATCTAGAAACTTGGGTCTTAATGAATCAAAGTACAACCCCTCTACTTGAATAGGCCGTGAGATATTATAGGCAATATTTCTTAGAAACAAGAGCAAAGCAAAGGAAGAGGTAGGAAGTGGTCGCTTGGACTTTCTTTTTTACTTTGTGATAACCCGGAATTTCTAACAATTTAAATTGGAATAATTAATTGATTTTAAATATTTAAAAGTTAATTTTAACTTGAATTCAAGATATCAATATTTACTTGGTAATTGAATTATTGAATTATATAGTTTAAATGTTGAATTTAATAATTGAAATTGGGTAAATTATTGAATCTGAAATATCTAAGCCTGTTTTAATTAATTTGAAGCTTATAAAATTTATAATGACGATACTGAAGATAATAGAATGGTTGAAATTTAATTTAAAGATGATTTGTTCAGTTTTAATAATATATCGTTTAAATTGGAATTTAAAAATAGCCTTCCGAGGCACAGTCTCGGAATTCGACGAAACCTGTCCCATTGGGTCGGTATTAGTGTTTTATTATCGGATTTCAACTTTTGTAGCATTTGAAGTTGTTTTGTGAGTATAGGATATATAAACGTATTCATATTTATATGGAGACGAATTGAACTTAAATAAAATTTACATATTAATCAACTTTAGTTGAAATTCTGCCCCATCATCCTGTTTCCTTTCTACATCAAGACTTTTTGCTTCCACTGTAGCCAAGCTTCTTCTGCACGCCTCCTATCTTTCAAATCACGTCATCCACTTCATAAATCAACTGGTTGAAGAGAAAGATATTTCGATCCATTAACTTACAGAATCGTGCATCCCTCATTCTATCCTATTCTTAAATAATGGCGACCGAAGTAAAACAAATAATTTCGTCTTCAGATTCGAAAAAAAAATGGCCGCACTTGTTTTTTCCAAATCAAATCGTCATTTTTTTCGTCCACCTCTCGCGTCGTTTATCAGAAGCCGAAGTCGAATGGGGAAAGGGCTCGGCATCGCGATTTTAGGGTTCGTGAGTTCGCGTGGTGCGTCTTGCTATCGTCGACAATGGTGGGCAAGATTGCACGATCGAGGGACGACTTCGAAGGGAGGTTGTTCAAATCGAGTTTGGAGTTGGTGTTGCGCACTTGCGACCACCGAAGGGGGTGCGTCAGGACTGGGAGCAGCGACATTTAAGGCCGTGGCTAGAGTTTCTCACGATGGAATTTCGGTGAGTAATTTATTTTCAGCTCTGTTTGTTTTAAACTTTAACTTAAAAAAAAATTGAAACGAATTGTTGCAATCATTTAATTCTTTAAATTAAATGTTTTTCAAAACTTAAATTAAGAACAGTTCGATTGATTGTTAAACCAAGTATGTGAAATACTTTAAAGGATATTTAAAACTTAATTATTTTACACATAACGTTAAATTGTTTCCGTTAACTTATTTAAATTTTTTAGATTAAAGATACATGCTTAAGGAAATTTTCAGTTTAAGGATTTAAGTCCATTTATAAGTTAAATTAAATAAGTAAATGATAATAAATTGTTGATTTAAGATTCAAGTGTTAATTAAGTTATATGATATTTATACAAGGTCAAAATAGTAAAGACAAAATCGAATTGGAATGGATTGCAAACAGAAAAATCAAAGGTGAGTAATCTCATGCTCTGGGTTTTTATTTAAATTCAAATGGTTGAATTTAAATAGTGGGCGAATGATTGAAATGTTTGGATGTGTACTGACGATCTAGTGATTTTAGATTTGGATGTTTCTCGAGTTAATTGTGATTTGACTCGAGGTGTTTGAATTTTAAATGGTTTTGAACTTGAATCATAAATAAGTAAATGGTGCTGATTAAAATCAAATAAGGTTTAATGATCGGTGATTCATTAAATAAGTATGATAATTTAATGGAAAATTTATGAATTAAATTAATTAATGATTTAGGTTAATTAATTAAGTTTATATAAAATTGGAATAATCATTGGGCGGTTTAATAAGTAATCTCCAAATGTGATAAAAAAATATACATATATAATTACTTTGTGGAATTAATCAAGAGATTAATTAAAACAGTTAAATAAAGGAGTAATTATTTTATGAAGAAATTATAAAGATAGTAAATTACTGGTTGAGTTAAATCAAGAAGGATAAATGTCTGCGGTTCAATTAATGATTAATTATTTGATATAATTAATTTAGCTCAGGATAATCGAAATATAATTGGATATCATAAGCTTATATAGTGTATGTTGTAATTAAAGATTAATAAATTGGAATTGATTAATCCATAACAAGTGATGTATGAAGAATTAATTAATATAAGTGCTTAAGAATTTATGCAATTAATATGGTAAATTAATTCATGAAGAAATTGAGATTACTTAATGATTTTTGGTTATGTATAATTAATATTGTGAAGTTAATTAAAGATAGTTGCTCGAATGAAATTGAAGGATAATTGAGTCGGTTTGATTAATTAAGAGGAATATTGGAGGGATGATTGAGTTATTTGATTTGAATTAAGTAGTTGACAAGTAGAGAATCTAAGTGATTGGAGGTTAGAAATATAATTGGAATAAATTAAATTAATTTGGAAGCGATAAAATTTGCTTATAATGATTGATTGGTATTGGATGTTTTGAATGAGTTGATAACTCTGATATGATATGTTGTGTATTTCATTTGGAAATACCCAAAACCACTTCGAAATTTTTTTGTATAAATTGATTTGTGAAATCAATAGGCAGGAATGAAAAAAATTTTAAGTGAATTGGATTATTTTATCTAAGTTTGGTACTTAGAAATTGATATGTAAAATAAGGGTTATCTATAGGATATTGTGAATGGGATAAATTGATATATGTTACCCCGGGTTCATATAAGTTGTTACTTTGGTATTTCATGTTAGTTGAGTTTACTCACGCTGGTTTCCAACCTGACACGGGTGTTACTTTGATATAATGCTCGGGTCAGACCGAGTAATATAGATTTTCAGGTAGGTACGTTCTGGAACTCAGGAGTCGAGCTGGATGGCAAGAACGTATGGAGTACTTTCGCCCTATTATAATTATTGTCTATCATATGACGTGATAATTGTATATTTAGTGACTGTATATATATATATATATATATATATATATGTATATGTATATGTATATATGTGAAACTCTAATTTATATCAAATGTAATCGACGGATATAGTATCCTTGTGTAGACTGTTTTATTTATTATTATATTTTATCCGCTGTAATTGTGAGATGTTTGGTGTTTCTGTTCTTCTTCTTCTATCTCTTTCTTCTTTTTTTCATAACTATCTGGAATTTTCGGCTTTGGAAATTTCGGGTCGTTACATTTGGTATCAGAGCTGAAAGGTTAAGCGAGAACCATGGCTCTGGTGGGGATTACTCATTGAATAGAGTCTGTAGTACTCTAGAATGAGTTGAGTATATATATATATGAGAGCGTACTTGTTATTTGTTTATAAAGATTTTTAATGATTTTATATAAAAATATATTTTGATACATATAGCAACATTTCCTTTTAAATTATTGGAATTAGGTTAGGAAGTAATATAAAATACGACCAAATTGAAACTTATAACCAAAGTTGAAGAATAAACTTATATAACAAAATGGAATTTGAAATATAGATTGTGAATGTAATTTATAAATTGAAATAAACTTCATAAATAAATGAGATTATAAATTGAAATAGAATTCCAGAGAATATGTAAAAATAAAGTAAGATGAAAATTTCAGAGTAATGTTTAAATATGAATTGGATGGATTGGGAATTTGGAATTTTTGGGAAAATTTAAAATTCCTTTGGATTTGGAAGTGGTTTCCAAAGGTTTTGGAAAAATAATAGTATTATTTCAAAAATATTTTTGTGTTGAATTTGAAATCTGGGAGATTTGAAATTAAAAAATATTTCGAAATGTTTTTAAAGAGATAAAAGCATTGAACTCTTTTGGTCACTGGAAAATAACGTCGGTGATGACTGCAGCATTATCGATGTTTATTTTCGAGTTTCTAGAAGAAAAATTGCTACCAAATTTTTTTACATTGGAATTTTTTGTGAACTGGGTTTAGTTTTGAAATTCAAAGGGGTAATTGAATTTGCCAAAGAGTTTTGGATATAGTTGAATTCTAAGGTGATATTGAAATTTTGGAAATTTGTTTAAACTCTGGAATCTTGATTAAAATGTTTATGGAATAATAAAAATATATTGCCTAAATAAAATGTATAATTCTGAGTTAAAAGCAAAATGTGAATGTAATTGATTATAAATAGAAATTGTAAAATTGAAATTATAATTAAAGTTGTACAAGTTTAAAAATCAAATGGAATTTGATTTAAATTTGGAAAGAAATGGAGAATTAATTCAACTTGAATTGGGAATAAATCAAGTCCAATGGAAATTGGAGTAATTTAAATTGGAATTGGATCAATTTAAAAGAAAGCGTAAATTTACATTGGATTGTTGGGGTAGTGAACAGTTTGACTCTTGACTATTTTAAATAAATTGTTTTAATATAAACTTAATTTTTCTAAGCTATTTAATATATACAACCTTTCTTTTTAAAGCTAACTTATTATATATTTGTTTTACCATTATTTTTGGAGCTATTTAAACATTTTCCAAATTGTTTCCTAAACTAATTACTATTTTTCAACTATTTCACAAACTAATTTCTATTTTACAACTATTTTGCAATTATTTAAAATCTCTGAAACTATTCAACTAGTTTTCGACTATTTTACAATTAGTTAGCTATTTTGTAAACTAATAGTTATTTTTCAACTACTTATCTATTTTTCAATTTTCAAGCTATTTTTCTAAAAATAAACTGGTCGGAGTTCAAACAGTTATTGATTTAATACCCAACTGAGATAAGAATTGAAGTGATAATCCAAATGGGGATTAATGGAAAATAGGAATAAGTGAGTATATCTCGCTCTGATGGATTTTGAAAGTGTTTGAAGTATACAAGGGTTTTATACAAGTTGGAAATGATCCAAAGTTTGAAAAAAAATTATATATATATCTATAATATATATAAAGGATCTTATGAGGATTTTGGAAAAGGTTTTGAGAACCTTTGGTTTTCGAAAGGCTTTTGATTTTTGGGTAAAATCAATATTGGAATTTGGAAAGCCTAGTTTGAGATTTATCGATTTTAGAATAATCGATTTTGTGTAAAGGAGCCTTGTATGAGATCATACTAGGTGTATGATTTGAAAGATACTATATGTATAGTATAAAGTGTTTTGATGATGTCTCTGGGGAAAAAGGCGCTCCCTTGGAATGAACTTCTCAGGAGTGCCACCGGGTGGTGCTGCCTTGAGCACCAAGGGGGTTCTAAAGTTGATCATGTGAGGAGTCCAGACAAAACTAGTTCATGAGGATTATGAGTTGAGTATACCATAGCGTAAGTCGTGTGTGCTGCTGAGAGCCAACAGTCTGCGTTTGATTTTATATCGATGGACTACGACCTATGATATAACATAGTGAAAGTCGTGTGTGCTGCTGAGAGCCAACAGTCTGCGTTTGATTTTATATCGGTAGAATGCGACCTATGTAGGAGTGGAGAAGTTTCATTTCGACAGCGAAAATCAGAGGCCGCGGAGTGCCTGTAGTTACATGGACTTTTGCTGTGACGACAACGTAACCCTGGATGTAACTGTGATCTATTGTGTGGGATCCATAGCGAAATCGAGAGGCCGCGGAGTGCCTGCAGTTACATGGACTTTTGCTGCGACGGCAACGTAACCCTGGATAACTGTGACCATGAATGGGGGTGATGATTCCTAGAGCATCCTCACTAAAGATATTTCCTCTATTTTCAAAAACTGTTTTCTATATTTTCAATAAAATTATTTTCCAGGTATTTTCACTGGATGTTGAAAACGGGTTTGCCAAGTACTTATTGATTTTCAGTCCTACGCCTGATCAACGTATGACTGAATTTCTGTGAGAACAAGGATGGACTGGTTAAGACATCGAGTCATAGAAAGTATTTTTATAAAGAGCTATTTTATTAAGTATGATGTGAATTTAAAAGCATTTCTAAAATTTTTAAATAAAGGTGTTGGAATTTTAGGAAAATTAAAAAGAAATTCCAAACTGGAATTATAAAATAAAATTGAACTCGGGAAAATTTAATGAAGTGAATTTGTAATTAAAATCGAATATTGATTTAAACATTGAAGTAAGCTAATTGGTTAAATAATTGTTCGATTGAGTATGTTAATAAAATTTAACTTTGAATGAATTCGAGTTTTAAATAGAATTCAACATAGATTTAATACTAATTAAAAATAAGAGATGTTGTAAAATAAAAATAAATAGAGATGGATTGAAAATGTGATGGTTGAATTACAAATAAAATTCAAGGATGATTTGAATAATATTTAATGAAATTTGCATGTAAATTGGATATAAGAGAAGCGATGTTATATGAAATAGAAGTGATTATGATAGAAATGGTTTGAGTTGCAAAACACAACCCAAGTGAATAGAAATAAATTGAGAATAGCCTTGTATTAATAAAATGAATTCGAAAATAAATTAAGTGAAAAATATAAAAAGGGTTAATTGAGTTAAATAATAAATGGATGAAGTTTGATTGAATAAAAACTAAATCTAAGTTGTGATTGGAATTAGATTTATCAGACTGAACTTAAATTTAGTGGTATATTAATTTGAAGAATAAATGAGTTAAGTATGTGCTTGGATATTATTTTGATAAATTGAGGAGATGTATTAAAGTTAAAATTTAAATGGGTGGACTAACTAAATTCAATGGAATTTGATTAAATGAGAATCAAATAGGGGTAAACTTAAGTTTGATGTTGGAATAAATTAAAGTAAATTCACTTAAGTTTAAAATTTATAAAAGAATAAGAGTGAAAACCCATTAAATAAAAGCTTGGATTGAATTAATTTGGGAATGGCTAGTAGTATACAAGAATGAAATGTGCCAAGCTTAACAAATTGTTTTGAATGGAACAATTGCGGAAATGAAATAAAATGCAATGAACGGTTGGTGAATAAATTAGAAATGAAGTGGAATTAATTACAGGATGAGTTGAAAGGTAATTTGAAGTAGTTATTAACTAAATAAATACTCTATTAAGCGAATATTGACGAATTGGTATGGAATGAATCGTCGTATGACGTAAATAAAAGTAACTAAAATTCTATGGGCTGATAGAGATTAAATAAATTGATTTTGAAATCAACTAAATTGAATATGAGCTTGTTTGGATTTAAAATCAATTTGATGTAAGAAATTGTGTTGCAAGCCAACAAAATTGAATGAAATGGCACATAAATTTGGTTGAAACAATTGAATAAGCTTTAAAATCATATGAATCGCTTATGGGAAGCGTTTGGCACTTGTTGTGTATGTAATACATGTGTTTAGCTATCGAAAGTAAGTGAAATGCTAGTAAATTTTCTATATATGGCACTTACATATTTAAATTGAGTAAGTACAAGTACCTGAAGGCCGTTTGGCTGAATTTGGATTGCACTAATTGCTAAAATGAATAAGCTGCCTGCTTAAAATGCTAAATAAGGTACGCCTATGCAATAAAAATAGGAAATATGAACTATTTTTGCTTTTTCCGACCGGGTGGGTCGATGTATCTATATTTATATCTCTTGTCAAATTGCAAAAGCTCCTCCGTACAAAGGAGACTCTACCAAAAAAATTCCAAAATTTTGGGAGTTAGAAAAATTTTGGGAAAATTTTTGTTAATGACAAAGTAATTTTAAACTGGAATTAAAGTAAATTAGAAAATGAAACTAATATAAATCAGTTATACTTGAAAGATAAAATTCAATATGGAAAATTTAAAATAAAATGAATTCGTATGAAGTGGGGAAAAACTAGTTTGAATAGAAATGGAAATGAAAATTTCTGTAAGGAAAAGTATGTAAAGATTTGAAAGGGGTGTGGTTGGATATTATTGCTAAATAGGTTATGTAGGTATTAAAAGGGGAAAATAAAGTTGGATTTGATTCCAAAAAGATAAATGTGAATAGCCCGACAAAAAGGTATGCATTTAATTTTCTATATAAAATTGGATTGGGTTTTTGATCTAGCCTCTTGGCCTTTGTTTTCTTTTGGAATTTGGGAGCCCGTAGGGGCCTTTTGTAGTAGTACCGAGCTAGTCGCGCAAAGGAGACACTGGCAAAAAAATTCGTAAATTTAGAGAGTTAGAAAAATTTTGAGAAAAATTGATAATTCAAAATTTGGTTTTAAATTGAAATTTAAATGATTGAGCAAAGAGGTATTGTTTGAAACCATAGAAGGTTTTGGAAAGTTGGTTAAGGTGATAGTGGGTCTTTAATAAAGATAGTTGGCAGGATGTTGATAAAACTATTGGTTTGGAGGTAAGGTAACGGGTTTTGAACCATTCTTCCTAACTAGTAATTTCGAGGACGAAATTCTTTTAAGGGGGAAGGAATGTGACAACCCGGAATTTCTAACAATTTAAATTGGAATAATTAATTGATTTTAAATATTTAAAAGTTAATTTTAACTTGAATTCAAGATATCAATATTTACTTGGTAATTGAATTATTGAATTATATAGTTTAAATGTTGAATTTAATAATTGAAATTGGGTAAATTATTGAATCTGAAATATCTAAGCCTGTTTTAATTAATTTGAAGGCTTATAAAATTTATAATGACGATATTGAAGATAATAGAATGGTTGAAATTTAATTTAAAGATGATTTGTTCAGTTTTAATAATATATCGTTTAAATTGGAATTTAAAAATAGCCTTCCGAGGCACAGTCTCGGAATTCGACGAAACCTGTCCCATTGGGTCGGTATTAGTGTTTTATTATTGGATTTCAACTTTCGTAGCATTTGGAGTTGTTGTGTGAGTATAGGATATATAAGCGTATTCATATTTATATGGAGACGAATTGAACTTAAATAAAATTTACATATTAATCAACTTTAGTTGAAATTCTGCCCCATCAGCCTGTTTCCTTTCTACATCAAGACTTTTTGCTTCCACTGTAGCCAAGCTTCTTCTGCACGCCTCGTATCTTTCAAATCACGTCATCCACTTCATAAATCAACTGGTTGAAGAGAAAGATATTTCGATCCATTAACTTACAGAATCGTGCATGCTTCATTCTATCCTATTCTTAAATAATGGCGACCGAAGTAAAACAAATAATTTCGTCTTCAGATTCGAAAAAAAAATGGCCGCACTTGTTTTTTCCAAATCAAATCGTCATTGTTTTCGTCCACCTCTCGCGTCGTTTATCAGAAGCCGAAGTCGAATGGGGAAAGGGCTCGGCATCGCGATTTTAGGGTTCGTGAGTTCGCGTGGTGCGTCTTGCTGTCGGCGACAATGGTGGGCGAGATTGCGCGATCGAGGGACGACTTCGAAGGGAGGTTGTTCAAATCGAGTTTGGGGTTGGTGTTGCGCACTTGCGACCACCGAAGGGGGTGCGTCAGGACTGGGAGCAGCGACATTTAAGGCCGTGGCTAGAGTTTCTCACGATGGAATTTCGGTGAGTAATTTATTTTCAGCTCTGTTTGTTTTAAACTTTAACTTAAAAAAAATTGAAATGAATTGTTGCAATCATTTAATTCTTTAAATTAAATGTTTTTCAAAACTTAAATTAAGAACAGTTCGATTGATTGTTAAACTAAGTATGTGAAATACTTTAAAGATATTTAAAACTTAACTATTTTACACACAACGTTAAACTGTTTCCATTAACTTATTTAATTTTTTTGGATTAAAGATATATACTTAAGGGAATTTTCAGTTTAAGGATTTAAGTCCATTTATAAGTTAAATTAAATAAGTAAATGATAATAAATTGTTGATTTAAGATTCAAGTGTTAATTAAGTTATATGATATTTATACAAGGTCAAAACGGTGAAGACAAAATCGAATTGGAATGGATTGTAAACAGAAAAATCAAAGGTGATTAATCTCATGCTCTGGGTTTTTATTTAAATTCAAATGGTTGAATTTAAATAGTGGGCGAATGATTGAAATGTTTGGATGTGTACTGATGATCTAGTGATTTTAGATTTGGATGTTTCTCGAGTTAATTGTGGTTTGACTCGAGGTGTTTGAATTTTAAATGGTTTTGAACTTGAATCATAAATAAGTAAATGGTGTTGATTAAAATCAAATAAGGTTTAATGATCGGTGATTCATTAAATAAGTATGATAATTTAATGGAAAATTTATGAATTAAATTAATTAATGATTTAGGTTAATTAATTAAGTTTATATTAAATTGGAATAATCATTGGGCGGTTTAATAAGTAATCTCCAAATGTGATAAAAAATATACATATATAATTACTTTGTGGAATTAATCAAGAGATTGATTAAAATAGTTAAATAAAGGAGTAATTATTTTATGAAGAAATTATAAAGATAGTAAATTACTGGTTGAGTTAAATCAAGAAGGATAAATGTCTGCGGTTCAATTAATGATTAATTATTTGATATAATTAATTTAGCTAAGGATAATCGAAATATAATTGGATATCATAAGCTTATATAGTGTATGTTGTAATTAAAGATTAATAAATTGGAATTGATTAATCCATAACAAGTGATGTATGAAGAATTAATTAATATAAGTGCTTAAGAATTTATGCAATTAATATGGTAAATTAATTCATGAAGAAATTGAGATTACTTAATGATTTTTGGTTATGTATAATTAATATTGTGAAGTTAATTAAAGATAGTTGCTCGAATGAAATTGAAGGATAATTGAGTCGGGTTGATTAATTAAGAGGAATATTGGAGGGATGATTGAGTTGTTTGATTTGAATTAAGTAGTTGACAAGTAGAGAATCTAAGTGATTGGAGGTTAGAAATATAATTGGAATAAATTGAATTAATTTGGAAGCGATAAAATTTGCTTATAATGATTGATTGGTATTGGATGTTTTGAATGAGTTGATAACTCTGATATGATATGTTGTGTATTTCATTTGGATAACTTGAAATAGGATGATATGAGAGTCGAAGGGACTGGGATCGGGTATTGGGAAATACCCGAAACCACTTCGAATTATTTTTGTATAAATTGATTTGTGAAATCAATAGGCAGGAATAAAAAAAAAATTAAGTGAATTGGATTATTTTATCTAAGTTTGGTACTTAGAAATTGATTTGTAAAATAAGGGTTGTCTATAGGAAATTGTGAATGGGATAAATTGATATATGTTACCCCGGATTCATATAAGTTGTTGCTTTGATATTCCATGTTAGTTGAGTTTACTCAAGCTGGTTTCCAACCTGACCCGAGTGTTACTTTGATGTAATGCTCGGGTCAGACCGAGTATTATAGATTTTCAGGTAGGTACGTTCTGGAACTCGGGAGTCGAGCTGGATGGCAAGAACGTATGGAGTACTTTCGCCCTATTATAATTATTGTCTATCATATGACGTGATAATTGTATATTCAGTGATTGTAAATATATATATATATATATATGTGTGTGTGTGTGTGAAACTATGATGTATATCAAATGTAATCGACAGATATAGTATCCTTGTGTAGACTGTTATAATTGATTATTATATTTTATCCGCTGCGATTGTGAGATGTTTGGTGTTTCTGTTCTTCTATCTCCTTCTTTTTTTTTCATAACTATCTGGAATTTTCGACTTTGAAAATTTCGGGTCGTTACATACTTGCTTAAGGGTGAGTTACTGTCTTCACTCTTGACTAAGGAATAGTTAAGTTAGAAAGGTAGAAAATCTGCTAATCGTGTTGATTACTTAGTCGTTTATGGAAAGTCATTAATATTATACCTAACACTAAAAGCCGACGATGTATACTTATCTATCTATGAGAGTTAAGAATGAAATGTCTAGGCAAGGCTTTGCTATGCAACCAGTGCTCTAACTTACCTGCCTTCACCTTTGATTGAGGAATGGTATAAGTTGAAATGTTGGAAATATGTTAAGTACACAAATCTTGATTTCTATAAGCGGTCGTTTTTAACAGGATAATCGCCTATCAAACTTGACCAATTATACCTTAAGAAGTATTTAAAAGCTTCACTGCTTCATACCCTTTGAGAACCCCGGGGAGGAGCATTGGTATGAAATGTCTTTAGCTTTATGAATTTATGCATACGAGATCTCCGCAGGGAGGACTCCTCTTTACATAGTTCGCTTACTTCTAAGATAATCGGAAGTGAGTTTATCAGAAATTCATCAAATCAGTTTTGAAGAGTTCGGAACCGGTAAGTGTTTTACTTACTGAATTCCACTTCCAAACAAGTATACGAGTCTATATTTTGGAAGTTTTTGTGAAGTGGATGTTATAGAGATGAATAGTCTATCCTAAGATTAAGTTCAAGGGAGAGTTCAGCATTAACATTTCAGACTTATGTTATAGAGTTGAACTGTCTATCCTAAGGTTAAGTTCAAGGGAGATGCCAACGTTAGTATATGTCAAACGGACTTATGCAGGAATTCATAAACTGATTCACATTCTATTGAGTAATGCAGATTCGTGTGAGAGATGTCGAATGTGACCTCGATGTCGGAAATGACAGAAATCGGAGCAGGCCGCAAAGCTTGGGGTTTAAGTAACTCATGCCAAGATATATCAACTCCATATCTAGAGTATGCTTATCGATGCTGCTATTGGGTGTTAATGATATATGGGATCGCATGTTAGAGCATGGACCAGCTATGTTTACCTTATGGTATATTTTATCTATAGATATACGACGCTTGGAGGTAGTTTCTGACCCTTATGTAAGAGATTGGATTTGGCTTGACCAGAGATATCTCTACGGAAAATCCATATGCGTATGTACCTTAGCGTTTTGATTGGACCCTAAATATTATTGTGGTGTGATCTATGTAAGCATCACAGCTATTTGATATGATTTATATTCTACACTCTAGACATTATCTATTATATCACTATATTAACTTGAGAGGTGGTTGGTTCCTTTTAGGGAAAAACAATTATGATAATCGGTACGACCTCAGCAGTTACTGTTACATATTTCATGTGTCTTGGGTTATCTTATACATGATTTATGTCTAACACGTGGTTTTTGTTTTTCCTAAATTTCTCGTGTACTATTTTAAGTATGCTGAGCAAAATAGGTTTAACTTTAGATGCCTCAAGGTTCAGGAAACGAACATGAGGCTTCCGTTATCTATCAATTCTGTTTCTGTTGCACTGTATTATATATGCATGTATCATCATTATGAAGACAAGCAGTTATAACTATCCAGATTGTTGATAGTATTTAGGTTTTGTAACTCTAAAATTTATGTATTCGGATGAATTCTTTGTACTTTTTTTGATATTATATATTATCGTTCCGCTGTGAGATTCTGATGTTGTGTTCTTTCTTTCTTTCTTGTTTTATTATTTTTCTTTTATTTTACATTAACTATCTGTCTTTTCAGCATTTGGGTGTCCAGCATATGAATACCGTAGATGTATTTAATGTCGACAATTGATGATCAAAAAGTCGGATCATTACATTATACATACATACACAAACATTGACAAAAACATATGTAATTGACATACGACACAAATAAAAGCAAATTTACATACTTTCATTTGAAAGAAGAAACGTTACACGAGATAAGTATATAAACGGATTATACAATTATCATTAGAGCATACCCATAACTCCATTATAGGAACGCCTTGACCACAACTAACTGCTAAATCACTTCCATTTTGTTTTACAACCCCATCTTCGATTTTTGTCACCTCCAACGATCTTCCTAGCACCAAACTTTGAATCTTCATATAACTAACTATATTAAGCTAACATTAGTCTTCCCCAATCCAAATTCCGTGAAATCAATCACAATCTCCTTCAAATTATCCAATTGCGTCTGAATCACCTTTGATTAATCTTAATCGTATCCCTCGTTCGAAATCTATTTAAATACAAAATAATTGAGGAATTCTATCCATCAAAATCCCTCGAATCAAAATAGAATCAAAACTAGACAAATCAATTATCCTAACCGCGGACTATCAAAATGTCCTAATGTCGTTTCCTAATCCATACCAAATTATTATCAAATAACAAAAAAAGCAAGTCGTCATAAGTATGCCATAATTCAATTAATAATATCAAAATAACACCCTGAATACGTGGCTAAGAGTATTAAAGCGAGAAATAGTCACCAATTTAATTGACGTAGATTGATCCACGTTGCCGAGCACCTTAGTCCTAGTCCTAGTCCTCTCCGCCTAATATGCGCCTTTCTTGGTTTTGGCTGTGTTCCACTCAATTTGAGTGTTGGCAATCTTCACTCCATGGTGCTTTTGTAATTAGTCTCGCTTAAACTTTGCTTCAGCTTTGTTCTAGTTCCTCTTTTTAAATTTTAATGGTGAAATGAGTATAATGGAAAGAAGAAAAGGATTTATATGTAGTCTTCTCACAAAATTTTGCTTCAACTTTCAAACTTCCAGATCTCTCACTTTTGCATTTGCCATTAACATTCTTTGAAGAGTTGCGGAATCCTGGGCTCCACTTGCCTTTGCTGCATCACGATGTCGACCTTTAACCCATGCACCCTTTGGCGGTCGAAAGAGACACCAAGTATGATAGCTCGTTTGACTTCTACGAGTTTTCCATTTTACTCAAAAACTCTTTTCACCTATAGTTGCAATGACAAATGTCTATGTAAATTACTAATTTGCTATTGGTCAAAATAAAGATGGCTAGAATCCTTATATGCATGAATAAGCTTTTCTAAAATAATAAAAAATAAAAATAAAAATCTCCACTTTCATTTTATTTGTTTACAATAAGATATTTGTATCCATAAGTATACTTCTATAGCTAAAAGAAATAAATTACATAGCTTGATTCACACATCAACTACTACCGGTTACAATGGATTTCTCCCTAGTCTATGTCAAGGTATTCCTTGGTTGCCAACAAAACAAAACGCATACTGTAATCTTGCGAACTACACGTCATCTGCAGTCAAAACATGCCATGATATCTTGATCAGTAGAAGCAGAGTTACTGGAGTTAGAGTTGTCGGAAACGGAACTCCGATCAAGGTTGGTTTTGAATTTAGTACGCGTAGTACCAGCTAAAGAGTTTCGATGTGCAGGCTCTGGATGGTTGTGCTCTCCCGTGTATGTTATCGTAAGCATTGCCGGGTCTGTGTAGCTACGCTCTACTTGCTTTCGGGCTAGGCATGCTTTCGAGCTGCTGCACCTATAATATCCCCTGTCATTTTTCATAACATTTAATCTCATCAGTATAAATTGTACTTAGTGTAATGCTACACTTCTTGGGACCCTATTGCTGTAGTCTCATCCTAGGTGTATCTTCTCAAGTTTAGATATTAATTTATCAAATAGATGATCCAAATCTGAGTTGGCTAAGAAAATCAAAATTAACTTCAAACAAGCTTTAAGAAGTAAGACAAAGAAGCAGAGTATTAAGCATTAATTAACCATTTCTCAATCTTACATGGTTTCTTTAGAAGTTCATAGACAGTACCAGATATATCTAATGTTAATACTAAATAAATAAAATCTAAACATGATAAATAAATAGGCCAAATGCACACACCTAGGGTAAGGAGAACCTTTGATTGGTTTTTGCCCATATTTACGCCATGCCCACTTATCGGAGGCGACACCACCTTCAACTACTGGAACTTGGCAAACCTCCTTCTTTTGCTGATTCTTCCTGCACCATTAAAAATCAATAAAGTAAGCATAAATACAGTTTATGAATAAAGTATTAAACAAAGGCAAAAAAGCCCTTGAATTTTAACAACTCAAACATCAAACTTACCGTTTTCTAGACCGTGGCGTGCTCTGAGAATCTAATCGATTGCAAGGCTTTGTGATCTGCTGCTCCTGTTCAGGTTTCGAAAAGAAAGGCTTGCATAGCTCATCCAACTCATCATATATTTCATTGATCTTCATGGCTTCAAGATCATTGAGAAACAAAATATCTTCACTATTGTCTTCACTGTTCATTGAGAATTCAACATCAACATCATTTCGGAACAAGTCTGAAGTGCAATAACCTGTGTAGTCGGTGTTGCTGCAGCCTCTAACAACTGCATTCAAATCCCAGTTATTTTGGTATTCATCATCCATTGTTGATAAAGAAGAAGACCACCATATTGCCATGGATTGAAGAAAATGTAAAGCTAGCGCTGACTTTGTTTATTTTAATGTATGTTGTGATTTTAGTTCTGGATCCGGATATAAAGAAAAGGAAACCGAGTTTATGGACTTGTATATAATTTTATATTATGGTGGGGACTAAAGTGCGATCCATATGCAATTGTGGAATTTTCATTGGAGCATTTTCTTCATTTTTAGGTAAGGTAAGCCTTTTAGATTGACTTTATGAAATGTCAAAGGAGTGAGAAACATAGATAAGCACCATTATTAACTTGCGTTCTGTTTGAAAAATAAATAATACGAATAAGAAATTGAGAAGAATACAAGTTTTTTCTGCATCACCAAATTGAACACGCCTACTACCATGCGGATTTCGTCATGGCTATATACACTTGTTAATATACTTAAAATTATCTAGCAGTGTGTAGATAAGAAAGCGATGCGTTTGCTAGCTTCGTTGCCAAAATGTTCATTACGTAAGTGGGTTGAATAATTTGGTTCTTTAGGCTTTTGTAGAGTAGAAATATGTTGTGAAGTAGAAGAGTTGCAGAAGTTTACATAAAACTTGTATTGTGAAAAGAATATGGCGACGATGATAACTAGCCTCAAGAAGCCATTTTGAGGTGTGTTGTAAATTTGAGCTTGCAAGTTGATAAAATAAGTTTCCCAATTTGGTTACTTCCATTACAATACCAATTATTTCCTTTTCCACCACCGTGGTGTACAGAAACGAACAACCCCTACATATTCTCTTTCCCACCTCGTTTTAAACTCATGTTATCCTTGTCGCAAAAAAAGAAAAGAATTTTATGTATTATTGCAGTGGTTCACATGAATTTTGTATGAAGTTCACATTTGTTGAGGATCTAGTTTTTCAATGGCATTCTTTTAGTAATTTGGATTTTAACCTAGGTTTATTTTAATAATATAATTTGAACCGGATATAATTATAGATTGAAATCTTTCAATTTTTGACATTATATTTTTAATGTCTATATGGAAAGATTAGATAAATGTACTATGTTATATTTACCCCGTAATAGCAATATTGTTTCATTATGATAGAAATAGATAAGTAATGCTAAGATTGTAGATTATAGTCTTTTTTTTCTTCTTCTTATTGGCATTTTGGTCATCAAATCTTTATTTTTTCCGTAAGGTAGGAAAGGAAAAAAACCAAAATGTTAATAGAACCGTCCCACACTTTCGAGTCCAATGATTCTCCTTTAACCTGCAATTCTGCAATTGACCGCACATAGCCAAAGTCGCTACCATAGAATTATTACTTCTCCTCCTCCGTTGGATTTTACACTAGTCCATCCATGTCCCTTTAAAGTCGGTCCTCATACCATACATACCCAATTTGATCATAAAAACCGTTAGATGGTCGATTTATAAAATTAATGTAAATCAACGGTAAGACATACAAAAATAATGTACATCAAGTATCATTTATGATGTTAAATGGATTTATTTGAACTTATTTTTAGATATTATTGGATCTAATATTGTGAAAGTTTATATATTTGAAATATACTGATTTACGTCGTTTAATAATCTACAAGTATACTGTAAATAATTACATTGTTAGTATTCTGTACCAAGTAAAATTATCACAACAAAAGAAATTCAGTTAGGCACGGGGTGGGAGAAAAAATTTACGCAAAGTCATCTCGATCGCAAAGTTGGCATCAAAAAATTTCACATCGCCAAATTTTTTTTACATGTTCCTTACAGCAACGATGAAAACATGCATATGTTTTTCCTACGTCTCATTTCCTTACATCATCTGTATGCTTTTTTACCTGCGTCATTTCCAAACATTTGTGACTAAGGTTTTCTAGAAATTTTTCCAACGCCTTCCGTCCATCATGCTTCTTGCACCTTTCTTATGTCATCTCTACATATTTTCAAAATTTGAAAAAGAATTTACCTATGCCAACCTAAAACAATATGTTGTATAATTTTGTTGTATTTTGCTTTGTCCATCACAAATCATAGTAGAATATCATATAAGCCAAAAGGACTATGCCAAACATACAATATTCCAATATATGTCATTCCAAACATATAACAACCGACGTAAGCATAATAAACACAAAAATATGCACATCAACTCAAAAGAACAAATACAACTATAAACACGTCTGAGACACATAACACAAATCAGATGACACTCGCTACATAAAGTTCATACCATCATAGAATGTACACTCGTTAAATCAAGTTTATATCATCACAGAATAATACCAAATATATATATTAATTGGAATAAGAATAAGTCGTTAAGAAGATCCAGATCCATGCCTTCACTACTGCCTCAACTCCCGTACAAAAATCTACACATAACTCTTAGGTTCCTGTAGCTTACTCACATGCCTTATAATTCTTTATTGTACTCTTCAGTTTTCGTACCGACTCCACAAACCTTTCCCTATAATTCGAAATCGCAAACCTAGTATAATAAGTATTATCTCTGTACGTCTACGTTTAAACTATAATCCAAATGAAATATACTCAAAATTGTACAATCATTTGAAGAAATTAATTGAATTTTTTAATAGTTATATATAAGTACTTAATTAGTTCATTTGAAAATATAAACCATTTATATTACTATCAACAAATTTAAAGAATTTTTTAATTAATAAATTAATTTTAAATGATGATCGAAAAGGTAGTTCAGCTATAAACCAACAATAAATTTTTATAGTTATAAACCAGTATGGTTCTAATCTAGTTTGTATCTAAATTTTATTTTTTATCTTACCTAAAGTCGGCAATCCAAGGCACATCATTTTTAAATCTAAGTAAAATAAATTTAATTGAGTTCAGATAAATACTTTTGGTGTATTTCTTGCACCAGGCCAGCATGTGGGTTCTCGATGATGTAGACATCTCTTTTTCTCCAATAAGTTGTTTGAGAAGGAGGATCGACTCGTCGTGAGAGAGCTTTCGACCCTGACTCTCGATCATCTTAGCAAATCGTTCATTGTATTTACACTGTAAACTATTTACAATATTAGTATCATATAAATAAGGTGGACTGGCTGGTGTAAATTATATTCGAAGATTTTTTAGATACTTACAACAAATTATTTTGGGTACTCATGAATCTACCTGCCATCTGCGAATCATCTAGCTGCTTGACATAATGAATCTGAATGTACACCTCAAGTATGTCGGTATGAGTCATTAAGTTTTCTTTAACCCTCTTTTGTGAGAAGTGCATTAATAGTCATTGGTTCCGGGAACATAGATATCATATTGGTTAAATTACACTATAACCCTATTTAGTTTATTTTTATTTGTATACTTGTGTTTGTTTGAAAGGGTTGCCTGAAATGACTACTGGTTTTTTATTGTCATTGGTCTTTGGCTGATAGATATTTTCTTAGTGAATTCTGCATAATATATAAAGAAAAATTAGGGATGCACACTTATTTTCATGTTTGATATTATAAAGGTCCCAGTATAATTGTGAAGTTGCCTCTTATAGTTATTTTCAGGGAAACTAATTTTTCAACTTTTCCCTTATTCCTTAGACTAGACGCAGTTCCTTAAAATCCAAACCTTATTTGAATTATTCACTAATCATTTAATTTTATTTTATTTTTATTACGTTTTTTATTTAGTCTTCCAATAGTCGCTTCTTCTCTCGGGTGTATTTTTCTAGTTACATTTGAATATTTTATATACATTTTTGTTGAATTTGAGAGAGTTAGGGGTATGCCCTAGAATTAATTATGTAATTTGTTACCTATATCTAACTTTATAACCAATCTTGTTCGTAATTAAGTTGTTCAATTTATATTATATTCTTTGTTATATAGTGATTTAGTTAATTAAACAACTAATTTAAAGTATACAACTGTGAAAGTAGTTACAAATCTGTAATTGTGAGAAATTGTCGCAATATAGAATAACATATTGTTTTAAATATTCATTATCAATATGTTTCGAGAAAGGATATCGATACATCCACTGAGACCAAAGTGTGTGCCGCTCTTCAAATGTTGGATAGTGTATTACTCATGGCTCTTGGAGGCACCAACGGGTGTTACATACTCATAGTTATTGGATAATTATGGAATGACTTGTCTGAGAGTTTCATATTCTTAATAACAACTAGGTCAAATGGGAATTGTCAGAGTGATGATGTTATGCAGTTGCCTTGGCTTGAGGATACTGTGGAACTTTAATGTGGATATTCTACCTTGATTATAGCTAAAGCATGGCATGGTAGTCCATCAAGGAACTATAGTTTGTTTTCACTTGAAAAGTTGGATTTGAATTGCTGTTCAATAGAGAATTCGTCCCCTTGGTTATATGAGGCTAGTATCATAGTCAACTGTAGTCAACGTAAAGTAAATATCTATGGCCAAAGTAGTACAATTAATAAGAAACATTATAATTGAACCTAGGACTTTGCTTATGGTATGGACTAACTGAGTTGAATAAGGATGGAACTGGAATTTTGATCAAAACTAAATTGCATAAATCCTAAAGTGGTATAGTGTTGACGAAGAGAATGCATGTAAATTATTGTTATTAAATGGTACCACTTAAGATAATATAAAAAATTATTTTATTGAAAAGGTATATAAGCACTGTATTTGGCCAAATTGTTACGCTACTAATTAAGGTGATATGTGAATATTACTATTTGAATTGTTATATATTAATTACCGATTAAATTCACACCTCTGAATCAAATAACTGTATTTATGTATTTTACAAAATACCACATGATTCAAATTAATTTATAGAATATTATAATTAAATTAAATTAAATAATATCTGACAAATATTGATAATTAGTCAATTTATTTGATGTTTGGGAGTTGTTTGTAATTATTTGATTGTATATACAAAAGTTATATTTGTGCACATCGATATACAATATCGATGTAACTTTGAATGAGTTTCGATAAAAGACAACTGCCTGAAGGGATTTATGAAAATTTTGCGTCTTTGAATAATATCAACGTCAGCCATATCTTGTGAAGACAGGGGTAGAGAGAGTGAAAATTAAGGGATTAATTATGTAAGTTTTAGTAGAAAGAATATGAAAGGTTTTATTCTTTCATATTCTTTCAAATAAAACAAATCCACTAATTTTATTCTAATTTATTCATTTTATTTTTGTCTCTTCCTCTCCATATCCATGACCGGAAATAATCTATCTTTTCCAAAATGAAATCAAATCCAAATCAAATGAAAACAACAAATAAAGTAAAACTTAAGTGGTTCATCATTGTCTTGCAACGCTGGATATGTATCTACTTTGATATATAAGGAGAAAACTCAAATCAAGGCGTTACAAAGGGCAAGACTTTGTAGGTTTGTTTTCTTTTTATTTACGCTCGTTCTTAATCTTTAACCCTGATTTAACTCATATTTGTGTGTGTGTGTGTGTGTGTGTGTGTGTGTGTGTGTGTATGCATTGCCACTTGTTGAATCTATTCTAAACTTCTAATGTATTGTCATTTAAATATTCAATGTACCTTATGTATGATTTGTTTTGTGTATTGATATTATTCTTAGATTTAAAGTCATAATTAACATAGATCCGATTTAATGAAAAGTTTATTTTCTTTCATAATTAAATAGTTCTAAATCAATTCATGTTTGATTTATTTTATGTACTAGTATTATTTGTTAGATCTGAGATTATTGATTAATGTAGATCTAATTTGCTGTAACAAAATTTTACTTTTATTATCACAATTTAATTCACATATAAACATAGATTTAATGTTAAATTAATTGAATTGTTTATATATGTGTGTGTGTGTCTGTGTGTGTGTATGTTCTTGTGCTTCATTTTTATGTTTTTAAGATTGTAAACCAACATCAAGTCAAATCCATTCGTTGGGCGAATTTGTTTTATATTAATACATTCATGTTTATTTTTTATTTTGTCAAACGTATGGTTTTGGAATAAAATCTTAAATTGCGATATACATAAGAGTGTATATGTATATATGCAATATTCCAAAATTAATTTTTTTTTATTAAAGAGACATACATGTGCATTTTCATGTGTGTATCAAATTATGCAACATTTTTTTTTTACAATTTTGTTTACATGTTGAATGTGTATCTAGATCTGTAATATTAAAGTTTGGATATTTTGTTGTGATTAAGCGTGGAAATTCTGTAGTGTTTAATCTATTAATAATTAGTGTTTCTAAAAGAGGAAATTTAATATAGCACCTTATCCAAATTTCTTTTAATTCTGATTTGATTAGATCTGGATTCAGCATAAACTTTATTTCAATCTTCACTTCCAATCAAGCATTCTCTTATTTTGAAATTATTTGATTTTATTATATAGATTTGTTTTCATAATTTTATTTGCGTTTGTGTGTGTGTGTGTGTATCTGGATGTGTGTGTGTTTGTGTGTCTGTTAAATATCACATATAAGTGTATATATATGTCTAAATTATATATATATGGTAATATAAATATCTGTGTACAAACCATATACACATATTATAGTATATCTAAACATACGTATACTTAAGCGTTTATATTTTAGATATTCATATGAAATTGTAGCATGCATATGAAACTATAATATATATGTATGTATGTATCATAGATATAAATCCCAGTATTCATGTATGTGTGTATATAGTTATATAGATGTTTATATTCATTATGTTGTTTTATTATTGACTGTACATATGATATATCCAAACAAACATTTATTTAAATTAATTAATATGATTAATAAATAAATTTAACATAGGATTAAAGAAAATATGATTTTATTTAATTACAAGATTGGAGCTAATGTAAACCATTAGACTTAACAGGTCTGCTATGATCCAGATAACGGAACATTTTTTAAACTCACCCAATTCACCCACTACAGATCGATCCAGTTCCTTTTGAATTTGCATAAATTTTTAAGTATACGCAAAGTATTATTGTTTTGGAAAATATTTGCAAATAGTAAACCATCAACTATTTTCAAAGAAACTGTAAATATTTACAGTTTATAGGACAAAATTTGTAATTAGACTTCAAAGATTTGCAAAATACTATGTTTTATAATATTTGCAAAATATAACTATTTTGCAATTACACACAAGTTCTTTTTATAAAATAACTTTTTACCATAAAATTTGTAAAAGACTACAAATATCGACAATTTAGACAACATATATTTCCAAAATGCTGGGTTTTTGTAAAGTGGAAATTATATTTACACCCTTATATAAAAAACCTACAAAGTCCCTTAAGCTTTATCATAATATAAATCGCCCTCTGAATGTTTCGAATATTCAAAGCATTGTTAAATTTGAATGGTTCAAATATTTACCAAATAAGAAAATAATTTAGCATATTGATCTTATCAATTAATTAAATTATATATGGAAAAAAAGGAGAAAAGTTATGTGTGGTTGCTTTTCAAAAAAACAAACTAATTAATTAGCTAATCAATTAATTGATCAAAGGATTTGTTACATGAAGAAAGAAAAGAGTGCTGATGGAAATTGATTCATGTAAGAAAATTATGGAAACTAAGATTACCATTATCCATTTACAATGAAATCAAATCATGGATATTTGAAAAGATTTCAAGATAATTGAAAAATTAATATTTTTTCTTAGTCTCTAAGTAACCCCTTCATTTTGGCAAGGCCAACGGGGTTGAAAAATGGACCCCTACCATTTATTGATATACCGAGAAAGAAGTACAGAGATAGAAGGTACAAGCCACCTAACATATTAGGCAAGCAAAAACACAAGCAACAAGAAAACATAGGAAAAAAGGCATACTGTTTGCACAAAAAATGGGCAAACACCTCCAAGTCGTATGATTTAGTTGATTATGTGTTGTTCTTAGTGATTTGGGTGATTTATGCAAATATGTAAAATAGATGGGCAAAACTGTAAAAGACACGCAGATTTATAGTAGTTCGGCCAGAATGTGCCTATATCCACTTTATATGTTATTCTCCTTTTCTGTTTAAATTACAAGTACAAAGCTTTGATTACAAGTATCTGAAAGTTGTTTGAAAGTTCCACCCGTGCTTGAGCTCTCAAACTTGTCTGCTATTGTTGTACCCCTGCCCCTCTATTTATAGAGTGAGGCTGGGGGTAGGGGTCTTGGATGTATATAGGTGTTGGTGGGCCTGGGATGATGCAATCTAGTCTGGCAAAGTTGGTTCGGTATCCCTTGGTCCGGCGATGGTTCTGGTTTGATTGCATGTTGGTCCGGTATCACCTTCTTTACTCTGATTCGGTAGTATGCTGGTCCGGTGGTATGTTGGAGATGTGTTGGTTCTGTGATGGGGATGTAGCTTGGTCCGGTGGTGGTTGATTTGGTGGTGGTCAATTGGGGTTTGGTTCGGTGATGGAGGAGAGAGGACTTTGGTTCGGTAGGTGTTGGAGATGCTTTGGTTCGGCAGTGAAGTGGAGAGGTTTGGTTCGGTGGTACCCTCCTTGTAATGGCTCAATGGAAACACCCCCAACACTTGCCCCCCCAAAGTGGGGCATATGCCTGCATATGTCGCACTTTGTTCTAGCTTGGGTGTTTTCATCCGGTCCTATGTGCCGAACCATCCGGTCCGGTCATCCCGCGTTTGCCTATAAGTAGGGGCGTTACGCCTTCGTTATTCCCTACCAAGTTTGATAGCCGAATCAGATTCTCTTCTTCCGAATCGAAATCACTGCCGAACCACGTTAGACTGCCGAATCAGGTGATTTAGCCTCCTTTCGTCGAACGGCTTTTTTTTATATTTTGGACTACCGAATGAAACGAGTGCCGAATGAACTGAAATGCTTGTCTTGCCGAATGAACCCGGGGGTTTGTGTGCCGAATGCACCTTCATGCCTTAAACCACCGGATGAGTTTGAGAAGTACGAGGCCGAATGGGCTTTTAGTCCCAAACTACTGATCGGTCTTTTATGTTTTGAATTGCGAATGAGATTCCAGGCTGCATGTACTTGTTTGTGTATGTTTCCATACTCCTTGTTCTAACAATATGTTTTTCCGGTGTTGTAGATAAATGTCTCATAAAGTGGAAACTCGATCAGATAAAAAGAAATCTATGGGCAGAAGGGAGTCCCCCGTTGTGCCCCCAGTTCAGCAAGGACCGGGACGACAGGGACCCACCTCGAGATCACTAGTGGATGGATATGGCCCTCAGGAGCTCTTGAACTCTCCTCCTTACTGGTTTCCTAGCTCCCTCAAAGAGGAGCAGCTTGATGTTATTTCTCGCTCTTTTGGGATTGATAGAGCGTGTATGCTGTTGCCGGGGGAAGGAGTGATGCCGTACAACCCCCCTGAAGGATATTTTTCTTATAGTAGGTACCATTGCATATGCGGGGCCATTCCCCCGATCAATGCTTGGATAGTCAGCTTCGTTACCTACTTGAAGGTGGCCCATTTCCAGCTTCAGCCCAATTCCTATGCTATCTTGGTGAGTCTATTCATCATTTTCCAGAGAAAATATGGGCGTCCCCCTTCCAACCAGGAGATCCAGTATTTGTACAACTTGAGAGGCTACAAGAAGGGGTCTCCATACATCAGCTTGGAATCGGCCGTGTCCTTCAAGCCGGTCCTGGACTTATATTCGAAGTTCAGCATGTTCAAGAAAGAATGGTTTTTTGTCAAGGATCACTCTGTTTCTATCCGTCGCTTCACTTCTGGGTGTAAGTTGAATCTCACTCATAATTTCCGTTCTGACTGCAATGCTTCTTCTTATGTGTTTTTATTTCTTGCTAGCGACATGTGGCTTTGCGGTCGTGGAGAACGATCGCCTGGTTCAGATGGCTGCGAAAATAGAAGCCATTTTGGGAAGGGATCGGTCAGCTTCTTATCTGATCAGAAATGCTACTCTTCTGCAGCACAACTTGATTCTACCACGTCAGTCTGTGGTTAAGCAGAGAGATACAACCAAGGAAAGGGCTGCCAAAGCTAAAGGCGGGGCCACGACGAAGAGCAGCAAGAGGAGATCCTTCTCGATACCTCCAGTCGCCGGGGGGAAGAAGCTCAAGAAATCCGATGGACCCTCCCCTAGCACATGTCCAGATGTTCCGGAGGAGGAAAATGTAGAAGAGGAAAGCGGAGGTGATGGAGAAGGTGATGGTGGCGAAGGACAGAGCGGTGATGGCGCCGGGGCTTTGTCTTTTGGGCAAACGGGGGAGATCCAAGAGTGGACAGATGATGCTTTCCGCCAGGCTTCCGAGGGGTTGGAGGAAGGATCGGCCTTGGTGGAGAAGCCAAAGAAAACTGATAAGGCCGGGACTGGTGCCGGTCCATCTTTTGAGAGCATTTCAGCTAGGGCAACTCCGGCGGTTCAAGGTGAATTTTTGACTCCTCTTTTAGCTTCACATGTTTCTTGGATTATAGTCCCATGCATGCTTGTAACACTTGGTTTTTATTCTAGGTAGGGGTAAGGCGGCCAAGACATCAGACATTCGGCGCCGCCTCGAGCAATTCAAACTCCTCAAAGCTTCTGCTAAACCAAAGCCTCCGACCAACCGTTCCAGGGACGTAGTCGGCTACCGTCCTCTTCTCGGAGTTATTGAAGAGGATATTCAAAAGAGAAAGAGGAGGCGCTCTATGTTCGAACCTTCATCTGGACCTCAACCCCTAACCCAGCCTATTCATGATATCATGGAGGAGGATACTGAGTTCATACCCTCTCCGCATCCATCAGAGAAACCTACCGTTACTCATATTGATCGTCCCGGCTTGGCTCGTAACCCATTTGCGGGTCATCCAGATCTGGACCCGAGTTCTCATGATATTTCTTTTGACGAGGTTACTGGTGAGCACCTTCTCCCTCGCAATCCTTTGGTAAGGGTGCTTGATGAGGCCAAGTCCCTAGATCTTGATTTGCTTACTACTTGGATTGTAACTATGGGGGATGAAGCCAAGGCAAATATCGATCGGGTTGCTGAGGATACTAGGAAGTTGATGGGGCATCATGCCCGACTGGTCAAGGCCGGGGAGAAAATTAGGAGTGCCAACATAAGATTGCGGCTAGTGGTTGTCGACCAGGCCAAGAAACTCACCGATCAAGCCATCCAGATCTCTCAGCACGAGGCTGCCTCCAAACGGCTAAAGAAACCTGCAAGGAACGGATCGATATGGCCATTGCAACGGTGGATGAGGTTCGGGAGGCGGACCTCGAGCGGATAGAGGAGTTATCTGGGAAGCTTGAAGCTGCAGAGCTTGCTCAAGCCAAGATGAAGGAGGAGATGGAGGCGATGAGGAAATCCCTTCAGGCTGACCGCTCGAGATATCGATCGGAAAAGGATGCTGCCGTTGCAAGGCTGTCGGTTCTGAGGTCCGGATGAGAGAATTTGAGGAGAACGAGGGGATGACGGATGAGATGCTTAGGACAAGTACTTCCATACTTGGAAGCAGGGCAACTTATCCTGGATGGATGATTATCCCCGAGTCATGGCCAGGATTTATCTTCGGGCTCTGGAGGAGGCTAAGGCTGATGCGGACAAGGAGGGTGGTGTGGCTTTCAGAATGGATGTGGTTACGGCCCAGTTTACCGAGGAGGAGAAAGTGGCAGTGAAGGAGGGCATGCGGCTGCTTACCGCTGAGGAAGTAGGTGTGCAACTAGAGGATGATGACCAGGGAGCAGGTGCTGGTAAGTCTTCCCTTTTAGCATTTTCCTGACTTGATTGCTTATCGTTTATCTGATGGATTCTTCTCCTGAATTGGACAGGTGGGACTTCTGGTCAACATGCTGGGAGTTCTGATCCTGCGGTAAAGTAGATCTTGGAGGGCCAGCAGGATAGAGGCGGAGTCCCGATGCAGCTGACTATTTTTCTTTTTTGGCCTACTTGACATTCCTGTATGTACTAGTCCCAAAACATTAATGTACTTTTGGGCTGTAATTATGTCATTTGTAATGAACGACTTTATTTTTAACATGTAATTTTATAACATAAGCTGATTCTGTCATATTTAAATGTTGTCGTTATTTTGATGTGTTGCATAAGAAATATAGCCGTGCATGTGCTAGTGAGTCAATTGTGTTTGACGCAAAGTTTTTGCTTAAAATATAATTTCATGTATTGCAATGTTAGTGTGATGTGCGCAGAAATTATAGTTACATATTTATTCACAAGAGAAGAAAGTACCGCCCTTCAAGTTTTTGCTGTAGACGGTAGCTTTGAATGCCTTGTGTAATCGAATATGGAACGCAGCTGGATGACCTGCCATCCAGCTGGGAGTTCTTATTCCCATTAGCGAGTGTCTCCTATTTTATGTCCTGTACTTTAGTGATCGTTATAGAGGATAGGAGGAAAGTTTTGATAAATAAAATGGAAATATAAGAAATAGTAAAACTTCCAATCACGGAAGGCCTTCGATGTGCTTAAGTTCGTGGCAAACAGGTTTTGTAGTCACTTTCCCTAGCTGTGGGTCTTGGAGACGTTTGTCACCCATCTTACGCCTCCATGGGGAGTTTTCTTTTTTACCACAGCCATACTTAAGACACATCGGAGACGAGATCGCGCACGGTAACTACCCGGGCCATTATGGCCCGTAATCGTGTGTATTATTCGATACCGTGGCGGGCTAGCGCGGGTGCCGATCGTCAACTGTGAACTGCCCCTGGCTGGCCACACCTTATGTTGGGGCTTATAATCGGTTTATGGTTGCCGGCGAGCCGAACGCCGTAATGAGCTGCCTCGACTATAGTCGGCCTTCTCGGTGGCTTATAATCGGCTCATTACAGTTGGCTTTGAGGGCCGTCGCGAGCAATGAGTTAACCCGCAGCAGAGGGATGCTCGAGCAAAAGTGTCTCATTGGCGAGGGCATAGATTCGTATAGTACCTATTAGGTCTTGTCCAGGTGAGGTTGTGCCGTGAAGTGTCCAGAATGAAAATGCCGTTACACAGGATTTTGTTCAACAGAAAAGGATAAAGCTTAACAAGCAGCCAAGATATAAAGGAACAAGTTAAAAAGAGACAAGATTTTTACAGTGGTTCGGCACGAAAATGCCTACGTCCACTGATTCTCTTTGTTAATTCACTTCATATGGGCAGTACAAGTTAAGAAAAGTATCGACGAAGGTGTTGGATGTTCCATGCCCTCTGGAACACCTCTCCGTCCACTGTTGACAAAATATAAGCTCCGTTGTGGAGATCTTTAAGAATTACATAGGGTCCGTCCCAGACTGGATCCAGCGCTCCGGGGCGCAGGAAGATCCGCTTGAGGACAAGATCTCCTTCTTGTAAGCTGCTGTGCTTGACTTTGGAGTTGTATTGTGCTGCCACTTTTTGCTTGTGAGCTATTTCTTTGAGTGCTGCATCATTTCTTCTTTCTTCGATTAGATCCAAAGACATGTGGAGGAGTTCTTTGTTCTATTCTGGGTTGTAGTGCATCCTACGGTGGGATGGCACTACAGTTTCAACTGGGAGCATGGCCTTCGATCCGTATGCCAAAGAGAAAGGAGTATGCCCTGTTGATGTCCTGAAAGAAGTGCGGTAGGCCCAAAGTGCTGTAGGAAGTTCATCCACCCAAGCGTCTTTTGACTTTTCAAGCTTCTTCTTGATTAGAGTTTTAAGAATTTTGTTGACAACTTCGACTTGTCCATTTTCCTAGGGATAAGCCACAGATGAGAAGATTTTGTGAATTCCATGCTCTTGGCACCAGTCGGCGAACTCCTCGCTGTCAAACTGAAGTCCATTGTCCGATATGATTTTGAGTGGAACCCCGTACCTGCATAGAACATTTTTGATCAAGAAGTTAATAACTTTTACCGAAGATATTTTATTTAGAGGTTCCGCTTCCACCCATTTGGTGAAGTAGTCGACTGCCACTATAGCATATTTTGCCGCATCGGCCCATCGGCAGTTTGCCAATCAAGTCAATTCCCCATACTGCAAAGGGCCAAGGGCTGGTCATTTGAGTAATTTCGTTTGTTGGTAGTCGAGGAATCTTAGCAAATTTCTGACATTTGTTACATCTCTTGACAAAGTCTAGGGCGTCTTTGTTTAAGGTGGGCCAGTAATATCCATATCGGAGTATCTTCTTTGCCAGAATGTGCCCACCAGTGTGATCTCCGCAACTTCCTTGATGGATGTTGGATAAGATTTCCTTGGCTTCCCTTCCAGCGACACACCTTAATAAGGGGTTAGAGAGGCCGCGCCGATAGAGGATGCCTTCTTGTATTGTGTAGCGGGAAGCTTTCCTCAAAATTTTCTTAACGTTGTTACGCCCGTCGGACAGTATGCCATCTTGTAAATATTTCCGGATAGGAGTCATCCAAGTTTCTTCTTCGATTGCAGCTATCAGATTTTCTTGCTCGAAACTTGGGGCCAGTTGTTTCGAGATGGTTACTGCTCCGGAAATGGTGCTGTTCTTCATGCTAGCCTTCTTTGCCAGTTCGTCGGCCTCCTGATTCTCTTCTCGAGGAATATGTTTGATTAAATAGTGATCCAATTGATCGAGCAACAGCTTGGTCTTCTTTAGATATGCTGTGAGTCGTTCTCCTCGAGTCTGGAATTCTCCTAGTTATGATAAGTTGAGAATCACTATGAAGACATAAAGAACGGACTCCAATTTCTAAGGCAAGTTCTAGTCCTGCTATTACTGCTTCATATTCTGCATCATTGTTAGTGGCAGCGAATTCCAACCTTAGGGCATAATGCAGCTTCCTTCCCCTGGGGGTGATTATCACAATACCTGCACCCGAGCCTTGTTCGTTTGATGCTCCATCTACAAAGAGATTCCACTTGATATCTTTCATTATTTCAGATTGATCCTTACTTCGTTGGTAGTGAATTCGGCAACAAAATCGGCCATGGCTTGTCCCTTGATGGCGGTGCAAGGATGGTAGGTGATATCATATTGACTCAGTTCAATGCACCACTTAAGTAGTCACCCAGAAGTGTCGGGGCGATGGAGTACCTGCCTTAGCGGTTGATCGGTTAAAACTCTGATGGAATGAGATTGGAAATAGTGTCGCAGTTTCCGTGACGTGATTAGAAGACAGTATGCTAGCTTCTCAAGTTTAGGGTATCTGGATTCTACCCTTGTAAATCTCTTGCTTACAAAGTATAAGGGCCGCTGTGCGCGGTTGTCTTCTCTCACCAAAGCGGCGCTTAACGCATGGGATGATACAGCAAGGTATAGGTATAGTTCTTCGCCTTTATTTGGAGTTGAGAGTACTGGTGGTCTCTGGAGGTGTTCGATTAGGTTAAGGAAGGCTGTCGAGCATTCATCAGTCCATTCGAACTTTCCTTTGTCTTTCTTTAGAGCTTCGAAGAAAGGGATGCATTTGTCGGTTGCTTTAGAGATGAACCTGCCTAGCGCGGCCACCTTCCCGTTTAGGCTTTGCATCTCTCTTCGAGTGGATGGTATCTTGATATCTTGCAAAGCCCGAACTTTTTCGGGATTTGCTTTAATCCCCCTGGCATGGACGATGAATCCCAAGAACTTTCCCGACGATACTCCGAAGGAGCACTTTAGAGGATTCAGCTTCATTCCATATCGGCGAAGTACTTAAAACATCTCGTCCAGGTGGTTTATATGATCGTTGGCTTTCCTCGATTTTACCAGCATGTCATCGACATAAACTTCCATAGTTCGTCCTATTAGTTCCGCAAACATCTTGTTGACGAGGCGCTGATAAGTAGCTCCCGCGTTTTTAAGTCCAAAAGGCATTAATCTGTAGCAGTGCAATCCCCGGTCAGTGATGAAACTAGTGTGGTCTTGATCAGGGGCGTGCATAGGGATCTGGTTATATCTTGAGTATGCGTCCATAAAAAATAAGAGTTCGTGTCCAGTTGTGCTATCCACGAGTTGATCGATTCGGGGGAGTGGAAAGCAATCCTTCGGGCAAGCCTCATTTAAGTTGGAGAAGTCAATACACGTTCGCCACTTCCCATTAGCCTTCTTGACTAATACCGGGTTGGCGATCCACTCTGGGTAGATGGCCTCTCGGATGAAGTTATTGGCAAGCAGGTTCTTTACTTCTTCATCGAGGGCTGATGATCGTTCTGCCCCCATGCTTCTCTTTTTCTGTTTTACCGGCACCTTGGTAGGATCGATGTTCAGTACGTGGCATGCTACGTCTGGGGAGATTCCAGTCATGTCAGTGTGCGTCCATGCAAATACATCCAAGTTGTGGCGAAGAAAATCGACGAGTTTATCCTTCAATTCCGCTCTTAACTGAGAACCGACTCTCAGAAGTCTACTTGGGTCATGTTTGTCTACAGATACAAATTCCATAGCCTCTGCAGGCTCGGCGGTGGCCTCCTCCTCTTTGTCCCTGGGGTCTAATTCATTGAAAGGATCACTGGTATATCGAAGAGGAGGGGCTTTCTTTAGTTTCTATGCTTCCAAGTTTTTCTTGTAGAGAGAAGTCTTTGCATCCTTCCCCTATCCTTTCTGCGGTTATTGCGAAGCTAAGTTACATAGCAGTCTCGAGCAGCGTCTTGATCTCCCTCTGCCTCTCCTATTCCGTTATCTGTTGGAAATTTCTTCTTCAGGCACCACGGGGCTAGGACAACTTGGAAGTCAGACAAGGCTGGTCTTCCCAAAAAGGCGTTGTAGGCCGAGTGGTTCTCTAGTAGCACAAATGTTTGTTTTCGCACAACGGAGCGGGGATGACTTCCTATTTCGACGAAGAGGTCCAGTTGCCCGAGGGGCATCTTCGCATCTCCAGTGAAACCATGTAGCGGTTTGTTGCAGGGAGATACATCCTTCATTGACAGCTTCATTTTGTCGAAAGCATGCTTAAATAGGATATTTACTGAGCTGCCAGTGTCTACTAGAATTCGGAAGACTTTGGTCGGACCGAACCAGGCAGAGATGACCATAGGATCCATGTGAGGGTACTGCCTTCCCTCTAGATCACGCCTACTGAATGTGATGCCATCATCCTCTTTTCGTTTCGGGTGGCGTTCTTCCATAACAGAATTATCGTAGCCTTCATTGTTCCTAAGTGACTTACCGTATCTTTCCATCTCTGCCCAGCTTATGTCGGCGATGTGTGGTCCTCCTGATATGGTATGGACCACTATCTTCTCTTGACTAGAGCCGCTGGTGTTGCGATTTCCTCCGCCTACTTCTGGGAGGGGTAGCCCTGGTTTCTGATTGGCAAGAGTTGAAGTCCTGTTCTGACCTTTCACATAGCGCTCCAGCCTCTTCCTTCTGATGTGTTCTTCAATTAAGTCCCGGAGATGATGGCATTCATTTGTGTCATGCCCATGAGATTCGTGGAAGCGGCAGAACTTTCCAGACTTAACTGTGTTGTCTGATTCCTTCTTCTATGGGGGGCGCTTGTATCTAACCTCGTCTTGGGTGGCCAAGAAGATGTTTTCGATTGTTTCATTCAAAGGAGTGTAAGAGTCAAATCTCAGTCCTAGCCTATATAAACGCTTTTCTCCCTTCCTGCCCCCAGCACTATCTCTAGAGTCATTTCTTCGAACGTCCTTTGCTACTACGGGTGTGTTGCCATGAGCTGCCTTAGTTTGTTGCCATGTCTGCCTTTCAATGGCAGCGTCTTCAAGTCTCATATATTTTCCGGCTTGATGGAAGAAATCAGGTAAGGTAGTTGGCTTTTCTTTTGTTAGTCTCCTAGCAAATTTAGTATCCGGATGCACACCACTGCAGAGAGCCATTAGGATAAGTTTCTCATCGGCATCCTGGACTACGGCTGCTGCGGCATTGAATCGGGTTAGATATTGTTGCACCATTTCTCCGGGCTTTTGTTTGATATTGGATAAGGAGTAAGCGTCCTTGGGTTGTTCCACATGAATGCGGAATTGGCTGATGAAATTTTCTTTCAACATTTCCCATGAGCTGATGGATCCTAGGAGTAGATGGCAGAACCAAGAGGTAGCTAGATCGGCCAAGGAAAGTGGAAAGCATTTACACAATACTCCTTCTGTCGCTCCGCTCATGAGCATATGCTGTGTGTATCTCTGTAAGTGTACGACGGGGTCACAGGTTCCCTTGTAAGGCTCCATTGTTGGCATTTTCCATTCTCGGGAGGTGATGGCAATTTCGATATTGCGGGCGAAGGGGCTGGTTACCCTAGCGCCTATCCCTCGATCTCTTTGATCCCGTCGGACGCACTCTCTGAACAATCACGCCATCCTTTCATTAGAATTTGGAGCAGATAGAAATAAGTTTGGTTCTTCTCCGTGGGATTGACTCCGTCCAGATGACCTGTAGGGATGGTACCGTTTATTACTCCTAACATTTTCCGGTGGCTGTCTTCGGTCTTTTGGGAGCATGCTGGGGTCAGCCACAGTTGGCCCTTGCCTCGACCTTCTCCTGTTGTGCTCTGTTCTAAGCATTCCCTCGGGTCCAACTTCGGGCTGGACTCCAGCTCGGCCCCGTCCATTGGTGTTCCCATGGTTATGTAGCATGACAGGCTCAGCCATATCCGACCCCTGCCTAGTACCTCCCCCGTTGGGTTCGGTTCCAAGTGTTTCCTCGGGTCGGAATTCAGGCTGAGTCCGGGCTCGGCTCCTACCATTGTTGTTTCTGTTGTTAGCCTCTTCGAAGAAGAAAGATCTTTGTCGCCTCCTAGATCCTCCAGATTGGGACTCGCCCCATGATTCGGTGTTGCGGTTGGATTCTTCAGCATCCCTTAAGCATGACATGAGTTGGTCCACCAAGGCTTCTTGTTGAGATGTGAAGCGGTTAGTTACTTTAGCCATGACCCTGTCCAGATCTGCCCTAGTAATTGGTTGCTCCGTGGCAGGGGCTGTCGGATTTGCCTGATTTCCATTTGCTGTTGGAACGATTCCTTTGATCTGTGATTAATGGATTCGGAATACTGCTAGTTGCGATGTTTTTTCCTTTGTTAACATCTTTCTTCTGCCTGGGAGGCATGTTTTCCAAGCAATGAGCGAAGATGTTAGGAAGAAGGCTGAGGGGGAGAAGCTGAAGCTTCTAGCTCGAGTTCTCAGTGAAAGCACCAAAAATGTTTGCACGAAAAATGGGCAAACACCTCCAAGTCATATGATTTAGTTGATTATGTGTTGTTCTTAGTGATTTGGGTGATTTATGCAAATATGTAAAATAGATGGGCTAAACTGTAAAAGACACGCAGATTTATAGTGGTTTGGCCAGAATGTGCCTACGTCCATTTTATATGTTATTCTTCTTTTCTGTTCAGATCACAAGTACAAAGCTTTGATTACAAGTATCTGAAAGTTGTTTGAAAGTTCCACCCGTGCTTGAGCTCTCAAACTTGTCTGCCATTGTTGTACCCCTGCCCCTCTATTTATAGAGTGAGGCTGGGGGTAGGGGTCTTGGATGTATATAGCTGCTGGTGGGTCTGGGCTGATGCAATGTAGCCTGGCAAAGTTGGTTCGGTATCCCTTGGTCCGGCGATGGTTCTGGTTTGATTGCATGTTGGTCCGGTATCACCTTCTTTACTCTGATTCGGTAGTATGCTGGTCTGGTGGTATGTTGGAGATGTGTTGGTTCGGTGATGGGGACGTAACTTGGTCCGGTGGTGGTTGATTTGGTGGTGGTCAATTGGGGTTTGGTTCGGTGATGGAGGAGAGAGGACTTTGGTTCGGTAGGTGTTGGAGATGCTTTGGTTCGGCAGTGAAGTGGAGAGGTTTGGTTCGGTGGTACCCTCCTTGTAATGGCTCAGTGGAAACACCCCCAACACATACCAATAGAAAAATAAAAATAACAACAACAGAAGAACACACAGATAAAAGACACGCGATTAGGAGCGACTAGAAAGTAATCCAGGGTCGAAAACATGCTTGGAGGTAACAATGCCAAACCTTAATCCCTCAACAATGGAATCCTTCATTTGCGTAGCAGATTTCCTTTTAGCACCAAATATGATAGCATTTCTTTCATCCTAGATTATCATGGTAAAAACTTTAAGGGTGAAAAGAAGAATATAAGTAGCCTCACATTTCCATCTCGTTGCCTTGTGTATTAAGTCCCATTCAACTTCACTAACCAAATCAACTCTCCTGCCAGAGGTTAGGTTATTCGTAAAGCACCATAACATGAAAACATAAGGACGGCTAAAAAATAAGTGTAGAGTATTCTCCTCAGCAGATTGGCAAAAACTGCAAGAAGCATCAATATTGACTCCTCTCTGTCTCAACATTGCTTTAGTTTTCAATGCATTACTAAATATCTTCCAACGGAAAAGGTTTTGTCTCTCCGAGTTATGATTAAGCCATATTCGCTTATGCCAGCTGAAATCACACCGTTACTCCAGATAACGAGATAGTTGTACATGCCACTGATCTTGTACTTGTTTTGACTGAAGGACCATGAAATACCATCATATTGAGATTGGGAAATATTATAAGAATGCAGCTGGTTCCATTGTTGTCCGACAAGTTGATTACTGGAGTATGGGAGAGCAACATGACCATGATGAATAAAGTTTTTCGCCAAGGCATTCCTACTTATTCCAGTCTGCACTTGCTGATTGAAAGTAAGTAAGTTAAAGAGGATAATGCCTTCCTTCACCTATGGATCATTCAAAAAAGAGATTCGACCATTAAAGCCAATCTTACTCCTAGCACAAGGAAGAATATCAGGCCTAAGTTTCAGAATGCATCTCCATGTCCAACTGCAAGAATGAGGAATATTCATGGTCTAGAAGTTCTTGCTGCCAATAATATACTTGTATGACCATTTAACCCAAATATTGTCTTTATAATTCAGAAGATTGTCAATACGTTGAACAATGGCAGCATGATTCCATAGAAGCAAATATTTAATACCAAGTCCACCTCTGGATTTTGGCAGTTCAAGTTTGGAGAAAGCATAAGGAGATATCTTATTTAAGATAACAGATCCATGCCAGAAAAAGTTAGACATAGCTCTCCTAGTCATTTTGATCAACTTGATAGGAAGGATAAACGATCTTGCCTAATACACGGACATGGAGACGATAACAGAATTAATAAGCGTAAGCCTACCTTCTTGACTAAGAAATCTATTTGTCCACACTGCAAGCCTAGCAGTGATCCTCTCATACAATGGCATGCATTGGGAATAGGAAATTCTAGATGTAGCCAAGGGGATACCTAAGTACATGGAAGTGTTAGCTCTTTGAGTGATGGAGGTGAGGTTAGATATTTGATTGATCAAGTCAGTGCCCACTCCAGCTATCATCAAATCAGACTTAGCTAAATTGATAGATAGACCAGTAATTCTGTAAAATTTATCAAGGCCATTCATAATTGAGTTAACAGTGGACATAGTGGGCTTGAAAAAAATCACTAAGTCATCAGCAAACATAAGAGAGATAATGATGGGATTTTTACATTTAGGATGGACAGTGAAACTACCATTATTAACATGTTGAATAAGAATTTGAGTTAAAACTTCCATCACAATAATGAATAAATAAGCTGACATAGGGTCACCCTACCTAATTCCCTATTTACTCTGAAAATACCCCACATTATTGCTATTAACCATTATGGAAAACCTAGTAGTTGAGACGCATGCTTCAATCGATGCCACAACATGTTTGGGAAAATTCATCAACCCCATAATTCTAACCACAGAGTTACATTGTACTGATTCGAAAGCTTTAGAAATATCAAGCTTGAACATGACTCTAGGGGAGACTAGAGAGGAGTTGTACCCCTTCAATAATTCATGAGACATCAAAACATTATCAAGGATACTTCTGCCACTTAGGAAAGCTGCTTGATTGGGAGAAATTATGTTTGGCAGAACCAACTTGATCCTATTAGCAATGATCTTAGATATGCAATTGTATATGGTATCAGAACAAGAGATAGGCCTATAATCAGAGACGAGACAGGAAATCTTAACTTTAGGGATAAGGATAATGTTAGTAGCATTAAGAGATCCAGTCATTTTGCACTTGTTAAAGAAATTATGGATGGCTTTCAAGAAAATAGGCCCAACTATTCCCCAGCATGTCGTAAAAAACTGGCATTAAAGCCATCAGGTCCTCCAGTAGAATTAGCATTGAGAGAGAAGAGAGCAGTTTTAATCTCAGAGTCAGAGATAGCAGTAGAGAGGAAGGCATTATCTTCATGAGATATTCTGGGTATGTCAATCGAATCAAGAAGCTTAAGAGAAGGAGAGAAGTCATCACTGTTTCCAAGCAACTTACTGAAATAGTCAAGGAACATATTAGCAATTAGGGGAGGGTCAGAGATATAATCAGCATTCTCAGCTTTAAGAAGACTAATTAACTCCCTAGCCTATTTTGCCTTAAGAGAGGAATGGTAGAAATACGAGTTTCTGTCACCATCCTTGAACCACTCCATTCTGGGTTTCTGCTTAACCATCAGGCTCTCATGCTGAAGAGCTTCAAAAAGTTGTGATGACAAGGTTGCTTCAACAGCAACCCACTCGCTATTAGATGGGTCAGATAGCATGGACTCTTGAATTTGATGAAGTTTACGGGAGAGGTAGGTAGAAGCCAAGTTGCCATTGCCAAATTTACTCGCTGACCACGCTTTTAGTTCAGATTTTACAGCTCTAATCTTACTCTGCAAAACAAACATAGGATTACCGTAATAGTGAGTAGACCAAGAATTGTTAACAATAGTGAAAAAATCAGGGTGAAGAACCCAAGCATTAAAATTTTAAAGGAACATTTTCTAATCCTCATAGCAGCACCAAAGGAAACAATTTGGGGAGAGTGATCAGATAGGCCAGGCATAGGAAGAAGATTAAACATGTTCGGCTATTTGTTTAGAGCATAAAGATTAGAAAGGGAGAAATCAATTTTTGTGAAAGTTCGAGGGGTGGATCTTCTAGAGTTGTTACAAGTATAGGGAACACCCACTGAAGGAATTTCGATGAGATTAGATTATGTAATGGATGAGTTGAGAGGTCTTATTTCTCTAAGAGACATGGGATTACCACCATACCTGTGAGATAAAAGATAGGAGCAATTGAAGTCTCCTATAACAATCCAGGGATGAGTTTCTTGTCTAAACGAAGGGAGAAGATCAAGATAAGATTGTCTAGCATTCATGGAGTTATGTCCATAAATAACAGTTAAGTAAAAGGAGGTGGAGTTAGAAACATGGATGTAGTGCAGATGAATAAGCTGTGAAGTTGAAATGATCGGGGATAGGTTAAAGATTGAAGGGTTATATGAAACTAGAATTCTGCCGTAGGGAGCATCCGGAAGATTATTAATCATAAACCAAGACGGGTTAATGTAATTAGCAGCTCTGGATGAAAGAGTTGCATTTAATTTTATTTTGAATATAGCAAGAAGACTGAGAGAGTGAATGTCAATGATTTTTTTACATTGATTTAATTTAATATCTGAGTGGGCACCTCTTAAATTCCATGCTCCAATGTTGTTCAACATTGATCAACAATTTGATTTTTAAGAAGTTTCTTTTGGTTACCCCTTGTTAGTGGGGTGGTTTGAGCATTACTTCCTGGATATGAAGACGAAGTAGTGGACCCATCACATGGGTTGAGATCCAAAAAATTATGTTGTTTAGATTTTTTGGATGACTTGAAATTACGAGCCGGAGTATGCTCAATTTCTTTTTGTATCACTAACTGACTAGCAGTATCGGAGGGGCTGTTAGCAGGAGGGGGGAATAGAGAAAGGGGAGGAGGTTGCTAAGCAAGGGAGCATTAATATGACCATAAGGAAGGTGAGATCGATGGGCGATGGCAGAAGGTTCTGATTGACAGGGTATTTGTGTTTCAGAGGAGGAATTGTTGAATTTTTGGTTGTGCTGAGATTCTGTGTTAGAAATGTTGTTCTGCTTGTGCACGTTTACAAAAGATACATGTATAGATTTTTCTTGATTAGATGTTTGGTTCGCAACAGGGGATATTTTCTTGATAAAGTTTGGGGAGACAGAGATGAAGAGCAAGGCTGTATATCTGAAGGAAAGAGTGAAGTTGAAGTTGGTGGGTTATTGGTGGAAGGATCAGCAGCAAAACTGTCAGTGTAAGGAGGATCAGCAGCATCATTCTTTCCACTTATTATGCAAGCATCAGAGATTTCAGTGGCACACAAATTAGCATTAATAGTTTCATTGCCTACAGAAATAAGAATGCTGTCATTCTCGTCAGTTACCATCTCACCACAGTCAGCAAGAACATGAAAACCATTTTCTTTCAAAATATCAGAGTTTTCAATAGTACAATTCAATTCCTCATTATCAACAGTCATAACAGGTACAACTATTTCAATTTCCCCTTCCTCAATTTCCTCACTTCTTAACTCCTTCTCTTTGCCAGTATTGATAACATCATGTATATCCACAAAATTATTTTTCTTAATAGTTGTTCTCATCCTCTGTCTTCTAACTCGATTCACAACCTGCCATTTTTGATTCCTCTGACTCAATAATTTTCCATTATCTTTCGTGATAACCTTGGAGTTCTTAACATTGGCTTCAGGTGATGCAATTTCCTTTGGATTCTTATTAACTATCAAACTCGATTTAACTCCTATCTTTTCGCAGTTCGCAACAGAATGACCAAAAACACTACAATGTAAGCAAATATCAGGCTTCCACTGGTATTCAATATGTATAATCTGGCTTCCTCCATCAAGAAGTTGAACTGGAAACGGTTCAATAAGTTCTCAATCAGGTTTAATTTCCACTAAACACTTAACAAAAGCTAACCGCTCCAACTTCTCCGTAGATTCATCTAAACAAACAAGTTTACCCAGTCTACTAGCTAACCAGTTAATACTAGTGTAAGAGCACGAAAACATAGGAATGTTAGAGAATTTCACCCAAATAGGAACCGATGAAATAGTCCCACAAGCATTACCCACGTAAGGATCCCATTGTTTGACAATGAAGAGTTTGTTACACATAACAATGGGATCACCTTGCAAAATTCTATTTCTATCTTCATCACAAGACAAGAGGGATAAGAAAAGGAACCCATTAGATCTAACGTTGATCGAACCCTTAAGTTTCCAGTATTTTTTCAAGAAGTTAATGACAGTCAAATAAGACAGCGGCTTGTCAAGGAAGAAACCAACCAGGTAATTGCTCCATTCAAGCGCACCAGCTTCAATAACGGAGGAGGGAGGAATCATGATATCATTTGTGAAATCAGGTGATATCTCAACTGGTATGTACTTCCCTGCGTTACTAGGTTTACGCTTTAAAAGAGAAGTCCATATAAGTTGAGAAGGAAGGGGAAGAAGAAGAGGCAAAGATTCAGTGGGAGCAAAAGGAATGGACGAAGAGGATGGGTTACAGTGAGATGACAGCGAAGGCAGGGGTGGTGGGGGGGTCAGGAGCAGGACGATGATGACAAGAAGGAAAGGAGTGAGGGGAGAGGTGGTGGAAGCATGAAAAATGGAAGAGGGAGAGAAAGGTACAGGAGGGATGGGAGATGCTTCCATGAAAAACTGATATTTTAAATAAAGTGAACCCCTTCATTAAGTCTATTTAAATAAAGGAAGCTCATCTTCATATTGGAATGTCAGAGAGAGTATCCTTAATCATCTTTTTTAGGAAACCCTAATTTCTGCAGCCAAATCAAATTAGGAGTTTTAAGCGCAAACAAGTTGGAGAAATTGATTAATCAATTTGTAATTATAGGTTAGTCTTTCCATTTTGCTGCCTAGAATTTTGTAATCTCTCTCTTGTACTCTCTTTCTTCAGTAAAATAAAGAATAGTTGTTGGATCCATGGACGTAGGCAATCTACCCAAACCATGTTAAATCGTTGTGTTCTCTACTCTTTTAATTTTTTTGTTTGGTTATTATTTTTCGTTGAATTGGTCGGTTGATAATTAGTAGACAAGCTAGATCCTTATTTTGGTTCTAACTATTCCACAATTATTTAGCATTGGTGCAAGTTAATTAAAATTTCGCACAATAGATTGGTATCAGAGATAGCTGGCTTATTTTAGATTAGTTATCAAAGGAAAATTCTTCTAGTATTGGTGTGGAAAATTATGGCATCACCAAATTCGATAGGAAGGAGTTTTTGGGGCATGGAAGGTGAAGACTAATGTCGGTGTTCTTTAACAACAACTTCGTTCATTTACATGAAGAGATAAAGGTAGAAGCACCTTGAAGGTGGAAGAGATATGCATAGGTCCTACTTCATGGGTCCTTGAAGGGGTATTTACTAATATTGTAAGAAGAAGGGACATTTCATACAAGATTGTCTAGCTCTTAGAAAGAAGAGAGGGAGAAGAAGGAGAAAGCTTAGTTTCGACATCAGGTAGAACATATGCAAATAGAAGCGTTAGCAATACATCATTATTTTCAGCCAATATTTCACCTTCAGAGAGTACAAGTTGGGTGATTGATTCTAAATCCCCTTTTCATATGACATTCGGTACGAGCTCTTTTGTTAGTTACAAGAAGATTAATGGTGGAGCACTTAATATATGAATGACACATCTTGTCATGTGTGGGTGTTGAGAGTGTAAGGTTTAGGATGCATGATGGTATTATTAGGACTATCACAGATATTAGACATGTTCCAATGATGTATAGAAGTTTGTTATCAGGGACTTGGTATGAGGATAATAATAGTTGGAGAGAAATTGAGTGTGATAAAGGGTTCTTTGGTAGTGATGAAAAGGATGCAAGTTGATAATATACATATGTGCTTTATGGAGAGTTTAACAACCTACCTCGAAATAGGCCTAAATTTCGACCCATAAAAGGCCCATCAAAACTTAGATTCATTCTAAGGTAAGTTGTTGGTATAACTAAGAAAACAATATAGAGCCATAACTAAACTTTTAGAACTCACAGTGGATGGAACAAAGTATAATAGCAAAGTGTACTTATTTATTGCAAAATAATAAAAATATCATAATACAAAATTCCATAAAAATCGAAACATAATATCTATTATAACAATTGTCTAAATACATGGGTACACATAAAAGCACGTAATAATAACAAATATGACTACAAGCCAAGCTTCTCCACCTCCAAGCACCATCATCGTCATCACTCCATCCTTAACATGTGTTATCACGAGGAGGGAGTCAGAATAACAAGTGTCTGGTCAATAAAAACCTCGAGTCTTACCTTTTAAGTACTTGGGCGGTATATTTCAAAATAAGAATATGTCTACGAACATAAAACTAATAAAAACCATTCATACCTCTTTATAAGGAAAGGAGGCGGGTCCAACCACTTAATACCTTCCATTTCCAGAATAAGGTTTCCAGAATCTCATATCCTAATCATAAATCATGCATAGCTAATAATGTGAGGGACAGTACCCAAGCCACTTAATACCTTATATTGGAAAATAGGCAGACTCTAGTCATTTAAGACCTTAATTAAGACACACCGCATCATTTAATTAAGACCTATTTCCAAGGCATGATCCTCAATGGTACTATCTAGTGGACATCATATGGAATCGCATAGGCCAATTAATACTTCCAAATGGAAAATATGCAGACTCTAGTCATTTAAGACCTTAATTAAGGTAGATCCCATCATTTAAGACTTACTTCCAAAAGAGGACCCTTGTAGAGATAACATCTAACATGTCCCTTTGGCTATTCAATACTTTATCTAGGGAAAAGAGGCAGGTACAACCACTTAATACCTCAAGACCCTGAAGCAGGCCCTTCGTCTTATGGTCCATACTCATAATGACATCTCATATTAGTCTATTTGTGGGAACTGTTTCTAGATTAGACGAGCAGATTTCTCTTATAGAATTTGCGACTAACCTCGCGTCATTACAAATATTTATCATAAGGATAAGCCACATCAATAAAATTGTACACAACTACTGGTTGCCTCAAAGTGAAGGGCAGACTTCCATCATGTAACCCTATTGATCTTGCATCCCTATGACTTAGCCATAAATCAATTACTCTCCATACACACATACACACACACTCATCTCACCACTTCATAAATAAGGCCATATAAGCAATCTTTCTTATTGCACCTTAAAATAATAATTAGGTTATATAAGAGTTTCCTCTTATTTTCGCCACACAATCAATAACCTTCCTAATGGGGGAAATAAATGTAAATAAATGTCTAATTAATTATGCCATATATGCAATTATTATATGTTAATTACATAAATAGAGATAAATAAATATTTTCACCTAATAAGTTCTAAAAGCATAGATTTTATGCTCTAAAATAGCACTGAATGTCAATTCCCTAACAATTATTATTACAAGTCCTTTTCTTTAAATTCCCAAGATTTCATGGGATTTTAATATCTAAAGCAGGGAATAAATATTCATAACCAAAACTGCAATAACATAGTTATAAATAAAATAGAAACTCGATTTATTACACCAATTCATTGGAATATCTTAAACAATAAGAATTGCAATCTAAACCCCATATTCTATTCAACTTCTCTTTTACAAAGAAATAGGTAAGAATAAGTGGTGTAACTACAAACAAAATTCATAATCTAAACCCCTTATTTTTATTGAAAAATCACAATTTGACCCAAAAAAGAAGGAGAAGTGGAATAGACTATGAAACTATCAAAAATTTCATAAACGAAACAAATTCTATCAAATTAATGTAAATAATTAGAAATCTCAGCATAGAATTGACATATCGAAATAAAAAGGAATTTTTTGGGATTTTATCTATCATATTTTAGGAATCCCAAAATTCCTAAGACATGTTCAAATCTAAAAAGAATTACAGTAAACAATTACTGAAAAGAAATAACAAGGTTTCCACTCACGAAATAGCGTTAGCTACGCCTTGCTTGGATTTGTACACCTCATAATCTCTTCCAAAATCTCTCTCTTTTGATATACACACATGATAGGAAAGAGGTATATATTTATCAGATTCAAAATAGTTGGAGGAGAATAGAATATGAATTGGTTGGAAGAAGAAGAAATAAATAAAAAATAGATTCGATTCTTATTTGAATTCTCTATGGAGTTTTTGAGTCTAATTTGGAGAGATAGTAGCGGTAGAGTTTCGCTATTGTTCCTAAAATATTTATAGATAAAAGTGAAAGGTCTCGGATCTAATTTATAGTGGTTAGAAACGCAGCAGAATAGTTGAATGAGAATATATTAAAAAGGACAAATTTGGAACGTATAATTTATTAAAATAAGCTACACAACAAGAAAGTGGTCGACCCCCATGCTCCAAGCGGTTAATTTCTATAGTCGACCCCATGAGGTGCTAGATCAACTTCTTCTCCTATATTAAGAAGGTATTTATTTTATTGTACCTTTGCTTGATTATTTGTTGATTTCATATCATAATTAACTTTTAACATTAATTGCTAATTTTTAACGTTACTTAACCTCTAAGTCTAATCACACTTTCAAATTAGGGAATTATTTATTTATATGAATCCTATTCAAATTACTTTAAATCTGAAACTTCAACTGCTCATAACTTCTTCGTTCGAACTTTGTTTTTAGCATATTATATATGGAAATTAATCAAAATTTCACCACGAATGCAACGATCTAGCTTTTGTGGTCAAATTCCAACTTTAATAAAATTTCTATTCTCTACCTTATCACATTTAATTTACTTCATTTATTTATGGTTCGTTTTACAAGGTATTATAGAAAGACAATCTTAGGAGAGTGGGTAGTTACTCTAATTCTGGTGTTCCAGATTCTACTTGGTTATGGCATATTTGTTTAGGTTATGTTGATGAGGAGAGTCTTGACATATTACAGATGCGGGGTTTAATTAATGTTATTTGTCAATCAAAGCCCAGCTCTAATGGAGATTGTTCTTTTGGAGAGAAGAAGCATGAGCTACATTTTCTAGAGTATGTTCATTGATATGTGTGAGGACTTATCCCAACTGCATCTTTAGGTGGAGCCAACTACTTCAACTTATTTGCGAAGGATTTCTCATATAAAGTTTGGGTCTATTTCTTAAAGACCAAATACGAAATATTTCCCTAGTTTTGCAAGTGGAAAACCTTGATAGAGATGCAGTTGAGGAAGCGTTTGAAGGTTCTCAAAGTTGGAAATAGCAGTGAATTTATGTCATAAGAATTCACTAACTATTGTGGGTCCAAGCATGTAGTTAGAGATTTTTCTACTGAGTCACATTATTATGCAGTAGCGAAGAGCATGTGTCCGATGTTATGGGAGAGAGCTTCAAGCATAAGATCGAATGCTGGTCTAGAAGAGGGATTTTGGGCAGAAGCGATACCCATGGCAGTAATTACCATCAACCTTACATTCTCTAGTGCCACAGATATGAAGATCCCAGAGAAGATATGGAAAAGAGAGCATGTTGATTCATTCTTTAAAGTGTTTGGTTGTTCATCTTATTTAGATGATGAGAGACACGATAAGTTAAAGGCTCAAAAAAGCAAGCACATTTGTTAGGCTACGGATAAGGAGTGAAGAAGTATAGGTTATGGTGAAAAACAACTAAGAGACTTGTGATCAATAGACGTGCGATATTTGATGAGAGGTCTTTGTTGAAGGTGGAGCCTCTATCAAGTGATGACATTGGGAAGATAGAAAATTGCCAAACACATATGGAGCCATCATATTATTTCCATATTCAAAGAGATATGATGATACCATGGTTGATGAGGAGATTGCAAAGGTTCAAACTCTAGATGGAGCTTAAATTCAAGAAAGGCCTTTTAGTTCAATTGGCCTTATTTGCAAGCATATTTACAGCAATGATTCTTCATCTTATGCTTTGAATATTACGGAGCTTGTTGGTGAGTCTATTGATGTTGACTTAGGAAAGTCTAACAAAATTCTTGTGGAGTAGATTAGAGTGGATAATATTGAGTATGTCCTCACTTAATTTGCAGTGGATAAGATGAAGCACATTGTTAAATCTTCGCTGGTCTCTCGTAGCTTATTATCTACATGTTCGTCTCCATTATTGGATTTATTGAAGAATTTTGGTACGTATTCATATGCATTTTGTTTGTTGATATGCATATTACCTTTCTTGTGCTTGGGAAAGATTTGGAACCACTATTTGGGCAATAATGTCCAAACTAGTTCATATTGAGCTTGACAGCATATACCCAACAATTTGTTGAGATGCGATGATGAAGAAAGATTGTTATATTTGAATCAAGATGAAGTATTAAATTTGAATGATTCAAATATTTTTCAAAGAAGAAAAGAACTTAGCTAATTTATATTATCAATCAATCAGGCTATATGTGAAAAACAAAGAGGAAAGTTATTTGTGATTACTTTTGAAAAAGGATACTAATTAATTAGCTAATCAATTAATTACCCAAAGGAATTGTTATTGAAGAAAGAAAAGATTGCTGATGGAGAATGATTCAAGCAGGGAAGATTATGGAAACAAAGATTGCCATTATCCATTTGTATAGGAATCATATCAGGGATAATTGAAAAGATTTCAAGATAATTGGATAATTAATTGTTTTTGCTTAATCTCCAATTAATTCCTTCATTAAGTCTATTTAAATGAAGGAAGTTTATTTTTGCATTGGAATGTTAAAGAGAGCATCCTTAATTATTCTGTTCTTTGGTAAATCCTAATTTCTGCAGCCAAATCAAATTAGAGGTTTTGATCGCAAACAAGTCTTTGGAGAAATTAATTATTCTATTTGTAATTATAGGTTAGTCTCTGCACTTTGCTGCCTATAATTTTGTAATCTCGCTCTTGTATTCGCTTTCTTCAGCAAAATAAAGAATAGTTATTGGGTCAATGGACGTAGGTAATCTACTCGAATCAGGTTATATCTTTATGTTCTATACTCTTCTATTTTTCTTTGTTTGGTGATTATTTTACGTTGAATTGATGGTTGATAATTAATCCACAAGCTAGATCCTTCTTTTGATTACTTCCATGCATAAGCCTAACTACTCCACAACGGTTTGGCAATAGTGCAAATTAGTTAAAATTTCACACAACAAGCAGCTCCATGGAATTTAATAGAAATGTAAAAGAGACTGTCATTTTTTCCTGCAAATTATACAATGAAATTTTGCATTGTTAACAGCGCAATCAACATGGTGTTGTTTCATTCATTGCGTTGTTGAAGTGCAACTTATGTAAATATTTTTAATTTATACATTTTTGCCACGATAACTGGGATTAATTTTATAAAAATGAAATATTTTATACATCTAAATCATATAAACATACTAATGCTTTGGAAATATTATCAGTTATGCGTACTCATATTTTTTGAAATGCTATCAATTTTTGACTTCTTTGTTGAAACTTGCATTTTATAAGCACAAACAACTTTTGTTATTATCATAATTAATTTGATGATTTTACATTTTGATTTATGATGTAGATAACTAATTTTGACTGTTATGAGCTTGTGTATGATTATATTATTGTGAATTTCAAAGGCTAAATTTACAGTATGAAAAGTAAAATGGATCTGTTTAGCTATTATGATAGACAATAATGGTGTTTTCTAAAGTGCCCCTTCCATAATTATTAGCAAAATATTATTATCTTGCAAATACTTGTAGTTTCTTGGATATATATAAATGATTGAAATTTTGCACTATCTATGTTTTTTATCTAATATTTCTCTATAATTTCTTTGATTTTCTATGTTTGATGATTTTTTTGAAAAAATTCGAATTTAGTTATTAGTCATTGAAGCTTGAATAAAAAATTAAGAGAACTGACATATTTTTGCATTATTTTAAGGGTTTTGAAGATAATTTGGTAATTTGGATCTAATATTTTAGAAGGAAGGAGAGAGTTTACATAGTTTCTTTTTATGAAGGAGTGGTCCTCTTAAGAGGAGAGAATTCTTACTTTTATTAACTACATAATCCAAAACCATACGAAAATTTAATGGGAATTATCTATTACAACAAATCGAGATCATCACTTTGATGATCAACAAAAGAGAATGGTAAGAGCGATCAAAAGTAATGTATTTACAAAAATTTGAGCTAATAAAGTTAGTTAGTAAGTGAGAAACTATGGGATGATGTTGTAGGGGATTGGTGTTGTTGTAAGAGAATGTACACTACTACAATAAGAATATACACTGCTGCTAGGCATTTGTGTTGCTACAGGAGGTGATGCTAAAATGGAAGGTGATGTTCCTGCATGTCAAAAGCGAGCTGATGCTCCAAGCTAATAAACGATGTTGCAATAAGGTGCGCACGGGTATATTAGTGAAGTATGATCTATAGATATTTTATCCTTGATGTTTATGCAAGTCTAATATTATTAGGGACTCACATTTTTATGATAATTAGAGATGGTCTGACCCGTTTATTATTTTTATATTACTCAGATTAGACTGAGATTGATGGTGCTGGGACTTTATGGCTTTGGACATGGGATAGCTTGGGTAAAAGTTTATGCCAGTTTATATATATGTTATGGGTCAATTTTTGGATATTGTCTTATGTATTGATGTATCTTATTTGAGGTGTAGATTCATTTTGTATTTTTGATACTTTCCTTAGGCTATGTGTGTGTGTGTGTAAATGAGTCTAGTACACATCTTTGTTGACTCACTTTATGTTATAAGATATATCTTGTATTATATTTATCTCTATGATCTGTGATTCTGTGTTTTGTATTATGTAATATATTATTCTACTTTATTTCAACCAATTTGTCTACTACTTTATACCCAAACTATTTACGTCAATATATGATGATATGAGGTAAAGAATGACGTGATAGTGTTAGCCCAAGGGAATAGATAAAGATGGTCACTCCTATCATGCCTTATTCTCCATATTACTCGATAATATTACTTGTAATATTATTAGGTAATATAGGATTAAAGGTGGAGAATTACATTATAGATCTGAAATATAGGTCTGATGTGTTCAGGTCTTCAATTGAATTACAAGGGGGCATGCTAGAGAATGTGAACTTGCATCAGAGGATGAGTGGGCATACTACTAGCATACGAGAAGGGATGGAAAGAATATTGAGGCTTCCGTGACTTGGAGATAGCAAGGGTGCAAACATGCACAAGGACTGGTGCATAGTGAAAATGGACAAATTGATGCATTTATCAATGCGGAGATGTTGAATTGAAGGAGTGAAAAGCACTACTCGAAGAAAAGCATTAATGAATTGAAGGGCTACTGTCCTCTTATGCGCACATATTGTTGAGTAATACTATTGGCCTGCACTAATGAAGGAGTGAAAAGCATTGCTGAAGTTAATATGTCAGCCATTGTCCAGATATGTATGAGCTCGATCGTTTGAAGCTAAAGCACGTATCCAAACTGAAGGCAATGATCCAGTGGAGGAGCTGAATGGCAGAAGCATGTTTGTACTGCATGCACTTGGAAAAAAACCCTCCTACTACATTTGTACATATATATTATATGCATATAATTATGTACTTTTGTTGATATAAACACATGGAAATTAAAGCTTTTGTTAAAGTAATTAATTCTTATCAATTTGAAAACGGGGTTGTTAATAGATTTATCAACTTTCTTAATTTACATGTTAACATAAATCGGATCTAGATTAGAAAAGGGAAACCATATTTATATAATAACTATTAAACTCCTAATTTCCATTACCAATGTTTTCAATTCGAATTTAACAACCTAGATCAAATAGGGTATGCCAAAATTAACTGTGTGTAATCATCTAACCTACAATATACCCACTCACCTCAAATCCAAGTTTTTCCCTTTGAATCATGTCTGGGATCTACTTCGTTTGCTAGCTCTCCGCTTGATTTGATGTGAAATCTCTTTATTTTTATTTATTTTTAAAGAAGTTTATGATTTGAGAAAGATATTTGAATTTGACAGAATCTAGACGTTCTGCTCTAATTTTTGTAAATTAGGGCTTGGGTCAGTGTTGTATTCATAGGGGTTCAAGCTAACGCTGACTATTCATAATATACAACGTAAATTAGAGTGCTGCTAAAAACAGACGATTAAATTCAGGCCATCGGCTAGTTAAACCCTCATCCTGAAATATCTACCAATCAACTGCTTTATCTTGGGCCGGTCGACCGCTAAGGGTCGACCGGTCATGGTGATGCTGCGACTAGTGGAACTTTCTAATTTAGAATATTTATTTCCAATTTTTTTATTTAATTATTTTTAATCTCAAATTTTAAATTGCGTATAACTTCTTCGTACTTGCTCTTATTTCAAAAGGTTATAAATGAAAATTGATTAGAAAATTATTACGATGCAACAGTGCAATTTCATTGCTAGATTCAGGCTTTGCAAAAATTCCATTTTTTCCTCTTGTTATATTTAAATTAATTATTCTACTAAAGTTTTCTGCTAAAATACCTAGGGTGTTATAGATTTCAAGACTAGGTTCTTTACTTCTTAACCCATGTTATGATGGCAGTGTGCTAGGTAACATTAGATTGGGGACAGTTAAAATTCTATGGTCGTATGTCGACTACTTCAACAAAGAAACCACTTAGGATAGAATAGCCTGGTTGTTGCTCTCTGTTCGATGGTTAGATATAAATCACGAATGTGGAGAGAACTTCAAACCAGACAGTTATGTCCCTAACTGACTTCTATCAGTAGGCGAATGGAAAAATGAGGATGGAGGATGTAGATCTTTCAGACAATAACAATGAGACCTTGCTTTCCACTTAAATTGGACCTTGTGATAATACTGACTATCGACCCAATCGATAGAATAACATCAAAAGGCATGTAAATGTCGTCACCCAATATAGGTCCAAGTATGCTAATTATGCCATTTTGAGCAAGGATATGAAGAAAATATATATTGCTGCCCAAAGCTGGTACAATTTCAAAGACTAAGCTCCTCCGGAGATAGAAGAAGGGAGGAGCCTCATGACAATAGAAAGTATTGCCAGTTCTACAAAATCAATGACCACTCTATAAATGAGTGTCGGGTGCTCAAGGATGAGATTGAAAGACTGACTCGGGAAGGGATTCTTTTAGAGTTTTTTTGAGATCAAGTAGAATAAATAAACAATCGCAATAATGAACCAGCTATACCCCAGCAACCCAACAATGATGTCGCGGCATTGACCAACATCTTGAGCACATTTGAAGGTCCACATGTGGCCAACAGCAGCTGGGGAGCACAATCTCAAAATCTAAAGGAAATGGGTCTAGTCGACTAGTTATATTCCTTAGAGCACCGACTATCCAAAGAAATCAGGCTTGAATTATACAAGCCCATCACTTTCATTATAAAAGATAGAGAAGCAATAACATACCCCCATCACGATCCTATTGTAGTCACTCTTGCAATGGACAACTCAAATGTGCATCGAGTCTTCTTTGGATGGAGGCAGCTTAGTCAACATCAAGTTTAAGCATATCTTTAAGGCTCTCAAGCTTCCTACCTCTAGCCTCACCCTATGCGCCTTGTCGGTTTACAACATTGGGGGTGTAGGCATAATTCCAATGGTTACCATCCTGCTTTTGTCAACATTCAACCAAGAGCCCCTTGCTATAAAGGTTCAAGTAAACTTTGTAGTGGTTGATTTCCCGTTTGCTTATAATCTATTAATAGGATGGACAAAACTTGCTAAATTGGACACTATCATCTCCTGCAACCGGCTCATCATGAATTTTCCTGTCCAAGGCGGGATCGGCGAGATCGAAGGTAATCAGTAGAAGGCTGCGGAGTATTATGGAAACTCCCTTAAACAAGCAAAGAAGGGTATTCTCATGCTTCAACAAGAGCATGTAATGCTCAACGGTGAAAATTTTGAGATACCTATTAAGCCGGTCAACGCTCTAGTTCATGATGAGACCACCCCCAAATATGAAGCGTTAACATTAGTAACTTCCTTTTCCAACAATGTCTTACTTGATCATGTCACAGCAACCAATGATGTGTTGATCGAGAGTACCCTCGAGCCTAGCAACGCTCTTGGTCATGTTGAGACCATCCTTGCCCTTGAAGATATATTAACTAACGGTATTAACCCGAGTGTACCCTCAAGCCCAATAGTGCTTAGGGTCATCTCAGGACCATCAGTCACTATGAAGACTTGGATGGCAAGAATTCGATCTCTATGGCCACTTCCCAAAGGACCAAAGAACTCATCTCTGCATGGAATGAATTAGTCGCACCCCACTGGTAAGATGGGACATCCCACAAAGCAACTCCTATCCTCTCAACACTGTCATACTCATCTGTGAGAGCTAAGGGCAACATGGATACCCCGACTTGAGCATGGACGTTTGCCCTAGCCAAGGATATCATAAAGTGCATGATTTACATGTTGGACCAATGTGACTTGGAAGCAAATATATATCATGATGATGACCCATTTGACATGCGAATGAAGGTCTTAAGCAGTGAGGGTGGGTCAGCTACTCCACTGGAATTGATTTCCAAAGACTGTCGATTCTAGCAGTGGTGTTCAAATCAGCCTAGAACTTAACCCTGAAGTAAGAGATGAGCTGATCATGTTACTACACCTAGCAAAGCAAAGAAGTCTTCTCATGGGGGACGCAAACATGACTGGCATTTATCTTAGGATCATTTACCACGCGCTCAACAACAATCCTAAGGTCAACTTCGTTTGTCAAAAGCATCGATCACTTAACCCTGAAAGGTACCGAACTATCAAAGAAGAGGTAGAGAAGCTATTAGTCAATGTGTTTATTAAGGAGGTAAAATACCCTGGGTTGCTAACCAGATATTGTTAGAAAGCCAAATGGGACACTGAGAACTTCCTTTGACTTCTCCGATCTCAATAAAGCATGCCCCAAAAATAGCTTTCACTTACCTCATATCAATCAACTCATAGACGTATCTAGCAGACATGAGCTTCTTACCTTCATGAATGTTATTCTTGATATAATTAGATTGCCATGCATGGCCTTGACCAAGATCACACCTACTTTATCACAAATGATGGTATGTACTACTAGCCTGCCATGCCATTTGGCTTGCAAAATGTGGGCACGACCTATTAGCATCTCAAAAGGTATATGTTCTCTGAACAGATTTTCGATCCATGGAAATTTATGTGGACGACATGCTGGAAGAGTCTGAAAGAGATGCAAGGTGCGTACATAACCTAGCTAGGACCTTCAGCATACAATGCCGGTACAACATGAAGTTGAATCCAAATAAGTGCTTTTTTACCGTCTGGTCTGATAAATTCCTTGGTTATGTCGTAAGTGCCAAAGGTAATGAAGCTAACCTCGATAAAAGCCAAACCATCAAAGACACACAAGTCCCTAGAACTATGAGGCAGGTATAACTTCAATGGGATGGTTGTAGCATTAAGTTGGTTCATGTCGAAAGTAACCGATCAATGTCTACCTTTCTTCGATCTCATCAAGAAGGGAAAGTCATTCACTTATAGTGATGAATGCACTAAGGCATTCGAGGAGCTAAAGAACTATTCAACCACTCCCCTAGTACTATCAAGCCCGTCGACATGGAGGATCCGTACCAATATCTAACACTAAATGATGACACGGTTAGCACTGCCTTAATCAAAGAAGATAAGAAGGTCCATCGGCTATTATGCCTGTAAGAGTTTAATCAGTCCAAAAACAAGATACACTAAACTACAGAAACTTTCTTTCTCTACCTGCTCATGGCAGCCCGAAAACTTTGGTCGTACTTTTAGGTTCATCCTATCAAATCCTGGACTAACCAACCTCTAAAGTAAGGCCTTAACCGACCCGACACAATAGGTTGACTATTGGTGTAGTCTATCGAGCTTAGATAACATCATATATCATTCCATCCTCTCACTTCTATCAAGGGCTAGGCCATCAACAATTTCATTGTCGAGTGCTTAAACTCGAACAATGGCGAAGAAGAGACCAGCACTAACCAGCAAGCTTAGCGCCTATATGTGGATGGCGCATAAAATGAGAAGAGGAAGGGGATAGAATAGTGCTTATCTCACCTGAAGGGACAAAATTGTGTTTTGAGGTATGCCTTACTTTCAGGATGACTAATAATGAAGTCGAGTATGAAGCTGTCCTGGATTGCCTCAGGATAGCAAAAGAATTACTCATGGAATCCATCCATGTTTCAACAACTCATTATTGGTCGTCAATCAGATCGATGAATGCTTGAAAGTCAAAAGCAAAAAAAGCCTTATATATTGCCGAGGCTAAGAAGGTAATTAACACATTTGTCGAGTTAATGCTGAAGTAGATACCCAAATAGCATAATGCTAATGCCAATTAGTTGGCCAAGGCAGCAAGAAACCTAAAAGAAGTCACTCCTTAGGTACCAAGAACTTTAGGTCATACGTCATTGTGAGCCAAAGGCAATAATAAAAGAAATAGATGGGCTATCTACGTGCAATTAAATGGTTCTCCTTGTTAATTATTTAACAAATGATGAATTTTCTTTCGACCGTAATGAAACTTGAAAAATTATATATCAACCTTCCTAATATACTATCCTGTATGGAAATCTCTATAAATAGGGATTCTTCATACCACTTTAGTGGTACATGTCAGTAGATGAAGTTGGTTGAACCCTAAAAGAGTTGCATGAAGGATTTTGTGGAGATCACGTTGAGGTATAAAGCCTAGTAGGAAAGGTCATCCGATAGGGCTATTATTGGCCTACCATGATAAATGATTCCATGGAATATGTGAAGAAATGTAACTGGTCTCAACAGTTTGCCAAGATCCCTAGAGCTCTCCTACCCTCCTTAACCTCATGAACTCACCACGGCCATTTGACATGTGGAGGATTGAATTAATCGAAAATCTGCCTAATGCCAAGGAAGGGTACAATCATGCCATAGTCATAATTGACTACTTTACCAAATCAATCGAGGCCGAGCCTCTTACTAAGGTCACCGTTAGAAAAATTCCCAACTTCTCATTAAGAATATAGTTTGCCATTTTGATCTACCAAAGAAGATCATCACCAATAATGATATTCAATTTAAGAGCGATATATTTTAAGGCTTCCACTCAAGGAATGAAATGGAGAAGTGCTTCTCTTTCGTTGCCATCCTCAAGTCAATGGACAAATCAAGGCCTTTAATAAAACACTCAAGTCCACACTCAAGAAAAAGCTTGCAAAAGCTAAGGGCAACTAGCTTGAAGAACTGTCACTCGTTCTTTGGTCTTATCCCACTTCCAACCACACTTCAACCAGTCATACTTCTTTCTCTCTATCCTATGGATACGAAGCCATGTTTCTTATAGAAGTAGACATCTCATCACCTCAGCGTCTAATTTCCAAGCCCAAGAAATATGACGAGCTACTCAAGCTCAGATTTGACACTTTAGTAGAATGAAGAGCCAAATCCAAACTCCACACGGAAGCCTGCAAGAGGAAGAGCGCCAAGCACTACAACTCAAGAGTAAAAATTTGACAATTCACTATCAACAACCTAGTCTTATGCCAAGTGTTGTAGATATAAAGAACCTAGCTAAGGAGTGCTTGGCCTAAATTAGGAAGGGTAATATGTTACAAGCACCCAATTGGAAAATTGGGCTTACCACTTCTCTCACCCAGATGAACTAACATTCCTGACTTTAAACCTTATACACCCCCAGGCTTATCATATATAAGCACGGGCCACAATTATAAGGTTATGTTTTGTGAAGAATACAATGAAACTTCAGAGCCAACATTTTTCAACACATTCACCAAGGCTATCCAATAAAGATAAGTTATCATGTGCTCATTATGTTGTGTAGGGACTTTCGACCTTTGCCGCCAAGAATCGCGCAGCTGCACTCCCATCCTTATCGATCGGCTATCCAACGAAGATGAATTCCATGCATTCACTTCCTTGTTAGGGGACTACCGCCCAATTCTTAAGATCGAGTCAGGCCCACCTACAACTCCCAACTAGTAGCATGTCACTATGAAGAACCTTTGAATAGCCCAGGCTATCCAATGAAGGATGAGTTATTATGTGCTTATTACCTTATTGGGAACCACTAACCTTCACTGCCAAGGATAAAGCAAGCCATGCTCCCTTCCTTACCGGTTGGATATTCATGAGGTGAATTTCCATGCATTCGCTTCCTTGGTTGGGAATACCAGGCTATCTAGCAATATTGAACTACCATGCATTAACCTCCTTTCTTATGGACTTACCACGACCTTGCGAGTTTGGTTGAGACTTCTCTCACTATCATGTTAGGTTGCATTAAAGAGCTGATACATGACCATGGCAGTAACATATCCCTCACCTATAATGTCGCTCGTCCCTTATGTAATATGAGACATTATTATTGAAACTAGCAGTGTTACCCCGAGTAGCTCCAAACCCCGACATGCGATGTGCACCGGCATAATAATAAGATGAACCATCTTTCGATTAGAAGTGTGTCACCCGAGAGTACCTTTGAGCCTAACATCGCTCAATGTCATACTTGGACTGCCTGCCACACATTCTTACAATGTGTCACCTAAGTGTACTCTCGAGCCCAATGACGTTTAAAGTCATGCCAGAACCACCTTCCACATAAAATGGTAGCGAGTCACCCAGAAGAACCTTCAAGCAATTCAATGCTTAAGTTTAAGCCTAGATTGTCTACCACACTCTCTTGCGGCATGTCATCCAGAAGAATCTCCAAGCCACTCAATATCTAAGTTCGTGCTGCGACCGCCTAATGATAAAGCAACACGGTGGAGATGACCATCATATTTTGGCCTTGGGATTTAACTAGCAACCAGTTACACAGTCGATGCTCGCATCCGAGTCTATTAACTGGCCTAGCCTATCAATTAAAATTGATCTACTTGATACAAGGTTTGCAAGAATAAGGCACACTCGCTACTCATAAGTTATCCTGCTTTACTAATCTACCATGTGAACAATAACAAGCGCAGATACATATGGGCTATGTCAGCTCCTCAAATTGTAACATCCCTAATTTTATTAACATTATTTAGGAGATTTAATTATAATAAATTAAATATAATAATGTAGATAAGGAGATTGAGGTTGATTAATGAATCAAGTGGTCGTGCATATCTAACCAAATGATAAATGGTTAAGATACTAAACATAAAGGCATTATGGTAAATAGCTGCCCATATATCCTACCCTTATACTATCTCCCTTAGTCATACACATTATACCAAAACAAAAATTTATAACCGTAAGGAAGCAAGGCCGTCCATTATAAAGAAGAAAGAGAAGATCAACTTAAAGCTTAGGACTTAAGCTAAAAGAAATCAATCTCAAACAAACTTCAATTTCCTTATCTAATCAAAGGAGAATAATAATTTCTACATCTCTATTATAGTTTTATCATCATATGGTTTTGGATTTTTGTGCAAATTTATTTTTATGTTATATTGAATGATGATATGCTTGAATTATAATTTATATGGATTAAACAAGGTTGTTAAAAAGGAGATATACACGGTTTTAGGGTAAAACTGAGATGGAATGATTTTTAAATGCCATGGGAAATTATATGTTATAGAAAACATGATTGTAGAAATAGGTTTGAATTTTTATAATTTTCTGAATTAATATGGACTTTATATTAATTTCTAGTGAAGAAAATGACTTATCGGGTTATAAACTATTTACGATAAAATAGCAATTATTTGGGTTTGAAATTTTTATATGTTGGAAAACATTTTGAAATATTTTTTTTGGATTTTTTCCGAACTTTTCCTAAGTGATTTGATGAATATATAAAATTATTCATGGTATGAGACTTAAATGTTTTATATATTTAATTAAGGAGAAAAGGAATTTTATACAACAAAATTATTATTTAATTCTGAAATTAGTGGAAGCACTTTTCTGAAGAGTATTTATTAACTAATAGGAATTTGACAAACAAATGTAGGTTAGTTGAAAAGCTAGTTTTAACTTAAAACAGGAAAATCATGCTTTTAGCATGTTTCAGCCATTTTAGGCATCAAACCTTCCGACCCAAACCTTCCAACAAAGTCGAAATGTTATAACTTTCGACAAGGTCAAATTTCAATGCATCAGATACCAAGTTACTTGCTATGTAATGAATTGCACAAGGTCGATGGGTACTTAGTCGAAAGGTTGGTTGCCACATAGGTTGGGGTATATTTATTTTACAAACCAAAAGCTTACACCTGCTTGCTTTCAAAAAAAGGAGCTTTCGACTTGGTTGCTTTCGACTAGGTAAGTTGTCTAAAATAAAGGTTTTAAACTTTTCGACATAGTCGAAAGGTTACTGCCGCTTTATCATTGTTTTGTTTTGAACCTTCCAACAAAGTCGAAAGATTAGTTGCCGTTTTTTCCAATCTTTCACAATCGTTGCTTTCGACAAAGTTGAAAGGTTTCCTTGTTTTAAAACTAGCCGCTTCTCTCTACTTTGGAAAGGTATCAACTCTTTTAGCTTAGATGATTTACCCTTATTTTATAATTGAAGTATAACCCAAAGCTTTTGAAGGAGTTATTTTAAAGGCAGAGGCCTATTGTTTTAAATTTTTAAAGCTTTCGAAGCAGAGCTTTCAACAAAGTCAAAAAGTTGCTTCCAATATACTCAGAAGGTTTTCAAAGAAGGTTCTCCACATGTTTTAAATTAAACCCAGGGAGTTTTCGAAAGGTTTTCTTTCCAATGGTTTTGAAAGGTTTTCTTTCCAATGGTTTCGAAAGGTTTGAGTTTCAATGGTTTCGAAAGGTTTGATTTCCAATGCCATTAAAAGGTTTGCTTACAAATGGTTTGGAAGTAATGCTTCCACTCTTACTTAATGGTACTTCAACTAATTCGAAAGGTTTCAAAGGAGGGGTTTTAAATTATTATAATGGTTGGAATTTATTGTTTTAAAATTTATGGTTTATGCTTTCGAAAGGGTCGAAAGGTTGCTTTCGAAAGGGTCAAAAGCAAATCTTTTGAAAGGGATACTTTCGAAAGGGTTGTAAAATTGTTTTATTTTAACCTTTTATAATAAATTTTATTTAACCTTGGGGATGCCTGGGTGGGCTTAATGAGTTCAACACAATAGTTGGGGATATCAACACTTATATGTTTTGATAATAACTGGGGATACCAATGTAAATTTTAAATGGATATAACCCAAATTAAGGATACTAATGGGAATAGGTTAATCATGTGGATAGCATGAGATAATTAGTTTCATGTGGATAGCATGAGTTTAATAGCTAAGTGATGGGTTCATATTTATCCTAGGAAAACTATGGGATGTATGATGGATATTCAATATCAAGTTGGAGACAGATAGTCTCCATATGATTGAAGAAGGGTTCATAGTTATCCTCGTAAAACTATGGGATGGTTGATGGATAGTCTCCATATGTTTAATGTAGGGTTTATAGTCATCTTAGGAAAACTATGAGATGTGAGATGGATAGTCAACATTCGCTTAAGTAAAATAAATATAGGATGGATAGTCCCTCTTTAAGGCAAATTAAAATCTACGGGGAAATCCTAAATGTCTGCAAGTATGCATATCATCATAATATTTTTAAAATGTATGTTTTAGCCATTGTGGATGCAAGAGCACAGTGTAAGGTTTTAAAAAAAAATTAGGATACTAGTGAGGGGAAAACCTATCTCCGCTAAGCGGCGTGGTCTCACTGGATATCAAAAGGTATTGAGATGTTAGATTATTATTCATACCAAGCTTAATGTCTGACTCGAAGTTTTTGTTTTCCCCTTAAACTCACGGGTACTCGGTGGATTTTGAGTAATTTGAGATTTAAGGTTCTTGGGTTTCCTTCTTTGACAAATAAAGCTTCCAGAGGCATACAGGAGGCAGATAGTCATTAGAGTTTTCTTTTCCACCATGTGATTTGTTGTAAAGGCAGATTTATTAGCTTTACTATATACTCTGTTCTACCAAGGAGTCATCTTCATATGTCGCTCTTGGCGTATTTGAAATAATTATATTTTGCTAGACGTGATTAACTTTTTGGGGTTATGTAATTAACATCAAAGGTTTTGAATGAAATTTGGAAATGTGTTTTTGAGTTGTCAAAATTTTGCAATATTTTTGTGATATGTATATCAATGTATCTAGCATCGCCTTAATTGTCGCCGAAGATGAATAACTATGGTGACTACAGCATTTGTAGCCATTAGTTTTAGGACTTCAAGTGGGGGGATATTACAAGTTGGTATCGGAGCATAGGTTTATGAAACTTTAAAAGAAAAGTTAAATCTAAAAACTTTTTGAAACATAATCCAATGAATTTAAAAATAAGATCGGGGTTTGGGTTAGCGCTGTAGTAACGTACTTGTATTTGATATAGAGGTAGATATCTAAGTACGTATTCTCCACTCTCTTACACCGTTCTTCGGTATCTTTCTAAGGCTTGTATGAAGATATACGAGAAAGTGGATATGGTAGCAGGAAACGAAAGAGGAAATATAGGTGAAGGAAGCACCACAACCAACGAAAATGCTCGACCTAATACCCAAAGGAACCAAGCTCGACAAGCTAGTGCTAACCAAAATGCTGAGGACAACATTGGTGCTGGAAATCCGCCAGTGGATGCGAGGATAGTGTTTTAGTTGTTGGCTAATCTTTTGCAAGCAGGAGATGCTGGTAATGTTGGAGGAGCTAATCCTATGTTCCAGTTGGATATAACTATGCTAAGCTAAGCTGGTACTACATCAGTCTTGGTGGGAAACCGTTTGTCAGAATAGAAGATGCTGTTGAAGTTGAGAACTGTCTGTTGAATTGTGAAAGGATCTTTATTGTTTTAGGCTTGGATGATGGAGAGAAGAGAAGGCTATACTCTAGATAGCTGCAAGGAGTAGCGCTTCATTGGTGGAACAGTGTGATAGCTAGAGTTCCAAAAGATAAGCTTACATGGGTTGATTTCAAGAGAAGGTTTGAGCAGAGGTGTTTATATGAGGTTGCTAAATCGACATTAATTAGGAAGTTTATGGATCTTGTCCAAGGAGATATGTCTATGATCGAGTATACTGCTAAGTTTGATGAGCTATCTCGGTATGGTTATACTTTGGTTGACATAGAAGTCAGAAGGAATGAAAGATTCATTAGAGGATTCAGGCTAGAGCTAGGCAGAATGATTATGGCCCATATCTGAGATCATTCTAATGTGGTGGTGGAGATGGTCATTCACCATGAGGAAATGCTTGCTATTTTTGCTAGAGAGATGCCAATTGAATCCAAGGTCCTCAAAGGAAGAAGATGAGGTTTTTCAAGAAGAAGATCACTCAGAAAGGAGGAGCGACCAAGAAAGGAAAAGCAGATATAGTTTGCTAAAGTGTGATAAAAAGGATCACTATGCAAATGAATGTCGTCCGGGAGATGCAAGGTTGGTTATGGGGAAGCAAAATGTGCAATGCTATAATTGCAACTAGATGGGACCATCATCTTCTACACCAACTGCTGCTACTGAGAAAGGAAAGTCTATGATGGAAGGTGTGCTTTTGATTCATAGCATGCTTGTTAGCGTATTGTTTGATACTTGAGTATCGCATTCATTTTTATCTTAGTATTTGGTCGATAGGTTATGTGTAGAACCCACATACCTTACTACTTCCTTAAGGGTTGTAAATCCAATAAGAGGGTATGCAACTCTTGGGATGAGATGTGACTAGTTAGAACTTTATTTGTTAGGTCATAAGTTTGTATGCAGTTTGTAAGTTTTTGATTTCTTAGATTTCGAGATCATTTTCGGTATGGATTGGTTGGGTAAATATGAGGCTAGGATATTTTGCTAGAATCGGAAAATGTCATTGACGCACCCAGATAGTCATAATCGAATCATCTTCTCAGTGGGGAATTAAGAGTGTTTGCACTTTGTTAAGTGCCATGGAGGTTGGAGATGAGCTTAATCAGGTTCGTGTAGCGAGGGAATTTGCAGACGTATTTGAGCCGGTCATTGGATTACCCCCGAAACGAGCTGTTGAGTTTCAGATAGACCTTGTACTGAGAGTTGAACTTGTCAGTAGACCACTTAGCAAAACGACACTGATAGAAATGAAAGAATCGAAGGTGCTGTTGGTGGATCTAGAGGGAAGGAATTTTATAAGACCAAGCAGTTCACTTTGGGGAGCAGCCTCGGTGTTCGTGAAGAAACCCAACGGATTGTTAAGAATGTGCATCGACAATCGTAAGTTAAATGAAAGGACAATCAAGAATAGGTACCCTCTGCCAAGGATAGATGATCTTTTTGATCATTTGAGTGGAGCAAGAGTATTTTCCCAATTAGATTTGGCGACAGGGTTCCATCAGTTGAGAGTGGCGGAGAATAGCATTCCTTTAACGATATTTCGGACTAGATATGGATCGTATGAGTGGTTGGTAATGCCATTTGGATTGATTAATGTGCCGCTTTCTTTGTAGCTTTGATGAACCAGGTTTTTCGAGAGCACTTGGATAGGTTCGTATCGGTATTTGTAGATGATATTTTGGTGTACTCTAAAGATGAAATAGAGCATGAGGTTCATCTTAGAGTGATGTTGGAGACATTAACGCAGAATTGGTTGAAGGTGAAGTTTTCCAAGGTTCACTTTTCGAAGAAAGAGGTTAAGTTTCTTAGTCACGTGGTTTCTGATGAAGAATTGGTAGTCGATCTGTTAAGATCGAAGCTGTCAATAATTAGTAAAGGCCAGAGACGGAAGCCGAGATTAGGAATTTTCTTTGACTTGCTGGATATTACCGGATATTCATCCAGGATTTTTCGTGGATAGCAGCGCCTTTGACTAAGTTGACCAGGAAGGAAATGAAGTTTGTTTGGTCTGAAAAATGTGAGGAAGCATTCCTTAAGTTAAAGCATTTGTTAATCAATGTTTTGGTGTTAGTAGTTCCAAATGGTAAGCAAAGGATGGTAGTATACGCTAACGAATGTGATACAGGACGGGGAGCAGTGTTGATGCAGAGGGGCAAAGTTATTGCCTATGCATCTAGGCAGCTTAGACGGCACAAAGTCAGATATCTTACTCATGACTTAGAGTTAGCTACGATGATATTTGCCTTGAAAATTTGGAGGCGTTATCTTTTAGGAGAGAAATTTGAGTTGTATACCGATCCTAAGTCATTAAAGTATTTATTCTCTTAAAAGGAGTTGAATATGAGGCAGCAGAGATGGCTGGAATTTTTAGCTGCTTATGATTTTGGAATAGAGTATACTCCTATAAAGGGAAATAAGGTGGAAGATGCTCTCAGTAGAAAATATCAAAATTTGGTGTTAGCGATGTTGGCAGAATGGAAGGATCTAGAAGCTTTAGCGAGGTGTGGTGTGCAGTTAAGGTCCACTGCTAGTTCTAGTTAGGGTACTACTATGTTACCTTGTTTAGAAGTTCACGCAGTGCTGATCAAGAGGATAGCTTCTAAGAAAAGAGAAGATCTAGTTTTAACCGAGAGGATTAGAATACCTAAGGAAGGATCAAAGTTCGGTGACCTAAAGCAATTTGTTCTTGACCAAAGAGGATGGTTGAGAAAGAAGGGATGGCTCTGTTTTTCGAATGTAGAGAACTTAAAGAGGGAAGTTCTAGCGGAATGTCTTCGATCGATGTTTACGATTCATCTTGGAGGAACCAAGATGTATCAAGATATGAAGATGAGCTTCTATGGGAAGGTATGAGGAGGGATGTCAGATTGTGGGTTAGACAGTGTGTGAACTGTCAACAAATGAAGGCCGAACATCAAAAACCGAGTGGGTTACTTCAGCCTTTAGATGTTCTAGTCTGGAAATGAGATTCGATATCGATGAACTTTATAGATGGGTTGTCAAGGTCAAGGAGAGAAAATGAAAGCATATGGTTATTGGGGACGACCAAAAGTGCCTGTTTCATTTCGAAAAAGTCAACTAGAACGACATCTATTTTGGCTAAGTTATTCGCGAAAAATATAGTTAGACTTCATGGGATTTCTAGTAGCATAGTCAGCGATAGATATGCATTATTCACTAGCGAATTTTGGAGGAGTCTACAAGAGGTATTAGGTACTAAGCTCAAGATGCGTACATCATATCCTCCACAGACGGATGGGCAGAGAAAGAAAGAGAGTCAATAAGGTACTCAAAGATTTATTGAGAGCTTATGTATTGGATTTTGATGAATCTTTGGAAGATCACCTACATTTAATTGAGTTTTCCTGTAATAATGGTTATCAAATTAGTATACGAATGGTGCTTTTTGATGCTTTGTATGGAAGACCGTGCAAATTGCCAGTATGTTGGTTGGAGACTGGAGACAGATTGGTCTTAGGTCCAGATTTGCTTAGAGAGGCGTCAGAAAGAGTTAATCCGAGGACGGATGAAGGAAGCTCAATCCAGGCAGAGAAGGTACACAAATAAGAGCCATAAAGACCTAGAGTTCTCAGTAGGAGATAGGGCTTTCATTAAAGTATCCCAATGAAGGGTGTGGTACAGTTTGGAAAGTTGGGAAAGCTGGCCCTAAGATATGTTAAACCATTCTAGATTATAGAAATGAATGAAAAGCTTGCATACAGAGTAGATTTGCCGAGCAGCTTGGCAGGTGTTCATAATGTATTCCATGTGTCTCATCTTCATAAGTATGTATATGATCCAGAGTCTACCATTCATCAGACAGAGTTAGAGGATTTAGCAGTATAGCCTGATTTGACTTTTGTTAGACAGCCCGTCCGGGTTGTACCGAGAGATGAGAAGTGACTGAGGACCAAGACAGTCAAGTTGGTTAAAGTTCAACGGAGTGACCACGAGAAAGACTATACTTGGGAGACTAAAGAGAGGATTTGAGAGGATTATCTTGATCTGTGTTGATGGTATGTTTATATTAGACTTATATAGATTGTTGCTAGTCTGGTAGGCTAGTAGGGTTGTTAGGAAAATGTTACAGATGATTGCTATGGTTGCTAGTTAGTCCTTGCTGAATTTCAAGGACGAAATTCTTTAAGGTGGAGAGCCTATAACACCCCTAATTTTATTAACATTATTCAAAAGATTTAATTAGAATAAATTAAATAGAATAATGTAGATAAGGAGATTGAGATTGATTAATGAATTAAGTGGCCGTGCTTATCTAACCAAATGTACTTATAAATGGTTAAGATACAAAACATAAGGGTATTAGGGTAAATAGTCGTCCATATATCCCACCCTTATATTATCTTCCTTAGTCATACATTTTCATTTTATAAAAACAAAAATTTATAACCATAAGGAAGCAAGGCCGGCCATTAGAAAGAAGGAAGAAAAGAGAAAATCAATATAAAGCTTAGGATTCAAGCTAGAAGAAATCAATCTCAAACAAACTTCAATTTCCTTATCTAATCTAAGGTGAAAAATAATTTCTAAATCTTTTTTTTAGTTTTATCATCATATGGTTTCGTATTTTTGTGTAAATCTGTTTTTTAAAATGATGATATGCTTGAATTATGATTTATACAGATTAAACAAGGTTGTTATAAAGGAGATATACCCGGTTTTAGGGTAAAACCGTGATGAAATGATTTTTAAATTTTGTGGGAAAATTATATGCTGTGGAAAAACTGACTATGGAAATGGGTTTAAATTTTCATAATTTTTTTAATTAATGTGGATTTTACATTAATTTTCTAGTGAAGAAAATGATTTATTGGGTTATAAACTATTTACGGCTAAAATTATAATTATATAGGTTTAAAAATTTTACATATTGAAAAACATATAAAATAGAATTTTTTGGTATTTTCCTAGATTTTTCCTAAGTTATTTGATGAATATATAAAATTATTTAAAATATGGGACTTAAATATTTTATATATTTAATTAAGGAGAAAAGGCAATTTATAAAATAAAATTATTATTTAATTCTGAATTTTATGGCAGCACTTTTCTGAAAAGTATTTATTAACTAATAGGAATTTGACAAACAAAAGCAGGTTAATTGAAAAGTTACTTTTTAAGTTAAAACAAGAAAATCATGGTTTTAGCATGTTTCGGCCATTTTAGGCATCAAACCTTCCCGACCCAAACCTTCCGACAAAGTCGAAAGGTTATAGATTTCGATAACGTCGAAGTTCAATGCATAAAGTACCAAGTTACTTAGTACGTAATAAGTTGAACAAGGTCGAAGGATACTTAGTCGAAAGGTTGGTTGCCAAAAAGGTTGGGGTATGTTTGTTTTACAAACCAAAATCTTACACCTACTTACTTTTAAAGAAAGAGCTTTCGACTTCGTTGCTTTCGACGAGGTCAATTATCTAAAATAAAGGTTTTAAATCTTTCGATAATGTTGAAAGGTTACCGTCGGTTTATCATTTTTTGTTTTGAACTTTCCGACATAGTCGAAAGGTTATTGCCGCTTTTTGCAACCTTTCGAAGTCATTGCATTTGACAAAGTCAAAAGGTTTCCTTGTTTTAAAACTAGCCGTTTCTCTATGCTTCAGAAAGGTATCAAAGCTTTCGACTTAGATGATTTACCCTTGTTTTATAATTGTAGTATAACCCAAAGCTTTCGAAGGAGTTATTTTAAAGGCAGAGTCCTATTGTTTTAAATAATATATTTTAAAGCCTTTGAAGCAGAGTTTTCGACAAAGTCAGAAGATTGCTTCTAATGATGTCGAAAGTTTTTTAGAGAAGGATCTCCATGTTCTAAATTGAACCCAGTGAGTTTTCGAAAGGTTTGCTTTCTAATGGTTTCGAAAGCTTACTTTCCAATGGTTTCGATAAGTTTGCTTTCAGACGGTTTCGAATGGTTTGAGTTCCAATGGTTTCGAAAGGTTTGATTTCCAATGCTTTCAAAAGGTTTACTTACAAATTTTTTAGAAATTATGCTTCCACTCTTACTTAATGATACTTCAACTAAGTCAAAAGGTTTTGAAGGAGGGGTTTTAAAATATTATAAAGGCGGGAACATATTGTTTTAAAATTTATGGTTTATGCTTCCGAAGAGGTTGAAAGGTTGCTTCGAAAGGGTTGAAAGCAAAGCGTTCGAAGGGGATACTTTCGAAGGGGTTGAAAAATTGTTTTTTTAATCTTATAAAATCAATGTTGTTTAACCTTTGGGATACTATGGTGGGCTTAATGAGTTCAACACAATAGTTAGGGATACCAACACTTATATCTTTTGACAATCATTGGGGGATACTATGTAAATTTTAAATGGATATAACCTAAATTAGAGATACTAATGCAATAGGTTAATCACGTAGATAGCATGAGATAATTAGATTCATGTGGATAGCATGATTTAAATAGCCAAGTGATGGGTTCATGGTTATCCTAGGAAAACTATGGGATGTATGATGGATAGTCAACATCAAGTTGGAGATGGATAGTCTCCATATGATTGAAGAAGGGTTCATAGTTATCCTAGAAAAAGAATGGGATAGTTGATGGATAGTCAAGATCATGTCGGGTATGGTAGTCCCTATATGTTTAATGAAGGGTTTATAGTCATCCTAGGGAAACTATGAGATATGAGATGGAAATTACACATTGGCTTAAGTAAAACAAATATAGGATAGGTAGTCCCTCTTTGAGGTAAATTAGAATCTAATAGGGGAAACGGAAATCCTAAATGTTTGCAAGTATGCATATCATCATAATATTTTAAAAATATATGTTTTAACCATTGTGGATGCATGAGCATAGTGTATGTTTTTTAAAAGGTTTTAGGATACTAGTGATGGGAAAACTCATTCCGCTAAGTGGCGTGGTCTCACTAGATGTCAAAAAGGATTAAGATGTTAGATTATTATTCATACCAGGCTTTATGTCTGACATGTAAATTTTGTTTTCCTCTTAAACTCTCGGGCCCTCAATTAGTTTTGAGTAGTTTGAGATTTAAGGTTCTCAGGTTTCCTTCTTTGGCGAATAAAGCTTTCGAAGGCGTGCAGGAGGTAGACAGTTATTAGAGTTTTTCTTTTTCACTATGTGATTTGTTGTAACAACAGATTTATTAGCTTTACTATACACTCTGATGTACCAATATGGCATCTTCATATGTCGTTCTTGGCGTATTCGTAATAATTATATTTTGCTGGATGTGGTTAACATTTCAGGGTTATGTAATGAACATCGAAGGTTTTGAATGAAATTTGGAAATGTGTTTTTGAATTGTTAATTTTTTTCATATTTCTATGATCTGTGCATCAATGTATATAGCACCGTCGCATTTTGTCGCCGAAGGTTAATAACTATGGATGACTGCAGCATCCATAGTCGTTAGTTTTGGGCCTTCAATTAGAGGGATGTTACACAAAGTATGCTACCCTACAAGCTATGCACATAAAAACAAGAGCAAACAAAATAGCAAAGTACTAGGAAAGTTTCATAAAATGAATTATATTCATTCACAAAAATGTGGGGGAACATAGCCAGCCTTACTAGGTTTAAAAAATTAGGTAAGAAAAAATATCTAAAAGCCTGGCTCCTCAGTTGGCCGGGTCAAGATGTCCAGTCGCTCCTTGGTTAGCATAGCCAAATCCAAAACCTCTGCCACCCTCATTTCCTTAGCCACCTTTGCCCAGGCTTGGAAAAAGCTACAACATCACACTTTTTGATGGAATTTGGATACTAATAGTTTTCCTTGAGCAGGATCTTTACCACGTTCCTCGTTCCATTTTACGACTTGCCCTCCTCTCCCTTCCTAGTATCGGCTACGTTTGCGTCAGTCCGGCACTCGGTTGTGTATTTTGTTAGGTCGGCCCGAAGCTGGTAGACCTCCTTCTCCACTTTGTTCGCCCTCTCCTTAGATCCATCACCTGTTCTACCTTCTTAGCCCTCTCCTAAACCTTGGCCGTCCCCCGCTATGACTTATGAGCTACCTCGGCTACCTCCTTGCTTGCCCTCTCGACTGCCTCCTGAGCCCTGGTAGCCTCTGTCTAAGTTGTCTACCAAGCTTCCACCTCGGCCTTCAAGACATTTTAAAGCTTTTACACATCCCTTGGATGCGCATATAGCAGTACCCGACCAAATAAAAAGAACAAATTAGAATAACCAAGTCAAAGGGGATGATTGAAATTAGTAACTTACTAATAAGGAATTCTGGGTTTTAAGTCTATCACATCTTCTAAGGAATGCTGATTCAAACTAGACCGGAGATGATGGGGGTAAGAGAGAGTCTCTATTGATATAAGTTGGATAGCAAAAATCATTCGCTCCATGTTAGCTGCATTCTTAGCATTAGGGAGCTCCAGGGTAACCTGCCCCCATGGTGTAGAATCCCATCGATGTTCAGCTCCCCCATATCATAAATGTTAAAAAACTTCTTAAAATGCAAGGCCACCTCAACTACCAATGATGGGTAAGCCGCATCTTTCTTTCTCTTCTTCGTGGTCTCAGTGAACAGCTAGAGCAACTTCATAGGGATGAAGGACACATCGATAGCCTCCAAATGTGTTCGAGCACAAGAAGGGCCTACTGCACAACAGGCGCAGTAACGCGATAGCGGCGGTAACAACTTTAGTCATCGAGGCCAGATGATTCCCACGTTAAAAGTATCAAAGCCCGACCGTTGCAACAAAGAAGAAATAAGAGTCAGCCAAGATTCAAAGTAAAAGAAGACAAGTGCAAGCAAATTATAATTTTCACCGGCTCGGCCCCTATTTCTTACAAGGGGCGGACATGATATGACCGAGCTTCCTACAATAACTTGGTCCGTCCCTACACGTGGCTCGCCAAGAGACCCCATTTCATATCTAGGATATAATGGGTCGTATGTAGGAATTTGCCCGCTGGAGGGACATGCATCCCTACTGCTTCACCAATGCTTTTTTCTTTTGAGCTTAACTCTGTGTCCCACTCCTCAGGCAGCGGCTTATGACAAGGGACCGAGGTGTCAACTAATTATTATGTGTCAAATTCTTCCAACTACAGCGTCGATACAATATCACTTAATTTTTCAAGATCAAAATGCTGCCACTCTTCAGGCTCCTCACCCATGACAACGTCATGTATCCCCGATTCCCACTCGTGACAGCATTGATTAAGAAATGGATTTTGGAATGGTCCTGTTTTGTTGTGACCGCCATCTTTGTCACCTTCTTCTTTGGGGTAGCCCGCTCTTGGCTTCCCAACTATTGCTTGGTCCATCCTAATGAACTCAACCTGGTAGAGGTTGTCATTAATCACCAAAAGTATCAAATCATGGCACTAAGCGGTGGCCATCTTCAGTCGATTCACATTTTCATTCAACATAATGAAAGCGATGTCAACATAAGCAAAGGACTCCTCTATCAATAGGCAAGTTAAGCAAAGGGAGGCAAAGAAAAAGATGAAGTAAATAAAAAGAAGCGAAGAATTGCTAGGAATTTTGAAGGTTAGGTGCTTGAGCCTGGGATTGATCCTATGAGAAACAAAAAATTATCTTGTCATCCAACTAGAGGTGGCTTAGCTAAGAACGCCCGAGAAAGTCACAGGCTTAGTGGTAGTAAGTGCTGACTGGATACCCAGCTTCTTTATACAGGTATAGGATCATCTTAATAAAGTTAAAGGCTGAGCATCGTACAAGGAGCATAGACATCGCAAAAGTACCAATATCTTCTAGTAGTTAGCTAACCGGGGGTAAGACTGTATGCACTAAGGATTAAGACAAAATAAGGGTGGAGGGGCAACACAACCCCCACCTTGAGGTAGCCTAAAGAGAAAGTGAAGTAGCCTAGAGAAGAGTGATCAGGGCAGCCGGTGGAAGTGGGTATCAAAACATCATATGTTACATCCATGGCTAGCCAAAAGTTTGCCTAGATCAATCTTTCCGCTTTCTAGCTTTAAAACTTTGAGGCTAGCTGCAACACCAGAAGTCGATTTGTGGGTATATATGGATCCAGAAGCGACCATCTAAAACATAAGCGACCTGATTTAGTCAAAACTATGATACCTTAGCTCAACACCATATCAAGATGAAAGCTTGGTGATTGTCTCCATGGTATGCCTGGGCCATGCACCCCATGAAGGCCTGCTTTCAACTCAAACTCGTAATCCAAGTAACATGCCTTACGACCCCCTATTCATTACTCTATTTTATTGTTAAAGCCGATAGTCAAGGGATTGGGCCTATTAATGACCCGTTAACTTTATTGTCAATGGTATCATTATATAACATTTACAAGCCTATTACAGTCCATTAACATCGATCGAACACCGCTGACATAGCATCGATGGTCGATCGATGTCCAAAGATGGCCGGAAAAGTAGATTCTGACCAAAGCAAACAAAACATTATGACATATCAAGCACTAAAGAAAATATAACATCACAAAATGAAAAATAGAGAATAGAAAAGGCATTAAAAATACAAAAGTTTCACAAGCTTAGCTGTGGAAATGGCACCTAATGCAGCGGAGAAGCAGGCAAACCGATAGTCAAAGGAAAGAAAAAGAAATAAGATGAGGAAATAGAAGAGAATAGAATGGAAAAGAAGAAAAAGGAAGCATCAAATAACCAGATTACCTGTCGCGTATCTCACTTCGCATTAGAGTAAATATAATAATCAATAAAGGTATAAAACAATAGAGATAGTATTAACAATGTGAAATAATCATCTGAATAAAGCTCCACCAAGTTATACAACATCATGATAGATTTTATACAATGGGAAAGTAAATCCAACCGGTTTATTGTTTCATAATAGAAAATCAACATTGTTAAGGCTCCACAGTGTCACACGGCAGAAATATAATAACAAACATACATATAAGTATAGATAACCGCCACCTCCTGTCGCTCTACCTATAGAACTCAATAATCATCTACCTACTCTCAATCTACTCATTTAAGAGTACTCGAGATAATAAGAAGCAAAACATAAAACCTCGGGTCAGACAACAATCTGGTGTGAGGGATATCAAATCTCAAAATATTATAAAACTCGATAATATACGAAATAGAGGGCGTACGAAACCATACTCGATCTATTCCTACAACCACGGAGTCAACACATAAACATAAGTAATATGCTACTCTATAAAATTGTAAAAAGGGTATTCCATACTCAATATCCATCTAGTGCTTAGGTATCTCCACCTATAGTCCATACTCCATACTAAGTAAGCTTCAGGTATCTAGGTATCACCATCCATACCTACTCCACACTAAGTCAATTAAGGGTATCTAGCTATCCCTACCACAATACCTATCAGTGTGACATACCTAGGGTGATAGGTGACTAGTGAGCAACCATAACAAACATAGCACTCATCAAACAAACTAACTGTCACCCAATGTGGCAAATATATGATGACTCATATGACCATCGAAGACTGTCAAGGATTAGTGGAAATCCCGGTTCTCAATTGTGTTCACCATACTCACCGGTTAAAAACCCCACATGGTTATCTCTTGTGATACCTTTGTACCACCGACCTAGACCTTACCGGTCCAAGTAAAGACTAGCGCTACCTACCCTCGAGTGCCCCCGTAGATAGTACTCTTGCTTTGAACACAATCAAAATACTCTGAGTCATCAATGATCCCTAGGCACAAACAAATCCATCAAGCCCTACCCATTCGATACAGATACGATCCCTATTGGCTGACTAGAATTTCTAGTCATGAGCTCTAACACTCAATCCAGTCCACTATCTATAGGCTTGCTCCAATTTGAGATGCCTTCCTTGATGCTGCTCTCTAACTGAGCTCCTGATCGAAGAACCCTACTATCATGCCATCCAAACCCCGAGATCTAACATGATCCATACAGTCCTGATACTATTATCCCATAGTCTACTACATACATTATCGGGTCACTATCCGAAGTATCAGACTACCAGCTCAAAGCACCACATCCCTGCCTCACCATCGAAAATCACCAGGTCAAAGCACCACATCTGTAACGACCCATAAATTTACCACTTTTAATGGAATATTTAATTTATCTAAATATTCAATGTAAAATTTTAAAACTAAAAAAAATCACGTTTTATACGATAAATAAGAATGAAAAACTTATTTTTGATATTGAATAAAGTTTTGGTATTTCCATTGTAAAATTGACAAAAGTCAAATTCTAATAAAGAAGATAAATATTCAAGAAATTTGTTTAAAGGATAAATAATTCCTTTTAAATATATATATATATATACACACACACATATAATTGATATCAAAATCATATGATAATAATAGTAATTTAATTTATAATGGTTTGATAAATATATAAAACTTGTTTTATAAAATTGACAAATTTCGTCGCATACCGATAAATCGATGTCGTGTTTTTATAAGAAGATTTGGTATTGTTTTATATTATTTTATAAGTCAAATATACTTTTTTTAATTATTGAATATAATAACAAATTAATTTTGACGTTTGGTTTACATGAATAAATAGTTTAACAAAAACGTCAAAATGTGACCATAAAACGTTTTGTCGAAAATCAACGTTTTGTTCAAAATAAATTGCCGCAATGTTATCGCATCTTTATTAACATGTTTTAACATATATATTACAAATTTTAATAACTAAAAATATTTTCTTTTACCAAATAAGATTAGAAAACTTTTAGAAGTCATTTGTAAAAGTAAGTAAGAATTGACAAAAGTAAAAAAAAAGTAAACATCAAATCAAAGCCAACATAATTATGATATTCTTACTTAATATTTAAGTGACTAAGACATAAAGTAAGGATGTGAAAGTTGATGTTAAGTGTTGTAAAAGTGGATATTGCTCTAGGTTGAAGTAAGGTTAGTTTGGTAATTTGGAAAGAGGTTATTTTAGTCAATTTACCACTTCCTTCTTTTTCTATAAATACCCACCCCTTCTCACTTTCATTCACATTTATTCTTCTTCTTTCTCAAGCTTATTCACCTTCTTCATCTTCTCTTTGATGTCTTCCAAGCCATAGAAAAAAAATTAGAAAGAAATAATATATATTTACAAAATATTCAAAAGAAATCAATGTTCATTCTCTTCAAATCAGACTCCTCTTTTCTTCATATTTTACTTGTTCTTCTCTCGGCCATAAATTCTCCAAAAATGAAACAAAATGCAAAATTATTTCTAAAAAATCATGTATTTTTTCAGTGGCTACAAATTTCATGTTGACCACTTTGTCTCATTCTAAAGATAACTATATAAAAAATACACTTCTTTCTAGTGCATTTTCTGGCCTAAATTTTAAGCCAGAGAATATGCCATTTTGTTTTGATCATATCTGACCCAAATTAAAAAATTATTTTTTACAAACCATATGAAATTTTAGTGGCTACAACTTTTATGTTCACTTTTTTCATTTTTGAGGTTTGTTATTCCTGAACCTCAATTCTTTGAAGTGCATTTTCGAGCTTCATTTTTGTCAATCCGACAACATCACTTCTTCATTCTATCGTATCTTCCCCAAAACTAATCAAAATAAAGTGATTATTTTTTATACTCAAGAGAAAATAATTTTCAACAACTTTTTCAAATTTTGACAGTAAGAGAGTCAAAAACAAGAGAGAAGATGACCTATTTTTGGGGTCTAATTTTGAGAATTCAAGGTCAAAGCTCCGCCACTTCTTCTCTATATTTTTGGCCCACCTCCATCTCAAGCCTTGTCCGAGAACTTCGAAGTAAAGGAAAAAATTTCTAGTGTTTAAATGGAGTATGGATTAATTAGTGAAGTGTTGGTTGATTAGAATGTTGGTAGGAAGTTTATCGCTTTGGTTTATGGTGAGAAACTCTATTTAACTTCTCTATTTATATATATACATGTTTGATGATGTGTAGCAATTACTATGGAAGTTTATATATGCTTTGACAATCAAGTATTGATTGTTTGATATGACTGTTAAATTTTTTTACCAAGTCACGTTAATATACGTCGATAAGCACAAAGGAAATCACTTTCCTTTTGAAAATGAAATGGCATATATGGAATGCTTAAATCTTTTGGAAATAGTTTTAAAATGACTTAAAAATGTTTTATAAACATTTGAAATATTTAAAAGAATAAAGAAATAAGATCAAGATTTCATCTTGTATATTTTAAAATATGTCCAAATCAATTTTCCAGAAAAATCGCGCCTTTTGTAGTAAAGTGACCAAAGTTTAAAATTGATATTTTAAATGTTTTAAAAATATAAAATAAATTCTAAAAATATTTTAAAAGTGATTTAATTTGAGAATATGGATATTTAAATTATATAAAAGTCATTTTGAAGAATATAGCTTTTAAAATACTATTTGCATCACTTTTTGCAACACTTTTCACAGCAGTTTTTAGTAACTTTTGAAACGTAGTTTTAAACTTAACATATATTTTGTGAATGATTTTAAAATAATAATAATTCATTTAAAGATGATTTGGAAGTTTTAATAAGAGTTTGAACAAATGGTTAAGATGAATTGTTTATACCACTTAAACAAAAAGTGAAGAATATTAAATGTAATAACAAGCTAATATGCGAAAATGACTAGTATGTTTGTCCCGCATATGAGATCTAGGAAGATAAAACAAGATGTTTAACTAAGGTTAGGGATGGAGCAACCAGTGCCCTGAAATTACTTGGCCTATGTTTTCTTTTTTTAGGCGAGGGGTGGAACAGATCGAAAGGAAAGCTCGGATGCTCTAAAATAAAAAGATTGTATTAAGTTTCTGAAATAGTAGAAGATTGGTATTATCCAAAAATTTAAGCAATCTCCAAAGTGAGTAAATTACGACTTGGATTGCATAGTGATAATCTTCTTGTATTTGGTATTAAAATTCATTTGGTATTAAAATTCGAAGAGGGAACTCGTCCTATTTGTGGAATTTGAAAGGTGAAAGGTGATTTCACAGTTATTTCATCCATAGCATTTATTGAATACGGAAATTAATGTTGAGTAAAATTTGAATGAATTCTATGATCCTATTTACTCAATAATGTGTGCTAAGATTGATTTTAAGGTTTATTGTAAATGATGTCTTAAATATCATTATTTTTGATCCGTCTAAAAGTTGAGAAATTTGGATCAAAAGTTAAGTGAAGGAAATTGAAATATTATCCAAAGAAAAAGAATGAATTGCTTAGAATTACTCTAAGACAAAATAAAGAGGTTTCGAAATCATCCGTAAACCCCTTCAAACTAAGTTTAAAAATAAAACATGTTGGAGATAAAGATTGTTGCAGACAAAGATATTCATGATGTAGGATTACTTACCATTAGTCCCTGGAGGTGAAATTTACCATATTTAAAGTGGCAGCAGTACTCTGTTATGAAAATCTTCGATTTGCAAGAATATGGTTTGAAGTTAAGAAAGAAATCTTTGATTAAGATTCAATAAATGATTTGAGAATATTTTTCCTAAGTTAAAAGTTATAGCTTGAATATAAGAAATCTTTGGTTAAGATTTAATGAATGATTTAGAAAAGTTTTCTTAAGTAAAGGAGAAAATTATTTGGAATTATTCCAGGATTTAAGAAAGGTTTAAATAAACCAAATGATTTGATAAATGAGGCTTAATGATTCCATATGCTCTTGAAAAGAAAATGGAATAAATTAAAAGAATATATCTAAGAAAGATATTTTATAATAGATGAAGTAACTGATTGATGATTGATTCCACATATGAACTTAACAGCTTTTAAATCGATAATTGGCTTTAGAGGAACCGAGGTCGGATTTGGGTGATTCTATTCAAAAACCACTTCGAAGCAATGTATACATTCGAATGTGAAGACATGTTGAAGATGATGATTATTGAAGACCGTGGATCTTCATAGCGTGAGGACTGCTTGTTGAACATGTTCTGGGTGGATCCCATTATAGAATTATTTAAAGCAGCGGTCTCCTCGTTGTGGATTTTTTGGATTTCAAAGACTACTCGCTACTAGTGGTAGTAGGAGAGTGCCTTCGGTTTGTCCTGTTCCTGAACAACTTGTATGGACGTTTATCTGACATTGCATTTCTAAAGATTGCGTACATTGATTTTTACAAATGTACATCAGTAGTGGCGGAGAAGGCAACTTCACTTAGCTTAACACCCTCCTTGTGACGTACGAGCTTAAGGGTTGTATTTTTGTGGAAGGCAATTAGTAATCAATGGAAATGACAATGTAGAATTCAAAGATGTGATATGTGCTATGTGAAAAGGTAATCGTAGCCTCGAGCCTCATCAACTAGAAATGACCGAAATAAGGTTAGATGCAGCAAGGCTAAGTGGGTCATTCCCAATTAGGGTATTATCATCCCCTTCTAGATATATTTCTTCGTGCTATGACATTCGAGATGTAAATTAATATGGTTTGTATGCTCGGACGTCCAGTTTAAAGGTCGGTAAGGCCGAAGGATGACATATTCGGTACTATCTAGTTACAGAGGTAGGCCGGTCTTATGTTGGTAGAGGAGCTTTGTGATGGTTCCTCGGGACATCTATCTAAAGGTGTATCCATCAAAAGGTAGTCCCTTCACCTGGTCATTTTTATGGAAATCCATTCTCCAATAAGAACCTATGGACTTGATCGTAAACCTATTATGCAGGAATTTAATCAATGCAACAATTTCGGTTAAGATTGATAAGTTTATTTGCAAATGTTTTCAAAGAGGAGGTCATTAGAAGTAATATGAAATGTTTTGATATAAAGGTGTTTTTAGTTGTCATAAGGTAAAAACCTGTCCATTTTTATGTGTGGGCATGGCCTTATATGATACTCTTTATTTTCAATGGATTTTATTCAAAGGGTGATATATGACACTGTTATTTATATTTGAGTTTCTCACGCTGGTTTATCAAGCCTGATCCGGGTGTTTTCAATAGTCGGGTCAGATCCGAGTAGTTTCAGGTTTAGTGGAAGACGGTTGAAGTTTTCAGAGGAGAGCTGGAGATATTCATCTACGTATGTTCGTATTCTATTATTCGCTATTGTTTGTTAGTTTTAATTTGATGTTGTCAGCATTTGTAAGGACGAATGTTTATAACTGTCCAAGCTGAATTCATGTTAGACTCTGATATATGTATTTTAAAAGTTTTTCCCTGTAAAGATATTTGTTCAATATTATATATTTTATGTTCGTGCGAGATTCTGTTCTGTCTTATTTTTCTTTATTACCACCGATGTTCCGTCTTTTCGAGCAAATTGAGTCAAACATGTGTGATTTACTGTCGATTCAAACGGTACGGGAAAACGGGCCATCACAATATCACTGCCTTGCCTTCAATATCACTAGGTCGAAGCATCACATCCCCACCTCACCATCAATATCACTCGTCGTAGGGTAGTAACATCCAATCTCTAAACCAGTCGCATTAACAAACCATCACGTCGCGCACCATGAAATCTCATCAACTTCTAAGCCACATATCGACCAAATCATTAATGGACGACAGTGATGGACATTAACCACTCTACAATGGTCAATACCATCCACCTTGGTCTTATACTTAACCGAACAGTTAAGTACAAACCAAACGGAAAATACTAGCATCCACTCTGAAACCTAAGTCCATTGGAATGTGTTCCAAACTTTCTTCTACAGCTCATCTAATTCATTAGATTCCCACGTGTGTGAAACTCCAACATACAAGATGCTAGCTAAAATCAAATCACCACTAATTGGTGTTTTCAACTAAAACAGCCAAATCTAAACAATCCAAACAATCAAACATACATCCATACATCGAAACAACCATATATCCATCCAAAACAACATACATACAACATAACATTCCATCCATATTAACTAATGTAAGAAACATCATCATTAATAGATCTAATATAATAATTTCCTAACTATGGCACGACGATGGAAAATATATGATATTCTTTATAAACCATTTACAAAAAATCATATATTCTTTTATAAAAATATAGCTGTTGTGTGTGTAATATCATGTTTAAAGACCGAAAATCATTCTCGAGCGTCAATATAGCAATAAACAACCGATCATAGTAAAGTGAGAGATAATATCACTCACTTCAGTCGAATCTGTCCAAACCAGTGCCAAAAGTAAATCTCACCAATACGATCTAAATGCAAGAAACCACATCCAAAATGTACCTCGTATGAAAAAGGTATAGCTAAAATAAGAATTGTCATTAACAATATAATTAATTTACTAATCAAGCAACTAAGTACCAAGATCAACACTAATCATTCTTCAAAAATTCAAATGCCTATACACGCACACATTATGTACACAATGGTCCCAACTTCAGACTTCAATATCTCTTTCGTTTTTCGACGAAATGTCTAATTGCTTTCGCCAAAATGCTACTCTTCGTGCTCTCCTCGATCTTCATCCCATTGCATCTTGACTGCATGCTCTAACCAAATCATGACTTTAGAAGCTGCTGTCGACCAAATCGCGACAAGGCAAAAGTCACGCCCTCCATCCCTTCACCGTTCATGCCAAAATCAAGGCCATCAACTCCCTATCGCATAAGAATCACAATGGTGATCGCCGATCCACCCATATTCGCTCCAAGATCGGACCCAAATTCATGGCTATATGGTCGATCTTGACCAACAACACTAAATAAAATTTCTGCCATGATCATCATATAGCTCTCGTCCATACAATCTCAACAGATCCGATCTCATATTTTATTTTCAAGCGGTTGAGAATAAATTGATTTTTGAAAGTCAACATAATGGTTCGGCCATGAAATGTTTGCTCCAGGAATAAACAGTGATGGGAATAAGAAATGAGGGGAGAGATTTGATTTAGGGGTTTAAATAATAATATAATAATCCATTCATTTAATCTCTCAAATAATGGCTACGCTTTTTGAGTCTGTATAATCACATGACGCATCCGATCACCACAAAACTCGTCTACATACGTCATCTCATTTTTTGCTCCAAAGGCACTAACCATGTCTCCATCTGAGATTGTACCTCGGAAGGCTAATTTCACGTATTTCAAAGCCTTTTTGGCCATCGGAACATTTGATCTCGAAATATAGCAATTCTTTTACTCATTTTAATTCACAACGTCAATCCGAACTTAAGGGAAGCAGTCTCGAGTCTTGATTCGGCTGTATGCAAAAAATAACATTTTCGAGCCTTCATTTAATTAACAATTAAATATTTAAATAAACGATTTAATATTCGATCATTAGAAATACATGTCGTTATAGATAAAGGATGGAAGAAGGAGAGACGACGGTTATTTTTAGATGTACCCCCTTCATCTCAGCCATTGGATTCAAAGTGCCTTCAAATCTCGACCGTCTTAGTGTAATCAATGCATCAGTCACTTCATCCTCCATGGAAACGTGAGTACACTCTGCCACGCATGAAAAAAGCGAACCATCACAGCCAACAACAAAGTATTATATGGAATACACATTAAATGAGTACCAGGAGAGCCGTTCGACGATATCTATATCACTTGACAAGCCTATCCCTGCTTATAGAGACAAGCTTGGGAAGCAAAATGTTGGTCAATTTTCTCATAAGTTATATTATCAAGCCAGATAGGCATAGCCTAGCACAAGTCAAGCCGGCCCAACACATCATCGCCTGGCCTATACATGCTGCGCAAACCCAATTTGACCCTAGTCTTGTCCACCTACTCAGTAACCCACCGACGTATTGCAAGTCGGCTTAATTCAGCATGACATCAACAGCCAAATCATTAGACAAGGCACGACTCAAGCATGACCCATTTCTGACCTAGCTTCATCACAGCATGCCTTCAACCAATCACATGCAACTTATTTTTCCATCCCATAACTGGGCTGACAAATCCCTTGCAACTTGGTCCTTAGCACCATTCATCTTTCCTTAACAAGCATCTACATCAAGCAACTGGTCCACTCGTGGTAGTCCACAACCAATTAGGCTCCAGGTTAGCCAAACTACTCAACAACACTCTAAGTACATTATTAGTTGGCATAACTCAAAACAGCTTCAACAACTAACTCATTAAGCGTAACCGATTCAAGCACAACACAAGTATCACAACCCATCCTATCATTTTGTGACCGGTATGGCATCTCCCTTGTAGCTTATTTCTTGACCCTTAGCAATGTTCAGTTTTCCTCAAGTGTCTTCAGCAGTTGACCGACCATCATTACTTGGGAGAGACCATTCATCTACTTCACCACATAAGCATGAAAGAATGAATGACAAGCTGTACAACCAACTATACTGGGCATTGTATTAAAGCAACCAAATGCATACCCACTCCTGTAGCATGCCATTGTCATTTAATGTATATTTAATGCAATGCATATTCTTGGTATGGAGGGATGATTGATATAATTCCCAACATCACATTCCAGCCTCCTTTTACATCTATCTCCCATCAATCAATGTGACCAAATCAATGATCAAGAATGTTTTCTGCCATTTACACTGCACAATCTCAACCATCATCATCCACTACATCTAGTATAAATACCACATGCATTGCTACTTCAAAAGGGTTGAAAATTAGTTGAACTCTGATCGTTCTCTCAACTCAATCACTCCATACATAGCAAACCAAAGCTCCATGCCCTTGAGATTTGCTATTTTGTCTTAAATGCTTTATTTCCTATAATTATCTTGTAATTCCTTCTAATTGTAAGAGAGAAACATAACAAGAGATCTTCATAGTGGACATGGTCAAGCTTATTGAACCAACTTGCTTCTTTGTTTCATTTACTTTAATTTGCTTACTTTCTTATTCATTTTACATTTTTAAGCCTAGTGATTTTCAAGAAAACTTTGCTCTCACAATGCACTTGTCTAATTCTGAGGTTGGCTAATTTATTAGTTAGCGGTAAAGGTACGAAAGAAGTAAAGAGATACTGAGATTTATAGTGGTTTGGGATAAATCCCTATGTCCACTTTGTTTCCTTTTTTAAAGTTCTATATTAAATCCAATATATTGTTACATTGTTGAGTTAGCTAAGTCCACCATTAATGAGTTTTGATAAGAAGCTCCAATATAGGAAGTACAATTATTCTTAGAATTTTAATTATACTACTGCCAAAAGATCATTTTCACATTGGAATCAAAGCCTATTAATAACCATTTGAAGTAGACATGGATTGATGATGTGGATTGCACTGTTTAGCTAGTACACTGGATTACTGATACTTGTCGAAGGTCTAGCTTCCTTTAGATATAACAGATGGATCCTTGATGTGTACTTTGTAGGTGCCTTCTCTGTAGTTATATCTGGGAAGCACATGTGTAAGGTATTGATCTCATTGCATTACTTCATGGTTGCACATTGCTTTAGGCTCGAGGCTTTTACCCCTTCGGGGTATTACTATTTTGGTTTACACATCCTCATAAATAACTAGATAAACGTTATATTATATTGACCTTTCAGGTTAATCTCCCAACTTTGGATCTTTTAGGAAATAACTAGGTTACTGGGGTATTTGATATTATAGACTATTTGGTATGTTTTCATTCAGGTTTAGTAGTTTTGGTTATAGACTTTATGACTTTGTTAATATTACTTATGTCTTTGAGATTGGTACTAAGATCATCAGCTTTTGGTTGTATATCTTTCTTTCAAAATGAGAGAATTATAGGCCTTTCAGCCTTATGTACTTTATCAAGAATAGTTTGGCAAAATATGGTCTAACAACTTCTAGTTATTATCATTGAAATCAAATGTCGTTGATATAAATAGATAATTGTTTTTTTCAGGAACATGTTTCTTTGTTTAAAATGAGTAATCCTCTCAAGGAGGAGAGCACCCATGTAATTTTATTCCGCAATTAAAATAAGAGTTGCCAACAAGCCTGGCAGGAAGCAGTAACCCCCTTACATAAAATATAAAAATAACCCACGTAGAAAAATTAGCAAGCCATAGACATATAAACTAGTGGACAAAGGAGTTGCTAAGAACTAGAGAATACCACTTTAGATAAAGCCCTGGTAAGTAATAAAACCTTATCGGTTTGGGCACTGCATGCGAGCATAATTATCTTTCAATGTAGAAGCATCGATTCATCAACGATTGTAACTAAACTCGTTGTTTGGAATAGTTATAATCTGTCCAAATCTTAGCAGCCCGCTGAACCTGAAAAACTCAATAACATATGTAATTCCCATACATATATATGTATATTGGAAAATGAAGACGCATACATACATTCATACATATATATTTATATATGTATATATGTATATATGTATATCTATGTGAGTGTGTGATAGGGAAAAGGCACTAGATAACAATATACTTAGTAGTGTAGCAAATGTGAGGTACACGATTGACTAGCTTCATTAATGGGATCTACTAGATATGTGCTTATGGCCATGTTATGTTTCCTTTTATTATAAATGATTTTTTCCATTAAGGTGCCAATCTTACTTTTTACCCTAATAAGGAATTCCTAAATAATGTATGTTTGTTTAGTTTGTAGCATAGGTTTGCAATCTAACTGTAAATGAACTGCGCAATAGTGTGAGTTAGATTATTAGAAGGGATGCCAGTATTGTTAAACATCCTCTGGTTTCTTTCGAACCAAAGATACCAACAAGCGATAATGTAAATAGTGTCTAGCAAAATTCTATAACAATGGGAACACTAATTTTCGAGAACATTCCAGTATTGGTCATATTTAAAATCCACGTTAGTTAAAGTATAACCAATTGAAGAGTGTTTACAAGTATAGAAGTAGTCAGTGGGTAGTTAAAGTATAAATGTGTTATGTTTTCTAAGTTTGCGTTACAAAACACATGTTTATTTTATCTACAATCAGATTTTTTTTCTTTTAAAAAATTAATTATGTTTAATTTGTTGTGAAGGATTAGCCACATAAGTAACTTCGTTTTAGGTGGTGCATTGACTTTCCAGATTAGTCCGAAGGCCATTTCCTTTGTCCTAGAGAAAATTATGAATTTGTAGAATGATTTTTAGGAATATAAATTATTATTTTTCCAACTCCTTTTTTTTAGAATTAATTTTACTATCTAGGTTATAGAATTCAAGAATTATGCTAAGTGTTATAAATTGGGTCAACATAGCCCTTTCTAAGGCACAGATTAACCGAAGTTCCATGGAAATTCGTTACGAGGCGTGGAAACATTAGAAATTAAGGCATTTTTGAAACTATAAATATCATAAAAAAATTTGAATTCCACTCTCAAAGATATAGTTGAAATCTAGTTATCATGCCTAAAGGATGTATTATTACAAGAATGAACTATGTGATTGATACCAAGACTACAAATGTTTAGATTTTTTAATACGTATTTCCAAAAGTAAGACATATTGTTAGGGTTAGTGGTGATATGATGAAGGCTGTAAGTTCCACCATAGAATTGGTTAGAAATCATTTCATTCCCAATTAGATTTTCGATGTTATTATAAAATTTCCATAGCCATTTTCCTAATAAGGATACGTTAAGTTTACGGAGGTTTATGATTTATAGGCCTACTTTCTGTTTGGATTTACAAATTATTCCCTAGTTGACTAGACAGTAATGCTACTACAAAAACCGTCACCTCTTCAAATAAAATCTCTTCTAATTTTCTCTATTTCGTTAATTACCCATTTAGGAAAAAGGTAATAAGACATCCGATATATGGAAAGAGCTGATAAAAGCGAGTTAATTAAGATGATTCTACCCACTATATATAGGAGTGTGTTGTTCCGACTTAGTAGTTTTTTCTTAATTATATCTATCATCACTTGACAGTCCTCCTTTATTAGTTTTATTGGTCTTATCTTGAAACCTAGGTAGTCTATACGGAACTTCATTATTTTACAATTTAGAGTATCAGCTACTAGATTTTCGACCTTGTTTACATCATTCAAAATTAAAACTGAGCTCTTATCGAAGCTTATTCTACGGTTTGAAAGCATGATGTGATAGGGCAGATAAGAGGTGAAAAGCATGATATCATCGATGAATTGGAGGATTGACAGATTGTCTTTAGTGATATCATTGCCTATGCTATCTAGGACCCCATTTGTAGTAGATAGCTTGATGATCCTAGCGAAACGTCCGCTGCTAAGTTGAAAAGTAGGGGAGACAACGGATCTCCTTGCCTAAGGCCGCATTTAGATTGAATTTTATTTTCTAAAATCCCGTTAACCATTATTTAAGGGTTTCCAGTTTTGAGCAAGGTCATGATCCAATACCTATTTTGCACTGAATCCCCTAGCCAAAAATTGATCTTTAAGAAAGAACTAGTCTATTTGAATCAAAAGCTTTAGCAAAGTCGAGTTTTAAGAGGGCACAAGAAATATTATTTTTATAGCAGTAATTGTTAGATTCTTGGACAACCGCTACGCCATCCATGATGTTTCTACCCTTAATGAAAGCAGATTGGATATTGTCAATCAGTTTGTCCATTTTAGTGCTTAGCCTTGTTAGAAATGTGGATTATGGATCTTAAGGCTAGGATAAACACTAGAAAGGGGTGAATAGTGTTTTAAGAAATTACTAAATCTTTTAGAGTTTTTGTTAATTTAAACACAAATGTATGCAATATTCAGACACAGATATGATCACAGAAACAAACACAGATGCAGAAATAAAGTAAAAGCAGTAAAGGAAAGAACACACAGAATTTTATACTGGTTCAGAGTTACACTACATCCAGTCCCGCACATAAGTAAGAATTTCCTTTCAAAAGCAATCTTTACAATTACACCATCGATTTCAAGGCTACGAGGTACATCCTCCAGATTCACAATCCTTTGGGTAGAGATACTTGATTTCACGGGCAACAAGTTCACCCAATTGATTTCTTAGGCTATAATCACATCTTTTACACTTGATTGATTTTCAAGGCTACAATCACACCTTTTACACTTGATTGATTTCCAAGGCTACAATCACACATTTTACACTTGACTGATTTCCAAGGCTACAATCACACCTTTTCTCACTAAATTGATGACAAAGAAGTCTATAACTCTGAATAGCACTAAGGATCTTGTTGAGATAATGATAGAGAATCAAACTAGAAATGATCTAGTTAGATTCAATGTTGATTTCGCCAGAGTAATGGTAAGAATATGTATAAAGAAATGTGGAAGAAGAAGAGGAGAAAAAACAGAAAAATATAATTAGAAATTCGTTGAAAACAGCCCCTATTTATAGAAGAACAACAGCCATGTCCATTCGTGAAGGGATATGACGAATAGACACTTCTTTTGAAATTCAAATTTTTGAAATCAACTAACACTATGTCGACATGGGTAACTTGGGTATGTCGAAATCCCAAAGAAAATTTTGGTGTTTTGTTATTCTTTGAAAATAACTTTTATCTTACAATAAAACTATTTTAAACTTTATAAATATACTAAACTATAGTTAAAATACATAAGTAAATATAGAGAATAATATTTTGATATAGATAAAATTTTACTATAATTTTATATTTAAATCTAAGTATAAATATTTAAAAGTTAAATATATTATTATTAAAAGATAGTTTAAAAACAAGGATAATTTGATTTTGAAAATAAAGATTATTTTGAGGCTAAAATATTTAAAATCAGGATAGATGTTTTTTGATTCTTTTAAAAGGAAGGTTTTGAAATCATTTTGAAAACAAGATAATTTTGTAAAATCATTTTGAATAAAATTTAGCGGATACATAACAATGTTCCACTAGATTTGTAACGACCCGTAAATTTTCGATAATTAAATAGCTAATTTAATAAGATTTTGTGATTTAATGTTAGAAAAAAATTGTAATTCGTTTGGAATAATAATAACTGGAATGAATTGCGACAATAATTATCCAAGTAATTATTTATAGATCGAGTTGAGTTCCAATCTAATTGAATTAACTCAAATGTTATAACTTGGTTATAAGGGAATATATGGAAAAACAAATGTAAATAGTGAATAAGAATTGTGAATTATTTAGGTAAAAATACAAATTTTAATAGACTGGTTTCGAAGATTTGAATAGTAATAAGTATTGAAAAATAAATGCTACTTAGTGAATGCCTTTGAAATCAATAGTTGGATAGGATAATAAATGTTGAATTCATTGGGTATAATAGAGTAATTGATTGATAAGTAAAATCTATTTAAAATCAAATATTGAATATTGAACAGGCAAATTGTTTAAATTAATATTTAAAACTTATTGAATAATTGAATAACTGTAAAATGAAAATAGGGTTCTAAGATGTGAATTGGTTTTAAAGGTTAAATTTTATAAGTTCGTTTTGAATATTTCAAAAGATAGTGATTTAAGAATAATCAAATTCGTTTAAATTTAATATTACAAATATTTGAATAATTAAATTCCGAATTTGATATGATTAATTTGATATTGAAATTTAATATATGAAAATAGAGTGAATAATAGAAATTTGATTTAATATGATTCAAATTGGTTTCCAAAGTGAATGTAAGTTATATTGGGATTATAATAGAGTTAACAAGATTTTAAAATTTGAATTTATTGGATAATTGAATAACGGGTTTAATATGATTAAAAATGTTTGGTAAAATTTTATATTATCATATTAAAGTTAGAATGATGTTGTAGAGCTTTTAAAATCGAATTAAAAGTAAATTTTTGAAAATTGAATATTTTAATATTTAATTGACGAGTTAAAATAGCCATTTTTCAAACAGTCTTGGATTTCGACAAAACCAGTTTCATCGGATCCATAACGTGATATTATTGTAAGATTTCAAATTTCATGTCAATCGGATTTACCGTTTATCCGGGGCAAGCCAAAACGCATTGAAATTCGTTTAACCGATTTAATTTAAAATTGATTGTTTATTTCCGTAACTCGCACATACGATCAAATTAGGATTTGAAACCTTTTCCATTGCGTCCGGAATAGGGATATAACATTATGAACGCCTAGCGGCATCCCCTGATAGAGGTTCGAGATTTCAAGTTGCGTAGATCGAGGTACTTTGAAATTTAAATAAATATTTTAATTAGTCAATCTCCCTTTCAGCTGCTATCCCATCTTTTCACTGTGCCTTTGACCCATTCAAACATGCAAGAGCCTCTCCTTCCCTTTTAATAACTGCTCACGTAAGCTTCAGGCAAGGAGAAAAACATAAATCCAACTTTAAAAATTTATTTCTTGCAAAATTTTCAATGGAAAAATCCCAAACCTCTTCCTAAAATCCTATTTTTGAATTCTCTTCGATTTGGTATGGTCGTTGGAGGGTGCGGCTATGTTTTGGGAAACGTCAGAGAGGACGAACGTGAGCAAAGTGATCTAGGGTTTGAAAAATCGAGGGATTTAGCGATCGATTCACGGATTGGAGTGCGTATTTGAACTCGTCATCGAAAATAGCACCTCGGAGCACGTTTTGGTGGTGCGCGATCATGTTGTGGGGCATGCGACCGTTTCTCGTCGTGCGCAAGCTGGGCACAAGTTGCAACTTCAAGGGTGGCGGCGAGCTTGGGGATTTTAGTATGGAGAAGTCGAGTTCGTTGAGGGGAAGCCGATGGCGAAGGCGGAATTTGGTTTCGTCGTGCGTAGCTCCGTATCATCGAAGAAGGGTGCACGGCCATGGGTTCGTGCACAGGAAATGGCTACAGGAAGTTCGGGGAAGAAGCTTGAGTGGGCTGGGCCTCTTTTTGCTTGGGTATGGATAATTTTTAATATCTATATAAATTGTTTTATAAATTCGAATGTCGATAACTTTAAAATGTATAACTCTCACATACGAGGTCCGATTGGAATGAAACTTTTTGCGTTGCGATCGTATTGACGAGCACTTCGCAATGGAACTGGATTGGAGTAGTTCGGAGCTAGTGAAAATTTCGGAGAAAATTAAACGCTCGTTTAATTTTATTCGAAATAAAACGCTGGAACTACATTGAAATCAAGGTGAGTGTTTTCTAACGCTCACAACGTACTGAATATCTTTATGGTTGTTAAGTTTAATATTATGAAGTGATATGAATTTTATTTGTCGTTGTTTGATAAAATTTAATTGTCATATAGATTGTCATTCGAATTAATCGTTGAATATTAAATTGACAGTTAAATTGAAATTAAAATTGAATTGCGATTAAATTACCTGACATTGATAACTACGAAATTGCCATGAATTGTATTGTCTATTGGATGATGTATTTAGATGGATGTTATTGGTTGATATTTAAATGTTTGGATGTTTATTGCTTATATATATATATATATATATATATATATATCCTATTATGCATACATATGAAACTGTGATTTAGTTTAAGTGATATATATTCATCCCTGACATTTAATTAAGATAAATAATCACTTGGCCATAGGATAGAAAATTATATACGGACACCGGATTGGCTAAATTAATAATTTTAAAAATCATCGATTTGAAATTTATTTAAATGTTTTGATTTAAAAGTTATAAATAGAAATCCATTTATAGAAATTGAATTTATCGAAAAATTGAGTTTGGAATGTTGAAATAAATTTTGGTTAAAAGAAATTGTTAAATAATTAAAGTGGAGACTTTGGAATTTAAAATCGGGATATGATTGAATTTCGAAAATTGATTTGTTTAACGATTAAACCTTAATTTGAGCTTTGAATATTACTAAGTAAAAGTGATATAAAAATGTTATTTTGAAATCGAGCTTGGAATTGAATCATATTTGAAATTTGGATTTAAACTTGAATATTGATGGATAATTTGTTAAGTGTTATAAATGGATATTTTTGAAAAATCAAACTCCAAATCAATATAAATTGAAATTGAATTAATTGAAAGTGAATATAAAATTGAATAAATTTGAAGTCAAAGTTGACATTGATTGAATCGAAATCGAAATTGAATTGGTAGAAGGGAAATTGAACTTGTTTTGAATTGGGAAGTTATAATTGAAATGGTTTGGTTTTGAAGCTATTTTATTTTGTTTTCCAAATTACTCAGTTATATAAACCATTTTTGAATACTTAAACTATTTTAATCTATTTTAAATCTACTTAACCCAATTTAAATTATTTTAAACTAATTTATCTATTTTAAATCCATTTTTAGACTTTAAGTATTTTTAACTACTTTAATTATTTATACTACTTTTAAACTACTTAAAACTATTTTTCTAAAATTTCAAGCTGGTCAATAAGGTGAAATGTTTATGTTTAAATCTTGAATTTAAATACGAATTGGGTTAAATGAAGTTGCAACCTAAATTGAAATTCGAAAGGATTTTGAAATCGAAATGAGATATTGAGGCGAAAAATGATTTTTGAAATGAAATCTTACATTTTGAATAGATACGTTGATATTTGAACTGGATTTGATTTTTGAAGCGAATATGATATTTTGATATCAATTATGAATCGATTTGAAATGTAAAAGAGCCAACGGTGTAATAATACGTAGTTATTAAAGTGACCGGGATCGGATATGGACATACTCTCTGTCGATACCGAACACCACTTTAATAACTATTATACGCGGAGTGTTGATCCAGAATGAAGTGGATGGTTTGGTGAACGCGTTGACTGAAGAAAGAGAACGATATTGGATGACCCCTGACATGACTAAAACAGGAGCCGCGCCGGGCCATTGAGGTTCGCCATCTCTGGCGGACACACTTCTTCGATACCATATCTATTACATTTGTGATTCGATTTGGGTGCACCCCTTGATTTGGGAGTGTTGTTTCGCGGTGTTGGGGTAGCTGTTGGCAATGCTCAACATCAGTCCGGATCACGCAACTACTAGTATCCTAGTTGGTATCGCCTCATGTACCTTGTCATACTGATTATCCTATTCGCGACCACTACGTTATGTTCTGTGTTATACCTATGGGGTACCCTCTGATAACCACCAGTTTACGGTGCAGCTTACGGTGCTGTATAGACTATGGCATTATAAAAATGTGTTAAGGGGGATTATGGTAATGCCTTAATGCTATTTTGATACTTTATATTACTGATAGGCATTATCTACTTAGCGTACATTACTACATAGTAGATAGTTTAACGGATCCTTAAGAGATGGAAAATCCCGTAACATCTCTTGAGTTATTGCACGCACGTTGACACTGGATAGGAGATGTCAAACCCCGTAAATATCTCTGACGCCATTACACTCATATTTATTTACGATTGATTTAACTTTCATAAGGATATTTTAGTCCTGACTCGAGTGTTTTGTCTTTTCATTACGCTCGGGTCAGTCCTGAGTTTTTCAGATTTTTGAAGGTCTATTCTGGAGGATGAAGACGAAGATTTGGTATACTATTACTATTATTACCCTTGCATCATGCTATCTTCTGCATTATTTTAATTGTTCTGTTGTATATGTATAACTCTGATAAATGTTGTATAAATAATTGTCAAAGTATAGCTAACAGCTTCATGAACTGTTTATTTGACAATTATATTTTATCGTTCCGCTGCGAGATTCTGTGTTGTTTCATTTCCTTTATTTCTCTTTCTTTCTTTTCTTATTTACCCCAATAACCGTCTTCCCTTTTGAATGGTTTGGAACAGGCATGTGTATTTGATCGTCGGTTTGAACTGTCCAAAAAGGCGGGTCGTTACAGTTGGTATCGGAGCTTTGGTTTAGCGATAACCTTAGCTTTGTGGGGTCTGACTCTTTATAAATAGGGTAGTAATACCCTATGATGAGTCGCTGAGTATATATATATGAGAGAGCGTATTTGTTAGTGATATAAAATGTTTTATATTGTGTCGGTTGATTTGTTGAGTGGCTTATGGATTCTGGTCAATACGAGTAATTAACGTTATTGATAGGGATCTCTAAACACTTAAACAAAACAATTCGACAAAGTATTGTTTAAATTGGGTAAATGAAATAATTTTGCTCTAATTATATTTTGTATATAAAGAAAAATTTTCAGAAATTATTGTGACTTATCTAGCTTACCTGGTTGTTAGGAATGAAAATATAGGTCATTATCATTAATTGATATTGTAATTTAATAAATAAGGTGAATTACAAAATGAACAATGATGAAACAACTTGTGGATTGTTTTAAGAAAAAATTCCTATAAGAATATTTTATAAAGGTGACTTATAAATTTAAAATAGATTTAAATTGAGAAATATTGAATTTAAGACCCGGAGATTTTGAAAAATGGTTCTCAAGGCTTTGAAGAAATATATAGTAATATTAGTTGGAAATTGTTTATGGAAATATTTTGAAAGGATTTTAAGGGAAAGAATGAATTCAGTACTCCTCTCTTATGTCGCTGGAAAATAATTTCGGTGATGACTGCGCAGCATCATCGACGTTCGTTTTCGAGTCTCAAAGTAGGGGAGACTTCTAAGAAGCTTTGCTTTTCTTCGAAATTATATTGGGCAAATGGGTTTTGGTTTAAACTCCAAAGGTATGATTTAATATATTAAAGATATAAGTGTATATATTTATTTCAAATGATTTGGAAAGAACCGGGCATTTAAATTTCTAAGTTATGTTAATTAGTAATTTTCAAATGAAATGTGAATAACCAGAATTTATAAAATAAGAGGATTAAGATATCTAAGCTATTGTTTGGGAAAACTTTAAAGTTGAAAGGTAAAGAGGATTTAAACAAACTAAATTTGTGAACATTCTAATTAAGAATAATGAAATTTTATAAATTTGTATAATACCAAAATTACATTCTGATAACATATAATATGACTTACCAAATATTAAGAAGTTGAAATGATGTTTTGGATATGTAATGAGATGTTGTGCAAATAAACAGAACCTGATAATAATTGAAGTATAAAAGTAAGGAAAACTCAAAGGAATTAAAATGTATAAAAATGGAAGTTTGGTTGCGATAAAATGTTATAAACTTAAATATAGCGTGAAATGACGAATGGATAAATGGAACAAGTAAGTGAACTTAAGAAAGAAGATAAATGAATCGTATTATATCTTTGTAAATTGGTTATAGAAAATAAATATAAATTGCAAAGGGATTGAGAAAAAAATTTAAATTTGTAACCTTTAAGATAACTGTAAACTAAGAAAAGTCATTTATGAGAGGTTAGACTCTTATAGGAGGATTAATAAACTAAAGTGCCGGTTAATAAAATGTTCCACAAATGAATTCGTTATTAACTAAAATTATGAAAATGCAATAAATGTAAACAAAGGAATTTCTTATAGCTAAGAATCAATTGGGAAAAGAAATTGAGTTTAAATTAAATTATATGGAATGTTTAAAATGAACTTGAGCAAGCAAATTCTTTGATATGATGTTTAAGAAAAGATAATGTTAAAGAATATGTTATGTAAAGAAATGAATATACTAACTGAATAATGGATTGTGAGTAATTAAGTGAAAAAAAAAGAAGTCAACAAAATAATTTAGTGTAGATAGATTGGATAGAAATCCATTGGAAGGTAATACGTGAGATTGTACGTATATTATTTTATTCGCATAACGATTTGATCCAAATTCGAGCACAAAATTTCGAGATGATTTATATCGATCCAAGTTAGGATTTTTCACTCGATTTTCGACGTCGAACCCTGGATATGGATTTTAATTTGATTCTGGAATTCTCTATCATAGTATATGGCTATGCAAGGAGAGTAACAGTTTCCAATCAAGGAACCAAATTTGAGTCCGCACTAGAGAGTCGTGTAAACGATACTAGTTTGGAAGTGAAATTGTGTGATCGAATAAGCGATTAGATTGATATTGCTCACGGATGATATATCTACGACTTACGGACTTAATTAAAGTTAATATTGGAAATTTATGATGCCAAATATAAAATGATTCTTTTAAAATTATATAACGGGATATATATATAAAAGAGATAAACCAAATTGACTGTAAAACTAATAATTTGATTATGTTGGGTATGATTTGGTTGTTATATGATTGTTAGTTGATTGTATATAATTCATTAAGTGATTAATGAAATTGAAAAATATAAATCATTGAAATCAAATTGGAAGTTAAATGAATTTAAATAGAATTTAATTTGATTCAAATTGGAAGTGAACTAATGTAAATATAAATTAGTGAATGTTAACTAATTGAATTGAGAATGAATATTAGTAAAATCCAACGTTAATGAATCAACTATGATTAAAATTGAAAACCAAGTGAATAAATATTAATGAGAAGTGAATTTATATTGATTGATTATGGATTTGTTGGATGATAGTTGGATGATAATTGATTTGGTGGATGCATTTGTTGTTTTGTTGCATTTGTTATGTTGGCACATATAGTTGTTATGTTGCTATATGATGTATATTGGTATTATTTTCATCTATGCATGTTTCTCATGGTTTGTTGAGTGTTTAGTAGGTGCGGATTGCGCTTGCTTCGCATTTGGAGCTCGCTTTCGCGCTATATTAGCCGTATATGCTCGCTAATAATATATAAGGTACATATCTCGGATTACATACCGTACTTTTACACTTTTTCCCTGCGAGATGCCTCATCACTTGATGAGATGTATATTTGTGATATATATACTGTCATTTTTTTTCCGATCGAGCCGCGCAAAGGAGACTCTGCCGAAATTTTCCGTAAATCCGGGTGTTAGAAAATTTTTCAAGTTTTAAAAAAAATTATAACTTGTTTTGATAACTAACTTTTAAAGTTAGAAAGTCGTTCGGAGTAACTTAGTGGAAGCGTAGTTATGACTTTATAAATGGAATTTCATTGTTTTATAAGTTGGTAACTTTGAATAAAATATATCTAATGTTGAATTCTATACTTAGTTCCTTTTCCCTTCTTTTTTCTTTTCGGGGACGAAACGTCTTGAGTGGGGGAGAGTGTAACGACCCGTAAATTTTTGATAATTAAATAGCTAATTTAATAAGATTTCATGATTTAATGTTAGAAAAAAATTGTAATTCGTTTGGAATAATAATAACTGGAATGAATTGCGACAATAATTATCCAAGTAATTATTTATAGATCGAATGGAGTTCCAATCTAATTGAATTAACTCAAATGTTATAACTTGGTTATAAGGGAATATATGGAGAAACAAATGTAAATAAGTGAATAAGAATTGTGAATTATTTAGGTAGAAATACAAATTTTAATAGATTGGTTTCGAAGATTTGAATAGTAATAAGTATTGAAAAATAAATGCTACTTAGTGAATGCCTTTGAAATCAATAGTTGGATAGGATAATAAATGTTGAATTCATTGGGTATAATAGAGTAATTGATTGATAAGTAAAATCTATATAAAATCAAATATTGAATATTGAACAGGTAAATTGTTTAAATTAAATATTTAAAACTTATTGAATAATTGAATAACTGTAAAATGAAAATAGGGTTCTAAGATGTGAATTGGTTTTAAAGGTTAAATTTTATAAGTTCGTTTTGAATATTTCAAAAGATAGTGATTTAAGAATAATCAAATTCGTTTAAATTTAATATTACAAATGTTTGAATAATTAAATTCCGAATTTGATATGATTAATTTGATATTGAAATTTAATATATGAAAATAGAGTGAATAATAGAAATTTGATTTAATATGATTCAAATTGGTTTCCAAAGTGAATGTAAGTTATATTGGGATTATAATAGAGTTAACAAGATTTTAAAATTTGAATTTATTGGATAATTGAATAACGGGTTTAATATATTAAAAATGTTTTGTAAAATTTTATATTATCATATTAAAGTTAGAATGATGTTGTAGAGCTTTTAAAATCGAACTAAAAGTAAATTTGTGAAAATTGAATATTTTAATATTTAATTGACGAGTTAAAATAGCCATTTTTCAAACAGTCTCGGATTTTGACAAAACCAGTTTCATCGGATCTGTAACGTGATGTTATTGTAATATTTCAAATTTCATGTCAATCGGATTTACCGTTTGTCCGGGGCAAGCCAAAACGCATTGAAATTCGTTTAACCGATTTAATTTAAAATTGATTGTTTATTTCCGTAACTCACACATACGATCAAATCAGGACTTGAAACCTTTTTCATTGCGTCCGGAATAGGGATATAACATTATGAACGCCTAGCGGCATGCCCTGATAGGGGTTCGAGATTTCGAGTTGCGTAGATCGAGGTACTTTGAAATTTAAATAAATATTTTAATTAGTCAATCTCCCTTTCAGCTGCTATCCCGTCTTTTCACTGTGCCTTTGACCCATTCAAACACGCAAGAGCCTCTCCTTCCCTTTTAATAACTGCTCACGCAAGCTTCAGGCAAGGAGAAAAACATAAAACCAACTTTAAAAATTTATTTCTTGCAAAATTTTCAATAGAAAAATCTCAAACCTCTTCCTAAAATCTTATTTTTGAATTCTCTTCGATTTGGTATGGTCGTTGGAGGGTGCGGCTATGTTTTGGGAAACGTCAGAGAGGACGAACGTGAGAAAAGTGATCTAGGGTTTGAAAAATCGAGGGATTTAGCGATCGATTCGCGGATTGGAGTGCGTATTTGAACTCGTCGTCGAAAATAGCACCTCGGAGCACGTTTTGGTGGTGCGCGATCATGTTGTGGGGCATGCGACTGTTTCTCGTCGTGCGCAAGCTGGGCACAAGTCGCGACTTCAAGGGTGGCGGCGAGCTTGTGGATTTTAGTATGGAGAGGTCGAGTTCGTTGAGGGGAAGCCGATGGCGAAGGCGGAATTCGGTTTCGTCGTGCGTAGCTCCGTATCATCGAAGAAGGGTGCACGGCCATGGGTTCGTGCATAGGAAATGGCTACAGGAAGTTTGGAGACTTGAGTGGGATGGGCCTCTTTTTGCTTGGGTATGGATAATTTTTAATATCTATATAAATTGTTTTATAAATTCGAATGTCGATAACTTTAAAATGTATGACTCTCACATACGAGGTCCGATTGGAATGAAACTTTTTGCGTTGCGATCGTATTGACGAGCACTACGCAATGGAACTAGATTGGAGTCGTTTGGAGCTAGTGAAAATTTCGGGTAAAATTAAACGCTCGTTTAATTTTATTCGAAATAAAACGCTGGAACTACATTGAAATCAAGGTGAGTGTTTTCTAACGCTCACAACGTACTGAATATCTTTATGGTTGTTAAGTTTAATATTATAAAGTGATATGAATTTTATTTGTCGTTGTTTGATAAAATTTAATTGTCATATAGATTGTCATTCGAATTAATCGTTGAAAATTAAATTGACAGTTAAATTGAAATTAAAATTGAATTGCGATTAAATTACCTGACATTGATAACTATGAAATTGCCATGAATTGTATTGTCTATTGGATGATGTATTTCGATGGATATTATTGGTTGATATTTAAATGTCTGGATGTTTATTGCTTATATATATATATATCCTGTTATGCATACATATGAAACTGTGATTTGGTTTAAGTGATATATATTCATCCCTGACATTTAATTAAGATAAATAATCACTTGGCCATAGGATAGAAAACTATATACGGACACCGGATTGGGAAAATTAATAATTTTAAAAATCGTCGATTTGATATTTATTTAAATGTTTTGATTTAAAAGTTATAAATAGAAATCCATTTATAGAAATCGAATTTATCGAAAAATTGAGTTTGGAATGTTGAAATAAATTTTGGTTAAAAGAAATTGTTAAATAATTAAAGTGGAGACTTTGGAATTTAAAATCGGGATATGATTGAATTTCGAAAATTGATTTGTTTAAAGATTGAACCGTAATTCGAGCTTTGAATATTACTAAGTAAAAGTGATATAAAAATGTTATTTTGAAATCGAGCTTGGAATTGAATCATATTTGAAATTTGGATTTAAACTTGAATATTGATGGATAATTTTGTTAAGTGTTATAAATGGATATTTTTGAAAAATCAAACTCCAAATCGATATAAATTTAAATTGAATTAATTGAAAGTGAATATAAAATTGAATAAATTTGAAGTCAAAGTTGACATTGATTGAATCGAAATCGAAATTGAATCGGTAGAAGGGAAATTGAACTTGTTTTGAATTGGGAAGTTATAATTGAAATGGTTTGGTTTTGAAGCTGTTTTATTTTGTTTTCCAAATTACTCGGTTATATAAACCATTTTTGAATACTTAAACTATTTTAATCTATTTTAAATCTACTTAACCCAATTTAAATTATTTTAAACTAATTTATCTATTTTAAATCCATTTTTAGACTTTAAGTATTTTTAACTACTTTAATTATTTATACTACTTTTAAACTACTTAAAACTATTTTTGTAAAATTTCGAGCTGGTCAATAAGGTGAAATGTTTATGTTTAAATTTTGAATTTAAATACGAATTGGGTTAAATGAAGTTGCAACCTAAATTGAAATTCGAAAGGATTTTGAAGTCGAAATGAGATATTGAGGCGAAAAATAATTTTTGAAACGGAATCTTACATTTTGAATAGATACGTTGATATTTGAACTGGATTTGATTTTTGAAGCGAATATGATATTTTGATATCAATTAGGAATCGATTTGAAATGTAAAAGAGCCAACGGTGTAATAATACGTAGTTATTAAAGTGACCGGGATCGGACATGGACATACTCTCTGTCGATACCGAACACCACTTTAATAACTATTATACGCGGAGTGTTGATCCAGAATGAAGTGGATGGTTTGGTGAACGCGTTGACTGAAGAAAGAGAACGATATTGGATGACCCCTGACATGACTAAAATAGGAGCCGCGCCGGGCCATTGAGGTTCGCCATCTCTGGCGGACACACTTCTTCGATACCATATCTATTACATTTGTGATTCGATTTGGGTGCACCCCTTGATTTGGGAGTGTTGTTTCGCGGTGTTGGGGTAGCTGTTGGCAATGCTCAACATCAGTCCGGATCACGCAACTACTAGTATCCTAGTTGGTATCGCCTCATGTACCTTGTCATACTGATTATCCTATTCGCGACCACTACGTTATGTTCTGTGTTATACCTATGGGGTACCCTCTGATAACCACCAGTTTACGGTGCGGCTTACGGTGCTGTATAGATTATGGCATTATAAAAATGTGTTGAGGGGGATTATGGTAACGCCTTAACGCTATTTTGATACTTTATATTACTTATAGGCATTATTTACTTAGCGTACATTACTACATAGTAGATAGTTTAACGGATCCTTAAGAGATGGAAAATCCCGTAACATCTCTTGAGTTATTTCACGCACGTTGACACTGGATAGGAGATGTCAAACCCCGTAAACATCTCTGACGCCGTTACACTCATATTTATTTGCGATTGATTTAACTTTCATAAGGATATTTTAGTCCTGACTCGAGTGTTTTGTCTTTTCATTACGCTCGGGTCAGTCCTGAGTTTTTCAGATTTTTGAAGATCTATTCTGGAGGATGAAGACGAAGATTTGGTATACTATTACTATTATTACCCTTGCATAATGCTATCTGCTGCATTATTTTAATTGTTCTGTTGTATATGTATAACTCAGATAAATGTTGTATAAATAATTGTCAAAATATAGTAAACAGCTTCATGTACTGTTTATTTGACTATTATATTTTATCGTTCCGCTGCGAGATTCTGTGTTGTTTCATTTCCTTTATTTCACTTTCTTTTCTTTTCTTATTTACCCCAATAACCATCTGCCCTTTTGAATGGTTTGGAACCGGCATGTGTGTTTGATCGTCGGTTTAAACTATCCAAAAAGGCGGGTCGTTACAAGATTTTTCGTTGGTTCCATCCTACTTAGGGTTTCATCCCTTTAGCGGGCTCGAAGTGGATTTCATTCCACGAATAAATTAGATTTTAAGATGCCAGTGCTTTTCTAGGAGTTTTAACAAAATTCCTAATTAAATTACTTATTCTTGAAATCTTGAACTCTTGATAATCTTGATATTCTTGATACTCATGAGTCTTCAATCTTGATATCTTGAATCTCTATACTGTACAGTCTTCATTCTTGGTACCTGCATGGTTAAATCCTGCATATACATATATGTCTAAACTATAATGTTAGTATTTATATTTTATAATCATATCCTAAGGTTGTTGTCATCAAAACCATCATCTCAAGGACTAACAATCTCCCACTTTTTGATGATGACAACTTTTGTTTATAAAATATTACTTCTATCCTAATAACTCCCCCTAAAACTAATAACTCTCTCTTAATCTATGTCTAACTATCCTATTTTATATTCCTCCCTTTTGTCATCAACAAAAACTAACTCCAAACTATATAATCTCTAAACTATATAACTCCCCTCCCCCCCCTTCTTGGACTAAAGTACCTGCATTAATAAACTGTACAATGGAGTATATAATAGATAGATTAAAAGATAATTAATTAAAGATCATATAAATATTAATGCATATTTATACATGTTTTTGACACCAAATATCAATCTAAGCCAAATCAAATCAAATCAATCAAAGCAAACAATTCAAATCAAACAAAGCAATCAAATCAAACATTACGAGGTACTTCTACCAATCCTTCTTCTCCAAATATAGGGTCTGCTTTAATGGCATCTCAATTTTCATTATCATTAGTGAGAGAGACTGGAGGATGTGCTTCGTTATCATCCTTGTGCAGGGAGGAAATCATCCATCGAAATGCCTTTCTTTCTTCTTGATCATCTACATTTGACTCAACTCTAAGTGTCGCTGGTTTCGAAGAATGAATGAAAGAATATCCTTGAAAGAATTAAGAGTCTCTTCAAGATTTTCGGATAGATTATGAATTGGATTGGCCAAATTCGAGTTTGTGAGAAGAATGAGAGACAAAGTGAATAAGAAATAATATTGAGTGACGAATTCTGGAAGAAATAGGTATTTATAGGTGTAGAAATTCGTTTGAAATGAATAAACATAAGGTAGTTATTCAAATTTCCAATTTAAAATGAAGTGTCATTTCTGATCAGTACATGTCGACATGGTCATAGGGGGGATGTCGACATGGTGTAGTGATTTTTGATGGCTTATTTTGATTTTGTGAATAATTTTGTGTGTGTGTGTGTATAATATTAGCATTTATTCTGGAGATAAGATAAGCTAGATAATAGAAAGGACATCAATTTCATTTCATGATAACACAATACAACAATTAAACATGAAGAACTACATGAACTTTTAAATTAAAACAAACTAAAACAAACAACGAGATATGAAAAGGTAGAACTAGTTAGAGGATGACAGATGATGATAATCCAAGCTTCTTGCTAACTTTGGAAATAGACTTGTTCATCTTGGATGAAATTTTGTCCAACTTCTTACTAACGGATCGTTTAAGAATCCGTTGATTCTCAACAATGGTCTTTGGTTTTTGAGAAGGGTTTTATTTGGATTAGGAGGATAGTCAATGTTTTCCAAAGATGTTTCATCTTCTTCTTCTTCTTCTATTTTTTATTTCATCCCCTTCTTCTTCTTCCTCTTTCTCCTCTTCCATCTCCTCATGAGCCAAACACTCTTCCTTTTCGGCAAGAGTCTCATAAGGTTGAAAAACAATGGAATTTTCATAAGAGAAATATTGGAATGATTGAAAATCTTTCTTGAAACAAATTCTTCTCCTTTGAAATCTACTCCAAAATAGTTAAAAATCCGAGTGAGATAGATTCCATGATACAAAGTATTCTCACCCATTTCAAGATTTTTGGGACAAAGTTCATCCAAACTAACTTGCGCCCAATTAATATCATAATTTCCAAAAATAGCAAAAAATGCTTTGCAAACTTTTGAAGTAGGATTGTTAAAATGTCCCGATCTTGGGGTCAAAGTATGTTGTAAAAGAAGATTAACAATTCTAGCTTTTGGTCGAAAGTTTCGATTTTGAATTCAAAATTATCATTTCCTTCGAAAATGTGATGAAATGTCTCACGGTCATTTTCATCGATTTTAAAACTAGAATGATCCATTCCCATACTCTTGCAATTGAGAACGGTACCCAAAAGACCACAATTCAAAACAATTCTAGTGCCTTTGACACTATTCCAAATTTCATCACCATTCCAATATAAAATCCATGGTTTAGATTTGCATATAAAATTTTAACAAGATTAGATAACAAACAAAATCATTTTGAAAAGCATCAACAAGACTAAGAATTTGATTGTTTGCAAAAAGAGAATCAATTTCGTAAGAAGTGAAATCTTGAAATATAGCAAACTTTCCGGGATGGACGTTTGCATAGTTAGCGTAATTGATGTATGCTTTTATAACTTCCGGATCATTGAAAAGTTGCTCTTTTATCTTTCTGGAAATTCTCATGGTGGAGGGATTGCTTGAAGAAGCCATTAGAGTAGAGAGTAGAGAGCTTGAAGTTTTGAAGAGAGAGTTTGAATTTGAAAATGAGAGTGAAAAGATGTGATAAAAGATAGTGAATAAATAGATTCTCAAAGGACATGTTCTCTGGTCAAAAGATGCCTTTTCGGAGAATTGAATGAAGTGAAAAGGTGGAGGGAAATTCAACCATTTGAATTCAAATTTTGAATTTCAAATTCAGTACCCATGTCGACATCATGGTGGGGACCATGTCGACATGTGTCTTTGAATTTCTATGATTTATTTTTCCTAAGTATTCTAATATATTTATATATATACTTATTATTTTTAATGTATATATATATATATATATATATTTGGAATATTTCTGAAATTATAGTATATTCTATAAAATATTATAATACTATTAAAGTTAATAATAATAGTAATAATAGTAATAATAGTAATAGTAATAAAATAACAGTAAAAAAATAAAAATTTTAAAATTCAAACAACACATCAATTCAAAATCAATCAATCAAGCAACCAATTCTAAGCATGCAATTTCAACCAACTGTATTGTGAATGTGTACTTTTTCTGAGTCTGTTTCTCTGAATTCATCGGAGTCGTGAACTGTTGTGAAACATATTAGAATTATCTGTCTTCTGATCATCATCGCTTGAGGACGAGTCTGAGTCATCTAGAGTGGCAGTAAATGCACGTTTTCGTTTCTTTACGAAATCATTGTTTATAGGAAGATTTTACCTATCTGGATACAAACAGTCTCTTTTGATATGGCCTGCTTCGTCACAGTTGAAACATTTGATATTGTTTGGCACTACATTCTGATTTCCAGAGTTTATAGTTGTTTCTCTTGAGATTGTTCATCTTTCTGTATTTCAGGAATTTTCGAAAATTCTTCTTCATAAGGGCTATCTCTTCATCATTATCGCTGTATAAGTCTGATCCATCGGTTAATATATTGAATGTCATTGATTTCTTTTCAGATGCTTTGCTTTCTCTTCTCCCAATCATTTGGACTTCAAACAACATTAGATTTCCAATTAATTCTTTTATCTTTAAGGTACTGATATCATTTGCCTCTTGGATCGCAAGTGTCCTTTGATCCCATTCTGGAGTAAGAGAATTTAAGATTTTTATGAGACTATCCTCTTTCGAAAATTCCTTTCCCAAGGATATTAGAGAATGCACAATATCCTGAAATCTACTGTACATATCTAAAATAGACTCATAAAATTCATTTTAAATAATTGAAACTGATTTGTGAGCACGGAAATTTTGGTCTGTTTAATTTTGCTTGTTCCTTCGTGAGTAACTTGCAAAGTTTTTCAGATTTCATATGCAGACTTACAAACTGACACTCTATTATATTCATTCATATCAAATGAACAAAATAGAATATTCATTGCTTTAGAATTATTTTGTGCAACAGTCTTTTGCTCAGCGGTCCACGGTGCAAAATCAGTTATGGGTTCAGAATATTCAGTCTGTGTGATATTCTAAGTGTCTAATCCTACAGATTGTAAATATATTTTCATCCTACGCCCAATATGCATAATTACTACCATTAAAGAGTGTTGGTCTGACAGTAGGCGGACCTTCTACAAATGAACTAGTGACAAAGATGATAGAACTAGTGTTGGTAGTGTTACCAGTACCAGTGTTGGTAGCCGTTTGTGAAAATTTTTCAAAATTAAAATTATGAAAACCTTGAAAACCTTGCTCTGATACCAAATGTTAGAAATGCAGATTACGGATCTTAAGGTTAGGATAAACACTAGATGGGGGTGAATAGTTTTAAAAAATTACTAAATCTTTTAGAGTTTTTGTTAATTTAAACAATTGTATGCAATATTCAGACACAGATATGATCACAGAAACAAACACAGATGCAGAAATAAAGTAAAAGCAGTAAAGGAAAGAACACATAGGATTTTATACTGGTTCGGAGTTACCCTACATCTAGTCCCGCACACAAGTACAGATTTCCTTTCAAAATCAATCTTCACAATTACACACCCGATTTCAAGGCTACGAGGTACACCCTCTAGATTCACAATCCTCTGGTAAAGATACTTGACTTCACGGGCAACAAGTTCACCCAATTGATTTCCTAGGCCACAATCACACCTTTTACACTTGATTGATTTCCAAGGCTACAACCACCTTTTACACTTGATTGATTTCCAAGGCTACAATCACAACTTTTACACTTGATTAATTTCCATGGCTACAATCACACCTTTTCTCACTAAATTGATTACAAAGAAGTCTATAACTCTGAATAACACTGAGGATCTTATTGAGATAATGATAGAGAATCAAACTAGAAATGATCTAGTTAGATTCAATGTTTTTCGGTAGAGTAATGGTAAGAATATGTATAAAAAATACGGAAGAAGAAAAGGAGTAAAAACATAAAAATATAATTAGAAATTCGTTGAAAACAGCCCCTATTTATAGAAGAACAACAGCCACGTCCATTCGTGAAGGGAAATGATGAATAGACACTTCTATTGAAATTCAAATTTTTGAAATCAACTAACACTATGTTGACATGGGTAACTTGGGTATGTCGACATCTCAAAGGAAATTTTGGTGTTTTGTTTTTCTTTGAAAATAACTTTTATCTTATATTAAAACTATTATAAACTTTATAAATATACGTAACTATGGTTAAAATACATAAGTAAATATAGAGAATAATATTTTGATATATATAAAATTTTACAATAATTTTATATTTAAATCTAAGTATAAATATTTAAAAGTTAAATATATTATTATTAAAAGATAGTTTAAAAACAAGGATAATTTGATTTTGAAAATAAAGATTATTTTGAGGCTAAAATATTTAAAATCAGGGTAGATGTTTTTTGATTCTTTTGAAAGGAAGGTTTTGAAATCATTTTTTAAACAAGACAATTTTGTAAAATCATTTTGAATAAAAGTTAGCGGATACAAAACAATGTTCCACTAGATTTTTCGTAGGTTCCATCCTACTTAGGGTTTCATCCCTTTAGCGGGCTTGAAGTGGATTTCATTCCACGAATAAATTGGATTTTAAGATGCCAGTGCTTTTCTAGGAGTTTTAACAAAATTCCTAATTAAATTACTTATTCTTGAAATCTTGAACTCTTGATAATCTTGATATTCTTGATGCTCATGAATCTTCAATCTTGATATCTTGAATCTTTATATTCCACAGTCTTCATTCTTGGTACATGCATGGTTAAATCCTCTATATACATATATATCTAAACTATAATGTTAGTATTTATATTTTATAATCCTATTCTAAGGTTGTTGTCATCAAAACCATCATCTCAAGGACTAACAAGCATATTCATAACACCTTGGAAATGATTAAGAGAGCATTTTATTAGTGAAATGGGTGTAAAGTCTTTAATCTCTATCGCTCCCACCTTCTTGTGGAGTAGAATTATATTAGCAAAGTTAAATCTTCATTGTAACATCCCTCGTTTGGAGGCCTAAAACAAACTGCCATGATACTGCAGTCATCCATAATTGTTAGTTCTCAGTGACCAAATGCGGTAATGTTAAATACATTGATATACCAGAAACACACAAATATGAAAAGGTTTAAACTCAATTTAAAACAAATTTATCATTTCATTACAAAGAGCATTTTAGATTAATTACATAGTCCCAATTCGTAAACCACGTTTAGTGAAATATAGTTATTACAAATTGCACTAAGAGCGACATATGAATATGCCCTTTGGTTGATCAGTGTCTAAATATAGGCAATTAAAAAACTTTGTCATTTCATCCAATTACACAGTAGAACCAAACAGAAAGAACTCTTAATAGCTAGCTTGCCTCTTGCACATTTCTGAATGCGTATTCGTCTAAAATTAAACCTGAAAACCTTAACTCTCAAACTACTCAAAATCAATTTAGCATCCGAGACTTTAAACGAAAAACATAAACTTAAAATCAGACAAAAAGTATGGCGTGAATGATAAACTACAATCTCGAACCATATAAATATCTAGTGAGACCATGCCGCTTAGCGGAATGGGTTTCCCCCTCATTATTATCCTAACCCTATTTATAATAAACATATACCGTGCACCTGCATCCACAATAGTTAAGACTTAACCTAATAAAATGTATCATGATGATATGAAAACATGTAGTATGCTTTGTATTTTCCATCCCCATTCACATGGCTATCTGTCTCAAGTTATAGTTTTTAAGGTCATTATTAACCTATTAGTTTTAATGGGCTAACTAATAACTTATTTCAAGCTTACAGAATATCTGTCTGGTTTCATAGTTTTTATGGGATCACTAAGAACCTATTGGTGTCTACTAATAACATTATCCAGTCACAGTTTTCATGTGATCACTACGAACCTATTGGATATTCCAATAACATCTCACATATCATAGTTTTCATGGGCTGACTATGAACCTGTTGATCTCTATTAATAACCTATTCCAGACATAGTTCTCATAGGATCACTAAGAACCTATTGGCTCTTGCCAATAATAATTTTCATAACATAATTTTTATGGGCTTACTAAGAACCTGTCTAAACCAATAATCTTTGATCTACCTTGGGCATCCTATATTCTGGTCTGTCTGATCTCCTGGATGCAATTCTACTCACGTAGGAGTTAATCACTACTGGTTTAACCTAGCATGTTATTATGCCCTTAACACCCCAAAATGCAGCTATGAGTTAATAATGAAGTGAATATGATTACATAAGAATATATGATAACTGATCAAATAATGTTCAATGACGAACTTTCTATCGAGTTAGAAAATCGTCGAAAAATTTATAATAAAATTTACCGCAAGCGCACGGTAGCACGTATGCGAGTATAGGTCGATCCTTAGGGAACTGTTGATATTAAATTTCTATTCAATCAAATTAACCAAAGATTTAGAGTGATTAGCTAAAAAAATGAGAAAAATGACAAAGGAGGATTGATAAAAAATATGAGAGTGTTAAGACAATTTAGAGGTAATTTCACTCTCTAGATCACATAGTCCAACAAATTATGAAACCATGATTTTTTTTTTGTCATTATTAAATTTAATTGATGTTTTTATCATAAGTATGGCTTATTTGTGCTATTAATTAGCTCAACATAAGTCATCAAACTATAACACACCCCTTAAACAACTTTTAACTATCATAAAAAATGACAACAAATTGAAAATGAAATTTATTTTAAGCATGACCTATTAACTATTGTTTAGAAATATAGGCCATCAAATTTTAATTTCAACATTCACTTCATTACCATCATCATATATAGATGAAGAATTAATTATTGTTTGTGATTGTTTAATCATAGTCTATCTGTTATGAATAACATAGACTATCAAATTCAACATGAAATAATAAATCACATCAACATTCATTTAAGCACAAAAGAGATCAAAATTATCAATGTTGAAGCTACATGATTAGAGACTTCATTACCCTTAAATTGAAGTTATTAGCCTCTCATTTGTGTTATCATATCAACACAAGTAGCGTGCAACATGAAACACAACAAGAAGAGGAAAAAAGAGCTAAATGAACAAGAAACACAACTAATCTGCTTGCATTAAAATCAAACTGCACTACTAGCATGAAAGGAAGTAAACAAGAAAAGAAAGGTGCAATGTATTAAAGTTACATAAAAAAATAAATTACATGAAAGAAATGGCTACGTAGCCATGAAAAGAAAAGAAGAGATTTGATTTATTTTCTAAGCTAAAAACTTTCTAATAGAGATTAAAGAAGAGTGGATTGCATGAAATATAAGGGTTATTTATACATATATGAATCCCTAATCCATTTTATTGGGAATGCCCAAAAAGCCCTTGTAGAAAGTGTGGTGGCCAAGTTATCATTAGCTTCAATAATCACCCATTAAGTATGCATGAAAGTGTAATGACCATTAGCATGTGGATTAGCTTCTAATTTGTACATGGAGGAAAGTGGATAGGTGGGGTCCTCCATGATCATAACTTTGAATTATTTCCATCTCCATTCCTTTGTATTCACTCTTGTGCATGTATATATCTTCATTAAGCCACTTGTATATGAAGCCAAATTCCTACAAAATAGTATAGAAATTTCTAGTTAAATTTTCTCAAATTAATATATGCACAAAAATAACCATTTTTCCCCTATATGGAGATGAATATGTGACAATTTGAAAATAATTTTAATTTGTTTTAACAAGTTAAAATATCTGATATGATCATTTATTTAATTTAAATAGATTAAATGTGACGGTAAAAATATGCAGATTTACATGCACATCAAATAACCTAATAATATAAACATCATGGTTTAATTCCTTGTAATCATTTTCAAATAAAATATGGTTAATACCCTTAACCCATTATTTTTAGCAAGTGAAGATTCCTCTAAAATTTCAAGGTTAAATATCATTTCAAAAAAATTCATATTGCCATGTGTTTACTGTTAAAAATGAGTTAGGGTTCTTTAATTCGAAAACTAAAGCTTTCGACTATATCCTTTGTATCATTACTTAAAACCATAGACATTCTCTTTCGAAACCATCCAACATACCTTTCGAACACTTAGAAACATTCATTAACACTCAAACCATACCTTATGAAAGCATTGAAGTTCAAGTAAAAAGTTATGGAAGCCTAGCATCGAAACTACCAAAAAGTGTTTCTTTTGAAACCATACTTTGAAAACAAAACAAATTGAAAATTATATAAAATGGGACACATTCGAAAGCTATCCCTACGAAAGACCTATGGTGACGGTAACATGCTTCCGCATGTATACTTGAGTTTAAATAAACGGCTTCAACCATGTCGAAAGGTATAGGAGGGGCACCCACCCTTTCACATGTCTAAGTTAAAAGAAAAGCAACTTCAATGGTTGCGGAATGGTATCGATTCGAAACCCTACCCTCCGAACTCATTGATTCAAAGAGTTATAAAAGTGGTCTCTAACCAAGGCGAAAGGTTTTAATCCGGTCACTAGGGTATCAAAGGGGTTCAAAAGCAGCAATCCTTTTGAAGATATTAAACCAAAGTTATGTTTCTGGATTCGAAACCTCAAAAGACAACTTCACCCCTTACGCATGCATACTTTCGACACATTTGCTACCTTTCGTATAGGTCCAATACACTTCATACCACTAGCCCGATACCTTGTATATTGGCACCGAATGGATGTGGAAGGGTTAGAGGCAAGTGTGTATGAAGTCAAAAACCAGCAGGCTTAAGTGGTGAAGATGTAATTTGGATAAAAAAATGCATTTTTTTGCTTATTAAAGAAAATACTTTTCACCTACCATCAATATTTGTCTCAATCTTATTGTTTTGGAAAACTTTATCCATTTCCTTTTTCAGAATTTGCTGCTGAAATCAAATTTGGATTTGAAATAACTTAACACTTAAGCCTTTCTCTTTAATAAACATTTAAAACATTTAATTCCTCTAACTTAATTAATTTATTATCCATAGTAATACACTTAGGAAAAATACATAAAATTACAGTAATTCACATTAAATATGTTTTCTAACATATATAAATTTCATACCCGAAAATATTATTTAATTTCCTTAAATAATTTAACCCAAAATTCAATATTTTCTTTTACAGAAATTTTTTAATAAATCTCTATAGCTTGAAATATTATGAAAATTTAAAACCATTTCCAAAATAATGTTTACATAACATATTCAAAAATCATGGCATGTTGAAATCATTTTGCACGATTTTAGCATTAAAACCGAACTAGATTATTCTACAAAATCCTTGTTTAAATTATAACATGGCAGTTAAATCAAAACATATCATCATTAATCCAATCATATGGTTTAAACCTCAAACCCAAAATTTAAAACATTCAAGATGATTTACATGAGATGGTATAGATCATTATTCACTTTGTTTGGATGAGAAACTTGAGATTTGTTCTTTACATTAATCTTCCTTGCTTGATGTTAGCCTCTAATTGATTTTTGAGCTCCCCTTCACCTAGGGTTATGGCCGGCGTTGGTTTTTCTTTTGTTTATATTTTTGTTTTTGTAAGAATGTAAATGAGAATGAGAATGAGAATGAGAATGTTGTAAGGGGTTTTATGGATTATGGGGTTCGGCCATTCCCATATTTCCCTTACCATATTCTCTTAAGTATTTAACTTATAACCATTCTTATAGATTCATTTAGTTAAGACACGACCTTAATTAGTTTTCAAATCTCAATCCTCTTATCACTCTAGTCTCTACACTTTTATGTTTAATTTATCTAACTAAATCTTCGAAATAACGCTAGTTAAAATTAGGTGTGTTACATTCTCACTTGAAAATTATTATTGTAAAACACATTGAACATTTTAATTAGGTCGAATTTTAATACGTGCCAAAATTTCCTGTAGAAAAATATGGATAAACCATCCAGTCTTGGCAAGTTATCGCTAGGAGTATCATTGATGGCTCCAAAAATCTCCTCTTCTGATGTCAAGACCATCTAACAGAACCCTTGAATTATCGAGGTATAATTCATTCCACCGTGCTTAATTGAATGCCCTCTAATAGTTCCAAAGACGCCTTTGTAAATAGTTAGTAAATGCATCACTAAGTTCGTTCTGATTAGTAATTTCCTAAATATTAATATGTAAAAAGTTTACTGTATTACAACGCCCACGACCATTACCTATGTTATGAAAAGACTTAGTATATTTGTCCTTCTCATCTGTCCGTTGGATCCTGAATCTCTGATTTTACATTATTTCATCTTGTTTAATGACCTTGTCAAGCTCTCTCTTAAGGTTTGAAAGCACGTTTTGTTCTGAAGCGTTAAGAGTTCTTGATTCTTCCACCTCATTTAACCTGAGAATTTTAAAGAGTGACCATTAGCTATCCTATGAATTTCAAAAAATAAGTTCTTCACTCCTCCGTCTTCTATTGCTAAACGGTAATTCAATCAAATTCTTATGTTGCTAAGTGTTTTTCATGAACGTTTGAATGTTTTAACGCCCAAGCGATCGTTTAAATGTTTTACTTACATCATTCTGTATTAACGTAAATTCATAAAGTGTTTCGTATTCAAAAATTTACCTATGTACAATAATTGAAAGAAAAATGTACGAATGTGCTCTAAACGCATATGCTTGCGTAGCTAGAACATACACTGACAGTATTCCAATGGAAACACGGAGCACAGAGGGACGTGCAAGTTATCATCCCTCACATGCACGCAACACAGCATTATTTAATCTTTTGAAGAAGCGACTAAAATATAGAAGGATTAGTCAATCATAATTTAATGTATTTAAACACAAAAGTCAGCAATAAGTGCATGTTTACGTTAAGTGTAACTAATAAAATTCAACAACTTTGATTTCCAAATTCACACATGGATACTCTCGTACAAAAAGGACGCTTCATTTGCATTGTAGGCCGCAATATAGTAAAAGGTTAAAAGGAAAACGACAACTTTGGGGTCACGCACATTCTTTCAAATTGCGAATGGACCAATGATTTTGAAACTTCATAAGCGCGTGAAAATCCAACTGTATTGTTTTCAAATTACCTGTAAAAGCATGAGCCTGATATCGTAGGAATTACAATGATCTTAGTTGTTTGGATTAGCAGTGATCAATGCACTGTTTTCCTACTTCCTTTTACTCAAATTAATTCTCTTTCCATGCATTTTTATCACTTGTAACGTCTTCTTAATGTCTAGGTTTCTCACTGTGACATAAAAGTTCAAAGCAAAAGAAAATAAAAATAATAAACTGTTAACATCAAATTAGCAACAAGTTGGATAGAACATCGTTTACAAGACATCGTCTTCGTATCAATAAAAGCATCTCCAATGGGTATCAATGCACTATTCTTGGTGGGTGAGATTGCAATAAACCACTTTTAGGTTCATTAATCCCATTTTTGATCTATGTATCGCATATTTCTGTCAACATAAAAGAAGGACCGCAAATGCAATATAATGTATGTAACATGCAAAAGCACTAGCAAGTTGATCGGGGAGGCATGGACCATGGATATTATCGATTAATTAGGATCTCAACTCGACCATTGATGCTCCATTAAAGGCGTGTATAGTGTATATAGATTGCTAGCTTAGCTGCCTACATAGAGTGGTTCCTTCCAAATGTATTGTATTTGTTGCCTTTTAATCTCAAATCATTACTTCTTTTTTAGTTGATGTACCTTTCTACTTTTGTTGTTTCTGCAATTCTTCTTGGTGTTATGGTGGCTGTTATCCATATCACCCTTATCTTCTATTTAGAATCTACGCTATCCACATACATGTACATGGATTGCACACAAATATTTCTAGTACATACGAAAAAGGAAAAATAATCATTCCAGTCATGCAACTGCTAAATAAAAATAAAAAGATGATATTGTATCATGAGAAATTTATATTGACGGCTCATTTCCACTTTGATGTTGAAGAGCACTTTGATGTCTAAGAGAACAAGGACACTGCAATTTTACGTTGGGTGTCCTTGGACCACTTGCACCGTTCGTTCTCTTCACGCATACACTTTGAATTTCCACGTTCGACGTCAAATATGATATTTATCATTATAAAAAACAAACTAATAAATAATAAAAAGTTTTAAAGTAAATAATAAAACTATGAAAAGTTATAATTATAATTTGTAAAAATATATTTATTTTTGTTAAAATAACAATAGAACTAATAAACAAGCAGAACAATATTAACTATAATGTGATAATTCTCGTAACAATAAAAAATTACATTGGTCATAAAATATACTGTAATCCCAACAAGTTGTTGCTCTGCGCCTTCATTATGTGTCACTGCCCTCAACCTCCATGATTTTACCGACCAAGTCGATCGTTACCCGCTAGGGGGTTGCCCTAGCGCCCTTAACTAAGTGGTTACCATCTTCGAATCGTCCATCCATAGTTTCATTCATTCCCCTTTCGTGGCGCAAAACCAAATTTACATTTCCCTTTACACATCCCACTCAGAACGTCCTTTTCGCATGCTTTTTTTGCTTCGCAAAAAAAATACATGTTTGTTATAGTGGAATCTATGTTACAATCTCATTCATAGTTAGAACCCATTGAATTTCCAACATCATTTGCCAATGTCATGTCAACACGACATCAATCATCCATAGGACGTCATTATGGCATTGCCATGATGTAGGGAATTGTCGACATCATCCTCATGCCCCATTTTTTATTGAGCGTTTGATTCTAAAGGGAAATAACACCAATAGATCGTAGGTAGGCGTTAACAATTACATATGCCTATCAAGTTCCAAACTTTATTGCGACCTTCGGAAGTAATGGCATTGAGAATTTAATTTATGTTTTTTATTAGTTTATTCTATTTATTTTATAACAATATATTTGTAACATCCCTCATTGTAAAACCTGAATAAAAAATACCAGATTGTCATAATAACTTTGTCTTATTTTCAAGTAATAATATGAGATCATTTTTTCATGTACATATAATAAAATGATAAAAAGTCATATTTCTTAAAACAAATTAACATAACTATTTTAAACAATATTAAGTACCTAAACATTCCCATCATGAAAGAGAATACAATATAAAACACATATTACATGATTGGTATATGATGATACTACCATGAATGGTTACAGTTTATATTACATCCATTTACATAATGATATGAATAACATAATAAATCTGCCTCATGCAACCATCTTTTTCTGCTATTTGGAAAAAACTGCTAAACTTTCAACCCTTGGCTTACTCAAATTAGTACTTGAGAGTTGTAGGAAAAAACATAAACTTAAAGTCAGACATAAGATTGACATGAATAATATGTCACCTTAGCGGTTCATTGGATAAATGATTCATGGTGAAAGCATGCTACAATGTGGAATGGATTTCCTCACACATTCGTATGAAGAAAGTGTGTCCTCAGTCCTTACACATATCGTAAATTAAACATAGTAAAATATTCATCCACATATATTGGATGTCCCTACTTCCTTTATCTTTGTAATATTAAATACCGTAGATCGCGTCATACTCATTCTTACAAATACTGAAAGTTCCTACTACTAATATTTAACATTTAAGTTAGTAAAATATATATGTGTGCGCGCGCGCATCCATGCGCATGCGCAGGTGCACGCTCACACACATGCTTGTGTTTATATGTATTTGTATATATATACTGCATCCCTATCATTCGTATTTAACTTTCACTTACTAAATACATATATACACATTAGCTTTCCGTATATAAGACGTTACTCTCCTCGCCTTTCATCACCTATTGCAATATACAACCTATTGAAGGTTAATTACATCATCATTTATATTCTTTATAGGGTTCATATCCTATAAATGAGCATCTCCACTTATTCTCTATCCATGCCCTTTCTTCCTAACCCATTTATAGACAAAGCCCATGAACTTAGACTTCTGATTATGTTACTTTGGGGAAAAACACAACAACCCAAGGGGTTATCATTAGTTAATACATTCCCTTTGTAACATCCTGTAAAATTTACTGGGAATTAATAAAGAAAAATCAATTAATTAGTAATGAAGCTAAAATTGAAAATTTTGTAAATATTATAATTTGACCACAAAAATATACTATTGTGTTCTTCGCGATTTTCTAAGTAATTTTTATACATAAAGTTTTGCAATTGAAGTTCAAACGAAAAAGTTATCGACGTTTGACATTTTCGAATCAGAAATAATTCAAAATAAATATTTTAATGTACGGTGTTAAAAATCAAATGGTAAGAAATCATTAATGTTATGTTATAAGAGGAGTAATAAATATAAATCAAAGGAAAGGAGTGAATTGCGCCAAGACCGAAGGCCGGCCGATCGCTACTTTAGGCCAGTCGACGGTTTTTGTGAGACAACTAGTGTTGTTGAAGGCTCAACCAACCTGGATTTAATAGATTTTGATTGTACGGTCAAAGCACATTCTAACCACTATAATTAAGAGGTATCCCTTTCACTTTTATTCAAAATAAAAGAAACAAGCCAACGAAACTCTACCATCTTCCTCCTCCTTAGTATAATTCTTAAATCAAAACTTTCGAAAACAACTGTATATACAAAATTTAACAGTTTAGGTAAGATTAAAGAATCAAGTAAGGGAAAAGGCAATGAAATATATATATATATATGTGTGTGTGTGTGTGTGTGTGTGTGTGTGTGTGTGTACGCATGTGTGTGTGTGTGTATATATATATATGTATGCATGCATGTATATTGCGGAACTTTTTACTTCAAAATATCGAAAGCCCTAATTTTTTAAGGAAGAGGAACGATAGAGCCATCGTTATCTCAAACATAAACGGACCGGGCCAAAAATTATAAAAGAAGAAAAAGGGGGCCGGACTTTATTTTTAATATTGGGCTTTATAATTATAGAAGGTTCTGAATTACAATTAGGGTTTATTTTGTTTTTTAAATTGTTTTTTAATTGTATTTTCAATTTTAAACCATTGTAAATTCTAGTCGTGAGACTAGGGGACAAACTACGTGGTATAGTTTTGAGAATCGCAACTCAGTGGCTGAGTTGTGGCAACGTTTTGAGCGTAGAGTTGGGTTAGTCAGTAGCGGGTGTCGTGAGTTTACGTGTGTAAGCGTGTGACTACTTAATTTCTAGTAGATTCCTTGGAGGCAACATGTAGGTAGGGTTTTGCCGAAGCTGGGTAAATTCTATGTCGTTCTATTCCTGCATTTTTATTCTGCTATATGTGCTGCTGCTATTCTGTGATCTTGTTGAAATAATTCTATAAGCTTCCGCAATTAATTTTTATAATTAATACCATCACCATATTCACCCCCCTCTAGGGTGAAATCGATCCTATGATAACGTCTATAATAATTAAGACATATAAAATACAATTAATAACCAACAATTAATCTAATAAAGGTGAGTTAGAGATAATTATTCCATAAATAAAGGCGAAATGAAATGTTTCCTTATAAGGCTTTAAATGTGTAAATACGAGTGAGGTATATATATATATATATAGTAGATATATAAATACACACATATATTTATGTATATCTGTATGCATGTATGTATATGTATTTATGTATGTATATATTATTCATAGACATGGGCCAGTGTAGAACGTTAAAGAGTGAAAATATGGCTAAGTTATTGTAACAATCTGACTTTTCATGGCAAATAGAATCATCATAAAATGAAAATTAAATCGTTATAAACAATTTCAATGGTATACAAACAGCTATATAAACTAACTAATTAAAACTTTCAGAACTCACAGTGGAATGGATCAAATTATAGCATATAGATAAAATAAACAAATCTCATCTATATACAACATAAGTCACACAGTCTTTTATACAAACACACAATGTCATGCTATATATACAATATATATAAACAACGGACAACATATGTAGACATCTTCATAGTCTCCATCTTCGAACATCACACCATCATGATTACTTCATTTACTATGGTGTATAAGGAGGGGGTTAGGCACACATGTCTAGTGAGTAAAATATTATCAAATATATACCGATACATGATTTCATAAACATCATATGAATACCAATATTTACTTACCTTGACCTATCACACTTGCATTCAAAGAGTCAGTGCATCATAATAAACATAATATAATGACCACTATTATATACTTACCAACATATAACATATAATAGAGTTAGTTAAATACACTAACTTGTCAACACACAATAGAGAAAAAATAATAGATTTAGTTAAACATAGACTAGTTTGTTTACAGACAATAAAGGAAATAGAATAGAGTTAGTTAAACAAAGACTAACCCAATGATAAACGAGAGAGTAGTTAAATAGAGACTAACTTGACAATATACACAGGAGTTAGTTAAACATAGACTAACCCCAAGATATAGTTAAGTGTAGACTATTATCGTAAACATAAACAAGTGTAAGAGTTAGATAGATGTAGTTTAACTAGCGTATATTAAGTAATAGATAAATATAGTCTGACTCCTTCATACATGACTTGACCATTTGTTATACTGTACAATCATCGAAGTACATGTATGTACTTTAAATACTCCCAAACATCATAAAAGAATAATCAACATGTTACATTGCAACAATTTTGTGTAGACATGGCTGGAATAAAATTGCTCCAGCCCTGGTCCAGGTTCAAGCTAACAAATTAAATACCTATAGGAAAATCAGATGAAGGTATCAGTAATCGATGGACGTTGATTTAGTTTGTAAACTGTCAGTCTGAAACCATTTCTTCTCCAATTTGAATATCCACCATTAATTAATATTTTGGTTAGTTTGTATACCTTCTTAACATCATTTTCTACTATCCTCACCATTCATGTCTCACATAGTAACCATATAACCATAACCTACAAGTTATCCGACTTTTCAAGCAAGCGGCCTTTAAAAGAATCTCAATGTCAGGATCAAGACGAGATGATTTACATACATAGGAATATGTTTAGAAGGGTAACAAGGGTGAACTTAAGAATTTAGAGGTCCATTTGGGCCAAGAAAAAAATTCGATGCTAGGTACTTTCTACTTAATACCGACCACCATTTTGGTCCCCTTTGGAACCCCAAAGCTATTGTACGTATAGTAATGACTTGTGTGATCATCATAGGGTGTTTTTCTCAAGGAATGGATAAACAACTCCAAAGGAATTCTAAAAAAAATAAGACAAGTATAAGGGGTATCAGAACCTGTTGGAAATGAATCAATCTCAAAGGAAAAGTGCTCAGAACATAGTGGATCAAGGATAAAGACCAAAGGAGAGACGGAGGGGAACTCCCCCCTCTAAAATTCTTGTTGGTGCCAACCACAAATAATCGGTATCGAGTAGAATTTATGGCCCAAGGGCCTCGGTCTTTTCCTTGTACACTCTCGAATCACTATGCCACAAAGTGAATCGGACATGATCACACAACATAAGTCATGTTTTCCTAAGTTTTCACATAATACATGGGAAAATCATCTGTTGCGTGAATAGCCTGTAAAATCTTTCATTTGTTGTCTGAATAGCTCGTGAAATCTCTATGTACGTGCTTGTTATTCAGACAACATTTTATATGTTGTATGATTTATGTTCTCAAATTTTTTAGTTTTGGCTCCATCTTTTCCCTCTCAATTATTTCATGGTCACTTTTTTTACCTCGTTATATTTTGTTCCCTTTTTTATTTTTGTTTCCCTCTCAAATCTTTTCATCGTTTGAAAAAATCGAATATCTTCTGGAATTAGGGTTTCAGCCCCTTTGAAATTCATTTGAATCGTCTTGATCCTTTCATTCCTTGTTGATTGCGTGCTTCGATTTCATGGCTATTGAAGGTTGTGACTCCTTGTTGATTGTACTTCAATTGATATTGTTATGATTTTTGCCCCTTTCGATTTATATTATTCTCGACTTCGATTATCCTTCCAATGAGGAATTGGGTTCTTTATATAGGAATTAATTTCCTATATTTTCATATATATACTGAGAATTGAATTTCAAAGTATTGTCTTGGCCATCTGATTCCTTTCCGATTTCTGCCCCCTTTCGATTTTGTATTAATCTCGACTTGATTTGCCTATAATGATTTGGGTATTTATGCGACTATGAATGAAACTTGGTTGAAGTGCACTGACCAACATGTTTTGGTTATGTACATAAATATTTTGAGATATATGTGTCGTGATGGTGAAAACTTCGGTTGTTTCTTTGTTAGTTAATGTATGAGTTAGTGGATGTTTTAAACTTCCATATATATACATACATACATATGTATGTATGTATGTATGTATGTATGTATGTATGTATGTATGTATGTATGTATGTATGTGTGAATGTCCTTCTGATTCCGGTTCATTTGATTCTTGAACCATAAAATTTCATTTCAATTTCATTGTATGATTTGGGAAGCTAACTTCGACTTTGATCAATTCATTGTTTCGTTGGTTGCCCCTTGCACTTGTGATTCTTTCACTTACCTGTTAGTGTTTTCCTTGAACTGAAATGAAATGTTTTGCCTTTAACACTGAGTAATATACTTATTGTCTTTCTACTCACTATATACATATATATGTGTACATATGTGTATATCTGTATGTATGTTTTCGTATACACTTTAACGTTTTCATATGTTCCTATGTTTTCATATGTTTACATACTTATCGAAAATATCCTAGAATTTCTATATATGACCAGAATGTTTTCATATGTCCGTTTTTTATCTGCTCCTATGTTTTCATATACGTTGTCACTTGCTTCACCTTGTTGCTTTGAGCTGAACCATTTTGAGTTGATCTTGTTGTAGTGCAATTTGATTCCATTATCATCCATGTATACACATACATATGTATGTGTGTGTGTGTATTTGTGAATGTTTGTAGCACTGCCTTGTTATAATTATGGCACTTGCTATTTATGGCACTGCCTTATTTTAATTTGTTTGTAAAACATATTGAGCTTGAACTTGTTTGCTTTGATCTAAACCATTTTGAATTACTTGAACCATTTTGAGCTGAACCATTTGTTGAATTGCTTTAAGCTAGTTTGAGCTTGAACAATTCCTACTCACTATGTATACACACAGACACACAGATATATATATATATATCTATATCTATATATATATATATATAGGGAAAGTCTATTTAGACATAAAATGTGGACACATGGTGACATAATTGATTTTCACCGTTAGATTGCCCTCTAATTTCCACCTTCCATATAAGGACAAAAATATCTAACGACTGAGATGCTTTGTGTCCCCAATTTGTGTTTAATTTTGTGTCTAAATAGCCACCTCCATATATATATATATATATATATATATATATATATATATATGAAGTGGTTTGAGCTTGAACCATTTTGATTCGATCTTGTTTTGAGTTGCCTTGAGCTGCTTCTATGTGTATTGGCACTTGAGTCTTGCTACTCTTGTGTTGAAACTATCCCTTATTTATCTATGTATGTTTTCGTATACATCTTTATGTTTTTATATGCTCATATGTTTTCATATGTTTCCATACTTTTCAAAAATGTCCCTAGAATTTCTATATAGGAATAGAATGTTTTCATTGTCCCTTATTTATCTACTCCTATGTTTTCATGTACACTGTCACTTATTCTCCTTGTTGCTTTGAGCTGAACAATTTTGAGTTGATCTTATTGTAGTGTACTTTGATTCCAATATCATCCATGTATTTATAAACATACATATGTATGTATATATGTGTGAATGTTGGTAGTTGACTATACTTGTACATTGCTTTGCTGCCTGAATGTTTGTGGAACCACCTTTTTCAATTTGTGGAACCGCTTTGTTTTAATTTGTGATACTTGCTATTTGTGGCACTGCCTTCTTTTATTGTTGGACTTCTCCATGTACTTGCACACTGCCTTGTTCAAGGCAGTGCACAGTGCCTTGTCAAGGCAGTGCATATTGCCTTGTCAAGGCAACGCCAGTGCACTGCCTTGAGATTGATTGAATCCCTTTTATTGGTTTCTTGTTTGTGCACCTTGATACTTGATTCAGCATTTGTTGTTTTGCTTGATCTTGTTTATGTGCACTGTGATTTCTTGTTACACTTTAAATTGCAAACCTTGTTCTAATTCAGTTCTTGTATGTACTTGTATATACTTATGTACACTCGAACTTATATATAATTGCTTCAGCACTGTGATTTCTTGTGTTGCCTGAGCACTTGTTGTTTGGTGCATATATATATATATATGTGTGTGTGTGTGTGTGTGTGTGTGTGTGTGTGTACATATACATATATACATATATATGTACATATATACATGCTTACTTTGATGATATATACTTACTGCCAATAGCATGAAATGCTTGTCATGCATGTACCATTATACATGCTTTATGTGTGCATTTTCTGGTGTTCCTTGTTTATCACTTTATCTAAACTATTTTGAGTTTCTGAACCATTTTGATTTGAACTTGTTTTGAGTTGCCTTGAATTGCTCCTATGTGCACTGTTGTTTTCCCAAGCTTGTTTATGTGCACTTGAATTCTTATTTATGTGCATTGCAGTTCTGAATATTATGTACACTACAGTTTTGCCTTGAATTCTTACCTAGTTGTCTTGTTTGCATTTCTTGGACGTGAAAGTGTGCATTTTCATGTACATACATACATACATACATACATACATATATGTTTGTATGTATATATGTGTGAATATGCAAGTGTGCATTTCCTAGTTTGAGTATTTTGATTATATTATCTCACACTTGAATTGCATATATTCTTGATTTGAGTACTCTAGTGTTTCACCTGTTGGTGCACTTGTTTTTAACTTAAATTGCTGAAACTTGTTTGAACTTGAATTGCTGAAACTTGATTTATGATATGTGCACCTGAGTTGAGCCCAAGGAGCCTTGGGCTTGACCTGGTTCACATTTGCACTGTGTTGAGCCTTCGTGCTTGACCTTTGCAACAATCCATGAGATCTAATTGATGCTTGGTCATGTGATATTCATTGTGATACACTGTCCATATCATAAATTGTCCATGCGCACACATATATTTGTCACTGTCTAAAACATGAAAAGAAAACAAACCCATAAACTGAGGCAATATTAATATTCCATTCAATTTTATTTTTCAATTTAGGCTTGTTTCCATTTCTATTTTACTGCGTTGTTTGTTTGATAGGCATAGGAGATGGCTAAACATAAGCTAGAGCAAGCAAACTAAGATCAACATTAAAAACAAACTTATGTGAGTAAAAAAATGTTATGTATGAGAGTGTAGATAAATATTGTATATATGAGAGTGATAGTGAAAGTTGTATATGAAAATATAAGTGGAGTAGTATTGAAAGTTGTATTGTATTTCAATTTTATTTGGGTAAAATATTTAAATTTCATTTTGTGAATAATTTTTCATATTAGTCAATATTTATATGTTATCTAATAGGAATTTCAGAAATGATACTATAACATTAGATAACATTTGTTTTTTGTTGTTAGAGTGTAAAGGGGTCGGACCGAATGGAGGTGTGTCCTAGTCTTGTCCTATAAGAGATTCGAACAGACACGGACCGAACAAACTTTATCTTCGAACATTGTTCGTACGAGTCGGACAACAGATGGACAATGTTCCGACAATAAAAAAACATCAAACATTTTAGGACGGACATTTTTTTGTACATTTTTTCTTATCCTAATTCGTGTCCTAAATGAGAAACATACGGACACGGATCGGACCTCTTACAGCCTCGGACCGAGTCGGACAATGGACTGTCATGTCCTATATACAACCCTATTTGTTGTGCTAATGCATATCAGACGATGGGGCATCTCTGTGGTCTGATGTGCAATGAGACGGCATATGATTTAATGAAATATAGGCATTCAATCAGACAACAAAGCATATCTGTCATGTGATACGTTTTTTCCCACAGCGGATCTTGATCTGGACTTGGTATTTCATGGGCTTTTGACTCTACTGGATAGTTTTCCTATAAATACAAACCCTATAGCAACTGGAGAAGGACATTTTTGACTTATTATCTTCTCTATCTTCTATCTATCCTGTACCATAGTCACTAAAGAAGCTACTATTGCTATTCTAGGCAACAAGATAAGTAAAACCCTTGTACTGGTGACTTTCAAATCCTAAATCAATAAAATCAACAACGGACATAGTCCAGAGATGGCCGAATCACTTTATAAACTTGGTATTCTCTTTGTTTTTCATATATTTCCTATTAGTTTTCTATATTTCCATAGGATTTTGAGGGTTGTGCCACTGTTGCGGTCAATATTTTGGTGCTTTCATTGAGAATTAGATTCTGAAACTTAGATCTAGCTTTTTATTTTGGATTGGAGCATCTAGAGATTAGATCTGAAAGATTTACTTAGAGGAACTTCAAGGATTTGCACATTAGAATCAATGGCACCTTGAAAATGTGGAAGATCAGCTAAGACAGTTACTGGTATAGAGGGAGCAAATTCTCATAAAGTAGAAGTTAGGAACCAGTAGACATTGCCAGTACGTGTGCCCTCAAGAGATGGTTACTAGAGGGAGTTTAGCAAAATGATGCAAGAGTTGACTCAGAAGATGATAAATAGTCATAAGGCTCTGGTGTAGAAGATGGAAACTAGCATAGCTCTACGACCCAACATTCACAGAGGAGTAGGAGGGAAGTTTCTACTACTGGGTCTGAAGAGAGGACTCGTCTATTTCAGGTCAGAATAGGCGAGATGAAAACATTGAAAAATGGAAAAGGATACTGGAGCTATAGAGGAGTCACTGGAGGAAGTCATAGTGCTTCCCCCAGCAAGAATCAACTCAATACTGCAAGAATCGGGTTGTATCGGGAAAAACGGTGGAGGATTAGGGAGATGGGAAGATGAGGCCATGGACTTATCTGATTTAGAGGATGATCTACAGTATGATGTTGATGATTATGAGCTTAATGTTGGAGTTCAATGTGCCGGTGTGCAAACAATCACTATAGAGCCTACCAAAAGATAGAAAAACCCCCGATTAAGTGGTTCTCTTAGAGAATGGAGAACCTAGACGTCAACGATAAAACCGAGACCATTTGCAGAGTCAAACACATGGCGCAACTCCTAATGAATGACCTTTACAGTATTGTGCTAGAGAGGAGTATATAGAAAATAAGATTAAATGGTTGGTAGAAGAGAGCAAAGATAGAATGAACGAGGAGTGGGGTTCTACACCAAGTAAAACTCTGTTCATGAAAAATATTCTAAGGGAAGAGTGTCCGAGAAGGTATACGATACCGATGATGCCATCATACAATGGGACTACCAATCCCAAGCTATGTTTGTTCAAGTATGAAAGGCACATGAATGGTGCCTGAGCGATGGACGTGGTATAATGTAGGCGTTTTCCTATTTTTGGGGAAAGAGTAGCATTGATGTGGTTTATTCGGCTCAGGCCTAAGACCATATCAACCTTTGATGAATTGGAAAAGAAGTTTATGGAGCAGTTCAGGCTTCGTACTTCTCGAACTAAGGATGTATTGTCCTTGTCGAGTTTATCCCAATGACCCAAGGAGTCATTGAAGGGGTTCTTGAATATGTTTAATGTTGTTGTAATGAAAGTTAACAATCCAAATGAGGATTTGGTGTTTATGACATTAGTCTAGGGCATACATTTGGACATGGATTTTAGAAGGTGACTATAGAGGAATTCCATTGAAAAGCTAATTAGCTCTTGCCAAGGTACTGGGAAGGCTGATGGTGGAAAATCAAAGGTAGTAGTTCAAAGAAATGTTGTAATTAAACAAACCAACGATGGCTCCGGTAATATGGTCATAAACATTGGAAATTCTAATAAACAAAAGAAAAGAAATCTGGGCTCTGGTGGTAGGTGGAATGAGGCAAAGAAGTGCCCAAGGAACATAAAGCCTGATGAGTGTATGCCCTTAAATGATACTTTGAAAATTTATACACCTTGCTACACAAGGAGAGGAATGATATAAAAGGCCGCCTCAAAATGAGGTGACCAAGGAGGAAGGGCACTATGGAAAGTACTGTCGTTTCCATGAAACTCATGGACATGATATGAACGAGTGCCAACATTTGAGAGATTTTATTAAGGAATTGATTAAGAAGAAACAGTTTCAGCACTCTGTCATAGATCCAGAGGATGGTGGGCAAAACGCTAGACACTAAGGGCCTAATACTCAACAAAACCAGTCTGGACCTAGTGAAGAGGAGCCTGGGTGCTTTGATGGAAGGTTGTCATAAATACTATTACATGAGGACCTTATCCAGCAAGGAAAAGCTGGAAGGAAATGGAGAGGTGCACAGATTCATTGAAGCACATACCACAGGGGAGTGGCTTTGCCATAGAGCACGCTACTTGGCCAAGCAACCAAGGATGGAAATGGATGATACTGTATCGAGGAATAGAGATTCTGATGAAGTTGAAGCACCAAGTTTCGACCCAATAGTTATAACGGTTGTTATCGGACTGTCAATGGTACGTCGGATACTGGTAGATAAAGGAAGTTCTGTGAACATTCTACTTAGGAGAATGTTTTATCAAATGAAAATTAGCATGAAGGATGTCATGGCTTGTAGAACCAAGATTCAAGGATTTACATGTAAAGCTAAACAACCAGTTGGAACAGTTGATTTACCCGTTGAGTTGGGTGATGGAGATCACAAGGTGGTGTAGGTCCAAATGTCCGTTATAGTGGATGAATATTCAACATATAACACTTTTTTGATGGTTGACCTTGGAAAATTTTATAATAGCATTGGACCCTTGGTGCTGAAATTTTATAATAGCATTGGCCCATTGGTGCTTAATGGTGAAATTCCCTACGGAAAATGGGGTTGGATCAATAAGAGGGGACTAAAGCACTGGATGGGAATGCTACGTTGCTGAGCTAAGAGAAGGAAAGTGACAAAAAAGGGAAGAATGTAAAGAAGGCTCTCTTCATTAGAAACTCGAAAGCATGGAAATTAAAGCCAAAGCCTTGGCTCAGGATCCATAGCAGGTTCGGTAAGTCTATGGATCCTAAGAAGAAGTCAGAGGAAGTGTAGGTGGCACCGACCGAGCTAACGGTTGACATTCCAATCGACATAGATGATCCAACATGGACTCTTAAGATTGGATCTCAACTCACTATTGGACTAAGGAAGGAATCGGTTAATTTCCTTTGAATGAACTTGAAAGTATTTGCTAGGATACATTTGGATATGTTCGGGTTATTATTGGGGAGAGCATGTCATGGACTGAATGTGGACCCAAAGTTTCCACCTGTGAAATATAAAAGGCGCCTTTTAGAACCAAAGCTATCAACTATATTAAGAGAAGAAGTATGAAAATTGAAGGTGAATGGTTTCATTCGCGATGCTTTATACCTGGAATATTATTGAACCCCGTGTTGGTCAAGAACTCAAACGGAAAGTGGCAGACAAGTATCAATTATTCAGACTTGAATAAAGCATGCCCAAAGGACAACTTTCCCTTGCCTAGCATTGATCATCTGGTTGATGGGATCGCAGGACATGAGTTGCGCACTCTTACGAAGGCTTACTTAGGATATAATTAGATTCCAATGCACAAACTAGTTCAAAAGCACACAAGCTTTATAAAGAATTTGGGTTTATATTGCTACTGAGTGATGCCGTTTGGTTTAAAGAACGATGGAACTATATACTAGAGGTTGGTCAACTCGATGTTCAAAAAGAAAATCGAATGAACAATGGAAGTATAAGTGGATGATATGCTCGAGAAGTTATGGTTGTCGAGTAACCATATGGATGATGTTTCAGAAATGTTCGAGGTGTTACGGTGAATGAAATTGAATTCGTTAAAATGATTTTTTAGAGTTGCTTCAAAGAACTTTTTGGGATTTATTGTGAATTCAAGGGGAACTGAGGATAATCCACAGCAGATTGGTGCCCTGAGTAATGTAAGTGTCCCGACCTTAAAGAAGAAGCTGTAGAGCTTGAAAGGCAAGGTTGCTACTTTGAGTCGGCTCATTTCAAAGGCGACGGATAATTCTATACCATTCTTTGACGCTATCAAAAAAGGAAAATAGAACTTTGAGTGGAATGCGGAATGTCCTATGCCTTCGATGAGTTGCTAAGGCATTTGGAAATACCACCGATTCTATGAAAGCCACTAAATGTGTAACGACCCGATATTTTCAACCATTCGCATCCGCACACGTCGGACTTGAATTGTTCAAAATACCGCGTTGTAAATAAAATTTGGCAAATCTTAAAATATACAGTAAATAAATAATCAAAGAATCACAGACACAGAATCAGAATACTCACAGCGGAATTTAAAAATACTTAGTGGTTCATGAAGCCACTATAAATAGTCTCAATCAAATAAAAATTACATAGTCTTTAATTCAAATATAGTTTTAAATCATCAGTAGAACAATCCAAATGTCCAGTAGTCTTGATTTCAAAAATTTAGATAAAGAACGGGAAGGGAAGTTTGCCAGCAGCTTGAAAGTGATCTACAGAAATCCTAGCTTCGGAATGAAACTGAACTGCAACTCAGGCTGACCCGAGCGTAAAATAAAACATAAACACTCGAGTCAGGACATACATACTTATATAGTGTAAGTTAATTCAAGTGAACTGTATTAAAGAACAAGTAACTTAAAGGATGCTTGGGACCGCCCATCCTCTAAGGATCCGTTAAACTATTTACTATGTAGTAATACTTCGCTATTATAATAGTGTCTATTAGTAAAATAAACTTACTTTTAAATAGCGTTAAGGTTTTACATTTTCCACCTTAACACGTAATAGTCCAAGTAGTCCATCCAATATCATAGTCCCTCCTGATCGGGAAGCCACCAGAGGATACCACACGGACTACGGGAGAAAACCAAACTCGTACAAGGCTCGCTATGGTAGGTGACACGGCACAACTAGGCAATGTCAGGGTAGATATACCAATTGCTATCCGGACCGATGGAAACGCGCAGCGCGCAGCTGCCGCCCACCTCGAACAACACTCCCAAATCAAAGGTGCACACCAAAACAATCACAAGAGTAATAGAATGGCATACGGAGAAGTGCGTCCGATCAGAGGTGCTACCTCATTAATCCGAGAGTCGCTCCTGTTTTAGCCACCTTATGCCAACTCATGGGAGTCGAGTCCACGTATTTACCTTAAAGAAAACGTCACAACCATCCTACTTCATTCTGGAATCTCCACCGCGTACACGGTTGTCAAAGTGGTTTTCGGTATCGACAGAGAGTATGCCAGATATCCGATCCCAGTCTCTTTAACAACCAAACGTTATTTTAACCTGTGGTTACAACTTTTAAAAAACGGTATTTATACTTTAAAAATCAAAATAAATTTCAAATACCTTCAATATCATAATATCATTTTTAAACATCAGTCATTTTAAAAAAAAAAATACCATTTAAATCTATTCAATTTATTTAGGAATTAATTGCCTTTCAACTCACATTTAAAAGTAAAATTCTTCCATTTAAAACCATTAAAGTCAATTCCTTATTTTTATTAATTACATATTAAATTCCAAAATTTAAGCTTTTTCCCAAAGATCATTTTCATTAAATTCTTTTATTAAAACAATCAAAATTCAGTTTCCGTAGCACTTATAAAATGCTACCTAAAGTCATAGGTTAAAACAGTTCATTTACAAAGGACAGCATTTAAGTGCTGAAATAAATTACTAACTTAACAATTAATTTTAAATTCCCAAATATAACTTATTATCAATTATTTTACTTAACTAAAATCTCACTTTTAACAAAAATTCAGAATAAGTTATATTCCAAAATTTTACTTAAACTTCCATTTATTTAACATTTTAACTCATTCAAAAATCATTATAAATTTCATAAAATCCTTTAAATACATTTAAGCTAGAATATCATAAACTTCCCATTTAAAATAGTTTAAGAGATTTCAAAAAAATATTATATAAACCACGGGTCTGTATATAGTTTTCTAGCCTAGGTCAAGTGATACGGATATATATCATTTCAATCCGCAATTTACAAAAGCCCGGGTTCTATCATTTCAAACCCGCAATCCCAAGTTAAATAATAAATAATCAAACAATTAAATAAATAAATGGGTAAATAATTATCGTTCAGGCCTATCATTTCAGCCTATAACGATCCCAAATTTACAGGGAACTTGCAGTGTGATTAACAGTCAATAAGCATTTAATAGTATAACTGCAATAATACTTCAATAAATAAACAACTGATGATGTGTCAATAAAAATGGGGTTTAACATCATACGTTTATATCACAGGCAAATAAAATTAAATAAAATAAATTTTACAATTACACTTGTGATAAATTCACAGATATATAGGTATGTTTGTCTGGTGAGAAATACTCACCTTAAAGTTGCGGAAATTTAGATTCAAACGATTGTATCACTTGATAAAGAAACGTACAACAGCACGATCAGATTTCCGCGGATGCCACGCCTTGATTCAAATCTATAACAAGATCCAAATACCAATACACGACTTTTAAAATTACGGTCAAAGCAAAATTTTCGAAACAACTGGAACGAATAGACTCCACTTGACTCGACCACTCCCACTACTCGACTCGCCCACGTTCTCAAGGCCAGGCAGTGAAATCTTAACTATTTACGTACCCATGAAAATTATAGTGGAAAGTTTTAGGCAAAAGCTGGAAAGAAAAAGGTGGACACAATACGTTATTCCCTTTCTACAAACAGGTGGCGTACACTAAAATTCTTCAGCATTGATAACAGTGAAATTTGCAACTAATATATCCTTTTTTTTTTCTTTTTTCTTTCTCTGTATAAATAATCACGTTGCATAAAAGTGAAGCATATTGGTCCCCAAAACTTGAACACGCAACATAGCACAGCCACTCCTACCTCATCTTTTAAAACATGCATTTGTCTTCTTTTGTTTTGTTTTTTTGTTTTGTTTTTTTGTTTTTTTTGTTTTTACTTCTTAGAGAGATGCAAATGAAAATATACTTTTTTTTTTCTTTTGTTAACATTTTATTAAAATGACTCATGCATGAATTCACAAAACAAGGTGATGCAATCTAAATAAATGGCACGGTCTCCTTGCCTATTTTAAACCCCTTAAGCATGCACTCAAAATATACAAGTCACTGCATATTTTGGAAATAATTTAGGTAATAAAAAGTTCTACCTATATGCTGAAACAAACGTGATTTTGCACGTGTGAGTGTATGCAAAATGAAGGATATTAGTTTTGTATGTTACCATTTTTTTTCAAAGATGACACACTTTAGCAATTCATATTTTAAAAAAAAAGACTCATGTAAGAAGTTCAAGTGGCCACAACTACAGGAATGCATGCATTTTCTATAGAATTCAAAAGAAGGATACTAAGCTTGTCTTCCTACAACAATCTGACATGTATGTCAAAATAGATCAGAGAGGGAAAAAGGAGATGTGGCAAGAACAGGTGGTGGAGCAGCCGAGTAGTGTGGACATTGGACCAAATGAAACAGGAAAAAAAACAAAATAAATAAAAGCAAGGTGTGGCCATACCTGTGCAATTTCTCAAGAAGAACGAAGGCAAATTTTAGATGCAATATAAAGTTTTTGTGTGAGGCTTTATACATATAATCAGTGATTGCATTGATTGATATAAGGGAGACGGCAAGTAATATTGCTTTGTTAGTCGAACGTTACATAAAGAAAGCGTTGATTAAGCGAACAGGTAGGCACGAAATCAATTTTCTTTGAACGTGCTGCTTATTTAAAGGAAGGACTTTCGAAATTAAAGATGAAGAAACGGCAGGTAATAACTTGAAATGGACCGGAAAGTGCGTGATTTTTTCTTTGAGATTAAGTAAAAAAAAATTCTACAGGTAAGAAATAAATTTTGCTTTCCTTGAATGTTTATTACAAGAAGCTTGCGTTGAATTACAAGGAAAGACCCAAAAGTTGGAAGTAGTTATTTTAGCAGTGAGTTCCAAGATTTTTGGCATGCGGAGATCAATGGAAAAGAAAAGGTAAGCAATAACTTTCGTTCGAAAATCAAATACAGTAAAACGACAAGTGGATTTTGAAATAAATGATGTCAATGCATAATAAAAGGGTGCGTGGGTTTTATCACTTGAGTTATGGAAGAAAAAAAACCGGTAGAAAAATAATTGAACATTCCAACCGTGTTTTATATTTTCTTTTCCAACAAATAGAATCTTGCAAAAGTTTAGGCATAAGAATAGCAATTAAATTGATTTGGTGAATTTAGGAAACGACAAGAATTAATTGCTGAGAATGGTAAAAGGAAATTACAGATTATATACCTATTAACCAAATGAAGTTGTACATGGATTTGAATTTTTATAACCAGCATTGATTTCATGAGTTTGAACTTTTAGTGTAAAGAGGATATCACGTATTGCTTGTGGTAAAGGAAATGGCAATCAATTTACAGATAGCATTGATTTATAAAGAAACGGTAAAGTTTTATTAGACAATTATTTATATCAAATTTAAAGCAAATTAGACTTTGAAACAGTAAAGGAAATTAACAAATTTTGCTGCATTAAAAAGGGGCGTAAATCAAGTGATAAAATTTTGCAAGGAATAACGTACGTTCAAACTAAATTGGGAGTGAATGCGTTGATTCAAGGAAAGAAAGTGGCAAGCACTAAATATTTAGATGGCGTTGATTTAAGTGGAAGAAAACGTCACAAATTTATGGTTTGAACGTTTTTAAACAAATGTGTTTTATTTCTATTAATTCCACTTGTTAAGTTTTTCATTTACCCTATGGGTTTCCACTTTTTGATTTCTACCATTGGGACATCTAGCAATCTAGCCCCAATTCCCTACCTGATATTTTTAAATTAGTTAATTCCCTCTAATTGATTTCCATATTCTTCAAATCAATTAATTCCCCTTTAATTTTCTTTAATTGATTTCTATTGATTACCTTATCCCTTTTAATTAACCTCCTTCATTGATTTCAATTAATTACCATATTACTAATTAATTATCCTCCTTAATTGATTTCAATTAATTACCATATTCCTTCATCTCAATCAATCTCCTTTAATTACATATTCAAATTTGGTTACTAACTTAATTAGTTAATTAACCCTTTTGGTTTAATTATCAATCCTGCGATGTCTCACATTAATCTGTCCACTTTGTAGGCACTGGTAGCCGGACTGGTTACACGTGCAGATTTCTCCTACAAAATGGGGATTAACCTCGCGTTCTCATGCCATTAACCAAAAGAATTTACTTATTTATCTTTCATCAATTAAATTAACTTGCATTAATTATTCAATAAATTAATTCTGGTCAACTACTGAAAATTTTACAATTAATTTCCCTATTAATTGTCATTAACTCTATTTTAAAATATCCGTATATGCCTTTATTCAAGTTTTGAATTGCTAACTAGGAATAAGGTAGATTCATCAAATAAATTGATTGCAAGTTTCATTGTTTTAAATTGCTTAACAATGTTCACTGCTAACATAATTAATATGTCAAAATTGACAATATTCCACCAACATGATTTGCATGTCATAACCTACCCAATTAACATAATTAATTAACCACTTTAATATGTTACAGATTTTTACAAATTTTCCCCTTTCATTATTTTTAGGGAATGGGTATAACAACAGATATTATGATAATATCCAAAAACATTTAGTTACCACTCACTTCATTATAAATTATAAAGGTTTTTTCTTCTTCTTAAATTTAGTTACAAAAATCTTATTAAATTAACGAGTTTAATTATCTAAATTTACAGGTCATTACACTCTCCCCCACTCAAAACTTTTCGTCCCCAAAAAGGAAAGAGGTAGGAGAATAGAAATACCCTGAAAGAAAACTAAATTGAAACTCAAAATGGAGTCATTTATTTAAACCATATAAATTCAATTTAAATTAATTAATATTCAATAATTGATTTAATTCATTTGATTTTTACTAAAGATAAATCAATCTTAACTATTAGTTATCTTATTATCCAATTATTTTGAAATTAACAATTTCTAAAATCATAAATTTGTATAGTCATTTATAATAATCATCTTTTATTCAACAAATTTAATTCTTCTTTATTCCAAATTATTATTAAATATATTCTACTTAATATATCTTATCACACATATTAAGTAGATTACATTTATTATAAATATTCCAATTTATTTCTAAATTTCCTTTAACACTATTTGATATTGTATATTATTCAACTATTTTTTTATTCTATTTACCTCTATTTGTCTTTTTGTAACTGAAACTTTAAGTTATATCATTTATTATAACCACTCAAATTTTATTTATAAAATCCTTTTATATTGTATATTATCCAATTACATAGTTAATTTCTGAATGATTTAGGTAAGTTATATTGGCATGCAATTATACAAGTAAATTTTTTCCAATTCTATTATTCAAGTTTAAATATTCATTCAAAATTTGACTTTATTTTATCATTAGAATCACCTTTTAACATAAATTTATGAATTAAATTTCCAATTAACTTCAAACCCATTAGAGATAAATAAATACATACATATAACATATGTCAAGTCAAATTTAAATCGTATATCTATATATATTATAAATTAAGTCATATTTAGAAATTCAAATCAATTAATCTTTTGAAGCAAAACTACAGCGTGGTCTCTTTACTTCGATACTCGAAAATGAGTGTCGATGATGTTGTAGTCATCACCGAAATTAGTTTCCAGCGACAAAGAGAAGAGCACTAATTTTTAAAACTTTAAAATTCTTTGGAAACAAATTTATATTCGAAAATAATTTAAATGATAATATATCCTTTTAAGACTTTAAACAAAAGGTTTGAAACAATCAGAAATTAAATTCTTAAATTCTTGTTTTAAATTCATTTCTGTTTCCAAATAAATTTATAACCATGTTTTATAGTTCAATTATTTATATAAGACAAAACCAATGGTTTACAAAACCATAAATAAAATCAAACACTATTATCTCTAACCAACTAGTTAAATTCTGAAAATTATACTTATATATATAATATTAGATTTTTTCCAAATATAGGAATAAATTTTTCAAAACAAGTATAGAGATTCAAATTTGAAGGACTCAAACCAAAGAGAATTTTGATTTAAAGATAAGTTGGAATCAAAAGATCCGATGATTAAATAACAGAATAAGGAACCAGATAAGTTTATATAAATCGCGGGCAACCTTAACCGAGTCAACCGTGACTTAAAGAATAAGATCGATGTGGATTTTCTGGGATAAATCTACATTCGATCTGAAGAGATAGAGTTCAGAATAACCAAAGATACTAGCATATAAACCGAGGATAAATATAAATCTCTGGTGAATCAATGCTAGTTGTAAAAGAGTTTCACCCCCTTTATTAGAATATTGGCGAGACCGCCAATTCACTATAAAGATCATCCGAAGTAGAGTTATGGGATACTCCAGAATCGAAAGAAAATGAATAGTGAGGGACACGAATAAACTTCGGAACCGCAGGGAACGTTCCAAAATTCGAAAAGGAAGAGATTCAAGCTCAAATGAAAGTGATTCTGTAAATCCAATTTACCATACATTCTAAGTTTTGCCTAGAGCCAAAGCTCTGATACCAAATGTAACGACCTGATATTTTCAACCATTCGCATCCGCACATGTTGGACTTGAATAGTTCAATATACCGCGTTGTAAATAAAATTTGGCAAATCTCAAAATATACAGTAAATAAATAATCACAGACACAGAATCAGAATACTCGCAGCGGAATTTAAAAATACTTAGTGGTTCATGAAGCCACTATAAATAGTCTCAATCAAATAAAAATTACATAGTCTTTAATCCAAATATAGTTTTAAATCATCAGTAGAACAATCCAAATGTCCAGTAGTCTTGATTTCAAAAATTTAGATAAAGAACGGGAAGGGAAGTTTGCCAGCAGCTTGAAAGTGATCTACAGAAATCCTAGCTTGGGGATGAAACTGAACTGCAACTCAGGCTGACCCGAGCGTAAAATAAAACATAAACACTCGAGTCAGGACATACATACTTATATAGTGTAAGTTAATTCAAGTGAACTGTATTAAAGAACAAGTAACTTAAAGTATGCTTGGGACCGCCCATCCTCTAAGGATCCGTTAAACTATTTACTATGTAGTAATACTTCGCTATTATAATAGTGTCTATTAGTAAAATAAACTTACTCTTAAATAGCGTTAAGGCTTTACATTTTCCACCTTAACACGTAATAGTCCCAGTAGTCCATCCAATATCATAGTCCCTCCTGATTGGGAAGCCACCAGAGGATACCACACGGGATACGGAAGAAAACCAAACTCGTACAAGACTCGCTATGGTAGGTGACACGGCACAACTAGGCAATGCCAGGGTAGATATACCAATTGCTATCCGGACCGATGGAAACGCGCAGCGCGCAGCTGCCGTCCACCTCGAACAACACTCCCAAATCAAAGGTGCGCACCAAAACAATCAGAAGAGTAATAGAATGGCATACGAAAAAGTGCGTCCGATCAGAGGTGCCACCTCATTAATCCGAGAATCGCTCTTGTTTTAGCCACCTTATGACAACTCACGGAGTCGGGTCCACGTATTTACCTTAAAGAAAACGTCACCACCATCCTACTTCATTCTGGAATCTCTACCGCGTACACGGTTGTCAACGTGGTTTTCGGTATCGACAGAGAGTATGCCAGATATCCGATCCCAGTCTCTTTAACAACCAAACGTTATTTTAACCCGTGGTTACAACTTTTAAAAAATGGTATTTATACTTTAAAAATCAAAATAAATTTCAAATACCTTTAATATCATAATATCATTTTTAAACATCAATCATTTTTTAAAAAAAATACCATTTAAATCTATTTAATTTATTTAGGAATTAATTGCCTTTCAACTCACATTTAAAAGTTAAATTCTTCCATTTAAAACCATTTAAAGTCAATTCCTTATTTTTATTAATTACATATTAAATTCCAAAATTTAAGCTTTTTCCCAAAGATTATTTTCATTAAATTCTTTTATTAAAACAATCAAAATTCAGTTTCCGTAGCACTTATAAAATGCTACCTAAAGTCATAGGTTAAAACAGTTCATTTACAAAAGACAACATTTAAGTGCTGAAATAAATTATTAACTTAACAATTAATTTTAAATTCCCAAATATAACTTATTATCAATTATTTTACTTAACTAAAATCTCACTTTTAACAAAAATTCAGAATAATTTATATTCCAAAATTTTACTTAAACTTCCATTTATTTAACATTTTGACTCATTCAAAAATCATTATAGATTTCATAAAATCCTTTAAATACATTTAAGCCAGAATATCATAAACTTCCCATTTAAAATAGTTTAAGAGATTTCAAAAAAATATTATATAAACCACGGGTCTGTATATAGTTTTCTAGCCTAGGTCAAGTGATACGGATATATATCATTTCAATCCGCAATTTACAAAAGCCCGGGTTCTATCATTTCAAACCCGCAATCCCAAGTTAAATAATAAATAATCAAACAGTTAAATAAATAAATGGGTAAATAATTATCGTCCAGGCCTATCATTTCAGCCTATAACGATCCCAAATTTACAGGGAACTTGCAGTGTGATTAACAGTCAATAAGCATTTAATAGTATAACTGCAATAATACTTCAATAAATAAACAACTGATGATGTGTCAATAAAAATGGGGTTTAACATCATACGTTTATATCACAGGCAAATAAAATTAAATAAAATAAATTCTACAATTACACTTGTGTTAAATTCACAGATATATAGGTATGTTTGTCTGGTAAGAAATACTCACCTTAAAGCTGCAGAAATTTAGATTCAAACGATTGTATCACTTGATAAAGAAACGTACAACGGCACGATCAGATTTTCGCGGATGCCATGCCTTGATTCAAATCTATAACAAGATCCAAATACCAATACGCGACTTTAAAATTACGGTCAAAGCAAAATTTTCGAAACAATTGGTACGAATAGACTTGTAACGACCCAGAATTTTTAGAAATTAAAATATGAATATTTAATTAATTTTAAATATTAAAAAGTGAATTTATAAGTCAAATAAATTTTTATTTGAATTATTGGAATTTAATTGGATTATTAAATCGATAATTTAATATGTTAAATTATGGAAATAATTGAAAATTGAGTTAAATATGATTGAAAATGATTTGTAAAATTTTATTTTATCATATTGAAGTTAGAATGATATTTTAGAACTTTTAAAATCGAATTAAGAGTTAAATTGCGAAAATTGAATATTTTAATATTTAAATCGACTAGTGAAAATAGTCAATTTTTGAACAGTCTCAGAATTGAACGAAACCAGTTCCATTGGATCCGTAATAGTTAGTTATTACTGGATTTCAATTTTCGTGTCAATCGGAGTTATCGTTTGATCGTGGCAGCTCGAAACGCATCGATTTATTTTTAATTTAAATTTGACGAGTGAAAATAGCCATTTTTCAAAAAGTCTCGGATTTCGACGAAACCAGTTTCATCGGATCCGTAATGTGATATTATTGTAAGGTTTCAAATTTCAAGTCAATTGGATTTACCGTTTGTCCGGTACAAATTAAAACGCCTAGAAATCGACTTAAATCGGTTTAATTCAAATTGAGCGTTTACAGCCATAACTCGCACAGATGTCCGAATTAGCTTTCGAAACCTGTTCCATTGTGTCCGGAACGCGGGGTAAACCCTAGAAATGCCGGTTACGGCGCGTAAATCGGAGTTCGGAATTTCCGGATGAATAGTGTCGAACGAAACTCTATAAATATGCACCACCCCTTCAAAATAAAATAAAAAAAATATCAAAACCCTAACCCTAAAATATGCAGCCGCCTCTAACATAACCTAAGGCCAGAATTGTCCCAAAATCATCCCTCAATCTCTCTCAATCCAGCAAGAATTAGCCAAAGTTGTTAACTACAACGTTGAAGAGCATGAAGAGAGCTTTAAATCCATACGGTGATGATGGATTTTGGTGCAACGGAGGGGGAGATAGACGAGGCCGATCGTGCCAGCTCACGCACGTGTTTCTAGGTGCTAGGGGAGGCCGAGCTTAGGGGGATTGAGGCCGAGCATAGCTTAGGTCATAAGCTTCGAGATGAAGGTAGTTTGATGAAGTATTGTTGAGAATTGGAGGAGAATAATTCAACCCTAGTTCATGAGCTATGGGTTCTAGGTTGCGTACATCAACCTAGAGATGAAAACGTGATGTAGAAGATGGAGGAGGGCCGTTGGATGTGAAGATGCACGGCTGTGATGAAGTTAGGTTATAAGTTTTATAAGTTATGTTATAAATCTATGTATATAAACACGTGTAACTTCAAAAATTCATAACTTTTTCATACGAGGTCGAAAAAATGCAAACTCAGTTGCGTTGGAATCGTATGGACGAGCACTACGCGATGGAGTTGGTTTGGAGTCGTTTGGAGTTAGTGAGAATTTTGGGTAAAATTAAACGTATTCGAAATAAAAGCTAAAACGGAATTTAAAATCAAGGTGAGAATTTCTCACTCAATCGAAATAGTTTCGATTTTATTTTAAATAGTTAGATTTAAAATATTTGAATGCATGTTTGAATGTTGATTGATATCTATTGATTGTTAAAATAGACATTATGCGCCGTTAGTAAGCGGATGTTATTTATTAAAAACATATACCGCGAATATTTCATAAACAGTGAAATTGGTATTATATATAATATCAATATATATATTGGCATATGTATATATTGCAGTTGTTGATTCCCCGCATTTTTGTTTAGCGGATGAGACCCTATTACGCCATTATTAAGCGGATAATATTTAATAAGAACATATACCGCGATAATTTCGTACTGGAGCGAAATTGGTATTGTGCTAATGTTTGTGGATGCAGGAAAACAGGTTGGAGGGATCCAACTGGATTCCTCAACAGTATTTATTTGATTTCAGATATTTTGATATTTGATGGATTATCATATCGATATATGATATCGTTGTTTGTCGTGATTGACTATTTGGTATGTAGCATCATTGGATCCAGATTTTGGGATTTTAAAATGATTTTAAAGTGATTTTAGAAAGTATACGTTTTATAAAATAATTTTTGGAATTGATCCATTTTAAATAAATAAACGTTATAATTTTTAAAGTTATAAAAATTATGATTTTTTGAGAAATATAGTTAAAAACTGATTTTTGAGAATATGATGCTAATAATTTTATAAAATAGTTAAATCGGAATTTTTGAATTTATTATGAAAAGTTTAAATATAGGATTTATAAAATTTAATTATTTTATGAATCAAAAGGGTGAAATAATAAAGGAATTTAAAGACGTTTAAAAAGAATAATATAAATTGATTTATATTAAGAGATTTATAAATGGATATTTATAAATTGAAATATGGACATTATAAAACGAGTTTTTATAAGTGTTTGAATGAAGTGAAAATGAATTTCATAATTGAATGGAATTTATAGAATTTTATACGGTGAAGTTATAAATGGAATTTTATAATCAGTAGGTTTATAAAATTTATTAAGTTATTAAAATAATGATTTTGGATAAATGAATGAATCTTATAAGTTATAAGATTTATAATTTGGGAAGTTAAAAGAACGATTTTGTAAAATAATCGTTTTATAAGTAATTAACTTATAATATGAACGTTTAGTTTATAATTTAGTTATAAACTGGAATAGGTTAATAAAGGAATTTATAAAAAGGAAGTTTTTATAAAGAAATAGAAATGGAATTTATAAACGTTGTTTTATAAATCCGCAAACAACTTATTTTGATAAGTTAATTGTTATAACTTATAAATGGAGTTATATTTACGTTTTAGACTGTGAATAATCCTTTAAAATAAAATGTATAGAATTGATGGAATCTGTTAACAAAATATATTCACATTTTTGAATAGTGAATAATCCTTTAAATTTAAAAAGAATAGAATTGATGAGATTAGTTAACATAGTATATTCACGTTTTGGAATAGTGAATAGTATGTTAAAGAGATTGTTTTGAATGTGATATTTGAAATTGAATTAAAACGATCTAACGATGTTTTAAAATGTGTTGAGATTCGAAACCATAGATTTCAACATTTATTGTTGAAATAGACGTTTTCGAGAAATAAAAGGAGATGATGGACCATAACACTGTTGTTATAGTAAATGATTTCCGAAAGGAAATGTTTTGTATAGTATTGGGATTTATATATCTATTTAATTTCGAATCCCTATACTAGTGATTTTGGGTTGTCGTAACGATGTTTTACGTAACATTCGTTTTGGCCCAAATAAATATGTTTAAGAGAATGATTTCCTTAAAGAATGAAATATATACTTAATTTCGATTGAAGTATATTGAATATTTTCCAAGTGTTGAAAATAAATAAAAATTGTGAATTACTTATGAATAAATAAGTAAGGAATTGTTTTCCAATATAAAGTGAATATTTTAAGAATTTATCTTTTTGAAGATAAATTGAAAAGAAAATTGAAATGAATAATTGAAATCGAATATTCATTGATATCTTGGAATTATAAATTCGCTAAGGAATTTATAAAAGAAAGTGAAATTGGTTTAAAAATAAATATTGATTTATTTTTGAAGTATTGAAATTTAATATCTAGTGAAGATATTTTGGAAAATAAATAATTTGGAAAATTATTTGGAATCTGGTGATGTGTGCATATCCAGTGATAGTTCAATAACCGACTATCAATATTTCCCTTTGAATGGGTATTTGATGTGAATTGTTTGAATGTGAATGTCACACTTATTTTTGAATAAGCGCTCACTATTCGGGTTAACCGGGAAAGGACCATGGGGTCGTATAACCCATCCCGAATATGTGATACGTCGTTGTGAATTGCATTGAAGATCGGTGTTGAAGACCCGGTATTTGCGAGAACGATAGGATGACCTATCGATTGTCTCTGCACTGAGTTGCAACGGTATAGAGACTCCCTAAGTGATGGGAAATCCGATCAGGATTGTGAATATCCGGATTGCAAGGACTTCTTTGTAAGTGCCTTCGGTTTTGTTCGAGCCCGGAACAAACTTGTATGGATTGTATGTCTGACACTACAAGTTGAGATATAAAGCCGATTTCTTTCAAATATATTTCTGTTGGTGGCAAAGAATTTATTCTTTTAGCTTAACACCCTTCTCTGAGACGTACGAGCTCAGAGGTTATATAGTTGAAGTTATCAGCGATATATTCCCAATTTGGTAATGTGATATGCTGAGTGATGCTGAAATGATCATTGTGTTGATTATTGTGATAGGATCGTTTATTTGATCGTCTATCTTGGTGATCATTGTGTTGATCATTTGTTGACCCAAAGCATGGCTTTTGTATAAAGTATGTTTTTGTGGACGTGACTTCGTCGAACCTCACACCCCGAAAATGGTCAAAACAGGAAAGATGCAGCAAGGTTATGAGGGGTAGCACCCTTTAGGGTATGTACATTTCCTTCTGGATAGAGGTGGTATCATGGTATGGAGCCCAGATATTTAACCTATGTGGTTACTACGAATCTATTACTTTGTGGTTGTTGGTTTTCGGGATCCCGTGAGAAAGGTCGTTTACGATCGGGGAATGGCGTGCTCGTGTCAGTAGTTACCCAGTTAGGGGTAACCCAGCCTTGTGTTGGCAGAGTTCCGGTTTGGTTCTCGGGGATGTCTTTCCAGAGGCATTCTCATGTGGCAATGGGAAGTTCCTTGGCCTGACCATTTGTTGGAAATCCAAAGAAACAATACGAAACTTGTACGGTTTTAGTTGTATAACCTGCTATGGAATGTGGCGGTAACATGCTATTGAACATAGTTAGCTATAGTAGACATACGATAATGGTCGTATGTTGGCTAAGATTTATATTCTACTTTCGAAATGAATTTTTCCTACACTATACACTAGTAATAATATCAAATGTTCTTTTAAATGCGTATCAAACATCTTTGACTATCATAAGGAGAAATCTCCTCCGATTCTGCGTTTGCATGTGTGTGTGTGCGGGAGGCCTTATGGTAGTCTCATTTTTAAAAGCATTGCGAATTGAATTTAAAAATATCTCTCTATTTTGATTATAAAGATAAATAAACTGTTTTGAGTTCTCACACCAGTCACATGACTGACTTGGAGTTTATTGTTTTCCTTCCTAAACTCTGGGTGCCCACCAATTTCCACACGGGCAGTCAAGAGTTAGGTATATCAGGATATTCTGGATATTCAGGAATTGCTGGAGGCAAGCTGGATGGCATGGCGTATTACTTATATAGTATTTCTTTTTCCGCTGCACTATTTGTTGTTGTTGTACACTCTGATGATATGATGTAATGTAATGTGATAAAATGTAATAACTGATATAGTTCTTTGTTTAAAGATTATTCATTTATTATTATATGTTGTTCCGCTGCGAATTGTGAGATTCTGATGTTGTTCTGTTGTTTTCTGTTCCGTTCTATTTTAAAATCATGTCCTATTTTCTTCTGTTTTTCTTTTTCCTCTATTCTCTTTTCTTTCAATTTTAAAATCTTCTATCTTCTTTTCCCTATCTAAATTTTCTATCTTATGTTTTCTCTTCCCTCTATTATCTATTTTCTTCTTCTTTCTTCTTTTTCTCTCTTCTTCTTTTCTTAAATTTTTCTTAAAACCCCTAAGGGTTCGTATTTTCGTTCATCTTGAATTAAACAAAGGAGATTAGTGTCTATTCAAGGAGTACGGATTTACGGGTCTTTACATCTGGTATCAGAGCTTATGGTTAAGCGACAACCATGGTTCTGTTGGGTATTATTCATTAGAGATAGAGTCAGCAGTGCTCTAGAATGAGTTTGAGTGTAATAATAGCTATGAGAGCGTATTTGTTAGTGAATATAAAAATTGTTTTATATTGTGATGATTGGTTTATTGAGTGGCATATGAACTTTCGTCAGCGTGGTCCGCAAGACTATGCCGAAGGAGTTTCTAAACACTTGAATAGAACAATTCGGCACAATATTGATTTTTAAAATTGGGTAAATGAAATAATTTTGCCTTGATTATATTTTATATATAAAGAAATAATTTTTCAGAATTATTAAAGTGTATATAAGTTGATTGTTTGGTTGTTGAATAAGTTGTTTGAATAATCTAAATAAAAGAATAATTGTATAAGTAAAAAGAATTATAAGAACTGAATTATAATTAAAGAGATTTACAATTGTGAAATAAACTTATATATATAAGAAGTGAAACTATATGAATATAACTTAAGTGATATGGAATGAAGTTGATATTAGTATCAAAGTAAAATTAATAAAATTAAGTGATAGATATGAACTTAAGTTATGTAAATGAAATTCAACTTTTGTAATTGAATTGAATGAATCAATTGAATGTGAATTAAGTTGATAAGGAATGATGAATATAAGTGTTAATTCATTAAAATCTAATGTTATTAGAAAGTTGAATAATTGAATGAAAATCAATTAATTAAACCAATTGAATAAATATAAGCAAAGGAGTTTGGTTGTAATTGATATACATTGGTTGTTATATGATTGTTAGTTGATTGTTTATAATTCATTAAGTATTAATGAAATTGGAAGCTATGAAATTGGAATTCAATTGGAAGTTAAATGAAGCTCGAATAGAATTGAATTTAATTTGGAAGTGAACCAACTTGAATTAGTGAATATAAACTAATTGAAAATGAATGTTAGTAAACATCCACTGTTAATAAATCAAATGTGATTAAATTGAAAACCCAATTCATTGAATATTAATGAAAATATAAATGAATATTTATTGGTTATGGATGTTAGTTGGATGAGAGTTGGTTGATGTTTGCATTTGCTGTTTTGTTTCATTTGCTATGTTGACATATATAGTTATTATGTTGCTATATGTTGTATATTGATACTATTCTCTATATGCATGTTCTCATGTCTTTTGTTGAGTAATTAGTAGGTGCGGATCGCGTTTGCTTCGCATTTGGAGCTCGCTTTTGCGCTATATTAGCCGTATATGCTTGCTAATAAAATATAAGGTACATATCTCGGATTAAATATCGTACTTTTACATTTTTTTCCCTTCGGGATGCCTCATTACTTGATGAGATGTATATTTGTGATATATATACTGTCATTTTTTTTTTCGGATCGAGCCGCGCAAAGGAGACTATGGCGAATTTTTCCGAAAATTTAAGGCGTTAGAAAAATTTGAGAAATTTGGAAAATTTTGAAAACTTTAACTTTGATTTTGGAATTGAAAGTTAAACAATAGTAGTTGTTTTTGAAAAGATAACTAAGTATGATTTCAAAACTTAGTAAAGGATTATAAGAAGTTTAACTATGAATTATGGAAAATTAATAAATTCTATAACTTTTCTTACTTAATAATTTCGAGGACGAAATTCTTTTAAGGGGGGAAGATTGTAACGACCCAGAATTTTTAGAAATTAAAATATGAATATTTAATTAATTTTAAATATTAAAAAGTGAATTGATAAGTCAAATAAATTTTTATTTGAATTATTGGAATTTAATTGGATTATTAAATCGATAATTTAATATGTTAAATTATGGAAATAATTGAAAATTGAGTTAAATATGATTGAAAATGATTTGTAAAATTTTATTTTATCATATTGAAGTTAGAATGATATTTTAGAACTTTTAAAATCGAATTAAGAGTTAAATTGCGAAAATTGAATATTTTAATATTTAAATCGACTAGTGAAAATAGTCAATTTTTGAACAGTCTCAGAATTGAACGAAACTAGTTCCATTGGATCCGTAATAGTTAGTTATTACTGGATTTCAATTTTCGTGTCAATCGGAGTTATCGTTTGATCGTGGCAGCTCGAAACGCATCGATTTATTTTTAATTTAAATTTGACGAGTGAAAATAGCCATTTTTTCAAAAAGTCTCGGATTTCGACGAAACTAGTTTCATCGGATCCGTAATGTGATATTATTGTAAGGTTTCAAATTTCAAGTCAATTGGATTTACCGTTTGTCCGGTACAAATTAAAACGCCTAGAAATCGACTTAAATCGGTTTAATTCAAATTGAGCGTTTACAGCCATAACTCGCACAGATGTCCGAATTAGCTTTCGAAACCTGTTCCATTGTGTCCGGAACGCGGGGTAAACCCTAGAAACGCCGGTTACGGCGCGTAAATCGGAGTTCGGAATTTCCGGATGAATAGTGTCGAACGAAACTCTATAAATATGCACCACCCCTTCAAAATAAAATAAAAAAAATATCAAAACCCTAACCCTAAAATATGCAGCCGCCTCTAACATAACCTAAGGCCAGAATTGTCCCAAAATCATCCCTCAATCTCTCTCAATCCAGCAAGAATTAGCCAAAGTTGTTAACTACAACGTTGAAGAGCATGAAGAGAGCTTTAAATCCATACGGTGATGATGGATTTTTGTGCAACGGAGGGGGAGATAGCGAGGCCGATCGTGCCAGCTCATGCACGTGTTTCTAGGTGCTAGGGGAGGCCGAGCTTAGGGGGATTGAGGCCGAGCATAGCTTAGGTCATAAGCTTCGAGATGAAGGTAGTTTGATGAAGTATTGTTGAGAATTGGAGGAGAATAATTCAACCCTAGTTCATGAGCTATGGGTTCTAGGTTGCGTACATCAACCTAGAGATGAAAACGTGATGTAGAAGATGGAGGAGGGCCGTTGGATGTGAAGATGCACGGCTGTGATGAAGTTAGGTTATAAGTTTTATAAGTTATGTTATAAATCTATGTATATAAACACGTGTAACTTCAAAAATTCATAACTTTTTCATACGAGGTCGAAAAAATGCAAACTCAGTTGCGTTGGAATCGTATGGACGAGCACTACGCGATGGAGTTGGTTTGGAGTCGTTTGGAGTTAGTGAGAATTTTGGGTAAAATTAAACGTATTCGAAATAAAAGCTAAAACGGAATTTAAAATCAAGGTGAGAATTTCTCACTCAATCGAAATAGTTTCGATTTTATTTTAAATAGTTAGATTTAAAATATTTGAATGCATGTTTGAATGTTGATTGATATCTATTGATTGTTAAAATAGACATTATGCGCCGTTAGTAAGCGGATGTTATTTATTAAAAACATATACCGCGAATATTTCATAAACAGTGAAATTGGTATTATATATAATATCAATATATATATATTGGCATATGTATATATTACAGTTGTTGATTCCCCGCATTTTTGTTTAGCGGATGAGACCCTATTACGCCGTTATTAAGCGGATAATATTTAATAAGAACATATACCGCGATAATTTCGTACTGGAGCGAAATTGGTATTGTGCTAATGTTTGTGGATGCAGGAAAACAGGTTGGAGGGATCCAACTGGATTCCTCAACAGTATTTATTTGATTTCAGATATTTTGATATTTGATGGATTATCATATCGATATATGATATCGTTGTTTGTCGTGATTGACTATTTGGTATGTAGCATCATTGGACCCAGATTTTGGGATTTTAAAATGATTTTAAAGTGATTTTAGAAAGTATACGTTTTATAAAATAATTTTTGGAATTGATCCATTTTAAATAAATAAACGTTATAATTTCTAAAGTTATAAAAATTATGATTTTTTGAGAAATATAGTTAAAAACTGATTTTCGAGAATATGATGCTAATAATTTTATAAAATAGTTAAATCGGAATTTTTGAATTTATTATGAAAAGTTTAAATATAGGATTTATAAAATTTAATTATTTTATGAATCAAAAGGGTGAAATAATAAAGGAATTTAAAGATGTTTAAAAAGAATAATATAAATTGATTTATATTAAGAGATTTATAAATGGATATTTATAAATTGAAATATGGACATTATAAAACGAGTTTTTATAAGTGTTTGAATGAAGTGAAAATGAATTTCATAATTGAATGGAATTTATAGAATTTTATACGGTGAAGTTATAAATGGAATTTTATAAGCAGTAGGTTTATAAAATTTATTAAGTTATTAAAATAATGATTTTGGATAAATGAATGAATCTTATAAGTTATAAGATTTATAATTTGGGAAGTTAAAAGAACGATTTTGTAAAATAATCGTTTTATAAGTAATTAACTTATAATATGAACGTTTAGTTTATAATTTAGTTATAAACTGGAATAGGTTAATAAAGGAATTTATAAAAAGGAAGTTTTTATAAAGAAATAGAAATGGAATTTATAAACGTTGTTTTATAAATCCGCAAACAACTTATTTTGATAAGTTAATTGTTATAACTTATAAATGGAGTTATATTCACGTTTTAGACTGTGAATAATCCTTTAAAATAAAATGTATAGAATTGATGGAATCTGTTAACAAAATATATTCACATTTTTGAATAGTGAATAATCCTTTAAATTTAAAAAGAATAGAATTGATGAGATTAGTTAACATAGTATATTCACGTTTTGGAATAGTGAATAGTATGTTAAAGAGATTGTTTTGAATGTGATATTTGAAATTGAATTAAAACGATCTAACGATGTTTTAAAATGTGTTGAGATTCGAAACCATAGATTTCAACATTTATTGTTGAAATAGACGTTTTCGAGAAATAAAAGGAGATGATGGACCATAACACTGTTGTTATAGTAAATGATTTCCGAAAGGAAATGTTTTGTATAGTATTGGGATTTATATATCTATTTAATTTCGAATCCCTATACTAGTGATTTTGGGTTGTCGTAACGATGTTTTACGTAACATTCATTTTGGCCCAAATAAATATGTTTAAGAGAATGATTTCCTTAAAGAATGAAATATATACTTAATTTCGATTGAAGTATATTGAATATTTTCCAAGTGTTGAAAATAAATAAAAATTGTGAATTACTTATGAATAAATAAGTAAGGAATTGTTTTCCAATATAAAGTGAATATTTTAAGAATTTATCTTTTTGAAGATAAATTGAAAAGAAAATTGAAATGAATAATTGAAATCGAATATTCATTGATATCTTGGAATTATAAATTCGCTAAGGAATTTATAAAAGAAAGTGAAATTGGTTTAAAAATAAATATTGATTTATTTTTGAAGTATTGAAATTTAATATCTAGTGAAGATATTTTGGAAAATAAATAATTTGGAAAATTATTTGGAATCTGGTGATGTGTGCATATCCAGTGATAGTTCAATAACCGACTATCAATATTTCCCTTTGAATGGGTATTTGATGTGAATTGTTTGAATGTGAATGTCACACTTATTTTTGAATAAGCGCTCACTATTCGGGTTAACCGGGAAAGGACCATGGGGTCGTATAACCCATCCCGAATATGTGATACGTCGTTGTGAATTGCATTGAAGATCGGTGTTGAAGACCCGGTATTTGCGAGAACGATAGGATGACCTATCGATTGTCTCTGCACTGAGTTGCAGCGGTATAGAGACTCCCTAAGTGATGGGAAATCCGATCAGGATTGTGAATATCCGGATTGCAAGGACTTCTTTGTAAGTGCCTTCGGTTTTGTTCGAGCCCGAAACAGACTTGTATGGATTGTATGTCTGACATTACAAGTTGAGATATAAAGCCGATTTCTTTCAAATATATTTCTGTTGGTGGCAAAGAATTTATTCTTTTAGCTTAACACCCTTCTCTGAGACGTACGAGCTCAGAGGTTATATAGTTGAAGTTATCAGCGATATATTCCCAATTTGGTAATGTGATATGCTGAGTGATGCTGAAATGATCATTGTGTTGATTATTGTGATAGGATCGTTTATTTGATCGTCTATCTTGGTGATCATTGTGTTGATCATTTGTTGACCCAAAGCATGGCTTTTGTATAAAGTATGTTTTTGTGGACGTGACTTCGTCGAACCTCACACCCCGGAAATGGTCAAAACAGGAAAGATGCAGCAAGGTTATGAGGGGTAGCACCCTTTAGGGTATGTACATTTCCTTCTGGATAGAGGTGGTATCATGGTATGGAGCCCAGATATTTAACCTATGTGGTTACTACGAATCTATTACTTTGTGGTTGTTGGTTTTCGGGATCCCGTGAGAAAGGTCGTTTACGATCGGGGAATGGCGTGCTCGTGTCAGTAGTTACCCAGTTAGGGGTAACCCGGCCTTGTGTTGGCAGAGTTCTGGTTTGGTTCTCGGGGATGTATTTCCAGAGGCATTCTCATGTGGCAATGGGAAGTTCCTTGGCCTGACCATTTGTTGGAAATCCAAAGAAACAATACGAAACTTGTACGGTTTTAGTTGTATAACATGCTATGGAATGTGGCGGTAACCTGCTATTGAACATAGTTAGCTATAGTAGACATACGATAATGGTCGTATGTTGGCTAAGATTTATATTCAACTTTCGATATGAATTTTTCCTACACTATACACTAGTAATAATATCAAATGTTCTTTTAAATGCGTATCAAGCATCTTTGACTATCATAAGGAGAAATCTCCTCCGATTCTGCGTTTGCATGTGTGTGTGTGCGGGAGGCCTTATGGTAGTCTCATTTTTAAAAGCATTGCGAATTGAATTTAAAAATATCTCTCTATTTTGATTATAAAGATAAATAAACTGTTTTGAGTTCTCACACCAGTCACATGACTGACTTGGAGTTTATTGTTTTCCTTCCTAAACTCTGGGTGCCCACCAATTTCCACACGGGCAGTCAAGAGTTAGGTATATCAGGATATTCTGGATATTCAGGAATTGTTGGAGGCAAGCTGGATGGCATGGCGTATTACTTATATAGTATTTCTTTTTCCGCTGCACTATTTGTTGTTGTTGTACACTCTGATGATATGATGTAATGTAATGTGATAAAATGTAATAACTGATATAGTTCTTTGTTTAAAGATTATTCATTTATTATTATATGTTGTTCCGCTGCGAATTGTGAGATTCTGATGTTGTTCTGTTGTTTTCTGTTCCGTTCTATTTTAAAATCATGTCCTATTTTCTTCTGTTTTTCTTTTTCCTCTATTCTCTTTTCTTTCAATTTTAAAATCTTCTATCTTCTTTTCCCTATCTAAATTTTCTATCTTATGTTTTCTCTTCCCTCTATTATCTATTTTCTTCTTCTTTCTTCTTTTTCTCTCTTCTTCTTTTCATAAATTTTTCTTAAAACCCCTAAGGGTTCGTATTTTCGTTCATCTTGAATTAAACAAAGGAGATTAGTGTCTATTCAAGGAGTACAGATTTACGGGTCTTTACAAGACTCCACTTGACTCGACCACTCCCACTACTCGACTAGCCCACGTTCTGAAGGCCAGGCAGTGAAATCTTAACTATTTATGTACCCATGAAAATTATAGTGGAAAGTTTTAGGCAAAAGCTGGAAAGAAAAAGGTGGACACAATACGTTATTCCCTTTCTACAAACAGGTGGCGTACACTAAAATTCTTCAGCATTGATAACAGTGAAATTTGCAACTAATATATCCCTTTTTTTTCTTTTTTTTTCTTTTTTCTTTCTCTGTATAAATAATCACGTTGCATAAAAGTGAAGCATGTTGGTTCCCAAAACTTGAACACGCAACATAGCACAGCCACTCCTACCTCATCTTTTAAAACATGCATTTCTCTTCTTTTGTTTGTTTTTTTTTGTTTTTTTTTTTTTAGTTTTTACTTCTTCCAGAGATGCAAATGAAAATAAACTTTTTTTTTCTTTTGTTAACATTTTATTAAAATGACTCATGCATGAATTCACAAAACAAGGTGATGCAATCTAAATAAATGGCACGGTCTCCTTGCCTATTTTAAACCCCGTAAGCATGCATTCAAAATATACAAGTCACTGCATAGTTTGGAAATAATTTAGGTAATAAAAAGTTCTACCTATCTGCTGAAACAAACGTGATTTTGCACGTGTGAGTGTATGCAAAATGAAGGATATTAGTTTTGTTTGTTACCATTTTTTTTCAAAGATGACACACTTTAGCAATTCATATTTAAAAAAAAAGACTCATGCAAGAAGTTCAAGTGGCCACAACTACAGGAATGCATGCATTTTCTATAGAATTCAAAAGAAGGATACTAAGCTTGTCTTCCTACAACAATCTGACATGTATGTCAAAATAGATCAGAGAGGGAAAAAGGAGATGTGGCAAGAACAGGTGGTGGAGCAGCCGAGTAGTGTGGACATTGGACCAAATGAAACAGGAAAAAAAACAAAATAAATAAAAGCAAGGTGTGGCCATACCTGTGCAATTTCTCAAGAAGAACGAAGGCAAATTTTAGATGCAATATAAAGTTTTTGTGTGAGGCTTTATATATATAATCAGTGATTGCATTGATTAATATAAGGGAGACGGCAAGTAATATTGCTTTGTTAGTCGAACGTTACATAAATAAAGCGTTGATTAAGCGAACAGGTAGGCACGAAATCAATTTTCTTTGAACGTGTTGCTAATTTAAAGGAAGGACTTTCGAAATTAAAGATGAAGAAACGGCAGGTAATAACTTGAAATGGACCGGAAAGTGCGTGATTTTTTCTTTGAGATTAAGTAAAAAAAATTCTACAGGTAAGAAATAAATTTTGCTTTCCTTGAATGTTTATTACAAGAAGCTTGCGTTGAATTACAAGGAAAGACCCAAAAGTTGGAAGTAGTTATTTTAGCAGTGAGTTACAAGATTTTTGGCATGCGGAGATCAATGGAAAAGAAAAGGTAAGCAATAACTTTCGTTCGAAAATCAAATACAGTAAAACGGCAAGTGGATTTTGAAATAAATGATGTCAATGCATAATAAAAGGGTGCGTGGGTTTTATCACTTGAGTTATGGAAGAAAAAAAAACGGTAGAAAAATAATTGAACATTCCAACCGTGTTTTACATTTTCTTTTCCAACAAAGAGAATCTTGCAAAAGTTTAGGCACAAGAATAAGCAATTAAATTGATTTGGTGAATTTAGGAAATGGCAAGAATTAATTGCTGAGAATGGTAAAAGGAAATTACAGATTATATACCTATTAACCAAATGAAGTTGTACATGGATTTGAATTTTTATAACCAGCATTGATTTCATGAGTTTGAACTTTTAGTGTAAAGAGGATATCACGTATTGCTTTTGGTAAAGGAAATGGCAATCAATTTACAGATAGCATTGATTTATAAAAAAACGGTAAAGTTTTATTAGACAATGATTTATATCAAATTTAAAGCAAATTAGACTTTGAAACAGTAAAGGAAATTAACAAATTTTGCTGCATTAAAAAGGGGCGTAAATCATGTGATAAAATTTTGCAAGGAATAACGTACGTTCAAACTAAATTGGGAGTGAATGCGTTGATTCAAGGAAAGAAAGTGGCAAGCACTAAATATTTAGATGGCGTTGATTTAAGTGGAAGAAAACGTCACAAATTTATGGTTTGAACGTTTTTAAACAATTGTGTTTTATTTCTATTAATTCCACTTGTTAAGTTTTCAATTTACCCTATGGGTTTCCACTTTTTGATTTCTACCATTGGGGCATCTAGCAGTCTAGGCCCAGTTCCCTACCTAATATTTTTAAATTAGTTAATTCCCTCTAATTGATTTCCATATTCTTCAAATCAATTAATTCCCCTTTAATTGCCTTTAATTGATTTCAATTGATTACCTTATCCCTTTTAATTAACCTCCTTAATTAATTTCAATTAATTACCATATTACCAATTAATTATCCTCCTTAATTGATTTCAATTAATTACCATATTCATTCATGTCAATCAATCTCCTTTAATTACATATTCAAATTTGGTTACTAACTTAATTAGTAATTAACCCTTTTGGTTTAATTATCAATCCTGCGACGTCTCACATTAATCCGTCCACTTTGTAGGCACTGGTAGAAGGACTGGTTACACGGGCAGATTTCTCCTACAAAATGGGGATTAACCTCGCGTCCTCATGCCATTAACCAAAAGAATTTACTTATTTATCTTTCATCAATTAAATTAACTTGCATTAATTATTCAATAAATTAATTCTGGTCAACTACTGAAATTTTACAATTAATTTCCCTATTAATTATCATTAACTCTATTTTAAAATATCCGTATATGCCTTTATTCAAGTTTTGAATTGCTAACTAGGAATAAGATAGATTCATCAAATAAATTGATTGCAAGTTTCATTGTTTTAAATTGCTTAACAATGTTCACCGCTAACATAATTAATATGTCAAAATTGATAATATTCCACCAACATGATTTGCATGTCATAACCTACCCAATTAACATAATTAATTAACCACTTTAATATGTTACAAATTTTCCCCTTTCATTATTTTTAGGGAATGGGTATAACAATAGATATTATGATAATATCCAAAAACATTTAGTTACCGCTCACTTCATTATAAATTATAAAGGTTTTTTTTTTCTTCTTAAATTTAGTTACAAAAATATTATTAAATTAACGAGTTTAATTAGCTAAATTTACAAGTCATTACAAGATGGAGAAGACTTGTTTGTCTATTTGTAGTGTTTGCTCATGCACCAAGCGCACCATCAGTATGAGAGGTGGCGAGAGTTCAAAGACCGCTTCATTATGTCAGCAAGAAGTTTATTGGAGTTGAAAGAACTACCCGTAGAAAAACTTGCATGTTGCTTATCGATTTCATCGAGAAAACTAAAGTTATATTTTCAAGCTCATCCGGTTAAAGTGCTAATAGATCAACCCTTGAAGTAGATGTCATATCGACCTAAGACTTCGAGGAAGTTGCTGAAGCGGAACATGGAGTTGAGTATGATATTATTTACCATCCGAAGAGAGCAATAAATGGGCACGCATTGGTGGACTTCATCGCTAAGTTTAACGCACGAGATGGTGAAGAGGAGGACAATATGGACATACGGTCTCATTGGAAACTAATTATGGATGAAGCTTTAAATGAACGTCGGAACTGATGAAGCTGAAATTGGAAATTTTACAAAAATTAGAATTTGGCTAAGAAACTAGCTCCGCTGACTTTGTGACAATTTTATAATCAATTTTCATATATAAAACATTTCGATCAGAGTTCAAACGAAAAAGTTATTAACATTTAAATATTTAGGGTCGGAAATAATAGTACATGTAATTAAAGAAATAATATAATTAACAACATCGATTAACATTAACAGTCGATTTTTGCTTACTTAACGTCTACTTATAATTAACCTTAATCCAGATTGGTCAGAATGGGAGAGAATAGGTCGTATAAGGAATAAAAAAACGACAGAAATTTATTAACAAATAAGGGCGACCGGTCAACCCCCTCATTAGTGGTCAACCGGTGGATGTTGATCGCTCGACCAGATGTGGTAGCCGCAATTGAACGTAGCCAACGTCGGGATGTAATAAAATCTAATCTAATGGCTGGCATCAATTTCAAACCCTATAAATGCGGGCCTAACCCCTCATTTTTCTTCTCATGTTTTCTGAAGCAACGGGGAAGCTCTACCATTTTCTCTTCTTTACAAATTCTTAAATCTAAATAAATCTATAGTTTATATACGTATGTACAAGTGGAGAATAGCAAAGGGTGATAAAAAAGAACAACAAGGTCGGATCGAATCGCTAAAGGCAAGGTAAATTATAAACCTAGATCCGAATCTTAATTAAATCTAATTCTCTTTTCAAATATAGATTTCTGATAGATTTATATGAATGCTTGAGGTATATGTATTTCAATAGAGAGAAAAAGGAGAGTCAAACTGTAATACAATGGATAAGATCTAGAGATCTAAAAAGCTAAAAGATGAGTGGAAATTTTTATATTTTTTAATATAATATTGGATTTACTTCGTTTTAGATATGTTCCATGTATGCCATGATATAATTGTTTCGGAGTTATAGGCTTGATTATATGCATAATGAAATTAAAAACCATGCCTACATATTCTGTGAACTGTTAACTTGAATTAAATGTTGTATATACTTGAGTCTGGAAAGTTATGGTATATGTAGTAATTCCTTAATTGACAAGATTGTACAGAAATTCTAGATTTATGGGTCAAATGGCATATGTTGATAAATATAAATTAGAAGTTATTATAAATTTATTAGTATTTAAGTAGTATTTTAATTCATTGAAATTAAGTGTGTTGCAACGTAAATATTTATAAATTATTTTGTTTTATAATTTTGAATAAAAGTGTATCGTATGAAGTAATAAGAAATATGCCTAAAAGAAAGAGATGTATAAAATAGAAAGTTTACCATATTTTGTGCCATTTATTTCAATAAATAACAAAAAATTCCATGTAATTCAATATGTAACATAAACCCCTTTTAGATAAATTACAGAAATTCACAATGTCAATATTTCATTTTTTGGGAAGGTAGAATTCCAATGCATTAAAATGCAGAATTCCCTAAGTATAAACTAAAGAATTGTAAGTGGTAACAATAAAAATAATCTAATTATAAAATGAATATATGCAATAAAGACAAGTTAGGAATTAAAAATTATGCGATGAAATGTAGGTAAAGTAATGAAATGAGTTAGTAAGAAAGTTTAGTAATTAGTTGAAGATAGTATGAATTGAAAAGGAACAGTAAAATAGATCTACTAAAATAAAGGGGAAGCAAGCAGTAAAAGATATTTAAATCTTCTTAGTTAAACGTAAGCGGTAAATAACATTCAATTTACATTAATGAAACAAGAAGTCAGTTATGTAAAAATAACTAAATATTAACAATTGAACATTGAAGGCATAGTAAATAAGTAAGTATGAATATATACATAGCCTCATGTGCATTTATGATGGGTGTGAACTATTGAATTTATCCAGTAGCTTAGGTCAGATAAGATTGACAAAGTTATTAAAATGGGTTGGAATACAAGATTAGTAGTGTTCCACAATATAAGTCTACCTGCCACAATGGACTACCAGCAATTGTGTATATATTATACTAGTGTAGGACATATCCTACTGTAGGACTTAGTGAATTATACATTCACTTATAGGTGAAGGGAATATACCAAAGTATGAGGGTTCGCCCCGGTTGAAGTGTTAAAGGACAGGTAGAGTCTGCGTTAACCTTTTAAAGGGTATGTTTTAAGTAGCCAAGTGGACATTTCCTTGATTGCGTTAGGAAATCTAAATAGGATGGTGAGCTAGGCTCAATTTTATGACAATGAGATTGGTACCATATATATGAGGAATAGGAGCTGTTTACATAGGTTGAGATTTCATCAGCCCTGAGCGGTCAGTGGAAAGATAGAGATAACGCCTAGATGGATTACACCTCCTTCTAGTGGAAATAACATTTAGGACATACACCGCCTTATAGTTGTTTGTTAGTTAGTTTGTTATTTGGAGGCAAGGCTAGAAAACCTTTAATTGGTTCTTTAAAAAGTAAATAGAGTACAGTTAAATAGTTGTAAAGCCATTATTAGGCACTATGGGAGTTCCTTGGTATGTAGAACACAAGGACATGATACTGCGTTGACCATCGATCTTGACAAGGTGCAGAGTTACGAATACAAGCGGGAAAGTGTCCTGGTCCAAAGGGGGGACTGTTGTTCTTATATTTACCTATATATATATATATATATATATATATATTTTATGCATCGAGTATAGGAGGCGTATTGTACGTGCAATTGAAGTCAAGACGACTAGATTAAAAAGTAAACATAGCATGTAATGAAAAGAAATCGACATAAACTAGTAGTATGCATAAAGTATTTAATTTACCAGTTATCGGAGCATTGTTTTGATCCCCTCCTTATTACAACCCATATGATAGACTTAGAGGGACATGTACTGGTATGAGGTGGAAACTGTGACGACCCAAACTCGATGTCCGATAAATAACATCAAATTCGCATCGCCGGAGCTTATAAAAACAATTAGATGAATATAAAACAGCGAAACAGAATCAATATCATAAATATCATCACAGATACAACATCAACATAATATCCATACTACAACAGAGTATATAATACATACACCACAACTCCAAATACAACATCATGATAATACAACAGTGAACATATATCCCAAAAGTTCTCAAATGAGAGAGATGATAACGAACTCCCAAAAGCTAACACCTGATATCTCCAAAAGCTCCTAAGATATCTCCCAGATAAAAAGCTCCAAAATACTGCTACTCCAAAATACAGAAACCTGCTACTAGGCTGCCCGTGTGGAAATAATGGGCACCTAGAGTTTAGGAAAGAAAACAATAAACTCCGGATCAGTCATGGGACTGGTATGAGTAAACAAAAACAGTTGTATTTAAATAAAACAAGATTTATAAAAGAATTTTCGGTATGCTTTTAAAAATGGAACTACCATAAGACCTCCCGCCACACACACAATGCAAACGCAGAATTGGAGGAGATTTCTTCTTATGATAGTTAAATATGCTTGGTACGAGAAAAGAATTCTTTTATATTATACTGGTGCATAGTGAAGTAAATCTTTTCGAAAATAGAATATTAATCTTAGCCAACATACGACCATTATCGTATGCCTACTATAGCTACCATGTTTTGTGGCAGGTTACCGCCACGCTGCATGACAGGTTTTACAACTAAAACCGTACAGGGTTTCGTATTGTTTCTTTGGATTTCCAACAAATGGTCAGGCCAAGGAACTTCCCATTGCCACATGAGAACGCCTCTGGAAGGACGTCCCCGAGAACCAAACCGGATCTCTGCCAACACAAGGCCGGATTACCCCTTACTGGGTAACTACTGACACGAGTATGCCATCTTCCGGTTGTAACCAACCTTTAACCGGGGCCCCAGCAACAAATCACAAAGTAATATATATATCTGCGATATCAACATAAGTTAAGTATCTGGGCTCCATACCATGATACCACTTCTATCCAGAAGGAAATGGACATACCCTAAGGGGTGCTACCCCCAATAACCTTGCTGCATCTTTCCTGTTTTGACCATTTCGGGGTGTGAGGTCCGACGAAGTCTCGTCCACAAAAACACGCTTTATACAAAAGCTGTGCTTTGGGTCAACAAATGATCATAGAAATGATCACAAAGACAAACGATCAAACAAATGATCTTATCACAAATGATCAACACAATGATCATTTCACCGCAACACTCAGCATGTCACATTACCAAATTGGGAATATATCGCTGATAACCTTCAACTACATAACCTCTGAGCTCGTACGTCTCAGAGAAGGGTGTTAAGCTAAGAGAATAAATTCTCCGCCACCAACAGAAATATATTTGAAAGAAATCTGCTCTATATCTCAATTTGTAATGTCAGACACACAATCCATACAAGTCTGTTCTGGGTTCGAACAGAACCGAAGGCACTTACAAAGAAGTCCTTGCAATCCGGATATCCACAATCCTGATCGGATTCCCCATCACATATGGAGAACTCTATACCGGAGCAACTCGGTGCAGAGTCAATCGACAGGTCATCCTATCGCTCTCGCAAATACCCGGTCTTCAACACCGGTCTTCAATTGCTATCCATAACGTCGAATCACATATTCGAAATGGGTTATATGACACAACGGTCCTTTCCCGGCTAATTCAAATAGTGAGTGTCAAATTTAAAAACATGTGGATGTCATTCACAAATATTCACAGGTTCGATGTGGGTTTCGGATAACCAAATGAAATCCGATTCCCTGTCGCATCGAAGTTTAAATGTCGTTTTACGGGCAACAGGGTTTTCACATCAATACAGAATAAATCATAATCATAGTGCATCACATGGCAATTACATCCTACAGAATTACAAACAGAACAGAGATACAATATAAGTTAACAACAATAGTTAATTATTTACCAATCAAAACGAATGAGATAAATTAACCAAATAATTATTTTATTGATTATTCAATCAATGATTTATTATTCTAATGATAAATAAATTAATCTTAATCATCTTGATACATTGATTTTTCCTTAATTAGTTATTTTAATTAACTGCCAATTAAATTAATTAACTTGCTTTATCAAATCAATAAATTCTTAATTATAAATTTATTTGAGTACTTAATTGTTTATTAAATCAATTTTAATCACAAACTTTAAATTATTCTAAATTCCTTTTCAAAACTATTGATAAAAATTGTTTACCTTAATTTCCATTTGAAAATCTGTTTTATACTTTAAAAATTAATTTATTGTTACATTGGAATTTTAATGTAAATTAATTTAAAATTCTTCTTTTAAAATTTAATCATTTAATTAAAGGGTTAAATAAATTTTGATTTTTAAACTTTCTTTACCTAATTAAAGAATTAACAAATTCTAAAGCATTTGTTAAATAATTTAACTTAACAAAATCTAAACTGTTTATATTGCAAAACACAAAATTTTCTTAACATTTTTGACTTAAAGATTCGAATGGGCTTAGCCCATATAAAACAACCCGAGTAAAAACCGTGTTTCACTCGCGTCCACTCCGGGTCCATCACGTTACCTCCCCGAGACTTTCCATTTCTCTCCTCATCCCAGTTCCTTATCTCCTTCCAGTTTTTTTTTTTTATTAACGCTTATAAATCAAAACTGGAAATAAGCCTCCACCACGCACTCGAGTTCGACCCCGAGTTTGACCCCTCCTGCTCGATAACATCACCGAGTACCCAGACCATACCCCCTTTACTGACACAGAGGCCAAGTCGTGCACATGTACACGGCAGCGACGCCTCTCTGGCGATCACCAATGACTCCGGCAAGTCACTAACACCCCATACACTCCAAATCAAACATTAAATTGAAAGCATCTGCTCGAAACAAAAATGTAGCCATTTTTTACAAAAACTACAGCCGACCCAAAATGCTGTTGAATATGCGCTTATATGATTTTTTGTTTGATGATAATAAACATATATACATTCGTTTAAATGTATTTGTTAATATACTATTTTATTTTCACAGATTAAATAAATATTTGCTGAATAAAATATATAACACGGAATTTGAATTCAAACGAATATTTTATTTAAACAAATATTTATTACAATTTTGAATAGTACAATTTCAAGCTCTCACTATAACTATACAATTTTTGAATACATCACGATTTCGTATTTACATTGATAACCTCACTACATATCACTCACACTCGTACTTTATCTTCAACTGCATTCCAGTTTGAATCCAGCATCTGAGAAATCTGCAAAAATATAAACTAACGCAGTAAAATTGAAAAAGAAATATTTTTGCAATTCAAAAATAAAAGATAATTTTGAAAATATGATTTGCCTCAGTTATTTGGGTTGTTCGTCATAATTTAAATTTGAATTCATCATACACGAACAACTTGTGACATACGCAGTGTATTACTGTATATGCCACAAGGCCGTGCACACCGATATACACTTGATAATGCTACAGGGACAGGTGAGCACAGGTCAAACCCAAATGCAAAGCCGGGTTCAACTCACGTGCTATATATTTAAAATCACGACACGAGCACAAGGTCAAACCCGAGCTGTAAAACTGGGTTCAACACAAGGCTACATGAAGTATGCAAGCTCGACTAACAGGTTCAACCTCTTCATTAAATAACATCATGCAAACTGACTTGAAGATGGCCACCAACATAAGCAACAACATGAACCAACTATATGAAGTACACAATAGGCCGAGTTTCAAGACACTAAGCAGCAGCAAGCAGATGCAAGCTACAACTTCAAGTGAACCAGTGACAATGCAACAATCAACTCAACTGAATACAGAAAAATGCACAAAGGTATAGCAGGAGTCACAAGACCATCATGCAGTTTGCTGTGGTACGAGCTCAAGTCAGAACAAACAGTGGCAAACTACACAACTAGATCAAAGTACAACATACACTACAATGAATACAGCAAGCATGCAACAGAGGTCAAGCATATATAGATATGCAATGACAAAGTGGATCAAAATGAGACATACACAAATATATCAACTCATACATGAACAACAAGTTTTGCAGTGATACAAAACAAGTTCGACAGGCAACAAGCAAAAGTTCACAGTGAAGTTGAAATCATGGAAAGTGGACAGCAAATACCACAAGCCTCAGCAATATGCACATACACAAGATACAACTGGTTCAAGGCCAGAATGACTATAAGATAATGCAATCTGAACAACAGATCAGCCATGACCAAAGCATAACAAATGAACACTACAAGTCGGAGAGTAGTTCAAATGATGAAGCACTGCAACATCAAAATGCAAATCATGGAAATGAAACAACTCCACTGACTCAAATGAACATACTAAACAACACAATCAAACTGCAACACAGCAAACACAAATGGAATGCAACAGTGAGGTTCAACATTATCAGAGAACATATGGAAGGGTCAGATGTACACATGAACAAGTATGAACCCAAATCAAGCACCAAGTATACATGGAGCTGTGGTCAAGTGAAGTCCAGGCCAAACCAACCAGAAGTTCAAAGCAGTAGGGTACATAAAGCAAACAACAACACGAAGGCAACATGATCAAAAGTTCAGTGCCACAACAATCATGACAACAGCAATACATTATCATGAAGACCAAAATTCACAGTGAAGCCAAATATACACAAGTGCAGATGAACAGATTCAAGCCAAAGTCAAAAATAAATTATCAGTGTTCAACGTCAAAGATCATGGCCGAAGTAATGCAGAGCCATGAGTCACGAAATCAAAACAGTGCCGAGATTGCCTTGGCAATGAAGGAATATAACCAAGTCAAAGCCGGTGGTCATCACAAAATCCAACTCGAAGTCAACCAGAGAAAATCACGAAATTGATTTTAAAACCGTGTCAACCAAGGAACCAAGTTTATACGATTATGAAAAAGTCAGAATCAATCTCAATCATTCAAGCATCATCAAGTGGTCGAAGTGATTCAGTAGAAAAATTCAAATATATTCGTACGAACGCAAATCTAGGGTTACAAACCCTATATAAATCAAATTCACATCATCGGCAAGGAGCATGGAGTTCAATCAAGTATTACAGAATAGAATAAACTAAAAATCACATACCGAATCAAATCGAACTCCATCAACTCAAAGCAGCCACAGTGAGCTTCAAGGAACCAAATCGATCAAGGCAACACGCAAATCATCGTTGATTCGATTGAATTAAACAGGCGCTTCGAGATACAAAACCCTAAATCTGGAAAAGGGACGAACGCCGTTATTCTCAAGAAAAAGGAACCAGGCCGACAAAATAAAAGGAGAAAAGGGGACGCATTTTTAATCATCTAATTATTGGGCCGTTTCCACCAATAATTAATTTAGGCTTACTTTTTATAAATTAGGGTTTTGTATTTTAATTTGTTTTTAATTTGTATTTTCCTTTTTAAACCGTTTAATTTTTCTAGTCGTGTGACTAGGGTACAAACTACGGTGTGTAGTTTGAGAATTCGCAACTCGGTAGTTGAGTTGTGGTAGGGTTTTGAGCGTAGAGTTAGATTAGTCAATAGCGGTGTATAGCGAGTTTACGTGTGTAAGCGAGGGACTATCTAATTTCTAGTAGAAACCTTGGTTGCAGCACGTAGGCAGGGTTTTGCCGAAGCTGGGTAAATTCTGTGTTGTTCTGTTTTATTCTGTTATCTATATTCTGCGATATCTGTGCTGCTATTCTGTGATCTGAATTGAAATTAATTTATAAGCTTCCGCGATTAATTTTTATAATTTACACTATCACCCTATTCACCCCCCCTCTAGGGTGAAATCGATCCTACAAGTGGTATCGGAGCTAGGAATAGAAGTCAACATCTGTTTTAAAAATTCGATTTTTTTGAAAAAATCAGTTTTTGTTTTAAAAATTTGAATTTTTAAAATGGCTTCTTTTAATAATGCTTTTGCAGAGGGTCAGTCGATAGTTAGACCACCAATGTTCAATGGTGAATATGCTTTTTGGAAAAATAGGATGAAATTTTTTTTGAATACCATTGATGCTTGGAATATTGTTGAGACAGGTTATAGAATACCAACTATAACTGTAGATAATCAGGAAATAGAAAAACCAAAGGAACAATGGACAGAACTTGAAAATAAATTAGAAAATACCAATGCTAAAGCTATGAATTCTATTATCTGTTCATTGGATCAATTTGAATTTAATCGTGTCTCACATTGTCTAACTGCGCAGGAAATATGGCACATACTGGAAGTGACTCACGAAGGAACATCTCAAGTCAAAGAATCTCGCCTTGCAATGCTAAGCAGCGAATACGAGAACTTCAAAATGGCGAAGGAAGAAAATGTCAAAGAGATGTACGGACGACTCTCCAATACCGTATACAAATCAAAAGCTCTTGGAAAAACATACACCGAATTAGAAATAGTCCGGAAAATCCTCAGAGTCCTTCCACGAAGCTTTGAAGCAAAAGTAACTGCCATACAAGAATCGAAAGATTTAAAACAACTTAAAGTTGAGGAACTCATCGGAAATCTCACCACTTATGAGCTTGAAATGAAATTCAAAGAAGAGCGTGAAGGAGTTTGACACTCAAAAGAAATCAATAGCTCTCAAAGGAACAACCGAAAGTGATGATGATAACGATGAAGATGATGGAGCAGCAGAATTGGAGCTGTTAATAAGGAAATTCAAAAAATGGAATCAAAAACATGGAAATTCAGCTCGAATTCAAAAAGCAAAAAGCAGAATAGCCAAAGCACTAGACTACTCAGAAGAACAAAAGTTTATTTGTTATAATTGCAACAAACCCGGCCATATCAAGCCCGATTGTCCACAAATTAAATCCAGCCACGGAAAGAAACAGAAAAAGAAAAGTTTTGCAGCCACTTGGGATGAAATAGACGAGAATGATCAAAGCACTGGCAGTGAAAGCGAAAAGGCAGAATTGTGTCTTCGAGGTGATACAACTGACAGTGACGATGACGAGCCAAGTGAGGTATCAAAACTTACCAATTCTGAGTTGCTTATATATTTTCATGAAGTAAACGGTTGTTTTGAACGACTTAGGGAAAAATACGCCAAACTTGAATCTCAAAAAGATACTTTGATAGAATGTAATAAACAACTTGATCAATTAGTTAAAACCTATCAAAGTAGGATCCCTAAGTGTGATAAGTGTCCAACATTTGATGAGGAAATTAAAAAATCAGAAATTAAAATAAAATCGCTTGAAAATGAAATTCTGATTTTAAAGGAGAATGAAAATACTAGGAGAGAGAATTCTATTAAAAAGTGCAGACAGTTGTTAAACGAAAATGAATCTCTCAAATCAAAAGTCCAACAATTGTCTACGACTTTAGATAAATTTTCAAAAAGTGAAAAATCGTTGAATATGCTATTAGGAAAGCAAACTGTTAATACGGTTAGACAAGGACTTGGATTTAATAATTCGAAAATTGTTGAAAACAAGTTTAATCAAGTTAATTCTATGTGCACAATTTGTAGAAAATTTGGACACGATCACAATAATTGTTGGTATAGACCCAAACATGTGAAAACTATACCGATTTGGGTTCCAAAAGGCACAAATATAAAATCTCTCAAAGTTAAACAAATTTGGGTGCCAAAGGGAACAATTATAAATAGTTTTGGGTCTACACAAAATTATTTTTCAAAATTTTCTGCCACTAACAACCATGGACCTATAAAAACAAATAGGTCACATAAATCCTTTTCCGTGTAGGTGTGGTGGCAGGCTAAGGAACAACAATAGTGTTCTCTGGATTTTGGCTGTTTCAGAAACACAACGGGAGACAAAGCTAAGTTCCTTAGCCTAGTATAAAGGTGACAGAATCACAATGGACAACGACGAAAAAATATCTTAAAGGTAAAAACAGGTAAAAGTATATTTATTTGAATGATATATTAAATGTGATAATCTGCACCATATTCTGAATTAAAATCAGCCAATATTGAGATTGATGAAAAGATGATGATTTTGATTCTGACTTATTCAACTTATTTTGGCTAATTATATTCTTATGCCAAAAACACTATAATAATCTCTAGATTCTTTGAATTACTTCATATATATCATTTTGGATTAAAAATAGTGTTTTTGTTGGATAATAAAATTGGTTATAATACGGCTAACTCTATATTCACGTTTTTCTAATTATTTACACGGCTTCAATCCAATTTCAAAAGAATGTCATTTAAATTGCTGTTAAAATTGAGTTTGAAATTTTTGATGCACACTTCATGGTTTGGTCTATAAAATTCAGTTGATGGTAATTTCGAGTAAGAGAGAAATTTAGATGCAGATTACACTGGTAATCTAGTTGATAGAAAAATTACTAGTTGAACGTGATTTTTGAGACATTTAGTAACTGCATCATTTTCCAAAGAAAATATCTGCATATTCTTCATTTCAAATAATTTTCAAACAGCAGAAAAAAAATTTTTAAAACCCCCTGGAGAAAATCATTTTTGACCATATTTTCAGATTAGTCATTTTGAAAAATTGGTTTCATAATTATTTTTGAATTTGATTTTAAATGACTATATTGACTAATCTGACTCCCTAATGTTTATCGAAAAGAAAAATAGTAATTGAAAAAGTGATGAGTGTTGATATTTATCATATATTATAACTCGAGAAAGTATAATTAGAAAATTTCTTTAGAAATTTAAACAAGAGTTATAAAACTTTTTGTTGGTAAATATTCCATGACCATCTCTATATCTATCATATTTCTAACAACCATCACTCATCAAAATTCTATATAGTTTGTCGATATGTGGTACTTTAAACAGGAATCGTTCGTTTTTCATTTTCACATTTTTTTAAAAAGCAAAAATAAATAAATAAATAAATACCAAAGTATTCACTCTCATTTAAAAGTCCTCACGGTTATGCATGGGTGAATTACTTGGAATTTGTTATGTGCTTCCATGCTCATTTAAAAATCCTCACGGTTATGCATGTATGGAACGCATATCAAAAGTTGATTTTTTTTCTTTTAAAATAAACAAGTTGATTCTAATCCCATTTAAAAGTCCTCACGATTATGCGTGGTTAGAAGATACTTGAATTCATTTTTTTTTAAAATAAAATAAAATAAAATTGGAATACTACTAATCTCATTTAAAAGTCCTAACGGTTATGCATGGTTAGTAGATATTCAAATTCCTGATATAAATATACCACAAATAGACACAACTGTATGGTTTTATATGATGACATCACTTCCATCATTCTAAAAGTGGAATATGCGCCTAACAAAATATTTATGATTTTTGTTTGATTTTTTATTGAAATTTAATATTTATATTCAATTGAGTTTTAATGTTGGATTGATATCGATTACTTTATCTCTATTTTCTCTAATACTATTATTCTTTTGCTGATAACAAAAGGGGGAGAGAAAAGTTAAGATTTTGTCAAATAAAATCAAGCAAAGGTCAAATAATTTTCCATTTGCATCTAGGCTCATTTTTATTTGTATGCATATATGTAGGGGGAGTATTGTGTAGAGAGGGAGCATTTAAATAGGGGGAGCAATGCATATCCACGATCAAATACATTTAACATATTCAAAATCTTAAATATATGTTTGTTATCATCAAAAGGGGGAGATTGTTGAATATGCGCTTATATGATTTTTTGTTTGATGATAATAAACATATATACATTCGTTTAAATGTATTTGTTAATATACTATTTTATTTTCACAGATTAAATAAATATTTGCTGAATAAAATATATAACACGGAATTTGAATTCAAACGAATATTTTATTTAAACAAATATTTATTACAATTTTGAATAGTACAATTTCAAGCTCTCACTATAACTATACAATTTTTGAATACATCACGATTTCGTATTTACATTGATAACCTCACTACATATCACTCACACTCGTACTTTATCTTCAACTGCATTCCAGTTTGAATCCAGCATCTGAGAAATCTGCAAAAATATAAACTAACGCAGTAAAATTGAAAAAGAAATATTTTTGCAATTCAAAAATAAAAGATAATTTTGAAAATATGATTTGCCTCAGTTATTTGGGTTGTTCGTCATAATTTAAATTTGAATTCATCATACACGAACAACTTGTGACATACACAGTGTATTACTGTATATGCCACAAGGCCGTGCACACCGATATACACTTGATAATGCTACAGGGACAGGTGAGCACAGGTCAAACCCAAATGCAAAGCCGGGTTCAACTCACGTGCTATATATTTAAAATCACGACACGAGCACAAGGTCAAACCCGAGCTATAAAACTGGGTTCAACACAAGGCTACATGAAGTATGCAAGCTCGACTAATAGGTTCAACCTCTTCATTAAATAACATCATGCAAACTGACTTGAAGATGGCCACCAACATAAGCAACAACATGAACCAACTATATGAAGTAACAATAGGCCGAGTTTCAAGACACTAAGCAGCAGCAAGCAGATGCAAGCTACAACTTCAAATGAACCAGTGACAATGCAACAATCAACTCAACTGAATACAGAAAAATGCACAAAGGTATAGCAAGAGTCACAAGACCATCATGCAGTTTGCTGTGGTACGAGCTCAAGTCAGAACAAACAGTGGCAAACTACACAACTAGATCAAAGTACAACATACACTACAATGAATACAGCAAGCATGCAACAGAGGTCAAGCATATATAGATATGCAATGACAAAGTGGATCAAAATGAGACATACACAAATATATCAACTCATACATGAACAACAAGTTTTGCAGTGATACAAAACAAGTTCGACAGGCAACAAGCAAAAGTTCACAGTGAAGTTGAAATCATGGAAAGTGGACAGCAAATACCACAAGCCTCAGCAATATGCACATACACAAGATACAACTGGTTCAAGGCCAGAATGACTATAAGATAATGCAATCTGAACAACAGATCAGCCATGACCAAAGCATAACAAATGAACACTACAAGTCAGAGAGTAGTTCAAATGATGAAGCACTGCAACATCAAAATGCAAATCATGGAAATGAAACAACTCCACTGACTCAAATGAACATACTAAACAACACAATCAAACTGCAACACAGCAAACACAAATGGAATGCAACAGTGAGGTTCAACATTATCAGAGAACATATGGAAGGGTCAGATGTACACATGAACAAGTATGAACCCAAATCAAGCACCAAGTATACAAGGAGCTGTGGTCAAGTGAAGTCCAGGCCAAACCAACCAGAAGTTCAAAGCAGTAGGGTACATAAAGCAAACAACAACACGAAGGCAACATGATCAAAAGTTCAGTGCCACAACAATCATGACAACAGCAATACATTATCATGAAGACCAAAATTCACAGTGAAGCCAAATATACACAAGTGCAGATGAACAGATTCAAGCCAAAGTCAAAAATAAATTATCAGTGTTCAACGTCAAAGATCATGGCCGAAGTAATGCAGAGCCATGAGTCACGAAATCAAAACAGTGCCGAGATTGCCTTGGCAATGAAGGAATATAACCAAGTCAAAGCCGGTGGTCATCACAAAATCCAACTCGAAGTCAACCAGAGAAAATCACGAAATTGATTTTAAAACCGTGTCAACCAAGGAACCAAGTTTATACGATTATGAAAAAGTCAGAATCAATCTCAATCATTCAAGCATCATCAAGTGGTCGAAGTGATTCAGTAGAAAAATTCAAATATATTCGTACGAACGCAAATCTAGGGTTACAAACCCTATATAAATCAAATTCACATCATCGGCAAGGAGCATGGAGTTCAATCAAGTATTACAGAATAGAATAAACTAAAAATCACATACCGAATCGAATCGAACTCCATCAACTCAAAGCAGCCACAGTGAGCTTCAAGGAACCAAATCGATCAAGGCAACACGCAAATCATCGTTGATTCGATTGAATTAAACAGGCGCTTCGAGATACAAAACCCTAAATCTGGAAAAGGGACGAACGCCGTTATTCTCAAGAAAAAGGAACCAGGCCGACAAAATAAAAGGAGAAAAGGGGACGCATTTTTAATCATCTAATTATTGGGCCGTTTCCACCAATAATTAATTTAGGCTTACTTTTTATAAATTAGGGTTTTGTATTTTAATTTGTTTTTAATTTGTATTTTCCTTTTTAAACCGTTTAATTTTTCTAGTCGTGTGACTAGGGTACAAACTACGGTGTGTAGTTTGAGAATTCGCAACTCGGTAGTTGAGTTGTGGCAGGGTTTTGAGCGTAGAGTTAGATTAGTCAATAGCGGTGTATAGCGAGTTTACGTGTGTAAGCGAGGGACTATCTAATTTCTAGTAGAAACCTTGGTTGCAGCACGTAGGCAGGGTTTTGCCGAAGCTGGGTAAATTCTGTGTTGTTCTGTTTTATTCTGTTATCTATATTCTGCGATATCTGTGCTGCTATTCTGTGATCTGAATTGAAATTAATTTATAAGCTTCTGCGATTAATTTTTATAATTTACACTATCACCCTATTCACCCCCCCTCTAGGGTGAAATCGATCCTACAAATGCCTCGTCCCCAGGAAATCCACTCGTGCCACCTCCTCTAGCCATCAGAGGCCACAAAAACTTGGCTGAAGCTCCATTGACGTGTGACGCCGCAACTGGCACCGGAGTGACGAAGTCCGGTTGCCTATAGGCGAAGCAGCGATTGCCTTTTACAACGTGAACCGGAAACAGTTCTTAAACCCTAGTTTAGATTCGAATTCACAATTTATGCAATAGAAAAATTCTTCAACATTTTTCTCGAACTCAACGATGATCAATCTTGCTTTAACCAAAATCCTAGCATTCGATTTCGATTCGATCACCAGATAATGATCAAAATGCTATTTTTGTTCATATTCAAACTGCACGTGAAATACTCAATTAAAATCACCCAATTTGTTTTAAAAATATTGTTTTTGATTGTTAATCTGAGCTATATAACTGAATCGAGATTTTGCAACATTTGAAATTACCCAAAAATTTATATCTCTACTGTAAATCAGTTTACAGAGTCCATTGTTTAAATATTAAGCCTAAAATAATTTCCAGGCTTCAAGTTAAGTTTAAATGAATCTATCATATTTGAATTTCCAAACTAAATATGGTTTGTATGAAGAGATGTTAATTTTTTCCCATTTCTTTCACTCTGTAACTAGAAAACAGGAAGAACAGTATATAGGATACCCTGTACATCTACACATATATTTACCAAACCATGTTCAATGATAAACATATTCAATATCAAGAAACAGAGAATCATTTCAGTTAACTAAAAGATTTCAAGTTTAATGCTTACTCACCTGACAAAGGTTTGAAACAGAGACTATATTTGTTTTGCAATTGCAGTTCAAATTTCCCTCTGTTCTTCTTTCTTCAGTAATTTATTTTCAACTTTGAAATATAAAGTAATGTTTCCCTTTTCTTTTTAATTTCTGATCTTTGCTTGTTTTTTTTTTCTTTCTTCAGTAAAATTTTTTTTTTGAACAAGATGATGCTTGGTTATATATATATATATATAGAAGTGTACAAAAGTAGGCAAGTACAATGTTTTATGGTATAAAGGTAAATCAAAACTGTTTTTTTATGGCTTGTGCAGTAAAATCATTAAACAAAAGTATGTTGCTTGTATCTAATGCAGTTATGTTTCTTAGCTAAAGGCGATAGCATTTAATGAAAGTATGAAAATGGAATGTTCAGGTTTCCTCTTTTTCTATTTGCAGCATGTTCATGTTCAATTATATTTTATAAGTACATTTTTCTATATCTTTGTTTGTTGACCTACAAACCAAATCTCAGCTGAAATGCTTTTGTACATGCAAAGGAGTAAATAGCATTTAGTACAAGTATGGTTGGTGAAGTTTCCATCCTGTATACTTACGGCATAGTGTTGTTTGATTATTATTTTTTTATAAGTACTAAAACTTGTTTCATATTTTTGTTTTATTTCATATTGAGGCTTGCATACTGTTTTGTTTATTCTTTTATATGTATGTGTTGTTTTGTTTAAAAAGGTTTATTTTTCTTATGTCTACTTATTTGTTTACATAGCTAATTGAAAGTGTTTTCTTTTACAGTTTTATATTTCTTCATACAAATTTGTTATCTTAGTTTATTTGTTTATTTGTTTATTTTTTCTTATGTTTAATTATTGAATTATTTGTTCATATGTTTAATTATTTATTTATTTGTTCATATGTTAGATTATAATTATGTTATTTAAATTTTATAATTTCATCATATCTTACCTTAACAATTTTATTTCTATTAAAAGCTCATCTATCACAATTTATTATTTTACTTTGTTAACAAGAAAAGTTGTTTTAGTTATTAACATTAAATAACTATGAAATTTTATTTCAATATTTTATTTCTTTTGAATTTCTCAAATCTACATTTAAAAGTTCCAATAAATTTACAAATTTTTAAATTCAAAATTCCCGGAATGTTACAGAAACAATGAAAGAACAAATTTCCTATACATGCTCGACACTAACAAGAACACTGAAGATTAAAAGTGTCATCCTTAGCTAGTGACCATATGCTTTATTATACTTTATTATTCTGATGTAAGTTTATACCAATGGTGATTTGGTATACTTTTGTTATTTGTAGGATACAAAACACTAATGATTCATACTTTAGTGGACTTAGGTTTCCGATTTAGCAAAAATTCTAGCCCACTAAGATGCAAGTTGTTACATTTGGTATTAGACCATAGGTTAGTCGATCTTAAGAATTAGGATATGTTGAGTGAACGTATTTGTATTTTTACCTATATTATATATATACACACTATACATCAAACTTTGCAAATTCCGACTATAGAAGTAGTTGCAACCATATTCTAAAATAATGCATAATGCGACTATGAATTGGAACAATAGATAAAGTTGAAGATATACCCCTATCTTGATTACCCAACGGGAAGTAGGTCTTATTTGAAGAGCATGAACGTGACATATGGAAGAGTCCTTAAAGCTAGATAGTACTTGACTTCCTTGTAGAGCATAGTTAGCCCTATGGTTGTAGATCCCCAAAGGATTGATGATGTATAATAAGTCAAGATAAATAGATAGAGAAGAATCTATATGTTGCAATTATCCAGAAGTACAGATTTAGCTAGTTCCTATAAGAAGAGGTTTGTGCAATAATCGCCCCAAGATGATAACCATATTTTAATATTCTAAAGATAGATAAGTCAAAAAGTAAGTGGAAAAGAAGAAAAATCCAAAAGAAAAGACAAATAAAACCCACATTGAGTTCGACCCCATATGAAAATTTTAATAAAAGGTTTGAAAAAAAATATTTTAAATGGTTTTCAAAGGATTTATTTAAAAGTAGGAAACCTTATTGTTGAAAAGTAAGCAAATATTAAAGTTTTTTGCAAAGTAAGATATCATCTTTTATAGAATTCCTAGTTGAAATTTAAATTTTTTTGCAAAAGGGTTTTCATAAAGAGGTATTCCTGTTGAAATTAAAAGAAAATTGGGCGTACGTATAACTCGTCGATTTTTATGATTATGAAAGTTTTATGTTTTAAAATTCTTCTGAAGGGGTGGGCAATAGGAAGTGGTACTGGATTTAACTATGGAACAGAGAATGGAAGGGTAAGAACACCCTATAGTGAAAATAGGAAGAATATTCCTGTATATTGAAAATACAGGAAAAATCAACTTAAATAAGTTTAATCACATAAAAAGAGTTATATCACGAGAAGTCATTTAAATAAGAGAAATTTAGGTAAACTAAATTCAAATAATAACAACAACAAGAAATTTAAATAGAAATAATTTAGGAGTTTATATTAAAAATAATGTTGGTAATCTAATTAGAAGCAACATAGGAAATTAAAAAAAAAATAGATACTTTCCATAAATATGTGTTAATTGCACATACCTTTTTAGAAGTCCTGCTTATATGCTATTAGAATATCCATTAAGGTTGAAAATGGAAGTAGCATGAGTACTAGGAAAAAAATAAGATGAAAATTGTCCTTGTCAACTCCAATTTTTAGTAAAAGCTATAAAGGATGTTCTAAAAACAATATAAAGTGCATTTTTAAAGAGAAACAATTTGGACTAGAAATTGTTTGAAATACAAATCTTAATAAATAGTTTGAGGTAAAAATTCCACTTTTACAAAGTAAAATCCTTGTTGTGAAATGTTTTTGAAGGAAAAGTTGATTGAAGGAAAAGGAAAGGAACTTTTTTAAATCAAATTACTAACATTTTCTTTTAGACTTGATGAATAAGCTTATTTCAAAAATCCTAAATCATAGTTTTAAAAGTCAAGACGACAAGTTGTTTTTGAATTTAATAAATAAAAAAAGTTTCTAAGCTTGTACATTTAAAGATAAAAGTTTTGGGATTAAGTCCTTTATTATTGAAAAGTTTTAATTTTTGAAAAAAAATCGAAAACCAAACCAAAATTTTAATATATAGTAGATGGGGATGACTGCCTAAGTAAGATAGGGTAAAAGTTAAGGGTGTGGGAAAAATAGCGATAAATGCTCGTAGAGTAGCAATTGTAGACCCCTATTGGATATAAGGATATTAGTTAGACCCTAGGAATGTTACATTAAACACGTATGAAGAACATAAAGTAGAACCTATAAGGAAATGGAAAATGACACCAAGGTACATTTATGCGACTCCTAATGGTACCAGCATGAAGAATAGAAATAAAGAAAGCATATACCAAGATTTAAGAATACTACTAAGGGATTTGAATTTAAAAAAAGAATAGTAATATAATTGGTTGTGATAATAGAAGTAAAGGATGGACCTTATTTATTAGCAGTAAAAAAAGTTAAGATATATAGGTTATAGTAGAATGATGTTAGAAATGTCAATTTAATTTAAGTAAGAAGTGATAAGGTCACAACATCATTTATGTCAGTTGATGTTGAAGGGCAGCTCCAACAATTGTTTCTTTTAGGTTAGTTGGGTTGTAAGCATTATTCGTCTCTATTTGTGTAAAAACACATGCAACATTAATGAGAAATACTTCTTTTTCCTTTTTTTATGTGGACAATGGTCTCTATTGGAAAACATTAAAGTAAGTAATTCACATAAAGAACAATTAACTAATGCAAAATAAACAAACAAAAGACTTGAAGTTTATAAAATAAATTAGGAAATTTATTAAATTAGCTACTAAAATTAAAATAATGTTAAGTCCCAAAAGCCTTAAAATTTTGAAAGATCAATTCTAATGAGCAAAGGACATGGAAAGGTTGTTGCAAAATCACGGATCATTATTCCTACGTCTTAAAAGATAAAATTTATAAATAAACTTGTTCCCTGATTGTTGTTTTAAATTAAAAGAAAAAGTTTTTATGAATTGAAAATTTATCGTGTAATACGATAGAGTTAATTATAGATGATAAAACATTGACTTAATCCCGACTGCGTATGATGTTGCTTAATTTGTTTTGAAAAGATAAAAATACTTTCGTTCAAAAATTTCTTTGATTTAAAGTAAAATACTTTATGAAAAAAAATAGATTTTATAATTTTTCCAACCATTTCAAAATTTTAATGTAAAATGAATTTGAACGAAAAATGGAAAATTTTGATTTATGAAGTGTAACATGTTTACCATAGGAAAAAGTTGATGCACTAGCAAATATGGATTTTACTGTGCAGCAGAAATGCTAATAAGAAGAATATGTTAGTGACGTGGAAAAAAGATGTTTTAGCTTTGGAATTTCATTTCTCATACCCTATCGATAAGTGAACAAAACTTTTTTAAAATAACTCTGTTTTAAAATTTAAAACTTTATAAGTCAATTTCTTTATGTAGACAATACTTGAAAAAGTTGAAAAAAGAATTAGAGGCAAAAGAGAAGGTTACAAGATATAGGGGAATGGGTATATAAGAGAAGGATGATGGAATTCTCCATCTAAACCCTTTTTCGACGTACGAATTTAGGTTCAGAAAAGTTGAATTTTTCTAAATTTTGGATGTTAGAAATGGTGAGCTAAGGTTTTGGATGGTAGGGATTGAATGAGAAAATTGGTTGAACTATACATTTATTTACAAAAGTATGGAAAATTTTGGACGCAAAAATAAAGTTTTTGATTTCCAAAAGTTGCATACATATGGAGCTGCCGATATATATAGGTTGTTTGCACCATATTTTGAAAATTGTTTTAAAGAATCATTCATATAGGAGGCGCTAATTTAGAATTATTTAGCATACATGTCATATATGTTGTACACCATGCACTTGAACATTATTGGTTGCAAAATTGGTTGTATACTAATTGGATGGATAGCTTAGCGTGGTTGCGCGTTATGTTACATGATCAGTCCTTGAGGACTTTTAAGGGAGGGAGGAAGAATTAATATCCTATAATATTAGTGATAAAATTAATTAAAAATAAACTAGTTAGTGACGAGTGAAGCTGAAAATGGAAGTTTTACACAGAATTTGGTTACGAAACTTGCATTGTTGGGTTCATGGTGATTTTCTAATTAATTTTCATAAATAAAGTTTTTCGATCGGATTTCAAACGAAAAGATTATTAATGTTTGAATATTCTGGCGAATAATTATATATTGAATTAAGGAAAAAATATTATTAACAACGTAGATTAATGTTAACATTCGGTTAATGCTTACTTAACGATAAAGTATAATTAATGTTAAATCAAATCGGTCAAAGCAGGAGAGAATAGGTCATATAAGGAATAAAACAAACGCAGAAATTTATTAATAAATAAAGGTGAGCCACTCATTCGGACAGGTCGACAGCTAGAGTGATCTAGTGATAGTGTTGTGTCAACCGTAAATTGAACCTAGGCCAATGACCCGGATTTAATAAAAACTAATCTAATGGCAAGCATGGATTCCAACCTCTATAAATACGAACCTAACACCTCAAGGTTAAGCTCTGTTGTTTTCCCTTCTCCATAAATTTTTAGTTCTGAATAAATCTATAGTCAATATACGTATATACAAGTGGAGAATAACAGAGGATAATAGAGAAGAAGAATAGGGTCAAATCGAATCATCCAAGCCAAGGTAAATTGTAATCCAGATCAGAAACTAAATTAAATCCAAATCTCTTCTCGGATCTAAATTTCTTATAACATTTGTATGCATTTGGTATACATATTCTGATAGAGAGAAAAAAGGGAGTCAAATTGGAAAACATGGATTAGATCTGGAAATTTGAAAAGCTAAAAGGTGAGTGAGAAATTTTATATATATTTTTATACAACATTGGATTTATTTCTTAGTAAATATTTTCCTTATATGCCTTGACATAATTATTTTGGAGTTGTATGCTTAATTATATGCGTAATGCAATTAAAACGTGCATACATATTCTATCGACTGTTAACTTGAATTAAATGTTGCATATACTTGAGTTTGGAAAGTTAGGGTGTAAGTAGTAGCCCCTTATTTAACAAGACTGTATAGAAATTCCAGATTTGTGGGTCAAATGGCATATATTGGTGAATATAAATTAGAATTTAGTATAAATTTATTAGGATTTAAGTAGTACTTTAATTCACTAGAATGAAGTGTGTTGCAATGTAAATTTCTATAAATTATCCAATTTTATAGATGTGAACAAAAGTGTATTGTTTGAAGTAATAAGGAATATGCCTAAAAGAAATAGATGTATAAAATAGGGATATTTTCCATATTTTGTACCGTCTATTTTAGTAAAGAAAAAAGGATAATTCCATTTAATTCCGAACGTAACACAAATCCCTTTTTAGATAAAGTACAGAAATTTACAGTGTTAACATTTCCCTTTTGGGTAAGTTGTACTTCGAACGCATTAAAATGCAGAAATCTCTGCGTGTGAACTAAAGAATTGTAAGTAGTAATAATAACAATAGTTTAATTATAAAAGAAATATATGCAATAAATATAAATTAGAAATTAACAATAAGCACCGAAATGTAGTTAAAGTAATGAAATAAGTAAGAAAGTTTAGTAATCAAAGGAAGATAATATGAATTGAAAAGAATAAAATAGATCTATCAAAATAAAGGTGAAGTATGTAGTAAAAGATATTCAAATATATTAAGTTAAAAGTAAGCGGTAAATAACATTAAATTGACGTTAATGAAACAAGAAGTTAGTTATGTAAAATTAACTAAATAATAATAGTTGAACATTGGAGGCATAGTAAATAAATATGTATGAATATATACATAGCCTCAAATATGCATTTATGATGGGTGTGAACTATTGAATTTATCCAATAGCTTACATTAAATAAGGTTGACAGTCCTTAAAATTGGTTAGAATGCAAGGTTAGTAATGTCACACAATAGAAGTTTTCCCGGCGTAAGGGGATACTATAAATTTTGTATACATTATACTAATGTGTGGCATATCCAACTTTAGGACCTATGGAATTGTACGTTCGCATATAGGTGAAAGGAATATATCAAAATTTGAGGGTTCGCCCTGGTCGAAGTGTCAAAGGACAAGTAGCTTCTGCTTCAGCCTTTTATTGTTTCCATGATTATGTTAGACAATCTAAATGGGACGATTAGCCAGGTTGACGCTATTGTAGTGAGATTGGTACCATATTTACGAGGAGTAGGAGCTGTTTACATAAGTAGAGATCGTCATCAGTCCTGAACGGCGAGTGGAAAGACAAAGGTTACGCCAAAACGGACTGCGCCTCCTACTAGTATAGATCACGTTTAGGACATGCACCGCCTCACAGCTGTTTATTAGTTTTTGTATCAGGAGCAAGGCCTGATAACCTTTATCGGGTCTATTAAAATGAATAGAATACGACTAAATAGTTGCAAAGCCTTTATTAGGCACCGTGGGAGATCCTTGGTATGCACGACGACGACGACGTGATACTGCGTTGACGGTGGATCCTAATAGAGTGCAGAGTTGCGGTATCTAGCGTGAAAATTATCTTGGTCCAAAGGGGACATGGTACTTATACACACATATACACTGTACACATCGAGTATAAGGGGCGCATCGTACATGTAATTGAAGTCGAGATGACTAAGTTAGAATGTAGACATAGCATGTAATGGAAAGCAATTGACATAAACTTGTGTTATGTATAAAGTATGTAATTTATCATTCACTAGAATTGTAACGTTTTCGATTTTTCGTTGCCGAAAAACCGAATAGTTAGGGTTTTAACAAGAATTTAAGAAAAGAAAAAGAGAGAAGAAGAGATAAGAAGGTAGAAAATAAGGGGAAGAAAATAGAGAAAACATAGAGAGAAAAAAATGGAAAATAGAAAATGACAGAGAAAATAGAACGGAACAGAAAACAACAGAACAACATCAGAATCCCACAATTCGCAGCGGAACAACATATAATAATAAATGAATAATCTTTAAACAAAGAACTATATCAGTTATTACATTACATCACATTTCATTACATCATATCATCAGAGTGTACAACAACAACAACATCAAACAGTGCAGCGGAAAAAGAAATACTATATAAACTAGTAATACGCCATGCCATCCAGCTTGCCTCCAGCAACTCCAGAATATCCAGAATATCCTGATAAACCTAACTCTTAACTGCCCGTGTGGAAATTGGTGGCCACCCAGAGTTTAGGAAGGGAAACAATAAACTCCGAGTCAGTCATGTGACTGGTGTGAGAACTCAAAACAGTTTATTTATCTTTAAAATCAAAATAGAGGAATATTTTTAAAGTCAATTCGCAATGCTTTTTAAAAATGAGACTACCATAAGACCTCCTGCCACACACAATGTGCAAACGCAGACTTGGAGGAGATTTCTCCTTATGATAGTCAAAGATGCTTGATACGCATTTAGAAAGAACATTTCATATTATTATTAGTGCATAGTGTAGGAAAATTCATTTCGAAAGTAGAATATAAATCTTAGCCAGCATAGGTACCATTATAGTATGCTTACTATAGCTACCATATTAAATGACAGGTTCTACAACTAAAACCGTACAAGTCTCGTATTGTTTCTTTGGATTTTCAACAAATGGTCAGGCCAAGGAACTTCCCATTGCCACATGGAAACGCCTCTGGATGGACGCCCCGAGAACCACCGTTCTCTGCTAAACAAAGCCGGGAATCCCTTTTCCCAAGGAATATTACAAACCCTCAGATATGCCACCCCCGGTCCTTTGGGACCTTTAAACGAGAGCGCTCTCTAACCAACATCACACCATAATAATAAGTGTTTCAACATGAGTAAGTATCTGGGCTCCATACCATGATACTACCCTTTTCCAGAAGGAATGGTCATACCCTAGGGAAGTTATCCCTGAAAACCTTGCCGCACAATTCCTGTTTCGACCATTACCGGTTTGTGAGGCTCGACGAAGTCACGTCCACAAAAACATACTTTATACAAAAGCCATGCTTTGGGTCAACAAATGATCATAGAAATGATCACTAAGATAGACGATCAAATAAATGATCCTATCACAAATAATCAACACAATGATCATTTCAGCAACACTCATCATGTCACATTACCAAATTGGGAATATATCGCTGATAACATTCAACTACATAACCTCTGAGCTCGTACGTCTCAGAGAAGGGTGTTAAGCTAAAAGAATAAATTCTCCGCCACCAACAGAAATATATTTGAAAGAAATCTGCTTTATATCTCAATTTGTAATGTCAGACATACAATCCATACAAGTCTGTTCCGGGCTCGAACAAAACCGAAGGCACTTCTCACGAAGCCCTTGCAATCCGGGTATTCACAATCCCGATCGAATTTCCCATCACTTAGGAGATCTCTATACCAGGAGCTACCCAGTGCAGAGACAATCGATAGGTCATCCTATCGCTTTCGCAAATACTCGGTCTTCAACACCGATCTTCAATGAAATTCACAACGACGTATCACATATTCGGAATGGGTTATACGACCCCATGGTCCTTTTCCGGTTAACCCGAATAGTGAGCGCTTATTCAAAACTAAGTGTGGCATTCAAATTCAAACAAATCACATCAAATACCCATTCAAAGGGAAATATTGATAGTCGGTTATTGAACTATCAATGAATATGCACACATCACCAGATTCCAAATAATTTTCCAAATTATTTATTTTCCAAAATATTTTTACAAGATATATAATTTTCACACTTTAAAAAAAAATAAATCAATATTTATTTTTAAACAAATTCCACTTTCCTTTATAAATTTCTTAGTGAATTTATAATCCAAAATATCTATGAATATTCGATTTCAATTATTCATTTCAATTTATCTTCAAAAAGATAAATTCTCAAAATATTCACTTTATATTGGAAAACATTTCCATACTTACTTATTCATAAGTAATTCACAAATTTTATTTATTTTCAACTCTTAGAAAATATTCAATATACTTAAATCGAGATTAAGTATATATTTCATTCTTTAAGGAAATCATTCTCTTAAACATATTTATTTGGGCCAAAACGAATGTTGCGTAAAACATCGTTACGACAACCCAAAATCACTAGTATAGGGATTCGAAATTAAAATAGATATATAAATCCCAATACTATACAAAACATTTTCTTTCGGAAATCATTTACTATAACAACAGTGTTATAGTCCACCATTTCCTTTTATTTCTCGAAAACGTCTATTTCAACAATCAATGTTGAAATCTATGGTTTCGAATCTCAACATATTTAAAACATCGTTAGATCGTTTTAATTCTATTTAAAACATCAAATCTAAACATTTTCTTTAACATATTATTCACTATTCAAAAACGTGAATATACTACGTTAATCAATTTCATCCTTTTATACATTTCATTTTAAAGGATTATTCACAGTCAAAAACGTGAATATAACTCCATTAATAGGTTTCAACAATTTACTTATCAAAATAAGTCGTTTGCGAATTTATAAAACAACGTTTATAAATTCCATTTCTGTTTATTTTATAACAACTTCCTTTTATAAGTTCCTTTATTAACCTATTCTATTTATAACTCAATTATAAAACAAAGGTTCATATTATAAGTGAAATACTTATAATTTATTCGTTTGCAAAATCGTTCCTTTGAACTTCATAATTATAAATCTTATAACTTATAAGATTCAATTATTCATCCAAATATATTCTTTAATAATTTCACAAAATTTATAAATCTTACTATTTATAAATTTCATTTATAACTTCACCATTTATAATTTTATGAATTCCATTCATTTACAAAATTCATTTTCACTTCATTCAAACACTTATAAAAACTCGTTTTATAATGTCAATATTTCAATTTATAAATATCCATTTATAAATCTCTTAATATAAATCAATTTATATTATTCTTTAAAACGTCTTTAATCTCCTTTATTATTTCACCATTTTGATTCATAAAATAATTAAATTTTATAAATCCTATATTTAAACTTTTCACAATAAATTCTAAAATCCCGATTAAACTATTTTATAAAATCATTAGCATCATATTCTCAAAAATCAGTTTTTTAACTATATTTCTCAAAAATCATAATTTTTATAACTTTAAAAATTATAACGTTTATTTATTTAAAATAGATCAAATTCCAAACATATAGTATATTTTCAAAAATCACTTTTAAAATCATTTTAAAATTCCAAATTTGGTCCAATGATGCTACATACCAAATAGTCAATCACGACAACAACGATATCATATATCGATATGAAAATCAATGAATATCAAAATATCCATAATCAAATAAATACTGTTGAGGAATCCAGTTGGATCCACCAACCTGTTTCCTACATCCACAAACATTAGCACAATACAAATTCCGCTCCAGTACGGAATTATCGCGGTATATGTTTTTATTAAATATTATCCGCTTAATAACGGCGCAATAGGGTCTCATCCGCTAAACAAAAAATGCAGGAAATCAATAACTCCAATATATACATATGCCAATATATATATATATATATTGCTATTATATATAATACCAATTTCACTGTTTATGAAATATTCGCGGTATATGTTTTTAATAAATAACATCCGCTTAATAACGGCGTATAATGTCTATTTTAACAATCAATAGATAACAATCATCATTCAAACATGCATTCAAATATTTTAAATCTAACTATTTAAAATAAAATCGAAACTGATTCGATTGAGTGAGAAGTTCTCACCTTGATTTCAATTTCGTTTTAGCGATTTATTTCGAATAAAATTAAACGGACGTTTAATTTTACCCAAAATTCTCACTAGCTCCAATCGACTCCAATCCAATTTCATAGCGTAGTGCTCGTCCATACGATTCCAACGCAACTGGTTTCGCGCGTTTTCGACCTCGTATGAAAAAGTTATGCATTTTTGAAGTTTGCACACGATTTAAACTAAAATTTACAACATAATTATATAAATTTAAACCTATTCTGGCCATTGGATCCACTGCCCCTCATCAAGACCGTCCACTCCATCTCCCTCTCTCCCTCGTTCACGCACGCGTGCAAGCTGATAACGGCCGAACCCAAAATTTCAAATCTAGGGTTAGAAATTCGATCACTATACTTCACTTCGACGATGATCAAAGAGTTCCATCGCGTGCGCCTCCCCTCACTCCACCCACGGCCTCCGACCGCACGCCCCTAGCGCCTCCAGCCTCTCGAAATACGTGCACGAAACCGGCCCTTTCAAACCCATTTTGCCGATGATCCGTGAAGCCATTCGCGATCTTGACCGTTGATCTTATAGAGCTCTTCGTGCTCTTCGATTCTCTAGTTGAGGGTTTCTGTTAAAAGTGAATGGATTTGGAGATTTGAAGGGAAGAAAATGGATGCATTTCGGCCATCCATTATAAAAGAGGCGGCTGCTCTGATACCAAACCCTAATTATTATTTTTTTCTATTTTTTTGATTTATGAGCCTATTTATAGAAAAATTTTGAACACTATTCATCCGGAAATTCCGAACTCCGATTTACGCGCCGTAACCAGCGTTTCTAGGGTTTACCCCGCGTTCCGGACACAATGGAACAGGTTTCGAAAGCTAATTCGGACATCTGTGCGAGTTATGGCAATAAATGTTCAATTTAAATTAAACCGATTTAAATCGATTTCTAGGCGTTTTAATTTGTACCGGACAAACGGTAAATCCAATTGACACGAAATTTGAAACCTTACAATAATATCCCATTACGGATCCGATGAAACTGGTGTCGTCGAAATCCGAGACTTTTTGAAAAATGGCTATTTTAACTCGCCAAATTAAAATTAAAAATAATTCGATGCGTTTCGAGCTGCTACGATCAAACGATAACTCCGATTGACACGAAAATTGAAATCCGATAATAACTAACTATTACGGATCCAATGGAACTGGTTTCGTTCAATTCTGAGACTGTTCAAAAATTGACTATTTTCACTAGTCGATTTAAATATTAAAATATTCAATTTTCACAATTTAACTCTAAATTCGATTTTAAAAGTTCTAAAATATCATTCTAACTCCAATATGATAAAATAAAATTTTACAAATCATTTTCAATCATATTTAACTCAATTTTCAATTATTTCCATAATTTAACATATTAAATTATTGATTTAATTATTCAATTAAATCCAATAATTCAAATTAAATTTATTCGACTTATATACTCACTTATTAATATTTAAAATTAATTAAATATTCAAATTTTAATTAATAAAAATTCTGGATCGTTACAATCTTCCCCCCTTAAAAGAATTTCGTCCTCGAAATTATTAAGTAAGAAAAGTTACAGAATCTATTAATTTTCCAAAATCCATAGTTAAATTTCTTACAATAACTTTACTAAGTTTTCCAAATCATACTTAGTTATCTTTTCAAAAACAACTACTATTGTTTAACTTTCAATTCCAAATCAAAGTTAAAGTTTTCAAAAATTTTCCAAATTTTCTCAAAATTTTTCTAACGCCTTAAATTTTCGGAAAAATTCGCCATAGTCTCCTTTGCGCGGCTCGATCCGAAAAAAAAATGACAGTATATATATCACAAATATACATCTCATCAAGTAATGAGGCATCCCGTAGGGAAAAAATGTAAAAGTACGATATTTAATCCGAGATATGTACCTTATATTTTATTAGCGAGCATATACGGCTAATATAGTGCGAAAGCGAGCTCCAAATGCGAAGCAAACGCGATCCGCACCTACTAAACACTCAACAAACAACATGAGAACATGCATATATGAAAATAATCTCAATATACAACATATAGCAACATAATAACTATATATGTCAACATAGCAATATATTCAACCATCAACCAACTAGCATCCATAACCAAATCAATATTCATTCATATTCTCATTAATATTCAATGAATTGGTTTTCAATTTAATCACATTTGATTCATTAACAGTGGATGTTTTCTAACATTCATTTTCAATTAGTTTATATTCACTAATTCATATTCAAGTTGGTTCACTTCCAAATCAAATTCAATTTCATTAACTCTTAATGAATTTTATACAATCATCTAACAACCATATAACAATCAATGTATATTAATTACAACCAAATTCCTTTGCTTATCAATTGGTTTAATTAAATTGATTTTATTCAACTATTCAACTTTCCAATAACATTAAGATTTTAATGAATTAACACTTAAACTCATTATTCCATATCAACTTAATTTACATTCATTTGATGAACATTTAATCCATTCATTCAATTCAATTACTAAAGTTGAATTCATATATATAACTTAAGTTCACATTCATTTTTATTTACAACTCATATTCATAAATATATTCATATAGTTTCACTTCTTACATATATAAGTTTATTTCTCAATTGTAAATCACTTTAATTATAATTCAATTCTTATAATTCTTTTTACTTATACTATTATTCTTTTATTTAGATTATTCAAACAACTAAACAATCAACTTATATACACTTTAATAATTCTGAAAAATTATTTATTTATATATAAAAGATAATCAAGGTAAAATTATTTCATTTACCCAATTTAAAACAATATTGTGTCGGTTTATCTTGTTTAAGAGTTTAGAAACCCCTTTCTACGATAGTTAGCTAGACTACATCGACCGAAATCTATAAACAATCAACCGATAAATCAACACAATACAAAACAATTATATATTCACTAACAAATACGCTCTCATAGCTATTATTACACTCAAACTCATTCTAGAGTACTACTGACTCTATCTCTAATGAGTAATACCCAACAGAACCATGGTTGTCGCTTAACCATATGCTCTGATACCAAATGTAACATTTTCGATTTTTCGTTGCCGAAAAACCGAATAGTTAGGATTTTAACAAGAATTTAAGAAAAGAAAAAGTGAGAAGAAGAGATAAGAAGGTAGAAAATAGGGGGAAGAAAATAGAGAAAACATAGAGAAAAGAAAATGGAAAATAGAAAATGACAGAGAAAATAGAACGGAACAGAAAACAACAGAACAACATCAGAATCTCACAATTCGCAGCGGAACAACATATAATAATAAATGAATAATCTTTAAACAAAGAACTATATCAGTTATTACATTACATCACATTTCATTACATCATATCATCAGAGTGTACAACAACAACAACATCAAACAGTGCAGCGGAAAAAGAAGTACTATATAAACTAGTAATACGCCATGCCATCCAGCTTGCCTCCAGCAACTCCAGAATATCCAGAATATCCTGATAAACCTAACTCTTAACTGCCCGTGTGGAAATTAGTGGGCACCCACAGTTTAGGAAGGGAAACAATAAACTCCGAGTCAGTCATGTGACTGGTGTGAGAACTCAAAACAGTTTATTTATCTTTAAAATCAAAATAGAGGAATATTTTTAAAGTCAATTCGCAATGCTTTTTAAAAATGAGACTACCATAAGACCTCCTACCACACACACAATGCAAACACAGACTTGGAGGAGATTTCTCCTTATGATAGTCAAAGATGCTTGATACGCATTTAAAAAGAACATTTCATATTATTATTAGTGCATAGTGTAGGAAAATTCATTTCGAAAGTAGAATATAAATCTTAGCCAGCATAGGTACCATTATAGTATGCTTACTATAGCTACCATATTAAATGGCAGGTTCTACAACTAAAACCGTACAAGTCTCGTATTGTTTCTTTGGATTTCCAACAAATGGTCAGGCCAAGGAACTTCCCATTGCCACATGGAAACGCCTCTGGATGGACGCCCCGAGAACCACCGTTCTCTGCTAAACAAAGCCGGGAATCCCTTTTCCCAAGGAATATTGCAAACCCTCAGATATGCCACCCCCGGTCCTTTGGGACCTTTAAACGAGAGCGCTCTCTAACCAACATCACACCATAATAATAAGTGTTTCAACATGAGTAAGTATCTGGGCTCCATACCATGATACTACCCTTTTCCAGAAGGAATGGTCATACCCTAGGGAAGTTATCCCTGAAAACCTTGCCGCACAATTCCTGTTTCGACCATTACCGGTTTGTGAGGCTCGACGAAGTCACGTCCACAAAAACATACTTTATACAAAAGCCATGCTTTGGGTCAACAAATGATCATAGAAATGATCACTAAGATAGACGATCAAATAAATGATCCTATCACAAATAATCAACACAATGATCATTTCAGCAACACTCAGCATGTCACATTACCAAATTGGGAATATATCGCTGATAACATTCAACTACATAACCTCTGAGCTCGTACGTCTCAGAGAAGGGTGTTAAGCTAAAAGAATAAATTCTCCGCCACCAACAGAAATATATTTGAAAGAAATCTGCTTTATATCTCAATTTGTAATGTCAGACATACAATCCATACAAGTCTGTTCCGGGCTCGAACAAAACCGAAGGCACTTCTCACGAAGCCCTTGCAATCCGGGTATTCACAATCCCGATCGAATTTCCCATCACTTAGGAGATCTCTATACCAGGAGCTACCCAGTGCAGAGACAATCGATAGGTCATCCTATCGCTTTCGCAAATACTCGGTCTTCAACACCGATCTTCAATGAAATTCACAACGACGTATCACATATTCGGAATGGGTTATACGACCCCATGGTCCTTTCCCGGTTAACCCGAATAGTGAGCGCTTATTCAAAAATAAGTGTGGCATTCAAATTCAAACAAATCACATCAAATACCCATTCAAAGGAAAATATTGATAGTCGGTTATTGAACTATCAATGAATATGCACACATCACCAGATTCCAAATAATTTTCCAAATTATTTATTTTCCAAAATATTTTTACAAGATATATAATTTTCACACTTCAAAAATAAATAAATCAATATTTATTTTTAAACAAATTCCACTTTCCTTTATAAATTCCTTAGTGAATTTATAATCCAAAATATCTATGAATATTCGATTTCAATTATTCATTTCAATTTATCTTCAAAAAGATAAATTCTCAAAATATTCACTTTATATTGGAAAACATTTCCATACTTACTTATTCATAAGTAATTCACAAATTTTATTTATTTTCAACTCTTAGAAAATATTCAATATACTTAAATCGAGATTAAGTATATATTTCATTCTTTAAGGAAATCATTCTCTTAAACATATTTATTTGGGCCAAAACGAATGTTGCGTAAAACATCGTTACGACAACCAAAAATCACTAGTATAGGGATTCGAAATTAAAATAGATATATAAATCCCAATACTATACAAAACATTTCCTTTCGGAAATCATTTACTATAACAACAGTGTTAAAGTCCACCATTTCCTTTTATTTCTCAAAAACGTCTATTTCAACAATCAATGTTGAAATCTATGGTTTCGAATCTCAACATATTTAAAACATCGTTAGATCGTTTTAATTCTATTTAAAACATCAAATCTAAACATTTTCTTTAACATATTATTCACTATTCAAAAACGTGAATATACTACGTTAATCAATTTCATCCTTTTATACATTTCATTTTAAAGGATTATTCACAGTCAAAAACGTGAATATAACTCCATTAATAGGTTTCAACAATTTACTTATCAAAATAAGTCGTTTGCGAATTTATAAAACAACGTTTATAAATTCCATTTCTGTTTATTTTATAACAACTTCCTTTTATAAGTTCCTTTATTAACCTATTCTATTTATAACTCAATTATAAAACAAAGGTTCATATTATAAGTGAAATACTTATAATTTATTCGTTTGCAAAATCGTTCCTTTGAACTTCATAATTATAAATCTTATAACTTATAAGATTCAATTATTCATCCAAATATATTCTTTAATAATTTCACAAAATTTATAAATCTTACTATTTATAAATTTCATTTATAACTTCACCATTTATAATTTTATGAATTCCATTCATTTACAAAATTCATTTTCACTTCATTCAAACACTTATAAAAACTCGTTTAATAATGTCAATATTTCAATTTATAAATATCCATTTATAAATCTCTTAATATAAATCAATTTATATTATTCTTTAAAACGTCTTTAATCTCCTTTATTATTTCACCATTTTGATTCATAAAATAATTAAATTTTATAAATCCTATATTTAAACTTTTCACAATAAATTCTAAAATCCCGATTAAACTATTTTATAAAATCATTAGCATCATATTCTCAAAAATCAGTTTTTTAACTATATTTCTCAAAAATCATAATTTTTATAACTTTAAAAATTATAACGTTTATTTATTTAAAATAGATCAAATTCCAAACATATAGTATATTTTCAAAAATCACTTTTAAAATCATTTTAAAATTCCAAATTTGGTCCAATGATGCTACATACCAAATAGTCAATCACGACAACAACGATATCATATATCGATATGAAAATCAATGAATATCAAAATATCCATAATCAAATAAATACTGTTGAGGAATCCAGTTGGATCCCTCTAACCTGTTTCCTGCATCCACAAACATTAGCACAATACCAATTCCGCTCCAGTACGGAATTATCGCGATATATGATTTTATTAAATATTATCCGCTTAATAACGGCGCAATAGGGTCTCATCCGCTAAACAAAAAATGCGGGAAATCAATAACTCCAATATATACATATGCCAATATATATATATTGCTATTATATATAATACCAATTTCACTGTTTATGAAATATTCGCGGTATATGTTTTTAATAAATAACATCCGTTTAATAACGGCGTATAATGTCTATTTTAACAATCAATAGATAACAATCATCATTCAAACATGCATTCAAATATTTTAAATCTAACTATTTAAAATAAAATCGAAACTGATTCGATTGAGTGAGAAGTTCTCACCTTGATTTCAATTTCGTTTTAGCGATTTATTTCGAATAAAATTAAACGGACGTTTAATTTTACCCAAAATTCTCACTAACTCCAATCGACTCCAATCCAATTTCATAGCGTAGTACTCGTCCATACGATTCCAACGCAACTTGTTTCGCGCGTTTTTGACCTCGTATGAAAAAGTTATGCATTTTTGAAGTTTGCACACGATTTAAACTAAAATTTACAACATAATTATATAAATTTAAACCTAACTTCTATTCTGGCCATTGGATCCACTACCCCTCATCAAAACCGTCCACTCCATCTCCCTCTCTCCCTCGTTCACGCACGCGTGCAAGCTGATAACGGCCGAACCCAAAATTTCAAATCTAGGGTTAGAAATTCGATCACCATACTTCACTTCGACGATGATCAAAGAGTTCCATCGCGTGCGCCTCCCCTCACTCCACCCACGGCCTTCGACCGCACGCCCCTAGCGCCTCCAGCCTCTCGAAATACGTGCACGAAACCGGCCCTTTCAAACCCATTTTGCCGATGATCCGTGAAGCCATTCGCGATCTTGACCGTTGATCTTATAGAGCACTTCATGCTCTTCGATTCTCTAGTTGAGGGTTTCTGTTAAAAGTGAATGGATTTGGAGATTTGAAGGGAAGAAAATGGATGCATTTCGGCCATCCATTATAAAAGAGGTGGCTGCTCTGATACCAAACCCTAATTATTATTATTTTTCTATTTTTTTGATTTATGAGCCTATTTATAGAAAAAAATTGAACACTATTCATCCGGAAATTCCGAACTCCGATTTGCGCGCCGTAACCAGCGTTTCTAGGGTTTACCCCGCGTTCCGGACACAATGGAATAGGTTTCGAAAGCTAATTCGGACATCTGTGCGAGTTATGGCAATAAACGTTCAATTTAAATTAAACCGATTTAAATCGATTTCTAGGCGTTTTAATTTGTACCGGACAAACGGTAAATCCAATTGACACGAAATTTGAAACCTTACAATAATATCCCATTACGGATCCGATGAAACTAGTGTCGTCGAAATTCGAGACTTTTTGAAAAATGGCTATTTTAACTCGCCAAATTAAAATTAAAAATAATTCGATGCGTTTCGAGCTGCTACGATCAAACGATAACTCCGATTGACATGAAAATTGAAATCCGGTAATAACTAACTATTACGGATCCAATGGAACTGGTTTCGTTCAATTCTGAGACTGTTCAAAAATTGACTATTTTCACTAGTCGATTTAAATATTAAAATATTCAATTTTCACAATTTAACTCCAAATTCGATTTTAAAAGTTCTAAAATATCATTCTAACTCCAATATGATAAAATAAAATTTTACAAATCATTTTCAATCATACTTAACTCAATTTTCAATTATTTCCATAATTTAACATATTAAATTATTGATTTAATTATTCAATTAAATCCAATAATTCAAATTAAATTTATTCGACTTATATACTCACTTATTAATATTTAAAATTAATTAAATATTCAAATTTTAATTAATAAAAATTCTGGATCGTTACAAGAATGTTGTTCTAACCCCCTCCTGTTTTCGCACCTCCCGAAACGCCGATTCAAAGCCTAATGTGACCTTAAACACATCATGTCAAGAAATATGAGTTGTTGTGGTTTTAAAACATCACAAAGCATAAGTATAAGGGTGGAGTTTTAAGACATTCTGCACTTTTAGATCTCATAACGGAAGGAATTAAAATGTAAGTATACAAAATAGATACTTCAGAAAACAATTTCCAAAATACTCATTTTACATATAGACTGTTCTCAAAGTACAATATAAGCTTATAAATATTTTAGTACAATAGGTGACTGCAAGAGAAACAATAAATAATATGAGAACTCCAACATGAAGCTCCTTTCTCCATGTACTATGCCCAATCAACTGATAACCTGTCAGCCTATGGTGGAAAAAATGGAAAGAAGAGAGTGGGTAAGACAAAAGTCCGATGAATGAGGACAAGTTTAAAAAGATGATTAAGTGCAATTGACCTTAAATCTACTCGATGTGATATAGAATGTAAATCGAGTGTCCATGAACTCCTAAGTCCGGTACCTAAGGATTCCTATATAACTCAATGTGCCAAGCCTACCGATCGAACCTTAGACTAACGATTGGTCAAAATGGGAACTATTATCCCATCATAACTATATCAACACTAGAAAAAGAGGAAGAACACCGAAAATGCAACTCACATAATGACTCATCATATGCACCCATGTCGCCTCTCGATCGTATTATCAAAATGCCTCTTATTATACTGTACTAGGGTCCATCTCGTAGGAACTCCATCAGTACCGGGCTCTAATTTACTCAATACCTATAGACACTTATTGTACTACACCAATGTCCACCATACCAAGCAGCAACAACCCCACTGCTATGCCCAGTTTGGCAAAGAACATTAAAAGTAATGTCATCTGCTAATCCGAAGAATACGGCTGGTTAAGGGAAATCGAACGTAAATATATCTTTATACTGACACTGACGCATCTTATTTACCTTTTTGAGAATCTGAACTGAAAATTGACTTGTACAGTATTAATATAAAGTAATAAATACACCGATTAAAAATATTCATAACAATATATAATATAGATAAATCAGAATTAGAGTCACAAATCACAACGTAATAATATTCATCTTTTATTAATAAAAGCCAGCGGTTTCAAAAAAAATGTCTATAAGTAATTAGTGGTTATATTTATTATAAAGAAGATTTTGAAAAAGCCTAAAGTATTAAAAGAAATATGTATACCTTAATAGAAAATAATTTTGTGTTAAATTGTCCATTGGGTGGTTTAAGGATTCTAGTCGATACGCTTGATCAACGTTATCGATGGGGGTTCCTAAACACTAGTACGAGAGATTCGGACACGGTGCTTTTACCACATTGGCTAGAAACGTGCATACCTGGATCTCCCGTTAGTACTGGACTCCCTCAGGAAGCATCTCCACCTGTGTTGTGCCTATCCGTACATAATACCCCTGAGCCTATGCAAAACAAATCGCTCCAAAAAACTCTATATATGCGAAATAAAATTTTACCTAATCCAAAACCAACCATTGTTAAATGAAATTCACCCTAACTACTCTAATAGGGAACCAATTTTCCTTATACTCTAATGCATGTAACTTAGCCAAAATTAGTTCAATCAACTAGCTCACTAATTATATAATTTCTAACTAAATTATATAACTTTTATTCATTAAATTATAGCCTTAGGCCAAGGTTTAAGATTTGCCTATTTTCCTTCGAATGGTCGATCGTGACCTTGCTTACCTAAACAATCACAAGTCAACCATTCGTAGTTAAAAATTAGGTTTTGATCGGATTTAAATGTCGATTGATTTTGGTTAATTATCCCTAATCGATTAATGGTTCCTGTTAACCCTAATTTTTAGTAAGTTAGCCTTAATTTTTCTAATGTCATGATTATGTCCAATTTCAATTCAATTAGGGGTCTTACTTTAGGGTTCCAAAATTAAGAATTAACAAGTCTCAATTTAACAAATTTCATAATTTAGTTACAAATTAAATTCTATGGTTTATGGCTTAACATTGAACATATTCTAATTTAAATTAGCAAGTTTAAATCTTGGGTTTCTACAATTTTAATCATTTAAAATAGTTTAAAATAATTCCATTAATCAATTTATTAATCTGTGCCCACTCACATCTAGCCTAAGCTCTTGATCTTGAGAAATTGGCCTCCAAATGATAGCGCCTTCCCTAGATCGCTTTAGTTCCCCTTGGTTGCTTATTCTTGCCTCTTAGATTGATTAGGTTTGATTTTGATTTTTGGATTTTAAGATAATTAGGGTTTTAAAATGAAAAATTGATAGAGTTTAGTTACTGGACGTTCAACAAGAGAATTAGGATTTAGTTAGCTATCTAATTTATAAAGCTGGGTTAATACTTAGGGAATGGATTAACTCTCCTAGCAATCTAGTCCATCCATCAACTACTTCAGATGTAAACAATAAAATCTACCCATTAATTTACGTCTCTCTAGATTGCAAATCACCCCGAAAACTCTAGCGTCGGGTTGACCGCCCATACCCATTGGTCGAACGCTACTGGCCGACCTTTGGTCATCTGGGGTCGAACTAAAGCTTTTATTATTTTTAAATTTAATTTTTTTAATCCTCATTTTCGTTCTATCGCCCTTAACTCTCTCATGCTAAGTCGGATTACAAGTTGTATATGAAAATCATCAAGAAAATTACTAAAACACAATGGTGTAAGTTTCATAGCCAACTCAGACGTCTTTGAAATTTTTTTAAGTCCTTATTTTACTTTTTATTAAATTGTATTATTTAATTCAACTTAACTTTTGGGTTGTTACACCTCCTGATTACAACCCATGGGATAGACGTAGATAGACTAGTACCGGTATTAGGTGGGACAGTGGATGGATAGATTTTCTATGCAAGCTCAACACTGACAAGGACATTAAAGATTAATGGTACCAGCCTTGGTTAGTAACCATATGCTTTATTATACTTTACTACTCTGCTATGAGTTTATATCGATAGTGCTCTGATATACTTTTTTATTTGCAGGATACCAAAAACCAATGATTCGTACTTTGGTTGATTTGGGTTTTTGATATTGTGAAAATTCAAGACCATTGAGGTGTGGGTTGTTATGGTGGCCATTTACGGTTTGGGAAATTGATTTAGTTAGTGTGCTAAAGATAGCAAAAGGAGGAGCTAAATATGCGATAATTGTAGTGGATTGGTTCATGAAGTGGGTCGAAGTGCAACTGCTAGCAATGATTACAACAAATAGGCAATCAACTTCATGACGAAGAACATCATTTGCAGTTTTAGGGTATCTCATAAGATCATATAGGATAATGGAACCCAGTTCAAAAATTCTGAATTCAAGGATTTCTTCAACCGGTATAAGATTGAGAAAATAGTTTCAATGGTAGCATATGAACAAGCGAACAGACAAGTAGAGGCAATGAATAAAATCTTTAAGTCCATCTTGTAGAAATAGTTAACGAAAGCCAAATGCAATTGGGTCGATGAGTTTCCACCAGCATTGTGGGCTTATAAAACAACTCAAAAGTTTATGAATGGACGCATGCCATTTTCTTTTGGTATACGGATCAGAAGTTGTGATCTCGATAGAATTGGAAGTCCCTTCTTATTATAAAAATCATTAAGATCTAATGGTAAATGAGGAACTCTTGTTGAGTCCCTTGATTTGGTTGGTGAGAAAATGGAACTAGTAGAATTACGAGTTACTGCTCAACAGAAAAGATTAGCATGACACTTTAACACGATGGTCCGAAACTGTACCTTTGAGGTAAGGGATCTCATTTTGAAGAGGGTTCTCCTGGGTAGGAGAGCATTTGGTCTGAATTGGGAAGGTCCTTTTGTGATCGAATAGAAGATTGGATATTGAACATTTAAGCTGAACACTGTCGATGGAATCCCAATTCCATGGGCATGGAATAGCGATGTGCTACAGCCCCATTTTACTTAGTTTTATTTAATTTATTTTTTGCAAATAAGATATCCAAGGATTCTAGGGTTAATGTAATAAGGCGGGACTTGCCGCTTTTCGATTTATAATAAAAGTTAGCCTTTTGAACCAATGGAACCGTGTTCTTGTAAGAAAATTTCTTATGCTGTGCAATTATCATTATGATAAGGTATGAACTCCCTTGGTCCAAGATCAAGACTAGGAAGTATAATTTCGAGGGTTAAAAGGATATTTCAACCCAACATACTTAAGTATTTGGAAAACAGTATCCGCCCCTTTGGTCCGGGATTACAAATGGGGATAACTGACATAGGGATTAATCGAATAATTTGGCCACGATCTTCAAATGTTGACTATAACCTAGAAATATGCAAGGTCGATAAGGAATGCCTAGGTATAGGTATTAAAGGCTTTGGTTTTCGGAGATATAAACTAGAGCATGGATAGAAAATTTTGAGCATGCAAGCAACCTGGCATGAAACGCTAGGCCAAGGATAAGCGAGGTCGATCAACGGATGTTCTTGATCAACACCGAAGATAAGTTTGACTAAGAGTGGATGCATAGAAATAGGCATCCAAAGGTATAGGTTTTGGAATATACGAACCGGTCTACTGACAGGATGATCATGACTGCGCTTATGGCCATGCGAGGCCTTCTTGGCCAAGGATTAGCAAGGTAAGTTGTTGAAAGTCGGAAATAGAAACTATTTGACTCTTTCGGTCCAGGCTTTGGACTAAGAGAGCTTGATTGGGTAAGGGCAATAGGATTATTTGCCCTGCATGGCTAATAATCTCTTTGCATGGTTGTACTTTTGTTTTCAGGTTTTGTGGTCATCTCTCCAAATGTGTTGCCTCGATAATTTCGAAGTTTGACTCATTGGATTCGTCTGTATACTTCCCGATTAAAAGGTAGGATAACACTTACCCCCTAAAGCACACCTTGTGAATGGAAGGTGTGCTTTGCTCAAGGATAAATGTGATGTCAATCTTCAACAGTTGAGCTCTCTGGCTACTTCAATCTTGGTGAATCATCCGGTTTCTTCAGATTCTCTTATCAATCAGGGTCATTCCAGACCTATCATAGCCTAAGACTCTAGAATCTGTTTAAGTCAACACAATTCCAATTTCATTCGGAGTTATTATGTCATATATCAAAACCATCCTGTTTTCATCTAGGGTTTATATCACTATCATTCCAATCTCATTCAGAGTAATTACATATCAATATCTTCTTGTATTCATCCGGGATTTATCTGTTTCATTTTAATTTCAAGGCATTCAAATCCTTTTATCGAAATTAATATATGTTCGAAGGTTCAATCTCTCTAGATTGTTTTAGATTCAGTTTTACACATGATCTCTTTGGATCGCTTAATGTTCAGTTTTTAACGTGTGATCTCTCATGATCATTTTATAGTTAATGTAATGTATGATCTCTCTGGATCATTTACTATTCAAGTAAAAGGGACGACCTCTTCGAATCGTTAATTGAGTTTATGGCCATTCAGGGCCAATAGTTAAGTATACGATCTCTCAAGATTGTTAATTGAGGTCATGGTCGTTCTGAAGCGGTAATCAAATCTATAGTCACTCTGGATGAATAATAAAATCCATAGTCGTTCGGGGCCAATAATCAAATCTGTAGTCTCTTCGGACCGTTAATTCGTTCCATGGAATTCGAGGATGATAATTAAATACATGGTTGTTCAGGACCGAGAATCAAATTTTTGGTCTCTTCGAATCCTCATTGAGCCCAATCTGCTCGCCCTTCGACGAGAGGACTTAATGCCAAGTAAGTCCATCCGCTCATGCTCCGATGAGGTGACTTAATTCTTGCACTTCGGTCCCATCTTTTAAGACTTAAAGCGATTAGTATCATACAAGTCCATCTGCTTGCTCTTCGATGACGGGACTTACACCTTGCACTCTGATCTTGTCTATCCGAACAGGACATTAAAGCGATTAATATCAATCATCCAACTCGAGTGGGTTTCAGTAATCATGGGTTTTTCTAATGCATCAAATTCAAATACTAAGAAACAATAAGTCAAACATTACGATAAATGCTTCTTCAGGAGTTTTAATCTAGCATCCAGCTAAGAGCATGCCGGGGGACCAACCGAGATCCCATACATCAGTAAGTGTCTAAATTGTATTACTGCATTTTTTATTGAAAGAAAAAGAGAAGGTGGGAGGACTGAACCCGATTCCCTACCATATCGATCAAGAGATGGCTATCTTGACCTTGATCTAGGGCCATTTCCATTTTCCGTGGTCGATGGCTGCTCTTGTTCCACCTCTGCAGCTCAATTTCTCATGTAGTACTGTCATCAGTTATCTTTAACCTGCTTCTCTATAAAATCCCGTAGATATCTGTAGTTATTGGTTTTATGCCTATCCAGCTCATGGAAAAGGCAATATTTACCGGGTGTCCTTTCACGATCAGTTGGCTCTCTCCTTGCCAGCTTTCGATAGGGGATTTTCCCCTTAGTATCCAGATAAATACGCTCTGGGGTTTCATTCAAGTCCGTATAAGAGGAGAATTTTGGTTACCTCCTTTTACTACTATGATCCATCAAAGCCGCCATTCGTCTTCCTTTTTTTGCCTTTGTTGGATCCTTCTCCATGCGGTCCTTAACCATCCACGGCATTGATTTTTTCCTAATCTATCTCGATGTCCTCCTGATGCAGGAATCTCTCAGCCTCATAATAAAATTCTATGAGATCCCATGGAGGTTCCTATTCCAGTGCAATCTTAAAGCCCATTTTAGTGGCTATTCTCGAAACCACCACCATCAGAACTATTAAAGGGTTCGGCTTATCAACCGTAGCAGTCGCCACATTGAACCTTGTTAGAAAGCTCATGAGGGTCTCTCCGACTCTCTACTTTATACTTGCTAACGTCATTACATTTTTGGGTCATGAAATATGGACCCAGAACTACTTTACAAATCTATTTACTAACTCGGCCCATGTGCCGATGAAACCACTCTCCAGCTTTCTAAATCATAACGTCATCAAACTTGTCAAATATAAAAGCAATTACCATCCTATAACCTCTTTAGACGCACCCAACACCTTCATATGCTGGATGTACCTCATCAAATGGACCTTTGGAACCATCTACCCATCATATGTTTCCAACTTAAGTAAATTGAAATTAGGAAAACTTCTAGCGTACCGAATATTCAGAGTAAATGGACTCATGTTCACATCTTCCATGTTCTGATTAGGTAATCCACTCCCCATAGTTCGTCTCACGAACTTAGTAAGACTGTCATCGTCATTCAAAGAATTCTATGGTTAGCAATCTCATCCTTCCCTCTGACTCCGTGAGGGGATTTTGGTACATACTCCTCTGGTCGTGCTTCTACATTCTGATTTGCAACCAAATGCTCCACATCGATCCCTGGATGTGTATTTTTCCTGCCTAGGCCACTATGACCCGTGCCCCTTACCTTTGTGGTTCAATATTGACCCATGCTCGTGGTTCAGTACCAACCCGTAAACTTGGCTCGGGGATTGCCTCGAGTCATTCTATTCCATCTCTAGCTATCTGTGCTCTAGCTGTGGGTCTTTGATTATGGTTTGCAGCAATTTCGGTCGTTCCCATCTGTCCCATTCTTCAAAAAAGTTCTCCATCAGTTCTACCTAGCATGCCATCATCCTTTCCTACAATCCATTTATAATGTTTTACATCTCATCTCTGGATATATAGATCGATGGGTAGTTAGCTCCCAAGGACACCTCCTGGATACCTCTTGTTGATTTCCCTCTAGTTATGACCTTCCTTGTTAATTGACTCGTCAGCATGAATGTTGTGAATTCTTAGATCAGCGTGTTCAAGTGTTTTTCAGTGAAAGCACCAAAATGTTTGAACCAAAAATGGCACGAACACCCAAAAGTTACAGTAGAGAATAAAAAGTGAAGATGATAAATTAAAATGAGTAAGAAATGAATACATAGAGATTTATAGTGGTTCGTCAAACTCCAGCCTACGTCCACTTAATGATTTTATTGTTTATATTCTTATTTGGGAGCAGAAGTTCTTAGAGGTCGGTACGACTCTAACATTTCGATTTTCAAAATTACAAGAATATAGAGTAGAGTATAACCAGTGCCAAAAATACCCTAAAAATAAGCCCAACCTCTCTATTTATAGAGGTAGGGAGCCTAAAATCTAGCACCAAAGCACTCCTGACCATTCTCCTTTCTACAGACTAGTTTTCTGTCAAAATAGAGTACCACATTATCAGGTTGGATGGGTCGGTACAACTTCAAGATTAGAGGTCGATACTGACCCATAGGATGGTCAAAATGACTGCCTTCAACTCTTCATTTTAGCTCATCTTGTGGTTAAATTTGTGATTCCATGGTTGTTTGTTCTAATAGCTTGTTTCGAGGTCAAAATGATGGAGTTATAGAGGAATAGAGTTACAGATTCAAGAGTTCATGGGGTTCGATGGAGAATCGCATTGAATCAACAGAACAATATTGAAAAATAGTCCTAGCATCAAATAAGGTAGGTGGGCAGAAGATGGACTCCAATGATGGAGATTTTATGGGTTGGTACCGAGCCCTAGGAATGGGTTGGTACCGATCCCATACTTTTGAAGTTTGTGCTTTGGGAATTTTTTGTGGTGGATTTTTATTGGTGTTGTGATCGTGGTTGTACTGGACTTTCTGGTAATCTTTTCAGATGTCTTGCCTTGATAATTCGAAGTTTGACTCATCAGATTCATTCACATTCTGGCTGATTAAAAGATGTGATAACAATACCTTTCTTCCTTGGTCTTGTAACGACCTCAATTACTAGAGCGATGTAGATATAGGTCAAGAGTTTGCCCACTTGATTGTCCAACGCCATACTAGAGCTTGCAATATCTATCTCTGTCGATGTAACAAGAAATAAGAACTAAGATCGTATAAGTTTTGGAATTTTAGGTTTTAAATGAATGTAAGGATGTGTGTTTGATCCTAGTGAAGTATAGGGTGCCGATGACCACCCTAAGTACTCTACGAACCGTGTTCACATGGAAGTAAAGATAGAGTCTCAGCTCCTTTGATTATGACGTCATTCAAGGGGAAAGTGAAGCCCGTGAAACCTTACTTGAGGAGGTCGCTAATGAGATATCAAAGTCAATCAAGGAGCCAAGGACCCTCAAAAGATCCAGCCAAAAGGACAGCCGATGGAGATGTGCTTGGTTCTTCGATTTTCTAAGGAGATTTGATAATGACATGTTTTTGGCAAGGCAAGGCAGGATCATCGGCGACTTCAAGACACGTCTAACCGCACGACTCACCTCCCTTTGGACTAACATTGTAGTGGTCGTCGCCTCAATCCATACTCTTTTCCTCTTCTTTTTCTTCTTCTTCTGTCTTTATCTCCTCTTTCTATTCTTTCCTTCCATCATCTTCCCTTTCTTCTAGGATCATCTACATCCCATTACCTACGTTCTCTTCTCACGGAATCTCACCAATGGAAAGCTTTTACTGCCTTTTCGATAGCCTAATTGACATTAGTTGTGTACTACGGATCTTAAAATTCTCTTCGAAGATTGTCAATGGAATATGAGTGGGAGCATAAGATTGAGTCGGCATCCAGGAGAGTTTAGTGGAGTAATTCCAGGAACTAAAAAGAAATCATAGAATTGTAGACCGCACCAACAAAGATTTTTATTGGTCAGGAAAAACACGGTGGTGTGATATTGGAAGTTGATTCTCTTTAGAGACTTTAGAGTTTCAATGTGCTCGTTTCTTATATCTCAAGCGGGAATATCTATGAATGTGTTAGACAAAAATGTAAATGCTTATTCAGAAGGAATCCAAACTTGGGAAGAGCCAAAGAGAAGGGCCCTTACTGCTAGAGAGCCGATGCCCATTGAAACTATATGGACATCGAACAAAGAAACACTCATTTTTGAAATACGATTTTTTATTTTGGAGCGCTTCTATAACTTTGCATTTGCACTAGGCCTTAATATTCATGAGGTATGGTGAGTCTTATCGGTGCTTGAAGCTTAAAATATGGGTCAACTTTATGAAGTTTGGAGCACCCTAGGATCGGTTCACGAATAGCACATTCAAAGAGCTTAATATGCATATCTGTTGCGACGCACCTGGAACAGATCCAACCTAAGCTCTTGAAGGATCGTGCACAAGAACGGATTGAAAGGTGTTATAGCGCCACCCAGGCACATGTATCTTGTTGACTGTATACCCCACCGCAGGATTGTTTGCCCTGGGTGGGAAGTAGGACATCACCCTTGGGGAATTCATGCTGTCGATAGATAGTTTGAAGTGTCTTGGCGATAAGGATTGTCAGTGCTTGCTCAGGTGGATCGTCTTGGACACTTAGATAAATCTATTCACTCAAAGCAGGAGGTGTATTGTGTATTGGTTCCACTGGTAAAATCATTCTTTAAATTTCACGGGTAATCGTATGCTTATTTCCAAAGGGCATGGATGTCAAAGCCTGAGTGGTTGGGGATCCTGCTTCGAAAGGAGTAGATGGCCCAACATTAGTACCGAAACGAGGCCATTGATAAGCATTGTAGATAGAAAAACTTAGCATTCAACACAGTTAGATATCTTTTATTTTAGAATTCCATTTGGGATTTAAACTAGTGTGACCGATGCTCAAAGTTCAACGAATGTTGATGTGTGTTGACAAGTCAGATTTTGAACGTCGAAAGGGGTAAATGAAAGTATTAATCTATGCAGTGTCAGTCAAGTTCCCTGTAAATGCTGAACATACCATCCTGTGTAGATAGCCCGCTTGTGTTAGAAAAACGAGCCACACCACACGACCATTGTGCATCGGATCTTACCCATTATCGTTGGATAATCAATAATGGAACCATTGTTCAGAATAACACATGATTTTTTCTTTTACAAGAACACTAGAAGTGCAGTAGTTGAAAATGCTATGTGATGGAACATGTTCAATACGATCGTTATTTGGAAGAGAACGATCCTATTAGCAAGTGATACTGCGATATGCAGTCGACTAAGTACAAGAAGAGTCATGTCATGGGAAATCGATTGTGCAATACATCCACTTTTGGTCAGTCTCAAAAAGTGCCTTAGGAAGACCTAGGGTTTGCCTTAACTGTAACGACTCGATATTTTCAACCATTCGCATCCGCACATGTCGGACTTGAATTGTTCAAAATACCGCATTGTAAATAAAATTTGGCAAATCTCAAAATATAAAGTAAATAATTAATCACAGAATCACAGACACAGAATCAGAATACTCGCAGCGGAATTTGAAAATACTTAGTGGTTCATGAAGCCACAATAAATAGTCTTAATCAAATAAAAATTACATAGTCTTTAATCCAAATATAGTTTTAAATCATCAGTAGAACAATCCAAATGTCCACTAGTCTTGATTTCAAAATTTTAGATAAAGAACTGGAAAGGAAGTTTGCCAGCAGCTTGAAAGTGCTCTACAGAAATCCTAGCTCCGGGATGAAAACTGAACTGCAACTCAGGCTGACCCGAGCGTAACATAAAACATTAACACTCGAGTCAGGACATACATACTTATATAGTGTAAGCTAATTCAAGTATACTGTAATATAGAGCAAGTAACTTAAAGGATGCTTGGGACCGCCCATCCTTTAAGGATCCGTTAAACTATTTACTATGTAGTAATATTTTCGCTATTATAATAGTGTCTATATTAAAATAAACTTACTTTTAAATAGCGTTAAGGAGTGACCCAATATTCCCCTTAACACGTAATAGTCCCAGTAGTCCATCCAATATCATGGTCCCTCCTGATTGGGAAGCCACCAGAGGATACCACACGGGCTACGGGAGAAAAACAAACTCGTACAAGGCTCACTATGTTAGGTGACACGGCACAACTAGGCAATGCCAGGGTAGATATACCAATTACGCATCTGGACCGGTGGAAACGCGCAGCGCGCAGCTACCGCCCACCTCGAACAACACTCCCAAATCAAAGGTGCACACCAATACAATCACATAAGTAATAGAATGGCATACGAAGAAGTGCGTCCGATCAGAGGTGCCACCTCATTAATCCGTCAATCGCTCCTATTTTAGCCACCTTATGCCAACTCATGAGAGTCAGGTCCACGTATTTACCTCATAGAAAACGCCACCACCATCCTACTTCATTCTGGAATCTCCACCGCGTACACGGTTGTCAAAGTGGTTTTCGGTATCGACAGAGAGTATGCCAGATATCCGATCCCGGTCTCTTTAACAACCAAACGTTATTATAACCCGTGGTTACAACTTTTAAAAACAGTATTTATACATTAAAAATCAAAATAAATTTCAAATACATTTCAATATCATAATATCATTTCAAACATCATTTATTTAAACATCGGTCATTTTTATAAAATACCATTTAAATCTATTCAATTTATTTAGGAATTAATTGCCCTTTAACTCACATTTAAAAGTTAAATTCTTCCATTTAAAGTCAATTCCTTATTTTTATTAATTAAATATTAAATTCCAAAATTTATGCTTTTTCCCAAAGATTATTTCATCAAATTATTTTATTAAAACAATCAAAATTCGGTTTTCGAAGCACTTAAAAATGCTACCTAAAGTTATAGGTTAAGACAGTTATTTGCAAAAGACAGCATTTAAGTGCTGTAATAGATTATTAACTTAAAAATTAAGTTTTAAATTCCCAAAATATAAATTATTATCAATTATTTTAATTAACTAAAATCTCACTTTTAACAAAAAACAGAATTTCCCAAAATAAGTTATATTCCAAATTTTTACTTAAACATTCATTTATTTAACATTTTGACTTATTCAAAAATCATTATAAATTTTATAAAATCCTTTAAATACATTTAAACCAGAATATTATAAACTTCCATTTAAAAATATTTTTAAAACATTTCAGAAAAATATTATATAAACCACGGGTTTGTATATAGTTTCTAGCCTAGATCAAGTGATACGGATATACATCATTTGAATCCGCAATTTACAAAAAAATCGGGTTCTATCATTTCAAACCCGCAATCCCAAGTTAAAAATAAATAATTAAACAATTAAATAAATGAATGAAAAAAATTAACGTTCAGGCCTATCATTTCAGCCTATAACGATCTCAAATTTACAGGGAACTTGCAGTGATTAACAGTAAATAAGCATTAAATAATATAACTGCAATAATATTAAAATAAATAAACAACTGATGATGTGTCAATTAATAGTGGGGTTTAACATCATACGCTTATATCACAGGCAGATAAAATTTAATAAAATAAATTACAATTACACTTGTGATAAATTTACAGATATATAGGTATGTTTGTCTGGTGAGAAATACTCACCATTTCGCTGTTGAAGATTCAAATCAAACAACGGTATCTATCCCGAAAGAAATGAACAGAGGCACGATAAATCCAGCAGATGTGACACCTCAATTTCGAACTTGAAAAATAAACGAATAATAAATTACGCGATTATGAAGTGATCAAAGAAAAATTTAATAACAACCGGAACGAGATTTATAAATTAAAAGATTTTTGACACCCGCAGCTTGACCACTCCATCACTCAATTTGTTCAACATCTCCAATCCTCTTCCCTTTCCAAATTTGTTATTTAAATGCTTTGGGAAAAATGCTTTGTAAAATAAAAATAAAAAATGCTTTGTTAAATCAAATAGGCTGAGTCTTGAAACAAAACGTTATTAGATTTTCATAAAAAAATATACTTTGAAAAAAATGTATGCATGCACTTATGAAATGGCAAGGTCGTGTTATTTGTTTCACACGCAACTAATAAACCACAAATCATTTTCCAGGTTTGTCTCCATTGCACACTTCCATTTGTTAAAATCTTCAAAGTGGCTCACGCATGCAAATTCACAAGTCTACCAAAACTACAGGCATATATGGTTTCTTCTCCAGTGATGCAAAAAAAAATGAAAGATATTTATTTTGTTTGTTAACATTTTATACAAAAGTGACACCCTTATTCAATTTCACGTGGCCACAACTACAGGGACGCATGCTAATATGTTCTACAGCATGCAAAAGAAAGAAATTAGGCTTGATTTCCTATATTACTGGACATGCACGACAAGATCGGGAGGAAAGGAGATGCATACTTATCAGGGATGGCAACAACATACTTGAGAGGTGGAGTAGTCGAGCATGGTGGAACGAGGAGAAGGAGCAAAGTATGCAACGTGAAAAGCATGAGAAGTAGAAATAAAAATAAAATAAAAGACAGATGCGTACCTTCAACACACGCATGCAAGAAAAGAAGGTGAAGCTCTCCAGGTGATGTAAAAATTGTTTTGAACGTGTGTTGTATAAATATAGGGGAAGGTCACGTTGATTTTAAGGATGAGCAAGATTTCAGGTAAGGATTAAAATTTAATGCGTGAAAGAAAAAGGCAGGAAATCTTTGCATTTGAAATTCAACGTTAAAAGAAATGACTTCTTGCATTTTTAAGAGTGCGTACATTTCAAGTAATGGTTGGAAAAAAAATTGCGTAAAAGAAATTTGATTGATCCAAGATACTATTTCAAGAGAAACGTGCGTTGATTTAGATGAGCAAATAGGTAGGAAGAATATAAATAATGATTTTTCTATTTTAAAAAAGGCATGAGTTGATTGAGCACTGATTCATTACCAGATTATACACGGCTACTTGATTTTTATCAATTGAACGCAAATGGCTACGAAATTAAAGCAAAAGAAACAGGTAGTTAAGATTAGATTTTGGGATAATATTTTCAAATAATATTGAATGCGTTTATTTTATCCTTTTTGTTTGAACGTGTTATAAAAATAGGAAGCTACATGATTTATTTCTTTAGAGATTTAGAAATTTTGTTCTCACAGGTAAGGGATAAGTTGCTTCCATTAAACGTTTATTTCTAGAGCTACAAATGAGATGCACGTTTCCAGTATTTAGATGAAGGGAATATGGAAAATATTTAGGAAGCAAGAGAAAAAGAACGTGCCTAAATTTACGCGCTTAATTATAGGAAAGAAAAGAGGCAAGAATTAATTTCCAAGAATGGTAAAAGGAAATTGCAGATTATATACCTATTAACCAAATGAAGTTGTACATGGATTTGAATTTTTATAACCAGCATTGATTTCATGAGTTTGAACTTTTAGTGTAAAGAGGATATCATGTATTGCTTTTGGTAAAGGAAATGGCAATCAATTTACAGATAGCATCGATTTATAAAGAAACGGTAAAGTTTTATTAGACAATGATTTATATCAAATTTAAAGCAAATTAGACTTTGAAACAGTAAAGGAAATTAACAAATTTTGCTGCATTAAAAAGGGGCGTAAATCAAGTGATAAAATTTTGCAAGGAATAACGTACGTTCAAACTAAATTGGGAGTGAATGCGTTGATTCAAGGAAAGAAAGTGGCAAGCACTAAATATTTAGATGGCGTTGATTTAAGTGGAAGAAAACGTCACAAATTTATGGTTTGAACGTTTTTAAACAAATGTGTTTTATTTCTATTAATTCCACTTGTTAAGTTTTCAATTTACCCTATGGGTTTCCACTTTTTGATACCTACCATTGGGACATCTAGAAATCTAGCCCCAATTCCCCAACTAATATTTTTAAATTAGTAAATTCCCTCTAATTGATTTCCATATTCTTCTAATCAATTAATTCCCCTTTAATTGCCTTTAATTGATTTCAATTGATTACCTTATCCCTTTTAATTAACCTCCTTAATTGATTTCAATTAATTACCATATTCCTTCATGTCAATCAATCTCCTTTAATTACTATTCAAATTTGGTTACTAACTTAATTAGTTAATTAACTCTTTTGGTTTAATTATCAATCCTGCGACGTCTCACATTAATCCGTCCACTTTGTAGGCACTGGTAGCCGGACTGGTTACACGGGCAGATTTCTCCTACAAAATGGGGATTAACCTCGCGTCCTCATGCCATTAACCAAAAGAATTTACTTATTTATCTTTCATCAATTTAATTAACTTGCATTAATTATTCAATAAATAAATTCTGGTCAACTACTGAAAATTTTCAATTAATTTCCCTATTAATTGTCATTAACTCTATTTTAAAATATCCGTATATGCCTTTATTCAAGCTTTGAATTGCTAACTAGGAATAAGGTAGATTCATCAAATAAATTGATTGCAAGTTTCATTATTTTAAATTGCTTAACAATGTTCACCACTAACATAATTAATATGTCAAAATTGACAATATTCCACCAACATGATTTGCATGTCATAACCTACCCAATTAACATAATTAATTAACCACTTTAATATGTTACAAATTTTCCCCTTTCATTATTTTAGGGAATGGGTATAACAACAGATATTATGATAATATCCAAAAACATTTAGTTACCACTCACTTCATTATAAATTATAAAGGTTCTTTTTTTTCTTCTTAAATTTAGTTACAAAAAATCTTATTAAATTAACGAGTTTAATTCTCTAAATTTACAGGTCATTACATTAACCAACCCAATGAAAAAGGCATACAAATCCAAGACTACATCCACTACACCAGAAATGCCATTTCGCAACGGCTTAGAGCCGTTGCAAATGAGTTTCGCAACGGCTTAGAGTCGTTGCAAAATTGGCGATGGTAAAAATTTAGCAACGGCTCATAGCCGTTGCGAAATTAAATTTAGCAATGGCTCAAAGCCGTTGCAAAACTTAATTTTACTACGGCTAAGAGCCGTTGCTAAATTTAATTTCGCAACGGCTAAAAACTGTTGCAAAACCTTGTTGTATATGGGTTGTTAATTTGGTTTTACAACGGCTCAAAACCGTTGCTAATTTTAATATATTTTTTTAAAAATATACATTGCTTTTTTCTGCCCTCTTATAGTAAGAGTTAATTCATTATCATACTCAATACAAACATTTACAAATTTAACATAATATCACAAAAGAAAGATCATTAAACCAAATATTTTTCATAGATTCAACACAAAGACCAAACGTAACAAATCTTTTAATTACAATGTTCAACAACAATACATTACACTACATAGTTCAGCGGCAACAACAACAAATTACAGTATACGGTACGTAGTTTGGCAACAACAACAAAATGATTAGAACAACAATACTACATCATTGCCAACAATACTACATTATCAAACATCCAGTGCACTTTGCCTAGCCAAACCCAAACACAACACAGTCTCCATCACCACCAGACAATACTACCACTCAAATACCATACCAATACAACAGCATTCCACTTTCAACACAAAAATTCTATGTTGCTGCTCTTTAAACCGTCAATATCCCCTGCTTCACCAAACTGCTGCCACACCGCCGAAGTGTTGCTACTTCATCACAATTCAAACTTCTCTGCATACATATTGTTTCACTGACATTTCATCTCCATTCTGCCATCAGTTCAAAGTCCATAGCTTCACTACTTTACTCATTCAAACATCAACCTCACATTTACATGAAATCTCATTTGATATATGCCATCAGTTCTCCCCTGCAGTATTATAGTTTTTAGGAGATGCAAAATTATTTGCAATTTACCCATTTGCTTGTACTTTAATTGCATATCATAAAGTTTGTAACTCATACCTTTCAAATTCTACAAAACGGTATAGATTATTTTATTTCTCCGTTTTTTTTGGGTACACGCATGAAAATTTGAAATTCAACAGTGGAATTTAAGTAATTCTGCCATCTTAGACTTGACATATTATAAGGGGTTATAGCACATTCAGTTCAATTATAGTAGCGCATAAAATTTGTTAAATCGTAGGAAACCAAGTAAAATAAAGATGCACCAAAATACATTTATTGACATTTAAAATAAATAACCAAATGATGATAAGAGAGTATTCACCATTTCAAATTATTTGCTACATGTTATTTCGTAAGTATTAACTTATAATGTTTTGCATCAGTATAAAATCTGCAAGTCAAAGTAAATTAAAAAAAAGTTTGAGAAACGTGTTATACTAATTTTTGAACTAGTTTTTACTTTATTGGAGCTCTTACGAACAACTAACCAAATGACTTGAGCCAGACCAACGATAAAACTAGCAAGAATTTTATTTCTATACAGTTATTCATTTCCTTTATCATCGCATTAGAATGATACCAAAATAAACTTTTTTTTAAAAGCATCAAGCTCTAGTAACTCTATTTCAATAGATTTTTTGCTATCAACGTTAATATACTAATTTTATTCTACAATTCATTAGGTTGTATCGCTTGTAATTGCTTCAAATTTAGAAGTGACCCTCATGTTGCTATTATAGCATAATCTGATAGATATTATTATCACTACATAAGCGGAAAACAAAGTGTAACAAGTGATGTATAAGTACGAGTTCTAAACTTCAACACCATCGTCCTGCTTAATACAAGTGGACATGCACCATACGCCTCTTCATTTAGCAATAAGGTTTATAAGTTCACTTTCAGATAAAAATAATTAAGTCACAAACATCATGAAATAAAATGTAGCAGTTGCATTTTATGACATTGTATGTCTGGCTCTTCCTAGCCTTCTCACTTATTTGCTATTTTATGACATTAATAAATCCAAGATTATGGTTTCCATTTATGAAAAGAACCGATAAGCCAAAACATTAATTTTGATACAAGATTTTGGTTCTTCTGTTTTACGAAAAGAATTTATTTTCACTAAACCTATGCAAGCTATAGAATTAAGGGGAAAATCGCACACATGACGCATTGTTTTCTTCTACCTATAGCACCGTTAAACATAGACGCTGTGTAATCAGGCTAAGCATAAAATATAATGTGCATTTATTCAGTACCATACTGCATATTAACGCAATATTTATATGCACTGAGAAACCCTATACTCTCCTACAATATATAATTGCAAAGCAAAACAGCAAATTGAAAAGAAAAAACCTACAAACCTTAATATATAAAAATGCAGATAAGAGAAGAATTCAAGAACTTATCTGCAACCTGTGCCGACCTTAACATAGAGAAAGAAGATGAAGATCATGACTTGGAATTTTCATTCGTTCCAGTTGGTCCTAAAGAAGATGATCGAGTTAATGTTAGTACTAATAATAATTAAGCTCAAATGATGTTAAATTCAGATGCCTTTCTCTTCGTCACCAGTTCAAAATGGAAGAAATGAAAAAAGTTTCAAAAGTTTTTTCTTTGAATTTACTGGATGGAGAATAGATGAAATGTAAGAGAAAGTTCAATAATCCATTTTGTTTTTATTCTTAAAAATACATTTCAAAAGCTTTTTCTTTGAATTTCATAACTAGAAACAGAAGTCATAATTCTGTATGGATAAAAGCATACATGTCACTAATATGAATATCAATAAGCAGTACAAGCGATGTTTAAAGTGGTTCCTTTCAATTTGTACACTGTCCATAAAAGTTTCATTTGTAGGTTCAATTATAAACTATCCATCAAATTATCCTTTGTAGGTTCCTTTCAATCTCAATTTGCAGGTTCAATTATACATTGTCCATCGGTAGGTTCAATTATAAACTATCCATCAAATTATCCTTTGTAGGTTCCTTTCAATCTCAATTTGCAGGTTCAATTATACATTGTCCATCAAAGTAACATTTGCAGGTTCCAAATAGTTTCAATTTGCAGTTTTCTTTCAGTTTCAGTTTGCAGGTTCCTAGTATACATATCTACTATGGATATAATTTTTAGGTTCCTATCAGTACAAAAGAAACTCAAAAACAACATTTCAAAAAAAAATATAGGTTCCTATCAGATAATTAAATATATATTGTCCATCAAAGTATCTCTTAATTGATACATGTAATGAAAACGTATACTACCCAGTGTCAGCAACTTCAACTATTTTTCTTAGTTATCTGTGTTTCTTTTTTAAAACTTGCCTATTAATAATTCATGTTAGAATCAAACATAAGTTGTCTAGCAAATACTCATTTATGATTAGTTATCCATTTATTAATCTGTTCAATGAATTAATGGCAATAAAAGTAAAATGAGTGAATACAGTGTCTAAGTTCACACATCATATTTCTCGGATTAATTGTCTACACTCATGGTAGATAAAGCTTGAGCTATAAGTTATATTTGCTTGGGATTTTTACTTGAACTGGTTAGCCATATTGACTCAACTACAAAGCATTAGATAAAACAAGTTTTATGGATGTTGGTACCTCCTGATTACTGAAACTCCACATAAACGCTTGTAGGATTCAACTCCAGTATAGATATAGCCTGCATATGCCAAATTCAAAATTAATCAATTCCAGATGTATAGTAAAGGGAAAACAAAACTCACTGATCATGAATGTATTGTCTGACAAATTTCATAACATACCATATAAAGAAAAGCTCCAGTCCATATCCCTTCAGTTTCAACATTAGAAGCTGCCATGAAATTTACATAAGCAGTTTACAAAAACAGTTCATCCATTCCTCTGGTCAGTTTCTATAATTTAATACTTACAAAAACTTTCTCAGCTATTCTTTTGAAAATAAAACAGAATAGAAAGCATCTGATCATCAGAAATTCACCTCTTTCATATGAATATATGCATCACCATTTGGTTACGCCTACAAGTAGGGCTTACATAGGAGGGAAACAAAATATGATAAATAATGACAATGACGATGCTTGGCCAAGCAATATTAAACAAACACTATATTGATGATGACTTTGATGGAAACATCATAGGTCAACTCAATACGTAAGTGAAGCAGACAAGATCAAGCTAATATAAACTCGATCCTAGTTAAAGTAATAAATGAATAAATTTCAGTATTTTACCTCATTAGGATCTGGATCGATTGTTTTTAACATCACTTCCTTCACAAGCAACTGCTACAACCACTGCCTCACCCCTTGTTGTCAAGCAACTTCCAGCCACCTTCCTCAAACACCATACCACTCTCATTTCATCTTCAACCATCACTGACCATTTCATCATTGTCCCACCATCCATAATTGTGCACATAATACAGTTAAACAAAACTGTGCACATACTTCATTTCTCTGGCCATTTCTTCTGACCATACCACTCACATCATAAATATCAAACTGTGCTCTGCAAACATTTACCCATCATTTCACTTCCCAATTCTACAGCCGTTATCAACTTCTGCACCCCTCTGCTCACAGCCTTCACCATTATTACCAATATCTTCCCGCAACCTCCTTCCAATTCACTATGCCTACAACAAACATCTGCTACAACACATTACCACCTCTTCTATAGTTCAAGCATCTCCTCTCAATCCACGTCCAGAGAAACCCTACCTGTAGCTGCAACCTTCACTTCGAAACCCAATCACCATCCATAAACAATCGCACGCCACCACCTACAACTGCAACTCGTACAACCGCTTCCACCCACTTCCAGTTCACTACCACGAAATCACCCCAAATTCAATCGCGCTTGAATAAAATTCCTTAAAGCCGAAGTCACCCCCAAATTGAACAATCCAAATTGACAGCTCTCCTCCATATCCACAAATCACAACAAACACCACTGACCTCCTCTAACTTCGACCATGTCATAGTCGACCATTATGAATTCGCAAACCCCAATCGCCTCTACAACTTCACCTCCTCCTCTTACCCCAACTGCAATTCGCCTCTGCCAGTTCCAAGAAGCAAGACCGTAACCCATCGTCCATAAAATTTCCCATAAAACCGCATACAAATTAGTTTTAAAATTTTCAAAATTTCGAATCTGGGGATAGGAGAGGCTTAGTGTTGAACAGAGATCAGTGAATTTTGGATTTCAATATGATAAGATTTCATTTTGAAATTTCTGTTTATTGGAACATAGAATAGTAAATTGGATTTGTAGTTGATCGTGAATTTAGCAGTGTGGTTTAGATTGATCTGATTTGGGAATAAGAAATCAGATTAGGGCAAGCGGTATTTTTTTGCAAAAGTTAACTGTGATAGGAGCGTATTAATTTGGGAATGAGGGGTTTGTGCAAGTGGGTATGGAACCATTACAAAAAAGGGAAACTTGGCAGCGATTTTGAGCCACCGCAAAATTAAAACGGCCGGTAGTCGTTGTTAATAATTTCGCAACGGCTCTGAACCGTTGTTATTTAGCAACGGCTTGGAGCCGTTGCGAATCTTTCGCATTGGGGGGTTGCAAAACTGCTAATATGGTGTAGTGATCGCTAGTCGTGACCTCACCGTTGGCAGAAAGTGTTGACTGGATCTAGATCTTGAGGAAATTGGTGACACGTTGATTGATTCAATGGAAGAGGTCTAGAGCGACATCTCGAAGTAAGAAACGGTATTTTGGTGGTGGCGGCAGTAGGGGGCGATGACGAACAAAGGATGATGGTGATCAATTATTGGCGAGGAAGCAAAGATCACAAGAGGTCAGAGGGAACAGAAGGGATCAAACATGAAATCAAGATGAAAAGGTAAGGAAAACTATCTAAGTATTGAGTATAAATAGTACTCGGTGGCCAGAAAAAGCACTTGGTACTGATGGCTAACTAAACAATGTTCAGGGATCGATACCGATCCTTGCCTTATGGATCAATATTGATCCATAAGATAGGTCGTAAGGCATTCTTTTACTTGGAAATTTGCTTTGTTGACTTGTATCTTGAATTTGGCATTTGATTGCATCGATATGGAGTAGAACTTGAGTTTGGTTCGGAGGTTGGGTAATGACACATGATTTATTTATCGATTATTTTGGTTAGGAATAGTGAACGATCCGTCTTTTATGGTGCACATTGGCTAATAATTATTCTTTTACTTGGAAATTTGCTTTGTTGACTTGTATCTTGAATTTGGCATTTGATTGCATCGATATGGAGTAGAACTTGAGTTTGGTTCGGAGGTTGGGTAATGACACATGATTTATTTATCGATTATTTTGGTTAGGAATAGTGAACGATCCATCTTTTATGGTGCACATTGGCTAATAATTTCTAAGGCCTTCAATGGCATAAAGTTTGAGGTGGAATCAAACAAAATTCAGGGATAGGTACCGATCCATGACTTCGCATAATTTTAGGATTTTGAATCTTGCACTTGGATTTGCTTGGCATGTTGACTATTTTAGGAGTCTTTGATAGGTAGATGGCTCCATCCCTTGGTCTTATTTGATATCTTAATTTTACGGTTTTCGCTTTGGATTCCCATTAGGTAATTTTTCCGTTTGAGCGGTCTGATTCGTTTGAATAGGACTTGGTTACAGGGCTGGATAACATATTCTCCTCCTTAAAATGAATTTCATCCACAAAATTTCGAATGTATTTCTATTTCATGTATCATGTATCTTATGCTATCTATAAACAAACATACATATATATATAAACATAGGATAATGCCGTATATAATATAAGTATCCCAAATAAGGGCGTTCCTTCTTCATATGTCCCATCTAATTGCAATTATAACATTTTATTTTTGACATTTTAACCTTTCAGTCCTTTGACTCCTGCCCTCGCATATTGCACCTTTCACATCTCTTATCTTGCTTACCACTCTATCCACTTGAACCTCCAAAATCCTTACGCTTGCTTGGATTAATACTCTTTGTCGGCTGCCCTATAGAAATTTCCAACATATTGGTATTCATTATTACGGTTTCAACTAAACTCTCAAAGGCCGCCCCCATAAGCATCTGACTAAGTGCTAACTCTCAAAGTGACGAACTCAACCATTTCGCCAACTTCACTGCCTTTTTGGTTTCCTGTCTATGAATTCAAAACCAAACTTCACCAATTCATTAAAATTATTTATATACTCTTTCACGGTAGAATTTCCTTGTTTGAGATTTATAAACTTCTCGAGCATCTTCTTTCCATCCCCAGATAAAAATTTCGTCCCAAACCTTCCTTAAAATTAGTCTAGGAGATTTCATTTTTTTTAACTTCTTCTATAACCAGTTCCTACCTATGCATAGCTTATCCTTGTAGATGCAAAGAAACCAGCTACCTTTTCGTCTCATCACCCAAATTCAACATAATGAGGATCCTCACATGTACGCAACCAATCTTGCATCTCCAAAAAAGTTTCTATACCCTTATATGATTTAGCAACCATGTTCAGTAAATCCTTACATAATTTCAGAAAATTTAGCACTGGTAAAGTAACGACGTTTCCATCTTGAACTCTAACTACAGGTTCCCTGTCTTTAACTATGATTTAGTTTCTATCTTGAAGATAACAGCAGAGTCAAAGTGGAACATTCATGCCCAGTATTTCTACAGCCTCATTTTCAATGTCCATTCTGGTGCTAGCTTCAGTTGAGTTACTCATCTTTACTATCTCTAAAATAGGATTCAATATTAGATCCCCCAGAGTAGTAAATAGAAATGGTAAACATAAACCCAAAATCAAACATTATACGCCCATTTACTTTAACCCATATACGTATATACATTTACATTATATAAAATATACAGGTACATTCTCTCTATACATCCTAACCTAAGCTTTGATACCAAATGTAACGACCCGATTTTTCACGGTAAATAAAATCACCGTAAAATGAAAAGCCGAATCATTGTAAACAATTTCGATGGTATACACAGAACTATATAAACGAAATAACTAAAACTTTTAGAACTCACAGGGGAATGGATCAAATTATAGCATGTAGATAAAATTAACCAACCCCATCTATATACAACATAAGCCTAGTCTCTTACACATACACACAATGTTATGCTATATATACAATACGTACAAACAACGAACAACATATGTAAACATCACCATACTCTCGGTCTTTGAACACCACACCTTCATGATTACTTATTTACCTATAGTGTATGAGGAAGGGGGTCAGACATACATATCCGTTGAGTAAAAATATCACTAATTGTATACTGATACACGATTTCATAAATATTATGTGAATACCAATACTTACTTACCTCTACTTGTCTCACCTGCATTCATAGAGCTAGTCCACCATAATAAGCATAATATAATGACTACTATTATATACTTATTAATATTTTTGACATATCCTAGAGTTAGTTAAACATATACTAATTTGTCAACACATAATCAAGAAAACAGAATAGATTTAGTTAAATGTAGACTAGCTCGTCTACACACAATAAAGATAACAATACAAAGTTAGTTAAACATAGAATAACCCAATGACAAACGAGAGAGTTAGTTAAATAGAGACTAACCTGGCGATACACACAAGTGTTAGTTGAATAGAGACTAACCCATGATATAGTTAAAGTAGACTATCCCCATAAATGCAAACAACAGTATGGGTTAGATATACATAGTATAACTCACGTATACGTAAAGGACACGTAAACACAGTCAGACTCTTTTATACACAACTTAACCATTCATCAAAACGCAGAATCGTTGGTGTATAACTATACATTAAACTATCTCAAACATCTAAGAACTAACACATTTCTGGTATAACTATTTCATATAGGCCTGGCTGGAGTAAGATTGCTCTAGCCCTAGTCCAGATTTAAGCTAACAAAATAAATGCCCATACGTGGACTAGTTAAAAGCACAAGTGGACCAGTGGACATCGATTTTAGTTTGTAAACTACTAGTCTAAAAGCATTTGTTAGCCAATTTAAATCTCTGCTATTAATTACTTTTTTGGTTAGTTTGTACACCTCTTTATATCATTTTCTACTTTCCTAACCATACATGTCTCACATAATAACGATAACCATAACCTAACTCTAATTTCCATATAATCGATCATTAATACAAATCTTCAATTTTAACACCGATTTAATCCTAAGTATATTTTTATTAACATTATTAAATCTTATAATCAAATCAATATCCATCACCTAATCAAATTAAAAAAATTCTACCATTATCAACCCTAATTAGCAATCAAATGAAGCAAACTACTCCAATGTGAATAGTATAGTGATTCCCCCACTGAATTGCATTGCAAAGCCCTTAAATCCATCTAATTTGCCTGAAAACTCTCATTATCCAGAATTGCAATCCTTCCAAAATTCCCGAATCTACAAATGATTAGTATCTTCATGTAGCCCTTATTGCACTCTTTAATTTATATATAAATTTCTAGGGTTCGTTTAGATTTGAGAGGGGAACGGAGAATCGAAGAGATTAAGGAAGAAGAAGAAGACGTTATAGAAATGTACGTGAATGAGAAACATGAATTCAAATCATTCTTAGCCCATTACATAAAATTCTGAACTATCGCTCTACCTAACGGGATTAGGCTCATTTAAACAATTCAAAAATCCACAATTTAAAACTTGTGTATCTCTCTTTCATATGAACTTTGATCCGAACAAAACAATATATCATTCTAACTAAAAAAATGAGCTCTATGCAATGGTACAAGTCTCGTTGCATAATTTCAAAGTTTGTAAACTTACCATTTTGCCTCTATTATTAAAATAACATCTAAATTCCATGGGGTATTATAGTTATAGGGATGTAAGGTCAGTTAAAAGCATACATAAGTCTTTCTGGCTAATCTGGCTATCAACAATGTGACCTTTGTTCTAATGTGGAACATCGTCTATCATAAGTGCCTATGTTGGATGCAAAGTTAGTCGTAATTTTGTAGGGTAAGTCTGCCTAACTAATCTGTCAACTAGTACATATAAATAGTCAAACTAATATGAGATGTCATGGTTAGGTTATAGGCCATAAGGTAGGAAGTACTTTTGACGTGCCTTAGTGAAGATCCCTTGGGGGAAGTCCGCTTCAGGATTGAGGTATTAAATACATTTGAGAGAGTCTATCCCTTCCCCATTCTAGTAGTAGTAAGAGGCCTGCAAGTGGATTGGTACAATGACAGTTCAGAAGTACTAGGATATGAGAGGCTCGCTTGGTGTTAGGTAGTAAATGATAGGTCTTCCTGTTTTCCAATTTAAGGGTATTAAGTTGCCTGGGTACTTCCGCTTGCATCATTAGGATACGATTGGACTGGAGGTGGGTTGTTGAACCAGATATACTCTATAGTTGTTTCATGCCCTTTTTCCTAAGTCATGGAATAAGATTCGAAGGGACATTAGCCTCTCGTTGAGATACACATAGATATATATATACACACGCACACACACGTGTGTGTTAATTACGTAAGACATAATGCTTATCCGAATTATTACCATCCACATACTTTTGTTGTAAAACTTGAGGTTTTCATTCATCAGACATTGTTGTTCTGACCCTCTTCTCATTAAACCACACAGGTTAAGGACAAGAGTGAGTGTGGAGAAGATGGCGATGGCTTGGCAGATACTTATTTTTATCGGTATTTGTTTATGTTATTTTGACTATGTATCAAACATATTTCATGAACTATTGTGATATTGTACTTCTGTGATTTGGTTTTATAAATGGGTACTTATTTTATTATTTTATTTCTTCCACTGTGTGATTCTAAAAACATAGATAGATAGCTATGCATATTGTTTTCTCAATTATACCAACAAATAGCCAACATCGAAGTGGACCTAAGGTTCGATGTGATTTTATTGGATCGAAAATTAGGCCAGTTTCGAGAAGGGTTGCTATATCCTTAGTCTTAAGGGAACAAAAAAAGAATTTATGTTTTAGTTTACGTTAGTTTTTCTTATTTGGGATTTTAATTAATTTTCTTAGTTGTTTGGGGAAACTCCCTAGCCAGCGGTACAACTCCACTAAGTCTACCTCATACATTATTTTTCTATTATCTTCTCAAACAGATGCATGCATCAAGTCTTCTGTAACATCCCACCTACTTGGAGGCCAAAACTAACAGCTATGGATGCTATAGTCATCCATAGTTATTAATCCTTGGCGACCAAATACGACGGTGTTGGATACATTGATACGCAGATCACAAGAATATAGAAAAAAATTAACAAATAAAAGAACACATTTTCATATTACATTCAAAACATTTCATGTTCATTACAGAATCCCACAAAGTTAACTACATTTAGAAAAATATAATTATTACACATACGCCAAAAGCGACATATGGAGATGCCCTCTTGGTTGATCAAAGTATATAATAAGGCTAATAAGTCTACCTTCACATCCAAAATACATAGCTGAAAAGATAACTCTAAATAACTAATTGACTCCGAAAGCTTTATTTGTCTAAGAAGAGAACATGGAAAACCTAAACCTCAAACTACTCAAAATCAATTAAGTACCCAAGAGTTTAAGGGGAAAACAAAAACTTCGTGTTGGACATAAAGCTTGGTATAAATAGTAATTTAACATCTCAATCCATTTGGGTATCTAGTGAGACCATGCCGCTTAACAGAACGGATTTTCTCCTCACTAACATCCTAAAACCTTTTTAAAACCATATATTGTGCTCCTGCATCCACAATGGTTAAAACATAGCATTTAAAAATGCTTATAATGATATGTGTATATATATAAACATTTTGAATTTCTCATCCCCAGTTTAATTGACTCACGGACATATTTATAGTTTATAGGATCACTATTAACCTATTAGTTTTCATGGGTTTACTAATAAACTTTTCATAATGTATAGACACCTTGTCCTCTGCCATAGTTTTCATAAGATCACTAAGAACTCATAGGCCCCTGCCAATTAACTTAATAAATTCATGAGTTCCCTTGAACCTATTGGTCATTCCAATAACTCCACTCTTATCCTAGTTTCGTAGGTTGACTAGAAACCTACGAATTGTTCCAGTAACTCCCTTCTTATCCTAGTTTTCGTGGGTTGACTACGAACTTACTGATGCCTCCAAAAACTTCTTTCTTATCTTAATTTTCATGGGTTGAGTAGGAACCTTTTGACTGATGTCATTTGTCAATACTTAATTTAGATATAGTTTTCATGGGTTCACTACTGTTAAATATAGGGTGTAATTGTTTCCTTTTATTAACTTTCCTATTATAAACTTTCCTGATTTAGCTATTTTGTGTGATATATAAACACCTCTTCTTGTATATCAACAAGATGGGATAAATAAAATAAGTTGTTTTTTCTTTCTCCCCTATGTATGTTCTTACAAATTATATTTGAATACCGAACCAATTAACATGGTATCAAAGCCTGGTTAGGATAGTATCTTGAATTAGAAAATCTGAAAATCTGAAAATTAATCAAAACCTTTACAATCCCTGATTCCAGAAAATCAGAAAATTCAATCTCGTACTCTTTCCCTTCTTTAAATCAGAAAGTTATCGCCTTCCCCATCCCCACATCACACCGTCTTCCAACTTTTTAACCTAGCTTACTGTCAGTAATTCTTATTCCCGTTGACTACTGCAAATTCTGCCAACCTTATTCTGCAATATGTGTGTCAGTTGTACTGCCCATACATCACCCCATCGCCTGCAATAGCATGAATCAACTCTCGAGCCCAATCCCCTAAATCGACTTCAGCAATTCAACATCCACAAAATTTCGAAATCACTAAGAGAAAATTACGGTTAGGGTTCGACAGCGATGGATCGTAAAAGAACGGCGCCGTCACGATGATCCACGTCGCAGCCATATAGGGAAGACAGCTGGAGCGACGGGGAGATGTCGGTTCTCATCGACGCGTGGGGAGATCGCTACTTGGAGCTCAACCGTGGCAACATCCCTCAGAAGCAGTGGCAAGAGGTCGCCGACGCCGTCAACTACAGGCGGTGCGACGCACGGCGTCCTCCTCGTACGGACATTCAGTGCAAGTACCATGTCGACACGTTGGAGAAAAAGTACAAGTTCGAGAAGAACAAGATCGCGGAGGCCGCAGACTCTTCTTCGGTTAGTTCATGGAAGTTTTTCGACCGCCTTGATTTTCTGATTATTTCATCTTTTAATAATCAGAATAATTATGGAAATTTCAATAGCAACAGTAGTAGTAGTAAGAATAAGAACAAGCCTACGATGAATGTTATGAAGCAGCCGCCACTTGCCCTTCCTCTGCCTTCCAATCATGTCAAGGGCTACCAACTTCCTCCTCCTGTAGCCATTGCTCGTAACATGAATGGTATTATTCATCCATGCTTTCATCTCGAAAAAGGGAAGTATATTAAGATTATCGTGGCTTTGCTTAGTGCAAAATCTGCTGCAGTTGTGTATGAGTGCGCTGGGACTTTGGTTTCTTTGTCATCTGCTCCATCAGCAGTTAGGTCCGCTGCAAACACGTACTGTCAGTTGCTGTTGTCGTGGAGTGATAATAATGTGAAGTTGATTTTGCTTGACCGGCTTATGGAATTGAAGGCTTTACATAAGGAGGTCATGATTGAGCTGGTTATGGATGTTTTGAGGGCACTGTTGAGCCCGAATTTGGAAATTAAGAGGAAGTGGATTTAAATCTCGTGTTCATCTTGCCCCTCTCAGAAAATTCGATTCTTAGAAAATTCGGTTCTCAGAAAATTCAATTCTCAGAAAATTCGGTTCTCAGAAAATTCGATTCTCAGAAAATTCATGTTCAGAAAATTCGATTCTTAGAAAATTCATGTTCAGAAAATTCGATTCTCAGAAAATTCGTGCTCAACCAATAACTTGCCCCTCTCGTGGATTTGGTTTTTCAGAAAATTTAGGTTGTGGATTCAGAAAATTTTGGTTTTTTAGAAAATTCGGTTTCTCAGAAAATTCGTTTGTCTCATATAAAAACTTATCTGCTTCTTCATATTTGTTCATCACTTCTCTTGACTCAATTTCAATTCCTAAATCTTTTACTAAAGCTCTATCTATTCCTGGTTGGCGGAAAAGCAATGATTGATGAAATGAATGCTTTGGAGTTTAATAATACATAGATATTGACTAACATTTTGTTCGAGATGAAACACAAGATGGTTTAATATCTACAGAGTATATGTAGACTGAAGAGCAGATTGCAGATATCTTCACCAAAGCTTTGAATGGAGTCAGAATTAATTACTTGTGTAACAAGTTGGGCCTGATTAACATATTTGCTCCAACTTGAGGAGAAGTGTTAAATATAGGGTGTAATTATTTCCTTTTATTAACTTTCCTATTATAAACTTTCCTATTATAAACTTTTCTGATTTAACTATTTGGTGTGATATATAAACACCTCTTCTTGTATATCAATAAGATGGGATAAATAAAATAAGTTGCTTTTGCTTTCTCCTCTATGTTTGTTCTTACAAATTATATTTAAATACCGAACCAATTAACAACTACAAACCAATTGGCCCCTGCCAACCATCCTTACTACATAGTTTTCATATGTTTACTATGAAACTATTGGTTACCTCCAATAACTTCCTAATCATGGTTTTCATGGTTTTACTATGAAACTATCTCCCGGACAACTTCAAGGTTTAGGCATCCTACATTTTGGTCTTCCCGACTCTCCAGATGCAGTTCTACTCATTCACGAGTTTAATCAATTTATATTCACTACTAGGTTATAACAACGTAACAATATCACTCTTATGGATTTAAGGTCCTTGAAATACTTTTCATATAAAACATAGTTAGTCCATTTAACCTACATTTTTATCAAGACAATACTTCTTCAAATCTATATACTTAAAGTCATTTCAAAACTCCTTTATTTAGCCATGGGTTTTTTTTCTCCATTGAAATGAGTTTGGGTTTAAAAAGCATTTCGACACCTTTGAAACCTTGCTTTTGATTTCATTGGATAATCTCATTCAAAAGCATTAAATTTCATCTTTAAAACCTCTCTTTTGAAACCTTTCAACCTTATTAAAGTATTACCATATAAGTATAGAAGTGTAGCTTCGAAACCATTCAAAAATATCCCTTTCAAAACCATAGAACACTACACCAAAACAGAGAATTTCCAACGAGTATAAACGTTGCCTAGAATTTCGGTAACACTTATATGTGTTGTTATAGAGGCGTGGGCATTTATTTGCAACGCTTATAAGAGTTGGAAGATTTTTTTCGCTAACGCTTATAAGCATTGGAGAAAAAATATATCTTCCAACGCTTATAAGCGTTACAAATAAATACAAACAAATAAACACTTATCAATAACGTGAATGCTGAACGATATAATGGTTTTAATATTAAAAGATATAATGTAGACTATATCTAATATGAAATATTATCTTAATTCAGCAAATGATTACCCAATCAATATCAATAAACAATATTCATAATCAATAATAAAACAAAGTCAATTAATTAACAAAAGAGAAGTTCGCATTACCCCTACCACCTTAACATGCTGCAACTTGGAAGTAACTCAAATAAATAGAACCAAGACCATTAACAGAAGAAAAAATATCCACTGCAAATTTATGTTTACATATTTGTAGACTATTGAACACCAATGCAATTGCTAAGTAAATTGTCTGATTATGTACATATTTTGATTATACATGTATATCAAATACTTTATTTACAGACTTGGGTACGACTAAATTTAAGAATTAGGCTATACTCCTATGGTATTCCTGAAATCTAACATTCACCAGAAACAATAACCATGATTTCCGAATTTCTGTCGAGCTGAACAAAATATAAATATTTCAGAATCAGGAATACTAATTTATTGTTACTGCAAAAAACGATAGAGTCAACCACAATTCAAGTGTAACAAACATACCCTTAAATCCATGGAATTCCAGTATAGACCATCTTCATCATTCAGCTTGTTTTAGCTCTAATGACCGCTCCTTTGAAGAAGATTCTGCCTATAATACACAATATCATAACTTACGCCAAGCACAAAGTTAATTTAAGTAAATAAATTGGAAATAGATAGGATATGTTTTTAGAAGAATTAAAGATCATATCAAACTGCAAAAGGTTTGTTTTCATAACCCTTCTCTGTTTTAGGCATCATCGCGACTCCACAACATGAATCTATCATGAAACTGCCATGTTTACCATTGTTGAGCTTTATATCCATATTGCTTGAACCCCGTGTATACCTGACATGTTTTCTCAACTGCTAATTTACCGGTTATTAGTTAACAATTTTGTCAAATATGTTTTGAAACTTAAACTGTTGCATAGAACACATACTTTATCCCAATTGTGATTAGCTCGTCTCTTACATCTGATGTTTCTCACTGTACTATCCTTAGTTCTTAGTTTCTTTATTCTTGCTTCAAGCTGGCAACAATTAATAGATGTGTATAATGTAAATTTAGCCAAAATAGAAATAGACATCCTGAAAAAGCTTAAAATGTAAGTGTAACGGATTTCCTAGGATGGTTTGATACGAAATTAACTAGCACTGGAACTTACTTGAAGCAGCAAGTATAGAAAAATTTCAGTGCTAATGGCGTAAAGTCCACCGATATTTGCAAGAACACCGACTGAGAAGAAAAAAAAGCATGCATGTCATTCATCTAACATCAAGATTACCAACAAGGACCATGTAATGCCGGTGACTATTCAATTCATCATGTTTTTCTTTGAAGGTGCACGGTGAGTGATGAAAGAATCAAAAAATACATAGTAATGGATGAGCATTGCATATTCTTTTTACTGATGCTGCTAACTGACACGCACTGCTTGCATTCATACATAGAATTTTTTGCAAGTAATTATATTTACTTGATTTTTGTCGAAACAAAAGATATAAATTCAAAAGAACATAAGAAGAATACATATATTTTATCAAAATATGACATATAAATTGAAAAATACATATAGTATTAAATATGACTTCAACTGTTATTTAAAATATTTACTTTTTGTTCACATGTATAATTTATATTCAAAGTATAGACTTGTTTATAATAAAAACTTATTGAGTGATCTTGTGAATTAAAATAATTAATTAATATAACGAACAAAAAGAATGTAAATAACTAAAAGTTAAATAATAATAAATGAGTTTGCCAAAATCTTCATGTCTTGTAAATAACTAAAAGTTAAAAGTACATTATGTAATTTAATAAAGTGCTTATCAAATATAACCGTTGCATATAAATAAAGAATAAAACATATTCGTACATATGTCTTTTTCTGCATTTTTCTTTAAATAATAATTTGTAAGCATTTGCTACTTGCATTAGAGAATGAACTGCATATTTGCAAACATACTTCTCCAAAGGGATATAGCTTGGTAAATATACTAAAGCGTTACAGCAAGCGCTTCGCATTTTTCTTTAAAATTGAGTTTTAAAGCTGTGGAACTGCTATGATAATTTTATTTTCTAAGATGGGAGAGTTAAATTAAAAGGCTCTAATTTTTGTAATATCCCATGTATTTTATGATCCGAAAGGTTTCCCAGAAAACCATTTGATTAATCTATAATTTTTACTTATGAAAACATAAAGCGATTTGGTGCTTTTGGCATTTTAAACTTGGACGAAACATTAACAATATTAAGTGTACATAGTTTCATTTCTCAACATGAACACAATGCTTTATTATAACTCATATATGTGATTTTATATAGTTGATTTGAGTTGAGCTTTGGTATTTGAAGACTTTTGGCATATATTTGTAAAAGATGACGAAGATATATTATATAAGTTACATATATAAATTTATCCATATATAAATTATACATAATCAAGTACATGATCAAGTATTCAAACTTTATACATAAATTTAACCTCATATAAATTACTTATTCATGGTAAATTTGTTGATAATAGAAATACCGCAATTGCACACAAAAGAATTAAAACATAAATTATATACTTGCATAGAATTTTTTTTTTAAGAAAAATGTGTGATCCTCTAGAAATAGAGGACATCACACATGTAACTATATACTTGCATAGAATTCTAAAAGATGTTTATCAACTTTTAGGCTTTTCAAACCTTTTTCATTCCCAAAAGGTGCATTTTAGATATGCTTGCATTAAATTATATATATATATATATATATATATATATATATATATATATATATAAATAATTTGATTGTTATTTATGGCTAATTTTCTTATGCTAACCATAATAAATTAATGTATAGATTTTGAAGATGACTTATTTGCCTCTTTCCATTGATGTGCAATAATTTTTCTGTGGAGTTGTAGATTAATTGTTGTAATTTCATAGGTGTATTAGACAATTTTAATTTGATCTTTATAATATGGTTAGACACACTCAATCTTTATACACACACATAATTATATGTACGCAATGTGTATAATTGCTTTTTTCTCTGTTTATAGGTTATCCTTACAATTACTCATGCTGCTATACACTTTGACTGTAAAAATATATGTATACGTTTAAAAAGGTTTGATCATATTCAATGAAATTTTAAGCATTTTAAGCTATTTCATTAATCATTATATATTTACCTCGGGAAAAAGTATGAAAAAGACACAAATTTTAATTTCCATCTTTGCGTATACTCCAATGTAATCCCCTCAATGGTAGGATGCACACCATGAAATCATGTATTTTTCACCGATTTTAACTTTCTCTATAAAATTGCTCAAACCTGCTCGATTGAAAATGCAACTAAGTGCTATGGGCACAGTGCTAAGTTGTTGTCCAAGCACTATGCTCAATTGCATAACCGAACTATGCTCAGTTTTGTTGCAAATGCAACTAAGCACTACCGAGTTGCATTTGCAACAAGGCATAGTGCTTAGTTGTCGCAACTAAGCATTATGCTCAGCAACTTAACTGAGCACTGCTCAGTTCAATTGCTAATGAAACTGAGCACTACTCAGTTGCAAATGCGACTGGACTAAGTACAATCCAGTTGCATTTGCAAGTGGGCACAGTGCTCAGATGCAGATGCAATTGAACACAGTTCTCAGTGCGCTCAGTTGCAAAATTACAACTGAGCATTATGCCCAGCTGAATTTGCAACTAAATAATGTTTGCGGTAAGAGAACTCTGCTCTTTGTAAAACAAATATTACTTTGCCATGGCATAAATTATTATATACCTATTCATCACTTACTTACTCAATTCAAGCTTCTTGACTTCAGCAATAGTGTCATCGGTTACTTCACCCTTCCCAAGGAATATTGAGCAACATGGCTTAACTCTCGGTCATCCTAACCTTTTGCGACCACCTGAAAAATAAATTTAACTACGAAAATTCAGCAAAATGTTTTAGTATATAAAACATCCATGCACTCAAACTAGCAAGCGTTATGTCTTGTCTTCTTCAAAACAAGCAAGCATAAGAACTGAAATAATTGTCCCGTTAAAATAATTGTAAATAAGTTCTATTGATTAAAAACCGAAAATATTGCTAACGTATTATACAATATGAAAATATAATCATTAACCCTTTTAGCATGTCTGGTTTCTTGTTTTACATTTTTAAACACTACATAAAAATATTACATATTGTGATAGTCAGGCATATGCAAAATACAGAGAGTATAATTTGAATGTCTTCTCATTCATAGTTGAAGTTTCTTATTCAATAGCCATACATTACATGGAGCATACTACATATTGTATGCTTCAATTATGCGTTTGGTATAAATTTTGAAATACTATCAACACTGTAATTTTTAATGCTATATCACAAAATTAAATGATAAGATGGAAATGAAAAGGAGTAAACTAATACAAATCAATTCATACATAAAATAAAGAACAAACTTTAGTTTTCAAAGTAGAATTAACTATGTTTATCATGTTATCATTACATGCTCATCAACGTTATCTATTATCACATGGGTTATCCAACTTGTTTTGGTTCAGAACAACACCCTACCTGTATTACTACACATTTTGCTTATTTCTCATACATCTCATACTCATATCGATCCTTACTTTCAAATGGAATGAATGGTCCTCATAAATAAAATAAAGACCCATAACATAGTGCATGAGTACTGTAAAATTAATGAAAGGCTATTTTGTTCATTTTCGAGCATTGAACCTCTTTCGAAAAAAAATCGTGAGGCAGCAAATGAACTTTCATACAATTTTTTCTAGATATTTTGACACATACTTTTGATGCCTCCACAGGAATGCAAAATTCACAAAAAAGAATGAAACTACGAACTATGAACATACTTTCAGTCCATTGTCAAAATATGTTGAGTAGAACTAAAACTATGAACTATGATAGAATTCAGTTATGTAATATCATGATTTATCTCAACATACTTTCAGTTCCATTGTTCCAACTATGACTAACGTAAAAGAATGCAATATTACGGTTTATTTTAATTTTTAATAAGATGTAACTGTTATTTATAAATCTAAAAATTAGAATTAGTAGAAGCTAACAATAATAGCCACCTTTTGCATTTTGTTCCTCCATAGCCCACTGTCGACGAAGAAGATAATCGATTGTGACAACTGTTGTGCTGCATCGCACTCGCATTGTTGTCTTCCTATGGCCACACATGGCGCCTGCCTTTGTGACCGTTGCCGCTGTCGTAAAAGTTAGATTGGAGTACCTATCAGTTGTCGCCGCTCGCCTGCCACGTCCTCAGGATTTGTCATCGAGTCTAAATTTGCCGCAGCCTGCGTCTGATTTGGCTTTGCCCATGGCGAGTTCCAATTTTTTTTTTTTTTTTTCCCTTCTGCCTGCGCTTGAATAGCTGTAGAGTGGTGCCCCTGTTTTTGATGAGGCCCAAAGCGAAAGCTTCCTTGGCTTTAACATAAGGCCGGGCCTGCCCCTATCTTTTGTCGCAACCGTTCCTGGCCTAGCAGGCTTACCAACTTCTTCCTTGGAGTCTACCAACTTCTTCCTTGGAGTTATCCTCCTATCGACGTGGAGGATTTGATTTGTACGTGTCGTTCATAAACTAGAAAATTAACGTAGTGTTTGGTTTAAAAACGAATGTTGTATTTTCGGTTTTAAATATGCATGTCAAATATGCGAAGAATGAAGAGACGACGGAGTGGATGAAAGAAAGACCGATGGGAGGACAAAGGGGATAGAGGGACGACGGATAAATGGATTGTTTCACGTGCTTGTGATATTTCTTAAAACAACGGAAAAAAAAAGTTGTTTTCTATTTTGTATGTTAACTTCGTTTTCTAAATTAATCGTTTTCGGCAATATACATGTGTCACGTGCATTTTTGTATGGATGAAAATCCAAAACTAAAATCAATGAACCAAACACTACCTAAGATTTTTCTCTATTTGGAAGAAGACAATTTAGGAGCTGTTATTTTGTTTTTTTTAAAGCGGCTGAATGAAAGCTTTGAGAAGGAATTAGTGGGAAGGAATCAGGGTATAGATGACTAAAGGATGCTCATTTACTTTATTGCCCCAATAACATTTAGTTAATTTCAGTTTAACCTGATTTTCCAACACAAATATGTGTTAGAAATGAAAAAAGTGTAAATATGTATTTTTGGTGATACATTTTTAGCTTAGCAACGGATATTGTTGTAACTAACCTACAACACGAATAAGTGTTGGCAATTGAAAAAATAAGTATCACGAAATGGTTGTTATGGTGTAGTGGAAGGTTACCCTTCAAAACTAATAACTTTCGAAGCCATTGAGTTTATATTTAAAATAACATTTTGGGTCAAAGTGAACATAAGAGAAAGCATCTCTTTCGAAACCATTCTTTATTTCAAAAAATATTGAGGAAGCTTGATGGTGTCGAAACCATCCTTCTGAAAGCATTAAAACATCCGGGTAAAACCATTGAAGGTTGGCTTCGAAACCCCTTCCGAAACCATTGTCTTCGTATCCTCTTTCAAAAGCATTGAGAAGTGAGTTATATTTATAAAACAAATGGTACCTTTCGACATCATTGATGCCTTCAATACCATGAAAGGCATCAAATCACAGAAGGGTTCGACTTGCTTGAAACTACCCTTTCCGAAAGCTTCAAATAAAAACTAAGTAACTTCTTCGGAATCCACTACTTGAAAAAAAAAAGGCGGTGACTCTCCTTCGAAAGCTTCTTTAGAATAACCTTTCGAAACCATTGGTTTCGACTGCTTCGAAACCCTTTTGTAAACAAGCAAGTGCTTTTCTTTTAAAATAAAACAAAAAAAGGAACCATCCATTTCCTAAGTTACGTTTCGACACCTTACCTTAAGCCTTTCTCTAATCCACTACGTACCAGCTAAATGATACTATGTGTATTGGTTTACTGGTTTCGACCTAGAAGGTTTCGGCTTGGTTGGAGGCGGAAGTTCTAGGTCGAAAGGTCCTTCTAAAAAAGGTGGAACCCACTTTTCTGAGCTAAATACTGTTTTTACTAAATAAAGCAAACTTTTTGTAATTAACTTGCCCACGTGTAAACACTTGATTGGCTACATTAAACTTTCAAATTATTTAATCGTCGCATTTTCTTAGATCTAAACCAAATAACATTTAACAAATAAGCCATTCCTATTAACAATCATTTAGGTCTAATTTCCATACTTAATCACTTAGCAAAAATCACTAAAAATTCACTTTAATAATATTGCTTAACATATTAAATTTTCAGACCCAAATCCTTAATATAATTTCCAAAATAAATTTATAAATCCAAATAACCATATTTTCCTTTGAAAATTCATAACTGATTCTCCACGGCTTGAAAAATTATAAAAATTAAAACCCAACTCCAAAGTCATGTTTTCCAAAACATATAATTTTTCCATGGCATTTAGAAATCATGTAATCTCGGTTTTACCCTAAAATAGTGCATATCTCCTTTTAAACAATCTTGTTAAACTAAATAATTTATAAATTTGCATATCATTATCCGATATATCATAAAACTAATTTACCCTTAAATCCAAAATCATATGATTATAAAACCAAAAATAGAGATGTAGAGACTATTATTCACTTTAGATTGGATAAGGAAATTGGAGATTGATTGAGATTGATTTCTTGTAGCTTGATCCTAAGCTTTTACTTTTATTTTCTCTTCTTTTCTTCTTCCTAATGGCCGGCTCCTTTTCTTTCTTACGTTTCAAAAATTTTCTTATGTTAAAACGTACGCATATGGCTAAGGGGACAATAGTATAAAAGTGGAGAATGTGGGCGACAAATGACCGTGGTGCCCCTATGATTAATTAGCTAACACTTAACCATTTATAAGTTCATTCATTCATCCATTCATTCATTCATTTTAAATAAGCATGTCCACTATATTTATTCACAAATCTCAGTCCTCTTATCACTCTATATTATTTTACTTAATTTATTCTAATTAAATCTCTTGAATAATGTTATCAAAAATTAGGGGTGTCATAGGCTTCCCCTACTTAAAGAATTTCATCCTCGAAATTCTGTAAGGACTAAATAACAAACATAGAAATCATCTATAACAACTCCTAACATCCATACTAGCCTACCCGATTAGCAACTAATCAATATAAATCTAATACAGATATACCATCAAAGCAGATCATGATAAGCATCTCGAATCCTGTCATCTATCTTCCAAGTACAATCCTTCTCATTTTCGCTCAATTGAACTTTCACCAACTTGATTTTCTTGGTCCTCGGTCCTTTCTCATCTCTCGCTATAACGCCGAACTGGTTGTCTAACAAAGGATAAATCAGGCTCTACTATCAAGTCCTCCAACTTTGTGTGAGGAACAGTAGCCTCTGGATCATGTACATACTTGCGAAGATGAGACACATTGAATACATTATGGACACCTGCCAAAGTGCTCGACAACTCTACTCCATATGCGAGCTTTTCAATCCTTTCTAAAATCTGCAATGGACCAACATATCTCGGGGCCAACTTTCTCAACTTCCCAAACCATACCACACTCTTTATTGGTGACACCTTAATGAAAACCCGGTCTCCCACGGAGAACTCTAGGTCTTTACGTCTCTTATCTGCGTAACTCTTTTGTTTGGATTGAGCTTCCTTCATCCGTCTTTAGATCAACTCAATCTTTTTTAACGCCTCTCTAACCAAATCTAGATCTAAGAGCAATCTATCTCTAATCTCCAACCATCATACAAAGAATTTGCATGGCCTTCCATACAAAGCTTCAAAAGGCATCATACCTATGCTAGTCAGATAACTATTATTATAGGAAAACTCAATCAAATGTAGGTTATCCTCCCAAGATCCACCGAAGTCTAATACACAAGCTCTCAATAAATCCTCGAGTGCTTTGTTGACTCTCTCTGTTTGTCCATCCATCTATGGGTGATAAGTTGTACTCATCCTGAGCTTGGTACCCAATATCTCTTGTAGACTCTTCCAAAATTCGCTAGTGAATAATGCATCTCTATCGTTGACTATGCTACTAGGAATTCCATTAAGTCTAACTATGTTTCTCATGAACAACTTCGCTAAAACATGTGACGTCCTGGTCGAATTTACTAGAATGAAGTGGGCATTCTTGGTCAACCTATCCACAATAACTCATATACTCCCATTTCCTCTGCTTGACTTTGGCAACCTCTCTAAAAAATCCATGCATATCGAATCCCATTTCCATATTGTAATTTCTAAAGGCTGAAGCAACCCACTCGACTTCTGATGTTCTTCCTACACTTATGGACAGTTTACACACTACCTAACCCACAAGCTAACATCCCTCTTCATGCCTTTCCTATAGAAGCTCCTCTTCATATCTTGATACATCTTGGTCCCCCTAGGATGAATCGTAAACTTGGATCGATGACATTCCTCAACAACTTCTTTCTTCAAGTTACCCACACCTGGAACACATAATCGCCCTTTCTTTCTTAACCATCCCCTTTGGTCAAGATGAAAATCTTTCAGATCAGTGATCTCAGTTCCAACCTCAAGCCTTCTAATCCTCTCGGCTAAAAATGGATCCTCCTTCTGCTTAGAAGCTGTCATCTCGATAGCATCGGTCGAACTTCTAAACAAGACAATACGGCAGTCCCCTGACTGGAAGTAGAAGTAGATCTTATTTGCACATTACATATAGTCAAAGCTTCTTGATCCTTCCTTTCTGCCAACATCGCTAACACCACATTCTGATGTTTTCTACTAAAAGAATCTACTACCTTATTTCTTTACCCAGGAGTATACTCAATATCGAAATAAGTAACTAAAAACTCCAACCACCTTTGTTTCCTCATATTCAACTCCTTCTGAAAGAATAAATATCTTAAAGACTTATGATCGGTATACAACTTAAATCTCTCCCCTAAGAGATAATGTATCAAAATCTTCAAGGTAAAAATCACCATATCCAACTCCAAATCATGAGTAGGATATCTTACTTCGTGCAGTCTAAGCTATCTGGATGTGTAGGCAATAACTTTACCCTTCTTCATCGGTGTATACTACCAACCCTAGGTTTCCATCTAGAACTACTAACACTAGTGCATTGTAAACCTTATGTTTAATGAATGCTTAGGGAATAATGGATGAACATGAGATGTTTATATGTGTTTCCCCGCCTTAAGGATATAGAAATGTTATGAAGAATTTATATGATGTTTTAACCATGGTTTAGAAATGGGTTTTAGTTTAAGGGATTCCTTAGACTGAAAGAAATTTACCATGATTCATTGAACGAGTACACCTAGAAAATAAATAAGGAATATACCTTTAGATCAAAATAAAGGATTGAATATATTAGAAAAAGTTTTCACAAATTTTATGGGATTTCGTTAATGTTTTTTAAGGAAAATAGGCTAATAAGTGATACGTAATTTGCTAGGGAAAGAGGGAACTACAGGGATGCATGTAATATAAAATTACATGGAAAAATATAAATGTCCATTAAATAGGGAACTAGATAAAAATAAATTTCTGAGAGGAAATATAAAGGACATTGCAAATAGCAGAAAGTGAAAGTGTAACATATTATATAGCGACACGTGTAAAGACATTGTCAAACATGTCGGACTTTGTATACTATGGATTTGAGGTGTCGGCCTTACGTCTTATAAAGTAACTTTGCATATAGGGAAGAGATGATGATTTTCCAAGGGAATCCAGGGCTTTTAGGATAAAGTAGAATTGCATTGTAATTTGTGGAGGACAAACCACGCTGTAGTTATATAAGGGTGTAAGAAACTGAACTACACCGCATTATGAAAAGAGATATTGCACTGCGATTTGAAAGTTTTCACTTGATAAGTAAATAGTGAATTACACACATAGGTTAGTGCATTGGTGTACTACGCCAAAGAAGGGTGTGATACCTAATAAAAGACAATTAGGTAGGACTTAAGGGTGGACAAGGGCAAGTAAGGGGAAGAACTCCTGTGCTAAAGGATGGAGTTGGAAGAGCTATTGACATCGAGTGAGGATGCTCACTTGACTGCACACCTAGAGAAGGCAAGGAGAGGCATTCAACTTCTTGGGACTGTAGTGGGGTATTCAAAGTAGTTCCAAATTAAACATATATTTTGGGGCTTCATGTGGGTGTCATTATAGTCAACTACAATGGGATTGTTCCAAGCATTTTAAAATTAAGTAAATTTGTAAGGATTGTGGTGGGTGTATTCCACGCAGTACAAAATGAAATAAGTACATAGGGACTACGGTGAGGGTATTCCAAGCTGTATAAAATGAAATAAGTACTTAGAGACTACGGTGGGGGCAATTCTGGCAATTTAAATTTAAATAAATTATAAGGATACTACAGGTGGCTGGTTTTACGCAGTATCAAATCAAAAATAAAACCAAAAGGAAGCTTAGAGGGGACTATGTTAGGGGCACAGTAGCAGATGGGAATAACAGATTAAGGAATAATCTAAGAATGTTAGTCAAATAGGGACTATGTTGGGGGGCAGTAGTAAAATCGGAACCACTTAGGAATGCGTAAAGGCATGGTAGTAAATAAGAACTACTTGCATCAAAACTATGATTGTTTTAATTTAATGTTTTAGATAGTGAGGGAGAAACCCGTTTTGTGCAGTGGGGATTGGTCTCACTATATGTTTATTTTTTTGTAAGTATTATTCACACCAAACTTTATGTATGACTCGTGTTTTTATATTTGTTTCCCATAAACTCTCGGATACTCATATGTGTAGGCTAAGTTTATGGGATAGGCATATTTAAAATAAGTGTCGTGGTGTACAGACAGAAGATGGAGCAGTAGTTTTTGTAGGTAATAAAGATGTTGTTTCCGTTATTTGAAGGAGTTCAAGCGGTATCTTCATATGCTAACCTGACTCTTTACTATGTTAATTTCTATTTCTATCTGACCTCTGTTTGGGTACGAATTTGGGAGTTAATGTTGTTAAAAATTGCATGTATTGAATATCAAGTAAATTTTTATGTAATGAAAATATTAAGTCGCTCTACTTACTTAGTCTATTTTTAAATATGCTGAACTTACTTCCGTCGTTGGAAGATAATTCTGGTGATGACTACAACATCATCGACATTCATCTTCGAGTCTCAAAGTGGGGGACGTTACAGATTGGTATCAGAGCATAGGTTAAGGACGCTTAAGCAAAATAGAGCTACAAAAATAGGAGCAGTACTTAGGATAAAGTGAACATCTTAGGAAAGGGATGCACTACTGTACATATAACGTACTTGTATGTTGCTGTATAGATATATATGAAGATATAACTATCCTTCTACTATTGTTTCACTCTTTCTCTGCATTTCTAATGAAGATTTGCTTAATAGAAAAAGAAAATTAGATTTGAGAAGTGGGAAATTATGGTAGAAGGGGCAAGTGCAAGAAGGAAGGATATAAGTACCCAGACTAATGAAAGGAATGAAGGAGACATTCCCAGAGTAGTAGGGAAGGAAACTACATAGCTAGCTAATAAGGGGGTATAGGTGTGAATGTCTTGTTCGGACAGTTCATGACGCATATGATGAGGGAACCACTTTGGAACGCGTAAAGGCATAGTAGTAAATAAGAACTACTTACATTATAACCATGATTGTTTCACTTATGATGTTAGGGACAGTAAGGGGGAACCCATTCCGTGAAGCACAACTTGGTCTCACTATATGTTTATTTTGGGGTAAGTATTATCCATACTAGACTTTATGTAACGACCCGTAAATTTCATGGATTTAATTTGGTTAAATTAATAAGTTTGTAATTAAATTTAGTAGAAAAAAATATAAAATAAATTAAAATCTACTTATAGTAATTCGAAGTTAATTCAAATGATTTAAGTAGTGAAAAGATTTTTACTCGTATATAAATTGAATACGAGAAGTTAAAGGAAAATATTAAATTGATTTAATGTAATAAAACATTTTTAAAATAGTAATTGGAATAAATTAAGGAATTTTTGCTAACGCAAGTAATAATCTATAAACTTGAATGAACTTTTAAATTTGATAAATTACTTAAATGATATGACTTAGTATAAATGAAATAATTGGATCAATTGGTATTTGATAAAATATTACATTGATTGTAATAGACTTAATTTAAAGGGGTTGAATTGAATAAATTCTATTTATTGGAACCTTGTTTGTTTATGTGAAAAGTATAACATATGAGTTATTGCAAGAAATGGAAAGTTGAATAGAATTCTAATGAACGATAATAATGGAAAACGTATACAAGCAATGTAGGTAGTTAGTAATTACAATGCTGTTGAAAGTAATAAACGTTCCTTGGTTGATAATTTATAACATAATGGAAAGAGTAAATGTATTCATTAGAATATTAATTGAAATTGGATATGGATTTTAAGTAATAAGGTTAATGCGAGGTAAGTAATGCTAAATTTAGGTTAATAATAATGAATAGTAATTAATTAAAAATTTGTAACATATATCATAAATTACCTGCTTATTTGTTAATGGAATTAGAATCTGTAATAAGTGATAATAAATAAATGAATGTTACACTAATGGAAAATGAAATAATTAGAAGTTGAGTAATTATAGGGTCATATTTATTAAGCATTACTTTAATAATTATGGTGGATTGTGAAATTTATACGAGAAGTATTTAAGTAATAAAGTCTAGTAAATTTAAATGGGTAATCAATATAAATTAATCTAATTAAAGGATAGATTTGTATAAATTAAGGAATAATGGGAATAACGTAAATATTCTTCATAATAGGATGAGTAGTGAATAATAAGAATGGAAATAAAGCTTTATAAATTGATTTGAATCTAAAATTTAATGAAAAGGTTAATTGCAATTAAATGGATTAAATATATAAATTACGTAAATATAAAAGGGTAGTCCTTTATGTAATATAAGTATGAATCTATTGTTAAATTTATTTATAACTTCAGTATATTGAAGTAATGTATGATAATAGGTTTAATTGAAATAAATGAAAATGTAACATCTAAATATTACGTTAATAGAGGTTTAAGGGTGATCGAAGCAAATTAAGATAATAGATTTTAAATCCACCTATTTGAAATATATGAGTGGAATAATCATTGATTCACTTAATTTAATAGAATTATTAGAAAGTAAATTTATAATTTTAAATTTAATGAAATTGAGGATTAATATTGAAAATTATAAATGAATCATCTAAATTTACATTTTTTTAAATTGGTTTAAAATCAATGTAAATGTTTGAGGGTTATTAAGTGATAAAATTTTCCAATTCTAAAACTGAAATATAAAAATTGGATTTATTCACTAATTCTCAATTTAATTAATAAAAATAGCCATTTTTGTCACGGACTCGGATTTCGATGAAACTAGTTTCATCAGATCCGTAACAGTGAATTATTATAGGGTTTCAAGTTTCGTAGCGATCGGACTTGTCGTTTAATCGTACGAACGTGAAACGTCCTGAAATCGATTTAATTGAAATCAATTTGAAATCAATTTGAAAGTATTGATTTCAGCATAACTTCTTCATACGATCGAATTTGGACGTGAAACATTTTCCATCGCGTTCAGAATATTTTAAAATACCTATTTTGATATATGGGTTTACCCAATTTCGTTCCGGGGTCAGAACGGGCTTTTTGGGCCACGTTAGCATTAGCACGTTTATCCAACCCGATCCATCTACTCTATTTCTAACCTACCTATATAAACTCAGTTATAAACCCTAGCCTCCATCTATTCTCATTTGTTTGTGCGTTCATTTCTTCAGCTCTTCCTCTTCCCAATGGCTTCAAACCCTAAATCTAAATTCAAATTTCAAAATCAAATCCAAAGCCTAAAATTTAAAGTCCTCAGAAAAATTCCAAAAAATTATATGTTAATGCTCTCGACGATCGTAATTCAATGGTGCTATCCGTTTTTCGATTGGAGTTTCTACGTGTCCAGATCGGGGCAAATTAGTTTCGGCCGTTTGTAGTATCTTGATCATCTTCGTCGGATCATCGATTTGAGGGCATGGGGCTGTGGAGAATGCCGAGGGGACCTCATCTATGTGGTTATTGCATCGACTCAACGGTTGGATCTTTCGCTAAAATTCGATCTAGGGTTTAATTACGGCGGCGGCTGTCATCTCTTGGGGACGTTTTGGTGGTAGCATGTGGGGCCGAGGTGGAGAGGGAGGTGCTGGCGGCTTGGCGCAGGGTTCGACGTTGATGGCGACGTGGGGAGTAGCGGTCATTGTGGCGGCTAGGGTTTTTCATTCGGGTTCGAACGTGTAGTTTTCTTCTGGAAGGAGAGGCCGCGTGGTAATCGCGTGTTTGGGGGGGGGGGGATAGTATGACGTGGCAAATTTAAGTTTAGGTAAGTTTTGTTTATTATTTAATTTTGTTTTCAATCGCAATTTTCGACATAACTTTCTCATACTTTATCCGTTTCACACGAATTTTTTTTGTTAGGATCATAATAAAATTTCGAACGCTTTGACGCTAGTTTGGACAGATTTGGAGACCGTCGAATTTTTGGATTTAAATCGGATTTAAATTCAAACCCAGAGAAATAGGTAAAAGGAATTTCCATCCAAAATTTAAAGTTGGTCCATTCTCAGTCTAGGTAAAGTCCAAAAGGTGAGTATTTTAACCCACTCACAACTTCTAAAATTTCTTATGTTTGTTAAATTGATTTTAGATATGAGTAGAAATTTATTTATGACTGTTTGGCTTGTTTTATTCCTTATCTCTGTTAAATCGCATTTATTTATAACTGTTCATTAATTTTGTTATTGCATATACATTGACAGTTAAAATTTATTTATTTTGCATATAAACTTCCAATTGAACAGTTATTAATTTACTATTGAATATAAATTGTTCGTTGATATCTGTTATTTTATATGCTATATATTGATGCTTGTTTTAATTGATGATGATTAAAATAAATTGGTGTATGATTGATATTGGGTGAATGGATGATGTGTTCTATCTTATATAAACTGCAAGTTATTATGCATTTTCATTTCATTCGGGATTGCGGTTTGAAATGATATACAACCGCATTTTTATTTTTTTAATTGCGGATTGAAATGATAAATATCCGTATCACTTGACCATAGGATAGAAAATTTTATACAGGCACCGCAGTGTGTATATATATAATTATTTTTGAAATGATTTTTATGGTTAGGATATGATACGGTTTAATTAATATTAAATTTGGATATGATATAAATATATTTTATACATACACATATAGTTAAATTGTTGAATTTAAGCTATGCATAAATCTGCTAAATAAAAATGAATAAGTTGGAAAATAGAATTTAATAATTTATATTATATGATTTAGTACAGGTTTAAGATCTTGTATATATATAGAGTTTTAAATGATTCAAATAAATTAAGATTGAAAGATAAATTGGAATTGAGCTTATTTGAAAATTTAACTCCATAAGTTGATGTTAACTTATAAAAATTGGAAATTTTAGAAGTATGATATTTATAACTGGATTTAATGAATAATTCTAGTAAATAAATGGAAGGAAGTTTTAGTGTTAATAAATTTAGTTTATTTTAAATGTTTATGGATTTGTCATATAAACCTTTCAAACTAAATAATAGGTATGAATTGTTGAATAGAAATTCCCAACCTTACTTTTGAAATTCATTAAATACTCAAAGTTTGAAAATATTGAAATCGAAGTGTTTTATTTAAACTGAAAGTGAATCTAAAAGTTATGGGTTTAGACTGAATTTAAAATGGATAAAAATTTATGAAGGCGTGAAAATTATTTACTTTTAAAGAAATTTTAAATTCAACTGTTTTATTTTATATACTGTTGAATATCCAAACATTTAAGTTTTGAAAGTTATGGTTTTAAAATTATGGATTTCGAAGTATTATGTTGAAAGTTAATTTCAAATATTTCGTTTCGAGGTATTATAAATCTTAAAAGTGGCATGATTTTGGAAAAGAAATATATTATAAATAAAATGATATCATATTTATTTGGGTTTTAGAAGGAAATGATATCGTATTTATGGGTTTTGAAAGTATAATTATTTTTAAATGACCGCGGTGTTATAATAACGTTTGGTTGTTGAAGAGACCGGGATCGAAAGTTGTCATACTCTCTACCAACTCCGAAAAACACTTTAACAACCATGTACGCGGTGGAGATTCCAGAATGATGTAGATTGATGGCGGCGTTTCCTATGAGGTAAATACGTGGACCCGACTCCCTTGAGTTGGCATAAGGTGGCTAAAACAGGAGCGATTCTCCGGCCAATGAGGTCATTCCTCTGATCGAACGCACTCCTTCGATATTATACTCGGACTTTTGGATTGATTCGGTGGCCACTTTTGATTTTTGATTTGGGGGTGTTGTTCGAGGTGGGCGGTAGCTGCGCGTTTCCACCGGCCCGGATAGCAATTGGTATATCTACCATGGCAATTCCTAGTTGTGCCGTGTCACCTACCCTATCGCGCCTTGTACGAGTTTGGATTTCTCCCGTAGCCCGTGTGGTATCCTCTGGTGGCTTCCCGATCAGGAGGGATAATGATATTGGTTGGACTACTGGGACTATTACGTGTTAAGGGCTATAACGGTAACCCCTTAATGCTAAGAAAAAAGTAAGTTTATTTTACAATTAGACACTATTATAATAGCGCAATATACTACATAGTAAATAGTTTAACGGATCCTTAGGAGATGTGAATCCCGAGCATCTCTTGAGTTACTACACTCATATTTATTTCTGTTAATTTAACTTACATAAGATCTTTTAGTTCTAACTCGAGTGTTTTGTCTTTTCAATTCGCTCGGGTCAGTCCGAGCGTTTCAGGATTTGAAGACTTTATTCTGGAGGATGAAGACGAAGATTGTAGTATTACTATCTACTATATTATTCCACTACACTATTTAATTCCGCTACATTGATATTTATTGGTATGTGAACTCTGTTATTTATTTTATAAAGAAGAATCAAATGTTTTGTAAATAGTTTTATGAACTGTATATTTATTATTATATTTTATCATTCCGCCGTGAGATTCTGTTTAGTTTCTCTTCTCTGTTTTCTTATTTACCCCATAACAATCCGCCCTTCTGTGCTCTTTGAATTGACATGTGTGTCGATTTAAAGCATGCGAAAAGGTAGGACGTTACAGTGATTTGGGTTTTTATTATTGTTTTTCCCATAAACTCAAGGTACTAATCTGAGTAGGCTGAGCTTACGGGATGGGCTGGTCTATGATAAGGGCCATAATACGAAGATCAAAGATGGAGCAGGAGATTTTGTTAGCTAATAAAGATATTGTTTTTGTTGTTTGACGAGTTCAGGTGGCATCTTTATATACATACCTGACTCTTTACTATATTGATTTTAGTATCTATTTGACCCTTACGTGGGTATGACTTTATGAGTTAATGTTGTTAAAAATTGCATGAAATGGATATCATGTACATTTCTATGTAATGAAAATATTTAGTCGCTCTGATTACTTAGTATATTTTTAAATATACTGAATTAACTTCCATCGCTAGAAGATGTTGACTGCAGCATTATCGGTGTTCATCTTTGAATCTTGAAGTAGAGGAAGTTACAGTTTAGTTTCGGAGCGTAGGTTAGAGACACTTAAGTTAAACAGGGATAGAAATATAGAAACAGTATTTAGGATAACTAAACACCCTGGGATGGGGATGTGCTACTATATATATAACGTACTCGTATGTTGTTAAATAGATATATAAGAAGATATATCTATCCTTCTACTATGATTTTACTCACTTTCTCTCTGTTTCTAGTGAAAAAATACTTAATAGAAAAAGTAAGATGGATATGAGAAATGGTCGAATTATGGTGGGAGGTTGAAAGTACCCAGAATAATGAAAGGAATGAGGGAGAAGTTCCTAGAGCAATAGGAGAGGAAGCTTCATTGCCCGCAAATGAGGTGGGCATGGGCGTGAATGTCTTGTTTGGACAATTCATGGTTTAGATGGTGAAGGAAGCTACACCAGCTGTTCAACTAAGGACTATAGTAGTGAGAGAGGACTTCCAAAAGATGAATAAAGGCTATAGAAATCTAAAAGGAAAGGTATTTACGAGGAAAGGAGCCTGCGGTTGAAGTGTTGAACTAGCCGAGGGTTTGTGAGCGCATATTTGGGGACGTAGGATTAAATGATGCATATAAAATAAGAAGAGAATCAAAGCAGTTGCAAAATGACATGTTGGATTAGTGGGAGGCAGTAACTTCCAAAACTTAAAAGGGAGTGGTTACCTAGGAGGAGTTTATAGACATGTTCGAGGCTCAATTCATTTCAAAGTCTTAATAAAGTATGTTGTTGAGAGAGTTCCTTGATCTAAAGCAGGGTGACCATAAAGTGGCGGGGTAATCCAGAAGTTTAACTCATTGGCTAAGTATGGCAGGGGAGATCATTTGTACTTAAATAAAGAAGAATGAGAAGTTTATCACGGGTTGGAAGGAAGGTCTTGATCATAAAGCGTTGCCTCATTTAGTGTCTCCTTTTGAGTTTTTCTTTAAAATGGCTAGAAGGAATGATGATGAACTAGGAGCAAAGAAGAGTGAAAAGAGTCCAAAGTTGAGTAGAAGAAGAAGTTTACCACATATGCTAAGGGCAAGAAGGGAGTACCGAAGGGGAAGGGTAAAGAATTTGCTATTGTGGAAGTGGTCTGCTACAACTGCGGACAGAAGGGGCGTTATCCTTTGAAGTGACCTTTTCTAAGAGTCTTAGGAGAATGAAACGCTACAAGTGTGATAAGATGGGGCATCTATAGAAGGACTACCCAGAGCTTAAAACACAAGTTTATGCTTTATAGGGACCAAGAAATGGATTGTCTGGTAAGCAAAGAGGCGAAAGAAAAGACTTGGAAGGTATGCCTTTGATTTATGGTGTTTTAATTAGAATACTGTATGATACTGGTGCTACACTCATTTATAGTTAAAGACTTGGTTAATAGACTTGGGTTAAGGGTTACCTATTTAGTCACTTCCCTACACGTAGCAACTTCGATTGGAGGGTATGCCGCTCTCGAATTGAAGTGCACTCACATAGATACTGAGTTAGCTGGTCATAAGTTTTCTTGTGATCCCTACATGTTTCACTTCATAGGCTTTAAAGTTATTTTAGGGATGGACTGGTTGGAGAAGTATAATGCAAGAGTGTAATGCGCTGAAAGGATAGTTATTATGAATCATCAAAGCCTCAGTGATAAAGTGTATGTGGTCTTGGAAGAATGTAGAGTAGGATGTAGAGACATTTTATTTGCTTTAGCTTCGAAAGAAGAAGATCTTGAAGCAGTACATATTGTAAGGGAGTTTCAAGATGCGTTTGAACTATTTTCGAGGTTGCCACCCCCGATAGTAATAAAATTTCATATTAACTTGCTATAAGGGACCGAATTATTTGATGGACCTCCTAGTAAATGCCTTCGAAGGAGATGGAGGAGTCGAAGAAGCAGTTTATAGAGTTAGAAGATAAGAGTTTCATAAGTCCAAGTAGTTCACCTTAGGGAGAAGCTGTAGTATTTGTGAAGATGTCTGATGGGTCATTAAGATGTGTATAGACTATCAGAAGCTGAATGAAAGGATGATGTAAAACAGATATCCTTTGCCGAGAATTGATGACATTTTTTATCAGTTAAATGAAGCTAAAGTATTCTCATAGTTTGATTTGGGTATGAGGTTCCACCAGTTGAGAGTCGCGAAGGAATGCATTCCTTTGACTGCATTCGGAATGAGGTATGGCTCATATAAGTGGCTAGCAATGCCTTTTGGACTAACCAACGTACCTGCATTTTTTTGGACTTGATGAACATAATCTTTTGAGATAAACTGGAAGATATGTTTTGGTATTCATAAATGATATCTAAATGTACTCTAAGGATGAGCAGGGGCACGCAGTTCTCCTAAGGCTTGTGCTGGAGCTGTTGTGAAAACATAAGTAAAAGGTAAAATTTTCTAATTGTTTTTTTGGACATGGGAAGTGAATTTCCTAGGAGTTGTGATCTTAGAGAAAGGGTAAGCATTAGATCCTTCAAAGTTGATGTAGTAATTATGTGGAAAAGACCTAAGACTTTCACAGAGGACCGAAGTTTGTTAGGATTGGCTAGCTATTACTTGAAACTCATTAAGGATTTCTCTTCTATAACTACGCTGATGACAAGACTGACCAAGAAGGGTGAGTGGTTTTTTGGACACAAGAGTGTGAGAAGGCATTCAACGAATTGAAGAATCATTTGACGAATTTCCCTTGGCAAATCACTACCTCTTCCCTATATGCATAGTTACTTTATAAAACGTAAGGCCAACGCCTTAACTCCATACCATACAAAATCTGACATGTTTGACAACGTCTTTACACATGTAGCCGTATAATACATTACACTCTCACTTTCTGTTATTTGTAGTGTCCTTTATATTTCTTCTCAGCATTTTATTTTGATCTAGTTCCCTATTTACCTGACATTCATATTTTTCCATAAGATTTTGTATTACAAGCATCCCCCTTGTTCCCTCTTTTCCTCAGTGCAGTACCCATCACTTATTAGCCTATTTTCCTTATAGAAAACATTAATAAAATCCCAGAAAATTTATGAACACTTATTCTAATATATTTATCCTTCATTTTGGTCTAAGGTTATTTTCCTTATTCATTTTCCAGGCACGCTCCTTCAACAAATCATAACATATTATTTTGAGCCTAAGGTTTCCCTTAACTAAAAATCCATTTCTAAAATCATGGTTATAACATCATATATATTCTTCATAACATTTCAAAAATTTTAAGGTAGGGAAATGCATCTAAACATCCCATGTTAATTTATTTTTCCCCGAAACATTCATTAAATGGTTTAGGTTAAAAAAGTACATGTAAATGACAAATCATAAGATAAATTTTAATTGCACGGAAAGACCTTCTCGATCTTAACGTTCCTATGCCAAAAAAAATTCCCGGTAACACTACGTGGTTCTAACCTTTATTTTCCATATACAATCATCATCATAGGTACCCCATTTACCCTAACCCTAGGCGGGGCTTAAGGTCGTTCAGTCATACTAAAAATATTTTCCTAGTATATTTTATACTAGAAATGCATGTTTATACAACTACCACTAAGGACATGCTCAAAATAATAGTGTTTAAATTTCTACAATATTTGCATATACCTTGGGTATGAATTTTTCTATTTTGATTCGATTGAATTTGAACTCAATTTGTGATATTACACATTTACATATAACATTAATTTGTTTTCAATAGTGTCAAAGCGAATGAAGCTAAAATTTAAAGTGAAATTTTAATAAATTAAGTGAGATAAGACTTCTCAATAACTGGAGGAAATCCCATTTAATTTGTTTAGAAAAAGACTTGAAAAAAGTAAAAGTTAAAAAAGAAATCATGTGAATACATTGATCTCGTATTCAACGGCTAAAATAGGAATCATAATACTAAATGCTTCTATAAAACCACCAATAGTAGGAGAAGATGTAATACCATTAGTTCACTTAAGGTCTATGGAGTTGAATATAATGGTCTGCAATATCTTAACACCAAATTTACATTACTATAAAAAAAGTTTTGGCAATGAGCGAAAACATAGAATATCTAAAGATTAGAAATTACTTATCATTAAACTAATTGCTCTTTAAATTTCTTAAATAGCATATTCACTGGAGAGGAAATTTCGGTGGCAATCAATGGTATTTTTAGTGATAAAGCTTTAGATATTAAGTAATTTCCAACTCTATTTGACCAAAAAAAACTGATCATAATTAAATATGATAATATATGCTTATTCGGTTTATTCTATAATGGTTGTTTGCAACTTGTAAGATTTAACTTTGCTATGTGGTCAGTTCCTTAAAAGTGAACTCTATTGAAATTAAAGATTTTAGACCTCTCTCTCTAATTAACTTCTTCAAAATGGTAGTTAAACTTCTAGCTAACAGGTTGAAATGAAAAATGAAAATTTTAATTGGTAACTCATAAATTTTTATCCTGGATAGGAACTTCATGGGTGGAGTGGTACAACTTACGACTTTGTTAGTTATTTTTAGAAAAATAATATCGCTTATGCTCTTCTCAAATTGGATTTTACCTAAACATTTGATTCAATTGATTGGAATTTTATACTAGAAACATTTTGAGCTAGGAAATTAATAAGTGGATCACATGGACTGACCTTACAATTAAATCCATCAATTCTGGTCAACTCGTCAAAGGCAACAAATTCAATCCAACTTTGATCTTCAATATGGAGGCCCTCTTTCACTCTTACTTTTTTTAAATTAGAAGATGAAGTGTTTGACAAAATAAGTAACTCACGATCGATAATAATATCTTACGTAGGTCCGGCGGAGATATCACAAATGATGATGTGACTATTGTGCAACATGCCGACAACGCACTATTTTTGTTCTCATTTTAGTACATCATATTGCTTGGTTAAAATTTATTTATCCAATTTCAATTATCAAGTCTACGAATCAACTTAGTGGTCTGGAATATACATGGTATAAAGTTGATATAAGATAAAGAAAATTCTAGAAAGAGACGAACTTGAGAAGATACATTAAAGAAATAATGAGCCGAATAAAGGTTGTATCATGGGTTAGAAATCAGTGGATCATTTCCTAAATGGAGATGACCGGGAATGGAGGTGGTCAAATTCAATAAGTGAAGACTATATCTATTTCCATTTAGACTAAAAGGGAAATAAAATGAATGGAGGCGGTCAAATTCAATAAGTAAAGACTACATAAATTTCAATTTGGATTAAAAGGGAAATCAAAATGAACAAGTGGAAAGCCAAATTTTAGGTTATGTATGGGGAAATAGAGGCTTTAAATCAAGGTTCAAAAGTCCGTTTTTCGTTTTGGTTCCGGCCATTGGTAATTTTAAAATTTCCGGTTCCGTTTCGGAAATTCTGGAAGTTCCGCTTTAATTCTCGTTTTCTAATTCGGTACTTTTTTGTTTTAATTTGCTATATAAATTTATAGTACATTTTTTACATTACATACAAAATATACGTTTTAATTAAAAAATCCACTGTATGATATTTTATATTGTTTATTGATTTTAAAACTTTGATCAATTTTGGAAATTCTGAATTTTTATTATGATTCGATATAAATTAACAAAAGTATAACAACTTTTTTTATAAAACCAATGATTTCTTCTTCATTTATTTACTGTCCCAATTAATTTGTTTTCTATTTTTTAATTATTATATATTTGTTGTATTTTTTATAAGCTTTTTTTTTTCAATATTTGAAATGCAAATCCGTAATTTAATCCGGAATCGGAATTTTGACCGGATTCCGTCCCGGTATGAGCGGAACCGGAACGGAATCATCAGAATAACCGGAATTCCATTGGAATTTCGAACAATGATTTAAATACATATTTCATACATTTACTTGAGTTTGATAATATTCAAATTCAAATGTTAACTAAATTAGGAATGATTAGGTATAATGTGAGAGAGATACTGGCAAGCACAAGAGTATAATCGAAGAAGAAGAAGATGATATGAACTAGTGCAGGGACGAGCATGGTATAGACTTTAGATTGGAGGTTTATAGATCAATGATAGTGTCAATGGAGAGTTAAGGGATACATTCGCGAGTAATTCACACTCAAAATCTCTCAATAGCTAATAATTGAATTACTTTTTTTATATTTTGATTATCTGTTTATGACATTCGAATTGAAGATATGGTGTTTAGGTTTATGTTCAAAGTTTTCTATTGATTTTGTTGACATATATTGCGATTTGATTATATTATGAATCTAATTTATATTTAGTGGTTCATCAAGAGATTCCAACATATAGATGTGGGGAATAATCGATGAATTATTGTTGATATTGATTTGTGATTTCAACAGTGAGTTATGATATTGGTCATTGACTTGGCGAAATGAACTATTGTGGTTTAGATCTATTGTATGATGTGTGTGTTGAGATCGTGTGAAATGATGAGAAAAGCGGATGGATCCATGTCAAATATATAGCTCGATGCGTTGTTGATCGACCTGATGTAGGATCCATTGATGTGTAAGGATATCACTTGAGTATTTGAGATAGTTCTCCAGCTAAGAGATTGTTTTGCAAGGAAATGATCTAAGAAGCAGGTCGTTGATAGCATTGAGAATTTCTATCATATTTTAGGTGAAAGTATACGCATGTGGAATTCTAGTGATATGCAGCAGTCTATGAAAAAATAGTTGCGATGCTTATGCATACGTAAACATGCTCAAGCATGCATGCTCTCTCTATTATGTGTTTAACGGGCATGAAGAAGTATACGCGATGATTCTCAAAGATTTTTGACCTGTGAAAATTTTATGGTAAATTGTTGCATGCATGTGTGCGCAAAAGCTAGAGAAGGTTATGAGGGTGTGTGAGTAACGGGTAACATGATTGTGATGTCAAACCACTTAGGGCCATCAATGACAAAAAATGCAGCTCCATAGTATGTGATGAGCAATGTTGCTTTATAATTTAAGTGGCCAATGAGGTCTAGGCAAGCTACGCAGTGGTAATGCTAAAAAATATAGGTGTCATATGCTAACAAAGGATCAAGTATGAAAGGATGATGGCTCAAAGTCTGTGTGGAGATGTGATTAAGTACATATAATGTTAAGTGATAATGTGTATGAGTGATCCTACATTTCGATATTTGTAGATAAGCAAATTTTCCAATAGGCATAGATGAGTGAATTCAATACATTGTCTAATGAGTGGCTCCACATATTATTGTGATCACTTTGGGGTATTGCTTAAAAGAGAGATAAAAGTTTGTGAAGATGTCCCTAGGTATTATTTTGACCAGTAGTGAACTATGAATTTGGCAGCTGGCCATATTAGTAAGTTGAGTCTTAGCGTAGAGTGTACCCATATAGTAACCGTGTAATAGATATATTAGGAAATGTTTATCATGTTACTACAACCTTGAGAGTGCTCAACAAATTGAATTCCCCATAAAAGATAAGTAACACTTTACTAATTATATCTCATTATAACTCCTAACATAATTTTTCTATCCTCCCAATCATATTTATGACCTTGAGGGTGCTCAACAAATTATTAAGTACATTAGATACCTTGGACCCATCATTTTGCAATATTCTAAGGGAAATTATATAACCCTTAAGGATACTCAGTTACATAACATTCTTTCTTATCTACCCGTAATATAAAAACCACCTTAGATATTATATGGCATGAGGATGATCAATAATTTTAGGTATGTAAGGTGCTCTATTTATATTATAAAATAGGGAAAGCATTACAATTTTCAATTCTTGATTCAAAATAAAGCTATAGAGTATTATGGACTATTTGATGGAGATGAGTATAACGCTTGATATCAGATATCTTTATACACATCTAATGCAACCCCTTAAGTCTCATAGGTTTTAATTTATTTAACTTCTCATTTTCTTATGCATAACACACATAATTTAAAAATTGTAACATTTACAATTCATTAAGTTATATGTATATATATATATATTCATATGTATCATATTATTAATTAAATATTTAATTAAATATAAATATAACATTAATATATAAAAATTTAAGAAAATTATAAATTTATATATTTAAAACCTTTATGAGTTCAAATTTAAAATAATTTTAAATTATATTCACGACCCTCATAAATTTTAATTTTAATTGAAACAAATTTTAAATTTGCATTTTATGACTCTTTATAAAATTGTATAAATATTTATTAAAATTTTAAACAATATTATATTTTGTTTTATAATAATCAAATATGTTTATTTGAATCAACTAAGACTTAGAACACTTTTAAGTCTTCTACAAGGGAATACCCAGGGATTAAACCACTTCGATGAGCTAGGTAAAGGCCATGTGATCAGGAGGTTTTCTGCTCATGTGAACAATCCTTAATCAAAGAAACATTCTCCTTAGTTTAAGCACATTTTGCTTAGACACCCATCTAATTAGTTCTTCAAAAAAATTACCATGTGCATTGGTTAAATATCCACATAAACACAATGGAGGCTCTAATGCCATTATTAAATCAAGTGCATTGTGTTACATCAAGTGCATTGCCGCGGGATTATAATGGTGAATTTCAAAAAAAAATCATTTTATTAATTTGCATAAGATCTTATTTTGTGTTTATGCGAAAAATATTTGTTTATGCTAAGTCAAATTTAGTACTTATTAATATGAGAGGTGAGAAATATTTTAACCACTTTAAATTATTTATTTATTTATTATTTAATAATAATATTTTATTATAATTTAGTTTCACTTTGATTTTAAGTTTTAGTATTTTGAGATATTCATATTCAAAATACAGACATCATAATTATATTAAAAGGTATAATCTAACTTAGGGGTAATATGAGAATATGTATATAATTAACCTTTATGACTTATAGTTAATAAATTTATTGTTAGTAAATATATGTCAATGATGATGCCAAAGGAGGTACATATATACATTAAATAATTAACTTTATATTTACACTACTATAATCAGGAAAAAGTTAGCCATATATATATATCTGTGTGTAATAAATAAATTTAATATCATTATTTAAAAATATAATTTATTGTGATAAATAAATCATTGGATTGTACATATGAAATATTTTTAGATTTTCATTATTCAAATTTTATATAAAAAGCACTTAATAAATTAAAGTTCAAATTTGAATAAGTTTGACCATTTCAGTATATATATGTATGTATATATATTTTATTAAAATCCGATCAGATTTTAGGTTTGAAATATTCAAACATTTAAAAGACATTTGACATTTAAACAAAAAAATGTTTTTTTTAATTTCAATGGACAAAACCTACAGAACAAAATAAAAGAGGCATAATTTTTTATAAAATTTTCCATATGAAAATACATATACACATACATAAATACATATAATAATAACTTAAGATTAGTATATGTAACCTCTCCATAAGATGGATGGTGAATTACACATGACCACTGGGGATAATAAACGGTTAAATATTTGTGGTCGTTTGCAACAATCGTAAAACGACTCAATGAGAGCCTTCTATAGGTTAAATACTGCTGAGTCAAAATGTAGGATATCATGTAACGATGTTCGGTAGTTTTTAGACTTAAGAATATTACAGACCTTAAGTTTCCATACTGTACTTTGATTGTGTTCAATCGCATGATATATTGCTCGGGTTATGACCATAGTTGGATATTTGTTGAACCACTTGTGGTGAACATTATCCAAGACATGATTAATATCCTTTATTATAGAAGGTAGGTACTGAAGGAACAGGACCGGTCATAAGAGGTAAAATATGTAGATTTCAATTTATTTTTTCATATTTAGATCTGTCGAGCCCATGAAGTCTAAAGGGATTTTAGATCCAATCTAAATTATTTAAAATGATTACTTTATTTTTAATTTGTTTTAAAAGAGCTTGAATTTAATTTAAATTAATATATATATATATATATATATATATATATACATATATATATTGTAGCGAGTGTATTAAAAACACCCATGTGCATAACAAATACTTTTAAAGTTAAGAATGAAACCTTTTTTCTCTATCTTAAAATTAATGAATGGAAGATTTTGTTTTATTTAGAGAGAAAAATATTTTATCTCCCTCTTTTTGATTGAATAAATTGATTTAACTAAATTACAATCTTTCCAAATTTATACTTAGCGTATATAGCGAGTATATCCAAATATGCACCAGTATAAAATGTTTAAGTGCAACATACAAACACTGTACATAGCTAATGTGGCCATATATAGGTGTCAGGATTTACGCTACAATAGACTCATTTTGCCTTTATATATGCCTTTATTTTCCATAGTTTTTTTGTAATATATATGTAAATGTATATATGTATGTATGTGTGTGTATAATAGAAATATAGGCTCACGCATGCAATTATATGTATATATTTATGTTAAAATTAAGTTTGACAATTTTTTATGTTTTGAAATCCAAACCTAACAATTATGAATCTAGTTTTAGTTAAAGAAAGGATTAAAATTAATTTTTATAGTTTTACACAAAACTTCATTTTATGAACATTGATTTAAAATAACATAAAAACATACATAACATATACATATACATATACATACACATACATACATACATACATACATACATATATATACACACGCGAATAGATTGCATACAATGTTTTAAATTTAAAATTACACACACACACACGTTTTGAAGTTAAATTAAAATTTTATATCAAACTTTAACTTAAGAGGGATCCAAAATGTTTATGATGTTTTACGCAAAAGTCCACTTACGTTTTTTGAACAATTATATACAAAAGTAAACAATAACCAAATGAATTAAATTCAGTACAACAAATATGTAAAACATTATTCTATTTCCAAAGTGATTTCAAATAGAACATATGTAGTTTATTCATGTTTGTATATATAACAAGTATTGAAATTTTGTTAATTAAAAAAATTGTTTTCAATTAATTTTTTAAAATAATAAATTCTAAAACAATTGCAAAATAGATACGACAAACAAGACATATTTAAATTCATTGTAAAAGGTTTAAGTCTGAATTACAGAAATAACAGAAATAAATAATCAAATAAGATGTATAAGTATACGATCTAAACTTTGTAAACAAGACGAGCATATGAATAAATAAATTTAAATGTTACCTTAAGACATGCCAAAGAAACACACCTTGAATGATGAATAAGGATCCTAGATTCTAGTTGATTATTCTCCATATTTTGCAAAGATCAAGACATAACAACCACCTATAAGAATTTGATCTAATTTATATTTTTCTAAGAATTTTTATCCCATGGATGTCATGGAATTTTTGGCTATGATATGAAAGGGAGAGAAGAGATGATGAAGATCGATTGTCTATAGAATAATTGAATGAATGAAAGAGAATTTTGTATTAAAAGAAACATTAAAACCTCTCAATGCCCTCCTTTAAAACCGTGCATATTTAATCCCTCATTAAATCTCATTAAATCCTTCCCCTTCATAATGCATGGTCGATCATAAAAGAAGCATGTGGGTGTACAATCGACCCTTTCGACCCTGGGTTCGATGCCCGTACAGACATCGATAACCCAAGAATCAAAAAGTCAAGCCATTAAAGTAAGATAAAATAAGCATATACATACGTTATCCAAAATCTAATACATTTCTAACTAACGCTATCTACTTTCAGAGTCTCATAGCAGAAGGAGGTAAATATAATACCTAAATAAATACCATAGTCATGTTACCATAACATGTCCACAAGGTCAAAAACATATGTTTGAATACTACAACTATACAAAATCCATACATAGTAGAATTCAGATCATAACACTTATTTACATCATACTTAATATATACAAATGAGTCTCTACCTCTAATACCATCCCATCTCCAAACTCCATCAACATATATATATATATATATATATATATATATATATATATATATATGTAAAGGGAAAAATAGGAGGAGGTCGGATACAAGTTTGGTGAATGAGTCATACTCTACTCTATATATACTACAAAAGTAATACTATCTCACATTCTGTGATCACGTCATGCATAACTATCGTACATATATAACCATACCACTTCATAACTATATGGACTCAGTTCCCTAGACTGGCACCTACTGACATCATAGGTATGCACACGCATATGATCCATATGCATATCTGTATATGTGTATATATATATATCCATATTCATATTCGTATCCATATCCATATTCGTATCCATATCCATATCCATATCCACATTCATATATGTATCCATATATGGCGACGTCTACCTATGCTACATACTCATTCACATTTCACTTTCACCATTATATCCGCATCGTAATAATTTATATATATATATATATATATATTTCAAATAGAAACCAATCATCACACACATTCATTCACTTCGTAGCACTATCATTCATTTCATCACTTGCCGCAGATCACCTTTTGGAATACAAGAAAAACAAGAGTCTAATCGTTTGTTACTTATTTATATTGGTCATTCTGTGTCAAGGTTCAACTAGTGCCTAGAATTGGCCACCGGTGCACTGGTATAGCCCATCGGTGGAGTGGTATACATGTTTTCTAGGTATTTTGTGTTTTTGGAAATTGGTGTTTTCTTCGTCTGCCTCTAGTCACTTCCATTCAGCCTTCAATCATTTGAGAATATATCTATATCCTAGCCCTTCATTTCTATGTCTAATTTGATTATATGTTTCATCAATTTCAACTTATAATCATATAATTACCATATTCTAACCCAACGTAGTTTCTACATACTATTATTATCCAACTCCCTCACAAATTTCAGGTTAATCCGACTTTAGATGTTTATAGGTGTTTATCTACTGGATTATAGCTAAGGTATCATAATTAGAGGATCGTGATTGCATTTTATGAAGAAGCGAGCACATATCGCTTACCAAAAATCCAACATTTATCCTACCTTCGCTATTCTTCCATTTTCCAGCCAAGACCCTTCATATTTAACCTAATTCCTTTTCCAAGTCATTGTCCTCATTAATACGATCGCTTTGATGGGTGGGTTGCCGAATTCCATTAAGAAGTGAAGGATATGCGTCATTTTGAAGTTGAACATTGAATGCTGAAAATGGATTACGGGATTTAGTCCATTACCTTTTACTGTCTGGCCTACTATGCTCATGCTCAAGGATTTTGCCTCTCAATCACTTCAAGTATGTAGATCTTTTCGATTACCTCGTAATGCCACTAGGTTCATGAATTTTTGTGGAAATTTGAGGAAGATGTTATGGTTTGATCTTTGGTATGTTAAGAGAATAAGAGAGGGAGAAGAAGAAGTGCGGCCAGTTTTTCAACTAAAATGTAGGTGACTCTACATTTAAACATAAGTAGGGAAAAACGTAAGCGTCGCCCAAATTTAAATTTGAACTTAAGTCTTGGCATCTATTCAACTTGATACCATTTTGGCTATAATTCTTTCGTACGGACTCCAAATGGGGTAAACAAAATACCACGGATCAGAAAAATAAGACGATCGCAATGGCACTGATTTCGTCGTCAAATTCCAAAGTAGGAAAAATGACCATTTTGCCATTCCTTATTTTTAATTAATTTAATTAGTTCATTAAATTCGTTTATTTTCGCATTATCATTTATTAATATTCAACTAAAATATTTATCAATTTCCTTGGGTATAACATTTTCTCCCTTAAAGAATTTCATCTCGAAATTCCCAAATGACAAAGAATATAGCACATTCCCTCGTATCACATAAATACATAAGTGTTCAAGGTTAACCATCCAATCATTCATCCAAACAATTATCCACATAACAAGGAATCTAGTCAAACCAAACATCCATTCATAACATACGAGAACTGAAATGAAATTCATAAAATAAATGTATGTGTTTAACTAACATATATAAATACACACGTGGTGTTTTGTGTACTTTTAAGAAATACAATTAATAACATAATATCATGTTACATATGTAGATGACATATGACATTATCTGTATGCAAATATCTAACATTTGTGCCATCATATATGAATGAGATGATATGACATATAAATCATGTATGCGAGCATCTTATGGTAAACATTTAAATTATACATGTATGCACAACCAATCACATCAACAAAGCATATCGTGAAATATACATGATAAATCATAAAAATCAAAGCATATAGAACACATCATAATTATAACAAATCTACACATAAAAAAAACAATTAATCCAGGAGTTTATTCAATCAAACCTAGATATCAGCTAAACTAAAAATCAGGAAAATGGAAAAAAATGCTTTGGAATAGGATTAAATTGAAAAGACGGATCTACTCCTCCACTTTCTAATTGTCCCTGGTTAAATCGTTCTTCCCGACATATATAATAAACTCTACTACTAGCGTAACTCATTCCAAAGCACTAACTTCAAATGTATGTGCATGTCTACAACTTCTATAATCCAAGCTACCATCTTAAATAAACAATTCTATAATGCATAACACATGTAGCCTTAACACCAATGCACCCAAACAGATTGTGGTCACTTATACCATCCCTAAATGCATATACCTAACACATAAATCATACCATAGTAGTTTCCTCAATTCTATTCCAGATTGCTAAGGCAAGGCAGCTTAAAGTGGATGATGCCTTTGCAACAACCCGCACCTTAATGGACTCGAATTTTGACTAAATCGAAACCCATGTCCATTAGGGTATGGATCTCTGTTAGTAACCTAAAATAAACATAAGCATATCAGAATCTATGTAAACTCATAGCAGAATAAAATAATATAATAAAAAATATATACCGATTAAGGCTGCTACCTTGAAATCAGTATTATTCCTCGGATGTTTAGTTGCCTTGTCAGCGCCGAGCAAGAGTAAAAAGACTTCTTCAACTACCATTCCCATCTTGCACCAGTAATATTGTACCTATTCTATTTTTCTACGAATGGCAGTCATTAATATTCAAATTGGACAATCATTAATGACATTTATTTATTTGTTTCCAGTTCAATTTATTATGCCTATTCCATTTTTCCATGAATGTAATATTAAATTATGCAATCAATTGTATTAAATGCATTTATATCCCCATTTAATATATGTAACTCCCTATTAACGGCACATATATTGCCATATTAATTTTGCAATCATTATTCGTAATTTTTTTGGAGTTACTACCTCTTTTCCATTACAACCTCTTAATCATATGGTTTACTATGCTATTAGTATTTAATCGTCCTAATTACAACTAATACGAGTGTAACTACCTAAAATTTCAACCCCGAGAATTCGACACTAATACGTTCACGGTAGAAGTGCCAAGCAATCGAATGCCGGAAATTTCAGTTTGTTAAAGAAAAGAAGAAAGAGGTATAAGAAGAACAAAAACCAAAATACCTCACATACGCAGCGGATCAAAATATAATATCAGAATAATAGCATTTACAAGGAAAGCTGTAATTGTTACTATTACAACAATACATCTGAGTTATGTACAATTTATCAGAGTTACAACCATTTACAAATAGACGAGACAGTTCTTTCACCCTGTCCCATACTAATATCACAACAATCTCAAATACATATCGGAATACACTTCATACGTTCCTGTCATCCAGCTCGCCTCCTGAGCTCCAGAACGTTCTAACCTGAAAAGCTGTAATATTTGGTCTGACCCGAGCATTACATCAAAGTAACACCCGGGTCAGCCTGGAAACTAGCGTGAGTAAACCCAACTAACATGAAATACTAATGCATAAAACTTTTTCTAAAAAACACGGGGTAACTCATACCTTACTACAAGTTCATAACTTGTTATAGTCATCACCTATTCACAAATCAAACCCTAAGTACTCTTACTTAGTTCCGATGATCCTGTTACTTAAATTATTCCATTCCAACCTATTGATTTCACATATCAAACTATAAAGAATTATTGTAGATTCTAAATCGAAGTGGTTTCGAGTATTTACTGATTCCCGACCACGGTCTCTTCGAATCCAATTTCATCTTAAAAACAAAGCTATTTAAGTTTTAAACAATTCCATTTATATCCAGAATTACATATTTACATAGCCATTCATTACAGATAGACAAACCCTATTATCACAGTTCAACCCAAATATAACATATAACATAACATGACAAATCACTTATCATAAATATCAAATAATCCAAGGCATACAATATCGTTCAATCATTCATAAGCAAGATTAATGAGTCATACTATTTCTAATTAATTTAAATAAATTAAATTAATTACTTCAATCACCTTTTAAATCCTGCTTACCTAATCATTGATTAATTACAAACCATTAATTAATCATCCCTTAATTACCCATTAATTATCCATAATTACTTCCATTAAGTAATTATCCCATTGGTTAATTATCCTCAATTAATTAACCTTTAATTACCAATTTATTTAACCTTAAATTACTAATTAAATTAATTGATCCTTAATAAATTTATCATTTAATTACTTACATTACGTAATTATCATTTAAGTAATTAACCTCTAATTACTTAATCAATTTATCCTTAATTACGAATCAACTAATCTCTAATTAATTAACTCATAATTAATTAAATTAATTAACTACCTTAAAATCATTAATTTAATAAATTAATTACTCTTTAATCATTTTATTAATTTAATTAATCCTTAATCATCCAAGGTCTTGATTAACCTTATGATGAACCATTTTTCTTTATTTAATTTCTTAATTTTCATAATCATACTTAAAACGTTTATCTTTACAATTAACTTAATTAAATCATTTAATTTAAGTTTAAAATAACTTAAGCATTTAACTTTACAAAATTTAAGTTAAACAAATTATATAATTTCCTTAATCAAATAATTTAAAACATTTATTATATAACAGTTTAAACTAAATTCATTTAAAATTTAAAAACTGTTAAAATTCAATTTCGGGTCCAACCCATTCAGTACTCGAGCCTTCACCCGAGAAAAACATTTTCCTTTTTTTCAAAACTTAGTTTAGTTTTAAAGTTTTAAACCTGGAAACATGTTACACTCACGTTCCCGAAGACAAACCCGAGCCTATCCTTAATATTTCCCGAGTTTTCCCCTAGTCTTCCTTCTTCCCAAAACAAGACTGAAACCACATATCCATGTGCACGTGCACAGGTCGTCGTTGGTGCTCCGGCCACCACTACCGCCATCGATGAGTCACCTTTGACCGGCTCCTTCAATCCCGACCACAAGATTCAAGGTTCGAACTCGAAATCAAACTCGAGCTAAATGAACCTAACCTAGAACTAACTTCTTCGATAAACTTGCCTTGCCGACGACCACTCTGACCACCATCATCCACGCCACCGAGACCTTAGCTTCGCCAGCAATCCATGCTCCCATCGCCCTAAGTTTGGTGAACTCCGATTCACAAGAGATGTCGCAGCAACCAGCTTTACGACCTCGACCCATTTTGGGTTTCAAACCCTACTCCGACCTATCTCCGCCGCCATGGTGGCTAAGAAAACCACCTGATATTTTTCTCGAGCTCACCTAACTTCCTCCTACCTCCAGTCAAGACGCCAACCACCCTGAGACCTCCGGCCACCAGAAATTGCTCAAAGTCTACTTTCTGGTCAACACCCAATTACACACTCAATACCATACTAAAAATTGCGATTTTACCTTTAAAATTTATGATTTTAGATAACAACGTAGATTATAACCTGGAATCACGAATGATTCAAGTCAAGGATTTGATATGTTTACAATTTCCACTATCATTCTAAATTTCTAGATACTTTCAACTTATCATGCTTAAATATATTTTTAATACTTAGTTTATGTAAAAACAAACATATTTTGTTTAAATTTCACAACCTATAAGGGAATGTTTGAAGAGAACTTGATCTTTGATCAAGATTTTAGCCAATCAGTTATAAAATAGAGATATGCATAGGGTTACAGACATGCACACTTATAAATCTATATATTTATAATATGCAAACCAAAATTACACACATGCAAACAATTATCACATCACCTACTTACTAAATACATCACAAACAACTATTTAAAAACAAATGTTAGTTGTTTACTCACCTGTTAATGATGTACAGAGAACTTTTTGAAACAGTTTGAGATTATGAAAACTTGAATTGCTGGAAGAAAAATGCTTGATCCTTGAAAACTTGTTAACTGGAAATTTGCTAGCTTGAAAATTGGAAACTTGTTTTAAGACTGAGATGATTTAGCTTAATTTACTTGCTGAGATGATCCAGGCTTTGATTGCTTGATTAAAAACTGAAACTTTGATGATTCAAGTTGAAGAGGGTTGTTGCTTGATTAATTCCTGGTTCGAGTATTTATGTTACAGGCTTTTGTTCTTGATTTGGTTTAAAATGTTTTATAGGCTTTGAATTTTTCTTTTTTCTGAATGAAGATAGGAAAAAAAGAATGAGATAGAGAGTAAAGAGGTTTATATACTTAGTTTTTATCTTTTATTAATCATTTAAAAAAAAAGAAAATAGGGACACTTGTTAAATCAACTCACATTTGTCATTAGCCTGCTATAATTAATTTACACTTGTATTTACATATCATCTTTAGCTTACATTTGTCATTTATGTTGTAATATATATTTTTATTATATTTTAAATTTAGTTTTATATTTATTAATGTCGTAAGTGTATTTATAATTAAACTTCTCCTTATTTAATTTTAAAAGAAAATGATATAATATCCCAATTATACACTTAAAAATAATTATACAAGTTTAATATATCCTTTATAAAACCCTTTAAAGATAATGATATAAAACTAATCTTATACTAATAAAAATCATATATACATTTTATTTTTAAATCGAATTTTGTTTTTAAGATTGTTTACATTTGAATTTCAAATCCATATTTTCTTTAAAATCTACCTATATATATATTCAAACTAATACTTGTTTTATTTACCTAGGAAAAGAATAAATCTTTAGACTGTTGTAAATGATTTATAAAAGAAGATTATTACATATTTATCTGCCTAAAATTCCAGGATATCACATTTTATTATTAGATTTATTTGTTCAACTTAACAATCGGTGTTTTTCAATAGTTAAAATCAGATAATTATCCAATTACCCGATGCCCAAAAATCCAGGTTATCACATTCCTCCCCCTTTAAATATTTTCATCCTAAAAAAGGAACGAAACCAGAATTTAAAATTATCCTTTAAACATTTTTAACTATAAAGTCCTTTTTATTCAAAACTTAAAAATACTTTAAAATCTATATAATATATCAAAATAGCTTTATAAAAATACTTTTTATAACTCGATTTCTCAAACAGTCCATCCTTGTTCTCACAGAAATTCGGTCATACGTTGATCAGGCGTAGAGCTGAAAATCTATAAGTACTTAGCAGACCCATTTTCAACACCTAGTAAAAATACTTGGAAAATATTTTAGTGAAAATATAGAAAACACTTTTGAAAATAGAGGAAAAACATCTTTGGTGTGAATGCTCTGGGAATCATCACCCCCTCCATGGTCGTAGTTAACCCGATGGTTACGTTGCCGTCCCGGCAAAATCCATAGAAAACTGTAAGCACTCCGTGCACCTCGATTATGCCATGGAACCCACCACAGATCGTAGTTACATCCCGGGTTACGTTGCCATCACAGCAAAATTCCATGTAACTATAGGCATCAATGTCCTCGATTTTCGCTGCCAAATGAAACTTCACTACTCCCACATAGGTCTCAGGCTACATCAATCAAGTCCAATGTAGCCTTAGGCTCTCATGACCTCTTGACTTTCGCTATGTCTCCATAGGTCGCAGTCTACCGATGTTATGTTGCCCTCATGGCAAAATCAAACATAGACTGTTGGCTCTCACGGCACATACGACTTCCGCTATGGTTCACAGTAGATCGTAGTGACATCGAGGTACACTGTCATCACTGCATAACCCAAATGTCTTTGTAGGCGTCAGCGCCCTCGACTTTCGCTACCCACTACACATAATCCTCAGGAACTTCAGTTTGTCTGGACTTCCTCCCAGGATTCAATTTAAAGCCTCCCCCTTAGGGCTTAAGGCAGAACCACCCCGCGGATCTCCTATGAAGTTCATTTCAATGGGAGCGCCTTTTTCTCCAGAGCCAATCTCAAAAACACTTTATACTATGTACTTATAGTATCTTTCAAATCATACCCTTTATGATTTACATCAAAATCTCCTTTACACAAAATCGATATCTCAAATCAATAGTTCCAAACTTGGATTTTCAAACTCCCAAAATTTGATTTTCCCAAAAATCAAAAGCCTTTTCAAAGTCCATAGGTTCCAAAACCTTTTTTTTCAAAATCATTCTCATAAAACCATTTATATATTTAAATATACAAAATCTTGGAATTTATTATATAGATTCCCCTTTTATACTTCAAATATTTTCAAAAACCCTTTCTTCTAGTTCTAGATTCAATCATGGGGAGTTTATCAAATATAACAAATATATATAACCTTATTTATACCAAATAAAATATTCAAATTTGATTTCCCTTATAAATTTATTCACCATAATACTTACTTTCCAAAAAGTAAATTTCAATAATAGAGATATTCAACTTCCACTTTAATCATCAAAAACATCTCTCAAAATATACCTTTCCTTTCAAAGCCATTTCTCATTCTTTCAAAATTTCAATATCTATTTCTTTTAAGCATGAACGATGTACATATACCATCCTTACGCAATATCAAATCTGATCGCTCGCTCGATCACACAATTTCACTTCCAAACTAGTATCGTCCACCCGACTTCCTAGTGCGGACTCAGATCTGGTTTCTTGATCAGAACCCGTCATTCTCCTTGCATAGTCACAACTATGATAGAGAATTTCAAAAAAAATCAAAAATCCATATCCAGGGTTCTTCGTCGAAAATCGAGTGAAAAATCCTAACTCGGATCGATTTACTATCTTGAAATTCTGTGCTCGAATCTAGATCAAATCACTATACGAATAAAATAATATACGTACATCCTACGTATTTATCTTTATTGATCATTAGCAAAATCAATTCTCTTTTCTATTCACCTTCGTTTTGATTTCATTCACTTATCCATAATTTCTCCATGTAACAACCCGAAATTTTCGGACCGAAAATTCCAGGTAGTTATGGAAAAGAAGAAAGAGATAGGAGAAGAAAAACAAATCAACAACACCTCACATTCGCAGCGGATAAAATATAATAATAAATAATAACTGTTTACAAAAGAATACTATTACTGTCATCACATTTAATATACATCAGAGTTTCACATACATTCAGTCACTGAATATATACAATTATCAAGATGAAATACTCAACATTTCAAATCAGGAATAACATCTCATTCAAGCATCCAATACCATTCCATCATTCATATCTAATTTGATCATTTCCAAATTAACTCAATTTATACTATTGAAATTTCTATCCTCAACCATTTATATTCCTTCATTTAACATTAATTAGTTTCAAATCAATTAATCAATGATTCCTTCATAATTCACCTTAATTAATCACCCTGGATTAAATATTATTTTTCAGTTTTCATTCAAGTAATAACTTTAATTAATTTCAGGATAATAATTCTTCTTAACCAAAATCAATAAGTAATCTTAATTACTTCATGAATTAATTAGCTATTTAAATTACATTAATCCTTAATTACTTATATTAATTAACTCCTCATAAGTCCCACATTATGGTTTAATTAATCTTAATTAATCGAATCTTTAATTACTTCGTTAATTATATAAGTTATTGATTCCAATTATATTTCAATTTATCTAAATCTAAACTGATTATATTAATTACACCACAGTATAAATCATACTTGATTTATCTCCACCAGAAATTATCACCTTTTTATTTATTTCATTAAATAAATTCGTTCTCCTTAATTAATCATCTTAATTTATCTCTCGATTAATTACACCAAGTAATTATATTATTAATTGCACTAAGTAATCACTTATTAAACCACCCAATGGTCACTCTAATTAATTTAAACTTAATTAGTTAACCTAAATTCATTAATTGATTTAATTAATTAGTTATTCATTTTAATTACCTACTAATAATGAACCACAAATCGTTACCTTTATTATCTTTGGAGACATTTACTTATTTATGATTTAAGTTTAAACAATTTACAACCCGAACATTCCGTGTCAAGCAACAATCAACTCAGGAATCAACCAAAACCAAAGTCATCAGTTTACAGTGCACATCAATCAGTTCAATCATGCAACCAAATATTTAAATTTAACCATTTAAATTTAAATAAAAATCCAACAGAGTGATATTTACTCACCTTTGCTTTCGATTTGTAAATCCATCCAATCTCGGCTTGGCTTCATGGTTTCGACCTTGTATAAACATTATAATTTATTAATATTTTGATCTCATTTGACAATTTATTTTTAACATTAAATAAATTTTATTAACTAGTTCTAAATAATTGTTCTCATTTTTGAAATGAAATCTACTGGGGTAGAAAACTCTAAATTTAACTTTGCTATTAGTTTTTGTTAAACAATTTATCTTACAAATTCATACCTATTTAAGAATCCACAAATTTCAACTTAAAAGTTTGATTTAAACTAAATCTTTATATAACTCTACTGTATATCTTAAACCCTTCTTATTTTCAAACTCTTATAAAATAATTTATAGATTTCAAAATCTAACTTTTATAACTTCTCATATACTTGAAATCTTATTCATATATATATAGAAAATTGCCTGTACATATACTCCACTGTAAATAAATTTATAATTTTTTTCGATTAAATGCAGAAATGGAAATAAATTAACGAAACTATACCTTCAGCCACGCAATCGATCTCGACTCGCCCTCCCTATGGCCTCACGACCGAAAATCAATGCTATAGCGTGGCCCTGCCAAAGGCCATCAAGCATCATTCGAGTTGCCCAGAGCCTTCCTTGCCTTCGCCAGAGCCTACGAGCCAAAAACCCCCTTCGTTTGGTCAACCACCGCAGCCCCACCATCACGAACCCATAACGAGAGGCCGCCGACCTTCCACTACAGCAACAGACAGTCGAAATTCCATGCTCGATCAAAAATCGATCGCCTCCTTCACCTTACTTGATCGCACGGTAAGACGCAGGCCCCTCCGTCCCTTCCACCCAAAAGTGATTGTCGTCCCAACCATTTCATGCTCGCGAGCTACAGAGGAATAGGGATTGAAGTCAAAAGCCTCTTGAATTAATTCCGAGGTTTCGTTCGCTGTTGAAGAAAAGGGAGGGGAAGATTTCGCATTTCCTGATGCAAGCGACTTCGAATTCTTTCCTATTCAAATTTTTCAGAGTGAGGACGAGTTAGATTGACTAAGCATCGCCATTAATTTTAATTTTTTTCGGCCTTGTTTTGATTTTCGCTGAAGAAGCCAAGAGAGGACGGGGGATTATAGATGAAAGGAAGCGTCCCGAGTACGCGTTGATTAATAATAATTAAATATAGCAAATATCTCGAGTTGCATAACGCAAAATCCCGAACCCTAAATAAGACATGCCGACAATCGATTACAGGGTTTTACCGCGTTCCGAATACAATGGAACGTGTTTCGGAGGCTAATTCGATCATATGCGCGTGTTACGAAAATAAACGATCGATATTAAATTAAATCGATTAAAATATTTCGAAGCGTTTTGAGCGACCACGGTCAAACGACAACTACGATTGCTACGAAAATTGAAATCAGATAATAACTACGATTGCTACGATCCAATGGAACTGGTTTCGTCAAATTCCGAGACTGTGCCTCGGAAGGCTATTTTTAAATATCGTTTTAAACGGTATATTATTAAAACTGAAAAAATTATATTTAAATTAGATTCAAACCATTTTATTATCTCCAGTATTATCATTATAAATTTCATAAGCCTTCATATTATTTAAACAGGCTTAGAAATTTCAGATTCAACAATTTACCCAATTTTCAATTATTAAATTCAATATTTAAACTATACAATTCAATGATTTCATTATCAAGTAAATATTGATATCTTGAATTCAAATTAAAATTAACTTTTAAATAGTTTAAAATCAATTAATTATTCCAATTTAATTTGTCAAAATTTCCGGGTCGTCACATTCCTTCCCCCTTAAAAGAATTTCGTCCCCGAAATTACTAGATAGGAAGAATGGTCCTATACCCGTTTACCTCTTTCCAAAACTCACTATTCAACATCCTACCAACTATCCTTTATTAAAGATCCACTATTACCTTAACCAACTTCCCAAGCCTTCCATAGTTTCAAACGACATTAATTTACTTCACTTATTCAAGTTTAAGTTTAAAATCAAATTTTGAATTATCAAAATTTCTCAAAATTTTTCTAACTCCCTAGATTCCCAAATTTTTTTGCCAGCGTCTCCTTTGCGTGGCTAGCTCGGTACTACTACAAAAGGCCTCTACGGGCTTCCAAATTCCAAAAGAAAACAAAAGCCAAGTGGCTACATCAAAAACCCAATCCAATTTCATCTAGAAATTTAAATACGTTCCTTTTTGTCGGGCAATTCAAATTTATCTTTTAGAATCAAATCCAATTTTCTTTTCCCCTTTTTATACCTGCATATCTTGTTTAGCAACAATATTCAATCGAAACTTTGCTAATCATTTTATACATTCTCTTATATAGGTTTTCATATTTACTTCTATTCAAATCCATTTTTCCCGTTTTAATATGAATTCAACTTATTTCAATTTTGAATATTAAATTTTTATTTTCCATATATAACTGAGTCTTATTAGTTCCATCTACTAATCTATTTCAGTTTCATATTTAAAATCGTTTAATTGCTAAACAAAAATTTCTCAAAAATTTTCTAACTCCCAAAATTTTCGGAAAATTTTGGCAGAGTCTCCTTTGTACGGAGGAGCTTTTGCAATTTGACAAGAGATATAAATATGTATACATCGACTCACACGGTCGGAAAATGCAAAAACAGTTTATATTTCCTATTTTTATTGCGTAGGCGTACCTTATTTAGCACTTTAAGCAAGCAGCTTATTAATTTAAGCAATTAGCGCAATCCAAACCAGCCAAACGGCCTCCAGGTACCTGTACTTACTCAATTTAAATATGTAAGTGCCATATATGGAGAATTTATTAACATTCTACTTACTTTCAATAGCTAAACATATATATTACTAAACACCCAGCACCAAACACTTCCCATAAACAATTTACATGCTTTAAAGCTAATTCAATTTCTTTTCAACCAAGTCATATGTCGATTCATTTAAGTTTTAATGGTTCACAACTCAATTTCCGACGTTCCATCGATTTATAATCCAAACAAGCTCATATTCACTTCAAATGATTCAGAACCAATTTTATTTAATCCCTATTAACTCACAGGAATTTAATCACTTTTGTTTATGCCAAACGACAATCATTGTTATGCAATTTCGACGATATTCGCTTAATAAAGTATCTATTTTAGTTTATAACTATTTTAAATTAATTTTCAACTCATTTTATATTTAATTCCATTCCATTTCTAATTTATTCACCCACCATTCATTAGCTTGACACATTTCATCCTTGTATACTACTAGCCATAACCAAATTAATTCAATCCAAGCTTTATTTAATAGGTTTTCACCCTTATTCGAAGCCAAGCTTCCATAAATTTTAAACTTAAGTTAATTTACTTTAATTTATTCCAACATCAACTTAAGTTTACTTTTATTTGATTCTCATTTAATCAAATTCCATTAGATTCGGTTAGCTCATCCCTTTTAAATTTTAAATTCACCTTCCCAATTTATCAAAATAATATCCAAGGACATACTTAACTCATTTATACTTTAAATTGATATACCCCCGAACTTAAGTTCAGTCTGATAATCCAATCCCAATTACAACTTTGATTTAGTTTTCATTTAATCAGACTTCATCTATGTATCATTTAATTCAATTAACCCATTTTAAATTTTAAATTTACTTACTTCATTTACGAATTTATTTTATTAATACAAGGCCATCATCAATTTATTTCCATTCACTTAGGTTTTGTTTTGCAACTCAAACCATTTCTATTATAACCACTTCTCTTATATCCAATTTACTTGCAAATTTCATTAAATATTATTCAAATCACCTTTGAATTTCATTTGTAATTCAAACCATCACATTTTTCAATCCAACTCTATTTTATTTTTATTTTACAACATCTCCTCTTATTTAATTCATTATCAAATCTAACTCGAATTCTATTTACAATTCTAATTCATTTCCAACTCCGTTATTAATTTACAATCTATTTATTTTCCCTAAGTTAAATTTTATTAATATACTCAATCAAACAATTATTTAGCCAATTAGCTTACTTCCAACTTCTAGATCAATATTCGATTTTAATTACAAATTCACTTCATTAAAATTCCAGTTTGGATTTCCTTTTTATTTTCCCAAAATTCCACACTTTTATTTAAAATTTTAGAAATGCTTTTAAATTCATATCATACTTAATAAAATAACTCTTTATAAAAATACTTTTTTTTATGACTCGATGTCTCAACCAGTCCATCCTTGTTCTCACAGAAATTCAGTCATACGTTGATCAGGCGTAGGACTGAAAATTTATAAGTACTTGGTAAACCCGTTTTCAACACCCAGTGAAAATACTTGAAAAAAATAATTTTATTGAAAATATAGAAATCAGTTTTCGAAAATAGAGGAAATATCTTTGGTGAGAATGCTCTGGAAATCACCACCCCCATCCATGGTCGCAGTTAACCCGATGGTTACGTTGCCATCTCGACAAAATCCATAGATAACTGTAGGCCTCCGCGCCCCTCGATTACACCATGGAATCCACGACAGATCGCAGCTACAACTGGGGTTACATAGCTATCACAGCAAAAACCCATATAACAGTAGGCATCAGCGCCATCGAATTTCGCTGCCAAAATGAAACTTCTCCACTCCACTTGACCATAGATCGCAGTCTACCAATGTTGTGTTGCCTTCCCGGCAAAATCAATTGTAGACTGTTGGCACTCATCCTCCACACGATTTCGCTTTGGTCCCCACAGTAGATCGCAGCGACATCGAGTTACACTGTCATCACAGCATAACCCAAATGCCCCTATAGGCATCAGCGCCCTTGACTTCCGCTACCCAATAATCCTCAGGAACTAGTTTTGTCCGGACTCCTCACAGGATCAACTTTAGAACCCCCTTGGGGCTCAAGGCAGCACTACCCGGTGGCACTCCTGAGAAGTTCATTTCAAGGGAGCGCCTTTTTCTCCAGAGCCATCATCAAAACATTTTATACTATACATATAGTGTCTTTCAAAATCATACACCTAGTATGATCTCATACAAGGCTCCTTTACACAAAATCGATTATTCCAAAATCGATAAATTCTCAAACTAGGCTTTCCAAATTCAATATTGATTTTACCCAAAAAATCAAAAGCCTTTCCAAATCCAAAGGTTCTCAAAACCTTTTCCAAAATCCTCATAAGAACCATTATATATATATATATATATATATATAATTTTTAAAACTTTGGATCTTCTTAAACTTGTATAAAACTCCTTTTATACTTCAAACACCTTCGAAAATCTTTTTCTTCCGGTAATAGATTTAACAAGGAAAGGTTTATCTTATTTAACAAAGATATATAACTTTTCTCATTCAAATTCAAATATTCAAATTTGACTTCTCTTTCCAATATCAATTTTATTCAAATCCGTACGATGTACACATATCATCCGTACGCTATACCAACCTGATCGCTCACCCGATCACACAATTTCACTTTCGAACTAGTATCGTCCACCCGACTTCCTAGTGCGGACACTGATCTGGTTTCTTGATTAGAAACCGCCATTCTCCTTGCATAGCTATAACTATGATAGAGAACATCCAGAACCAATCAACATTCCATATCCAGGTTCGCCGTCGAAAATCGAGTGAAAAATCCCAACTCGGATCGATAAACTATCTCAAAATTCTGTGTTCGAATCTGGATCAAATCGCTATGCGAATTAGAATAATATACGTACATCCTACATATTTATTTCTATTGATTATCAGCCAAATCAATTTCCTTTCCATTCACATTTCCTTTAATTCCCATTGAATTGTCACTTCAATTCTTACCTCAGTTGGGTATTTAAACCAATTAACAGTTTGAACTCCGACCAGTTTTAGAAAATAGCTTGAAAATTTAAAAAAATAGATAAGTAGTTGAAAATAATTATTAGTTCACCAAATAGCTATAAAATAGTTAACTAAGTGTAAAATAGTCGAAAAATAATTGAATAGTTTCAAAGATTCTAAATAATTGCAAAATAGTTGTAAAATAGAAGTTAGTTTGTGAAATAGTTGAAAAATAGTAATTAGTTTAGGAAACAGTTGAAAAATGGTTAAATAACTCCAAAAATAATGGTAAACAATTATAAAATAGGTTAGCTTTAAAAAGAAAGGTTGTATATATTTAATAGCTTAGAAAATAAATTTATATGAAAACAATTTATATTGGAAATGTCAAGAGTCAGACTGTTCAATTCCCCAACTAATTTCCATTTAATTGACTCAATTCTAACTTGAATAACTTCAATTTCTGTTTGAAATTTTTTCCCAATTCAGGTTGAATCAATCTTGATTCCTTCCCCAATTTAAATCAAATTCTAGTTGATTCTAATCCTGTTCGATTTTAATTTTAATTTCATATTATTCCAATCAATTTGAATTATTATCAATTGAATCCATTTCAAATTCAAATCATTTCAATATAATCCAATTCAATTTCCCATTTAAATTTTAAACTTATACATCTTCAATCGCCAATCCAATTAATTCAAACCAAATTCGATTTTGAACTAATTCAATCTAAATCTTGAATTTAAACTATCTCGAATTATATAAATTCGAGTTAAATTCTCAAAGGTTGGTTTAACCTTTTAAACCAAATTAACGTTTATTCAAAGTTTTAAATCAATTTAATTTCTGAGTTCAATTTTCAAAATTCCATTTTAAATTATCTTAACTTATGTATTTCATAGTTCAATACAATTTTATTTTAAAATTTTAATTTATTATTCAATTTTATCTTTCAGTTTTGAAGCCAGTTCTTAAACAAGTTTATTATACAATTCAATTGTTGAAATTTATTTTATTTATACAATACCATTCTCACTTTTAAAGATTTTTATTAACAAAAGGATGATATCATCCAATTTATTTTAAAACGTCCATCTATTTTCAAATTTTAAATCTCAAACCCGTTTTGAGATCACACAAATTCTCAATTCAAATCAACCATTTAACTTTCCAAGTTAAATTCCAATTTCATCTTGAAATTTCCAATTCAGGTTGCTTTTTCTACATTTATTTAACTTTCCCAAAGTTAAATTCCAATTTACTTAATCCAATCAACCTTACTAAATTTGAATTCCCGCTTCAACTTCAAAATTCTTTCCCTCTTATAAGTTCACAACTTATATCGCTCAGGGTTTTACATCACACTTCAGGGAAAATCAAAACTCAACCTCCTAGAGTATATTTCAAATTATCTTTGATATAATGCATATCCATACATATATATACATATTTATTTCTTGGCCCTCCCAGCCATGTTCTAAAATTTTAAACCACCTTTGGTTTTTAATTCAAATCAAATTTTCAAACAACCCATTGTTTGCAACAAGTCCCAGTTATTTAAATAATATTTATTTATTATTTCTCATTACTTTGAAACAAAATTTTCAAATTCTGGGCCCAGATTTAGAGTTTCATTTCCATTAATTAAATTTTAATTTGGTTGTATATCTATTTCTACTTAATTTAATTCCAATTCAAGACTTTAGTTTGGTTGTATTATATTACTTCTTAGTTTTTAATTTCAATTATTAACAACCAATCACCTTAATATTTATTAGAAGGAAATATTGCTTTACATATCAAAATATATTTTATATAAAATCATTTAAAATCTTTTTATAAGAAAATAACAAGTACGCGCTCATATATATTTATATACTCAACTCATTCTAGAGTACCACGGACTCTATTAAATGAGTAATCCCACTAGAGCCAAGGTTCTCGCTTAACCTTCAGCTCTGATACCAAATGTAACAACCCGAAATTTTTGGAACGAAATTCCAGATAGTTATGAAAAAGAAGAAAGAGATTGGAGAAGAAGAACAAATCAACAACACCTCACATTCGCAGTAGATAAAATATAATATTAAATAATAACTATTTACAAAAGAATACTATTACTATCGATCACATTTAATATACATCAGAGTTTCACATACATTCAGTCACTGAATATATACAATTATCAAGATGAAATACTCAACATTTCATATCAGGAATAACATCTCATTAAAGCATCCAATACCATTCCATCATTCATATCTAATTTGATCATTTCCAAATTAACTCAATTTATACTACTGGAATTTCTATCCTCAACCATTTATATTCCTTCATTTAACATTAATTAGTTTCAAATCAATTAATCAACGATTCCTTCATAATTCACCTTAATTAATCACCCTGGATTAAATATTATTTTTCAGTTTTCATTCAAGTAATAACTTTAATTAATTTCAGGATAATAATTCTTCTTAACCAAAATCAATAAGTAATCTTAATTACTTCATGAATTAATTAGCTATTTAAATTACATTAATCCTTAATTACTTATATTAATTAACTCCTCATAAGTCCCATATTATGGTTTAATTAATCTTAATTAATCGAATCTTTAATTACTTCGTTAATTATATAAGTTATTGATTCCAATTATATTTCAATTTATCTAAATCTAAACTGATTATATTAATTAAACCACAGTATAAATCATACTTGATTTATCTCCACCAGAAATTATCACCTTTTTATTTATTTCATTAAATAAATTCGTTCTTCTTAATTAATCATCTTAATTTATCTCTCGATTAATTACACCAAGTAATTATATTATTAATTGCACTAAGTAATCACTTATTAAACCACCCAATGGTCACTCTAATTAATTTAAACTTAATTAGTTAACCCAAATTCATTAATTGATTTAATTAATTAGTTATTCATTTTAATTACCTACTAATAATGAACCACAAATCGTTACCTTTATTATCTTTGGAGACATTTACTTATTTATGATTTAAGTTTAAACAATTTACAACCCGAATATTCCGTGTCAAGCAACAATCAACTCAGGAATCAACCAAAACCAAAGTCATCAGTTTACAGTGCACATCAATCAGTTCAATCATGCAACCAAATATTTAAATTTAACCATTTAAATTTAAATAAAAATCCAACAGAGTGAGATTTACTCACCTTTGCTTTCGATTTGTAAATCCATCCAATCTCGGCTTGGCTTCATGGTTTTGACCTTGTATAAACATTATAATTTATTAATATTTTGATCTAATTTGACAATTTATTTTTAACATTAAATAAATTTTATTAACTAGTTCTAAATAATTGTTCTCATTTTTAAAATGAAATCTACCGGGGTAGAAAACTCTAAATTTAACTTTGCTATTAGTTTTTGTTAAACAATTTAACTTACAAATTCATACCTATTTAAGAATCCACAAATTTCAACTTAAAAGTTTGATTTAAACTAAATCTTTATATAACTCTACTGTATATCTTAAACCCTTCTTATTTTCAAACTCTTATAAAATAATTTATAGATTTCAAAATCTAACTTTTATAACTTCTCATATACTCGAAATCTTATTCATATATATATAGAAAATTGTCTGTACATATACTCCACTGTAAATAAATTTATAATTTTTTTTATTAAATGCAGAAATGGAAAGAAATTAACGAAACTATACCTTCAGCCACGCAATCGATCTCGACTCGCCCTCCCACTGGCCTCTCGACCGAAAATCAAAGCTGTAGCGTGGCCCTGCCAGAGGCCATTAAGCATCATTCGAGTTGCCCAGTGCCTTCCTTGCCTTCGCCAGAGCCTACGAGCCAAAAATCCCCTTCGTTTGGTCAACCACCGCAGCCCCACCATCACGAACCCACACCGAGAGGCCGCCGACCTTCCACTACAGCAACCGACACTCGAAATTCCACGCTCGATCAAAAATCGATCGCCTCCTTCACCTTGCTTGATCGCAAGGTAAGACGCAGGCCCCTCCGTCCCTTCCACCCAAAAGTGATTGTCGTCCCAACCATTTCACGCTCGCGAGTTATAGAGGAATAGGGATTGAAGTCAAAAGCCTCTCGAATTATTCCGGGTCGTTCGCTGTTGAAGAAAAGGGACGGGAAGATTTCACGTTTCCTGATGCAAGCGACTTCGAATTCTTTCCTATTCATAATTTTCAGAGTGAGGACGAGTTAGATTGATTAAGCATCGCCATTAATTTTAATTTTTTTCGGGCCTCGTTTTGATTTTTTCTGAAGAATCCAAGAGAGGACGGGGGATTATAGATGGAATGAAGCGTCCCGAGTACGCGTTGATTAATAATAATTAAATGTAGCAAATATCTCGAGTTGCATAACTCAAAATCCCAAACCCTAAATAAGACATGCCGACAAACGATTACAGGGTTTTACCACGTTCCGAATACAATGGAACGTGTTTCGGAGGCTAATTCGATCATATGCGCGTGTTACGAAAATAAACGATCAATATTAAATTAAATCGATTAAAATAGTTCGAAGCGTTTTGAGCTGCCACAGTCAAACGACAACTCCGATTGCTACAAAAATTGAAATCCGATAATAACTAACTATTACGGATCCAATAGAACTAGTTTCGTCAAATTCCGAGACTGTGCCTCGGAAGGCTATTTTTAAATATCGTTTTAAACAGTATAATATTAAAACTGAACAAATTATCCTTAAATTAGATTCAAACCATTTTATTATCTCCAGTATTATCATTATAAATTTCATAAGCCTTCAAATTATTTAAACAGGCTTAGAAATTTCAGATTCAACAATTTATGCAATTTTCAATTATTAAATTCAATATTTAAACTATACAATTCAATGATTTCATTATCAAGTAAATATTGATATCTTGAATTCAAGTTAAAATTAACTTTTAAATAGTTTAAAATCAATTAATTATTCCAATTTAATTTGTTAAAATTTCCGAGTCGTCACACTCCCAAATTCCATTTGGGTTAACACTTCAATTCTTATCTCAATTGGTATTCAATTATAGACAATTTGCACTCTGACCAACTTGTATTACGAAAATAGCATGAAAAGTTTAAAATAGATAAGAAGTTGTAAAATAGCTATTATTTGTAAATAGTAGCAAAATAGTTAAGTAATTTTAAAATAGTTGTAAAATAGTCAAATAGTTGTAAAATAGTTAGATAATTGCAAAATTGTTGTATAATTGTTGTAAAATAGTTAAATAGTTCCAAAAGTAGTTGTAAAATAAGTATAAGATAGTTTTGTGTTTTTTTAAAAAGAAAAGTTGTACAGTAATTAGCTAGGAAAAATAGATTGAAAAATAGTTATATTAAAACAATTTATTTGACAAAAATAGTTCAGAGCCAAACTGTCCAATTCCCAATCTCAAATTTCCAATCAATTTCCAATTTCCATTTCTATTTAAATTGATTCAATTTCAATTCAATTTAAATTAACTTCAATTCCTATCCCAAATTCAAATAAACTCCCATTTGAATCTCAAACTTGTTCAACTTCAATTTCATATCAATTTAATTCAATTCAAATTTTCCATTCGAATTTTATGATTATCCATCTTAAATCACAATTCCAATAAATATAAATCAAATTCAATTTGAACTAATTCAATTCAAATCTCAACTTAAAACCATCTCGAATTTCATAAATTCGAGTTAAATTTTTCAATGTTGATTTATTTAATCCTTTAAATCAAACCAACCTTTATTTTTAAATTAACAACTTAATTTTTTTTTAAACATTTAATTCTGAGTCCAAATTTCAAAATTCCATTTTAAATTACCGTTACTTAACTTATTTCTAAAATTCGAATAAGAGTTCAAAACTTTTAAAATGATTTAACCTTCAGAATCCAATTTATTATCCAATTTTAACTTCAAAACCAATTCTTAACAAATTTTAGTTTGCAAGTTCATTTTTAACATTTGGATCTTAAGTTCAAAGTGATTCCCTTTTCATAAGTTCAAATCTTATTTCTATTTTATTTCAATAATGGATGTATATTACCTCAATCAATTTCTTAATTCAATTAAATCAATCCAATTCATAGTTTCATGGATTATTAATAACAACATGATGATATTAAGATAAGTCAAAATAAATAAATAAATATCCAAATTCTATAAAACATTCATCAATAACATCCATCAATAGCACACATTACCCATTTCCAGATCTCAAACCCATTTTGAGATTACATATAACTCCCCTTTCAAATCAACTCTTTTAACTTTCCTAGGTTAAATCTCAATTTCATCCTGAAATTCGTAATTCAGGTTGTTTGTTCAACTTATTTAACTTCCTAAGTTAAATTCAATTTACTTAATCCAGTCAACTTTACCCAATTTGATTCCCATTTTAAATTTTAAACTTCATATTAATAATCTTCTCACTTACAAGTTCAAAAACTTATCACTTTGGGTTTTCATATCACATTCCAAGGAAAAATTCAAAACTCAACACTTAGAGTTCATTTCAAATCATCTTTAATATTATATATATCCTCATATATACCTATTTATTTCCTTTGCACACCAAGTTACACTGTAAATTTTAAACCACCTTTGGTTTTAATTTAAAACAAATTTTCTTTAAAAATTTCCAAACAACTCTTGTTTGAAACAGGCCCTTTCATTCAATTACATTGTAAACAATACTATCATTTTTTCTTTTATCACTTTGAAACAAATTTGAAATTCCAGACTTAGATTTTAAAACATCATAATTTAGATCATCTTCATTTTCAATTTATAAGTCATACTCACCTAAATGTTTACTTCATTAGAACATTTCATTTTGCTTAATCATTAACAAACATTTCATTATTAAACACAACAACAATTTTAGAATAATAACCAAGGTTATCATATTTGAAAACCAATTCACTATATATATTATCTTATTCTGAAAACATTTCTACAAATTTCGGATTTTAATTTCAGTTTGGATCCATTTCAAACTTATCTTCATTCAATGTCAATTTGGTTATATTTCTATTACCACTTAATTCTCATTATTTCATTTAATTCCAATGGTTCAACAACCAATTACCTTAATTTTTATAATAATTATAAAGAAATATTGCTTTATATATCAAAATATAATCTTATATAAAATTCATTTTTTTAAAACCTTTATATAAGAAAATAACAAGTACGCCCTCATATATATACACTCAACTCATTCTAGGGTACTATTGACCCTATCTTTAATGAGTATCCCCCACCAGAGCCAAGGTTCTCGCCTAACCTTCTACTCTGATACCAAAATATAATGATCCAAAATCTCAACCCCAAGAATTCGACACTAATACGTTCACGGTGCCGGGCAATCGAATGCTGGAAATTTCAGATTGTAAAAGAAAAGAAGAAAGAGGTAGAATAAGAACAAAAACCAAAACACCTCACATATGCAGCGGATCAAAATATAATACCAGAATAACAACATTTACAAAAAAGCTGTAATTGTTACTATTACAACAATACATCAGAGATATATACAATTTATCAGAGTTACAACCATTTACAAATATACTAGAAAGTTCTTTCATCCTGTCCCATACTAATATCACAACAATCTCAAATAGATATCGGAATACACTTCATACGTTCCTACCATCCAGCTCGCCTCCTGAGCTCCAGAATGTCATAACCTGAAAAGCTGTAATACCCGATTTGGCCCAAGCATTACATCAAAGTAGCACCCAGGTCAGGCCGGAAACTAGCGTGAGTAAACCCATCTAACATGAAATTATAATGCATAAAACTTTTTTTTAAACCCCGGGGTAACTCATACCTTACTAAAAGTTCATAACTTGTTATAGTCAACACCTATTCACAAATCAAACCCTAAGTACCCTTACTAAGTTCCAATGATCCTGTTACTTAAATTATTCCATTCCAGCCTATTGATTTAACATAACAAACTATAAAGAATTATTGTAGATTCTAAATCGAAGTGGTTTTGTGTATTTACTGATACCCGACCCCGGTCTCTTCGAATCGAATTTCATCTTAAAAACAAAGCTGTTTAAGTTTTAAACAATTCTATTTATATCTAGAATTACATATTTACATAGCCAATCATCACAGATAGACAAACCCTATTATCACAGTTCAACCCAAACATAACATATCACATAACATCGCAAATCACTTATCAGAAATATCAAATAATCCAAGGCATAAAGTAACATTCAATCATTCATAAGCAAGATTAATTAGTCACACCATTTCTAATTAATTAAATTAAATTAAATTAATTACTTCAATCACCTTTTAAATCATGCTTACCTAATCATTGATTAATTACAAACCATTAATTAATCATCCCTTAATTACCGATTAATTATCCATAATTACTTCCATTAAGTAATTATCCCATTGGTTAATTATCCTCAATTAGTTAACCTTTAATTATTGATTTATTTAACCTTAAATTACTAATTAAATTAATTAATCCTTAACAAGTTTATCCTTTAATTACTTACATTAAGTAATTATCATTTAAGTAATTAACCTCTAATTACTTAATCAATCTATCCTTAATTACGCATTAATTGATATCTAATTAATTAACTCATAATTAACTAAATTGATTAACTACCTTAAAATCATTAATTAAATAAATAAATTACTCTTTAATCAATTTATTAATTTAATTAATCCTTAATCATCCAAGGTCTTAATTAACCTTAAGATAAACCATTTTTCTTTATTTAATTTCTTAATTTTCATAATCATACTTAAAACATTTATCTTTATAATCAACTTACTTACTTAAATCATTAACTTAAGTTTAAAATAACTTAAACATTTAACTTAACAAAATTTAAGTTAAACAAATTGTCAAATTTCCATAATCAAATAATTTAAAACATTTATTATATACCAGTTTAAACTAAATTAATTTTAAATTTAAAAACTGTTAAAATTTAACTTCGGGTCCAACCCGTATAATACTGGAGCCTTGACCCAAGAAAAACACTTTCCTTCTTTTTTTTTCAAAACTTAGTTTAGTTTTAAAGTTTTAAACCTGGAAACATGTTACACTCATGTTCCCAAAGACAAACTCGAGCCCATCCTCAATATTTCTCGAGTTTTTCCCGAGCCTTCCTTCTTCCCAAAACTAGACTGAAACCACAGATCCATGTGCACGTGCGTAGGTCATTGCGGGTGCTCCGGCCACCACTGCCATCGCCGATGAGTCACCGATGACCAGCTTCTTCAATCCCGATGTAACGACCCAGAATTTTGGGCAATAACAATTTAATAATCTGTGTTAATAATTTAATTTGTTTGATAATTTTTCTTTATGATTTTAATTTAAACTGAAAAATTTATTCTTTTATGGTTAATAAATATTTAATCTGATAATTGTAATTTATATCTTTCTGACAATTTATATTTGATAAGGATTGTTTTTCAAAAGCTAATTAAAATTTTATTCTATTTATAATATATATAAAATTGACATATATTGTGAATAGAAGAGCTTTTGTTTTAAATTAAAAATTGAAGTTTCAAATTGTAATATATATGTAAGTATATGTTATAATTTGGATTGTTTTAAAATTTAATACTTTTCAAAATGTTAATTTAAAGTTTAATTCAATTTGTTTTCAAATATAAGATGGATATTTATTTTAATATGATAGTTTATAAAGAAATTTATCAATGTTTTATTTTTGTTTTCTTTAAAATGTTTGATTTAAATGGTTATAAATGTATATGTATAAATGTATTAGATTTTTAAAATACAAGCATAAGGATTCATTTATATTATAATTAGTTTTCTAAAATTTCTTTAAGGATTAAATTTATATTCACATGTAAGTATTAATTAATAAAGTAAATTAAATATGTTAGTTTATGTTAACATTTGTATTAAATGAAAAATTTATAAAAAAATATATACATAAGAAAAACATGTGTAACTATGTTAGTTATCTTAACTACACTTGTAAAGAAATTAAATACAATTTAATGACAAATGTTGGCAAAATGACCAAGTGGCAACATATTATTTTTAAATTTTAATAAATGTTTTAAAGAAGAAAACAAATTTTCTCAAGACTTTCATTTCTTTATTTTCACTTCTTAACCCAAATTAATGGCAACCTGTAATCTTCTTCAAATCTGAAAATAAAACCAAAAGCAAAATTTAAATTCCACAAAGCAAATCAAAAATCTCAATCTGCAAATCCAATCTGCATTTCAAAGATGAAGAATCAACCTGCAACTCTAAAATTCTGCAAATTCAAAACTGGAATCAAGTTCAATCTACAACAAAAATTTATGCATGCAAAATTTTCAACAGCAGTTTTCAGTTTTTATAAGGGCCTGGAAATTTCAAAGCCAGGAAAGAAAGATAAAACCTGTTCTCTGCCCTGCAAATTATAAAGTGAGTAAATCATTTTAAAAACAGCTTTAGTTTAATCTATGGTCAAATAATGATGCATGCAAATGAATTGTTGCTTTGATAATAAATATTTGTTTATATGAATGCATGATTTTTTATAAGTACATACTGCCTGTAAATGTGGATTTAAATACTGTTGTTCAAGCAGAATTTGATTCATCCTCTTTAAATCCAAAATCTTCCAAATCTATAACTTAATTGAATTTGTCATATAAATGAAAAATGTAAGTTATAGTTTGACAGTAATTTTAAAATTTGTTTCATAATTTTTAAAGTAACAGATAAGTATAAATATAAGATTCACAGCAAAACTAAGATTTTTGTTAAAACCCAATTGTTTTAAATTTTAAATCGAATTACATGCATGTAATCTGGATGGTAAATCATGAATTTAGAGATGAAGTTTGTAATTTATAGTTTAGTAATTCATTTGAAATTTGGGTTTAAATGAAATTGGGAATTTTGTTGATTTCTGATTATATGTACATTGATTCGTTTTGATTTTTGAATCGTAGCTAGATTGTAAGCTATAGATTTTAGGAAAAATGCATTAGAATTTTTCAGTTGAATAATTTGAAGGGAATTGCTTAAACTAGGGTTTAGGATTGTTTTTGACTGTCTTGATTTGCCGAGGCATTTGAGACTTGGACATGGGTTCGAGTTCAATCGCGTTCGTAGGGGAGGATGCTCGGGGACGAAGGGTTTTGATGGTGGGGTCGGCACGGTCTAGCGGCGTCAAGAATTCCGACGGCGATAGAATATGTGGATGATGTTTCTGCAGATATTCGAGCTCGATGCTCGAATTCGATTCGAGTGTGATTTCGTGATTTTGGGTTGAGGAATGAGTTATAGGGGTCACGTGTGGTTGTTGGCGATGGGCTAGATGGTCGGAGGGATGTGGATCGGTTGCGCACGTACACGAGTGTACGTGTGTGCACTGGAGATGGTGGATGTGGGGAGATAAAGGGTGACCCCAAGTGACGTTTGCATTTTCAAATCGTCGACTCGAAGTTGATGTTAGGGAATGGGTGACTAGTGAAGCATGGGGTTTGCTTCGAGATGTGCTCGGGGTAATTGGGTGGTTTATTCGATGATTTGGTTGATGTACTTTTTGTAAAGTACTGTGTAGATTTTAGGTGTAATAAAACTTGATTTTGAAAAAAATCAAGCATTTTATTATAAACAAGATTTGCAAAAGAAACCAAATGTAAAGTTAAAACTTGTTGTTTAAAAAGTAATCGATAATCAAACTTAAAAAATATATATATATATATACAAAGTAACAAATCAAACTTTAGGGTGTTAATTGAATTTATATTTAAAAGTTAAGATGATTTCTTTAGTAAGTAATTACCTTAATTAATTATGAAATTTCAATGTAAAAGAGTGATTTGAATTAAATCAAGGTTTAAAGTAATTAATGATTTTAAAACTGAAGTATTAAAATTTTATTTAAAAATGAATAAGTTAAAATATGGTAACTAAAGTGTTTGAAATTTTAAATTTGATTTCTAAAATGTTTATTTTCAAATAAGTTTTAATGTTATAAATTGTAAACCAAGTAGAATAATTTGTTTTTAAGTTATTAAAGTTTGATTGATTTCAAATAACTTAATTATGAAGATAAATAGGGTTAATTTATCTTTATTATTAACTTGAGAATACTTAATTGAATATGATTTGAAGTTAAGTAAAGAATTAATTAAGATAAATGCTTTCTTAATTTATTAAGGATTTTAAAATATAAGAAGTTAATTAATTAATTGTTTAATTAATTTTAAATAATTAGTTAATTATTTATTTAATTTTAAACAATCACTTAATTATGGATTAATTAAGTGTAATTACTTAATAAAATAATTAATGGTTAATGATTCAATGAAATTAAGAATGGTAATTACTTATGGAAGTAATTAATGGAAAATACTCATGGGAGTAATTAAGTTGAAGTGATTATGGGGTAATCACTTGTTGTTATCAATTAAAGAATTGATTAATTTAATTTAATTGTTTCAAAGTTAATTAATTATGAAGTGATTAATTAATTAAAGAATTATTTAATGATGGAATTAATTATTTGTTAAGTAATTAATTAAGAGATTAATTAAGATTTCTTAATGAAAGTAATTAGAGATAATTACTTATTAAGAGTTAATTACTTAATTATTGTAGTTAATTAATTAATGTGATTAATTAATTAATAAATGAGATTAATTTAAGATTAATCACTAAGGGTAATTAATTAAATTTTAAATAATTAATAAAGTAATTAATTAAGGATTTATTTATTAATGTAATTATTTAATAATTACTTAATGAAGTAATTAAAGATTAATTAATTAGAATAATTAATCAAATATTTATATAATTAATTAAGAAGTTAACTAATTAAGATAAGTAATTACAAATTGTTAATTACTAATTATGATTAATGAGTTGATTAATTATAAGTTAATTAGTTAATAAATTAAGGTAATTATTAAATTAATAAGGGTCATTAATTAGTGTGATTAATGATATTAATCAAGGTTGATTAATATAAGTGATTTATTTAAATGTGATTAATTAATTGTAATTAATTAAGAATTAATGTAATTAATTATAGTTAATTAATTAATGAATGGTCACTAATTATTGTAATTAATGATAGTAATTAAAGGATAATTACTGTATATGGTTAAGGATAATTACTTGATTGTAATTATAGTATAGTTCATCAAGGAAGATTAATTAAGGAAAATCATTAGAGATGATAAATATTTTTGGAATAATAATGAATGAAGAAGGATTATGGTAATCAAATTGATTAGGAGATAATCAATTCTGTTTGGATGATTGATTAATATGGGTTGATTGATTAATATTGGTTAATTGATTGATATTGGATGATCAATATTTGGAGATTGGTATTGTATGATTGGTTGATATTGGATGTTTGATATTGGTTTGATACTGGATGATTTGGTTATATCTGTTATGTGATATGCTGCTTTGTGAAGATGAATATTGATATGAATTATCTCTTGTAATAATATGATTCATCTATCTGTTTATATATCATCCTGAATATAAGTTAAACTGTTTAAATCCTTAAGTACAACTTGGACTTTAAAATGGCGTTTGGTTTCGGTGAGACCGGAATCGCGTTTCCATATTTGGATATCCGAAAACCACATCGATTCCAATTAAACGTTAAGACGTGAATCCAAGTGGAGCAAGTGAAGACTCGAGGTGTAAGGGCTATACGTCAGTATAACTCTGTGGGTGATTCCGTAATGAGTTTGACGGAATAGTGCTTATAGATTCGAGATGGTGAATCAGAGTGCAAGGGCTATGGTCGTTGATTCTGAGGGTGATTCCAATAATGAGTGCAACGAGATAGTGCCTTCGGTTTCGTTCGAACCCGGAACGAACTTGTATGGATTGAATTCTTTCAGCACATCGTCAGGTGGACGATGAGCATTCTAAGATAAAGGTGTTCTATAAAGGTAATCGTAACCTCAAGCCTCATCAACCGAAAATGGCTAAAACAGGGGAGGTGCAGCAAGGCTTCGTGGGTAGCCCCCACTCGAGAGTGAGATTTACCCCTGTCTAGAGGTCCCTTTCTAATTCGGCTTAGTGTGTGGTTGGTCGCGCCAACTACGAGGTGGTCTTGTTCGGGACTGTCCAGTAAGGGATGGTTCCGGCCTTGTGTTGCAGGGGAGTGGGAGTACTCCTCGGTACGTTGATCTAGGCCACGTACTGTGACAGGCGGTACCCCAGTAGCCCTGCCATTGTATGGAATCCAAAATCCAATAAGTGCCTGTACGGTTTTGATTGTGCCCAACTATGTTGGAACGTGAGATGTAAGCATTCCAGCTATTTCTGTATTTTATTTTGAAAACCCTAGACACTATTATAATATCACTGGATTTACTATCAAACGTTTTGGTTAGCGTAAGGTAAAAACTTTTCCATGTTTATGTGTGGGAAGTCTTACGTGATACCTTTTCTTTTCAAAGGTTTTTCTAAATTTAAGCAACTTTAACCCGTTTACTCACACCAGACCCCTGTCTGACCCGAGTGTTTATTTTCTGTTTTATTAAACTCTTGGGTACTCATATTATGTATGAGTAGTCAAGTGAATCAGGTTTACTTGATGAATTATGGAGGAGATATGGAGCCGGAGGCTTCGACGTGTAGATATATATTGATTCCGCTGTGTTTGTTGTATCTGTTTCCTGTATACTTGAATTGTATAGTTAGACAGAAGTCTATAACTGTCTATTATCTGTTGTTTAAGTTGTGTACTCTGATGTAATGAGATATTATGTAATATTTTTGAGATATATTATATTTTATTCGTTCCGCTGTGAGTTCTCTGATGTTGTTTGTTTTCTTCTTTCTCTTTCTTTTCTTCTTCTATCCCTTTCTTTCTTCATGATGATGCGATTTTCTGGGAGTAGAAAGTCGGGTCGTCTCATCTTGGTATCAGAGCATTAGGCTGAGTGAATACCTAGGCTCTGAAATATGTCTTCCTTTAGGAAGCGTTAGGTTTAGTGAATACCTAGGCTCTGTAGTAGTATCTTTCTTGAGAGAGCGTACTTGTAATTTATATATATAACTATATATATATATATATATATCTACCTAATTTGTTGGGTTATCTATTTGGATTTTCCAACGTAAGTTATAGAGGTGGATAGATGGAGTAGTGGTGTGTGTGTGTAACACGACTACCACTGATGGAAGAGGTTCCATATGTTTAAGGTTGGAAGTTTTTGTCGAGACCATAGACCTATTACCGTCTCGAGTAAGATTTGTAGTTTGGAATACGGATTTCTCTGATATCCGAAGAAAATCTTTTTAAAGATTCGGAGTTTGTCTTTTAAGTGTAAGTTTGGATTTCGCTCAGGTAAGCGAATTTTTCTAGTGTTTGGATTTTTCGGAAGTGCAGAAATAAGTAATGATATCTTGGTAACTGCGTGATGAGATGCAATATCCTTGGATATTTTCTGAAGGTGTTTTCTCTTGAAGCAGTTTTAGTAGTGGTTGAGGAGCAGTCTTTACCTGCTGCAGGGAAGATTTATTTGTGTATAAGTTGTTTGGATCTTCAGCAAGGAGTTTGGCTATTTTGGAATATGAGACTAAGGTCTATGAGTTGTTTTGGTTCGGCAAGGTCTCATTATCATTCCTTAAGGTAAGCGAGTTGTTGATGCTTAGTTTGGAGTCCGAGTTTCTTGATGAGATGTTTGCCATCTCGGAGGTCCGTTGTGTGGTTTGCTGATGGTTTTGGTTTTGGAGAAGCCTTTGGATTAGAAGTCTTGGATAGCCGTGGTAGCTGTGCAACTCGAAGTGTTCGATGTGCCGACGAGGAGATCGTTTAGCTTTGCTGTATCATCGAGGTAGAGTTTGGAAGCAGCTGTGTGGCTTGTTTCTCCGATGGTTCAGAAATCTTTGTGGTTCTCTTTCAGCAGTCCGGGCTGAAGGTGGTGATGTTTTCTTGAAGGGTTAACCTGGTTTGGAAAAGCTTAAAGCTATTCTAATTGGTAAAGAGAGGACGGTTTGTTTGGAATCCGAACTAGGTAGGATCGCAAAAGTGACTTGCGATTAGTTTGGAATTTATCTTGGGTGATCTTTTGTTTGAGTCTGAGGGTTCTCTTGTGGAAGTAAGAGCTACTGATGTAATCTGAAGTTTGGCTACATCTGGAGTTGAGTTCCATATTTTTTTTAGTTCCAGAAGAGATTTTGGTAGTTAGCCTGGTTGTAGAATGACTCTTGAGGAAGAGTTGGTGTAGCAACTCATATATTTTTGGAATTGGAATTGGACTGATCTAGCTCTTGAGTCTGGATTTCTGTTTTAAGGATGTGTGACTGAGTCAGAGGTCACTCAGATTTTTATGGATTTGATGAGCAAAGTTTTCCGGATATAGTGGATAAGTTTGTACTCGTGTTCATCCACAGTATTCTCATCTATTTCAGAATCAGAGTTGTGCAGCGGAAGCGAGGTAGCTGCTGTGCAAGGAAGGAAGTAAGTTCTGTTTGCTATTGCTTGAGTAATAGAGCTTGATTTCTGGATTTCGATGGATCTTGGAAGACTTTTCTGTTGAATAGGATCTATAAACTGCTTTGTTTTGGTCTAGTTGTTTCTGGAAGTATCAGCATAGGCTGAGTTGATTAGAAAAAAGTTTGGAAGCCCAGGATTGTTTGTTGAGTTATTCAGATATGAGATAAGGAGTTTGGAATTTGAAGTTGGAAACTTCAGAGTGTTTAAAATTCTCTGGTTAAGAGAACAGATAATTGGATAAGATTGCTTGGTTGGTGCTGTGGCATTTGAAGATTTTTTTATCTGTGTTTTTGATAGGATAAGATTGAATTGCCAGTTTGGATAGCTGGAATTCATTTTGTAACACGTGTCTCTGAGGGAGTACGTGTATGATTCATCATTGGTTGTTGAATCTATATTTCAGTCGGAGTTGGATGTTGAGCTGGATTTGAGAATAATCTTGATGTTCTGTTCAGATTGATGGATCTAGAGATGAGTGGAGCTCTGGATTTTTGGTTGTGTAGTTAGTTTGTGGGCTTTTGTAGAGCGAGTCTTTCAGTGATTTATATTTGGGAAACTCGAGATAGTATTAGAGATTTATTCTGATTTGTGTCAGAATAATTACTTAAGTTGTTTGTTTGTTTGATTTCTATGGTTGTTAGTAACTGGTTGTTAAGTATGCTTTTCTATTTGAAATTAAAGTCTGTATTAGATTATTAAATTACCTTTGCTTTTAAATTTCGAGGACGAAATTCTTTTAAGGGGGGAGGATTGCAACGACCCGGAATTTTGGGCAATAACAATTTAATAATCTGTGTTAATAATTTAATTGGTTTGATAATTTTTCTTTATGATTTCAATTTAAATTGATAAATTTATTCTTTTATGGTTAATAAATATTTAATCTGATAATTTTAATTTATATCTTTCTGACAATTTAAATTTGATAAGGATTGTTTTTCAAAAGCTAATTAAAATTTTATTCTATTTATGATATATATAAAATTGATATATATTGTGAATAGAAGAGCTTTTGTTTTAAATTAAAAATTGAAGTTTCAAATTGTAATATATATGTAAGTATATGTTATAATTTGGATTGTTTTAAAATTTAATACTTTTCAAAATGTTAATTTAAAGTTTAATTCAATTTGTTTTCAAATATAAGATGGATATTTATTTTAATATGATAGTTTATAAAGAAATTTATCAATGTTATATTTTTGTTTTCTTTAAAATGTTTGATTTAAATGGTTATAAATGTATATGTATAAATGTATTAGATTTTTAAAATACAAGCATAAGGATTCATTTATATTATAATTAGTTTTCTAAAGGATTAAATTTATATTCACATGTAAGTATTAATTAATAAAGTAAATTAAATATGTTAGTTTATGTTAACATTTGAATTAAATGAAAAATTTATAAAAAAATATATACATAAGAACAACATGTGTAACTATGTTAGTTATCTTAACTACACTTGTAAAGAAATTAAATACAATTTAATGACAAATGTTGGCAAAATGACCAAGTGGCAACATATTATTTTTAAATTTTAATAAATGTTTTAAAGAAGAAAACAAATTTTCTCAAGACTTTCATTTCTTTATTTTCACTTCTTAACCCAAATTAATGGCAACCTGTAATCTTCTTCAAATCTGAAAATAAAACCAAAAGAAAAATTTAAATTCCACAAAGCAAATCAAAAACCTCAATCTGCAAATCCAATCTGCATTTCAAAGATGAAGAATTAACCTGCAACTCCAAAATTCTACAAATTCAAAACTGGAATCAAGTTCAATCTGCAACAAAAATTTATGCATGCAAAGTTTTCAACAGCAATTTTCATATTTTATAAGGGCCTGGAAATTTCAAAGCCAGGAAAGAAAGATAAAACCTGTTCTCTGCGCTGCAAATTATAAAGTGAGTAAATCATTTTAAAAACAGCTTTAGTTTAATCTATGGTCAAATAATGATGCATGCAAATGAATTGTTGCTTTGATAATAAATATTTGTTTATATGAATGCATGATTTTTTATAAGTACTTACTGCCTGTAAATGTGGATTTAAATACTGTTGTTCAAGCAGAATTTGATTCATCCTCTTTAAATCCAAAATCTTCCAAATCTATAACTTAATTGAATTTGTCATATAAATGAAAAATGTAAGTTATAGTTTGACAGTAATTTTAAAATTTGTTTCATAATTTTTAAAGTAACAGATAAATATAATTATAAGATTCACGGTAGAACTAAGATTTTTGTTAAAACCCAACTGTTTTAAATTTTAAATTGAATTACATGCATGTAATCTGGATGGTAAATCATGAATTTAGAGACGAAGTTTGTAATTTATAGTTTAGTAATTCATTTGAAATTTGGGTTTAAATGAAATTGGGAATTTTGTTGATTTCTGATTATATGTACATTGATTCGTTTTGATTTTTGAATCGTAGCTAGATTGTAAGCTATAGATTTTAGGAAAAAATGCATTAGAATTTATCAATTGAATAATTTGAAGGGAATTGCTTAAACTAGGGTTTAGGATTGTTTCTAACTATCTTGATTTGCCGAGGCATTTGAGACTTGGACATGGGTTCGAGTTCAATCGCGTTCGTAGGGGAGGATGCTCGGGGACGAAGGGTTTTGATGGTGGGGTCGGCACAGTCTAGCGGTGTCAAGAATTCCGACGGCGATAGAATGTGTGGATGATGTTTCTGCAGATATTCGAGCTCGATGCTCGAATTCGGTTCGAGTGTGATTTCGTGATTCTGGGTTGAGGAATGAGTTATAGGGGTCACATGTGGTTGGTCGGCGATGGGCTAGATGGTCGGAGGGATGTGGATCGGTTGCGCACGTACACGAGTGTACGTGTGTGCACTGGAGATGGTGGATGTGGGGAGATAAAGGGTGACCCGAAGTGACGTTCGCATTTTCAAATCGTCGACTCGAAGTTGATGTTAGGGAATGGGTGACTCGTGAAGCATGGGGTTTGCTTCGAGACGTGCTCGGGGTAATTGGGTGGTTTATTCGATGATTTGGTTGTTGTACTTTTTGTAAAGTACTGTGTAGATTTCAGGTGCAATAAAACTTGATTTTGAAAAAAATCAAGCATTTTATTATAAACAAGATTTGTAAAAGAAACCAAATGTAAAGTTAAAACTTGTTGTTTAAAAAGCAATCGATAATCAAACTTAAAAAGTATATATATATATATACACAAAGTAACAAATCAAACTTTAGGGTGTTAATTGAATTTATATTTAAAAGTTAAGATGATTTCTTTAGTAAGTAATTACCTTAATTAATTATGAAATTTCAATGTAAAAGTGTGATTTGAATTAAATCAAGGTTTAAAGTAATTAATGATTTTAAAACTGAAGTATTAAAATTTTATTTAAAAATGAATAAGTTAAAATATGGTAACTAAAGTGTTTGAAATTTTAAATTTGATTTCTAAAATGTTTATTTTCAAACAAGTTTTAATGTTATAAATTGTAAACCAAATAGAATAATTTGTTTTTAAGTTATTAAAATTTGATTAATTTCAAATAACTCAATTATGAAGATAAATAGGGTTAATTTGTCTTTATTATTAACTTGAGAATATTTAATTGAATATGATTTGAAATTAAGTAAAGAATTAATTAAGATAAATGCTTTCTTAATTTATTAAGGATTTTAAAATATAAGAAGTTAATTAATTAATTGTTTAATTAATTTTAAATAATCAGTTAATTATTTATTTAATTTTAAACAATCACTTAATTATGGATTAATTAAGTGTAATTACTTAATAAAATAATTAATGGTTAATTATTGAATGAAATTAAGAATGGTAATTACTTATGGAAGTAATTAATGGAAAATACTCATGGGAGTAATTAAGTTGAAGTGATTATGGGGTAATCACTTGTTGTTATCAATTAAAGAATTGATTAATTTAATTGTTTTAAAGTTAATTAATTATGAAGTGATTAATTAATTAAAGAATTATTTAATGATGGAATTAATTATTTGTTAAGTAATTAATTAAGAGATTAATTAAGATTTCTTAATGAAAGTAATTAGAGATAATTACTTATTACGAGTTAATTACTTAACTATTGTAGTTAATTAATAAATGAGATTAATTTAAGATTAATCACTAAGGGTAATTAATTAAATTTTAAATAATTAATAAAGTAATTAATTAAGGATTTATTTATTAATGTAATTATTTAATAATTACTTAATGAAGTAATTAAAGATTAATTAATTAGAATAATTAATCAAAGATTTATATAATTAATTAAGAAGTTAACTAATTAAGATAAGTAATTAAAAATTGTTAATTACTAATTATGATTAATGAGTTGATTAATTATAAGTTAATTAGTTAATAAATTAAGGTAATTATTAAATTAATAAGGGTCATTAATTAGTGTGATTAATGATATTAATCAAGGTTGATTAATATAAGTGATTTATTTAAATGTGATTAATTAATTGTAATTAATTAAGAATTAATGTAATTAATTATAGTTAATTAATTAATGAATGATCACTAATTATTGTAATTAATGATAGTAATTAAAGGATAATTACTGTATATGGTTAAGGATAATTACTTGATTGTAATTAAAGTATAGTTCATCAAGGAAGATTAATTAAGGAAAATCATTAGAGATGATAAATATTTTTGGAATAATAATGAATGAAGAAGGATTATGGTAATCAAATTGATTAGGAGATAATCAATTCTGTTTGGATGATTGATTAATATGGGTTGATTGATTAATATTGGTTAATTGATTGATATTGGATGATCAATATTTGGAGATTGATATTGTATGATTGGTTGATATTGGATGTTTGATATTGGTTTGATACTGGATGATTTGGTTATATCTGTTATGTGATATGCTGCTTTGCGAAGATGAATATTGATATGAATTATTCTCTTGTAATAATATGATTCATCTATCTGTTTATATATCATCCTGAATATAAGTTAAACTGTTTAAACCCTTAAGTACAACTTGGACATTAAAATGGCGTTTGGTTTCGGTGAGACCGGGATCGGGTTTCCATATTTGGATATCCGAAAACCACATCGATTCCAATTAAACGTTAGGACGTGAATCCAAGTGGAGCAAGTGAAGACTCGAGGTGTAAGGGCTATACGTCAGTATAACTCTGTGGGTGATTCCGTAATGAGTTTGACGGAATGGTGCTTATAGATTCGAGATGGTGAATCAGAGTGCAAGGGCTATGGTCGTTGATTCTGAGGGTGATTCCAATAATGAGTGCAACGAGATAGTGCCTTCGGTTTCATTCAAACCCGGAACGAACTTGTATGGATTGAATGCTTTCAGCACATCGTCAGGTGGACGATGAGCATTCTAAGATAAAGGTGTTCTATAAAGGTATTCGTTACCTCAAGCCTCATCAACCGAAAATGGCTAAAACAGGGGAGGTGCAGCAAGGCTTCGTGGGTAGCCCCCACTCGAGAGTGAGATTTACCCCTGTCTAGAGGTCCCTTTCTAATTCGGCTTAGTGTGTGGTTGGTCGCGCCAACTATGGGGTGGTCTTGTTCGGGACTTTCCAGTAAGGGATGGTTCCGGCATTGTGTTGCAGGGGAGTGGGAGTACTCCTCGGTACGTTGATCTAGGCCACGTACTGTGACAGGCGGTACCCCAGTAGCCCTGCCATTGTATGGAATCCAAAATCCAATAAGTGCCTGTACGGTTTTGATTGTGCCCAACTATGTTGGAACGTGAGATGTAAGCATTCCAGCTATTTCTGTATTTTATTTTGAAAACCCTAGATACTATTATAATATCAGTGGATTTCCTATCAAATGTTTTGGTTAGCGTAAGGTAAAAACTTTTCCATGTTTATGTGTGGGAAGTCTTACGTGCTACCTTTTCTTTTCAAAGGTTTTTCTAAAGTTAAGCAACTTTAACCTGTTTACTCACACCAGACCCCTGTCTGACCCGAGTGTTTATTTTCTGTTTTATTAAACTCTTGGGTACTCATATTATTTATGAGTAGTCAAGTGAATCAAGTTTACTTGACGAATTCTGGAGGAGATATGGAGCAGGAGGCTTCGACGTGTAGATATATATCGATTCCGCTGTGTTTTTTGCATCTGTTTCCTGTATACTTGAATTGTATAGTTAGACAGAAGTCTATAACTGTCTATTATCTGTTGTTTAAGTTGTGTACTCTGATGTAATGAGATATTACGTAATATTTTTGATATATTATATTTTATTCGTTCCGCTGTGAGTTCTCTGATGTTGTTTGTGTTCTTCTTTCTCTTTCTTTTCTTCTTCTATCCCTTTCTTTCTTCATGATGATGCGATTTTCTGGGAGTAGAAAGTCGAGTCGTCTCACCCGACCACAAGATTGAAGGTTCGAACTCGAAATCAAATTCGAGCTAAATGAACCTAACCTGGAACCAACTTCTTCGACAAACTTGTCGTACCGACGACCACTCCGACCACCATCATCCACGCCACCAAGACTTTAGCTTCGCCAGCCATCCACGCTCCCATCGTCTCAAGTCCGATGAACTCCGATTCACCAGAGACGTCTCGGCAACTTGTTTTACGACCTCGACCCATTTTGGGTTTCAAACCCTACTCCGACCTATCTTCGCTGCCACGGTGGCTAAGAAAACCACCTGATATTTTTCTCGAGCACGCCTAACTTCCTCCTACCTCCAATCGAGACCTCGACCACCCCGAGACCTTCGGCCACCAGAAATTGCTCAAATTTCTACTTTCTGGTCAACACCCAATTACACACTCGATACCAAACTAAATTTTTTGATTTTACCTTTAAAATTTATGATTTTAGATAACAACACAGATTATAAACCTGGAATCATGAATATTCAAGTCGAGGATTTGATATGTTTACAATTTCCAATGTCATTCCTAATTTCCAGATAGTTTTCAACTTATCATGCTTAAATATATTTTAATACTTAGTTTATGTAAAAATAAACATATTTTGTTTAAATTTCACAACCTATAAGGGAATGCTTGAAGAGAACTTGATCTTTGATCACGATTTTAGCTTGCCGGTTATAAAACAGAGATATGCATAGGGTTACAGACATGCACACTTATAAATCTATATATTTATAACATGCAAACCAAAATTACACACATGCAAACAAATATCACATCACATACTTACTAAATACATCACAAATAACCATTTAAAAACAAATGTTAGTTGTTTACTCTCCTGTTAATGATGTACAGAGAGCTTTTTAAAACAGTTTGAGATTTTGAAAACTTGAATTGTTGGAAGAAAAATGCTTGATCCTTGAAAACTTGTTAACTGGAAATTTGCTAGCTTGAAAACTGGAAATATGTTTTAAGACTGAGATGACTTAGCTTAATTTACTTGCTGAGATGATCCAAGCTTTGATTGCTTGATTAAAAGCTGAAACTTTGATGATTTAAGTTGAAGAGGGTGGTTGCTTGATTAATTTCGGGTTTGAGTATTTGTGTTACAGGCTTTTGTTCTTGATTTGCTTTAAAATGTTTTACAGGCTTTCAGTTTTTCTTTGTTTTAAATGAAGATAGGAAAAAAAAGAATGAGATAGAGAGTAGAGAGGTTTATATACTTAGTTTTTATCTTTTATTAATCATTTTAAAAAAAGAAAATAGGGACGCTTGTTAAATCAACTCACATTTGTCATTAGCATACTATAATTAATTTACACTTGTATTTACATATCATATTTAGCTTACATTTGTCATTTATGTTGTAATATATATATATATATATATATTTATATTATATTTTAAATTTAGTTTTATATTTATTAATATCTTAAGTGTATTAATAATTAAACTTCTCCTTATTTAATTTTAAAAGAAAATGATATAATATCCCAATTATGCACTTAAAAATAATTATACAAGTTTAATATATCCTTTATAAAACCCTTTAAAGACAATGATATAAAACTAATCTTATACTAATAAAAATCATATATACATATTATTTTTAAATCCAATTTATTTTTATGATTGTTTACATTTGAATTTCAAATCCAAATTCTCTTTAAAATCTACCTGTATATATTCAAACCAATACTTGTTTTATTTAACTATGAAAAGAATAAATCTTTAGACTTTTATAAATAATTTATAAAAGAAGATTATTACATATTTATCTGCCTAAAATTCCAGGATATCACATTTTATTATCAGATTTATTTGTTCAACTTAACAATCAGTGTTTTTCAATTGTTAAATCAGATAATTATCCAATTACCTGATGCCTAAAAATCCGGGTTATCACAACGAGTATTGTCATATATTTATTTATTATGCTTTATTCATTACCCTATGTATATTAACAATTTTAGTCGATATACATGGCTATAAGTGGGTATGTGTGTTTTTTCCTATTTCTAACTCATTAATTTTTACGCTTGGGAATTTAAGAACATACACTTATGTATACATTCTGTAAAGAACATTCATTTCCACAATTTAATATATTAGAGCTATACTTCCCAAAATTGATTACCATTATAACTTTCCATAAATTATCTAAAAGTAGGACTTTGCCACGTTTGAAATTGAATTTATTTCTTTATTTTGAAATAGACAGTGCAAACTGTGGAGAAGAACATCCGTAATTTACAGATCCCTTTCAATTTCATATATTACTTATTATTCCAAACGTCACACTTTTTATACTAGTCGTAGAATTAGATTATTTATGGAAATTTATATGGAAATAGATACAACTAAATTATGCTCACAACATTCCGAATAAATTAAAACATAGAAATTCACATCCTAAGTCAAATTTGGGCAATCCAAATTAATACTAACAATTACAACCCAATTGTCGTAAATTTGGAATTTCATCATATAGTGTAATAACCCGTACCTTAATGGGTCCAAATTTCAACTAAATTGAAAACTTAAGTCCATTAGGGCATAAAGAATTAGTGTTGGTATCTTTAATAAACATAAGTATGTTAAAGAGCTATGTAAATAAACTCACTATGGAATAAAAAATTATAGTAGCATATACATACCGACGAAGGCTACTACCTTGGAATCAATAGTATTCCTTGGATATCTAGTTCCCTTATCACTGCCAAGCATGAATGAGAAGACTTCTCCATCTATCATTCTTGTTATGCTTTAGTAGCATGTCCCTTTAAATATATCATGTGGGTTGTAATGAGGAGGGGGATCAGAATAACATTCTAGGGATCGAAATACATACTTTATCCATAACACTACTCTATGGCGATTGATTTCTATGTAAGTGTTAGGTCTATTATTCATGTCTTACCTGTTCCATATGTGTGTACGGTATATCCACCCTTCTCTAAGGGATGTGTATGTATATAAGTTGTACTACCCTAAGAAAATCCCAGCAACTTAATAATTCTTAAATAGGAAGAAGGCAGACCCAATGGCAAAGCGGCCTCCCTGTAATGTAAACGCCAGTTAACCGGCCCTTAGCTACAAAGGCCGATGACCTCTAGATACTGCTATATAATTTAATTTTTTGTATTACAAACGCATATCTAAGACTTGTCTAAGGGTTAACTTTCCCAACTCTGACAAACAATTAACTAATTAAACTTTGAGGTCTCTGCCTATCTTCTACGAATTCTACACTAGTAGGAAGAAAAATCCATTGGGGAATAACCTAATTCTTTGCTAACGACCACTCGGGACCATCGATAGTCCAAGCCCTTATGCCATCCCTACTTCTGAACACTGGTTTATCAAATACACTAACATAGCCCCCAACCTCCATAGCCAAAACCCCATTTATACTTGCCTAATATAAGTCAAGGAAAATGCCTACTCCAATTACTTAATACTTCTTGGTAGAAATGAAACAGATCCCATTTCTCCATTAGGCATTGTTATATGTTATTTACGACTTCTTATATGGCGAGGAATTAGACCCGATGGCCGTTTAGTATCTTCCATCCCAAAGCAAACCCCTTTGGCATCTCTAAACGTACTAAATCATTTAATACTTCGTATTAGAGGCGAACTCTTGGTATATTTTCTTCTACTTATACGCGAATGTGTATCCCTTCCTTATAGACCCTATGATTAGAGATGTTCAACATTAGTATTATGTATACAAAACTACTAACAACCTCTAGTTGAAGGGTAAACTTCCATTGTGTAACTCTACTTACCTCGCGTCCCAACCTATATTAAACTAAACCAATTATCCTAAACCTAAATATTAGACTAAGTTCATTAATTCACGATCATCCTAAATATATCATTGAAGCTATATAATTTCCACTATAGAAATTTATTGCCTCCTAAATTTATCTATTAGTATTAATTTACTTATTCGCTGCAAACCTATTTCTATCTTATGGGCATATTTCTTTTACGCTTCATTTCCTTCTTATGTCCCATAAATGTTAATAATCCATAATAAATGGTCATTAATATTCAAATTAGACAGTCATTAATGATATTTTTATTTCTTTCCAATTCAAATTAATATGCCTATTCCATTTCCCCATAAATGTCATATTAAATTCTACAATCAATCCCATTAAATGCATTCATGGACCCATTTACCCTATTAATTGCACATTTATTCCCCCACTAATTTTGTAATCATTGTTCATAATTTTTTTGGAGTTACTACCTCTTTTCCATCATAACCTAATAATATACGTTTTACTATGCTATTAATATATTGTCATATATTTGTGACTAATTATGACCATTACCAATACCGTCGTATATTTGTCTGTTACACTTTATTGATGACCCTATGTACATTTATGTTTTTAATCAGTAGATATAGTAATATGTGTATGTGTGCGTGTGCATATGTATGTGTATTCCTACTTCTGACTCATTAATTCCTATGCTTAGGAATTCTAGAATATACACTTATATGTACATTCTGTAAAGAAATTCGTATCCACATGTTAATATATTAGAGCTATCCTTTCCAATAACAATTAACGTTAAAACTTTCCATAAATTATCTAAAAGCGAGACTTTTTCCACATTCGAAATTACAAGTAATTATCTCTTTTCTTTATTTTGAATAGATGGTGCAAACTATACAGAAGAACGTCCGTACTCTACACATCTCTTTCAATATGATATATTCCTTATTATTCCAAACGGCGCCCTTTTTATACATAGTTGTAGAATTAGAATATTTATGGAAATTTACATAGGAGTATTTACAACTAAATTTACCAATAATGCTAGCGCTCCTAATAAATTAAAACATAGAAATTCTCATTCTAAGTCAAATTAGGGCAATCCAAATTAATACTAACAATTTTAGAATCCAATTATCATAATCTAGAATAAATTTTATAATCTAATTGACATTCTACTTTAATAACTTTAAGGATTGATTTCCAAATTTTCAGATTAGGGAGTATACCTTTTTATTCCAATTACCTAAGCTATAGAATATGTAGGCAAAATTTAGTTAAATCTATTCAGTTTAAACCTAAAGTTCAACATTCCTTGCACATGCATAATAATCAAATAAAACTCAACGATATAAACTTCGGCATTATATATAAATCATATAATTCCCACTCACCTTTCTGGCTTTCCACATCTCCAATTCCGAATTCATCCTTTTAATTCACTCCTTACTCCTTTCCATTCCAAAAATATTTATAACAATATATATATATATATATATATATATATATATATATATTTATATATATATATCCATTAGAATTATAGATCTGAGAGGAGATTTGAGTAAAGTGGAAATTTAGATTTATGATTATAAAATCTACCTTTTTCGTAGAATTGGTTCGCTCCATTTCTTCTTCACTTTTATTTTTCGTCCTTCTCCAATATACATGTATATATGTATATATATGTATGTTATATTTTATAATTTCTAGAAAAGTGGAGAGAAAAAATGACATAGCTCCGCTGCTTTGATAAAAAATTATGAGAAGAAAAGTGGACAGCTAGGCCTATATTTATAGGTGCAGGAATAAATTTTATACATTGGATCAATATTAATTAAATCCAGGCCATTACGACGAGGTTCAACCCTAGCTGCCACCACATTAACAGGTCGACCCTCCCCTATAGGCTGTCAACCGACCCAAAGAGGGGGTTGATCGATGAGATTCATGCATTTATTTTTATTTATTACCTTTACATTGCTTTTTAATTATTTTCGATTCGAAAACTTTAAACGATGAAAACTTCTTCATTCGAACTCCACTTGCAAAACTTCATATATGAAAGTTTCTCAGAAAATCACCATGAATGAAATGGTGTAAATTTCATGGTCAAGTTCCAATGTTTGCTCAAATTTCAATTTTGTGCCTTATTAAATATTTATTAATTCTTTTCAATTAAATGTTGTTTATTTTACGGAGTGTTACATTCTCTCCCATTAAAAGAAATTCATCCTCGAAATTCCCCATAGGTTAATCATGTAATACAACGCCCAACCATTCTAAACTATCCAACCAAAAAGTGTATAACCAATTTTGCAGCCATCATGTATAAGTGCATGGTGTATCACAATATATATGATACATATGCTGGATAATTCTAAATCAACACCTCCTATATGAATGTATTCTTTTAAAACAATTTTAAAAATATGATGCAAACAACCTATATATACTGGCAGTTCTATACGTATGCAAGTTTTCGAAAAACAATATATTTGTCTTCACACAACAAATTCCACATCTTTATGAATAGGTGTATGGTTCAACAAATTTTGCGTCCAATTCCTAGCATTCAATACATAGCACACAATTCCTAACATCCAAAATTTTGAAAATCCAATTTTTCTAAATCTGTACTCCTATGCCGAAAAGAAATTTGGATGGGGAATTTTACATTCTCCATCTTTCTTTTGGATACATATTTCGATGTACCTTGGAACTTTCTCTTTTGCCCCTAAATCTTTTAAATTTTTTTCAAGTACAGTTTTCATAAGGAGGTTTAGTTTTGGATTTTCAAACGGAATTATTTAAAAGCATGTTTTGTCTATTACCAACAAGGTATGAAAATAGAAATTCCAAAGTTAAAATAGTTTTTTTCCTTGTTGTTTTCTATGTTTGGTATACTGTCACCCTTGTCTGACGGTGAAATTCATATTCATTAACATGTTATCCTCCCTATATTAAGCATATGGCACTTGAAAATTGGAAATTTTCTCATTTTCCATTATAAATCCTTTTCCCCTTCAGCGAAACCTGCAAAATAGTTTGAAAATTAAATCTTTCAAAAGCATTTAAACATGACTTTTCAAAAGCATTTGAAAATAATTTTCCAAAAGCATTTGAACATAATTTTTCAAAAGCAATTGCCTTTCCATCTTTAAAATAAGTCAAGCTACATCTTGACATAATCGAAATTCATTCGATGAGTTAGTACATACGATTGACCATAGCATTGCACATTTAATCTTTGATTTTGAAAATCTTTCCTTTCATTTCAAAACAACAAACACCATATAAGCGTATCTATAAATTTTAGCTTTTAATACATAGGAATAGTGATCCATGGTTTCGCAACAACCCTTCCCCTTCCTCCGCTTGCTGGAATTTTTTTTTTCAAAATTCTAAAGTTTTTAGGATTCAAGCATTCTTTATTTCTAGTTACTAATTTAATTTTCTAATTTATTTTATAAACTTCCAACTTTAATTACATTCATCGCTAGTTAAGTGTTCTTATGAGATTTCCTTATTTACACTGTTTTCCAATATGCATATCAGTCAAAGCTCATCTAGAAAATCAATGCAGTTATAAAATAGGAACATATCTTATTTCATATCGTATACTTTTCTAATACCCAAAGGAAGACAGCTAGCGATTATAGCCTAAATAACCTAAAAGGAAACAATTGTTGGAAGCTGGCCTTCAATATCAACTGGTATTAACAATTTTATGGCCCTATCACTTCTTACTCAATTAAGATGGACATTTCTGGTGTGTCATTCTACTATCACCACATGCCTTAACTTATCTTCTTAGATTCTAATGAATAATGTCCATTCATTACTCCAATTATTACAACTGATTATGTGATAAACTGTGCATTTCCACTTATGGTGGGTAAGAAATAAAAACCATGCACATTAAGAATAACTCATTGGAAAATTGGCTTAGTGGAATTACTTTCCTACCACTATCTTGCCTTTTTTAACCTTGAGTTAACCAACATCCTTTATGTGTGTCTGCCATCTCATTACCATCTTCTCCAATCATACTACTATTTTCTTTCAATCAATAGTTCTCCCAATCTTTGGTATTTATTTTCTTTATCTTTATTCTTTCATGCAAGTATACCCTAGGACTCGCAAAAGTGTTTGATACCATTACCCAATCCTTTGATGGTTCTTCTTATGACTTTCACACATGTCTAATCAAACATTCCTAGGTTCACACCAATACTCCTTATATTCAATGGGGATTCTTTGTTTCTACCCAATGAGCATTCGTAGCTATTTTATTCATAGCCTTGACCTTTACCATATCTTGCCAAGACAATCATTCTCATCTACTCCATATCAAAAATTGGTTTGGTTTTCACCACTCTTTATAAAATTAAAACTTCACAATCATGAATTATTTAATCCAAAACTTTTATCTTTGAAAACATAAACTTAGAAACTTTTTATTTAATTCAAAAATTGCTTGGTTTCCTAAAGTTGCCATGAAAATTTTTTTATTCAAACAAACTTTTCCTTTTTAAGGACTTCTTACAACAGAAACACACTTATTCAAAAGTATGATTTTCAACTCAAAATATTTATTTACGTTTAAAAGTTCAATCATCGTACCAAACCATTTTAAACAAATAGCTTCTATAATTTCAAATAATGAAAATTGGAGTAGACAAGAATAACTTCTATTCTATTATTTTCCTACTACATATGCTATTTCTACGTTCAAATTCAATAGAGATTCTAATAGTCTATCGGAGACTTCTAAAACATACGCATAATCATTGCACATATTTATGGAAATTATCTATTTTTACTATGCTTTGCTCTAATTTCCTACATCATTCCTAACTAGATTACTGACCTTATTTTAATATAAATTCCTAACGCCATTCCTATTTAATTTCCTAATATTGCTACTATTAAAATTTCTCTTACCTAAATTTCCTTTAAGTGGCTTCTCCTTACATAGCTCTTTTCATCTTCTATTAGTTCCTCATTGACTCATTGCAGTTTGCTTGCCAACTGCCTTAGTCTTTGGAATTTCTTCTTAACATGAAAAGAGATATGTATAAATATATTTCAGTTGATTTTCTTCGTATTTTCCTTACACGAGAACATTCTTCTTATCTCAATTATTGGGCATTCTTACCCTTGTACTCTCTTTACCACATTTCAATCAAGTACCATTTCCATTTATCACCCCTTTAGAAAGAATTTAAAAAAAGAACTTCTAAATTTACCAAAATAAAAAAATTATTGAGCCAAATGTATGCTCTCTTTTCTATTCATTTCAAAAACAAAAAACACCATTACCAAGAACCTTTAAATCGAATTTTTTTGATCCAACCAATTTTAAACTCATTAGGAATTTCTAAATAGCTCCTTAGTTTAAAATTTCCTAATTATCTTCCTTTTTCATAATAATAAGTTAAAATAAATCCTCTAAAAAACCATTCAAAACGTTTCAAGGAATTTTTAAAATATTTTGTCAAATTCTTCTACATGGGATTAGACTCTGATATGGACTTTAATTGCCCTTTCTTTAAGACTTTTCTACTTTTTCCTTTACTCTTAACCTCTTCTATAGGAGTATATGTATAAAAGAATCTGGCTATCCTCTTGTGGTTATTAATCCACACTTTCTTATGGGAACTTGCTCGATCCTTTTTCACATCTTTCTTTCAAAATGCTTGCAACATATAAGTTCTTACTTTCTATTAGTCTGGATGAAATATACATCATCAATCGGCAATCCAGCAAAATCCACAATCATAAAGTAACCTGGGACCAACAAAGGAGACAAGTTCCATCCAGCGTTCAGGATACTTCTATATGGCATGCTCATGAAATTCTCGGTCAAAGCCTTACGGTACCGCCTCACCTCGTGGAGGTGATTAGGGTAGAAGCGTAAATTTAACTCAATTTACTGTTCCAACTCATAGTTGCTTCATCCATCTTTTTAGAATATTGTCGCAATTACTTTTATTTTTGGAATTCATAGAGTTTGGCATATAATATATATACTTACTTATAGGTAAAATACAAATGTGTTCTCTTAGCTATCCTAATTCATATCATCGAGTGACTGAAGCTTTGATACAAAATATTACAACCATCACCACAATAGACTCGAATTTCAACTAAATCGGAACCCAAGTGCACTAGGATATGGATCGTTGGTGTTGGTAACTTGAAATAAACATAAGCATATTAAAGTGTTATCTACATAAATTCACAGCGGCTATTGAACTAAAATAGAACATATGTCTCAACTAAGTCAACTACCATAGAATCAATATTATTCCTTCAATTCTAATTTCCTTGTCAGTGCCGAGCATGAATGAGAAGACTTCTTCATCTACCGTTCCCATCTTGCACTAGTAGTTTGTCCATCTAAATCTATCATGTAGGTTGTAACGAGGAGGGGGTTAGCAACGTTCTGATGATTGGAAATTAATAATTTATCCCTTACACTAGTTTATGCTGATTGATTTCAGTTTTAAGTGATATGTCTATTATTCATGGCTTACCCATTCCGTATGTTCATACGATATATCCAACCTTCTCTGAGGTATAACTCTCTCTCTATATATATATAAACATTGCACTGCCCAAACGAAATCCCTCGCCACTTAATACTTCTTAAATAAGGAGGAGGCTTACCCAACGACCATTTACTACAACAACCCCTAAGCAGGCCCCCATAACATAATCGGTCAACCAAACCTTAGCTACAAAGGCTGATAACCCCTATATGCGACTATACAATTTAATATTTTGTATTACTAATGCATCTCAAAGACTTATCTAAGGGTCAAATAGCCGCTCTGACAAATAAATAATGAATTAAACTTCGATGTCTTTGCGTATCCTAGACAGATTCTACACTAGTAGGAAGAGAACTTCGTTAGGGCAAAACCCAAGTCTTTGCTAACGAATGTTTAGGAACGCTGGTAGTCCAAGCCTATTTGCCAGCCCTACTTCTAATTATCAGTTTATCAACAACATTGACATAACCCGTTGACTTCTACAACCAAATCCCATCTAGACTTACCTAGTATAAATCAAGAAAATGCCAAGTCTAGTTAATTAATACCTCTTGTTAGAAAAGTAGACCCCATTTCCCTATTAGGCATTAACACATGTTATTTTGGACTTCTTATACGAAGAGGAGGCAAATCCAATGACCATTAAATACCTTCCATCCAAAAGAAAACCGCTTGACATTCTTAAAGGATCTGGGTCATTTAATACTTCAAATCTGAGGCGAATCCTTGGTAAATTTTTCCCTACTTATACGCAAATGTTTATCCCTACCCTATGAGTTCTAAGGTTGGAGATGCCCCACATTAGTAGTACGTATGCACAATTACTAGTAACCTTTAGGTGAAGGGCAGACTTCCATTGTATAACTCTACTAACCTCGCACCCAGCCCATGCTAAACCAAACCAATTATCCTAGACCCAAATATTAGGCTACGTCCGCTAATTCACGCTAGTCCTAAATGTATTATTGAGGCTACATAATTTCCACTACGGAAATTATATTGCTTCCTAAGTTTAATTATTAATATTAATTTCTTATTTGCTATGAACCAATTCTTATCTTATAGGCTTATTTCCTATGCTCTTCATTTCCTTCTTTTGTCTCATAAATGTCAATTGTCCGTAATAAATGGTTGCTAATATTCAAACTAGATAAACATTAAGGACATTTGTTTTATTCGTTTTCAATTCAAATAGTTATGCCAATTCCATTTTCCTATAAATGTTATATTAAATTTTGCAACCAATCCTATTAAATGCATAATTATCCCCATTCAATTTTTGCAATTTCCTATTTATTGCACATTTATTGCCTACTAATTTTTCAATTATTGTTCATAATTTTTTTGTATTTACTACCTCTTTTCCTTCAAAACCCCCTAATCCTATTGTTTACTATGTTATTAATATCTAGTCGTCCTAACTATCGCTAATACGAGTACTGCCGTATATTTATTTTTTATGCTTTACTCGTTATGTTATGTATATTTATATTTGTAATCAATAGGTGAGCTTATATATATATATGTGTGTGTGTGTGTGTGTGTGTGTGTGTTTATGTGTGTGTGTGCGTGCATGTGCATGTGTGTATTCCTATTTGAAACTCATTGATTTCTATGCTTAGAAATTCTTGAATATGCACTATATGTAAGTTCTATAAGGATCATTCGTTTCCACATTTTAATATATTAGAGCCATCCTTCCAAAAAAGGATTACCGTTATAACTTTCCATAAATTATCTAATGTGGGACTTTTATCACATTTGAAATTACAAGGAATTATTTCTTTTCTTTATTTTGAAATAGATAACCCAATTATGTCATAAATTGGGAATTTCGTCATAAAGTGTAACAACCCGCACCTTAATGAACCCAAATTTTGACTAAATCGAAGACCCAAGTCCACTAGGACAAAGCGTTGGTGTTGTAACCTATAATAAACATAAATATATAAAAGAGCTATCTACATAACTCACAGTGGAATTGAAAAAATATATTATAACATATATACCGACGGATGCTTTTACCTTGAAATCTATATTATTCCTTTGATATCAAGTATCCTTATCAGTGTCGGAAAAGAATGAGAAGGCTTTTTCCATCTACCGCTCCCCTCTTACTCCAGTAGCCTATCCCTCTAAATCTATCATATAGCTTGTAACGAGGAGGGAGCCAGAATAACGTTTTGGCGATAGAAAAATTACACACTTCACCCATAAAATTAGTTTATGTCAATTTATTTCTATTTAAGTGTTATGTCTGTTATTCACAGTTTACCCATCCAGTTCCATTTGTGCATACGATATATCCGGCCTTCTCCAAGGTATAACTATATATATGTGTATGTGCGTGTGTATAAACGTTGTACCGTCCAAAAGAAAATCCTAGCCACTTAATATATGTGTATGTGTGTGTGTATAAACGTTGTACCACCCAAAAGAAAATCCTAGCCACTTAATACTTCTTAAATAAGGAAGAAGCAAACCCAAGGACCATTTAAAACCTCAATCCCAAAGCGGGCCATCCATAACATAATTGCTAGTTAAACGGCCAATAGCTACAAGGGCAATGACCCCTAGATTTGGCGCTATAATTTAATTTGACATATTACTAATACATCTCAAAGACTTACCTAAGAGTTAACTAGTCCACCTTCGATAAATATATAACTAATTAAACTTCAAGGACTCTACGTATCTCATATGTATTCTACATCAGTAGAAGTGAAATCCATTAGGGCATAACCCAAGTCTTTGCTAACGACCACTCAAGGCAGCTAGTAGTTCAAGCCTATATGTCAAACCTACTTCTTAATATCGGCTTATCAACAACACTGACATAGCCCATCGATTTCCACAGCCGAAATCCCATTTGGACTTACCGAATACAAGTCAAAGAAAAATCCCACTCCAATTACTTAATACCTCTTGTTAGAAATGAAATAGACCTCATTTCCATATTAGGCATTATCATAGGTTATTTAAGACTTCTTATATGGAGAAGAAGCAAAAAAATTAATACTTCAAATTTAAGACAAACCTTTGGTATATTTTCCCCTACTTATACGCGAATGTGTCTCTTCCCTATGGGTCCAATGGGTGGAGGTGTCCTACATTATTAGTATATGTACACAGCTACCAGTAGCCTCTGGACAAACTTCTGTTATGTAAATCTTTTGATGTAACATTCCCGATCTAGAGGCCCAAAGCTAGCGCTACAGATGCTGTAGTCATCCATAATATTAACTTCTGGCTATAAAATATGGCTATGTTAAAGGTATCCATAATATCAGAAGCACTTGAATATGAAACAAAATCACAGATTTCAAAAACAATATTTTACTGGTTTCATTTCCAAAACATGTTCCATATTCAAATTACATAATCCGATAATCATCTCTCAAGTTCAGATAAAATGTAGTTATTACATAAATGCGCCAAGAGCGACATACGACGATTCCCCTTTGGTTGACCAGAGTACTATATATACAATACAACAGAATCAATCCGCTAAATATAACGGTAATTCCTAATTAGCTATCCGTTAGCCACCTTCTTGTCTCCGGAAGCTTTATTCGCCAACCTACTAAAAGCTGTAAACCTTAACCCTCAGCTTACTCAATCAATTTTGAGCACTCGAGAGTTTGAAGAAAATAAACTTCGAGTTAAACATAAAGCCTGGTGTGAACAATACTATACATCTTGTTTATTTGATATTAAGTGAGACCACCCCGCTTGGTGGAACCAGTTCCTCCTCACTAATATATTTTTTAAAACATATCATTTTCAAATTTTAATCCTGCAACCAAAACTGGTTAAATCTATAAAGCAATATCATTTATGTGTACATATCTGTTATCATATGGACTATCTATTCATACACTGTAGTTTTGTTTGGCTAACTACTAACCCTTGGATGACTCGGGCCTACCAGAAAACATAAAGTTCTAACATTTTTTAGACACTCCTCATCTGGATGATCCATCCATACTCACTTCTCCAGGTCTAACGGATCCTAATGGTTTTGCGGGCTTACCAATAACCTATCTTTCCTTTTTAGATTCCTTTTTGTATGTAACTTAATTTTAGTCTTACTTGGAACAAAGCCCTACACATTGGAATTTGGACTAAATTAGCTAGGGCTAATAACTAATGAGTATAGGGCGCACCCTACACCCGTCCTACCTAATCTTCTAGTCTGAGTCAGTTTCTTAGGGTTAACCGCCTTTTAAATTTTTGCTTGAAAACCTTTTCAAAATGATTTAAAACTCTAAATCATACATATACAAGGACAATATACTCTTTTCTTTTCTCAAATCACCTTCCCATGCTAGTTAATCTTTACACAAAACCTTGTAGATGAAAACAATTAAACTATTGAAAGTATCCCTTTCAATACAAGTAAAACCTTAGGCCGAAGGCCAAAACCACCTTTCGAAATCATACTCTTTGAAACCATTCATATTTATTCTTTCAAGCATTGAAAACATCTCCTTCAATAGCTTTAAACCATAGACATCCTATCTTTAAAACACTTAAACATTGCCTTTCAAAATCATTGAAAAACCTTTCCTCTTAGACCTTTCGAAAAAATTGGGGAACCACTCCTCAGAAACCTTACTTTAAACCTTTGGAAAGTATCAAAACATCAAGTATTTTGAAAGCATTTGAGTTCAATTTATACCATATGGAAATACCTTTCGAAAACATTAAAACTATCTCTTTCGAAACCATTTGGGTTCTACCTTTTATAGAGCAAAAGGGTCATTTAAAACATTTAAATCGAAAGCATCTCTTCCGAAAGCATTTTCTAAGTAAAGAAGTGATGGTGTCGAAACCATTCCTTCAAAAGCAGTGGAGAAGCGGCTTGGTTTTAAAAACAAGGTAACCCTTTCGAAACCAATTGGGGTCGTAAGGTAAAAAGCGACCATCAGGTGCTTCAACCTAGTCGATAGCAGTTATTAAAAAACAAAGGCACAACCTCTTAAAACCATTCTTTTAAAATCATTGAACTAGTCGAAAGTAGACCAAGTCGAAAGCAAAGTAGAAACATTTTCATTTAAAAGCAAAGTAGCACTTCGATCCCTTCGGAACCCCTGGTCGACCCAATACCTTCCACCTTTTGTCCAATGCGCTACATACCAATGTATATATACCAGGTGCATTGGTTTCGACCGAGGTTGAGGCGGGGTAAGGAGTCGGAAGCCTGGTGCCGAAAGCATTGAAACAGGAAAAAACATGTAGATTTGACTTTTTAAACTATTTCTTCGTACCTAACCTACCTTGTCTGTCAAATTATGATTGGTTTTAGATTTTTATTTTCTAAAAGTACTGCTGATTGTCAGAAATAACAGTTTGAATTATTTACAAAATACCTCTTCTCCTTTTTATAAATATATAAAACATTTAAGTCTCATACCGTAAATAGTTTTATATATCCATTAAAACACTTAGGAAAATTCTAAAAAAATTCTATCAAAACATTTGTAATACATATACAAATTTCTGACCCTAAACCAATATAATTTGGTCATTGTAATAAACTGATTTTTCAACGCCCGAAAGTCGACATCGATACGCCCACTGTATCCAATGTCGCGCAGTCGAATATCGGAAAACCGAACCGTTAGGGTTAAAGAAGAAGAAGATAGAAGAATAAACAAAAAACAATAACAGAATTTCACATTTTGCAGCGGAACAACATATAATAGATAAATGAATAATCTTTAAAACAAAAACACTATATCAGTTTTTACATACACCACATTATCAGAGTTATACAACACGATACAACACTGACAGTCATTACAACTTGACCACATGGAAACTGACTTTACACCAACCAAAATGCAATGGGTAATACATAGTATAGATGATACGCCTCGCCATCCAGCTTGAACTCCAGATCTCCACAGCAACTTCTTGACTTCGCTCTCGAATTACTGATAACCTGACTTTAAGCTGCTCGTGTGGAAAATTATGGGAACCTAGAGTTTAGAAAGGGAACAATAAACTCCAGGTCAGTCATGAGACTGGTGTGAGATCTTAAAAACAGTTATTTTCACAAAGAAAGAAAAAGAAATCCACTACGCTTTTTGGAAAATGAAACTACCATAAGGCCTCCTGCTACACACATAATGCAAACGCAGAATTGGAGGTGATTTCTTCTTATAATAGTCAAACATGCTTGATACGCAAAATCTGTTGATATTATTATTATTAGTGCATAGTGCGGAAAACAATTTGAAAGTATAATATTAATCTTAGCTAGCATAGGCATTCACACTTATTCCTACTATAGCTACCATATTCAATAGGAGGTTACCGCCACATTCCATAGCAGGTTATACAACTGAAACTGTACAGGACGCGTATTGTTTCTTTGGATTTCCAACAAATGGTCAGGCTAAGGAACTTCCTACCGCCACATGGGTACGCCTCTGAAGGACGCCCTGAGAACTTAATCAGCTCTTTGCCAACACAAGGCCGGGTTACCTCTGTATCTAGGTAACTACTACACAAATATGCCATCCCCCGGTCATTTGCAACCTTTATCCGAGGATCCTCAACCACAAAGTATAATAAATTTGTAGCAACCACGTATGTTAAATATCTGGGCACCATACCATGATACCACCCTCTTCAAGAAGGAAATGACATACCCTAAAGGGCGCGACCCTCATAACTTTGCCGCATTCTTCATGTTTTTAGCATTTTCGGGGTGTGAGGTCCGACAAAGTCTCGTCCACAAAGCTACACTTTTCACAAAGCCATGGATCAACAAATGATCAGCAGCACTTTGTATGCCACACTAGGAGTATATCACTAATAACCATCAACTACATAACCTCTGAGCTCATACGTCTTAGAGAAGGGCGTTCAGCTAAGAGAATAAATTCTCTGCCACCAACAGAAATGTATTTGATAGAAATCAACTTTATATCTCAAAGTGTAATGTTAGATACACATCCATACAAGTCCGTTCCGGGATCGAACGGAACCGAAGGCACTTCAAAGAAGCCCTTGCAAATCCGGATATTCACTAATCACGTTTGGAATCCCCATCACAAAGGGTGATAAAATCTCTATACGGAGCAACCCAATGCAGAGACAATCGACAGGTAATCCTTTCGCTTTCGAAAATACCTGGTCTTCAACACCATCTTCAGTGCAATCCCATTTCGTTGTATCATTATTCGGAATGGGTTTTATGACACAAAGTCCTTTCCCGGCTAATCCGAATAACGAGCGCCTATTTAAAAAAATAAGTGTTACATTCAGATTTCAAACAAATCACGAGAAATTTCCATTTTGATCTTTTAAACAAAAGATCCATCACAATCACAAAGGTTCGATGTGATTTTCGAATATCCGTTTGGAATTCGACCCCCGGTCGCATCAAAATTCAATTGCCAATTAAAGGCCAATATTGATAGTTTGTTATTTAACTATCAATCAATAATTCACAACAATCATCAATTTTCAAATAAATTTTCTCCAATTATTTATTGTCAACATATCTTCGCAAGATATATTTTCATATTTCAACCTTTTGAAAAAAAAATTCAAATCAATTTCCACATTTTAATCCTTTGAAAACAAATTTCAAATTAATTTCCTTACGCGAAAAATATTTCCAAACATTTATTCATTTCCACTGAAAACCTGCCGAGTTCAAATACATTAAAATAATTTAAACTACCTATCCAAAAACATATATTTGGAAACATAAAAACTATTTTGGAACACTCTATTTAAAAATATTGGTTATGAAATTTTATATCAATATCTTATATAAAAACTTCAAGTCCAAACTAGTGTTAAAATAAAATTAGTAGATAAAGTATAAATGTTTAAATAACCATTTTCTAAAAAATATATTAATTTAATCTTTAAATAATCACTTCTATAATTCACTAGATAAATCTTTACTTTAAAGATTTTCAAAATAACTTAAGAAAATAATTTCTCCAAATTATTCTTTTAAAACCAACTCTAGAACTTTTAATTTATATTTTAAAAGGTACTTTGCAAATATACTCGGCTTTCCAGGGAAAATACACTTTCCATTCTAAAATGGTTCATTCAAATCAATATATAAATTTTTTTAGATTTATTTTAAATTTACGTTCCAAATCCGTAAATTCCTTTGCACACTTTTAAAAATAAAACATTGTTTATTTTTAAAACAAATTTCCCTTTCTTTTATAAAATTCCCATTTTGGATTTAAATTTTTAAGTATCCACTAATATACAATTTTCAAATCGATTCCCATGTATTCAACACCAAATCATTTTTCAAATTGATTTCCAAATTTATTTCAATTACCAAATCCAAGTCCAAATTGATTTCTAAATTTATTTCAATCAACAAATCAATTTTCATATCGATTTCCCAAAGGTTTATTCTTAAACACCAAATTAATTTTCAAATTCATTTCTAAAATCTTTTCAAACACAAAATTAAAATCCAAATTTAATTTCTAAAATTTGTTTCCCTTTATCACTTCCAAACTATTTAAAATCCATATTTTAAATAAAATTTTCAACTTTTAAATAGTATTATCCAAATCCATTTATTAAAATCCTTCCCCATATTTTTGGAATTTATTCAATAGGATTTCAAAAATAATACTTTATCCTTTTGAAATTCCTTCTTTTAAATTTATCCAATTTTCAAAAATAAATTTACTATAACTTTCAACTTGAATTTTAAAAATCCAATTTTATTTATTTTCGTTATCCTACGGTACCAAAAATATATTTGGCTAAATTATAGCCTTCAACTATTTCAATCACAAATATAATCACACACAGACTATAAATAATCAACATACAACATTGAAACTAATTCAAATATTCGAGGAATCTAGTTGGATCCCTCCAACCTGTTTTCCCTACATCTACAAACGTTAGAACAACAATTAAATACTTATTCCACTTCGAGTTGGAATATCGCTGTATATGGGATTTATAAAATATCATCCACTATTGTGCGACGCATAGGGTCTCATCCGCTATATAACGTGGGAAATCAATCACTCTAAATACATATATAATACCAATTCCACTTCGAGGTGGAATATCGCGGTATATGGGTTTAATATAATATCATCCACTATTATGCGGCGTAAAGGGTCTAATCAATACAGCTGATAATAATTTATCATCCAAGCACACAATCAACAATTTTAAATTAAATCAGAAAAATCTGATTCAGTGAGAAGATCTCACCTTTGCTTTTGTTTCACAATCCATTTCCATTTTGACCATTTCTTCACAGTTTTAGACCTTGTAAAACAACTATATAATTTTATTAATATTGGAAATAAATTCAAACAATTCAATTCACCATTCTATAATTTTAAATTCAGCTAATAATTTAGTTTTAAATTGATGGTTAATTTTTTTAACAAATTTCCTTTTGAAAAATTCTCTTATTAACTAAAATAATTTAATAGTTTCACTAAAATAAATTAAAAACCAAACCCATAAATTAAAGATAAATTAGCAAAATTAAAATATGTAATTATATATTTATTTCTTTAAGAACTTCATATATAATTATAAAAATAACCTATATAGATTTCCTAAAAATCTGATTTATGTAAACCTCTAAATGCTTTTACAAATCCTTATTATTATATTCTTCATTTTATTAATTCTTTTAACCGTTTATAACTAAATATATAAATATAAAATTTCAATAAATAGCAAAATAATTTTTTCCCTTTACTATTCTGTATATTTTTAAATTCATTTTCAAGTTTAAATTGAATTGAAAAATTTGCATATACCTTAGTGCCAGTGTTCGATGCCGACATCGAACAACCCTCGTGCTATCGTGAAGTCGCGAAGCCTACCAAGCTATTCCAGATCACGACCAATCCCTGACGTCGACCTCAAATGCTCACGCGGCATGAACGCCGCAACCTGCTACTCGACTTTGGCCATCACCGCACCCTGGTATCACTCACACGCGACTTCCAATTCAATCGACCCATGCTCGACGATGATCCAACTTCGCTCGAGCTGTCGCCTTTACCACCGCCGGCATGCCACGCCGCCGCCATCCTCACGTGCTTGCGAGACACTCCTCTCGTCGAAAATCGACATGCCAGAATTCAATGTGAGATTCCTCCGCTGCCGATACCAGATGTCGCGAAACCCTAAAAACTCGATGGCGACCTTGACGCTAACGCGTGCGAACTCTATTGCCGTGCGCCTGCCTAAACACCCTCAACTGCGTTGACCTCGCCGTCGCGATTCAATCGTGACCCCTTTCCTTTTTTATATTAAATTTCGATCAGCCATAATGTTCTGATGATCAAGCGAATGGATTGATATTATATTTACTTTTATTTTTTTCTTAGAGAATTGATTGCGTTAACATTATTTTCTTTATTTCCCTTAAGCGAACATGTATTGAAGACAACTGCCAAATGTTAAAAAAAAAATGCATGTTAGAAGAAAAGAACGGGAAATTTATCTTGTAAAAATATTATTAAATTCAAACTCGACTTCCAATCGAGGCATGCCGCCCGGCGTTTATAATGCTATACGCCTATTCCGAACGCAATGGAAAAGATTTTGAGGCCTAATTTGGTCGTATGGAGAAGATAGCTTTTTGAAGCAGTTAAAACATTGAATTTTCAATTTAAATTTCAACGCGTTTGCTTATCGTACGGCCAAACGATCACTTCAAACAAAATTTAAATCCGATAATAATACACTATTACGGATCCAATGGAACTGGTGTCGTTGAATTCCGAGACTGTGCCTCGGAAGGCTATTTTTAAATATCGATTTAAACGATAAAGTTTCAAAACTGAACAAATAATTTTCAAATTCAATTCTGAAGCTTCCATTAACCTCAGTATTATCAATATGAATCTCCTAAACCATCAAATTATTTTAAACAGGCTTAAAATTGAAGATTCAAAATTTTATCCAAATTTCTATAATTAAATTCAATAATTCACTTGCCAAATTCATAGTTAAAATTGAAATTTAAGTTTAAAATAACTTCCAGATCAATTAAATATTTCAATTTCGAATGTTAAAAATTCCGGGTCATTACATTCTTCCCCCCTTAAAAGAATTTCGTCCCGAAATTACTAGTTAAGAATGGACCTTAACCCGTTTACTATTTACCCAAAACCAAATAGTTTTATCAATCTTGCCAAAACAAATCTTTTAATTAAAGAGCCGTCATCACTTCAACTATCTTTCCAAAACCTTCCATAAATTCCAAACAACATTGTTTCTTAACAATTCAAATTTAAATTTAAATTTAAATTTTAAATTTTCAAAATTTTGTTAAAATTGTTCTAACTCCCTAAATTTCGAAAAATTTCACCAGCGTCTCCTGCGGCTAGCTCGGTACGACTACAAAATGGCACCATGGCCCCTCAGATTCAAAAAGAGAACGAAAAGCCAAGCGGCTGGACAAGAAAATCATCAAATTTCATATAGAAATTTAAATACATACATTTTTGAGAAATTCAATTTTATCTTCGAAATCAAAATCCCAATTCCATTGTTTATAATACCTATATGCTATTCAACAACCATATCCAGTTTCTACATTCAAAAATCATTTTGCACATTCCATTACAAAATTTTCAATAAATGCTTCTTATACCATTCTTCACTTCACCATTGAAGTTATATACCCATTTTCATTCAATCTTGCATTATCAATTTCGTTTGAATTCAATTCACAATTTCAGTTCTATTTGAATTCAATTTACCTTTCGAATATTGAATTTTATCAACTATCTTTCATTCACAACTGACTCATGTCACTATTTTAAATTAGTTTCAGTTACTAATAAATAATTTATTACAAATTCCAATTCATTTTATCTCAAACCATTTTTTTCCAAACCTTTGGAAATTATTTTCAAACCAAAAGGGATTTTAACCTTTTCTAAATTTCAAAATTTTCAAATCCTTTCAAATTCTTTTAAATATTCCTCTAGAATTTTATTATAAATCACATTTATAATTTACAAATCTCATTCGTATATAAAATTTATTTCTCAGCTTTTGATTATGGTTCTATTTCTTATTCAACTTTCACACTTAAGTGATAATAATTTAGTATTATCTCTTCCTAACAGCCAAGAAACCATATACTATAATAATTTATGGAAAATTATTCCTTTTATATACAAAATAGTTTTGGGTAAAATTATTTCATTTACCCTATTTTAAAACAATATCGTGTCGAATTGTTCTATTCAAGTGTTTAGAGATCCCTATCAATAACGTTAATTACTCGTATTATCCAGAATCCAATACCAATCAACACAATATAAAACAATTTTATACTCATTAGCAAATACGCGCTCATATTTATTATTACACTCAAACTCATTCTAGAGTACTACTGACTCTATCTCTAATGAGTAATCCCCACCAGAGCCAAGGTCGTCGCTTAACTAAAGGCTCTGATACCAATGTAACAACTCGATTTTTCGACGCCCAAAAGTCGACATCGATACGTCCACTATATCCAATGCCGCACAGTAGAATGTCGGAAAACCAAACCGTTAGGGTTAAAGAAGAAAAAGATAGAAGAAGAAAGAGAAAACAATAACAGAATCTCACATTTCACAGCACAACAACATATAATTGATAAATGAATAATCTTTAAAACAAAAACACTATATCTGTTTTTACATACATCACATTATCAGAGTTATACAACACGATACAACACTGACAGACATTACAACCTGACTACATGGAAACTGACTTTGCACCAACCCAAATGCAACGGATAATACATAGTATAGATGATACGCCTCGTCATCCAGCTTGAACTCCATATCTCCATAACAACTTCTTGACTTCGCTCTCGAATAACTGATAACCTGATTCTAGGATGCCCGTGTGGAAAATTATGGACACAAAAAGTTTAGAAGGGAACAATAAACTCCATGTCAGTCATGGGACTGGTGTGAGATCTTTAAAACGGTTATTTTCACAAAGAAAGGAAACGAAATCCGCTATGCTTTTTGGAAAATGAAACTAGCATAAGGCCTCCCAACATACACTCAATGCAATGCAGAATTGGAGGAGATTTTTCCTTATGATAGTCAAACATGCTTGATACGCAAAATCCGTTGATATTATTACTATTAGTGCATAGAGTGGAAAACATTTCGAAGGTATAATATTAATCTTGGCCAGCATAGGCATTTCGCATTTATGCGTACTATAGCTACCATGTTCAATAGCAGGTTACCGCAACATTTCATGGCAGGTTATACAACTGAAAACGTATAGGGCGCGTATTGTTTCTTTGGATTTCCAACAAATGGTCAGGCTAAGGAACTTCCTACCACCACATGGGTACGCCTCTAGAGGGACGCCCCATGAACTTAACTAGCTCTCTGCCAACACAAGGCCGGGTTACCTCTATAACTAGGTAACTACTACACGAATATGCCATCCCCCGGTCGTTTGCGATCTTTATCCGAGGATCCTCAACCACAAAGCAGCAACCACAAAGTATAATAAATTTGCAGCAACCACATAGGTTAAATATCGGGGCTCCATACCATGATACCACCCTTTTTCAGAAGGTAATAGCATACCCAAAAGGACGCGACCCTCATAACCTTGCCGCATTCTTCTTGTTTTGACCATTTTCGGGGTGTGAGGTCCGACGAAGTCTCCCCCACAAAGCTACACTTTTCACAAAGCCATGCTTTGATCAACAAATGATCAGTAGCACTTTGTATGCCACACTACCAAATTGGGAGTATATCACTAGTAACCATCAACTACATAACCTCTGAGCTCGTACGTCTTAGAAAAGGGTGTTAAGCTAAGAGAATAAATTCTCCGCCACCGACAGAAATGTATTTGATAGAAATTAGCTTTATATCTCAAAGTGTAATGTCTGACACACATCCATACAAGTCTGTTCCAGGATCGAACGAAACCGAAGGCACTTTAAAGAAGCCCTTGCATATTCGGATATCCATTAATCACGTAAGGAATCCCCATCACAAAGGGTGATAAAATCTCTTTACCGGAGCAACCCAGTGCAGAGACATTTGATAGGTGATCCTTTCGCTTTCGAAAATATCTGGTCTTCAACACCATCTTCAATGCAATCCCATTTCGTCGTATCATTATTCGGAATGGGTTTTATGATACAAAGTGCTTTCCTGGCTAATTCGAATAACGAGCGCTTATTTTAAAAAATAAGTGTTACATTTAGATTTCAAACAAATTACGACAAATTTCCACTTTGATCTTTTAAACAGAAGATCCATCACAATCACAAAGGTTCGATGTGGTTTTCGAATATCCATTTGGAATCCGACCACCGGTCGCATCAAAATTCAATTGCCGATTAAAGGCCAATATTGATAGTCGGTTATTTAACTATCAATCAATAATTCACAACAATGACCAATTTTCGAATAATTTTTCTCCAATTATTTATTTTCAACATAGCTTCATAAGGTATATTTTCATATTTCAACCTTTTGAAAACAAATTTCAAATCAGCTTCCACATTTTAATCCTTTGAAAACAAATTTCAAATCATTTTCCTTACGCGGAAAATATTTCCAAACATTTATTCATTTCCACTGTAAACCTGCCGAGTTCAAATACTTTATAATAATTTAAATTACTTATCCAAAAACATATATTTGGAAACTTAAAAACTATTTTGGAACACTTTATTTAAAAAAATTAGTTATGAAATTTTATATAAATATCTTATATAAAAACTTCAAGTCCAAACTAGTTTTAAAATAAAATTAGTAGATAAAGCATAAATATTTAAATAACCATTTTCTAAAACAAATATCAATTTGATCTTTAAATAATCACTTCTATAATTTACTAAATAAATCTTTTCTTTAAAGATTTTCAAATAACTTAAGAAAATAATTTCTCCAAAATATTCTTTTAAAACCAACTCTAGAACTTTTAATTTATATTTTAAAAGCTACTTTGTAAATATACTCGGCTTTCCAGGGTAAATACACTTTCCATTCTAAAATGGTTCATTCAAATCAATATATAAATCTTTCTAGATTTATTTTAAATTTACGTTCCAAATCTGTAAATTCCTTTCCACACTTCTAAAAATAAAACAATGTTTATTTTTAAAACAAATTTCCCTTTTTTTATAAAATTTCCATTTTGGATTTAAAATTTCAAATATCCACTGATATACGATTTTCTAATTGATTCCCAAGTATTCACTTTCAACACCAAATCAATTTTCAAATTGACTTCAAAATTTATTTCAATTACCAAATCCAATTCCAAATTGATTTCTAAATTTATTTCAATCAACAAATCAATGTTCATATCGATTTCCCAAAGGTTTATTTTTAAACATCAAATTAATTTTCAAATTGATTTCTAAAATCTTTTCAAACACCAAATTAAGTTCCAAATTTAATTTCTAAAATTATTTCCCTTTATCTCTTCCAAACTGTTTAAAATCCATATTTTGAATAAAATTTTCAACTTTTGAACAGTATTACCCAAACAATTTATTAAAATCCTTCCCCATATTTTCGGAAATTATTCAATAAGAGTTCAAAAATAAAACTTTATCCGTTTAAAATTCCTTCCGTTAAATTTATCCAATTTTCAAAAATAAATTTTACTATAACATTCAACCTGAATTTTAGAAATCAATTTTATTTATTTCCAGTATCCTACGATACTAAAAATACATTCCGCTAAATTATAGCCTTCAACGATTTCAATCACAAATATAATCACACACAGACTGTAAATAATCAACATACAATATTGAAACTAATTCAAAATTCGAGGAATCCATTTGGATCCCTCCAACATGTTTTTCCTGCATCCATAGACGTTAGCACAACCATTAAATACCCATTCCACTTTGAGGTGGAATATCACGGTATATGCGATTTATAAAATATCATCCGTTATTATGCGGCGCATAGGGTCGCATCCGCTATATAATGTGGGAAATCAATCACTCCAAATACATATATTATACCAATTCCACTTCGAGGTGGAATATCGCTGTATATGTGATTTATAAAATATCATCCGCTATTATGCGGTGCATAGGGTCTCATCCGCTGTATAATGCGGGAAATCAATCACTCAGAATACATATATAATACCAATTCCACTTCGAGGTGGAATATCGCGGTGTTTGAGTTTAATATAATATCATCGGCTATTATGCGGCGCATAGGGTCTAATTCAATACAACTGATAATAATTTATCATCCAAGCACACAATCATCAATTTTAAATTTAACTATTTAAAATTAAATCAGAAAAATCTGATTGAGTGAGAAGATCTCACCTTTGCTTTTGTTTCGCAATCCATTTCCATTTTGATCATTTCTTCACAATTCAGACCTTGTAAAACAATTATATAATTTTATTAATATTCGAAATAAATTTGAACAATTCAATTCACCATTTTATAATTTTAAATTCAGCTAATAATTTAGTTTTAAATTGATGGTTAAATTTTTTAACAAATTTCCTTTTAAAAAATTCTCTTAGTAAGTAAAATAATTTAATAGTTTTACTAAAATAAATTAATCACCAAACCCCTAATTTAAAGATAAATTAGCAAAACTAAAATATGTAATAGTATATTTATTTATTCACGAACTTCATATATAATTATAAAAATAACCTATATAGATTTCCTAAAAATCTGATTTATATAAACCTCTAATGCTTTTAAAAATCCTTAATATTATATTCTTCATTTTATTAATTCTTTTAACCATTTATAAGTAAATATATAAATATAAAATTTCAATAAATAGCAAAATAAAATTTTCCCTTTACTATTCTGTACATTTTTAAATTCATTTTCAAATTTAAATTGAATTGCAAAATTTGCATATACCTTATTGCCAGTGTTCGAAGCCGACATCGAACAATCCTCGCGCGAAGCCTACTAAGCTATTCCAGATCGCAACCGATCCCTGACGTCGACCTCAAATGCTCACGCGGCATGAACGCTGCAACTTGCTACTCGACTTTGGCCATCACCGCACCCTGGTATCACTCACACGCGACTTCCAATTCAATCGACCCATGCTCGACGATGATCCTACTTCGCTCGAACTGTCGCCTTGACCACCGCCTGCATGCTGCACTACCACCATCCTCACGTGCTTGCGAGACGCTTCCCCTGTCGACCATCGACATGCTAGAATTCGATGCGAGATTCCTCCGATGCCGATACCAGATGTCGCGAAACCCTAAAAACTCAATCGCGGCCTTGACGCTAACACGTGCGAACTCCATTGCCATTCACCTGCCTTAACACCCTTAACTGCGTTGACTGCGTCGTCACGATTCAGTCGTGATGCCTTTCCTTTTTTCATTAAATTTCGATCGGCCATAATGTTCTGGTGATCGAGCGAATGGATTGATATTATATTTATTTTTATTTGTTAGAGAATTAATTGTGTTAACATTATTTTCTTTATTTTCCTTAAACGAACACGTATTGAAGACAACCGCCAATGTTAAAAAAACAACTACGTGTTAGAAGAGAAGAATGGGTAATTTATCTTGTAAAAATATTATTAAATTTAAATTTAAATTCAAACTGTCACAATTACGCAACTCACAATCTCGACTTCCAATCAAGACGTGCCGCCAGGCGTTTATAATGTTATACGCATATTCCGGATGCAATGGAAAAAGTTCCGAGACCTAATTTGGTTGTATGGAGAAGATAGCTTTTTGAAGCAGTTAAAACATTGAATTTTCAATTTAAATTTTAGCGCGTTTGTTTATTCTACGGCCAAACGATCATTTCAAACACTATGAAAATTTAAATCCGATAATAATACACTATTACAGATCCAATAGAACTAGTTTTGTTGAATTCCGAGGCTGTTCCTCGGAAGGCTATTTTTAAAAATCGATTTAAACGATAAAGTTTCAAAACTGAACAAATCACTTTCAAACTCAATTCTGAAGCTTCCATTAACCTCGGCATTATCAATATGAATCTCCTAAGCCATCAATTTATTTTTAACAGGCTTAAAATTAACGATTCAAAAATTTATCTAAATTTCTATAATGAAATCCAATAATTCAATTGCCAAATTCATAGTTGAAATTGAAATTCAAGTTTAAATAACTTCCAGATCAATTAAATATTTCAATTTCGAATGTCAAAATTTTTGGGTCATCACAGTCGTATTTAATTTTAAACCCATAATAGCATTTCCTTCACTAGAAAATTCATATAAATCCACCTTAATTCAGAAAATTATGATAATTGAAACCCAAAGTTATTATTCCAATCTGAATTTAAATTCACAAGGGAATTAGATGTCATATAATAGGGTTTTTATATCAAAACATATCACAAAATCTATGTGAATTGGCATAAATCATAAATGACATATAAATATACATTTTTTATCATCCAAAACATGGCAAAACATTTGCGAATAATTTGGATTTCATTCAAAAACTGAAAACCAATAAAAATTGAGATGTAGTCATTACTCACCTTAGTTTTGTGATTAAAGATGTGAGATTTAATCTTGATTAAGTGTTTTGATTCTTCCTCTTGAATTTTTCTTCTTTGCTCTTCCTAGTTATGGTCGGCCTTAGATTTATTTTTTTATCTGTGAAAAACGAAGTGAACGTGAGTGTTAAGGGATTAAGGGTTTAGGGTATAAGTATATGCCTTTTCCTATTCTGACCCTGCATATCTCCTAACACTTTTATTCTCTTTTTATTCTTTTGTTCACTTGTTTAACATGGCACAGATACGTCTTTTTTAATCACAAATCTCAATCCATTAATCATTTTACATTATTTTTATTTGATTTAACTAACTAAATATTCAAACTAATGTTATGATGTGCACGTAAATGTGCATATTTTTACCACCATATTTATTCTTTTTAAATTAAATAAATGATCATATTGGGTATTTTAACTGTTTAAACCAAAATTCATATTATTTGAAATTGTCACATATTCATTTTCATCCAGGGGAAAAAATGGTCATTTTTGTGCATATATTAATTTGAGAAAATTTAATTGGAAATTTTTATATTATTTTGTAGGAAATTACACTCAATTACAAGTGGGTTCATGAAGGAATATGCATGCACAAAATGAATACAAAGGAATGAAGATGGAAATAATTCAAAGTGAAGAACAGGGAGGACCCCACCTACCCACTACCTTAATGTACAAATTAAAGGCTAATGCACATGCTAAAAGACATTTAAAGCTTCATGTACATTTAAGTGGGGGGGTTATTAAAGCTAATGATAACTTGGCCACCACACTTCCTCCAAGGGCATTTTGGGTACTCCCCAAAATTATGCATCAGGGTTTCTAACTTATATAAATACCCCTTATATTTCATGTAGCCATCTTCCTCTTAGTTAGTTAGTTTTAGTTTAGAAAATAAATCAAAGTTCTCTTTTTTTCCATGGCTACTTAGCTATTTTATTTCATGTAATTTTCTTTTCTTTTATGCAATGTTAGTTCTCTTTTATTTACATGCTTCTTATCTTCTTATGTAATAGTGTAGATTTACCTTTATGCAATTAGATTAGTTGTCTTTTCCATTAGCTTTCATTTTCCTTTCTTTTTTCTTTCATGTTGCTTTCTACATTTGTTGATTTGATAACAAATATGAGAGCTTAATCCCTACAATTTAGGGGTAATGAAGCTCTCTAGTATGTAGATGCAACATTTTGATGTTTATACTCTCTTTTTGTGCTTTAATGGAAACACTTGAAGTGGTTTAATGATGTTGTTTAGCTTTGAATTTGATAGTCTATGTTGATCATAACAAATAGGCTATGCTTAAACAAACATAACACAAATTGTCTCTTCATCTAAATATGATTATGGTAAAGAAGTGAATGTTGAAATTGAAATTTGATAGCCTATATTTCTAAACAATAGTTAATAGGCTATGCTTAAAATAGATTTTTATTTCAACTTTGTTGTCATATATCATGAGAGTTAAATGTGTATTAGTGGTTGTGTTATAGTTTGATGGTTTATATTGGGCTAATTAATAGCACAAATATATCATACTTATGATAAGCACATCAACTAATTACACTAATGAAAAGAAAAGAGAGATCATAACTTCATTTTTTTGATTTATATGATCTAGAGAGTGGATTTATCTCTAAATTATCCCCAAACTCTCATATTTTTATCAATTTTCTTTTAGTTAGTTAATTTTCTAGCTTTAACTTTCACTCGACTATGGTATAATTTGATTGAATAGAATTTTAAAATCATCAATTCCCTATGGATCGACCCGTATTCGCCACGTGCTACATTCGTACACCGTGCGCTTGCGGTTATTTTTAATTTAAATTCGTTCGACGGTTTTCTAAACCGATAGAATTTCCGTCGACGAACATGTTACTAAAAAATATGGGGAGCTATATTTGACATCTCGTGTTAACCCGTACTAAACGAAACCAATTATCGTAGACATAAAATATTGGACTAAGTCACTAATTCACACTCATCCTAAACGTATTCTTGAGACTATATAATTATCACCATGGAAATTATATTTCCTTCTAAGTTTATTTATTAGCGTTACTTTATTTATTTGCTGCTAACCTATTCCTATCTATTGTATACTCTTGGTTTCGTTCTTATGACTTGTAAATGTCAATCGTCTGTAATAAATAGTCATCAATATTCAAATTAGACAATCATTAGTGACATTCATTTATTCGTTTCTAATTCAAATTATTAGACCATTCCATTTTCCCATAAATGTCGTATTAAATCATGCAATCAATCCAATTAAATGCATTTATGTTCCCATTTAATTTCTATATTCCCAATTAACTACACATTTATTGCCTGACTAATTTTGCAATCATTATTCATAATTATTTTAGAGTTTCTACCTCTTTTCCATCACAACCTCATAATCCTTTGGTTTACTATGCTATTAATATCTAATCATCTTAATTATGACTAATATGAATACTATCATATTTTTGTTATGCTTTATTCATTACCCTGTGTATATTTATATTTTTAATCGGAAGACGTGAACATATGTATGTGTATATTCATATATTCCTATTTCTAACATCAATTCCTATGCTTAGAAATTCCATAATATGCACTTAGATGTACATTCTACAAAGAACATTCATTTTCACATTTTAATATATTAAGATTTATCATTATTAAAAAGGATTACCATTATAACTTTCCATAAATTATCAATAAATGGGACATTTTCCACATTTGAAATTACAAGGAATTATATATTTTCTTTATTCTGAAATAGATAATACAAACTATAGAGAAGAACATCCATACTTTACACTTCTCTTTCAATTTGTATATTCCTTATTATTCTAAATATCGCACCTTTATAGATAGTTGTAGAATTAAATTACTTATTGAAATTTATAAGGAAATAGATGCAACTAAATTGTCCCACAACAATCTCTATAATTCAAAATATAGAAATTCACGTTCCAAGTCAAATTAGGGCAATTCAAATTAATACTAACAATTTACAACCTAATTATCATAAATCTCGAATATACTTTAGAATCTTATCTGCATTCTAACTTAAAAATTTTAGGGACTTATTTCTAAATTTCTAGATTATGTTGTATACCTATCCATTCCAATTACCTAATTTACAGAATATATAGGGGAGATTTCAACTGAATTCATTCAATTTAAGCTTACAATTCAATATATCTTGCATATGCATAGTAATCAAATAAAACTTGATATAAACTTCAGTGTTATGTATAAAATATTTTCACACTCGCCTTTCTATTCCAAATCTTCAAATTTAATTCTATCTTTTTAATTTACTTCATTTTACTTTCCATTCTAAAAATATGTATAACAAAATATATACATATCCATCAGTGTTGCAGATCTGAGATGAGATTTGATTTAAGCGGAAATTAAATTTATAATCGTAGAATTTACCTTTTTCACAGAATTGATTCGCTTATTTTTCTTATTTTCATTTATTTTCCGCCCTTTAATATTTCTGTAATTTTTAGAAATAGCGAAGAGAAAATGAAAGAGCTCCGCTGCTCTAATTAGAAAATATGAGAAGAAAAGTGAGGAGCTAGGCCTATATTCATAGGCAGTGGAATCAATTTTATTTGTTAGATTAATATTAATCAAATCCGAGGCGTTAGGCCCAAATTCAATTCTAGTCGCCACCACTTTGACTGGTCGACTGCTCCCTTATAGGTGGTCGACTGCTTCTTTATAGGAGGTCGACTGTGACATCCCATAGTTTAAGTATAGATATACATATATAATTTAAATACTTTGTAAAAGAAAGCTAGTTAGCTGAAAACAAAAAATTTCTTTTCTCTGGAAAACATTTGGTTATGAATGAGAATGTATGCCCTTGTGCATATGTATGATGTTCTAACATATTACCTGAGTAAGGTAATTTAGTAAGCAAAGGCATAGGAGGTAAATTAGTACATGACTTGGTAAGTATGTGTACATTATAGCTTAAATACAATGTATAAGTAACATAGGTAGCTTTAGTCTGAATTTCCCATAAAATTAAACAGGAAGATAGCTGTTTGAATAAGTAGAAGGAGCATGAATATAAGATAGGTAAAAATCATGCATATAGTGTGTAAAGAAACTTGCTAAAAGTAACCAAGACAAGGAAAAAAGGGGGGATGGTAGGAAAGGAAAGTGGAGAGGGTGAACTATTGGGTGAAACCAGAAATGGTGATGGATTTTTAGATGAAAATAAATTACTTAACTAACCTTAAAACCCTAGCAACTCCCCTATATACATTATTGTCTCCTACGGTTATACATGAGAAACATAAAATAAAAATATAGGAAAATAAAAGAGGAAACAGGCAGCAGTTAGGAAATCAATAGCAGACTTAAATCAAGATTTGGGAAGGGGAACCTTGGTGAGTAAACCCTCACTTGACAAGGCATTAAGACCTATGAAAGGCAGCCATTTAACCTCTAGTTTATTTTAATTATGTCTGAAGTTTTGCTTGCATTTCTAGTCTAACCATTTTCTGTCGTTTCTGAAGATATGTGGCTTGTATTGCTTGGTTGTCATTTAACCTATGATTTTTTACACATGATATATATTTAATGATAGGATGATAGTAACTGATTTATTTATATGTTTATGAACCTGAGAAATGTTTTTGGTTAAAGCATAAATTAATAAGAAAAGCAAGGTGCAAGGCAGTAAGAGGAAGGGGTCCTCTGGCTTATGTCCTACATATGAAAGGATGGTTGGGATGCAGTGGAATTTCCATATGCTAAATCTTGATCCATCATTGAGTACTCTCTGGAAATAAGGTTGAGTAATAAGAAAATACACTATAATGTGTGGGCTGACTGTAAGAACCTTATTACTGGAGAACCCTAGTAGCATTTCACTTTGAAAATGCTCTGAGTTATGCTTTAACCAAAGGTATATCTCTGAATGGAATTAACTTGAAATGATTTTCAAGTGTGAGTGATTGTTAAATATATAAGTGGATGCATGTTTGATGGATGTATAAAAATTGCTAGTATGCATTGATTAGGGATACAACAGTGTGGGCATGACACTGCATAGGTAATATGGGGTAATATGAAAGAATTTAGTAATTAAACTAAGGGCATGGGTCACCTCTATCAGGTTGGGTAAGAGGGAAGTGGGTATGGCATAGTGGTTGGCTTACATCAAGGTTGGGGCGTGAGTTTGCACATGGCATGGTTATGTCCAAAAAGCTTATAGTGCACTGGAATGCAAGTAGCGATTCCAGGCAGTGTGCACCAATGCAACCATGAATGTGATACTGGACCCCTTAAAATGAATGACATGAAGTGAATATACATGCAAAAGTATAAATGCTAGAAGTATGTGGGAGTCTTGAAATGCAGACTCAATATTGGTACTTTAGCTCAATGATATGGATGTTGTTTGTTCATGTATGTGTATGCCTATATTAAATTATGGTGGCTATTATGATTATTGGATTAAAAGGTTTCTGTTGACCAATTAGCCTAAGAATGCATACATGATGATGTTAATAGTACATAACACTTACCACCGTTACAACATGTAGCAATTTGAGCATGAAAAGTAGTTTAACAACTTAAGTGAAACACTTAACCTCTGAAAACAGAAAGGTAATATGGAACCTATTCTTTTAGTCCTATGCATTGTCAAATGATTTTTCTTACACCAGACTTCAATCTGACCTGTTTGTTGCTTGCATCAAATGGGTGCTTCACTTGCATTGTGGAGCAGGTCATGATATGGTTGCCGGAAAAGGAGATGCTAAGTAATAAGATGCAGATATATGATGCTAAGAAGAAATTGCAAACTAACTAAGCTAGGATTTTTGTAGGAGAATGGCTCTTCTATTTTATTTCAGTTGAAAGATTTTATGTAATGATGTCCGAAGTGTGCTAAGAAAAAAAACTTGACTGTGATGTAATGGATGGCTTGGAAAGATTATGTTGAGATGAAACTATTTTCAGTAGAAAATGATAAAGGTATTTAGCTTTATATTGGAAGCTGTGAGCATATAAAATTATTATGAACCAAGTAATAAGTTTAGTAGTAGATCTGAAGCATAAGTGAACCAGTTATATATGTTTATGTACTAGAGTGTTTTAGAGACTGGAACCTATTTACTTAACCACTGTAGGTATTATAAGGTAAGGAAAAACCCATTGGCAGAAAAGAAAGAAAAACATAAGAGATATGGACCCAGATTTAAAAATGTATTTGATGATTATATGAGTAAGTGAAACTTGTAGATTATAACCAATTGATCCCGGAATCTTACCTAAACAAATTAGTCCACCTGAGGACTAAGGTGAAGCAGATAACAACTGTGCATGATTATGTGCACACAGCTGCACAGAAGCATGCACAACCCCAGTTTAACTGTTTGAAAAGCAAACTTTGATAAATTTAAATGTTATGAGTTAGTTCATATATTTTATTAAATACACAAATGCTAAGCACAAGAAAATAAATAGGAATTGGTTAATTAAATTGCACAGAGATTCAAATAGAAAGGATCTTCTCAATCCCTTTTATTGTGAATAACCTCAGTTTATTTTTTATCTTATTTTCGTTTAAAATAGACTGAGTTATCCTTTACCAAAAATACTCTGATATAAAAAAATGATCTGAATGTTTATATGAACATTCAAATAGTTTTTACAAAGAAGTATATCAATATTTCTATATTGATCAGATTGGATCTTGGGAAATAAAAACATAAATAAAAAAAAAGAAAATAGTTGGTCTGTGAAAGAGTGCAACCCCGAATTTAGCTCAGACTAAATTGAGTCATTCAATTAAAATGACAAGTTAGGGAGGGCTGTCTCAGTTGGTATCAGAGCTATGTTATTAAATACATAGCCAAAACAAATACTTGCTTGAATTTGTGTGCATTGTTTGTTGTTTGCTTGAGTTGCTTTACTTATTATGGATGAATGAGTTCACTGTTAGTTTTAAAAATAAAAATAGTGAATAGGAATTAGAACTAACTACACTAGAAATGTTCAATAGAGATCCAGAGCAGTTAGAATCAATCCCCCGGCTACAGGAGAAAGGGAAAATGGTCAATCTTCTGATACTACTGAGCAAGCAACTAGAATGGCTGTTGGTCCCCCAATGATTAACATGCAAGATTTTGTTCATGTGCTGAGGTATGGAATGGCACCTAGGGTAGATAATCCACATGAGGAGCTATCCAAATTGCTTAAAACATATACAAACCTAAGAGGCAGTAGCTTTGATGGCACAGAAAATGTCATGGGCGTCCAGGTATGGTTAAGAACAGTAGAAAGGATCTTTGTAAACATGCAAGTCAATGATCAGAGATGGAGGCAAATAGCTTCATGACAACTGAAAGGCTTGGACTGGTGGGAAGTGGTTATTGCAGGCAGGCAAGAACAAGAAATCACATGGAATCAGTTCAAAGAAATGCTAGAAGCCAGATTTGTCCCAGCATCAGCAAAAGCTTCATTGCTTGAGGAGTTTATCAAATTGAGGCAAGGATCTATGAGTGTCACTGAATACACTCATAAGTTTGAGAGGTTGTCCAAGTATGGGGCAGTATTAATCCCAAATGAAGTTCCAAGGAATGCTAGATACATTCAGGGGTTAAATGATGGATTCAGTAGAACCAAGTTACCATACAAAGACAGAACATTTGACCAGGTAATGGACTTGACATTGTCATTTGAGCAGCATGATAATGCCAGAGAAAAGTTTAAGAATTTTAGGAATAACAAAAAGGGAAAGAATAGAGCACACCCATATGAGAAGAAGAAGAAGGAAGAAGCAATGAACAAAGAAGGAAGTAAAGTGGCAAACTCTGACAACAAGAAAACCAAAGTTATCTGTTATAACTGTGGGAAGGAAGGCCATATAAAGACCAAATGCCAAGCACCCAAGTCAACTATTCTTAGGTGCTACAACTGTGGTAAAAAGGGGCACCTGAAGAGGCAGTGTCCAGAAATGGCAAGGGTGGATGTTCTTGAAGGAAAGGGAAAAGCAATGAAAGCACCCAACCAAGTGGAAGGTATATTATTCATTAAAGGCATACCCATATCAGTTGTTTATGATACAGGAGCTACCCACTCTTTTAACTCATATGACATAGTTCAGAAACTAGGGTTGACATGTATTCTTGTTGATAAGCCATTGCATGTTGATAGTCCTGTAGGTAGTTCCTGCATTACAAATATGAAATGCATGCAAGTAGAAATATGTATGGGTGGTCACATCTTTATTTTAGAATTATGTGTTAAATTATCCTAAGTTGGATATCAAACTGGGAATGGATTGGTTAAAAACTTTTTGTGCTATTATTAATTTAGAAAACTCTACAATCTCACTGCAACTTCCTGATGGCAAAAGGGTTTTGGTCATGTTTGAGGTAGCCAAAGATAGGGGTATGGGCAGGATGTTCAACTTGAACAGTGGTGAAGTTGAATCAAGCCTAGAGAAGATACCCATAGTTAACCAATACACTGATGTGTTTGGTGAAGTGAATGGCATTCCTCATAATAGGCCAGTAGAATTTCAAATAAGACTTAAACCAGGAGCAAGCCCTATCATTAAGAAACCAAATAGAATGGGTCCTAAGGAACAAATTGAGTTGAAGAAACAATTAGAAGAATTAGAAAAAAAGGCTTCATTAGGCCTAGTAGTTCGAATTGGGGAACACCAGTAGTATTTGTTAAGAAGCATGATGGTCCCTTGAGAATATGCATAGACTATAGAGAACTAAACTCAATCACCATCAAAAACAAATACCCTCTACCTAGAATTGATGATCTCTTTGATCAATTAAATGGTGCTAAAGTATTTTCTAGACTTGATTTAGCATCTGGTTTTCACCAAATGAAAGTGGAAGAAGAAAGTATCAAATATACAGCTTTCAACACCAGATATGGCTTGTATGAATACTTAGTAATGCCATTTGGTTTGACTAATGCACCATCCTATTTGTAGACTTAATGAATAGGATTTTCAGAGATTACTTAGATAAATTTGTATTAATTTTCATTGATGATATACTAATATATTCTAAGTCATATAGTGAACATGAAAAGCATTTGCATATGGTACTGAGTAGACTAAGGCAAAAAGGCCTTAAAGCCAAGTTTGCAAAGTGTTATTTCTTGAAGAATGAAATAAAATTCTTGGGCCACATAATTTCTCAAGAAGGAATTTCAGTAGACCTTAGTAAGGTCATGGCAGTGCAAGCATGGAAGAGACCCAACAGTGTTACTGAGGTAAGATCACTCATGGGCATGGCTGGATACTACAGAAGATTTATAAAAGATTTTGCTAAAAAAGCAATCCCACTAACCAAGTTAACAAGGAAAGACCAGCCTTTTATATGGACTGAGAAATGTGAAGGGGCATTCAATCAATTGAAGAAGGAATTGATGGAAGCACCAGTGCTAAAAATTCCAGAGGGCAATGACAATTTAGTGGTATGCACTGATGCATGTGGATCAGGTATAGGAGCTGTTCTTATGCAAGATGGTAGAGTAATAGCTTATGCATCAAGACAACTGAAACCAAGTGAGACCAAGTATGCAACACATGACTTGGAATTGGCAGCTGTGGTGTATGCATTAAAAATCTGGAGACACTACCTGTTAGGAGCAAAGTTTGAGCTTTATACTGACCACAAAGCTTTGAAATACTTATTTTCTCAAAAAGATTTAAACATGAGACAACATAGGTGGGTGGAATTCCTTGCTGCCTATGATTTGGACATTGTGTATACACCAGGGAAAGAAAATAGAGTGGCAGATGCATTGAGTAGGAAACATGCCAAGTTAGCTACACTGATGATGGAGGAATATAAAATGTTATCAATACTGACTGATGTAGAAGTAGAAAACATGAGAGAGGAAACTATGAAGTTAAAGGAAGACATGAAGCATTATGGCAAGCTCAGCCTCATCACAATAAAATCAGACCTAGTGGAAGAAGTGAACCAGTCACAAGACATGGATGAATTTCTGAAGGAGAAATTGTTAAAGAATGATTCAAAGCTTGACCAATTTGAACTAGATGGAAAAGGATGCTTAAGATATAAGGGAAGATTGTGTGTGCCTAACATAGAAGCTCTGCAAAGGAAGATCTTGGATGTCCATCACAAGTCAAAGTACACCATACATCCAGGGAGTACTAAAATGTATCATGACCTAAAAAGGAGTTATTGGTGGAAAGGAATGAAAAGAAGTGTGGGTGAATATGTGGCAAAATGTATGACTTGCCAACAAGTCAAGGCTGAGTATCAAAGACCCAGTGGACTGTTAGAGCCTCTAGAAGTCCCAAGGTGGAAATAGGAAAGCATATCAATGGATTTCATTGATGGCTTGCCAAGATCAAAGAAAGGTAATGAAAGTATTTGGGTGGTAGTGGAATGGTTGACTAAATCATCACATTTCATACCAGTAAAGAGTAATAGAAATGCACCAAAGCAGGCACAAGTTTTCATGAAAGAAATAGTGAAACTACATGGAGTTCCTACCACTATCATTAGTGACAGAGACACCATATTCACATCAAAATTTTGGAATAGCTTTCAACAAGCAATGGGGGTTGAGTTGTGCTTGAGCACAGCCTACCATCCCCAAACAGATGGTCAGACAGAAGTGGTTAATAAATTCTTGGAGGATCTACTTAGAGCTTGTGTACTTGATTATGGTGGAAATTGGGAAGACTACCTTCATTTAGCAGAATTTTCCTACAACAGCAGCTACCAGAGCAGTATAGGAATGGCACCCTATGAAGCTCTGTATGGGAGGCCTTGTTTGTCACCTTCTTGCTGGTTAGAGGTAGGTGATAAGGTAATGTTAGGACCAGATCATGTGAAAGAGACAAATGCTAAGATTATATTGATCAGACAGAGAATGAAGGCAGCGCAAGATAGAATGAAAACATATGCAGATAGGAGAAGGAAGCCACTTGAATTTGAAGTAGGAGATTATGTGTACTTGAAAGTTTCACCTATGAGGAAGGTATTGAGGTTTGGCAAGGCAGGAAAGCTGACCCCAAGATATATAGGACCATATGAGATTATTGCAAGAATAGGAAAGATGGCTTACAAGTTGAAGTTGCCAGAAGAAATGAGTGGGATACACAATGTATTTCGTGTATCACAATTGAGAAAATGTGTGCATGATGAAGCTTCAGTAGTTCAGTCACCAAACAAAGTGGAAGTTAGACCAGATCTGGTGTATGAGAAGAAGCCAGTAGGCATTGTAGCCAAAGAAGATAAGAAATTGAGGAACAAAATAATTAAACTGATAAAGGTGCAGTGGAGTTTAGACACTAATGATTGCACATGAGAGGTTGAAGACAAGATAAAAGTCCAATACCCTCAACTATTTGCAACTGATAGTTAAGGCAGAGGTATTTTAATATTCATGCATAAATTTACTTAGTTGAACATGATATTTAAAGTTGAATGTGCTTGTTTGATATATGCTTTGGTTGAATTAAGAATGTGTATTCATGTTTGATTTTGACACTTGACTAACATAGTAAGAAGTGTTAAATTGTGGGACACAATTTCTTAAAGGAGGGGTGTATGTGACAACCCATAGTTTAAGTATAGATATAGATATATAATTTAAATACTCTGTAAAAGAAAGCTAGTTAGCTGAAAACAAAAATTTTCTTTTCTCTGGAAAACATTTGGGTATGAATGAGAATGTATGCCCTTGTGCATATGTATGTTGTTCTAACATATTACCTGAGTAAGGTAATTTAGTAAGAAAAGGCATAGGAGGTAAATTAGTACATGACTTGGTAAGTATGTGTACATTATAGCTTAAATACAATGTATAAGTAACATAGGCAGCTTTAGTCTGAATTTCCCATAAAATTAAACAGGAACATAGCTGTTTGAATAAGTAGAAGGAGCATGAATATAAGATAGGTAAAAATCATGCATATAATGTGTAAAGAAACTTGCTAAAAGTAACCAAGACAACGAAAAGGGGGGGGGGATGGTAGGAAAGGAAAGTGGAGAGGGTGAACTGTTGGGCGAAACCAGAAATGGTGATGGATTTTCAGATGAAAATAAAATACTTAACTAACCTTAAAACCCTAGCAACTCCCCTATATACATTATTATCTCCTACGGTTACACATGAGAAACAGAAAATAAAAATATAGGAAAATAAAAGAGGAAACAGGTAGCAGTTAGGAAATTAATGGCAGACTTAAATCAAGATTTGAGAAGGAGAACCTTGGTGAGTAAACCCTCACTTGGCAAGGCATTAAGACCTATGAAAGGCAGCCATTTAACCTCTAGTTTATTTTAATTATGTTTGAAGTTTTGCTTGCATTTCTAGTCTAACCATTTTCTGTTGTTTCTGAAGATATGTGGCTTGTATTGCTTGGTTGTCATTTAACCTATGATTGTTTACACATGATATATATTTAATGATAGGATGATAGTAACTGATTTATTTATATGTTTATGAACCTGAGAAATGTTTTTGGTTAAAGCATAAATTAATAAGAAAAGCAAGGTGTGAGGCAGTAAGAGGAAGGGGTCCTCTGGCTTATGTCCTACATATGAAAGGATAGTTGGGATGCAGTGGAATTTCCATATGCTAAATCGTGATCCATCATTGAGTACTCTCTGGAAATAAGGTTGAGTAATAAGAAAATACACTATAATGTGTGGGCTGACTGTAAGAACCTTATTACTGGAGAACCCTAGTAGCATTTCACTTTGAAAATGCTTTGAGTTATGCTTTAACCAAAGGTATATCTCTGAATGGAATTAACTTGAAATGATTTTCAAGTGTGAGTGATTGTTAAATATATAAGTGGATGCATGTTTGATGGATGTATAAAAACTGCTAGTATGCATTGATTAGGGATACAACAGTGTGGGCATGACACTGCATAGGTAATATGGGGTTATATGAAAGAATTTAGTAATTAAACTAAGGGCATGGGTCACCTCTATCAGGTTGGGTAAGAGGGAAGTGGGTATGGCATAGTGGTTGGCTTACATCAAGGTTGGGGCGTGAGTTTGCACATGGCATGGTTATGTCCAAAAAGCTTATAGTGCACTGGAATGAAAGTAGCGATTCCAGGTAGTGTGCACCAATGCAACCATGAATGTGATAATGGACCCCTTAAAATGAATGACATGAAGTGAATATACATGCAAAAGTATAAATGCTAGAAGTATGTGGGAGTCTTGATATGCAGACTCAATATTGGTACTTTAGCTCAATGATATGGATGTTGTTTGTTCATGTATGTGTATGCCTGTATTAAATTATGGTGGCTATTATGATTATTGGATTAAAAGGTTTCTATTGACCAATTAGCCTAAGAATGCATACATGATGATGTTAATAGTACATAACACTTACCACTGTTATAACATGTAGCAATTTGAGCATGAAAAGTAGTTTAACAACTTAAGTGAAACACTTAACCTCTGAAAACAGAAAAGGTAATATGGAACCTATTCTTTTAGTCCTATGCATTGTCAAATGATTTTTCTTACACCAGACTTCAATCTGACCTGTTTGTTGCTTGCATCTAATGGGTGCTTCACTTGCATTGTGGAGCAGGTCATGAGATGGTTGCAGGAAAAGGAGATACAAAGTAATAAGATGCAGATATATGATGCTAAGAAGAAATTGCAAACTAACTAAGCTAGGATTTTTGTAGGAGAATGGCCCTTCTGTTTTATTTCTGTTGAAAGATTTTATGTAATGATGTTCGAATTGTGCTAAGAGAAAAAACTTGACTGTGATGTAATGGATGGCTTGGAAAGATTATGTTGAGATGAAACTATTTTCAGTAGAAAATGATAAAGGTCTTTAGCTTTATATTGGAAGCTGTGAGCATATAAAATTATTATGAACCAAGTAATTAGTTTGGTAGTAGATCTGAAGCATAAGTGAACCAGTTATATATGTTTATGTACTAGAGTGTTTTAGAGACTAGAACCTATTTACCTAACCAATGTAGGTATTATAAGGTAAGGAAAAACCCATTGGCAGAAAAGAAAGAAAAACATAAGAGATATGGACCCAGATTTAAAAATGTATTCGATGATTATATGAGTAAGTGAAACTTGTAGATTATAACCAATTAATCCCGGAATCTTACCTAAACAAATTAGTCCACCTGAGGTTTAAGGTGAAGCAGATAACAGCCGTGCATGATTATGTGCACACAGGTGCACAGAAGCATGCACAACCCCATTTTAACTGTTTGAAAAGCAAACTTTGATAAATTTAAATGTTGTGAGTTAGTTCATATATTTTATTAAATACACAAATGCTAAGCACACGAAAATAAATAGGAATTGGTTAATTAAATTGCACAGAGATTCAAATAGAAAGGATCTTCTCAATCCCTTTTACTGTGAATAACCTCAGTTTATTTTTTATTTTTTGTTTTGTTTAAAATAGACTGAGTTATCCTTTACCAAAAATAATCTGATAAAAAAAATGATCTGAATGTTTATATGAACATTCAAATAGTTTTTACAAAGAAGTATATCAATTATTCTATATTGATCAGATTGAATCTTGGGAAATAAAAACATAAATAATAAAAAAAGAAAATTGTTAGTCTGTGAAAGAGTGCAACCCTGAATTTAGCTCAGACCAAATTAAGTCATTCAATTAAAATGACAAGTTAGGGAGGGTTGTCTCATCGACATCTAACGGTCGATTAGCCTAAGGTAGGGGTCTACCACTGGGGTCAAAACATTTATTGATTATTTATTTCCTTTATATTCCTTTTTCATTATTTTCGATTTGAAAACTTCAAACGCTGATAACTTTTTTCTTTGAACTCTAATCACAAAATTTCGTATATGAAAGTTGCTTATAAAACCGCCACGAACGCAATAGTGCAGGTTTCATGGTCAAATTATGACATTTTCTCATATTTCTTTTTTGAGCCTTATTAACTATTTATTAATTATTTTTAATCAATTCCTATTCATTTTATGGTATTTTACAGTCTTACCCGAACAAATCCGAACAAGATGAATCACAATACTGTACTTTCTTCACATAAAAACATTTATAATGATCGATGTCTTAACCTAGTGAATGTAGCATTTCCCCCATCCCGACGTCTAATCAAACTCAAGTGGTATCACTACTCTTTTGGTATCACTTCTCCAAATATCCAACAAGTTCTATATTCAAAGTATTGCCTCATCAAATTTCCTAATATTCCAAACCTAAATTATGAAGTAAAAGAAACCAAGCAAGCATCCAAATAAACGAAATTCTATGATATTCTACCAATACAACCATAGCAATCAAAATCCTAAATCTAAATAAAATTCTAACCTATGAAAAATGCTAAAGTAAGATAGTTAGGTTTAGAAGAATCAACTATATAACACATTGTTTACATGCACCTTATATGCAATATAAACTTTGTACCTTTAAGTCGCTACTATAAAAGAGTTTTCTTTGAATAGACAGTCTCTCTTCAATCCAAGGGGTAACTGAAAGAATCTATCTACTCCTCACTCAAAGTCATATCCAAACCTTACAAATTTAATTCCATAGAATGCTCTTGAATTTTTTATGCATGCTAGCCACGATACTATTTCCTCAATCTTTCTAAATAAATTTCCATGGTACTTCTTGTTTTACTTCAATAATCAAGTACATCTTTTCTTAAATTTTCTAAATCAGGTTTATCTCAATATCTCAATATCCATTTAAAATCCTTTATCCAAATTCTTTATCTACATCAATCAATAATATTGCTCATATAATCCTCCTCGCTAGTCACATTTGGAATATCATTTAGAAACGGAGGTCATAACTCTCCATGATTCTTTATTCTCCAAATCATACACACAAACACACAAAATAAATTTCAAAGACTTTATTTTATTTATCAGTAATACAAACTTATATGATTTTAATATCCATCATTCATACCAAAAATTCTTATCTTTATAAAAGCTTATTGCCAATTGAAATCTGTAATACCCTTATGGTCAAAGTCCAAACTAAATACCCTTCAACACCAAAATCCAAGTTCAGTTCATTTTCTAATAATAACTAGTAAATGGTGTCTATTTCATACTACTTTCACTTACATACCACTCTTCCATATTATGGATGAGATAACTCAATAAGGGAGATGTCTCGCCATACAAACCAAATACTCAAATATCGACAATTTGTAATTAGCGCCAAAAAGATATACAACAAAATAATGATCATTTGCTTTGAGAATAACATTCATCCAACCGATATAATACAAATAATGTGAATTACTTGCAACATTAGTTTGACGACACCAATCCATGGATTCAACTCAAATAATATACCTTTACTACGATATCAATAATGAAGTATCCTGAATATTATTTGCTTCCATTTATCATCATTACAAAATGACACTGAACAAAACAATGTGAACATCAACTATATAAATTTTTGATCTATGGAACGATCATTGAGTCAGATCTCATGGTACCATCACTGGGTCAGTAGACCCTGTCCTAATATAAACTCTAGCTTTAGAATAGAAATATTCATTAATATCTCCAAAATATTCTCAATTAATTGGTTAACGAGATCCAATTAGGGTGGATGCTCAAACAACCATGAATCCTCGACTGACAGTCCCTTGAGTGATTAATAAAACCCTTATCCAAACATCCATAACCAGTGCATACAATATAATGCATTACACCCACGAGAGAGTTATAGTAGGACTCCCACCGGAGGTAATCCTATTTGTAATAGGGGTATGCATGTTGCACACAAGAATGGGTATGCCTACAAAGTCCCAAAACATGAAGCGGTTATATATTGAAGGCCTAAGCAGGTGGATGCCCCCTTGTAGAGAGACTGTCTGCATTCGGTCACCTTCTCGTGGTAGATGAGGTGTGCGACTTATGTTTTAACAACCTAAGCATCGATAATCGAGCTAGAAATCCTAAAAGAAAAATACTGTAAGTCCATTGCAAGTCCCAGTGTAAGTTACCCTAACCTAGATCCCACAAACGGAGGGCCCAACAGTCTATTGTACCTTTAGTCAACAGAAATGAATCCCTACTCCATTTTACCACTATTGTTCCCCTCGCCTTACCATCATTGTAGATCCTCTTCACCAGCTAGACACTAAGGGATTTCCTCCTCGGCTTAAGGCTAATGCCACCCACAGCATATGATGGCAAGCCTTCGAGAAGAAATGGTAGGCTCATGCTAGGAAATGCATAGGATCTAAGCCAAAAACACTTAAGCATATAGGACGAAGAGAATGATGATCCCTTTTTGAAGAAATTTTAGTACATATATCCATTGGAGTTATGCTTGGCCTCCTATGGATGAGTACGATAAGTGCACAAACCCACCTACATTATTTAACTCAATAACCAACACCGGCCAGCCTCTTGCAACACTAAGTGGCTGCTATTTCCTTACATCTTAACTGGACCGAATTCATGTTAGTTCATTCACCTCTTAGACAACAGTATCAACTCATAGGCCCAGTTATGTGCTTACTTAAAAACTTGCTTTTTCACATCTAAAACTAGTATATGATGGCAAACAAACTATGAAACATTAGATAATGCCCGAATGTGTACCTTTTCTAATATGTGAACCACTTTAATAAAGAGGCAACCCATATAAGAGGAGCGGAGAGGAACAACATAGTAGTCACCCTATTCTCTAAGGTGAGGTACCTATCCGAGATGTGGAAGGATCTATATAAACAACCTGCTTCATCCTTAATAGACTTTCTCCAAAGGGAGAAAAACATAATGAAGGCAGAAGAGGACAACCTCTTTGGTAGTGATGATAAGAGCCGGCGGAACAATATAGTTGGCCCGTGTTATCTGGGTTTTTAACCCAGCAGGATCCAAAGAAGTTGGAACAACTTGATCGAGTTAGAATAGCTCAAAAGCAAACCAAAAGGACTATAGCAACAAGCTAAAGGAAGTCAGTGAAAAAGAGAGAAATAATACACTAAGGACATTGATCTCTAGCGATCCATGGCCTATGGATTTCTAGCGAACCATAGTGTTAATTCATTGGCTCCTCGACCTTCTTACACCTTTATTCAATCTATATTCAGGACCAATGACTAAGTTTGATAAGACTGCTAACTGGCGAAAATCAAGAGACAAGCATTCATATGGTCCAATCAGTAGACGAATATAAGTGGTAAGAAAACGGTCATCAAAACAAGGCAATGTGCTACGAGACTACATGGACCACATCAACGCAAGACAACAAAGGAAAACCAGAAAGCAAATTCCAAAAATAGACTAAGTATATGGATCGCTAGCGATTCATACTATTATATTGGGTCACTGCGATCTTCATGGGATAAAAATAAAGGATGGAAGCTACAAAATTGGCTCGCCTTCGAGCATATTCTATGGATCGCTAACGATCCATCACTTTGGCTCGGATCGCAATGCAAACTCCAGTGCGCCTTCCTACGATCATCTACAAGCATCTGGAAAACAGACTTGGCCTATTAACTCTCCAACCTCTATAAATACAATCCTACCTGCAACATAAACTGGATCTTCTAGACTGGTTGTTGAAACTCTGTTGAAAGATTTTTTTTTCCACCCCTCTCCTTCCTCACAATGGTCATCCAAAGGGATCATTGTGATTCTCCAGTGAACTCTAACATTGGGGAATTGATATAACTAAGGATATTCAAGAGCTTTGTAATTTAATTAACTTTGTAACAGCAAGCAGTCAATACTAAAAACTATAAAGTGGACGTAGGCTTCATTAACAGCCGAACCACTACAAAAATCTTCTTGTCTTCTTTCTATTTCTGCACTTTTACATTTATTCTCTATATTATTTCTTGTAAGAATAGGCCTGGTGCTTTCATGCTCAATCCAGAGTACTAATCCATATTTTGGGTTAATAGCTTGTGGGAAGACAACAATCATCAAAGGAATAGTCAGCTAGAAAACAACAAAAAGTGCTCTAAAGATGGCCTATGTTTCAAATCCAAGTGCACAAACTACACCACTTTTAATCATGACTTAGAAGCAATTTATCTTGCCGGGTGACATCATATTTCCTTTCATCTTCCATGTCCATCCCAATTTGGACGCAAGGAGGAGCCGAGGAGTAATTAGTAAAATTGTGAATTCATCAGTTCAATGGTCAATCCACTAATGAGTGTCGACATCTTAAGGAAGAGATAAAGCATCTATTTACATAGGTATTATGGTGCAATATGTAAGACAATAATTAGAAAAAGGACCACCACCCAAGCTAATCTACTTGCCTAACCATAATGGTTAATGTAAAAAACATAGACTCCATTATCACCAAGATATTTTTTATTTACGGAGGCCCATACATGGATAGCGGTAGTAGAGGTGCCCAAGCCCGTTACAGGAGAGAATTTAGGCTAACCTACTGAATGTACTTAGTCGAGCTTCAAGTTCAAAGGCTCTTAGGGTTGAAGTAAAAGAAACAAACATCATATTCATCACCGAAGATAAGGGAGGAGATGGGTTACCCCATTATAATCCTATGGTCATCTTATCAGTGTGGCCAGTGTAAGAGTGCACCGGGATTTCATCGATGAGGGTAGCTCAGTTATTTTATTGTTTAAATATGTATTCAACAAAACGAAAGTCCCTGCCTTTAGACTCACTCCTTGGGCACTGCTTATTTATGGGTTCAAGGGTATTGGCATAGTACGTTTTGGAACAACCTTACATATGGTTACTTGAAGCCAAGACCTCCCACAACCAATATTCAAGTAAACTTTATTGTAGTGGATTTCTCGTCCTCTTATGTAACCCTTGAAAATTTAAGCAGAAAATTTAATAGAAGATTAAATTAAATAAAATAAGGGTGAAAATAAATTTTTCATAAATATTTGAATTTACCTTTGAAGCTTGCACCATTACATTCATAGGATTTTTCGGACAATTTTCATATATAACACTTTGAAATCGGAGTTAGTAAAGAGAAGTACGAGCGTTTTAAATTTTGTAAACCAAATAAATTTGATTGTAAAACTTCCCTAAATAAATCAACTGAAGCGGTCAACCCTTAGGGTCCACCGGTTAACCGATAGTAGTCGACCTATCCCTATAAGTAATTGACCAGTTGATGTTGAAGGTCACAGATCTGAGCGACAAATTAACAAACATGATTGAAAGAAAGATTTTACTTACGTGCAAAGTAAATAATCAACATTCGAGATGAAAGCAAATATTTTACCGTGGATGATCAACGTTCTATATTAACCTAAAACCCCTATAAATATGCGTCTAACATAAATCTTAATTCATTAGAAAACTATCAGTATAGGGAAACTCTGTCAAAATCTCTTATCCTCAACCAATAAAATTTCTTGAAAAACAAAATAAAAATAAAATAAGAAGGTTATAAGAAGATTAGAGCGGAATAAGGAAGGAGAAAGCTACACGTATCGAATTCTGAATGGAGAATAAGATTAAAGCTTGGATATGAGGTGAGTGGGAATTTTTTTAATCAGTTGATTAATTATAGTTAATTTTAATCTACACTGTTTGATCTAGGTTAATAGAAATTGAACTATAAATATTTTCGAATTAAATTGCTAATATGTGAACATGATTCCCCGTCCCTAACCTAATATGTAAACCTAATCAATAAACTTGTGAAACTTGAAATAACCTAAGATGTCAACAATAACGCTAGGTTTGACTAATCTATTGTAAACTTGTGTAAAATCTATGAATTTAATTAGGACAAGAAGTTTGAATAAATTGCAAAGATTCAATTAGTGTAAATTGAGAATTTAGGTTCATTGCAAACAACTTGACAATGAAGAATAACCAATATAATACACCGCTAAAGAAATACTAAAAAAAAATCCTTGTAGGGTGTAGCGGTAGACGTGTAGGCATTCTGATATGCAAACTGAACCTCGGCCTAAGGCCCAGTTTTTTGAATATTAGTTAATTGTTTATATTTTTTACATATATAAATGAGAGTTATAAGTAGGAAGCTAGTTCCCCATGGGATGAAGTTAGGAAGTTATAGGGCTGGGTAAATGTTCTTTACCCAATAAAGGGTCGATTACTCGATAAGGGAAGATTCTATCACAAATGATGCTTGTAGAAGGTTCTACGGTGGATACGCATCAATGATTGATGCCTGATGAAGTGTTGGGGCCCGATACAATGGATTTACATAATTTGCACGGATACTGATGCAACATGATACTATGTTGTTGACGAATCCCGACACATGCACCAAGAGGCATAAACTGCCATTGAGAGGTGGACACGGATGCAAACGATGAGAGACACTAGCCAATCTATGCTTTGGGTTCCCCTTCAATGCGTATTTAGGGTACATGTAGTCATAGTTGTGGGAAATTTGATCCCATGTGGAAATAATAAGGAAACCTATGTGAGATAGTTACATGTAGTCATAATACAAGATATAGTCCCAAACAAAAGAGTTGTAGGATGATTTTATGTTGAATAGCTCTAGTGGCGATGGCCGATCATTAATTATTGAGTTTCAATACCGATATAGTCCCATACTAGAGAGTTGTTGGATAAACCTATGTTGAGTCCCATATAGATGTAGTCCCATCCATAGTTCATTCCCTATAGGAACTTGTAGTTATTGTAGATGTATATTTAATAAAAACCCTTAAGTGAAGGACCCTAGCAATACACAGACACTTGTTGAGCAACCTAATTCACATAGAGTAGAATTAAAGTCAACTTCACATAATCAACATTTATTAAACATGTAATCATTCACTAGACTTTTGATTGACCTATCTTATTCCTTCTTTTTCCTTACTATAGGAGGACAGCGCAGCGGGTGGTTGGCCCTATTTTAGTATGTAGAGAGGCATGCTCATCGTAGGAGTTTCTTATCCTTTTACTTAACTCCATGTAACTATCTTAGCAGTACTTAATGTTTTATCAGACTATGGATTGTATTTTTGTGCACTTTGTATTTGATTACATGCTATTTTTCTAGTATTGTGTTCTGAGATATTTTCTGAGATAGTTATTTTCTAAATTTATATTTTGTTCTTTCTGCTGTGAGTTCTGATAGTGTAGTATATCTTATATCATATATGTTTATTCTTGTGAGTTTTGAAAGTGTAGTATATCTTATATCATATTTGTTTATTCTTGGTCTCGGTAACATTATTAAAACCAATAGCTCATACTTCTTGGCACCGATGTGAGTCCGATTGTCACCCTAGGCTTTAGATCGGTATGTCGAGAGGTGAGGTTTGTCACATTTGGTATCAGAGCCTAGGTTTAAAAACTCCTAAGAGATAGGACGTATTGAGAGAGTGTGCTTGAAAAAGTTATTGAAAAAAATGGTTTTCCAAAAGTTTTCAAAATAGGTTTTCAAAGTGTGTGTGTATGTGTTGTGTGTATATATAAAAGTTTCTCAAAAGGATTCCTAAAAATTTTATAAGCAAAATCTCTCCCTTATCCTTGCATATGCTATTTGTGAAAAGCTGCTAATAAATTCTTAAAAATCGCAAATAAAAGATGAGCGATCCCGTAAGTTCAGGATCAGGCGAGGCAACTGAGATTCTAGGCATGAACATCCTGATTTGGTTTGGCTGGTATCTCCAAGCGAGGGGACACACCTAGCTTAATCCCACTAGATGACCCACCGAGAGAGCGATATTTGTAGTTCCTCCCACCCACTAGCCACCAATTTTGCTAAGTTATGAAAAGATTTTTCTAGCCTTGGAGGAAAGCTGTATGTAGGGATAGAGTCATATGTAGGTTCGAGGACATGGATTTGTCATTGTGAGAGGATTTTTAGGTTGATGGGTCTTGCTGGTGATGTGAGGAGGTAGCTAGCCATTAGGCAGTTACAGGGGGAGGTCTTGAGTTGGTGGGAGGTGGTTGAAGCAGAGACTAATGAAGGAGAGATCACTTGGGAGAGTTTTAAAGACTTTTTGAGATAAAGTTTCTATCTAGAACTAAAAAGGGAGTGCAGCTAGAGAATTTTATTCATTTGAAGCAAAGAAACATGTCGGCAAAGGAGTATCTTAATCAATTTAATGAGTTGGCTAGGTCCGGGATGGAGTTGATCAATTCCCCACATAAGAAGGCTCTGAAGTTTGCTAAAGGGCTTAACCAACCCCTTTATGTTTAGTTCTTAATCATATTCCTATGGGTGCTACATATGGTGGTTTAGTGGAGATGTCCATACTAAACACTGTCTCCAAGGAGGAAGTAAAGGAAGAACCCAAAAGGGCTGAAGTAAAAGTGCAGCAGAAGAATTAGCGCAAGGGAGGATTTGGACCCGAGAGAAAATCAAGAAGCTGGATATGCATTGTAGGAAGTGTGGCAAGTAGGAACATTTTACGATGGAGTGTAAGACAGATATTTCGAAGATCATGTGTTACAATTGCAATCTGTTCAGGCATATGAAGCAGGAATGTCCAACACCTCAGAAGACCTGTACTCAGGTGGTCCCAGCTTATGCACTGAACGCAGTACGTGGCTCGAGTATGTCGCCAATTGCATAAAAAGGAAAGAAGGTCATGATTGGAGATGCGTTGACTTTATCTGGTTTATCCATCCGCGCTTTATTTGGCATGGGATATCACACTCTTTCATATCTAGTAGACTTATGGATGGGTAACACTTAGAAACTAGCATAGTTTCGGACCCTATAGTTGTGTCAAACCTAATAGGAGAATCGACTTATTTGTCTATGGTGTGTAGGAGTTTAAAATCATTCATTTTAGGGGTTTAGTTTGGTGATAATGCTTTCATCTTAGGATTTTCTAGGTTTAGGATGATATTGGGCATGTATTGGATTACAATGTATGGAGCTATCCTAGATTGTGATAGGAAGGTTGTTAGGTTGAGTTCATGAAGTGGACGCAGCTTGGAGGTTTATTATGATTTCTGATGATAAGTTATGTTGAGCTACCTATATTCATTAAACATATCACATGACGAGCTGGATTTAGTACCTATGATTAGAGATTATCTAGATGTCTTTTCTAAGGTTACCGGTATCCTACTACAATGGGAGATCGAGTTCTAAATGTTCTTTGTAAAGATCGCTAGATATGTTGCTTTACCCTTAAGGCAGTTGAACCAACGGGTGAACAGCTGTTGGGGAATAACTTCATTAGGAGGAGCATTTCGGAATAGGGAGCATCATCCGTTTTTGCCATTAAGGCAGATATTTCTTTGAGGTTTTGCATCGATTATAGGAAGCTAAATAAACAAACAAAGAGGAATCATTATCCACTATCATGTACAAACGATCTCAATGATCAGTTGGTTGGAGCAATGGGGTTCTCGTAGCTTGTTTTGGCTACCAGATTCCACTAGTTGCATGTAGCTAATGATAATATCCAGAAGATTATTTTTTGTACACCTGAAGGACTTTATGAGTGGCTAGTCATGCCCTTTGTACTGACCAATGCACCCATCTATTTTGTTGATCTGATGAGCCGACTTTTAAAAGGGCCGCTTAACAAGTTTGTCGTGGTATTTGTGGATGACATTTTAGTCTATTCGGAAAGCGAGAAGGAGCATAAGTTGCATTTCGAAGAAGTTCTTCATACACTTTGTGAGCATAAATTGAAGGAGAAGTTTTCGAAGTGCCACTTTTGGCTAGAGGAGTTATGCTTTTTGGGACAGATCTCAAAACATGGGCCGACGGTCTATCCTAGTAAAGTTGCTACTATTTAGGACTGGAATGTGTCGTAGAATGCCACAAAGGTAAGGAATTTCCTTGGTTTGGCAAGCTATTGCCGAAATTTCATTAAGGACGTTGCGAAGATCTCTTCCCTTCTGACCTGCCTAACCAAGAAGAATTTAATTTTCTTATAGGATGCGAAGTATGAGGATGCTTTTATGAAACTGAAGGAGGCATTAACTAGTGCACCTATTTTGGTATTGTCCGATGGTACGAAGGCAATTACATTTTATACCGATGCTTGTGGTATGGGATTGGGAGCTATCTTGATCTAAGAAGGAAGAGTAGTTAGCTACGCTAGTTGAAAGTGAGGTTCCATGAAAGAAACTACCATACCCATAATCATGAGTTAGCATGCATTGTCTTTGCGCTCAAATCATGGAGGCATTATCTTTTAGGAGAGCAGTTTGAGCTGTATATGAATCATAAGTCCCTAAAGTAATTGTTCACCCGAGAGGACTTAAATTTAAGACAACAAATGTGGATGGAGTTTTAGGCATCAAACGATTTCGATATCTCATATACTCCAGGCAAGGGCAATGTGGCGGCCGACACCTTGAGTAGACAACATGTGGTATTAATCCCTTGTTGTTGGAGTGGAAGCATTTGGATTTCATTTTTACATTTGATTTTCGATCATCATCAAACATTACTCCGAGATTGTTAGCAGCTTTGGATAGGCAACTTACACTCATAGAACGGGTTAGGTCTAGTCAGAAGAAAGAAAAGGAACTAGTCGATATTTTTTGGCAGCTTGGTAGAGGAAAGCGGTGAAGTCATTTGAGGCGTTATGTCATTGACTCGAAGGGATGGTACAGAGAGATGGTAGATTATATGTTCCTCCCATTATGGAGTTGATTGACATGGTACTAACTGAGTTTCATCGCTAAAGGATGACCATTCATCTCAGTGGAGATAAAATGTACTATGACATGAAGAGGGTCTTCTATTAGCCTGGAATAAAGAAGCATGTAGCAGAGTATGTGGCTCGATGTATGACTTGTCAAAGGGTAATGGCAGAACATAAAAAATCGAAAGGATTATTGCAACCCTTGGATATTCCTTAATGGAAGTAGGAGAGCATTTCTATAGAGTTCAACGATGTTTTACCGAGGAGTACGAAAGAAAATGAGAGTATTTGGATCATAGTCGATCAGATGACCAAATGCACTCATTTTATTCCAATTAGGAATACAAAGACAGCGGCATCGTTGGCAATCCTATAAGTGAGGAAGTTTGTTTGGTTATATGAAGTTCCTACTAGTATTGTTATTTACTGAGACCCACTTTTCACTAGCGAGTTTTGGAGGAGTTTACAAGAGGCTTTGGGCACCGAGGTGAGCTTGAGTACCTCTTATCATCCATAGATGGATGGTTAAACGAAGAAAGTGAATCGGGTTTTGGAGGACTTCCTTCGATTATGTATCTTGGATTTTGGAGGCTGTTGGGAGCAACTGTTTCCGTCGGTATAGTTTACCTATAATAACAGCATCGAGCAAGCATTGGGATAGCACCATTTGAGGCACTATATGGGAGACCCTGTAGATCATTATCGTGTTGTTGGAACACTACAATTAGGATTATTCTTGGACCATACATGATGAGGAAGACATTGGACAAAGTAGACTTGATCCTAGAAGACCATGCCAGATAAGCATAAATATTATGCCGACAGGAGACGCACGGAGCTAGAGATTACAGTGGTTGACATGGTGTTTGTGAAGGTCTCACGCTTAGGCACATTATCATATTTGGAAGTTTGGGAAAGCTAGCATTGAGGTTTGTAGGACTTTCTCGACTACTGGTAGGATAAGGAAGTTGGCATACAGAGCAAGCTTCTTTAGAAGTTAGGGGTGGTACATGATGTTTTCCATGTGTCGCATTTACAAAAGTGCTTGCATGATTCAGCTACTGTAGCCATGCTGAGTCAGCTAGAGGAGATGGAAGTAGAGAGGGAGTCACTTGTTCATCGTGCACCCATTTGTATCCTTGAGCATGGTATAAAGAAACTCCGCAACAAAGAAATCAAACTTATTGAGGTCCAATGGAGAGACAATCCAGTAGAGATACATGAGAGCCCGATGAGAAGATCCGAGCTACCCACCCATAACTCTTTTCTAGTACATTCCCAAATTAAATTTAATAAGTATAATTTACTTATGCATTAGCCCATAGAAATGGTTGCGAACATATCATTAGGACATGTTATAGATGATGGATGCTAGTGGTTGTATTATTTGGATTGTTTCCTTGACATAATTTGGAGAATATACTCTCTAGATAGCACATATATTCATTTAATATTTTATCTATTTGCTTTATCTTGTTGGGTGTCATGCGTATGGATCTTTGATATGAATTGAATTGTTGTGCATATATGTAGAATTGCGAGTATATTTACCTAGGATGTTGCATACATCTTTGATATATGGCATGAGCACTTGAATGATAGGAAGCCGACTAGATCAGAAGACTACCTACTCTTTGCTTTAGTATAGGTTCACGTGCATTTCATGCTTACATAAACATGTATTTCATTAGAAATTTACTAAGGACAATGATTTCCCATGGATAATGGACAAATAGATGGTTATAGCGATTAACTGTTGCATGTATGAGCTTCATTTTTCCATCCTATGAGATTTCAAAGATAAAATCCTTTTACGGGAGGAGAATATAACACCCCGAAAATTTAAGTAGAAATGTTAATAAAATAATAAAATAAAATAAGGGCAAAGATAACATTTTCACAAACATCTGAATTTGAGCACGAAACTTGCACTATTACATTTGTACCGATTTTATGGACAATTTTCTTATATCATACTTTGATATCAGAGCTAGTATAGGGAAGTTACGAGCATTTTAAGATTTTAAAAATAAAATAAATTAGAATGTAAAACATTTCTAAATAAAACAATAGAAGTGGTCGACCCCTAGGTTCCACCGGTCGATTGGTCCCTATAAGCAGTCGATCGACTAATGTTGAAGGTTATAGATCTGAGCGACGAATGAACGGGCATGATTGAATGAATGATTTTACTTGTGTGCAAAGTAAATGGTGAGCATACAAGATGAAAAAATATATTTTATTAGAGATAATCAACGCTCCATATTAACCTAAAACCTCTATAAATATACACCTAACCTAAAATGTAACGATTCAAGATTTTCAACTTCCGAAAGTCCGACATCAATACGTCAACTGTATCAAATGTCGCGTAATCAAATGCCCAAAAACCGAATTGTTAGGGTTAAAAAGAAGAGGTAGAAGAAAAAGGTAGAAGAAATAAGAAAAAGACAACACAAAAACAACATCAGAATTACACAGTCGCACCGGAACAACATATAATAGAAAAGTATATAATCTTTAAAACAAAGAACTATCTCAGTTATTACATTATATTATCATCAGAGAGTACAACAACAATGTACAACACAACTAAACAATGAACAGTTATACAAACATGCCCTTACAAGTGAATTATACAGCGGAAAAATAATATTGTATACAAGTAATACACGTCGCCATCCAGCTCGCCACTTGAGCTTCATAGCACTCCTGAATCCAGAATGACCTGATAACCCGACTCTAGACTGCCCGTGTGGAAATTTTGGGCACCCAGAGTTTAGGAAGAGAACAATAAACTCCAGGTCAGTCATGGGACTGGTGTGAGAACTTAAAACAGTTATTTATTTTTAAAACAACAACAACAACAAGGGAAGTGAAAAATATCCGCAATGCTTTTGGAAAATGAAACTACCATAAGGCCTCCCCGCATACACACAATGCAAACGCAGAATTGGAGGAGATTTCTCCTTATGATAGTCAAAGATGCTTAATACGCAAAAAAAATCATTTTGATATTATTATTAGTGCATAGTGTAGAAAGCATTTCGAAAATAGAATATAAATCTTAGCCAACATACGACCATTATCGTATGCCTACTATAGCTACCATGTTCAATAGCAGGTTACCGCCACATTCCGTGGCAGGTAATACAACTACAACCGTACAAGGCTCGTATTGTTTCTTTGGATTTCCAACAAATGGTCAGGCTAAGGAACTTCCTACTGTCAATAGGACCACCTCTGGTGGGATGTCCCGAGAACTTAACCAGCTCTCTGCCAACACAAGGCCGGGTTACCTCTGTAACTAGGTAACTACTACACGAATATGCCACCCCCCGGTCCTTTGGGACCTTTATCCGAGGGCCCTCTATCACCAAGCAACAACCACACAGAAAAATGAGATTGGATCAACCACATAGGTTAAGCATCAGGGCTCCATAATTGACACCACCCTTTTCCAGAAGGAAATGACATACCCTAAAGGGAGCGACCCTCATAACCTTGCCGCATATTCCTGTTTCGACCATTTCTGGGGTGTGAGGTCTGACGAAGTCTCGTCCACAAAGCTACGCTTTTTCACAAAGCCACGCTTTGATCAACAAATGATCAATAAATAATCATCATACAACAACACTCAGCATGCCACGTTACCAAATTGGGAATATATCGCTGATAACCTTCAACTACATAACCTCTTAACTCGTACGTTTCAGAGAAGGGTGTTAAGCTAAGAGAATAAATTCTCCGCCACCAACAGAGATGTATTTGAAAGAAATCTGCTTTATATCTCAAAATGTAATGTCAGACACGTAACCATACAAGTCTGTTTCGGGCTCGAACAGAACCGAAGGCACTTCTGAAGAAGCCCTTGCAATTCGGGTATTCAAAATCCCGATCGGATTTCCCATCACAAAGGAAATCTCCATACCGTAGCTAACGGTGCAGAGACAATCGATAGGTCATCCTATCGTTTTCACAAATACCCGGTCTTCACCACCGGTCTTCAATGCTATCCATTACGTCGTATCACTATTCGGAATGGGTAACTTGAATAACGAGCGCAATAATTTAAAAATAAGTGTAGCATCCAATTTCAACCAATTCACAACAGATAGCCATTAAAGGATCAATATTGATAGTCGGTTATTTATCTATCAATCAATATTCACAACATAACCCGATTTCAAATAATTTCCCATATTATTTACTTTCCAAAAATATCTTTACAAGATATATATATTCCACACTTCAACCATTTGAAAACAGATTTCAAATCAATTTACACCCTTACAACTTTCATTTCAAAATGATTCATTTAAACCAATTAAATAAATCCTTACCGATTTATTAAATTTACGTTCCAAATCCGTAAATTTATTCCACACTTCAAAATAAATCAATGTTTATTTTTAACAAATTTCCCTTTCTTTTATAAATTCCATAGTGAATTTACCTTTCCAAAATATCTATGAATATACGATTTCCAAATCGATTTCTAATATTCATTTTCAATTTATCTTTAAAAGATAAAATCTCAAACATTCACTTCATATTGGAAAAACATTTCCATACTTATTTAATAATAAGTAATTCACTAATCTATTTATTTTCAACATTTTGAAAATATTCAATATACTTAAACCCAAATTAAGTATATATTTTATTCTTTAAGGAAAACGTTCACTTAAACATACTTATTTGGGTCAAAACGAATGTTACGTAGAACATCGTTACGACAACCCAAAACCACTAGTATAGGGATTCAAAATTTAGATAGATAAATAAACCCCAATACTATTCAAACTTTTCCTTTCGGAAATCATTTACTATAACAACAGTGTTATACTCCACCATTTCCTTCTATTTCCCGAAAACGTCTACTTCAACAATGAATGTTGAAATCTATGGTTTCGACACTTAATACAATTTAAAACATTTTTAAATCGTTTTAATTCTATATAAAATATCACTTTCCCAAATATTTCTTTAATATATCATTCACCGTCCAAAATCATGAATATACTTCATTAACCAAAATCAATTCCAACATATTTTGTTTAAAGGATTATCCACTGTCCCAAAATCGTGGATATATTTTCTTTAATAAGCTATAATAATTAAACTTATTAAAATAATCGATTTCGGATTTATGAAACAACGTTTATAAATTCCATTTATACTTTATAACAACTTCAACTTATAAAATCACTTTATTAACAAATTTTATCCATATTCCATTTACATGCAAAAATCCAATTTATAAGTTAATTACTTGTAAATCTTTTATTTTACAAAAATCCATTCATTTTGTAACTTCCCAATTTATAAATCTATCGATTTCATCCACTTATGAAATCCATTTATACTTCATTTTAACACTTAAAAAAAGCTCATTTTATAATTCCAATATTTTAGTTTATAAATATCAATTTTATAAATCTTTTATATAAATCATTTATAATAATTCAAAAACCCCAATTTAAACAATTTTATAAATTAATCAACTACTTATTTCAAAAAATCACATTTCGGTTATATTTCACAAAAATCATAATTTTTATAACATAAAAATTTCAACGTTTATTCATTTAAAATGAATCAATTTCAAAATTAAATTTTATTATGGATTCTCAACTTAAATTTTCAAAAACCAAATTTTATTTATTTTCGGCATCTAACGATACCAAAAATATATTCGGCTAAAATTTAGCCTTCAACGATTCATATCACAAAGATAATCACGCAGATTATAAATAGATCAATAAATAGATCAACACACAACATCGAAACCAATTCAAATGTTTGAGGAATCCAGTTGGATCCCTCCAACCTATTTCCCTGTATCCAAAGATGTTAGCAAAATACCAATTCCGCTTCGAGACGGAATATCGTGGTATATGGGATTTATAAAATACTATCCGCTATTATGCGGCGCAATAGGGTCTCATCCGCTATATAATGCGGGAAAATCAACTCCAAGTACATATATAATACCAATTCCATACAAGTTGGAATTATCACGGTATATGTTTTTAATAAATAACATCTGCTTAATATACGGCGTATAATGTCTATTTAACACAATAGATAATAAATTATCATCCAATTACATAATCAAGCAATTTTAAATCTAACTATTTAAAATTTAAATCGAAACAATTCGATTGAGTGAGAAGTTCTCACCTTGAGTTTCCGATAATAGTTGTAGCGTTTTATTTCGAATAAAATTAAACGTGCATTTAATTTTACCCAAAATTTTCACTAGCTTCAAACGACTCCAAACTAGCTCCATTGCGTAGTGCTCGACAAAACGAAGCCAACGCAACTTGTTTCGTAATTTTTCGACCTCCTATGACAAAGTTATGATAGTTTAAAGATTATACAATGTTAAATATAATTAATCTACAAATTTATTATATTTTTTCAACCTATTCAATCTGAGCCGCATGTATCAAAGAAGCAAATCTCGGCCGCTCCCTATTTCTTCCTCCTTCACGTTCTTTTGCAGGTTCAAAGAACCCACGGTCGTCGTTTCCCTTTAAATTGCGCAACCAAATCGAGCACTTTGAAGACGATCAACAACCACCACTCCAACGCCCATCACACGAGCTACAACCACCATAAATGCGGAAGAGCTCGGCCTTGCCATTATCATGAAAAATGTGCGCGAAACCTAGATGAACGCGGCCAAGATTCTTCCTCCACGACGCTCAATTGATGATCATCACCGTACGGATCTGAAGCCCTCACGTAGATCTACAATATTGTAGTTGAAAGATTTTGCTAATTCTTCACGGATTGAGAGAGATTAAGAGAAGAAATTGGGAAAATTTCGGCCATTAATGTATATGGAGGCGGCTGAAGCCTTAGGGTTTAAATCTCTTTGCAAAAGTGAAAATAAAGGGGTTTTTATAGAAAATTTCCAAATTACTATTCATCCAAAAGTTTCCAAACTCCAAATCTCGCACGGTGACTGGCGTTTCTAGGGTTTACCCCGCTTTTTGGACACAATGGAATAGGTTTCATAGGCTAATTCGATCATATGTGTGAGTTACGGAAATAAACAATCAAATTTAAATTAAATCGATTTAACCAAATTTCTATGCGTTTTGGCTTGCTCCGGACAAACCGTAAATCCGATTGACACGAAATTTGAAACCATGCAATAATTTAACATTACGGATCCAATGAAACTACTTTCGTCAAAATCTGAGACTGTTTGAAAAATGGCTATTTTAACTAGTCGATTAAATATTAAAATATTCAATTTTCACAAATTAACTTTTAATTCAATTTTAAATGTTCACAAACATTGTTCTAACTCCAATATGATTTAATATAACTTTATAAATCATTTTTATCACATTAAACCCAATTTCCAATTATTTACGCAATTTCAAATATTAAATTGCCGATTTAATTATCCAATTAAATCCAGATATTCGAAAAATAAATTATTCGACTTATAAATTTTACTTGTTGATATTTAAAATCAATTAAATATCTGAATTTCAAATGACAGAAATTCTGGGTCGTTACATAAAACATAATTAATTAGAAAATTATCAACATAGGGAAATCCTTTCAAAATCTCCTCACCTCCACTTATAAAATTTCTTCAAATACAAAATAAAAATAAAATAAGACAGATGTAAGAAGATCAGAATGGACTAAGTAAAGGGAAAGTTACAAGTATCGAATTTCGAATAAAGAATAGGCTTAGAGCATGGATCCAAGGTGAGTGGGAATATTTTTAATAAGTTGGTTGATTACAGTTAATTTAATCCACACTATTTGATCTAGGTTGTTTGAAATTGAACTGTAAGCTTTTTCAAATTGAATTTATAGTATGCGAATATGATTCCCCTTCTCTTACCTAATATATAAACTCATAAAACTTGAAATAACCTGAAATGTTAGCAATAACCTTAGGTTTGACTAAGAAATTGTAAACTTGTTTAAATTTATGATTTTAATTAGGAAAAGAAGTTTGGATAAATTGCAAAGATTCGATTAGTTTAAATTAAGAGTTAGGGTTCACTATAAACAACCCGATAACAATGAATAATTAATATAATACACCGCTAATGATAAATTAAACAACCCTAATTACACTGTAACCATTCGATCGCTCACCCTGAGCGGTCGATAGCAAGTAGTCGACCATAGGTTATAAAAGCCAACTGGTAAGCGTTCTGAATCGTAAAATGAACCTCATCCTAAACCCAGGTTTTTGAATATTATTTAAATATTTATATTATATATATCCGTATGTGTGAGTTAGAAGTAGTAGGGAGCTAGTTCCTTAAGAGACGACGCTAGGGCATTTGCGGGGTTGGGTAAATGTTCTTTACCCAGTTAGGGGTTGATATTCGATTAGGTACGATTCTGTGCAAATGATACTCAGTGAGCTTCTATGGTGGACGTGCAACATTGACTTATGCCTGATGAAGTGTAGGGCCTGACACAATGAGAGTTCCTTGGAATCCACAGACACTGAAGCAACGAATATTGTGTTATTGATGGATTCCGACACATGCAATAAGACGCATAAGCTACCATTGAAATGTAGAAACGGATGCAGACAACGAGACATACCAAGAAGTCGATGTTTCGTGTTCCCCCTCAATGTGTAGTTGGGATACGTGTAGTTGTAGTTATGGGAAATTTATTCCTATATTGAAATAGTAGGGAAACCTATGCGAGATTGCTATGCGTAGTCGTAGTATAAGATGTAGTCCCATACGGGAGAGTTGTAGGATGACCCTATGTTGGGTAGTTGTAGTGGTGGTGACTGATCGTTAGTTATTAAGGTTCGATCCATTGTTCGATCCATGTAGGAGCCTAGCTAGTAGTTACTGTAGATGTATATTGAATAAAACCATTAAGTAAAGGACCTTAAGAAAACACGGCTGCTTGTATAGTACCCTAGGTCACATAGAGTAGAATTAAAGTCAACCATACTTCATCACCATATATTAACCATGTATTCATTCACCAGACTTTTGTCCGACCCACTCTTTTTTCTTTCTTTTCCTCATTATAAGACGACATAGTAGTTAATGATTGGCCATATTTCATTACTGGAGAGGCGAGCTTATCATAGGAGTTGCTTATCCTTTTATTTACTCTCCATATAACTACCTATCTTATTAGTACTTAGTATTTTATTAAACCATGGGTTGTATTTCTGTATACTCGGTATATGAATACGTATTGTTTTTTTAAGATTGTGTTTTGAAATATTTTCTGAGATGATCATTTTCTACATTTGTATTTTGTTTCTTTCTTTGTGAGTTCTTAAATTGTAATATGTCTTGGTTCATATCTATTTATTTTTTGTCTTTATAATGTTATAAAAACCCGATAGCTCGTACTACTTGGCACCAACACGAGTCCGAAAGTTACGCTAGGCTTTGGATCGGTGTGTTGAGGGTGAGATTTGTCACATCTTATATTATCTTGATTGGTAGATCGATATCGACAAATCTAGATAGATCATAGACAATCAATGACACATGATGAAGTTCCTAAGATGGGCCACAGTAACCAATAAGCCGACATAGACTGCTACATCATATAACTATAGCATGCAAAGAAAGGGGTTCTCATGCTATGGTAAGAAATAGTCACACTCAATGGCAATAAAACCAAGAGAATGTGAGAGTGATGCAGTGCTCCCATTCTGCTGGGGTCGCCCAAATTGTTCGAGCCATCAAAGTAGCATCAACATAAACCATCAACCCTAAGAGAATGCACGAGCCACTGTACCCTCCGATTCTTGCCGAGGGCTGAGATAATGAGGTTGGTGGGACCATCTTTCCCTGGCCAATCCATGGATTATCAAGAAGCTTGTAAAGACATGGAATGAGAAGGTTCACCCCCATTGACAAGTAGGAATAGAAAACACTATAAGAACCCCCTTCCCCCAATGTAAGCAAACTCATATGTGAGAGTTGAGGCTAGTTATAGCTCCTAGGTTTGATCACGGACATCCATCTTGTCCGAGAAAGTCATAGAGCACACGACATATGCATTGGTCCAATATGATATGGAAACGAGCATGGAGGGAAACAATGACAATTCACTTAACCCTCATATGGGAGACTCAAACCCCGAAGGGGGATTGTCAACATCACTTAAGGCAATATCAATTAACAACGACGGCCCCAGCAAGATCATAAAAATTGAAGTAGAACCAAGCTAATAAATAATGAATGAGCAAATATTCCTCTTGAATAAAGCAATGATGTGTACACCATGGGGCACCTGGACATGATTGGCATACATCCATGCATCCTCTGCCATATCCTTAACATCCACCCAAAACCTTACCTCATTCAACACAAGAGGAGTCCTCTAAACCAAAAAATATAAAGCATTCAAGGAAGAGATAGAAAGGAACCTTTCCAATGGTTACATTTGGAAGGAAGAATATCTAGTCTGGGTGGAAAATCTCATACCAGTTTGCAAACCAAACAGGGCTTGGAAAAATTGTATTGATTTCTCAGACCTCAACAAAGCCTGCCCCAAAGATAGTTTCGAATCAATCAACTTATGGATGCGACCAGTGGCCACGAGCTCTTCTTCGTGGATGAGTGGAGGACTATTCTAGACACAAATAGATTGTAATGCATGGTTCAAACCAAGTGCGTGATTCTTTCACCAAAAATGTTGGTCTCTATTATTATGGAGTTATGTCATTCAGGCTTCACTATGTAGGTGCAACCTACCAACTACTCACTAATAGACTTATCAAAGAACTGATTGGCCGGTCCATGGAGGCATACACATATGACATGCCAATGAAATCCAAAAAGGCCGAGGGGCACGTAAAGAAACTGGCAAAGACTTTGGATATCCTTCACCAATAAAATATGAAACTCACACCCAAGAAGTGTTCCTTTGCCTTTCGATCGGAGAAGATCCTTGGGTTTGTGGTGAGTTCCAAAGGAATGGAAGCCAGCCACGATAAGATTCGGGTGATTCAAGCTATGTAGTTCCCTCGTATAGCAAAACAAGTGCAGAGCTTAAATGAAATGATTATGGCAATAAGGCGCTTTGTGTTAAAAGCAATAGATCAGTGTGTACCCTTCTTTGACCTCATTATGAAGGGATAGTGGTTCATTTGGAAGAATGCACTAAGGTATTTGAAGATTTGAAGCGACATATAACAACATACCCCATACTTTCCAAGCCATGGACAGGGAAGACCAGTACTTGTACCTCATAATTACTAACCATGCAAACAGTGCAGCCTTGGACCGGGATGAGGAGAAAATTCAACGGCCAAGATATTATGTCAACAAGAGTTTATCATGCCCAAAGACAAGATACACAGAGTTGAAAAATCTAGCTTTCTGCCTTTTCATAGTGGCTCAATGCCTTCAGCCGAACTTCTAGCCTAATCCAATCAAAGTCCTTATCAAGCAGCGGCTGAAGCAAGTATTGAGCTGGCCTGATGCAGCTGCCCGACTCTTGAAGTTGTCTATGGAACTCGGGAAACATCACGTCACCTTCCATCCCTACAAATTCATCAAGGTCAAGCTATTATCAACTTCATAATAGAGTGCTCAAGAATGGACAACAGTGAGGAAGAAGAAACTTCCAGCTATCAAGTATGGAAACTTTATGTATATAGAGCATACAATGAGAAAGGGACTAGGGTCGGCATAGTCTTAGTCACAAAAGAAGGAGAAGAACTTTGCTTTGTCATTTGCCTTAGCTTCATGAGCACCAACAACAAAGCGAATATGAAGCCGTCCTAGCTGGCTATGGGATGGCTAAAGAAATGCAAATATGTGTTTGATGACTTATTTTTGGTCGTTAACCAAATGGTTAGCGGCTCCACGTTAAGGGAAATACATTGGTCCTATATGTTGTAAAAGCCAATAAACTTATCAACACATTTCTAGATTTCAAACTGGTATAGGTTTAGCATGAAAAGAATGCCAGGGCTAACCAACTCGATAAGGCGGTAAGCGAGTTTGAAGAAGGAACCTAGAGGTATGGACTTCCCATTTCTTTGAGTTGGGGGAACTACCATTAAAATTGATAAATCCTAAACTGATAGCCAAATGACCCTGCTACTATAATATCTTGCAAGTATCGGCTTGCACCTACCACGAAAGAAACTCTTATAGTCCTATACTGGGCACTCCACTATACGATTATGAAGGGGAAACTATACAGGCAGGGTTACTCTGTTCCCCTCCAATGCTACGTAACAAATGAGAAAGCTGACCATGTACTTAAAAAGCTGCATAAGGGCTTCAATATAGATTATGCTGGGGGAAAAGCCTAGTAAAGATTCTAACCTCCAAGGTTACTATTGGTTGGCCATTATCAAAGATGTGGTGATGACGTCAAGATATGCAACCGATGTCAACGGTTCGTAAAGATTCCTAGAGCTTCCGCAAACTTTCAAACCACCATGACCTCTCCTTGGCCATTTAACACCTTGGGATTGATCTGATTAGGAAGCTTCATAATACTAAAAGAGAATATATCCATGCCATCGTTACCATTAACTATTTCATAAACTGAGTTGAGACAGAGCCCTTCATTGGGGTTACTGTGCCCGAGATCCTGAATTTTGTAATCAAGGACATTGTCTTCCATGTTGGACTTTCAAAGAAGATCATCATTGATAATGGCACGTAGTTTGAAAATGATCGATTCTAAGGTTTCTATGAGAGGAATAGTGGTTATGAACAAGACCATCAAGTTACATTAAAGACGTACCTCACTAAGGCTAAGAGGAATTGGCCCGAAGATCTCTCGTCATGCTTTGGTCATATCGGACCTCCAACTGCACTTCCACTAGACACATGCATTTCTCCTTGGCCTACGGGTATGATTCCACGTTGCCTATTGAAGTAGACATCCCATCTCCATGGTGAATCACTCACAACCCCGAGCAAAATACATAATTACTAAGGCTCGGGCTTGATGCTTTCGAAGAAAGAAGAGCGAAAGCAAAAACTCGGCACCGAGGCATACAAAATAAAGATAGCTAAGCTCTACAACATAAGTGTGTAACTCTGCCAATCATGGTCAGTGGCCTAGTTCTATATTAGATCTTTGCGAACACAAAAAAATCAACCTAAGTAGTATTGGGGAAAATTGGGAAGACCGATATGTAATCAGTGCTGCGTTGCCGGTAAGGCCTATCACCCGTGACATCTGAATGGCTACCGCATGCCTCGAACTTGGAATATAATTTACCTTCGAGTATATTATATCTACGAAATCCTATAAGACACAATAATAAGGTGAGAGTCATTTTGTAATACTCTGTTCGAATGAAATGTAAAAGGAATATTCCCAGGCAATCATCACATAATGTCAATGTTGGTAATACGACTATCCAAGAAGGACGAGCCACTATCTTCTGATTGAGGAATGCTATCTACCAAGGCTGTATGTTAGGGTAAAGCGAAGAAACAATAGTTATCATGTCGGGAAATGTCAAAATGGTCCAATGACGATGCATAAGCCAATCAATGTTTCCTTCTATGTTGGAGACACAGTTGCATGGGTGGTGCAACCACCAATACGGCGGTCCCACATTAGTACACAATTTGTCTATTACATCGCCTAATTTGTGACGGTTTAGGTAAAACCAGTAGCAAATAGTATAATATACGATTCTTCTTCTTAAAAACCGTAGCAATTATTTTATGAGAAGCAGAAGAAAATTTAATAAAAGCAATTTGCGACGGCTTTTGTCTATAACCGTAGCAAATACATTGTTATTTGCGACTGTTATTTTCATAACCGTAGCAAATACCTATTGCAAATGCGACTAAAAAATAATTCGCGACGGTTGTATAATACAGCAGTAGAAAATACATAAGCAAATTGCGACCGTTATGCTTCAACCATATCAAACTAACGTATATGTATTTGTTTATTTAGCGGTCAACAAAATTCACTTCCCGCTTTCTTTTTGTGATATCATATCAGGAAATAGAAGTTTCATTGGATAATATTTTGCATCCTCCCTTAAAAATGATAGTCACAACGAACACCCACTTTTAGAAGAACCTTCAATATTTCGTAACCTTGTCCGTTGAGGCAAACTGAGAACATAGTGGATGTTGCAAAGTAAACATATCGGTTCAAACCTCATTGCCTCGTAAATGCAGTCCTTCATTTGCAAATTCATTTCAATTCATTTACCTCATTGCCTTGTTCTTGTTCAGTTCTGACCAGCCTCATTCATGATGTTCGTGTTAGTGCACTGCATTTCATTGCAAATTCTTGTCATATTCTTTTCCTTGGTACTCACATCTCTAGTCCAGCCATGCAATCGGTTGTAATCAACAAACATTGAGCAACTTACCTTCCGTAGCGCCCAAGCTCATTAGCTCGCAAACATGTTCTTTTCTACACACAGCGCTCTGTCCTGCACAATGATATTTAATTGTGAAAAAAAAGGAAAAAAGAATCTTTTGCAAAGTAAACTGTTGCAGAAAATTTTGCGGAATTCTAGCATTTAAAGCAGGATCAATTTCTAGATTTTTGATTCTCTTATTACAGAATCAGGAGCTGAATGATCATTGCAAGATTCCGATGCATTGTTCCAACTTATAAGCTATAAGCTGGAAATTTCTCATCAGTGAGGGAGGTACACTTTAAATGTTATCACCGGAAACTTTTAGCTTATTTCATAGTTGGGTTGTAATAGCAAACATTCAACTGTAAACTTCAGTCTTTTTATACATTTTTATTAGCATTTTGAGGATGTTTCTTTAAAAAAAGAGAGACACAAACCTAAGTGCTAATTGGAACATTTTTAGGGCATGTTATAGTATATTGAGTTTTGTTATGGAGAGTGGTGCCAAAGGTTGCGAGATATGTCATTATTAACTTCTTCTATGATCAATATATTATAATAATATAAACATCTTACTATGTGTAGTTTGTAGATTATTATAAGTGGAATACTTGGAGCACAGAGTGCTAAAATACAAAAAGTTCAAGCGTGGATACATGATTTCTTTTGATTACCTCTTCTTTGGTAGTGAGACCAACATAGACAGATTTGTAGGGACTCCACAGAACATCATTAGAGGAGTGACAGAGAACACCACAAATGAAACTTTACATGAGTTGAGGAAACGAACTATATAGCCATTTATGGAGGAATATGTGTTGAATAAAGTGTGCCATCTGCAGGTAATTAATTACATGTATAAGTTCGCTGTTAGTCCAATAGTTATTTCATATATATTATTTTATCTACTTGTTGCCTTCTTCTGTGTTTAACCTATTTTCTTCTACAATTTTCATACAAATTTTGTAGATGTGTAGCTATATATATTCATTAAAAATGAGCCAATAAGAAACATTGCCACTTTTTTTGGCCTGAAATTTCATTAAAATTACCTTTATCAAAACTAAAATGATTATAAAAAGGGCATGGTTGATTAAAAAAAAGTACAAACAACTTTTATGGGAAGTTGATTATTAAGATAAGTGAAGTGATCTATTCATCCGAACTAATATACCATTGAAAATTTTAAATTTTATTTACATGTTTTTGAAAGAGGTAAGTAAGATGGAATTGACTTATGCTACATCTTATAATGTATAAGATGATAGCAAGAAAACAAGTGGTTTACCAACATGAAAGTTTTCAATTCCTCTTATCTGATGCAGCACGATCTATGGAAGCACAAGGCTTAGATCGAGCACAGGTTAAGCTAGGTCGGCCCCGACCTAAGGAGGAAGAGCTACGAGTTAATGAAGCCGCGTTGAGTTATCTGCGACCTAAAGATTTAAGTCGGCTACGGGTTAAGGGCTTGTATCGGACCCGACCTAACAGGCCACAGGAGAAGGAGTTATGACTTATAGCTATAGGAGCTAAGGGAGAAGCAATACGAGCTAACGGCATGGAGTTGAGTCGTCCACGACTTAAGGTTCAATCTATAGGTCGTCCTCGACCTATTTGGAGACCAGAGGGGAAGATGTGCCGAGTTAACGACCTAACTCTTACGGGTCACGACCTAAGGAAGAGGCGCTAAGTCGGTCACGACTTAACAGGACACAAGAGGGAGATGCCGCATGGAGTTTGAGTTGTATGAATGCTATGTCGTAAGTCGTTATGTGTTGTGAATTTAAGTCGTGAGTCGTGTGGTTTGTAAGTGATGAGTCGTTCACGACCTAAGTCGAGTCACTGTGTTGTATATATGTGAGTGAGTCGTTGTATGATTTGGGTTGTATGTCGTTTGCTTCGTAAGTCGCGTGAGTAGTAAGGTCGTATACGACCTAAGGGTAGTATACTTGTGTGTTTCCTTAAGTCGAAAGTGTTAGGTCGGCAACGACCTACTGTAAGTCGTAAGTCGTGTTGTGTTGATCATTTGGGTCACTCACGACCTTGTTGAGTCGTAGGTCGTCCAGTGTAGTGCTGTTGTAGTTACTGATGAGTCGTGTGTCTTGTATCTTGAGTCAGTTAGGTCGGCAACGATCTAGATGAGTCATAAGTCGGTCTAGTGAGTATGTTGTGGTGTAATTACTATGAGTCATTGTATATATGCTATTATGATAAGTCGGTGCCGACTTAGTTTAAGTCGTAAGTCGTATACGACTTAAGGACAGGGTTGAAACTTCTATAAATAGGGAGTGAGTTGTACATTTCAAGGTTGTTGATTTTTGAATAAAATTTCTTGTTGATTGCTGTGTGCTTTCATCTTAAATTGGTAGTTGAGTGTAATCTCCTATCTCCACTTTCGGTTATTCGAGTGCGCTCGAATCAACGATTGTTGAAGCCGATTCGCGTAATCAAGTGCGCTTGATCAACGCTTGAAGAATTGAAGATCTTCTTTCACGGTATCGTGCGCGATCAACGTGTCGAAGATAGCTAGAATTCGGTATCTTTGTGATCAACGAATTTGGGCATTTCAGTATCTTCAATCCACCGATTGCTACTTTTCATCGATTTCATTGTTTTCGTAATATCCGCTGCGTCAGTTTTTTTGGTATCGGAGCCATACTTAGCGAATCATAGCTAAGTTGATTCTTGGAGCCAAGTATTTGGATTTTGAAGATTCCGATCCATTCCATTTTGGATCTAGAGTGGAGATTTGTTTGAATTTGATTTGTGTTGAAGTACTTGAGCTTGAGCCGAGCTAAGTTGTGTAGTGGTATAGGCCGAGTCAAGAGAAGTTTAAGGCCGAGCCTTGTGAAGTTGTGTGGAAGCTTGTGAAGTCGTGACTTGAAGATTTTGTTGTTTGAATCATGCCGCCTAGAAGAGCTAACCGACATCAAAACGTTGAAGCTTTGTATCGAAGAGAAGAAGCCGATCAAATGGAGCAACGTATGCATGAGAAGATTGATGAAGGCATTGGTAGGTTGGAGAAGCTTATGATTGATATGAATCAATGTAGAAGAAGAAATTCACCTGAATCCATCCGTGGGGGTAGTAGAGTGTCATCACATTCAGAACGGGAGAGGAGAGAAAGTCAAGAGCCTAGGAGTGTTGATAATCGAAGTAGGAGGAATGTTGATGATCATGATAGACGGGATGTTGGTAGTAGGAGTGGTGGTAGAGATGTTGGAGGGCGTGAAAGACAACGATATGCATCAGACTTTGATGAGGAGTTTGATGGTGAGAGGGGAAGTATTCATTTCAGAGACCGAGATCAGGGACAACGTCAGTATCGGGTTATTGATGATGATCGACGTTGGGAATCGGGAATGAAGATGGAGATTCCGGAGTTTAAAGGAGGGATGGTAGCTAAAGAATTCTTGGATTGGTTATCTAATGTGGAGGAAATTTTTGACTTTAAGGAGGTTCCGGAAAATCGAAGGGTGAAGTTAGTTGCTACTAGGTTGAGGGGGAGAGCTTTGGCGTGGTGGCAGCAAACTAAACTTACCAAAGAACGGATGGGGAAGTCAAAGATTTTAGAGTGGGATAAGATGAAGAAAATGATGAGAGCTACATTTTTGCCATACAACTATCAATCACTTATGTACCAGAGGTTGCAGAACTTGAGGCAAGGGACGAAGTCAGTCAATGATTATGCCGATGAATTTTACCAACTCATTGCAAGGAATGATATTATGGAGAGGGAGGAGCAACTGACTGCTAGATTTGTTGGAGGGCTGAGAATGCAGATCCAGGATATGGTTAATATGTTCGATCCAAGATCTGTGGCGGAGGCACATCAAAAGGCGTTGGCTTGGGAAAAGCAAGGAAGGCGTGGAGGAGGTGTGTTTACCAATTCTAACAATCAAGTGAAGGGAGTCGGTGGAAGTTCTAATGTTCCTAAGATTGTTGCCAAACCAGTTGTGAAGGAAGGTGAGAAGGCGAAGGTTAGTAGTGGGTTCAAATGTTACAATTGCCAGGAGATGGGTCATAAAAGCAACGAGTGTCCGAAGCCGAAGAAGAGAACTATGATAGTTGAAGATGAGGATGAGGAGGAAGAAGCTGAATGTTCTAATTCACCTTATGTTGAGGAGGAAGAAGAAGTGTCAGGAGACGAAGGTTGTAATCTGATGATGAGAAGGTCTTGTCTCACACCGAAGCAAGAGGAGGACTGTAGTTGGTTGAGGAGTAACATATTTCAGTCGACATGTACTATTCTAGGGAAAGTTTGCAAGTTTGTCATAGATGTTGGGAGTTGTGATAATATTATTTCCACAGAGGCTGTAAAGAAGTTATCATTGAAGACTGAGAAACATCCGAAACCATACAAGTTGGCTTGGTTGAGAAAAGGAGGAGAGGTGAAGGTTGGACGAAGGGCTTGTGTGAACTTTTCTATTGGGAAGAAATACAAAGACGAAATCTGGTGCGATGTAGTGGATATGGATGTTTGTCATCTGTTGTTGGGCAGACCGTGGCAGTTCGATAGAGCAGTGCAGCATGATGGTCGGGCCAATAGCTATAGTTTCATGTTCGAGGGTACTACAATCACTTTGGTTCCCAAGAAGCAACAACAGAAGGAGAGCAAGCTGGAGGAGATTGAGGAATTGAAAACTCTGTTGACTTTGAAGGAGTTTGTTAAGGAGGTTGAAGAGGAGCCTGAAGTATACTTGTTGATTGGGCGTGAGAGCAGTGAAGAGGTTGAAATTCCAGAAGAAGCGAAGCCTGTTTTGAAAGAATTTGAGGATGTATTTCCATAGGAGTTGCCTAAAGAGTTACCGCCACTGAGAGACATTCGACATCAAATCGATCTTGTTCCGGGAGCAATATTACCACATAGACCACATTATCGAATGAGTCCGAAGGAACATGAAGAGTTGAGGAGGCAGGTGGAAGAGTTGCTTGAACAGGGACGTGTATAGGAGAGTTTGAGTCCATGTGCTGTGCCAGCTTTATTGGTACCCAAAAAGGACGGGACGTGGAGGATGCGCACTGACAGTCGAGCATTGAATAAGATCACTGTGAGATATAGATTTCCAATGCCGAGGTTAGATGACTTACTGGATCAGTTGAGTGGGGCAACTATCTTTTCAAAAATTGATTTGAAGAGTGGTTATCATCAAATTCAAATTAGACCTGGGGACGAGTGGAAGACAGCGTTTAAGACGAGAGAGGGGTTATACGAATGGTTGGTTATGACATTTGGTTTATCAAATGCACCTAGTACATTCATGCGGGTGATGAATCAAATCTTTAGACCATTCATTGGGAAGTTCGTGGTGGTTTATTTCGATGATATTCTGATATATAGCAGGAGTATGGAGGAGCATGTTCTACATTTGAGGGAAGTGTTGATTATTCTTCGTGAGGAACAATTTTATGCTGCTACGAAGAAATGTGTGTCTATGACAAGAAGTGTTTTATTTCTGGGGTATGTTGTTTCGGAGGAAGGAATTCAAGTTGACCAGAATAAAGTGGAAGCAGTCAGGAATTGGCCACAGCCGAGGACGATTACAGAGGTGAGAAGTTTTCATGGGCTAGCGTCATTCTACCGAAGATTCATTCCGCACTTCAGTAGCGTGATGGCTCCAGTTACTGATTGCATGAAGGGGAAACAGTTTGTATGGTCAGAGGAAGCGGAGGTTGCTTTTGAGAAGATCAAGGAATTGTTGACGTCTGCACCAATTCTTGTTTTACCAAATTTTCAGTTGTTGTTTGAATTGCACACTGATGCGTCGAAGGTGGGAATTGGAGGAGTCTTGAGTCAGAGTGGGAAACCCGTTGCTTATTTCAGTGAAAAGTTATCAGGAGCAAAGATGAGATACAGTACATATGACGTTGAATTCTATGCTGTGGTACAAGCTATTAAGCACTGGAGGCACTATCTATTTCAGAAGGAATTTGTTCTGTACACTGATCATGAGGCATTGAAGCATATGCAAGGGCAGGACAAGATTTCCGCGAGACATGCGTCATGGATTGCTTATTTACAGCAGTTTACTTTTGTCGTTAAGCACAAATCAGGGGTAACAAATCGTGTAGCGGATGCTTTGAGCAGGAGGAATCACTTATTGACAACGCTGAAGGTTGAAGTGACAGGATTCGAATTATTACCAGAATTGTTTGAGGAGGATCCTTACTTTGCAAAGTTTGTTGAAAAGGTTAAGGATGGAAGTACGGATGAATTTGTGTTGGTTGATGGATTCTTGTTCAAGGGGAATCGATTATGCATCCCAGACTGTAGCTTGAGAGTGAAGATTGTTAAGGAGTTGCACGAGGAAGGTCGTGTGGGCCGTGATCGTACTTTGCAGTTAATTTCTCAATCTTACTTTTGGCCATCGATGAGAAAAGAAGTGGAAAGATTTGTGGAGCGATGTCATATCTGTCAGATTTCGAAGGGAACAGCGACCAATGCTGGATTGTATATGCCGTTACCAGTACCATCTAAACCATGGGTTGATGTGAGTATGGACTTTGTGTTGGGATTGCCAAGAACGCAACGAGGAAATGATTCTATATATGTTGTGGTTGATCGATTCTCGAAAATGGCACATTTTATCACTTGTAAGAAAATGGCGGATGCTGTTCGGGTTGCTCAGATGTTCTTTAAAGAAATCTATCGTTTACATGGGTTGCTGGAGTCTATCGTTTCAGACAGGGATACCAGATTTTTGAGTCATTTTTGGCTTAGTTTGTGGAAGATGGTGGGAACGAAGTTGAACTTTAGCAGCGCCTATCATCCGCAGACGGACGGACAGACCGAAGTCGTTAATAGATCGTTGGGAAATTTGTTGCGATGTCTTGTGAAGGACAATCTGAAGAGTTGGGACATGAAGTTATGCCAAGCCGAGTTTGCACATAATCATGCAGTAAATCGTAGCACGGGATTCAGTCCATTTCAGATTGTATATTCAAATTTACCCAGGGGACCGTTGGACTTAGCGGTGGTACCACAACCGAAGGGGACGGTTAAACGAGCTGCTGATTTTGTTGAAGGATTGACGGAATGTCATAGAATCGTTCAAGAACGATTGGAAAAGTCAAATGAGAAGTATAAGCGGGCTACTGATTTGAAACGACGGAGTGTTGAATTTAAGGAAGGTGATTTGGTTTATGCTGTATTGACGAAGGATCGTTTTCCGGTGGGTGCTTATAACAAGTTGAAAGCCAGGAAAATTGGTCCTGTCGAAGTTGTGAAACGGATTAATGAAAATGCGTATAAGTTGAAGCTACCGGAGGATGTTTACACTTCTGACGTGTTCAATGTTAAACATCTTGTGCCATATTATGGAGATGAACAGTCTGATGAGGAAAAAGTTACAAATTCGAGGACGAATTTTTCTCAACCAGGGGAGGATGATCCAGCACGATCTATGGAAGCACAAGGCTTAGATCGAGCACAGGTTAAGCTAGGTCGGCCCCGACCTAGGGAGGAAGAGCTACGAGTTAATGAAGCCGCGTTGAGTTATCTACGACCTAAAGATTTAAGTCGGCTACGGGTTAAGGGCTTGTATCGGAGCCGACCTAACAGGCCACAGGGGAAGGAGTTACGACTTATAGCTATAGGAGCTAAGGGAGAAGCAATACGAGCTAACGGCATGGAGTTGAGTCGTCCACGACTTAAGGTTCAATCTATAGGTCGTCCTCGACCTATTTGGAGACCAGAGGGGAAGATGTGCCGAGTTAACGACCTAACTCTTATGGGTCACGACCTAAGGAAGAGGCGCTAAGTCGGTCACGACTTAACAGGACACAAGAGGGAGATGCCGCATGGAGTTTGAGTTGTATGAATGCTATGTCGTAAGTCGTTATGTGTTGTGAATTTAAGTCGTGAGTCGTGTGGTTTGTAAGTGATGAGTCGTTCACGACCTAAGTCGAGTCACTGTGTTGTATATATGTGAGTGAGTCGATGTATAATTTGGGTCGTATGTCGTTTGCTTCGTAAGTCGCGTGAGTAGTAAGGTCGTATACGACCTAAGGGTAGTATACTTGTGTGTTTCCTTAAGTCGGAAGTGTTAGGTCGGCAACGACCTACTGTAAGTCGTAAGTCGTGTTGTGTTGATCATTTGGGTCACTCACGACCTTGTTGAGTCGTAGGTCGTCCAGTGTAGTGCTATTGTAGTTACTGATGAGTCGTGTGTCTTGTATCTTGAGTCAGTTAGGTCGGCAACGATCTAGATGAGTCGTAAGTCGGTCTAGTGAGTATGTTGTGGTGTAATTACTATGAGTCGTTGTATATATGCTATTGTGATAAGTCGGTGCCGACTTAGTTTAAGTCGTAAGTCGTATACGACTTAAGGACAGGGTTGAAACTTCTATAAATAGGGAGTGAGTTGTACATTTCAAGGTTGTTGATTTTTGAATAAAATTTCTTGTTGATTGCTGTGTGCTTTCATCTTAAATTGGTAGTTGAGTGTAATCTCCTATCTCCACTTTCGGTTATTCGAGTGCGCTCGAATCAACGATTGTTGAAGCCGATTCGCGGAATCAAGTGCGCTTGATCAACGCTTGAAGAATTGAAGATCTTCTTTCACAGTATCGTGCGCGATCAACGTGTCGAAGATAGCTAGAATTCGGTATCTTTGTGATCAACGAATTTGGGCATTTCAGTATCTTCAATCCACCGCTGCGTCATTATCGCTGCAACCAAAAGTCACTAATGCAAATAATAGGCGGAAATATTTTTATCAAAATTTCAAATGCATCCATTTCTAAAAGTTTTATAATTATGATTTTTCCAGGGCCAGTTGGTGTCTTTCTATTTTTTATTCATAAAAATATACAGCTATTTAAGTTGAACAAGTACAAAAACAAATTCTAAAAATCTAGTAAAATGTTATGGAAACATGCATTCACTGCATGACCACTTCAATTGCATCCATTTGATAGAAAAAGCTTCAATGTTCTACAAACAAACAAAAGTTATGTGAGGATATGCATACCTTATTGTGTTTTTTCTAGCAGCAAAACCCCCCATTTTGGACAGGTCCCGACTCATAACCCTTACAAAACAAACCATTAAGACTAAAATTAAATGCAAAAATTCAAAATCATTTTAAGTTATGTTATGTTTCCATCATTAAGGCTAGGATCACAGCACGCTAAGATTTTGTATATTCCATCACTTTCTTTCCCTATTCAACTACCCACAACTCAGTCACAAATATTAATAGTGCTGAATCATATGGAGTATAGATAGAGATGTAAAAGAAGTACAATAAAGATTAAAGAAGTTGTCAAATAAGCTCAAGATAAAAGGGATACTATAGAAACCTTTATTTTTCTTGATCATTGCACTTAGGATGTGTTTATTTTTATTGAGAATTTTTGAATAGAAACCATAGAAACTTGGCATACTAGCTGATAATAAAATGTAATCCCTTTTATGTTTAATCGATAGTCAATGTGGGGTTTGTAAATTCTAGCGAGTCTCTAATCCAACAATATCGTGTTTAAATGATAAATGGGATGAGTTTCCTTGCATAAGAGTATGTAGGCTGTATTATAAATAACCAAATGCTATGTTTCAACTCTTAGGTCCTAAAAGTTATTTGGTTTTAGACAATGAGAGGAGTATTAAAGTTGGATTAATCTAATGATTTTACATGACTGTTCGTGATGATTTATGTCTTACTGATTTAGAATTGTTGCCAAAGCAACTGACTCATCAGTTGTCATATTTTACTACCAAAGCAAGTATTAAACTTTTTAACTAGTGGTTACTAGAAAGAAAATTTCTTCTAGCAGCATATGTTCATAACATACTCAATATAATGCAGAGAGTATATTATTCATTGAACTGATATACAAATTTTTCCTTCCAAGTTTATGCATTTGCTGAATTTATGGTGACGAGGTAGGCAGGGGCCAAATGGAAGGTTAGAAACAATGATGGAGATCCGCGCAAAGATCCAACTTTGTAGATAAATGTAGTTTCCTTGCAATTTACTGTTTATTTATGGTCAGTGCATGCACAGTGCTTATTCAAGGCAGTGCACAACATTGTCTTATTTAAGGCTACAACACTGCATGTTCAAGGCAGTGCATGCACTGCCTTTTACAAGACAGTCTGAAGCTAGTGCTTGTACTTATTTTAAGATTTCTTCAATATTTTTCCAATCAATGAGTTATGGTTTCTACATTTTGTAGGGTAAGCAGCTTCTCTCAGATAATGGAGATGGTACATATTCAAGATAACATCATTTCTTTGCTCATTGACCCATTATACTACTAGCCACATGTAGAAAGATCTATCAAAATGTTTTTTTAATTTACGATTGTTTATTTGTATATGTTGTAATGACCCATAAATTTTTATTTATTTTTTTAATTTTATTTACGTAATTTAACTAAACTTTTGTGAAATTTTAAATGATTGAATTTTGAAATAAAAATTTAATATTTGAAATACGTCTAATTAAACATAACAAATGGTAAATTTTCTTCAACTAATATGGAAGTTATTTTCTTGTGTAATTCCATTTCAATTCAAATCAGTTAAAAATTGATGATGATAAAATATTTTCCAAAGCTAAATATTTTATACAACAAATTTGTAAATCATCTTCTGAGTGAGACGTCATATTTCGTTTCTTCAAATTTGAACTGCTTTTGCTCCGTTTATCTTATTTCTGGCAAATTAGCTGCATTTTCGGTACCGATTATCGACTTTTAATAGGATAATCGTACCATTGATATCTGTATACCGTTTTTATCGTCGCGTCGTACTGATCTCTGCGGTATATTCAATTCTGTGTTTTGAAGTCAGGTACACAGCGGAATTTGTGAATTAGTGATCTGTATTGGTACCGTTTGAGCTTTCTGAATTATTATGTCTGTTCGTCTATCCTCCGTGTAAATATCAATGTTCACTATCTGTTGATATTCCAGTTTCAATAGACATGACTTTTTGTTTTCCAGTTTGATTTTATTTGGTTCACCTTCTCTGCATTTCGTTCCTCATATTAAAATTAAAATAAATACGAAATGAAATAGTCAGGTTTGCTTTCATCTTTTCCTATCCACCGAAGCCAGCTTCTTTCTCACCACACCTAGCAGTGGACCCTTATCACCATGCTCATCAATTCGCCGCACCACTATCAACCGTAAGCAGCATCTCCAAGTCACCGCCGTGCTGCCATGACCTCCGCCTAGCTTTACACTGACCTCACCTTGTCTCTGCACGTAACCCATGCTTTCACTTCGAACCCATCCCCTCGCTTTCTACATCGCCGAGTACGTCACGAGCCACGTCACCCCACTACCGCTGCCATACTCCACCGCTCCATTCTTCCATCCAGGCCGAGCCTCCGCCATTTGCTCGGCATCGTGCGACTGTTATGTATTTTTTTTAGTACAAGTGTATATATCAAATTTTCTTTGTTCCGTACATCTATATATTTTCTTATGAAATATCTGACGTATGTTATATAGGGTTATATATATATATAGGTCGGTTATAGTTTTTAGCTTGAAAAGATAATATATATCTAGGTATATTTACACACACACACACACACACACACACATATATATATATATATATATATTCTGTTGGATTTAATGTGTACATAACATTTGTTTTGAAACAATTTTATATATATTTGCTTTATCGTTATAACATTTGCAATTCTGTTAACAAATAATATTCCCGGAACTTCATATATAATGTTAGCTTACATAAGTATACCAAATTTTAGATATACGTATATATATAGTATATTTCGGCATATGAAAGTTGTATATATGATATTTGTATATATATAGTTTTTGTTGTTATATGATAATGTGTTAAGCTATATATATATATATATATATATATATATATATATATATATATATATATATGTTACTGTATTATTTATATATAGTGTAAGTTTGTTTATATTAGCATATACTTCGCATAGTCATTTTTATAATATGACTGTATATATGAATTATATATATATTAATTTGCAAGCTTGTTGTCCCGTCTTGTTTTAAAACTGTATGCTTGCAATCCCTGTCCTCTCTTTTATATATATAAGGTAAATATTTATATTATTTCAGATTTTGTATGTATGAATTATGAAAGTTATATTTATATAATTTTACAGTACATATATATTTTGTAGTGTGCTTGCTTTAGTATGTAATAGGTTTGTATATAATTGTTGTACTAATAATTTTACAGTACGTACATATTTTGTAGTGTGCTTGATTTAGTATGTAATAGGTTTGTATATAATTGTTGTGCTATATATATATATATATATATATAAGTTGTATTACCATACATTGAGTTATATATATGTTACAGTGTATTGGTTTATAATAGTTACGGTTTATATATGTAGATTTTGATTTGAAAACGTGTATGAGTCTTAGTTATGTATGTGTTTATATATAAGCTTATGTATATATATATGCTAGAATTTGATTTGAAGTAGATATTTTTATATTTTTTTATAACAGTATTATATATATATATATATATATATATATATATATATATATTATTTTAAATATACTATATAGTGTTATATATATATCAGTTTTTAAAACTTTTGGTGCGTCGTGTTCGGTTATACGTGTAGTTGTACTTGTTGTAATTTGGGTTTATAAATTTTGATTTAAATATAATAATGTGGAAATAAGCCACAAGGGCATCTTTAGCAAGTGGAATTAGTTTCTAGGACACACAACTGAAATAATTACTTTTAAGGACAAAACACAAAATAATTAGTTTTTAGGGCCTAAACACCTATGAAATTATGTCTTTGAAAGTAACTGGACTGCTGACTTTGTCCTTGAAAGTAATTATTGTGCTGACTTTGGCCTTGAAAGTAATTTCTTTGAATGTGTGTCCTAACAACTAATTGGACTCTAAAGTTTGTCCATCTAGTGAAATGCCCCTATAATAATGGTGTGTATGCATTTATATTAATATATGTATTTTAACTTAATTAATAGAATTTGAAAATGCATTCAATATAAATATGTTTGAATTTCACATATGATTTATGTATATATAGTTATATAGGTATAAGCTCACTTATATCTATTATCTTCATCCATCCAATTCTGATTTGAATTCGTCTATTTCTATTATCAGCTTTGATCGTCGAATCGTGTCCATCTAGCTTTGCCTGGATTCGTAGCTCATTTCTTTTTCAAACTCTCTAACCTCGAAAGGTGAGTAATCACTCACGATTAACGTTCTTATATTTATTAAATTAGATTTCAATTGAAACGACAATTGAAATATGCTGCTGTAAGTTATTTACATTGTTATATATGTTATCTGTTCACATGTGACATCTGACATCATTATCTATTATTTTTATTGATGATGTATGCCTTTTATATTATTATCATATTTGTTATCACTCTGCAAGTTCCGTGTTAGTATAGAATTCACTATGGGTTGAAATGATAACCCAAGCGATTCTCATGGAATTGAATTTGGGATTGCGGGTTGAAATGAAATATACCCGTATATTTTTAAATTGTGGGTTGACATGATAAATATCTGTATCACTTGACCATAAGATAGAAATTTATATATTAACAGCGTTGGTCAATATATATATATTTTGAAATGATTTCCAAGGTTTTGAAATGTATATTTTGGTTTTAATAAATATTGATTTTAAGACACTCACACACATATAAATAAATGTTATTTTTATAAAGGTTTTAAATTTTGATTTTTAAAATTTTATGTTTTGAAAATTTTAAAATTTTAGGTTAGTTTGGAATTATAAATTTTAAGATTTTACTTACAATTTTACTATTTTAAAATATATATAAATAAATTTAATAATAAGATTTGGTTTATTAAAGTTGATTTAATAAAGCTAATTTAATTTAATATATAATATGTTTAAGTATTTATTTAAAATTTATATTTTCAAATATAGAGTTTATAATGATTTTAATAAAATTCAGGTTGGAAAGAGAAATAGAAATTGGTTTGTAATTAAATTTGTTTAAGAATCATAATTAAATAAGTTTGATTTGAAATTTATTAAATTTGAGATTTTAAAGATATGATTTTATAACTTGATTTTGATTAAAAGTGATTTGAATAAATATTTCAAATTTACATAAATTGAGAAGGTATATTTAGTTTTATTTAAAATTGAAATTTGAAGCTTTATTTAATGTTATTTGAACGATTAAGTAAATATTTCAAAATAAATAATAGTAAAGTGAATTTAATATATATATATGAAATTATCAAATCTATTTTAGAAATGTTTGAATATTTAAAGCCTTGAAAATATTGAAATTGAAACGGCTTATTTTATGGTTAAAAATCTGTATTTGAAATCGATATAATTGAATGGTTTATTGAGAAACTGAGTTAAATTGAAATTGATAATTTGAGATTGGGTTAAATTTGAATTTTGGAATTCGAGTTGATTTGGAATCGATTTGTTAAATTTGAGGTAGCTATTTTATTTTATAAAGTATTTTTTTCTAAAATTATATTTAAAACTATTTATATATTTTTCTTTATAAATTATTTTCATATAAATCATTTTTAGTATAAACTATTTAATATAAACTATTTTAATATAAACTATTCTTAAAATAAACTATTTAATATCCCAGTTACTTAAATTTATAAACTATTTTAACTTATAACTATTTTATATAAACTATTTTATTTTTTAAACTATTTTATTATATATACTATTATTAATATCTAAACTATTTAAAGTAAAGTGTTATGATTTCAAAGCGCTATGATTTCCAAAGTGTTATAATTTCAAGGTTTTTGGTTCCGAAAATGTTATAATTTCAAAAGTGCTATGATTTTGGAAATTGATATATTTGAAGTGCCATAATGTCGTAGTTGGTTTCGAAATGGAAATGATATCGTATTGATCTGGTTTTTGAAATGGCAATGATATTTTGGTTTTGAAGTATAACTATTTTGAAATGACCGTGGTGTTATAACAACGATTGGTTGTTAAAGAGACCGGGATCGGAAGTTGTCATGCTCCCTGCCAACTCCGAAAACTTCTTTTGCAACTGTGTACGCGGTGGAGATTCTAGAATGAAGTAGGATGGTGGTGACGATTCTATATGAGGTATATACGTGGACCCGACTCCCGTGAGTTGGCATAAGATGGCTAAAACATGAGCAATTGACGGCTAAGTGAGGTAGCTCCTCCAATCGGACACATTCCTTCGATACTATATTCTGACTTTGTGATTGATCAGGTGGCCACACTTGATTTTTGATTTGGGAGTGTGTTCCGAGGTGGACGGTAGTGGCTGCTTTGTGTTACCACCATCCCGGAAGTGTAACTGGTATATATACCCTGGCATTTCCTAGTTGTGCTGTGTCACCTACCCTAGCGAGACCACTACGAGTTTGTTCTGCGTCGTACATATGGAGTATCCTCTGGTAGCCTCCCGATCTAGAGGTATTACGGTACGGTATAGACTATTGGCACTATAAAATGTGTTAAGGGGGATATGGATAATGCCTTAATGCTATTTTAATAGTTTACTTTACTATAGATATTATTAAAATAGCGCATATTACTACATAGTAGACAGTTTAACGGATCCTTAAAGGATGGTTATCCCAAACATCCTTTGAATTACTTGTATTTTAGTTGTTATTTCTTGAGTGGCTTTATTGACATAAGAATGTTAATCCTGACTCGAGTGTTTTGTGTTTTGCTTTACGCTCGGGTCAGACTAAGTGATGCAGCTTTTAAGACTCACCTTCGAGTTGGAGCTTCGTTTCGAGATCCATATACATCTCTTTAGCTTGTAGTTATTCAGTTGATTCCAGTGATGTATTCTGATCTTGTATTTGACTATTGTATTCAAGACTTTTGTTGTTTCTCATTTAACTCTGTTATAAATATAGTAGCTTTATGAACTATTATTCTTTTGTTTCCGCTACTTATTTTTATATTACTCTATGTTTGTGATTCTGTGATTTATTTATTTATTGTATATGTTGAGTCTTTCGAAATATAAATTAACATTCTGGTATTTGAGCAATTCAAATCAGGCATGTATGGATGCGAGTGGTTGAAAATATCGGGATGTTACATGTGGTATCAGAGCTTTAGTTTTAGGAAAAACTTAGCATGTGTAGTAGATTTAATTACAGAATCACTTTCGTTCGAGCTTGAAATTTTTCCTGTTTGATTCGAATTTCCTTTGAATTTTGGAAGGTTCCCTTCGGTTCCAATATCCATTCCTATCTCTCCCTATACGTCTTTCTTGATTTTGGAGTAACCATTAACTCCACTTCGAATGATCTCTATAATAACTCGACGGTCTCGTCAATCTTCGAATGATTCGTAAAGGGGTGAAACTACTTTACAAAAGCAATGATTTAATGGAGATTTCAATATCCTCGGTTTACGATGCTATCTATCTCCTGCTATGCCTAAATTCTATCTCCTGCGATCGAATGTCGATTTGCCTCGGAATTCTGCATTGATCTTATTCTTGAAGTCAAGGTCAACCCGGTTAAGGATGCCCGCAATTTATATAAACTTATCCATCTTCCAATTTTGTTATTTAATAATCATATCTTTGTTTCGAACCTATCTACAAATCATAATTCTCTTTGATTTGAGTCCATTAAATTTGAATCTCTATCCTTGTTTTGAAATCCATTCCAGAATCATCGAGTGAGGGAGTGTATTTGTATTAATATTAGAAATGTTTTATATATATATTGTGTTGTTTGAGTTGTTGATGTTGATTTGGATTTTCGATCGATTCGTCTGGTTAACGCTATCGATAGGATTTTCAAAGCACTTGAACAGAGCAAATTGACACAATATTATTTTCAAATTTGGTAAATGGGATAAATTAGTGTGATTATATTATATTTAAGTATAAATTTTTCTTAAACTAAATAGTTAACTGAATTGATTGTTAAAATGATAATATTTGATTTATTATTTGTAAACCTTTAACTATTGCCAAATGATAAATAAATGAAAATTCTAAACATGGTATATAAACTGATTTAGAAATCGAAATGAATTTAAATTAAGAATTGAGAATTTAAAATTTCGGTTATTTCAAACTTTGGTTTTAAAGTTTTAAAAGGTATATTATTTGAAAACATTTTCAAATAGAAATGGTTTTCATAGAATTTTAAAATTTAAATCAGTACTCTCGTACATTCTCATTGGAAAATAATTTCGATGATGACTGCAGCATCATCGACATTCATTTTCGAGTTTCAGAGTGGAGAGATCGTTTTGTAGCTTCGCTACACTTTTGTTTTGGAAATTAAATTGATTTGAATTTCTGAAGTATGTCTTGATTTATAATACACACACACACATATAGGTATATGATTTTGAATTTTGTTTAGGATATATAGAGTGTGTATATATATCTCTCTCTAAATGGTTTAAAGTGAACTCGAAATTTAATTCTTAAATTTTGTTAAGGGATGATTCAATTATTAAATAAAGCCAAAATTTTGAATGAATATTCAAACTAGAATAATAGGATAATGAATAAATAGGATAAATAAATTCTGTTTTGAAAGTTAATAAATTGAAATTAAATCAACTTAATGAAATACCTTGAATTTAAAATCAATTGTTGAATATAAATTAATTTAAAATTTAAATTTATATGGTTTTAATTTAATTTTCTTATTTGTTTTTCAATCTATTTTCATTCTGGTTGTTTTATTCTCCTACCTCATTCCTTTTCGGGGACGAAAAGTTTTGAGTGGGGGAGAGTATAATGACCCGTAAATTTTCATTTATTTTTATTAATTTTATTTACGTGATTTAACTGAATTTTTGTGAAATTTTAAATGATTGAATTTTGAAATAAAAATTTAATATTTGGAATACGTCTAATTAAACATAACAAATGGTAAATTTTCTTCAGCTAATATGGAAGTTATTTTCTTGTGTAATTCTATTTCAATTCAAATCAGTTAAAAATTGATGATGATAAAATAATTTTCAAAGCTAAATATTTTATACAATAAATTTTAAATCATCTTCTGAGTGAGATGTCATATTTTGTTTCTCCAAATTGGAACTACTATTGCTCCGTTTATCTTATTTCTTGCAAATTAGCAGCATTTTCGATACCAATTATCGACTTTTAATAGGATAATCGTACCGTTGATATCTGTATAGCATTTTTATCGTCGCGTCATGCTGATCTCTACGGTATATTCATTTTTTTTGTTTTGAACTCAGGTACGCAGCGGAATCTGCGAATTAGTGATCCATATACCGTTTGGGCTTTCTGAATTATTGTGTCTATTCGTTTATCCTCCGTGTAAATATCTATGGTCACTAGTTTTTGATATTCTAGTTTCAATAGACATGACTTTTTTTTCCAGTTTGATTTCAAAATTTTTTGGTTCACCTTCTCTCCATTTCGTTCCGCATATTAAAATTAAAATAAATACAAAATGAAATAGTTAGGTTTGCTTTCATATTTTCCTATCCACCGAAGCCAGCTTCTTTCTCACCATACCTAGCAGTCGACCCCTATCAGCATGCTCATCAACTCGCTGCACCACAATCAACCGTGAGTAGCATCTCTAAGTCACCGTCGTGCTTCCACTGACCTCCGCCTACCTTTTCCCTGACCTCACCTTGTCTTTGCACGTAACCCATGCTTTCAGTTCGAACCCATCCCCTCTCTTTCTACATCGCCGAGTATGGCACGAGCCACGTCACCCCACCGCCGCTGCCATACTCCACTGCTCCATTCTTCCTCCCAGACCGAGCCTCCGCCATTTGCTCGGCATCGTGCGACTGTTATGTATTTTTTTCGTACAAGTATATATATCAAATTTTCTTTGTTCCGTACATCTATATATTTGCTTATGAAATATCTGACGTATGTTATATAGCGTTATATATAGGTCGGGTATAGTTTTTAGCTTGAAAAGATAATATATATCTTGGTATATTTATGTGTGTGTGTGTGTATTCTGTTGGATTTTAATGTGTACATAACATTTGTTTTGAAACAATTTTATATAGATTTGATTTATCGTTATAACATTTGCAAATATGTTAACAAATCATATTCCCGGAACTTCATATATATTGTTAGCTTACATAAGTATACCAAATTTTAGACATATATATATTATGTACATATATAGTATATTTTGGTATATGAAAATTGTATGCATGATATTTGTATATATATATATATATATAGATTTTGTTGTTATACGATAATGTGATAAGCTGTGTGTGTATATATATATATATATGTTACCGTATTATTTATATATAGTGTAAGTTTGTTTAAATTAGCATATACTTCGCACGGTAATTTTTATAATATGACTGCACATATGAATTATATATATATATATATATATATATATAAATTTGCAAGCATGTGTCCTCTCTTATTTAAAACCGTATGCTTGCAATCCCTGTCCTCTCTTTTATATATATAAGGTAAATATTTATATTATTTAAAATTTTGTGTACATGAATTATGAAAGTTATATATATATATATATATATATATATATAATTTTATAGTACATATATATTTTGTAGTGTACTTGCTTTAGTATGTAATAGATTTGTATATAATTGTTGTGCTATATATATATAAGTTGTATTACCATACATTGAGTCATGTATATGTTATAGTGTATTGATTTATAATAGTCACGATTTATTTATGTAGATTTTAATTTGAAAACGTGTGACTCTTAGTTATATATATATATATATATATATATATATATATATATATATATATGTATACACACATACATGTGTGTGTGTGTGTATAAGTTTGATTTCAAGTAGATATATGTATACATTTATTTTATAATAGTATTATATATATAGTTTTAAACATACCATATAGTGTTATATATATATATATATATCAATTTTTAAAAGTTTTAGTGTGTCGGGTTTGGTTATACATATGATTGTACTTGTTGTAATTTGGGTTCATAAATTTTTATTTTAAATATAATAATAGTGTATTTCCATTGATATTAATATACGTGTTTTAACTTAATTAATAGAATTTGAAATACACATGCATTCAATGTAAATATGTTTGAATTTCGCACATGATTTATATATATATAGTTATATATACATAAGCCCACTTATATCTGTTATCTTTATCGATCTAATTCTTATTTGAATTCGTCTATTTCTATTATCAGCTTTGATCGTCTAATCGTGTCCATTTAGATTTGCCTGGATTCGTAGCTCATTTCTTTGTTAAACTCTCTAACCTCGAAAGGTGAGCAATCACTCACGATTAATGTTCTTACATTTATTAAATTTGATTTCAATTGGAATATGCCGTTGTTAGTTATTTGCATTGTTATATGTGCTATCTGTTCACCTATGACATCTGACACCATTATCTGTTATTTTTATTGATGATATATGCCTGCTATATTATTATCTTATCTGTTACCACTCTGCAAGTTCCCTGTTAGTATAGAATTCACTATGGGTTAAAATGATAAATCCAAGCGATTTTCATGGAATTGAATTTGGGATTGCAGGTTGAAATGATATTTACCCGTATATGTTTAAATGCGGATTGAAATGATAAATATCCATATCACTTGACCATAGGATAGAAAATTATATACTGACCGATGGTCAATATATATATTTTGAAATGATTTTCTAGGTTTTGAAATGAATATTTTGGTTTTAATAAATATTGATTTTAAGATATATATATATATATATGTTATTTTTATAAAGGTTTTAAATTACGATTTAAAAAAATTATGTTTTGAAAATTTTAAAATTTTAGGTTAGTTTTTATAACCACCCGTAAATTTTAATAGTTTTAAAAGTATATTTAATTGGAAATTTTGTGAAAATTTTAATAATTGAATTTTGGAATAAAAAAATTTATATTTGAAATAAGACTATTTAAACATAGAAAATGGTAAATTTTCATCAGAAAATATGAAAGTAAGTTTTATTGTATAATTTTATTCAAATTCTTATCGGTTAAAAATTTACGAAAATAAAATGTTTTCCAAACCTGAATATTTTTACATAATAAATTTGTAAATCATCTACTGAGTGAGAAGTCGTCTTTCGTTTTCTCAAATTTGGGCTGCTATTGCTCTGTCTATCTTATTTTCGACAAAATAGCAGCATTTCTGGTACCGAATATCGAATTTTGATTAGATGATCGTATCACTGATATTTGTGTACCGTCTTGATCGTCTCTTCATACTGTTCTCCGTAGTATATTCAATTCTGTGTTTTGAAGTCCGGTACACGACGGAATCCGCGAAACCGGTAACCGTATCGGTACCAGATCCGCGATCTTTTGTTTCTTTTGCATTTAAAACTACAGCCGTGTCATCCAAGCAACAATCAATTCCTTTAATATATTTTTTAGCTAAATCACCACATGACCATTCGTATTGCAATTATTTTCCTAGTATGTATCTTCTTTCATTTGAACACGTTATCCTATTTATCTTCTACCCTCTCTCTGGCTTATTATTTCCCTTCCTTGTCATTTCTAATTCAAGAAAAAAAATTCAGTGCTTTGCCTGGAAACAGAACCGTGCATCTGCCTGATGATTTGGCCTCCCCTCCATCTATCTCTTTTGTTCCATCCTCCCATGCTTTCCTTCATCTCGTCGAACCATGCCTCGACAGCCTAGCCTCGCCACAACCAAACTCCATTGCCTCTCCCTTCGGCCTGCTCCTCCAACCCAGGTCAAGATCCTAGCACCCATCACTTCAACTAACGTCTCATTTACACGCATGCACAGATCAGCCACCACTCAGCTTCCACTCCGCCCCTGTCGCCTCAACACTCATAGCCGAGCCGATCCCCTTCATCCAACCTTTGGCGAACAGCGGGCACAATCTTCCTCTCTTCTCTTTATAGGTACTATATAAATATTATACTAAGTTTATATATCTCAACAAAGCAGCCTGTCATCGAAGAAATAAACGACACGCGGTGGATAGAGGTAAGAAGTAAAAATAAAAACAAAAGCAACAATCCTATCAGAGATCAACAGCAGTTCAATAAGGCAAAGGAAAATCTGGGATGATCCATTAAATATGCAGATCTGGTGGGACATAAAGCATATAATAGTAAAAAGTATTCAGATCTGATGGGACCTATAACATATAATTCCAAAAAAGGTTCAGATCTGGTGGAAACTAAGAGATTGGAGATCAGGAAAGGTATCAGAACATGGGAAGATGCAATTGCGGGTAACACGTGCATAAATGGTGGGGTCAACAAATTTGAATTCATGGAGGACGAGGATGGAGCGTATGCGGATCTCGATGAAGAAGTATTTAATACAGCAAAAAACATGTGGGCACCGCTATATATATGTACGTCGCAGGTAGAAAACCATATTATGTTCATCTTAATGCTTACATCAAAAGGGAGTGGAAACCAATAGGAAAGTGGGATATTTTCCCCAGAGAAAATGGTTTTTATCTAATTAAATTCAGTAATGAAACAGACTGTAAAAAAGTAATGGATGGGGGACCATGGTTCATTGGTAGTAAACTTATATTCACAAAAAAAGGGGAACCTAATTTAAGGCTTGAGAGAGATATGCTAGAATCACATCCAGTTTAGGTGAGATTGAGAAACTTAGATCTGTCTTTGTGGAATGCTAGGGGAATTAGCAAAATAGCAAGTTTAATCGGAAATCCACTAGATATGGATGATTACACAAGACATGTCAAAAGATTAAACTATGCTAGAGTACTTGTTGAGATAAAAGCAACAGACAACATTAAAAAACAAGTAAGAGCCAAAGACAGACAAGGCAATATATACATACAGGAAATAGAGTACGAATACATTCCACCGATATGCAGTAACTGCAAATGTTTCGGTCACACAACTACACAATGTGAAACAGTGATCTGCCCCATCAAACAAGTGTGGAAACAAAAAAACATAACTGATCAAAATGAGATGCCACAACAAAATAAGACTCAGTCGAGCCCTGCCACTACAGTTTCAAATATTTACAAAGAGCAAGAGAATATTACAGACCAGGAGGAAAATATTAATGTGCCAGAGAAGGTAGACCAAAATGTGGATCTGGTGCCATATAATGAGGAGGGGGGAAAAAGCCAAATCCGTAGTTTGGAGAAAAGCCCATCATCTGTAACCATAGAAGAAGAGGAGGAAGTAAATAAAGTAAGTCTTGAAAATATGGAAACTGAATCTGAGACAGAAGAAGAGAACATAAACAAATATACACAAGTAAATCAAGAATATGTAACACAGTTCAGGAAACCAGTGAATAATGATAAGGCGAGCTCAAGTCGTGAGGTGTCTCTTAGAAAACTGAGGAGTCGACCTCCAACAAATAAATGTCCATAATTAGCTGGAATGTAAGAGGTCTAAACAATGATACAAGGCGTTTAGACCTCTCCAAACTCAGAAGGAATTACTCTCCTTCTATACTAAGTATCCTAGAGAATAAATTTAATGAAGAAAATCTTAAATTCTTCAGTCAGACACTAGAAAAAGATAGGGAAATGATGCATAACAATGATGTAGGTGGAAAAGGTCGTATTCTCCTGTTATGGAATAAAAGAATATGGAATATCAAACTGATAAATAAAGATGATCAACAAATAACTGTAAATGCAATTAACTCAGCTGGTATGAAACTTATTCTTAGTTCTGTATATGCTAGCAATCTAACTTCGCATCGCAACAATCTATGGAAAACTATCATAGATATGAGCAGCAAGATAAAAGAACCATGGATTGATATGGGGGATTTTAATGCTGTACTCAAAGCAGAATAAAAAAAAAGGAGGGCTCACCGTCAAAGTATTCCAATTAGAAGAATTTAATAACTGCATCATTAGGACAGGATTATTGGAGCCAGTCCATTGTGGCCTGAAATTCACATGGAGAAGTGGAGAATGTAAGAAAATATCCTGTAGACTAGATAGAGAATTGGTAAATGTAGCATGCATAAATAAACTGTCTAACACTAGAGTAAATATCTTACCCCATCAACAAGTGATCACTGTCCCATACTTATTAACTTAAAAGAGGAAAAATTGTACATAAAAGGGAAACCTTTCGGGTACTCTAATCAATGGCATGAATTAGAAGGTTGCTCAGAAGCCATCCACATAAATGAAATTCCTAGAGAAGAAGGAACAGAATGCTACAAGCTTGTGCAAATCCTTAAGATAGTCAAGAAGCAACTGAAAGAATGGAACAGAACAAGAACTAAAAATGATGATCAGATCACCAAACTGCAAAAAATGTGTGAAGAAACACTGATAACTATAGATAATGGAGGGTCTACTGAAGAAACATGGAAGCTGTACTATCAATATCAGAACAATTTAAAAGAAGCACTCAGAATAAAAGCCATTGAACTCAAACGGAAAGCTAAAGAAAAATGGTTAACTGAAGGAGATGAATGCACAAAATTTTTCTACACTAAAATGGCAGTTAGGCAGAACTTCAACTATAATTATCATCTGATTGATCAAGAGGGGAACGAAAGTGTAAACAGTTCTAAATTTGAAGAACAAGCATTAAAATATTATAATGACATGTTTAATGGAGAAATTAACAACTCCTTACCAATTATACATAGCAGGAGAATGGTAAACTCCAGAGGTAGAAGGATGCTGGACAAGAGAATCACTATGGTAGAGGTTTGGGAAGCTGTGAGAAGCATCCATGTGGACTCCAGCCCCGGTCCAGATGGACTGGGCTCCAAGTTCTTCATATTCCATTGGGATTCCCTGAAATATGAAATATTATCAGCAATGCAGGATATATACCTAAATGGAAAATTTGTCAAAGAAATTAATCATACGTTCATATGTCTCATCCCAAAAAAGGATAACCCATCAAGAATTGAAGACTACCGACCTATATCTTGTTGTAATGTGATTTACAAAATTCTAAGCAAGATACTTTGCAACAGATTGAAACTCGTATTACCTGACCTTATCTCAGAAAGTCAAAGTGCATTCATCAAAGGGAGAAGCATTTCTGAAAACTCATTGATGGCACATGAACTGGTTAGAAACTTCAACAAACCAGGTACGGATAAATTCTGCCTTAAAGTGGATCTTCATAAAGCATATGATAAAATAAATAGAAATTTTATAATTCACATGTTAAAAAATATGGGTTTTCCCTCAAGATTTGTGAACATAATAAGAGAATGCATATCAACTCCAACCTTTTCTATCCTGATAAATGGTGTACCGAAAGGGTTTATAGGCTCCAATAGAGGGATCAGACAGGGTGATCCTCTATCCCCTTACTTGTTTGCTATTGCCGTGGAATACTTCTCGTTACAAATGGAGCTGGCAACTTATAACAGGAAAATCCAGCCTATATATAACATTCAGCCTATAGTGACCCACCTACTCTACGCAGATGATTTGCTCATATGTATAAAAGCCACCAACACATCAGCTAGAGCAATCAAGGACATTTTCTGCAATCTAGAGAGATACACAGGACTTAAAATGAATGGACAAAAAACAAAATGTTATTTCAACAAAACATGTACCAAGAAAAATGAGATACTAGATATCTTAAAAGTGGAAGAAGATGCTCTCCCTGTGAAATATCTAGGGGTCCCTTTATCATCAAATAAAATAACTGACAGAGAATGTGCAATCTTAATCTCTTCGATAAGGGACAAATTACAAGGATGGAGCTCAAAACTGTTATCGCTAGCAGGAAGAATTGAACTAGTACACACAGTAATCCATTCCAAAATAAATTTCTGGCTGCAAACCTTCCAATTACCAGATGTTTCAATCCAGAAGATAGAAAAAGTGTGTGCAGATTTCATTTGGAAAGGTGGCATGCATAAAATTAAATATGATAAGTTGTGTAGACCCAAATAAGAAGGAGGAGTGGGTTTGAGAAGAGTTAAAGAAATGAGGCTGGTTTACACTCTAAAACAAGCTTGGAAAATAATCATAGGTAAAGGACTATGGGGGAATTGGATGAGGAGCAGATACATTAAAGGAAATTTCTGGTGCATGCAAATAGATAACAATGCTTCGACAAATTGGAAAGCTATCATGAGAATAAGAGAAACTCTAGCTTCTTGTAGTACGAAAGAAATAGCCATGGGAAGAGAAACTGACTTATGGAAGGACCCCTGGATAACAGGAAAATCGTTGATCAATATATTGGGATTACATACTTACTCAGATTATGGATGTCCCAATAGAAAAGTCTCAGATATAATAATCAACAACGCATGGAATTGCTCACAACTGCCAGTAAACCAGGAGATTAAAAAGGAAATACAATATATGCCAATATATATAAGCAGAGAAAATGATATCTGGACATGGAAACCAACAGGAAGTGAATTCACTACTAAATCTGCTTGGAAAGAGATAAGGAAACGAGACAATAAGGTTGAATGGAGCGAAATCATATGGAATAATGCAAATAACCCGAAAATGGCGTTCAAAACTTACAAAGCAATTCTTAAAAGACTGCCTACAAAAGATAGACTTGTAAAATGGGGAATCTTAAATGAAAATAAATGTGAATTATGCAACCTAGAAGAGGAATCACATGAGCATTTATTCTTTTCCTGCAAATTTTCAAAAGAAGTATGGAATCGATGCAAAACACAAACAAACACAACAATGGATGCTAATACTTTAGAGGAAGAGATAAATCACCTGGTGCAACGGAGAGGCGTAGACGTCAAATCCAAGATGGCCAGCATTGCTATCACAACAACCGTATGGGGAATTTGGAAGGAAAGGAATCGTCGCGTATTCCAGAAAAAACAAAGAAATCACATAGAGATTAGCAAATTGGTGAAAAATGACATGCAACTGGTACGAAGAAGAATCAAAGAGTGCGATAATACCTCGCTGGAATTAAGTGGAGTTCGAACTGCAGGAGAGGATCAAAATCGAACATCGGGAGGAAACCCAAGTACAAGCTACCTGCGGCCGCCATGAAAATAAAGAAGATGATGAAAACTGATTTTATTTTTGGTATTTTTGAGTTGTAAGAATTCCTTGTCGGATATGTATGTATAGCTCGTATTGGGCTGCAATTTGGGCTGAAATGCCTTAATAAAGTCTTACCAATTTACAATATATATATATATATATATATATATATATATAGAAATATATATAGGTCTTAGTTTGATCTGTTATAAATATTCATGTGTTTGTATATAATATAAAGTGTGTGTGTATATATATGCTTATATTTCGAATATAAATTTATACAGAGTCTATATATTTTGAACTAAGGCATTTTAAATATGAGTATGCATGCGTCCCAGTTCATACTATAAAGTATATATTTATACACCTGTGTTTATAAGTATATATAGATGGTTTTATATTGTAAGTAGTTTATTGTATATGATTCTTATAGGTGAAAAATAAGTAAATATATATGTTATATAAGTATGCAGGGCATGTCTGTAAGACTTTGAATTAAAGTGCATATATATATATATATATATTTTGTTATAAAGTTACATGTAGCTTATAAAGTTTATATCAGTATAGTTTAAAAAAATACAAAGTTGTTTACAATGTATAAGTTATATAAATTTGTGTATGTATATATGCGTCCATACAAGCTATATATGATTTATTTATATATTGGAAAGTGCATATATTATGATGTATTTGAATTATATTGGTATGAGAATACAATATATACAAGTTTATATATATATATAAGCTTATATTAATATGTATATTTTTGCTTTTGGTTATAAGCATAGTAATGTACAGTTAGTTAAATATACATTTATGCTGTTAGTTCGTACGTAAACTTATATTGTATTATCCTTTATAGTATAGAGATAGTGTTTTTGTCCATGTATTTGTACTTTAGGAATAGCAAGTGTCGGTTTTGAGTTCAAACCATGATGTCACCGTGTTTTGATTTCAAAGTTATATTATTGGTTTTTCTGTGTTTTGCAGTTTCAAGTGGGCAGTTTTATGTACAAATTTGTATACAGGTTTTAATAAAAAATATATGTTTGAATTAGAATATGATTTTATATTTTTATATAGTTAAAAATAAGTTCACTTATATATCAATTATCTCCATCAATCCAAAACTGATTTGATCCATCCTCATCGATTTCTTATCTATCAGTTTGTCCATCGAATTCGTGCCAATCTAGCCTTGCTTTGGAATTCATGTTTGCATTTCGTAGCTCGATTTCATTGTCTATTCTATCTAGCCTTGGAAGGTGAGTAATCACTCGCGATTAACGTTCTTGTATTTATTAAATTTGATTTCAATTGAAACATCAATTGAAATATGCCGCCGTGGTTATTTAAAATTGTTATTTATGCAATTATCTGTAACTGTTCACCTATAGGATATGACACCATATCCTGTTGTTTATATTGTATTGTTATTGATGATATATACCTGTTATTATTGTTTTCATATCTGTTATCACTCTACAAATTCCCTGTTAGTATAGGATTCCCTATGGATCAAAATGATACATACCCGAACGATCTGTAGAATATGAGAAAATCGTTATGGGTTGAAATAACAAAACCAAGCGATTTTCACTTGAATTGAATTTGGGATTGCGGGTTCAAATGATATATACCCATGTATATATTTAAGTTAAGGATTGAAATGATAAATATCCGTATCACTTGACCATAGGATAGAAAATTAAATTCAGACACCGTTGGTCTATACATTAATATTTTGAAATAATCTCTATGGTTTTGAAAGGAAATATGTATGTTTTTATTTAATACTGAAAATATTTTATATAAATAATTTTTTATATAAAGTAGATTTAATAATAAGCTTTAATTTAATAAAGTTTGATTTAATTTATATATAATATGTATAAGTATCAAATTTAAATTTTATTTTAAAAATAGATTTTTAAAATGATTTTTTGTAGTTAAGGTTGGAAAGATAAATTTGAAATTTATTTTAAATTTTATTTAATTAAGAATTTTATCTAATTAAATCGATTTGAAACCATTGGATTTGAAATTTAAAGATATGATTTTATAACTTGATTTTGATTTAAGTAATTTAATGAATAATTCACGTTTAAACAAATTGAAGGAAATATTTAAAAAAATGTAATTTAAGGTTATTTAAATAATATTGAATTCATTAAGTGAATATTTCAAGACTAAATAATAATAATGAAGTTAAATCAAGATCTATATGGAAATGTTAAAATTTAGTTTTGAAAATGTTGAATATTTAAAACTTTGAAATATATTGAAATATAAATGGATATTTTGTGGTTTCAAATCCATATTTGAAATCGATATAATCTGAATTTTTTTATTTAGAAACTGAATTGAATTGAAATTGATAAATTAAGATTGAATTAAATTTGAATTTGGAATTCGAGTTGATTTGAATCGATTTGTGAAATTTGAGGAAATTATAAATATTCTACTTCATAAATTATTTAATATATATAAAAATATTTTTAATATAAACTTTTTAATATAAACCATTTTATTTTATAAACTATTTTATTTTATATACTATTATTAAACTGCTTAAGTGGTGGAAGTTATGATCTCAAAGTTATGGTTTTCCAAAGAATTATGATTTCAAAGTGTTTTGGGTTTCGAAAGTGTTGTAACTTTGAAAGTGTTATAATTTGGAAACAAATATATTTGAAATGGAAATGATATTTTTGTTTTGAAGTATAAATTATTTTGAAATGACCACGGTGTTATAATGACGTTTAGTTGTTAATAGCGTATATCTCTATATTTTAGATAGTTCCACGGATCCTTAGAGGATGGTTATCCCAAACATTCTTTGAGTTACTTGTATCTCAGCTGATATTTCACTTGAGTTGGATTTATTGATATAAGAATGTTAATCCTGACTCGAGTGTTTTGTGTTTTGCTTTATGCTTGGGTCAGACCGAGTGATACAATATTTGAGACTGGATGTTCGCTTGGAGATCCAACTATCGACTTAGCTTTCAGCTTTTCCAATTTATTTGTTCAGAGATGTCATTTGTTGGTATTCGAGATTTCATCATATTTGAGATATTCTGTTGTACTTTATTTCAAACTCTGTTGTTTATATAGTAGCTTCATGAACTACTACTTATCTATTCCGCTGCATTATTATTATATTACTCTATGTCTATGATTCTGTGATTGATTTATTTACTGTATATGCTGAGTTCTGCCAAATATAAACTAATAATCCGATATTTTGAGCAATTCAAGTCCGGCATGTGCGGATGCAAATGGTTGAAAATACCAGGCCGTTACAGTTGGTATCAAAGCACTGGTTTTAGGCAAAACTTAGGATATGTAGTAGATTTAATTACAGAATTACTTTCGTTCGTGCTTGAATCTCTTCCTCCTTGGTTCGGTTTCCTTTGAATTTTGGAACGCTCCCACTTGTTCTGTAATCCATTCTTCTCTTCCTCTATTTGTATTCTTTTGCTTCTGGAGCACCCCATAACTCCACTTCGAATGATCTCTATATATAAAAAATCGACGATCCCGCCAATCTTTGAATGATTTGTAATGAGGTGAGACTCTTTTACAATTGGCACTAATTCACTGGAGATTTTTATGCCCTCGGTTTAGATGTTGCTATCTCTTGCTATGCCAAATTCTATCTTTGGCGATCGAATGTCAATTTGCCTTAGAATTCTTCATCGATCATATTCCTAAAGTCACGATTGACCCGTTAAGGTCGCCCTCGATTTATACAAGTATATCCATCTTCTATTTTGTAATATAATTATCTCATCTTTGTTCGAGCCTATCTTCGAATCAGAATTCTATATAATTAAAGTTCCTCTAAATTTGAATCTCTATCATTGTTTTGAAATCCATTCTTGAATCATCCTTTGAAAAATTGTGTTTGTTTGTATTTTTTTTTATATGTCGAAATTTTTATTTTGATAAGTATGATTATATTCTATATATAAAAGTGCAAATGTTTTCGATAAGGATTATATACCTTTTTAAAAACGAGAATTTGAAGTTTCGAAAGGATTAGAAATTTTGAAAATTATATAAGAAATTGATTTATATAAAAATGATTTATAACTGAAGGGTTTTAAATTGGAAATTTAAGGAGTTGAACTCCGGTATATTGAAATTGGTTTAAGATTTGAAAATATACAATAATACGATTTGGAAGTATTTTCCAAATAAGATACATTTCATATGACTTCAAATGAGTTCCTATGATTTCGAAGAAATTTCAAAGAAGTTTTCAAGAATATAGAAATCCAGAACTCACTTATGTCGCTGGAGAATAATTTTGGTGATGAGTGCATGCATATCGACATTGATTTTCGAGTTTCAGAGTGGGGGAGAGGCCACTTTAGTAGCTTTACTATGCGATTGATTTTGTGAAACCAATTTTTGATTCCAAATTCCGAAGTATGCTTGATATTCGAAAGATATATGTATATATATTTAAAACGATTTGAAGTGAGCCCGGTGTTCAGTCCTCGAGTTTCGGATTTAACCCTATCTATTGAAATTAATTTATTGATTGGATGCTGATTTCCAACTCTTGGATTGGAAATTTGATTTCTCCGACTATTTTGAATGTCCGAACACTTTCAAATAGAGATTTAATTTTCAAAGGTAAGTAATTTCGAAAGGTATAAATTATTTGATAAAGCATATAATTTAGTTTTGTATGTTTAAAGTATGAAGTAATATGATTTAAATAAGTTTGAAACTATTTGTTAAGTAAATGAATAAGACTATTTTGAATTATACTAATATGAAATTTAGTTTAGAAATTTTTTGAATAAAATTCAGTTTTAAATGTTTTTAACTTAGTAACTTCTTTTATAAAACTATATATATATATATATATATAATAATTTTCAAAAGGTAAATTGGATCTTTCAAATAGAAATAAATAGTTTAAAAGTTTTAAAGGGATGGTTATAAACTGGGTAATCAATTTTGGGTATAATTGATTTTGAGAAAAATATTTGGTTTCGAAAATAGATTTTAGTTTAAAACCCAGTATTTATATGATGATTTTGGAAATGAATTTATTTGACTTAAATTATGTTGATTTGGAAACTAGGATTATTTTCTAAACCTATTATTTTGAAAACTTTGAAACTGAAGATATTTAATTTGGAAGAAATAATTTGGTGAAACCATATATGATTTTGGAATTGAACTGATATTGAAACAAATTGAAAATTGAGAACCTTATTTTACTAAATACTTGATTTGGGAGTTATCGAACTTATATAAAATTGATTTGTATAAGTATGAAGTTGATTTGAAAACTATTAATTTGGAAAGGTACTCAATTTGAAAAGCGAAATCTTATATAATCGAAGTCTATATAAGTGTGATTTGATATACTATTGATTTTGGAAAGTATTCGATTTGAAAATGATAACTTATATATAATTGACTTTATATAAGTATGAAATTTGATATTGATTTAAAAGGGTACTATATGATACTTATTTTCAAAGTAAAGGTATGGAAAGTACCTTTTGCTTGATCTCCTTTTTGTGGCAACATTTTGGATTCATTCTATTGATATTATTCTCTCTGATTTTGGTTTTCCGGATATGATACTCGAGTGTCCTTCGAATTCCATGGAGTTACCCATAGTCTTACAAACTCGACTGCATAGCATAATTCGCAAGGTAGTGATTGCTTAAAAGGTACTGATGTTTCCTGGGGGATCCAAGCATAACCATTGTGTAACTACGATCTATGGTCGTTTTAGTCGCGTAATTCGCAAGGCAGAGATTGCTTAAAGGGTACGGATGTTTCCTGGGGGATCCAGGCGTAACCATTGTGTATCCGTGGTCTACAGTTTTTGTTATCATGGCGAAATTCGCAAGGCAGTGATTGCTTAAAAGGTACGGATGTTTTCTGGGGGACCCAGGAGTAACCACTGTATATCTGCGATCCATGATTCGATTCGGTTGATTTGTTTGGATTGTACTTTCCATATCAGTTTTGAAGGTTTTTCGAGTATTTTCACTGGGTGTTGAAACAGGTCTACTAAGTACTTGGAGAATTCTAGTTTTTCGCTTGATCAACGCATGGCCAAAGTCTTCAAGAATGAGGATAAACATGATAAGACTTTGAGTTATAGAAGCATTTTGATAAAGTATTATATAAAGGATATTTTGATCGTTTTTTCTTTCTTTCTAAATAATCTAAAAATGTTTAAAATATTGTTTATTTATATACTACCGAGTTTAATAGTAAAATTATTAGTGTTTTATGTATGTGATTGATCTTTATATAAATAAGTGAATGAAAGTCAATTTTAAACTAAATGAAATTTTTTATGATTTGAGTTGACTGTTTGAACTAACAAATTTGAATCGATTGACTATTTATGGATTTAATGAAATGGGTTTAACCAAATTTATTGAAGATTAATTAATTTGAATTGAAATTTATGTAGTTTAAAATTAATTGTTTATCTTGTCTTTCAATTTATTTTTCGTTCTGGTTGTTTCTATTCTCCTACCTTCTTCCTTTTCGGGGACGAAAAGTTTTGAGTGGGGGAGAGTGTAACTACCCGTAAATTTCAATAGTTTTAAAAATATATTTAACTGGAAATTTTTGAAAATTTTAATAATTGAATTTTGGAATAAAAAAATTTATATTTGAAATACGTCTATTTAAATATAGCAAATGGTAAATTTTCATTAGAAAATATGAAAGTAAGTTTTATTGTATGATTTTATTCAAATTCATATCAGTTAATAATTTATGAAAATAAAATGTTTTCCAAACCAGAATATTTTTACATAATAAATTTGTAAATCATCTTCTGATTGAGAAGTCATCTTTCATTTTCTCAAATTTGGACTGTTATTGCTTCGTCTATCTTATTTTCGACAAAATAATAGCATTTCTGGTACGGAATATCGAATTTTGTCGAATGATCGTATCACTGATATCTGATACCATTTTGATCTTCTCTTGGTGCTGATCTCCGTAGTATATTCAATTCTATGTTTTGAAGTCTGGTACACAGCGGAATCCGCGAAACCGGTAACAGTATCGGTACCGGACCCGTGATCTTTTGTTTCTTTTGCATTTCAAACTGCAGCCGTGTCATCCAAGCAACACTCAATTCCTTTAATATATTTTTTAGCTGAATCATCGCATGACCGTTCATATTGCAATTATTTTCCTAGTATATATCTTCTTTTATTTGAACACGTTATTATATTCATCTTCTACCCTCTCTCTGACTCATTCTTTCCCTTCTCTGTCATTTCCAATTCAAGAAAAAAAAAATTGTTGCTTTGCGTGGAAACATTCTCGTGCATCTTCCCCATAATTTGGCCTTCCCTCCATCTATCTCTTCCGTTCCATCCTTCCATGTTTTCCTCCATCTCGCCGAACCACTCCCCGACAGCCTAGCCTCGCCACAACCGAACTCCACTGCCTCTCCCTTCGGCCTGCTCCTCCAACCCGGGCCGAGATTCCAGCATCCATCACTGCAACCAACGTCTCATTTACACACGTGCACATATCAACCACCATTCAGCCTCCACTCCTCCCCTATCGCCGCAACACTCATAGCCAAGCCGATCCCCTTCATCCAACCTTTGGCGAACAGCGGGCGCATTCTTCCTCTCTTCTTTTTATAGGTATTATATAAATATTATACTAAGTTTATATATATATATCAGTATGTATAAAGTTTATATATATTACAATTTATATTTATGTATATATATATACATAAATATATATAGGTTCGAGTTCGGTCTGTTATATATATTCATGTCTTTGTATATAATATGAAGTATATATATGTGTGTGTGTGTGTGTGTGTTTATATTTCAAATATAAATTTACACAAAGTTCGTATATTTTGAACTAAGGCATATATATTTTAAATATGAGTATGCTTGCGTCCCAGTTCATATTATAAAGTGTATATTTATACGCATGTGTTTATAAGTATATATAGATGGTTATACGTTGTATAGTATATAAATTTTTAATATTTTAAGTTGTTAACTGTATATGATTTTTATAGGTGAAAAATAAATAAATAAATATGTTATATAAGTATGCAGAGGATGTCTGTTAGACTTTGAATTAAAGTATATATATATACATATATACATATATAAAGATATATATATATATATACACACATATATTTCATTATAAAGTTACATGTAGCTTATAAAGTTTATATAAATATTGTTTTAAAAATAAATATACAAAGTTGTTTACAATATATAAGTTATATAAATTTGTGTATGTATATATGCGTCCATACAAGCTATATATGATTTGTTTATATATATAAATGTAGATATTATGATATATTTGAATGTATTGGCATGAGAATACAATATATACAAGTTTATATGTATATATCAGCTTATATTAATATATATATATATATATATATATATTTGCTTTTGGTTATAAGCATAGTAACGTACTTTTAGTTATATATACATTTATGCTGTTAGTTCGTACGTAAACTTATATTGTATTATCCTTTATAGTATAGAGACAGTGTGTTTATCCATGTAGTCGTACCTTAGGAATAGCAAGTGTCGGTTGTGAGTTCAAACCATGATGTCACTATGTTTTGATTTCAAAGTTATATTTTGGGTATTTCCGTGTTTTGCAGTTTTCAAGTGGGCAGTTTTATGTACAAGTTTGTATACAGGTTTTAATAAAAAAATATGTTTGAATTAGAATATGATTTTATATTTATATATAGTTATATATATATATATATATATATATATATATATATGTTCACTTATATATCAGTTATCTCCATCAATCCATTGATTCATCCTCATCGATTTCTTGTCTATCAGTTTGTCTGTCGAATTCGTGCCAATCTAGCCTTGCTTTGGAATTCATGTTTGCATTCCGTAGCTTAATTTCATTGTCTATTCTATCTAGCCTCGGAAGGTGAGTAATCACTCGCGATTAACGTTCTTGTATTTATTAAATTTGATTTCAACTGAAACGCCAATTGAAATATGCTGCTGTAGTTATTTAAAATTGTTATTTATGCAATTATCTGTAACTGTTCACCTATGGGATATGACACCATATCCTGTTGTTTATATTATATTGTTATTGATGATATATACCTGTTATTATTATTTTCATATCTGTTATCACTCTACAAGTTACTTGTTAGTATAGGATTCCCTATGGATCGAAATGATACATACCCGAACGATCTGTAGAATATGAGAAAATTGTTATGGGTTGAAATGACAAAACCAAGTGATGTTCACTTGAATTGAATTTGGGATTGCGGGTTGAAATGATATATACCCATGCATATATTTAAGTTAAGGATTGAAATGATAAATATCTGTATCACTTGACCATAGGATAGAAAATTATATTCAGACACCGTTGGTCTATATATTAATATTTTGAAATAATCTCTATGGTTTTGAAAGGAAATATATATGTTTTCATTTAATACTGAAAATATTTTATATAAATAATTTTTAATATAAAGTAGATTTAATAATAAGCTTTAATTTAATAAAGTTTTATTTAATTTATATATAATACGTATAAGTATTAAATTTAAAATTTTGTTTTAAAAATAGATTTTTATAATCATTTTTTGTACTTAAGGTTGGGAAGATAAATTTGAAATTCATTTGACATTGTATTTAATTAAGAATTTTATCTAATTAAATCGATTTGAAACCATTGAATTTGAAATTTAAAGATATGATTTTATAACTTGATTTTGATTTAAGTAATTTAATGAATATTTCACGTTTAAATAAATTGAAGGAAATATTTAGAAAAATGTAATTTAAGGTTATTTAAATAATATTGAATCCATTAAGTGAATATTTCAAGACTAAATAATAATGATGAAGTTAAATCAAGATCTATATGGAAATGTTAAAATTTAGTTTTGAAAATGTTGAATATTTAAAATTTTGAAATATATTGAAATTTAAATAGTTATTTTGCGGTTTCAAATCCGTATTTGAAATCGATATGATCTGAATTTTTTATTTCGAAACTGAATTGAAGTGAAATTGATAAATTGAGATTGAATTAAATTTGAATTTGGAATTCTAGTTGATTTGAATCGATTTGTGAAATTTGAGGAAATTATAAATATTGTACTTTATAAATTATTTAATATATATATAACTATTTTTAATTTAAACTTTTTAATATAAACCATTTTATTTTATAAACTATTTTATTTTATATACTATTATTAAACTATTTAAGTGGTGGAAGTTATGATTTCAAAGTTATGGTTTTCCAAAGAATCATGATTTCAATGTGTTTTGGGTTTCGAAAGTGTTATAACTTTGAAAGTGTTATAATTTGGAAACATATATATTTGAAATGGAAATGAAATTTTGATTTTGAAGTATATATTATTTTAAAATGACCACGGTGTTATAATAACGTTTAATTATTAATAGCGTATATCTCTACATTGTAGATGGTTCCACGGATCCTTAGAGGATGGTTATCCCAAACATCCTTTGAGTTACTTGTATCTCAATTGATATTTCACTTGAGTTGGATTTATTGATATAAGAATGTTACTCCTGACTGAGTGCTTTGTGTTTTGCTTTACGCTCGGGTCAGACTGAGTGATACCGCATTTGAGACTCACTTTTGAAGTTTGAAGCTTCGCTTGGAGATCCAACTATCAACTCAGCTTTCAGCTTTTCCAGTTGATTTGCTCAGAGATGTCATTTGTTGGTATTCGAGACTTCATCATATTATAGATATTCTATTGTATTTTATTTCAAACTCTGATGTTTATATAGTAGCTTCATGAACTACTATTTATCTATTCCGCTGCATTATTATTATATTACTATGTGTCTGTGATTCTATGATTGATTTATTTACTGTATATGTTGAGTTCTGCCAAATATAAATTAACAATAAGATATTTTAAGCAATTCAATTCTGGTATATGTAGATGCGAATGGTTGAAAATACCAGATCGTTGCAGTTTTGGAATTATAAATTTTAAGATTTTACTTACAATTTTACTATTTTAAAATATATATAAAATAAGTTTAATAATAAGATTTGGTTTATTAAAGTTGGTTTAATAAAGTTGATTTAATTTAATATATAATATGTTTAAGTATTTATTCAAAATTTGTATTTTCAAATATAGAGTTTACAATGATTTTAATAAAATTCAGGTTGGAAAGAGAAATAAAAATTGGTTTGTAATTGAATTTATTTAAGAATTATACTCAAATAAGTTTGATTTGAAACTTATTAAATTTGGGATTTTAATGATCTGATTTTATAACTTAATTTTGATTAAAAGTGATTTAAATAAATACTTCTACATAAATTGAGATGGTATATTTAGTTTTATTTAAATTTGAAATTTAAAGTTTTATTTAATGTTATTTGAATAATTAAGTAAATATTTCAAAATAAACAATAGTAAAGTGAATTTGATATATATTTATATGAAATTATCAAATCTAGTTTTGAATTGTTTGAATATTTAAAGCCTTGAAAATATTGAAACTGAAATGGTTTATTTTTTGGTTAAAAATCTGTAATTGAAATCGAGTTGGAGTTGATTTTGAATCGATTTGTGAAATTTGAGGAAGGTATTTTATTTTATAAAGTATTTTTAAAATTATATTTAAAATTAATTATATATTTTTTTCTTTATAAATTATTTTCATATAAATTATTTTTAATATAAACTATTTTAATATAAACTATTTTAATATAAACTATTTTTAATATAAACTATTTAATATCCTAACTATTTTAACTTATAACTATTTTATATAAACTATTTTATTATATATACTATTATTAATATCTAAACTGTTTAAAGGAAAGTGTTATGTTTCAAAGCGCTATGATTTCCAAAGTGTAATAATTTCAAGGGTTTTGGTATCTAAAATGTTATAATTTCGAAAGTGCTATGATTTTCGAAATTGATATATTTGAAGTGCTATAATTTCGTATTTGGTTTTGAAATGGAAATGATATCGTATTGATTTTGTTTTTGAAATGGCAATGATATTTTGGTTTTGAAGTACAACTATTTTGAAATGACTGCGGTGTTATAATAACGATTGGTTGTTAAGAAGACCGAGATCGGAAGTTGTCATACTCTCCGCCAACTACGAAAACCACTTTAACAACTGTGTACGGAGTGGAGATTGCAGAATGAAGTAGGATGGTGGCAATGATCCTATATGAGGTATATATGTGGACCCGACTCCCGTGAGTTGGCATGAGTTGGCTAAAATAGGAGCAATTGACAGACCAAGTGAGGTAGCTCCTCCGATCGGACACATTCCTCTGATATTATATTCTGACTTTGTGATTCATTTGGTGGCCACATTTGATTTTGATTGGGAGTGTATTCCGAGGTGGGCGGTAGTGGCTGTTATGCGTTACAACCAACCCGGAAGTGTAATTGGTATGTCTTCCCTAGCATTGTCTAGTTGTGTCGTGTCACCTACCCTAGCGAGACCACTACAAGTTTGTTTTGTGTCGTACCTACGGTGTATCCTCTAGTAGCCTCCCCATTTAGAGGTATTATGGTACTGTATAGACTATTGGCGCTATAAAATGTGTTAAGGGGGATATGGGTAACGCCTTAACGCTATTTTGATAGTTTACTTCACTATAGACATTATTATAATACGTATAAGTAACATTCCTGATTTTTAAGCCTATTTATTCGGTAATTAATATAGAATTTTGGTTAAATTATGAATTAATTGAGAATTTATTTGAAGATTTGGGAATTTTATTTTGAATTGGATATAATAATTTTTAAAAGTTGTTTGGAGTTAAATCTTTATTCTAAAAGAGTTATATACATATATAATCTATATATGTGTTTATTATTAAGGTACAACTAAACTTTGAAATCAATTTCTTTAAAAGTTATGATTTGTACAATGAGTTGAATTTAAAATTTAAAACAAGAATGAAAATAAAATATTTACCTTTTGAAATTTAATAAATATATTGGGAATAAAATTTGTTTAATAGTTAGATTAGATTTGAAAAGCTTTGATGTGTATATATCTTTTGAAATATGAGCATAAGTATTAAAATACACATAAGATAAATCAATTCACAAATTCATTAAGGATTTAAAATAAAATTTTAAATCTGAAATAAAGTAAGATTTAATTAAAATTTTAAAATGCTTTCCTCTTATACAATTAAAGACGAATATAGTTAGAATAAATATAAAGGCTTTGTTATGAATATACCTTTTTGCAATAAACACATTAATATAAAACATGTTTATAAATTAAAATAAAATGAGGGTTTAAAAAACAAAATGTACAAATGAATTCAAGAGAAGGGATATAAACATAAATTTATAACAAATGACATTTGTGAAACAAATAGGTATGTAGGATTACAAGCGTAGTTGAATTGGCATGCAAAGTTAACAAGGGGCATTGATTTTGTTTAAAATGAATTAAATTTTATATTGAAGAATAATAAAAACTAAACATACATTAGAAAGAAACCAGGCTACTTATTTCATATCTCTTTTCTTAAACTTTTCTCATCTTCATTTCAAAAAATCTAAAACCTGAGATCGAGAATTCTCAATATAAAGACCAAGAGCAAAGGTAAAGATCAAGCCTGAAAATAAACTAAAATAAGTAGACAATTCAAAGCCTTGAAACCAAAGTCTGGATTCATGCAAAACAACTTCTACCTGAAGCATGCAAATGCATATAATCAGGCAATATCAATGTCAATGCTCCAGGCATGAAAGTATTTTCAAACTGGAAATCAAAATAGCAGTTCAAAGTTCAAAAGCCAGGGAAACAAATACAATCATTCAATCTGAAACCTGGAAGCAATAAGCAAGCTTCAATCTGGAAAGATGAGTCTGGATTCAAATATTTAAAACTGGAAACAGATAAAAGCCAGATCATATCAAAACAAGATCAAGCAAGCAAAGACCAAATTCAACTTCAAGTCTGGTCCTCTGTCTTCAATTTTGAGATAAGCGAACCCCTTAATTCTGTTATTACATTGCGATGGTTAGATTCATTCATAAAGTATGTGAAGAAGATTGGTTGTATGGCTGTTAGAAATACATGTATGACTGTATATAAACACACAAATGAGTGTGTACATGTCTGTGTTTCAGGCAACATGTCTTTGCTTAGTTTACAGGCTCATCTCCCCTAAAGAAAAATTCAATTTCTCTTTATTTAAGACATTATAGGTTATGATGTCTTAAGAGTATATGTTTGTATGAAGGCAATACAATTTTTAAAAATAATTTCAAATGAAATTACTAAGTATTCTTCTGATAATATTGAATTATACAGTAAAGAATAAATATATCAGAGAAATTCAACAAACATATTTGAAAGCTTCATATATATATATTCTGGTTCGCATTCAAAGATGATGATTTTTAGCGATCGAATTTTAATTTTTAAATTAATAAATGAGGAGGAATTGCGAGTTGAACTGGAAACTTGTTTCTGTCAATTTTCGTCGATTGACAAATTTATCTTCGTCGAGATCATGATGGAAGGTAGCCGAGGTGTCGAAGATTGGAGGAAAAATGGAGCTATATTTTTCTGATCATCGTGGTGTTTTGACGATGATGATGTAGGGTTTTAAAGCTAGTTTTACTCGTATGGGTTTGAAGAGGAACTGCGTCAATCTTGATGTGTTTCAGGCGATCGTAGGTGGGGGAATTTATGGTTGGAAAAATGGAGCAGCTTTTGGGGTGATCGCCGGTTCGCCGGTGGCCGGAGGTGGCCACTGTAGGCATTTTTTTTTTGGATGATCATAGTTGGTTCCAGGTGACATTATTGCGTTCGATTTTGATACCGGTTGTCCTCAAGAGTTTTGGGTGTTTGGTTGAGTCGAGGTGGTCATTGATGACTTGAGTGGGGTGGCGGCGATGATACATCTGGTGCTTGTCTTGTTTATTGAAGAGGAAAGCAGTTCAAACTCGAAGACGAACTCGAGGAAGGGGTGGAAATATCTCGGGTTTATGACAAGGTAGTTCGTGTGGATTTTACAACAATTTAAAAAAAAATTAACAAAACAAGAAAAAAAACTGAAGAAAAAATGAGGAAGGGGTGACTCGGGGACATGCTCGGGAGGTATGGGTTGTATCTTGGGTTCCTGGTCATGATTTTTGGGCTTGGGCCGAGTGTATTTTGAGATGTTTAACTAGGTTGCAAAATTAATTTATTTTAAACAGATTTTTCAAAAGAAATATTGAAACAAGTTTTAGAAATCATATTTTAAAAACAATTCCTTTTATACAATAAAAGTTTATTTAAATCAATGGTTGATAAAAGGTGTGTAGCTTTTCAACTTAAAATTAAGTAAGTTTCGTTTTCTTAAGTTGTTTTGAAATAATTTTCAATAAGCTTAACTAAGAAGTTGATTTAATAGATAAATGATTTATCTTAAAATAATATTTTTAATAATTAGTAAACTTAAAAGTTTTAAGTTAAACTATATGATAATGATAATTTATTTTGAAGTATTAATTAGTGTGACTTCTTAAAGGTTGATTACTTTAATTAAAGGTTGACTGATTTATGATCAGTAATCAAAGGTGATTAATTGCTTAAAAACAATTACTTAATTAAAAGTAATTAACCGATGGTTAAAGATGATCAAGTGATTAGGGATGATCACTTATTGTAATTAATTAAAGGTAATTAATTAATATGATAAATTAATTAAGGTAATTAATTTGAGAATAATATTTTTATAATGATAATTAAATCATTAATGAGGTTAATGATTTTCATTAAATTGTTTTGAACTTAATAATTTATTTATCAATCAAGGTAATTATAAGCTATTTAATTCAAATTTTTAGTAACCTCAATAATTAATTAATTAAAATTTAATTTATTAATGGAAGTGATTAAGGGATGATTATTAATTAAGGATTAATTAATTATTGTAATCAATTAAGGATAATTAATCAAAGGATTAATTATAAATTAAAGGTTGATTAATAAATGATTATAGAGTAATTAATCAAATTGATTGTAATTAATTAATATTAATTAACCAGGATTAGTAAATTGTTCATAAGTAATTAATCTGTTTTAAATTAATTAGTTGATTAATAAATTTTACTTATGAATGTTTGGATTTTATAAAATGCTTTGAAATATTTGATATTCCTGATATGTGATGCTTAGTGGTACGAATTATTTAGAGTTATATACTGTGATGTAATTTATTCATATGTGATGTGATTAATTATCTATGATGTAATTAATTATCTGGGATGTAACTTAATTATCTGTGATATATAGCTGTGATCTGTGAATGAAAGATAAGCGTTATAGTTTATACCGCTTATCAAATATATTACTGTATTTGGATCTGTACTGATTGATGATGTTGTTGCACTATTGTGTGCAAAACCCCTGGACCACACTATACACGCACAAATATGGGTTGCAAGAGGGAATTGATTAAGTCATAGATTTTTGAAATAGTTTTAAAATTGAATTTTGAATCCAAATAGTTTTTGGAAATGGAAATTTGGGTTAAATGTGAAAAGCTTTTGAAAAGGAGTTTTAAAAACAAAAGTTATTTGAATAACTTGATAAAATTTGGAATTTAAATAATTTGATTTGAATTTAAATTCAAAATTTGAAATTGAATTCTATGCTTGGAAATTATGGTTTAAAAAAAGGTTTTCACAAGTTATATAATGTATTTATATGGGTTTTAAACCATTTTAAAAGTATTGTTTTAGGAATTTGAATCTAACCCTAGTCTTATACTTGAAGAGCTTTAACGTGCAAATGTGATTGGATTTTTCCAAAATGAAATCTATTTGTTTTCAAATAATAACAGCGTTCATTTGAAAGAAAGGAATTCCAAATTGTGTTGAAAAGATTTTGAGTTTGAAAATAGAATTGTTTGGAAGCTATCTTTGCGAAAGATTGTTAAACTTTGTTTTGAAATTGAAGAGGATTGTTTAATGGTATACCTTTTATATATATAAAAGATTTGAAATGGGAATTGTTTTAAAAGCTATGACTTGAATCTTTAATTTAAAGATTGGAAGAGTTAATCCAAATTTGAAATGGATTGTTTTGAAAGGCTATGAATGAATCTTTGTGAAAGATAGGTTAACCTTGTGAAGTGATTCTTTTTGTTTAAAGATTTGAAAATGGTAATTTGTTTAAACCATTTGAAAGGAAAGTTTTGAGTAATAAGTTGTGACTCAACTAAGATCCCAATATCGAAATATTTTTTTAAATATTGCGCTCACAATTCGGTTTAGCCGGAAGAGGACCTTGTGTCATATAACCCATTCTGAATAAGTGATACGTCGTTATGGATAGCATTTGAAGACCGGTGGTGAAGTCCGGGTATTTTCGAGAACGAAAGGATAACCCGTCGATTGTCTCTGCACTGAGTCGCAACGGTATAGAGATTCTCTAAGTGATGGGAAGTCCGATCGGGATAGTGAATACCTGGATTTGCAAGGGCTTCTTCGGAAGTGCCTTCGGTTCTGTTCGAACCCGAAATAGACTTGTATTGATGTGTGTCTGACATTACACTTTGAGATGTAAAATCGGTTTCTATCAAATACATTTCTGTTTGGTGGCGGAGATTCATTCTCTTAGCTTAACACCCTTCTCTGAGACGTACGAGCTCAGAGGTTATGTAGTTGATGGTTACTAGTGATACATTCCCAATTGGTAATGTGGCATACGAAGTGCTGCTGATCATTTGTTGATCAAAGCATGACTTTGTGAAAAAGTTTAGTTTTGTCGACGAGACCTTTTCGAGCCTCACAACCCGGTAATGGTCGAAACAGGAAAGATGCGGCAAGGTTTCAGGGGTACTGCCCCTAGGTTATGACCATTCCTTCTGGAAAAGGGTGGTATTATGGTATGGAGCCCAACTACTTACTCATGTGGACACTGTATATTTATTGCTGTGTGATGTTGTGGGTGTAGAGGATCCTCGGATAAAGGTCGCAAACGACCGAGGGTGGCATATCTTAGGTTTTACTTCCCGGGAAGGAGGTAATCGGCCTTGTGTTGGTAGAGAGCAAGGTAGGTTCTCGGGGCATCCCTCCAGAGGCGTACCCATGTGGCAATAGAAAGTTCCTTAGCTTGACCATTTGTTGGAAATCCAATCATCAAATACGAGCCTTGTACGGTTTTAGTTTTAGAACCTTCCATTTAACATGGCAGCTATAGTAGGCATAGTATAATGGTACCTATGCTAGCTAAGATTAATATTATACTTTCGAAATGTTTTCCACTATGCACTAATAATAATAATATCAAAAAGGATTTTTGTGTAGTAAGCATATTTGACTTTCGTAAGGAGAAATCTCCCCCAAGTGTGCGATTGCATGGTGTGTGTGTCCCGAGAGGCCTTATGGTAGTTTCATTTTCCAAAAAGCATTGCGGATTTCAATTTAAATTCTTTTGTTTGTTTTTAAAGATAAAATGTTTTTGTTTGCTCATACCAGTCCCATGACTTACCCGGAGTTTATTGTTCCCTTCCAAAACTCTGAGTGCCCATAATTTTCCACATGGCCAGTCTAGAGTTAGGTTTTTCAGATAGTCGAATAGTAGGAATTGATTCGATAGCCTTCGAAGCCCTTTGGATTTGTGGATCGCATTTGCTACACTTCAGCATTTACGGCTGACCTTGCTTAGCTTTGTGCAACTTGATGAGGGTTCGAGCTATTTCTGATTGGTGCTTTGGAGATGGAGATTACCGACATTGGATTTCTCTCCTGAAGACTATTCTTTCTATTGGAGATCATAGTTATTATTCCGCCGCTATTTGTTTCCGTTGTTGTATCTTAATTTGATATTGTTGAGCATTATTGATATCATTGTTGTATATCATTGGATATTGTATTCATAGGAGTCGTATATGATATTCATTCATTTTATTCCGCTGTGTTGTACTTAATGTGTTATAAGCTCCGGCGAACTAGATTCGACGTTTGAATCTGCGGCATTTGAATACTGGTGAAGTATTCGATGTCGATTTTCGAAGGTCATGTCATGGTCGTTATTGTAGTATCAGAGCTGAAGGTTGAAACTTTAGCTCAGGAGTTTAACACATTAGGTAACTCATTAGAGATAGGGCGAAGTATACCCTAGAATGAGTATATCCCTAAGATATCTGTCCGAGTGCCTCAGTAAATTCTCTTACTATCCACTGATAGTAAGTATGGGTGCAAGAAGAGGATGAGATAGGGGACAGGGGAGTACGACTACAAATGGTCGATACCCTGCAACAACGGAGATATCTTTCTCCTTTGATCCGATTCTAATTTCTTTGATGTCTTCGTGGCAGCTCGAGGAAGAAGCTTCGGTGTGATGGTGGCCCTACGAATCCTTATAGATAGTTTCTATTTCATATTCTCTTCGTCAAATTTCTATCAGCTTTTCATTTTTAACTTCGATAAATTTGAAAATTCAAATTGAAATAAATTGGTGAACTAAAATATAAAGTTAAATAAATTGTATCGATAAAACGATTTCGATTAAAAACCAAATTTGAAATTCTATTGCGATTTCTGGTGTATATCAAAGTCCGAAGATGGACAAGTTATATATACTTTGGAGTATCCCAACTTGAGTTTGGAATCCGTACTTAGTATTTGAGAATTTCGAAAGACTGTATCCAATTATCTGTTCTTTGGGGTCCAAATATGTTATACGAATGGTTAGTTATCCCTTCGAACTAACCAATGCCCCTGCATACTTCGTAGATCTGGATGACCCGAATATCTTGTGAAGTGTTAAATACATTCGTTCTTGTATGTATTATTGATATTCTGATTTGGTAAGCCAAATGCAGAATAGACATTCAGTTTGATCTGGAAAACTGTTTCTCGATCTTTCTATATTTTTTTGTTGTCTCCCTGGAAAATTTCGAGGACAAAATTTTCTTAAGGGGGGAATCTGTAACATTCCTGATTTTTAAGCCTAATTTATTTGGTAATTATTATAGAATTTTGGTTAAATTATGAATTAATTGAGAATTTATTTGAAGATCTAGGAATTTTATTTTGAATTGGATATAATAACTTTTAAAAGTTGTTTGGAGTTAAATCTTTATTCTAAAAGACTTAGATATCTTAGGGATATACTCATTCTAGGGTATACTTCAACCTATCTCTAATGAGTTACCTAATGTGTTATACACCTGAGCTAAAGTTTCAACCTTCATCTCTGATACCACTATAACGACCCCGACACGACCTTCGAAAATCGACACCAAATACTTCACCAGTATTCAAATGCCGCAGATTCAAATGTCGAATCTGGTTCGCCGGAGCTTATAACACATTAAGTACAACAACATAGCGGAATAAAATGAATGAATATCATATGCAACTCCAATGAATACAATATCCAATGATATACAACAATAATATCAATAATGCTCAACAATATCAGATTAAAATACAATAATGGAAACAAATAGAGGTGGATAATAACTATGATCTCCAATAGAAAGAATAGTCTTCAGGAGAGAATTCCAACGTCGGTAATCTCCATCTCCAAAGCACCAATCCATCCGAGTGCCTCAGTAAATTCTCTTACTATCCACTGATAGTAAGTATGGGTGCAAGAAGAGGACAAGATAAGGGACAGGGGAGTACGACTACAAATGGTCGATACCTGCAACAACGGAGATATCTTTCTCCTTTGATTCGATTCCAATTTCTTTGATGTCTTCGTGGCAGCTCGAGGAAGAAGCTTCGGTGTGATGGTGGCCCTACGAATCCTTATAGATAGTTTCTATTTCGTATTCACTTCGTCAAATTTCTATCATCTTTTCATTTTTAACTTTGATAAATTTGAAAATTTAAATTGAAATAAATTGGTGAACTAAAATATAAAGTTAAATAAATTGTATCGATAAAACGATTTCGATTAAAAACCAAATTTGAAATTCTATTGTGATTTCTGGTGTATATGAAAGTCCGAAGATGGACAAGTTATATATACTTTGGAGTATCCCAACTTGAGTTTGGAATCCATACTTAGTATTTGAGAATTTCGAAAGACTGTATCCAATTATCTATTCTTTGGGGTCCAAATATGTTCAACGAATGGTTAGTTATCCCTTCGAACTAACCAATGCCCCTGCATACTTCGTAGATCTGGATGACCTGAATATTTGTGAAGTGTTAAATAGATTCGTTCTTGTATCTATTGTTGATATTCTGATTTTTTAAGCCAAATGAAGAATAGACATTCAGTTTGATCTCGAAAACTATTTCTCTATCTTTCTATATTCTTTTGTTGTCTCCCTGGCAAATTTCGGGGACGAAATTTTCTTAAAGGGGGAATCTGTAACATTCCTGATTTTTAAGCCTAATTTATTTGGTAATTAATATATAATTTTGGTTAAATTATGAATTAATTGAGAATTTATTTGAAGATTTGGGAATTTTATTTTGAATTGGATATAATAACTTTTACAAGTTGTTTGGAGTTAAATCTTTATTCTAAAAGACTTATATACCTATATAATCTATATATGTGTTTATTATTAAGGTACAACTAAACTTTGAAATAAATTTCATTAAAAGTTATGATTTGTACAATGACTTGAATTTAAAATTTAAAACAAGAATGAAAATAAAATATTTACCTTTTGAAATTTAATAAATATATTGGGAATAAAATTGGTTTAATAGATAGATTAGATTTAAAAAGCTTTGATGTGTACATATCTTTTGAAATATGAGCATAAGTATTAAAATACACATAAGATAGATCAATTCACAAATTGATTAAGGTTCTAAAATAAAAAAATTAAATCTGAAATAAAGTAAGATTTAATTAAAAATTTAAAATGCTTTCCTCTTATATAATTAAAGATGAATATAGTTAGAATAAATATAAAGGCTTTGTTATGAATATACCTTTTTGCAATAAACACATTAATATAAAACATGTTTATAAATTAAAATAAAATGAAGGTTTAAAAACAAAATGTACAAATGAATTCAAGAGAAGGGATATAAACATAAATTTATAACAAATGACATTTGTGAAACAAATAGGTATGTCGAATTACAAGTGTAGTTGAATTGGCATGAAATGTAAACAAGGGGCATTGATTTTGTTAAAAATGAATTATATTTTATATTGAAGAATAAGAAAAACTAAACATACATTAGGAAGAAACCAGGCTACTTATTTCATATCTCTTTTATCAAAATCTTCTCATCTTCATTTCAAAAAAAATCTGAAACTTGAGATCGAGATTTCTCAAAATAAAGACCAAGAGCAAAGGTAAAGATCAAGCCTGAAAATAAACTAAAATAAGTAGACAATTCAAAACCTTGAAACCAAAGTCTGGAATCAGGGAAAACAACTTCTACCTAAAGCATGCAAATGCATATAATTAGGCAACATCGATGTCAATGCTCCAGGCCTGAAAGTATTTTCAAACCGGAAATCAAAACAGCAGTTCAAAGTTCAAAAGCCTGGGAAACAAATACAATCATTCAATCTAAAACCTGGAAGCAATAAGCAAGCTTCAATCTGGAAAGCAGAGTCTGGATTCAAATATTTAAAACTGGAAGCAGATAAAAGCCAAATCATATCAAAACAAGATCAAGCAAGCAAAGACCAAATTCAAATTCAAGTCTAGTCCTCTGTCTTCAATTTTGAGGTGAGCAAACCCTTTGATTTTTCAATTATATTGTGATGGTTGGATTCATTCGTAAAGTATGTGATGAAGATTGGTTGTATGGCTGTTAGAAATACATGTATGACTGTATATACACTCACAAATGAGTGTGTACATGTCTGTGTTTCAGGCAACATGCCTTTGCTTAATTTACAGGCTCATCTCCCCTAAAGAAAAATTCAATTTCTCTTTATTTAATACATTATAGGTCATGACGTCTTAACAGTATATATTTGTGTAAAGGAAATACAATTTTTAAAAATAATTTCAAATGAAATTACTAAGTATTCTTTTGATAATATTGAATTATACAGTAAAGAACAAATATATCAGAAAAATTCTACAAATATAATTGAAAGCTTCATATATATATATATATATATATATATATATATATATATATATATATATATATATATATATTCTGGTTCGCATTCAAAGATGATGATTTTTGGCGATCGAATTTTAATTTTTAAATTTATAAATGAGGAGGAATTGCAAGTTTAACTGGAAACTTGTTTCTGTCAATTTTCGTCGATTGACAAATTTATCTTCGTCGAGATCATGATGGAAGGTAGCAGAGGTGTCGAAGATTGGCGGAAAAATGGAGCTATATTTTTTTGATCATCGTGGTGTTTTGACGATGATGATGTAGGGTTTTAAAGCTAGCTTTAATCGTATGGGTTTGAAGAGGAACTGCGTCAATCTTGAGGTGTTTCAGGCGATCGTTGGTGGGGGAATTTATGCGTGGAAAAATGGAGCAGCTTTTGGGGTGATCGCAGGCTCGCCGGTGGCCGGAGGTGGCCACACTAGGCCTTTTTTTGGATGATCATAGTTGGTTCCAGGTGACACTGTTGCGTTCGATTATGATTCTGGTTGTCCTCAAGAGTTTTGGGGTTTGGTTGAGTCGAGGTGGTCATTGACGACTTGGGTGGGGCGGCGGCGATGATACATCTGGTGCCAGTCTTGTTTTATTGAAGAGGAAAGGAGTTCGAACTCGAAGACGAACTCGAGGAAGGGATGGAAATATCTCGGGTTTATGACAGGGTAGTTCGAGTGGATTTTACAACAAGTTAAAAAAAATTTAACAAAACAAAAAAAACTGAAGAAAAAAATGAGGAAGGGTGTAACGCCCCACCTCTATGCTCACAATAACAAAGAGTATTAAAGGAAATACTGTCTATTATTACGAAGAATAAGACTGGATAGGAGCGGCCATCCGTAGTTAGGCCTTACACTAGTATTGGTTATCTCGATAGGAGTAGTATATATTTTTATTTTTCATCTCTTATATATTTACTCCCATTGACATACCCAATTCCAGTATAAAATGAACTACGATGGTTCATAATAGTTTAGAATAATAAATATAATAATAACACAGATCATATAAATGCGGAACACAGATAAAACAAAAGGTCTCATATATATAATAACCGATGTCAGTTACAATACATGTGATACAATACATATGATACAACTACAATCGTCGATTCAGGAAGTTATATACACAAGTACATTGTCGTGAATAATATACATGAATATACAACATCCTATACAAATACACTGACTACTATAAATTATGACGACTACTCCAAAAGTATGAAAAGACTTCATAGCACTAACAGCAACCCAAAGTAAGATATCAACAACCTGTAAATACTCGGTCTGACCCGAGTATTAAATTCAAAAGAAAATAATACACGGGTCAGTCTAATTCAAACTCAGTTATTAGTGCACAGAAGCAATAATAATTAAGTAACAAATAGACGACAGTCACAATAAATCTCGTCTATCCGATCCTTGAATAAAGAAATGGAATAACGATAAATATAACACGTAATAGTGTTAACCAACAAATCAGCAAATTCAAATCATCAACAAAGATAAGTGAAAAGAATTTCAATGAAGATAATTTAGAAAAAAACATCAGAATTGCCAAATCGGCAAATAACCACAAAATCTAATTATTAAATAAGTAATTAGAAATTCATAATCTAATTATCAAATAGATAATTAGACAACAACAAAAATGTTTAAATTAAACCAAATCAAAACATCATTCAAACCATTGAAATATCCATTTAAAATGTCAATTCGAGTAGGGCTGCAGTACACGCACGCGTGTACTGCCTCGCCACTACAACATGCGTTACACAAAAGATCAACGCATCAAAAGCAAAAGAAATACCAATAAAATCAATACCGTGTGGCTGTAGTTCACGCTTGCGTGCACTGCCTTGCCACTACAGTGATGATGTACACAATGAAAATTCACAAACAAACACAAGGTCAAGCCCGAATTACCGGATTCAACTCAAGTGAATTCGAAAAACAAATCCGATTGCATCAATGCAATGCAAACCAATAAGGGGAAGACTGCATACAAATCGAAACTGCAGTCACCACAAGAATGCAACCGTTCAAGTTCCTAGATGTCAAGAGAAAATGACAACAGTGGTACAACTACAGGAAGACAGCAACTGAAGGTGAGAGCACCAAGGATATGGCACCACAACACACAACATAAAAGACGCAGATCTGCCTCGCTTGAAAATAATGTCACCAGTATAGCATAGTGACCAAATGCAATTGAATACAAAGCATCAATGCAATGCATTAGATTCGAGAACAAAGGCAGTGCATCAGTTCAAAATGGCATTCGACAGAAACAAGTGCATATCTCCTAAATGTACATGAATACTGGCAACAAATTGGTACAAATACAACCTGCGGCTATACACTGTGGCATATGACCAGAAGCAACGCAAGTGAGACCAAACAAACAAGTCCACGGTCAAGTGAAGCAAAAGAGCAGCCTCGACATCAAAGAAGTAAACCCAAATACATGAAGCAGTGCAACAACATGCACTAGTGAAACATGTGCAACTGACACACATGCTCAGGGTCAACTGGGCACACAACTACAAGTATGCGGTAGCAAACAAATTCAGACCAATATCATAATGAAAACTAAAGTCACAAGTGCAGACAACATTCGAATACATTGAAATTGAATGAACCAGACTCAAGACTATGCAGTGAAACCAAAGACAGTGTATCAGTCTGTAACGACCCAGGATTTTTATTAATTAAAATTTGTATATTTAATTAATTTTAAATATTAATAAGTGAAATTTATAAGTCGAATAAATTTTATTTCGAATAATTGGATTTAATTGAATAATTAAATCGATAATTTAATAGTTGGAAATACAGAAATAATTGAAATTTGGGTTAAATATGATTGAAAATGATTTGTAAAATTTTATTTAATCATGTTGGAGTTAGAACGATATTTTGGTACTTTTAAAATTGAATTTAAAGTTAATTTGTGAAAATTGAATATTTTAATATTTAATCGACTAGTGAAATTAGCCATTTTTCGAACAGTCTCAGAATTGGACGAAACTAGTTCCATTGGATCCGTAATGGTTTGTTATTATCGGATTTCAATTTTCGTAGCAATCGGAGATTTTGTTTGACCGTGGCAGCTCGAAACGCATCGAAATTGTTTTTAATATTAATTCGGCGAGTTAAAATAGCCGTTTTTCAAACAGTATCGGATTTCGACGAAACCAGTTTCATCGAATCCGTAATGTGATATTATTGTATGGTTTCAAATTTCATGTCAATCGGATTTACCATTTTTCCGGTGCAAGCTAAAACGCCTAGAAAATCATTTAATCGTTTAATTTTGAATCGAACATTTATTGCCATAACTCGCACAAATGACCGAATTAGCTCCCGAAACACTTTCCATTGTGTTCGGAACGTGGGGTAAACCTTAGGAACGCCAACCGACACGCTTCGTTTGGAGTTCGGAAAATCCGGGATGAATAGTGTCGCGCGAATTTTCTATATAAGGACATATAATTTTCATTTTTGCAAAATATTAGAAACCCTAGGGTTCCATCTGCAGGCCGCCGCCTCCACAACTTCAATGGCCAGAATCTCATCCCTTTCTTTCTCCTTTTTCTTTCAATCTACAAACATTCACGCGAAATCATCAACTACAAAGATGAAGAGCATGGCGAGGCCGAGACATCCAACGGTCATGATCGCGTTTGGGTTAACGGATTGGCGGCAAATCGAGCTGGAAGGGAGCACGGTCCCTCACGTTTTTTGCAACAATATGATGACCGAGCTTCACAAGGTGGCAGCCGAAGATTGTGGAGGTGATGTTCTTCGAAGTGGCGTCTCCTGATCGTGTTATAGTTCGTCGAAGTGGCGGTGGTTCAAAGCCCTAGGTGGCGGCTATTTTGGGTTCAAGTGCATGTAATAACCTGTAGATGGATACGCGTGAGAGGAAGAACAAGGGGGACACACGGATCTGATGGGATCAAGGGTCAAGATTAAAGCAAGTTTGAAAATAAAATATAAGTTGTATATTTATTAAGTTAAAAATTCGTGTAACTTCAAAAATTCATATCTTTTTCATACGAGGTCGAAAACATGCGAAACCAGTTGCATTGGAATTGTATCGACGAACACTACGCTATGGAATTAGATTGGAGTCATTTGGAGTTAGTGAGAATTTCGGGTAAAATTAAACGCACGTTTAATTTTATTCGAAATAAATCGCTAAAACGAAATTGAAATCAAGGTGAGAACTTCTCACTCAATCGAATCGGTTTCAATTTTAATTTTTAATTAGTTAGATTTAAAATTCTTGAATGTATGTTTGAATGATGATTGTTATCTATTGATTTTTAAAATAGACAATATGCGCCGTTAGTAAGCGGAGGTTATTTATTAAAAACATATACCGCGAATATTTCACAGTATAGTGAAATTGGTATTATTTATGTACTTGGATTTGATTTCCCGCATTATATAGCGGATGAGACCCTATTGCGCCGTATAATAGCGGATAATATTTTAAATCCCATATAACGCGATAATTTTGTACTGGAACAGAATCGGTATTGTGCTAACATCTTTGGATGCAGGAAAACAGGTTGGAGGGATCCAACAGCATTCCTCAACAGTATTTTTTTGATTATGGATATTTTGATATTCGTTGATTATCATATATCGATATATGATGTCGTTGTTGTCGTGATTGACTATTTGGTATGTAGCATCATTGGACCAATTTTGGAATTTTAAAATGATTTTTAAAGTGATTTTTGAGAGTACACCATATAAAATATTTTTGGAATTGATCCATTTTAAATAAATAACGTTATAATTTTTAATGTTATAAAAATTATGATTTTTGAGAAATATAGTTAAAAGTTGATTTTTGAAAATATGGGGTTAATAATTTTATAAAATAGTTTAAATTGGGATTTCTGAATTTATTATAAAAAGTTTAAAAAAATAGGATTTATGAAATTTGATTATTTTATAAATCAAAATGATGAAATTATAAAGGAGTTTAAAGGCGTTTTAAAAGAATAATATAAATTGATTTATATAAAAGATTTATAAGATGGATATTTATAAATTAAAAATATTGGAATTATAAAACGAGTTTTTATAAGTGTTAGAATGAATTGTGAATGAATTTCATAAAGGAATGAAATTTATAGGATTATAAATGGTGAAGTTATAAATGGAATTTTATAAGCAGTAGGTTTATAAAATTTGTAAAGTTATTAAAAGAATAGATTTGGGTAAATAAATGAATCTTATAAGTTATAAGATTTATAATTTGGGAAGTTTAAAAGAACGATTTTTGTAAACAAATAAATTATAAGTATTTAACATATAATGTGAACCTTTGGTATATAATTAAGTTATAAATTGAAATAGGTTAATAAAGGAGATTTATAAAAGAAAGTTGTTATAAATAAATAGACATGGAATTTATAAACGTTGTTTTATAAATTCGCAAACGACTTATTTTGATAAATAAATTGTTATAACTTATTTATGGAGTTATATTCACGTTTTAGACTGTGAATAATCCTTTAAAATGAAATGTATAGAAATGATGAAATTGGTTAACAAAGTATATTCACGTTTTTGAATATTGAATAATATGTTAAAGAAAATGTTTGGATATGATGTTTTAAATGGGAATAAAATGATCTAACGATGTTTTAAAATGTGTTAAGGTTCGAAACCATAGATTTCAACATTCATTGTTGAAATAGACGTTTTCGAGAAATAGAAGGAAATGATGGACTATAACACTGTTGTTATAGTAAATGATTTCCGAAAGGAAATGTTTTGTATAGTATTGGGATTTATATATCTATTTTAATTTCGAATCCCTATACTAGTGATTTTGGGTTGTCGTAACGATGTTTTACGCAACATTCGTTTTGGCCCAAATAAATATGTTTAAGAGAATGCTTTCGTTAAAGAATGAAATATATACTTAATTTCGATTTAAGTATATTGAATATTTTCCAAGTGTAGAAAATAAAATTTGTGAATTACTTATTAAATAAGTATGGAAATGTTTTTTTTTTCAATGTGAAATGAAACGTTTTTGAGAATTTATCTTTTTGAAGATAAATTGAAAATGAATAATTGAAATCGTATATTCATAGATATTTTGGAATGTAAAATTCACTATGGAATTTATAAAGAAAGGGGAATTTGTTTAAAAATAAACGTTGATTTATTTTTGAAGTATTGAAAATATATATCTTGTAAAGATATTTTTGGAAAATAAATAATTTGGAAAATTATTTGGAATCTGGTGATGTTGTGCATATCCATTGATAGTTCAATAACCGACTATCAATATTTACCTCTGAATGGGTATTTGTTGTGATTTGCTTGGATTTGAATGCCACACTTATTTTTAAATTATTGCGCTCGTTATTCGGATTACCCATTCCAAATAGTGATACGACGTAATGGATAGCATTGATGACCGGTGTTGAAGACCGGATATTTTTGAAAGCGAAAGGAAAACTCGTCGAATGTCTTTGCATCGACTGGTCCCCGGTATAGAGACTCCATATGTGATGGGAAGTCCGAACGTGATTAGTGAATATCTGGATTGCAAGGACTTCTTTGTAAGTGCCTTCGGTTCTGTTCGATCCCGGAACAGACTTGTATGGATAGTATGTCTGACATTACAAATTGAGATATAAAGCTAATTTCTTTCAAATATATTTCTGTTGGTGGCGGAGAATTTATTCTCTTAGCTTAACACCCTTCTCTGAGACGTACGAGCTCAGAGGTTATGTAGTTGAAGGTTTTTAGCAATATATTCCTAATTTGGTAATGTGACATGCTGAGTGTTGCTGTGAAATGATCATTGTTTGATCATTTGTGATATGATCATTTGTTTGATCACTTATCTTTGTGATCATTTCTATGATCATTTGTTGACCCAAAGCACAGCTTTTGTATAAAGCGTGGCTTTGTGGACGAGACTTCGTCGAGCCTCACACCCCGGAATGGTCAAAACAGGAAAGATGCGACAAGGTTATGAGGGGTAGCTCCCTTTAGGGTATGTGCATTTCCTTCTGGAAAAGGGTGGTATCATGGTATGGAGCCCAGATACTTACTCATGTTGAAACACTTTATTATTTTGGTGTGATGTTGGTTACGAGCGCTCGGATGAAGGTCCCAAAGGACCGGGGGATGACATACTCGTGTCAGTAGTTACCCAGTTAGGGGTAACCCGGCCTTGTGTTGGCAGAGATCCGGTTAGGTTCTCGAGGACGTCCTTCCAGAGGCGTTCTCATGTGGCAATGGGAAGTTCCTTGGCCTGACCATTTGTTGGAAATCCAAAGAAACAATACGATCTCGTACGGTTTTAGTTGTGGAACCTGCCATGGAATGTGGCGGTAACCTGCTATTGAACATGTTAGCTATAGTAGGCATACGATAATGGTCGTATGTTGGCTAAGATTTATATTCTACTTCCGAAATAATTTTTCCTACATTATGCACTAGTAATAATATCAAATGTTATTTTAAATGCGTATCAAGCATCTTTGACTATCATAAGGAGAAATCTCCTCCGATTCTGCGTTTGCATGTGTGTGTGTGCGGGAGGCCTTATGGTAGTCTCATTTTTAAAAGCATTGCGAATTGATTTTAAAAATATCTCTCTATTTGGTTTTAAAGTAAATAAACTGTTTTGAGTTCTCACACCAGTCACATGACTGACTCGGAGTTTATTGTTTTCCTTCCTAAACTCTGGGTGCCCACCAATTTCCACACGGGCAGTCAAGAGTTAGGTTTATCAGGATATTCTGGAATTTAGGAGTTGCTGGAGGCAAGCTGGATGGCATGGCGTATTATTAGTATATAGTATTTCTTTTCCGCTGTTTGTTGTTGTTTGTTGTTGCACACTCTGATGATGATGTAATGTGATGTAATGTAATAACTGATATAATTCTTTGTTTAAAGATTATTCATTTATCTATTATATGTTGTTCCGCTGCGATTGTGAGATTCTGATATTGTTCTGTTGTTTTCTTTCCGTTCTATTTTCTATCTTTTTCTCTCTTCTTCTACCTCTTTCTTTTTCTTAAACCATAACGGTACGGTTTTTCGGCCTTCGATTGCTCGACAGTTGATACAGTGGACGTATTGATGTCGGCGTTCGTGGATGAAAAATCACCGCCCGTTACACAGTCAGAGGTAAAACACAACAAATGGTCACTAGTATCACCAAGTCAAAGTCGAACTGAAGACCACTTGAAGACTTCAAGTATCAAGTGGATAACCAATGCCACAACTCAGGTCAGTGAATACTTCAGATGTGCAGACACATGAACAATTGCCATGATGAATATGCAGTGTAATGAAAACTACAATGTACACAAGTAAATGCACTGGGACATAAAATATATGAATACAATGCAACACTTCATTGATTGTCTCGGGTCGTGACCGAATCAGACTCAACTAAAACATGAAGTGCGAATACAAAAACCAATACAAAGCCTTACCATCCACATGACCTAAATGCACATACACAAGTAAAGCAGATGTAAACTTATTCGAAGAGAATAGAGCAATGCGAACCAATAAGAATGCAAACAACTCAATAAAGCATGGTAAAGACCAAACTAACATAAACAAACTTGCAAACTATCTCAATAGGCCGAGACAACTACACTGAATGATTAAGCTCGAAGTTTACTTCTGCTACAATTGCAACAGGAATATATATATGTAACAGACCCAAAGTCAACAACAATGCTACGAAGTTCAAATGATCAAACCCTGTAATAAAAAGGTGGAGCAGTGCACGTGTATACAAGATAACACAAATGCACCAGTGAGCACTAAATGAAATTGGACAGTACCATCAAGATAAGGCAACACGGTAACAAGCACAGAGGCTATAACTTCAAATGACTTAGATGAACACATGGCCGAGAAACAACATCAGTGCACTACAATACAACCCATATGCTCACTGAACCTCACGTATGCAGTAATGCAAATGCCATCCAAACCAGTTAAGGGATGCAGATGCTCAAGAATGAATACGAAATGACCAGAGAATTCAAAGTAGTAATTAGCAAGAAAACCACTGCAGTTCAAGGTAACTGCAATGGTGATGGCCAAAGATGGCAAAGTCGTGGAATCGCATAACCAAAGTAGCAGTTTTTACAAAAATAAGAAAAGACTCAAAGAAACAGTTTCAAATCAAGACCGAGACAAAATCAAGCATAGAAGTTCAAATGCAAACAACATGTTTTACAAATGCTCAAAGACGAAAAGAAATCAACATCGAAATAAAGTTGAATGACATAAACAAAATATTAAGCAAGAATTAGATGTGAGTGACCATTTAAAATCACTCACCTTAGACTCGAATTGAAGCAGAGACGACCCAAACCAAGCATGTGAAGCAAGCTACACGGAGACGAACTATCGACAAGCAATGGAACGAGAATCATCTTCTCGATCGAACACAAAGAAGGTGCCTCTAAAATCTCATGAACCCTAATTTTCGAAGAGAAGAAGGAAGCGCAACCACCATTTATTTTTCCTTCGTTTGATTAGGTTTTTGGGTTTTAGGGTTACGAATGAAAATGAATAAGGGGATTGGGTCTGCCCTGATAGTTATCACGGCACAAAGAAAAAAGGGATGGGCCAATATTATAAAGCCCATAAATTCTTAAACAAATTTTAAAAGAATTTTTAACCTAAATAGAATTCCAATAGAATTTTGCAAATGATTTAATTACCTAGTGACGATAATTAATTACTACGAATTTTTGGGTTTTTACAAACTCCCCTCCTTATAAAAATTGCGTCCCCGCAATTTTCATAATTAAAGGCGTCAATAACAATTATTTTTCTAACATAAACTGGTTAAGCTAGAAAAATGATGTCGGTAATACAAACGCCAAAGAAATCTTTTAATTTCATAAAAGGAATTCACAAATTCTCAACAAAATCTTACTATTAATTAGATAATCAGAAAACAACAAAACTGAATGAATGCAATCATCAACTATATTCAATTATCAATTAGATAATTAGAATACAAAATCACAAAACATCAATAACTAATTATCGATACAATAATTTGCACACGACAAAATCTAATTATCAACAAAGATAATTATAAAACCCAAATCGCAATTCGCAAAACCGCAATTATCTAATTATCAAAAACGATAATCAGAAATCTCAAATCACAAATACCCGATTATCAAAAACGATAATCAAATCAACACATATTCGATTATCAAAAACAATAATCAAATCAACAAATCAACAAATATTCGATTATCAAAAACGATAATCAAATCAACAAATATTCGATTATCAAAAAAGATAATCAAATCAATACATATTCGATTATCAAAAACAATAATCAAATCAACAAATCAACAAATATTCGATTATCAAAAACGATAATCAAATCAACAAATATTCGATTATCAAAAACGATAATCAAATCTCATATCAACAATTATTCGATTATCAAAAACGATAATCAAATCAACAAATATTCGATTATCAAACGATAATCAAATCTCATACCAACAATTATTCGATTATCAAAAACAATAATCAAATCAACAAATCAACAAATATTCGATTATCAAAAAAGATAACCAAATCAACAAATATTCGATTATCAAAATTGATAATCAAATCTCATATCAATAATTATTCGATTATCAAAAATGATAATCAAATCAACAAATATTCGATTATCAAAAACGATAATCAAATCTCATATCAACAATTATTCGATTATCAAAAACGATAATCAAATCAACAAATATTCGATTACCAAAAACGATAATCAAATCAACAAATATTCGATTATCAAAAACGATAATCAAATCAAAAAATTAATAAATATTCGATTATCAAAAACGATAATCAAATCTCAAATATCAAATATCTAATTATCACAAGCAATAATCAGAAACAACAAATATCCGATTATCAAAAACGATAATCAGAATAAACAAATATCCAATTACCTGCAGATAATTGGAAACAACAAATATCTAGAAATCAATGAAGATAATCTAGAAAATCAACATAAAAGGTGGATCGATCCCAACAAATGGCGAGTTTTAGCTACACCGCACGTGCATCAACAAATGGCCGAAGCCTACCAAGTACCCAACATAATTTTGGCGCCCAACAAATGACCCGAAGGTCCAACATATGACCCGAAGGTCTGGTACTGGTATTGACCCGAAGGTCCAACATATGACCCGAAGGTCCAACATAGTGACTCGAAAGCACACGAAAATCATCAAAACAGCAAATATTTAAATTAACGAGTCCGAAATTAACCAAAATAGCAAACGCACATGTCCCATAACCACGAGTTTTACTAAATCATTTAATTGTCTTCATCGTTTCCCTGAAAGTGCAAAATTGTGTATTTAAAAAATAACATTTTACATTCTCAAACGGACAAGTCCGGAATTAAGCGAATCAGTAAAAGAAAGGGGTCATAGTCCTCGATTTTGCTGAAACGTTTAAATCGCTTTCTCATTCTTTTGAAAACGCAAACTGCAGAACTTCTGAAAACAATTCCATTTATTTCATAAAAGTAATAATTTACATTCTCAAATGAACAAGTCCGGAATTAAGCGAATCAGTAAAAGAAAGGGTTCATAGTCCTCGATTTTGCTGAAACGTTTAAGTCACTTTCTCATCCTTCTGAAAGCGTAAACTATAAAAATTTGGAAAACAATTTTATTTTTAAAACTATTTGCAAATCCGTGATAAAAACAGCAACATTAGTGATAATTTCGACAAGGAAATTGCACTTCTCAAAACACCGTAAAACGGACAACAAAATCAGCATTGCGGGATAACCGCTTGAAAATCCACTTTAAAATTTGACGGATACTGAAGTCAAAGCGACAGTAACTTTTAAACGTCAAAATCTCATCAAAATAATTCGCATCAAAATATAACACCAGTGAATATTCATTCATTAAAAATGTCAACAAAACACCGAGCTTCAAAAATCTAGCACCAGTGTAAAAATCCCGTTATAAAAATAACGGCAACAAAATACGTTTCATAACCAAGCATCGGTTCAGCGTAAAATTAATATAGTAACGTGCAACATAGATTTGCACGTATACCGCAAAATGAACAAAGAAATAATTCGAATATATCTTCAATGAAAATAATTCTAAAACAGCAAAATCTCATCAAAATCACATAACTGCAATCGCTTCGAATCCTCAAATCGGATTCGAAATTTTCAAAGCAAAACAAAATAAACACAGTTATGTAAACAACAAATGAAATTTATTTTAATTTCATATTTTGATTTTTAAATCAAAAAGGATATTAGCTGTACTCAGCGAAGACAGTCTCACTGTTTCCGCTGCGCACTCGGATAAACAGAACACAAATCAATCAATCATCAAACACAGTTTCACTTTTTATTTTTAAATAAGGAAATTTAAAAAGTTCATCATAATTTCAAAACTTTAGTTTTGACTCAAAACACAATAAAACATCGACTAATAGTTGCAACACATGTTCCATCTAAGTTATGTTTTATATTATGTCCATAAACCCCAAGCTCTGATACCAACTGTAACGCCCCACCTTTATGCTCACAATAACAAAGAGTATTATAGGAAATACTGTCTGTTATTACGAAGAATAAGGCTGGATAGGAGCGGCCATCCGTAGTTAGGCCTTACACTAGTATTGGTTATCTCGATAGGAGTAGTATATATTTTTATTTTTCATCTCTTATTTATTTACTCCCATCGACATACACAATTCCAGTATAAAACGAACTACGATGGTTCATAATAGTTTAGGACAATAAATATAATAATAACACAGATCATATAAATGTGGAACACAGATAAAACAAAAAGTCTCATATATATAATAACTGATGTCAGTTACAATACATGTGGTACAATACATATGATACAACTACAATTGTCGACTCAGGAAGTTATATACACAAGTACATTGTCGTGAATAATATACATGAATTACAACATCCTATACAAATACACTGACTACTTTAAATGATGACGACTACTCCAAAAGTATGAAAAGACTTCATAGCTCTAACAGCAACCAAAGTAAGATATCAACAACCTGTAAATACTCGGTCTGACCCGAATATTAAATTCAAAAGAAAATAATACACGGGTCAGTCTAATTCAAACTCAGTTATTAGTGCACAGAAGCAATAATAATTAAGTAACAAATAGACGACAGTCACAATAAATCTCGTCTATCCGATCCTTAAATAAAGAAATTGGATAACGATAAATATAACACGTAATAGTGTTAACCAACAAATCAGCAAATTCAAATCATCAACAAAGATAAGTGAAAAGAATTTCAATGAAGATAATTTAGAAAAAAACATCAGAATTGCCAAATCGGCAAATAACCACAAAATCTAATTATTAAATAAGTAATTAGAAATTCATAATCTAATTATCAAATAGATAATTAGACAACAACAAAAATGTTTAAATTAAACCAAATCAAAACATCATTCAAACCATTGAAATATCCATTTAAAATGCCAATTCGAGTAGGGCTGCAGTACACGCACGCGTGTACTGCCTCGCCACTACAACATGCATTACACAAAAGATCAACGCATCAAAAGCAAAAGAAATACCAATAAAATCAATACCGTGTGGCTGCAGTTCACGCTTGCGTGCACTGCCTTGCCACTACAGTGATGATGTACACAATGAAAATTCACAAACAAACACAAGGTCAAGCCCGAGTTACCGGATTCAACTCAAGTGAATTCGAAAAACAAGTCCGATTGCATCAATCCAATGCAAACCAACAAGGGCAAGACTGCATAAAAATCGAAACTGCAGTCACCACAAGAATGCAACAGTTCAAGTTCCTAGATGTCAAGTGAAAATGACAACAGTGGTACAACTACAGGAAGACAGCAACTGAAGGTGAGAGCACAAAGGATATGGAACCACAACACACAACATAAAAGATGCAGATCAGCCTCGCTTGAAAATAATGTCACCAGTATAGCATAGTGACCAAATGCAATTGAATACAAAGCATCAATGCAATGCATCAGATTCGAGAACAAAGGCAGTGCAGCAGTTCAAAATGGCATTCGACAGAAACAAGTGCATATCTCCTAAATGTACATGAATACTGGCAACAACTTGGTACAAATACAACCTGCAGCTATACATAGTGGCATATGACCAGAAGCAATGCAAGTGAGACCAAACAAACAAGTCCACAGTCAAGTGAAGCAAAAGAGCAGCCTCGACATCAAAGAAGTAAACCCAAATACATGAAGCAGTGCAACAACATGCACTAGTGAAACATGTGCAACTGACGCACATGCTCAGGGTCAACTGGGCACACAACTACAAGTATGCAGTAGCAAACAAATTCAGACCAATATCATAATGAAAACTCAAGTCACAAGTGCAGACAACATTTGAATACATTGAAATTGAATGAACCAGACTCAAGACTATGTAGTGAAACTAAAGACAGTGTATCAGTCAGAGGTAAAACACAACAAATGGTCACTAGTATGACCAAGTCAAAGTCGAACTGAAGACCAATTGAAGACTTCAAGTATCAGGTGGATAACCAATGCCACAACTCAGGTCAGTGAATACTTCAGATGTGCAGACACATGAACAATTGCCATGATGAATATGCAATGTAATGAAAACTACAATGTACACAAGTAAATGCACTGGGACATAAAATATATGAATACAATGCAACACTTCATTGATTGGCTCGGGTCGAGACCGAATCAGACTCAACTAAAACATGAAGTGCGAATACAAAAACCAATACAAAGCCTGACCATCCACATGACCTAAATGCACATACACAAGTAAAGCAGATGTAAACTTATTCGAAGAGAATAGAGCAATGCGAACCAATAAGAATGCAAATAACTCAATAAAGCATGGTAAAGACCAAACTAACATAAACAAACTTGCAAACTGTCTCAATAGGCCGAGACAACTACACTGAATGATTAAGCTCGAAGTTTACTTCTGCTACAATTGCAACAGCAATATATATATGTAACAGACCCAAAGTCAACAGCAATGCTACGAAGTTCAAATGATCAGACCCTATAATAAAAAGGTGGAACAGTGCACGTGTATACAAGATAACACAAATGCACCAGCGAGCACTAAATGAAATTGGACAGTACCATCAAGATAAAGCAACACAGTAACAAGCACAGAGGCTGTAACTTCAAATGACTCAGATGTACACATGGCCGAGAAACAACATCAGTGCACTACAATACAACCCATATGCTCACTGAACCTCACGTATGCAGTAATGCAAATGCCATCCAAACCAGTTAAGGGATGCAGACCAAACAGAACAGATGCAGATGCTCAAGAATGAATACAAAATGACCAGAGAATTCAAAGTAGTAATTAGCAAGAAAACCACTGCAGTTCAAGGTAACTGCAATGGTGATGGCCAAAGATGGCAAAGTCATGGAATCGCATAACCAAAGTAGCAGTTTTTACAAAAATAAGAAAAGACTCAAAGAAACAGTTTCAAATCAAGACCGAGACAAAATCAAGCATAGAAGTTCAAATGCAAACAACATGTTTTACAAATGCCCAAGACGAAAAGAAATCAACATCGAAACAAAGTTGAACGACATAAACAAAATATTAAGCAAGAACTAGATGTGAATGACCATTTAAAATCACTCACCTTAGACACGAATTGAAGCAGAGACGACCCAAACCAAGCGGCTGAAGCAAGCTCAACGGAGACGAACTATCGACAAGCAATGGAATGAGAATCATCTTATCGATCGAACACAAAGAAGGTGCCTCTAAAATCTCACGAACCCTAATTTTCGAAGAGAAGAAGGAAGCGCAGCCACCATTTATTTTTCCTTCGTTTGATTAGGTTTTTGTCTTTTAGGGTTACGAATAAAAATGAATAAGGGGATTGGGTCTGCCCTGATTGTTATCACGGCACAAAGAAAAAAGGAATGGGCCAATATTATAAAGCCCATAAATTATTAAACAAATTTTAAAAGAATTTTTAACCCAAATAGAATTCCAATAGAATTTTGCAAATGATTTAATCACCTAGTGACGATAATTAATTGCTACGAATTTCCGGGTTGTTACAAAAGGGTGACTCGGGGACATGCTCGGGAGGTATGGGTTGTAGCTCGAGTTCCTGGTCATGATTTCTGGGCTTGGGCCGAGTGTATTTTGAGATGTTTAACTAGGTTGCAAAATTAATTTTTTTAAACAGATTTTTCAAAAGAAATATTGAAACAAGTTTTAGAAATCTATTTTAAAAACAATTCCTTTTATACAATAAAAGTTTATTTAAATCAATGGTTGATAAAAGTTGTGTAGCTTTTCAACTTAAAATTAAGTAAGTTTTGTTTTCTTAAGTTGTTTTGAAATAATTTTCTATAAGCTTAACTAAGAAGTTGATTTAATAGATAAATGGTTTATCTTAAAATAATATTTTTAATCATTAGTAAACTTAAAAGTTTTAAGTTAAACTATATGATAATGATAATTTATTTTGAAGTATTAATTAGTGTGAATTCATAAAGGTTGATTACTTTAATTAAAGGTGGTCTGATTTATGATCAGTAATCAAAGGTGATTAATTGCTTAAAAACAATCACTTAATTAAAAGTAATTAACCAATGGTTAAAGATGATCAAGTGATTAGGGATGATCACTTATTGTAATTAATTAAAGGTAATTCATTAATGTAATAATTTAATTAAGGTAATTAATTTGAGAATAATTAATTAATTAAAAGTTAATTTATTAATTGAAGTGATTAAGGGATGATTATTAATTAAGGATTAATTAATTATTGTAATCAATTAAGGATAATTAATCAAAGGATTAATTATAAATTAAGGTTGATTAATAAATGATTAAAGAGTAACTAATCAAATTGATTGTAATTAATTAATATTAATTAACCAGGATTTGTAAATTATTCATAAGTAATTAATCTGTTTTAAATTAATCAGTTGATTAATAAATTTTACTTATGAATGTTTGGATTTTATAAAATGCTTTGAATTGTTTGATATTCCTGATATGTGATGCTTAGTGATACGAATTATTTAGAGTTATGTACTGTGATGTAATTTATTCATATGTGATGTGATTAATTATCTGTGATGTAATTAATTATCTGGGATGTAACTTAATTATCTATTGACGCAGCGGATAATTCGAAACAAACTTCAATCGGTGAACGTAGCAATCGGTGGATTGATGAATACCAAAATGCCCAAATTCGTTGATCCGAAGATACCGAATTCTAGCTATCTCAAACACGTTGATAGCGCACTATACCGTGTTCAAAGATCTACGATTCTTCGTACGTTGATCTAGCGCACTAGATTCCGTGAATCGGCTTCAACAAACGGGGATTCGAGTGCACTCGAATGACGTAAGTGGAGATAGGAGATTACACTCAACTACCAATTGGAGAAGAAAGCACAAAGCAATCAACAAGAAATTTTATTTCGAAATCAACCATCAAAAATGTACAACACACGCCCTATTTATAGCTTGTTACAACCGGCCCCCTTAAGTCGTATACGACTTACGACTCATCCTGGGTCGGCAACGACCTATGACTCACGACTCAAAAACACACAGCTTAAAACCCAGCGACTTAACAAACTGCACGACTCATCAGCTACCATGACTCACGACTTATCATAACAAACGACTCAAAACATGTACAGACTCAATTATAGGTCGTGAACGACCTAACATCATTCAACAGCGACTTAAAGAACATACCAACAGTACACGACTCATCGGTACAAGCGACACAACACTTAGGTCGTATACGACCTAATGACTTACGACATAAGACACAAACGACTTAAACTCTTAGGTCGTAACTCGTAACTCGTTAACATCTTTCTCTGATCTCCAGTTAGGTCGTGGACGACCTAGGCCTTCAATAACTTCTGTTCTGTTAAGTCCTGAACGACTTAAACCTGTGTTGTTAACTCGTATGTGATTCATCAAACATGAACGACTTATGCTTCCATTAACTCGCAGCTTCTTTTCTCGTGGATCTTTAGGTCGTAGACGACCTAACATCTTCTCCTTAGGTTGTATACGACCTAGGCCTTCTCCTTCCTTAAGACGAGAACAACTCATGCTAGGTTGTGAACGACTCATGCCATGGAAACTGTTAGTTTGTAATTCTTCAATCCGGGTCTGAGCTGCATCATCCTTCCCTGGTTGAGAAAAATTCGTCCTCGAATTTGTAAATTCTTTCTCAACAATCTCACCTCCATGATATGGAATTAAATGTTTGACGTTAAAAACATCAGAAGTATAAACATCATCTGGTAGCTTTAATCGATAAGCATTCTCATTGATTTTCTTCAAAACTTCAACTGGACCAATTTTTCTGGCTTTCAGCTTATTATAAGCGCCCACTGGAAAACGATCCTTTGTCAACACAGCATACACCAAATCGCCTTTGTTAAATTCAACATTTCGTCGTTTCAAATCTGCAGACTTCTTATACTTCTCATTCGCTTTTTCCAATCGTTCCTGAACGATTTTATGACATTCAGCCAGCTCACCAACAAAATCAGCAGCTCGTTTAACTGTCAACTTCGGTTGTGGTACTACTGCTAAACCCAATGGCCCCCTTGGTAAATTTGAATATACAATCTGAAATGGACTGAATCCCGTACTGCGATTCTTGGCATGATTATGAGCAAATTCTGCTTGGCATAACTTCATGTCCCAACTTCTCAAATTATCCTGTACAAGACATCGTAACAAATTTCCCAATGACCTGTTTACAACTTCTGTCTGTCCATCAGTTTGCGGATGATAAGCGCTACTAAACTTCAGCTTTGTTCCCACCATCTTCCACAAACTTAACCAAAAGTGACTCAGAAAACGAGTATCCCGATCAGAAACAATAGATTCTGGTAAACCATGCAATCGATACACCTCCTTAAAGAATAATTGTGCCACTCGAACTGCATCCGCTGTCTTCTTGCAGGCAATAAAATGTGCCATCTTCGAAAATCTGTCCACTACAACAAATATCGAATCATTTCCCCTTTGAGTTCTAGGCAAACCCAAAACGAAATCCATGCTGATATCAACCCATGGATTAGATGGTACAGGTAATGGCATATACAACCCTGCATTCATCGCTGTTCCCTTTGAAACCTGGCAAATATGGCATCTCTCCAAAAATCTTTCAACTTCTTTTCTCATCGACGGCCAAAAATAAGATTGAGAAACCAATTGTAATGTACGATCTCTACCCACATGGCCTTCTTCATGCAACTCCTTGATAATTTTCATTCTCAAACTGCTCTCAGGAATACATAACCGATTTCCTTTAAACAAAAATCCATCAATCATCATAAATTCATCAGTACTCCCTTCCTTCACTTTCTCAACATATTTCTCAAAGTAAGGATCTTCTTCAATCATCTCTGGCAGTAATTCAAACCCCGTCACTTCAACCTTCAATGTTGTCAACAAATGACTCCTTCTACTCAACGCATCAGCTACCCGATTCGTCACCCCAGATTTGTGCTTAACAACAAAGGTAAATTGCTGTAAATACGCGATCCATGATGCATGTCTCGCTGAAATCTTGTCCTGCCCCTGCAAATGCTTCAACGCCTCATGATCAGTGTACAGAACAAACTCCTTTTGAGATAGATAATGTCTCCAATGTTTAATCGTTTGCACCACAGCATAGAATTCAACGTCATATGTGCTGTATCTCATCTTCGCCCCTGACAACTTCTCACTGAAATAAGCAACGTGTTTCCCGCTCTGACTCAAGACTCCTCCAATTCCCACCTTCGACGCATCAATGTGCAATTCAAACAACAACTGAAAATTCGGTAAAACAAGAATTGGTGCTGTCGTCAATAGTTCTTTGATTCGTTCAAAAGCAACTCCCGCTTCCTCTGACCATACAAACTGTTTTCCTTTCATGCAATCGGTAACTGGTGCCATCACGCTACTGAAGTGTGGAATGAACCTTCGGTAGAATGATGCCAATCCATGAAAACTTCTAACTTCAGTGATAGTTCTCGGTTGTGGCCAATTTCTAATAGCTTCAATTTTGCTCTGGTCCACTTGGATTCCCTTCTTAGATACAACATATCCCAAAAATAACACACTTCTCGTCATGAACACACATTTCTTCGTGGCTGCATAAAATTGTTCCTCACGAAGAATAATCAACACTTCCCTCAAATGTAGAACATGCTCCTCCATACTCCTGCTATATATCAGAATATCATCAAAATAAACCACCACGAACTTCCCAATGAATGGTCTAAGGATTTGATTCATCACCCGCATGAATGTACTAGGTGCATTTGACAAACCAAATGGCATAACCAACCATTCGTATAACCCCTCTCTTGTTTTGAAAGCTGTCTTCCATTCGTCGCCTGGTCTAGTCCGAATTTGGTGATAACCACTCTTGAAATCAATCTTCGAAAATATAGTTGCCCCACTCAACTGGTCTAACAAATCATCCAACCTCGGCATAGGAAATCTGTAACGAATAGTAATCTTGTTCAAAGCTCTACTATCTGTACACATTCTCCATGTTCCATCCTTCTTCGGCACCAACAAAGCTGGTACTGCACAAGGACTCAAGCTTTCCTTAACACGTCCCTGTTCTAATAACTCTTCCACCTGCCTTCGTAACTCTTCATGTTCCTTCGGACTCATTCGGTAATGTGGTCGATGTGGTAACATTGCTCCTGGAACAAGATCAATTTGATGTTGAATGTCTCTTAGTGGCGGTAACTCCTTAGGCAACTCCTCTGGAAATACGTCTTCAAATTCTTTCAAAACTGGCTTTGCTTCTTCAGGAATTTCAACCTCTTCACTGCTCTCTCTCCCAATCAACAAAAACACTTCAGGTTCCTCTTCAACTTCTTTAACAAACTCCTTCAAAGATAATAAAGTTTTCAATTCCTCAATCTCCTCCAGCTTGCTCTCCTTCTGTTGTTGCTTCTTGGGAACCAAAGTGATTTTAGTACCCTCGAACATGAAACTGTAGCTATTGGCACGACCATCGTGTTGAACTGATCTATCAAACTGCCACGGTCTTCCCAACAACAGATGACATACGTCCATGTCTACAACGTCACACCAAATTTCATCTTTGTACTTCTTCCCAATAGAAAAATTAAAACAAGCCCTTCGACACACCTTCACTTCACCTCCCTTCCTTAACCATGCTAACTTGTACGGTTTAGGATGTTTCTCAGTTTTCAAGTTCAACTTCTTCACGGCCTCGGTAGAAATAATATTATCTCAACTTCCAGCATCAATAACGAACTTGCAAACTTTTCCCAGAATAGTGCATGTCGACTGAAATATGTTACTCCTCAACCAACTACAATCCTCCTCTTGCTTTGGTGTAAGACATGACCTTCTCATCATAAGATTACAACCTTCATCTCCAGATAATTCTTCTTCCTCCTCAACATAAGGTGCATTTGAACATTCTGCCTCCTCACCATCATCCTCAATCTCAGCAACCATTGCTCTCTTCTTCGGCTTCGGACATTCATTGCTTTTGTGACCCAACTCTTGACAATTATAACATTTAAAAACACTGCTAACCTTCGCCTTCTCAGCCTCCTTTACCACTGGCTTTGTAACAGGTTTAGGAACATTAGAACTTCCACCAACACCCTTCGCTTGATTATTGGAATTAGTAAACACACCACCTCCACGCCTTCCTTGCTTCTCCCAAGCTAACGCTTTCTGATGTGCCTCTGCAACTGATTTAGGATCGAACATATTAACCATATCCTGGATCTGCATTCTCAATCCCCCAATGAATCTAGCAGTTAGCTGTTCTTCCGTTTCCATAATATCATTTCTGGCAATGAGTTGGTAAAATTCATCAGCATAATCACTAACAGACTTCGTCCCTTGCCTCAGATTCTGCAACCTCTGGTATATAAGTGATTGATAGTTGTAAGGTAAGAAAGTAGATCTCATCAACTTCTTCATCTTATCCCACGATTCTATCTTTGACTTCCCCATTCTCTCCCTTGTAAGTTTAGTTTGCTGCCACCACGCCAAAGCTCTCCCCCTCAACCTAGTAGCAACCAACTTCACCCTTCTATGCTCAGGAACCTCCTTGAAATCAAAGATCTCTTCAACATTAGAAATCCAATTAAGAAATTCTTCTGCTACCATCCCTCCTTTAAATTCTGGAATTTCCGTCTTCATACCCGATTCCCAACGACGATCATCTTCAACATCCCGGTAAGAATTTCGAATTTGATCTCGATCTCGATAATGAATACTTGCTCTATCACCCTCTTCAACAAAATCAAAGGTATGCCTACATCGATCTCGACCATTATCATCCCTCCGTTCATGCATGCTTCTTTGACTATGTCTCTCTTCCTCTCTATATGCTTCATTGTCAAATTCACGTTGACTTCTTCTCTCTTCATGTGCATAGTCATGATGATCTCTTCGTGATGAAATTGATGTTTCTCTTCTATCTCTACAAGAATGTGGTGATACCCTCCTCGCTTCCGTAACCGCTGGCGAAACTCGGTTTCCTCCATGGTTCGAGTTTGGTGATCTCCTCCTTTGATTCAAATCATTCATCAATTTCTCCAACTTCCCAATGCCTTCATCAAATTTCTCATTAATACGTTGTTCCTTAAGCTCGGCTTCTTCTCTTCGATACAACGCTTCAACATTTTGATGACGGTTAGCTCTTCTAGGCGGCATGATTCAAACAATATAAAACTTCAAGTCACGGCTTCAATCTTCAAAACCCTTCACTAGGCTCGGCTACTTCCCAAGTATACACGGCCTAACTTCAAATTCAAACACTTGGCTCCAAGAATCAACTTAGCTATGATTGGCTAAGTATGGCTCTGATACCAATAATGACGCAGCGGATAATTCGAAACAAACTTCAATCGGTGAACGTAGCAATCGGTGGATTGATGAATACCAAAATGCCCAAATTCGTTGATCCGAAGATACCGAATTCTAGCTATCTCAAACACGTTGATAGCGCACTATACCGTGTTCAAAGATCTACGATTCTTCGTATGTTGATCTAGCGCACTAGATTCCGTGAATCGGCTTCAACAAACGGGGATTCGAGCGCACTCGAATGACGTAAGTGGAGATAGGAGATTACACTCAACTACCAATTGGAGAAGAAAGCACAAAGCAATCAACAAGAAATTTTATTTCGAAATCAACCATCAAAATTGTACAACACACGCCCTATTTATAGCTTGTTACAACCGGCCCCCTTAAGTCGTATACGACTTACGACTCATCCTGGGTCGGCAACGACCTATGACTCACGACTCAAAAACACACAGCTTAAAACCCAGCGACTTAACAAACTGCACGACTCATCAGCTACCATGACTCACGACTTATCATAACAAACGACTCAAAACATGTACAGACTCAATTATAGGTCATGAACGACCTAACATCATTCAACAGCGACTTAAAGAACATACCAACAGTACACGACTCATCGGTACAAGCGACACAACACTTAGGTCGTATACGACCTAATGACTTACGACATAAGACACAAACGACTTAAACTCTTAGGTCGTAACTCGTAACTCGTTAACATCTTTCTCTGATCTCCAGTTAGGTCGTGGACGACCTAGGCCTTCAATAACTTCTGTTCTGTTAAGTCCTGAACGACTTAAACCTGTGTTGTTAACTCGTATGTGATTCATCAAACATGAACGACTTATGCTTCCATTAACTCGCAGCTTCTTTTCTCGTGGATCTTTAGGTCGTAGACGACCTAACATCTTCTCCTTAGGTTGTATACGACCTAGGCCTTCTCCTTCCTTAAGACGAGAACAACTCATGCTAGGTTGTGAACGACTCATGCCATAGAAACTGTTAGTTTGTAATTCTTCAATCCGGGTCTGAGCTGCATCATCTATGATATATAGCTGTGATCTGTGAATGAAAGATAAGCGTTATAGTTTATACCGCGTATCAAATATATTGTTGTATTTGGATCTGTGCCGATTGATGATGTTGTTGCACTATTGTGTGTAAAACCCCTGGACCACACTATACACACACAAATGTGGATTGCACGAGGGAATTGATAAAGTCATAGATTTTTGAAATAGTTTTAAAATTGAATTTTGAATCCAAATAGTTTTTGGAATTGGAAATTTAGGTTAAATGTGAAAGGCTTTTAAAAAGGAGTTTTAAAAACAAAAGTTATTTGAATAACTTGATAAAATTTGGAATTTAAATAATATGATTTGAATTGAAATTCAAAATTTGAAGTTGAATTCTATGTTTGGAAATTATGGTTTAAAAAAAGGTTTTCACAAGTTATATAATGTATTTATATGGGTTTTAAACCATTTTAAAAGTATTGTTTTAGGAATTTGAGTCTAACCCTAGTCTTATACTTGAAGAGCTTTAACATGCAAATGTAATTGGATTTTTCCAAAATGAAATCTATTTGTTTTCAAATAATAACAGCGTTCATTTGAAAGAAAGGAATTCCAAATTGTGTTGAAAAGATTTCGAGTTTGAAAATAGAATTGTTTGGAAGCTATCTTTGCGAAAGATTGTTAAACTTTGTTTTGAAATTGAAGAGGATTGTTTAATGGTATACCTTTTATATATATAAAAGATTTGAAATGGGAATTGTTTTAAAAACTATGACTTGAATCTTTAATTTAAAGATTGGAAGAGTTAATCCAAATTTGAAATGGATTGTTCTGAAAGGCTATGAATGAATCTTTGTGAAAGATAGGTTAACCTTGTGAAGTGATTCTTTTTGTTTAAAGATTTGAAAATGGTAATTTGTTTAAACCATTTGAAAGGAAAGTTTTGAGTAATAAGTTGTGACTCAACTGAGATCCCAATATCGAAATATTTTTTTAAATATTGCGCTCACTATTCGGTTTAGCCGGAAGAGGACCTTGTGTCATATAACCCATTCTGAATAAGTGATACGTCGTTATGGATAGCATTTGAAGACCGGTGGTGAAGTCCGGGTATTTTCGAGAACGAAAGGATAACCCGTCGATTGTCTCTGCACTGAGTCGCAACGGTATAGAGATTCTCTAAGTGATGGGAAGTCCGATCGGGATAGTGAATACCTGGATTTGCAAGGGCTTCTTCGGAAGTGCCTTCGGTTCTGTTCGAACCCGAAATAGACTTGTATTGATGTGTATCTGACATTACACTTTGAGATGTAAAATCGGTTTCTATCAAATACATTTCTGTTTGGTGGCGGAGATTCATTCTCTTAGCTTAACACCCTTCTCTGAGACGTACGAGCTCAGAGGTTATGTAGTTGATGGTTACTAGTGATACATTCCCAATTGGTAATGTGGCATACGAAGTGCTGCTGATCATTTGTTGATCAAAGCATGACTTTGTGAAAAAGTTTAGTTTTGTGGACGAGACCTCTTCGAGCCTCACAACCCGGTAATGGTCGAAACAGGAAAGATGCGGCAAGGTTTCAGGGGTACTGCCCCTAGGTTATGACCATTCCTTCTGGAAAAGGGTGGTATTATGGTATGGAGCCCAACTACTTACTCATGTGGACACTGTATATTTATTGCTGTGTGATGTTGTGGGTGTAGAGGATCCTCGGATAAAGGTCGCAAACGACCGAGGGTGGCATATCTTAGGTTTTACTTCCCGGGAAGGAGGTAACCGGCCTTGTGTTGGTAGAGAGCAAGGTAGGTTCTCGGGGCGTCCCTCCAGAGGCGTACCCATGTGGCAATAGAAAGTTCCTTAGCTTGACCATTTGTTGGAAATCCAATCATCAAATAAGAGCCTTGTACGGTTTTAGTTGTAGAACCTTCCATTTAACATGGCAGCTATAGTAGGCATAGTATAATGGTACCTATGCTAGCTAAGATTAATATTATACTTTCGAAATGTTTTCCACTATGCACTAATAATAATAATATCAAAAAGGATTTTTGTGTAGTAAGCATATTTGACTTTCGTAAGGAGAAATCTCCCCCAAGTGTGCGATTGCATGGTGTGTGTGTCCCGAGAGGCCTTATGGTAGTTTCATTTTCCAAAAAGCATTGCGGATTTCAATTTAAATTCTTTTGTTTGTTTTTAAAGATAAAATGTTTTTGTTTGCTCATACCAGTCCCATGACTGACCCGGAGTTTATTGTTCCCTTCCAAAACTCTGGGTGCCCATAATTTTCCACATGGGCAGTCTAGAGTTAGGTTTTTCAGATAGTCGAATAGTAGGAATTGATTCGATAGCCTTCGAAGCACTTTGGATTTGTGGATCGCATTTGCTACACTTCAGCATTTACGGCTGACCTTGCTTAGCTTTGTGCAACTTGATAAGGGTTCGAGCTATTTCTGATTGGTGCTTTGGAGATGGAGATTACCGACATTGGAGTTCTCTCCTGAAGACTATTCTTTCTATTGGAGATCATAGTTATTATTCCGCCGCTATTTGTTTCCGTTGTTGTATCTTAATCTGATATTGTTGAGCATTATTGATATCATTGTTGTATATCATTGGATATTGTATTCATAGGAGTCGTATATGATATTCATTCATTTTATTCCGCTGTGTTGTTGTACTTAATGTGTTATAAGCTCCGGCGAACCAGATTCGACGTTTGAATCTGCGGAATTTGAATACTGGTGACGTATTCAGTGTAGATTTTCGAAGGTCGTGTCGGGGTCGTTATAGTATATTACTACATAGTAGATAGTTTAACGGATTGTTAGAGGATGGTTATCCCAAACATTCTTTGAGTTACTTGTATTTTAGTTTTTATTTCACTTGAGTCGGCTTTATTGATATAAGAATGTTAATCTTGACTCGAGTGTTTAGTGTTTTGCTTTACGCTCGGGTCAGTCTGAGTTATACAGCTTTTGAGTCTTACCTTGGAGTTGGAGCTTTGTTTGGAAATCCATCTATATCTCTTCAGCTTGTAGTTATTTAGTTGATTCCAGTAACGTATTCTGATCTTGTATTTGACTATTGTATTTGAGACTTCTGATGTATCTTATTTAACTCTATTATGTATATAGTAGCGTCATGAACTACTATGCTTTTGTTTCTATGATGACCCGGAATTTCGGGCAATATCAATTTAATAATTTGTATTAATAATTAAATTGATTTGAAAATTTTCTTATATAATTTTAATTTACATTGGCAAGTTTATTCTTTTAAAAGCAAACAAATATTAATTGGTAAATTTTATCTTTTAAAGCCAATAAAATGTTTTCTATTTATAATATATATATATATATATATATATATATATATATATGTATTTGTATATATTGAGAATAGAAAAGCTTTGTTTGAATTTAACAAATAAAATCATGTTTTCAAATTCTAATATATATTTTGGTAATTTCGAAGTTATGATTAAATTTAATATAAAACTTTTCAAAAGTTATTTAAATAAATGACCATATAGTTTTAAAATACTTAAGGTAAATATTTATTTATTTAAAATATTTTTTTAGCTTAGGTTTAAATTTAAATAAGATTAACTAAAAGGTTTTGTTTTATTTTCATGCTTAATAAATATGATTTATAATTATATATTTAAAAGTTTAAAATACAATTCACAAATATATAGAACATATGATACATTAATTCATTTAGTAAAATATGTAATTTGTAAATAATGAGATAATCTCTTTTGTAAATTATTTAAAATTGACAAAATTGTTATTTTCAAACAATAATAATAATGCGATGTTTTTAAATATAGATAATAATAATAATTTTCAAATTGAATATGTTGTTATATATGTATATTTATAAGTTGATTTTAAATTCGATTTTTAAATTTAAACTTGAAATTTAAAAGACAGTTATTTTGGATTTAAAAATATATGTATAAGATTTTTATTTGTATATAATGTGTTTTATAATATTTTCTTTAAAGAAGTTTATATATAAATTTAGATAAGTATTTATAAAATAGTAAATTAAGTACAAAGCTTTTTATTAACATTTAAAATAAATAAATAAATACATATAACAAGTGTAATTAAATCAGGACATATTAGTAACATGTGTAAACTAATTAACAAGAGTAAATGACAAATGGTAAGTGTTTAAACAAGTGTCACCTTTAATTGTAGTTTTCTTTTATTTTAATAAACTACAATTTAACCTATATAAAACTCATGTTCCTTCTCTTCAATTCTTTTTCTATCTTCCTCAATTCAAAGCTAAGAAAAACTCAAATTCTATAACTCAAAACAATTTGATAATCAATACTTCTCAAACCAGAAATAAATCAAAACCAGGCCTGTAACATTTTCTTCAACCTGAGATTTAAACAAAAGCAAAATCAAGAAGAAAAAAATCAAAGCAAGCTCAAGAAGAAAAATCAAAGCAGGAACCTCTCTGTTTTCAAAATTAAGTCATCTCTACAAGTTCCAGTAACAAAGCACATTCTTCAACAATTCAAGTACTTTCCAGATCGTAGCAATTCAAGTTTTTAAATCAAAAGCATTTTTCAGCATTCAAGTTTTAAAGTTTCAAAACTGCTCTCTGTTTTTACATGTCTGGTGAGTAACATCTTTTCTAAAAGCTTAAATATTTGAATATCTGGTTGTATATGGATTACTGGAAACAAGTATGCTTTGTGCGTATATATGTTAGTGAATTTTCTGTATATATATGGATGTATAGATGTGTGCATGACTGATATTCCTGTTCTTAGTTTTCAAGCTCAAGGTTTCAAACAAAATTCATTATCTCTTGATCTAATCTCTGTTAGGACATAGGTTTTAAACAAAATTTATTTGTTTAATCATAGTGTAAGTTTTAAACATATATTTAAATTAAAATAAATTTGGAATTTCTCTGGAAACCATAACGAACAGGCAAGCTTGATTTATGTTAAAAATTCATACATCCTAATTTATCGATTCAGGCATGTAATCTGAATCCTTAACCAAAATCATGATTTTTCAAATTGAAATCACAATTTTTAGTATTAGGTTAAGCGAGCAGTTCGAGTTTGATCAGAATTTGTGTTTTGGGTGGTTTTTGATGATCAAGATGCTCGGGGAGGTCGTGGTCTTCACTGGAGGTAGAAGGATGATCAAAGAGTATGGGAAAATAGCAGAAGGGTATGCAAGTCACTGTAGTGGAGGTGGGTGATCAGAATTGCCTGTAACCCTAGTTTTTGTCTAAGTTAGGATCTTAGCCACCACGGCGCCTCTGGTGGATCGAGTTCCACCAAATTGTAAGAAATGGTAGCGGAGGAGTTTTCGAAGGCGTGGCCGGAAGCTTAGGTGCTCCGGTGGTCGGAGGAACGAGTTCGAGGAGATTTTGGTGAGGTGATTTGTTACAGGTTTGTGCAGGGACTGCTTGAATTCGATTTCGAGTTAGTTTTGATGTTCTGATGGTTGGGATCTGGTACGGAGGGATCATCGACATGCGAGAGGAATCGCAGATGGTCGGAGTAGGCTAGATCGCTGGTGCTTATGGGATTTTGATTCGAGTAAGGAGTCGGGTAGACGTGAGTGCTTTCGTTTTTAGATTAAAACTTTAACACTTAAACAAATTTTTGAAAAGAAGGAAAGAAGAGAATTTCTCGGGCCAATGCTCGAGTAGCCATCCGGTTGAACCCGAAGCACATTTCAAAACAATTTTTAAAAGTTTTTAAAAAAGGCAAGATTTTGAATTTAAATAAATTTGGTTTAAAACTCTTCCTATATAAATTTCTTTTATATAAGATAAGTGTTTCTTTAACATTTGTTAAAGCTGTGTAAATTGTTTTAAATTTTGTTAAGTTAAATCATTTTAAATCTTAAATTTGAAATGAAATTTGAAAGTAGAATGTTTCAAATGCATTTGTAAATGATAATTAAGTCATTGATAAGGATAGTATTTTATCTTAAAGTTAATTAACATTTAATGATTTGAGATTTATTAAATTAATCAGCAAATTCAAGTATAATTAATTAATTTAATTAATTAATTGTTAAGGATTAATAAATAATTAAGGGTTGTAAGTTAATTAATTTAAGGGTTAATTAACTTGTAATTAAGAATCATTAATTAGATAAGTAAAGATTATTAATTAATGATTAGAAATTTATTAATCAAGTAATTAAAGATTAATTAAGTTACAGTTAAGCATTTAATTAATTAAGTATTAGAGATGAATTAATTAGTTATTAAAAATTATTTAATTTTAATTAATAATGGCTAATTAAAGCATAATTACTTAGGGAAGTAATTAAAAGATGGTTAATGAGTATAATTAAAAGAAAGATCATTAACTAGCGATTAAAAAATGATTAATTAATGTGATTAATTTAAGATAATTAATTAGATTAATTAATTAAGGATAATCATTTGTGGAATTGGTTAAGTATATAAAGTGTAATTACTTAGTGAAGTAATTAATGGGTAATTACTTTGTTTAATTAATTGAAGGATAAATAATTAATGGGAGAAATTTGGGTTTAATTACTTTGTCTAATTAATAAGAAGGATAATTACTTAGCGGAAGTAACTAAGAATAAATTACTTAGTGTAATTAATTTAAGAATTAATTAATAAAATTTATTTAGAAGTTAATTAAGTAATGTAATTAATTAAGGGTAGTTAATTACTAAATATGATTAATCAAGGTTAATTAATGAATGTGATTAATTAAAGATTAATTATTAAATATGATTAATTAGAAATATAAATAACCAAAGAAAAAAGTTAGAGGATCATTAATTAATAAAATTATTGAAATTAATTAAGGGTTGATTAATTAAAGGATAATTAATCAATATAAATGATTATAGAATGATTAAAGGATTATAGAATGATTATAAATTAATTAAGGGTTGATTAATCAAGGATAATTAATTAAGATGGATAATTAAAGGATGATTAATTAATTGGTTTGTAATTAACTAAAGATTAAGTAAGCAGGATTTATGGTTTTAGAAGTAATTATTTTAAATTGACTAGAGATGGTGTGATTAATTAATCTTTGCTTATGGATGGCTGAATGATATTGAATGCCTTGGATTGTCTAATATCTCTGATATGAGATATGTGCTAATCTGTGATATGAGATGCTTTGGTTGAATTGTGATGATATGGATTATCTATTTGTAAGATTGTGAATTATCTATCTGTGTGAATATAGATAATGAATTGAATTGTTTTAACTTTAAAACAACTTGACCTTAAAAGACGGCGTTTTGGATTTCGATGAGACCGGGATTGGGTTTCCAAATATGGATATTCGAAAACCACATCAATCCAAATTAAACGATAGGTCGTGAATCTCAAGTGATGATCGAGATGAAGATTTAGAGTGCAAGGGCTATTGTCGTTAACTCTGAGGGTGATTCCAAAATGAGTGTAACGAGATAGTGCCTTTGGTTTCGTTCAAACCTAAAATGAACTTGTATGGATTGAATGCTTTCAAAACATCGTCATTGGAGGACGATGAGAATTCTAAGTGATGTGTTCTGATAAGGTAATTGTAGCCTCAAGCCTCATCAACCGGGAATAGCTAAAACAGGGGAGGTGCAGCAGGGCTAAGTGAGTCACACTTAAGTAGGACAAGATTTCCCTCTGTCTAGAGGTCCCTTTTTATTCGGCTGTGTGGGCAGTTGATTGCAACAACTACTGGGGTTGTCTTGTTCGGGACTATCCAGTAAGGGATGGTTTCGGCCTTGTGTTGTAGAGGATATAGGGTGGATCCTTGGTGCGGTGATCTAGGCCATATAATGTGACGGGCGGTACCCCAGTAGCCCTGCCATTGATGGAAACCCATTCTTCCTACGTGCCCTTTACGGTTTTGATTGTATAACCCACTTTGTGGCTAATATGCTGGAATTTAATCATGTAACAATTTCAGCTATTTCTTATTTACTTGAAACCCTAGACCCTTTTATAATATCACTGTATTTCCTATCAAATGTTTTGGTTATCGTAAGGTAAAAACTTTTCCGTGTTTATGTGCGGGAAGTCTTACGAGATACCTTTTTTTCAAATGTTTTTCAAAGTTAAGCAACTTTAACCTGTTACTCACGCCAAACCCATGTCTGACCCGGTGTTTATTTTCTGTTTTCTTAAACCCTTGGGTACTCTAATTTTTACGAGTAGCCAAGGGATTCACGTTAGCTTTGGCAAATTCTAGAGGAGATATGGAGCAGGAGGCTTCAGCGTTTGGAGATATATAGTTTTCCGCTATGTTAGTATCTCTATGTTGTATTTGAGTTGTAATGACTAGAAAGATATTTACAACTGTCTATTATGTGATGTATAAGATGTGAAACTCTGATAGATGTTGTATATTATGTAATACTTATGTGATTAATATAATTTATTCGTTCCGCTGTGAGATTCTGATGTTGTTTCGTTCTTTCTTTCTATCTTTTCTCTTTTCTATCCCTTTCTTTCTTAATAATGATACGTCTTTCGATTGAGAGAAAAGCGGGTCGTTACAGGTGGTATCAGAGCGCTAGGTTGAGTGAATACCTATGCTTTGGAGTTATTTCTTTCTTGAGAGAGTATACTTATAATTTTGATATATATATATATATATATCTTTCTACCTATTTGTTGGGTTACCTGTTTGGGTTTTCCAATATGAGTTCTAGAGGTAGGAGGGTAGTGGTGTGTGTAGCACGACTACCAATGGAAGAAGCCCGAGTGTTGAGATGGGAAGTGTATCTATCAAGGCTGTAAAACCCAATACCGCCTCGAGTGAGCTTTGCAGTGGTGTAAGGATTTCACCAATATCTGAAGGAAGCCTTTTTAAAGGTGCAGAGTCCATCTTTGAAGTGCAAGTTTGGATGAGTGAGAGATTAAATCTTTCGGATGAGCAGAAGCGTGTGATGGTATCTTGGCAACTTCAGGAAAAAGCAGCTGCGTGATGAGACGTAGTGACTTTGGATGTATCCGAAGATGTTTCTTTTGGAGCAAATTTAAGGAAGTGTGTCTGCATCAGTGATGAGACTCAGTTCAGTAGGGTGTTTGTGTTTGGTTTTGAGGCTCGAGTTTCTTGAGGAGATGTCTGTCCATCTCTCGACTCTGTGTGGAATTGGATGATATGGCTTTGAGGTTCGAAGAGCTTTTGATAGGAAGTCTTTGGAATCTGTGGCAGCATTGCATATAGGAGTGTTTTGAGTGCCTGCAGAAAGGTTATCTGGCTAAGCCGTGTTCTAGAGATGGAGTTCAGAAGCAGCAGAGTGGACCCATTTCTTCGATGGAATAGCTAGATAAGTACTAAGCTGTTCTGATTTGGTAAAGAGAGAACATTATCTTTGGAAATTAGGCTGGGTTGATTGCAAAAGTGACTTGCGATAGTTAAGTGTTTTCTTGGGTAATCTTTTGCTTGGGATCGAGGCATCTCTATGGAATGTAGGAGTTATCAAAGTTGTCAGAGATTTTTCCGGATGTCTTCGTAGAATTAGAAGTTTGCCATAGCATCTGGAGGTTGAGTTTTCGTATCGACTAGGATTCCAGGAGTGGCACTGGTGGTTCAGCAAGTAGAAGAATGGCTCCTAGAAAGAGGGTTAGTGAAGCAGCTCAGGATTTCATGGTACTTCAGAGTTTTCTCTTTATGAATCTGATGAATCGTGTCTTCTGGGATGTATTGGATTGTAATATCCCGGAATTTTGGACAATATAAATTTAATAATCTGTGTTTAAATTTATATTGAATTGATAATTTTGATTAATAAATTTGATTTGATTTAATAATCTTCTTTATTTAAATATTTAATTTGTGAAATTATTTTTAATGAGTTAATAAATTGTTTTCTATTTTATAATGTATATGTATTTATATATATTTTAAATAGACAAGTTGTTTTTAATTAAATTAGTATAGCAAATTTTAATATTTTGAAAATAGGAATTGTGATTTATTTTTAATTTAAGCTTTTCAAAAATATTTAATTAAATAACTATATGATTTTAAATATGTAAGATAAATATTTTATTGGTTTAAAATTTCATTTTAACTTAAGTTTGTATATTAAAATATGTTACATAAATGTTTGTGTAATTCTTTTTAAATTATTAATTGATAATTTGATTTGTAAATTTAATTTGAAATTTAAAATACAATTTAAAATGTGAACATGTATTCAATAAGTTACAAACTCTTGTGTAAATTTATTTTAATTGTTTAAAAGTTTCTTTTTCAAATAGTTAATTTGTATATTGTTTTCATAATACTTTGTCTTGTTCTTTAAAAATAATTTACTAAGTATAAACATTCATTGAGCTTAATTTTTCTTTAACATTTAATTAAGATAACATAACATTTACAAAGACATGTGTAAGTTTATCAAAGCATAGTTAAACATGTGTTGATAGCTTAGGACAAGTGTCAATTTTATTTTAATTTTTCTTTTAGTTCATTAAATCTGAAAATTACCTTTATATCAACATGCTTCTTCATTCATATCTATTTTTTTCATTCCTTAATAAAAAGAAAGATCAAATTTCATTCTCACATCCATATTCAAGTCTGCATACCTCAAAATTCAAGCAAATCTGCATATGCACTTCCTAAAAATAAAATCTACACTTCCTCAAAATCAAAGAAGAGCCTGCACATTGTTTTGTCTTTCTGCTCTCTGTTTAAACCTAGGAGTAAAAGCATCTGCATGCGAGCATTTGAGTCAGGGAAAATATATGCATCTGTATATCAATTCAACTTGAAGTAAAACAAGATCTGACAAATGCATCAGCACCATTTTCCTGCATTTCTTTGCATCTGAAACAAAAGAACTGCATGCAACAATTTCAAGCTACTGCATGTTAAAAATCTGGACAGTGCTCTGCATTTTGGCATATACAGGTGAGTAACTCACTTATAAATTTATTAAGTAGGTAAAGTTGTTTATGTTTTTTTTTTTAAATTTGATATGAACGTATATGAAATGGCTGTGAATTTTATACCTGTGATATATGCCTGTATACTTGATGATGAAAGTTTCATGTCTGTGCTTCAAATTTCCAAACTCATGTTTGATCTCTTAGTTCTTTTCTTTGACTTGTTTTTTTTTATGACTTAACTTTGAATAAATCATGTTTGTTTTAGTATAGCATAAATTTAAATTTTATATAAACTAATTAGAATTAGCTGTAACCTGAAAAATCATGTTATACAGAGCAAAATAACATAGAGTAAAATTTAAACTCAATAATTTAAATTGTTTCAGGCTTACTAATAGAATCATAAAGTGAATTCAAGAATTTTAGATCAAAAATTAAAATTTATAGTGTTAAAAATAAAATGCAGTTTTGGAATTAACTGTATTTTACATTTTGGTCTAGTTCAGTTGATCTTTGCAATTGAATTAGTTAAATTTGTTTCTGGTGATAGTTTATCTATCATAGATTATAGGAAAATTTCTAAATTAGATTACAATTAAAATTTGAGGTTTTAATTTGGAAATTTCTGTTATGAACCCTAGTTTCACTGGGTTACTGTGTTTGCTCGAGTATGATCTCATGGGTTGATCGAGTTCAAAGATCTTTGGGGTGTGAATAGATGATGTGTTGAAGGAGTCATCGCCGGAGTTTGGATGGAGTTGGTGGCGGAGGCGTGTAGGGTCGCCGTTGACAGGTTTGATTGAGTTTGCTGACTTCTGTTCCAGGTTTTGGTTCTAAACTTGAAATTCAAATTCAAGTTGAGTTTTGGGAATTTGAGGTTTGAAGGGAGTTGTGGGTTTACTGATCGATGGAGGATGGCCAGAGTTGATGGCCAGTGATGGCCGGAGAGAGGAAGTGGGTGCATAGTGATAATGTTGTGCAGGTTTGTGATGTTTGTTGGTTGCAGGTTTTTGTCTCGGGTTGGTCTAGGGTAAATTGGGGGAAAACTCGAAGAAAGTAGGGTTTTGACTCGAAGTCTTTTTGGGTTGTCTCGAGTCTACATTGTTTCAGGTTTTAACAAAACAGAACCCGTTCTGTTTTAAGAATTTTAAAAGTAAAGTTTAAATGTAATCTGGAAATTTAACTTAGGATTAAACCTGAATCTAAAGATGAATTCAAATAGTTTGAATTCAGACTTTGAAATAATTTGAATTAAGAAATTCAAGTTTGGTCTGGAAAAAAAAAACAGGAAACCTATTTCCAGTTTTATAAAATTTGAAATAAATACAAACTAAAATTTTAACTTAGGATTTTGAAACTGAGTTTAAATACGAATTCAAATAAGTTTGAATTCTGGTTTCTTTGAAATAATTTAAATTCAGAAAATTTCAAAGTTTGGTTTTTAAATAAAAATAGGAACCGTTTTCTGTTTTAAATGTAAAGGTAAAGTTTAAAATTTCAGGTGGAAATTTATTCTGAGTTTTTAAAAATCTAAAATTTGGATATGAATTCAAATTTGTTTGTCAGAGATTTAAATTCATTCATTTTTTTAAACTTAAATTTGATTTCAAACTCACAAGTGTAAATGCATATGTGTTTTGCATTTGAATAGGAAGGTTAAATTTTAAATTAGAAATTCAAAATGAATTCAAATCTGAGTTTTCAAATCTGGAATAAAATTTAAACTTCAGTTTTAAAATAAAGGTTTAAATTTAAATCGCTTTTAAATGATTAAAATGATATGCATTTGAATTGAAGTTGTAGATCGTAGAAAGAATTTTAAAGAGTTAAAACTAAAATGAATTTGGAAGTTGTATTTCAATTTTGAAATTTTAAAGTAATTTTTTTGATTTGAATTTAAATTGAATTGAAATTTAAATTATTTTAACTTATTGATAAGGTAGATATTTTAACATATAAGATTAAGTTTTGAATTGTTTAAGATAAATTTGAGTCTTAAGTTTAAAATGAAGTTAAATAGAATTTAAAGTAAATTTAAAAACATTTTGTTTTTAAATGCTTGATTAAATAAGAAATGTTTATCTAAAAGATAAATAAAAATTTAATGATTGGATTCATTTAATTATTAAGGTAATTAAGATGAATATTAATTATTTAATTAATTAATTATGTGGATGTTTAATTAAGTAATTAATGATTTTTAGGATAATTAATTAGATTTGAGATTAATTAATTAGGGTTGATTAATCTATAATTAAGAATGATTAATTAAATTTTAATTTATGATTACGATTTATTTAATCAGGTGATTAGAGATAATTAAGATTTTAATTAACACTTAATTAATTAATAATTAAAGATTAATTAAATGATAATTAAATATTAATTAATTGATAATCAATAATGATTAATTTAAGTTAATTCTTAATTAAGTAATTAAGAAATATTAATGAAGTCATTAACTTAAGATTATTTTAAACAATTAATTAATGTGATTAATTTTGATAATTAATTAGATTAATTAATTAATAATAATCAATTGTATATTACTTATGAAGGTAATTAATGAATTAATTACTTGGTGTAATTAATTTGATGAATGTGATTAGTTTAGATTAATTAAGTTAAATTAATTTAAACATTCGTTGATTGTTTGATAATTACTTTATGTAATTTATGAATTTGTAATTACTTGAGAAAGTAATTAATTAATAATTATAGAATGTAACTAAAGATATTTGATATAGAAGTAATTGGATTTAAATTACTTTGAAATAATCAAGGGGATTAATTTAGATAATTAATTAAGAATAAATAATTATGGGGTGAGTAATTAAAGTAGTTAATTACTGAATGGTTATTAATCAAGGGTGATTAATATTTATATGTGGATTAATTTCAGATTAATTACTTATGTAATTAATTTATATTTAGAATTTATTAATTGTAATTAGAATCATTAATTAATTAATTAATGTTGTAATTTGAAATTGATTAATTAAGGTATAATTAATAATTAATGTAATTAATTTTAGTTAATTAATTAATTTAGTAATTACAAGTTAATTACTTGCAAATGGTTTAAGTAATTAACTTGTGTGATTAACTTATAAGCTAATTACTTATTGAAACTAGAGATAGTTAATCAATATTAATTGAAATATTGAGATGATGATTTATAAATTGATTTGAAATCAATGGATGGTTAAGTTAAGCAGAATTTTAATGATGAAGTAATTAATTTAATTCATTTTAAATTAATTAGAGATTGAGTAATTAATTTAATTCATTTTAAATTAATTATAGAAGTGTGATCATTAGATCATTGCTTATGTTTGATAAATGGTATTGGTTGCATGGTATGGTTTGTAATCTCAGTTATGAGATGAGTAGTGTATGTGATATGGATGCATTGGTTGCTTTTGGATGATAATATGGATTATCTGATTTTGATATGAATTATCTGTTGATAATGATAAAATTGATTATCTTTTGTGTTGTGAATTATCTATCTGTGTATATTTAGATAATGAATTGAATTGTTTTAAACTTAAAACAACTGGACCTAAAAGACACGCTTTGGATTTCGATGAGACCGGGATCGGGTTTCCATATTTGGACATCCGAAAACCACATCGATTCCAATTAAACGTTAGGTCGTTAATCCAAGTGGAGCGAGTGAAGACTCGAGGTGTAAGGGCTATACGTCAGTATAACTCTATGGGTGATTCCATAATGAGTTTGACGGAATAGTACTTATAGATTCGAGATGGTGATTCAGTGTGCAAGGGTTATTGTCGTTAACTCTGAGGGTGATTCCAAAATGAGTGTAACGAGATAATGCCTTCAGTATCGTTCGAACCCGGAACGAACTTGTATGGATTGAATGCTTTCAGAACATCGTCAGGTGGACGATGAGCATTCTAAGTGATGTGTCCTATAAAGGTAATCGTAGCCTCAAGCCTCATCAACCTAGAATGGCTAAAACAGGGGAGGTGCAGCAAGGCTTCGTGGGGTCGCACCCACTGGAGAGTAAGATTTACCCCTGTCTAGAGGTCCCTTTATATTTCGGCTGTGTGGACGGTTGATCATGACAACCATCGGGGTTGTCTTATTTGGAATTGTTCAGTAAGGAACGGGTCCGGCTTTGTGTTGCAGGGGAGTTAGGGTGGCTCCTCGGTACGGTGATCTAGGCCACGTACTGTGACGGGAGGTACCCCAGTAGCCCTGCCATTGTATGGAATCCAAAATCCAATAAGTGCCAACGGTTTTGATTGTATTACCCACTTTTGTGGCTAGTAGCTGGAATTTAATGAATGTAACAATTTCGGCTATTTCTTTTTTACTTGAAAACCCTAGACCCTATTATAATATCATTAGATTTCCTATCAAATGTTTTGGTTAGCGTAAGGTAAAAACTTTTCCATGTTTATGTGTGGGAAGTCTTACGTAATACCTTTCTTTCAAAAGGTTTTGAAAATTAAGCAACTTTAACCTGTTACTCACACCAGACCCATGTCTGACCCGGAGTTATTTATGTTTTTCTTTAACTCTTGGGTACTCAAATTTTTACGAGTAGCCAAGGGAATTCAGGTTAGGATTCAGGTTAGCTTTGACGAATTGTGGAGGAGCATATGGAGCAGGAGGCTTCTGCGTATAGTTATATAGTTCCGCTGTGTTGGTATCTCTTAGTGTTTCTGTATTGTGATTGAGTTGTAATAACTAGACAGGTGTTTATAACTGTCTAGTATGTGTTGTATATGTCTGTGTAACTCTGATATTTGATGTATACTATGTTATACTTATGTTAGTAATATAATTTATTCGTTCCGCTGTTGAGATTCTTGTGTTGTTTCTTCTTTCTCTTCTTTCTTTTCTCTTTTCTATCCTTTCTTTCTTAAGGATGATACGACATTTTATGGAGAAAAAGTCGGGTCATCTCATGGATAAGTTTGTGCATGTTTTCATCATCAGCATTCTCATCTACTCCAGTTTAGAGTTTCGCAGCAGAAGCAAGGTGCAGTTGTTCTATAGTGGAAGCAACCCTAGACTCCTTGGAAGTTCGCAGTTTTTTAGGATTAGAGGGTTTCTACGGGAAGTTTTTCAGGATCTGAAGGCGAGATTGGCGAGTGCACTTATTTGTCTTTGCTGGATAAGGGTAGTAAGTGAAGTCTACTGATGATTGTGGAGTAGAGTTTGTGTTCTTGATTTTGGTTGATCTTGAGAGGATCATTTTGTTGGGTTGTTCGGTCCAGTTTGTTTCAAGAAGCATCAGGAAGGTTGAGCTATTCAGGAAGGACAAAGGCAGCCCTGGATCGTTAGTAGAGTTTCGTGGATAAGAAACGGAGGAATTTGGATTTTGAAGTCGGAGATTTGATTTTGGATAAGTTTTCTTCGGTCACAGGAACTATTAGATTTGGCAAGACCAGGAAGCTAGCTCCAAGGTATTGGATCTTTCTGAGTTCTTGCAAGGATAGGTGCTTTGGCTTACGAGATTGAACGACCAGTTTGGAAGACTGGGATTCAATGTGTGTCATGTATCTCTGAGGGAGTACGTGTATGATCCATCGCTGGTTGTGGAACCAGCAATTCGGGAAGATATGGTAGTTGAGCCGGACTTGACTATTGTCTGATATCTTGTTCAGATTGTAGATTGACGTGAGTAGGAGCTTCGAAGCTTAGTAGTGTAGATTGTTTGGATTCAGTAGAGCGAGTATCCCAGTGTTTATACCTGGGAAACTTTAGATAGTGTTAGGAAGGTCTATCCTGATTTGTGTCGGGATCATTAGATTTGTTTGATTGAGTGAATTGGTTGCTATGGTTGTTAGCATATGGTTGATAATATATGCTTGTGGTTTAAAATTAAAATCTTTGACGGGTTATTAAATTATCTTTACTTTTAAATTTCGGGGATGAAATTCTTTTAAGGGGAAGGAATGTGATGACCCAGAATTTTAGGCAATATCAATTTAATAATCTGTATAAATAATTAAATTAATTTGATAATTTTCTTTTATAATTTTAATTTCAATTGGCAAGTTTATTCTTTTAAAAGAAAATAAATATTAATTGGTAAATTTTATCTTTTAAAGCTAATAAAATGTTTTCTATTTATAATGTATATATATTTGTATATATTATGAATAGAAAAGCTTTGGTTTGAATTTAGCAATAAAATCATGTTTTCAAATTCTAATACATATTTTGGTAATTTGGAAGTTATGATTAAATTTAATATAAAAAATTTCAAAAGTTATTTAAATAAATAACCATATATTTTTAAAATACTTAAGGTAAATATTTATCTATTTAAAATATTTTTTAGCTTGGGTTTAAATTTATATAAGATTAACAAAAAGGTTTGTTTTATTTTCTTGCTTAATAAATATGATTTATAATTACATATAAAAGTATAAAATACAATTCACAAACATATAAAACATATGATACATTAATTCATTTAGCAAAATACGTAATTTGTAAGTAATGAGATAATCTCTTTTATAAATTATTTAAACTTGACAAAATTGTAATTTTCAAATAATAATAATGTGTTGTTTTTAAATATAGATAATAATATTATTTTCAAATTGAATGTGTTGTTATATATGTATATTTATAAGTTGATTTTAAATTGGATTTTTAAATCTAAATTTGAAATTTAAAAGGTAATTATTTTGGATTTAAAAATATACGTATAAGATTTTTATTTGTATATAATTTGTTTTATAATATTTTCTTTAAAGAAATTTATATGTAAATTTAGATAAGTATTTGTAAAATAGTAAATTAACTATAAAGCTTTTTATTAACATTTAAAATAAATAAAAAAATACATATGACAAGTGTAATTAAATCAAGACATATTAGTAACATGTGTAAACTAATTAACAAGAGTAAATGAAAAAGGGTAAGTGTTTAAACAAGTGTCACCTTTAATTTTAGTTTTCTTTTATTTTAATAAATTACAATTTAACCTATATAAAACTCATGTTCCTTCTCTTCAATTCTTTTTCTTTCTTCCTTAATTCAAAGCTAAGAAAAACTCAAATCATATAACTCAAAACAATCTGATAATCAATACTTCTCAAACCAAAAATAAAATCAAAACCAAGCTTGTAACACTTTCTTCAACCTGATATTTAAACAAAAGCAAAATCAAGAAGAAAAAATTCAAAGCAAGCTCAAGAAGAAAAATCAAAGAAGGACAAAATTAAGTCATCTCTACAAGTTCCAATAACCAAAAGCACATTCTTCAACAATACAAGTACTTTCAAGATCACAACAATTCAAGTTTTTAAATCAAAAGCATTTTCTAGCATTCAAGTTTTAAAGTTTCAAAACTGCTCTCTATTTGTACATGCCTGGTGAGTAACATCTTTTCTAAAAGCTTAAGTATTTGAATATCTGGTTGCATATGGATTCCTGGAAATAAGTATGATTTGTGTGTATATATTGGTGAATTTTCTTTATATATATGGATGTATATATGTGTGGATGATTGATATTCCTGTGATATTCCCGTTCTTAGTTTTCAAGCTCAAGATTTCAAACAAAATTCATTATCACTTGATCTAATCTCTGTTAGGACTCAGGTTTTAAACAAAATTTGTTTGTTTAATCATAGGGTAAGTTTTAAAATTATATTTAAGTTAAAATATAATTTCTTTGGAAACCAAAAAGAACAGGCAAGCTTGAGTTATGTTAAAAACTCAAACATCCTAATTCATCGATTCAGGCATATAATCTGAATCCTTAACCAAAATAATGATTTTTAAAATTGAAATCACAATTTTTAGTATTAGGTTGAGCGAGCAGTTCGAGTTTGATCTTTGGGTGGTTTCTGATGATCAAGATGCTTGAGGAGGTCGTGTTCTTCATTGGAGGTAGAAGGATGATCGGAGAGTTTGGGAAAATGGCAAAAGGTTATGCAAGTCACTATAGTGGCGGTGGTGATTAGAATTGTCTTCAACCTTAGTTTTTGTCTAATTTAGGATCTTAGCCACCACGGCGCCTCTGGTGGATCGAGTTCCACCAAATTTTAAGAAATGGTAGTGGAGGAGTTGTCGAAGGCGTGGCTGGAAGCTCAGGTGCTCCAGTGGTCGGAGGAATGGGTTCGAGGAGATTTTGGTGAGGTGGTTTGTTATAGGTTTGTGCGGGGATTGCTCGAATTCGATTTCGAGTTAGTTTTGATGTTATGATGGACGGGATCTAGTATGGAGAGGATCGTCGACATGCGAGAGGAATCGCGAATGGTCGGAGGAGGCTAGATCGCCGGTGCATGTGCACGGCAGTGGTTTTGTGTTAGAGGCTTTGGTTTGTGGTTTTGTCTCGAAGGAGGTTCCGGGTTAGTGGGATTTTGGTTCGAGTAAGGACTCGGGTAGACGTGAGTGCTTTCGTTTCCAGAATTAAACTTTAACACTTAAACAAATTTTTGAAAAGAAGAAAAGAAGAGGATTTCTCGGGTCAATGTCGAGTAGCAACTGGGTTAAGCCCGAAGCACAATTTAAAACAGTTTTTAAAAGTTTTTTAAAAAGGCAAGATTTTGAATTTAAATAAATTTGATTTAAAACTCTTCCTATATAAATTTATTTTATATAAAATAAGTGTTTCTCTAACATTTGTTTAAAGGTTGTAAATTGTTTTAAATTTTGTTTAGTTAAATCATTTTAAATCTTAAATTTGAAATGAAATTTAAAAGTAAATTTAAAAGTAAAATGTTTCAAATGCAATTGTAAATGATAATTAAGTCATTGAAAAGGATAGTATTTTATCTTAAAGTTAGTTTAGATTTAATGATTTGAGATTTATTAAATTAATAAGGAAATTCAAAATGGTTAAGGATTAATAAATAAATAATTAAGGGTTGTAAGTCAATTAATTTAAGGGATAATTTACTTATAATTAAGAATCATTAATTAGATAAGTAAAGATTATTAATTAATGGTTAGAAATTTATTGATCAAGTAATTAAAGATTAATTAAGTTACAGTTAAGCATTTAATTAATTAAGTAATTAGAGATGAATTAATTGGTTATTAAAAGTTAATTAATTTGTAATTAATAATGGTTGATTAAAGCATTGCAACATGTGTTATACAAAAGAATAAGTATACATCATAGAGTCTATATCTCAAATGTATATGTCCAAAAACTACTAATCTAACCAGTTAGCCAAAAGTCAAGGAGATAATCCTAGAAGTGAAGACAAGCAGAAGCACCTGTAATATCTCGTTCTGACCCAAGTATTATTTAATAAGAAAATAATAAACGGATCAGTCTAGCTATAAATATCCGATGACATGATATAGAATAAGAGATATGGCATAAACATATGATAACCATAATGGCATACTACAATAAGTATGTAATTGAAAATCAACATGAGATTAATCAATATCACAAGAATCTTCTCAAAGATCCAAAAAGGGTATCATACCCAAAACTTGTATTCATAACAAGTCAATGACACACGAATTCACCAACGCACAAAAATTGATAAAGCTTATCAATAGAAATCACGAAAATAGGTGAAGCATAAAATTTCCAGAAATCAACACACGAAATCCAGAAATCATAAAAAGGGAAAGAGGCCTATCACATGACGGTCCGAAGACCATGGGGAGCTACCCCATATGGGTGAGTCGGAATCACCCAGATGAGGTCTAGGCTAACCAAAAAGAAAAAAGGTATGTGTGAGTGGAATCACACAAATAGTGTCTAGCCTAACCTCACAACAAAAAGGTATATGTGAGTGGAATCACAAAAATGGTGTCTAGACTAACCTTGCGGACAAAGAGATATGTGTGAGTCGGAATCACATCAATGAGGTCTAGTCTAGCCTTGCAATCAAAGAGACATCGCACAATTGACAGTCTAAATCATAAAATGATCGTCATGATCAACGAGAAGTGTCAATTACAGTAAGCTAGTAAATATATGAGCTTAGCTTCATGTCCCATAACCACTAGCTTAACTTAAATATTTACGAACAAATTGTAGATCTTCACTAGAAAATTGTCACAAGAGATTCAATCGAACAAGTCCAAGAATTAACCGACGAAGTAAACGCAAGCGTTTCATACCACTTGTTTTACTAAGTCGTTTAATTAGATTTCTCATACGAGTGAGGTAAAGGTTTGTATATACTAATAGATTGGAAATTGGTTTGAGAAAACGAGCTTTGTTATAAAATAGTGTTGAAATCATTTGAAGAAAGAGTTTTGATATTTACTACTAGTATAGAAAACCTTAATATTTTAAAGTGACAAATCATAGAAGTGATTGTAGGAACAATCAATCATAAAAATTCACATACGAAGACGTGAATAAAATTCAAAGAAACCGATAAAGAATCCATCGAAATAGATATTCAAAAATCCATAAAATCGACCGAGAAGCCCAAGATAGTTTGTCTCGAAGAATGGTCAACTCAGCATCTCAACAAAGCAAGTTCGGTTGAATGTTTTTCAGATAAGATCCCCTACGGAGGGGGGTCCAGGGGGTGGCTACCCCCCAAAGGTGGGGGTGCGGGGGCAACACCCCCGCTACGGGATTCGACCTGCCCGGTCAGGTCGTGGGGGAGCGGGGCAGCGCCCCGTCCAAAACGGTATGACCTAGTGAAGACCTAAGGGAGGATAGGATCGACCGACCTCGATAATAAATGATAACAACAAAAAGGATCATGACGAATCGATTTAAATTGGAAATTCGATCCAAAAAGGCAAACTGGACCGAAACAGCAGGTTCGATCGACTGAACAGAGTTTTCAGTCGACTGACCCTGTACCTGGAAATTTTCCAGGTTCAGGAAACTTTCTGTTTCCAGGTTCAGTCGACTGAATCATGCCTGGAAACTTTCGGGTTCCAGGTTCAGTCGACTGAACAGAGTTTTCAGTCGACTGAATCATGCCTGGGTTGTTTTTTAACCTCTCCAAATGAAGAGCAAACTCTTCCAAAATGCAACCGGACGAACATTGGCTCTAAGGGTTTATGCCAATCGGCAACCCGGCCCTATATGCTCCTCCATGCATCACCAAAAGCATGATCAAACATCCATAACACAAATTTGACTTAAAAACCCAAACATTGGAATATTCACAAAACCAATCCAGATCAAAAGCAAATTCACATGAAGAGGTGTTAGGAATTCATACCTAACCACCAAAGATAATTATAGTCATAGATGTGAGATAAAAATCTCACCTTTGAACCCAAATCAATGAAGGAGAAGCTTTTAAAACAAGCTAAGATCAATTCCTCTTTAATAACAACTCAAGAAGCTTCAATCTAAGCTTAAAAGAGAAATATTTCCCAAATTAGGTTTACGAATTTTCTGAAATCAAAGAGAGAATGAGTTGGGGAACATGAAGAGAAGGCTTACCAATGGGTTCTCTTGAATTTGGAGCTAGAAGTTGGATTTGCAAAGGAAACTAGGGCTTAGGAATTTCCATTTTCAATCTCTTCCACCATTTTTACTTTAGAACTGAAAAGAGGAGGAAGTGAGAATGAATGGGGATGGATGATTCAGTTTGGGGTATTATTATGGCTAGTGGGCTGAACCCAAACCCAAACCCTAAGTGAAAAAGGTCAAATTTTTAGCTAGCTCCAAACATATCAATGTTTATACTCAAAAAGGTTGCAAACGGCATTTTGAACTCAATGGAAGGGGTCTCGAGTCCTAATTCGACTGTTTGCAAAACGTAGCTTTTCGGACCAAAATCCGACGAACGATAAAATATTTAAATAAAATATTTAAATATACAATTGATAAATACGCGGGTTGTTATAGACTCCCCTCCTTAAAGAAATTGCGTACTCGCAATACTTAAGAAGAAAATAAGAAGTAACAACCATTGAAGCATATCAACACAAAAGAAAATTTGAAATAGGAAGTTCACCATAAGGAGCATGAAAGAGTAAGCCTGAACGGGTTCGCACGGTGAATTCTCTGGATTCCCAAGAGCAATCCTTAGGATTTGAGAACCATTGAACTCTCACAAAAAGAACATCTTTATTTCGAACGCACTCAACCTCCGAAGCAATGATGCGAATAAAATATAACTCCTAAGTCAAATCTGGTAAAACTTCACTTCCTTTAATAATACCGGCCTGAAGAATAAAAATGGGAATCCATAAGGCATTTCCGTAGTAGAAAGACGTGAGAAAACATCATGAATAACAGAAAATTGAGCCGGTGCAACGACTTAATACAAAAACAGTACGCCCGAGAAAATAGAAACTCGAATAATTTGGAACACCGACGTAGTACAAAAACGGTACGTCCAATGAACCGATAAACCGGAACAACGATGTAGTATAATAATGGTACATCCATTGATCCAGATAAGACGGAACATCGATGTTGTATAATAACAGTACATCCGATGAACCGAACACCATAAAAGAACATCGGACGCTAGTCCATAAGAGAAATGAGATAAAGCTCAATAAAACGAAGTATATCAAAACGTCCGATGAACTTAATAAAAAGATAATTCCATTCAGACAACATCAAAGAATCAACAACTTGTTGCCTACGACAAAGCGCATTGGCAACACGATTTCCAGAATATCAAGCTCATAAGATGCCAGGAACTCGAGTCGACATGAAGTTCCTTATGAGAAAATAAATATTCCAAAGATTTATGATCGAGGTGGAGAACAAATTTCTTCCCAAAAGCGATGATACCAAATCCTAAAAGCGAAAACAATAGCCGCGAGCACTAGATCATGAGTGGCATACCTAGTCTCGATAGACTTTTATGACTTAGAAGCACAAGTGGTAGAACATTTCCTTTTGCAAGAGAACGGCATCCAAACCAATACGATTAGCATTGGTACAAAAGATAAAGTCTTGATTCCCTTCGGAAAACACAAGAATAAGAGTATCGAAAAGAAAGAATTTCTTTTAAATAATCTTCTTTCCTGAAAAGTTAAAACTTTCAAAATTACATTTATCTTTATGTAATAATCTTTCTAGAAAATTTTACATTTTTACAAGTCAATTTATTGTGTCTGACTGTCTCATCAAAGCGTTTAGGAAATTCCTACCGATAACGTGGATCAAGCGCATCGACCAAAATTCTTAAAACACTAAATGGGCAATACAATCACAAAATCATCTTTTATAGGATAAACATGTTTCTAAAATTTTTTGAAAATTCTCTTTGTTCGTCCTAAAAACAGAAATCCTATTTATACTTATAAATAAATCTTATGAAAAAGATTTGCAAAAATTTTAAATTGCTAATTTCATCCAAAATCAATAAACACAAGAATGGTCTCATCGTCATAGAATACTCGGCTTATAAAATGGATGAAATAAGCTAGACAAACTGAATGATATAATAAGTCATTCATAAGAATCGTAACGAGTGCGGAATGCGGTAAGTGGAATGCTAACTTCCGCAGCTCGTAGCTAATGAAAACTGGTGGCAAGGTCAAGCTGAAAAGACCTTAACACCACTAAAAAGATTGCCTAGGAGATAATCCTAAGACAAGCTCAAAAATACCAAAAAATTCACAAACTACATGAATGGGAGAAATAACACTTTCCTCATCATGCGGGCTTAAAGAATAAAATGATGCCATCAAGTTGGAATCGAAATCACAAAGGAGAAATAGAAATCTGCTTAACAGATTAAGAATGTCGAAGATAAGTAGTCCACTAGGGGCAAAGGATATGGCTTCATAATGAATAAGCCAATCCTTTAACGCAAATCAATTCCGAATCCTAAGTGAAAAAAATATCGTCTCGGAAAGAAAAATCACATAAAATAATTTCGACATCAATAGAAAGTAAGTTGAGTGTTGCGGATCCACCATCCGGATTTGCAATTCCCAAAGAAGACATCAAGCCCAAAATATTCAAAGAAAAAGAACCGACAAGTTCTTTTGATATAAAAATAATGAGATGAACCCATATCAAAAAGAACTCAAATAGAAAGATCACGAAATAAAACAATAGCACCAAGGATTGAATGTAAAATACCTTGACCAAGAGAAGTGTCACAAGGGGCTTGCACGACTTTCAACTTTCCCTCCCTCTTGCTAGGGAGTTTGGGACATGTAGATAAGTAATGACCCGAGCCTTGCAATAGCGGCAATAGAGGGATTTCGGGCATTTAATTACATAATGGTCTGTGGAACCACAATTGTAGCATTGTTTATGACTTGGGGTAGGAGTCTTGGCTACCGAAGTTTCTTGTTCCACCTTCTTCTTGCTTTGAAGTATGGGGCAAACAGAAATATGATGACCTGTATTTTTGCAATAGCGACAAAAGAGTGGCTACGGACACTCCTTTGCATAGTGGTCCTTAGAATTACAATTGTAGCATCCTCCACGACTACGGATTGGAGTCTTTGCTACAAAAGTAGTTTGCTTCACTCTCTTATTGGGATTAAGGCTCTTGAACTTAATATGCCTCTTCTTGGAAGTCCCAATATCACAAACACTTCCTTTACCAACCTCTCCATGAAGAAGAGTAACATCCACAAGCTGATTGAAAGAAACTTCAAGTTTCAAAGGTAGAACCATTTTGGGGTTCTTACTCAAAGCACAGATAAACTCTTGATTCTTTACAAGATCCAAAAGTTGTTGGGCAGACATGAATGCGCCATCCAGAGAAGGGCTACTGGATTGACCAGCGCTAGGACTGCTAGAACTAACCATTTCTCTTCCTTTAGAAAAGAAAGAAGGAGAAAAGTTATTCTCAAAATAAATATCAAGCAATCTTGATACATAAAACAAGGAATCATAAATGAAAATAGGATAGGACGGTACGAAGACCCGAATAAAATCCTAAAGCACGACTCCTAAGATGGACTTAGGATGATGATCCTTGTTAAATTATTCTACATTGTTCCGAAGTTTGGCTCTGATACCAAGCTGTGAAGCCCCACCTCTATACCCACGCTAGCCAAGAACACTACGGAGCAATGCTGCCAACTAGCACGGAGAATAAGGCTGCTGAGGAGCGACCATCCGTGCAATTGTTTTGAGCGAGCACCGCTATGTCGGATAGTATAACATGCATTTGGTTTCGAGTGGAAATCCGACACACTATACAAACTCAAAGCTACTACACAGTGGCTATAATAATCTTCGGAAACAAATATAGAAATAAACATAACACAAATCAGTCACAGACATCCGTATCACAAAGGCGGAAAAAGATATGAATATATAACACATGAAAGTGTACATCAGAGTAGTGGTCAGAAAGATCCACAATAACCCAAAGGAATTGCAACATGTGTTATACAAAAGAATAAGTATACATCATAGAGTCTATATCTCAAATGTATATGTCCAAAAACTACTAATCTAACCAGTTAGCCAAAAGTCAAGGAGATAATCCTAGAAGTGAAGTCAAGCAGAAGCACCTGTAATATCTCGGTCTGACCCGAGTATTATTTAATAAGAAAATAAAAAACGGATCAGTCTAGCTATAAATATCTGATGACATGATATAGAATAAGAGATATGGCATAAACATATGATAACCATAATGGCATACTACAATAAGTATGTAATTGAAAATCAACATGAGATTAATCAATATCACAAGAATCTTCTCAAAGATCCAAAAAGGGTATCATACCCAAAACTTGTATTCATAACAAGTCAATGACACACGAATTCACCAATGCACAAAAATTGATAAAGCTTATCAATAGAAATCACGAAAATAGGTGAAGCTTAAATTTCCAGAAATCAGCACACGAAATCCAGAAATCATAAAAAGGGAAAGAGGCCTATCACATGACAGTCCGAAGACCATGGGGAGCTACCCCATATGGGTGAGTCGGAATCACCCAGATGAGGTCTAGGCTAACCAAAAAGCAAAAAGTTATGTGTGAGTGGAATCACACAAATGGTGTCTAGCCTAACCTCGCAACAAAAAGGTATGTGTGAGTGGAATCACACAAATGGTGTCTAGACTAACCTTGCGGACAAAGATATATGTGTGAGTCGGAATCACACCAATGAGGTTTAGTCTAACCTTGCAATCAAAGAGACATCGCACAATTGCTAGTCTAAATCATAAAATGATCGTCATGATCAACGAGAAGTGTCAATTACAATAAGCTAGTAAATATATGAGCTTAGCTTCATGTCCCATAACCACTAGCTTAACTTAAATATTTACGAACAAATTGTAGATCTTCACTAGAAAATTATCACAAGAGATTCAATCGAACAAGTCTAAGAATTAACCGACAAAGTAAACGCAAGCGTTTCATACCACTTGTTTTACTAAGTCGTTTAATTAGATTTCTCATACGAGTGAGGTAAAGGTTTGTATATACTAATAGATTGGAAATCGGTTTGAGAAAACGAGCTTTGTTATAAAATAGTGTTGAAATCATTTGAATAAAGAGTTTTGATATTTACTACTAGTACAGAAAACCTTTATATTTTAAAGTGACAAATCATAGAAGTGATTGTAGAAACAATCAATCATAAAAATTCATATACGAAGACGTGAATAAAATTCAAAGAAACCGATAAAGAATCCATCGAAATAGATATTCAAAAATCCATAAAATCGACCGAGAAGCCCAAGATAGTTTGTCTCGAAGAATGGTCAACTCAGCATCTCAACAAAGCAAGTTCTGTTGAAGTATTTTCAGATAAGATCCCCTACGGAGGGGGGGTCCAGGGAGGTGGAAACCCCCCAAAGGTGGGGGTGTGGGGCAACACCCCCGCTACGGGGTTCGACCTGCCCGGTCAGGTCGTGGGGGTGAGGGGCAGCGCCCCGTCCAAAACGGTACGACCTAGTGAAGACCTAAGGGAGGATAGGATCGAGCGACCTCGATAATAAATGATAACAACAAATAGGATCATCACGAATCGATTTAAATTGGAAATTCAATCCAAAAAGGAAAACTGGGCTGAAACAGTAGGTTCAGTCGACTGAACAGAGTTTTTCAGTCGACTGATCCTGTACCTGGAAATTTTTCAGGTTCAGGAAACTTTCTGTTTCCAGGTTCAGTCGACTGAAAAGAGGATTCAATCGACTGAATCATGCCTGGAAACTTTCGGGTTTCAGGTTCAGTCGACTGAACAGAGTTTTCAGTCGACTGAATCGTGCCTGGAAACTTTCGGGTTTCAGGTTCAGTCGACTGAACAGAGTTTTCAGTCGACTGAATCATGCCTGGGCTGTTTTTCAGCCTATCCAAATGAAGAGCAAGCTCTTCCAAAATGCAACCGGACGAACATTGGCTCTAAGGGTTTATGCCAATCGGCAACCCGGCCCTATATGCTCCTCGATGCATCACCAAAAGCATGATCAAACATCCATAAAAGGATTTTCACACAAATTTGACTTAAAAACCCAAACATTGGAATATTCACAAAACCAATCCAAATCAAAAGCAAATTCACATGAAGAGGTGTTAGGAATTCATACCTAACCACCAAAGATAATTATAGTCATAGATGTGAGATAAAAATCTCACCTTTGAACCCAAATCAATGAAGGAGAAGCTTTTAAAACAAGCTAAGATCAATTGCTCTTCAATAACAACTCAAGAAGCTTCAATCTAAGCTTAAAAGAGAAATATTTCCCAAATTAGGTTTATGAATTTTCTGAAATCAAAGAGAGAATGAGTTGGGGAAGATGAAGAGAAGGCTTACCAATGGGTTCTCTTGAATTTGGAGCTAGAAGTTGGATTTGCAAAGAAAACTAGGGCTTAGGAATTTCCATTTTCAATCTCTTCCACCATTTTTACTTTAGAACTGAAAAGAGGAGGAAGTGAGAGTGAATGGGGAGGGATGATTCAGTTTGGAGTATTATTATGGCTAGTGGGCTGAACCCAAACCCAAACCCAAACCCTAAGTGAAAAAGGTCAAATTTTAGCTAGCTCCAAACATATCAATGTTTATACTCAAAAAGGTTGCAAACGGCATTTTGAACTCAATGGAAGGGGTCTCGTGTCCTAATTCGACTGTTTGCAAAAAGTAGCTTTTCGGACCAAAATCCAACGAACGATAAAATATTTAAATAAAATATTTAAATATACAATTGATAAATATGCGGGTTGTTACAAAAACACTTCTTCCAAACCAACTCCGAGGACACAACAATTCATCTCAACAGAGACGAAGAAGGCAAAACTGTTGATCAAAAACTATATCGTAGTATGATTGGATCGTTATTATATTTAACAACGAGTCGACCCGATATTATGATGAGTGTTTTTTTATGTGCTCGATTTCAAGCAAATCCCAAAGAATCACATATGCGAGTAGTTAAACGTATTATTCGTTATCTAACTAAAACCAAAGATTTCGGACTATTCCATCCGAAAGAATGTCCTTTCGAATTAGTCTCCTATAGCGATGCTGATTTTGGAGGAAGTCAGACGGATCGAAAAAGTACGAGTGGAACGTGTCATTTCATTGGACGTTCCTTTGTCTCTTGGTTTAGTAAGAAACAAAACTGTGTTTCTTTATCAACGTGTGAAGCAGAATATATATCTGCTGCTTTGGCATGTGCACAAGTCGTATACATGCAACAAACACTACAAGATTTTAATTGTTATCTTGAAAAATCTATAATTTATTGTGATAATACTAGTGCAATAAATCTTTCTAAAAATCTGGTAAATCACTCACGAACAAAACACATTGATATTCGTCATCACTTTCTTCATGATTGTTTGGAAAAAGGATTGATAAATTTAGAATTTATTAATACTGAAAATAAAATTGCTGACATTTTTACTAAATCTTTAAATGAAAATAGTTTTATCAAACTTAGACGATATTTAGGAATAATGTGTTTAAAAGATTTATAGATAAAAATATGCAAAAATATTGAAAAACAAAAATTGTTTTAATTCTGACTAAAGCGAAACTCGAACTCATGATCTCTGACTTGTTTGATAGATATTGTGTTAAAGCCACTTGAGCTATGGGTGTTTCTTGTCTCAGTTTTCCTTAAAATATGTTTTATTTGTTTTTGTTTTTCAGAAATAACTATTTTTAGTTCTAAACTTATAAATCATACATTTACAAACGGATTTATTGTTAAACTTCTATGATTATTTTTAAAATAAGTTCCTATCCACTAGTTTTTCAGCAAACAGATGTTTATATATACTATGCTTATCTTTCAAACCATATACTAAGAAAAAATTTAAAAAACAAAACCTGAAAAATTTCTTCAAACAATGACCCCTATAATTCCGAAAACTTCCATCTATCATACTCATCTCCGGACGATGAAGTTTCCGACCAAATTCCTGAAAATGGCCCATATCCTACCTTTCCCATGCCTAAACGTATCCTTCATTTCTCTTCTCCGGATAAAAACCCCCGACACGGGTGAAAACCATGGGATGAATCCCATACAGGCTATACACCTGAAAAGAAAAAAGGGAAGAATACAATGGTAATATCTCCATCCACCAAACAAAAAATTGATGAAATACATCACTACCAACAACAACAAATGAATATGCAACGGGAACTCTACTATGAACAAAAAGTCACGGCAAGACGTTTATGTTTTCTAGAAAAGATTGCCATGAAAGTTTGTTCATAAAAAAAGATGATGTTGCTGAACCTTCTTATAGAACCCCATCCTCTTCGAATCCTGTTCAAACTCCAATAGCTCCAAAATGGTCACCTATTGAAGATGTTCCGTCCCCAAACTCATGGGAACGTAGATTTTAAAGAACATATATATATATACACACACACACACACATATATATATATATATATATATATATGTTTTTGTTTTCAATAAGATGTATGAATATAGTGCAATAATAATAAAATTTGAATTTCTATCATTTTTTTAATAACAGCAAAAAATGTGCATTTCTAACAGTGTCGGCCGACCGAAGAACCTGAGTCGGTCAGCCGAAACCATCCCGAAAGTATCAAATACACATTTTTTAACAGGGTCGGTCGACCGAAGGGCCTGCGTCGGTCAGCCGAACCCTTCCCGAGAGTTTCAGCTACTCTCAGTTAACCAAGTCGGTCGGCCGACCCAGTAATTTCGGTCGACCGAACGTGTAGACAGCTGTTTTCTTTACCTTTTTACCTCATATTAGTAACCCATCCTTTCACCTTTTTCAACTTACCTCTTCACTCTTGCTTTTCCAATTTCAGTTTTTACCCTAGCCCCCATTAAATTTTTCTCAAATTTTTATCTTTTCTTCAAAAACAATGGCTCCAAAGAAGAAATCAAAGACTACCGGTGGCTCATCTTCATCAACTCCCGTAGATACTCAAATCGCCTCATGGCTTGTCAATGACGTAGCACTTCAAATATGGATACAACTTCAAGATGCCAAAATCTTTGAAGAATCATTTGTAAGTTATCCTGATTTCGCTTCCTATCGTATTGAAAATGCCGCAATTAAAAGTGGGCTCGATACTTTTCTAGACCATAGAAAGAATAATTTGAAGATTAACCACATTATGGTCAAATTGTTCCTTGCTAACCTAAATCTTTTCAACCCTCCTAGAAACACTGAAAATTGTGTTTGGACATCGGTATGTGGCACCTCAATTTTCCTTTCCATTGATCGAATTAACCACATTTTAGATGCTAGACCGGGTGGAATCTCATTACACGATGTTGATTGTAATATATCAAGTCGTGACCACATAAGACATTTATTTTTCGAAGATGATGCTACGGATTTTAGACAAACATCCTCACTTAGACTTAGAGCTAGACTTTTTCATCGTTTCATGATGAAATCCATTATACCAAGAGGCGGCTCCTACCACTTAGTATATCCTGAAAATTTTAAAGCTTTATATGCTATATGTCCGAATACACAAGTCAGTTGGGCATAATTACTCATGGATGAGTTTCTCTCATTTAATCAAGGCAAGATGCTTCATATTTATTATAGAGAATACATAATGAGATTGATCAATAACTTCGTCCCACATACTCCGAAATCTGAAACCTCCAAAGTTCGTTCTTTTGATTCAAGGACCATAAAACTAATGAAGTTGTCCGATGCACCTCCTAGATTTATACCATTTAACCAATGGAATACTACTCCTCGAGAACAACTACGCCGTAGCTTTTCTACACCTCAACCATCAACTCATGCTACGGAACGTCTAACACGCCAACATTCAATTCAAAGACCAACTCTCAGAATTAGTACAGAGGCGGCCATTGATATTTTGGCTCAAAATCAACTAGCCTTGGACGCCCGGCTACGAAAAATTGATGGTCGTTTCAAGAAAATCAAGGGATTCTTCGTGAATTTATGGGATGCCTTATCATGTACTTCCGAAGCCGGTGCCTCTTATGTTGCTCCCGAAAAAAGGCCAGCGCCAAACTTCTCTTTTTCCACTTCGGAGAATACAAGTTCCGGTACATTAGGAACACACACTTCTAACGCTTAAAGACGTGGTAAGGAACATGCTCCTCCGGAAGAAAATATCCGCCCAGAATTTTGGGATTCCGATGATGATGAGGAGTAATCATATTGTTTTACAACTTGCTATCTCATAATTTCTAGTATTCTTTTTTTAGATGTTGTGTACTAAGTAAACATCATTAATATTCCTATTTGTTTTGAGTATGTACTATTTAAAAACTCGATGTTTTCTTATGTTGTGTTACATGTTCCATATTTTTTATACATCTAACAAGTATTCCTTTTTGTCGATGACAAAGGGGGAGAAATATATGAAAGCTAACAAATTTTTGCAAAAAAGTCGCCATATATTCAGGGGGAGAATATATATACTACTTCGCCACGTAAGTATTGTCATCAATCAAAACGAGGGAGAATGTTGATTCATGAGTTTTGATTCATGACACAAGCTTCAGAGATCATACGACAAGAATACTATACGAAAGCGACAAAAAGAGAATAAGTGTATATTATGCACTACAAAGGAGACAAGACTACAATCCAGAGATTAGTATAAATATTTTAATGTATTGAGTCTTAGAATATTGTTAAAATCATTCCTCAAGTAGTCACACACATACACAAATTGATTTATGTTAAGTTATACATAAATTAGTGTGTACTGTGCAATTGACAACAGGTCGGCTGACCGACTAGAAACCTCGGTCGACCGACTCTGTGTCAAGTGCACAGATATACATTATTTTGTATACAGTTTTAAACACCAGCTGACCGGCCAGTTTTCTTGGTCGACCGACCTGAACATAACGACTAGTTTTCTAAAGAGTTGCGATTGTTCATGAAGAGGAATGTCCCTCAATCCAAGAGATACGGACACAACTTTTGATTGAAAATCTTCATGAAAGATTATAACTATTCTACAACTATATAAACATGTTCAAATCACTTCTACAATCACCGATTCTTGTTTATAATTCTGCAATCTATTCTCTATTTATTTCTGCAAATAAAAGCATTCATTCTCATTCAATATCTCTAGAATCTCTGAATTAATTTATATACTTCGATTCTACGAGATTATCTTCCTTCTAAATCTTCACATACACTACATATTCTTGAGGATTTGATTATAGGAAATTGTACTATCAAAAGACAATCCATGTTATTCAGAACACACTCGTCAACAAAGTATTTGTATTAAGTTGAAGTCCTCTTCGGCCGTTGAGGCGGAAAATTTCCTGTTCGGCTGCTCAGGTGTGATATACCTATTCCTCCGTGTTAAGTGAGGGGTTTAGTCTAAATCCAGAGGATATTCTGGGACTGGACGTAGAACGGGAAGTTCGAACCAGTATAAAAATTCCTGGTGTGCTTACTTTAATTTTTATTTTACTGCTATTATCAGTTTCCGCATTTATATATCATATTACACAATCCTTAGTACTGCACGTACACTTTCACTCCTAAACTCAGCCCAGGTCATATTCTACTCGTTGACTCCAACTGTCACATTGTTCCACCAATATTGTGCTGCCCTTTGTAGATGTCTGGAGGCGAGTCCCCTTTTCTGCTCATCTTTGAGCCTTAAATTAGAGAAAATCCTCTCGTAATGAAGTAGCCAATTATCTACTTCGATTGTGTCTTCGGTACTAATAAACGAATTTCCACCCAGCCGGGCATAATCTATACTCAGAATAGCATAGTTATTCACCACAGGAGCTTCTTGGTTCCCTCCACCATCATTTCCCCCAACTACTCGGGCATCAATTCCCACCTGGACCGTGTTGACAAAGAACTGATACATTGCTCCCATGTCCACTAGTGGGACTCCAGCACTTTTTTTGCAGCTTGTGCAGACCTTGGTTCCTCCTCTTATTTGACATTTCCATTTGTTGTGGTGCTTCCTCCACCAAGGTTAATTCTTCCACTTCTAGCATCCATATCTGCATTTGAGCCTTTGTAAGATACAGAAGAATAGCCTATGAGAGATAGGAGAATGAAGATATAGTGTATACTTATAGATAGCAAATACGGTACATTACTATAACGTTATCTCATACCTCGATCTTTTCTCTATTTCGTTAGGATTATGTTTTCAAAATCGTTTTAAATTTAAATTTTTTCATAAACCTATGCTCTGATAACAAGTTGTAACATCCTCTATCTTGAGGCCCAAAGCTAAGCGCTACAGATGCTATAGTCATCTATAGTATTAACTACCGGCGACAAAATATGGTAATATTAATGGTATCCATAATATCAGAAGCAATATGAAACAAAATCACAGATTTCAAGAAAACAACTTTTCTGATTACATTTCACAAAACATGTTTCATATTCCATTACATAATCCCAATTGTTTCCTTAGTTCAGATCAAATATTGTTATTATATAAATACGCCAAGAGTGATATATGAAGATGCCTCCTTGGATGATCAGAGTACTATATAGATATAAACTGTCTTAATACATCACGGCGGAATAAACAAATACAACAACTCCTAGATATAACAAACATTCCTACTCGTCTTCGGAAGCTTTATACACACTCCTACAAAACCTGTAACCCAAACACTCAATCTACTCAAATTAATTTTGAGCACCTAAGAGTTTAAGGGAAAAACATAAACTTCGAGTCAGACATAAAGTCTGTTGTTAATAATAATATTACATCTCGGTTTATGGATATTAATTGAGACCATGCCGCTTAGCGGAAGGGGTTTCCCCTCACTAATATCACTATAAAATATATCTTTTTGCTAATCAAAATCCTGCAACCAAACTGGTTAATCAAACTGATTATATCAATAATGGCAATATCACATATGCTTAAAAACAGGTAATAGATGGATCATCTGTCCGAAACAATGTAGTTTTTTCGGGCTAACTACTAACCTTTAGCTGACTCGGGCCTACCAGACAAAATAACAAATTATCTAACAACACTTAGACATATTTCTAGATGGTCTGTCCTTAACTTACTTCTCCACGGTTCACCTGATCTTAATTGCTTTTGGGCTTACAATAACATATCCTTCTTCTCTGTACATATATATTCCTTTCTAAATGTAACCATCATTTAAGTCTTACTTGTGACTAAGCCCAAACACACTGAAATTGTGGACTAAATTAGTTAGGGGCTAATAGCAAATGTATAACGTGCGACCCAATACGAATCCCATCCGGTATACAAATATCTGAGCCATTTTACTTAGGGTTAACTACCCTTTAAATTTTCCTTGAAAACCTATTCAAAATTATTTAACACTTTAAATCATACTTATACAAGGAAAATATACTATTTGTTTTACTCAAATCTCTTTGCCGTGTTATTTGCTTTATCTAAAACGATGTTGATGAAAAAATTCGAAACCTTTGTTTAAAACCTTTAAACAGTCTCTTTCGAAACCATTGAAAGTACCCCTTTCGAAACCATTGAAAGTGACCCTTTCGATATAAGTAAACCACTTCACTATATAACCTTAGGCTTAGTGGCCAAATCATATCTTTCGAAACCATTGACATAGTCTATTCGAAAACATTGAAAGCATCTTCTTTGAAAGCTTTATAAACCTTAGACACCCTCTTCTAAACACTTTAAATTGTCTTTTCGATACTATTGGAATCCTTTCATTTAAACATTAAAGTAAACCTTTCGAAAACACTAGGAAATCGCCCCTTTGAAACTATATATACACCTTTCGAAAATACAAGGGGTCCTCCCCTTCGAAATCTTTCCTTGTTACCTTCCGAAAACATTAAAGCATACTACTAAAAACAGACCTTTCAAAAGCATCGAGTAAAAGTCAAAATATGTGGAACAACCTTTCGAAAGTATGGAAATTATTACTTTCAAAACCTTTGAATTTAACTTTCAAAATATCAAAAAGGATCATGAAACAACTAAGTCAAAGCAACTCTTTTGAAAGCAATTTCCTAGGTAAAGATGTGGATGGTGTCAAAACCCATCCCTTCGAAAGCATTCGAGAAGCGACTCTAATTTTTCAAACAGGGGACCCTTTTAAAGGCACTGCTTCGAGAGGTAAAAAGGCGGCAAGTAGGGGGTTTTAACCCCTTCGAAAGAATTTACTCAAAACAAAAGTGCAACATATTTTGAAAGCTTCTTTTTTTAAACAATTTGACCAAGTCGAGTTGAAAGCCATCTTAATTGAAGGTAAAGCAGATGCATTTCCTTTAGAAAGCAAAGCAAGGCTTCGACCCCTTCAGAACCCCCTGTTTCAACACAATAACTTTTGCCTTTGTCTAATTCACTACGTACCAAATCTTTGATACCGTGTGCATTGATTTTGATGAAGATGAAGGTGGAAGTATATGGTCGAAAGCTAGGTGCCGAAAGTGGCGAAACAGCAGAAATAAAGTAAAACTGATTTTTATCTTTTAAAAGTAATTCTTTCCAACTAACCGGCCTTGCTTCTCAACATATGATTGGTTGCCCATTTTCTTTTCCAAAATCTTTTCTAAAAGTGCTGCCGAAATTTCGAAGATAAACAATTTAAATGATTTACAAAATATATCTTCTCCTTTTATTAATATATAAAACATTTAAGTCTCATACCTTAAATAAATATATATACTTAATAAAACACTTGGGAAAACTCTACAAAAATTCCCATAAATCATTTTTAGTATGCTTTCTAGCATATATAAATTTCTGACCCAAAAACAACATAATTTATCTGTAATTAATTTTAAACCCAATTAACCCCTTTTTCTTCACTAGAAAATTAATAATAAAAAATTAATAATAAGTGCACGTTAATTCAGAAAATTATGAAACATGAAAGCCTTCTCTAAAATATCATTCCTAACCATATATTAAAGTCGCAAGTCATATGGATGTCATTTGATAGGTTTTTCAATTCAAAATATGTCATAAATTAATATGAATAAGCATAATTCATCAACAAGCATATATATATATATATAACACTAAAAACACGGAAATATACTTGCAAAAACATTCAGATCTGATTCTAGAAACCAAAACATCAAAAATATGAGATGTAACAATTATTCACCTTTAGTTTTGTTAAGGAATTAAAATTTGATCTTGAATAAGTTTGACTAAGCTTTCTTCTTTTGATTTTTAACTTCTCTTCTTCTTGCGTCCTTTAATGGTGGTCGACTCTCTAGGTTTAGATTTTAATTTGTGAACGTGTAAACGAAATGATACGACGGCTTGGGGTATATGAATATGACTCGTTCCTATTTTACCCTTATCTAATTTCCCCTTCCTATTTCATTTTAATTATATTTACTTCATTACTTTAACTAGGCATAGCTACCCTTTAAATTATACAAATCTCAACCGCTTAACCAACTTACATTATTTCAATTAATTAACTAATGAAATGTCCTAAATAATGTTACTCAAAATTAGGGTTATTACAGACTCCCGTCCTTAAAGAATTTCTTCCTTGAAATTACGGTAAGGTACTCATCAAAATCAATCAAAAGGTAAAACATACCATGAAACAAGTCAGGATAAGTATCTTGAATCATGCTCTCAGTTTTTCAAGTACAGTCTCTCTCATCATCACTCCACTGGATCTTGACTAATCTGACAATCTTGTTCCTTATCCTCTTCTCATCTCTCGCGACTATGCCTACTGGTTTTCTAAATATGGTCAAATCCGGTTCCACTACTAAGTCATCTGATACAGTCGGTGCTATAGTAGTCTCTGGATCTCGAATATACTTTCTTAGATGAGAAACATGAAAAATATTATGGACCCCTGCCAAACTGTTTGGTAACTCTACTCTATAAGCGAGTTTCCCGATCCTCTCTACAATGGAAAATGGTCCAACGAACCTTGGCGCCAACATTCCCGATTTCCTGAATCGAATTACACCTTTCATCGGTGACACTTTGACGAAAACATGGTCTTCAATTGAGAACTCTAAGTCTTTCCATCTTCTATTGGCATAGCTCTTCTGCATAGACTGAGCTTCCTTCATCCTAGCTCGAATGATCTCAATCTTTTTTGCAGCTTGACTAACTAATCCGGACCAAGTACCAACCTATACTCAGTCTTTAGCCAACAAACAAGAGATTTGCATAGCCTTTCATACAAAGTTTCAAATGGTGCCATCCCTATACTAGCATAGTAACTGCTGTTATATGAAAACTCAACTAAGTGTAGATAATCTTTCCATGATCTTCCAAAATCTAGCACACAAGCTCTTAACAAATCTTCCAAGACTTTGTTAACTCTTTCCATTTTCCCATATCTGTCTGTAGATGGTAAGCGGTACTCATCTTGGGCTTGGTACCTAAAATCTCCTTTAGACTCTTCCAGAACTCACTAGAGAATTAGGAATCTCTATCACTTACTATACTACAAGGAATTCCATGAAGTCTAACTACATTCTTCATAAACAACTTAGCTAAAACAGGTGCCATCCTGGATGACTTAACTGAAATGAAATAGGCACTCTTGGTCAACCTGTCCACTACGACCCATATGCTTTCATTTTATAAATCCATCGAGATAGAATCCCATTTCCAGACTGCAATATCAAAAGGCTAAAGCAACCCACTTGATTTTTTTGTTCGGCCTTCACTTGTTGACAGTTTGCACACTGCCTAACCCACAAGCCAACATCTCTCTTCATACTTTCCCAATAGAAGCTTCTCATCATATCTTCATACATTTTGGTCCCTCTAGGATGAATCATAAATTTGGATCGATGACATTCTCTAAGAACTTCTTTCCTTAAGTCCTCAACATTCGGAACACATAAGCATCCCTTCTTTCTCAACAATCCTCTCTATCAAAGGCTAAAATCTTTTAGATATCTATCTCGAATCTAACCTCAAGCCTTCTAATCTTCTTGGATAACACGGGATTCTCTTTCTACTTAGAAGAAATCCTTTCGATCAACACTGGTGAAACTTCTTAACAGGACAACAGGGCGGTACTTTGACTAGAACTAGCAGTCAATTTTAACTGCACGCTACATGTAGTCAAAGCTTCTAAATCCTTCCATTCTGCCAACATAGCTAACACCACATTCTGATGTCTTCTGCTAAGAGCATTGGCTCCCTTATTTCCTTTCCTATGTGTATAATCTATACCAAAATCATAAGCTGCAAAAAACTCCAACCACCTCTGCTACCTCATATTCAACTCCTATGGAGAGAATAAATATTTTAAGGACTTGTAATCTATGTATAATGCAAATCTCTCTCCGAAGAGATAATGTCTCTATACTTTCAATGCAAAAATTAACACAACTGATTCCAAATCATGCGTTGTGATATCTAACCTCATGCAGTCTAAGCTATTGAGATGCATGGGCAATAACTTTATCCTTCTGCATTGACAAAACTTCTACTCCTATCCCACATGCATCATTATACACCACCGACCCTTGGTTTCCATTTGGAACTACTAACACAGGTGCTATAGTCAACAAATGCCTTAATTTAAGGAATGCTTCCTCACATTTTTTGAACCAGACAAACTTTATCTCCTTCCTGGTTAACTTAGTCAAAGGTACTGCTATTCGCGAGAAATCCTTGATGAATATCCGATAATAGCCAGCAAGTCCAAGAAAACTCTTTATCTCAGTCACTACCTCGGGTCTCTTCGAATTATTCATTGCTTCAATCTTAGCTAGATCTACAGACAACCCTTTTTCTAAAATACATGACCAAGAAACTTCACTTCCTTCTTCCAGAAATGACACTTCGAAAACTTTTCCTTCAGTTGATGCTGCTCGGCGTCTCAAGCACCACTCTATGATGAACCTCATCCTCTCTTTCATCTTTAGAGTATATCAAAATATCATCTATATAAAATGACAATAACCTACCCAAGTGCTCTAAATAAACTCGGTTCATCAAATCCACAAAGAATGTTGGTGCATTAGTTAGTCCGAACAGCATTGCTAACTATTCGTACAATTCATATCTGGTTCTAAAAGCCATCAAAGGAATACTATCCTCTGTCACTCCAAGCTAATGGAACCATGTTGCTAAATCCGACAGAGAAAATACTCTAGCTCCACTCAACTGGTAGAACAAATCGTCAATTCTAGGCAACGGATATTGATTCTTTATTGTCTTCTCATTCAACATACGATAATTGATGCACAATCTTAACGACCCGCCTGGCTTCTTAGCAAACACAGTAGCTACTCCCCAAGGTGAACTTCTTGGTATGATAAAATTATTTCTTTCCAAATCCACCAATTGCACCTTGAGCTCCTTCATCTTGGTAGGTGTCATTCTGCTTGGCAGTTTACTCACCGGCTCTGTTCTGGTACAAATTCTATCTGAAACTCAATGGTTCTTTGTGGTGGCAATCCCACTATAGGTTCAAAGACATCTATGAATTCTCTAACAACGAAAACTCGATCCAACTCATCTTCTACCCCCACAACACCCAACAAAACATTAACCCCAAAACTAGGGTTTTCTATAGAATATATAATCTGATCACTACAATCAAGGTGTCTAAGTGATATTTTTCAACCACGACAGAATATCCTAGCAACGTACTTCCTAAACCAATCCATACCCAGAATAATTCCAAACCCTACGAAATCAAACAAATGCAAACTACAAACAAAGATATGACTTAAAAATTCAAACTCTAGGTGGTCATACTTCGTACCAAGTGTCGCATACCCTCTAATCGGATTTGCAACCCTTAAGGAAGTAACTAGGTGTGAGTGTTCTAGGTTAAGCTTATCTACCAAATAATGAGATATAAAGGAATGCGATGCACCAGTATCAAAAAGAAATCTAACTGACATACCATAAATCAAAAGCATACCTCCCAACACAGCTTTTCCCCTCTCCTCTACTGTTGGTTTTGAGGTAGCTAGTTCCAATACAAGCATTTTATCTTTTCCATCCTTGGCTAGCTCATTGTACTGGTTCTTAAAGTGTACAATCTGATCATAGTTGAAACACTTTATCCTCTTCTTATCAACGGCTTTCTTTCCCTTAACTGTTCGACACACATGCGCATAGTGCCCTTTTTTGTCATAATTGTAACATACCACTTCTGCCTTTCTCTTCTTAGCAGCTCCCCCCTTCTGAGTTGCTTTCTTGTGGAAAAACTCTCTTTTCTGACTATGCCTCCTTGAGCTTCCTTGGTGTAACAGCCCTATCTGGAGGCCTAAAGCTAATTGCCATAGATGCTGTAGTCATCCATAGTATTAACTTCCGGTGGCCAAATACAGTAATGTTAATGGTATCCATAATATCATAAGCACTTGAATATGAAATAAAATCATTACATATTAAAACACTTTTCTGATTACATTCAAAAACAACATTTCATATCCAAGTTACATCATCACATATGTTTTCCCAAGTTCAGATCAAATATATGTATTACATAAATACGCTAAGAGCGACATATGAAGATGCCCCCTTGCATGACTAGAGTACTAAATAGTTATAACAGACTTAATACAACACAGCGAAAATAAAACCATAACAACTGTTACATAGCTAACTTCGGCCTCCCACTTATCTTCGGAAGCTTTATTCATCCACATACTGAAACTTAAAAATCCTCAACCCTCAGCCTACTCAAATCGATTTTGAATACCCGAGAGTTTAGGAGGAAAAATATAAACTTTGAGTCATACATAAAGCTTGGTGTGAATAACACTGTACATCTCGGTTATTTGATATTAAGTGAAACCATGCCGCTTAGCGGAATGGGTTTCCCCTTACAATATCCTTTTAAAACATTTCTTTTGAAAATCTTAATCCTGTAACCAAAACTAGATAAAACAATATAACAATATCACGTAAGCATATAAATTAGATAACAAATGGACTATTTGTCCGAACATTATAGTTTTGTTGGGCTAACTTCTAGACATGGCTAACTCAGGCCTAATAGACAAAATGAAAAAATAATCTAACTTATGTTAGATACTCTTCTTCAATACGGTCTATCCCTAATTTAATTCTCCCAGAAACAACTGATCCTAATGGTTTTGCGGGCTCACCAATAACATATCCTCACTTTGTACATTCCTTTCTGTGTGTAACAACATTTTAATCTTACATGTAACAAAGCCCTACACACTGGAATTTTAGACTAAATTAGCTAGGGGCTAATAGCTAATGTATAGGGTGTGTAACGACTCGATTTTTCGACGCCCGAAAATCAACATTAATACGTCCACTGTATTAAATGCCAAACAATCAAATGCTGAAAAACCAAATCGTAAGGGAAAGAAGAAGGAGGTAGAAGAAGAAAATAGAAAATAATATCAGAATCTCACAATCGCAGCGGAACAATATATAATAGATAACAACATATTTTTATTACCAAAGAATCTGAAACTGTTTATACATTACATTATCAGGTTATAACACAAATCAATCACACAATTCAGGACAGTTATAATGACTTGTCCTCCCAAAGCTGAAAATACAGCTTACACTACACAATGGAAATATGAATCTACGAAAATACGCCTCGTCATCCAGCTCAATCTCCTGAGCTCCACAGTAGTCCATCCAGAATCTGTACTCTATAATACTCGTTCTAACCCGAGCATTATAGTTAAATAACACCCGAGTCAGTCTGGAAAACCAGCGTAAGAAAACACACTCAATTGGATTATTAAAGTTTTTGAAAATCGTTTGAAATCAAAGGTATCTCGTAAGACCACTCCACAAATAAACATGCCGGGTTTTTACCTTACGATAACCAAAATAATTTTATCAAAATCCATCTGATATTATAATAGTGTCTATAGAAAGTAAAATAGAATCTAGCTGAAATGCTTGCATCTCACGTTTCAACAATTGTTGGACACAATCAAAACCGTACATGCGCTTATTGGAGAATGGATTCCATACAATGGCAGGGCTGCTGGGGTATCGTCAGTCACAGTACGTGGTCTATATCACCGTATCGAGGATCCATCCTGATCCCCTGCATCACAAGACCGGAGCTACCCCTTACTGGATAGTCCGAATAAGTTCACCCCGCGGTTGGAATCAGCAACCGCCCACACAACCGAAATAAAGGGACATTTAGATAGGGGTGACCTTACCCTAATTGGTTGCTAGCCACTTAGCCTTATGTGCACCTCCCATGTTTTAGCCATTCCCGGTTGATGAGGCTCGAGGCTATGTATTACCTTTTAAGCACACATTAACTTAGAATGCTCATCGTCCTCCCGACAATGTTCTATCACATCCTGTCAATTCAATCTATCAACCAGCAATTTAAATTAACTATTTAAATTAACCAGAAATCCGAGATGAGTGAGATTAACTCACCTTTGACCTTAGTTTTGCCATCCACTTCAATCTCGACTTGATTCTACCATGATTTCAGACCTTATTTGATTATTTGGAAATCGATTTGAAAATTGTATATCAGTGGATATTTGAAAATTTAAATTCACGATGGAATTTATAATGGAACGGGTAATTTGTTTTAAATATAAATAGCAGTTTATTTTTAAAGGTGTGAAAGAAAGTGTATTTTCCGTGGAAAGCCAAATATGTTTTCAAAGTAGCTTTTAAGCATAAATTAAAAGCTCTAAAGTTGGTTTTTAAAAAGAATGTTTTTGGAGAAATTATTTTCTCAAATTGTTTTTAAAAAAAAATTAAAATTAATATTTCTTAAGTTAATAATAATAGTGATTATTTTAAAGATCTAACTAGTATTTGATTTAGAAGATGGTTATTTAAATAATTATACTCTATCTAATAATTTTATTTTTCAAAATTAGTTTGGGCTTAGGTTTTATATGAAATATTAGTATAAAAATTTCATAACTAATATTTTAAATAAAGTGTTTAAAGTAGTTTATATTTTAAGTCTTCCCAAGTATATAAACAATTTTGAAATTTATTCCGCGGGAGGAAAGTGATTTAAAAATTGTTTTCAAAGGGTTGATGTGTGAAAATATATCTTACAAAGATATTTTGAAACTAATAATTAGGGGAAATTATTTAAATTTGATGGTTGTTGTGAATGTTATTTGATAGTTAAATAACCGACAATCAATATTGGCCTTTAAACGCCATTTGAATTTCGATGCAACCGGGGGTCGGATTCCAAATAGTTATCCGAATACCACATCTAATCTTAGTGATGGATCTTTTGTTTAAAAGATCAAAGTGGAAATTTGTTGTGACTTACTTTAAGTCTAAATGTAACCACTTATTTTTAAAATAAGCACTCATTATTCGGATTTTCCAGGAGAGGACATTGAGTCATACAACCCATTTCGAATAATGATACGACGAAAAGGGATCGCATTAGAAGATGGTGTTGAAGACCGGGTATTTCAAAAATGAAAGGGTTACCTGTCGAATGTCTCTGCACCGAGTTGCTTGGATATAGAGATTTATATTACCCTATGTGATAGGGAATCCGGACGTGTTTAGGGAATATCCGGATTCGCAACGACTCTTTCCTTAATTGGAAGAAGTGCCTTCGGTTCCATTCAGACCCAAGATGGACCTGTATGGATATACGTATGACATTACACTTTGATATCTAAAGCTGGTTTTTATCAAATACATCTATGTTTGGTGGCTGAGAACTTGTTCTCTTAGCTTAACACCCTTCTCTGAGACGTACAAGCTCATAGGTTATGTAGTTGATGGTTATTAGTGATATATTCCCAATATGGTAATGTGGCATGCTAAGTGTTGATCATTGGTTGATCGAAGTATGGCTTTCATGAAAGGCGTAGCTTTGTGGGACGAGACTTCGTTGAACCTCACACCCCGAAAATGGTTGAAATAGGAAAAGATGCAGTAAGGTTATGGGGGTCGAGCCTCTTCGGTTATGTGCATTTACTTCTAGATAAAAAGTGGTATCTGGTACGGAGCCCGGATATTTAACTTGTGTGGATAAAAAGTGGTATTCTGGTATGGAGACCAGATAATTTACAAAGTGGTATCAGAGCATTTTTAGTCAACACAGTATATAAAATCATTTTTATATAACTAACAAATACGCGCTCTCGTGTGTGTGTGTGTGTGTGTAGACACACACAGAGACTCAACAGGTTGCAATAGACTCTATTCCTAACGAGCAATCCATCGAACCTAGGTATTCACTCAACCTAGGCTCTGATACCACAATGTCACGACCCATTTTTTCATACCGATTTAAACTAATTTTAAACCACACTTGTCAGCCAAATCGCACGAGAAGACGGATAGTGAAAGAAAGAAGGTAGAAATAGAAAGAAGATAGAAGAAAAGAGTACAATCAGAATCTAACAACGGAATGAATAATCTATAATGTAAACATATCTTTACACGAAACCAAAACTGTTACTTTAATATCATATACAGACTTTAAATCAGAGTTACAACCACACAACTCGGACAGTTTATAACAATCCTGTCCTTATGATTAGTTGACAACATAACCAAACACAATTAAATATAAGCATCTACGTGAATACGTCTCCTGATTCCAGCTCCTCTCCTGAAACTTCCAGTCTTCCAGCTAAACCTAGAATATATGCTTGGTCTGACCCGAGCATATAGGAAAAACACCAAGTCTGGGTCAGTCTGGTAAACCAGCGTGAGAAACACACTCAACTTGATTAATTAAAGTTTAAAAATCCTTTAGAAATCAAAGGTATCTCGCAAGACCAAGCCACAAATAAACATGTCGGGTTTTGGTTATCTTAAGGTAAAAACCCAACATGTTTATATCTGGCGTGGTCTTACGAGATGCCTTTGATTTCAAAAGGATTTTTAAACATTAATTATCAAGTTGGGTGCGTTTCTCATACTGGTTTACCAGACTGACCTGGGCTTGGTGTTTTTCCTATATGCTTGGTTCAGACCGAGCATATATTTCAGGTTTAGCTGGAAGACTGGAAGTTTCAGGAGAGGAGCTGGAATCAAGAGACGTATTCACATAGAAGCTTATATTCAATTGTATTTGGTTATGTTGTCAACTAATCGTAAGGACAAGATTGTTATAAACTGTCCGAGTTGTGTGGTTGTAACTCTGATTTAAAGTCTATATATGTTATTAAAGTAACAGTTTTGGTTTCGTGTAACGATTTGTTTATATTATCGATTATTCGTACCGCTGTGAGATTCTGGTTGTTCTATTATCTTCTATCTTCTTTCTATTTCTACCTTCTTTCTTTCTTTTACTATCCGTCTTCCCATGCGATTTGGCTGACAAGTGTGGTTTAAAATCAGTTTAAATCGGTATGGAAAAATGGGCCGTGATATTGAATATAATTAACAAACAAATAAATAGATGTATGCATGTGTAAGCAGATCAGAGATTAACAGTGCTAATAAACAATTACACAGATAATATCAGATCGATGGCTTAAACTATCCACAGAAGTTAAATTAACTATTTAGCCGAATGGTGTCTATTTCCGCTGTCCAGAGTCAAACAGTTTGAATAATCTAAAATTTACATATTTATTTTTGTTTGGGACATCTTAACAGATAGTCTGTATAAAGTTATACAACAGTATTCATTTTCAAATGGTAATTAAATTCTATCTATACAAGCTTGTAAATTTTCACTTATTTAACTTCACAACGGATAGTATGACGGCGTAACATCCGTCGATATGAACCCTCTTCTTAATAACACTTTATTATGTGTGAAATTACATAATTATTTAAAATATAAAATCACTTAATAACTTGAGTAAATTCAAAAGTATAAACATTTTATTTTTCTTTAATTATCTTAATTATACTCCAATTATTCAAATAAACTCAAGTATAAATACATAGAATTTATTTTAAAAGCTTAACAAATTTATGATAAAATACTTTACATAAATGACCTTAATTAAATAATTTCAAAGTAAATCAAGTTTATTATTTTCAAATCCATTTTTCTATACAAAATTTTAACAAAAATTTAACATTAAAGAAAATTTGGTTTTAAAACAATTTTTACCTTTAAATCAACATGCCTGTTATAAACTTGTAATGACAATTCGTTATGGATTTTATTTTGAATTTAAAAAAACTTTCTTTTGTTAATAAATCCTAATTTTAAAATAAAATAAAGTCTCACAGGCCGATGACCAAACCTAGATGCAAAGAAACAACCCAAAGACCTATTGTAATTGCTCAAACCCAAAGCCCAAAACTAAAACTAAAACCCGATACCAAATAAAAAAAACGAAAATTGAAAACTCAGTTGGACCGAAGCCCAACATCACATTCCAACCCAAACTTCATCCGTCACGTACTCCTCTTCTTCTTATCTTCCATCTCCAATTCCAGGAACACCACCCAAAACACTTGAATCTCGATGCCTCAAACTGGAAGATCATCTCCGATCAACTCAACATTCCTATGCGAACATCAATTCTCACTCAACATGACACGACCTGGAATCGAACCCAATCCTCCTCGTTCGATTCACCCTGCCAAGGAAGCTCCTACGTGCACGCTGTACACGTACACATCCCCACCTCCAACCAACTCATTGACGCGACAACACAGCCAAATCACACATCATCCCCTGATCCCATTTGCCACCTCGCCGCTGTTAGCAACCCTTCTGATCGAAAATCGATCAATATCTCAACCCTGTAGAAAACAGAAAACCCACCTACCTCCACTGATCGACTCACCACAACCACGACCGGTCACAGCCTCGCACGCCACCTACCTCAGATGAAAGTCCACCCATGCAGCTATCATCGAGCTAACCCCTTCGAATTCCGGTCACACCACCACTTCCTAGTTCACTCGCGTTCACGATGGAATTAATGTAAAAAATTTAGACCTTGTATAAATAATTATCCCATACCTGGCTCTGATACCAAATAAACTTGATTTATTTTAAAACTATTTAATTAAGGTCATTTACGTAAAGTATTTTATCATAAATTCGCTAAGCTTTTAAAATCAATTCTATGTATTTATACTTGAGTTTATTTGAATAATTGGAGTATAATTTAGATAATTAAAGGAAAATATAATGCTTATACTTTTGAATTTACTCAAGTTCTTAAGTGATTTTATATTTTAAATAATTATTTAATTTCACACATAATAAAGTGTTATTAAGAAGATGGTTCGTATCGACGGATGTTACGTCATCATACGATCCGTTGTGAAGTTAAATAAGTGAAAATTTACAAGCTTGTACAGATAGAATTTAATTACCATTTGGAAATAAATACTGTTGTATAACTTTATATAGCCTATCTGTTAAGATGCGCCAAACCAAAATAAATGTGCAAATTGTAGATTATTCAAACTGTTTAACATCTGGACAGCGGAAACAGACACCATTCCGCTAAATAGTTAATTTAACTTCTGTGGGTAGTTTAAGCCATCGATCTGATATTATATGTGTAATTGTTTACTAGCAATGTTGATCTCTGATCTGCTTACTCATGCACATGAGAGCGCGTATTTGTTAGTTATATAAAAATGATTTTATATATTGTGTTAATTAATCGGTTAAGTGGCATATGGATTCTGGTCAATACGAGTAGCTAACGTTATTGAGATTTCACAATCTATCATTTAATATGGATCGATGTGGTTTTCGGATAACAAATTTGGTATCCGATTTCGGTCTCTTCAAAATCTAAATGTTTCTTTTAAGGCCGTTTAAGGTTTAAACAATTTAATTAAATTCAGAACTTTGTATACACACAACATTCACCATAGATAAATAACACACATTTATCACAGCTATATCCAATATATATCACATCACAGATATCACAGATTATCATAGTATAAATATCAATCCAGACATTCTATTCAATCAATCATCCATAAGCAAGACTTATTAATCCATACTATAATTAATTAATTAACTCAAATTAAATTAATTACATATGAATTAATTACCTAACCTGCTTAATTAATCATTAATTAATTACAAACCATTTTAATTAATTAATCACTCTTTAATTACTTGATAAAGCCGAATAAAGGGACCTCTAGACAGAGGAAAATCTTATCCTACTTTGGTGCTACCCACTTAGCCTTGCGTGCACCTCCCCTGTTTTAACCATCCCCGTTGACAAGGCTTGAGACTATGATTACCTTTTAATAACACATATATTCAAATGCTCATCATCCTCCATTAACGATGGTCTGATAGCATTCATCCATACAAGTTCGTTCCGGGTTCGAACGAAACCGAAGGCACTATCTCGCTATACTCATTTGGGAATCACCCTCAAAGTTAACGACAATAGCACTTGCACTCTGAAACTTCATATCGATCTTCACTTGAGATTTCACAACCTATCATTTAACTTGGATCGATGTGGTTTTCAGATAACAAATTTGGTATCCGATCCTGGTCTCTTTAAAATCCAAACGTTTCTTTTAAGGCCAAGTTGTTTAAGGTTTAAACAATTTAATTACTTTCAGAACTTTGTATATACACAGCATTCATCATGATAAATAACACACATTTATCACTGCTATATCCAAAGTATATCACATCACAGAATATCACATATTATCATACTATAAATATCAATCCAGACATTCTATTCAATCAATCATCCATAAGCAAGACTTATTCATCCATACTATAATTAATTTAATTAACTCAAATTAAATTAATTACTTATGAATTAATTACCTAACCTGCTTGATTAATCATTAATTAATTATAAACCATTTTAATTAATTAATCACTCTTTAATTACTTAATAAATAAATTAATTAATCTTTAACTACTGATTAATTATCCATTAATTATTAATTAACTAATCCTTAATCAATAATTAATTAATTATAATTATTAATTAATAAATCCTTAATTATTAATTTATTTATCCTTAATTACAAATCAATTAATCTCTAATTACTAAATAATTAATCCGTAATTACAAGTTAATTAATCACTAATACTTAATTAATTAATCCTTAATTACAAGTTAATTAATCTCTAATTACTTAATTAATTAATCTCTAATTACCAATTAATTTATCTCTAATTAATTAAATTATAACCCTTAATTATTAATTAATTAATCCTTAATCATTAATTAATTAATTTCTCGTTAATTACTTTATTAATTTAATTAATATTTAATCACCAAAGACCTTAATTAACTTTAAGATAAACCATTTATCTTTATTGATTACTTAATTATCATTAACATATAAATTTAAAACATTTACCTTTTAATTAACTACCTAATTACATTTTAAAATTGAGTTTAAAATAACTTAAGAATTTAACTTAATAAATTTAAGTTGAACAAAACAAACCACTTTTCTTAAAACCAAATATTTAAAAATATTAATTATAAAAGAAAATTTGATTTAATAAATAATTTAGACTTGATTTATTTTTAAATTTTAAAAACTTGCTTTTATTTAAATTTTAAAAACTGTTATAACATTTACTTCGGGTTCAAGCCAGTACTCACCCGAGTCACCCTGAGACAATTTCCTTTTCTTTTTTTACATGTTAAGGTTTAAACTTTTAAATAGTTATCATAAAAACCCTCACGCGCCTCTACCCGAGACTATATTCGAGTCTTCTTTCCACTTACCCGAGCTTTCCCTGGGAGGCAGACCTCCTTCCCAAAAACCACTAACTCTAGATCCCTCGTGCACGTGCACGCCTGAATTTCGCCAGTCGATACCTCCAACATGTCGACGTTCACCTATACCATCGATCCCGACCACCCAAAGTTCATCACAAACCCAAAATCGAAAATGAGCTGCCTTGAACAAATCTGGAACCGAACCCATTGCCTAAAAACCCCTCGACCCGACGCTTCAGATCACCAACGACCATGAAACCCCGTCCACATCTTCGCTAACCAATCATGCTTCACTTCCCCATGGACCGATCGTTTCCGATGCTCCAGAGACGACGCAACAATCCAATTTCTAGCCTCGACCAAAACTTGACCTAAACCCTGTTCCGACTCCTAGCCGCCGCCACGGTGGTCAACAAAACCAGCGACCATTTTTGCCATGAGCAGCAGAGACCACGACCACCCCGAGCCTTCCGATCACCAGAATTTTCTCAAAATTCCTTTTCTGATCAACCATGAATTCCTCACTCAAAACCAAACTACAAATCCTGTTTTATCTTTTAAAAATCATGATTTTTGATGGTGATTTCGATTATATAAGTGAATCAAAGAATTGTGATGCTTGAAATTTACATGTTTTTAAGTGTCCCACCGTCTTTCCTATTTTCCAAATGATATTCAAACTTATTATACTTAAATATATTTTAAAAACTTAATTTATGTTTAAACAAACATAACTTATTTAAATAACAAAGCCTATAAGAGATTAGATAAGGAGATTTTGAATTTTGACTTTATTTTAAACCCTGTAACTTAAAAACAGAGATGCGCACACACGCACACACACACACACATATATCCAGACATGCACACTTATCTATCTGTATATTTATAACATGCAAGCCTAATTTTCACTCATGCAAACAATTATCACATCATTATTTCATATATCCATCACATGCAACAAATTAAAACAAGTATTAGTTTGTTTACTCACCAATTTTATGTTGAACAGAGAGCTTTGAACTGGAATGCCTTTTTGATTTTGAAAATTGGAAAAATACTTGAAAATGGGAACTTGTTGAAATGATTTTGCCTTGATTTAGTTTGAATTTGGAAGCTTGCTTTAAACTGAGATTATTTTGCTTTAAAACTGAAATGAATTTACTTTGAGATAGTTGATTGCTTTAGATCTTTTCTGGTTGGTTTATTTTTGTTACAGGCTTTTGATTTTGTTCTGGTTTTAATATGTTTACAGGATTTTGATTTTCTTTGTTTTGGAAAGACGATATAAAAGAAATGATAGAGAGGGGATAAATATATTTATAGCTTGATTTATCTTTATTTAAAAATGAAAAGAAAATAAATTACATGACACTTGTAATTTTCATGATAATATTTGCTTACATTTCTTAAACTATATGCTAAAAATCTTTTAACCACACTTGTTAGCCAAATCGCGAGGGAAGACATATAGTGAAAGAAAGAAAGAAGGTAGAAATAGAAAGAAGATAAAAGAAAAGAAAACAATCAAAATCTCATAGCGGAACGAATAAACCATAATATGAACAAATCTTTACATGAAACCGAAACAGTTACTTTAATAACATATACAGACTTAAATCAGAGTTACTACCATACAACTCGGACATTTTATAACAATCCCATCCTTACAACTTGTTGACAACACAACCAAATACAACTGAATATAAGCACCAAAGTGAATACGTCTCCTAATTCCAGCTACTCTCCTAAAGCTTCCAGTCCCTCAGCTAAACCTGGAATATATGCTCGGTCTGACCTAAGCAAATAGAAAAAACACCAAGCCCGGGTCAATCTGGTAAACCAGCGTGAGAAACACACTCAACTTGATTAATTAAAGTGTAAAAATCCTTTTTGAAACCAAAGGTATCTCGTAAAATCACGCCACAAATAAACATGTCGGGTTTTTACCTTACGATAACCAAAACATTTCTTATAAAATCCTCTGATATTATAGTAGTTTCTATATACAAATACTTATTCAAATAGCCGAAATTGTTACATTTATCAAATTCCAGCATAATAAGATCTACAAACAAAATCGTAAAGGCACGTAGGGAGAATGGATTTCCAACGAATGACTAGGCACTGGGTACCACCTATCACAGTACCTGGTCTAGATCAGCATACCGAGGACCCCCTCCGTTCCCCTGCAACACAAGACTAGACTACCGCTTACTAGATAGCCCGCGTAACATCACCCCACAGTTGGGATCAGCAACCGCCCCCACAGCCGAAATAAAAAGGGACCTCTAGACAGGTATGACCTTACCCTAATTGGGTGCTACCCATTTAGCCTTGCTGCATATCCCCTGATTTTCAGTCATACTCGGTTGATGAGGTTCGAGGCTCAGTGTTACCTTTTTAGAACATATCACTTAGAATGCTCACCGTCCTCCTAATGATGTTTTGAAAGCATTCATCCATACAAGTCCGTTTTGGGTTCGAACGGAACCGAAGGCACTATTGCTACTACATCCATTTTGGAATCACCCCCAGGATTAGTAGCGATTAGCCCTTGCACTTCACTACTCCATCTTCGACTCCAAGCTCTTGTCTTCATCACAAAAACGTACTAGTTGGATCGAATTGGTTTTCGGATTTTAAATCCGATCCCGGTCACTTCGAAACAACGTTCGCTATTTTTCCGGTAAACTCAACCCCAGTTCTTTAGGAAATATACAGACGAAATATAATATCGGAGTACACCTCCTAACCGTTAGTGGATGGGTCTCCTTATAATTCATCTTAGAGAAAAAACGAGTTTATACATACGGTATAGCACCTTGAATGGTAACCGTACCATATAATCCTCAAGTTTCCTCTAAATATTTCCAAAGTTAAGTTTTTGTCCAGATTTGATAGTTGGTAATTTAACTATCAAAATAATCAATCAATTCAGCCAAGTTATTTCCCGTTGCAACCATTAAGCCTTGTTCACATTTAAAATCCCAATAGATTAAAATTACTAAGAAAGCTATTTTACTGGGTAAATATATATATTAAAACAACTTCTTTCCAAATCATACTTATAAAATTTTCAAACACATTTCTCAAGTTTATTAAATAAAAAATACTCTTATAAAAGTTTACTATAATATATTATTTAAAACGACACTTATATTTAATAGATTATATTAAAGAGAATATACTTAAATACTAATTTAATAAAAATTAACCTTTAAACGATCATTACAAAAATAGTTTTGTACTTAAAATAGTTTAAATAATACAAACTTATAAAAAATTATACCTTTATAAAAGATTTCCAAAAATAATAAACTACTTTTGATATTTCCAAAATATTTATCAATTCTTTTTAAAAACATCATTCAAAACAAAACTAGATTCAAAATCAACTCAAACATAATAAGGCTTATCGGTCTCAATGGTACTTATCAACCTACAATTCACAGTTAATACAGCTATTCAAAATCAATCAGCTTCCATTGATCGATTCATATTATATTCTCAAATATAATTAACAGAAAAATAAATAGATGTACGCACGAGTAAGTAGATCAGAGATTAACATTGCTAGTAAACAATTACATAGATAATATCAGATCGATGGCTTAAACTCCCATAGAAGTTAAATTAACTATTTAACGGAATGGTATATGTTTCCGATGTCCAGATGTCAAATAGTTTGAATAATCTACAGTTTACACATTTATTTTGGTTTGGGACATCTTAACAGATAGGCTATATAAAGTTATACAACAGTATTCATTTCCAAATGGTATTTAAATTCTATCTGTACAAGCTTGTAAATTTTCACTTATTTAACTTCACAACGGATTATACGACGGCGTAACATCCGCCGATACAAACCATCTTCTTAATAACACTTTATTATGTGTGAAATTAAATAATTATTTAAAATATAAAATCACTTAATAACTTGAGTAAATTCAAAAGTATAAACATTTTATTTTCCTTTAATTATCTTAATTATACTCCAATTATTCAAATAAACTCAAGTATAAATACATAGAATTGATTTTAAAAGCTTAATGAATTTATGATAAAATACTTTACTTAAATGACCTTAATTAAATAATTTCAAAGTAAATCAAGTTTATTATTTTCAAAATCCCTTTGTCTATACAAAACTTTAACAAACATTTAACATTAAAGAAAACTTGGTTTTAAAAAAAAAATTTACTTTTATATCAACATGCCTGTTATTAACTTGTAAAGACAATTGGTTATGGATTTTCTTTTGACTTTAAACAATTTTTCTTTTGTTAATAAATCGTGATTTTAAAATAAAACAAAGTCTCACAAGCCGATGCCCAAACCCAGATGCAAAGAAATAATCTGAAGACCTATTTTAATTACTCAAACCCAAAGCCCAAAAATACAACACAAACCCGATACCAAATTAAAAAAACGAAAATTCAAAACTCAGTTGGGCCGAAGCCCAACATCACATTCCAACCCAAACTTCATCCCTTACCTACTCCTCTTCTTCTTATCTTCCAGCTACAATCTAGGAACACCACCCAAAACACTTGAATCTTGATGCCTCGAACCGGATGATCATCTCCGATCAACTCAACATTCCCATGCGAACATCAATTCTCACGCAACACGCCACGACCGAAATTGAACCCAATCCTTCTCGTTCGATTCACCCAACCGAGGCAGCTCCCACGTGCACGCTGTGCATGTTCACATCCCCACCTCCGACCAACTAATCGATACGACACCACAGCCAAGTCCCACATCATTCCCTGATCCCATTTGCCACCTTGCCGAAGTCAACAACCCATCTGATCGAAAATCGATTAATATCTCAACCCTCCAGAAAACAGAAAACCCACCTACCTCCATCAACTGACCCACCACAACCACGACGAATCACAACCTTGCATGCCACCTAACTCAGATGAAAGCCTCCTATGCAGCTATAACTGAGCCAACCCCTTCGAGTTCCGGTCGCATCACCACTTCCTAGTTCACTCGCGTTCGCCGACCACCCAAAAACTTCCCAAAACCCTAAAGCCCACTCATTCTCTCAATCCAATCCCAAAACTAGGATTCTGCCATGGTCGACTCCTCCCCAATGTCCACCTGCTCCCTCCAATCAAAGTCGCGTCATCTCTCGACGACGAGATCGTCAGAAATAAATTTTTGAACGAAAACTGTTCATCTATTTATTTCTTGAGACATAGATTACTAAAAATTACAATCTTACCACTAAAATTCATATTTTCATTCAAGAACCAAAAATGCATGCTTAAATCTTCGAATTAAAAACATTAAATTTTCACCAAAGTTGGATTGTTCACTGTAAAATTTATCATTATCGAATTACACATCATAATTTGCTCACAAACTATTTTTACCTAAAACTATACTAGAAAATAGACATTTTCATAGTTCACATCAACATGCAATATGAACTAGGTGAAGAGATATAGATTTTTGAATTACCGAGATGAACAATATGTTTGCGATTAACGAAACAATTCAATATCCAGGTTAAAATTTAGGTTTCTCACCTTAAACATCCGATCCTAGAAGCTTTAAAAATTGAAGTTGAAATCTTTAATTTTGAAAACTGAACTTGTTTTTGAATCCTTGTCCAAATTCTTGCTTGATTGTTAAGAACAAAGAGTGTTTCTTAAGCTTCCAAACAAGTTATAGAGTATTGCTTAGTAGTATACAGGTGTTTTAAAGGTAAAAAGAAATCGGGATTTTTGATTTCAGAAGATAAATAAAATTGCTCGACAAAAGGTATGTATTTGAATTTCTATATGAAATTTGATGATTTTCTGGTCTAGCCACTTGGTTTTTTGTTTTCTTTTTGAATTTGGGGACCTGTAAGGGCATTTTGTAGTTGTACCTTGCTAGCCGCGCAAAGGAGATGTAGACAAAAAAATTCGAAAATTTAGGAAGTTAGAAAATTTTGAGAAATTTTGATAATTTGAAATTTGGTTATAAATTCAAATTTAAATGGTGGAGTAAGTAATGTTGTTTGAAAATTATGGAAGAGTTTGGAAAGTTAGTAAGGGTAATAATGTGTCTTTAATAAAAGATTGTTTGGGAAGTAGTTAAAAACTACTTGGTTTGGGAATAGTCAACGGGTTAGCGACCATTCCTCTTAACTAGTAATTTCGGGGACGAAATTCTTTTAAGGGGGAGGAATGTGACAACCCGGAATTCTGGATATTTGAAATTAAAATATTTAATTGATTTTAAATACTTGAAAGTTATTTTAACTTGAATTTCAATATCATTATTAATTGGCAATTAAATTATTGAATTTAATAATTAGAGATTGGGTAAAATATTAAATCTTGAGTTTTAAGTAGGTTCAAAAAAAATTCTATGGCTTATTATTGATTATACTGAAGACGGTAGAAGTGTTAAATTTGAGTTGAGAGTGTTTTGTTCAGTTTTGAATTTATATTGTTTAAATTGACATTTAAAAATAACCTTCGGAGGCACAGTCTCGGAATTCGACGAAACCAGTTCCATTGGATCCGTAATAGTGTATTATTATCGGATTTCAATTTTCATAGTGTTTAGAGTGATCATTTGGCCGTACGATAGATAATCGCGCTGAAATTTATATCGAGAAATCGGGTCATTATAGGGTATGACCCTATATCGGTCTCATCTGGTATTCTAGTATCTGAGTCATTTTACTTAGGGTCATCTGCCCATAAAATTATCCTTGAAAACTATTTCTCTCGGATTGATTTAAACCTTTAAATCATGCTTTAAACAAGGAAAATATACTTCTATGCTTTACTCAAATCACCTTGCCGTGTTATATATACTTTACACAAAACTTTGTTGATGGAAACAATTAAACCTTTGAAAGTACCCTTTTTGAATCCTTTGAAAATACCCCTTTCAAAACCAAGTAACTACTTTTCTTTATAACCTTAGGTCGAAAGATCAAAACATACCTTTAGAAACCATTCTTAATAAACCTTTCGAAAACATTGAAAAAACTTTCTTTCAAAAGCTTTAAAACCATAGACATCCTCTTGTCAAAACACTATAAACATTGCCTTTTGAAAACATTGAAACTTTCCATTTAAAACCTTTTGAAACCATTAGGGAACTTTCGAAACCTTTATCTTAAACCTTTCGAAAGCACTAAATCCTTTTCGTAAAATCAAACTCTTAGAAAGCATTTAGGTTCAAGTAAAACATATGGAACAACCTTTTAAAACCATTTAAAATCATTTCTTTCGAAACCTTTGGGTTTAATTTTCAATAGAAAAAAACGGTCATAAAACAATTAAGTCGAAAGCACTCTTTCGAAATCTATTCCCTAAGTAAAGAAGTGCTAATGTCGAAACCAACCTTTAGAAAGCATTGGAGAAGCGGCTAAGTTTTAAAACAAAATAAACCTTTCGAAACCATTTTCTTCGAAAGGTGGAAAGCGGTAGCAAGGGGTTTCGCCCCTCTTCGAAAGCATTTACTTAAAAAAAGGCGCAACCTCTTTCAAAACCATTACTTAAAATCATTTAACCAAGTAAAATGCTATCTAAGTCGAAAGCATCCTTTTCGAAAGCAAAGCAGGTGCATTTTCTTTTAAAAACAAAGTAAGGCTTCAACCCCTTCCAATGCTAATTTAGTCCAAAATTCCAGTGTATAAGGCTTTGTCGTAGGTAAGAATAAAATGAAGTCGCATATAGAAAGGAATATACAGAGTGAGGATACGTTATTAGTGAGCCTGCAATACCATTAGGATCAGTTGACCTTGGGAGAATTAAGTTAGGACAGACTGTTTGAAAGAAGAGTATCCAACAGAAGTTAGATTATTTGTTTATTTTGTCTGGTAGGCCTGAGTCAGTCAAAGGTTAGTAGTTAGACAAACAAAACTATAGTATTCGGACAAATAGTCCATTTGTTACCTGATTTAAATGCTTATGTGATATTGTTTTAACCAGTTTTGGTTGTAGGATTAAGATTTGTAAAAGATACGTTTTAAAAGGATATTAGTGAAGGGAAACCCGTTCTTCTAAACGTTGTAGTTTCACTTAATATCAAATAACTGAGATGTATAGTATTATTCACACCAGGCTTTATGTCTGACTTGAAGTTTATTTTTTTCTCCTAAACTCTCGAGTGTTCAAAATTGATTTGAGTAGGCTGAGGGTTGAGGATTTTCAGGTTCTAGTATATGGATGAATAAAGCTTCCGAAGATGAGCAGGATGCTAAAGTAAGCTATATAGGAGTTGTAACGTTTTTATTTTCGATGTGTTGTATTAAGTCTGTTATGACTATTTAGTACTCTGGTCATCTAAAGGGGCATCTTAATATGTCGCTCTTGGCATATTTATGTCATAATTAAATTTGATCTGAACTTGGGAAAATGCTTGGGATTACGTAACTTGGATATGAAATGTTGTTTTGAAATGTAATCAGAAAAGTGTTTTGATCCGTAATGATTTTATTTCATATTCAAGTGCTTCTGATATTAAGGATACCATTAGCATTACCATATTTGGTCATCGAAAGTTAATACTATGGATGACTACAGCATCTGTAGCACTTAGCTCAGCAATATCTAATAGAACTCAAAACTGGCACACCATGAATCAAAAGCGTACCTCCCAACATAGCTTTTCTCCTCTCGTCTACTATCGGCTTGAGGTAGCTGGTTCAAATGCAAACATCTTACCTTTCCTATCCTTAGTTGGCTCCTTGCACTGGTTCTTATAGTGTCCAATCTGATCACAGTTGAAACACTTAATCCTTTCTTCTTAGCGGCCTTCTTTCCCTTACCTGTTTAGCACTCATGGGCATAGTATCCCTTCTTGTCACACTTGTAACAGACCAGTTCCGCCTTTCCTTTTTTAGAACTCTACCCTTCTGAGATGCTTTCTTATAGAAAATCTTTCTCTTCTAACTCTGCCCTCCTTGAGCTTCCTTGGCCTTATTTCTTTCAAGGAAAGCCTACATCTCTTCAGTCCTTAAGGCTATCTCAACAACAACATCACTTGGATCTGTAGTATGATGTAACATGGCATTAGCAAGCTTGGGCTTCAACCTCCTAATGAACTTCTCATTCCTCTTAATCACATTATCGATCGTAGCATAACCATATCTTTCTAGCTCCTCTATCCTTGTCGCATACTCAAGCACATTCATATCCTCCTACTCCAACTCGGCAAACTTCCTGAGCAGAGTGGACTTAGCAATCTCTGACATAAACCTTTCCTGAACCTCCTCCTGAACTCAGTCCAAGTCATATTTTCCTCATTGACTCCAATTATCACACTGTTCAACCAAAACAATGCTACCCGTTGTAGCTGTCTAGAGGCGAATCTCCTTTTTTTGCTCATCGTTGAGCTCTTAACTCAGCGAAAATCCTCTCGCAATGAGGTAGCCAATTCTCTACTTCAATTGCGTCTTCAGTACCAAAAAAGGGCTTTCCTTCCAGTCGAGCATAATCTCTACTTAAAATAGCATAGTTAAGCACCACCAGAGCTTCTTAGTACCCTCCTCCAACATTTCCTCCAACTACTCCAGCTTCAATTTCCGTCTGCATCATGTTGACAAAGAACTAATACAATGCTCCCATGTCCACTTACGGGAGTCTAGCGCCCACATTTGCAGCTTATGCCTTACCTTAGTTCCTCCTCGTACTTGGTCTGGAATTTCCATTTGTTTTAGTGCTTCCCCCACCAAGGTTAACTCTTCCACATCTAGCATCCATATCTACATTCGAGCCTTCGTAAGATACAGAAAAATAGCCTAAGAGAGATAGGAGAATGCAGATATAGCATATACTTATATATAGCAAATACAAGTATTTTACTATAACCTTATCTCATACCCCGATCTTTTCTCTATTTGCTTAGGATTATGTTTTCAAAATCATTTTAAGTTTAATTTTTTTCATAATCCTATGCTCTGATACCAAGTTGTAACATGCCCTATCATGAGGCCCAAAGCTAAGCAATACAGATACTGCAGTCATCTATAGTATTAACTTTCGATGATAAAATATGGTAATATTAATGGTATCCATAATATCAGAAGCACATAAATATGAAATAAAATCATAGATTTCAAAAAAAACAACTTTTCTGATTACACTTCCCAAAACATGTTTCAAATTCCATTACATAATCCTAATCGTTTCCCAAGTTCAGATGAAATATAATTATTACATAAATACACCAAGATCAACATATGAAGATGTCTCCTTGGATGACATAAACTGTCTTAATACATCACAGTGGAATAAACAAAAATAGCAACTCCTACATATAACTAACATCAGCCTCTTGCTAATCTCTGTAAGCTTTATTCGCCCTTCTACTAAACCTGTAAATCCAAACTCTTAATCTACTCAAATTAATTTTGAGCACCAGAGAGTTTATGAGAGAAACAAAACTTCAAGCCAGACATAAAGCCTGGTGTGAATAATACAGTTACATCTCGGTTTACTGATATTAAGTGAGACCGCGCCGCTTAGCGTAACGGGTTTTCCCTCACTAATATCTCTTTAAAACATATCTTTTTGCAAATCAAAATCCTGCAAACAAACTAGTTAATCAAACTGATTATATCAAATAATAGCAAATATCATATATCCTAAAAAAAAGGTAATAGATGAACCGACTATCCGAAAAAATATAGTTTTGTCTAGCTAACTACTAACCTTTGGCTGACTCGGGCCTACCAGACAAACTAGACAATTATCTAACAACTATTAGACATATTTTGTACAGTCTATCCTTAACTTACTTCTCCAAAGGTTACCTGATCCTAATGGTTTTTCGAGCTTACCAAAATCCTATCCTTCTTATATATATATATATATATATATATATATATATATATATATATATATATATATATATATATATATAACTTTCTATGAGTAACCATCATTTAAGTATTACATGTGACTAAGCCCTACACATTGGAATTTTGGACTAAATTAGCTAGGGGCTAATAGCTAATGTACAGGGTGCGACCCAATACCAATCTCATCTAGTATACAAATATCTGAGTCATTTTACTTAGGGTTAACTACCCTTTAAATTTTCCTTGAAAACCTTTTCAAAGTGATTTAACCCTTTAAATCATACTTATACAAGGAAAATGTACCATTTACTTTACTCAAATCTCTTTGCCATGTTATGTGCTTTACCCAAAACATTGTTGATGAAAACATTCGAAACCTTTGTTTAAAACCTATAAACAATCTCTTTCGAAACCATTGAATGTACCCCTTCCAAAACCATTGAAAATACCCCTTTCGATATAAGTAAACTACTTTACCTTATAACCTTAGGCCTAAAGGCCAAAACATATCTTTCAAAACTGTTGACAATAGCCCTTTCGATAACATTGAAAACATCTTCTTCAAAAGCTTTATAAACCTTAGACATCCTCTTCTAAACACTTTAAATATGCCTTTCAAAACCATTGGAATTCTTCCATTTAAAAACCAAGATAAACCTTTCGAAAACACTGGGAATCACCTCTTCAAAACCCTATATATATATACCTTTCGAAAATGCTGGGGGATCTCCCCATCGAAACCTTTTCTTGTTACCTTTCAAAAGCATTAAAGCATACTACTTAAAAAAAACCTTTCGAAAGCATCAGGTTCAAGTCAAAATATAATGAACAACCTTTCGAAACCATTGGAAACTATTCCTTTTGAAACCTTTGGGTTTAGCTTTTAAAATATCAAGAAGGGTCTTAAAATAACTAAGTTGAAAGCAACTCTTTCGAAAGCAATTTCCTAAGTAAAGAAGTGGATGGTGTCGAAACCCATCTCTTCGAAAGCATTGGAAAAGTAGGTCTAACTTTTAAAACAAAGGGACCCTTTCGGAGGCACTTCTTCGAAAGCTATTAAGGCGGAAGGTAGGGGTTTCGACCCCTTCGAAAGCATTTACTTAAAAAAAACATAACATATTTCAAAAGCCTCTTTCATTTAAAACTGTTTGACCAAGTCGAAAGTTTACCAAGTCGAAAGCTATCTTGTTCGAAGGATAAGCAGGCATGTTTCCTTTAGAAAGCAAAGCAAGGCTTCAACCCCTTCGAAACCCCTTGTTTTGACCCAATACCTTTCGCCTTTGTCCGATATACTACATACCAATTTTTTGATCCCATGTGCATTGATTTCGACTGAGATGGCGACGGAAGTATATGGTCGAATGCTAGGTGCCGAAAGTGGAGAAACAACAGAAATAAAGTAAAATTGATTTTTATCTTTTAAAAGTAATCCTTTTCAACTAATCTGCCTTATTTGTCAATATATGATTGGTTGCCAATTTTCTTTTTCAAAATCTTTTCTAAAAGTGCTGCCGAAATTTTGAGGATAAACAATTAGACCGATTTACAAAATACCCCTTTTTCCTTTTATAAACATATAACATTTAAATCCCATACATTGAATAATTTTATATACTTATTAAAACACTTTGGAAAATTCTACAAAAATTCTCATAAATCATTTTTAGTATATTCTAACATATATATATTTCCGACCCAAAAATAATATAATTTAGCCGTAATTAATTCAAAACCCAATTAACCCATTTTCTTCACTAGAAAAATAATAATAAATCCACATTAATTAAGAAATTATGAAACTTGAAACTCTTCTCTAAAATATCATCCGTATATTAAAATCCCAAGGCATATGGATGTCATTTGATAGGTTTTTCGATTCAAAACATGTCATAAATATAAATAAGCATAATTAATTAACAAGCAATATATATATATAACACATTCAAAACATGGCAATATACTTGCACCAACATTCGGATCTGATTCTAGACACCGAAACATAAAAAATATGAGATGTGACAATTATTCACCTTTTGGTTTGTTAAGGATTTGAGATTTGGTCTTGAATAAGTTTGATTAAGCTTTCTCTTTTTGATTTTTATCTTCTCTTCTTCTTACTTCCCTTAATGGTGGTTGACCTCTCTAGGTTTAGATTTCAATTTGTGAACGTGTAAAATGAAATGGTACGAAGGCTTAGGTTATATGAATATGACTCATTCCTATTTTACCATTATCTAATTTCCCCTTCCTATTTCATTTTAATTCCATTTACTTCATTAGTTTAACTCGGCATGGCTACCCTTTAAATTATAAAAATATCAATTCCTTAACCAACTTACATTATTTCATTTAATTTAACTAATTAAACGTCCTAAATAATGTTACTCAAAATTAGGGTTATTACACTCAGCCAAAAGACAAGCCTATTCTTTGTTTACTTATTCATTGTTTTCCTTTTGTTTACTCATTTTCTATGTTGTGTATACATGCCTAATTCTATGCATTCACCTAGCAAAGTTCGGGGACACTTGAGTCGGTTGACAAAAAAATGGAAATAAACACGACAGATATACATCTGTGTGAACTATAGCAGGAAAGGAAAACTCAACACATAACATGGTAATAGAAATAGTTGATTCAAAATGAAAATTTCATTACATCGGTGCTTATTGCAAAGTTGAGGGCCTCGTTCGACCTACAGGCTATTACAAAAGGATAATAAAGAGTGGGTTATCTATTTTTCGACTCGAGGGGATGGAAGGTTCCTAATGACTTGGCAATTGCTATCTACTTCTCCACCTCCATCGTAGATTTTGTAGGTGGTCCATTGGTGCACCAGTTAGAGAAGTAAACTTTTCTGGAGTTAATACACACGGAAGAATCCGTCCAGCAGCAACCATCTCTTCTTGTACCTCTCAGTGAACTTAAGCATGGTCTTAGAGAGGAGAAAGCTTATGACTAAGGGGAGATGGAAAATTAGCATCTAAAATCATCTTCAACACAGTCGTCAGCCTACCGTTACACTCCCCCTTCATGGTAGCATTCACTGATCCCTATTGCTCCGGGGTTCTGTAGGTCAAGTGTTGTTGAAGGGACCTTCTAAACTCATTAGCCTTCTTGTGGTTGGCATCCACCTCTGCCCATAACTAGGTAAGCTCCCCCTTGATCCTCTTATTCCCCTGAGCCTACTCCTTGGTGGTAGTATCTCTGGTTGTCTTCACCATGTGCCTTGCCCCTTCAACCTTATGAGCCCGCCTTTCAAACTCTGTAATCCTTCCCTCCACCTATTAGTGAGCTACCGACTCATGCTCAAACTACTTCCTTAAAGCCTACAGGTCTATGTAAATGTGAAGGGTGAAAGGTCCAGCTAGCAAATGAGTCATGCATGACTAAAAATACGATAAAAAGTCTGAGATCCCTTACCAGAGTCCTTTAGTTGGTCTTCCACCACAGCCTTAAAAGAATGAGGGCCCAGCCAAATTTTTACTAGCTCGGTCGATCAAGGCCTTTGAGGCCACCTCATCTAATGACTGCATAAGCATTTGTATGCTAGCCTCATCCCTCTCCTCGACAATTTTTAGAATGGCTGAACTCATAATCCCAAACCGAGTGCCCTTCGGTAATGGCTCGATCGTGTCTTCCTTCCTAAAAAATTTAAAGAACGGATCTTCGTCGGAGTCTTTTGACTCCACTAAATGGGGCCTCTTGGATTGCACCCTCTCTAAGCTCATAGTGGCCCCAAGTGGGTGGGTAGCTTCTAATAAAGGTTGTTACTATAATGTAAGATCAATTGTAAGAAAGTCTCGACCCCTAGAATGGCCTTGCTGTGAGGTTAGTATTGTCTATAGATGTGCAGTTACAATGCATTTGAACTGTCTCGGTGACATTTCTTGGGAAGCCCTCTAGAGTTCGTTGTATTGCGCAAAAATTTAAGCATCCCACTTTAAAACACAAACAAACAACACAAAACACAAATTACAACTTCCATCATCAGGCTAGTCCCCGACTGCCACCTAACTAGAGGACTTTATGCTGCTATTACTAGATCGAGCCCCATTGGCAGTTTTTTGTGTTGGGGAGCATGGTGTGTGTTACTTGGTTTTGAGATCGACGGTAGGAGGGGTCTTGAAGGAGTAGCCCGTGCTCATTGGCGAATCTAGGTCTTGTGTACACCTTTCTATCCTCACAGCCTTAGCATCCTAGGAGTGGTAGAATAGATTGAAGGCCATGCAAAATTACAGTCAGGGACCACCACGTATTACAAAAGCTTCAGGTCATAAGCCACCCACTTAACATCGTTGTGGCTAGGGTCAAACTCGGTAGCCTCTTATTCAATCACACCATTGGACATAGAAGCAATAGCTTCTTAATGCTGCCCTCGTGAATCTTGATAGCTACCCGGTTAACCATAGCTTCACCCCATCCTATAGTCTGGTTCATCCCGGGTAACTCCTAGCGGTGGAGGTTCTCATCCTTTAAAATCATGGCCAGATTTCTATTTGCGTTAAGCATCTCCCTAATATGAATAAGATATTCTTCATAGATGACCATGCTCATGCCAACGCCGGTAGGAGTTACTGTAACAAAAGGATAATGCTATTATCAAATGAACAGTTCAAGCTAATAGAATTTTTTTAAGAATGGAGGGTATTGGGGATATTAAAGGCTCGCGTTATAAGAGTCAAGTTCATAGTCGTCGACACAAAGAAGAATGGTCTTAATAGCCTGCCACCTTGCTTGGGAGACCAAAAATTAGGTGTGGGGCGTGGTTTGTCGATTACTTAAAGGTAGTAGTGGTTACCGGCTGGGATCCTTGTCCACTTGTATAACCTAAAAGCTAACCAGATAAGGGTTGTTCGCCTCTTGGATACCCAAGTCTTGAAAATAATGAACAGCCCAACCAAGAGGCTATAGCTATTTAGGTAGAGCTACTATGATGCTATTTGGTAAGAATTGAGAACTGGATGAAGAAGGGATAGAGGGGAGCATCGCTTACTCTCTATATATGTAATTGATAATACATATTGTTGCATGCCAGTGGTCATTGTACAAATTTCCTAATCTAAGGGGAAAGGTAGTTTAGTAATATTGACATGACTATTGAGTTTACAAGTGGTCAAGTCAATGCCTTACTTCGACTGATCAACGTTGATTTCATACGGTGTTCGATCGACGTCGTACTCAAGGGGAGTTCATCGATGCAACAGTGATATTCAAACCATCAAATGAAAAAAAAAGTAGTAGAAAGATCAATGATGAAATCGCAGTTTAAGTCATAATCTTAACATTCAACTACATATAAGAGTTGAGCGAAGCATCGAAAACAAAATTGAAACAAGGAACACTCGCTGATTATGATTAAAGATTGAAAACACTGGTTGAAATGGAGAAGTTGAAAGCTTTTTTTTCTCTTTAATGGTAAAAATGTGCAAAGACTTGGTAAAGATTGAAGAGAAGAAGGAAAGAGGTATCTATAGATAGCTATAGCTGATTTGAGTTAGATATGAAACGATCTGAATTGTCAATGTTTTATCATTACTATCAAATTAACCGTCATGTATCTAAACGCCTACCGCAACACATCAAGAAACCAACTACCAATGCCAATAATACAAAAACACATGGTAGTAGCATTAAATGCACAAATGAAAAGTCCACCCCTGTTGTGCAAAAATTGCACAAATGCGGAAAGACAATAAACAGGATCTAGATTTGCCAATTTGAACATCACTTAATCTAGCAGCAATTATTCCATTACTCCAAATAAATAGCAAATAACTATAAAAAAAAAGGAAAAGAGACGCACAATATTTATACTGGTTCCACTATCATCTAGATAGTGTACGTCCAGTCCAAAGGAGAGAGATTTTATTACACTTGAGAGAATTACAAGAGATTACAAAATAAGAGTTTACATACCAAAGCCCCAAATTAGGGATAACAAGTAGAGACACTCTATCTGGAGATCGCTGGCTGAATACCAGGATGAGTTTACATTGAAATCTACCATCAATATATAGCCAATGTAAATTCATGTGAGTCATCAATCAAATTACCAAAATATGGTAATAAAATAATGGAGGCAAATTACAATGGTAACAAATCGCGCAAACATAGCAAGTAATTCATTCGTTCCAAAGATGGAAGAAAATAACCCAAAAGCAATGCGCTTACGAAGAACAAAAAATAATATGCATATCTTTTGCGTATATATTATTCCATAACATGCACATGCATATATTTCCTTGCCATCTCATTCAAATGCAATCCAATTATTTATGCATTTCCATAATGAACAAACGTGATTACTTTCCCTTTTGCATATTTGTTTCCTTCTATTTGTGATTTTGTATCACAAAAATTTAACACTCCACCTTGATGCAAAATCACATATTTCCAACACTTCACCTCGAGTCAAATTCTCTTCTGAACATAAAACTCTTCAAATCAAACTCTACCTTCAACCAAAATCTCTTAACAAGATACAGACCAAAAATGAATATTTACCAAATGGGTTCCGGCAATGCCACCCCCCATCACACATTGCTAACGAGCTCAGACCATGTCCCCGCCCGCTAACAAAATGTTGCAAATATCCAAAATCAAAAGAAGGTAGATATCAAAATAATCTCAAAGCAACCAAGGCCAAAAAATTCTCTCAATCACCAATCCAAATACAGAGCCAACAAATAAAAAGCCAACGGACATTACAAGGCTAATCCAAATCTCTGTATACAAGACAAATCTCTTTCCTTCTACATACCTTATCTGCCAAATAACAAATTTTCCATGGAAATTAACATAAGACTCTCACATCAACATCGAGCCATAAAGCAGATACAAGTTTCCAAACCCACTTATCTGCCAAACAACAAATTTCCCATGGAAATCAACATAAGACTCTCACATCAACATCGAGCCATAAGGTAGATACAAGTTCCAAAATCCAGATGTCTCTTCAACACAGTAAACTCCTTATCACCAAATTTCCAAGACTACAACGCTCTTCTCTCTCAACATAATCTCCTCTGTCTTAATCTTCTATATTGCACAAAATCTCCTTTTTTCATCCATATGAGTAATAGCATAATTACCACCAGATCTACCGCTCTTTCTAGAAGCCATTGATGCACAAATTTGAACAAATCGCCAAGCTCCGATACCAATCTGTTGTGCAAAACTTGCACAAATGCGGAAAGACAATAAACAGGATCTAGATTTGCCAATTTGAACATCACTTAATCTAGCAGCAATTATTCCATTACTCCAAATAAATAGCAAATAACTATAAAAAAAAGGAAAAGAGACGCACAATATTTATACTGGTTCCACTATCATCTAGATAGTGTACGTCCAGTCCAAAGGAGAGAGATTTTATTACACTTGAGAGAATTACAAGAGATTACAAAATAAGAGTTTACATACCAAAGCCCCAAATTAGGGATAACAAGTAGAGACACTCTATCTGGAGATCGCTGGCTGAATACCAAGATGAGTTTACATTGAAATCTACCATCAATATATAGCCAATGTAAATTCATGTGAGTCATCAATCAAATTACCAAAATATGGTAATAAAATAATGGAGGCAAATTACAATGGTAACAAATCGCGCAAACATAGCAAGTAATTCATTCGTTCCAAAGATGGAAGAAAATAATCCAAAAGCAATGCGCTTACGAAGAACAAAAAATAATATGCATATCTTTTGCATATATATTATTCCATAACATGCACATGCATATATTTCCTTGCCATCTCATTCAAATGCAATCCAATTATTTATGTATTTCCATAATGAACAAACGTGATTACTTTCCCTTTTGCATATTTGTTTCCTTCTATTTGTGATTTTGTATCACAAAAATTTAACAACCCCTGCTTGCATGCGCAAATTTGGTGGTCAAATTAATGCTTGATTTTCTTACAAGTGCTGTATAGGTAGGCCGGCCTAGTCAAAACCAGCTTGCATGTTGGCCTGCGTGGTTCTAAAAGCTTGCATATTAGAATGCGTAGTTCTAGGAACCTGCACCTTTCTCGAACTGCTTGGTTCTCCATGAAAAAAGCGGCCCGATTGACACTAATACACACATAAAACATACAGTGCCCATGTGGTCATCAATAGGAAACAAAACTGTAGCAGCCTGACATGCAAGAGAGTCCTCAATAGTTTAACAACATGGACGATGGCCTTGCCCATATTTCGAACTACCCAAAAAATGTCTTCACACTTTCCTCGACAAGGTCGCTCTTCTTCCACCTCGACCACCCACATCTTTTGAAGCTCCCTTATCTTGACACGGCGGGCTTTGGTTGCATTCGTCTAACTACCCTACTAAAAGAAGCTGTGATTGTACAATTTCTCTTAGAAGACTAGTACATATTGTAACGTTCATTTGACAAAAGAAGCACTATGTGATAACCAATCTTCATCCTTTGCTGCCATGTTGACTAAAGCACTGTTGCACAACCACTCCTTGATCCCATGTCGCCTATCCTTGACCGAGGCATGCTTAAGTACATATCACCAACTGGTAGTCATCTAAGCCATACATTCCAATTGGTATCTTAGCTGGCATGCGAATGAATCAAGTGCCTCGATCAATAGGTAAGAGTGATTTTCAAGTTTTAGCAGCAAAATCTCAACCATCGAGCTCAAATTACAATAATTATAAATACAACAAACCATGCATTTTTACAAGGATCGAACATTACAAGCTCCCAAGCACTAATTTTCTTGTTATTTTCTCTTGTAATCCAAGATATTGTAAGGGAAGCAAAGTCATAAGGAAATCTCAATAGTGGATGTAGATCAACTTAGATCGAACCACTCTATATGTCATGTCTTTTTACTTATTGTGCATTTAATTTCTATTTGTTTCATTTTTAAATCAGGGTATTCATGAGTAATCTTTGCTAGTATTAACTCTCATAATAATTCCAAGATTAGATAAATTTTTAATCAATAGAATTCAGTACGAATTATATATGTATGATCCAATGTGATATGGATAGAAGGATAAATCTATGTCATACTCAGTCTCCAAATAGTACATCATAGATTGTGAAAATCTTTTACTCTAGATTAAGATCGAATTTTAATAAGCATTCTTGGTATATTGTGGTGTTTTAATGTAATAATAAGATATAATGCATGCATAGATACCATGAAAGCATTCTAGTGCCCCTTAGTTATATATGTTGGGTGTTGGGTTTCCCGCTACATTATCTTAACAAACTATATCATAGATTATGATGCTAGCAAATTATCATATGCAAATAATATATATATATGTATGTATGTATGTATGTATGTATGTTTAAAATTATATATAAAAGCATGCACACTTTCATGCATACTGATATAAAAATCTTCTTAATTTGTAAAAATTATATCAGCATAATGACTAATTAAATTAAAAGGCACACTTCAAAAGAACCAGTTTGGTTTGAAAGTGAGACCTTATAGTATGTGGGGAACCATTGTCTTGATGCTTTAGTTTTATTAAGCAGGAAAATAAGAGTAGGATGGTGTTGAATCTCTACCTTTGATGCCCACATGCAATGAGTTGGTTTTTGTATGATCGTAGAGATACTATATCAATAGTTGTATTAGGGGGCGATGATTCTGTGCGCATGGGAAGTCATGAAAATTGGATACCAACCGAATTTTACATATACAAGGCTGTAAGTTAGCATGAAGAGAAAAGCGAACTTATTATATAAGCTACTAGAATAAAGGCAGAAGTTGCATCTAAATTTAAATTTTAGGCTTTTAGTGATGTCAAGTTATCAAAAATATTATGTTCGAAATAAGTCTGAAATTGCATCAAAATATAACTAATGGTTGATACATAAAGAAAGAAACATCATATGTTAGTGTGATATATGCAACCTTTTGGTTTATTCAAGCTATGTTAAGATGAAAAATGCATACCTTTGAAATTTTGATTCATGTAAAATTATCCAATTATTTAATACTGGATAATAACTTTTTATCAGATTGATACATGCCTTATAATTTTTTTATACTCAAGGTTTAATTATCGACAGGATTTCACCAATACTTTTGTAACCATGTTCAATATGTGAATAGTTAACTATATTTTTCAACATATATAGCTAAAGGTAAAGATACCTTTTAACATCTTTTTGGATATTAGCAAAGTCCAAACGAAAGATAAGGTTTTCTTATGCATTTTCAATTTGCAGTCTAATATATTTTTATTGCAGTGGTTATTTAAATATAAGATTGGCAAAGAGAACAAATTTAAGTGCGAATGACAAATTTGTAATAGATTTATTCATTGCAAGTGCTGTTATTTTTTTTTGAGTTCATTTTTTATCGAATAATATCTACGTATTGTTGTGCCATAATGGTTTGAATGTATGCTATATATCACATGTTCCAACTATTATTCACTAGAACTTCTTATGTTATTATTAATTGAGAAACCAAAAATGTCGACAATTCTTTCATAAATATTTCTTCTTATAGTCTTAATATGCTTTGATTTATCTATAAATGATAAAATTTATATTGCTGGATTGCCATTATATGCCAAATATTTATATACAAAAGCATGAAAAACAATAAGAGATTTCACCTTTTAATTGTTCCAATGAATCGAACAAAACAAACACATTGCTCATTTGTAAAGTAGTCCAAATAACCTAATGATTAGATGCATATTCACGTGGACGTGCATACTTAATCATGTTAAATAAAGCATTTTATGTACCTTACTAATAATCATATCATAATCTTTATCATTTAATAACCAAACTTACATATAATTAAGCCATTATCATCAAAATATGGTTATCGTCATTTAAGTAGCAAAAACATACAAAATTAGAAATAAATAGATTTGAATATGAAATGGAGTTAGTATTACTCACCTAAATAAAACCTTGATTAAAATCTTATCTTTTGTGTTTAGAAATGAAGTTGAGTTATTTCCCTTCTCTTTAGCTTATTACTGGTGGATTAGATTCTGTTGTAATTTTTTCTTATAAAATGAAAGTGAATGAAGAGATTGACATGGATTTAGGGATATAAGGGTTAATGATTTTTGCTTGCACTAGAATCAGTCCTTGTCTATTCTTATTAATTCCTTAACCCCTTAATTAAAACATTCCCTTTATTCTTTTAGTCCTTTATGGATGAATCTAATTATGATAATTACCATGGTCCCAATAGTTAAGTGATTCGACTTTGGTGCGGGAGGTCACAAGTTCGAAATTTGCATTGTGTGATTCAAAAATATATTGACAAAGTGATTTGTGTTATGTTGTCCCAGTGATATATTGTATCTAAGTACCATTTCAAAAAAAAGATAATTACCATGGTTCACTTAATTAAATTTTTTGAAGTGTTACACACTTGATTAATCAAATTTCCCCTTGAGTGATTACTTTAAGTAGTATTTTTCATTTATTATTATTTATTTAATTTAATATCATGGCACTCCCAGGGTGTTATAGATACCATACTAAAAGATTTAGTATGGAATACTAAACATCTGAATGTTCCAATGTGACATAGAGTTTTTCTTTCTAAGAAAGACGCCGCTTCTACTAATAAGGAGAGATAAATTATATGTATAATTTTTTATGCTTTGACAATAGGATCAATCATGTACGCTATGCTATGTAATAGGTCATATATCGCTTTTGCATCCAATATGGTTATTAAACAAATCCCAGCAAAAACCATCTGGTAATATTTTATGTCATCCTAAAGTATTTAAAAATACAATGATTGGTTCCAAATATATAGAAACAACAATCTAATTATGAAGGGTAGTCAAAATAAAGCTTTTAGGTGAATCGACAATGGTAATCAGCCCTGATTTTTGCATTTATCCTTAAGGGAAGAGTCGTAAGTTGGAAAAATTCCAAATAAGAGGTTGTGGCAAATTCGATAATGGAGATATAGTACATCGCTATAAACAATGGTTCAATAGAGGTGGTGTGAAGAGTGATCCCCTACATTAATGGTTCGATGATGATGTATAATGACAAAAATGCAGCAATATGTATTATCGAGGAACCGTAAGCTCACAAATGACTAAGATACATTCTTCGTAAGTTTTACGTGATAAAATAGTTTATTAATGGTGGACAAGTAGTGACCAAGAGAGTAGATACTAAATATAACATTGCAAGTCCCTTCACTAAGGTTCTTTCTCGGTCTAATTCACGAAGACTAATTGAAGGTATGAGCATGAAGCACCATAATTGGCCCTAAGGGAAAGTAAAAGATTTATAAAGCTAGACGTGTGACGTAGGGAAAATTCTATAATTTATTATATAACTTAACTCTTGTAAATTAATCTTGTTTGAAATAAAGTATACTTTTGGTTTTGTTTTCTTTTGTATGTGTTATTATAATGTGATATAAGTAATGCTCTAAAAACATTTAATATATACAAGAGGAAATCCTTTGGAAAAAATATTTAATCGATTTTAGTTACAAATGTGTTTGTAACTATGCGTACTGAATCGTGTAGTTAAAATAGTTATTAATAGATGTTTTGGTCAAGGTGTATCGAGAAAAGGTTATCGGTATATTCATTGAGATTAGTGTAGTAAAACTTCTCGTATGATGAACAATGAATTACTCATATCTATTAGAGACGCCAAGGTGTTACATACTTGTAATTATTTTGAGCAATCACATAACGACTTATCATGAGTATCCTATATGTTAAATACAACTAATCTGAAATAAAGAATCTCATGTGCCTATGTGTAGTAGTCTGCAGACTTAAGAGTGTTATAGATCTTGCGTCTACACTATACTTTGATTGTGATGAATCACATAACATGGTGCTTCTGTTATGGCTATACTTGTGTTTTCCTTGGACCACATGAAGTAAAATACTACATAAGAAATGGTCAATCCCTTCATCATGGAAGGGTTAATTTCACTATAATTGGTAGTTAACTTCAAGTAAAAATATCTGTCCAGAGTAAAAAATAAAACTAAACCCATAAATGTCATTGAATTGACCCAAGGACTTCGAATTTGTGCTATGCGATCAACTACAAATATTGCTAGAGCTTTGGAACATTGACCAAACTTTAGATATCTCAATGATATGGTGACGATGGAAAGAAAATATGCACGATATATTTTTAGTTTGGTGTAGCTGTAATAGATCAGAAATATGATTTCATATAAATTATCTGTAAGCAATTGAACTCATGTCCACTTTTCAACATAGTCAGTACATGCTTTAATATTTAAATTATTCAATTATTACTAAGGGCTTAGTTCATCCCAGGGAGTAATAATAATATTTACTTGCATATTTCTGAATTCAGCTTAATCAGGTTAATGTATTAAAATGTAGGAAATTAATACGAATGTTGTATGAATTTTCATGGTTTTTTGAGAAATTGAGCGTTCCTTTTTCAAGGAGAGTACTCAGTGATTTAATTTCTATACTTGAAAAAGGAGCTACCAATAAGCCCTGTGGGAAGCTTTACTCCATAAACCCATACAACATAAAAACCCTAAACCTACTAACTATAATCCATAAAAAATATAAAAAGAATGATCTAAAGATGAAATAAACTCTCGAAAGATGCAATTATAGAAAATCCATAATATCAATGCAATAACAACATCCTATCGATAACAGCGATACGACATAAGCAATCAATGGTGTCAACATACCAACAACAACGTATCAACAACAACAATCAATAACAACATCTCATCACTAATAGAAATACGACAGATGCAAATAACAATATCAACTACAACCGACAAACACTCAATAGCAGATGTTTGACCAACACATATATATGTGTGTGTGTGTATATAATACACACACACACACACACACATATATATATATATATATATATATATATATATCTGTGTGTGTATCTGTGTATGCTAAATACATAAACTAAACTAAAATAAGGCAAGTAAATGAAATTGGCTAAGATAAGATGAAATACTAAATGTCAACACCTACCAAAGCAGAAATAAGAGCATCATAATTGAACCTAAGTAAGAACATATTTGAAATGTAAAAATCTAAAAAATGCAATATGCCTTAGCCTATAAAAGCAAAAAAAAAATAAGTAAAATCATTAAAGAAAAGAACTAAAAGATGAATCATGACTAAAGTTAGGTAAGCAAAACAAACTAAGTAGAAGCGGATGGGAAAGTAAAGAACTGAAATATACATCGCAGCTAATCCTAAATAAATTGAACAAACTGAATAGAAGCAAACGGGAAAAGTACGAAACTAAAAGACACATCACAACTAACCATAAATAAACAGAACAAACCAAGTGGAAGAAAATAGAAAAGGTAAAGAAGTGAAAATACAACATAATTAAGCCTGAAAATTTATAATAAACTAAATAAAAGCATATATGGTCAAGGAACTATAACATCCGGCCTTTTTGTACGTTTTAAGCAAACACACATGTCAACTCAAACCATACAGAGGGGCGGATTTTTATGGGGTAAATAAGAAAAAAGGGAGAGAAAAAAAAGAAAAAAAAAACAGAATCTTGCAACGGAATGACAAAATATAATAATCAAATAAACAGTTCATGAAGCTGTATTACAAAACATTTGATTATACTTATACAACACAAATCAGAGTTACACATACCAGAGAATAATAAATAATGCAGCGGAATGCATGATGCAGTGAAATATAATAAATAATAATACAATCTTCATCTTTGTCCTCTAGAAATAAGGTCTTCAAATCCTGGAATGCTCAGGCTGACCCGAGCGAATTGAAAAGACAAAACACTCGAGTCAGAACTAAAAGATCTTATGTAAGTTAAATCAATGGTAAATAAATATGAGTGTAAATGGTGTCGGAGATGTTTACGGGGTTTCGCATCTCATATCTAGTGTCTAACGTGAGTGCAATAGCTTAAGAGATGTTCGGAATTCACATCTCCAAAGGATCCATTAAACTATCTACTATGTAGTACAATACGCTATTATAATAGTGTCTACAGTAAAGTAAAGTATTAAAATAGCGTTAAGGTGGTACTCTTATCCCCCTTAACACATTTTATATATTCCCATAGTCTATACGATGGCGTAAGCTCCTCCGTAAACTAGAGGTTTACCCAGAAGACGCCGCATAAAGGAGGTATAAAAAAAACTCGTAGAAGGCGCGCTAGGCTATGTGAACATGGCACACGAGGTAATGCCAGGGTAAATATACCATTTGCGGATCCAGACTAGTGGTAACGCATAGCAGCTACTACCGCCCACCTCGGAACACACTCCCAAATCAAAATCGAAGGGTAGCCACCAAAACAATCATAAATCATAACATAATATCGACGAAGTGTTCCCGATTGGAGGAATGACCTCACTTGGCCTGGCGTAGCTCCTGATTTTAGTCACATCTAAGCTGACTCACGAGAGTCAGGGTCACGCCATACCTTATACAAAAATCGTTTGCCAAACCATCCTACTTCATTTCTGGAATCTCCACCATGTACACAGTTGTTAAAGTGGTTTTCGGTATTAGCAGAGAGTATGACAATATCCGATCCCGGTCTCTTTAACAACCAAATGCTTATTTCACACCGGATGGTTCTTTTACATTTCAAAAGTAAATTCACAATTTATCAAAATATCATATTCTCAAAACCATAATACTTTTGAAATCTTACTCAGTTTGAAATCATATTTACCTTTCAAATCATATCGTTTCCCAAAATCATAATTCTTCCAAAATCATATTTCCAACACAGGTTAAATTCTTACTTCAAAATCATCATTTTAGTTTATTATAACATTTAAATCCCAACTTAGGTTATAACATCATTTAACCTTATTTTCTTTTTAAACCAATTAAATTGAATATACGCTCTTCCATGTCACTTAGTCTGGAATCTAGAATTTAGTTTAAATAGTTATAAATAGTTAAAAGAGTTATAAATAGTTTAAATAAATTTTCAATAGTCAAAATACTCTAGAATAGTTAATATAAATTTAAAATAGTTAAATAGATTTAAAGTAGATTTAATATAATTAAAATAGATTAATTATCTTTAAAATAGATTAATTAGATTTAATATAAGTGAAATGGTTTAATAAGTTTTTAAAATAAATTAAATGGGTCTAAAATAGGCTAAATTGATTTAATATAGTTAATATAGGTTAAAATAGTTTACAAATTTGAAAATCTTAAAATTTGAAATCTTAAAATAATATAATTTAAAATATTTCATTTGAAAACATTAATTTGAAATTTATATCAATTTAAAACTATTCATTTAATTTCAACACATTTAGACCAATTTCGATTTCCAAATCAACAAACCAAATTTCCCCTTTCAACATAAACTTGATTTTCCAAAAATACTTTAATTTATATAAATCAAATTTTACTTCAAAGTATCATTTAATTCCATCCAAAAATTAAGGATTTCAAAATCATTTAATTTAACCAATCCTGTGTCCGTATATAATTCTCTACCCTAGGGTCAAGTGATACAGATATTTATCATTTCAATCCGCAATTTAATATCTTACGGTTATATATCATTTCAAACTGCAATCCCGAATGAAATAAAATCCATAACAAACTTGCAGTTTAGAATAATACAAAATACAACATCTATTCATTCAATATCAATAGTCAAACATCCATTACAATCATCATCCAAATCAATCAATAAATATCAGTATAGAACAGATAATCAATAACAAGTATTTAACTGGCAATATATATATATATATATTCAATACTAAATTAAATAACGATTTAATTTAGTAAATTCTAATTAACTGAGATGATGATTCAAAAACAACCATAAATAAATTTCTAATCACATCATAAATTAAATTTAACAAACATAAGAAATTTTAGAAGTTGCAAGTGAGTTAAAACACTCACCTTTGGATTTAAATTGAATTTAAATCCAAAATAAGCCCCAAATTTCAATAGTCTCATAATTTGTCCAAACTAGCATCAAAATGTCCAGAATTTCGATACGATACCAGCAAAACAAACAGTGTATGAATCCGAGCTTGTATGAAAAAGTTGTGAAAGTTAGAAGATTGAAAAATTCTGGTCCTAGGTTGACTTCGGGTTCAACTTCGGTTCGCCGCCTCAAATCCCCGGTGCTTGCTCTGAGTTTTTTCCAAAACGACCCCGAGACCCGAGTCATTTTCTTCCTCACCCGAAGTTGCTATAGGGTTTTTGCCTCTGAAACCGGAAGCACGACGCGAAGTTGATGCAGATCCACAAAAAAACTTTTTTTTTTTTGAATTTGAAATTAGGTTTTAGAATTTAGGAATTAGGTTTTATCGGCCATTGGAATGAGGATTTGAGAAGGAGATGTATGTACAGACAAATGAAAAATAAGGAGTGGCTAGGGTTTATAACGGGTTATTTATAGGCAAAGCTGAAAATAGAATGAACGGACAAGATTTGATTGAACGATAAACGACCTGAAGTCCGTTCTGCCTCCGGAACGAAAATGGGTCGTCCCATATATCAAAATAGATGTTTTCAAATATTTTAAACCCAACGGAACAGGTTTCAAGTCCTAATTTTATCGTATGAAGAAGTTATGTTAAATTTAGTTCATTTCAAATTGATTTCAATCAATTTAATTGATTTCTAGGCGTTTCGAGTCCGTACGATCAAAGGAAAAGTATGATCATTATGAAACTTGAGATCCTATAATAATTCGCTGTTATGGATCTGATGAAACTAGTTTTGTCGAAATCCGAGACAGTTGCCAAAATGGCTATATTCCTATTAATTAAATATATTATTATTAAATTAATTAATCACCTTTTAATTCAATATTTATAAACCAGCCAATTCATCATTTTTAATCACTTAGACCTTTGCCATAACTTAATACAAGTTTATATAACAATTCAATGTTGGTTATAACACTAACTACAGTGTTCAATTTCCCTGTAATCAAATCTAATTTATTAAAATTAAATTTTAATTTATTGTTTTAATTTGATTTTCAACCTTTATATTCAATCCCAATTATAAATCTAATAATATAGTAACCATTTGGTTTACATTTCATTACATTAATATACCCCTGTTTCCATCTTTTATTTGTATTAACTATTATATTTCCTTTTTATTAAATTTTTGTCAATTTCACACATTAATTAAGCTTTTAATCCAATTAGTTATTTTATCTTAGTTCCATCCTTTTATTACATCAATTATTACTTTATGAATAAATTTACATTCTATTTATTTACCACAACCACACTTTCAGTTATTGTATTAAATCACATAAGTGTAACATTTATTTGCATTTAATTTCAATTGATTAAATATATTGATAACAACAGCAGTCGCCACCATTACTACATTTTAACACATATAAGTTAATTCTTTACAAACAATTATTACAACAACTCACATTACACTACACCTATTCCATTTCCATCCATTACATATTATTTTGTTAATAAATCAACTTTTAACTTATTAATTACCTTTTATATCCCACAATAAATCAATGCACACATTTATTAAAATTTATACTCCCAATTTATTTATTCATCTTCATTTCATTCTTTTTATTAAATCCCTTATTACTCTATGAATAAAATTTAGATTATTACCAAATATTACCTAAATTTACATTAACGTAATACTTAATTACATTTATTGCAATTGGTTTCAAATTTAATATAATAGGCTAATTAAATAGGTAACGTATATTAATTATTACCGTTAACTTTAAATTACACTTATAAATTCATTATTTACACACGAATGTTACGATTCTTATATAATACTAATTTTATTTAATTACCATTAACTCTCTATTTCATACAATAATTAAATATTTACATTTGTTTTTTATATTCAATTTTATAACCAAGTATAAAAATTTACATTATTTTTCATTGGAATTCCATTTCAATTATTAACAATTAATTTTAATTACCATTGCTACATTTTATTTTAGCATTCATTTCATTATTAATTTACAAAGTTTTTATTTCTTTCCATACTAAATTACCAAAACTTATAAATTAAACAAATTATATAGTCAAAAATTTAAGGTTCATTACAGTCAAGGACCAAATGCTCAAGTGGCAAGTGGTATGATGCTCAAGACAAGGTTTTGGAGATCATAGGTTTGAACCGCTGAGACATCAAAATGAGTGTTCTGCAAAAAAGCATACATGAAAAGCAAAAAACCGAATGTTGCAATAAGAACAACAAGAATTTGGAACGAAGTTAATTTCCTGCTAAAAGTGGAGAATTTGAAGAGTCATCCTTAAAAACGTCAACTAAAATAGTACTTAAAGCATTGATATTTTTGCTATTTTTTTAAAAAAAAAATTCCTTTTGCGTTGCTGTAAACAAGCTATGAAGCCCCATCCCGAGGCCCACATTAACAAAGGGTATTACTGGGTAACACTGTCTGCTAGTGTAGAGAATAGGGCTAGATAGAAGTGACCATCTATGGCCTTGTATTAAGTATTTATTGGATATGTCGATCTACTTGAGATAAAAAAAATGGCATTTGTTGACGTATTCAATAGATATTAGCAGACAGTATTACCCAGTAATACTCTTGGTTAATGTTGGTCTCGGGGTGGGGCGTCACAACTATGACAAATGTCTCTTAGACAAACATCCCCAAGGTCAAATGACCCGAAGGTCAAAACAATCAAACGGACAAGTCGGAAATTAACCGATAAGATAAACGCACGTGTCTCATTCCACGTGTTTTACCAAACCGTTTATTTCTCCTTCTCATTCGCTCGAATAGTGCATAAGCGTGATATCTATATGGAATTTACTTTATTAAGAAATTCCTTAAAAAAACATCATTAGCCAATTTATAAATAGGGTTAGTTATCCAATTATGACAAATAAACCAATAACATAGATCAAATATACAAAAGGAATATTAATATTTTTAAAAATTCTTTTGTTTCACTCAAACCAAATACACCAACAAGGAATAGTGAAAATAGTATCTAACAGAATCCTATGAACACTGGTATACTGAAACCTAAAGCTACTCCAATAAAAGTCATAATTAAGATCATTATTAAAAATGTTAAAACTATAAACTACTAAAGATGTTCAAAAGTATAGAATTACTCAAAGAACAGTCATAATATAAATGCATAACAATATCCAATCCAAATTGAAAAAAAATACATTTTTTATCTATAAACAAACTCTTTTTCTTTAAAACTTCAATTGCCTTTATGTTTGATGTAAAGTCAATTGCATGTGTAACTTTGCCTTAGGCGGTTCATTTATTCCAAATGCACTTGAATAAATTTGGTTTAGTACTTAAAAAGTTTAGAAATTTATAAAACAAATCGGAAGAGAAATTTTTACTACTATCCCAACATCAAATCCAAGTATCACTTTCGATATCAATATTATAAAATTCTAATTTCATACAAAGTAAAACAAACTGAGTTGAAGTAATGCATGCAAGTGCATGATTAAAATTAAATTCCTATAGAAAATCATTACTACTTCTAAAAACTTCAAAAATTAAAGCATTCTTAAAATTGCGAATATAAAAAAGTCCCCTATTTTCCGCTTTAAGAGGGATAACTGACATTCAACAATCATGCCTAAAGGATGTGTTATTATCCTAGAGGACAATGTAATCAATCCCAAGTTTAAATATAAGGAAATTTTAATTCATACACCTTAAATTACTATACATGCACCAAAAATTTGCTAAAATCAAATATATATCATTTTTTATTTAATATACAGTGGACATACTACAAAACTATCCCTTATCTCATTTTACTAACTTTCTCTCTTTCATTCATTACTCAAACTAAGATTCTTGAATTCCTTAAATTCACTTTTGCAAAATTTCAAGTTCAAATCCAAATATAATAAGTGTAATTCAAATTTATTTAATTAACTATATGTAGGAAAGTGAATTAAATTTTTGAATATTAAAATGTTAAACTATTTAGATTTTGATGTCAAGACTAAACTGATTTAATTTAATTAAAAGATAGAGAAGAATTTAGTAGTACGTTAGGAATCATATTAATTTTAATAATGAACTTTAAAATTAATTTTTATATTTAATTTAATGTTAAAATGTTAAAATTGACTATGCATGAATACAGCTTGAAACTTTATAAATATAATTTGATATATGAAAAAAAAATTAAATTTGACTCAATTGATGATGTATACAAATTTAGTTACTATATGAAAGAAATTATATTGATTATATTACCAATTTTTGATTCTTTAATATTGAATTTTATTTGATTTTTGTTCAATATGGGCAGTTCTATCATGTATTTTACCAAAAAATTATGCTGTAGATAAAACAATTAGTGGTGTATAGATAGAATTTTCCTTAATATAACAAAAAAATTAAAATAGATTTCCAAAAGTGAGACCAACTATTAGTGTTATTAGATGTATTGTAGTGTAGGTTAGAAGCTCCCTTATAAAACATATTTGAAATCATTTCCTTTTAAATATGATTTTCATTATTATTATTAGGTTTTCATAATCATTTTCCTAAGAAGAGATAAGATTGTGTAAATTTATTATTCCTAAACCACCTTCTTATTTTGATTTACAAATCATTTCTCGACTAAATAGACAATTAATACAACTATAGGAGTTTTTCCCGCTCTATAAAAAATCTCTTCTGTTTTTATCTATTTAATTGATTAGCTATTTTCGAAAAAGGTAAAAGGCATCCAATAGACGGGTAATGTCGATAAAACAGAATTTATTAGAATGATCCCACCCACTCTAGACAAAAATTACCATTCCAATTAGATATTCTTTTATTAATTTTATGAACTATGGTTTTAATCTTCATGCTTAAGTTTAGTTGGTCTTAACTACATTGAAAACTTCATAACTTTAAAATTAAATGTAGTAACAACAAGATATACAATGCTTTCGAAATCTTAGAACATAACTCTCGTCAAAATAAACTTTTAAACCGAAAATCATTTCAAAGCTATATAAAATAACTTAAGAGCAGTAATATGACCAACAAATGAGAAGTAAAAAAGCATAGCTTCATCTGCAAATTGAAGGAGCTAGAAGCCACAACTCGTAATATCATTTCCTAAACTATCTTGGACCCATTAAAAATTGATATGTTAATAAACCTAGCACATAGTTAGTAGCTAAATTAAAAAGTAGAAGTGACAATGGACCATCTTGTTTAAGTCCACGTTTGGATTGAATTTTATTTCCTAAAATAACAGTAACTTTTATAATCGATTTTTCAATTTTAAGCAAGGTCATAGTCCATCCTATCCATCAAGCATTAAACCCCTCGTTAAGAATAAATCTTTTTTTTTTTGTTAATTCATCAACTAAATTGATTTATAAGTACTGCATATTAGTAAAGTAAATACATAAGTTTTTAATCAGTACAACCACCAGGACCTCCAAAAAAGAACCCACCATCAGTTCTTACTACAGTATAAAAATCAGGCTTGTCTGTAACTATTGATCCAGGTAAATCAGCTTTTATTCCCTTTTCATTCTTGTAATAAACATATGCATCTGCTGCTTTTCCATTCCCTTCTGCTGCAAAATGACCACTTCCCATAGGAGGGGTACAATCGCCTTTATAGAATTGTATAGCTCCACCGACATCAACTCTAGTAGCATGGTCCTGTAAGTTATTGAAGAGAGCAGCTGGATAATAGCCTATCGGCTTATTATAACCATCTCCATGGTATATGTACCATTTCCCTGTTGTATCCCATGCAATCTTGAAAGTGAAGTAATATTGCTTTCCCATTATACTGAGAAGACTGTCTAATGACACTTCCTGGATTTAAGTCAGCTTCACTGCTTACAACAAAACCTCCACACTGAAGATTATAACACCCGGTGTACTTATATCCATCTGAAGTCCAGGCTACAAAGAAATGAAGTTCGTTATCACCGTACAATTGTGGATATACGTGGCATCCCACTTGAATGGCATTGTATGTCTCCCTTGGGCCACCAGTTCCTGTGGTAAACCAAACAGTGGTTGCACTCATTTGGTACCGATTGACAGCAGGCTGATATGTATTTAACTTTCCAAACACTTTTTTTTTAACAGGAAAATATATAAATATCGAAAATGGAGGAGAAAGCCTTCCTCCAGAGGCTTACGCAAGAAGGCGAGGCAAATGGAGAACAAAAACCTCCCAAAAGATACAGCAAAAAGAAAAAACAAGATAAAAACCAAATCACAGACTCAAAGCAGCCATGAAGGCCCGGACAACCGCCCAAAAACATGACAATAGCCCGCACACCCCCACGCCCACCACAACCAAAGGTGTAGGCCAGTCCACCCAACACGCCACCAAAAAGACAGCAACAGCAAAACCAATCTCAGAAAGATCCAACGAATCTGCGAATCTGCCAGCACCATCGAGCACCGGCAAGTCCACCGCCCAATGGTGAAGACAGAAAAAAGAATAGGAGACCACCGCTACAGAAGCTAGAGCTCTCAACCACAAAAGAAAGGATAGACTGCTGAGCGGAAGAAAACCCAAACGCGCAGTCCGAAATGATAACAGAAATCACCAGCGAAACTAGCCTAATCCAAAGCCGGACCCAGAAGACAGCCCAAACCTGAAACTAAAACAAGAAGCCAAATTAAAATAAAAAGGGGGAGGGGAACGGGTAAGGATCGGGGGGAGAAATCCACCACCTGACAGCAGAAAACTAGCCGACTCCCAGTCTAGCAGCAGTAGGAGAACAGGAAATCGACAGAAGTTCCACTAGCCGCCCAGAACGGTGGCTCATGGGACCCCTAAAGGGTCTACCCCGGAAAGCCAGGAAGACGTCACTCCTCACACGACGGATTATGGACAGCGGATCCATAGAGATGCTCTCTAAGGTAGCCTTATTCCTCGCACACCAGACATGCCAGCAAATGAGACAAGGAATCAACCGGAACACGATAGACCGAAGCGATTTCCCAGAACTCCCAGCCCACCAGGAGTTCAGAAGATCAAGGGGAGAACTCTCAGTAGTTCGAACACCGATTAGATTTCCGAAGTAATTCCAGCAAGCTCTGGCCGAGAAACCACCGAAAAACAAACGGATCAAGGATTCTGTTTCACCGTTTTCGCAGCATCTACAGCGAGAAACCGTAGGAATGCCGATCTTTTGAAGATTCTCGTCCAGTGGCAATCCATCATGTAGCAAACGCCACATAAATAGAGATACCCTGGGGGGAATGCGAAAATCCCAAATAAAAGAAAATTCAGGGCGGATGGGGGAAGGAATTCTGATGGAGGACCAAGCTTTCAGAATCGAAAAGGAAGAGCCATTCCATCCTGATAAACCGCCGTGAGAATCAGATAAAAGCTTTACAGACTACATGTGCTTCCAGGTCTCGCTAGCATAGGTAGGAGTGCCCGAAAAATTCGAACCCGCAAGTCTGTGGTACTTAGCTCGGAGGAATGAAGCCCATAAGGAGTTTTTGGCGCCAAACCTGTACCACAACTTACAAGCGAATGCCGCACAAAGGTCTATGGGGTTACGAAGACCCATCCCTCCTTCGTTTTTGGGACGACAAATCACGTCCCACGACACCCAGTGGTGTCGACGGCCGTTGTCCTTGCTTCCCCCGAAGAAAGAAGAAGCCAGAGACCGATAATATCTGAAAAAAGAGGAGGTAGGGGTCATAGTCGCAAAAATATGAGTTCCCATCGAGTCTAAAACAGACTTGATAAGAACAAGTCTGCCTGCTTGAGAAAGAATGGACGAGTTCCAGCGCAAGATCTTCCCCCTTACTTTGTCGGATAAGGGGTCGAAAATAGCGTTAAGTTTTCTGCCCCGGTACAGGACAATACCAAGGTAAGGAAGGGGAAGGGAAGATTCCTTAACACCGGTGAAAGTCTCGATCCAAGAAGCACGGGACTGAGACATGTCCTTCGAATGGACGAAGCAACATTTGGAAGGGTTAACGAGTTGGCCCGAAGACCTCTCGTATTGATGGATGAAGCTAAGAAGCCGCCTAACAGAGGAACGACTGCCGTTAGAGAAAATGACAATGTCATCTGCGAAGGATAAGGAGGAGATGAGAGGGCAACCCCTCGGGATCCTAAAGCGTTGGATTTGACCGTAGATGGTTAAGGATTGGAGCCCGCGAATAAAAGCCTCTGCCGCGATCACAAAAAGAGACGGCGAGAGAGGGTCACCTTGACGTAAGCCCCTCCCAGCTTTGAAATACCCATGGGCCGAGCCGTTAATGAGGACAGAGAACCAGCAGTTGGAGATGAGCCTCCACACCAAGTCTATCAGGGCCTCCGGAAAACCGAAGGACCTTAAAACCTTGATGACGAAAAACCAGGACATGCGGTCGTAAGCCTTTGCCATGTCCAGTTTGAAGACAACATTAGAACCCCAAACTTTCCGTTCAATTTGGGAGATCAGTTCCTGGGCTAGAAGGACGTTATCAGAGATAAGCATGCCCTTGACAAACCCTGCTTGAGACGGAGAAATGATACGCTCAAGGAAAGGCTCCAAACGGGAGGCCAGGATTTTAGAAATGACCTTATTTGAGAAGTTGCAAAGAATAATTGGCCGGAAATCCGCACAAGTCTTTGGGTTATCGCACTTAGGAATGAGAATCAGATTGGTGGAAGTCCAACCTGCGGGAAGATTCCCACCAGAGAAAAAGGATTGAATGGCAAGACAAAAATCAGCCTGGATAATAGGCCAAGAGCACCTATAAAAGACACCATTGAAGCCATCAGGGCCACTGGCACTATCCTTGCTGAGGGCAAAGACACAAGCACGGATCTCCTCTGAGGACGGGAGATCCGCAATCCTGGCACCTTCTGAAGGGAGAATCACCGGAGGAATGAAAGCTAAAAGGGCCGGGTCTGTAACCGAAACAGATGGAGAGCCCAGAAAGGATTGGAAGTGGGATAGGATGATGTCTTTGACTTCCTCAGGCGACGAAGTCGAAGAGAGATCAGCCCTCATGATCTGTCGAATCGTAAGAAGGTTATTCTTCTTCCGAATAGAAGAGTGGAAGAATTTGGAATTAGCGTCACCCACGACTACCCATTTGACCCTCGCCTTTTGACGGAGGAAGTCATGCTCGACACGCAACTCCGAAGAGAAGGAAGTTTGGGCAAGGGTCCACGCCTCCTTGTTGACAGCCGTCGGCTCCTCGTCAAGCAAGGATTCGGCTAAGATAAGCGCCTCTTCGGCCAAACGAACACGATCGAAGATATTCTTGAAAACCTGAACGTTCCAAACCTTAAGGCAAGCCTTAAGACGCGAGAGCTTTCTCCCGAAAGCAGCACAGGGGGAAGCTAAAAAAGGATCACTCCAAGAGTCAGAAACCACCTGAAGGAAAGAGTGGTGAGATTTCCACATACTCTGAAACCGGAAAGAGGAGGGCCCCGAAAGCGAAAGAGGAGAGCAACGAACAAGCATAGGGGCATGGTCCGAGAAGGACCGATGTAGATGGGCGATTGAGAAGGAGAAAGGAAGACGAAACCATTCCTCCGAACCAAACACACGGTCAAGTCTAGAGAGAATACGATTCGGACCCTCTTGGTTGTTAGACCAGGTGAAAGCAGAGCCGACAAAGGGGAGCTCGGTTAGGCCAGAGGAGGCAATGAACGAGTTGAAATCCGCCATTGCCCCTCTGTTGATCGCCGCTCCTCCTCGTTTTTTCGCTTGGCAAGCGACGATATTGAAATCGCCACCTAACACAGAAGAAGAGAAGCCCTGAGAATCAAGAGCAAGAATGTCAGACCAAAGAACTAATCTCTCCGAATGATCACATTTGGCGAAGACTGCGGAGAAAAGGAAAGGAACAACAAAGGACGCAGACGAGCACGCCACCGAGAAAAGCCGAGGGGAGTCGAAAGCAGGTCGAATCGCAATAGATTTGGACCATAAAATCCAAATCTTACCCGAGACATTAGCAGAACCACCACCAAAACCTAAGGAAAAGACAATCTTGGAAATACCTGCTGGGTCAATAAAGGGTTCCAGAAGAGCGACCAAGCCAACAGAGTGTTTCCTGACAATGCGTTTAAGCCTAGCCACAGACGCATCGTTGCCGATTCCACGCACATTCCAGAAAAGGAAGTTCTCCATGAAAAGAGAAGGGAAGAAAACGAGCAGAAAGAAGCGAAAACATCTCCCACAAGGAAAAAGAAAACCACAAACTCAAACCAAATACAGCAAAAAACGAGTAGATCGATCGATCCGCTCGGACGCTGCTATAGAGCGTGTGCGAATGGTACGAGGGGTGGAAGGAACTCTCCTCTGTCTGCGCCTAGACGAACGAATGGTAGGGTCGGGCAGCGCAGGAGACTCCTCTCCCCCGGATCCAACCAAAGAAGCTAAGGAGGAACCACCCAACGAAGATGAAGGAGAAGAATTCCTAGCTAGACAATCTAGACGCTCATTGAGGAGCGCAATCTCTGCCTTACTCATCAGTGGAATGGAGATGGACAGAGAACACGACGAGGATGGGCGCGAGCACTCCGAAGAGCATCGCAAGGGAGAAGGGACCAAACGGTCCGAAGAGCACTCTGAGGGATCCGCTGGGAAACGAAGAGGAGGAAGTATGCGCTCCAATAGCAAACCATACAGCCAGGAGAACCAGACAGGCGACGGAGGGGAAAAAGCACCAGAGGTGGAAGCAGAGACTAGGGAGGAGCAACCAATGGTAGAAGCCACTGGAATAACCACCGAGTGACAAGAAAAAAGAGACGGGGGAGCGGGATAAGCGCTGAATGGAGAACCTGACAGTGGACAGAACGACAGACTGAGAAATGTGGACGAGCAAACAAGTTGCTTCCCAAGTTGCTGTGGGAGTCCTACCACTGCCAGACTATCACTAGTCAAACAGTCCCGCGCTGTGGGTAGGAGTCGCGAAACAGGGGTAACAGCAGAGCAGAACAACGGGGGTTGGCAATAACCCATACTGTCCGTATACCGGTCAAGGATGACCGCTATACGACCAGAGTCGGGACATCGCCCTAACCGACCGCTCCGGGCCCAAAGAAGTCCCCCTAAGAGACGAAGGTAAACCGGCATAACTGAAACACGAAAATAGAAGAATGTCACTGACAATAAAAAAAGCGTATCGTAGTGACACAACACTAGAGCCCAGCAAGTGGGTACTAGTCTATCTCCCCCAAACGGAGAGCAAACAAAGACACCATCGAAATGGCTACGGGAAGCATGCCTCGCAGCCAGAGACCAAAACCTCTGGAGTTTGCAGCTTGACAAGAGATCTCGGCTGGAAAAACCAAAAAAGAAATAGCGAACGGGACCTGACAAAGTACCCGACAGAGGAGAAGTGTCAGGGACGAAGTCAGGGAGCACACACAAGCATATGTCAGGGCTCAAGCAACCAAAACCACCAGAAAGGTAACCAGCATAATCTACGGCAGAAGAACAGAAGCAAGAAACGCTCACCTGCCAACAACTGGCAGCTCCATTCCTCCGGAAAGACGGTTGCCGGCGCATAGCAAAGCCGAGCTTACGAAGAAATGACAAAGCCAAAACAGCAACGAACTAGGTAAAAACCTTCTCGAACTCAAGCCGATCAAAGGACAAACCACCATCGGCATAAGAAAAAGCCAGCGACTTCACGCCCGAGAGACACCTGCTAGGCCCCAAAACAGACGGCCCGAGTGAGACACCTGGCAGAATACGATCGAGTCGCGAGGCAAAGGTGATCGATTCCTTTTCCCCGCAACCATCATCCTTACCAACGGCGCCAACCAAACCAAATACGCAAGAAGAATCCAACAAACCGACTGGAGCCTCATTCGATAAAAAAGACAGGCGAGGGACGAAACAAGAATTGACGTCTCGCCTGTCTGACCCAACCTCCGAGCCCACAGAACCGCATACTGAACCTGCATCAAGCGAGCCAAAGTTCAAGCCACTAAGGGGAAGAACCAAACCTCCCACCTCATCCCCGAAGTGAAGTCTCGGCTTAAATCAGGTGATGAAATCCCCGTTATCGCAAGAATTCTCCACACAGGGGCAGGAGGACGAGAAATCAGGCGCACCATCAACAAATGACAGCGGACCAGAGAGAGCCGCGCCTCGCACGGAATAAGAAAAACAAGGGGAAATCTCCATGAAAAACCCATCCACTACCAAGAATCTGAAACGAGACAGAGCCGCCGATTCCTTATGGGAAAATACGCAGATCTCAACCGAGCAAGAACCAGAAAAGCACACCGATAGAGGCGGGGCCACCACTGACAAAAGAGCGGCAGCCAAATCAGCGAAGGAGGGACAGGCTCGCACAAAATCGCCTCGAAAGTAAAAAATCCCCAAATCCATAGGAAACCCTAGAAGCAACAGCGAAAGATTGCACAGGGCTGAGAGGGGGAAGATCGCACCCAGAAAGATAAGGCGCAAACAATTTAACTCAGAAAAACTAAGTAGAAGACGGAAGAATCAGAGAGAGCGGAAAAAGAGAAATATCAGGAGGCCATTAATAAGACCGTTGCTTTTTTGTTCTGAATCCTGTTTGCGTTAAGAATAAATCATCAAGGAAAACCCAGTCTATTGGATCAAATGCTTTTGCAAAATAAATTTTAAAAGGGCACAAGTTATAGTTATTTTTAAAGTAGTAATTAATAAATTCTTAAACTACATCCACTCCTTTCATAATGTTTCTACCCTAAATGAATGCAGTTTGCATAATATCAAATAATTTATTCATATAAGTACTTAACCTATTAGCTAAACCTTTGAAATAATTTTAAAAGAGCATTTAATGAACGAATTAAGCCTAAGTCCTTAAGTTTGTTCGCCGGTACTTTTTTATGAAGTAAAATTACATTTGCAAAATCGAATCTACCTGGTTGTTAAGTATAATTATAGTATTCATTAAACTTTTAATTAAATCAAAATTTACAAATATTTACAAGTTCTCATAAAACAACATAAGAAATCCATCCCTTCAGGCAATTTATCACTAAGAAGATCGTTTATAGTCCTCAAAATCACCTCCTCGGAAAATGGGTTATCCGACTCATCTAAAATTATCCTAGTATCTTCAACATACAAGTTGTCTCATCTTGCCTTAATCATGCGACCTTTATTATTCCCAATGAATTCTTTACAATATTTAGTAAAAGCATTATATAGTTCATTTTGATCATAAATCTCAATGCTATTAATTAAAATCGAATCTATAGTGTTATCACGCTTCTTACCATTAGTTACTTTATGAAAAAAAACTTTGCATTTTTGTCCCTTCTTCCATCCAACGAACCCTAGCTAGTCCTTTTTTTCCACATTATTTCCTAGCTAAAATTTATTTATTGGCCACGCTCACAATAATTTTCTATTCTCATTTTTATTCTCAAATTATATCTGATAATTTTGCAATTTATGAAAATTCCATTTTTGTTGCGATAAGTATCTTATTTAGAAAAAAAGAAATACTAGAACCGGGATAAAGGGATCAATCAAGCATATATGGTACTTAGAGAAAATCTTATTTCGGCAAGACTTGAGAAGGAGTTACAACAGCAATCAGAAGGGTTGTAGAAACCATGTCCATTCTATTTTGGACTTGCGTGATTACTGTGTTTAATTCTTCTTTTACATTTGAAAGTACATTTTTCTATAAAATATTTAAATTTATGGATTCTTCTACAGAAAGTAGTTTATCTTTTTTAACACTTATGCTACCAAAAACACATTTATTCCGCTTTTTAAAAAATAATCTTAAATCCCTAGGCTTAATAACAAAAACTTAAGCAACCTTACGTGAATATTTATAATTATAAGTACTCATATAAAGACATTTATTAGTAACTAAATCCATCGAGTTACTTTCTAGCAAGCACATCTTTTCAAATCTAAATGTTTGATATGCTGCTTATTGGTTTTCATAGGTGAGAATAATAGGACAATGATCTGATTAAACATTTCGAAGTCCATTAACTTTAGTAACGGGTATTTATCTTCCTTTTTTTTGCTAATGAGAATCTATCAAGTAGTGCCATCGAATTTATTTCTCTAGTCTTCGGCCAAATTAATCTCCAATCACTTAGCAGCAACTCGATCAAGTTACACTAATCATAATTTGGCCAAACTTTTTCATAGTGAATTTTTTTCATGTTATTTGTTTATTTATTCAAAGCCTTATAATTAGTTATAATAATTATAAAGGTTATATATTGATTTAATTAAATTAATGAGCTAAATATACAACTAAATAATTAATAATGTGGTATTAACTAGACCCTAAATTTATAGTTGTATTGTTTATCGTATGACTGAGCAGAAAAGGAATAGGGAGGAGCTTTGTTTCATTAGGATATTTAATAAATGGTTTTCAAGAAGAAAAAGGAAGAGAATGGTGGGATTATGTTAGATATTCTCTAACCATTAAAAGACTATAAATCTCTATTCCTAATTTCTTTTCGTGTAATTCCTAACATAACTTCCAGCTTCCATTGGAGAAAATGAAAGCCTATAGCTCAACCTTACAAGTCAACCTTAGAGGAGGAAGGAGAAAGACTTCGAAGAGAAAATAACTCTTGGTACAAAGCTTAGTTGACTAAGTAGATCAATAAATAATTCAAATTTATTAAAATTTAATTTATGATAGTATACACATATTTTCTACCATGATAAAACCCTCATAATAATTAATATTCAAATCGAAATGTATGTTGAAACCCCAAGGAATAGAGGTGTAGTCGTTCTTTGTTCATACACACACATGTATGTACGTATGTAAATATTTAACTTTTTATTTGACAATAAGCTTGTAAATAAATATAATAATTTTTTAAAATATTATATTAACTTACACAGAGAGAGACATACACAAATACTCTATAATATATTTTTACACATGTTAATATAGCAGGATAAAACAAACAACTAGGAAAATGATTTTTATATTTTAAATGTGATTCTTTTTCCTTTTTCTTATTTTTCTAGTATAATGTTTTTCATATCTGCAGTAATTTGAAATGCATATTGAAAAACGAAAAACAAAAAATATCTACCGATGCCTCATGGAAGAACTTCCCAGTTGATATCCTGCATGTAATATACATGCAAAACGTGAAATCGTGTAGCAACAAAGAATTACATCCTCAGTGTAAACAGACAAAACAGTAGATGAGAATTCACCAACTGCAACAGCAACCATATTTACGCTTAAAAATCACTACTCAAATAATATATAAGTAAACACCACCATTTACAGTTACAGGCATGGAGAGAAAAAGTACCATGACGACAGCAACATAACCCTAACTTAAAAAGCATAATTAATGATCATTTGCCAAAAGCTGCCCATAAGCAGAATCAAAAACTAGTTACAGTGAAATTTCTTTAACCGTCTTACCTTAACCAGCAGACCGGATATGTTATACACTTGTACTTTTAACTACCACATGGTACGGACTAGGATCTCCCACAACAACAAGTATGGTGCTTCTTCAAATATTCACTACATCCATTTTCTCTCAAAGAGTAGGGTAACTTCCATTGTAAGGTTCAAATACCTAACGTACCGTTACCATTTCAATGATTTAAATTCAATGGTCCTTCCCTTTGCATTCAAACAAGAGCAGACCACAAAAAGAAAAGAAAGAAAATATAATAAAAGCAACATTCCTGTCAAGCCCTCCTCACTGATGATCTAAGTCCCAGTGCCTTCTTTGCCGGATATTTTTCCTTTAAAGGTGAAGTTTTTTCCACCTTAGCTGGAGATTTCTTTTTTACTGCTTTCTTCACTGGCACTTCCTTCTTCGTCGGAGATTTCTTTTCAGTATCAGCACTTGTAATGGTGGGTCTCAACAGTGGCCGGAAAACTCTTTTGTGTGGCTACTTTTTCCATGGCATGGCTTTCTGCTGTGACAGCTTGTATGAAAAAACTAGGGTCAGAGTTTGAAATGTGAGAGAATGGGAATGGAAAAACCTTGTGTATGTCATACCGAGCATATGTTACCAAAGCATACACAAAAGACTTACATTTTTGTAATGATTTAAGCCCTTGCTCTAAATCCTTCATGGTAATGGTAGTCAAAACATCAACATCACTTCACTTCACATCCAATCTAAGATCCAGATTCTCCAAAGCATTCACTAGCCATGGATTGACGAGGCCGCCATTCATTTTCCTCAAAATTTCATCCGGAACATGTTTACTTATCATACCAGCAATTGCATTTACTGTACACCTCTGATGTAGCTTTAATCCTTGCAAGTGATTGTCTTTCTCTTGTGCTTTGAATTTCGACAGCATAATCATAGCTATGTCTTTTGGCGTGTAATCCTCAAAATGAAAGACCTTGCCCACCCTTCTAGTAAAGACTGCATTTGCTGTGAATACTCGTTTCATTTCATTGCTGTAACCAGCAGATATTATCATTGTATCCCCTTTATCCATTGCTGCCATAATTTCTTCCAAAGCTTCACGCCCGAAATCTCCACCATTGTCATTTGGTGGCATCAGCCCATATGCTTCTTCTATGAACAGAACACCACCACGTGCTTTGTCAATCTGCAAAAGTCCATTCCATGATTGTAAAACAAATCAAATATTTAAGAAGCTATGTATAACATGATCAATTGCTACAGTGTTAAACAATGGTTGATTGAAGCGCCTTTTCACGTGTTTTACGCCCAGTTTCACCTATATACTGTCCAACCAAATCAGTTCTTTGCGCTTCTACAACTTTATCAGCAGATACAAGTCTGAGTTTATAAAGTAATTTTCCAACAATTTGTGCCACTATTGTCTTCCCTGTAAATTTACATGACACGCAATATGTGATAAACTTTCTAGATGTTAATTCTAGAGATGGTTGTGTTATTATACCTGTTCCAGGATTGCCAAGAAAGGCCATATGAATAATTTTTGGTCCACCCACTTTGATACCAAGATCCTTACTTCTATGAAATAAGAGTAGCCCTTTCATCCATTTTTTAAGTTGATTCTTCACCGCTTCCAACCCAACTATTGTAGATATTGTTTCATCAATCTCCTTCAATGTAGCATCTAACTCGTTTGCAGCATCTGGAATTTGTGCATCTTGTTTATACAAATATGCATCACTCTCCAATGACATAGGAGGCTTTAAGGATCCATTGATACCATGTTTCATCTCGTCAATTACATTTATGGTTTGCTGCATTTCTCTAACTGTTTCTGATAACATAGAAATTCAATTGAGATCAGTGGACATGGATATGATGTATTTGAGCAACAATTTAGTGGTGTCTTTGATGTTAAACCGATAGCTTACCGTATGTTTAATATATATGGCTTTTCTTTTTCAATTTTATGTAAGTCCTTCAAAGCTTCATTTTCAATGTGAACTAACAAAAAAGCAGTATTACTTGCGCCAAACCTGGCACCCATTTAAATATTTTAGTGCGTTTAATCAATTTTATCTTGTGATAAAATATTGGTAAAGGTATGGTGTTAAAAATGTAGATGCGCTAGAGCTTAAATTACCGATATTGAAAAAGAATAGAATGTTAATGACGATCAAACAGGAAAAAAAATCAGCTCCGTTTTATTCAATAAAAAACAGTATACTTTGCTATGTAAACAGCGGGAGCATATCACCTGGGCCAAATGCCCTCTGCATCGGTGTGTCCACCCCAGGTGATTTGCTCTAGCACTGCTCTAAAATGATGAGAAGCCACCCACTGATTGTCTGCTCTAAAATGATGAGAAAGCACAGACATTTCTGGTGTTAAAAAATGTAGACGCGCTAGAGGTTAAATTACCGATATTGAAAAAGAATAGAATGTTACTGACGATCGAACTGACAAAAAAAAAAGTAGCAACGTTTTTATTCAATGAAAAGCCGTGTACTTTGCTATGTAAATAGCACTGCTCTAAAATGACGAGAAAGCACCTACTGATTGTCTGATTTAAGTCGGTTATCTAACTTAACATTGCCTTCTTCTTATTATTTTTATTGCAAAAAAATTAAATAAAATAAAGAACATAGTGAATTTTAAAGATAAAACTATGTAGAATGTCTTTTGCCTAGCATTGTATTTAAGATTTACATGGACCCTTCCTTTATATGAATACTAGTGTGAACACGTGCTTCGCATACGGACTGCACTCAACCTCTTATAACCATAACATGTTTAAATGATTTATATGGTTCATTGATTAAGAAATAGTGATTTTTTTATCAATTTTCCAATAATTTTGCATTTTGTCTAAAACTTGTGTATAAATCTTTGAAAACAGTAATGCAGATAGTACTGGTCCTTGATAAACAATTGCAAAATATCGAGCAAAAATGATTTCAAAGATAAAATTTCCACACAATACACATATAAATTATACACTTATTGTGCGCATCACCTATTGCTTCATGCATCAGCTGTATTATATGTAACTTCATTTGTTAAGATATTTTTATTAATCATTTCCTTTAATACTTGATGTCGTTGATTCCATTTGCTGCTTCGGTAATAACTATTTATAAGAGCAGTGCAGGTAAGAACATTTGGTTTACACTTGACCATTGATCCAAAAATGCCAAAAGAAACGTTGACATGATTCATGAGAACGCAAGTGTTTATAATGATCTCATAACTTACTATGTCTAAGAACACATTATGCAGCATCATATTATTGTACAATGATAAGATTAGATGATAAAGAGATTTATTGCTGTTTTTAACGATTCTTGTGAAAAATATGCTAAATCTAAAGCATACATATTTTATGTCTGAAGTGTTGGAACTAACAACCATTATTCAACAATATTTATTTTAATGTGAAGAATATCATTATATTTCTTTTACAGTCAAAGCAAATTCAATATAATAAGAAGCACATAATTGTATTTAATACTTTTAAGCTTTCTGGTTCCATTTCTAATTCCATATAATATTGTTGTTGTATTTTGGTAATGTTGTATTTCACCAAACTTGACTGCAATTTGTGAAAGTAGAATCAGTGGCTGGAAATTTTCAAAACAATCAACGACATAGATTAGTTAAAATAAATAAAGTCAAACAGATTTAATAACTTTAATAATATGAATAATCCTAAAAACTATGATTTTAAAATTTTTATTTTTTTCTATCAACAATGGATATGATTGGAAAGCATATTAAATTTGAGATTTAATACTGATATCGATTCTTAAATCCAGTTAACATAGGAAAAGTAATCACAATTCAAAGTTTGGAATAAAAAGAAATTAAAAACGTGACTATTCATTTTCCAAAATATGAAGGTGGCATGTGTGCTCTTGAAATCTAACTCAATAATAATATTATAGTATAGATAGATAACTGCAAACTTAATAAGGGTGCATTTAAGAGCAAATTTGAGAAAAAGTTTGCCGACCTAATATGACGTTCTAAAGTATTAATTTTGAGAGGTTATGTTGAATGTATGGTTGGAAACTAGATTGTTGTACAATTCCAAATCAAAGAATGGCTGCCAAGTATTATGAATTATCAAACAATTAATTATGAAAACAGTTAGTATTATTATATAATAATTAAATAACTAATATAAATTATTTATATTAAATGGAATACTAACAAAAACCTTAAAAATAAACGCATCAAATGCAGTACAAAATTTTATTGATAGCTTGTCACAAGAAAGATTATTAAATCTAAATACAACAACCCTGTAATAAAATACAAAAGCAAATGCATCGATCAATGTTCCATGCGTAGTTTTGAAAACAGAACCATGATACTTTTTCAAATACCAGCACTGTCAGAAATAAATAATGCAGCGGCATAACATTTAAAAGATGCTATAAACATTATAGACTCTCAGAAAACACCATACATTCATAAATTACTTTATAAAAAATTAACAAATAAGTTTTTTGTTACCTGGAGATAGTTGTTTCCGGCTCGCAGTGGACCTTGAAGAGAAGCTTGCACCTGTGGGTTTAACGATTTAAAATCTGGGGTTTAGGAGCTTTTTGGTGAATAAAGCAGCGGCGCACTTTAGTTTTAGGTTTTTGAAACAAAGATGACGGCTCTTTATAAATTGACTAAATAGCTGTCTGGCGGTTCCGACATAGTTCAGGTATTTTTGGGCCAGGAAGACTTATGGCGCACGGTTGACCATGGTCCTGTATGATACACTTATTTAACAAACAACCAATGTTTCAAAAATGAAATATTATGTATTTAGCAGAAAAACACGTAATTGAAAATGCAAATTGAAATAACTAGTACAAACGACATATGTGAAGCTAAACATTTCAAATATAAAATAACTAATGAAATAAAGATTTATTCCACTTTTAACGATCGTTATTCTCTCGAAACATATAATAAGGGATAAAGAATTAAATATAAAAATGATTCATAATTATGTGATAAACAATATCGAATTGTCCTTTTTATCTTTAAATACGTAAAACTCAATGACGCTGCACAAACTATGAAAACAGGAACATACTTTTAAGCAATCAAAAGTAAAACCTAACTAAAGATATTATCTATTTCCTTACCTTATAATAACGCGGATAGCTACATCAACAACAAGGCAAAATAATTTACTACAAATATTATAAGTCTTATTCGGCTTATTTATATAAATTAATCAAGAAGATGTAGTTTCAGATGACTATGCAAAAAAGAATCCCTCATAGGAATTATTATTTTTATTTTGAAAGATTAAATAAGGACGTGCTTTATTTAAGATTTAAATATAAATGTGTAGAAATATATGATATAACAAAGCATTACTAATTTACAAACAGAAAGCATGGAGTGTGTAAATTTTCATACCTTTAGTTGAGTTGCTTCAAAATAATTTATATACTTCAATGAAATTGAGAACAAGAGAATAATTGTAAATAAGTAACAAACTATAAATGAAAGGAAAATTGATTATCGGTTTTTATAGATTGCATGATTTATCTAAAAAGGTCTTGCATTATTTAATCTAATATAGCCATATATTTGACATGCTCTTTGAAGTCTAATCCCAATTACGTTTGAACAATTCTACTATTGGAATAATTGGAATTGTCAACACGGTTTGAATACGTCTAAAATAATTGTAGAGTGAATTTATCACCTATTTTATTTAGGTGATTATATGGAATAACAATTTAATACTTAAAAGGTTGTATGTAAGGGCACTTTGGAAAGTTTACGGTTAGACTAAAAAATTGTGTTTCTATTCCAACCATTCGCATCCGTACATGTCGGACTTGAATTGCTCGAACTATCAGATTGTTAATTTATATTTGAAAAAACTCAGCATGTACAGTAAATCAATCACAGAATTATAGACACAGAGTATTACAACAATAAGCAGCGGAGTAGATAAATAGTTGTTCATGAAGCTACTATAAAACATCAGAGTCTGAAACAAAATATAACAGAATCTCGAATATAAATGAATCTGCAATACATAAGCAACTGACGAATCTGAACATAAATGACTGGAACAAAGTAAAATAACTGCAAGCTGGATAGATAAATCTTCAAACAAAGCTCCAATCTCCAAAGGTGAGTCTCAAATGCTGTGACACTCAGTCTGACCCGAGCATAAAGAAAAACACAAAACACTTAAGTCGGGATTAATATTCTTATATCAGAAAATTCAACTCAAGTGGAATGTCAACTGAAATACAAGTAACTTAAATGATGTTTGGGATTTCCATCCTCTAACGATCCGTGGAACTATCTACTATGTAGTAATATGCGCTATTATAATATGTTTATAGTAAAGTAAAGTATTAAAATAGCGTTAAGGCGTTACTCATATCCCCCTTAACACATTTTATATATTCTCATAGTCTATACAGTACCATAACTCCTCCGTAAATTGGAGGCTACCATAGGCACTCCATGGGTATGGTACAAACCAAACTCGTAGAAGGCGCAATAAGGCATGCGACACGGCACTCGAGGCAATGTCAGGGTAGATATACCATTTGCACTCACGGACTGGTAGTAACACATAGCATCTATTACTGCCCACCTCGTGACACACTCTCAAATCAAAGGTGCACCCAATCAAATCACAAAAGCAATAGAATGGTAATGAAGGAATGTGCCCGATCGAGGGAAAGACCCCACTTGGCCCGGTATAGCTTATGTTTTAGCCACATCAAGCTGACTCACTAAATAATTTCAACTGCCATATATTGTTATTATTTAATAAATATTATGTTCGACCTATATAAATAATTAAATAATTACATAACAATTACATATTTAATTAATTAGTTTTCTCGACCTTCTAATAAAAGTAATAATCAAATGATATAACAATTATATTAATTTTTCCATCAAAATTTACATAATTTATAAATTATTACATCCATATTCTAATCATTCACACAAGGGAAAACTAAGTATATAATAAGAAGGAACGCTGAATGAGCAACCTAAATAGCAGATAGATCGTGAGAGTTAAACCTAATGAATACAAATAGAAGGAAAATAATGGATGAGCATCTATTCAATGGTTGGTTAATAAAAGTTGGATCCACCATAGAAAATTAATCAAGCTGTCGATTATCCAACGCCTCACCATCGAATTCAAAGTATTTTTATTCAAAATCTAATAATCTTGCCCAATGTGGAAAATATCGCCTAAAATAGAAATTTTTTTGAAGAACCACGGGATGATATCTACGTCTACAAAATCTAATGATGTACATTATTAACAAAACTAGAAAGAACAAATCCACTTGACTTGTAACCATTTGAAATTTTTAACATTTTGAATGAGAATATTTAATTTATTTAGATATTCAAATTTGATTCGAATGTGATAAATTGCAAGAAAATCAACTGTTAATAAAACGACTTAATTTTTATTGATGTATTTTTATTTCAATATATAGGATTTTTCATAATTTTTAATTTGAAAAATAATATAATTATCGTTTGACGTATTTTACGGCAAACTTGATATTTTTAAAATTTTACAGAATAAGTTAACCAATGTAAATATTTGTTGTTAACTTGAAAATTTAAACTGAATAATATGGTAGCTTGTTTTAGTACCATAGTGATCGTTAAGCCTCCTTCGAATTTGAAAGGTTAATTTTTGACTTGAAAGTTATTTTAAGAATTATTTTTTTATAAGATTTAAAGATAATTATTATTTAGTAATAAGATTTAAAAATGCAATAACTTATTAATAGTATAATTTTAAAGATAATTTATAATTATTTTCAATCATGTTTTAAGTTAATTATTTTATTAATATTATTTTTAAATGTTATTCCTTAATGAATGTTTAATTATTATTTTAATGTTATTTAGTTATTGTTTTAAAATGCTTTTAATTTTACTTTAATTATTTATTTAAAATGATTTAACTATATTTTGGTATTTAATTAAAGTTATTTAATTATATATGATTTTAGTTATTTAATTATATTTATAAGCTTATCAATTATCACATTTAATAGTAGTTTAAAGTTAGTTAACTATTGTTTTAATAATATTTTAAAGTTAAATAATTATTATCTTAATATTGTCTTCAAGTTAACTTATTAATACAATAATAGTGTTTAAAATTAATTTAATATATTATTAATGAGATTATAAGTTATTATTTTAAATGAGATTTAATTTAAATAAGAAAAAAGGATGTTTAAATAATAAATTATTATTTTATAATTATTTAAAGTTAATTTAAATAATGTATGGTCCGTCAAAGGAACCTTATTGAATTAGAGAGCTATTTAACTAGTTTGTTAAATATGGAAAGATTTTATAGATGGTGATGGACTTTTATAAAAAAAAATCAATGATTTTTTTAAGGTTTGAAAATACGATGTTATAGATGGGGTTTGAGATTTTGAAAAAAATGACTATAAAGAATGTTATAAATTAATTTGATGGTTATAAAGAATTTTTTATAAACATATTGGAGATTTATTAAGAGACTTTATAAATAGATTTGGAGATATTTATAGTTAAAGAAATTTGGAAGGAAATGGTTGATTTCATGGCGTAATTCGAGGGGCAGTGATTGCCTACATTTTACTATGGATTCGCTAGGATGGCGACGTAACCATTGTGTAAACTGCGATCCATAATTGATATTGAACGATACATTCAAAAATCGTTTTTGAGAATTTTCAAGTTTTGAAGTTTTGAAAGCAAAATGGTTTGTGAATATACTTATACCATTGAAATAAGTATATGGTCATATTTTCTAAGTATCGAAAATATAGTTGTTTGTGAATAAACTTATCCTGTTGAGATAAATGTATGAAAGTGATTTCCAAGTATTTTAAATGTGATTTTAAATTAATGAAAGATTAAATTTAAGAGGCTTAGTGATTTCCGTGGGAAATTTAATCTTTGTTTGAGCGTTTGTTCATTTGACAGTTAAATAACCAACTATTAAATTTTGGCCTAAATATGTAATCCTTCTTAATTTTAGTGGCAAGGAAATATTCCGTACTTAACACTGAAGGATTTTAACTCTGAAATTATCTAGGGAAACACGGGGATTATATGGTTCGGTTACCATTGGTGGTGTAGGATTGTTTCACCTTAGGACGTGAATAGGGTGATACTAAAATTGATGTGGAAATAAAAATAATAATAGAAAGTAATGCAGTAAAAATCACACGTAGATTTACCCAGCTTTGGCAAAAAACTGCTTACGTGTTGTCCAAGGTTTCTACTAGAAATCAAGTAATAGGACGCTTACAAACACACGTAAACTTACGATACCCGCTACTTGATTAACTTAACTCTATGCTCAAAACTCTGCCATAAGTCAGTCACTAAGTTGCGAATTCTAGAACTGCAAAACCATATTACATAAACAAACTAAACTAGAGTTTGACTTTAAATAAAAAATACTAAAACAAATAATCCATAATTTATTTTGCATCCCAAAAGTAAAGAAATGCGGCCCATGTTAAAATATAACTTGAGAAAAAAATAGACGTCTCCATCTTCTTTTGTATACTTTCTTCGATCGCCTTGTTTCCTTGTGATTCTGTAATTAGGGTTTCTCAATTGAACCCGTTTCCTTGAAGTAGAAGTTCAAATTGTTTGCTTGATGCTTTCGTTCCTCAATTCGCCTTGCTGTGGCTTCAATGTCGAGTTCGAATTTTGCTTTGAATTGGTACGTGTTTTCCCCTTTTCGAATTTTTGATTATGCTTGACCTCAATAATCTGCCAGTGATGATTTTGGCTTCAATTTATAGGGAACGAAAGCCTATAATTACGTTCATATATTTGACTTTGAATTTTTCGTGATATTTGGCTCAACCATTCGATTTTTACTTGAACGATGGTGATGATTTTTTGACTTGTTCATTTGTTGACGTGTTACTCCATACACTTTTGATGAATTCGAGTTTTCTTAATCATAATTGAATTGTTCCATTCTTTTCTCTTATGACTTGTTCATCGGTTTCTTGAGCATATCATTTGAATTTGAGATAAATTTGACTTGATGAAGTTTGACTTATTAATCATGTTATCCTTTATGAATTTTTCTAAACATGTTGCTAGTTGTTGTCGAATTTCATAACCATTTCCTTGTATTCCTTTCACTGCTTCGCTGGGTATTACCATGTATATACATAAATATATGTATGTACATATGTGTATGTGATTGGCATTACTGCAGCTCCAACGTGTTCATGTATATAGCTTGATTGAGTTGCCATGTTGATTTGCTTAATCCCCTTGCACTTTGTTCTGTATCCTTGTATGCAAATATGCACTGTTCTGTTTATCTGCACTATTGCATAGTTGTTGTGAATCTGCATTTGTTCACTCGAGTCTGGTTGTTCTTGTTCATGGATTCATATGAATGAAGTCTTCAATGTTGTGTGTTCACTTGAGTCTGCACTGGATTTGGTTTTTGTTATTGCAGTCTGGAATTTTTATTTTATTGATATGGGTTGGTAAAACTTGGATCGCTTCGAGTTAAATTGCTAGTTGCTTCGAGATATTTCGTTTCCTGGTCTATGTTGCATTGTGTGGTGGTCTGCACTTACTGGCTATGTTTTCATTGTTCCATTGCCGTCTTTGTACTGGTTGGTGTTGATTTGCGTTCATATTGAGTTGTTGTCAATTTGTTTTGATCTTCACATGTACATTATGTTAAGGCCTTTTTTGTTGAGTCTTTTATCATGGTCTCGTTCCATTTTTCATATTGGTTTCCTCGTGCCATTATTAAATCTGGTCTGGTTGCACTTGCTCATTCATTTCTTCATTGTGTTCATGTTATCATGTTAACTTGTTTTTGAAGTCTTATTGCATGTTGAACTTCTTGCATGCTTCAGTGTGCATTGTACTGGTTTTATGTAGATTTGAGCCTTTATGTTTTCATGCGTGGTTCCCATGCATAGCTTCAAGTTAAATAGACCTGGTCTATGTTGCATCCCTTTTTGTCACATCTATTCTGTTTTGGTTCATGTCTGCATGTTGTTGCTTTATATGTGATTCCACTCGAGTCTATTTTGGTTTGTATGTTGTTTTCGTGTGCATTCATTTGAACTGGGTTGGCTTGGTCTGGTTTTGTTCATATCTCTAAACTGTAGTCATGTTGCACTATATGTGTGTGTAATTCATGTTGTTCAAGTGTTTTCGTGCTGTTTTGTACATCTATTGAATCTTCATGAGTATGTTCAAGTATAGTGTGGTTGCATTTCAGTCTTGTTGCAGCCCTTGTGTTCGTGTGCGTATTTGTTAACTGTGTTGATTTAGAGAACTAGTTGTTGGGTTCTGATATCCTCTATTTGCTGTTCATTTCCATTTCGATACATACATACATTTATGTATGCATGTATGTGTGTGTTCATGTAATCTAGTTTCATGTTGATTTGAGTCTGGTTTGGTGCACTTTGGTTTTGTGGTCTTGTTTTGGTCGAGCATTTTCACTTGAATTGAATCCAACCTAGGCTTGGGTTTGACGTTGTGCTCACCTGTCCCTACAATTGTATCAAGCAAGTGTATATTGGTGTGCACGACCTCGTGGCATGTACATTGATATACTATGCATGTCACAGGTTTTTCGTGTAAGATGAATTAAAAGAAAATGATGACGAACAACCTAAATAACTGAGGCAAACAATATTTTCAAACACACACTTTATTGTGCAATGAAAAATAATTTTTATATTTTACTGCGTCGATGTTTATTTTGCAGATAGTTTAAATACTGGATCTAAGATGAAGCAGAGTTCAAAATCAAATATGAGTGATGAGTGAATATATGTAGTGAGGTGAAAACTGCAGAGTGAAAATTGTGTTGTAATTTAAATTATACTGTAATTAAAAATGTGTAAATGTAGTGAGAGCTCAAATTTGTACTATTTGAATTTGTAATAAAATATTTGTTTGAATAAAATATTTGTTTAAATACGAATTCTGAGTTATTTATTTTATTCAACAAATATTTATTTAATTATGTGAAAAAATAAAATAGTACAATAACAAATACATTTAAACAAATATATATGTTTATTATCATCAAACAAAAATCATAGGCGATTGTATTCTACAATCTCTCCCTTTTGATGATAAAAAACATATATTAAGATTTTGACTCTATTAAATGTATTTGGTCTTGATCAATTCCATTAGCTCCCCCTATTTAAATGCTCCTCCTACAACAACGATCCCCCTTCACATATGTATGAAAATTATGCAAATAAAATAAAAAACAAATGCAATGTGCCTAGATGAGAACATGCTATGCAAATAGAAAATATGACTTATTTACTAAAATCTTACCTTCTCTCTCCTCCTTTTGTTATCTACAGAAGAGTAACAGTGTTAGAAAGAGTGTAAAATTGATGGACATTAATACAACATTAATATCTAATCGAGTATAAATATTAGATTTCAATAAAAAATCAAACAAAAATCATAAATACTTTGTTAGATGCATATACCACTTTAGAGTGATAGGGGTGATATTACCATAGAAATCCATATAGTCATGTCCATTTATGGTATATTTATGATAGAAATTCAAATAACTACTAACCATACATAACCGTTAGGACTTTTAAATGAGATTAGTAGTATTTTCAATTTTTATTAAAAAAATGAATTTCAAGCATCTTCTAACCACGCATAACCGTGAGGACTTTTAAATGGTATTAGAAGCAGCTTGCTTATTTCAGTCAATTTTGATATGTGTTCAATATATGCATAACCGTGAGGACTTCTAAATGAGCATGAAAGCACATAATCAAAGATTCCAAGTAGTTCATCCATGCATAACCGTGAGGACTTTTAAATGAGAGCGGATACTTTTGGATGATTTTATTGCTAATTAAAAAATGAATAAATTTCTGTTTAAATACGATATTTTGACATACTATATTGGATTTTGATGAGTGATTGTTGTAGAAATATGATAGGAACAGAGATGGTCATGAAATTTTTACCAACCAAAGTTATTACAAAGTTTGTTTGCATTTTTAAAGAAATTTACTAGGTATACTATCTCAAGTCATAATGTATGATTAAGATCAATAATCATCACTTTTTTTCCAATCACTATTTACCTTTTCGATAATTAGTAGGGAGTCAGATTAGTAAACATAGGCATTTAAGATCAAATCCAAAAACATAAAATCAACTTTCTAAAATGCCTAAACTGAGATAAAGTCGACAACAACTATTTTCTAGAGGGGGTTTTGTAAAAATGTCTTCCAATTGAAAATCGATTGAAATGAAATTTATGCAGATATTTTCTTTGATGCAACTAATGAATGTCCCAACATAAAACACATTCCACCAGTACTTTTTCCATCAACTAGACTACCAGCATAATCTGCATCTGAATACCCCTTTAACTCAAAGTTATCATTGGTTAGATACCATACACCAAACCATGAGGTGTGCAACAAATACCTTATAACCCTTTTTACGGCTTTTAATTGAGTTCCTTTTGGATTTGATTTAAACCATGCACATAAAAAAAAGAAAAAATAATGTCTGGTCTAGAAGCAGTAAGATAAAGAAGTATACCCATGTGTATCTAGAGTAATCATCAACTAATACAAAACAATATCTCTTACCATCTAAGCTTACAATATCGTTAGATCTAAATAGATCCATATGAACGGACTCTAGAATCACATACACTAGCTGATTGACATCAGTTTATGGTGTAGTTGTTCAACATATAATATATCGTTGTCGTCCATTGTGACTATACCAACTTTGTATTTCTCTAGGTTAAGGAACATTGAATCCAAGTACCACTTTTGTTGTTCCTTAGACTGCAAACACACCTACACGAGGAAAGATTTTTGTAACCTATTTGTTTTTATAGGTCCACGATTATTAGTGACAAAAATTTTTGAAAAACAAGTTTGCGTAGAACCCAGACAGTCTATGTTTGTTCTTTTTGGCACCTAAATTGGTTTGATTCTAAGGGATTTTACATTTCGTGCCATTAGGAACTCAAATTGGTAAGGTTTTGACGTGTATGAATCTATACTAGCAATTGGTGTGATTGTGTCCAATTTTTCTGCAAATCATGCACTTGGAGTTTACATGATTAGTTTCACTTCTAACTCTTTCAGATTGAGTATACCTAAGTCCTTGTCTAACAGTATTAACAGTTTGTTTCCCTAACAACATATCTAGTGATCTTTATCCTTTGGAGAATTTTTCTAAAGTTGTAGACACTTGTTGGACTTGTGTTTTGAGAGATTCTATGATAACCTGGATTTTTGGGCATCGGGTAATTAGATAATATCTGATTTTAACTATTGAAAACACTGATTTATAAGTTGATCAAATAAATCTGATAATAAATATTTATATCCGGATAAATATTTATTTGATAATCTTCTAATATAGTTATTTAAAATGGGAAAAATTATTATCTTTCAAACAAATAAATTATGTGTTGCATATGTGTGTATATGTATGAGATGATTTTAAATTGAATTAAAATTTGAATTTGAATTTGAAATTCAAAAAGATAATTTTCTTAAATATAAATTGGACTCAAAAGTATATATATGATTTTTATTAGTATTTAATTTGTTTTATATTATTTTCTTTAAAAAAAGATTTTATAAATATAAATTAAGAAATAAATTGAAAGTTTAAATATAAAGATTTATAAAAAAACATTTAAAAATATATTTACACATGCATAATTACACATGTAAATTAAGTATATACAATTTAATAAATGTAAGATAATTAATACATGCTAATGACAAATGTAAGATTTTTAAACAAGTGTCACCCTTTCTTTTTATTTTCTTTTATTTTTAAAAATCATAATATTAAGCTATAAATATATCTCTCCACTCCTCTCTTTCATTTTTCCTATTCTCATTTCTTAAACAAGTAAACCAAAAACCTGTTAACATACTAACCTGAGAAAGTCAAAACATAAAGCCTGTAAACATTATATTTCAGACCAAAAAATTAAAAAACAACAATAACTTTTTTCATCAAACCTATAGCATATCAAAGCAAGATCATCTCATTTTTTAAAGCTTAGATCATCTCAGCTAGCAATCAATTTCATCTTAGATTTAAGTAGGATCAACTCAACTAAGCAACACAATCAAGTTTTCAAAAGATCAAGTGATTTCCGGTTTCAAAAATCAAACTATCTTAGTTTTTAAGTCTCTGTTCAACATCTTATAACAGGTGAGAAAACTAAACAATATCTTGTTTAATCCTAGTACATGTGATAATTATCTGAAGCATGATGTGGTAATTGTTGTTTAGATGAAAATTATGTTTGCATGTTTTAAAATAGGAAGTTGTAAGTGTGCATGTCTGTATATACATACATACATACATACATACATACATACATACATACATACATACATATATATCTCTGTTTTATAGTTACAGGTTAAAATTTAGATCAAAATTCATAATCTCCTTATCTAATCTATGATTGGCTTTGGTATTCAAACAAACTATGTTTGTTTAAACATAAACTAAGATATAAAAATAGTTTAAAGTATGTTTGTTTATATAATATCTGGAAATCAGGAAAGACAGTGGGAAACTTAAAATATGTTAAAATCAGACATCATAATTTGCCAATTCAGGTATATAATCTGAATCGTCTTAGAAAACTAGGATTTTTAAAAGTTAAATCACGATTTCTAGTTTGGAATCGAGTGAGGAAACCGATGTTGATCAGAAAATGGATTTTGAATAGAAAATGGAAGGAGAGGCAGAGGTAGGGGCATTACCACGACCGATAATGGACGAAGTCAAGCTGTTAGTGAGACTGCGGATCCAGTACCGCCTCAGGTTAGTTTTTCCGCCTTATGCAAGGCCTTCACCAACCTTGGAGGTAAACCATTTAAAGGGTCAGAGACTATAATTGAGGTCCAAGCTTGGCTATGCTCGTATGAGCGCATCTTTAAGAGTATGAAGTTGTCTGATGAGCGGAAAAGAGAAATGGCTTCATGGCAATTGCAGGAAGGTGCTGCAGCCTAGTGGGATGCAGCAGTAGCAAATATCTCTGAGGACGACATTTGTTAGGAAAGATTTAAAGAGTTATTTGAGGAGAAATTCATGCCAACAGCAGGGAAAACTCGTCTGTACCAGGATTTTCTGAATTTGAAGTAGGGAAGCATGACTATAGCGGAGTATGAGACCAAATTCAATGAACTTTCTTGCTATGGACTAGGGCTTGTAGACACTCCCCTCAAAAAGAATGAAATGTTTGTGCAAGGATTAAGGCCGGAATTTCATGAAAAGATGATGGCGCACTTGAAAGGATCTTTTATTGAGTTAATTGATATGGCTCTGAGATATGAAGATTTGATGAATAAGAAATCAGTGGCACCAGTAGCAGCATCGGGAGGGAATTTTGCTAATCCAAATAAGAGGAAGTTCAATCCCAATTGGAGGAAGCAGAACAAGAAGAAGACTGGAAATAATAGGGGACCTCGCGAATGCTATATATGTCAACAAGAAGGTCACTTGGCGAATAAATGTCCCAGGAAAGGATTTCAACAACAACAGCAGCAACCGCATCGAAGTGGACCGGGTTCGGCTTTGGTTCAGATATCTCTATGCTTTAATTGTCACCAACCAGGTCATATGATCAAGGATTGTCGCTACTTCATAAAGCTCAGCAGAATAAGGTATTTGCTTTGGAAGGTGCACCATCAACTTCATCTAAAGGAAGGGGAGTATTGGATGGTACATTACTTTTAGATGGCGAGTATATTAAAGTTTTATGTGATTTGAGTGCTTCTTTGAGTTTTATTTCTCTAGAATCTATAGAGAAGTTCTTTCTTACCCCTAGTACTGTAGACTTTCCCATCGTTGTATCTAATCCTATAGGAGGAGTAACCAAATTAGTTATGATCTGTAAGGATTTGAGGATTTCCTATCCGTCCCATAGTTTTTCTTGTGACCCTTATGTGTTGGATTTTAAGGGGTTTGACCTTATATTGGGGATGGATTAGCTTGATAAGTATAAGGCTGTCCTGAATTGTGATGAGAGAACAGTTTCATTGGAAACCGATATGGGTAGAATTACTAGAGTGACGTGTGATAATTCTAGAATTCACTTGAGTAATCTTTTACATGGAGTTGAGACTTCTTAGGAGAAGGTTGAAGATATCGATGTGGTACAAGATTTCTCTGATGCATTCGAGGAAGTCAAGTGTTTACCTCCGCATTGAGAGATAGAGTTTCGCATTGATTTGATTCCAGGAGCAGTACCAGTGATTCAACCTAGTAGGAGAATGGCACCTAGGGAGAGGGAGGAGCTAGTGAAGCAAACTTAGGATCTTCTGGAGAAGGGATTGATTAGGCCCAGTTTTTCTTGTTGGGGTTTTGCTGCGGTGTTTGTCACCAAGTCGGATGGATAGCTAAGTTCTGCGTTTACTATCGAGAGCTGAACAAAGTGAACATTTGAAATAAATATCCTCTTCCTCGTAAAGATGATCTATTTGACTAGCTGCATAGAGCTTCTGCCTTTTCTCAACTAGATTTAGCATCAGGTTTCCATCAATTAAGGGTAGCTGAGGACCGTATCCCCTTGACTGCATTTAGGGGACCAAATTGTTTTTATGAGTGGTTGGTTATGCCTTTCGGGTTAACCAATGCTCCTGCTTACTTTGTCGATCTGATGAACCGAGTCTTTCGAGATGTATTGAATAAGTTTGTTCTGGTATTCATCATGATATCCTGGTCTATTCTAAGTATGAAGAAGAGCACAAGCAGCATTTGGGAATTGTATTAGAGACTCTGAGAAGGCATGTTCTGAAGGCGAAATTCTCTAAGTGCCATTTTTGAAAATTGAAAGTCAAATTTTTTGGGGCACATTGTTTCTGGAGAAGGTATCTCTGTAGATCCATCGAAGGTTGAGACTATTCTGGAGTGGAAGCAACCGAAGACACCAACTGAAGTTCGTAGTTTTCTGGGATTAGCTAGCTACGACAGAAAGTTTATCAAGGACTATTCTAAGATTTCTTCGCATCTGATTAAGCTGACAAGGAAAGGAGCTAAATTCAAATGGACACACCAGTGTGTAGAAACTTTCCAGGAGTTGAAGACGAGGCTAACCAGTGCACCTGTGCTAGCTATTCTAGATGGGAAGAGAAAATTTGAGGCTTATACATTTTAAATAATTTATAAGGGAGATTATCATATTTAAATTTGCTTGAAATTCCAAGATATCACATTCCTCCCCCTTAAAAAATTTCATCCTCGAAATTTAAACAAAAGATAATCCAAAACTTTCATTTATTTCAACAATTTCAAGCATACATATTAACCATACACTATCAACCAAACAAACAATTTCATCCAAACAAACAATTCATTCAACAAATATAACTAACTATCCGGACACAATTCCGGATAAGCTCTCCTAAACTATCCAGAGTCTCCAAGGTACAGTCCCTGGGATCTTCGCTCTACTGGACCTTGACAAGCTTCACCACCTTGCTCCTGAGTTGCCTCTCGTCTTGATCAACGATCTGGATAGGATGCCTGACAACAGATAAGTCCGGCTCAATCTCTAAGTCTTTTTGCATAGCTGGGTCCACAATAAGAGATGGATCGTGCACGTATTTCCTCAGATGAGATACGTAAAAAACATTGTGAATTCCAGCCAACCGGACTGGCAATTCAATCCTGTAGGCCACAACACAATCCTCCCGAGCACTCGAAATGGACCAATATATCTTAGGGCAAGTTTTCCCTTCTCTCCAAATCTTATTGCTCCTTTAATCGAGGAAACTTTAACAAAGACTAAATCTCCAATCTCAAATTCCAATTATCTTCGTCTCTTATCCGCATACTTCTTCTGGCGATCCTGCGCTGCTCTCATTCTCTTCTTGACAATCTCTACCTTCACAGATGCCTCACGGATCAAATCTGGTCCAAGCATAAGACGATCTCTTGACTCTACCCAATAGGATGGGGATCTACAAGGTCTTCCATATAAAGCTTCATAGGGAGCCATCTTGATACTCGCCTGGCAACCGTTATTGTACTAGAATTCCACTAAATGTAGATGGTCCTCCCAACATCCACCAAAATCCAATACACAATCCCTCAGCATATCCTCTAAAATTCAGTTAAGCTTTTCCGTTTGCCCGTCGGACTGGGGATGATATGCTGTACTCAAACTCAAAATCGTACCCATAGCTGATTGCAAAGCCTCCCAGAACTTGCTGGTGAAGACGGGATCATGATCACTTACTATGCTGACTGGAACACCGTGCAATCTAACAATCTCTCTCAAGAAAATCTCAGCCAAAGAAGTCGTAGTACGGGTTGCCTTAACCGGAATAAAATGGACGCTCTTGGTTAGACGGTCCACAATTACCCATATTCCTTCATTTCCCTTCTTGGTCCTTGGCAATCCATCAATGAAATCCATAGAAATCATTTCCCACTTCCACATTGGGACTTCCAAATGCTGCAACAATCCAGCTGTCTTCTGTTGATCTCCCTTCACCTACTGGCAGATCACACATCCATTAACGAAAACAGCAATATCCTTCTTCATGCCCGGCCATTAGAAGACTCTCTTCATATCCTTATACATCTTTGAAATCCCTGGGTGGATACTCAACCTTTATTTGTGGTCTTCACGCAAGATTTTTTGCCTCAAACCATCCACATCTGGTACACACCAACGATCGTTGATTCTCAAAACTCCTTGATTGTCCAACTCGAAATTCGAATATCGACCATCCTTGGTTCCAAGAATCAATTCCTCAAAAGATCTATCCCTCGTCTGAATTTTTATGATTCTTTCCTCGAGATACGGAACAACTCCCAAAAGAGACAGAACTGCATTCCTACTGAGAGCATCTGCCACAACGTTCGCCTACCCCGGAGTATACAGGATATCCAAATCATACGATGCCAAAAACTCAACCCATCACCGCTGCCTTAGATTAAGATCCTTTTGAGAGAAAAGGTATTTCAACGGTTTGTGATCCGTGAATAACTCAAACTTCTCTCCTAAAAGATAATGCTCCAGATCTTTAAAGCAAAAACAATGGCCAACAACTCCAGATCGTGCGTAGCATAGTTCCTTTCATGTGGCTTCAATTGCCGACTCGTATCCATTCTGCATCATAACTGCATCCAGTCCAACTATACAGGCATTAGTATAAACCTCAAACTTGCTCTTACCATCTGGAATAGCCAACACAGGAGCACTTGTCAGCTTTGCCTTTAGATTCTAGAAAGCTTCCTCACATTCAGGGGTCCACTTAAACTTAGCTCCATTCCTTGTCAACTTAGTTATGTGCGAAGAGATCTTGGAATAATCCTTGATAAACTTCCTATAGTTTCCAGCTAATCTTAGAAAACTACAGACTTCAGTCTGCGGCTGCTTCCACTCCAGAATGGTTGCTACCTTAGCTGGATCTACAGAAATGCCCTCTCTAGAAACAATGTGCCCCAAAAATTTAACTTTCAATTTCCAAAAATGATATTTAGAGAACTTCGCATTCAGGACATGCCATCTCAGAGTCTATAATACTATTCCCAAATGTTGCTTGTGCTCCTCTTCAGACTTAGAGTAGATCAGAATATCATCAATGAACACGCTTACGAACTTATTTAACACATCCTGAAAAACTCGGTTCATTTGGTCAACAAAGTAGGCAGGAGCATTGGTCATCCCGAAAGGCATAACCAACCACTCATAGAAACAATTGGGTCCTCTAAACGCAGTCAAGGGGATACTGTCCTCAGCTACCCTTGACTGTTGGAAACCCGAAGCTAAATCTAACTGGGAGAAAACAGAAGCTCCATGCAACTGATCAAGGAGATCATCTATATCAAGAAAAGGATATTTATTTCGGATGGTCACCTTGTTCAACTCTCGATAATCAACACAGAACCTTAGAGACCCATCTGATTTGGTGACGAACACTGCAGAAGAACCCCAACAAGAAAAACTGGGCCTAATCAATCCCTTCTCCAACAGATCTAAGTCCGCTTCACTAGCTCCTCCCTCTCTCTGGGAGCCATCCTCCTGTTTGGTTGAATTACTGGTACTACTCCTGGAACCAAATCAACGTGAAACTCTATCTCCCGGTGCGGAGGTAAACACTTGACTTCCTCGAATACATTCAGAAAATCTTGGACCACTATGATATCTCCAACCTCCTCTTGAGAAGTCTCAACTCCATGTAAAAGACTACTCAAGTGAACCATAGAATTATCACACATCACTTTCGCAATCATACCCAGATCAGTTTCCAACGAAACTATTCTTTCTTCACAATTCAGGATAGCCTTATACTGATCAGCCAATCCATACCCAATATAAGGTCAACCCCCTTAAAATCCAATGCATAAGGGTCACATGAAAAACTATGGGACAGATAGGAGATCCTCAAATCCTTATAAATCATATCTAACTTGGTTACTCCTCCTATTGGATTAGATACAATGATGGGACGATCAACAGTACACTACTACAAAACAAGCCATTTGCATCGGTTGTTTACCCCCCTTTTGCATCAGTTCAACAACCGATGCATATGCAGCCGATGCAACAGGCTTAACACTTTTGCATCAGTTCTAAAACCGATGCAAAAAGGTCCTTTTTGCATCGGTTGTTACTACCAACTGATGCAAAATATCATGGTTGATTGCTTGAACACAGCCCCTATGTTGCATCGGTTGTAATGAAAACCGATGCAACAAAGGAACTTGTTGCATCTGTTGGTGTTGAAAACCGATGCAAACTAATCCCTCTATTGCATCGGTTTTTTATAACAACCGATGCAAACTAATCCCTCAGAAACCATTATTACAGTACTCAAATAGACTATATATATACATATATATATTATTGATAATCTTTATATATATATATATAAAAGAAAAAAACATACACAAAAAATTAAAAAAAAAGATTATTTCATTATCATTTACAAATTCTGCTTTGGTTTACAAATTTCACAACAGACATATCTGCTTACTGCCGTACTGCCCTCCCCTTCTCATCTACAGTACCACTTCATAATACCACTGCAATCCGCAACCAAAACCACTACCGCAGCCTTCGCCTCAACCCCCAAAGCACGATAATCTTCCCACCAGCCACCTATCACCACTCAAGCAACCATTGTACCCATTGTTCCACTACAAGCCTGAACACAACCCTTCAACCCATCCTGTGCACCATTTCATCGGTGCATATCCACATCCCCTAGCAGTTATCAATATCAAACCTGCCACCCATCAACTGCACGAACAATAAGCTACAGTTCACATTGCAACAACAATTCTATACTACTTCAATAACCACTTCTACCATACATTCACTGCCCTTTACAACAACACTTCATACATACTTAACAACTCCATCTCTGTTCATCCACACAACTCAAACCACAACACACCCTCTATTTCATCACTGCATTACCCTTAAAACAACTGCCGCCATCTCATTGTTTCAGACTCCAGTTCAACTTATCTGCTGTCACTTCCGCCATCCCACAACCCAGCACCTTGCACTGCACATCACCAGAAAATCTGCAACGCATCTCCCCTCCTCTGCACATCACCAGATTTTTTTTACTGTTCATCAATTCAGTTCAGTTCAAGCATCAGTTCAGTTCAGACTATACAACCAAGTTTATTAAGATTCAAGCAATTCGCCATATTTGAAGTTTTGATTATGCTTAATCCAAAGACAGCATGCTTTATCACCCTACAGAGAAGTTAGATGGAAAAACAAGTTAAACAAAAATGATAGTAAACGGTTTATTCATACGATACAAAGTTTCATATCATATCAAAACTCAAGGAAAAGTCCATAACAATAACATCAAGAAATCACTAACTACAGCTATAGACAAAAGAATAGACAATTTTAAGAAAAATAAAAGGGAAGTTCCATTGATGCCACTGAAGACAATTTGGTTATCTCTTGTATGAGATTTCTAAACCATGTACGAACTTTAGGAAGATGTAACTACTATGAAGATGCTAATATATATGTGGTTTCTACAATCCTGAAAGAAAGAACATTTGCATGTCTGTTGTCTTCACATTCAGATGTACATTGACTTGGAAGCTTCAAGAATACAACAAAATGCTTTAGTATACATGTGCTTTGTATTAGAGGAAAAAATGGTCAACGGGTTCTTCAAAAGCGCCTATGTACGCTGCATAATATGCAGACACTTGCACATAATCAGTCAAATGGTGAATGATTATACGGTGATCGACATAAGTTAGTGAATGACGTATATGCGCTTTAGTGAACAAACAATTGTCCTATTTCTTTCAAACTTAGGTGCTACAACTAATGATGGGTTAATATTTTGGATTCATGAATTGGAGTTTTCGAACCTTCAATCCTAAATCTTGCATTTACTTGTAACCAGTTCAGTTTCAGAACTACTGGATGATCATTTACATAAAATTTGAAACATAACTAACACATAATAACGAAGAAGGTCAATTCAACTATTTGATCCTCATTGCCAAAGTAAACCACGATTCATTGTTGTTTAATTCACAGACAAAGGAACAACATCTTGCCACACGAGAATGAATATAAAGCTAATTATCCTTTTATAAAAATCAACCAAGTCACAAACATCAGTGCTGAAAATTAAGTTATCACCTGTACTCACTGTCAAAACCTATATTCTACACCATTACCCATAAATTTTGATCGTCCAGAACCCACATTTGTAACCAATCGTTACCAAACGTTGGTGGCGGTAAGCTAACATCACATATAGTTTTATAAAAAATACAGAGACCTGGTCTTCCATCATAGATCTAGATATGGATCCAATCGCCCAGCATAGAGCGTTTAAGTTGTTCCATGTCCAGTCTTCACCTTTCAACTGTTTGCTTAATTTCTTCAACATCTAAAATAAAAGGAGGGCAGAACGCAGTGTGTGAGACTTGTTTTTCCTCAACCACAAAATAAATATTAACTCAAAAGGTCATGTAATATGTGAAAAACCTCCAACAATATGAATACAGAAGTATGAATTTAGATTTACAAGCTTAAGATATTCACATGCTCAAGATTAACACGTAAATACTCTATATATATAGGCATAATGAAATTAGTATGGTTTGCAAAGAAATGGAACTAAGTATTGTTGCACTGCTAAATTTCCATAAGAAATAGAGCAATCGAGTATAGAAGCAGATGGAATTATCCATTATATTTTGCAAAAGTTTGTTGTGTTGAGTCATAAAACATCCACCCATTAGGCAATGCGTAAGTTATTTAAGTTGTAAAAACACTTCTAAATTTATGTTTTTTAAAGGATAGTTACATTTTGATAATAATAGCCCACAAAAACTTATAATATACACACAACTGCATAATAACTATGAAATCTTCATTTTCTATAGATTCATTTTCTTCAGATAATCGCAATGTAAATTGATTAAATGGAAGACAACGCAGAAATTGGGCTGTGATGAAACAATTTTATACATAGCTAACTCTAAATAACTTAATATACTGGCCAGTTGTGTTTTCGACTTTTACTTAGAAAATGCAAAGTTTCAAAACTGTAGGAAAATAGTCAAAGCAAATTTTAATAGAAATCAAAACTTAAGATCAATGATATAGATTGGTGCGTATGAAAGTAAGTTGGATAGCAGCAAGGATAGATCTGGCACTGGTGAATATTGTAGGAAAAAAAGGGTTGCGAATTCGGATGTAAAAGTGTATATATAGAATGGAGAAGTTGACGTTAGTTTATGTACAGATCACAACTGCAGTTAAAGCATAAAAATGTTTTTCAGCTGGCTGAAAACAGAAGCACGAAAAGGAGTCATAGTAAAGGGGCAAAGGGGAATAAAAGTGGTGGTAATAAGTGCATAGCAGAGAAGGGGAAAGCCGGAAATTGAGTGGGGAGAGATAGCAATGCATGGAGTACAGATTTCGTATGCCATGCAACAGTTGGCGCATTTTTTTTATAAAACCGTTAACTGGAATTCTTCTGTAGTAATAAATCCATCATCAATTGTAGGAGTGGTGATCAATTTAGGCAGTTAGTATAATGCTCTATTTTATTTAAAGTGATAAATGTCTTGGAGGCTAACCTTGTTATCGAGCAGCTGCATATTAAATCTGAAAACATCATTGCTCCTTAGATTTATGGAGTCCCACATCCTGCCCACGCGTACTCAGATTGTTGCTCCAACACTGTCAACAGTAAGTGACTGTATATATGAATATAAAGTGTCCATGATTGTGAAAAGTGGAGGAATATATGTCGTGAGCAGGTGATTTGTATGAGTAATAGAAGGCTGGCAGGTTATATAGGATTGTAGATGTAATGGTTGGTGACTTTTTGTAATCCGTTGGAATAAATATGCTGGAGTTTAAATTTTAAGGAAACTGTTCATTTCCATTTATCTGCTGTTGTATACGTTAGCAGATATGAAATACAAACAGGCATATTCATAAATTCTGTTCACAGTAACTCCTATGTTAGTAGGCCAGAAGTCATACTTCTGAAAGTTTAACATGAATATGTAAGTCGTTGTATGTGAAGAAATAAATGCACCTGTTATTGCCTTATTTTGTAAAGCCATCATTATTTCTTATAAATTGCACGACAACTTATTGCTCACCATCCCAAACATTGGTTTCCTTGTCTGCATAAAATAAACAGTATAAAAAAATAAAAACCGAAATTACCTAGATTCATTCATGATGCTAATACTTAGAAGTACAAATTTTTACACATTGACATGTTAGTAAAAACTGGAAAATTAATTTTGGAAGATGATCAGCCGCATGAGAATATGTACATGACTGAATATTAATGAAAAGGACTAACGACGTATAATCCGAAGATAATTTTTCCACCAGACAGTGCATCGGTCAGAAAAATTTTGTCAATTTAATTTTCTTTGTGATGGTTGTCGATCTAGCACTTGGAAATATGGTGGTGAGCAAACGATTGCAACTTTGTTAAATTTTCAGCTCAGTAAAATGGTTTATAACTATTGAAGAGGTACCATGACATTAAAAGTCGCTGTCAGTGAATACACCATGACATAAAAATGTCTGCCCTGGTTAATTGAATAAGATATCAACACCGTTTTCCACACATCAGGCAAAGCTCTCTCAAGAATTACCTGAGAATAAAAATGCAAAACAAAATCATAGACCTATTAAAAGTTGTGCAGTTTGTTGCACAATTGTACACCAGACAACCCTTCTGTTACTATTTATAACAAACTTGAAAGCACCACAATGAGGGAAAAGTAAGAAATACTTAGTAAATCACTTAATGTTTATCAAACTATCAGCGGAAATTCAGCCGACAACAAATATTAGACAACTGACTTTTACTTTTTCAAACTCTTGCTTATCAAGTCTTGTAAATTTAGCAATCTAATTGCTGCACTAAGTGCTTCAATAGTTTATATGTCAATCAGAGTAGCTATCAAGCTGCTTGGAGTGAAAATAACAATAGTTGATTTTATGATACTGTAAGTCTAAACACACAATGATACAAACTTGGTACGGTCTAAGCCGTCTGAATTCATAATTAGTACAAACAAAGGCGGAATTTTGTGTGTATGTACAATGATACGGGAAAGACTTTTGGGTTATATTGCAGTCATGCGCTATTTTAAGACATTAAAATATTACACACACAGACATATGTGTCTAAGTGTACACAATATACACATACATGCATACCTACATATTACTTAATGTATGTGGAATACCATAGTGCATAAATTGATATGAACTAGTATATACTTAAAGCGTAATTTTAATACATTATAAGTATTATAATCATATTTTTAATGATTACAATATAACATTTAATGTACAGTAAACACATTTTGTACTGATGGCTTGCAGCCAAGGTGTGAGGTTTCGATTGGAACATCGAATTTCAAGACGCCCTGGACCGGTTGCGGTGGAGCCCAGTCCAAGATTCAAGGAAAATTCTGGTTTCCAATGGAACTCAAAATATGAAATACCATTTTAAGAAATTAAATATAAATCGAGGTAGAATAGAAGATGTTCAAGATGTTCGTGAATAAATTGAGAAATAAGTGAGATTATCTTAAAAATCATGTAGAAGGCAAAGTTACAAAGAAAAAAGAAGAAAGGCAACAGTAAGAATGAGAAGCAAGAGTGAGAAAAGGAACAGGAAAAAAAAGCAACGGCAATAATAAAAGTAAGGGTGAATAAGAGAGAATAACATTTAATTGTTGCGTACAATGGTCATGGTATGATAATCCTGTCATTGCTCTTTGTATTGCTATATAATTATTCTATAACAGTTGACAAACTGGACTTTAAAATATAGGAATTATATCCAATTTTATAAAGTATAACCAATGTTCAAATCAATTTATATCATACTAATTTTTTCAAACAGAATCTAAATTCACAATCAAAATCTATACCAAAACTCCCAAAACAATTGAAATAAAACGAAACTCTTAAAAAATTGGGACACCGAAATAGAATTTTCAAAACTTGCTTGCAGCCATATTTTCAATAAAAGATATGAATTTTGTGCAACTTCGTGCATAAACTGCCATAAACTTGAAGCATAAACTAACATGCTTATGTATTATTTACCAAGTGCATTAACTGTGTTATGGGCCAGCTGATATTCATATCCATGACTATGCATAAACTAACATGACTATGCCGACTATGTAATACAAATTCTCCTTAAAGTTATGTAATATAAGACATAGAAGGCACGAAATTCAGGCAAAATAACATAATAACATATAAACCAGAACTTGAACTAAATGCACGCAACACCCACCAATCGCCAAGATCTAGAAAGTGCCTCAAGAAGATAAAGGCTAGCAAGTGAACATCCAAAATCTGATGATAACTCGACAATTCAATTCGAAACAGCGTCACTTTTTTCTCCAAGCAATCACCAAGGGCCCGTTGACAGGATGAAAATGTGGGGAGGATAGCACACAAGCAAGAACCGATACTCTTACATCCAAAGCACATGGCGAAAGGTAGATCCAAAACGCCATCTCAAATAAAGGTAGATTGAAAGGGAAAGATGAAAAGGGGGAGAGGGATTTAGGGTTTTCGAGTGAAAGTCGAAAAGAAGAGGTTTGCAGGGAAAATGAGAGGGAGACAAATTCATTTACCGCTAAATTTTCACTCACAGTTTTCAATGTGGGAATAGTATTTTTGCATTGATTGTAAATGAAACTGATGCAACTAACACTGTTTGCATCGGTATATTTTCTTCGGTTGTCGATGATAACCGATGCAGATTGTATTTTTTTACTATCTACTGCTTTCCATATACCAAATGCATCGGTTGTTAAAATGTAATCGATGCAAATACTTCTATTTGCGTCAGTTGTGCTAACAACCGATGCAAATGAGGCGATGCAACATGCGTATTTTGTACTAGTGGTACTAGGGGTGAGATGAAACTTCTCTACTAATTCCAAAGAGATAAACCAAGAGAGGCACTCGAATCAAACAATACTTGGATATACTTGCCATCTAAAAGTAATGTACCTTCTAATACTCCTTTGCCTTTAGAAGAAGTTGATGGTGCACCTTCCAAAGCAAACACCTTGTTCTGTGGAGATTTTTGAAGTAGCGGGCAAGCTCTCACCGTATGGCTCGGTTGGTGACAGTTGAAGCATAATGATTTTTGAACCATTGCTGATCCTGGTCCATTCTGACGTGGCTGCTACTGCTGCTGCTGCTGCTGAGTTCTACCCTGAGGACACTGATTAGCCAAATGCCCAACTTGCTGACAATTATAACATTTTCAAGGTCCGTTGTTGCTTCTGGTTTTCTTCTTATTCTGGTTCTTCCAATTAGGATTGAACTTTCTCTTATTTGGGTTGGAAGAATTCCCTCCGGATGCTGCTATAGATGCCACTGGTTTCTTATTCATCAAATCCTCATATCTCAGTGCCATATCAATCAATTCTACAAAAGATCCCTTCAAATGCGCTGTTATCTTTTTGCGAAACTCTAGCCTCAATCCTTGCATAAACATTTCATTCTTTTTGAGGGGAGTGTCTACGAGTCCTGAACCATAGCGAGATAGTTCATTAAATTTATTCTTATACTCTGCTATAGTCATGCTTCCCTGCTTCAAATCCAGGAAATCTCGGTACAGACGAGGTTTCCCTGCTGTTTGCATGAATTCTTCCTCAAACAACTCCTTAAATCTACTCCATGAAATGTCGTCCTCTGAGATATTTGCTGTTACTGCTTCCCACCAAGCTGCAGCTCCTTCTTGCAGTTGCCATGATGCCATTACTCTTTTTTGCTCGTCAGACAAATCCAAACTCTTAAAGATGCGCTCGCATGAGCGTAGCCATGCCTGGACCTCAATTATAGTCTCTGATCCTTTTAATGGTCTCCCCCCAAGGTTGGTGAAGTCCTTGCATAAAGCTGCAAAACTAACTCGAGGCGGTGCTGGATTCATAGCCTCGCTAGCCGTCTGACCTCTTCCATCATTGGTTGATGCGCTTCCTACTACTCTGCCTTAGCAACCTGGACAGGTAACCCAAAAAATTTAGATAGGTATATGGTTATATAAAAATTACAAATACGCACTCTCAAGATAGATACTACTCCAGAGCCTAGGTATTTTTCAACCTATGCTCTGATACCAACTGTGACGACCTGCCTTTTATTCCACAGAAAGACGATCATAAATTAAGAGAAGAAATAGATAGAAATAGAAAAGATAGAAAGAAAGAACAACAACATCGGAATCTCACAGCGGAAACGGAACAAAATATAATATTTCACATAACCATTACATAGTCTTATACATCAGAGTACACACAGTAATACAACTTCATTATATTACAGTTATAAATGCCTGCCTAACCATTACATACAAAATACAACAACCAAAAGACATAACACAACAGAAAGATATAGATAGATACGTTTGGACTCTAGCTCCAAGCTTCCAAAATATTTGTCAATCCAAACCTGTTCTCTTGGCTACTCATAAAAATTTAAGTATCCAAGAGTTTAAGAAAAACAAAATAAACAACAGGTCAGACATGGGCTTGGTGTGAGTAAACGGGTTAAAGTTGTTTAACTTTAAAATCATTTGGAAACAAAGGTATCACGTAAGACTTTCCACACATAAACATGGGTAAGTTTTTACCTTAAGCTAACCAAATCATTTGATAGGAAGTCCAGTGATATTATAATAGGGTCTAGGGTTTTCAATATAAAATACAGAAATAGCTGGAATGCTTACATCTCACGTTCTAACATAGTTGGGAACAATCAAAACCGTACAGGCACTTATTGAAGATTGGATTCCATACAATGACAGGGCTACTAGGGTACCGCCCATCACAGTATGTGGCCTAGATCAATGTACCGTGGATCCACCCTAAATCCCCTGCAACACAAGACAGGAACCATCCCTTACTGGAAAGTCCCAAACAATACAACCCTGCAGTTGTGGCCAACAACTGCCCACACAGCCGAAATAAAAAGGGGCCTCTAGATAGGGGTAAATCTCATCCTACTTGGGTGCTACCCACTTAACCTTGCTGCACCTCCCATGTTTTAGCCATTCCCGGTTGATGAGGCTTGAGGCTACGATTACCTTTACAAGAACACATCATGGAATGCTCATTATCCTCCATTGACGATGGTCTGATAGCATTCATCCATACAAGTTCGTTCCGAGTTCGAACGAAACCACAGGCACTATCTCATTACACTCATTCTGGAATCACCCTTAGAGTTGACAACCATAGCCCTTGCACTCTGAATATCCATCTCGATCTTCACTTGAGATATCATGACCTAACGTTTAACTTGGATCGATGTGGTTTTCAAATAATCAAAACTGATACCCGATCCCGGTCTCATCGAAATCCAAACATATCTTAAAGGTCAAGTTGTTTAAGGTCAAAAAATTCAATTCAACTTAAAACATTGAATTCACATAGCATTTATTTCCAGATAATAACATACATCTATCATAGATATATCCAATATCTCATCACAGAATATCACAGATTATCATCCAATAGATATCAACCAATCCAGACATTCTACTCAAAACAATCATCCATAAGAAAGAATTATTAATCCATATTATAATTAATTTAATTAATTAAAATTAAATTAATTACTTAAGAATTAATCACTTAACCTTGCTTAATCAATCATTAATTGATCACAATCATTTAATTAATTAATCACTACTTAATTAACCTTAAAATTAATTAATTAATCTTTAATTAATTAGTTAATTATCTTTTAATTATTAATTAATATCCTTAATTATTAATTAATAAAACTTAATTACAAATTAATTAATCCTTAATTACTGGTTAATCAATCCTTAGTTATCAGTTAATTAATCCTTAATTAACAATTAATTAATCCTTAATTATTTATTTAATTAATTAATTTCAAATTATAAATTAATTTATCTTAATTACTTAATTAATTATCCATAACTAATTAACCCTAATTACTTGATTAATCTATTCTTAATTGTTAATTAATCACTAATCACTTAATTAATTAATTTATAATCATTTATTAATTAATCTTTAATTATTTAATTAATTAACCTCTAATTATCAATTAATTAATCTTATTTTCTTAATTAATTAATTCTTAATTAACAATTAATTAATCCTTAATTAATTAACTAAACCCTTATAAATTAATAAACCTTATATTTATTAATTAAATTAGTAAATTATACTTAAATTAAATTAATCTTAAATCATTAAAACCTTAATTAACTTTCAAGATAAATCAATTACTTTAATTACCTAACTTTAATTAATACATGTTTTAAAAAAACATTTCATCCTCTTTAATTTATACTTAATTACTTTTAAAAATTAAGTTTTTAAAATACTTAAACATTTCTCAAATTTAAGTTAACAAAGCATAAAACTTCTTTAATCAAAATACTTTAAACATTTATCATATAATAGTTCAAACCAATTTTAATTTAAATTTAAAAACTAGCTTTTCAAAGCATTTTAAAAACGTGTTCAAACTTTGCTTCGGGTTCGACCCGACCTTGGCTCGAGTCCTAACTCAAGTTCTCATCTTCTACCTTTTTTTTAGTTTAAGTTTTCAAAAAAAACTGCTACGCGATTCTACTCACGAACCACCCGAGCATGAACTCGAGAAAATAACCCACGAACCCGATCTCTTCTTCGAGTCGCTCACGAACCCAAACACCCAGACTCGAAAATGACATCGTGCACGTGCACAGCTCAATCACGCCGCCACGACCATCGACGACTCACCCCACACGTCGACGATGAACCCCATGATCGATTCCAACCCTCGATCATTCGCCACGACGTCCAAAACGTTATCGAGCTTTCCAGTCGAAAACTGGAAACTCACCATCTCTAGAAATCTCCCCTGAACCATCGAACCCGACCACAAGAGTCTCCCAAACTCCATCCACAGCATCGCCGGCCTCCACGCTACAATCACCAGAGCCCAGGTGAAGCTCGATCACCCATAGTCACCGCGCCAACCACATTTCAACCTCGACCCTTAAACCCTAGTTTCAACCACCGCCAACGCCACAACCTATGATCGCCACTTCCACCATTTTTCCCCACATCCCCAATCACCAAGCAAGCTCTGACCAAAAACCCGATCCATCAAAAGTTCGTCGATCGCCAGAAAATGGTCAAAATCCAATTTCCGTTAAACATCAAACCGCTCCTTCAATTCCTAACTAAAAATCAAGATTTTTTTAAAAATCATAGTTTGAAAGGGAGATTCAGATTATATATTTGAATTAATAAATTATTTAGTTTGATTTCAAACCATTTCCAAGCTTTCACTATTGTTTCCCATTTTCCAGTAAAATTTCAAACTTAATTCATATAATTATTATTTTAAAAACTCAATTATGTTTAAAAACAAAATTTGTTTGAATACTTCAATCAAATAGAGATTACATGAAGAGAAATTTAAATTTTGTTCAATATTAAACTTATTAGAAAATAACAGAGCAGATCACCAACATGCATACCAATATACATGCAGATAGACATGATTTCAGATGTTATCAAGCATGCATACTTAGATTAAAACATGCATCATAAGATTTAACATCAGACATTGCACATACATCATATTTAAACTAATTTATGGGTTTAAGTTTACTCACCAGAATGATGTGTAGAGATTTATTTTTAAAAAAAAAACCGAGATGCTAGACTTTTGCAAACTGGGAAACTTTAATTTGTTGATGATCTTTAGATTGGAAACTTGGTATTCTTGAGATGACTAAACTTTGAAAAAGATTATTGGTTAGAGCTGCCTTTAAACTTGAATTTGATTTTGCTTTTTAGACTTGAATTTGTAGAGAAGATTGCTTGAATTCTTGATTTAGTTTTACTGGATTTTGGTTTTACAGGTTATTTCTTTTTCTTAGTTTTGAAAAGGATTTGGTAAAGAAAATGAGAGAGGAGAGTGGAGAGGTTTTATATATCTTAATTTTATCTTTATTTAATTTTTAAAAATAAAAAGAATTTAAAGCCACTTGTACAATTTTATTAACACTTGTCATCATCTTTAGATAATTTGCTAACACTTGTTATTAAATAGGTTTATAACTTAACACATGTAACTTTACATGCATAAATAAATTTTTAAATGTTTCATAAAGCTTTTATAATTAATTTCCTAATTTATAAATACATATTTTAATTTATATAAATAAATTTCTTTAAAAAGAAAACAATATAAAATAATTTATGTTCTAAATAAAATCAAATAATATACATTTTAAAACCAAAGTATAATTTAAAAAATATATACCTATCTTTTGAATTTCAATTTAAATACCCAAATTCAAATCAAATTTTAAATTCAGTTTTAAAAATCAATTTCATGTGTCTATATATATATATATATATATATATATATATATATATATATATATTTAAACAAACCCAAATTCAATTTGTATATAATAATTTCATTAAAAATCTATATATCTATATTAAAAAAACAACACATTAATATTATTGGTTTGAAATACAATTTTGTCAATTTTAAATAATTTAAAAGGGAGATTATCACATTTAAATTTGCTTGAAATTCTGGGATATCACATATTTACTATACAACCTTTCCTTTCAAAACCCAAACTATCTTATATTTATTTTACAACTATTTTGAAAGCTAATTACTATTTTACATCTGTTTTATAAACTAATCATTATTTTACAAACTACTTATGACTAATTACTAATTTATAACTATTTTGCAATTATCTAACTATTCTACAAGCTATTTAACTGTTTTACAACTATTTCATAATTACTTCATTATTTTATTGCTATTTTACGACTACTTATCTATTTTAAACTTTTCAAACTATTTTCTAAACTCAAGCTATTTAGAATGCAAATTGTTAAATTATTAAACACCAAATGAGATAAGAATTGAAGTAATAATTCAAACAGAAATTTGAAGCGAATGTGAATAAGTGAATAGAATTAAAGTGAAGGTGAATCAAAAAGAGAGGATTGTTTTAGTCGATAATCAATGAAGATAAATACGTAAGATGTACGTATATTATTCTATCTGCATAATGATTTGATGCAGATTCGAGCATAGAATTTCGAGATAGTATATCGATCCGAGTTGGGATTTTTCACTCGATTTTCGATGGCGAACCCTGGATATGGATTTTTGATTGATTCTGGAAATTCTCTATCATAGTTAGGCTATGCAAGGAGAATGATGGTTTTTGATCAAGAAACCAGATCTGAGTCCGCACTAGGAAGTCGGGTGGACGATACTAGTTCGAAAGTGAAATTATGTGATCGAGTAAGCGATCAGATTTGATATTCCATATGGATGGTATACGTACATCGTACGTGCTTAAATGAATAGATATTGAAATTTTGAAAGAAATAAAAATCATTTTTGAAATATATTTTGAGAAGTATATGTGAACAAATGTGGAAGTTGGATATCTTTTGAAATTCACTTTATTAAAAGTAAGTGATATGGTAAGTGACTTTATAAAAGAAAATCAAAATTGAATGTTGTTGGCATAGTATATATATATATATATATATATATATATATTATATGATAAGCTCCCTCTATGTTGAATCTAGAACCAAAAGAAAGGGTTTTTGAAAATATTTAAAGTATAAAAAGGGAATCTATATAAGTGATCCAAGATTATTTTCAAGTTGGAAAGGATACGTTGTATATACATACATACATACATACATATATATATAAATGGTTTTATGAGAATGATTTTGGAAATGCTTTTGATTTTTGGGAAAAATCAATTTTTGGAATTTGGAAAGCCAAGTTTGAAACTATCGATTTGAGATATCGATTTTGAGTAATGGAGATTTATGTGAATCCTAAAGGGTATGATTTGAAGATACTATATATGTATAGTATAAAATGTTTTGAGATTGGCTCTGGGGAAAAAGACGCTCCCATTGAAATGAACGTCATAGAAGATCCACGGGGTGGTTCTGCCTTGAGCCATAAGGGGGAGGCTCTAAATTGGATCCTGGGAGGAAGTTCGGAAAAATTAAAGTTCTTGAGGATTTTGTATTGTGGGTAGAGAAAGTCGAGGGCGCTGATGCCCACAGAGACATTTGGATTATGTTGTGACGACAGTGTAACACAATGTCACTGCTATCTACTGCGGACCACAGCGGAAGTCGTGTGGTCGTGAGAGCCAACGGTCTACATTTGATTTTGCCGTGATGGCAACGTAACATCAGTAGACTGCGACCTATGAAGACATAGCGAAAGTCGTGAGGCCGTGAGAGCCTAAGGCTACGTTAGGACTCGACTGATGCAGTCTGCGACCTATGTAGGAGTGGTGAAATTTCATTTGGTAGCGAAATTCGATGGCGCTGATGCCTGCAGTTACATGAATTTTTGCCGTGATGGCGACGTAACCCTGGGTGTAGCTGCGACCTGTGGTGGGTTCTATGGCATAATCGAGGGGCGCGGAGTGTCTACAGTTATCTATGGGTTTTGCCGCGATGACAGCGTAACCATCGTGTTAACTGTGACCATGAAGGGGGTAATGATTTCCAGAGCATTCTCACCAAAGATGTTTCTTCTATTTTCAAAAAAATGTTTTCTATATTTTCAACAAAATGTTTTCCCAGGTATTTTCACTGGATGTTGAATACGGGTTTACCAAGTACTTATAGATTTTCAGCCCTACGCCTGATCAACGTATGACTGAATTTCTGTGAGAACGAGGATGGACTTATTGAGACATCGAGTTATAAAAAGTATTTTTATAAAACTATTTTGGTAAGATTTTAGAGTATTTTTAAAGAAATTCTTAATAAAAGAGTTTATAGTGGAAAATGATCAAAGAGTAATTTAACTGATAAACGACAATATAATTAAATCTCTAGCTTCGTTCCTTTTCGAGGACGAAAAGATTCAAATGGGAGAAGGAATGTGATAACCCGTATTTTTAGGCATCAGGTAATTAGATAATTATCTGATTTTAACTATTGAAAACACTGATTTATAAGTTGAACAAATAAATATGATAATAAATATTTATATCTAGATAAATATTTATTTGATAATCTTCAAATAGAATTATTTAAAATTGGCAAAATTATTATTTTTCAAACAAATAAATTATGTGTTGTATATATATGTATATGTATGAGATGATTTTAAATTGAATTAAAATTTGAATTTGAATTTCAAAACGATAATTTTCTTAAATATAAATTGGAATCAAAAGTATATATACGATTTTTATTAGTATTTAGTTTGTTTTATATTATTTTCTTTAAAAAAAGATTTTATAAATATAAAATTAAGAAATAAATTGAAAATTTAAATATAAAGATTTATAAAAAAACATTTAAAAATATATTTACACATGCATAATTACACATGTAAGTTAAGTATATACAATTTAACAAATGTAAGATAACTAATACATGATATGACAAATGTAAGATTTTTAAACAAGTGTCATCCTTTCTTTTTATTTTCTTTTATTTTTAAAAATCATAAAATTAAGCTATAAATATATCTCTCCACTCCTCTCTTTCATTTTTCCTATTCTCATTTCCAAAACAAGTAAACCAAAAACCTGTTAACATACTAACTTGAGAAAATCAAAACAAAAAGCCTGTAAACATTATTTTTCAAACCAGAAAATTAAAAAACAACAATAACTTTTTTTCATCAAACCTGTAGCAAATCAAAGCAAGATCATCTCAGTTTTTAAAGCTTAGATCATCTCAGCTAGCAAGCAATTTCATCTCAGATTTAAGTAGGATCAACTCAACTAAGCAACACATCAAGTTTTCAAAAGATTAAGTGATTTCTAGTTTCAAAAATGAGAGTATCTCGGTTTTTAATTCTCTATTCAACATCTTATAATAGGTGAGTAAACTAAACAACATCTTGTTTAATCTTAGTACATGTGATAATTATCTGAAGCATGATGTGATAATTGTTGTATGGATGAAAATTATGTTTGCATGTTTTAAAATAGGAAGTTGTAAGTGTGCATGTCTGTATACATACATACATACATATATATATATATATCTGTGTGTGTGTGTGTGTGTGTGTATGTGTATGTTTTATTGTTACAGGTTAAAATTTAGATCAAAATTCCTAATCTCCTCATCTAATCTATGATTGGCTTTGGTATTCAAACAAACTATGTCTTTTTAAACATAAACTAAGATTTAAAAATATTTTAAAGTATGTTTGTTTATATAGTATCAGGAAATCAGGAAAGACAGTAGGAAACTTAAAATATGTTAAAATCAAACATCATGATTTACTGATTCAGGCATATAGTCTAAATAGTCTTAGAAAACTAGGATTTTTAAAAGTTAAATCACGATTTCTAGTTTGGAATCGAGTGAGGAAACCGAGGTTGATCAGAAAATGGATTTTGAGGCTTTCTTAGTGATCGAAAAACTTAGGTTGGTCGGGGTCTCTGCTGGAGGTAGAGGGAAGTTTGGTGGTCTCGGCAAAATTTTCAGGTGGATTTTTAAACCACCATGGCGGCGGCAGTTCATCAGAGTAGAGTTTAAAACCCAAATTGGTCGAGGTCTAGAAATCGAATCACTACGTCGTCTCTGGAGCATCGGGTTCATCGGACTGGGGGGAAAGGTTGAGTGGATGGTCGGCGAGGGTGTGGTCGGATTTCACGGCTGCTGGTGGTCGACAATGACTGGTCGAGTTGGATTAGGGTTGATCAGTTTTTCTCCAGTTGTTCCGAATAGCTCGATTTCATTTTCGAGTTAGGTTCGATGTTTCGGGTGGTCAGCCGTTGTGTAGAATTGGTCGCTGACATGTGAGGAGTGATCGTCGATGGTCAGAGAGGTGGATTTCGGTGTGCACGTGCACGGCGAGACTAGTGTGTTAGTGGGCTTGAGTAGTGGTGTGACTCGAAGGAATACTCGAGGGAAGTCAAGTTTTGCTCGGGTTCGTCTTCGTGTATGAACGTGAGGGTTAAGACATGATTACAGGTTTAAGTTTTAAAACTAAATCCAAGTTTAAAAAAAAGGTAAATTGTCTCGGGTCCGGGCTCGAGGGTTTATTGGGTTGAACCGGAAGTAAATTATAACAGTTTTAAAAATTTAAATATAAGCAAGTTTTTAAAATTTAAAATGAATCAAGTTTAAATCCTTTTTCTAAAATGAATTTCTTGTATATATAACAAATGTTTTTATTAAATATTTAGTTTAAGATGTTGTATGTTTTATTTCAGTTAAATTAATTAAGATAAATTCTTAAGTTGTTTTTAATACTTAAATGGTTTAATTATATAGTTAGTTAAAGATAAAATGTTTAGATTTATATGATAATGATAATTAAGAAATTAAATAAAGATAAATGGTTTATCTTAAGGTTAATTAAGACTTTATATGATTAAGGATTAATTAAATTAATAAAGTAAATAAAGAGTAATTTATTTATTTAATTAATGATTAAAGAGTAGTTAATTAATTTAATTGATTAATAATTAAGGATTATGAGTTAATTAGTTAGAGATTAATTAATTAGAAATTAAGGATCGATTAACTAGTAATAAAGGGTTAATTAATTAGTAATTAAGTTTTATTAGTTAATAATTAAGATTTATTAATTAATAATTTAAAGGATAATTAATCAATGGTTAAAAATAAATAAATTGATTTATAAAGGTAATTAAAGAATGATTAATTAATTCTAATGGTTGAAATTAGTTAATGATTAATTAAGCAGGGTAAATTCTTAAGTTATTAATTAATTTGAGTTAATTAAATTAATTATAGTATGGATTAATAAGACTTGCTTATAGATGATTGATGGTATAGAATGTCTGGATTGATTGATAATTATAGTATGTTAATCTGTGATATTCTGTAATGTGATACCCTTTAGATATAGATGTGATAAATATGTGTTATTTACTGTGATGAATGCTGTGTAAATTCAATGTTTTGAATTGTATTAAATTGCTTAAACCTTAAACAGTGTGGATTAAAGATGACATTGGATTCGAAGAGACCGGGGTCGAGTATCAGTAAATAGCCGAAACCACTTCGATTTATAATCTACAATAATTCTTTATAGATTTGAATTTTGAATCAAATAGGCTGGAATGGAATAAATGAAGTAAACTTGGCCATTTAGTCTGAGTAATAATGCTTAGATTTGATTTGTGAAATGTGTATTTGACTATAGCAAGTTAAGAACTCGTGGTGAGGTACGAATTACCTCGGGATTTTCAATTATGTTTTTTACTTAGTATTTCAAATTATATGGGTTTACTAACGCTGGTTTCCAGGCTGACCAGGGTGTTACTTTGATGTAATGCTCGGGCCAGACCAAGTATTACAGATTTGTAGGTTAGGATGTCCTGGAGCCCAGGAGGCGAGTTGGATGGCAGGAATGTATGGAGTATACTCCGCCGTGTAATAGAGTTTTATTGATAGTAGTCTGGACAAGTTGTAAAACTGTCCAGTTTATGTATAATTGATTGTACTCTGATGTATTGTTATAAAATTGACAATTACAGCTTTCTTTGTATAAATGCTATTATTTGATATTATATTAAATCCTCTGCGAATGTGCGATACTATTGTTTTCTGTTCTTCTTCTACCTTCTTATTCTTTCCTCTAACAATCTGAAATTTTAGGCGTTCGATTGTTCGGCTCTTCTACCGTGAACGTATTAGTGTCGAATTCTCGAGATCAAAAAATTTGGGTCGTTACAGATTCATTTACATTTAATAACAAAGTTCACTTTTTAATAGAATTTTCTCTCCTTGTGTTTTGACTTTCTTTCAAAATTAGAATATCATTTTCAAGTGATTTAATTTTAATTTCTGATTTTTTATTTCATCTTCAAATGATGGACACTTATCACACGTAAGGCACTTATTTCTCTAGTTTTGACCATTTGATCAAGCTGCATATTTAGTTCTACGAAACTATCTTTTCGTTATTCAATTTTAGCGTACTTCTCCTTATGTCTTTCAAAAAAAAACAATTTATTTCATGAAAATATATAAGTAATTGAGAGGGAGTAAGTTTTGATACCTTGCTTAGCTCGTCATCATCGTTGTCACTGGTTTCTCCTCGAAGACACAGAATTACTTTTTCACTCTCACCGCCAGTGCTTTCATCATTATCTTCATGACTTTTTTTCCAAGTTGCTGGAAAACTTGTGACGTCCCACCTCTATACCCACGCTAGCCAAGGAAACTACGGGGTAACGCCGTCAACTAGCGCGGAGAATAAGGCTGTTGAGGAGCGACCATCCGTGTAATTGCTTTGTTCGAGCGTGGATATGTCAGATAGTATAACATGCATATCATTTCAAGAGGAAATTCAGACGTACCGACACAAACTCAAAGCTACTACACAGAGGCTATAATATCTTCGAAAACGAATATAGAAATAAACATAATACAAATTAGTCACAGAAGTTCATATCACAAAGGCGGAAATAGATATGAATGTAACACATAGAAGTGTTCATAAGAGTAGTGGTCTAACAAGATCCACAATGTCGCAAAAGAATAGATACAAGTGCTAGACAAAAGAATATGTATACATCAAGGAGTCTCTATCTCAAATGTATACAACAAAATAAACTACTAATCTAAGTAGTTAACCAAAAGTCAGAATAGTAACCCCAGAAGAGGAGTCAAGTAGAAGCACCGGTAACATCTCGGTCTGACCCGAGTATTATTTAATAAGAAAATAATAAACGGATCAGTCTAACAATAAATATCAGATGAAAAGATATAAAATAAGAGATATGACAAAAGTATATAATAACCAAAATGCCATATTGCGTAAGTATGTAATTCAAAATCAACAAGAGATTAATCAATATCACAAGAATCTTCTCAAAGATAAAAAGGATTGTCATACTCTTTATTTCATTTACTAAACCATAAATATTTACATTATATCAAAGCCAATCACAAAAGCTAATGACACACAAATTCACCAATGCACAAATATTGATAAAACTAATCAATGTAAATCACGAAAATTGGTGAAACACAAAATTCTAGAAATCAACAATGGAAATCCAGAAATCACAAAAAAGGGGAGGCCTATCACAAAACGGGAGCATGAAAACTCCCAACACGTGTATCGCAAAACGAGCCGAAGTTCCTCCAAACGAGCCGAAGCTCCTCCAAACGAGCCGAAGCTCCTCCAAACGAGCCGAAGCTCCACCAAACAAGCCTAAGATCCTCCAAACGAGCCGAAGCTCCACAAAATGAAATATCGTCCTCGACGTGGACAAAGAGACATCGCACATTGCTAGTCTAAATCACAAAATGATCATCATTGATCGATAAGTGTAAATTACACTAAGCTAGTAAATATATGAGCTTAGCTTCATGTCCCATAACCACTAGCTTAACTTAAATATTTACGAACAAATTGTAGATCTCCACTAGAAAATTGTCACAAGAGATTCGATCGAACAAGTCTAAGAATTAACCGACGAAGTAAACGCAAGCGTTTCATACCACTTGTTTTACTAAGTCGTTTAATTAGATTTCTCATACGAGTGAGGTAAAGGTTTGTATATACTAGTAGATTGGAAAACAGTTTAAGAAACGAGATTTGTAATAAAATAGTGTTGAAATTGTTTTAATGGAAGAGTTTTGATATTTACAACTAGTATTGAAACCTTTATATTTTTAAAGTGACAAAACACAAAAAAAATGATTGTAGAAACAATCAATCATTAAAATTCACATACGGAGATGTGAATAAATTCCAAAGAAATCGATATCAAATCCATCAAAATAGATATTTCAAAAAATCCCATATTAGAAGTCATCAAAGTCGAATAATTGATAGCATCATCTAGGAATCAAAACGAATCGATAAAAATTGAAATCATAAACAAAATAGGCATAGTAGGAAATTAGGAGCAGGTCAGTCGACTGGCTCATTGAGTTCAGTTGACTGATCACAGTCCCTGAAAACCCGCGGGATACTGGTCAGTCGACTGAACTCAGAGAGTCAGTCGACTGACTGCAGGGAAACAGAGCCCCATGGCTCTGCAGATGGCTTTCGGAGTGCATAATAGCTACAACCAGTCGACTGACTGGAAATGTCAGTCGACCGACTGGAGCCTAGGCAATTTTCCGGTCTATATGATTGCTATGCAATCTCCTCCAATTCGCGACCGAATGAGCAATGGCGCTAGGGATTTATGCCAAACGGCAACCCAGTCCTATAGGCTCTTCGATGCATCGCCAAAAACAAGTTCAAACAACCAAGCTATGATTTTTGAAGATTTGAACTCAAAACACTAAAATTTGGAATATTCACAAAACCAATACAAATCAAAATCAAATACACATGAATAAGTATTAGGAATTCATACCCAAAAATCAAAGATAATCATAGGCTTAAATGTGAGATAAAAATCTCACCTTTGAACCCAAAACAACGAATGAGAAGCTTGAAGACAAGGAAAGATCAACCACACTTCAATCTCAACACAAGAAGCTTGAATCTAAGCTTAAAAGAGAAACATTTCCCAAATTAGGTTTAGTAATTTTCTGAAATTAAAGAGAGAAAGAGTTGGAGAAGATGAAGAGAAGGCTTACCAATGGCTTCTCTTTGATTTTGGAGCAAGAATTTGAGTTTGCAAAGGAACTAGGGCTTATGAATTCTAATTTCCAATCATTTCCCCATTATTCTCTTGAGCTTGAGAGAGTTAGGAAATGAGGAATGAATGAAGAGAAGTGGAGAGGGGTTGGGTTGATATAACCAGAATTGGGCAAATGGGCTGAACCCAAACCCAAAGCCCTTTAGTAAAAGTAGCAAAAATCAACTTACTCCAAACATATCGAAGCTTATACTCAAAAAGGTTGCAAACGGCATTTTGAACTCAATGGAAGGAGTCTCGAGTCTCAATTCGACTGTTTGCAAAAAGTAGCTTTTCGGACCATAATCCGATTAACGATGAAATATTTAAGTAAAATATTTAAATATACAATCGATAAATATGCGGGTTGCTACAGGTTCCTCTCCTTAAAGAAATTACGTCCTCGCAATACTTAAGAAGAAAATAAATAATAACAACCATAAAAGCATATCAACACAAAAGAAAATTTGAAATAAGAAGTTCACCATAAAGAGCATGAAAGAGTAAGCCTGAAAGGGATCGCTCGATGAATTCCCAGGATTCCCAAGAGCAATCCTTAGGATCTGAGAACCATTGAACTTTCACAAGAAGAACATCTTTTTTTTTCCAAAGGCGCTCAACCTCCGAAGCAATGATGTGAATGGAATGTTGCTCATAAGTCAAATCTGGTGAAACTTCAATTTCCTCAATAACACCAGCCTCAAGAATAAAAATCGGAATCCCTAAGGCATTTCTGTAGTAGAAAGACATGAGAAAACATCACGAATAACAGAATACTGAGCTGGTGCAACGACGTAGTATAATAACAGTACGCCCGAGAAACTAGAAACTCGAATAATTTGGAACAACGGCGTAGTACAATGACGGTACACCCAATGAACCGAACACCATAAAAGAACATCGGACGCTAGTCCATAAAAGAAATGAGACGAAGCTCAACAAAACAAAGTATCGAAACGTCCAATGAACTTGGTAAAAAGATCATAAGATACAAGGTATTCGAGCCAACGTAATTGACGTGTATTAAGTTTCTTATGACAAAATAAATATTCCAAAGATTTATGATCGAGGTGGAGAACAAATCTCTTCCCCCAAAATGATGATGCCAAACTCTAAAAGCGAAAACAATAGCCGCGAGCAATAAATCATGAGTAGCATACCTAGTCTGGATCGGCTTTTAATGATTTATAAGCACAAGTGATAACACGTCTTCTTTTGCAAGAGAACGACATCCAAACCAATACGACTAGCGTTGGTACAAAAGATAAAGTTTTGGTTCCCCTCGGGAATCACAAGAATAAGAGTATCGGAAAAAGTTCTTTTAAATAATCTACTTTCCCGAAAAGCTAAAACTTTCAAAATTACAATTAACTTATGTAATCATTTTTCTAGAAAATTTTACTTATTCAAGAGAAATTTACTGTGTTTGATTGTCTCATCAAAGCGTTTAGGAAATTCCTATCAATAACGTTGATCAAGCGCATCGACAAAAATTCTTAAAACACTAAATGGGCAATACAATCACAAAATCATCTTCTATATGATAAAAATATCTCTTAAGAAACTTTACGAATATTCTTTGTTCGTTTAAGATCAAAATCTAATTGTACTAATAAATAAATCTTATGAAAAAGATTTGCAAAATTTTAAATTTCTATTTTCATCCAAAATCAATAAATACAAGAATGGAATTATCGACATATTCATAGAATACTCGATTTATAAAATGGATGAAACAAGATGGGCAAACTGAATGACATAATAAGTCATTTATAAGAATCATAACGAGTGCGGAATGCGGTAAGTGGAATGCTAACTGCCGCAACTCGTAGCAAATGAAAACTGGTGGCAAAGTCGAGCTGAAAAGACCTTAACACCACACAAGATATTGCTTAGGTGATGATCCTAAGACAAACTCCAAAAATACCAAAAAATTCTCAAACTACATGAATGAGAGAAATAACACTTTTCTCATGATGAGGGCTTAAAGAGGGCTTAAAGAGTAAAATGATGCCATCAAATTGAAATCAAAATCACAAAGAAAAAATAGAAATCTGCTTAATAGATTAAAAATGTCGAAGATGAATAGTCCACACGGGACAAAGGATATGGCTTCATAATTAAGCCAATCCTTTCCAAAAATCAATTCCGAAGCCTAAGTAAAAATCGGCTCGGAAAGAAAAATCACATAAAATAATTTCAACATTAATAAAAAGCAAATTGAGTGTTGTGGATCTACCATCCGGATTCGCAATTCTCAAAGAAGTCATCAAGCCCAAAAATGTTTAAAGAAAAAGAATCAACAAGTTCTTTTGATATAAAATAATGAGATGAACTCATATAAAAAAGAACTCAAATAGAAAGATCATGAAATAAAACAATAGCATCAAGGATTGAATGTAAAATACCTTGACCAAGAGAAGAGTCGTTCAGCTCCCTCTCTCTCGCTTTGAAGTTTGGGACATGAAGACATATAATGGTCCGCACCTTTGCAATAGCGGCAAGAGATAGGTCTAGGACACTTATTTATATAGTGGTCCCTAGAGCCGAAATTGTAGCATTCTCCACGATTAGGGATTGGAGTCTTTGCTACCGAAGCTTCCAGCTTCCCCTTCTTATTGGAATTGGGGCCTTTGAACATAATAGGCCTCTTCATGTTGTTGTTGAAGTTTTTTTTGGCACCCACAACTTCAACATCACACTCTTTATCGGCCTCTTCAAGACGAAGAGCGATATCAATAAGCTGATCAAAAGAAACATCTAGTTTCAGAAGTAACGGCTTCTTAAGATTCTTATTCAAGCCATAGATAAATCTCTAATTTTTCTTCAATGGGGTATTAATATACTCGACCCCATACTTAGAGAGAGATTCGAAAGATGCGACGTAATCCGTCACAGAAGATTCACCTTGAACAAGGTCAATAAAACGCCGGGCCAAAGTTACTTTTTCAGCCTCCGGCACAAATTTCAATTCGAATCTTTCCTGGAATTGCTTCCAAGTAAGATCTGCTTCAACGATTTTGGAAACCAAAAGCTCATACCAATCTAATGCTCTTTCTTGGAGCATGCTAGAAGCCACTTGGACTCGATGTAGATCAATAAGGTTCATGCGAGAAAAGATGCGATCGCATGATTTGAGCCAAGCTTGATTTTCAATAACACTCTCGGATCCCTTGAATGGCCTTCCACCCAAATCGGTATAGTCTCTGCATAAGCGTGCAAAACCGGATCTAGGATGATAGGCTCTGGAATGGTTCCGGCTGCTTGAGCGTTCTTTACTAGATCAAGAAGCTGCTGGTCAGACATAAATACTCCATCCTGGGGAGTAGCACTAGATTGTCCGGCACTAGGACGATTTGATCGAACTATTTCTCTTCTTTGAGAAAAAAGAAGAAGAAGAAAAGTTATTCTCAAAATAAATATCAAGCAATCTTGATAGATAAAACAAGGAAACATAAAGAAAATAGGATAGGACGGGTCCAATTGACTCGAATAAAATCCTAAGGCATGACTCCTAAGAAAGACATAGGACAATGATCCTTGCTAGATTATTCTACATTGTTTCGAAGTTTGGATCTGATACCAAGATGTGACGCCCCACCTCTATACCCACGTTAGCCAAGGACATTACGGGGTAATGCCGTCAACTAGCACGGAGAATAAGGCTGTTGAGGAGCGACCATCCGTGTAATTGCTTTGTGCGAGCGTGGATATGTCAGATAGTATAACATGCATATCATTTCAAGAGGAAATTCTGACATACCGACACAAACTCAAAGCTACTACACAGAGGCCATAATATCTTCGAAAACGAATATAGAAATAAACATAACACAAATCAGTCACATAAGCTCATATCACAAAGGCGGAAATAGATATGAATGTAACACATAGAAGTGTTCATCAGAGTAGTGGTCTAACAAGATCTGCAATATCGCAAAAGAATAGATACAAGTGCTAGACAGAAGAATATGTATACATCAAGGAGTCTCTATCTCAAATGTATGCAGCAAAATAAACTACTAATCTAAGTAGTTAACCAAAAGTCAGAATAGTAACCCCAGAAGAGGAGTCAAGTAGAAGCACATGTAGCATCTCAGTCTAACCCGAGTATTATTTAATAAGAAAATAATAAACGGATCAGTCTAACTATAAATATCATATGAAAAGATATAGAATAAGAGATATGACAAAAGTATATAATACCATAATGTCATACTGCGATAAGTATGTAATTGAAAATCAACAAGAGATTAATCAATATCACCAGATTCTTCTCAAAGATAAAAAGGATTGTCGTATTGATAATTATATCAAAGCCAATCACAAAAGTTAATGACACACAAATTCACCAATGCATAAATATTGATAAAACTAATCAATGTAAATCACGAAAATTGGTGAAACACAAAATTCTAGAAATCAACAATGGAAATCCAGAAATCACAAAAAGGGGGAGGCCTATCACAAAACGGGAGCATGAAAACTCCCAACACGTGTATCGCAAAACGAGCCGAAGCTCCTCCAAACGAGAAGAAGCTCCTCCAAACGAGCCGAAGCTCCTCCAAACGAGCCGAAGCTCCTCCAAACAAGACGAAGCTCCACCAAACAAGCCTAAGCTCCTCCAAACGAGCCGAAGCTCCACAAAATGAAATATCGTCCTCGACGTGGACAAAGAGACATCGCACATTGCTAGTCTAAATCACAAAATGATCATCATTGATCGATAAGTGTAAATTACACCAAGCTAGCAAATATATGAGCTTAGCTTCATGTCCCATAACCACTAGCTTAAATTAAATATTTATGAACAAATTGTAGATCTCCACTAGAAAATTATCACAAGAGATTTGATCGAACAAGTCTAAGAATTAACCGACGAATTAAATGCAAGCGTTTCATACCACTTGTTTTACTAAGTCGTTTAATTAGATTTCTCATACGAGTGAGGTAAAGGTTTGTATATACTAGTAGATTGGAAAACGGTTTAAGAAATGAGCTTTGTAATAAAATAGTGTTGAAATCTTTTTAATGGAAGAGTTTTGATATTTACTACTAGTATTGAAACCTTTATATTTTAAAGTGACAAAGCACAAAAAAAATGATTGTAGTAACAATCAATCACTAAAATTCACATACGGAGATGTGAATAAATTCCAAAGAAATCGATATCAAATCCATCAAAATGGATATTTCCAAAAATCCCATATTAGAAGTCATCAAAGTCGAATAATTGATAGCATCATCTAGGAATCAAAACGAATCGATAAAAATTGGAATCATAAACAAAATAGGCATAGTAGGCAATTAGGAGCAGGTCAGTCGACTGGCTCACTGAGTTCAGTCGACTGATCACAGTCCCTGAAAACCTGCGGGATACTGGTCAGTCGACTGAACTTAGAGAGTCAGTCGACTGACTGCATGGAAATAGAGCCCCATGGCTCTGCAGATGGCCCTCGGAATGCATAATAGCTACAGCCAGTCGACTGACTGGAAATGTCAGTCGACTGACTGGAGCGTAGGCAATTTTCCGGTCTATATGATTGCTATGCAATCTCCTCCAATTCACGACCGAACGAGCAATGGCGCTAGGGATTTATGCCAAACGGCAAGCCGACCCTATAGGCTCTTCGATGCATCACCTAAAACAAGTTCAAACAACCAAGCTATGATTTTTGAAGATTTGAACTCAAAACACTAAAATTTGGAATATTCACAAAGCCAATCCAAATCAAAATCAAATACACATGAATAAGTGTTAGGAATTCATACCCAACAATCAAAGATAATCATAGGCTTAGATATGAGATAAAAATCTCACCTTTGAACCCAAAACAACGAATGAGAAGCTTGAAGACAAGGAAAGATCAACCACACTTCAATCTCAACACAAGAAGCTTGAATCTAAGCTTAAAAGAGAAACATTTCCCAAATTAGGTTTAGTAATTTTCTGAAATTAAAGAGAGAAAGAGTTGGAGAAGATGAAGAGAAGGCTTACCAATGGCTTCTCTTTGATTTTGGAGCAAGAATTTGAGTTTGCAAAGGAACTAGGGCTTAGGAATTCTAATTTCCAATCCTTTCCCCCATTATTCTCTTGAGCTTGAGAGAGTTAGGAAATGAGGAATGAATGAAGAGAAGTGGAGAGGGGTTGGGTTGATATAACCAGAATTGGGCAAATGGACTGAATCCAAACCCAAAGCCCTTTAGAAAAAGTAGCAAAAATCAACTTACTCCAAACATATCGAAGCTTATACTCAAAAAGGTTGCAAACGGCATTTTGAACTCAATGGAAGGGGTCAAAGTCCCAATTCGACTGTTTGCAAAAAGTAGCTTTTCGGACCATAATCCGACTAACGATGAAATATTTAAGTAAAATATTTAAATATACAATCGATAAATATGCGGGTTGTTACGAAACTTCTCCTTTTTGGTTTCTTTCCTTTGGTGAGTCAATTTTGAGGATAATTTGGCTTGATATGGCCAGGTTTATTTCACTTATGACAAATGATCTCCTGCTCTTTTGAGTTATCTAGAATTTTGATGATTCTGTTCTTCAGTTGTTGATTTAAAGCCGGATTTTCATATTTACGGTTCAACCATTTGAATCTCTTTATTATTATTATTGCTAGTTCAGCTGCTCCATCATCATCATAATCATCTTCACTTTTAGTTGTTCCTTTGAGAGCTATTGATTTCTTCCGCGTAGCACCTCCTTCACGTTCTTCCTTGAGTTTGATTTCTGGATCATTAGTGGTGAGATTTTCGATGAGTTCTTCGACTTTAACCTGTTTCAGTTCCTTTGACTCTTGGATGGCAGTCACCTTAGCTTCAAAAAAATTGGAAGAATTCTGAGGATCTCTCGGACTACTTTCCATTTCTGTGTATGGTCTTCCTAGGGATTTTGGGTTATATGTAAGATTAGAATGTCGTCCATACATTTCTTTGACACTTTCATCCTTTGCCTTCATGAAGTTCTCATACTCGCTACTAAGCATGGCAAGGTGAGATTCTTTAACCTGGGAGGTTCCTTCATGAGTTACTTCAAGCATGTGCTAAATTTCCTATGCAATTAGACAATGTAAGACACAATTAAATTCAATTAGATCTAATGAACAAATAATAGAATCCATAACTTTAGCATTAGCATTTTGCAATTTATTTTCAAGATCCGTCCATTGATCCATAGGTTTTTCAACTTCTTGATTATCTACCATTATTGTTAGTGTCCTACATCGCGTTTCAATAATATTCCATGCATCTATGGTTTTCAAAAAAAAATTCATTATAGTTTTCCAATATGTATATTCACCATTGAACATGGATGGTCTAGCTTTGGGCTGACCCTTAGCAAAAACATTATTAAAAGAAGCCATTTAAAGAAAAATTTAAATTTTTTAAGAAAAGAATGGTTTTTGTTCTTTTCTTTGATACCACTTGTAGGATAGTTTTCACTTTAGAGGGGGTGGGGTGAATATGGTGATACTAAAATTGATGTAGAAATAAAAATAACGACAGAAAATAATGCAGCAAAAATCAAACAAAGATTTACCCAACTTCGGCAAAAAATTGCCTATGTGATGCCCCTAAGATTTCTACCAGAAATTAAGTAATCGGACGCTTACAAACACACCTAAAATTGTGATACCTGCTACTTGATTAACCTAACTCTATGCTCAAAACCTTTCCCCAACTCAGCCACTAAGTTGCGAATTCTCGAACTACAAAACCGTAGTTCGTAAACAACTTAAACACGGTTTGACTTTAAATAAAAAACAAATACTAAAACAAATAATCCCTAATTTATTTTGTAGCCCAAAAATAAAGACATATGCGGCCCAATTTAAAATATAACTTGAGAAAAAAATAGATGTCTCCCTTTTCTTTTATATACTATCTTCGGCTGTCTTGTTTCCTTGTGATTCTGGAATTAGGGATTCTCAATTGAAGCGGTTGCCTTAAACTTGAAGTTCAAATTGTTTGCCTGATGCTTTCGTTCCTCAATTAGCCTTGCTGCGGCTTCAATGTCGAGTTTGATTTTTGCTTTGAATTGGTACATGTTTTCCCCTTTTTGAATTTTGATTATGCTTGAACTCGATTATCTGCCAATGATGATTTTGGCTTCAATTTATAAGGAACGAAAGCCTATAATTACGTTCGTATATTTGAGTTTGAATTTTTCATGATATTTGGCTCGACCAATCGATTTTTGCTTGAATGATTATGATGATTTTTTGACTTGTTCATTATTTGACGTGTTACTCCATACACTTCTGATGAATTCAAATTTTCTTAATCATTTTTGAATTGTTCCATTCTTTTCTCTTACGAATTGTTCATCGATTTCTTGAGCATGTCATTTGAATTTGAGATAAATTTGACTTAATGAAGTTTGACTTGTTAATCATGTTACCCTTTGTGACTTTTCTAAACATATTGTTAGTTACTGTCAAATTTCATATCCATTTCCTTGTATTCCTTTCACTATTTTGTTGGGTATTACCATGTATATACATGCATATCTGCATGTATACATATGTGTGTGATTGGCATTACTGCAGCTCCAATGTGTTCTTGTCTGTAGCTTGATTGAGTTACCATATTGATTTGCTTAATCCCTTTGCATTTTTTCATGTATCCATGTATGCACATATGCGATGTTCTATTTTTCTGCACTGTTGCACTGTTGTTGTGAATCTGCCTCTGTTCACTTGAGTCTGGTTGTTCTTGTTCATGGATTCACATGGATGAAGTCTTCAATGTTATGTGTTCACTTGAGTCTGCACTGGATTTGGTTTTTATTATAGCAGTCTGGAGTTTTCATTTTATTGATCTGGATTGATAATACTTGGATTGCTTCGAGTTAAATTGCCAATTGCATCGAGTTATTTCATTTCCTGGTCTATGTTGCATTGTATGGTGGTCTGCACTTACTAGATTTGTTTTCACTGTTCCATTTCTGTCTTTGTACTGGTTAGTGTTGATTTGCATTCATGTCGAGTTGTTGTCAATTATGTTAAGGCCTTCTAGGTTGAGTCTGTTATCATGGCCTCGTTCCATGTTTTTGTTTTTGTTTCCTTGTGCCATTTTAAAATCTGGTCTAGTTGCACTTGCTTATTCATTTCTTCATTGTATTCATATTATCATGTTGGCTAGTTTTTGAAGTCTTGTTGCATGTTGAACAGCTTGCATGCTCCAGTGTGCATTGTTCTGGTCTTATGTAGATTTGAGCCTTCATGTTTCATGTGTGGTTCCCTTGCATAGCTTCGAGTTAAATTGACCTGATCAATGTTGCATCCCCTGTTATCACATCTGTTCTGTTCTGGTTCATGTCTGCATGTTGTTTCTTTATGTATGGTTCCACCTGGGACAGTTTTGGTTTGTATGTTCTTTTCATGTGCATTCATTCGAACTGGGTTGCCTTGGTAAGGTTTTGTTCATGTCTCTGAGCTGTAGTCATGTTGCACATATATGTGTATGTACTTCATGTTGTTCAAGTGTTTTCATGTTGTTTCGTACATCTATTGAATCTTCATGAGTATGTTCATGTAGTCTAGAGTTTTTTCACTTCAATCTTGTTGAAACCCTTGTGTTCATGTGTTGTAACGATCTGTATTTTTCTAATAATTAAAATGTTAATTAAATAATATTTTAGATATTAATATTGTAAGAAATTAAAGTTTCTGATTTTATAACGAGAGTAATAACTAGAATGTAATGTTAGTGATGTTAATTTAAGGTAATTGCTAACTATTTTAATGTCCAATTAATTGAAATGATTGTAAAGTTATAATTGGTTATAAATTGTAAATAAAAAATACATTAAATGTTGAATTTGATGTTGAAATTATATGTAATCAATTGGAATTGGCTAACATTGAATATGATATTCAATGATGTTGTTTGACCGCTATTGACAACTATTTATTCTAATTTCAACCAATTGAGATAAATTTTGGGTTAATTTGGTTATAATTGTAAATGATAAAATAAATTAAAGTATGTATTTAATGGGGAGATTGTATGCAATTGGTTAAAATAAGTTAATATAGAATATAAAATCATTATGGTAAGCATTTTATAACCCTTGATTGTAACTAATAAGATAATGGATATGAACTATTGTTATAAACAATTGTTTTTAATTGCCCTCTCATTAGTTCATCCGTTGAATATTGAATGGGAAATTAATGCAATTAATGAAATTGAATGTTGGATTAATGTTGGAATTATATGTTGTTACTTGAAATTAGATATAATCTGTGATGTGTAAGCAGTCATAACATTTGTTTGTAGATAACAAACTTATATATGTGATTAAATTAATTAAAATTAACAATTTTTTTAATTACTATTATAATATTTAATCTATTGAAATTAATAGGAAATCAGTTGCAATTAATCCGATTAAATATTATAGTTAATAAAATTAAGATGATATTTATGGAACATTGACGTAATAAAGTGTAAACCAATGTGATTCTATTCATAAGATAATAGTTGATCCAATAATAAGAGTAAAATCAAAATAAATGAATTTATTTGAATTTAAATTATAATTAAGTAATTTGGTGCAATTGAAATAAAACACTGTAATTTGTGCAATATTAATATTGAATTGGACATGGAAAATGTTTTAAAAAATTCTAAATGTCTATGTAATCAAAAACGATAAAAGTTGTTAACTTTGAAATTAAATTTGAAAGGTGATAAAACCAATTTAATATTACTTTATTTAATTAATGTGAAAATAGCCATTTTGGCCACTGTCTTGGATTTCGATGAAACCAGTTTCATCGGATCCGCAATAGTAAATTATTGTAGGATTTCAAGTTTCATAATGATCGGACTTATTGTTTGATCATGCGAGTTCGAAATGCATAGAAATTAATTTATTGAAATCAATTTAAAATAAGCTAATTTTAAAAGCTAACTTCTTCGTAAAATGGGATTAGGTTTTAAAACCTATTCCATTGAGTTTAAAAATATCAAAAATATCTATTTTGATATATGGGATGACCCATTTTCGTTTCGGAAGCATAACGGGCTTTTCGAGTCGTTATTGTCGTTCGAACCAATTAGATATGCTCGTTCTTTCTTATCGGGCATTGTCCATATATTAGATTTTGTTTCTCGAACCTTAGCAGCCATTCAGTTATTCTATATGTATAATTCTATCTGTCTATTCCTTTCCTCCAATGGTAGAAATAAAATTTCAATTACAAACCCTAAATACAATCTCCAAATCAATTTCAAAGTTCAAACTCTTCAAACCCTTTCATATCATATACCATTTTGAAGCTCTCGAAGAGCGCAATCTAAGTCTACTGTTCGATTTTACAATCGAGTTTTGGTCTGTTCAGAATTGGCCAAATCATTCCCAACTATTCATATTAGGGTTTGAGATTGGACGGTGGATCTTCGTCCTGGGAGCGATCAAAAGGCACAGCACCGAAGAGTACGTCGAAGGGAGTCAATCTGTATAGCGATTTTGGGTCATCGAAGACTGAGATTGCCAGAAAATGGACTAAAAGGTGCGGTGGCGGCTGTCTTGATCATGGTGGCGGTTCTCCAAGACGTGTGGCAACGTGAAGATTTGCTGGCGGCAGGCGTGTTGAGGGTTTCATAGTGAGACGTAAATGGCATACAGAGGGTGATGTGGCTAGTTCGTGTGAGTATGGTAATTTTTCTTTAGTTTATTTTATTTTTATTTTAATCGTGTAATGTTCTAACTATCATATCTTTTCCATAAAAGCTCAAATTCATGAGCGGTTTATTCCGTTGGGATCGTATCGAAATTTTGGATATTATGAAATTGATTTAGAGGAATTCTGAGACTGTTGAATTTTGGGCTATTTTTGGGTTTTAAATCGATTTGAAATCAATGGCAGTGTTTTAACCCACTCATGAATACTAAATTATCTTATGTTAGTTATATTTAATTTATGATGTGATTTGAAATCGATTAGTTGCTATTTAGTATATTTTAAATTGTCACTCCAGTTAAATCTGAATTTTATTGAATTTAATTGCAATTTAATATTGAAATTTAAATTGCCAGTTAAATACCTGTTAATGATAACCGATAAATTGTTTTTAGTTATTGGTTGATTTGAATGATGATTATGATGTATGTTCAATTTGTTGATATTTAGATGATTTGATGGATGTTATTGGTTGATAGATGATTAGATGGTTATTTGTGTCCATATCTCTGTTATCCCTATGGGTTGAAATGATACATACCCGAACGATCTTATAGATTAGAGGAAAATCGTTATGGGTTGAACTAATAAACCCACGCGGTTTTCATTGATATGGAAATGTTGATTATGATACTAGTCGAAATAACATATACTCGTACAATTTATTGAATTTGGATTATTTATTTAAATTGAATTATTTGAAGGGTTTAATTTAATTTAAACTTAGGATTTATTTTAATTAAATGATTAAGATTGTTATTTCGAATTATTTGAAATCTTTTAAATAATTATATCCACATTGTACACTTGATAAGAGATGAAAATCCCGTAACATCTCTGAAGCCATCACATTAATGTTTCTATTTTACTTATTTTAATTTGACTTATATAAGATCTTTTAGTTTTGACTCGAGTGTTTTGCCTTTCATTATGCTCCGGTCAGTTTGAGCTTTTCAGTATATCGAAGACTATTTTCTGGAGGACGAAGACGAAGATCCAGTTTACTATTTTTATTTGTTATTATTATACTGCATCATATTGTGTTCCGTTGCATTATTTGTTTATTTTCTGATATATGTATAACTATGATTTGAATTGTAAAAGTGTAATCAAATATTAATTGTAAAACAGCTCATGAACTATTTATTTAATTATTATATTTTTTTCGTCCCGCTGCGAGATTCTATGTTTTATTTTTCTTTCTTTTCTTTTATTTTCTTATTGACTCTATTAACAATCCCCCCTTTGAATGATTTGAATTAGACATGTGTGGTTTATTGTCGATTTGAACCGTCCAAAAAGGTGGGTCCTTACTTGTGCATATTTGTTAACTGTGTTGATTTAGAGAACTAGTTGTTGGGTTCTAATATCCTCTATTTGCTGGTGTTCTCCATTTATATACATATGTAATCTGGTTTCATGTTGATTTGAGTCTGGTTTGGTGCACTTTGGTATTGTGGTCTTGTTTTTGTCGAGCATTTTCACTTGAGTTGAATCCAGTCTTGGCTTAGGTTTGACCTTGTGCTCACCTATCTCTGCAATTTTATCAAGCAAGTGTATATCGATGTCCACGACCTTGTGGCATGTATAGTGATACACTGTGCATGTCACAAGTTGTTTGTGTAAGATGAATTAAAAGAAAATGATGACGAACAACCCAAATAACTGAGACAAACAATATTTTCAAACACAAACTTTATTGTGCACTGCAATTTTTTCAATTTTACTGGTCAGTGAATATTCTGCAGATAGTTCAGATGCTGGATACAGGCTGGCGCGGAGTTCAAGATTAAATACGAGTGATGAGTGAATATATGTAGTGAGGTGAAAATTGTAGAGTGAAAATTGTGTTGAAATTGAGATTGTACTGTAATTGAAAATGTGTAAATGTAGTGAGAGCTCAAGTTTGTACTATTTAAATTTGTAATAAAATATTTGTTTGAATAAAATATTTGTTTAAATATGAATTCTGAGCTATTTATTTTATTCAACAAATATTTGTTTAATTATGTGGAAAAATAAAATAGTACAATAACAAATACATTTAAATATATATATATATATATATATATGTTTATTATCATCAAACATAAATCATAGGCTATTGTATTCTATAGGTGATCCTATACTATACGTATAAACTCATGTTGTTCTTCTAGGAAAAATGATAAGGAGATCCGTCCACTAAAACGATTAGGGAGTGATCCTCGCTCTTATGTATCGTCTTATTATTTCCTAAAGAAGCGATATTGAGCATTTCGAAAATAGGCGTTTGGTTTTGTGGAGCACCCGGGAAGCGAAAAAGTATACTCGTAAGAGATGAGTCAAACCCATAACCACTCCGAATACTATATATGGTTCTATGGAGGAGATTTATGATTTACTGAGACGTTGGGATCCATATGTGATTCCGAGACCCATTGCGGTATGGGAATCCATGCGTAATTCGAAGATCTATTTGAGATGTTGGAATCTATGTGTGATTCCAAGACCTTGAGGTATTGAAATCCATGTAGGATTCCATGATCTATTTTGGTGGTAGCACGTAAGTTATAATACCAGACGTAGCCTCATCAGTTGAATGAATAAAACCAGAGATAAGAGGCTTGACCAGTGGGGTTGGCAAACCCATAGGGTGTAGTCGGCTCCTTTTAGATGTCACTTATAGTTTTTATGCATGCATAGGGCGATGCATTCGGTCTTAGCGAGACTACCTATGTTTTTCCTGTAGTACATCACCAGGAATGTATACTGCTTTGGAAGGATATCTCTGATCCTTGTGCAGGAGGACCGTTCCTCGAAGTACTGAGAGCACCTCCATGAAAATCCTACAGAATAAGCGAACATGCCTTATCGATTTTCAATTATATACTTAGTATTGTTGTGATCTACACTCACGAGCATCACAGCTACTTGATTATTATTATTTTTGCCTTAGACATTATTGTAATATCACTGAATTTTCTAATAAAAAGGTTTTGGTAAGGTAAAATCTCGTCTGTGTTTATGTGCGACATGGTCTTACGAGATACCTTTGTTTTGAAAGGTAATTTAAACATTAAGATTCCATTTGATTGTGTTTCTCAAGCTGGTTTTGCCAGACTGACCCGTGCGTTTTTTTTCCTAAAATGCTCGGGTCAGACCAAGCATATTTCTAGGTTTACTTGGATGTTTGGAGCTTCAGGAGACGAGCTTGAGGCCCAGAGATGTATTCGTGTACATGGTTATTTTTCCTCTATATTCACTATTGTATTTATCAACAATTGTGAGGACAGGTTGTTATAATTGTCCGACCTAAAATTGATTAGTATACTCTTATTGATGTCTCTCTCTCTATGTGTGTGTGTGTGTGTGTCTATATATATATATATTACAATTTTGTTTTTGTGTAAAGATTTTTCATATATTATAGATTATCTGTTCCACGGTAAGATTGTATGTTGTTTAGTTTTTTCTTATATTCTTACTTTTTCCCTAACTATCCGCCTTTTCGTTCAATTTGGGTTGGACAAGTGAGGTTTATTATCAACTTGAACTGTATGGAAAATCAGGTTGTTACAGAGATAAGCTTCGATATTTATTGCTATGGGTTTCTCGAGTGAAGTATCTCCAGTAATGATAATTTGGTGAAGTGCGGTAAAGTATTGGGGGTCGCATCGTTTTGGAGATCGAGGCGAGCTGTAGCAGGTTGGATTTTCAATGAATTGATCGAGCTTCAACTTTTTGGATCGGGGAGTTGGAGATTTCGAAGAGAGACTCGACGGCGAAGTTGGATTGTTATTTCATGGTCCGAGGTGGAAGGGAGGGTTAACTGCGCTTATGTTTTGGGTTCATGCATCACTCTTTCATGTATAGGCTTGGTGTGGGTTGATTTGGGGAAGGAGATGGATTATGGTGGGTAATTAAATTTTAAATGTGATTTGTGTAATTAATTAATATTTAATCTCAATTACTTATAAAATGAATATTTCTCTCACACCAGATCCAATTGAAACGCAGTCTTTTGCATTGCGCTCGTAGGAGCATTATCTACGCACTGGAGTTGATTTTGTCGAGTTTGGAGAAAATGAAAATTTGAGCTAATACTGAATGTTGTTAGATTTTAGATCAAACTGGAACACTTAAGCGTCTGTTGAAATTTCAATGAGTTAACAACCTCTGATTAAACAGTATATGATATATAGTAGATATTAATTATTGTATTCATGTTTGAATGATTAACTAGTTTGGTTTGGTTGAATTTTCGCTTGAAAAGCGAATGACATATAAACTGAAGTATAGAAATTTTATAGAATAATCTGTATTCTCCACTATTTCTAATTTTAAATATATACTTATTGTATAAATTGTGGAACATTAAGTTTAGCAGTTTTTCCATATGGAAATGACATTGATATGCGTTAAGAATTTTTAGTAATAAAGGTAATAGGAGCATTTGTTAAGTACAATAACAGCCTTGGGCCACATTTTAGTATTTTGAAATACTATGGTTTGCTATTTTGATTTGAAAATGGTTTTGATTCATAGAATGATTTTAAATTTGAGTTTTGAATTTTTTGTGGTATTTTATTTAGAAATAGTTTTTGTAATTTCATTTTTTACTCCATCTTTTTTATTTTTTATTTTCTAATATATGTGGGAATGTTTTAAAAATATTTTGAAAAGTAATTATTTTACAGAAAAGTTAATATAATAACGAATGTTTATTTTAAAGAAAAAGATGAATTTATCTTTTATAATAAAGTGATTCTGTTTTAAAAGAAGATAGAAATATTTTGGAATAAAATATTAGTGATATGTTTTATATAAAATGATGTGTAGAAAGATAGATTTATAAAGTATTTTTAAATAAAAGAACATATTTATAAATGATATTTTATAAAAGTTAAATTAATATGATAAATTGAAATAATAAATCAAATTTGTGAATTTATAGTGATATATGGAAGGATCGTTTCATGGAAAGTATTTGTTCTGATCTAGCAATTGGAGATTTAGGATAAGTGTAGGAGATTTAAAAATTAGAAATGAAATTATAAAGAATTTCTAATAGAATTTTTATAATTTTTTTTATAAAGAAGTTTTATCAGAAGTTTCATAAGAAAGCTTTATGATGAAGTTTTATAAAGAAGTTCTATAAAATAAATTTTGTAAAGGATATTTGTAAAGAAGTTTTCTAAATGAATTTGGAGATGTATAAAAAGAATTTTACAAATGAATTTGGAGATGTATAAAAGGATTTTTATAAACGAATTTAGAAATTTATAAAAGTGATTTGTAAATATAAAAGAGATTTATAAAAAGGAATATTATAAAAGGAATGAGATTTGATTTTAATAAATGATTGCTTCAAATTATGGTGGTATGGAAAGTATTCTTTTCATACTTAACATAATATTTCAAGGTATGGAAACTTGTCTCTATCTTGAGAACTAAGACTGTATGTCGAGGCAATGATAGTATGTTAGAACCAACTTTTGGTGTTTTGATTGTGAGAACTATATAAGTAAATATTATGTGAATGAACCATATTTGTAGGAGAAGATACTATGTTTGTCGACAAATAGATTACAGGCCTGATACTAGATAGAAGCTTCAATATTGTATGTGGTTTCTCTATGGTCTAAGTCTAGTAGTTAATTTTTGTTAAAACCTCTCCAAAGTGGTATATGCATGCACACGTACTTAAAAATCTTTCAAATCATAATTCATATACCAAGATTTTTACTAAAAGAATTCATACACCAAAACATTTTTGAAAAATCTTGAATATGGCTTAAGATATGTAATTTAGCTAACAGATATGCATAGGTCAGTCGGCTGAATTCTTGTGCATGTGCATAATAAAACATGAATATTCAGTCGACTGAACCATACATTTCAGCAAGCTGAATAACATGTTTTTTGCACTATTTCCTCTCTGATTCGAGTTACAATCATTTTATATGGCTGAATTATTTCATTCAGTTGAATGAAATTGCATGATAGCTATATTTATGAAAAATCACTCCACTTCAATGGACAGAAACAACCCTTGATTCAAGAATAGTTTTCGTATCTTTTGATCACTACTTTTCACGAATAATTGCAACACTTAAACACTATATATATCTAAGAAATCAATTAATTTAACACTTAATTTTGATTCTATTTTCACATTCTTATTATCAAAAAAAATCTTATCAATTGCACTTGATACTTCGTTCTAATCGCTTGCTCTTTCAAGAAAAAATTCATTAGTGATTAAATTAACTTCCCGTCTTCACGAATTACACTATATATCACAAAGGAGAAGATAAAAGGAAGAGTGTATGTTATTGATTTATCAGTGCTACTTAAGAGCATACTCGGTTAGAAGCATTTTTTACTGTTTGTTTTAGAAGTCCCCTTCGGCTGCTTAGGTGGTTGAAGTCCTATTTTGTTGCTCAAGCGGTTGAAGTCCTACTCAGTTCCTTAGGTGGTATAATACATGTTCCTCCGGCTTAAGAGAGGGTTGATAGTTAAATTTTAGAAGGAGTCTGGGGCTGGACGTAAAACGGGAAGTTCAAACCAGTATAAAAATCCCTAGTGTCATTTACTTTACTATTTACTATTATATTTATATTCCGCACTAGTAGATAGATAATATTCCATATTTCGATCCTTAGTCACTTTCATAGTACGCTAATTTGTCCAACTAAATTTTTAATCGAAGGTTAGTAAAGGTTTGAAATCAAAAAGTGAAGGTACGTATATTTAGTCTAATTTCCATACTATCCGTTTACTTACACCAAAAGGAAAGTGGTTTGGGTTTATAGTAACAATGTTTTAAATGACATTTGTTATGGCTCGGTTAAACATGATTTTGGAAAAAGGGGAAATATTTTCTAAGTGTTGGAAATATAGTGTTTTGTGAACATACTTACATTATTAATATAAGTATATGGAAAAGTCTTCTAAATATTGAAAGTGAAATGTTTTTGTGAGTATATTTATATAGTTGAGATAAGTATATCAATATCAATATTTCAAGGGTTGAAAAGAGTAGAGAGGGTTTGGGAATATATCTTTGTAAATGTATTTGATATAAGTATTTATCAAAATAGCTTTAATTAATGAAAATATTAATTAAAGAGGCTTAGTGGTTGCTTATGTGCTTAACTATGCATGGTTTATATGTGAACTTAAATCTACTATTTTAATTTTTTGTTTAATTAATAGTTAAATAACCGACTATCAAATCTTGGCCAGTTTCGAAAACTATTATTTGTCGGTTTGGAGAGATTGGGATCAGATATAATATTCTTAAACCACTTTGAATTGGCATAAGCGTTCGAATTAGAGACATCTTGAAGATGGTGTTCTTTGAAATGCAAGGTCTACTTGCTACTAATCCTAAGAATGTAGTAAAAGCACTACTTTCGGTTTTTTCTGTCCTAGAATAACTTGTATGGATGAATGCTGGTATTGAATTGTTGCTTGGAGAGCAATGTTATCAATCTAAGTGGAATTTGCTAAAAGGGTAAAACATAGCCTTAGACCTCACAACTGGTAATGACTAAAGCAGGGAGGTGTCATAGGGCTAAGTGGGTCGCTCTGATTAGTATATGAACATCACCGATCAAGGTCTATATTTATGGATTTATGTATGCTAGTGCCTCGATATGGTTGTTGACCAGCAATTGAGGGATGATCATATTCGGTATCATCCAGGAAAGGGTAGGCTGGTCCTAAGTAGCGGAGGTGCAAATGTTTTGCAGCCTCAATTTCATTTTCTCTAGAGTTGTACTATAAAAAAGGTAGACCCTTACCTTGTCATTGTAAATTCATTCTCCAATATCTGCCTTTCGAACTTAGTTGTACATTTAATATGTTGGAGTGCAATTAATGTAACCATTTCAGCTATGGTTAAATATTTATTTTAAAGCCTAAACATAATTGTAATATCACTTGATAAAATGGTTTGGTTATCGTAAGGTAAAATCCGTCTGTATTTATATGCGGCGTATTCTTACAAGATACCTTTATTTTGAAAGGGTTTATAACATTAAAAATCCATACGATCTGTGTTTCTCACGCTGATTTATTAGACTGATCCAAGCATTATTTTTTTATAATGCTCGTATCAACCCAATCATATTTCTAGATTTATTTATGGATGTTTTAGAGATTTAGAAGACGAGCTAGATGTCGTCAAGATGCATTCACGTATTTTACTTCCACTACATTTGTTGTTTTATATTTATCAGCATTTGTAGGATGTTATAAATGTCTAGGCCAATGTTAAGGTTATTTCACTCTGATTGATGTATGAATATTATAGTTTTCTTTTGCGAAGATCTATTGTATATTATATATTACTCATTATGACATGAGATTCTGTTCTATCTTTTCTTTCTTTTACCCCAATAAACTGTCTTTGCGGCACTCGGATGCTCAATGCATGAATATCTTGGATGTATTAATGTCGACTTTTGAAGGTCGAAAAAACGGGTCATCAAACGATCCTATAATGAAAGGTATTATAGTAGAAAGAGGATCTTCTATATTGCATTTGGTTCTTTTCTAGTAGTGTAACTATTCATGTTTTACGTATTGGCAAATCATAAAAATATTATTTTCTTAATCAAAATTTGTCCAAATAGGCTATAAATTTAGGGAATGTTGAGTATTGCCATTTTTGACTCTTCTAATAAGCTATAGATGGTTTCGATCCTGAAATTTTGCAAGAACTATAATTTTTGATAGAAACAAAACAAGGTCCTGGAACTATTTTCGTATAAATTTTGATGGTTTGCATTCCCTTAGTTTGGTAATATTATATTTTTTGCATTATGGTTTAGAAGAAATGGTTATCTTGAATTTGGCTTTTTTAGGCGGATTAGTAGGTAATTAGATTAAGCCAAAACTAAGTCCATTAAGTGATTTTAGGAATTGTGCTAATCCCAGCTGCACGGACATTTCTAACCAGTTTTCTACTTCCTAAAATTTACCGCTGATCTATCCTTACTAAATTCAGCCTAATCCTGCAATCAAGAGTATATTAGCAAGGAGATTAGTAAATTACTGTTTTAGGTAGTTGGGGATTCGTCATTTAGTGCCTAAAACTTTGTTTTAATCTATTTTCAAAGTAAAAAATGTGACATTTTACTAATTTAGATCAATAAATGATTTATAAATGAATTTGATTTAAAAGGATTTTAATAAGTGTTTCATACCATAGTTGATTGCATGGGTTATATAATAGGATAAAGATGTTCTTATTCTTATTTCTATGATATAATGTTTGTTTTGGTTCTTATATGTCTTTTGCATGTTTAAAATTGGATAAAGTGTATCGATAGCGGTTTTGAGATGGATATGTTCTAGAGCGATTGAATAGCATCAACGCAGAAGAGATTGCACTTAGATTGGAGTAACGAATTAAATAGGAATTGTAGCAAAAGGAGGAGTAAATGTACTGACAAAATTTTGGCTAAGTTAGGATCGATTGTTGCCGATCCATATGGGTCGGTCTTAATGATATTGTAACATCCACATTCTGAAATCGGAAGATGGAAACCCATTGTGCTACGGTCATCTTGAAATTATCTTTTGACCATAGAATGAGATCTGTATAACTTTTTATCAGTTTAAGAAAGTTAAGTAAAATTTATTACAAATAATTGTATTTATATATTTCAAATCCCAAATTGCACAAATATAGGGGAAAACTATTGATTATTACATGGTAGACTCAATGATCCAGCATATAAAGATGCTGAATCCTTGCAGTCTCCTAGACTTAATTAATATTTACATTACAAGGAAGAGTCTAGGCTACTACAAAAGGTAATAATACTAAGGTCTCCTACCCATCTTTGTCTTCAACGTAGCCTTACCAAAAAGTCCTACTTTGGTAATAACTAGAATATGAAAATCATGTAAACTCAACCTACTTAAATGTGTATAGTGAATTTACAGGAGAAAAAAATACACAGGTCCGATATAAGTTTGGCATAAATAATATCATTTTCTGTTTAAGTTCCTTCACTAGTTGGACCATGTCGCTAAAGCACGGAACGAGTTTTTCACCACACTATCCTCGATTACACAATCAGTGTAAGATTATTGTATGTCATAAATCACAATAAAATATATGCTAAAACAAACACATAATTTTTTTACAAAACTATACCCAAAACTATCTTGGGTTTAGGGTGTTGGTAAATACATATTAAACTTTTGGTTATTTTCAGGGCACGGTAACGCTACTTCCAAGGCTATCGTTAGTTTCAAGCATTATATCTCTTATACTGTAAGGCACAACCTCTGACGGCTTTTTTTATTGTTTCCTTTGGTTTATACCAAAAGGTACATCCCCTTCTGGTTTTGGTAATTTATTTATTGGTTTCATGCTACAAAGTGCAACCCTATGCAGTTCTTTTGTCTTTATGTTTATACTATAAAGTACAACTTTAGGTAGTTTCGATTCTTGATTCTATACGGCAAAGTATAGTACAACCCTAAGCAGTCTCTGTTCTTTAAGTTTTGTACTATAAAGTACAACCTTAACCAGTTTCTTTATTTATTTATTTTCTTGAGCTTGAACCCTATAATGATAAAGTTAGGGGTATCCTCTAAGGGAAATTATGTAATTTGTTACATATATCTTGTCAAGACCCGATTCTTCGACTTTCGAAAATCGACATCAATACGTCAACTGTATCAACTGCCGAGCAATCGAATGCCGGAAAACCAAACCATGAGGGTTAAAAAGAAGAGGTAGAAGAAAAAGATAGAAGAAATAAGGAAACAGAACAGAAACAATATCAGAATCTCACAGTCGCAGCGGAACAACATATAATAGATAATGAATATCTTTAAAACAGAGAACTATTTCAGTTATTACATTACATCATCAAAGTGTACAACAACAATATACAACACAACAAAACAATGGACAGCTATACAAACATGTCCTTACAAGTGAAATTCAGCAGCGGAAAGATAATATCATATACAAGTAATACGTCTCACCATCCAGCTCGCCACTTGAGCTCCATAGCACTTCTGAATCCAGAATGACCTGATAACTTGACTCTAGACTGCCCGTGTGGAAAATTATGGGAACCCAGAGTTTAGGAAGAGAACAATAAACTCCAGGTCAGTCATCGGACTGGTGTGAGAACTTAAAACAGTTATTTATCTTTAAAAACAAACAACAGGATAATTTTAAAACAGATTCGCAATGCTTTTTGGAAAATGAGACAACCATAAGGCCTCCCGCACATGCACACACAATGCAAACGCAGAATCAGAGGAGATTTCTCCTTATGATAGTCAAAAATGCTTGATACGCGTTAAAAAGATCATATGATATTATTACTAGTGCATAGTGTAGAAAACATTTCGAAAGTAAAGATATAAATCTTAGCCAGCATAGGCATTCCGCACTTATGCCTACTATAGCTACCATCTAAACAGTAGTGACCACCATAAGTAAATGGCAGGTTCTACAACTAAAACCGTACAAGATGTGTATTGTTTTATTTGTATTTTCAACAAATGGTCAGGCTAAGGAACTTCCTACTGTCAATGGGATCGCCTCTGGCGGGACGTCCCGAGAACCTAACGTTACGGTTAGATCTCTGCCAACACAAGGCCGGGTTACCTCTGTAACTAGGTAACTACTACACGAATATGCCATCCCCCGATCCCTTTGGACCTTTATCCGAGCGCTCGATAACCAACATCACACAGTAATAAATATAGTGTGTCAACATGAGTAAGTATCTAGGCTCTATACCATGATACCACCCTTTCCAGAAGGAAATGACATACCCTAAAGGGTGCGACCCTCATAACCTTGCCGCATATTCCTGTTTTGACCATTTCCGGGGAGTGAGGTCCGACGAAGTCTCGTCCAAAAAGCTACGCTTTTTCACAAAGCCACGCTTTGATCAACAAATGATCAATAAATAATCATCACACAGCAACACTCAGCATGCCACATTACCAAATTGGGAATATATCGCTGATAACCTTAAACTACAAAACCTCTAAGGGTGTTAAGCTAAGGGAATAAATTCTCCGCCACCAACGGAAATGTATTTGAAAGAAATCTGCTTTATATCTCAAAATGTAATGTCAGACATGTAACCACATAAGTCTGTTTAGGGTTCGAACAGAACCGAAGACACTTCAAAAGAAGCCCTTGCAATCCGGGTATTCACAATCCCGATCAAATTTCCCATCACAAAGGAAATCTCCATACCGTAGCTAACGGTGCAGAGACAATCGATAGGTCATCCTATCGTTTTCACAAATACCCGGTCTTCACCATCGGTGTTCAATGCTATCCATTACGTTGTATCACTATTCGGAATGGGTAATCCGAATAACGAGCGCAATAATTTAAAAATAAGTGTAGCATTCAATTTCAACCAATTCACAACAAATACCTATTTAAAGGTCAATATTAATAGTCGGTTATTTAACTATCAATCAATATTCACAACATCACCCGATTATAAATGATTTCCCAAATTATTTATTTCCAAAAAAATATCTTTTCAAGATATATATCCCACACTTCAACCATTTGAAAACCAATTTCAAATCAATTTACACCCTTACAACTTTCATTTCAAAATGGTTCATTTAAACCAATTAAATAAATCCTTACCAATTTATTAAATTTACGTTCCAAATCCGTAAATTAATTTCCACTTCAAAATAAATCAATATTTATTTTTAAACAAATTTCCCTTTCTTTTATAAATTCCATAGTGAATTTACCTTTCCAAAATATCTATGAATATACGATTTTCAAATCGATTTCTAATATTCATTTTCAATTTATCTTTAAAAGATAAAATCTCAAAACATTCACTTCATATTGAAAAAAACATTTCCATACTTATTTAATAATAAGTAATTCACAAATCTACTTATTTTCAACATTAGGAAAATATTCAATATACTTAAATCCAAATTAAGTATATATTTTATTCTTTCAGGGAAAACATCCTCTTAAACACATTTCTTTGGGTCAAAACGAACGTTACGTAAAACATCGTTACGACAACCCAAAATCATTAGTATAGGGATTCGAACTTAAAATAGATATATATAAATCCCAATACTATATAAAACATTTCCTTTCGGAAATCATTTATTATAACAACAGTGTTATAGTCCACCATTTCCTTCTGTTTCTTGATACATCTATTTCAACAATAAATGTTGAAATCTATGGTTTCGATACTTAATACATTTTAAAACGTTTTTAAATCGTTTTAATTCTATTTAAAATATCACTTTCTCAAAATATTTCTTTAATATATTATTCACCGTCTAAAATCGTGAGTATAGTTCATTTACCAAATTTATCATTTCTGCATATTTTATTTAGAGAATTATTCACTTTCCCAAAATCGTGAATATATCTCCTTTAATAAGCTATAATAATTAAACTTATTAAAATAAGTCGATTTCGGATTTATAAAGCAACGTTTATAAACTCAATTTTTATTTTATAACAGCTTCACTTATAAAATTACTTTATTAACAAATTCTATCCATATTCCATTTACACGCAAAAATCCAATTTATAAGTTAATTACTTATAAATCTTTTATTATAAAATCTATTCATTTTATAACTTCACAATTTATACATCTGTAGATTTCATTCACTTATGAAATCCATTTATATTTCATTTTAATACTTGTAAAAACTCGTTTTATAATTCCAATATTTTAATTTATAAATATCAATTTTATAAATCTTTTATATAAATTATTTATAATAATTCAAAAACCCCAATTTAAACAATTTTATAAATTAGTCAACTACTTATTTCAAAAATCACATTTCGGTTATATTTCACAAAAATCATAATTTTATAACATAAACATTTCAACGTTTATTTATTTAAAATGAATAAATTCCCAAAATTAAATTTTTATTATGAATTCTCAACTTAAATTTTCAAAAATCAAATTTTATTTATTTTCGGCATCTAACGATACCAAAAATTTATTCGGCTAAATTTTAGCCTTTAACGATTTCAATCACAAAGATAATCACGTAGATTATAAATAGATCAACACACAATATTGAAACCAATTCAATCATTTGAGGAATCCAGTTGGATCCCTCCAACATGTTTCCCTGCATCCGAAGATGTTAGCACAATACCAATTTCGCTTCAAGACGAAATATCGCGGTATATGGGATTTATAAATACTATCCGCTATTATACCCCGCAATAGGGTCTCATCCGCTATATAATGCGGGAAAATCAACTCCAAGTACACATATAATACCAATTCCATACAAGTTGGAATTATCGTGGTATATGTTTTTAATAAATAACCTCTGCTTAATATACGACGTATAATGTCTATTTAACACAATAGATAACAGTTTATCATCCAATCACACAATCAAGCAATTTTAAATTTAACTATTTAAAATTTAAATCGAAACAATTCGATTGAGTGAGAAGTTCTCACCTTGAGTTTCCGATAATAGTTGTAGCGGTTTATTTCGAATAAAATTAAACGTGCGTTTAATTTCACTCAAAATTCAAACTAGCTCCAAACGACTCCAATCCAGCTCCATTGCATAGTATTCGTCCATACGATTCCAACGCAACTTGTTTCGTAATTTTTCGACCTTGTATGACAAAGTTACACATTTTTAAACATCGAACGAATTATAATATAAAACAATTTACATTTTAATTATATATTATTTTTTTCCATCCTAATCTCGAACGTGAATTCCCTAGCACGCATCAAAGCCGCACGCGGCCATCTTCCCTCTCCAGTATTCATCACGCGCAAGAACCCATCGGCCGCCCCCTAGGGTTTGAAATCGCCACCACCACGCTCGACTAGAAATCGATCAGCTAGCGCCAAATGGAAGCCCATCACCACGTTGACCTTTGGCCATAACCTCTCTGAGCTCGGCTATCCCTTGCATCGAAAAACGAGACGAAACGCGCGCCCTTCCTTGGCCGATTACGGCGAATCCGAGCCACTTCAATGCAAATCCACCGTTGGATGTGAAGTACTCGGCGAGCTCTTCAATTTGTTAGTTGGAAGTTTCGGCTAAATATTTACGGATTTGAAGAAAAGAGGAGGAGAAGGAGAACGATTTTCGGCCATTGAAAATATATTCATGGCGGCTGAAGGTTTAACCTAGGGTTTGAGTGTAAATTGAAGAAATGAAGGTCCTTTTATAGAAAATTTGCAAATTGGTATTCATCCAAAAAAATTCAAACTCCAAACGAAGCATGCCGGCTAGCGTTTCTAGGTTTTACCCCGCGTTCCGAACACAATGGAACATGTTTCGGAGGCTAATTCGATCATCTGTGCGAGTTACGACAATAAACGATCGATTTTAAATTAAATCAATTTAAACAAATTTCTATGCGTTTTGGCTTGCCTCGGACAAACTGTAAATTCGATTGACACGAAATTTGAAATCTTACAATGATATAACATTACGGATCCGATGAAACCAGTTTCGTCGAAATCCGAGACTGTTTGAAAAATGGCTATTTTCACTAGTCGATTTAAATATTAAAATATTCAATTTTCACAAATTAACTTTCAGTTCGATTTTAAAAGTTCTATAACATCGTTATAACTCCAATATGATTCAATGTAACTTTATAAATCATTTTTAATCACATTAAACCCAATTTCCAATTATTTCTGTAATTTCAAATATTAAATTATCGATTTAATTATCCAATTAAATTTAAATATTCGAAAAATAATTTATTCGACTTACGAATTTGACTTATTAATATTTAAAATTAAGTAAATATTCAAATTTTAATTGATAGAAATTCTGGGTCGTTACAAACTTCCCCCCTTAAAAGAATTTCGTCCTCGAAATTACCAAGTAAGAAAGAATTTTGAAATCCATTAACTTTTCAAAACAAACCGTTCAAGTTTGATTTACAAATCTCTTAAGTATTTAACTTTTCCAAATCCATAGTTAAACCCTTACAAAATATTTACTATGTTTTCAAATCATACTTAGTTATAGTTTTCAAAATTTTCCAAAATTCCAAAAAAAATTCCAACGCCTTAAATTTTCGGAAAAATTCGCCAGAGTCTCCTTTGCGCGGCTCGATCCGAAAAAAAATGATAGTATATATATCACAAATATACATCTCATCAAGTGATGAGGCATCCCGCAGGGAAAAAAGCGCAAAAGTACGATATGTAATCCGAGACATGTACCTTATTTATTGTTACCGAGCGTATACGGCTAATATAGCGCGAAAGCGAGCTCCAAATGTGAAGCAAGCGCAATCCGCACCTACTAAACACTCAACAAACCATGAGAAACATGCATATATGAAAGTAATATTAATATATAACATATAGCAACATAACAACTACATGTGCCAACATAGCAAATGCAACAAAACAACAAAAACCATCAAATAATTTTCATCCAACTAACATCCAATTAACATCCATAACCAAATCAATATAAATGTACTTCTCATTATATTCAATGAATTGGTTTTCCATTTAATCACGTTTGATTCATTAACATTGGATGTTTTTTTCTAACATTCATTTATTCATGTTTGGTTCACATTCACTAAATCATATTCAAGTTGGTTCACTTCTCATTCAATCAAATTCAATTCTATTAAAATTTACATCACTTTCAATTTGAATTCTGTTACATAGCTTTCCATTTTATTAATTCAACTTCATTAACACTTAATGAATTATATACAATCAACTAACAATCAATTTAACAACCAAATCATATCCAACATAACCAAATTATTAAATTTACATTCTATTTGGTTTAACATTTTTTTTAAACTCCAATTGGTTGATATTAAATTGACTTCCATTTAATTATTCAATTTCTCAACTTCAATAGCTTTAATGATTTAACACTTACATCCATTTTTCATATCAATTTATTTACATTCAATTGATCTACATTCAATTCATTCATTAATTCAATTGCTAATTCATTTAACTAATAAGGTTGAATTTCATTTATATAATTCAAGTTCATATCCATTCAATTCACTTCATTATTTTACTTTGACACCAAAATCAACTTCATTCAACATTACTTAAGTCATATTCCATTTCAACATCATTGGTTTAACTTAACTTAAATTCCCATTTCAACAACATATTTAATCCGGTTAAAATCCAACTCTAAAGTAAATTCTATTTAACTTTTACAAGTCAATTTTATCACTTATTCAGATTCATACTTCATTTTGCTTAATAAAGTTGTTTAACCATTTTAATAATTGGTTTTACTTACATATTCACATTTAATAAGTTATACAACTTATTATTCAACTTCCAAATCTGATTTAATTTATTTAACTTCCTTTAGTTAAATTTCACATCATATATTTTATCATGCTAATTCAAATTTATTTCAACTTTACCAATGTTAAATTTTTTGTTATCTCATATTGTAAGTTCAAAACTTGATAACTTATATTCATCAATTTCTACTTGGATTTTTTAATTTCAAATCTGTTTATCACAACAAAGCTTCAATTTCAATTTACTATGGTAGCAAATCCATCACACAGAAGCTCGAAAATGATACTGATGATGCTGCAGTCATCACCCTTATTATTCCCCAGCAACAGTAGTGAATCTGATGCTTTTAATTCTTTTAAAAAAAATTCTTTTATTTATAAATAACATTTATAAATCTTGCTTATATAATTTTACTATTTCCCTTTACTTATACAAGATTATTCCACAATTGCAAATCATTTCAATTATAATTCTATACTTATACAATTGTTGCTCTTATATAATTCATTCTTTCACAATTGTTGTTTTTATTCAAATTATTCGAACAACTTTGATTCACTTTTATATTTTCATTCATTTCCAACAATCAAACAATTCAATTTATATATACTTTAATAATGCTGAAAAATTATTCCTTTATATATAAAATATAATCGAGGTAAAATTATTTCATTTACCCAATTTAAAATGATACCATGTCGCTTTATCACGTTTAAGAGTTTAGTAACCCTTATCGATGACAGTTAGCTAGACTGCACCGACCAGAATCTATAAATAATCAACTGATAAGTCAATACAATACAAAACAATTTCATATTCACTAACAAATACGCGTTCATATCTATTATTACACTCAACTCATTATAGAGTACTACTGACTCTATCTCTAATGAGTAATTCCCAACAGAGCCAAGGTTGTCACTTAACCAAATGCTCTGATACCACAATGTCAAGACCCGATTCTTCGACTTTCGAAAATCGACATCAATATGTCCACTGTATCAACTGCCGAGCAATCGAATGCCGGAAAACCGAACCATGAGGGTTAAAAAGAAGAGGTAGAAGAAAAAGATAGAAGAAATAAGGAAACAGAACAGAAACAATATCAGAATCTCACAGTCGCAGCGTAACAACATATAATAGATAATGAATATCTTTAAAACAGAGAACTATCTCAGTTATTATATTACATTATCAGAGTGTACAACAACAATATACTACACAATAAAACAATGGACAGCTATACAAACATGTCCTTACAAGTGAAATTCTACAGCGGAAAGACAATATCATATACAAGTAATACGCCTCGCCATCCAGCTCGCCACTTGAGCTCCATAGCACTTCTTAATCCAGAATGACCTGATAACCCGACTCTAGACTACCCGTGTGGAAAATTATGGGCACCAAGAGTTTAGGAAGAGAACAATAAACTCCAGGTCAGTCATGGGACTGGTGTGAGAACTTAAAACAGTTATTTATCTTTAAAAACAAACAACAGGATAATTTTAAAATAGATTCGCAATGATTTTTGGAAAATGAGACTACCATAAGGCCTCCCGCACACACTCACAATGCAAACGCAGAATCGGAGGAGATTTCTCCTTATGATAGTCAAAAATGATTGATACGCATTAAAAATAACATTTGATATTATTACTAGTGCATAGTGTAGAAAACATTTCGAAAGTAAAGATATAAATCTTAGCCACCTTAGGCATTTCGCACTTATGCCTACTATGACTACCATCTAAACAGTGGTGACCACCATAAGTAAATGGCAGGTTCTACAACTAAAACCGTACAAGATGTGTATTGTTTTATTTGGATTTCCAACAAATGGTCAGGCTAAGGAACTTCCTACTGTCAATGGGATCGCCTCTGGCGGGACGTCCCGAGAACCTAACGTTACGGTTAGATCTCTGCCAACACAAGGCCGGGTTACCTCTGTAACTAGGTAACTACTACACGAATATGCCATCCCCCGGTCCCTTTGGACCTTTATCCGAGCGCTCGATAACCAACATCACACAGTAATAAATATAGTGTGTCAACATGAGTAAGTATTTGGGCTCCATACCATGATACCACCCTTTCCAGAAGGAAATGACATACCCTAAAGGGCGCGACCCTCATAACCTTGCCACATATTCCTGTTTTGACCATTTCCGGGGAGTGAGGTCTGACGAAGTCTCGTCCACAAAGCTACGCTTTTTCACAAAGCCACGCTTTGATCAACAAATGATCAGTAAATAATCATCACACAATAACACTCAGCATGCCACATTACCGAATTGGGAATATATCGCTGATAACCTTCAACTACTTAACCTCTAAGGGTGTTAAGCTAAGAGAATAAATTCTCCGCCACCAACGGAAATGTATTTAAAAGAAATCTGCTTTATATCTCAAAATGTAATGTCAGACATGTAACCATACAAGTATGTTCCGGGTTCGAACAGAACCGAAGGCACTTCAAAAGAAGCCCTTGCAATCCAGGTATTCACAATCCCGATCGAATTTTCCATCACAAAGGAAATCTCCATACCATAGCCAACAGTGCAGAGACAATCGATAGGTCATCCTATCGTTTTCACAAATACCCGGTCTTCACCACCGGTGTTCAATGCTATCCATTACGTTGTATCACTATTCGGAATGGGTAATCCGAATAACGAGCGCAATAATTTAAAAATAAGTGTAGCATTCAATTTTAACCAATTCACAACAAATACCTATTTAAAGGTCAATATTAATAGTCGGTTATTTAACTATCAATCAATATTCACAACATCACCCGATTATAAATGATTTCCCAAATTATTTATTTCCAAAAAAATATCTTTTCAAGATATATATCCTACACTTCAACCATTTGAAAACCAATTTCAAATCAATTTACACCCTTACAACTTTCATTTCAAAATGGTTCATTTAAACCAATTAAATAAATCCTTACCGATTTATTAAATTTACGTTCCAAAACCGTAAATTAATTTCCACTTCAAAATAAATCAATATTTATTTTTAAACAAATTTCCCTTTCTTTTATAAATTCCATAGTGAATTTACCTTTCCAAAATATCTATGAATATACGATTTTCAAATCGATTTCTAATATTCATTTTCAATTTATCTTTAAAAGATAAAATCTCAAAACATTCACTTCATATTGAAAAAAACATTTCCATACTTATTTAATAATAAGTAATTCACAAATCTACTTATTTTCAACACTAGGAAAATATTCAATATACTTAAATCCAACTTAAGTATATATTTTATTCTTTTAGGGAAAACATCCTCTTAAACACATTTATTTGGGTCAAAACGAACGTTACGTAAAACATCGTTATGACAACCTAAAATCATTAGTATAGGGATTCGAACTTAAAATAGATATATATAAATCCCAATACTATATAAAACATTTCCTTTCGGAAATCATTTATTATAACAACAGTGTTATAGTCCACCATTTCCTTCTGTTTCTTGATACATCTATTTCAACAATAAATGTTGAAATCTATGGTTTCGATACTTAATACATTTTAAAACGTTTTTAAATCGTTTTAATTCTATTTAAAATATCACTTTCTCAAAATATTTCTTTAATATATTATTCACCGTCTAAAATCGTGAATATACTTCATTTACCAAATTTATCATTTCTGCATATTTTATTTAGAGAATTATTCACTTTCCCAAAATCGTGAATATATCTCCTTTAATAAGCTATAATAATTAAACTTATTAAAATAAGTCGATTTCGGATTTATAAAGCAACGTTTATAAATTCAATTTTTATTTTATAACAACTTCACTTATAAAATTACTTTATTAACAAATTCTATCCATATTCCATTTACACGCAAAAATCCAATTTATAAGTTAATTACTTATAAATCTTTTATTTTATAAAATCTATTCATTTTATAACTTCACAATTTATACATCTATAGATTTCATTCACTTATGAAATCCATTTATATTTCATTTTAATACTTGTAAAAACTCGTTTTATAATTCCAATATTTTAATTTATAAATATCAATTTTATAAATCTTTTATATAAATTATTTATAATAATTCAAAAACCCCAATTTAAACAATTTTATAAATTAGTCAACTACTTATTTCAAAAATCACATTTCGGTTATATTTCACAAAAATCATAATTTTATAACATAAACATTTCAACGTTTATTTATTTAAAATGAATAAATTCCCAAAATTAAATTTTTATTATGAATTCTCAACTTAAATTTTCAAAAATCAAATTTTATTTATTTTCGGCATCTAACGATACCAAAAATTTATTCGGCTAAATTTTAGCCTTTAACGATTTCAATCACAAAGATAATCACGTAGATTATAAATAGATCAACACACAATATTGAAACCAATTCAATCATTTGAGGAATCCAGTTGGATCCCTCCAACATGTTTCCCTGCATCCGAAGATGTTAGCACAATACCAATTTCGCTTCAAGACGAAATATCGCGGTATATGGGATTTATAAATACTATCCGCTATTATACGGCGCAATAGGGTCTCATCCGCTATATAATGCGGGAAAATCAACTCCAAGTACATATATAGTACCAATTCCATACAAGTTGGAATTATCGCGGTATATGTTTTTAATAAATAACCTCCGCTTAATATACGGCGTATAATGTCTATTTAACACAATAGATAACAGTTTATCATCCAATCACACAATCAAGCAATTTTAAATTTAACTATTTAAAATTTAAATCGAAACAATTCGATTGAGTGAGAAGTTCTCACCTTGAGTTTCCGATAATAGTTGTAGCGGTTTATTTCGAATAAAATTAAACGTGCGTCTAATTTCACTCAAAATTCAAACTAGCTCCAAACGACTCCAATCCAGCTCCATTGCATAGTATTCGTCCATACGATTCCAACGCAACTTGTTTCGTAATTTTTCGACCTTGTATGACAAAGTTACACATTTTTAAACATCGAACGAATTATAATATAAAACAATTTACATTTTAATTATATATTATTTTTTTCCATCCTAATCTCGAACGTGAATTCCCTAGCACGCATCAAAGCCGCACGCGACCATCTTTCCTCTCCAGTATTCAACGCGCGCAAGAACCCACCGGCCGCCCCCTAGGGTTTGAAATCGCCACCACCACGCTCGACTAGAAATCGATCAGCTAGCGCCAAATGGAAGCCCATCACCACGTTGACCTTTGGCCACAACCTCTCTGAGCTCGGCTATCCCTTGCATCGAAAAACGAGACGAAACGCGCGCCCTTCCTTGGCCGATTACGGCGAATCCGAGCCACTTCAACGCAAATCCACCGTTGGATGTGAAGTACTCGGCGAGCTCTTCAATTTGTTAGTTGGAAGTTTCGGCTAAATATTTACGGATTTGAAGAAAAGAGGAGGAGAAGGAGAACGATTTTCGGCCATTGAAAATATATTCATGGCGGCTGAAGGTTTAACCTAGGGTTTGAGTGTAAATTGAAGAAATGAAGGTCCTTTTATAGAAAATTTGCAAATTAGTATTCATCCAAAAAATTTCAAACTCCAAACGAAGCGTGCCGGCTAGCGTTTCTAGGTTTCACCCCACGTTTCGAACACAATGGAACATGTTTCGGAGGCTAATTCGATCATCTGTGCGAGTTACGACAATAAACGATCGATTTTAAATTAAATCAATTTAAACAAATTTCTATGCGTTTTGGCTTGCCTCGGACAAACTGTAAATTCGATTGACACGAAATTTGAAACCTTACAATAATATAACATTACGGATCCAATGAAACCAGTTTCGTCGAAATCCGAGACTGTTTGAAAAATGGCTATTTTCACTAGTCGATTTAAATATTAAAATATTCAATTTTCACAAATTAACTTTGAATTCGATTTTAAAAGTTCTATAACATCGTTATAACTCCAATATGATTCAATGTAACTTTATAAATCATTTTTAATCACATTAAACCCAATTTCCAATTATTTCTGTAATTTCAAATATTAAATTATCGATTTAATTATCCAATTAGATTTAAATATTCGAAAAATAATTTATTCGACTTACGAATTTGACTTATTAATATTTAAAATTAAGTAAATATTCAAATTTTAATTGATAGAAATTCTGGGTCGTTACAAACTTCCCCCCTTAAAAGAATTTCGTCCTCGAAATTACCAAGTAAGAAAGAATTTTGAAATCCATTAACTTTTCAAAACAAACCGTTCAAGTTTGATTTACAAATCTCTTAAGTATTTAACTTTTCCAAATCCATAGTTAAACCCTTACAAAATATTTACTATGTTTTCAAATCATACTTAGTTATAGTTTTCAAAATTTTCCAAAATTCCAAAAAAATTTCCAACGCCTTAAATTTTCGGAAAAATTCGCCAGAGTCTCCTTTGCGCGGCTCGATCCGAAAAAAAATGATAGTATATATATCACAAATATACATCTCATCAAGTGATGAGGCATCCCACAGGGAAAAACGCGTAAAAGTACGATATGTAATCCGAGATATGTACCTTATTTATTGTTACCGAGCGTATACGGCTAATATAGCACGAAAGCGAGCTCCAAATGTGAGGCAAGCGCAATCCGCACCTACTAAACACTCAACAAACCATGAGAAACATGCATATATGAAAGTAATATTAATATATAACATATAGCAACATAACAACTACATGTGCCAACATAGCAAATGCAACAAAACAACAAAAACCATCAAATAATTTTCATCCAACTAACATCCAATTAACATCCGTAACCAAATCAATATAAATGTACTTCTCATTATATTCAATGAATTGGTTTTCCATTTAATCACGTTTGATTCATTAACATTGGATGTTTTTTTCTAACATTCATTTATTCATGTTTGGTTCACATTCACTAAATCATATTCAAGTTGGTTCACTTCCCATTCAATCAAATTCAATTCTTTTAAAATTTACATCACTTTCAATTTGAATTCTGTTACATAGCTTTCCATTTTATTAATTCAATTTCATTAACACTTAATGAATTATATACAATCAACTAACAATCAATTTAACAACCAAATCATATCCAACATAACCAAATTATTAAATTTACATTCTATTTGGTTTAACATTTTTTTTTAAACTCCAATTGGTTGATATTAAATTGACTTCCATTTAATTATTCAATTTCTCAACTTCAATAGCTTTAATGATTTAACACTTACATCCATTTTTCATATCAATTTATTTACATTCAATTGATCTACATTCAATTCATTCATTAATTCAATTGCTAATTCATTTAACTAATAAGGTTGAATTTCATTTATATAATTCAAGTTCATATCCATTCAATTCACTTCATTATTTTACTTTGACACCAAAATCAACTTCATTCAACATTACTTAAGTCATATTCCATTTCAACATCATTGGTTTAACTTAACTTAAATTCCCATTTCAACAACATATTTAATCCGGTTAAAATCCAACTCCAAAGTAAATTCTATTTAACTTTTACAAGTCAATTTTATCACTTATTCAGATTCATACTTCATTTTGCTTAATAAAGTTGTTTAACCATTTTAATAATTGGTTTTACTTACATATTCACATTTAATAAGTTATACAACTTATTATTCAACTTCCAAATCTGATTTAATTTATTTAACTTCCTTTAGTTAAATTTCACATCATATATTTTATCATGCTAATTCAAATTTATTTCAACTTTACCAATGTTAAATTTTTTGTTATCTCATATTGTAAGTTCAAAACTTGATAACTTATATTCATCAATTTCTACTTGGATTTTTTAATTTCAAATCTGTTTATCACAACAAAGCTTCAATTTCAATTTACTATGGTAGCAAATCCATCACACAGAAGCTCGAAAATGATACTGATGATGCTGCAGTCATCACCCTTATTATTCCCCAGCAACAGTAGTGAATCTGATGCTTTTAATTCTTTTAAAAAAAATTCTTTTATTTATAAATAACATTTATAAATCTTGCTTATATAATTTTACTATTTCCCTTTACTTATACAAGATTATTCCACAATTGCAAATCATTTCAATTATAATTCTATACTTATACAATTGTTGCTCTTATATAATTCATTCTTTCACAATTGTTGTTTTTATTCAAATTATTCGAACAACTTTGATTCACTTTTATATTTTCATTCATTTCCAACAATCAAACAATTCAATTTATATATACTTTAATAATGCTGAAAAATTATTCCTTTATATATAAAATATAATCGAGGTAAAATTATTTCATTTACCCAATTTAAAATGATACTATGTCGATTTATCTCGTTTAAGAGTGTAGTAACCCTTATCGATGACAGTTAGCTAGACTGCACCGACCAGAATCTATAAACAATCAACTGATAAGTCAATACAATACAAAACAATTTCATATTCACTAACAAATACGCGTTCATATCTATTATTACACTCAACTCATTATAGAGTACTACTGACTCTATCTCTAATGAGTAATTCCCAACAGAGCCAAGGTTGTCACTTAACCAAATGCTCTGATACCACAATGTCAAGACCCGATTCTTCGACTTTCGAAAATCGACATCAATACGTCCACTGTATCAACTGCCGAGCAATCGAATGCCGGAAAACCGAACCATGAGGGTTAAAAAGAAGAGGTAGAAGAAAAAGATAGAAGAAATAAGGAAACAGAACAGAAACAATATCAGAATCTCACAGTCGCAGCGTAACAACATATAATAGATAATGAATATCTTTAAAACAGAGAACTATCTCAGTTATTATATTACATTATCAGAGTGTACAACAACAATATACTACACAACAAAACAATGGACATCTATACAAACATGTCCTTGCAAGTGAAATTCTACAGCGGAAAGACAATATCATATACAAGTAATACGCCTCGCCATCCAGCTCGCCACTTGAGCTCCATAGCACTTCTTAATCCAGAATGACCTGATAACCTGACTCTAGACTACCCGTGTGGAAAATTATGGGCACCCAGAGTTTAGGAAGAGAACAATAAACTCCAGGTCAGTCATGGGACTGGTGTGAGAACTTAAAACAGTTATTTATCTTTAAAAACAAACAACAGGATAATTTTAAAATAGATTCGCAATGCTTTTTGGAAAATGAGACTACCATAAGGCCTCCCGCACACACACACAATGCAAACGCAGAATCAGAGGAGATTTCTCCTTATGATATTCAAAAATGATTGATACGCATTAAAAATAACATTTGATATTATTACTAGTGCATAGTGTAGAAAACATTTCGAAAGTAAAGAAATAAATCTTAGCCACCATAGGCATTTCGCACTTATGCCTACTATGACTACCATCTAAACAGTGGTGACTACCATAAGTAATTGGCAGGTTCTACAACTAAAACCGTACAAGATGTGTATTGTTTTATTTGGATTTCCAACAAATGGTCAGGCTAAGGAACTTCCTACTGTCAATGGGATCGCCTCTGGCGGGACGTCCCGAGAACCTAACGTTACGGTTAGATCTCTGCCAACACAAGGCCGGGTTACCTCTGTAACTAGGTAAATACTACACGAATATGCCATCCCCCGGTCCCTTTGGACCTTTATCCGAGCGCTCGATAACCAACATCACACAGTAATAAATATAGTGTGTCAACATGAGTAAGTATTTGGGCTCCATACCATGATACCACCCTTTCCAGAAGGAAATGACATACCCTAAAGGGCGCGACCTCATAACCTTGCCGCATATTCCTGTTTTGACCATTTCCGAGGAGTGAGGTCTGACGAAGTCTCGTCCACAAAGCTACGCTTTTTCACAAAGCCACGCTTTGATCAACAAATGATCAATAAATAATCATCACACAACAACACTCAGCATGCCACATTACCAAATTGGGAATATATCGCTGATAACCTTCAACTACTTAACCTCTAAGGGTGTTAAGCTAAGAGAATAAATTCTCCGCCACCAACGGAAATGTATTTAAAAGAAATCTGCTTTATATCTCAAAATGTAATGTCAGACATGTAACCATACAAGTCTGTTCCGGGTTCGAACAGAACCGAAGGCACTTCAAAAGAAGCCCTTGCAATCCGAGTATTCACAATCCCGATCGAATTTCCCATCACAAAGGAAATCTCCATACCGTAGCCAACAGTGCAGAGACAATCGATAGGTCATCCTATCGTTTTCACAAATACCCGGTCTTCACCACCGGTGTTCAATGCTATCCATTACGTTGTATCACTATTCGGAATGGGTAATCCGAATAACGAGCGCAATAATTTAAAAATAAGTGCAGCATTCAATTTCAACCAATTCACAACAAATACCTATTTAAAGGTCAATATTAATAGTCGGTTATTTAACTATCAATCAATATTCACAACATCACCCGATTATAAATGATTTCCCAAATTATTTATTTCCAAACAAATATCTTTTCAAGATATATATCCCACACTTCAACCATTTGAAAACCAATTTCAAATCAATTTACACCCTTACAACTTTCATTTCAAAATGGTTCATTTAAACCAATTAAATAAATCCTTACCGATTTATTAAATTTACGTTCCAAATCCGTAAATTAATTTCCACTTCAAAATAAATCAATATTTATTTTTAAACAAATTTCCCTTTCTTTTATAAATTCCATAGTGAATTTACCTTTCCAAAATATCTATGAATATACGATTTTCAAATCGATTTCTAATATTCATTTTCAATTTATCTTTAAAAGATAAAATCTCAAAACATTCACTTCATATTGAAAAAAACATTTCCATACTTATTTAATAATAAGTAATTCACAAATCAACTTATTTTCAACACTAGGAAAATATTCAATATACTTAAATCCAAATTAAGTATATATTTTATTCTTTCAGGGAAAACATCCTCTTAAACACATTTATTTGGGTCAAAACGAACGTTACGTAAAACATCGTTACGACAACCCAAAATCATTAGTATAGGGGTTCGAACTTAAAATAGATATATATATAAATCCCAATACTATATAAAACATTTCCTTTCGGAAATCATTTATTATAACAACAGTGTTATAGTCCACCATTTCCTTCTGTTTCTTGATACATCTATTTCAACAATAAATGTTGAAATCTATGGTTTCGATACTTAATACATTTTAAAACGTTTTTAAATCGTTTTAATTCTATTTAAAATATCACTTTCTCAAAATATTTCTTTGATATATTATTCACCGTCTAAAATCGTGAATATACTTCATTTACCAAATTTATCATTTCTGCATATTTTATTTAGAGAATTATTCACTTTCCCAAAATCGTGAATATATCTCCTTTAATAAGCTATAATAATTAAACTTATTAAAATAAGTCGATTTCGGATTTATAAAGCAACGTTTATAAATTCAATTTTTATTTTATAACAACTTCACTTATAAAATTACTTTATTAACAAATTCTATCCATATTCCATTTACACGCAAAAATCCAATTTATAAGTTAATTACTTATAAATCTTTTATTTTATAAAATCTATTCATTTTATAACTTCACAATTTATACATCTGTAGATTTCATTCACTTATGAAATCCATTTATATTTCATTTTAATACTTGTAAAAACTCGTTTTATAATTCCAATATTTTAATTTATAAATATCAATTTTATAAATCTTTTATATAAATTATTTATAATAATTCAAAAACCCCAATTTAAACAATTTTATAAATTAGTCAACTACTTATTTCAAAAATCACATTTCGGTTATATTTCACAAAAATCATAATTTTATAACACAAACATTTCAACGTTTATTTATTTAAAATGAATAAATTCCCAAAATTAAATTTTTATTATGAATTCTCAACTTAAATTTTCAAAAATCAAATTTTATTTATTTTCGGCATCTAACGATACCAAAAATTTATTCGGCTAAATTTTAGCCTTTAACGATTTCAATCACAAAGATAATCACGTAGATTATAAATAGATCAACACACAATATTGAAACCAATTCAATCATTTGAGGAATCCAGTTGGATCCCTCCAACATGTTTCCCTGCATCCGAAGATGTTAGCACAATACCAATTTCGCTTCAAGACGAAATATCGCGGTATGTGGGATTTATAAATACTATCCGCTATTATGCGGCGCAATAAGGTCTCATCCGCTATATAATGCGGGAAAATCAACTCCAAGTACATATATAATACCAATTCCATACAAGTTGGAATTATCGCGGTATATGTTTTTAATAAATAACCTCTACTTAATATACGGTGTATAATGTCTATTTAACACAATAGATAACAATTTATCATCCAATCACACAATCAAGCAATTTTAAATTTAACTATTTAAAATTTAAATCGAAACAATTCGATTGAGTGAGAAGTTCTCACCTTAAGTTTTCGATAATAGTTGTAGCATTTTATTTCGAATAAAATTAAAAGTGCGTTTAATTTTGCCTGAAATTCAAACTAGCTCCAAACGACTCCAATCCAGCTTCATTGCGTATTATTCGTCCATACGATTCCAACGCAACCTGTTTCGTAATTTTTCGACCTCGTATGACAAAGTTACACATTTTTAAACATCGAACGAATTATAATATAAAACAATTTACATTTTTATTATATATTTTCTTCCAACCTAATCTCAGCCGTGAATTCCCTAGCATGCATCAAGGCTGCACGCGACCATCTTCCCTCTCCAGTATTCATCGCGCGCAAGAACCCATTGGCCGCCCCCCTAGGGTTTGAAATCGCCACCACCACGCTCGACTAGAAATCGATCAGCTAGAGCCAAATGGAAGCCAATCACCACGATGACCTTCGGCCGCAACCTCCCTGAGCTCGGCTATCCCCTCGCATTGAAAAATGAGACAAAACGCGCTCCCTTCCTTGGCCGATTACGGCGAATCCGAGCCACTTCAAAGCAAATCCACCGTTGGATGTGAAGTACTCGGCGAGCTCTTCAATTTGTTTGTTGGAAGTTTCGGCTAAATATTTAAGGATTAGAAAAAAAGAAAAAAAGAGGAGGAGAAGGAGAATGATTTTCGTCCATTGAAAATATATTCATGGCGGCTGAAGGTTTAACCTAGGGTTTGAGCGTAAATTGAAGAAATGAAGGTCCTTTTATAGAAAATTTGCAAATTACTATTCATCCAAAAAAATTCGAACTCCAAATGAAGCGTGCTGGCTGGCGTTTCTAGGGTTTACCCCGCGTTCCGAACACAATGGAACATATTTCGAAGGCAAATTCGATCATTTGTGCGAGTTACGGCAATAAACGATCGATTTTAAATTAAATCGGTTTAAACTAATTTCTATGCGTTTTGGCTTGCCCCGGACAAACCGTAAATCCGATTGACACGAAATTTGAAACCTTACAATAATATAACATTATTGATCCGATGAAACTGGTTTCGCTGAAATCCGAGACTGTTTGAAAAATGGCTATTTTCACTAGTCGATTTAAATATTAAAATATTCAATTTTCACAAATTAACATTCAATTCGATTTTAAAAGTTCTATAACATCGTTATAACTCCAATATGATTTAATATAACTTTATAAATCATTTTTAATCACATTAAACCCAATTTCCAATTATTTCTGTAATTTAAAATATTAAATTATCGATTTAATTATCCAATTGAATTTAAATATTTGAAAAATAATTTATTCGACTTACGAATTTTACTTATTAATATTTAAAATTAAATAAATATTCAAATTTTAATTGACATAAATTCTGGGTCGTTACATATCTAACTCTGTGCCCAATCTTATTCAAAATAAAAGGTGTTTTTCTTTCTGCTATATACTTATTATATAATGATATAAATAATTAATAATTGATTTAAAGTATATAGAAGGAAATCTTTAAACGATACGTCATGTGACAGTAATCACAAAGTGTTGTAATCATGAGGATTTTATTATATTGAAACAACATATTGTTTTAATTATTTCTTTACAAGATGTTTTGAGAAATTTTATGATTTATCTGTTAAGACTAAAGTATGTATCGCTCTTCAAATGTCGGGCCTTATATTTCTCGTGGATGTTGGGGGCACTAAGGGGTTATGTACTAATAATTATTGGATAACTATAAAATGACTCACTCTTGAATTCTTTGCTGGCTAATATAACTAAGGTCAAATAGACAATCTCAAAGTGATAATGTTACACAGTTCCCTCGATTTAAGAATACTGTTAAACTTCAATGTGGACACTCAACTTTCATTATAGTTGAATCATGTCATAACGTCCCTTGAATGGCTATAACTGGGTCAGATTAAATCATTGCAAGTGAAATACTATTCAATATAGAATTCTTCTCCTCGTTTATATGGAGTTAGTATCATGATCAACTATCATCAACTCAAAATCAAAGTCCTTAGCCAGTGCAGTATGGTTAATGATAATTGTTATTATTGAACCAACGATTTTGTGTTTGAATTAAAATGTTGAATGTTAATGAAGTTGGAGTTTTGACCAAAACCAAATTCATAAGTCCTAATGTGATATAATTTTGACGAAGAGAATTGGAATAAAAAATCGTGACTACCAGATACAGCTAGTGAGTAAAATTGGGTTTTATCAAATAACGTGTAAGTAACAAATTCAGCCAAAATATCACACCATTAGCTAAGGTAATGCGTGAATGTTAATATTTGAATTATTCGATATTAATTGCTGACTTTATATACATCTTTGAGTCGTACAACTGTAATGATAAATTCTCCAAAAAACACATGATTTGATTAATTTATAAAATATTGTAAATTAAGTGAATCAGTTAATATTTGAGAAATATTAATTATTATTTTATTTAATTAGTGTTTGAAAATTGTTTGTAATTATTTAAATGCATTTATAAAGTTATATCTTTACATTGTTTCAATTCAGTATTAAAAAAGGATCTAGTGTAAAATCACAAATTTAAAGTTAAACCCTTTCTAAGTCAAAATTAATTTTCATGTTGTTGATTTTAAATTGCAAAAATATGAAATTATAAGCATTACATGTGTATGTTATTTGGATTCTAGTATTGTTTTATTATTATGTTCACATATATAATTTTAGTTCAGATGTCATAATAGGACTTTTATGTAAAGTTACAAAACTAACTTGTACCCTTTCTTAAGCAAAAATTTGATTTTAAATTGTTAGCATTAGATTTCAAAACATGCAAGTAATTTAAAATAATTTTAATGTGTGTATTCGTGTTTGTGTATATATATCCGTACGTGTATGTATGAATTCAATAGTTATTTTATATATTATAAATTAAAACTATACATGCATACATTTGCATATAAATTTAAAAAGTCTTGAAAACAAATTAAAGAAGGATTAAAAGAATGCAAGAAGATTTCATTCTTTACCTCTTATTCATTGTTACAGAAATTCCTTTTACTTATGCTTTTAGTGCCACTTAAATGTGTTAATCCGTGAAATGATGGTTTTGATGACAACAACCTTAGAATAGATTATAAAATATAAATACTAACATTATAAGTTTAGATATATATGTATATGCAGGATTTAACCATGCAGGTACTAAGAAAGAAGACTGTACAGTATAGAGATTCAAGATATCAAGATAGATGACTCATGAGTATCAAGATTATCAAGAGTTCAAGATTTCAAAGTTAAGTATTTTTTTATTATTAGGAATTTTGTTAAAACTCATAGAAAAGAACTGGCATCTTAAAATCCAATTTATTCGTGGAATGGAATCCACTTCGAGCCTGTTAAAGGGATGGAACCCTAAGTAGGATGGAACCTACGAAAAATCTAGTGGAATATTGTTTTGTATCTGCTAACTTTTCATTCAAAATGATTTTTCAAAATTATATCCTGTTTTCAAAACTTTCCTTTTAAAAAGATTCAAAACCCTCTATCCTGATTTTAAATAATTTTAGCCTCAAAATTATCTTTAATTTCAAAGTCAAATTACTCCTGGTTTTAAACTGTCTTTTAATATAATATTTAACTTTTAAATATTTATACTTAGATTTAAAATATAAAATTAGAGTTAAATTCTATATATATATATATATATATTATTCTCTATATTTACTTATGAATTTTAACTATATTCAAGTATATGTATAAAGTTTAAATTAGTTTTAATATAAGATAAAGGTTATTTTCAAAGAGAATCAAAACATCAAAAAATGCTTTGGGATGTCGAAATGCCTATATACCCCATGTCAACATGGTGTCAGTTGAGTTCAAATTTTAAATTTCAAAAGAAGTGTCCATTCGCCATAACTCTTCACGAATGGACATGGCTATTGTTCTTCTATAAATAGGGGTTAGTTTCAACGAATTTAACATCATATTTTATTTTTATTTTTCACTCCTCTTCTTCTTCCACTTTTCTTAATACATATTCTTATCATTACCCTACCGAAATCAATATTGAATCAAACTAGATTACTTCTAGTTTGATTCTCTATCACTCTCTCTACAAGATTCTTAGTGCTATTCAGAGTTATAGGCATTTTGTAATCTATTAAGCGAGAAAAGGTGTGATTGTAGCCTTGAAAATCAATCAAAAGAGAAAAGGTGTGATTATAGCCTTGGTAAATCAATTGGGTGTACTTGTGGCCCAGAAATCAAGTATCTCTACCCAGAGGATCGAAATTCTGGTGGGTGTACCTCGTAGCCTTGAAACCGAGGGTGTAATTATACAATTTCTTTTGAAAGGAAATCCGTAATTTTGTTGCGGGACTGGATGTAGGGTAACTCTGAACCAGTATAAAATCCGACGTGTTCTTTCCTTTACTGCTTTTATTTTATTTTTGCATCTGTATCTGTTTCTGTGATCATATCTGTGTCTGTATATTGCATACATCGGTGTCTAAATTAACATAAATCGAAAAGATTTAGTAATTCTTGATTAACACTATTCACCCTCCCTCTAGTGTTAATCCTAGCCTTAAGATCCGTAATCCGCATTTCTCATAATTGGCATCAGAGAAAGGTTTTTCAAAGTTTCATAAACTGATTTTTGAAAAAGTTTTTAAAATGGCTATATTTGTTAATACTTTTTTAGAATCATTCAAACCATCATCGTTTCTTGAGTCTGCATATAATCAATATTCAAATTCAAGTTGTCTACCAAGATTGTTTGATGTGCAGGAATCATGCTTTATGGGTGTTGAGGAATCAATCCACAACGGACAAATTATGAAGATCAGAAAGAACAAGTGGATACTTGATAGTGGGTGTTCTAGACACATGACTGGAAATCCAAATATACCGAATGATATAATATACAAAGACGGAGGATTAGTTAACTTTGGAGACAATTCAAAAGGATATGTGATTGGCATCGGCAAAGTCGGTAATCCTGAAACTCCTACTAGTACTAATGTTTTGCTAGTTAAAAATCTAAAACATAATCTGCTAAGTATAAATCAACTATGTGATAAAGGATATAAAATTAAATTTGAAAAAGATAAATGTCACATTGAAGATAATAATTCAACCATTATATTTGAGGGACTTGGGAAAAAGAATATTTATATTCTTAGTATGAAAATTTCAAATGATAACCTGTGTCTGTTGGCAAATACAAGTGACCCTTGGATTTGGCACAAGAGATTTGGGCATTTGAATTTCAAACTCTTGTCTAGACTGTCAAAACATGATCTAGTAAGAGGTCTCCCTAAAATGAATTTTAAAGTAGATAGTTTATGTGATGCTTTTAAATTAGGAAAACATAGAAAAAGTTCTTTTAAGTTAAATGATATGATTTCAACTTCAAAACCTCTTGAATTACTTCATCTTGATTTGTTTGGTCCATCTCAAATTCTATCAATAAATCATAGTAAATATGTCTTTGTAATTGTAGATGATTATTCTAGATTTACATGGACAATATTCTTGAAACATAAAAGTGACACTTTTGAATGTTTTAAGACATTCTCAAAAAGAATTCAAAATCAATTTTCTCTAAAAATTATAACTATTCGAAGTGATCACGGTGGTGAATTTGAAAATGAAAAGTTTGAGGAATTCTGCAATAAAAAGGGAATAACTCAAAAAATTTCATTTCCAAGAACTCCACAACAAAACGGAGTAGTAGAACGTACAAAAGGACGATTCAAGAGTGCGAGAACTATGCTTACAGATAGTAATTTACCAAAGAACTTTTGGGCAGTAGCAGTTGCTACCGCCTGTTATATTTTTAATAGAATTTTAACTTGACCTCTAACTGATAAGACATCATATGAACTTCTTTATTTAAAAAACCTAAGGTATCTTATTTCAGAATTTCTGGAAGTAAATGCTTTATTTCAAATACAAAAGATAATTTAGATAAATTTGATCCTAAATCCGACAAAGTTATATTTATTGGAAATTCTAATAGAAGTAAAGCGTACAGAATGTTTAATTTAAAAACTAATTCCATTGAAGAAACAATGCATGTTTCATTTGATGAAAATTTCAAAAAATTTGAAGATACAAATGATGAAGAGGATTTAATCACTCAAAATCAAGAATCAATTGAAATTAATCATCCTAATAAAAGGACTAAACTTTTAAAAGATCATCGTATAGAAAATATAATGGGAGATATGCAATCTGTTGTTAAAACTAGAAATCAACTAAGTCAAATGAGTAATGTAGCTTTTATATCAACTATTGAACCCAAAAATCCAAAAGAAGCATCAACTGATGATTCGTGGATTTTGGCTATGTAAGAAGAATTAACTCAATTTACTAGAAATGATGTTTGGGAACTTGTTCCTAGACCAGAAAATAAAACTATAATTGGAACTAAATGGGTTTATAAAAATAAAATAAATGCACAAAGTGAGGTAGTTAGAATTAAAGCTCGATTAGTCGCTCAAGGTTATTGTCAAGAAGAAGGAATAGATTTTGATGAAACATTTTCTCCCGTAGCAAGATTAGAAGCCATTAGGATTCTACTTGCTTTCGCAAATCATAATAATTTCAAATTATTTCAAATGGATGTTAAAAGTGCCTTTTTAAATGGATTTGTAAAAGAAGAAGTATATGTTGAACCACCACCACTTTTTGAAAATGATAAATTAGCAAATCATGTTTACAAACTTAAGAAAGCATTATATGGTCTAAAACAAGCTCCTAGAGCCTGGTATGATAGAATAAGTTTATTGCAATCTAATTTTGAAATTGGTAAAGTAGATAATAATCTTTTTATTAGAAGAAATAAAAATGATATTCAACTAGTACAAGTTTACGTAGATGATATCATTTTTGGTTCAACTAATTTTAAAATGAATAAAGAATTTTCTGAAATAATGACAAAAGAATTTGAGATGAGTCATATGGGTGAATTAAATTTCTTTTTAGGATTACAAATAAAACAATTAGATAATGGTATCTTTATTAGTCAAGAAAAATATGCTAAAGACCTAATTAGTAAATTTGGTTTGACTACTGCGAGTGGAAAACCCACTCTCATGGCAATCAATGAGTACCTTAGTAAAGAAGATCTCTCGAAAGATGTAGGTCAAAAACTATATAGAGGAATGATTGGATGACTACTCTATATTACTGCCAGTAGACCTGATATCATGCATAGTGTTTGTCTCTATGCCAGATATCAATCCCAACCTAAAGAGATCCACTTAAAAGCCGTAAAATGAATCATAAGATATATTAAACACACATCTGATTATGGTTTATTCTGCCCTAAAAATGATTCTTTTGACTTAATATCTTACTGTGATGCTGACTATGCTGGTTGTAAATCAGATCGAAAAAGTACAAGTGGGACTTGTCACTTTTTGGGGCATTCTCTAATTTCTTGGCTTAGTAAAAAGCAAAACACGGTTTCTTTATTAACAACTGAAGCAGAGTATATTTCTGCTGCTTTAGCTTGTTCTCAAGTAATATATATGCAATAAACCTTAAAAGATTTTGGTTTAAAATTTTCAAAATCACCAATTTATTATGAAAATACAAGTGCAATAAATTTAATCCAAAAATACTACTCAACGTGCTCGAACTAAACATATTGATATCAGACATCATTTTCTCAGAGATAATATAAGTAAGGAAGTAGTTACTCTCAAGTATATCAATTCTGAGAATCAAATTGCAGATATCTTAACAAAACCCTTAAATGAATCAATATTTACTAAATTAAGAAGAGAATTAGGCATTTGTTCTATAACTGAAATATAAAATATAAATAACAAGTATAATTAATAATTAATATTAAAATAATTCAAAGAGTTAAAATAAAAAGGACCATGTCGACATCCTCCATACACCCATGTCGACATGCAACGTTTTTTAAAATTTGAAATTTTCCCACAAAAATTCAAAAAATTTAGTTATATATTCTTCTCTATTTCGAATTTTTGTTCATTCTCTCTATTTTCTCTTTAATCTATCTTCTGAAATAAATAAAATAATGGCCTCCTCTTCCAAATCAAACATAAAATCAACCTTTTCATTCCTCTCTCCTACGTCGGGTCCATTTCAACGTACTACTCTCACTCGTGTGACAAAAATTAAGGAATCTATGAAGGATGTACTTCAGATGATGACTGAAATTCAAGTGACTCAACTTCATATGGCAAAGGAACAGGAAAGGCAAGGCAAGATTCTTAGGAATTTGCAAAAATTACTAATGGATAACCAGGCTAGCCCTATCTTGATTGATGAAGACTCTTCACTCAATCAAGAATAAGAGGCCAGCGAGGAAGAAGAAGAAGAAGAACCCATAGAAGAAGCGCACGAGGAGGAGGATGACCAAGTCGTGTGTGTTGGAGAAGTATGTTTTGACAAGAATGGGAATCTTGTCGAACAACGTGGAAACTTCTGTTTTCACTATCCAAACTGTTCGATTCATAGATCTTCTATGTTTTATAACGCACAATAGTTTCTTTTCTTTCTTCTCCATTGTTGTTTGTGTTTCTTTATGTTTTCTAAACGTTCTTGTATAAACAACTTCATACGTAATAAATAATTCGTGTTCTTATATGTGTTTTAATTATAAATACTATTGTGAATTCTTACTTAGGATAGTTGATAGTTTAGTACTATGTTTTAGTATTAGATTTAAGTGATGATACTTATGATAACACTATCATCACATGTCATAGAGTATTAGTTACATAGTTTGGAGTTACATAGTTATATAGTTTACATTTAGTTTTTTGTTGATGACAAAGGGAGAGAAATATAAAATAGGGTAGCTAGGATAGATTAAGGGGGAGTTATTAGTTTTAGGGCGAGTTATTAGGGTAGCCGTAAAATTTTATAAACAAAGGTTGTCATCATCAAAAAGGAGGAGATTGTTAGTCCGTGAAATGATGGTTTTGATGACAACAACCTTAGAATAGATTATAAAATATAAATACTAACATTATAATTTTAAATATATATGTATATGCAGGATTTAACCATGCAGGTACTAAGAAAGAAGACTGTACAGTATAGAGATTCAAGATATCAAGATAGAAGACTCATGAGTATCAAGATTATCAAGAGTTCAAGATTTCAAGTTAAGTATTTTTTATTATTAGGAATTTTGTTAAAACTCGTAGAAAAGCACTGGCATCTTAAAATCCAATTTATTCGTGGAATGGAATCCACTTCGAGCCTGTTAAAGGGATGGAACCCTAAGTAGGATGGAAACTACGAAAAATCTAGTGGAACATTGTTTTGTATCCGATAACTTTTTATTCAAAATGATTTTTCAAAATTATATCCTGTTTTCAAAATGTTTTCAAAACATTCCTTTTAAAAAGATTCAAAACCCTCTATCCTGATTTTAAATAATTTTAACCTCAAAATTATCTTTAATTTCATAGTCAAATTACTCCTGATTTTAAACTGTCTTTTTAATATAATATTTAACTTTTAAATTTTATACTTAGATTTAAAATATAAAATTAGAGTTAAATTCTATATATATTATTCTCTATATTTACTTATGAATTTTAACTATATTCAAGTATATTTATAAAGTTTAAATTAGTTTTAACATAAGATAAAGGTTATTTTCAAAGAGAATCAAAACATTAAAAAATGCTTTGGGATGTCGACATGCCTATATACCCCATGTCGACATGGTGTCAGTTGAGTTCAAAATTTAAATTTCAAAAGAAGTGTCTATTTGCCATAACTCTTCACGATGGACATGGCTGTTGTTCTTCTATAAATAGGGGTTAGTTTCAACGAATTTCACATCAGATTTTCTGATTTTTCACTCCTCTTCTTCTTCCACTTTTCTTAATACATATTCTTATCATTACTCTGGCGAAATCAACATTGAATCGAACTCGATTACTTCTAGTTTGATTCTCTATCACTCTCTCTACAAGATTCTTAGTGCTATTCAGAGTTATAAGATTTTTGCAATCTATTAAGCGAGAAAAGGTGTGATTGTAGCCTTGAAAATCAATTAAAAGAGAAAAGGTGTGATTGTAGCCTTTGTAAATCAATTGGGTAAACTTGTGGCCCGGAAATCAAGTATCTCTACCCAGAGGATCGAAATTCTGGAGGGTGTACCTCGTAGACTTTAAACCGAGGGTGTAATTGTACAATTGCTTTTGAAAGGAAATCCGTACTTGTGTTGCGGTACTGGATGTAGGGTAACTTCGAACCAGTATAAAATCCGGTGTGTTCTTTCCTTTACTGCTTTTATTTTATTTCTGCACCTGTGTTTGTTTTTGTAATCATATATGTGTCTGTATATTGCATACATCGGTGTCTAAATTAGCATAAATCGAAAAGATTTAGTAATTCTTGATTAACACTATTCACCCCCCTCTAGTGTTAATCCTAGCCTTAAGATCCGTAATCCGCATTTCTCACAAAATGCACCATTACCCATTAATAATTTGATTCCTTTTAGTCAAATCTATTTACATAAGACTTATACTCAACTATGGCCAAAAGACTTAGCCCTTCAAGAGGTTCGCCTTATACCTAACTATGGCCACAAGACTTAGCTTTAGTAAAATTTAAAGAGTAAAGCTAGTATTGTTGAAGCATAATAGTGTACAAGAGTTCAGTCTTCCAACATAAATCATATTTCTAATCGTTTAAGTTATAGCTTAAGCAAAAATATATTATATTTTTTTATTTTGGTCATCACGATATCACTTAAATATATAAATTTTTGTCAATGGTTTAACACCCTAAACATTTTTAAAAATTAATCATTAATCATAATGGGCATTTTGGTAATTTTACGCAAAGTTGAAAAACTGGATTTTAATAAATGAAGAAATTTGGAAAGTCTTACTTTTCCAATGGGTAAAGTAAAATTTGTAGCCTAAATTCATATATAAAATGTTAGAAATGGAAAGAAGATGAAAGATATATGGATTGTTCACCGTAGCCTGTGTTTCGAGGTGAAATGGGTCGAGGTCCAAGTGAACGGAGGAGGAATTTAGGGATTTGTGCCTATATAATTAAAGTTTACAATACTAATTCACCACATTCTCCATTTCTCTTCATCTTGTAACAGCCACTCAACCTAAACTCTAAAATTTAATTCTTTTACTTCTTCCTCCTCAATTCTAAAACAAAATCCTCCAAATAATATGCTTAATCAAGTTCCTCAAAGTAAAATAGAAAATCAAATAGAAAGGCAGATAGAATCAAATCCAAACATCTACAACTAAATACGGAAGAAGAGATGTCAAATCTAATCGAATCGGAGAAAACTATTTTAGGATTTCTTCAATGGCGATGAACGAAGGTGGGTGGGTATATTCAGAAATGAATATGAAGTAGATAAATATTTAAGTTTCACTTATATATCTATTTAGGTTTGGAAAATAAATTAGAATTAAATTAATTATTAAATTATTATTTTTCATGAATTGGAAAACCCTAAAACATGACTTTAACAATTTAATTGATGTAAATTGGAGTGAGGGTATATTTTGATTAATCTGGCATATGCATAAATTATCCTAGGATTTTTTAAAGGAATTGGTAATGATTATGTATCCCTTAGTGATGAGTATAGCTCAAATTATGAATATATCCATCATATTAATTTATATGATTTAATTGAAGTTATTATATTGGATACGAATATAACATTTAAAATAAATCATATGATGCTAGCACTAATTGATAAATGATAGAATAAATTATGTATAGTATTCAAAATTTGGAAATATGATGGAGCGAAAAACAATTAAAATGGACAAAATAACAAGTTAAGAACGTTGAAAAACCAGATCCAACTAATTGGTCGACATGTTTGAATGGTCGACTAATTAGTTTGGGAGAACAGTGAGAAAATATGAGTTTGAATTAAAGAAAAATAGTTCATTTCCTAGGTCGAACAATTGACTAATTATATTCATCAATCAATCGAACACTTAACGGGTCGGTTGATTGGACTTATATAGTCGAGTGATGGCCGTTAAATAAAAAACTGCTATAGGGGAAAAATTGATTAACTAAAAGATATCAGTCAACTGAACATCCTTGGATTCGACTGGTTATGTTTCCTCGGTCGACTGTTATACTGTTTAAAAGATATATTGTAACATTCCTGTTTTTAAAACAAATTTAAATTGGTAATCAATTTAATTTTCGAAATTAAATAATGAATTAAATTGGTATTTTCCAAATCTAATAGATATTTGTTTGTCTGTTAATATAAAAATATATATAGGGATTTTTAATTTAAATAGAATTTCTAATCGGAAATTTAGAAAAAATATTTTGAATAATATATTAATTATAAATTTGATTGTGGATTAATTTTGAATAAATATATTTATGAACATATATATATTAAAAGTTAAATTGTAAATAAAATTTTGATTTTCGAAAATTCAAAATGCAAATATTTATAAATAAATTGGAGTTATTATAGAAATTAAGTTTTAAAACATTTTCCTTAAAAGGTTATATAAGATTAAACAATAGAAAATGTATAAATATAAAACTTCAATCATTTAAAAAGAATAATAACTTGAATTTAAAATGAGCTTTAATAAAAAAATTAAAATATACATATCTTTTGGAAATTTATAAGAAAACATATATACGAATAAAATTGGTTTGTAAATATATAAGTAAGATTTAATTAAAGATTTAAAATACATTTTCTTTAAAAATGAATAAATATAGTTTGTATATTTGTGAATTTAAAATGTAAAACATTTACATATGTTAAGATATAAAAATATAAATAATTAAGTGTTTAAAAGCATTTAAAAATATGAGGACTATATATATATGTAAACATTTAAAACATAAGAAACAAAGTCAATTCACAAATTTTAAAATGATAAGGGTTTAAACATAATCTGTAAACAAATTAAAGAAAGAGGCTTTACATAAATTTATTTGAATTTAACAAATGTAAATTTAAGAAAAATACAAACTTACAAGTGTAAGTTAAAAAGAGTAAACATTGACAAGTGTTAATCATAAAAATAAGAAAAATACAAGTGTCCTCTATTTCTTTTATTTCTAAAATAACCAATTAAAAGAAAATATCAGGTTATATGTTTCTATTCCCTCTCTTTAACATTTCTTTTATCACTTTTAAACTCCAAAGAGAAAAAAAACTGAGATCATTTCAACCTCAAAACAAAATTACAAAACCTAGAAAATGAAAAATCAAAACCTAGAAGCTTAGATCAAAATAAAAGTAACCAAACAACTCTGTAAAAAAAAAAGTTTCAAACCTGAAGCATCCCAATACAAGCTTCCAATAAAAAAATCCAGTTTTCAAACTTCAAATCTGGAAAAAGCAAAAGCTTTAAGCTGGAAATGAAGCAATCAAGTGCAACCTGACTTGATCCAAGGCACAGCAGGTCAAATAATCAAGTAAAGTTTTCAAGGCAAACCTGGAAACAGAGATAAAGTAATCAAACAATCAAATTCCAGATTTCCAGGTTTCAGACTCAAAAAAATTTCTTCTCTATTCAAATTTCAATCTAGGTGAGCAAACCCTATGTTTAAAACCAGATCTTCTTGATTTTATGCCAGTGATGATGATTTGGAGATGTGTTTGTGCAGATGAAAATGCATTGTATGTGTGTGTAAAATATATGTATGCAGGTTTGAATACAGGTATATACAAATATACCTCTGTCAAAAACATATTGGTTTTAAACAATTTCGAAAATTAATATCTCTTCTTCCAATTCTTTATAAGGTTTAATCTCTAAATGTAAAACATTAGTATTACACAGAATTCATTTTTAAAAATAATTTTTAGCAACTATATTAAGCAATTAATTCTAAAAAAAGATATCATAGTGGTAAACCAAAATTTGTCAGAAAATCAAATGATTTAATTTCACATTTTTATTTTATAATTTGATTAGTGACTGAAAATGATGAATTTTAGTGATAAAATTATGATTTTTAAGTTAGGAATTGTCGAGAATTTTTATGATGAACGGAAAGTTTGTTTTGGGCAAATCTCGTCAATCGGCAGGTTTGTATTCATCATGCTTTGGTCAGAGGGTGGTTCGATCATCAATGGTTATCAGAAAAATAATCGAATTTTTTTTAATTTGTTGTGGTGGCCATTCGAGGTCGAAATAGGGTTTGACTGTGTCTATTGATCGACGTGGAACCAAGGTATTTGCTTGGCCGTAAGCGAACTGGAAGTGATCGCATATGGGGGAAAGGGAAGAGGAAACTCTGGCGAACATTTAGGCAAAAGGACGAGGTTGCAGATGGTCGGAGGTGATGGTCATTGGCGTTATAGTTAGTCAGTTTCGTTCCTGTCGGATTCTATGTTGCTCGATTTTTGGTTTTGGCGAAATTGATGATTTTAGGTGATCGAAAGGCTAGGGCAAGTAGTTGATGACGTGTGAAGGATGGCAGCGTCGATCGCCTTGGCTCTGATGATCGATGCATGTGCACACGATGTTAGTTTGAATCGTAGATGGTTGTGGGTTTGGGAAGAAGTTGTGTTATCGGGTTCAACTCGAAGTAATTAGTGTGGAAACTCGAAGCAAGTGAAGGTGGAGGAGACATGAAGTTGAGCTCGGGTAAAAGAAGTTTTGGCTCGGGTTTTTGAAGTAAAGGCAAGTTTCAAAAGGAATAAAGTAGCAAGTTTTGAAATTTAAATTTAATTAAGTTTTTGAAATATATTAACTATGTTTTGGAAGCTAAAATGTTTTAGAAGCTAAAATGGAAACCAAAACAAGTTTTTAACAAAGTTTCAAAGTTAATTTTTTAAGTTAAATGTTTAGAATTGATTTGTTCCTAAAGTGATATATGTTAGGTTAATTATATTAGTTTTTAAATGCTTTTCAAATGGAATTCGATGATTAATTACTTAATGATATTAATTTAAAGAATAATTAATTTAAGGATAATTGATTTATGCGATTAATTTATTAAGGGAATTAATTGAGGACAATTAATTAATTAATTAATTAGAGTGATTAATCAAGGGACAATTAACCAAAGTGATTTATTAATTAATGTGATTAACTAAAGGTTGATTAATTAATGTTATTAATTAAAGATAGTTAATTTATGATTAGGGGTTGACTAATCAAGTGATTAAAGGATAAATACTCAATTTTTGATTTATTGATTAAAGTGATTAGGGATAATCATTTTATTGTAATTAATTAAGGATAATTAATTAAATGATAATTAATTAAGGGTTAATTAATTAATGTAGTTAATTAAAGAAAATTAATTAAAGAATAATTAAATAATTAAAGGTTAATTATTTAATGATTAAGGGTTAATTGATTAATTAATTAAGGTTGATCAATTAATAATTAAGGGTTAATTAATTTATTATTGAAGGTTAATTAATAAATGATTGAAGGTTAATTTATTAAAATGGTTGGTAATTAATTAATGTTAATTAACCAGGATTAGTAATTTATTAATCTGGTTTAAGTTAAGTTAAAATCAGGATTGAGTAATTAATTCATCAGTAATTAATATAATTGAATTAACTAAGGATTAAACAATTAATTAATCCTACCTATAAATGATTATTGAATGCTTGGATTGCTTATGAATGTTTGATTGTCCTAGCTGGTCTGTGGTATTTTGTTCCGTGAATTGAGCTGTTTGTAATATATTTATTTATTTGTGATACATTTATATATTATCTGTGAATCTATGAATGAACGATAAGCGTTATAGATCATACCGCTTATCGATATTGTTGTGCTTGAATCTGTGATAATTGATGATGTTGCACTATTGTGTAAAACCCCTGGACTACACCATACACACACAAATATGGATTGCACGAGGAAATTGGTTAAGTCGCAGATATTATGAAATGGTTTTAAAGATTGAATTTTGAATCCAAAATAGTTTTGCAAATGGAATTGGGTTAAATATGAAAAGCTTTTGAAAAGGAGTTTTGAAGATAAAAGTTATTTTGATAAAATTTTGAAATTTAAATAATTTGATTTGAATTTAAATTCAAGATTTGAAATTGAATTCTATGTTTGGAAATTATGGTTTAAAAAGTTTATACAAATTATAAATGTGTTTATATGGGTTTTAAACCATTTCAAAAGTATTGTTTTGGGAATTTGAATTTAACCCAAGTTTTATACTTGAAGGGCTTTAACTTGTGCAAATGTAATCGAATTTTTCGAAAACAAAAACTATTTGTTTTTAAATAATAATAGCTTTCAAATAAAGAAAGGATTTCCAATTTGTGTTGAAAAGATTTCAAGTTTGAAATGAAAATTGTTTTGGAAGCTATTAATGAATCTTTAACCAAGTGAACACTGGTTCCAAAATAAGAGGATCTTAAAGGTGTATCTTTTGTATAAAAGATTTGAATTGTGAATTGTTTTGAAATCTATAATTGAATCTTTGTGAAAGATTGTTGAACTTTATTTTGAAATTGAAGAGGATTTTAAATGGTGTATCTTTTGCATAAAAGATTTGAAATGGGAATTGTTTTGAAAGTTATGAATGAATCTTTGGAAATGGTTTGGAAAGCTATGAATTGAGTCTTTGATTTAATGATTGGATGAGCTAATCCAATTTGAAAAGGATATTATTTTGAAAGCTGTGAATAAATCTTTGTGGAAGATTGGTGAACTTTGTGAAGAAAATCTTTTTGTTTAAAGATTTGAAAATGGTAATTTGTTAAACCATTTTGAAAGATTTTAGGTAATAAGTTGTGACTTAACTAAGATCCCATATATCCATATGTTCTTAAATATAGCGCTCATTATTTGGTTTAGCCGGGAGAGGACCTTGTGTCATATAACCCATTCCGAATAATGATACTACGTTATGGATAGCATTTGAAGAACGGTGGTGAAGATCCGGTATTTTCGAGAACGAAAGGGTAACCCGTCGAATGTCTCTGCACTGAGTCGCGCTGGTATAGAGATCTCTATATGTGATGGGGAGTCCGATCGAGACTGTGAATACTCGGATAGCAAGGGATTCTTTGAAGTGCCTTCGGTTCTGTTTAAACTTGAAACAGACTTGTATGGATGTGTGGCTGACATTACACTTTCAGATGTAAAGCCGGTTTCTATCAAATACATTTCTGTTTGGTGGCGGAGATTTATTCCCTTAACTTAACACCCTTCTCTAAGACTTACGTGCTCAGAGGTTATGTAGTTGATGGTTACTAGTGATGCATTCCCAATTTGGTAGTGTGGCATGCTGAGTGCTGCTGACTGTTGCTGATCATTTTTTGATCGAAGCATGGCTTTGTGAAAAGCGTAGCTTTATGGACGTGACCTCGTCGGACCTCACAAACCTGAAATGGTCGAAACAGGAAAGATGCAGCAAGGTTATTAGGGGTCACGCCCCTAAAATATGTCTATTTCTTCTGGAGAAGGGTGGTATCATGGTATGGAGCCCAGATACTTAACTCATGTGGTCACTGTAAATTTATTATTTTGTGGTTGCTTTATGGTTGAGAGCTCTCGGATAAAGGTCGCAAACGACCGGGGATGGCATACTTGTAGGTGTTACTTTCGGGCAGGGGTAACCCGGCCTTGTGTTGGCAGAGAGTCGGGTAGGTTCTTGGGGCATCCCTCCAGAGGCATACCCATGTGGCAATAGGAATTTCCTTAGCCTGGCCATTTGTTGGAAATCGAAAGAAACAATATGCCCCATGTACGGTTATAGTTGTATAACCTGCCATGGAATGTGGCGGTAACCTGCTATAGAACATGGTAGCTATAGTAGGCATATGACGAAATGTGGTATGCTAGCTAAGATTAATATTATACTTGCAAATATTTTCCACTATGCACTAATATTAATATCAAAATGGTTTTCGCGTATCAAGCATGTTTGACTATCATAAGGAGAAATCTCCTCCAATTCTGCGTTTGCATTGTGTGCGGCAGGAGGCCTTATAGTAGTTTCATTTTCCAAAAAGCATTGCAGATTTATTTTTAAATTCTTTTTAGTTGTTTTGTTTAAAGAAAACTGTTTTCGTTTGCTCACACAAGTCCCATGAATGACCTCTAGTTTATTGTTCCCTTTCTAAACTCTGGGTGCCCATAATTTTCCACACGGGCAGTCTAGAGTTGGGTTTTTTAGATAATCAGATAGTAGGTGTAGATTCGATGTCTATGGAGCCTTTGGATTTTGCAATTGCATTTGGTTCATTAGTTGCCTAGCTTGCTTCATTCAATAATGATGATGGTTCGAGCTTTTAGTTCAAGCTATCTTTGGTTTGGAGATTTGGAGATGGAGTTGAAGAATGGTGTTGGATTCTTTTGGAGATTCTATTAGAGTTATCTTTTCGCTGTCGATATTTGCAAAGTCTAGACCATCCAGTTGTGCTATTCTTTCCACTATATCTTGTATCTCTGATAATATTGATAAGTTCTTGTTGATCATTGTTGTAATTCACTGTTGTATATAAATGATATATTGTTTTTCTTCCGTTGTGTTGTTATACCTAATGTGTTATAAGCTTCGGTGAACCGGATTTTTACGGTTGAATCTGTGGCATTTGAATATGGGTGATGTATTCGGTGTTGATTTTCGAACGCGGAAAATTCGGGTCGTCACATTTGGTATCAGAGCTGAAGGTTGAAACTTTAGCTCAGGAGTATAACACATTAGGTAGCTCAATAGAGATAGGGTTACAAAATACCCTGGAATGAGTATATCCCTGAGATATCCATCCAGATGCCTCGGTAAATTCTCCTACCATTCACGATAGTGAGTATGAGTGCAAGAAGAGGATGAGGTAGGGGATAGAGTAGCACCATTGCAAATGGTCAATACCCAACAATAGCGGAAATAATTTTCTATCAATCGCTTTGATCATCGTTCAATTTCAAATCTTCGGTGGCTTCGTGGCAACTACAGAAGGAGCTTTGGTGTGATGGTCGCACTACGAATCGTGTAGATAAGTTCCTATCTCATATTCTCGTTATCAGCTTTTCGTTTTAAAATTTAATGAATTTGAAATTTTAAATTGAAATAAATTGGTTAATAAATTATAAAGTTAAAATTGATTTGTATCGATAAAACGATTTCGATTAAAACCAAATTTTAGAAAAAAATTGTTGAGATTTCTTGTGTGATTCCAAGTCCGAAGAGGGACAAGCTGGTGTATATTTCGAGATATTTTGACCTGAGTTGAGTATCCATTTATCTGTTCTTTGGGATCCAGATATATCCTACGAATGGTTAGGTATCCTTCGAACTAACCGAGATCCCTGCTTATTTCATAGATCTGGTGACTCGAATATCTTGTGTAGTATTGAATGATTTCATTCTCATATGTATTGATGATATTATAATTTGGTAAGCCAAATGCAGAATAGATAATTCTGTTTGATCTGGTGGAATATTCTCCACCTGTTCTTTATTGTCTCCCTGTCTAGCAAATTTCGAGTATGAAATTTTCTTAAGGGGGAATCTGCAACATTCCAGTTTTTAAAACAAATTTATATTGGTAATTAATTTAATTTTTGAAATTAAATAGTGAATTAAATTGGTATTTTCCAAATCTAATAGATATTTGTTTGTTAATTAACATAAATGCATATATGGATTTTAATTTAAATAGAATTTCTAATTGGAAATTTAGAAAAAATATTTTGAATAATATATTAATTATAAATTTGATTGTGCATTAATTTTGAATAAATATAATTATGAATATATATATATATATATATATTGAAAGTTAAATCGTAAATAAAATTTTGATTTTGGAAAATTCAAAATGTAAATATTTATAAATAAATTGTATTTATCATAGAAATTAAGTTTTAAGAAAATTTCCTTAAAAAGTTATATAAGATTAAATAATTGAAAATGTATAAATATAAAACTTTATTCATTTAAAAAATAACTTGAATTTAAAATGAGCTTTAATAAAAAAATTAAAATATACATATCTTTTGGAAATTTATAAGAAAACATATATATGAATAAAATTGGTCTGCAAAAATATATATGTAAGATTTAGTTAAAGATTTAAAGTACATTTTCTTTAAAAATGAATAAATATAGTTTGTATATTTGTGAATTGAAAATGTAAAACATTTACATATGTTAAGATATAAAAATAATTAAGGGTTTAAAAGCATTTAAAAATATAAAGACTATATATATGTAAACATTTTAAACATAAGAAACAAAGTCAATTCACAAATTTTAAAATGATAAGGGTTTAAACATAATTTGTAAACAAATTAAAGAAAGGGGCTTTACATAAATTTATTTGAATTTAATAAATGTAAATTTAAGAAAAATACAAACTTACAAGTGTAAGTTAAAAAGAGTAAACATTGACATGTGTTAATCATGAAAACAAGAAGAATACAAGTGTCCTCTATTTCTTTTATTTCTAAAATAACCAATAAAAAGAAAATATCAGGTTATATGTTTATATTCCCTCTCTTTAACGTTTCTTTTATCACTTTTAACTCCAAAGAGGAAAAAACTGAGATCATTTCAACCTGAAAACAAAATTCCAAAATCTGGAAAATGAAAAATTAAAACCTGGAAGCTTAGATCAAAACAATAGTAACCAAACAACTCTGTAGAAAAAATAAAAGTGTAAGCTAATTCAAACCTGAAGCATCTCAAAACAAGCTTCCAATCAAAAAAATCTAGTTTTCAAACTTCAAATCTGGAAAAAGCAAAAGCTTTAAGCCTGGAAATGAAGCAATCAAGTGCAACCTGACTTGATCCCTGGTAAAGCAGGTCAAATAATCAAGTAAAGATTTCAAGAAAAACCTGGAAATAGAGATAAAGTAATCATACAATCAAATTCCAGATTTCCAGGTTTCAGACTCAAAAAAATTTCTTCTCTATTCAAACTTCAATCCAGGTGAGCAAACCCTATGTTTAAAACCAGATCTTCTTGATTTTATGCCCGTAATGATGATGATTTGGAGATGTGTTTGCGCAGATGAAAAAGCATTGTATGTGTGTGTATATATAAAATATATGTATGCAGGTTTGAATAGAGGTATATACAGATATACCTTTGTCAAAAACATATTGGTTTTAAACAATTTCGAAAATTAATATCTCTTCTTCCAATCCTTTATAGGATTTAATCTCTGAATGAAAAGTGTTAGTATTACCCAGAATTCATTTTTAAAAATAATTTTTAGCAACTATATTAAGCAATTAATTCTAAAAATAGATATCGCAGTGATAAACCAAAATTTGTCAGAAAATCAAATGATTTATTTCACATTTTGATTTTATAACTTGATTGGTGATTGAAAATGATGAATTTTAGTGATAAAATTATGATTTTTAAGTTAGTAATTGTCGAGAATTTTTATGATGAACGGAAAACTTGTTTTGGACAAATTTCATCGATCGGCAGGTTTGTGTTCATCATGCTTTGGTCAGAGGGTTGTTCGATCATCAACGTTCATCAAAAAATAATCGATTTTTTTTTAATTTGCTATGGTGGCCATTCGAGGTCGAAATAGGGTTTGATTGTGTTAGTTCGTGAGATGATGGTTTTGATGACAACAACCTTAGAATATACTATAAAATATAAATACTAACAGTATAAGTTTAGATATATATGTATATGCAGGATTTAACCATACAGGTATCAAGAATGAAGATTGTACAGTACAGAGATTCAAGTTATCAATATTGAAGACTCATGGGTATCAAGATTATCAAGAGTTCAAGTAATTTATCTTTTAATTAGAAATTTTGTTAAAATTCCTAGAAAAGCACTAGCATCTTAAAATCCAATTTATTCGTGGAATGGAATCCACTTCGAGCCTGTTAGAGGGATGGAACCCTAAGTAGGATGGAACCTACGAAAAATCTAGTGGAACATTGTTTTGTATCCGCTAAATTTTTATTCAAAATGATTTTTCAAATTTATATCTTGTTTTCAAAATGATTTCAAAACCTTCCTTTTAAAAGAATCAAAAACATCTATCCTGATTTCAAATACTTTTAGCCTCAAAATAATCTTGAATTTCAAAGTCAAGTTATCCTTGTGTAACGACCCGTAAATTTTGAGAAATTAATTGCTTAATTTAATTAAGAGTTTGTAATTAAATTTAGGAAGAAATAAGTAAATACTAAAATTTTAAATAAATGAAATGCAACATTTAAAATTAAAGATAAGTATTAACAATGGAAATGAAATTATGATTTATTTAAAGTAATGGAAATTGTTATAGCCTAAGGAATTGAATATAAGAAAAACAAATGGGAATATTGTATTAACTAATGCAATGATATAATTAGTAATAAATTTAATGAATTCAATGTTATAGTAACTGGAAGTAATATGCAATAAATGGAAAAAATTTGCAATCAATGTAGGTAAGTAATTACAATGTTTATTGTAGATGATAAATGTTACTTTAATGTAATTAATAACATAAAGGAAGAGTGAAAATTGTTACATTTGGTTATAAATAGAAAATGAGTAAATAAAAAGTAACCGTTGAATAAACCAATGCAATAATTGTACATAAGTAATTTTAAGGAATGTTGTTGATAATAAACGTATTTAAAATGGTAATAAATTGAATCTAAGGAAACAAAGGCAATTAGTGGATTTATTTAATGAATTCATGAAATAAAAATAAATGTCATTTAGGTAATTATAATATTGTTGGAAGTGAAAACTTATTAAGTATGAAACCAAGAAAGTAAATTAATTAAAGAATATAAATAGTAATTAATATACATACTTGGCAAATATAACTAAATAGTATGAAATAAAGCATGCATTTATGATATGAAATATAAGTCAATGTTATTTTCACCTATAAATGTCAATTTATTGAATAGAAGGGTTTTAAATCAAGTAATGGATTTGTTAAAGTTTCAATTGATAATTTATAAAATTTAATGTGAAATTAATTGCAGTTAATTGACCTAATTGTGTAGTTAGGATAAATTGATTTGTCATAAAAGATTGTTAATTCTAGAGGATGTAACCAATGTTAATTTCATTTATAAAATAACAAGTGGTGGAACTTAGGAGTGAAATTTTAGGTTTATTAATTTATTTGAAAGTAAAAAAAAAAAATCAATAAGTAAATTAACTGCAAATAAGGGGGGTTTAATATTAAATTTTACATCAATAGAGATGTGGATGAAATTGAACACTATTATCATTAATTGCAAACAGATTACCAATTTTAGTCACTACCCTAAATAACTAACGTATATTAATCTACATTATTCCCAAGTTACAAATTTTGAATTAATTACTATTTATTATTATCGTTTCACTGATTAATTTAACATTTGGCATTGGTTTTTCTTATAATAAATTTATTACCCAATACTCCTATATTCATCATAGATTTGTTCAAATGGCTATATTTCAATTTATAACCAAAAATTTCTATTGATTTCCCATTTTAATTTATTAGCCTCCATTAACGTTAATTTACCTTTAAGTTATCACTAAGGGACAAGTGTTGAAATTGATTACATACACCGTTCTCACCCTGTTACCAATTGGATGAATTTTCATTGATTCGTAGCTATTACATTAATATCCACAAATTTCAATATGTTGAATTTTGCAGTTATTACACAATTAGTGGAAATAAAATAGTGATACGAATAAAGGTGAAACGGAAGTATCAATGTAATGAAACGTAACCAAATGTAAATATGTTTATGGGATAATGGTAATTAAATGTCGTATTAATAAAATGGTCATAATACAACTTGCATGATAATTAAATGTCGTATTGATAAAATTGGCTAAAGTGGAATTAATCAATGTCGTCACCTTTTATCTCCTTCCCTATTAGATCCTTATGTGATTGCATCTACATTTATTCTTATTTATTCCTATATATTATCACAATTAATCGTACTTGATATATGTTTAGTAATTCTGACACACAGTTAAAGTATGAATATATATGATGTGTTCAAACTTTTGTATATCTAGCACTTAATTAATTTAGAATCAAACTAATAAAATGTGACATTTATTTTTGTCCCTCCACATTCATTCCCTTTCTAATTAATAATTACCTCTTTTTAATACCTGCTACTTTTAAGAAAAAGGCTGTTCATATTTACTATATTTCAATACCAAGTTTGTTCATATTTACTTTATTTCTAATTAATAGCAGCCTCTCTTTTCAAATCTCTTTGTCCCTAAACCTAACTCTAACCTTATAAATACGATATGATGCAAATGAAACCCTAGCCTCCATTCAAATCTTCTTCTTCTTCTTGTTTTTTTTTTAAATCTCCTTATTGTATCTCATTTTAATTTTTCCTTCCTCTTCAAATATTCCTCTTCTCAAGTTTTATTCTATTTCAAACTTTCTTCTTTATTTTCAAATCTTGATCTTCTCTATAATTTTCAGTTCTTCTTATTTCAATCCTTTTCTTTTTCAAATTCTTCTTTTTCAAATCTTTTCCAAACCTTTTAAAAATACGTACATAAATACATACATACATACATACATATATTAATATAATAAGGAGGGAAATTAAAGTAAATCAAAATAAAAGAAAAATTACGGAACAAAGCTAGCAATCAAGAAGAAGACTAAGGAAACATAGAGCGAAGCTATTGATTAGAAGTCTATTATTTTCAGATTCGTATAAAGGTGAGTGTTTTAACCCACTCACAACTTCTAAAATATCTTATGTTTGTTAAATTGATTTATGATGTGTTTAGAAATTTATTTGTAGCTGTTTGCCATATGTTTCATTATTATCTCAGTTAAATTTGCATTCATATAATTTACTTGTTATTTAATTCATTTTTGCATATAAACTGCCAGTTAAAGTTTTAGTTAAACTTATTACTGCATATAAACTCCTAGATAAATTTATTTATTATTGCATATAAAATACAGTTAAACAGTTATTTAATCCATTATTGAAAAATAACTGTCAGTAATTAATTGTTATTTATTAATGCGATTATTTGAATTGGATGATAAATTGTTAAATGTTAATGATTGATATGATGGATGAATGGATGCTGTATTTATATTGTAGAAACTGCAAGTTATTATGCATTTTCATTTCATTCGGGATTGCAGTTTGAAATGATATACAACCGCATTTTTATTTTTAAATTGCGGATTGAAATGATAAATATCCCTCTCACTTGACCATAGGATAGAAAATTATATACAGGCACCGCGGTGTATATATATATAATTATTTTTGAAATGATTTTCTATGGTTTTGGAAAGAATACGGTTTAATAAATATTAAATTTTGATATATATAGCAAAAATTCTTGAATTTAGCTATGTATAAATTTGTTCGAATTTTAAAATAAGCTAAATAATGAAGTTGATTTCGTTTATATAATATGATTAAGAACATATTTGAAATTCTATTGTATATAGAGTTTATAATAACTCAAATGAAAATAAGGTTGAAAATAAAGGTGAATATGATTTGAATTAAAGTATTTAAGAATTATCTTCGAAAAATTTGTTTTGAAATGTAAATAAATTAAGATTTAAAGGATATGATTGTATAACTTGATTTTTGATTCGAGAATTTAAATGAATATCCAATTGATTTAAAGAATATTATCAAGTTAATTTAATTAAAAAGAACATCATGTTATTGAAGTTTAAGGGTTTTACTTAAATAATATTGTTCTATTAAGTATACATTTCAAGCTTTAAATAATAGGAATTGGATTTGATATATTAAATTTTCAAAGAATCCATTTGAAATAGTGGAATATTTAAAGAGTGGGAAATATGAACTATGAAAATTTAAGTTTTGAAATATAGAATATTTAAGCTGTGAAATATATAGGAATTAAAATGGTTTATTTGGAGGTTCAAATTGATATTGGGATTTTATTGTGAAATTTAAAGAAGCTATTTTATTATATTAAGTAATATAGTATTTAAACCATTAAATATTAAAAGTTATGTTTTAAAGCTAAAGTTTCAAGGTATATAGATTTGAAAAGACTATGATTTTTGAAAAAGATATATTTGATATCATATGGATTTGGGTCTTTAAATATAAATGATATCGTATTTATGTAGTTTTGAAATGAATACTTTATTCCGGCTTTAAAGGTATAAATTATTTTGAAATAACCTCGGTGTTATAGTAACGTTTGGTTGTTGAAGAGACCGGGATCGGAAGTTTTCATACTCTTTGCCAACCCCTAAAACCACTTTAACAACCGTGTACGCGGTGGAGATTCCATAATGAAGTAGGATGGTGGCGGCGTTTCCTTTGAGGTAAATACGTGTACCCGACTCCCGTGAGTTGGCATAAGGTGGCTAAAACAGGAGCGATTCTCGGGCCAAGGGGGTTAGCGCCCTTTATTGGATACTCCTCTTCGATATTATACTCTGACTTTGGATTGACTAGGTGGCCACTTTTGATTTCTTTGATTTTAGGGGGGAGTTTGTCCGAGGTGGGCGGTAGCTGTGGCTACGCACTACCACCAGCCCGAATGCGCATTTGGTATATCTACCCTGGCATTGCCTAGTTGTGCCGTGTCACCTACCCTAGCACGCCTTCTACGAGTTTCTATTTGTGTCGTACCTATAGAGTATCCTCTGGTGGCCTCCCGATCAGGATGTATTGCGGTACTGTATAGACTATTGGCATTTTATGTGTTAAGGTGGAAAATGTAAAGCCTTAACGCTATTTAAAAGTAAGTTTATTTACAATTAGACACTATTATAATAGCGAAATATTCTACATAGTAAATAGTTTAACGGATCCTTAAGAGATGTGAAGCCCGAGCATCTTTTGAGTTACTGCACTCATGTTTATTTCTGTTGATTTAACTTACACAAGATCTTTTAGTTCTGACTCGAGTGTTTTGTCTTTTCAATTCGCTCGGGTCAGTCCGAGCGTTTCAGGATTTCGAAGACCTTAGCTCTGGAGGACGAAGACGGAGATTTATATTATTATTATTATTAGTCCACTATACTCATACTGTTCCGCTGCATTGTTATTGGTATGTGAACTCTGATAAATGTTGTAAGTATAATCGAATATTTTGTAAAACAGCTTTATAAACTGTACATTTGATTATTATATTTTATCCTTCCGTTGTGAGATTCTATTTTGTTTTATTTCTTTCATATTTTTCTGATTTACCCCATAACAATCCGCCATTTCGTATGGTTTGAATTGGCACGTGTATTGATTTGAAGCATGCAAAAAAGAGGGATGTTATAACTTGTTTTTAAACTATCTTTTAAATATAATATATTTAACTTTTAAATATTTACTTAGATTTGAATATAGAATTATAGTAAAATTCTATATATATTATTCTCCAATTTACTTATGTATTTTAATTAGAGTCAAGTATATTTATAAAGTTTAAAATAGTTTTAATATAAGATAAAGGTTATTTTCAAAGAAAATCAAAACACCAAAAATCCCTTTGGGATGTCGACATGCCCAAGTACCCCATGTCGACATGGTGTTAGTTAGATTCAAAATTTATATTTCAAAAGAAGTGTCTATTCGTCATATCTCTTCACGAATAGACATGGCTGTTGTTCTTCTATAAATAGGGGGCGTTTTCAACGAAATTTTAATATAGCTTTTCTGGTTTTTCACTCCTCTTCTTCTTCTTCCACATTTCTATATGCATATTCTTACCATTACTCTACCGAAATAAACATTGAATCTAACTAGATTATCTCTGGTTTGATTCTCTATCACTATCTCAACAAGATGCTCAGTGCTATTCAAAGTTATAGGCTTTTTGTAATCAACTTAGCGAGAAAAGGTATGATTGTAGCCTTGGAAATCAATCAAGCGAGATAAGGTGTGATTGTAGCCTTGGGAAATCAATTGGGTGAACTTGTTGCCCGGTAAATCAAGTATCTCTACCCAGAGGATTGTGATTCTGGAGGGTGTACCTCGTTGCCTTGAAATCAAGGGTGTAATTGTAAAGATTGTTTTTGAAAGGAAATCTGTACTTGTGTGCGGGACTGGATGTAGGGTAACTCCGAACCAGTATAAAATCCGGTATGTTCTTTCTTTTACTGTTTTTACTTTATATTTGCATCTGTGTTTGATTCTGTGATCATATCTATGTCTGAGTATTGCATACATATGTGTTTAAATTAACAAAAACTCAAAAAGATTTAACAATTCTCAAAAACACTATTCACCCCACCTCTAGTGTTTATCCTAGCCTTAGAATCCTTAATCCGCATTTCTCACATTTGGTATCAGAGTAAGGTTTTCAAAGTTTCATAATCTGATTTTTGAAAAAAATTTCAGAATGGCTACCAACACTGGTATTGTTACTAACACTAGTATCCCTGTCACTAGTTGATTTGTAGAAGGTCAGTCTACTATCAAACCACCACTTTTTAATGGCAGTAACTATGCATATTGGACATGTAGGATGAAAATATATTTACAATTTATAGGATTAGACACTTGAAATATCACACAAACTGAATATTCTGAACCCATAACTGATTTTGCACAGTGGACCGCTGAGCAAAAGACTGTTGCACAAAATAATTCTAAAGCAATGAATATTTTGTTTTGTTCACTTGATAGAAATGAATTTAATAGAGTGTCAATTTATAAGTCTACATATGAAATCTGAAAAACTTTGCAAGTAACCCACGAAGGAACAAGCAAAGCTAAACAGACCAAAATTTCCATGCTCACAAATCAGTTTCAGTTATTTAAAATGAATCCTAATGAGTCTATTTTTGATATTTATAGTAGACTTCAGGATATTCTGCATTCTTTAATATCCTTTGGAAAGGAATTTTCTGAAGAAGATCAAATCAGAAATTTTTTAAATTTTCTTACTCTATAATGGGATCAAAAGACACTTGCGAGGGCAAATGACATCAGTACCTTAAAGATAGAAGAATTAATTGGAAATCTAATGTCGTTTGAAGTCCAAATGATCGGGAGAAGAGAAAGCAAAGCATCTGAAAAGAAATCAATGACATTCAATGCATTGACCGATGGATCAGACTCAAACAGTGATAATGATGAAGAAATAGCCTTTATGACCAGAAATTTTACGAAATTCCTGAAATACAGAAAGATGAATGATCTCAAGAGAAATAACTATAAGAACTCTGAAAATCAGAATGTAGTGCCAAACAATGTCAAATGTTTCAACTGTGATGAACCAGGGCATATCAAAAGAGACTGTACATACCAAGATAGGAAAAATCCTCCTATAAACAATGATTTAGTAAAGAAACAGAAGCGTGCATTTACTGCTACTCTAGATGACTCAAACTCGTCCTCAAGCGATGATGATCAGAAGACAGATAATTCAAATTTATGTTTCACGGCAGCTCACGATTCCAACGAAATCAGAGAAACGGACTTAGAAAAAGATACACATTTACAATATAATTGGTTGAAATTGCATGCTTAGAATTAGATGCTTGATTGATTGATTTTAATTGGTGTGTTATTTGAATTTTAAAATTTTTATTATCATTTTATTATTTTTATTATTATTTTATTTTTATTTTTATTATTATTATTATTATTTTTATAGTATAATAATATATTGAAAATGCTATAATGCTAATAATATTCCAGATATATATACATTAAATATAATAAGTATATATATATATTAGAGTTGTTAGAAAAAATAAATCACAAAAATTCATATGCACATGTCGACATGGTCCCCACCATGATGTCGACATGGGTACCAGAATTTGAAATTCAAAATTTGAATTCAAATAGTTTAATTTCCCTCCACCTTTTCACCTCATTCAATTCTCTAAAAAGGCATCTTTTGACCAGAGAACATGTCCTTTGAGAATCTATTTATTCACTATCTTTTATCATATCTTTTCACTCTCATTTTCAAATTCAAACTCTCTCTTCAAAACTTCAAGCTCTCTACTTTCTACTTTAATGGCTTCTTCAATCAACCCCTCCACCATGAGATTTTCCAGAGAGATAAAAGAGCAACTCTTCAATGATCCGGAGGCAATAAAAGCATACATCAATTATGTCAATTATGCCCAAGTCCATCCCAGAAAGTTTGCTATCTTTCAAGATTTTTCTTCTTAGGAGATTGATTCTCTTTTGCAAACAATCAAATTCTTAGTCTTGTTAATGCTTCTCAAAATGAGTTTGTTTGCTATCCAAATCTTGTCAATATTTTCTATGCTAATTTAAACCGTGGATTTTATAATGGAAATGTGGATGAAATTTGGAGTAGTGTCAAAGGCACTAGAGTTGTTTTGAATTGTGATCTTTTGGGTACCATTCTCAATTGCAAGAGTACGGGAATGGATCTTTCTAATTTTAAAATCGATGAAAATGATCGTGAGACATTTCATCACATTTTTAAAGGGAATGATAATTTTGAATTCAAAAATCGAAATTTTCGACCAAAAGCAAGAATTGTCAATCTTCTTTTGCAACATACTTTGACCCCAAGATCGGGAAATTTTAATAATCCTACTTCAAAAGTTTGCAAAGCACTTTTTGCTATTTTTGAAAGTTATGACACTAATTGGACGCAAGTTATTTTAGATGAACTTCGTCCTAAAAATCTTGAAATGGGTGAGAACACTTTGTATCATGGAATTTATCTCACTTGGATTTTTAACTACTTTGGAGTGGATTTCAAAGGCGAAGAATTTTTTCCTAGAAAAGTTTTCAATCATTCCAACATTTCGTTTATGAAAATTCCATTTGTTTTTCAACCTTATGAGACTCTTGCCGAAAAGGAAGAGCGTTTGGCTCATGAGGAGATGGAAGAAGAGGAAGAGGAAGAAGAAGAAGAAGAAGGGGATGAAATGGAAATTGAAGAAGAAGAAGGTGAAACTTCTTTGGAAAGCATCGACTATCCTCCTAATCCATCCAACAAAGCTCTTCTCAAAAACCAAAAGGCGATTGTTGAGAATCAACGGATTCTTAAACGATTCGTTAGTAAGAAGTTGGACAAAATTTCATCCAAGATGATCAAATTCATTTCCAAAGTCAGCAAGAAACTTGGACTTTCTTCATCATCGTCATCCTCTAATTAGTTCTATCTCTTCGTATCTTGTTGTATTTGTTTTAGTTTATTTTGATTTGAATGTTCGTGTAGTTCTTTATGATTAATCGTTGTATCGTCTTAGTATGAAATGAAATGGAATTTCTTTATGTTATCTAGCTTATCTTATCTCCAGAATAAATGTTAGTATATTATATATATATATACACACACACACACAATTAATAACAAAATCAAAATATATCATCAAATTTCACTACACCATGTCGACATACTCCCTATGACCATGTCGACATGTACTGGTCAGAAATGACAATTCATTTTGAATTTGAAATTTGAAAAACTACCATATGTCTATTCGTTTCAAACGAATTTCTGCACTTATAAATACCTATTTCTTTCAGAAGTCATCACTGAATATTATTTCTTATCTTCTTTATCTCCCATTCTTCTCACAATTTCAAATATGGCTAATCCAATTCATAACTTATCCGAAACTCTTGAAGAAACTCTTAATTCATTTAAGAATATTCTCTCGTTCATTCTTCGTAACCAGCGACACATAGAATTGAGTCAAATGCAGATGATCAAGGAGCAAGAAAGGCATTTCGATGTAGTACGATGGATGATTTCCTCCCTACACAAGGATGATAACGAAGCACATCCTCCAGTCTCTCTCACCAACGACAATGAAAATTAGGATGCTATTAAAGCAGACCTTATCTTTGGAGAAGAAGGATGAGTGGAAGTTCCTCGTAACGTTTGATTTTATTTGGGTGCATTGTTTGAATTGTTTGCTTTGATTGATTTGATTTCATTTGCTTTGGCTTGGTTTGAATTTGATTGATATTTAGTATGGATTGATGTTTGTTTTACAAAACATGTATAATTATGCATTGATATGTATATAATCTTCGATTCATTATTATGACTATCAATATAATTATTTCTTAATTCTATATTCTATTGTATAAGTTTATTAATGCAGGTATTTTAGCCTAAGAATGAGGGGGAGTTATATAGTTCGGTGTTATATAGTTTAGAGTTAGTTTTTGTTGATGACAAAAGGGGAGAAGTCTAAAATAGGGTAGTTAGGCATAGATTAAGGGGGAGTTATTAGGATAGAAATATATTTTATAAACAAAGGATATCGTCATCAAAAAGGGGGAGATTGTTAGTCCGTGAGACGATGGTTTTGATGACAACAACCTTAGATTAGATTATAAACTATAAATACTAGCAGTATAAGTTTAGATATATATGTATATGCAGGATTTAACCATATAGGTATCAAGAATGAAGACTGTACATTATAGGGATTCAAGTTATCAAGATTAATGACTCATGAGTATCAAGATTATTAAGAGTTCAAGAGTTCAAGTAATTTATCTTTTAATTAGAAATTTTGTTAAAACTCCTAGAAAAGCACCGACATCTTAAAATCCAATTTATTCGTGGAATGGAATCCACTTCGAGCATGTTAAAGAGATGGAACCCTAAGTAGGATGGAACCTATGAAAAATCTAGTGGAACATTATTTTGTATCCGCTAACTTTTTATTCACAATGATTTTTCAAAATTATATCTTGTTTTCAAAATAATTTCAAAACCTTCCTTTTATAAGAATCAAAAACATCTATCCTGATTTCAAATACTTTTAGCCTCAAAGTAATCTTGAATTTCAAAGCTAAATTATCCTTGTTTTTAAACTATCTTTTAAATATAATATATTTAACTTTTAAATATTTACTTAGATTTAAATATAAAATTATAGTAAAATTCTATATATATTATTCTCTATATTTACTTATGTATTTTAATTATAATCAAGTATATTTATAAAGTTTAAAATAGTTTTAATATAAAATAAAGGTTATTTTCAAAGAAAATCAAAACACCAAAAATCCCTTTGGGATGTCGACATGCCCGAGTACCCCATGTCGACATGGTGTCAGTTAGATTCAAAATTTAAATTTCAAAAGAAATTTCTATTCGTCATATCTCTTCACGAACATGGCTGTTGTTCTTCTATAAATAGGGGGTGTTTTCAACGAATTTTTAATATAGTTTTTTTGGTTTTCCACTCCTCTTCTTCTTCCACATTTCTATATACATATTCTTACCATTACACTTCCGAAATCAACATTGAATCTAACTAGATTATCTCTGATTTGATTCTCTATCGCTATCTCAACAAGATCCTCGGTGCTATTCAGAGTTATGGGCTTTTTGTAATCAACTTAGCGAGAAAAGGTGTGATTGTAGCCTTGGAAATCAATCAAGCAAGATAAGGTGTGATTGTAGCCTTAGGAAATCAGTTGGGTGAACTTGTTGCCCGGGAAATCAAGTATCTCTACCCAGAGGATTGTGATTCTGGTGGGTGTACCTCGTTGCCTTGAAATCGAGGGTGTAATTGTAAAGACTGTTTTTGAAAGGAAATCTGTACTTGTATGCGGGACTGGATGTAGGGTAACTCCAAACCAGTATAAAATCACCTGTGTTCTTTCCTTTACTGATTTTAGTTTATATTTGCATCTGTGATCATATCTGTGTCTGAGTATTGCATACATTTGTGTTTAAATTAACAAAAACTCAAAAAGATTTAACAATTCTGTAAAACACTATTCACCCCCCTCTAGTGTTTATCCAAGCCTTAAGATCCTTAATCCGCATTTCTCACAGATTGTGCGTTTTTTATCAACGTGGAACTAAGGTATTTGCTTGGCCGTAGGCGAACTGGAAGTGATCGCATATGGGGGAAAGGAAAGATGAAACTCTGGCAAACATTTAGGCGAAAGGGCGAGGTTGCAGATGGTCAGAGGTTATGGTGGTTGGCATTTTAGTTAGTCAGTTTCATTCCTGTACGATTCTATGTTGCTCGATTTTTGGTTTTGGCGAACTTGATGATTCTGGGCGATCGAAAGGCTAGGGCAGGTAGTCGATAATGTGTGGAGGATGGCAGCATCGATCACCGTGGCTCTGATGATCAGTGCACGTGCACACGATGTCAGTTTGAATCGGAGATGGTTGTGTGTTTGGGAAGAAGTAGTGGTATCGGGTTCAAGTCGAAGTAATTAGCGTGGAAACTCGAAGCAAGTGAAGGTGGAGGAGACCCGAAGTTGAGTTCGGGTGAAAGAAGTTTGGGCTTGGGTTTTTGAAGTAAAGGCAAGTTTCAAAAGGAAGAAAGTAACAAGTTTTGAAATTAAAATTTAATCAAGTTTTTGAAATATATTAACTATGTTTTGGAAGCTAAAATGTTTTGGAAGCTAAAATGGAAGCTAAAATGGAAGCTAAAACAAGTTTTTAACAAAGTTTCAAAGTTAAATTTTTAAATTAAATGTTTAGAATTGATTTGTTTCTAAAGTGATATATGTTAAGTTAATTATATTAGTTTTTAAATGCTTTTCAAATGGAATTTGATGATTAATTACTTAATGATATTAATTTAAAGAATAATTAATTTAATGATAATTAATTTATGCGATTAATTTATTAAGCGAATTAATTGAGGACAATTAATTAATTAATTAGAGTGATTAATCAAGGGATAATTAACCAAAGTGATTTATTAATTAATGTGATTAACTAAAGGTTGATTAATTAATTAATGTTATTAATTAAAGATAATTAATTTATGATTAAGGGTTGACTAATCAAGTGATTAAATGATAATTACTCAATTTGTGATTTATTGATTAAAGTGATTAGGGATAATCATTTTATTGTAGTTAATTAAGGATAATTAATTAAATAATAATTAATAAAGGGTTAATTAATTAAATAAAATTAATTAAATAATAATTAAATAATTAAAGTTTAATTATTTAATGATTAAGGGTTAATTGATTTATTAATTAAGGTTGACTAATTAATAATTAAGGGTTAATTAATTTATTACTAAAGGTTAATTCATAAATGATTACAGGTTAATTAATTAAAATGGTTGGTAATTAATTAACGTTAATTTACCAGGATTAGTAATTTATTAATCTTCTTTAAGTTAAGTTAAAATCGGGATTGAGTAATTAATTCATAAGTAATTAATTTAATTGAAAATTTAATTGAATTAACTAAGGTTTAAATAATTAATTAATCCTACCTATAAATGATTATTGAATGCTTGGATTGCTTATGAATGTTTGATTGTCCTAGCTGATCTGTGATATTTTGTTCCGTGAATTGAGCTGTGTATAACATATTTATTTATTTGTGATACATTTGTATATTATCTGTGAATCTGTGAATGAACGATAAGTGTTACAGATCATAGCGCTTATCGATATTGTTGTGCTTGAATCTGTGATAATTGATGATGTTGCACTATTGTGTAAAACCCTATGACTAGACCATACACACACAAATATGGATTGCATGAGGAAATTGGTTAAGTCACAGATATTATGAAATGGTTTTAAAGATTGAATTTTGAATCAAAAATAGTTTTGGAAATGGAATTGGGTGAAATATGAAAAGCGTTTGAAAACAAGTTGTGAAGATAAAAGTTATTCTGATAAATTTTTGAAATTTAAATAATTTGATTTGAATTTGAATTCAAGATTTGAAATTGAATTTCATGTTTGCAAATTATGGTTTAAAAAGGTTATACAAGTTATAAATGTGTTTATATGGGTTTTAAACCATTTCAAAAGTATTGTTTTGGGAATTTGAATTTAATTCAAGTTTTATACTTGAAGGGCTTTAATTTGTGCAAATGTAATCGGATTTTTCCGAAACAAAAATTATTTGTTTTCAAATAATAATAGCTTTCAAATAAATAAAGGATTTCCAATTTGTGTTGAAAAGATTTCAAGTTTGAAATGAAAATTGTTTTGAAAGCTATTAATGAATCTTGGTTAAAGATTAGTGAACTTTGTTTCCAAAATAAGAGGATCTTAAAGGTATATCTTTTGTATAAAAGATTTGAATTGTGCATTGTTTTGAAAGTTATAATTGAATCGTTGTCAAAGATTGTTGAACGTTGTTTTGAAATTGAAGAGGATTTTAAATGGTGTATCTTTTATATAAAAGATTTGAAATGGGAATTGTTTTGAAAGTTATGAATGAATCTTTGGAAATGGTTTTGAAAGCTATGAATTGAGTTTTTGATTTAATGATTGGATGAGTTAATCCAATTTGAAAAGGAAATTATTTTGAAAGCTGTGAATAAATCTTTGTGGAAGATTGGTGAACTCTGTGAAGAAAATCTTTTTGTTAAAAGATTTGAAAATGGCAATTTGTTTAGACCATTTTGAAAGATTTTGGGTAATAAGTTGTGACTTAACTAAGATCCCATATATCCATATGTTTTTAAATATTGCGCTCATTATTCGGTCTAGCGGGGAGAGGATCTTGTGTCATATAACCTATTTTGAATAATGATACGATGTTATGGATAGCATTTGAAGACCGGTGGTGAAGACCGAGTATTTTTCGAGAACGAAAGGATAACCCGTCGAATGTCTCTGCACTAAGTCGCACCGGTATAGAGATCTCCATATGTGATGGGGAGTCCGATCGGGAATGTGAATACTCGGATAGAAAGGGCTTCTTTGAAGTGCCTTCGGTTCAAGTCGAACCCGGAACAGACTTGTATGAATGTGTGTCTGACATTACACTTAGAGATGTAAAACTGGTTTCTATCAAATACATTTTTGTTTGGTGGCGGAGATTTATTCTCTTAGCTTAACACCCTTCTTTGAGACGTATGAGCTCGGAGGTTATGTAGTTGATGGTTACTAGTGATACATTCCCAATTTGGTAGTGTGGCATGCTGAGTGCTGCTGAGTGTTGTTGATCATTTGTTGATCGAAGCATGGCTTCGTGAAAAGCGTAGCTTTGTGGACGTCACCTCGTCGGACCTCACAAACTGGAAATGGTCGAAACAGGAAAGATGCAGCAAGGTTATTAGGGGTCGTGCCCCTAAAGTATGTCCATTTCTTTTGGAAAAGGGTGGTAACGTATGGAGCTCAGATACTTAACTCATGTGGTCATTGCAAATTTATTACTTTGTGGTTGAGAGCTCTTGGATAAAGGTCGCAAACGACCGAGGATGGCATACTTGTAGGTGTTACTTTTGGGCTGGGGTAACCCGGCCTTGTGTTGGCAGAGAGCCGGGTAGGTTCTAGGGGCATCCCTCTAAAGGCGTACCCATGTGGAAATAAGAAGTTCCTTAGCCTGACCATTTGTTGGAAATCCAAAGAAACAGTACGTGCCCTGTACGGTTATAGTTGTATAACCTGCCATGGAATGTGGCGGTAACCTACTATTGAACATGGTAGCTATAGTAGGCATACGACGAAATGTGGTATGCTGGCTAAGATTAATATTATACTTGCAAATGTTTTCCACTATGCACTAATAATAATATCAAAATGGTTTTCGCGTATCAAGCATGTTTGACTATCATAAGGAGAAATCTCCTCCAATTCTGCGTTTGCATTGTGTGTGTGGCGGGAGGCCTTATGGTAGTTTCGTTTTCCAAAACGCATTGCGGATTTATTTTTAAATTCTTTTTGGTTGTTTTGTTTAAAGAAAACTGTTTTCGTTTGCTCACACCAGTCCCATGACTGACCTGGAGTTTATTGTTCCCTTCCTAAACTCTGGGTGCCCACAATTTTCCACACGGGCAGTCTAGAATTGGTTTTTTCAGATAATCAGATAGTAGGTGTAGATTCGATACCTATGGAGCCTTTGGATTTGGCAATTGCATTTGGTTCATCAGTTGCCTAGCTTGCTTCATTCAACGATGATGATGGTTAGAGCTTTTAGTTCAAGCTATCTTTGGTTTGGATATTTGAAGATAGAGTTTCAAAATGGTGTTGGATTCTTTTGGAGATTCTATTGGAGTTATATTTCCGCTGTCGATGGTTGCAAAGTCTAGACCATCCAGTTGTGCTATTCTTTCCACTGCATCTCGTATCTCTGATAATATTGATAAGTTCTTGTTGTGTCATTGTTGTAATTCACTGTTGTGTATAAATGGTATATTGTTTTTCTTCCGTTGTATTGTTATACTCAATGTGTTATAAGCTCCGGCGAACTAGATTTTAACGGTTGAATCAGCGACATTTGAATACGGGAGATGTATTCGATGCCGATTTTCGAGCGTGAAAAATTCGGGTCATCACATATATAATATATATAGGGAGCTTGTTGACTAACCATATTTCTTCAGCCGATTGGCTGCCTGTAGATAACCCAGGATGAACATTGACCTGGTGGTGGTCCAATTGGGATAATTTTTGGGATCATTTCCCACTTCCTTGACTTTCTATTCGCGTGGCTTGATGATGTTGTATAACGTGATACTCAATGTGGCATACAACTGTATCAGGATTAGTTTCTTTTATCGTTGCTATTAGCATCTCAAATGCATGTTTTGACCTACGGACTATGAGGGTGAGGAGATGGAGACATCCATGTTAGTAGGGTTTACAGCCAATTGTGTGGATGTACATACGGTGGAGTTGAATTGTTTATTGAACCTTTTAACTTCAGTTGAATGATATAGAGCATACGGCACATTTAATAATTATATTTTTTACTTGGTGCTTTTGTAGGAAGTTTTCCATCGGGACTATGTACTCGGTATGTGCCTAGACTTTATGATTGTATACTTGAAGTGTTTGACTTAAGCAGTTTATGATTGAGATTGTTTATTCAATTTAAAGTAAGACGATTTTGGGACTGTATACTCAATATGTTCCTATGTTTACCCTATTTCTGATGTTCAACCTTCGAGTGGAAATCTTTGAGGATTACTATATAATGTTAGGTGTATTTTTGATTGTTATCCTATATCGTGTTAATTGCTTATTTCCGTATATGAATTGCCCATATACAAATAAACAATCTTAGGCTGCGTAGATTATAAATGATAATTTAACTCTCTATTAACATCATACCACTGGTGATATTTTTCACACACCAGACAATGTATGTTCCCCTTTATTTTTTCCTCTTTGTACCTATTACAAGATGACAAGAAAGTATGTTGTATGATGAGAATAAGATACATGGAGGACGCGACCATGCGCATTAGAGTTGCACTTATTTATTGTCATTTCCTATGTTCCTTATTGTACTTGTCGGTTAGACATCTATTATATTTCTATTTAGACATTATTCGAAACTTCATCGAGATGTTTCTTAAATGGACCACTGTTGTTTTAAAATAAAGATGACTTAGCTTACTTCGGTATTTATACTATTCCTTACACTATGAGATCTGAATTGTATACATGTTTAAAGCATATTTTTCTATATATTATATGAACTATAAAAAACTTAACAATCTGAATTTTATGGCACGATGCGAGTTCAAACGCAGCTTTTGGGCATCGATGCGTACGGATCAAGGTGCGGGTTATTACATTTGGTATCAGAATTTAGGTTAAGCGATTCCTACTAAATTAAGGTGTATGGAAGAACATATTTTTAATTTTCTATTACTATATGTATACATAGGCCACACCTTATATATTCTGAATTATAGAGGTAGTTGTTGGTTTGTCAATTATATAAGTAAATAACTATGAGTTGAAATAAATATTAAGATTATAACAGATTAAGGAAAAAAATAAGTCCATCACATATGTTATAATTTATTCCTTAAAGAGTGGCTAAGAGCAACAAATTGAAACTACGAATAAATTACATATTTTTGGACTGTAAAGAGTAGTGCGATGTTGATAACGCATAATGGAGACAGAGGGAAAGAATCCTCAAAATTAAAGTTGTGCAGTTGAAATGTCATATATTAGAGTTGGATATTATATTGGAGGAGAGGTTTAAGAGAGCCAATTTCAGAAGAAGATGAGCTAAAACCCAATGCACTTGAAGCATTGTTACATGAAGTAGTTGGGCTTGTTTAACTCATGTTGTTTTATTCAACTCCAATTAAAGCGTGTAGATTATTTGAAACGTTTTCCAAAAAATTTAAAAGCATTAGCTATTGAGATTTTCTAAAAAAAATATACAAGTTGAAGTTTGAACTAGTAGTCCCTTATTTTAAGCTTTAAACACGGGAAAAGTTAATAAAAATCCATTTTCCATAAATATTTTAAAAAATATATATATAAATAGTTTAGTGTAAGGCACATTGTCACACTTATATTTTGATGTGTACTTTGCTTCTGACAATGAAATTTTGGGAAGAAAAATTAAAAAGCATGTGAAACCTATCTTTTATTACATAAATATTTATGTCACACTTTTATATCTCTATATCATAGAAAGCTGTGATGTGTCGAGTCCCCCCCCCCCCTCAAAACGAGATTAGCTACTGCCACTATAATAGAATCATTAATAACATGGAGCATTAAACGTAAACTATCAACAAGATGACTAGCAATAAAAGAATGCGAGGCCCCTTATCAAATAAAACACATTGAAAAAGCATAAACAGAAGCACATCTTTCAAGATGATTTTTCTTCTTCTTGTCGAGCTTAGGCAGAGCGCTCAAAGTAGGAGTAGCATGAATAGCATAAGATTGATCGCTTGTTCACTTTTGAAAAAAGACAGATGGCATCTCTTGAAGTGGCTTGATTGGTCATAATTATAGCATTTCCTCACTTAACTGTTGAGCTTACAATCTTCAGTGAAATGCCTCTTCTTATGGTACCTATTGCAAGTCATCCCTCCCTTCTTAGCTTGGCTATAGTCGCCCTTAGCCCATTCTTTTCTCTTATTTTGGAATTTGGGATTCGATTTAACTTTGATGTCCTCCTTTTTTTAGGCCTCTCCAGTAACAGAGTTCAACAACAACACATTGACAAGGCTCTCAAAAGTAGCACTCATGGGAACATGACTAAGAGAAAGGTCTCCAAGAGGTAAGTTGACTTCTTTTGCAAACTTCATATCCTTTTTTGGTAGCATTAATCATATCCATCTCAAACCTAGTGAAATATGTGAACTCATTAATATGCTCATTCATAGTCGCGTCACCTTATTAAAGATGCATAAAATTCTCTAATTGCAAACCCTTTTGGACCAATGAAATAAACGAGCCACAAACCTCCTTGTAAACTCTTTCCTAGTCATAACATGTTCATCCACCTTCCAAACCATTACAGCCTACCAACAGAAAGCTTCCTCTTGTAGTTTCCTAGAAGTTAATCGCTTCTTTACCAACCTTTTGAACTGCCATATCATCAAATATCCACCACTAACAAGGATCCACACTTGAGTCTCTATGAATGACTCTATCTCCATATATGGCTTGCTTCTCATGCAGAGGTAGTCCTACAAAAGGTTGGGGAATTAAATAGCGGACAGTAGGGGTAGGGGTGGAATAGTAAACACTCCTCCCATAACAAGAACAAGTGGAAGTCCCGCCAGAGTAGGGGTATGCTGCACTGTACCTTATAAATACATTTATTAATATTGGTTATCAAATTAAAATAAAATTTATAATTAATATTTCATAGCTATTAATTTATTTAATAATCGAACTACTTTGGCTAGAGATTTTGACATTCTTTAATTTCCCTTAGACCATACCATTAACTCTGTCATTTATAAAAAAAAAATATTCCAATTCTCCTCAACAAAGTTTCCAGCGCATGAGTTTCCAAAGGAAGATTTAAAATTCCTCAAACAGTTGAATTTTTTGTGGCCAACTACATTGCAATTGAAACATTTTATAGGTTCTCTATAAGCATTAGCCAAATGGGATAAGTCACTGCATCTAAAACAAAATCTTTTTCCTTTCCTAGAATCAATCCATTTTTGGATGAAGATTTGCGATAAAAAGAGTAAGATGCAGGGAACAATCGATTAGCAGGAATCAGAGTTTTTTTTACAACTTGTGCGTACGATCGATTAGCAATAGTGTTGAAACCAAATAAAGAATTTGAATTGAATTGATTCAGTGCTACAAGGCGCGAATAAGAAAAAGATGAAGACAAGAAAAGAGCATTACCAGTCGCCATTTCTCCTTTATCTACAATATTATTAATTAATGATGACTATTAAAAATTAAAAATTAACAAACAATCAATAATTAAGAGAAATATTTAATAATTCATAATTAATAATAAATATTAATAATTGAGAAGTAACATTTAGCATTTAATATTTTGTAATTATAATTAATAATATATTTTATATTTTTATAATATTATAATTTTGAAATTTTCTAAAATAAATTAAAATAGTTAATGTTCATTCTTAACAATCATATAAAAAACTGAAGGAACATAAAAAAACTTCCTAAAATTTTACTAGTATTTAAAATATTCGGTACATCAATCCACCACATCGATATCTCGGCAGGTTAACGTTACAAATCTGGTATCTCTTAAATACGAAAATAATTTAAAATTAATGATTCATGAATAATAATTGAAAATTAATAATTATATTTAAATTTTAATATTTCAAACTATTTGAAATTTTGAATATTCTAAAATAAAACTTAAGGAATTTATAAAATTCGAATTCTTTTTGAAATTTCCACATTAAATTTAATTTTTTTTAGATTCAGCATTTATAAAATATTCAAAATTTATAAAATAAAAAAATAATGTAACTCTTAGATATACATTTTTATATTTTGGCAAAAAATCCAATAATTTGGTACAAATATTTTGGCCCCAAAAACAAATTTTTTTTGGCTTCATAGATAATGTTTTGGCTCCATAGTAAATATTTTTCCTCCTCGCTTACCCCACAACTTTCTCTCTCCTCCTATTTGAAATTTAGTATCTCTAAATCCATTTTCTTTTCATATCTACCCTATCTCCAGACCTCAATTTTTAAATATCCATGGCGACTTAGTCTCTCAACTTCCTCTATCCTCCCAAGACCCACCGCTGCCTTTCCAAAGCACCATCAATCTTCTTTCCTTCCTCGTTTGTAACTCTCGCTGTTAACTGTCAATGCCAGCTCTGCATCGTTTTCTCCAGCGATCTCATGAATAGAAATATACATCAATAATGGCCACTCAGGATTCGAAAAACCCAATATTAGGGAATTCAGTTATCAGCCTTGGATTTAAATCAGCTGCTGCTATGGCAGGATAACCTGAGGAGGCTCTTCTTGTTAGTTTTGTTGTAGAAGACACCTAATAAGAGAATCAAGGTATGGTAAAAGATCAAAGTTTATATCCTTATCTAATTCTAAAAGGTATGTTAGTAGAAAAGAAAAACTGTTTTTTTAAACAATTTTGTTTGGTTTGTTATAATTTAAAAGTGTCAGCTCTTTTATTTTGCTGTAGAAAAAGGAGGCTAAGGAGGCAGTCAAGTGATCCGATACCAGTAGTAGTTCTCTATTTAGATGATGTGCTTAAAACGGTACACTTCTAAATAATTTTTATTTATTTGTAAGTGTTAAATCTTTTTCTTTATATGGATATTACAAACTTTCTAATGAAAAATCATAAAAATAAAACTTATTTAGCATTCTGATTAACATAAGCATTAGAACTTCGGATTGTATAGATAATATCCTAGAAAATAAAGAAAAGGAGGACTTTTGTTAAAGAAGATGATTAGAATAATAACAAAGAAGCAGATTCTAATGAGAAAGATTCTTCTAATAAAGGAATAGCACGTGTGGATAAGTTAAGAGAGGAGCTTTCATGCGTGGTTAGTTGTTTTATAAACTAGTCGCGTTCACTTACATCATTTACGTTATTTGCAAAGGTAACTTATATATGTTTCTTCTTTCATTATTTTGATCTTAGACATTTGTTTGGAGATATGCTATGAATTAAGCACTACTCCATGTGGACACGGGTAGTTAAAATTAATACTCTCAAGGTGTACACTTAGTAAGAACTAAGAAATTGCATTTATTTAAAAAGAATGCTTCGATATTATGACAAACTTTCATGGGTTATGAAAAATGTATGCTTCTAGTCGCTAGAATGTTACGAGTTAGAGAAAGGAATTAAATCAATTGAATTGCCATCCCTTTATAAAATCAAAGTTCTCATTAAAAATTTGAACTTTAAAACAACTCATAGTACTCATCGCATACATAACTATACATATTGAACTTTAAATGATATGAAAATAGTTTTTTGCATAGTCCAGTGGTCAAAACTGTATCCTTTCTTTTTGTTCCACATTTATATATCAGATACCGAAAGAAATTTATCATGACTGTTGCATAGTTTCTGCTTGAAATGTTTGAAACACGCGGATTCCAAATGTAGGAAAAAGTGTCCAAAGTGCAGGCAACTGATCAGGATAATACATTATTACAGAAGTGGAGATGAAGTAGAATGGGTTCAGATCAATGCAAAGAATGAAGCTAGTGTGCAACATTGGGCCTGCCACATGCAAGGTGGAGCAGTTGGAGGCATTGGCGGTAGGACGGGTGAATGTCGTGAGGTTGAACATGTATCATGGTACTCATGAATGGCATAGAGAGGTGACTAAAACTATGAGGAGATTGAATAAGGAGAAAGGGTTTGCACTGCGGTCATGATGGAAACTGAAGGCAGTGAAATTAAGATGGGCTCTTAGTGGCGTAGCTTCTACTAAAGCTGAGGTATCGGCCTTTTAAATATCTGGTTTGATTTGATGGATTTGTGTATTTGTTTGTTGATTGGGTTTAGACATAAATATGCAATATATGAGAACATTATGATGCATCATCATCGTGTAGAATAAGGCACATTATACCTATACATCTCTACTACTAATAAAGAAAATTCGTTGAAGTAATTTACTTGAAGTCTTTTTAAAATTTCAAAAATGCCCTTGCTTTCCGTTTATATATTTGCGCTCCAACAAAATATCAACGTCTGCAATAACACAAACAGTCCATGTGCAAAACACGTTCCTATACTAGTAATTTGAATGGGCATTTGACTTTAATACTATTCTCTATGCATTGTGCCTCTTTTTTCAAATTCATTTTGTTGTTTTCTTTCACTTAGACGTGAAATATCTGACCTTTGCATTGGCATATGTGAAATCTAACTTGCAGGTATCAATGATTCTTTCTTGTAACTTTTTTCTCTCCATTTTAACATTCTAACATTTTTACTTGTATTATTTAAAGAATAATTGACTATTGGGATATATTTGATTAGAATTTGGTAATGAATTTGATTTTTTTTGTTTCAACAACTATCCAGGAAGAAGCACATACAGTTTCAGAAGAAGATGTGCTTTTATTTTGCTGGTATTACTTGATTTTCATATTCTTTTATTATAGTTTGCTATATGTTAGTGCTAATTTGAAGGATTGTTTGGAGACATAATCTACGTGACTCATATTAAAGCAATTATATTACCTGGATGCATATATATATATATATATATATATATATGTATATGTATGTATGTATGTATATGTGTGTATATATGTGTGCATATATATGTGTGTGTGTGTATTGAAACCCAAGGATGCTGTGGTAAGTGGATATTAAATTATATATTTGTAATCTTTTTTTATTTTTTACTTATCTATTATGTTTTTGGGGCTTTGGATAACAAATTGACATTCCATAATACTTCTACACAAACTGCAAATATTTATGGTTAACTTTTCTTTTCTAGCAAATATGTTTTCTAAAAATCAAATCATCTTACATTAATAACGATCACGAACACATTGAATATTTCAATTATCTAGGGAAAATTATCCTACGATAAAAAAAGAAACTACTTTCTTTGCAAATCCAGTAAACAATGGGAACATGGATCTACATGCATACACATATACATGAATGGGTTGTTTGTTTGATTGTTTCTTATTAATATCGATGTACATGAATTTTCGAGTTCTTTTATGCTCTAATACTAGTTGCTTTGAAAAAGTAATTTTTGATATATGTTTTTATAGTATTCACTTATCGAGATTCACCAGTTCATGGCCTTTTAGGAAGAAGAAGGTTAAAATTTCTCATTTTAAATTTGTGGCACTGTTGCTAATCACACCATCTATTAAAAACTAGTTATTGATTATGCTTACTATTTTTTTTACTAGTTGTATTATCTTTTCTATTCTATGTGCATCCATATCTATTTATACCATTTTTTCTTTTTTTTATGCAGTAAACATGAACTATGTTGATAAACAGTATAATTATACTATTTGTTCGACAAGATTCTTAGTAATACTGTATTCACAAATTTTTTTTGGCTTCATCTAAAATTTGCTTCGATCATTTAACTCATGTTTCTTTAGTTCAACAACATAAGAAAATAAAGACGATGCAAAAGACCAATTTATGTTGCTTCGGCTATTGAACCAAAGAAAATGACACTTATTTGCTTTGGTCGCTACCAAATGATCAACGCAAAGACATCATTTGCTTTGGCTCAACAAATGAAGGTCTATTGCTTCGATCGTTGAAGTAAAGCAACATGTGTTAAATGACTAAAGAAAATAACCTATTTTATACTGGTGGATGGACCACTCGACGAAGCTGGAACATCATTCAAAAGGTAAGCAGACATAACCTACTGATTCCTCAATGGCTTCGGGCAATCCTTCTTCATATGCCTTGTCTTATTGTAGTAAAAACATCATTTCTTCCCTTTTTTGCAACTTTTTCTAAGATGCCTCTCTTTCCACAGTTTTAACATGTAGGCTCCCACTTTTCCTTCTTCTAGCCAACTTCTAAAGTTTCTTCTTCTTATTTTGTCCCACTTCCTCTTGCCTCCTTCGCCAACTTGCTGGTTTGGCTTATCCTTGGGAGCAACAGCCGACTTGGGCTTAGTGTATAGACTCTCATGTTGAAAAAGCCTTCTCCACTAGCCTCTCAAAGGTCTCATCAATATGCCATACTGGCTTCTTTCTAAGATAATCATCCAAGCCTATGATAAACTTATCGTTCTTCTTGAGTGGAGTATCAATAAAAGATTGACCTTCGATATCATGTTATACTTGGCCACGTACTCCAACACAGGCATATCCCTCTGCTCGAAATCAGCAAATTTCCTAAAAACAACTAACTTTTGAGCGGCCAATATATACTTCTCTTCGAATCTTTCCTTAAACTGCTCCGTAGAAATATGATCCTTAGGAGAAGTAATCTTGATGATGTTCCACCACCATAACTCATCCCTGAAGATGTCTAGAGGTTAGCACCATCTTCATCGCATCCTCTAACTCCATTTCCTCAAATATGCATTCGTAGGTGTCTAATCAGTCTTGCACTTCGATGGTTGATTCCGTTTCAAGGAATGGTTTGCCTCCTAGAGTAGAATAATCCTTATTTGGTTTCACAAAGTCAACCCTCGGCGCTTGCACTGGAGCACCACAACCAATAGCCGCAGCAAGAACAACTTGAGCATTTTGAACCATGTTTTGCACCATCTCAGTGAACATGTTCTACAAGTCAGGATTAGCAGCCCTCGATCTTGCCACCTCTTCAACTTCAAAAATAGAGTTTCTAGCAATATTCCTCATTAGCCGACTCATTCTTTCAAGTTGCAATAAGAATGAACAGACTCTCTAAAAGAAATAAGTGTTGTCCATGAATGCACTACGACTTATATAATATGTACTAGTGCGAACTCATGGTACACACATAGGTTGTAGCCATATATGGATGTTTTATAGGCAAAGCTATACATAGACTTTAATATCTAGTTTACCAAAACCTTATCAATGACATCAATTTCTATTTTGAATATATAAATTTTATTATGTGGTCTAGTTCCTAAACAGATATATTTGTCATTACATAAAGCTACCACGGTTCATTCATAAATTATATGAAAATAGAAAATGCCTTGTCTGTTAGTTATTGTAGTTAAACTAATTTTACATGTATGATCAAAGCTTATTGAACAAATTCATAGACAATTAATGGTTCATCTTTTTGCATCATTATAAGAATGCTAGGTCATAAAGTGCACAATCTAAAGAAAGAATATCTAAGTGGATGGTTATGAAACTATATTAGAACAAAATGGAAATGTCTTGGAAATGACCTCTTTGATTATTTTATATTATAATGCCATACGTTTGTGATTGCATCATCCAAAAACATGAATAATTATTATTGCAAATACTAATCAGTAGTCTGTAACCATGTAAAAATGCGAAGCGGAAATGACAAATATGTGCATTTAGATGGCAAAAATAGTTAAAATACCAAAGGTAAATTATAGTCTATGAGTAAAACACAAAAAGCAATGAAGGAAAGAATTTTTACAACCAATGAAGTTCCAAATTTTCAAGATATTTTAGTATGCAAATCATAAAACTAAAAGCTACAACAAAAATATACACAAAACAGTTAAAAGAATATACCTACTAAATAATTAAAGCTTTTTTAAGCACAATCACAAACAAAACCATCTTGAATATCAAATTTCAAATTGACATAAGGTTGTGTACAACATATAGGCAGAATACCGTATATCTATTCTGCAATGTATCTACTAAAATTTGCAAACAGAATATTGAAAATGCAATGTACTTAGGAGGCATTGGTGTCATCAACAAAAAAAATGAATCAAAATAGTATATATTGAATATTCAAATGCTGGCGAAAAAATGAAATTTTATGTTTTGTATCATACTGTCATCAACCAAAAGAACTACAACTACATCAGTTAACATTTACCATGAAACTAATCTGAATCAAATAGGAATATAATGCAGCACCATTCTTGTAGCCTTCAGTAGTGCCTTTTTTATGAGTTCCAGACATTGACAAATTGCCACGGATTAAAATTGATAGGAGCTTTACCGAAGGTTCATTGCTTACAATGTGGCATGCAAAAGAAGTAGTACATAGTAGCTAATATTTATTGTTGAATGTTCTATGAACTAATAAAGAAAGCTCTGAACTTACATTTTGGTAGTTTGGAGAATTTTATTCATCTGAAGCAAAGAAACGTGTCGATAAAGGAGGATCTTAATCAATTTAATGAGTTATCTATATCCGGGATGGAGTTGATCAATTCCCCATATAAGAAGGCTCTGAAGTTTGTTAAAAGGCTTAACCAACCCCTTCAAGGTTTAGCTCTCAATAATATTCCTATAGGTGTTACATATGGTGGTTTAGTGGAGATGTCCTTACTGAACACTATCTCCAAAGAGGAAGCAAAGGAAGAACCCAAAAAGAATGAATTAAAAGCGCAGCAGAAGAATTAGCGCTATGGAGGATTTGGACTCGAGGGAAAGATCAAGAAGAAGGATATGCATTGTAGGAAGTGTGGAAAGTAGGAACATTTTGCGAAGGAGCGTAAGACAGGTATTTCGAAGATCATGTGTTACAATTGCAATCAGTTCAGGCAAATGAAGCAGGAATGTCCAGCACCTCAGAAGACCTCTACTCAGGTGGTCCCAGCTTATGCACTAAACGCAGCATGTGGCTCGAGTATGTCGCTAGTTGCACAAAAAGGAAAAAAGGTTGTGATTGTAGGTGCATTGACTTTATCTGGTTTATCCATTTGCACTTTATTTGGCATGGGGATATCACACTCTTTCATTTCTAATAGGCCTATGGATGAGTTACACTTAGACACTAGCATAGTTACAGACCTTGTAGTTGTTTCAAACCCTATAGAAAGATCGACCTATTTGTCTATGGTATGTAGGGGTTTAAAATTATTCATTTTAGGGGCTTAGTTCAGTTGTAATGCTTTTCTCTTAGGATTTTCTGGGTTTAGGTTGATGTTGGGCATGTATTGGATGATGATGTATGAAGCCATCCTAGGTTATGATAGGAAGGTTGTTAGGTTGAGTTCACGAAGTGGACGTAGCTTGGTGGTTTATTATGATTTCTGATGATCAGTTACGTTGAGCTACTTATATTCATTAAACCTATTGCATGACGAGCTAGATTCAATACCTATAGTTAGAGATTATCTAGATGTCTTTTCTAAGGCTACCGGTCTCCCACTATAGTGGGAGATCAAGTTCTAAATGTACCTTGTAAAGATCGCTAGATATGTTGCCTTACCCTTGAGGCAGTTGAACAAACGGGTAAACAACTATTGGAGAATGGCTTCATTGGGAGGAGCATATCGGAATGGGGAGCACCATCCATCTTTTCCACTACAACAGTTGGTTCTCTGAGGTTTTGCATCGATTATAGAAATATAAATACACCGACGAAGAATAATCAATATTCACTATCACGTACTGATGATCTCTTTGGTTGGTTGGTTGGTTGGTTGGAGCGAAGGTGTTCTCATAGCTTGATTTGGCTACAAAGTTCCACTAGTTGCATTTAGCTAAGGATAGTATCCGGAAGATTACTTTTTGTACGCCCAACGGATTTTATGAGTGGCTAATCACTGACCTATGCACCCGTCTATTTTTTTGATCTGATGAGCCGACTTTTCAAAGGGTTGCTTAACAAGTTCGTGGTGGTATTTGTGGATGACATTTTAGTCTATTCGAAAAGCGAGGAGGAGCATAAGTTGCATTTCAAAAAAGTGCTTAATACACTTTGTGAGCATAAATTGATGGAGAAGTTTTCGAAGTGCCACTTTTTGCTAGAGGTGGTATGCTTTTTAGGACACATTGTCTAAAAAAGTAGGCCGGCGGTCGATCCTTGTAAAGTTGCTACTATTTAGCACTGGAATGTATCGTATAATGCCACGAAGGTAAGGAGTTTCCTTAGTTTGGTAGGCTATTGCCGAAAGTTCATTAAGGACGTCGCGAAGATCTCTTCCCCTCTGACCCGCCTCACCAAGAAGAATTTAGTTTTCTTGTAGTATGCAAAATGTGAGGATGCTTTTATTAAACTAATGGAGAAATTGACTAGTGCACCTGTTTTGGTATTGTCCGATGGTATGAGGGAATTTACAGTTTATATCGACGCTTGTGGTATGGGATTGGGAGCGGTCTTGATGTAAGAAGGAAGAGTAGTTAGCTTCTTTGGTTGAAAATTGAGGTTCCATGAGAGAAACTACCATACCCATGATCTTGAGTTAGCATTCATTGTCTTTACGCTCAATTCATAGAGGCATTATCTTTTAGGAGAGCAGTTTGAGTTGTATATGAATCACAGGTATCTAAAGTAATTGTTTTCCCAAGAGGACTTGAATTTCAGACAAAAAAGGCGGATGGAGTTTTTGGCTTTTTACGATTTTGATATCTCATATACTTCAGGCAAGGGCAATGTGGTGGCCGACACCTTGAGTAGACAACATGTGGTATTAAGTCCTTTGTTCTTGGAGTGAAAGCATTTGGAGTTTATTTCAACATTTGATTTTCGATTATCGTCAAACATTACCCCGAGATTGTTAGCAGCTTTGGATGTGCGGCCTACACTCATAGAACGGGTTAGGTCTAGTCAAAAGAAAGAAAAGGAATTAGTTGATATTTTTTAGCAGCTTGGTATAGTAAAGCGGTCAAATAATTTGAGGCGTTATGCCATTGACTCGAAGGTATGGTACAGAGATATGGTAGACTATATGTTCCTCTCATTATGGAGTTGATTGACATGGTACTAACCGAATCTCATTGTTAGAGGATGACCATTCATCCCGGTTGAGATAAAATGTACTATAACATGAAGAGGGTCTTCTATTAGCCTGGAATAAAGAAGCACGTAGCGGAGCATGTGGCTCTATGAATGACTTGTCAAAGGGTAATGGGGAGGCATAAAAAATCAAAAATTATTGTATCCCTTGGATATTCCTTAGTGGAAGTAGGAGAGTATTTCTGTGGAGTTCGTCAATGTTTTAGCAAGGAGTAGGAAGGAAAATGAGAGTATTTCGATCATAGTCGATCGGCTGACCAAATGCACTCATTTTATTCCAGTTAAGGGTACAAAGACGGCGCTATCTTTGGCAATCCTAGAAATGAGGGAGTTTCTTTGGTTATGTAGAGTTCCTACTAGTATCGTTAGTTACCGAGGTCCACTTTTCACTAGTGAGTTTTGAAGTAGTTTATAGGAGGCTTTGGGCACTGAGTCGAGCTTGAGTACCGCTCATCACCCATAGATGGATGGCGTAGAAAGTGACTTAGGTTTTGGAGGACTTCCTTCGGATATGTATATTGGATTTTGGAGGTTCTTGGGAGTATCACTTTTCGTCGGTGGAGTTTACCTATAATAACAGCCATCGGGCAAGCATTGGGATAGCACCATTTGAGGCACTATATGGGAGACCCTGTAGATCACTATCATGTTGTACAGTTAGGATTATTCTAGGACCAAACATGGTGAGGGAGACATTGGAGAAAGTAGACTTGATCCTAGAAGAATGAAAACCATGCAAGATAGGCATAAATTTTATGCTGACAGGAGACGTACAGAGCTAGAGATCGCACTGGTTGACATGATGTTTGTGAAGGTCTCACTGCTTAGGCATGTTATCAGATTTGGAAGTTTGGGGAAGCCAGCACCGAGGTTTGTAGGACTTTCCCGACTATTGGTAGGATAAGGAAGTTGGCATATAGAGTAGGCTTCTTTAGAAGTTGGGGGTGGTACATGATGTTTTCCATGCGTCACATTTGCCAAAATGCTTCCATGATTCAGCTATTACAGCTGTGCTGAGTCAGCTGGAGGAGATGGAAGTAGAGAGGGAGTCACTTGTTTGTCGTGCGCCCATTTGTATCCTTGAGCATGGTACAAATAAACTCCACAACAAAGAAATCAAACTTATTGAGGTCCAATGGAGAGACAATCCAACAGAGAGTACATGGAATCCCGGTGAGAAGATCCGAGCTACCCACCAACAACTCTTTTCTGGTACATTCCCAAATTAAATTTAATAAGTATAGTTTACTTATGCATTAGACCATTAGATGGTAGAAATGGTTGCGAACATGTCATTAGGACATGTTATAGATGATGGATGCTAGTCGATGTATCATTTGGATTGTGTCCTTAATTTGGAGAATATACTTTCTAGATAGCACACACATTCATGTAATCTTTTTTCTATCTGCTTTATCTTCTTGGGTATTATGCATATGGATGTTGAATGTGAATTGAATTGTTGTGCATGCATATAGAATTGCAAGTATATTTACCTAGGATGTTGCATACATCTTGGATACATGGCATGAGTACTTGCATGATGGGAAGCCGAGTAGATCAGAAGACCACCTACTCTTTGCGATAGCATAGGTTCACGTACATCTCACGCTTACAAATACACATATTGCATTAGAAATTTACTAAGGATAATGATTGCCTATGGATAATGGATGAATAGATGGTTATAACTATTAATGTTGCATGTATGAGCTTCATTTGTCCATCCTATAAGATTTCAAGGATGAAATCCTTTTACGAGAGGAGAATGTAACACCCCGAAAATTTAAGCAGAAATGTTAATAAAAGAATAAAGTAAAATAAAACAAGGGAAAAAAATAAATTTTTCACAAACATCCGAATTTGACTACGAAGCTTGCACCATTACATTTGTAAGGATTTTACGGACAATTTTCACACATCATACTTTGAGATCAGAGTTAATATAGAGAAGTTACGAGCATTTTAAAATTTGAAAATAAATAAATTAGAATGTAAAACATTCCTAAATAAAACAATAGAAGCAGTCGACTGGTCCCTATAAGCGGTCGATCGACTAAAGTTGAAAGTCATAGATTTGAGCGATGAATGAACGAGCGTGATTGAATGAATGGTTTTACTTGTGTGCAAAGTAAATGATGAGCATCCAAGATAAAAAGCAACTATTTTACCAGAGAAATCGACGCTCCATATTTAACCAAAAACCTGTATTAAATATACACCTAACTTAAAACATAATTAGTTAGAAAAATATCAACATAGGGAAATTCTTTCAAAATCACCTCTCCTTCACTTATAAAATTTCATCAAATACAAAATAAAAATAAAATAAGAAGGATGCAAGAAGATTGGATAGGATCAAGAAAAGGGAAAGTTGCGAGTATCGGATAGGAAAGGAAAGGGAAAGTTACAAGTATCGAAAAGGAAAAGGAAACAGAAAGATCAGATTGTATACAATGCTTCCTCTTATACAATGAGAATTCCTCAGAACACACACACACTAAAGCAACGTATATTGTGTTATTGATGGATCCTGACACGTGCAATAAGTGGCATATGCTACTATTGAAATGTGGACACGGATGCAGACGATGAGACATACCGACAAGTCGATGTTTCGTGTTCCCCCTCAATGCATAGTTGGGATACGTGTAGTCGTAGTTATAGGAAATTTATTCCTATATTGAAATAATAGGGAAACCCATGCGAGATTGCTATGCGTAGTCGTAGTATGAGTTGTAGGATGGCCCTATGTTGGGCAGCTGTAGTGGCGTGGCTGATCGTCAGTTATTAATGTTCGATTCATCGTTCGATCCCTATAGGAGACTGCACTAGTAGTTATTATAGATGTATATTGAATAAAACCCTTAAGTAAAGGACCCTATAAATACACAGATACTTATATAGCACCCTAGGTCACATAGAGTAGAATTATAAGTCAACTGCATTTCATCACCGTATATTAACCATGTATTCATTCACTAGACTTTTGTCCAACCCACCCTTTTTTATTTCTTTTCCCCATCATAGGAGGACATAGCAATAGGTAATTGGCCATATTTCATTACTGGAGAGGTTAGTTCATCATAGGAGTTGCTTATCCTTTTATTTACTCTCCATATAACTGCTTATTTGATTAATACTTAGTATTTTATCAGACTATGGGTTGTATTTTTATATACTCGGTATTTGACTACGTATTGTTTTTTAAGACTTTATTTTGAAATATTTTTTGAAATGATCATTTTCTACATTTATATTTTGTTTATTTCGTTGTGAGTTCTAAAACTATGGTATGTCTTAGATCATAGCTAATTGTAATGTTATAAAATCCCGATAGCTCGTACTTCTTGGCACCAACATGAGTCTAAAAGTTACCCTAGGCTTTGGATCGGTGTGTTGAGGCTGCGAAATATCACATCTTATATTATCTTGATTGGTAGATCAGTATTGACAAATCTGGACAGATCATAGACTATCAACGACTCATGATGAAGTTCCCAATCAATGGTTGGATAAGATGGGGCTGCAGTTTCAGTAAGCCGACATGGACTGCTATAGAATATAACTATAGCATGCAAAGAAAGGGGTTCTCGTGCTACAGCAAGAAATAGTCACACTCAATGGCTGAAATTGTTAGTCATGCTATAGAATTTAACTATAGCAGTGCTCCTATTCGTGTTGGGGCCACCTGAAATGTTTGAGCCATCAAAGTAGCATCAACATAAACTACCACCCCTAAGAGAATGCACGAGCCACAGTACCCTTCAGTTCTTGCTGAGGGCTGAAATAATGAGGTTGGTGGGACCATCTTTCCCTAGCCAGCCCACAAATTATCAAGAAGCATATAAAGACATGGAATGAAAAGGTTCACCTCCATTGACAAGTAGGAATAGCAAACACCACAGCAAACCCCTTCCCCTAATGTCAACAAACTCATATGTGAGAGCTAAGGCTAGTCATAGCTCCTAAGTTCGATCACGGACGTCCATCTCATCCGAGAAAGTCATAAAGCGCACGACATATGCGTTGGTCCAATATGATCTAGAAATGAGCATGGAGGGAAACAATGACGATTCACTTAACCCTCGTATGGGAGATTCAAACCCCAAAGGAGGACTGCCAACATCACTCGAGGCAATATCAATTAACGATGCCGACCCTAGCAAGATCATCCAAATCGAAATAGAACCAAGCTCATAAATAATGAATGAGCAAATATTCCTCTTGAATAAAGCAATGATGTGTTCTTTAGGGGGCACCAGGACATGATTGGCATACATCCATGCATCCTCTACCATGTCCTTAACATCAACCTAACTCACCCCATTCAACATAACTGGAGTACTCTAAACCAAAAAAATAGAGCATTCAAGGAAGTGGTAGAAAGGAACCTTTCCAATGTTTACATTTGGAAGGAAGAATATCCAGTCTGGATGGAAAATCTCATACCAGTTTGCAAACAAAACAGGGCCTAGAAAACATGTTCGATTTCTTAGACCACAACAAAGCCTGCCTAAAAGATAGTTTCGCATCGATAAACTTATGGATGCGACCAACGATCACAAGCTCTTCACATTCATGGGGCCCGTACTTTCCAAGCTCATGGACAGGGAAGACCAAAACTGTAACAATCCTAGTTTGGAGATTACCTATCAAAATTGAGATTACCTATCAATATTAAATTATAATTACCATTATAATTTAATATTGATAGGTAATCTCCAAACTAGGGTTGTTACAAGTACTTGTACCTCATACTTACTAACCATGCGAATAGTGCAGCCTTGGACCGGGATGAGGACAAAATTCAGTGGCCAGGATATTTTTAAACAAGAGATTATCATGCTCAAAGACAAGATATACAGAGTTGAAAAGGCTAGCGTTCTTCCTTTTCATAGTGTCTTAATGCCTTCGGCCGTACTTCCAGTCCCATCCAATCAAAGTCCTTATCAAGCAGCGGCTGAAGCAAGTATTGAGGCGGCCCGATGCAATTGGCTTACTCTTGAAGTTGTTCGTGGAACTCAAGAAACATCACGTCACGTTCCATCCCCGCAAATCCATCAAGGTCAAGCTATTATCGACTTCACAATGGATTTTTCAAGAATGGACAACGATGAGGAAGAAGAAGCTACCAGCTATCAAGTATGGAAACATTATGTAGATGGAGCATACAATGAGAAAGGGGCTACGGTCGGTATAGTCTTAGTCACAGAAGAAGGAAAAGAACTTTGCCTTTTTTCTGCCTTAGCTTCATGATCACCAACAACGAGGCTGAATATGAAGCCATCCTAGCTGGCTAGGGGATGGCTAAAGAAATATGAATATGTGTTTGGTGACTTATTGTTGGTCGTCAACTAAATGGTGAGCGGCTCCATGTTAAGGGAAATACATTGGTCTTATATGTTGCAAAATCCAGGAAACTTATCAACACATTTTAGATTTCAAACTTATATAGGTTTAGCATGAAAAGAATGACAAGGCCGACTAACTAGCTAAGGCGGTAAGCGAATTCGAAGAAGGAATCACCTGGTGGTATGGATTGCCTATTGCTTTGAGTTGGGGGAACTGCCATGAAAATTGATAAAGCCTAAAATGATAGTCGAATGACCTTGCTACTATAATATCTTGCAAGTATCGGCTTGTACCTAACCAAGAAAGAAACCCTTATAGTCCGGTACTGGGCTCTCCACTATACGATTATGAAAGGGAAACTATACAGGCGGGGTTACTCCGTTCCCCTCCAATGTTGCGTAACAAATGAAGAAGCTGACCATGTACTCAAAAAGCTGCATAAGGGCTTCTATACAGATTATGCCAGGGGAAAAGCCTAGTAAAGATGCTGACCTCCAAGGTTACTATTAGTTGGCCATTATCAAAGTTGTGATGACTACATCAAGATATGCAACTGATGTCAATGGTTTGCAAAGATCCCTAGAGCTTCCACAAACTTGCAAACCACCATGACCTCTCCTTGGCCATTCGACACCTTGGGGATTGATCTGATTAGAAAACTTTCGAATACTAAAGGAGAATATAGCTATGCCATTATCACCATCAACTATTTCACCAACTGGGTTGAGACAGAGCCCTTCATTGGGGTCACTATGCCCAAGATCTTGAATTCTGTAATTGAGCACACTGTCTTCCATGTTTGACTTCCAAAGAAGATCATCATTGATAATGGATCATAGTTTGAAAGTGGTCGATTCTAAGGTTTCTACGAGAGGAATAGAAGCTATGAATAAGACCGTTAACATACATTAAAGAAGTGCCTCACTAAGGCTAAGAGGAATTGGCCCGATGATCTCTCGCTCATGCTTTGGTCATACTAGACCTCGAGCTACACCTCCACTAGACACATGCATTTTTCCTTGGCCTACGAGTATGATGCCACGTTGCCTATTTAAGTCGACATCCCATTTTTATGGTGCATCACTCATAACCCCGAGCAAAATACCTAATTACCAAGGCTTAGGCTCGACGCTTTAGAAGAAAGAAGAGCGAAAGCAAAACACCGCACTGAGGCATATAAGATAAAGTTAGCTAAGGACTACAATATAGGTGTGTAAATCTGCTAATTCATGGCCGGTGACCTAGTTCTATATTAGATCTTTTCGAACACAAAAAGCTCGACCTAAGTAGTATTGAAGAAAATTGGGAAGACCAACATGTAGTCAGTGTCATGCATGCCTCAAACTTGGAATCTAGTGCACCTTTGAGTATATTATGTCTACGAAATCCATTAAGACACAATTATAAGGTGAGAGACATTTTATAATACTCCGTTCGAATGAAATGTAAAAGGAATATTCCTAGGCAATCATCACATAACGTCAATGCCAGTAATATGGCTATCCACCAAGGACGAGCCACTATCTTCTGATTGAGGAATGTCATCTACCAAGGTTGTCTCATAGGGTAAAATGAAGAAACGCTAGTCATCATGTCGAGAAATGTCGAAATGGTCCAATGATGATGCATAAGCCAATCAATGTTCCCTTCTATGTTAGGGACACTGTTGCATGGGTGGTGCAACCAACAATACGGTGGCTCTACACTGGTACACAGTTTGTCTGTTGCGTCACCTTATTTGCAACGGTTTAGGTAAATACAGTAGAAAATGGTATAATATGCGACGGTTCTTCTTAAAAACCATAGCAGTTGGTCTATGAGAAGCAGAAGAAAATTTAATAAAAGCAATTTGCGATGGTTTTTGTGTATAACCGTAACAAATATGTTGTTATTTGTGATTGTTATTTTCATAACCGTAGCAAATACCTATTGCAATGCAACTAAAAAATAATAAAATAATTCATGACGGTTGTATAATACAGCACTAGCAAATGCTTAAGCAAATTTCGACCATTATGCTTCAACTATAGCAAACCAACGTATACATATTTTTTTTTGAAAGGAGATAAACGGGCCAAGCCCAATACAAAACAGGTTAAGTAACCTGAAATCCAAACACCACAATAACAACACACACACAAACCCTAGCCGACAGAAAAACACTTCCTCTCTTCATAACCAAACAATGGCGAGAGGAGAGACTGCTAATTTCTACTCCGAATTTCTATTACTTTTACAAACCCCGCTCGACTCTCCTCTCTCCCATTAAGATAAGAAACTGTTGAAGCCAGCGCGCATTCCCTCGATGTTCTCTTTAAAGCTGTGGTTTCTCTGATAAGTTAAGATCGAGGTTAGATTAGCAGATCTAAGTTTTTATAACTTAGATATGTTAGTTTCTTACCCCTAGCAGCCTTATCGTCAAAATCAGAGAGCCAGCTCTGCATGGTAGTCACACTACTTCGTTGATTTAGACAAAAGTCTCTTTCAGTAGCTAATGATCTTTGATGAGGGTCATTAGCTTCATACGAATGATGTTTGCCATGAGAATCTTTAGCGCGAACGAGAAGTAATTCCAGTTGTTTGCTGCCCGCTTCATGGCTCTATTCATCGGCTAAGAAATAAAATTTGGTTTGATTTCTGATTTTTTTCTCAGATTTATGTAGAATAATTCTGCTCTCGGTCTCGATAAGTATCCACTTCTGCTCTTTTTCATACTGCTTTTATTATGAGTTCGGAAATTTCTCTCTTTCCATATGTGGAACACCGCAGTAGTTAATAAAATGTGCGCATAGTCTCTTTCGTAGCTTTCAACTTTAAAGTTGTTGTTGATTTGTTATATGGCTTGAATTAGATCCATCTGACCATTGTTTGTGATATGCAAAATGTTTTGAATGTTATTTCAGATGTAGTAAGAATAGCTACATTCAAAAAACAAATGATTAGCACTTTCATTAACTAGATTGCATAGGGAACATAGTGAATTAGTGGATTTCCCCATTTATTAACTCTATCCCAAGTTGGCAATCTATTGTTGACTGAAAAAAAAGTGCAGAAAGCCATTTTGGGGCAATTCACTTTGTTCCATATGCAATTATACCAGTCAACATTAGGAAGTTTATTTCTAATGTTTTCCCAAGTAATTTTAAAAGAAAACTTCCCTCTGGTATTTGCAATCCATTCCCAATAGTCACTGTCTGCATGAACATCAATAGGAATTTGACAAATGTTATTTTTATGTGGGTATGTGATAGGATGCAACCGTGGCTGCCATTGATTGTCTTTTATTATCATTGCCACAATATCATTAACCCCACCACAAATGACTAAACTATCCCGACCCACTTTATTAATAAATGATTCATTTTTAAATCAAGGATCAAACCAAAGACTGGTTTGATCTCCAGATTTAAATCTTATTTCCAAAAAAGTATTACCAATATTTCTGCATTCTAAAATCTATTTCCAAGCATAAGATTGGTTATTTTTAGGTAAGACAGTCCAAAAATTATCATTTTTAAGGTATTTGGATCTCATCCATCTGGCCCAAAGAGAATCTGCATTCACAAATCTCCAAAATAATTTGACATGTTAGAATAAGATCCTTCATATTTCTAATTCCTAGTCCCCTTCTTTTTTAGGCCACTTTATCCCAATTGATTTTATGGTATTTACCTCTCCATAAAAAATCAGCACATCTACTTTCAATTTTTTAATCGAGACAGCTGGAATATGAAATGTTTGAATCCAATATAGAATAATTGCATATATTACAGTTTTAATAAGCTCTAGTCTGCCAGCCATTGAAAGAAGTTTACAAGACCAAGTTTCCATTTTATCTTGAATTTCTTCTATAAGAATAGAACAATCACAATCTCTAACTTGATTAATAGATAAGGGAAGACCAAGATATTTAATAGGAAGATTACCTTCTGCAATATTTAAAGATTCTAAAATTTCATTTTTATACCTACTGTTTTTACTGAAATATGTTTACTTTTAAATTCATTGAGCTGAAGACTAGCATACTTAAACAGTTTACCAAAAATTTTCTTAATAGAATCTGCATTAGTCTTATTAGCCTTGACAAAAACCATGAGATCATCTGCATAAATAAGATGATTAATATTAGGCTGGACTTTATTCATAGATGAAATATTACCTATAAACACTTCCATTTCCATTAGAATAGAAAAGTATTCCATAACCATGGTAAAGAGATAGGGAGATAATGGATCCCCTTGTCTAATACCCCTATTACTTTTAATAAAACCCTCTGATTTACCTTGAATGAGAATAGAAAATGTAGGAGCGTTTATACATTCAAAAACCAAATTACAAAACTTAATAGGAAAACCCATACATTTCATTATATGATATAGGAAGTGTCTATTTACTTTATCATAAGCCTTTTGTAAATCCACCTTAATACATACATTATCTACATTTTTAGAATTAAAGTTTCTGACAAGTTCGTGGGCTAAAAGGAATTTTCATAAATGAGTCTGCTAGGAACAAACGCACTCTGATTTTCAGAGATGATAAATGGAAGAATTTTTTTAATCCTATTGCTTGAAACATGGGCAATTATTTATAAACAAAATTGCAACAAGAGATAGGCCTATAATCACTAATGCAAGTGGGATTTTTATTTTTGGGAATTAAAGTTATAAAAGTATGATTAATGCTTTTAAGAATCTTACCTTTATCAAAAAATTCATTTACTAAACCCAAAACGTGATCTTTAATGCTATCTCAATGAGTTTTGTAAAATTTGGCATTAAAGCCATCAGGGCCTGGACTCTTATTGTCACCAGCCATGAAAACTACATATTTGATTTCTTCCATAACAACAGGAGAAAGTAAGATTTCAGAAGCATTAGCATTTAAAATATTTTTACAAATAATATGAGGAAAATCTTTAATATTGGAGTCAAAGAAAAAAAGTCTTTTATAATATTCAACTGCCTTTGTAACTACTTTATCATATGCATTAGTAAGATTACCAGTTTTGTCAATAATATTACCAATGTTATTCACATGTCTCCTGCTGCTCATTTTAGTATGAAAAAATTTAGTACAATCATCACCCATAGTTAACCAGTCTACCTTGGCTTTTTGCTTAGCATTCAAAGTATTAATATATAATTCAGTTTCTAAATTCTGCTGATTGGAAAAAAAATTCTTTGACTGTATTTACATTCCCAGGATTTTTATCAACAGTTTCTTGCAGCATTTTCCCTTCTTGTCTTAATATTTCCAGCTTGTTAAGTTTCATTAAACTATTTTTATTCCAGTTTTTAAGATTATGTTTAATATTTTTCAGAAACATTTTAAACTGGAATTGTTTAGTACCATTACAAGAGAAATTCATACAATCTTCCATTATGTTTTTATAGTTATCCTCTAAAGATCCAACCATTCTTAAATCTAAAGGGAGAATTTTTTTTTATCAGAAGCTGAATCCCTAAAAAGAGAAATTAATATTGGAGTATGATCACTAGTATTTTGTTCTAATGCAGAACATATAAATTTAGGGAAAACATTGGAGAATTCTTTATTAATCAAAGCTCTATCTAATTTACAATGTATGTTCATTTCCAAATCATATTTCCAAGTGAATTTGTTACCATTAGTACTTGGTTCTATTAATCTAGTTTCTATTAAGAATTTGTTAAGTTTATCTTTTTTGCTTTGAGGGATTTTAATACCACCATATCTTTCAGAAGCATGAAACACAGTATTAAAATCCCCTAAAATTATCCATGGGAAATTATATTTTAAGTTTAAAGCTTTTAACCTACTCCACAAACTGTTTCTTTCATTTTCCAAATTGCTTCCATAAATTCTAGTTATTTGAATAAAAAACCACCAGTATTTTCAAAATGACAATCTATAAATTGCTTATTTTGTTTCTGTTTAACATATTCCAAATATAGGAATCCCAAATAACAATAATTCTCCTTTACAGCCACAGTCATTGTTATTAATAGCTTTCCAATTTCTGGGAAGTTTAAAACAAAAAATTTCAAAATTCTCCTCATTTAGTTTATTCTCAATAAGAGCAAATGACAGATGGTTTATATATACTAAGCATATGTAATACATCAGATTGTTTAGAAGAGGAATTCATACCTCTTACATTCCATGCAAATATAGACATAATCAAATTAAAGTAGGGGTTTAGATAGTACCTGATGCCAGAGCACTCTTACCTTTTTTCTTGTTTTCAACACTTTTTGCTTTTAACCTGTTAGACATTTCTTCCCAATCTGGATTTATAGAAATGTATTTTTGTTTAAAAGCTTTCTTCTCTTTACTACCCTTATTCTTACCTGCAACCTTTGTTTTACGTATATGCAGTTCAGAAATATTAAACTGATCAACGGCATCCACCATTTCCATTTCATCTCCAGAATTATTAAAACCTTCTGGAATTATAATAGTCGAGATATCAAATGGGATAGCAGTGCGAGGCATGGCTGAGCCAGAATTATCAGTCACTGCAGCTTGCTCAGGTGGAGAGGTTGTTTCAGGAGGCTTGTCCAAACTCGAGATTGCAGATGATCTTCATTATCATTTTTGCTATTTGTAACAAAATTTTCTGTAACTATACAAGGATCTGTAACTGGTGGGGTTATAGATTCTAAGACCTTTGTATTTTTTCGCCCACCATTTTGTTGCTCTGCAATTTTCCCTTTATGTTTTCCGAATTAATCTGATGAGATTCCTCTGCTATGACTTGATCATCTTGATCAGAGAGCACAATATCATTCTTTTGATGATCGAAAATGATACTTAATAGGTTGATCTGATCATTATTTTCATATGGCATAGATTGTTTTTGTGACTCTGAATCTGTGTAGTTAATGTCCCGCTATAACCCCGCAATATCTCATAGCGGATTTCTACCGCTACGATTTTTTCCATATAGCCCCAAAATATAGCCTTTTTGCTTTAATCCCCGCTATTTCCGCTATATCCCGTTATTCCCGCTATATTTTGCTATTTCCGCTATATCTTCTTTAATAAAATGAATTAAAAAATTGAGTTTATACATTATAAAAATTATGAAACTAATTTATTTGATTTAATTTTTAATATATTTTCAGAAATGAAAATACTCTAATATTCTACTGAATTCAATTATGTTATATAACACTTTTACATTTATTTAAAGTATATTCGCACATGTTTTTTATTTAAAATCATTTATGTATTAATTATAATTCAATTGAATGATAATTTTTCTTTTAATTACCATTTATATATTTGTAAAAACATTAAGTACGAGTTTTATATGCTATTTTAGAGCTATCCGCTATATCCCGCTATATCCTCGTTGTATCCCCGCTATGACTTTTTGCACCTCTACCTCTTTGAATCTACCGAGCGTTTTAACTGCAAAGCTCTGAATTGATTCTTGAATTTTAATGTGAGGTTTATTTTTCTTGCATTTCTTGATTATGATTCTTGGGTACCCATGCCTGTTTAGGGTTACACTGATCTCTCATGTGCCCAAAACATTTGCACACATTACATTTTGGCCCATTCGTATTCAACTTTCTGAGTAACTTTTTCTCTATTATACAAAGAAAGAAATATTTCATTAGGAAGCTCATCCTCTGCAGAAACTTCTACGAGAAGGCGAGCATAATTCAATCTCGTCTTCAATGTTGTGGCTGCATCCATTTTTATAGGTTTACCTATGATATTTGCCATGACACTAAAAGCCTCTCTGTCCCATAACTTCAGATTAACACAGGGTAATCTTACCCATATCGGCCTAGAGGTTAATAAGTCTCTGTCCATTTTTAGATAATCAAACCACTTTCTCATTATGATCAGTTTGCCATTATAGAAATATGGTCCGTTTTTCAAAGCTGAATAACAATCTTGAGACTCTTTAAACTTTACTAGAAAGAATCCATTCTCTCTAGTAAAGATTTCGAACTCACCAATTGGTTTGCAAACTCTTTGTTTGTATGATTTAAAAAATAAGTAGTATGGTTTGGTGCCCACAACATAAACAAGAACAGAATTATTCCAAGATTCAGTAGCCCTTTTACATACCTCCTCCTTTACCAGACCATACTTCTTATTGTTAATACTGATTGGTGCAATATGCTCAAGATTGCTTTCTTCAACACTGGGTTCTTGAGGCTGATCAGCAACAATGTTTGCCTAAGTTTTACGGCCTTGATCTCTGTTCAGTGAGATAGTTATTGGTTTTCTCTGTATTGGCAGTATTCCACCTTTCTTGGCGGTCTGGGTGGTCATATTTTGACCATCTCTATCCCTCCGATTGTCAATTTGAGAGACTGGCAGCAACTCCTGAACCTTTTTTGCCTCTTTTCTCCTTTGTTGCTTTGATCGGACCAATTTAAACCCATCATCTTCAATGTTGATAACTTTTGATGGCTTGCTGATATGAGAAGCATCAGGTGGTCTGATTAGGGAAAAAGATTGTGAGAGGGTTGAGGAAATATGATGAGAAAATTGATTTTCCTCCATGACTAAGAGAAAACCCTAGATTTTAAATTTTTCTGCTTCCAACAAGTTAATTATAAGAAAAACGTATATTTATTTGTTTAGCGGTCGACAAAATTTACTTCCCGCTTTCTTTTTTTATCATCCTGCTTCACATTGCCGCTTCATAATAGAAATCAAATCCCTAAATTCGTAAGCCCGAAACCATTCGTCCCTAAATCATTGAAATCCCTGCTCCCTCCATTCAACCCATTCTTCCTTCATACCCTTTCCTCCTTCGCAACCCTTCCTCTTCTGAGTAGTTCATGTGTTGGTACAAGCTCGATAATGAGCTCTGCCACTGCGAGTTTAGCATCACCCGCTGTTGCGTGGACCTTAACATATACCTGCAAGTAAAGCTATATATATCTTTGCACGATGTAATTATACTTGGCCTGATAAAAATAGATATCCGGTTTTGCTCCTCCTATTGCTAGTTTCTGCATCGATATCCAAAAAACAAAGGGAGGGTTTCTGCTTCAAACAACAGTGTGAGTAATTTTCTTATTACTTATTTTCACTCTTATAGATGCTACTTAAGCTTTCTATAAAATAGACGAAGAGTTATGATCTTAGAGGTAGATAGGCATTTAGTTTTCATTTTGATCTCTGTAACTCCCAGAGATAGAAAAATAAGATTATTATCTTACATTAAATACGATTATCTATGTTTTGGAGTTGCAATTGATCAGAACCTATTTCATGTGCATAAAGCTTATAAAATTGATGGGGGATGTGTACAATTGGGAGATGAGAACACGACATAGTGGAGATGATGGTGTCAGAATAAGCATCATGAGATAGCACTGGCGTCATTGGTCGTTGCTATAGCGTGGGAGTTGGCGAACGATGTAGGCGCGTAGGTAGTGGCTGCAGCAATGGCTGAAGCTAGAAGGCGGCAGTTTTGGGTGGAGCTACTGACACAGGGAAGAAAACTTACATGTAGAATAGATAGAGTGCAGTGGTTGTCGACAACATCAACTTAGATCTGAGCTTATATTCTTCAATTCTTAGAATGGGTGAGTTTTACACTCATCGCTACATTTATTTCCTCTTGCATCCTATATAATCGGTGAGCTTGTACCAATTGACATTGTGTTTAATTATTAATGAACAGTATTAGAATAGATATAAAGCTAAGTCATGAAGTTAAGAAAGATAACTCAAATTAGGTTTGCTTTTCGATATATATACATGAAAGAGTTTCTAGATTTTATTGAAGAAGAAAATATTGATCATTCATACTTTACTGATTACATTTGCTTTGTATTTATACTTGTACATTGGGTACAACTGTACAGAAAATAAAATTGAGTAAATAAGGCTTTGGGCCTACATGGGTTCTTCACTTCGGCCTGCTTTGATTATGAGATAAAGATAACACTTCTTCTCATTTTCTATCTATCAGCCGCATAACTCTCTTATTTCCCCCCTTCAAACAGGATTAGGGTTTGCTGAAAGGCGAGCGAAAGATTCTCGGCGATTGCTCTAGAAAATTATCTTCGTTCCAACGGATCTAGACATGAGATGCTAAATCTCTACTTGAGAAGCTAGATCTTTACTCTTTCTCTTTAATTAGAAGCTGAGATCTGGTACCCTTGCTTTGGCAGGTGGAGACCAGAGGAAGTTTCCTCCTTTTATGCTAGGCTTGAGTTCTCATGAACCTTTAAGCTATTGCTAGAATCTGAAGTAGTGGCAAATGTTCCTTCTTTGTCATCTTCAACTTTCAGGTCAGATCTTAACTTGTTGAAGTTCTTTGCCGACAACGCCTTAGTAAGAACATCTGCACGTTGGTAAGTAGCAGATTTGTGTCTTATCTGAAGCTTTCATTTCTGAACGTGTTCTCGAACGAAGTGAGATCTATTTCTATGTGCTTGGTTCGGGAATGAAGTATTGGATTGGCTGACATATAGACTGTGCTTTGATTGTCACACTATAGAACTGGTGCAGTATCTGATTTTTGCTTTAATTCACCCAGTTTAGACTGTAGCCAAATGATTTCTGCAGTAGAGCTTGCTATGCTTCTGTATTCGGCTTTGGTGCTTGATCTTGATATGGTTGCTTGTTTCTTTGAACACCATGATATAAGATTGTTTCCAATGTATATGCAGTAGCCAGTGACTGACTTTCGGTCATCTGGGTCTGAGGACCAATCAGCATCGGCATACCCTACTATATTTAAGTTGATGCATGCTTTTAGTGATAGACCATAATCCATTGTTCCCTTTAAGTATCTGAGAATCCTTTTTACAGCTTTCCAATGCTCGTCAAGTGGATTCTGTAAAAATTGAGAGACTTTGTTAACACTGTAAGCAATATCAGGTCGTGTTATAGTTGCATATTGTAATACCCCTACAACACTTCTATATTGTTTAATATTAAGTATGGCTTCTCCCCTGTTTTTAGAGTAATGTTGACTGCTTATCATGGGAGTTGGTTGTGCCTTTGCATCACTCATTTTTTCTTTGTCTAGTATTTCCTGAATATACTTATTTTGGCATAAGATTATTTTTGAATTTGCTTTCCTTTTGACTTCTATGCCTAAGAAGTAGTTGATGTCACCAAGGTCTTTTACAGAGAATTGCTCATTTAAATAAGTGATGATGTGCTTGATCTCTTCTCTGTTATTACCTGTAATAATTAAGTCATCAATATATATTAGTACGTAAACAGTTGATACATCATTAATTTTGATAAAGAGTGAGTTGTCTGATTTGGTAGACTGATATCCTTGATTTGTTAATGATAATTTCAGTCTATCAAACCAGACTCTTGGAGCTTGTTTAAGGCCATAAATGGCATTATTCAATTTGCACACATAATTTTCATTTCTGGTGAACCCCTGTGGTTGTTCCATTTAAATTTCCTCTTGTAGAACACCATTGAGGAATGCATTGTTGACATCCAACTGTCTTATATCCCATTTCTTGTGTAGCGCAATAGTGAGTATGAGTCAAATTGTGGATGGTTTTACCACTGGGGAAAATGTTTCATTGAAGTCAGACCCATATTGCTGAGTGTAGCCCTTTGCAACTAGCCTTGCCTTGTATTTATTTATGGTTCCATCTGGATTTTTCTTGATTTTGTATGTCAACTTGCATCCAACAATGTTTTTATTGTCTGGTGGATGTACAAGATCCCATGTTCTGTTCTTGATGAGAGCATTGTATTCTTCACTCATTGCATTTCTCCAATTTTTGTCTTTGACAGCTTGAGCATATGTAACAGGTTCATGAGCACTCAAGTTTGCTGTGTAAATTTTTGGTTTGAAGATGCCACTCTTGGCTCTTGTAATCATGGGATGAGTGGATCTTATTTGAACATCATTATGAGGTATATCCGCTGTGTCAGAATTATTTGTTGGCCTTCGAGTACTCTTTTCATGGTTATCTGCTTGATCTTGTTCTCTGTCTTCTGTTGTTTCTACAGGTGAAGGACTGGCATGACTGAGACTATCAGTCCAATCTGAGTTTTGCTGAACAAATTTTCTGGATTGTGTATTTTGATTCTCAGTAGCCTCCTTTGCCCTTATATGATGCTCAATCTCAGTGTAAACTGGTAAGTCGGGTATAGATACTTTTGGATTGTAGACTTTGCTTGTTGTTTACATTTCTGAGTTGCTAAAAGGAAACACATGTTCATTAAAGACAACATGTCTAGTCACAAAAAAATTTCCACTATCATCTAGACATTTGTATCCTTTCTGGTTTTTAGAGTATCCCAGAAAGGTACATGGTTTGGATCTAAAGTTCAGTTTGTTTGTGTTGTAATGTCTAGTGTAAGGAAAACAAAGGCATCCAAAGGTTCCTAAGCCAAAATAATCTGGTTTATATCCATATAGTTTCTCTATAGGACTAGTTCCCTTAAGAACCTTTGTTGATAATCTGTTTATTAAGCAAACAGCTGTATTGAATGCTTCAGGCCAAAATTTTAATGGCATCGAGGCATGAGCCAGTAGAGTAAGACCAGATTCAACAATGTGTCTATTTTTTCTTTCCACTGGACCATTTTGCTCAAATGTGTAAGGACGTGGTTCTGTGTATAATTCCTCTTTTTTGAAAGTAGTTGCTAAGAGGTTTATATTCAGTTCCACCATAAGGCTGAATGATTTTAACTTTAGAATTAGTTTGTTTTTCAGCCATAGTTATAAAACATATGACTGCATTGTATGCTTTAGATTTTTCTTTTAAGATCCAAGTGTGTCTTGAATATGCATCTACAAATGATATATAGTACTTAAATCCAAAATCTGAGCATATGGGTGCAGGACCCCATAAATCAGTGGCAACTAATTCTAGTGGTTTATTATATTGAGTTGATGAATGATTAAAAACTAACTTATGACTTTTTGCCCATTTGGCAATAAGTACATATATATGGTAAAGATATATCATCAAACTTTATTTTATTTTCAGCAAGAATTTGCTTTACAACTTTACTACTTGGATGACCAAGTTTATAATACCATAGATCAAATGTATCTCTACTGTTTCTTTTTGTACTCAAATTACAGTGGTTATGTTCCTTTGTGACACTGCTGTAGTTGGTGGATGTAAATTTGTAAAGCCCTTTTTCAGTTTCACCCTGCAACAGAATATCCTTAGTCGGTATGTCTCTCACTAAGCGGTACTTAGGATAGAATTCAAAGTATACATTGTGTTTGCACCAAAATTTGGTCACAAACACCCGATAGTCGCTGAAAGCACCAGTTCGCAATCACAGATCACAGATAACAAATATGTATGAAAATCACTCAGAAAATTCACAATAAAGCAGTAAATGACACAGGATTTATAGTGGTTCGGTGATCTTGCCTACGTCCACTCTGAAGCTTATGTCTTTATTGATTCGCTTGATGATTTCAATCAATTACAGCGGATAATAGTAGATTATAGATCTGAAATCTGATTACAACAGTGGTAATGAGGAGTAGAATTGAATCCAGCAGAGTCTGGACGTTGAATGGCTCAAAGATCCCTTTTATGAAGGCTTCCGGGGGCTATTTATAGGCGTAGGAGGCTGAGATCGCGCTCAAACTTCGGGAGACTTTTTCTGGCACGTGAGTGAGCCCACGCGACCGACCCCACCAAGTTTCGACTCGATCTGTGATCGATACGAAATGATTTCGTATCCATCAAAAATTGATCCAATCGAGCTGAAACTTGGCAGGAACAATCTTTACCTTATATGGAAGCTTTGGTGAAAATTTCATTGCATTTGGACCAGTGGATCGTGAGATATGATCGATACGAGATGGTGATTTTCGTTTCCTGCTGTCTTCGAATCCATGCCATCGTATCCATCCCCTTCGACTCGATGGAGAACGTGGTACTATGGTGACGTGGCACGCACTCCTCGCATCGATCCTATTTTTGCACCGAGTTGACCGCTACGTACCCACGAATTTCGCTTTGTTCGTATCAAGTGCCATGACCCAGTTTGTATCGATGGATACGAATCATTGATCGATACGAATGGGATTGAGACGAACTGAGTGGATACAAACACGGCAGATTTAATGGATATGAAACAGCGACTTGTCACAGTTGATGGATGCGAGGAAGATCGATACGAAGCAGTGCTTGGGGGTGGATATGAGACCGATTGACTCGAAGTAGGGTACACCGATGGATGCGAAGCGGTGTGGGTTGATCGATGCGAACGTCATCGATTCGAACCTGGCGGATACGAATCTGATGGATTCAAATAGACCAATGCATGACTTCCTGATGGATACGAACGATGGATTCGAACTGCTCTAAATTCAATGGATACGAACATGTTGAGGCGATGCCCATTTGATCGATTCGAAACCGATCGATTCGAACAGACCGATATCATGTACTGATCGATTCGAACCCGATCGTTTTGAAGTATGTGGAACCTGATGGATTCGAACAAAACAAACATTGATGGATTCGAATCCGATGGATTCGAAATGGACATCTCCTCAACAATCTGATGGATACGAACAGCGTACTTTGGCTAACTTGCATCGATCATATCTCATTCATATGAACTCCGATTAACCTGAAATTTGAAACGCTGGCTTTTATGATCTTCCTTGTCATGTCATATTAGTTGTAGCCTGATCCGGGCTCGGGTAAAATTCATCTATATCCATAGCGAAGCAATGTGTAACCAATCTTTGAGACGAACTGTCTATTGTTTTCGACCAATCTTTTGGTATCACGGCTTTGCCAAAAAGCGGGATAACATTTGCTGCCCAAAACATGCCTTGCGGTAGGAAGGTGTGTTTTGTAATGCCATAAGATGGATGTTCATATCCTATCAACAACCTGTAAGGAACTTGATAATTTCATATGACCTCGAATGACGATCGTTCAGGATCGTATGCCATTTGAGGTGAAACGGAACCATTCGCGGTCGATGTCGTTCGCCGCGAAGGATGGAATGGGACCGTTCGCGGTCGATGTCGCTCGCGACAAATGGTGATACGGGACCGTTCGCGGTCGATGTCGCTCGCGACAAATGGTGATACGGGACCATTCGCGGTCGGATGCCGTTCGTGGCAGAAGATGCAATGGGATCGTTCGTGGTTGGATGTCGTTCGTGGCAAACGGTGATCGTTCGGGGTCAGGTGCCGTTCAACGTGAATTGTGACTGTTCGAGGTCGGATGTCGTTCAAGGAAAATCGTGACCATTTGAGGTCGGATGTGATCGTTCACGATCGAATGTCATGTAAGGTGAGTTGTGACCGTTCGCGGTCAGATGCCGTTCGAGGCAAATTGTGATCGTTCGCGATCGTGTGCCGTTCGAGGCGAATTATGTGTGCCCGGGGGAGGGGGGACTTAGTATTATCGATGCCGGAGTTCATATTCGAGGAAGTTTCTGAATCAAAGACTTTGGCGGTTGATCTACATACAAGAGATGCTCGTGGACCGTTCGCGATCCAACAGGCATACAAGTAAATTCTTTCAAAGAATTGCAAATATTAAAGCAATGATCATACGAATCTCACAACAGAAATGTACAAACAAGCAAAGTCTAAATGTCCAAATCAACACGAAGCAAAAACATAGCAAGGATGTCAAAGTGTAAATTCTCACTATGGTGTGGTTAGTAGTCATTCAGAGCATGCCTATGGATTGTGCGCGATCGCTTACATGTGTAAATGATTTAACCGTGCTAATGAGAGGTTTACGACTTGTTCATCATTGTTTCAATCAATCTATCAATTGATAATCAAACGTTGCCTCGGTTCAGGGTTGTTTCTAGCTGATGTAGATGGTGGTCGCTCTGGCTCCACCGCTGGAGTTCGCCTCCTCACATATTGAAGTAGCATACCGTTCCTGATATGCCCTTCGACCTCATCCTTCAGATGTCTACAGTAATTTGTGCTATGATCATTCAGTTTGTGGAACAAGCAATATTTGTCAGATTTCCTCTCGTCAACAGTTGGATCCCTTCGTATTGGTCTACGATAGGGAACTTGCTCTCTTGTATCCTGATAGATTTGCTCCAAACTCTCATTCAGCTCAGAGTAAGTAATGAATCGCGGCTCCCTCCGTGGCCGCTTTGACATGTCACCGTTATTCTCAGCCGTTCTTTTTCCTTTACTAGTCTCCGCACCCTTTCTAGGTGGATTTCCGCCTTTGATAGCGAAAACATCAATCCCTTCCTCTCTTTCTGCACTAGCATCTTCCAGTCGCAAAAACTTTTCTGCCTCGTGATAGAATTCTCCTAGATCCATAGGCGGATCTTTAGTTAATGAATTTTGAATTCTGTGCCATCAGCTATTCCGGACACAGCTGCCATCATAACCATGGATGGATTTGGTCGATCCACCGATGCTGCCGCCGCATTGAACCGTGTCAGAAAACTCCTCAAAGACTCTCCAGCTTTCTGCTTCAAAGTTGCCAAACTCATCACATTCTTGGGTCTTGCGATGTGAACCCTGAATTGCCTCATGAATCTCTCAGTTAGATCTGCTCATGTTCCTATGGAGCCGCTCTCCAGTTGCCTAAACCATAATGCTGCGATATTTGTCAGATACAATGGAAAGCACCGGGCCATGACTTCTTGTGATGCCCCCAGCACTTCCATGTGCCTCATGTACTTTGTTAGGTGGACCGCAGGGTCCGTCCTCCCATCATACATCTCCAATGGTGGTAACTTGAATTCTGGAGGGTTCCTAGCCATCCTAATAACAGGAGAAAAGGGACTCCTGTTCATGTCTTCCAGATCTCTATTTACTAGCCCGCCTCTCATGGCTCATCTGACCATCTCTGCCAATCTGTCGTTGTCTCCAAGCTGCAGTCCTCGTTCACTGCCTTCGACCTACCCCCCGAGTCCGTGTGAGCTTTCGAGAGTCTACCCCCTTGCTGAGCGTTCATCCCTCTATTGCCACCAGGTTGCTCGGATCCCTCTCTCTCTCCCCAGGATTGGATCTACATGCTCTAAGTGTGTGCCTCCAAGTCCTGGTGCTACGCCAGCTGGTCCTGCTTCATTCTGAACCCCATCTGCTCCTCGATTCTGCGTTCCAAGTTTCACAATTTGTTGAAACAAATTCTGGATCATTTCTTCCTGCCTTTTCATCATTGTCTCCATCTCGTCCCTAGTGATGAAGACCGAAGCTTGGTTTGCTCCCGAGGAAGCCTCTTGACTCCCCTCGTGCTGACTCCTCTCTGATCTCTGCCTTCTACTCGATTGCCTGGTCATAATTCTAGAATCTGAATCTCCAAACTCTCTGATTCAACTCTTAATCGATAGAACTCCTGAATTAGCCTTCTCAGTGAAAGCACCAAAATGTTTGCACCAAAATTTGGTCACAAACACCCGATAGTCGCTGAAAGCACCAGTTCGCAATCACAGATCACATATAACAAATATGTATGAAAATCACTCAGAAAATTCACAATAAAGCAGTAAATGACACAGGATTTATAGTGGTTCGGTGATCTTGCTTACGTCCACTCTGAAGCTTATGTCTTTATTGATTCACTTGATGATTTCAATCAATTACAACAGATAACAGTTGATTGTAGCTCTGAAATCTGATTACAACAGCGGTAATGAAGAGTAGAATTGAATCCGGCAGAGTCTGGACGTTGAATGGCTCAAAGATCCCTTTTTTGAAGGCTTCCGGAGGCTATTTATAGGCGTAGGAGGCTGAGATTGCGCTCAAACTTCGGAAGACTTTTTCTGGCACGTGAGTGGGCCCACGCGATCGACACTACTAAGTTTCGACTCGATCTGTGATCGATACGAAATGATTTCATATCCATCAAAAATTGATCCAATCGAGCTGAAACTTGGCAGGAACAATCTTTACCTTGTATGGAAGCTTCTGTGAAAATTTCATTGCATTTAGACCAGTGGATCGTGAGATATGATCGATACGAGATGATGATGTTCGTTTCCTGCTGTCTTCGAATCCATGCCATCGTATCCATCCCCTTCGACTCGATGGAGCACATGGTACTGTAGTGACGTGGCACACACTCCTCGCATCGATCCTATTTTTTCTCCGAGTTGACCGCTTCGTACCCACGAATTTCGCTTTGTTCGTATCAAGTGCCACGACCCAGTTTGTATCGATGGATACGAATCATTGATCGATACGAACGGGATCGAGACGAACCGAGTGGATACGAACAGGGCAGATTTCATGGATACGAAACAGCGACTTATCACTGTTGATGGATGCGAGGACGATCGATACAAAGCAGTGCTTGGGGGTGGATACGAGACCGATCGACTCGAATTAGGGTACACCGATGGATGCGAAGCGGTGTGGGTTGATCGATGCGAACGTCATCGATTCGAACCTGGCGGATAAAATCTGATGGATTCGAATAGACCAATGCATGACTTCCTGATGGATACGAACGATGGATTCGAACTGCTCTAAATTCAATGGATACGAACATGTTGAGGCGATGCCCATTTGATCGATTCGAAACCGACCGATTCGAACAGACCGATATCATGTACTGATCGATTCGAACCCGATCATTTTGAAGCATGTGGAACCTAATGGATTCGAACAAAACAAATATTGATGGATTCGAATCCAATGGATTCGAATCCAATGGATTCGAAATGGACATCTCCTTAACAATCTGATGGATACGAACAGCGTACTTTGGCTAACTTGCATCGATCATATCTCGTTCATACGAACTTCAATTAACCTGAAATTTGAAACGCTGGCTTTTCTGATCTTCCTTGTCTTGTCCTATCAGTTGTAGCCTGATCCGGGCTTGGACAAAATTCATCGATATCCATAGCGAAGCAATGTGTAACCAATCTTTGAGACGAACTGTCTATTGTTTTCGACCAATCTTTTGGTATCACGACTTTGCCAAAAAGCAGGATAACACATTGTTGTCAAGAGAAAACCGAGATACACTTATAAGATTCTTTTTAATATTTGGAACTCTTAGTAAATTATGCAGAAATAACTGTCTTTTACCACTAATATAGGTATTACCAGTATGAGAAATTTTGACACACCATCCCCCATGCAAATTGTTTGATTACCTCTGTATTCTTTGCATCCAAAATTTAAATTGTCGAGATTGCTAGTGATGTGATTTGTAGCACCAGAGTGTGGATACCAAGATTCATCCTGAATGTGTTCAGCTCTGGTAATGTCATTTGAACTCTGACCCTTGTTGTTGTTGTCATTTTGACTGTCACTGGCTTGTGCCATATTGACATTTTGATTACTGCTTCTCTGAATGTTATTATTCTTATTAGAGTATCTGAAATAACATTTCACTGCTGTGTGCCCTACTTTTTCGCAGATTTGACATTTTGGCCTGTTGTTATTGTTATCCCATCTTCCTCTTCCTCTTGATCTGTTAGTGTAGCCACCTTTTTGATTTCCTTGTTTAGTTTTACTGTTGTTTTGACCTTTGTTTCTTTGATTAGATGTGTAGTTAACAGAGAGGTCTAATTCTTGTGGTCTATTATTGTCAATTCTTGCTTCATGTGCTAACAAGATTGAGTGTACATCATCTATAGATGGCAGAACTTTTTGAGAAGCTATCATAGCAACCACTGGTTCATACTCATCACTTAAACCATTGAGTATGGTCAGGATTTGTTTTGAATATGAAACTTTATGATCTGCCGTTTCAAGAAGATCACATGTGCTTTTAATCTTGGACAAATATTCTCTCATAGTATGATCGTCTTTCTTGATATTTTGAAGTTTCCTTTTGTGGTACATAACCTTTGCTGCAGATTGTGTATCAAACACTTTTTCAACTGCTGTCCATAATTCATTTGCAGTCTTGCATCCTATTAGATGTGACAGTAACTTGGTGTTTATAGATGACATTAACCAAGAACAGATCAGTCTGTCTTGCCTATGATACTTTGTGTATTCTTCATTGCTAACAACTTTGTTTTCCTAGACAGTGATGAATTTTGGTGGGATTGGAATGGTGCCAAGAATGTAGCCTTCAAGTCCATAGCCTTGAATTGCAGTTTCAACCTGAAGCCTTCATAGTAGATAGTTATCTTCGTCTAGATGGACAGTCACCAGTTGACTTTGTGGGCAAATGATGGTCTTGATGAGGTTCTCGGCTGCTGTTGAAGTTTGCTGAGAATTATTTGTATCCTCTGATGATGCAGTGTTGGATTCGTTACCCATGATGAAAACTAATATCAAGAAAGTATAGAGAAAGAGAGATTGGGTAGACAGGGATGAAAAATTGTCAAGAAACAATTTATATCTTAATCAAGAACTCAGACAGACAGAGTCACTAGACCAGGTATGATGCAACCACAAGGTCTCAGATGATGATAATCTAATGATCTCTGTTGGATGGCACTTTCTTTTGCTGCTATGATCTGTTTGATGAGTTTCTTGATTTGAGAAAATTGATTTCTTGCTGTTTTTCTTTAAGATTCAGTCTGAATGTGTTGATGCAGCCAGATTCAATGCTGACAGGGTACTGCACTTCAGATGTGAATCTGAAACTCAGATGATGATGATGAATTCTGATGAGTTTCTCCTTTTTTTTGAAATATTGCTGATGCAGCACACAATGCTAACTCATTTACTTTAAGTTGCACGGTGGCCTTAAGTCGCTCACGACCTAACGGGTTATCTTATGTCACCAACGAGTTACGTGAGCTAAGCTTGGAATCACGTCTGCCTTCATATGTTGTCAGCGACCTAGCAAGTAACGACTTACGACATAACCTTCCTGCATTACAAGATAGCGATCCAACGAGGTATTCGTGCGAGCTACGACCTACCAAGTTACTTAACCTAGCGAGTTAAGCAACCTAGTGCGCATTTCTTAGGTCGCTCCGACCTAAACGAGCTACGACCTACGAACTACATGCTATTTGGAGTTAAGCCGCTTCCTCACTTAGGTCGTTTGTCTTAAGTCGTTTCACTTATGTCGCTTCCTGTATGTCGCTGCCATGTTTACTTGAGTCGCTCCAGGATGCCGCTTCAGTAGGTCGCAAAAACCGCATTATTGTGAGTCGTGTGATGTATTGTTATGTTGTATATTTGGTTAATTTCGTTTGAATGTTCTAAGAAATGTTGTTGCTACAATGTAAGATCAATTGTAAGAAAGTCACGACCCCTAGAATGGCCTTGCTGTGAGGTTAGGATTATCTATAGATGTGCAGTTACAACACTTTTGAACTGTCTCGGTGGCGTTTATTGGGAAACCCTCTAAAATTAGTTGTATTGCACAAAAATTTAAGCAACCCACTTTAAAACACAAACAAAAAGAGAGTTAGTAAGATTTTACAAACAATACAAAACGCTACACAAATTATAATTACCATCATCATGCTGGTCCTCGACTGCCACTTAACCAGGGGACTTTATGCTACTATACTAGATCAAGCCCCATTGGTGGTTTTTAGTATTAGGAAGCATGGTGTGTGTTACTTGGTTTTGAAACCGATAGTAGGAGGGGTCTTGGAGGAGGAGCCCGTGCTCATTGGCGAATCTAGGTCTCGTGTACACCTTTCTTTCCTCATAGCCTTAGCATCCTAGGAGTGCTAGAATAGATTGAAGGCCACACAGACTTACAGTTAGGGACCACCACGTATTACAAAAGTATAACAATCCGTAATTTCGCTACTTCGAACATGAGAGATTTCGTTTGCTTTAAATTTAAAATGTTTAAAACTTAAATAAATAAGTTATATATAATAGATAATAATAGAAAATTTATTTTTCCTTATAGTTGATAATTTAAAAAGTATAAATTTGGATTTTAGAACAAATCAACAAAACTTAAGTTTTGTTAAAAATAAATAAATGCTTAAATATAATGGTTTAAATATTTATTTAAAAAGATAAATCTTATTGAAAAAAATTAATAAAGATAACAAAACTATATTAAAATATTTATAAGTATGTTAATAATCATTCTGCAAAAATAACCGAATTTTGTCGCATTTTGTCAGTTTTACATACACCATAAAATTAGAGATTTTGATATTATTTATATATGATTTTAAAATATAAAGAGACATGTTTTAATTTATTTAGAGAAGTAAAAAAGTTCATTTTTAAATTTGTTTTACATAAATAAATGGTTAACTAAAACGTCAAAATGTGACCGTAAAACATTTTGTCAAAAATCAACGTTTTGTCGATTAAAAGTTGTCGCAATATTTTAGCACCTTTATTTTCTTATATAGGAATATATATTCAAATAATATAAGTATTCATGAATTTATTAATCAAGTTTACTTTTACTAAACATACTTAGAATATTCTAGAATATAACTAACAAAAAGTATGCACAAAAAGACAAACATGTCATTTCAAAGCAAAAGATAAACATCAAATCAAACCAAACATACTTATTATATTCTTTACTTAATACTTAAGTAAAAATGACATAAAGTAATGATTTGAAATGTGATGTAAGCGTTGAAAAAATAAGGTTGCTTAAAAGGTAAGTAAATGGTATTTTGGTCTTTTTAGAAAATATTATTCTAATCCAAAAAAAATTCTATAAATAAGCATCCACTTTCTCACTTTTTTATACTTCTTCTTCTTCTTCCTTTTTCAAGCTTTTCTTCCACTATCTATTGGCTTATTCTCTTCTCTTTTCCTTACTAACTTTTTCAAAACCATATCAAACAAAGTCAAAACTCCACCAAACTTTGCCAAAGACCTTAGAATACCATTAAAACATGGTTTAATATTTAAGAAGTGAAGAAATGATGGAGGAATTGGTGGAATAGAAGGAGGCCGAACCTACGGAAGAGGAAGAAGTAAGTCATGAAGCTCCGGAGCAACAAAAATAGATAGAAGTGCTGCCGGAATCAAAAGAAAAGTCTATGAAAATGATTTGGTGAAGATAAGAGAATCTAGTGAAGCATTGTTACATATGAATGTTGGTAGGAAGAATTAGTTAAGTTAAAGGTAAGTACTCATATTTACTAATTAATCCATAAATTATTTCAAGTATAATGATTTGAAAGTTTAAATATGTTGAATTATTGAATGTTTGATAACTTGGTCGATATTATGGTTGATTATATGTTTGTGATGTGGATTATAACATGGTTTGATAAATGATAAGATAAATGATTAGTAATTAATCATAGTTAATTAAATGAAAATTAAATGCACACATATATGCATACGGAAGTTATTTAACCTCTGAATGATTTTAAATAATCTAAAAAGGTTAGAAATGATATTATAATAATATAATATTATAATATGAAATGAAATGAAAAATAAGTTTGAAATGATGAAAATATAATTTTAAATAAGTTAAAATAGTTTAAATATGGTTTAAAACAAATTTGAAGTGTTTCGGACAAGTTCCGAAGCAATTCACAGAATTGGTCAAATCGAGCTCGTCGCATAGCGGTAGTTCGTAAATTTCGACCCGTAACTTCAAATTGATGTAGAAAATGATTTATAAGTCGGATTTCTTTGAAATAAATTTTTTTGGTCTACAATGATTAAGAGTTTTTTAATGAATAAATAAAATCAAAGTTTCATCATGAAGATTTTGAAATATGTCCAAAACAATTTTTTAAACATATCGCGGTTTTGCAGTTCGAAATCCAAAAAAAGGATTTCTTTATAAATGATATTTTTAAATGATTAAAAATATGAAACAAATTTGATAAATATATTAAAATGGTTTAGAAGATATTTGTAATGTAAAATATGAATTTCAAATATTAAAAAGTTGTTTAAATCAAATAAGCTTATACTGCACCTTCCGTAGCATTTTTATGCTGCGAATTCTATAACCTTTTGAATATGAGTTTTAAACTTAATAATTCTTTCCTAAATCTTTTTTGAATGATTTAAAAAAAAATTAAGCAATTTAAAGATGATTTGTATGTTTTAATAAGTGTTTAAATAAATGGTTAAGAGAAATTGTTTGTAACACTTAAACAAAAAGTGAAGAAGATTGAATATAATAACAAACTGAGTATGCGGAAACGACTAGCACATTTTCCCCGCCTGTGAGATTTAGGAAGATAAAAAATAGATGTTTAACTAAGGTTAGGGATGGAGCAACCAGTGCTCTGAACTTACCTGGCATATGTTTTCTATTTTTAGGCGATGGGGGTATAGATCGAAAGGAAAACTCATATGCTCTAAAAGATCATATTTTAGTTTTTTTAAGATAATAAAAAAGAAACAAATTCTTTGAATGTTAATTAACCACTTAACAACTTCTATTCGATGATTGGTACGAAGGAACTGGGAGGGGTGATTCCTATCCAAAAATCACTTCAAACTAACTTTCGAAACCCTATATATGAACTAAATATCTTTTATTCGATGATTGGTACGAAGGAACCGGGATCGGATTTAGGTGATTCCTATTCGAAAAACCGGAATCGGATTTGGGTGATTCCTTTTCGAAAATCCCTTCAAACTAATTTTCGAAATAAAATATATTGAAGACAATGATCATTGATGAAAAAGATCTTCATGATGTAGGATTATTTGGCATTAGTCCCTGGAGGTGAAATATACCATATCTATGGTGGCAGTAGTGCTCTGTTATGAACATCTTTGATTTGCAAGAATATGATTTAAGTTAAGAAGGAAATCTTTATTAAGATTTAGTAAATGATTTGGAAATATTTTCTCTAAGTTAAAAGTTATAGTTTGAATATAAGAAATCATTGTTAAGATTTAATAAATGATTTGAAAATATTTTTCCTTAGTTAAAAGTTATAACTTGAATATAAGAAATCTTTGATTAAGATTAAAAGAATGATTTGGAAAGGTTTTCCTAAGTAAAAGAGAAAATGATTTGGAATTATTCTAGGATTTAAGAGAGGTTTAAATAAACCAAATGATTTGATAAATGAGGCTTAATGGTTCCATATATTCTTGAAAAGAAAATGGAATAAATTGTAGATAATATATCTAAGAAAGATATTTGATTTAAATAAAAAATGAAGTAATTGATTGATGATTGATATCCACATATAAACTAAACATCTTTTTATTGATGATTGGCTTCGAAGGAACCGAAGTCATATTTGGGTGATTCCTATCCGAAAACCACTTCAAACCAATGTATACGTTCGAAAGTGAAGACATGTTGAAGACGATGATTATTGAAGACCGTGGATCTTCATAGCGTGAGAACTGCTTGTTGACATGCTCTGGGTCACTTCCATTATATAGTTATTTATAGCAGTGGTCTCCTTATTGTGGAGATTATTTCGGATTGCAAGGGATTCTCTCCGAGTAATGGCCAAGGAAAGTGCCTTTGGTTTCGTTCAGTCCCAGAACGAACTTGTATGGAAGAATGTTTGACATTACATTTCTAAAACACAACGTTTGACTTCTGCAAATGTACATCTGTTAGGTGGCGGAGAAGACAACTTCTCTTAGCTTAACACTCTTCTTTGAGACATACGAGCTTAGAGTTTGTATGCTTGTGGGAGTCAAATAGTGATCAAAGGAACGGCAGTGTGGCATTCAAAGTGGAACCTGTTATGATCAAAGCGTAGCTTTGTCTAAATTGAGCGTAGCCTCGCGAGCCTTACACTCCGGTTGTGATGGGATTCTATATGGTCAGATGTATGCTCACATTTTGGATAGTATCGATTTGGGTTATCAGACGTTCTGGGCCCTAGGTACTAGATACGTCTGGGCCTTACGGGAGGGAGCGCGAAGTCTGAGTCCTTGGATGTTATTCGCAGATTGTATCCATTTTTACCCATTAGTGTTGTTATATAATGGCGTCTGAGTCTTGGTCGTAAGCCGTGGATACATAATGATCTTTCCACTAGTTTTCTATCATGTTGGAAATCCACTACCAATATAAGCTTTATGGTTTTGATCGTATTCCTAAAATAGCTGTAATGACTTGCAAACATTTCAGCTGCCTTTTTCTGGTATCATATATTTTGTTCGGTATATTCTGTTGATCTAGTCCGGATATATTACCATAGACTTAGTCCAGATATTGATACCTTATTTGAGTAAGTTTATTTGAAAATTGTCTTCTAAAAGAATGTCATTAAAAATAATATCAAGTGTACTTTGGTACAAAAGTTTTTTGGTTATCATAAGGTAAAAACTCGTCCGTGTTTATGTGTGGGTATGGCCTTATGAGATACCTCTCTTTTCAAAGGTTTTGATAATATAGTCATTTTAAATTTTGAGTATCTCATGCTGGTTTATCAAGCCCGATCCGGGTATTTTTAATGCTCAGGGTCAGATTCGAGTAGTTTCTGGTTTAGTTGAAGACGGTTGGAGTTTCCATAGGGGAGCTGGAGATCTTCATCATCATATGGACGTATTCAATTATCCGCTGAATCTATTGTATTTGTTTTGTTGTTTGTCAACATTTGTAAGGGCATGTGTTATAACTGTCCAGGCTGAATCTAGGTTAGACTCTGATATTGTCTTTTAAAAATTTCCACCGAAAAGATAATTATTGAAATAATATATGTTATTATATTCGTGTGAGATTATGTTCTGTCTTTATTTTCTTTCTACACTTAACGATCCGTCTCTTTGCGCAATTTGAGTTAGACATGTGTGATTTATTGACGATTCAAAGGGTATGAAAAAATGTGTCATTACTAAAAGCTTCAGGTCATAAGCTACCCACTTAACATCGTTGTGGCTAGGGTCGAACTCGGTAGCGTCTTCTTCAATCTCCACCATTGGACCTAGAAGCAACAACACCCTAATGCTGCCCTCGCGAGCCTAGATAGCTACCTGGTTAACTATAGCTTCACCCCCTCCTATGGTCAGGTTCATCCTGGGTAACTCCCTAGTAGTGGAGGTTCTCATCCTTTAAAATCATGGCCAAAAATTTCTATCTGTGTTAAGCGTTTCCCTAATATGAAGAAGATATTCTTCATACATGACCACGCTCATGTTGACACCGGTAGGAGTTACTACAACAAAAGGATAATGCTATTATTGAATGAACAGTTCAAGCTAATAGAATTTTTTTTAAGAATGGAGGGTATCATGTATATTAAAGGCTTGCATTATAAGAGTCAAGTTCACAGTCGCCGACACAAAGAAGAAGTGGTCTTGATAGCCCGTCACCATGCTTGGGAGACCATAAAATTGGGGGGCTTGTTGATTAATTAAAGGTAGTAGTAGTTACCGGTTGGGATCCTTGTCTAATTATACAACCTAAAAGCTAACCAGATAAGGGTTGCTCGCCTCTTGGATACCCAAGTCATGGAAAATAATGAACAGCCCAGCCAAGAGGCTGTAGCTATTTGGGGAGAGCTACTATGATGCCATTTGGTAAGAATTGAGAATCTGGATGAAGAAGAGATAGAGTAGGAGAATCACCTCACTCTTCGTATATGTAAGTGATAATGTAAAATATTCCGTTGGTGGTTAGTTGGCTCTATCGACAGCTAATCTACCATTCATATAACAGCAAAGGAACTGGCAAAGTCAACCTGACCATCCTGGACATTTGATGAACCGATACTAAAACCCGTTCATTTTAGATGGAAAGGAACTGACTTAATGGTTAATCAAACTTGAGGGAAAACCTTCCCCTTAATATAGAGTTGCCTGACCCATTCCTTTTAAATCGCAGCCCTAATCCTAAGTAGAACATGTGGCCCGTGCACACTGCCAGTTTCTTGCTTAACCTACAGTTGCAAGACAATGGTCAGTGTACAAATTTCCTAATCTAAGAGGAGAGGTAGTTTAGTAATATTGACCTGACTATTGAGTTTACAAGTGGCCAAGACAATGCCTTACTTCGATCAATCAATGTTGATTTCACAACGATGGTCGACCGACGCCGTGCTCAAGGGGAGTTCATCGGTGCAACTGTGATATTCAAACCATTAAATGAAAAAAAAAGTAGTAGAAAGATCAATGATGAACTCGCAGTTTAAGTCATAATCTTAACATTCAACTACAAATAAGAGTTCAGCAAAGCATCAAAAACAAAATTGAAACGAGGAACACTCGCTGATTATGATTGAAGATTGAAATCACTTGTTGAAATAGAGAAATTAAAAGCTTTATTTTCTCTTTAACGATAAAATTGTGCAAAGACTCAGTAAGGATTGAAGAGAAGAAGGAAAGAGGTATCTACATATAGCTATAGCTGATTTGAGTTGATAGATCAACTAGATAAGAAACGATCTGAACTATCTATGTTTTATCATTACTGTCAAGTTGACTGTCGCATATCTAAACGCCCACCGCAACCCCTCAAGAAACCAACCGCCAATGCTAATAATACAAAGACATGTGGTGGAAGCATTAAATGCACAAATGGTAAATCCGCCCCGCTTACAGGCGCCTTGCTCCGGTACCTTGCTAGGTCGTTTCATATAGGTCTTTCGCGACCTAAAATGCTGCGACTTACTGAATAATGCACTAAGTATCGGTTGCACTCCATCATCCTTCTCGTTTGGTCGCTCGCGACCTAAGACTTCATTAGTTTGTACTTGCAAGCGACCTTCACTAGGTCGTAACTCCTTACCGCATGGCTCGTTAGGTCGTGAACGACCAAAGGCAAGTAATTGTGTTGCTTCATCATTAGGCTGGGCTGCATCATCCTCCCTTGGTGGGGAAAAATTCGTCCTCGAATTTAAAAGTTCTCCCCCATTGGATTGTTCGTCTCCATAATAAGGTATGAGATGTTTAACATTAAACACGTCAGAAGTGTACACATCCTCCGGCAGCTTCAAGCTATAAGCGTTTTCATTGATCCGTTTCACAATCTTTACAGGACCAATATTTCGAGCCTTAATTTTATTGTATGCTCCCACTGGAAAACGATCCTTCGTTAATACAGCATATACTAAATCTCCTTCATTAAATTCAACACTTCTTCGCTTCAGATCCGCAGATCGTTTATACTTCTCATATGTCTTCTCCAATCGTTCCTGAACGATTCTATGGCATTTTGTCAACCCTTCAACGAAATCAACCGCTCGCTTAACTGTCCCCTTCGGTTGTGGTACTATCGTTAAATCCAACGGCCCCTTTGGCAAGCTTGAATATACAATCTGAAATGGACTGAAACCCGTACTACGGTTGATAGCATGATTATGAGCAAACTCTGGTTGACATAACTTCACATCCCTACTCTTCAGATTACCTTTCACAAGACACCGCAATAAATTTCCCAATGATCTGTTCACAACCTCCGTCTGTCCATCTGTCTGTGGATGATAAGCGCTACTAAATTTCAACTTTGTTCCCACCATCTTCCACAAACTTAGCTAAAAATGATTCAGAAACCTGGTATCCTTGTTTGAAACTATAGATTCTGGTAACCCATGCAAGCGATAGATCTCTTTAAAGAACAACTGTGCCACATGGACTGCATCTGCCGTCTTCTTACAAGCAACAAAATGTACCATCTTCGAGAAACGATCCACCACGACATATATAGAGTCATTTCCCCGTTGAATCCTCGGTAAGCCCAACACAAAATCCATGCTTACATCAACCCATGGTTTTGCAGGAACAGGTAAAGGCATATACAAACCCGTATTTTTCGCTGCCCCTTTCGAAATTTGACAAACATGACATCTTTCCACAAATCTTCCAACTTCCTGCTTCATCGAGGGCCAATAGTAAGACTGAGAAATCAACTGCAATGTGTGATCCCGTCCAACATGTCCTTCCTCATGCAACTCCTTGATAATCTTCATTCTCAAGCTGCAATCTGGTACGCATAATCGATTCCCCTTGAATAAGAATCCATCCACCAACACAAATTCATCAGTACTCTCATCCTTGACTTTCTCAACAAACTTCGTAAAGTAAGGATCTTCTTCAATCAACTCTGGCAATAGTTCAAACCCTGTCACTTCAACCTTCATTGTCGTCAACAAATGATTCCTCCTGCTCAAAGCATCAGCTACACGATTCGTCACCCCTGATTTGTGCTTTACAATAAACGTAAACTGCTGTAGATACGCGACCCATGAAGCGTGCCTAGCTGAAATTTTGTCCTGCCCTTGCAAATGCTTCAAAGCTTCATGATCCGTATAAAGAACAAACTCCTTCTGAAACAGATAATGTCTCCAGTGTTTCACAGCCTGAACAATCGCGTAAAACTCCATATCATAAGTGCTATATCTCAATTTGGCTGCCGACAATTTCTCACTGAAATAAGCAACTGGTCTTCCATTCTGACTCAATACTCCACCAACCCCAACCTTCGATGCATCAGTATGTAACTCAAACAACAACTGAAAATCCGGTAAAACTAGAATTAGCGCTGACGTCAATAGTGTCTTGATCTTCTCAAAAGCAACCCCTGCTTCCTCTGACCATGCAAACTTCTTTCCTTTCATGCAATCGGTTACAGGTGCCATCACACTGCTAAAATGTGGAATGAATCTTCGGTAAAATGAAACCAACCCATGAAAACTCCTTACTTCAGTAATTGTCTTGGGTTGTGGCCAACTCCTGACAGCTTCCACTTTACTTTCATCCACTTGAATGCCTTCCTTCGACAGAACATATCCCAGAAACAAAACACTGTGCGTCATGAACACACACTTCTTCGTTGCAGCATAAAATTTCTCCTGTCATAGAATCAACAGTACTTTACGCAAATGTGGACGTGCTCTTCCATACTCCCACTATAGATCAAAATATCATCAAAGTAAACTACTACAAACTTCCCAATGAATGGTCTGAAAATCTGGTTCATTACTCTCATAAAAGTGCTCGGAGCATTTGATAAGCCAAACGGCATAACCAGCCATTCGTATAAACCTTCCCTCGTTTTAAAAGTAGTCTTCCACTCATCAACCGGTCTTATACGAATCTGGTGGTATCCACTCTTCAAGTCAATCTTTGAAAACACAACAGCCCCACTCAATTGATCAATCAAATCATCAAACCTCGGCATAGGAAACCTGTATCTCACAGTGATCTTGTTTAGATCCCGACTGTCCGTACACATCCTCCACGAACCATCCTTCTTCGGCACCAATAAAGCTGGCACTGCACAAGGACTCAAGCTCTCCTGAACACGCCCCTGTTCTAACAACTCTTCCACCTGCCTTCTCAGTTCTTCATGCTCCTTAGGACTCATCCTGTAGTGCGGTCTGTGTGGTAATACTGTCCCTGGCACAAGATCAATCTAAAGCTGAATGTCCCTCAACGGTGGTAATTCCGTTGGCAACTCTTCAGGAAACATATCTTTAAATTCTTCCAATAACGGCTTTACTTCCTGTGGAACTTCATCAGTTTTAGTGGCTTCATGTCCAATCAACAAAAACACCTCTGGACTCTCCTCTGCTTCTTCAACAAATTCCTTCAAAGTCAACAAAGTCTTCAGCTCCTCAATCTCTTCTGACTTTCTTTCTTCTTGTTGTCTCTTCTTTGGAACCAAAATGATCTTAACACCTTCAAACATAAAGCTGTAGCTATTGGTCTGACCGTCATGCTGCACTACTCGATCATATTGCCATGGTCTTCCCAAAAGCAAGTGAAAAACATCCATCTCCACAACATCACACCAGATCTCGTCTTTATACTTCTTCCCAATAGAAAATGGAACATGTACTCGCCTGTCCACCTTCACCTCTCGTCCTTTTATCAACCATGCTAACTTGTAAGGATTTGGATGCCTCTCCATCTTCAACTTCAATTTTCTCACAGCTTCAGTAGAAATGATATTATCACAACTTCCCGCGTCAATCACAAATTTACACACCATCCCCAGAATAGTGCATGTCGACTGAAAGATGTTACTCCTCAACCAACTAGCTTCCTCTTCCTACTTCGGTGTCAAACAAGACCTCCTCATCATTAGATTACATCCTTCATCTCCCGACGCAATATCCTGTTCATCCTCCTCAACTGGACTAGAATAACCTTCACCAACATCCTCATCTTCCATTTCAGCAATCATAGTTTGTTTCTTCGGCTTCGGACATTCATTACTCTTGTGACCCACTTCTTAGCAATTATAACATTTGAAACTGTTGTTGACCCTTACCTTCTCAACCTCCTTCACAACTGGTCTACTGACAGCTTTAGAAACATTGGAACTCCCACTAGCACCCTTGCTCTGAGTATTGGAACTTGGAAACACACCACCCCCTCGTCTTCCCTGCTTCTCCCAAGCCAACGCTTTCTGATGTGCCTCTGCAACAAATCTCGGATCAAACATATTTACCATATCTTGAATCTGCATTCTCAACCCCCCAACAAACATAGCAGTCAATTGTTCCTCTGTCTCCATAATGTCATTCCTGGCAATCAGTTGATAAAATTCATCAGCATAATCATTAACAGTCTTCGTTCCTTGCCTCAGATTCTACAACCTCTGATACATAAGTGACTGATATTTGTAAGGTAAAAATGTAGCTTTCATCAGTTTCTTCATCTTCTCCCATGATTCAATCTTCGACTTCCCCATCCGTTCTCGTGTAAGTTTGGTTTGCTGCCACCACGCCATAGCTCTCCCCCTCAACCTAGTAGCAACCAACTTCACTCGACAATTTTCCAGAACCTCTTTGAAATCAAAGATCTCTTCAACATTAGACAACCAGTCCAAGAATTCTTCTGCAACCATTCCAACCTTGAATTCAGGAATTTCCATCTTCATCCCCGATTCCCAACGTCGATCATCATCTATATCCCGATACTGACATCGTACTTGATCTCGATCTCAGTAATGAACACTTCCTCTATCACCATCAAACTCCTCATCAAAATCTGATGTATATCGATGTCGATCACGTCCACCAACATCTCTACTACCACCACTTCTACCACCAACATCCCTTCGATCAACATTCCTCCGACCACGATCATCCACATTTCTCCGGTTTCGATCATCAACATTCCTATCACGATTGTCAACACTTCTACGATCATTATCTTCTCTTCTCTCCCGATCTGAATGTGGTGAAACTCTACTTCCCCCATGGCTCGATTCAGGTGAAACCCTTCTTCTACTTTGATTCATTTCAAGCATCATTCTCTCTAATCGTCCAATTCCTTCATCAAGCTTTTCATGGATGCGTTGTTCCATTTGATCGGCTTCTTCTCTTCTATACAACGCTTCAACATTCTGATGGCGGTTAGCTCTTCTCGACGGCATGATTGAATCAAACACAAATACTTCAAAAATTCAAACACAACTTCAAATTCAAACTTCAACTCTCGGCTTGAACACAAAATGAACTTCTCAAGGCACGGCTCCAAATAGCTCGGCTCAAACACTTCAATACAAACTCGGCCCACACTTCAAACACTTTCTGGACTTTGATCCAAAATGATATGGATCGAAAACTCCCAACTTGTTGCAACTTCTCGATGAACACGATGAACACCAAACTTCAACAATGCACGGCTCCAAGTCTCGGCTTAGCTATGATTGGCTAAGTCTAGCTCTGATACCGAAATGATGCAGCGGAAATACGAAAAAACGAATGAAACGATGAAAATGACAATCGGTGGATTGAAGATACTGAAAGGCCCAAATCCGTTGATCTAAAGATACCGGATTCTCGCAAATCTCCAACACGTTGATCACGCACGATACCGTGAAGAAAGATCTACAATTCTTTGAGCGTTGATCAAGCGCACTTGATTCCATGAATTGGCTTCAACGATCGTCGATTTGAGCGCACTCGAATGTCGAAAGTGGAGATAGGAGATTACACTCAACTATCAATTTAAATGGAGGCACAAAGCTTCACAAACAAAAGTTTATTCAGAAATAACCAAGTTACAAAATGACCCAACATGCCTATTTATAGGCTACAACACACACTAGGTCGTGAACGACCTAACAACCGGCGACTTAAACCAACAGCGACTCAAAACAAGACACACGACCTAACATAAGTCGTTAGCGACCTAGTCAGGCCCGACCTTACATCACGAACACAACATAACACTTGCGCGACTTAATAACAACGCGACTCTACATATACAAGCGACTTACGACTTAAACAAACGACATAAGAAACACATTACAGCAAGAGCGACTTACGACCTATACATAACACCACAAACGACTCAACACATTAACGATCCAAACAGCAGCGACCTAAGGAATGCGGCATATGTTGATAGCATGCGGTATAAGGTCGTTAGCGACTTAACTTCAAGCTTCAGTAGCGACTTAAGGCTTCAACAATGGGATCTTCTTCACGCGACCAAACTAGGTCGTAGGTCGTTGGAGTTAGGTCGGAGCGGCCTAAAGACTTGCTGCATAACTCGTTTCCACTGCCTTGCTCCGGTACCTCGCTAGGTCGTTTCATACAGGTCCTTCGCGACCTAAAATGTTGCGACTTACTGAATAATGCACTAAGTATCGGTTGCACTCCATCATCCTTCTCGTTTGGTCGCTCGCGACCTAAGACTTCATTAGTTTGTACTTGCAAGCGACCTTCACTAGGTCGTAACTCCTTACCGCGTGGCTCGTTAGGTTGTGAACGACCTAAGGCAAGTAATTGTGTAGCTTCATCATTAGGCTGGGTTGCATCATAATCCAAGCTATTGTAAGGTAAGCAAAGTCATAAGGAAATCTAAATGGTGGATGTAGATCAGCATAGATCGAACCACCCGAAATGTCGTGTCTTTTTATTGATTATGCATTTACTTTCTATTTTTTCATTTTTAAATCAGGGTACTCATGAGTAATCTTTTCCAGTATTAACTTTCAATAATAGTTCTAAGATAGGATAAATTTTTAGTCAACAGAATTCAATACGAATTATATACATATGATCCAATGTGATTTGGATAGAAGGATAAATCTATATCATACTCAGTCTCCAAATAGTACATCACAAATTGTGAAAATCTTTTACTCTGGATTAAGATTGAATTTTAATAAGCAGTCTTTGTAAATCGTGGTGTTTTAATGTAACAATAAGATATAATGCATGCATAGTGACCGTCAAAGCATTCTAGTTCCCCTTAGTTATATATGTTGGGTGTTGGATTTCCCGCTACATTATTTTAACAAATTATATCATAGTTTATGATGCTAACAAATTATCGTATGCAAAAAAATATGTATCTGTGTATGTTTAAAATTATATATAAAAGCATGCATACCTTCATGCATATTGATATAAAAATCTTCTTAATCCGTAAAAATTATATCGACACAATGACTAATTAGATTAAAAGGCATACTTCAAAAGAACTAGTTTGGTTTGAAAGTGAGAATTTATAGCATTTGGGTAACCGTTGTCTTGATGCTTTGGTTTTATTAAGCAGGAAAATAAGAGTAGGACGGTGTTGAATATCTGCTTTCGATGCCCACAGGCAATGAGTTGGTTGATGTATGATTGTAGAGATACTATATCAATAGTTGTATTATGTGGCGACGATTTTGTGCATGGGAAGCCATGAGAATTGAATACTAACCGAGTTTTACATATATACAAGGCTTAAGTCGGCATGAAGAAAAAACAAACTTATTATATAAGCTATTAGAATAAAGGTAGAAGTTGCATTGAAATTTAAATTTTAGGCTTTCAGTGATGTTAAGTTATTAAACGATATTATGTTCGAAACAAGTCTGAAATTGCATCAAAATATAACTGATGGCTAATACATAAAGAATGAAACATCATATGTTAGTGTAATATACGCAACCTTTTGGTTTATTCAAGCTATGTTAAGATGCAAACGCATACCTTTGAAATTTTGATTAATGGAAAATTATCCAATTATTAAATGTTGGATAATAACTTTTTATCAGATTGATACATGCCTTACAATTTCTTTATACTCAAGGTTTAATTATCGACAGTATTTCACCAATACTTTTGTAACCATGTTTAACATGTGTGTAATTAACTATATTTTTTATTGTTAAAGGTAAAGATACCTTTTAACATCTTTTTGGATATTAGTAAATTCCAAATAAAGGATAAGTTTTTCTTATGCATTTTCAATTTGCTGTCATATATATTTTCAGTGCAGTGGTTATTTAAATATAAGATTGGTAAAGAGAACAAATTTAAGTGTGAATGAAAAATTTGTAATAGATTTATTCATCGCAAGTGATGTTTTTTTTTGAGTTGATTTTTTATCGAACAATACCTACGTATTGTTGTGCTATAATGCATCAAATGTATGATATATATCACATGTTACATCTATTATTTACTGGAACTTCTTATGTTATTATTAATTGAGAAACCAAAAATGCCAACAATTCTTTCATAAATATTTCTTCTTATAGTTTTAACATGCTTTGACTTGTCTATAAATGATAAAGTTTATATTGCTAGATTGCCATTATATGCCAAATATTTATATACAAAAGCATGAAAAACAATAAGAGCTTTCGCCTTTTAATTCTTCTAACAAAAAGCAGTCTGAATAACCTAATGATAGATGCATATTCACATGGATGTGCATATATACTCATGTTAAATAAAGCTTTTTATATATCTTACTAACAAACATATCATAATCTTTATCATTTAATAACCAAACTTACATATAATTAAGCCATTATCATCAAAATATGGATATCATCATTTAAGATAGCAAAAACATACGAAATTCGAATATAAATAGATTTGAATATGAAATAGAGTTAGTATTACTCACCTAATTGAAAGCTTGATTAAAATATTGTCTTTTGTGTTTAGAAATGAAGTTGAGTTGTTTCCCTTCTCTTTAGCTTATTAATGGTGGATTAGATTTTGTTGTAATTTTTTCTTATAAAATGAAAGCGAATGAAGAGATTGACATGTATTTAGGGATAGAAAGGTTAATAATTTTTGCTTGCGCTAGTATCAGTCCTTGTCTATTCTTATTAATTCCTTAACCCCTTAATTAAAACATTCCTTTTATTATTTTAGTCCTTTATGGACGAATCAAATTATGATAATTACCATGGTTCACTCAATTAAATTTTTTGAAGTGTCACACACTTGATTAATCAAATTTCCCCTTGAGTAATTACTTTAAGTATTATTTTTCATTTCTTATTATTTATTTAATTTATTATCATAGCACTCCCACAGTGTTATAGATACCGTACTAAAAGATTTAGTATGGAAAATACCAAACATCTGAATGTTCCAATGTGACATAGAGTTTTTCTTTCTAACAAAGACGTCGCTTCTACGGATAAGGAGAGATAGCTTATAAATATAATTTATTATGCTTTGGCAATAGGATCCATCATGTATGCTATGCTATGTAATAGGTCATATATCGCTTTTGCACCCAATATGGTTATTAATCAAATCCCACCAAAAACCATTGGATAATATTTTACGTCATCCTAAAGTATTCAAAAATACCGTTTTTGGTTCCGAATCTATAGAAGAAACAAGCTAATTATGATGGGTAGTCAAATTCAAGCTTTTAAGTGATGTCGGCGATAGTAATCAGCCTCGGGTTTTGCATTTAGCCTTAAGGGAAGAGTCGTATGTTGGAAAAATTCTGAATAAGAGGTTATGGCAAATTCGATGATGGAGATAGAGTACGTCGCTTCAAATGATGGCACAATAGAGGCGGTGTGGATGCCTAAATTCGTTAAAAAGCTAGGAGTAATCCCCAACATTGATGGTTCGATGATGATGTATTATGACAAAAATGCAGCAATATGTATTACCAAGGAACCGTGAGCTCACAAGTGACTAAGAAACATTCTTTGTAAGTTCTACGTGATAAAATAGTTTATTAATGGTCGGCAAGTAGTGACAAGAGAGTGGATACTAAAGATAACATTGCAAGTCCCTTCATTAAGGCTCTTTCTTGGTCTAATTTAAGAAGACTAATCGAAGGTATGAGCATGAAACACCATAATTGGCCCTAAGGGCAAGTAAAAGATTTATAAAGTTAGATGCGTCGAGAAAATTCTATAATTTATTATATATATAACTTAACTCTTGTAAATGAATCTTTTTTGAAATAAAGTATACTTTTGGTTTTGTTTTCTTTTATATGTATTATTATATTGTGATACAAATAATGCTCTTAAATCATTTGACATATACAAGAGGAAATCCTTTGGAAAAAATATTTAATCTATTTTAGTTCGTAACTATGCATATTGAATCGTGTAGTGAAAATGGTTATTAATAGACGTTTTGGTCAAGATGTATTGAGAAAAGGTTATCGGTATATCCATTGAGATTAGGGTAATAAAACTTCTCATATGATGGACGATGAATTACTCATATCTATTGGAGACACCAAGGGGTTATATACTTGTAATTATTTCGAGCAGTCATATAATGACGCATCATGAGTATCCTATATGTTAAATAATACTAATCTAAAATAAAGAATATCATATGCCTATGTGTAGTAGTCTGCAGACTTAAGAGTGTTGCAGATCTTAAGTGTCTGACTATACTTTGATTGTGATGAATCACATAACATGATGCTTCTATTATGGATGTATTTGTGTTTTCCTTAGACCACTTGAAGTAAAATACTACATAAGAAATGGTCCGTCTCCTTCCTCGTGGAAGGGTTAATGTCACTATAATTGGTAGTCAACTTCAAGTAAAAATATTTGTCCAGAGTAAAAAAAAAAAAGTAAACCCATAAATGTCATTGAATCGACCCAAAGACTTTAAAGTTGTATTATGCAATCAACTACGAATATTGCTAGAGCTTTGGTACATTGACTTAACTTTAGATATCTAGGTGATATGATGACGATGGAAAAAAATATGCATAATATATTATTACTTGGGTGTAGCTGTAATAGATCAGAAATATGATTTCATATAAATTATCTACAAGCAATTGAACTCATGTCCACTTTTCAACAAAGTCTGTACATGATTTAATATTTAAATTATTTAATTATTACTAAGGGCTTAGTTCATCCCAAGGAGTCATAATAATATTTACTTTCATATTTCTGAATTTGGCTTAATTAGGTTAATGTACTAAAATGTAGGAAATTAATATAAATGTTGTATGAGTTTTCATGGTTTTTTGAGAAAATGAATGTTCCTTTTTCTAGGAGAGCGCTCATGTAATTTAATTTCTACACTTAAAAAAGGAGCTACCAATAAGCCTGGCGGGAAGCTTTACCCCATAAACCCATACAACATAAAACCTTGAACCTACTAACTATAATCCATAAAAAAAAGAATGATCTAAAGCTTAAATAAACTCTCAAAAGATGCAGTTATAGAAAATCCATAATATCGATGCAACAACAACATCCTATCGATAACAGCAATACGACATGAGCAATCAATGGCATCAACATACCAACAACAACGTATCAACAACAACAATCAATAACAGCATCCCATCACTAACAGCAATACGACAGATGGAAATAACAATATCAACTACAACCGACAAACACTCAATAACATATGTTTGACCAACACATATATGTGTATATAAATATAATTTATATATATGCGTGTGTGCGTGCGTGCTAAAGACATAAACTAAAATAAAATAAGGCAAGTAAATGAAAATGGCTAAGATAAGATGAAATAATAAATGTTAACACCTACAAAAGCAAAAATAAGAGCATCCTAATTGAAAATGTTAACACCTACAAAAGCAAAAATAAGAGCATCCTAATTGAACCTAAGTAAGAATATATTTGAAAAGTAAAAATCTAAAAAATAACAAGCACCATTATCCTAGTGGTTAAGTGATTCGGCTTTGGTGCGAGAGATCATAAGTTCGAAACTTGCGTAGCGTGATTCGAACCTTTATTGACATGTGATATATTGTCCTAATGACATGTTGTATATAAAGTACCATTTCAAAAAAAATCTAAAAAATACAATATGTCGTAGCCTAGAAAAGCAAAACAAAATAAGTAAAATCATTAAAGAAAAGAACTAAGAGATGAATCATGACTTAAGTTAGGTAAGCAAAACAAACTAAGTAGAAGCGGATGGGAAAGTAAAGAACTGAAAGATGCATCACAACTAAGCCTAAATAAATTAAACAGCCTGAATAGAAGCAAACAGTGAAAAGTATGGAACTGAAAGCTACATCACAATTAAGCATAAATAAACAGAACAAACTAAGTAGAAGCAAATAGAAAAGGTAAAGAAGTGAAAGATAAAACATAATTAAGCCCGGAAATTTATAATTAACTAAATAAATGGTCAAGGACCAAATGCTCAAGTAGTAAGTGGTATGATGCTCAAGACAAGGTTTTGAAGATTCGTCGAAACATCAAAATGGGTGCTCTACTTGAATTAAATATACGTTGTAAAAAGCATTTATTAAAAGCAAAAACCCGAATGGTGCAATATGAACAACAAGAATTTGGAACAAAGTTAGTTTCCTGCTAAAAGTAGAGAATATAAAGAGTCATCCTTAAAAACGTCAACTAAAATAGTACTTAAAGCATTGATATTTTTCCTATTTTTAGAAACAAATTTTCCTTCAAAATATCTATATGGAATTTTACTTTATTAAGAAATTCCTTAAAAAAACATCATTAGCCAATTTATAGATAGGATTAGCTGTCCAATTATGACAAACAAACCAATAACATAGATCAAATATACAAAAGGAATATTAATATTTTTGAAAATTCTTTTGTTTCACTCAAACCAAATACACCAACAAGGAATAGAAATAGTATCTTACAAAATCCTATGAATACTAGTATACTGAAACCTAAAGCTACTCCAATAAAAGTCATAACTAAGATCATTATTAATCATGTTAAAATAAAAAATACTAAAAATGTTTAAAAGAATAGAATTACTGAAAGAACAATCGTAATATAAATGCGCAACAATATCCAATCCAAATTGAAAAAAAAAATACATTTTTTATTAGTAAACAAACTCTTTTTCTTTAAAAGTCTAATTGCCTTTATGTTTGATGTAAAATCAATTGCATGTGTAACTTTGCCTTAGGCGGTTCATTTATTTTCCAAATGTACTTGAATAAATTTGGTTTAGTGCCTGAAAAGTTTAGAAATTTATAAAATAAATCGAAAGAAAAACTTCTACTACTATCCCAACATCAAATCCTAGTATCACTTTCGATATCAATATTATATTTCATACAAAGTAACACAAACCGAGTTGAAGTAATGCCTGCAAGTGCATGGTTAAAATTAAATTCCTATAGAAAATCATTACTACGTCTAAAAACTTCATAAATTAAAGCATTCTTAAAATTACAAATACAAAAAAGTCCCCTATATTCCGCTTTAAGAAGGATAACCGATATCCAAAAATCATGCCTAAAGGATGTGACATTATCCTAGAGGACAATGTAATCAATCCCAAGTTTAAATATTAGGCAAATTTAATTCATGCACCGTAAATTACTATACATACACCAAAAAAATTGCTAAAATCAAATGCATCATTTTTTTTATTTAATATACATTGGACATACTACAAAACGATCCCTTATCTCATTTTACTAACTTTCTCTCTTTCGTTCATCACTCAAACTAAGATTCTTGAATTCCCTAAATTCACTTTTGTAAATTTCAAGTTCAAATCCAAATATAGTAAGTGGAACTCAAATTTATTTAATTAACTATATGTAGCAAAGTGAATTAAATTTTTGAATATTTAAATGTTTAGCTACTTTAAATTTTGATGTTAAGATTAAATCGATTTAATTTAAGTAAAAGATAGAGAAGAATTCGGTAGGACTTTAGGAATCACATTAATTTAAGTAATGAACTTTAAAATTAATTTTTATATTTAATTTAAAGTTAAAATGTTAAAATTGACCATGCATGAATTCAGCTTGAAACTATATAAATAGAATTTGATACGTGAAAAAAAAAATTTACTCAATTGATGATGTATAGAAATTTAGTTACTTAATGAAAGAAATTATATTGATTATACTACCAATTTGTGATTCTTTAATATTGAATTTTATTTGATTTTTTTAATGTGGGCATTTCTATCATATATTTTACCAAAAAAAATTATGGTGTAAATAAAACAATTAGTGGTGTATAGATAGAATTTCCTTAAATTAATAAAAAATTTAAAATAGATTTCCAACAGTGAGACCTATTATTAGTGTTATTAGATGTATTATAGTGTAGTTTAGAAGCTCCCTTATAAAACATATTTGAAATCATTTTTTTAAAATAAGATTTTCATTATTATTATTAAATTTTCATAATCACTTTCCTAATAAAGAGATAAGACTCTGTAAATTTATTATTCCTAAACCATCCTCTTATTTTGATTTACAAATCATTTCTCGACTAAATAGACAATTAATACAACTATAGGAGTTTTTTCCGGTCTATGAAAAATCTCTTCTGATTTTATCTATTTTATTGATTAGCTATTTTCGAAAAAGGTAAAAGACATCCAACGAATGGGTAATGTCGATAAAACAGAATTTATTAGAATTATCTCACCCACTCTAGACAAAAAATGACCATTCCACTTAGATATTTTTTATTAATTTTATCAACTATGGTTTCAATTTTCATGCTTAAGTTTAGTTGGTCTTATCAAACCCTAAATATTCTACAGAAAACTTCATAACTTTAAAATTAAATGTAATAACAACAAGATATTCAATGTTTTCTAAATCACTCAAAACTAGAACATGACTCTTATCAAAATTAACTTTAAAACCAAAAATCATTTCAAAGCTATATAAATTAACTTAAGAGCAGTAATATGACCAACAAATGAGAAGTAAAAAAGCATAGTTTCATCTGTAAACTGCAAACTGAAGGAGCCGGAAGCCACAACTCGTAATATTGTTTCCTAAACTATCTTGGACCCATTCATAATAGATGGGTTAATAAACCTAGCAAATAGTTAGTAGCTAAATTAGAAAATAGAAGTGGCAATGGATCATCTTGCTTAAGTTCATGTTTATATTGAATTTTATTTCCTAAAATAACATTAACTATTATATTCAAGTTGTCGATTTTAAGCAAGGTCATAGTACATCCTACCCATCTAGCATTAAACCCCTTATTAAGAATAAATCATCAAGGAAAACCCAGTCTACTGGATCAAATGCTTTTGCAAAATAAATTTAGTAGGGCACAAGCGATAGTAAATTTTAAAGCAGTAATTAATAAATTCTTAATCTACAGCTACTCCTTTCACAATGTTTCTACCCTAAATGGATGTAATTTGCATAATATCAATTAATTTACTCATATAAGTACTTAACCTATTAGCTAAACTTTTGAAATAATTTTAAAAGAGCATTTAATGAAGAATTAAGCCTAAAGTCCTTAAGTTTGTTCGCCCCTACTTTTTTATGAAGTAAAATTACATTTGCAAAATTGAATCTACCTAGTTGTTAAGTACAATTATAGTATTCATTAAACTTTTAATTAAATCAAAATTTACAAATATTTTACAAGTTCTTATAGAACAACATAAGAAATCCATCTGTTTAGGCAATTTATCACTAGGAAGATCGTTTAAATCCTCAAAATCACCTCCTCGGAAAATGGGTTGTCCAACTCATCTAAAATTATCCCGGTATCTTCAACATACAAGTCGTCTCATCTTGCCTTAATCATGTGACCTTTATTAGTCTCAAAGATTTCTCTATAATAATTGGTAAAAACATTATATAGTTCATTTTGATCATAAATATCAATGTTATTAATTAAAATCGAATCTATAGTGTTGTCACGCTTTGTACCATTAGCTACTTTATAGAAGAAGAAAAAATTGCATTCTTGTCCCTTCCTCCATCTAACAACTCTAGCTAGCCCTTTTTTCCACATTATTTCCTAACTAAAATTTATCTATTGGCCACACTCACAATAATTTTATGTTCACATTTTTATTCTTAAATTATATCGGACAATTTTCCAATTTATGGAAATTCCATTTTCCTTGCGATAAGTATCTTCTTTAAAAAAAAGAAATATTAGGACCGGGATAAAATATTCAATCAAGCGTATATGGTACTCAGAGAATACCTTATTTCGGCAAGACTTAAGGAGTTACTGCAGCAATCAAAAGGGTTGTAGAAACCACGTCCATTCTGTTTTGGACTTGCATGATTACTTTGTTTAATTCTTCTTTTACATTTGAAAGTATATTTTTCTCTAAAATTTTTGAATTTATGGATTCTTCTACAGAAAGTAGTTTATCTTTTTTGACATTTATGCTACCAAAAACACATTTATTCTACTTTTTTAAAAATAATCTTAAATCCCTAGGCTTAATAACGAAAATTTAAGCAACCTTACGTGAATATTTATAATTATAATCACCCGTATAAAGACATTTATTAGTAACTAAATCCAACAAGTTACTTTCTAACAAGCATATCGTTTCAAATCTAAATGTTTTATGTGCTACTTATCGGTTTTCACAGGTGAGAATAATAGGACAATGATCTGATTAAACATTCCGAAGTCCATTAACTTTGGTAATAGGTATTTATCTTCCATTTTTTCGCTAATGAAAATCTATCAAGAAGTGCCATCGCATTTACTTCTCCAGTCTTCGGTCAAATTAATCTCCAATCACTTAGCGGCAACTCAATCAAGTTACCACTAATCATAAATTGGTCAAACTTTTCCATAGTGAAATTTTTTCATGTTATTCATTTATTTATTCAAAGCCTTAAAATTAGATAAAATAGTTATAAAGGTTATATATTGATTTATTTAAATAAATGAGCTAAATAAACAACTAAATAATTAATAATATGGAATTAACTGGACCCAAAATTTATAGTTAAATTGTTTATGGTATGGCTGAGCAGAAAAGGAACATGGAGGAGCTTTATTTCACGGGGATATTTAATAAATAGTTATCAAGAAGAAAAAGGAAGAGAATGTTGGGATCATGTTAGATATTTTCGAACCATTTAAAGGCTATAAATCTCTATTCATAGTTTCTTTTCTTGCAATTCCTATCATAACTTCTAGCTTCCATTAGAGAAAATGGAAGCCTATATCTCAACCTTACAAGTCAAGCTTGGAGGAGGAAGGAGAAAGACTTCGAAGAGAAAATAACTCTTGGTACAAAGCTTAATTGACCGACTAGATCAATAAAATAACTCAAATTTATTAAAATTTAATTTGTGATGGTATACACATATTTTCTACCATGATAAAAACCTCAATATAATATTCAAATCGGAATGTATGTTGAAACCCCGAGAAATAGAGGTGTAGCCGTTCCTTATTTACATACACACATGTATGTATGTGTGTAAATATTTAATTTTTATTTGGCGGTAAGCTTGTAAATAAGTATAATAATTTTTTAAAACATTATATTAACATATACACAGAGAGAGACATACACACACATACTCTATGGTATATTTTTACCCATGTTAATATATATCTGATATTCCTTCGTTTATGCGAAGATGAATATTCGATATTGATTTTGGCATACATAGACGTCGAAATATTCATGATAAACCTAATGATAACATGTGTGTCAAAATGTCTTGCTAAGAAACTAAACATTGCATATTTTACTATATATTAGAATTGACTAGTTTATATCTCAAAAGGCTGTTAAAACAAACACATAGATTACATTACTGAACTCATGACCTCGTCGATGGAAGTTGTTATCTCAACCAACTACACTACCCACTTGTGAGCAATATGATCACTACAAGATAATACGGCTATTCCAACGGCTCCTAGCTGTTGGCGGCCGTTGGAAGCCGTTGGAATAGCCGTTGGAATAAATCCCACGCCTTCCAACGCTTTCCAACGGATCCAACGGACCATTTCCAATGGAATTTCCAACGGCCGCTAACGGCTTGGAGCAGTTGGAATCCGTTAGAAACCGTTACAATAAAATGGGCAGTAAGCCGTTGGAAGCCGTTGGAAATACTGGGTTTATTTTGCTGTAAAACAGCAAGCCTATTTACCTTCCACCCACACCATTTCCAATCCTTTCAATTTCCATTCCATTTCCAATCAATTCCACACATATATATCAATATCAATACAAACAACACACATAAATCAATAAAACACCAATATAAACAAACCAAACCGATCAAACATCACAAAATATACCATCAACGTACATACCATCAACAAATGTCGATAAACCATGTACATACCATCAAAATATTCCTCACCCACTCCGTACCAATATATACAACATCACCATCAACATCAAAACATCTTCAAGTCAATATATACATTGTTCAAACACAAATACTCAAAAACATACCTCCTCAAGGATCCTCGTCGCCTCTAGAAGCACCAAACGACGAAGAAAGGGTATCATGATTCTGCAAATACTGCGCAAGCTTTTGATCCAGCTGCTCCACCTAGATGGCTCGTAGACGATTCTCCTCCCGTAGCTGCTCAACCATAGCTCTAAGCTCCTTGATTTCTTCTTTGTCTTGGTCTTTTTGAGCTTGTCGAGCCTGCAAATAGAAATAATAGCAAAAGGGTTGTCTCAGCATATAAAATATTATAACATTATATATCTAAACGCTGATTTTTTGTACATATGTAAAAGGATTAATTACCGTTAGGTTCCCGAAGCCAAAACGTCTACTCCGTTGCGCCGGATCCTTAACAGCGGTAAAAATGTTATCCTGCTCCTCCTGTGTCAGCGCATCACGACCAGACTGCTGAAGCGCATAAGCCTGTGCCTCCTGCAACCTCGACTATAATGATAAAAAAACAATTTCAGTTGAAAAATAGTAGCATGTAATTATTTTTCATAGCTAGAAATTAATAAACTTATCGGTGTAAGTATTAGAAATTAAAAAATGCATACATATGCCTCGGTCGCCCTATCTTGATCACCCCACTGATATATGATATTGTCAGCCTCATCTACTTGCCTAGACGCGTGGGTGTGAGCAAACACGTCCACTAAGCCAACAGAGCCTCCACGAGCTCGTTCCTGCAATTGATAATTTGGATAATTTAACCGTACATAACTAATTACTGAACTGGTCAATATACAAATGTGATAATAGATAAATTTACCAAATCTTCGCGGTGATGCTGGAAAGATTTGGAGCCTCCACGGTGTGATACAGGATTCCTGCTCCTGTTTGCCGAGTTCCTAGCCGACTCCTCCTGCAAATTTACAATGATTAATTATTTATTAAACGGTAAAAAATTGCTGAGATTTATTGTAGATTTACCTTAAACTCCTCAGAGTTCCACCACTCAACCCACTTCTCCCATACAGTCGCGCTCATCCACTTGGGCTTCTTTCCTACTTTTTTAATCTCCGACATAGTCTCCCTATAGTTCTTCGCGATCCTGGAGTTCCAGTGTCGCTGAACTAAATTGACGTCAGTCTCTTGCAAATCTATGGCGCCCTGTATAATGAGAAAATATTACTAATTATTTATTTGTATTTAATTAATCATCTTGTAAAGCGGTATAAACTTACCAGAAAATCTTGCCAAATCGTCTCTCTCACGTCGGCGGGGATCTTGCCCCACTTGGGCCAGCAATCGGTCATCCTAGCCATGTACGCCTGCTTCGAAATGTTCAGAACCACTTTGGATGGCTCCAATTCAAATCCACTGCGTTAAATATAAAATTGAACTTTAGACAATTGTAGATATATCATGTACAATTAAAAAATTAAAATGCTATGCTTACTAATTATGATACTTACGTCTCATCAGCCTTAGGCTGCAAGTAAACAAGTGGCCGAGCTGGTGGCTCACCACTACTCTCTCCAATATGACGTGAAGAACCACGTCGCCGAGACCCGGAACCGGAACCGGACATAATATATATACCTGCCATATATACATACATATACAATTCATAATAATTATGATATGATGAACCATTAAAAAATGTAATACAATATGCTATAAATGTGTCATGTTGTATATGTGTTGAGTGTGTGAGTGTACACTTATTGTCATTAAAATTGTATAAATTGGATAAATGCATTATTAATCAGATATCAATGTAATGTGAATACTTTTAAAAATTACCGGATATTACTCAGTCGTCCTCATCGTTTTCTGATTCAGACTCGGTTTCATGCTCTATGTCGTTTTTCTCTACACTCTCAAATGCTTCGACTAATACATTTGTCTCATCATTTAAAGGTCTAAAATCAGTTTGATCGTCTGTAATTGCTATTTCAGCATTTTCCTCCAGATCTGCTTGATAGGCTTGTTCGTCTGGAATATTTTGTCCATCGAACGTAAATCTTGCTTTGGTTTTAAAAACCGCAGACCAATCTTCTTTATCCCTTTTTAGAGATGGATAAGGGGCATAATAAGCTTGTAGGGCTTGTTTGGCTAGTATAAATGGGTCGTACTTTTGATAACGCGAGGTATGTTTAATTTCTATAAGATTATATTTTGGATGCACGTTAATACCAGAACCTGGAACATTGATGAACCAGTTGCATCTAAATAAATAAACATCCTCCACGGGTCTTGTAAAATATGTCAACTGCAATATCTGAGTTAGTACGCCATAAAAATCATTTATATGATTATTAGGGTCATCATTGCCTTTAACAAATACACCAATATTGTTTGTTAATTTTTCAGCACCGTATTCTTTGGTGTTGAATTTATATCCATTAACAAAAAATATTGGATACGTATTAACTTTTCTTTTCGGTCCAAACACCAAATGTTTCAGTCCTTTATCGAGCACATTATTTGTGGGATCAGAAACGTATTTCGAAAACCAAGTACTGAAATCTTTGCTTAAATCGCCGCCTGGATTTTGTGATTCATAAATACTGCAAACACAAACATGATATATTACATTATTATTATTCACACGTGTAGTATTAAATTTAACAAAACTTGGAATGTGCTAATTACCTAACAAATGGTGCAACTTCAGGACAATTAAGAAGTATATATGTGTGTGCTACATGGTATTCTTTATCATCTAGCCATACTTTCTCACATTTTCCAGCATGTCGGCCATGTTGTTTAAAAATAGATAATACTAATTCAGAAGAAGAATCTTGTTCAACGGCCTGATCGTCATTACGCGGAACACTTACAAATGATAAGTTCACATGGTCTTTAAAATAATGAGAGAAAAAGAAAGAAGCTTCTTCTTCGATATATGATTTGCAAATAGAACCTTCAAGTCAAGCTTTTTGTCTCACTTTTTTCTTTAAATGATTTAAGTACCTAATAAAAAATATTTGGGTTAAGTATTAACTACTATATTTATACTTAAATCAACATTTACATACTCAATATAGTAACATACCTTTCGAATGGATACATCCATCCATGTTGCACAGGACCTCGAAGACGTGCTTCATATGGAAGATGAACAGGTAAATGCTCCATTACATTAAAGAAACCCGAAGGAAATATTTTCTCCAGTTTGCAGAGCAGTATAGGAATTTCTTTTTCAAGTTTAAGTAGACGGTCAACTTTTAACGTACTTGAACAAAGCTCCTTGTAAAATAAACTAAGTTCTGTTATTACCGTCCAAACTTTTACTGGTAACAATTCTTTAAAAGTAAAGGGTAACAAATTTTTCATCATTACATGACAATCATGGCTTTTCATTCCACTCAGTCTCCCATTTTTATAGTCGACACATCTACGAAGATTAGAGAAAATTCCATCGGGAAATCGTAATCCTTCCACCCATTGTAACAGTACTTTAACTTGGTTGTTGTCTAGTTCATAGCATGCTTTGGGTTTTTTATTGTCGGGAGTCATATGAAGCTCAGGACGATTGCATATTTGCTTTATATCACGTCTAGATTTCAAATCGTGCTTAGTCTTGCCCTTCACATTCAAAACTGTATAAAACACATTATCAAATGCGTTTTTTTCGTTATGCATCACGTCAATATTATGACGGATTAATAGATTTTTCCAATACGGCAATTCCCAGAATATACTTTGTTTGCACCAATTATGAAACGTCGATTTACCTTGAATTTCTTGTTGTTGTCCGGTCTCGTGTATCTTTGGATAATCTTTTACAAGTTCATATATATCCTCACTTGACCAAACCGTTGGTGGTCGTAGAGTCTCATGTCTATTAGCTATGAAGTTTTTTTTGTCTCTTCTAAAAGGGTGATTAATATGAAGAAAATATCGATGACAATCAAAGCATGAAATTTTCTTTTCATTTGGCAAAGAAAATGCTCGTGTTTCTTCCATGCAATAAGGACAAGCAAAACGACCGGCCGTACTCCAACCTGAAAGCATTGCATATGCAGGAAAATCGCTAATAGTCCATAACAAAGAAGCGAACATCCGAAAATTTTTCTTTTTTGATATGTCCTATGTTTCAACTCCTTCATACCATAACATTTTCAACTCTTCGATTAACGGTTGTAAGTAAACATCAATGCCCTGTGTCGGATCATCAGGACCAGGGACGACAATCGTGAGAAACATATATGGAGTTTTCATACACATCCACAGAGGTAGATTGTAAGGTGTGATTATTATCGGCCAAGATGAATATTTAGAACCAAACTGAGAAAACGGTGAGAAGCCGTCTGTACATAAACCTAGTTTAACATTTCGGCTCTCCGCTGCGAAATCGGGATATTTCTTGTCAAAATGTTTTCATGCTTCTCCATCGGCTGGGTGTGTCAATGTACCTTCTTGAGATGTTCTCACACTGTGCCATCTCATATGATGCGCTGTTACAGATGATGCATATAATCGTTGAAGTCTAGGGGTGAGGGGCAAATAATGCATACGCTTGTACGGAACTTCTTTTCCCTTCTTTTTCCTCGATTTGTATCTTTCCTGATTACATATTTTACAATTTCTAAGATTGATGTCTTCTTTCCAATACAACATGCAACCCTTTAAACATGTATCTATTTTTTGATATGGCAAACCCAAAGATGACATAAGTTTTTTCACTTCATAATAATTTTCGCACATTAAATTATCGGATGGCATATGACGTTTAGCAGCTTGCACAACAGCCGTAAATCCAGCTTCTGTGAGGTTGTATTTTGATTTCATTGCAATGTATTCTGCAGTTACCGATAATTGAGAGCCTCTTAAACATCCATTCCAAAGGGGTTTTTTAGCATGATCCAATAAATCATATATTTTTTTAGCTTCAACATTTGGTTCCTCTTCGATGTTAACATCGTCATTATCAATTACAACGGTAGGGAACATTGATCGTGCTGCATCTTCGACCATATGTTCTATGAGATTCGTACTACCTTCTTCGTTGATGACCTCCACCGACTGTTCTTGATTATTAGGGGCTACAATTTCTCCATGACGATCCCACAGCAAATAATTGGGTACAGAACTAAATTGGCGCAAATGAACCTTAGCCATATTCGGTTCTAAATAGTTCAACAATTTGCATCTACTACACGGACAACGAATTTTTTCATCGTTTGCAATATTACTTATAGCAAATTCGATGAACACTTGTACCCCTTTTAAAAAATGTTCGCTTATTGCGCCACTAATTTCCCTTCTTTGATACATCCAGCTCCGATCATTAAAGTAATTGACCATGTTTCCCTACTAGAAAACCTATGATAGAGTAAAAATGTTATAAATCATTCATTTTATATTTTGCACGAAATTTTTCAACGGCCGCAAACTGCTAATTTCATAAACTTTATTTTAAATAAGCAACTATTGTTTCATTGCCACTTATGTGTCTTTCTTTGATGGTCGGTCATCCTACTTCCCATTACAAACACAATAGTAATTATATTCCGTAAATCATATCATTTTAAACGATTCACAAAATTTCGACAGCATTTCCCCCGTGTTCCTTGTATCGTACACAAATGCGTGTACACAAGGAACGTAAAAGAAATGCCGTCCAAATTTTGTGAACCGTTTAAAGTGGTATGATTGACGGAATATAATTACTTTATAGTGTTTGTAACTTGTCCAATACAGGGACAAATCCGATAAATGATGTATCAGATGATTAGAGTTGTCCGTTTTGTGGAAAAAACGAATATCCCTAAAACGATCATATACAACACTTGTCAGACGGGGCCAAATATATCTAAGGATTTAAATATTTGTTTATATTAAATTTAAATATATAACTCGTTTAATTAATATTGGTTTATATTTTACCGTTTTATTACATAAGAACTAAATTCATTTATACACAAAGTTTGTACACAAAATTCATTTATTACAAATTCATTTACACACTAAATCAATTCACGTATTCGCACAAATACAAAACTCGTGCTCGCACAAGTGCAATATCCATTCTAACGGCTTTCAAATGCAATAAACTCTATCATGCACATACGTTTAATATACTAACCAAATCAACATAAACTATAATGCAATATCCTAAATTACAAAATTTTCAATCGGTTATAGTAACTTGTTCATTATGTTATAATAGTTGCAATTAGGGGATAACATGATGTAATATGCATACACTAACAAGTAGGAATCAATCAACATCCGAATTAAACCCTAAATCAAAAAAAACCTAAATATTAGGATTAGCAAAATTACCGATTTGAAGAGCTAGAAGGGTGGAGATGGGCAGAAGCAGCTTCTAGATGGCGTTGGAGGTGGTTGGCATGGTGTTTGGGCCGGCTGCTGAAGATTGGAGGTGGTGGAATGTTGGAAATGGGGGGAAAGTTGTGAAGAGAAGAGATGGAATGAGCTGAAGATCGGTCTCTGGAAAATAAGCAGGAAATTTTCCAACGGCTTCCAACGGCCGCAAACGGCTAATTTCCAGCGGCTTCAAACGGTTACGACAAGATCCAACGAGCCGTTGGAACCCGTTGGAAATGCCGTTGGAGGCCGTTGGAAATTGGGCGTTGGAATACACTGCAGTTCTAGTAGTGGATGTCAAGTTTACCACAACTATTTAATCAGTACTTAAATAACCGTTTATGATAAAAAAAATCATTTTGACTTAACATGTTATAAACAAAGAACTAAGTGGGCCAAAAATACAAATTCAATTAGAAGAACCACTTTCATGACTACTACAGACCACCAAATATTTCCAATTGCTAAAATTATATGAAACATATATCTAACGTTTTTAATAAGGCCGGTTAAAATATAATCATTGATGGATACGTATCTTGTAGAAAAAAAGTCAATACTTCATGCAAATCAAATCCAAAAATATAACGAACATAATACAAAATTAGGATTTCTTGATTTGAGTAAGTTTTACTTGTTATGTTTTCAACATGTATTTCAAAATGTATGAAAAATGATAAAACAAACATTTTGGAAAATGATTTCAACATTTTGAATGTGATTTTTTTTTTTTTTTTTCTACTATAATTTTTTTCATATCTCCGGGAATTTGAAAGGCATGTTGAAAAACAAAAAACAAAAAAACATCTACAGGTACGTCATGGAAGAACTTCCCAATTGATATCCTGCATGTAATATACATGCAAAATATGAAGTCGTGTAGCAACAAAGAATTACTACCGCAGAGTAAACAGACAAAACAGGAGATGAGAATTCACCAATCGCAACAGCAACGATATTTACGCTTAAAAATCACTACTCAAATAATATATAAGGCAGCACAACCATTTACAGTTATAGGCATGAAGAGAAAAAGTACCATGACAACAGCAACATAACCCTAACTTAAAAAGCATAATTAACGATCATTTGCCAAAAGATGCCCATAGGCAGAGCCAAAAACTAGTTACAGTGAAATTTCTTAAACCGTCTTACCTTAACTAGCAGACCGGATATGTTATACACTTATACTTTTAACTACCAAATGGTACGGACTAGGAGCTCCCACAACGACAAGTATGGTGCTTCTTCAACTATCCACCTTAGCTGGAGATTTCCTTTTTCCACCATTATTCTTTTCAGTATCAGCACTTGTAATGGTGGGACTCACAGCGGCCGGAAAACTCTTTTGTATGGCTACTTTTTCCATGGCATGGCTTTCTGTTGTGACAGCTAGTATGAAAAAACTAGGGTCAGAGTTTGAAATGTGAAAGAATGGGAATGGAAAAACCTTGTGCATGTCATACTGAGCATGTTACCAAAGCATACACAAAACACTTACATTTTTGTAATGATTTAAGTCCTTGCTCTAAATCCTTCATGGTAATGGTAGTCAAAACATCAACATCACTGCACTTCACATCCAATCGACGAGGCCGCCATTCATTTTCATCAAAACTTCATCCGGAACATGTTTACTTATCATACCAGCAATTGCATTTACTGTACATCTCTGATGTAGCTTTAGTCCTTGCAAGTAATTGTCTTTCTCTTGTGCTTTGAATTTCGACAGCATAATCATAGCTATGTCTTTTGGCGTGTAATCCTCAAAATGAAAGACCTTGCTCACCCTTCTAGTAAAGCCTGCATTTGCTGTGAATACTCGTTTCATTTCATTGCTGTAACCAGCAAATATTATCATCGTATCCCCTTTATCCATTGCTGCCATAATTTCTTCCAAAGCTTCACGCCCGAAATCTCTACCAGTGTCATTAGGTGGCATCAGCCTATATGCTTCGTCTATGAACAGAACACCACCACGTGCTTTGCCAATCTGCAAAAGCCCATTCCATGATTGTAAAACAAATCAAATATTTAAGAAGCTATGAATAACATGATCGATCGCTACAGTATTAAACAATGGTTGATTGAAGCACCTTTTCACGTGTTTTACACCCGGTTTCACCTATATACTGTCCAACCAAATCAGTTCTTTGCACTTCTACAACTTTATCAGTAGATACAAGTCTGAGTTTATAAAGTAATTTTCCAACAATTTGTGCCACCATTGTCTTCCCTGTAAATTTACAGTGACACACGATATGTGATAAACTTTTAAATGTTAATTCTAGAGATGGTTGTGTTATTATACCTGTTCCAGGATTGCCAAGAAAGGCCATATGAATAATTTTTGGTCCACCTACTTTGATACCGAGAGCCTTTCTTCTCTGAAATAAGAGCATCCCTTTCATCCATTTTTTAAGTTGATCCTTCACCGCTTCCAACCCAACTATTGTAGATATTGTTTCATTAATCTCCTTCAATGTAGCATCTAACTCGTTTGCAGCATCTGGAATTTGTGCATCTTGTTTATACAAATATACATCACTCTCCATTGACATAGGAGGCTTGAAGGATCCATTGAGTTTCATCTCGTCAACTACATTTATGGTTTGCTGCATTTCTCTAACTGTTTCTGAGAACAAAGAAATTCAATAGGGATCAGAGGACATGGATATGATGTATTTGAGCAACAATTTTTCTGGTGTCTTTGACATTAAACCGATAGCTTACCGTATGTTTAATACATAGTTTTTAAAACAGTGCCGTTCCTCGAACCGGGATGATTGAAGGTTTAAGGTTTTGATGGTCAACCATCGAAACCGTGATTTATTTTTTTGAAAATTTTGCTCGTTAACTACAAACTATACACAAAATTTATGAAATAATAATGCTATGTACACAGGTTTTAAATGATCTTCAAGGTGTCCAACATAAGTTGTATGTTGTTACAGTGCACAACTACAACTTTGTATGTAATAAAGTAGTGCACAACGATATATGTTTAATGACGACAAACTTGACAAGTCTTATAATGGTATTAGAGAAATTTGCTTGCAGCAGTGAAGAACAAAGTGATGAAGTTAGTGGCTTAGACCTTGGAACGATTATGATTTTTAAAATATATATATTTACTTATTTTCTTCAAAACAATGCAAAAGATGAAAATGAGAGAGAATTACACGATGTGAAAGTAGGAAAAAAACAAAAGAACCGTGGTTCAACCGGATAAAATTAATGGTTGGACCGTCGGTTTGAAGGTCCGATCAAGGTTTTTGAATGAATGAGGTCCGATTGAGTTCCGGACCGTGGTGGTCCAAGGTTTAGGGTTTTTTCATGTCGGACCGAGGTAGGTACGGTTCTTAAAACACTGGTTTAATATATGGCTTTTCTTATTCAATTTTATGTAAGCCCTTCGAAGCTTCATCTTTCAATGTGAACTCAAAACAAGAGCAGTATTACTTGCACCAAAACTGGCATCCGTTTAAATGTTTTAGTACGTCTAATCAATTTTATCTTGTGATAAAAATATTGGTACAGGCATGGTGTTAAAAAATGTAGATGCACTAGAGGTTAAATTACCGATATTGAAAAATAATAGAATGATACCGACGAGCAAACTGAAAAAAAAAATAGCAACATTTTATTCAATAAAAAGCAGTGTACTTTGCTATGTAATAAATAGCACTGCTCTAAAATGATGAGAAAGCACCCACTGATCGTCTGCTCTAAAATGATGAAAAAGCACAAATATTTATGGTGTTAAAAAATGTAGATGCACTAGACTATCGATATTGAAAAAGAATAATGTTACTGACGATTAAACTGGAAAGAAAAGTCAGCAACGTTTTGTTCAATAAAAAGCTGCGTACTTTGCTATGTAAGTAGCACTGATCTAAAATGATGAGAAAGCACCCACTGATTGTCTGCTCTAAAATGATGATAAAGCACAAATATTCATGGTGTTAAAAAATGTAGATACACTAGAGGTTAAACTATCGATGTATTGAAAAAGAATAGAACGTTACTGACGATCAAACCGGAAAGAAAAATCAGCGACGTTTACTCCAATAAAAAACTGTGTACTTTGCTATGTAAATAGCACTGCTCCAAAATGATGAGAGAGCACTCACTGATTGTCTGACTTAAGTCAGTTATCTAACTTAACATTGCCTTCTTCTAATTATTTTTGTTGCAAAAATAATAATAATAATAATAATAATAATAATAATAATAAATTAAAGAACACGTTGAATTTTAAAGATAAAGCTATGTACAATGTCCTTTGTCTAGCATTGTATTTAAGCTTTACATGGACGCTTCCTTTATCAAACCGACCGTAGCGAAATTTACTTACTGTTACTTGACCAAAATCAAATACTCTGAAATCCAGAAAGCATGCAAACAATTCTCGAGCGTTCTTATCCTGCTTTCTAGCTCTCCCTTTCTCTCCTTTTTTCTGCCTTGTGTGTTTTCACATCCTCGATTCTCGTTATTCTAATTCAGTATAGGACTATTTCCATACAATTCCTATTTTCTCCCTTTTTTCACTCCTTTTTTCTCAGATCTACGCTGTAAACCTATATTAGAAAAAACAGAATTACTTAGTTCAATTAACTCTTGTTCGTCTCCTTGATTTGCTATTAATCAATTGACTCTTGTTCAATTCAAGTTTAGATGGAATTGAGTGTCCTATATTGTATGTTAGTATGTGGTGTTATACGATCAGTATACCAAAGTAGAGACCAATATGTCATAAACTCGTCACACAAGTTTATAAATCAGATTTCTAGTACTTCGGAATTCTGTATTAGTTATTTTGAACAATAACTATGTTTTAATTAATTTACAAGAACAAATTATAGCAATCACAACAACAAATTGTTGTATTAAACTATAGCGATAATCAAGCGTTATACTACATCGTAGAAACAGCACAACGTTGAACGAAAAGATTATAGAATGATGTACATAAATATATAAGTAAACAGAAATCTAACTGGATGAAGAAGGAAAAAGATAATATTTTGGAGTTATCTACTATCAGGTTTTCTTCTCCTTTTTATAGGCTAATTCCTAACAGTTATGTTTGTTGGGAACAACCGCATCTCTTCATTTGTAATGGTCAAAAACTGTCGCGGTTTGCAACAGTCGCCTCTCTTCGTTTGCAATGGCCAATAACTGTTGCGTCTCTTCATTTGTAACGGCCAAGAACAGCTTTGCAACGCCTATTTTGAAAAGGCACGTCCAATCCACTAGTCGCTTCTATTTGAATTTAAACAGTAGAAAACTGTTTACTTCTGTGCAACAAAAATATAACACGGTTCACTCTTATTGGACTCGCACACGCACCCAGCCCTATTCGGTACGGGACGGGCGGACGACGCGCATGTATGTGTGTTAGTTCATGGTCATATAGGTCCTTCCCATCTCAAAAAATTACCTGACCCTAAGTCCCAATATAAGTTTGAGGAAAGCAGTATATAAGCATGAACATTAACTTATTTTTGACGATGTGGGACAATATCTCATTCACTATATAAGGGTCCTCTAACAATCCCCCACATGAATGATGATATATGTCTCCCCCACACAAAATGTAATATCACACAGTTCATACGCAAATAATGCTATATCGAGGATAAGTGGATATTTCACATTGAACTTTCCTTTGTTAAAGCTTATCGGATATAATTGGCTAATCGGTGAGTTATTTCATCTTAAACCGTCAGTCATTTGTGTATAACAAGACAATAAGCTTTACAAAGCATTTTTCCCTCACATCCAATCTCTTGGTTGTGTTCATTTTGGTCCTGCACAAATTTGGTTCTACGAGTGCTTTAGAGAATTTAAGCCTTTAATATTCTCATAGGGCCGACCTAACTCACATTAACATAGGTGATCGCAACCATTAAGAGTATCCTACATACACCCTACTTGTTAATTTCAAGATATGGTCATTAAAAAGCATAACTTTATCATTTTAATACTTCTGTAGGCATGCATTTTATTGTGCACCGTAGGAATGGAGTAGGATTAAGTCCAAAATGCATTACTTCTTGAGTTACTCAGAACTGGTTTGCCTACTGATCTTAGTCCGTGTGATCTCCAGTCGCTAGGATAAGTTTCCGTATAAGATAACTCTTGTTGTTTTAGGCTTTTAAACCCATTTCTCTCGATGCGTAGTCAATTTTCTCTCTTGATAAATGGATCCGCAAGGTTGTCAGTAATTCTCACATAGTCAATGGAAATAGTTCCATTTGAGTGTAACTACCCAACTTTGTTATGGCGTCGACGAATATGTCGTGACTTTCCATTATACACAAAATTTTGTGTTCTGCTTAATGCAGCTTGATTATCACAGTGTATGCATATAGCCGATACAGGTTTAACCCAAAATGGAATGTCTTCTAAAAATTGACGAATCCATTCTGCTTCTTTGCCTGCTTTATCTAAAGCGAAGAACTATGATTCCATAGTGGATCGAGTTGTGCATGTTTATTTAGTAGACTTTCATGACACTGCTTCTCCTGCTAGGGTGAAGACATAACCACTAGTTGATTTAGATTCCTCTGAAGCAGAAATCCAGTTTGCATCACTATATCCTTCTAAGATGGCAGGATATTTTTCGTAATGTAGGGAAAAGTTCGTGGTACTCTTTAAATATCCTAACACTCTCATTAGTGCTTTCCAGTGTTCCTTCCATAGGTTGCTTGTATACCTACTCAGTTGACTTACTACATAAGCTATATCTGGTCTTGTGCAATTCATGAGGTACATTAGACATCCTATTACACTAGAGTATTCCAGTTGCATTACACTCATTAATGTTTTTGTGTAGTACTTCCGATAGATTAAAAAGGTGTCCTTGCTTCTTTAATTCCATAATTTGGAATTTTTCAATTACTTTTTCCACATAGTGTGACTGAGATAGATCAATTCCATTAGATGTTTTTATTATTTTGATTCCCAAAACAACATTTGCAACTTCTAAATCTTTCATGTCGAAATTGTTGATTAACATTTTCTGTATGGTCTCTATTACTTTACTATTTGGACCAAAGATTAGCATACCATCTACATATAAACAAAACATCACGTATGATTGTCCAACTTGTTTATAATAAACACATTTATCACATTCATTTATACAGAAAATATTTTTCATCATGACACTGTCAAATTTTGTGTGCCATTGTTTTGGAGCTTGTTTTAGTCCGTATAATGATTTTACTCATCTATATACTTTGTTTTCATTTCCTTTGAAAATAAAACCCTTGGGTTGCTCCATGTAAATCTTCTCATCAAAATTTCCATTTAAGAATGCTGTCTTTACATCCATTTGATGAATCTCTAGATTATTTATGGATGCAATTGTTATTAACATTCTTATAGAGGTTATTCATGTAACTGGTGAATAAGTATCAAAGAAGTCTAAACCTTACTTTTGATGATATCATTTAGCTACCAATCTGGTTTCATCTACTTTTTGAAGATCCATTTGCGACCAAGCGGTTTTATTCTAGGGGGGAGATCAACTATTTCTCAAGTTTTATTACTTAGAATTGAATTAATTTCACTTTTGATTGGTTCTTTCCAACATGAAGGTTCAGAAAATGACATTGCTTCTTGTATGTTTGATGTTCGTGTTCTAACATGTATGTTAGAAAATCTGAACCAAACGTCTTAGACGTTCTTTCTCTTACGCTTCTTCTTGGTTCAACTTCCTAAATTTCACGATGAGTTTCATCGTCATATGGCTTGCTTGATTCTTCTCTTGTCCTTTTAGGGACATAATTTCCTTAATTCCTTTTGTGCGGAAACATATCTTCAAAGAATGAGGCATCTCGAGACTATATGATTGTATTGACATTAATATATGCTTTATCAGACTTGAATACCAAAAATCTGCGGGCACTACTATTTTGGTCTGGCCCTAGATAGTAACAGTCTATAGTTTTTGTTCCAAGTTTGACTTTCTTGAGAGGCGGAACTGGAACTTTTGCCAGGCACCTCATACTTTATGGTATTTGAAACTTGGTATGTGTCCTTTCCATAACTCATATGGAATTGTTCCTGTTTTATTGTGAGGAACCTCATTTAATATGTGAATAGACATATTTAAGGCTTTCCCCCACAAGTTCGTCAGTAGACCAGAGGTCAATAGCTGTGACGGTCCAGATTTTCGCGTTCAAAAATCGGCACCCGTACTTCACTTGTACTCGAATGCCGCAGATTCAAATGTTCAGTCCGATTCATTGGAGCTTATAACACATTAAGTATAACAACACAACGGAAGAAATGAACAATATCATTGATATACAATATCTAATACAATAATTTATACAAATGACTATCAAAATATCAAAGATAGATACAAGACAATAACAGAGATAACAGCAGCGGAAAGACAATGTCTTCAATGCCAAACTCCAAAAACTCCATCTCCAATCCAAAGCTAGCTCGAACCATCATCATCGATGACTTAAGCAAGGTCAGTCATCCAAAGACTGAAGAAGATTTCCAAAGACTGAAAGCTACCGAATCTACACCTACTATTTGATTATTTGAAAAACCCAACTCTAGACTGTCCGTGTGGAAAATTGTGGGCACCCAGAGTTTAGGAAGGGAACAATAAACTCCGGGTCAGTCATGGGACTGGTATGAGCAAACAAAAACAGTTTTCTTTAAAATAAAAAACAAAAGAATTTTAACACATTGAAATACGCAATGCTTTTTGAAAAATGAAACTGCCATAAGACCTCCCTCCACACACACAATGCAAGCGCACACTTGGAGGAGATTTCTCCTTGTGACGGTCAAAAATGCTTGGTACACGAAAATCATTTGATATTATTATTAGTGCATAGTGCATAAAATATTTCGAAAGTATAATATTAATATTAGCCAACATACCATATTTCGTTGTATGCCTACTATAACTACCATGTTCAGTAGCAGGTTACCGCCTTATTCCATGGCAGGTTATACAACTAAAATCGTACAAAGCGCATATCGTTTCTTTGGATTTTCAACAAATGGTCAGGCTAAGAAACTTCCTTATCAAAATGGGTACGCCTCTGAAAGGACTCCCCGAGAACCTAACCAGATCTCTGCTAAGACAAGGCCGACGCTACCTCACGCTTTAACCAAGCTATAACATAGGTAACTACCACACAAGTATGTCATCCCCGGTCGTTACCGACCTTTATCAGAGGCTTCGATACCAACAACCACAAAGCAATAAGTTTGTAGCAACCACATGGGTTAAATATCTTGGCTCCATACCATGATATCACCTTTTATCCAGAAGGAAATGGAAATACCCTAGGGGAGCGACCTGTAAAAACCTTGCTGCATCTTTCCTATTTCGACCATTTCCGGGGTGTGGGTCCTGATGCAATCTCGTCCACAAAGCTACACTATTCCACAAAGCCATGCTTGATCAGTAGCACTTCGCATGCCACACACCAAATTGGGAATGTATCACTAGTAACCATCAACTACATAACCTCTGTGCTCGTATGTCTCAGAGAAGGGTGTCAAGCTAAGAGAATAAATCTCCGCCAGCAAACAGAAATGTATTTGATAGAAACCAGCTTTACATCTCAAAGTTTAATGTCAGACATACATCCATACAAGTCTGTTTCGGGTTCGAACAGAACCGAAGGCACTTCACAAAGAAGCCCTTGCAAATCCGGATAATCCCTAATCACGTCCGGACTTCCCATCACAAAGGGTGATCAAATCTCTATACTGGGGATCAGCCGGTGCAGAGACATTCGACGAGTTATCCTTTCATTTTCGAAAATATCCAGTCTTCACCACCGGTCTTCAAATGGAATCCATAACGTCGTATCATTATTCGAAATGGGTTATATGACACAAGGTCGCCTCCCGACTAAACCGAATAATGAGCGCAATACTTAAAAAACATATGGATATGGGATTTCAGTTAAGTCACAACTTAAAATCCAAAACCTTTCCTCAAATGCTTTAAACAAATCACCATTTACAAATCTTTAAACAAAAAGATTTACTTCACAAAGTTCATCCATTTTTCACAAAGATTCATTTACGGCTTTTCAAAACGATTTCCTTTTCAAATTGGATTAACTCATCCAATTATTTAAATCAAAGACTCAATTCATATCTTTCCAAACCATTTCCAAAGATTCGTAGCTTCCAGAAACAATTTCAAATCTTCTATAAGATGCACCTTTTAAATCTTCTTCAATTTCAAAACAAAGTTTAATAATCTTTCACAAGATTAATTCGCAGCTTTCCAAACTATTTACGATTTAAATCTTTTTAAGTAAAAGATACATTTCGGTTCAACAATAAGATTTACCAAATCTTTAAGATAGCTTTCAAAACTATTTCATTTCAAACTTGAAATATTTTTAACACAATTTGGAAATCCTTCTTTACATAAAAGCTATTATTATTTGAAAACAAATAGTTTTCATTTCGGAAAAATCCGATTATATTTGCACGAGTTAAAGCCCTTTAATTCTAAAACTTGGGTTAAATACAAATTCCCGAAACAATGCATTTAAAATGGTTTTAAAACACATTTATAAATTGTATAACCTTTTAAAATCATAATTTCCAAACATGGAATTCAATTTCAAAATTTGAATTAATTCAAATCAAATATTTAAATTTCAAAACTTTATCAAGTTATTCAAAATAACTTTAATCTTTAAAATCCCTTTTCAAAAGCTTTTCATATTTAATCCAATTTCATTTCCAAAACCATTTTGGATTTAAAATTCAATTTTAAAATCATTTAAAAAATCCATGACTTAACCAATTTCCTCGTGCAATCCATATTTGTGTGTGTAAGGTGAAGTCCAGGGGTTTTACACAATAATGCAACATCAACAATCATCACATGTTCAAACACAGTAATATAGATAAGCAGTATATTCATATGCTTATCCTCATTCACAGATCACAGATATATAAATTATCACAGATAAATAAATTACATTCACCACGGCTTGAATTAAAACACTTCAAATGACAAAACATCACACAGTAGAGATATCAAACAATTCACAGCATTCAATAGATTATAGTCATCCACAAGGAATATAAATTGATCACCTGATTAATTGAAACCAGATTAATTACTAACCCAGGTTAATTAATCAATTATAAATTAATTAACTTTAAATTATTAATTTTTCAACCTTAATTAATAATTAATTTTTTTAATCATTAATAATTAGCCCTTAATTATTAAAGAATTCCTTAATTAGTTATCCTTAATAACTTAATTAACAAATTAATTAACCCTTAATTACTTACCATTTTATTAATTATTCTCAATTAATTATAATAAGTAATTATCCCTAATTACTTAATTAATTTTAATCATTAATTAATTAACTTTAATTAATCACCCTATTAATTATATCAAGTAATTAACCACTTAATCACCTTTATTAATTAACCTTTAATAATACTTTAGTAAATAAATTAATCTTTAATCATTAAATAATTAACCTTTAATTAAATAAATTTCCCCAAATTAATTAATTATCCTCAAATTAATTTCTTTAATTAATTTAATTAATTAATTATTCTTTAATAAATTATTCATTAAATCATTTGATTTATCAAAACTTTAATCCTAAATTAATTAACTTTAATTACTTTCATTAATAAATCTTTATTTATTAATTGTCCTTTTTTGTGATCACACAAAGTAATTACCTTTTTATTTCATTAAATAATTAATTTTATTAAGTTAATTACTTGCATTAATAAAATCACCCTTAAAATTAATTACATTTAATTATTATCCCAATATGATTACTCAAAACCCAAAATAATTTTGAACATTTCAAAATTCAATCTTTAAAATCATTTGAAACTTTGTAAGGAATTTGGTTACTATTTCTTTTAAATTTTTGAAAACTTATCAATTCAACTGCATAATTACTCTAATTTATAATTACCTTTTTATAAAAAACAATTTAAAACAATTTAAATCCTCAAAACTTGTTCAAACTTGTTAACCATTTTAAACCTTGTATCTTTTCTTTAAGTTTATAACTTTGAATTTTTCCTTGCTTTTAATAAAACCTGCTTGCTTTCTTTCTTTACAAATCGGGTAACTCAACATATTAAAATCCGAGTCCATCACCAGAAAAACATGACAAAACACCCGAGTCATTCGCAAGCGACTCACGAACCAACCCACTTCGAGGCAAACCCATCATCTACTTCGATTTTGACCTCGAGAACAACTACTTCTTCTCCAATTTCGAAAAACTGTCGGACATCAATGTGCACGGTGCACTTGTACAATCACTCCGACCACCATAGATCGACGTCGCGACTCCTGACAAGTCAACGACGACCTTGCCCACTCTCTCGATCATCCAGATTTGCGCTATTGATCAACAATTAAAAACAAGTCATTCGAACCAAAAAACTGGAACGACCCTGATCGGAGAAATCCTCAATTGTCGACGATCCAAATCTTGAAAACCCTTGTCGCCCCCATCAGAGGTTTGTCACGCCGCCACATTTCTAACCCTCACATGCGATCTGTTCCGATGCCCCAACACATCGATGTGACTTCGCAAACCCAGACAACCAAAACTGTACACGAAACCCTAAATCATGGTCGTGCCATTGCATCGATCATCTAAAGATTTAGCAACCATTTTTCTAGTAAACTCCACCGCCTGATCTTCCCTTGACATCAATCCCGAAGCTTGATTTCCGGTTGATCATCGAGAATTGGCGAAAAATGTGTTTCAGCTCAACTCCCAAATGCTCGACAATTATACCCTTATAAATTATGAAATGAATTTCGAAATTCCTATTTTTGAAATACGAATAAGTTCATATGATCAAAGTTTGAAATTTCCAAAATCAAAACTTCGATTTGATTCACTTATCACTAATATTCCTGGTTTCCAGCAATCCTACTCATCTATTTTACTTAATAATATTTTTGAAAATGATGTTATATTGATACAAACATATCTTCTTTAAAGGCCATAGCTTGAATTCAATTGAATATGTGGATATGAATTTATTTATAGATTTTGGGTCCCGTTATTCTTAGACAGAGGAAATGAATATGCACAGAAGCTCATATCTACACAGGCATCTGATATATACAACATGCAACCACAACCAATATTCAAATAAACATATTCACACCATATTCATGCTTCAATCATCTATCTCATCAAATTAAAATCTAGCCATATTAAAGTCAAAAGGGTAAGGTTTGCTCACCTAATCCCAGAGAACAGAGAACCAAAGCCCGGAAAAAGAATTCTGAAAGTGTTTTGAAAATTTGAATCTTATCTGCCATTTGATCCTAGTTTACTTGCATGTATATTGAGTTGAACCTTTAACTTGCTTTAATCTTTGAAACCTGTTTGCTTCAAAATTATCTCAGGCCTTTGAACCAAGTTGCTTGCTTTACTGTTTAAGCTGAGTTGTTGATTTTTCCAGGTTTTGAAAACTGTTTTAAATACTTCGGTTTGATTCTTCTTTGCCTTGAAACTGATTTGTTTCTTTATGTTTGAATTAGTTGCTTCAGGTGGATGTTTGAATCTAGTTGAAAGAGTTGTTCAGGTTGTAGCTTTGATTTTTTTTTCTTTGATCAATGTTTTGTTTTTGCACTGCTTTTGATCTTTGTTTCAGATTTTAGATTGAAGATGGATTTGAATTTTGGTTTTCTCAGATTTGAGAAGAAAAATGAAAATAGCCTGATTACTTTTTTTCTTTTTCTATGCATGTTTTCTAATTTCAAAAAAAGAAATTTATCTTTTGCCACTTGTTTATTAAACTAACACTTGTACCTTTGCATGCTAAAGTAAGCTTGCATTTGTTATCATATGTAAAATTCATTTTACAAATGTCAAAATGTATATATTTTGTGTTTATATCCTTCTTCAATTTATTTTATCATTTTGTTTTTGAACCATTAAGCATTTATATTTTCATATCCTAACTTATGTTTATATTAACATGGGTGTATGTATTTTAAACTTTAACTTTCAAAATATACATTCACATCAAAGCTTTGTATTTATTTATCAACTATATTTATGAACTATGATTTTATAAATATTTATCTCATGCATAAATACAAACCATTTTCTTTTCAAAAGAGATACACACACACACACATACATATATGTTAGTTTAAAGCTTTTACTAATTCTTGCTTTAGATTTGCATTCATACATTTTAATTACTTATATTCATATCAATTTAAAGAAAAATTGATTTTAAAACTAATTATATCTTAACAAATAAACACACATATTCATTATTAATACTTATATAACTTTATAAAAGAAAGATGATTTGGAAATCAATTATACACAAATATATAATCTTAAACAATTTTTTTCAACCAATATATACATATATATACACTAAAATTAGAAAACAAATGTTCATTACTTCTAAAATATAGAGTTTCCGAATCCAATTTATTTTCAAAATATCTACATTTGAATTCCCAAATTAAATTCTTTATTTACTATCTATTCAAACACATCTTTTATATTTGTTTTGGAAATACTTACAACAATTTCACAATTTTATCCAAAAATTGTATTAAATTACAAAATAAATTTTGGCTAAAATTCGGGAATGTTGCAGATTCCCACCCTTTAGAAAATTTCGTCCTTGAAATTTGAAAGCAGGGAGACCACAAAGCACAGATGAAAGATAGAGAAATATCTTTCCGGATCAAACTGAATATCTATTCTGCATTTGGCTTACCAAATCAGAATATCACTAATAGATATGAGAACGAATCTATTTAATACTTCACAAAATACTCGGGTCATCCAGTCTACAAAATATGCAAGGGCATCGATTAGTTCGAAGGGATAACTAATCGTTCGTAGAATATATCGAGACCCAGACAGTAGATATATGGATTTGATCTTCAATAATTCTCAAATACTAGGTATGGATGCCAAACTCAAGTCAGAATACCCCAAAATTTACACCAACTTGTCCCTCATCGGACTTTGATTCTCACAAGAAATTGCAATAGAACTTCAAATTTGGTTTTAACCGAATTCGTTTTATTGATACAAATCAATTTTAACTTTATATTTTAGTAATCAATTTATTTCAAATAATATCTCAAATTCATTAAAATTAAAACGGAAAGCTGATAAGAATCCAATGAAGAGAATACGAATTAAGAACCTATCTATAACGATTCACAGAGCCACCACACCAAAGCTTCTCCCTCGAGCTTCCACGAAGGAATCTAAGAATCGAAATTGAATAAAAGAAAATTTATAGAGAAAAGATTGTTCCCACTGTTGCAGGGTATTGACCATTTGTGGTGGTACTCCCATGTCCCCTGTCTCGTCCTCTTCTTGCGCTCTATCAGTGGATAGTAAGAGAATTTATTGAGGCCTACAGATGGATATCTTAGGGATATACTCATTCTAGGTATTCCTAACCCTATCTCTAATGAGTTATCTAATGTGTTATACTCCTGAGCTAAAGTTTCAACCTTCGGCTCTGATACCAAAATGTCACGGTCTAGGCATTTGGCTGTCCGACAGTGGGTAACCCCCCACCGTGGCACGACACTGATACCCCTGGACTTGCTTTTACGGCCAGCCTTTCGATTGTCCTCCCTAACCGGCTAACCAACCCCTCGCAGGGGACGTGTTGGGGCAAGAGTCTCCTGCTCACCACCAAATAAAAAGCGAGAACCCTCCATCACGCTGTACCTAACAGAGCAAACCAGGTCAATCATCCAAAGACTGAAGAAGATTCCCAAAGACTGAAAGCTACCGAATCTACACCTACTATTTGATTATCTGAAAAACCTAACTCTAGACGGCCCGAGTGGAAAATTATGGGCACCCAGAGTTTAGGAAGGGAACAATAAACTCCGGGTCAGTCATGGGACTGGTATGAGCAAACAAAAAACAGTTTTCTTTAAAATAAACAACAAAAGAATTTTAAAACATTAAAATACACAATGCTTTTTGGAAAATGAAACTGTCATAAGGCCTCCCGCCACACACACAATGCAAGAGCACACTTAGAGGATATTTCTCCTTATGTCCGTCAAAAATGCTTGATACAAGAAAACCATTTGATATTATTATTAGTGCGTAGTGCAGAAAAAATTTCGAAAGTATAATATTTATCTTAACCAGCATACCACATTTCGTCGTATGCCTACTATAACTATGATGTTCAGTAGCAGGTTACCGCCACATTTCATGGCAGGTTATACAATAAAACCGTACCAGGCGCGTATTGTTTCTTTGGATTTCCAAAAAATGGTCAGGCTAAGGAACTTCCTTACCGAAATAGGTAGGCCTCTGGAAGGACTCCTCAAGAACCTAACCGGATCTCTGCTAACACAAGGCTGACGCTACCTCATGCTTTAACCAAGCTATAACATAGGTAACTACCACAAAAGTATGCCATCCTCGGTCGTTACCGACCTTTATCCGAGGCCTCGATGCCAACAACCACAAAGCAATAAGTTTGTAGCAACCACATAGGTTAATTATCTAGGCTCCGTACCATGATATCACCTTTTATTCAGAAGGAAATGGACATACCCTAGGCGCGCGACCCCTAAAAACCTTGCTACCTCTTTCCTGTTTCGACCATTTCCGGGGTGTGAGGTCCTGATGCAGTCCCGTCCACAAAGCTACGCTTTTCCACAAAGTCATGCTTCAATCAACAAATGATCAGCAACACTTTGCATGCCACATCACCAAATTGGGAATGTATCACTAGTAACCATCGACTACATAACCTTTGAGCTCGTACGTCTCAGAGAAGAGTGTTAAGCTAAGAGAATAAATATACGCCACCAAACAGAAATGTATTTGATAGAAACCAGCTTTACATCTCAAAGTGTAATGTCATACATACATCCATACAAGTCTGTTCCGGGTTAGAACAGAACCGAAGGCACTTCACAAAGAAGCCCTTGCAAATTTGGATAATCCCTAATCACGTCCGGACTTTCCATCACAAAGGGTGATCAAATCTCTATACCGAGGATCAACCGGTGTAGAGATATTCGATGAGTTATCCTTTCGCTTTCGGAAATATCCGGTCTTCACCACCAGTCTTCAAATGCAATCCATAATGTCGTATCATTGTTCAAAATGGGTTATATGACACAAGGTCCTCTCCTGGCTAAACCGAAAAATGAGCGAAATACTTAAAAAACATATGGATATGGGATTTCAGTTAAGTCACAACTTAAAATCCAAAACCTTTCCTCAAATGCTTTAAACAAATCACCATTTACAAATCTTTAAACAAAAAGATTTACTTCACAAAGTTCACCCATTTTTCACAAAGATTCATTTACAACTTTTCAAAATAATTTCCTTTTCAAATTGGATTAATTCATCCAATCATTCAAATCAAAGACTCAATTCATATCTTTCCAAACCATTTCCAAAGATTCATAGCTTCCAGAAACAATTTCAAATCTTCTATAAGATATACCTTTTAAATCTTCTTCAATTTCAAAACAAAGTTTAATAATCTTTCACAAGATTAATTCACAGCTTTCCAAACTATTTATGATTCAAATCTTTTTAAGTAAAAGATCCATTTCAGTTCAACAACAAGATTTACCAAATCTTTAAGATAGCTTTCAAAACTATTCCATTTCAAACTTGAAATCTTTTCAGCACAATTTGGAAATCCTTCTTTACATAAAAGCTATTATTACTTGAAAATATATAGTTTTCATTTTTGGAAAAATTCGATTATATTTGCACGAGTTAAAGCCCTTTAAGTCTAAAACTTGGGTTAAATTTAAATTCCCGAAACAATGCTTTTAAAATGGTTTAAAAAACACATTTATAAATTGTATAACCTTTTTAAATCATGATTTCCAAACATGGAATTCAATTTCAAAAATTGAGTTCAAATTCAAATCAAATATTTAAATTTCAAAACTTTATCAAGTTATTTAAAATAACTTAACCTTTAAAATCCCTTTTCAAAAGCTTTTCATTTTTAATCCAATTTCATTTCCAAAACCATTTTGGATCCAAAATTCAATTTAAAATCACTTCAAAAATCTGTGACTTAACCAATTTCCCCGTGCAACCTATATTTGTGTGTGTAAGGTAAAGTCCAGAGGTTTTACATAGTAGTGCAACATCAACAATCATCACAGGTTCGAACACAGAAATATAGATAAGCAGTATATTCCTGTAACGCTTATCCTCATTCACGGATCATATATAAATAATTTATCACAGATAAATAAACTACATTCATCACAGCTTGAATTAAAACAATTCAAATCACAAAGCATCATACAGTAGAGATATCAAACAATTCACAGCATTCAATAGAATATAGTCATCCACAAGGAATATAAATAGATCACATGATTAATTGAAACTAGATTAATCACTAACCCAGGTTAATTAATCAATTATAAATTAATTAACTTTAAATTATTAATTGTTCAACCTTAATTAATAATTTAAAAAATTTAATCATTAATAATTAACCATTAATTATTAAAGAATTCCTTAATTAGTTATCCTGAATAACTTAATTAACAAATTAATTAACCCTTAATTAATTACCATTTTATTAATTATTCTCAATTAATTGTAATAAGTAATTATCCCTAATTACTCAATTAACTTTAATCATTAATTAATTACTTTAATTAATCACCCTATTAATTATATCAAGTAATTAACCCTTTAATCACCTTTATTAATTAACCTTTAATAATACTTTAATAAATAAATGAATCTTTAATCATTAAATAATTAACCTTTAATTAAATAAATTTCACCCAAATTAATTAATTATCCTCAAATTAATTTCTTTAATTAATTATTTTAATTAATTAATTATTCTTTAATAAATTATTCATTAAATCATTTGATTTATCAAAACTTTAATATAAATTAATTAACTTTAATTACTTTCATTAATAAATCTTTGTTAATTAATTGTCCTTTATTGTGATCACACAAAGTATTCACCTTTTTATTTCATTAAATAATTAATTTTATTAAGTTAATTACTTGCATTAATAAAATCACCCTTAAATTAATTACATTTAATTATTATCCCAATACGATTACTCAAAACCCAAAATAATTTTGAACATTTCAAAATTCAGTCTTTAAAATCATTTGAAACTTTGTCAAGGAATTTGGTTACTATTTCTTTTAAATTTTTGAAAACTTATTAATTCAACTGCATAATTACTCTAATTTATAATTACCTTTTTTTTTAAAAAAAGTTTAAAACCCTCAAAACTTCTTCAGACTTGTTAACCATTTTAAACCTTGTATCTTTTCTTTAAGTTTAAAACTTTGAATTTTTCCTTGCTTTTAATAAAACATGCTTACTTTCTTTCTTTACAAACCAGGTAACTCAACATAGTAAAACCCGAGTCCATCACCAGAAAAATACGACCAAACACCCGAGTCATCCGCAAGCGACTCACGAACCTAACCAACTTCGAGGCAAACCAATCATCTACTTCGAATTTGACTTCAAGAACAACAACTACTTCTCTAATTTCGAAAAACTGTCAGACATAAATGTGCACGGTGCACATGTACAATTACTCCGACCACCATAGATCGACGTCGCGACTCCTGACAAGTCAACGACGACCTTGCCCACCACTCTTTCGATCATCCAGATTTTCGCTATCGATCAACAATCAAAAACAAGTCATTCGAACCAAAAAAACTGGAACGACCCTGATCGGAGAAATCCTCAATTGCCGACGATCCAAATCTTGAAAACCCTTGTCGCCCCATCAGAGGTTCGTCACGCTGCCACATTTCTAGCCCCCCACATGCGATCTGTTCCGATGCCACAACGATGTCGATGTGACTTCGCAAACCCAGACAACCCAAACTGTACACGAAACCCTAAATCATGGTCGTGCCATTGCATCGATCATCTAAAAATTTAGCAACTATTTTTCTGGTAAACTCCACCGCCTGATCTTCCCTTGACATCGATCCCGAAGCTCGATTTTCGGTTGATCATCGAGAATTGGCGAAAAGCGTGTTTCAGTTCAACTCCCAAATGCTCGAAATTATACCCATATAAATTATGAAATGAATTTCTAAATTCCTATTTTTGAAATACGAATAAGTTCATATGATCAAAGTGTGAAATTTCCAAAATCAAAACTTCGACTTGAATTCACTTATCACTGGTATTCCTGGTTTTCAGCAATCCTACTCATCTATTTTACTTAATAATATATTTAAAAATGATGTTATATTGATACAAACATATCTTCCTTAAAGGCCATAGCTTGAATTCAACTGAATATGAGGATATGAATTTATTTATAGATTTTGAGTCCTGTTATTCTTAGACAGAGGAAATGAATATGCATAGAAGCTCATATCTACACAGGCATCTGATATGTACAACATGCAACTACAACCAATATTCAAATAAACATATTCACACCATATTCATGCTTCAATCATCTATCTCATCAAATTAAAATATAGCCATATTAAAGTCAAAAGGGTAAGGTTTGCTCACCTACTCCCAGAGAAAAGAGAACCAAAGCCTCGAAAAAGGATTCTGGAAGTGTTTTGAAAATTCGAATCTCATCTGCCATTTGATCCTCATTTAGTTTCCTGTATATTAAGTTGAACCTTTAACTTGCTGTAATCTATGATTCCTGTTTGCTTCAGAATTATCTCAGGCCTTTGAATCAGGTTGCTTGCTTTACTGTTTAAGCTGAGTTTTTGATTTTTCCAGGTTTTGAAAACTTTTTTAAATACATCAGTTTGATTCTTCTTTGCCTTGAAACTGATCATTTCTTGATGTTTGAATTAGTTGCTTCAAGTGGATGTTTGAATCCAGTTGAAAGAGTTGTTCAGGTTGTAGCTTTGATTTTTTTTCTTTGATCAATGTTTTGTTTTTTCTCTGGTTTTGATCTTTGTTTCAGATTTTAGATTGAAGATGGATTTGAATTTTGGTTTTCTCAGATTGAGAAGAAAAATGAAAATAGCCAGATTACTTTTTTTTTCTTCCTCTATGCATGTTTTCTATTTTCAAAAAAAGCAATTTATCTTTTGCCACTTGTTTATTAAACTAACACTTGTACCTTTACATGCTAAAGTAAGCTTAAATTTGTTATCATGTGTAAAATTCATTTTACAAATGTCAAGATGTATATATTTTGTGTTTATATCCTTACTTCAATTTATTTTATCAATTTTGTTTTTAAACCTTTAAGCATTTATATTTTCATATCCTAACATATGTTTATATTGACATGGGTGTATGTATTTTAAACTTTATACTTTCAAAATATACTTCACATCAAAGCTTTGTATTTATTTATCTACTATATTTATGAACTATGATTTTATAAATATTTATCTCATGTATATATACAAACCATTTTCTTTTCAAAAGATATATACATACATACATACATAAATATATCTAAGTTTAAAGCTTTTACTAATTGTTGATTTACATTTGCATTCATACATTTTAATTACTTATATTTATATCAATTTAAAGAAAAATAGATTTTAAAACTAATTATATTTTAATAAATAAACACACATATTCATTATTAATACTTATATAACTTTATAAAAGAAAGATGATTTGGAGATCAATTATACACAAATATATAATCTTAAACAATTTTTTTCAATCAATATATACATATATACACTAAAATTAGAAAAAAAATGTTCATTACTTCTAAAATATAGAGTTTCCAAATTCAATTTATTTTCAAAATATCTACATTTGAATTCCCAAATTAAATTCTTTATTTACTGTCTATTCAAACACATCTTTTATATTTGTTTTGGAAATACTTACAATAATTTCACAATTTTATCCAAAAATTGTATTAAATTACAAAATAAATTTTAGCTAAAATCCGGGAATGTTACAATAGCATTTCTTTTATCATATCTTTTAATGTTCTATTCTTTTTCTCGGCAATACCATTTTGTTGCGGTGAATATGGAGCTGTTGTTTGATGAATTATACCAGTATCTGCACAGAATTGTCCAAATGGTGATTCATATTCTCAACCTCGATTAGATCTCAATATCTTGATCTTTTTATTTAACCGATATTCTACTTTAGTTTTATATTTTATAAACGATGTAATTGCTTCATCTTTATTATTCAAAAGATATACATAGCAATATCATGTATAGTCATCAATAAAAGTGATAAAGTACCGTTTTCCACCTCTTGTAGGTAGTGATTTAAAATCACATAAATCAGTGTGAACCAAACCTAGTGGTTCTGTACTTATATCAATAGTATGAAATGGTTTTTTAACCAATTTTTCTTCTACACGTGTCTCACATTTGTAATTTTTATCTATTGGAATTTAGGAATTAATCCTAAGTTTGCTAAATTTTTTCATTTTTCGAAAATTTATGCGCCCTACTCTATCATGCCATAGTAAAATTTCATGCTCAGCCAAATAAGGAACTTCCTTTATATTAATAGCACAATCAGAATACATGGTTTTATAGCCAACTACGGCTACATTTGCCTTAAATAGGCCATCAAATAAATAACCCCTTCCCATATAAATTCCATCCTTAGGCAGAACTACTTTATCTGACTCGAAGACCAGGCGGAAGCCTTTCCTTGAGAGCACAGGTCCAGAGATAAGGTTCTTGCGGATATCCGAAACATGAAGAACTTCACTTAGTGTCATAGTTTTTCCAAATGTAAATTTGACAACGACGGTGCCGTTACCTTCGATCATGGAAACTGCAGAACTAACCATGTAGAGTTTTTTTTCCTGATCGTATTTCTTGTAAGTGGAGAATATAGATACTTAACAGATATAACGAGTAGCGCCTGTGTCTACTTACCACCGTTCAAGGTTTTTTTAAGTTGCATTCTGAAAAAACTCTTGAAAATTTCATCTCCTCAATGGTTGAACTCAAATTTTCCACTATATTTGCCATCGATTTGTCATTCGTCTTCTTGTGCCTGCAATCTTTAGCTGCATGCCCAGTCATTCCGTAGATCCAACATTCGCCTTTGAACTTCTTGGTTTGTTTATCTTTGGATTGATTATCTGGTGTCTTTCTCTTTTTATTTTTGTTGTTGAAGTGTCCTTCCTTCTTTGACACTTCTGTAACAAGTACCTCTTCGCCTTTGGGTTGTGTTATTCCACGATTATCTACCTCAATTTTTAATCTGACAATGAGACCTTCTAAGAAAATATCATTTTTCTTATGTTTCAAATAGTTGCAGCAGTCTCTCCAGGATGGTGGTAATTTTCCTATTATTGCTTCGATAAGGAATGATTCTCCAACTTGATGTCCTTCTGCTTCAAGTTCATGAATTATAAGTTGGAGTTCCTGCACTTGACTAGTTATGGATTTTGAATCCACCATTTTGTATTTCATAAATTTATCTACTATGAACTTCTTTAAACTGACATTCTGCATCTTGTATTTATTTGCAAGTGCAGTCCATAGGGATTTTGCTGTCTGGTGTGGCTGACAGTTCAGAATGTAATTTCAGCACAAGAAGTTTGAATGCTTCCATGAGTCAATTTCGAGAAAAATAGCTACGTCTTTATCTCTAGTTTGTCCGTCTTAAGGCTTTGGTTCATCCTTCTCAATGCACTTCTGTAGCTCTAACATGGTGAGATAAAACAACATTTGATTTTTCCATGTTATAAAGTCATCACCATCTCCTTAAAACGGATCAGGCCTGTTGTGGGTAGCACTTTTTGCTGATAGTTCAACTGTCGTCATCTCTGTTTTAGTGAAAATAGGAAAGTCGTAAAATGTCATATGATCGGTATACCAAAACAGAGACCACTATGTTATAACAAGTTTACAAATCAGATTCCACTACTTTGGAATTCTATATTAGTTATTTTGAACAATAACTATGTTGTAATTAATTTACAAGAACAAACTATAGCAATCACAACAACAAATTGTTATATTAAACTATAGCGATAAACAAGCGTTGTGCTACTTTTTAGAAACAACATAACGTTGAAACGGAAAGATTACAGAATGATATATACAAATATATAAGTAAATAGAAATCTAACCGAACGAAGAAGGAAAAGGAGAAAATTTTGGAGTTATCTACTGATCTGGTTTCCTTCTCCTTTTATAGGCTAATTACCAACGGTTATGTTTGTTGGGGACAGTTGCATCTCTTCGTCCGTAACGGTCCAAAAACTATCGCGGTTTGCAACAGTCTCCTCTCTTTATTTGCAATGGCCAAGAACTGTCGCGTTTCTTCATTTGCAACGGCCAGGAACAGCTTCGCAACGCTTACTTTGAAAAGACGCTTCCAATCCACTAGTCGCTTTTATTTGAATATTTATACAGTAGAAAACTGTTTACTTCTGTGCAGCAAAAATATAATACGGTCCATTCTTATTGCACCCGTACCCGGTTCGGTACGGGCGGGCGATGCGTGTGTGTTTGTTCATGGCCATATAGGTCCTCATCCTCGCATAAAATTACCTGACTCTGGGTAAATATAGGTTTGAGGAAAGTAGTATATATGCATGAATATTAACATATTTTTGACAATGTGGGACAATATCTCATTCACTATATAAGGGTCTATAAGATGTAGTATACACAACTATTTGATCTCGGGCTATTTTTGATTTTGGAGTTGCAAAAAAGTAGGCATAAGCGCGAAGTGATTTAAGCTTATGCACGCATAAATTTGAGGTGGAAAAAAACCGATCACATAGATTTTGGTGATTTTAACTTGAATTTTCCCATGTATTCCGCTAGAGTGAACATATTGAAAGAACAGATGATGGCTTGTTTTCATCTACAAGTTGCGTAGCTTACATGTAGTGCTTTGAGTGTTGCGCTGGCTACTTTTCTGTCTTAGGTATTTAGTTTATTTAAAATGGCTAAAAATACACACGATGACATTTTTGGGGACAAACCGTATTCCATGTAAGATGACACCGAGACGTAGGTGTATAACTTATTCTCATACATGATCAATGAGCTTGAACGCATACATGATGTATAAATAATATCTCTGAAAAGATATTTATGGTTTGCCGCGTTAATAACCATTGTTGTTTTTATAACATGATATTCAAAAAATATGGACGTAATTTGTTAGTTGTGGGTACGAAGGACTTGAACTCTATTTTAAAAGACATTTTCAAGTCAATGGTTTGAATGCTTTTAGGGATTATTGATTTAAATTCTCTTTAATGTGTAGTAATTCTATTTACACATCGATCTTTCTTTTCTCGTGTTGTAATAAAAAACAGTTATCCCTAAAATGAGTTATACATTTTAAAATTGGGTAATTTGGTCGAACCTTTTAAAATTTGACAATACTTGATCAGTGAAGAAAAATGATCAAATTGTGGGTTATAAATAAAGAACTTCAAGTTCAAACGAATGGATTAAAGAATTCAAATGAATAGTGTGAAAATTGAATAAAAAGATAAATAAATGTATTTTTGGCGATTGGATAAAACGGCTTTTTTTTCCTTTATTATTTCTTTAGGAGCAGTAATACTGGAGAATGGAAGGCGAAAATAGATTTTTTTAGTAGTAATACTAGAGGATGAAAGGTCAAAGTAGGGTGCATATAATACCTAAATAAAGTATATACTCATATTTCTTCGTTTTTTCGATAGTTACATGGCTGTCTAAATGCTTTCTAAGATCACATGATAATGTATTTACTCCAAAAGGCTTGATTTCCCATTCCTTGATTCCTCATATAACGAGTCCCTATAATATTATTTTGTGACAGTTGCGCATCGGATTTCTTGGTTTTTGCCATGGAAATATAACTGGGAAAGAGAAGAGCAAACAAGAAAAGAGAAACGGAAGATTTTGAAAAGAAAAATACAAGAAGATGAAGAATTGCGGAAGAATAATGTTTTCTGTTATATTCAAAGTATTAGTGTATCTGTGGTACATATACACATTCACACAATTGGGCCTCAACAACACATACACATATCCATCCCATTAACAACTAAATGCATACAACATGTTTGATTAACTGACTTATACAGCAGCAATGAGGTTTATTTTCGAACAGGAAGCTTGATGATCATTGATGGCTTCTCTGAAGCACTTTGGAGGCGAGGCCTGTCACAACTGCCCCTCTCTTCAATTTTTGACCTTGTCTCAAGGTCAAAAGCCGGAAAGCGAGCTACTAACTTCCAGTAATCCTCCCATGTGGCTTCTTCAATCGGTTGTTGTTTCCACTTCACTAAAACTTCAGTTATAGTGCCGCGAGGTGATTGAGCTGGTCTCCGAGCAAGAATCTTTTCAGGTTCAGCTATTATCTCCAACGTAGAGGTAGGTAAGTCTTCTTGTATAATGATATTAGTACCCACTTTTTGCTTAAGTTGCGAAACATGAAACACTGGATGGATATTAGCTGTTGGCGGCAGATTCAACTTATAAGCCACTGAACTGATTTTCTGTACGATTTCATATGGTCCATAAAATTTTGGTGACAGCTTTGTGGTTTTTTGATTACTGACAGATAATTGCCTATATGGCTGCAATCGAAGAAACACCCAATCCCCAATTTGGAATTGTCTTTCAGTCCTATGGACATCAGCATTTTTCTTCATTCTCTCCTTAGCTTTAGCAATACTGTCCTTCAAAAGTTGTAATGCTATATCTCTTGCATATAGTTCTTCTTCTACTGCTTGCACTTTTGCTGATTTTGGAACATAAGATAGTAGAGTAGGGGGTTGTCTACCATAAAGTGCTTCAAATGGTGTTGTTTGAATAGGTAGTTTCCAAGTAGTATTGTACCAGAACTCAGCAAGACTCAACCATTTAACCCATTCATGTGGTTTGTGACCGCAAAAACATCTCAAGTAACATTCCACTGCCTTATTAGTAATCTCTGTTTGTCCATCTGATTGTGGATGGTAAGAAGAACTCATGGCTAATGAACACCCTTGTAACTTGAACAACTCAGACCAGAAGTTGCTAGTGAAAATTGAATCTCTATCACTTACAATAGATTTGGGCAGTCCATGCAATTTATATACTCCATCAAAGAACACTCTTGCTACCTGATGGGCTGTATATGGATGAGAAAGTGCAAAAAAATGTGCATATTTTGTTAACCTGTCAACCACGACAAAAATAACTGTGAATTTATTACACTTAGGTAAGCCAATAATAAAGTCCATGCTAATATCCTCCCATACTCTTTCTGGAGTTGGCAATGGCTGTAATAGTCCAGGGTATTGTATATTCTCTGATTTGTTTCTTTGACATATATCACAATTTTTGACGAATTGTTGTACATCAGATTTTTGTCCATGCCAAAAAAATACTTGTTTCAACCTTTTCAAGGTTCTTTCAACACCAGAGTGACCAGCCAGTGGTGTAGAATGATACTCATTTAGCAAAAGTTGCTTGACTGTATTATCATTTGGACTTATGATAATTTTCCTCTTGTAAAAAAATAAGCCATCAATTTTTTTGTACTTGTGTACATCTATTTTTCCAGACTGCAGTTTATGATCCAGATCTTGAAAATAAGGATCTGAATGAATTCTTTGTTTAACCTGCTCTATCCAATCACATTGTACCATAGATATTGCATGCAGTTTTAATGAAGATGGTAGTAAAGCTTCTCGTGTGCAATTATTGTCTTCATCTCTTCTTGACAAACAGTCAGCCACTGTATTTTCTTTCCCAGCCTTGTATTCAACAATAAAATCAAAACCATGCATTTTAGTAAGCCACTTGCTTTGTATACCCGATTGAAGTTTTTGTTCCAAAAGATACTTGAGACTCTTATGATCGGTTTTAATAATGAACTTCCTCCCAAGAAGATATTGTGACCATTTTTTTATTGCAAGCATAAGAGCTAATAATTCTTTTTCATACACTGATAGGTACATACTTTTTCCTTTCAGCGCTTGACTAATATAAGCAATTGGTTTATTATTTTGTAATAGTACAGCACCCATACCCACACCAGATGCATCACATTCCACCACAAAGTCTTGAGAAAAATCAGGCATAGCAAGTATTGGAGGAGAGACAAGGCACTGTTTTAAAGTATCAAATGCTACTTGAGCTTCTGCAGACCAAACAAAAGAGTTCTTTTTCAACAATTTGGTGAGTGGTTGTGCAATAATTCCATAGTTTTTCACAAATCTTCTGTAATAGCCTGAAAGGCCCAAAAATCCCCTTAATGCTTTTAAGCTTGTAGGAATTGGCCATAATTGGACTGCTGATGTCTTGTCTGGATCGACAGCAATACCCTTATGAGACACTACATGACCCAAATAAGAAACCTGTGTCTGTGCAAATTGACACTTAGAAAGTTTTAGAACCAATTTGTTGTCTTGTAATATCTGCAATGTCAATGAAATATGAAGTAAATGATCATGCCAGTTTTTGCTATAAATCAATATATCATCAAAGAAAACTAATAAGAACTTCCGAATATATGGTTTGAAAATAGAATTCATCAAGGCTTGAAATGTTGACGGAGCATTAGTAAGACCAAATGGCATCACCAAAAATTCATAGTGTCCTTCATGCGTTCTAAATGCTGTTTTATGAATGTCCTCCTCATGCATTCTTATTTGATGATATCCAGATTGCAGATCAAGCTTAGAAAAAAAAACAGAACCAACCAATTCATCCAACAGTTCATCAATTAATGGTATGGGAAATTTGTCTTTGATAGTTGCTTTGTTTAACTCTCTATAGTCAATACACATTCTCCAACTGCCATCAGATTTTTTTACCATGACCACTGGTGCAGCATAAGAACTAGAGCTTGGCCTAATTACTCCCGTCTGTAACATTTCCTGTATCATTTTTTCAATTTCATTCTTCAAATGAAATGAGTATCTATATGGCCTTAAACAGATAGGTTTAGCATTTGGTAATAATGGAATTTTATGGTCACATTGTCTAGATGGAGGTAATGAAGATAGTGGAGAAAAAACAGTAGGGAAGCTATCAAGAATGATTTGTAAGTCTGCTGGAACAGAGGGTGGAGTGGATATGGAGTTTTTTTGGAGAAGTTTCAGTGGTGGATATGTGACCGTAGAATTTGTCATTTGTATCATGAAACATATACTCTGATCCCCAATATCTTTACTAATAGTATGGGCTGATACTATTTGAGTTTCTTTAGCATGTAGCCCTTGCCAAACAACCCACTTATCTTGTAAGGCAAATCTGACCTGCAGTCTTTTAAAGTTGAAAATGATATCATCTAATTCTTGCATCCATTGCACTCCCAAAACCACTTGACAACCACCTAACGGAAGAAGCAGTAGATCTACTTGAATTTTTACTCCTTGACATGATATTTCTATGTTAGAACAAATACCTTGACCATGTAGTTTTTCACCACTGACAATGTATACTTCAAATTTTCTAGTAAAATCAATGTGCAGTCCCAATATCCTGGCCAAATCGGTGTTAATAAAATTGTGTGTAGACCCCGAATCAATAAGCATATTTATCATTTTGCCATTTATGCTTCCTTGAAGTCTTATAGTGTTGTTTGCAGTTACTCCACACATTGCTTCCAAAGAAATAGAAGATGTCATAACTGTGTTTTGTTCAAGTGCCTGCAAGACATTTTCCTCTTGTATCTGATTGTCTTCATGATTCTGCAGTGTTCCTTCCAGAACAAACACATGTTTATTTTGACATTTATGTCCAGGGTACCATTTTTCATCACAAGTATAACATAAGTCTTGACTTCTTCGTCTCATTATTTCAGTTGAAGTGAGCTTTTTAGGTTGAGAAGGAAGTGGAGTTTTGGAATCAGATTCTATAGAAGGCTTAGATAAGGTTTGTTTTGGAAGAGGAGGTGATGAAGCTTGTTGCCAGGAATGGTAAGCTTTGAGTGGATATTGATAAGGTTGTTTCATTGATTTCTTCAGTAAGTTGCATTTTTCTTCATTAATTTTTGCTAATGCAATTGCTTCTCTCAAGCATTTTGGTTGAGCCGACAATAACTCATATTTAATCTCATCTTTCAAGCCACCCACAAAACGATCTAGAATATATTTATGTGGCAATTTATCAAGTAAACTGAGTATTTGTTCAAACTTATTTAGATATTCTCTCACTGAACCAGTTTGTTTCATAGATGACAGGGCTTCAAAAGGTCTATGAAAGTCAGTCGTGCTAAATCTATTAATGATCTCCTCTTTGAAAATTTCCCACTCAAAGTAATTATCTACATTTATAGATAGCCAATGGAACCACTGCAGCGCCTCATTTCGAAAGTGAAATGAGCAAATCTGCACTTTATCCGAATCAGGCAAGTGATAATATCTAAAAACAAGCTCTACTTGTTTAATCCATGCTAATACATCACCAGATCCATCATATGTAGGGAAATCCAATTTAATTGACTTATTATGCAAGAAAGAGGGAGAAGTATACAAGGTAGAGTGTGAATTACCATTTTCATTTCCAACATTCAAGGGCACAGATCCAATACCTGATGTAGGCGCTGATCCCAAAATACCAGAAGATGTATTCGGATTCTGATGATTTTGAGGTGCTGAAATATCTCTAGCATCTTTGCTTTGCTGAGCTTGCTTAAGGCCTTTCAATTCTTGAAAAACTAAGTGCAATGATTGTTGAAATTCTTGAATCGATGACTGGATCTGATTACTATTAGTTGTAATTTGTGACGCAAAATGAGAGTTAAGTAGTTCCTGTTTTTGTAGTTGAGCTTCTAATCTTTGTAAAGTTGATTGGATTTCAATTTCAGGTTGATCTGGATCTGATTGTACAGGATCGAGAGGTGAATCTGATACCACTTGTGACAGTTGCGCATCGGATTTCTTGGTTTTTGCCATGGAAATATAACTGGGAAAGAGAAGAGCAAACAAGAAAAGAGAAACGGAAGATTTTGAAAAGAAAAATACAAGAAGATGAAGAATTGCGGAAGAATAATGTTTTCTGTTATATTCAAAGTATTAGTGTATCTGTGGTACATATACACATTCACACAATTGGGCCTCAACAACACATACACATATCCATCCCATTAACAACTAAATGCATACAACATGTTTGATTAACTGACTTATACAGCAGCAATGAGGTTTATTTTCGAACAGGAAGCTTGATGATCATTGATGGCTTCTCTGAAGCACTTTGGAGGCGAGGCCTGTCACATATTTCGATTATGTTTTGCAGTTTCGATAACTACTGATTAGCCATTGGTAAAAATATGCTATTAATAAAATATATAAAATAAATAGGGCAACCCTTTATCATGTTATCTTCAAAAATAAAATAAAATAAATTAGGTTCTGTAATTGTTGCTGATATGATAAAAACAGTAACTCTTATACGCATAACCGACAAGAGGTTGATAAATATCTATTTATTTTCCTCTTTGGACACCTTCAATTTTCATAAAGTTGAACCTATGGTTCATTTACCAGTTTTTTCTTATTAGTACAACGCTAACAATTATTTGTTGTCTAAAGCTGAGATGACTGCAACTATTTACAAAACTACATTCGAAATTGATTTAGTTTACAGAACGAAGACGGTGCACTGTGGAACCCTTTGGCAAAATTACCAGCATAACTAGTGACATTGTACACAACAACCGAACCAACTGATAAATCATGGAACGTAACAGGACTCGAATAAAACCGTAGTGTCAGTCAAGAAGAAGAAATAGGAAATGCTACAGTTACACATTTTAATGGTAACATGAAACCATGGATTGATGTTTCATGAATCAACACAAGCATCTTTGGACAAAATATGTGGATACTGAGATGGATCTTCTCCAATTATGCAGCTTTGGCCTTTAAACTTTTTTTTCCTTTATATATTAATTTTTCATTACACGAATGTGCAGAAATTGCATGTTGTTTTTAAATGTAACGAATAAGATTATGATGAAGAAAAATGGATAAAGGAGTATTATACTTTGCAATTTAATATAATATTCTACATTCTACATCTGTATTAATTTTTTGGATGAAGCTCATGGGGAAGTGTCTTTATAGGCTGTATCAGTTAAATATGTATTCTATTTGGAATAGGTTTTCTTTAGTACATGAAAATGAGGTATTTACGAACGTATCTAGGGAGATGGATTAGTTGTTTCTAATTTTGCTGATATCGTTTCTATTTTGAACAACATCTTGAACATTTTTGATATATTTACGAAGTTTCACTGTTTGGTGAATATGTTACTTGGTTTGATCCTAACTCGATTTGAAAACTGAGGTTGCTTTCTATATTGATGGATTTTAATAGAGTCTCAAATCTAGTTAAGAATACGCCGATGTAATACCTTTAGTTGCTCGAGTCTATAGGTTTATAACTATTGTATAATCAGTGTTAAATGATAGTGACAAACACTTAATAAAGCTGAATGTATCCAGGTGTTATAATGTACAGCTGGGATATTCTTTTTCATCCGAGACTTTAATATAGAGTTCTGATAACATACTAATAGAATATGTATTAAATGTACTGGTATATAATGTTAAATTAAATTATTTTAGTATAATATAGAATATGCATCACAATTGACCGCATGCGTTAACATTTTGTAAACATAAACATACATGAAATATATTCTCACTACTAATATTGTATTGAATAATACACGAAATATATTAGTAGTAACAATTAATGACCATAACGAACAATGATCAATTATATCTAAGGTAATCTATGCTCTAATAAGATTCCCTGGGATATCATTTCGCTGGTAAACTTGCGAATATATCAATATCAATAAGTTAATATTGAGAATAAACCTGAACCAATGATATCAATATCAAGATGATTTGCATACCATTGTGAAATATTATGAATAACACAGAAGAGTAATTGGTTATGGATATTGATCAACTTTGAATAAGAAAACTTCTATTATTGTACGATGATATCATTGGTCTTGTGATTTTTGGATTGCCTTGTAAGTTGCAAGCAATATTTTTGTGGCATTGCCTTTAGTTTAATCTTTACTCGTTACCGTAATAATTAACATGTAACCAAACAACTATATAAATATATACATTGAGATAACACATACTTCATGTAAATTGCAGAGATACTTTGTTGACAACGTGACCATTTAGTGGTTGGGCATTACATGAAAAACGACGGAGCTAATCATGAAGTGTTTTATATGTGTATACCATCATTGTGTACTTAATTGCAATTCAGGAGAAACAATATTACCAAACGGTCGGTTTCTCTACCATTGTACGGTCGAACTAGTATGAATATAATTGCAAACTTAATAAGGGTGCATTTGAGGGAAAATTTGCAAAAAAGTTTGTCAACCTAATGACGTTCTAAAGTATTAATTTTGAGATGTTATGGTGTACAATTCCAAATTATCAAATAATTAATTATGAAAACAGTAAGTATTATTATATAATAATAATAAATTATTTATATTAAATGGAATACTAACAAAAACCTTAAAAATAAAAGCATCACATGCAGTACAAAATTTTATTGATAGCTTATCACATGAAGAATTATAAAATATAAATATAACAACCATGTAATAATTAAAATACAAAAGCAAATGCATCGATTAACGTTCAATGCATAGTTTTGGAAAGAGAACCACGATACTTTTTCAAATACCAGCACTGCTAGAAAAAAAATAATGCAGCAGTATAACTTTTAAAAGACGCTATAAACGTTATCGAATCTCATAAAACACCATACATTCATAAATTTCTTTATAAAAAATTAGTAAACAAGACTTTTTGTGACCTGTAGATAGTTGTTTCATGCTCGCAGTGGATCTTGAAAAGGAGCTTGCGCCTGTGGGTTTAATGACTTAAAAATCTAGGGTTTAGGGGCTTTTTGGTGAATAAAGTTGCAGCTCACTTTAGTTTCAGGTTTTTGAAGTGAAGATGATGGCACTTTATAAATTGACCGAATAACTGTTTGGCTGTTCCGACATAGTTCAGGTATCTTTGGGCCGGGAAGACTTATAGCCCATGGTTGACCATGGTTCGACATGGTACACTTATTAAACAAACAACCAATATTTCAAAAATGAAATATTATGTATTTAGTAGAAAAACACATAATTGAAAGTACAAATTGAAATAATTTGTACAAACGACATATGTGAAGCTAAACATTTAAATATAAAATAACTAATGAAATAAAGGTTTAATCCACTTCTATCGATTGTTATTATCTCAAAACGTATAATAAGGGATAAAGGATTAAATATAAAAACGAATCATAATTATATGATAAACAATATTGAATTGTCCTTTTTATCTTTGAATGCGTAAAACTCAATGACGCTGCCTAAACTATAAAAACAGGAACATACTTTTCAGCAACCAAAAGTAAACCTAACTAAAGATATTATCGATTTCCTTAGCTTATAATAACGCGGATAACTACATCAACAACAAGGAAAAATAATTTGCTACAAATATTATTAGTCTTATTCGGTTTATTTATATAAACCGATCAAGTAGATGTAGCTTCAGATGACTGTGTAAAAAAGAAATCGTCACATGAATTATTATTTTTATTTTGAAAGATTAAATAAGGATATGCTTTATTTAAGATTAAATATAAATGTGTAGAGATATATGATATAACATAGCATTACTACTTTACAAACAGAAAGCATGGAGTGTGTAAATTTTCATACCTTAAGTTGAGTTGCTTCAAAATAATTTATATACTTTAATGAAATTGAGAACAAGAGAATAATTGTAAATAAGTAACAAACTATAAATGAAAGGAAAATTTATTATCGGTTTTTATAGATTGATTGATTTATCTAAAAAGGTCTTGCATTATTTAATCTAATATAGCCATATATTCGACATGCTCTTTGAAGTCTAACCCTAATTACATTTGAACAATTCTACTATTGGATAATTGGAATTGTCATCAGGGTTTGAATACATCCAAAATAATTGTAGAGTGAATTTATCACCTATTTTATTTAGGTGATTATATGGAATAACAATTTAGTACTTAAAAGGTTCTATGTAAGGACACTCTAGAAAGTTCACAGTCGGGTTAAAAAATTGTGTTTATATTCCAACCGTTAGTGAAGATAATCTATTCGTACGGAGCTTCCTGGAAGTCCTGGAGTACGAAGTGCATAGGCGAAAATTAATGGATCGTTGAAGCCATCTTTAGATTACTAACAAATAAGTGTTAGGAGGCCCGAAATTTACAGATACAGAAGTTGCGAAATTCAAATTGGAGAGTGGATTTCAACGGGGAAGTTACTATTTGACAGATATGATAGATGCTTTCAAGCTTTAGTTTCGGGCTTGTAAGAATTGATGGATTCCTCATTCGAGTAAGATTTCTTGGTCTATAATTGAAGCCATCTACTTATTGGTACCCGTGGGAGACGTTAAAAAAATTATAGGAATTTCATCAACCAATTAAATAACAAACCATTTAAATATTATCAGTATGGTTACTTCTCTAAAAATTAATCGACATAAATAATTTCAACTGCCATATAATGTTATTATTTAATAAATATTATGTTCGACCTATATAAATAATTAAATAATTACATAACAATTACATATTTTATTAATTAGCTTTCTCGACCTTCTAATAAAAATAATAATCAAATAATATAACAATTATATTAATTTTTCCTCAAAATTTGTAGAATTTATAAATTATTACACTCATATTCCAATCATTTGCACAAGGGAAAACTGAGTATATAATAAGAAGGAACACTAAATGAGAAACCTAAATAGTAGATAGGTCACGAAAGTTAAACCTAATGAATACAAATAGAAGGATAATAATGGATGAGCATCTATTCAATGGTTGGCTAATAAAAGTTGGATCCACCATCGAAAATAAATCAAGTTGTCGATTATCCAATGTTTCACCATCGAATTCAAAGCATTTTCATTCAAAATCTAATAATCTCGCCCAATGTGAAAAATATTGTCTAAAGTAGAAAACTTTTTGAAGAGTCACAGGATGGTATCTACGTCTACAAGATCTAATGATGTACATCATTAATAAAACTAGAAAGAGAAAATCCACTTGATTTGTAATGACCTGAAATTTTTAACATTTTGAATGAGAATATTATTTTATTTAGATATTCAAATTTGAGTCAAATATGAAAAATTGCAAGAAAATCAATTGTTAATAAAACGATTTGATTTTTATTGACGTGCTTTTATTTCAATTTATAGGATTTTTTCATAATTTTTAATTTGGAAAATATTATAATTATTGTTTGACATATTCTACGGCAATGTTGATATTTTTAAAATTTTATAGAATAAGTTAACCAGTGTATTTTATTACAGTTTTGTGTTGTCGCGTTTTCATATGCAATCATATTTTTATTTTTGTCATTCGCGGTTCGTAGACGAACGGAATTCCTTGTAGCAAAGTGTCGGAAATCGCAAAATAAACAATACTTCAACTTAGACTTTCCCTTCATATCCTTTTCCTTTTTCCCTGTTCTTTCATTTACTGTAAAAAGGAAAGTTAATCCACCTTCTTTAAAAATTAAAATCAAATTCTCCATTAACTAAAAATTTAGAAACCAAATTCGTCGAGTTCCTATCGACGAGAACAACAAAATCAATATTAGTTTTGTGGCATGCATCGATGGTTGTAGAGATCGATGTGTTGAAAAGGAACTAGGGTTAACGATTGTGGAGTTTTAGAGGGAGATTGTAATGACCTGTCCTTTTTTTGTTTTGGAATTTAATATTTAATTTTTTTAAATATTCGGATTAAATTAAATTATAACAAAATATATGTTTCAAATTTATACTTGATTTCTAATTACGTATTTTTAGTTTAATTTATAGAATTTTTCCATAATTTTTAATTTGGAAAAATAAATAAAAATTTGTTTGACGTATTTACAGCAAACAAGGGCATTTTTGAGATTTCACAAAAATTAATAACTTGTCTATTTTATATTTGTTTTATGATCGTGTCACATTGTTGTGCGCGATCGTACATTATTTTCTGTCGTTCATATCTTGGATGTGGATGTGATGTAGCGTAATCAGGCACCGTAATCTATTCAATTTCAAAACAAAATACATAAACACACACCCATAGTACACAACTTTCCCCACAGCCATCGCCCTGTTCCATTGTCCCCCGCCATTGTCTACTGTCTTTCTTTGCCCATGTTCGTCTTTGTCCCCTTTTGATTTGAGCCTTGCCTCCATTTGCTCAGTTATATATGCACATTCATGCATAAGAAGGACGGTATTTCACTCTCCCTGACATTGCTTTTGTTCATCTGTTATATTATTTTTCTCGAATGGAAACCTCTTCATATCCCTCAAAAACCATTATATCACAATCCCTTAACTTTTAGATAAAACGACCAACACGAAAGTTGTTCACCATCAAGTCTAATTATTATTGAAAATAGTTTATGAAATTTTCATTGAGAGACGAGAGAGATATCGTAAAATATTAGTAAAGGGGAAATTTTGTTCATAAGCTTTAATAATCAATTTCTCTCAATTCGCTTTGAATTGGTCATTGTCACTAGTGTCATTGGGATCCTATGGCGACATATTATTTTTGGTGTAAGTTCGGCGTGATTCCATGGCGACCATTGACGTTCATCGAATAAGGTTTGGAGATTGGCGTTGTGGTCGTAGAGGAGAGTGCTTTGTCGTTGCTAGCTTTGGTGAGGATCGAAGGTGATTAATGCCGCAACTTTTTTACCGAGACATGCTACAGGCTTTCAGTCGTGATGGGAACCCGATGGCCTAGGGTCGTACGGTCCTTGAGTGATGATGTTCGGCGAGTCAAGATAGAGTAGGGTGAGCCAATGGTGAAGTCAAATCGAAGGATTATGGAGCGTAACTCCATATCCGCTTGTATACGTGCACGTGACATGTACGAGGAGAGATGATTTTGTGGAAGATAGAGGGATAGTATGGTTGTAGGTTTGTGGGCTTTGGGCAGCGTTATTTGAAGGTAAGATATAAATTATTTAAATATTTAATTACCTATATACATATACTTAGTTAATTTTGACATGCCATATTATGTTCATATGAAACCCGTTTAACTGATGGATTTTTGCGTTGTACTCGTTTGGACAAGTACAACATTTTAGTATAACTTGTTGATAGCTTTGGACATGTAAACATTTATGACATATTTAAACGGACCGAGTTTAAATTACATTATAATGTCGCTTAAATTTATATATCTTAATTATGGTTTTTTATTTGGCCTAATAAAATACTATTAACTTAAACATGATTAAATATGGTAATTGAACAACTGCTAGCAGAACAAATCACCATTCCGCTAATTAAATTTGATTTGACAATTAATCAGTAGAATAAACTCCAATTCTGCTATTTTATGTATTTGGACATTTGATTATATATTGTTATTTGATCTTCCGCTTTGAATAAGTGATATATTAACCAACGATGGCTAAGTGTTGGATTTATTTACGTAGTCATGAATTATGTAAATATATATTATTAACCTGAAAAGTTAAATTAAATAATATGGTAGCTTGTTTAAGTACCATAGTAATCGTAAGCCTCCTTCGAATTTGAAAGATTAATTGTTGACTTAAAAGTTATTTTAAGAATAATTACTTTTATTATAAGATTTAAAGATAATTATTATTTAGTAATTAGATTTAAAAAGGTAACAACTTATTCATAATATTATTTTAAAGGTAATTTCTGATTGTTTTTAATAAGGTTAAGTTAATTATTTTACTAATATTATTTATAAAGGTTATTTCTTAATGAATGTTTAATTATTGTTTTAATGTTATTTAGTTATTGTTTTAAAATGTTTTTAATTTTACTTTAGTCTTTAATTAAAGTTATTTAATTATATTTGATTTAAGTTATTTAATTATATTTATAAGCTTAATAAGTATCATATTTAATATTAGTTTAAAGTTAATTAATTATTATTTAAATAACATTTTAAAGTTAAATAATTATTATCTTAATATTGTTTTGAAGTTAACTTATTAATACAATAATAGTGTTTAAAATTAATTTAATATATTATTAATGAGGTTTTAAGATATTATTTTAAATGAGATTCAATTTAAATGAGGAAGAAGGATGTTTAAATAATAACTTATTATTTTAGGTTATTTAAAGTTAATTCAAATAATGTATGGTTTGTCAGAGGAACCTTATTGACTTCGAGAGTTATTTAACAAGTTTGTTAAATATGGAAAATTTTATAGATGGTGCTGGATTTTTATAAAAGAATTTTATCAATTAGTTTTTCTTAAGGTTTGAAAAGGAAAGGTGGTATAGATGGGGTTTGAGATTTAGAATTTTTTTTTTACAAAGAATGTTATAAATAAATTTGATGTTTATAAAGGATGTTTTATAAACATGTTGGAGATTTACTAAGAGACTTTATAAATAGATTTGAGATATTTATATTTAAAGAAATTTGGAAAGAAATGGTTGATTTCATGGCGTAATTTGAGGGGCAGTGGTTGCATACATTTTACTATGGATTCGCTAGGATAGCTACGTAACCATTGTGTAAATAACGATCCATTATTGATACTGAACGATACTTTCAAAAATTTATTATTAAGAGTTTTCAAGTTTTTAAGTTTTGAAAGTAAAATGGTTTGTGAATATACTTACGCCATTGAGATAAGTATATGGTCATATTTTCTAAGTATCGAAAATATAGTGGTTTCTGAATAAACTTATCCTGTTGAGATAAGTATACGGAAGTGATTTCCAAGTAATTTAAATGTGATTTTAAATTAATGAAAGATTAATTTAAAAGGCTTAGTGATCTTCGTTGAAAATATAATATTTGTTGAATGTTTGTTCATTTGATACTTAAACAACCGACTATCAAATCTTGGCCTAAATATGTAATCCTTCTTAATTTTTGTGGTAGGGAAATATTCCCTACTTAACACCGAATAATTTTAACTCTGGAAATATCTAGTGGAAACACGAGGATTATATGGTATAATTACCGTCGAAGGTGTTATACTAACGTATAAACTCGTTTTGTTCTTCGAGGAAAAATGATAAAGAGATCCGTCCACTTAAACGGTTAGGGGTGATACCCGCTCTTATGTATTGGCTTATTATTTCTTAAAGACCCAATATTGAGCATTCCAGAAATTCGCGTTTGTTTTGCGGAGCACCCGAGAAACAAAAAGTGTACTTGTAAGAGATGACTTGAACCCGTAACCATTTTGTAAACCATATACGGCTCTATGGAGGAGATTCGTGATTTATTGGGATGTTGGGATCTTTGTGTGATTCCGAGGCCTGTTGGGGTATGGAAATCCATGTGTGATTCCAAGATCTATTTAAGATGTTGGAATCAATGTGTGATTCCGAGACCCTGGGGTATTGAAATCCATGTGGGATTCCCTGATCTATTTTGGTGGCGGTGCATAAGCTGGAATGTCGGACGTAGCCCCATCAATAGAAATGACTAGAACTAGAGATAGGAGGCATATCCAGTGATGTTGGAAAATCCATAAGGTGTAGTCGGCTCCTTCTAGGTGTCACTTATGGTTATTATGCATGCGTGGTGCGATGCACTCAGTCTTAGCGAGACCAGCTACGATTTTCCTATGGTATATCACTCGGAATGTATGATGCTTCGGAAGGATATCTCTGATCCTTGTGCAGCAGGACCATTCCTCAAAGTACTAAGAGCACCTCTGTGGATATCTACACAATAAGCAAACGCGCCTTATCAATTTTCAATTATATGCCTAGTATTATTGTGTTGTACATCCACAAGCCTCATAGGTACTTGGTTATTATTATTTTCACCCTTAGGCATTATTATAATATCACTGGATTTTCTAATAAAAAGGTTTTGGTAAGGTAAAAACCCATTTGTGGTTATGTGCAGCGTGGTCTTAGGAGATACCTTTGTTTTGAAAGGATATTTAAACTTTAAGAATCCATTTGATTGTGTTTCTCATGCTAGTTTTACCAAACTGACCCGGGCGCAGTTTTCCTAAAATGCTCGGGTCAGACCGAGCGTATTTCCAGGTTTGCTTGGATGTTTTGAGCTTCAGGAGACGAGCTAGAGGCCCAAAGATGTATTCATGTACATGGTTATTTTTCCACTACATTCATTGTTGTATTTATCAGCAATTGTGAGGACTTGTTGTTATAACTGTCTGGGCTATAATAAGTTAGTATAGTTCAATTGATATATGTATATACATATATTACAATTTTGTTTTTGTGTAAAGATTTTTCATATATTATAGATTATCACTAGTACAAAAAGTGCATATTGCTTCTCCTCATTTGCATCAGTTGAAGTAAAAACTGATGCAAATAGAACTATTTGCATCAGTTTCATCTTAATAACCGACGCATTTGGTACGTGAAAAGCAATAGGTAATAAAAAATCAAATTTGCATCAGTTGTTACCAACAACCGATGCAATTGGTACGTGCAAATAGTTTTAGTCGCATCGGTTTTAAATTCAACCGATGCAACTACATTAGTTTGCATTCATTTTCCATCGGTTTGCTATTCCAACTTTCATTTTCCCTCCCCTTTTAACTTTTCATTTCCCGCTTAGCTTTCATTTATCCCTCCACTTCCCCTGTAACCCTAATCAACACAGCTACGCAAATACCTCTGAACTCTCTAATTCACAAACAAAATTCTCAAATCCAAATCAATTGCAAATTCTCGTTTGAAATTCAAATCAATTGCAAATTCTCATTTAAATGATTCGAATTGGGTTTGGAGGGGATGGAGTTGCAGTCGGCTAAAGGAGATGGAGTGTAGCATTCGAGTGAAGCAGTGATTTTTGATGAAATGAATGGAATTGAGTGCATCGGTTGGAGTGTTTTGAGGTGTGGCGAGTAGATTGTTGCGTTGCTGGTGGTTCTCGATTTGAGGTAAAGTGCGGAGGAGGTATTGTTTGTGGCGATTGAGGGTACTGTCAGCGATGACTGAGGATGGTGACGACTTCGACTGCGGAGGTGCTCGATTGTGGTGGGAACAGGATTAAGAACTTGGGCTTTTTTGTTTACAGAAGTAAACAAGTTAATTATGGCCGGTAGAAGAGTTTACAGAGGTTCAGAAACGAATGTTTTGTTGCAAAATGAAGATTCTTCTGCTGGAAATTTTCAGGCTTTGCACACCTCGGATTCTTCTCATGCTGGATTTGCCGGTAAGTTTATTGCCTTCTGAATCATTTACGTATGTATAGTTAGACATACCATGTTAACAAGAATTTTATAGAACTATCAAAATTTGGAAAGTTGATTATAATTCTTACCGAGATAGGAAAATTTGACTGTTGGACAAACATTCTTGAGAAGCATACAAATCTAACTGTATGGTTTAATGTAAACTTACTGCATGAGAACCGACTGATTTAATAGATCTATGTTGCAATTATTTTATAATTTGCCTTGTCTTTGATGAATCCGTCAAGTACATAAATTGTACATTTATAAAGATGCATGTCTGGTACTTGGAAGCTTTGAAATTTGAACTATGATTGTTATTTCTATACTAGTGGTACTTATGAGTATGGTCGATATGCTTATGTATTTGATTCAAAACTTACTTTGTTCTATTTATTTCAGGGTCAAGATCAATGCTAAACTTTGAAGAAGCATGTAATGGAAGAACCATTAGCCAACAATTTTACATTCCTAGATAAATAGAAGAGACGATCGAAGAAGATTTAGACGATTGCCTGCACCAACCAGAGAAGAAAAGAAGGTTATCCGCCACTCAAGTTCAGTTTCTTGAGAAAAGTTTCGAGGTAGAGAATAAGCTAGAACCCGAAAGAAAAGTTCAGTTAGCCAAAGTACTAGGATTGCAACCTAGGAAGGTTGCAATATGGTTTCAAAATCATGGGGCGAGGTGGAAAAACAAGCAGCTTGAGAAAGATTATGATGTGCTCAAATTAAAATACAACGCTTTAATGGTCGATTATGAGAGTATGTTTGATGAGAAGGAATTATCTATTGGAGGTATTCATGGCCAGTTCTATGACATGAAAGAGTTGTTCAAAGTTGAAGGTGACTGTCCAAAGACGAATTATCTGTTTGTAGGCGATTTTGTTGATAGAGGATTTTATTTAGTTGAAACATTTTTGCTTCTTCTAGCATTAAAGGTAATCTTTTTGCAGTAGTCGGTAGCATACATGTTTAGCTTCGAATAAACATGATTTTGAATGATTTCATCTTTTTCTTTTCTGATTATAAAACTTAGTATAACTTGTTGAAAACTAGTACGCACTTTAATTTTTAACACATTGTCCCCCACATTAATGATGCTTACTAATCAAATTCTTATACTTACACTTCAGATAATTGATTGCGGCTGTAAAAAAATAGAAAAGCAAGAATGGGTATATCTGGGGAGTCATATATGAATGATTTTTTATACAACATCAAATAAATATGCTAAAATTTTGAGCGATTAGTTATGGACTCGTAGAGTAACATCCATAAAATGTTTTTAAGGGAATGACATTGTTCAGTTGCTATCATGAGAGCGTGTCTTAAGACATATAAGTGTGATTATTTACTCTTATCACAATAATGTAATGATACACTGATTTTGATCTGTTAGACCAGAAATTGAGTGGTATATACTATATCGTCGATACTTATCACTTATGCTGCTGAAAGAAGACTTGGACAATGTTCCTTGCCTCTTTGGAGTTTCAAGAGTGGTGCCTTGTTTGTTTTATAAATTTTAGTGGGTTCCGACTTCCAATATTATTTTCAATTCCATGTTTGAGTTTAAAATTGGGGTAATAATATTTGTTAGTTGGAAAGTTGTGAGCCATGATTTACGTTGAAAAAATTATTCCCTTGTAATTTAGTTTTATTAAACAGTAGGATATGGAACACACAATGTTCACGTACATGTATATGATAAAGGCATGTGATACTATATGAATTTAAACAGTACACATGCAACTTTGACGGTGGTTGAAACCAAGCACAACAGTCAGTCTTGTACAATGAGTTCCCGATATTAGATAGAGATAGAGATAAGATGATAATATGGATGGGTACTGTATTTCAATTATGGACACATATGCTGACATCAGATATTCATTTCAGAATATGGAAAGAATTAATGTGAACCAGGTTTGTCAATATTGTTGTAAACAAATACTCCATGTTACAGCTTAGGTAAAAGGGAATGGATCTTTGGAGACTCTTTTTTACCCAAATTCTTACTTGAAGCAAACATAGACGTTAAGGTTATAATGAATTTGATCCTTCAATTTCTCCCCGTATGTTTTTTTTGTGTAATAATCTTGACTCTGCAATTATTTTGATCTAACAACTACTAATTTGAGTATGACTTTGAGTAGAAGTTATGATCGCTTCTCTGGGTAATAATACTAGATTTTTATTGCACTAATAACTCACCCATGAGAGAAGCGTTTTTAAGAGCCGAGCGTGCTAGTAACTTTATTGTATGTCATCATTTATGATTTGTCCCTGCTCGTTTTGCTTTTTACTTTTTTTTTATATTCTTAATAATTATAAAATGATATTTTTTTGGTTGTTTTGCTGTTGCTGGACAATAATTTTCTATCTATTTTATGCCTGATTGGATATGCTCAAGTTCACTTTGACCCAATCTATCATCACAGGTTAGATATCCTGATCGTATAACTCTTATTAGGGGCAATCATGAGAGCCGTCAAATCACACAGGTTAGGTAGCAATTTATTAATGTTGCATGTTTTTTATCACATACATGCCACTAATCTTATAATGGTTAGGTATATGGATTTTATGATGAATGCCTGCGTAAGTATGGCTCTGTAAATGTCTGGAGATACTGCACAGATATTTTTGACTATTTGAGGTACTATTTGTCAAAATTTAAACATGTTTAACTTACAGATTCTCCAGGTTACATGTAATGCATTTCCACCTTAATTTTATCATGATATGTACATACATTTATCTTTAGATTACTGCATGTTTATTATTTTTTTAACGTCACAGTCTATCAGCATTGATCGAGAACAGAGTTTTTTCTGTGCATGAAGGTCTCTCCCCTGCCATAACAACATTAGATCAGGTTTGCACGTTAGACTTATCCATCGTTGCATTAACTTTTTCACCCTTTTATGAACCACGTTAACTTAATTTTTAGCACAGTGCTAAATACACTGCAATATGCATTTTAAAACCCTAGTAAAACCAATGCATTTTTTATTAATTATTATTATTATTATTATTATCATTTTAATTTATACTTCAGTGTTGGAAATCAAAGTGTTTTGAGTATTTTCCGGAATGGATAATTTTAAGGGTAAAAAGTGGTGTATTCTGCAACCGTCTGATTCTGTTTTTGTAATATGACTATAGATTAGAACAATTGATCGGAAGCAAGAAGTGCCTCACGATGGAGCCATGTGCGATCTATTATGATCAGACCTAGAAGACGCAGTTGGTGGGTGGGGGCTGAGCCCTCAAGGCGCAGGGTTTTTATTTGGTGGAAACGTGACTGCTTCATTCAACCATGCAAATAATATCGACTATATTTGCCGCGCTCATCAACTGGTTATGGAAGGCTATAAGTGGATGTTCAATAATCGAATCGTCACTGTTTGGTCTGCACCCAATTATTGTTATAGGTACCACATCTTGGTTTTTATGTCATAGTGAATAAAGCGATATCCATATACGTTGAAAACCAGTTTATTCTTGCAGTGAATGTACAACGCAAACAATTTGATTTACATTTTTGTTTTTTCATTTTCTAGAATGATTTGCTGGACCTACAAGTGATGTAAATAACTACAGCTGAGGTGGGTGATTCATTGATACAGTTGTGGTATTTGAATGAATACGCCGACATTGTCATATAGGGAAAACCATATTAACAAATTCAGGTACTGATTAAATACTTGATGCAACCTTTATTTGAAATAGAAATTGAATTCTATCTGCTTAAATAATTTTTTAACGAAATCAAATGAAGGAGAAAGAAATGAGTTAACAACTATAGGTGATGTAGGTAATGCATTGAGGAAGTTCTGGTACATCTCAGCATGGCTTTAAATGGTAAATGTATGTAGATGTATGTTTTTTCAGTCAATGCTTACTAGTGCAATTTGAGTATAATAATTTTCATTTCTAATTTCATACGCATAGCTTAGTAAGGAAGTTTATTTTATTTTCCCTTATTTATTTCAAGTTAACTTAGTTAACTATTGTCGGTTATAAAACCACAATTTTCATGTGTTAAATGAATTTTTAAATTATTCATGTGTGCATTTAATTTCTAAGGCATGAATTTTTCCATCTCAAAATTTGGTCCATATTAGGCTATTCTATTTAAAATTGATCAAGTATTTTTTTTACAAATAAACTCAATATAAAAAAAACGCATACATGTAAACACTGATGAATTTGTAGCTTGGGTTTGAGCTGTAACTAATTCAAAAAATTTGTAATTTCATTTAAATTTTCTTTTGTTATTAATCTTCATTTGGAGTTCTTCATAGTTGATGTCTTTCTTCCATTTTTCTCTTTATTGTTTAAATCAACTAATAATTCAAGCGTATGTTGTAGAGCAGTTATATGATAATGTTCCTTTGCTGTTAATTTATACATACGTGTTAAACATAAAAGGATGTCATTCAACATGTGAAATAGCTAATTGTCCTATGTATAGTGTGCACACCAACTGAAGAATTTTTAGTAACTCAATGTGAATTAACTATCTATATCCTTATGAGTTAGCATGGCTATTTGGTTAATGCAGTGTACATTTATGATGGACTAACAAGTATTTAGTTTCAATTATGTCTCTGTACTATATTAATTAACTACATCGCTTTTACATTGATTGGAATGAATTTTAAAAAATTAACCATGACAGAGGATATTTTGTTTTTGTAACAGAGGAGCTGTGAAGTGGTTAGTGAGTGAATGCTTGTGTGAAGTTCTAGACAGAGGATGTTGAATTGGTGGATGACAGTGGAGTTTTGGCAAATGTAGTGCTGTGATGGAACAGTAGAAGTGATGGTAGTAGTATGGTTATGCTGTTAAATATTTTTTTGTCTTAAACTATATTTTGGTTATAGTATGGTTATGCTGTTAAATACATGTTTTAGACTGGTTGTAAAGCATATTCCACTTCTTTTATTGATCAGTTTGGTTGTTTGTATATGTTTTATAATAAAATCTATTGAATGATTGTAATATGGCATGCAATAATTATTTGTTATAATCAATAATATATATATATTGTTTATAATAATGATTTTTGAGAGTGGCTTCTTTGCATTAGGTATAAATAGCTGATGTAATAGAGGGATTAGTTTGCATCGGTTGTTATAAAAAACCGATGCAATAGAGGGATTAGTTTGCATCGGTTTTCAACAACAGCCTATGCAACAAGTTCCTTTGTTGCATCGGTTTTCATTACAACCTATGCAACATAGGGGCAGTGTCCAAGCAACCAATCATGATATTTTGCATCAGTTGTTAGTAACAACCGATGCAAAAAGGACCTTTTTGCATCGGTTTCAGAACTGATGCAAAAATGTTAAGCCTGTTGCATCGGTTACATATGCATTGGTTGTTGAACCGATGCAAAAGGGGGGTAAACAACCGATGCAAATGGCCTGTTTTGTAGTAGTGTATCCATTCTGTTGTGAGATTTTGTATTGTTTAGTTTCTTCTCGTCTTCTTTCTTTTTCCCTAACTATCCGCCATTTAGTTCAATTTAGGTTAGACAAGTGTGGTTTATTGTCGGCTTATACTATATGGAAATGTAGTTTGTTACAGAGATAGGCTTCGCCATTTGTTGCTATGGGTTTCTCAAGTGAAGTATCTACAGTAGTGACAATTTGGTGAAGTGCGGTAAAGGTTTGGGGTCGTGTCATTTTGGAGGTTGCGACGAGCTGTAACAGGTTGGATTTTGAACAAATTGGTCGAGCTTCAACATTTTGGATCGAGGAGTTGGATATTTCGTAGAGATACTCGTCGGCGAAGTTGGATTGTGAATTTGTGGTACGAGGTGGAAGGGAGGGTGAACCGCGTGTATGTTTTGGGTTCGTGCATCACTCTTTCGTGTACAGGCTTGGTGTGGGGTGATTTTGGGAAGGAGATGGATTATGCTGGGTAATTAAATTTTAAATGTGATTAGTGTAATTAATTAATATTTAATCTCAGTAACTTATAAAATGAATATCTCTCTCATACGAGGTCCAATTGAGACGTAGTCTTGCATTGTGCTCGTAGGAGCATTATCTATGTATTGGAGTTGACTTTGTCGAGTTTGGAGCAAATGAAATTTTGAGCTAATATCAAACGTCATTCACTTTTAGATCAAACTAAAATGCTTAACTGTCTGTTGAAATTTCAATGAGTTAACCCACCTTTGATTAAACAGTATATGATATATATTAGATATAAATTAATGTATTCGTGTTTGAATGATTAACTAGTTTGGGTTTGTTGAATTTTCACTTGAAAAGCGAATGACATATAAAATGAAATACAGGAAATTTATAGAGGAATCTGGATTCTCCACTATTGCTAATTTTAAATTTCAGGTATGTACTTATTGCATAAATTGTGGAATATCAAGTTTGGCAGTTTGGCTATATTGGATATGACATTGATATGCGTTAAAAGTTAAGCTTTTTTAGTCATAAACGTAATAGTAGCATTTGTTAAGTGCAACAACAGCTCCGGGCCTCATTTTAGTATTTTGAAATACTTTGGTTTTTTATTTTGATTTGAAAATGGTATTGATTCGGACAATGAATTTAAATTTGACTTTTGGATTTTTTATGATATTTTATTTAGAAATAATTTTTGTACTTTTATTTTTTACTCCATCTTTTTTATTTTCCTTTTCTAATATATGTGGAAATGTTTTAAAAGTATTTTGAAAAGTAATTATTTCACAGAAAAGTTAATATAATAATGGATGTTTTTTTAAAGAAAAATAGGAATTTATCTTTTATGATAAAGTGATTCTGTTTTAAAAGTATATAGAAATATTTTGGAATGAAATATTAGTGAAATGTTTTATATAAAATGTTGTGTAGAAAGATAGGTTTACGAAAAGTGTTTTTAAATAAAAGAATATATTTACAAATGATATTTTATAACAGGTAAATTAATATCATATTAATAAATTAAAATAATAAATCACATTTGTGAATTTATAGTGACATCTGGAAGGTTCGTTTTATGGAAAGTATTTGTTCCGATCTTACAATTGGAGATTTAGGATAAGTATGGGAGATTTAAAAATTAGAAATGAAATTATAAAAAAAATTTATAACGATATTTTATTAGAAGTTTTATAAAGAAGCTTTATGATGAAGTTTTATTAGAAGTTTTATAATGAAGTTCTACAAAATAAGTTTTGTAAAGAATAATTATAAAGTAATTTTATTAAGGAATTTGGAGATATATAAAGGAGTTTTACAAATGAATTTGGAGTTGTATTGTGACAATCCACAAATCTATACCTTTTGAATCGACAATAAACCACATATGTTCAACCCCAAAAGTACAAAATGATGGAAGGTCATGGAAAAGAAGAGAGAGGGTGAGAAGAAAGAAAGAAGAAGAGAGATGGTGAGATGAAAAAAAGAAGAAGAGTTAGAAGAAAACAGAAATAACATATAGAATCTCACAAATCGCAGCGGAACGAAATATAATATATAATAAAAGATCTTTATACAAAGAAACTATAACTGTAATATACATCAAAGCATCAGAGTACAACAATCAATAAATCAATTTGGACAGTTATAATAACTTGTCCTTACAAATACTGAATATATAACATGACTCACATAGCGAAAATAATCAAGTACGTAGAATTAAATAATTAGTCGGTCTGACCCGTGCATTATAATAAAATAACACCCGAGTCAGTCTGGAAAACCAACGTGAGAAAACACACTCAAAATAATCACCGTTAAAAAATCCTTTGAAAAACAAGGTTGTCTCATAAGACCACGCCATACATAAATACGATGGGTTTTTACCTTACGATAACCATAACATTTTATATCAAAATCATCAGATATTATAATAGTGTCTATAGAAAATAAACTATAAAATAGTTGAAATGCTTGCATCTCGCGTTTCAGCATATTTGGTATACAACTAAAACAACATAGGCTCGTAGTGGATATTGGACTCTATACAATGACAGGGCTACTGAGGTACCGTCCGTCATAGTATAACTCTAGAAAAATGTACCGGGATCGTACCTAAAGATCCCTGACAACACAGGACCGGCCTACCCCTTGCTGGATAGTACCGAATATGTTATCACCTCAGGTGTTCCCACTCTATTGAGCACTATCTTTTCCAGGCACAACCATATCCATAATTATAATAAATCAGAGGGTACCTAGAAAAGTGATAACATACCCTACTTGGGTGCGACCCACTTAACTCTGCTGCATCTCCCATGTTTTAGTCATTCCTGATTGACGAGGCTTGAGGATACATTTTACCTTAAGAATAGCATTCATACTTGGAATGCTAACACTGCCTTTCAAGCAAACAATGCAATGATAGCATTCATCCATACAAGTTATTCTGGGTCTGGACGAACCAAATCTCCAAAATCACCGTCTTCTCTATCTTCACGATATCACAATTCATAATGCACAAATCAGATCGCAGTGGTTTTCGGATAATTAAATCCGATCCCGTTCTCTTTGAAACGATTGACGAAATTGGCCAAATTCGGTAGTCGGTTATTTAACTATCAAATAACACATATCAGCAGTCACTAGGCTAATTTTATAAATCTTCCAAAACATTTATTTTAAAATATCTTTACAGAAAGATACACACACACACACACTCACACACAGATCTCTTACAATAATTCAATATTTTGAAAACAAATTCCAAATACTATATCCATAACAGGATATTTCAGAACCATATCTTACTTCAACACTTAGTGAAATATTTCCAAATTCGATTTATAATCCATTACTTGGAAAATATCTTTATATAAATCCTTTCATTGCTAAAATATTCCTAAAACCTTTCATTTCAACACTTGAGAAATATTGTAAGTCTATTTTCCAAAATCATTTCTAATATCAATACTTAAGAAATATTTCATAACTTATCTCCAAAATTTCCAAAATTTAATAGTAAATTCCTTTTACAATTTCCAAAGCCGATTATACTTTTTCAAGATACCCACTAACAATGTATAACTTCTTTTATGAGTTCAGATACATTTTCCAAGTTCTTGTATCTGACATTTGAAAATTTCTTAAGTCTCCAGAATTCAATTATTTCTCTTATAAAATCTCATTCGTTAAATAAAACCCGATTTATAAATCTCGAGAGTATTTATAAATAACTTCAATGAGTTTTCAAAACTCTATATTTATGAAATAAGTATTTTAAAGAATAATAATTAATTTTAGACTCATTTAAGTAACTATTTAAAATATGAAATCCCTGTCAAATAAACAACGGTAACTAATTTTCAATTCATTTATAAATAATACTAATAGATTTACCAAACTTGCTTATAAAACTTAGAATTCATTTCAACAAATTTAAATATTTGAATAACTAACTTTTCGAAATACTTTAATCTAAATGATAGTTTTTAAACTACATAGTTTAATAAATAAAGATCCTTTTCTGGAAAACAAACTTACTTCTTGGGAAAAAACTATTTTTAAAATTCAACATAGCTGATTTTATACTTATAAATCTCTCTCGATTTATCACAAATCAAATTACATTTCCTACTTCACAACTATTTCCAAATTCCAAAATAGAATCCACTATTTCTTTCTAACCTATTTCATATTTCATTTGAAATTTACACTACGAATTTATATTCCCAGTTTATCAAATGATAATCGTTCCACTTTATTTATAAACATCGTTTATTAGTTTATAAATTCATTTCCAGTTTTTCTATGTTAACAATCGATTTATATTCAACAAACTTCATTTATAAATTGATTACTATTTAAAATTCTATTTGGAAATCAAATCCTTAACAAGTTCCAATAATAATCCAAATTCATTCAGAATTCCGACTAGACTTCCTTTTACTATTTTAAGAAATCTCATTTAAAATCTATTGTTTTAAAAAACATCATCAATTTAAAATTCTCGATTCGAAACCATTATACGAAATAGCTAAATAAATATCCAAAATCAAATTATTTATTTAATCCAACCCAATTCCTTTTAAATAATCCCAAAATTTTATGAAAAATATTCCCATTTCCAAAATCGCTTTTGAATTCCATTTTTAACAAAAATATTATTTATGGAATTTATAATACCAAAATTAGGCCAGTGCTACTATAACACCCAATAAATCAAATCTCACAACAATCCATAACAGATTATTCAATCACATCATATATCGCTATATATGAAAAACAATTAATATATATTTTAGGAATCCAGTTGGATTCCTCCAACCTTTTTCCCTGCATCCATAAATGCTATATAATATAAAATACCAATCCTGCTTCGAGGCGGAATATCGTGGTAATATATGGTCATCCGCTATTATGCGGGGTGCATAGTGTCTCATCCGCTCCAATCGGTGTGAATATACCCAACTACATATATATATACACACACACACACACATTAATGTATATAATATAACATCCAACTGAGAATAAATTATCGATCCATCCAGTTAACCAATAAATAAGTTTATCTATTTAAAATAAAATCAATTATCCAAAATGAGTGAGATTTACTCATCGAAATTTCTATTGTTTCTTTCGCGTTCCATTTGAATTGAATTAAACAAGCATTTAATTTTAATCCAAATCCCTACTAGCTCCAATCGACTCCAACCCAATTCTTATGCATAGATATTTTAGGTACAAATGCAACGCAACTTGTTTCGTTAAATTCTGCCATCATATGAAGAAGATACAATACCTATAAGGATAACAATTTATATAAATTAATTAATTAACTTAATTACAACTTAAAAACTAATTACCCATTTAAATTTTACTATTAGCCGCTAAACCTTCTTTCCCCTCCCCCAAATCTCGACCACGAATGATAACCAGGCCACCTCTTTTTCCCACATCATGCCGCCACTAGAGATCGCCAGAGCAGCTTGCATCATCACTGAAGACGTCCTAGCCTCCGACCACTTTATCGACACCAGCGCCAATCCCCAATTGCCTCGTCGATGACCCAAAATGAACCTAAAACGTGATTTTGTTTGCCTCGAACTACACCACCACCACACCACGAAAAGCCACCAAGACCGAAGCTAGCTCTCACCCTTTCCTACATATTCCCTTTAGGTCCTATCATCAAACATGCCACCAATTAGCCAAAAAAAACCTCATCCAAACTCCACCATTCGTCTCCAAATTCTGGCCACCAGAGCCAATTGCATCTCATCTCCACTGTTGATCCTCATCAGCTCGATGCCGCGAGCAAGTTCATAGTTGATCATCTCGCCTAAAAGTGATTATAGCGGTTCCAGATGTTTAGGGCTGTAAGATTAAGTTGAGTTTCTAAAACGAAGAAGAACTTATTTTCTTTGTTTTAAAAAAAGACGAGTATATGCGCAATATATAAAGAGTGAGATACAAATGAACACGGTGGTACAATGTAGGTCGGTAGATAAGAAGGGTTAGCATGGTCAAGTGTAATTTTTTGCGGTTAATGTGATGAAGATAATATATATATATATAATATTCCAAAAAAATCTAGATATTAAGTTCTGAACCCTGATCGAGGCGTGCCACCTGGCATTCTTAATGTTATACGCCTATTTTTAACGTAATGGAAAAAGTCTTGAGGTCTAATTGGATCGTATGCAGAAGATAGGTTTTTGAACCCAATTATAATATTAAATTTCCAATATTAATTTCAACGTGTTTCTATTCCATACGATCAAACGATATGTCTGATTGCTACTAAAATTTGAAATCCTGTAATAATACACTATTATGGATCCAATGGAAGTGGTTTCATCGAATTTCGAGAGTGTGTTCCAAAAGGCTATTTTTATATGTTAACTAAAACGAGTTATTTCCAAAATAGAGTAAATTACTTTTAAATCGAATTTAAAAGCTTACTTATCTTCATTTTATTAAATATAATTTAAATAAGCTTTGAGATTATTTTTATCAAACTTAAAACTCATGATTCTGTTATTTAAACAAATCAATTTAATAATTAGATTATCCAACAAATCACTATTTTTGAGATTCAAGCTATTTAATTCATGAAATTAACTTTTCAATATTTAAAATTAATTAAATATTATATTTTAAAATAACCAAAATTCTAGGTCGTTACATTTTTCCCCCTTAAAAGAATTTTGTCCCCAAAATTGCTAAGGCCGAAAAATTGCTCCAAACTATTAACTTCCAAAACCCACTTAGTTAACTTGCTATTTCACTTTCCTAATTCCTTTAGTTCAATTCAAACAACTTATTTCCTACCTTAAATCAAAACCCTTTTCTTCAATTACAATTCGAAAATAAATTTTTGCTAACAAAAGTTTTCAAAAATTTTCTAACACCCTAAATTTCCGAATTTTTTTTGATAGAATCTTCCTTGTACGGAGAGTCTTTTGCAATATGAAAAATATGATAAAAAGATATGCATCAACTCTTATGGTCGGAAAATTCAATACATATATCAATATTTTTATTTTTCGTTCTAAATTCGTAAGCATACCTTATTTTAATGTTGTTAAGCAAGCTCGCTTAATTTATATGCAATTTCGCAACCCAATAGCCTCCTAGTACCTGTACTTACATAAGTAAATCTCTTCAGTTTCGTATACATGAGATTTAATAGCATTACATTCATTTCTACTAATTAAACACATTATTTTCATAGGCAACATGTTATATCATGGATGTATAACCAATTTTATAAACAAAACACGCTATAATATGTATAGCTGGCATGTACATGCAAATACAAGATTCCAACATTTAATCATTCACTTCTAAATTGATTTTCATACCATTTATTCGATTTCAAATTTACTCACAATAATTCATCTGTATTCATTTCATACTCATATCCAATATATTCATATCTATTCCCAATTGATTCTAAATCAATTTATTCACTTCCTATTAATTCACAAAATTTTGTTTACTTCCGTTTACGTCAGACGACAAATTTTTCCATAGAAATTTGGTGATATTCATTTAGTAAAATAGCCATTTAAGCTTACAAACTATTTTAAATTGAATTTAATTCAATTTATCAATTTCTACTGATACATACTCAATTCATCCATACAATTTTGTTCACTTTTTTATATCAACATGTATTTCATTCCGTGCCAATTTGTTTACGACTCACCTCATAAATATATATTAAGGTTACTATAACCTTTTATACAACACTTGAATTTATTTCCACTTCAAAACTTAAGTTCATACTCAAATTTCATTTAAGTTCTAGTATAAACATTTTATATCATCACTTCTGATTTTCATCACATCCAACTTAAGTCCATTTTTCAGTGATAATCAAATAATATTTCAAAATTCATTTCTATCATTACCAATAACAATTTAGTCCTACATCCATTCACTAATTCCTTGGTTAGTCTATTCTATTAATTCAATTCGAATTATATCCAATTCCAATAGTTGTCTCAATTATTCATGTTCAACTTCCCTTTTCACTTCATTCCACTTTTCTTAACTTGAGTTAAGTTTACTTCAAAAATCGTCTCATTTAACTCGACTTGAGTTAACTTCATTTTATAATACAAATTATGGATTTTCATTTCTTTACTAAAATATTAAACCACTTCCATTTTGGTTTTACCATTCCACTTTTCCAATTTATAAGTTATATAACTTCTTTTTCACATTTTTATTAATTTTGTACTTGAGTTGATTCCATTCTAAATTTATGACTTATAGTTATATAACTATTTCACAACTCAAATTTTATATTTAATTCAATTCCATATAATTCCAATTACAATTAAATTTTTATTTAACTTAAGTTAAATTCAATCCATTTTAACTTACTTAAGTTAAAATTCAATTTCAACATTTACACTTTCTTTACTCATCAACGTTATTCTAAATTCATAAGTTCAAAACTCACTTTTCTCTGGTTTCTTAAAACATTTAAATGAATATTCCATAATTCATACACCCAGTTTTTATTTCAAATCACATTGAAATCATATATATATATCCCTATATATACCAAATCACACTTTTTTTATTTAAACCAAACTTGGTTTTTATCCATATCAATTCCTTTTAGATTTTTTAAAACAAAACTTGTTTACCAAACAAGTCCAAAACAAATATAATGGAGCAACCCGTCATTTAGAAACTTGAAAGTGAATACTTATGATGTTGCCGTCATCACCAGGATTATTTTCCAGCGATTGAAGTGAGTTCAGTGCTATATCGCTTCCAAATCCATTTAAAACAATTTTTCTTCAAAAATTCTTTCAAAAATAAGGCTATTTTATTTTCACAACACTTTGAAAAATATTTTTTAAACTTTCCTGGTTTTAAATCTCCAAACCCCAGTTTTATCTATTTTTAGTTTAACTTATTTGTATAAATCATATTTATATAATTTCTGTTTGGTTAAAACCACTTCGAATTTTATAATCTTGTTCGGATTATAACAATCAAACGTTTACTATATTAATTTCTAGAAAATTATTTCTTTCATATAAATACATAGTTTGGGTAAAATTATTTCATGTACTCGTTTTAAAACAATATTGCTTTGGTTTTCCCTATTTAAGTGTTTAAAAACTACTATCGATACATTTGTACGAACTGTGCCGACCATAATTCATAAATACTCAACCAATAAGTCAACACGATATAAAAAAATTTATATTCACTAATGAATACGTGCTCATACCTATAATACACTCAAACTCATTCTAGGGTACTACTGACCCTATCTCTAATGAGCAATTCCTACCAAAGCCAAGGTTCTCTCTTAACCTTCAGCTCTGATCCCAACTGTGACGACCCGCAGACACATACCTTTTGAATCGAGAATAGACCATATATATCCGATCTCAAAAGTACAAAATGATGGAAGGTCATGGAAAAAAAGAGAGGGTGAGAAGAAAGAAAGAAGAAGAGATTGAAGAAAACAGAAATACGTAGAATCTCACAAATTGTAATGGAACAAAATATAATATATATATATATATATATACATGTGTGTGTGTGTAATAACAGATCTTTATACGAAGAAACTATAACTGTAATATACATACAATCATTAGAGTACAACAATCAATAAATCAATCTGGATAGTTATAATAACTTGTCCTCATAAATACTGGATATACCACATGACTCACACAACGAAAATAACCAAGCACGTATAATACGCCTGGGAATCCTCCGGTTGTCTCCTAAGCTCCATAGCATCTTAACTTGAATCTGTAATACTCGATCTAAACCTTACATTATAATAAAATAACACCCGAGTCGGTCTGGAAAACCAGTGTGAGAAAAAACACTCAATTTGAATTATTACTATTATCAAATCCTTTGAAAAACAAGGATGTCTTGTAAGATCACGCCACACATAAATAAGATGGGTTTTTACCTTATGGTAACCAAAACATTTTATATCAAGACCATTGGATATTATAATAGTGTATGTAGAAAATAAACTATAAAATAGCTGAAATGCTTGCATCTCACGTTTCAGCATATTTGGTATACAACTAAAACCGTATAGGCTCATAGTGGATATTGGACTCCATACAATGACAGGGTTACTGGGGTACCGGCCTCCACAATACACGTCTAGAAAAATGTACCGAGATCGTACCTAACGATCCCTGCCAATACAGGACCGGCCTATCCTTTACGTGATAGTATCGAATATGTTATCACCCAGGTGTTCCTATCCTATCGAGCGGTCTCTTATCCATGCACAGCCATATCCATAATTATAACATATCTGAAGGTATCTAAAAAAGTGATAACATACCCTACTTGGGTGCGACCCACTTAGCCCTGCTGCATCTCCCATGTTTTAGTCATTCCCAGTTTAGGAGGCATGAGCCTACGTTTTACCTTAATAATAGCATTCATACTTGGAATGCTAGCACTGCCTTACAGGCAAGCAATGCAATGATATCATTCATCCATACAAGTTGTTCTGGGTTTGAACAAATTAAATCTCCAAAATCACCGTCTTCACTATCTTCACGATATCACAATTCATAACGTACAAATCAGATCAAAGTGGTTTTCGAATAATAAAATCCGATCTCGGTCTCTTCGAAACGATTAATGAAATTGGCCAGATTTGATAGTTGATTATTTAACTATCTAATTTTATAAATCTTCCAAAAAAAATATTTTAAAATATCTTTATAGAGATAGATATTCAAATCTCTTCCAATAATTCAATATTTTGAAACAAATTCCGAATACTAACAGGATATTTCCAAACCATATCTTACTTCAACACTTAGTGAAATATTTCCAAATTTGATTTATAATCCATTACATGGAAAAGTATCTCTATATAAATCCTTTCGTCGTAAAATATTCCCAAAACCTTTCATTTCAACACTTAGGAAATATTGTAAGTCTATTTTCTGAAATCGTTTCTAATATCAATGCTTAGGAAATATTTCATAACTTATCTACTAAATTTCTATAATTTATTAATAAATTCCTTTTAGAATTTCCGAAAGAAATTATATGTTTTTAAGATTCGCAGTAACAATTTTAACTTCTTTTTCTGAATTCAGATTCATTTTCGAAGTTCCCATATCTAACATATTGAAAATTTTCTTAAGTCTCTAGAATTCCATTATGAGATTTCTCTTATAAAATCTCATTCATTAAATAAAATCTGATTTACAAATCTCAAGAGTATTTACAAATATCTTAAACCAATTTCCAAAACACAATGTTTATAAAATAAGTATTTTAAAGAATAATAATAAATTTTCAAACACATTTAAGTAACTATTTAAAATATCAAAATCCCTTCAAACAGACAACGATAACTAATTTCTAATTCATTTATAAATAACACTAATCGATTTACAATTTTTTTTATAAAAGTTAGAATTCATTTCAACAAATTTAAATATTTGAATAACTAACTTTTTGAAATATTTTAATCTAAATAATAGTTTTTAAACTTCATAGTTTAATAAATAAAGATCCTTTTCTGGAAAACAAACTTACTTCCTAGAAAAAAAAGTAAAATTCAACATAGTCGATTTTATACTTATAAATCTCTCTCGATTTATCACAAATCAAATTAAATTTCTAATTTCACAACTATTTTCAAATTCCAAAATAGAATCCACTATTTCTTTCTAAACCTATTTCCATATTCCAATTGAAATTCACAATGTGAATTTATATTCTCAGTTTATCAAATGATAATCATTCCATTTTATTTATAAACATTGTTGATAAATTTATAAACTCATTTCCAGGTTTTCTCTGTTAACAATAGATTTATATTAAACAAACTTCATTTATAAATCGATTTCTATTTAAAATTCTATTTGGAAATCTATTCCTTAGCAAGGTCCAATAATAATCCAAATTCATTCAAGATCTTGATTACGAATTCCTTTTACTATTTTAAGAAATCTTATTTAAAATCCACTGTTTTAAAAAAATCCTCAATTTAAAATTCTCTATTTGAAACCATTTTATGAAATAGAAAAATAAATAGCCAAATCAAATTATTTATTTTATCCAACCTAATTCCTTTTTAAATAATCCTAAAATTTCAATATCAATATTTTCATTTCCAAAATCGCTTTTGAATTCCATTTTTAAAATCAAAAATATTATCTATGGTACTTATAATACCAAAATTAGGGCCAGTGCTACTATAGCACTCAATAAATCAAATCACACAACCATCTATAACGGATTATTCAATCGCATCATATATCGCTATACATGAGAAATAATCAATATATTTGAGGAATCCAGTTGGATCCCTCCAACCCGTTTCCCTACATCGATAGATGTTATATAATAAAAAATACTAATCCCGCTTCGAGGCGGGGTATTGGGTAATATATGGTCATCCGCTATTATGCGGGGAGCATAGTGTCTCATCCGCTCCAATCGGCGTGAATATGCCCAACTACTAATACACACACACACACACACACACACACACCACAAAGGAGAAGATAATAGGAGGTGTATGTTATTGACTTATCAGTGCTACTCAAGAGCATACTCAGTCAGAAGCAATTTTTTACAGTTTGTATTAGAAGTCCTGTTCGATTACTCAATCGGTTGAAGGCCTATTGCTTGGGCGATTGAAGTCCTGTCCGATTGCTCAGGCGGTGTAATACCTTTTCTTCCAGCTTAAGAGAGGGTTGGCATTTAAATTCCAGAAGAAGTCTGGGACTGGATGTAGAATGGAAAGTTCAAACCAGTATAAAAATCCCCAATGTCATTTTCTTTACTATTTACTATTATATTTATATTCCTCACTTGTAGATAACTTAGATAATATATCATATTACGATCCTTAGTCAATTTCGTAGTATGCTAACTTGTCCAACTAAATGGTTAATCGAGGGATAGTAAAGATTTGAAATCGAAAAGTAAAGGTAAGTACATTTGATCTAATTTCCATACTTTCCGTTTACTTACACCAAAAGGAAAGTGGTTTGGGTTTATAGTAACAACGTTTTAAATGACTTTTGTTTTGGCTTGGTTAAATATTATTTTAGAAAAAGGGAAAATATTTTCTAAGTATTGAAAATATAGTGCTTTATGAATATACTTATATTATTAATATGAGTATATGGAATAGTCTTCTAAATATTGTAAGCGAAATTTTTTTTGTGAGTATATTTATATAGTTGAGATAAATATATCAGTATTTCAAGGGTTGAAAAGAGTAAGGAGGGTTTGGGAATATATCTTTGTAACAGTATTTGATATAAGTATTTATTACTATGGATTTAGTCAATGAAAATATTAATTAAAGTGGCTTAGTGGTTGCTTATGTGCTTAACCATGCTTAGTTTATATGTGAACTTAAATCTCTGAGTTTAATTGGTTGTTTATTTAATAGTTAAATAACCGATTATCAAATTTTGGCTAGTTTTGAAAACTGTCGTTTGTCTTTCAAAGAGATGGGATCAGATATATTATCCAAAAACCACTTCAAACCGGCATAAGCATCCTAATTAGAGATATCTTGAAGATGATCGAAGATGATTGAATATGATGTTCTTTAAAGTTCAAGGGCTACTTTCTACTAATCCTAAGGATGTAGTAGATGTACTACCTTCAGTTTGTTCTATCCTAGAACAACTTGTATGGATGAATGCTAGTACTGAATTGTTGCTTGAAGGGCAATGTTATCGTTCTATATGGGATTTTCTAAAAGGTTAAAACATAGCCTCGAATCTCATAACTGGTAATGATTAAAGGAGGGAGGTGTCGTAGGGCTAAGTGGGTCGCACCTATTAGGATATGAACATCACCTAATCAAGGTCCGTATTTATGGATTTATGTATGCTAGTGACTCGGTACAGTTGTTGGTCAGCAACTGAGGGACGATCATATTCGGTATTACCCAGGAAGGGGTAAGCTGGTCCTAAGTAGTGGAGGTGCAAATGTTTTGTAGCCTCGGTTTCATTTTCTCTAAAGCTATACTATACGAAAGGTAGACCCTTACCATGTAATTGTAAATCCATTCTCTAATATGTGCCTTTCGGACTTAGTTGTATACTTAATGTTTTGGAGTGTAATTAATGTAACCATTTTGGCTATGGTTAAATATTTATTTTAAACCCTAAACATTATTATAATATCTCTTGATTTTATAATAAATAGTTTGTTTATCGTAAGGTAAAAGCCCGTCTATGTTTATATGAGGCATGGTCTTACAAGACACCTTTATTTTGAAAGGGCTTATAATATTAAAAATCCATACGATTTGTGCTTCTCATGCTAATTTACTAGACTGATCCGGGCATTATTTTCTTATAATGCTTGGATCAACCAGAGTATATTTCCAGATTTATTTATGGATGTTCTGGAGCTTCATAAGACGAGCTAGATACCTTCAAGATGTATTCACATGTTTTATTTCTCTAACGACCCAGAATTTTTAGAAATTAAAATATATGTTGTAATTAGTTATAAAAATCGTGTACAATCTTTAAAAATTCATAACTTTTTCATACGAGGTCGAAAACGCGCGAAACCAATTGCGTTGGAATCGTATGGACGAGCACTACGCGATGGAGTTGGTTTGGAGTCGTTTGGAGTTAGTGAGAATTTTGGGTAAAATTAAACGTCCGTTTAATTTTATTCGAAATAAATCGCTAAAACGTAATTTAAAACCAAGGTGAGAACTTCTCACTCAATCGAATCAGTTTCGATTTTATTTTAAATAGTTAGATTTAAAATATTTGAATGCATGTTTGAATGTTGATTGATATCTATTGATTGTTAAAATAGACATTATACGCCGTTAGTAAGCGGATGTTATTTATTAAAAACATATACCGCGAATATTTCATAAACAGTGAAATTGGTATTATATATAATATCAATATATATATATATTGGCATATGTATATATTGCAGTTATTGATTTTCCGCATTTATTTGTTTAGCGGGTGAGACCCTATTACGCCGTTAGTAAGCGGATAATATTTAATAAGAACATATACCGCGATAATTTCGTACTGGAGCGAAATTGGTATTGTGCTAATGTTTGTGGATGCAGGAAAACAGGTTGGAGGGATCCAACTGGATTCCTCAACAGTTTTTAATTGATTTCAGATATTTTGATATTTGATGGATTTTCATATTGATATATGATATCGTTGTAGTCGTGATTGACTATTTGGTGTGTAGCATCATTGGACCAAATTTGGAATTTTAAAATGATTTTAAAGTGATTTTTGAAAATATACTATATTTTTGGAATAGATTCATTTTAAATAAATAAACGTTATAATTTTTAAAGTTATAAAATTATGGGTTTTGTGAAATACAGTTAAAAGCTGATTTTTGAGAATATGATGCTATTGAGTTTATAAAATAGTTAAATCGAGATATTTTAGAATTTATTGTGAAAAGTTTAAATATAGGATTATAAAATTTAATTATTTTATGAATCAAAATGGTGAAATAATAAAGGAGATTAAAGAAGTTTTAAAAGAATAATATAAATTGAATTATATTAAGAGATTTATAAATGGATATTTATAAATTGAAATATTGAATTATAAAAAGAGTTTTTATAAGTGTTTGAATGAAGTGAAAATGAATTTCATAAATAAATGAAATTTATAGAATTTTAAACAGTGAAGTTATAAATGGAATTTTATAAACAGTAGGTTTATAAAATTTATAAAGTTATTGAAAGAATGAATTTTGGATAAATAATTGAATCTTATAAGTTATAAGATTTATAATTATGAAGTTAAAAGAATGATTTTTGTAAAGTAATTGTTTTATAAGTATTTAACTTATAATATGAACTTTTGTTTATAATTGAGTTATAAACTGGAATAGGTTAATAAAAGAATTTATAAAAAGGAAGTTTTTATAAATAAATAGAAATGGAATTTATAAACGTTGTTTTATAAATTCGCAAATGACTTATTTTGATAAGAAAATTGTTGAAACCTATTAATGGAGTTATATTCACATTTTTAAAATTTGTGAATAATCCTTTGAATTAAAATGAATAAAAGGATGAAATTGTTAATGAAGAATATTCACGTTTTTAAATAGTGAATAATATGTTAAAGGAAATGTTTTGAATGAGATGTTTAAATTGAATTAAAACGATCTAACGAAGTTTTAATTGTGTTGAGATTCGAAACCATAGATTTCAACATTTATTGTTGAAATAGACGTTTTCGAGAAATAAAAGGAGATGATGGACTATAACACTGTTGTTATAGTAAATGATTTCCGAAAGGAAATGTTTTGTATAGTATTGGGATTTATATATCTACTTAATTTCGAATCCCTATACTAGTGATTTTGGGTTGTCGTAACGATGTTTTACGCAACATTCGTTTTGGCCCAAATAAATATGTTTAAGAGAATGATTCCCTTAAAAGAATGAAATATATACTTAATTTCGATTTAAGTATATTGAATATTTTCTAAGTGTTGAAAATAAATAAAATTTGTGAATTACTTATTAAATAAGTATGGAATTGTTTTCCAATATGAAGTGAATAATTAGAATTTATCTTTTTGAAGATAAATTGACAATGAATAATTGAAATCGAATATTCATTGATATTTTGGAATTATAAATTCACTAAGGAATTTATAAAGGAAGTGGAATTTGTCTAAAAATAAATATTGATTTATTTTTGAAGTATTGAAATTATATATATCTTGTAAAGATATTTTGGAAAATAAATAATTTGGAAAATTATTTGGAAACTGGTGATGTGTGCATATCCAGTGATAGTTCAATAACCGACTATCAATATTTCCCTTTGAATGGGTAATTGATGTGATTTGTTTGAATGTGAATGCTACACTTATTTTTGAATAAGCGCTCACTATTCGGGTTAACCGGGAAAGGACCATGGGGTCGTATAACCCATTCCGAATATGTGATACGTCGTTATGAATTGCATTGAAGATCGGTGTTGAAGACTCGGTATTTGCGAGAGCGATAGGATGACCTGTCGATTTACTCTGCACCGAGTAGCTACGGTATAGAGTTCTCCATATGTGATGGTGAATCCGATCAGGATTGTGAATATCCGGATTGCAAGGACTTCTTTGTAAGTGCCTTCGGTTTTGTTCGAGCCCGGAACAGACTTGTATGGATTGTGTGTCTGACATTACAAGTTGAGATGTAAAGCCGATTTCTTTCAAATTTATTTCTGTTGGTGGCGTAGAATTTATTCTTTTAGCTTAACACCCTTCTCTGAGACGTACGAGCTCAGAGGTTATATAGTTGAAGTTATCAGCGATATATTCCCAATTTGGTAATGTGATATGCTGAGTGATGCTGAAATGATCATTGTGTTGATTATTGTGATAGGATCGTTTATTTGATCGTCTATCTTGGTGATCATTGTGTTGATCATTTGTTGACCCAAAGCATGGCTTTTGTATAAAGTATGTTTTTGTGGACGTGACTTCGTCGAACCTCACACCCTGAAAATGGTCAAAACAGGAAAGATGCGGCAAGGTTATGAGGGGTAGCACCCTTTAGGGTATGTACATTTCCTTCTGGATAGAGGTGGTATCATGGTATGGAGCCCAGATATTTAACCTATGTGGTTACTACGAATTTATTACTTTGTGGTTGTTGGTTTTCGGGATCCCGTGAGAAAGGTCATTTACGATCGGGGAATGGCGTGCTCGTGTCAGTAGTTACCCAGTTAGGGGTAACCCGGCCTTGTGTTGGCAGAGTTCCGGTTTGGTTCTCGGGGATGTCTTTCCAGAGGCATTCTCATGTGGCAATGGGAAGTTCCTTGGCCTGACCATTTGTTGGAAATCCAAAGAAACAATACGTGACTTGTACGGTTTTAGTTGTATAACCTGCTATGGAATGTGGCGGTAACCTGCTATTGAACATAGTTAGCTATAGTAGGCATAGTTCGGAATGTCTATGCTGGCTAAGATTTATATTCTACTTTCGAAATAAATTTTTCCCTACACTATGCACTAATAATAATATGAAATGTTATTTTAAATGTGTATCAAGCATCTTTGACTATCATAAGGAGAAATCTCCTCCGATTCTGCGTTTGCATTGTGTGTGTGTGCGGGAGGCCTTATGGTAGTCTCATTTTTAAAAGCATTGCGAATTGAAATAAAAATATTCTTCTATTTTGATTTTAAAGATAAATAAACTGTTTTGAGTTCTCACACCAGTCACATGACTGACTTGGAGTTTATTGTTTTCCTTTCTAAACTCTGGGTGCCCACCAATTTTCACACGGGCAGTCAAGGTTAAGGTTTATCAGGATATTCTGGATATTCTGGAGTTGCTGGAGGCAAGCTGGATGGCGTGGCGTATTACTTATATAGTATTTCTTTTCCGCTGCACTGTTGTTGTTGTATGATGTTGTACACTCTGATGATATGATGTAATGAAATGTATAAAATGTAATAACTGATATAGTTCTTTGTTTAAAGATTATTCATTTATTATTATATGTTGTTCCGCTGCGAATTGTGAGATTCTGATGTTGTTGTGTTGTGTTCTGTTTATGTTCCGTTCTATTTCTTCTATTTTTCTATCTCTTCTCTATTTTCTTTCTGTTCTATTTTTCTAATCTTCTATCTTTTTCTACCTTCTTCTTTCTTACTTTTTCTTTTCTTAAAATCTTTTTAAAACCCATAACTATTCGGTTTTTCGGCAACGAAAATCCGCGTACGTTACATTTGGTATCAGAGCTTATGGTTAAGCGACAACCATGGTTCTGTTGGGTATAATTCATTAGAGATAGAGTCAGCAGTACTCTAGAATGAATTTGAGTGTAATAATAGCTATGAGAGCGTATTTGTTAGTGAATATAAAATTGTTTTATATTGTGATGATTGGTTTATTGAGTGGTATATGAACTTTCGTCAGCGTGGTCCGCAAGACTATGCCGAAGGGGTTTCTAAACACTTGAATAGAACAATTCGACACAATATTATTTTAAAATTTGGGTAAATGAAATAATTTTACCTTGAGTATATTTTATATATAAAGAAATAATTTTTCAGAATTATTAAAGTGTATGTAAGTTGATTGTTTAGATGTTTGAACAATCTAAATAAAAGAATAATTGTATAAGCAAAAGAATTATAAGAATGGAATTATAATTAATGTGATTTACAATTAAGAAATAAACTTATATATAAAAAGTGAAACTATATGAATATGAGTTATAAATAATAAAGTGAAGTGATAAATTTGAATAGAATTGAATTTGAATTGGAAGTGAACCAACTTGAATATGAATTAGTTGAAAATGAATGCTAGTAAATCCAATGTTAATGAATCTAATGTGATTTAAATTGAAAACAATTCATTTAATATTAATGAAAATATGAATGAATATATATTGGTTATGAATTTGTTGAATGCTAGTTGGTTGATGTTTGAATATGTTGCATTTGCTATGTTGACATATATAGTTATTATGTTGCTATATGTTGTATATTGAGATTATTATCTATATGCATGTTCTCATGTTGTTTGTTGAGTAATTAGTAGGTGCGGATCGCGTTTGCTTCGCATTTGGAGCTCGCTTTTGCGCTATATTAGCCGTATATGCTTTCTAATAAAATATAAGGTACATATCTCGGATTAAATATCGTACTTTTACACTTTTTTCCCTTCGGGATGCCTCATTACTTGATGAGATGTATATTTGTGATATATATACTGTCATTTTTTTTTCAAGTCGAGCCACGCAAAGGAGACTATGGCGAATTTTTCCGAAAATTTAAGGCGTTAGAAAAAATTTGAGAAAATTGGAAAATTTTGAAAACTTTAACTTTGATTTTGAAGTTGAAAGTTAAACAATAGTAGTTGTTTTTGAAAGGATAACTAAGTATGATTTGAAAACTTAGTAAGTTATTGTAAGAAGTTGAATTATGAATTTTGGAAAATTAATAGATTCTATAACTTTTCTTACTTAATAATTTCGAGGACGAAATTCTTTTAAGTGGGGAAGATTGTAACGACCCAGAATTTTTAGAAATTAAAATATATGTTGTAATTAGTTATAAAAATCGTGTACAATCTTTAAAAATTCATAACTTTTTCATACGAGGTCGAAAACGCGCGAAACCAGTTGCGTTGGAATCGTATGGACGAGCAATACGCGATGGAGTTGGTTTGGAGTCGTTTGGAGTTAGTGAGAATTTTGGGTAAAATTAAACGTCCGTTTAATTTTATTCGAAATAAATCGCTAAAACGGAATTTAAAACCAAGGTGAGAACTTCTCACTCAATCGAATCAGTTTCGATTTTATTTTAAATAGTTAGATTTAAAATATTTGAATGCATGTTTGAATGTTGATTGATATCTATTGATTGTTAAAATAGACATTATACGCCGTTAGTAAGCGGATGTTATTTATTAAAAACATATACCGCGAATATTTCATTAACAGTGAAATTGGTATTATATATAATATCAATATATATATATATATTGGCATATGTATATATTGCAGTTATTGATTTCCCGCATTTATTTGTTTAGCGGATGAGACCCTATTACGCCGTTAGTAAGCGGATAATATTTAATAAGAACATATACCGCGATAATTTCGTACTGGAGCGAAATTGGTATTGTGCTAATGTTTGTGGATGCAGGAAAACAGGTTGGAGGGATCCAACTGGATTCCTCAACAGTTTTTAATTGATTTCAGATATTTTGATATTTGATGGATTTTCATATTGATATATGATATCGTTGTAGTCGTGATTGACTATTTGGTGTGTAGCATCATTGGACCAAATTTGGAATTTTAAAATGATTTTAAAGTGATTTTTGAAATATACTATATTTTTGGAATAGATTCATTTTAAATAAATAAACGTTATAATTTTTAAAGTTATAAAATTATGGGTTTTGTGAAATACAGTTAAAAGCTGATTTTTGAGAATATGATGCTATTGAGTTTATAAAATAGTTAAATCGAGATATTTTAGAATTTATTGTGAAAAGTTTAAATATAGGATTTATAAAATTTAATTATTTTATGAATCAAAATGGTGAAATAATAAAGGAGATTAAAGAAGTTTTAAAAGAATAATATAAATTGAATTATATTAAGAGATTTATAAATGGATATTTATAAATTGAAATATTGAAATTATAAAACGAGTTTTTATAAGTGTTTGAATGAAGTGAAAATGAATTTCATAAATAAATGAAATTTATAGAATTTTAAACAGTGAAGTTATAAATGGAATTTTATAAACAGTAGGTTTATAAAATTTATAAAGTTATTGAAAGAATGAATTTTGGATAAATAATTGAATCTTATAAGTTATAAGATTTATAATTATGAAGTTAAAAGAATGATTTTTGTAAAGTAATTGTTTTATAAGTATTTAACTTATAATATGAACTTTTGTTTATAATTGAGTTATAAACTGGAATAGGTTAATAAAAGAATTTATAAAAAGGAAGTTTTTATAAATAAATAGAAATGGAATTTATAAACGTTGTTTTATAAATTCGCAAATGACTTATTTTGATAAGAAAATTGTTGAAACCTATTAATGGAGTTATATTCACATTTTTAAAATTTGTGAATAATCCTTTGAATTAAAATGAATAAAAGGATGAAATTGTTAATGAAGAATATTCACGTTTTTAAATAGTGAATAATATGTTAAAGGAAATGTTTTGAATGAGATGTTTAAATTGAATTAAAACGATCTAACGAAGTTTTAATTGTGTTGAGATTCGAAACCATAGATTTCAACATTTATTGTTGAAATAGACGTTTTCGAGAAATAAAAGGAGATGATGGACTATAACACTGTTGTTATAGTAAATGATTTCCGAAAGGAAATGTTTTGTATAGTATTGGGATTTATATATCTACTTAATTTCGAATCCCTATACTAGTGATTTTGGGTTGTCGTAACGATGTTTTACGCAACATTCGTTTTGGCCCAAATAAATATGTTTAAGAGAATGATTCCCTTAAAAGAATGAAATATATACTTAATTTCGATTTAAGTATATTGAATATTTTCTAAGTGTTGAAAATAAATAAAATTTGTGAATTACTTATTAAATAAGTATGGAATTGTTTTCCAATATGAAGTGAATAATTAGAATTTATCTTTTTGAAGATAAATTGACAATGAATAATTGAAATCGAATATTCATTGATATTTTGGAATTATAAATCCACTAAGGAATTTATAAAGGAAGTGGAATTTGTCTAAAAATAAATATTGATTTATTTTTGAAGTATTGAAATTATATATATCTTGTAAAGATATTTTGGAAAATAAATAATTTGGAAAATTATTTGGAAACTGGTGATGTGTGCATATCCAGTGATAGTTCAATAACCGACTATCAATATTTCCCTTTGAATGGGTAATTGATGTGATTTGTTTGAATGTGAATGCTACACTTATTTTTGAATAAGCGCTCACTATTCGGGTTAACCGGGAAAGGACCATGGGGTCGTATAACCCATTCCGAATATGTGATACGTCGTTATGAATTGCATTGAAGATCGGTGTTGAAGACCCGGTATTTGCGAGAGCGATAGGATGACCTGTCGATTTACTCTGCACCGAGTAGCTACGGTATAGAGTTCTCCATATGTGATGGTGAATCCGATCAGGATTGTGAATATCCGGATTGCAAGGACTTCTTTGTAAGTGCCTTCGGTTTTGTTCGAGCCCGGAACAGACTTGTATGGATTGTGTGTCTGACATTACAAGTTGAGATGTAAAGCCGATTTCTTTCAAATATATTTCTGTTGGTGGCGGAGAATTTATTCTTTTAGCTTAACACCCTTCTCTGAGACGTACGAGCTCAGAGGTTATATAGTTGAAGTTATCAGCGATATATTCCCAATTTGGTAATGTGATATGCTGAGTGATGCTGAAATGATCATTGTGTTGATTATTGTGATAGGATCGTTTATTTGATCGTCTATCTTGGTGATCATTGTGTTGATCATTTGTTGACCCAAAGCATGGCTTTTGTATAAAGTATGTTTTTGTGGACGTGACTTCGTCGAACCTCACACCCCGGAAATGGTCAAAACAGGAAAGATGCGGCAAGGTTATGAGGGGTAGCACCCTTTAGGGTATGTACATTTCCTTCTGGATAGAGGTGGTATCATGGTATGGAGCCCAGATATTTAACCTATGTGGTTACTACGAATTTATTACTTTGTGGTTGTTGGTTTTCGGGATCCCGTGAGAAAGGTCGTTTACGATCGGGGAATGGCGTGCTCGTGTCAGTAGTTACCCAGTTAGGGGTAACCCGGCCTTGTGTTGGCAGAGTTCCGGTTTGGTTCTCGGGGATGTCTTTCCAGAGGCATTCTCATGTGGCAATGGGAAGTTCCTTGGCCTGACCATTTGTTGGAAATCCAAAGAAACAATACGTGACTTGTACGGTTTTAGTTGTATAACCTGCTATGGAATGTGGCGGTAACCTGCTATTGAACATAGTTAGCTATAGTAGGCATAGTTCGGAATGTCTATGCTGGCTAAGATTTATATTCTACTTTTGAAATAAATTTTTCCCTACACTATGCACTAATAATAATATGAAATGTTATTTTAAATGCGTATCAAGCATCTTTGACTATCATAAGGAGAAATCTCCTCCGATTCTGCGTTTGCATTGTGTGTGTGCGGGAGGCCTTATGGTAGTCTCATTTTTAAAAGCATTGCGAATTGAAATAAAAATATTCTTCTATTTTGATTTTAAAGATAAATAAACTGTTTTGAGTTCTCACACCAGTCACATGACTGACTTGGAGTTTATTGTTTTCCTTTCTAAACTCTGGGTGCCCACCAATTTTCACACGGGCAGTCAAGGTTAAGGTTTATCAGGATATTCTGGATATTCTGGAGTTGCTGGAGGCAAGCTGGATGGCGTGGCGTATTACTTATATAGTATTTCTTTTCCGCTGCACTGTTGTTGTTGTATGATGTTGTACACTCTGATGATATGATGTAATGAAATGTATAAAATGTAATAACTGATATAGTTCTTTGTTTAAAGATTATTCATTTATTATTATATGTTGTTCCGCTGCGAATTGTGAGATTCTGATGTTGTTGTGTTGTGTTCTGTTTATGTTCCGTTCTATTTCTTCTATTTTTCTATCTCTTCTCTATTTTCTTTCTGTTCTATTTTTCTAATCTTCTATCTTTTTCTACCTTCTTCTTTCTTACTTTTTCTTTTCTTAAAATCTTTTTAAAACCCATAACTATTCGGTTTTTCGGCAACGAAAATCCACGTACGTTACATTTGGTATCAGAGCTTATGGTTAAGCGACAACCATGGTTCTGTTGGGTATAATTCATTAGAGATAGAGTCAGCAGTACTCTAGAATGAATTTGAGTGTAATAATAGCTATGAGAGCGTATTTGTTAGTGAATATAAAATTGTTTTATATTGTGATGATTGGTTTATTGAGTGGTATATGAACTTTCGTCAGCGTGGTCCGCAAGACTATGCCGAAGGGGTTTCTAAACACTTGAATAGAACAATTCGACACAATATTATTTTAAAATTTGGGTAAATGAAATAATTTTACCTTGAGTATATTTTATATATAAAGAAATAATTTTTCAGAATTATTAAAGTGTATGTAAGTTGATTGTTTAGATGTTTGAACAATCTAAATAAAAGAATAATTGTATAAGCAAAAGAATTATAAGAATGGAATTATAATTAATGTGATTTACAATTAAGAAATAAACTTATATATAAAAAGTGAAACTATATGAATATGAGTTATAAATAATAAAGTGAAGTGATAAATTTGAATAGAATTGAATTTGAATTGGAAGTGAACCAACTTGAATATGAATTAGTTGAAAATGAATGCTAGTAAATCCAATGTTAATGAATCTAATGTGATTTAAATTGAAAACAATTCATTTAATATTAATGAAAATATGAATGAATATATATTGGTTATGAATTTGTTGAATGCTAGTTGGTTGATGTTTGAATATGTTGCATTTGCTATGTTGACATATATAGTTATTATGTTGCTATATGTTGTATATTGAGATTATTATCTATATGCATGTTCTCATGTTGTTTGTTGAGTAATTAGTAGGTGCGGATCGCGTTTGCTTCGCATTTGGAGCTCGCTTTTGCGCTATATTAGCCGTATATGCTTTCTAATAAAATATAAGGTACATATCTCGGATTAAATATCGTACTTTTACACTTTTTTCCCTTCGGGATGCCTCATTACTTGATGAGATGTATATTTGTGATATATATACTGTCATTTTTTTTTCGGATCGAGCCGCGCAAAAGAGACTATGGCGAATTTTTCCGAAAATTTAAGGCGTTAGAAAAAATTTGAGAAAATTGGAAAATTTTGAAAACTTTAACTTTGATTTTGAAGTTGAAAGTTAAACAATAGTAGTTGTTTTTGAAAGGATAACTAAGTATGATTTGAAAACTTAGTAAGTTATTGTAAGAAGTTTAATTATGAATTTTGGAAAATTAATAGATTTTATAACTTTTCTTACTTAATAATTTCGAGGACGAAATTCTTTTAAGTGGGGAAGATTGTAACGACCCAGAATTTTTAGAAATTAAAATATATGTTGTAATTAGTTATAAAAATCGTGTACAATCTTTAAAAATTCATAACTTTTTCATACGAGGTCGAAAACGCGCGAAACCAGTTGCGTTGGAATCGTATGGACGAGCAATACGCGATGGAGTTGGTTTGGAGTCGTTTGGAGTTAGTGAGAATTTTGGGTAAAATTAAACGTCCGTTTAATTTTATTCGAAATAAATCGCTAAAACGGAATTTAAAACCAAGGTGAGAACTTCTCACTCAATCGAATCAGTTTCGATTTTATTTTAAATAGTTAGATTTAAAATATTTGAATGCATGTTTGAATGTTGATTGATATCTATTGATTGTTAAAATAGACATTATACGCCGTTAGTAAGCGGATGTTATTTATTAAAAACATATACCGCGAATATTTCATTAACAGTGAAATTGGTATTATATATAATATCAATATATATATATATATTGGCATATGTATATATTGCAGTTATTGATTTCCCGCATTTATTTGTTTAGCGGATGAGACCCTATTACGCCGTTAGTAAGCGGATAATATTTAATAAGAACATATACCGCGATAATTTCGTACTGGAGCGAAATTGGTATTGTGCTAATGTTTGTGGATGCAGGAAAACAGGTTGGAGGGATCCAACTGGATTCCTCAACAGTTTTTAATTGATTTCAGATATTTTGATATTTGATGGATTTTCATATTGATATATGATATCGTTGTAGTCGTGATTGACTATTTGGTGTGTAGCATCATTGGACCAAATTTGGAATTTTAAAATGATTTTAAAGTGATTTTTGAAATATACTATATTTTTGGAATAGATTCATTTTAAATAAATAAACGTTATAATTTTTAAAGTTATAAAATTATGGGTTTTGTGAAATACAGTTAAAAGCTGATTTTTGAGAATATGATGCTATTGAGTTTATAAAATAGTTAAATCGAGATATTTTAGAATTTATTGTGAAAAGTTTAAATATAGGATTTATAAAATTTAATTATTTTATGAATCAAAATGGTGAAATAATAAAGGAGATTAAAGAAGTTTTAAAAGAATAATATAAATTGAATTATATTAAGAGATTTATAAATGGATATTTATAAATTGAAATATTGAAATTATAAAACGAGTTTTTATAAGTGTTTGAATGAAGTGAAAATGAATTTCATAAATAAATGAAATTTATAGAATTTTAAACGGTGAAGTTATAAATGGAATTTTATAAACAGTAGGTTTATAAAATTTATAAAGTTATTGAAAGAATGAATTTTGGATAAATAATTGAATCTTATAAGTTATAAGATTTATAATTATGAAGTTAAAAGAATGATTTTTGTAAAGTAATTGTTTTATAAGTATTTAACTTATAATATGAACTTTTGTTTATAATTGAGTTATAAACTGGAATAGGTTAATAAAAGAATTTATAAAAAGGAAGTTTTTATAAATAAATAGAAATGGAATTTATAAACGTTGTTTTATAAATTCGCAAATGACTTATTTTGATAAGAAAATTGTTGAAACCTATTAATGGAGTTATATTCACATTTTTAAAATTTGTGAATAATCCTTTGAATTAAAATGAATAAAAGGATGAAATTGTTAATGAAGAATATTCACGTTTTTAAATAGTGAATAATATGTTAAAGGAAATGTTTTGAATGAGATGTTTAAATTGAATTAAAACGATCTAACGAAGTTTTAATTGTGTTGAGATTCGAAACCATAGATTTCAACATTTATTGTTGAAATAGACGTTTTCGAGAAATAAAAGGAGATGATGGACTATAACACTGTTGTTATAGTAAATGATTTCCGAAAGGAAATGTTTTGTATAGTATTGGGATTTATATATCTACTTAATTTCGAATCCCTATACTAGTGATTTTGGGTTGTCGTAACGATGTTTTACGCAACATTCGTTTTGGCCCAAATAAATATGTTTAAGAGAATGATTCCCTTAAAAGAATGAAATATATACTTAATTTCGATTTAAGTATATTGAATATTTTCTAAGTGTTGAAAATAAATAAAATTTGTGAATTACTTATTAAATAAGTATGGAATTGTTTTCCAATATGAAGTGAATAATTAGAATTTATCTTTTTGAAGATAAATTGACAATGAATAATTGAAATCGAATATTCATTGATATTTTGGAATTATAAATTCACTAAGGAATTTATAAAGGAAGTGGAATTTGTCTAAAAATAAATATTGATTTATTTTTGAAGTATTGAAATTATATATATCTTGTAAAGATATTTTGGAAAATAAATAATTTGGAAAATTATTTGGAAACTGGTGATGTGTGCATATCCAGTGATAGTTCAATAACCGACTATCAATATTTCCCTTTGAATGGGTAATTGATGTGATTTGTTTGAATGTGAATGCTACACTTATTTTTGAATAAGCGCTCACTATTCGGGTTAATCGGGAAAGGACCATGGGGTCGTATAACCCATTCCGAATATGTGATACGTCGTTATGAATTGCATTGAAGATCGGTGTTGAAGACCCGGTATTTGCGAGAGCGATAGGATGACCTGTCGATTTACTCTGCACCGAGTAGCTACGGTATAGAGTTCTCCATATGTGATGGTGAATCCGATCAGGATTGTGAATATCCGGATTGCAAGGACTTCTTTGTAAGTGCCTTCGGTTTTGTTCGAGCCCGGAACAGACTTGTATGGATTGTGTGTCTGACATTACAAGTTGAGATGTAAAGCCGATTTCTTTCAAATATATTTCTGTTGGTGGCGGAGAATTTATTCTTTTAGCTTAACACCCTTCTCTGAGACGTACGAGCTCAGAGGTTATATAGTTGAAGTTATCAGCGATATATTCCCAATTTGGTAATGTGATATGCTGAGTGATGCTGAAATGATCATTGTGTTGATTATTGTTATAGGATCGTTTATTTGATCGTCTATCTTGGTGATCATTGTGTTGATCATTTGTTGACCCAAAGCATGGCTTTTGTATAAAGTATGTTTTTGTGGACGTGACTTCGTCGAACCTCACACCCCGGAAATGGTCAAAACAGGAAAGATGCGGCAAGGTTATGAGGGGTAGCACCCTTTAGGGTATGTACATTTCCTTCTGGATAGAGGTGGTATCATGGTATGGAGCCCAGATATTTAACCTATGTGGTTACTACGAATTTATTACTTTGTGGTTGTTGGTTTTCGGGATCCCGTGAGAAAGGTCGTTTACGATCGGGGAATGGCGTGCTCGTGTCAGTAGTTACCCAGTTAGGGGTAACCCGGCCTTGTGTTGGCAGAGTTCCGGTTTGGTTCTCGGGGATGTCTTTCCAGAGGCATTCTCATGTGGCAATGGGAAGTTCCTTGGCCTGACCATTTGTTGGAAATCCAAAGAAACAATACGTGACTTGTACGGTTTTAGTTGTATAACCTGCTGTGGAATGTGGCGGTAACCTGCTATTGAACATAGTTAGCTATAGTAGGCATAGTTCGGAATGTCTATGCTGGCTAAGATTTATATTCTACTTTCGAAATAAATTTTTCCCTACACTATGCACTAATAATAATATGAAATGTTATTTTAAATGCGTATCAAGCATCTTTGACTATCATAAGGAGAAATCTCCTCCGATTCTGCGTTTGCATTGTGTGTGTGCGGGAGGCCTTATGGTAGTCTCATTTTTAAAAGCATTGCGAATTGAAATAAAAATATTCTTCTATTTTGATTTTAAAGATAAATAAACTGTTTTGAGTTCTCACACCAGTCACATGACTGACTTGGAGTTTATTGTTTTCCTTTCTAAACTCTGGGTGCCCACCAATTTTCACACGGGCAGTCAAGGTTAAGGTTTATCAGGATATTCTGGATATTCTGGAGTTGCTGGAGGCAAGCTGGATGGCGTGGCGTATTACTTATATAGTATTTCTTTTCCGCTGCACTGTTGTTGTTGTATGATGTTGTACACTCTGATGATATGATGTAATGAAATGTATAAAATGTAATAACTGATATAGTTCTTTGTTTAAAGATTATTCATTTATTATTATATGTTGTTCCGCTGCGAATTGTGAGATTCTGATGTTGTTGTGTTGTGTTCTGTTTATGTTCCGTTCTATTTCTTCTATTTTTCTATCTCTTCTCTATTTTCTTTCTGTTCTATTTTTCTAATCTTCTATCTTTTTCTACCTTCTTCTTTCTTACTTTTTCTTTTCTTAAAATCTTTTTAAAACCCATAACTATTCGGTTTTTCGGCAACGAAAATCCACGTACGTTACAATTTCCACTACATTTGTTGTTTTATATTTATTAGCATTTATGAGGATAAGATGTTAAGATTAGTTCACTACGATTGATGTACGAATACTACAGTTTTTTTCCCTAAAGATCTATTGTATATTATATTACTCGTCATGACATGAGATTATGTTCTATCTTTTCTTTCTTTTATCCCAATAAACTATCTTTCTAGCACTCAAATGCTTGGCACGTGAATATCGTGGATGTATTAATGTCAACTTTTGAGGGTCGAAGAAGCAAGTCATCACACGATCCTATAATGAAAGGTATTATAGTAGAAAAGGGGATCTTCTATATTGCATTCATCTCTTTTCTAGTAGCGAAACTATCCATTTTTACATATTGGCAGAATGTAAAAATATTATTTTCTTAATCAGATTTGGTCCAAATAGCTATAAATTTAGGGAATCTTGAGTATAGTTAATTATAAAAGAAAAAAAATACATGTCAGACATAAGTCTGGTATGAATAACATCATTTTATGCTTAAGTTCTTTCACTAGTGAGACCATGTTGCTAAAGCACAGAACGAGTTTTCCACCACACTAGCCTCAACTACACAATCAATATAAGATTATCATATGTCATAAGTCACAATAAAATATATGTTAACATAAACACGTAAAAGTTTTACAAAACTATACCCAAAACTGTCTTGGGTTTAGGGTCTTGGTAAACACGTATTAAACTTTTGGTTATTTTCATGGCTTGGTAAAGCTACTTCCAGGACTATCGTTAATTTCATGCATTATATTTCTTATACCATAAGGCATAACCTCTAACGGTTTTGGTTATTATTTCCTTAGCTTTATAACAAAAGGTACATCCCCTTTTGGTTTTGGTAATTTATTTATTAGTTTCATACTACAAAGTGCAACCCTATGTAGATCTTTTGTTTTATGTTTAGAATACAACCCTAAGTAGTCTCGATTCTCGATTCTATACCGCAAAGTATAGTACAACCCTAAGCAGTCTTTGTTCTTTAAGTTTTGTACTATAAAGTACAACCTTAAGCAGTTTCTTTATTTTTTTTCTTGAGCTTGAACCTGTCACGACCCCGCCTCTCTCAACCCTTGAAAATCGACATAAATACGCCACAGTATAATATGTCGATGATCAAGTGCCGAAAAAGATAGATAGTTGAAAAAGAAGAAGATAGGAGGAAGAAGGAACTAAACAATAACAGAATCTCACAATCGCAGCGGAATAAAATATAACAGATAATAACAGATCTTTACAGAAAATGAAAATATATCTATTTTATAGATTACATTATTAGAGTATCACAAACAAAACAACAATTACCAGCCTGGCAATTTCAAACAATCACAGCAGCGAATATAAACATCGACGGATAATACGTCTCGGTCTCCGGCTCCTCTCCTGAGCTACCAAGCATCATATCATGTACTTTATAATACTCGATCTGACCCAAGCATTATAATAAAATAACACCCGAATCAGTCTGGAATACCAGCGTGAGAAAATACACTTAGATTGATTATTCAAGTTCAAAAATCCTTTAAAAATCAAAAGAATCTCGTACGACCACGTCACAAATAAACATGTCGGGTTTTTACCTTACGATAGTCAAAACATTTCTTATCAAAATCCTTTGATATTATGATAGTGTCTAAATACAAATACTTATTCAAAATATTCAAAATTGTTACATTTATCAAATTCCGGCAATACCAGGTTCAACAATCAAAACCGTAAATGGCACGTAGGGAGAATGGATTTCTAACTAATGACTATGCAATGGGGTACCACCTGTCATATTACCTGGTCTAGATCAGAATACCGAGGATCCACCTTAAATCCCTTGCAACACAAGATCGAGACTACCCCTTACTGGATAATCTCGAGTAAGATCACCCCGCGCCGAATAAAAAGGAACATCTAGACAGGGATGACCTTACCCTAATGGGCGTGGTCCACTTAGCCTTGCTGCATATCCCCTGATTTTAGTCATTCTTGGTTGATGAGGATCGAGGCTAAGCGTTACCTTCTTAGAACATTTCACTTAGAATGCTCACCGTCCTCCTGATGATGTTTTGAAAGCATTCATCCATACAAGTCCGTTCCAAATCCAAACAGAACCGAAGGCACTACTCCTACTACATCCATTTTGGAATCACCCTGAGGATTAGTAGCCAGTAACCCTTGCACTTCACTGCTCCATCTTCGATTTCAAGCTTTTGTCTTCATCACGAAAACGTACTCGTTTGATCGAAGTGGTTTTCGGATCACAAATCTGATCCCGTTCTCTTTGAAACAACATTTGCTATTTCTCGGTAAACTCAACCCGGTTCTTTAGGAAATACACAGACGAAGATAAGATCGGAGTTCACCTCCTAACCATTGGACGAATTTCCTTACCAACGTCATAGAAGAATGAACGAGTTTATACGTACAGTATAGCACCCCAAACGGTAACTGTACCATATAATTCTCATACCTCTTCTAGATATTTCTAAAGTTATATTTGGGTTTAGATTTGATAGTCAATTATTTAACTATCAAATAAACAAACAATTCAACCAATTATTTTATTTCAACTAAAAACACCAAGTCTTCCCAAATTTAGATTTTTATATAATTTATCATTTTCAAAATATTCTTTAAACATTTAAAATTAAAACTACTTAAATTACTTTGCTCAAAATAATATTATGAAATTATAAAATAAATTTCCAAGTAAAATTTAAGCCACAAACTCTTTTAAATAAAAGTTTTATATAAAGTATAAATATTAGAGAATTCCTTTTAAAAAAACATATTGTCAACTTAACCTTTAAAATAATTACAACTAAAATTAATTTGAATAAGTTTACTTTAAAATTCTAAAACAATTAAAAATAATAAATTTCTCTAAACATTCTTTTTAAAACAATTTTTAAAACTTAAATTTATACTAAAAATTCCTTTGAAAAATATAATTGGCTTTCATGTAAATACACTTCCATTTCAGAATAAACCAAAGAACCCTTTCATAAATCCTGCTTGATTTATCTCAATTCAAATTTATGTCTCAATCCCGTAAATTTCTTTCAACACTTTATAAATAAAACACCTTTTATTTTTTAACACATTTCCCATCTCCTGGAAATCACTTCCAAAATATACTTAACTTATTTAAAATAAGTTACTAAGTTCTTTATTCAAAATATATTTTTGAAAATCTATAAGAGTTCCCTTAGTAACTTAAATCAAAAATTTCCTTTTAAAATAAAGTTATTATATCAAAAATGTATGTTAAAATTTCCTTTAGAAAACGTAATACTAATTTACCTTTAAAATACTTAAATACCATAATTACTTAAATAAATATTTACGTTTCACTTAAAAATAATTAAAAATAATAATTTTTCTAAATCATTCTAAAAACTCATTTTTAAACTTCTAATTTATACTTTGAAAGCTTTTCTTTGAAAACATACTTAGTTTTCGAGGAAAAATACACTACCCATTTTCTAAAAATAACCTCACTGTTATTTTTAAAACGATTTGTACCTTCCTACAAAAATTCCACCGAAAATTCATACTCCAAAATTTATCCACTGATAAATATTCCACTTCATTTATAAACCCATTTTATAAATTTTCATTCCTTAATCCTTCCCAATCACAGTTTCAAAAACACTTAACAAATTACAAACCAGTTTTCCGAATTTAATTCGCTTAAATTCATTACTTAAAAATTCCTTTTCTTTCCCTTTTAATCCCAATTCATTTTATTTATATTTTAAAATACTAGATTATACTTATCCTACCATAACACAGCACAAAAAAATTCCCAAATTAATCTATCATAAGATATCAATAAAATACATTACAAATTATGAAGATAATTTCTATATTGTGAGGAATCCAGTTGGATCCCTCCAACCTGTTTCGCTGCATCCACAGATGTTAGCACATAAATAAATATCGATCAAATCTGATAATAATTTTCACATTCAACCAATCAATCAACCATTTTAAATATTAACTATTTAAATTAAATGGCATCCAGATGTGAGTGAGATTAACTCACCTTGAATTCGTCGAGCGTTTAAATTCCAAATTAAATCGAGTCCGTTCAATTTAATCCAAAATTTTCACTTGCTTAAATCGATTCTAGATCTGCACCACAACGGGCCGCTCGTAGCTGCGATTCCGACGCTTCTTGTTTCGTCGGAATCTGATCACGCATGCATGAGATATTCAGTTTTAAAGGTTGTAAATATAATTTGTAAAAAACATTTCTATTTATATAAACATACATCTTCTCTTCTTCATTTCTTTTTCCTTATCTCATTTTAAAAAAACAAACTCAAAACCTATAGTTTCTTCAAACCAAACAACTCCACCATTTTTACAACTAAGCTAAACAAAGCAAAGATCAAAAACAATTCAAAGATATCAGGGAGATCATCAACAAGCAAAACAGTAGATTTCTCTTGAAATGCAAAAAACCAAGCTCTGTTCAAAAAAAAGAATAACTATGAGTAACGCTTATGCTTGGTTGCTGTTTTTTACTCATAAGTATGAATGAGGTTTGTTAAAATTATTGGACTGGAACAATACTATATGCATCTGATATGTGAAAATATAAGTGTATATGCATGAGGATGGTTATTTGAAATAGTGAAAACACCTCTGTTCTTAAAAGTGACATTCTGCAACCTTTAAAAAAATCAATATCCCTTTTACATTTTTGTTTTAGGCTTTGACGCCAAAGAGGAATCTGTTTGTTCTCAGATATAGTCTATCTTAAAATAGTTCTGAGATCTAATATGAAGTATAGAGGAGGGTAACTTGTTTTTTACCGTAGACAACTTAAAATGTTCAAACTTTGAACGGCATAGTTTAACCTTTGGATTATACGAGCGGGTTTGTTGTTCGAAATGATGATTTTTAGCGGTGGTTTGATCATTTTTAGTAAAGTATTGGGGAAGATAGAAGGAGATGAACGAGATTGGGTCAAAGGCAAAATTAGGGTGGCTATTTGATTTCGTGGTAGAGGATCCGTCATGGAGGATGTTTAGGAGGAGGCACGCCTAAGAAAAATGGCATGGAATTTATAACAAAGTTTGGTGGAATGGCGGAGTGATTTTAGGGTTTAAGCTTTCATGGGTAGGAGCTTGGTCTGAAGGGAATGGCGATGTGGTGGAGTCATGCGAGGCGTGCGGTCCAAGTAGAGGAGGTGGCGACGATCGTGGTGAATCCATGGTCGAAGGTTGAAGGTGGATGGATCGACGAGGTGTTGTGGCAAAGGGTTTGGGTGGGTGTTGTTTCGCGTTCGGAGGAGTGCGGTATGAATTTGCAAGCTGAAGTGAATTTGGGGTTTCCAGATGCAAGGGTGGTTATGGTGGATGCGGTTGATTCGCGTGGGTGGTCATGGATGAGAATCAGGGCTGGAAGCGTTGTGCATGTGCATAGGAATGTACATGGTTGTCTGATTGTGTCTTATGATCAGTAGAAAGATAAGAGAGGAGAGGAAGTAGGAAGGAAGAAGTAAGGGGATGGGCTGAAGTTTTGGGCCGTATAAGTTAGAGTAAAGGAAAATAGGAATAGAGAAAGTATGGTAGAATATTTAAATAAAATTTAATGGTGTAATTAGGTATATGGTTAATTTCTGAGATATTTAAATAAGATTTAATGGTGTAATTAAATATAAATTATTTAATAAGGATGGTAAATTGATAGGAGAATAATTAATTAATTTAATTATTAAGATAATTAGTTAATTAGTTTGTTTAATCAATTTAAGGGATTGATTTATTAATTACAGCAATTAATTAAAGGACGATAAATTTATTAGAGGTTAATTACTTAATGTTATTAATTAATAATAATAACTAGATGTCATTAATTAAGGTGGGTAATTAATGGGCAATTACTAAATGTGATTTAATAAATGATAATTACTTAATGTAAGTAATTTAAAGAATTAATTTGTTAAGGATTAATTAATTTAATTTGTAATTTAAGGTTAAATAAATAATTAATTAAAGGTTAATTAATTGAGGATAATTAACCGATGGGATAATTACTTGATGAAAGTAATTGAAGGGAAATTACTTAACGGAAGTAATTAAGGATTAATTACTTAGTGTAATTAATTAAAGATTGATTAATTACAGAAATCAATTAAGGGTTAGTTAATTAATGAGAGTGATTACTTGAAGGATAATTAATCAATGTAAGTGATTATAAGATAATTAATTTGAGTAATTAATTAAGGGTCAATAAAATTAATATGGATGGGTAAAGGTTAATTAATTTGTGTAATTAATTAAGAGTTAATTACTTATTGTAATTAAAGGATAATTTGTCAAAGGTGATTAATTAAGATGGATAATTAAAAGATGATTAATCAATTAGTTTGTAATTAATTAATGTTTAGTAAAGGTAATCTAAGTGATTAAAGATTAGTAATTAATTTAATTAGAGATAAATTAAATTAATTTTAGAAGTGATCAATCTTGCTTATGAATGATTGAATGATGTTAAATGCCTTGAATTGGTTTATATCTCTGATATGAAATGTTTTGTGATATAATATGTTTGGGTGGATAGTGATAATGTGGTTATCTATCGATGATGAATTACTATGTAAAAAGTGACATCTTGTATTTAATGTTGAATTGTATTTCACTTGAATAACTTGGGTTAAGATGGTATTGAATTTAAAGAGACCGGGGTCGGGTATCAGTAAATACTCGAACCCACTTCGATTTGTATCCTACAATGATTCTTTATAGATTGATATGTGAAATCAATAGGCTGAAATGAACCCCATAATGATAAAGTTAGGGGTATTCCCAAAAGGAAATTTTGTAATTTGTTACATATATCTAACTCTGTGCCCAATCTTATTCAAAATAAAATTTGTTTTCTTTTTACTATACACTTATTATTTGATGACATAAATAATTAATGATTGATTCAAATTATATAGAAGGAAATATTTAAATGATAGTTATTTGATAGTAATCGCAAAGTGTTGTAATCATGAGAATTTTATTACATTGAAAACAACATATTGTTTTAAATATTCATACACAAGATGTTTCGAGAAATGTTATGATTTATCCTTTATGATTAAAGTACGTAACACCCTTCAAATGTTAGACTGTATATTTATCCTGGCTATTGGGGGCACTAAAAGGTTACGTACTAATAATTATTGGATAACTATAAAATGACTCATTCTTGAATTTTCTGTTGGCTAATGTAACTAAGATCAAATTAACAATCTCAAAGTGATAATGTTACATAGTTCCCTCGACTTAAGAATACTACTAAACTTCAATGTTGACACTCCACTTTAATTATAGTTAAACCGTGGCATAGTGTCCATTGAACGGTTATAGCTAGGTTTGATTGAATCATTGGAAGTGAAATACTATTCAATATAGAATTCTTCTCCTCGTTTATATGGAGTTAGCATCATGATCAACTATAATCATCTTAAAATCAAAGTCCTTAGCCAGAGTAGTATGGTTAATTATAATTGTTATTATTGAACCAACGATTTTCTGTTTGAAATACAATGTTGAATGTGGATGAAGTTGGAGTTTTGACAAAAACCAAATTCCATAAGTCCTTTTGTGATATAATTTTAACAAAGAGAATTGGTGTAAATTATCGTTACTACCAGATACCGCTTATAAAGAGTAAAATTATGGGTTATCTAACAATGTGTAAGTGATAAATTCAGCCAAAATATCACACCAATAGTAAGATAACATGTGAATGTTAATATTTGAATTGTTCGGTATTAATCGACGACTGTATATACATCTTTGAGTCTACAGCTATAATGATGAATTCTCCAAAAACGCACATGATTTGGTTAATTTATAAAATATTGTAAATTAATTGAATCCACTAATATTTAAAAAATATTAATTATTATTTTATTTAATTGATGTTTGGAAATTGTTTGTAATTATTTGAATGCATTTATAAAGTTATATCTTTACATTGTTTCCATTCAAAATTAAAAAAGGATTTAGTGTTAAATCATAAATTTAAAATTAAACCCTTTCCAAGTCAAAAATAGTTTTCATATTATTGAGTTTAAATTGCAATACAAAATTGTAAGCTTTACATGTGTGTTATTTGGATTCTAATACTATTTTATTATTATGTTCACATATATAATTTCAGTTTAGATTTTATAATAGGACTTTTTTGCAAAGTTACAAAACTAATGTTGAACCCTTTCTTAAGCTAGAATTTGATTTTAAATTGCTAGCACTAGATTTTAAAACAAGTAAGTAATTTAAAATAATTTTAATGTGTGTATTCGTGTTTGTGTATACTTATCTATGTGTGTATGTATGAATTCAATGGTTATTTTATATATTACGAAGTAAAACTATACATGCATATATTTTCATATAAGTTTAAAATGTTTTGAAAACAAACTAAAGAAAGATTAAAAGAATGCAAGAAGATTTCATTCTTTACCTCTCATTAATTATCTCAGAAATTCCTTCTATTTATGCTTTTAGTATCACTTAAATACACCATTACCCAATAATAATTTGATCCTTTCAGTTAAATCTATTTACATAAGACTTATACTCAATTATGGCCAAAAAAACTTAGCCCTTCAAGAAGTTCAACTTATACGCAACTAAGGCGTAAGACTTAGCATTAGTACAATTCAAACAGTAAATCTTGTTTTTTTGAAGCATAATAATGTACAGGAGTTCAGGCTACAAACATAAATCATATTTCCAATCGTTTAAGTTATAGCTTAAGAAAAGATATATTATATATATTTTCTTTTTTCGTCATAATATCACTTAAATATATAAAGTTTGGTCAATGGTTTAACACCCTGGATATTTATAAAAATTAATAATTAATCAAAATAGGCATTTTGGTAATTCTACAAAAGGCTGAAAATTTGGATTTTAATAAATGAAGAAATTTAGAAAATCTTACTTTTCCATTAGGTCATGTAAAATTTGTAGCCTAAATTCATATATAAAATGTTAGAAATGGAAATAAGATGAATAAGATACAGATTGTTTACCGTAGCATGTGTTTCGAGGTGAAATGGGTTGTGGTCCAAATGGATGGAGGGAATTTCGGGATTTATGCCTATATAATGAAAGTTTTTAATACTAATTCACCACATTCCCCATTTTTCTTCATCTTGTAATGTCGCTCAACCTAAACTCTAAAATTTAATTCTTTTTCTTCCTCCTCCTCAATTCTAAAATAAAATCCTCCAAATAATATGCTTAATCAAGTTCCTCAAAATAAAATAGAAAATCAAATAGAAAGGAAGATATAATCGTATCCAAACATCTGAAACTAAATACAGAAGGAGAGATGTTAAATCCAATCGAGTTAGAGAAAAAGATTTTAGGATTTCTTCAATGGAAATGGACGACGATTAGTGGGTATATCCACAAATGAATATGAAGTATATAAATATATAAATTTCACTTATATATCTATTTAGCTTTGGAAAATAAGTTAAAATTAAATTAATATTTTTCATGAATTGGAAAACCCTAGAATATGACTTTAATGATTTAATTGATGTAAATTTGAGGGAAGGTATATTTGGATTAACTTGACATATGCATAAATTATCCTAGGATTTGTTGAAGGATTGGAAATAATTCCGTATCCCCTAGTGATAAGTATGGCTCAAATTATGAATATATCCATCATATTAATTTATATGATTTAATTGAAGTGATTATACTGGATATGAATTTATAACATTTAAAACAAATCATATGATGCTAGCAATAACTGACAAATGATAGAATAAAATTTATATAATATTCAAAATTTGGAAATGTGATGGAGCGAAAAACAATTAAAATGGACAAAATAACAAGTTAAGAATATTGAAAAACTAGATCCAACTAAATGGCGACGTGTTTGAATGTTCGACAAATTAGTTTGAGAGAACATTGAGGAAATATGAATTTGAATCGAAGAAAAATGGTTCATTTCCTAGGCCGGACAATTGACTAATTATAGTCATCTATCGATTGAGCACTCGATGGGTCGGTTGATTGGACTTAAATGGTCGAGTGATGGCCATAAAATACAAAACTATTGCAGGGGAAAAGTTGACCAACTAAAAGACATCAGTCAACTGAACATCCTCGAAGTCGAATGGTTGTGTTTTCCCAATCGACTGTTATGCTGTTTAGATATATAATATATATATATATATGGAACTAGTCGACTAACCATATTTCTTCAGTCGACTGACAGCCTGTAGATAACCCAGGTTGAACATAGACCTGGTGGTGGTCCAAGTAGGATAATTTTTGGGATTCATTTCCCACTTGACTTTTTGTTCACATCGCTTGATGATGTTGTGTAACGTGATACTCAATGTGGCATATAACCGTATAACGATTTCTCTTATCGTTGCTATTAGCATCTCAGATGCACGTTTTAAGTTACGGACTATAGGGGAGAGGAGATGGAGATATCCATGTTAGTAGGGTTTATACCCATTTGGGTGGACATACTTACGGTGGAGTTGAACTGTTTATTGAACCTTTTAACTTCAGTTGAATGATATAGAGCATATGGCATATTTACTAATTATTTTTTTTTTACTCAGTGCTTTTGTAGGACGTTTACCATCGATATTATGTAATTGATATGTGCCTAGACATTATGACTGTACACTTGGTGTGTTTGACTTAAGTAGTTTACTATTGAGATTGTTTATTCAATTTATAGTAAGACAATTTACTATCGGGACTATGTACTCGATATGTTCCTATGTTTACCCCATACCTAATGTCCAACCTTTGGGTGGAAATCTTTGGGGATTACTATCTAATGTTAGGCGTATTTATGATTGTTATCCTATATCGTGTTAATTTCTTATTCCTTGTATGAAGTACCCATATACAAATAAACAACCTTTGGTTATGTAGGTTATAAATGATAATTTAACTGTCTGTTAACACCATACCACTGGTGATATTTTTCACACACCAGACATTGTATGCTCCCCTCTATTTTTTCCTCTTTATACCTACTACAGGATGACAAGATAGTATTTGTATGATGAGAATAAGATACATGAAGGAGGCGACCATGTGCATTAGAGTTACACTTATTTATTGCCATTTCCTATGTTCCTTACTGTACTTGTCAGTTAGACATCTATTATATTTCTATTTAGACATTATTCGAAACTTCATCAAGATGTTTCTTGTGTGGACCAATGTTGTTTTAAAACAAAGATGACTTAGTTTACTTCAGCATTTATACTATTCCTTACACTATGATATCTGAATTGTATACATGTTTAAAGTATATTTGTCATTATACTATATGAACTTAAAAAACTTAATAATTTGAATTTCATGGAGTGCTGCGAGTTCAAACGCAGCTTTTGGGCATCGATGAGGATGGATCAAGGTGCGGGTTATTACATTTGGTATCAAACTTTAGGTTAAGCGATTCCTTCGAAATTTAGATGTATGGTAGAACATATTTATAATTTCCATTACTATATGTATCCACAGGCCACACCTTATATATTTTGAATTATAGAGGTAGTTGTTGGTTTGTCCCTTATATGAGTAAATAACTATGAGTTGACATAAATGTTAAGATTATAATAGGCTGAGGAAAAAATAAGTCCATCACATATGTTATAATTTATTCCTTAAATAGTGGCTAAGAGCAATAAATCGAAATTAGGAATAAATTACATTTTTGGACCGTAAAAAGTAGTGTGGTGTTGATAAGGCATAATGGAGACATAGGGAGAGACTCCTCAAAATTTAATTTGTGCAGTTGAAATGTCATATATTAGAGTTGGATATTTTATTAGAGGGAAGATTTAAGATAGCCAATTTCAAAAGAATATGAGCTAAAAACCAATGCACTTGAAGCATTGTTATATGAAGTAGTTGGGCTTGTATAACTCATGTTTTTTTTATTCAACTCTAATTAAAGTGCTTAGATTATTTGAAATGTTTTCCTAAAAAGTAAAAAACATTAGCTTTTGGGATTTTCTAAAAAAATATAAGTTGAAGTTTGAACTAGTATCCCCTTATTTTAAGCTTCAAACATGGAGAAAGTTAATAAAAATCCATTTTCCATAAATATTTTAAAACTTATTTTATATAAAAAGTTTAGTGTAAGGCACGTTGTCACACTTATATTTTGATGTGTACTTTGCTTCTGACAATGAAACTTTGGGAAGAAAAATTAGAAGGCACATAAAACCTATCCTTTTGAATATTTTTTAATTCATAAATATTTCTGTCACGCTTTAATATCTCTATATATCATAGAAAGAAGTGATGTGTCAAGTCCTCGCTAAACGGGATTCGCTACACTGCCACTATAACAGAAACATCAATAACATGGATCATTGGACGTAAACTGTCAACAAGATGACTAGAACTAAAATAATGCATGCCCCCTTATCAAAGAAAATACATTGATAAAGCATAAATACAAGCACACCTTCCAAGATGATTTTTTTCTCCTTGTCGAGCTTAGGTAGAGCGCTCAAAGTAAGAGTAGTATGAATAGCATAAACTTGACCGCTTGCTCACTTTCGAAAAAAGACAAATAACCTCTCTTAAAGCGGCTTGATTGGTCAAAATTATATCATTTCCTTACTTGAATGTTGGGCTTACAATCTTTAGTGAAATGCCTCTCCTAATGGCACCTATTTCAATTCAACCCTCCCTTCTTAGCTTGGCCATAGTCGCCCTTAGCCAATTATTTTCTCTTATATTGGAATTTTGGATTTTCTCTAACTTTGATGTCCTCCTTTTTTGGGCCCCTCCAGTAATAGATTTCAACGATAAAACCTTGACAAGGCTCTCGAAAGTAGCACCCATTGGAACTTGACTGAGAGAAAGGTCTCCAAGAGGTAAGTTGAGTTCCTTTGCAAACTTCATATCCTTTTTTGGTAGCATTAACTGTATCCATCCCAAACCTAGTGAAATGTGTGAACTCATTAATATACTCTTCTATAGTCGTGTCACCTTATCAAAGATACACAAAATTCTCTAATTACATGCCCTTTTTGACCTATGAAATAAACGAGCCACAAACCTCCTTCTAAACTCTTTCTTAGTCATAGCATATTCATCAAATATCTCAACCTCGTCAACCTTTCAAACCACTACAGCCCATCAACAGAAAGCTTCCTCTTGTAGTTTCCTAGAAGTTAATCGGTTCTTTACCAACCTTTCAACTGCCATATCATCAAATATCTACCACCAGCAAGGGACCACACTTGAGTCTCTATGAATGACTCTATCTCTATATATGGCTTGCCTCTCATGCAGAGGTAATCCCTACTGAGTTTGGGGAATTATAGAGCAGACAGTAGGGGTGGAATAGTACACACTCCTCCCATTACAAGAACAAGTGGAAGTCCTGCTAGAGTAGGGGTATGTTGCAGTGTACCTTATAAATACCACCCCTACCTGGTCATTCATGGCCGAAAATTTCCATACCCATATGGGCTTCAAATCCAATTTTAGCTCGAACAATATTCTTCACATTTAAATCTAATTTAATACGTGTCGATATCATATATCGATTAACATATTTATAACTATTTATTAATATAGTTTATCAAATTAAAATAAAAATTTATAATTAATATTTCATAAATATTAATTTATCTAATAACGAAACTATTTTGGCCAGAGATTTTGATTTTGAGTTGACTTGAGTTGACTATGATACTAACCCCATGTAACTGAGTAGACGAATCCTCTCTTGAATAGTGTTTCACTTTCTATACTTCCACTCGACTCAACTTTAGTCCGTCGATGGACATCGTGCCATGATGTAATTAAAGTGGAGCTTTTGTATTGAAGATCAATAGTATTCCCAAGTCAAGTGAACTTTGTAAATTAGTCATATGCATATTTTCTATTTGACCTTAGTGATATTAACCCACAAAAAACTATCAAGCGAGATTCCATTGTTATCCAATAACTATTAGTACGTAACCTCTTGACACCCCCAGTAGTCATGAGTAATACAACGCCCAACATTTGAAAAGCAATACATACTCTAGTCTTAACGGATGCATCTATATCCAATCTCGATGCATCTTGACTAGGAATGTTTGAAATGATATGTTTAATATATTATAATAGAATACTCATGATTACCACTATTTATAATAACTATCATAAACACACCATTTATGGGTTTTTTGTTAAATAAATTTTGATTAAGCATTTAATTATTTATAACATATTACAGCAAATATATAACAGAAAGATAAACACCTTTATTACGAACGAGAATCAATTACAGAGTTAATTAATTTATTATAAATCACAAAATTACCCTTAGAGTGCACCTCTAATTTTATCAGGCGTCTCGCCTCTAACTAGTACCTATCAGCTCAATCTAGGTAGGCCCGATCGTCAAGCTTTCCATTACTTCCTGCTCTAGCTCACATCGAGGTCTAAAATCATAGCCAATGATAAACTCCAACTACTTCCACTCTTGGAATATCACTCCCAAGCTGGCATATCTCCTACTCAAAGCATCGGCAATCGCATTTTCCTTACCAAACGTACATGAAATATCAAAGTCGTAGGAGGCCAAGATCTCTAACCATTGTTGCCAATAAGATTAAGGTACTTTTGGGAGAAGAGATACTTCAATGATTTATGGTATGTATACAACTCAAACATCTCCCCAAGCAAATAATGCCTTCATTTGTTCAATGCAAATACTATTGCCGCTAACTCCAAATCATGAGTTGGATATTTCTTCTCCTGCAGTTTCAATCATCGACTGCCATAGGTGACAAACTTTCCTCTCTACATCAACACCGCACCTAGTCCAATATCATAAGCATTTGTGTATACAACAGCTCCTCATTTCCGCTTGGAATGACTAACATCGGTGCACTATTCAACCTCTCCTTCAGACCCACAAAAGCATGCTCGTACCTCACATCCTAAATAAAAGTATGATTCTTCTTCATCATGTTAGTTAACGGCATTGCTACCCTAGAGAAAGTCCTTGATAAAAAGTCTATAGTATATCACCAATCTAAGGAAAATTCTCATGTCGATAGCAGTCTTGGGTCGATCCTAGTCCTACTGCCACCTTCATAAGGTCTATAGCATACTCTACTTGAATACAACATGACCCGGAAATCGCACTTCACTCCACCAGAAATGACACTTCAAACACCTTCAACCAGTGCTTCCTCGACACCTTAAGCACAATCCTCAAATGCTACTTATGTAATTCCTTTGTCCTCGAATAAATATGGATATCCTCCATGAACATAAGTGTAAACTTATTTAGCTTATACCTGAAATCACGGTTCACAAGATCAATAAAATATGCTGGTGCGTTATTAGTCTAAATGGTATAACCAACCACTCATAGAATCTAGATGGCAAATGAAACATTGTGATCTACATACTATCCTTCACCGCCCTCAGTTGGTGAAACCCCATCAGAAGGTCCAATTGAGAGAACATGCTAGTAGCATGAAGCTGATCAAACAAGTCATCAATACGCGGGAGTGGATACTTGATCTTCCTTGTTACTTTATTCAACTCATGGTAATCTACACACAAATTCAAGAGTGGTCCACCTTAGTAGCAAACACTATAGTTACTCCCTAATCAGATATACTCCATCGAATGAACCCTCGTTGCAATAGGTCATCCACTTGCACATCTAGTTCCTTTCTCTTTTGGAACCATACTCCTCAATGGCTTAACAATCGGTCTAATATCCTTCACCAAATGTATACGAAACTCGATCTCCCTGTGTGGTAGTAAAGATTACCTCCTAAAGTATGTCAAGTATGCCCTGGCTAAGACATAGATGATAACTTATCATGCAAGATTTCAAGCAAGTACAAGAAGCTAACCATCACCTTATTGGCAGATAGGCAGCCTATCTCCAACCTATGACCATCATCCATCCCTATCATCGCTAATGGCCTTTCACAATCCACCACTACTCTATACTTCTATAGCTAGTTCATCTCCAATATAATACCAAACCCCACAAAACACAAAACAAAGCAATAGCAAATAAGTAAGCATCCATGACTCGATAAGGCCAAGTCTCAGCAAACCATGCAAAGGCTGGTCTATCCTCCAATCGGTTTTGTGATAATCAAAGGTCGGTCAACACTCTCGGGTTGTAATCCCAAACTATCTACTAAATCAGTAGATATGAATGAATAGGAAGCCTCAATATGGAATAAAACATGTATAGGTCTATCAAAAATAAAAAGCGTACCCTGTATAACAACGCTCTTCCCCTTTTCCTACACCGATCACTAGTACAAAATACGTTTGTTGCCTCACCTCATTTGTGTCGATTGTTCTTGCAACCGAAGCAAATAGTACCATTTTCTTTGGTTGTCGTTAACAATCGAATCAAATGCATCAAAGTGAATAGTGTTATTTACTTTGCTTGTCTATACAATCGAAGCATATAGTGTTATTTGCATCGGTTCGTTAGGAATATAAGTAAATGCACCGGAGCAAATAATATTATTTGCATTGGTTTTCCTCATAACTAAAGAAAATTGTGTTATTTGCATCGATTCCTTAGGAACTGAAGCAAATGCATCGAAGCAAGTAGTGTTGTTTGCTTCGGTAGTCATTACAACCGAAGCAAATTGTGTTATTTGCATTCGTTCCGTAGGAACCCAAGTAACTAGAAATTATTTTAATCGGAGCAACGTGCATATCAATAATTATAAACAACATCTTATATATGTCATTATTTATAATTTATTATAATTAATGATTATCAATGAATAATTTAAAATGATTAATTATCATAAATAATTAATTTTTATGGCTAATTAATAATTTTTATAGTTAATTTTTAATAATTGGTTAATCAACAATTATTATAGTTAATTATTAGTAATTAGTAGATATAGTTAATATTTATTATTTACATTTCATAATTAATATTAAATAATTAATAATCAATAACTAATAACTTATGTTTAACATTTGGTATTTAATCTATAATTATTATAGTTAATTATTAATAATTAGTAAACTATAGCTAATATTTATTGATCGCATTTAATAAGTAATAAATATAATTAATAATTAATATTGAACAACTAATAATCAATATTTAATAATTAATGTCTAACATTTAATATTTAATTAATAAGTAATATTCAACAAATAAGAAGTAATATTTAATATTTAATAACTAATTTTTGATAATTAATGATTGATAATTACTATTAAATAATTAATTATAAATAATTATAATATATTTAAGACTAATATGTAATAACTAACAATAAATTTTAATACTTACAAAGTGATATTTAGTATTAAATAATTAAATTTAAATAATCATTAATTAATAATGACTATTTTGAGAGAAATGTGTGATCTTCTAGAGCAAAGGAGGGCACACATGTGTGTGTGTATACCACAGAAAATAAAGGTGCTGCCAAATGCCTGGTAGGCAGCTAATCAAAATATAGAAAACAATGCAAATGACTTATATACAACTAGAATATGCTCCAGCAAGGCCATTTCCCATTACACCTCATTATCGACCTTTGGCAAGGCCACCGCCCGTAATGAGGTGTTAGTAGTACCCAAATTCCATGAAGCAACTCGGTGCAGATGAAATCTGGAGACTGGTTTAGCTATGAGAGAAAACGCCTCGATGTAAGCACGAAAAATCCGAAATGAGCACCTCGCTGCAAATGGGAATGTTCCAGAGTGATGTACGTCACCCTATCGATGTGGAAGTACTGAAAATAACACCTCACTCCAAATGCATATGATCCTGAATAAAGAGTGCCGCACTGTAGAGGTAGAAGAACTCCTCACTACATAAGCGAAAGGTCCAGAATGAACGACTTGCTAAAATCATGTCAGCAACAATCCTAAGAGCCTGCAAATAGTAATCTAGCACCGTTTCTGACTAATCCTGTGTCTGTAAAAGGAACTAAATAAAATTATAAGAGTAATACATACATATACGTATATAAATGAAATTTATATACATATATATTAATTAATGAAGTAAAAGAAGTAGTACTATACCTAAAATTATAAGATGGAAAAGCAATAAAATAAGAAGCAGACTTAAAAGGAATCCAAACTCATAATGCATTATCTTAACCAACACTAGCGATATGCGAAAGATTAATAAAATAAAATTTTGAATTCCTATAAATTCAAACAATTTAAGAATTAATCTTATGCTCCTTTAATAAAAAGGACATTATGATAATCAGTAAAGACATCATTCAAATTAGAAAAAATGTTAATGTTATAATTATTAATGTTAAAAATATTATTATTATGTTTAAAAATTTTAATACTATTACTTACCTTATTAAGGTGTTCTTTGAAATGATTATTTTTAGCTAATCTGTATTTAGGATTTGAGATCCAATTAAAACAAATAAGGATATTATAAAAGCCAATTTACTAAAATGACTATTATTATTATTATTATTATTAAAAAGTCTTTGATTTCTCTCAAACTAAATATCTCAACAAATTATAATGAATAAAGTATCAAGTAAAATTATATTTCCCTTTTCAATCTAAAATCTTAAGTTATTCCAATAATACTTGCAATTAGTAATTTTAATCGTTAGACTAAAGTTAAAGATTTTGAGAGTATTATTCAGAATGTAATAAGTATCCATACAGTCATAATATACATGTTTAATATCTTCAAGATACAGAGTACAAAAAGAATATTTACTATCAATTCGCATATTTTTTCTTTTTAAAAATTCTATAGTATTTAATTTTCCATGCATGATTAACCACATATGAATTTTAGATTTAGGAGGAGCATTTGTTTCCAAATAAATTAAAAAGAGTTATTAGCTACACTCTAGAAATTAAGAAATTTATAAAAAGAATTAGAAGTAAATTTCTTACTCTTATCCCATTCCCAGCTAATATTTTCATTATCAATATTATTATATAGATTCAATCTAGCATAAAGCAAAGAAAGTTGCCTAAAAGTTGTACATTCTAAAATTCTATTAAAACTAAAATTCCAAGAGGGGTCATTTTCTAGAGAGAAAACATCTAAAATTAAAGCGTTCTTAAAGTTACAAATTTCGTAAAACTCTTTAAATTCTATCCTAAGAGGGATAACAGAAATCCAACGGTCATACCAAAAAGAAGTATTATTTCGTGAATGAACTATTATATTAATACCAAGGTTAAAAATCTCCTGACATTTTAAAATTGATTTCCAAAATTTAGACAATTTATTTATAGTTGTAGGTGTAATTTGATGTAAATTATTATTACCATTATAGTAAGGTTTAGTAATAATTTCATTCCAAATAGAATTATCATTTATATCCTTAAATTTCCATAACCACTTCCCTATTAAAGTTAAATTCATATTCTATAAATTAATAACTCCTAAACCATCTTCCTTTTTTGATTTACAAACTATTTTTAAATTGACAAAACATTTAAGACTACTGTTGGAATTATCAACACTCCATAAGAAGTCCTTCATTATTTTATCAATCACCCAATCTAAAAAAATGCATAGACATCCAATAGATCACTGATAAAATAGAGTTGAAAAGAACTGATCTACCCGCTCTCGATTAAAACCTCACATTCCAATTAGAAATTCTATTTTTAACCTTATCAATTATAATTAATGGGTCATCATGTTAAATTTTAGTTGGTCTAATCCGAAAATTAAGATAATCAAAAGGGAAAGTCATAGTTTTACAGTTAAGCGTATTAGCAACTAATCCTTCGACCTTATCGCCCAACTAAAATGGAAACTTTCTCAAAATTGATTTTAAGCCTCGAAAGAAGTTCAAACCTGTATAATATAAATTTAAGAGTAATGACATGATTAGGCAAATGAGAGGTAAATAGTAAGGTGTAACATCCCATTTTTAAGCCAAATATTTATTTAGAAATTAATATAAATTCTGGAAATTAATTTGAATTTTTTAAAACAAATGAGATAAGTATTGATTTATATATATATATATATATGAATAGATTTGAATTTGAATTGAAATTGAAATTTAAAAATAAAATTCTTAAAAATATTTGGATTTCAAAATAAAACGAATGTGATTATTTATTAATGAATGATTTAGTTTCTGTTGTCCCATTTTTTGGTCAAAACTGGAATATCAACAAATTGGTAAGGAATGTTGGATATCAGGGTTAAGCTCCGATCAGGACGAAATTGGTTGGAGATGATGATGAGGATTAGGAGAGGCTCTGTTTCAAATTTCAGGTTAATCAGAGTTCGTATGAAGGAGATATGATCGATGCAAGGTAGGAGGGACATACTATTCGAACTCCACATGGCTCATTCGGCATTCACACAAGGGGTCATTCGGCATTCTCAGTATAACATCCATTCGGTAGTACCGAGACCGAACCAAAGTACCACCGATCCAAACCCTCTCCAAAGCATAGCCGAACCAGACCTCACCACTCCACTACCTGCCGAATCAAACCCAAAGTGCCACTGCCGAACTAACTCCTCTACCCTCCACTGCCGAACCACCCTACTTCCCTCCTACTGCCGAACCAACCCTACCGGACCAACTCCATGCCAAGCCAAGCCACTCACCGTCGAACCAAGGCCTTGCCGAACCAGTACTGCCAGGCCAGATTGCTTCAGCCCAGGCCCACCAGCAGCTATATACATCCAAGACCCCTGCCCCCAGCCTCACTCTATAAATAGAGGGACAGGGGTACAACAATGGGGGACAAGTTTGAGAGCTCAAGCCTGGGAGGAACTTTCAAACAACTTTGATATACTTATAATCAAAGCCTTGTACTTGTAATCGGATCGGAAAAGGAGAATAACATATAAAGTGGACGTAGGCACATTCTGGCCGAACCACTATAAATCTGTGTGTCTTTTACAGTTTAGCCCTGCTTTTTACATATTTTCATAAACCACCCAAATCACTACGAACAACATAAAATCAACTAAATCATACGACTTGGAGGTGTTTGCCCATTTTTTGTGCAAACATATTTGGGTTATTTGCTGAGATCTGTGATTTGTGTTTGAATATCGCTGATTTGTATTCATACACTGGTGCTTTTACGGTATTTGGGGTTTGTGGCCAATTTTAGCGCAAACATTTTGGTGCTTTCACTGAGAAGAACCAGCACCCGCTACATCGGACAGAAGTTTGGGTCTGGAAGACAATGACTAGGCAAAATAGTAGAAGGCTAAGGGCTGAGAAAAGCCAACATGGAGGAAGTCAACAAGCATCCTCCGGAGGTGAGGAAGTACCAGCTTCGATCTACATAACCCGGGATGAAATGGAAGCCATAACAAATTCACTGCAAGAGAGGTTGTTGAAGAGTCAACAGGAGATGATGCAGACTTTCTTGGAGCAAATGAGAGCTGCAGGGACCCAGAACTTAGGAACAGCTACAGCAGCCGTGGATGCAGGACAAGAAGCTAGGGTTATGGAACCCAATGGAGGACAGGATGCAGAGCCAGAGGGCAATCGACAAGGGATTGGGGGCAGGCCCGTAGGATCCAACACAGGAGGACCTTTGGAAGGAGTTCAACATGCTAGAACCAACGTTGCTGCTAGCGAGCCACATGAAGAGTATGTACCGGAATTCCCTCGGGGGCCACCCCCGACAGACAACGCTGGATTGGTAGATATAATCAGGAAGACCGTGCGAGGTGGTTTGACCAACGGATACTTGGAAGGAGTGAACAGGAGTCCGTTCACTCGGTAAATAAGGATGGCTCAGAATCCACCTAAGTTCAAGCTACCTAGCGTGGAGGTATATGATGGCAAGGCAGACCCTACGGATCACTTGATGAGGTACACCAGACACATGGAGGTGCTGGGGGCATCGGAGGAAGTGATGGCCCGATGCTTCCCCTTGTACTTGACGGACCTAGCTGCGATGTGGTTTAGGCAGCTGGAAGAAGGATCTATCAGGACTTGGAGGGAATTGGTGGAAAGGTTTTTGGGACAGTTTCGGGTTCATGTCAAGAGACCAAAGAACGTGATGACATTGACATCGGTAAAGCAAAGGATGGATGAATCGCTTAGAGCTTTTCTAACTCGATTCAGTGCCGCGGTTGCTTCGGTGGATCGGCCCGATCCATCGATGGTTTTAATGGCAGCAGTATCAGGAGTCAGGGAGAATTCGGATTTCAAGGTATCTCCGATACGAGATCTCCCACGGGATCTCGACGAATTCTTTCACGAGGCAGAAAGGTTCCTTCGGCAAGATGATGCGAGTATGGATTTAAAGTTGAAAAAGGTTAATGCAGTTGAGGTTGGAGGACCATCCAGCAAAGGTTTGGATAAAGACAAAGGAAAAAGGAAGTTGGACGATGGTTCTGGAAATGCTAGGAAGCAATGGAAGGATCCAAAGTTTTCCACATACACAGGATTGAACGAGACGCTGGAGAGGATATACCTGGATACTCAGAATCACCTTCCCTACCGGAGGCCGGCTAGGAGAGAACCAACAGAACGGGAAAGGACATCAGGAAGGCACTGTCTCTTCCATGATTTGGATGGACACGACACCAACAGCTACAGGCACTTAAAGGACGTAATTGAGGAGCATGTAAGGAATGGAAAGCTGCCACAATATGTTGGACCTCGGAATGCAACGGCGGGGCAGAAGCAACCGCCGCCTACCTCAAGCTACGATGGCGGGAGACCCAGGAATGATGGTCGGTTGATCATCCATTGACCAGGTTAATATGAAATAAGTAGCGAACTATTGGCAAGCAACCAAGTCATTTACACATGTACGGGGACGGAGATAGCCCCTAGGCATGCTCTGAATGATGATAAACTGCAATGCTGTGGTTTGTGAAATTTATCTCTTGCTTTTGGATTGGACACTGCTTTTCTTTTTTATTTTCGGTTTTGGAGCTTGGATTGAGCTCCTGGGTTTTCTTGCTTTTTGATTTGGATTTTCCTTTGGATGATTGTTTTCGGTTTTGGATGCTGGTTTGGATTTCTGGTTTTCTGATTTTGGATTTGGATTTTGGATTTGGATTTTGGGTTTAGATTTTGGATTGAATTTTTATCTGATTTTTGATAAACGGTCGTCAGGTATGGATTATGCCTGGCAAGGGGTGAGTCGCTTTGCCCGAACGTGGTAAATTGGCTCATTCAGGTCGTCGAGTATGGACTATGCTCGGCAAGGGTCCGGAGTGACCAGGATTCGGCCTAGGACTTAGGCCCTATACTATCAATTGTTATTTTCAGGTCGTCGAGTATGGACTATGCTCGGCAAGGGTCCGGAGAGACCAGGATTCAGCTTAGGACTTAAGCCATGGCATCGTACAGCGTCCAGGGACACTGGACCAAGGTCGTCAAGTGTGGATTACGCTTGGCAAGAACCCGGAGAGGTTAGCTCAACGTCCAGGGACACTGGACCAAGATCGTCAAGTGTGGATTACGCTCAACAAGAACACGATGAGGCTAGCTTAACATCCAGGGACACTGGATCACGACCGTCAGGTGTAGATTGCACTTGGCAAGAGCCCGGAGAGATTATGGATTTGAATATCGACCCGGAGAGGTCCCGGATTAGGTTATCGGCTATTGGATAAGGATGGTTTGGGATTCGGTTGCCGAGTTCGGATGGACATGGAATTGGCTCAAGCTTTGGTTATTGGATTTGGATTTGGATATCGACTCGGAGCAGTCAAGGATGATATACTATGGCAATATGGTTATGGACTTCGGATATTGGATTCGGAATTATTCAAAACACGCCTTGTTATCACAAGGCATGTTTTGGGGGGCAAAGTGTTATCCCATTTTTTGGTCAAAACTGGAATATCAACAAATTGGTAAGGAATGTTGGATATCAGGGTTAAGCTCCGATCAGGACGAAATTGGTTGGAGATGATGATGAGGATTAGGAGATGCTATGTTTCAAATTTCAGGTTAATCTGAGTTCGTATGAAGGAGATATGATCGATGCAAGGTAGGAGGGACATACTATTCGAACTCCACATGGCTCATTCGGCATTCACACAAGGGGTCATTCGGCATTCTCAGTATAACATCCATTCGGTAGTACCGAGACCGAACCAAAGTACCACCGATCCAAACCCTCTCCAAAGCATAGCCGAACCAGACCTCACCACTCCACTACCTGCCGAATCAAACCCAAAGTGCCACTACCGAACCAACTCCTCTACCCTCCACTGCCGAACCACCCTACTTCCCTCCTACTGCCGAACCAACCCTACCGGACCAACTCCATGCCAAGCCAAGCCACTCACCGCCGAACCAAGGCCTTGCCGAACCAGTACTGCCAGGCCAAATTGCTTCAGCCCAGGCCCACCAGCAGCTATATACATCCAAGACCCCTGCCCCCAGCCTCACTCTATAAATAGAGGGGCAGGGGTACAACAATGGGGGACAAGTTTGAGAGCTCAAGCCTGGGAGGAACTTTCAAACAAATTTGATATACTTATAATCAAAGCCTTGTACTTGTAATCGGATCGGAAAAGGAGAATAACATATAAAGTGGACGTAGGCACATTCTGGCCGAACCACTATAAATCTGTGTGTCTTTTACAGTTTAGCCCCTGCATTTTACATATTTGCATAAACCACCCAAATCACTACGAACAACATAAAATCAACTAAATCATACGACTTGGAGGTGTTTGCCCATTTTTTGTGCAAACATATTTGGGTTATTTGCTGAGATCTGTGATTTGTGTTTGAATATCGCTGATTTGTATTCATACACAGGTGCTTTTACGGTATTTGGGGTTTGTGGCCAATTTTAGCGCAAACAGTTTCAATTTATTTTCTTTAAAGGTTATATATAAATAAATAAAGTATATTTATAAAATAGAAAATATAATTTAAAATCAATATAAAATATAAAAAGACATAAAAACATGCAAAAATTACAAATGTAAGTTAATAATAAAAGATATTAACAAGTGTAATAGTTTTATAAATATAATTTAACAAGTGTCACTTTTGTTTCTATTTTTGAGAAAATAAATAAAAATAGAAAACAATATTATATAAATCACTACATATCCTCCTTCACATTTCTTTTATCTTCATTTTCAAACTCAAGCCTGTAAAAATCAGAAACCAAAAAATTTAAAAACAAATCAAACCCGAAACAAAGGCAATCAAATAAACAAAGCAATAAAAACATATCTTTTCAAAGCTAAAGCCCGAGATCACCTCAAATAGCAAAGCTTAATTCCATAATCAAGCAATCAGTAAGATCATCAATGTAATATCCCAAAATTTTGGACAATTTAAATTTAATAATCTGTGCTTAAATTTAAATTGATGATTTTTGTTAATAAATTTGATTTGATTTAATAATCTTCTTTATTTAAATATTTAATTTGTAAAATTATTTTTGTTTTCTATTTAATAATGTATATGTATTTGTATATATTTTAAATAGATAAGTTATTAAATTAGTATTGTATAATTTTAATAATTTGAAATTAGGAATTGTGATTTATTTTTAGTTTAAGTTTTTCAAAAAAAAAAATTTAATAAACTAACTAGATGATTTTAAATGTAAGATAAATATTTTATTGGTTTAAAATTCATTTTTAACTTAAGTTTGGATATTTAAAATAAGGTTCTAAAAATTTTTGTGATTTTTTTTTTAAATATTGATTTATAAAATGTGATTTGTTAATTTAATTTGTAAATTTAAAATACAATTTAAAATATGAACATGCATTCATTAAGTTTAATTTTCTTTAACACTTAATTAAAATAACAAATCATTTAAAGTGACATGTGTAAGTATATAAAAGACTAATCTAACATGTGTTGAGAGAATAAGTAAGTAAATTTACAAGTGTCATAATTATTTGTATTTCTCTTTGATTTTTTAATAAATCATAAATTTAGTCTATAGAAACTTGCATTCTTTCTTCCTTGCCTTTTTCTCATTTTCATTTCTTAACTAAAGAAAAATATTCTCAGCTGAAAACATTCACTTCAAAACAATCATCATTACATAATACGAATGTTCATTTCTTCAAGAAAAATCAGAAATCACTCCTCATACAAAACTGAAACCATCTTCAATCTGTAAATCAAAACTCTACAAACTCCTCATTTTCAAATTGCATATCAATCCCTGTAAATAAACATGCAAATTAAAACAAGTTGAAGCCTGCATTTCAATTTTAAGCAAGAAAGTCTGCATCCTCCAAAACAAGCCTGCATGTTTTCAAATACAACCTGGGTTGAACTGCAACTTCAAATTTGTTCTGCAACCATGAAGCAAACAACCTGCATGTAAGATCTGATAGAAAATTTCAAAGAACAATAGAATTTTTTAAAAAGCACATTACGGAGGGTGTTCTGCATGTTCAATATGGACAGTGCTATGCATTTTGCAAATACAGGTGAGTAACTCAATTATAAGTTTATTAAATAGGTTAAGTTGTGCATGCTTTATAAATTACAAATAAACTTATATGAAATTACTGAAATGTTATACCTGTTAATATATGCCTATGAACATGATGATGTCTGTGCATGTTGTTCCTCAAATTTTCAAACTTATGTTTGATCCCTGAATTATTCCTTTGACTCGTTTGATGATAGGACTTAGACTTTTGAACAAAACATGTTTGTTTTAGAATAGTGTAAGTTCAAATTTTATATAAATTAAATATGATTGTCTGTAACCTGAAAAATCAAGTTACACAGAACAATTATTAGCATAGAATGAAAATCCAAACTTTATGATTTATTGTTTCAGATTTTTCAATAGAAACATCAAGTGAATTCAAGAATTTTAAAACAAAAATTTCAGTTTATGGTGCTGTGTATATAGTGCAGTTTCAAACATACTGTATATTACATATTGGTCAAGTACAGTTGAAGCTTGCATTGGAATTGGGTGAATTTGATTCTGTTGATAGAGTAGCCATCTAAGATTATAAGAAAATTTCTGAATCGGTTTGCAATTCAGGTTTGAGATTGTAATTTGGGATTTTAGTATAGAACCCTAGTTATTTCTGGGCTGTGAAGAATCGAGCATATCTGCATTTATAGTGGATCGAGTTCAGAGTTGTTTTGGGTATTGTTAAGTGGTGGATTGATGAAGTTGTCGCTGAAGTTTGGGTGGAGATGGTGGCCGGAGGTGTGTGGGATCGTTGATGACAGGTTGGTGGTTTTGGGGTATGGACTGTTTCCAGGTTTTTGTTTTGAAACCTGAATTCAAATTTGAATTGAATTATGGGATTTTGAGGGTTGAAGGTGGATGTGGGGATTTTGGTAGATGGAGGATGGCCTGAGATGATGGCCAGTGATGGCCGGAGTAGGGGAGTGGGTACACAGGGGTGTTGTGCATGTTGGTGATGATGGGGTGTGTTATTGGGTTGCAGGGTTTCTACCAAGGGTTGGTCTCGGGTAATTGGGAAGGGTGACTCGAAGCAAGTAAGTAATTTACTCGAAGTAAATTATAGGTTGCTCGAGTATAAATCTATGTTTCAGGTTTTAACAGAAACTGTACTGTTATTTTTAAATTTTTAAGTAAGGTTTTGAAATGAAAACTTAAAACCTGAACTACGTATAAAGTCTAAACTGAATTTAAGTATAAATTCAATTAGTTTACTTTTAGGTTTGAAATAATTTAAATTTTGAAAATTTTATTTTGTCTTAAGCAAAAGCAGAAACTGTTTCCCAGGTTTATTAAAATTGAAGTAAAAGTCAATATGAAAACCAAAGATCTGAAACTCAATTAAACCTGAAATTGAATTTAAATTCAATTAGTTAAATTTTAGATCTTTGAAATAAATTTGAAATGTTTTTAAATCCAAGTTTGGTTTTAAACTAAAAATAGAAACTGTCTTTCTGTTTTAGAAATTTAAAAGTACAGTTTCAAATTGAAAGATGAAGTTCAAACTGTAATGTTTAAACCTGAAATCTAAATATAAAATCAATAATTTAAATCTTGGATTTTGAATCATTTTTGAATTCAAATTTAAGATGTTAAACTAAAACAGAAAACTGTTTTTCTGTTTTAAATTTAGAAGTAAATTTTAAAATGCAACTGAAAAATTTAAAACAAGTTTTAAAATCTGGAAAAAAAAAACAGAAATATGGAACCTGTGTTTGAATTTAAATCAGAATTTTAAATTTAGATTGTAAAACTTTTTTAAGTATAAAAGAACATTGATTTGAATTTACAACTATAAGTTTTAAATTTATGAAATAAAGTTTAAAACAAGGTTAAATTCAGTTTTAAATCTAAAATTTGATTTTTATGTCAGTTTTAAAATAAGTTTTTAAATTTAAATTTGTTTTAACCATTTTTGGAAAAGGTTAATAACTTGAATTTAAAAATGAAGATGAAAAAGTAAGTAATGTTTTAAATTTTTAAGATTGAATCTGAAATAAAAATTTAAAATTGTGTTTCAGTTTGAATTTAAAAAGAAATTTTTAAACTTAATTTTGTTTGAAACAAATTATTTAAATACTTTATCTAAAGAAGAATGTTTTTAAATTTAGAACTTAAGAAATTGGTTTCATTTAAATTATTAAATTAATTTAAATGGAATATTAATTATTTAATTAATTATTAATGAGAATGATTAATTAAGTAATTAATAATTTTTAAGTTAGATAATTTGAGATTTGAGATTAATTAATTAAGGTTAATTAATCTATAATTAAGGATGGTTAATTAAATTTTAATTAATAATTAAGATTTATTTAATCAAGTAATTAATGATAATTAAGATTTTAATTAACACTTCATTAATTAATAATTAGAGATTAATTAAATGATAATTAAATATTAATTGATAATTAATAACGGTTAATTATAAGTTAATCTCTTAATTAAGAAATGTTAATGAAGGTCATTAACTTAAGATTATTTAACGATTAATTAATGTGATTAATTTTTAATAATTAATTAAATTAATTAATTAATAATAATCAATTGTTTAATTACTTAATGAAAGTAGTTAATGAATTAATTACTCAGTGTAATTAATTTGATTAAGGTGATTAGTTTAGATTAATTAAGTTAAACAATTGTTGATTGTTGATAATTACTTTATGTAATTTATGGATTGTAATTACTTAGAGAAGTAATTAATTAATAATTACAATATGTAATTAAAAATATTTATTATAGAAGTAATTTAAATTTAAATTACTTTGAAAATTAATCAAGTGATTAATGGAAATAATCAATTAAGAGTAAGTAATTAATTAATCAAGTCATTTCCTAAATATAAATCTTTTCCAAAAATTATGCCACTTTTAAAATTTATAATTCCTTGTAACCAAATATTTGAATATTAACTTTCAACATAATACTTCGAAATCCATAGTTTTTAAAACCATTACTTTCAAAACTAAATGGTTTGGATATTCAACAGTATATAAAATAAGTGGTTTAACTTAAATGTTACTTTGAAAAGAAATATTTCTCGTGGCTTTACAATACATTTCTTTATTTAAAGTTAAAACCAAAATTTAATATCGCTTCAAGTTCCAAAACCATTTCAATAAATTCATATATATACGTATATCCATTTTGAGTATAAATATTTCAACTAAAGTTGGATTTTATTCTTTGAAATCAAATGTTCTATTAATTAGCCTTGAATATTCACATAGACTTCAATTTCTAGTAATAAATTATATATATTTTCCGATTCAAGTTATACTAGAATATTCATTTAATTTATTTTGGGAAAATCCAATTATAAATATCATATCTTAAAATTTCCAACTTAACATTTAAACATAGGATATAAATTATCAAACTCCATTTACTAAATTTTCTTCCATTTTAATAAAGAGATTTATACACCTTTTTATTTCAAAATTTTCAACTTCATATGTATATAAATATGGAAGAAAACATTTATTCAGTATAAAATTTAAGATTTTTATAAACCGTATTCCATCCAAACCATAGAAATCACATTAAAAATAGTTATATATAGACCGCGGTGCCTGTATATAGTTTTCTATCCTATGGTCAAGTGATACGGATATTTATCATTTCAATCCGCAATTTAAAAAAATAAAACTGCGGTTGTATATCATTTCAAACCGCAATCCCGAATGAAATGTAAATGCATACTTACTTGCAGTTTAGTGATATCCAAATAAAACATTCATTCAACAACACATCCATCATCCAATCACAACATCGATCAATATCAATCAATAACAATTATATATATGATCATATATAACAGGTGATAACTGGCAGTTTATTCAAATTAAATTTATCAACTATTAATCTAACAGTTTATTCAGTAATAATTTATACAACTGTTAACTAGCAATTCATATGCAACAAAAATTTCCAACGGTCAATTAATACACAATAAATCAATTAAATTAACAGTTAAATTTAATAAAATGCAATTCAACAGATATGAATGAAATAAACATGCCAAATACTCATAAATAAATTTCTATTCATTTCTAAAATTTATTTAACAAACATAAAAGCTTCTAGTAGTTGTGAGTGGGTTAAAACACTCACCTTTTGAATTTAAATCGAATTTAAATTCGATTTAAACCCAAAAATTCGCCAATCTCAGAATTCGTCCACACCAGCGTCATCAAGTCCGGAATTAAATTACGATCCTAACAAAAGAAATTTCGTGTGAATCCGACTTCGTATGAGAAAGTTATGGCGAAAAATGATGATTGAATTCAAAATTAAATATAAACAAAAGTGACACATATTCACTCACCCTTAATTATTCATCCACGTCACTGCACTAAAACGCGCGCAACCCTGATACCGCATGCTACAGGTGAACTCACTCACAAACGAACCCATGAACACGCCTTTGACCGGACTTTGACCGGCTATAGCCATCACCTCAGGCCACCTGACGACCGCCGACCATCACCATCTCGAAGCCACCGCCGAGCTGCACCCAACCCACCAGGTGCGAACTCCCCAAAGCTCCAGCCGCCGCCACTCATTTCTAACCCCAATCGATTTTAGGGGCCAATCCGACCGTTGAAACGACGAACAAACCATATAGATGCGATCCCCATCGTCCTCTCTTCAATACCCAGAAACAGAATCTCGATCCGATGAAGTTTTGTGCGACGATGATGAACGGTTTTGGGGCTGTTTGAATTTATTCTGAATGAACGACAGCTCCAATTGAAAAACGAATTACACCATGAGATTACGCGTATCGAATACATCAACATATATTTTTTTGAGAATTTTCTGAAATTTTTGAGTTTTGACTTTTGATTTTGAACTGTGGATGGATCTGGAATTGGATCTGAGATGTATACATTTGGGAAAGAGAAAGGAGTGAAGAAATGAACTTACAGCAAAAGAATAGAGACTAGGGTTTATAGCTGTATATATATAGGTAGGCTAGCGACAGGGTAGATAGGCTGTAGAATGAACGTGCGTGACAAACTATGGTCCAAAAAGCCCGCTATACCTCCGGAACCGAATTTGTTAAATCTATATATCCAGATAGGTATTTTACAATATTCAGAATGCGATGGAAAAAGTTTCGCGACCAAATTCGATCGTATGAAGAAGTTATGCTAAAAACAAGATTACCAAATTGATTTCAAATTGATTTTAATAAAATTGATTTCAAGGCGTTTCGCGTCCGTACGATCAAACGACAAGTCCGATCGATACGAAATTTGAAATCTTATAATAATTCACCGATACGGATCCGATGAAACTAGTTTCGTCGAAATCCGAGTCCGGGGCCAAAATGGCTATTTTTAATATTTATTAAATAAATTAAAATAAATCATAAAAATCCAAATTTTCTTTCAACTTTAAATATTGGCCAAATTTCATTACTTATATAATCCAATCAATTCCAAATGATTTAGCAAGCTTGGATGTGAATTAAAAACTATAAGTACATCAATTTGCAGTGTTAATCTCTGCACTTCTTATTATTTGGAATTATAATTTTTTTCTCAAAACCCAATTATTAATTCTTATAATCTTATACTCTCAACTTGAATCCAATTAGATAAATAGATTTGATTCCCATTCCAACTCATTTGATTGCAAATAAACTTTTTACCATAAATAAAATTCCAAATTATTAATAACTTTATTCCCATTTCCTTTACACACAAACATCGTATTATAAGGTATCTACATTATTCTCCATTGGTTTGCCTTAACTTATTTAAGGTAACCTTACATTAATATCTATTGCTATGTTTTCAATTTATTCTTCCCTCATTCTTCTTTACTATTATTAATTCCAATCTTAACGAATTCAACATTATAAGTTTGATAAATTTATTAAATTCACTCAATTGTTTACAAATTCCATTTTAAATCCAATAACGTAATATTTTACGTTTAATTCCCTTTTACTTGTAGTAAATACCCTTTTGTTGGATCAAATTATAGATAAAATCTTGCTTTCCAAAGTTATATCGACAATGTCCAACTAAATTTGAATTAGCTTTAACTTTATTCTATGGAATTAACTATTGCAATAAATCCAAATTACCATAAATTACATCCAAATAAATAAAGCTTGATTTCTATTATTCAACTCAAAATATATCAATTGTCAATACCATAAAAAAAAATTAACATTTGGTTCATACTTTTTACGAATAACTCCCATTTCTTCCAAATAATAATTACATAAACTATTTGATATTAAATCCATTAAATTGCAATAAATTCAATTGATTGCAAACAAATTTGGGTTTTTATTTGGTTATACACAAAATTTCCGTCATCACTTGCCTAACAGAGTTATTATCACTTAAGATCTCATTGCATCCACATTTTCACATTTTCATTCTTAGTTTCTTTACTTCATTCTACGTAAATTATTATAAATGGGATTTTCTTGGTTACATCTTATTTGTATTTAACATTTCTCAATCACCAATTCATTTCACTTTAACTGCGGTAAATTGGCGGATAAATTGAATTTGATTCCTAAAATCTAAATTAACAAGAAACAAGGGTAGGTAACATACAATAGTCATTACTCCAAATTCTAGTCACCTAAATAGGCTTTTATTCCTTGCAAATAAATGTTACTATTTATTTTCATAGTACAAATCTCAATGATTATTCCATTTTATATTTGCTTAGGCCATTTATAGTCCACTATACATATCTACATAAATGGGTAATTTATTCAATTCATTAAGTGTCAATTCTATTAAGCCCTGTTTACATCTTTATGCATTCTTCTATTACTTTACAAAAGGGAATAACTTTTAAACTCATACACTTAATAACAAAACCGTTATAAATCCAATAAACTTCCAAATCCAAGTTTGTACACATTTTACACAACTATTATGATTTCTCACAAACGTTGAATTTATTAAATGACCATTTATTATAATTTAATTCCCTTAATTGAATCAAATGCTTATTATTATATATTCTTTTCATTCTACCATTCCTTCCCATTTTAAATTCATTAACGTATTTACACATCTCTATCTTTCAAATATAAAATAACCAAACTGATTACAAACACTGTTTCTATCAATTTTCATAAGTTTGTTCAAAACTATACTTTTGTTTACATAAAATAAATTTTATGTTTCTATTAGTTTTCTTTTCCTTTCACTACAGGCATAAATTATTACTATCTACACTAATTACATCTTTGTATTAATGAACACCATTTAAGTTAATATTTATACTAACATTCACAAATTCAACATTTGTTTGTTTCTTAAAATTAACTTTAAATCAAATTGTGACAATTTGCATTATCCACATTTATCGTCATAACATTTATATTTTTTTACACTAAATTTCAACTACTATACCCAATCTCTACATTTATTCCTCAACAAATTTGAAATTATATTAATTCAATTTATTAAATATCATAAATTTAACGGGTCGTTACAATCTCCCCCACTCAAAACTTTTCGTCCCCGAAAAGGAAAAGGAAGGAAGAAGGAAGAATAACACAGTATATCTAATTTCAAATATTAACTTATATTTTACTGGATTAATTTCCTTTAACGAAATATACTTGTTTTATAATCAATCATATCCTTTAATACTTGAATTATTAAAGTTGGAAAAATATTTTAACAAAATTCTAAGTCCAAAATTTACGAAAAACTTTTGGCAGTGTCTCCTTTGTACGGAGGGACTCTGAAGAAAATATAATATCCAAATATACAATATATTACATATATTATCCAAAATAAAATATCCCAACACGGGAAAATATATAAAATAGCGCTTTATACGTAATCCGGAAACGTACCTATTTGTCGGACACTACACGTTTTTTTTTTTTCGGAACCAAAAGCAGTAGCAGTTGCTTCCATCACCTGTATTCACTTATATAGTCTAAAAGTAAAATATTTATATTACAGTGAAATGTTTGGGTAGATTCAATCATTCATATCCAATCAAATGCAACAACCATAAATTTTAACAAACAGCACATGCCACCAACAGACAATCATTTAATCAAACAATCAATTTGTTGTTCGGGTTCAAATTCTGAAATTGTACGGAATGAAGAATAACTATCAAGTGCATCCGTTACTCAACAATCTTAGATGGAACAAAGATAGATTATTTGTTCATCCCATAACTCCAAAATTTCTTACCCAACAAACATACATCAACCAAACAATCCAAACCAACACCAAAATAGCTTATTATACATTTATTTCATAATTCAGTGGTTTGATTTTCTTTCCTTCATTTATGAGGAATTTCTTTGTTTCTTACAAGTTTTATTTTCCAACTATCACAAAATTCATTATATTTGTATTTCCTTTTTATTACTTAAGTTTATAAAATAAATTCTCATTAATAACAACAAATATTTTGAATATCTTCATTTCCTTACTCTTCACTTGTAAGATTCCCCTTAAATTCTTAATCTGCTAACATTCATTCTTATAAGTGGAAGTTTTTATTTATCTATTAACTATGGATTACAGTCATTTAAATTCTTCCTACTTTCTATTATATTAGAATAGGGGAGACTTAAGACATCTTAGACTAATAATCCTACAATCAATTCTTATTTAGAATTTCCTTTTATTTTCTTTACGTTCATCTCACCTATTAATAATTCTTAACTTATTTTCAGCAAAATTTCAATTATAACTTAAGTTTATACCATTGAATTCTTATTTACAACAGTAATTTATTTGAATACTTCATTTTTCCAAAATTCTACTTGTATAATATCCTATTTCAAATTCTTATTTAACATTTCAACTTTTATATTTGTGTAAGTTATTTATGTCAAAGAAAGTGCAATTGAACTTATACAAGTTGAATCTCAATTCTCTAAATTAAATTTGATGTTTATCCATATTTCTCTTTGTCTCATATGTATGCAAATTCCTCTTTATAACTATGCAATTATTCTCTTATTTAAATTAGAGGTTTCAATTCATTTATTACTTAACTTTTATTTCACTACAATTTAACAATTAATTAATTAATGGAGAATTTTAGAATTGGATTCCGGGTCAGATTTCAATTTATTTCAAAATATTAGATAAATAAGTTCTTACAACTCAATATCTCTAATTATAGTTAGAACAATAAAAGAAAAAAAAAAATTTTTTTTAGAAAATTTCAAAATAAATCTGCAGTAGAATTTACTACTGTGGCCTTTCCCTTCGAAACTCGAAAATGAAAGTCGATGATGCGGTCGTCATCACCGAATTTATTTTCCAGCGACAGAGAGGAAAGTACAGAATTTATTTTTTTTTTCCCCCAAAATCTCCTTTAAAACAATTCTTCCAAATTATACGAAATATTTATATAAGAAATTACTTATAAACCAAATCAATAAATTTCACAAATTCTTTGAAAGCAGATTTGGAAAAATCCCGGACTTAAGTTCTAAAATCTCCAATTTGATTTATCATAATTTCAACTTAGCTTCAATTTATTACAAATATTCTTATTGCCTAACACCCAATCTATAGCAACCAAATATATATATATATATCTTTATAAAAATATTTTTATATATAGAAAATATAATAGGCAAAATTCTTTCATTCACCTATATTAAAACAAATATTATGTTAGTCTGTCCTATTAAGTGTTTAGAAATCCCTATTGATGACATAGCGTCACATGCATCAACCAGAATTTATAAATACAAAGCGGAACAGATTAACACAATATAAAAATCTTTTTATTAATACTAACAAATACGCTCTCTCATATATATACACTCAGCGACTCCCATAGGATATTACTACCCTATTAACAAAGAGTCAAACCCCACAAAGCCAAGGTTTATCGCTAAACCAAAGCTCTGATACCAGATGTAATGTCCTGCCTTTTCGCACACTTTAAACCGACACACGTGCCAATTCAAACCATACGGAAGGTCGGATTGTTATGGGGTAAATGAGAAAGATAGAGAAGAAATAAAACAAAACAGAATCTCACAGCGGAAGGATAAAATATAATAATCAAATATACAGTTCATGAAACTGTTTTACAAAATAATTTATTTTTCTTGTGCAATAAATATCAGAGTTACACATACCAATACAACAATGCAGCGGAATTAAATGGTGTAGTGCACTAGTATAAATAATGTAACGCCCCGAAAATTTTCGACTTTCGAAAATTCAACATCGATACTCACTTTATCGACTGCCGAGAAATCGAAGGCCGAAAGCCGGATAGTTATGGGTTTTAAAAAGAATTTAAGAAAAGAAAAAGAAAGAAGAAGAGACAGAAGAAATAAGATAGAGAGAAGAGAAATAGAGGGAAAAGAAAATAGAGAATTTTAAAATAGAAGAGAAGAAAGATAGAACACATAGAACGGAACAGAAAACAACAGAACAACATCAGAATCTCACAATTCGCAGCGGAACAACATATAATAATAAATGAATAATCTTTAAACAAAAAACTATCAGTTATTACATTTTATACATTACATTACATCATATCATCAGAGTGTACAACAACAACAACAAATAATGCAGCGGAAAAAGAAATACTATATAAACTAGTAATACGCCATGCCATCCAGCTTGCCTCCAGCAATTCCTGAATATCCATAATATCCTAATAAACCTAACTCTTGACTGCCCGTGTGGAAATTGGTGGGCACCCAGAGTTTAGGAAGGAAAACAATAAACTCCGAGTCAGTCATGTGACTGGTGTGAGAACTCAAAACAGTTTATTTACTTTAAAACCAAATAGAGAGATATTTTTAAAATCAATTCGCAATGCTTTTAAAAATGAGACTACCATAAGGCCTCCCGCACACACACACATGCAAACGCAGAATCGGAGGAGATTTCTCCTTATGATAGTCAAAGATGCTTGATACGCATTTAAAATAACATTTGATATTATTACTAGTGCATAATGTAGGAAAAATTATTTCGGAAGTAGAATATAAATCTTAGCCAACATACGACCATTATCGTATGCCTACTATAGCTAACTATGTTCAATAGCAGGTTACCGCCACATTCCATAGCAGGTTATACAACTAAAACCGTACAAGTCTCGTATTGTTTCTTTGGATTTCCAACGAATGATCAGGCCAAGGAACTTCCCATTGCCACATGGAAACGCCTCTGGCTGGACGTCCCCGAGAACTTAACCAGCTCTCTGCCAACACAAGGCCGGGTTACCTTTATCACTAGGTAACTACTACACGAATATGGCATCCCCCGGTCCCATTGGACCTTTTAACCGAGCGCTCGTCACCAACAACACCACACAGTAATAAAATATAGTGTTTCAACATGAGTAAGTATCTGGGCTCCATACCATGATACCACCCTTTCCAGAAGGAAATGCACATACCCTAAAGGGAGCTACCCCTCATATCCTTGCCGCATCTTTCCTGTTTTGACCATTTCGGGATGTGAGGCTCGACGAAGTCACGTCCACAAAAACATACTTTATACAAAAGCCATGCTTTGGGTCAACAAATGATCAACACAATGATCACAAGGATAGACGATCAAATAAACGATCCTATCACAAATAATCAACACAATGATCATTTCAGCATCACTCAGCATGTCACATTACCAATTTGGGAATATATCGCTGATAACATTCAACTACATAACCTCTAAGCTCGTACGTCTCAGAGAAGGGTGTTAAGCTAAAAGAATAAATTCTCCGCCACCAACAGAAATATATTTGAAAGAAATCGGCTTTATATCTCAACTTGTAATGTCAGACATACAATCCATACAAGTCTGTTCCGGGCTCGAACAAAACCGAAGGCACTTCTTACGAAGCCCTTGCAATACGGGTATTCACAATCCCGATCGAATTTCCCATCACTTAGGAGATCTCTATACCAGGAGCTACCCAGTGCAGAGACAATCGATAGGTCATCCTATCGCTTTCACAAATACTCGGTCTTCGACACCGATCTTCAATGCAATTCACAACGACGTATCACATATTCGGAATGGGTTATACGACCCCATGGTCCTTTCCCGGTTAACCCGAATAGTGAGCGCTTATTCAAAAATAAGTGTGACATTCTAATTCAATCAAATCACATCAAATACCCATTCAAAGGGAAATATTGATAGTCGGTTATTGAACTATCACTGGATATGCACACATCACCAGATTCCAAATAATTTTCCAAATTATTTACTTTCCAAAAATATCTTCACTAGATATTAAATTTCAATTCTTCAAAAATAAATCAATATTTATTTCTAAACAATCCTCTTTTTCATCTTATAAATTCCTTAGTGAATTTATAATCCAAAATATCTATGAATATTCGATTTCAATTATTCATTTCAATATTCCTTTTCAATTTATCTTCAAAAAGATAAATTCTCAAAATATTCACTTTATATTGGAAAACAATTCCATACTTATTTAATAAGTAATTCACAAATCTATTTATTTTCAACACTTGGAAAATATTCAATATACTTCAGTTAAAAAATAAGTATATATTTCATTCTTTAAGGAAATCATTCTCTTAAACATATTTATTTGGGCCAAAACGAATGTTACGTAAAACATCGTTACAACAACCCAAAATCACTAGTATAGGGATTCGAAATTTAAATAGATATATAAATCCCAATACTATTCAAAACATTTCCTTTCGGAAATCATTTACTATAACAACAGTGTTATAGTCCACCATTTCCTTTTATTTCTCGAAACATCTATTTTAACAATGAATGTTGAAATCTATGGTTTCGAATCTCAACACCTTTTTAAAACATCGTTAGATCGTTTTAATTCTATTTAAAATATTCACATTCAAACCATTTTCTTTAACGTGTTATTCACTATTCAAAAATGTGAATAAACTTCATTAAGAAATCTCATCCTTTTATTCATTTTAATTCAGAGGATTATTCACTATTCAAAAATGTGAATGCAACTCCTTTAATAGGTTCCAACAATTTTCTTATCAAAATAAGTCATTTGCGAATTTATAAAACATCGTTTATAAATTCCATTTCTATTTATTTATAAAAACTTCCTTTTTATAAATTCTTTTATTAACCTATTCCAGTTTATAACTCAATTATAAACTACAAGTTCATATTATAAGTTAATTACTTATAAAACAATTACTTTACAAAAATCGTTCCTTTGAACTTCATAATTATAAATCTTATAACTTATAAGATTCAATTATTTATCCAAAACCATTCTTTTAATGACTTTATAAATTTTATAAACCTACTGTTTATAAAATTTCATTTATAATCTCACCGTTTATAATTCTATAAATTTTATTCAATTATGAAATTCATTTTCACTTCATTCAAACACTTATAAAAACTCGTTTTATAATGTCCATATTTCAATTTATAAATATCCATTTATAAATCTCTTAATATAAATCAATTTATATTATCCTTTTAAAACGTCTTTAATCTCCTTTATTATTTCATCATTTTGATTTATAAAATAATCAAATTTTATAAATCCTATATTTAAACTTTTCACAATAAATTCTAAAATCCCGATTAAACTATTTTATAAAATCGTTAGCATCATATTCTCAAAAATCAGTTTTTAACTATTTTTCTCAAAAATCATAATTTTTATAACTTTAAAAATTATAACGTTTATTTTTTTAAAATGGATCAATTCCAAAAATTATTTTATAAAACGTATACTTTCTAAAATCACTTTAAAAATCATTTTAAAATTCCAAAATCTGGGTCCAATGATGCTACACACCAAATAGTCAATCATGACTACAACGATATCATATATCAATATGATAATCAATCAAATATCAAAATATCTGAAATTAAATAAATACTGTTGAGGAATCCAGTTGGATCCCTCCAATCTGTTTTCCTGCATCCACAAACATTAGCACAATACCAATTTCGCTCCAGTACGAAATTATCGCGGTATATGTTTTTATTAAATATTATCCGCTTAATAACGGCGTAATAGGGTCTCATCCGCTAAACAAATAAATGCGGGAAATCAATAACTGCAATATATACATATGCCAATATATATATATTGATATTATATATAATACCAATTTCACTGTTTATGAAATATTCGCGGTATATGTTTTTAATAAATAACATCCGCTTACTAACGGCGTATAATGTCTATTTTAACAATCAATAGATATCAATCAACATTCAAACATGCATTCAAATATTTTAAATCTAACTATTTAAAATAAAATCGAAACTGATTCGATTGAGTGAGAAGTTCTCACCTTGGTTTTAAATTCCGTTTTAGCGATTTATTTCGAATAAAATTAAACGGACGTTTAATTTTACCCAAAATTCTCACTAACTCCAAACGACTCCAAACCAACTCCATCGCGTAGTGCTCGTCCATACGATTCCAACGCAACTGAGTTTGCATTTTTTCGACCTCGTATGAAAAAGTTATGAATTTTTAAAGATCGTACACGATTTATATACACAATTTCAACATACTTTAACTATTTTTAATACCCATTCAAACTAGAGCCACTGGATCCCACACCCCCTTTATCTCATCCGTGCATTTGCTTCTTCCTCTATCTCACGTCTACAGGCTCCAAAACGCAAGCTCAACCCATAGTTTCTCCATTAGGGTTAAATAATACTACCACCACACTCATCAATAACTCGATCAAGACGTTGCAAATCAAAGGCCATCACCAACATCATCATCGGCCTGAAGCACATGGAGCTCGGCCCTTGCTTGGCCCTCGAAATGCGTGCGTGAGCTGTAGGTGACGGCCCCCCCTTGCTCCCTCTCCGTTGCACCATTTCCGATCATCACCGTATGGAATCGAAGCTCTCGTCGTGCTCTACGACTTCCGTGTTGAACACTTCGCGTAATTCTTTACGGATTGAGAGAGATTGATGAAGAAGTGAGAGACAATTCTGGCCTTTGGTTGAATAAGTGGCGGCTAGGGTTAAAATTTAGGGTTTTAGTTATTTTTTTTATCAAATTATGAAGAGTGGTGGTGTATTTATAGAGAACCGATCGACACTATTCACCCGGAAATTCCGAACTCCGATTTAGGCGCCGAAACTGACGTACCTAGGGTTTATCCCGCGTTCCGGACACAATGGAACAGGTTTCGGAAGCTAATTCGGAAGTATGTGCGAGTTATGGCTATAAACGCTCAATTTGAATTAAACCGATTTAAGTCGATTTCTAGGCGTTTTAATTCGTACCGGACAAACGGTAAATCCAATTGACTTGAAATTTGAAACCTTACAATAATATCACATTACGGATCCGATGAAACTGGTTTCGTCGAAATCCGAAACTTTTTGAAAAATGGCTATTTTAGCTCGTCAAATTTAAATTAAAAATAAATCGATGCGTTTCGAGCTGCCACGATCAAACGATAACTCCGATTGACACGAAAATTGAAATTCGGTAATAACTAACTATTATGGATCCAATGGAACTGGTTTCGTTCAATTCTGAGACTGTTCAAAAATTGACTATTTTTACTAGTCGATTTTAATATTAAAATATTCAATTTTCACAAATTAACTTTTAATTCGATTTTAAAAGTTCTAAAATATCATTCTAACTTCCATATGATAAAATAAAATTTTACAAATCATTTTCAATCATATTTAACCCAATTTTCAATTATTTCCATAATTTAACATATTAAATTATCGATTTAATTATTCAATTAAATCCAATAATTCAAATAAAAATTTATTCGACTTATAAATTCACTTATTAATATTTAAAATTAATTAAATATTCAAATTTTAATTTCTAAAAATTCTGGGTCGTTACAATCTTCCCCCCTTAAAAGAATTTCGTCCTCGAAATTACCAGTAAGAAAAGTTACAGAATTCATTAACTTTCCAAAATTCATAATTAAACTTCTTATAAATCTTTACTAAGTTTTCAAATCATACTTAGTTATCTTTTCAAAAACAACTACTATTGTTTAACTTTCAACTTCAAAACAAAGTTATAGTTTTCAAAATTTTCCAATTTTTTTCCCAAATTTTTTCTAACGCCTTAAATTTTCGGCAAAATTCGCCATAGTCTCCTTTGCGCGGCTCGATCTGAAAAAAAAATGACAGTATATATATCACAAATATACATCTCATCAAGTAATGAGGCATCCCGCAGGGAAAAAAGTGTAAAAGTACTGTATTTAATCCGAGATATGTACCTTATATTTTATTAGCGAGCATATACGGCTAATATAGCGCTAAAGCGAGCTCCAAATGCGAAGCAAACGCGATCCGCACCTACTAATCACTCAACAAACAACATGAGAATCATGCATATAGACAATAATCTCAATATACAACATATAGCAACATAATAACTATATATGCTAACATAGCAAATGTAGTAAAAGCAACAAATGCAATATATTCAACCAACTATTATTCATCTAACATCCATAACCAATAAATATTCATTCATATTCTCATTAATATTTAATGAAATGGTTTTCAATTCAAATCACATTTGATTTATCAACATTGGATTTTATCAACATTCATTCTTATTCAATTTTAATTAGTTTGCATTCACTAATTAAATCCAATTCACGTTCAATTCTATTCAAATTTATTTACTTCTAATTTGAATTCAATTACATAGCTTTAAATTTCACTAATTCACTTTCATTAATACTTAATGAATTATATACAATCAACTAACAATCATATAACAACCAATGTATATATAATTACAACCAAATTCCTTTGCTCACAATTGGTTTAATTTAATTGATTTTGCATTCAATCTTTCTACTTCCAATAACATTAGATTTTAATGAATTACACTTATATTCATTATTTCATATCAACTTAATTCACATTTAATTGATTAATATCCAATTCATTCATTCAATTCAATTCTAAAGTAAATTTCCATTTAACTTTTAAATTCATTTTTACTTACAACTCATATTCATAAATATATTGATATAGTTTCACTTCTTATATATATAAGTTTATTTCACAATTGTAAATCACTTTAATTATAATTCAATTCTTATAATTCTTTTGCTTATACAATTATTCTTTTATTTAGATTATTCAAATAACTAAACAATCAACTTATATACACTTTAATAATTTTGAAAAATTATTTCTTTTATATATAAAAATATACTCAAGGTAAAATTATTTCATTTACCCAATTTAAAACAATATTATGTAGAATTGTTCTATTCAAGTGTTTAGAAACCCCTTCGGCATAGTTGTCGAGACCACGCTGACGAAGGTTCATATGCCACTCAATAAACCAATCATCACAATATAAAACAATTTTATATTCACTAACAAATACGCTCTCATAGCTATTATTACACTCAAACTCAATCTAGAGTATTGCTGACTCTATCTCTAATGAGTAATACCCAACAGAACCATGGTTGTCGCTTAACCATAAGCTCTGATACCAAATGTAACGCCCCGAAAATTTTCGACTTTCGAAAATTCAACATCGATACTCGCTTTATCGACTGCCGAGAAATCGAAGGCCGAAAGCCGGATAGTTATGGGTTTTAAAAAGAATTTAAGAAAAGAAAAAGAAAGAAGAAGAGACAGAAGAAATAAGATAGAGAGAAGAGAAATAGAGGGAAAAGAAAATAGAGAATTTTAAAATAGAAGAGAAGAAAGATAGAACACATAGAACGGAACAGAAAACAACAAAACAACATCAGAATCTCACAATTCGCAGCGGAACAACATATAATAATAAATGAATAATCTTTAAACAAAAAACTATCAGTTATTACATTTTATACATTACATTACATCATATCATCAGAGTGTACAACAACAACAACAAATAATGCAGCGGAAAAAGAAATACTATATAAACTAGTAATACGCCATGCCATCCAGCTTGCCTCCAGCAATTCCTGAATATCCAGAATATCCTAATAAACCTAACTCTTGACTGCCCGTGTGGAAATTGGTGGGCACCCAGAGTTTAGGAAGGAAAACAATAAACTCCGAGTCAGTCATGTGACTGGTGTGAGAACTCAAAACAGTTTATTTACTTTAAAACCAAATAGAGAGATATTTTTAAAATCAATTCGCAATGCTTTTAAAAATGAGACTACCATAAGGCCTCCCGCACACACACACATGCAAACGCAGAATCGGAGGAGATTTCTCCTTATGATAGTCAAAGATGCTTGATACGCATTTAAAATAACATTTGATATTATTACTAGTGCATAATGTAGGAAAAATTATTTCGGAAGTAGAATATAAATCTTAGCCAACATACGACCATTATCGTATGCCTACTATAGCTAACTATGTTCAATAGCAGGTTACCGCCACATTCCATAGCAGGTTATACAACTAAAACCGTACAAGTCTCGTATTGTTTCTTTGGATTTCCAACGAATGATCAGGCCAAGGAACTTCCCATTGCCACATGGAAACGCCTCTGGCTGGACGTCCCCGAGAACTTAACCAGCTCTCTGCCAACACAAGGCCGGGTTACCTTTATCACTAGGTAACTACTACACGAATATGGCATCCCCCGGTCCCATTGGACCTTTTAACCGAGCGCTCGTCACCAACAACACCACACAGTAATAAAATATAGTGTTTCAACATGAGTAAGTATCTGGGCTCCATACCATGATACCACCCTTTCCAGAAGGAAATGCACATACCCTAAAGGGAGCTACCCCTCATAACCTTGCCGCATCTTTCCTGTTTTGACCATTCCGGGATGTGAGGCTCGACGAAGTCACGTCCACAAAAACATACTTTATACAAAAGCCATGCTTTGGGTCAACAAATGATCAACACAATGATCACAAGGATAGACGATCAAATAAACGATCCTATCACAAATAATCAACACAATGATCATTTCAGCATCACTCAGCATGTCACATTACCAATTTGGGAATATATCGCTGATAACATTCAACTACATAACCTCTGAGCTCGTACGTCTCAGAGAAGGGTGTTAAGCTAAAAGAATAAATTCTCCGCCACCAACAGAAATATATTTGAAAGAAATCGGCTTTATATCTTAACTTGTAATGTCAGACATACAATCCATACAAGTCTGTTCTGGGCTCGAACAAAACCGAAGGCACTTCTTACGAAGCCCTTGCAATACGGGTATTCACAATCCCGATCGAATTTCCCATCACTTAGGAGATCTCTATACCAGGAGCTACCCAGTGCAGAGACAATCGATAGGTCATCCTATCGCTTTCACAAATACTCGGTCTTCGACACCGATCTTCAATGCAATTCACAACGACATATCACATATTCGGAATGGGTTATACGACCCCATGGTCCTTTCCCGGTTAACCCGAATAGTGAGCGCTTATTCAAAAATAAGTGTGACATTCTAATTCAATCAAATCACATCAAATACCCATTCAAAGGGAAATATTGATAGTCGGTTATTGAACTATCACTGGATATGCACACATCACCAGATTCCAAATAATTTTCCAAATTATTTACTTTCCAAAAATATCTTCACTAGATATTAAATTTCAATTCTTCAAAAATAAATCAATATTTATTTCTAAACAATCCTCTTTTTCATCTTATAAATTCCTTAGTGAATTTATAATCCAAAATATCTATGAATATTCGATTTCAATTATTCATTTCAATATTCCTTTTCAATTTATCTTCAAAAAGATAAATTCTCAAAATATTCACTTTATATTGGAAAACAATTCCATACTTATTTAATAAGTAATTCACATATCTATTTATTTTCAACACTTGGAAAATATTCAATATACTTCAGTTAAAAAATAAGTATATATTTCATTCTTTAAGGAAATCATTCTCTTAAACATATTTATTTGGGCCAAAACGAATGTTACGTAAAACATCATTACAACAACCCAAAATCACTAGTATAGGGATTCGAAATTTAAATAGATATATAAATCCCAATACTATTCAAAACATTTCCTTTCGGAAATCATTTACTATAACAACAGTGTTATAGTCCACCATTTCCTTTTATTTCTCGAAACATCTATTTTAACAATGAATGTTGAAATCTATGGTTTCGAATCTCAACACCTTTTTAAAACATCGTTAGATCGTTTTAATTCTATTTAAAACATTCACATTCAAACCATTTTCTTTAACGTGTTATTCACTATTCAAAAATGTGAATAAACTTCATTAAGAAATCTCATCCTTTTATTCATTTTAATTCAGAGGATTATTCACTATTCAAAAATGTGAATACAACTCCTTTAATAGGTTCTAACAATTTTCTTATCAAAATAAGTCATTTGCGAATTTATAAAACATCGTTTATAAATTCCATTTCTATTTATTTATAAAAACTTCCTTTTTATAAATTCTTTTATTAACCTATTCCAGTTTATAACTCAATTATAAACTACAAGTTCATATTATAAGTTAATTACTTATAAAACAATTACTTTACAAAAATCGTTCCTTTGAACTTCATAATTATAAATCTTATAACTTATAAGATTCAATTATTTATCCAAAACCATTCTTTTAATGACTTTATAAATTTTATAAACCTACTGTTTATAAAATTTCATTTATAATCTCACCGTTTATAATTCTATAAATTTTATTCAATTATGAAATTCATTTTCACTTCATTCAAACACTTATAAAAACTCGTTTTATAATGTCCATATTTCAATTTATAAATATCCATTTATAAATCTCTTAATATAAATCAATTTATATTATCCTTTTAAAACGTCTTTAATCTCCTTTATTATTTCATCATTTTGATTTATAAAATAATCAAATTTTATAAATCCTATATTTAAACTTTTCACAATAAATTCTAAAATCCCGATTAAACTATTTTATAAAATCGTTAGCATCATATTCTCAAAAATCAGTTTTTAACTATTTTTCTCAAAAATCATAATTTTTATAACTTTAAAAATTATAACGTTTATTTATTTAAAATGGATCAATTCCAAAAATTATTTTATAAAACGTATACTTTCTAAAATCACTTTAAAAATCATTTTAAAATTCCAAAATCTGGGTCCAATGATGCTACACACCAAATAGTCAATCACGACTACAACGATATCATATATCAATATGATAATCAATCAAATATCAAAATATCTGAAATTAAATAAATACTGTTGAGGAATCCAGTTGGATCCCTCCAACCTGTTTTCCTGCATCCACAAACATTAGCACAATACCAATTTCGCTCCAGTACGAAATTATCGCGGTATATGTTTTTATTAAATATTATCCGCTTAATAACGGCGTAATAGGGTATCATCCGCTAAACAAATAAATGCGGGAAATCAATAACTGCAATATATACATATGCCAATATATATATATTGATATTATATATAATACCAATTTCACTGTTTATGAAATATTCGCGGTATATGTTTTTAATAAATAACATTCGCTTACTAACGGCGTATAATGTCTATTTTAACAATCAATAGATATCAATCAACATTCAAACATGCATTCAAATATTTTAAATCTAACTATTTAAAATAAAATCGAAACTGATTCGATTGAGTGAGAAGTTCTCACCTTGGTTTTAAATTCCGTTTTAGCGATTTATTTCGAATAAAATTAAACGGACGTTTAATTTTACCCAAAATTCTCACTAACTCCAAACGACTCCAAACCAACTCCATCGCGTAGTGCTCGTCCATACGATTCCAACGCAACTGAGTTTGCATTTTTTCGACCTCGTATGAAAAAGTTATGAATTTTTAAAGATCGTACACGATTTATATACACAATTTCAACATACTTTAACTATTTTTAATACCCATTCAAACTAGAGCCACTGGATCCCACACCCCCTTCATCTCATCCGTGCATTTGCTTCTTCCTCTATCTCACGTCTACAGGCTCCAAAACGCAAGCTCAACCCATAGCTTCTCCATTAGGGTTAAATAATACTACCACCACACTCATCAATAACTCGATCAAGACGTTGCAAATCAAAGGCCATCACCAACATCATCATCGGCCTGAAGCACATGGAGCTCGGCCCTTGCTTGGCCCTCGAAATGCGTGCGTGAGCTGTAGGTGACGGCCCCCCCTTGCTCCCTCTCCGTTGCACCATTTCCGATCATCACCGTATGGAATCGAAGCTCTCGTCGTGCTCTACGACTTCCGTGTTGTACACTTCGCGTAATTCTTTACGGATTGAGAGAGATTGATGAAGAAGTGAGAGACAATTCTGGCCTTTGGTTGAATAAGTGGCGGCTAGGGTTAAAATTTAGGGTTTTAGTTATTTTTTTTATCAAATTATGAAGAGTGGTGGTGTATTTATAGAGAACCGATCGACACTATTCACCCGGAAATTCCGAACTCCGATTTAGGCGCCGAAACTGATGTACCTAGGGTTTATCCCGCATTCCGGACACAATGGAACAGGTTTCGGAAGCTAATTCGGAAGTATGTACGAGTTATGGCTATAAACGCTCAATTTGAATTAAACCGATTTAAGTCGATTTCTAGGCGTTTTAATTCGTACCGGACAAACGGTAAATCCAATTGACTTGAAATTTGAAACCTTACAATAATATCACATTATGGATCCGATGAAACTGGTTTCATCGAAATCCGAGACTTTTTGAAAAATGGCTATTTTAACTCGTCAAATTTAAATTAAAAATAAATCGATGCGTTTCGAGCTGCCACGATCAAACGATAACTCCGATTGACACGAAAATTGAAATCCGGTAATAACTAACTATTACGGATCCAATGGAACTGGTTTCGCTCAATTCTGAGACTGTTCAAAAATTGACTATTTTTACTAGTCGATTTTAATATTAAAATATTCAATTTTCACAAATTAACTTTTAATTCGATTTTAAAAGTTCTAAAATATCATTCTAACTTCCATATGATAAAATAAAATTTTACAAATCATTTTCAATCATATTTAACCCAATTTTCAATTATTTCCATAATTTAACATATTAAATTATCGATTTAATTATTCAATTAAATCCAATAATTCAAATAAAAATTTATTCGACTTATAAATTCACTTATTAATATTTAAAATTAATTAAATATTCAAATTTTAATTTCTAAAAATTCTGGGTCGTTACAAATAATAATAATACAAATCTTCGTCTTCGTCCTCCAAAGCTAAATCTTCAAATCCTGAAACGCTCGGACTGACCCGAGCGAATTTGAAAAGACAAAAACACTCGAGTCAGAACTAAAAGATATTATGTAAGTTAAATTTTACAGAAATAAATATGAGTACTGTAACTTAAGAGATGCTCGGGATTTACATCTCCTAAGGATCCGTTAAACTATTTACTATGTAGTATATTGCGCTATTATAATAGTGTCTAATTGTAAAATAAACTTACTTTTAAATAGCGTTAAGGCTTTACATTTTCCACCTTAACACAGAATATATTCCCATAGTCTATACAGTACCGTAATCTCCCCCGTACTGGGCGTCGTCAGAGGGCACTCCATAGGTATGGTACAAAACCAAAATCGTATAAGGCGCGATAGGGTAGGTGACACGGCACAACTAGGCAATGCCAGGGTAGACATACCAATTACGCTTCCGGGTCGATGGTAACGCGTAGCCGCAGCTACCGCCCACCTCGAACAAACTCCCCCAAAATCAAAAATAGAAGTGGCCACTGAATCAATCCAAAGTCGAAGTATAATATCGAAGAGGAGTGTCCGATCAGAGGAATGACCTCATTAACCCGTCAATCGCTCCTGTTTTAGCCACCTTATGCCAACTCACGGGAGTCGGGTCCACGTATTTACCTTACAGGAAACGTCGCCCCAACCTACTTCATTCTGGAATCTCCACCGCGTACACGGTTAGTCAAAGTGGTTTTCGGTATCGACAGAGAGTATGTCCATATCCGTTCCCGGTCTCTTTGCCAACCAATCGTTATTATAACACCGCGGTCATTTAAAAATAGTTTATACTTTAAAACCAGAATATAATCCATTTCAAAACCATAATATTACGATATCATTTCTTCTTTAAAACCCAAAAAGATTCATTTTGATATTATTTTATAAAACCTAAATCAATGATTTCATTTCCTAAATATAAATCTTTTCCAAAAATTATGCCACTTTTAAAATTTATAATTCCTTGTAACCAAATATTTGAATATTAACTTTCAACATAATACTTCGAAATCCATAGTTTTTAAAACCATTACTTTCAAAACTAAATGGTTTGGATATTCAACAGTATATAAAATAAGTGGTTTAACTTAAATGTTACTTTGAAAAGAAATATTTCTCGTGGCTTTACAATACATTTCTTTATTTAAAGTTAAAACCAAAATTTAATATCGCTTCAAGTTCCAAAACCATTTCAATAAATTCATATATATACGTATATCCATTTTGAGTATAAATATTTCAACTAAAGTTGGATTTTATTCTTTCAAATCAAATGTTCTATTAATTAGCCTTGAATATTCACATAGAATCCATAATTTATAAGACTTCAATTTCTAGTAATAAATTATATATATTTTCCAATTCAAGTTATACTAGAATATTCATTTAATTTATTTTGGGAAAATCCAATTATAAATATCATATCTTAAAATTCCTAACTTAACATTTAAACATAGGATATAAATTATCAAACTCCATTTACTAAATTTTCTTCCATTTTAATAAAGAGATTTATACACCTTTTTATTTCAAATTTTTCAACTTCATATGTATATAAATATGGAAGAAAACATTTATTCAGTATAAAATTTAAGATTTTTATAAACCGTATTCCATCCAAACCATAGAAATCACATTAAAAATAGTTATATATAGACCGCGGTGCCTGTATATAGTTTTCTATCCTATGGTCAAGTGATACGGATATTTATCATTTCAATCCGCAATTTAAAAAAAATAAAACTGCGGTTGTATATCATTTCAAACCGCAATCCCGAATGAAATGTAAATGCATACTAACTTGCAGTTTAATGATATCCAAATAAAACATTCATTCAACAACACATCCATCATCCAATCACAACATCGATCAATATCAATCAATAACAATTATATATATGATCATATATAACAGGTGATAACTGACAGTTTATTCAAATTAAATTTATCAACTATTAATCTAACAGTTTATTCAGTAATAATTTATACAACTGTTAACTAGCAATTCATATGCAACAAAAATTTCCAACAGTCAATTAATACACGATAAATCAATTAAATTAACAGTTAAATTTAATAAAATGCAATTCAACAGATATGAATGAAATAAACATGCCAAATACTCATAAATAAATTTCTATTCATTTCTAAAATTTATTTAACAAACATAAAAGCTTCTAGTAGTTGTGAGTGGGTTAAAACACTCACCTTTTGAATTTAAATCGAATTTAAATTCGATTTAAACCCAAAAATTCGCCCGTCTCAGAATTCGTCCAAAATAGCGTCATCAAGTCCGGAATTAAATTACGATCCTAAAAAAAAAAATCGTGTGAATCCGACTTCGTATGAGAAAGTTATGGCGAAAAATGATGATTGAATTCAAAATTAAATATAAACAAAAGTGACACATATTCACTCACCCTTAATTATTCATCCACGTCACTGCACTAAAACGCGCGCAACCCTAATACCGCATGCTACAGGTGAACTCACTCACAAACGAACCCATGAACACGCCTTTGACCGGACTTTGACCGGCTATAGCCATCACCTCAGGCCACCTGACGACCGCCGACCATCACCATCTCGAAGCCACCGCCGAGCTGCACCCAACCCACCAGGTGCGAACTCCCCAAAGCTCCAGCCGCCGCCACTCATTTCTAACCCCAATCGATTTTAGGGGCCAATCCGACCGTTGAAACGACGAACAAACCATATAGATGCGATCCCCATCGTCCTCTCTTCAATACCCAGAAACAGAATCTCGATCCGATGACGTTTTGTGCGACGATGATGAACGGTTTTGGGGCTGTTTGAATTTATTCTGGATGAACGACAGCTCCAATTGAAAAACGAATTACACCATGAGATTACGCGTATCGAATACATCAACATATATTTTTTTGAGAATTTTCTGAAATTTTTGAGTTTTGACTTTTGATTTTGAACTGTGGATGGATCTGGAATTGGATCTGAGATGTATACATTTGGGGAAGAGAAAGGAGTGAAGAAATGAACTTACAGCAAAAGAATATAGACTAGGGTTTATAGCTGTATATATATAGGTAGGCTAGCGACAGGGTAGATAGGCTGTAGAATGAACGTGCGTGACAAACTATGGTCCAAAAAGCCCGCTATACCTCCGGAACCGAATTTGTTAAATCTATATATCCAGATAGGTATTTTACAATATTCAGAATGCGATGGAAAAAGTTTCACGATCAAATTCGATCGTATGAAGAAGTTATGCTAAAAACAAGATTTCCAAATTGATTTCAAATTGATTTTAATAAAATTGATTTCAAGGCGTTTCGCGTCCGTACGATCAAACGACAAGTCCGATCGATACGAAATTTGAAATCTTATAATAATTCACCGATACGGATCCGATGAAACTAGTTTCGTCGAAATCCGAGTCCGGGGCCAAAATGGCTATTTTTAATATTTATTAAATAAATTAAAATAAATCATAAAAATCCAAATTTTCTTTCAACTTTAAATATTGGCCAAATTTCATTACTTATATAATCCAATCAATTCCAAATGATTTAGCAAGCTTGGATGTGAATTAAAAACTATAAGTACATCAATTTGCAGTGTTAATCTCTGCACTTCTTATTATTTGGAATTATAATTTTTATTCTCAAAACCCAATTATTAATTCTTATACTCTTATACTCTCAACTTGAATCCAATTAGATAAATAGATTTGATTCCCATTCCAACTCATTTGATTGCAAATAAACTTTTTACCATAAATAAAATTCCAAATTATTAATAACTTTATTCCCATTTCCTTTACACACAAACATCGTATTATAAGGTATCTACATTATTCTCCATTGGTTTGCCTTAACTTATTTAAGGTAACCTTACATTAATATCTATTGCTATGTTTTCAATTTATTCTTCCCTCATTCTTCTTTACTATTATTAATTCCAATCTTAACGAATTCAACATTATAAGTTTGATAAATTTATTAAATTCACTCAATTGTTTACAAATTCCATTTTAAATCCAATAACGTAATATTTTACGTTTAATTCCCTTTTACTTGTAGTAAATACCCTTTTGTTGGATCAAATTATAGATAAAATCTTGCTTTCCAAAGTTATATCGACAATGTCCAACTAAATTTGAATTAGCTTTAACTTTATTCTATGGAATTAACTATTGCAATAAATCCAAATTACCATAAATTACATCCAAATAAATAAAGCTTGATTTCTATTATTCAACTCAAAATATATCAATTGTCAATTCCATAAAAAAAAATTAACATTTGGTTCATACTTTTTACAAATAACTCCCATTTCTTCCAAATAATAATTACATAAACTATTTGATATTAAATCCATTAAATTGCAATAAATTCAATTGATTGCAAACAAATTTGGGTTTTTATTTGGTTATACACAAAATTTTCGTCATCACTTGCCTAACAGAGTTATTATCACTTAAGATCTCATTGCATCCACATTTTCACATTTTCATTCTTAGTTTCTTTACTTCATTCTACGTAAATTATTATAAATGGGATTTTCTTGGTTACATCTTATTTGTATTTAACATTTCTCAATCACCAATTCATTTCACTTTAACTGCGGTAAATTGGCGGATAAATTGAATTTGATTCCCAAAATCTAAATTAACAAGAAACAAGGGTAGGTAACATACAATAGTCATTACTCCAAATTCTAGTCACCTAAATAGGCTTTTATTCCTTGCAAATAAATGTTACTATTTATTTTCATAGTACAAATCTCAATGATTATTCCATTTTATATTTGCTTAGGCCATTTATAGTCCACTATACATATCTACATAAATGGGTAATTTATTCAATTCATTAAGTGTCAATTCTATTAAGCCCTGTTTACATCTTTATGCATTCTTCTATTACTTTACAAAAGGGAATAACTTTTAAACTCATACACTTAATAACAAAACCGTTATAAATCCAATAAACTTCCAAATCCAAGTTTGTACACATTTTACACAACTATTATGATTTCTCACAAACGTTGAATTTATTAAATGACCATTTATTATAATTTAATTCCCTTAATTGAATCAAATGCTTATTATTATATATTCTTTTCATTCTACCATTCCTTCCCATTTTAAATTCATTAACGTATTTACACATCTCTATCTTTCAAATATAAAATAACCAAACTGATTACAAACACTGTTTCTATCAATTTTCATAAGTTTGTTCAAAACTATACTTTTGTTTACATAAAATAAATTTTATGTTTCTATTAGTTTTCTTTTCCTTTCACTACAGGCATAAATTATTACTATCTACACTAATTACATCTTTGTATTAATGAACACCATTTAAGTTAATATTTATACTAACATTCACAAATTCAACATTTGTTTGTTTCTTAAAATTAACTTTAAATCAAATTGTGACAATTTGCATTATCCACATTTATCGTCATAACATTTATATTTTTTTACACTAAATTTCAACTACTATACCCAATCTCTACATTTATTCCTCAACAAATTTGAAATTATATTAATTCAATTTATTAAATATCATAAATTTAACGGGTCGTTACAATCTCCCCCACTCAAAACTTTTCGTCCCCGAAAAGGAAAAGGAAGGAAGAAGGAAGAATAACACAGTATATCTAATTTCAAATATTAACTTATATTTTACTGGATTAATTTCCTTTAACGAAATATACTTGTTTTATAATCAATCATATCCTTTAATACTTGAATTATTAAAGTTGGAAAAATATTTTAACAAAATTCTAAGTCCAAAATTTACGAAAAACTTTTGGCAGAGTCTCCTTTGTACGGAGGGACTCTGGAGAAAATATAATATCCAAATATACAATATATTACATATATTATCCAAAATAAAATATCCCAACACGGGAAAATATATAAAATAGCGCTTTATACGTAATCCGAAAACGTACCTATTTGTCGGACACTATACGTTTTTTTTTTTTTCGGAACCAAAAGCAGTAGCAGTTGCTTCCATCACCTGTATTCACTTATATAGTCTAAAAGTAAAATATTTATATTACAGTGAAATGTTTGGGTAGATTCAATCATTCATATCCAATCAAATGCAACAACCATAAATTTTAACAAACAGCACATGCCACCAACAGACAATCATTTAATCAAACAATCAATTTGTTGTTCGGGTTCAAATTCTGAAATTGTACGGAATGAAGAATAACTATCAAGTGCATCCGTTACTCAACAATCTTAGATGGAACAAAGATAGATTATTTGTTCATCCCATAACTCCAAAATTTCTTACCCAACAAACATACATCAACCAAACAATCCAAACCAACACCAAAATAGCTTATTATACATTTATTTCATAATTCAGTGGTTTGATTTTCTTTCCTTCATTTATGAGGAATTTCTTTGTTTCTTACAAGTTTTATTTTCCAACTATCACAAAATTCATTATATTTGTATTTCCTTTTTATTACTTAAGTTTATAAAATAAATTCTCATTAATAACAACAAATATTTTGAATATCTTCATTTCCTTACTCTTCACTTGTAAGATTCCCCTTAAATTCTTAATCTGCTAACATTCATTCTTATAAGTGGAAGTTTTTATTTATCTATTAACTATGGATTACAGTCATTTAAATTCTTCCTACTTTCTATTATATTAGAATAGGGGAGACTTAAGACATCTTAAACTAATAATCCTACAATCAATTCTTATTTAGAATTTCCTTTTATTTTCTTTACGTTCATCTCACCTATTAATAATTCTTAACTTATTTTCAGCAAAATTTCAATTATAACTTAAGTTTATACCATTGAATTCTTATTTACAACAGTAATTTATTTGAATACTTCATTTTTCCAAAATTCTACTTGTATAATATCCTATTTAAAAGACTAATCTAACATGTGTTGAGAGAATAAGTAAGTAAATTTACAAGTGTCATAATTATTTGTATTTCTCTTTGATTTTTTAATAAATCATAAATTTAGTCTATAAACACTTGCATTCTTTCTTCCTTGCCTTTTTCTTATTTTCATTTCTTAACTAAAGAAAAATATTCTCAGCTGAAAACATTCACTTCAATACAATCTTCATTTCATAATACAAATGTTCATTTCTTCAAGAAAAATCAAAAATCACTCCTCATACAAAACTGAAACCATCTTCAATCTGTAAATCAAAACTCTGCAAAATCCTCATTTTCAAATTGCATATCAATCCCTGTAAATAAACATGCAAATTAAAACAAGTTGAAGCCTGCATTTCAATATTAAGCAAGAAAGTCTGCATCCTCCAAAACAAGCCTGCATGTTTTCAAATACAACCTGGGTTGAACTGCAACTTCAAATTTGTTCTGCAACCATGAAGCAAACAACCTGCATGTAAGATCTGATAGCAAATTTCAAAGAACAATAGCATTTTTTTAAAAGCACATTACAGAGGGTGTTCTGCATGTTCAATCTGGACAGTGCTCTGCATTTTGCAAATACAGGTGAGTAACTCAATTATAAGTTTATTAAATAGGTTAAGTTGTGCATGCTTTATAAATTACAAATAAACTTATATGAAATTACTGAAATGTTATACCTGTTAATATATGCCTGTGAACATGATGATGTCTGTGCATGTTGTTCCTCAAATTTTCAAACTTATGTTTGATCCCTGAATTATTCCTTTGACTTGTTTGATGATAGGACTTAGACTTTTGAACAAAACATGTTTGTTTTAGAATAGTGTAAGTTTTAATTTTATATAAATTAAATATGATTGTCTGTAACCTGAAAAATCAAGTTACACAGAACAACTATTAGCATAGAGTGAAAATCCAAACTTTATGATTTATTGTTTCAGATTTTTAAATAGAAACATCAAGTGAATTCAAGAATTTTAAAACAACAATTTCAATTTATAGTGCTGTGTATATAGTGCAGTTTCAAACATACTGTATATTACATATTGGTCAAGTACAGTTGAAGCTTGCATTGGAATTGGGTGAATTTGATTCTGTTGATAGAGTAGCCATCTAAGATTATAAGAAAATTTCTGAATCGGTTTGCAATTCAGGTTTGAGATTGTAATTTGGGATTTTAGTATAGAACCCTAGTTATTTCTGGGCTGTGAAGAATCGAGCATATCTGCATTTATAGTGGATCGAGTTCAGAGTTGTTTTGGGTATTGTTAAGTGGTGGATTGATGAAGTTGTCGCCGAAGTTTGGGTGGAGATGGTGGCCGGAGGCGTGTGGGATCGTCGATGACAGGTTGGTGGTTTTGGGGTATGGACTGTTTCCAGGTTTTTGTTTTGAAACCTGAATTCAAATTTGAATTGAATTATGGGATTTTGAGGGTTGAAGGTGGATGTGGGGATTTTGGTAGATGGAGGATGGCCTGAGATGATGGCCAGTGATGGCCGGAGTAGGGGAGTGGGTGCACAGGGGTGTTGTGCATGTTGGTGATGATGGGGTGTGTTATTGGGTTGCAGGGTTTCTACCTCGGGTTGGTCTCGGGTAATTGGGAAGGGTGACTCGAAGCAAGTAAGTAATTTACTCGAAGTAAATTATAGGTTGCTCGAGTATAAATCTATGTTTCGGGTTTTAACAGAAACTGTACTGTTATTTCTAAATTTTTAAGTAAGGTTTTGAAATGAAAACTTAAAACCTGAACTAAGTATAAAGTCTAAACTGAATTTAAGTATAAATTCAATTAGTTTAATTTTAGGTTTGAAATAATTTAAATTTTGAAAATTTTATTTTGTGTTAAGCAAAAGCAGAAACTGTTTCCCAGGTTTATTAAAATTGAAGTAAAAGTCAATTTCAAAACCAAAGATCTGAAACTAAATTAAACCTGAAATTGAATTTAAATTCAATTAGTTAAATTTTAGATCTTTGATATAAATTTGAAATGTTTTTAAATCCAAGTTTTGGTTTTAACTAAAAACAGAAACTGTCTTTCTGTTTTAGAAATTTAAAAGTACAGTTTCAAATTGAAAGATGAAGTTCAAACTGTAATGTTTAAACCTGAAATCTAAATATAAAATCAATAATTTAAATCTTGGATTTTGAATCATTTTTGAATTCAAATTTAAGATGTTAAACTAAAACAGAAAACTGTTTTTCTGTTTTAAATTTAAAAGTAAATTTTAAAATGCAACTGAAAAATTTAAAACAAGTTTTAAAATCTGGAAAAAAAACAGAAATATGGAACCTATGTTTGAATTTAAATATGGAATTTTAAATTTAGATTTTAAAACCTTTTAAAGTATAAAAGAACATTGATTTGATTTTACAACTATAAGTTTTAAATTTATGAAATAAAGTTTAAAATAAGGTTAAATTCAGTTTTAAATCTAAAATTTGATTTTTATGTCAGTTTTAAAATAAGTGTTTAAATTTAAATTTGTTTTAACCATTTTTGGAAAAGGTTAATAACTTGAATTTAAAAATGAAGATGAAAAAGTAAGTAATGTTTTAAATTTTTAAGATTGAATCTGAAATGAAAATTTAAAATTGTGTTTCAGTTTGAATTTAAAAAGAAATTTTTAAATTTAATTTTGTTTGGAACAAATTGTTTAAATACTTTATATAAAGAAGAATGTTTTTAAATTTATAACTTAAGAAATTGGTTTCATTTAAATTATTAAATTAATTTAAATGGAATATTAATTATTTAATTAATTATTAATGTGAATGATTGATTAAGTAAATAATAATTTTTAAGTTAGATAATTTAAGATTTGAGATTAATTAATTAAGGTTAATTAATCTATAATTAAGGATGGTTAATTAAATTTTAATTAATAATTAACATTTATTTAATCAAGTAATTAATGATAATTAAGATTTTAATTAACACTTAATTAATTAATAATTAGAGATTAATTAAATGATAACTAAATATTAATTGATAATTAATAATGGTTAATTATAAGTTATTCTCTTAATTAAGAAATGTTAATGAAGGTCATTAACTTAAGATTATTTAACGATTAATTAGTGTGATTAATTTTTAATAATTAATTAAATTAATTAATTAATAATAATCAATTGTTTAATTACTTAATGAAAGTAGTTAATGAATTAATTACTCAGTGTAATTAATTTGATTAAGGTGATTATTTAGATTAATTAAGTTAAACAATTGTTGATTGTTGATAATTACTTTATGTAATTTATGGATTGTAATTACTTAGAGAAGTAATTAATTAATAATTACAGGATGTAATTAAAAATATTTATTATAGAAGTAATTTAAATTTAAATTACTTTGAAAATTAATTGAGTGATTAATGGAGATAATTAATTAAGAGTAATTAATTAATGGGATTAGTAATTAAAGCAGTTAATTACTGAATGGTTATTAATCATGTGTGATTAATATATATGGTTTAAATTGAGGATTAATTACTTATGTAATTAATTTATATTTAGAGATTGATTAAATATAATCAGAAATCATTAATTAATTAATGATGTAATTAATTAAGGTATAATTAATAATGAATAAATGATTAATGTAATTAATTTTAGCTAATTAATTAATTAAGCAATTACAAGTAAATTATTTGCAAGGGGTTTAAGTAATTAACTTGTGTAATTAAAATTAAATGCTAATTACCTATTGTAATTAGAGATGGTTAATCAATAATGATTAATTGAAATGAATTGAGATGGTGGTTATTTAATTGATTTGTAATCAATTGAAGATTAAATTAAGCAGAATTTTAATGTTGAAGTAACTAATTTAATTTATTTTAAATTAATTAAAGATTAAGTAATTAATTCATTTTAAATTAATTATAAATGGAATGATCATTAGATCATTGCTTATGTTTGATGATTGGTATTGGGTGCCATGTATGGTTTGTAATCTCAGTTATGAGATGAGTAGTGTATGTGATATGGATGCATTGGTTGCTTTTGGATGATAATATGGATTATCTGATTATGATATGAATTATCTGTTGATAATGATAATGTTGATTATCTATTGTGTGGTAAATTATCTATCTGTGTATATTTAGATAATGAATTGAATTGTTTTAAACTTTAAAACAACCTGGACCTTAAAAGACACGCTTTGGTTTTCGATGAGACCGGGATCGGGTTTCCATATTTGGATATCCGGAAACCACATCGATTCCAAATAACGTTAGGTCGTTAACCCAAGTGGAGCGAGTGAAGACTCGAGGTGTAAGGGCTATCGTCAGTATAACTCTGTGGGTGATTCCGTAATGAGTTGACGGAATAGTGCTTATATATTCGAGATGATGATTCAGAGTGCAAGGGTTATTGTCGTTAACTCTGAGAGTGATTCCAATACGAGTGCAAAGGTTTATGTGTGGGAAGTCTTACATGATACCTTTTCTTTCCAAAGGTTTTTCAAAGTTAAGCAACTTTAACCTGTTACTCACACCAGACCCATGTCTGACCCGGAGTTATTTCTGTTTTTCTATAACTCTTGGGTACTCAAATTTTTACGAGTAGCCAAGGGAATTCAGGTTAGGATTCAGGTTAGCTTTGACGTATTGTGGAGGAGCATATGGAGCAGGAGGCTTCTGCGTATAGTTATATAGTTTTCCGCTGTGTTGGTATCTCTGAGTGTTTGACTGTAATGTATTGAGTAGTAATAACTAGACAGGTGTTTATAACTGTCTTGTATATGTTGTATATGTCTGTGTAACTCTGATATTTGATGTATACTATGTAATACTTATGTTATTAATATAATTTATTCGTTCCGCTGTTGAGATTCTTGTGTTGTTTCTTCTTTCTCTTCTTTCTTTTCTCTTTTCTATCCCTTTCTTTCTTCAGGATGATACGACTTTTTGTGGAGAAAAGGTCGGGTCGTCACAATCAAACTCTTGAATTCAACCCAATAATTAAGCAAATAAACATCAAATCATCACAACCAAGTCCAGATCAAAGTCATCTCAGATTTTCAAACTTAAACAACTTCCAGGCTTTACACAAAGCTTTCTATTTCTTCTTGACCAGGTGAGTAGACCTTTTTGATTTGATGCATTAATAAATTTGTGAAAATGAAAGCTGTGAATAATGTGAATGTATAAAAATATGTTGCATGTATACAAATATATATATATATATGTGTGTGTGTGTGTATTTCTGAGAAATAGTCAAGTTTTCCTCTGCTTGTTTTACAGGTTTAAAACCTGTTTCAAAAATCAAATTCTCCTCCTCTGATTCTTGATAGGCTTCAAGCTCTAAACAAAACATGTTTGTATGAACATGTTTTAAGTTTTAAAAATAATTTTAAGCAAAAGTAATTAAAGCTTTTTCTAGAATTTAAAAAATACAGGAAAACCCAATATACGTTGAAAATTCAATCATCGTGATTTCTGGTTTCAAGTATATCAATTGGAACGGTGTTGAAAATGAGGATTTTCAAAAGTGGAATCATAATTTTTAAGTAAGTGTTCACTGAGAATTGGCAAGTTGATCGATTTTGGGTTTTGTGGCAAATTTTGGCGATCGATGAACGCAATGGTCTCGAGATCGTGGCTGTGGGTAACCGGATGAGGGACGAGCATAGGAAAAATGATTAAGAAAAATCCTGATCATCGTGGTGGCTGAACGATGGTAATCTAGGGTTTTAGCTCACGTTTCAATATTGGTCGGAGTTCGATAAGCTGCAGCTTGCCAGACATGGGGGAATCGAAGCATCGGACATCGATGAAGATTTGGATCGTTAACATGATCTATGATGGCCGGAGATGGCCGTGCGAAGCGATTGTTTGAAGATCATTTTTGTTCCAAGTTGGGCCAGATTGCTCGTTTGCTAGTTCGACGTTGTTTTGGGTTTCTGGGAGGTCTGATGGTTAGGGCAGGTTGTCGCTGACTCGATGATGGCCGGAGTTTGGATCGGAGGTGGCCGGTTTGCCTGTGCATGTGCACGGTGCCAGGTTTGTGTTTATTGCCTGGGTTGAGGAAGAAAGGTGGTTACCTCGAGATCGATCTCGAGGGAATCGTATGCTAGCTCGAATTTTGTTCGAGCATCATGTATATAGCATTCTGATGATGGTGTTCAAATGTTGTATCCATGTTGTATCTGTGTTGTGATCAATGAAATCATCTTTTGTTTCCGCTATTTTGTATTCATCTAATTTGTTATAAGCTCCACCGAACTGGAATCCGGCGTTTGAGTCTCCGGCATTCGAATATAAGGGAGGTATTTGATGTTGATTTTCAAACGCTGGATTTCTGGTTGTGAAAAGTGGTATCAGAGATAAAGGTTGAGTAAGAACTTTAGCTTTGGAGCATAACACATTAGTTGACTCACTAGAGATAGGGTTACAAATACCCTAGAATGAGTATATCCCTAAGATATCTCGTCCGTATGCCTAAATCAAATTTTCTTATTATTTACAGATAATGAGAATGAGCACGCAAAGGGGATGAGGTAGGGGAAGTACCACTGCAACTGGTCAAGGCCCTTCAATAATGGAAGCAGCTATTCCCACTCAAGTATACGGTAGTGGCGAGGCCATACACGCGTGCGTGTACTGCAGCCCTACTCGAGTTGACATTTTAATTGATTTTTCAATTGTTTGAACTGTTTCGTTTATTCAATTTAATATATTTGGAATCACATTTTGATTTGGTTAAATTTGATGATTTTCTTGTTATTTGCCGTTTAGGCAATTTTGATGTTTTTCTAAATTATCTTCATTTATAATTCCTTCATCTATCTTCATTGATATTATGAATTTGCTGATTTATTGTTTAACACTGTTAAGTGTCATATTTACGGTTATCCGATTTCTTTGTTAAAGGATCGGATAGGTGAATTTATATTTGACTGTCGTCTAATTGTTATTTGATTATTATTGCCTCTATGCACTAATAACTGAGTTTGAATTAGAATGACCCGTGTATTATTTTCTTTTGAATGAAATACTCGGGTCACACCCAGTATTTTCCAGCTTGAAGATTTTCGGGTAGCGAAGTTAGAGAGATAGAGGGGGAAAACGCTTACTTTAGCTTTTCGGGGATTTATTTTTGTACTTAAAAGATATATTCCGCTGTATAAATTAATGCATTTTACAAACTCTGATATATGTAACAAAAAATTCATTTATGTGAAATAAAATTATTCTGTGTTTCTGTGGCTGATTCTGTTTAAACTCTATAAACTGAATAACAATCCGTCATTTTGAACGTTTCAAGTTGGTTTAATTACCGACTAGGGGCGGTCAGAAGGGCGGGTCGTTACAAAAGTGGTATCAGAGCTTTGGTTTATACAAAGCTCAGTTTATGATGTTTAATATGAATAGTTACTAGAATCATTTTAAAGAAAACGTTTTTCAAATCTAAAGAAGTATAAAAAAAATTGTTGTTTTTGAAAATAAAAGGTATTTTGAAAATTTAAATCTTTTCAGAAATTCCCCTCTCTAAAATTAGGTTTGCGATAGTTTCTCTTCGGTAAGGTCTCCTTAGATTTGAGTCCCAATCATTCGAAAACCATTATCGAATTGTTGAGATATATGAAAAATAAAATATAAGTGAAGTGAATTAATGAATTGGTTTAAATCAAATACTTTGAATATCTCCAAAGTAATAATTGTGAAATAAAATGACATGTCAATTTAGTATAGCCAAGGGGATTATTAAACTATAACTTGGGAATTTGATTTTTGAATTCTTTGGAAAATGGATTTCAAATGTTTTGAAAAACAATACTAGTAGTATATATAGGAAGAAGAAAAATTTTCAGGTAATTTTTCAAAATATTTTTGAAAATAACAAAATAAAATAAATTTTGTTTTTATGTTTCAAGTAAAGTTAAATACACAAGTATGTATATATATGTATATTTCAAATGTTTGAAATAAAATCCGGAGTTGAATCTCAAGTTTGGTTGAATAAAAATCCTATATATCAGGATAATGTAAATTTGCAAATTGTCTTGGGAAAATGATTAAATAATCCAACCTTTGCTAATAATGATTGTAAATTTTAATAGGAAACTTCAAAAATATCTTGTTAATTAAAATGGCGAAAATTGAAGCACAAAAAGCAGCACGCAGTGAACAAAGAGAAATTGCCCGTAGAGAAGCAGCAGTGGCACGTGCGGAAATCAAAAGGAAAATAAATGAAAGGCAAGCACCTGGTCCCTATGATGATGTTATCTGTTATCGATGTCATAAAAAGGGACATTATGCCGTTATGTGGCAAGAGAAAAGAAAGAAAAGGAATGTGGATGTCCGGTTCGCTCGTCCTGAGATTGTGTGTTTTAAATGTCAGGGGAAAGGGCATTCTCCTAGTCATTGCCCTAAAGTGAAAAGGAAGAAGCGCGTAGTCGATTTACCTGTAGACAGATTGACAATCTGCTACCATTGTCGCCAGACTGGACATATAGCCAGAAACTGCACCGAAAGACAGCATGGAAAACAAGCTATACCCCGATCAGCTAGAGCGAAAAGTGTAACGGTGATAGATAAGGATGGAAACATCTCATATTTTTGCGGGACCTGTAGGAATTGGGGACATGTTGATTTTGAATGTGTTAATCCTCCTTTAATACAACTTTAAATAGTGTAAACCGAGGAGGAAAGTTGTCAAAGATGCGTACTACCAGACAGGAAGTCGATAGTCCTCAATAATTCTAAATCTTAAACCAATCAATATATTTTATAATACTATCTTTTGTAATCCGAAATCTTCTATGTACGTATTTTAAAAGTATTAAGTTATGGTTAGTTGTACGTGTAACATCCCGCCTTTTCGCACACTTTAAACCGACACACGTGCCAGTTCAAACCATACGGAAGGGCGGATTGTTATGGGGTAAATAAGAAAAACAGAGAAGTAATAAAAGAAAAACAGAATCTCACAGCGGAAGGATAAAATATAATAATAAATATACAGTTCAAAACAGTTTACAAACACTTGATTTGCTTTATACAATAAATATCAGAGTTACACATATCAATACAATCAATGCAGCGGAACAGTATGAGTGTGGTGCAATACTATAAATAATAATAATACGAATTCTTCGTCTTCGTCCTCCAAAGCTAAAGTCTTCGATCCTGAAACGCTCGGACTGACCCGAGCGAATTTGAAAAGACAAAAACACTCGAGTCAGACTAAAAGATCTTATGTGAGTTAAATTAACAGAAATAAATATGAGTACAGTAACTCAAGAGACGTTCGGGATTTACATCTCCTAAGGATCCGTTAAACTATTTATTATGTAGTATATTGCGCTATTATAATAGTGTCTATTTATAAAATAAACTTACTTTTAAATAGCGTTAAGGGGTTACCCATATAGCCCTTAACACAAATAATGCCAATAGTCTATACAGTACCGTAATACCTCCTGATCGGGAAGCTACCAGAGGATACTCCATAGGTACGACACAAATAGAAACTCGTAGTAAAGGCTCGGTATGGTAGGTGACACGGCACAACTAGGCAATGCTAGGGTAGATATACCAATTGCTATCCAGGCTGGTGGAAACGCGTAGCCGCAGTTACCGCCCACCTCGGACTAACTCCCCAAAATCAAAATATAGAAGTGGCCACTGAATCAAATCCAAGTCAAAGTATAATATCGAAGAGGAGCGTCCGATCAGAGGAATGACCTCATTGGCCTGAGAATCGCTCCTGTTTTAGCCACCTTATGCCAACTCACGGGAGTTGGGTCCACGTATTTACCTTACAGGAAACGTCGCCACCACCTACTTCATTCTGGAATCTCCACCGCGTACACGGTTAGTCAAAGTGGTTTTCGGTATCGACAGAGAGTATGTCCATATCCGATCCCGGTCTCTTTGCCAACCAATCGTTATTATAACACCGCGGTTATTTAAAAACAGTTTATACTTTAAAACCAGAATATAATCCCTTTCAAAACCATAATATTACGATATCATTTCTTCTTTAAAAACACAAACAATTTATTTTCATATTATTTTATGAAAGCCCAAATCAATGATATCGTTTCCCAAATAAAATTTTCCTTTCCAAAAATTTTGTCACTTTTTATTATTTAATATCCCATGTAACCAATATTTTGTTTGTAACTTTCAACATAATTCTTCGAAAATCCATAGTATTTTAAAATCATTATTTTCAAAACTAAATGGTTTGGATATTCAACGGTATGCGAATTAAAAAGGTTTAACTTTACTGTTGCTTTATAAAGAATAAATTACATGGCTTTCCAAATATTTCTTGTTTTAAAGTTAAACCAAAATCCAAAATATTACTTCAAGTCCCAAAACCATTTCAATTTTATATATATTTATATCCATTTTTGAGCATTAATATTTCAACTAAAGTTGGATTTTTATCCTTTCAAAATCAATATTCTATTAATTAATCTTGACCATTCACATAAAATCCATAATAAATAAGACTTCAATTTCTAGTAAAATATATATATATATATAGAATTTTTCCACTTCAAATTATACTAGAATATCCATTTCTATTTATTTTGGGAAAATCCAATTACAAATATCATATCTTAAAATTTCCAACTTTACATTTAAACATAGATATAAATTTACCAGACTCCATTTTCTAAATTTCTTCCATTTTCAATAAAGAAATTTATATTCCTTTTAATTTCAAAATTTCAACTTCATAGGTATATAAATATGGAATAAAATATTTATACAATATAAATTTAAGATTTATAGACCGTATTCAATCCAAACCATAGAAATCACATTAAAATAGTTATATATAGACCGCGGTGCCTGTATATAATTTTCTATCCTATGGTCAAGTGATACGGATATTTATCATTTCAATCCGCAATTTAAAAAAATAAAACTTTGCGGTTTTATCATTTCAAACCACAATCCCGAATGAAATGTAAAATGTATGCTAACTTGCAGTTTAATGATATCAAATAAAACATCCATTCAACAACACATCCATCATCCAGTCACAAACATCAAGCAATATCAACCAATAACAAAATATGTTTGGGAATATACAACAGGTAATAATTGGCAGTTTAATTCAAATTATATTTATCAACTATAAATCTAACAGTTTATTTTCAGTGATAATTGACATAACTGTTAACTAGCAGTTCTTATGCAAACAATAATTTCTAACAGCCAATTAACACGCAATCAATCAATTTAATTAACAGCTAAATTCAAAAAAATGCAATTCAACATATATGGGTGAAATAACATGCCAAAAGCTCATAAATAAATTTCTATTCATTTCTAAAATTTATTTAACAAACATAAAAGCTTCTAGTAATTGTGAGTGAGTTAAAACACTCACCTTTTGAATTTAAATCGAATTTAAATTCGATTTAAACTCAAAAATTCGCCCGTCTCGGAATTCGTCCAAACCAGCGTCATCGAGTCCGGAATTAAATTACGATCCTAACAAAAGAAATTTCGTTTGAATCCGAGGTCGTATGAGAAAGTTATGGCGAAAAATGGTGATTGAATTCAAAATTAAATATAAACAAATGACACATATTCACTCACCCTTAATTATTCATCCACGTCATCAGAAGGATGCGCAACCATCTCCCTGCCCATGATTCACGGCCCCTACAGAATGCACGCACGCACGTTCCCAGGCCGCCCCCTTCTCTCGCTCGTGCACGCCACTATCGACCGCCGTTCACCAAGCTACCACCACCATCGCGAAGCTCTTGCCACGCCGCCTGCATCTGTCCCCCTGCGCACGACCCTGGTGGCCTCCGCCGCCGCTAGAACCCATACACTCAAAACCCTAAGTCAATTTTTGGCGACAATCTGACCGTCGAATCGACGAACGAATCATATGGATGCGCTCCTCTCAGTCCACTCTACAAAACCCAGAAGCAGTTTTCCAATCCGACGAAGTTTGTTACGGCGATGATGAACGGTTTTGGGGCTGTTTGAATTTATTCCGGATGAACGACAGCTCCAATTGAAAAACGAACTACACCATGAGATTACGCGTATCGAATACTTCAACATATAATTTTTTGAGAATTTTCTGAGGTGTTTGAAATTTCACTGAATTTTGCAAATTGAAACTGGATCTGAGATGTATACATTGAGGAAGAAAGAAGGTTAAAGAAAATGAACGTACAGCAAATGAAGAGGAAAGGAGCTAGGGTTTATAACTGTATATTTATAGATAGGCTAGAGATAGGGTAGATAGGCTGTAGAATGAACGTGCGTGACAAATTATGGCCCAAAAAGCCCGCTATGCCTCCGGAGTCGAATTTATTAAATCTATATATCCAAATAGGTATTTTAAAATATTCTGAACGCGATGGAAAAAGTTTCACGTCCAAATTTGATCGTATGAAGAAGTTATGCTGAAAATAAGATTTCCAAATTGATTTCAAATTGATTTTTAATAAAATTGATTTCAAGGCGTTTCGCGTCCGTACGATCAAATGACAAGTCCGATCGATACGAAACTTGAAACTCTATAATAATTCACCGATACGGATCCGATGAAACTGGTTTCGTCGAAATCCGAGTCCGTGACAAAAATGGCTATTTTTAATATTTATTAAATCAATTAAATAAATCATAAAAATCCAATTTTATTTTTCAACCTCTAATATTGGCCAAATTTCATTACTTATAAAATTTCAATCAGTTCCACATGATTTACCAAACTTGGATGTGAATTAAAATCTATCAGTATATAAAGTTGCAGTGTTAATATCTGCACTTTCTTATTAATTGGGAATTATAAATTATATTCTAAAACTCAATTATTAAAGCTTATATTCTTATACTCTCAACAAAAATCCAATTAGGTAAATAGATTTGATTTCCATTCCAACTCATGATTTCAAATAAACTTTTACCATATATTAAATTTCAAATTATTAATAAACTTTATTCCCATTTATCCGCCTTAATTTATTTAAGGCAACCTTACATTAATATCTATTGCTATGGTTTCAAATTATTATTCCCTCCTTTTTTTTAACTATTATCAATTCCAATCTTAATGAATTCAATATTATAAGTTTGATAAATCTATTAAATTCACTCAATTGTTTACAAATTTCATTTTAAATTCAATAACGTAATAATTAACGTTAGAATCCGTTTTATTATGCATAAATTCCAAATTTTACTGTCCCAAATTATCTTTTTTTCATTCATATCAATTGTCAATTTCATAAGAAAAATTAACATTTGGTTCATACCTTTTTACAAATAACTCCAATTTCTTCCAAATAATAATTACATAAACTATTTAATATTAAATCCATTAAATTGCAATAAATTCAATTGATTGCAAACAAATTTGGATTTTTATTTGGTTATACACAAAATTTCCGTTATCACTTACCTAACAAAGTTATTATCACTTATGATCTCATTGCATTCACATTTTCACATTTCCACTTACTGATTTCTTTACTTTATTCTACATAATTTATTACAAATGGGATTTTCTTTGGTTTTCATCTTATCTGTATTTAACGTTTCTCAATCACCAATTATTTCACTTTAACTGCGGTAAATTGGCGGATAAATTGAATAAATTCCCAAAATTTAAAATAACAAGAAACAAGAATAGGTAACATACAATAGTCGTTAAATCTAAATTCTAGTCACCTAAATAGGCTTTTATTACTTGCAAATAAATATTACTATTTATTTTCATAGTACCAATCTCAATAATCATCCCATTTAATTTGCTTAGGCCATTTATAGTCCACTATACATATCTACATAAATGGGCAATTTAGTCAATTTATTAAGTATCAAATTCTATTAAGCCCTGTTTATATTTACGTGCATTCTTCTATTACTTTACAAAATGGAATAACTTTTAAACTCATACACTTAATAACAAAACCGTTATAAATCTAATAAATTCCAAATCCAAGTTTGTACACATTTTACACAACTATTTTGATTTCTCACAAACGTTGAATTTATTAAATGACCATTTATTATAATTTAATTCCCTTAATTGAATCAAATGCTTATTATTATATATTTTTTTCATTCTACCATTCCTTCCCATTATAAATTCATTAACGTATTTACACATCTCTATCTTTCAAATATTAATAACCAAACTTGATTACAAACACTGTCCTTATCAATCTTCATATATTTGTTCAGATCTATACTCCTTTATATAATTAGAGTTTATGTCTCTATTAGATTTCTTTTTCACTACAGGCATAAATTATTACTATCTACACTAATTACATCTTTGTATTAATGAACACCATTCAAGTTAATATTTGCACTACATTCACAGATTCAACATTTGTTTGTTTCTTAAAATTAACTTTAAATCAAATTGTGACAATTTGCATTATCCACATTTATCGTCATAAAATTTATATTTTAACACTAAATTTCAACTACTATACCCAATCTCTACATTTATTCCTCAACAAATTTGAAATTATATTAATTCAATTTATTAAATATCATAAATTTAACGGGTCGTTACAGTACGAAACGAAGTATTTTAATAAAATAGCGTCTTGGGAAGGAAATTTATTTGTTGACTTAACGGTAGGAATCAAACTAGTTTTGATGTAAAGCTTATATTTCAAGTTTAAACTAATGCCTAAAATAGTGAATGTGGAGATATGAATTAAGGAAGAAACCAAGTCGATGAATGGCTTACTAAAGAATTAGTTGATTAATTTGGAAATAGAAGGCAAATGCAAAAAATTCAAATGGAATTTAGATTTAAAATTTGAAGTTGTCAACATGATAATCTATAATAGATTTAATAGATTCAGTAATGAATTTGAATTTGAACATCAAAGAACTAAGAAAGTGAAAAACTTAATATTGAAAAGTTTGAAATCGGTTTAAAACCAATATTGTGAAAAGTATGCGGAATTCAAACTATGAAATAAGTCCAAGTGTTGAATTTGGTAAATGATGTATATCCACGATTTTCGACAGTGGATAATCTTTTGATAAAAGTGTGGAAATACTGAATTGGGTAAATAAGGTATATTCATGATTTTGGACAGTGAATATATTATTGAATAAACGAGTATGATTTGGAGAAGTGAAATTTAAAAGAATGAAGTTAATTGTTTTAAAAGATGTTTTAAATGTATTAACTATCGAATACATAGATTTCAACATTCAGTGTTGAAATAGACGTTTTCGAGAAATAAGGAAATGGTGGACTATAACACTGTTGTTATAGTAAATGGTTTCTGAAAGGAAATATTTTATATAGTATTGGGATTTATATATCTATCTTAAATTCGAATCCCTATACTAGAGATTTTGAGTTGTCGTAACGATGTTTTACGCAACATTCGTTTTGACTCAAATAAATGTGTTTAAAAGAACGCTTTCCTTAAAGAATGGAATATATACTTGATTATGATTTAAGTATATTGAATATTTTTCAAGTGTTGAAAATAAATGGATTTGTGAATTACTTATTATTTAATAAGTATGGAAATGTTTTCCAATATGAAATGGAAAGTTTGAAATTCTATCTTTTAAAGATAAATTGAAAAGTGAATATTTGAAATTTGTTTCAAATGTTTAAGTGTGAAAAATTATATATATCTTGTAAAGATGTTTTTGGGAAATTTGAACAATTAGTTCAACTTGAATTTTTTCAAAAAGATTGAATTTTGAGTTAAATTGAGTTTAACTTCGACACCAAAAACAAATACAAGTTGAGCATTGAATTTCGGATAGTTGATTGGGATTGTATGTCTAACATTGTGAATTGATGACATAGCAATTGATCTCTATTAAATATATATCTGTTTGGTGGGAGGAGAATTTATTCTTTTAGCTATATACACCCTTCTCTGAGATGTACGAGCTTAGAGGTTATATATCAGTAGACATCAATTATGTGTTAAGAATTGACGATGTAATGTGAAATCCAAATCGAATGTGAAGTCGATAATGAATTGGATTGTGAATGTGAATTGGGTTTGAGATAACCTTAAATTTTCAAATCGATTTAGAGGAAAATTTTAAATTAGTAATGAGATGGAAAATTTAGAAATCCTCTATTTGGTATGGGTATGGGATATTGTGGTTTTCGGAACTTATATATGTGAATGTAATAATTCGAAAACCATCAGTTTGGAAAGTCATTATTATGAAAATCCTATGTAAGTTTACATAGGTATGATATGTACGAAATGTGAAATGATGTACTATATGTATATGACATTATGTTTTCTAAACTGAGGATATGGACAAGTACCTTCCATTTAAAATTTGTGAAGGTGTTGGAACTCGGTGTGAGTGTCCATTTGAAATTTGTAGCTACGTAGAATTTCCATAAGTTCGAATGTCCATTTGGATTAGAATCCCTCATGATGGATCATCGTGATGGGATCATGTAAACTGATGATGATGTATGCTAGCGTAATTCGTGGGGCGTGATGCCTACAGTTACAAGCGATTCCACTGGGATAGTGGCGCAACCGCCGCGTAAACTGCGATCTAGAGGCCAAAGCGTAATTTGAGGGGCGAGATGCCTATGGTCACAAGCGATTCTACTGGGATAGTAGCGTAACCGCCGTGTGAATCGCGATCTATGGCAACAACCATGGCGAAATTCAAGAGATGTGAAATCTACAGATTACAAGCGTTTCTACTTGGATAGTAGCGTAACCGCCGGGTAAAACTGTGATCCATTCGGGAACGTGCCTTCCATATCCATTTTTAAAAGAATTTTTAAAAGTATTTTCACTGAGAGTTGAAGCAAGTATATTTAGTACTTGGAGATTTTTAGTCCTACGCCTAGCCAGCATATGCCTAATGTCTGTGAGAACAACGATAGACTTGTTAAACTTCGAGTTAGCAAGTATTTTCAAAACTTTAGATACCTAATCAATAGTCTGAAATTAAAATTACATAATTCCAACCCAATTGACTTAAAGAAGAAGATCTTTAAAATATCTTGAAATAGTCTGAAAAAATATATAATATGCAAATCTCTAGCATGAAGAATTTCAAGTTTAAATTTCAGTTTTGTAAGTCAAAATTTTTGGTAAAAGACTTTTACATCTTGATTTTAGAAAATAATGAACAAAGCTAGGGAGATAAAATAAATGGAATGAATCTTATATTTATTTATTTTAATAAGATTCGAACTTGGTAAAAAAATTGTGTAGGGTATAAATATCGATGAGATTTTAACAATTGTTTTTTCCTAACTTATAATTTCGGGACGAAATTCTTTTAAGGGGGGAAGATTGTAACAACCCTGAATTTTGAACGATTTAAATTGAAAATATTTAATTAATTTTAAATATTTGAATGATGGTTTAGTTTGAATTCCCAATATAACTATGAATTGGCGATTAAATTTTAGAATTTAATATATTGAAATTTGAAAAAAAATTGAATTTGACTTTGGAGTTTGAAAGTGAATATTTAAATTTGTATTTAAAATTCGAACTAATGACTTAAAAAAATAATTTGGATTTAAGAATTATTATTTATGTAAATTAACAAATTGATGGTTAGTTTTAATAACATTTTTCTTTAACTTAAATAAAATGGAATAAATTTTATCAATACAAAATACAAGTATAAAATCTAATTGTAAAACATGTGAATATAAATTGATGTTTGATAGTTGAACTTCAAAACGTTTATATATCTATGAAGCTTACTAAAGAAAATATCTACAAAACAAATTGAATTCAAAAAAAATTAAAATAATATGTAATAAAAAATATTAATAATAATAATATGATATTCTTTTCACCAGCACCCTAAAATCACGCCGTTACATACTCCTAAAACCACGCAGAGAATCACGAAAGAAATCGTGTAAGGCATGTCTCGTTCTATTTTAAGTACCCTGATACCCCTCATCACTTCAAAAATCAAACCAAAAAAAAAATTAATGGCGGCCTATCTTCGTTCATCTTCCCCTTCGTTCGTTTCCAAGCTAGGGTTTGATTAAAATTCGAAGGCGCTGGCTTGCTCGTTCGATTCTACGCCTCGTTCGCGGCCGCGTCAGACAAAGGTGAGTGACTTTCTCACTCACATCTAATTTAGTCTCGTTTATTTGTGTATTTTGTTGATTGATTTCTTGGCCATCACAGCTTGTTTGATTTCGTGGCTACAACGGCTTGATTTGCAGTGACTTCGTGTTTCCTAAATTATATATTTTATGATTTCTTAGTAACCACAGTTTTGATTTCTGACTTGTTCAATTTTCGATATTGACTTGTTTATGCGATGAAATTTTTTTGTTTCCTTGATTCACACGGCTTTGAATTACCATGCTCATCACGATTTCGATTTTTGCTGGTTCGATTATTGGCACTGACTTGCCCAATATCGGCTTTGACACTGAGGTTGATATCATATGAAACTTCTACCCGATGCTTTATTCAAAACCGTTATTACAATCGAATTTCTGATATTTTAAAATTTATTTTGGAATAAAGAAAATATTCTTTGACTTGTTCCACTTAGGTTTGTGTTCGCATTGCATATATATGTGTTAGTGTGGTACACATTTTTCTGATTCTATATGAATTCATATCTGTACACTTGTTGGTGCACTGAACTCTGTAGACATATGCATTGACCATGCTTTTGACTTGATGTTTGATCCTTTGTAGTTGCTATAGTGTTGCAGTCTTCGACTTGCTTTACACTTGAAGCTACCGGATCGATACTTACAGTTCACTGAACTGTTGTATCACTTATTAACATATTTATGAGCTGTTGGCCGTTGGTTGAGTCATGTGTTCTTTGTGCTCGACTCTGACCTGTTGTGTTTTTCCATAAAGCTTGACTTGATTGAGCTTCAGGCTAGACATGTTTTTCTGTTCGATTTTTGCCTCGCCTTGAGCGTACGTATACTGTTGCAGCTTCGAATGATGCATGCTGTACCCTGTTTTAAACTTGCACAATACTGTCTCACTGCGTGTTGGTGTTGCACATATGCTTGTTGACAGTGATAATCTTTTTGATTTGTGAATTTTGACATTGACATTGAGTCTTCATTTGGACCTTCTCCTGAGTTACACTGAGATTAGAGTGATTTCTTTTCACTCACGTCTCTAATTCGAACCTGGTTTGATTTCTGACTTGTTCCCATTTTGTTTACTGGGACTTTGTTGTCGTGTATTTGGTCTTGCTGTGTCTTCATTTGTACATATATGTGTCTTTCCATTATCATGTATATATATATATATATGCATTCATGTATGTATATATATGATTGTTATTACTTATGGTCATTTTCTTGCACCAATTAAATATTGGCTTAACTGTGTTTGAGTTATATATGGTATTTGTTAATCTGCAGCAGTACTCCTTATTTCTATTTTGCTAGTACACTTGTATTCTTTGTCATGTGTAGTGCCACTGTGGCCTCAGATTCATCATATATTATCGCTCCCCTTGTAGTGGTAGTTGTATATTTGCTTTGCCCTTGAATTTATGTGGTGGCTGCATTTTTGTTGCAGTTCTGCCCTTGAATATTTGTGGTGATTGCAGTTTTCTTATGTTGCAGTTGTGTTGAGTCAAGTGGCTTGACCTTCTTGCATTTGTGTAGTAGCCGCTGTCCATTTTCATTTGGCTAGCTATACTTGTATATTCGAACGTGAATCATTATTGCTGCGTCAATTTGTTTTAAACGGTGGCTTTGATCTGTCACCTGTTTGTTCAAGTCTGCATATATATAGGCATACGTATATTTGTATGTGTGTATGCATATGTTAATGGATTTGTACTATCTAGAGTCTTGTTTACTTGATGGTATTTGATACTGGTTTGCTCCTGTAGCCTGATTTTCACATGTTCACTGCCTATATATGTGTTCGTGTGTTTGCGCCACTGTCCGGTGGTGTCGAACCTGTAGCTTTTATGTTTACTTGTTCATTGAATTGTTGTACCACTGCTTTGTGCTTTGGTGTTGCAGTTGCGTTGAGTCACTGACTTGACCTTTGCATTCTTGTTAATGTTTTGGCTTTGCAGTTTCATTTCATATAAAATTTTGTACTTATGGAAGTGTGCAATCTTGAGTGTTTGGGAATTTTGCACTTATTGTAGTCTTACTGCACTTTGATACTGGTATCATTCTTTGAGAAAATTCGCATTGCCATTGTTGATTTTGTTTGTTGCCTGGTCGACGTGTGTATATGTATAATGTGATCATAGTATTCATGTATATATGGAGTTTCAGTGGTCCAGGTTGTAAATCATATTGATTGAGTTGCTGTCATTCGCTGTTGGCACTGACTTCATCATGTCCGCACTTGTATTGACCATGGTTGCATTCATGTGTACATCACTTGTTGCCTCCTTTATTGCCTGTTCATTTGATATTGTGGTGGCTGCAGTTTATTGTTGCAGTTTGCCCTGGGATTCGTTTATGCAGTTGCCTTGTCGGTTTGCGTTGCATCGATATTTGATTTTTCATAAATTTCGGTTCGTTGATCTTTTGGGTACATCATCACTATAGTGGCAAGGCAATGCACGCAAGCGTGAACTGCAGCCACACGACATGGCTTTTATTGATATCCTATTTTGTTTTGATTTATGATCTTTTTCATATTCCATATACGGTAGTGGCGAGGCCATACACGCGTGCGTGTACTGCAGCCCTACTCGAGTTGACATTTTAATTGATTTTTCAATTGTTTGAACTATTTCGTTTATTCAATTTAATATATTTGGAATCACATTTTGATTTGGTTAAATTTGATGATTTTGTTGTTATTTGCCGTTTAGGCAATTTTGATGTTTTTCTAAATTATCTTCATTTATAATTCCTTCATCTATCTTCGTTGATAATTTGAATCTGCTGATTTATTGTTTAACACTGTTAAGTGTCATATTTACCGTTATCCGATTTCTTTGTTAAAGGATCGGATAGGTGAATTTATATTTGACTGTCGTCTAATTGTTATTTGATTATTATTGCCTCTATGCACTAATAACTGAGTTTGAATTAGACTGACCCGTTTATTATTTTCTTTTGAATGTAATACTCGGGTCAGACCCAGTATTTTGCAGCTTGAAGATTTTCGGGCAGCGAAGTTAGAGAGAGGGGGGGGAACGCTTACTTTAGCTTTTCGGGGATTTATTTTTTTACATAAAAGAAATATTCCGCTGTATAAATTAATGCATTGTGAAAACTCTGATATATGTAACAAAAAATTCATTTATGTGAAATAAAATTATTCTGTGTTTCTGCGGCTAATTCTGTTTAAACTCTATAAACTGAATAACAATCTGTCATTTTGAACGTTTCAAGTTGGTTTAATTACCGACTAGGGACGGTCAGAAGGGCGGGTCGTTACATAACTTGTTTTAATTGTTTGGAGAAGGGACATTACTCAAGTAGATGTATGAAGCCTAAGAAACAAGGAAAGAAGAATCGGCCCATGAAGACAAGTCAGGGAGCAAGTGAATGCTATTACTGTCACAAGCCAGGTCACGTAGTTAAAGATTGTCCGAAAATTAAGCAAGCTCAAGTAGCGAAGGCGTATGCGATCAAAGATAAACCTTCAACCTTTGAACCAGACAAAGGAAAAGGAGTTTTAGAAGGTAACGTTCTTATTTATGATATAGTTGTTAGGGTTTTGTTCAATACTGGAGCCGCACATAGCTTTATATCCCAATAAACCGTAAATCAATTAAAAGGTGAACCTGAATTTGTCGATGAACCCATTTGCGTGAAGAATCCGGTTGGTGGCCCTGTGAATCTTTGTCTACGATGTAGAGAGGTTCCTATCTCATATTCTCATCATCAATTTCCTATTAGCCTTTTTGTTCTCGACTTTAATGAATTTGAAATCTAACTTGGAATGAACTGGCTAACGAAATACGAAGCTAAATTAGATTGTAACAATCGAGCGATTTCATTTAAAACAAAACTTGGAAATTTCATTATGATTTCTTGTGAAGATCCGAGTCCAAAAAGGGATAAGTTAATGTATACTTTGGGATATTCCGAACCTAGTTTGGAGTCCATATCTATTGTCCGGTAATTTCTCGACGTATTCGAAGAAGTTAAATCTTTACCTCCACATAGAGAAATTGAATTCAGAATCGATTTAGTTCCCCTTGCTCGTCCTTCTGTTCATGCAAGCTGCAAGATGACACCAAAGGAAATAATATGACTAGTCAAGCAAGCCTAAGATTTGCTAGAGAAAGGATTAATATGTCCTAGTGTTTCCAGTTGGGGTTAAGCTGTGGTGTTTGTGGCCAAGTCTGACAGATCTTTGAGATTGTGCATGGACTACCACGATCTCAATAAATTAACACTTAAAACAAATTTCCTTTGCCCAGAATCGACGACTTGTTCGATCAATTGCACGGCGCTCGATTCTTTTCAAAGATGGATCTTGCCCAGGGATTCCATCAATTGAGAATTGCTGAAGACTATATTCATTTAACAGCTTTTAGGGGTCCTGACATGTTCTACAAATGGTTAGTTATGCCTTTCGAACTAACCAATGCTCCCGCATTTTTCGTAGACTTAATGACCAGAGTATTCCAAGAAGTGTTGAACAAATTTGTTTTTGTATTCATTGATGATATTCTAATCTATTCCAAAACCGAAGAAGAGCATGCTAATCACTTGAGAATTATTTTGGAAATATTGAGGAAGAACATTCTATTTGCTAAATTTTCTAAGTGTCATCTTTAGGTCAAAGAAGTTAGATTTCTCTCACATATTGTTACTGAAGAGGGAATTTTTGTAGACCCGAGCAAGGTTTCCGCTATTCTAGACTGGAAGCAACCGACAATTCCGAAGGAAGTCAGAGGTTTTCTAGGATTAGCGGGATACTACAGAAAATTTGTTCGGGATTTCTCCAAGATAGTCAGTCCATTGACTAAGCTGACCGTGAAGAATGCTAAATTTGATTGGACTCTGAAGTGCGAAGAAGCATTCCAGGAGTTGAAGAGGAGATTGACTACTGCCCCCATTCTGGCTATTATTAATGAGAATCAAGGTTTATATATTTATGCAGACGCTTACGGTGAAGATATGGGTGTTGTTCTAATGCAAGAAGGTAGAGTGATTGCCTACGCGCGTAGACAATTGCGACCACATGAAAAGAACTACCCAACCCACAATCTTGAGCTCTTGGTAGTTATTTTTACTTTAAAAATCTGGCGTCATTATCTTCTGGGTAAGAATCTCTTTCAGCTTTCCTAAAAATTTAAAAGTTTAACTTAACTTACTACATAAACTTAATAAACCATCCTTGTTATAGGTGAAAATTTTGAATTATTACTGACCATTAATCTCTGAAGTATCTCTTTACCCAGAAGGATTTGAATCTTAGGCAACAACGTTGTTGGAATTTCAAGCGTCATACGACCTGGATATTTCGTATACCCCCAGAAAAACCAATGTGGTAGCCGATGCTTTGAGTAGAAGACATGTTGTTCTTGCTTATCTTGTTGTCACTCCTACTTCTTAAGAAGATTGCAAGTAAGAAAAAAGAAGACAGGTTTCTTCAAAAAATGTATGGGAGGATTCGCCAAGGTAAAGATTCCAGTTTTAGAATCGATAGTTGTGGAATTATAAGATTGAAAGGTAGGATGTATGTCCCAGATATTGCAGATCTAAAACGTGAAGTTTTGGATGAGTGTCACAAGTCCAAGCTTAGTATCCATCCAGGGGTTAATAAGATGTATCGTGATATCAAAAGGACCTTCTGGTGGAAAATAATAAAGAGAGATATATCTACTTACATCAGTCGATGTGCAACCTGTCAACAAATCAAAAGTGATCAAAAGAAGATGGCGGGTTTACTTCAACCATTGGAGGTGCCTAGGTGGAAATGGGATCAAGTGTCCATGGATTTCGTAGACGGGTTGCCACGAACTCAGAAAGGTAATGAGGCAATTTAAGTTATTGTGGATCGTCTGACCAAGACTGCCCACTTTATCGCAGTAAAATCTACTTGAACGACAACAAGTTTGGCAAAGTTGTATGTGAAAGAGATTGTTCGTCTCCATGGAATACCAAATAGTATAGTGAGTGATCGTGACCCGATCTTCACTAGCAGATTTTGGGAGGCATTTCAAGCCGCATTAGGAACCAAGTTGAAATTCAGTACCGCTTACCACCCACAGTCTGATGGGCAAACAGAAAGGATTAATCGAATCTTGTAAGACCTTTTGCGTTCTTGTATTCTTGACTTTGTCGGTTTATGGGAGGACCATTTGCATCTGGTTGAATTTTCATATAGTAATAGTTATTAGGCCAGTATCGAAATGGCTCCTTTCGAAGCATATATGGGCGTCCGTGTCGAAACCTGCATGATGGATTGAGTCAGGTGATAGGCTCGTCCTTGGACCAGATATGATAAAGGAAGCTATTAAGAAAGTTGGTTTTATTCGAAAGAAGTTGAAAACGGCTCAAAGTCGTCAGAAAATTTATGCTGATCTCAGGAGAAGAGATTTAGAATTCTAGGTTGGAGACTCCATTTTCCTAAAGGTTTTTCCAATGAGTGGAGTGTTGAATTTGGAAAGACTGGTAAGCTAGCACCGCGATATATAGGTCCTTTTCCTATACAAGAGAGGATCGGTCTTTTGGATTATCGAGTGCAGCTACCCATTTGGTCATCTGGCGTACATAATTTGTTTCATGTTTCACATCTTCGGAAATATGTACATGATCTAGACTGTATTATTGAGGAAGTTACTCAGAAGGATTTGGAGATCACACCAAATCTAGCAGTTAAGAGAGAATCGTTAATGATAATTGATCGAGATGAAAAGCAATTGAGAAATAAGGTGGTGAAAACGGTAAAAGTGCAATGAAGTGGTGATCCAAATGACTGTACTTGGGAAACAAAGGATTGCATGTAGAAGTCCTATCCCAAGTGTAGACACTACTACAAAACAGGTCATTTGCATCGCCTCATTTGAATTTGTTGAAGTAAAAACTAACGCAAATAGAATTATTTGCATCGGTTCTATCTTAATAACCGGTGCAATTGGTACGGGAAAAGCAATGGGTCATAAAAAATCAAATTTGCATCAGTTGTCACCAACAACCGATGCAAATAGTTTCAACTCCCGCCACCCCAAATTTTTCTGCCGCTTATTTCCCATTCGTTTCCCCTAAAAACAATTTCGCCATCTCCAAAACAAAAAAACCCTAGAAATTGATTTTCACCGCTTCTCATTAAATCCGACTGATGAACTTACCACTTTCCCAAAGCCCTTTCCAAATGCTGCCTTTCGCTCGTTCCTTTTCCCAAGCTATTTGACGACACGCAAAATATTGGCGTGTGACACCCCCTTGGAAGCACAGCTTTTCACAAATTCGAAATCCAATTAACAAAATGCTAACTTTCGTGCCTCTGTTCCAACATCAGCTCGTGGTCGAGTATGTTGAAGATCGAAGTCAAGTGGCAATTTGGCACTGTGGAGTTCAAGGTTGTTTGCGTTTGTGTCGAGTTCGTGATTATGTTGCTCGTCCCGTAGTTCGAGTCATCCATCGATTTCGATTCAGGTGTGAAGGAGATCGATTTGCTGGTTGTCAGTGTGGAGGAATTGGGAAGTCGATTTATGGTGAATTAGGGAGTCATGATTTTGGGTTTCGATGGGTTCGAGTTTGGGGCTGCATGGATATTATTTGGTGGATGTCTGGTTTTGAGTCAGCGACTGCGGATGGTTGCGAGTTCGTGTGATTTGTGTTGGTAGTTGATGGCGACGAATGAGTTGAAGTCGCTGTATAGGAATGGAGGAGTGATGAGCAGTTTTGGCAGTATGGAGTGATGGTTTAGAAGTAAAGGGGATGGTTCATGTTGTTATGACATGTTAGAAGTGTAATTCGATATAATATTTTTCACTATCTAACAGTCGCATGAACATGGACCCAGTGGCTTCAGTAGTTGTACTAAGGCCGGATGTGACATGGAACATAGTCCACAGAGATGATGATATTGTATTCCTAGAGATCATCATCATTTTCATAATAATCAACCAAGCTTATTGGATTGTTCATTGTGCTAGTGTTCGCCATTAGAAGCATTCGTAATTATGGTTCTATCTACAGTTCATCGTTTAAAACAATGAATAAGTTATTGTATCGATATAGGATGGCATCATAAGAGAGGACATGATGGTTCCAAGGATGGCGTGAGGCAGTTGGAAGACAGCCTACATTAATATATAGGTATGAAAAGTGATTTAAACTCTTATTCAATAATGGTATTCTATTTGGTATGATTTTTATTACTCGATTCAGTATACGTATTTCATTTGGAATGTTTTGTATTTTATTATGTCTTTCAGGTTTGTCGTGTTTTGTCAGATGGAGTAAGGGCATTACGGAGGTGGACTTCATGCGATTGATTCTGCAACTTTTCCACGGAGTTATTCAATTCCGTTTACTGGTAACTTCACCAATATTTTTTATTTTAGTATGTGCCAACTTCTATAAACTAAAGTTTTTTGATATATTACCAAAATAATAAGTGCAGTGGACATGAATTGTATAAAGGATATGTCATCTGAACAACCATCAGAAAATGTAGTTTACGTCAGTTAGATATGTCATTTTATGTGTGTGGCTTTTACATTAGTCTGAGAAAATGCTTTGTAAGAAACTCTGTGGTTTAACTTTGGTGTGTATGGTCACTGTACTTATATATACAGTAGTTAATAACATGCTACCGATCTTCTACACATAGTTTTGTTTATTTTTTCAGTTTGACTGTAGCGCGAACATGTAATGAAGGTGCCAGATCTGTTTTTTAATTCAATGTACCATTTGTAGAATGAGTTCAAATAATTTATAAAATTTGCATTTCTATCAAAGCAAGTTTAGTTTTGAATTCATGCTGATTGAAATTAGGAAGTCAACAAATGTATGTTCTACTTCCACCGACTGTGTGAAATCTCAAAAGATTCCATATCTACCGAATCTATTTCATTTCAAGCAACCGACTGATAGTGGTGCATAAATTTTGAAATAGCTTACATACTTTATTTAACCGAGGAGTTCAAAATACTTCCACTTACGTGTTGAAAGCTCACCGATACATTCTGCATCCATGTTTAGGTTTGCCTAAGAGGCAAAAACAATTGGGTTGACCAACTGATATGTATTATTTAAGTATAGCCAATAAATTATGAAAATTATTAAATTATGAACCAAGGAAAAATACCTTGAATTTTTCTAATTGTTGTTGATGTGAAAAAATCATAGTTAGACTATTCTCCCTCTAAGTATAGCCAATCAAGGCAGGTTTGTGATGTTGATAGTATTTTCGATACGATTTAGAGGACAAAATGTTAGTTCATTTTTAATGAGTCATGTAAAGCTAAGGTGGAGGAAAGTATTTATGAGCAAAGCACCTGGTATTACTATGTTGATTTATACAGGCTTCAGTTGAAGGTAGGCCCACTATTTTTTTGATAACAAACTCCAGCTGACCAATTTTCTGAGGCTACATCTATAGTGCACAGCCATTAAAAAGTATAGTTTACTTAAACTATGAGAATATAGTCATAACCTAGCATCGACAACAATTTAGTGGTAACATGTTCAGTTACTTATAAGATAAAAAGTAAGTTCTATATGTCTAACAATTCTGTCATAATCGCATAGGAAGAATCTCATCTTCGGCATTTCAATCTCTGGGTTATGCGCTATAGTGAACATGCACATTTTATGATATTACTGTGGATCCCTTTGGACTATGCAGAAGTTGTTTTTCTACCATGATCACATTGTAAGCTTTGAGTAAATAAATTTTCCTTCCTTGAGAGGACTGTAGAAATGCAAATGGAAGTTATTTCCTGCAATTGCTTCCCTCTCCGCTCTTTACAAACGGGGAATAGTACAAGCTCATTAGCAATTTAAAGAAGAAAAATCTTTAGGTGAGGGCCTGTAAATTGTTAAATAGCGGAAGGAGGTACATCCATGCTAAAGTCAACAAAGATAGTTGTTGCTGTCAAGGCAAGCTGAGGTTTTTTTTCTTTTCCTTTCCTTAGTTATTTATTTCAATCGAGTCTACACTTTTTCAGGTTCAACATCCTAATGTAGAATACTTGATGATGGTTGACATGAAGAACATGCAAAATTTTGTTCTATTTTGGTAAAAGTTTCCAAAGAGGTCGAGAAGCAGGTACGCTTTCCAAAAACTCGCTAATGAATGACAAATGCCCACACAAGGAATATCATGGTTGTGTAAATTGTTGTGCAGCTATATGCGTTTATGTTAGAAAAAATACCTTTTTTATTTAGCTACTATAGTTTTAATTTGACAAAATATTAACTGCCTATTATTTCATGATGATGCATTTGTTTCACTAAAAATAGATTTTATTTGTCGTAAGTTTAACATTGTTTTCTGACAGAGTATGTCTGTCATGTTCCTTGAGTTTCCTAATACACTTACTTCATGTTTTGACTATGAAATCATTATGGTAATAGTGATAAGCACAGCAAAGAAAGAATAGTAAACACTAGAACGTTTGATATCAAAGATAAATTTTAATTTAACAATGAAAATCAGTCTATTAGTAACATCTAAATAATATTTCATACTACGTAACGTGCTGTGCTGCCATTTCTTTTACTGTATCATATTGGTAATGCTTTATGTCAGTGCTTGTATTCTTTGAATTTTTAATACATAGATTTTAGATATATCATTTGAGTTTGAAGTTTCATTTGCAGCTTGCACTACCGTAATCCCATCAAAAATTTGATATCTTAGCTTTATTTTTAGGATCAGGTTCAGTCTGGAAAATGGTAAGCTAACTAATTCTTTGATTCTTTAGTCTTGCCAACCATCTAATTTTCTTCCTTTTCCCTAAATTGAGAATTTAGAGAGTTTATATTTATGATAGTTAACATTTTGTTACTGTTTTGTACAACACATCTCTCCATCTAGACCGTCTCTGCTCACTGTTCTTTCAATGCAGTAAGCAAGTCATTTTCACCTTATTTTTAATATGGATTTAATCTTTTTGCAAGTACAACCAATTCCATGAATCCTCTTTCTTAAACTAAGGCTTCACTTCAAGCGATGGTGGTGGTTTTGGGGCATTTACTTCAAGAGGCGAATATGGTGAAGCTGGTTCAGGTGTTGGTTTTAATAGAGATGGTTCGGGTGGTGGATCTGCTGGTCTTGGTCTGGGTGGTGGATCTGCTGGTTTTGGTCCGGGTGGTGGATTTGGCTGTAGTGCAACTAATAATGCTAGCGGTGGTTTTGGGGCAGCTGGAGCAGGTTCTTGATTTAAATCAGATATGGTTTTAGGTGTGCAGTTATCTAATTGTTAATCAGCACCTAAATAACAATAGGTAATTCTTTTATAAGTGCAGTTATTAACATGAGTTTTGCTTCCTATATTTGAAGATTATTCTAAAAAAATGGTGACATTAACTTATAAGTGTGTATTGTTAACATGAGTTTTGCTTCCTATATTTAAAGATTATTCTAAAAAATGGTGACATTAATTTATAAGTGTGTGTGTATTGAAAATAAAACACAAACATGCACATCATAAACAAATAAATTTGCAAAAGTTGAATTACACTTCTAACAGGTCACATGTTACACTTCTAACAGGTCATAAAAGGGGATGGTTGCTGTGGTGGTTGCTTTATTGGAGGAGGAAGATTTGGTGTATGTTGTTTTGGATGAAGGGGAGTTTGTAAGTTATGTTATGTAACAGAACTATCATGTTGGATAGTGGGTAGGAGGATGATAAAGTACTGAATTGTTGAAGGTGGTTAAATGAGAGTGTGGCAGCAGTTGATGGAAGTGCACAGAGAAGTGCAGTAGGTATTTGGGCACAGTTTGTTGATGAGAATGCAGGCAAGGAGGAAGTTTCTCTGTTGATGGCTGGTGTTTTGTATGGGTGCAAGAAGATAAAGTGTAGTTATGCCGCTGTCGTGATAGTGGAATGTAATGTGCAACACCAGAGGGGAAGTTGTAGGCAGTTGGTTGTGGTTGAGTGATGATATGTAAGTGGTGTGTATTTGATGAAGAAGTATGTATGATGATGCACAAAGCAGTTTTGATGCTGCGTTTGGTGATGATGGAAGTATGGTTGTACGAGGAGGCAATGGTTGAAGAAGGAAGAAAGTAGTTCGAGTTTGAGTATGCTGGACAGAAAATTAGAAGGCAACCGTTATTGGTTTGTAATCTGTAGCACGGTGTTATGGGGATGGTGATGTTAAAATTGTAGCAGCAGTTGTTTGCTTTTAGTTTTGTCGGATGGTGCTGGGTTACGGGTATGTTTGTATGGAGGTGCGGTTTTGGAAGGGAGTTGTGGCAGCTTGTTCTGTTGCAGTTTTCACTACAGTGATGGTCTGGATACGATGGTCTAGTAGAAGATTGTGACAGTGAAGATGATATGAAAGTGCGGTTGTGAATGCACAGTTTTATTGACAGAGGGAGGATGTGCATAGTGGATGTGTAAATGACAGAGAATAGCAGTGAAGTTGTATGTTATGTTTGGGGTATTTGATAGTTGATGTATAGATTATTAACACTTTAATTGATATATGTTTATTTTGGTATTATGTTATTCAGTTTGTATTTGCCATCAAATTAATTTTGAATGATTGTAATATTGCATGCAATAATTGTTTGTTATAATCAATAATATATATATTTATATATTGTCTATTTGAGTACTATGCAACAAGTTCCTTTGTTGCGTCGGTTTTCATTACAACCTATGCAACATATTCCTTTATTGCAACCGTATTTTGCATCAGTTGTTAGTAACAACCGATGCAAAAAGGACCGTTTTGCATCGATTTTAGAACTGATGCAAAACTGTTAAGCATGTTGCATCGGTTGCATGTGCATCGGTTGTAGAACTGATGCAACAGGGGGTGAACAACCGATGCAAATGGCCTGTTTTGTAGTAGTGAGAGTGGATATTTTGACTTAATCTGGTAAGTCATTTTTCTGTCTTATATGTATTCATATATTCTTTACTTGCCTCTCCCTCTTTCTCTTTCAAATTTCGAGGATGAAATTTTCTTAAGGGGAAAATCTGTAACATCCCATTTTTAAGACAAATATTTATTTAGAAATTAATATAATTTCTGGAAATTAATATATATATATGTGTGTGTGTGTGTGTGTGTGTGTGTGTGTGTGTGTGAATAGATTTGAATTTGAATTGAAATTCAAAAATAAAATTCTTAAAAATATTTGGATTTAAAAATAATATGAATACGATTATTTATCATTGAATAATTGAGTTTCAAATTATTTTCTTTAAAGGTTTTATATATAAATAAAGAAAATATATTTATAAAATAGAAATGTAATTTAAAATCAATATAAAATATAAAAAGACATAAAAACATGCAAAAATTACAAATATAAGTTAATAATAAAAGATATTAACAAATGTTAGGGTTTGAGTACATTTTTTAACAAGTGTAATAGTTTTAACAATATAATTTAATAAGTGTCACTTTTATTTTTATTTTTGAGAAAATTAATAAAAAAAGAAAAGAAAACAAGACGATATAAACCACTACATCTCCTCTTTTCATTTCTTTTATCTTCATTTTCAAACTCAAGCCTGTAAAAATCAAAAACTAGAAAATTTAAAAACAAATCAAACCTGAAATAAAGGCAATCAAATAAACAAAGCAACAAAAACATTTTTTTTCAAAGTTGAAGCCTGTGTTCATCTCAAACAACAAAGCTCAATTCAATAATCAAGCAATCAGTAAGATCATCAAACTCCAGAATTCAACCTAGTAATTAAGCAAACAAAGATCAAATCATCACAACCAAGCCCAGATCAAAGTCATCTCAGATTTTCAAATTTAAACAACTTCTAGGCTTTACAAAGCTTTCTGTTTCTTCTTAACCAGGTGAGTAAACCTCTTTGACCTGATGCAGTGATAAATTTGTGAAAACGAAAGCTATTAATAATGTTGAATGTATAAAAATATGTTGCATGTATACAAATATGTATACATATATATGTGCATGTCTGGGAAATAGACAAGTTTGCCTCTACGTGTTTATAGGTTTAAAACCTGTTTCAAAAATCAAAATTCTCCTTCTCTAATTCTTGATAGTCTTCATGCTCTAAACAAAAAATGTTTGTATGACCATATTTTAAGTTTTAAAAATAACTTTAAGCAAAATTAATTAAAGCTTTTTCTGAAATTTGAAAAATACAAGAAAACCCAATATATGTTGAAAATTCAATCATCATGATTTCTGGTTTCAAGTATATCAATTGAAACATTTTTGAAAATAAGGATTTCTAAAAGTGGAATCATAATTTTAAGTAAGTATTCACTGAGAATTGGCAAGTTGATCAATTTTGGGTTTTGTGGCAAATTCTGAAGATCGATGAACGTAGTGGTCTCGGGATCATGGCTGAGGGTAGCCGGGTGATGGACGAGCTCGGGAAAAACGATCAGGAAAATTCCTGATCATCGTGGTGGCTAAATGATGATAATCTAGGGTTTTAGCTTACATTTTAGTATTGGTCGAGTTCGATAAACTGCAGCTTCATCAGTGGATCGGAGGTCGCCGAACATGGGGGAATGTAAGTGTCGGACATCGATGAAGCATTGTATACGTTCACGTGATCTTTAATGGCCGGTGGTGGTTGTGCGAGCCGATTGTTTTTGTTCCAGGTTGGGTCAGATGCTCGTTTGCGAGTTCGTTGTTGTTTGGGTTTCTGGGAGGTCTGGTGGTTAGGGCAGGTTGTCGTTGACTCGATGATGGCTTGAGTTTGGATCGAAGGTGGCTCATGGCTGGTTCGCCTATGCATGTGCACCGTGCCAGGTTTGTGTCAGTTGTTTGGGTTGAGGAAGAAAGGTGGTTGCCTCGAAGTCTGTAACGACCCGTAAATGTTCGATAATTAAAATAGCTAATTTAATAAGATTTCGTGATTTAATGTTAGAAAAAAATTGTAATTCGTTAGGAATAATAATAACTGGAATGAATTTCGACAATAATTATCCATGTAATGAAAAATAAAAGCTACTTAGTGAATGCCTTTGAAATCAAAAGTTGAATAGGATAATAAATGTGGAATTCATTGGGTATAATCGAGAAATCGATTGATAAGTAAAATCTATTTAAAATCAAATATTGAATATTGAACAAGTAAATTGTTTAAATTAAATATTTAAAACTTATTGAATAATTGAATAACTGTAAAATGGAAATAGGGTTCTAAGATGTGAATTGGTTTTAAAGGTTAAATTTTATAAGTTCATTTTGAATATTTCAAAAGATAGTGATTTAAGAATAATCAAATTTAACTAAATTTAATATTACAAATGTTTGAATAATTAAATTCCGAATTTGATATGATTAATTTGATATTGAAATTTAATATATGAAAATAGAGTGAATAATTGAAATTCGATTTAATATGATTCAAATTGGTTTCCAAAGTGAATGTAAGTTATATCGGGATTATAATGGAGTTAATAAGATTTTAAAATTGGAGTTTATTGGATAATTGAATAACGGGTTTAATATGATTAAAAATGATTTGTAAAATTTTATCTTATCATATTGGAGTTATAGTGATGTTATAGAACTTTTAAAACTGAATTTAAAATTTATTTGTGAAAATTGAATATTTTAATATTTAATTATCGACTGAGAAATAGCCAATTTTTGAACAGTCTCAGAATTGGATAAACTAGTTCCATTGGATCCGTAATAATTTATTATTATCGGATTTCAATTTCCATAGCAATCGGAGTTGTCGTTTGACCGTGGCAGCTCGAAACGCATCGAAATGGTTTTAATATTAATTTGGCGAGTTAAAATAGCCATTTTTCAAACAGTCTCGGATTTCGACGAAACTAGTTTCATCGGATCTGTAATGTTATATTATTGTAAGGTTTAAATTTTCGTGTCAATCGGATTTACCGATTGTCCGGGGCGAGCCAAAACGCATAGAAATCGGTTTAATCGATTTAATTTAAAATCGAACGTTTATTGCCATAACTCGCACAGATGACCGTATTAGCTCTCGAAACCTATTCCATTGTGTCTGGAACATGGGATAAACCCTAGGAACATCAGTTACCGCACGAAATTTGGAGTTCGAAAATTGGGTATGAATAGTGTTAGTCGGTTTTCTATAAAAGGACCCTTAATTCATTTCATTTGGTCCAAAACCCTAGTCTATCATCAGCCACCGCCTCCATATAAACCAATGGCCGAAAAACAGTCACCTTCCCCTCCGATTATCTCCCAATCCATCGACATTCACGCGAAACCTTCAACATGGAAGTTGTAGAGGGCATCGATATCTATCTATCCAATGGTTATGATCGGGTTTCGATGCACGAATCAACGGCAATTTCTGTTCAACGGCCGGCCGTTCGCCCTCGTTTTGTGCGCCATAGGGGAGGCCGAGTTCCAAGCAGTTGCGGCCGAGCTTAGCTTTGTCGAGGGGCTTTCGAATGCGCTAGCTGATCGTCTGCAGGTGGCTCGAAGTGGGTGCGTCATTTAGGGTTTTGGAGGCACGATGGGTTGCGTCCGTGATTTGTAGCCTGGAAACATGCGAATGGGAAGAAGAAGGAAGAAAGGAGCGGCCGATGTTGAGTAGGGGGAAGTGTGTGGCTCAGATTCAATCTAGGTTTTGAAATAAATAAATTTGTGAAATTAGTTCTATTAAATTGTGTACAAACTTCTAAATGCGATAACCTTTTCGCAGGAGGTCGAAAACGCACGAAACAAATTGCGACGGGTTCGTTTTGTCGAGCACTACGCTATGGAGCTGAATTGGAATCGTGGAGCTAGTGAAAATTTCAGGTAAAATTAAACGCTCGTTTAATTTTGTTCGAAATAAAGCGCTGGAACAACAGGAAATCAAGGTGAGTGTTTTATAATGCTCACAACGTACTAAATATCTTTATGCTAGTTAAATTTAACATTATGAAGTGTTATGACTTTTATTTGTCGTTGTTTGGTAAATTTAATTGTCATATAGATTGTCATTAGAATTAACCGTTGAAAAATTAAATTGACAGTTAAATTGAAATTAGAATTGAATTGCGATTTAATTACCTGACATTGATAACTATGAAACTGCCATGAATTGTATTGTCTACTGGATGATGTATTTTGATGGATGTTATTGGTTGATATTTAAATGTTAGGATGTTTATTTGCTTATATATACTGTTATGCATACATATGAAACTGTGATTTGATTTAAGTAATATATATTCATCCCGGACATTTAATTGAAATAAATAATTACTTGGCCATATGATAGAAAATTATATACGGACACCGAATTGGCAAAATTAATAATTTCTAAAATCGTCAATTTGAAATTTGTTTAAATGTTTGGATTTAAAAGTTATAAATAGAAATCAATTTATAGAAATCGAATTTATCGGAAAATTGAGTTTGGAATGTTGAAATAAAATTTTGGTTAAAAGAAATTGTTGAATAAATTTAAGTGGAGACTTTGAGATTTAAAATTTGAATTTCGGAAATTTATTTGTTTTAAAGATTGAACATTAAATTTGAGCTTTGAATATTACTGTGTAAAAGTGACATAAAAATGATATTTTGAAATGAGCTTGGAATTGAATCATATTTGAAATTTGGATTTAAATTTGAATATTGAAAGATAATTTTGTTAAGTGTTATAAATTGATATTTTGAAAATCCAGCTCTAAATCGATATAAATTGAAATTGAATTAATTGAAAGTGAATATAAAATTTAATAAATTTGAAGTCAAAGTTGACATTGATTGAATCGAAATCGAAATTGAATCGGTAGAATGGAAATTGAAATTGATTTGAATTGGGAAGTTATAAATTGAAATGGATTAGTTTTGAAGCTGTCTTATTTTGTTTTCCAAACTACTCTGCTATATAAACCAGTTTTGAATACTTAACTATTTTAATCTATTTTAAATCTACTTAACCCAATTTAAATTATTTTAAACTAATTTATCTATTTCAAATCCATTTTAAGATTTTAAGTATTTTAATTATTTAAAACTACTTAAAACTATTTTTCTAAAATTCTAAGCTGGTCAATAAGGTGAAATGTTTATATTTAAATCTTGAATTTAAATACGAACGGGGTTAAATGAAGTTGCAACCTAAATTGAAATTCGAAATGATTTTGAAATCGAAATGAGATATTGATGCGAAAAATGATTTTTGAAACGAAATTTTACATTTGAATAGATACGATGATATTTGAAATGGATTTGATTTTTGAAGCGAATATGATATTTTGATATCAATTATGAATCGATTTGAAATGTAAAAGAGAAAACGGTGTAATAATACGTAGTTATTAAAGAGACCGGGATCAGATATGGACATACTCTCTGTCGATACCGAAAACCACTTTAATAACTATTATACGCGGAGTGTTGATCCAGAATGAAGTGGATGGTTTGGTGAACGTGTTTACTGAAGAAAGAGAACGATTATTGGATGACCCCTTACATGACTAAAACAGGAGCCGCGCCGGGCCATTGAGGTTCGCCACCTCTAGCGGACACACTTCTTCGATACCATATCTATTACATTTGTGATGCGATTTGGGTGCACCTCTTGATTTGGGAGTGTTGTTTCGCGGTGTTGGGGTAGCTGCTGGCTATGCTCAACATCAGTCCGGATCACGCAACTACTAGTATCCTAGTTGGTATCGCCTCATGTACCTTGTCATACTGATTATCCTATTCGCGACCACTACCTTTTGTTTTGTGTTATACCTATGGGGTACCCTCTGATAACCACCAGTTTACGGTGGGGCTTACGGTGCTGCATAGACTATGGCATTATAAAAATGTTTTAAGGGGGATTATGGTAATGCCTTAACTCTATTTTGATACTTTACATTACTGATAGGCATTATCTACTTAGCGTACATTACTACATAGTAGATAGTTTAACGGATCCTTAAAAGATGGAAAATCCCGTAACATCTCTTGAGTTATTGCACGCACGTTGACACTGGATATGAGATGTCAAATCCCGTAAACATCTCTGACGCCGTTACACTCATATTTATTTACGATTGATTTAACTTTCATAAGGATATTTTAGTCCTGACTCGAGTGTTTTGTCTTTTCATTATGCTCGGGTCAGTCCTTAGTTTTTCAGATTTTTGAAGATCTATTCTGGAGGATGAAGGCGAAGATTTGGTATACTATTATTACCCTTGCATCATGCTATCTGCTGCATTATTTTAATTGTTCTGTTGTATATGTATAACTCTGATAAATGTTGTATAAATAATTGTCAAAGTATAGTAAACAGCTTCATGAACTGTTTATTTGACTATTATATTTTATCGTTCCGCTGCGAGATTCTGTGTTGTTTTCATTTCCTTTATTTCTCTTCCTTTTCTTTTCTTATTTACCCCAATAACCATCTGCCCTTTTGAATGGTTTGGAACCGGCATGGGTATTTGATCATCGGTTTAAACTGTCCAAAAAGACCGGTCGTTACAGTTGGTATCAGAGCTTTGGTTTAGCGATAACCTTAGCTTTGTGGGGTCTGAATCTTTATAAATAGGGTAGTAATACCCTATGATGAGTCGCTGAGTGTATATATATGAGAGAGCGTATTTGTTAGTGATATAAAATGTTTTATATTGTGTCGGTTGATTTGTTGAGTGACTTATGGATTCTGGTCAATACGAGTAATTAACGTCATTGATAGGGATCTCTAAACACTTAAACAGAACAATTCGACATAGTATTGTTTGGAATTGGGTAAATGAAATAATTTTTCCCTAATTATATTTTGTATATAAAGAATTTATTTCAAAATTTATTATGATCTATGTAGCTTATTTGGTTGTTGGAAACGATAATATTGATTGTTATCATTAATTGGATATTGTGTTTTAATAAATAAGGCTTATTGAAAAATAAACAATAATAAAACAACTTGTGGAATATTTCGAGAAAGTAAAATCCTATAAGAATATTGTATAAAGGTAACTTATAAATTAAAATAGATCTAAATTGGAAATATTGAATTTAAGACCCGGAGATCTTGAAATATGGTTTTCAAAGCTTTGAAGAAAATATATAGTAATATTAGTTGGAAATTGTTTATGGAAATATTTTGGAAGGATTTTAAAGGAAAGAATGAATTCAGTATTCCTCTCTTATGTCGTTGGAAAATAATTTCGGTGATGACTGCGCAGCATCATCGACGTTCATTTTCGAGTCTCAAAGTGGGGAGACTTCTAAGAAGCTTTGCTTTTCTTCAAAATTATTTTGGGTAAATGAGTTTTGGTTTAAACTCCAAAGGTATGATTTGATATATTAAAGATATAAGTGTATATATTTATTTCAAACGATTTGAAAAGAACCGGGCATTTAAGTTTCTAAGTTCTGTTAATTAATAATTTTCAAATTATTTGAATGAAATGTGAATAACCAGAATTTATAAAATAAGAGGATTAAGATATCTAAGCTTATTGTTTGGGAAACCTTTAAAGTTGAAAGGTAAAGAGGATTTAAATAAATCAAATTTGTGTACATTCTAATCAAGAAAAATGAAATTCTATAAATTTGTATAATACCGAATTTGCATTCTAATAACATATAATATGACTTACCAAATATTAAGAAGTTAAAATAATGTTTTGGATATGTAATGAGATATTGTACAAATAAACAGAACCTGAAAATAATTGAAGTATACAAGTAAGGAAAACTCAAAAAGGAATTAAAATGTATATAAATGAAAATTTGGTTGTGATAAAAAGGTTATATACTTAAATAATAACATGAAATGACGAATGGATAAATGGAACAAGTAAGTGAACTTAAGAAAGAAGACAAATGAATTGTATAATATCTTTTGTAAATTGGTTATAGAAAATAAATATAAATTGCATAGAAAAATAATAATTGAATTTGTAACCTTTAAGATAACTGTAAACTAAGAAAAGTCATATAGGAGAGGTTAGACTTTTATAGGATGATTAATAAACTAAAGTGTCGGTTAATAAAATGTTTCACAAATGAATTCGTTATTAACTGAAATTATGAAAATGCAATAAATGTAAATAAAGGAATTTCTTATAGCTAAGAATCAATTGGAAAATGAAATTGAATTTAATTAAATTATATAGAATGTTTAAAATGAACTTGAGTAAACAAATCCTTTGATATGATGTTTAAGAAAAGATAACGTTGAAGAGTATGCTATGTAAAGAAATAGATATATTAACTGAATAATGGGTTGTGAGTAATTAAGTGAAAAAAAATAGAAGTCAATAAAATAATTTAGTATAGATAAATTGGATAGAAATCCATAGGAAGGTAATATGTGAGATTGTATGTATATTATTTTATTCGCATAACGATTTGATCCAAATTCGAGCACAAAATTTCGAGATGATTTATATCGATCCAAGTTAGGATTTTTCACTCGATTATCGACGGCGAATCCTGGATATGGATTTTTAATTTGATTCTGGAATTCTCTATCATAGTATATGGCTATGCAAGGAGAGTAACAGTTTCCAATCAAGGAACCAAATCTGAGTCCGCACAAGAGAGTCGTGTGAACGATACTAGTTTGGAAGTGAAATTGTGTGATCGAATAAGCGATAAGATTGATATTGCTCACGGATGATATATGTACGGCTTACGGACTTAACTAAAGTTAATATTGGAAATTTAAGATGCCAAATATAAAATGATTCTTTTAAAATTATATAACCGGATATATATATATATATATGTATATATATATATATAAGAGATAAAACCAAATTGAATGTAAAATTTATAATTTGGTTATGTTGGGTATGATTTTGGTTGTTATATGATTGTTAGTTGATTGTATATAATTCATTAAGTGTTAATGAAATTATAAGCTATAAATTATTGAAATCAAATTGGAAGCTAAATGAATTTAAATAGAATTTAATTTGATTCAAATTGGAAGTGAACTAGTGTAAATATAAATTAGTGAATGTTAACAAATTGAATTGAGAATGAATGATAGTAAAAATCCAACATTGATGAATCAACTGTGACTAAAATTGAAACCTAAGTCAATAAATATTAATGAGAAGTGAATTTATATTGATTGGTTATGGATTTGTTGGATTAGTTGGATGATAGTTGATTGATGGTTGCATTTGTTGCTTTTGTTGCATTTGCTATGTTGGCATATGTAGTTGTTATGTTGCTATATGGTGTATATTGATGTTATTTTCATATATGCATGTTTTTCATGGTTTGTTGAGTGTTTAGTAGGTGCGGATTGCGCTTGCTTCACATTTGGAGCTCGCTTTCGCGCTATATTAGCCGTATATGCTCGCTAACAATATATAAGGTACATATCTCGGATTACATACCGTACTTTTACACTTTTTCCCTGCGGGATGCCTCATCACTTGATGGGATGTATATTTGTGATATATATACTGTCATTTTTTTTTCCGATCGAGCCGCGCAAAGGAGACTCTGCCGAAATTTTCCGTAAATCCGGGTGTTAGAAAAAATTTCAAGTTTTAAATTTTTTTTAACTTGTTTTGATAACTAACTTTTAAAGTTAGAAAGCCGTTCGGAGTAACTTAGTGGAAGCGTAGTATGACTTTATAGATGGAATTTCATTGTTTTATAAGTAGGTAACTTTGAATAAAATATATCTAATGTTGAATTCTATACTTAGTTCTTTTTCCCTTCTTTTTTCCTTTTCGGGGACGAAAAGTTTTGAGTGGGGGAGAGTGTAACGACCCGTAAAAGTTCGATAATTAAAATAGCTAATTTAATAAGATTTCGTGATTTAATGTTAGAAAAAAGTTGTAATTCGTTAGGAATAATAATAACTGGAATGAATTTCGACAATAATTATCCATGTAATGAAAAATAAATTCTACTTAGTGAATTCCTTTGAAATCAAAAGTTGAATAGGATAATAAATGTGGAATTCATTGGGTACAATCGAGAAATCGATTGATAAGTAAATCTATTTAAAATCAAATATTGAATATTGAACAGGTAAATTGTTTAAATTAAATATTTAAAACTTATTGAATAATTGAATAACTGTAAAATGGAAATAGGGTTCTAAGATGTGAATTGGTTTTAAAGGTTAAATTTTATAAGTTCATTTTGAATATTTCAAAAGATAGTGATTTAAGAATAATCAAATTTAACTAAATTCAATATTACAAATGTTTGAATAATTAAATTCCGAATTTGATATGATTAATTTGATATTGAAATTTAATATATGAAAATAGAGTGAATAATTGAAATTTGATTTAATATGATTCAAATTGGTTTCCAAAGTGAATGTAAGTTATATCGGGATTATAATGGAGTTAATAAGATTTTAAAATTGGAGTTTATTGGATAATTGAATAACGGGTTTAATATGATTAAAAATGATTTGTAAAATTTTATTTTATCATATTGGAGTTATAGTGATGTTATAGAACTTTTAAAACTGAATTTAAAATTTATTTGTGAAAATTGAATATTTTAATATTTAATTATCGACTGAGAAATAGCCAATTTTTGAACTGTCTCAGAATTGGATGAAACTAGTTCCATTGGATCCATAATAATTTTTTATTTTCGGATTTCAATTTTCGTAGCAATCGGAGTTGTCGTTTGACCATGGCAGCTCGAAACGCATCGAAATGGTTTTAATATTAATTTGGCGAGTTAATAGCCATTTTTCAAACAGTCTTGGATTTCGAAGAAACCAGTTTCATTGGATCCGTAATGTTATATTATTTTAAGGTTTAAATTTTCGTGTCAATCGGATTTACCGTTTGTCTGGGGCGAGCCAAAACGCATAGAAATAGGTTTAATCGATTTAATTTAAAATCGAACGTTTATTGCCATAACTCGCACAGATGATCATATTAGCTCCCGAAACCTATTCCATTGTGTCCGAAACGCGGGATAAACCCTAGGAACGTCAGTTACCACGCGAAATTTGGAGTTCGAAAATTGGGTATGAATAGTGTTGGTCGGTTTTCTATAAAAGGACCCTTAATTCATTTCATTTGGTCCAAAACCCTAGTCTATCATCAGCCGCCGCCTCTATATAAACCAATGGCCGAAAAACAATCACCTTCCCCTCTAATTATCTCCCAATCCGTCGACATTCACGCGAAACCTTCAACATGGAAGTTGTAGAGGGCATCGATATCTATCTATCCAACGGTTATGATCGAGTTTCGATGCACGAATCAACGGCAATTTCTGTTCAACGTCCGGCCGTTCGCCCTCGTTTTGCGCGCCATAGGGGAGGCCGAGTTCCAAGCAGTTGCGGCCGAGCTTAGCTTTGTCGAGGGGCTTTCGAATGGCGCTAGCTGATCGTCTCCAGGTGGCTCGGAGTGGGTGCGTCATTTAGGGTTTTGGAGGCACGATGGGTTGCGTACGTGATTTGTAGCCTGGAAACATGCGAACGGGAAGAAGAAGGAAGAAAGGAGCGGCCGATGTTGAGTAGGGGGAAGTGTGTGGCTCAGATTAAATCTAGGTTTTGAAATAAATAAATTTGTGAAATTAGTTCTATTAAAATGCGTACAAACTTCTAAATGCGATAACTTTTTCGTAGGAGGTCGAAAACGCACGAAACAAATTGCGATGGGTTCGTTTTGTCGAGCACTACGCTATGGAGCTGGATTGGAATCGTTTGGAGCTAGTGAAAATTTCGGGTAAAATTAAACGCTCGTTTAATTTTATTCGAAATAAAGCGCTGGAACAACAGGAAATCAAGGTGAGTGTTTTATAACGCTCACAACGTACTAAATATCTTTATGCTAGTTAAATTTAACATTATGAAGTGTTATGACTTTTATTTGTCGTTGTTTGATAAATTTAATTGTCATTAGAATTAACCGTCGAAAAATTAAATTGACAGTTAAATTGAAATTAAAATTGAATTGCGATTTAATTACCTGACATTGATAACTATGAAACTGTCATGAATTGTATTGTCTATTGGATGATGTATTTTGATGGATGTTATTGGTTGATATTTAAATGTTAGGATGTTTATTTGCTTATATATACTGTTATGCATACATATGAAACTGTGATTTGATTTAAGTAATATATATTCATCCCGGACATTTAATTGAAATAAATAATTACTTGGCCATAGGATAGAAAATTAAATACCGACACCGAATTGGCTAAATTAATAATTTCTAAAATCGTCAATTTGAAATTTGTTTGAATGTTTGTATTTAAAAGTTATAAATAGAAATCGAATTTATCGGAAAATTGAGTTTGGAATGTTGAAATAAAATTTTGGTTAAAAGAAATTGTTGAATAAATTTAAGTGGAGACTTTGAGATTTAAAATTTGGATATGATTGAATTTCGAAAATTTATTTGTTTTAAAGATTGAACATTAAATTTGAGCTTTGAATATTACTGTGTAAAAGTGACATAAAAATGATATTTTGAAATGAGCTTGGAATTGAATCATATTTGAAATTTGGATTTAAATTTGAATATTGAAAGATAATTTTGTTAAGCGTTATAAATTGATATTTTGAAAATCCAGCTCTAAATCGATATAAATTGAAATTGAATTAATTGAAAGTGAATATAAAATTTAATAAATTTGAAGTCAAAATTGACATTGATTGAATCGAAATCGAAATCGAATCGGTAGAATGGAAATTGAAATTGATTTGAATTGGGAAGTTATAAATTGAAATGGATTGGTTTTGAAGTTGTCTTATTTTGTTTTCCAAATTACTCTGCTATATAAACCAGTTTTGAATACTTCACTATTTTAATCTATTTTAAATCTACTTAACCCAATTTAAATTATTTTAAACTAATTTATCTATTTCAAATCCATGTTATGATTTTAAGTATTTTAACTATTTTAATTATTTAAAACTACTTTTAAACTACTTAAAACTATTTTTCTAAAATTCTAAGTTGGTCAATAAGGTGAAATGTTTATATTTAAATCTTGAATTTAAATACGAATTGGGTTAAATGAAGTTGCAACATAAATTGAAATTCGAAATGATTTTGAAATCGAAATGAGATATTGATGCGAAAAATGATTTTTGAAACGAAATCTTACATTTGAATAGATACGATGATATTTGAAATGGATTTGATTTTTGAAGCGAATATGATATTTTGATATCAATTATGAATGGATTTGAAATGTAAAAGAGCCAACGGTGTAATAATACGTAGTTACTAAAGAGACCGGGATCGGATATGGACATACTTTCTGTCGATACCGAAAACCACTTTAATAACTATTATACGAGGAGTGTTGATCCGGAATGACGTGGATGGTTTGGTGAACGCGTTGACTGAAGAAAGAGAACGATTATTGGATGACCCCTGACATGACTAAAACAGGAGCCGCGTCGGGCCATTGAGGTTCGCCACCTCTAGCGGACACACTTCTTCGATACCATATCTATTACATTGGTGATGCGATTTGGGTGCACCCCTTGATTTGGGAGTGTTGTTTCGCGGTGTTGGGGTAGCTACTGGCTATGCTCAACATCAGTCCAGATCACGCAACTACTAGTATCCTAGTTGGTATCGCCTCATGTACCTTGTCATACTGATTATCCTATTCGCGACCACTACCTTTTGTTTTGTGTTATACCTATGGGGTACCCTCTGATAAACACCAGTTTACGGTGGGGCTTACGGTGCTGTATAGACTATGGCATTATAAAAATGTGTTAAGGGGGATTATGGTAATGCCTTAACGCTATTTTGATACTTTACATTACTGATAGGCATTATCTACTTAGCGTACATTACTACATAGTAGATAGTTTAACGGATCCTTAAGAGATGGAAAATCCTGTAACATCTCTTGAGTTATTGCACGCACGTTGACACTGGATATGAGATGTCAAATCCCGTAAACATCTCTGACGTCGTTACACTCATATTTATTTACGATTGATTTAACTTTCATAAGGATATTTTAGTCCTGACTCGAGTGTTTTGTCTTTTCATTACGCTCGGGTCAGTCCTTAGTTTTTCAGATTTTTGAAGATCTATTCTGGAGGATGAAGACGAAGATTTGGTATACTATTACTATTATTACCCTTGCATCATGCTATCTGCTGCATTATTTTAATTGTTCTGTTGTATATGTATAACTCTGATAAATGTTGTATAAATAATTGTCAAAGTATAGTAAACAGCTTCATGAACTGTTTATTTGACTACTATATTTTATCGTTCCGCTGCGAGATTCTGTGTTGTTTTCATTTCCTTTATTTCTCTTCCTTTTCTTTTCTTATTTACCCCAATAACTATCTGCCCTTTTGAATGGTTTGGAACTGGCATGGGTATTTGATCGTCGGTTTAAACTGCCTAAAAAGACCGGTCGTTACAAAGTCGATCTCGAAGGATTCGTGTGCTAGCTTGAATTTTCCTTCCGATATTTGCAAGCTAATACCGGGTTTTAAAAACTTAAACAAAAATCAAGTTTTCAAAGAAAAAAAGGGATTGCTCAGGGAAGACTCAGGGAAACTGGATTGTGGCTCGAGGTGACACTCGGGGAGGTCTCGGGTTTAACATAAAAACGGTTTTCAACTTTAAAACCAAATTCAAAATTTAAATATTTTTAACCCATGTTTTTAAATAATTGTTTTGATTTAAGTTTGGATAAATAAAGGTTTTAAGTAAGCTATTTTTAAAAGTAATTAAGTTTAATTTATTTAATTTTATGACATTATTTATTAATTAAATTATTAATTTATTTTAAATAAATAATGTAATCAAAGAGTTAATTAAGATAAATTGTTTTTAAATAATTAATTAACCTCAATCCCTTAAGTTAAGTTATGGGTAAATGTTATTTAACTAGAAGGTTTGGTAATTAAAGATTTTAATGATAATTAAGTAATTAATTGAAATAAATGATTAATATTTTAATTAATTAATTAAAATTTAAGTAATTAAAGATTAATTAATTAATAATAGTAGTTAAAGATAATTACTTAAAGAATAATTATTTAATGACGGTAATTAAAAAATAATTAATTAATTTATTAATTGATGATTAAGGATTAATCAAATAAGAATTAAAGATTAATAAAATAATAATTAAAGTTAATTAATAAATAATTAAGATTTATTAATTAATAATTAAGGATTAATTAATTTATAATTAAGGATAATTAACCATTAATTAAGGATAATTAATGAAAGTAATTATGTGATTAATTAATTATAATCACATGATTAATTAATCTTGTTTATAAATGATTGATTATTATTAAATACCTTGAACTGGTTGATACCTCTGATACGTGATTATGATACTTTGTGGTGTGAATTATTGTGAATTGAACTGTGATATCTGTGATACATTACTGTGTGAATGTGGAAGCTGTTGGCCTTTAAATGACATTTGAACTTCGATGCGATATGGAATCAGATTCCAATTGGTTATCTGAAACCCACATCGAACATTAATGGTGAATCTTTGTGATTTATATATCCACGTGTTTTAAAAATAAGTGCTCATTATTTGGGTTAGCCAGGAGAGGACTTTGTGTCATAAAACCCATTTCGAATTAATGATACGACGAATTACAGTGCATTTGAAGACGGTGGTGAAGACCGGTATTTTCGAGAACGAAAGGATTACCTATCGATTGTCTCTGCACTGAGTTGCTCTGGTATAGAGATCCCCATATGCGATGGGGAGGCCGGTCGGGATTGTGGATACTCGGATTACAAGGGGTTCTTCCTTTATTGGACGAAGTGCCTTCGGTTCCATTCAGACCCAGGATGGACTTGTATGGTTGTATGTTCGACATTACACCTTGAGATATAAAGATGATTTCTATCAAATACATTTCTGTTTGGTGGAGGAGAATTTATTCTCTTAGCTAAACACCCTTCTCTGAGACATACGAGCTCAGAGGTTATGTAGTTGATGGTTATTAGTGATATCCGATTTGGTAATGTGGCATGCTAAGTGCTGATCATTTGTTGATCAAAGCATGGCTTCTATAAAAAGCGTAGCTTTATAGGACGAGACTTCATCAAACCTTACACCTCAGAAATGGTCGAAACAGGAATGGATGCAGCAAGGTTATGAGGGTCGTGCCCTTTAGGTATGTGCATTTCCTTCTGGATAATAAGTGGTATTGTGGTATGGAGCCCAGATAATTTGCTTTGTGGTTGTTGGTGTTGAGGGCCCTCGATAAAGGTCGGTTACGACCGAGGGATGGCATACTCGTGACGGTTAGTTATCTAATTACAGAGGTAACCCGGCCTTGTGTTGGCAGAGAGCTGGTTAAGTTCTTGGGGCGTCCCTCCAGAAGCGTACCCATTCAGTGAAGGAAGTTCCTTAGCCTTGACCACTTGTTGGAAATCCAATAACCCAATACGTGCCCTGTACGGGTTTAGTTCTAGAACATGCCGTTTAACATGGTAGCTATAGTAGGCATACTATAATAGTACGTATGCTGGCTAAGATTAATATAATACTTTTGAAATGTTTTCACACTGTGCACTAATAATAATATTAAAAGAGTTTTTCTCGTATCAAGCATGTTTGATTATCATAAGGAGAAATCTCCTCCAATTTTGCGATTGCATTGTGTGTGTGCGGGGAGGCCTTATGGTAGTTTCATTTTTCAAAAAGCATAACGGATTTCTTTTTAAACTGTTTTTGTGCAAACAGTTGTTTTTTTTTTACTCATACCAGTCCCATGACTGACCCGGAGTTTATTGTTCTCTTCCTAAACCCTGGGTGCCCATAATCTTCCACCCGGGTAGCCTAGAAGCAGGTTATCCATGTTCTGGAGCTAGTTCAGATTTGGAGCCATGAATCTTTGAAGTCTTTTAGAGTCTTTGGTTTTGAAAGATGTCGGATTTTGAAAGCTTTTTGGTTTGAAGTCTTTGGAGCTTTTGGATTGAAGGTGCTTATGCTGGATTCTCGCACTTGTTCTCTTTCTTTTGAAGGCCCTGTTGTTTTTCCGCTGTGGTGTTATCGTTATGTTGTTGTATCACGTATACATCATTTTGGTAACGGTGTTCAAATGTTATATCCATGTTGTATCCGTGATGTGATCAATGAAATCATCTTTTGTTTCCGCCATTTTGTATTCATCTAATGTTGTTATAAGCTCCACCGAACTTAAATCCGACGTTTGAGTCTCCGGCATTCGAATACAAGGGAGGTATTTGATGTCGATTTTCAAATGCTAGATTTTGGGTCATGACATAAGGTATCATCAGCAAATTGAAGAACAGAGATAATATTGCGAGAGATTTCACTACCTACACTCCCCAAAGATCCATTACCGACCGCTTTTTTAATTATCATAGCAAAAACATCGATGGCTTGGTTAAACAAAAGAAGCGATAAAGGATCACCCTGCCTTAATCCTCGTTTAGATTGAATTTTATTCCCTAAAATGCCGATAACCATAATACTAGAAATACTCGTTTTAAGCAAAGTCATAATCCAGCCTATCCACTTGTGACTAAAACCTCTAGCATGTAATATATCAACTAGAAGATCTCAATCCACTGAATCAAAAGCATTCTCAAAGTCCAGTTTTAGAATCGCACAAGTAATATTATTCTTACAACAGTGATTAATGTATTCTTGAACAGTAGCCACACCATCTGTAACGTCCCGCATTTTCGCACGCTTCAAATCGACACACATGCCAATTCAAACCATACGGAAGGGCGGATTGTTATGGGGTAAATAAGAAAAAAAAAGAGAAGAGAAAAACTAAACAGAATCTCACAGCGGAAGGATAACATATAATGATAAATATACAGTTCATAAACTGTTTACAAAACATTAGGTTCTTCTTTATACAATAAATGATCACATACCAATAAATATCAATGCAGCGGAATTAAATAGTGTAGTGGAATACTATAGTAGATAGTAATACTACAAATCTTCGTCTTTGTCCTCCAGAATAAAATCTTCAAATCCTGAAACGCTCGGACTGACCCGAGCCCGAATTGAAAAGACAAAACACTCGATTCAGAACTAAAAGATCTTATGTAAGTTAAATCAACAGGGATAAATATAAGTGTAGTAACTTAAAAGATGCTCGGGATTCACATCTCTTAAAGATCCGTTAAACTATTTACTATGTAGTATATTGCGCTATTATAATAGTGTCTAATTGTAAAATAAACTTACTTTTTAATAGCGTTAAGGGGTTATCCATATAGCCCTTAACACAAATAATGCCAATAGTCTATACAGTACCGTAATACCTCCTGATCAGGAGGCTATCAGAGGATACTCCATAGGTACGACACAAATAGAAACTCGTACAAGGCGCGATAGGGTAGGTGACACGGCACAACAAGGTAATACCAGGGTAGATATACCAATTACGCTTCCGGGTCGGTGGTAACGCGTAGCGCGCAGTTACCGCCCACCTCGAGCCACACCCCCAAATAAAATCAAAAGTGGCCACCGAATCAATCCAAAGTCAAAGTATAATATCGAAGAGATGTGTCCGATCAAAGGTGCTACCTTATTAACCCGTCGATCGCTCCTGTTTTAGCCACCTTATGCCAACTCACGGGAGACAGGTCCACGTATTTACCTTAAAGGAAACGCCACCACCATCCTACTTCATTCTGGAATCTCCGCCGCGTACACGGTTGTTAAAGTGTTTTTCGGAGTTGGCAAAGAGTATGACAACTTCCGATCCCGGTCACTTTAACAACCAAACGTTACTATAACACCGCGGTCATTTAAAAATAGTGTATACTTTAAAACCAGAATAAAATTCTTCATTTTAAAACCCATAAATACGATATCATTTTCTTTTAAAACCCAAATAAATATGATATCGTTTTATTTCAAATATATTTCTTTTCAAAATCATACCACTTTTAAAATTTATAATACCTCGAAACCAAATATTTGAATTTTAACTTTCAAACATAATACTTCGAAATCCATAGTTTTAAAACCATAACTTTTAAAACTTAAATGGTTTGGATATTCAACAGTATATAAAATAATTGGTTGAATTTAAAATTTCTTTAAAAGTAAATATTTCCACGCCATCAAATTTTTTATTCGCTTTAAATTCAGTCTAAGCCCATAACTTTTAGATTCACTTCCAGTTTGAATAAAACACTTCGATTTTCAATATTTCAAACTTTGAGTATTTAATGAATTTCAAAATTAAGGTTGGGAATTTCTATTCAACAATTCATTTTCTTATTATTTAGTTTTGAAAGGTTTACATGATAAATTTATAACCATTTAAAATCAAAACCCAATTTATTAATACTAAAAATTTCCTTCCATTTATTTATACTAGAATTATTTATTAAATCTCGTTATAAATATCATTCCTTTAAAATTTCCAATTTTAACAAGTTAACATCAACTTATGGAGTTAAAATTTTCAAATAAGCGCAATTCTAATTAAATTTCAAATTTGTCTTTCAATCTTAATTGATTTGAATCATTTATAACTCTACATGTATATACAAGATCTTAAACCTGTACTTAAACGTATAATATAAATTATCAAATGCCATTTTTCAACTTATTCATTTTTTTATTTAAAAGATTTATACATAGCTTAAATTCAACAATTTAACTATGTATGTATATGTAAAATATATTTATATCATATCCAAATTTAGTATTTATTAAACCGCATCATATCCAAACCATAAAATCATTTCAAAAATAATTATATATATATATATATATATATATATATATATATATATATATATCGCGGTGCCTGTATATAATTTTCTATCCTATGGTCAATTGATAGGGATATTTATCATTCCAATCCGCAATTTAAAAATAAAAGTGCGGTTGTATATCATTTCAAACCGCAATCCCGAATGAAATGAAAAGCATGATAACTTGCAGTTTATATAAGATAGAACACATTATCCATTCACCCGATATCAATCATAAAACAATTTATTTCAATCATCATCAATTTAAACTAACATCAATATATAGCATATAAAATATAACAGGTAATAAATGACAGTTATTAACTAACAATTTATATTCAATAATAAATTTATTAACTGTTTAACTATCAGTTTATATGCAAATAAATAAATTTTAACTATCAATGCATACGCAATAATAAAATTTATTAACAGTTAAATTAAATAAATGCGATTTAACAGAGATGATGAATAAAACATGTCAAACAGTCATAAATAAATTTTTACTCATATCTTAAGTAAGTTTAACAGACATAGGAAATTTAGAAGTTGTGAGTGGGTTAAAACACTCACCTTTTAGATTTAAATTGAATTTAAATCTAATTTAAACCCAAAAATTTGATAGTCTCCAAATTCGTCCAAACCAGCGTCAACAGATCTGGAATTTTATTACGATCCTAACAAAAAAAGTTTTGCGTGAAACGGATATCGTATAAAAAAGTTATATAGATTAGAACGTATTGACCCCAAAATTTAATTAAATCTAAGGAATAAATTAATAAATAACCTTAACGTCATTACCTTCCCTACAGCCGAACCCGAAACAGAAAATTGCGAAAGCCTCCTTGCGTTCGACAGTAGATCGCGCCGCCGCACGAGCCAACGTCGACGCCACGCTGCCGCTCACCACTGTACCCCTCTCGTTCGCCGAACTCGCGACCACCGACGTCGATCAAGCCCAAACTTTGACAGTCGCCGCCAGTCATTCTAACCCTAATCCAACATACGCAGCCGATCCACCCATCAATTGACCAAACCAACTACTCCGATGTGTTCCATTCGTCAATCTCCACGCCACGGTAACCCTGATTCGTCGATCCGACGAAGATCATCAAACAGAAATGAACGGTTGCGATTAATTCGCCTATTTTCGGTCACACAGGGATTTAAATCGAAAAACGAACTGTAGATCTAGGTTGCGCTCGTCACGTGCTTCAAAACCATATAAAATTTGCTATGGTTTGAGGAGAATGAATTTTTTGCTTTGCATTTGATTTTTGAATTGTATTTGGATCTAGGGTTTGCATCCATTGAGGAAGAGAATGAGTTGAAGAAATGAACGCACAGACGACAAATGAGAATAGATGGATGCTAGGGCTCATATTGGGTTTATATAGGTAGGTTAGAAATAGAGTAGATGGATCCGATAAACAAACGTGCTGAACGATAATTGGCCCAAAAGCCTGTTCTGACTCCGGAACGAAATCGGGTAAACCCATATATCAAAATAGGTGTTTAAAAATATTCTGAACGCGATGGAAAAAGTTTCACGTCCAAATTCCATCGTATGAAGAAGTTATGCTGAAAACAAAAATTTCAAATTGATTTCAATTAAATTGATTTCAAGGCGTTTCGCGTTCATATGATCAAACGACAAGTTCGATCGCTACGAAACTTGAAACCTTATAATAATTCACTGTTACGGATCCGATGAAACTGGTTCTGTCGAAATCCGAGTTTGTGACCAAAATGGCTATTTTTATACTAATTAAATAAATGATTAAATCCAATTTTATAACTTAAATTCTAAAATTGACAATTTTATCATCTTTATTTTACTCAAACAATTACAACGATTTTAACAAAGTTAGATGTCAAATTAAATGTTGATTTAATCATATGTTTCAGCGTAAATTAATTTTTCATTATATTCATCAATCATAAATTATATTTTCAATAACTACACTGCATTCACCATTCATTCTTTTTATTCAATTTATCATGGTCGAATGGATGAGATTAACATTGGGTTTAAAGTTATTACCTTAATATTCTCAAAATTTAACCTAACCCTTAAATTAATGTAATATTTAACATTTAATCTCAATTAATTGCAATGACCAAATTTTCTAAATTTAAATCCAATTAAATAAACAAATCTTAAGTCTCATCTCAATTTAAAGTAACTTAATTCCCTCACTATAGAATTTATTTCAATTTCTTAAAATAACCCCTTTATTATAAATTTAATCCCATTTATTTTTAATAAGTTTCAAATTAAACAGATTGGATTTAATTTCATCCTTTAAGCTTACACTTAAGGTTAGGTTAAAATCAATTTATAACGTATTTCCTTTTTAGTTATTACTTTACATATTTCTCATCTAAATTTCTCAATTAATCCAAATTATTAAAGTAATGCTCATAATAAATACGATCCTATAATTACTCACATTTTATATGAAAGTTATTTCACTTTCCATTAGTGCAACATTCATTTATCTTATCATTACTCATTTATCTTATTATTACTTATCACACATTCTAATTCCATTAACAAGTAAGCATGTAATTTATGATATATGTTACAAATTTTTAATTAATTACTATTCATTATTATTAACCTAAATTTAGCATTACTTACCTCGCATTAACCTTGTTACTTAAAATCCCTATCCAATTGCAATTAATATTCTAATGAATACATTTACTCCTTTCCGTTATGTTATTAGTTATCATCAAGGCACACCTAATTATCTTTATTGGTAAATGAGTGAATTTACTAGTAACCCATTATTACAAATAAATTGCAATATATAATTCAATTTGTAGATTTTAATTACCCTTGACACATCTAATTTCGACATTCGCTTTCATATAAATAAATAAGATTTTTATTTCTTTCTAAATTTAAATTAAAATCTTATTACTTTAATTCATTTTAAACATCGAATTTATACGGGTCGTTACGCTCTCCCCCACTCAAAACTTTTCGTCCCGAAAAGGAAAAAGAAGGGAGAAGGAAGAATTTAGAGATCAATATATCTTATTCAATATATTAACTTATAAACAATAATTTACAAAATTTATTACTTTAACTAAAATATACCCATTATATAATCTTTGTATCTTTTATACTTAAATAAACAAGGTTTGAAAATATTTTCAAAATAATTTATAAGTCCAAAATTTACGAAAAATTTCGGCAGAGTCTCCCTTGTATGAAGAGGCTCGGAAGAAAATATAATATCCAACATATAACAATTATATTACATATATTATCCAAAATATTATATCCCAACCCGGGAAAATATAAATTAGCGCTTTAAACCGTAATCCGAAACGTACCTATTTGTCGGGTAATTTACGCTTAATTTATGGAACCAAAAGCAGTAGCAATTACTTCCATAACCTGCATTTAACTTATAAAATCTAAAAGGGTTACAATTTATATAAAGTAAAATATTTAAGTGGTTTCAATCACTAACAACAAATCAATACAACAGCCATCCATTTCAACGACAGCATACACAACAAATACAAAGTAACCATTCAATCAACAACAAATAGTTGTTCGAGTTCAAAACTTTTAAAATTATACGGAATGAAGAATAAACTACTAGCGCATCATTTACTCAACAGCCTTAGATAAAACTAAATAGATTATTCTTTCATCCAACCCCAATTTTAAAGTATCTTACCCAAACAACCATAATTTAAACAACAACAATTCAAACCAACAAATCAAATTAACATATTATCAATTTATTTCATACTTTAGTTGTTTGATTTCCTTTCTTTCATTTATTCAGTGATTATTTAAAATTTTCATTTATTACTTACAATTATTCACCTTATTTCTACCAAAAGTTTCACTCATTCATATCATGAATTTTCCTTTTATTATTTTACATTCATTTATTCACTGCTTGACTTATTTATTTACAGTATTCATCCTTCTGTTTATTAAAATAATTTACTTTAACATTTACTAAAGTTTATTGTCATCTATTTATGATACTTACCTTTAATTATATTTATTTGGTAAAATTTCAATTATAACTTAAGTTCGTAACATTAAATTCTCATTTAATAGCCAACTCATTGGATACTTCATTACCTACTTTCACTTGTATAATTTCCATTACATTTCTTATTAAACATTTCAACTTTTTATATTTGGTAAGTTATATATGTTAAAGAAAATGCAAATGAACTTATACAAGTTTTATCATCCTTTAATTAAATTTAATGTTCAACAATATCACTCTTTGTTTCATATGTTACAAATTTCCTTTAATTTCCATTTATAACTTAGCATTTACATCTCTTATTTTATTTAGGGTTTCAATTATTAATTACCAACTTTTCATTTCACTACAATAATTGAAACAATTTTTCTAACGGAAATTTAAGAATTAAATACCGGGTTACATTTCCAATTTATTTTAAAACAATAGATAAATATATTCTTAAAACTTATATATCTATAATTATATCTACAACAATTCAAAATTTATATTTTTCAATCGAAATGAATCTGCAGTAAAACTACTACAGTGGTCTTCCCCCTTCGAAACTCGAAAATGAAAGTCGATGATGCGGCCGCCATCATCGAAATTATTTTCCAGCGACAGAAAGGAAAGTACAAAACTTATTTTCTTCAAAATCTTCTTTAAAACAATTTCTCCGAATTTTATTGAAATATTTATATGAGAAAATACTTATAAACGATATTATTATATTCTAAAATTTATTCGAAAGAAATTCAAAACCCCGGATCTTAAGTTCTAAATTTCCAAATTTCATTTATTTTATTTTTCAATCTTATTTCTATTATTATTTACACACTTTGTTACCTAACAACCAATCTATTGCAGCCAAATATAGATATCATTTGAAAAAAAAATTATTTTATGTATAGATAATATAATAGGCAAAATTATTTCATTCACCTATATAAAACAAATATTATGTCGGTCTGTCCTATTAAGTATTTAGAAATCTCTATTGATGTCACAGCGTCCCATGCACCAAACAGAATTTATAAATACAAAACGAAACAGATTAACACAATATTAAAATCTTTTTATAACACTAACAAATACGCTCTCTCATATATATATATATATATATATACACTCAGCGATTCCCATAGGGTATTTCTACCCTATTAATAAAGAGTCAAACCCCACAAAGCTAAGGTTTATTGCTAAACCAAAGCTCTGATACCACATATAACGTCCCGCCTTTTCGCACGCTTCAAATCGACACACGTGCCAATTCAAACCATTCGGAAGGGCGGATTGTTATGGGGTAAATAAGAAAAAAAACAGAGAAGAGAAAAACTAAACAGAATCTCACAGCGGAAGGATAACATATAATAATAAATATACAGTTCATAAACTGTTTACAAAACATTAGATTCTTCTTTATACAATAAATATCATAGTTCACATACCAATAAATATCAATGCAGTGGAATTAAATAATGTAGTGGAATACTATAGTAGATAGTAATACTACAAATCTTCGTCTTCGTCCTCCAGAATAAAATCTTCAAATCGTGAAACGCTCGGACTGACCCGAACGAATTGAAAAGACAAGACACTCGAGTCCGAACTAAAAGATCTTATGTAAGTTAAATCAACAGGGATAAATATGAGTGCGGTAACTTAAAAGATGCTCGGGATTCACATCTCTTAAGGATCCGTTAAACTATTTACTATGTAGTATAATGCGCTATTATAATAGTGTCTAATTGTAAAATAAACTTACTTTTTAATAGCGTTATGGGGTTACCCATATAGCCCTTAACACAAATAATGCCAATAGTCTATACAGTACCGTAATACCTCCTGATCGGGAGGCTACCAGAGGATACTCCATAGGTACGACACAAATAGAAACTCGTACAAGGCGCGATAGGGTAGGTGACACGGCACAACTAGGCAATGCCAGGGTAGATATACCAATTACGCTTCCGGGTCGGTGGTAACGCGTAGCGCGCAGCTACCGCCCACCTCGAGCCACACCCCCAAATAAAATCAAAAGTGGCCACCGAATCAATCCAAAGTCAAAGTATAATATCGAAGGGATGTGTCCGATCAAAGGTGCTACCTTATTAACCCGTCGATCGCTCCTGTTTTAGCCACCTTATGCCAACTCACGGGAGTCGGGTCTACGTATTTACCTTAAAGGAAACATCACCACTATCCTACTTCATTCTGGAACCTTCACCGCGTACACGGTTGTTAAAGTGGTTTTCGGAGTTGGCAGAGAGTATGACAACTTCCGATCCCGGTCTCTTCAACAACCAAACGTTATTATAACACCGCGGTCATTTAAAAATAGTTTATACTTTAAAACCAAAATAAAATTCTCCATTTCAAAACCCAAAAATACGATATCATTTTCTTTTAAAACCCAAATAAATATGATATCATTTTATTTCAAATATATTTCTTTTCAAAATCATACCACTTTTAAAATTTATAATACCTCGAAACCAAATATTTGAATTTTAACTTTCAAACATAATACTTTGAAATCCATAGTTTTAAAACCATAACTTTCAAAACTTAAATGGTTTGGATATTCAACAGTATATAAAGTAAACGGTTGAATTTAAAATTTCTTTAAAAGTAAATATTTCCACGCCTTCAAAATTTTTATTCACTTTAAATTCAGTCTAAGCCCATAACTTTTAGATTCACTTCCAGTTTGAATAAAACACTTCGATTTTCTATATTTCAAACTTTGAGTATTTAATGAATTTCAAAACCAAGGTTGGGAATTTCTATTCAACAATTCATTTTCTCATTATTTAGTTTTGAAAGGTTTACATGATAAATCCATAACCATTTAAAATAAAACCCAATTTATTAACACTAAATATTTCCTTCCATTTATTTATACTAGAATTATTTATTAAATCCCGTTATAAATATCATACCTTTAAAATTTCCAATTTTAACAAGTTAACATCAACTTATGGAGTTAAAATTTTCAAATACGCTCAATAATTAAATTTCAAATTTATCTTTCAATCTTAATTGATTTGAATCATTTATAACTCTATATATATACAAGATCTTAACCTGTACTTAAACGTATAATATAAATTATCAAATGCCATTTTTCAACTTATTCATTTTTTTATTTAACATATTTATGCATAGCTTAAATTCAACAATTTAACTATGTATGTATATATAAAATATATTTATATCATATCCAAATTTAATATTTATTAAACCGTATCATATCCAAACCATAAAATCATTTCAAAAATAATTTTATATATATACCGCGGTGCCTGTATATAATTTTCTATCCTATGGTCAAGTGATACAGATATTTATCATGTCAATCCATAATTTAAAAATAAAAATGCGGTTGTATATCATTTCAAACCGCAATCCCGAATGAAATGAAAAGCATGATAACTTGCAGTTTATATAAGATAGAACACATCATCCATTCACCCAATATCAATCATCAACCAATTTATTTCAATCATCATCAATTTAAACAAACATCAATATATAGCATATAAAATATAACATGTAATAAATTACAGTTATTAACTAACAATTTATATTCAATAATAAATTTATTAACTGTTTAACTATCAGTTTATATGCAAATAAATAAATTTTAACTGTCAACGTATATGCAATAATAAAACTTATTAACAGTTAAATTAAATAAATGCGATTTAACAGAGATGATGAATAAAACATGTCAAACAGTCATAAATAATTTTTTACTCATATCTTAAGTAAATTTAACAGACATAGGAAATTTTAGAAGTTGTGAGTGTGTTAAAACGTTCACCTTTTGGATTTAAATTGAATTTAAATCCAATCTAAACCCAAAAATTTGACAGTCTCCAAATTTGTCCAAACCAGCGTCAACAGATCCGGAATTTTATTAAGATCCTAACAAAAAACGTTTCGCGTGAAACGGATATCGTATAAGAAAGTTATATAGATTAGAACGTATTGAACCCAAAATTTCATTAAATTTAAGGAATAAATTAATAAATAACCTTACACGTCATTACCTTCCCCTACAGCCGAACCCGAAACAGAAAATCGCGAAAGCCTCCTTGCGTTCGACAGTAGATCGCGCCGCCGCACGAGCCAACGTCGACGCCACGCTACCGCTGCCGCTCACCACCGTACCCCTCTCGTTCGCCAAACTCGCGACCACCGACGTCGGTTAAGCCCGAACTTCGGCAGCCGCCGCCGGTCATTCTAACTCTAATCCAACATACGCAGCCGATCCACCCATCAATTGACCAAACCAACTACTCCGATGTGTTCCATTCGTCAATCTCCACGCCACGGTAACCCTAATTCGTCGATCCGACGAAGATCATCAAACAGAAATGAACGGCTGCAATTAATTCGCCTATTTCCGGCCACACAGGGATTCAAATCGAAAAACGAACTGTAGATCTAGGTTGCGCTCGTCAAGAGCTTCAAAACCATATAAAATTTGCTATGGTTTGAGGAGAATGAATTTTTGGCTTTGCATTTGATTTTTGAATTGTTTTTGGATCTAGGGTTTGCACCCATTGAGGAAGAGAATGAGTTGAAGAAATGAACGTACAGACGACAAATGAGAATAGATGGATGCTAGGGCTCATATTGGGTTTATATAGGTAGGTTAGAAATAGAGTAGATGGATCCGATAAACAAACGTGCTGAACGATAATTGGCCCAAAAGCCTGTTCTGACCCCGGAACGAAATCGGGTAAACCCATATATCGAAATAGGTGTTTAAAAATATTCTGAACGCGATGGAAAAAGTTTCACGTCCAAATTCCATCGTATGAAGAAGTTATGCTGAAAATAAAAATTTCAAATTGATTTCAATTAAATCGATTTCAAGGCGTTTCGCGTTCGTATGATCAAACGATAAGTCCGATCGCTACGAAACTTGAAACCCTACAATAATTCATTGTTACGGATCTGATGAAACTAGTTTCGTCGAAATCCGAGTTCGTGACCAAAATGACTATTTTTATACTAATTAAATAAATTGATTAAATCCAATTTTATAATTTAAATTCTAAAATTGACAATTTTATCATCTTTATTTTACTCAAACATTTACAATGATTTTAACAAAGTTAGATGTCAAATTAAATGTTGATTTAATCATATGTTTCGGCGTAAATTAAATTTTCATTATATTCATCAATTATAAATTATATTGTCAATAACTACACTACATTCACCATTCATTCTTTTTATTCAATTTATCATGGTCGAATGGATGAGATTAACATTGGGTTCAAAGTTATTACCTTAATATTCTAAAAATTTAACCTAACCCTTAAATTAACGTAATACTTAACATTTAATCTCAATTAATTGCAATGACCAAATTTTCCAAATTTAAATCCAAATAAATAAACAAATCTTAAGTCTCATCTCAATTTAAAGTAACTTAATTCCGTCACTATTGAATTTATTTAAATTTTTTAAATAACCCCTTTATTATAAATTTAATCCCATTTATTTTTAATAAGTTTCAAATTAAACAGACTGGATTCAATTTCATCCTTTTAGCTTACACTTAAGGTTAAGTTAAAATCAATTCATAACGTATTTCCTTTTTAGTTATTACTTTACATATTTCTCGTATAAATTTCTCAATTAATCCAAATTATTAAAGTAACGCTCATAATAAATACGATCCTATAATTGCTCACATTTTATATGAACGTTATTTCACTTTCCATTAGTGCAACATTCATTTATCTTATTATTACTCATTTATCTTATTATTACTTATCACACATTCTAATTCCATTAACAAGCAAGCATGTAATTTATGATATATGTTACAAATTTTTAATTAATTACTATTCATTATTATTAATCTAAATTTAGCATTACTCACCTCGCATTAACCTTGTTACTTAAAATCCCTATCCAATTGCAATTAATATTCTAATGAATACATTTACTCCTTTCCGTTATGTTATTAATTATCATCAAGGCACGCCTAATTATCTTTATTGGTAAATGAGTGAATTTACTAGTAACCCACTATTACAAATAAATTGCAATATATAATTTAATTTGTAGATTTTAATTACCCTTGATACATCTAATTTCGACATTCGCTTTCATATAAATAAATAAGATTTTTATTTCTTTCTAAATTTAAATTAAAATCTTATTACTTTAATTCATTTTAAACATCGAATTTATACGGGTCGTTATGCCATCATTGATATTTTTACCCGTAATGAAAGAAGTTTGTGAAAAATCAATTAGATCATTCATTGTTTTACTAAATCTATTAGCTAAAACTTTTGAAATAATTTTAACGAAACAGTTAATTAAGGAAATAGGTTTAAAATCTTTTAAATTATTAGTTCTGATTTTTTGGTGTAATAAAATTACATCTGGAAAATTAAATCTTCCTAATCGTAATTTTACATTATAAAATTCATGAAACATGTTAATTAAATCGAATTTTAAAACATCCCAAAAAAATTTGTAAAAGAAAATAAGGAGCCCATCAGGACCTCATGGATTTATCACTAGGCATATCATTAATAGCTTTAAAATTTCCTCTTCAGAAAAAAGGATTATCAGTATCAAAAAGGTCAATTCTAAATTCGATAGGATAAAGATCAACTCTATCTAGCGTTAATTCAGCGCTTATTTTTATTACTGAAAATATCTCTATAATAATTAGAAAAAGCCTTATTAAGATCTCTTAGATGGACAATTCTATGTTATTCACACAAATAGAATTAATCGTGTTACTGCATTTTCTACCATTAGCCATATTATGAAGAAAAAATTGTATTATTATCACCTTCATTAATCCATTGAATTCTAGATCTCTACTTCCAAATAACCTCTTCTTTTTCTAAGATACAACTAAGCTCTTCTTTTAAATTAGCAAGAACGTTACGCTCACCTAAATTTAGTTGTCTAGTTTCTTCTATCTTGTTTATTTTAAGAATTTCAGAAAGAATGTTTCCTTTTTTATTTTTAATACGACCAAAAACATTCTTACATCAAATTTTAAGAAAATTCCTAAGACCCCTAAGTTTTAAAACAATTTTTTTTTTTTTGCAGAATTATCCGTATTTCTGATATTATAAAAATTCATTAAAGTCCATTTATTCTTAAAGAGAAATTGGATTCTATTAACCACATTTTTTCGAATTTAAAAGATATGTTAACAATCTTATGTTGATCGCACGTGAGAATTATAGGGCAATGATCAGAATAAGTGTAAGGCAAACCCGAAACTCTACAAATAGGAAATTTATCCTCAATTTGATCACTGATGAAAAATCTATCTCGAAGGACAATTGAGGGAGGCTCTCTAGTATTACTCCAAGTGAAATCTCTATTAGAAATAGGAATTTCAATCAAATTAGAATTAACGATAAATTGGTCGAATTCTTCCATAGAAGAGAAATCACTTTCCTGAGGTGAAAGCACTCCTAGAAAACACGTGACATTGAAATCACCCCTCAAAATCCAAGAATCAGGAGCTAATGATCTAAATACCAAACATTCATTCCGTAGAACGCTACAACCAATTTTTGAGTTTGGCCTATAAACATTTGACATATTTAAAATAGAATTTTTCACTAAAATTGATGAGAATAATGTGCAAAGAATATTGCTTAGAAATACATTGAAGAAATTTAAAAGAATTTTTTTGTCACCCTATAAGTAAGCCCCCAAAGTTCCAACAAAAGGTAAACAAGCCCAATTCCTAAAGTGATAACCCCCTAATATGCTATAAAAACAAATGTCAGGATACTCAATTTTAATTTCGTGCAATAATGCAATGTCAATAAAATAATATTTTAAAAAAAGCTTTAATTTTATCATAGTTATTTAAATCATTCAAATCTCTAATATTCCAACTAATAATCCTCAAAAACCAACAGACTTAGTCATCCCAATTTCTTTACTTTTAATAAAAGCGGTATCTAATTCAACATCAGAAAAGACAAAACAGTATCCCTAGCTAACTGACAAAACTTAGTGGAAGACAAACTACCTAGAGCATAAGAGAAATAAGTACTACACAAATCGGAAATCATAACCGAGCCTGACTTTGTAGTGTTATTCGTGACACTCGAATCATGTAACTCACTTAATGACTGAGAATGACAACTACGGAGCCTGGCGTTTCGAAGAACAGACCCACCGACAGCAACAGGTTTCCCACGTCTATCTTTCCTAGCCGACGAAGCCAGAGAAGAAGATTTGCTACCATTAATAAAATCTTTAATAACAGCGGTTGATGCGCAGGATAAACGCTGAATTGTAGCATCCACCTCAGAAGATTTGTACTCTAAACCAATGGTTTCAGAAATGACCAAGTTTCTTTCATCAGCAGACACATTAAAATTATTAACAACTTTGACCACATCAATTTCATTGCCATAAAACATATCATACTCGTCAGTAAATACGTTGCTATCACCAACAGATGGAGCAATACCATTACTCACTTCTCTGATATCTACCAATTTATTACTTGAATTTGCATTTAATTCCATGCCCATATTGAATTCATCGATGGTGGAAACAGGTTGAAAATCATGTATACCATCATCTCCATTGAAACACAAACTATCACCTGATCGAACACTAACCAAATCCGAAGCATGTATACCATTACTCACTTCTCCGGTATCTAGCAATTTATCACTTGAATTTTCATTTAATTCCATTCCCATCTTGAACTCATCAACAGCAGAAATAGGTTGAAAAACATGTATACCATCATCTCCATTGAAAGACAAACTATCACCCTATCGAACGCTAACCAAATCCGAAGCATGAATACCATTACCCACTTCTCAAATATCTAGCAATTTATTACTTGAGTTTGCAATTAATTCCATGCCTATCAAATCTAAAACATGAATATCGTTACTCACTTCTCCAATATCTAGTAATTTATTACTTGAGTTTGCATTTAATTCCATTCCCATCTTGAATTCATCAATAGCGGTAACAGGTTGAAAAACATGAATACCATCATCCCCATTGAAACTCAAACTATAATCTGATCGAACACTACCAAAATCTGAAGCATGAATATCATCACCACTTTGATATACCATTGAAACAGGTTGAAAAAATAAATATATCAGAATCTACCAGAAAGACTTCCCTGTTATCCATGCGTGTACATGTTTTATCTGATACTGTGTGCATGTCCTTCCCATTCATCAAACTTTGCAATCTACTATCATTCACAAAACCATTCAAATCCTTATTATAGCCTGACTTTGCATTTGAGACACAATTCTCTATGAGCACATCCAAATCTAAAAAATAACCAATGTCCACCACTGTCTGAAAACTATTAGAAGTCACCAAGCACTTAACATCATTATTCTGGGAATCATCTTCCTGTACAAGAACCCTTTCCATGCCTAAAGCTTCTTCAATCATTGAAACATCATGATTAACCACACTTCTCACATCCAAAACCTTGTGCATATCACCTACACAGCTTACCAGATCACTATTTAAACCACCTTGCATCACCGCATTTCAATTCATACCATCATCTGAATTAAGCAATTTTCTATAAGAATCCACCTTATCATCCAAGCATTTAGTTTTAATAATGTTATCCACTTTTTCTATAATCTGATTAGAGCAAAAAAAAGAATCATCCAGATCACAAAGACCATCGAAACAATTAGATAAAACAATCTTCGGACCCCTTTTTTCGCAAGAATTTGATTTATGGTAATTGTTGTTTTCTTGAACAAAATTGTAACTTCTTCCTATACAAGAATAACTTCCTTAGAAACAAGATTCAACACTTCCTTTTGACAAGATAGAACTCGGATTCAACGCTAATATCTCAGAGTCCAATAACAATGGATTTGAAGGAAAGAAATCTTTCTGAATAACACCTGATAGCCCCAAATTATCTTCGCTCTGATCATAAAATAATCATATTCTGTATTCCAAGAAATCTTTTCATCAACAACACATTCATTCCTAATCAAAGAAGAGCAAGAATCCCCAAAATAATCGATAGGATCACCAAATTTCTTTCTGTAATTGCTACCAATATTGACTTCATTTATCACCCCAAAATGCTTGAATAAGTCCTCCAACATTTTGATCCCTTCATTCCTCTATATCCAGTGATTATCCAGCAAAATCCTCTTTGGTTTCATACACTTCAATATGAGTTGAAACCCGTGATCACATATAGGAAAATTATTCCAATTCTCCTCAATAAAGTTTCCAACGCTCAAGTTTCCAGAGGAAGATTTAAAATTCTTCAAACAGATGAAATTTTTGTGGCCAACTACACCGCAATTGAAACATCTGATGGGTTTTCTACAAGCATTTGCCAAATGGGACAAGTCACTACATCTAAAACAAAATCTTTTTCCTTTTATAGAATCAATTCATTTTTTGGAAGAAGATTTGCAATAAAATAAGTAAGATGTAGGGAACAATCGATTAGCAGGAAACAGAGTTTCTTTTACAACTTGAGCATACGATCGATTAGCAACAATGTTGAAACCAAATAAAGAATTCGAATTGAACTGATTCAATAATATAGGGCGCAAATAAGAAAAGGATGAAGATGAGAAGAGAGCATTAGCAGTCGTCATTTTTCATTGTTTACAATTTTATTAATTAATAATGCTATTAGTAAATAATCAATAATTAAGAGAAATATTTAATAATTCATAATTAATAAGAAATATTAATAATTGACAAGTAACATTTAGCATTTAACATTTTATAATTATAATTAATAACTATATTTAATGTTTAATATTTTTAGAAAATTAAAATATTTAAATTTTATAAAATAAATTAAAATAATTAATATCCATTCTTACCAATCATACATAAAATTGACGAAACAAAAAAAAATAAAACTTCCTAAAATTTGACTAGTATTTAAAATATGAAAATAATTTAAAATTAATGATTCATGAATAATAATTTAAAATTAATTATAATATTTAAATTTTAAAATTTCAAAATATTTGAAATTTGGAATATCCTAAAATAAAACTTAAAGTATTTATAAAATTCAAATTCTTTTTGAAATTTTCATAGTAAATTAATTATATATTAGATTCAACATTTATAAAATAAAAAAATTAATGTAACTCTTAGATATACATTTTTATATTTTGTTAACAACTCCAATAATTTGGTACAAATATTTTGGGCCCAAAAGCAAATTTTTGCCCCCATAGTAAATATTTTTCTCCTCACTTACCTCGCCGCTTTCTCTCTTCTCCTATTTGAAATTTTGTATCTCTGAATCCATTTTCTTTTTTTATCTACTCTATCTACAGACCTCAATTTTAAAACATCCATGGCGACGTAGTCTCTTAACTTCCTCTATCCTCCCAAAACCCACCGCTGCCTCTCCAAAGCACCAACAATCTCCTTTCCTTCTTCATCTGTAATCTCGCTGTTAATTGTCAACGCCAGCACCGCATCGTTTGCTCCGGCGATCTCATCAATAGAAATATAAATCAACAATGACCACTCAGGATACGAAAAATCCAATATTAGGGAACTCTATTATCAGCCCTGGATTTAAATCAGCTGCTGCCAATGCAGGATAAGATGAGGAGACTCTTCTTGTTATTCTTGTTGTAGAAGACACCCAATAAGAGAATCAAGGTATTGTAAAAGACCAAGGTTTAGATCCTTATCTAATTCTAAAAGGTATGTTACTAGAAAAGAAACACTTTTTTTTAAACATTTTTGCTTGATTTGCTATAATTTAAAAGTGTCGGTTTTTTATTTTACTGTAGAAAAAGGAGGCTATGGAGGCAATCAACTGATCCAATATCAGTAGTAGTTCTCTGTTTAGATGATGTGCCGAAAAGGGTACACGTCTGAATAATTTGTATTTATTTGTAAGTGTTAAATCTTTTTTCTTTATATGGATATTACAAACTTTCTAATGAAAAATCGTAAAAATAAAACTTATTTAGCATTCTGATTACAGGAAAATAGTCACAAGGAAAAAGTTACAAAAAAATTTAGCTTGGGGACGGTAAGTTTGTTTTTTAGTCTGAATGACACTTTATAGTGTAAACAGAAAATGATAGCTACATCTATCATTCTATGATTTGCACTACAAAGTGTCCTTCAGACTAAAAAACAAACTTGCTGTCTCTAAGACTAAATCTTTTTGCAACTTCTTCCTTGTGCCTGAAAACCCCGTCTGATTAACATAAGCATTAGAACTTTGGATTGTATAGAAAATATCCTAGAAAACGAAGAAAAGGAGGAGTGTTGTTAAATAAGATGATTAGAATAATAACAAAGAAACAGAATTTAATGAGAAAGATTCAGCATGTGTGGATAAGTTGAGAGAGGAGCTTTCATGCATGGTTAATTGTTTTATAAACTAGTCGCCTTCACTTACATCATTTACGTTGTTTGCTAAGGTAACTTATATATGTTTCTTCTTTCTTTCATATGTTGATTATTTTGATCTTAGACATTAGTTTGGAGACATGCTATGAATCAAGCACTACTCCATGTGGACACAGGTATACTCTCAAGGCGTATACTTAGCAAGAACTAAGAAATTGCATTTATTCAAAAAGAATGCTTCGATATTATGGGTTAAGAAAAATGCATGCTTCTAGTCGTTAGAACGTTACAAGTTAGAGAAAGGAATTAAATCAATTAAATTGCCATCCCTTTTTAAAATCAAAGTTCTCATAAAAAATATTAACTTTAAACAACTCGTGTTACTCATCGCATACATAACTATACATATTGAACTTTAAATGATATGAAAATAGTTTTCTGCATAGTCCAGTGGTCAAAACTGTATCCTTTCTTTTTGTTCCACATTTATATATCAGATACTGAAAGATATTTATCATGATTGTTGTATAGTTTCTGCTTGAAATGTTTGAAACACGTGGATTCCAAATGTGGGAAGAAGTGTCCAAAGTGTAGGCAACTGATCAGGATAATACATTGTTACAGAAGTGAAGCTGAAGGAGAATGGGTTCAGATCAATGCTAAGAATGAAGCTAGTGTGCAACATTGGGTCTTCCACTTGCAAGGTGGAGCAGCTGGAGGCATTGGAGGTAGGACGGATGAACGTCGTGAGGTGGATCATGCATCATAGTACTCATGAATGGCATAGAGAGGTGATTAAAATTGTGAGGAGATTGAATAAGGAGAAAGGGATTGCAGCTGCGGTCATGATGGATATCGAAGGCAGTAAAATTCAGATGGGTAACTTAGTGGCGCAGCTTCTACTAAAGCTGAGGTATCAGCCTTTTAAACATCTGATTTGATTTGATGGATTTTGTGTATTTGTTTGTTGATTGGGTTTAGACATATAAATATGCAATATATAAGAACTATGTGATACATCATCATCATGTAGAATAAGTCACATTATACCTATACATAATTTGAATGGGCATTTGACTTCAGTATTATTCTCTGTGCATTGTTCCACTTTTGACAAATTCATTTTGTTGTTTTCTTTCACTTAGACGTGAAATATCTGACCTTTACATTGGCATATGTGAAATCTAACTTGCAGGTATCGATGCTTCTTTCTTGTGATTTTTTTTGTTCTCTCCATTTTAACATTCTAACAATTTTACTTGTTTATTATATAGGTAAATTTTAAAGAATAATTTACTATTGGGATATATTTGATTAGAATTTGGTAATGAATTTGACTCTTTTGGTTTCAACAGCTATCCAAGGAGCAGCGCATACAGTTTCGGAGGAAGGTGTGCTTTTACTTTGCTGGTATCAGTTGATTTTCATATGCTTTTATTATTGTCTGCTATATGGTAATGCTAATTTAAAGGGTTGTTTGGAGACATAATCTACGTGACTCATATTAAAGCAATTATATTACCTGGATGCATATATACATATATGTATATATACATATACACACACACATATATGTATATGTATGATATATTTATATGTATATATATGTATATATATATATATGTATGTATATATATATATATATGTATGTATGTATGTGTGTGTGTGTATGTGTGTATATATATATATATATATATATATATATATATATATATATTGAAACACAAGGATGCTGTGGTAAGTGGATATTAAATTATATATTTCGTAATTATTTATTTACTTTTTACTTATCTATTATGTTTTTGGGACTTTGGATGACAAATTGATATTCCATAATACTTCTACACAAACTGCAAATATTTATGGTTAACCTTGCTTTTCTAGCAAATATGTTTTCTAAAAATCAAATCATCTTACATTAATAACGACCACAAATACGTTGAATATTTTGATTATCTAGGCAAAATTATCTTACGATAAAAAAGAAACTACTTGCTTTGCAAATCCAGTAAACAATGGGAACATGGATCTACATGCATACACATATACATGAATGGGTAGTTTGTTTGATTGATACTTATTAATATCGATGTACATGAATTTCTGAGCTCTTTTATGCTCTAATACTAGTTGCTTTGAAAAGGTACTTTTTGATTTATGCTTTTATGGTATTCACTTATCAGGATTCACGAGTTCATGGTCTTTTAGGAAGAAGAAGGTTAAAATTTCTCATTCCAAATCCGTGGCACTGTTGCTAATCACATCGTCTACTAAAAACCAGTTATTGATTATGTTTGTTATTGTTTTTATTAGTTGTGTTATCTTTTCTATTCTATGTGCATCCATATGTATGTATACTATTTGTGATTTTTTATGTAGTAAACATGAACTATGTCGATAAACGGTACTATTTGTTCGACAAGATTCTTAGTAATAATGTATTTACAAATTTCTTAAATGCAATTTGATTTTCAGGTTTTAAAACCCGAAACGGTATCAATTTTTTCTCGCTTCAGCTAACATTTGCTTCGATCATTTAACTCCTGTTGCTTCGGTTCAACAACCGAAGCAAATGAAGACAATGCAAAAGACTAATTTATGTTGCTTCGACTGTTGAACCGAAGCAAATAACACTCATTTTCTTTGATCATTACCAAACAATCAAAGTAAAGACATCATTTGCTTTGGTACAACAACCGAAGAAACAAACGATGGTCTTTTGCATCATCTTCATTTGCTTCGATCGTTGAAGTAAATCAACATGGGTTAAATGACTAAAGAAAATAACTTGTTTTGTACTAGTGGATGGACCACTCGACGAAGCTGGAACAACATCCAAAAGGTAAACGGACATAACCTACTGGTTCCTTAATGGCTTTGGGCAATCCTTCTTTATATGCCTTGTCTTATTGTAGTTAAAACATCATTTCCTCTCTTTTTTGCAACTTTTGCTAAGATGACATCTCTTTCCAAAGTTTTAGCATGTAGGCTCCTACTTTTCCTTCTTCTAGCCACCTTCTGAAGCTTCTTCTTCCTGTTTTTGTTCCACTTCCGCTTGTCTCCCCAGCCAACTTGCTATTTTTGCTCATTCTTGGGAGCAACAGCCGACTTGGGCTTAGGATATAGACTCTCATGTTGAAAAAGCCTTCTCCACTAGCCTCTTAAAGGCTCATCAATATGCCCTAGTAGCTTCTCTCCAAGATAATCATCCAAGCCTATGATAAACTTATCGTTCTTCTTGAGTGAAGTATCAATAAAAGATTGACCTTACTTCGATATCATGTTATACTTGGCCACGTACTCCAACACAAACATATCCCTCTGCTCCAAATCAGCAAATTTCTTTAAAAGAACCGACTTTGAGCGGTCAATATATACTTCTCTTCGAACCTTGCCTTAAACTGCTCCGTAGAAATATGATTCTTAGGAGTAGTAATCTTTATGGTGTTCCACCACCATAGCTCGTCCCCGAAGATGTCAAGAGGTTAGCTTCCTCTTCATCGCATCCTCTAACTCCATATCCTCAAATGTGCATTCGTAGGTATCTAATCAATCTTGCACTTCGATGGTCGATTCCGTTTCGAGGAATGGTTTGCCTCCTAGAGGAGAATAATCCTTATTTACTTTGGCAAAGTCAACCCTCGGCGCTTGAACTGGAGCACCCCAACCAATAGCCGTAGTAAGAGCAACTTGGGCATTTTGAACCGTGTTTTGCACCATCTCAACGAACACGTTCTTCAAGTCAGGGTTAGCAGCCTTCGATCCTACCCCCTCCTCAACTTCAAAAATGGAGTTTCTAGCAATATTCCTCATTAGTCGGCTCATTCTTTCAAGTTGTAATAAGAATGAACGGTCTCTCTAAAAGAAATAAGTGGTGTCCATAAATGCAATGCGACTTATATAATATATACTAGTGTGAACCCATGTTATGCACATGGGTTGCAACCATATATAGATGTTTTATTGGCAAATCTATACATAGATTTTAATATTTAGTTTACCAAAACCTTATCGATGGAGTCAATTTCTATTTTGAATATATAAATTTTATTAAGTGGTTTAATTCCTAGATAGATATATTTGTCATTGCATAAAGCTACCAAGGTTCATTTATAAATCATATGAAAATAGAAAATGCCTTGTCTGTTAGTTATTGTAATTAAATTAAGTTTACATATAGGATCAAAGCTTATTGAACAAATTCATAGACAATTAATGGTTCATCTTTTCACATCATTATAAGAATGCTAGGTTATAAAGTGTACAATCTAAAGGAAGAATAGCTAAGTGGCTGGTTATGAAACTATATTAGAACAAGATAGAAATTCTTGAAAATGATCTGTCTGATTATTTTATATTATAATGCCATGCGTTTGTGATTGCATCATCCAAAAATAGGAATAATTATTATTGAAAATACTAATTAATAGTATATAACCATGTAAAAATGTGAAGCGGAAACGAAAAATATTGCATTTAAATGGCAAAAATAGTTAAAATAGCAAAGGTAAACTATAGTCTATGAGTGAAACATAGAAAGCAATAAAGGAAAGAATGTTTACAACCAATAAAGTTTCTAAATTTTCAAGATATATTAGTACGCAAATCATAAAACTAAAAGCTGCAACAAAAATATACACAAAACAGTTAAAAGAAAATACCTATTAAATAATTATAGCTTTTTTATGCACAACCGCAAACACAACCATCTTGAATCTCAATTTGCAAATTGACATAAGGTTGCACACAACATACATGTAGAATACCGTATATCTATTCTCCGTGATGTAGCTACTAAATTTTGCAAAAAAAATATTGGAAATGCAGTATGCTTAGGAGGCATCAGTGTCATCAACCAAAAAAAATGAATCAAAATAGTACATAGAGAATATTCAAATGCTGGGGAAAAAAATGAAATTTTATGTTTCGTATCACAGTGTCATCACCAAAGAACTACAACTGCATTAATTAACATTCACCATGAACCTAATCTAAATCAAATAGGAATATAATGCCACACCATTCTTGTAGCCTTCAGTGGCGCCTTGTTCATGAGTTCCAGACGTTGACAAATTGTGTATGAGCTTCGTTTTTACATCCTATGAGATTTCGACGATGAAATCCTTTTACGAAAGGAGAATGTAACACCCCGAAAATTTAAGCAAAAATGTTAATAAAAGAATAAAGTAAAATAAAACAGAGGCGAAAATAAATTTTCACAAACATATGAATTTAACTACGAAACTTGTACCATTACATTTGTAACGATTTTATGAACAATTTTCATATAAAATACTTTGAGATTAGAGTTAGTATAGAGAAGTTACAAGCATTTTAAAATTTGAAAATAAATAAACTGGAATGTAAAACATTCCTAAATAAAACAATAGAAATGGTTGATTGGTGCCTGTAAGCAATCGATCAACTAATTTCGAACGTGGTAGATCTGAGCAACGAATGAACGAGCGTGATTGAATGAATGATTTTACTTGTGTGCAAAGTAAATAAAGAGCATCCAAAATGAAAGCAAATATTTTACCAGAGAAATCAACACTCCATATTAACCTAAAACCTCTATTAATATACATTTACCTAAAACATAATTAATTAGAAAATTATCAACGTTGGGAAATTCTTTCAAAATCTCCTCTCCTCCACTTATGAAATTTCCTCAAATACAAAAGAAAAATAAAATAAGAAGGATGCAAGAAGATTAGATGGGATCAAGGAAAGGGAAAGCTACGAGATCGGATTTCGAACAAAGAATAAGCTTAGAGCATGGATCCAAGGTGAGTGGGAATATTTTTAATAAGTTGGTTAATTGCAGTTAATTTAATCCACACTATTTGATTTTGGTTGTTTGAAATTGAACTGTAAACTTTTTCAAATTAAATTGCTAGTATGCGAACATGATTCCCTTCTATTACCTAATCTATAAACTTATGAAACTTGAAATAACCTGAAATGTTAGCAATAACCCTAGGTTTGACTAAGCTATTGTAAACTTTTTAAATCTATGAATTTAATTAGGAAAAGAAGTTTGGATAAATTGCAATGATTCGATTAGTTCAAAATGAGAGTTAGGGTACACTATAAACAACCCGATAACGATGAATAATTAATACAATACACCGCTAATGACATATTAAACAACCCTAATTACACTATAACCGGTCGACCAGTAGGCGTTCTGGATCGCAAAATGAACCTCGTTAAATATTAGTTAATTATTTATATTATATATACATATGAGTCAGAAGTAGTAGGGAGCTAGTTCCTTATGAGACGACGCTGGGACATTGTGGGGTTGGGTAAAAGTTCTTTACCCGATTAGGGGTTGATTATTCGATTGGGTACGATTTTGTGCAATTGACACTCAATGAGGTTCTATGGTGGATGCGCAGCACTGACTTATGCCTGATGAAGCGAGGGCCCGACACAATGAGAGTTCCTAGGAATGTACAGACACTAAAGCAACATGTATTTTGTTATTGATGGATTCCGACAAGTGCAATAAGAGACATAAGCAACCATTGAAATATGGACATGGATGCAAACGATGAGAAATACCAATAAGTCGATGTTTTGTGTTCCCCCTCAATGTGTAGTTAGGATACAAGTAGTCATAGCAAGGTTTTAAATCTCGGATATCGGACACATTTCGTTTAAACGATTTTAGTGACTCGGTGCAACAACCATGTATTTTGTGGTTATTTTAATTGTATATTTTAATTATTTTAATTGAATTTCTGATTTAAAAGCTTTATTTTATTTATTTAAAATGGATAAATTTTGTCATTTTAAAATATGAACTTTGATTTTGATATGAATTATCGTTCCAAAACATGACTATAAAGAATATTTTCCAAAAAAGTGTATTTTGGTCAATATGGTCAACTTTGATTTTTGAATTTAAAATTTAAAAGTTTGAAAATTTTAATTTTATCTTTTATTATGAAAGTAAATAAAATTTTAAGAACACTGCTTTTCGTTTCGTTGAAATCTGATTTATAATGTGAAAGTTACGCATTTTAACTATTGTGTGAAATTTGCTGTATTTAACAAAATTGTTTATTTTAAATTATATAAATAATATTTTATTTGGTCATGTAATGTTCTAGTTTATGTTTATATGGGTAAAATAACATGTATTATATATATTTTGGTTTTAAAACATTTTTAAAAGTGTAATTGACATTTTTCAGTGATAGTTGTATTTTGTTTAAAATTTATAATTTCCAGTTTCAATTAATTAAAGAAATTATTTATTTATTTTTCTATTTTCTCAAGATCCTATTTTATTATCATTCTCACTTTATTTTATTCCTCGTTTATTTTATTTATTTGACATTTTATTTTTTTAAAGTGAAGTAGGAATTTTTCTAGAGTTAATGGTAATTTTGTTGTAATTTTTATGCCCTGTTTTCAATTTTTAAACAATTTCTTTAGTTCTTTCTCTATTTTTCTCCAATTTAATTATTTATTTCATTTTAGAAACGATTGATAAATTATTTTATTTCAAATTTTTTCTTTATAATATTTTTAATATGAAGTGGATATTTTTCCAAAGCCATTGATGATTTAATTGAAATTTTTGAACCCTGTTTTGAATTTTTAAGCAATTTCCTTAATTCTTTTTATATTTTCTTTAAATTTAATTATATATTTTCATATTTTTCACTTGGTTTCGGTTTTTAAAAGAATTTTCTGAATTTTTTTTGTTTTATTTGTTTTAAAAGAAATAGAAATTTGAAGAGGCAAAGACTCTTCTTTTCTTTTGACTTTTCACTTTCTAGACTTTTCAATTTCATAACTCTTCATTTAATTTTCTTTTGCCTTGTAAATTTTTGTGCTTATCCATGTATCTCGTTTACTTTTCACACAAAAAACATTACCTTCATCTTTCATTCATGGCTAGAGAAAATATTGGGTGATGACTACATCTTTTTCTACTTTTTTTCCTTATTTTTCATGCATTTTTGCCTTGTTTCTCATGTATGTTTGATAGGCCTCTCCTCCATAGCCACGGCCACCACCTCCTACACCTCTTCCTTGCCATCACTACCGGCTACTCCTCAGATCTTGACCATGGCCGATCCTTCCATGGTGATCAAACCCCTAAAAAATGCAACCTAAAGCCATGAAACACACTTATTTGACCACCTTTGCTTCATCTACTTCAACCACCACCCTAACCACCACCTAGGCCACCTCCACCGCCTCTGATCAGACCACCACACACCACTCCAGCCACTGGCCCGACTGTAGCACCCACTGGCGAGCCCAAGGACCCATGTCCGAACCACTTTGATGAACCAAAACCATGTTATGTTGCATAAGCCTCTTCACCTTCATGCTTTGTAACCTCCACCACTTCAATGCCTTGTAGCTGTGCATTCTTATATCCATACCCGAGCCAAAGTATGTCCAAACCTGATCCAAAAACATCCCCTAGGCCATGCAAACATATGTAGAAAACAAGGCAGAAAGTTGTGCATTCAAATTGTTTTTCATTTCAAAGTTATTTAAATTCAATATTGTATTGAATTTGTAATTTTATTCTATTTTGTTTTGTGTTGTAACACAAGAGTTGTAGCATTGGATCTCGCTCTCCACTCAAAGTATGTAGTCTTGTCATCATGCTTTTGATTCCATTATGTCATTGGTTTTGTTATCCCTAACATTTAAAGGTGAGTAAATCTCATACGAAAATATATACTTACGCAATTGTGAAGCAACAACATTTGAATGTGTAGAATTATAAATGATGTTATAACTGCTTGTGATTATTTATGTATGATGTTAAACCTGTTAAATTACATGTCATATCACCTATTACTGTTATATATTATTAAACTGTTCATTTATATCTGTTTATCACACTGCAAGTTCCCTGTTAGATTAGAAATCACCATAGGTTGAAATGATACATACCCGAACGGACTTTAGAATAGAGAAAAATCGTTATGGTTTGGAATGATAGGCCTGAACGGTTTTTATTTATTTATTTTGACTTGGGACTGCGGGTTTGAAATGATAGAACCTGGATTTTTCTTTTTAAACTGTGGATTGAAATGATATATATCCGTATCACTTGACCTAGGTTAGAAAACTATATACAGGCCCGGGGTTATTTTATAAAGTGTTTTGGATATTTTTAAGCATTTTAAATATAAATTTACGAAATTTGATTTAAACAGATTTTGAAATGTTTTAAAATAAAGAAATTATGATTTTTCTATGAGTTAAAAATGTAATTAATGAATGATTAAATTGAATTTTTGAAATATAGCTTAAATTTGAAAATTTGGACTTTGGCCTTTAAAATGACCTTTAATTTATATAAATAAAATTTTAAGTGGTTTAAAATGTAAATTTTTAATAATTTGATTTAAATAGATTTTAAAGTGTTTTAAATAAAGGATTTATGATTTTTCTATAAGTGGAAAATGTTAAATAAATAAATGGTTAAATTGAATTATTGAAATGTAACTTAAATCTGGAAATTTGGGTTTTTGGTTTAAAAAGGAATTTGAGTTTTATAAATAAATAAAAATGGAAATTAAGTTGTATTTGTAAAATGGTGATAAAAATTTAAGTGTTAAGTTTATTTATTAAAAATGTGAAGAACTGGAAACTTTTACACTTGAATTTATTAAGTAATTTGTTGAAATTGGATTTGATTATAAGAAATTTATTTATAAAAATAATATGTTAAAAGATATGTTAATGAACATTTTTAATGTTAAATATGATTTTTGACAATGTTTAAAGGTTTAAAAACGAAGTTTATTAATTGCTGGAAATACACTAAAATCTGAAATCATTTTTAATAGCATTCAGAAATGCTATGGTTTCTGTAAATGAACTAAAACTGAATAAAAGAGGCTATTACAGCAGTTCTGAAATGCTATAGTTGCTGTAGTTGAACTAATAGGCTAAAAACTTAACTCAGGTCTATTATAGCATTTCGGTAAATGCTGTAGTGGGCTGCTGTCTTTGCAAAAATGAATTAAAACCCTTCTTTTGGAATCTGAGCTATTACAGCATTTCTGGAAATGCTGTCTTTGCTGTTTTAAACTGAAAATACAACTAAACTGAGCTTTTACAGCAGTTTTTAAGTGCTGTCTTTGCTGAATTAAAATGTTTTCAAGTATAACTTATAACAGCTTTTTTCTAAATGCTGCGAAAGGCTGAAATTTTAATAATTATGGGTTTTGACTTAGTAAATGAGCTCAAAATGGCTTGAAACTTTAAATTTTGAATACTTGACTTGAAAGAATAATAAATTCACTTTTAAATAATTTAAATGAACAAAATTTAATTGGAAATTAAATCTTAAAAGGTGATTTGAAAGGATAATAAATGAATGTTATCTTGAATTTAGAAGGCATTTAAAGTTGAATATTTGGATTTGAACTTACATGTGATTTGAAATAAAGTTTTGAAAGTTGATATTTTGATATTAAAATGATTTGAAATAAAGTTTTAAAAGATATGATATTTTGATATTAAAATGATTTGAAAGGGAAGTTTTGAAAGATATGATATTTTGATATTAAAATGATTTGAAAATGAAGTTTTGAAAGATATGATATCTTGATATTAAAATGATCTGAAATAAAGTTTTGAAAGATATAATAATTTATATTGAAATGGTTAGAAATGTCTTGATATTTATTTTGATAAATATTTGAATTTGAAAGAAATGGTATGTTGATATATTGAAACGGTTTGGAAATGATCTAATCTTTATTTTGATAAAGATTTGGATTGAAATGATATTTTATTTTGAAGTATAAAATGTTATTTTAAAGTTATAATAACGATTGGTTGGCAAAGAGACCGGAATCGGATATGGGCGTACTCTCTATCGATACCGAAAACCACTTTGACAATTGTGTACGCGATGGAGATTTCAGAATGAAGTAGGATGGCGGCGATGTTCTTGAGGTATGTTACGTGGACCCAATTCCTGTGAGTTGGCATAAGGTGGCTAAAATAGGATCGGTCTCGGTCCAGTTGAGGTAGCACCTCGTAGCGGATGCATTTCTTCGATACCATTCTATTACTTAAGATTGTTTGGGCGCCCCTTCGATTTTTGGGAATGTGTTCCGCGGTGGGCGTATGTGGCTGCTGCGTTACCACCAGCCCGAGTGTCGTAATTGATATATCTACCCTGGCATTTCCTTGTGTGCCGTGTCACCTACCCTATCGAGCCTTTACTACGAGTTTGGATTTCTTCCGTAGCCCATGCGTATCTTCTCGTAGTCTCCCGATCAGGAGATATACATATATTGGATGGACTACTGGGACTATTACGTGTCTGGGGCTATATGGGTAACCCCGTGATGCTATTTTAAAGTAAGTTTATTTTAGTATAAACATTATTATAATAGCGCAATATCACTACATAGTAAATAGTTTGACGGATCCTTAGAGGATGGGCGGTCCCAAGCATCCTTTAAGTTACTTGTACCTTTGCTATAGTTCACTTGAGTTAGTTTACATTGTATAAGTTTGTATGTCCTGACTCGAATGTTTGTAATTTTTAATTACGCTCGGGTCAGCCTGAGTTATTCACAGATTTGGATTTCCACTCTCTGGAGATGGAAATCATTGGAGATTATCTGCTTGTCTTGTTTATCTATTTCACTTCCAGTCATCCCGTTGATTCCAGTGTTATATTCAGCTTGTATTTGGTTATCATATTTAGACTTCTGTTGTACTTTATTTCTTATGTTGTATCTTATGTAACTCTGATATATTTATATAGTAGCTTCATGAACTACTATTTCTTTTACTTCCGCTGCACTATTATTACTCTGTGTATGTGATCTGTGATTTTTATTTACTGTATATACTGAGATTTGCCAAATTTTATTTACAATGCGGTATTTTGAGCAATTCAAGTCTGACATGTGCGGATGCGAATGGTTTAAAATATCCGGGTGTTACACTCGGTATCGTATCGGGGGAGATCTCGGACGAGAAGATTGCATCTCGGACGCTAATATCGGATTTTCATCTTGGACCTAAAGTTCATCTCAAGACCATATCGGAGTATAACATATCATATAATTTATAGCAAAAAATGCATGATATCTGTTTATTTAACATTTACTGAACTACTGCAACTAATCTCTAGTATTCTAACGGAAAAAAGAATGCAATTATACTTCAACTATATGAAATTGTTCAACAAAGGTTAAAAAACATCATCAGTTTTAGCAATTATATATAGGTAGATGAAAGGTGACAAATTAACTGAAAAAATCGGGTTCCATACAATTACATATAAGTAGATGAAAGGTGATAAATTAACTGAAAAAATCGGGTTCCATACAATTACATATACAATTACATATGTGCAGTAAGAATAACATTAATAACAGTATCAGAAACTGATGCAGATAAAAGCAAATGCATATAAGACATATCAGGAATCGAAGGATTTCAAGCAAGCAAATCTACTTACAGAAGGTTATGCAAGTAAGAATAACAAACTAAATCTACTTGCGAATCTACTCTAAATTATAATGTATATTCAATTTTCTGAAAAATTGAATTTCATTAAAATAGAAAAAACCCTAATTTACATACATGTAGAGAGTAGGGAGATTGGTCAAAGACGAAGCTGCAGACTGTCAAATGCAAGATCGAGTAGTCGAGAATTGGAAACAACCACGAGCTGTTGAATGTTAAAAGAGGGAATTCAATATTTTGACGAGGAATGTGATCTTACAAGAAGTTGAATCAGAAATAAAAGGGCTTTGTTCTTTTTTTATGATAGACTGAGATGGGCCAATTTTTTTTTGAAAAAACAATATATCGGGGATATCTCAGAATATCGTTTCGCTTCAAATACCGGCCGATATATGTAAATTTCAACCGATATATTCTGAATGAGATATTAACCGATATCTCATCTTTCGTTCCACCCAAGCCTTGAACCGAATATCAACCGAGTTGGCCGAGATTTAAAACATTGACTCGTAGTAATGGGAAATTTATTCCTATATTGAAATAATAAGGAAACCTATGCGAGATTGCTATGCATAGTCGTGGTATGAGAAGTAGTCCCATACGGGAGAGTAATAGGATGGCCCTACGTTGGATAGCTGTAGTGGCGGTGGCTGGTCGTTTATTATTAAGGTTCGATCCATTGTTCGATACCTATAGGAGCCTGCACTAGTAGTTATTGTAGATGTACATTGAATAAAACCCTTAAGTAAAGGATCTTATGAATACACGGATACTTGTATAGCACCTTAGGTCACATAGAGTGATATTAAAGTCAACTGCACTTTATCACCATATATTAACCAAGTCTTCATTCACCAGAATTTTGTCTGACCCACTCTTTTTTCATTCTTTCCCCCACCATAGGAGGACATAGCAGTAGGTGATTGGCCATATTTCAGTACTAAAGAGGCGAGCTCATCATAAGAGTTTCTTATCCTTTTATTTACTCTCCATATAACTGCTTATCTGATTAGTACTTAGTATTTTATCAGATTATGGGTTGTATTTCTGTATACTTAGTATTTGATTACGTATTCTTTTAAGACTATATTTTGAAATATTTTTTGAGACGATCATTTTCTACATTTATATTTTATCTCTTTCGTTGTGAGTTCTAAAATTGTAGTATGTTTTAGATCATATCTATTTATTTCTAGTCTTTGTAATGTTATAAAAACCTAATAGCTCGTACTTCTTGGCACCAACGCAAGTCCGAAAGTTACCCTAGGCTATGGATCGATGTGTTGAGGGTGCGAGTTGTCACATCTTATATTATCTTGACTGATAAATCGGTATTGACAAATCTAGACATATCATAGACTATCAATGACTCATGATGAAGTTCCCAATCAAGGGTGGGATAAGATGGGGCCGTAGTACTAGTAAGCCGACATAGATTGCTATAGCATATAACTATTGCATGCAAAGAAAGCGGTTCTCAAGCTACAGTAAGAATTTGTCACACTCAGTGGCAATAAACCAAGAGAACATGAGAGTCATGCACTGCTCCCATTCATGCTGGGGCCGCCTGAAATGTTCGAGCCATCAAAGTAGCATCAATGTAAACCACTACTCCTGAGAGAATGCACGAGCCACCGTACCCTCTGGTTCTTACCGAGGGATGAGATAATGAGGTTGGTGGAACCATCTTTCCATGGCCCGCCCACACATTATCAAGAAGCTTATAAAGACATGGAATGAGAAGGTTCAACCCCATTGACAAGTAGGAGTAGCAAACACCACAACAACCCCCTTCCCACAATGTCAGCAAACTCATGTGTGAGAGCTGAAGCTAGTTATAGCTCCTAGGTTCGATCATGGACATCCATCTCGTCCGAGAAAGTCATAGAGCGCACGACATATGCGTTAGTCCAATGTGATCTGGAAATGGGCATGGAGGGAAATGATGACAATTCACTTAACCCTCGTATGGGAGACTCAAACCCCGAAGGGGGACTGTCAACATCACTCGATGAAATATCAATTAACGACTATGATCCCAGTAAGATCATCCAAGTTGAAATAGAACCAAGCTCATAAATAATGAATGAGAAAATATTCCTCTTGAGTAAAGCAATGATGTGTTCGCTAGGGGGCACCGGGACATGAATGTCATGCATCAATGCATCCTCTCCCATGTCCCTAACATCAACCCAACTCACCCCATTCAACATAAGTGGAGTACTCTAAACCAGAAAATATAGAGCATTAGGGTAAGGGGTAGAAAAAGGAAACTTTCCAATGGATACATTTGGAAGGAAGAATATCCGGTCTGAATGGAAAATCTCATACCAGTTTACAAACTAAACAGGGCCTCGAAAACATGTATCAATTTCACAGACCTCAATAAAGCCTACCCAAAAGATAACTTCGCATCGATCAACTTATGGATGCGACCAATGGCCACGAGCTCTTCACATTCATGGATGCCTATTCTAGATACAACCGGATGGTAATGCATGGTTCAAACCAAGTGCGTGCTTCTTTCACCAAAATTGTTAGTCTCTACTATTATGGAGTTATGTCATTCAGGCTTCACTATGTAGGTGCAACCTTCCAACTGCTCACTAATAGACTTTTCAAAAAACTGATTGGCCGGTACATGGAGGTATACATGGATAACATGCCAGTGAAATCCAAAAAGACCGGAGGGCACATAAAGAACCTAGCCAAGACTTCGGATATCCTTCACCAGTAAAATATGAAACTCATACCCAAGAAGTGTTCCTTCTCCTTTCGATCGAAGAAGTTCCTTGGGTTTATGGTGAGTGCCAAAGGAATGGAAGCCAACCATGATAAGATTCAAGTGATCCAAGTTATGCAGATCCCACGCACAGCCAAACAAGTGCAGAGCCTAAATGAAATGATTATGGCAATTAGCCGCTTTGTGTCAAAAGCAATAGATTAGTGTGTACCCTTCTTTGACCTCATCATGAGGGGAAAGTGGTTCGTTTGGAATGAAGAATGCACTAAGGCAAAGTGACATATAGCAACGCACTCTGTACTTTCCAAGCCCATGGACAGGGAAGACCAGTACTGTAATAACTCTGGTTTGGAGATTGCCTATCAATATTGAGGTTACCTATAAATATTAAACTATAATTACCATTATAATTTAATATTAATAGGTAATCTCCAAACCAAGGTTGCTACAAGTACTTGTACCTGATAGTTACTAACCATGCGTACAATGCAGCCTTGGACCGGGATGAGGACATAATTCAGCGGCCATGATATTATTTCAACAAGAGGTTGTCATGCCCAAAGACAAGATATACAGAGTTGAAAAAGCTAGCTTTATGCCTTTTCATAGTGGCTCAATGCCTTCGGCCGTACTTCCAGGCACATCCAATCAAACTCCTTATCAAGCGGCGATTGAAGAAAGTATTGAGCCGGCCTGATGTAGTAGGATGACACTTGAAGTTGTCCGTGGAACTCGGGAAACATCACATCACCTTCCATCCCCAAAAATCTATCAAGGTCAAGCTATTACCGACTTCATAATGAAGTGCTCAAGAATGGACAACGATGAGGAAGAAGAAACTACTAGCTATCAAGTATGGAAACTTTATGTAGATGGAGCATACAATGAGAAAGAGGCTAGGGTCGGCATAGTCTTAGTCACATAAGAAGGAAAAGAACTTTGCTTTGTCATTTGCCTTAGCTTCGTGACTACCAACGACAAAGCCGAATATGAAGCCGTCCTAGCTGGCTATGGGATGGCTAAAGAAATGTGAATATGTGTTTGGTGACTCATTATTGGTCGTCAACCAAATGGTGAGCGGCTCCATGTTAAGGGAAATACATTGGTCTTATATGTTGAAAAAGCTAGGAAACTTATCAACACATTTTCGGATTTCAAACCGATATAGGTTTAGCATGAAAAGAATGCCAAGGCCGACCAACTAGCTAAGGCGGTAAGCGAATTCAAAGAAGGAATCACCTAGAGGTATGGACTGCCCATTGCTTTGAGTTCGGGGAACTACCATGAAAATTGATAGAGCCTAAACTGATAGTCGGATGACCTTACTACTATAATATTCTGCAAGTATCGGCTTGTACCTTACCAAGAAAGAAACCTTGTAGTCCTATACTGGCACTCCACTATACGATTATGAAGGGGAAACTATGCAGGTGGGGTTACTCCGTTCCCCTCCAATGTTGCGTAACAAATGAGGAAGTTGACCATGTACTCAAGCTACATAAGTGCTTCTACATAGATTATGCCAGTGGAAAAGCCTAGTAAAGATGCTGACCTCCAAGGTTGCTATTGGTTGGCCATTATCAAAGATGTAATGACTACGTCAAGATATGCAACCGATGTCAACGGTTCACAAAGATCCCTAGAGCTTCCGCAAACTTGCAAACCACAATGACCTCTTCTTGGCCATTCGACACCTTGGGGGTTGATCTAATTAGGAAGCTTCCTAATATTAAAAGAGAATATAACCATGCTATTGTTACCACCAACTATTTCACAAACTGGGTTGAGACATAGCCCTTCGTTTGGGTCACTGTGCGCAAGATCCTGAATTCTGTAATCGACGACATTGTGTTCCATGTTGGACTTCCAAATAAGATCATCATTAATAATGGAATGTGGTTTGAAAGTGGCTGATTCTAAGGTTTCTACGAGAGGAATAGAGTCTGCCGATTCTAAGGTTTCTACAAGAGGAATAGAGTCTATGTACAAGAACATTAAGTTACATTAAAGAAGTGCCTCACCAAGGCTAAGAGGAATTGGCCCGAAGATCTCTTGCTCATTCTTTGGTCATACCGGACCTCGAGCTGCACTTCCACTCGACACACGCATTTCTCCTTGGCATGCGGGTATGATGCCACATTGCCTATTGAAGTAGACATCCCATTTCTATGGTGCATCACTCATAACCTTAAGAAAAATATATAATTACCAAGGCTCAGGCTCGACGCTTTAGAAGAAAGAAGAGCAGAAGCAAAACTCCGCACCGAGGCATACAAGATAAAGGTAGTTAAGCACTACAACAAAGATGTGTAACTCCGCCAATTCATGGTCGGTGACCTGGTTCTACATTAGATTTTTGCGACCACAAAAAAATCAACCTAAATAGTATTGGGGAAAACTGGGAAGACCAACATGTAACCAGTGTCGCGCTTGCCACTATGGCCTATAACCCATGACATCCGAATGGCTACCGTGTGCCTCGAACTTGGAATCTAGTGCACCTTCGAGTATATTATATCTACGAAATCCTTTAAGACACAATTATAAGGTGAGATACATTTTGTAATAATCTTTTTGAATGAAATGTAAATGGAATATTCCCAGGCAATCATCACATAACGTCAATGTTGGTATTATGGCCATCCAACAAGGACGAGCAACTATCTTATAATTGAGAAATGCCATTTACCAAGGTTGTCTGTAGGGTAAAGTGAAGAAACGCTAGTTATCTTGTCAAGAAATGTCGAAATGGTCCAATGACGATGCATAAGCCAATCAATGTTCCATTCCATGTTGGAGACACTGTTGCATGTGTGGTCCAACCATCAATACAGTGGTCCCACGCTAGTACACACTTTGTTTGTTGCATCGCTTATTTGCGATGATTTAGTTAAAAACAGTAGCAAATAGTATAATATGCGACAGTTCTTCTTAAAAACCTTAGCCGTTAGTCTATGAGAGGTAGAAGAAAATTTAATAAAAGAAATTTGCGATGGTTTTCATCTATAACCTAGCAAATATGTTGTTATTTGCGATGGCTATTTTCATAACCGTAGCCAATACCTATTGCAAATGCGTCTAAAAAATTAAAAAATAATTCAAGATGGTTTTATAATTCAGCAGTAACAAATACCTAAGCAAATTATGACCGTTATGCTTCAACCGTAGCAAACCTACGTATACATGTTTATTTATTTAGCGGTCAACAAAATTTACTTCCTGTTTTTTTCTTTATCATCCTGCTTCACATTACCGCTTCATAATAGAAATCATATCCCTAAATTCGTAAGCCTAAAACCATTCTTTCCTAAATCATTCAAATCCCTGCTCTCTCCATTCAACCCATTCTTCCTTCATACCCCTTCCTCCTTCGCAACCCTTCCTCTTTTGAGTAGTTCATGTGTCGGTACAAGCTCGACAACGAGCTCTGCCACTGTGAATTTAGCATCACCCGCTGTTGCGTGGACTTCGACATATACCTGCGAGTAAAGCGATATATATCTTTGCACGATGTAACAATACTTGGCCTGATAAACATTGCGATCCGGGTTTTGCTGCTCCTATTGCTAGTTTCTGCATCGATATCCAAAAAACAAGGGGAGGGTTTCTGCTTCAAAAACTAGTGTGAGTAATTTGCTTATTACTTATTTTCACTCTTACAGATGCTACTTAAGCTTTCTATAAAATAAACGAATAGTTATGATCTTTAGAAGTAGATAGGCATTTAGTTTTCATTTTGATTTCTATAACTCTCGGAGATAGAAAAATAAGATTACTATCTTACATTAAATACTATTATCTATGTTTTGGAGTTGAAATTGATTGGAACCTGTTTCATGTGCATAAAGCTTATAAAATTGACCAGGGATGTGCAAAATTGGGAGATGAGACCGCGACGTGGTAGAGATGATGGTGTCGGAATAAGCATTACGAGATAGCACTGGCGTCATTGGTTGTTGCTATAGCATGGGAGTTGGCGAACGATGTAGGCGCATAGGTAGTGGCTGCAGTGATGGCTGATGCTAGAAGGCAACAGCCTTGGGTGGAGCTGTTGACACATGGAAGCGACATGCATGTAGAAAGGCTAGAGAGCAGTGGCTGTCGACAACATCAACTTAAAGCTGAGTTTATATTCTTCAATTCTTAGAATGGGTGAGTTTTATACTCATCACTATATTTACTTCCTCTTGCATCCTATAAAATCGGTGAGTTTGTACCAGTTGACATTGTGTTTAGTAATTAATGAACAGTATTAGAATAGATATAAAGCCAAATCATGAAGTTAAGAAGGATGACTCAAAATAGGTTTGCTTTTCGATTTATGTACAAGTAGGAAAGGGTAGCATAAATAATTTTTTCCTGCTTTGTTCGTTTCTTGAAATTTGATTGTTTAATCATATCAACTTTGTATCACAGCAATTGCCCTTTAGATTTTTAGGCTCATGTACTGAACAATAACTTTCTGTTTCATATAAGTTTTGTTCATTTAGATGATAAAAATAATAATTTCTTTGACTACATAATGTACTTCGGTTAAATTGGATGTGTGAAATCGCACTCAAGTGAGAATACCTTTATATTTTGGACTTTGGTATGTTTATTAACAATAGTCTATCAAATTTGATTTTTTTGTCTTTATAGATGATAAATTGATATCCAAAGTATATGGAACTTTGTATAGTTAAACAACTTATGTTTTAAATTATTGCTTGAGATGAACAACATGGAATATTTGTGATATCATATTAGGAAATGGAAGTTTCATAGCATAATATTTTGCATCCTCTCTTCATAATGATGGACACAACGAACAACCACTTTTAGAAGAACCTTCAACATTTCGTAACCTTGTCCGTCAGAGGAAAACTAAGAACACATTGGATGTTGCCTTCTAAGATAGACATCTCTTGTGAGGAAAACAATTTCTAGGCATGTTTATGTCCACACAGTCACATGTGTGCACTATTTAATTATTGTATAGTGTTTGCTTACACATCTCGAATATATATATGATTTTGTGCAATAAACTGATCTATAATAATTTGTTTATGTCATTGAAAAATCTGGTTCAACTAACAGAGATATTCACTTTCACTCAAGACGATTGATTGTTGAAGGTACTTTTATACTCGACTATTGCTCAGCGATATATATCTAGTTTTGTTCATTCATACTCATTAAATGTAACTATGAACTGCTTTTTAGATTGTACTGTAATTCATCACCAATTATTTCACTACTTTGAATGAATTTTCTTCTAAGAATATTAAAGTCATTGATTCTACATAGATTAATGTGGAAAATGACGACATCAAAGTTAGTGATAGTGAAGAGGAAGCTTATGCTATAGAACCTTGTAAAAATAATGCCAGCGATATAGATTCGGATGAAGAACAAAGATGGTGAATACAGATATTTGTCATAAGAAATTTTATTATATCTTATTTGATTTAATGGTTGTTTTTTATTCACAAGAAACTATATATAGACAAATACGATGAGCAATTCTTAAAAATGATAAATCGAGCGTACGAACAGTACATAAGTAAAAAAAGAGTTACCAATTGGTGCAAGTATGTGAAGCAAGCTCGTTTTAATTGCCAGGTTGAGTTGTTTGAGGTATATTGATGATACCATCTTTGTAAAATTTAAATTGGTGTATCATAAAATATTTTATTTCTAAATGCATTACTTTAATTGTCAAAGTAGGATAACATGGACTAGCTTAGTGAAATAAATTGGGATTTCTCAAACTTAGAGATATGTTATACTTATATAAATATATTAATGCATAATAGTAAATTTGGATACATAGCACTGCTTCAATTGTGTGCTGTCAATTGTTGGTTAACAGAAAGCTTTTGAAAGAGTGGACTATTTTATGGGAAGATAGGTTACTTATTCAGTTGCATTGAACATTAGTAATTTGCTGCCCATTCCATATTTTAACAATGTTATTTTGTTATTGTAATTTTAAGTAGTTGTTTTCTTAATAAAATAAATTCATTCCAAAAGTAGATTTGTTACTATTGCCCATAAAGTGTGAAAAAATATATATTGCTTAAATAGCATATTTGATTATACTCAAAATTAGTCCATAATAATGGCATAAAGCTTATAAAATTGCGCATGTTTGGGTTGCTTGTGTATGAAGAAATGGAGTTTGTCTATGTTGATAGTTATGTTTTATGGGTACAAATATTAGTCTATACTGTATGTTCTTCATACGTGTTATGCATTTATAAGTCAATAATAATGGCAAAGTATTGCAGTGAAAATCGAGGAACAAAATGTTGGCTCTTTACATGGTTTGCCATTTAGTTATGCTTTGTATGTATGTGTAGCTAAAAATAGTTGGCAACAAGAAATAAATTCTTCAGAGTTTTCAGTTTTGTATTCTTGAATTAGTCTTTCGTCATTTGGATTGTCAATAAGTTTGAGGCACAGTGCGTTGTTGTGCTCCCCAATACAATGTTTCACTCTCATACAATGTTGTTACAACACTTTACCATTCACTTCAGATATGGATTAATCTCCCCTCGCTTGCTTGCCCATACATTATTCCCAAATGATCAAAATATCCTCTTCTGCTATTACATTACAATTAGATAATGGATGAATTCATGGATATTGAATAACAATCCACTTCAATCCATATTCCAAGTTTTTATGGTCTCGACAACATCCTTTTACGTTCTAAGGTTCACTGCAAACGAGGTTCCGATGCAATCAGATCTCAATTCTATAGGTTCTGATTTCCAGTATTGCTTGACACATTCAACTACCTCAATTCATTTACTTCACTCGACCATTCAACTTTGCCACTATGCTTGACTTTCATTCATCGATGTGGTTACTAAAATTGTTATTTTAGTTGACCAGAAGGCATCTTTAGCCTTTCATACAGCAGCAGACGGGTTTGCAACTTATTATAATTTCAATCTGTCTCTAGCATATTTGGCAACCAAGTTGTCGTGTTTTAGTTCAATGCTTTAGTTCATCATAAATGCAGTCCTTCATTTGCATTTCGTTTCAATTCATCTGCCTCATTGCCTTGTTCTTGTTCAGTTCAGACCAGCCTCATTCATGATGTTCGTGTTAGTGTACTGCATTTCATTGCATTGTCTTGTCATATTCTTTTCCTTGGTACTCACATCTCCTGTCCAGCCACACAATCGGTTGTATTCAACAAACATTGAGCAGCTTACGTTCCGTAGTACCCAGCTTATACATCAGCTTACAAACATGTTCTTTTGTTGTACACAACACTTCTGTCCTGCACAACGATATTTGATTGTGAAAAAAAAAAAAGGAAAAAGGAATCTTTTGCAAAGTAAACTCTTTGGAAATTTTTTCGAAATTCTAGCATTTAAAGCATGATCAATTTTTAGATTTTTGATGCTCTTATTACTGAACCAGAAGCTGAATGATCACTGCAAGATTCTGATGCACTATGCCAACTTATAAGCTGTATGTTCAATACTAAGATTTGATTGGTGTAGATGCGAATGGTTTTTAGTTCAATTGCAAAAAGCAATATGTTATGTGCTTTGATTAGTCTATTGTGACGGTTTTTATAAAGAACCGTAGCAAAAAAAGGCTAGTTGCGTCGGTTGTAATAAACAACCATAGCACATGCCATACTTTTGAAGCCAAATGCTAGTCTATTGTGATGGTTGTTATGAAGAACCGTAACAAAAAATAGGTCTATTGTGACGGTTGTTATAAACAACCGTAGCAAAAAGTCGTTGTTTGCGACGGTATAGAAACCATCGTAATTGGTTTATAACTATTGTGACGTCTGCATTTGCAATGGTTGTTAAACTATCACAACACGAGGTAAACAACTGACACAAATGACATATTGTGTAGTAGTGCCAATTCCCGCATCTGCGGTTTACTGATTTGAGAGGATGCATAAGACAATCATCACTACTTTATATGCCAGAGGAACTGATGAACAAATGGCACAACCACCCACGTTGTGGTAATGATTCGTTCGCCCATGATGCTTTCCATCCACCCAGCTGGATGGGGCTTTAGTACAAAGATGGGCACGATTACCCGTGAAGAAATCTAAAATCTGACATCCGTAATGCTACTCCATGAGAATGCATGAGCCAATCGATGCACCATTCCATGCTGGGGATACCACCACATAAATAGCACGATCACCTACACCTTGGTCCTAATTCCTACGTCCATGTTGCACAACTCTACGAGGATGCATGAGCCAATAAACACTCCCATCTATGCCAAAGGCCTCGATGAACAGATGGTGATCTCTCACGCCAGGATTACAATTTGCTCGCCTCCTAAATAGTGGACTTAGCAATCTCTGACATAAACCTTTCCTCGAACCTCCTCCTGAACTCAGCCCAGGTCATATTCTCCTCGTTGACTCTAACTGTCACATTGTTCCATCAGTACAGTACCGCCCCTTGTAGTTGTCTGGTGGCGAGTCTCCTTTTCTGCTCATCGTTGAGCCCTAAGTTAGCAAAATTCCTCTCGTAATGAAGTAGCCAATTCTCTACTTCGATTGCGTCTTCAATACCAATAAACGGATTTCCTCCTAGCCGAGCATAATCTCTACTCAGAATAGCATAGTTATTCACGACTGGAGCTTCTTAGTTCCCTCCTCCAGCATTTCCTCCAATTTCTCCAGCATCAATTACCACCTACATCATGTTGACAAAGAACTGATACATTGCTCCCATGTCCACTTGCGGGACTCCAGCGCCCACATGTGCAGCTTGTGTTGACCTTGGTTCCTCCTCGTATTTGGTCTAATATTTCCATTTGTTGTGGTGCTTCCTCCATCAAGGTTAATTCTTCCACTTCTAGCATCAATATATACATTCGAGCCTCCGTAAGATACAGAAGAATAACCTAAGGAAGATAGGAGAATGGAGATATATCGTATACTTATATATAGCAAATACAAGTACGTTACTATAGCATTATAATATACCCCAATATTTTCTCTAATTCCTTAGGATTATGTTTTCAAATTCATTTTAAGTTTAATTTTTTCATAAACCTATGATCTGATACCAAGTTGTAACATCCCCTACTTGGGGCCCAAAGCTAAGCGCTATCAATGCTGCAGTCATTAACAGTATTAACTTCCAACGATAAAATACGGTAATGTTAATTGTATCCATAATATCAGAAGCACATGAATATGAAACAAAATCGCAGATTTCAAAAAACAACTTTTTTGATTACATTTCACAAAACATGTTTCATATTCTATTACAGAATCCCACTGTTTCTCAGGTTCAGATCAAATATAATTATTACATAAATACGCAAAGAGTGATATATGAAGATGCCCCCTTGGATGATCAGAGTACTATATAGATATAAACTATCTTAATACATCACAGGGGAATAAACAAAAACAGCAACTCCTAAATATAATTAACATTTATGTTCCTCTCCGGAAGCATTATTCACCCTCGTACTAAACCTGTAAACCCAAACACTTAATCTACTTAAATTACTTTTGAGCACCTGAGGGTTTAAAGGAAAAACATAAACTTCGAGTCAGACATAAAGCCTATTATTAATAATACAATTACATGTTCGACACACATGGGCATAGTACCCTTCTTGTCACAATTGTAATAGACCACTTCTGCCTTTCCCTTCTTAGCAGGTACACCCTTCTGAGCTCCTTTTTTATGGTAAAATTTTCTCTTCTGACTCTGCCCTCCTTGAGCTTCCTTAGTGTAACACCCCTATTTGGAAGCCCAATGCTAACCGCTATAGATGCTGTAGTCATCCAAAGTATTAACTTCCGGTGGCCAAATGCGGTAATGTTAATGGTATCCACAATATCATAAGCAATTGAATATGAAATAAAATCATTACATGTTAAAACACTTTTCTGATTACATTCCAAAACAACATTTCATATCCAAGTTACATAATCCCATATGTTTTCCCAGGTTTAGATCAAATATATGTATTACATATATACACCAAGATCGACATATGAAGATGCCCCTTAGATGACCAGAGTACTAAATAGTCATAACAGACTTAATACAACACAACGGAAATAAAAACATAACAACACCTACATAGCTAACTTCGGCCTCTCGCTCGTCTTTGGAAGCTTTATTCATCCACTTACTAAAACTTGAAAATACTCAATCCTCCGTCTACTCAAATCAATTTTGAGCACCCGAGAGTTTAGGGGGAAAACATAAACATCGAGTCAGACATAAAGTCTGGTTGGAATAATACTATACATCTCGGTTATTTGATATTAAGTGAAACCACGCCACTTAGCAAAACAGGTTTCCCCTTACTAAAATCCTTTTAAAACGTATCTTTAGCAAATCTTAATCCTATAACCAAAACTGGTTAAAACGATATAACAATATCATGTAAGCATACGAACACTATTGTTTTGTTTGGCTAACTAACATTTGGCTGACTCGGGCCTACTAGACAAAATAAATAAATAATCTTACTTTTGTTAGATACTCTTCTTTCAGACGATCTATCCCTAACTTAATTCTCCCAAAAACAACTGATCCTAATGGTTTTGCGGCTCACCAATAACCTATCCTCGCTCTGTACATTCCTTTCTATGTGTAACAATATTTTAGTCTTACCTATAACAAAGCTCTATTGTGATAATCCGGATTTTTGGACATAAGATAATTTGAAAATTTCTGATTTAACTATTAAAATATACTGATTTAACAAATAAGTGTGATAATCTCCTTTGTAAATTATTTAAAATTGGCAAGATTGTTATTTTCAAACAATAATAATAATGTGTTGTTTATATATATCATATAGATTTTAAATAGTATTATTATTTACAAATTGAATTTGTGTTTGTTTAAATATATATTTGAGTTAATTTTAAATTGGATTTTAAAATTGAAATTGAATTTGAACTTGAATTTGAATTTGGATTTAAATTTGAAATTCAAAGGATATATATATATATATGTATATCTTAATTTTATTCTGGATTTAAAAATATGTTATATATGATTTAGAAGGTGGTTGTTTTATATTATTTTCTTCTAAAGGATTTCATTTATATAAATTAAGATATACATTTATTAATTTAGGAAATTAATTTTAAAAGCTTTTAAAACCATTTAAAAAGTAATATATTCATGCAAAATTTACAAGTGTTTATGTATAAATCTTTCTAATTACAAGTGTGAGGTGATTTATTAATAAAAATGACAAGTGTTAGATTTTAAGACAAGTGCTACTATTATTTTTCATTTTCTTTTATTTTTATTAAATCCTAATTTAAGTCTATAAAAAATATACATATCTTTTCTCTTCATTTCTTTCTTTTTTTCAATCTACATATTCAAAAGAAAGGAAAAGTCTGTCACAAAGTTCAGTAAAAATATCCAACAAAGGAAAACTTTTTCTCAAAGTCAAATCTGAAAACAAAAGTAAGGTCTAGATGTAAGAAAATCGAAATCTACTCAAGCAACAAGGATCAGTTCAGATTTAAATTTGCAAACAAGCATTCAGATCAAAATCAAATTACAAATTCCGAAAAAGAGAAAATATAATAGCTATGTCCTCTATTTACATAAAAAGGTGAGTAACCACTACTTTAGAAAGTATCAACCTGTTCTCTGTTTCATTGATACAGAGGGATAAAACTCATAAAGTCCGAAATATCTAGAATTTCCATGTGATGAATGCTTGAAGTATGATATGAATTTTGTTATGAATGATGTTAAAATTATTTTTTTTATTTATATATGTGATCAGGTCTGAAAAGGCTAAGCAAGCCTCTGTTGAAAACATTACAAGTTTGAAAAACCTGATTCAAAAATTTTAATCTTCCACTTAAGTGATCTTTAGGCTTTGATCCCTGAAATAAAAATGTTTGTAGGTGAGTAAACATCATTTTTAAAATTGATTCAAGTAAAATTATTTTGTAAATATTTCAGAAATAAAATACTTCAGTGAAGGACAAATCAATGCCAGAATTTGATTATCAAATTATCATATTTTAAGTGTATAATTGAATTCGACTTCGAAATCTAGGATTTTTAAAAATAAAACTATGATTTTTAGACTAGTATTTAGCGAGATATTGCGAGATGATTAGTTTTGGGTTAACTGTAGATTGTCGCCGATCGAAGTCGATCTGTAACTCGTGGTTCATGTCAGAGGTGGTTCGTGGAACGAGGATGGTGGGAAAAATAGTCTAGTATTTTCTGGAACGTCGTGGTGCGAGGGCAATGTCAACTAGGGTTTAGGTTGAGTTGAAGTCATGGTTGTTCTCGAAGGGATTTCGACACCGATGTTGTTTTGAGTTGGGTCGAAGCAATGGGAAAGGGAACGAGGAACATTGGTAGAGGTCCAGGTACTTGGCCGTGGCCTCCAGTGGACGGAGATGGAACATTGGTAGACGTTCGATTCTTCGATTTTTTTCTATGATGTGGATCGAGTTTTTGGGAATTCGATGGGATTGTGAGTCGTCAACAACTTGTTGATGCCGGTAGGGTCGATCAGATCTACTTTGAACTCACGTGCACGTGCATGATGATGTTCTGGTGTATGTCAGTAGGAAGATGGGAAGAATCACTGAGTTTTAAAGAATGGAAGAAGGAAGGGAAAGGAGAGGGAATCAGATTTGTCTCGGGGTTGCTGTGTAGTGGCACGAGTGGGGCATCGAGTTTTTGCGCAAGAGTTTGCTTGATACCAGTTTTTAAATTTAAACTAAGATAAGTTAAAGGAAAAGAGGGAGAGAAGGGGAGTCTCGGGTCTGGACTCGAGTGCCAACCGGGTTAAACCCGAAGTGAAGGATTTATAACAGTTTGAAAATTTAAATAAAGCAAGATTTTGAAAATTTAAAATAAATCAAGTTTAAGCCTTTTTCTTAATCAATTTTCTTTTTATATAAATAATGTTTTATTTAAATAATTGGTTTAAGGAAGTTGAATGATTTATGTTACATATATAAATTAAGTAGTGTATTAAGTTTATTTTAAACTTAATTTGAATATGTAATTAAGTTAATTAAAGGGGTAACATATTTTTATATCATATGTTAGTGATAAGTGATTACAAGATTTATTTAATAAGATCTTAATAATGATTTATAAATTAATAAAGATAAAGTGTTATCTTAAAGTTAATTAAGGTCATGGATAATTAATGATTAATTTAATTAATGATTAATTTAATTAATGAAGTAATTAATAAAAGAGAAATTAATTAATGAATAAGGATTTATTAATAAATAATTTAAGGGTTATAAATTTATTTAATTAGAGAATTATTTTATTGGTAATTAGAAATTAACTTAATTAATTAATTAGAGGTTAATTAATTAGTAATAAAGGATTAATTAATTTGTAATCAGAATTTTCAAATTTAAAATTTAGGATTAATTAATTTTTGATTAAGGATTAGTTAATTAATAATTAAAGAATAATTAATTATAGATTAAAGATTAATTAATTTGTAATGTAATTTAAGAATTATTAATTAATTCTTATAGTTGTAATTAATTAATGACTAATTAGGCAGGTTAGGCAATTAATTATGAGTATGTGATTAATAGAACTTGCTTATGGATGATAGATTGTATAAAATGTCTGGATAGATATTTATTGTTTGATAATCTATAATATTCTATGAGGTAATATGCCTTGTATATAGCTGTGATAAAAGTGTATGTGTGGTGAATATTGTATGAATCCAATATTTTGGATTGAATTAAAATTGTTTAACCTTAAGAACAACTTGAATTAAAAATGACATTGAATTCAAAAGAGACCGGGGTCGGGTATTAGTAAATACTCGAAACCACTTCGAGTTGAAATCTACTATAATTCTTTATACATTTGATATGTGAAATTATAGGTTGGAAAGGAATAACTTAAGTTAACTGGACCATTGAAAGTAAGTAAGGGTACTTAGTGATTGATTTGTGAATATAAGTTTCGACTATAACAAGTTATGAACTTGTAGTGAAGTATGAGTTACCCCGGGTTTTTAAATAAGTTACATATATTAGTATTTCATGTTGGATGGGTTTACTCACGTTGGTTTCCAACCTGACCCGAGTGTTACTTTGATGTAATGCTGGGGTCAGATCGAGTATTACAGATTTTCAGGTAAGGTCGTTCTGGAGCTTAGGAGGCGAGCTGGATGGCAAAAACGTATGGAGAGTTTCCGCTGTGATATGTTATTGTATATCTGGGACATGTGATTTTAACTGTCCAGTGTTTGTGTAAATGTTGTAACTCTGATGTCTTGTATTATATGTAATTTAACTGATATAGCTTCTTTATAAATTATATGATATTATATTTTGATCCGCTGCGAATGTGAGATTCCGTGTCTTGTTTCCGTTTTTTTCTTCTACCTCTTTTCTTCTTTTCCTGACTATCTGGAATTTTAAGGATCGAAAATTCCAGGTTGTTACATTTGGTATCAGAGCTGAAGGTTAAGCGAGAACTTTGGCCCTGGTAGGTGTACTCATTAAGGATAGGGTCAGTGGTACCCTAGGATGAGTTGAGTGTAATTATATACGTATGAAAGCGTACTTGTTATTTTCTTATATAAAGATTTAAAATGGTTTTGAAACTAAACGATTCTTATACAAGCTTATATTTTAATATATAAAGCAAATCATTTTCTAATTATGGTATATAAAGAAAATTGGTTGTTGGATATTGAAATTGGATAAGAATTAAGAGAAGAATGTATTTCCAAATAAGGATTAAATAAGATAAACTAGAAACGAAATCAAACCAGATGATAAATCCTGAAATTTGTAGGGATATTTTTCAGTAAATTGTAAGATAATGTAGTGAATTGGTTTTCAAATATGGCCATCTTGGTTATTATCGTAAATTAGTTAATTGTATCTAATAATGATAAAGCAAATTGAAATGTTTTAAGGATGTAACAATTTAGATGAAAAGGAGTTATAAATGAAAAAGGATTTAAATTGTGAAGTTTTAAGTTCAGAAAAGAATTTGAAATTGTTTTCAGAATGTTAAAAGAAGTGATGAGTAATACTATTCAGTCTATTTTTGAATATAATCTTATTTTAAAAATAATAAGAAGTTGTTTGAAATTTTTAAAGGAATTTGCTTTGAATTAAAACCAAAGGTGGTTTAAATTTTAAAATGTGGCCTGGTGGGCTAAGAAATAAATATGTTTATCTGTAGATATACATAATATCAAAGACGATTTAAAATAAACTCTGAAGTGTTGTGTTTTGATTTTCCCTGAAAGTGTGATGTAAAAACCCATAGTGGAATAAGTCTTTGAACTTATATGTAAGGAAGAATATTGATAGAAATTTGAAATTTAAGTGGAAATTCAAATTTGAATAATGTTGACTGGAGTAAATTGAATTGAATTTAACTTAGAAGAAGTTAAATAAGTTTGGATGAACAACCTGATTTGGAAATTTCAAGATGAAATTGAGATTTAACTTGGGAAGTTAAATGATTGAATTGAATGGGGAGTTTGTGTGATCTCAAAATGGGTTTGAGATCTGGAAATTGAAAATGGATGGATGTTTTAAATAATTTGGATGATATCATCCTGTTGTTATTAATAATATTTGAACTGTGAATTGGATTTGTTTAAATGAATGAAGAAATGGATTGTGGTAATATGTCCATTGTTGAGATGAATGGAAAATAAAATTTTAATTTGAAATTAAGGATATGGAATCACTTTGAACTTAAGATTTGAATGATTAAGATAAAATTTCAAATGAAATTTCTAAGGTTTGGTTTCAAAATTAAATTATGGTTATAAATTGAATTTCAAAGGTTTAATTATTTAAAAAGGATTTGAATTATTATTTGAACTTTGAAACAGGTTAAGTAAAAATAATTTAAAAAGGGAATTTGGATTCAGAATTAAATGGTTTAAAGATATAAGTTGATTTGATTTAAAGGATTAAATCAACATTTAAAAATTTAACTCGAATTTATATAATTCGGGATGGTTTAAAATTGAAATTTGAATTGGATTAGTTCAAATTGAATTTGATTTGAATTAATTGGAATTGTGATTGAAGGTGTATAAGTTTAAAAAAATTCAAATGGAAAATTTGAATTGGTTTGATTTGAAATGAAATTGAAGTTGAATGAGTTCAAATTCAAATAGGAATTGGGATTAATTCAACAGGAATTGAAATGATTTAAAATTGAAGTGGGTTCAATTTGAAATTAGTCCAAATTTTTTTGAATAATTTGGAACTGTGATTAAATCTGAATAGGTTTAAAATTCAAATGGTAATTGATTTGATTTTGGGATAGAAATAGAAGTTAATTCAATCAATTTAAATAGAAATGAAAATTTAAATTGAATAGAAAGGAATGGAGATTTGGAATTGAACAGTTTGGCTCTGGACTATTTTCAAATAAATTATTTTAATATAAACTGTTTTAAATCTATTTTCCTAACTATTTACTATACAACTTCTCTTTTTAAAACCCAAAACTATCTTACTTATTTTACAACTACTTTTGGAACTATTTAACTATTTTACAACTGTTTTATAAACTAATTACTATTTTTCAACTACTTTATAACTAATTACTATTTCACAACTATTTTGCAATTATTTAACTATTTTATAGCTATTTGACTATTTTCCAACTATTTTACAATTTACTTAACTATTTTGTAATTATTTTACAACTAATAATTATTTTTCATCTACTTTTAACTTTTCAAATTATTTTCTAATTTTAAGATGGTCACCACTATTTATGATTAATTACCAACTGAGATAAAGATTGAAGTGATAATTCAAATGGAATTGAAACAATTATGAATAATTGGATAGAAATTTAAGTGAGTATGAATAGAAAGGAGAAATTGATTTAGCTAATAATCAATGGAGATAAATATATAGGATATACGTATATTATTCTATTCGCATACTGATTTGATCCAAATTCGAGCACAATATTTCATGATAATATATCGATCCAAGTTGGGATTTTTCACTCGATTTCCGATTGCGAACCTGGATATGGATTGTTGATTAGTTCTGGGTATTCTCTATCATAGTTATGGCTATGCAAGGAGAATGACGGTTTCTAATCAAAAAACCAGATCTGAATCCGCACTAGGAAGTCGGGTGGACGATACTAGTTCGGAAGGGAAATTGTGTGATCAAGTGAACGATCGGATTGATATTGCGAAAGAATGATATGTGTAAATCGTACGGGTTTGAATGAAATTTATATTGAAAAATTTGTGGATTAGAAATGTAAAATGGTTTTTGAAATGAAGAGTATATTTTGTGAAATATGTGATGAAGTAAAATGGAAAATGGATATTTCTATGACTAATGTTCACTTTATGAAGAAGAGTAATGAGTAATCAAAATTGAATATTTGATTTGGAATAAACAAAGTTATATATCTTTAAGATAAATCTCCCCTTGTTGAATCTATTGCTAGAAGAAAAGGGTTTTTGAAAGTATTTGAAGTATAAAAAGGGAATTTATACAAGTTTGAAGCGATCCAAAGATTTTTAAAAGCTATATATATATATATATATATATATATATATATATATATAAAGGATCTTATGAGAATGATTTTAAGAAAAGGTTTTTGGAACCTTTGGATATGGAAAGGCTTTTGATTTTTGAGAGAAATCAATTTTGGAAAATTTGGAAAGCCTAGTTTGAAAATTATCGATTTTGGGATAATCAATTTTGAGAAAAAGAGATTTATATGGGATTCATACTAGGTGTATGATTTGGAAGATACTATATGTGTATAGTATAAAGTGTTTTGAAAATGGCTCTAGAGAAAAAGGCGCTCCCTTGAAATGAACTTCTCAGGAGTGCCAAAGATTGGTACTGCCTTGAGCCTCAAAAAGGGGAGGCTCTATAGTGGATCCTGTGAGGAAATCCGGACAAACTGAAGTTCTTGAGGATTATTGGGTAGCGTAAGCAAAGGCGCTGATGCCTACAGAGGCATTTGGTTTATGCTGTGACAACATTATAACTCGATGTCGCTGCGATCTACTGTGGACCATAGTGGAAATCGTGTGGAGGTGAGTGTCAACGGTCTACATTTGATTTTGCCGAGAAAGCAACGTAACATCGGTAGACTGCGATCTATGGTCGAGTGGAGTGGAGAAGTTTCATTCTTTTGGCAACGAAATTCGAGGGCGCTGATGCCTACAGTTATATGGGTTTTTGTTGTGATAGCAACGTAACCTCAGTTGTAACTTCGATCTGTAGCGGGTTCTATGGCGTAATCGAGGGGCGTGGAGTGCGTACAGTTATCTATGGAAATTTCCGAGATGGCAAAGTAACCATCGGGTTAACTGCGACCATGGATGGGGGTGATGATTTCCAGAGCATTCTCACCAAAGAGGTTTTCTCTATTTTCAAAAACGTTTTCTATATTTTTCAACAAAATGTTTTCCATGTATTTTCACTAGGTGTTGAAAATGTGTCTGCTAAGTACTTATAGGTTTTCAATCGTACGCCTGATCAACGTATGATCGAATTTTTATAAGAATAAGGATGGACTGGTTGAAACATCAAGTTATAAAAAGTATTTTTATAAAAACTATTTTGTAATATTATGTAGATTTTAAAAGTGTTTTAAAAATGATCAAAGAAAATTTATCTGATTTTAAGTACTGAATAAATTCTGGTTTCATTCCTTTTCGAGGACGAAAAGATTCAAAGGGGGGAGGAATATGATAACCCGGATTTTTTGACATAAGATAATTTGAAATTTTCTGATTTAACTATTGAAATATACTGATTTAACCAATAAATGTGATAATCTCCTTTGTAAATTATTTAAAATTGGCAAGATTGTTATTTTCAAACAATAATAATGTGTTGTTTATATATATCATATAGATTTTAAATAGTATTATTATTACAAATTGAATTTGTGTTTGTTTAAATATATATTTGAGTTAATTTTAAATTAGATTTTAAAATTGAATTTGAATTTGGATTTAAATTTGAAATTCAAAGGATATATATATTAATTTTATTCTGGATTTAAAAATATGTTATATATGATTTAGAAGGTGGTTGTTTTATATTATTTTCTTCTAAGGGATTTCAATTATATAAATTAAGATATGCATTTATTAATTTAGGAAATTAATTTTAAAAGCTTTTTCAACCATTTAAAAAGTAATATATTCATGCAAAATTTACAAATGTTTATGTATAAATCTTTCTAATTACAAGTGTAAGGTGATTTATTAATAAAAATGACAAGTGTTAGATTTTAAGACAAGTGTCACTATTATTTTTCATTTTCTTTTATTTTTATTAAATCCTAATTTAAGTCTATAATATATATATATATATGTATATATATATACACACATCTTTTCTCTTCATTTCTTTCTTTTTTCTGTCTACATATTCAAAAGAAAAGAAAAGTCTGTAACAAAGTTCATAAAAATAACCAGCAAAGGAAAACTTTTTCTCTAACTCAAATCTGAAAACAAAAGTAAGGTCTAGATGTAAGCAAATCGAAATCAACTCAAGCAACAAGGATCAGTTCAGATTCAAATTTGCAAACAAGCATTCAGATCAAAATCAAATTACAAAGTCCTGAAAAGAGAAAATATAATAGTGTTGTCCTCTATTTACATAAATAGGTGAATAACCACTACTTTAGAAAGTATCAACATGTTCTCTATTTTATTGATACAGAGGGATAAAACTCATAAAGTCCGAAATATCTAGAATTTCCATGTGATGAATGCTTGAAGTATGATATGAATTTTGTTATGAATGATGTTAAAATTATTTTTTTATTTGTATATGTGATCAGGTCTGAAAAGGCTAAGCAAGCCTCTGTTGAAAACATTACAAGTTTGAAAAACCTGATTCTAAATTTTTAATCTTCCACTTAAGTGATCTTTAGGCTTTGATCCCTGAAATAAAAATGTTTGTAGGTGAGTAAACATCATTTTTAAAATTGATTCAAGTAAAATTATTTTGTAAATATTTCAGAATAAAATACTTCAGTGAAGGACAAATCAATGTCAAAATTTGATTATCAAATTATCATATTTTGAGTGTATAATTGAATTCGACTTCGAAATCTAGGATTTATAAAAATAAACTATGATTTTTAGACTAGTATTTAGTGAGATATTGCGAGATGATTAGTTTTGGGTTAACTGTAGATTGTCGCCGATCGAAGTCGATCTGTAACTCGTGGTTCATGTCAGAGGTGGTTCGTGGAATGAGGATGGTGAGAAAAATAGTCTAGTATATTCTGAAACGTCGTGGTGAGAGGGAGATGTCAATCTAGGGTTTAGGTTGAGTTGAAGTCATGGTTGTTCTCGAGGGGATTTCGACACCGATGTTGTTTTGAGTTGGGTCGAAGCAATGGGAAAGGGAACGAGAAACATTGGTAGAGGTTCAGGTACTTGGCCGTGGCCTCCAGTGGACGGAGAAGGAAGATTGAGGTGATTGATGATCGGCGTTTTAGCCTGTAGACGTTCGATTCTTCGATTTTGTTCTGTGATGTGGATCGAGTTTCTGGCGATGGGATCGCAATGATCGCCAACGACTTGTAGATGCCGGTAGGGTCGATCAGATCGACGTTGAACTCGCGTGCACATGCACGATGATGTTCCGGTGCATGTCAGTAGGAAGATGGGAAGAATCGCTGAGTTTTAAAGAATAGAAGAAGGAAGTGAAAGAAGAGGGAATCAGATTTGTCTCGAGGTTGCTGTGTAGTGGCACGATGGGGCATCGAGTTTTTGCGTGAGAGTTTGCTTGATACCAATTTTTAAATTTAAACTAAGATAAGTTAAAGGAAAAGAGAGAGAGAAAAGGGGAGTCTTGGGTCTGGACTCGAGTACGAACCGGGTTAAACCCAAAGTGAAGGATTTATAACAGTTTGAAAATTTAAATAAAAGCAAGATTTTGAAAATTTAAAATAAATCAAGTTTAAGCCTTTTTCTTAATCAATTTTCTTTTTATATAAATAATATTTTATTTAAATAATTGGTTTAAGCAAGTTGAATGATTTATGTTACATATATAAATTAAGTAGAGTATTAAGTTTGTTTTAAACTTAATTTGAATATGTAATTAAGTTTATTAAAGAGGTAATATATTTTTATATCATATGCTAATGAAAAGTGATTTCAAGATTTATTTAGTAAGATCTTAATCATGATTTATAAATTAATAAAGATAAAGTGTTATCTTAAAGTTACTTAAGGTCATAGATAATTAATGATTAATTTAATTAATGAAGTAATTAATGAAAGAGAAATTAACTAATGATTGAGGATTTATTAATAAATAATTTAAGGGTTATAAATTTATTTAATTAGAGATTTATTTTATTGGTAATTAGAAAACTTAATAAATTAATTAGAGGTTAATTAATTAAGTAATAAGGGATTAATTAATTTGTAATCAAAAAATTTTAAATTGAAAATTTAGGATTAATTAATTTTTGATTAAGGATTAGTTAATTAATAATTAAAGAATAGTTAATTAGAAATTAAAGATTAATTAATTTGTAAAGTAATTTGAGAATGATTAATTAATTCTTATAGTTGTAATTAATTAATGGCTAATTAGGCATGTTAGGCAATTAATTATGAGTATGTGATTAATAGAACTTGTTATGGATGATAGATTGTATGAAATGTGTGGATAGATATTTTGTTTGATAATCTATAATATTCTGCGAGGTAATATGCCTTGTATATAGCTCTGATGGAAGTGTATCTGTGGTGAATACCGTGTGAATCCAATATTATGGATTGAATTAAAATTGTTTAAACTTAAGAAAAACTTGAATTAAAAATGACTTTGAATTCGAAAGAGACCGGGGTCGGGTATCAGTAAATACCCGAAACCACTTCGAGTTGAAATCTACTGTAATTCTTTATAGATTTGATATGTGAAATTAATAGGCTGGAAAGGAATAACTTAAGTTAGCTGGACCATCGAAACTAAGGGTACTTAGTGATTGATTTGTGAATATAAGTGTTGACTATAACAGGTTGTGAACTTGTAGTGAAGTATGAGTTACCCCGAGTTTTTAAATAAGTTACATATATTAGTATTTCATGTTGGATGGGTTTACTCACGCTGGTTTCTAGCCTGACCCGGGTGTTACTTTGATGTAATGCTCGGGTCAGACCGAGTATTACAGATTTTCAGGTAAGGTTATTCTGGAGCTCTGGAGGCGAGCTGGATGGCAGGAACGTATGGAGAGTTTCCGCTGTGATATGTTGTTGTATATTGGGACATGTGATTTTAACTATCCAGTGTTTGTGTAAATGTTGTAATCCGATGTCTTGCATTGTATGTAATTTAACCGATACAACTTCTTTATAAATTATATGGTATTATATTTTGATCCGCTGCGAATGTGAGATTCTGTGTCTTGTTTCATTTTTCTTCTTCTACCTCTTTTCTTCTTTTCTTGACTATCTGGAATTTTCGAGATCGAAAATTCCGGGTCGTTACACCTACGCACTGGTATTTTTGACTAAATTAGCTGGGAGATATAAGCTAATGTATAGGGTGCAACCCTATATCAATCCCATCTGGTATTCTAGTATTTGAGTCATTTTACTTAGGGTCACCTGCCCATAAAATTTTCCTTGAAAACATTTTCTCTTAAACTGATTTAAACCTTTAAATCATACTTTAAACAATGAAAATATACTTCTATGCTTTACTCAAATCACCTTGCCATCATATATATACTTTACACAAAACTTTGTTGATGAAAACATTTAGAACTTTGAAAGTACCCCTTTCAAATCTATTGAAAATACCCCTTTCGAAACCAAGTAACTACTTTGCTTTATAACCTTAGGCCGAAAGACCAAAACATACCTTTAGAAACCATTCTTAATAAATCTTTTGAAAACATTGAAAAACCTTTCTTTCGAAAGCTTTAAAACCTTAGACATTCTCTTATCAAGACACTATAAACATTGCCTTTCGAAAACATTGAAACTTTCCATTTAAAACTTTTCAAAAACCATTAGGGAACTAGCCCTTCGAAACCTTTGTCTTAAACCTTTTGAAAGCACTAAATCCTTTTCATAAAATCAAACCTTTCGAAAGCGTTTGGGTTCAAATAAAACATGTGGAATAACCTTTTGAAACCATTTAAAACCGTTTCTTTCGAAACCTTTGGGTTTAACTTTCAATAGAACAAAAGTGTCATAAAACAACTAAGTCGAAAGCACTCTTCCGAAAGCTATTCCCTAAGTAAAGAAGTGCCAGCGTCGAAACCAACCCTTAGAAAGCATTGGAGAAACAACTGAATTTAAAAAAAATAACCATTTCGAAACCATTTGCTTCAAAAGTATCAAAGCGGTAGCAAGTGGTTTGGATCCTCTTCGAAAGCATTTACTTAAAACGAAAGGCGCAACCTCTTTCAGAACCATTCCTTAAAATCATTTAACCAAGTAAAATGATATCTAAGTCGAAAGCATCCTTTTCGAAAGCAAAGAAGGCGCATTTTCTTTTAAAAACAAATTAAGGATTCGACCCCTTCCGATGCTAATTTAATCTAAAATTCGAGTGTGTAGGGCTTTGTCACAGGAAAGATTAAAATGAAGTCACACATAGAAAGGAGCAAACAAAGTGAGGATATGTTGTTAGTGAGCCTGCAAAACCATTAGGATCAGTTGGCCCTGGGAGAATTAAGTTAGGGACAGACCTTCGAAAGAAGAGTATCTAATAGAAGTTAGGTTATTTGTTTATTTTCTCTGGTAGGCCCAAGTCAGCCAAAGGTTAGTAGTTAGACAAACAAAACTATAGCATTCAATCAGATAGTCCATTTATTACGTGATTTAAATGCTTACATGATATTGTTATATTGTTTTAACCAGTTTTGGTTGCAGGATTAAGATTTGCAAAAGATATATATTAAAAGGATATTGGTGAAGGGAAACCCAACTGCTAAATGGCGTGGTCTCACTTAATATCAAATAACTGATATGTATATTATTTTTTACACCAGGTTTATGTCTGACTTGAAGTTTATGTTTTCCCCCTAAACTCTCGGGCGGTCAAAATTGTTTTGAGTAGGCTGAGGGTTGAGGATTTTCAAGTTTTAGTAGAAGGACAAATAAAGCTTCTGAAGATGAGCAGGAGGCTGAAGTTAGCTATGTAGGAGTTGTTATGTTTATTTCCTCTGACTTGTATTAAGTCTGTTATGACTATTTAGTACTCTAGTCATCTAAGGGGGCATCTTCATATGTCTCTCTTTGCGTATTTATGTAACGATCATATTTGATCTGAACCTGGGAAAACATTTGGGATTATGTAACTTGGATATGAAATGTTGTTTGGAAATGTAATCAGAAAAGTGTTTTTATCTGTAATGATTTTATTTCGCATTCAAGTGCTTCTGATATTGTTGATACCATTAACATACCACATTTGGTCATCGGAAGTTAATACTATGGATGACTACATTTGTACCTCTTAGCTCACCGGTATCAAATAGAACTCTAACTAACATTCCATGAATCAAAATCATAACTCCCAACACGACTTTTCCCCTCTCCTCTACTATCGGTTTTGATGTAGCTGGTTCAAATGCAAAAATCTTACCTTTCCCATCATTGGTTGGCTCCTTGCACTGGTTCTTATTGTGTCCAATCTGATCGCAAAACACTTTATCCCTTTCTTCTCATCGGCTTTCTTTCCCTTGTCTGTTTGGAACCCGTGGGCATAGTGTCCCTTCTTGCCACACTTGCAATAGAACACTTCTGCCTTTCCCTTTTTAGCAGCTTTACCCTTCTGAGCTCCTTTCTTGTGGAAAAACTTTCTCTTCTGACTCTACCCTCCTTGAGCTTCATTGGCCTTATTTATTTTATGGAAATCCTACATCTCTTCAGTCCTCAAGGCCATCTTAACAACAACATCACATGGATCCCTAACATGCAGTAACATGGCCTTAGCAAGCTCGGGCTTCAACCTCCTAATGAACTGCTCATTCCTCTTAATCACATTATCGATCGTAGCATAATCATATCTTCCTAGCTCCTCTAATCTCATCGCATACTTGGGCACATTCATATCATCCTACTCCAACTCGACAAACTTCCTAAGTAGAGTGGACTTAGCAATCTCTGACATAAACTTTTCCTCGGACATCCTCCTGAACTTAGCCCAAGTCATATTCACCTCATTGACTCCAACTATCACACTATTCAACCAATACAGTGTTGCACCCTGTAGCTGTCCAGAGGCGAGTCTCCTTTTCTGCTCATCATTGAGCTCCTAAGTTGGTGAAAATCCTTTGGAAATGAAGTAGCTGATTCTCTAATTTGATTGCATCTTTAGTACTAATAAAAAGCTTTCCTCCTAGCCGAGCATAATCTCTACTCAGAATAGCATAGTTATTCACCACCAGAACTTCTTAGTTCCCTCCTCCAGCATTTCCTCTAACTACTCCAGTATCAATTCCCGCCTGCATCATGTTGACAAAGAACTGATACATTTCTCCCATGTCCACTTAAGGGACTCCAGCGCCCACATTTGCTGCTTGTGCCTGACCTGAGTTCCTCCTCGTATTTGGTCTGGAATTTCCATTTGTTGAAGTGCTTCCCCCACCAAGGTTAACTCTTCCACTTCTAGCATCCATATCTGCATTCGAGCCTTCGTAAGATATAGAAGAATAGCCTAAGAGAGATAGGAGAATGGAGATATAGCATATACTTCTATATAGCAAATACAAGTACGTTACTATAGTGTTATCCCATACCCCGATCTTTTCTCTAATTGCTTAGGATTATGTTTTCAAAATCATTTTAAGTTTGAAGTTTTTCGTAAACCTATGCTCTGATACCAAGTTGAACCATCCCTTATCTTGAGGCCCGAAGTTGAGTGCTACAGATCACTACAACAAAAATACCCTATTACAACGCCCTTTTTACAACGGGCATTGGCTGCCCGTTGTAATAGAAGACTATTACAAAGGTCCATTCTAGCCCATTGTAATAGATGCCCTATACAACGCCCTTTTTACAACGGGTGATGATAGCCCGTTGTAATAGAATGCTATTACAACGGTCCTTTCAAGCCCGTTGTAATACATGTCAATTTTACAATGTTCACAAAATGTCCGTTGTAATAGATGACAATTTTACAACGGTCACAAAATGCCCGTTGTAAGAGGTGCCAATTTTACAATGCTCGTAACGCCCATTGGAATAAGTGCCAATTTTACAATGGGATAAAAATATCCACGGTAATCGGTGCCAATTTTACAACGGCCTTGAAATGCCTGTATTAACCGATGCCAATTTTACAAAGATCATAAATGCCCATTGTAATAAATGTCTGTTGCCAATTTTCGATAATCAATAATTTATAATTGCAATGCTTTCTTAAAATTAATATTTATTGTTTATTAATATTTAATAATTAATCATTATTAATAATATTATATTAATCATATGTTACTAATTACTAATTACTAATTATAATATTATATTACTAATTACTAATCACTAATAATATTATCAGAAAATTCAAAATATTTTTGAATAAATTTAAAATTTATAAATTATCAATATTTTTTTCAATAATTACTATTAGCATTTAATGTTAAATAATTGCTATTACTATTAATATTTAATAATTAATTTAATATTTAGCAATTAACAATTAGTAATAAATATATAAATAATTAATAATTACTATTGGTATTTAATACTTAATTTAATAATTAATAATGTAATATTATTAATTATCTAAATCCGTGTTAGGAATAAGGATTTGGGATCTGAATCAAGGTTCTAAATTCCGTTTTCGTTCTAGTCACTGTTAATTTTTGAAATTTCGGTTCCGTTCTGAATTTTTTTAAAATTCCAATTTTATTCTGGTATGTGAATTCCATCACTTTCTTCTATGTAAATAAGTTCACAAATTTTATACAAATTATTTACTAATCCAAATCAATGTGCACAATCTTTTTTTAACAAATTATGGATCTAAATTCATTACGTAGTTATTTTTATTGGAAAACAATGCCACGTAGTTTGTCCCCTAGTCACACGACTAGAAATTACAACGGTTTAACAGAAGAATTTAAATTTAAAACAAATTTAAATAACAAAACCCTAATTTAAAAATTAAGCCCAAATAAAATTATAAACTAATATGATGGCCGGCCCCCCTTTTCTTTTATATCTTCGGCACGTTTCTCTTTTATTTGCTCCGTTCCTTTTTTTGTGAAAATGGCGGTCGTTCCTCGTTCATTTGTTCCTCAATCCAGATTTAGGGTTTTGCTAAATTGAAGCGCTGCTTGATATTGTTTGATTGTAGACTTCGATGTTCTTTGATTTGGCTTGATGGATCGAGTTTGAAATTATCGCGATTGTAGTGGTGATTTGCTGGAGTTCGGCGATGGATTGTTGATTTGGGTACAGGCATTGCAAATTTAGGTTGGAGGAAGTGCGGTAATTTCTCTGGTGGCATATGCGAATTGTATTGGTGATGTTCGAGTGCGAGATTGAAAGGGCGGTTGTTTGCAAGAAGGAGGTGGTTGCGGAGTTGGTTCAGTGGATATAGGGCGCAGTCGATTGGTGATGTAGTTGTGAGTTTGTTTGTAGTATTTTTTTTTCTGTTTTGGTGAAGGCAATGGGAGATTGAGGAAGTCATTGCGGAGGGTATTTGCTGTGTTGTGATTGAAGTGTTTTTCGATGTTCTGTGGCCAGTAGTGTGTAGACGAGAGTAGTTTGGTGTGTGCACTGCAGCAGGGAAGTAACGGCAGCTATTTGTAGTGAATGAAGATGAAAGGGGCAGTGTTGATAGGATGATGCAGGGGATATTTGGGATAGTTTGTTTGTTTACGTAATTGTGATATGGGATGTTAGTCTGAGGGTGGTGAAAGATGTTGTTGTGAGGCAGATGGATTGTTGCACTATGTAGGTTGATGAAGTATATGGGATGTCCGGGTTTCGACAAGAGGCAGGCTCGGTGAAGTACTTGTTGTAGGATGCAGCAGTGTGTTGTAGGAGTTGATGAATGTATTGGTGGTTCAGTTGTATGCAAGGTCGATGTTGTAATAGCAGGCAGTTTTTGAATGATGTTGGTTAATGTGGGTGTGGGGGTACAGTGGAGGAAAGGGGCAGTGATATCAGAGCAGTGGTAAGTTGTCGGGTTGAATGGTATATGTTTGTAATACATTGGTTTTGAATAATATGTTTAGCTCTAACAAATGTCCGGAATAGATGACATATTCTCAATGCCCTTTTTTTCTTTGCAGGATTTTTATTACAACTGCCCATTAATTAGAGTATTGGGTTGGAGGCTATGTTTGTAATACATTGGTTAGCCTCTTTATACTAACTATGAGCTTGTAGTTTGAGCTTGCAGCCTAACCAGAACTGTTCCGGATAAGGTCCTTGATGGCTTAGAGAGACTGATGTCAGAGGTGGAGGATGCACAACAACAGCCTTCTTTGAGGTAACTTCCTTAATTGTTTACAATACATGCAATGATTGTGTTTGTAAATAAAAGTAGTCGTGAAATGCATATTTATCAGTTTCACACATCTTTCGAAAATAGCTCTGTAATTTTTTTGGATATTGCAGTTGAATTTGAAGCACATCGCAGTTTTGTAGCCGTTTAAAGTTAACAATTCTATGCAATTTGTCTTCAAAGTACAACACATTTATTTTTCTGAAAATTGAATCACAGTATTAATGAGTGCTTTATATATCTCCCTTGCTTGATTCTACAGGTTTCAATGTAAATACAAGGAAAAAATGTTTAATTTCCTAAAATCAAAATAATTTCAAATAAATCTATAAATTTGATTTCGCAAATTCAGAAATAAATTAACTCAGAATATATATACGTATGTAATTTACATTATCTTTGTATGTATTGCAGGACATAGCAGAAGCAAAGGAATATTTGAAGTAAAAAGGTGTTATGTGGGCTTTGATTAACTAAATGTTATGGTTCAAGGTTTGTTTCAATGTCGTTCAGTCTAAATTTTAAATCTCGTGTTATTATTTGTATGTACTACGTGTTATTTTAGTTTAGGGTTGTATTCGATGTTTTGTAACTGTATAAAATTTTATGAATGATGTGAATAGATAAATCCTTTTGTTATTTTGAAATATGAATTTCTTTTGCTATTTTTAGTAAATATGAATATATATGGTTGTCATTAGTATAATAATTTTGTTTCAATTCAAATTAGTTTAAAATTTACACGTGCATTGTAGTAGTTTTATTTTCTTTCTCATTTGAAATTTTTTAACAATGGACAAAAATCGTTGCAAAAGGCACTTTTGCAACGAGAAAAAACGGTTGTAAAAGGATTACATGCAACGAGCAAAAATAGTTGTAAAAGACTTTTTTGCAAGGGGCAAAAATCACTGTAAAAAACCCCTATTGCAATGGGCAATAACCGTTGTAAAATCCATCCACTCTATTACAACATCGCATAATACAAATAGCCTAGGGCCGTTGCGAAACTCCTGTTACAATGGGCATTGCCCGTTGTAAAAGGGGTATTTTGTTGTAGTGGATGTTGCATTCGTCTATAGTATTAACTTCCGACGATAAAATATGGTAATGTTAATGGTATCCATACTATCAGAGACACATAAATATGAAACAAAATCACAGATTTCAAAAAAAAACTTTTCTTATTACATTTTACAAAACATGTTTCATATTCCATTACATAATCCTAATCGTTTTCCCAGTTTAGATCAAATATAATTATTACATAAATACTCCAAGATCAACATATGAAGATGTCTCCTTGGATGATCTGAGTACTATATAGACATAAACTGTTTTAATACATCATAGTGAAATGAACAAAAAAACAAATCCTAAATATAACTAACATCATCCTCCTACTAATCTTTGGAAGTTTTATTCGCCCTCCTACTAAACCTATAAATTCAAACTCTCAATCTACTCAGATTAATTTTGAGTACCCGATAGTTTACGGGAGAAACATAAACTTCGCGTCAGACATAAATCATAGTATGAATAATATTATTACCTCTCGGTTTACTGATATTAAGTGAGACCACATCGCTTAGCGGAATGGGTTCCCCTCACTAATATCTCTTTAAAACATATCTTTTTGCAAATCAAAATCCTGCAACCAGACTGGTTAATCAAACTGATTATATCAATAATAGTAATATCATATATGCTCAAAAATAGGTAATAGATGGACCATCTATCCGAAACAATATAGTTTTGTCTAGCTAACTACTAACATTTGGCTGACTCGGGCTTACCAAACAAACTAAACAATTATCTAACAACTATTATGCATAATTCTGTACAGTCTGTCCTTAACTTACTTCTCTAAGGGTCATCTGATCGTAACGGTTTTTCGAGCTTACCAACAACCTATCCTTCTTTTCTGTACATATGTGTGTGTATTACTTTCTCTGTATAACCATCATTTAAGTCTTACCTGTGACTAAGCCCTACAAATTGGAATTTTGAACTAAATTAGCAAGGGGATAATAGCTAATGTATAGGGCGCGACCCAATACGAGTATCATCTGGTATATAAATATCCGAGTCATTTTACTTAGGGTTAACTACCCTTTATATTTATCTTGAAAACCTTTTAAAAATGATTTAACCCTTTAAATCATACTTATATAACGAAAATATACTACTTGCTTTACTTAAATCTCTTTGCCATGTTATATGCTTTACCCAAAACGTTGTTGATGAAAACATTCGAAACCTTTGTTTAAAACTTTTAAAAAAATCTCTTTCGAAAACATTGAATGTCCCCTTTTGATATAAGTAAACTACTTTACTTTATAACCTTAGGCCTAAAGGCCAAAACATATCTTCCACAACCGTTGACAATAATCCTTTCGAAAAAATTGAAAACATGTTCTTCGAATGCTTTGTAAACCTTAGACATCCTCTTCTAAGCACTTTAATATGCCTTTTGCAACCACTGGAATTCTTCCATTTAAACACTAACGTAAACCTTTCGAAAACGTTTGCGATTCACCCCTTTGAATATATATATATATATATATATATATATATATATATATATATACCTTTCGAAAGTACTATGGGACCTCCCCTTTGAAACCTTTTCTTGTTATCTTTCGAAAGCATTAAAGCATACTACTTAAAACAAACCTTTCAAAAGCATCAGATTCAAGTCAAAATATGTGGAACAACCTTTCAAAACCCTTGGAAACTATTCATTTCAAAACCTTTGGGTTTATCTTTCAAAATATCAAAAAGGGTATTAAAACAACTAAGTCGAAAGAAATTTTTTTGGAATCAATTTCCTAAGTGGATGGTGTCGAAATCCATCTCTTTGAAAACATTGGAGAAGTGGCTCCAATTTTTAAAACAAAGGGATCCTTTCGGAGGCACTGCTTCGAAAGGTAATAAGGCAGCTGGTAGGTGTTTCGACCCCTTTTAAAGCATTTACTTAAAACAAAAGCGTAACCTATTTCGAAAGCCTCTTTCATTTAAAACAATTTGGCCAAGTCGAAAGTTTACCAAGTCGAAAGCCATCTTATTCGAAAAATAAGCAGGCACGTTTCCTTTACAAAGCAAAGCAAGGCTTCGACCCCTTCAAAACCCCTTGCTTTGTCCCAATACCTTTCATCTTTGTCTAATTCATTACGTATCAAGTTTTTAATACCATGTGCATTGATTTCGATGGAGATGGAAATGGAAGTATATGGTTGAAAGCTAGGCGTCGAAAATGGAAAAATAGCAGAAATAAAGTAAAATTGTTTTTTATCTTCTAAAATTAATTCTTTTCAACTAACCTGCCTTGTTTATCAACATATGATTGGGTTCCTATTTTTTTTCAAAATCTTTTCTAAAAATGCTGCCAAAATTTGTAGGATAAAAAATTTAAATGATTTACAAAATACATCTTCTTCTTTTATAAATATATAAAACATTTAAATCTCATACCTTAAATAATTTTATTTAGTTGTTAAAACACTGGAAAATTCTACAAAAATTCCCATAAATCATTTTTAGTATGTTTTCTAACACACACACAGATATATATATATATATATATATATATATATATATATATAACCCAAAAACAATATAATTTAGCCGTAATTAATTTAAAACCCAATTAACTCATTTTCTTCAGAAGAAAATTAATAATAAATCCACATTAATTAAATTATGAAACTTGAAACTCATCTCTAAAATATCATTTCCGACCATATATTAAAATCGCAAGACAAACAGATGTCACTTGATAGGTTTTTCGATTCAAAACATGTCATAAAATCAATATGAAGAAGCGCAATTCATCAACAAGTGTGTGTGTGTGTATATATCTAGCATTCAAAACATGGCAATATACTTGCAAAAACATTCGGATCTGATTCTGGACATCGAAACATCAAAAACATGAGATGTAACAATTATTCACCCTTAGCTTTGTTAAGGAGTTGAGATTTGATCTTGAATAAGTTTGATTAAGCTTTCTTTTTTTGATTTTTAGCTGCTCTTCTTCTTGCTTCCTTTAATGGTGGCCGGCCTCTCTAGGTTTGTATTTTAATTTATGAACGTGTAAATTGAAATGGTATGAAGGCTTAGGTTATATGAATATGTATCATTCCTATTTTAGCCTTATCTAATTTCCCCTTCCTATTTCATTTTAATTCCATTTACTTCATTAGTTTAACTAGGCATGGCTACCCTTTAAATTATACAAATCTCAATCTCTTAATCAACTTACATTATTTCATTTAATTTAACTAATTAAATGTCTTAAATAATGTTACTCAAAATTAGGGTTATTACACTCAGCCAAAGGACAAACCTATTCCTTGTTTACTTATTCATTATTTCCCTTTTGTTTACTTATTGTCTATGTCGTGCATACATGCCTAATTATATGCATTCACTGAGCAATGTTCAGGGACACTTGAGTCGGCTGACATAAAAATGGAAACAAACACGGCATATATGCATGTGTGTGAACTATTAGTAGGAAAGGAAAACTCAACACATAACACGGTAACATAAACATTTGATTCAAAATGAAAATTTCATTACATCGGTGCTCATTGCAAAGTTGGGGGCCTCGTTCGACCTACAGGCTATTACAAAAGGAGAACAAAGAGTGGGTTATCTACTTTTCGACTCGAGGAGATGGAAGGTTCCTGATGACTTGGCAATTGCTATCTACTTCTTCAGCTCTCTACCTCTGTAGTAGCTTCTATAGGTGGTCCATTGGCGCACCAATTAGAGAAGCAAACTTTTCTGGAGTTAATACACACAGACGAATCTGTCCAGCAGCAACCATCTCTGCTTCTACCTCTCGGTGAACTTCAGCATAATCTTAGAGGGGAGAAAGCTTACAAATAAAGGAAGGTGGAAATTAGCATCAAAAATCATCTTCAACACAGTCGTCAGCCTATCGTTACACTCCCCCCTTCACGATAACTTTCACTACTGCCTGTTGCTCCGGGTTATGTAGGTCAAGTGTAATTGAAGGGACCTTCTAAACTGATTAGCCTTCTTGTGGTTGGCATCCACCTCAACCCGTAACTAGGTATGCTCCCCCTTGATCCGCTTATTATCCTTAGCCTACTCCTCGACGCTAGTATCTCTGGCTGTCTCCACCATGTGCCTTACCCCTTCAACCATATGAGCTTGCCTTTTAAACTCTGTAATTGTTCCCTCCACCTATTGGTGAGCCATCGACTCATCCTCAAACTAAATCCTTAAAGCCTACAGGTCTATGTGAATGTGAAGGGTGAAAGGTCTAGCTAGCACAATGACTCATGCATAACTACCAAAACAATAAAATGTCCGAGAGCCCTTACTAGAGTCCTTTAGTTGGTCTTCCACCACAACCTCCAAAGAATGAGGGGACCGGCCAGATTTGTGCTAGCCTGGCTAATCAAGGCCTTTGAGGCCACCTCATCTAATGACTACACAAGCATATGCATTGTAACGATCCTGATTTTTTATCAAATTTAAATTGATAATTAAAATAAATTTTTGAATAAAATTGTAAATTAATCTGAATTTTTCAAATTTAATAAGGTATTTGTTTATTTGAGTATTGATTTTAAAATTTAATTGGGCTTTGAAATTCTATATTAATATCTTATAAATAAAAATTTGGATTTGAAAACTATATAATTTTATAGAAATTTTTTTCTAATTTTAAGAGATATATGTAATATGTTTATAAAGTTATATTTTGAATTAAATACAAATGATTTTCAAACCAGTTATTTAAAGCTAAATTTTATAATATACATATGTGTGTTTATTTATTTAAAAGTATAATAACTTGTATTTAAATTTTAAAACAAGAATGGATGAAGGCTTTAAATATGTATACATAAGAAAATGCATTAATTAGGATTCAAAACGGGATAAGTACATATAAAATATATGTGTTAGAGTATAATTTGATTTTTAAATCATATTTCTTTAAAGAATATAAATATATATATATATCACTAAAAGTAAACTGATATTAAAATTTTATTAATACAAAGCTTTGATATGAATGTATATTTTGAAAGTGTAAAGTTTAAAATGCATAAGAAAACATAAAAACATGTTTTATAAAATTAAAATAAAGAAAGGTCCAAAACAAAATTTATAAAATAAATTAGAGAAGGATATAAAAATAATTTGTATTGTTTTAAAATGTGTAAGTTAAGGAATGACATAAGTAACAAGTGTTAACCATGCAAAATACAAGTGTTAGTTTAAGAGGACGAGTGGCAAAGGAATTATTTTCTTTTGAATTTAATTTGAAAACATGCAAGGGGAAAAAATAACCAGGCTGTCATTATCTTCTCTTCTCAAAACTGAAACAAAGAAATTACACAATCAAAGAAAACAAACCGCCCTTCTCAATCTCTTACTCATTTTCTCAAAACTGAAAAAAAAACAATAATCAGCAAAACAAATTTTACAAACCTCAAACTAAGAATTCGATCAAAACTTCTCAAGCCTGTAAACGAAGAATCTGGAAATCAAAATCTCAGCCTGGAATAACCAACTCAAAGGCAAATTCAAAAAAGAAGATAGAGCAAAGATCTGGTCATCTCAGATCAAGCAAGTAGCAGCTTAAATTTAAGTGTTGTTCCAGTAATCAAGATCAGATTCAAACTCAGTTTAAATCAATGCAAGATCAAGCTCAACAACAATAGTTCAAGAACAAAAGAAAAAAAATCATTTCCAGATTTCTGCTCTGTCTCTGCTTTTACAAGGTGAGCAAACTTGCCTTGTTTTAATCTCTGATCTGATGTTGTGATGAATGTTGAAATGAAGTTGAAAATGTGTTTGTGTGCATGCAAATATGCACGTATATGTATATGAAGAATTGGGTGTGTGCATGTCTGTATACACCTCTGTTTAGAGGTTACAGGCACAAGTTATTCAAAAAAAAATTAAATCTCGCAATCGAGTCAGTATTAACCTTTGATATTCAAATGAAAATTGTTTGTTTAAGTATAAAGATGATTATAAAAGTAGTTCCGGAATTTTAAACTCAGCAAATGATTTTAAAAATGAAATAATACAGTGAAAACTTAAGACAATGGCAAATTTGAGTATCATGATTTTGAATTTCATTTACATAATCCAAATTCATTTTGAAAATAATGATTTTTTAAAACAAAAATCAGATTTTTTTAGTTGCGAATTGAGATCGTATTGGTTGGTTGATCGAATAATGTATTATCGTCAAATCCCAATGATTGGTGGTTCGATGGTCATCGTGATTTGAGCTGTGGGTGCTGGAACGATGGTCGAATTCAAGAAAAATGCGAGGAGATTTTAAAATTCATCATGGAAGTCAGCTGAAGTCGATTTGGAGTTTAACCCTAATTTGAATCGAGCCTAGTAACTAGTTCACTGCGTCGTCTTTGTAGTGTCGAGTTTAATGATACCTTGAGGAATCGAAGTAGGAATAGTTGCCGAAGTGTTGGTCAAGTTAGTGTCGATGATCGTGGACAGGTTGTCGTTGGTGAGGATTTTCGTCAGAGGTTTGGTTCCAGTTTATGGTTTGAGTGACTCGATTTCGTTCTCGAGTTTGATTCATGTTTCTGGGTGGTTATATGGGTCGGGGTTGTCGACGTTGACTTGCGAGTGCCCTCGGCGACGATCAGTAGTGATCGGAGTGGCCGTGCATTGCACGGAGCACTCTCGAGTTTCAGGCAATTATTGAAGATTGGGGAAGAAAATGGTGGCTCGAAGTTGGACTCGTGAAATTTTGATGATAGCTCGAAGGAGAATCGGGTCAGGCTCGAGTACGCATGAGTGTCCTGTTGCAACTGTTTTAAAGTTTAAATTAAACAAAGATTAAAAGGAAGTTTGGCCTTGGGAAAAACTGAAGTATGGCTCGGGTAGAAACAAATTTGGCTCGAGTTTCAAATAATAACAGGTCGAATCAAAGGTTTAAATGATATAGGTTTTTAAATTTAAACTTATCTTTTGAAAATAAATATTGGTTTGAGTTTGGAAATAAATCAAAAGTTTAAGATAAGTATTTTTGAATTAATTAAGTTAAAGTTTTGTTTAATATAACCTTTGTTTTAAAAGTTTATTTTAAATAAACTTAGTAATGGAATTAAGAAGTTAATGAGGTTTTATGAAGACAAAAGGTTTATCCTAAATAAATGTTTTGATGGTCAGTTAACTTTTAAATTAATGTTAAGTTTATTTATTAAAAGAAATTAATTACTTGAAATTAATTAGTTAATAAAAGTAATTAAGATAAATTAATTAATAATTCAAGTTTAATTAATCAAGTAACTGAAGAATGATTAATTAGAGGATGACTAATTACTTAAAAATAATTGCTTGATTTGAAGTCATTAAGGATGAATAATTAATGATTTAAAACTTGATTAATCAAGTGTTTAAAGGTTAATTAATTTAATGGATAATTAATTAATGTGATTAATTAATTAAGGTGGCCAAGTTAAGAATAATTAATTAATTTAAAGGATAATTAATTAATGAAAGTGATTAAGGGTTGATTATTAATTAAGGATTAATTAATTTTGTAATCAACTTAAGGTTAATTAATTTTTGTAATTAATTAAGGATAATTAATTTAATGGTAATTAATTAATTGAGGGTTAATTAATTAATTAAAGATAATTAATTAAATGGTGAATTAAATAATTAAAGGTTAATTATTTAATGATTAAAGATTGATTAATTATAATTAATGGTTTAATTAAATTATTAATAAATGGTTAATTAATAAATGATTAAAGAGTAATTAATCAAAATGATTTGTAATTTATTAATGTTAATTAACCAGGATTAGTAATTCATAAGTAATTAATCGGATTTGAATTAATCAGACGATTAACTGATCTTACTTAAGAATGTTTGGATTCTATTCGATGATTGAATTGTTTGATATCCCTGATTGTGATGCTTTGTTTTGATTTGAGTTGTGTTTAATGTAATTGATTTCTATGATACATATATATATATATCTGTGATCTGTGAATAAAAGATAAGCGTCATAGTTTATACCGCTTATCAAATATATTGCTGTATTGGAATATGTACTGATTGATGATGTTGCACTTTTATTGTGTAAAACCCCTGGACCACACTTATACACACACAAATATGGATTGCATGTGGAAATTGGTTAAGTCACAGATTTTTAAAATAGTTTTAAAATTGAATTTTTGAATCCAAATGGTTTTGGAAATGGATTGGGATAAAAGTAAAAAAAGTTTTTGAAAAGGAATTTCAAAGATAAAAATTATTTTTGAATAACTTGATTAAGTCTTGAAGTTTAAATAATTTGATTTAAATTTAAATTCAAAATTTGAAATTGAATTCTATGTTTGGAAACTAGGGATTAAAGATGTTATACAAGTATATATGGGTTAAACTATTTTAAAGATATTGATTTGGGAATTTGAATTTAACTCAAGAGCTTTAACTCGTGCAAATATAATTGGATTTTTTACGAAACGAAGACTATTTGTTTTCAAATAATAAAAGCTTTTATTTAATAAAAGAAATTTCCAATCTGTGTTAAAGGGATTTCAAGTTGAAATAAAAAAATGGTTTTCCAAGTTACGAATAAATCTCTAGAAACGTGTTTTGAAAGCTATAAGTTAAATCTTTGATTTAAAGGTTTAATGAGTTAATCCAATTGAAAGGGAAATCGTTTTGAAAATCTATAAATGAATCTTTTTGTTCAAAGATTTGAAATGGTAATTTGTTTAAACCATTTGAAGAAAGGTTTCGGGTTTAAAAAAAATTGTGACTTAACTCAAATCCCATATCCATTTGTTTTAAAATATTGCGCTCACTAATCGGTTTAGCCGGGAGAGGACCTTGTGTCACATAACCCATTCCGAATAGTGATACGACGATAGAATTTGAAGACCGATGGTGAAGACCGGGTGTCTTCGAGAACGATCGGATAACATGTCGATTGACTCTGCGCTGAGTTGCTCCGGTATAGAGTTCTCCATATGTGATGGCAAGTCCGATCGGGATTGTGGATACCCGGATTGCAAGGGCTTCATCCTTTACTGGACGTAGTGCCTTTGGTTCTGTTCGAACCTGGAACAGACTTGTATGGTTGTATGTCTGACATTACACTTTGAGATATAAAGTAGATTTCTTTCAAATACATTTCTGTTGGTGGCGGAGAATTTATTCTCTTAGCTTAAACCCTTCTCTGAGTCGTACGAGCTCAGAGGTTATGTAGTTGAAGGTTATCAGTGATATACTCCCAATTTGGTAGTGAGACATGCTAAGTGCTACTGTGTGTTGTTGATCATTTGTTGTTCAATTGTTAATCAAAGCATGGCTTTTGTATAAAGCGTAGCTTTGTGGACGAGACTGCATCAGGACCTCACACCCCGGAAATGGTCGAAACAGAAAAGATGCGGAAAGGTTATGAGGGTGCTCCCTTTAGGGTATGTCATTCCCTTCTGGAAAAGGGTGGTATCATGGTATGAAGCCCAAATACTTAATTCATGTGGTCACTGAAAATCTATTACTTTGTGATTGCTTTGTGGTTGAGAGGCGCCTCGGATAAAGGTCGCAAACGATCGGGGGATGGCATGCTCGAGTAGTAGTTACCTAGATACAGAGGTAACTCTGCCTTGTGTTGGCAGAGAGCCGGGTAGTTTCTCAGGACGTCCCTCCAGAGGCTTACCCATGTGGTAGTAGGAAGTACCTTAGCATGACCATTTGTTCGAAATCCAAACAAAACAATACGAGCCCTTTACGATTGCAATTGTACAACCTTTCACCTCAGGTGGTAGCTATAGTAGGTATAGTATAATGGTACCTATGTTGGCTAAGACTGCATAAGGACCTCACACCATGGAGATGGTCGAAACAGGAAAGATGCGGCAAGGTTATGAGGGTCGCTCCCTTTAGGGTGTGTCATTCCCTTCTGGAAAAGGGTGGTATCATGGTATGGAGCCCAGATACTTAATTCATGTGGTCACTGCAAATCTATTACTTTGCAATTGCTTTGTGGTTGAGAGGTGCCTCAGATAAAGGTCGCAAACGACTGGGGGATGGCATGCTCGAGTAGTAGTTACCTAGTTACAGAGGTAACCCAGCCTTGTGTTGGCAGAGAGCCGGGTAGGTTCTCAGGACGTCCCTCCAGAGGCGTATCCATGTGGCAGTAGGAAGTTCCTTAGCCTGAGCATTTGTTGGAAATCCAGACAAAACAATACGATCCCTTTAGGATTGCAATTGTATAAATTGTCGCCACAGGTGGTAGCTGTAGTAGGCATAGTATAATGGTACCTATGCTGGCTAAGATTAATATTATATTTTCGAAATGTTTTCACACTATGCACTAGTAGTAATATCAAAGAGTTTTCTTGTATTAAGCATATTTGACTATCATAAGGAGAAATCTCCCCCAAGTGTGCGATTGCATTGTGTGCGTGCCGGGAGGCCTTATGGTAGTTTCATTTTCCAAAAAGCATTACGGATTTCATTTTATTTTTTTTGTTCAAAACCAAATGTTTTTATTTGCTTATACCAGTCTCATGACTGACCCTGAGTTTATTGTTCCCTTCCTAAACTTTGGGTGCCTACAATTTCCTACATGGGCAGTCTAGAGTTGGGTTTTTCAGATAGTAAAATAGTAGGAATTGATTCGATAGCCTTCGAATCCCTTTGGATTTGTGGATCGCATTTGCTACATTTCAGCATTCATGGACTGCACTTGTTTAGCTTTGTGCAACGTGATGGGGGGTTCTCGCTAGCTTTGGATTGAAGATGGAGTTTTTGGAGTTTGGCATTGAAGACATTGTCTTTCCGCTGCTGTTGTCTTTGTTATTGTCTTGTGTCTATCTTGGATATGTTGATAGCCATTTGTATTTGATATTCAGTGTATCAGATATTGTATCAAATGTTGTATATCAAATGTATTATTCATTTTCTTCTACTGTATTGTTTCATTTAATGTGTTATAAGCTCCGGCGAGCCAGATTCGGCGTTTGGATCAGTGGCATTTGAATACAAGTGACGTATTCGATGCCGATTCTCAAAGGCCGAGCCTAGACTGTTATATTTGGTATCAGAGCTAAAGGTTGAAACTTTAGCTCGGGATTATAACACATTAAATAATTCATTAGAGATAGGGGGAGGTATACCCTAGAATGAGTATTCCCTAAGATATCCATTCGTGTGCCTCAGTAAATTCTCTTACTATCCATTGATGGTGAGTATGAGTGCAAGAAGAGGACGAGATAGGGGATAGGGGAATACCACTACAAATGGTCAATACCCTACAATAGCGGAAATAACTTTCTCTATCAATCTCCTTTGATTCGATTCCAAATTCTTTTGGTGTGATGGTGGCCCTACGAATCGTTGTAGAAAATCCTTACTTCGTATCTTCATCGGTTTCTTATCAGTTTTTCCATTTAAACTTCAATGAATTTATAATTTGAAATTGAAAATTAAAAAAAAAATTGGAAATTTTAAATTGAGTTAAATTGGTTAATAGAATATGAAGCTAAATTTGAATTGTATCAATAAAACGATTTCGGTTAAAACCAAATTTGAAATTCTACTGTAATTTCTTGTGTAGATCGAAGTCCGAAGAGGGACAGGTTGGTATATACTTTGGGGTGTTACTACCTGAATTTGGAATCCATACCTAGTGTTTGAGAAATTGTAGAAGATTGAATCTATCTATCTATTCTCTGGGATTCGATATGTTCTACGAATGGCTAGTTGCCCTTCGAACTAACCAGTGCCCCTGCATATTCGTAGATCTGGTGACCTGAAAACCTTGTGTAATATCCAATGAGTTTGTTCTCATATTATTGTTATTCTGATTTGGTAAGCCAAATGCAGAATATATATCCAGTTTGATTTGGAAAGATAATTCACTATCTTTCGTCTGTTCTTTGTTGTCTCTCTAGAAAATTTGGAGGACGAAATTTTCTTAAGGGGGGAATCTGTAACGATCCCCATTTTTTTATCAAATTTAAATTGATAATTAAAATAAAATTTTGAATAAAATTGTAAATTAATTTGAAATTTTCAAATTTGATAAGATATTTGTTTATTTGGGTATTGATTTTAAAATTTAGTTGGGGCTTTGAAATTCTATATTTAATATCTTATAAATAAAATTTTGGATTTGAAAACTATATAATTTTATAGAAATTTGTTTTCTAATTTTAAGAGACATATATAATATGTTTATAAAGTTATATTTTGAATTAAATACAAATGATTTTCAAACCAGTTATTTAAAGCTAAATTCTATAATAGACATATGTGTGTTTATTTATTTAAAAGTATAATAACTTGAATTTAAATTTTAAAACAAGAATGGATGAAGGCTTTAGATATGTATACACAAGAAAATGCATTAATTAGGATTCAAAATGGGATAAGTACATATAAAATATATGTGTTAGAGTATAATTTATTTTTAAATCATATTTCTTTAAAGAATATAAATATATATATCACTAAAAGTAAACTAATATACATATTAAAATTTTATTAATACAAAGCTTTGATATGAATGTATATTTTGAAAGTGTAAAGTTTAAAATGCATAAGAAAACATAAAAACATGTTTTATAAAATTAAAATAAAGCAAGGTCCAAATTTTTTTTATAAAATAAATTGAAGTAAGGATATAAACATAATTTGTATTGTTTTAAAAAGTGTAAGGTAAGGAATGACATAAAGTAACAAGTGTTAACCATGCAAAATACAAGTGTTAGTTTAAGAGGACAAGTCCCAAAGGAATTATTTTCTTTTGAATTTAATTTGAAAACATGCAAGGGGGAAAAATATCCAAGCTGTCATTATCTTCTCTTCTCAAAACTGAAACAAAGAAATTACAAAATCAAAGAAAACAAACCAGCATTCTCAATCTCTTCCTCATTTCACAAAACGGAAAAAAAAATCAGCAAAACAAATTTTTACAAACCTCAAACCAAAGAATTCGATCAAAACTTCTCAAGCCTGTAAACCAAGAATCTGGAAATCAAAATCTCAGCCTGGAATAACCAACTCGAAGGCAAATTCAAAACAGAAGATAGAGCAAAGATCTGGTCATCTCAGATCAAGCAAGTAGCATCTTAAATTTAAGTGTTGTTCCAGTAATCAAGATCAGATTCAAACTCATTTTAAATCAATGCAAGATCAAGCTCAACAGCAAATAGTTCAAGAACAAAAGAAAAAAAATCATTTCCAGATTTCTGCTCTGTCTCTGCTTTTACAAGGTGAGCAAACTTGCCTTGTTTTAATCTCTGATCTGATGTTGTGATGAATGTTGAAATGAAGTTGCAAATGTGTCTGTGTGCATGCAAATATGCACGTATATATATGAAGAATTGGGTGTGTGCTTGTCTATATACACCTCTGTTTAGAGTTTACGGGCACAAGTTATTTCAAAAAAAAAAAAAAAATCTCACAATCGAGTCAGCATTGACCTTTGACATTCAAATGAAAATTGTTTGTTTAAGTATAAAGATGATTATAAAAGTAGTTTTAGAATTTTAAACTCAGCAAATGATTTTAAAAATGAAATAATACAGTGAAAACTTAAGACTGTGGCAAGTTTGAGTATCATGATTTTTGAATTTCATTTGCATCATCCAAATTCATTTTGAAAATAATGATTTTTGAAACAAAAATCGGATTTTTTAGTTGCGAATTGAGATCATATTGGTTGGTTGATCGAAAAATGTATTATCGTCAAATCCCAAAGATTGGTCATTCGATAGTTATCGTGATTTGAGCTGAGGGTGCTGGAACGATGGTTGAATTCAAGAAAAATGCGAGGAGATTTTTAAATTCATCATGGAAGTCAGTCGAAGTCGATTTGGGGTTTAACCCTAATTTGAATCGAGCCTAGTAACCAGTTCACCGCGGCGTCTTTGTAGTGTCGAGTTGAACGATACCTTGGGGAATCGAAGTAGGAATGGTTGCCGAAGTGTTGGTCAAGTTAGTGTCGATGATCGTGGACGGGTTGTCGTTGGTGAGGCTTTTCGTCAGAGGTTTGGTTCCAGTTTATGGTTTGAGTGACTCGATTTCGTTCTCGAGTTTGATTCATGTTTCTGGGTTGGTTATATGGGTCGAGGTTGTCGACGTTGACTTGCGAGTGCCCTCGGCGACGATCAGTAGTGATCGGAGTGGCCGTGCATGTGCACGGAGCACTCTCGAGTTTCAGGCAATTATTGAAGATTGGGGAAGAAAATGGTGGCTCGAAGTTGGACTCGTGAAATTTTGATGATAGCTCGAAGGAGAACCGGGTCAGGCTCGAGTATGCATGAGTGTTTCCTGTTGCAACTATTTTAAAGTTTAAATTAGACAAAGATTAAAAGGAAGTTTGGTCTCGGGAAGAACTGAAGTATGGCTCGGGTAGAAACAAATTTGGCTTGGGTTTTAAATAATAACAGGTTGAATCAAAGGTTTAAATGATTCGAGTTTCTAAATTTAAACTTATCTTTTGAAAATAAATATTAATTTGAGTTTGGAAATAAATCAAAAGTTTAAGATAAGTATTTTTGAAGTAATTAAGTTAAAGTTTTGTTTTATATAACCTTTGTTTTAAAAGTTTATTTTAAATAAACTTAGTAATGGAATTAAGGAGTTAATGAGGTTTTATGAAGACAAAAGGTTTATCTTAAATAAATGTTGTGATGGTTAATTAACTTTTAAAGTTATGTTAAGTTTATTTATTAAAGGAAATTAATTACTTGAAATTAATTGCTTAATAAAAGTAATTAAGATAAATTAACTAATAATTCAAGTTTAATTAATAAAGTAATTGAAGAATGATTAACTAGAGGATGACTAATTACTTAAAAATAATTGCTTGATTTGAAGTCATTAAGGATGAATAATTAATGATTTAAAACTTGATTAATCAAGTGTTTAAAGGTTAATTAATTTAAAGGATGATTAATTAAATGTGATTAATTAATTAAGGTGACCAAGTTAAGAATAATTAATTAATTTAAAGGATAATTAATTAATGAAAGTGATTAAGGGGTGATTATTGATTAAGGATTAATTAATTTTGTAATTAACTTAAGGTTAATTAATTTTCATAATTAATTAAGGATAATTAATTTAATGGTAATTAATTAATTGAGGGTTAATTAATTAATTAAATACGGTTAATTAAATGGTGAATTAAATAATTAAAGGTTAATTATTTAATGATTAAAGGTTGATTAATTATAATTAAAGGTTAATTAAATTATTAATAAATGGTTAATTAATAAATGATTAAAGAGTAATTAATCAAAATGATTTGCATTTTATTAATGTTAATTAACCAGGATTTGTAATTCATAAGTAATTAATGTGATTTGAATTATAGACAATTAACTGATCTTACTTATGAATGTTTGGATTCTATTTGATGATTGAATTGTTTGATATCCCTAATTGTGATGCTCTGTTTTGATTTGAGTTGTGTTTAATGTAATTGATTATCTGTGATATATATATATATATATATATATATATATATTTGTGATCTGTGAATGAAAGATAAGCGTTATAGTTTATACCGCTTATCAAATATATTGCTGTATTGGAATATGTACTGATTGATGATGTTGCACTTTTATTGTGTAAAACCCCTGGACCACACTTATGCACACACAAATATGGATTGCACGTGGAAAATAGTTAAGTCACAGATTTTTGAAATAGTTTTAAAATTGAATTTTTGAATCCAAATGGTTTTGGAAATGGGTTGGGATTAAAGTAAAAATAGTTTTTGAAAAGGGATTTCAAAGATAAATTTTAGTTTTGAATAACTTGATTAAGTCTTGAAGTTTAAATAATTTGATTTAAATTTAAATTCAATATTTGAAATTGAATTCTATGTTTGGAAACTAGGGATTAAAGATGTTATACAAGTATATATGAGTTATACCATTTTAAAGATATTGATTTGGGAATTTGAATTTAACTCAAGAGCTTTAATTCGTGCAAATATAATTGGATTTTTTCCGTAACGAAGACTATTTGTTTTCAAATATTAAAAGCTTTCATTTAAGAAAATAAATTTCCAATCTGTGTTAAAGGGATTTCAAGTTGAAATATAAAAAAATGGTTTTCCAAGTTACGAATAAATCTTTGCAAACGTGTTTTGAAAGCTATAAGTTAAATCTTTGATTTAAAGGATTAATTAGTTAATCCAATGAGAGGGAAATCATTTTGAAAATCTATGAATGAATCTTTTTGTTTAAAGATTTGAAATGGTAATTTGTTTAAACCATTTGAAGAAAGGTTTCGGATTTTAAAAAAAATTGTGACTTAACTGAAATCCCATATCCATATGTTTTAAAATATTGCGCTTACTATTCGGTTTAGCCGGGAGAGGACCTTGTGTCATATAACCCATTCCGAATAGTGATACGACGATAGCATTTGAAGACCGTGGTGAAGACGGGGTGTCTTCGAGAACGATAGGATAACCTGTCGATTGACTCTGCACTGAGTTGCTCCAGTATAGAGTTCTCCATACGTGATGGCAAGTCCGATCGGAATTGTGGATACCCGGATTGCAAGGGCTTCTTCCTTTATTGGACAAAGTGCCTTCGGTTCTGTTCGAACCAGGAACAGACTTGTATGGTTGTATGTCTGACATTACACTTTGAGATATAAAGCAGATTTCCTTCAAATACATTTCTGTTGGTGGCGGAGAATTTATTCTCTTAGCTTAACACCCTTCTCTAAGACGTACGAGTCAGAGGTTATGTATTTGAAGGTTATCCGTGATATACTACCAATTTGGTAGTGTGACATGCTAAGTGCTACAGTGTGTTGTTGATTATTTGTTTATCAATTGTTGATCAAAGCATGGCTCTTGTATAAAGTGTAGCTTTGTGGACAAGACTGCATAAGGACCTCACACCATGGAGATGGTCGAAACAGGAAAGATGTGGCAAGGTTATGAGGGTCGCTCCCTTTAGGGTGTGTCATTCCCTTCTGGAAAAGGGTGGTATCATGGTATGGAGCCCGGATACTTAACTCATGTGGTCACTGCAAATATATTACTTTGCGATTGCTTTGTGGTTGAGAGGTGCCTCGGATAAAGGTCGCAAACGACTGGGGGATGGCATGCTCGTGTAGTAGTTACCTAGTTACAGAGGTAACCCGGCCTTGTGTTGGCAGAGAGCCGGGTAGGTTCTCAGGACGTCCCTCCAGAGGCGTATCCATGTGGCAGTAGGAAGTTCCTTAGCCTGAGCATTTGTTGGAAATCCAGACAAAACAATATGATCCCTTTAGGATTGCAATTGTATAAATTGTCGCCACAGGTGGTAGCTGTAGTAGGCATAGTATAATGGTACCTATGCTGGCTAAGATTAATATTATATTTTTGAAATGTTTTCACACTATGCACTAGTAGTAATATCAAAGAGTTTTCTTGTATTAAGCATATTTGACTATCATAAGGAGAAATCTCCCCCAAGTGTGCAATTGCATTGTGTGTGTGCCGGGAGGCCTTATGGCAGTTTCATTTTCCAAAAAGCATTACGGATTTCATTTTATTTCTTTTGTTCAAAACCAAATGTTTTTGTTTGCTCATACCAGTCTCATGACTGACCCTGAGTTTATTGTCCCCTTCCTACTATGGGTGCCCACAATTTCCTACACGGGCAGTCTAGAGTTGGGTTTTTCAGATAGTCAAATAGTGGGAATTGATTCGATAGCCTTCGAAGCCCTTTGGATTTGTAGATCGCATTTTGTACAATTCAGCATTCATGGACTGCACTTTTTTTGCTTTGTGCAACGTGATGGGAGTTCTCTCTAGCTTTGGATTGAAGATGGAGTTTTTGGAGTTTGGCACTGAAGACATTGTTTTTCCGCTGCTGTTGTCTCTGTTATTGTCTTGTATCTATCTTGGATATGTTGATAGTCATTTGTATTTGATATTCAGTGTATCAGATATTGTATCAAATGTTGTATATCAAACGTATTATTCATTTTCTTCCGCTGTATTGTTTCACTTTATGTGTTATAAGCTCCGGCGAGCCAGATTCGGCATTTGGATCTGCGGCATTTGAATACGAGTGACGTATTCGGTGCCGATTCTCAAAGGCTGAGCCTGGATCGTTATATGCATGCTAGCCTCATCCCTCTCCTTGACCATTTTTAGGATGGCTGAACCCATAACCCCGAACTAAGTTCCCCTCAGTAAAGGCTCGATTGTGCCTCCTTTCCCCAAAAATTTAAAGAATAGACCTTCGTCAGAGTCCTTTGAATCCACTAAATGGGACCTCTTGGATTGCACCCTCTCTAAGTTCATAGTGGCCCCAAGTGGGTGGGTGGCTTCTAAGAAAGTTTGTTGCTACAATGTAAGATCAATTATGAGAAAATCTCGACCCCTAGAATGGCCTTGCTGTGAGGTTAGGATTATCTATAGACGTGCAGTTTCAACATTTTTGAACTGTCCCAGCTACGTTTGTTGGGATGCCCTCTAGAGTTAGTTTTATTGCGCAAAAATTTAAGAATCCCACTTTAAAACAAAAACAAAAAGAGAGTTAGCAAGATTTTACAAACAACACAAAACGCTAAACAAATTACAACTACCATCATAACGTTGGCCCCAGACCGCCACCTAACCAGGGAACTTTATGCTGCTGATACTAGATCGAGCCCCATTGTAAGTTTTTAGTATTGGGGAGCATAATGTGTGTAACTTGGTTTGGATACCGATGGTAGGAGGGGTCTCGAAGGGGGAGCCCGTGCTCCTTGGCGAATCTAGGTCTCATGTGCAACTTTCGGTCCTCGTTGCCTTAGCATCCTAGGAGTGCTAGAATAGATTAAAGGCCATGCAAAATTATAGTCAGAGACCACCACATATTAAAAAAGCTTCAGGTCATAGGCCACCCACTTAACATCTAGGGTCAAACTCAGTAGCCTCTTCTTTAATCTCCACCATTGGACCTAGAAGCAACAACTCCCTAATGCTGCCCTCACGAGCCTAGATAGCTACCTGGTTAACCATAGCTTCAGCCCCTCCTATGGTCTGGTTCATCCCGGGTAACCCCTAATGGTGGAGTTTCTCAACTTTTAAAATCATGGCCAAATTTCTATCTGTTTTAAGCGTCTCCCTAATATGAAGAAGATATTCTTCATAGATGACCACGCTTATGCCAACATTGGTAGGAGTTACTGCAACAAAAGGATAACGCTATTATTGAATGAACAACTCAAGCTAATAGAAATTTTTTAAGAGTGGAGGGTGCCGTGGATATTAAAGGCTCGTGTTATAAGAGTCAAGTTTGTTAGAAAATCCAATCTACGGTTTCAATGACAACAACTATACAATGGCAATCAAATATACATATATATTTATATGTACAGTTACTTGCTAGAAAACATCACTAGAAAGACAAGAACACGGCTCAAAGGACACTACAAGAGACTACAAGTTGATAGGTAAAAGAAGCAAAAGAAAAGATGCACAAAACAGACATGCACCGGTATTAGACATCTGGGTGCACAAGCCAAACGTCTGGAAAAGTCCTCTGGAACAACAAATATGCTAAACCAAACATCTTGTAATAGCATTCAGACATCTGAAAATCTACAATGTTAAAAATATATATAGTATCAGACGTTTGAAACAAATACCAGACGTTTGAATTCAAACTCGAAATTCAGAAGAAAAAACTGCAACTTCCACATGCGAATGGACATCTCCGCTTCTCTTCGCCATAACTCTTCACCATCAACAAAAGCAACTTTAGAGCGTTCGTTAATGGATGCAACTACCCAATATACCTTTCTACAACTATATATAGCATCAAGAATCAAGAGAAAAATACTAACCTTACTTACTCTTTCTAATTCCACACTATACCCTATATTCTTGATCTCTGCGCTCTAGAAATCTTTACTTGTAATCACTCTTCCACTCAGTTCTTCATATATAATATTTTTTTAGATATATCTATATATATTGAATGTAATTGTACTAATTAGTCAACATCCGTGTTACACTAGAACACACATTTGACAAGAACAACTTATTGTAACCAAGCCTATTCCCCCGGGTGAAGCGAGGGTTTTTGATAGTCGAATTCCAAAGGGGAGCTTTGGACGTAGGAAGGGACGTCCGAACCAGTATAAAATTCTGGTGTACTTATTCTACATTTACTTATATTAATATTATTTAGTTGCATCATATATTTTGTCACATATACTTGCATATTCACTACACGATCCACCTTGTAGACTTTCAATTGGTATCAAAGCAAGGTTTGATCAAAGTACAATAACACGTATTTGAATCACTTTAATATGGGAAGTATTTTTCAAGAAGGACAATCCACATCACGTCCTCCACTTTTTAGTGGTTCTAATTATGCATATCGATCAACACGTATGAGAATTTTTATGGAATCTAATGGATTAGAAATTTGGTCGGCCGCTCAAAATAAATATGAAGCACCTGACACTACTATGAACACATGGAATGATGCACAAAAAACCACAGCTTCTAATAATGCCAAAGTTATGAATATTTTATTTTGTTCATTATATAAGAATGAATTTTCACATATCATGTTATGTAACATTGCATATAATATTTGGCGTACCTTACAAGTTACACAGAAGGCACAAACAAAGTTAAACAAACTAAAATTTCAATTTTACAAAATCAATTTTCATCATTTAAAACGAAACAAAATGAATCTATAGGGGACATGTACTCTAGATTCCGAACTATTCACCACGATTTAATGGCACTTGGAATTAAATTCACAAATTTTGACTTAGTATCCAGAATACTCGATTCTTTAACTCTAGTGTGGGAAAGAAAAGTATTAGCTATCGAAGAAGCTAACGACCTCTCAACACTCTTAGTTGAAGAATTGATAGGAATTTTAATGTCCTATGAAGCTAATCTACAGGCAAGAAAAGAACAAAATTCGGAGAAGCAAAATATGGCATTTCCAGCAACAAATGAAGACTCCGACTTAGACGAAGAAGAAATCGTATTTATTGCCAAAAACTTTAACAAATTCAAGAAGTTTAGAAAAACGACCAAATTTCAGAAAGGAGGAAAGTTATGCTCAACAAATCAAACGTCAATCAAATGCTATGAATGTGATCAATTTGGGCATATGAAGAAAGATTGTCATAAGCTCAACCATGATAAAAGAACAAATTTGAAAAATTCAAAAAGAAGAAAGCTTTCAAAGTAACATGGGATGATTCAGACTCTTCATCATCATCAGATAGCGACAACGATAGAGATGGAGAATAAGCTAATGTATGTTTTATGGCACAAACTGATGAGGTATGTCCCGAACTTAGCTATGATGAATTCTTAGAGCTTAGCATGGAATTAGATGATAAATTTAGACAAATTAAAAAATTGAATAAAGAACAAATAGCCAAAATAAATAAATTAGAACTTGAAATAGGAATGCTAAAAGATGAAAAAATTATTTTAGAAGAGGAACTAGAATTATCTCAAGAAAAAATAATAGTTTAGTTGAAAATGAAGCTATATCTATTGATTTTGGAAAAGTTAAACTAGAAAAGGATAAATTGTTAGAATAAATATCAACTTGAAAAGTAAAATAGAAACGTTAAAAATTGAAAATTTTGAATGAAATGAAAAATTCGATAAAATTACAAATAATGTTTCTAAATTTAATGAAGGAAAACAAGATTTGAAAAATCTTATCAAAACTTCAACACCCCCAGGTAATAGAAATGGAATAGAATTTAAAAATATTCCAAAACAAAAAGGGAATAATATTAAGAAATAAAGTTTTATTTATCAAAAGACTCATCTAAATCTAATACGAACAGCCAAAATATAAAAATTTGGATTTCTGAGACAAATAATAATTTGATTAAAACATATTGATAGTTTTATAGATAACGCAGTCTTTAATAAAAATTATGTTCATAGGTACCAAACCTTCTTGGGTGTGGCTACCTGCTCTTCCTAACATCAAGGACCCTAACAAAGTATATGGGTACCAATTAAATCATTTTTTATTTTATAGATATCCAAAATAAAAAATAAGGAGAAATGGATACCTGATAGTGGTTGCTCCAAGCATATGACTGGAAACTCGAAAATGTTATCAAATATAACATACATCGATGGTGGAACGGTAACTTTTGGAGATAACTCAAAAGGATACGTCGTTGGCATCGGAGAAATCATCAACTCTGGTATTTCTAACTCTCATATTATTACAAATGTTTTGTTTGTAGAAAATTTGAAACACAACCTACTTAGCATTAGTCAATTATGCGATATAGGTTTTCAAAATAATTTCAAAAAAGATGGATGTAATATTTTTGACAATAACAAACAACTTATCTTTGAGGGTTTCATAAACAAAAATATTTATATCTTAAATGTGAATATAAATTGAAATTCAAACTTATGCTTAACCGCCAAACATGACGATCCATGGTTGTGGCATAAACGTTTCTGTCATATTAATTCTAAGTATATTAATAAATTAGCAAAATATGAGCTAGTTAGAGGTTTACCTAAAATAAATTATAAGTAGAAAATTTATGCGACAATTGTCAAATTGGAAAACTAAAGAAAAGCTCTTTTAAATCTAAAAATAATATTTCTACAAAACAACCATTGGAATTATTACATTAGAATACGTAAATAATGAGAATCAAATAGCAGATATTTTCACAAAACCACTAAATGAAAAAACGTTTGTTAAACTACGACGCGATTTAGGAATATGTTCTCTTAATGATCTTCTCAGCTAATTTTACATTACATTCATTCTATTTTTGGTTAAATTTTTTTTTATCCACAAATCAATTTTTTTAGCACTAACCAACAATTTTTTAGAAATTGTTTCTGAAATTAACTATGTATAACCTTTTAAACCGTGTATAAATAGCCTTTTTATTTACAATATATATATATAGGTTTCATATTTCTTTTACAAACAAAAGAAAAAAACATGTCTTCCGACAACTCTCATCTCTCCTTCTCAACACCAACCTCGGATAGTTTAGCAGATACCCCTCATCGACTTTCCACTCACACCAAGTCAAGAGCCAACCTATAAGTGGTCCTCCTACTACAAAGAATTTATTCCCGATAAAATGGTCCAAACAATCTCTATTTGTCTCTTCTAACACCAAGGAGAAAATCTATGAGATACATCATTATCAAAAGCAACAAATAGATTTAAAACGAGAATTATACTTTGAACAAAAAGTCACTGCACGATGACTAAGTTTTCTAAAGCAAGTTGTGATCAAATTTTGCAATTCGCAAAAAAAGGATGTACATGAACCACTTTTGATTCCTTGCAATCCTCTAGATCCTTCTGCAATCATTGTACACCTTGGGATCCTCGAAGTAGGCAATTTTCTGGTTCCCCAAGAACCGACGAACGTGGAAATATTTAGTCTCCACTTAAGCCATGGAAGGATAGCACCTCTGAAGATCGCAATGCTCCATCTTCATCTCAATTTGTTTATTGATTTTTTATCTACTTAGTGTCAATAAAATTGATCTCTCGAAAATCACGCATAACCTTCAAAAATCAGACTATTTTAGACATATAAAGATTTCAGATGTCTATATAATATCCTCAAACGTTTGACATCTTTGTGACACACCATTTTTTGCTAATGTGCATGCATCATACGTTTGATTTAAACTTCCAGACATTTGAAAATTATCTCTGCCTCATAAAAAATACAAAACAATCTATTTCAGACGTCTGAAATAATGACCAGACGTCTGAACAATGTCTCTACCTCCTTAAGATACAAATTCAGGCCATTTTCAGACATCTGATCTCACATCCAGATGTTTGAGAAAAGAAGCCATCTTCAAAAAATACACTATTGCCTATTCTAGATGTCTGTTTCTATAACCAGACGTCTTACAACACTTTCTGTCTTCAAAATTTACAAATTATAACTGCTCGAGACGTCTGCTAACAACTTCTAGACATCTGACCATATTTACTGTCTTCATTCTAGGTTAAAATCAGACGTCTTACTCACTTCCTATACATCTGAAATTCAATCGACAACCTTTAGTAACCTTATAACGACTATTTTATCCAAATTTTTACCTTTCATTTCATTTCTCTTTCATATCCAAAACCGTAACTTTCCAAATCTCTATCTCCATAAATTCGCACGATACCATGGCGCCCAAAACTAAAACCCTAAAATTTCAAAGAGCAAGCCACATCCTCCAACCCGCAAGTGTGCTCTGATGATCAACTTAAGAGATGGATGAATAGAGTTCCTCATTCAATCAAAAGATACGACGATATTCAAAAGAAGAAGCTACATACAAGTCCTTTCTATAATTTTCTTAAATTTCCTATGTACGATTTGGATGAAATGTGCGAAAATGCAAGGTTAGAAACATTGATTTCCTTTAATTCCAATAATGTCCAAATCGATCAGCTAGCCATATTCCTTTTCTATGCTAATCTCGATAGAACTGCCGTATGGAATACCGACAATGATGATAATTGGCTTTGGTTAAGTGTTTACGGCAACATTGTTCGTCTTACTCCGGGAATAATAGGCCGTACTCTAGGTTGTTCTGATACCCATCAAATTTGGGAAGATGAAATGCCAAGATTTGCTTCCAAACACTTACGACCTAAGGCAAGACTCCTCACCAAGATGATTATCAACACAATCATTCCTCGCCTTGGCAGTCATGAGAAAATAACAGAATTAGAGCACAAAGCTCTATGTGCCATCTTTAGTGGAACGAGGGTAAATTTGGTGAAATTCATATTTGATGAGCTTAAACACTATTGGACTCGATCACGTCTATCTATCATCAACCCTACCTACATCATGCATCTTCTGAAAGCTCACAATATTCCATCATATTTATCGACTTTTGAAGAGATTTCTCCTAAGTACACCTCCACAAAGTTCTTCTCTCTTATGCACTTACCACAAAATCCTCCGGATTTTATGTCATTTGGAGAGTGGACGCAACGTCGTCAACAAGCCGGACAAGCTAGGACTCAACCTCATGAACAACCACCACAACCATCCCAAGAAGAGGAACAACATCACGAACAAACTCCTCCTCCTCCTGCACCTTTTGACTATCCAGGCGAAGATGACATTTTAGAGACTCGCACTGAGACCAATCCAAATGAAAGTATTCAAGACTTAACTCTCCCAAATCAACATATCTTATCAAGAAATCAAAAATTATTGGCTAAGCGTATTGATAGCTTTGAAACAACATTTGCTTCTCGCCTTGCCATAGTTGAAACATCACTTTCAACAACTTTATTCGTTCTAAAAGAGGTTCTTCAACGAGTCAGTGGCCTTACACTACATTCGGAAGATTAGCCAACTCCAATGCCTTCTCCTCCTCCATTAAAACACTCTAAACTTTTTGAAGAGGAAAAAGAACCTCTCAAACAAACTTCAACATCTCCTAAAAAACAAGCTAGTTCTTCAAAGAATGAAGATGAAGGACATGCTCAAGCTAAAGCTTCCCCAAAAGATCCTTAGATATTTTTTAATAGGTTCCTTCTTTTGTATTGTAATCGAAAAAAATCTATGCATGTAAGTACTATGTTTAATGATTATAAAAAGTGTTTTTTGGTTTGTTATGTCTGCGTAATTATAGTAAATTGATATAACCTTCCGGCAATTAGTAAAAATTCCAGACTAATAGTTTGTACATGCTATCTAAATTATAGATATTAATACTTTTTTTATAATGCCAAAGGGGGAGAAATTATGGTAAACACATATTCAGGGGAAGATTTATAAAAATTATATCTAAGTACATTATATAGTTATCAAAGGGGGAGAATGTTAGGAAATCCAATTTACGATTTCGATGACAACAACTATACAATGGAAATCAAATATACGTATATTTATATGTACAGGTACTTTCTAGAACAACATCACTTGAAAGACAAGAACAAGGCTCAAAGGACACTATGAGAGACTACAAGTTGATAGGTATAAAGAAGCAAAAGAAAAGATGCATAAAACAGACACGCACCGGTATCAGACGTGTGGGTGCACAAGCCAGATGTCTAGAAAAGTCCTTTGGAACCTCAAATAGGCTAGACCAGACATTTGGAAATCGCACCCAGATGTCTGAAAATCTACAATGTTCAAAAATATATAATATCAGACGTCTGAAACGAATACTAGACGTCTGAATTCAAACTCGAATTTCAGAAAAGAACTGCAACTGCCACATGCGAATGGACATCTCTGCTTCTCTTCACCACAACTCTTCACCATCAACAGAAGCAACTTTAGAGCGTTCGTTAATGGATGCAATTACTCAAGATACCTATCTACAACTATATATAGCATCAAGAATCAAGAGAAAAATACTAACCTTACTTACTTGCTCTTTCTAATTCCATACTCTATCCTATATTCTTGATCTCTGCACTCTAGCAATCTTTACTTGTACTCACTCTTCCATATACTCAGTTCTTCATATACAGTATTATTTATATATATATTGGAAGAAATTGTACTAATTAGTCAGCATCCATGTTACACTAGAACACACATTTGATAAGAATAACTTATTGTATCCAAGACTATTCCTCCGGGCGAAGTGTGGGTTTCTGATAGTCGAATTCCGAAGGGGAGCTTCGAGACAAGACATAGGATGGGAGGTCCGAACCAGTATAAAATTCGGGTGTTGTTATTCTATATTTACTTAGATTAATATTATTTTAGTTTCATCATATATTTTGTCACATATACTTGCATATACACTACACGATCCACCCAGTAGACTTTCAAAGTTCGCAGCCGCCGACACAAAGAAGAAGCGGTCTTGATAGCCTGTCACCTTGCTCGGAAGACCATAAAATTGGGGGGCTTGTCGATTACTTAAAGGTCGTAGTAGTTACCAACTGGGATCCTTGTCTACTTGTATAACCTAAAAGCTAACCCGATAAGGGTTGCTCGCCTCTTGGATACCCAGGTCATGGAAAATAGTGAACAGGTGTGGCATCCCAAAATTTTGAATCTTAAATTTGGTTACTTTTTTAGATTTTTAAAATTTTAATTTGAAAAGTTTCAAAAGAAATAAATTGTTATTAATATTAAATACTCCAAAGTTATCTGGGTATAAACAAATATTTGATAGTTTAAGCTTTAAATAAATAATAATAATAAATAAAATATGTAACAAACAAGAAATTGTCTTAAACCATAAAATAAAATACATGTGATAAATTACCCGCTGATAGTTAAACTTTGAGTAGAAAAAAAAATTAAAAATGTATGTTTGTAATAAAATTATATAGTTATAAAAAAAGACATAGGAGTACATATAAGATTGCATGAGAATTTTATAAACAAGGAAACAAGACTTATACAAGAAGATAAAAATCTACAAAATAAAACAAAATTGTACTTACAAAAGAAAATCAAATAGATTACATGTAAACTAAGATGGGAACACAAGCATTTACTGCTTTCTTCTTAGCACAAAATCAAGATCATTTCAGCCGAAATAATTTTTTGCTTAGTTAAAGCAAGAAAACAAATATAAACAAATATCTGATCAAAGAAAAAATTGTACCAGTTAATACCTATCTCCCCTACCCTGTACAAAGTCCTCCTGTATATAAATACACATTCATCTTGTTTTATTTCGTTCATCAAAAACATAACAAAGTTAGGAAGAAGAAAAATTATAAAAACATCACCACAATTTCAATTTTAAATACAATCTGTTGAAAAACATCAAACTGCAGTCTTTCAAAATTAAAAAGCGAGTTCTCTGTTTCAAAATAATTTCAGGTGAGTAAACCTATTTTTTTAAATTGAAATCTAAGTCTTTAATTTATAAAATCTTGAGCTTTGCTGCATATTGAAGGAAAACTTGTTCTGTATGTTTTTGTCTGTGATTACTGGAAATCTTTATACAGTTATTCTTCAATATTTTGTATCAGAGCAAAGTGACTTGGAAAAAATTTCAAATAAACTTCATACAAACCTTTTTAGATTAAGATTTTTAAACAAAATAAGTTTTTTAAATTTGAATCACAGCTTAAATTTGCTTCAAGCTTGAACATGAAGGGTTTGTCTCTGTAACTTAAAATTTACGGTTAAAACAAAATCATGTGATAAATTCAAGTATGTTAAATCATTGATTTGAATATATAATTTAAATAATCATACAAAGATATGATTTTTAAAATTAATATGATGATTTTTCATTTGGTATTCCAAGTGCAGTTCGTGTTTGTATAAAATTTGTTCTTTTTCCATTTTCTAGTGATCGATCAAATAATTATTGATGAAAATTGGTGTGAAGCTAGTTTGTTGATCCATGGTCTTAGGAAAATTATCGAAAAAATTTCTATTGCGTAAATTTGTGGGACGAGGTGAATTTAGGGTTGCGTTTGCAGTTTCACAGTGGGTTGGAAATGAGGTGGTTTCATCACCCTAGAGGCATCGAGTTGCACGAGATTGAGCGGGATGGCAGTGCAGGGCGATGATGTGCTGTGGCCGGAGTGGAAGCTCATCCAGTGGTCTGAGACGTGGTGGCGGGGCGATTTAATTTGGGTACGTTCGGCTTCAGTTCGACGAAAGGGTGGATTTTTGATTTCGAGATTTTTGTAGTGAATCGAGCTTTGATTTCGAGTTCAAGTGGGTAGTACGACTTGCCAAAGGTCGCGATGGCCACCAGAATGGCGGTGCGACTTCGTGAACGTGCACGACGTCGATTCCGTGTCAGTGAGTTTGGGCCTGGGGAGAGACTCGAGGAAGCGTTCGAGAAAGAGGGGTTTTGACTCGAAGTTCTCTCGCGTTCGAATGGGGTTGTTTCAGCAGTATATAACTTAAGAAAAGAAGAAGAAAAAAAATGAAAGGAAGAAGAAGAAATAGGTACGAGAGGAGGAGAGGAAGAACTTGGGGAAAGGACGAGAGAAACTTGAGTTTGACTCAAGTAAAAAAATCTGGGTTGCTCGGGTTATATCCAAAATGGGTTAAGCCCAATTTATTCAAAGTTTATAATGTTAAAGTGAACAATGTTGACTAATTTTAAGTTGAGAATTTGTTTCAAGTGAATCAACTAAGTGAGTATATAACAATGTTTTTCTAATTAATACTTCCACTAAATAATTTAATTCAAGTTAAGTATTAAAGTCATTAAAAAATTTTATAACTATAACAAATTTATTTTCAAAGTGTAAAGAGGATTTTTAAGGATAATTAAGGTAAATAATTTTTATTGACTAATGGTTTTGAAAAGTAATTAAGAGTGCTTTATAATTTGTAATTAAAAATTGATTAGTAAACGATTAAGTGTCTAAATTATTTAAATTAAGAATTGTTAATTAGATAACTTGAGTTAATCAATTTATAATTAGTAGTTAATTAAAATAATTAATCAAGAAATAACTAATCAAGTTAATTAAGATTCAATTTATCCAAAATTAATCTTGATTTTGAAGTAATCAATAAAAATAATTATGTGATTAATTTATTTAAATCACACTCACATTGGAAAATTATTAACGATTGTTGTGGACTAGATTGATATTTTTGTTTGATTGTGATACCATATGATGTAGATTGCTCTGTACTGCACTGTGATTTGTGATTTAATTCTATATTGATATGGAAACCCCTTTGCCCGTAAAACGGCATTTAAACCTCGATGCGACAGGGAGTCGGATTTCAGTTAGTTATCCGAAACCCACATCGAACCCTGGATGTGAATCTTTATGATTGACATATCCACGTGTTTCAAAATTAAACGATCACTATTCGGTTTAGCCGGGAGAGGACCTTTGTGCCATATAGCCCATTTCGAATAGTGATACGTCGAAATCGATAGCATTTGAAGACTGGTGGTGAAGACCGGGTGTCTGCGAAAACGATAGGATAACCTATCGATTGTCTCTGCATGGAGTAGCTACGATATAGAGATTCCCTAAGTGATGGGAAGTCCGATCGGGATTGTGGATACCCGGAGTTGTAAGGGCTTCTTCCTTTATTGGACGAAGTGCCTTCGGTTCTGTTCGAACCCGGAACAGACTTGTATGGTTGTGTGTCTGACACTATATTTTGAGGTATAAAGCAGACTTCTTTCAAATACGTATCTGTTGGTGGCGGAGAATTTATTTTCTTAGCTTAACACCCTTCTCTGAGACGTACAAGCTCAGAGATTATGTAATTGAAGGTTATCAACAATATACTCCCAATTTGGTAGGGTGGCATGCTTTGTGCTGCTGTGTGTTGATGATCATTTGTTGATTGTTTGTGATCAAAGCATGGCTTTCGTGAAAAGCGTAGCTTTGCGGATGAGACCTCATCGGACCTCACAACCCGGAATTGGTCGAAACAGGAAAGATGCGGCAAGGTTATGAGGGTCGCGCCCTTTAGGGTATGTCATTTCCTTCTGGAAAAAGGTGATATCATGGTATGGAGCCCAGATATTTACCTATGTGGTAGCTCCAATTTCATTTACTGTGTGGTTGTTGCTTTGTGATAGAGGGCCCTTGGATAAAGATCCCAAAGGATCGAGGAGTGGAATACTCGAGTTGTAGTTACCTAGTTACAGAGGTAACCCGGCCCTGTGTTGGCAGAGAGTCGGGTAGGTTCTCGGTTCGTCCCGTCAGAGGCGTACCCATGTGGCAGTAGGAAGTTCCTTAGCCTGACCATTTGTTGGAAATCCAATTCCCAATACGAACCTAGTACGGTTTTAGTTGTATAACTTGCCATTTACTTATGGTGGTCACCACTGTTTAGATGGTAGCTATTGTAGGCATTGTACGAAATGTCTATGCTGGCTAAGATTAATATTATACTTTCGAAATGCTTTCTACACTATGCACTAGTAATAATATCAAAGGATTTTTCTCGTATCAAGCATATTTGACTATCATAAGAAAAAATCTCCTCCAATTCTGCGATTGTATTGTGTGTGTGGCGGGAGGTCTTATGGTAGTTTCATTTTCCAAAAGCATAACGAATTTTCTTTTAAATCTGTTTTATTTTAGAAGCAACTATTTTGTTTACTCATACCAGTCCCATGACTGACCCGGAGTTTATTGTTTCTTTTCTAAACTATGGGTGCCCATAATTTCCGCACTGGCAGCCTAGTAGCAGGTTTCCGTGTTCTGGTGTTAGCAGTATTTTAAATCTCTTGTCTTGGAGATATTTTAGAAAGTTTTTGGGATCTCAGGTGTTTAGTTTTTGGAGGTTCTCTATCACTTCATTTCTTTGAAGACTGTTTGGTATATGATCACTTGTTTTACTATTATGATGTCCTATTTGGAGTTGTGATGTATGTATTAAAAATACTCTGATGTAGTAATGGATATTATGATGTTGTATCTGTAATGTATGCATGATATTCATTTTATTCTGCTGTTTTATATTCATCTGATGTTGTTATAAGCTCCAACGAACTAGATTCGATGTTTGGATCTACGGCATTTGAATACGAGTGTCGTATTCGGTGCCGATTTTCGAAAGTCGAGTCAGGGTCGTCACATTTGGTATCAGAGCTGAAGGTTGAGTAAGAACTTTAGCTACGGAGTATAACACATTAGATGGCTCATTAGAGATAGGGTGAAGTATACCCTAGAATGAGTATAACCGAGATCGAAACTCCAAATTTTCTTAGTTTATTACTATTAACTGCTGATATTCCTTAAGATATCTCATCCGTATATCTAAATCAATTTTCTTACTAATTACAGATAGTGAGAATGAGTGGACGAAGAGGAAGAGCTAGGGGTCATGAAAATGCCACAGCACCTAATCAAGATTCTCCAACAGCAGTAGCAATAATACCTATTCAGCAGCAGCCGAATCTGGCTGATTTACATAAGAATTTCTCAAGGCTTGGTGGTAAGCCGTTCACCGGCAAGGTGTCAATTGTTAAGGCTCAAGCATGGATCGGATCATGTGAGAAAATCTTTAGAGGGCTAAAGATGCAAGATGATCAGAAGCGACTCATAGCTTCTTGGAAACTTCAAGAAGAAGCCTAGCATGGTGGGAGACAGTCACTGTAGATAAGCCAGAAGACGAGTTTACTTGGGAGAAATTCAAAGAAATATTTGAGAAGCGCTATCTGCCACCAGCTGGAATTTCTCGAATGTACTAGGAATTCATGGACTTAAAGCAGGGGAGTTTGTCATTCGAGGAGTATCTGAACAGATTTAATGAATTGTCTCGTTTTGGTCCAGAATTCGTGAATACGCCTTTAAAGAAAAATGAAAGATTCATTCGTGGGATGAATAAGAGATTCCACGAAAGAATGACTGGCCATGTTAAAGAATCCTTTTTAGATTTGGTTGATATGGGATATAGATATGCTACACTTGATATGCAAGAAGCCCCAGTGGAGAAAGGAAATTCAGGCAATCATAATTGGAAGAAGAGGAAATTTGGAGGCAAGAAACCATGGCAAGGCAAGGAGAAAAAGAAAAGCATTCAAGAAAGCACAGCAGAGAATGTCACTTGCTATAATTGCTTAGAGAAGGGCCATTATTCTAGCAGATGTACGAAGCCGAAGAGGCAAGTCAGTCAATCCGTTCAAACGAAGCCCAGGAAATATTACTATTGTCAGAAAGTGGGACAAGAAGTTAAAGACTGCCCAGTCATGAAGCAAGCTCAGACAGCAAAGGTATACGCAGTCAAAGACCAACCTGCATCTTCTAAAGAAGAAAAAGGAAAGGAGTTCTGGAAGGTAATCTCGTTATTTATGATAGCATTTTTAGAGTTCTTTTTGATAGGGGCGCTACACATAGTTTTATTTCTTAGCAAGCTATAAATGAATTAAATCTTGAACCTGATATTGTTGATGAGCCTATATGCGTAAAGAATCCAGTTGGAGGTCCCGCAAATCTTTATCTTCGATGTAGAAACGTTCCTATCTCATATTCTTGTTATCAATTTCCTATCGGTCTCTTTGTCCTTGATTTTAACGAGTTTGAAGTCTTACTCGGAATGGATTGTCTTGCGAAATATGAAGCCAAATTGGATTGTAACAACCGGTTGATTTCAATCAAAACTGGATTTGGGGATTTCATCGAGATTTCTTGTAAGGACCCTAGACCGAAAAGAGAGGGGTTGATGTATAATTTGGGTTATCCCGAACCCAGTTTGGAGTCTATACCAATTGTTAGAGATTTTCCGGACGTGTTTGGAGAAGTGAAATCTTTACCTCCACATCGGGAAATAGAATTCCGAATTGACCTAGTGCCCAATGCTCGTCCTGTCGTTCACGCAAGTCGCAAGATGACACCCAGGGAAAAGGTTGAATTAGTTCAGCAAACCGATGATCTACTAGCAAAAGGATTAATTCGACCCAGTGTTTCTGAATGGGGTTCAGCCGTCGTATTTGTTGCTAAATCGGACGGATCTTTGAGATTGTGTGTAGATTACCGCGATCTCAATAAGATGACTCTCAAGAATAAGTTTCCACTACCCAAGATTGACGATCTGCTTGATCAATTGCATGGCGCTCGTTTCTTTTCAAAGATGGATCTAGCCAGGGATTCCATCAGCTACGAATCGTCGAAGATTGTGTTCATTTGACCGCTTTCAGCGGTCCTAATATGTTCTACGAATGGTTAGTCATGCCTTTCGGGCTATCCAATGCTCCAGCATACTTCGTAGATCTTATGACTCGTGTATTCCGGAAAGTATTGAATAAATTTGTACTCATGTTTATTGATGATATCTTGATCTATTCCAAGACAGAAGAGAAGCATGCCGAGAACTTAGAATCGTTTTGGAGATATTAAGGAGAAATATTCTATTTGCAAAAAAATTCAAATGCCACTTTTAGGTCAAAGAAGTTAAATTCCTTGGCTATATTGTTAATGAAGAAGGAAATGCTGTTGATCCTAGCAAAATTTCCGCTATTCTTGATTGGAGAAAACCCACTACCCCAAAAGAAGTTCGAAGTTTTTTGGGTTTAACAAGCTATTATCGGAAGGTTTTTCAAGACTTTTCTAAGATTGCTAGTCCGTTGACTAAGTTAACAATGAAGGATGTAAAATTCAATTGGACTCCGAAATATGACGAAGCTTTTCAGGAGTTGAAGAAGATATTAACCACCGCTCCTGTTCTCGCTATTATCAACGGGAATCAGGGATTATATGTTTATACCGATGCTTGCGGTGATGGTCTGGGTACGGTATTAATGCAGAATGGGAAGGTGATTGCCTACGCGAGTAGACAATTATGTCCTCATGAAAGAAACTACCCAACACATGATTTGGAGCTTTTGGCTGTTATTTTCGCCTTAAAAATCTGGCGACATTATCTTCTGTGTAAAAATCTTTTCAGCTTTCTTAACAATTTACCAATTTAACTTAACTTAATAATTATACTTAATGAACTCTCTTTCTCTAGGTGAAAGATTCGAATTATTCATCGACCACAAATCTTTAAAGTATCTCTTCATCCAGAAAGATCTAAATCTACGACAACAATGTTGGTTGGAATTTCTGGCATCTTATGACCTAGATATTCTATATACGTCAGGAAAAGCAAATGTAGTTGCCGATGCTTTGAGTAGAAAGCATACTATTCTTGCTCATCTTGTTATCGCTCCTACTCTTCTCAAAAGGATTGCGACACAGTAGAAAGAAGATGAGTTTCTTCGGGCAATTTATAAAAGAATATGCTAAGGTGAAGATACTAGTTTTGAGATGGATAGTAGAGAAGTTATAAGATTAAAAGGCAGAATTTGTGTCCTTGACATTCCAGAGTTGAAAAGTGAAATATTGGACGAATGCGACAAATCTAAACTCAGCAGCCATCCAGGAATTAATAAAATGTTAGAGATATTAAAAGAACTTTCTGGTGGAAGACAATGAAAATGGACATATCTATTTATGTGAGTCGATGTGCTACTTGTCAACAAACTAAAAGCGATCGAAAGAAAGTGGCCAGTTTACTTCAGCCTTTGGAAGTACCAAAATGGAAATGGGATCAGGTATCGATGGATTGCCACAAACCAAGAAGGGAAATGAAGCAATTTGGGTTATAGTGGACCGTCTAACCAAAACTGCTCACTTCATTCCAGTAAGATCCACTCGGACTGCAACAAGATTAGCAGAGATATATATAAAAGAAATTGTTCGTCTCCATGGTATTCCTAGCAGCATAGTGAGTGGTAGTGACCCGATCTTCACTAGTAGATTTTGGGAGGCATTCCAAGCCGCTTTGGGAACAAAACTGAATTTCAGCACTGCTTATCACCTAGTCTGATGGGCAGACTGAAAGGATTAACCAAATTCTAGAAGTCCTTTTGCGTGCTTGCATTCTCGACTTTGGTGGTTCTTGAGAGGACCATTTACATCTGGTCGAGTTCTCATATAACAATAGCTATCAAGCCAGTGTTGAAATGGCTCCTTATGAGGCTTTATATGGTCGTCCGTGTCGATCACCTGCATGCTACATCGAATCAGGTGATAGACTCGTCCTTGGACCAGATATGATTAAAGAAGCCACGGAGAAGGTAGATTTTATTCGAAAGAAATTAACAACTGCTCAAAGTCATCAGAAGAGCTATTATGACCGCCGAAGAAGAGATTTGGAATTTCAAGTTGGAGACTCTGTATTTCTGAAAGTGTCTCCGGTGCGGGGTGTATTGAGGTTCGAAAAAACTGGAAAGCTAGCACCGCGTTATATTGGTCCTTTTCCTATTCTGGAGAGGATTGGTCCTCAAGCATATCGAGTGCAGCTACCCAGATGGTCGTCTCGCGTGCATAATGTGTTCCACGTTTCTAATCTTCGGAAGTATGTGCACGATCCAGATAGAATTATTGAGGAGGCTGCTCAGTAGGATCTCGAAATCACTCCTAATTTAATAGTTAGAAGAGAACCGATAAAGATTGTAGATGGTGATGAAAAGCGATTGAGAAACAAAGTTGTAAAACTAGTTAAAGTTCAATGGAGTGGCGATCCAAAGGACTGCACTTGGAAAACTGAAGATAATATGCAGAAATCATATCCCAATTGTACAGTGGATATCTCGGCTTAAACTGGTAAGCCAATTCCTTAAATTTTATGAATTCGTATATTCTTTATTGTTGTTCTCTCTCTTTCAAATTTCGAGGACGAAATTTTCTTAAGGGGGGGTATTTGTAACATCCCAAAATTTCGAATCTTAAATTTGGTAACTTATTTAGATTTTTAAAATTTTAATTTGAAAAGTTTCAAAAGAAATAAATTATTATTAATAGTAAATACTACAAAGTTATCTGGGTATAAACAAATATTTGATAGTTTAAGCTTTAAATAAATAATAATAATAAATAAATTATGTAACAAACAAGAAATTGTCTTAAACCATAAAATTAAATATATGTGATAAATTACCTGCTGATAGTTAAACTTTGAATAGAACATAAAAATAAAAATGTATGTTTGTAATAAAATTATATAGTTACAAAAAAAGACATAGGAATACGTATAAGGTTGCATGAGAATTTTATAAACAAGGAAACAAGACTTATGCAAGAAGATAAAAATCTACAAAATAAAACAAAATTGTACTTACAAAAGAAAATCACATAGATTACATGTAAACTAAGACGGGAACACAAGCATTTAATGCTTTCTTCTTAGCACAAAATCAAGATCATTTCAGCCGAAATAATTTTTTGCTTAGTCAAAGCAAGAAACAAAAATAAACAAATATCTGATCAAAGAAAAAATTGTACCAGTTAATACCTACCTCCCCTACCCTGTAAAAGTCCTCCTGTATATAAATACACATTCATCTTGTGTTATTTCGTTCATCAAAAACATAACAAAGTCAGGAAGAAGAAAAATTATAAAAACATCACCACAATTTCAAATTTAAATACAATCTGTTGAAAAACATCAAACTGCAGTCTTTCAAAATAAAAAAGGGAGTTCTCTGTTTCAAAATAATTTCAGGTGATTAAACCTTTTTTTTTTAATTGAAATCTAAGTCTTTAGTTTATAAAATCTTGAGCTTTGCTGCATATTGAAGGAAAACTTGTTTTGTATGTTTTTGTCTGTGATTACCGGAAATCTTTATACGGTTGTTCTTCAATTTTTTTGTTTCAGAGCAAAGTGACTTGGAAAAAATTTCAAATAAACTTCATACAAACCTTTTTAGATTAAGATTTTTAAACAAAATAAGTTTGTCTAAATTTGAATCATAACTTAAAATTTGCTTCAAGCTTGAACATGAAGGGTTTGTCTCTGTAACTTAAAATTTACAGTAAAAACAAAATCATGTGATAAATTCAAGTATGTTAAATCATTGATTTGATTATATAATTTGAATAAGCATACAAAGATTTGATTTTTAAAATTAATATGATGATTTCTCATTTAGTATTCCAAGTGCGGTTCGTGTTTGTATAAAATTTGTTCGTTTTCCATTTTCTAGTGATCAATCAAATAATTGTCGACGAAAATTGGTGTGAAGCTAGTGTGTTGATCCATGGTCTTAGGAAAATTATCGAAAAAAATTTCTATTGCGTAAATTTGTGGGACGAGGTGAATTCAGGGTTGCGTTTGCAGTTTCACAGTGGGTTGGAAATGAGGTGATTTCATCATCCCGGAGGCATCGAGTTGCACGAGATTGAGCGGGATGGTAGTGCAGGGGGGTGGCATGCTGTGGTTGGAGTGGAAGCTCTTCCGGTAGTCTGATACGTGGTGGCGAGGCGATTTAATTTGGGTACGTTCGAGCTTCGGTTCGACGAAAGGGTGGATTTTTTATTTCGAGATTTTTGTGATGAATCGAGCTTTGATTTCGAGTGAGTAGTGCGACTTGCCGAAGGTCGCGATGGCCACCAGAATGGCGGCGTGATGTCATGCACGTGCACGACGTCGATTCTGTGTTAGGGAGTTTGGGCATGTGGAGAGACTCGAGGAAGCGTTCGAGAAAAAGGGGTTTTGACTTGAAGTTCTCTCGCGTTCGAATGGGGTTGTTTCAGCAGTATATAACTTAAGAAAAAAAATGAAAGGAAGAAGAAGAAATAGGTACGAGGGGAGGAGAGGAAGAACTTGGGGTAAGGACGATAGAAACTCGAGTTTGACTCGAGTGAAAAAATCTGGGTTGCTCGGGTTATTTCCAAAATAGGTTAAGCCCAATTTATTCAAAGTTTATAACGTTAAAGTGAACAATGTTGACTAATTTTAAGTTGAGAATTTGTTTCAAGTGAATCAACTAAGTGAGTATATAACAATGTTTTTCTAATTAATACTTCCACTAAATAATTTCATTCAAGTTAAGTATTAAAGTCATTAAAACTTTTTATAACTATAACAAATCGATTTTCAGAGTGTAAAGAGGATTTTTAATGATAATTAAACTAATTAATTTTTATTGACTAATGGTTTTGAAAAGTAATTAAGCGTGGTTTATAATTTGTTATTAAAAATTGATTAGTAAACGATTAAGTGTCTAAATTATTTATATTTAAGAATTGTTAATTAGATAACTTGAGTTAATCAATTAATAATTAGTAGTTAATTAAAATAATTAATCAAGAAATAATTAATCAAGTTAATTAAGATTCAATTTATCCAAAATTAATCGTTGATTTTAAAACAATCTAAAAATAATTATGTGGTTAATTTATTTAAATCACACTCACATTGGAAAAAATTAGCGATTGCTGTGCACTAGTTGATATTTCTGTTTGATTGTGATACCGTATGATGTAGATTTCTCTGTACTGCACTGCGATTTGTGATTTAATTCTGTATTGATATGGAAACCCCTTTGCCGGTAAAACGGCATTTAAACCTCGATACGACAAGGAGTCGGATTTTTATCCGAAACCCACATCGACCATAGATGTGAATCTTTGTGATTGATATATCCACGTGTTTCAAAATTAAACGCTCACTATTCGGTTTAGCCAGGAGAGGACCTTTGTGTCATATAGCCCACTCCGAATAGTGATACGTCGAAATGGATAGCATTTGAAGACCGGTGGTGAAGGCCGGGTGTCTTCGAAAATGATAGGATAACCTATCGATTGTCTCTACACCGAGTAGCTACGGTATCGAGATTCCCTAAGTGATGGGAAGTCCGATCGAGATTGTGGATACCCGGATTTGCAAGGGCTTCTTCCTTTATTAGACGAAGTGCCTTCGGTTCTGTTCGAACCCGGAACAGACTTGTATGGTTGTGTGTCTGACTACATTTTAAGGTATGAAGCAGATTTCTTTCAAATACGTATTTGTTGATGGCAGAGAATTTATTTTCTTAGCTTAACACCCTTCTCTAAGACGTACGAGCTCAGAGGTTATGTAATTGAAGGTTATCAACAATATACTCCCAATTTGGTAGGGTGGCATGCTTTGTGCTGCTATGTGTTGATGATCATTTGTTGGTGGTTTGTGATCAAAACATGGCTTTCGTGAAAAGCGTATCTTTATGGATGAGACCTCATCAGACCTCACAACCCGAAATGGTCGAAACAGGAAAGATGCGGCAAGGTTATGAGGGTCGCGCCCTTTAGGGTATGTCATTTCCTTCTGGAAAAAGGTGATGTCATGATATGGAGCCTAGATATTTACCTATCTGGTAGCTCCAATCTCATTTACTGTGTGGTTGTTGCTTTGTGATATAGGGCCCTCGGATAAAGGTCCCAAAGGACCGGGGAGTGGCATACTCAAGTAGTAGTTACCTAGTTACAGAGGTAACCCGGCCTTGTGTTGGCAGAGAGCCGGGTAGGTTCTCGGGACGTCCCGTCAGAGGCGTACCCATGTGGCAGTAGGAAGTTCCTTAGCCTGACCATTTTTTGGAAATCCAATTCCCAATACGAACCTCCCAATATGAACCCAGTACGGTTTTAGTTGTATAACCTGCCATTTACTTATGGTGGTCACCACTGTTTAGATGGTAGCTATAGTAGGCATAGTATGAAATGTCTATGCTGGCTAAGATTAATATTATACTTTCGAAATGCTTTCTACACTATGCACTAGTAATAATATCAAAGAATTTTTCTCGTATCAAGCATATTTGGCTATCATAAGAAGAAATCTCTTCCAATTCTGCGATTGCATTGTGTGTGTGACGGGAGGTCTTATGGTAGTTTCATTTTCCAAAAGCAGAACGAATTTTCTTTTAAATCTGTTTTATTTTAGAAGTAACTGTTTTGTTTACTCATACCAGTCCCATGAATGACCCGGAGTTTATTGTTTCTTTTCTAAACTCTGGGTGCCCATAATTTCCGCACGGGCAGCCTAGTAACAGGTTTCCGTGTTCTGGTGTTAGCAGTATTTTGGAGCTCTTGTCTTCGAGATATTTTAGGAAGTTTTTGGGATCTCAGGTGCTTAGTTTTTGGATGTTCGCTATCACTTCATTTCTTTGAAGACTGTTTGGTATATGATCACTTGTTGTACTATTATGATGTCCTATTTTGATTTGTGATGTATGTATTAAAAATACTCTGATGTAGTAATGGATATTATGATGTTGTATCTGTGATGTATGCATGATATTCATTTTGTTCCGCTGTTTTATATTCATCTGATGTTGTTATAAGCACCAACGAACTAGATTCGATGTTTGGATCTGCGGCATTTGAATACGAGTGTCGAATTCGGTGCCGATTTTCGAAATTCGAGTCAGGGCCGTCACAACATCCCAACCGAGTGGCTGTAGCTATTTGGGGAGAGCTACTATGATGCCATTTGGTAAGAACTAAGAATCTGGATGAAGAAGGGATAGAGGGGGAGCATCACCTCACTCTTCATATATGTAAGTAATAATGTAAAATAGTCCGTTGGTGGTTGGTTGGCTCTGTTGGTAGCTAATTAACCATTCATATAACAACAAAGGTGGCAAAGTCAACCTGGCCTTCTTGGACATTTGATGAACCGATACTAACACCCATTCATTATAGACGGAAAGGAACTAACTTAATGGTTAATCAAACTTGAGGGCAAACCTTCCCCTTGAGATAGAGTCGCCTGACCTAATCCTTTGAAACTGTAGCCCTAATCCTAAGTAGACCATGTAGCCCACGTACACTGCCAGTTTCTTGCTTAACCTATAGTTACAAGCCAGTGGTCGGTGTACAAATTTCTTAATCTAAGGGGATAGATAGTTTAGTAATATTGACATGACTGTTGAGTTTACAAGTGGTCAAGACAATGCCTTACTTCAGTCGATCAACGTTGATTTCACAACGGCGGTCGATCGACGCCGTACTCAAGGGGAATTCATCGATGCAATGATGATATTCAAACCAACAAATGAAAAAAAAGTGGTAGATAGATCAATGATTAAATCGCAATTTAAGTCAAAATATTAACATTCAACTATAGATAAGAGTTCAACAAAGCATCAAAAACAAATATGAATAAAGAAACACTCGCTGATTACGGTTGAAGATTTAAATCACTGGTGAAATGGAGAAGTTGAAAGCTTTATTTTCTCTTTAATAGTAAAAATGCGAAAAGACTCGATAAAGATTGAAGAGAAGAAGGGAAAGAGGTATCTATAAATAACAGTAGCTGATTTGAGTTGTAGATCAACAAGATAAGAAACGTTCTAAACTGTCTATGTTTTATCATTAATGCGAAATTGACCGTCACATATCTAAACGCCCACTGCAACACCTTAAGAAACCAACCACCTATGCCAATAATACAAAGACATGTGGTGGTAGCATTAAATGCACAAATGGTAAATCCACCGCTGCTTGCAGGCGCAAATTTGGTGGTCAAATTAATGCTTGATTTTCTTGCAAGTGCGATAAAGGTAGGTCGGCCTAGTCACAACCAGCTTGCATGTTGGCCTGCGTGGTTCTAAAAGCTTGCATATTAGACTGCATAGTTCTAGGAACCTGCACCTTGCTTGAACTGCTTGGTTCTCTACGAAAAACGGCCTGCTTGACACAAATACACACGTAAAACATACAATGCCCATGTGGTCATCAATAGGACACAACAACAGTTGCAGCCTGACATGCAAAAGGGTCCTCAGTAGTTTAACAGCATGGATGATGGCCTTCTCCATATTTCGAACAACCCAAAAATGTCTTCACATTTTCCTCGACAAGGTCGCTCGTCTTCCATCTCGACCGCCCACATCTTTTGAAGCTCCCCTGTCTTGACATGACATGCTTTGGTTGCATTCATCTAACTACCCTACTAAAGAAGCTATGAATGTGCAAATTCTCTTGGAAGATTGGTACATACGACAACGCTCATTTGAGAAAAGAAGCATTATGTGATAACCAATCTTCATCCTTTGCTTCCATGTTGACTAAAGCACTACTGCATGACCACTCCCTGATCCCATGTCGCCTATCCTTAGCCGAGGCATGCTCATGTACATATCACAACTGGTAGTCATCTAAGCCATACATTTCAATTGGTATCCTAGCTGGCACATGAATTAATCAAGTGCCTCGATCAATAGGTAAGAGCGGTTTTCAGGTTTTAATAGCAAAATCTCAGCCATCAAGCTCAAATTACAATAGTTATAAATCCAACAAACCATGCATTTTTACAAGGATCGAACATTACAAGCTCCCAAGCACTAATTTTCTTGTTATTTTCTCTTGTAATCCATGTTATTGTATGGGAAGCAAAGTCACAAGGAAATCTCAATAGTGGATGTAGATCAGCTTAGATCGAACCACTCAAAATGTCATGTCTTTTTACTTATTGTGCATTTACTTCTTTTTTACATTTTTGGATCAGGGTATTCATGAGTAATCTTTGCTTGTATTAACTCTCAATAATAATTCCATGATTGGATAAATTTTTAGTCAACAGAATTCAATACAAATTACATACATATGAACCAATGTGATTTGGATAGAAGGATAAATCTATGTGATACTCAATCTCCAAACAATACATCACAAATTGTGAAAATCTTTTACTCTAGATTAAGATTGAATTTTATTAAGCGGTCTCTGCAAATCGTGGTGTTTTAATGTAATAATAAGATATAATGCATGCATAGAGACCATGAAAGCATTCTAGTGCCCCTTGGTTATATATGTCTGGTGTTGGGTTTCCTGCTGCATTATTTTAACAAACTATATCATAGTTTATGATGCTAACAAATTATCATATGCAAATAATATACATGTATATATGTATGTTTAAAATCATATATAAAAGCATGCACACCTTCATGCATACTGATATAAAAATCTTCTTAATCCGTAAAAATTATATCAGCACAATGACTAATTAGATTAAAAGGCACACTTCAAAAGAACCTGTTTGGTTTGAAAGTGAGAATTTATAGCATTTGGGTAACCAGTCTTGATGCTTTGGTTTTGTTAAGAAGGAAAATAAGAGTAGTATGATGTTGAATCTCTATCTTCGATGCCCACAGGAAATGAGTTGGTTGATGTATGATTATAGAGATACTATATCAATAGTTGTATTAGGTGGCAATGATTTTGTGCATGGGAAGCCATGAGAATTGAATACCAACTAAGTTTTACATATATACAAGGCTTTAAGTCAGCATGAAAAGAAAAGCAAACTTATTATATAAGCTACTAGAATAAAGGTAGAAATTGCATTTAAACTTAAATTTTAGGCTTTTAGTGATGTCAAGTTATTAAAAGATATTATGTTTGAAACAAATCTGAAATTTTATCAAAATATAATGATGGCTGATACATAAAGAAAGAAACATCATATGTTAGTGTGATATATGCAACTATTTGGTTTATTTAAGCTATGTTAAGACGCAAAACGTATACCTTTGAAATTTTGATTCATGGAAAATTATCCAATTATTTAATGCTGGCTAATAACTTTTTATCAGATTGATACATGCTTTATAGTTTTTTTATACTCAAGGTTCAACATTTCACCAATACTTTTGTAACCATATTCAATATGTGAATAATTAACTATATTTTTTAACACATATAGTTAAATGTAAAGATACTTTTTAACATCTTTTTGGATATTAGTAAAGTCCAAACAAAAGATAAGGTTTTCTTATGCTTTTTCAGTTTACAGTATAATATATTTTCAGTGCAGTGGTTATTAAAATATAAGATTGGCAAAGAGAACAAATTTAAGTGTGAATGACAAATTGGTAATAGATTTATTCATTGCAAGTGATGTTATTTTTTTAAGTTGATTTTTTTTTATCAAACAATACCTACATATTGTTGTGCTATAATGGTTTGAATGTATGTTATACATCACATGTTACAACTATTATTCACTAGAACTTCTTATGTTATTATTAATTGAGAAACCAAAATGTCAATAAATTCTTTCATAAATATTTCTTGTTATAGTTTTAATATGCTTTGATTTTTCTATAAACGATAAAAATTTATATTGTTAGATTGCCATTATATACCAAATATTAATATACAAAAGCATGAAAAACAGTAAGAGCTTTCATCTTTTAATTCTTCCAATGAATCGAACAAAACAAAAAAATTGCTCATTTGCAAAGCAGTCTGAATAACCTAATGATTGGATGCATATTCACATGGACGTACATATATATTCATGTTAAATAAAGCATTTTATGTACCTTACTAATATACATATCATGATCATTATCATTTAATAACCAAACATACATATAATTAAGCCATTATCAATAAAATATGGTTATCATCACTTAAGATAGCAAAAACATATGAAATTCAAATATAAATAGATTTGAATATGAAATAGAGTTATTATTACTCACCTATATGAAATCTTAATTAAAATCTTGTCTTCTGTGTTTAGAAATGAAGGTTGTTTCCCTTCTCTTTAGATTAATAATAGTGGATTAGATTTTGTTGTAATTTTTTTCTATAAAATGAAAGTGAATGAAGAGATTGACATGTATTTAGGGATATAAGGCTTAATAATTTTTGCTTGCGCTAGAATCAATCCTTGTCTATTCTTATTAATTCCTTAACCCCTTAATTAAAACATTCCCTTTATTCTTTTAGTCCTTTATGGACGAATCTAATTATAATAACTACCATGGTTCACTCAATTAATTTTTTTGAAGTGTCACACACTTGATTAATCAAATTTCCCCTTGAGTAATTACTTTAAGTATCATTTTTCGTTTCTTATTATTTATTTAATCTATTATCATGGCACTCTCAGGATGTTATAGATACCATACTAAAAGATTTAGTATGGAAAATACCAAACATCTGAATGTTCCAATGTGACATAGAGTTTTTCTCTCTAAGAAAGACGCTGCTTCTACGGATAAGGAGAGATAGCTTATAAGTATAATTTGTTATGCTTTGGCAATAGGATACATCATGTACGCTATGTTATGTAATAGGTCATATATCGCTTTTGCACCCAATATAGTTATTAATCAAATCCTAACAAAAACCATAGGGTAATATTTTACGTCATCCTAAAGTATTTAAAAATACCATGATTGGTTCCGAATCTATAGAAATAACAACCTAATTACGATGGGTAGACAAATTCAAGCTTTTAAGTTATTTCGGCGATAGTAATCAGCCGTGGGTTTTGCATTTATCTTAAAGGAAGAGCCGTATGTTGGAAAAATTCCAAATAAGAGGTTGTGGCAAATTCGATAAGGGACATAGAGTGCATCGCTTTAAATGATGGCGCAATAGAGGCAGTGTGGATGCCTAAATTCGTTAAAAAGCAAGGAGTGATCCCCAACATTGATGGTTCGATGATGATGTATTATGACAAAAATGCAGCAACATGTATTACCAAGGAACCATGAGCTCACAAATGACTAAGACACATTCTTCGTAAGTTCTACATGATAAAATAGTTTATTAATGGTGGACAAGTAGTGACCGAGAGAGTAGATACTAAAGATAACATTGCAAGTCCCTTCACTAAGGCTCTTTCTCGGTCTAATTTCGGAAGACTAATCGAAGGTATGAGCATGAAGCACCATAATTAGCTCTAAGAGCACTCATGTAATTTAATTACCGCACTTAAAAAAGGAGTTACCAATAAGCCTGGTGGGAAGCTTTACACCATAAACCCATACAACATAAAAACCCTAAACCAACTAACTATAATCCATAAAAAATATAAAAAGAATGATCTAAAGCTTAAATAAACTCTCAAAAAGATACAATTATAGAAAATCCATAATACCGATGCAATCGATAACAGGGATACGATATGAGCAATCGATGGCGTCAACATACCAACAACAACATATCAACAACAACAATCAATAACAACATCCCATCTCTAATAGAAATACGACAGATGCAAATAACAATATTAACTACAACCGACAAACGCCCAATAGCAGATGTTTGACCAACACATATATGTGTATATAAATATAACTTATATGCACACATATATATATATGCTAAATATTAGGAACTGGAGATACTGGTTTTGATGACAACAACCTTTGTAAGTTATTTTATCATGACTTATATACTAACACTATTGTCTAGATATATATGAATGTTATTATGCAGGATATATATAAGGCAGGTATTGATTATTGAAGACTGTACAGTATGAAAATCAAGAATGAAGAAATCAAGCTTGAAGACTCATGAGTATCAAGATCAAGATTTCAAGATAAGTGTCTAGTTTTATTAAAACTTCATAATAGCATAGAAATCTTCATTCCAAATTTCATTTGGGATGGAATCCATTTCAACCTTCTTAGTGGATTACAAACCCACGACAAGTAGCTCACAAACCTATGACAAGTGGCTTACAAACCCACGAACATCCTGGTTTTGTACAAGTTCACGTGTCCTGATGTGATGAAATATTCTGCAAGAAGAAGCTTGCAAAACTCCTTCAAAATGGGTTTTCAAAATGATTTTCGAAACTGCTTTTCGAAATGTTTTAGCTTTAGAAATTATCTTTTCAAATGATTTTCAAAAAGATGTTTTATCCTTAAAATATTCTTTGATTTTGTTAAACTCTTATTTTAAACTTCGTTTGTTTTAAAACTATCTTCTTATTTTTAAATATTCTTTATAATATATATATACACTTGAGATTTGAAATCAAACTTATATATACATTCTAAAAATATGTTTTTCTACTCTTCTTTACCTTAAAACATAGGAAAATTAGTTTATTTTAATCCAGAATCATTTTATCTTGTTTTCCTTTCAACACCATTTTTAAAACAAATTTTACATTGTTTTTAACTAAGGGATGTCGAAATCATGGGATACCTCATGTCGACATGGTGGCCGTTAAATTCAAAAGTTTCAATTTTCAAAAGAAGTATCTATTCATTTAAATCTCTTCACGAATGGTTATGACCGTTACTGGTTTATAAATAGCCTTTTAACTAGCTATTTTCTTCACTCCTTCTTCTCCACAAATCCTTATTCTAAAGTTTTCATATTTTTAAGATCATGCCGAAATTCTGCCAAATTCTCAAGTGAATCAAATTAGAATCTCATTCTTATTTGATTCTCTGCCCTCTCTCGAAGATCAAAGTGCTATTCAGAGCTATAGGATCTATTTGTAATCAAAAGTTTATCGAGTCTCTCTATAAGGTGCGATTGTGTTTGGAAATCAATTGGGTGATCTTGTATCCCGTAAATTAAGAGAGTTTGCCCTGGACTCGAAGACAGAAGGGTACCCCAAGGCCTTTAGAAATTGAGGATTGTAATCTCGACATTGTTATAATAAAAATCTATACGAGTTGTTTGCTTGGGTACAGGACTGAACGTAGGGTAACTCCGAACCAGTATAAAATCTAGTGTGTTCTTTCCTTTTACTACTTTTTATTTACTTTCTGCATCTATGTTTGATTCTGTGATTGTTCTGTGATTAAGTTTTGCATTTATTTGTGTCATAATTTTAATTTAGTCCATATAATTCTTAGAATCCATTAAACAATTTCACCCCCTCCCTTCCCTTGTGTTAAATTAGCCTTAAGATCCTTAATCCGCACTCCCTTTCAATTGGTATCAGAGCATAGGTTTTCATAGTTTTCATAATCTGAAATTTGAAAGTTAAAAATGGCTTTTTTAGGAAATTTTGTTAATACTAGTTTGAATTTATGCATTTCATCAAAGTATCATAAGTCTGCATATAGTTTTTATGAAAAATCAAGTTATCTACCGAATTGGTTTGTTATGCTGGAACAGACATATTACATGGCTTTTGAAGAATCAACAACCAATGGACAAACTGTGCAAATTGAGAAAGATAAATGGATACTTGATAGTGGCTGTTCAAGGCATATGACTGGAAATCCCGAGATACTCAATGACATTATATATCAAGATAGTGGATTGGTCAACTTTGGAGATAACTCAAAAGGATATGTGATTGGCATCAGCAATGTCGGTAATTCTAAAACTCCTCTTATTTCTGATATTTTGCTAGTTAGGAATTTAAAACATAATTTGCTTAGTATAAGTCAACTACGTGATAAAGGATTTAAAATTAAATTTGGAAAAGATAAGCGTCAAATCGAAGATAATAAGTCAAATATTATCTTTGAAGGAATTAAGTAGAAAAACATTTACATCCTTAGTATGAAAGTTTCAAATGATAACTTATGTCTTTTGGCTAATACAAGTGACTCTTGGATTTGGCATAAAAGATTTGGTAATTTAAATTTCAAACCGTTATCTAGGTATCAAAACGTGACTTAGTTAGAGGTCTTCCCAAGTTAAACTTTAAAGTAGATAGTATATGTGATGCTTACCAATTAGGAAAACTTAAGAAAAGTTCATTTAAACTAAAAGATATGATTTCCACTTCTAAACCTCTATAATTACTTCATTGAGATTTATTTGGTCCATCTCAAGTTCAATCAATTAATCACAACAAATATGTTTTTGCAATTATAGATGATTATTCTAGATATACTTGGACAATTTTTCTTAAATTTAAAAGTGATGCTTTTGAATTATTTAAGAATTTTGCTAAAAGAATTCAAAATCAACTTTCTTTAAAAATAAAAACTATTCGTAGCGATCATGGTGGAGAATTTGAAAACGAAAATTTTGAGAATTTATATAATAAAAAAGGAATTACTCATCATTTCTCTTTCCAAGAACTCCACAATAAAACGGAGAGGTAGAACGTAAGAATAGAAAGATTCAAGAGTGTGCTAGAACAATGCTTTCTGATAGTAACTTACCTAAAAGCTTTGGGCTTAAGCAGTCGCTACAGCATGTTTATTAGACCATTAACTAATAAAACACCATATGAATTACTCTACAATAAAACCCATAGTAGCTTATTTCAAAGTATTTGGTAGTAAGTATTTTATTCTTAATACAAAAGACAATTTAGATAAATTTGAACTAAATCCGTCAAAGGAATCTTTGTCGGATATTCTAATAGAAGTAAAGCATATAGAGTTTATAATTTAAGAACTAACACTATTGGAAAAAAATGCATGTATCTTTTGATGAAAATTTTAAAGATACTGTACCAATAGAAGATGAAGAAGATTTTGTAACTTTAAATAATGATCCTAATGTAACTAATTATGAAATCATTCAACCTAATAAAAAAATTAGGCTATTAAAAGATCATCCTGTAGAAAATATACTAGGAAATATTGAATCTATAGTTAAAACAATAAATCAACAAAATAGTACGAGTAAGGTAGCTTTTACATCAACTATTGAACCTAAAAATCCAAAGAAAGCATCATCTGATGATTCATGGATTCTTGCTATGCAAGAAGAATTAAATCAGTTCACCAGAAATGATGTTTGGGAACTTGTTCCTAGACTTGAGGATAAATGTATAATTGGAACAAAATGGGTTTATAAAAATAAAATGAATAAACTTGGTGAGGTCGTGATAAATAATGCTCGTTTAGTCGTGCAAGGTTATTGTCAAGAAGGAATTGATTATGACGAAACCTTTACACCCGTAGCAAGACTAGAAGCTATCAGGATTCTATTTGCTTTCGCAAACTATAATAATTTCAAGTTATATCAAATGGATGTTAAAAGTGCTTTTATAAATGGTTTTGTAAAAGAAAATGTTTATTTAGAACAACCTCCACTTTTTGAAGATAATAAATTTCCAAACCATGTATATAAATTAAAGAAAGCTTTATATGGTCTGAAACAAGCTCCTAGAGCTTGGTATGAAAGACTAAGATCTTATTTACTACAATCTGGTTTTAAAATTGGTAAAATAGATACAGCTCTTTTTATTGAAAGAAACAAAAATGATATTCAATTAGTCAAAATATATGTAGATGATATAATATTTGGATCAACTAATAACATAATGAATAAAGAATTTTTAGATACAATGACTAAATAATTTGAAATGAGTTATATGGGATAACTAAGTTTCTTCTTAGGACTTTAAATCAAACAATTAGATAAAGGAATTTTCATTAATCAAGAAAAATATGCAAAGGAATTAATTAATAAATTTGGATTGACCACTTCTAGTGGAAACCAACTCCAATGACAATTAATGTTGCTTTAAGTAAAGAAGACAAATCAAAATATGTTGATCAAAAATTATATAAGGCAATGATTGGTTCGCTGCTTCATATAACAATAAGTCGTCCGACATCATGCATAGTGTCTGTCTCTATGCAAGATACCAATCTCAACCTAAAGAAACTCACTTAAAAGCTGTTAAAAGAATTTTAAGATATGTAAAATATATTTTAGACTATGGTTTATTTTACCCTAAAAATGATGTATTTGATTTAATTTCATATTATGATGTTGATTACGCTGGTTGTAAATCAGACCAAAAAAGTACAAGTGGAACTTGTCACTTTCTAGGACATTCTCTGGTTTCTCTGTTTAGTAAGAAGAAAAACACTGTATCCTTGTCAATAACTAAAGCAGAATATATATCTACTGCTTTGGCTTGTTCTCAAGTTATATATATGAAACAGACTTTAAAAGATTTTGGATTAGCTATAACTAAATCACCAATTTATTATGATAATACTAGTGCAACAAACCTATCTAAAAATCCAACTCATCATGCTAGAACAAAACATATTGTGTTAGACATCATTTTCTTGGAGATAATATAAGTAAAGAAGTCATAACTCTTGAATATATTAATACTGAAAAACAAATTGCTGATATATTAACCAAACCATTAAATGAACAAAACTTTACTAAATTTAGAAGAGAATTAAGTATATGTTCGTTAACTGAAATATAAATTATAAATAATACAAGTATAGTTAATAATTAATATAAATAAAAAAAATTCAAAAATTGAACTGGGCATGTTGACATAACCCATCCCCCTATGTCGACATACATGCTGAGATTTTCAAATTTAAATTTTCCTCTAAAAGAAGTTATTTGGCTATATATTTATATATTTCGACTTTTACTCTTTTTCCCTGTTCTATTCTCTGTAGTAAACTTCTATACAGTAAATTAATGGCTTTCTCTTCTAATAATGAACCTTCTTCACCTACTTCTCTCATTCCTTTCCTTTTCAACGTTCCACACACATACGAATCATCAAATTACAAGAGAAGATGAAAGATTTGCTTCAAATGATGATGGAAATTCAAGTGAGTCAACTGTGAATGGCTAGAGAACAAGATAGGCAGGGCAGAATCCTTAGGAATTTACAAAACTTCCTTTTGGATAACCATGCCAATCCCATTGTCATCTAAGAATCATCACAAGCCATGGATTCTGAAGAAGAAGAGCCTCTAGATGAACCACAAGAGGATCAAGAAGAAGAACATCCTTTGCTGAATCTGGATGTTCATATGGATGAAGACGATGACGTTGTTTGCGTTGGAGAGGTCCTTTTTAATGCTAATGGAAACTTGGTCAAACCACGTGGAAACTTTTGTCTCCAGGATCCAAATTTATTGATCCATAAATCACCAATAGTTAAGGGTCCTCGTTAAGCGTTTTTCAATTTTCTCTTTCTTGATTGTATATTTGTTTGTTAATTTGTATATAAGTATTATCTTAATTAATGTTCTTCTAAAAACAATCTTTGGTGTATAAAATCTTGAATTCCGTTTTACTTAGGATGCTATATTTCACTCATACATAGTTATTATTCTTATGTCATATGATTTTTATCTCATTTTCAATTAAGTTCAAAGTTTATAGGTTATTTTTTGTTGATGACAAAGGAGGACAAGTTATATACAATAATAGGCTTGGAGTAAGGGGGGTTGTTCGTATAAGGGTAAGTTATGGTATGATCGAAGTGGTAAGTATATTTTATACGGTTGTCATCATCAAAACGGGGGAGATTGTTAGGAACTGGAGATAGTGGTTTTGATGACAACAACTTTTGTAACTTATTTTATTATAACTTATATACTAACACTATTTTCTAGACATATATGAATGTTATTATGTAGGATATATATAAGGCAGGTACTGATTATTGAAGACTGTACAATATAAAGATCAAGAATGAAGAAATCAAGTTTGAAGACTCATGAGTATCAAGATCAAGATTTCAAGATAAGTATCTAGTTTTGTTGAAACTTCGTAATAGGATGGAAATATCCATTCCAAATTTCATTTGGGATGGAACCCATTTCTACCTTCTTATTGGCTTACAAACCCATGACAAGTAGCTTACAAACCAACGACAAGTGGCTTACAAATCCATGAACATCCTGGTTTTGTACAAGTTCTCAAGTCTTGATGTGATGAAATAGACTATGCGTAGGAAACTTAGGAATAGGGAGGTCTTAGATGAAGTGAAATGAGGTGAAATGACTGAACTCAACATTCACTTAAAAAAAAGAAATCCATAGTTCAGCCAGCGGAAGTCAGCGAGATAACGGGTTGTCCAACGCCTTTATCCAGATGTTCTACAGGAAGAAGCTTGCAAAACTACTTCAAAATGGTTTTTCAAAATAATTTTCAAAACTGCTTTATGAAATGTTTTAGCTTTGAAAAGTATCGTTTCAAATGATTTTCAAAAAGATGTTTTAGCCTTAAAATATTATTTGTTTTTGTTAAACTCTTTTTTTAAACTTCGTTTATTTTTAAAACCATCTTCTGGTTTTTAAATATTCTTTATAATATATATATACACACTTGAGATTTAAAATAAAATTTATATATACATTCTAAAAATATATTTTTCTACTCTTCTTTATTTTAAAACATAGGAAAATTAGTTTATTTTACTCCAGGATCATTTTATCTTGTTTTCCTTTCAATACCATTTTTAAAACAAATTTTACGTTGTTTTTAACTAAGGTATGTCAACATCATGGGATACCCCATGTCGACATGGTGGCCTTTAAATTCAAAAGTTTCAATTTTCAAAAGAAGCGTCTATTCGTTTAAATCTCTTCACGAATGGTTATGACCGTTACTGGTCTATAAATAGCCTTCACAAAAGAATTTTAACTAACTATTTTCTTCACTCCTTCCTCTCGACAAATCCATATTCTAACATTTTCATATTTTTAAGATCGTGGCGAAATTCTGCCAAATTCTCAAGTGAATCAAATTAGAATCTCATTCTTGTTTGATTCTCTGTCCTCTCTCGAAGATCAAAGTGCTATTCAGAGTTATAGGATCAATTTGTAATCAAAAGTTTATCGAGTCTCTCTATAAGGTGTGGTTGTGCCTGGAAATCAATTGGGTGATCTTGTGTCCCGTAAATAAAGAGAGTTTCCCTGGATTCGAAGACAGGAGGGTACCTCAAGGCCTTTAGAAATTGTGGACTGTAATCCCGACATTGGTATAATAAAAATCTGTACGAAGTGTTTTCCTTGGTGCATGACTGGAGGTAGGGTAACTCCGAACCGGAATAAAATCCGGTGTGTTCTTTCTTTTTACTGCTTTTTATTTACTTTCCGCATCTGTATTTGATTCTGTGATTGTTCTGTGATTAAGTTCTGGATTTGTTTGTGTCATAATTTTAATTTAGCCCATATAAGTCTTAGAATCCATTAAACACTATTCACCTTCCCTCTAGTGTTAAATTAGCCTTAAGATCCTTAATCCGCACTCTCTTTCACTAAAGACATAAACTGAACAAAAATAAGGCAAGTAAATGAAAATAGCTAAGACAAGATGAAATATTAAATGTTAACACCTACAAAAGAAAAAAATAAGAGCATCATAATTGAACCTAAGTAAGAACATATTTGAAAAGTAAAAATATGAAAAATGCGATATGCCTTAGCCTAGAAAAGTAAAACAAAATAAGTAAAATCGTTAAAGAAAGAAACTAAGAGATGAATCATGACTAAAGTTAGGTAAGCAAAACAAACTAAGTAGAAGAAAATGGGAAATAAAGAACTGAAAGATGCATCGCAACTAAGCCTAAATAGATTGAACAAACTAAATAGAAGCAAATAGAAAAGGTATGGAACTGAAAGATACATCACAACTAAGCATAAATAAACAGAACAAACTAAGTAGAAGCAAATAGAAAAGGTAAAGAAGTGAAAGATACAACATAATTAAGCCGGAAATTTATAATAGACTAAATAAAAGCATACATGGTCAAGGACCAAATGCTCAAGTGGTATGATGCTTAAGACAAGGTTTTGGAGATCCTAGGTTTGAACCGTTGAGACATCAAAATGAGTGTCTTGCTTGAATTAAGTTTACATTGTAAAAAAAGCATACATGAAAAGTAAAAAATCGAATGGTGCAATAAGAACAACAAGAATTCGAAACCAGCGTGAGTAAACCCAACTAACATGGAATATCCAAGAAAACAACTTATATAAACCCGGGGTAACTCGAATAAATTTACAAATTCACAATTTGATGTTGACATCACTTATTTCACACATAAGTTTTCTAGTACCAAAATTTGGATTAAATAGTCCGATTCACCTAAATCATTTCATTCCAGCCTATAGATGTCACATATCAATCTATAAAAATTCGAAGTGGTTTCGGGTATTTTTCAATACCCGACTCTGGTCACTTCGAGTCTCATTTAAGACATCCAATACCATTCAATCATCTATAAGCAACTTGATCACTTCCTACTTTATTTAATTAATACAAATTGAATTACTAACCTTGACCACCTAGATTCCTTCATTTAACATTAATTAATTGTAAATCAATTTATTTACCATCCCTTAATTATCCATCTTAATTAATCATCATGGATTGATTATTCTTCAGTTACCTTCAAGTAATTATCTTAAATTAACCACACAATATTAATTATTCTTAACCAAAATCAATAATTAATCTTAATTTCTTCATAAATTAATTAACTATTTTAATTACATTAATCCTTAATTACTTATATTAATTAACTTCTCATAAGTCACTTATTATTGATTAATTTATCTTAATTAATCAATCTTTAATTACATCGTTAATGATATAAATTAATGGTTTCCAATTATATTTCAATTTATCCTAATCTAAATTAATTAGATTAAATAATTAATCATTAATTAAACTGCAAATATTAATTATTCTTGATTTATCTCAACCTGTAATTATCTACCATTTTATTCACTTCATTAAATAAATTAATTACTCCTTAATTAACTATTTTAATTAATCTCTTGATTAATTTCACAAAGTAATTATATTTTATTAATTTTATTAAGTAATTACCTATCAAACCATCCATTGATTATTCTAAATTAATTAAACTTAATAAATTAACTTAAAACTTAATTAATTAATTCAAACCCTTAATTACTAAATTAATCAACCCAAATCATTAATTAATTGAATTAATTAATTATCCATTTTAATTACCCTTATAATTTGATGAATCACAAATCATTAAGCCCTTATTAATATTAAAATGAAAACATTTTCTTATTTATGACTTAAGTTTAAAACAACTTAAAATCCGAATACTTCAAGTCAAGCCACAATTAACATGAGAACCAATCAAAACCAAAGTTACCTGATCATTAGTTCAAAGTGCACATCAAATCAATCCAATCATGCAACCAAATTCTTAAACTTAACCATTTAAATTTAGATAAAAATCCAAAGGAGTGGGATTTACTCACCTTTGTTGTTAATTGCAGCCCCCTTCAATCTTGACTTTGGTTTCATCACAATTTTGACCTTGTAAAAACATTTACAGTTTATTATCATTTGAACTAATCAATTACCCCTTAATAAATTTAATTAACCAATAATGTTATTTAAACTATTTCCCTTTTAAATAAATTATTTTTTAGTGACTAAGATAATTAAATAAGTTAATTTAATGAATAAATCTCCATTATTTTAAAATTAAACTAGTAAATGAAAATAGGTATACATGTATTTTTAAACTATATAGTAAAGAGCAAGCTGTATACATTTTAAAAATCCACTTTTTATAAACACTATGGCACTTAAAAAAAATCACCCTTTTTCCAACTTTATCTATATAAAACAACTTTTCTAAAAAATTCAAAATAATAAATTTCTCTATTGTAAACAACAAAATAATAATTTCTTTACTGTAAAAAGAACTTTACATCCTTTATTAAAGATCTAATTTTTATTTATTTTATTTTTATTTTATTTAAAAAAAAAAATCATTCCTCTGTACAACCATATACATTTTTAAATTTAAATTGGAAAGAAGAGAATCAAATACCTCACCATCAATCGCTCGACCCACTGCCTTGCCAGCACGCAACTTCACCTCGATCTCAAGCCCTTGCGACATCGAGTCGCGATGCCCACTACCCGGTCGCGAGTGAACCCTAGCCACGGCCTTCAATGCTGCCGTGCCCAATCCTGACGAACCCCCCTCCAATGTCTTCGCGCGTGGCCATTCCTCATCGTCTCGCTGTTCTCGATCTTGCATCTCCATTTTTTTTGACTTATTTTGAATTGGGCTAGGGCTTCAAACAATTAAAAGAGGATGCAGAATGAATAGGGGATAAGGTTGGTTGATCTGCTTCGAGTTCGATTTCTTTTGTTTAATATTTCTTTTAAACGAAGGCTTTGGCCATTAAATTTTTTCGAGACGAGTTACAGAATGATTCCTAAAAGAAGGAGGCAAGTCTCGATTAAAAGGATGAAGGCTTCCTTCAGAAGGGATTTGATTTTTTTTATCTTGAACGAGAAAGCAACATGATTTAAGGAAAATGGGAACGTGTTTGAATCGTTTTGCGTTCTGACTTTTCTAGCTACAGTGACAATTGAAAAGAAGGCTAGAAGTTTTGATGTGAAATTGTTTTTGACCGGCGAACATTTATTTTTAAATTTAAATTCAAATCGACTAAAAAAGTATATATGCGTTTTGAGCTGCCAGGGTCAAACGGCAACTCCAATTGCTATGAAAATTGAAATCCGATAATAACTAACTATTATGGATCCAATGGTTTCGTCAAATTTCGAGACTGTGCCCCGAAAGGTTATTTTAAATTCTATTTAAACGGTATATTATTAAAACTGAACAAATCACCTTTAAACTCAAATTTAAAACTTTTGTTATCCTCCGTACCATCATTATAAATTTTATAAGCCTTCAAATTATTTTTAGTAGGCTTAAAACTCAAGATTCAACATTTTACCCAACTTCAATTTATTAAATCTAATAACTAAATTGCTATTAATAGTAATATTTGAATTTAAGTTAAAAATTAACTTTTTAAATATTTAAAATCAACTAATTATTCCATTTTAAATTGTTAAAAATTCCAGATCGTCACAAAAACCTGATTAGCCAATTTATAAATAGGGTTAGCTATCCAATTATGACAAACAAACCAATAACATAGATCAAATATGCAAAAGGAATATTGATATTTTTAAAAATTATTTTGTTTCACTCAAACCAAATACACCAACAAGGAATGATGAAAATAGTATCTAACAAAATCCTATGAATACTAGTATACTGAAACCTTAAGCTACTCCAATAAAAGTCATAACTAAGATCACTTTTAATTATGTTAAAATAAAAAATACTAAATATGTTTAAAAGAATAGAATTACTGAAAGAACAATCATAATATAAATGCATTACAATATCCAATCCAAATTGAAAAAAAATTACATTTTTTATCTATAAACAAACTCTTATTCTTTAAAAGTCCAATTGCTTTTATGTTTGATGTAAAATCAATTGCATGTGTAACTTTGCCTTAGGCGGTGTATTTATTTTCCAAATGTACTTGAATAAATTTGGTTTTGTGCCTGAAAAGTTTAGAAATTTATAAAACAAATCGGAAGAAAAACTTCTACTACTATCCCAACATTAAATCCTAGTATCACTTTTGATATCAATATTATAAAATTCTAATTTCATATGAAGTAACACAAACCGAGTTAAAGTAATGCCTGCAAGTGCATGGATAAAATTAAATTCCTATAGAAAATCATTACTACGTCTAAAAACTTCAGAAATTAAAACATTCTTAAAATTACAAATATAAAATGGTCCTTTATACTCCGTTTTAAGAGGGATAACCGATGTCCAACAATCATGCCTAAAGGTTGTGTTATTATCCTAGAAGACAATGTAATCAATCCCAAGTTTAAATATTAGGCAAATTTAATTCGTACACCGTAAGTTACTATACATACACCAAAAAAATTTCTAAAATCAGATGCATCATTTTTATTTAATATACACCGGACATACTACAAAACTATCCCTTATCTCATTTTACCTACTTTCTCTCTTTCATTCATTACTCAAACTAAGATTCTTGAATTCCCTAAATTCATTTTTGTAAATTTCAAGTTCAAATCCAAATATAGTAAGTGGAATTCAAATTTATTTAATTAACCATATGTAGCAAAGTGAATTAAATTTTGAATATTAAAATGTTAAGCTACTTAAATTTTGATGTTAAGATTAATTGATTTAATTTAAGTAAAAGATAGAGAATAATTTAGTACCACTTTAGGAATCGTATTAATTTTAGTAATGAAGTTTAAAATTAATTTTTATATTTAATTTAAAGTTAAAATGTTAAAATTGACAAAGCATGAATACAGCTTGAAACTGTATAAATAGAATTTGATACGTGAAATTTTTTTTTTACTCAATTGATGATGTATAGAAATTTAGTTACTTTATGAAAGAAATTATGTTGATTATACCACCAATTTGTGACTCTTTAATACTGAATTTTATTTGATTTTTTTAAATATGGGCATTTCTATCATATATTTTACCCAAAAAAATGGTGTAGATAAAGCAATTAGTGGTGTATAGATAGAATTTTCCTTAATATAATAAAAAATTTAAAACAGATTTCCAAAAAGGAGACCTACTATTAGTGTTATTAGATGTATTATAGTGTAGGTTAGAAGCTCCCTTATAATACATATTTGAAATCATTTTTAAATAAGGTTTTCATTATTATTATTATTAAATTTTCATAATCTCTTTCCTAATAAAGAGGTAAGATTGTGTAAATCTATTATTCCTAAACCACCTTCTTATTTTGATTTACAAATCATTTCTTGACTAAATAGACAATTAATACAACTATAGAAGTTTTCCCCGCTCTGTAAAAAAATCTCTTCTGATTTTTATCTATTTTATCGATTAGCTATTTTCGAAAAAGGTAAAAGGCATCCAACGGATGGGTAATGTCGATAAAACAGAATTTATTAGAATGATCCCACCCACTCTAGAAAAAAAATTACTATTCCACTTAGATATTTTTTATTAATTTTATCAGCTATGGTTTTAATCTTCATGCTTAAGTTTAGTTGGTGTTATCAAATCCTAAATAAACTATAGAAAAACTTCATAACTTTAAAATTAAATGTAATAACAACAAGATATTCAATGTTTTCTAAATCACACAAAACTAGAACATAACTCTTATCAAAATTAACTTTTAAACCGAAAATCATTTCAAAGCTATATAAAATAACTTAAGAGCAATAATATGACCAACAAATGAGAAGTAAAAAAGCATAGTTTCACCTACAAACTGAAGGAGCTAGAAGCCTCAACTCGTAATATCATTTCCTAAACTATCTTGGACCCCATTCATAATAAATAAGTTAACAAACCTAGAAAATAGTTAATAGCTAAATTAAAAAATAGAAGTGACAATGGACCAACTGTCTTAAGTTCACATTCATATTGAATTTTATTTCCTAAAATAACAATAACTATTATACTCGAGTTTTCGATTTTAAGCAAGGTCATAGTCCATCCTACCTATCTAGCATTAAACCCGTTAAGAATAAATCATCAAGGAAAACACTGTCTATTAGATCAAATGCGTTTGCAAAATAAATTTTAAAAGGGCACAAGTGATAGTTATTTTCAAAGCAGTAATCAATAATTTCTTAAACTACAGCTACACCTTTTACAATGCTTCTACCCTAAATGAATGCAATTTGTATAATATCAATTAATTTATTCATATAAGTACTTAACCTATTAGCTAAACCTTTGAAATAATTTTAAAAGAGCATCTAATGAACGAATTAAGTCTAAATTCCTTAAGTTTGTTCGCCCCTACTTTTTTATGATGTAAAATTACATTTGCAAAATTGAACCTACTTAGTTGTTAAGTACAATTATAGCATTAAATCAAAATTTACAAATATTTTACAAGTTCTTATAAATCAACATAAGAAATCCATCTGTTCAGGCAATTTATCACTAGGAAGATCATTTATAGTCCTCAAATCACCTCCTTCGAAAATGGGTTATCCGACTCATCTAAAATTATCCTAGTATTTTCAACATACAAATCGAATCTATAGTGTTGTCATGCTTCGTACCATTAACTACTTAATGAAAAAACTTTGCATTCTTGTCCCCTCCTCCATCCAACAAACCTTAACTAGCCCTAGCTAAAATTTATTTATTGGCCACACTCATAATAATTTTCTATTCTCATTTTTATTATTAAATTATATTGGACAATTTTGAAATTTATGGAAAATACATTTTCCTTGCGATAAGTATCTTATTTAGGAAAAAAAGAAATACTAGGACCGAAATAAAGGTATCAATCAAGCGTATATGGTACTCGGAGAAAACATTATTTCGGTAAGACTTGAGAAGGAGTTACTATAGCAATTAGAAGGGTTGTGGAAACCATGTCCATTCTCTTTTGGACTCGCACGATTACTTTGTTTAATTCTTCTTTTACATTTGAAAGTATATTTCTCTCTAAAATATATAAATTTATGGATTCTTCTACAGAAAGTAGTTTATCCTTTTTAACACATATGTTACCAAAAGCACATTTATTCCACTTTTTAAAAAATAATCTTAAATCCCTATGCTTAATAACAAAAACTCAAGCAACCTTACGTGAATATTTATATTTAGAATCACTCGTATAAAGACATTTATTAGTAACTAAATCCATTGAGTTACTTTCTAACAAGCACGTCTTTTCAAATCTAAATGTTTTATGTGCTACTTATTGGTTTTCACAGGTGAGAATAATTGGACAATGATCTGATTAAGTATTCCGAGGTCCATTAACTTTAGTAACGGGCATATATCTTCCATTTTTTCGCTGATGAAAATCGATCAAGAAGTGTCGTCGAATTTACTTATCTAGTCTTCAGGCAAATAATCTCCAATCACATAGCGGTAACTTGATCAAGTTGCCGCTAATCATAAATTGGTCAAACTTTTCCATAGTGAAATTTTTTCATGTTATTTATTTATTCAAAGCCTTAAAATTAGTTAAAATAACTATAAAGGTTATATATTGATTTAATTAAATAAATGAGCTAAATAAACATCTAAATAATTAATAATGTGCTATTAACTAGACCCAAAATTTATAGTTAAATTGTTAATGTTATTGCTGAGCAGAAAAGGAATAGGGAGGAGCTTTGTTTCATGGGGATATTTAATAAATAGTTACCAAGAAGAAAAGGAAGAGAATGGTGGGATCATGTTAGATATTTTCGAACCATTTAAAGACTATAAATCTCTATTCCCAGCTTCTTTTCGTGCAATTCCTAACATAACTTCCATCTTCCATTAGAGAAAATGGAAGATTGTAGCTCGACTTACCAGTCAAGCATAGAGGAGGAAGGAGAAAGAATTCAAAGAGAAAATAACTCTTGGTACAAAGGTTAATTGGCCAACTAGATCAATAAAATATTTCAAATTTATTAAAATTTAATTTATGATGGTATAAACATATTTTCTACCATGATAAAAACCTCATTATAATATTCAAATTGGAATGTATGTTGAAACCCTGAGGAATAGAGGTGTAGCCGTTCCTTATTCATACAGACACATATATGTACGTATGTAAATATTTAATTTTTTATTTGGCGCTTAGCTTGTAAATAAGTATATTTTTTTAAACATTATATTAACTTACACATAGAGAGAGACACACATACATAATCTATGATATATCTTTACGCATGTTAATATATATCTGATATTCGTTCGTTTATGCGAATACGAATATTCGATATTGATTTTGGGATTCATAGACGTCGAAATATTCATGATAAACCTAATGATAACATGTGTGTCAAAATGTCTTGTAAAGAAACTAAACATTGCAAATTTTACTATATATTAGAATTGAATAGTTTATATCTATCTCAAAAAGCTGTTAAAACAAACACATAGATTGCATTTCTGAACTCTTGACCTCGCCGATGGAAGTTGATTATCTCAACCAACAATGCTACCCACGTGTGATCAATATGATGTAAAGTTTACCACAACTATTTAAATAGTACTTAAATAACCGTTTATGATATAAAAAATCATTTCGACTTACATGTACAAATAAACAACTACGTGGGTCAAAAATGCAAATTCAATCAAAAAAACCACTTTCAGGACTACTACATACCACCAAATATTTTCAATCGCTAAAACTATATGAAACATATCTCTAACGTTTTCAATAAGGCCGGTTAAAATATAATCATTTGTGTATACGTATAGTGTAGAAAAAAAGACAATACTTTATGCAAATCAAATCCAAATATATAACGAACATAATATAAAATTAGGATTGCTTGATTTGAGTATGTTTTATTTTTTATGCTTTCAACATGTATTTCAGAATGTATAAAAAATGATAAAACAAACAATGTAGAAAATAACTTTAACATTTTGAATGTGATTTTTTTTTCCTTTTTCTTATTTTCCTACTACAATTATTTCATATCTCCGGTGTTTTGAAATGCATATTGAAAAACAAAAAACAAAAAACATCTACCGGTATGTCCCAATTGGTATCCTGTTGTAATATACATGCAAAACATGAAGTCGTGTAGCAGCAAAGAATTACTACCGAAGTGTAAACAGACAAAAAAAATATGAGTATTCACCAATCGCAACAGCAACGATATTTACGCTTAAAAATCAATACTCAAATAATATATAAGACAACACCACCATTTACAGTTATACGCATGGAGAGAAAAAGTACCATGACAACAGCAACATAAGCCTAACTTAAAAGGTATGATTAACGATCATTTGCCAAAAGATGCCCATAGGCAGAGTCAAAAACTAGTTACAGTGAAATTTCTTAAACCATCATACCTTAGCAAGCAGACCGGATATGTTATACACTTATACTTTTAACTACCAAATGGTACGGACTAGGATCTCCCACAATGACAAGTATGGTGCTTCTTTAAATATTCACTAGATCCATTTTCTCTCCAAGAGTAGGGTAACTTCAGTTGTAAGGATCAAATACCTAACGTACCGTTACAATTTCAATAATTTAAATTCAATGGTCCTTCTCTTTGCATTCAAGCAAGAGCAGACAACAAAAAGAAAAGAAAGAAAATATAATAAAAGCAAAGCAACATTCCTCTCAAGCCCTCCTCACTGATGATCTATGTCCCAGTGCCTTCTTTGCCGGATATTTTTCCTTTAAAGGTGAAGTTTTTTCCACCTTAGCTGGAGATTTCCTTTTTACTGCTTTCTTCACTGGCACTTCCTTCTTGGTCGAAGATTTCTTTTCAGCATCAGCACTTGTAATGGTGGGACTCGCAGTGGCCGAAAAACTCTTTTGTATGGCTACTTTTTCCATGGCATGGCTTCCTGCTGTGACAGCTAGTATGAAAAACTAGGGTCAGAGTTTGAAATGTGAAAGAACGGGAATGGAAAAACCTTGTGTATGTCATACTGAGCACGTTACCAAAGCATACACAAAACACTTACATTTTTGTAATGATTTAAGCCCTTGCTCTAAATCCTTCATGGTAATGGTAGTCAAAACATCAACGTCACTGCACTTCACATCCAATCTAAGATCCAGATTCTCCAAAGCATTCACTAGCCATGGATCGACGAGGCCGCCATTCATTTTCATCGAAACTTCATCCAGAACATGTTTACTTATCATACCAACAATTGCATTTACTGTACATCTCTGATGTAGCTTTAATCCTTGCAAGTGATTGTCTTTCTCTTGTGCTTTGAACTTCGACAGCATAATCATAGCTATGTCTTTTGGCGTGTAATCCTCAAAGTGAAAGACCTGCTCACCCTTCTAGTAAAGCCTGCATTTGCTGTGAATACTCGTTTCATTTCATTGCTGTAACCAGCAAATATTATCATTGTATCCCCTTTATCCATTGCTGCCATAATTTCTTCCAAAGCTTCACGCCCGAAATCTCTACCAGTGTCATTTGGTGGTATCAGCCTATACGCTTCATCTATGAACAGAACACCACCACGTGCTTTGTCAATCTGCAAAAGCCCATTCCATGATTGTAAAACAAATCAAATATTTAAGAAGCTGTGTATAACATGATCGATTGCTATAGTATTAAACAATGGTTGATTGAAGCACCTTTTCACGTGTTTTACGGCCGGTTTCACCTATATTCTGTCCAACCAAATCAGTTCTTTGCACTTCTACAACTTTATCAGCAGATACAAGTCTGAGTTTATAAAGTAATTTTCCAACAATTTGTGCCACCATCGTCTTCCCTGTAAATTTACATGACACACAATATGTGATAAACTTTCTAGATGTTAATTCTAGAGATGGTTGTGTTATTATACGTGTTCCAGGATTGCCAAGAAAGGCCATATGAATAATTTTTGGTCCACCCACTTTGATACCAAGAGCCTTTCTTCTCTGAAATAAGAGTAGCCCTTTCATCCATTTTTTAAGTTGATCCTTCACCGCTTCCAACCCAACTATTGTAGATATTGTTTCATCAATCTCCTTAAATGTAGCATCAAACTCGTTTGCAGCATCTGGAATTTGTGCATCTTGTTTATACAAATATGCATCACTCTCCAATGACATAGGAGGCTTTAAGGATCCATTCATCTCGTCAACTTAAAAGAAGTTTAAAAGGAAATGATTTTTATTATTACTGTTTCATCAAAAAATGAATTGAATACTTTACATGACGCAAAACATTCTGTATTTATAATACAGGTACTGGGCTTAAAACAAAACAAGCCCAAAGAAGAAAATAAATGAAGAAGCGGTCTTGAGATGCGGTTGCGGTTATAATGCAAAGAAGCCCATCACTGTAGTATTGTAAAGCAGTGTAATCCAATGAGCACGATCATTATTACGCCCCCTCAAATGAAACTAGGGTTTCTATTTCTCCTCGTCTTTCATGGCGGCGGAGAAACTCTGAGTTCTTCCCTCAATCGATCAAAATTCTTTACCGAAATCGCATTAGTTAAAACATCAGCACGCTGATAAAAGGCAGGAATATGTTGGATCTGTAACTTCCCACTTCCCGTTCGTTCGCGAACAAAGTGAAGATCTGCTTCAAGATGCTTCGTTCTCGAGTGCTGGATGGGGTTCATAGACAGAGAAATGGCACTCAAGTTGTCAACCCAGATCGTTGGCTTTCGATTTAGCATGAGCCCTAATTCCTGAAGCAAATTTTCTGTCCAAATAATCTCTACTGTAGCGCTGGCTATGGCCCTGTACTCGGCTTCAGTGCTTGATCGGGAAATGGTAGCTTGTTTTCTCGTACACCATGAGACAGGATTAGTACCGAGATAAACACGATATCCGGTGATGGATCTTCTATCATCGAGATCATTTGCCCAGTCAGAATCACTGTAAGCTTGTATATTTAAGTTTTTGCTTAGAACAAATTTTAATCTGTGATTGACTGTTCCTCTTAAGTATTGTAAAATGCGCTTCACAGCACATCAGTGCTCACTTGTAGGTGCTTTCATGTATTGACAAACTTTATTCACACTAAGGAAGATATCCGGTCTAGTAATAGTTGCATATTGCAGTGCCCCGACAATGCTCCTGTACTGTTTGATGTTCTCTATGGGTTCACCCCTTTCTTTAGATAGTTTGAGGTTACTTGTCATGGGGGTAGGTAGAGGTTTGGCTTTATCCATGTTTGATCTGATAAGTATGTTTAGTATATATTGCTTTTGTGATAAAATGATACTTGAGTCTGCAATCCTTTGAATACGCATGCCAAGGAAGTAGTTTGCTTCACCCATGTCTTTCATAGAAAATTCCTTATTCAAGTGCTTTATGACAAGTTTGATTTCATGCTGACTGTCTCCTGTGATGAGTATATCATCAACATAGATTAGAATGTAGATATTTTCTTTCCCTGTTTTCCTTGTGTAAAGAGAATTGTCAGACTTAGTAGCAGTGAACCCCAGTTTGATTAAAATACTTTTCAGTTTATCATACCAGGCCCTTGAAGCTTGCTTTAAACCATAAATAGCCTTACGCAATTTTCATACTTGGTTGATATTTATTTCAGAATTGTAACCTTTTGGCTGCTGCATGTACACTTCCTCCATTAATTCTCCATTTGGAAAAGCATTGTGCACATCTAATTGTCTTATTCTCCAGTTTTTATGCAAAGCTATGGTTAGTATTATCCTGACTGTAGCTGGATTAATAACTGGGGAAAAGGTCTCACAAAAGTCAAAACCAAACTGCTGGGTGTAGCCTTTTGCCACAAGCCTAGCCTTGTATTTAGTGACCTTGCCATCAGCATCTCTCTTGATTTTGTATATCCATTTACTTCCTACAACATTCTTGTGCCTTGGTAGATCAGCAAGTGTCCATGTTTTATTTTTAACAAGAGCATTATACTCTTCATCCATGGCTTTTCTCCATTTTCTGTCTTTTACTGCCTGTTCATAAGAAGTTGGTTCCACCTCATTGAGTTGAGTGTTTAATACTTTGGGTTTAAAAATACCACTTTTTGATCTAGTAATCATGGGATGCTGGGTAGTAGTTGGTTGTGATTCACAATGGACATCTGTATTCTCATTAGAAGTTTCACTTGGTAAATCTCTGTTGATATGATCTTGCTGTGTGTTTGATTCATTTTGTTCATCATGTTGAGTACTGCTGGATGTTGTTTGTTCAGGATAATCTTTATGCTCATTCCTTGTTGATGCTCTGCTTGATTGATCTTCTACATCTATCCATTCTGACAAGTCTGATATGTGACCAGTGCTTGCTTTGTTTGCATTCGTCCCTTGCATGTGTTTTTCCCTTTCTGCAAAAGAAAAAACATTTTCATTAAAAACAACATGCCTTGAAATGTAAATTCTGCCTTGATTGTCTAGACAAATGTACCCCTTTTGATTGTGTGAATATCCTAAAAAGGTGCATTGACTAGATCTCAGGCTTAATTTATGTTTATTGTATGGTCTGAGGCAGGGAAAACATAGGCACCCAAAAATTTTCAAAAATTCATAATTTGGTTTAATACCAAACAGTTTCATAAAGGGACATACGTGGTTCAACACTTTGGTAGGCATTCTATTTATGAGATACACAGCTGTGGCAAATGCCTCTCTCCAATATCTCATTGGTAGATTTGCTTGAGACAAGAGTGTTAACCCCGTTTCCACAATGTGCCTATGTTTTCTCTCAACCAAACCATTTTTCCCAGATGTATGGGGGCATGTGACCCTATGCACAATTCCTTTTGTACTGAAAAACTCCTTCAGAAGTTTGAATTCACCCCCACCATCTGTTTGTACAATTTTCACACTGTTATTATGTTGTTTTTCAGCACAAGTGACGAAATGTTTTATTGCACTGCATGCATCTAATTTTGCCTTCAAAAAATATATCCACGTATACCTAGTGTGTGCATCAACAAGAGATAAATAATACATGTCCCCCTTTGTTGAGTTATGTGGTGATGGTCCCCACAGGTCAGCTGCCACAAGCTCAAGTGGCTTTTCATACACAGTCTCAGAATGTTGAAAAGGCAACTTGTGGCTTTTACCAATTTGACAGTGTATGCATATTGATGAGTTATGCAAAGTAGAAAAAGAAATTTTATTTTCATTCAATACTTGTTTTACAACATCATGACTTGGGTGACCTAATTTGCAATACCATTTATAAAAAAACATTGTCACACTTATCATGATTGAAACTAGCATTATTACAGTACACAGCATTATAATTGGTATTCTTTGTTTTCATACTGCTGAACTTGTACAGTCCCTGTTCCAGTTTACCTGTAATAATATGTCTTTACTTAGCATATCTCTGACTAGACAGAATTTAGGGTGAAACTCAAAATATACACGATTTTCTTTAGCAAATTGTGAGACACTTATCAAGTTCTTCTTGATACTTGGCACTCTTAATAAGTTATTAAGATAAAGTAGCCTCGTACCTTGTATAGTGTCAGTTCCAACATGTGATATATTCACAGTTTCACCATTACCCATTGAAACAAGATTCTTACCATTGTAGCTTTTGTTCCCCAAGTTGAGATTTTGTAAGTTGTTGGTGATATGATTTGTAGCTCCTGAATCTGGGAACCACTCCTCTGTGTTTATGTCATCAGTCTTGGCTGCATCATCTGTTGTGTTATCTGAATTGTTTCTTGATTATTGATTGGTTTGTGCCATGTTTACTGTTGGTTGCTTGCTTGATTGTGTCTGTTGTGCTGGGTTGTAATCCTCCTTGAATCTAAAGTAACATTTACTTGCCATGTGACCAAATTTTTCGCAAATTTGACATTTGATCCTATTATTGTTTGAAAACCTTCCTCTACCCCTGCCCCTTTGACTGTAGCCTCCTCTTGAGTTCTGATTGTTTTGACTATTCTTCTGACCTTTGTTCTTTGTGGTTGACACATAATTTGCTGAATAATCTTCTTGCATGAGTCTTCTCTGCTCTACTATACCTTCATGTGCAAGAAGGGCTGAGTACACATAATCAAGTTCAGGTAGGGTTGGTTGTGTGGCAATAAAATTCACCAGAGATTCATATTCTTGATCAAGCCCATTGGTGATGATGAGAATTTGTTCACTGTTTGAAACATTGTGACCAACTGCCCTTAATCTGTCACACAGATTCTTGATCTTGGCAAGGTAATCCCTCATGCTCATGTCATTCTTCCTTGTATTCTGTAATTTTCTTCTATAATGCATGATTCTCGCTGCTGACTGAGAATTGAAAATTCTTTCAATGGATGACCATATTTCATATGATGTGTAACATCCAACAAGTTGTGATAATAATGTCTGACTCACAGAAGATAAAAGCCAAGATGCAAGCAAGTTATCTTGTTTCTGATATAAAACATAATCTGGGTTGCTGATGGTATTGCCTTTATCATCTGTGGTATTAACTGGTGGAATCATGTTTGTTCCTTTGACATAATCTTGTAGATCATATCCTCTTAATGCTATTTCTACTTGATATTTCCATGTGATGTAATTATCTTCATCTAATGGGGTGTTTATTGCTTGATTCTTAGGTCTGATCAAGACAGACTCAGATCTTTGACTGTCATTGGATCTGTTGCCAGTGTTTGCTGAAGTGACAACTTCTTCTTCGAGGGCCATGGAGAATCGATAATATGAAAAACCTGATTTCTTGATCAAGAAGATGAAGTTGCACAACAAGAAAGGTGCAATCAGAGGTAGAGATGATGATCTTGGAACTGATCTGCCTCTAGAATGACACAGTGGGTAAGAAAAACGTGCAACCAGAGGTGGAGATGACTGATCTGCCTCTTGGATGGCACTGTGGGTAGGAATAACTGATGAACACGGTTACTACACGGATTTTGAGAAGGGTAGCCTCCTCTATGATGATCGTTTTCTGAGGGGAGTCTCACAAGAGAACAACTTCTCAATGAAAACTGCCGTTAGGCAATGATAGCTCTGATACCATAAAAGAAGTTTAAAAGGAAAGGATTTTTATTATTACTGTTTCATCAAAAAATGAACTGAATACTTTACATGATGCAAAACAATCTGTATTTATAATACAGGTACTGGGCTTAAAACAAAACAAGCCCAAAGAAGAAAATAAATGAAGAAGCGGTCTTGAGATGCGGTTGCGGTTATAATGCAAAGAAGCCCATCACTGAAGTATTGTAAAGCAGTGTAATCCAATGAGCACGATCATTATTACAACTACGTTTATGGTATGCTGCATTTCTCTAACTGTTTCTGAGAACAAAGAAATTCAATCAGGATCGGTGGACATGGATATGATGTATTTGAGCAACAAGTTAGTGGTATCTTTGATGTTAAACCGATAGCTTACCGTATGTTTAATATATGGCTTTTCTTATTCAATTTTATGTAAGCCCTTCAAAGCTTCATCTTTCAATGTGAACTCAAAACAAGAGCAGTATTACTTGCACCAAAACTGGCATCCATTTAAATATTTTAGTACGTTTAATCAATTTTATCTTGTGATAAAATATTGGTAAAGATATGGTGTTAAAAAATATAGATGCACTAGAGGTTAAATTACCGATATTGAAAAAGAATAGAATGTTGATGACGATCAAAATGGAAAAAAAATTAGCAACGTTTTATTCAATAAAAAACTGTATACTTTGCTATGTAAACAGCGGGAGCATATCACCTGGGCGAAATGCCATCTGTACCGGTGTGTCCACCCCAGGTGATCAGCTCTAGCACCGCTCTAAAATGATGAGAAGGCGCCCACTGATTTTCTACTCTAAAATGATGAGAAAGCACAAATATTTATGGTGTTAGAAAATAACCGGAAAAAAAAATCAGCAACCATTTATTCAATAAAAAGCTGTGTACTTTGCTTTGTAAATAGCACTGCTCCAAATTGATGAGAAAGTACCCACTGATTGTCTTACTTCAGTCAGTTATCTAACTTAAAATTTGCGTCTTCTTCTTCTGCTTTTTTTTATATATATAATGGTATAACATTTAAAGGACGCTATAAACATTATAGACTATCATAAAACACCATACATTCATAAATTACTTTATAAAATATTAATAAATAAGATTTTTTGTTACATGTGGATAGTTGTTTCACGCTGGCAGTGGATCTTGAAGAGGAGCTTGCGCTTGTGGGTTTAATGATTTAAAAATCTAGGGTTTAGGAGCTTTTTGGTGAATAAAGTTGCAGTGCACTTTAGTTTTAGGTTTTTGAAGTGAGGATGACGGCTCTTTATAAATTGACCGAATAGCTGGCTAGCGGTTCCGACATAGTTCAGGTATCTTTGGGCCCGAAAGACTTCTGGCCCACGGTGGACGATTTCCTGGAGTACGAAGTGCGTAGGCGGAAATTAAGGGATCGCTGAAGCCATCTTTAGACTACTAGAAAATAAGTGTTAGAAGGCCTGAAATTTGCAGGTACGGAAGTTGCGAAATTCAAATTGGAGGGTGGATTTCAGCGGGGAAGTTACTATTTGACGGATATGACAGATGCTTTCTAGTTTTAGTTTCGGGCTTTGTTGCATTTCAAATTCGAGTAAGATTTCCTGGTCTATAATCGAAGCCATCTAGGTTTTCTTATGGTACCCGTAGGGGACGTTAAAAAAAATAGAGGAACTTCATCAACCAATTAAATAACAAACCATTTAAATATTATCGGTATGGTTACACCTCTAAAAATTAATCAACATAAATAATTTCAACTGCCATATAATGTTATTATTTAATAAGTATTATGTTCGACCTATGTAAAAAATTACATAACAATTACATATTTTATCAATTAGTTTTCTCGACAAAAATAATAATCAAATGATATAAAAATTATACTAATTTTTCCACCAAAATTTATAGAATTGATAAATTATTACGCCCATATTCCAAACATTTACACAAGGGAAAACTGAGTATATAATAAGAAGGAACGTTGAATGAGCAACCTAAATGGCAGATAGATCACGAAAGTCAAACCTCATGAATACGAATAGAAGGAAAATAATGGATGAGCATCTACTAAATGGTCGGCTAATAAAAGTTGGATCCACCATAGAAAATAAATCAAGTTGTCGATTGTCCAATGTCTCACCATCGAATTCAAAGCATTTTTATTCAGAATCTAATAATCTCGCCCATTGTGGAAAATATTGCCTAAAGTAGAAAACTTTTTGAAGAGCCACAAGATGGTATCTACATCTACATGATCTAAAGATGTACATCAGTAATAAAACTAGAAAGAGAAAATCCACTTGATTTGTAACGACCTGAAATTTTTAACATTTTGAATGAGAATATTTAATTTATTTAAATATTTAAATTTGATTCGAATGTGATAAATTGCAAGAAAAACAATTGTTAATAAAAGATTTGATTTTTATTGACGTATTTTTATTTCAATTGATAAAAAATTTCATAATTTTTAATTTGAAAAATATTATAATTATCGTTTGACGTATTTTACGGCAAACGTTGATATTTTTAAAATTTTACAGAATAAGTTAACCAGTGTATTTTGTTACTGTTTTGTGTTGTCGCATTTTCATATGCGATCGTATTTTTATTTTTGTCGTCGCGGTTCGTACGCGAACGAAATTCCTTGTAGCAAAGTGTCGGAAATCGCAAAATAAACAATACTTCACCTTAGACTTTCCCTTCATATCCTCTTCCTTTTTCCCTCTTACATTCCCTTTTTCTCTCTTCTTTTATTTACTGTAAAAAGAAAAGTTAATCCACCTCCTTTAAAAACCAAAATCAAATTCTACACTTAACTAAAAATCTTGAAACCAGATTCATTGAGTTCCTATAGATGAGATCATCAAAATCAGTATTAGTCTTTTGGCATGCGGCGATGGTTGTGGAGATCGACGTGATGAAAAGGAACTAGGGTTAGCAATTGATGGAGTTTTAAAGGGAGATTGTAACGGCCTGTATTTTTTTGTCTTCGAATTTGAATATTTAATTTATTTGAATATTCAGATTAAATTAAATTATAACAAAATTCAAGTTTCAAATTTAGACTTGATTTCTAATGATGTATTTTTAATTTAATTTATAGATTTTTTTTATAATTTTTAATTTGGGAAAATAAACAAAAATTCATTTGACATATTTTACAACAAACGTGGGCATTTTTGAGATTTCACATAATTTAGTAACTTGTCTATTTTATTTTTATGATCATGTCACATTGTTGTGCATGATCGTATATTATTTTCTATCGTTCATATCTCGGACATAGATGCGATGTAGGGTAGCCAGACACCATAAGCTATTCAATTTCAAAACAAAATACACACACATACCCACGGTACACAACTTTCCTGCGGCCACCACCTTGTTCCATTGTCCCCTGTTATTGTCTATTGTCTTTCTTTACCCATGTCCTTGTTTGTCCCCGATTGATTTGAGCCCTGCCTCTATTTGCTCAGTTATATATGCACATTCACGCATAGGCAGGACGGATTTTCACTCTCCCTGATGTTGCTTTTCTTCCTCTGTTCTATTATTTTGCTCGTAAGGGAAAAAAACTCTTCTTCATCTCCATCAAAAATCATTATATCACAATCCGTTAACTTTTAGATAAAACGACCAATACGAAAGTTGTTCGCCATCAAGTCTAATTATTTTTAAAAATAGTTTCGGGAATTTTGGTCGAGAGACGAGAGAGATATCGTCAAATATCAATAAAGGGTAAGTTTTGTTCATAAACTTTAAAAATCAATTTTTATCAATCTGCTTTGAATTGTTCGTCGTCGCTAGTTTCATTAGGATCCTATGGCGACATATTGTTTTTGGTGTAAGTTCGATGCGATTCTATAACAACCATTGACGTTAATCGAAAACTAGGGTTCGAGAGCATGGATTGGAGGTTTGGAGCTTGGCATTGTGGTCGTGAAAGAGAGTGCTTCGTCGTGGCAAGTTTGGTGGGGATCGAAGGTGATTAATGTTGCAACTTTTTTCGAGACACGCTACAGACTTTCAGTCGTAGTGGGAACGCGATAACCTAGGGTCGTGCGGCCCTTGAGTGATGATGTTTGACGAGTCGAGATCGAGTAGGGTAAGCCAATGGTGAAGTCGAATCGAAGGATTATAGAGTGATCTGCTTATGCATGTGCACGCGACGTGTACATGGAGTGAAGATTTTTTGGAAGGAGGAGGAATGGTGTGGTTGCGCGTTCATGGGATTTGGGATGCGTTATTTGAAGGTGAGATATAAATTATTTAAATGTTTAATTACATATATACATATGGATAGTTAATTTTGAAATGTCATGTTATGTTCATATGAAACTCATTTAGCTCATAGATATTTGCATTGTACTCGTATGGATAAGCACAACATTTTAGTATAACTTGTTGATAGCTTTGGACATGTAAAAGTTTGCGACATATATAAACGGACTAAGTTTAAATTACGTTATAACGTCGCTTAATTAAATTTATATACCTTAATTATGGATATTTACTTGGTCAAATAAAATACTGTTATCTTAAACCAGATCGAATATGGTAATTGGACAACTATTAGCCGAACAAATCATCATTCCGCTAATTAAAATTGATTTGACAATTAATCAGCAGAATAAACCTCCATTCTGCTATTTTATGGATTTGGACATTTGATTATATAACTTCCACTTTGAGTAAGTGATATATTAACCAATGATGGTTAAGTGTTGGATTTATTTACATAGCCGTGGATTATGTAAATATATGTCGTTAACTTGAAAAGTTAAATTAAATAATATGGTAGTTTGTTTAAGTACCACGGTAATTGTTAAGCCTCCTTCGAATTTGAAAGGTTAATTTTTGAGTTGAAAGTTATTTTAAGAATAATTTTTTTATTATAAGATTTAAAGATAATCATATTTAGTATTAAGATTTAAAAAGGTAATAACTTATTAATAATATTATTTTAAAGATAATTTATAATTGTTTTTAATAATGTTTTAAGTTATTTATTTTATTAATATGATTCTGAAATGTTATTTCTTAATGAGTGTTTAATTGTTATTTTAGTGTTATTTAGTTATTAGAATGCTTTTAATTTTACTTTAATTATTTGTTTAAAATGACTTAACTATATTTTAGTCTTTAATTAAAGTTATTTAATTATATATGATTTAAGTTATTTACTTATATTTATAAGCTTATCAATTATCATATTTAATATTAGTTTAAATTTAGTCAATTATTGTTCTAATAATATTTTAAAGCTAAATAATAATTATCTTAATATTGTTTTGAAGTAAACTTATTATACAATAACAGTGTTTAAAATTAATTTAATATATTATTAATGAGATTTTAAGTTATTATTTTAGATGAGATTTAATTTAAATGAGAAAGAAGGATGTTTAAGTAATAAATTATTATTTTAGAGTTGTTTAAAGTTAATTTAAATAATGTATGGTTCGTCAAAGGAACCTTATTGACTTAGAGAGTTATTTAACAAGTTTGTCAAATATGGAAAGACTTTATAGATGGTGCTGGATTTTTATAAAAGTATTTTATCAATGATTTTTTTAAGGTTTGAAAATGAAAGGTGTTATAGATGGGGTTTGAGATTTAGAAAAAAAATGATTATAAACAATGTTATAAATAAATTTGATGTTTATAAAGAATGTTTTATAAACATATTGAAGATTTATTAAGAGACTTTATAAATAGATTTGGAGGTTAGAGAAATTTGGAAAGAAATGGTTGATTTCATGGCGTAACACGAGGGGCGGTGATTGCCTATGAACTCGCTATGGTGGCGACGTAACCATAATGTAAACTGCGATCCATAATTGATATTGAATGATACTTTCAAAAATATATTTTTAATATTTTCAAGTTTTTAAATTTTGAAAGCAAAATGATTTGTGAATATACCTATGCCATTGAAATAAGTATATGGTCATATTTTCTAAGTATCGAAAATATAGTGGTTTGTGAATAAACTTATCATGTTGAGATAAGTATATGAAAGTGATTTCCAAGTATTTTAAATGCGATTTTAAATTAATGAAAGATTAATTTAAGAAGCTTAGTGATTTACGTGGGAAATTTTATCTTTTTTTAAGTGTTTGTTCTTGATAGTTAAATAACCGACTATTAAATCTTGGCCTAAATATGTCATCCTTCTTAATTTTGGTGGTAGTGAAATATTCCCTACTTAACACTGAAGGATTTTAACTCCGAAAATATCTAGAGAAAACATGAGGATTATATGGTACAGTTACCGTCGGTGGTGTAGGATCATTTTCACCATAGAGGTGATAAATAGGGTAATACTAAAATTGATGCGGAGATAAAAATAATAATAGAAAGTAATGCAGTAAAAATCACACATAGATTTACCCAGCTTCGGCAAAAAACTGCCTACTTGTTGCCCCCAAGGTTTCTACTGGAAATCAAGTAATCAGACTCTTACAAACACACGTAAACTTGCGATACTTGCTACTTCATTAACCTAACTCTAAGCTCAAAACCTTGGCATAACTCAGCCACTGAGTTGCGAATTCTCGAACTACAATACCGTAGTTTGTAAACAACTTAAACTAGAGTTTGACTTTAAATAAAAAACAAATACTAAAACAAATAATCCCTATTTTATTTTACAGCCCAAAAATAAAGACATATGCGACCCACTTTAAAATATAACTTGAGAAAAAAATAGACGTATCCCTTTTTTTGTATACTATCTTTGGCCGCCTTGTTTCCTTGTAATTCTGGAATTAGGGTTTCTCAATTGAAGCCGCTGCCTTGAAGTAGAAATTTAAATTATTTTCATGATTCTTTCATTCCTTAATTTGCCCTGTTGCAGCTTCAATATCGAGTTCGATTTTTACTTTGAATTGGTACGTGTTTTCCCCTTTTCGAATTTTTGGTTATGCTTGAACTCGGTAATCTATCAGTGATGATTTTGAGTTCAATTTACAGGGAACGAAACCCTATAATTACATTTGTATACTTGAGTTTGAATTTTTCGTTACATTTGGCTCGACCATTTGACTTTTTCTTGAATGACGGTGATGATTTTTTGACTTATTCATTTGTTGATGTGTTACTCCATACACTTCTGATGAATTCAATTTTTCTTAATCCTAGTTGAATTGTTCCATTCTTTCTCTTATGACTTATTTATCGGTTTCTTGCGCATGTCAATTGAATTTGAGATAAATTTGACTTGATGAAGTTTGATTTGTTAATCGTGCTACCCTCTATGACTTTTTCTAAACATGTTGCTAGTTGATGTTGAATTTCATATCCATTTCCTTGTATTACTTTCACTGCTTTGCTGGGTATTACAATGTATATACATACATATATGTATGTATATATGTGTGTGTGATTGGCATTACTGCAGCTCCAATGTGTTCATGTCTGTTGCTTGATTGAGTTGCCATGTTGATTTGCTTAATCCCCTTTCTCTTTGTTATGTATTCTTGTATGCACATATGCATTGTTCTGTTTATCTGCACTATTGCATAGTTTTTGTGAATTTGCCTCTGTTCACTTGAGTCTTGTTGTTCTTGTTCATGGATTCATATGAATGAAGTCTTCAATGTTGTGTGTTCACCTGAGTCTGCATTGGATTTGGTTTTTGTTATTGCAGTTTGGAGTTTTCATTTTATTGATCTGGGTTGATAAAACTTGGATTGCTCGGATTTAAATTGCCAGTTGCTTCGAGTTGTTTCATTTCCTGGTCTGTGTTGCATTGTGGTGATCAGCACTTACTGGCTATGTTTTCACTGTTCCATTGCTGTCTTTGTACTAGTTGGAGTTGGTTTGCATTCATGTTGAGTTGTTGTCAATTTGTTTTGATCTTCACATGTACATTATCAAGGCCTTTTTGGTTGAGTCTGCTATCATGGTCTTGTTCCATGTTTTCATATTGGTTTCCTTGTGCCATTTTAAAACCTAGTCTGGTTGCACTTGCTCATTCATTTCTTCATTGTGTTCATGTTATCATGTTAACTTCTTTTTTAAGTCTTATTGCATGTTGAACTTCTTGCACGCTTCATTGTGCATTGTGCTGGTCTTATGTAGATTTGAGCCTTCATGTTTTCATGTGTTGTTCCCTTGCATAGCTTCAAGTTAAATTGACCTGGTCTATATTGCATCTCTTATCGTCACATTTGTTCTATTCTAGTTCATGTCTGCATGTTGTTGCTTTATAGATGGTTCCACTTGAGTCTGTTTTGGTTTGTATGTTGGTTTCATGTGCATTCATTTGAACTGGGTTGCTTTGGTCAGGTTTTGTTCATGTCTCTAAAATCATGTTGCACATATATATGTATGTACTTCATGTTGTTCAAGTGTTTTCATGCTGTTTTGTACATCTATTGAATCTTCATGAGTATGTTCATGTAGCCTAGTGTGTTTGCACTTCAGTCTTGTTGCAGCCCTTGTGTTCGTGTGCATATTTGTTAACTGTGTTGATTTAGAGAACTAGTTGTTGGGTTCTGAAATCCTCTATTTGCAGGTCATCTCCGTTACAACACATACATACATTTACGTATGTATATATGTGTGTGTTCATGTAATCTGGTTTCATGTTGATTTGAGTTTGGTTTGGTGCACTTTGGTATTATGGTCTTGTTTTGGCCGAGTGTTTTCACTTGAGTTGAATCCAGCCTAGGCTTGGGTTTGACCTTGTGCTCACATGTCCCTGCAATTTAATTAAGTAAGTGTAGATCGGTGTGCACGACCTTGTGGCATATACAGTTATACACTATGCATGTCACAAGTTGTTCATGTAAAGATGAATTAAAAGAAAATGACGACGAACAACCTAAATAACTAAGGCAAACAATATTTTTTCAAACACACACTTTATTGTGCACTACAAAATATTTTTTTCAATTTTACTGCATTAGTGTTTATTTTATAGGTAGTTTAGACGCTGGATATAAGCTGGAGCAGAGTTCAAGATTAAATACGAGTGATGAGTGAATATATGGAGTGTGGTGAAAATTGTATGGTGAAAATTGTGTTGTAATTGAAAGTATACTGTAATTGAAAATGTGTAAATGTAGTGAGAGCTTAAATTTGTACTATTTGAATTTGTAATAAAATATTTATTTGAATAAAATATTTGTTTAAATATGAAGTCTGAGTTATTTATTTTATTCGACAAATATTTATTTAATTATGTGAAAAAATAAAATAGTACAATAACAAATACATTTAAACAAATATATATATATATATATATATGTTTATTATCATCAAACAAAAATCATAGGCTATTTTATTCTACAATCTCCCCCTTTTGATGATAACAAACATACATTAAGATTTTGAATCTATTAAATGTATTTGGTCTTGATGAATTCCATTAGCTCTCCATATTTGAATGCTCCCCCTACAACAAAGCTCCCCCTTCACATATGCATTAAAAAGTATGCAAATAAAATTAAAAGAACAAATGCAATGAGCCTAGATGAGAATATGCTATGCAAAAAGAAAATATGACTTATTTGCCAAAATTTTAACTTCTCTCTCCTCCTTTTGTTATCAGCAAAAGAGTAACAGTGTTAGAAAACAATGTAAAAGTGATGGACATTTATACAACATTAATACCTAATCGAGTATAAATATTAAATTTCAATAAAAAAAAACAAACAAAAATCATAAATACTCTGTTAGGCACATATTCTACTTTAGAGTGATAGGGGTAATATTGGCATAGAAAACCATATAGTCATGTCCATTTGTGGCATATTTATGATAGGAATTTGAATACTTACTAACCATACATAACCGTTAGGATTATAAATGAGATTAGTAGTATTTCCAATTTTTATTAAAAAATGAATTTCAAGCATCTTCTAACCACGCATAACCGTGAGGAATTTTAAATGGGATTAGAATCGACTTGCTTATTTCAATCAATTTTGATATGTGTTCAATACATGCATAACTGTGAGGACTTTTAAATGAGCATGAAAGCACATAACCAAAGATTCCAAGTAGTTCACCCATTCATAACCGTGAGGACTTTTAAATGAGAGTGAATACTTTTGGATGACTTTATTGCCAATTAAAAAATGAATAATTTCCTATTTAAATACCACATTTTGACATACTATATTGGATTTTGATGAATGATTGTTGTAGAAATATGGTAGGAATAGAGATGGTCATGGAATTTTTACCAACCAAAGTTATTACAAATTTTGTTTAAATTTTTAAAGAAATTTACTAGATATACAGTCTCAAGTCATAATGTATGATTAAGATTAACACTCGTCACTGTTTTCAGTCACTATTTCTCTTTTTGATAGTCGGTAGGGAGTTAGATTAGTTAACACAGGCATTTAAGGTCAAATCCAAAAATATAAAATCAAATTTATAAAATGCCTAAACTGAGATGATGTCGACAACAACTATTTTCTGGGTGGGTTTTGTAAAAATGTCTGCCTATTGAAAATATGTTGAAATGAAATTTATGCAGATATTTTCTTTGGAAATGTGATGCAACTAACGAATGTCCCAACATAAAACACATTCCACTAATAATTTTTCTATCAACTAGACTGCCAACATAATCTACATCTGAATACCCCTTTAACTCAAAGTTATCATTAGTTAGATACCATGTAAAACTGTGGGGTGTGCAACAAATACCTTATAATCCTTTTTACAGCTTTTAATTGTAATTCTTTTGGATTTGATTTAAACCGTGCACATAAACAAATTGGAAAAATAGCGTCTGATCTAGAAGTAGTAAGATAAAGAAGTATACCCATGTGTACCTAGAGTAATCATCAACCAATACAAAACAATATCTCTTACCATCTAAGCTTGCAATATCGTTAGATCCAAACAGATCCATATGAACGGACTATAGAATTACTTACACTGGCTGATTGAAATTAGATTATGGTGTAGATTTTCATCATATAATACATAGTTGTTGCCTATTATGACTCCCTACCTTTGTATTTCTCTAGGCTAAGGAACTTTGATTTGTCACCCGTTATGTGCTTGGAACAACCATAATTCAAGTACCGCTCTTGCTGTTCCTTAGCCTGCAAACACACCTACATGAGGAAAGATTTTTGAGACTTATTAGTTTTTATAGGTCCATGATTATTAGTGAAAAAAGATTTTGAAAAACAAGTTTGCGTAGAACCTAGACAGTCTACGTTTGTTCCTTTTGGCATCCAAATTTGTTTGATTCTAAGGGATTTTACATTCGTGCCTTTAAGAACCCAAATTGGTATGGTTTTCACGTGTCTGGATCTATACCAGCAATTGTTGTGATTGTGTCCAGTTCTTCTACAAATCGTGCACTTGGAGTTTAAATGATTAGTTTCACTTCTAACTCTTTCGGATTGAGTATAGTATACCCAAGTCCTTGTCTAACAGTATTGACAGTTTGTTTCCCTAATAGCATATTTAGTGATCTTTCTCCCTTGGAGAATTTTTCTAAAGTTGTAGATAATTGTTAGACTTTTGTTTTGAGAGATTCATTTTCATTCAATAATAAAATGCACTTTTTAATAGAATTTTCTCTCCTAGTGTTTTCACTTTCTCTTAAAATCAGAATTTCATTTTCAAGTGATTTAATTTTAATTTCTGATTTTTTTTATTTCCTCTTCAAATGATGGACACTTATCGCACTTAAGGCACTTATTTCTATAGTTTTGAACCATTTGATCACGCTGCATATTTAGTTCTATCAAACTATCTTTTTGTGATTCAATTTTAGCGTACTTCTCTTTAAATCTTTCAAACAACCATTTATTTCATGAAAATATATAAGTAATTGAGAGTGAGTAAGTTTTGATACCTCGCTTGGCTCGTCATCATCGCTATCACTTGTTTCTCCTCGAAGACACAGATTTTCTTTTTCACTCTTACTGCCAGTGCTTTCATCATTATCTTCATCAATTCTTTCCAAGTTGCTATAAAGCTTCTCCTTTTCGGTTTATTTCTTTTGCTGAGTCGATTTTGAGGACAATTTGGCTTGATATGACCAGGTTTATTGCCCTTTGACAAATGATCTTCATCTCTTTTGAGTTGTTTAGAACTTTGACGAATGTGTTCTTCAATTGTTGATTTAAAGCAGGATTTCCATATTTACGGTTCCACCTTTTGAATCTCTTTATTATTAGTGTCAGTTTAGCTGCTCCATCATCATCATAATCATCTTCACTTTTAGTTTTTCCTTTAAGAGCTACTGATGTCTTTCACGTATCGCCTCCTTCACGTTCTTCCTTGAGTTTGATTTCCAGCTCATAAGTTGTGAGATTTCCGATGAGTTCTTGGGCTTTAACCCGTTTCAGATCCTTTGACTCTTGGATGGCAGTCGCCTTAGCTTCAAATTTTCTTGAAAGAATTCTGAGGGTCTTTCGAACTATTTCCAGTTCTGTGCATGGTCTTCCAAGGGATTTTGATTTGTATATAAGATTGGAAAGTCATCCATACATTTCGTTGATACTTTCATCCTTTGCCATTGCAAAGTTCTCGTACTCGTTACTAAGCATGGCAAGGCGAGATTCTTTAACCTGGGAGGTTCCTTCGTGAGGTACTTTAAGCGTGTGCCAAATTTCCTACGCAGTTAGAAATGTAAGATACGACTAAATTCAATTTGATCTAATGAAAAAATAATAGAATTCATAGCTTTAGCATTAGCATTTTGCAATTCATTTTCAAGATCCGTCCATTGATCCATGGGTTTTTCAACTTCTTGATTATCTATCATTATTGTTGGTGTCCTATATCCCATTTCAATAATATTCCATACATCTATGGTTTTCAGAAAAAATTTCATTCTAGTTTTCTAATATGTATATTCACCATTGAATATGGGTGGTCTAGCTATGGACCGACCCTCAGCAAAAGCATTATTAAATGAAGCCATTGAAAGAAAAGGTCAAATTTTTTAACAAAAAAATGTTTTTTATTTGTCGCTCTAATACCACTTGTAGGATCGTTTTCACCCTAGAGGGAGGGTGAATAAAGCGATACTAAAATTGATGCGGAAATTAAAATAATAACAGAAAGTAATGCAGTAAAAATCATACATAGATTTACCCAGCTTCGGCAAAAAAATTCCTACGTGCTGCCCCCAAGGTTTCTACTAGAAATTAAGTAATTAAATGCTTACAAACACACGTAAACTTGCGATACCCGCTACTTGATTAACCTAACTCTATGCTCAAAATCCTGCTACAACTCAGCCACTGAGTTGCGAATTCTCGATCTACAAAACCGTAGTTCGTAAACAACTTAAACTAGATTTTGACTTTAATAAAAACAAATACTAAAACAAACAATCCCTAATTTATTTTACAGCCCAAAAATAAAGACTTATGCGGCCCACTTTAAAATATAACTTGAGAAAAAAATAGGCGTCTCCTTTTTCTTTTGTATACTATCTTCGGCCGCCTTGTTTCCTTATGATTCTGGAATTAGGGTTTCTCAATTAAAGCCGCTGCCTTGAAGTAGAAGTTCAAATTATTTTCATGATGCTTTCGTTCCTTAATTTTCCTCGTTGCAACCTCAATGTTGAGATCGATTTTTACTTTGAATTGGTGCGTGTTTTCCCCTTTTCTAATTTTTGATTATGCTTGAACTCAATAATATGCCAGTGATGATTTTGGGTTCACTTTATAGGAAACGAAACCCTATAATTACGTTTGTATATTTGAGTTTGAATTTTTCATTATATTTAGCTCGACCATTCGACTTTTGCTTGAATGATGGTGATGATTTTTTGACTTGTTCATTTGTTGACGTGTTACTCCATACACTTCTGATGAATTCAAAATTTCTTAATCCTAGTTGAATTGTTCCGTTCTTTTCTCTTATGACTTGTTCATCGGTTTCTTGAGTATGTCATTTGAATTTGAGATAAATTTGACTTAATGAAGTTTGACTTGTTAATCGTGTTACCTTCTGCGACTTTTTCTAATCATGTTGCTAGTCACTGTCGAATTTAATATCTATTTCCTTTTATTCCTTTCACTGTTTTGCTGGGTATTACCATGTATGTACATACATATGTATATATGTGTGTGTGATTGGCATTACTACAGCTCCAATGTGTTCAAGTCTGTAGCTTGATTGAGTTGCCATGTTGATTTGCTTAATCCCCTTGCACTTTGTTATGTATCCTTATATGCACATATGCACTGTTCTGTTTGTTTGCACTATTGCATTGTTGTTGTGAACCCGCCTCTATTCACTCAAGTCTGGTTGTTCTTATTCATGGATTCATATGAATGAAGTCTTCAATGTTGTGTGTTTAGTTGAGTCTGCACTAGATTTGGTTTTAGTTATTGCAATTTGGAGTTTTCATTTTATTGATCTGGGTTGAAAAAACTTGGATTGCTTCGAGTTAAATTGCCAGTTGCTTCGAGTTATTTCATTTCCTGGTCTGTGTTGCATTGTGTGGTGGTCTACACTTACTGGCTATGTTTTCACTGTTCCATTGCTGTCTTTGTACTGGTTGGAGTTGATTTACATTCATGTTGAGTTGTCAATTTGTTTTGATCTTCACATGTACATTATGTTAAGGCCTTTTTGGTTGAGTCTGTTATCATGGTCTTGTTCCATATTTTCATATTGGTTTCCTTGTGCCATTTTAAAATCTGGTCTGGTTGCGCTTGCTTATTCATTTCTTCATTGTGTTCATGTTATCTTGTTGCATTGTTTTTGAAGTCTTGTTGCATGTTGAACAGCTTGCATGTTCCAGTGTGCATTGCTGTGGTCTTATGTATATTTGAGCCTTCATGTTTTCATGTTTGGTTCCCTTGTATAGCTTCGAGTTAAATTGACCTGGTCTATGTTGCATCTCTTGTTGTTACATCTGTTCTGTTTTGGTTCATGTCTGCATGCTGTTGCTTCATGTTTGGTTCCACTTGAGTCTGTTTTGTTTTGTATGTTGTTTACATGTGCATTCATTCGAACTGGGTTGCCTCGGTTTGGTTGTGTTTATGGCTCTGAACTGTAGTCATGTTGCACATATATGTGTGTGCACTTCATATTGTTCAAGTGTTTTCATGCTGTTTTTTTACATCTATTGAATCTTTATGAGTATATTCGTGTAGTCTTGTATGGTTGCACTTTAGTCTTGTTGCAGCCCTTGTGCTCATGTGCTGTAACGATCCCTATTTTTTCGATAATTAAAATATTAATTAAATAAGATTTTAGATATTAATATTGTAAGAAATTAAAATTTATGATTTTATAATGAGAGTAATAACTAGAATGTATTTTTAGTAAAGTTAATTTAAGGTAATTTCTAACTATTTTAATGTAATTCCAAATAATTGAAATGATTGTAAAGTTATAATTGGCTATAAACTGTAAATAAGGAAATATATTAAATGTTGAAATTATATATAGCTAACTGGAATTGGCTAATACTGAATATGAAATTCAATGATGTGTTTTAAATGCTATTGACAACTATTTATTGTAGTTTCAACCAATTGAGATAAATTTTGGGTTAATTTGGTTATAATTGTAAATGATAAAATAAATTAAATGATGTATTTAATGGGGAGATTGTATGTAATTGGCTGAAATAGGTCAATATAAAATATAAAATCATTATGGTAAGCAATTTATAACCCTTGATTGTAACTAATAAGATAATGGATATGAACTATTGTTATAAACGACTTTTTTTAATTTGTCTTCTCATTAATTCATTCGTTGAATATAGACTGAGAAATTAATGGAATTAAAGAAATTGAATGTTAGATTAATGTTGGAATTATATGTTGTTACTTGAAATTGAATATAACCAGTGATATGTAAGTAGTCATAAAAATTTTTTATAGACGATAAACTTATAAATGATTAAATTACTTAAAAGTGACAATTGTTTTAGTTACTATTATAATATTTAATCTGTTGAAATTAATTGGAAATCAATTGCAATTATTCTAGTTAAATATTGTAGTTAATATGAATTAAGATGATATTTATAGAATATTGATGTAATAAAGTGTAAACCAATGTGATTCTATTCATAAGATAATAGTTGATTCAATAATAAGAGTAAAATAAAAATAAATGAATTTATTTGAGTTTAAATTATAATTAAGGAATTTACTGCAATTGAAACTAAACACTGTAATTTGTGCAATATTAATATTGAATTGAATATGGAAATTGTATTAAAATATTATAAATGTTTATGTAATCAAAAACGATAAAAGTTGTTAACTTTGAATTTAAGTTTAGAAGGTGATAAAACAAATTTAATATTAATTTATTTAATTAACATGAAAATAGTCATTTTGGCCACTGTCTCGGATTTTGATGAAATTAGTTTTATAGGATCCGTAACAGTAAATTATTATAGGATTTCAAGTTTCGTAACGATCGGACTTATCGTTTGATCGTGCGAGCTCGAAATGCGTAGAAATTAATTTATTGAAATCAATTTGAAATAAGTTGATTTTAAAATGTAACTTCTTCATACAGTGGAATTAGAACTTGAAACCTGTTCCATTGAGTTTAAAAATATCGAAAACATCTATTTTGATATATGGGATGACATATTTTCATTTCGGAAGCAGAATGGGCTTTTCGGGTGGTTATTGTCGTCCGAACCAATTAGTTATGTTCATTCTTTCTTATCGGGCATTGTCCATATAATTAGATTTTGTTTCTCAAACCCTACCAGCCATTCAGTTATTTTATACATATAATTCTATCTGTTTATTCATTTCCTCCAATGGCGGAAACAAAATTTCAATTACGAACCCTAAATACAATCTCAAAATCAATTTCAAATTCAAACTCTCCAAGCCCTATCATATTATATACCGTTATGAAGTTCTCAAAGAGGGCAGTCTAAATCTACTATTCGTTTTACAATTGATTTTTGGTTTTTTCAAAATTGGCCAAATCATTCCCAATCATTCATATTAGGGTTTGAGATTGGACGGTGGATCTTCTTCCTAAGAGCGATCAGAAGGAACTGCACCGGAGAGTATGTAGACAGGAGTCACTCTGTACAACTACTTTGGGTCATCGACAATAGAGATTGCTTGAAAATGGACTAGAAGGTGTAGCAACGGCTGTCTTGATCATGTGGCGACGCTCCTGGACGTGCGGCGACATGAAGATTTATTGGCGGTTGGCATGTTGAGGGTTTCAAAGTCGAGATGTAAATGGCTAGAGTTTCACACATATGGAGAGTGATGTGGCTAGTTCATGAGAGTATGGTAATTTTTCTTTAGTTTATTACATTTTAATTTTAATTGTGTAATGTTCTAACTATCATACCTTTTCCACACGAGCTCGGATTCATGTGCAGATCATATCAAAATTCCAAACACTGTGGAACTGGCTTGGACGAATTCTGAGACTGTTGAATTTTAGGCTATTTTGGATTTTAAATCGATTTGAAATCAAAGGTAGGTGTTTTAACCTACTCACGAATACTAAATTATCTTATGCTAGTTAAATTGAATTTATGATGTAATCTGAAATCGATTGATTGTTGTTTGGTATATTTTAAACTGTCAATCTAGTTAAATCTGACTTTTATTGAATTTAATTTCAATTTAATATTGAAATTAAATTTCCAATTAAATACATGTTAATGATAACCAGTAAAATATTGTTAGTTATTGGTTGATTTGAATGATGATTATGATGTATGTTCAATTTGTTGATATTTGGACGATTTGATGGATGTTATTGGTTGACATTTTTGGATGATTAGATGGTTATTTGTGTCCATATCTCTATTATCCCTATGGGTTGAAATGATGCATAACCAAATGATCTTATAGATTAGGGAAAAATCGTTATGGGTTGAAATGATAAACCCGAGCGATTTTCATTGATTTGGAAATGTTGGTTTTGATACTAGTTGTAATAACATATATTCATATAATTTATTGAATTTGGATTATTTATTTGAATTGAATTATTTGAAGGGTTTAAGTTAATTCAAACTTATGATTTATTTTAATTAAATGATTAAGATTGGTATTTCAAATTATTTGAATTCTTTTAAATAATTATATCCACATTGTACACTTGATAAGAGATGGAAATCTCATAACATCTTTGAATCCATTACATTAACGTTTCTATTTTACTTATTTTGATTTGACTTGTATAAGATCTTTTAGTTCTGACTCGAGTGTTTTGTCTTTTCATTACGCTTGGGCCAGTCTGAGCTTTTCAGTATATTGAAGTTTATTTTCTTGAGAACGAAGATGAAGATCCAATATACTATTGTTGTTTGCTATTATTATTCTGCTGCATATTGTGTTCCGCTACATTATTGGTTTATTTTCTGATGTATGTATAAATATGATTAGAATTGTAAAAGTGTAATCAAATATTAATTGTAAAACAACTCATGAACTGTTTATTTGTTTATTATATATTTTCATTCTGCTGCGAGATTCTGTGTTTTGTTTTTCTTTCTTTTCTTTTATTTTCTTATTTACCCCATTAACAATCCTCCCTTTTGAATGGTTTGAATTATACATGTGTGATTTATTGTCGATTTGAACCGTCCAAAAAGGTGGGTCCTTACATGTGCATATTTGTTAACCGTGTTGATTTAGAGAACTAGTTGTTGGGTTCTGATATCCTCTGTTTGCTGGTCATCTCCATTTGGACACATACATACATTTATGTACGTATATGTGTGTGTGTTCATGTAATCTGGTTTCATGTTGATTTGGGTCTGGCTTGGTGCACTTCGGTATTGTGGTCTTGTTTTGGTCGAGCATTTTCACTCGAGTTGAATCCAAACTACGCTTGGGATTGACCTTGTGCTCACATGTCCCTGCAATTTTATCAAGCAAGTGTATATCGGTGTGCACGACCTTGTGGCATGTACCATGATACACAATGCATGTCATAAATTGTTCGTGTAAAATGAATTAAAAAAAATGATGACGAACAACCCGAATAACTAAGGCAAACTATATTTTCAAAACACACTTTATTGTGCAGTGTAAAATATTTTTTCAATTTTACTGTGTCAGTTTTTATTTTGCAGATAGTTCAGATGCTGGATACAGGCTAGAGCAGGGTTCAAGATTAAATACGAGTGATGAGTGAATATATGCAGTGAGGTGAAAATCGTAGAGTGAAAATTGTGTTGTAATTGAAATTGTATTGTAATTGAAATTGTATTGTAATTGAAAATGTGTAAATGTAGCGAAAGCTCAAGTTTGTGCTATTTGAACTTGTAACAAAATATTTGTTTGAATAAAATATTTGTCTAAATATGAATTCTGAGTTATTTATTTTATTCAATAAATATTTATTTAATTATGTGGAAAAATAATATAGTACAATAACAAATACATTTGAACAAATATATATATATATATATATATATATGTGTTTATTATCATCGAACAAAAATCATAGGCTATTGTATTCTACAGGTGGTGCTATGTTGTACGTATAAACTCGTTTTGTTCTTTCAGGAAAAATGATAAGGAGATCTGTCCACTTAAACAGTTAGGGGGTGATCCCCGCTCTTATGTATTATCTTATTATATTCTAAAGAACTGGTAGTGAGCATTTCGAAAATCGGTGTTTGGTTTTGCGGAGCACGCAGGAAGTGGAAAAGTGTACTCGTAAGAGATGACTTGAACCCATAACCACTCTAAAAACTATATATGGTTCCATGGAGGAAATTCGTGATTTATTGAGATGTTGGGATCCATGTGTGATTCCGAGACCCATTGGGTTATGAAAATCCATGCGTGATTCCAAGATCTATTTGAGATATTGGAATCCATGTGTGATTCCGAGACCTTGAGGTATTGAAATCCATGTGGGATTCCGTAACTATTTTGGTGGTATTATGTAAGTAAAATCCCGGACATAGCCTCATTGGTAGAAATGACTAGAACCAGAGATAGGAGGCATGGCCAGTAGGGTTGGCAAATCCACAGGGTGTAGTCGACTCCTTCTAGATGTCACTTATAGTTGTTAAGCATGCATGTGGCGATGCACTCGGTCTTAGCGAGATCACCTATGTTTTTCCTATGGTACATCACTAGGGATATATGCTGCTTTAGAAGAATATCTCTGATTCTTATATAGGAGGACCGTTCCTTGAAATACTGAGAGCGCCTCCATGGAAATCCTACATAATATGCGAACGTGCCTATCGATTTTCAATTATATACTTAGTATTATTATGATCTACACTCACGAGCATCACAGCTACTTGATTTTTATTATTTTCGCCCTTAGATATTAATATAATATCACCGGATTTTCTAATAAAAAGGTTTTGGTAAGGTAAAAACTCATCTGTGTTTATGCGCGACGTGGTCTTATGAGATACCTTTATTTTGAAAGGTTATTTAAACTTTAAGAATCCATTTGATTGTGTTTCTTATGCTGGTTTTACCAGACTAACTCATGCGTTGCTTTCCTAAAATCCTTGGGTCATACCGAGCATATTTCCAGGTTTACTTGGATGTTGGAGCTTCAGGAGACGAGCTGGAGGCTCAGAGATGTATTCATGTACATGGTTATTTTCCACTATATTCACTGTTGTATTTATCAATAGTTGTGAGGACAAGTTGTTATAACTGTCCAGGCTAAAATATTTTAGTATATTCTGATTGATGTCCGTATATACGTATATTACAACTTTGTTTTTGTGTAAAGATTTATCATATATTGTAGATTATCCGTTCCACTGCGAGATTCTGTGTTGTCTAGTTTTTTCTTGTCTCCTTTCTTTCTCCCTAACTATCTGCCTTTTTGTCCAATTTGCGTTGGACAAGTGTGGTTTATTGTCAGCTTGAACTGTATGAAAAATCAAGTTGTTATAGAGATAGGCTTAGACATTTGTTGCTATGGGTTTCTCAAGTGAAGTAGCTCCAATAGTGATAATTTGGTAAAGTGCGGTAAAGGTTTGGGGGTCGCGTCGTTTTGGAGGTCAAGGCGAGTTGTAGCAGGTTGGATTCTCAATGAATTGATCGAGCTTTAACTTTTTGGATCGGGGAGTTGGAGATTTCAAAGAAAGACTCGTCGTCGAAGTTGGACTTTAATTTTATGGTCCAAGGTGGAAGGGAGGGTGAACTGCATGTACATTTTGGGTTCATGCATCACTCTTTCGTTTACAGGCTTGGTGCGGGGTGATTTGGGAAAGGAGATGGATTATGCTGGGTAATTAAATTTTAAATGTGATTTGTGTAATTAATTAGTATTTAATCTCAATAGCTTATAAAATGAATATCTCTCTCATACCAGATCCAATTGCAATGCAGTCTTTTGCATTGCGCTCATAGGAGTATTATCTACGCACTAGAGTTGATTTTGTCGAGTTTGGAGCAGATGAAATTTTGAGCCAAGATTGAACGTCATTTGATTTTAGATCAAATTGGAATGCTTAAGCATCTGTTGAAATTTCAATGACTTAACCCACCTCTGATTAAACAGTACATGATATACGATAGATATAAATTATTGTATTCATGTTTGAATGATTAACTAGTTTGGTTTGGTTGAATTTTCGCTTGAAAAGCAAATGACATATAAACTGAAATACAAGAAATTTTATAGAAGAATCCGGATTCTCTACTATTGCTAATTTTAGATTTCAGTTATATACTTATTGTATAAATTGTGGAATATCAAGTTTGGCAGTTTTTCCATGTTGGATATGACATTGATATGCGTTAAAAGTTGAGAATTTTTAGTAATAAAGGTAATAGGAGCATTTGTTAAGTGTAATAATAGCTATGGGCCTCATTTTAATAATTTGAAATACTATGGTTTGCTATTTTAATTTGAAAATTGTTTTGATTCAAAGAATGATTTTAAATTTGACTTTGGATTTTCTATGTATTTTATTTAGAAATAGTTTTTGTACTTTTTTTTTACTCCATCTTTTTTATTTGTATTTTCTAATATATGTGGAAATGTTTTAAAAGTATTTTGAAAAGTAATTACTTTACAGAAAAGTTAATATAATAATAGATGTTTATTTTAAAGAAAAAGATGAATTTATCTTTTAAAATAAAGAGATTCTGTTTTAAAAGAAGATAGAAATATTTTAGAATAAAATATTAGTGAAATGTTTTATATAAAATGTTGTATAGAAAGATAGATTTACAAAAAGTGTTTTAAAATAAAATAATATATTTATAAATGATATTTTATAAAAGGTAAATTAATATCGTTTGATAAATTGAAATAATAAAGCACGTTTGTGAATTTATAGTGATATATAGAAGGATCATCTTATGGAAAGTATTTGTTATGATCTTGCAATTAGAGATTTAGGATAAGTATAAGAGATCTAAAAATTAGGATTGAAATTATAAAGAATTTTTATAAGAATTTTTATAAAGAAGTTTTATTAGAAGTTTCATAAGAAGCTTTATGATGAATTTTTATTAGAAGTTTTATAAAGAAGTTCCATAAAATTAGTTTTATAAAGGATATTTATAAAGTAGTTTTCTAAATGAATTTGGAGATGTATAAAAGGAGTTTTACAAATGAATTTGGAGATGTATAAAAGGAGTTTTACAAATGTATTTGGAGATGTATAAAAGGAGTTTTATATATGAATTTGAAAATTTATAAAAGTGGTTTGTAAATATAAAAGAGATTTATAAAAAGGAATATTATAAAAGGAATGAGATTTGATTTTCATAAATGATTGCTTCAAATTATGGTGGTATGGAAAGTATTCTTTACTTAACAAAAAAAATCAAGGTATGGAAACTCGTCTCTATCTTGAGAACTAAGACTATATGTCGAGGCAAAGATAGTATGTTAGAACCTACTATTGATGTTTTGATTGTGACAACTATATAAGTAAATATTATATGAACGAACCATATTTGTAGGAGAAGATACTATATTTCTCGACAAATAGATTACAAACCAGATTCCAGATAGAAGCTTCAATATTGTCTATGGTTTGTCTATGGTCTAAGTCTAGTAGTTAATTTTTGTTAAAATCTCTTCAAAGTGGTATATCCATGCACACGTACTTAAAAATCTTTCAAATCATAATTCATATACCAAAATTTTTACTAAACAAATTCGTGTACTAAAAGCATTCTGGAAAAATCTTGAATATGGCAGAAGAGGGGTAATTCAGCAGGCTTAATCGCATAGGTCAGTCGGTTGAATTCCTGTGCATGTGCATAATAAAACATGAATATTTAATCGACTTAACCATACATTTCATTCGGTTGAATAACATGTTTTTTGCACTATTTCATCTCTGATTCGAATTTCAATCATTTTAGATGGCTGAATTATTTCATTCAGTTGAATGAAATTGCATGATGGCTATATTTACGAAAAGTCACTTCATTTCACCAAACAGGAACAGTCCTTGATTCAAGAATCGTTTCTGTATCTTTAGATCACTACTTTTCACAAATAATTGCAACACTTAAACAATATATATATATAGCCAAGAAATCAATTGTTTTAAACACTTAATTTTGATTTTATTTTCTCATTCTTATTATCAAAAAAATCTTGTCAACTGCACTTAATACTTTCGTTCTAATCACTTGCTCTTTCAAGAAAAACTTCATTAGTGAATAAATTAACTTCCTATCTTCACGAATTACACTATATACACAAAAGAGAAGATAATAGGAAAAGTGTATGTTGTTGACTTATCAGTGCTACTCAATAGCATACTCAGTCAGAAGCGTTTTTTTACCGTTTGTATTAGAAGTCCCGTTCGGTTGCTCAGGCGGTTAAAGTCCTATTCTGTTGCTCAGGCGATTGAATATATGTTCGGTTGCTCAAGTGGTGTAATACTTGTTCCTTCGGCTTAAGAAAGGGTTGATAATTAAATTCTAGAAGGAGTCTGGGACTGGACGTAGAACGGAAAGTTCGAACCAGTATAAAAATCCCTAGTGTCATTTACTTTACTATTTACTGTTATATTTATATTCCACACTAGTAGATAACTTAGATAATATTCCATACTACGATCCTTATTCACTTTCGTAGTATGCTAGCTTGTTCAACTAAATTTTTAATCGAGGGATAGTAAAGCTTTGAAATCGAAAATTGAAGGTAATTATATTTGGTCTAATTTCCATACTATTCGTTTACTTACACCAAAAGGAAAATAGTTTAGGTTTATAGTAACAGTGTTTTAAATGACATTTGTTTTGGCTCGGTTAAATATGATTTTGGGAAAAAGGAAAATATTTTCTAAGTATTGGAAATATAATGTTTTCTGAACATACTTACATTATCAATATATAAGTATATGGAAAAGTCTTCTAAATATTGAAAGTGAAATGTTTTTGTGAGTATACTTATATAGTTGAGATAAGTATATCAATATTTCAAGGGTTGAAAAGAGTAGAGAGGGTTTGGAAATATATCTTTGTAAAAGTATTTAATATAAGTATTTATCAAAATGGCTTTAATTAATGAAAATATTAATTAAAGAGGCTTAGTGGTTACTTATTTACTTAACCATGCTTAGTTTATATGTGAACTTAAATATGTGATTTTAATTGTTTGTTATTTAATAGTTAAATAACAGACTATCAAATCTTAGCCAGTTTTGAAAACTATCGTTTGTCGGTTCGGAGAGACTGTGATCGGATATAATATCCACAAACCACTTCAAATTGGCATAAACGTTCAAATTAGAGACATCTTGAAAACGGTGTTCTTTGAAATCCAAGGGCTACTTGCTACTAATCCTAAGGATGTAGTAAAAGTACTACCTTCGGTTTGTTCTATCCTATAATAACTTGTATGGACGAATGCTGGTATTGAATTATTGCTTGAAGGGTATTGTTATCATTCTAAGTAGGATTTGCTAAAAGGGTAAAACGTAGCCTCGGACCTCACAATTGGTAATGACTAAAGCAGGGAGGTGTCGTAGGGTTAAGTGGGTCGCTCCTATTAGGATATGAACATCGCCCGATTAAAGTTTGTATTTATGGATTTATGTATGCTAGTGACTCCGTACAGTTGTTGACCAGCAACTGAGGGATGATCATATTCGATATTATCCAAGAAGGTGTAGGAAGGTCCTAAGTAGCGGAGGTGCAAATGTTTTGCAGCCTCGGTTTAATTTTCTCTAGAGTTGTATTATACGAAAAGTAGACCCTTACCTTGTCATTGTAAATTCATTCTCCAATATGTGCCTTTCGTACTTAGTTATACACTTAATATATTAGAGTGTAATTAATGTTACCATTTTGGCTGTGGTTAAATATTTATTTTAAACCCTAAATATTATTATAATATCACTTGATTTTCTAATAAAATGGTTTGGTTATCGTAAGGTAAAATCTCATCTGTGTTTATATGCGACATGGTCTTGCAAGATGCCTTTATTTTAAAAGGGTTTATAACATTAAAAATCCATACAATTTGTGTTTCTCACGCTGGTTTACCAGACTGATTCGAGCATTATTTTCTTATAATGCTTGAATCAACCCGAGCATATTTCCAGATTTATTTATGGATGTTTTGAAGCTTCAAAAGACAAGCTGGATGCCTTCAACATCCATTCACGTATTTTACTTCCACCGCATTTGTTTTTTATATTTATCAACATTTGTGTGGATAAGATATTATAGCTGTCAAGGCCGATGATAAGATTAGTTCACTCTGATTGATGTACGAATATTCTAATTTTCTTCTTTAAAGATCTGTTGTATATTATATTACTCATTATGACATGAGATTTTGTTCTGTCTTTTCTTTTTTTTTTACCCCAATAAACTGTCTTTTCAGCACTTGGATGCTCGGCGCATGAATATCGTGGATGTATTAATGTCGAGTTTTGAGGGTTGAAAAAGCAGGCCATTACACGATCCTATAATGAAAGGTATTATAGTAGAAAAGAGGATCTTCTATATTGCATTCGTTTCTTTTCTAGCAGTGTAATTATCCATGTTTTACATATTGGCAGATCGTAAAAATATTATTTTCTTAATCAAATTTGGTCCAAATAGGCTATAAGTTTAGGGAATGTTGAGTATTGCCATTTTGACTCTTCTAATAAGTTATAGATGGTTTTGATCCTGAAATTTTGTAAGAGCTATAACTTTTGATAGAAGAAAAACTGGGCCCTGAAACTATTTCCATATAAAATTTTGATTATTTGCATTCCCGTAGTTTGGTAATAGTATATCTTTAGCATTATGGTTCAAAAGAAATGGTTATGTTGAATTTGGCTTTTTTTAGGCAGATTAGTAAGTAATTAGCTTAAGCCAAAACTAAGTCCATTAAGTGATTTCAAGAATTATGCTAATCCCAGCAGTTGGGACATTTCTAACCAATTTTCCACTTCCTAAAAATTACCACCGACCTCCGTTAAACCTTATCTTACTAAAATTCCATTAAATCCTTACAAAATTAGGCCCATTCCTGCAATCAAGAGTAGATTAGCAAGGAGATTAGTAAATTACTGTTTTAGGTCATTGGGGATTCATCATTTACTGCCAAAAACTTTGTTTTAATCTATTTACAAAGTCAAAAATGTGACCTTTTACTAATTTAGATCAATAAATGATTTATAAATGAATTTAAATGGATTTTAATAGGTGTTTCATACCGTATTTGATTGCATTGGTTATAGAATAGGCTAAAGATGTTCTTATTCTTATTTCTATGATATAATGTTTGTTTTGGTTCTTATATGTCTTTTTGCATGTTTGAAATTAGATAAAGTGTATCGATAGCGGTTTTGAGATGGACCTGTTCTAGAGCGATTAGGTAGTATCAACGCAGAAGAGATTGCACTTAGATTGGAGCGACGAATTAAGTGGGAATTGTAGCAAAAGGAGGAGTAAATGAACTGGCAAAATTTTGGCTAAGTTAGGATCGATTGGTGCCGATCCATATGGGTCGGTCTTAATGATATTGTAACATCTTCATTCTAAAATCTAAAGATGGAACCCTATTGTGATATGGTCATCTTGAAATTACCTTTTGACCATAAAATGAGATCGGTATAACTTTTTAACAGTTTAAGAAAGTTAAGTAAAATTTATTACAAATAATTATATTTATATATTTCAAATCCCAAATTGCACTAATGCATGGGAAAACTATTGATTATTACATGGTAGACTCAAAGATCCAACATATAAAGATGCTGAATCCTTGCAGTCTCCTAGACTTAATTAATATTTACATTACAGGGTAGAATCTGGGCTACTACAAAAGATAATAATACTAAGGTCTCGTACCCATCTTCGTCTTCAACATAGCCTTAGCAAAAAGTCCTACTTTGGTAATAACTAGAATATGAAAATCATGTAAACTCAACCTACTTAAATGAGTACGATGAAGTTACAGGAGAGAAAAAATACACAGGTCAGACATAAGTCTGGTATAAATAATATCATTTTCTGTTTAGGTTCCTTCACTGGTGGGACCATGTCGCTAAAGCATGGAATGAGTTTTCCACCACACTAGCCTCGATTACACAATCAATATGAGATTATTATAAGACATAAGTCACAATAAAATATATGCTAAAATAAACACACAAAATTTTTACAAAATTATACCTGAAATATCTTGGGTTTAGGGTCTTGGTAAGCACATATTAAACTTTTGGTTATTTTCAGGGCTCGGTAACACTACTTCCAGGACTATCGTTAGTTTCATGCATTATATCTCTTATACCGTAAGGCACAACCTCTAACGGTTTTTGTTATTATTTCCTTAGATTTATACCAAGAGGTACATCCCCTTCTGGTTTTAGTAATTTATTTATTGTTTTCATACTACAAAGTTCAACCCTATGCAGTTTTTTTGTTTTTATGTTTATACTATAAAGTACAACCCTAAATAGTCTCGATTCTCGATTCTATATGGTAAAGTATACTACAACCCTAAGTAGTCTCTGTTCTTTATGTTTTGTACTATAAAGTACAACCTTAAGCAGTTTCTTTATTTTCTTTTCCTTGAGCTCGAAACCCCAAATGATAAAGTTAGGGGTATCCTCTAAGGGAAATTATGTAATTTGTTACATATATCTAACTCTGTGCCCAATCTTATTCAAAATAAAATGTGTTTTTCTTTCTACTATTATTTATTATATAATGACATAAATAATTAATAATTGATTTAAAGTATATAGAAGGAAATTTTTAAATGATATTTATGTGATAGTAATCACAAAGTGTTGTAATCATGAGAATTTTATTATATTGAAATAACATATTATTTTAAATATTTCTATACAAGATGTTTGAGAAATGTTATGACTTATCCGCTAAGACAAAATTATGTAACGCTCTCCAAATGTTGGACCGTATATTTTTTTGTGGCTGTTGGGGGGAACTAAGGGGTTGCGTACTAATAATTATTGGATAACTATAAAACTCTTGAATTCTCTGTTGGCTAATATAAATAAGGTCAAATAGACAATCTCAAAGTGATAATGTTACATAGTTCCCTCGACTTAGGAATACTGTTAAACTTCAATGTGGACACACAACTTTAATTATAGTTAAATTATGGCATAGCGTCCATTGAACGACTATAACTGGGTTTGATTGCATCATTGGAAGTGAAATACTATTCAATATAGAATTCTTCTCCTCGTTTATATGGAGTTAGCATCATGATCAACTGTAATCAACTCAAAATCAAAATCCTTAGCCAGAGCAGCATAGTTAATGATAATTATTATTATTGAACCAATGATTTTGCATTTGAATTAAATTATTGAATGTGGATGAAGTTGGAGTTTTGAACAAAATCAAATTCCATAAGTCCTAATGTGATATAATTTTGACGTAGAGAATTGGTGTAAATAATCGTTACTACCAGATACCGCTAAGAGTAAAATTGGGTTTTATCAAATAATGCGTAGGTGATAAATTCAGCCAAAATATCACACCATTAGCTAAGGTAACATGTGAATGTTAATATTTGAATTATTTGATATTAATCGCAGACTGTATATACATCTTTAAGTCGTACAACTGTAATTATGCATTCTCCAAAATAACACATGATTTGATTAATTTATAAAATATTGTAAATTAATTAAATCAGTTAATTTTTGAGAAATATTAATTATTATTTTATTTGATTTTTGACAATTGTTTGTAATTATTTGAATGCATTTATAAAGTTATATCTTTACATTGTTTCAATCCAAAATTAAAAAAGGATCTAGTGTAAAATCACAAATTTAAAGTTAAACCCTTTCTAAGTCAAAACTAGTTTTCATGTTATTGATTTTAAATTGCAAAAATATGAAATTGTAAGCATTATATGTGTATGTTATTTGGATTCTAATATTGTTTTATTATTATGTTCACATATATAATTTTAGTTCAGATTTTATAATAGGACTTTTATGTAAAGTTACAAAACTAACGTCGAACCCTTTTTAAGCTAAAATTTGATTTTAAATTATTAGGATTAGATTTCAAAACATGCAAGTAATTTAAAATAATTTTAATGTGTGTATTCCTGTTTGTGTATATATATCTGTGCGTGTATGTATGAATTCAATAGTTATTTTATATATTATAAAGTAGAACTATACATGCATATATTTGCATATAAGTTTAAAATGTTTTGAAAATAAACTAAAGAAAGATTAAAAGAGTGCAAGAAGATTTCATTCTATATCTCTCATTAATTATCTCAAAAATTCCTTCTACTTATGCTTTTAGTGCCATTTAAATGCACCATTACCCATTAATAAATTGATTCTTTTTAGTCAAATCTATTTACATAAGATTTATACTCAACTATGGCCAAAAGACTTAGCCCTGCAAGAGGTTCAAATTGAACCCAACTGTGGCCACAAGACTTAGCTTTAGTAAAATTTAAACAGTAAAGCTTGTTTTGTTGAAGCATAATAGTGTACAGGAGTTCAATCTACTAATATAAATCATATTTCCAATCGTTTAAGTTATAACTTAAGCAAAGATATATTATATATTTTTTCCTTTTGTCATCACGATATCACTTAAACATATAAAGTTTAGTCAATGGTTTAACATCGTGGATATTTATAAAAATAAATGATTAATCAAAATGGGCATTATGGTAATTTTACACAAAGTTGAAAAACTGGGTTTTAATAAATGAAGAAATTTGGAAAGTCTTACTTTTCCATTGGGTCAAGAAAAATTTGTAGCCTAAATTCATATATAAAATGTTAGAAATGGAAACAAGATGAATGAGATATGGATTGTTCATCGTAGCTTGTGTTTCGAGGCAAAATAAGTCGATGTCCAAGTGGACAGAGAGGGAATTTTGGGATTTGTGCCTATCTAATTAATGTTTATAATACTAATTCACCACATTCTCCATTTCTCTTCATCTTATAACTTCTGCTCACCCTAAACTCTAAAATTTAATTCCTTTTCTTCTTCCTCCTCAATTCTAAAAAAAAATCCTCTAAATAATATGCTTAATCAAGTTCCTCAAAATAAAATTGAAAATCAAATAGAAAGGAAGATAGAATCAAATCCAAACATCTGCAACTAAATATAGAAGGAGAGATGTCAAATCCAGTCGAATTGGTGAAAACTATTTTGGGATTTCTTCAATGGCGGTGAATGAAGGTGAGTGGGTATATCCAGAAATGAATATGAAGTAGATAAATATTTAAATTTCACCTGTATATCTATTTAGGTTTGGAAAATAAATTAAAATTAAATTAATGATTAAATTAATATTTTTCATGAATTGGAAAACCGTAGAATATGACTTTAACAGTTTAATTGATGTAAATTGGGGGGAGGGTATATTTGATTAATTTGACATATGCATAAATTATCCTAGGATTTGTTGAAGGAATTGGAAATAATTATGTATCCCCCAGTGACGAGTATAGCTTAAATTATGAATATATCAATCATATTAATTTATATGATTTAATTAAAGTTATTATACTGGATATGAATTTAAGACAATTAAAACAAATCATATGATGCTAGAAATAATTGACAAATGATAGAATAAATTATATATAATATTCAAAATTTGGAAATATGATGGAGAAAAAACAATTAAAATGGACAAAATAACAAGTTAAGAACGTTGAAAAACCATATCCAACTAAATGGTCGACATGTTTGAATGTTTGACTAATTAGTTTAGGAGAACACTGAGGAAATATGAGGTTGAATCGGAGAAAAATAGTTCATTTCCTAGGTAGAACAGTTGAATAATTATAGCCATCAATCGATCGAACACTTAATGGGTCGGTTGATTGAACTTAAATAGTCGAGTGATGGCCGTTAAATAAAAAACTACTACATGGGAAAATTGACTGACTAAAAGACATCAGTGAACTGAACATCCTTGGAGTCGACTGGATGTGTTTTCCCAGTCGACTGTTGTGCTATTTAAAAGATATATAATATATATGGGGAACTAGTTGGCTAACCATATTTCTTCAATCGACTAGTAGCCTGTAGATAACCTAGGTTGAAGATAAACTTGGTGTTAGTCCAAGTAGGATAATTTTTGGGATTTATTTCCCACTTCCTTGACTTTCTATTCATATGGCTTGATGATGTTGTATAACGTGATACTCAATGTGGCATACAAATGTACTGGGATTAGTTTCTCTTATCATTGCTATTAGCATCTTAAATGCATGTTTTGACTTGTGGACTATGTGGGAGAGGAGATGGAGACATCCATGTTAGTGCGGTTTACAGCAATTTGGGTGGATGTACTTACGGTGGAGTTGAATTGTTAATTGAACCTTTTAACTTCAGTTGAATGATATAGAGCATAGGGAATATTTACTAGTTATATTGTTTACTCGGTGCTTTTGTAGGAAGTTTACCATCGGCACTATGAACTCGGTATGTGCATAGACATTATGATTGTGTACTTGGTGTGTTTGACTTAAGCAGTTTACCATTGAGATTGTTTATTCAATTTATAGTAAGACGATTTACTATCGGGACTGTACACTCGATATGTTCCTACATTTACCCGATTTCTGATGTCCAACCTTCGAGTGGAAATATTTGAGGATTACTATCTAATGTTAGGTGTATTTATGATTATTATCCTATATCGTGTCAATTACTTATTTCCTTATATGAAGTACCCATATACAAATAACAACCTTAGGCTGCGTAGATTATAAACGATAATTTAATTTTCTGTTAACACCATACCATTGGTGATATTTTTCACACACCAGACATTGTATGTTCCCCTCTATTTATTCCTCTTTGTACCTATTAGAAGATGACAGGATAGTATGTTGTATGATGAGAATCAGATATATGAAAGACGTGACCATGCACATTAGAGTTACACATATTTATTGTCATTTCCTATGTTCCTTATTGTACTTGTCAGTTAGACATCGATTATATTTCTATTTAGACATTATTTGAAACTTCATCAAGATGTTTCTTGTATGGACCACTGTTGTTTTAAAACAAAGATGACTTAGCTTACTTCGGTATTTATACTATTCCTTACACTATGAGATCTGAATTGTATACATGTTTAAAGCATATTTATCTCTATACAATATCAACTATAAAAACATAACAATCTGAGTTTCATGGCACGATGCGAGTTCAAACACAGCTTTCGGGCATCGATGCATACGGATCAAGGTGCGGGTTATTACATTTGGTCTTAGAATTTAGGTTAAGCGATTCTTACTAAACTAAGGTGTATGGCAGAACATATTTATAATTTTCTATTACTATATGTATACACAGGCCACACCTTATATATTTTGAATTATAGAGGTAGTTGTTGGTTTGTCCCTTATATAACTAAATAACTATGAGTTGGAATAAATGTTAAGATTATAACAGATTGAAGAAAAAATAAGTCCATCACATATGTTATAATTTATTCCTTAAAGAGTGGCTAAAAGCAAAAAATCGAAACTATGAATAAATTACATATTTTTTAGACCGTAAAGAGTAGTGTGATGTTGATAAGGCATAATGGGGACATAGGAAAAGACTCCTCAAAATTAAAGTTGTGCAATTGAAATGTCGTATATTAGATTTGGATATTATATTGGAGGAGAGGCTTAAGATAACCAATTTCAGAAGAAGATGAGCTAAAACCCAATGCACTTGAAGCATTGTTATATGAAGTAGTTGGGCTTGTGTAACTCATGTTGTTTTATTCAACTTCAATTATAGTGTGTAAATTATTTGAAATAGTTTCCTAAAAAGTTAAAAGCATTAGCTTTTGAGATTTTCTAAAAAATATATACAAGTTGAAGTTTGAACTAGTAACCCCTTATTTTAAGCTTCAAACATGGGAAAAGTTAATAAGAATCCATTTTCCATAAATATTTATAAAAAAAATATATAAAAAGTTTTGTGTAAGGAACATTGTCACACTTGTATTTTGACGTGTGCTTTTCTTCTGACAATGAAACTTTGGGAAGAAAAATTAAAAATCATTTGAAACCTATCTTTTTGAATGTCTTTTATTACATAAATATTTCTATCACACTTTAATATCTCTATATCATAGAAAGATGTGATGTGTCGAGCCCCCCTCCCCCCAAACAAGATTTGCTACTGCCACTATAATAGAATCATCAATAACATGGAGTATTAAATGTAAACTATCAACAAGATGACTAGCAATAAAAGAATTTAAGGTCCCCTTATCAAATAGACACATTGAAAAAGCATAAACAGAAGCACACCTTTCAAGATGATTTTTTCCTCCTTGTCGAGCTTAGGTAGAGCGCTCAAAGTAAGAGTAGCATGAATAGCATAAGCTTGACCGCTTGTTCACTTTTGAGAAAAAATAGATAGACTCTCTTGAAGTGGCCTAATTGGTCATAATTATAGCATTCCTTCACTTGAATGGTTGAGCTTACAATCTTTAGTGAAATGCCACTTCTAATGACACCTATTACAAGTCATCCCCCTTCTTAGCTGGCCATAGTCTCCCTTAGCCCATTCTTTTCTCTTATTTTGGAGTTTGGGATTCGCTTTAACTTCGATGTCCTCCTCTTTTTGGGCCTCTCCAGTAATAGAGTTCAACAACAGCACATTGACAAGGCTCTCAAAAGTATCCATCCCATGGGAACATGACTAAGAGAAAGGTCTCCAAGAGGTAGGTTGAGTTCTTTTGTAAAGTTCATATCCTTTTTTGGTAGTATTAATCGTATCCATCCCAAACCTAGCGAAATGTGTGAACTTATTACTTTCATAGTCGCGTCACCTTATTAAAGATACATAAAATTCTCTAATTGCAAACCGTTTTCGACTTATGAAATAAACGAGCCACAAACCTCCTTCTAAACTCTTTCCTAGTCATAACATGTTCATTTACCTTCCAAACCATTACAGGCCACCAACAAAATGCTTCCTCTTGTAGTTTCCTAGAAGCTAATCGCTTCTTTACCAACCTTTCAACTGCCATATCATCAAATATCCACCACTAGCAAGGAGCCACACTTGAGTCTCTATGAATGACTCTGTATCCATATTTGCCTTGCCTCTCATGCAGAGGTAATCCCTACAAAGTTTGGGGAATTAAAGAGCAGAAAGTAAGGGTAGGCGTGGAATAGTAAACACTCCTCCCATTGTAAGAAGAAGTGTAAGTCCTACTTGGTCATTCATGGCCGAAAATTTCCACGCCCATATGGGTTCAAATCAAAATTTAGCCCGAATAATATTCATCACATTTAAATCCAATTTAATGTGTATCGATATCGTCTATCAATTAATATATTTATATCTATTATGAACACATTTATTAATATTTTTTATCAAATAAAATTAAAATTTATAATTAATATTTCATAGTTATTAATTTATTTAATAACCAAACTACTTTGGCCAGAGATTTTGACTTTGAGTTGACAATGATACTAACCCCATGTAACCGAGGAGACGAATCTTTTCTTGAATAGTGTTTCACTTTCAATACTTCTACTCGACTCAACTATAGTCACTCGATGGACATTGTCACATGATAAGCAGGGATTTCCAATTAAAGATCAACAGTATTTTCAAATCGATAGAACTTTATAATAGTCATATCCATATTTTCTGTTTGATCTTAGTGATATTAACCAATAAAAAACTATCAAGTGACCAATTATATTGTTATCTAATAACTATTAGTATGTTAACACTTGGCACCCCCGGTAGTCATGAGTAATACACTGCCCAACATTTGAAAAGCATTACATACTCTAATCTTAACGGATGCATCAATATCTAGTCTAGATGCATCTTGACTAGGAATGTTTGAAATGATGTGTTTAATATATTATGATAGAATACTCATAATTATCACTATTTATAATTACTATAATAAACACACCATTTATGGGTTTTCTGTTAAATATATATTGGTTAAACATTTAATTATTTATAACATATTACAGCAAATGTATAACAGAAAGATAAACACCTTTATTACGTACGAGAATCAATTACAATGTTAGTAAATTTATAATAAATCACAAATTTCCCTTAGAGCGTACCCATAACTTTATCATTTACAGAAAAATTATTCCAATTCTCCTCAATAAAATTTCCAGCACTCGAATTTCTAGAGGAAGACTCAAAATTCTTCAAACAGTTGAAGTTCTTGTGGCCAACTACACCGCAATTGAAACGTTTGATGGGTTCTTTGCAAGCATTAGCCAAATGGGATAAGTCACCACATTTAATACAAAATCTTTTTACTTTTCTAGAATCAATCCATTTTTGGATGAAGATTTACGATAAAAAGAGTAAGATGCAGGGAACAATCGATTAGCAAGAAACAGAGTGTCTTTTACAACTTGAGCGTAAGATCGATTAGCAACAATGTCGAAACCAAATAAAAAATTCGAATTGAACTGATTCGATGCTACATGGCGCGAATAAGATAAAGATGAAGACGAGAAGAGAGCATTAGTAGTTGCCATTTTTTCCTTGTCTACAATTTTATTAATTAATAATGGCTATTAAAAATTAAAAATTAATAAATAATCAATAATTAAGAGAAATATTTAATAATTCACAATTGATAATAAATATTAATAATTGAGAAGTAACATTTAGCATTTAATATTTTATAATTATAATTAATAATTATATTTATTATTTAATATTTTTATAAAATTAAAATTTTAAATTTTCTAAAATAAATTAAAGTAATTACTGTTCATACTTACCAATCATATAGAAAACTAAAGGAACATAAAAAAACTTCCTAAAATTTGACTAGTGTTTTAAAATTTGAAAATAATTTAAATTTAATGATTCATGAATAATAATTTAAAATTAATAATTATATTTAAATTTTAATATTTCAAAATATTTGAAATTTGGAATAAAATAAAGCTTAAAGTATATGTGAAATACGATTTCTTTTTGAAATTTTCACAGTAAATTTAATCTTTATATATTAAATTCAACATTTATAAAATATTTAAAATTTATAAAATAAAAAAATAATGTAAGTCTTAGATATACATTTTTATATTTTGGCAGCAACTCCAATAATTTGGTACAAATATTTTGGCCCAAAAGCAATTTTTTGGCTCCATAGTAAATATCTTTCTCCTTACTTACCCCGCCACTTTCTCTCTCCTACTATTTGAAATTTCGTATCTCTGAATCTATTTTCTTTTTATATCCACCCTATCTCCAGACCTCAATTTTTAAATATCCATGGCAACTTAGTATCTCAACTTCCTCTATCCTCCCAAAACCCACCACTGCCTCTCCAAAGCAGCGTCAATCTCCTTTCCTTCCTCATCTGTAACTCTCGCTGTTAACTGTCAACGCCAGCACCGCATCGTTGGCTCCAGCGATCTCATGAATAGAAATGTACATCAATAATGGTCGCTCAAGATTCGAAAAACCCAATATTAGGGAATTCAGTTATTAGCCCTGGGTTTAAATCAGAGCTGCCATGGCAGGATAAGATGATGAGGCTCTTCTTGTTAGTCTTGTTGTAGAAGACACCTAATAAGGGAATCAAGGTGTAGTAAAAGACCAAAGTTTAGATCCTTATCTAATTCTAAAAGGTATGTTTGTAGAAAAGAAAAACTATTTTTTTAAAACATTTTTGCTTGATTTGCTATAATTTAAAAGTGTCGGCTCTTTTATTTTGCTGTAGAAAAAGGAGGGTAAGGAGGCAATCAACTGATCTGATACCAGTAGTAGTTCTCTATTTAGATGATGTGCTAAAAACGGTACACTTCTAAATAATTTGTATTTATTTGTAACTGATCAGGATAATACATTGTTACAGAAGTGGAGTTGAAGGAGAATGGGTTCAGATCAATGCGAAGAACGAAGCTAGTGTGCAACATTGGGCCTGCCACATGCAAGGTGGAGCAGTTGGAGCAATTGGCGGTAGGACGGGTGAACATCGTGAGCTTGAACATGTATCATGGTACTCATGAATGGCATAGAGAGGTGATTAAAATTGTGAGGAGATCGAATAAGGAGAAAGGGTTTGCAGCTGCGGTCATGATGGATATCGAAGACAGTAAAATTCAGATGGGGATCATAGTGGCGCAGCTTCTACTAAAGCCGAGGTATCGACCTTTTATATATCTGATTTGATTTGATGGATTTTGTGTATTTGTTTGTTGATTGGGTTTAGACATATAAATATGCAATATATGAGAACTTTGTGATGCATCATCATCGTGTAGAATAAGGCACATTGTACCTATACATAATTTGAGTGGGCATTTGACTTCAATATTATTCTCTGTGCATTGTGCCTCTTTTGTCAAATTCATTTTGTTGTTTTCTTTCTACGTGAAAAATCCGACCTTTGCAGTGACAATGTGAAATCTAACTTGTAGGTACCAATGCTTCTTTCTTGTGATTTTTTTTTTGTTCTCTCCATTTTAACATTCTAACATTTTTACTTGTTTATTATATAGGTAAACTTTAAAGAATAATTAACTATTGGGATATATTTGATTAAAATTTGGTAATGAATTTAATTTTTTTGGTTTCAACAGCTATCCAAGAAGCAGCGCATACAGTTTCAGAAGATGTACTTTTACTTTGCTGGTATTACTTGATTTTCATATGCTTTTATTATAGTTTGCTATATGTTAGTGCTAATTTGAAGGATTGTTTGGAGACATAATCTACGTGACTCAAATTAAAGCAATTATATTACCTGGATGCATATACACACACAGGCATATATATTCTGAAACCCAATGATGCTGTGGTAAGTGGATATTACATTATATATTTCGTAATCTTGTTTTATTTTTTACTTATCTATTATGTTTTTGGGACTTTGGACAACAAATTGACATTCCATAATACTTCTACACAGACTGCAAATATTTATGGTTAACTTTGCTTTTCTAGCAAATATGTTTTCTAAAAATCAAATCATCTTACATTAGTAATGATCACAAACACATCGAATATTTTGATTATCTAAGAAAAATTATACTACGATAAAAAAAGAATCTACTTCCTTTGCAAATCCATTAAACAATGGGAACATGGATCTACATGCATACATATATACATGAATGGGTAGTTTGTTTGATTGTTCCTTATTAATATCGATGTACATGAATTTCCAAGTTCTGTTATGCTCTAATACTAGTTGCTTTGAAAAAGTACTTTTTGCTATATGTTTTTATGGTATTCACTTATCAGGATTCACCAGCTCATGGCCTTTTAGGAAGAAGGTTAAAATTTCTCGTTCCAAATTCGTGGTATTGTTTCTAATCACACCGTCTATTAAAAACCAGTTATTGATTATGTTTACTATTGTTTTTACTAGTAGTATTATCTTTTCTATTCTATGTGCATCCATATTTATGTATAATATTTGTGCTTTTTTTTATGTAGTAAACATGAACTAGTTGATAAACAGTATAATTATACTGTTTGTTTGACAAGATCTTAGTAATAATGTATTTACAAATTTCTTAAATGCAATTTGATACCGTTTGAGGTTTTAAAACTCGAAACGGTATCAATTTTTTTCACTTCAGCTAACATTTGCTTCGATCATTTAACCCTTGTTGCTTTGGTTCAACAACTGAAGCAAATGAAGACGATGCAAAAGACCAATTTATGTTGCTTCGACTTAATTTATATTGCTTCGGCTGTTGAACCGAAGCAAATGATACTCATTTGCTTTGGTCGTTACCAAACAATCAAAGTAAAGACATCATTTGCTTTGGTTCAACAACCGAAGCAACAAACGATGGTCTTTTGCATCGTCTTCATTTGCTTCGATCGTTGAAGTAAAGCGACTTGGGTTAAATGACAAAAGAAAACAACCTGTTTTGTACGAGTGGATGGACCACTCGACGAAGCTAGAACAATATTCAAAAGCTAAGCAGACATAACCTACCGATTCGTCAATGGCTTTGGCAATCCTTCTTTATATGTCTTGTCTTATTATAGTAGAAAACATCATTTCTTCTCTTTTTTGCCACTTTTGCTAAGATGGCCTCTCTTTCCACAGTTTTAGCATGTAAGCTCCCACTTTTCCTTCTTCTAGCCACTTTCTGAAGCTTCTTCTTCTTGTTTTGTCCCACTTTCTCTTACCTCCACTGCTAACTTGCTATTTTGGCTCATCCTTGGGTGCAACAGCCGACTTGGGCTTACGATATAGACTCTTATGTTGAAAAAGCCTTCTCCACTAGCCTCTCAAAGGTCTCATCAATATGCCCTACTAGCTTCTTTCTAGGATAATCATCCAAGCCTATGATAAACTTATCGTTCTTCTTGAGTGGAGTATCAATAGAAGATTGACCTTCGATATTATGTTATATTTGGCCACGTACTCCAACACAGACATATCTCTCTGCTCCAAATCATCAAATTTCCTGAAAAGAACTGACTTTTGAGCGGCCAGCATATACTTCTCTTCAAACCTTGCCTTAAACTGCTCCATAGAAATATGATCCTCGGGAGTAGTAATCTTGATGGTGTTCCATCACTATAGCTCGTCCCCGAAGATGTCTAGAGGTTAGCTTCTTCTTCATCACATCCTCTAGATCCATATCCTCAAAGATGCATTCGCAGGTGTCAAATCAATCTTGCACTTCGATGGTTGATTCCGTTTCATAGAATGGTTTGCCTCCTAGAGTAAAATAATCCTTATTTAGTTTGGCAAAGTCAACTCTCGACGCTTGCACTAGTGCACCACAACCAACAACCGTAGCAAGGGCAACTTGGATGTTCTGAACCATGTTTTGCACCATCTCAGCGAACAACGGCCCTCGATCTTGCCCCCTCTTCAACTTCAAAAAGTGGAGTTTCTAGCAATATTCCTCGTTAGCCGGCTCATTCTTTCAAGTTGTAATAAGAATGAGCTGTCTCTCTAAAAGAAATAAGTGGTGTCCATGAACGCACTGCGACTTATATAATATATACTAGTGTGAACCCATGTTATGCATATGAGTTGCAACCATATATAGATGTTTTATAGGCAAAGCTATACATAGATTCTAATATTTAGTTTACCAAAACCTTATCGATGTAGTCAATTTCTATTTTGAATATATAAATTTTATTAAGTGGTCTAATTCCTAAATAGATATATTTGTCATTGCATAAAGCTACCAAGGTTCATTTATAAATCATATGAAAATAGAAAATGCCTTACCTGTTAGTTGTTGTAGTTAAACTAAGTTTACACATAGGATCAAAGCTTATTGAACAAATTCATAGACAATTAATGGTTCATCTTTTTTCATCATTATAAGGATGCTAGGTCATAAAGTGTACAATCTAAAGGAAGAATATCTAAGTGGCTGGTTATGAAACTATATTAGAACAAGATGGAAATGTTTGGAAATGACCTGTCTGATTATTTTATATTCTAATTCCATACATTTGTGATTGCATCATCCAAAAACAGGAATAATTATTATTGCAAATACCAATTAGTAGTATATAACCATGTAAAAATGTGAAGCGGAAACGACAAATATGTGCATTTAATGGCAAAAATAGTTAAAATACCAAAGGTAAATAACAGTCTATGAGTAAAACACTGAAAGCAATAAAGGAAAGAATGTTTACAATCAATGAAGTTCTAAATTTTCAAGATATATTAGTATGCAAATCATAAAACTAAAAGCCGCAACAAAAATATACACAAAACAGTTAAAAGAAAATACCTATCAAATAAGTATAGCTTTTTTAAGCACAACCACAAACAAAACCATCTTGAATCTCAATTTGCAAATTGACATAAGGTTGCGTACAACATACAGGCAGAATACTGTATATCCATTCTCTGCAATGTAGCTACTAAAATTTGCAAACAGAATGTTGGAAATGCAATGTGCTTAGGAGGCATCAGTGTCATCAATGAAAAAAATTAATCAAAATAATATATAGACAATATTCAAATGCTGGCGAAAAAACGAAATTTTATATTTCATATCACAGTGTCATTAACCAAAAGAACTACAACTGCATCAGTTAACATTCACCATGAAACTGATTTGAACCAAATAGGAATATAATGCCACACCATTCTTGTAGCCTTTAGTAGTGTCTTGTTCATGACTTGCAGACGTTGACAAATTGCATGGATTAAAATTGATAGGAGCTTTACTAAAAGTTCATTGCTTACAATGTGGCCTGCAAAAGAAGTAGTTCATAGTAGTTAATATTTATTGTTGAATGTTCTATAAACTTGTGAAGAAAGCTCTGAACTTACAGCTTGGCAGTTTGGAGCTCAATCTTATATTTCTTTTCATTAGTATGAATTTATTAGATATTTATTACTGAACGTAATAATGATTTGTTAAGTGCTTACCATTCCACCTTAGTAATCATGGTAGCTCAAAATAATCGGGAAATATAAATAATATACTCCAATATATTAGTGTGTTCATACAACACTAGTGAAAATTTTCATCTTTGTCAGATCATATTAAGGCTTAATCAATTTTGTTGTAAAGTCAAACAAGAAAATTTTGTGGTACCTACAAAAATGAAGATTACATGACAGTGTAAGCTTCAACTAGTCTAATAGGAGATGAATATGTAGCTAATTAGGTAATGAAAATGATAATAAATATTCACTGATTTATTTTATTTCCATTAAAGAAATTTCACAACACTAGAACTGTCATTTTATCAAGGTTATAATTGTTACAAATCAAATTTATAACAGTTATAATCGTTACAAATAGATACGTGACAGAATCTACAACATATTTACCAACATTTATAATCGTTGGGAATATGAAAATTCCCAATGTTTATAACCGTTGTAAAGTAATGTACACAACAACAGAATTGAAAAATCCCAACGGTTATAGGCGTTGGAAAGTAATGTACACAACAACAGAATTGAAAAATCCCAACGGTTATAACCGTTACAATTCAATTTACAACCATTTACTACCATTGGGAAATTGTATTGTATTCCCGAAGCAAAGTTCTATTGCAATGAATTACATGCACATATAATCAAAATTTAGATGTTGAATAAAATTTAAAACAGTAAATTTATAATGAATTTCAAGACAAATAATAGCAAACACATACGTTTCATACTAAACTCCATAAATATCAAAACATTGCAAGTTAAACTTACATAATAATTTCACAGTACAAAACAAATATCAAAATATCATGACTTCAATATATATAAAAAACATCAATGTATCAGATAGCCACAAAATATTACAATTTCAAAAAATGTCTATAAGTTTACAAGTAACTAGAAAGTCATATTCTACTTCTTCTTCGATTATATTGTCTTCTTCTTCATCTATTACTAATGTTAATTTGAATTTTCTTAGCCCTCTTTTGGTTGGTGGCTTCAAAGCTGGCACTTCAAGGTTGCAACCATGTTAATATTACACCGAATAGAAAAAGAAATTTTCATACCTTATCTGCATTCATGCTCGTTACATCTGTCCTTCTGTTTGCCAAACCTTGGAAAGATTTGATAATTGATTAATGATCATCATATGCGTAAATACTCGATATTAATAATGAACTCAAAGACTAAAAAAAGCAAAAAAGATGAAATGAGCATAATAATTAATTAATTTTCAAATCATACTTTTGTTCATTTTTACTATTACTATTATTTTGGTTTTCCCAAACAAAACCAAGATATGGATGTTATTAATTGGCAATTCATCGACTTCAATGCCTTATAATACATTGAAATTTCAAAAATAATTTATATCAAATGGTGAAATAAGTCAAGGATTAAAAAAATAGGATTATGGCTTAATCATATTTGTATGGAGTCGTACATAGGAATGACCAATAAGACTAATCAACTGATGTCCAAATTCATGTAGATAAACAACAGTCTATGTTAAAATATGCCAGATTTGATTTAAACAAGTTTGTGACAAAATTTAATTGTAATTTTAAAATAGGTCACAAGCAATTTGTGGCTTTTAACTTATCAACTTATTTCTTGTTTTTACGTTACAAGATCAATTTTTTGTCAATCATCCCAATGCAAATTACAAGCCTTTGCCAAACGCCCTCTTAGATAGAATGAAATATAAGGATAATATAACATGTGGGGTACCCACATTTCTTCTTATAGTTCATTTTTCAGGGCATTTTTGGCTATGCATTGGAAAGCAGCTTCAACACTGAACCCATCTTCAGCAGACGTCTCAAAATATGCTCTAGATTTCTTTTAAGAAACTAGAAAAATAAATAAAACACAGCTGTTAATTGTGCCAATCATAGGAGAGCTCATAATCTCTTAATAAAGACAAGCAAGTTTAATGCTAATTGCATACAAGTAAGATGCATTGGAAAGAGATCGGCCTCGGCAATACTGCATGCCATCTATATGTTATTATATACAAAATCAGAAAATGAAGAAAAAAGGAAGAAGAAGAGGTTTCTACATGACTTTACAAAAGGAAAATATGGATATCAAAAGACACCAAAATGAAAATTACATTACTTTGTTTTCATACCGATGTTTTTGGACATTGTAGTTTACTAGGAAACTTGTAAGAAGAAAAAGAAATTAGTAGTATTAGTAATATAACATCTACTGCTATTTAGTACTGTACTCCTTATAAGTTTTTATTGGTTCATTTATTTTGTGAAATTGTTCGTGCGGTCATTTTTTCTCGACTGCTGGTTGTTTGAGATAACACCTGATTTATACAAAGTCAATGCTGAGGTAACTATTGACACTATAACCATATCCTTGTTTATAACTTATTTAAAGAGTACTGAAAATAACACTTGCATCTATTTTGTGCAGAGGCCTTAACTCGCTTCTTGTTTAATCGAGGAATTTAAAAGATTGCTACCCTTTCGGTGTAATTAATCTGGCATGGATTTGGTTAGTTTTGTATTTTGCATCTGGTTGTAACAATGTTATGCAATTTGTTAATTATTATTATATAATAAATGCATTTCATAATTTTGAGCTCCTTGATTTGATTTTTTGAGCTTCCATTTAATTTAAATTTTCTTTTAGCCATGTCTGTCCAGTAATCAAAATTTTCAGTTTGGGCTATAGATTTTTTTCCTTTGAATTTAATAGAAAGGAAGAAAAATATTGATGAAAAGTATAAAATCGATTTTAATCTCATCAGCACGAATAAATTGGATATACATCTTAAAGAAACATATAATTTTGAGTTATTTGGATGCATCTCCTTTAACTTTGCATATACATCTTGAAGAAATGTATAATTCCAAATATGTTTATACAAAAAACATTTAGTGTTTAGTTATAATATCGATGAAATGAAAATCACCTCACTCTCGTTCTAATATCGATGAAAACAGTTTCGTGTTTAGTTACATAGGTATCATAAAATTCAGTATGTTAATAAAAATCAAAATCATCTCAAGTTTATTTTTTTATTCAAACTTCAAAAATTGGATTGTATAGTAACTTCCTTGTGAAGAGGTTGAAATTTATTCATTTATTTATTTTAATATTTTCAAAGGTTCGAACTCAAAACCTTATTTATCTAGTATCTTACCAATGCAATCTTTACTTAGTTACTTTTTCATACCACTATTGTCTAAAATAATATTATAAACATATATGTTTTCAAAGTAGATATAACTCGTTATTATCCAAATTATTATGATCTTAGAAGTTAGTTCAAACCAAATTTTCAAAGACCTAAAATCAATAAAATGGTTTAACTATTTTTACAAAATTTGTTGTTTCCATAGCAGATAATTTATAAAATTAGCATTTTGTTGGATCTTGTTTATTCAAATAAAAAATGGTCCAAAATTTTGAGTTAGAAAATCATTGATAACGATGTACAAAATCAGAACTATATAGACTACTGTGATTGGCGGAAAACTGTAAATTCATTTTGCTCCTAACAGTTGATTATAAAGAGCTATTTTAAAACCTCGAGGTTTTGATAATAAAAAAACAAAAAACAAAACTCTGCTTTATAAGAAACCCTGCCTTCAAGAGTAATTATTCCATATTTTTATGGAAGCTTACTAGAGCTAAATAGAGTTTCACCTTAAAACAAAAGATTTCTAGTTCCACTACGGTTTATCACATATGGAGAAAGTTCACAACAACAAAAAAGCCCAAATCATAGAAATTGATTGTAAGATTACTGTCACCAAATCACTGAAGCAGTTTTCGAACTTGGAAACAAATGATAAAGAGATTACTGAAACAAAGAGAAACTAGGAGAAGAAAAACATACCAGAGGAGGGAGATGAGAGAGCAGCTGTCGCTGATAGATTGAAATTCCTAGTGATATAGATCTACTTTCCAGAAATACGCCATGATCACCATTGATAAGAAGGTTCCATCACGCCAAATGACAAAGAAAGAATAGATGAGACTGTCGGAAACAAAGAAGAGGGTGGGAAATTTATAGCTATACCCAAATATTGCGTCCAGTCTTCTTCCAATTAAGGTCATAGTGTGGTTAAATAAATAAATAATTAAATTAATTAATTTTAAGTTTCAAATGTTGAATAAATATTGTTATATAAACGCGGATCTAATATTAATGTTCTTCAACGTATACCTTTTCGGATTTCACTGCATTAAGGTTGAGTATTTATTTGTTTTGTCTGTTATTTGGTTTAGGTTTGGTTTAAGTTTTCTTAATTCATCCGGATTTTGATCAGTTTTAGACTTTAATCGGAAAATTAAACCAAACAATTAAGCCGACATAAAAGTTAAATTATTGTAGAAAAAGAATGAATTTCAATGTTGATATTTATGGTATTGTCTAGACAATTTTTTTTTTACTTCGTGTTAATATTAAAGGAGCAGCTAACTTCTAAAAACTTAAAGCACCATCACATATTTAGAACATATATTGATAAATTAAACAATGTAGGTTATCTATTAACAAACGAATCAAACCAAACCGGTTATTTTAGGTTCTACTGGTTTCGATTTGAAAAATGTCGCTAATATCGATTTGGTTTCGATCAGTTTTTCTTTGTTAGATTGTAGATTTATTTTTAAAATATCCCATCGGTTTTGTTAGATGCATTTTTGCGCACATAATATTCTCAATAAATTGTAACAAAGTCCAGCAACATATGCATTTGACCAGATTTATACAATTTTGAGTTAATTGGATGCATCTCCTTTAACTTTGCATACACATATTGAAGAAATGTATAATTCCTAGATCATTTATAGCAGCAATGATATTTTTGTTATTTTGTTATTTTATCAAGTAAACATAAGAAGTAAATTTTATTTTGTTATTTATTATATATATGCTGCATGATTATTATGACTTTTTGGAAATTCTTGTTCATCATGCAAAATGATGGAAGTATTCCATCCACTATTTATGTAACACAAGATATGTGCTGCATTACTTGATTCTTTAACTCAATAATACATGCAATTGTTATGTATTGTATGCTTCACAGTTTTGTAATAGGTCGATTTTTTTAGCTATGGACCTATTACTGGGTCATCACTTTGGATAAAGAAGTGTTATTTGTTTACTGTTATTTAATTACAGGTAATGAGAAACTTGAAATCTTGCATTTTATAGGTAAATTTACCTTTGACCTTGACATAAACATTAGCAGTCATGTCTAATCACTTGAATTAATTTGAAGTAATTCAGAAAGAAACAATAATGATAGCTCTTTCCAGCAGGCAAAAGGCAAAATCAGTTGAGTGCAAAGAAACGTGAAGAAGTCAACCCGATTCTTGCAGCTAACATAACAACTTATGTAAGAACTTTTATAATTGAGTCAAGAATACCATGACTTCTTCTATCGAAATGGATACTAGAGCCTAGGTTGAGCTGCAAGAAGGAGCAAAAGAGACAACCAAGATTTATTTTCTTGGTGAAACAGACATTTATGTGAATGATACATAATAGCTACACCACAAATAAAACCATAGAAAAGTAGGTTAATCTGGACATTAAAACGAATATATTATCGTATCACGAGCAAAGGATAAACAAATTTCTAGTTCTAGGGTGACACAACATTTGCACATGATAATATATATATATATAAGTGATCTACTATTTTTTATGCTATGTTGAATCCAAACAAATTAACAGAATATATTGAAGAAGAAGAAGAAGAAAAGAGGGTAAAAAACCAAAAAGGATCATAATCACTTGCCAGTTATTCGATGTTAGGCCACAACATACTTGTGAAAAAGCTAGCAAGCTTGGATCTGTAGAAAATGCACTTATCAATTGCTCAACTTTATACAAGCCTATATTAGAAGTGTTGTCATCTTTAAGGGATAAGGAAAAAGATGGCGTGTCAAGAATTTGTCAAAGGTAAAAGGTAATTTGGTCAACATTACGATCCAGTTTAAAGTTAATAATTTACAAAACAACAGACCTCGTGCATTGCTCGAGAGAGCAATGACCGACATCCAACTGGATCATCCAGATATGAACATGATTCAACTTTACACTTAATATATAAAAAGCCACCATTGAAAGGGTCGTTCTTGTCCCCATATCTTCACCATGGCTTTTCTGTACATTAAGAACACATGTCCAGGTAAGCTTACAATTCAAAATACATGTACTCAAAGTATAGCTTCAAATACCTTCAAGCACACATAATATGACCTGGGGTCAATATCTTGGTCCATAAACTCAAACGCTCTTCAACTGCGATATTATGCAAATTATAGGTTCTCCGTTAGTATATTTAACAATTCTTAATGACGATTTTAATAGTTTATGGCGTTGACATATCACTGATAGCTCGGATAAAATGCATGGAGTACCTTTAAAAAAATTAGTCTCTGAGTAGTGATGGGTTTCTTTGACAGTAAATTCAAGAGGAACAAACCACGAGGCCTGTATCCACATCTACCGTTTGTATGCAGCGAGATTCTGCAGCACTAACATATAGATGCCTAAAAGCCTAACATGATTTGACAGTCAAAATGTAATAATCAACAAGAATAGTAAAAGTGAAAAGTAAAATAACATTATTTTAGCTAACAGTACCTAGAGATAACAGTGATTGTCATTCGGCCATGCAGGAAAACATGGATAAAGTGTGATCAGCAATGCAGCAATTGCATTGTTTCCAGTTGAAAATATATACATCCCTCCACCAAGAAATAAGAATCCAATTGCCAAGCCTACTTCTGTGCATTTTACAGTAAAATTTATTTACGAAGTAAAAAAAGAGTAGTATGGCTGCAACAACCATTTTAGTAATAAACAAGCTAGGAGTGCATTTTTTATATTAAGTTGTAAGAAAAAACTATTAACAAATGAACACAAAGTAACTTCTGTTTTCCAGTGATAAAATTAATAAGACAGTACATTCTAAAGTACAACAGTGTTAAAAGATTGTGAAAATCCTTATCATGAAAGGGACCAAATTTTATATGTAACAGTGATATGTTTATAGGAATTATTCATGACTAATTATCCATTATTTGCTTTGACATTTATGGTACATATAATGGTAAATGATGACACAATTCCTCACAGCAGATATAGTATCGATAGCAAAAGTAGTGACATTAAGCACTGGATTACTTGGAAATCTTCTTTATGAAAACAGTAAAGAAACATCAGTTTGATTTTCAATCTAGGGATTAGAAGTTCAAATATGCATATTTAAAGGGAAAAATTTCTCCTATGGCATCTTAATGTCACAAAAGTCTCTTTGCAACCATCGGTATTTATTTCAAAAATTAAACCACTATAGCAACATATATGTGTGCACTAAATTTAACCTACATCATGAAAGGAGTTAACATTATCCTATATCAGAAAACCATAAGTTTCAGTAGTAATCAAAAGTAAAAAAATATAATGAAAACAAACTGAAACTGATCTATGTGTTGCATATAGATCGAAGTGGATATCCAAACGTTATAAATAAATCTATGATATTTCAATGAGCATAAGATACATTTACATCACACAAAAGTTTCTCCAAGCATTCTGACATGTACCTTTATATACGATTATAATGCATAACAGTTGTACACAAGTATTATTATCACATCTAGAGTTATTTGTTTTGGCTTTTAGGGATTTGGAAATTTGAAATTTATGATGGACAGTGACTATAATGAAAAAAACGTAACATATTAAATAACCTTTAGTTGATGACTGAAACACCAACTAAAGAAGCTTTGTATCATATGTTACTATAAAGCTAAAGAGGCTATAAAAAGAGTCACTAAGAGACATACAACCATTTGTATTCTGTAGTTCATATTCCCTTCAATAGAACTTCAACCACGAAGATATCTCAGTACTCACGAAAAAAGAAAAAATAAGAAGAAAGCTAATAATTACTTATTTTTCTAAGCACAAAAAATCTGTTTTATATCAGTTCCCCAAAAACATAAAAATTTAGTGCCAGAACAACATATTTGAATGCTTATGAGAGAAAAAATGCAAATTGAAAAAAAGTGAAGCAATAGACTTTTTATGATAATATTCATATCATATTCAACCTGAAATAAAAATACCATTCAATGCATTAACCTAAAACTTGACAACGGTTTAAAACAACAATTAAAAGATGAAAACATTTAAATCTTTCGGACCATTAGTCTTACTCTATAAGAAAATCGAGCAAGCATCAGATATCAACTTCTTTAATTCAAACGAAGAAAAATTAATCTAATAATAAATCACTTTATTTGAATTCGGCTACATAGAAAATAGCGATCATCAAATCAGATTTACATTTGACAGTGGGTGTTCAATTTAAAAGCTGAACAAAAAAAACAAAAAAAATTACCAGAATTGAAATTCAAATATCAATCGAAAATGCTAAACAATGATTGGACAAGGCGATGGCTAAAAACGAAGTGGAGGCGGTGACAAAACGAGAAGGAGGCAGCGGCAAAACCAAGCGGCGGCAAAAATGAGGCGAAAGTGGTGCCTGAACGATGCAGAGGCAGCAACCCTAGACTGAAAGAGAAAGAGGGGAGAATGATGAAATGGGTAAAGCATAAGCGTTGGAGGAAAATAAAAGAGAAAATTACAACTATGCCCCCTTTAGTTTTATCTGTTTACGAAATTACCATACTTTCTAACGTAAATAATCATTGGAACACTTCGGAAATAACCATTGGTACTTAATAATGGTAATAACCGTTACTAATTGAAAACGAAAATGTGTTGCAAAATGGTCTATATGGTGTTGTGTTTCTATGCAACATTTTTTTAAATAAAAATCGATATATGAATACGGAATTTATATAACTATAGAAAGCACACTAAATTTTGTATCGAATAAGAAATTAATGTTGCCATACATTTGTATTGAGCGAAAAAATTTCCTGCAAACAACATATGTATGATAATATTGATTAATGACCTTTATGATTAACATATGCATCATGTATGGTTAAGTAAAAAGACCAAAGAAAATGGTTACAATTTTAATCATGACTCTGGATAATTTGTGGAATAAAATAGAATATAGTTCTTGCATTTGAAATGAAGGTCAACAGGATAAAAAATTATAGCCATTTCACGTAATAGGGGATGGAAATTATATTTTTTTAATTATAATGTTAATTCCAAATGTACCAATGTTTAAAACTGGATGCAAGTGTACTTTGGTTGCTAGAGGAAGGTTCGTTAACGAACTTGTGGGCGCTCAGCACATTCAACAAGTCTTCCCTGGTAATGTACACACCACCAATTGAGTTGTTTATCCGTACTGTTACCTGGTAAGAGATAAAGAAACGATATTTAATTGCATTGCTCTGGCAAATATGTGTTACCTTCTTATTTGCATTACCTTATTGACGTAGTTGTGTGTTGGATTGGTGTGAAATGGAATATAGTTTTCAAGCTTGTTTATTTTTGTTCCAATTCTATTTGTGAGCACATGTATTTACGAACCTATCACATAATGTCATAAGTTTAGTTTGTACTGTAGTGGATGCATTATCAACGATCGAACAGTTGGGGTGTTGGTAGCAGCATACCTTTTGTGATCAAGTTTTATGCTTTAGTTGATGAAGAAATATTTTTTTAATCCTGGATCGTTCAAGTGCAGCGATTAGTTCTCACGGTACCTGGAGTTTAACAAATATTAGAAGAGTATAAGAATGAAATAACACAATTGTTACTGGTGTATTGGCATTATATGTAGGTTGGAGGATAGAACCATAAGCAAAGATATGTTCACTTGGATTCCTTCAGAGCACAAAATGGATTGTAATAGTGTTATGTGTTAAACAACCAGTTTGTGACATGATTATGTTAAACTTGCGAAAGTAAATGAAATATTGATGGTGAAAAGAATCTTAATTATAAAGTCAGGGTTAGGAGATACCTGTCCATGGATGTCAACCTGACTCGAAGAGGAAATAATTTACCAGAAATAGGTATATAAAGATATGTATATGCGAGTAGAGAAAAACAGTTTTATGTTTTGGTAAGCGTAGCCGTGTGAGCAAAACCTTAATTCTTGGCTTGAAATGTATGTTGTCCTCATTATGTCGATGAGCAGAAGTTGGTTGTTGCAGAAGACCATTGATTACAAAAAGTTCGTAACCCCAATTTTGTGCATTTATGGTGTAAGTGTTGCCTTGGTCAAAATCGATTGTAGAAATGTTGATACATTGATGTGTGAATCAGGGAGAAGCAAAATTAAGAAAAATGTGTAAGTTAGTGATTAACTGCCATGTGAAATTGCTATGTGAATTGCAATATTAAGTTGCATTGCGTAAAGTAGAGCATGGTAACCTAATTGACTGTTGTAACAGTTTATGATCGTGGTGATGCACTGGTTGGGCAAATGTGTAATAATTTATTACACCAAATTTTTTATTTTTGTAGGGTTATAGTTTTGTCATCTATCGGCATAAATAGAGCAATATTTATTTAAAAGCACTAGTATCCTAAGACTTAAAATTTGTAGTAAATTTAAGAGAACATAAATGTTTATATCATACTGTAATTTATTGCGGTAAAATTTTATCTTTAAAGATTTTTTAATCAAGTATGTAAAAGTGAATGTTAAACTATCAGTGAATACTGAGCTTTGAGTAGATAAACTTCAGAAATAATACTAATTATTTAATTTATGAAGTATTTTTGGTTTAGTGATGTTGAAACCATATCTTTGGGGATTTATGTTGACATCTGTTGACATATTATTGATAATAATGGTGGATATATATAAAGTGTCGAAAATTATATATATTGTTAGTTTCATACTATTTATAAATATAGTTTATAGCAGTCCATTATTTCTTTCTAATACAGTTTGAACCCATTAATGTAACCATGGTGAGAAACATAGAATGCACGGTTAAGTTAACTTTAACTTCATTGTTTTTCGATTTCTTACAAAGGGCCAACGTCTTTTAGATTGTCTTTGCATCGCTAATGATTTTGTGTAACTATATAGAGATTTAAGGTTAATAGTACTATTTATGAAAAAGTAAGTGTATTCTCATGACAAGGAAGAAATTTGTCCATATAATTAAAGAAAATCTTTAATTAATTAAGAAAAACATAAATTTTATTTAATCTCTTACTTACTAACAATTATACTTAATTAAGTATTCTCAAGTCATATTCAAATAATTTAACCTTACTTATTTCTATAAACAAATCATTTGAATTATATAAATTAATTTTAAAGACAAGTTATTAATCTTGGTTTACAAAATCGTAATTTTATCTTATTTGAAAATAGAAAATTTAGTAACAAATTCCAAAATTTCCAATACTTTAAAACATTTAAACTAATCTTATTTATTTCAATATAAAATTTGAAATCTTAAGTTTGAATCATTTCTTAACATTTTAACTTAAATTTTGATTTGATATTTAAATTCAAAATATCCTTTTTAAATTGAAATCCAAAATGTAATTAAATTACCTTCAATATGAAATCACTTTAAATAAATTTAAATTGAAATAAAATATATAATTTCAACTTATAATTTATAAATTTGATTAACATTAAATTTTTAACAACAAGTTTAAAGTTTCACTTTTATTCCTTTATAAAACTTGTTTATAATAAGATGCTTGAATTTTAATCTAATCGACTCAAGTCATACTGCAAACTAGTGATAAATCTATTACCAGACAGCACCCAAAAGAAAATCCCGAAGCAACCCACCAACCAACCCGAGTTAACCCCGAAGCAAACCCAAACCACCCTGACTTTGAGTCCAACACGCATAAATCCCGAGAGCATCTTCGAGCCACCCATTGTCTTCCCCAAACGAAAAACTCCAGAGTATACAAACGTGCACGGTGCACGTCTCCCCTCGCCTCCGGCCACCAACGGTCGTTGCGACCCCTAACCACTATCACACGCAACCTCTACATCTCGACCGAGCACCCAGATTCAACAAATAAAACGCGAGTCGAAAATCGACCGTTCGAACCCAACTGCGAAGCAACATCAGAAAACATCACCCACGATTTCCTTCGTCGTCGGCCAACCCCACACTCATGAGCCTCGCCGTTCCCTCCATAGCACCGCCACGACTCGAACTCCAATTTCCCCCATGCGCGAACACTTCCGGTCCTACGCTCGCGACGAAATTTCCCCAACAGTAAAGCCTAAATAAAAGTAAGCTTAAACCCTACTTTGTTCTAAATCACACAATTCTGCCATTAGAAAAATTCTTAGACATTTTTCCCATGATCTATAGCATTCAAGCAAGCTTCGATTCAAATACGAACTCAATTTATCAAGTACATCATCTGCAGTTCATGAAAATCCCAAAAATGTTCAACCTCGAAATTCTCTTGATTCTTTAAACTAAAAATCATGAAACTTGTATTAAAATTCATGATTTACAAACACGAATCCATTTATACTATCTAAACTATAAATTGAATTCATTGATTTTATCATGCATTAGAGGTTTATTGTATTTTTTTCCATTTTTAAACTATTTGTAATTTAAAATTTTCAAAAAATATTTTACAATCATCCTCAACATTCAATCTTTCATTCAATCATCAAGGGCAAATATTGATGTTTTAGTGGGAGATAAAAAATAATCCTGTTATGGAAAGAACAAATAACAGAATCTATACTTACACAGACCAACTACATATATATGTAAAACTATCAATCCCATAATATAAATACTGAAGGATTTTCATGCACCATCTAGATTAATTTATTGATCATCACATGCATTTAAGTTAACAAGGTTAATCTGTTTTTTTAAAATATTTACTCACCTGTATTATAAGCAGAGCAGAGAACAAAGCATAATAGATTCAAGTTCCAGGCTTTTGAATACTGAATGCATGCCTTTATTTTTTTTTTCTGAAATGAATCCTGTCTGCAAATAAAACAAGAACAGAGAGCTACACATATACACAGATTTTATTTTCTCCTATATAAACATTTCTATAAATTCAATAACATAAATACTGAATGAATTACATGCAAAACCCAGTATCAATTCAAAGATTTAACATGCATCATAGTTTAAACCTATTTCAAACTGTTTTTAAATAATTTACTCACCTTTAATAATATGCAGATCAGACTTTGAATTTCTCAATTTCAAATTGTTGAATATGCGCTTTGCGCTATATGATTTTTGTTTGATGATAATAAACATATATACATTCATATAAATGTATTTGGTAATGTACTATTTTTTTTCCATAGTTTAAATAAATATTTGTTGAATAAAATTAAATTACACAGAATTCGAATTTGAATTCAAACAGAACAAGTTAAACGGATTTTGAATTCAAACAGAAATTTTTATTCAAACAGATATTTATTACAAATTGTAAATAGTACAATTTCATGCTCTCACTATACATGTACATTTTTGATTTCAATCACATCACATTTACATCACGACCTTACTACATATCTCTCACACTCATATTTTTTGTCTTCAACTAAAATCCAGTTTGAATCCAGCATCTGAGCAATCTGCAAAAATATAAACTAACGCAGTAAAATTGAAAAAGAAATATTTTTGCAATTCAAAAATAAAATATGGTTTTTGAAAATAATATTTGCCTCGGTTATTTGGGTTGTTCGTCATCATTTAAATTTGAATTCATCATACACGAACAACTTGTGACATACACAGTGTATCACTGTATATGCCACAAGGCCGTGCACACCGATATATATACACTTGATAATGCTACAGGGACAGGTGAGCACAGGTCAAACCCAAATGCAAAGCCGGGTTCAACGCACGTGCAATATATTTAAAATCACGACACAAGCGCAAGGTCAAACCCGAGCTGCAAAACTGGGTTCAACACAGGGCAGGTGCACAGTTACAACCAACTACATGCAAGAGGCAACAAAGACAAATCAGTAGCATGCTAACGAATTATCAAACTTTATCAAACAATGGCAAATACTGCAATGACTACTGCAAGTTTCAGAAAATACCACTGAACCATCAATTATGACCAAATACAGGTGCAAGTGAATCAGATGTCAATGAAGCACGCAAACTGCAGTATACAAGTACAAGACCACCAAGATCAACAATGTCAAGTCAAACAGCCAGTCAAATGATTAAATAAACAAATGAATGAATGCAAAAGCAAACAGTTCAAAGCTTCAAACTGCATCAGTGAACAACTACAAAACCATAAGACTACAGCCACAGACAAGCACATGAATACAAATGAATCAAGTCAGGCATGAAGACAATGCCAACAACAAAAACAACAAGTCCAGTTACAACATGGTGAACAAGACACAGTGCTGAGCACATGCAAACTGCAATGAATAATGCAACAGAGACCAAGAACAAGCACAACATGTTTCAGTGGATCTGCATACATGAATACCAGATGTTCAAGTGAAGTTCAGGTAAAGGTTATGGAGACCAGAGCATAGAAATGTGCAGACCCAACCAACAAACTCAAAGAGCATATGCATCAACTACAAGCAGATGCAAGCTAACCAGCAAATGAACAAAGGCAACAAGGTCAGAGTTTTAAAATGCACAAATATGCTATGCAGTGAAGCAATACACAGCAAGTGGATATAAACATCAAGCCAGAAAAACAAATCAACTCAAGCTCGAGGCAGTGACAGTATGAAATAGAATGTAACTACAAGGCATAGAAACTGCATAACAACTAATCAACAGTGCACAACCAACTCGAGAATTTACACAATCAAGACCGAATGCAAACTGCAGTAGTACACTTGAACATCATGAACAAATGGAAGAAGTACATCATGATACAACAAAGCAATGCCACCATGTATCAATAACAATGCAACATAGTGACAATCACAAGCATCGCAACATATTCAAGTTGAAGCCGTGAATGACACAAATACAGACAGTGGCCGAAGCCAATTTACAAAATATCGAAGTCAAAGAAGAATTCATGAATGTATATCGAAAGTAAAAATTCAAGTGCGTATGCAGTATTGACAAAGTCAAAAAATCAATACCGTGATAAGCACGGCAATTCAATGCCGCAATTCAAAACCGTGTTATTCAAGTAAATATGAACAAGTCAAAGATCAATCTCAAACATTCAAGCATTATCAAGTGGCCGAGATGAATATTTGACAAATTCAAATAAATATATACGATCGAAGATTCAGGAAATCGAACGCATTTAAAACCCTAATCATCATCGGCATTTTCGATTCGATCGAGTTCGAGTATCAAATTAGAAAAGCAAAAGGAGACAGCACATACCGAATTCACAAGCATCAAAACTCGATCGAGCAAAAGCAAGCAAGCTAGGGCAACAAATCACAGGCCAATTGAAGAAATCAGAGCCATAATTGCAACGAAGGAACGAAGCCCTAATTGCGACGAAGAGCCGAAGCCCTAACTGGATCAAAAAGGGAACGAAGCCCTAACTGGAACGAAGCCGCCATTCTTTTTCTCACGAACAAATAAAAAAAAGGGGATCGGGCGAAATAAGGAAAGAGGGCCGGTGTTCAAAAACAAAAGGGGGTCTTTGTTTTTTTAATTAATATTGTTATATTAAATAGTTTAGGGCTATTTCATTCTTAATTATTGTTTTTTCTTATTCTACGAATTAAAGAGTTTAGGTAAATCACCACCTAGGTTTTAGGTTGTGTCTGATTGTCTATTTAGAGTTAGTTCAGTAAGCAGGGGTTGCGAGTTTGCAAAACTCTATAGGCGGTGGCAGGGTTTGCAAGTCTGTTAGAGTGTTTGTAAGCGTGATACTGTTTAATTCTAATAGAAATCTGGGAATGCAGCAGTAGGCAGGGGTTGCCGAAGCTGGGTAAATCTTGTGTGTGATTTATTTTCAGTATATTTATTTCTGAAGTTTATTTTTGTATTTAAATTAAGAAAAATTTGCTATAACCCTATTCACCCCCCCCTCTAGGGTTAATTTAGATCCTACAAGTGGTATCAGAGCTTGGTATATTATTTTTTTAACTCTAGAGTCATGAGTCTACAAAATAATGCTTTTTTTGAGGGGCAATCTATTGCTAGGCCACCCATGTTTAACGGGAACGATTATGCTTATTGGAAAGTTAGGATGGGTATCTATCTCAGTTCTGTTGATTATGAAGTTTGGGATATTATTGAAACTGGCTATAAACCCCCCACTATAATCGTTGGTGATACTGAGATTCCTAAACCTAAGGATAGGTGGGATGCAAACGATAAGAAATTGAAAACGACAAATGCTAAAGCCATGAATGCTTTGATATGTGCTCTAGATAAAAATGAATTTAATAGAATTTCTCATTGTACAACAGCACAGGAAATATGGCATACTTTGGAGGTGACACACGAAGGAACTTCTCAAGTCAAGGAGTCTCGGCTAGCCCTGTTCAGCAATGAATACGAAAACTTTGTGATGGACAAAGGCGAGAGCATAAAGGATATGTTTGGACGTTTTTCAACTTTGGTATACAATGCTAGAGCGCTTGGGAAGGTATTCACTGAGGTAGAGCTTGTGCGAAAGATACTACGAGTTTTACCAATGAACTTTGAGGCAAAAGTCACGGCAATCCAAGAATCGAAAGATCTAAGCAAACTAAGCATGGAGGAGTTGATTGGAAACTTGATGACATATGAGCTTGAGCTAAAAGCAAAGGAAGAACGCAATAACTCCGAACCAAAGAAGAAGACGATTGCCTTAAAGAGCAAAGAAGAAAGCGATGAAGAAGAAGAAGATCCAATTGAAGAGCTTGCAATGGCTGTCAATAATCTTAAAAAATGGTCAAGATTCAAGTCACGAAAGAAGAAAATAAGTGGTAATAAGTCAAAGAATTCTGACGATTCCGACAATGAATTGACATGCTATAACTGCAAGAAGCCTGGCCATTTCAAACAAAAATGTCCACTTCTCAAAAACAACGAAGGAAAGAAAAAGAAAAAGAAGGCTTTTGCAGCAACTTGGGATGATGAAGAAGGAGAGGAAGTTTCAAATAATAGCTCAGAGGAGGCTAACTTGTGTCTTATGTCAAAATCGGATTCAGAAGCAAGCCTAGAGGAATCTAGTGAGGTAAGTAACTATTCTTATAAAGAACTTGTTTCAATGTGTTGTGATTTTACTAAAATGATTGATACTCTTGAATCTAAAATTGAAAAACTAAAATCTGATAGGAGAGAACTTGTCCATGAAAATTCTAGGCTAGAAACTGAAATTGAAAATATTCAAAACCTAGAATGTAAAAAATGTAAGTTTTTAGATTCAGAATTATCAAAACTGAGGAAAAACTTTGAAAGTCTTGAAAGTGAAAACTTGAATCTTAAGGAAACCATCAACACTAGGAGAAAGGATTTTATTAATCGATGCACCTCACTTGTTACTGAAAACTCAACATTAAAAACCAAAGTCCAAAGTCTTGAGAAATCTTTGAATAACTTTTCAAGAGGCGAAAAATCTTTCAACATGCTATTAGGAAATCAAATTTTTGCTAACAACGGGAAAGGACTAGGTTTTGGGAAAACACAAGTTGATGATAATGCAAAATATAAGAATGTCTTTGATAGATGTGAAATATATAAATGTCGTGATGAAAATGATAGTCATAGGAACAAGAACACAAAATTTATACAAGTTTGGGTTCCTAAGAATTCTAAAAACAAATTTCATGTTTATTGGAATAAAAATAAAAGGACTAAACAAGTATGGATTCCAAAAGGATTGTTTATTCACAATGCTTCTATCACAAATAACATTGGACCTAAGAGTTTCTCTAGGTCATCTTCCTCTCTTCTTATGTAGGTCTGTTGGCGGGCTAAGGAACAACAAGAATGGTTTCTAGATTCAGGTTGTTCTAGACATATGACAGGTGACAAATCGAAGTTCCTTAGCTTAGAGAATTTTAAAGGTGGAAATGTGATCATGGGAGACAATAGCAAGTGTAAGATTATTGGCAAAGGTGAAGTTGGTAACGGTATTTTTTCTTTGACTAATGTTTTATACGTTGAAAATCTGCATCACAATCTCATTTCTATTAGCCAACTATGTGACAAAGGTATGAACGTGATTTTTGATAGTGATACTTGCAAAATTATTGATAAATCTTCTAGTAACATTGTTTTTATGGGCAAAAGAAAAGGGAATGTTTACTCACTTTCATTTGATAATCTAAAACTTTCTAGATGTTTAGTAGCCACTGACGAAGAGGCATATTTATGGCATAGGAGACTTGGACATGCTAGCATGAGTCTCTTAGAAAAACTCGAATCAAAAGAATTAGTCAGAGGGTTACCACATCAGAAATTTAAAAATAATAAAGTGTGTAAAGCATGTTCCTTGAGCAAGCTTAGTCGATCATCATTTCATCCTAAAAACATTGTTAGCACATCAAGGGTCCTTGAATTAGTTCACATGGATTTATTTGGACCAAATGAAATTTCAAGCTTGAATGGAAAACGTTATTGTTATGTATTGGTTGATGATTATTCTAGATTTACATGGGTTTACTTTTTAGCCAAAAAGTCTGAATCTTTCGAATATTTTTCAAAGTTTGCAAAACTTGTTCAAAATGAAAAAGGAGTTACAATTAAAACCTTGAGAAGTGATCATGGAGGCGAATTTGAAAATTTTGAATTTGAAAATTTTTGTGAAGAAAACGGTTTAAAACATGAATTTTCTGCTCCACGAACACCTCAACAAAATGGGGTGGTTGAAAGGAAAAATCGTACATTACAGGAATTGGCTAGATCCATGTTAAGTGAGTATAAGCTACCTCTAATCTTTTGGGCAGAGGCAGTGAATACTTCGTGCTATGTAATGAATAGAGTAATGATTAGACCAATACTTGGCAAAACGTCTTATGAACTGTGGCATGAAAGGAAACCTAACATTTCTTATTTTCGTATATTTGGGTGTCCTTGTTTCATTCTTAACATAGGTGATCAACTTGGAAAATTTGAATCAAAGGCTGATGATGGAATTTTCATGGGCTATTCAACAAGGAGTAAGGCTTACAGGATATATAACAAACGAACGAAGACAATTGTTGAGTCAATCAATGTGAAATTTGATGAATCTGATCTGGAAAAAACGACTGAAAGGATGGTTGACGATGGAGTAGATCCTGAAGGCACTGAAGAAGGGACATTTAGTAAGAAAACTGAAAGGAGGACTGTTGATGCTGATAAATTAAAGTTCAAACCTAATCATCCTCCTGAATTAATTATTGGTGATCCTACGGAAGGTATACGTACTCGTTCTTCATTTGATGAAAATTTATGTGCGTTTTGTTGTCATAGTGGCTTTATTTCTGAAATTGAACCTGATTCTGTTGAAATGGCTCTTAATGATGATAATTGGTTTTTAGTAATGCAAAATGAACTTAATCAATTTGAGAGAAACAAAGTCTGGAATTTAGTTCCTAGGCCTAATGACTATCCAATCGTAGGGACTAAATGGGTGTTTAAAAATAAATTTGACGAATCAGGAAATGTAATTAGAAACAAGGCTAGGTTGGTTGCAAAAGGTTATAACCAAATAGAAGGCATAGACTTTGATGAAACATTTGCTCCAGTTGCTAGGTTAGAAGCCATTAGAATCTTGCTAAGTTTTGCATGTTACAAGGGTTTCAAACTTAAACAAATGGATGTAAAAAGTGCCTTTTTGAATGGTGATTTAAAAGAAGAAGTTTTTGTTGAACAACCACCCGGTTTTGAAAATCATGAATTTCCAAATCATGTGTATAAGCTAGAAAAAGCATTATATGGTCTTAAGCAAGCACCAAGAGCTTGGTATGACTGTCTCTGTACATACCTTTTGGAAAATGGTTTTAAAAAGGGAAGTGCTGACACGACTCTGTTTCTATTACATAAAGAACATGATTTTTTGATTGTTCAGATTTATGTGGATGATATTATTTATGGCGCTACTAATGAACTTTTGTGTGAGAATTTTGAACAAGTCATGCAGGCTAAATTTGAGATGCGTTTGGTTGGTGAATTGAAATACTTTCTTGGATTTCAAATTAAGCAAAGCAGTGATGGTATCTTCATTTCACAATCCAAATATGTGTTGGAGCTATTGAAGAAATTTGGAGTCGAAAATTCCAAACCATTGAGAACTCCTATGAGCCCATCAACAAAGTTGGACAAAGATGAGAAAGGAATTGCAATTGATCAAAAGAAATATCGAGGGATAATCGGTTCACTTCTCTATCTTACTGCTTCTAGACCTGATATTATGTTTTCTGTATGCTTGTGTGCACATTTTCAAGCTAATCCCAAAGAATCTCATTTAAAAGCTACTAAACGAATTTTGAGATATCTTTCACACACACACAAATTTGGACTATGGTACCCCTCTTGTGAAAATTTTGATTTAGTAGGTTATTCCGATGCTGATTATGCTGGTTCATTAGTTGACAGAAAAAGCACTAGTGGAACATGTTTCATGCTAGGACATTCATTAGTCTCATGGTCAAGTCGGAAACAGAATTGTGTTGCATTATCCACCACTGAAGCAGAATATATTGCTTTGGGAAGTTGTTGTGCTCAAATTCTATGGATGATGCAAACTCTTTCTGATTTTGGCTTAGTCTATAAACAAGTCCCATTAAAATGTGATAGTAGGAGTGCTATAGATTTGTCAAATAATCCTGTTCATCACTCTCGCACAAAACACATTGATGTGAGACACCATTTTCTTCGAGATCACATTGCTAAAGAAGACATTTGCATTGAATATATTTCAACAGAAACTCAACTTGCTGATATTTTCACAAAACCTCTCCCCGAAGACAGATTTTCCAAATTACGTTTAGATTTGGGAATTATAGAGGTTGACTAATTTTTTTTTAAATTTTGATTTTTGAATTTGATTCTAAATGACAATTTTTTTTAACCAATCTAACTCCCTAATGATTATCGAAAAGATGAATAGTGATTGAAAAAGTGATGAGTGTTGATATTTATCATATATTAAAACTCGAGAAAATATAATTAGGAAATTTCTTTAGAATTTCATAACAAGAGTCATAAAAAAAATTTGTTGGGTAATAATTCCATGACCATTTCTATTTCTATCATCTTTCTATCGAACATCACTCATCAAAATCATATTTAATATGTAAATTTGTGGTAGTTTACAAAGGAAATCATTTGTTCTTCAATATCTTTAAATCGGTGAAGGAAATTATTTGTGCTTCAATTTCTTATATTCAGCAATTAAAAATAAATATCCAAAGTATTCACTCTCATTTAAAAGTCCTCACGGTCATGCATGGGTGAATTACTTGGATTTTTGATTATGTGCTTCCATGCTCATTTAAAAATCCTCACGGTTATGCATGTATGGAACGCATATTAAAAATAATTGATTTAATAGACAAGTTGATTCTAATCCCATTTAAAAGTCCTCACGGTCATGCGTGGTTAGAAGATACTTGATTTCATTTTTTAAATTAAATTGGAATACTACTAATCTCATTTAAAAGTCCTAACGGTTATGCATGGTTAGTAGATATTCAAATTTCCAGAAATAAATATACCAAAAATAGACATATCTATATGAATTTTTGATGATTCTATCTCCATCACTTCTGAAAGTGGAATATGCGCTTGACAAGGGTAATTATGATTTTTGTTTGAGTTTTATTGAAATTTGATATTTATATTCAATTGAGTTAAATGTTTGATTCATGTCTATCACTTCATCCCTATTTTTATAACACTGTTATTCTTTTGCTGATAACAAAAGGGGGAGAGAAAAGTTAAGATTTTGTCAAATAGAATCAAGCAAAGGTCAAATAACTTTCAATTTGCATATAGGCTCATTTACATATTTTATTTGTATGCATATATAGGGGGAGCCATATATGTAGGGGGAGTATCACATATAAAGGAAGCATTCAAATAGGGGGAGCAAATGAAATTATCAAATACATTTAATATATTCAAAATCTTAAATATATGTTTGTTATCATCAAAAGGGGGAGATTGTTGAATATGCGCTTTGCGCTATATGATTTTTGTTTGATGATAATAAACATATATACATTCATATAAATGTATTTGGTAATGTACTATTTTTTTTCATAGTTTAAATAAATATTTGTTGAATAAAATTAAATTACACAGAATTCGAATTTGAATTCAAACAGAACAAGTTAAACAGATTTTGAATTCAAACAGAAATTTTTATTCAAACAAATATTTATTACAAATTGTAAATAGTACAATTTCATGCTCTCACTATACATGTACATTTTTGATTTCAATCACATCACATTTACATCACGACCTTACTACATATCTCTCACACTCATATTTTTTGTCTTCAACTAAAATCCAGTTTGAATCCAGCATCTGAGCAATCTGCAAAAATATAAACTAACGCAGTAAAATTGAAAAAGAAATATTTTTGCAATTCAAAAATAAAATATGGTTTTTGAAAATAATATTTGCCTCAGTTATTTGGGTTGTTCGTCATCATTTAAATTTGAATTCATCATACACGAACAACTTGTGACATACACAGTGTATCACTGTATATGCCACAAGGCCGTGCACACCGATATATACACTTGATAATGCTACAGGGACAGGTGAGCACAGGTCAAACCCAAATGCAAAGCCGGGTTCAACGCACGTGCAATATATTTAAATCACGACACAAGCGCAAGGTCAAACCCGAGCTGCAAAACTGGGTTCAACACAGGGCAGGTGCACAGTTACAACCAACTACATGCAAGAGGCAACAAAGACAAATCAGTAGCATGCTAACGAATTATCAAACTTTATCAAACAATGGCAAATACTGCAATGACTACTGCAAGTTTCAGAAAATACCACTGAACCATCAATTATGACCAAATACAGGTGCAAGTGAATCAGATGTCAATGAAGCACGCAAACTGCAGTATACAAGTACAAGACCACCAAGATCAACAATGTCAAGTCAAACAGCCAGTCAAATGATTAAATAAACAAATGAATGAATGCAAAAGCAAACAGTTCAAAGCTTCAAACTGCATCAGTGAACAACTACAAAACCATAAGACTACAGCCACAGACAAGCACATGAATACAAATGAATCAAGTCAGGCATGAAGACAATGCCAACAACAAAAACAACAAGTCCAGTTACAACATGGTGAACAAGACACAGTGCTGAGCACATGCAAACTGCAATGAATAATGCAACAGAGACCAAGAACAAGCACAACATGTTTCAGTGGATCTGCATACATGAATACCAGATGTTCAAGTGAAGTTCAGGTAAAGGTTATGGAGACCAGAGCATAGAAATGTGCAGACCCAACCAACAAACTCAAAGAGCATATGCATCAACTACAAGCAGATGCAAGCTAACCAGCAAATGAACAAAGGCAACAAGGTCAGAGTTTTAAAATGCACAAATATGCTATGCAGTGAAGCAATACACAGCAAGTGGATATAAACATCAAGCCAGAAAAACAAATCAACTCAAGCTCGAGGCAGTGACAGTATGAAATAGAATGTAACTACAAGGCATAGAAACTGCATAACAACTAATCAACAGTGCACAACCAACTCGAGAATTTACACAATCAAGACCGAATGCAAACTGCAGTAGTACACTTGAACATCATGAACAAATGGAAGAAGTACATCATGATACAACAAAGCAATGCCACCATGTATCAATAACAATGCAACATAGTGACAATCACAAGCATCGCAACATATTCAAGTTGAAGCCGTGAATGACACAAATACAGACAGTGGCCGAAGCCAATTTACAAAATATCGAAGTCAAAGAAGAATTCATGAATGTATATCGAAAGTAAAAATTCAAGTGCGTATGCAGTATTGACAAAGTCAAAAAATCAATACCGTGATAAGCACGGCAATTCAATGCCGCAATTCAAAACCGTGTTATTCAAGTAAATATGAACAAGTCAAAGATCAATCTCAAACATTCAAGCATTATCAAGTGGCCGAGATGAATATTTGACAAATTCAAATAAATATATACGATCGAAGATTCAGGAAATCGAACGCATTTAAAACCCTAATCATCATCGGCATTTTCGATTCGATCGAGTTCGAGTATCAAATTAGAAAAGCAAAAGGAGACAGCACATACCGAATTCACAAGCATCAAAACTCGATCGAGCAAAAGCAAGCAAGCTAGGGCAACAAATCACAGGCCAATTGAAGAAATCAGAGCCATAATTGCAACGAAGGAACGAAGCCCTAATTGCGACGAAGAGCCGAAGCCCTAACTGGATCAAAAAGGGAACGAAGCCCTAACTGGAACGAAGCCGCCATTCTTTTTCTCACGAACAAATAAAAAAAAGGGGATCGGGCGAAATAAGGAAAGAGGGCCGGTGTTCAAAAACAAAAGGGGGTCTTTGTTTTTTTAATTAATATTGTTATATTAAATAGTTTAGGGCTATTTCATTCTTAATTATTGTTTTTTCTTATTCTACGAATTAAAGAGTTTAGGTAAATCACCACCTAGGTTTTAGGTTGTGTCTGATTGTCTATTTAGAGTTAGTTCAGTAAGCAGGGGTTGCGAGTTTGCAAAACTCTATAGGCGGTGGCAGGGTTTGCAAGTCTGTTAGAGTGTTTGTAAGCGTGATACTGTTTAATTCTAATAGAAATCTGGGAATGCAGCAGTAGGCAGGGGTTGCCGAAGCTGGGTAAATCTTGTGTGTGATTTATTTTCAGTATATTTATTTCTGAAGTTTATTTTTGTATTTAAATTAAGAAAAATTTGCTATAACCCTATTCACCCCCCCCTCTAGGGTTAATTTAGATCCTACACAAATTTCCAGGTTGAATCATCTTAGATCTGAAAAATACTTTGATTGCTTTTTGAAATCCCTTTGCATGCTTTAGTTTGATTGCAGGTTGAAGTTGCTGGTGAACATTATTTGAAATGCAAGTTGATGTTGAGAAGAACATTAATTTGCAGGACTTTAATTTCAGATTTGAATTCAAGCTTCAGGTTTGAAGTTTGTTGATATGAAGAATTTTGCTTTTGATTTTAAAATCTCAGGTTTGATATTCTCAGATTTCCATTAATTTTAGATAAGAAATGAAAACAAAGAAAGAGTATTTGAAAAAACTAGTTTTCTTCTTTTACATTTATTAAAAATTAAAATGAGATGATTGCCACTTGTTATTAATTTGAACAAGTGTCTCAAATATGTTTTAAGAGTTTACAATTGTTCTTACCTTTTAGTTAAATCATTTTAAGTTATAAATGTATTCATAAAGTATTTATGAAATGTTTTTATGATAATAAGCTTTGAATTTTAATGAAATAAGTATGAAATCTTTGTACATGTATCTTATTAGCATTTGAAAAGAAAGCAAAACAAAATGTTTAAATAAATAACAAATCCCATATTTTGAAAACAAATGAATTACTTTTTAAATTAACTTTTGAAAAATATTAAGTTTTAAAGAAAATCTTTGAATTATAATTCATTCATATTAAATTATCAATAGATTAAACTAAATTTCAAAACAACTCAAATTATAACATATACATACATATATATTACAATTTGCAAATTCATCTTTTAATTAAAAACAAAAGATATTCACATTCACAACATATATCAAATATATATATATTATAAACAGAATAAAATTTTATTAGCTTTGACAAACAATCTTATCAATATTTCCAGATTAAAAATTTATCAACCTTTAAAACATTAAATTAGCCAATTTTAAATTAAAATTATAAAGAAAACTATTAAACCAATTAAATTATTAATACAGATTATTAAATTGTTATTGCCCAAAATTCCAGGTCGTTACAATCCTCCCCCCTTAAAAGAATTTCGTCCCCGAAATTAAAAAGCAAAGGTAATTTAATAACCCAGTATAGATTTTAATTTAAATTAGCAAAGCATTCCTATCAACCAGTAACTATCAACCAAAGCAATCAATCAAACAACCAACTCTAACTATTTATCCTGACACAAATCAGAATAAATCTTCCTAACACTATCTCGAGTTTCCCAAGATAAATCACCGGGAGACTCGCTCTACAAAAGCCCACAAACTGACTACACAACCAAAAATCCAGAGCTCCACTCATCTCTAGATCCATCAATCTGAACAGAACATCAGATTACTCTCAAATCCAGCTCAACATCCAATTCCAACTGAACTACAGATTCAATAACCAATGATGAATCATACACGTACTCCCTCGGAGACACGTGTTACAAAATGAATTCCAGCTATCCAAACTGGCAATTCTATCTTATCCTATCAAAACACAGATAAGAAATCCTCAAATGCCTCAGCACTAACCAACCAATCTTATCCAATATCTGTTCTCTAAACCAGAGAAAATCTATCAATAATGAAGTCTCCAACTTCAAATACAAACTCCTTATCTCTTATCTGTAACTCAACAGATAATCCAAGGCTGCCAAACTTTTTCCAATCAGCTCAGCCTATGCTGATACTTCCAAAAACAACTAGACCCAAGCAAACCAATTCCTGGATCCTAACCAACAGAAAAATCTTCCAAAATCCATCGAAACCCAAAACACATGCTCTACTACCCAAGCAATAGCAAACTGAACTTGCTTCCATCCTTGCACAGCAGCTACCCCACTTCCGCTGCACAACTCTGATTCTAAAATAGATAAGAATATCTGTTGATGAACACGAGTACAAACTTATCCAATATATCCGGGAAAATTTTGTTCATCAAATCCATAAAAATCTGAGTGACTCATCTGACTTGGTCACACAACCCCAAAACATAATCCTATTCCAAAAGCTAGATCAGTCCAATTTCAATTCCAAAAATATCTGAGTTGCTACACCAACTCTTCCTCAAGAGTTATTCTATAACCAGGCTAACTACCAAAATCTCTTCTGGAACCAAAAAAAATATGGAACTCAACTCCAGATGCTGAAAAACTCCTGAATACATCAGTAGCTCCTACTTCCATATGAGAATTCTCAATCTCAACAAAAGACTGCTCAAGAAAATTTCCAAACTAATCGCAAGTCACTTTTGTGATCCAACCCAATTCGGATTCCAAAGAAACCGTCCTCTTTTTATCAATTTAGAACAGCCTTAAGCTTTTCCAAACCAGGTTAACCCTTCAAGAAAACATCACCACCTTCAGCCCGGACTGCTGAAAGAAGAACCACAAAGATTTCTGAACCACCAGAGAAACAACCAACACTGCTGCTTCCAAACTCTACCTCGATGATACTGCGAAGCTAAAAGATCTCCTTGACAGCACACCGAACACTTCGAGCTGAAACTGCTACCACAGCTAACCAAAAACTTCAAATCCAAAGGCTTCTCCAAAACCAAAACCATCAACAAACCACACAACTGACTTCCAAGATGACAGACAATCCTACAAGAAACTCGGACTCCAAACCAAGCATCCATAACTCGCTTACCTTAAGGAATAACAATGAGACCATGCTAAAGCAAATAACTTATAGACCTTAGTCTCATATCCCAAAACAGCCAAACTCCTTATTAAAGATCCAAACAACTTCTACACAGACGAGTCTTCCCTAAGGCATGTAAAGACTTCTCCTCAACCATTTCTAAAACTGCTTCCAAAAAAAACACCTTCAGAAAATATCCAAGGATACTGCATCTCATCACGGAGCTATCAATATATCATTACTTACTCCTGCACTTCCAACAAATCCAAACACAAGAAAAATTCGCTCACCCGAGCGAAATCCAAACTTACACTTCAAAGATACACTTCGAATCTTTAAAAGATTCCCTTCGGAATCAGAGAAACCCTCACTCCAAACTACAAATCTTACTCGAGATGGTATTAGGTCTACAGTCTCGACAAATACTTCCAACCTCAAACATATGGACCTCTTCCATCAGTGGTAGTCGTGTTACACACAAACACCACTACTCCATCTACCTCTAAAACTTATGTTGGAAAATCCGAACAGATAACCCAACAAATCAGGTATATATATATATATATATATATATATATATATATATATATATATATATAAATTACAAGTACGCTCTCTCAAGAAAGACACTACTACAGAGCCTAGGTATTCACTCAACCTAATACTCCTTAAAGAAAGACACACTTCAGAGCCTAATGCTCTGATACCAAGTGAGACGACCCGACTTCCTATCTCCAGGAAATCGCATCATCTTGAATAAAGAAAGGGATAGAAGAAGAAAAGAAAGAGAAAGAAGAACACAAACAACATCAGAGAACTCACAGCGAAACGAATGAAATATAATAATTAACATAAAATATTACATAGTACCTAATACATCAGAGTACATAACTTAAACAACAGATAATAGACAGTTACAAACTTCTGTCTAACTATACAACTCAAGTATACAATGTTTGCACAAAAAATGGACAAACACCTCCAAGTCGTATTATTTAGTTGATTATATGTGATTTTCAATGATTTTAGATGAGTATGTAAATATGAGAAAAGTAGGGACTGAAATGTAAAAGACACACAGATTTATAGTGGTTCGGCCAGAATGTGCCTACGTCCACTTTATATGTTATTATCTTCTTTCTTTCAGGTTACAAGTACAATGCGTTGTATACAAGTGTATGAAAGTAGTTTGAAAGTTCCTTCCTTGCTTGAGCTCTCAAACTTGTCTGCCATTGTTGTACCCCTGCCCCTCTATTTATAGAATGAGGTAGGGGGCAGGGGTCATGGAAGTATATAGCTGCTAGTGGGCCCGGGCTGAAGCAATCTGGACTGGCAGTTGTCTGGTTCGGCGAGGTCTCATTCGGCATGGAGCTTGGACCGGTGGTAGGCTTGGACCGGTTGTGAGTGTGGAACGGTGGTCCGGTGCTTGTTTGGACCGGCTGTGGGGTTGGTCCGGTAGGTCATTTGGTCCGGTGGTTGCAATTGCTTTGGTTCGGTTATGGTTGGACCGGATGTGGGGATGACCGAATGGCCTTCGGTTCGGCATGAATTGGAGATGCCGAATGGTCTCATGCCGAATGGACCTTCACACTTGGAGTGCCGAATGAGCTAATAGGCTTGTATAGCCGGATGAAAAGGTACTCCGGATGGACCATCACTGCCGAATGAGCTTGTTCCTTCGAATCGCCGAATGGACATAGGAGCTGATGGAATGGAGGTTGCAAACCCGGGTGAAACTGACACTTCTTGGTCTCGAGATCTTCTGGGTGAGAATTCGCCCAACATTTGCCCCCCAAAGTGGGGCGCGTGCTTGCACGTGTCGCGCTTTGTTTCCCGGTGATAGAAAGGCTTGTTTCGTAACGCCATGGGCTGGACGTTCGTATCCTGCTGATGTCCTGCAAAGGGAATTTACAGTTTTAGTGTGGTTTCAAATAACGACCGTTCATGATCGAAATATTTGAGATGAAGTGAACTGTGTCGCTCGGGACGAGCAAGTGTGCCCCGAAGGGGCTTAGCATCGTCGATGCCGGGTTCACGTTAGAGTGGGTCCCTGGGTCGTTTGCCAAGGTGGCTTATCGCCAGCTCAGAGCATGCCTAGGGATCGTTCGCGACCCCGTACATGTGTAAGTAGCTTAGCCATTTCACAATTATCAAATATCCATTTGACCGATGGGCTTAAAAATGCGTGTCAAAGTGTAAATTCCCACGATGATAGGGTTAATGACCATTCAGAGCGTGCCTATGGACCATTCGTGGTCGCGTACACGTGTGAACGATTTAATTCATGCTAGTGGGAGTTTTACGACTTATTCATCGTTGTCATAATCTTATTTTATTAGTTAGTTCTGGAGTTCGGTACTTATCTGAGTGAAGCGCCCTGCGTGCCCCCTGTTTCTGGTTTCTGCTGGTAGAGACAGTTTTATTTGGTTGTTGGTTGGACCGGTACGCTGGTCCGGTATGTTGGTCCGGTAGGCCGAACCAGCTGGTTCGGCAATCCTGAGTTTGCCTATATATAGAGGCTACCCCCCTTAGTTTTCCCTTACCGAACCAAAGAGAGCCGAATCAATTTTTAGCCGAACCAAACTTCTGCCGAACCAAGCTTATACCGAATTAGGTATATATTCTTTTGCCGAATGGTTTTTTATCACCGAATGAATATGATTGCCGAATGCACACGAAGGGTTTTGTTTTACCGAATGATATGTATACCGGATGTGTTTTTTAGTGCCGAATGGACTTATGACCCCATTGCCGAATGAACTTAAGTCCCTAGTGCCGAATGAGCATAAGACCCTAGTGCCGAATGAACTTTGTATTCGGTCTTTGGGTGGAACTCTGGACTTATGTATGCTTGCTTGTATTCTTGTTCTAACATCATGTTTTTCACTTTTGTGTATGCAGATAAATGTCTCGCAAGGCGGAAACACGATCAGACAGACGGAAATCCAAGGATGGAGGAGAGTCTTCTTCTGTGCCCCCAGCCCAACCAGGATCCGGGCAACATCGACCTGTTCCGAGGTCGTTGGTGGACGGACATGGTCCACAGGAACTTCTGGTCTCCCCTCCCGACTGCTTTCCTAGCTCCCTAAAGGAGGAGCAACTTGACGTTATATCCCGTTCCTTTGGGATAGACAGGGCTCTTATGCTGTTACCGGGGGAGGGGGTCATGCCATATGATCCCCCTGAGGGGTACTTCGCTTACAGCCGTTACCATTGTATGTGCGGGGCTATTCCTCCAGTCAACGCCTGGATATTAAGCTTCGTCACTTATCTGAAGGTGGCTCCATTCCAGCTCCAGCCCAACTCTTATGCCATTCTGGTTTGCTTGTATGCTATCTTCCAGAAGAGATACGGGCGTGCCCCCTCCAACCGGGAAATACGATATCTGTACAATCTGAGGGGGTACAGGAAGGGGTCCCCATATATTAGCTTGGAGTCAGCCGTTTCCTTCAAGCCGGTTTTGGATTTATACTCGAAGTATAGCATGTTCAAGAATCAATGGTTCTTTGTTAGGGATGACTCCGTCTCTATTCGCCGATTTACCTCCGGATGTAAGTCAAAACTCTACTCATAATTCCTGTCTTGGCTGTAATTCTCTCTCTTATGCGCTTTTATTTCTTGCTAGCGACAGGTGGTTTTGCGGTTGTGGAAGATGATCGCTTGGTTCAGATGGCAGCTGAAATTGAAGCTATTTCCGGGAGAGACAGATCGGCTGCTTATTTGATTAGGAATGCCAGGCTCTTGATGTATAATTTGATCCTCCCACATCAGTCCGTAGTCAAGCAGAGGGACACGGCAGAAGAGAAGGCTGCCCAGCCTAAAGGTGGGGTGACAGCGAAGGGTGGCAAGAGGAGGCCCTTTGCACAACGTCCAGTCGTAGGAGGCAAGAAGCTCAAGGAGTCCGATGGCCCTTCTCCAAGTACTTGCCCGGATGTCCCGGAGGAGGAAGGTGTAGAAGAGGAGGAAGGAGGTGAAGTTGGAGAAGGGTCGGAGGGTGGAGGAGATGACGATGGTCAGGGTGGTAGCGGTGTTGCTGCTCTAACCTCTGAGCAGGACCTCGAACTGGATGAGGCTCTCCGTCGGGCCTTCGGGGAGTCAGAGGGGGAGTCGGAAACAGAGAAGGAAACGGAGAAGGCAGAGGAAACCGGCAAAGCTGTGGTTAGCACTGACCCATCCTCTAAGGGTTCCTCAGCTAGGGTGACCCCGGCGATGCAAGGTGAACTTTTGTCTTCTGCCGATTCCATTTTCGATAGGGACTTAGAAATTTTTTTTTACGGTTCACTTCCGTCCTGGAATGAGATCCAGGACTTATTGCAGTATCCCACTCCTCCGCCGGGTTTGTATAACAGATGTGTCTCCTCACTTTTCTTTCTTTTTAACTTAGCACATTTTTTGAATTGCGGATTATTGTACGTTCGTAACATTTGTTCTTTATTCCAGGGGCAGGCCAGGCGGGTAAAACGTCGGATGTTCGACACCGCCTTGAACAATTTAAGTCGAGGAGAGCTTCCGCGAAACCTTCTACTGATCGCACTGGGGACGTAGTCAAGTACCGCCCTCTTCTTGGGGTCATCGAAGAGGGCATTCAGAAAAGGAAGCGGAGCCGTTCCTTATTTGAATCTTCTTCTGCTTCGCAGCTTCCTACTCTGTCTCCCCCTACTCAGCCTCCTCGTGATACTACGGAGGAGAGCACGGAGCCCTGCCCCCCTCCTCCTCCTTCCAAGAGTTCTACTGTCATTCATATAAGGCGTCCCGATGTGCCTCGCCCCGTGCCTCGTGACCCTTTTGCCGGCCATCCTGATTTAGACCCAAGTTTTCGGGACATTTCATTTGATGAGACCACGGGCGAGCACCTACTTCCCCGCAACCCCATGGTACGTGTGCTGGATGAGGCCAAGTCCCTAGATCTTGATCTGCTTACTACTCGGGTAGTTACTATGGGGGACGAGGCCAAGGCTAATATTGACCGGGTGGCCGAAGAGACTAAGAAGTTAATGGAGCATCATGCTCGATTGGTCAAGGCCGGGGAGGAGATTGGGAGTGCTAATATTCGGTTAAGGCTAAAGGTTGCCGATCAGGCCAAGCAGCTTGCCGACCAAGCCATCCAGATCTCCCAGCATGAGGAAGCCTCCCAGCGTCTGAAAGAGACCATGGAGAAGGCCAGTAGGGCGGAGTTACGGAAGATGGAGGTTACCTGCAGGGAGCGGATTAACATGGCCATTACAACGGTGGATGAGGTTCGAAATGCGGATCTCGAGCGGGTAGAGGAGTTGTCGGGGAGACTCGAGGCTGCGGAGATGGCTCAGGCTGAGTTGAAGGAGGAGATGGAGGAGATGAGGAGGTCCCTTAGGTTGAAGGAGGAGGAAATGAGGAGGTCACTCCAGGCTGACTGCTTGAGATACCAATCAGAGAGGGACGTCGCCGTCGCTAAGTTGCAAGCTTCCGAGGCTCGGGTGAAGGAGTTTGAGGAAAATGAGGGGATGATGGATGAGATGCTTCAGGATATGTACTTCCATACTTGGAAAGAGGGCGGCTTGTCTTGGATGGACGATTACCCTCGGGTCATGGCCAAGGTGTATCTCCAGGCTTTAGAGGAGGCCAGGGTGAACGCGGGTAAGGAAGGCGGAGAGGCTTTCAACTTGAGTGCGGTTACTGCTCAGTTCTCAAAGGAGGAGCAAGCGGCGGTGAAGGAGGGGATGCGGCTGCTTGCTGCGGAGGAAGCGGGCGTGCAGTTGGATGATGAGGATCAAGCGGCGGATGCTGGTGAGTTATTCTTTTCCCTTTCTTTTCTTTCCGTGTTTTCATAACTTGATCGTTCGTTTAATGAATTCCTCTTCCGATCTGGACAGGTGGGACTTCAGATCCACATGCTGGGGGTTCTGGTCCTGCGGCTAAGTAGGCTGGGGGAGTTGGTGATGGAGTGTGGATGCATCTGCCATCTTTTTGTTTCTTTTTTATCACTGTTCATGTTAGTCTTTGGTATGCAACTGTAATAAAATTATTTGCAAAGAATAACTTCGTGTGATCTTATAATATAAGCTGATTTTGTCATGTTCAAATGTTGTTGCTATCTTTATGTGCTGTGTGAGAAGTATAATTATGTATATGCCTGTGATTCCACTTGTGTTTGATGTTAAGTTTTTGCTTGAAATATAATTTCACGTTTTGCAATGTCAGTGTATGAATAAGTTATAGTTACGCATTTATGTACAAGAGAAGAGAGTACCGCCCTTTATGTTTTATTCGCAGGCGGTAGCTTTGAGTGTCTTGTATAACTGTTCACGGGTATAGCAGAGCGCCCTGCTACCCAGCATGCAGGCTTAGAGCCTCATGAGTGAATGCTTCCTATTTGGTTTCCTGTACTTTAGAGTTTGTTATACAGGATAGGAGAAAAATATTTAAATGAAATGGAAATATAGTAAAAGTAAAACTTCCAGTCACGGAAGGCCGTCGATGTGCTTAAGTTCGTGGCAAACGGGTTTTGTAGTCACTTTCCCTAGCTGTGGGTCTTGGAGACATTTGTCACCCATCTTACGCCTCCGCGGGGAGCTTTCTTTTTTACCACAGCCGCACTTAAGACACATCGGAGCCGAGATCGCGCACGGTAACTACCCGAACCATTATGGTCCGTAATCGTGGGTATTATTCGATTTACCGTGGCCGGCTAGCGTGGGTGCCGTTGGCCGTGAACTACCCCTGGCTGGCCACACCTTATGTTGGGGCTTAAAGTAGGTTCACAGTTACCGACGAGCCGAACGCCGTAATGAGCTGCCATCGGCTATAGTCGGCCTTTATGATGACTTATAATCGGCTCATTACAGTTGGCTTTGAGGGCAGGCGCGCAATGAGTTAACCCGCAGCAGAGGGATGCCGGGGCAAAAGAGTCTCATTGGCGAGTGCATAGAATCGTAGCGTACCTGTTAGGCCTAGTCCAGATGAGGCCGCGGTGCGTCTTGAGTGGAGACGCCATAGAATTTTGTTCAACAGAAAGGGATAACGCTTAACAAGTAGCCAAGACATAAAGGAACAAGTTAAAAAGAGACAAGATTTTTTAAAGTGGTTCGGCACGAAAATGCCTACGTCCACTGATTCTCTTTGTTAATTCACTTCATATGGGCAGTACAAGTTAAGAAAAGTATCGACGGAGGTGTCGGATGTTCCATGCCCTCTGGAACACCTCTCCGTCCACTGTTGACAAAATGTAAGCTCCGTTGTGGAGATCTTTGTGAATTACATATGGTCCGTCCCAGATGGGGTCCAGTGCCCCGGGGCGCGGAAAGATTCGCCTGAGGACAAGATCTCCCTCTTGTAAGCTGCGATGCTTGACTTTGGAATTGTATAGTGCTGCCACTTTTTGTTTGTGAGCTGCTGCTTTGAGTGCTGCATCGTTTCTCCTTTCCTCAATCAGATCCAAAGACATGAGGAGGAGTTCTTCGTTTTCTTCTGGGTTGTAGTGGATCCTACGGTGGGAAGGCACAATAGTCTCAACTGGGAGCATTGCCTCCGATCCATATGCCAAAGAGAAAGGAGTATGTCCCGTTGATGTTCTGAAAGATGTGCGGTATGCCCATAGTGCCGTAGGAAGTTCGTCCACCCAAGCGCCTTTTGACTTTTCAAGTTTCTTCTTGATTAGGGTTTTGAGAATTTTGTTGACAGCTTCAACTTGTCCGTTTGCCTGAGGGTAAGCTACTGATGAGAAGCTTTTATGAATTCCATGCTCTTGGCACCAGTCGGCAAATTCTTCGCTGTCAAATTGGAGTCCGTTGTCTGATACGATCTTGAGGGGGATTCCATACCTGCACAGAATGTTTTTGATCAAGAAGTTGATAACTTTTGCTGAAGATATTTTATTTAAAGGTTCCGCTTCCACCCATTTGGTGAAATAATCGACTGCCACTATAGCATATTTGGCTCCGCCTCGGCCCGTTGGCAGTTCGCCAATTAAGTCAATTCCCCATACGGCAAAGGGCCAAGGGCTGGTCATTTGAGTAATTTCGTTTGTGGGTAGTCGAGGGATCTTGGCGAACTTCTGACATCTGTCGCATTTCTTAACGAAGTCTAGGGCATCTTTGTTTAGTGTGGGCCAGTAATATCCATATCGGAGTATCTTTCTTGCCAAAGTCTGTCCTCCAGTGTGATCTCCGCATCCTCCCTGATGGATGTTTGTTAATATCTCCTTGGCTTCCCTTCCGGCGACACATCTTAATAGGGGGCTAGAGAAACCACGCCGGTAGAGGATGCCTTCTTGCATTGTGTAGTGGGGAACTTTCCTCAAGATCTTCTTGGCTTCGTCACGCCTGTCGGGTAGTATGCCATCTTGCAAATATTTCCGGATAGGAGTCATCCAGGTTCCTTCTTCGATTGCAGTTATCAGATTCGCTTGTTCGAAACTCGGGGCTAGCTGCCTTGAGATTACTAGTGCTCCGGGAATGGTGCCGTCCTTCATACTAGCTTGCTTTGCAAGTTCATCTGCCTCTTGGTTTTCTTCTCGAGGAATGTGTTTGATTAGATAATGGTCCAATCGATCGAGCAGCAGTCTGGTTTTCTTTAGGTATGCTGTGAGCCGTTCTCCTCGAGTCTGGAATTCTCCTAGTACCTGGTTTACGATAAGCTGAGAATCACTATGAATACATAAGGAATTGATCCCAATTTCTAGGGCCAGTTCCAATCCCGCTATTACTGCTTCATATTCAGCATCGTTGTTAGTGGCCGTGAACTCCAATCTTAATGCATAGTACAACTTTCTTCCCCTGGGGGTGACGATCACAATACCTGCCCCCGAGCCTTGTTCGTTCGATGCTCCGTCTACAAAGAGGTTCCACTTGATGTTTTTTGCTACTTCGGATTGTTCCTTGCCTTCGTTGGTAGTGAATTCGGCAATGAAATCAGCCATGGCTTGTCCTTTGATAGCGGTGTGGGGATGGTAGGTGATATCATACTGACTTAGTTCGATGCACCATTTGAGGAGTCGCCCAGAAGTGTCAGGACGATGGAGCACTTGTCTTAGTGGTTGATCGGTTAGAACCCTGATGGAGTGAGACTGGAAGTAGTGTCGCAGTTTCCGTGACGCGATCAATAAACAATATGCTAACTTCTCAAGTTTAGGATATCTGGCTTCTGCCCCCGTAAATCTCTTGCTTACAAAGTAAACCGGACGTTGTGTGCGGTCTTCTTCTCTTACCAAGGCGGCGCTTAGAGCATGAGATGATACAGCGAGGTATAGGTATAACACTTCACCTTCATTTGGAGTTGAGAGTACTGGTGGTCTCTGAAGGTGTTCGATTAGGTTGAGGAAGGCTTTTAAGCATTCGTCGGTCCACTCGAACCTCCCTTTGTCTTTCTTGAGTGCTTCGAAGAAAGGGACACACTTGTCAGTTGCCTTGGAAATGAATCTGCTTAGGGCGGCCACCTTTCCGTTTAGGCTCTGCATTTCTTTCCGAGTGGAAGGTATCCTTATTTCTTTTAAAGCTCGGATTTGTTCAGGGTTTGCTTCAATTCCTCTGGCGTGGACGATGAATCCTAAGAATTTTCCCGATGATACTCCGAAGGAGCATTTTAGAGGATTCAGCTTCATTCCATATCGGCGAAGTACCCGAAACATATCGTCCAGATGGCTTACATGGTCGTTGGCTTTCCTGGACTTCACCAACATGTCATCCACATATACTTCCATAGTACGTCCTATCAGTTCTGCGAACATTTTGTTGACGAGGCGTTGATAGGTAGCTCCAGCATTTTTGAGTCCAAAAGGCATGACTTTGTAACAATATAATCCGCGGTCGGTGATGAAGCTAGTGTGGTCCTGATCGGGAGCGTGCATGGGGATCTGGTTATATCCGGAGTATGCATCCATAAAAGATAGGAGTTCGTGCCCAGCTGTGCTGTCCACGAGTTGGTCAATTCGGGGAAGTGGGAAGCAGTCTTTCGGGCAAGCATCATTCAGATTGGAGAAGTCAATACATGTTCGCCACTTTCCATTGGCCTTTTTTACTAGCACTGGGTTAGCGATCCATTCTGGGTAGATGGCTTCCCGTATGAAGTCATTAGCAAGTAGATTTTTTACTTCCTCATCAAGGGCTGCTGATCGCTCTGCCCCCATGCTCCTCTTTTTCTGCTTTACTGGTACCTTGGTGGGATCGATGTTCAACATGTGGCACGCTACGTCTGGAGAGATTCCTGTCATATCGGCGTGGGTCCACGCAAATACATCTAAGTTGTGGCGGAGAAAGTCAATGAGTTGACCCTTTAATTCCGTTTTCAGCTGAGATCCGATTTTTAATAGTTTACTTGAATCGTGCTTATCTACAGATACGAATTCCATAGCCTCTGCAGGCTCGGCGGTAGCCTCCTCCTCTTTATCCCGGGGGTCTAGTTCATTGAAGGGATCGCTTGTGTATCGAAGAGGAGGGGCTTTCTTTAGTTGCTATGCCTCCAAGCTTTTCATGCAGAGAGTAGTCTCTGCATCTTTTCCTTTATTCTTTCTGCGGTTGTTGCGAAGCTCAGTTACATAGCAGTCTCGGGCAGCGTCTTGATCTCCTTCTACTTCTCCTATTCCGTTGTCTGTCGGGAATTTCATCTTCAGGCACCAGGGGGCTAGGACAATTTGGAAGTCAGACAAGGCTGGTCTCCCCAAGAAGGCGTTGTAAGCCGAGTGGTTCTCTATTAGCACGAACGTTTGTTTTCGCACCACGGAGCGGGGATGACTTCCTATTTCGACGAAGAGGTCAAGTTGCCCGAGGGGCATTTTTGCATCTCCAGTGAAACCGTGCAGTGGTTTGTCGCAGGGAGACACATCCTTCATGGATAACTTCATTTTGTCGAAAGCATGTTTGAACAAGATGTTTACGGAGCTTCCCGTGTCTATTAGAATCCGAAAAACTTTAGCAGGGCCGAACCAGGCAGAGATGACCATAGGATCCATATGTGGGTACTGTCTTCCTTCCAAATCGCGTCTACTGAATATGATGTCGTCGCTCTCTTTTCGTTTCGGTTGGCGTTCTTCTGTGACGGAGTTAACGTATCCTTCGGCATTTCTAAGCGACTTGCCGTACCTTTCCATCTCTGCCCAACTTCTGTCGGCAATGTGTGGTCCTCCTGAGATGGTAAGGACTACTATCTTCTCTTGACTAGAGCCACTGGTGTTGTGATTGTTGCGACTCCCTCTGCCTACTTCTGGGAGGGGTTGCTTTGAGTTCTCATTGGCAGGAGTTGGAGTCCTGTTCTGACTTTTCACATAACGTTCCAGTCTTCTTCTTCTAATGTGTTCTTCGATCAAGTCCCGAAGATGGTGGCATTCATTGGTGTCATGTCCGTGGGATTCGTGGAAGCGACAGAACTTTCCGGACTTGAGTGCGTTATCTGATTCTTTCTTGTGCGGGGGGCGCTTGTATCCGAGTTCGCCCTGAGTGGCTAGGTAGATGTTTTCGATTGTTTCATTCAAAGGAGTGTAGGAGTCAAATCTTGGCCCTGGTCGATATTGGCGCTTCTCACCCTTTCTGCCCCCAGCATTGTCTCTAGATTCATTTCTTCGAGCGTCCTTAGCTGCAGTGGGAACCTTGTCCTGAATTATCTTGCCTTGTTGCCCTGGCTGCCTCTCCGTAGCAGCGTCTTCAAGTCTCATATACTTTCCAGCTTCATGGAAGAAATCAGGCAAGGTAACTGGTTTTTCCTTAGTTAATCTTCTGGCAAACTTGGTGTCTGGATGCACACCACTACAGAGGGCCATTAGAGTGAGTTTTTCATCGGCATCTTGAACTGCTGCCGCTGCGGCGTTGAACCGTGTTAGATATTGTTGTAGCGTCTCTCCGGTTTTCTGTTTGACATTGGATAGAGAATAAGCATCCCTGGGTTGTTCCACATGGATGCGGAACTGGCTAATAAACCTTTCTTTTAACATCTCCCATGAGTTGATGGATCCTTGGGGTAGATGGCAGAACCAGGAGGTAGCTAGATCTGATAGGAATAGCGGAAAGCATTTACATAATACTCCTTCTGTTGCTCCACTCATGAGCATATGCTGGGTGTATCTCTGCAGGTGTACGATGGGGTCGGAAGTTCCTTTGTAAGGTTCCATGGTTGGCATTTTCCATTCCCGGGGAGTGATGGCAGTTTCGATATTTCGGGTAAAGGGACTGGTGACCCTAGCGCCTATTCCCCGGTCCCTTTGCTCCCGTTGGACACATTCTCTGAATAATCGTGCCATCCGCTCGTCAGAACTTGGAGCGGACAAAAATGAGCTCGGTTCTTCCCTGCGGGATCTATCTCGTCCAGATGACCTGTAGGGATGGTACAGTCTATCACCTCTAGCATTATCCAGTGGTTGTCTTTGGCTGCTTGGATGCATGCTAGGACCAGCTACAGTTGCCCCCTGCCTTGATCTTCCCCTGTGGGGTTCTGTTTCGAGCACATCCATGGGGTCAACTTCGGGCTGGGTTCTAGCTCGGCTCCGTTCAGCGGGGTTTCTATGATTAGGTGGCATGACTGGCTCAGCTACATCCGACCCTCGCCTGGTGCCTCCCCCGCTAGGTTCGGTTCCAAGGGCTTCCTCGAGTCGGAATTCGGGCTGAGTCCGGGCGCGGCCCCTATCATCGTTTTTCCTGTTGATAGCTTGTTCGAAGAGTGAAGACCTTTGTTGCCTCCGGGATCCTCCGGATTGGGATTCACCCCATGATTCAGTGTTGCGGTTGGACTCTTCAGCGTCCCTTAAGCGTGTCATGAGTTGGTCCACCAAAGTTTCTTGTTGGGATGTGAAGCGGTTAGTTACTTCAGCCACAACCCTGTCCAGATCTGCCCTAGTGATTGGTTGTTCCGTTGCGGGACCAGTTGGATTTTCCTGATTTTCATCTGGTACTGCTGTTGAAGTGGGCTGATCTGTGATTGCTGGATCTGGAAGGCTGCTAGTTGCGATGTTCTTTCCTTTGTTAACATCCCTTCTCTGTTTGGAAGGCATGATTTCTAAGCAACGAGTGATGTCGTTAGGAAAAAGGTTGAGTGGGAGAAGATGAAGTTTGAGTTCAGCTCTCAGTGAAAGCACCAAAAATGTTTGCACAAAAAATGGACAAACACCTCCAAGTCGTATTATTTAGTTGATTATATGTGATTTTCAATGATTTTAGATGAGTATGTAAATATGAGAAAAGTAGGGACTGAAATGTAAAAGACACACAGATTTATAGTGGTTCGGCCAGAATGTGCCTACGTCCACTTTATATGTTATTATCTTCTTTCTTTCAGGTTACAAGTACAATGCGTTGTATACAAGTGTATGAAAGTAGTTTGAAAGTTCCTTCCTTGCTTGAGCTCTCAAACTTGTCTGCCATTGTTGTACCCCTGCCCCTCTATTTATAGAATGAGGTAGGGGGCAGGGGTCATGGAAGTATATAGCTGCTAGTGGGCCCGGGCTGAAGCAATCTGGACTGGCAGTTGTCTGGTTCGGCGAGGTCTCATTCGGCATGGAGCTTGGACCGGTGGTAGGCTTGGACCGGTTGTGAGTGTGGAACGGTGGTCCGGTGCTTGTTTGGACCGGCTGTGGGGTTGGTCCGGTAGGTCATTTGGTCCGGTGGTTGCAATTGCTTTGGTTCGGTTATGGTTGGACCGGATGTGGGGATGACCGAATGGCCTTCGGTTCGGCATGAATTGGAGATGCCGAATGGTCTCATGCCGAATGGACCTTCACACTTGGAGTGCCGAATGAGCTAATAGGCTTGTATAGCCGGATGAAAAGGTACTCCGGATGGACCATCACTGCCGAATGAGCTTGTTCCTTCGAATCGCCGAATGGACATAGGAGCTGATGGAATGGAGGTTGCAAACCCGGGTGAAACTGACACTTCTTGGTCTCGAGATCTTCTGGGTGAGAATTCGCCCAACATACAAGATATAGACACAACAAACACAGCGGAACCAATATATCTACTCGTCGAAGCCTCCTGCTCCATATCTCCTCCAAAATTCGTCAAGCTAACCTGAACCACTTGACTACTCATACATAATATGAGTACCCAAGAGTTTAATAAAACAGAAAATAAACACTCGGGTCAGACAGGGGTCTGGTGTGAGTAAACGGGTTAAAATTGCTTAACTTTAGAAAACCTTTGAAAAGAAAAGGGTATCACGTAAGACTTCCCACACATAAACATGGAAAAGTTTTTACCTTACGTTAACCAAAACATTTGATAGGAAATCCAGTGATATTATAATAGTGTCTAGGGTTTTCAAAATAAAATACAGAAATAGCTGGAATGCTTACATCTCACGTTCCAACATAGTTGGGCACAATCAAAACCGTACAGGCACTTATTGGATTTTGGATTCCATACAATGGCAGGGCTACTGGGGTACCGTCCGTCACAGTACGTGGCCTAGATCAACGTACCGAGGAGTACTCCCACTCCCCTACAACACAAGGCCGGAACCATCTCTTACTGGACAGTCTCGAACAAGACCACCCCGTAGTTGGCGCGACCAACCACACACTAAGCCGAAATAGAAAGGGACCTCTAGACAGGGGTAAATCTCGCTCTCAAGTGGGGGCTACCCACGAAGCCTTGCTACACCTCCCCTGTTTTAGCCATTCCCGATTGATGAGGCTTGAGGTTACGATTACCTTTATAGAACACATTTATCTTAGAATGCTCATCGTTCACCTGACGATGTTCTGAAAGCATTCAATCCATACAAGTTCGTTCCGGGTTCGAACGAAACCGAAGGCACTATCTCGTTGCACTCATTATTGGAATCACCCTCAGAGTCAACGACCATAGCCCTTGCACTCTGATTCACCATCTCGAATCTATAAGCACTATTCCGTCAAACTCATTACGGAATCACCCACAGAGTTATACTGACGTATAGCCCTTACACCTCGAGTCTTCACTTACCCCACTTGGATTTACGACCTAACGTTTAATTGGAATCGATGTGGTTTTTGGATCCCAAATATGGAAACTCGATCCCGGTCTCACCGAAACCAAACGCCATTTTAAATGTCCAAGTTGTACTTAAGGGTTTAAACAATTTAAACTTATATTCAGGATGATATATAAACAGATAGATGAATCATATTATCACAAGAGATAATTCATAACAATATTCATCTTCACAAAGCAGCATATCACATAACAAAGATATCCAATATCAACCAGTATCAACCAACATCAAACATCCAATATTAACCAATTATCCAATATTAATCTCCAAATATTGATCATCCAATATCAATCAATTAACCAATATTATCCAATCAACCCATATTAATCAAGCATCCAAAACAGAATTGATTATTTCTTAATCAATTGGATTTCCATAATCCTTCTTCATAAATTATTATTCCAAATAAATTAATCATCTCTAATGATCTTTACTAATTAATCTTCCTTGATTAATTATATTTAATTACATTCAAGTAAATATCCTTAACCATATTCCGTAATTAATTCTTAATTACTATCATTAATTATAATAATTAATGATCCTATATTAATTAATTAACTATAATTAATAACATTAATTCTTAATTAATTACAATTAATTAATCACACTTCAGTTAATTACTTTTATTAATTAACCTTGATTAATATCATTAATCACATTAATTAATTAATCCTTATTAATTAATAATTACTTTAATTAATTAAATAATTAACTTATAATTAATCAACTCATTAATCATAATTAGTAATTAACAATTTGTAATTATTTATCTTAATTAATTAACCTCTTATTAATTAATTTCTAATTTAATTATATTAATCCTTGATTAATTAATCCAATTAATTAATCTTCAATTACTTCATTAAGTAATTATTATTCGATTAAATTAATAAATAAATCCTTAATTAATTACTTTATTGATTAATTACATTTTTAATTAATTACATTTAGTAATTAATCTTAAATTAATCTCATTTATTATTCAATCAATCACATTAATTAATTAACTAAAATAATTAAGTAATTAACTCTTAATTACTTACATAAGTAATTATCTCTAATTACTTTCATTAATAAATCTTAATTACTTTCTTAATTAATTACCTTACAAATAATTGATTCCATTATTAAACAGTCATTCATTCTTTAAATAAATTAATTACTTCATAATTAATTAATTTCAAAACAATTAAATTAATCAATTCTTTAATTGATAACAACAAGTGATTACCCAAAAATCACTTCAACTTAATTACTCCCATGAGTATTTTCCATTAATTACTTCCATAAGTAATTAACTTTCTTAATTACATTCAACAATTCATCATTAATTTCTTTATTAAGTAATTATACTTAATTAATCCATAATTAAGTGAGTATTTAAAATTTAATAAATAATTAACTAATTATTTAAAATTAATTAAACAATTAATTAATTAACTAATCTTCTTATAATTAAAGAAAATCTTTAATTAATTAAGAAAAACATAAATTTTATTTAATCTCTTACTTACTAACAATTATATTTAATTAAGTATTCTTAAGTCATATTCAAATAATTTAACATTAATTATTTCTATAAACAAATCATTTGAATTATATAAATTAATTTTAAAGACAAGTTATTAATCTTGGTTTACAAAATCTTAATGATATCTTATTTGAAAATAGAAAATTTAGTAACAAATTCCAAAGTTTCCAATACTTTAAAACATTTAAACTAATCTTATTTATTTCAATATAAAATTTGAAATCTTAAGTTTGAATCATTTCTTAACATTTTAACTTAAATTTTGATTTGATATTTAAATTCAAAATATCCTTTTTAAATTGAAATCCAAAATGTAATTAAATTACTTTCAATATGAAATCACTTTAAATAAATTTAAATTGAAATAAAATATATAATTTCAACTTATAATTTATAAATTTGATTAACATTAAATTTTTAAACAACAAGTTTAAAGTTTTCACTTTTATTCCTTTATAAAACGTGTTTATAATAAGATGCTTGAATTTTAATCTAATCGACCCAAGTCATACTGCAAACTAGTGATAAATCTATTACCAGACAGCACCCAAAAGAAAATCCCGAAGCAACCCACCAACCAACCCGAGTTAACCCCGAAGCAAACCCAAACCACCCTGACTTCGAGTCCAACACGCATAAATCCCGAGAGGATCTTCGAGCCACCTATTGTCTTCCCCAAACGAAAAACTCCCGAGTATACAAACGTGCACGGTGAATGTCTCCCCTAGCCTCCGGCCACCAACGGTCGTTGCGACCCCCAACCACCATCACACGCAACCTCTACATCTCGACCGAGCACCCAGATTCAACAAATAAAACGCAAGTCGAAAATCGACCGTTCGAACCCAACTGCGAAGCAACATCAGAAAACATCACCCACGATTTCCTTCGTCGCCGGCCAACGCCACACCCATGAGCCTCGTCGTTCCCTCCATAGCACCGCCACGACTCGAACTCCAATTTCCCCCATGCGCGAACACTTCCGGTCCTACGCTCGCGACGAAATTTCCCCAACAGTAAAGCCTAAATAAAAGTAAGCTTAAACCCTACTTTGTTCTAAATCACACAATTCTGCCATTAGAAAAATTCTTAGACATTTTTCCCATGATCTATAGCATTCAAGCAAGCTTCGATTCAAATACGAACTCAATTTATCAAGTACATTATCTGCAGTTCATGAAAATCGCAAAAATATTCAACCTCGAAATTCTCTTGATTCTTTAAACTAAAAATCATGAAACTTGTATTAAAATTCATGATTTACAAACACGAATCCGTTTATACTATCTAAACTATAAACTGAATTCATTGATTTTATCATGCATTAGAGGTTTACTGTGTTTTTTTCCATTTTTAAACTATTTGTAATTTAAAATTTTCAAAAACTATTTTACAATCATCCTCAACATCAACATTTAATCTTTCATTCAGTCATCAAGGGCAAATATTGATGTTTTAGTGGGAGATAAAATTTTCTAGAAAAATAATCCTGTTCTGGAAAGAACAAATAACAGAATCTATAGTTACACAGACCAACTACATATATATGTAAAACTATCAATCCCATAATATAAATACTGAAGGATTTTCATGCACCATCAAGATTAATTTATTGATCATCACATGCATTTAAGTTAACAAGGTTAATCTGTTTTTTTTAAAATATTTACTCACCTGTATTATAAGCAGAGCAGAGAACAAAGCATAGTAGATTCAAGTTCCAGGCTTTTGAATACTGAATGCATGCCTTTAATTTTTTTTTTCTGAAATGAATCCTGTCTGCAAATAAAACAAGAACAGAGAGCTACACATATACACAGATTTTATTTTCTCCTATATAAACATTTCTATAAATTCAATAACATAAATACTGAATGAATTCCATGCAAAACCCAGTATCAATTCAAAGATTTAACATGCATCAGAGTTTAAACCTATTTCAAACTATTTTTAAATAATTACTCACCTTTAATAATATGCAGATCAGACTTTGAATGTCTCAATTTCAAATTTCCAGGTTGAATCGTCTTAGATCTGAAAAATACTTTGATTTCTTTTGAAAATCCCTTTGCATGCTTTAGTTTGATTGCAGGTTGAAGTTGCTGGTGAACATTATTCGAAATGCAAGTTGATGTTGAGAAGAACATTAATTTGCAGGACTTTAATTTCAGATTTGAATTCAAGCTTCAGGTTTGAAGTTTGTTGATATGAAGAATTTTGCTTTTGATTTTAAAATCTCAGGTTTGATATTCTCAGATTTCCATTAATTTTAGATAAGAAATGAAAACAAAGAAAGAGTATTTGAAAAAACTAGTTTTCTTCTTTTACATTTATTAAAAATTAAAATGAGATGATTGCCACTTGTTATTAATTTGAACAAGTGTCTCAAATATGTTTTAAGAGTTTACAAGTGTTCTTACCTTTTAGTTAAATCATTTTAAGTTATAAATGTATTCATAAAGTATTTATGAAATGTTTTTATGATAATAAGCTTTGAATTTTAAAAAAATAAGTATGAAATCTTTGTACATGTATCTTATTAGCATTTTAAAAGAAAGCAAAACAAAATGTTTAAATAAATAACAAATCTCATATTTTGAAAACAAATGAATTACTCTTTAAATTAACTTTTGAAAAATATTAAGTTTTAAAGAAAATCTTTGAATTATAATTCATTCATATTAAATTATCAATAGATTAAACTAAATTTCAAAACAACTCAAATTATAACATATACATACATATATATTACAATTTGCAAATTCATCTTTTAATTAAAAACAAAAGATATTCCAATTCACAACATATATCAAATATATATATTATAAACAGAATAAAATTTTATTAGCTTTAACAAACAATCTTTTCAATATTTCCAAATTAAAAATTTATCAACCTTTAGAAGATTAAATTAGCCAATTTTAAATTAAAATTATAAAGAAAACTATTAAACCAATTAAATTATTGATACAGATTATTAAATTGTTATTGCCCAAAATTCCGGGTCGTTACAACAGTGTTTTGAATCCACAATTGTTTTTAGTACTATTGGTGAGGTATGCAATATGACAGTACTACAAATTTACTTCCTTAGTTTTTCGAGGTTAGATAGATGTTATTTGATCCGTATTTGCAAACTACGTTTAGTTTTTTGAAACACTAAAGTGGCTTGTATATTATTATTTAGCATAGAAGTTTATGGTTATCCTTAGTTGTTATCTATTCCCTTCTATTGTTTTATCATGTTCAGTATGTAATATTTTTCCTCACATCACCATATGTTAATTTATTTTCATATTCGGCACCTTAACTCTATCCATGCAAACATGGTAGTGTAACTCTATCTTTGATATTTTAAACTTGACTCGATATATGTTATATATTCATATTGTAGGAAAAATAAAATCCATGCAATTTTTCATCGGTTATGATTAAACTTTCTTAACATGTTGCTCGTCTTAACAAATCGACAACAAATTAACATCCGGCACAAAATGCAATAGTATAGAGCTATTTATATTTGATAAATGCAAATTGACTAAGATATGATTTAATTAATTTGTTTTTTTATTTTTAATTTTGGCTTATGAAAGGGTTATGTTTTGGAAGTCATAGCAAAGTGCAGAGTATGTAAGTAGAATTATTTTTGACTTATGAAAGGATTAATTATATATTGTGCATCATAAAATTATACGCATGAAAAAAAAATTATATATGAATTATTATATAATAAGTAAGCAAGTGAGTTAACATAAATTATATTAGCTATAATATATCCATATATATATTTCTTATATATATGTGTGTGTGTGTGTGTAAAATAAATGAAGGATGTATTGTCGAATTTTTATTTTGAAATTTAGGAATATTAAAATGGTAGCAAACATTTATATATAACAAAATTAATAATATATATTATGACATCTTATTACTTCCTACATTGTACAATGCAAGATGCGATTATCACATGTTATAAAAATTAAATAAGTTTATAAAAACTAACTAAGTTTTATACAAACGTAACTAAGCCGACGAGGTTTATAAAAATCAATTAAATCTACAAAAATTAATTAATTAGTATGAAAAGCAATCACATAAAATAAGTTTTATAAAAATTAAACAAGTTTGAAGTTTTTAACAAAGTTAACCAAGTTCTAAAAAATTAACCAGGTTAACTAAGCTTTGTAATTAGATAAATTACATTAGTTATACATTGATTTTGCTTCAAATACATTTCAATGACAAGGAAGACATAAATACTTAGCATGGAAATATGAAATTTGAGTATAAGGATGGCTTAAGATTGATTCGTAAAATCTATTAGCTTATTCCAAATTCTTTTCGTCCTTTTATGATTTTTAGTTTTATCAGGGTATATAAACTTACTTTATCCTCTGTCCGCAATCTTATGAATTTCTTGGCTTTTGATCATGTAAAATTTGACTTTCAATGTTGCAATATGATGATGATTGCATTATAAAGACTATGGTTGAATGGCTTGATGTGGAGAAGCATGCACTTTAGGGAAGCACAAGAATTGCTAGCAGAAGCATGAGAGTGAATATGAGATAGTGCTGCACCATAGTGAGATACTGCATGATGACAAGATGCTATAACTTGTTGTAACACGATACTAACATTTGCAATGGCTGTAGGATTTATTGCGGGATGACCTATGATGGCTGCTGCTTCTCTTGCTATTGGTTGTTAATTTGAGAGGAACTCCCTTGCATATTGCCATTGTTCAGGTATTTTATAATGAAGAACGTTAAAAAATAGTACAATTTACTCTAAAGTTGTTTTAGTTGTTTGAAGCCCCAAACCTAGCCCAATTTTATGTGATGCTATTGTGCTTTTGCATAATATAAATCGATAAAAATTTTGCATAATTTTTTAATGTAAAAAGAAGTAAAATGTAAGTGAATTGTGCATTCAGTTGCAGTGTCAACTGAGTCGCAACACAGCAATTGAGCATCACTCGGTTGCTTTCAACTGAGTGCATAACTAGTTGCACACTACAACTGAGTTGTGAAATCAATTGCAGTGTGCAACTGAGTTGCACTCAATTGCCTTCAACCGAATATACAACATAGTTGCTTTCAACTGAGTGTGCAAATCAGTTGCAATAGCAATTGAGTGGGCATTACACTCATTGTAGTGTGCAACTTTGTTTAAACTACAACTGAGTGCAACTCAAGCAATCAGTTGAAAGCAATTGAGTGCAACTCAGTTGTAACTGCAACTAAGTTCACAAGTGTGCAACTCCTATTTTCTTGTGTGTACAAATTAGGTGATGTAATGTAGTATATGGGGATGGAAAATATTTATGAGATATAGAACAAAACAGAAAGAGGTTGGGGTATATATAGAATAGTTTGATAGAACAAATCACTACAAGAAAATTTGCCACTCATAGCATTATTAAACACTATAAAATAGCATTTTGACATTGAATTAATCTATGAATGATACAACAAAGGGATGAATGATGTAATAAATTATCACTACAAGGAAAATAATTATTAATAACACCGAAAATAGATTATTAATAGCGCTTCAATGCTAACTGTTGTAATTTTTTGGTCCTACAACATAAAATGAAACACAAACGCTATAATCATGTAAGATAAGTAATTAAGTGGGCGGGATCCCAAATTATTTTGATGCTGTTTTCTTCGTAGTTATTTCAATAGCTCTTTATTTTCTTTCTCCATCTTCCCCTCAATTGAAATTGCTAGAAACCCATCATCCTTTTTGAAAGCTATGAACAAGATAAATACTTCGTTGAAACCAATGGTATGAATTAGCAGTATATTGCGATGAGTACAAGAACTGGTCAAACTACTTGGATAGAGTATAAGGACATCTTGAATGGCCTAATCTACTACCTGTGATCAAAATATGAACTAGAAAATGGTTGATGCATGTTGCTGCAATTCATGAAAAGATGTAGGAATAGAACTGCTGAACTTCTTTGTGGAATGATGACTCAATACTACTGGGAATGTCAGGATCTGAACTATTTGCATTTGGTTTGACCATGGCTGGAACTGCTTGCATTATCGACTGAACTTTGCCAAAACATGCTCTGAACGTGATTACGTTGAACAAGAATGGATATCGAGGATTGTAGAACAGTATATTTAAGTAGGTGGAAGAAATGCTCATGAAATAAGCAAATGTGTGGCAGACATGCAAGCCAGAACATGCAAGTGCAAGGCAAGTCAGAATATATCAGGTTAAAACTGAGAAAGCAAGTGCAAGCCAGGTCTGAGCATGAAGTCCAGTGAATGGCAGACTGAAGGTCTACTAGCTTATAAAAAAGGAAAATCAGAGTAATTGAAATTGATTTTTAATAATTTGATTTGGACTAGTTTTTATTTTGTAACAGCTGTTGGCACGGAGCCTCCATCAACTCATCTAAACACCGAGCTTTATGATAACCAATTCAGACAAGAATCAACCAAGTTAATAAAATATTATGAAAATTAACTAGTTAACTGATATTTATAAAAATTAAACTAAGTTGACAAATTTTTATAAAAAATAACTAAATTTATTAAAATTAACTAATTTTTTGAAAATTAACTAACCTAATTTAATTGTATTATAAAAACAACTGATTTTATAAAAAATAATTAAGCTTAAAATTTTTAACTAATTTTATAAAAATATACAAGTCCCAAAAATTTAACTAAGTTTTATAAAAGTTAACTAAATTCTATAGATAATTAATTAAGTCAGCTATGTTTGGAAAATTTGACTACATTTAATAAAAATCAACTGTTAACCAAGTTCATAATAACTAAACAAGTGTTGGAATTCCTATAGTAAAAAATGAATGACAAATACACATCTAGTCCCACATCGCCTAATACACTAAGAAAGCCAAGTATATTAATAGCTTTCTCAAGTGGAGGTTGGGGGCCTGGGGCTCCCAAATGTATGCTTCATTGTGAGGAAGGAGATCATGCATCACCACCACACACGCGCGCGCCGCCGCCGCCGTCCGACCGACCGAATCGGGTACGGGTCTAAAGTGACCATTGTTTAACGGTTTTGGGCACTGTCTGAAACTGGGCTGGGCCTGGAATTTGAAGAGAAGCGGGCGGGGTTTTTGCCTGAGGAGATGCGACTGTTCATGAACGGGTGCGACCCGTTGGAAGCAAACAGGTGCGAGCGAGCCGATTGAAGCGGACGCCGGCGCAAGTGGGTGCGACCCGACTGAACAGGCGCGGGCGAAACAGTGCGAGCAGGTACGAAACAGTACCGTTGGACGGGCGGGTGCGACCCGTTAACGAACAACAGCGACCAAAAGGCAACGGGTGCGACCCGTCAAGCGGACGCGGCTGTTTGAAGGATTGCGGACGAAATTATAAATAGAAGAGAATACTGATCACATTCTCATTCTATTCCAATCTAATTTCTTCTGCTTCTTTGCTCCACTGCTCTATTTTCCATATATATCACAGAGTTGACATACTCATTACAATCTCGTGCAGATTACGTCTGTTGTATCTTGGGAGAGTTTTGAAATAAAATTCTTAAGGAAATTGTTACGACAAGCCTCAGACGGAATTTCCTATACATACTGGTTAGATTCACTGTAATCTTTCCCGTGTATAAGTTGTACTATTTCTTACAATAGTATGACGTTGTTGTTGTAATTTATTTACAACGTAACTTATTGTTACATTTATCTAATACAGAATTCCAGCGTAGTGGAAATCTAATTAATAAACTTGTGCGACGAGTTTATTGTAGCGTGCTATCTGTTTTAGTATACTAGACGTATAACATCTTAAGAATTTTACTGTTTTACACTAAAACAGAGATGTTAACAGTTGACAACATGAAAATGGATAAGTCCAACTTTTCAGCGGTTATTTCGGAAATCAATTTGATTTAGAACCCTAACCAATGGTGGGTTGACACAGGAGCTACTCGTCATGTTTGCTCTGAAAAATCCATGTTTTCAACATACCAGAAATTCGATCAGAAGAAAGACTCTACATGGGTAATTCTGTAGTTTCCATGATTGAAGGCAGTGGCATAGTTATCCTCAAGTTCACTTCTAGAAAAACTGTCAAATTGAATGACGTGCTTCACGTTCCAGACATACGCAAGAATCTCATCTCTGGTGCAGTCCTATCAAAGAAGGGATTCAAGATTGTGTTTGAGTCAGATAAGATGGTTCTGTCCAAAGCTGGAATGTATATCGGAAGGGGATATTCATGTGATGGCCTATTTAAGACAAATGTAGCCATTACCGGCAATAAATCTATGTATTCTGATTGTGCTAATAATAAAATTGAAGTCTCTAACTTGCTTGAGCACGAAATTTTACTATGGCACGATAGATTAGGACACATAAACTTCCGAAAAATGAAGAAATTATCAAACTTGGGATTGATTCCAAATTTCCAAGTAGATAAGAACTACAAATGTGAGACATGTGTAGAAGCAAAAATGGTCAAACAACCATTTAAATCTGTTGACAGAAGCACCGAACCATTAGGTTTGGTACATACAGATTTATGTGATTTTAAATCACTACCTACAAGAGGTGGGAAAAAGTATTTCATTACTTTTATTGACGATTATACGCGATATTGCTATGTATATCTTTTAAATAGTAAAGATGAAGCAATAACAGTGTTTATAAAATACAAGGCTGAGGTAGAAAATCAGTTAAATAAAAAGATCAAGATATTGAGATCTGATCGAGGTGGAGAATATGAGTCACCGTTTGAACAGTTCTGTGCAGAGAATGGAATAGTTCATCAAATAATAGCACCATATTCACCACAACAAAATGGTGTAGCCGAGAGGAAGAACAGAACGTTAAAAGACATGATTACTGCCATACTTTTAACTTCTGGTCTGCCGACGAACTTGTGGGGGGAAGCCTTAAATATGTCTAATCACATATTAAACAAAGTTCCTCACAATAAAACGGGAACATTTCCATATGAGATATGGAAAGGACACAAACCAAGCTTGAAATACCTCAAAGTGTGGGGGCGCTTGGCAAAAGTTCAAGTTCCGCCTCCCAAGAGAGTCAAACTTGGACCAAAAACAGTAGACTGTTATTATCTTGGGCCAGCCCAAAATAGTAGTGCCTACAGATTTTTGGTATTCAAGTCTGATATAAATGATATTCATGTAAATATAATCATGGAATCAAGAGATGCCTCGTTCTTTGAAGATGTGTTTCCACATAAAAGAAACGATGGAAATCCTGTCCCAAAAAGGACAAGAGATAACAGAGATGAGACATGTGAAGATGAAACTCATCAGGACAACGAGGAGGTTGAACCAAGAAGAAGCGTAAGGGAAAGAACTTCCAAAACATTTGGTTCGGATTTTTTAACTTATATGTTAGAACACGAACCTCAAACGTACAAGGAAGCAATGTCATCTTCTGAATCTTCATGTTGGAAAGAAGCAATCCAAAGTGAGATTGATTCAATTCTAAGTAATAAAACTTGGGAAATTGTTGATATTCCACCAGGAATAAAACCAATTGGCTGCAAATGGATTTTCAAGAAGAAAATGAAAGCAGATGGCTCTATCGACAAGTATAAAGCCAGATTAGTAGCCAAATGATATCGTCAAAAAGAAGGAGTAGACTTCTTTGATACCTATTCACCGGTTACACGAATAACCTCTATAAGAATGTTAATAGCAATTGAATCCATTTATAATCTAGAGGTTCATCAAATGGATGTAAAAACAGCATTCTTAAATGGAAATCTCGATGAGGAGATTTACATGGAGCAACCTGAGGGATTTATTTCCAAAGGAAATGAAAACAAAGTCTGTAGATTAGTCAAATCATTATACGGACTAAAACAAGCTTCAAAGCAATGGCACGCAAAATTTGATAGTGTCATGATGAAAAATGGTTTTCGTATAAATGAATGTGATAAATGTGTTTATTACAAACAGGTTGGACAATCATATGTGATGATTTGTCTATATGTAGACGATATGCTAATCTTTGGTCCTAATACTAAAGTAATAGAGACTATAAAGAAGATGTTAATCAACAATTTCGATATGAAAGACTTAGGAGTTGCAGACGTTATTTTGGGAATCAAAATAATAAGAACACCTAATGGAATTGAACTATCTCAGTCACACTATGTAGACAAAGTGATTGAAAAATTCCAAGAGTATGGAATTAAAGGAGTGAGGGCACCTTTTAATCCATCGGAAGTACTGCATAAAAACACTAATGAGAGTGTAATGCAACTGGAATACTCTCGTGTAATAGGATGCTTAATGTATCTGATGAATTGCACCAGACCAGATATAGCTTATGCAGTAAGCCGATTGAGAAGGTATACAAGCAATCCAGGGAAGGAACACTGGAAAGCACTAATGAGAGTGCTTGGATATTTAAAAAATACCACTAACTATTCCTTACATTATGGAAAATATCCTGCCGTCTTAGAAGGATATAGTGGTGCAAACTGGATTGCAGATTCAGAGGAATCAAAATCAATGAGTGGTTATGTCTTTACCCTAGCAGGGGCAGCGGTGTCATGGAAATCTACGAAACAAACATGCATAGCTCGATCCACTATGGAATCAGAGTTCATTGCATTAGATAAAGCAGGCGAAGAAGCAGAATGGCTTCGTCACTTTTTAGAAGATATTCCATTTTGGCCTAAACCTGTACCGGCCATATGCATACACTGTGATAACCAAGCAGCGCTAAGCAGAGCGCAAAACTTTGTGTATAATGGAAAGTCACGACATATTCGTCGACGCCATAATACAGTTAGGCAGTTACTCTCAAATGGAACTATTTCCATAGATTATGTGAGAACAAATGATAACCTAGCGGATCCATTTACTAAAGGTTTATCAAGAGAGAAAATTGACTGCGCATCGAGGGGAATGGGTTTAAAAGCCTAAACCAACAAGCGTTACCTTATACGGAAACCTATCCTAGCGACTGGAGATCCCACGGACTAGGATCAATAGGCAAACCAGTTATGAGTAACTCAAGAAGTAATGCATTTGTCTGGACTTGGTCCTACTCCATTGCTATGGTGCAAAATATAATGCATGCCTACAGAAGTTTTAAAGGTTAAAACTACGTTTTTTAATGATGACCATATCTTGGAAATAACAAGTGGGGTACATGTAGGATACTCTTAATGGTTGCAATCACCTATGTTAGTGTGAGCTAGGTCGGCTCTATGAGAATATTAAAAGGCTTTTAACTCTAAAACACTAGAAGAACCAAAAATTGTTCACGACCAAAATGAACACAACCAAGAGATTGGATGAGAAGGGAATCAATGCTTCGTAAAGCTTATTGTCTGGATATACAATAAAGGCCGACGGTTCAAGATGAAATAATTCACTGATTAGCCAAGTAGATCCGATAAGTTTTAACTAGGGAAAGTTCAAAGTGAAATATCTACTTATCCACGATAAAGCATTATTCCATATGTACTCTGTGATATTTCGCTTTGTGTGGGGGATATGTATATTATCATTCATGTGGGGAATTGTTGGAATTCCTATAGTAAAAAATGAATGACAAATACACATCTAGTCCCACATCGCCTAATACACTAAGAAAGCCAAGTATACTAATAGCTTTCTCAAGTGGAGGTTGGGGGCCTGGGGCTCCCAAATGTATGCTTCGTTGTGAGGAGGGAGATCATGCATCACCACCACACGCGCGCGCCCCGCCGCCGCCGTCCGTCCGACCGAACCGGGCCGGGCTCGGGTACGGGTACGGGTCTAAAATGACCATTCTTTTTACTAGGCCATTGTTTAACGGTTTTGGGCATTGTCTGAGACTGGGCTGGGCCTGGAATTTGAAGAGAAGCGGGCGGGGTTTTTGCCTGAAGAGATGCGACTGTTCATGAACGGACGCGAACAGTAATGGGTGCGACCCGTTGGAAGCAAACAGGTGCGAGCGAGCCGATTGAAGCGGACGCCGGCGCAAGCGGGTGCGACCCGACTGAACAGGCGCGGGCGAAACAGTGCGAGCAGGTACGAAACAGTACCGTTGGACGGGCGGGTGCGACCCGTTAACGAACAGAAGCGACCAAAAGGCAACGGGTGCGACCCGTCAAGCGGACGCGGCTGTTTGAAGGGTTGCGGACGAAATTATAAATAGAAGAGAATACTGATCACATTCTCATTCTATTCCAATCTAATTTCTTCTGCTTCTTTGCTCCACTGCTCTATTTTCCATATATATCACAGAGTTGACATACTCATTACAATCTCGTGCAGATTACGTTTGTTGTATCTTGGGAGAGTTTTGAAATAAAATTCTTAAGGAAATTGTTACGACAAGCCTCAGACGGAATTTCCTATACATACTGGTTAGATTCACTGTAATCTTTCCCGTGTATAAGTTGTACTATTTCTTACAATGGTATAATGTTGTTGTTGTAATTTATTTACAACGTAACTTATTGTTACATTTATCTAATACAGAATTCCAGCGTAGTGGAAATCTAATTAATAAACTTGTGCGACGAGTTTATTGTAGCGTGCTATCTGTTTTAGTATACTAGACATATAACATCTTAAGAATTTTACTATTTTACACTAAAACAGAGATGTTAACAGTTGACAACATGAAAAGGGATAAGTCCAACTTTTCAGCGGTTATTTCTGAAATCAATTTGATTTAGAACCCTAACCAATGGTGCGTTGACACAGGAGCTACTCGTCATGTTTGTTCTGAAAAATCCATGTTTTCAACATACCAGAAATTCGATCAGAAAGAAAGACTCTACATGGGTAATTCTACAGTTTCCATGATCGAAGGCAGTGGCACAGTTATCCTCAAGTTCACATCTGGAAAAACTGTCAAATTGAATGACGTGCTTCACCTTCCAGACATACGCAAGAATCTCATCTCTGGTGCAGTCCTATCAAAGAAGGGATTCAAGATGGTGTTTGAGTCAGACAAGATGGTTCTGTCCAAAGCTGGAATGTATATCGGAAGGGGATATTTATGTGATGGCCTATTTAAGGCAAATGTAGCCGTTACCGGCAATAAATCTATGTATTCTGATTGTGCTAATAATAAAATTGAAGTCTCTTACTTGTTTGAACACGAAATTTTACTATGGCACGATAGATTAGGATACATAAACTTTCGAAAAATGAAGAAATTATCAAACTTGGGATTGATTCCAAATTTCCAAGTAGATAAGAACTACAAATGTGAGACATGTGTAGAAGCAAAAATGGTCAAACAACCATTTAAATCTGTTGACAGAAGCACCGAACCATTAGGTTTGGTACATACAGATTTATGTGATTTTAAATCACTACCTACAAGAGGTGGGAAAAAGTATTTCATTACTTTTATTGACGATTATACGCGATATTGCTATGTATATCTTTTAAATAGTAAAGATGAAGCAATAACAGCGTTTATAAAATACAAGGCTGAGGTAGAAAATCAGTTAAATAAAAAGATCAAGATATGGAGATCTGATCGAGGTGGAGAATATGAGTCACCGTTTGAACAGTTCTGTGCAGAGAATGGAATAGTTCATCAAACAACAGCATCATATTCACCACAACAAAATGGTGTAGCCGAGAGGAAGAACGGAACGTTAAAAGACATGATTACTGCCATACTTTTAACTTCTGGTCTGCCGACGAACTTGTGGGGGGAAGCCTTAAATATGTCTAATCACATATTAAACAAAGTTCCTCACAATAAAACGGGAACATTTCCATATGAGATATGGAAAGGATACAAACCAAGCTTTAAATACCTCAAAGTGTGGGGGTGCTTGGCAAAAGTTCCAGTTCCGCCTCCCAAGAGAGTCAAACTTGGACCAAAAACAGTAGATTGTTATTATCTTGGGCCAGCCCAAAATAGTAGTGCCTACAGATTTTTGGTATTCAAGTCTGATATAAATGATATTCTTGTAAATACAATCATGGAATCAAGAGATGCCTCGTTCTTTGAAGATGTGTTTCCACATAAAAGAAACGATGGAAATCCTGTCCCAAAAAGGACAGGAGATAACAGAGATGAGACATGTGAAGATGAAACTCATCAGGACAACGAGGAGGTTGAACCAAGAAGAAGCGTAAGGGAAAGAACTTCCAAAACATTTGGTTCGTATTTTTTAACTTATATGTTAGAACACGAACCTCAAACGTACAAGGAAGCAATGTCATCTTCTGAATCTTCATGTTGGAAAGAAGCAATCCAAAGTGAGATTGATTCAATTCTAAGTAATAAAACTTGGGAAATTGTTGATATTCCACCAGGAATAAAACCAATTGGCTGCAAATGGATTTTCAAGAAGAAAATGAAAGCAGATGGCTCTATCGACAAGTATAAAGCCAGATTAGTAGCCAAAGGATATCGTCAAAAAGAAGGAGTAGACTTCTTTGATACCTATTCACCGGTTACACGAATAACCTCTATAAGAATGTTAATAGCAATTGCATCCATTTATAATCTAGAGGTTCATCAAATGGATGTAAAAACAGCATTCTTAAATGGAAATCTCGATGAGGAGATTTACATGGAGCAACCTGAGGGATTTATTTCCAAAGGAAATGAAAACAAAGTCTGTAGATTAGTCAAATCATTATACGGACTAAAACAAGCTCCAAAGCAATGGCACGCAAAATTTGATAGTGTCATGATGAAAAATGGTTTTCGTATAAATGAATGTGATAAATGTGTTTATTACAAACAGGTTGGACAATCATATGTGATGATTTGTCTATATGTAGACGATATGCTAATCTTTGGTCCTAATACTAAAGTAATAGAGACTATGAAGAAGATGTTAATCAACAATTTCAATATGAAAGACTTAGGAGTTGCGGACGTTATTTTGGGAATCAAAATAATAAGAACACCTAATGGAATTGAACTATCTCAGTCACACTACGTAGACAAAGTGATTGAAAAATTCCAAGAGTATGGAATTAAAGGAGTGAGGACACCTTTTAATCCATCGGAAGTACTGCATAAAAACACTGATGAGAGTGTAATGCAACTGGAGTACTCTCGTGTAATAGGATGCTTAATGTATCTGATGAATTGCACCAGACCAGATATAGCTTATGCAGTAAGTCGATTGAGCAGGTATACAAGCAATCCAGGGAAGGAACACTGGAAAGCACTAATGAGAGTGCTTGGATATTTAAAAAATACCACTAACTATTCCTTACATTATGGAAAATATCCTGCCGTCTTAGAAGGATATAGTGATGCAAACTGGATTGCAGATTCAGATGAATCAAAATCAACGAGTGGTTATGTCTTTACCCTAGCAGGGGCAGCGGTGTCATGGAAATCTACTAAACAAACATGCATAGCTCGATCCACTATGGAATCAGAGTTCATTGCATTAGATAAAGCAGGCGAAGAAGCGGAATGGCTTCGTCACTTTTTAGAAGATATTCCGTTTTGGCCTAAACCTGTACCGGCCATATGCATACACTGTGATAACCAAGCAGAGCGCAAAACTTTATGTATAATGGAAAGTCACGACATATTCGTCGACGCCATAATACAGTTAGGTAGTTACTCTCAAATGGAACTATTTCCATAGATTATGTGAGAACAAATGATAACCTAGCGGATCCATTTACTAAAGGTTTATCAAGAGAGAAAATTGACTGCGCATCGAGGGGAATGAGTTTAAAAGCCTAAACCAACAAGAGTTACCTTAAACGTAAACCTATCCTAGCGACTGGAGATCCCACGGACTAGGATCAATAGGCAAACCAGTTATGAGTAACTCAAGAAGTAATGCATTTGTCTGGACTTGGTCCTACTCCATTGCTATGGTGCAAAATATAATGCATGCCTACAGAAGTTTTAAAGGTTAAAACTATGTTTTTTAATGATGACCATATCTTGGAAATAACAAGTGGGGTACATGTAGGATACTCTTAATGGTTGCAATCACCTATGTTAGTGTGAGCTGGGTCGGCTCTATGAGAATATTAAAAGGCTTTTATTCTCTAAAACACTCGCAGAACCAAAAATTGTTCAGGACCAAAATGAACACAACCAAGAGATTGGATGAGAAGGGAATCAATGCTTCGTAAAGCTTATTGTCTGGATATACAATAAAGGCCGACGGTTCAAGATGAAATAATTCACCGATTAGCCAAGTAGATCCGATAAGTTTTAACTAGGGAAAGTTCAAAGTGAAATATCTACTTATCCACGATAAAGCATTATTCCATATGTACTCTGTGATATTTCGCTTTGTGTGGGGGATATGTATATTATCATTCATGTGGGGGATTGTTGGAATTCCTATAGTAAAAAATGAATGACAAATACACATCTAGTCCCACATCGCCTAATACACTAAGAAAGCCAAGTATATTAATAGCTTTCTCAAGTGGAGGTTGGGAGCCTGGGGCTCCCAAATGTATGCTTCGTTGTGAGGAGGGAGATCATGCATCACCACCACACGCACGCGCGCGCCGCCGCCGCCGTCCGTCCGACCGAGCCGGGCCGGGCTCGGGTACGGGTCTAAAATGACCATTCTTTTTACCAGGCCATTGTTTAACGGTTTTGGGCATTTTCTGAAACTGGGCTGGGCCTGGAATTTGAAGAGAAGCGGGCGAGGTTTTTGCCTGAGGAGATGCGACTGTTCATGAACGGACGCGAACAGTAACAGATGCGACCCGTTGAAAGCAAACAGGTGCGAGCGAGCCGATTGAAGCGGACGCCGGCGCAAGCGGGTGCGACCCGACTGAACAGGCGCGGGCGAAACAGTGGGAGCAGGTACGAAACAGTACCGTTGGACGGGCGGGTGCGACCAATTAACGAACAGCAGCGACAAAAAGGCAACGGGTGCGACCCGTCAAGCGGACGCGGCTGTTTGAAGGGTTGCGGATGAAATTATAAATAGAAGAGAATACTGATCACATTCTCATTCTATTCCAATCTAATTTCTTCTGCTTCTTTGCTCCACTGCTCTATTTTCCATATATATCACAGAGTTGACATACTCATTACAATCTCCTGCAGAATACGTCTGTTGTATCTTGGAAGAGTTTTGAAATAAAATTCTTAAGGAAATTGTTACGACAAGCCTCAGACGGAATTTCCTATACATACTGGTTAGATTCACTGTAATCTTTCCCGTGTATAAGTTGTACTATTTCTTACAATGGTATAATGTTGTTGTTGTAATTTATTTACAACGTAACTTATTGTTACATTTATCTAATACAGAATTCCAGCGTAGTGGAAATCTAATTAATAAACTTGTGCGACGAGTTTATTGTAGCGTGCTATCTGTTTTAGTATACTAGACGTATAACAACAAGTTCATTAAAATTAACAATATTTCACAAAAATTAACTAATTAATGGAAAAGCAGCAAGAACTGAACTTCTAGTCACCTTAGATTTTCTTCAATAGTACCAGCCCTTATATTCATCAAGTGTCTCCTTTTCTTAGGAAATTCTTATTTTGTATTCTGTTTTTATACTCGGGTCCCTAATGGATCCAAACATGAATGGTTGTCAAATTATTTGATAAACGCAATGAATCAGATGTTGCTAATAGTTGTATAATATTAACATTATGCTATCATTAGACTCTGATAATTCCAAACTTTGGCATGATAGATTTAAAATTTCATGGTAGTATAACTGTTAGTCTCCCTGTCGAGCAGTGTTATGCTTTCTTATATCAGGCACATTGAGAATTACAAGTTAATTTATGATACCGCGCATCCATACAGCAGTCGAATATTTGTATTGATCGTTTCATACTTATTTCTAGGTAAGTATTATGTTTAATTTACTTCTAGTGTGAATCTTGCTTTCATCTCAAAAGAGCTATTTATGGGGTGTAGTATCTGATTTTGCATTATTTAGCATGCTCACACTAATTTATATTCTTTTACAAATTTGTAGCTTGGAATATAATACAAAAATAATTTGATATAATTCCTAAAACCATTCAAAATTTGTTTTGTTCAAACATTAAATTCAATCTTATTTTCTTTTCGAAATTCACTTATAGCGTTTTTATTGGTTCATTGATATTATTATTGAATTTTTAATATGTTCTTAAATTTCTTTATTTAATTGTTAAATAAATCAACCCAATTAATGTATTAAACTTAACGAAGAGGGAATTTTTTCAGTGGAGCTCTTTAGTATGCTTTTGAATAGAGTTAGTTGGATGGTTCAACCTATAAACACTAGTTCAAGTAAAAGACTATTTGATGTTGACCGCTATGAAGTTTTTTTGATGCATTTACAATTTTAAAAGAGAAACAGTACATGAATTCGGTTTTTTTTTCTATTTTTGAGAATATTTTTCTCAAGGTGTTAACATGTCTACTAAGACCCCATTGAAAACATGAAATAAACAAGTTTTGGCTCATATATTATCATGATGATAGTTACAGTGTCAAATATAGTACAGATTTGATAAAACATAACGTTTTCAATTGAACTTAAGGTGTACAAGTTTTGTTAGTTAAGGTATTAGAATTACTATGTCTTACCATTCTTTTGAATTTCGGTTATAAATTTTCGACTATACATCTGTCCTTTAGAAGATGCTATATCTAGTTCTATTGTAATATGTGCAGTGATATGTAAGTTAATTTATTCTACACGCTACTAAATTTAACATTTGTTCTTAATACTTTTCTATCTATTCATTATTACCTGAATTTTAATAGGGCTTCTTGGTGAATCACCTACCCCTAACCTGGAGGAAAAGCAGAGGAAAAACACATGACGTAGAACCATTCATACTCAAACAAATTTTTGGGAGACAAAGAAGTGCATGATCTATGACTCGGTGTCTAAGCGTCGCCTGCACTTGTAAGTGACCCGTAGAGCTCTCTTAACTATTGGCTTTTATGCGTCGGTACATCTTCTATGCTAATTTCAACTCCTTGCACTATGTTTTTTGTCTTTATTGCTCCATTGTATCATCCATCTCCCCATATTAACATCCTTACCCATTTCAAATCCATATTAATTAGTTTATTTGAGCGCTTAGTGGAAATTTCAAGAAAAACCAACCGACCTTTGTTTTGGATAAAGCTGCCAAAAATGTCATAAGTCCACTAAACTCTTTGCATTGCTAGCTGTAGTATCACATGAAGCTTGCTATTACTAAGTTCCTTTGCCATATCCGAAGATTTTTATTATAACATGTAACGTTTTAACCGAATTCGTACATTTTAGATCACTTTTAATAATATCAATATAAGACTAAACAAGTTGAAATGGTTTGGTAATTGAAGTGGAGGAAAACATCTAATAGATATGGAAAGTGAGATTATATATGCCATGGATTGTTTTTTTAGTTTAATGGTTAGTTCTACAGGTCACTAATAAACCAACAAACCTATTTATCAGGTGTGTTAATAATATGAACCGATGCCTGTGTTAAAGCATGTTCTCTTTTACTATTTTATCACTAAAGCTCGGTGCGTTACGTGTATTAAGAATATTACTTAAAGAGTATCAAGTAAATAGTTATAATTTTTTTGAATATACTCTAGGACAATAGGCGTAATAAGTAAAATAGACAAGCCAGTTGGAGACCCGAAGATACTTTCCGCTATTCAGGCTCTTCTCTTAAAACAGGGACCACCTAATACATCTAATATTCCATAGGTTGCTCTTATGGGCAATCTGTTTCTATAGCTTCACCACATGCAGGATCAGTTGGTGGAAATTTACTGGAAACTGCTTAAAGCTAAAACTGAAAGTCTTAAATCTGTACTGACCAGGGCTTACAAAGTAAGCTTGGTACAGTAGCATTAGTAGACTCTCTTGCCAAGCAGATTCATAAAAGAATAAAAGTCGGCCTACCTAATCTACTGTTTGGACTGCAAAGTAAGTCTCAGGTGGTAGGAAGTGAAGTAGTAAGATTCGGCGAACAGTTGGTACAGATTGCAAAAAAAAAACTAGAGCAATTGCTTTAGATCTTTGTTGAGAATTTGAAGACATGTTCCTTTAACATATTGCCACCGGTGAAGGTGGAGGATGGAAAGTCGTTGCAAGTTTTGAGGGAAATTTTCCAAACAGAATCAAACAGCTTCCATTGGACAAACATTTTGATATTAACAATATGAAAAGGATTGTTCTTGAAGCTGATGATTACCAGCCATATTTAGTATCTCCAGAGAAAGGTCTGAGATCTTTAATAAAAGGAGCGTTGGATCTTGCAAAAGAATCTTCACGGCTTTGTGTGGTGAGGTACATTGTGTATTGATTGATGTTGTTACTGTGGCTGCAAATGCTACACCTGGACTGGGGAGATATCCGTCTTTCAAGCATGAGGTGGTTGCCACTGCATCTGCTGCACTAGATACTTTTAAAAATGAAGCTAAAACATGGTTGTTGCTTTGGTTGATATGGAACGTGCTTGTGTTCCTCCCTAACATTTCATGTCTAGTTGAAAGGAGGATGGAGAGACAGAGGCATGAGGATGAGCTGAAGAATCGGCCCTCAAAGAAGAATCATAAAGGGGAGCAATCAATGTTAAATAGAGCGCCAAGTCCTCAACCACAACAAACAAATGGATCTTTGAAATCATTGAAAGGGAAAGATGCAAAAGAAAGTTCAACCTTGCAGATTGCTGGTCCTAGTGGACAAATAGCCGCGGGTGTATTTACTATTTCAGTAATGCTTTGAGTCGATAATAACAAGCATAATTCTAATTGTAAAAATGTTATAAAAAGATAATATATGCTATATATTTTGAAAGTATTATATAATTTTTGACCACTTTTAAAAATAGCTACATACAAACTATTTTTCTACCACTTAGGCGCCAAATGCACATTTTGAAATAATACTATTTCAATTCCTGGTCGTAAATTTGACCATTTTCTTCAAAAAATAATTGGTGGTATCGAGTTCAATTATAAAATAATTTGGCATTTTAAACTGCTATTATCTTAAGCTGGGACTGTTCAAAATTAAAACATCATTCAAAAATATTGACCGGGGAGTAGGTTAAGATTCAACAATGAACAAATAGTTATAATTTATTATAGAACTACACGTATCAATTATTTATTTGTTAACGGAATTTATGATTTGGTAATTGGTGTAGCGTGTCGCGCTTAAGAACTGTTCATAAATACCATTAAACTTAACATGCTCGATAATACAAATAACAAGCTTCATAGTAAAAACATTTGATCTTTTCATAAAACATTACATTAATATCCCATTTCTTCAATAAATCTAATCCGAAACCTTATTTAACATTTTTTTAGTTCAACTGTATTCTATTTGAGAGTTTTCTTAACCCTTTGTTGTTTAAACCATATTAATTAGTTTATTTGAGCGCTTAGTGGAAATTTCAAGAAAAACCAACCGACCTTTGTTTTGGATAAAGCTGACAAATATGCCGTAAGTCCACTAAACTCTTTGCATTGCTAGCTGTAGGATCACCTAAAGCTTGCTATTACTAAGTTCCTTTGCCATATCCAAAGATTTTTATTATAACATGTAACGTTTTAACCGAATTCGTACATTTTAGATCACTTTTAATAATGTCAATATAAGACGAAACAAGCTGAAATGGTTTGGTAATTGAAGTGGAGGAAAACATATAATAAGTATGGAAAGTGAGATTATATATGCCATGGATTGTTTTTTTGTTGAATGGTTAGTTCTACAGGTCGCTAATAAACCAACGAACCTATTTATCACGTGTGTTAATAATATGAACCGATGCCTGTGTTAAAGCATGTTCTCTTTTACTATTTTATCACTAAAGCTCGGTGCCTTACGTGTATTAAGAATATGTACTTAAAGAGTATCAAGTAAATAGTTATAATTATTTTTTTGAATATACTCTAGGACAATAGGCATAATAAGTAAAGTAGACAAGGCAGTTGGAGACCCGAAGATACTTTCCGCTATTCAGGCTCTTCTCTTAAAACAGGGACCACCTAGTACGTCTAATATTCCATAGGTTGCTCTTATGGGCAATATGCTTCTATAGCTTCACCACAAGCAGGATCAGTTGGTGGAAATTCACTGGAAACTGCTTGGAAAGCTAAAACTGAAAGTCTTAAATCTGTACTGACCAGGGCTTACAATGTAAGCTTGGTACAGTAGTATTAGTAGACTCTCTTGCCAAGCAGATTCGTAAAAGAATAAAAGTCAGGCTACCTAATCAACTGTTTGGACTGCAAAGTAAGTCTCAGGTGGTAGGAAGTGAACTAGTAAGATTTGGCGAACAGTTGGTACAGATTGCAAAAAAAACTAGAGCAATTGCTTTGGAGCTTTGTTAAGAATTTGAAGACATGTTCCTTTAACATATTGCCACCGGTGAAGGTGGAGGATGGAAAGTCGTTGCAAGTTTTGAGGGAAATTTTCCAAACAGAATCAAACAGCTTCCATTGGACAAACATTTTGATATTAACAATATGAAAAGGATTGTTCTTGAAGCTGATGATTACCAGCCATATTTAGTATCTCCGGAGAAAGGTCTGAGATCTTTAATAAAAGGAGCGTTGGATCTTGCAAAAGAATCTTCACGGCTTTGTGTGGTGAGGTACATTGTGTATTGATTGATGTTGTTACTGTGGCTGCAAATGCTACACCTGGACTGGGGAGATATCCGTCTTTCAAGCATGAGGTGGTTGCCACTGCATCTGCTGCACTAGATACTTTTAAAAATGAAGCTAAAAAATGGTTGTTGCTTTGGTTGATATGGAACGTGCTTGTGTTCCTCCCTAACATTTCATGTCTAGTTGAAAGGAGGATGGAGAGACAGAGGCATGAGGATGAGCTGAAGAATCGGCCCTCAAAGAAGAATCATAAAGGGGAGAAATCAATGTTAAATAGAGCGCCAAGTCCTCAACCACAACAAACAAATGGATCTTTGAAATCATTGAAAGGGAAAGATGCAAAAGAAAGTTCAACCTTGCAGATTGCTGGTCCTAGTGGACAAATAGCCGCGGGTGTATTTACTATTTCAGTAATGCTTTGAGTCGATAATAACAAGCATAATTCTAATTGTAAAAATGTTATATAAAGATAATATATGCTATATATTTTGAAAGTATTATATAATTTTTGACCACTTTTAAAAATAGCTACATACAAACTATTTTTCTACCACTTAGGCGCCAAATGCACATTTTGAAATAATACTATTTCAATTCCTGGTCGTAAATTTGACCATTTTCTTCAAAAAATAATTGGTGGTATCGAGTTCAATTATAAAATAATTTGGCATTTTAAACTGCTATTATCTTAAGCTGGGACTGTTCAAAATTAAAACATCATTCAAAAATATTGACCGGGGAGTAGGTTAAGATTCAACAATGAACAAATAGTTATAATTTATTATAGAACTACACGTATCAATTATTTATTTGTTAACGGAATTTATGGTTTGGTAATTGGTGTAGCGTGTCGCGCTTAAGAACTGTTCATAAATACCATTAAACTTAACATGCTCGATAATACAAATAACAAGCTTCATAGTAAAAACATTTGATCTTTTCATAAAACATTACATTAATATCCCATTTCTTCAATAAATCTAATCCGAAACCTTATTTAACATTTTTTTAGTTCAACTGTATTCTATTTGAGAGTTTTCTTAACCCTTTGTTGTTTAAACCATATTAATTAGTTTATTTGAGCGCTTAGTGGAAATTTCAAGAAAAACCAACCGACCTTTGTTTTGGATAAAGCTGACAAATATGCCGTAAGTCCACTAAACTCTTTGCATTGCTAGCTGTAGGATCACCTAAAGCTTGCTATTACTAAGTTCCTTTGCCATATCCAAAGATTTTTATTATAACATGTAACGTTTTAACCGAATTCGTACATTTTAGATCACTTTTAATAATGTCAATATAAGACGAAACAAGCTGAAATGGTTTGGTAATTGAAGTGGAGGAAAACATATAATAAGTATGGAAAGTGAGATTATATATGCCATGGATTGTTTTTTTGTTGAATGGTTAGTTCTACAGGTCGCTAATAAACCAACGAACCTATTTATCACGTGTGTTAATAATATGAACCGATGCCTGTGTTAAAGCATGTTCTCTTTTACTATTTTATCACTAAAGCTCGGTGCCTTACGTGTATTAAGAATATGTACTTAAAGAGTATCAAGTAAATAGTTATAATTATTTTTTTGAATATACTCTAGGACAATAGGCATAATAAGTAAAGTAGACAAGGCAGTTGGAGACCCGAAGATACTTTCCGCTATTCAGGCTCTTCTCTTAAAACAGGGACCACCTAGTACGTCTAATATTCCATAGGTTGCTCTTATGGGCAATATGCTTCTATAGCTTCACCACAAGCAGGATCAGTTGGTGGAAATTCACTGGAAACTGCTTGGAAAGCTAAAACTGAAAGTCTTAAATCTGTACTGACCAGGGCTTACAATGTAAGCTTGGTACAGTAGTATTAGTAGACTCTCTTGCCAAGCAGATTCGTAAAAGAATAAAAGTCAGGCTACCTAATCAACTGTTTGGACTGCAAAGTAAGTCTCAGGTGGTAGGAAGTGAACTAGTAAGATTTGGCGAACAGTTGGTACAGATTGCAAAAAAAACTAGAGCAATTGCTTTGGAGCTTTGTTAAGAATTTGAAGACATGTTCCTTTAACATATTGCCACCGGTGAAGGTGGAGGATGGAAAGTCGTTGCAAGTTTTGAGGGAAATTTTCCAAACAGAATCAAACAGCTTCCATTGGACAAACATTTTGATATTAACAATATGAAAAGGATTGTTCTTGAAGCTGATGATTACCAGCCATATTTAGTATCTCCGGAGAAAGGTCTGAGATCTTTAATAAAAGGAGTGTTGGATCTTGCAAAAGAATCTTCACGGCTTTGTGTGGTGAGGTACATTGTGTATTGATTGATGTTGTTACTGTGGCTGCAAATGCTACACCTGGACTGGGGAGATATCCGTCTTTCAAGCATGAGGTGGTTGCCACTGCATCTGCTGCACTAGATACTTTTAAAAATGAAGCTAAAAAATGGTTGTTGCTTTGGTTGATATGGAACGTGCTTGTGTTCCTCCCTAACATTTCATGTCTAGTTGAAAGGAGGATGGAGAGACAGAGGCATGAGGATGAGCTGAAGAATCGGCCCTCAAAGAAGAATCATAAAGGGGAGCAATCAATGTTAAATAGAGCGCCAAGTCCTCAACCACAACAAACAAATGGATCTTTGAAATCATTGAAAGGGAAAGATGCAAAAGAAAGTTCAACCTTGCAGATTGCTGGTCCTAGTGGACAAATAGCCGCGGGTGTATTTACTATTTCAGTAATGCTTTGAGTCGATAATAACAAGCATAATTCTAATTGTAAAAATGTTATATAAAGATAATATATGCTATATATTTTGAAAGTATTATATAATTTTTGACCACTTTTAAAAATAGCTACATACAAACTATTTTTCTACCACTTAGGCGCCAAATGCACATTTTGAAATAATACTATTTCAATTCCTGGTCGTAAATTTGACCATTTTCTTCAAAAAATAATTGGTGGTATCGAGTTCAATTATAAAATAATTTGGCATTTTAAACTGCTATTATCTTAAGCTGGGACTGTTCAAAATTAAAACATCATTCAAAAATATTGACCGGGGAGTAGGTTAAGATTCAACAATGAACAAATAGTTATAATTTATTATAGAACTACACGTATCAATTATTTATTTGTTAACGGAATTTATGGTTTGGTAATTGGTGTAGCGTGTCGCGCTTAAGAACTGTTCATAAATACCATTAAACTTAACATGCTCGATAATACAAATAACAAGCTTCATAGTAAAAACATTTGATCTTTTCATAAAACATTACATTAATATCCCATTTCTTCAATAAATCTAATCCGAAACCTTATTTAACATTTTTTTAGTTCAACTGTATTCTATTTGAGAGTTTTCTTAACCCTTTGTTGTTTAAACCATATTAATTAGTTTATTTGAGCGCTTAGTGGAAATTTCAAGAAAAACCAACCGACCTTTGTTTTGGATAAAGCTGACAAATATGCCGTAAGTCCACTAAACTCTTTGCATTGCTAGCTGTAGGATCACCTAAAGCTTGCTATTACTAAGTTCCTTTGCCATATCCAAAGATTTTTATTATAACATGTAACGTTTTAACCGAATTCGTACATTTTAGATCACTTTTAATAATGTCAATATAAGACGAAACAAGCTGAAATGGTTTGGTAATTGAAGTGGAGGAAAACATATAATAAGTATGGAAAGTGAGATTATATATGCCATGGATTGTTTTTTTGTTGAATGGTTAGTTCTACAGGTCGCTAATAAACCAACGAACCTATTTATCACGTGTGTTAATAATATGAACCGATGCCTGTGTTAAAGCATGTTCTCTTTTACTATTTTATCACTAAAGCTCGGTGCCTTACGTGTATTAAGAATATGTACTTAAAGAGTATCAAGTAAATAGTTATAATTATTTTTTTGAATATACTCTAGGACAATAGGCATAATAAGTAAAGTAGACAAGGCAGTTGGAGACCCGAAGATACTTTCCGCTATTCAGGCTCTTCTCTTAAAACAGGGACCACCTAGTACGTCTAATATTCCATAGGTTGCTCTTATGGGCAATATGCTTCTATAGCTTCACCACAAGCAGGATCAGTTGGTGGAAATTCACTGGAAACTGCTTGGAAAGCTAAAACTGAAAGTCTTAAATCTGTACTGACCAGGGCTTACAATGTAAGCTTGGTACAGTAGTATTAGTAGACTCTCTTGCCAAGCAGATTCGTAAAAGAATAAAAGTCAGGCTACCTAATCAACTGTTTGGACTGCAAAGTAAGTCTCAGGTGGTAGGAAGTGAACTAGTAAGATTTGGCGAACAGTTGGTACAGATTGCAAAAAAAACTAGAGCAATTGCTTTGGAGCTTTGTTAAGAATTTGAAGACATGTTCCTTTAACATATTGCCACCGGTGAAGGTGGAGGATGGAAAGTCGTTGCAAGTTTTGAGGGAAATTTTCCAAACAGAATCAAACAGCTTCCATTGGACAAACATTTTGATATTAACAATATGAAAAGGATTGTTCTTGAAGCTGATGATTACCAGCCATATTTAGTATCTCCGGAGAAAGGTCTGAGATCTTTAATAAAAGGAGTGTTGGATCTTGCAAAAGAATCTTCACGGCTTTGTGTGGTGAGGTACATTGTGTATTGATTGATGTTGTTACTGTGGCTGCAAATGCTACACCTGGACTGGGGAGATATCCGTCTTTCAAGCATGAGGTGGTTGCCACTGCATCTGCTGCACTAGATACTTTTAAAAATGAAGCTAAAAAATGGTTGTTGCTTTGGTTGATATGGAACGTGCTTGTGTTCCTCCCTAACATTTCATGTCTAGTTGAAAGGAGGATGGAGAGACAGAGGCATGAGGATGAGCTGAAGAATCGGCCCTCAAAGAAGAATCATAAAGGGGAGCAATCAATGTTAAATAGAGCGCCAAGTCCTCAACCACAACAAACAAATGGATCTTTGAAATCATTGAAAGGGAAAGATGCAAAAGAAAGTTCAACCTTGTAGATTGCTGGTCCTAGTGGACAAATAGCCGCGGGTGTATTTACTATTTCAGTAATGCTTTGAGTCGATAATAACAAGCATAATTCTAATTGTAAAAATGTTATATAAAGATAATATATGCTATATATTTTGAAAGTATTATATAATTTTTGACCACTTTTAAAAATAGCTACATACAAACTATTTTTCTACCACTTAGGCGCCAAATGCACATTTTGAAATAATACTATTTCAATTCCTGGTCGTAAATTTGACCATTTTCTTCAAAAAATAATTGGTGGTATCGAGTTCAATTATAAAATAATTTGGCATTTTAAACTGCTATTATCTTAAGCTGGGACTGTTCAAAATTAAAACATCATTCAAAAATATTGACCGGGGAGTAGGTTAAGATTCAACAATGAACAAATAGTTATAATTTATTATAGAACTACACGTATCAATTATTTATTTGTTAACGGAATTTATGATTTGGTAATTGGTGTAGCGTGTCGCGCTTAAGAACTGTTCATAAATACCATTAAACTTAACATGCTCGATAATACAAATAACAAGCTTCATAGTAAAAACATTTGATCTTTTCATAAAACATTACATTAATATCCCATTTCTTCAATAAATCTAATCCGAAACCTTATTTAACATTTTTTTAGTTCAACTGTATTCTATTTGAGAGTTTTCTTAACCCTTTGTTGTTTAAACCATATTAATTAGTTTATTTGAGCGCTTAGTGGAAATTTCAAGAAAAACCAACCGACCTTTGTTTTGGATAAAGCTGACAAATATGCCGTAAGTCCACTAAACTCTTTGCATTGCTAGCTGTAGGATCACCTAAAGCTTGCTATTACTAAGTTCCTTTGCCATATCCAAAGATTTTTATTATAACATGTAACGTTTTAACCGAATTCGTACATTTTAGATCACTTTTAATAATGTCAATATAAGACGAAACAAGCTGAAATGGTTTGGTAATTGAAGTGGAGGAAAACATATAATAAGTATGGAAAGTGAGATTATATATGCCATGGATTGTTTTTTTGTTGAATGGTTAGTTCTACAGGTCGCTAATAAACCAACGAACCTATTTATCACGTGTGTTAATAATATGAACCGATGCCTGTGTTAAAGCATGTTCTCTTTTACTATTTTATCACTAAAGCTCGGTGCCTTACGTGTATTAAGAATATGTACTTAAAGAGTATCAAGTAAATAGTTATAATTATTTTTTTGAATATACTCTAGGACAATAGGCATAATAAGTAAAGTAGACAAGGCAGTTGGAGACCCGAAGATACTTTCCGCTATTCAGGCTCTTCTCTTAAAACAGGGACCACCTAGTACGTCTAATATTCCATAGGTTGCTCTTATGGGCAATATGCTTCTATAGCTTCACCACAAGCAGGATCAGTTGGTGGAAATTCACTGGAAACTGCTTGGAAAGCTAAAACTGAAAGTCTTAAATCTGTACTGACCAGGGCTTACAATGTAAGCTTGGTACAGTAGTATTAGTAGACTCTCTTGCCAAGCAGATTCGTAAAAGAATAAAAGTCAGGCTACCTAATCAACTGTTTGGACTGCAAAGTAAGTCTCAGGTGGTAGGAAGTGAACTAGTAAGATTTGGCGAACAGTTGGTACAGATTGCAAAAAAAACTAGAGCAATTGCTTTGGAGCTTTGTTAAGAATTTGAAGACATGTTCCTTTAACATATTGCCACCGGTGAAGGTGGAGGATGGAAAGTCGTTGCAAGTTTTGAGGGAAATTTTCCAAACAGAATCAAACAGCTTCCATTGGACAAACATTTTGATATTAACAATATGAAAAGGATTGTTCTTGAAGCTGATGATTACCAGCCATATTTAGTATCTCCGGAGAAAGGTCTGAGATCTTTAATAAAAGGAGTGTTGGATCTTGCAAAAGAATCTTCACGGCTTTGTGTGGTGAGGTACATTGTGTATTGATTGATGTTGTTACTGTGGCTGCAAATGCTACACCTGGACTGGGGAGATATCCGTCTTTCAAGCATGAGGTGGTTGCCACTGCATCTGCTGCACTAGATACTTTTAAAAATGAAGCTAAAAAATGGTTGTTGCTTTGGTTGATATGGAACGTGCTTGTGTTCCTCCCTAACATTTCATGTCTAGTTGAAAGGAGGATGGAGAGACAGAGGCATGAGGATGAGCTGAAGAATCGGCCCTCAAAGAAGAATCATAAAGGGGAGCAATCAATGTTAAATAGAGCGCCAAGTCCTCAACCACAACAAACAAATGGATCTTTGAAATCATTGAAAGGGAAAGATGCAAAAGAAAGTTCAACCTTGCAGATTGCTGGTCCTAGTGGACAAATAGCCGCGGGTGTATTTACTATTTCAGTAATGCTTTGAGTCGATAATAACAAGCATAATTCTAATTGTAAAAATGTTATATAAAGATAATATATGCTATATATTTTGAAAGTATTATATAATTTTTGACCACTTTTAAAAATAGCTACATACAAACTATTTTTCTACCACTTAGGCGCCAAATGCACATTTTGAAATAATACTATTTCAATTCCTGGTCGTAAATTTGACCATTTTCTTCAAAAAATAATTGGTGGTATCGAGTTCAATTATAAAATAATTTGGCATTTTAAACTGCTATTATCTTAAGCTGGGACTGTTCAAAATTAAAACATCATTCAAAAATATTGACCGGGGAGTAGGTTAAGATTCAACAATGAACAAATAGTTATAATTTATTATAGAACTACACGTATCAATTATTTATTTGTTAACGGAATTTATGATTTGGTAATTGGTGTAGCGTGTCGCGCTTAAGAACTGTTCATAAATACCATTAAACTTAACATGCTCGATAATACAAATAACAAGCTTCATAGTAAAAACATTTGATCTTTTCATAAAACATTACATTAATATCCCATTTCTTCAATAAATCTAATCCGAAACCTTATTTAACATTTTTTTAGTTCAACTGTATTCTATTTGAGAGTTTTCTTAACCCTTTGTTGTTTAAACCATATTAATTAGTTTATTTGAGCGCTTAGTGGAAATTTCAAGAAAAACCAACCGACCTTTGTTTTGGATAAAGCTGACAAATATGCCGTAAGTCCACTAAACTCTTTGCATTGCTAGCTGTAGGATCACCTAAAGCTTGCTATTACTAAGTTCCTTTGCCATATCCAAAGATTTTTATTATAACATGTAACGTTTTAACCGAATTCGTACATTTTAGATCACTTTTAATAATGTCAATATAAGACGAAACAAGCTGAAATGGTTTGGTAATTGAAGTGGAGGAAAACATATAATAAGTATGGAAAGTGAGATTATATATGCCATGGATTGTTTTTTTGTTGAATGGTTAGTTCTACAGGTCGCTAATAAACCAACGAACCTATTTATCACGTGTGTTAATAATATGAACCGATGCCTGTGTTAAAGCATGTTCTCTTTTACTATTTTATCACTAAAGCTCGGTGCCTTACGTGTATTAAGAATATGTACTTAAAGAGTATCAAGTAAATAGTTATAATTATTTTTTTGAATATACTCTAGGACAATAGGCATAATAAGTAAAGTAGACAAGGCAGTTGGAGACCCGAAGATACTTTCCGCTATTCAGGCTCTTCTCTTAAAACAGGGACCACCTAGTACGTCTAATATTCCATAGGTTGCTCTTATGGGCAATATGCTTCTATAGCTTCACCACAAGCAGGATCAGTTGGTGGAAATTCACTGGAAACTGCTTGGAAAGCTAAAACTGAAAGTCTTAAATCTGTACTGACCAGGGCTTACAATGTAAGCTTGGTACAGTAGTATTAGTAGACTCTCTTGCCAAGCAGATTCGTAAAAGAATAAAAGTCAGGCTACCTAATCAACTGTTTGGACTGCAAAGTAAGTCTCAGGTGGTAGGAAGTGAACTAGTAAGATTTGGCGAACAGTTGGTACAGATTGCAAAAAAAACTAGAGCAATTGCTTTGGAGCTTTGTTAAGAATTTGAAGACATGTTCCTTTAACATATTGCCACCGGTGAAGGTGGAGGATGGAAAGTCGTTGCAAGTTTTGAGGGAAATTTTCCAAACAGAATCAAACAGCTTCCATTGGACAAACATTTTGATATTAACAATATGAAAAGGATTGTTCTTGAAGCTGATGATTACCAGCCATATTTAGTATCTCCGGAGAAAGGTCTGAGATCTTTAATAAAAGGAGTGTTGGATCTTGCAAAAGAATCTTCACGGCTTTGTGTGGTGAGGTACATTGTGTATTGATTGATGTTGTTACTGTGGCTGCAAATGCTACACCTGGACTGGGGAGATATCCGTCTTTCAAGCATGAGGTGGTTGCCACTGCATCTGCTGCACTAGATACTTTTAAAAATGAAGCTAAAAAATGGTTGTTGCTTTGGTTGATATGGAACGTGCTTGTGTTCCTCCCTAACATTTCATGTCTAGTTGAAAGGAGGATGGAGAGACAGAGGCATGAGGATGAGCTGAAGAATCGGCCCTCAAAGAAGAATCATAAAGGGGAGCAATCAATGTTAAATAGAGCGCCAAGTCCTCAACCACAACAAACAAATGGATCTTTGAAATCATTGAAAGGGAAAGATGCAAAAGAAAGTTCAACCTTGCAGATTGCTGGTCCTAGTGGACAAATAGCCGCGGGTGTATTTACTATTTCAGTAATGCTTTGAGTCGATAATAACAAGCATAATTCTAATTGTAAAAATGTTATATAAAGATAATATATGCTATATATTTTGAAAGTATTATATAATTTTTGACCACTTTTAAAAATAGCTACATACAAACTATTTTTCTACCACTTAGGCGCCAAATGCACATTTTGAAATAATACTATTTCAATTCCTGGTCGTAAATTTGACCATTTTCTTCAAAAAATAATTGGTGGTATCGAGTTCAATTATAAAATAATTTGGCATTTTAAACTGCTATTATCTTAAGCTGGGACTGTTCAAAATTAAAACATCATTCAAAAATATTGACCGGGGAGTAGGTTAAGATTCAACAATGAACAAATAGTTATAATTTATTATAGAACTACACGTATCAATTATTTATTTGTTAACGGAATTTATGATTTGGTAATTGGTGTAGCGTGTCGCGCTTAAGAACTGTTCATAAATACCATTAAACTTAACATGCTCGATAATACAAATAACAAGCTTCATAGTAAAAACATTTGATCTTTTCATAAAACATTACATTAATATCCCATTTCTTCAATAAATCTAATCCGAAACCTTATTTAACATTTTTTTAGTTCAACTGTATTCTATTTGAGAGTTTTCTTAACCCTTTGTTGTTTAAACCATATTAATTAGTTTATTTGAGCGCTTAGTGGAAATTTCAAGAAAAACCAACCGACCTTTGTTTTGGATAAAGCTGACAAATATGCCGTAAGTCCACTAAACTCTTTGCATTGCTAGCTGTAGGATCACCTAAAGCTTGCTATTACTAAGTTCCTTTGCCATATCCAAAGATTTTTATTATAACATGTAACGTTTTAACCGAATTCGTACATTTTAGATCACTTTTAATAATGTTAATATAAGACGAAACAAGCTGAAATGGTTTGGTAATTGAAGTGGAGGAAAACATATAATAAGTATGGAAAGTGAGATTATATATGCCATGGATTGTTTTTTTGTTGAATGGTTAGTTCTACAGGTCGCTAATAAACCAACGAACCTATTTATCACGTGTGTTAATAATATGAACCGATGCCTGTGTTAAAGCATGTTCTCTTTTACTATTTTATCACTAAAGCTCGGTGCCTTACGTGTATTAAGAATATGTACTTAAAGAGTACAAGTAAATAGTTATAATTATTTTTTTGAATATACTCTAGGACAATAGGCATAATAAGTAAAGTAGACAAGGCAGTTGGAGACCCGAAGATACTTTCCGCTATTCAGGCTCTTCTCTTAAAACAGGGACCACCTAGTACGTCTAATATTCCATAGGTTGCTCTTATGGGCAATATGCTTCTATAGCTTCACCACAAGCAGGATCAGTTGGTGGAAATTCACTGGAAACTGCTTGGAAAGCTAAAACTGAAAGTCTTAAATCTGTACTGACCAGGGCTTACAATGTAAGCTTGGTACAGTAGTATTAGTAGACTCTCTTGCCAAGCAGATTCGTAAAAGAATAAAAGTCAGGCTACCTAATCAACTGTTTGGACTGCAAAGTAAGTCTCAGGTGGTAGGAAGTGAACTAGTAAGATTTGGCGAACAGTTGGTACAGATTGCAAAAAAAACTAGAGCAATTGCTTTGGAGCTTTGTTAAGAATTTGAAGACATGTTCCTTTAACATATTGCCACCGGTGAAGGTGGAGGATGGAAAGTCGTTGCAAGTTTTGAGGGAAATTTTCCAAACAGAATCAAACAGCTTCCATTGGACAAACATTTTGATATTAACAATATGAAAAGGATTGTTCTTGAAGCTGATGATTACCAGCCATATTTAGTATCTCCGGAGAAAGGTCTGAGATCTTTAATAAAAGGAGTGTTGGATCTTGCAAAAGAATCTTCACGGCTTTGTGTGGTGAGGTACATTGTGTATTGATTGATGTTGTTACTGTGGCTGCAAATGCTACACCTGGACTGGGGAGATATCCGTCTTTCAAGCATGAGGTGGTTGCCACTGCATCTGCTGCACTAGATACTTTTAAAAATGAAGCTAAAAAATGGTTGTTGCTTTGGTTGATATGGAACGTGCTTGTGTTCCTCCCTAACATTTCATGTCTAGTTGAAAGGAGGATGGAGAGACAGAGGCATGAGGATGAGCTGAAGAATCGGCCCTCAAAGAAGAATCATAAAGGGGAGCAATCAATGTTAAATAGAGCGCCAAGTCCTCAACCACAACAAACAAATGGATCTTTGAAATCATTGAAAGGGAAAGATGCAAAAGAAAGTTCAACCTTGCAGATTGCTGGTCCTAGTGGACAAATAGCCGCGGGTGTATTTACTATTTCAGTAATGCTTTGAGTCGATAATAACAAGCATAATTCTAATTGTAAAAATGTTATATAAAGATAATATATGCTATATATTTTGAAAGTATTATATAATTTTTGACCACTTTTAAAAATAACTACATACTTAAACTATTTTTCTACCTCTTAGGCGCCAAATGCACATTTTGAAATAATACTATTTCAATTCCTGGTCGTAAATTTGACCATTTTCTTCAAAAAATAATTGGTGTTATCGAGTTTAATTATAAAATAATTTGGCATTTTAAACTGCTATTATCTTAAGCTGGGACTGTTCAAAATTAAAACATCATTTAAAAATATTGACTAGGGAGTAGGTTAGGATTCAACAATGAACAAATAGTTATAATTTATTATAGAACTACACGTATCATTTATTTATTTGTTAACGGAATTTATGATTTGGTAATTGGTGTAGTGTGTCGCGATTAAGAACTCTTCATAAATACCATTAAACTTAACATGCTCGATAATACAAATACAAGCTTCATAGTAAAAACATTTGATCTTTTCGCAAAACATTACATTAGGATCCCATTTCTTAAATAAGTCTAATCCGGAACCTTATTTAACATTTTTCAGTTCAACTGTATTCTATTTGAGAGTTTTCTTAACCCTTTGTTGTTTAAACATTTTAAGCATATTTCCTTAGTTACATTTTGTAAGATAGTAATATCTATGGGCTATCATACACTATATTCCAGGCAGTTGAATACAAAATAGGTAGTAAACAAGAGTAACACATAAAATAGATATTTCACAAAATAACAGATTTCGAGAATCTGTAACTTAGGATTAGCAGCATAATAATACCATAAGGACATGAAAAAATTTCTATAGCATAAAAACTTGACTGTGAAAGAACAAAAAATAGCATACCTTTTTATCAACATGTTGCTTACCAACATTTTGGTAGTCGTATATCCAGCTTGAGTTTCTTACCAACATTTTGGTAGTCGTATATCCAGCTTGAGTTTCTTACCAACATGTTGCTAATGTGTACACAATACTTACGCATAGATGCTCGTCAATGAAACAAAATTTTATTTTTTACACGGTGCAATGATAAAATGCATTAAGTATACATAGAGGATAAAGTTGTAAGATATTTAGTATAAGATAGGATATGGTAAGTTACTCCTAAATTTATATTGCTTGTAAATATGCTATTTTGTATATTATTTTAAACGATAATTCGTGGTCTTGTCATTTTTTAATCACTCGGGCAGTGTTTTCAAGCTTGAACTTTTTCTGCCCGAAGAATACCCAATGGCCGCCCCAAAGGTAAACATATATCAATCTATATTCTTTTATCCTCTGTCCAGTGGAAAGTATTCTTTACATTCTGGTGGTTGAAGTCAACTAGTGTTTTTTGTTAAATGTACCTACAGCATTAGGCAGTTTTGTTTTCACTTACCAAACTGTTAGATATGCTAATTTGTGTTCTATTCACTACTTGATCAGCACATTTGCACTCCTTCATTACTCGCGTAGGATATACAGAGCTCAGTTTATTTCAAACAAGAGTAGTTGTAGTTAATGTACGTCTCTATCATAAAATGCCATCCATCTTCTCCAATATCTCATAGTTTGAAGTAAATGGTTCAAATAGTGATTAATATTTGGTATGGGCAAGTCATGATCAGATCATCATCTAGTTAATTGTTATGAATATGGAGGTGCCTAGAGCTGATTATCTAAAATTAGTCTGGAATTCTTAGCAAATACTTGTCGCTTTATAGTGTACACTTGTGATCAAGTTTATATGCTACATCAATGGGGTTTGCATGTAAGGCTGTCAATGGGTCGGACTGGGTCGAGTTCGGGTCGGATCAAGCCGGGTATGGGTTGATTTTAAATGGGTCGGGTCAACCCGTTTATTAAACAGGTCATAAATAGCTCAATCTGAACCCGACCCGACCCGTGTTACTCGATTATAATCGGGTCGAGTCAGGTGGTAAATGGGTCGGGTCAACCCGTATAAGGTATAAATGGGTTATAAACATGTTGTAAATGAGTTATAAATGGTCCATAATCGGGTTGGGTCAACCTATATAACTATAAGCGGGTCAAATTCGGGTTCACGGATCATAATCGGGTTGGGTCAACCCATATAAGTATAAACGGGTTATAAATGGGTCAAATTCGGGTTCACGGGTCAACCCGAAACCCACCCGTTTATAAACGGGTCAAATCGGGTTGACCCGAAAATAACCCGCCAACTTAACCGGGTCGGGCTAACCTGCTAATTTTTGTGTAATCTTTGGGTCGTGCTAGAAATTGACAGCCCTATTTGCATGCATGTTCACATGTTATTGTAATTTGTGTCTTGTGATCCTTCGGTTGAATTGCCTCTTCATATATGATTCACTTATAACAGATCCGGTTCCTTACTAAAATATATCATCCCAACATTGACCAGGTGAGCTTTTCTTTATCTTTATCAATAGCTTGTTGCATGGAAACATTCTTTGAGAAACTAATATTCTGGCTTGTAGCTTGGAAGAATATGCCTTGACATTCTCAAAGACAAATGGACAGCTTTGCAGATTCAAACAGTATTGCTAAGGTAACATATTAGTTAAGGTCTTCAAACATTATATTTAATTTACTTTAAGGAGGCATTTGTTTGGTTCTTTTTTTATGTATACAACTATATGCACTTTCAATTTGTGGTTGTATTTCATTGGAGAATACCATACTGTCCCCTTGTATACGGTGTCACTAATTGGTGCTTATTAACTAAAAATAATCAACATATCTTCTATAAACACAAGTAGAAATATCGATTCTAATACAACTTTCTACCACTTTTTATTTCTTTTCTTAAACAAGTAATACAAATCAGAAGCATTGTTAAAATCAATATGTGCACAACAATGGTACGCACATGAAATCATCTTATACCTCTGATTGAACTCAAGTCTAGCGCTAGCCTTGCAAATCTTCTCTTTTGATATGTGTTTCTCTTCTTAGTTTCAAATTTCGACCACATAAGTCATGTTGATCTCATGTATAGCATAATCTTCTCAGTTATATATCATAAGGTCTCAGCCTATACATAACATTAAATCTAAATTCGAGATGCGCAACATATTATTTCATTTGATCTCTAACATCTTTAGCATTTCGACAAGCTTTGTGATCACTTGACTTGGTCTATCTTCCCTCATTAACGCTCTTACCAAAAAGTACATATCAATCCAAATCTGATGTTCTCCCTATGCCCAGTTTGATATTTGTGCTAAATAATTGGACGACGTGGTTTTATCCCCATGCTTAATCTTACTTGATTATGTCCAACTTATTTTAGTAAGCTATCCTCAATGATGTGTTCCTAGCCTGGCTGGTTAATTTCCTTGTGTTTAACTAGCCAAATATATCAAGCATCTTTTTTCAATTCTCCTAGTCAATCTAACTTTCCCACGACCTATCTGTATTAGTTGATTATTGCATCTCTATTGTGCTTCAATTATCATCTTTGTTAAATTCTAATTTATATTTAGACAACTCATAATGTGGTTCGACCCTAAATGAATGCACATACCTAAGCTTGATCAGATAGCTTGAGAGTTTCAAATTCACAACATATCTAAGCAATCGACTAATGAAATGTCACATATTCATAGTCTTATGGCTTTGTTCTATTTCAATGGCAGTTATCTATTTTTTAGCTTATAGATTTCCATATACAGTCAATTATTTGCTAATCCTGTGACATCTACTTTTTGGTTAGTTTTATAGTCTTAGACTTCTTTTAGGACTTCTTTTCGGTTAAGTTTTACTTTTTTGTTTTATATTTAAATATGTTCGGACATTCAAAATATAAAAATTAAATAAGTTTATATGATTGGTTTTGTTTGCCCTATAACTACCTTCTCCCTATATATTCCAGAATCGACAAGTATAAGGGTACGATTGGAGCTATAGTCAGGAACAGAGTCAGGAACAGAATCGACAAGTATAATTTTTGTTTGTGGATGTTTCTTAAATATTTTAAGTGATTAATTTATAAAGTTTCTGTTTGAAACCCATGACGTTTGGTATTTGTACATTTCTACATTTATGACTAACATACACATGTATGTGCTTCTTTTTGACAGGTGTTTTATGATGCTTTTGAGGTTGCTACATAATATCATCCTCTTTCTCCTTCAAATCAGTCATGCTTGCATTAATGTATTGTCTATCGAAGTTCATATATCTTTGTTTTAGTATGTATCGTTTTTGTTAGCTACAGGTGTATGTATTGTTACTTTTGGTCATGAATATTTATATGCTTAATACTCTATGTATGAAATATTATGGATATATGTATTTTTATGGTTTGTTTTATGACACCATTTAGTTATGTACATTACAATGTGATAAGTGTGGTTTTTTGAACTGTTATAATATATTAGTTGAAATAAGTATAGTGGAATTGAAAATTGTTAGCTTGAATGTACATGGCAATAAAAAAATGCAATGGAATTTTTTTTATCCCGTTTTAACTATGCTATGAAAAGAAAATTTGTTACAACTTTCATATACTATAGAAGTATGCTTGTGCTATACAAAATATTCTATAAGGATTACCAGTTTTCATAGCAAAAAAAACTGCTATAATAGATAGTAATGAATTTTCTATAGCGTTTCAATACGTAATAAAAGACTAACATAATATTCCACAATGTTTTTAGACGCTATAATAATATGGCATGTCAACATATTATAGCGACTAAATGATATCATAATTGTTAGTATCATAAAACACAACTCCGTGTAGAAATTCTATAGCAAGCTTCAAAATGCTATAGAAAAGTAGTTGTACCGATACGTCTACTCTTAGATGACAACAAAACCTTTGTTAAAAGTCTGTTTTCCATTGCAATTTTGAAACTCTATTGTATCTATCAGACTTATTACCACTTTTTGATCTTTGGCGTTTATAGAAAGCTATAGAAGGTGTTAATAACGGTTTTTAGACGCTATAAAAAGGTCTGTTTGTTATACTGGTAGTTGGAAAATGGTTCTTTTTTTAATCAGAAGGGGAAATTATGTTTTTACATCAATGAAGTTCAAAATAGAAATCAAAGGGTATATGTACTTAAGATGGGAGTAGAAGTATATACACATTTGTAAAGAAATGAGTAAAACAGGAAACCAAGGGGAAAAACTTATGGTGGAATAAATTGTCATATTACTATGTGAAAATCCAAACCCTATATAATATGAAACCTTAATATATATACAAGGGGTAAATTATATTTAAAAGAGGCATAGTCATTTCAGGAATTTTTTCCGTGTTTGAAATTTATATTAATAATTTGTAAAAAGAGGAAAAATCAATCTATCAAGTGATAAGAAAAAACAGAAAATAGGAAATGAAAAGTCATCACCTAGTTGCCATAAAATACTACGCTAGGAACAGAGGGAAAAATATGATTGAAGAATCATGCAAAATCAGTGGAAAAAGTAGAGATGGAAATGAGTTCCTATGTAAATCTAATAAAGTTCTAACTTCACTATTAGTAAGGCTAAAGGCAATATAACTTCTGATAATATAGCCTTCTCTTTGAGAGGGGATAAAGAGTTTGTCAGTGGATGGATATGTACACTTTGGAAATCATTGATATTCTAAAGATTAAAAATGGGTAAAAAATTTGTGTACTGGAAACTGAAGAGTCGGTTGGATATGATTAATCGATGAACTGTGCGAGTGAACAGATCAAAAGATACCGACCTCTTCAGTTGATCGGATCCCTCAGTAATATCCTGGAACACCCCACACCCCTTAGCATACCCAAAAGGACACACTAAAAGGCATGGTGCATTGTAGATATAAGTAAAACTAGCAGAGACTAAGATTCATAGGACAAAAATTAGATAATAATAACAATAATAATAAAACGCAGCGAAAACAATTATAGTATTTTGCTAAAAGTGAAATTCCATAATATAAGATGATAAAAATAAGTCACCAAATACCTAATACATCATATGACAAAACACCCATACAAGTCTCGTGAAATTCAAAAACCCAAAGTATCAAATAATATCAGAGTACAATACATCACTCTCAAAATACCAACTCAGCAAAAGAACTAAAAACTGGAACTGAAGGAAAGAAATACATGATAGAATCTCCAATAAGCCTCCACGAAGCTACGGTCTACTATCCTTGTCCTTGATTGCCTATGGGGGGCAGGAGAAATAGAGGAGTGGGTCAGACTAAAAGTCTGTTGAATGATAGTAATTATTAGAAGCTTTAAGCAAAGTAAAAGTAATAGACTCTACAACAGTTCTAGCATGAATAAGGATAACAAAGGGAGTAGGAAAGAAATAAATTGGAAATAAACACGATTAAATATTGCTCAATTATAAGATAGGTTAATTTTGATTGTTTGCACTTGTCCTTAATTTCCGTTTTGATTAGGCTAATTCCTAATCCTGTAATTAGGATGTAACTCTAATCCTCCCCTTTTTGATCGGTCTGCTACTCTATAGTACCTTTCTATGGACTAGCTGCTATATAACTCCATACGCAGAATGTTCTTGTAGACTAGACAACATATATAGCTCCCTATATAGAAGACATTTATTCACTGTGGACTAGATACTATATATAACTCTTTACACGGAATGTTACTGTGGACCAGACGACATATATAACTACCTACACAGAAGGCAATGGTGTCTACGAAAGACACCCATACTAAGCGCTTTGAACTCATAGCTATTACTGAGCACCCGAATGAAAGTCGCACGTTTAACTACCACTGTACCCATGCTACCTTTTGCTCCACCTATTGGATCTTTTTATTACCTTAAACTCCAGCATAAGCGTGCCCCGCATCTCACTTCAAGCTAATGTGAGATCACCTTGGGTCCATAGAAAATTAGGGAAAATGTTGTTGACACTGGCCCGTCATCCAAACAATATTTAGTTGTGCCCCTTGTCCAAATCCTCCATGATTTGGACTTCTACTAGACCAATTGCTACCATTCTTAGCATAAGCGTGCACTTGTCTAGCTTCAAGCTAACGTGGGACCATCTTTTTTTCTAATAGGGAATTCTATTTGGTATAGGTCCTACTTCATCTTTTCTTATTAACTTAGATAAATTATTTTAAATAAGCCTTTATAATTTATCACTACTATCTTTGCTTATTAATTTATCCTAAGTCTTGAAATAAGCTTTATTTTGTTCTTTTTTCTTATTATAACCTACATTATAATCATGCTTATTACTTAATCCAAGGTCTAAGTGTGAAAATAAGCTTCTTTCATCTTCTACTCATTTTAGTTATAATTCTAAGTTATAACTAGGCCAATCTTTTTAATTCAGTCCAATTAGGCATAATTTCAGTCCAATTCCATTTATATTATAGTCTTTGTAATTTACACCTTATATTCCATTATTTCAGTTTTCTTACAATTTAGTTCATATTCGCATTAATCCTATTCTAATCCATACGTGAAGAAGGAGGAATAAAAGAAAATTGAAAATAGAAGAAAATCCAAAGTGTAGAAAGAAGATGTAAATAACGTAAAAACAACAGTAAATAAATTAAAATACCGTAAATAAACTGTAAATAAACGGAAAAGCTATAATTAACAGAAATAAACTAAAATTACTGAAAAGAATAGCTAAAAGGATATAGACTGAAAATAATTCTAAAAACTGTAAATAAACAACGGAAAATATTATTCCAAAAATCGTAGTAAGACTCAACTATTGAAAACCCTATTATTTTAAACCCTATGGTCCTTAGCTCTTTCTTAGGTCTTTCCAGATCCACTTGAGAGTATAAAAATAATTTTATTAAAAGGACTCTCTCCTTGAAAAATTATTCCTTTTAGGGTCTTTTCTGAAAAGGTGAATCCAAGCGGAGAAAATCTAGAATGAGAAAAAGTGTTAGGCCTGGGATCTTATTTCTAGGGGTAGAAGTGGATCTCAAACCGTTAGATTTGGAGATTGAATACGATGCAACCACGTCATAGGCTGAATATGAGCCATTGGATGGAAGCATGAAGGAACCAGATGAGCCAAAGGAACGAAAATGACGTGTTCGCAGGCTACTAGAACAAAGGAACGAGTCCTTCGTTCATTCACATGAGAAGGGTCAACCGCCCACTATGATAGGTCGACCGGCCGATCGATCTAGGCAGTGGGATGGTCTATCTCTAGGTCGACCTCCCAATATGTGTGTGTGTGTGTATGATTATTTTGTAACTCGTTCATATTAGCTTGGATTTTGATGTTCTATATATGGAAATTGACTAGAAAATTACCACAGACACAATGGTGCAACTCCAGTAGCTCAATTCTTATAATTTCACAAACTTATTTTTCTATTTAGTCAATTAATGAATTAATTATTATGGGTTGAATTTCAGGTTGTTACATTCACCCTTTCTTGATGGATTTCGTCCTTGAAATCTCTAAGGATAAAAGAATGTACTAAATGTTTTCATTCAATTCTATAACCAACTACTCAATCATCAACCATTCATCCATTATCCTCAAGTCTTTCTAATGCAATTTATGATACTTATGCAATTAGTGTAGTGTAAATGTCTCCAACTAATGCAATAGTTAGGTGGTCCTCCGATTCATTGACCTCCTTTTATGCAATCATGTTCGTGCCATGTATTCAAATGAATGTAAAAATTTCCTAACGATAACTAATAATTCTATATGCATGCTACAAACATCATCCAAATGCAACAATCATGTGGTAAACATCCATTTATAGCAACCATAGAAAAAAATTAAAAATGCACACACATCCATATGCATATGCGCTAGTGTCCTAATTAGGTCGATCCCTAAGGACTAATAGTGCCTAGTGTACCTATATGTGTCCATCAGCAAGTGATTGCAAATACTTGCAATCACTAGCATACATCATTCATAACATGTTCTATTAACATGTTTACATCAAATCGTACCATTCATAGGTTACATCCTAAGTTCTACCCTTCCAAAGGATAATAAAGGAAAGAACTTATTCAAAACTAAAGATGGAAAAAGGAAATTCTAAAGCCTATTATCAAAGAGGCATGGATATGAGATATGAATTTTCTCTTAATCAAATTAGTCTTCTTCGAAATCTCTCTAACCATGTCGGGACCATGAAGCAACCCTTCCGTAGACTCCAACCAACATAAAGACGTCTTACACAGCCTTCCTAAAAAGAGCTTCGAAAGGTGCATTCCATTACTAGCTTGAAAACTACTACTATATGAATTCCACTAAAGAAAGATGCTTTTCCCAAGTCCTTCCAAAATCATGAATACTCATTCTCAACTATGCGTGCCTTACTACCTTACCCATTTCACTTTACTGTCTTCTTTAGTCTGCACACAAGAATTAACATTCCTAGGTTCTTGCTAGGGTCCTATATACTTTATGGAAACTCTATTATTAGTTCCAAAAGTAATCACTGTTATTCCCTACATGGTCTCGCACTTTATCCGTTACACTTAGGAAATGATTTCTCTATACTCCATATTTATAAGAGTTTGGTTAGGTGTTTATCGTTCCAAAAACTAAGACTTTTAAATTTTCAGAACATCAAATCCCAAAATCTTTGTCTTTAAAAAGTGTTATTTTTGATTTTCTATTTAATTCCAAAATTCTTGGTTACTTAGCATTATTTCCCAACTTAGAGGGGAAAACATTCAAATTCTAAGTCCAAAACTTATTCCTCGTTTTCTTTTAAAGATCTTTTCAGTTTTTTATAAAAATTTGAATTTTCAGGTTCTACTTTTATTAAGTTTTTAATTTCCAAAAACTTATTCACTTTTTCACCAAACCATTTTCTTTTAAAATATTTTTAAACTATTTTTATGTGTTTCCAAAACATCTTCTTATCATACCTTACGGTCTTATACCTTAACATACTGGAACCACTTAAATGAGAAATTATTAATGCGAAAGTCTTCTATGAACCTTTTTAAAAGAGAATTTCATGTTTATGTGAAATTAAAAGGAACTTATTTATATTTTTCGAAACAGGTTATACAAAATATGGTGCTTTTCATACTTTGTATATCTTTTTCATGTATTCCTTGTAACTTGCATAAAACATTTTTATTGGTTTCATAGCAAATTATACCATTACTCTTTTCATTCAAATAGATTAAAGTATGTTAATTTATATTCTTCCATGCTAATATTTTCTAATATCTGACTTACACATTTTCCATTCAGAAAAACTCATCTTCAAAACTGTTTTAATATTTCCATAACTACAAAAAAGCTTCCTTATACTCATTAAAGATAATAAGTGTACTTTACAAACTTTTTGTTTCTACACTTAGAAATTACCTTTAAAAATATATTTTTATTTGAGTTAAAACGGATGTTGCATAAAACACCGTTTCTACAACCTAAAAAAATACTAGTGTATGGATTCAATTAAATAAATACCTATAAATCTCATATACATATGTAAACATATTTCTCTTAGAAGCCACTTACTATAACAATGGTGTTATAGCCCATGCTCTACTTATTTTTCATGAAAACATTTATTACAACAATAAAAGTTGTAATCTATGTTTTTGATACTTGGTACACTCTAGGTTTTTACATTTAAATACTTTGTTTACTTACAATGAAACTAGTGAGTTATATATACATATACTCTATAATTATTCAAAAAGAATTCCAATTTTTCATTATACAAAAACCAACATAAATTTCATGCCATTCTTCAAAAACCCTATATTTATTTTCTAAAATAAAATATTAACAATGAAAATTTCAATTTCAACGGTTACATTTTTTCAAAATTTTCATTTTATTGCGCTTAGCATAAAGTGGATTTTGTCATTACTAACCTAGGAGTATTTTTTGAAACTAAAGGCTTTTACTCCTATTCCTCTTGTATACTCATATATATTCTAAGGCATCATCGTCAAATCCACTTATCTGAGACAATTATAATTTCTGCAATTATTTAAACATGGACTCTCTTCTTTGCATATCTATTGAATTTTATTGTACATCTCTAACCTTTGCCTATCTCTCTTTGGATTTCCATAATCTGAATCCTAAATGTACAAAACCGTTTCTTAAACTCCCACCATGTATAGACATTCTCTATGCCCTAATAAACCCACTTCAAAAGTGATACTTCAAGAACTCTGTTTTCAGCTGATGAACACGAAGCATACAAAGAACCTCCTTTAGATGAATAACATGCTCTCCCATACTTCTTGAAAAAGGCCAAAATGTTGACCATGAATACCACCACGAACTTTATTTTAGGACATCTCTAAAAACATGGCTCACCAAATCAACAAGATAGGCCGGTGCATTGGTTAGCTCAAAAAGCCTAACCAACCACTCAAAGAATCTGTCATGTGTCATAAATGCGGTTTTATCAATGCTGTCATCAGCGACCCTAAATTGATGAAATCCAATGGCGAGACCAAGCAGAGAAAATACTAAAGAGCCAACTAACTGGTTGAAAAGATCATCTATCATAGAAAGTGGATAATGATCCTTCTTGTTGAGCTTATTTAATTCTCTATAGTCAAAGTAAAGTCAAAGAGAACCACCTACTTTGGTAGCAAAGACGACTGGCACTCCCTATTTCGATATATTTCTTCTTATGAAACCTTTCTCCAAAGCTCATTGATTTGCTTGCTCAATCCCTTCCTTTCCCTTGGCGCTATATACTGTATGGGTAATGCTACTGGCTAGCAAGATAAATCCTGAAGTCAATCTCTCTCTCTTGAGGGGTTGTCCCTTAACCTCCTCAATGATGTCTGGAAAAATCTCCGACGATAGGAACCGTATTTAACTCTGATGACGATGAATCGAGGGAATAAAGAAAGCTCAACATAACTGACCCATACGGGTCGCAAGGAATCTCAAGAATCCTACCGATGCATGTCTCTAGTCTAACGACTCTCCTCTCGCAATCTAATATTGCTCTACATGTTGATAGCCAATCCATTCCCAAAATCATCCCATACCCCGAAAATCCCAAAATATAGGTGTCATTGTCAAATTCTACGCTTAGGATATAAATTTTCAAACCCCAAATCATAGACGAGAGTGTCGATCCTTCTATGGGGTTTGAAACAACAATGGATTCTACTAATAAAAAGATGTCTAAGTGCAAATAATCTACCAAAGAACTAGAGGTGAAAGAGTTTAATGCTCTAGGATCGAAAAAAGTCTGAATAGGAAAATCAGAAATAGAAACCAAATTTTCCTACCTCGATCCAGTCCGCTGCTAGAAGGCGTTACATCCAAAGCTTGAATCTACTCTGCAGGTGCACTCGTTCCCTGCCCCATCTTCTGAGGACAAAACTTACTAAAGTGACTAAGTTGTACACAATTGAAACACCTTCCCTTCATTTCTGCCTTCTTACAGTCTTTTGCGTAATGGCCTGTCATTCTACAACGCTTACGTTTTCCACTTTTCTTCATTCACTTCCATAGCCTCCAACCTAGCTCGTGCCTCCTTGAAATCCTCTATGTCAGAAATCGGTCTGCCTCCTAGACTAGCGAAGTTCTTGCATAGCTTAAAAATCGGTTGGTGTAGGTGGATTAAAGGGATTTCCACCTACTGTTGTTGTATTGGGCGCTTGCGCATACACCTTTGGTACCATAGCTCTACGGAATCAGTCGGCCATACTATGAAAAGAGAAGGAAATTTAGAATGGAAAGAAGGTTAAATTGGACTTTGAGGGGATTTTTATGAAAATTCTTTATACTTGAAAAACTACTTCTATAATAAGACTTTCTTTCTGAAAGATACTTCTAATTTGAAGATATGCTACTCAAAAATAGGTTGCTTTTGAAAAAATACCTTATTTTTGAAACAAATTTTTAGGAATCTTGTAACCTTAGGCTCTGTAACGACCCATAATTTTCGATGTTTAAAATTTGTTGATTTATTAAGATTTTGGTAATTAAATCAGAAATTGATAAAAATTTGTAATTTGTTAATGAATTAATAACGGTAATGAAATATAAGAATGTTAATGAAAGTTGATAATAATTAGTGTAATCCCAATTAATTGAAACAATTATAAGGTTATAATTGATTGTATTTAGTAAATTGGGAAATAAAATTCAATAAATGCAATTAAAATTATGTTAAGGTAAATTAAGATAATATTGAAAATAAAGTCAATTCCATTTATAATATAACAATTGGTTGATAAAAAGAATGGAAAATCAAGATTTATTAATTTATTGGAATTTAAATTTAGTAATTGGATTAATTGCAAATAAATAGAATTAAATATTTAGATATTACGTCAATGGGAAATTAAGATGAAATTTGAAGATTTTAACGTAATAAATCATGAACCAATGTTAGTTGCATGCTTATTGTAATAAAATACTTGAATAACAAGGTTTAAAAGTTAATAAATGGATTTTGGAATTTTAAATTTATAAATTTCTGAATTTTATGAAATTGAAATTAAACACTGAATTTGAGGAATTAATCAATTTTAAATCGACAGTTAAATTTGTTTAAATTAGTGTGAATGATTAAGAAATTTAAAAATGATAAATTTTCAATTATAGAATTGAAATTGAAATTTGATCTTATTAGTTAATTATTAATTTATTTAATTAATGTGAAAATAGCCATTTCGGCCACTGATTCGGATTTCGACGAAACCAGTTTCATCGGAACTGTAACAGTAAATTATTGTAGGATTTCAAGTTTCGTAGCAATCAGACTTATCGTTTGATCGTATGGACTCGAAACGCCTGGAAATCACTTTAATTGAAATCAATTGAAATCAATTTGAAATAACTTAATTTTAGCATAACTTCTTCATATGATGGAATTTGGACTTGAAACCTATTCCATTGATTTCAAAATATTTTAAAACATCTATTTTGATATATGGGTTGACCCATTTTCGTTCTGGAGTCGAAACGGGATTTTTGGGCCATTTATCGTTCAACGGTCCAAACCGATCTGATCCGTTCTTTCTATTGTCAGCCCTACCTATATATATCTGGTTATAAACCCTAGAATCCTTTCTATTTCTAAATTCTATATGTACAATTCTATTTATCCTCCCCATTTCAATGGCAGACAATCAAAGTCTAGATCCAACTGCAAATCAAATTCAAATCCAAAATTTCAAATTCCTCAACAAAATTCGGGAAAATTATATATCGAATATCTCGATAATGCAAATCTGTACCTAGTGTTTGTTTTTGCAAACGATGCTCGAATCAATGGCAAAATTCGGTCAAAGCCTGGAATTTTGAAACCCTAATCAAAATAGGGCTTTTCGATATAGGCTTCAATCGGAGAAATCGAGAAGTGGGTATTGAAGAACTCGTTAGGGTGAGTCGTTTAGTGGTGGTGCAGCCTCAATTGGTGGCTGAGGCGTTAGAATTTGGCCACTTAGGGTTCGTGTGTGGCGGCGGCCGGTAATGGCTTTCGGTGACCCGGCGTGGGGTGTCACGATTGGCCGGAGCTGTGGAGTGCGATGGTGGTAGCGGCTTGGACGATAGGGGCCTACGGCGACATGCAGTGGCAGTCAAAGTGGAATTAGCGTGCGTTCGACTGTGTATAGGAGCGGTTGCGCATAGAAGATGATGATATGGTGAGCGTATGTGATGCATTTTTTTTTGTTTTATTTTAATTTTTGATTTCATATGTTCTAACCAACATAACTTTTACATACAAGGTCCGTTCCATACATTTTGGCATGGGCTAGGACGAATTCTGAGACCGTTCAAATTTTGGATTTAAATTCGAAAAGTGAGTGTTTTAACTCATTCACAACTTTTAAAATTTCTTATGTTTGTTAAATTGACTTATGGTGTGATTAGAAATTTATTTATGATTGTTTGGCATATTTTGAATTATCATCTCAGTTTATTTGAATTTATTAGGATAAAATAGTTATTTAATTTATTATTGAATATAAACTGCCAGGAAATACCTGTTATTTATTATGTGTTCTATATTGATGTTATTGATTGAATTGGATGATGACTGTGATAAATGTTTGATGCCTTATATTGGATGAATGGAGGTTGTATTTTATATCGTTATAAACTGCAAGTTGTATGGATTTTATTTCATTCAGGATTGCGGTTTTGAAATGATATACAACCGTATTTATATTTTAAATTGCAGATTGAAATGATAAATATCTATATCACTTGACCATAGGATAGAAAATTTTATACAGACATCGTGGTCTATAAATAAAAATATTTTGAAATGATTTCTATGGTTTTGTAAAGGAATATATGGTTTCAAACAAATATTGATATTAGATATTATATAAATGTTATTTTATCCTTGACTTTAAGCTATGTATAATTTGTTTAATGTAGAATCTATACTATTATATTATTAGTGGGATGCATTTCGAGCTCACCGAGGCTTGAATTTTGTCAGCTCAACGGCCACGTTTCATATCTTTCTACTTTCCTACCACATCTCCGTTTCCCCCCTTCATCTGTCGGCTACAAACAAAATAGCTAGGGTTTCTTTCGTTCCCTAATTTTCCTTTTCCACTTTTCCAGTCCACAACCTAAATCGATTTTCCTCTGTCCTAAATTGCATTCTCCAATTTTACAACCACATCCACTCAATTGAATTCTGGAACCTATCGTCACCATTTGGTTTCTTCGACCGCTACTCTTCGTTTTGCTTTGATGGCTCCTCTGTTTCCCTGCCGCTGTTTCCAGCGACTACTATGCCCTTTACCGGACTACGTTCAAATTGCCTTTGATTTGCAGTTTGCTGCGAAGATTTGGAACTACCTTCTTTCTACAATTGAATCTGCAAAGGTGTTATTTGTTTTTCTAAGTGGAATTTTAATGTTCGGTTGCTGTTACTCGCGGTAGATTCTCAACGATTTCAAATTATTTTGTAGTTGAACGTTCTGTGTGGCTATGACAAAAATTATCGTAGTAACCGTTTGTTCAATTTATTGTTTTATGAATGGGTTTACATCATTCATATCTAGATTGAAAATGTTACTTCACAACTGTAGATTGAAAAGATACTAAAATTCATTCGCTATGAATTTTCTCCCTTATGTTGTAAGAATTAGGTATTCCTAGATTTTTTTTTAATATTTAGGGGGTAAATATCCCGACAAATGTTTGCCAAAATATTCATGAGAATCATAACCATTCCAAAATGAGTTCTGGGTTTACCTTATTGCTGAGACATGTATCATATCTATCATATGATGCTACATTTTATGGTTACATTTTGTTGCTACTGTTGTCTTGAAGTTAATGTAGGTTTACTTTTTATGCTCACTTTTTTGCTGATGCCATTCAAATCTATATTTTGGTTATACTACGGATGTTGTTTCATTTACTGCACATTTTGGAATAGTTATTTTGCTGTTGTCATGCTACTGAAAACCTTTCTTATGTGTTGTATTTTTGATTATGGGCTCGATTATGTGTGTGTCGTTGGGTTATAAATGATGCATGTTGGTGTAATGTAAATGTGGGAATTGTTGTTGTGTGTGTAACAATGTATGTGGTAGTGCATGTTTATGGTTGACTACATGTATGAGATTTAAAATTGAAAACAGAATGAGAGTTATATACCAGAGTGTGTGTGATTGTGTTTATAGCTTTATTTGCTTGGTGGCCTTGAAAAAATGGTCAAAACATGTGACCTATGGATCTTAACGAAAAAACAATAAAATTTGTAATTTAATAGTGGAAACGAAATTGAAATCCGATAAATCTAATGAAATTTTCCATAATTGACTGCACAAAAGAGCCTTAAATAGAATAAATAATTACAAAGATGCAATTTACTTTTCAACATACGGATTGACGTATGTATATTTTTTTTAAAGAGAGACATGAGTCAAAATTTTCCTTTATTTTGAGTATTTCATTGTGTTTGAGTGTTTCTTCAATTGTGTGGCTGCAACATATTATTTTGGGTATACAAGACCTTTAAATATTATTTAGTTAGAAAAAAACAACGATATTATATCATTGAAATTGTAGAAAATAAACAAAAGGTATGCTAAATATTTGTAGTACTAACCAATTATATACATCGTGTTTTAAAGAGGGAATGTAGCATCAACACTTAATTTAAAAAAAAGATGGAATCATTATCAGCTAATTTTTGGTACTCCTGAATAATTATTCCCTTGATCTATGGATAAGTTGGTTCATAAGAGCTCAGAATCATTCCAATTTAGGTAAAACTATTATCAACGTATTGTTTTCTGTATTATTTTAATGTTTGGTGCTTAGATTTTGTTGGCCTAAATCAAGTGAACTTTTATATTTCTGAGATTATTGTTTTTATTTTGTTATGGTTCATTCTTTATTTTTTTTCACTTAATATATATTCAACCAAAAAATCTTTTGTCATTAGTTATCTATCGGGTAAAAGGTTGATAAATTTTACTTCAATTATAACATATTTACTGCCCTGCTATTTTTCATATGCAGCAAAAACCTTGAATTGTTTCAAATTATGTAGAATTGTCATGATTATTATTGCATTTGAATTGGAATAAACCTTTCCAACTCAATTTTTGCTCCATTTTTTACCCTTTAGATTGGCTTAATTACCATGTCATAACTTTGCAAAGAAATTAGTTTGATTCCCTGAATATTTAGTGTTCTAAAAAAAGCAACAACATAAAATGTGACCAATTGAATGTGATGATATTGCGCATATATTATGTTCATTTATATATGATGCTTATTTTGTTGTACAAGATGCAGGACTTCTTCCAACATATGAGATTATAAATAGAATGTTTATTGATTTGGAAAACATATTTGAACTGAAATTAATATGCTGAGCTATACTCCAACACCAGCCGCTCATGCATTCTCGTGCTTCCTTATATTTTCAAGGTTCATTTTTTTATTTTCTATTTTATTACATCATATTACACCTAAAAATTCTAATGATATAGCCATGATAACTTTCTGCCTATACACAAAGGAAAGGCCAACAACAAACTTTTAACATTTGTTGAGCCTGAAGTATGGACAACTGAAGAGGTGGTTAATAACTAAACTTTGTATTGTTTTTTGGATTCATATCACACATGAAAATTTAGTGTGGAACCCCTCTTTTCTGGTCCAACTGCCTACTTATATTAGTTATAGTGGTATCAATTGTTATGAAATTGATATTAGGCACCACAGTATAGTTACGGTGGGATAGTCACAGTGATAGACCACTTCTTCCTTTGTTCACTTAAATGTTAGCTGAAAAATGCATAAAATTCATAATTATGACTTCTTTTGGGATTAATATTGAAAAGAAAATATTTTCTTCTTTTTTGTAGTTTTGATGTTAACTTCAGCCCCTGTTATGTATTTAATCCTGTCCACGAACTGTAGTTTCTTTAGTCAAAGGTTCTTTTTATATTGATCTGTAAATTTTGAATGAAGTTATTTGTTTAAATTTGGTTGGACTTGGTTAGGAAAAGAAGTATAAACTTCATGTGAACCTTTTGCGTTTTCCAAAAACTATGTATATTATAACATGCAATCCCTAGATATAATGATTTGGGTGGTCCAATATACATCGTAAGATTGATATTCACAACGTATTTGTTCTCTTATTTTCATCATATATTTTTGTAGTCTTTAGAATGATTTTGTCAAAATTTATGATATGAATACTAATTTTCTTTCTAATTGCATGCAGCTTAGCCTTCACGTGTTTGGATCTTTCCCTATGCTTTTCTTTTGCAATGAGATGCCAGCCTTTCTTAATCATGTAGATGTAAGTTGGATACTATAAATTACAAAGTGTGCTTTATTATCATCATACAAATGTAACTAATTTACCAATATGCATTTAATGATATTTGTTGTTCCTTTTGATCCATTTTTTCATCATAGTTCTTACGATATTTTATGCAACTTGCCATTTATTTATAGTACACATTGCATCTTTCTGTTTGTGAATAATGACTGCAACTATATTTTAGATAGGTAAATTACATTTTTTTATCTAATTCAAACTACATCAAGTAAGCTAATCATTTATTTATTCATTATTCATACTAGATCAGAAGTGATGGCCAGAGCACTAATTCACTCAGTTAACCCAATATAAATTAAGAAAAAATATGGATTAGATATCATCAAAAACATTTTTCACATACCTCCATTATATTTAACTTAGTTATGAAGAGAAGTTTGTAGGTATATTTCAAAAACTTAGTTACTAGGTTTGAAAGCTCTTGATATATATGGATTGTTTGGGTTAGTTTGGAAGCAAATATTTAATCTACTTCTATGTGCAGTCCGTTAAATTTCAAGGACAATGTGGACAAAAATCTCTTATGCAACATGGTAAATCTTTTAGCCCTTCCTGTCATGGATTCATGTACAAGTCTATAATCATTTTATCTTTATATGTTAGTTATTTTATCTTTATATGTTAGTTTTGGTTTACATATCATCATGAATCCTTTGAATTATAGAGTGAGAAAATATATTTTTCAAATCTGTTTGGCCCAGTTTAGTTTTCAAAACTTGTATAAAAGTTATTCACAAGGGCATACTTTTTCGGAGAAGGTTAGTTTTAAATTCTAATACTTTAATACAAATTATCTGCGAACCGATCATCCAGATCTAATCAAATAATGGAGATGGTTACTTTCTCATTAGAATGCACTTGACCTTTTCTTTTTTATTATGACACTCCAGACAATAATAGACTTGAAATCAAGTGAAGTAATTCTAATTCCTATACATTATAAATTTGTTTCCTATAGTTGAGATCTTATTTCCAATATAAGAAGTGAAAACTTTTGATAGTTATAAACTTAAAATTAATCAAAGTAACCCTCATTCCTATTTATTAGGAAACAAGGGCTGCTTTGATCGATTTTATGCTTATCACTATCCAAAGCATTTTAGCATCTGTTCTTTTTACTCCTAATGTTTAGCACAGTTTATATTTCAATCTTCCAAATTCAAACAAACAAGGGATGTGGTTATTTTTCCACTAAAATATAGTTATTGGTTTCTCTTACTTTTTTTGTTAAAATACACATTGTTCGCCAATTGGATTGGATTGCACATATTTTCGATCATCTTGGATCCTAGGTGTAAGTTGTTCACTTCCTTTTCGAAGAGGTAATATTTTCAAATAGTTGGATACCTTTTGTTATATTTTGACGATTAACCCAGTATAAAATGTACATATTTTCAAGCTTGGATAGCTTGCCGACGATAGTTGTCAAAAATATATATAAATCAACATTGATAAGTTTTTCTTACGAATAATAGAAGTTCAAACAAAACATTAATGAATATCATTTCAGATAATTAAATATTTCATTGTCTTTATTAACTTTTTTTCAATATTTTGTTGACTTCTATTTAGATAATATTTTACTTTAGCATTTGTTTCGTTACATTGGTTTCGATCTTTAGTGTGTTGATAATGTAGGATATGCCATGGGTTAGGGTTGCAGCCAAGAACTAAATATGTTTTTAACCAGAAAGAAAAGATTTTAGGAAGATATAATGACTTTCAAAGATAGGTACATTGTTATTTTTCATTTGGTCCTTAAGTTTTAAAACTATGAAGTATCGTTACTTTTGACTTCTGAATTTTTAGTACCGCTTTTTTGCAAGTTAATGAAGTTAATGATATATCGACAATGTCAGTTGTAAGTATAAGGATTGGGATAAAAAATGATTTTAATTAAAAATTCACAGTTCAAACTTCAAAGAAACAATTGAGCAACCAAAGTTACATATCCTAGGTAGTTTTTGAATGGTCAGACATTAATCTTATTTTTGTTCGAACTTTCACACAAAAAGAACTTTAGGAACAATTACATGTACAAATCTATTCATCGAAATGATTACCAATTATGTCATATCTCATATATGGATTTTCAACTCTTAATCTTTCTGTCTCTCTCTCTTTCTAAGTCATTCATCTATATATACTGACTTTGATTTTTAGATTTGAGTTATTAGAACCTCCCATTAGATGAATTATTTGCTACCGATTCAATCATAATTAGAATTTCATGGATTAGCATAGAAAACTTGAATTTTTTCTTCAAACATGGTTTATTACAAGGTATCAAGTAGAAAACAATACAAATGATTTCACAACATGTTATACTATAAGCTATTCAACTTCCTATAGTATATTAATTTTTTATTATTATCATGGTTCTACAAATATTATAAACTCATAGTTATGAATCACTATACCGGAAAAAATGTATGCGTGCGTGTGTATGTATTTGTGTATGTTTATGTTTGTGTATTTATGTATATCAGGATGCTCCTTTGACCAAGTTGGTTTTCTTTGTTTAATTCAAATTAAGAAATTTGCTTCAGTTGCTCTACTATGGTACATTCAACAATTATTTCAAACAACCTTGAGCAATATCAATTATATTACACTGTGTAGCAGCTCAATTTTTAAATAACTCCTACTAGATAAATATATTACACCGTGCAACAACTGAAAATTTATGATTTTTTTGAAACTATTTTATTATTTTAGCCCATTTATTTTCAAATTTGCATATATTTTAGTACTTTATCTTTACTTTGACATATCTATTTAAACTTTAATGATTTGTCTTGAAAGTTACCTTTTTCATGTATTATTGCGCACTTGCTTCCGAAATTATACACCCATGTTTATTAAATTGACATGTATGTTTTATATCGTTATTAGCATTTTCTTATACGCACTTGATTTTGTGGATCTTTTTGATCTTTATTCATGCATTTTTGGTACATAATGCTTGAAGTACACAACTCTTGGTATCATTTTCGTTGAAACATAATCTCATCTTTATAATCTGTATATTGATGTTGGAAAAATATGAGATAAGTTTCTATTTACCGCAATGTCATTCCTCTATCTTAACATGAAATTTGTCTTTTCTTAGCATAATTTACAACGTTAACCAAACATTTTTTTATTATTTTATAGTAATTCTTTATTGCAATCCACACTAACTTAGTTTGAATAAAACAAGTGGCTATTAATAACAAAATCATCTTTCTTCCCAAACCAGCTATTCAATGGAGGTACATTCCGCCTTTAAACATTACCATTTATTCCCTTTTTATTGGGTTTAATTTACTTTTTTAACCAAAGTGATCATGTGCCTTTTTTGACTTCCAATTGAGGTAATGCTTCATTTTCTTTCTCTTTTGAAGTCGATTAAAATTACCAAGGGTCATGGATATGTCTTAGAATTCCCTTTATTTTCTATATTTCGTGATATTAAAATTTGTCGATTTAGGTAAATGGTTGATCTCTAATAGATTTGGTAGCTATGTTTTTAAGGTTTGCTTTACATATTATCAGCTAGAAAGAAATATGGAAATCTTCCTCATACTTTTATATATTTATGCAACATTGATAAATACATATTCCCGCATTATATGTTCAGTGATAACTTGATTTTGAATACAACCGAGAAATCATAAGTTGACATTGAGAAAACCGTGTTTAGAGTTTTACAATAATCAATGAATGTGTAATACTCTTTATAAGTTATACAAACAGAACTTAGGCCATATTTATTGAATTTTATTGCAATTATCATTTAACATTGCAAAAAAATCACTTTGCATATCACTGGAAAAATGAGAATGGTTTACCTTCTTGATAATTAGAGTCGATGTTCATTGATGGTAGCTTCTATTGGAAATACATCCCTAAGTTCATAGAACTACATAATGGTTATAACTTTAAATCTTTAATGGCTTTTTCATTTCTACAACTAGATTGCTCATTGATAAAATAATATCCCAGTCTTTTTTTGGTCACTATATCTTTCTATGTTTGCCATATCTAAGGTTTATAGCATATTTCTGTGCATAACACTTTTTATTTTCTTGATCCTGTTAATTAGAAGCTAGACAGAAATAAAAAAATTGATTGTAAGCAACTAATTTGTTTTGACTAATTACTTCATTGGATGTTTATTTAATAGTGTTGTTGTAAAGCTATTGCAACCGTTCACAAGTTTGAGTGTTCAAATAGAATTTTTCATACTTCATGGTGTTTAGGTTTTGCCATTTGGGTGAAATTATCCAACTAAACCTTCTTACCATGTAAGAATGTAATTTAATTATTACTCTGTCCTCATTAAACAATTTATGGACCGATAGGTTTAAAAGGTGACTTTAAAGACCAATGATTTTAGGTTTGAATTAACGAACACCAACAAAAGATCTTGCTTTTGTTAATATTTACTAATGCGCAGTTCTAATTGCTAGCTGTTTGCAAGCCGTATTTGTTTTATTTTCCTCCTTTACTGAAGTGGCTGATTGATCAAAAAGTTTTTGAAATTGTGTATTTACTAAGCAGCAATTGATTATGTGAGATGCACTATGGGACTAACACAACTAAATAAGAAAATTTTGGAATTACTATTTCATATATATGATATTTTGTTAAAACTTAAATTCAAACTGATATATGTTTTTCACTTTTTACCAGTTGTATATATGTAATATTTCGCTTAGGTAATTAATGTCACCAAGAACAAACGATGACACAATTTTTGCAATAAGAAACAAGTTTCTAATATCTGCATTCCTACTGATCTCAATACAACTACTCCATTGCCTAGACAATGCTAATGATGTATGAACCTGTAGCCCATACCATTCATGTACTGAGGTTACTTGGCATGATTACTTACGATAAAATCCAAGTGGTTAGAAATGCTAATAATATACAAAAGTGTGACTAAATAAAGGAATTGATGCGTTACAGTGTCACCAGCAGCAAACACATGAAATACATTGGCAAGCAGTATTGAGGCAATTAAAAGAATGAGGCAGCAGAAAAATGGTTCAGTAGGATTGGAGTACCCAAACCTGATCTGAATTAAGAAACAATGGGATGTTAACACAAAAGGAGAGCTTGGTTGGGATGCAAAAGCAAGATGCACACGTCTGAAGCAATGAATGGCTAGCAAGAAAGCATATTGGAGAAGTAACATCTGGAGCAAGTAGCATCTTAAGCAATGCAGAAATATGCTGAAACCAATGGGAGTATGCATAGAAGAACAATCAAGTGGAAGCATACATCTTGGACTATTTATTATGGAAAACTAGAGATAACAGTGGCTTATGTTGTCCAAGTTTTGGAAATAATGTAATAAAGAAGCATACTACAGTAGATGTTGAGTCAAGTTGCAAAAAACAAAACGAGGACAAGAGTGACCTAAAAAGGTAGGTGCTACTACCATTAGAAGTGAGATAATGAAAATACGTTCCTTTAATATTTATTGTACTCATAATGCTTTAACATTAGTTACTACAAGTTTATTATATATTCAAATAAGCAATCATTATTTAGTCAGTTCCCCAAGGTTGTCTATGTTTTACAAGTGTCGATAACTCCATGACTTACAAATTAATAGCAAGTTCACAATTAATGATGGCTCACGGTGTATTTTTTATAGTGTTTCCCAGAATTGAGGAGATCGTGAGACATAGTTCTTTCCTTGCTTTTAATTAAATATTTTATTTATAAATATAGAGATTTGTATGGGACATTTGTTCTTGGTTTACTAATTTCATGTGTTTAAGTTATTTGATTGTTTTACTATATTGCATGCAACTTAGTACAGATTTTAAGATGGGTTCATTCTATTTTTTAAACTAAAAGCTTATATAGTTAATAATTACGTGAGTAGCCATAAGCTATTGTACTGTACACATTCCAATGAGTTATATTATGGCCATTCATGTATTTTGCCTTCGGTTTTTTTAGACTTTACTATTATTCAAGTCCATTTTATGCCATGCATAAGAGATTATTTATTATCTTTATCATATATAGTATATCAATTTTGTGTTTGAAGTCCCAATCCTAAACTAGAGTGGAAAATCGAGTTGTTTTATAAACCTTATTTTGCAATTCAATTTATTGAAGCAAAAAAGTAAAGCACAATGAATTAGAAGCTTCTCAGATAAAATTAGTCTAAACTAACTTTTTTATGCTACTACGTATGAAAGGAAATACATTTTGGATTTAAGTTTTACACGGTTTAATTATTTCATACATCTTGATTAACTGCTCATTAATTATATTGTTAAACCATAGGGACTGCAAGAATGTTTATTATTTAAATATGATTAATTTACTTATTCATTCCTATGATGTAAAAAGTAATGCTTAAGATATACATAATGTATAGATAATATACAAAATAGTCTATTTACCTTCTACATTAAAAGAACATTTCGAATGAAAGTATGTCAAAGTCCCGTGTGCGTAGCACGGGTTCACACTAGTAAGCTTAATAATAAGTTTGATTTTATTGAAGATAATACAGTTAAATATTTAAATTATATTTTAATGTAGAGTTTATAATGATTTAAATGAAATAAGGTTGGAAGATAATTTGAGATTTATTTGAAACTGAATTTATTCAAGAATTAAAGTCAGATAAATTTGATGTGAAATTTAGTAAATTTGAAATTTTAGAAGGTATGATTTTTATAACTTGATTTTTGGTTAAAGGTGAATTAAATGAATATTTCAAGTATAAATAAATTGAAGGAAATATTTAGTTATTTGTAATTTGAGTTTTATTTAAATGATAATAGATTTATTACGTAAATTATTTCAAAAATAAATAATAGAAAATTTAATTATTGGATCATAATTACCAAACTTAGTTTTGAAATGGTTGAATGCTTAAATTTTGAAGTATATTGAATTTGAAATGGTTCATTCTGTGGACCAAATCTCTCTGAAATCGATACAAATTTGGAGTAGTTTATTTGGAAACTGAATTGAATTGAAATTTATGATTTGGGATTTGGTTAAATTTAAAATTTAAAAACTCGAGTTGTTTTGGAATTGATTTGTGGAAGTAAAGAAGATATTTTATTTTATATAAAGTATTTTAATATTTAAACCACATAAGTGGTGGAAGTTATGAGTTTCAAGGTATTATAAGTTGAAAATGTATATTTCAAGTGTTTTGATTTTGAAATGTTATAACTTTGAAAGTGTTGTGATTTTAGAAAAGGGTATATTTGAAATGAAAATGATACCGTACTAATTTGGTTTAAAAGGGCAATGATATTTGATTTTAAAGTATAAACTATTTTGAAAATGACCGCGTGTTATAATAACGATTGGTTGTTAAAGAGACCGGGATCGGAAGTTGTCATACTCTCTGCCAACTCCGAAAACCAATTTAACAACCGTGTGCGCGATAGAGATTCCAGAATGAAGTAGAATGGTGGCGACGTTCTATTAAGGTATATACGTGGACCCGACTCTCCTCAGTTGGCATAAGGTGGCTAAAACAGGAGCGATTTTCAGGCCAAGGAGGTAGCCCCTCTTATCGGACACACTCCTTCGATATTATACTCTGACTTTTAGATTGATTCGGTGGCCAGTTTTGATTTTTTATTTTAGGGGTGTGGCTCGAGGTGGGCGGTAGTAGCTGCTACGTGTTACCCCCAGCCCAGATGCGTAATTGGTATATCTACCCTGGCATTGCCTTGTGCGCCGTGTCACCTACCCTATCACGCCTTGTACGAGTTTGGTTTTCTTCCGTAGCCTGTGTGATATCCTCTGGTGGCTTCCCGATCAGGAGGAACCATGATACTGGATGGACTACTGGGACTATTACGTGGTAAGGGCTATATGGGTAACCCCATAACGCTATTTAAAAGTAAGTTTATTTTACTATAGACATTATTTTAATAGCGAAATATTACAACATAGTAAATAGTTTAACGGATCCTTAGGAGATGTAAATCCCGAACATCTCTTAAGTTGCTGCACTCATGTTAGACACTGGATAGGAGATGTCAAATCCCGTAAACATCTCCGACGCCGTTTACACTCATATTTTACTTGATTTAACTTACATAAGTTCTTTTAGCTCTGACTCGAGTGTTTTGTCTTCTCAATTCGCTCGGGTCGGTCTGAGCATTTCAGGATTCGAAGACTTTATCTTTGGAAGATGAAGACGAAGATTTGTATTACTATTATTTATTATATTCCACTGCATCACATTATTTTGCTGCATTGTTATCTTTTATTCTCTGATATGTGTAACTTTGATATGTGTTGTATAAGTATAATCAAATGTTTTGTAAAAACAGCTTCATGAACTGCTATTTGATTATTATATTTTGTCATTCCGCTGCAAGATTCTGTTTTGCTTTTCTTCTTTCCCTGCTTTTTCTTATTCACCCCAATAAAAATCCGCCCTTTTGTATGGTTTAAGTCTGAAGTGTGTGGTTTATCGTCGATTTAAAGCGTATAAAAAGGCTGGATGTTACAGGCTCTGATACCAAATGAAACACCCTACACCCCTTAGTATACCCAAAAGGACACACTGAAAGGCATTTGTAGGTATAAATAAAACTAGCAAAGACTAATATTCACAAGACAAAAATTAGATAATAACAACAATAAAAATACTAATAATGCAGCAGAAACAATTATAGTGTGTTAAAAATCAAATTCCATAATATAAAATGATAAAAATAAGTCACCAAATACCCAATGCATCATATGATAAAATACCCATACAAGTCTCGTGAAATCAAAAAACCCAAAGTGTCAAATAATATCAATACATCCCTCTCAAAATACCAGCTCAGCAAAAGAACTAAAAGCTGGAACTGAAGGAAAGAAATACATGGTAGAACCTCTAATGAGCCTCTATGAAGCCGCGTTCTACTATTCTTGCCCCTGATTGCCTATGGGGAGAAAGGGGAAATAGAGGAGTGGGTCAGACTAAGAGTCTGGTGAATGATAGTAATTATTAGAATGTTTAAGCAAAATAAAAGTAATAGACTCTACAACAGTTCTAACCTGAATAAGGATAACAAAGGGAGTAAGAAAGAAATAAACTGGAAATAAGTATGATTAAATATTGCTCAATTTATAAGATAGGCTAATTTTGATGTTTGCACTTCTCCTTGATTTCCGGTTTGATTAGGATGAACTCCTAATCCTATAATTAGGATGTAACACTAATCCTACCCTTTTTGATCGGCCTGCTACTCTATATTACCTTCTATAGACCAGTTGCTATATAAGTCCCTGCATAGAATGTTGATGTAGACCAGATGGCATATATAGCTTCCTACACAGAAGGGATTTATTTACTGTGGAGAGATACTATACATAACTCCCTACACAGAATGTTACTATGGACCAGATCACATATATGGCTCCTTACACAGAAGGCAATGGTGTGTACGAAAGACACCCATGCGAAGCGCTTGGAACTCATAGCTATTACCAAGCATTCGAATGTAAGTCGCATGTGTAACTACCACCATGCCTATCCTACCTTTTGATCCACCTATTGGGTCTTCTTATTCCCTCAAACTCCAGCATAACCATGCCCCTTATCTCACTTCAGGCTAATGTGAGATCACCGTGTGTCTATAGAAAATAGGGAAAATTCTGTTGGTACTAGCCTGTCATCCAAACAATATCTGTTGCGCCCCTTGTCCAAATCCCCTGTGAATTGGACTTCTACTTGACCAAGTACTACAATTCTTAGCATAAGCGTGCCCTGTCTCACTTCAGGCTAATGTGGGACCAACGTTTTGTCTAATAAGGAATGCAATTTGGTACAAGCCCTACTTTCATCTTTGCTTATTAACTTAGATAAATTATTTTAAATAAGCCGTTACGGTTTATCCCAACTATCTTTGCTTATTAATTTATCCTGAGTCTTGAAATAAGCCTAATTCTGTTCTTTTTTCTTATTATAACCTGCGTTATAATCATGCTTATTACTTAACCCACGGTGTAAGTATGAAAATAAGCTTCTTTCATCTTTTACTCTTTTTAGTTATAATTCTAAGTTATACTAGGCCAATCATTTTAATTTAGTCCAATTAACGTCATAATTAGGCATAATTTCAGTCAAATTAGGCATTATTTCAGTCCAATTCCATTTATATTACAGTCTTTGTAATTTACATCTTATATTCTCAGTTTTCTTACAGTTTAGTCCATATTTGCGTTAATCCTATTCTAATCCATATGCGAAGAAGAAGAAGGAATAAAAGAAAACTGAAAATAGAAGAAAATCCAAAATATAGAAGAAGATGTAAATAACGTATAAATAACAGTAAATAAACTAAAATATTGTTAATAAACAAAAATTTTATAATTAACAGAATTAAACTAAAATTATTAAAAAGAATAGCTAAAAGGAAATAGACTGAAAATAATTCTAAAAACTGTAAATAAACTATGGAAAAGATTATTCCAAAAATCATAGTAAGACTACAACTATTGGAAACCCTATTATTTTAACTCACTTAAAGAAATCTTTAAAATAATTACAATCACTCATCTATGGTCCTTAGCTCTTCCTTAGGTCTTCCCAGATCCACTTAAGGGTATAAAAATATTTTTATTAAAAGGATTCTCTCCTTGGAAAATTATTCCTTTTAGGGTCCTTCCTGAAAAGGTGAACCCAAGCGGAGAAAATATAGAATGAGAAAAAGTGTTGGGCATAAGGTCTTATTTATAGGGGTAGAAGTGGATCTCAGACCGTTGGATTTAAAGATTGAATAGACTGCAACCATGTCATAGGCTGAATAGGAGCCATCAGATGGAAGCACGAAGGGACCAGATGAGACAAAGGAATGAAAATGACGTGTTCGCTAGCTACTAGAACGAAGAAACGAATGATTCGTTCATTCAATTGAGGCGGGTCGACTGGAGGGTTGATCGCCCACTATGCCATGTCGACCAGCCGATCACCTAGGCAGTGGGATGGTCGACCTCTCCATGTATATATGTACACATAATTATATATATTCGAGTTCTTGATTATTTTATAACTCATTTATATTAGCTCGTATTCTGATGCTCTATATATGGAAATTGACCAGAAAATTACCACGGACACAATGGTGCAACTCCCATGGCTCAATTCTGATAATTTCATAAACTTATTTTATTATTAGTTTATTAATGAATTACCTACGGGTTAAATTTTGGGTTGTTACATATCTAGATCTACGTAAACAATGTTGCAGTTGTTGGGCTCAAGCTTGGCTTACCTGTAAGTAATGGCACAGTCAAGGCTGCTAATAAAAGATGTATAATACAAAGTATAATGGGATATGTATCTATAGGAAACATACCTTGGTAATTCTTCATGGTCATCGAGGTAAGGATAATTGTTTTACTGTTGTCATCGATAGCTGAGTCAGCTATCAAGGAGGCATTGTTGCCCCCACATTGTAGCCGCAATGCCAGTACCACTACAAAAAACATAAATTGATGTTTAGTGAACAATAGGGTAAAGTTCTAGTTAAATAGTTGTGAAAAAAGCACTAATAGAAAGGAAAACGATATCAACGAAGATATAAGATAAGTTCGCGCTTAGGAGCCACTAAACCATTCTTGGTGGATTGACTGACGACCTCATCAACTTGATGCAAGACCCCAATGACAACTGAAGTGAAAGGGATGAAGCATGCTAACCTGTTAGGTATTTAATCGTATCAGTTCAATTAACTATCGATCGTTAGTCAGCAAAGGAAAACTTATGCGTAGATATCTTGTCATCATGGTTTTCAACTTCGAAGACCATTGTCAGAGCAATGAAGTCGGTCTTGATTGATTTGTGGACTGGAAGATACTTGTCCCTGGCAGGGGCGACGTTGAATTCACCTATGTCGTAGACCAACCCCTCCCGTAGCTTATCAAGGAACAATGGCATGAAACATGGTCCTACCGCTGCATGTATTTCTCCACCCTATAGTAAGATCATGCATTAGGACAAAACAATTTGTAAATTAATATTTTGTAGGAAAAGTAGCAGACTGAGATATTGCAAGTATTAAACACTTTTTATACAAATAGATACATAGTAAAGTAACTCATTTTTACATTAATATGTGCATAGTTTTAGCCCAAAAAATTTGTATCTACAATTTATCCTTAGGCGATAGTATGTAGAGTTAAAAATTTTGTATGGTATATATCTACCGATCAATTTTATCAATTTTAATATGGATGTCATAAATCTGGATTTTGTTTAACATTGATGCTATTTTTTTCCTAAGGTGCATGCGACTACTATTTTTTGATATTATTTAATTCAGGAGCTAATAATTATTTGTAGAAACCTAATTTTTTTAGCTTAAGGCTAAAACTGTGTTAGATATACACAGATCTTTGAGCAAATAAATTTCCGTTTTACAATTTTTAGTTTTAAAACTTTGCATGGCTTTGTTTATGATTTTAGAAGTATTCTGTTAAGGACTAAAAATGACGCAGGGAAAGAGACTTACTCTATAACTTTCATATACCATTATATGCCAAAAAATACTAACAATAGCTTGAAATTTTAAACTTAAGGGTATTTTTTAGGGGGGACAGAATGCATCCATTTTGCAGGTGGATGACATGGGGAAATATTTTAAAGAGGTGATCATCAGCCGCATAAGATTCTTTTTTTTTTCCTTCTAATGTCGTTGTAGTGAAAAAGCTACCAAATATTTATATACTTTATCTACATTGAGTAAAGTAAATGTCTTTAGAAAAGGTGATGGAAACAAATAGTCTGAAGTTTTGTAAAACATTTTCTAAATTGGTAACTTATATTCATATTAAAAGAATTTTCTAAATTGAATTACAATGTCATATTGAAATTTTTTAAAGCAGGACACCTTGTAGACATCACAAATTTAACCGATTTTAATAAGACCTTCCGACATGATCTGACATCAAATTAGTTGGTGAACATGGAAGGGTTAAATTCGTAGACTGTATTTGTTTATATAGAACTTATAATCAAACAAACAGTGGTTAACCAAACACAACTTAAATCAATATAACAGTTACATACCTAGTTATCTAGCAGCTGCATGTTCAATCCAAAAAGATCGTTGCTTTTTAGGTTTATGCAGTCCCATAGCCTGGCAACGTGAACTTGGATTGTTGCTATAACACTGTCAACTGTAAGTGATTCTATAGGTGAATGTACATTATCCATGATGGAAAAGGTCAAGGAAAGAGGATGTTAGCAATGATTTGGCTAAGTAATATTTGGTTGGTAGGTTATATAGGAATGTAGAAGTAATAATTGGTGACCATTGGTAATCCTTTGAAATAAATGAAACGCGGTTTAAATTAAATGTAAACTGTTCATTTTCATTTTATACTATTGTATGTCTGTTGTTGTCTAGTTTACCGACTAAGAATATAAACAGGCAATAATATAAAGTATGTTGGCACCCACTGTAATTTTGAAAGGCTAGAAGTCAAAAGGGAAAACTTTGGAAAATACAATAATTTTTTTGGAGTGATTTAGATATGTAGAAAGAAATAAATTATAGAATCAAGTTAGCTACAACGAAATTGCACTGAAATTGATTTTTATTGAATTATACAACCATCTAAGCATATAATTAAAAACAATAGTTGTATGGGGAAAAAGACAGATTTGAATTAAGTAAAGCAAGAACGATATCATATTATGAACCAATCTTTCAAAGAATTTAAGCTTATAGTCAAAGCCTGATCTCCTTTCATGTTAGTCCATGCAGTCCATTTTCAGTTAATTGATATTGGTGCTAATGGAAATTATAATACGTATATGTTGTTATAGTATAGAACAATGCTTTCATGATTGAATCTGGTAAAATAAAATTTTCTAAATTCATATGGTTAATACTTGCTAGAGTAATTTAATATAAAAACTATTCTAATTCATTAGGTTAATAATTGCTAGAGTAATTTGATGTAGAAGCATCAATGGATAGAAGTTCTATCGAAGTACAGATAATTAATTAAAAAAATTATTAAATGAAAAGCTAAACTTGAGTTCGTATGAAGTCTTAAATATTTCGATAATAGTAGACATGTATGACATGTAGTTCTATTAGCTTATTATTGTTGTAATATTATAAAGTGTGAATATGCTATATAATGTTTGTTTTATTGTGTTTAGTCGCACATCATGGGATATGTCTGTAGCGACCCACAGTTCTGTACCCCTTGAGTTGATAATAATTCTTTCTCGTTTAACCCAAAGTGTACTAAAGAGCGAATAACAAGGGTAAAATAAGAAGAAAGAGGTAGAAGAAGAAGATAAAACTACTTCAGAGTCTCACAATCGCAGCAGAACAAAATAAAATATATAACAACAGCTTTAAATACAAAGAAATCTTTACTATTATATATACGTACCATTATAGTGTACAACAATCATCCATCACTTTGGACAGATTATTATCTGTCCTTACAGCGGAAATAATAATAACCAAGTACGAGAGATATGTCTCTGTCATCCAGCTCGCCTCTTGAGCTCCATAGCATATTATCCTAGATCTGTTAAACTCGGTCAGACCTAAGCATCATACTAAAACAACACCCAAGTCAGTTTGGAAAACCAGTGTGAGAAAATCACACCCAATTGGAATATTATATTTTCGAAAATCCTTTGGAAACAAAGGTATCTCGTAAGACCACGCCACGAATAAATATGTCGGGTTTTTACCTTATGATAACCAAAACATTTTTTTATCAAATCTGTCTAATATTATAATAGTGTCTATAGAAAGTAAAATAGAATCTAGCTGAAATGCTTGCATCTCACATTCCAGTAATAGTTGGGCACAATCAAAACCGTGCATGTGCTTATTGGAGATTGGATTCCATACAATGGCAGGGCTACTAGGGTACCGTCCGTCACAGCACCTGGTCTACATCAAAGTACCAAGGAGCACTCCTGATCCCCTACAACACAAGAACAGAGCTACCCCTTACCGGATAGACCGAATAAGATCATCCCGCAATTGGAATCAACCGTCGCCCACTAAGCCGAATAAAAAGGGACATCTAGACAGGGATGACCTTACTCTAATTGGGTGCTGCCCATTTAGCCTTGATGCATGTAACAACTAATAATTTTAATAAATATTTTAATTTTATTTTATTTGAAAACTTTGATTTTTAAATCATTTAAAATTGAAATTTTGGATTTTGTTTATAATTAATTTCCCAAATATAATAAAATGAAGATTTTCTGAAAATTTTATATTTTGATCAACCGTGGTCAAACATTGACTTTCAGTTGAAATTTTTAAATTTGAATTTTAAATTTCTAATCTTTTTCTTTGAAGCGAATTTGATTCTGATATCGGTTATGCTTTTCGTTTCGTCAAATTCTGTTTTATACTTTTAAATCTGATAAATTTCAGCGTTTTACACGTGATTATTTTCAGGATTTTTCTATTTATATTCTATTCTATATTTTCTACTTCATTTCTATTTTATATTTTATTTTCTTTTTACTATTTTGTTTGGACTTTTATTTGATTTTTATTTGGATTTTTGGGCTTGGAAATGCTAAAAGACTTAAGTTCTTTTCTTTAATAAAGTGTGACTTTTCCTATGCCTAGCCGTTCAAAACTCCTCTCTATTACTCTAGCTGTTCATTCTCTTCTTAATTCATGTACAAAATTATTTCTCATCTCCATCTCTTCTCATTTCATTTCCTGACTAAAATTTTTTTTACAGTAAGTTTCCATTTCTTTTCTCCTTTCTTTTTCTTTCTCTTTTATTTCATGCATAGCTCGACCATCTCATGTTCCTAGCCGACCACATCTCCTCCTCTACACCACTCACGCTCGACCTCTACCACCTCCTCACCTCCCCCTAGCTTTGCCGTGAACCATGATCCAAAAACCCATCACCAAAACTTGATTACAAACCCTAGCCAAACCCCTCTTCCCTTAGCCTCGGCCACTACCTATGCCAACACCACCTCCTTTGCGTTGCTCCAGGTCATACCCTCTGGGTGATGATCTGACCTGATCGATGTCTAGCACCATGGCCAAGCCATGTAACCATAGGCTGAACCCATGTAGCCACAAGGCCGAACCATACTCCTTCTGATCCTTGCCTTTTTGCCTTCTACATGAATTTTGGTTGCAACCCTTCATATTCTAAGCCTAGCCTTGCCTTGTACTTGCCATGGCCAAGCATATGTGTCTTTGATCTAGTCATTGTCGAGTATGTTTTGATGATGGCTAGCCTATTTATAAAGTGGCTGAGCCCACTTGTTGGGTCAAGCCAATATTTGCTCCATTTTGAATCATATTTGTACATTGATTTGATTTATAATATTGTGTTGAAGTATATACTTGTGTAAGTTTATATTTATTTATTTACAAGATTTGAATCTTGGATCTCCAACCAGTCAAATATAATTCGTGCTTTGTCATGCTTTTCGGAGTTCAGTTGTGTGGCTTGAATTGTTATCCCCCGCTTTAGAAGGTTAGTTTATCACTCTTGACATTCATACTTATATAATTGTGAAACTATGGCATGTGAATTGTAGATGATGATATAATAGCAATTTATATATGCCTGTGATATGATATTTCATTATGTTGTAATCTGATATAAATTGTTACATCGCCTGATATGATATGTCCTGTTATACTGTTATTTTATTTCTGCTTCTCACTGCAAGTTCCCTGTTAGTGTAGAATCACTGTAGGTTGAAATGATATATACCCAAATAGACATTAGAATAAGGAAAAATCATTATGAGATGAAATGATATGCTCAAGCAATTTTTATTTTATTTTTTTTCACTTGGGATTGCGGGTTTGAAATGATAGTACACAGATTTTTATTTTTAAATTACGGATTGAAATGATACATATCTGTATCACTTGACCAAGATTAGAAAATTATATATAGACTAATGGTTAATTTTAAATAATTTTTGAAAATTGTTAACTATTTTTGAAATTTAAAAATATGAAATTTTAACTTAAATTGGATTTAAATGATTTAAATAAATGTTATAGTGATTTTCTATAAGTTAAAAATGTATAAGTAAATAAATGGTTTAAAATGTAACTTAAAATATGAGTTAACTTGATAATTGAAAATTTAGTTTTCAAATGAAAATTTAAGCTTAACTTAGTAATAAGAATATTTTATTTATGAAATGGGTATTTTTAAAATAAAGTATTAAGTTATTTGTTAGGATAAAAAGTTAAGTAAAATAATGTACTTTTGACTTAATAAATTAATTATAGTTTAATTTGGATATTTTATTTATAAAATTTATTTTATTTAATCGCAAGTCAAATGATATCCAAATAAATATTTTAGAGACGTGAGATATGTTTTATAAGTTAAAAATGGTGAAAATTGTTGTAATGTTTCTGAAATGTTGTAATAAATCTTAGTTTTGTATTGGCAGCATTTCCAAAAATGTTGTGGTTCTAAGGTAGCATTTTCTAAGTGCTACCATTTATGGAAATGTACTGTTTTTTGAAATACCACTATTTCTACAGTAACGTTTTCTAAGTGCTTTTTTTTCTGAAAAGACAATATCAGTAATGTTTTCTAAGTGCTGCTGTTTCTGGAAAAACAATATTTCTGAAATACTAGTATATTTACAGTAACGTTTTCTAAGTGCTGTTGTTTCCGAAAAGATAATATTTCTATGTATTACCACATTTTTCAAGTGCTACGAATGCTATGGTACAGTGTGTTTTTTTGAAATTTTTATAATTGAATGAATTTAGAAGTGTTACAACTTTGGAAATGAATATTAATTTGATAGATCTTGACATTGAATTTAAATGGTTTAATGAATATGTTTTGGTTTGAAATATAAATCATTTTGAAATTTATAACCACGGGTAACAATAACGTTTGGTTATTAAAGAGACTGGGAACGAAAGTTGTCATGCTCTTTGCCAACTTCGAAAACCACTTTAATAACCGTGTACGCTGTGGAGATTCCAGAATGAAGTAGGATGGTGGCGACGTTCTATTGAGGTATATACGTGGACCCGATCCCATGAGTTGGCCTAAGGTGGCTAAAACAGGAGCGGTTCTCGGGCAAATGAGGTAGCTTCTCTTATCGGAGACACTTCTTCATATGCCATTCTATTACTTTGTGATGGATATGGTGCGCACCTTTGATTTTTTTTGGGAGTATGGCCTGAGGTGGGCGGTGGCTGCGGCTATGTGTTACCACCAGCCTGGATGCGTAATTGGTATATCTACCCTGGCATTGTCTAGTTGTGTCATGTCATCTACCCTAGCGCGCCTTTTACGAGTTTTGATTTGTGTCGTACCTATGGAGTATTTATTGTAGCCTATCGATCTTGAGGTATGACGGTACTGTATAGACTATTGACACTATTTATGTGTTAAGGGGGAAAATGTAAAGCCTTAACGCTATTTTAAAGTAAGTTTATTTTGCTTTAGACATTATTATAATAGCGTATATTACTACATAGTAAATAATTTAAGAATCCTAAAAGGATGGACGGTCCCAAGCATCCTTTAAGTTACTTGTGTATTTCTGTTACTGTTCACTTGAGTTGGTTTACATTGTATAAGTATGTATGTCTCGACTCGAGTGTTTTGTGTTTTTCTTTACGCTCGGGTCAGCCTGAGTATCAGCCTTGGATTTCACCTTCTAGAGCTAAAGGATTTGATGGAGATTACCTGTCTATATAGTTGTTATCTATTTCCATTTAATATTTTTTTATTCAGCTTATGTATTAGTGGACATTTATGTATTTGGGATTTCTATTGTATATGCTTTTCAGACTCTGGACTTTGTACTTGTTTTGTGACTCTGTGTTGTAATAGCTTCATGAACTACTATGGTTATTTTATTTTCACTGCAAGTTATTCTGATTTATCTGTGTCTGTGATCCTATGGTTGGTTTTATTTGCTCCAAATTATATTACAATCTATTATTTTGAATTATACAAGTCCGACATGTGTAGTTTTATTGTCGATTTGAACGGTCTAAAATAGTGGTTCGTTACATTTGGTATCAGAGCTTTGCTTTTAGGCAAACCTTAGCCTGCGAAGCAAAAACTCATTAGAGATAGGGCAGAAATATCCTTGAACGAGTGAAATCAATCTTAGAATTTCTTTGTGAGAGAACTTATTTTAAAGTATAAAATGATTTTCAAATGGTTTTAAAAGGATTTTCATAGATTATTTTGATATAAACTTTTCTTGTTTTGAAAATCAATTTTCTAGACTTTTACCGTTTCCTTATCCACCTTGTTAATTAAATTCCTTAAGTAGGATTTCTCTTCCGGTTGAACCTTTTCTTTTGTTTCCAAATTGTCCCACTCAGCAAAAGGCCAAGCCTTGTGGTATTTTGCTGTTACCTTTGCTCGTGCTTCTAGTGTTACCCAAGGTACTCTTATGAGCACCTTTTCTCTGTTTAATTTTCTAGTTCGTGTTCTATTTGACACTGGAGATTCCCATAGTTTTATTTCTGTGGATCTTTGTGATAAGTTTGTGCATCTTCTTTCGCCCAAGTCGGCGCATGTACCTTTGTGTGTTTCAAATCCTATTGGTGGTCCTGCGAACCTTAGTAGTAATTATAGAAGGGTGAAGCTCTTCTATTCTAGCTACCGGTTTTCTGGTGATTTCTATGTTCTGGGTTTTGATGCTTTTGATCTATTGCTTGAAGGTGATTGGATGAAGAGGCAAGAAGTCGTCATCTCTTGAAAAACCCAAACTGTCTCCCTTGTTGGTGACAAGGGTGATTCTTTGGTGATTCAGTGTTGTTTTCATCTTGGTTTTGCTGGCAGTTTATTTATTCTCTGGATTCTGCTCCTGGTGATCTTGATTCGACTCATGTGGTCAAACTATACCCGATGTATTTGGTGAAGTCAATTCTTTACCTCCTAAGCGGGAAATTAATTTCCGTATTGATCTTATTCCTAGAGCTTGACCTGTAGTTCTTCCACTAAGAAGAATGACACCACGTGAGAAGGTCAAGTTGAGGAAGCAAATTAAGGACTTGTTCTCCAAGGGTCTATCAAACCTAGCCATTCCGACTGGGGAGCAATAGTGGTTTTCGTCACCAAGTCCGATGGTTCTTTGAGGATGTGTGTTGATTATAGGGAGCTGAACAAGCTCACTATGAGGAACAGACATCCTATGCCTATCATCAATGATATGTTTGATTAGCTCCATGGAGCTACTGTTTTCTCTTAGCTTGATCTGGCCAAAGGTTTTCACCAGCTTAGAGTTGCTAAGGAAAGTATTCCCAAGACTACTTTCCGTACTGAGTGTGGTTTCTATGAATGGTTAGTTATGCCTTTTGGTTTGACCAACACTCATGCTTTCTTTGTTGATTTTAGCTTTGTTCTGGAAACTCTTAGGAGTCATCACTGGAAAGGAAAAATTCTTAGAATGCCATTTATGGAAGGATGAAGTCCGATTTCTTAGGCATATTGTTTCTAGTAATGGAGTTCTGTTGCTCTAGTTGAAATCGCTGCAATCAATGTAAGTCTTTCTTCTCTTCTCTCTTTGTGGATAGACTGACCAAGTCAGCTCATCTCATTCCGGTCAAGTCTACCCATTATGCTTCTGGTTTGTCCGAGATTTATATAAGGGAGATTGTTCATCTCCATGGTGTTCCTATCAGTATTGTTTGTGATAAAGATCCTACCTTTGCCAGTCAGTTTTGGAAAGCTTTTCAGGAATCTTTGGGTACTCATATGAATCTGAGCACTGCTTACCATCCGCAGACCGACGGTCAAATGGAAAGAGCGAATCAGATTCTTGAGGATCTTTTTCGTACTTGTGTTTTGGAGTATGAAGGATCTAGGGAGATCATCTACATCTTATTGAATTCACCTATAACAACAGTAATCAGGTGTAATTTAAATCTTCTATTTTAACATTATCTTAATCCTTTATCTATCTCATTTTGTCTTCGAACTTTTTTTGATTAGAACCTCGCAAATTTAAATTTTTATTCTTATTTTGAAACCCAGTCTAGAATCATCGAGTGAGGGAGTGTATTTGTATTAATATTGATGCTTTATATGTTGTGTTGTTTGGGTTGTTGATGTTGATGTTGATTTGGGACTCTGATTGGTTCGTTTGATCAGCGATATCGATAGGATTTCCAAAACACTTTAACAGAACAAACTGACACAAATTTGTTTTCAAATTTGGTAAATGAAATTTTTTATGTGATTTATATATATATAATACTTTTATAGATTTATATTATCTATTGAAATTATTTTGAAAAGATGTGAATAAGTTAATTTTTATTAAATTATAATATGGTTAAATTTTATTTAAAATTATATTTAATAGAGAGTTTATAATGATTTAAATAAATTAAGGTTGGAAGATAAATTTGAAATTGATTTGAAATTGGATTTATTTAAGAATTAAACTCAAATAAATTTAATTTGAATTTTATTAAATTTTAGGTTTAAGGATATGATTTTTATAACTTGATTTTGGTTTAAGGTAATTTGAATAAATATATCAAGTTGATGTAAATGAATATGTTAAGTTTAAATAAATTGAAGGAATATTCAGTTATTTGAAGTTTAAAAGTTTTATTTAAATGATATTAGATTCATTAAGTAAATATTTCAAAACTAAATAATAGTAAATTGAATTTTGATATATATATATATATATATATATATATATTTTGAATGATCAAAAGTTCAGTTTTGAAATTTTGGAATATTTAAAGCTTTGAAAATATAGAAATTGAAAGGGTTTATTGAGAACTAAATTGAGCTGAAATTTATTAGTTAACTGAATTGGTTATTGAAATGTTAATATTTGATTTCTTTTATTATTGTGAAAACCAATGACTATTGACACAAGATATAAATAAATAAAATTATAAAGCATGGTTTATAAACTGATTTGGAATTTAAATGACTTTAAACTATGGATTTGAGAATTAAATTGCAATGATTTCAAACATCGGTTTTAATATTTTAAAATATATATTATTTAAAGGTATGTTTGAATATGAATTTTAAAATGTTTAAATCTATGCTTTATCTTATGTCACTGGAAAATAATTTCGGTAATGGCGGCCGCATCATCGACATTCATTTTCGAATTTCGAAGAGGAGAGACCAATTCGTAGCTTAGCTACACTTTTGTTTTGAAAATTTTTTATTATAATAATAAATTGATTTAAAATTTCTTAAGTATGGCTTGATTTAATATATATAGTATATGATTTTAGATTTGATTTGATCTGATATATAGTATGTATAAAATTATCTCTTAATTTTTTGAGATAAACCAGAGATTTAATTTCTTAAATTTATGATTCAAGGATGATCCAATTATAAACAGAAGTCAAAAATTTTAGGAAAAAAATATTTGAACTTGAAATAATTGAATTGGAAATTTTTAATTATAATATCAAATTGCATTCCAATGTAACTTTTCTAATTGTTCAGAAATTAAGTATGCAATTGGATAATTTACAATATAAAATAGTGTTAAAGGAATTTATAGACAAACTTGAGTAGTTATGATAAGAGTAAATATAATTAACATATATGATAGGATATATTAAGTGGGATAAATTTAATAATAATTTGGGATAGAGAGGAAGATGACGGAAGCTTGCTCCTAGGTTTATTGGTCCTTTCCATATCTCAGAGAGGATTGGTTCTCTGGCTTATCGTCTGGATTTGCCTGAGAAGTTTTCTGGAGTGCATAATGTATTCCATATTTCATATCTTTGTCGATATCTGCATGATCCATCTTTGATTTTCCAGCCTTCTGCTCTAGAGAGTTTGGATATTGAGCCTAACCTTACTGTCGAGAGGAAGCCACTTCGTATTATCAAAAGAGGTACGAAGCAGCTGAGAAGGAAATCTGTCAATCTGGTCAAAGTGCAGTAGAGTACGGATGATCGGGATTGTACCTAGGAGGCGGAGGAAACCATGCATGCTTCGAATCTAGAATTGTTTGTTTCAGGTACTATTTGTTTTCAATCTTATCTTTCCATGTTTTCCATGTCTCATTTCTTTTCGAGGACGAAAAGATTTGAGTGGGGGAGAGTGTGACAACCCATAATTTTAATAAATATTTTAATTCAATTTTGTTTGAAAACTTTGATTTTTAGACCATTTAAAATTGAAATTTTGGATTTTGTTTATAATTAATTTTCCAAATATAATAAAATAAATATTTTTTGAAAATTTTATATTTTGGTTAACTGTGATCAAACTTTGACTTTCAGTTGAAATTTTCAAATTTTAATTTTAAATTTCTAATCTTTTTCTTTGAAGCGGAATTTGGTTCTTATATTGGTTATGCTTTTCGTTTCATCAAATTTTGTTTTATACTTTTAAATCTGATAAATTTCAGCGTTTTACACGTGATTATTTTCAGCATTTTTCTGTTTATATTCTATTCTATATTTTCTACTTCATTTCTATTTTTTATTTTATTTTCTATTTTTTATTTTGTTTGGACATTTTGTTTGATTTTTATTTGGATTTATGGGCTTGGAAATGCTAAAAGACTTAAGTTTTTCCTTTAATAAAGTGTGACTTTTCCTATGCCATTCAAAACTCCTATCCATTACTCTGGTCGTTCATTCTCTTCTTAATTCACGTAAAAAATATTTCTCATCTCCATCTCTTCCTATTTCATTTCCTGACTAAAATTTTTTTACAGTAAGTTTCCATTTCTTTTCTCCTTTCGTTTTCCTTTCTCTTTTATTTCATGTATAGCCCGGCCGTCTCATGTTCCTAGCCGACCACATCTCCTCCTCTACACCACCTATGCTCGGCCTCCACCACCTCATCACCTCCTCCTTGCCTTACCGTGAACCACGATCCAAAAACCCATCACCAAAACTTGATTACAAACCCTAGCCGAGCACCACAAGGCCAAACCCCTCTTCCCTTAGCCTCGACCACCACCTATGCCAACACCACCTCCTTTGCCTTACTCTAAGTCGTCCCTTCTTAGTAATGATCTGACCTGATCCATGTCCAGCACCATGGCCGAGCCATATAACCATAGGCCAAACCCATGTAGCCATAGGGCCGAACCCATACTCCTCTTGATCCTTGCCTTTTTGCCTTCTACATGAATTTTGGTTGCAACCCTTCATATCCTAAGCCTAGCCATGTCTTGTATTTACCATGGCCGAGCATATGTGTCTCTGATCTAGTCATGGCCGAGCATGTTTTGATGATGGCTAGCCTATTTATAAAGAGGTCGAGCCCACTTGTTGGGTCAAGCCAATATTTGCTCCATTTTGAATCATATTTGTACATTGATTTGATTTATAATATTGTGTTAAAGTATGTACTTATGTATGTTTATATTTATATGTTTACAAGATTTGAATCTTGGCTCTCCATCCACTCGAATCTAATTCATCCTTTGTCGTACTTTTCGGAGTTCAATTGTGTGGCTTGAATTGTTATCTCCAGCTTTAGAAGATGAGCTTATCACTCTCGACGTTCGTACTTATATAATTGTGAAACAATGGCATGTGAATTGTAGACGATGATATAATAGTAATTTATATATGCCTGTGATATGATATTTCATATAGTTATAACCTGATATAAATTGTTACATCACCTGATGTGATATGCCATGTTATACTATTATTTCATTTCTGCTTCTCACTGCAAGTTCCCTGTTAGTATAGAATCACTATGGGTTGAAATGATACATACCCAAACAGACATTAAAATAAGGAAAAATCGTTATGAGCTGAAATGATAGGCTCAAGCAATTTTTGTTTTATTTTATTTGACTTGGGATTTCGGGTATGAAATGATAGAACCCGGATTTTTATTTTTAAATTATGGATTGAAATGATACATATCTGTATCACTTGACCTAGGTTAGAAAATTATATACAGACCCATGGTTAATTTTATATATTTTCTAAAAATTATTATGTATTTTTGAAATTTAAAATATGAATTTTTTTCTTAAATTGGATTTAAATTATTTAAATAAATGTTATGGTGATTTTCTATATGTTAAAAATGTATTAGTAAATAAATGGTTTAAAATGTAACTTGAAATATGACTTAACTTGAAAATTGAAAATTTAGTTTTCAAATGGAAATTTAAGCTTAACTTAGTAATAAGAATATTTTATTTATGAAATGGGTATTTTTAAGATAAAGTATTAAGTTATTTGTTATGATAAAAAGTTAAGTAAAATAATGTACTTTTGACTTGATAAATGAATTATAGTTTAATTTGGATATTTTATTTATAAAATTTATTTTATTTAATCATAAGTTAAATGATATTCAAATAAATATTTCTGAAACATGAGATATGAGTTAAAAATGGTGAAAACTGAAATTGTAATGTTTCTGAAATGTTATAATGAATCTTAGTTTTGTATTGGTAGTATTTCCAAAAATGCTGTGGTTTTAAGGTAGCATTTTCTAAGTGCTACCATTTCTGGAAATGTACTATTTTTCAAAATACCACTATATCTACAATAACGTTTTCTAAGTGCTGTTGTTTCTAAAAAGACAATATCAGTAACGTTTTCTAAGTGCTGCTATTTCTAAGAAACAATATTTCTGAAATGCTAGTATATTTACATTAACCTTTTATAAGTGCTACTGTTTCCGATAAGACAATATTTCTATGTGTTATCACATTTTTCAAGTGTTACGAATGCTATGATACAATGTGTTTTTTTAAATTGTAATAATTGAATGAACTTAGAAATGCTACAACTTTCGAAATGAATATTAATTTGAAAGATCTTGACATTGGATTTAAATGGTTTAAATGAATATGTTTTGATTTGAAATATAAACCATTTTGAAATTTACAACCACGGGTGACAATAATATTTGGTTGTTAAAGAGACCGGGATCGAAAGTTGTCATACTCTCTGCCGACTCCGAAAACCGCTTTAACAACCGTGTTCGCGGTGGAGATTCCAGAATGAAGTAGGATGGTGGCGATGTTCTATTGAGGTATATACGTGGACCCGACTCCCGTGAGTTGGCATAAGGTGGCTAAAACAGGAGCGATTCTCAGGTCAATGAGGTAGCTTCTCTGATCGGACACACTTTTTCGTATGTCATTCTATTACTTTGCGATTGATATGGTGCGCACCTTTTGAATTTTTTAGGAGTGTGGCTCGAGGTGCGCGGTGGCTACGGCTATGCGTTACCACCATCCCGGATGCATAATTGGTATATCTACCCTGGCATTGCCTAGTTGTGCCGTGTCACCTACCCTAGCGTGCCTTGTACGAGTTCTGATTTGTGTCGTGCCTATGGTGTATTTGTGGTAGCCTCCCGATCTGGAGGTACAACGGTACTGTATAGACTATTGGCATTATATATGTGTTAAGGTGGAAAATGTAAAGCCTTAACGCTATTTTAAAGTAAGTTTATTTTACTTAGACATTATTATAATAGCGTGTATTACTACATAGTAAATATTTTAACAGATCCTTAAAGGATGGACGGTCCCAAGCATCCTTTAAGTTACTTGTGCATTTCTATTACTGTTCACTTGAATTGGTTTACATTGTATAAGTACGTATGCCCAGACTCAAGTGTTTTGTGTTTTGCTTTTATGCTCGGGTCAGCCTGAGTATCAGCCTTGGATTTCACCTTCTGGAGCTAAAGGATTTGCTGGAGATTATATAGTTGTTATCTATTTCTATTCAGTATTTTTTTATTCAGCTTATGTATTAATGGACATTTATGTATTTAGGATTTCTATTGTATTTACTTTTCAGACTCTGGACTTTGTACTTTTTTGTGACTCCGTGTTGTAGTAGCTTTATGAACTACTATGGTTATCTTATTTCTGCTGTGAGTTATTCTGATTTATCTGTGTTTGTTATTCTGTGATTGGTTTTATTTGCTCCAAATTATTTTACAATCTATTGTTTTGAATTATTCAAGTCCGACATTTGGGGTTTTATTGTCGATTTGAATGGTCCAAAGTAGTGGATCGTTACACTGCACCTCCCCTGGTTTAACCATTCCCGGTTTATGAGGCTTGAGGCTATGCGTTCCCGTTTTAGAATTCATTCAATTAGAATGCTCATCGTCCTCCTGACGTTGTTCTGGTAGCACTCGCCCGTACAAGTTGCCCTGGACTAGACAAACCGAATCACCATCTTCATCATCTTCACGGTCTTCGTTCGTAAATGTTCAAAGCGGATTGAAGTGGTTTTCGGGTAGTTAAATCCGATCCATGTCTCTTCGAAACAATCAACATATTTGCCAATATTGATAGTCGATTATTTAACTATCAAATAATATCCACAAACAACCATCAGGCCTTAAAGAATTTCACAAATTATTTATCTTAAAAATATCTTCACAAGATATTATTCCTATACTTTAACATTTTGAAAATAGTTTTCAAATCTCTTTTTATTCTTACAGAACAAATTTCAACCTTTTCCCAATACTTAGAATATTTCTCTCACTTCATTTTATATTCGACACTCAGAAAATATTTCTCTTATTTCCTTTTTCTTTACGCAAAAATCATTTACAACTTTATTTGTAAATTTGAAATTTATTTCACACGAATTCTATAACTCCAAGAACCATATAGTCAATTTCCCTTAACATTTCCAAAGCCATTTATGTAACATTCTTGGATTTTAGCTAAGAATAATTTGATAATTAATTTAATCTTTGGGATTTAATTTTGAAATAATTGGTAATTAATATAAAATTTTGGATTTAATTGAGAAATAAATTGTGAATTCATATGAAAGTTCCAGAATAAAGAAAAAAATACGTATTTTGAATAGAATATTTGGAAATAAAATTTTATTGTAAATAGGATGTTGAATTGGAATTCAAAAATAAGTATTTTATAAAATTGAATTTGCAATTTGAAATTCAACAATGAATATTTTAAAAATAGATAATTTGAATACTCTATAATTTTTCAAAGGCTAATTAAGTTAAGCTCTATATTTTAACTTATGTAAATATAAGGTATATATGTGTTTATTTATTAACCTATAATTTCAAATAAATTTCTTTTGAAAGGTTATGTAAGTATAATTTATAAATATATATATATATATACACACATAATATCTAAGTTTAACAAAAAGATTTATAGTTCTTTCTTTTAAAATTATTTATGAACTAAGTTGTAAATGTATTAACTAAAGGTCTAAAACAAAATTTATAAAATAAATTAAAATAAAGTAAGGGTTTAAAGTATAAATTTTAAATTAAATTGAATAAAGGTTTTAAACGTAATATTGCTTATATTAAAAAGTGTATGTAAAATAGTATGAGTTTGTACAAGTGTAATTTAAAGATAGTATGAATTTAACAAGTGTCGCACTCTATTTTTCTTTAAAATAAAAATATAAATAATATGAATAAAAGAAAGAAAAAAATTCCCGTTTATCATTTCAGTTCAAACTCTTTCTCATTCTTTCCTCATCTTCAAACAAATCTGAGAAATAAAATAGATCATCTCAGTATTAAATCAATCCAGAAAGAAAAAAAATCAAATTGCAAACCTGATCAAAAATAAAGCAAAGCAATTCAAAAGAAAATTCAGACCTGAAGCTATAATTCATCTCAAAACTGGATCAATCCAAGTTCCAGCTTCAGGTGTGAATCAGATCAAAACAAATTTCAAAACCTGGAAATCAAAGAGCAGTTTAAAATCAATGCTTGTTTTCAAAGCATATAAACCTGGCAAACAATCAACCTGGAAATCAAAGTGGATTCAAGCTGGAAACCAGAAGATCAAAACAAGTCAACATCATGATCATCTCTAGATTTAAGTCAGTAAATAATTAAGCATGTTATATTAAAGTCAAGATCAAAACCAGATATTCCAGTTTTTCAAATTCAATCAACTCCCAGGCTTAAAATTCTCCTTTGTTCTTCATCCTGAGGTGAGCAAACTATTAAACACACACACACTTTGATCTACATATAATCAGTATTGATGTTTGTTTGTGGAATATATTTGCATGAGTGTGAATATGCCTGTATGTATATAATTTATGTTGTGCATGTTTGAAACAGGGAAGTAAACCCCTGTTCTTTGTACAGGTTTTAAAATTAAAACTTAAAAACAAAAAAAATCAAATTATCTTCCTTTGATCTTTGTTAAGTCTAAGGATCTAAATGAAATATGATTGCTTAATAGAGATTTAAGTTGTAAAAATATTTTTAAATAAAATTAGATAGAATATTTTCTGAAAACTAAAAAGGACAGTGGAAAAAACTTAAGATATGCAAAAATTCAAATATCTTAGTTCTTTGATTCAGGCATATAATTTGAATCACTATTGCAAATCATGATTTTTAAGGGTTAATTCATGATTTTTAGTGTGGAATTGACTGAGCAATTCAAAGTTGACCGGAATGTAAAGTTTGCGTTTTTTCTGGTGATGGGTAGGCTCGGGTAGGCTCGGGTAGGTCGGGATCTTCGCTGAAGGTAGGAGGAAGACTGGGGACCTTGGCAAAAATGCCAAATGGGTTTATCATCCACTGTGGCGGCGATGATCGAGTGGTTTAGGGTTTAATCTCTAAAATGAGTGGAGGTTAGGAATTGAGTTGCTGCGCCGACTCTCTGGCATCGGAGACCATCGGAGTTGGGGTGTTAGTGGCATGGATATCAGGCGATTGGGTTCCACGATAGCTAATGATCTGTGGAGGCGGTAAGAGGAAGTTTATGGTGATCGAATTTGGTTCCAGGTTGGATTGGGTTCCTCGATTTGGAATTCATCGTGGATTCGACGAATTGGCTGGCTTGAGGATGCGAGTTGATGGACGTCGACATGTTGGTGATGGCAAGGTCAACTGGAGTTCGTTGGTATGTTGGTACACGTGGACGCGATATCACCAATGTTTGGTGACGTTGAATTGGGGGGAAGAAAAGGAATACTCGGGAATGATGTCGTGGAAGATTGAATTTAGCTTGAGTTTGTTTCAGGGAAGACTCGAGTGGTTTTGCACAATAGTTTTGAAAATCTAAAATCAAAACCAAGTTTATAAAAGAAAAAAAAAGAAATTGACTTGGGATTGTACTCGGGGATTTTCATATCTGGTCCAGGGAAAACTTGATTTTGGCTCGGGTTTAAGAAAATCAAATATATAAACAGTTTTAATATTCTTAAACAAATAAAGTTTTACTTGAAAAAAAATTTTGGTTAAAACCAATTCTTTATAAATAGTGCTTACGCGAGTTTTGAGTTGGTTAAAAGGTTTTAAATAAAATTATTTTAAAATTAATTAAATTTAAAATGTTATAAATCTATGTATAATTTTTATTTTAAAGTTATTTTAAATAAACTTAATAATATTAAGTTGTTAACCTAGAAGAGAAGGTTTAATTATTAATTAACTTTAAAATCTAAGTTAATTTATTTTGTTAATAAAAATAATAATTACTTTAGTTATTAAATTAAGATTTTTAATGATAATTAAAGTAATTAATTTAAGATAAATGGATTATTATTTTTAATTAAAGTTTTAAGTGATTAAAGATAATACTTGATTTAAGATATTAAAGATAATTACTCAATGAAAGTAATTAAGAATAACCCATTTGGGAATAATTAATTCAGTTAAAGGTTAACTAATTAAATTGGGTTGTAATTAATCGATGATTAATTAACCAGGATTAGTAAACTACTCATAAGTAATTAATCTGATTTAAATTAATCAGACAATTAACTGATCTTACTTATGAAAGTTTGAATTGAATTGGATGCTTTGAATTGTGTGATATGGATTATTCTGATTGAGCTGTGAACTATGATGTAATTTATTCATCTGTGATGTAATTCATTTATCTGTGATGAATGTGTTTTATTTATCTGTGATAAATTTATATTATTTATGTGTGATCTATGAATGAAGATAAGCGTTATATATTATACCACTTATCGATATTTCTGTGTTTGAATCTGTGATGATTGATGATGTTGCACTATTGTGTAAAACCCCTTGACTACACCTTTTCACACACAAATATGGATTGCACGAGGAAATTGGTTAGGTCAAAGATTTTTGAAATGGTTTTAAAGTTGAATTTTTTAATCCAAATGGTTTTGGAAATGGAACTAAGTTAAATTTGAAAAGCTTTTGAAAAGGAGTTTTAAAGATAAAAGTTATTTTTAATAACTTGATAAAGATTTGAAATTTAAATGATTTGATTTGAATTTGAATTCAAGATTCGAAATTTTATTCTATGTTTGGAAATTTTGGTTTAAAAAGGTTATACATGTTATAAATGTATTATGGGTTTTAAACCTTTTCAAAAGTATTATTTTGGAAATTTGAATTTAAACCATGTTTGAAGGGCTTTAACTCGTGCAAATGTAACCGGTTTCTTTCGAAACAAAAAGAATTTTCTCAGTGATAATAGTTTTCAGATAAAGAAGGATTTCCAGCTTTTGTTGAAAAGATTTCAAGTTTGAAATCAAATTGTTTTGAAAAACTATGAATAAATCTTTATTAAAGATTAATGAACTTTTTTTTTGAATTTAAGGATATCTTAAAAGGTATCCTTTGTATTAGATTTTTTTGAAATGAAATCGTGAATTGTTTTGAAAACTATGAATGAATCTTTGTGAAAGATTGTTAAGCTTTGTTTTGGAATCAAAGAGGACTTTAAATGGTGTATCTTTTATATATAAAAGATTTGAAATGAGAATTGTTTTGAAAGTTATGAATGGATCTGTGGAAATAGTTTTGAAAACTATAAATTGAGTCTTTGGTTTAATAATTGGATGTGATAATCCAATTTGGAAAGGTAATTGTTTTGAAAAGCTGTGAATGAATCTTTGTAAAATCTGGGTGAACTTTATGAAGTGAATCCTTTTGTTTAAAGATTTGAAAATGGTAATTTGTTTTAAACCATTTGAAAGAAAATGTTTGGTTAATAAGTTGTGACTAAACTAAAATCCCAATATCCATATGTTTTAAATATTGCGCTCATTATTCGGTTTAGCCGGGAGAGGACCTTTGTGTCATATAACCCATTTCGAATAATGATACAACGTTATGGATAGCATTTGAAGACCGATGGTGAAGACAGGATATTTCCGAAAGCGAAAGGATAACTCATCGAATGTCTTTGCACCAGTTGATCCCCGGTATAGAGATTTGATCATCTTCTGTGATGGGAAGTCCGGACGTGATTAGGGATTATCCGGATTTGCAAGGGCTTCTTTGGAACTGCCTTCGGTTCTGTTCGAACCCGAAACAGACTTGCATGGATGTGTGTCTGACATTACACTTTGAGATGTAAAACCAGTTTCTATCAAATACATTTCTGTTTGGTGGCAGAGATTTATTCTCTTAGCTTAACACCCTTTTCTAAGACGTACGAGCTCAGGGGTTATGTAGTTGATGGTTACTAGTGATACATTCCCAATTTGGTAATGTGGCATACGAAGTGTTACTGATCATTTGTTGATCAAAGCATGGCTTTATGAAAAAGCATAGCTTTGTGGACGAGACTTCGTCGAGCCTTACCACCTGAAAATGGTCGAAACAGGAATTTTGTGTCAAGGTTGCGGAGGTCGCACCCTTAGGGTATGTCCATCTCTTCTGGATAAAAGGTGGTATTATGGTACAGAGCCCAGATATTTACCTAGTGGTTGCTGTATACTTATTGCTGTATGGTTGTTGGTGTCGAGCGCTCGGATAAAGGTTGGTTACGACCGGGGGTGCCATATCTTAGGTGTTACTCCTGGGAAGGAAGTACACCGCCCTTGTGTTGGTAGGGAACCATTTTGGTACTTGGGGGCACCCCTCCAGAGGCGTTCCATTTTTAAGAAAGTTCCTTAGCCAGACCATTTGTTGGAAATCCAATCAAACAATACGCGCCTGTACGGTTTTAGTTGTATAACCTACCATGGAATGTGGCGGTAACCTGCTATTGAACATGGTAGCTATAGTAGGCATACGACGAAATGTTGTATGCTGGCTAAGATTAATATTATACTTTCGAAAGGTTTTCTACACTATGCACTAATAATAATATCAAATGGTTTTCGCGTATCAAGTATTTTTGACTGTCATAAGGAGAAATCTGCTCCAAGTGTGCGTTTGCATTGTGTGTGTGGCGGGAGGCCTTATGGCAGTTTCATTTTCTAAAAAGCATTGCGGTTTTAAACTTTTAAAATCTTTTGTTGTTTGTTTTAAAGATAAAACTGTTTTTGTTTGCTCACACCAGTCCCATGACTGACCTAGAGTTTATTGTTCCCTTCCTAAACTCTGGGTGCCCACAATTTTCCACACGGGCAGTCTAGAGTTGGGTTTTTCAGATAGTCAAGTAGTAGGAGTAGATTCGATAGCCTTCGAAGTCTTTGGTTTGGTAGATTTTAGTCTTTGGTAATCTTCTTCACTCTTTGGACGACTGACCTTGCTTAGTACAACTTGATGGGGGTTCGAGCTAACTTTGGATTGGAGATGGAGTTTTTGGAGTTTGGCATTAAAGACATTGTCTTTCCACTGCTGTTATCTCTGCTGTTGTCTTATATCTATCTTTGATATATTGATAGTCATTTGTATTTGATATTCAGTTGTATCTGATGTTGTATCAATTATGGATCAATGGTATATGATATTCATTTTCTTCCGCTGTGTTGTTGTACTTAATGTGTTATAAGCTTCGACGAACCAGATTCGACGTTAGAATCTACGGCATTCGAGTAAGTGAAGTACGGGTGCCGATTTTCGAAGGTCAAGTCAGGGTCGTTATAATTTGGTATCAGAGCTGAAGGTTGAAACTTTAGCTCAGGAGTATAACACATTAGGCGACTCATTAGAGATAGGGTGAAGTATACCCTAGAATTAGTATATCCCTAAGATATCCGTCTGCATGCCTCAGTAAATTCTCTTGCTATCCACTGATAGTAAGTATGAGTGCAAGAAGAGGACGAGATAGGGGACTGGGGAGCACCACTACAATGATTAATACCCTGCAACAACGGAAATATCTTTCTCCATCAATCTCCTTTGATCCAGTTTCGATTCTTTAATGGTTTGATGGCAGCTCTAGGAAGTAGCTTTGGTAGTAGATCATTATTTTGGTTAAATCGAAGTATGAGTTGACATGGGACATAAACTCTAAATGGGTCTGAATTGTTGTATGGATGAATTTTTTGCTTTGGTTGTTATGGTTGATAGGTATACTTTGGGGTTTTAAACAAAAAGTTTTGGGATTGTATCCATATATCTGTCTATTCTTTGGGATTCCGATTTATTATACGAGTGGTTAGTTATCCCTTCAAACTAACCAATGCCCTGCATATTTCGTAGATCTAGATGACCGAGTATCTTGTGAAGTGTTAAATAGATTCGTTCTTGTATCTGTTGTTGACATTCTGATTTGGTAAGCCAAATGCAGAATAGATATTCAGTTTAATCTGGTGATTCATTTCTCAATCTTTCTATATTCTTTTATTGTCTCCCTAATTTCAAATTTCAAAGACGAAATTTTCTTAAGGGGGAAATTTGTAACATTCCTAGACTTTAGCTAAGAATAATTTGACAATTAATTTAATATTTGGGATTTAATTTTGAAATAGCTGGTGATTAATATAAATTTTGGATTTAATTGTGAATTTATATGAAAGTTCCAGAATAAAGAAAAATGTATTTTGAATATAATATTTGGAAATAAAATTTTATTGTAAATAAGATGTTGAATTGGAATTCAAAAATAAGTAGAATTTGGAATTTGAAATTCAAGAATGAATATTTTTAAAATAGATAATTTGAATACTCTATAATTTTTCAAAGGCTAATTAAGTTAAGTTCTATATTTTAACTTATGTACATATAAGGTATATATGTGTTTATTTATTAATGTATAATTTTATTTCAAATAAATTTCTTTTGAAAGGTTATGTAAGTATAATTTATAAATATATATATATACACAATATCTAAGTTTAACAAAAAGATTTAAAGTTCTTTCTTTTAAAATTAGTTATGAACTAAGTTGTAAATGTATTAACTAAAGGTCTAAAACAAAATTTATAAAATAAATTAAAATAAAGTAAGGGTTTAAACTATAAATTTTAAATTAAACTGAATAAAGGTTTTAAACATAATATTGCTTGTATTAACAAGTGTAAGTAAAATAGTATGAGTTTGTATAAGTGTAATTTAAAGATAGTATGAATTTAACAAGTGTCATACTCTATTTTTCATTAAAATTAAAAACATAAATAATATGAATAAAAGAAAGGAAAAAAATTCCTGGTTATCATTTCAGTTCAAACTCTTTCTCATTCTTTCCTCATCTTCAAACAAGCCTGAGAAACAAAATAGATAATCTCAATATTAAATCAAACTAGAAAGAAAAAAAAATCAAATTGCAAACCTGATCAAAAATAAAGCGAAGCAATTCAAAAGAAAATTCGAATCTGAAGCTATAATTCATCTCAAAACTGGATCAATCCAAGTTCCAGTTTCAGGTGTGAATCAGATCAAAACAAATTTCAAAACCTAGAAATCAAAGAGCAGTTCAAAATCAAAGCCTGTTTTCAAAGCATACAAACCTGACAAACAGTCAACCTGGAAATCAAAGTGGATTCAAGCTGGAAACCAGAAGATCAAAACAAGTCAACATCATGATCATCTCCAGATTTAAGTCAGAAAATAATTAAGCATGTTAGATTAAAGTCAAGATCAAAACCAGATATTCCAGTTTTTCAAATTCAATCAACTTCCAGGCTTAAAATTCTCCTCTGTTCTTCATCCTGAGGTAAGCAAACTATTAAACCCACACACACTTTGATCTGCATATAATCGGTATTGATGTTTTTTTGTGGAATATGTTTGCATGAGTGTGAATATGCATGTATGTATATAATTTATGTTGTGTTGAAACAGGGAAGTAAACCCTTGTTCTTTGTACAGGTTATAAAATTAAAACTTAAAAAGAAAAGAAAAATCAAATTATCTTCCTATGATCTTTGTTAAGTCTTAGGATCTAAACGAAATATGATTTCTTAATAGAGATTTAAGTTGTAAAAATATTTTTAAATAAAATTAGTTAGAATATTTTCTGAAAACTAAAAAGAACAGTGGAAAAACCTTAAGATATGCGAAATTCAAATATCTTAGTTCTTTGATTAAGGTATATAATTTGAATCACTATTCCAAATCATGATTTTTAAGGGTTAATTCACGATTTTTAGTGTGGAATTGAGTGAGTAATTCAAAGTTGATCGGAATGTAAAGTTTGGGTTTTTTTGGTGATGCGTAGGCTCGGGTAGGTCGAGATCTTCACTGAAGGTAGGAGGAAGACTAGGGACCTCGGCAAAAATGCCAAATGGATTTATCATCCACTGTGGCGGCGATGATCGAGTGGTTTAGGGTTTAAGCTCTAAAATGAGTGGAGGTTAGGAATTGAGTTGCTGTGCCGTCTCTCTGGCATCGGAGACCATCGGAGTTGGGGTGTTAGTAGCATGGATGTTAGCCGAAGCTGAGGGCAGGGTTGCATGATAGCTGATGATCTGTGGAGGCAGTAAGAGGAAGTTTATGATGATCGAATTTGGTTCCAGGTTGGATTGGGTTCCTCGATTTCGAATTCATCGTGGATTCGACGAATTGGCTGGCTTGAGGATGTGAGTTGATGGACGCCGACATGTTGGAGATGGCAAGTTCAACTGGATTTCGTCGGTACGTTGGTACACGTGCATGCGATATCACCAATGTCTGGCAATGTTGAATTGGAGGGAAGAAAAGGAATACTCGGGAATGATGTCGGGGAAGACTGAATTTAGCTCGAGTTCGTTTCAGGGAAGACTCGAGTGGTTTTTCACAACAGTTTTGAAAATCTAAAATCAAAACAAAGTTTAAAAAAGGGAAGAAAAAAAGAAATTGACTCGAGATTGTACTCGGGGTTTTTCTAATCTGGCCTGGGGAAAACATGATTTTGGCTCGGGTTTAAGAAAATCAAATATATAAACAGTTTTAAAAATCTTAGACAAATGGAGTTTTACTTGAAAAAAAATTCGGTTAAAACCAATTCTTTATAAATAGTGTTTACGCGATATTTTAGTTGGTTAAAAAGTTTAGAATAAAATTATTTTAAATTAATTACATTTAAAATGTTTTTAAATCTATGTATAACTTTTATTTTAAAGTTATTTTAAATAAAATTAATAATATTAAGTTGCTAACCTAGAAGAGATGGTTTAATTATTAATTAACTTTAAAATCTAAGTTAGTTTATTTTGTTAATAAAAAAATTAATTACTCAGGTTATTAAATAAAGAATTTTAATGATAATTAAAGTAATTAATTTAAGATAAATGGATTATTATTTTTAATTAAAATTTTAAGTGATTAAAGATAATACTTGATTTAAGATATTAAAGATATTACTCAGTGAAAGTAATTAAGAATAACCCATTTGGGAATATTAATTCAGTTAAAGGTTAATTAATTAAAGTGGGTTGTAATTAATCAATGATTAATTACCAGGATTAGTAAATTATTCATAAGTAATTAATCTGATTTAAATAAATCAGACAATTAACTGATCTTACATATGAATGTTTGAATTGAATTGGATGCTTTGAATTGTGTGATATGAATTATTCTGATTGAGCCGTGAACTGTGATGTAATTTATTCATCTGTGATGTAGTTCATTTATTTATGATGAATTTATTTTATTTATCTGTGATAAATTTATATTGTTTATCTGTGATCAGTGATGAAGAAAAGCGTTATAGATTATACCGCTTATCAATATTTCTGTGTTTGAATCTGTGATGATTGATGATGTTGCACTATTGTGTAAAATCCCTGGACAACACCTTTTCACACACAAATATGGATTGCACGAGGAAATTGATTAAGTCACAGATTTTTGAAATGGTTTTAAAGTTGAATTTTTTAATCCAAATGGTTTTGGAAATGGATCTGAGTTAAATTTGAAAAGCTTTTGAAAAGGAGTTTTAAAGATAAAAGTTATCTTTAATAACTTGATAAAGATTTGAAATTTAAACGGTTTGATTTGAATTTGAATTCAAGATTCGAAATTTTATTCTATGCTTGGAAATTTTGGTTTAAAAAGGTTATACATGTTATAAATGTATTTATGGGTTTTAAACGTTTTCAAAAGTATTATTTTGGAAATTTGAATTTAAACCAAGTTTTATACTTGATGGGCTTTAACTCGTGCAAATGTAACCGGTTTCTTCCAAAACAAAAAGAATTTGTTTTCAATAATAATAGTTTTCAGATAAAGAAGGATTTCCAGCTTTTGTTGAAAAGATTTTAAGTTTGAAATCAAATTGTTTTGAAAAACTATGAATAAATCTTTATTAAAGATTAATGAACTTTGTTTTCGAATTTAAGGGGATCTTAAAAGGTATCCTTTGTATAAGATTTTTTAAAATGAAACTGTGAATTATTTTGAAAACTATGAATGAATCTTTGTGAAAGGTTGTTAAGCTTTGTTTTAGAATCGAAGAGGTTTTTAAATGGTGTATCTTTTATATATAAAAGACTTGAAATGGGAATTGTTTTGAAAGTTATGAATGGATCTTTGAAAATAGTTTTGAAAACCATAAATTGAGTCTTTGGTTTAATAATTGGATGTGATAATCCAATTTGGAAAGGAAATTGTTTTGAAAAGCTGTGAATGAATCTTTGTGAAATCTGGGTGCACTTTGTGAAGTGAATCCTTTTGTTTAAAGATTTGAAAATGGTAATTTGTTTTAAACCATTCGAAAGAAAAGTTTTGGGTAATAAGTTGTGACTTAACTGAAATGCCAATATCCATATCTTTTAAATATTGCACTCATTATTCGGTTTAGCCGGGAGAGGACTTTTGTGTCATATAACCCATTCCGAATAATGATACGACATTATGGATAGCATTTGAAGATCGGCGGTGAAGACCGGATATTTTCGAAAGCGAAAGGATAACTCGTCGATTGTCTCTGCATCGGTTGATCCTCGGTATAGATATTTGATCATATTTTGTGACGGGAAGCCTGGACGTGATTAGGGATTATCCAAATTTGCAAGGGCTTCTTTGGAAGTGCCTTCGGTAATGTTTGAATCTGAAACAGACTTGTATGGATGTATGTGTCTGACATTACACTTTGAGATGTAAAACCAGTTTCTATCAAATACATTTCTGTTTGGTGGCAGAGATTTATTCTCTTAGCTTAACACCATTCTCTGAGACGTACGAGCTCAGAGGTTATGTAGTTGATGGTTACTAGTGATACATTCCCAATTTGGTAATGTGGCATACGAAGTGCTGCTAATCATTTTTTGATCAAAGCATGGCTTTGTGAAAAAGCGTAGCTTTGTGGACGAGGCTTCGTCGATCCTTACAACCCGAAAATGGTCGAAACAGGAATTTTTTAGCAAGGTTGCAAGGGTCGCACCCCTAGGGTATGTCCATCTCTTCTGGATAAAAGGTGGTATCATCGTACGGAGCCTAGATATTTACCTAGAGGTTGCTGCATGCTTACTGCTGTGTGGTTGCTGGTGTCGAGCACTCGGATAAAGGTTGGTTACGACCGGGGGTAGCATATCTTAGGTGTTACTCCCGGGAAGGGAGTACACCGGCCTTGTGTCGGTATGGAACCATTTTGGTTCCTGGAGGCATCCCTCCAAAGGCGTTCCATTTTAAGGAAGTTCCTTAGCCTGACCGTTTGTTGGAAATCCAGTCAAACAATACACGCCATATACGGTTTTAGTTGGATAACCTGCCATGGAATGTGGCGGTAACCTGCTATTGAACATGGTAGCTATAGTAGGCATACGACGAAATGTTATATGTTGGCTAAGATTAATATTGTTCTTTCGAAAGGTTTTCTGCACTATGCACTAATAATAATATCAAATGGTTTTCGCGTATCAAGCATTTTTAACTGTCATAAGGAGAAATCTCCTCCAAGTGTGCACTTGCATTGTGTGTGTGGCAGAAGGCCTTATGGCAGTTTCATTTTCTAAAAAGCATTGCGGTTTTCAACTTTTAAAATCTTTTGTTGTTTGTTTTAAAGATAAACTGTTTTTTTTTCTCACGCCGGTCCCATGACTGATCTGAAGTTCATTGTTCCCTTCCTATACTCTGAGTGCCCATAATTTTCCACACGGGCAGTCTAGAGTTGGCTTTTTCAGATAGTCGAGTAGTAGGAGTAGATTCATAGCCTTCGAAGTCTTTGGTTCTGTAGCTTTCAGTCTTTGGGAATCTTCTTCAGTCTTTGGATGACTGACCTTACTTAGTACAACATGATGGAGGTTCGAGCTAGCTTTGGATTGGAGATGGAGTTTTTGGAGTTTGGCATTGAAGACATTGTCTTTCCGCTGTTGTTATCTCTGCTATTGTCTTGTATCTATCTTTGATATATTGATAGTCATTTGTATTTGATATTCAGTTGTATGTGATGTTGTATCAATTGTTTACCAATGATATGTGATATTCATTTTCTTCCGTTGTGTTATTGTACTTAATGTGTTATAAGCTCTGGCGAACCAGATTCGAAGTTTGAATCTGCGGCATTCGAGTACAAGTGAAGTACGGGTGCCGATTTTCGAAGGTCGAGTCAGGGTCGTTACAATCTACGCTTATTTAAAATTCCAGTGTCACTTCAACTTCTTCGTCAATTTTATTTCACCTTCTGAAAGTTCGCTTGTCGTATACTTAAGATTCTATTTAAGTTCTCATAACACACTATAAGATCTTCTACTAAAATCTAATCTATTTTAAATAACTTCGCTCCCCATCTTAAGAGGATTAATAATGAATTTTAAAACATTTAAAAAGTATATACTTATATAAAATAATAATAATGGTTATTAAAAAAAATATAATTTAAGGTAGTAATATTCAGTTACTAATAAATTTACCAACTGATAATCAAAATAGAACTTATTTCAATAAATAGTAGGTATTATAAGAACTAATGTTTTGGAATATTATAAATTCAAATGATGGTTTAAAATTATATAATATAATAGATTTTACAAATTCCTTTTACTTCAATTTCTATTTACTCAACAAATGTCTTTTTTGAGCAATCTAATTTTCACCAATTTGATTCATAAATTCCTCTTGATTTGTATCACATCGGCTAATATCCAAATTAACCACCCTTTCTCTTATTTGAAATATATTCCACTATTTCAAAACAATTTCCATCATCCGATATAAGTTCACACCATTAACTTATATTTTCCACATATCCACTGATGTCATTCCCTCTTATATATAAACCCCATTTATAAATTTATAAACTCCTTTGAGTTTTTCTTCTATTTACAAAACAAAATATATTTATAAATCCATATTATAATTTATCCCTGAATAAAATTCCATTTTTATTCAAATCTATTTATTGATTCCAATCTCTCTTCAAGCACTTAAAATATATTATTTTAATTTCAAATGTTTACTTAAACCGATTTACAAATACTTAAGTATAAGCTAAGTTAGCTCATATATTTTTTATTCAACTTAATTCCCTTAGAATAAATCCAATTTTTAATATGATTAATTTCCTTCAAATTTCCTTTTAAATTCCTTCACTTTAACCATTTATGGTAAAAAAAAATACCAAATTCAATTCCCATGCTGTTTAACAATTCAATTCACATGATCCATATCAATTTATCCATCCTGTCATATATCAATATATATATATATATATATATATATGACAACAATAAATATTTTTGAGAAACCTAGTTGGATCCCTCCAACCTGTTTTCCCTGCATCCACAGATGTTAGTCAACAAATAAAATACCAACCCCACTTCGTGGGGGATATCACGGTATATAGGGTCATCCGCTATTATGCGGGGTGCATAGAGTTCCATCCACTATATAATGCGGAAATATCAATCACTCCAATATATACACACACACACACACTACTATATATATCAATAACATCCAACAGATAAATTATAAATTTATCAATCAAGTATGGCATCCAACAATTTAAATTTAACATTTAGTTTTTAATAGGTAACACGAATGAGTGAGAAAATCTCACCTTTGTTTTTATTGGCAGTCCTTTCCAATCTCGACTGGTTTCACGATTTTTGACCTTGTATAAACAGTTTACGATTTATTAACATTTGAATTGATCAAACATTTAATCACCATTTATTTATTTAATATAAACTAATAATTTGATTTAAACTAATTTTCTTTTAATAACTTATTTTTAATAACTAAAATAATTAAGTAAGTTTATTACACAAATTAATCTCCATATTATTTAAAATAAACTAGTAAACTTAAAATGTGTATATGTATATTTATTTTTCTTTTGAAACTACATATATATATATATATATTTCATAAAATCTAATTCTTTCAACATTTAAAATTTCGATTTCCGTTTTCTTTTTTTCCAAAAACCTTGTATATATACTGTTTGAATACATACATACAAACATATATATATGTATGTATGTATGTATGTATGTATGTATGTATTTGATTAAAACAGAATTATTTTACCTTTACTGTAAATATTTTTTTTCTTCTGTTTTCTTCACATATATAAAAATCTGCATATATATACCTTACTGTAAAAACTTCTTTCTGTAAATATCAAACAGTAATTAACTTCACTGTTAATAAAAAATTTCTCTAGCTTGTATATACACACACATACATACATATAAATATAAAATTATGCTTTTTTGTAAAATTAATTTTTCTATTTTCCGATATATATATATATATATATATATATATATATATAAATTCGAATTAAATTAGAAATCAAAACCGCCATAACCTACTTCCTCTTAGAACGACGTCACGCTTGAGAGGACTAAAGCCTCCGACCATCTCACGGCTTCGCCCAATCGAGCCGTCGATCCCGAGCCGTCAAACGCTGATGTTGTTGAAGTCATGCGCGAGATGTAGATCGAGTTGATGAAGCGTCGTCGATTCGATGTTGAGTCCCTGACCACTGTTGATTTGGGAATGGAACCGTCGTTGCCTTCTAGTCGCAGTCGAGCCTCGGCTGCCGATAGAATTCGATCGTGAAAATTGGCTGTCGAACGAATTCGATTTGTTCGTCTTTTCTTTATTATTTTATAAGAGAGGAAGAATGTGAGGAGAGGAAGGTATGCAGTTAGAAGGAGAAGAAGGCGGCCATTTATTTTCTTCCTTGGTCGATATGAATCCGTGAAAGAATGGAGGAAAGGGGTAGATAAGCTTTGTGATTTAAAACGAGAAGGGCGGCTTCGATTTGAACGAAGAGATAGGTAGCGTGTAGGGATGCTGGCTACAGAAAAGGAAAAAAGCGTTGATGGTGAAAGAAAACAGGCTGGTGGGAGGGAATTTCGGCAGAAGGAAATTTGACTGGTCCAAAAATATATTATATTTAAATTTCAATTTAAATCTTCTCGAATTACGCAACTCAAAATCTGAACCTCCTACCGAGGTGTGACGCTAGGCATGTATAATGTTATAACCCTATTCCGAACGTATTGGAAAAGGTTTCGAGTCCTAATTCGATCGTACAGAGAAGATAGATTTTTGGACCCAGTTATTATATTAAATTTCGATAAAGATTTCAACATGTTTACATATCATATGACCAAACGGTAACTCCAAACACTACGAAATTTGAAATCCATAATAATACACTATTATGGATCCAATAGGACTTGTTCGTCAAAATCCAAGACTGTGTCTCGGAATGCTATTTTTAAATATTGATTTAAATGATATATTTTTAAAACTGAACAATTCACTTTCAAATTCAATTTTAAAAGTTTATTACCTTTTGTATTATTAATATAAATTTTACAAAACCTTAAATAATTTCTATTAAGCTTAAAACTCCATATTCATTATTTTAACCAATATTCAATTATAAACTTCAACAATCAAATACATAAATAAATTGCTATTTTTAAATTCTAGATCTATTTTCTTTAAATAAAATTAAATTTATAATTCGGTTTTAACATTTAAAACCATTTATATATTCACAATTAACGCCAGAAAAACGCAGGTCGTTACAATGTCAGTACTAAGCTCCAAGACTTATACATAGAGGAGTCTATGTCAAGTAAAGACTAATATCTAAGTAATAACATTTTCTTCTTTCTCCTTCTCTAATGGGTTCTTATCTCCTTCTATTTATAACACGTTATTAGCACGATCTCTAAACAAAAAAGTTATAGATTTGAATTATGATAATCTAGAAGATCTGATCTACTTTGTTTTTTAGATCTAATTATAGTTATCAAGATGAAAAGAAATTTCTCAGATTTAATTATATTTATCTTATCTTTTTCAGATCTGATTCTACTAATTTTATCTTATAGAATACAATAACCTATGATTTTTGTTTGATGATAATAAACATATATATATATATATATATATATATATACTTGTTTAAATGTATTTGTTATTGTACTATTTTATTTTTCCATAATATTAAATAAATATTTGTTGAATAAAATAAATAACTCAGAATTCATATTTAACAAATATTTTATTCAAATAAATACTTTATTCAAACAAATATTTTATTGCAAATTCAATTAGTACAAATTTGAGCTCTCACTACATTTACATGTTTTCAATTACAATACAGATTCAATTACAACGCAATTTTGACTATACAATTTTACATACATACTTCTTCTCACTACATAATTCACTCATCACTCGTATTTGATCTTCATCTTTGTTCCAGGCCGTATCTAGCATCTGAACTATCTACAAAATACACACCGACGTAGTAAAATTGAAAAAGAAATAATTTGTAGTGCATAACGAAATTTGTGTTTGAAAATATTGTTTGCCTCAGTTATTTGGGTTGTTCGTCATTATTTTCTTTTAATTCATCTTACGCGAACAACTTGTGACATGCATAGTGTATCACTGTACATGCCACAAGGTCGTGCACGCCGATATACACTTTGCTTGATAAAATTGCAGGGACAGTTGAGCACAAGGTCAAACCCAAGCCTAGGCTACATTCAACTCAAGTGAAAATGCAAACAACATGCAAAAATAAAATGCAAACAACATCAACCAAAAAATACAACATGCATTCAGACATATTATTTTCTCATTAGACCAAATTGAATTTAATCGTTACTCATATTGTCTAAATGGATAGGAAATTTGGCATACGCTTGAAGTGACTCATGAAGGAACCTCCTAGGTTAAAGAATCTCGCCTTTCCATGCTTAGTAGTGAGTATGAGAACTTCACAATTGAAAAGGATGAAAGTGCCGAAGAAATGTATGGATGACTTTCTAACCTAGTATACAAATTAAAATCCCTAAGAAGACCATACATAGAACTGGAAATAGTCGGAAAAATCCTCAGAGTTCTTCCAAGAAATTTGGAAGCAAAGGTGGCTACCATCCAAGATTCAAAGGAACTGAAATAGGTTAAAGTTGAAGAACTCATCGGAAACCTCACCACTTATGAGCTAAAAATCAAACTCAAGGAAGAACGTGAAGGAGGAGTGTAACGACCCAAAAATTTCGAAACCGAAAATTCCAGATAGTTATGAAAAAGAAGAAAGAGATAGAAGAAGAAGATCAGAAACACCAACATCTCACATTCGCAACGGATAAAATATAATAATAAATATTATCAGTTTACAAAAGAATATTATATCTGTCGATTAAATTTTAATACATCAGAGTTACACATATATATACAGACACTGAATATACACAATTATCATGTCACAGATATACAACAACATAATACAGCGGAAACACTCCATACTTTCTTGCCATCTAGCTCGCCTCCTGAGCTCCGGAACGTCCTTACCTGAAAATCTGTAATACTCGGTCTGACCCGAGAATTACATCAAAGTAACACCCAAGTCAGGCTGGAAACCAGCATGAGTAAACCCAGCTAACATGGAATACCAAAACAAACAACTTATATAAAACCCAAGGTAACTCGTATCAATTTACAAAGTCACCATTTATTACAAACATCACTTATTCCACACATCCATTTTATAAGTACCAGAGTTTGGATTTAAATAGTCGAATTCCTTTAAATCACTTCATTCCAGCCTATAGATTTCACATATCAATCTATAAAAATTCGAAGTGGTTTCGGGTATCTTCTAATACCCGACCCCGGTCTCTCCAAGTCTCGTGTCATCCTAACCCAAGTTATCCAAATGAAATACACAACATTTCATATCAGAGATATTAACTCATACAAAGCATCCAATACCATTCAATCAACCCTAAGCAAAGCTTAATCACATACAAATTTAATTAATCCTGATTGAATTAATTACGAACCTCAACCACTTAGATTCCTTCATTTAACATTAATTAATTTCAAATCGGTTAATTAATTATCACTTCATTGTTCATCTTAATTAATCGTCCTGGATTAATTATCCTTCAATTACATTCAAGTAATTATCCTTAATTAACCTCACAATATTAATTATTCTTAACCAAAATCAATAAGTAATCTTAATTACTTCATGAATTAATTAACTATTTTAATTACATTAATCCTTAATTACTTATATTAATAATTTCTCATAAGTAACTTATTATTGATTTATTAATCTTAATAAATCAATCTTTTATTATGTCATTGATTATATAAATTAATGATTTTCCATTTACATTTCAATTTATCCTGATCTAATTTAATTACATTAAATAATTAATCATTAGTTAAACCACGCATATTAATCACCTTTGATTTACCTCAACCTATAATTATCTACCTTATTATTTACTTCATTAAATAAATTAATTACTCCTTAATTAATTATCTTAATTAATCTCTTGATTAATTTCACAGAGTAATTATATTTTATTAATTACATTAAGTAATCACCTATCAATCCATTTATTGATTATTCTAAATTAATTAAACTTAATTAATTTAACTTAAACCTTCATTAATTAATTCAAACCCTTAATTGCTAAATTAATCAACCCAAATCATTAATTAATTGAATTAATTAATTGTCCATTTTAATTACCCTTTTAATTTGATGAATCACAAATCATTAACCCCTTATTAACATTAAAATGAAAACATTTTCTTATTTATGAATTGAGTTTAAAACAACTTAAAACCCGAATACTTCGAGTCAAGCAACAATTAACGCGGGAACCACTCAAAATCAAAGTCACCCGATCATCGATTTACGGTGCACATCTGTGACGCCCCACCTCTATACCCACGCTAGCCAAGAACACTACGGAGTAGTGCTGTCAACTAGCACGGAGAATAAGGCTGTTGAGGAGCGACCATCAATAGTTAGGCCTTATACTAGTATTGGTTATCTCAATGGGAGTGGTATATAAATATATTTTCTTTCATTTTTTTTTTCATCTCTGATTTATTTTCTCCCATCGACATACCCCAATTCCAGTATAAAACGAACTACGATGGTTCGTAATAGTTTAGAACAGTAAATATAAAATATCACACAGATAATATAATGCGGAACACAAATAAAACAGAAAGTCTCATATATACAATAACTGATGTCAGTTACAATACATTTGACACGGTACATATGATACAACTACAACAGTCGACTAAGGAAGTTACATATACAAGTACATTAACGTATTTAATATACATGAATACATATCTTCCTATACAATTTATAGACTACTACAAATGACGACGACTACTCCAAAAGATATGAAAGAACTTCATAGCTCTAGCAGCAACCCAAAGCAGAATATCTACAACCTGAAATACTCGGTCTGACCCGAGTATTAAATTCAAAAAAAAATAATACTCGGGTCAGTCTAATTCAAACTCAGTTATTAGTGTACAGAAGCAATAATAATTAAATAATGAATAGACGACAGTAATTAAACCAAATCAGAATGCAACTCAGAATATTGAATTGAAATAAACAAAACAGTTCAAAACATTTAAATATCAATTAAAATATTAAGTCGAGTAGGGCTGCAGTACACGCACGCGTGCACTGCCTCGCCACTACAGCACATGGAATATGCAAAAGATCAATTAATCAAAACAAGATAGATATCATAAAACCATACCGTGTGGCTGCAGTTCACGCTTGCGTGCACTGCCTTGCCACTACAGTGATGATGTACCCATTGAATACCGCGTGGCTGCAGTTCACGCTTGCGTGCACTGCCGTGCCACTACAGTGACGATGTACCCAATGATCAACGAACCGAAATCAATGAAGATTCAAATATCAAATACCACGGCCTCAGTGGTCAAGAGGGTAGACATGGAGAATGTGCATGGCAACTAGCACACAAAGATATACAGTATGAACTAAAAGGAATAAGGACCCAATGCACTAATATGAAGAGCAATGTACAACAGACTGTACATGATGGCAACAGTTAAAACTTCCACCAAATGAAAGAAAAATATGTACACATTTGAATGTACATAACGAACAGCGCCTTAACAAAATGGATATAGAAATGGCAACATGGAACTGCATGCTAACCAGGTTAATAAAGCACTGACATGGTGACCCAACACGACAAAATGCACCAACATGGCTACTATGTAGTGCAGCAGACACACATGGCCATTACAAGAAACTCAAGACTGCAACATATGAAATAGATAGTCACAGTACATCTCAAAGACAGGTTCAAAAAGTAAAGAACCGACAACAAATACAATGCACCACCGAGACATAATTACAAGACCAACAATGCAACGGTATGCAATCTGTCTTGAAGAACATGTAATAAAAGGGGCAATCGAGTGATATGCAAATGATTGCATCAGTGAACTAACTCAATTGGACAGTCCCCAATATATGCAGTCCAACGACTGCGACAAATCAAAGGAGTAAAGAATGAATGCTACGTCTCCAGGGAGCATAAGCAAGTTAAAGGGGCAGTAGAGAACTGCAAATACCAAGAAGATGGCAACACAACATATAGTGCAGCAGGTCAAACAGCAAGCATGATGAAATAATAATACAAACTGAATGACATAATGGTAAAAATGATATGCACAATATCAGGGGCATGATATGGAATGTGCACAGTAAGTGTACAACTAAATCAAGTGCACATAGTAGTAAGAAGCAAGAAGATGGATTTGAAAAGAAACTCAAATGCAATTCAAGTGTGATGAATTGCTACAGCAAACCACAAGAACACTAGTTCAACAACTTCAACAAGATTACATGTAACCTGGAAATGGGGTTGATACAAGCAACTGAGTAGTGTCAGTCACCAAGGAAATCAACAGAGATGAACCAGGCAAACAGAGCTTCAACCAATCAAAGTTCAAGCAGCAAATATTTAGAAATCAATAAATTGAAATCTAGAAAACAACAAATCTCAAAGCTAACCCACATTTAATATAGCCTGACAACAGCACAAATATGTGCTCAGCATTAGGTGCAGTGATACCTATAGATAACAGCAGGTATATTTATGTTCATAAATGGAACTTCAACTTTCAACATAACTTCAGTTGTACTAATAAGCAAGACAATTTACACAAGTTTCGACTAGAACAGTTGGCCAGGAATTTACAACATGTTGTTTATCTCAGGCAAGTACAGAGGCAAGCTTATATATAATTAATTGTTTGTCCAGAACAATGGCACAGAGATTGGCTTCTATTCCAAACATACAACACTATATGTATTTGTTTCTGTAGGGGTGAAAGATTTCAAACTTTCAAATGCATTTTCAGTAAGGGAAACATGAAACAACAAGAAAATCAATTGGCCTGAGAATAAGAAATTGGCCTCAGATTTTCAATTAGAGCAGCATTACATATGAAACGCAGTGGTCAGACTATCTAAGGCACAAGGCAAAACAAGTCAAATCCACATGATCAAACCCAATTCGCAACCGACTACTGTAATTGCCGAAGTCATAAATTTTTTATCAACATCGAGCAAAATCGAATCAAGTCAGAATCATCTCCAATATTAAAACAAAATCGAATACATCAACATCTCAACAAAACAGTGCCGAGAAAACCAAGTAGAAATAGATGTGAGTAAAAATCACACAAGTTCAAATCGAAATCACTAAAATTCGAAGCAATAATCATCCAAGAATTCAAGCGACAAAACACACAAATAACTCGAGCCAAGAATTAGATGTGAGCAAACTCACCTTTGCCACGAACGGAAGTGAAGATGAACGAGCGCGAGGGAGAGCAGGGAGATGCCGCCATTATTTGCTCCTCTCGAATATTTTAGGTTAGGGTTTTAAAAAATGGAAATGGGTAAGGGGAGAGAACGGGTTTATTGCTTAAACAATTGTCTCGGCCCAAAATAAAAGAAAGGTGGACCACTATTTAAAAATCAAAGCCCCTCAAACTTTATAACAATTTGTAATTTAAATTTAAATTTTAATTTTAAAAACTTCAAAATGGCAATTGATGAAAAAAATATAAATCGTTTTAATGTCGATTATGAATTGACGCGAATATCGGGTTGTTACAACATCAATCAATTTAATCATGCAACCAAACACATAAATTAACCATTTAAATTTTTAATGAAAAAATCCAACAGAGTGAGGTTTACTCACTTTTGATTTTCGATTTGCAAATCCGATCCAATCTCGGCTTGGCCTCACGGTTTCGATCTTGTATAAATATTTAATAATTTATTAATAATTTGATCTAATTTGACAATTTATTTTTAACATTAAATAAAATTTAATTAACTAGTTTTAAATAATGGTTCTCATTTTTGAAATGAAATCTACTGGGATAATAAAACTCTAAATTTAACTTTACTATTAGGTTTTGATAAATAATTTAATTTACAAGTTTATACCTATTTATCATTAAATTTTCGAATGACATAAAAATTAAATTATCATAAAATATAAAAAAATTTGAACAGTGAGTCAGTATGCAAATTTCTATTTCTAATCAATACATTTTTATTAAATTAGAAAGGGATTACCTTACTCGAACAAGAACGATCCCCAGAAGACCAAGCCCTCACCACCGCGACCTCCAACCGAGGCAACCCCAGCCTAATTTCTCCCACATCAACTAACTAACTCCTAGCTACTTATCATAACCACCATCATATACAAGCACATAACTGCCGTGACCATATCACCGAACTAAATACCAATACTGTTGAAACTTCACCAAACACACAAGCAGCATCGAGCAACCCCAATCACCAAATTCCATCACGAAATCCTCCTCACGCACAACCTGCCACCCACCGCGAATCAACCCAGACACGTCGAACCCTAGATCGACCACTATGCAGTCGCAGCCCCCACTCGAACGCATCACCACTTGAACGCGCCTACTACCTCTCCAGACGAAGCGCGCGCATGAGTTCGAGCATCTCAGATCTGCGTCGCCATTATTATGTTTTTTTGTTTTTTTCTTTTTAGACGAAGAGGAACTCGAGATTTATAAAAAGGGGAAGATAATGGCTTCGTCTAAAAGATGGGTTGGATTTGCTTTATTGATTGCATTTTAAAATTTTGCAGAGGAAGATTGCGTGATGTTCTAAAAAGGGGGAACATGATTTTGAAAGGAAGGCTGCGTGCTGAAGTGAAGGGGAAAAACAGTGATGTGAAATTATTTCAGCTGGTTGACCAGATTATAAATATATGTTACGTTAAATTCAAATTTGAATACAAATTACATCGACTTACGTAGCCTAAAATCACGAACTCCTATCGAGGCGTGCCGCTAGGTGCTTATAATGTTATACTCCTATTCCGAACGCAATGGAAAAGGTTTCGAAAGCTAATTTGATCATATGCGCAAGTTACGGAAGTAAACGATCAAATTTTAAATTAAATCAATTAAAATAGTTCTTGCGTTTTGAGCTACCAGGGTCAAATGACAACTCCGATTGCTACGAAAATTTAAATCCGATAATAACTAACTATTACGGATTCAATGGAACTGGTTTCGTTGAATTCCGAGACTGTGCCTCGGAAGGCTATTTTTAAATATTAATTTAAACGATATATTATTAAAACTGAACAAATCACCTTTAAATTAAGTTTCAACCATCCTATTATCTTCAGTATCATCATTATAAATTTTACAAGCCTTCGAATTATTTTTAACAGGCTTAAAACTCCATATTCAATATTTTACCCAATATCAAATTATATAATTTATTTATCAAGTAAATATTGATATATTTTTTATATTACCTAGAGAACCAAGCTTTGCTTGTAAACTCTAGGGAACTATGTGCCTGCCAAACACATACTTCGGGTACTTGTTACAGGGTTGTCAGTTTCGGGGTTCGAACTCATGACCTTCGATCACGCAGTCCGGACCATCAACCAACTGCGCCATCAAGTTAAAATTAACTTTTCAAATATTTAAAATCAATTAAATATTCTAATTTAAATTGTTAAAAATTCCGGTCCGTCACATTCCACCCCCCGTAAAAGAATTTCGTCCCCGAAATTACTAGTTAGGAAGAATGGTCCATTACACGTTTACTTTTTCCAAAACCAAACAGTTATATCAACTTGCCATGGCATATCTTTCATTAAAGACCCACTACCACTCCAACCAACTTCTCAAAACCTCTATGGTTTCCTACAACATTATTTACTCCACTTATTCAAATTTAAATTTAAAAATTCAAATTTAAATTATCACAACATTCTCAAAAAATTTATAACTCTCTAAATTTTCGAATTTTTTTGCATGCATCCCCTTTGCGCAGCGAGCTCGGTACAACTACAAAATGCCTCTATGTGCTCCCAAATTTCAAACAAAAAGCCAAGTGGCTAGATCAAAACCCAATCCAATTTCATATAGAAATTTAAATACATATCTTTTTGTCCGGCAATTCACATTATCTCCTGAAATCAAATCCAAATTTCTTTTCCCTTTATAATACATGCATATCTTACTTAGCCATAATATCCAATCATATCTTTTCAAATCATTTTATACATTTCCTTACATAGGTTTCATATTATTTCAAATTAGTTTTCCCCGTTTTCACATGAATTTAACTTATTTTTCATTTTGAATATTGAATTTTATCTTCCATTTATAACTGATTCATATTTGTTTCATCTACTAATTTACTTTAACTTCAAATTGGAATCGTTCTGTCGATAACAAAAAATTTCTCAAAAATTTTCTAACTCCCAAATTTTTCGGAAAATTTTGGCAGAGTTTCCTTTGTACGGAGGGGCTTTTGCAATTTAACAAGAGATATATATACATCGACCCACCCGGTCGGAAAATCAAAAACAGTTCATATTTCCTATTTTTATTACGTAGGCGTACATTTATATAGCATTTTAAGCAAGCGGCTTATTTATTTTGGCAATTAGTGCAACCAAATCCAGCCAAACGTCTTCCCGGTACCTGTACTTACTCAATTTAAATATATTAGTGCCATATTTAGAAAATTTATTAGCATTTCACTTACTTTCAATAGCTAACACATGCATTTCATAAGCAACAAGTACAAAACGCTTTCCATAAGCGATTTATAAAATTTTAAAGCTAATTCAATTGCTTTCAACCAATTCATATGCCATTTCATTCAATTTTAATGATTTTCAACTCAATTTCTTACATTCAATTCATTTTTAAGCAAAACAAACTCATATTCACTTCAAATGATTCAAAAATCAATTTTTATTTGCTTCTATTGATTCATAGAATTTCTTTACCTTCGTTTACGTCAAAAGACAACTATTTTTATGCAAATTCGGCGATATTCTCTTAATAGAGTATCCATTTTAGTTTATAACTACTTCAAATTAATTTCAACTCACACTGTAATTAATTCCATTTCATTTCTAATTTATTCACCAACCATACATTTGCATTCCATTTCATCTTCGCATTGTTTTCATTTAAAACTATTTCCTTAAGCTTGACAACATTCGACTTACATTAATATCCATTTTTCCAAATAAATTTAATCCAAATTTTTATTTAACGGCCTTTCACTTTTGCTCGAAGCCAAACTCCTATTAATTTTAAACTTAAGTTAATTTATTTTTTCAAATTATTTCAACTTCATAACTTAAGTTCACATCATTTGCAAATAAATTTTCTTTTTCACCTTAACTTGATTCTATTTCAATCAAATCTCATCTCATTCTACAAATTTATTTGAGTAGTTATCATAGATTAAATTACCAGGCCATTTAACTAATTACCAGGCCATTTCAATTTATTTCTACCTACCTGGGTTTTGTTTGTAATTCAAACCATGTCTATTATAATTCAATTTCATTTCATTCGACACACTTCCCTTATTTCTAACTTACTTCCAAATTTCATTAGATATGATTCATATTGCACTCGAATTTTATTTATAATTCAAACCATCACTATTTCGATTCAACTCTATTTTATTTTTACGTTTACAGCATCTCCACTTATTTAATTCATTATCAAATCCAAGTCGAATTTTATTTACAATTCGAATTCATTTCCAAACTCCATTATTAACTTACAATCTATTTTATTTAACCGAGTTAAATTTTATTAATATACTCTACCAAATAATTACTTAACTAATAAGCTACCTCCAACTTTTAAATCAATATTCGATTTTATTGCAAAAAAACCACTTTATTAAATTTTCCTGAGTTCAAAATTTTTTATAATTCCAGTCAGAATTTTCTTTCATTTTTTTAAAAATTCCAACACTTTTATTTTAAAATTTTAGAAATGCTTTTAAATTCACATTATACTATTAAAATAGCTTTTTATAAAAATACTTTTTATAACTCGATGTCTCAACCAGTCCATCCTTGTTTTCATAGAAATTCAGTCATACGTTGATCAGGCGTAGGACTGAAAATCTATAAGTACTTGATAAACCCGTTTTCAACATCCAGTGAAAATACTTGGGAAATAATTTTATTGAAAATATATAAAACAGTTTTTGAAAATAGAGGAAATATCTTGGTGAGAATGCTTTGGAAATCATTACCCCCATCCATGGTCGCAGTTACATTCCAAGGTTACGTTGTCATCGCAGCAAAAGTCCATGTAACTATAGGCAATCCGCGCCCCTCGATTATACCATGGAACCCACAACAGATCGCAGTTACATTCCAGGGTTACGTTGCCATCGCAGCAAAAGTCCATGTAACTGTAGGCATCAGCGCCTCTCGATTTTCGCTGTCAAAATGAAACTTCTCCACTCCTACATAGGTTGCAGTCTACCGACATAAAATCAAACGCAGACTGCTGGCTCTCAGCAGCACACACGACTTTCACTATGTTACCATAGGTCGTAGTCCACCGATATTAAATCAAACGTAGACCGTTGGCTCTCGGCGGCATACACGACTTTCTCTATGTTACCATAGGTCGCAGTCTACCAATATAAAATCAAACGTAGACCGTTGACTCTCAGCGGCACTCACGACTTTCGCTATGGTATACACTACTCATAATCCTCAAAAACTAGTTTTGTCCGGAATCCTCACAATATCAACTTTAGAACCCCCTCTTGGGGCTCAAGGCAGCACCACCCGGTGGCACTCCTGAGAAGTTCATTTCAAGGGAGTGCCTTTTTCCCTAGAGCCATTATCAAAGCACTTTATACTATACACATATAATATCTTTCAAATCATACACCTAGTATGATTTCATACAAAGCTCCTTTACACAAAATCGATTATCCCAAAATCGATAATTCCCAAACTGGGCTTTCCAAATTTCAATATTGATTTTACCCAAAAATCAAAAGCCTTTCCAAATCCAACGGTTCCCAAAACCTTTTCTCAAAATCCTCATAAGATCCTTTACATATATATACACAGATGTATATATAATTTTTAAAAACTTTGGATCATTTCAAACTTGTATAAAACTCCTTTTATACTTCAAACACTTTCAAAATCCTTTTCTTCCGTCAATAGATTCAACAAGGGGAGATTTACCTTATATAACAAAGATATATAACTTTGTTTATTCAAAATCAAATATTCAAATTTGATTACTTTTTCCAATATCAATTTCATTCAAATCTGTACGATGTACACATATCATCCATACGCTATACCAATCTTATCGCTCACTTAGTCACACAATTTCACCTCCGAACTAGTTTCGTCCACCCGACTTACTAGTGCGGACACAGATCTGGTTTCTTGATCAGAAATCGTCATTCTCCTTGCATAGCCATAACTATGATAGAGAATATCTAGAACTAATCAACAATCCATATCCAGGCTCGCCGTCGAAAATCGAGTGAAAAATCCCAACTCGGATCGATATAACTATCTCGAAATTCTGTGCTCGAATCTGGATCAAATTACTATGCGAATAGAATATTATACGTACATCCTACGTATTTATCTTCATTGATTATTTACTAAATCAATTTCCTTTCTGTTCACATTCACTTGAATTTTCATTCACTTATTTACAATTGCCTCAATTCCTTTGGATTATCACTTCGGTTCTTATCTCAATTGGGTATTTAATCAATAACAGTTTGAAATCCGACCGGTTTATATTTAACAAATAGCCTGAAAATTTTAAAATAGATAAGTAATTGAAAAATAATTATTAGTTTGCAAAATAGCTGTAAAATAGTTAACTAATTGTAAAATAATTGGAAAATAGTTAAATAGTTATAAAATAGTTAGATAATCTCAAAATAGTTTAAAATAGTAATTAGTTATAAAACAGTTGAAAAACAGTAATTAGTTTATAAAACAGTTACAAAATAGTTAAATAACTCCAAAAGTAGTTATAAAATAAGTATAAGATAGTTTTGGGTTTAATGAGAAAGGTTGTATATATAATAAATAACTTAGAAAAATAGATTTGTACTAAAACAATTCATTTTAAAAATAGTCTATAGTCAAACTGTTCAATTCCCAATCTCCAGTTTCATCAATTCAATTTAAATTTCTACTTCCATTTAAATTGACCCAGTTCCAATTTAAATAACTCCAATTTCCATTGGACTTAATTTATTCCCAATACAAGTTGAATTAATTCTCAATTTCTTTCCAACTTCAAATCAAATTCCATTTGATTGTTACTTATTCACTTTATTTACAGTTCCAAATTATTCAAATAAATTTGGACTAATTTCAAATGAAATCCACTTCAATTTCAAATCATTTCAATTCCTGCTTGAATTTAATCCCAATTCCCATTCAAATTTTAAACCTTCAGATTAATAACCTTTCCACTTAAGTTTAAAACTTGCTTCACTTTAGGTTTCACATCACATTCCAAGGAAAATTCAAAACTCAACCTTAGAGTTTATTTTCATATTTATTTCCTTTACACACCGGGATACTTTTAAATTTTAAACCACACTTGGTTTTAATTTCAAAACAAATCCCCTAAAAATCTTCCAAACATTTCTTGTTTTAAAATAAGACAATATTCAAAATAGTCTGAATTATATTATTTGTTATTTTCTTTAACTCTTTGAAACAATTGATTGTTTCTAGACTTAGGTTTTAAAACTTCAAAATTTTAGAACCTACTTTAATTTAGAAGTTATACTCATCTTATAAATTTACTTCATTTGGCTTACTTAATAACAAATATATCACTATTAAACACAATAACTATTTATGATAATACCCAAGGTAATTATATCTAGATACCAATTCCTTTTTATATTATTCTTATTCTATTCAAGATTAAATTTCAGTTTGAATCCATTTCAACTTACCTTTATTTAAAGTTTTTAAATAATTTAATTTCTAAGCTCAAATTCTAGAATTTCATTTCAATCAATTTAATTCTAATTTAGTTGTATTTCTGTTACCACTTAATTTAATTCCAATTCAAGATTTCAATTTGGTTGTATTATATTACTGCTTAATTTAATTCCAATGATTTAACAACCAATCACCTTAATATTTATTAGAGGGAAATATTGCTTTATATATCAAAATATACTTTTATATAAAATCATTTAAAACCTTTATATAAGAAAATAACAAGTATGCTCTCATACATACATATATATATACATACATATATATATAACTCATTCTAGAGTATTATGGACTCTATTTAATTAGTAATTCCCACCAGAGCCAAGGTTCTCGCTTAACCTTTCAGCTCTGATACCAACTGTAACAACCCAAAATTTTCAAAACCGAAAATTCCAGATAGTTATGAAAAAGAAGAAAGAGATAGAAGAAGAAGATCAGAAACACCAACATCTTACATTCGCAGCGGATAAAATATAATAATAAATATTATCAGTTTACAAAATAATATTATATCTATCGATTAAATTTTAATACGTCATAGTTACAGATATATATACAGACACTGAATATACACAATTATCATGTCATAGATATACAACAATATAATACAGCGGAAACACTCCATACATTCTTGCCATCCAGCTCGCCTCCTGAGCTCCAGAACGTCCTTACCTGAAAATCTGTAATACTCGGTCTGATCCGAGAATTACATCAAAGAACACCGGGTCAGGCTGGAAACCAGCGTGAGTAAACCCAGCTAACATGGAATACCAAAACAAACAACTTATATAAAACCCGGGGTAACTCGTATCAATTTACAAAGTCACAATTTATTACAAACATCACTTATTCCACACATCCATTTTATAAGTACTAGAGTTTGGATTTAAATAGTCGAATTCCTTTAAATCACTTCATTCCAGCCTATAGATTTCACATATCAATCTATAAAAATTCGAAGTGGTTTCGGGTATCTTCTAATACCCGACCCCGTCTCTTCGAGTCTCGTGTCATCCTAACCCAAGTTATCCAAATGAAATACACAACATTTCATATCAGAGATATCAACTCATACAAAGCATCCAATACCATTCAATCATCCCTAAGCAAAGCTTAATCACATACAAATTTAATTAATCCTGATTGAATTACTAACATCAACCACTTAGATTCCTTCATTTAACATTAATTAATTCCAAATCGGTTAATTAATTATCCCCTCATTATTCATCTTAATTAATTGCCCTGTATTAATTATCCTTCAATTACATTCAAGTAATTATCCTTAATTAACCTCACAATATTAATTATTCTTAACCAAAATCAATAAGTAATCTTAATTACTTCATGAATTAATTAACTATTTTAATTGCATTAATCCTTAATTACTTATATTAATTAATTTCTCATAAGTCACTTATTATTGATTTATTAATCTTAATAAATCAATCTTTTATTACGTCATTGATTATATAAATTAATGATTTTCCATTTACATTTCAATTTATCCTAATATAATTTAATTACATTAAATAATTAATCATTAATTAAACCACACATATTAATCACCTTTGATTTACCTCAACCTGTAATTATCTACCTTGTCATTTACTTCATTAAATAAATTAATTACTCCTTAATTAATTATCTTAATTAATCTCTTGATTAATTTCACAGAGTAATTATATTTTATTAATTACATTAAGTAATCACCTATCAATCCATTCATTGATTATTCTAAATTAATTAAACTTAGTTAATTTAACTTAAACCTTCATTAATTAATTCAAACCCTTACTTACTAAATTAATCAACCCAAATCATTGATTAATTGAATTAATTAATTGTCCATTTTAATTACCCTTTTAATTTGATGAATCACAAATCATTAACCCCTTATTAACATTAAAATGAAAACATTTTCTTGTTTATGACTTGAGTTTAAAACCACTTAAAACCCGTATACTTCGAGTGAATCAACAATTAACTCTGGAACCACTCAAAACCAAAGTCACCCGATCATCGATTCACGGTGCACATCAATCAATTTAATCATGCAACCAAATACATAAATTTAACCATTTAAATTTTAAATACAAAAAATCCAACAGTGTGAGGTTTACTCACCTTTGATTTTCGGTTTGCAAATCCGATCCAATCTCGGCTTGGCGTCACGGTTTCGACCTTGTATAAACATTTTATAATTTATTAATAATTTGATCTAGTTTGACAATTTATTTTTAACATTAAATAAAATTTAATTAAGTAGTTTTAAATAATGGTTCTCATTTTTGAAATGAAATTTACTAGGATAATAAAACTATAAATTTAACTTTACTATTAGATTTTGATAAACAATTTAATTTACAAGTTTATACCTATTTAGCATTAAATTTTCAAATGACAATAAAATTAAATTACCATAATTTTTTTTTTTAAACAGTGAGTCAGTATGCAAATTTCTATTTCTAATCAATACAATTTTATTAAATTAGAAAGGGATTACCTTACTCGAACAAGAACGATCCCTAGAAGACCAAACCCTCACTACCGCGACCTCCAACCAAGGCAACCCTAGCCTGACTTCTCCCACATCAACTCACTAACTCCTAGCTACTTATCATAACCACCATCACATACAAGCACACAACTGCCGTGACCATATCACCGAACTAAATACCAATATTGTTGAAACTTCGCCAAACACACAAGCAGCATCGAGCAACCCCAATCACCAAATTCCATCACGAAATCCTCCTCACGCGCATCCTGCTACCCATTGCGAATCAACCCAGACACGCCGAACCCTAGATCGACCCCTAAGCAGTCGCGGCCCCCCACTCGAACGCGTCACCACTTGAACGCGCCTGCTACCACTCCAGACGAAGCGCGCGCACGAGTTCGAGCATCCCAGATCTGCGTCGCCATTATTATGTTTTTTTTGTTTTTTTCTTTTTAGACGAAGAGGAACTCGAGATTTATAAAAAGGGGAAGATAATGGCTTCGGCTAGAAGATGGGTTGGATTTGCTTTATTGATTGCGTTTTAAAATTTTGCAGAGGAAGATTGCGTGATGTTCTAAAAAGGGGGAACATGATTTTGAAAGGAAGGCTGTGTGCTGAAGTGAAGGGGAAAAACAGTGATGTGAAATTATTTCAGCTGGTTGACCAGATTATAAATATATATTACTTTAAATTCAAATTTGAATACAAATTACCTCGACTAACGTAGCCTAAAATCACGAACTCCCATCGAGGCGTGCCGTTAGGCGTTTATAATGTTATACTCCTATTCCGAATGCAATGGAAAATGTTTCGAAAGCTAATTTGATCATATGCGCGAGTTACGGAAGTAAACGATCAAATTTTAAATTAAATCGATTAAAATAGTTCTATGCATTTTGAGCTGCCAGGGTCAAATGACAACTCCGATTGCTACGAAGATTGAAATCCGATAATAACTAACTATTACGGATCCAATGGAATTGGTTTTGTTGTATTCCGAGACTATGCCTTGGAAGGCTATTTTTAAATATTAATTTGAACGATATATTATTAAAACTGAACAAATCACCTTTAAATTAAATTTCGACCATCCTATTATCTTCAGTATCATCATTATAAATTTTACAAGCCTTCAAATTATTTTTAACAGGCTTAAAACTCCATATTCAATATTTTACCCAATATCAAATTATATAATTTAATTATCAAGTAAATATTGATATTTGGAATTCAAGTTAAAATTAACTTTTCAAATATTTAAAATCAATTAAATATTATAATTCAAATTGTTAAAAATTCCGGGTCGTCACAAGGAGATACGCGTAAGAAATCAATAGCTTTCAAATGAAGGTGAAGATAATGATAGTGATGATGAAGAAGCGGCTGAAATAGCACTAATAGTAAAGAGGTTCAAAAGATGGAATGCAAGTATGGAAACCCAGCCCTATATAAACTGTAAACTACTAAAAAGCAGAATCATCAAAGTTCTAGACAACTCAGAAAAGCAGGAGATCATTTGTTACAAGTGTAATAAACATTGTCATATCAAGCCTTAAAATCAATTCAACAAAGGAAAGAAATCGAAAAGGAGAAGCTTTGTAGCAACTTGGGATGAAAGTGATGAAGATGATAATGAAAGCACTAGCAGCGATGGTGAAAAAGCAAATCTGTGTCTTCTAGGAGAAACAAGTGATAGCGATGATGATGAATCCAGCGAGGTATCAAAATTTAGTCACTCATAATTACTTTATATTTTCATGAAGTAAATGGGTGTTTTGAAAGACTTAGGGAGAAGTATGCTAAAACTGAATCACAATGAGGTAGTTTGATAGAACAAAATAAGCAGCTTGATCAATCGGTTCAAAACTATAGAAAAAAACCCTAAGTGTGATAAGTGTCCATCATTAGAAGAGGAAATAAAAAAAAGCAGAAACTAGAATTAAATCGCTTGAAAATGAAATTTTGATTTTGAAAGTAAGCGGAAATAGTAAGAGGGAAAATTCTATCAAAAAGTGCACTCTATTATTGATGAAAATGAATCTCTCAAGTCACAAGTCAAACAATTGTCTACAACTTTAGGAAAATTCTCCAAAGGAGAAAGATCACTAAATATGTTATTAGGGAAATAAACCGTTAATACTATTAGATAAGGATTTGGGTATACTCAATCTGAAAAAGGTAGAAGTAAAACTAATCATGTCAACTCCAAGTGCACGATTAGTGGAAAAATTGGACACAATCAAAACAATTGCTAGTATAGACCCAAACACACAAAAACCATACTAATTTGGGTTCCTAAAGGCACGATTGTAAAATCTCTTAAAATCAAACAACTCTAGGTGCCAAAAGGAAATAACATAGATTGTCTTAGTTCTACACAAACTTTTTTTTCAAATTTGTTTGCCACTAACAATCATGGACCTATAAAAACAAATAGTCACTAAACTTTTTCTCATGTAGGTGTGTTGGCAGGCTAAGGAATAGCAAGTGTGGTACTTGGATTCTGGCTATTCCAGGCACATGATGGACGACAAATCAAAGTTCTTTAGCCCAAAGAAGTACAAAGGTGGGAGAGTCACAATGGGTAACAACGATAAATGTAAAATTATCATAAGGGTAAAGTAGGTAACGGTACATGCATTTACCTTAAACGATGTATTATATGTTGAAAATATGCACCATAATCTGATTTCAATCAGCCAATTATGTGATAAGGGAATGAACGTTGTTTTTTATTCTAATTTGTGCAAAAAATTTAACCAATCATCAAAAGAAACATTAATTTCAGGTAATATATACTCTCTCTCTTTTGATGATCTCACTCTTTCAAAATGATTGATAGCTAAGGATGTACAAGTAAACTTATGGCATATACGATTAGGACATGCTAACATGAATCTATTAAACAAATTAAAAAGAAAAGACTTGGTAAGAGGTTTACCATCTCATGATTTCAAGACAAAAAATCTATGTAAAGCATGTACTATAGGAAAACTTAAAAAATCATCTTTCCATACTTCTAGAGTTCTTAAACTAGTTCATATGGATTTTTTAGACCTAACGATATAACAAGTTTTGGTGGTAAGAAATATTTTTTTATATTGGTCGATGATTACTCAAGACACACGTGGGTATACTTCTTAGCTAAAAAATCAAAAACTTTCTCATACTTCACTAGATTCACAAAATTATTTCAAAATGAAAAAGGAGTTTCCATTATTTCGCTAATAAGTGTCACGGTGGAGAATTTGAAAATTATGAATTTGAAAATTTTTGTGATGAAAATGGATTTAGACATGAATTCTCTACCCCATAGACCCCACAACAAAATGGATTGGCCAAAAGAAAGAATCGAACCTTATAGGAGTTGGCAAGATCTATGATAAATGTGTATGAACTACCCTTGTTCTTTTGGGCAGACACAGTAAATATAAATTGTTATGTAAAGAATAGAGTCATGATTAGGACAATTCTTAGGAAAAGACCATATGAACTATGGTTCAACAAAAAGCCAAACATTGCATATTTCAAAGTTTTTGGCTATCCATGTTTTATTCTCAATAAAGGTGATCAACTGGAAAAATTTAAGCCAAAATAAGACGAAGGCATATTCATGGGATACTCTTCCAAAAGCAAAGCTTATAGAGTATATAACAAAAGGACAAGAACAATCATGGTGTCCATCAATGTGAAATTTGATGAAGGCATAGATGATCGAAGCAAAGAAACAATCAAAAGCAATGTCGAAAAGGAGAACGAAGAAGATGAAAGTGAAAATCCAACCGAGGAAGAAGTCCAAAGAAATCTAGAACTAGAGAGATTAAAATTCAAAGCAGATTATCCTCCAGAATTGGTAATAGTTAATCCTACCGCAAGTATTCAAACTCCTTCCTCTTTTAGAAATTTATGTGATTTGTGTCTATACAGTGGATTTGTTTCGAAAAATTGAACTCAAAGACATAGGCATAGCTCTTAATGATGAGAGCTGATTCATGGCCATGCAAGAAGAGCTAAATCAATTTGAACAGAATGATGTTTGGATTCTAGTACCTAGATCTAATGATTATCTAGTTGTAGGAACCAAATGGATTTAATAAAAATAAATTTGATGAATCTGGAAATGTGATTAGGAACAAAGCTAAGTTAGTCGCAAAAGGCTATAATCAAATTGAAGGAATTGATTTTGATGAAACTTTTGCACCAGTAGCAGACAACAATCCATTAGAATATTTTTAGCTTTTGCTTGTTATAAAGGATTTAAACTAAGAGAAATGGATATTAAAAGCTTTTCTTAATGGTATTTTGAAAGAAGATGTATTCATTGAACAACCTGAAGGACTTGAAAGTCAAGAATACCCTAACCATGTATATAAACTGAAAATGGCACTATATGGATTAAAACAAGCCCCTAGGGCTTGGTATGAATGTCTTAGCACTTATCTCCTTGAAAATGGGTTCAAAATGGGCTATGTAGACACCATATTGTTTCTATTGCATGAAAATGATGACCTATTGATTGTACAAATATATGTTGATGACATTATTTATGGTGCCAATGACAACCTTTTTGAAATGAGCTTGGTAGGAGAGTTGTCTTTTTGAGATTTCAAATCAAACAAAACAAAAAAGGTACATTCATCTCTCAAGAAAAATATAACAGAGAGCTTATCAACAAATTTAGATTAAAACATGCTAAACCTGCAAAACTCCCATGAGCACAACAATTAAACTTGACAAGGATGAAAAGGGTGAAGTAGTTGATCAAAAAATATCGAGGTATGATTAGATCACTTCTTTATCTTACTACTTCTAGACCTGACATTATGTTCTATGTTTGTTTATGTATACGGTTTCAATCAAATCCAAAAGAATCTCATTTAAAAGCTGTAAAAAGGATTATAAGGTATCCGCTACACATCCCACGGTTTGGTTTATGATATCCAACTAATGATAACTTTGAGTTAAAAGGGTATCCAGATGCAGATTATGCTGGTAGTCTAGTTGATAGAAAAAGTACTAGTGGAACGTGTTTTATGTTAGGACATTCGTTAGTTGCATGGTCAAGTCGAAAACAGAATTGTATTGCATTATCTACTACTGAGGCAGAGTATATTGCTCTAAGCGGTCGCTCTGCTCAAATTTTATGGATGATACAAACTTTGCAAGATTATGGTCTAAATTTTAAACGAGTCTCACTTATGTGTGATAGCAAAAATGCAATTGATCTCACAAATAATCATGTACATCATTCTTGCACCAAGCATGTAGATGTTAGACATCATTTCATTAGAGATCATATTTTCAAAGAAAATATCTACATAAATTTAATTTCAACTGATTTCCAATTGGCAGACATTTTTACAGAACCCCTTCCAAAAAATAGTTTTTACAGACTTCGTCTCAGTTTAGGCATTTTAGAAATTTGATTTTATATTTTTGGATTTGATCTTAAATGCCTATGTTAACTAATCTGACTCCCTACTGATATCGGAAAGATAAATAGTGACTGAGAAAAGTGATGAGTGTTGATCTTAATCACATATTATGTCTTGAGAAAGTATATTTAGTAAATTTCTTCAAAAATTTAAACAAAATTTGTAATAACTTTGGTTGGTAAAAATTCCATGACCATCTCGTCCTATCATATTTCTACGACAATCACTCATCAAAATCCAATAAAATATGTTAAAAGTGGTATTTAAATAGGAAATTATTCATTTTTTAATTAGTAATAAAATCATCGAAAAGTACTCATTCTCATTTGAAAGTCATCATGGTTATGCATTGGTGAACTACTTGGAATCTGATTATGTGCTTTCATGTTCATTTAAAAGTCATCACGGTTATGCAAGTATGGAACACATATCAAAATTGGATAAAATAGGCGAGATGATTTTAACCACATTTAAAAGTCCTCGCGGTTATGCATGGTTAGAAGATGCTTGGAATTCTTTTTTAATAAAAAAGGGGGGAATAATACTAATCTCATTTAAAAGTCCTAACAGTTATGCATGGTTAGTAACTATTCAAATTTCTGTCATAAATATACAATAAATGGACACGACTATATGGTTTTCTATGCCGTCGTCACCCCTATCACTCTAAAATGGAATATGTGCCTAACAGGATATTTATGATTTTTGTTTAATTTTTCTTGAAATTTAATATGTATACTCGATCAGGTATTGATGGTGTGTTAATGTTTATCACTTTATCACTCTTATCTAACAATATTACTCTTTTACTGATAACAAAAGGGAGAGGGAAGTTAAGATTTTGTCAAATAAGTTCAAATTTTTCATTTGCATATTCTCATCTAGGTTCATTTCATTGTTGATTGTTTTTTATTTGCATATTTTTTATTTATTTTCATGCATATGTGAAGGGGAAGCTTTGTTGTGGGGGAGGGGTTCAAATAGGGAGAGCTCATGGAATTCATCAAGACCAAATATGTTTAATAGATTCTAAATCTTAATATATGTTTGTTATCATCAAAAGGGGGAGATTGTATAGCCTATGATTTTTATTTGATGATAATAAACATATATATATATGTTTAAATGTATTTGTTATTGTACTATTTTATTTTTCCACATAATTAAATAAATATTGATTGAATAAAATAAATAACTCAGAATTCATATTTAAACAAATATTTTATTCAAACAAATATTTTGTTACAAATTCAAATAGTACAAATTTGAGCTCTTACTACATTTGCACATTTTCAATTACAACACAGTTTCAATTACAACTCAATTTTCATTATACAATTTTACATATATATTTCTCCTCACTACATAATTCACTCATCACTCGTATTTGATCTTCAACTTTGTTCCAGCCTGGATCCAACATTCGAACTATCTGCAAAAAAACACTGACAAAGTAAAACTGAAAAAGAAATAATTTTCAGTGCATAATGAAATGTGTGTTTGAAAATATTGTTTGCCTCAGTTATTTGGGTTGTTCATCATTATTTTCTTTTAATTCATCTTACATGAACAACTTGTGACATACACAGTGTATCATTGTACATGCCACAAAGTCATGCACACCGATATACACTTGCTTGATAAAATTGCAGGAATATGTGAGCACAAGGTCAAACCTAAGCCTAGGCTTGATTCAACTCAAGTGCAAATGCAAATAACATGTAAACAGCCTCAACCAAAACATACAACATGCATTCAGACATGTATTCAACGAACCAAACTATATTGCTCATGAACACACTGGAACCGGATTCAAAAGCTACCAGGACCAAAACAACACAGCCTCGACCAAATGGTGAGGAGCAGAGGCCAGCAAATCCGTGCAAACTGCCAACATGATAACAGCCTCAACCACATGAAGACTCAAAGCTACACACAAAAACATACAACCAGAGATTCAGGCATGTGGAACCAGACCATACAACAAGCCAGTGGAGCAAAATGAACCAAACCGTACAATAAGCCAGTGGAACAAATGAACCAAATCAGACTACAATAACCATGGGCTTGCATTCAGGCATTCAGAGTTCAAATGCATCAGACATAGCAAATGCAATGTACACATGAAGATCAAAGCAAACAAGTGCATAAGTTTAACTCGAAGCAATTTGACAAGCGTGGATGTAGTAGAAAAAGAACTACATCACTTTAACTAGGCTTAGCCTCAACCAAAACCAAACTAGACCACCCCAATGTAACACAGACCAGATTCAGCCAAAAGCACAAAAGCAAACCATGGACCAAAATGCAAAGCAGCCAACATGAAACGGAACTAGACTAGGTGTGCACATGTACAAAGTGTGAAACGGTTCTATTCATATGCAACAACAATAAGCAGTGGAGATATCAAGCTAACCAAGTGCATAGGTACAACAATCATACACATATATACATACATATGTGTGTGAATGTATGTACATGGTGACACACAAATATACAGCAAAAACGGTGCGGCAGAAATGTTTTAAAACAATGGAAAATTATAAGTAGCAGTTGGAACAAGTCAAGAGAATTCGAGTCTTAGAAAATGGAACAGAGGGTAACAAGTCAAAATTCGCCAAGTCAATATTATCAAATATTCAAATGCTAAAGTCAAGGTAACAAAGAATGGAACCAAGTCAAGTATCAAATATATCATAAATATATTCATCAAATTCAAATGTCAAGTTATAATCGAGGGATGAACAAGTTAGAATCATCACAATCACTCAAGAAAACATCAAATGACCGAGCAAAATATTTGAAGAATTCAAAGAAAAATATACAAACGATAAAATAGAGTTTTGTTTCCTATAAATTCCCAAACTCATCATCGGCACAAATCATCAAGTTCAAGCATATCAACGAGAGATAATAAAGTAAATCACATACCCTTTTTTATCTCTCGAGCTCGACACAATTGGTGCGACCATGATCAAATCAAAGTTGGATGTCGATTAACGAAGCCAATCAAAGCAAAATAATCATCGTAATCGATTTATTGAATCGGCATCTTCAATTCATCACAAAACCCGAATTTTTAAAGAGCAAAAGTAATCAACCACAAAAGAAATGGAGAACAACATTTCTATTTTAATTTTACTTGGGTCGGTTTCCTTTTATTGTATTGGGCTTTATTTTTTAAAATATAGGGTTTTGTGTAGTTTTTAATTTTATTTTAATTCTCTATTTTAAAATTGTGTAAATTTCTAGTTATATAAATAGGTACAAACTACGAGGCGTAGTTTGAGAATTCACAACTTAGTGGCTGAGTTATGGTAGGGTTTTGAGCTTAGAGTTAGGTTAAACAAGTTAGCGGGCGTCACAAGTTCACGTGTGTTTGTAAGCGTCTGATTAATTAATTTCTAGTAGAAACCTTAGGGGAAGCACGTAGGTAGGTTTTTGCCAAAGCTGGGTAAATTTGTGTGTGATCTCTACTGCATTACTTTCTGTTTTTACTTCCATAATTTTTTTTATTAGTACAACCTATTCACCCCCCTCTAGGGTGAAAACGATCCTATATATCTTCTTAGACTCATTCAATCATAGATCTAGTTTTTGGAATCTCATTCTATTGTAGATCTTATGTTCTAATTTTTTAGATCTTTTATAGATCTTGATATCATGCTTAAATGATATATCTTTGAGATCTACATATTGTAATCATCGGATCTATTCTTTTTCATATGTACTCATCCTTTTCTCTTATTTAGTTATTAAAATCACGTATGACTTCTGAGATTACTTAGTTTTACCTATCTTCCAATTGAAATCAATTTTCTTTATTCTTCTAGAATTTGTACTTGATAAATAATTCAATTTGAATTGATTCAAAATTTCTAACAAGTGGCATTAGATCCACTCATCTTTGATTTCATTATGAATTTTTGATAGTTTGAGCAAGTTTTGAATCGACTTTATTTATAAGTCTTTGAATTCTTATAATATCTTACTCAACTTTTAGATCGATTTGATTTGTGTATGAATATTTTTTGTTGATAATTTTGAAATTGGTTTGAAGCTAAAGTTGTTTTTCCTAGACCAAAAAGGTAGCTTCTCATATAGAAAGCAAGATCTAAATGACCTGAATATGGTTTGTGTAATTAAATGAAATTCTAAATTGTTTTTATTTTTGGAAAAAAAATCTTAATCCCCTAAATTTCTGAAATAACTTGCATTGATTTGAAGATTTACATGTTTGTTTTGATATATTCAGTAAAGAATTATGAAGTTAATTTTCTTATAAGAGAAATAATTTGGATCTGAGATGTATAGCTGTTTATGGTTGTGAATGATATGGATAAATCTAAGATGATAATTTTGTTTATTTAGAAATTATGGTTATTGGGAAATAAACTTTCACTTTAAGATATTCATTTTAATTTTATTATTGAGTAATATTGAACCTAGGTTTGGGATGTAATTGTGTTATTTTAAGTACCGTTTGTTTAATTGGTTCATATATTTGTAGTGAAATTATTTTGCTGTGACAGTAGTTATATCCTAGACCACATAAAGGTTAATTGTCGTTATTTTTGTCATAAATGAATTAATTATAAGCGTTATGGTAATAAATTAAATTATTTGTTGTCATAAATGCATTGGTTACTGTAAATTAAATGATGTTGTATGTTTGTGTTTGAAATAAGAATAGACATATGATTTACTATTTGATGTATTTATTTTGACAAGTAATGTCTGATGTAATGGAAGAAATAGTTTTAATGGCAACTTGAAGTTGTGCTAAGAAATTATTTTACTAGAAGTTGTATAACTCAAAGTCCATGACCTTAAGTCTTGAATTATGAAAACATTTTCTGATAAACTTTACAAGCTCGAATTCCTATCGGTATTTTTTTTTAATTTGTCAAAATGTACAGACTTATAAAAAAGGAAGTTTACATAAAATTTGAGAACCCGAAGTTCATAACAAATTAATGAACTTGCAGTTCATGAATTAGAAGCCCAAAGCTCTATTCAAATTATGTAAAATGATAAGGTTGTACTTCTTGAAGAAGCTAAAGGAAATTATTAAATTATCATATGAGATAATTATGTTGCATTCAAGAGATTAGAAAAAACTCCAAATGAGTTATATCTTACCTTATATCTTCACATTTACATTGTATTAACCAAATATCCTGAAGATATTATGTTATATGATATTTCAAACATCATCGTATGTGCGTGTATTAGTCTCTTGAAGAGATGTTTTAGATATTTATTTATATTTATATTGCAAAATCTAACATCGCAGAAGAGATGTTATAGGAATTTTATTTTTATCACACTGCAATTTCATAAAAGGAAACACTATATTCTCTGAAGGAATAACCATATAAATTTTTTGAAGCGATAACAATAATTTATCCCAAAAAAGATATTGCATACCAATATTACACTCCAGAAGTAGTGGTTTTATCTCTTGCATCTTACTTTTCATTTGGTGAATCTAATTTTTTTTACTATATTTTAAGTTTGATATGTTATTTCAAAAGCAGTTACAACAAAAATCTCCAGCAGGGATATTTTATTCCACTGTAAAAGTAGTAATTATGTAATTTATATAAAATAAATATTATATATTGATATGGAATTCCAATAGTGCATATATATATATATATATATATATATATATATAGAAGAGAAAAATTCACTCCAAAAGCGGTGATACTAAAATATCTCTAGAAGAGATTTGTAGATTTGGAAATGTAACATATCTCTAGAAGAGATTTTTTTTATATATTTGGTAGTTTTATCAAACTAAATTAGTGTATGTAAATTTGATTATGAAGGATCCTTATTTAATTTAGATTAGATCCAAAAGGTTCGAGATTATCTCAAGAATACATTGTTCTATGTTCATATGTCTAATTATACCATAAATGTTATGTTCCTAGTTATTATTTCACAAGAAAATTATATGCACGATCATTTCTTGAAGAGATATTTTTAAACGGGGGATTTCACTAGAAGGACGAACTTTGTAGTCCAATTAGTTTCTAGGATGCACATCCACGAAAATTAATTTCCAGGCCAAAGTCGGCAAAATAATTACTTTTAAGGACAAAGTTAACAGTCCAATTACTTTCAAGGACATAATTTCATAGGTTTTTAGGCATTAGAAACTAATTAGTTTGCATTTTGTCCTTAAAAGTAATTATTTCATTTGTGTGTCGTACAAACTAATTGCACTTGCTAAAGAGGCTCTTGTGGCTAATTTCCACTTTTTTAAATATTCTCCTAAAGAGATAATCTATAATTCATATCATAATTTTCATGCAAGTTATACATACGGTCTTAAGGAGATATGTATTTGTAACATTCCAAGTATCTAAAAAATACTCTTATTATTATCTTTGCTATAATTTTTTTTGCAGAACTCTCAAAAGAGATTTGTAGAAATTTCTATATGCAATTATAAATTATTCTTTGATAAGTGCTCATAATTAATGTTCAAAACTGATACTTGAGATTTAAATGAGGATCAAAAGTTAACAACTTGAAGTTTGAGTATATTTTGTTTGAACCAGAAGCTTGATATGGTTCAAGACCAAATGTTTTGAACATTATCATGCGGTTTTAACGGATTTACATTGACATTGAATTATAAATAGAAATTAATAGTTTGGATCCTTGTAATAGTTTGTTCTAAAAAAATCACTAATTCAAATGAGAAAAATTTGAAAATTTATAATATATGTGTAATACGTTGTTGCACGTATACATCCATATATGTAATATTCATCTAACAACTAGAAGTTTGTTATGAGCTCATCTTATAGATTATGTATAGATATTATTTAGTGATTTATAATTCAATCAACATAAATGTTGAATGACCTGAAGTCTTGTATGTATTCAAATGATCTATATAATAAGTAAATTCCTTCAATTGGCTAGAACAATGAATGAGAACAAACTCTAGTAAGCAATATCAATTGAATGCATCTTATTAACTAATAAAAGGATTATCCTCCTATAACTAATATACATATAATGTATTCGCTAGTAGCAATGTGATAATGGATTAAAATGAGAATCCAAAGTGGATTAATATTTAATGTGACAGTGTTTGTCAACATTGAGGGGTGATGATAAAGGGATGCAAGTTCATTTTGATCATCAGTGTTAAACATTTGTTAAAATATACAATTGTGCAAAATATTAAGTAACTTGAATAAATTATCAATAATATGCCTAGTAGAGTTTCTCCAATATAGATTTGAATCTTTGAAGGATTAAAATGTGTAAACCATATCTGAAATATGGTTCAAAAGTCAGTTCAAAATATTTTTGGAGTTAGTAATAAATATGTCAAATAAAGAGGTGAGTGTTCTTGAAGAAACACTTAAGGGTGCTCTAAAGGAGATCCATGACATGATTGTCAAATAACCCTAGAAGTGGGTTAAGTACCTAAAACATGATAATTAAAGAGAAATCAATAAATTATGTCTAGAACTGACAAGAAATATTCATCGATGATAAATTTGTAGATAATAAAATGCTCATGTTTATAAGTAGATTAAAGATCTTGAATTAGGGGAAAACATGACTGGCCATCATGAATCCTTTACTAATAGAGAAATATGGACATGTAGTCTGCAAAGTAGCAAAAGTGCTTGAAACGCTTAATATATCTCGAAAGTATAAATATGGTTTAAATCATATTAATGATGATAGTATAAAAATTCCTGGAAAATATAAATAACTTACGTGGTTATAAAGAATGAAAAGAATAAAAAGCATAGATTACAACTTCTTTCAAGTATTATTGTAATGAAAATCTTGATATAATTCATGATGGGTAGACCACTTCCTATTTTTAAGTATTGTTGTAATGAAACTCTCAATAACTATTGAAATAGTAGTTGCAAAATGCAAAAACTTATTAAGTATACAAATTTTTGAAGAATATATTTAACTTTTGCAGTTTTAAAGAATGCAAAAGGCATGAAGTGTAAATTACAACCGTCTTTTAAATATTGTTGTAATTAAAATCTTAATATACTTCAACATGAGTGGATTACTTCCTGCTTTTAGTATTGTTGTATTGAATTTTTTTAATATTCATCAAATATGTATAGTTGCAATATGCAAAAATGATTTGAAGCACAAAAATGAAAGTTCGTGAAGTGTTTTTCATAAAAGTAGCACACAAAATGCATAAAATGCAAATAATATTTGGAAGAAACAATCTTGAAAATTTTGATTGTGTTGAAAGAAACTATTAATAAATTGCATTGTTAATGGGTTACATATTTATGGGTCCACAAGGATCCATAACCGATTTGAGTTATCGAAAGACGAATACGAATTCGAGGAAACTTTTAAATTTGGGGGAGCATCCATAAGGTTTTTATAATGCACTCTTTTTTCTTAACTAAGATTTTTCCCACTGCGTTTTTATTAGTAAGGTTTTAATGAGGTAATATCTTGATTCAAATGTATCAACTCCCTACTAACATTTGAAAATAAGTTATAATGTACCATTTTTCCTAATTAAAATTTTTTCCCACTGGGTTTTTCCTATTGAGGTTTTAATGAGGCATTATCTTAATCTAGAAGAATCAAATGTCTTTTCAAGAAATAACATCTCAAATATGTTATTTGAGTTAAATTGTATTTTTATCCTTGACTAAGGTTTTTCCCATCAGGTTTTCCTTTGTAAGGTTTCTAATGAAGTATTATATTGATCCAGAAGTATCAAACTCTATTTGATGCTATAAATTATTGAAATATGTCATACTATATTGTACTTTTTTTCCTTCACTAAGATTTTTCCCATAGGGTTTTTCTTAGTAAGGTTTTAACGAGGCAATAGATAATATTTATATATATGCAGGCAAGATAATAATGGGGGAGCAATCATTCAAAAGTGACAACTTCAAGTTAGCAGAGCATTCAGCGATTTTGAAAACGTATATTCAAGGGGGAGTGTTGTAATATTATAAAGTGTGAATATACTATACAATATTTGTTTTATTGTGTTTAGTCTCACATCATGGGATATGGTCAATACTATGCTCCAAAGTTTATATATAAAGGAGCCTATGTAATGTAAATAGATGACTAATATCTGAGTAATAACATTTTCTTCTTTCTCCTTCTTTAATGGCTTCTTATCTCCTTCTATTTTATAAAAATTATCAGGTTTATATTCATTTATTTAATGCCATTGTTCCAAAAAAATGAACACTTGGAGATAGCAGTACATTATGAACATGTAACATTACATGATACAGTGGTAGTGCTACGGTGTAGATAAAATAAAATATTCGATAAGTTGATATAAAAGATACTTAATATAGTATTAGCGCCATGTAACTAAAAAAGATATGTACTTTATTACCTCTACGGTGTCGACAGTTTTAAATGTAAGCTATTAATAATGGTAATTAATAATGGCATGTTATATGAAAATATGATAGTATTTCTTAACTTAAATAATATATGAAAATATAATTTTAGATTTTTATTTAAGTAATATTTGAAAATATCATAAATTTAACATCTCAAATTAAATGATATCTGAAAATATCATTTTTAGTGTTCTGAAGTAACTGATATGTACGAAAATACATTTTCTCTTTCTATTTCAAATTTATTGATATGTAAAATAGCATTATCATCTCCAACCACATGTTCAACTACTTCATCAAACCACGCTTAAATTTGGAGTAGAACTATTACTATAAGAATTGTAAATTCACTTATCATCGCTCCAATAATAGTTTATGGTTTGCTAAATTGTTCATCGTGGCACCGATCATCTAAAAAATCATTAAGTGTAAAGCAATAGATCATATCACATGCAACAAAAATGCAGTGCCTGATCAAAAATTAGTTATAAAATGTAGTAAGCTCATTTCCTATTGCATATTGAATGGTTGTGCCGTTTATTCCTCCGCTATTGAATACAATAAATTATATATACAATAAACTAAAGCTTGTGAAGTTATAATAAGTATTCAAGAAGATTTTTCTGGCACGAAAATATTATTTCCCTCATTTCATTTTTATTTTGATACTACGAAGCATAATTAATCACACACTCAGATTCAGTTTGAATGGCAATCGAATTCCTAGTTATTTTAGGTATATTTTACAATGCTTTTTTCGTTGAAAATGTCTGGTTGAAAAAAAGAACAAAATTTGGTAGATATTGAGCAATCTTTAATTTAAAATACTTAAATATATTGATTAAAACAATGTTAATAATCTTTCAAAATTCTTAACTAAATTGTTGGTGTTGAAAATTTTGGTTTTGGTATATATTTTATAATGTATCTACAATTTTCCAGCGTGCGTATGAATCAAAGGGTAAATTTTCTTACATGTAAGTAAAACAATATGGCATATATGCATTTAAGGCCTCTTCTGCAACATCATGATACACATACGAAGAGTGCATCAGCCTGCACCAACCAAAAGATCATAACTTCTGCACAATTCTACACAAAAAGGTCAATCATTAACCTAAGATAGCTATTTTGAACCACAACTTCAAGAAACATAGGTAAAATATTGATAAAAATATATCGTAATGCATTAAGAGTAAAATACACTTTAACAACTGGTCGGTAGTTGAATTCCCTATGTTATTACCAATTATGTGAATTGTGAGTTACTCAAAACTCAATCGAGAAAGACCCACTCATCCTCTTGATTACCAAAACAAATGAAATAGCAAATAAGTCTACCATTCATATACATCATTAAACATATGACAGAAAGATGACATCTTTATCAAGGAGCCTAAATTGATTTATGTAATTCAGCTAAGTGGTGTAATATTCAAAATGCAAACATAGAAGTTTATCCCAGTAATAAAAAAGGGTTAATAAATAAATTTCTTTTCCATCTCCCAGTTGCAACTTAAATTCCGAAGAAATCACCCAAAAACAAAACATGGCACCGAAATTGCCAGTTGAATTTCTAAAGTAGTATAAAATAGAAGAAAAGTAATTGAATAGCACTTGCCCTCTTGGAATCCCTAATCTTGTTACTAACTTGCAATTTTGGTCCATTCTCGTGTTCCTTGAAGTAGATGGAGCACCAATATGTATTAGATGGTCGATTAAGATATGTCATAATCCATTCAGTTTATGAAAGAAGATAGAAATGTCTAACTTGAAAAGTGCAAACCAAATAATTTTAGTTTCATTATTATATAGGTTACAACAGAAGCTATAAAAAACACAGTGTTGAAATATTAGTTTTGGAAATTTAATATGGCTTAATATCAACAAATTGCATGTTTTATTTCATACAAATAACTATTAGGGGTACACCAGAAGAAACTTCCTTTCTAAATTTGTCAGTAAAGATCAATAATTAAGAAATTTATGTCACAAAGTTAAAGATTCCATACATTGCATTCGGTTGCAATAATCAACAAATTTAGTAGTAAAATGTGGTAAAACTATGTAGACTTAAAAGAAAAGCAACTAGTATGTCAGTACTAATTAGACCTATTGCATATATCAATATAATGACAGTAAATTATGAATGCAAACTCGGTACTCCAGTAAAATCCTCTTCCATATTTTGGTTATGTAGCTTGCTGTAACATTATTCATCATTTTTAGCTAGCAAGCTAACCTGTGTCATACACATGTATAAACATAACTATCTATTTATCAACCAATATTTTCAATGTTACACTAACATAGCAAAGCTTGCATATTGATGTAAAAGGCCGTAATTATAAAGCTTCCAAGGAAGCAAATTATATGTGCTTGTGTGTCTACACATATCTATACTATATATTATTACTGAGTTACATTTCAAGGGAGCACTTGAGTATTTTGTGAAATGAACAGTCTGCTTCCTTCCTTTTTCTTTCATACCTTCTCTTCTGACATTCCTTCAATTCTTCTCCTTTCTATAATAAACCATCTTCCCTAAAAAATTTAAAACAAAAAAACTGAATGCCTAAAGTTCAAATCTCTCGATTCTTCTAAATCGAGCTTCAAGTTATTGAGTTCACCTAATTTATCCCCTCTTCACGCCTTGCATCTAAAAGTTTAATTTGGCAGTTTTCCTGAATTTTTATCTTGGTTTGTTACCATTGATTATAAAGTAAATCACTTAATCTATTGATGGATTAGTATAAATCATTATTCAATTTGTTTTGCGTTTTGTAACCCTCATAATTGTGTTCTTCTGTAGATCTCTAAGGAAAAATTGGCTTTCCAAATTCAAAGAATCGTTATCCTTCGGATAATAAACTTTCGTATATTTGGTGCGTTAATTTCAGATCTTTGTCACTGATTATCTCCTTTTTGGTATGTTTTTCGATTGTTTTTTTTGTTTCCTTTTGCAAATTCGAATTTCAACTCTTTATTTTTTGAACATCCTACTTCCAATACTTCTACAAACATTGTGGTTAAGCTATTATCATTTAATATAGGTTTATTCCGACTCATTAATTGTAATGGATTAGTATCGAAAGAGGATACCCAGCAAGATTCAATAACATTATTTTTACAGAACCTGTAACCAATTTTTTGCTTCTACTTCAGCTACATGTAACATGAAGCAACATGATGCTTTGATGTTTTTGTAGAACCTTAATTTGATTTAGAGATATCTCAATGGGGCATGGTATTGCTTAAGTATATAAATATTTGGGCTTGAGTTATTGGAAGTGCGGGTCTGTATTTTTCTAATTATTCCGCATCGACTTCAATTTAGAATTTTGTTCTTTAGAAACTGTATTATGACATTATGGTATACTGCACATACATGAAAATAGTGGATATCCATGTACGCCAAGGTGCAATAAGCAGCTCGATGAATTTTATTTTTTTCTCCATTCGTATATTTGTTACTTCATGTAAACTCATTTTTTCCCCTTTACATGGTTATTGTAGATCATTCTTTATATATTTAACTTTCCTATCCAATCTTCTTCTATTATTAAGTTCCTCGTTCTTATATTTTATTTTAGATGTTGTTATTATTAAACTTCACAGCTAAATTAAGAGCCCTACACAATTTTTAACGTGAAACAGCTCAAATAATGCACATAATGTTAAGTTACTTCAATTACTACTAATAGTAAACAATTATATGATTTATCATTGAATTTATTTTATTATATATATGGAATTCATTCTTAAAGCAATATATTTGATTTTGTTAAAATAAGAAAAGAGCAAGTCCATTTATTCAACTTGAGAGCTTTCTATGTATATTTTTCATTTAGTAAAAACAATAATAACACGATGCACCGATAACTATATAAGAATGTAATGAAAGTTGTTAGAAATATAATTCAAGCGAGTCATTTAAATGTCTATGTAATTAAAGAAATATCACCATACAAAAATTAATTAAATATTGTACTTTATGTATGTATAACCGTGCAATGTGAGGGTGGAAAACAATTTGCAATATAGTTACTTTTTTTAAAATTGTGTACATGGGCCTTTAGAATGCTATGCTAGGTATGTGTAAGGACTTAGTTTATCTTATTATTAGGCATATACCATATATGGATCAATGTCCTTAACTCTTTCACCAATATCCAAATGACGGTTAACAATTTTTATTCGGTTTATGTGGAATTTTGCTTGATTTTGGTCGTTTTTTAGCACGGTTTTCTCCAATTCTTTTTGAAATGATTTTTAAAATTTAAGACTAGGCTATAGATGGTCGCTCCTATCCAGCCCTATTGTAACGACCCGTCAAATTAATAATATTTAATAAGTTAAATTAATAAAATTTCTAATTTGTTTAAGAATAAATGTAGAGATTTGGTATAGTAGTTGCAATTTAGTGTAACTATAAAATTTTATGACAATAGATGAGGATAATGGAAATTGTCACAACTTGATTTAAAGTTAAATTTTAAGAAACAAATAAATGTTGAATTTGTGAATGTTAGTATAAATAATAACTTGAATGGTATTCATTAATACAAAGATGTAATTTGTGTAGATAGTAATAATGTATGTCTGTAGTGAAAAGAAAAGAAAACTGATAGAAACATAAAATTTATTATTAGGTAAACAAAAGCATAGTTTGAACAAATTTATGAAAATTGATAGAAACAGTGTTTGTAATCAGCTTGGTTATTAATAATTGAAAGATGGAGATGCGTAAATACATTAATGAATTCATAATGGGAAAGAATGAAAAATTATATAATAATAAGCATTTGATTCAATTAAGGGAATTAAATTATAATAAATGGTCATTTAATAAATTCAACGTTTTGTGAGAAATCATAATAGTTGTGTAAAATGTGTACCAACTTCGATTTAGGAATTTATTTGATTTATAACGTTTTGTTATTAAGTGTATGAGTTTAAAAGTTATTCCATTTTGTAAAGTAATAGAAGAATGCATGTAGATATAAACAGGGCTTAATAGAATTGATACTTAATGAATTGAATAAATTGCCCATTAATGTAGATACGTATAGTGAAATAAATGGCCTAAGCAAATTAAAATGGAATAATCATTGAGAGTTGTACTATGAAAATAAATGGTAATGTTTATTTGCAAGTAATAAAAGCCTATTTAGGTGACTAGAATTTAGATTAAACGACTATTGTATGTTACCTATTCTTGTTTCTTATTAATTTAAACTTTGGAATCAAATTTAATTTATCCGCCAATTTACCGCAGTTAAAGTGAAATGAATTGGTGATTGAATAATGTTAAATACAAATAAGATGTAACCAAGGGAAATCCCATTTGTAATACATTATGTAGGATAAAGTAAAGGAACTAGGAAATGGAATTTTGGAAATAAATTGCCATCAATTGAATTTATTGCAATTTAATGGATTTAATATTCAATAGTTTATGTAATTATTATTTGGAAGAAATTGGAGTTATTTGTAAAGGTATGAACCTAATGTTAATTTTTCTATGGGATTGACAATTAATATGAAATGAAAAGAAGATAATTTGGGATAGTAAAATTTGGAATTTATGCATAATAAAATGGAAGTAAACGTAAAATATTACGTTATTGAATTTAAAATGGAATTGGTAAACAATTGAGTGAATTTAATAAATTTATCAAACTTATAATGTTGAATTCATTAAGATTGGAATGAATAAATAGTTAAGAAAATGAGGGAATAATAATTTGAAATCATTGCAATAGATATTAATGTAAGGTTACCTTAAATAAATTAAGGCAAGTAAATGGAGAATAGTGTAGATATATTTATAATACTATGAATTGTGAGTAAAGGGAATGGAGATAAAGTTTATGTAATAATTTGGAATTTGATTTAGGGTATAAGGGTTAATTGAAATCAAATGAGTTGATATGGAAATCAAGTTATTTATTTAATTGGATTTTTTTTTATTTCCAAATAATAAGAAGTGCAGATATTAAACACTGCAAATTAATATACTTATAAATTTTAATTCACATCCAAGCTTGTTAAATCAATTGGAATTGATTGAATTATCTAAGTATTGAAATTTGGCCAATATAAGAAGTTGAAAAATAAAATTTGATTTTTTTGATTTATTTAATTGATTTAATAAATATTAAAAATAGCCATTTTTGTCACAGACTCGGATTTCGACGAAACCAGTTTCATCGGATCCGTATCGGTGAATTATTATAGGGTTTCAATTTTTGTATCGATCGGACCTGTCGTTTGATCGTACGGACGCGAAACGCTTTGAAATCAATTTTATTAAAATCAATTTGAAAATCGATTTGGAAATCTTGTTTTCAGCATAACTTCTTCATATGATCAAATTTGGTCGCGAAACCTTTTCCATCACGTTCAGAATATTTTAAAACACCTATTTGGATATATAGTTTTAACAAATTCGGTTCCGGAGGTATAGCGGGCTTTTTTAGGCCATAGTTTGTTGCGTACGTTCACCCTTCTAGCCTATACGCTCTAACCCAACCCTAACTATAAGTATACCGTGATAAACCCTAGCCTCCTTTCTATTGTCAGTTGGATATACGTACATATTTCTTCATCTCCTCCTTCTCTTCAATGGTTGCAAAATCTGGATCTGCTTCAATCCAAAATTCAGTGAAAATTCAAACATCTTAGAAAATTCTCAAAAAAATATATGTTGAAGTATTCGATACGCGTAATCTAGTGGTGCAATTCGTTTTTCAATTGGAGCTGTCGTTCATCCAGAATAAATTCAAACAGCCCCAAAACCGTTCATCATCGTCGCACAAAACTTCATCGGATCGAGATTCTGTTTCTGGGTATTGTAGTATGGACGATGGGGAGCACATCTATGTAATTTGTTTGGCAATTCAACGGTTGGATGTGGAGGAATTATTGATTTGGGTTTCGAATTATAGGGCGGCTGCTGCTGTTTGTGGCTTAGATCTGATCAAATTTCGTTGATGCTGGCGGTAGCGAGGGTATGGGGGAAGCGGCCAGAGTGATGGAAGCTGGAGCTAGCTTGCATGCGTTCGAGATGGACGAGGTGCTAGGGTTTGGACTGGAGTTGGTTGTCGCGTGCGTGCGTTGTCAGTTGCGTGCGTTCCAGGCTGTAGAAGATGAAACAAAACATGCTGACGTGGACATGCTATTTGTGAGTGAATGTGTTCCCTTTTTTGCTAATTTTAAATTTTGTTGCAAATCGATTTTTCGTCATAATTTTTTCATACGAAGTCGGATTTACACGAAATTTCTTTTGTTAGGATCGTAATTTAATTCCAGACTCGATGACGCTTGTTTGGACGAATTCTGAGATGGACGAATTTTTGGGTTTAAATCGGGTTTAAATTCGATTTAAATTCCAAAGGTGAGTGTTTTAACCCACTCACAATTACTAGAAGCTTTTATGTTTGTTAAATAAATTTTAGAAATGAATAGAAATTTATTTATGAGCTTTTGGCATGTTATTTCATTCATATCTGTTGAATTGCATTTTATTAAATTTAACTGTAAATTTAATTGATTTATTGCGTATTAATTGGCTGTTAGAAATTATTGTTTGCATATGAACTGCTAGTTAACAGTTATATAAATTATCACTGAATATAAACTGTTAGATTAATAGTTGATAAATATAATTTGAGATAAAACTGCAAATTATTACCTGTTGTATATTACCAAACATATATGGTTATTGACTGATATTGATTGATGTTTGTGATTGGATGATGGATGTGTTGTTGAATGGATGTTTTATTTGGATATTATTAAACTGCAAGTTAGTATGCATTTTTCATTTTTCGGGATTGTGGTTTGAAATGATAAAACCGCAAAGTTTATTTTTAAATTGCGGATTGAAATGATAAATATCCGTATCACTTGACCATAGGATAGAAAATTATATACAGGCACCGCGGTCTATATATAACTATTTTAATGTGATTTCTATGGTTTGGATGGAATACGGTTTATAATAATCTTAAATTTTATACTGTATAAATATTTTTCTTCCGTATTTATGTACATGAAAAGTTGGAAATTTTGAAATAAAAAGGTGTATAAATTCCCTTAGTAAAATGGAAGAAAATTTAGAAAATGGAGTTGGATAAATTTATATCATATGTTTAAATGTTAAGTTTGGAAATTTAAGATATGATATTTATAATTGGATTTTTCCCAAGATAAATTGAAATGAATATTCTAATATGAATTTGAATTGGAAAAATATTCTAATATAATTGGAATCGAAAAATACATATGTTTTATTACTAGAAATTGGAGTTGTTTAAGGATTTATGTGAATATTCAAACTAAATAATAAAACATTTAATTTGTTGAAAGAATATATTCCAATTTTAGTTTTTGAATATTAATACTCCAATGGATTTATATATATGGAAATTGAAATGGTTTTGGAACTTAAGAGTGATATCTAAATTATGGTTTTAACTTTAGATAAAGAAATATTTCCATAAAGCCATATAACTTATTTCTTTACAAAGTGACAGTAAAGTTAAGCCTTTGAAATTCATATACCGTTGAATATCCAAACCATTTGAGTTTTAAAAGTTATGGTTTGAAATTATGGATTTCCAAAAATATTATGCTTTGAAAATATTCGATTTTCAGATATTATGAAGTTAAAGCCTTTTTATTATTGGAAAGGAATTATATTTGGGATAAGTGGTAAAATATGGTTTTGGGTTTTGGAATGATATCGTAATATTATGGTTTTGAAATGGATTATATTCTGGTTTTAAAGGTATAAACTGTTTTAAATAACCGCGGTGTTATAATAACGATGGGTTGGCAAAGAGACCGGGATCGGATATGGACATACTCTCTGTCGATACCGAAAACCACTTTGACTAACCGTGTACGCGGTGGAGTTCCAGAATGAAGTAGGTGGTGGCGACGTTTCCTGTAAGGTAAATACGTGGACCCAACTCCCGTGAGTTGGCATAAGGTGGCTAAAACAGGAGCGATTCTCAGGCCAATGAGGTCATTCCTCTGATCGGACGCTCCTCTTCGATATTATACTTTGACTTGGATTGATTCAGTGGCCACTTCTATATTTTGATTTTGGGGGAGTTAGTTCGAGGTGGGCGGCAGCTGCGCGCTGCGCGTTACCATCAGCCTGGATAGCAATTGGTATATCTACCCTGGCATTGCCTAGTTGTGCCGTGTCACCTACCCTATCGCGCCTTGTACGAGTTTGGTTTTCTCCCGTAGCCCGTGTGATATCCTCTAGTGGCTTCCCGATCAAGAGGGACTATGATATTGGATGGACTACTGGGACTATTACGTGTTAAGGGCTATATGGGTAACCCCTTAACGCTATTAAAAAGTAAGTTTATTTTATGAATAGACGCTATTATAATAGCGCAATATACTATATAGTAAATAGTTTAACGGATCCTTAGGAGATGTAAATCCCGAGCATCTCTTGAGTTACTGTACTCATATTTATTTCTGTTTATTTAACTCACATAAGATTTTCTAGTCTGACTCGAGTGTTTTTGTCTTTTCAAATTCGCTCGGGTCAGTCCGAGCGTTTCAGGATAGCAGATTTTAGCTTTGGAGGACGAAGACGAAGAATCAGTATTATTTATATATAGTATTGCACCACACTCTTTCTATTCCGCTGCATTGCTTGTATTGGTATGTGTAACTCTGATATTTATTGTAAAAGAAGAATCAAGCATTTTGTAAACTGTTTATGAACTGTATATTTGTTATTATATTTTATCCTTCCGCTGTGAGATTCTATTTTCGTTTTATTTCTTCTCTGTTTTTCTGATTTACCCCATAACACTCTGCCCTTGCGTATGCTTTGAATTGGCACGTGTGTCGTTTTAAAGTGTGCGAAAAGGCGGGACGTTACAGTTGGTATCAGAGCTTCGGTTTAGCGACTAAACCTTGGCTTTGTGGGGTTTGACTCTTCGTTAATAGGGTAGAAATACCCTATGGGAGTCGCTGAGTGTATACATATATGAGAGAGTGTACTTGTAGTATTAATAAAAGATTTTGATATTGTGTTAATCTGTTCCGCTTTGTATTTATAAATTCTGGTTGATGCATGGGACGCTATGCCATCAATAGGGATTTCTAAACACTTAATAGGACAGACCGACATAATATTTGTTTTAATATAGGTGAATGAAATAATTTTGCCTATTATATTTTCTATATATAAAATATTTTTATAAAGATATATATATTAGGTTGCTATAGATTGGGTGTTAGGAAATAAAATATTTATAATAACTGAAGCTAAGTCAAAATTATGATAAATCAAATTGGAGATTTTAGAACTTAAGTCCGGGATTTTTCCAAATTTGCTTTCAAAGAATTTGTGAAATTTATTGATTTGGTTTATAAGTAATTTCTTATATAAATATAGTATAATTTGGAAGAATTGTTTTAAAAGAAGATTTTGGGAGAAATAAATGTGTACTTCCCTCTCTGTCGCTGGAAAATAATTTCGGTGATGACGGCCGCATCATCGACTTTCATTTTCGAGTTTCGAAGGGGAAAGGCCACTGTAGTAAATTCTACTGCAGATTTATTTTGAAATTTTCTAAAAATTTTCTTTTATTGTTCTAACTATAACTAGAGATAGTGAGTTGTAAGAACTTATTCATCCATTATTTTGAAATAAATTGAAATTTTAATTGTTTAAAGATAATTAGAGATATAAGAGTTGTAAGAAATTATATTATCTATTATTTTAAAGTAATTTTGAAATTTGACCCGGAATTAAATTCTAAAATCTCCCATTTATTAATTGTTAGTGGAATAAAAAGTTAAGTAATAAATGAATTGAAACCTCTAATTTAAATAAGAGGAAAATTGCAAAGCTATAAAGAGGAATTTGCATACATATGAGACAAAGAGTAATATGGATAAACATTAAATTTAATTAAAGAATGGAGATTTAGCTTGTATAAGTTCAATTGCATTTTTCTTTAACATAAATAACTTACCCAAATATAAAAGTTGAAATGTTAAATGAGAAACTAGAATTGAATATTTTACAAGTAGGAATTTAGGAAAATTGAAGTATTCAATAAATGACAGTTATAAATAAGAATTAGTAGTATAAACTGAAGTTATAATTGAGATTTTACTGAAATAAGTTAAGAATTATTAATAGATGATATGAACCTGGGTATATAACGTGAAATTCAAAATAAGAATTTATTATCTGATTTTTCACTCAAGTATGTGTTAATCTCCCCTATTCTAATATAATAGAAAGTAGGAAAAATTGAAATGACTGCAATTAATAGTTGATGAATGAATAAAAATTTCCACTCATAAGAATGAATGTTAGCAGATTTGGAATTTAAGGGAAATCTTACAAGTGAAGAGTAAGGAAATGAAGACATTCAAAATATTTGGTGTTATTAATGAGAACTTATTTTACAAACTTAAGTAATAAAGGAAAACTTAAGAAATAAAAGGAAATACAGATACAATGAATTTCTAATAAATGGAAGATGAAACTGTGAGAATTAAAGAAATTCCACCATATATGAAGAAGAAAATCAAACCAATGAATTATGAAATAAGTGTATAATAAGCTATTTTGGTGTTGGTTTGAATTGTGTGGCTGATGTAGGTTTGCTGGGTAAGGAATTTTGGAGTTGTTGGATGAACAAATAATCTATCTTTGTTCCACCTATGACTGTTGAGTAAAGAATGCACTTGATAGTTATTTTTCATTCGTACAATTTCAGAATTTGAACCCGAACAACTCATTGTTGTTTGATTGAATGATTATTTGTTTGTGATGTGTGCTGTTTGTTAAAATTTATGGTTGTTGCATTTGATTTAATATGAATGATTAAATCTACCCAAACATTTCACTGTAATATATATATTTAACTTTTTAGATTATATAAGTACAGGTGATGGAAGCCACTGCTACTGCTTTGGTTCCACAAAAATATAAGCGTATATTGCCCGACAAATAGGTACGTTCCCGGATTACGTAAAGCGCTATTTTATATATTTTCCCATGTTGGGATATTTTATTTTGGATATATATGTAATATATTTGTATATTTGGATATTATATTTTCTCCAGAGTCCCTCCGTACAAAGGAGACTCTGCCGAAATTTTTCGTAAATTTTGGACTTAGAATTTTGTTGAGAATATTTTTCCAACTTTAATAATTCAAGTATTAAAGGATATATGGATTATAAAACAAGTGTATTTCATTTAAGGAAATTAATCCAGTAAAATATCGTTTATAAGTAATATTTCGAAAAGATGTACTGTTTTATTCTTCATTCTCCCTTCTTTTCCTTTTCGGGGACGAAAAGTTTTGAGTGGGGGAGATTGTAACGACCCGTCAAATTAATAATATTTAATAAGTTAAATTAATAAAATTTCTAATTTGTTTAAGAATAAATGTAGAGATTTGGTATAGTAGTTGCAATTTAGTGTAACTATAAAATTTTATGACAATAGATGAGGATAATGGAAATTGTCACAACTTGATTTAAAGTTAAATTTTAAGAAACAAATAAATGTTGAATTTGTGAATGTTAGTATAAATAATAACTTGAATGGTATTCATTAATACAAAGATGTAATTTGTGTAGATAGTAATAATGTATGTCTGTAGTGAAAAGAAAAGAAAACTGATAGAAACATAAAATTTATTATTAGGTAAACAAAAGCATAGTTTGAACAAATTTATGAAAATTGATAGAAACAGTGTTTGTAATCAGCTTGGTTATTAATAATTGAAAGATGGAGATGCGTAAATACATTAATGAATTCATAATGGGAAAGAATGAAAAATTATATAATAATAAGCATTTGATTCAATTAAGGGAATTAAATTATAATAAATGGTCATTTAATAAATTCAACGTTTTGTGAGAAATCATAATAGTTGTGTAAAATGTGTACCAACTTCGATTTAGGAATTTATTTGATTTATAACGTTTTGTTATTAAGTGTATGAGTTTAAAAGTTATTCCATTTTGTAAAGTAATAGAAGAATGCATGTAGATATAAACAGGGCTTAATAGAATTGATACTTAATGAATTGAATAAATTGCCCATTAATGTAGATACGTATAGTGAAATAAATGGCCTAAGCAAATTAAAATGGAATAATCATTGAGAGTTGTACTATGAAAATAAATGGTAATGTTTATTTGCAAGTAATAAAAGCCTATTTAGGTGACTAGAATTTAGATTAAACGACTATTGTATGTTACCTATTCTTGTTTCTTATTAATTTAAACTTTGGAATCAAATTTAATTTATCCGCCAATTTACCGCAGTTAAAGTGAAATGAATTGGTGATTGAATAATGTTAAATACAAATAAGATGTAACCAAGGGAAATCCCATTTGTAATACATTATGTAGGATAAAGTAAAGGAACTAGGAAATGGAATTTTGGAAATAAATTGCCATCAATTGAATTTATTGCAATTTAATGGATTTAATATTCAATAGTTTATGTAATTATTATTTGGAAGAAATTGGAGTTATTTGTAAAGGTATGAACCTAATGTTAATTTTTCTATGGGATTGACAATTAATATGAAATGAAAAGAAGATAATTTGGGATAGTAAAATTTGGAATTTATGCATAATAAAATGGAAGTAAACGTAAAATATTACGTTATTGAATTTAAAATGGAATTGGTAAACAATTGAGTGAATTTAATAAATTTATCAAACTTATAATGTTGAATTCATTAAGATTGGAATGAATAAATAGTTAAGAAAATGAGGGAATAATAATTTGAAATCATTGCAATAGATATTAATGTAAGGTTACCTTAAATAAATTAAGGCAAGTAAATGGAGAATAGTGTAGATATATTTATAATACTATGAATTGTGAGTAAAGGGAATGGAGATAAAGTTTATGTAATAATTTGGAATTTGATTTAGGGTATAAGGGTTAATTGAAATCAAATGAGTTGATATGGAAATCAAGTTATTTATTTAATTGGATTTTTTTTTATTTCCAAATAATAAGAAGTGCAGATATTAAACACTGCAAATTAATATACTTATAAATTTTAATTCACATCCAAGCTTGTTAAATCAATTGGAATTGATTGAATTATCTAAGTATTGAAATTTGGCCAATATAAGAAGTTGAAAAATAAAATTTGATTTTTTTGATTTATTTAATTGATTTAATAAATATTAAAAATAGCCATTTTTGTCACAGACTCGGATTTCGACGAAACCAGTTTCATCGGATCCGTATCGGTGAATTATTATAGGGTTTCAATTTTTGTATCGATCGGACCTGTCGTTTGATCGTACGGACGCGAAACGCTTTGAAATCAATTTTATTAAAATCAATTTGAAAATCGATTTGGAAATCTTGTTTTCAGCATAACTTCTTCATATGATCAAATTTGGTCGCGAAACCTTTTCCATCACGTTCAGAATATTTTAAAACACCTATTTGGATATATAGTTTTAACAAATTCGGTTCCGGAGGTATAGCGGGCTTTTTTAGGCCATAGTTTGTTGCGTACGTTCACCCTTCTAGCCTATACGCTCTAACCCAACCCTAACTATAAGTATACCGTGATAAACCCTAGCCTCCTTTCTATTGTCAGTTGGATATACGTACATATTTCTTCATCTCCTCCTTCTCTTCAATGGTTGCAAAATCTGGATCTGCTTCAATCCAAAATTCAGTGAAAATTCAAACATCTTAGAAAATTCTCAAAAAAATATATGTTGAAGTATTCGATACGCGTAATCTAGTGGTGCAATTCGTTTTTCAATTGGAGCTGTCGTTCATCCAGAATAAATTCAAACAGCCCCAAAACCGTTCATCATCGTCGCACAAAACTTCATCGGATCGAGATTCTGTTTCTGGGTATTGTAGTATGGACGATGGGGAGCACATCTATGTAATTTGTTTGGCAATTCAACGGTTGGATGTGGAGGAATTATTGATTTGGGTTTCGAATTATAGGGCGGCTGCTGCTGTTTGTGGCTTAGATCTGATCAAATTTCGTTGATGCTGGCGGTAGCGAGGGTATGGGGGAAGCGGCCAGAGTGATGGAAGCTGGAGCTAGCTTGCATGCGTTCGAGATGGACGAGGTGCTAGGGTTTGGACTGGAGTTGGTTGTCGCGTGCGTGCGTTGGCAGTTGCGTGCGTTCCAGGCTGTAGAAGATGAAACAAAACATGCTGACGTGGACATGCTATTTGTGAGTGAATGTGTTCCCTTTTTTGCTAATTTTAAATTTTGTTGCAAATCGATTTTTCGTCATAATTTTTTCATACGAAGTCGGATTTACACGAAATTTCTTTTGTTAGGATCGTAATTTAATTCCAGACTCGATGACGCTGGTTTGGACGAATTCTGAGATGGACGAATTTTTGGGTTTAAATCGGGTTTAAATTCGATTTAAATTCCAAAGGTGAGTGTTTTAACCCACTCACAATTACTAGAAGCTTTTATGTTTGTTAAATAAATTTTAGAAATGAATAGAAATTTATTTATGAGCTTTTGGCATGTTATTTCATTCATATCTGTTGAATTGCATTTTATTAAATTTAACTGTAAATTTAATTGATTTATTGCGTATTAATTGGCTGTTAGAAATTATTGTTTGCATATGAACTGCTAGTTAACAGTTATATAAATTATCACTGAATATAAACTGTTAGATTAATAGTTGATAAATATAATTTGAGATAAAACTGCAAATTATTACCTGTTGTATATTACCAAACATATATGGTTATTGACTGATATTGATTGATGTTTGTGATTGGATGATGGATGTGTTGTTGAATGGATGTTTTATTTGGATATTATTAAACTGCAAGTTAGTATGCATTTTTCATTTTTCGGGATTGTGGTTTGAAATGATAAAACCGCAAAGTTTATTTTTAAATTGCGGATTGAAATGATAAATATCCGTATCACTTGACCATAGGATAGAAAATTATATACAGGCACCGCGGTCTATATATAACTATTTTAATGTGATTTCTATGGTTTGGATGGAATACGGTTTATAATAATCTTAAATTTTATACTGTATAAATATTTTTCTTCCGTATTTATGTACATGAAAAGTTGGAAATTTTGAAATAAAAAGGTGTATAAATTCCCTTAGTAAAATGGAAGAAAATTTAGAAAATGGAGTTGGATAAATTTATATCATATGTTTAAATGTTAAGTTTGGAAATTTAAGATATGATATTTATAATTGGATTTTTCCCAAGATAAATTGAAATGAATATTCTAATATGAATTTGAATTGGAAAAATATTCTAATATAATTGGAATCGAAAAATACATATGTTTTATTACTAGAAATTGGAGTTGTTTAAGGATTTATGTGAATATTCAAACTAAATAATAAAACATTTAATTTGTTGAAAGAATATATTCCAATTTTAGTTTTTGAATATTAATACTCCAATGGATTTATATATATGGAAATTGAAATGGTTTTGGAACTTAAGAGTGATATCTAAATTATGGTTTTAACTTTAGATAAAGAAATATTTCCATAAAGCCATATAACTTATTTCTTTACAAAGTGACAGTAAAGTTAAGCCTTTGAAATTCATATACCGTTGAATATCCAAACCATTTGAGTTTTAAAAGTTATGGTTTGAAATTATGGATTTCCAAAAATATTATGCTTTGAAAATATTCGATTTTCAGATATTATGAAGTTAAAGCCTTTTTATTATTGGAAAGGAATTATATTTGGGATAAGTGGTAAAATATGGTTTTGGGTTTTGGAATGATATCGTAATATTATGGTTTTGAAATGGATTATATTCTGGTTTTAAAGGTATAAACTGTTTTAAATAACCGCGGTGTTATAATAACGATGGGTTGGCAAAGAGACCGGGATCGGATATGGACATACTCTCTGTCGATACCGAAAACCACTTTGACTAACCGTGTACACGGTGGAGTTCCAGAATGAAGTAGGTGGTGGCGACGTTTCCTGTAAGGTAAATACGTGGACCCAACTCCCGTGAGTTGGCATAAGGTGGCTAAAACAGGAGCGATTCTCAGGCCAATGAGGTCATTCCTCTGATCGGACGCTCCTCTTCGATATTATACTTTGACTTGGATTGATTCAGTGGCCACTTCTATATTTTGATTTTGGGGGAGTTAGTTCGAGGTGGGCGGCAGCTGCGCGCTGCGCGTTACCATCAGCCTGGATAGCAATTGGTATATCTACCCTGGCATTGCCTAGTTGTGCCGTGTCACCTACCCTATCGCGCCTTGTACGAGTTTGGTTTTCTCCCGTAGCCCGTGTGATATCCTCTAGTGGCTTCCCGATCAGGAGGGACTATGATATTGGATGGACTACTGGGACTATTACGTGTTAAGGGCTATATGGGTAACCCCTTAACGCTATTAAAAAGTAAGTTTATTTTATGAATAGACGCTATTATAATAGCGCAATATACTATATAGTAAATAGTTTAACGGATCCTTAGGAGATGTAAATCCCGAGCATCTCTTGAGTTACTGTACTCATATTTATTTCTGTTTATTTAACTCACATAAGATTTTCTAGTCTGACTCGAGTGTTTTTGTCTTTTCAAATTCGCTCGGGTCAGTCCGAGCGTTTCAGGATAGCAGATTTTAGCTTTGGAGGACGAAGACGAAGAATCAGTATTATTTATATATAGTATTGCACCACACTCTTTCTATTCCGCTGCATTGCTTGTATTGGTATGTGTAACTCTGATATTTATTGTAAAAGAAGAATCAAGCATTTTGTAAACTGTTTATGAACTGTATATTTGTTATTATATTTTATCCTCCCGCTGTGAGATTCTATTTTCGTTTTATTTCTTCTCTGTTTTTCTGATTTACCCCATAACACTCCGCCCTTGCGTATGCTTTGAATTGGCACGTGTGTCGTTTTAAAGTGTGCGAAAAGGCGGGACGTTACACCTATTCTCTTCATTAGCAGACAGTATTACCCAATAATGCTCTTTGTTAATGTGGGTCTCGGGGTGGGGTGTTAATGTTATTCCTTAAGACATATTTGGAAGAAAAGTAGTCTTAGTTTCTCTATACAACAACATGGATGTTAGTTTGAATTTGAAAAATAATAAATAGTGGGTCTTCCATATAAGATCATGGTGAGATGTTAAAAAATAATATGATTTGCACATTAAATTCACTGCGGTTTATACATCGTTCTTTGGAAATTTGTTTTCCCTTAGTTTAGCAATGTTACAACAATTTTATCTCCTCCTGCTATGATATTTTATGTTAGATGGCTGATGAATTTGATTCTTTTTTCCAACAAATTAGCATGAGGTTGAGCAATATGGTTCATGTCAAATCTCGATGAACAATAATAATACGATACACTAATAATTATACAAGAATGTAATGTACTAAAAGTTATTAGAAACATATTTCAAGCGAGTCATTTAGATGTCTATGTAATTAAAGAAATATCATCATGCAATGAAAATTAACTGAATACTAGACATTTTGTACATATAACCGTGCAATGCGAGGGTGGAAAACAATTTGCAGTGCAATAGCGTATTTTTGAAATTGTATACATGGGCCTTTATATATTTCACTTTCCTAGCCAATTTTCTTCTGCTGTTAAATTTCTCATTGTTAAAATTTTATTTTAGATTTTGTTATTATTAAACTTCATAGGTAACTTAAGAGCCTTGCACGTTTGTAACATTGTATAATTAAAATAATGGACATGATATTAAGTTACTTCAATTACTAATAATGGTAAACAAATTATCTATACTATTTATGATTTACCTATATGTAATTCATTCTTAAAGCAATAGATTTGATTTTTTCAAAAGAAGAAAAGAGCAAGTCCATTTGTTTAACTTGAGAGCTTTCTATGTATACTTTTCATTTAGTAAAGAACAATAATAATATGATACACCAATAAATATACAAGAATGTAATGTACTAAAAGTTATTAGAAACATAATTCAAGCGAGTCATTTAGATGCGTACGAAAGATATATCACCAAACAATGAAAATAAATTGATATATATTTTGTTTTCTGACCGTGCATGTTGACATATACATTTTTATCTCTGTAGTCACATTGCAAAAGACTCTCCAGACAAGGGAGACACTGCTAAAAAATTTTGAAAATTTAGGGTATTAGAAATTATTTGGAAAATTTTTAAAACTTTTGTTAAGTAAAAAGTTGATGTTCGAATTGAAATTGAAATAAAATATTTTAGGTTAGAAATGAAAATTAAATGTTTTGGATGACACTAAAGGGTTTAAAAAAGTGAATGTCGAGTTTTAACTAAGAGGGTTTTGATAAGTAATGGGTTTGGATCATTTGTCCTACCTTAGCAATTTCGGGAACGAAATTCTTTTAAAGGGAGAATGTAACGACCTGGATTTTTCAACGATTAATTTGAAATTTTTAAATGGTTTTAAATATTGGATTTAGAATTTTAATTTTGTTAGTAAGATTTTAAAACTGTTATTTGTCAATCTTGAAAATTGTCGATTTAATCGACACGTTGAAATAGCGATCTGGTGCACAGTCTTGGAATTCGACAAAACCAATTCCATTTGATCTGTAACAGTGTATTATTATCGGATTTCAAGTTTCGTAGTGTTTGGATTTACCGGTTTGATCGTATGGGATTGAAACATGTTAAAATTAATATCGAAATTTAATATTATAATTAGGTTCAAAAAACTATCTTCTCTATACGATCGAATTTGGAGTCAAAACCTTTTCCATTGCATTAATAATAGAGGTATAACATTATAAATGCCTAGTGGCATGACTCGATAGGAGATCAAATAAAATATTTAAATGTTTTGAAAAAAAGAGAAAAATAAAATAAAATGAAAATTAAGTCAAATCCTACCAATTTTGTACCAAACCTTCTTCTTCGCGTTTAAAATGACGTCCCCTTCCTTTCAATTAAATCATGACATCCTCTTCTTCCTTTTAAATCACATGCCCCTTATCTCTTTAGTCCAACCCAAAATGCAAATATTCAAACGAAAAAAAGGAAGGAAATCCCATTTCAAAAATTAATCTAGCGCAATACTTCCTAGATGATTCAAAATCGAATTTTAAAATTTCTTTTAGGGTCGGAGCTACGTGCTCGCAGGGAGGGAATGGCGATCGAACAATCACGTATCTTAGAATCAAATTGAGGGGACATGGAATCGAAATCAGTTCTTCTTCCTTCATACCGAAATCAGTTCGAATCCACTTTCCCTTCTTCCTTTTAAAGGCAACAGTTTGAAAACAAATTGAAAAAAATAAAAAATAAAATACGTGATTTATCGCGATGGCAGGGCCATGACTTTGCCCTAGAGGGCGCAGTAAGGAGTGGCAACAGGAGATCGTTGAGGCGATGCGATGGATAGGTTAGGGTTGTCGATGCGGAATGGTGCGTAAGTGAACTGGGAATGGTAACGCAGTGATCTATGGTCTGGAGGTTCATCGTAGTCGTGAGCGATGGAGTTGAGTGGTGGTGCGTGCTACGAAGTGGAAGAGGCGTGTTCAAATTGGGGGTTGATTGTGAAAGCCAGAGCAGTGGAATTTGGTTGTAGGCATGACCTTTGGAGGTAGGTGAGAGCAGGTCTGAAAAGTGTCAGGTTGGAGGTAAAGGAGGGTTGAGCGTTGGCATGGTCGGTTTGGGTATTTTGGCGACGGTCAGTGGTCGAGGCAGGTGGAGTGGGCACTCAGCTATAGGCGGGCGACGATGTCAGTAGCTCATTTGGATAATCGAGAGGGTAACACTATGTTCCTTAATTTTTTTAAAGTGTGATTAAATATATATAATTATATTATATATATAAGATCGTTAATAAGTATAATATTAAATCTATATGAGGTCATATTCGAATAAAAACAAGTTCAACGGGTTCTTGTCAGCAAAATCTACACACAGGAATTGCATTGGATTTTTGGAGTCAGCTGGGAATTTAAATAAATTAAAATATGGACGTTTGGCAAATAAAAAAAAATCAAGGTGAGAAATCCTCACTCATTTGAATTGTCAAATTTAAATTTAAATGTTTAAATTTAAATTTTGGATGCTTGATTGGATTGATAAATTATAATTATCTTGCTGGATGATTATATTATATATAGTAGTATATATAATAGTAATTGGATTAACATTCTCGCATATTTTAGCAAATGAGACCCTGTGCGCCCCCATAATAGCGGTTGATCCTATATACCGCGATATCCCCTCGAAGTGGGATTGGTATTTTTATTGTTGATTAATATCTATGGATGCACGGAAACATGTTGAAAGGATCCAACTAGATTCCTCAAAATTTTAATGAGTGTTTTTCATATATAATAATATATGATGTGTTAGAATAATCTGTTATAGATTATTGTCGTGATGTGAATTATTGAATGCTATGGTAGCACTGGTCTAACTTTTGGTATTCAAAATTCCATAAGTATTATTTATGAATTTTAAAGGGGATTTAGAGTGCAAAAATATTTATATCGAAATTTGGATTATTTTTAAGAAATTGATTGGATAAAAACAATAATTAATTTTGGGTTGCATTTAAATATTCGTAAAAATATTTTAAATAGAGATTTTTATATAAATTATATAATGGATTTTTAAATGATATTTTCGGAAAATATGAAAAGAAGTTGAAATCGATATTAAAAATAGATTGGCATAAATGAATGGAATTTATATCGAATTGAATTCATAAAATGGGATTTTATAAATGGGATTATTTTTATAAAAGTGAAACTCAAGGGGTTTTAAAATTTATAAACATTGTTTATAAACAAGGGAAATCGTTATCAGACGATAAATTGGAAATATAAATTACAGGGAGAATTTATATTAGAATATAGAAATAGGGTGAGTGGAAAATAATGGATACCATTTTCTAAAATTGGAAATGGTTAGGAGAATCGGAATGAAATCGATGGCGTGTGAATCAAGAAGAATCTGAAAATTATTTGGTTATCGGGATTTTAAAAATATATTTTGTTACTAAGAAATCAAGTTGCTTTAAAGAGGGAAATTTTATTTACCAAGCTATGCAATTTTGAATTAGTTGAATTGAAATACATCGAAAAGTGAATTTTTCAAAAAATTGATATTTATTTTAATAAATCTAAATTTTAAAAACCAGCATTGAAAAATGATGTTATAAAAAGTGTTTCAATATTTTAGATAATTACTTGAACATGTCTTTAAAATAAATTATTATTATTATTCTTTTAAACACTTATTATATATATAGAGAGTTTTAAAATGTTTTAAAATTTTTTATAAATCTTCTCGAAAATCTGGAAATGGATTTATTCAGTATATGAGATTTATAAGAGAATTCTCAAAATGGAATTGGGAAAAAAATAAGAAAATTTGCAAAGTAGTTAAATAAAAATGAACTTCGAAAAATGAAATAGAATTCATAAAAGAAGTAGAAAGGGAAATTGAACTGATAAGCAAGTATACGACTTTGAAAATATTGAAGGGAATTAATTAGGAAATTCAAGAATGTATAGAATTTGTTATAAACTTGTCTAGGAATTTACAAATAAATTGTAAATGATTTTGAAAAAAGGAAATAGAAATGAATGGAATACTTCCTAAGTGTTGAACATAGAATGAAGTTGGAAAAATATTCTAAGTATTGGAATGGTTGGGAATCTTCCGTTGAATATATAATGATTTGAAATGGTTTCAAATGTTGGAATACTGAAAGTAGTTTAAATACATATCTTATAAAGATATTTTGAAAGTAAATTTTGGAGAATTATTATAAAGCCATATTTATGCTTATGGATATTTATTGATAGTTAAATAACTGACTATCAATTTTGGCCAGATTCGCTAATCGTTTCAAAGAGACCGAGATCTGATTTATTTATCCGAAAACTACTTTGATCCGGTTTGAGCGTTACGAATGGATATCTTGTAGACAGAGAAGACGGTGATTTGGTTTGTCCAGACCCAGGACAACTTGTATAGATGAATGCTATCAGAACATCGTCGTTGGAGGACGATAAACATTCTTAGTGAAATTGTTCTTGAAAGGTAATCGTAGCCTTAAGCCTCATCAACCGGAATGACTGAAAATCAGGGAAGATGCAGCAAGGCTAGGTGGGTTGCACCCAATTAAGGTATATCATCACCTTTCTAGATAACCTCGGATGTATTATTAATTATGGATACGGTGGTGCATGCAAAAGAACTCGATAAGGGTGGAAACACCCAGGGTGATAACATAATCGGTTCTATCCAGGTTGAGGATAGGGCCGGTCTTGTGTTGTAGGGGATCCCGACGAGGTCCTCGGTACATTTTTCTAGATGTGTACCGTGATAGGTGGTACCCCAGTGCCTAGTCATTATATGGATCCATTCTCCAATAAGTGTCGTACGATTTTGATTACGCCCAACTATGCTGAAACTTGAGATGCAAGCATTTCAGCTATTTTCTATTTACTTGATTTAGACACTATTATAATATTGGACGATTTTGATAAAAATTATTCTGGTTATCTTAAGGTTAAAACCCATCATATTTATGTGTAACGTGGTCTTACGAGATACTTTTGTTTTTCAAAGGATTTTGAAAATAATAGAAATAATTCAAATTGAGTGTGTTTTCTCACGCTGGTTTTGCAGGCTGACTCGCGTGTTATTTTATCATAATGCTCAGGTCAGATTGAGTATTACGGATTCAGGTTAGAATGTTATAGAGCTCAGGAGACGAGCTGGAGGTGTTCAGACGTATATCACGTACTTGGTTATTTCCGTTACGTGAGTTATGTATATCAGGACAAGTTATTATAATTGTGCAGATCGATATATTGATTGTTGTACTCTGGTGATTGTAAGTAATAAACAGCTACAGATTCTTTTGTACAAAATCTGTTATTATATATTATATTTTGTTCCCCTATGATTGTGAGATTCTGTGTTTGTTGTTTCTATTTTCTTCAATCGTTTTCTTCTTCACCCGTAATGACCGGCACTCGATTGCTCGGCATTCTATACAACAGACGTATTGATGCCGATTTTCGAGGGTCGAAAACCCCGTTCGTTATAGAACTAAATAATACAGTTATTGTAAAAATAGTCCGAAAATAATAGTACAATGATACAAAAAATAAAAATGAAAGTAATACCCATCAATAAACAAACCTAAAACATATTATTAGTCTAACATAATTAATGATTTCATTGGTATAAAATGCAAAATTCAACCCAACACTTTACAATTGACCAATTCCCTCCAAAAATATGGTAATTCCTTATAGCTTTCTGCTTTATCAACTGCAAGAAAATATTTATTGAGATATATATTTACCAGGAACTCACAAAATTAAGAAAAAATATTGCTACTATGTGTATGGGCATGTGCTTGCCTGAGTTTGCATACATGCAAATATGCCTATTTACATGTACGTTCTCATGCACATGTATAATTGCATTTCAGTTTAGCACATAAAAAAAGAGCAAACTAGTGCAAAATGAAATTATATAATACACATGTATTTATAAGTAAATATATGACGACCCAGATGTTTAAATAGGCTAAATTGTTTGAGTAGTAGTCTCCACCTAATAATTTCTTCCGTATCTTTTTCATAAAGGTGGGAAGTTGTCAAATAGACTATAAAAAAGTCATATATATACAACTTTTATTATTTCTTTAGTATGGAAAAATAGTTACCAGTGGTTTGTGTCATAATTTTTTTTGTCTAAATTGAGTACGATCAACTCTAGGTGACAAAAAAAATTAGATAAGTGGGAATATCTCAACATATTACCTAGGAAGGAAAATTCATGTATGCTTATAAACTTGATACCGTGGAGTATAATCATCAATGTATCAAATCAAATATAAAACCGAACATCTCCAGTTAAATTTTTCTTTTGAAATGCAGTTTCTATTAAACCCTTATTAAAAATTTAAAATTATGGAAAATTTTCTCAAATAGTGCCATGCATCTTACTACAATGTCTAATATCATAAACCTTACGTCAGCCACTAACATCTCGAGTATTGGTGTGACATCCTTCAATTGGACATTTATCCATACATATAACAGTTATGATCAAATATTGGGTAAGCCAACACTTGTTGAGTGGAAACGTTTTAACTCTGGTTGTTAAACTCCCTATACAGTGTTATTGAATTATTGAAACAATTTAATGACCAGAACAAAGACAAATTTTAACATAAACTAAAGACCACACACAGAGGTTTGAAGCACAAATTAACTTTCCATTTTATTAGATTTTTTTGTACAGTGGTTGTATCGACCAAACTAAATATAGTAATTAAGTATCGTAATAACACAATTTTCATAGAAAAATCTTGGTAACAATCTTAATATGAATCATATCATCGATAAATGATTAATTATCTAATTAAAATTGTAGTTGCACCAATCATCATTTTTTAATGGATAATATAAATATGAAAGTGAAAATTATAACTTAACTGATAAGTACTATGTATAACGGTCAAGACTACAAAGCTCAAAAGCATTCATTGACCGCAACTACAAATTTTAATGGGAAAAACAGTAATTTGTACTTTTCTTGTTTTTTTGTTTAGCATAAAATACTTGGTATCTTAATCATAATGGGGGAAAACATAATTTAGCAGATAAATTATATATTATCCAATAGAAACACAAATTGGTTTATATGGTATCAAAATGATATTTTTGCCAATAGGAACATCCTAAAATGTTCAATTTTCCATTCATAATCTAGGCTTGTCAGGTAAAATTTAGGCCCTTAAAAGGTCCTCCACACATCAGACCATTGATTGATGTCATTAACAATAGTACATACATATTATTGATCATTGTGAATAGAAAAATATATTTATATTATATATATAAAGTCATAAAGAGAAGTACATAATAACGGGGAAGGTGCGTTTTCAATTTTGCATAACATTCCAGATGACTCATATGACTTCTAGAGTATGTCTATAAACTTGCAAATTTGAAAAGCATGTATGTTTGTGCGTATATAAACATATACATACACATGTATATACACACGCAGACATATTTTTTCATATATATAGACACGTGAAGATATATACAGTACCTAACATAATTTTTTACACTATGCTTAGTGCACCCTCATTGAATTTCATACTTAAATTTGGCATACCCCCAACAAATTTCAACCCTAATTTTGGTAGCCTCCACCAAAATTCCCTCATATCCAAATTTTGGATGCCAATAACAATACCTTTCCTTAACAAATCTAGAATGCATAGTAATTATTTTTATGTAATTTCAAAATGTTAAAGCAGCACCAATTATAGAGGAACAATTACTTAAAGAATGCTAGAATTAAATTACTCAAGCCTATTAAGGAGGCATAGGCCCTAGTATTAAACCATATACTGACCGAGCAATCAAAAAATATACGAGGGATTTGATTTCTGATATAGACTAATTCATAAGTTTGATGTATTTTATTTAGTTTAAAATGCTTAGCATCAAATAATAAGCAGGTAGAATCTTGTAGTAAACTAAAATCCACATAGTGTTTATGAATATTAATTTCTTTTGTAATCCAGTACACCCGATTTCAGTATATTTATTAATTGATACCTAGTATCAATAACATTATTACCCAAAACCAAATTATAGTATAATGCCTCTTATACCAATTATAGTAGTCCTTTATGCTAATAATTTGACATAGTTTATGAGCACTACGACTTGCTGCAAGTCTAATTATGCTATTGTTTGTTATTGTGCTTACTCTGTAAAAAAGGTATGGTCCTCCAAATAGTAAAATTTTGGTCTCAAACATAAGAAAAAACAACATTCTCTTCTTTGAAAATAACAACATTGAAGCATTTTCACTGCTAAACAATTTTCAAAAGATAAAAATTAATGTTTGATTATAAAATCAATTTCTCTAACTATTCGTAGTGGTCTAAATAATTAAAAGCAACTTGTACGGTTCCTAGCTATGTTTCAAACAAATGAATCAAGCAAGTTACCGAAATAATCCAAGTATGGGAATGTGTAAAGAATGAAACATTGCACCTCTTTAAGTCAAAATTGGTGGGATGCCAATCCATTGGAACATCACTTAGGTTACTAATTGTTGCAAAACGTATGTGCATGTAGATAAGCTGTCAGGACTCGGTTCTTCGTCTTCCGAAAATTCAACATCGATACTCACTTTATCGACTGTCGAGCAATCGAACGACGGAAAACCGAACACTGAGGGTTTAAGAAAAAGAAAGAGAGAGAAAAAGATAGAAAAATAGAGAGAAAAGAAAATAGAAAATAAAGAAAACATAGAATAGAGAAGAGAAAGAAAATAGAACGGAACAGAAAACAACAGAACAACATCAGAATCTCACAATTCGCAGCGGAACAACATATAATAATAAATGAATAATCTTTAAACAAAGAACTATATCAGTTATTACATTACATTACATTTCATTACATCATATCATCAGAGTGTACAACAACAACAATGCAGCGGAAAAAGAAATACTATATACTAGTAATACGCCATGCCATCCAGCTTGCCTCCAGCAACTCCAGAATATCCTGATAAACCTTAACTCTTGACTGCCCGTGTGGAAATTGGTGGGCACCCAGAGTTTAGGAAGGAAAACAATAAACTCCGAGTCAGTCATGTGACTGGTGTGAGAACTCAAAATAGTTTATTTAACTTTAAAATCAAAATAGAAGAATATTTTTAAAGTCAATTCGCAATGCTTTTTAAAAATGAGACTACCATAAGACCTCCCGCCACACACACAATGCAAACGCAGACTTGGAGGAGATTTCTCCTTATGATAGTCAAAGATGCTTGATACGCATTTAAAAAGAACATTTGATATTATTATTAGTGCATAGTGTAGGAAAAATTCATTTCGAAAGTAGAATATAAATCTTAGCCAGCATAGGTACCATTATAGTATGCTTACTATAGCTACCATATTAAATGGCAGGTTCTACAATTAAAACCGTACAAGTCTCGTATTGTTTCTTTGGATTTCCAACGACTGATCAGGCCAAGGAACTTCCCATTGCCACATGAGAATGCCTCTGGATGGACATCCCCGAGAACCAAACCGGATCTCTACCAACACAAGGCCGGGTTACCCCTAACTGAGTAACAACTGACCGAATATGCCATCCCCCGGTCCTTTGGGACCTTTTCACCGTGCGCTCGTAATCAATTCACACAATCATAACAAAGTGTTTTCAACATGAGTAAGTATCTGGGCTCCATACCATGATACCACCCTTTTCCAGAAGGAAATGCACACATCCTAAAGGGCGCTACCCCTCATAACCTTGCCGCATCTTTCCTGTTTCGACCATTCACGGGGTGTGAGGCTCGACGAAGTCACGTCCACAAAAACATACTTTATACAAAAGCCATGCTTTGGGTCAACAAATGATCATAGAAATGATCACCAAGATAGACGATCAAATAAACGATCCTATCACAAATAATCAACACAATGATCATTGCACAGCAACACTCAGCATGTCACATTACCAAATTGGGAATATATCGCTGATAACATTCAACTACATAACCTCTGAGCTCGTACGTCTCAGAGAAGGGTGTTAAGCTAAAAGAATAAATTCTCCGCCACCAACAGAAATATATTTGAATGAAATCGGCTTTATATCTCAATTTGTAATGTCAGACATACAATCCATACAAGTCTGTTCCGGGCTCGAACAAAACCGAAGGCACTTACAAAGAAGTCCTTGCAATCCGGATATTCACAATCCTGATCGGATTCACCATCACATATGGAGAACTCTATACCGTAGCTACTCGGTGCAGAGTCAATCGACAGGTCATCCTATCGCTCTCGCAAATACCGGGTCTTCAACACCGATCTTCAAATGCAATTCATAACGACGTATCACATATTCAGAATGGGTTATACGACCCCATCGTCCCTTCCCGGTTAACCCGAATAGTGAGCGCTTATTCAAAAATAAGTGTGGCATTCAATTTCAAACAAATCACATCAATTACCCATTCAAAGGGAAATATTGATAGTCGGTTATTGAACTATCAATGGATATGCACACATCACCAGATTCCAAATAATTTTCCCAAATTATTTATTTCTCAAAAATATCTTTACAAGATATAAAATTTCCAATTCTTCAAAAATAAATCAACATTTATTTTTAAACAAATTCCACTTTCTTTTATAAATTCCATATTGAATTTACATTTCACAATATCTATGAATGTTCGATTTCAATTATTCATTTCAATTTATCTTCAAAAAGATAAATTCTCTAATATTCACTTTATATTGGAAAAACATTTCCATACTTATTTATTCATAAGTAATTCACAAATTTTATTTATTTTCAACACTTGGAAAATATTCAATATACTTAAATCGAGATTAAGTATATATTTCATTCTTTAAGGAAATCATTCTCATAAACATATTTATTTGGGCCAAAACGAATGTTGCGTAAAACATCGTTACGACAACCCAAAATCACTAGTATAGGGATTCGAATTTTCAGATAGATATATAAATCCCAATACTATACAAAACATTTCCTTTCGGAAATCATTTACTATAACAACAATGTTATAGTCCACTATTTCCTTTTATTTCTCGAAAACGTCTATTTCAACAATAAATGTTGAAATCTATGGTTTCGAATCTCAACACATTTTAAAACATCGTTAGATCGTTTTAATTCTGTTTAAAATATCAAATCTAAACATTTTCTTTAACATAATATTCACTATTCAAAAACGTGAATATACTACGTTAACAGATTTCATCCTTTTATTCATTTTATTTCAAAGGATTATTCACAGTCAAAAATGTGAATATAACTCCATTAATAGGTTTCAACAATTTTCTTATCAAAATAAGTCGTTTGCGAATTTATAAAACAACGTTTATAAATTCCATTTATTAACCTGTTCAATTTATATCTCAATGATATACTAAAAATTCATATTATAAGTCAAATGCTTATAATACGATTATTTTACAAAATCGTTCTTTTAAAGACTTTCCAATTTATAAATCTTATAACTTATAAGATTCATTTATTTAACCAAATCTATTCTTTAATAACTTCACAAAATTTATAAATCTTACTATTTATAAATTTCATTTATAACTTCACCATTTAAATTCTATAAATTTCATTTATAACTTCACCATTTAAATTTTATAAATTTCATTTATAACTTCACCATTTAAATTCTATAAATTTCATTTATAAATTCACCATTTATGATTTTATAAATTCCATTCATTTACAAAATTCATTTTCACTTCATTCAAACACTTATAAAAACTCGTTTTATAATGTCAATATTTCAATTTATAAATATCCATTTATAAATCTCTTAATATAAATCAATTTATATTATTCTTTAAAACGTCTCTAATCTCCTTTATTATTTCACCATTTTGATTCATAAAATAATTAAATTTTATAAATCCTATTTTTAAACTTTTTATAATAAATTCAAAAATCCCGATTAAACTATTTTATAAAATCATTAGCATCATATTCTCAAAAATCAGTTTTTAACTATATTTCTCAAAAATCATAATTTTTATAACTTTAAAAATTATAACGTTTATTTATTTAAAATGGATCAATTCGAAAAAAATTATTTTATAAAACGTATACTTTTCAAAAAAATCACTTTAAAGTTTCAAAATTTGGTCCAATGATGCTACACACCAAATAGTCAATCACGACAAACAACGATATCATATATCGATATGATAATCCATCAAATATCAAAATATCTGAAATCAAATAAATACTGTTGAGGAATCCAGTTGGATCCCTCCAACCTGTTTTCCTGCATCCACAAACATTAGCACAATACCAATTTCGCTCCAGTACGAAATTATCGCGGTATATGGGATTTAAATATTATCCGCTTAATAGACGGCGCAATAGGGTCTCATCCGCTAAACAAATAAATGCGGGAAATCAATAACTCCAATATATACATATGCCAATATATATATATATATTGCTATTATATATAATACCAATTTCACTGTTTATGAAATATTCGCGGTATATGTTTTTAATAAATAACATCCGCTTACTAACGGTGCATAATGTCTATTTTAAAAATCACTAGATAACAATCAACATTCAAACATGCATTCAAATATTTTAAATCTAACTATTTAAAATAAAATCGAAACTGATTCGATTGAGTGAGAAGTTCTCACCTTGATTTAAATTTCGTTTTAGCGATTTATTTCGAATAAAATTAAACGGACGTTTAATTTTACCCGAAATTCTCACTAACTCCAAATGACTCCAATCCAATTCCATCGCGTAGTGCTCGTCCATACGATTCCAACGCAACTGGTTTCGCGCGTTTTCGACCTCGTATGAAAAGGTTATGAATTTTTGAAGTTTTACACGATTTAAACTAAAATTTACAACATAAATAACCTAACTTTTAATCACAGCCGTTAGATCCAACTTCAACAAATCAGGACCGCACCATTCCTTCCCCTTCTCCTTCGTTCCCCCTCCAGGTTATTGCCGTCACCATGAACCCATACAACAAGCAACTAGGGTTGAATTATGCTCCATCCACGACGAACTATAGCACGATCGGATAGCGCCATGTTGAAGCTTGCCTCGAAGAGCACCACCGCCCCAAACCCTATGCAACTCGGCCCCACCCTCTCTCGTGCGCACGTCAATGAACGGCCACGCACGCAGCCACTTTCCCCCTCCGCGCGACGCCAAACTCCATCATCACCGTATAGATCGAAAGCTCTCGCCTTGCTCTTCATCTTTGTAGTTGATCACTTTGGCTAAAACTTCACGGATTGGAAGTAATTAAGGGATGAATTTCGAAAAATTCTGGCCATTGGTGCTTGAACTGGCGGCTAGGGTTATAGATTAGGGTTTAGTGTTTTTATTTATTTATTTAATTTATGAAGGGTGGGGCTATTTATAAGAAATTTTCGAACACTATTCATCCCGGAAATTCCGAACTCCGATTTACGCGCCGAAACTGACGTTCCTAGGGTTTACCCCGCGTTCCGGACACAATGGAACAGGTTTCGAAAGCTAATTCGGACATCTATGCGAGTTATGGCAATAAACGTTCAATTTAAATTAAACCGATTTAAGCGATTTTCTAGGCGTTTTAATTCGTATCGGACAAACGGTAAATCCAATTGACACGAAATTTGAAACCTTACAATAATATCACATTACGGATCCGATGAAATTGGTTTCGTCGAAATCCGAGACTTTTTGAAAAATGGCTATTTTAACTCGCTAAATTAAAATTAAAAATAATTCGATGCGTTTCGAGCTGCCACGATCAAACGATAACTCCGATTGACACGAAAATTGAAATCCGGTAATAACTAACTATTACGGATCCAATGGAATTGGTCTCGTTCAATTATGAGACTGTTCAAAAATTGACTATTTTCACTAGTCGATTTAAATATTAAAATATTCAATTTTCACAAATTAACTTTTAATTCGATTTTAAAAGTTCTAAAATATCATTCTAACTCCCATATGATAAAATAAAATTTTACAAATCATTTTCAATCATATTTAACCCAATTTTCAATTACTTCCATAATTTAACATATTAAATTATCGATTTAATTATTCAATTAAATCCAATAATTCGAAATAAAATTTATTCGACTTATAAATTCACTTCTTAACATTTAAAATAAATTAAATATTCAAATTTTAATTATTAAAAATCCTGGGTCGTTACATAAGCCGAGGCTACGTAGACCATGTTTTAAGTACAACACAAATTAAATTACTGATTCATGCATGTTATATTGATGATAATATCCTACAAAAATTTCAAAAGAGATCAAGTTAGCATATCATTGCTATTTTTACATAACAAACAGTATCCCAAATTTGTGTATGAGCGCGTACACACACAAAACGTTGAAAATTACACCAATATAACACATACATACATATATATATCTGTATATATATGTATGTATGTATGTATAAAATGTACATATACCATACGGAGGCAAAGATAAATAAACATATTCATGTACTCATGTCCATAAAAAAAATGATAATCTAAAAATGGTTAAAAGAAGGGGAAAAACTATAACAAGACATGGAAAAAAAATGTTACTAACATAAACATATAGTTTTATAGTTGTAACGAAAACCAGGGCACAAAATCACAGAGAAAGTTGCAATAGATTTATAAATAGGCTTGACATTTCAACGGATATAATATAAATACGGCAATAACCATAACATCATAAAAACAATGATTGGGAAATGCTAAGAACAATTTATATACAAAAAACATGTCCAACAGAGAATAATATTCTCTTGTTCATCGTCAAGGACCTCTAGCTCAAATGGCGCTTTAGGAAGATGTTCTAAAAGTCATGGATTCGAGCTTTCGAGATGTTAAAAAGAATGTTCTGCTCGAATGAAGTATCATCATGTTATTGATAAAAAAATCTTTTCTTATTAATTTTAAAAATCAATGGACAAACCAAGTCGAAATCTTATTTACTCTACTGTGTAATAGCTTTCTCACTTTATTTGATTTTTTATAATTAAACTATTGCAAATGTAAAAGTATGATAATAATAAATTAATTTGGCATAGCATATATTTTACACTCACTTGGACATGAATATTGGCTCGCTTTTTAATTTCTTCTTATGAGTTTGGCCTACATATCCAAAAATATGTGTGCCTAAAACATATATCAAAGTACATGAGCTAGTAAATGAAGATTCATGTTAACAAAATTGGAAAGTGACAGATATTTTAAAGAACATCATTTTGTATTCCACCTAATTGATTTAGTTTGCAGGAAACACCTAGCATAGGAAAGTAGCTCCTAATTGTAAAAGGCAAGGCTAGGAACTTTTATTTTTTTAGTAAAAAATTATTTTGATTCCTAATCTTATTTATATAGTAGTGCCAAAAATAGTTCTTCACGAAAATGACCAAAATTGAAATTAATGTAATTAATTTAATTTATGAACCCTTCGATCGACGATCCATATAAATATGACCACGATATGCACTTCGTTTTACCCATTTTGATGGACAGTATATAACGGACTGAAATTTGGGTAAAGAATGATAATTCATATCGCGATCAACATGGTACCATATAATGTTGTATGGAGTAGTTCATAGAAAATCACCGATCGAAATCTTAGGTAAAATGGAGTCATTATTTCTATTTTTTAACATATCACGCTGTTAATTGAATATAAAATAGTAATGGAAATTAAGGGGCTAAAATTAAGACCTAATTAAGAAACTATTGTTCATATCATGCGCTCTCTCCCTTCATAATAATATTTCAACCCGACGCTGAAAATAAAGAATTTTGACATTCCATATTGATTTACAGTTTTGAAATTTTTTGAAACAAATCCAAATGTCTTAAGGATGTTTTTTACAACAAACATAACATATCAGAGAAAGATCATCTCTGTTTAAAATTGTTTTACATGAAAAAACAAAAGTGGATTTTAAAGGGATAAATAGGAGGTTTGTGTGTCTATTATCGGTTAATTTGCAAAAAGAAAACCATAAACACATACAAATTAACAATCCATTCTAATTATATTATATAGATTTCAACTTTTATACTTTTAATGTTAACAACGATCCTTAAGCGGCAATAAAAGTAGTGAAATATTCCAAAATTCTAGGTTACATATGAAGAATTAACTAATGAAAATGGCCAAAATTGAACTTACTCTATTCTATCCCAAACAAAAGTTTAACCAACATGCAGTTGCAGCAATATGGCAAACCCTCGATTTCAAGATAGGGCAGTCCAATTCTGTCCAATTAAAACAAAAAAGTTCTAATCAGTTTTTGTAATTTATATATCTGTCAAGAAGTAAACAACATAAGATACTTGAATTACCAACCGATGAATTAGAGCATAATTAAAATAATGAAATGAAGAATTGTTGCATCCGCATTTTACCTAGAGGAGAGTTTCGATTTTCGGACGGTTGCGTCAACAGAGAGCGCAATACAATCGATTAAGATGAACACCAGATTGCTGCACAGATGCAGCCCAAGGTAAGAAGTACAGCCACCAGAAACAACGGTGGGAAAAGAGCCAATGTCGTCGTTTGAGGTAGACGCGAGCAGCAACAATCAAGATGGCGGCCATTAGCCGCGGTTCTCCAAAAACGAGCCTAAATGATGTAACCTAAATGAAAATAAGGTTATTGGTTTAAGAGGAGTTCGATTAGCTGTAGCTTTTTAAAAAACAATCTTAATGTTGTAAGCCTAAATGAAATCATGTTTTTTGCTTCAAGGGTAGTAGAAGATAGGAATGCGACGTTTGATTTAACAAATTATTTAAGGGGCTTCTATGCTCTTGAAATGGAACTTGGTAATAATATAATAGTATAGATATACTACTATATAGTTTTAAAAACCAAAATATAATAAACACACTCTCTCATATGTCGCATGATTCACTCTATGGTGATAGCGCCTTCCCTATCTCTAATGGATCCAAGTATCAACTTAGGTCATCTATGCAACATAATCTCTAATACCAAATGTGACAACCATTCTCTCGTATGTTGAGGTACTCAGTTGATGCAAGACGGTGGCTAAGGGTGTAAAGTAACAAAAATTCAAGCATAGAACCTGTAGAACATCTCACAGCACACATACAAAATATAATATAATAATATAGATGTAAAATAAGCGAGACAGTGATACAATCAAGTGAACCGTAATCAGAACAGCAGAGTGCAATATGTTCATAGATTATACAAAACTGAAATAGTAGAGTTTATACATCCCAAATCTTCTATATAAACTCTAAAACTGTCTCTAAGATAGTACAAGTACTAGCATAGCTTCACAGTACTATACATCGGAATATAAGCAATAGTAAGCTCTAAATGTACATATATGAAAGCATAGCCTTCTGCTCATACTCCATATTGCTTCGTATGCAATCCAGACCTTTTATCCCTAATCCACTCATTTAAGAATACCTAAGATAACAAGACGAAAAGCATAAAGTCTCGGGTCAGACAATAGTTTGGTGTGAGTGATAATCATCTCAAATACTATAGAAATCGTATATAGTAAATAGAGGCAGCAGTTATGAAGAACCATACTTGGCATGTCCCTGCATCCAAAGAGTTAGCACACCCCACCGGAAAAGGCCTTTTGTAGGGTTGAAAAAATGTTGCCAAAAGTTTTAGTCGCATTTCGATAAACGCTTGCATACGACATGCAACTAAAAGTCTCAAACTTTTTGCAACATTGTAGAAAACGCTACAAAACTTGACCTGTAGTAGGGTTTTTAGAAATGCTATAAAATTTTCAAACTTTTAATAACATGTCGTATCATAGTGTTTACTAAAGCGCTACTAAAAATTTTGGTAACATTTTTTCAATGCTTTAAAAGTCATGCTGCATCTATTTACATTTATTTTAATAGCGTTTTCAAAATGCTCTAAAGGTTATTAACTGTTTTGTATCATACTGTACATGCTACTATTTCATCTTAATGGATTGTACCCTTTCCAATCATCGCTCACATAATAATCTTATTACAACTAGTAATCAATCACATAATCGTCGTATTCAAACAATCAATCAATCACATAATCATTGTATTCAAACAATTAAAAAACACATTAACACGTAATCAAATATAATATCCATAACCATTTCGATAATAGTTTTTCGACAAAGCGAGCAAATTCACATAAAATCCATAACCATTCATAAACAAGTTTACACGACAAGTAATAACACCAATGTTATAGCATATATAACAATTAAAGACATGCTCATTACTTGATTACCCACAATTCTTTGTTGCAGCTGGTCTTTACTCCTAAAAAGCTAGTTACCTGTAGACAAGTTTAACAATCAACAAATGATTATAAACTGTTTCATATTTAAAGTATATCAAACATCATTAGTTCAACTTTTCTTATGTTTAAACAATTTTAATAAAACTTGGTTAATTTTTCTAACAAACTTATTTAATTTTAAAAACTTATTTACGTAGTTAAATTCTAATTAAACTTAATTAATTTGAATAAATTTATTTAATTTTTACAAAACATAGTTAAACTATATAACTCTTAGTTGATTTTTAGAATTTTGGTTAATTTTTATAAAAATTAGTTAAATTTTATAAAGCTCGGTTACTTATTTATAAATTTATTTATATTAACTCAATCTTATAAATTACCACATTTAGTAAAACTTAATGTCATGGCTTATATTTTAATCCTTAAACTTATAAATTATGTCAAAATTAAATTTTATTAACTTGGTTAATTATTATAAAACTTATAAATTTTTCGTAAAGTTAGTTAATTTATTATTATTGTTTTAAACTTAGTTAATTTATTGCTATTATTAAGATTATTACTACAAACTTAATCAATTTTTATAAACTTATTTTTTTTTCTAAAACCTAGTTAACTTAGTTAATTTGTATAAACTTAGTTTTAGTTATTATTGTTGTTTATTATTATTATTATTATAAACTTAGTTAATTTTATAAATATATAGTCGTTTATTATTATTATAAGCTTAGTTAATTTTTTATCAAGCTTAGTTTATTCTTATTAATAATATAAACTTATTAATTTTTATAATACTTAGTTAATTTTTATAAAGGGGCATTTCACTAGAAGGACAAACTTTGCAGTCCAATTAGTTTCTAGAGCACACATCCACGGAAATTAATTTCAAGGCCACAATCAGTAGAATAATTACTTTTAAGGACAAAGTCAGCAGTCCAATTACTTTCAAGGACATAATTTCATAGGTTTTTAGGCCTTAGAAACTAATTATTTTGCATTTTATCCTTAAAAGTAATTATTTCAGTTGTGTGTCCTAGAAACTAATTGCACTTTCTAAAGAGGCCATTGTGGCTAATTTCCACTTTTATAAATGTATTAAATTTTTATAAACGTGGTTAATTTATTCAAACTATTTATTATTATTAATATTATTAAATTTATAAATTATCTCAATTGCTAAAACTTAAAATGCCATAACTTATATTTTAATTAACTTATACTTATATATCTCAAACTTAAACTCTATTAACTTAGTTAATTTTTATACATTATCTCAAACTTATAAATTTTTCATAGACTTAGTTAATTTATTATTATTATTATAAGGACCTCATGAACGGTCTCAGAAGAAACAAGAACGATAATATCAATTAAACTCAATTAATCAACTCATTCCTTAGTGGATATCTCCATGGAAGGATAACCGAAGAGCTAAGGACCAAGGATGAGATCAATACAATACTCGATTGCCTGATTGGGTAACAATCTCGAAACGGACTCATAGAAATCAACAAAGCCACAAAGGATAGAATGGATTATTCCCAATTTACCTCAGAGTTGCTTACATCACTCAAAATAAAAAATTTGTACTTAATAAAAAGATAAATTTGGTTATAAAAATATTTTTATTATCAAAAACCCTTATTTTAAAATAAATAGCCAATTACACTTATAATTACATGAATCACTATTTTAACTTAAATTTTATAAAACTTAGTTAATTTTTATAAACATGGCTATTTAATCATGACGATTGCCTCTTCTCTAAGTCCCTTTCCATGGCTACACTAACACTTAAAAGTTATTTCATATTGTGATGAAAGAATAAAAATTATGAAATTTTGACTATCATTAAGTATCTAGATTCAAAATGAGACTGCCAAGCAAATATGCAAGATTTAACATTAACCGTAGCACATGTCTAATTTTTTAGTTAAATAGTTAAACATATATTCAGAATAATTTATACTAGTTTCTTTAAAAGATAAATTAATCATTATCTTATTATTATTTTGAACCCAGGAGTAAGCCAGAGCAGTTGTTCATTAAGGACTCAGAACAATATTTAATCATTGCCTTATATATAAATAAGATTTCTGATTTGATTCTTTATTTATATTCTGACATTTCATTGTAATATTCTAAAGTTAAGTATCTACTTAGAATATGTTACATGTTTATAATTTTAACTTTTAAATCGTATAATCATATTCAGCGTCCACTAAGAAGAAAATGTCTTTGTTGGTTTATGTATTGGCAACAAATAATAAACATTGATCACGTAAACAATTTTTTGTAGAAAAAATTGTACTTCCACAGAAAAGTTAAAACTGATATCTTTTTTTCCAGCAATTAGGATCTCAATCTCTGCTATATATCGTCTGGATAATTCATATATATGTTTACATCACCAACCATAGCTGCAAAAGAAACCAAAATGTCATTTTTGAAAAATACAACACTTTGTGGACCACTATAATAATCACCTTTTCTTCACTTATATTATCGGATCATTTTCAAAATTGCTAATTTACTATATCATCATTGATTCATAGTATATTTATTGCTTACAATATCCTTAAATGCTACACTACTTAAATGCAACCACAGCCCGCAAATATGAAAATTTTAGCAGTTGAAGACATCAAATCACTAATCAACTGCATATCTAAAGTAAAATGAATTATATTTTACCGAAGGTGGCAACGACACTAAAGAAGGCAGTAAGTATTCCTTGCCTCATATAGTTTTAATTTATCTGGCCTATCACTAACCTATTTACTATCATAAGCTCTCCTCTTATATGCACTATTATGATTACCCGCGTTCGCATCAGTTTACTAACTGCATGGTAACCGTTGTCAAAACTAGAGACCAATGTACATAAGCCGCTCGTCTCCTAGTGCTTCGATATCTAGTTCTCCAAACATAGTCGATGATCATTGTGAACTAACAGATGCCCTTACAAGTTTAAAATGAAATTGTAAACACACAAAAATAATAGAGTGAAGAATTATAAATTTTTACCTTTCTGATTCTAAGGCTGCAAGTTTGTTGTGCATTATATGTAAGGGCATAATCAGGCAGATTTACATCAATAGTTGTTGAAATCTGATATAATTTTCATCTTTATTCCGGGGATGAAAATCTCATGCACTTGAACTTCTTGAAAACAGTATGTAATATTATAGTAGTATTTGCTCTAGCACTTCCTGGCATTAGAATTTCATAATTGTTGACACCGATATTTCATCCAAAAAATGACATAAATAATCAATAGTTTGTGTATTTTCCAGCATTGCACAATTATGAAAGGAACGAAGATTTTTTTTGATGTCTATGTAATACTTTGGTGCCATAAAAGGTTTACCAGGACATACCGACAAGAGATGAGATACCTGAAATATTGAGATGGAAATGTATATCCTATATATTTTAATATCACGTAGCTTGAGTTGGATATTTCAATTTAGTCTCTCACGTGCATCGATAAATGAGTTTGAAGCTTGTGTACTGCCCAATGACTTTAGACCGGGAAGCATACCCACTTCTTCAAATCGTTCTATATAACAAAATAAACATAAACTTCTTCTGTTCAAGTAGCGACAATCAGAATATGGAATCTTATGGGAGCTTTATAAATTATAAATGAATTTGCTAAACTCAGCTTGTAATTTAAGGCAAAATATCATGTGAACTTTTGACTACATGAAAGCCAAACCTCTTGGGTACTGTTTGCTCTTTAAAATTTCATCTCTACACAGGCAAGTTGAAGTTCATATTTCAACAAAACTATGCAGATCTGTGGACAACCATAGCTATCAGGAAAAGAAAACTTATTTAAAATCGAAATTATTTTTCCATGGCCTCTATATATTAATAAAAATGTATATTTCCTATTTATTAATAAGATCCAATTCGGTTATAGGTGTATTTCAAGTCATATCTAGTTTATTTCTCATCCCTCTGTGCAACTCACATCTTAACCGTTGTTTCCTTCTCAAGTTAAGAAATACATCCAATCAATCACATACTAAATCAAGACATCATTGGAAGTAATATTAATGAGCTGTACTTTATTCAAAGTCAGAGAGATTAAATGAATTTTGATATACACAATTTCATATAAAACTTTACCTTTTGAAAAAAATTAAACATAATTCTGAGTTGTAATTTTTAATTCTTGCTTCATATTTTTTTTTACTGTTATATATATTGTAGGATCGATTTCACCCTAGAGGGGGTAAATAGGGTGATACTATTAATTATAAAAATTATCGGAAAGTTTATAAAATATTTTCAACACAGAATATATCAGAATAATAGCAGCATAGATAATAGCAGAATAATAAATGCAGAAATAGAACATACAGATTTACCCAACTTCGGAAAAACCCTGCCTACATGCTGCCCTCAAGGTTTCTACTAGAAATTAAGTAGTCAGACGCTTACACACGTAAAATTGCGACACCCGCTATCGACTAACCTTAATTCTATGCTCAAAATCCTGCCACAACTCAACCACTAAGTTGCGAATTCTCGAACTACACCACCGTAGTTCGTCCCCTAGTCACACGACTAGAATTTACACAAGTTTAAATGAGAAAATGCAAAGTAAAACAATTTGAAAACAATAAAAACCTATTTTATAAACTATGACCCACAACTTATTTATAATGACCGGTCCAAATATATAGTGATCGAAAACGTTATCCCTTTATTCTTTTATACTATCGGTCTTTATCCTCTCGAGCTTAAAAATGGCTGCTTCCTTTAGTGTTCATTCCTCTTTACAAAAACTAGGGCTTCTAGTAAATTGAGGCTGTCGACTTCGATTGCTCGATCGAATGATGATTCCACGTTGCGTGCTCTGTCGATCGACCGTCTCCTTACTTTGCTCGTGGCTCCTTCAATTTGAGTTGAGTTTATCTGTAGCGAAAATTCATATGACACTCGAGGTATTAATGACATAAATTTCCCTTATAAATTGCAATATATATAAATTGCAGCTCGATAAAATGTGCTACTCGATATGTTGTATGTTAATTCCCCTTAACGTCAAAAGCACACTGTACGACACTGCTTAAAAACTAGGGCTTCTAATAAATTGAGGCTGTCGACTTCAATTGCTTGATCAAATGATGATTCTACATTGCTTACCTTGATTTTTGCTGCATATTGTCGTATATGTATGTTGTATATGTTTGTCTGAGTTTCTCTGCATTGTGTTTTGGTTATGTTTTCTTGATGCAGTCTTGGTCGATACTGAATTTTGATGTTGTTGCCATTTTAGTCATTTTGACCATTTTATTGTACTTGTATTTTTGGACTGCACCTGTGTTGAATCCAGCTTTAAAACTCGGGTTTGAACTTGTGTACGTGTCGTGACTTTATATATTTCACTTGAATTGAACCTGGCTTTTGATTTGGGTTTAATCTTGTGCTCACCTGTCCTTGTAGATTTATCAAGTGTATATTGTTGTGCACAGCCTTGTGGCATGTATAATGATACACTCTGCATGTCACAAGCTGTTTGTGTACGATGAATTCAAAATTAAATGATGACGAACAACCCAAATAACTGAGGCAAATATTATTTTAAAAATTACATTTTATTTTACACTACAAAAATATTTCATTTTCAATTTTACGGTGTCAGTGTATACTTTTACAGATAGCTCAGATGTTGGATTCAATCTGGAATGGAGTTGAAGATAAATACAAGTGAATGAGTGATATGTAGTGTGGTGCTAATGTAAATGTAAATTGTGATGTAGTCAAATTTGTATTGTTTGAAAATTGTGTATATAGTGAGAGCCCAAATTTGTGCTATTCAAAATTGTAATAAACATTTGTTTGAATAAAATATCTGTTTGAATTCAAATTCTGTGTTATTTATTTTACTCAGCAAATAATTTTTTAATTATGTGAAAAATGAAATAGTACACTAAACAAATACATTTAAACGAATATATATATAACTCGCATATTCAACATATACACATAAAGGTCTCTATAGAATTAGCACATTAGTTTGGCAAGCTGGTAGCTAAGTTTATGTGATGACCCGCCTTTTTCGAACAACTTAAGCTGATAGTAAACCATCCATGTTCAACTTAAACCATTCAAATTAGAAAAATTATCAATTTGGGGTTTTAAAAATAGAATCAACACAGAAATCACACACAGAAATAATACAAAACCTCACAACGGAAATAAATAATATACATAGTAGTCCATGAAGCCAATAACAAAATACATTAGAGTTTCAGACTTTAATTATACAATACTAGAGATACATAGGAGTTTACTGATACAAGCCAAAATGAAATAAATAACTAATACTGGATAGACTGGAGTCTTCAACCAAATCTTCACCCCTATAATAAGCACTGCTTGCAAACTGCAATACTCAGGCTGACCCGAGCATAAAGTAAGACAATTCACTCAAGTTAGGACTAGAAGTTCTCATGAAAGTATGTCTAACTCACGTGTAATGTACAAAGTAACTCAGGAGATGTTACGGGACTTTCCATCTCTTAAGGACCTGTCAAATTATCTATATATATAGTAGGATACGCTATATATGTAATATCAATCAGTAAAGTAAATACTTTTTTTAGTGTTAAGGCTTTACATTAATTCCCTTTAACGCATTTTTAAGTAGTGTCATACAGTTTGCATTTGACACCACCAGTAGCACGTCGTTAGTCAGTGATGCACCGTGATACGACAACATTAAATCAAAGTCGTAGGGGTCTCATATAAGGATAAAAGTATGACAAAGCAAGTGAGGCAATGCTCAAGGTAGGATACTACGAGTTAACCTTTCCCGGTTGGTGGTAACGCATCATAGCCATAACCGTCCACCGCGTCTAACACTCCCATAATCGAAGGGCGATCACCAACAACAACCGAAATAAGCATATTCATACAAAGAAGTGTGTTCGCTCGGGGCAGCTATCCCGCTTGGCCGATACAGCTCCTATTTTAGTCATTTAAAATTGGCACAAATGTCAGTCTAATCCATCGTCATTCTCTTTCTTCAAATCCAGCAAACGTACGCCAAATCCAAGCACTTCGTTCTAGATCATCGCTCTATGTACACAGTTATTAAAGTGGTTCCGCTATCAAAAGAGAGTATGCCTATATCCGGCCACGGTCTCTTTAATCACCAACTTATTTTCGCACCGATTGGATATTTTTGTTAAATCAAAATATCTCTTATTTTCAAATAACATATCCTCATTTGACTTCAATAAATATTAATTTAAAATCAAAAGAAACTTTTAAACAATTATTTCATTTTTACAAAATTAGCCAAACTGCATTACTTTCATATTTACAGAGTTAGTTAAGTCTTTTAATACAAAAGTTTTGTTACTAAATATTTAATTAAACTTCGGAATTAATTTACTTAAACACTTTAATTAAAATTTAATTCAAAAAAATTCAGTTTAATCTTTATATATTAATTAAATAATTAAAATTTTCCTTTTAATTATATCTAATATTTAATTAAAATTTAATTAAATATACAACATTAACAAATTTTATTATATTTCAAATAATCAACTTAACGAGTTTAAATATCATTAATCCTCAATATGACCATTTTAATTCAATTTCATAATTTTTAAATAGTTCAATTAATATTTCATTGAAAATCCAAATTCACTTAATAGATTTCAAAATTAAATATTAACTTTAACGTAAAATCTGAATTATAAATTTACATTAAATTTTCAAATTATTTTTTAATTTCAAATTAAAATATTAAATATCCAAAATAAATTTCAATTGACCAATTGGTGTTTATTATTTAATTTTCTACCATAGGCAACTGACTTAATTCAGATATTTATCATTTCAACCTATAACCCAGTTTAAATTTCAATGTCTAGATTAATGCATCTAGCAATAATATAAAAATGACAAGGTATCAATAAACCAATAAACATCCAATATTCAAAATTTCCATAATTAATGGGTTTCACATGCAATTTGGAATCCCAATCAATCATTTAAATTATTTTAGCAAAATCATATATCAAAGCATCGAATATTCATAATTTCCAATCCCAATATCAATCATATTTATCAACCAATTATTTATAAAATCGAAGGATACTTGCAATATGATAATCTAATCGTGAGCTTAAAATCGCTCACCTTCGTGAATTTGGAAAACAAGCACGAAGATACAGATTCAGATACGCATGCACGTACTAGAACGGGAGTGCGACGTGGCATTTGGTGAACATTGTTGTGTATGGAAACTTCAACAAAATGGACGACATACGGAGCAAAGCTTCGGATAGGCGGACTAGGCGTTCGAAAGTTGGCGAGCAAGTTCAGTTGGAGATTCGATGGCGGGTTTAGGCCAGTTCGACAGCCGGTGGGAAGAGGACTTTAGGTCGATGGCAGGTCGGGTGCGGGCATTGGCTGGAGAAGGCAGGGTTAGTGGGTGTGATGTGGCTTTGGGTGGGTTGTTCAGTTGGTTCGTGTGGCGGGATGGATACGAGCTGATGGTGGCAGCTTCGGTAGGTACAATGGTGGTCAGGTGATGTGGCGAGGCTGAGTAGGTGACTGGGTAGGTGGGGAGAATGTTTGGCTAGTGTGGGAAGCCTTGGGTAGGTAATTGCGGGTTTCGGGTGGCAGGGGAGGATGGTGATCGAACGCTAGCGGTTCGACAGGGGTGGTAGGTCGGTGGAGGAGGCGGGACGTGGGGATGAGTGGGTATCTGGGCGAGGAAGGTCAAGGAGCAGAGGTAACTTCGGGTAAGTGGGGCTATGGTTTTGGGTGGTTGCAGTGTGGTGGCGACGGGCTAGGAGATGGAGGTGGGCTCGTGGGCTGTGGCGACTAGGCTAGACTAGTTGGTGACGCGGACCGGGTAGAGGTTGGGTTTGGTGTGGGGTGATGGGAGGTTGGGTCGGGATGGTAGAGGAATTGCGGAGTTGCTGGTGGGTGGATGTTTGGCTTTGATCTGGTGCATCCTGGGTGGTCAGTTCGGGTGGTTCGAGGGGTGGCAAGGTGGCGGAGTCGGAGCCTGGAAGGGGTGGGTTGGCTAGCGGGACAGGGAAGGGTAGAGGGAAAGAAGAAAGTGGAAGGGTTATATGAATATATATGCTTGGTATATTTTTTTTTTTTTATACTTGGTATTTTTTTCCTCCATAAATTTGCAAATAAAGAGAATGTGGGAAGCAAAAAGAAAAAGGAGCATACATATAAATAGGAGAAGAGGAATGCACAGCCTAATTAATTACAACATTAATTAACATTGGTTATGCATGCCATAATTGTTGGTTGGAAAAGAAAGAATATTGGTTGAAAGAATGTATGTAACTATGACTCCGGGGCACGGTCACGAACCACTATTTCAACCATCCTGCATTTTGCAACGGAGGCCAAAATATGAAAACAAACATACTACGGAGATCAGCGCGACGAGACGAATCCAACAATGTACTTAAATCTGTGTTATGACATCCGTTGCAAAATTTCATCTATCGCCGCAATTACTGCTTCGAAATTAGACGACATTGGCAATTCTTGATAAACGGAGCTACAAAGGTCAGAATTGGATGGAACGAACTTTGACGTTTTAATCATAAAATTTTCTAGATCATTTCTATATAAAAATATTTACACTTTAAAATTTAATAATTCGCACTGAAATATATGCTGACCGAGCATTGAACAAATTTTGACATAAAACAAATTTATTGGTCTTATTTCAATGGATGCATTTCAAATATCTAGTTATCCTTGCCAAATATTTATTTTTATAAAATAAATTTTATTTCAAAATCTTAGTTAAATTCTTATTTAAAACGTTGAAAAATCCAGGTCGTTACAATCTCCCCCACTCAAGACTTTTCATCCTCGAATAGAACGGAATAAGAAAATAGAAAGATATAATAGATTTGGACATGGACTACATACCCGACATTAACAATTCAGGATTTGAGGCATGGATACTCTCTTCCATTTCCTAAGTACAATCTCCATCATCTTCGCTCCATTGAACCCTGACGAGATTTACAACCTTCCATCTAAGCTACTCCGGCCTTTTGCCTATTATACGAAGTGGTTTCTTCTCAATAGTTAGATTGGGCTCAATATCCGTTTCTTTGAACAAAGCAAGCTAGACAATCACGGATGAATGCACATATCTGCAGAGGTGTGAGACATGAAACACATTTTGCACCCCTAATAGCTTCTGTGGCAAGTCAACTCTATATGCCAAAGTACCAATTCTTTCTGAAATGCGGAAAGGACCAATAAATCTAGGAGCGAGCTTTCCTTTTCTTCCAAATCGGATTACATTCTTCAAAGGCAAAATTTTGAGAAATACTAGATCTCCAACTGCAAATTCCAAATCTCTTCTCCTTCTGTCTGCATATTTCTTCTATCAATCCTGGGAAATTCTCATTTTCCTTCTGATTTCTTCAACTTCCTCAGAAGCTTCCAAAATTATTTCGGGACCAAGAACAAGTCGATTTCCCAATTCTACCCAACAAGATGGAGATTTACATGGTCGTCCATAAAGAGCTTCGAACGGTGCCATTTCAATACTCTCTTGATAGCTGTTATTATAGGTGAATTTAATGAGACGGAGATGCTCCTCCCAAGTTCCCCCAAAGTCTAAAACACAAGGTCGAAGAAGATCTTCCAAAATCTGATTTACCCTTTCGGTCTGGCCATCAGTTTAAGGATGACAAGCTATGCTCAGATTTAATTGAGTACCCAGAGTCTCCTGAAAAGCTTTCCAGAAATTGCTTGTGAAGATAGGGTCCAGATCACATACAATGTTGGACAGGACACCATGAAAGCGAACAATTTCTCTCATATAAAGCTCAGCTAAACTTGAGGCAGTTCGAGTAGTCTGCATAGGAATAAAGTGGGAAGACTTGATCAATCTGTAGACAATAACCCATATGCTCTCATTACTTTTTCTGGTTCTCGGTAGTCCATCAATAAAATCCATTGAAATCTGATCCCATTTCCAATTCAGAATTTCGGGAGGCTGCAATAATTCTGCTGTCTTCTAGTGATCAGCTTTAACTTGGTGGCGAATGGCACACCTGCTAACATGAATAGAAATATCTCTCTTCATCCCTCTCCACCAATACAACTTCTTTATGTTCTAAAACATCTTCATGGTTCTCGGTGAATAGAGAGTCTGGATTGATGATTTTCCCTAAGCAATTCTTGTCTCAAACCATCCACGTTCGAAACACAAATTCTACTATTGATTCTTAGAATTCCATTTCTATTGATTTGTGCGCCACATTCGCCTTTGGTATTATCCTTCCTACTAAGAACATTTTCCTTTATTTGCCTAAGCATTGGATCCTCATCATGCTTAGCGGCTAAGATATTCATAAGAGCTAGAGAAGCAACAAGTTGATATAACATGGCTTTGCTCCTACTTAAAGCATCGGCCACAATATCAGCCTTTCCCGGAGTATAGTTGATGTCGAGGTCATATGATGATAAGAATTCGAGCGATCTAACTTGTCTCTAATTCAGACCCTTATGGGTAAAGATATACTTCAGCAATTTGTGGTCCGTAAAGAGTTAAAATTTTAGTCCAAGAAGGTGATTCCTCCATAACTTCAAAGAAAAGACAACGGCGAGCAATTCTAGATCATGACCTGCATAATTTACCTCATGAGTCTTCAACTGATGACCAACATAGGCAATAACTTTACCATGCTGCATCAAAACAGCGCCCAATCCATCACTACAAGCATCTCTATAAACAGTTAACCCTTCACTTCCATTCGGAACAGTGAAATAGGGGCAGAGGTTAGCCTGTGCTTTATTTCATCGAATGCTTCCTTACACTTCTTACTCCAAACAAACTTAACATTCTTTCTAGTCAAAGCTGTGAGTGGTGAAGAAATTTGAGCGAAGTTCTCAATAAATCTCCTGTAATAACCAGCTAAGCCTAGGAAGCTGCGAACATCTATAGGAGTTTTAGGAGTTTACCAATCATTGATTACGGCGATCTTTGTTGGATCAATCGAATTTCCATTTTCTGAAACCAAGTGCCCAAGAAATCAGACCTCTTTTTACCAGAAGTGCCATTTAGAAAATTTAGCTTTCAATTGATGTCTTCTCAGAGTTTCAAGGATAAATTTAAGGTGTCCATCATGCTCTCTCTCAGTCTTAGAAAAAACTAGAATATCGTCGACGAAAACATGAACGAATTTGTTTAGAACCTCCCAGAATACTCTATTCTTGAGGTCAACAAAGTAAGCCGAGGCATTAGTTAAGCCGAAAGGCATAACTAACCATTCATAGAAACCATCTTCTGTTTGGAAAGTGGTTTTGGGAATACTATCTTCTACAATCCTGAGTTGATGGAAACTAGAAGCAAGATCTAGCTGAGAAAATACTTTTGCTCCATGCAGCTGATCAAACATTTCGTTGGTACGAGGCATCGTATATCTATTCTTGTGGGTAAGCTTGTTCGGTTCTCTAAAATCTACGCACATCCTTAGAGAATCATAAGATTTAGTAATACCATTTTCGTTCCCCATTTCGAATGACGATGACGAAGTAAACCTTTAGAGAAAAGATCCTCAATTTGCACTTTTAATTCAACTTTCTCTATAGGTAATATTCTTCTTGGAGCAAGTACGACTGGCCCAGCTCCAGGAATAATATTAATGCAAAATTCAATTTCGCACTAAGGTGGCAAAGAATTCACTTCACCGAAAACATCGGAGAAGTGTTGGACGGCAAGAGCAGTGCTAAGATCACTAAGATGGGAGTCAAGAGAAAAGATAAAGCTTCTAGAAAAATCATGGGGCATTTGACATTTGATTTCTAGGGGTTCACCCTTAACATTAAACAGAGGAACTATTCGATCTTTACAGGAAATAACTACATCGAACTTTCTTAACCAATTCCCACCTAATAATATATCGAATGCTTCGAATCCCAAGACATAAAAATCTCTAGTGAAATGGTGTCTACCATCCTTAAGGAGTTTCAATCCTTTACAAATCATTCTAAGGTTTGCGAGTCCACTGATGGGATTTGATACACATAAGGTTTAAGATGCAGGTTCGGGTTTCAAAATATGGTTAAGTTTTTCACATAAATTGGCAGATATAAAGCCATGAGACGCACCAGTGTCAAAAAAATACGAACAGGTAAATCATGTAATGAAAAGTACACTGAAGTGTATCTTTGTCCTCTTCTACCCTAGGAGTAGAAGTATTCACTACAAAAACTTCCTATGAGGTTCTTTTTCTCTGGGTAGGACAATCCCTCTTGAAATGGCCATGCTGTAAGAAAATGTGGCAAAGATCTTGCCTGGTCATCTGAACTGGTAGGACGGATGCTCCTGCGGAAACTGGGAAACTATTGGCATAGTGACCTTTCTGATCGCACTTGAAGCAAGTGATGGAAGAGATATCAATGGGCTTCCTCTGAGAATGTCCAATCCCGCTCTTGTTCTACCAATTCTTCTTCTGCTGCTCGAAGTTAGACTTTCTCTTCTTGGAATTGCTGGAAACCGCTGAAGGAGTTGTGGAGTGAACAACCAATGCTCCATTTGAACTAAAGTTTTCATGTCTGAGGGCCAAATCCATAAGACTAGTGAAAGTGCCATGAACATGGGCAGTCAAATGGTCATAATACTCTGGACAAGCATCGGCTATGAATTTCTCATTCTTCTTAAGCAGAGTATCAATTAGACCTGGTCCAAACTTGGATAGCTCGTTAAATTTCCTTTCATACTAAAAAATGACATGCTTCCCTGCTTAAGATCCATAAAGTTATGATATAACTGAGATTTTCCAGCTTCAGACACCCACTGGTTCATGAATACTTCCTTGAACTGCAGCTAAGTGATGTTTACTTCCTCAGTGTGGGTGGTAACATATTCCCACAAATCTTCGGTAGCATCCTACAACCACCAAGCGGCGAATGCACGCTTCTGGGCATTAGAAATCTCATGTCCCGTAAAGGTTCCTTCCAAGTTCTTAAGCCACTACTAAGCTTCAATAATACCTTTAGATCCTGAGAATTTGGCACCACCAAGCTGTGCGTACTCTTTGAAAAGCATAGTGAACTTAGCTGGCGGAACTGGTGCAACCGATGCGATTGGTACGGGGCCATTCCCTCTTCCCCGACTTCGAGCATTTCTTGTATTGCTCATCCTAAAAAGTAAAGGGTGGGTTTAGAGAATGAAACTTAAGGAAATCCTAGTCAAAGCGAATTCTAACAAGGAAGATGTATAAGAATTGATAGAAATTTTGAAAATAGATTTGATTTTAAAACATTTTATATTTTCAAAATACGCTCTCTCAAGAATGATTCCACTCATTATAGGGCATTACTAACCCTATTCCTAATGAGTTTACCCCTCGGGCTAAGTATTCACTAAATCAAAGATCTGATACCAACTGCGACGACCCACCTTTTTCGAACAACTTAAGCTGAAAATAAACCATCCTTGTTCAACTTAAACAATTCAAATTAGATAGATTATCAATTTGGGGTTTTAAAAGTAGAATAAATACAGAATCACACATAAAAATAATATAGAATCTCACGGCAGAAATAAATAATATACATAGTAGTTCATGAAGCTACTAAACAAAATACATTAGAGCTTCAGACTTTAATTATACAATACTAGAGATACATTGGAGTTTACTGATACAAGCCAAAATGAAATAGATAACTAATACTGGATACAGTGGAGTCTTTGACCAAGTCTTCGGCCCCCATAATAGGCATTGCTTGCACACTGCAATACTCGAGATGACTCGAGCATAAAGTAAATCAATACACTCAAGTCAGGACTAGAAGTTCTCACGAAAGTAATTCTAACTCAAGTGCAATGTACAAAGTAACTCAAGAGATGTTACGGGATTTTCCATCTCTTAAGGATCCATCAAACTATCTATATATACAGTAGGATACGCTATATATGTAATGTATATTAGCAAAGTAAATACTTTGCTTAGCGTTAAGGCTTTACATTAATACCTCTTAAAGTGTTTCTAAGCACTGTCGTATAGTTTGCATTTGACACCATCAGTAGCACATAGGTAGTCAGTGATGCAACGTGATACGACAACACTAAACCAAAATCGTAGGGGTCTCATATAAGGATAAAAGTATGAAAAGGCACGTGAAGCAATGCCCAATGTAGGATACTACCAATTTACCCTTCTCGGCTGGTGGTAACGCATCATAGCCCTGACCACCCACCATGTCCAACACTACCATAATCATAGGGTGATCGCCAATAATAACCAAAATAAGGATATTCATACGAAGAAGTGTGACCGCTCATGGTAGCTAACCTGCTTGATCAGTACCGCTCCTTATTAGTCATTTCAAATTGGCACAAGTGCCAGGCTAATCCATCATCGTTCTCTTTCTTCAAATCCTGCAAATGTACGTCAAATCCAACCACTTCATTCTGGATCATCACTCTACGTACACAGTTATGAAAGTGGTTTCGGTATCGATAAAGAGTATGTCGATATCAAATCCTGGTCTCTTTAATAAACAACGTTATTTTCACACCGATTGGATATTTTTGTTAAATCAAAATATCTCTTATTTTAAAATAACATATCCTCGTTTGACTTCAACAAATTTGGATTTAAAATTAAAAGGACCTTTTGAACAAATATTTCGTTTTTATAAAATTAGCCAAATTGCAATACTATTCAGATTTACAAAGTTAATTAAGTCTTTAAATACAAAAGTTTTATTATTAAATATTTAATTAAACTTCGAAATTAATTTACTTAAAACACTTTTAATTAAACTTTAATTCAAAACAATTCAGTTTAATCTTTATATTAATTAAATATTTTAATTTTTTTAATTAAATCTATTATTTAATTAAATATACAACATTAACAAATTTCATTAAACAGCCAAATTAACGAGTTTAAATATCATTAATTTTCGATAAAACCATTTTAATTCAATTTCATAATTTTAAAATAGTTCAATTAATATTTCATTTTAAATTCTAAATTCACTTAATAGATTTCAAAATTAAATATTAACGTTAACGTATAATCTAAATTATAAATTCAAATTAAATATCCAAATTATTTGTAATTTCAAATTTAAATATTAAATATACAAAATAAATTTCAATTGACCAATCGATGTTTATTATTTAATTTTTTATCCTAGGCAAAGTGATTTAATTTGGCTATTTATCATTTTAACCCATATCCCAGTTCAAATTACAATGTCCATATCAACGCATATAGCAACAATATAAAGGTGACAAGGTATCAATAAACCAATCAACATCCAACATTCAAGATTTCCATAGTCAATGGGTTTCATATGCAATTTGGCATCCCAATCAATCGTTCAAATTATTTTAGCAAAATCATATATCACAGTGTCGAATATCCATGATTTCCAATCCCAATATCAGTCATACTTATCAACCAATTTTTTATAAAATCGCAGGATACTTGCAATATGAAAATCTAATCGTGAGCTTAAAATCGCTCACCTTCATGGATTTGGAAAACAAGAACGAAGATATGGATTCGGATACGCACGTACTAGAACGAGAGTGCGACTATGGCTATTGCAACACGTTGTTGCGTACGGAGCAAAGCTTCGGATAGGTAGACTATGCGTTCGGAAGTTGGCGAGCGGGTTCGATTGGAGAATCGGTGGAAAATTCAGGGCTATTCGGCAGCAGGTGGGACGAGGACTTCGGGTCGGTGGCATGTCAGGTGCGGGCTTTGGCTGGAGTAGGCGAGGTCAGTAGGTGTGATGTGGATTCGGGTGGGTTGTTCTGCTGGTTCGTGTGGCGAGGAGGATGCGGGCTGAAGGCGGCAGCTTCGGTAGGGACAGGGGTGGTCAGGTGGTTTGGTGAGGCTGGGTAGGTGACTGGGTAGGTAAAGAGAAGGTTCAGTTAGTGTAGGAAGCCTTGGATAGGTGATTGCGAGTTCGGGTGGCAAGGGAGGATGGTGGTCGGGTGCTGGTGGTTCGGCAAGGGTGGCAAGTTGGTGGAGGAGGCAGGATGTGGGGCTGAGCAGGTGTCTGGGCGAGGCAGGTCAGGGAATAGGGCGGCTTCGAGTAGGTGGGGTTGTGATTTTGGGTGGTTGCAGTGTGGTGGCGACAGGCTGGGAGGCAGAGGTGGGCTCATGAGCTATGGCGATTGGGCGGGACTGGTTGGTGATGCGGACCGGGTGGAGGTCGGGTTTGGTGTAGGGTGCTGGGAGGTTGGGTTGGGTTGGTGGAGGAATGCGGAGTTGCTGGTGGGTAGAGGTTTGGCTTCGGTCAGGTGCAGCTTGGGTGGTCGGTTCAGGTGGTTCGTGGAGTGGTAGGGTGGCAAAGTTGGAGCCTGGAAGGGGTGGGTTGGCTAGTGGGACAGGGAAGGGTGGAGGGGCAGAAGAAGGTGGAGGGGTTATGTGAATATATATACTTGGTTATATTATTTTTTATACTTGGTATTTTTTTTGCAGCAATTTGCAAACAAAGAGAATGAGCAGAGCATGAAGAAGAAGGAGCACGCATAAAAATAGGAGATGAGGCATGCACAGGCTAATTAGTTGCAACATTAATTAACATTGGCTACGCACGCCACAAATGTTGGCTGGAAAAGAAAGAATGTATGTAATTATAACTTCAGAGCACGGTCACGAACCACTATTTCAACCATCACTCATTTTGCAATAGAGGTCAAAATAAGAAGAAAAAACATACCGCGAATATCAACGCGACGAGACGAATCCAACGATGTACTCAAATCTATGTTATGACATCCGTATCAAAATTTCATATGTCGCCACTGTTACTGCTTCAAAATTGGATGACGACTACAATTCTTGATAGATGAGGCTACAAAGATAGGAATTGAACAGAACGAACTTTGACATGTTAATCAGAAAATTTTCTAGATCATTCTGTATAAAAATATTTATACTTCAAAATTTGATAATTTGCACTGAAAAATATGCTGACCGATTTTCAAAATAAATTCACTTTATCTTATTTCAATGGACGTATTTCAAATATCTAGTTTTCGTTGCCAAATATTTATTTAAAATAAATTTTATTTCAAAATCTTCGTTAAATTCTTATTTAAACATTGAAAAATTTAGGTCGTTACAGTCTAAATCAAAATAATTATTGTATTACACAGAGAAGCCAAAAAAATTTTAAGTGCACGGTTTTGTATATGTGCCATTTCCTTGGTGTTTGTAAACTATCGTATGCTATACTTAATTTATATGTTCAGGTAAGTGATCTCATTAACCATGGAGTGTATATATTTACACCAGAGATCTTTTATGCTATTCAAAATGACACATGCAGTGGAGAGATAAAGGTATCTATTATTTATTACATCACACATATATACTTTAAACCTAAGAGCCACGTACCTTTGGATGAGACTGTTCCAGGAGATGAACAAACTAAACTAGCTTTTCCTCTTTCGAATACCCCCCACTTCTTGTCACCTTCCATGAGTGAACGAAACAAAATTAATGATCATCTTTTAAACATGTCAACAATAGGCATGCACTAGGTGGCTATAAGGGTTGCATATAAGCAGGGCCGGCCCCAGGGCAAGGCGACCAAGACGGTCGCCTAGGGCAACACGGCGGAGGAGGGCAACATTTTCGGTATACGTGTTTACAAATTGTCTGGTTGATATAAGTAAAAGGGAATAAATTTCAATAAGATTATTCGGTCTAGTGGTTTGTTTGCTTCCTTTCTAACTGAACAACCCGAGTTCAAGCTTGTGTTCTTGCAATTTTAAATTTTTACTTCTCTTTCATTTCATGTTTGCCTAGGGCAACGAACTGCCTAGGGCCGGCTCTGCATATAAAATGTCTAACCTTAAGCTCTAACCATTTTTCTTTTTATAAAATTAAACTTGCTAAGTATACCCTTAAAACATTTTTCTACAAGTAAATCAAGAAGATGAAACCATTGTTATACCTTTTTCCTTAGACATTAAAATAAATGTTATCTGCAAGTATCAAAATTGTGCATATCCTTATTACCTTTAAATACACTCTTGGTGTTCAACACTATGACTTTGACATGACTGAACACATAAAACCAACAAAATTAGATTCTGTTGTAAAACAACCTTGCCTCACACACAAAGTTCATTTCTATGTGATGCAACACCAACACTTTATAAAAATGCAACACCACTATTCCAATATTATTTACAACATGTCAAAATGACCCCTTTTTAAAATACACATTTAGAATTTGAATGATAAGCTATTTCATAAGTTTAACTAAAATCTTTGTATTTCAATTACCAAGTTAAACCGTAAATCATTATAACCATATATGGTTTTGAATTAATCAAAAAATTAAATTACTAGGAAAATAATGGAAACAACTTGAATAAAAAGTGGATATTATTTTCTTAGAGAACTCGTTTATTTAACATGATATTGATCAAATCATAAACAAAGATATATATATATATATATACATATATCTTTCATTGCATTTTAAAGCTAAGAAAAATAATAATAATAATAAGCATAGTGTTAAATTAAAATCAGTTAGACATTTGATATTTGTCAACTAAAAATGCAAACATAAGAGGGATTGCCCCTCTTCAAATGATTGACAATGACTCAAAAAGCTTTGTATATTTATCACTCATTTCAAATAATAATTTAGGGGAACGAACCCATCACACCATCATGCACTCATTTTCAATGTTTTTCTACTATTTGAGTTTGTAATCACCACCAAATAAGTGATTTTGAAACATTTTATATCTGTCAATTGCTAACACTTATAAATGTCACAGACCGCTAACAGTAAAAAAGTGTTATGATACCTAAAAAGTGTTAGTAAAAATAAATAGTCTTCTGCATTAATTTTGCCAACGCATATAAGTGTTACAACAATCGGTAAAAATGTAAATAATTTAATAACAAAAGGAGTCTTTTGTAATTTGTAAATAGGATCTCTTTTTCCACGCTTGTCCATTCCTAAACAGATTCTGACCGCCTAAAATTTAATTTAGGGTTTAACGTCCTTCTTCTCCTCAATCGCACTGAATTAAATCCAGGCCCAGAAATTATTTCAGCCGCTCCCATTGTGAGATTTGTCTAATTGATTTAGCCGCTCCCAGAAATTATTTCAATCGCACTCAATCGCAACGTCCAATTGTGAGATTTGTCGTATGAGATTGTAAGCTGTGTTATAGAATTATATTTTACATGTTTTCTTATTCTTGCTGTTATTTCAACTCTAGTCAGACTCTCTGAACGAAGGCCATAGGACCCACCTCTGACCGAAGGCGGCAAGATCCGTTCTTGGTCCACCGGAAAGAAGCTTCGTGCCACTGTTCACCGTTTTTCGATCCATCGCGTCATAGTTTCGCCGTTTTTAAGGTGTCTTCAAACTGCGAATGAAGTGGTTAGAGCTCTCTGTGCAGTCATCGATGACGAGTCCGACCTCCTTCTTATGGAGAGTAGTCACGATGTTACTGCTATTGATCCATCTCGCGTTAAGGTACTACAATTTTAAATTTAAGTATAGGGCATTTGATAATTTTGTTCTAATGCGTTTGATTAAATGCGCCTTTAGTCAATTTCCTTATGATTTTTCAGTGCTTTTCCAAGCAGTATTAATTGCCTTGATTCAACTTAACTGATAAACTTATTCTTTATTTGAACTACTAAGAAATAATGACTACCTTTAATCTTGATGGAAGATACAGATATAATTATGCACCGCAATACTTACAATTAATTATCTCTATCTAGTGAAAATGCTTTAAGTTGATCTCTGCTCCTTTATGCAAACATTTCATGTTATCAAGAAGAAAGCATATTAAGTGTCTATCCAAACACATTAGTTCTACTGGTTGCACCACATTATACCTTAAAATTTACTTGTCAAACATAATTTCTCATTGAAAATTACCCAATTAAACAACAGTCTATTATTGCCAATCAAAACAAATGTTCCATTTTCAAATGCTACATGGTTGAATGACAATATACATTGAGAAAAAAGAAAAAACTATTAAAACGTCAATATTATGTCACATAGTTCAATCAGTATCAGGTTTTGGTTTAACTTTTAATTGTATTCAGGGTACGATAATTTCCGTTTTATCTTGAATACTGTCAGACTTGGTAATTTTTAGTGTAGATTAAGATACAAATTACTGTGTTCAAATATAGATCATTAGAAAGAAAAAAGAAACACAACCATCTTGAGTTAGTCTTATATATTTTGATATGCACATCTATGCTTGCATAATTCACACTGCCTGTGTATCATATATTACACGCTTTCAGGGTTTAAAATCTTGGATATCCCAGGTGTGAGGACCAAAGAAATTGAATTACTGGAAGCAGATGCACATATTAATTCTGCACATGAAGGTAATAAATATATAATTTATTTGATTCTATCAACTTTGGATGGCTTTATGCATGTTTTAATTCGTTATATACTTTTGTTTTCTATGACATTACAGATTATTAATTTTTATTTAATAAAATAAAGTAAGTAATATTATTTAAGTTATTAACAATGGAGGAGCTGTCTGACAACTTTAATTTATTTATAGCTTTCCTAATTTTTGTTCGTTTTGAACGAGAGCCGAATGATGAATATGATGGTTCAAACTTTATAAAATAAACTTAGAATTCAAAGTTTAACAGTTGGTGTAGATGAGCTAACTTTTTATTGTCTGTTAGTTTTGTGTGGGCTTTGTTGTCAAACAAATGGCTATGGGCTAACATGATTTTTGCCCAAAATTAATTATCTTCTTTTGTTCCACTTGCAATTTAGAAAAACGAAAATAATCCAAATCTCAAAAACAGAGCTTTCTAAATAGTGGAAAGCCATCCAATATATCACCAACCATTGATCAGTGAATTTTCACAGAGCTAGTGTTGGGCTAGAGTTTGATCGCTTTGATTTCGTAGAACATTGGTGCTATCTTACTATATTTTCATTTTGTAGCTATAATTTACAAGGGCATTTTTAGATGTTTGAAATGGCTCCAGTTTGACCCCCGGTTGGCCAACTTTTGCTTCATTATAAGGATAATGAATATTACTAAATTATTTTAATTTAATGGTCATTTTTTTTCACGTAGTAATAGTGATGTTGATAGAAACAATGTTTGGTGATTCTACTCAACTTCCTCTTGGTATGCATGTGATATAACACCGATAGTTTGGAGCTAAATAAGCAGATTCTTAATCGATCGGATGGAGATATTGAAAGGGAGGGACAAATATTGTAGAATCACGAAAGAACATGGACAACTGAGAATAAGAAAATTGCTTAGCAAGGCCAAATGGTATGTGATGTTTTATTGCCATTACCTAATAATTATCTTTCATACATTCTTAGTTTAAATTTAAACCAACCGAACATTATCAATTATATATTGACTTTGATTCCCATGGTAATAGGTGCAATGAAGAACGATACCCTAATTAGCAATATTTCTAATTGGTACTTCTTTATTAGCAATATTTCTATTAGCTTTGGTCTTATTACTTGATGCTAATACATCATATACTTTTTTTATATTTTGACTCTTATTTAATCACATTTAAACAACCTTTAGTAATGTTTCTTTAGGTATTTCCTTTATAGCATCTTTCAGAGTCAAAAAACAATTTGTTTGTACAATTTGCAATTAAAGTCTGTACATTTTATATTAGCTATCATACCTTACTAAATTGTTATACAATGCTTTCATAACAACATAACTTATGAAGTTAAGTAAACTAAAAATGCTTTAAGTATTTTTTGTATGATTATATTTGGTAAAAAAACTCCTATAGGTTTTACGAGTAAAAATACAAATGCAGCGATACTTATAAAAACTTTTCTTGCATGCTTATTCTACAATGTTCTTAACTTTAACTTCAAATATCAAAGTGTAATTTGTTTATGTATCATACTCAGTTGAAGTACAATATAAAATATTATAATTAGAAAGGAATTTGATTAAATAACAACATTTTACGTTTTAAACATCACTAATCATATACATAGGTTTTATGGTATCCACCCAAGCTCTATTCTATAAATTACAGTTCAGGTTAATTTTAATAGGCTAAAGAAAGGGCACTCTGAGGCATATGATATATACCCGGCTGAATAAATAATATATCTGGCTGTAATGCTGATTAGAGCAACATGAAGTGAAACAATGCAAACTGGTTGTAATGCATGCTTCAAGATTCACTCGGTAAGAAAATTTTCACCCTTATGGACGTAAAGATTGAGACACACTTACTGATTTGCTTAGACTATGATGACCAGGAGGACAAGAAAAGACTCTTATGTTTGTTTACATAAGTCCTTAGTTGGATGCAGTAGGAGAAACATGAAGCACACTCAAGTTTGCTGAGCGAGTTTCAACTATCGAGCTTGGTACATCAAACAACTCTACTCTTATTTTATGTAAATTAACAGTAAATCTACTCTTCATCATATTTAATTGAAAGTATATAAAATTAAACATAATTATTTTTACGTAGTTATGATACAAACAAGTAAAACATAGTAGCATTCTTAGTAAATTCAAGACAATAGCATAATATTCTGCGCTTTTCAATTGAAAATTATCATTTCAAATCAAACACGAGTAATCATATTCTAATATTGAGTTATTGAAAATTGATGATGATGTGGTGATGAGGAGTTGTTGGTGAGGTTGTGTTATGGAGAAAGTAGGAGTTGTGGATATTTTGTGATGTTTTGCAAGGAGGAGATTGTGAAGTTGATTGATGTTTAGGTCGGTGGTAGTGGAGCAGGGTGCAGATGAAAGAATCGTTGTAAGATGACGGTGGGGATGGTATGCGGGCAATTTATAGTATGTGCTGTACGGATGGTGGATGGTGAAGGCAGTGCAAATTTGTGATGGTGTAGGTTGATGAGTTGATGAACGTGCAAGGAGGCAGCAAGTTTTTTTTTCTTTGGTTGTGTAGCAGAGGGTTGTGGAGTAAGTTTTTGGTTGATGACTGTGGACAGTGAATGGAAAAGGTATGTTGAGGGTGGTCTATTGATGAATATGATGCAGGGTGGTTTGTTGAGGGTCAGGTGGTTGTGACAGGGGGAGGGAGACAGTCGTACAGGGTAGTTAGGGGAATGATGACTGGAGCAGGTTGCAAGATGGATGAGATAGTTATGAGTTGTAGCAGTGTGTTGACAAGGAAGAGGTAGTGATTTTTTGTATGTGGTGGGAAGGTTGTGGTGGATGTGGTTAGTTGGAATTTTTAGGTGAAAGAAGTTATGACAGAGCAAGATGGTGTTGGAGTTGTGGTTGTTGGCAGATTGGGCAAATGGTAGGTACGTGTGTATTGTATAGGATGTTATGGTAGGTGGCCGTGCAAAATGGGAAGTGTTTGGTATTGATGGCACTGTTGGTGCAAGGGAAGTGTTGATATATGGATATGTGCACAGGTAGGTTTGGAAATGGATATGTTGTGATGTTAAGGCAGACTTGGTTTAAGAGATGGTCAGAGGGAAGGATGTGATTGTTGTTGTTGTGATGCGAGCAACAGTATGTGGTCTGAAGTAGCAAATGGTCTGAAGTTTGGTGAATGAAGTGTGAGATGGTGAACTGTAGGATGGTTACTGCTGAGACATGGGCAGTTTGAATGGAGGATAAAGGTTGTAATAAGGTAGAAACAGTGGCAGAACAGATGATGAAGTCAGGTAGAAGTTTGTATGAAGTCAGGTAGAACATAATCATCATCATACATGATTCAAAATTGTAAATATACAGAAAGTTCAAAAAATTTATATGTTTTATAGTGAAAAACAACAATATCACTAAAACACATTATTATTAACGCACTTATAATAAACCAAACCGTAAACAAACTAGCGAACCACTCTTATATGCTTAGTTGCAGAAGACCTACAACATTTTAGTTGGTTTTTTGAGTTACTAATGATTACTAATTCATAGATTTGATAACTTAAATAACGCTTTCGAATGCAACAAAGTTATTGCAAAATGGACATGTATGAATATAAAATCTCAGCTGAAATAATGCGACAGTGACAAAAACTAAGTTTTATTATAAGAGGCGCGTTTGCTTGTGTAAAATGATTGATAGCTAAATGTTTGATATTCTGGTAGGAATAAATTGTTTGTTTCCAATCTAAATCTGTCCAGGAATTTGTTGTTATTCTGTATGTCAACTTCTCTCAGGTCGCAAATGTTGCTAGGTTTGATACATGTGCAACTAATGAGCAAGTAGTTCCATGAATACAACAATTCCTAGGGGCAGATGTATTTGTTCCCTCAAATATTTAATAAAGGCTGATGCAATTTATGCCCGTAATAAATTATCATTAGGGACCAAAATATTTTTTTGCCTCTAGTTTAGTGCCTCTAATACTTTGAAACTTGGTAGTGTATTGATGTATCTGGAATGTATCCCCTTTCCTTGAGCACCTTGTGAATGTAGTTTAATGATGATAGGGTTGTGATCACTAAGTGCTGATGTAGTGGTAGTATCTATGAAATCTTGGAAGTGTTGCAGAAAGGTGTCATTGATTAATACTTTGTTTATACGTATGGCTACCCCATTTTATCTTCATGTAGTTTGATTAACATGTATTTTGTATACTAAGTGCTGATGTAGTTTGATTAACATGTATTTTGCATACTAAGTTTGCGAATTCATAAATACAAAAAAAATTAGAACCTGAGTTGTAACTCAGTCTTTAACCTTTTGATTTTGAAGGTATAAGTTTTTATCGAGTGTTTATATTAAATGCAGGAACTTGAAGAATGATGCTTTGGATTGTTGTATTGGACGTTGAAGATTATTCAAAACCATTAGAGTTTGGAGTGGATGATCAGGAATAGTTAGGTTAACCGTAAGTTAAACTTTAAGTGTATTTTGAAATATATTTTTTGAAGCTTATGTTGTAATAATATCTGAATATATGACATTGTGGTATTTTAGATATGTAAATAATTGGTTATGATATATTATACTACATTTGCAGAGCGTTTAAACTTTGCATTGAATATGTATGATGAATTATTTGTGATATGGAAACCATTATTTGCAGTGTGTTTATATTTAAACTTTGCGTTTAAGTTTTGGTATATATATATATATATGTGTGTGTGTGTGTGTGTGTGTGTGTGTGTGTGTTACTAAATAATCATTTTCCAACACTTATAAGCATTACCGTGTATTTCTATACCAACACTTATAAGTATTACCGTATATTTCGTTACCAACACTTATAAGCGTTACCGTATATTTCTGTACCAACACTTATAAGTGTTACCGTATATTTCGTTACCAACACTTATAAGCATTACCGTATATTTCTGTACCAACACTTATAAGTGTTACCGTATATTTCGTTACCATTACTTATAAGCGTTACCGTATATTTAGGTACCAACACTTATAAGTGTTAGTAATACGTATGTTTATAACACTTATAAGTGTTACAAATCTGGCCGCTCCATTCCTCACAGTCCATTAGTAACACTTAAAAAGTGTTACTGAAATTATTTGTAACACTTATAAATGTTAGAATTTGCCTGTTTAGGTGTAGTGAATATTACTATATATATAACCACACTTCATATAAACACAAATGTATTCAAAAATAGACATATACTCAAGTTCAGATTATCACTTACTTGAATGAATAGTAAACCTCTAAGATTTGGGTAATGTCAAACTGACTGCATAAAAAGTTAGTGATAAGTTAAATTTATGAATAGATATCAGCTACATTTGATAACTCTAGCTAAATTTAAGTATCGACATACTCTTAGGGAATAATACAGCTTTTTCCAAGTGCTTCACATTCTAGCTTCACATGGCGAATTGAAAGAAACACAAAGTACTATGAAAAACATTTAATGTTGTGCTTGTTGCAAGATAAAAAAGAGTTCTCCAATCAATCTCCCAAGAGTTAAAATATGAACACCCCCAGCCCATGCTGACACATGTGAAAGTAACCAAGTGCTGAACCAAACCTCATCATAGGGACTCATGATTCATCGCCTCTATAAACAAGTAAAATATAAGCAATAACGTGGATATAGCAACTGCCCCATTGTCACAAGATCCTATAACATCTCGAAATATACTAGATAATGTGGGATTAGCAACATATAAAGCATATACATTATGACATTAAACATTAACCACGCTAACATTCATGACAAGTTACAACAAGCAACTAAGAAAGCAATAGCCAGTAGCAGCAAGTAAATATAAGAAAAATCTTCCAATTTACATGACAAGCTAGAAGGAAAAACCTTTATCTATGATTACTCGGCCCGCAATAGCAAGCAATAGCCACAAGACAAGCCATACTCCAATTAGCAGCATTACCAAAAGCAAAACAAGGAACCCAAAAGACCCAAAAATAGTTAGCTATGCCAGAAAAAAACGGAAAAGCATAAAAAGCAAACCCTTAATGCCACAAAACTACCTTATCCAAGAAAGCATGCAATTTGACAACAGAGGACAACACTACTCGCTTCTCCAGCAATCTTTGTGGTGTTGAAAAGCAGTGAATGAAAAGTGATAAAGTAGCATTTGATGGGAGAACTTGAAACAATCAACCACGTAGCTAGGCAAGCTACATGAACAACATGATACAATAACCTATGCTATTAGCAAAAGACGCAAGGCATAGCAGCCAACCTCTACATCATACAAAACCAAAAATGGGCAAAATGACCTAAACTGACAAGACTTTAACCAAAAACAACATACATAAACTACACCCAAAAGACACGAGACCAAATTGAATCAGCGCAGTGGTGAGGTCCGTCGATCTAAATTTTGATGAGAAACAAGTTCTGATAAACTTATTTTTATCACCATGAAGAAAGAAAAGATGAAGACTGGATGTCTTTTCCCTTTTCAGAATTCTAAGCCCTAATCCTACTTTATCGAAGGAGAGAATCATAATTTTAGTTTTATTGAAGAAAAATTCTAAGTTTTTCTTTTTAAAGGAAATGTTGAAGGAGAAGGCTAATAGAAATGTTACTTTTATTGAGCTAGGGCAGCAGAGAAAAATTTCATGAAATATTAGTGAATTACTAGTGGGAAAACATTGCTAGTGTTTCTAAAATATTAATAGTAGCAGTTGGCTTTGAAATGCTGCTAATCAACGCAAGTGATAACAAGTTTTCTTGTAGTGACATAAACACAATATATGCTTAACTACTATCACAAGTGGAAAATATAGGGTATAGGGGTATCACATAACATATCAAGCACACAGCAAACATAACATCCATCACATGGTCATGCATCGCTCACTCAAGTGCTTCAAATATAAGAAAACTTATAGATGCTCAATTCATTGCCCACATAGATGGCTAGGCACTGGACACAGGCAAACGTCCAAAAATATGGGTATACGTAGACTACACTAGGTATACAAAGACTACCTGTCCCACTAACGAGCATTACAAATTCGGAGTTCTACTCTACAGGCTACCACATAGAACTCATCCTCTTGGTCCATTACATGATGCCAAAGTCGCTCTCTACATCGAGTCATAATCATCGGAACGCCTCTAAACACCCACCGTGGGTCATAAAGCCATCACAATAGAGCTTCGAAGTCGTCGTCACTATCATCGCATTGAAGCACTACGCTATCACTTCACTAGTCGCCACACGAAATCCAAGGTCTCTTGGGTCATTTTGAATCTTCTACTTCGCTCCAAGTCATTCAATAAACCCTCGAAACAAGTTCCAATGAAATATAGAAGTTTGTCTGTGCCATGACCAAAATCCCAAATTTCAAGTTTCTATATGGCTATGCCCTAGTTCGGACTCAAAGCATCCACTGAAAAACTTAAAGCACCCTCCCTCTGACTCCAAGCAACCCCAAAACCATCAAACTAAATTTTTTATCCAATGTCGACCTCAAGCCGACGTTCAAATTTCCAACCACGATACCAAGCAACCTGCCAAATAAATTTTCTTGTTTGGCTGTCGAACCAAATTTCTTGTCTGGTGATAACCCCAAGCAAATACACAAATTTGTCGAGCAGGACACCAAGTACCCATCGGACAACTTTACTTGTTAGATCATCAAACAACAACACTATTGAACACCAAGTCGAACTTGACTAGACCCACCATTGGACACCAAGCACCCCTCGAACTAATTTCTCGTCTGGCCTCAAACCATGGCATTACCGGACACCAAGTCGACCTTAAAGAGACTACCATCGGACACCAAACAGAAATGCAGTGATTCCTACAAACTTCGATTTCACATCGATTTAACCGCTACACTCCATTCTTTGACCCTTGTGCATTCCATATGCATTGACATGACTCTGAACATTCTTAAGCCTATCAATTGAAGTCATATTTCATGATTCCTATCTTTAATTCGGTAACGACCCGATTTTTCAACGTCCGAAAATTGACATCAATTCACCCACTGTATTAAATGCCGAAAAATCGAATGCCGGAAAACCAGACTGTTAGGGAAAGAAGAAGGACGTAGAAGAAGAGAAAACAAAACAATATCAGAATCTCACAATCGCAGCGGAACAATATATAATAGATACATGACTGATCTTTACATAAAGAACTGTAATTGTTTTATATATACATCATCAGGGTACAATATCAACAAAAGCACAATACTGGACAGTTATCATAACTTGTACACACAAAGCTGAATATACAGCATTCCATACACAGCGGAAATAAGTCAGATACGTGTGATACGTCTCGCCATCTAGCACATCCCTGAGCTCCATAGCAGTCCATACAGAATCTATACTCTATAACACTCGGTCAGACCCGAGCAATATAGTGAAATAACATCCGAGTCGGTCTGGAAAACTAGCGTGAGAAAACACACTCAATTGGGTTATTAAAGTTTTCGAAAATCCTTTGAAATCAAAGGTATCTTGTAAGACAACGCCACAAATAAACATGTCGGGTTTTTACCTTACGATAACCAAAACATTTTTATCAAATCCATTTGATATTATAGTGGTGTCTATAGAAAGTGAAATACAATCTAGCTGAAATGTTTGCATCTCACGTTTCAGCAATAGTTGGAAACAATAAAAATCGTACATACGCTTGTTGGAGATTGGATTCTATATAATGGCAGGGCTATTGGAGTACCGCCCGTCACAATACCTGGTCTAGATCAGTATACTAAGGATCCACCCTAATCCCCTGCAACACCAGACCGGAGCTACCCCTTACTGGATAGTCCGAATAAGATCAACCCGCTGTTGGGATCAGCAATCGCCCAATCAGCCGAAAGAAAGGAACATCTTGACAGGGATGACCTTACCTTAATTGGTTGCTAGCCACTTAGTCTTACTGCACCTCCCCTGTTTTAGCCATTCCCGATTGATGAGGTTTGAGGCTATGCGTTACCTTTTAGCATACATTCATTTAGAATGTTCATCGTCCTCCTGACGATGTTCTGATAGCAACTATCCATACAAGTCTGTTCCAAGTCCGAACGGAACCGAAGGGACTACTCCTACTACATCCATTTTGGAATCACCCCCAGGATTAGTAGCGAATAACCCTTGCACTTCACTGCTCCATCTTCGACTTCAAGCTCTTGTCTTCCTTACAAAAACTTTCAAATTGGATCGAAGTGGTTTTCGAGAAATTAATCCCGATCCTAGTCTCTTTGAAACGATCAGCGCATTGTCAAATATTGATAGTCGGTTATTTAACTATCATATAACATCCACAAACAATCATCAGGCCTTAATAATTTTTCAAACTATTTATTTCAAAATATCTTAGCAAGATATTTTCTACCCTTCAAATCTTTGAAAATAGTTTTCAAATCACTTTTTCTCTCACAGAATAAATTCCCACCCAATTGATTTATTTTCACTGTAAATCACCAAGTCTTAATACTTTAGATTTTAAAATAATTTAAATCACTTTATCCAAAAATATATACTTTAAAACACTTACAATAAAAACTACTTAAAACACTTTATTTAAAATATAGTTATGAAATTTTATAATAATTTCTCGTGTAAAACCTAAGCCAAACTAATTTTATAATAAACTATTAGATAGAGTATAAATATTTAATAACCATCTTTTAAATCAAATATTAATTAACCCTTTAAAATACTTCTATAATTAACTTAATAAATATTTACTTAAAATGTTAAAATGATTAAATAAAAAAATTCCTAAAACATTCTTTTTAAGTAACTTTAAACTTCCAACTTATATATATATATATATATATATATATATATATATATATATATATATATATATATATATATCCTTTTGAAAATATACTTGGTTTTACAGGGAAACACACTTCCATTTCAGTATAATCCATAAAATCCTTTATAAATCCAACTTGATTTATCCCAATTTAATTACGTCCCAATCCCGTAAATTCCTTTCAACACTTTAAAAAAATAAAAAAACTTTTAATTTTTAAAACATATTTCCATCTCCTTATAATCACTTTCAAAAATATACACTTAAATTATTTACATTAAGGCTACTAAAATTACTTAAATAAAAATAATACTTAAGAAATTTATAAGAGTTTCTGAGTAAAATTTAAACCAAAATTTCCTTTTATAATAAAGTTATTATATCAAATATTTATCTTAAAATTCCTTTTTAAAAATCATAACACTAATTTACCTTTTTTTTTAAAATTAACTACCATAATTAGCTTAAATAAATATTTACTTTTCTCTTAAAAATAATTAAAATTAATAAATTTCTAAAAAATTCTAAAAAAATATTTTTACACTTCTAGTTTTTATATTGAAATCTTTTCTTTGAAAATATACTTAGTTTTCCAGGAAAAATTACTTTCCAACTTTTAAAAATAAAATCACCTTTTTATTTTTAAAATGAATTGCACCCTTCCTTATAAATTCCACCGGAATCTATACTTCCAATTTATCCACTGATAAATATTCCACTTTATTTACAAACCAGTTTTCAAATTTCCATTTCTCATTTTGCTTTAAATCACAATTTCCAAAACACTAAATCGATTTCAAACTGATTTCCTAGTTTTAAATTCCCTTTAAAATTTATTACTCGATTTATCTAATTCCTTAAAATTTTACTTAAGAATTTCTTTTTATTTCCTTTAAAAACCCAAACTTTATATATATTTTCTTTTTTTCCATTTCTCAAAATACTCATATATATATTCAGCCAAACATAGCATTCAACAATTTCAATTCCCAATAAAATCAATATAATCTATCACAGATCATCAAATGAATCACACCGCTAAATATAAAATAAATTCAACGTTTTGAGGAATCCAGTTGGATCCCTCCAACCTGTTTTCCTGCATCTACAGATTAGTCGGCAATTAAAATACCAATCCCGCTTTGAGGGGGATATCGTGGTATAAAGGGTCATCCGCTGTTATGCGGGGAGCGTAGGGTCTCATCCGCTATATAATGCGGGAATATCAACCACTCCAATCTATATATACTACTATATATAATATCAATTCAAACTGATAATAAGAATCCATTCAAGTAACCAATCCATAAATTTAAATTTAACTATTTAAATTTACGGTAATCCAAATGAGTGGGCGAATTGATGTCGATTTTCGAGCATCAAAAAATCGGGTCGTTACAAATTCGCTCCGATGAGGGTTTCAACAATTCAAGCATACGCACAAACACCTTACATGCATCAAACAAGCAAATCATACAACCATCACAATAGTCATCATATTACATATCTACAACACAACCTAATATATATTAAGACAACCACATATCCAAATAACATATTTAGAACATCAAAAATCTGTTTAATTATGTTTTTACTATAGGTAGAACTTTAAACAGCGTTAAAATTTAGTTTGGCTTTAAAAATAGATTTAAAACATGTTAATACCTATATATATAAGGTGGGAGATGATAAATAGCTCATCAAAACCTCCAAAATCCAAGTTTTGCATGCAAATCGAGGTAAATCAAAAATCAACAAATAAATAAATTTTCTTCCCCAAAAATGTAGATATGAAGATTTCTCAAAAAACCTCCTTGTTATTTACACCTAATCTATGATTTAGATTTGATTTGAATGAAAAAAAGAATGTTTTTCATGAAAAATGGGTTAATGTAGCGTTATATCTACTTGAGAAGTGGTAAAAATGATTTGGGGATGTTTGCTTCAGCTAATACAACCCTTAAATCCAAAATGGGTTATTGAGCATTTACATAATCTCACTAATTACCACTAAGCTACTCCAAGCTAAAATTGAAATAGCCACATCTCCTAGCTAGAAAGTCCAAATTACTATTATTACCTCTCTATGGAAAGAGAAACCATCGTATCTTTTCAATGGAAGTGGCCCTAGATGCTAATTTCATTTTTTTTCCAAAAGTACTAGTCATCACAAGTTTTTAGTGGTAAAATGGTCCTATAAAATTTTCGAGGTCAAAAATGTCACCACTCAAAATTCCCTAAAGTTATAGTGTCATATGACCCAATATGGATTTATAAATAATAAATTACGACCCTTCAATATGAAAAATATAGGTCGTTACATGTTACTTCTATTCCAAATATAACATGTCTCATAATACATACAGTCTCACATGCCTACAATCCAAAAATACTGGATAGATATAATAATAGCGATAATAACCATGGCTGTGGCTCTAAACTCACCTCCAACAAGCAGAATCCCTTTTTTAAGTAACATATTCAAGGAATATATAGAACATGGAGATGGCTGACATTAAATCCAGTGAAAAGGAAACATCAATAAATTGTGTGATTACCGAAATGTTAGTATAATATAAGGTAATGAAACCATACCTCAACTTGTATGTTCACATGCATCTAGAAAGTTAGCACATCTCTTATAATGCAACGTAATATATAATAAGTCTAATTAATTACTATTAAATGTGAAAACTAAGCATGACTCAACCTCTACACACTAGGATAGTGGGTATCATCTCTCCTAGTAAGGCCAAGGCCATTAAGTATGACCATTAATTTAACACCAATACCATGATGCTTTAATGTATTATCCACAACCTATAACTATATTTTACTCGAACCAATACATAGATGCCTTGCTGCCATGTACCAAAAGGACTTAGGACAGGTAACTTGAGGCCCATAACACTTATTTCAAAGTAGCTCGAGGTTTATGGTCTTTACATCCAGTACCGGACATCTCCTAATTTTCATCTTGCTACCACCCGGCTCACGCTATTGTGATAACCACACCTCATGTAATAAATGGTCAATGAATATCAAATTCTAAGGTCATAACTAAGGAATGTTGATTTACTCTACATACACAATATCATGTGGAATTGTATATCACAATACTCTAGTCGTCCTATCTCGAAGTCACCAAACAACACTATAGAGCCACCATACAAATTGAATCACATTCTGAACCATCACCGTACTCCCTATATCGCTTAGCGTCAACTGCATCCTTTTTGAAACTAAGCATATTGTTACTGAACTCATATTCTTGCAACTTAGTAACTTTGAATCTTCTGAGCATCTCTCGATCCCACAAATTAACCCGAACTTCCAAAATCTCAATCTTCAAACCTATGTGTTAATTACAAAACTAATCAAACGTCTGAATGGGGAATTATACATCTAATTTTGATTTCAAATGTCCAGAACATGTGTCCAAACGTCTAAATGACCCCTAATTTGCACTGTAAACTAGTAGGAAACCAAATTTTAGTAAGGATATGTCTAAACTAAATTTCATACATCTGATTAGCTATTACAGCAAAGGGTGAACATTTATGGAAGAATTTTACTTAGGGAAATTTTTTTTTGCCTTTTTATACTTCTTTATTATTATTCTATCTCTTATTTTTGGTGTTTGACTCCGTGTCATCAAGACACCTTGCACCTACATCTCTCCATCCAAATTCATTCCCTCTTTATAAGTTATTCACCATTTGGATGATTATTTTCCCTTTCTATGTGACAAATCACTTTGAGGCGGTGAATAACATTCAACCAACATATGATTATAACCACTCAACTTCCACTGCAACTCTCGCATTTACCCAAAAATATCATCCTCTAATGTCCTAACTCATTCTCTGCACATGCAATTTCATTTTCAAACCAAGCAACAATTAATGCAACCCAAACCAATAATCAAGATACCACATTTGATTAATTATTAAGTAATTTCAATACATTCATTTTATGATTAGTCATTTATTTTGACACTCATATAACATGATTCTCATATCTAAAAATCCTAACCTAATCCATTCATTAATCCCTAATCCAACCTTCGGCATTCAATAAAAAATATTTAATGATCATATAGCATAGAGATTAAATTCACTCACCAACTCCATGAAAGAAATACTAAGCCTAAGCCAACCTACTCTTGATGTAACGATTTTCCTTTTTGACCCCCAAATGTCGACACTAAGACATCCACGGTGTTCACGTGCCAAGCAATCAAAGTGTCAGAAAGAGAATTTGTTAAGGTAAATAAAAGAAAACAAAACAAATAAGGAAGAAAGAACACAATATCAGAATCGCACCAGCGAATGATAACATATAATATCAATAGACGGTACAAACTGTCACTCTAAGATATATAGTATTCCAGAGTTACAACCCTAAGCACTAAAATCAGCCTGTGTAACATCCCTTATCTTAAGGCCAAAAGCTAAGCACTACAGATGCTGCAATCATCCATAATACTAATTTCTGGTTTCAAAATACGGTAATGTCAATTGTATCCATAATATCATAGTTATATGAGTACGAAATAAAATCATCACAGATTAAAACAGCTTTTCTAATTACATTTCAAAACAATACTTCATATTCAAATTACGTAATCCCATAATCGTTTCCCAGGTACTGATCAAATATAATTATTACAAATACGCTAAGAGTGACAAACGAAGATGCCCCTTAGTTTAGCATAGACTATATAGTCATAATTGACTTAATACAACACTACGGAATAAAAACAAACGGACAACTCCTAAATATAGCTTTCCATCAACTTTCTGCTCGTACTCGGAAGATTTATTCGTCATCCTATTAAAACATGCCAATCCTTACCCTTCAGCCTACTCAAATCAATTTCGAGCACCCGAGACTTTAAGGAGAAAAACATAAACTTCGAGTTAGACACAAAGCCTGGTGTGAATAATACTATTACATCTCAGTTTACTAATATTAAGTGAGACCACGCCGCTTAGCGGAACGGGTTTTCCCTAACTAATATCCCTTTAAAACATGGCTTTTTATAAATCAAAAACTTGTAACCAAAATGGTTAATCAAACTGATATGTCAATAATAGAAAATATCTTATATGCTCAAAAACAGGTAATAAATGGACCATATGTCCGAAAAAATATAGTTATATCTGGCTAACTACTAAACTTTGGCTGACTCGGGCCTACTAGACAAAAAAACAAATAATCTAACATATGTTAGAAAAACTTCTAGACGGTCTGTCCCTAACTTACATCTTCCAAGGTCTCCTAATCCTAATTCTTTTGTAGGCTCACCAATAACCTATCTTCTTTTTCTATACATATATTCCTTTCTCTGCGCAATCTCATTTAAGTCATACCTGTGACTAAGCCCTACACACTTGAATTTTGGACTAAATTGGCTAGGTGCTAATAGCTAATGAGTAGGGCGCGACCCTACACCAGTACCATCTGGTCTTCTAATCTGAGTCATTTTCTTAGGGTTAACTACCCTTGCAAATTTTCCTTGAAAACCCTTTCAAAATGATTTAACTCTTTAAATCATACTTAAACAAGGAAAAATACTATTTTCTTTATTTGAATCTCTTTTCCATGATATATGCTTTACACAAAACATAGTTGATGAAAACATTCGAAGCCTTCGTTTAAAACCTTTAAACAACCTTATTTGAAAACAATGAAAATACTTATTTCAAAACTATTGAAAGTACCCCTTTTGATATAAGTAAACTACTTTACTTAATAAACCTAGGCCTAAAAGCCAAACATACCTTTCGAAACCATAGACAATATTCCTTTCGAAAAGGTTGAAAACACCTTCTTAGAAAGCTTTACAAACCTTGGACATCCTCTTTTAAAATCCTTTAAATATGCTTTTTGAAACCATTGGAAACCTTCCGTTTAAACACTAAGGTGAACCTTTCGAAAACACTGGGGAATCACCACTTTGAAACCTTATATATATTTACACACACACATACCTTTCGAAAATATTAGGAACCTCCCCTTCGAAACCTAGTTACCTTTTGAAAGAGTTAAAGTATACTACTTAAAACAAACCTTTCGGAAGCATTGGGTTTAAGTATAAACATATGGAAAACCTTTCGAAATTATTCCTTTCGAGACCTTTGGGTTTAACTTTCATAATATCAAAAGGGTCTTAAATTAACAAAGTCGAAAGAAATTATTTCGAAAGCAATTTCCTAAGTAAAAAGTGGACACTGTAGAAATCTATCCCTTCAAAAGAAGTGGGAAGTGGCTCTAATTTTTAAAACAAATGGACCCTTTCGAAATCAATCTGGATCGAAAGGAAAAGGTGGCAGTAAGGCTTTCGACCCTATCGAAGCATTTACTTTAAAACAAAGGCACAACCTTATTCGAAAGCATTCTTTCCTTCAAATCATCGATCAAGTCGAAAGCTATCTTATTTGAAACCATTCTTTTTGAAAGCAAAGCAGGCGCATTTCAATTTAAAAGCAAGCAATGTTTCGACCCCCTTCGGAACCGCTTGTTTCGACCCTATACCTTTTGCCTATCTCCTACCCACTACATAACAAGTCTTTTGATACCATGAGTATTTGTTTCGACTAAGGTTGGAGGCGGAGGTACTAAGTCGAAAGGTGGCTGCCAAAGATGTGAAGCATCGGAACCTTTAAAATCTTATTTTTAACTTAAAAAGGTAATTATTTTCAACTAACTTGCTTATTTATCATCTTCTAATTGGTTGCCTTAACTTTTCAAAATATTTTCTAAAAGGAGTTGCCGAATTTCAGATATTTACATTTTAAAACAATTGCAAATTTCTCTTCTCTTTTTATAAACATATAAAACATTTAAGTCTCATGCCTTAAATAATTTTATATACTTATTAAAACACTTAGAAAAATTCTATAAAAATTCTCACAAATCGCTTTCATTATATTCTCTAACATATTTAAATTTATGACCCAAAACATATGTATAATTTCCATAATTAATTTTAAACCCAAATATCCATTTTTTCCACTAGAAAATTAATAATAAATCCACATTAATTCAAAAGTTTATAAAACTTGAAACTCATCTCTAAAATATTATTTCTGACCATATACCAAAATATCAAGGCATTTGGATTCCGTTTGATAGATTTTTCCAATCCAAAACAAGTCACAAAATTAATATAAATAAGCATAATTCATCAACATGTGTATGTATCTTATTATCATTAAAAACATGACAATATACTTTGCAAAATCATTTGGGTCTAATCTTAGAAACTGAAAACATCAAATTATGAGATGTAACATATTACCCACTTTAGCTTTGTTGTTAAGGAGTTGAGATTTGATCTTGGATTGAATTTTAATTAAGCTTTTCCTCTTGATCTAGCTTTTCTTCCCCTTTATCTTCTTTAATGGTGGTCGGCCTCTTATTTAGTGTTTTAGATCATGAACGTGAAAAATGATATGGTATGAAGGGGTTAGGGTATAAGAATGTAGCTTATTCCTATGTTGCCCTTATCTAATTTCCCCTTTCATATCTCATTTAAATCCCTTTAGTTCATTAGTTTAACTAGGCACGACTATCTTTTAATCACACAAATCTCAATCCCTCAACTATTTTAATCTTTACATTATTCTATTTAATTTAACTAATTAAATCACCTGAATAAGGTTAATAAAAATTAGGGGTGTTACACCTGGACAGTTACACAGTCTGTCCTCGAAAATGCTGATATATACATAATAGTATTGTAGAAGAAATATGAATACTACGTTAGGTAAAATCATCTAGCTCATCTCCTCGAGCTCCAAAGGATATCAATGAAAAACCTGCCTTTCCCACACTACTCAAAAGAGCATCCATGGAAATAAGGAAAATATAAAAACTTGAGTCAAACATAAGTTTGGCGTGTGAAACTCAATAATTATGCGATCAACGTATAATAATACTTTCGAGATTGCTCGAATCACTGTAACGGCTATCCACTCAGAAGATTAACTCTACAGTATTAGTCTGAAATGTTAACGCTAACCTTTCCCTTGGACTTAGCCTTAGGATAGACAGTTTAACTCAATAACCTTCCACTTCACAACCGCTTCCAAAACATATAACCCATATATTTGTTTTGAAGTGGTTTTTGTTAAGTAAAACACCTACCCGATACCAGTCTCTTCAAAACCAAATCGATGAATTTCTAGTTAACTTAATTCCAGCTCTTAAAGAAGTAAATGAACAATATAAAGGAGTCCTCCTCATGGGATCACGTGGATATACGTTCTTAAAGTGAGAAAAGATTTATATAAATGAATTATGCCTAGGGGATCTCAAACTATATCAATACGTGTTGCTTATACATACATCCGAAGTTAATTTGGTCAATTTCGAGAGTCGACTAATCGACTACAAAGTAAAAACACAAACGATGGCTTATGGAAACTATGTCTGGTATACTTATCATGTTTCCAACTTTCTCAATTCATATCATCCCTCGATCAAGAATGAAGTCGGTAGGTTAGAGAACTATTGCTTCTAAATCCTACTCGAACATCAGTCTTAAATCTTATAGACGCTTTGTCGGCTTTTAGTCTTAAGTACCTAACTAAATACTTTCCATATACAAGTAAATGCATAAAGCACGATTAAGTCACACAAAGTATGAATAATTCACACAAAGCAGGATTAAGCTACATAAGAAACTCCTAATCCTTTTTTATTTAATTAATCCTTTATTAGTTAAAATCCTTTGGAAATACTTGTGTATATATTTAAAATACCTTTATAAAAAATATATACATGTATCGTGTTATTTCACTATTCATTTCTACTCTTCTTAATACTTAGAAATGTATCCATATTTGTATCCCAAATGGTATAAGAATATTCACAATCTTAAATAAGATTTCACATTTCCAAAAGTATAATTAAATGGTTAAAATAAATATCAATAAAAAATTGTTACTATAAACCAAAATCATTCCGTTTATAATTATCTTTAAAACATTAGTTTAAAGATCAAATTATATAACTTAGTATAATCAATAGGGTTAAAGGCAAATGTTATTAAAACGTTGTCCTAACAAACCCAAAGCCAATTCGTACTTAAAAATATATTCAAAAAACATTCATTTCAAGATTTAAATATATCTAAATTTATTAAATAAGGTAATACACTTTAAATTAACCTTACAAAACCATTTATTATAACAAAAGTGTTATAATCTAAAACTACCTTTATTCTTTTGTAAAAGACTTAGGTTACCTTTCCAAACTTGCATATTTACTAAAAATATTTTTAAAATGATATATATATATATATATATATATATATATATATTTGTGTGTGTGTGTACGCATACTAATTTATTTATAAAACTAATATATTTAATAACATTTTAAAAACAATTTAAAAGTTATTATATTACATAAGTTTTTTAACGCTTTAACAAAAAATAATTAACTCATTTTCTATAAACTATATATACTTTAAATATACTTTGAAATAATTATAATATGGTTTAAAACATTTATATAAAATATTAGTTCAAAAATCTATTTTTTAATTTATTTAAAAACGTTAAAAAGACAAGTTTTCTTTTATATAAAAATATACCGTCTACTTTAATAATTCATAACTAATTATTAAAAATTAAAACCACTTTTAGAACATTTAAATATAAGTTAAAACACTACTAAAGAGATTGAAGAGAAATACTAAACTTTAAAATCATTTCAAAGCAATTTAAAATCTTGAACAGAAACTACAGCATTTGCAGAATGGAGATTTACAGAATTTTAAAAGTACTATCGTGTACTGTTATAAATGACTGCAACCTGGGGCAGTTTTGCACATTCAATTTTTTTTCATTTTTCGATATGCTAACATACTTTTTTACATCCAATATACTTACAGTAGCATGTATATACAATATACATCACAACATGGTGATAAACTACTAAGGATCTCATTATAAAAAATCATAGAAAACGCCGAACATAAGGCATTTCCGAAGTGCTTCTATAGTGACTATCACTATAAAACCACTTCCAATTATAGTCTAATGCAAATCAAAGTCCAACCAAACACTATGTGCTTTGTTACAAAACTATGCAACAAGTCATAAAAAGTCATTGAAGTCCAAATACATCATTTACATATGTCATTTGCTTTTCAAAACAAGAATCATACAAGATAGAACAATAATATATAGTCAATCATATACTATAACAAACATAAGCATAAATATATACACTTCATATACTTTTTAAATGGTGAGCTAAATCACCCAAAACCAAGTTAACACAAAGTACAAGTCACTGCAATGAGCCCGCTTCCTATCACAACCTTGCAAGCTCCTAAAACCCTTCCAACCACACCCTTAGCTCACAGCCTAGGCCTAAACCTTTCCATATTAATCATAGCCTTGCTCCTCGTTTGGCTATATGCTCCAAATCTTCTTGCTTTGAGTTAATAGTAGTTGTTGTTATGTTGTAGTAGGCTTATAGAAAGAGTTTGGGTTGGTTTTGAGTTGATTTTAATTGTTTTGTTCTTAGGAAATATGAAAAGATACGAGAATGAAGTGTTCGGTTTTATTTGAAAAAATGTGAAAATGATTTATGTACCCCTTAGACCACTTATATGGGCAATATAAGAGATCACCTTAACCTCCTCTACCCCATCATTTCTGGTCAAGAACATCACCCCTCCCCCCACCCTATGTGCCTTCATGTGCTAACTTTCCACCTCATGAGCTAAGAGAAAATATATTCTCTTCCTTCAAAAATATCCAATTCCTTCCAGAAACTTATTTAGGTAACCAAACTAGTGAAAATATTTTTATTAGTTATTAATCACCTCTTATGTTATTTAGACATGTATAAAAAGTTTGAAAAACTTATATCGAATAAAAAGCTATTTATCGGTAAAATAATTTCTGGTCTCATTATCGATGTTTCTTCAAAGTATTTATTTTTGTAAACAAATTTCAAAAAGCAAGTTTACCATCATTAGTTATTAATTAAAAAGGGGGTTAACTAGTTGTAAAATCCATTTAATCATATTAAATCCAAGGTTCAAATATTTAAATAGTTAGATATCTAGATATGAAGTGTTTGAAATTTCAAGTCATTACACTTAAATTTTCACTATTTAAAAAATCTATATGAATCCTAACTAAGTTACCAACTTGAGCAAGTAGATTTGTAGAGAATCTTGTAAATTGAATTTAGAGTAATCTTTGTAATTTATAGTTGCGGTATGAGAGAGTTATGAAGAAAGGTAGACTTAAAACCTAATTATCCCTTTTGAGTGGAAGAAATTGGATGAAGGGAATGACTAAACAAAGATCATTTCAGAAATTATAAAGTTCTTTTCTCGTTTATTTTGCCATTTTACCTCTAGCTACTCTTTTCATATCTTTTAATTTCATTATCTAGTTTTAACAAACATTATATGTTTTTATATATAAAAAGACATTACAAATGCAATGGAATAGGTCTTGAGTCCTAATTTATCTATCTTTGAAATTATTTAATTCATTTGTTAAATTAAATCTTTTAACTCAATCAAACCAATTTATAATCTTAGTTACTAAGTATCAAAAATAAGGGTTGTTACATATTTCCATTGCATAAATTTCATCAAGATTGTTGTTGCAAAGACTGTTTATCAGTAGAGTAGTAGTTTAGATGAAATGGAGATTCAAAGTTTAGGTCAACGATGTATTGAAGGTTCATCGACCTCAGTGGTCGACCTATAGGGTCTAACTAGTCGACTACTAGATTTGTCACACACAACTGCTAGTTGAGCAATTGATCGATGATTCTTCCAATGGTTGGCCACTAGGGAAGTAGGGGGCGTTGGATTAATTTTCAATCCCTAATGGTCTACCGTTGGACCTTCTAGGGTTCAATAACTGGGGACTAAATTGATGCATTTGATGGTCATTCTCGTCCAATTTCTATTTTTCTGCTTCTTTACATATCGACTTTTGGATCATATCAAGAACAACTAGATGGTTAGTATAATGGTCTAGATTTTTAATATCAAATAGGAATATTTAATTTATTTAAATATTCAAATTTGATTCAAATATAATAAATAATAAGAAAATCAATTTTTGATAAAATGACTTGATTTTTAGTGACATATTTTAAATGAATTTTTATGATTTTTTCATAAGTTTCAATTTGGAAAATGTATAAATTATCATTTGACATATTTTACGGTAAACATTAGTATTTTTGAGACTTTTCCGAATGAGATAGCCGATGTATTTTATTGTTGTTATGGGATTGCTTCATATGGTTGTGCCCGATCATATTTTCATTTCTGTTGTTAATGGTTCATATGCGAACGGGATATAGCGTAGTAGAATACTGCAAAAAAATTACAAATCAAATCAAAACCCTTTTTTCAAAAAGTCAAACTACGATTTGCTCTTGATTTGATGGTTGTGTTGAATTTCTAGGTTATCTTAACTTTTAAGTAATGTGGTTGGTTTTGATGATATGATCCATTTGTTCTTGATATGATCCTTTTTCTTATTACAGGGACATGAGCAAGAAGAAATGAGTTTCAAGGACATAGAAGGTTGGTTTTGGCTGCTTAATTTAGAAGGTCGGATTTGTGCTTTTGCCTCTCTTTCTTTTCTTCTTCTTTTATTTTCATGTCCCCTTAATTAGAAAGAAAGATTCCACCTTCCATCTTCAAAAATCACCACATCTCAGTCCATCCAGTTTCAACCAAAACTCCCAACGTGAAAGTTGTTTATTTGGGTCTCTAATATTTTTTTTATAAATAGTCACTCGTCGTTTCATCGAGTGTGGTGGCAGGTATCGACCGATAATAGGGGTTGTCAAATTATGTTCATTCCAATGATCATAGAATAGAGATTAAAGAGTATGGTTTGATTCTTATCGTTGAAACGTAATTTTTGGAGATCGTCTCGTGATTTTTAGTGGTCAGAATCAGTGGTGGAGGCTTGATGATTATTTTTCGATCATCTTGGAATTGTCGATGATCTAGTGGTCGAAGGAAGAAGCGACGGTGGTTGGACGAAGCTTTGAGTACTCGAATCAATTAGGACTGGTCGGAGGTGGTGCGGCGGTAGGAGGAGGTGTGACGAGCTCGAACTAGGGCTTTTGGCCTTTGAGTTTTTGGGCTCGATTGTCAGTTTTCTGGTGGCATAGGAAGAATCAGTTCGGTTTGGTGTTGTCCAAAGGTATGATTATGGGTGGGGAAGATGATGGTGGTGGCAGCAGCGGTTAAGGATGGTCGAAGCGACAGCGATGGTGGGATTTGATGAGGAGTTTCATTTTAGGTTACTGGAATGCGACATTTTGGGACGGTTGGAATTTGATGGGAGGCACCGAAGTTGGTGTTAAGGGTGGCAATGTGTCGAGCTCGAGAGGAGAATTTTGTGGCTGGCCTTGGTTTGGCGAGCGATGGTCGAGGTGTGCGTGTCAGTGCACGTTCGTGCACACTTTCGTGTACTAGAATTCAAATTGATTTAGAGGAGAAGGGTATTTTTGCTTTAAGGTTGGGTTGATGACGGGTTTAGCCTATTTAAAGTTTGGGTTAGGAGTTTAATAGGTTATTTGTTTTAATTCATATACACAAAGTATGCTAAATTTAAAATTGCATATTGCATTCATTTTAAATCTATTTAACCTATGGATTTTTGCATTAGACTCGTATTGGAGAGTATGATATTATGGTATAACTTATTAATGGTTTTAGCGAAGTATAAAATATTGATAAATTTATTGTGGAAACTTTTGATTATGTTGATTTAAATAATAACGTAATTAAATTAGTTATACTTTGTTTTTGCTAGCTATTTGATAGAATAAAACTCTATTCTGGTATAATTAAATTGAACAGATTATTTTGGACATCTATTGAGCATAATAAAACCTCGTTCTGCTATAATTAAATTGAATAGATTATTTTTGAAGTCCATTGTGCAGAATAAATCCCCGCTCTTCATTTGTAAAGTAAAATGATGATTTATAAGTTAGGTAACATGTGGATTAATTAATATTTGAAAAATGATGTGTTGATTATTGACTATTAATTGTCAAGTTCCAAAAGCTTAGTAGCCGAGCCATGTTGGATATGACATTGATATATGTTGGAAGTTGAATTCTTTTCAGAATGAAAATAGTGATAACATTGGTCAAATTTATGGTAGCCCTAGGGCTCGTTATAGTATTTTGAAAAACTATTATTTGATTTTTTATTTTAAAATGGTTTGGATTTAAGGGATGATTTTAAAAGTGACTTTGGAATTTTCTATAGCATTTATTTAGAAATCATTTTTGAAATTATTTACTTTACTCCATCCTTTTTGGAAATGCTTTAAAAGTATTTCAAAAATATTTATTTTACAAAAAAGTTGACATAATAATGAGTTTTATTTTAAAGGAAAATAAATGTCATTTTATAAATAAAAGAGAGATTTATAGATGATAGTTTAGAAATAGAAGAGATATTTATAGATGGTATTTTATAAATAAAAGAGAGATTTGTAAATGATATTTTATAAATAGAAAAGGGTTTTATAAATAAAAAGGAATTTTATAAATAGAAAGGAATTTTATTAGGAGTTTTAGAAATTTATAAAAAGAGTTTCACAAATAGTTTAAGAGATTTATTAAAGGAGTTCTACAAAATAAATTGGAAATTTATAGAAGAACTTGTAAATACGGAATGAGTTTATAAAAAGGGAATTTTATAAAAGGAATGAGATTTGAATTTGATGAATAATTCTTCTTAATTATGGTGGTATGGAAGCATTCTTTCCATACTTAACACCAAAAGAAAAGTGGTTTGGGTTTATAGTAACAATGTTTAAATGACATTTGTTTTGACCCAGTTAGATATAATTTGGGGAAAATGAAAAATGTTTTCTAAGTATTGAAAGTTAAATGGTTTTTCAATATACTTAGACCTTGAGATAAGTATATGAATATTTTGCAGGTATTTTCAAGGTGACTTTTAATTAAAAGTTTAATTAAAGAGGCTTAGTGACTGCTATGCGTTTAACCATGCTTGGTTTCTTGTGAAATTAAACCTTTGATTTGATTTATTGTTTATTTGATTGTTAAATAACCTACTATTAAATCTTGACCAAAATATAACTTTGTAAACATCTAGAAGAAGCACAAGAATTATATGGTATAGTTATCTTCGGTGGTGTTATATTGTATGTATAAACTCGTTTTGCTCTTTTAGGACAAATGATAAGGAATCTGTCTGCTTAAACAGTTAGGAGGTGATCTCCTCTCTTATGTATTGTCAATTTATTTTCAGAAGAACCCGAGTTGAGTTTACCGGAATCTATCAATTGGTTTGCGAGCTACCGATAAGTGGAGGAGTGTACTTATATGAGATGACTCAAAACCGTAACAACTTCAAAACCATTACATGCTCTATGCTTTAATAGAGGTTCGAGATTGATTCTAGATGATGGAATCGAAGACGAAGTTCTTTGAAGTGTAAGGGTTAATTGCTACTAATCCTAAGACATTCCAAAAGGAATGTAGTAGAAGTAGTGCCTTTTATTTGTTAATGTCCTGAACAGCTTGTATGGATGAACGCTTGCATTGCATTGTTGCTTGAAGGGCAGTATTAGCATTACAAGTGGGATTTGCTAAGAGAGAAAGAAAGTAATCGTGAACTCACAAGTTGCACAACCCGAATGACTACAACAAAGGATATGTTTCAAGGCTATGTGGCTAGCTACCATTAGAAGCATCACTCCTCGATCTAGATTCAATATTTATGGATTTTTGTATGCGTGCGCATGGGAAGAGTGGGGCTAGGTGCAATAGGTTTGTAGCCTTAGTGCCTGACGGATGATCTAATCCAGTATGCCATTTTAAAGGGGTAGCTGGCTCTGTTTCATAGTGGGTCTATCTATGGTCCTCGGTAGATGTATTGTAGCAGGCAGTACCCCTATCCTTGTCATTGATGGAATCAATCTCCAATACGTGCCTTTATGAACTTAGTTGTGTCCAAATATGCTGAAACGTGAGATGCTTTGGAGCACATTTCTATGGTCAGCTCGAGCACATTTCCAAATTTAGTTATGGATGCTTTGGAGCTTTAAGTGACGAGCTCGATGCCTCTAAGATCTATTCGCGTATCTTTATTTCCGCTACATTTCTTGTTAGTATTTCTCAGCAACTGTGAGGACAGACTATTATAATTGTCCAAGCTGATGATAGGTATACTATATTTACTCTGCTCGATGTATTTATATTACAAATTTTCTTTTGTTAACATCATTGGTATATTATATATTACTCGTCACATTGTTAGAATCTGTTCTATCTTTTATTTTCTTTCAATTTGTTTTCCAACACTCAGATGCTCGATGTGTGATTACCGTGGATATATTAGTGTCAACTTTTAAGGGTTGAAAAGGTGGTCGCTACTATTAGGACTGATTAAAGACCTTATAATAAAAGCATCTCTTAACCTAAGATTTCGATTGTTGTAGAATTATTTTGTTCCATTTGTATCAGTCTCTATTATCAATCTCTCTTGTATAAAGTCTCTCTGAAAGTAGTAAAACATCTTCTCCCTAACATGGATGTGCCTTTCACATCGATAGTTAAACCATTGTTAATTTGTATGTCTTTATTTTATTTCTTATTGATTTTCATATTGATATTATTTATGATTGAAAATTGTGAAGATTGATGAATTGAGTTCGATTAAGTATTACCTAGTTATTTTATCATTTTTATAGTCGATCTTATAAGGCACATATTGTTATCTACTATAATAGTTAATAATTTCCCCTATATAGACATCTATAGGTAAAAAACAATAACCTCATAGAGATACCTTTAAATTTACATTTTAACCACGTAGATGCCCTACGAGATTAAAATTTTACCTCGTGTGGTTTATGCATGGTAGGTCTTCTTATCTTATGACGACTACCATATACCGCCGATGCTCATATAACCGAACAGTGCACTGCTGGAGCATCTGGTCGATGTAGGATGATTATCATAGGAAAGAAACAAAAGTCAAAAGGGGAATAAAATAAAAGAGAAGATAATGAAAGAGAAGAGAAAGAAAGAAAACATCACACAATCACATAGCATATCGTATATCTCACAGCGCATCAGATAAAATATAATAGTTATCACAAATAACAAATAGGCTAGACAGTAATAACTACATGAACCATAGAATAAGAGTACACATGCTCATATAGTTATTATATAGAGTTTACACATGATATTATTGATAAACCGTCTCTAATAATAGTAAGTTAACACCGTCAAGACTCTACGGTGTTACACAGCCAAATAAACAATAATAAGGCCAAAATATAAATATGAGAAATCATCACCTCCTGTTAGTCTATATGCATAGCTCCAAGTGTTATTTACACCTACTATCTAATCTATTTATTTAATCAAGATAATAAGAAGCAAAACTTAAAACCTTGAGTCGGACAAAATTCTGGTGTAAGCGATAAATAATCTCAAAACACTATAAAAGTCGGTACAGTATTGGAATATAATGTATAGGGAATCATATCTGGCCCGTTCCTACATCCACAGAGTTAGCATGTAACACAAGATACATGCCACTCTATATTATAGTCATCATGGGTGTACAATACATTAAAGTACTTAGGGTGTCTAGATATCTGCATCGATGATATCTACATTAAGTAACATCCCTAAAGTGATAAAACAATCAAACAAACATAGCATCCATCCTCACATTCACTCACTCGGTGCGTTGGATATATGAAATTCATTTGATTATCCCCATAGAATCTAAGACTACTCAACATGCCAGTTTCTTAGTAATTGAATCTGTACCACTCAAAAGGTCAGGAACTAGACTGTGCATGACGTAAAAAGCCTAGGGTAAATGAATCGGGTCATTGTTTGATTCAGGGCATTCGAAGTAAGCCCAAGTGAGTTTCTCACATACCCTTGCTTTATGAGTACATTTTGAAACCTACGAATATCAATGATACCGCTACACACGTCATCCCATTAAAGCTTACCTCGAAGTCGCATCTAAAGTTGTCACAGTTAGGAACTACTTTAGACAACCATTGTGACGACACGAAAATCCATACCCTTTGAATCGACAATAATCCACACATGTCCGACCCAAAAAGCACAAAATGATGGAAAGTCAAGAGAAAGAAAAGAAGAGAGAAGAAGAGAAGAGAAGAAAGAGAGAAGATAGAACCAAACAGAACAATACGGAATCTCACATCGCAACGGAAAAGACATAATATCATATCAATGATCTTTACAAAACAGAAACTGTATATATACACATCAATCAGAGTTCAACAATCAATCATAGTTATCAGTCTGAACAGTTATAGTAACCTGTCCTTACAAAAGCCGATAATAAACAGCAACAAACAAAGCACAACGGATAATCAAAACAAGTACGTGTATACGAAAATGAAGATCTCCAGCTCTCCTGCTGAAGCTCCAAAAGCACCAATCTAACCTGTAAATATACACGGTCTGATCCGAGCATTGAAAGGGAAGAACGCCTGGATCAGTCTGGTAAGCCAGCGTTAGAAACATACTCAACTGAATTTATTAAATTACCAAATTTTTCCTTAGTTTTCAAAACAAAAGTATCTCGTAAGACAAGTCCACACATAAACACGGACATGTTTTTACCTTACGATAACTAAAACATATTTTATCAAATCCTCTTATATTATAGTAGTGTCTACTATATACAAAAAATATTAATGGTAGCCGAAATTGTTACATTGATAAAATTCTAGCATATAGCTCAATTGGGTAATACAATCAAAATCGCAAGCACGTAGTGGAGTTTGGATTTCCATACAAATGACCAGGTGAAGGGACTACCTTCCGGTGGTACATCTCTAGAAAAATGTACCGAGGACCATCACTAAGGATCCTCTACCAACACAAGATCGGCCCACCTCTATAACTAGATGGTACCGAATATATCATCATCCGGTTGTTACCGACCTTTACCGAGGGCCCACATAGCATACAAACCACAATAATCAGATACACGACATCATAGCGTGTAAAGATATATCTAGAAGAGGATGATCATATCCTAATAGGAATGACCTACTTAGCCCTGCTGCATCTAACCCTGTTTTGGTCATTTCCGGTTGATGAGGCTAGAGGTAAAGATTACCTTTCACAAAACACAATCACATCACTTAGAATGCCACATGACCATTTCCGTTGACTACTAATTGCCTTCCACAAAAATACAACCCTTAAGCTCATACGTCTCAAGGAGGGTGTTAAGCTAAGAGAAGTTGCCTTCTCCTCCACCATTGATGTACGTTTGTAAAAACCAACGTACGTAATCTATAGAAATGCAATGTCAGACAAACATCCATACAAGTTATCCAGGAATAGGACAAACCGAAGGTACTTTCCTACCATATCCTGTCGGAAAATCCCTAGGATTAGTAGCGAATGGTCCTCGCATTGGATATTTCATAAATGAAGAGAACACTGCTACTGGATGTATATTGGGATTTTAATCCCAAACGATTAACAAGCAGTCCCCCACTATGAAAATTCAGAATATCAATATCATCACAAGCAACCGGCACAATCGTCGCATATACGTTGGTCCGAAGTGGTTTTCAAATAAATCTGATCCCGGTCTCTTCGCACCAACAACGCAAAAGCGTTTCTCAACCTCACATAGCAGCTAATTCTCATAGACTTATCACGTCTCCAACTTTCAACTTGCTATCCTTCGGGCCAAGAAGGAAGCTCGATAGATTGGAGTAATACTCCGCACTACACGAATCAACATCCTCAACACAAACGATAATCAAGCCCACACAGAAGGCAACGTACAAAGTGTACGACCAAATAGTTCCCATATCAAGTCGAGGAACTAAAATTTGGCTAAGTTTGATAGTAGGTTATTTAACTATCAAAGCAAACAAACAAATATTCAACACTATAACAATCACTAGGCCCTTTTAATTAATCTTTTGTTAATTAAAACATTTACCAAATATTCACTTCAAATTATCTTTAAAAAGATATAATCTCAAAACATTTCACTTCATATTGGAAAACATTTCCAAATACTTATTTAATAATAAGTAATTCACAAATCAATTTATTTTCGTCACTTATAAAATATTGCATATACTTAAATCACGATTAAGTATATATTTTATTCTTTAAGGAAAATATTCTCTTTAAACACATTTATTTGGATCAAAATGAATGTTGCGTAAAACATCGTTACAACAACCCAAAATCAATAGTATAAGGATTCGATAATAAGATAGATATATAAATCCCAATACTATACAAAATCATTTCCTTTCGATAATCATTTACTATAACAACAGTGTTATAGTCCATCATTTCCTTACTTCTCGAAAACGTCAATTTCAATAATGAATGTTGAAATCTATGGTTTCGATACTTAACACATTTTTAAAACGTCTTTAAATTTTTTTGATTCCATTTAAAATATCACTTCCCAAAACATTTCTTTAATATATTATTCACTATCCAAAATCGTGAATATACTTCCCTAACCAAATTCAACGCTTCTACATATTTAATTAAAGGATTATCCACTGTCCAAAATTGTGGATATAATTCCTTTAATAAACTATAATAATTAACTTATCAAATTCAATCGATTTCGGATTTATAAAACAACGTTTATAAATCACATTTATATATTTTATAAAAACTTCAAGTTATAAAATCACTTTATTAACCAATTCCATTTACATCTCATTTACAGCCAAAATCCAAGTTATAAGTTTATTCACTTATATCATTTATTTACAAATTCGTTCTTTTATAACTTCACAAATTATATAAATCATATTCACTTATAAAATCCATTTATAACTTTATTTTAACATTTATAAAAACTCCTTTATAATTCCAATATTTCGATTTATAAAAATTAAATTTTATAAATCTTATTTATAAACCATTTATAATAAATTCAAAATCTCCATTAATACTATTTCACAAAATAGTTAACTTCGCATTTCTAAAATCCCATTTCAATTATATTTCTCAAATATCATAATTTTTATAACATAAAAATTATAACTTTTATTTATCCAAAATAAATTCAATTCCTTTACATTTCAAAAATCAATAAAACGTTTTTATTTCCAAAATCACTTTAAAATCCTTTTTAAATTTGGAAATCACCACTTTAACATATTTAAAACTCCAAAAATAGGCCCAATGGTGCAACAGCACAAAATGCAACAATCACGGCATCCAAACATCATATATCATATGTAACAGCATATATCAAAATATCTGTAAATAAATCAATACTGTTGAGGAATCCAGTTGAATCCCTCCAACCTATCGCCTACAACAAATATACATATTAGAATATGTGTACAATGTCTGCTTCAAGGCAGACGCGCGTACAAAGTGTCATCCGCTCATACACGGGAACGTATAGGGTCATCTGATCCACTAGGGAGGTACATATCCAAATATCAATCAATATATCATATATCATCCAAACAATCATCAATTATCATATAATAAATTATTTCTCACTTATATAAAAATATCAGTGAGTCAGAAAGAGTGAGTTGTACCCACATTGTATCCAATAGCAGTTGCGGTGTTTTATTCCGAACAAAATTAAACGACCGTTTAATTTTACCCAAAATTTTCACTAGCTCCAATCAATCCCAATCCATTCCATCATGTAGTATTCGATAATACGAATCCAATGCAATTCGTTTCGTGTGAAACGAACCTCGTATGAAAAAGTTATAGTATTTTAAACATTACACGATTTAAATATTTATACATTCACAATCTCCTTTTTAATTTTTTTAACCTTTTTCAATCTTTGGTCGTTGATCTCATGACCCTAGATCTAGGCCGTATGATGCTTTTCCTCCTTCTTCCAGGTTTTCACATTCGAACGCACAAACAAACCCATGGCCGCCATCTTTCATGAATTAACGCACGAACTACGATTGCCGAGGAGACGATCAGACAACGTCGTTCGATTGCCCTTCGCTAGTGCCACTATCGGCCGTGATTTGGCCAAGCTCGGACATCCCTGTGCCTCGGAAATCGTGCGCGACCATGGTGAGTTTGAACTTGAATTGCCGCTGATTGGCTTCGTTTTAAACGATCTCCACCGTTGAGAATGTAGATCTCATCGCCCTCTTCTTCTTTGTAGTTGAAAACTTTTTGAACAAGGCGTGGATTGGAAGAGATAAAGAGGAGAAGAAATGAATATTTTTGACCATTGAAATATTTTCTGGTTGCTAGCCCTAACCCTACGGTTTTGATGCAAAGTGAAGATTATAACGTCCTTTTATAGAAAATTCGATGACGTTATTCACCCGAAATTTTTCCGAACTCCAAACGAAACGTGTCGTCTGGCTTTATAATATTTTACCCCCATTCCGAATGCAATGGAATATATATCGGGAGCCAATTCGATCGTATTTGAAAGATAGGTTTTCAAATTGACTATTTAAATTTAAAATTCACTTAAACCGATTTCTGTGCGTTTTAGCTTGCCTCGGACAAACCGTAAATCCGATTGATACGAAATTTAAAATCTTACAATAATATAACATTACGGATCAACTGGTTTCGTTGAAATTCGAGACTGTTTGAAAAATGGCTATTTTCACTCGTCAATTAAATATTAAATATTCAATTTCTACAAATTAACTTTTAATTCGATTTTAAAAGTTCTCTAACAACATTCTAATTCAAATATGATTTAATTCAACTTTATAAATTATTTTTATTCATAATAAATCCAAATTCCTATTATTTACACAATTTCAAATATTAAATTAACCATTTAATTATCCAATTAAATCACTATATTTAAAATATAATTTATTCAACTTATAAATTTACTTGTGAATATTTAAAATCAAGTAAATATACGAATTTCAAATGACAGAAATTCTGGATCATTACATTCTCCCCTAGTTAGAAGAATTTCGACCTTGAAATTACCAAGTAAGAAAAAGTCACAAAATCCATTAACTTTTCAAAAAAAATCGTTCAAATTAGATTACCAAAAGTTTAAACCTTTTAACTTTTTCCAAAATCCATTCGTTAAACTTCTTATAAAAACTTTTCTAAGTTTTCAAATCCATATATAGTTATCTTTTCAAACCAACTAATATCATTTAACTTTTATAACTCAAAATTAATTTTTTTTTTCAATTTCCCTAAAAAAATTCTAACGCCTTAAATTTCAAAAAAAGTTCGCCAGCGTGTCCTTTGCGCAGTTCGATCCGGAAAAAAAATAACAATATATATGTCACAAATATACATTTTATCATCAAGGATGAGGCATCCCGAAGGGAAAAAAGTGTAAAAGTACGATATGTAATCCGAGATATGTACCTTATATATTATTAGCGAGCATATACGGCTAATATAGCGCGAAAGCGAGCTCCAAATGTGAAGTAAGCGCCATCCGCACCTACTAAATACTCAACAAACAAATGAGAAACATGTATATATGAAAATAGTATCAATATACAACATATACCAACAACTATATATGTTAATATAGCAAATGCAACAAAAGCAGCAAATCCAACCATCAAACAACTATCATCCAACAAACATCCATAACCAAATCAATATACATTCACTTTTTATTAATATTAATTGAATTGGTTTTCCGTTTCATTAGTTCAATTTTAAATGGATTTTCTATACAATCAATTAACATCCATCTAACAACCAATGCATATCCAACATAACCGAATTAATCCACTTTACATTCATTCAATTATTCAATTCACAACTTCTTAACAACAACATTTCTAATGCCGATTCATTATACATTTCATGTTGAATTTCTTTATATAACTCAAGTCCATATTCATCTAATTTACTTTATTAATTTACTTCGATACCAAAATCAACTTGATTTAACATTACTTAAGTTATATTCCTTTTTATAAACATCACTTGGTTTCACTTAACTTAAATTTCAACTTATACATCTAAGTCAAATTTTAATTCTAAAGTCAATTTTATATAACTTAAGTCAATTTCATATCACCATTCAAATTCAGATTTTTGTTTTACTTAACAAAATTGTTTAACCACTTTAACAATTGGTTTTACTTACCTTATCTCATTTTATATGTTATACAACTTATTTTTATAAACTTCCAAATTCATACTATGCAATCACTTACCATCTTAAGTTTAATTTCGATTTAAATAACATATCTAATCCAATTTAAATCCAATTCAATTTATTTAACTTTCCTTTAGTTAAATTTCAAACCATATAATTCACTTACTAACTCAAATTTCTTTCAACTTTACTAAAGTAAATTCTTACTTCATATTATAAGTCCAAAATTCGTTTCACTTATATTTATCAATTTCAACTTGGATTTTAAATCAAATTTGTTTATCAACACAAAACTTTGATTTTCAATTTACTTTGGTAGCAAATCCATCACACAGAAAATCGAAAATGATATTGATGATGCTGCAGTCATCACCCTTATTATTTTTTAGCAACAGTAGTGGATTCCGTGCTTTTTATATTCTTTTTAAAAAATTCTTTCTATTTATAAATCACATTTAAAAACCTTTACTTATATAATTTCACTTATTTTCTATTTATAATAATATAACCTCTTTAACTTTTGAAAAAACTTTCAAAATAAACGGGATTCAACATTTTCAAATTCTTAGTTAAATCCATTTTTATTTGTAACTTATATTTATAAATATATTCATATAGTTCTACTTCTTATGTATATAAGATTATTTCACAATTGCAAATCATATTAGTTATAAGTCCATCTTTTATAACTCATTTGCTTATATAATTATTCTTTTACAATTGTTATTTTTATTTAGATTATTCAAACAGCTTTTATTAACTGATATATATTTATATTTTCAAACAACCAAACAATCAGCTAGATACACTATAATAATTCCGGAAAAATTATTTCTTTTATATATAAAATATAATCGAGGTAAAATTATTTCATTTACCCAATTTAAAATAATACTATGTCGACTTGCCTCGTTTAAGTGTTTGGAAATCCCTATCGATAACATGGCGTCCCACATCATGACCAGAATTCAAAAACAGCTCAACGGATAAACAAACACAATATAAAACATTTTATAGTCACTAACAAATACGCGCTCATATATATAAATACACTCAAACTCAATCTAGGGTGCTACTGTCCCTATCTACACTGAGTACACATCAAAGCTTAGGAATATACCAAATCTAAGCTCTGATACCAAATGTGACGACCTGAAAATCCGTACCCTTTGAATCGACAATAATCCACACATGTCCGACCCCAAAAGCAAAAACTGACGGAAAGTCAAGAGAAAGAAAAGAAGAGAGAAGAAAAGAAGAGAAGAAAGAGAGAAGATAGAACCAAACAGAACAATACAGAATCTCACATCGCAGCGGAATATATATAATATCATATCAATGATCTTTACAAAACAGAAACTGTATATATATACACACACATCAATCAGAGTTCAACAATTAATCATAGTTACCAGCCTGAACAGTTATAGTAACCTGTCCTTACAAAAGTCGATAATAAACAACAACAAACAAAGCACAGCGGATAATCAAAACAAATACGTGTATATGAAAATAAAGATCTCCAGCTCTCCTGCTGAAGCTTTAAAAGCACCAATCTAACCTGTAAATATACTCGGTCTGGCCCGAGCATTGAAAGAGAAGAACGCCCAGATCATTCTGGTAAACCAGCGTGAGAAACACACTCAACTGAATTTATTAAATTACCAAACTTTTCCTTAGTTTTCAAAATAAAAGTATCTCGTAAGACAAGTCCACACATAAACACGAACATGTTTTTACCTTACGATAACTAAAACATATTTTATCCAATCCTCTTATATTATAGTAGTGTCAACTATATACAAATAATATTAATCATAACCGAAATTGTTACATTGATTAAATTCCAGAATATAGCTCAATTGGGTAATACAATCAAAATGGCAAGCACGTGGTGGAGTTTGAATTTTCATACAAACGACCATGTGAAGGGACTACCTTCCGGCAGTACATCTCTAGAAAAATATACCGAGGACCATCACTAAGGATCCTCTACCAACACAAGACCGGCCCACCTCTATAACTACATGGTACCGAATATATCATCATCCGGTCATTACCGACCTTTACCGAGGGCCCTCATAGCATACAAACCACAATAATCAGATACACGACGTCATAGCGTGTAAAGATATATCTAGAAGAGGATGATTATGTCCTAATGGGAATGACCCACTTAGCCCTGCTGCATCTAACCCTGTTTTGGTCCTTTCCGGTTGATGAGGCTAGAGGTAACGATTACCTTTCACAAAGCACAATCACATCACTTAGAATGCCACATGGCCATTTCCGTTGACTACTAATTGCCTTCCACAAAAATACAACCCTTTAGCTTATATGTCTCATGGAGTGTGTTAAGCTAAAATAAGTTGCCTTCTCCGTCACCACTGATGTACATTTGCAAAAACCAAAGTACGTAATCTATAGAAATGCAATGTCAGACAAATATCCATACAAGTTGTCTAGGAACAGGACAAACCGAAGGTACTTTCCTACCACATCCTGTCAGGAAATCCCTAGGATTAGTAGCGAATAGTGCTCGCATTGGATATTTCATGAAGAGACCACTGCTACTGGATGTATATTGGAATTTTAACCCTAAACGATCAATAAGCAGTCCCCCACTATGAAAATCCGGAATATCAATATCATCACAAGCAACTAATCGTCGCATATACGTTGGTCTGAAGTGGTTTTCAGACAAATCTGATCCCGGTCTCTTCGCACCAACAACGCAAAAGCGTTTCTCAACCTCACACAGCAACTAAGTCTCATAGACTTATCACGTCTTCAACTTTCAACTTGCTATCCTTCGGGCCAAGAAGGAAGCTCGATAGATTGGAGTAATACTCCACACTACACGAATCAACATCCTCAACACAAACGATAATCAAGCCTACATAAAAGACAACCTACAAAGTGTACGACTAAATAGTTCCCATATCAAGTCGAGGAACTAAAATTTGGCTAAGTTTGATAGTCGGTTATTTAACTATCAAAGAAAACAAACAAATATTCAACACTATAACAATCACTAGGCCCTTTTAATTAATCTTTTGTTAATTAAATCATTTACCAAATATTCACTTCAAATTATCTTTAAAAAGATATAATCTCAAAACATTTCACTTCATATTGAAAAACATTTCCAAATACTTATTTAATAATAAGTAATTCACAAATCAATTTATTTTCGTCACTTAGAAAATATTGCACATACTTAGATCACGATTAAGTATATATTTTATTCTTCAAGGAAAACATTCTCTTTAAACACATTTATTTGGATCAAAACGAATGTTGCGTAAAACATCGCTACGACAACCCAAAATCAATAGTATAGGGATTCGATAATAAGATAGATATATAAATCCCAATACTATACAAAATCATTTCCTTTTGAAAATCATTTACTATAACAACAGTGTTATAGTCCATCATTTCCTTACTTCTCGAAAACGTCAATTTCAACAATGAATGTTGAAATCTATGGTTTCGATACTTAACACATTTTGAAAACGTCTTTAAATCATTTTAACTCCATTTAAAATATCACTTCCCAAAACATTTCTTTCATATATTATTCACCGTCCAAAACCGTGAATATACTTCCCTAACCAAATTCAACGCTTCTACATATTTAATTAAAGGATTATCCACCGTCCAAAATCGTGGATATAATTCCTTTAATAAACTATAATAATAAACTTATCAAATTCAATCGATTTCGGATTTATAAAACAACATTTATAAATCACATTTATATATTTTATAAAAACTTCAAGTTATAAAGTCACTTTATTAACCAATTCCATTTAAATCTCACTTACGGCCAAAATCCAATTTATAAGTTAATTCACTTATAAAATCCATTTATAACTTTATTTTAACATTTATAAAAACTCCTTTATAATTCCAATATTTCGATATACAAAAATTCAATTTTATAAATCTTATTTATAAACCGTATATAAATTCAAAATCTCCATTAATACTATTTCACAAAATAGTTAACTTCACATTTCTAAATAAATTCAATTCCTTTACATTTCAAAAATCAATAAAACGTTTTATTTCCAAAATCACTTTAAAATCCTTTTTTAAATTTGGAAATCGCCACTTTAACATTTGTAAAACTCCAAAAATAGGCCCAATGCTGCAACAGCACTAAATACAACAATCACGGCATCCAAATATCATATGTCATATGATAATAGCATATATCACAATATCTGTAAATTAATCAATACTGTTGAGGAATCCAGTTGGATCCCTCCAACCTGTCACTTACAACAAATATACATATTAGAATATGTGTACAATGTCCGCTTCAAGGCAAACGCGCGTACAAAGGGTCATCCGCTCATACACGGGAACATATAGGGTCATCTGCTCCACTAGGCAGGCATATATCTAAATATCAATCAATATATCATATATCATCCAAACAATCATCTATCATCATATAATAAATTATTTCTCACTTATATAAAAATATCAGTGAGTCAGAAAGAGTGAGTTGTACTCACATTGCATCCAATAGCAGTTGTAGTGTTTTATTCCGAATAAAATTAAACGACCGTTTAACTTTACCCAAAATTTTCACTAGCTCCAATCAATTTCAATCCAGTCCATCGTGTAGTATTCGACAATACGAATCCAATGCAATTTGTTTCGTGCGAAATGGATCTCGTATGAAAAAGTTATAGTATTTTAAACATTACACGATTTAAATATTTATAAATTCACAATCTCCTTTTTAATTTTTTAAACCTTGTTCATTCTCTGGCCGTTGATCTCATGACCCCAGATCTAGGCCGTACGATGCTTTTCCTCCCTCTTCCAGGTTTTCACGTTCGAACGCACAAACAAACCCATGGTCGCCATCTTTCATGAATTAACGCACGTACTACGATTGCCGAGGAGACGATCAAACAATGTCGTTCGATTGCCTTTCGCTAGTGCCACTATCGGCCGTGATTTGGTCAAGCTCGATCATCTCTGTGACTTGGAAAACGTGCACGACCGTGGTGAGTTTGAGCTTGAATTGCCGCTGATTGGCTTCGTTTTAAACGATCTCCACCGTTGAGAATGTAGATCTCATCGCCCTCTTCCTCTTTGTAGTTGAAAACTTTTTGAAACAAGGCGTGGATTGAAAGAGATAAAGAGGAGAAGAAACGAATATTTTCGGCCGTTGAAATATTTTCTGGCGGCTAGCCCTAACCCTAGGGTTTTGATGCAAAGTGAAGATTATAACGTCCTTTTATAGAAAATTCGACGACACTATTCACCCGAAATTTTTCTAAACTCCAAACAAAACGTGCCGTCTGGCATTTATAATGTTTTACCCCCATTCCGAACGCAATGGAATATATATCGGGAGCTAATTCGATCGTATTTGAAAGATGGGTTTTCAAATTGACTATTTAAATTTAAAATTCACTTAAACCGATTTCTGTGCGTTTTAGCTTGCCCGGACAAACCATAAATCTGATTGATACAAAATTTGAAATCATACAATAATATAATATTACGGATCCAATAAAACTAGTTTCGTCGAAATCCGAGACTGTTTTAAAAATGGCTATTTTCACCCGTCAATTAAATATTAAAATATTCAATTTCTACAAATTAACTTTTAATTCGATTTTAAAAGTTCTCTAACATCATTCTAATTCAAATATGATTTAATTCAACTTTATAACTCATTTTTATTCATAATAAATCCAAATTCCTATTATTTACACAATTTCAAATATTAAATTAACAATTTAATTATCCAGTTAAATCACTATATTCAAAATATAATTTATTTAGCTTATAAATTTACTTGTGAATATTTAAAATCAATTAAATATACGAATTTCAAATGACAGAAATTCTGGGTCGTTACAACCATCATAAGTCATGGAGTGTCATCAAGCATCTTGTAACCTTCCTCCAATAGTCCCTTCAATCCAACTACTTTGCATCCCAAAATGTAGCTACCCATCGTCGAGGCCATCACTTTCCATCATAGAATCATCATTGCCGAACCACGAAGTCATCGCATCGAAGCATCACTTCTTCGCTTCACCGCTAAAATCACTTGTCGAAGAGCCATAACACCAAAATCAAATGTCAAATGAACGAATAAACCATCAAATTGTGCTCCTCAAACTCTCTCCATCGTCCACGTCAAAATTGGCCAAATCGGTCATCATTAGTAGTGGTAGATATCGACCACTATAGAGTGGTTGATAATAACCATTTTGGACATGTACTTAACCTAAAAGGTTAAATACAAACCAAATGAAAACGTTCGGCATCTATCCCGAAATCTGAAGCATGTCTCCAAATACATCATTCATCTTTAGATCAATCAGCATGCAAGAAACTCTATGCATGAAATCTTATCCTATGAGATATTTTCTAACACTATATCGCCTTCAATGGCGTTTTAACCAAACTAAGCAAACAAGAATACATGCAACCAACAAGCATACTAACGTATATAATAGCCTACATACATCTATAATAACACAATATAATACATCCAAGCAACAAATACGGGATTAATATCAAAGATAGTTTCAATCCATCAATACTGTCAAAATAGTGTGTCAACAGAAAAAATGTGATATTTAATTTAAAACTATTTTAAAAAACTATTAAATTCTTTTGTAAAATAAAATATAGGTTTAAATATGTCAAAACTCACATTCTAAAGTTAGAAATCATTTTAAAACGTCGTTTTAATACTATGCTAAAAATCATAGTTCGATTAGAGAAAATACCACTCACCTTGACAAAAGCTGACCAAACCAATACCACATCATATAGTTCTCCATCACGAGCGCAATGTAAGAAATGGTGTCCAAAACGGACCTCGTATGCAAAAGATACGCATAATATAAGAATCGAGATTAAATAAATAATTAATTAACTAAATTAAAATACTAATTACATTTGTTACTTATCTTTCCCAATTACATCTCCAGGTCGTGCACCTGTACGTGCACAAACCCAAATTCCATTACCTTCTCTCCAGCTTTTCTCCCTCCATAGTCAACAATCCGACGAACCGGTTGTTACAACGCGCTCCACTCTGCACCTATTTCGCAAGGCACCTGAGTTTTAAACCATCCTCATTCCTCCTTGTGAATCACAACGTCACCCAAGTATCAAACTTCAAAATTTTCATGCATGCGAAGAGGTGATCGGACCTCAAATCGAATGTAAGAGAAGGTGTGTCTCGCAAAGAGAAAGATAATGGTGCCCTCCGTTTTTCTCAACTCCTACTCTACCGCCAATAACCCTAAACCCTATTTGTGGCTACATATGTCTACCTTAGCCAAACAATGTCGTACTCCACAAGGTTGATATAGATGTGAAGCTCTATTCGATGGGAGTTCAATGGAGATAGTTTCATGATTTTTATAGGAGCAAATCATCTGATTTTAAATTTTGAAATGAAAAATGGAGTGGCGGCCATTTTCTGTTGATGATGAAGGGAACGGTAAAAGAATGAGATAAGGGAGGGTGATTTAAATAATATTATTTAATTTATTTGATTCTCAAATAACAGTCGTACGTTTCAAGCTTACACAATCATATGGTGTGTTTGATCGCGACGAAACTTGTCTACATACATCACTTCATTTTCTCGGTCCTAACGGTATGAATTTCGTCATTACCCGAGATAGCGCTCCAAGATGATAATTTCACACTTTTCGAGATCGTTTCGGCCATCGGATTGTCCGATCTTCAAATATAGCAATGCTAATACTTATTTTAATTCGTTACGTCGATATGAACTCAGTAGAAGTGGTCTCGTGTCCTGATTCGATTGTATGCAAGAAGTTATATTTTTGGGACCGTCAAAAACTCATATTCGTCGTATATCTTATAGCAAATCAGATAAAATATAATGGTCATCACGTATATAAAACTGACGATACGGTAATAACTACATGAACCATAGAATCAAAGTACACAGTCTCATACAATTATACAAAATAGTAATTGATTTTGTACATGAGCTCACTGATAAACTGTCTCTAATAATGATAAGTCACCACTATCAAGGCTCCACAGTGTCACATAGCGGAATAAACAATAATAAGGACAAAATATAAATATGAAAAAGCATCACCTCCTGCTAGTCTATCTACACAACTTCAATTGTTGTTCACACCTATTATATAGTCTACTAATTTAAGAGTACCCAAGATAATAAGAACCAAAGCATAAAGCCTCAAGATAGATAAAAGTCTGGTGTGAGCGATAAATAATCTCAAAACAATATAAAAGTCGATATAGTATATGAAACAGAGGGTATGCGGAATCATACCTGACATGTTCATGCATCCACGGAGTTAGCACATAATACATAGTATATGCTACTATGTATCATAGTCGTCATGGATGTACTATACATCAAAGTATTATGGATACCCAAATATCTATATCGATAATACCTATATCCAATGGCATCCCTAAGGTGATAAAACAATCAAATAAATATAGCATCAACCATCCATCCTCATATTCACTCACTCAGTGCGTTGGATATGACATTCATATGACTATCCCTATATATTCAAGGACTACTCAACATCCTGATTTCTTGGTACTCGAAGATATACCACTCAGAAGGCTATGAACTAGACTGTGCATGACGTAAACAGTTCAGGGTAAATGGTTCAGGTCATCGTTTGATCCAAGGCATGCGACATAAGCCCTAGTGAGCATACCCTACTTTATGAGTATATTTCAAAACCTACGAATATCAACGATCCCTTTGCACACGTCATTTATATAAGAGCTTGTCTCGGAACTGTTCTTGCAACTCCCGTCTGAAGTCGTCGCGGTTAGGAACTACTCTAGACAACCATCATAAGTCATAGAGTGTCATCAAGCATCCCGTAACCTTCCTCCAATGGTTCCTTTAATCCGGCTACTTTGCATCCTGAAGTGTAGCTATCCATTGTCAAAGCCATCACTTCCCATCATAGAATTATCATCATTGAATTACGAAGTCATTGCAGTGAAGCGTCGCATCTTCACTTTACTGCTAAAACCACTCGTCGAAGAGCCGTAACACCAAAATCGAACTTCAAACAAACAAACGAACGAACCATCACATCGTGCTCCTCGAAGTCTCTCCATCGTCTACGTCAAATTGGTCAAATCGGTCATCATCAATAGTGGTAGATATCGATCATTCTAGAGTAGTAAAAAACAACCACTTTGGTCGTGTACTTAACCAAAAAGGTTAAATACAAACCAAATGAAAACGTCCGGCATCAACCTCGAGATTCGAAGCACGTCTCCAAATCCATCTTCCATCTTCAAATTAATCGGCATGCATGTAATACTATCTTATGAGATATTTTCTAATATTATATCGTCTTCGAACGACATTTTCAACCAAACTAAAAAAATAAGTATACATGCAACCAACAAGCATAACAACACATAAAATAGCCTACATACATTTATAATAATATAATACAATGCATCCAAGCAATCAATGTGAGATTAATATCAAAAATAACCTAAATCTATCAATATCGTCAAAATAGTTCGTCAACGGAAAAAAAATGTGATATTTATTTTAAAACTATTTTAAAACACTTTTAAATTCTTTTATAAAATAAAATGTAGCTTTAAATATGTCAAAAATTACCTTTTAAAGTTGGAAATTATTTCAAAACATCGTTTTAATATTATACGAACAATCATAATACGGTAAGAGAAAATACCACTCACCTCAATAAAAGCTGACCAAACTAATGCTAAGTCTTAGAGTTCCCCAACACGAACGCAACATAAGAAATGACGTCCAAAAGGACCTTGTATGCAAAAGATACGCATAATATAAAAATCGTGATTAAATAAATAATTAATTAACTCAATTAAAACACTAATTACTTAATCACCTTTGTTAATTATTGTTTCTAATTACATCTCCAGGCTGTGCGCCTGTACTACGTGCACAAACCCAAATTCCTTTATATTCTCTCCTACTTTTCTCCCTCGATAGTCAACGGTTCGACGAATCGGCTGTTACAGTGCGCTTAACTCCGCACCTAATTTGCAACGCACCCGAGCTTAAATGCCCTTGCTCCTTCTTGTAAATCGCGTCGCCGCCCAAGTATCGGCCTTCAAAAAAATTCCCACGTGCCAAGAGGTGATCGGACCTCAAATCGAACATATAGAAAGGTGTTTCATGATTTTTAAAGGAGTAAATGGTCGGATTATAATTTTTGAAATGAAGAATGGAATGGCGGCCATTTTCTGTTGATTATTAATGGAATAGTAAAATACTGAGATAGAGATGGTTTGATTTAAATAACATTATATTCAATTTATTTGATTTCTCAAATAACAGTGATACATTTCAAGCTTTCACGATCACACGCCGCGTCCGATCGCAACAGAATCGTCTGCACATATCATCTCATTTTGTCAGTCTCAGCAGTATAAATTTTGTCGCTATCCGGTACAGTACGGTACTTCGGGATGATAATTTCACGCTTTTCGAGATCGTTTCGGTCTTCGGATCGTTCGACCTTCGAATATTTATGCTTATATTTATTTTATTCGCAATGTTAATACGAACTCAACGAAAGTGGTCTCGAGCCCTTATTCGATCGTATGCGAAAAATCATATTTTTGAGACCATCAAATTGACAATTCAATATTTAAATATCTTATCATTAAAAATACGGACCATTACATATCTTCCGCTTGCTCTATGTAGAATCTAGACTTTTCAATAATAAATGGTTATTTTGGAATGATAGATTTGGAAATTGTTGGGTATATGTTAAATAATAAACGTGGGTACTGTCGCGTAAAAATTGAGAAGGTAAAGAAAAATGTGTGTGAATAGAATCAACCTATAATTCTTTTTTACCCCCTTTTTTCGACCTTTTTCTGGAACTTTTTTTTAGAGCACCCCAATTGGTGTATTAGGATTTTTATGAGTCCCAAAAAACCGCATTGGTTTTTCCATTATGTTATACGATGTTTGTAGCACTCTTTTATCTAAATACGTTCCAGAGAGAATACTTGATCAGGTTTAGAAGACATGGAAAATCTGTTGCTAAAAATCAGATAACAAAAATATCATGTAATAAAAAGATAGATTAACATGGACACGACATTGCACAATTATATTCAAACTTAATTGCTTCAGCAATACATAACCCTTATTATTTTAATAAACAACACACACGCACAACAAACATAAGTGTACATACTACACACATATAGGCATGTATCATTTCAGTTTTCAGCTACCCAAACAACATGATCCTGAGGCAGAAAATGGCAAACGGGCACGCTTCCGGGCTTCACACCCAGAACCCGAAAAGCCACGTGTTTTGGGTTCCACTTCTTTGTATCCATATGACAAACAGCCACAGCTTCAACCTCTTCACCTCCACCTGTCTCCATCTTCACCATATACACTTCACTCCTGGTCGTAGCATGGCAGTAAAACACTGCATATGCATACTCCTCTAAATGGCATGCTACCGTTTTACCTCCTTTCATTTTCTCAACTCCGCTTATAATATACTCATTTTCACCTTTTGCTTTTGCAGCTTTAGTCGACACAGCTTTTAAGTCGTTTGTACCCAGTGACTCAATACTGAAATCTACCATAGATTCAAGTGAAGTGGCACACTGTTTTCTTTCCCCTTTTAGTGCAGGAAGTTCGCATTCTTCTAATGTTTTCTTTATCAACTCAGACTCTACTGAATTAGGAGATATGCTAAAGTGATTCAGGATTTCAGGCAACTTGGAAGAGGTAAATGGGATGGAGTTAGCAATTTTTCTGGGAATGAAAGTGGTGCTGGGAGACATTTTGGTGAAGTTGAGATTCATTTTGGTGCCAGGGAGCAAATTTTTGTGGAGGAAGAAGAGGGTGACACGAGGGTCATCGTGGATTTGAGTGTCAGTGGCAGCATAAATGTAGTAGAATGGATTTACGTTAACTATTATTGGATGATGATGCTTGTGCCCAGTGTTCACTATAACTCTGCCAGGGCTGACATGCACGGATTTTGTAATATTGTTAATGCTGCTATCATGAACTCCACCTTCTGCAAAATCAGTTGAACGTTAAAGATTATATTTTTTTTTACATAAAATATGATAGTGATGTTGTTTGAAACAGCTTACAAAATGTCACTAATTTTGCCATATAGGCAGAAAGTGATTTGTTTTGTAAATAATCTTGAAGGTTATTTAAATGTGTATCATATGGCCATCGGTTAAGTGGTAAGTTTTCTAGAGGATTAGTGTAATACACTTTAAGTGATATATTCAAGTTTTTTGTATGAATAATAAATTTTGTGCTTAGGAAGGATACCATCACTGATGAGGTCAATAATTGCACTTGGCATAGAAGTATGAGGCAGCATCTTCTTCCAGTATGCTATTTGTGGTGCAGGCTGAGTTGCAGAGCTTACTAATGCTGAAATAGCCTGGAATTAACATCACAAAAGAAATTAGCATTTGGTAAAAAAAGAACAAAGTTAAAGGAAATAGGAAAATAGCTGAGCTAACCAAGATTGAGAACAAAATAAATCGTATGATCTTATCCATGGTGATTTAGAAGAGAAGATGGAACTATTGTTAACAACGTAAAAGTTGATATACTATTATATATAGAGAGAACTGCAGAAGGGTAGCATAATACAGTAAACTGCACTCATAAGAAAAACGAGTCATCTGCTATACATTTACGCAAATGAATGCTGCTGACTTTTACTAAACACTGTATTAGTTTGGTGTCATGGTTCAATCAGTGCAACCATGCAAGTTATTTGATCTGAAACGGGCATTATCTGTTGGATTATGCATCAAAATAATTGTAGGATTGAGATTCTCTCGCCGTCTTTGATGATTCATGTATAAGAAATAATATATGAGATTTCTTGAACATGTTGTAACTCTTGTCTACAAATATTGCTACTGCTTAATTTGACCTTTGATTGGATGGTCTCTCGTAGCTTCTTCGTAAAAATATGAAATGAGATCAAGAATCCTCTTTCTTTCTTTTTCTCTCTTCAGGTTTTTTCTCCCAAAATCACAATCAGTTTAGGTGACAATCAATCAACACTCTACATGTGCTTCCGTTAATTTCTTAGTTTAGGCAGTGAGATTTAACATAGAAGTTGCATGTTTTTTTCCTCTAAGATGGACCCTGGTAAAAAATAAATAAAATAAAATAAATAAAAAGTAATGATTGAATTAAGTTAAAGCTAGAAAATTTTGATGTTGATATATGCCACCAGCATCCCTTGAATTATATTCAGATAAAATAAAACTTAAAAGAGAACAATTCATGGGCTAAATTTTTTTTTTTTAAGATTCCACAAAAAATTGGTTCTCATTTTAAATTCACTATTTCAAACTGAATAAACTACATAAAAAATCATTCTCATATAAACACAAATAGTACAAAAAAGATTACTTCCACTATATTACACATGTTACCCACAAAATTTAAAATAAAAAATAAATAAATAAATAAATAAAGAATAACCTGCTCACGGAGATGTGAGTTGACAACTAGGATAGCAATCTTCAAACATCAACAGGAAATCAAAATGGTATTGAATCACTAATTATGTGGCAAAACACATGTATTACAGTTCTACAAAATTTATAAAGGACCTAGTGCTTTAACCAGTAATTTCTAAGCTGAGCCATATGCAATAAAATCTCATCACGTCCCTGGTTAGTCAGACTGCTAGTCATGATCCAAGGTGGAGCAGATTGAAAAAATTCACTAATCAGACTCTGAAAATCGTTGACATTTTCCTCAGCGCTTTTCCCTCCATTCTTTCTCTTCTTTCTTTTGTCGCATTTGGTGAAAACTAGAGTCATTGGAATCTGATTCATGCCAAGCCAACTTGCATATTCCAAGTCTATTTTCTTTGCAGGGATGCTAGCATCTATTAGGAGAAACACAGAGACCAAAGTCTCTCTATGTAGGAAGAAATTCTTTGTAAATTGATCCCAGTTCACTCTAAGTTCATGTGGCGCCGCTGCATACCTGTGAAATTGAACATGTTGTCGCGTAAATATACAAATATGAATCCCAGAAACTACAATTAACACACAGGTTTGGCACCGAATTTCTCTGATTTCTGTGAATCCGTGTCATTTAGCTTTTGTTTGATCATAATAATTGAAAGACAAAAGTACATGATATTAGGTCTATTTTCAAAATGTGATGACAATTCCAACAGAAAAGAAAATCAAACATATACATGCTTTAGTTGCCTAAAAATCTCCAAACGTTTGATCATATTGAAATCATCTTGTTCTATCGACCTTTATTTTTTTACAGCTCTCTTTTCAAAGTGGATGTATGTATGTATGTATGGCATTGTTCTACATGAATATAAGGAGGCCTTCAGACTAAAGGGTCAATCTTGGAAAGACAAAAGCACATGAAACTACTAATATGTGCAGTATAAAAGAAAGTAATACAAAACATAGATACCAAAAAATGAGGTACTCACCCATATCCAGGCAAATCTACTAGATACCAACTATCATTTATACGAAAATGATTTATGCACTGTGTTTTTCCTGCAAATTATAACCCATAATGGTTTGTCAATGATATGCCACTTAAAAGAGCTAAAATCAAAGTAACTATGTAACATACAAGATCAATAAAAAGAGTAGAAGATCACACAATGTTATATCTAAATTGTGCATGCCTTTAAAGTTTAAACCTTACACAGAAGTTTCTCTTTACCGTATATTAAAGCCTAAAAACCCAATTATGCCGAAGCTTTCACACCCAAAAAACAAATAATTTGGTTATCCTGCTCCCACAAAAACCACGATGCTATGCTTCTCTCTTATCAAAGCCTTTAATCCTTTGGAAAACATGAAAATCAATGCCCGAACTAATATTAATTAGCGACGAAAACTGAATGTTTGAAATGATGAGAACAAAACATCAAACCCCTAATCAATCCAAACATAGAAGGTCTAAACTTAATTTATTTCTTAGGTATGTTTATTGCTTTTTTTTATCTTTATACCATTCCTTTGATTCCCAAGTAGATTTCTAATTCTACTTTTATTCTCTTTATGCCAGAATTTTTTTATCATTATTAATCATAGTGGACGGCAGAGCAGATTTTTTGCCATTCTGGCCCAGTCCTCGCCGAAACTGGACCGAAATGACCAGAATTCAGACCGGCCAACCGGAAAAGTTCGAACCTTGATATTTATTCATTGTAATGATAATTTATTCATAAAACAAGATGTATTTTAACTACCATAATCTATTACTAGAACTGGCTCGTGCTTCGCACACGGGCTGTTTATATTATTTGTAAACGGAAAGCAATGGCATTTTTGAAATTTCAAAAAGAAGCCGAGTAAATTAATTCAACGAATTTTCTTTATTAGTAGTAGAGATATGAAAGGAGACTTAAGAGGGTTCTTACCTGCAAGTTGATTGTCTGGAGGTGATAGGTCAAATCATCTGTTGTTCCGTTTAGGAGCAAAAATAAGCATTACAACAAGAAATGATAATCAACTAATCAAGGCATTTTCAAGCTTTGTATTTTGTTTTAAAAAAATAGCTCTAGAACTTTCTAATGCTTAAATCACAGTTTTCGGGTCTTCATCCGAACTTTAGAAAACACATTTTCAAACTTTACAAGCTGAGCCCTGCTTAAATATCACATTAGTGGCATTTAAGCATCATCAATCAAGGTGGCAGGCTTATCATCTTGTCTCACCTAGCTCTAATACAACATAGACCAAAATTAACTCCTATGCTAATTTAATAACTGAGTTAGGCAGATTCAAACGATTGAAAATTTTAATAAAAATGATTGTGCAAATGACTTACTATGAATATGTTGATTATTTTAGCTTTTTGAGTGATATTTATATTTCAGGTCTATGTTTTAAATAGTGATATGTTTACATATTTTAAGCTTTTTTCTATTTCTTTTGATTGCATGTACTATTAATTAAATTGTTCAAAATGAGATTCAAGTCATGCATCATAAAGTTTGAAATTTAAACCGAAAGTAGATTCAAACGATTCATAATTAGCGGATATGTATGCTTCTGTGCTACATATTTTGCTCTAGTAGTTATCAAATAACATTTATGTAAAAGTCGTTGATTCTTCTCTACAATAACATTTTGTATTATGAAACTGATTTTGACGTTTGAGCAATCTACATTTGAACCCTACTACGTAATCTTTTCTCTGGTTTCATCTTTATTGAGCCTAGTATCTTGATATTTTTATTTTAACAAGAATCAAGGTTTTTCATTACTATATATATATATCTTCAAAATAAATTGTTCTTATAAACCTTATGTATATTTCATTCCAATTCAAACCAAACGGCATATAATCTCATTTAGAAATTTCTCTCCAACCCATAATTATTTCTGTTTTAAACTTTATAAAATTATTTTACTGAATTTACGACTTAATTTAAATTCAAAGATACGATTCGAAATAGGATTTCAACCGTAGGATCTTAAGATTTCTAATAACAAATGTGTGTGTATATATAACGTATACACAAGATTATTACGATTTGCATAAGCGTATTCTAGTTCCAGAAGACATATGTCATGCATTAAGCGTGTTTCAGCTCCAGAAGATACGTGTCATGCATTGTGCTATAAGTCATGTGACTATAGCACAATGCAGGGTATATGTCTTACGAAACTAAAACACGTCAATGCAAATAACCATGCATTGTGCGTTATTCAGAGGTGGCAATTAAACCCGACTTGACGGACCAGGTCCAACTCGATGGGTCTCGGTTCTAGGCTAGTCGGGTTTGTCAGGTCCAAAAAATACATTTTAAAACCTAGAACCAGCCCGATCTGACCCGGGCTTCCGTTCGGGTGGGTAAAAACATTAAAAATACATATATTTCAATGTTTTTATGTCCGGTCTTTCGGGTCGGGACGGATTTGATCGAGTCTTTATGGTATTTTTCATCATTCAAACCCGACTCGAGACCCATCAGGTTTGGTTCGGGTTCGGATCTTCTCAGATTGGTTCGGTTCGGTTTGCGGTTTTCAGTTGTAATTGTCAGCCCTAGCATTATAAACAACTTTGCATGCCTTCATATATACACATCAAGAAGTTCTGTCATGTTATTCCTAAAAATGCTACACGGCAATACTAATGTATGCCAAAGCACACATTTTTTAGTTCCTCCAACACAGCTTCAAGGAAAAAAAAAGTCTGTGCTAAGCTGTGCAGTTAATGCTCCGCTATTATCCCGCTATATCTTACAGCGGATTTCGACCGCTACGACTTTTCCATATAGCCTTTCCGCTTTCAGCCCCGCTATTTCCGCTATATCTCGTTATTCCCGCTATATTCCGCTATATCTTTTTTAAAAGAAATGAATTGAAAATTGACATTTATACATTACAAAAATTATAAATTAATTTATTTAATTGAATTTTTAATATATTTTTAAGAAATGAAAATACAAATATTCTACTAAATTCAATTATGTTATATAACAGTTTTACATTTATTTACAGTATATTCGTACATGTTTTTATTTAAAATTATTTATGTATTAATTATAATCCAATTGAATGTTAATTTTTTATTTAATTACCATTTATATATTTATAAAAATATTAAGTATGAATTTTATATATTATTTTAAAGACACCCGCTATATCCTCGCTCTATCCCCGCTATAAATTTTTGCACCTTTATCGTATTAAATCTACCGAGCGCTTAAACTGCACAGGTGCTACATTAACAGAAAAATGATAAAATTACATATGTAACTTCTTGACTAGAACCTGGTGCTACAAAAGCAATGATAATACGTGTATAAAATACTTCTACAAAGCTTTCGAGAAAAACCTCAATTGTGCAAATATACCTACAATATAAAAATAGAAATATGTGAGACAGATTGGATATTTGCTTTATTATCTTGAACTCGATTCTATGATAATAAATATGCTACACATATGTTGTGCTGGTCGACGCAAAATATTGGATATTGGTATACGAGATCATAATTATCAAGGCGTGCGCCTAGGCTAAAAAAAGGCTCAAGCGCACGTGCGCCTTTTAGCAATTTTAGTGCGCTTTTTTTTTTAGTTTAAGGTGCATTTTTGTAAATTCAAATTTTAGTTTATAAAATAGTTTAATGAATTGTATAATATGGTTTAAAATTTAAATAATAAAATATTTAAATAGTTGAATGAGTTATAAAATATGGTTTAAAATTTAATTTGTAGTTAGTAAAATAGTAAATCAAACTTATATAAAAGGCACGTAAAAAGGCCCAAGGCTCAAGAAAGTCCAAGGCTCAAGGCTTGTGTCTTTTTACGCCTTAGCGCTTTAACTACTATGTACGAGATACTACATACGAATGGATTTAATTTAGACCGGTATCTCGTTGGTCAGGCTATAATGTCACATGCACCATCAAGGAAATTATATACTGCTCTGCTTTTTAAAGTTTATGTACACTTTTCCCAATGAAATGAGCGCTTGTCTAGTTTCAGATTTTTCTCTTCCCCTTTTTCTGTTGGATATTTGGATTATTCAACATGTTTACAATCTTATTCTTGGTATATTTTTCTATCTTATTGTATTTGTTTACGATTTGATTTTACATGTATATCCTGGACCCAATCAAACTAACGATTAAAGAGCATCAGTGATTTTGACTAAAATGGTTTATAGAAAATGAACGAGTTTTTAGCACGAAAAATAAAAGAAGGATTAAAAAAATGCTTGAGGATCGGCTAGTTTAAATGTATGATAGATCCAATTTTACATTTATCAAACAGCTTAATTCCAATGTTAAAAATTGTTCTGCTTCTACTATATTCTCATCTAGTACTGATTTATGCTGCAAGCAATGTTTCTGTTAAATATACAATATGATTTGTACTTTTGAAAAGTGAATTAAACTTTGAGTCCTTTTCCTCCCTTCACTCAATATTCATAATCTTCAAAATAAGACAAAATTTTCTTTTGTGTTTTAATTTAAATAAAGCTCGAGTCTACTACGTTGTTGCCGACAATCTGCCTCACCTCTGTTGCTGTACATTATTCACCCCTCAGCCAATGACAATCATTTTCTCCATTTCGATGTTTTTGTCAGTTCTGTTTTAATTTTAAAGTATTATTTTATTATTGCCAATTATAATGTTATTGGGTTTTAGCGATTGATTTTTCCATTGTTATATTATCAAGTCATTTCGAATCTTTGCTTTAAAAAAAAATTAAAAACAAACTACATGTCATCTTTACCACGGTTATTATTGGCGCATAGAACAAAAAGGTGCAAAGAGTTCCTAAAGTCTTGGTGGGCGGTAAAATAAATGAGGTATGCCTTTTTGATTTGATGTGCATATATTAAAAATTATATACTTATTACATCATAATTAATCAACAAAACTATTATATTATATATTATTTACTAATTAATAAATTTTTAGTCACTTTGCCAAAATATCATTAATATAATGTGATAAGCATAGAATATCATTTAATTACATTATATCGTTCTGTGTTTAAACACTTGCTTAGAAGTTTACTTCGGTTAAAAGCTTGTAGTTATTATTCAACAATTGAATTACAAGTATAAGCTTACAACTGATTTGTATACCTTTAAGTGGGGAAAAACCGAATATGATTCATTATATTACATTTTGTGTGGTGATATTTTGGTAAAGTTATTTTGTTTTGTGTCACTGTTTGTTATATGCCTCGTTCTTATTTTAGTTTATAATTTTTCGAAGAAGTTATTTACTATATTTTGATAGCATTGAGCTACAAAAGTCAGTAACTTAGGCATTACATTAATCATCATATCACTGCATGAGTAAATAAATAATTTAATACACTCAAACATCAATATCAATTTGTGCATATATGATCAATGTTATATTACAACTTTATATATATATATATATATATATATATATATATATATTACGTAATAAGAATTAGTTTTCAATATTAATAATTACATATGTCTAACTTCAAGCAAAGAAAATATATGAAAAGAAGCCATCTTTTAGAATTAAAAACCAAATTAATATGTAAATATAATAATATAATGATTACTAATTATTATGCATTTTTGGATTGTGAAAAAATGATAAAGACAAATAAATTAAGACAAATAGCAAAAATTAGAAAGACATGCTCCTATTCGTGATGTGTGCCATGTGCATTTTTGCATCATATGTTCATTTTGTATGCCTTCTCATGTATATCGCGCCATGAGGTCAAAAGGCACAATCGCCACAAAGTGCTTTGTGTCATGGCCTGCTTTTCATAAGTATGATTTTTACAATTTAAACATATACATCGAAAACACTCTAGATATATAAATTAATCAATTATTATTTGTCTTTTGAAAGGAAGTTTAACTTCCTTCTTGTAAAGTCATACTTCCTCTTGAAAAATATCAACTTTCTAAAAAGATCGATTTCATTTATAAATTTACAAAGAAAATATCAACAAGAAAGGCGGTTCAAATTTCTTCAAAAACAAAATTCAACTTCATTCAAAAAGGTAAGCTTGTTCAAAATTAAATCGATAGAAGGACATTGTTAAAGGGACTCTAGTCTTGGGCAAGTGGTGTCATTTTATCAATATTTTTAAAATTGTTTCGAGGGGTACCAAAAAATTTCACCTCCTCGTAACAAATAAAATATAATTTCATTATTGCCTCCGCTATACAAATTTTTTGGCTGACCCGCTCCGTTTTATGATTTTCTTTTCTATCAAACCCCTCCAAAGATTTCGGTGGACCATTATCGTTTTTCTCTTCGTTTTTGACAATGAATTGCCGAATTTTCTTTGAACGAGGATAAACAACAAATCGTTTGATTTGATTTCATTTATCATGTCTCTTCCATAACAATTTTACTTTAGGACGAAGTTCCCCTAACATTATACTTCTTTTATCCGAAACTGAAGTCCATTTAACAATCCCTAAAAGGATTCAATTTAAAAAAAAATGTCAAGGAAAAAAGTTAAATGTCCTTCAAGAATTCAAGGAAGATTAACTTCCTTTAAGATTAGGAAAGGAAGTTCTACTTCCTCCAGTAAAAACTCCAGCTTCCTTTAGGAACCTTGGAAAAAAATTCAACTTTCTTTCGAAAAAAAATTAAATTTTCTTTGGGAATTCAGAAAGCAAATCACAGAAATTTAGGTATGAAGTTTAACTTCATTTAGGAGTTCAAGAAGAACGATTAGAAAGGATATTCACTTCCTTCTAGAATTCAAGAAGGAAATTGCAAATTCTTTTTAAGAAAAAAGAATAGGTTCAACTTCCTTCAGCAATTCAAAAAAGAAGTTCAACTTTCTTCAAAAAGAAACAGGTTCAGTTTCCTCGATAACAGAAATTTCAATTTCAGTAAAAAAAAATTGGCTTCAACTTCCTTCATAAAAGAAAGTTTCACTTCTTTTTGGTTAATTCAATTGATTTTATTTTTTCTTTTCTTTTCCTCTAATTTTTTTTTTTTTTTTGGTGAAAAGGTTGTACATAAAATTGAATTCGCTTCTCATAAATCAATGCATATAACACAAATTTGATTCATTTGTCATTTAGACTAGTAAATCAATATATATACAATACATATTACTGGGAAAAACGTTTAACTTCAACCAGGTAAAGAAAAGGATGTTAAACTTTACGTTTATCATTCCATACGAATCAACTAACCAAATATTAAATCAAAATCATTGGTTCTACAATCTCAAAAATAAAATAAAAAAACCTTTTAAAATTTACTTCAAAAACAATATTTTGTTGTATTCTTTCAAAACTAGTTGTATCCTCTTTACCTTCACATTCACACGTTTATCATCAAATAAGCCTAAATCGTACACAATGACAAAACCCAAACACCAAAATACAAAATTTAAATCCCAAAATCCAACAAAACTGCAATCTAAAAACACGCAAAGATCAAAAATCGAAGTCGACAAATGCTATGGAAAATATGAGGTTCGAGTTTACGATAAAATTGTTGGCAAACAATTTCCATTTCAATCTGATAATAAAAAAGAAAGATTCAAATTTTTCACAAATACAAAATCTTTGAAAAATCATAAATTTGGATCAATGTTTTCTTGAAAAAAAAAAATAACACAAAATATATATTGGTTGTAAAATCAATAATATATCAAAAATAAAAACGCATTCAAAAAATTAAAAGAAAAAATAGGGACATATATCATACAATCAACTTTTTCAACAGATATTTGGTAAAGAGTTGTTAATGCAAAAAATATCACAACTGTAACAAACTCATTACAATTATTTATGTTACTGTTACTTTGCTTAGAATCAATTCTTAGTTCAAAAAATATATAAACGGTCGACTTTAAACTGTATCGTATTGCTTAAACTCTCTTGTCTAGTATATACTAAGCGCAAAACTTAAATTTAAAAAAAAAAAATAGTTGGAAACTAAAATATATGTATCTGCTTGTCCTCAAATTAAGAAGAGTGCAGATGATTGACAGTTTCATATTTGAGTGAAATAGTAAGAGCATCTAGAATATCAGCATCTTGTGCAATGTTTATAGTAGATGGATTATGCTTGAAACGAAGAAAAAAAATGTTGGTATACTGTTGAAATTGATATGTTGCTGGCCATTGGATCTGAACTCATGTGCACAACCAATATTTTCTCAAATTAAGGAGAATGAATAAAAGACAGACTATGATCAATATGTAAAGACGCGTAGCATTGAATGATCGTACTTCATATGTTGCATAGTATTTTATTATATTTAACCACCACTTTTCAAAAGAAAAAACACATTAAAAACATAGCATTCCGCAGCATGCATACATACATACATATACATATACATACATACAGGGCCGGCCAAAGCCTTTTTGGTTGCCCCAGCTCAATCAGCTAGCAATTGAGCAAAAATAATTCATTTTTGCCAGGAATCAAACCCAATTTGGACCACTCTATTAACAATGGTGCTTCTACTACACCATACAACCGTTTAATACTACTACCACGTAAAACTTTTTTATCTTCGATAGAACACTAAACTCATCGACACCACCTGGTCGTTGCCTATGTCGGATCGGTTGCCTTAAACAGCCGTCTTGCCAGCCTTGCCCTGAGGTCGGATCCGTATGTATATATGTATGTGTGTGTATCGAGCCTAAATGTATTTGTTGTGCCTTCAATGACTTGTCATTCATAAAAAATAAAAATCTACTTTAGTATTGTTAACCCGCGTTTTAGCAAAACAGATTTCAATTAGACATTAGAAGATTCAAACGAGGACGAAACGACTTGAAACTTGACGGGTATGCTCATATGGACAAAGAAAATAGCTCAGGAAAAAATGGACTAAAAATGTGCTAAGGGGATAAGTCGTCATTGAGTCATGGCCATGAGTCCGTGACGAGTCATCATGCTTCATTCCCAACAACTCAAACTTTGCACAAGTGATTCTCTAGCTCTTATAAGCAAGTCCTAGTGATTCCATATAATTCCAGACAACCTATCTCAAGAATTGAAGAATTAACTCCAGTAAACTGCATAACAAACCAAATTATGGAGGAACGATCATCAAAAACAAGTCATCAACCTACGAAAACACAAGGGGCATTCTAAAATGAAGTATGAAGCACGATCCAAGAGTTAACATCGAGTTTCCCTCTAAGGGGATAACTCGATCTTGAGGTATAGCCTTAACTCGTGTGATCTTAGTATTTTCCACATAACTCCAAGCCGATATCTGGACCTATCTGATATCGGGCTTTTGATCCAATATGGCTGCTAGCTCTATAAATACAAGTCATAGAGCAACCAAAACATGGCTGGATTCTCTGACCGTGGAGACTGCTACTTCTTCACATCTACCCTCCCTCCATTAAAGTCGCTAAAGAAACAACAATTTGTTGTTCTAGAACTTAGATCAGCAAATTCTTAGTACTAGTGACTTACAAACAACCTAGAAATTCTATTGTAAATCTGAAATCCACTTGATCGTGATCAGATCTAAAATAATTAATTGTAATCCAAAGAGAAAATTAATAAAAATTTGAAGTGGACGTAGGTCAAAGATTATGCCAAGCAACTATAAAAATTATATCTTCTTTTACTGCTTTTGCTTATATTTAATCTGAACTGATGCTTTCATCTGATTTCTGAGTGTTGATCCTTTTTTTGTTAACAAATACCATATGCAACTTTTTTGCTTCATTGGAGGATCATATGTTGTATAGTATTTATTATATTTAACCACCACTTCTCAAAAGAAAAAACATGTTAAAAACGTAACATTTCACAACATATACATACATATGTGCGTATAAAGCCTAAATGTATTTAATGTACCTTAAATGATTTGTCATTCATAAAAAACCTACTTTAGTACAATGTGCGACTTTTTTCTCTATTGGAGAATCATTGTGACAAACATAAATCTAACTCATGTGATATATGTCTTATAATAATGTAGATAATTAGAATAATGGAAATGCAGAAGTATTAAATAACAAAGTACTAGAAAGATTTATAACAAGTTTTTCCAAAGTCTTTATACCCAAGTAGGAGATTTTTTTTCCCCCATATGTTGTAATCAAAATAGACCGATAATCTTCTATCTATTATATAATTAGGACAAAAACAACTTTAACTACTTTGTTTTGATTTTGTCTTATTCTTTTGTATTTGATCGTGACCGTTCTTTTGTGACTGCTCAATTTTGGCAACGTATGTTTATTTTTTGTTTGAAAGGTATATTTTACGGGCTTGGGTATCAATTTCAATTGTGATCATTGAATTCTAAAACTAATCATCACTTTCTAAATCTATAGTTAGATGTTAAATTTAAATAAACACGAATACATGATCATACATCTCTATACTTCTTATTTACGTATGATGCATAGAGAGAGTGTGTGTGCACACAAATCCCCTCCCCCCCCCCCCCAAAACACACACATGCACAATCATACGTGTCTGGTCTTAGAATTGAATCGAGAATATATATATATTAATACCTCTTACTACGTTTATATGACAGACAGTTATGTGCTTATGTATCTGATCTTAGAATTGAATCAAGAATATATAATCTATACCTCTTATGTATACACTAAATTTTATATAACACTCATGTGCTTATGTATCTGATCTTAGAATTGAATCAAAAATATGTAATTTATACCTCTTATGTATACACTATGTTTATATGACACTTATCCGCAACTTTGGAGAGAACATCAAACAAATTATTAATTAATTAAAAAACAATTTGACCAGTATAAAGAGATAATGTATTATTGCATTAACATTGTTCAATTATAAATTAGCAAAATATAAAGTGGTTGTTGAGAAAATATTGAAATTATTTGATACTTATTGGAATTATTAACTATATAAATAAATATTGGACTTATTTGCAACTTTGCTCTATTAATTTGCAAATATATTATTTTTTTGAACTTTCTAAATTGAGGATTGCAAAAGCTTCAATTGGTTGAGTATTTTTTAATGAATTCAACTGGTAAGTAAATATAAGTTCTATTGAAACATCTCGAACTAAACTCAAAGCTTCACCAATAAACTTAAGCAAAATCATGACTGATAACCAGTCATTAGCACATGCAACATACATAAATCAGAAGAAGCAATATTAAACTCACAAAATAAAATGAAAATGAAAAATCATAACAAGCTTTTTAAAAAAGAAGAAAAACCTGGTTTTTTGGAAGTAAGAGCAAGCTTCTTTCTTCTTACAATAGAATTAAGAAGCGAAGATTTGCCAACATTCGATCTCCCAACAAGCGCAAACTCAGGCAACCCATCACTCGGGCATTCCTCATTCTTCGTGCTGCTCTTCACGAACTCTGCTGACTTAATCTGCGCGTCGTCTCTTGCGTACGGGCCAAGCACTATATTGGACCCGTTTAGAATTCTGGCTGACCCGACAGAGCTTGGGTCTGATTCGGGTGGGATGAAGAGCTTTTCGATTGGGATTACCGGGCTAGGGTTTTGAAATGAAGTTGTGAGTTGAGAAATCAAGGTTTTGCTGGGTTTCGGTCTGGAATTTGAACTGTGGAAGAAGAAGCGAGGGAGAGAACGTGGAATCACAAGCATTTTTTTGTTTGTGTTGTTGATAAGAGGCGCAGTGAACCAATATGGTGGTGGGAGAGGGTGTGGGTTACGTTTTGTAACGGACTGGGTTCCGTGTAGGCATAAAAGACGCTGGAGAAGCACATAGGGACTCCAAAGAATGCCGCAAACAAACCCAATTACATAATCATCAAATTTCTATTGACAATTGATATTAAAATGGTGGATATCTCCCATGCTTTTATGCAATGCAACTTAATTTGTATTCATACCGTACTATTATTTTGATGATAGCATTTTTTTAGTGTGCTGCTAAAAGTATCCGAGTTTGTACTACTTAACCCCATGATGTGGTATTAGGAAGTGTAAAATCGGATGCATATAGTTCCACATGGTGTTATGATGCCAAATGCATCCAGTTTTGCACTTTCTAATACCATATCATGGTATTGGAAAGTAAGAATTTGAATGTTTTTACCAATACACTTCTTTTATTATTTTATAGACTTTTCGGTACATTAGTATCGTTTTTTCTTTTAAAATTTTATGAGATGTTGCCGAATTTGTTTGAAGGGGTAATAATAATATAATTATTTGGGCTTAAGCTTCCCATATTATGTCTTAGTAACAAAAAAATTCGGTTGGAGTCCTAATAAAACTATCCCATGTTGAATTTCCAATTGTTGCATTTGTAAATCCACATCCTGTCATATGAGATCCTAATAACGTCTCTCGTACAATTCTATATACCAAGTAGTTTGAGATTTTGATGGAGATGGATTTGAATTTGGGATTCCATAAGATAGTATCTCTAAAAGAGAAAAATACTGTTTTTTTTTACTTCAACAGATTTGCAAAATACGCAGATGTGGTTGTCCATGGTGTTGGATATGTAATGATATTTATAAGGTTGGGGGCTATGAATATTCAGTTTTGTATATATACATCTATGGTAAGAGATAAAACAACATAGGACAAAAGTTTATGAAATAACCTTTTACTGTCACAACTTTCTTTAATGGTGTGTTATCACTTCTGTAACGATCCACATTTTTACATATTAGCGGATTGTAAAAGTATTATTTTCATAAATAGATTGGGTTCAGATAAACTATAATTTTGGGGAATGAGAATTGACATATTTGACCTCTAAAATAAATTTTGGACGATTTTGACCTTAAAAACTTGTAAGAGGTATAAATTTTGAGAGAAGCCGAATTAGATTTTAAACCCTTCTAAATGAAAGATTTGATGGTATGTCTTTTTGTAGAGTGATAATAGCTTTACTGTTTAAGAGATATGACCATTTTAAGTTAGACATTTTTTGGACAAATAATCGGGTATTTAGAGCAAGTCCATACTTAGCCCTCTAACTTATTTCGAGATCGGAGCTAATTACAGCTGATTCGGCAGCCCCTAATCAATGTTCCATCTTCCAAAAACATCTTTAACCTCCATTAAAACTTCTATTAGCAAAACCATCCTAAATCTTCGATTAAACAAGCGTAAACAAGTAATTAAAGAGAGTATAATAAGGGGATCAACTAATCTCGTAATTAGGAGCATTAGGATTTGTGCAACCAGTGTCTACATCAAATCTGCCTCATTTTTAGTGCCATAAGTTGGTTATACATCCTAGGTAAGTGATATATACATGCACACCCCTTTTAAATGCTTTTATATGTTAAAAAAGTGTTTTAAAAATCATCTTTCGGGTAAGAGATGAGACTTTTACTTATTTAAATTTATAAAGGTTTTATGAATGAATGTAAATGGTTTTATATCGATTTTACATGAATTTTCACACATCGATGTGTCATATAGATGTTAGTTTAAATTATGGACGATATGATGCCCGTATTGTTGGGATATAGATGCTTGGTTGGTTGTATTGTGTATTTGAGTGCTTAGATTACGTGATGGGGCATCAATGTGCATTTTTGAGTATGGATCGGTTCTAGAGTAACTGAAGACATATGTATAGAGATTGGAGTTTGTTTTAAGATCGGAGTAGAAATTCAGATGACGATTGATACAAAAAAGCTAGAAAATAACTTAGACGAATTTCTAGGAAGGTTGCTCGTTGTGCACTAAAACATACGGGTCGGCACCGACTGATTAAGGGGATTAAAAAATCAAAAATTGGAATTAGAGATGGAAATGGAGCTTGCATTGAGAGTACACAAGGTCTACGTGAGAGAAACTTTGGGTCACTTAGCCAAGAACGCAAGCAAACTTCATGGTGATCGATCACCACCGATCGATCAATGCGGTGCTCCAATTATAGCACAATCAATGCGTGGAGTCAAGGGCGGTGCAAGGAGGCTATATGATCAATCGCCATGCATTTGGCCAAGTGGTTTATGAGTTAGAAGCAAAAGAAGATCGATAGGAACTTTGAAGCTAACCTAGTGCAATGCAAGGAAGATGTGATGATGCTTTGGAGCAACTGCACATTTACTTCGAGGAAAGCATGGAGTTGCTTTGGGATGATTCAAGAAGCCAAAATTTTGGCTAAGTTTTGAAGATGTTCGACATGTCACGGTCGATCGTCGTTGATCATCTGATGGTGCAATCGATGTGGGAGGCTAATGGGGATGAAAAGGAGCTTGTGTGATCGATCGCAAGTCGTTTTAATAAGTGGATCTTAAATTATGTTGAAAATACAATCGATCCCAGCTATGGTGAAAATGCAGTTGTGTTGCGGGGATTCTATGAGTTTGTTTAGGGTCGTACATGAGAAAAACGATACATTATTTTTAGCCATGACATGGGATATCCTAGTAACATTGTGAAGTGTTTCGAACTTCAATGAATTGACAATGTGAGTCATTTGGATCAAGTACTTGAGGTGAGAAGTGTTTGTAAGACTTAGTGATGGTCCAAGAAGGCACGTTAGATGATGTGAGTTGACGAAATGGGACGTATGATGTGTTCTACTATCGAGTCGTGTGCCGAGGGATCAATGGATAACTCGAAGATGTGATATGTGATGGTGGAACGAGAGTGCGTGAAAGTAGGGCTATCAATGGATACCCAAAAAACCGAAATCCATCTCCATCCGCATCCGAAAAGCAGATAAATAACTAATAATTCGAACAACGGATGAGGATGCGGATACGAAAACATCCGCATCTGAAATTATCCATCCGTTTTATGTCAAGATTGTAGTTCAAATTATGTGTATTTCAATACAGTAAATGGTACTCATTTATTATTTTATTAAGTTAGTAATTTATATTATATGCATTTATTGCTTATTAACTGCTCAAAACTATTTATTATCATCATATTTTTTTGCTTTTTAACACTTCTACAATTAATGAGATTGAAAAATATTTATGTTAAACTAAAAAAAAATTTATAAATTTTGATTTATCGGTCGTTAGCGGATAGGATAATTATCCGATATCCGTCCATAACCGCGGATGCAGATATCCGATATCCGAAAATGATGATGCGGATGCGGCTATGGCACTATCCGCATCCGAATGCATCCGTTGACGGTCCTACGTGAAAGTGTTCACCTATGCACCTGGACCTTAGTGATGGTCTGGCTCACCTTAACGATGGCAGTACCTTAGTGATGGTATGTGTTCGAGTACTGATATGATTGGGATGTAGTATGTCATGACTATTTGAACTAGGTCAGTACGCAGTGGAAGATATAGGTGATTTCAAAAAAAAATACCTTATTGGATCATTATTGGGTCCACGAAGTCTAATTTATTTAAAACATTTCTAAATTAAGTTTAAACAAAATCATGTATTTTATTTAAATTTATAAACTTTTGTACAAGGTTTATTTGATTCAGTTTTACTTAATATATAAATATACATATGTATCATATACATGTGTATATGTGTGTGCATGTGTAACATAATATTTTTTACAAGGTATAAGATGCCCGTATATAGATGCTAGAATTTACATCGCAGCGGACACATTAGCTCATTCTATATGTATTATATGTTGTCCATATATGTGCATATGGTTATATTTATAAATACCTAAGTAATTATATATATATAAATACTTATTATATAAAAATATTATAGATATATATATATATATATTATAAATAACAATTAAACACATATATGTACATGTAAATATATATATATGGAAATAAATTATTTTACTTATTTATACATATATATACATATGAACTAAAATATAAATAATTATATAATACATGCATACATACATATATTTGTGTGCGCGTGTGTGAACATAATAATTAAATGAAAGTTTGTATTATAATAAATTATATATAAATATAACTATAATAATATATATATGTTAATTTTTTTTAATTTACCAAGTCGAAATCATTATAGATCAAAATATGTTATAATTTTAATATATTAATATATATATATTATGAATCAATTAATTAATTTATCATCAATTAAATAATATAAAGTAATTATATAATAGAATATCGAATTTTCGAATTTTTGAAAATTAAAAAAGATATTTTAAGTGTTGTGAAATATTTTCAGCTTTTTCTGAATAAAATTATATTTTTAACTGATTAAATACTAAACAGCGGGTTTTTAGTTTAATTTTTAAAAATATAAAATCAAATACAAAAAATCTTTTTTTTTACCGAGAGCTTTTGAGATGATGACATAATTTTTAAAATTATAAATTGAATTTTCAAAATGTTATTTATTTTATATGAATTTATTAATCTTACAGAGATTAAATAAAATTTAACTAACAATAAAAAAAATTGGCCATTAAAATTCATAATTAATATAAACATATATTAGAAAATGATTAGATCAATTATATATGTGTGAGTGCGTGTGCGTGCGCTATTTGATATAATAGTGTAAATGTACTGATTTATATTAATTTACATATTAATAGATATGTATGTTAATTAATATAATATTAAAATAAAATACTTTCACTTAGCATAGATCATTAGATTATTAATAAAATATGAGTATGTATGAGTACATTAAATTTATGCACATATTCAATCATTATTGTGACAACAACATTACCTATAAAAATCTCACCTAACTAACTATGCAATAATAACATATGTATACATAGGTGTACACTGTGTAGTTAAAGCGCTTGGCAAATTCAATGCGGCGGAGGTGCAAAAAAGTCATAGCGGAGGTGCAAAAAGTCATAGCGGGGATACAGCGAGGATATAACAGGATATAGCAGATGACTTTAAAATAGCATATAAAACTCATATTTAATGTTTTTACAAATATATAAATGGTAATTAAATAAAAAATTAACATTCAATTGAATTATAATTAATAAAATAAAAACATGTTTGAATATACTGTAAATAAACATAAAACCGTTATATAACATAATTAAATTTAGTAGAATATTAGAGTATATTCATTTCTGAAAATATATTAAAAAATAAATTAAATAAAATAATTTCATAATTTTTACAATGTATAAATATCATTTTTCAATTCATTTTTTTAAAGAATATATAGCGGGAATAGCGGAATATAGCGGGAATAAAGGGATATGAGAAAATAGCGGGGCTTATAGCGCTATATTTGGAGCTATATGGAAAAATAGGAGCGGTAGGAATTCACTATGAAATATAGCAGGGTTATAGCGAGGAATTAACTGCATAGAGTGTACATGAGCAATAAATTATTAGATCATAATTATCTACCTATTATGTAAATAAAAGGTTACCTACAACAGATGCCCTCAAGTCCAGGTTGAAAAGATGAATCATCTTCCTTTGGAAATTCCTTGATTCGATAGATTGTTTGTCTTGAATCATAAACATTCTTGCTATCAAATAGCCTTTGATTTAAATTGATTTGATTTGAGAATCTTTTAGGATATATAATGAAGTAATTCGGGCACCATGAGGAAGAAGGAGGCAGCCAAAAAAAATCCATTTGAAATTAGGTTTAGAGATCATTTTATAATAGTTAAATGAGAGAGAGAAAAGAGGATCATACCTCTTATCTTTTCTCACCCGATCTCCATCATCCATCTCAAGATCTCTTTCCATATTTTTAGCCGCCCATATCCTTGTCTTTGCAGCCGAATGTAGCCTCCATTCTTATGGGTCAAAAAGCCCATTTAAACCAAAGTGAATATATTAAATTAAATCCAACTTAATTTGACATCGACATCTCATATCGATTAATGTATTTATAACTGTTATAAATATATGTGATGATATTTATTTCTCAAATCATATTTAAAATTTTATAATTAATATTTCATAAATATTAATTAATTTATAACATTTATAAACTAATTAAATCGTTTGGTCTGAAGATAATTCATCATTTTGGTTACGTAACTTTTGGGTGTAAATTCGGTCAGCAATTAACATCGTACTATTCGAATATTAATGTTCACATGTCACTTATTAGTAGCGTGACATTATGAACAAATTTATCGCTTACTTAGTTTCGATAAAATCCAATTTTAGTTTAATTAACGTTACCTGATTGTGACATTATTTACACTAATTATCCTCGTCAAATCTATATCGCTTTGAACTTGTAGAATTTGGTAATGATCAAAATTCCAATATCATCTACATTCAACTCTATAGTCCAAATACAAAGTCCTTGGTTCGATAGTAATAGTTATTATTAACTGAAATACTCTAACCAGAGACTTTGACGTTGATTTGACTTGAGTTGACCATGATACTAACCTCATATAACTGAGGAGATGAATCTTCTCTTAAATAATATTTCACTTCCACTACTTCCACTCGACCTAACTATAGTCACTCGATGGAACGTCATGCTATAATTTGACTATAATCAAAGTGGATCTTTCATACTGAAGATTCACACAATCTCAAATCAAGAGAACTGTGTAAATCAGCCACATCGATATTTTCTATTTGACCTTAGTTCTATTAACCAACAGAAAACTATTGAGGGAGTCGTTACGTAGTTATCCAATAACTATCAGTACGTAATCCCTCGGTGCCCCCCAACATCCATGAGTAATATACTACCCAACATTTGGAAAGGATCGCGTACTATAGTCTCAACAAATACATCGATATCCAATCTCAATGCATCTTAACTATGAACATTTAAAATGGTATATTTATTTTCATTGTGATAAATGACTCACGGTTACAAGTTGTGTAATTACTATCAAAAAATGCACCATTTATCGATTTTCTATTAAGTATACTTTTATTAAATTAATTGACTAATATAACACATTATATCAAATATATAATAGAAAGAAAACACATTTTATTTCAAACATGATTGATTGCCAAGTTAGATATATGTAACAAATTAAAAAATTGCCCGTAGGATATACCGCTGACTCTATCAATCTCTCACTTGCACTTGAGGTCAATTATAGAATCTTAATCTAGTTCTCTGATCGGTTTTCTTAAAATCAATTGGTTCAGTCCCTTGGTGAATGGGTATACTATTATGTTTTAATCATCTGCTTTGTCGATTAACTCTCTTCGATGTTGATAAGCTATCTTTATCATCTGGAACAATTCAGAGTATGTCTCTCGACTTTCTAGGGATTCTTAACATTTGGACTCACTCTCGGCTCAGTTATAATTTTATACATTTATTATACATATATGGATTGTTTTTATTGTGATGCTATTCAATTCAATGAATCGGCTATTATCTCTTCTATTTGGAACATTTCCAACTTAAAGATTCCTATCTTGAATTTATTATTAACATATTACACTTAATATCACTTATGAATTTTGAGTTTGAACACTCCTTCATAAGGAGTTCGTTGCTTTTGTAAACAATTCTCTAGTATTTCGCAAATACACGAGAACAATCTAAACTGCCGTTAGTGATATCAATTTGAATTTGATATTTGCTTCATGTATCAAATACATGAACAAATCACGATATCGTAGATAACATAACATACATGACAATTCCTATTATCGATGCATAAGGAACTCATCTCATATGTTTCATATTAAATAATTTAATAAAGTTCCCTTGCATATCGATTTGAGAGATTCCCAATATCATTTATATTCACTATAAAAGACATTATTACAACCCAAAGTTGAGTATAAAACAACTAAGGTTGATTTTAACACAAGTACATCGTTAAAATCAACGGCATGTTGTTTATTGATAGTTTAGAAATATCAATGTACCTTTTAACGTTCTTTTTTACGAACACATAATTCCTCTTCATTTTGATGGATAATCAAACTATTTGATATTTCTATCAAAATATTTGTTCAATTCCGATGCTTATAAAATGATACTTCCAATCATTTATTGGATCATTCCAAAGACTCATAAACTTAATATTGCTTCTACCGACTTCTCAAGACATTTTGGTTATTATGTGTAAACAACTTACTCTAAATCATTATTTAGAATTTTTCATTTCAATACATACATACATACCAAACATAAAGTCATATTAAGTGATAATTTTGTGAGTGAATCCGACTTGAGCATGTTAAATATCGAATCTATTATGCTAGTTTCGACAATTAAAACTTGCGATGTTATTCTTAACAATGTTTCTCGTTATATTCCTACTGCATTAGTCTTGCTCTTGAAGACACATTCATGGTCGATGGATCGTATCCTTTTTGGATATGACTACCAAAATCATATTTCGATAACATGCTTGGAATCCCTTCGGATTAGTGAATCATACTATATCATAGAGTTAATACTCTTAACGACTTAATTGATAACTAAGGATTATCTATTCTCGACATTAATAAGAAACTCATAGTTTCCTTCAATACGCGAGAATATTTATTAGACACTCTAACGCGGTGTGTTCGTTTAGGTTAGGTTATTTCATTTCATCCTGCATAATCGATTAAATCTTTGGATCATATTCAATTCCAATTTTCTACCAATAATTTATCAAAGAAATTTCTTCACTACGAAGTTGGTATTTCTTGAAAAAACAATTATTTCTCAACGCAATAGAATAGATATTCATAAACATTTTATGGATTTCCTGTTATATAAAACTGATTTAGCTTTAATTTACAAAACTAATGTTCAAAACATAAATATATCATCCAATGAAAGTCCTTCCCAAACTGCTTTTGAGGAGATTTATACAAGATCTCTCATGAACAATTATTACATGCTAACTTTCGACTCGCACAACCTACCAACTCCTTGACCTAGGATATGTTGGGGTTTCTTATAAACCCTTATCTTGTTTGACTCGTAACTATTATTCAGATGAAATAATATTAACCTTGTGTACCACTCTTAAGTATGTGACCTTATAGAAAGAAATTAACTCAGTTTTACTTATAATTAATCATACTTTGTCCAACAAAGTTTGATTACTCCTTATCGATGCATAACTATATATCAAGTGGAGGAATGACTTTTGATATTGAATCTTTATTCATTTTTAGGTACATTCGAAGCTCTTTCCTACATGCTCACCATTCAATCAAATCAAATCAATTCTATCGCATGCTTCTTTATTTACTTCCGTTTTATACTCTATGAGTTTACTATAGACATACTACATGTGTATCAAATACAGATGTCTATATTGGGAACAAATCATCGGCAAATATAACAAAATATGTGGAATTGTTTTGGTATTAATAGACTTGCGATTTCACACATCAATATGTATCAATCCGAAGAATTCGTCAACTCTTATGACGCTCCTACCAAGTAGGTGCATTGCCCCTAATTGTTTGAGATATAATTAACTAGTATCATATGATTCATAATCATATAATAAAAATTATTTTTCAAAACTGTGACTTAGCATATAATTCCAAAATAATTGTAAATAACTTAGACACTTCTACATTTTCCAAATGCATTGCTTTGTCATGAAAATAAATACCATATTATAGTTTTATTTCATAATGAATATTCACATTGAAATATAGCTATGTCTATTTTCAGTCAAAACCAAAAATGGTCATTATTACATAAATAATGTTTGGTATGTTTTGCGAAAATAATTTTCATAACTTGATCATTCAATAAGTGCTATATGGCATGCTCCTACTATTTACACCATTATTATAATAATGTACTGAATTCGAAGGTCCATCATCAACTAGTTTACAACGAACTGTTATTTCATCAGATATCTTGGGCTCAAAGAAATAAATCTTAATTTTGATACGAACATACATTTCAAAATAGAAATAAATTTCTCATTCCAACATTAAGTATCAATACATTTCAAAATAGAAATCAATTTCTCATTCCAACATTAAGTATCAATTGTTGGTATTACAACTCTCATTTTCGATGTTTCTTTATGAAGCGGAAGTGGCTATTCACTCTCTTTATCCCAACTGTAACTTAATTACATCTAATCTTGTACACTCGTTATTCTTTCTAAATGGTCAAACCATTCAAAAGAAAACCCTTAATACAATATCCTAACAAACTCTTTACAAAAGCGCATTTGATTATCCTTAATTTTCAAGGGCATTAAATATGTCATGCTTTGCGTAAACTGATCAAACTGGCATTTCGGTGATCGAATTCTTGGATTTAAATTGTAGTTTTCGTCTAGTGTTATAGTTAACACAATACAATCCTTTCTGTTATCAATCAAATTGAATACTCCGTCTCACAGTACTGTTAATTGGCTTATTTTCGAACGAACTAAATTCCTCGAAGTATCGTACATTACATATTGTGATTGTCCCCCATATAATATTTATATGTGATAGTATATGGATCAAATTTCCATAGTCTTGAAGTTCAAAACTTATAGAATGCAATACACGGTCTAGATCGAATAAACACGCAAATGACCAAAGTACGAACGTATTAAGCATTTGTAAAATTAAGCACTTACGTGGGTATGGAAACATTCACATGCAATAGTCGTTTATTAGTAAGTATATTTTATATTTTTATTTGTCAGTTTTCAGTTAAGTTTAATTGTATATCTTAGTTGATAAATGTTTTATCAATCAATTTAAGTGCACAAATTTATCAATGTAGATTATTATTAACATTATATGGCATGTGTCCTTACAATATTAGAAAAGTTAAATATTATCATTTCATTTTTCTAATAAGGGTCCCACTATTTTTTTTATGTCTCACCAAACCCTAAGCGAAACATAGAAGTCTTTCGACTTCACTAGCGGATGTTAGGACTTGTCCGTCTTGGAATTCCAACCTTTAGTTTGCTCAATAAACCATAGCTCCACGGATGATGGATAACTTGTTATTGGTTGTATCACTTACGACTCCTAATCCATGGTTCCTTGTCCTAATCTCATTGTGACATTGATTTTACTCAACAAATCGAAAGGGATTCCCACTCGTATCTGCCATATCGTAACAGCCTAAGTATAACATACGTACCTTGAGTTTGCTCAACAAATACATATAGTTATCTTACCTCGTCTATTCAATATATTAGTAACACTACACATAACATCCCTAGTTTGAGTTTTCTCAACAACTAAAGAGTATGCAAGTAATTTATTAATACATATATATGTGTATCTTTGTATGTATGTGGTAGAGGACAACACTATATTGAAGATTCATAACCTTCAATATATTATGTTGAGTGATATCGACTTATGGAATAATGTGTTCCTTATGAAACATCATCGTGATTCAAGTGTCGAACACATCTGAAATCACGGTATACGTACAATATGTATGTATTTATCTCTTAAGTCTGTTTAGAGTTTCTTTAATGTTCCACATTTAGTTTATACATTTATATTATATAAGTTTTATTATTATATAACTTTTATATTTCACAATGCTTATATAATAATCTTATGTATAATACTATATTAATTAAACCTTATTTACTTAATTTTTAATTAATTAAAATTTTAATTAATTTTTTACTATTTTAGTATAACATTTATATTAAGTATTTATTACATACTATAACCTTTATAGTATTGCACACATATATCTTATGTATATGTATATTCTGCTAATTAATTAACCTTTAATTACTTTACTCAATTAATTACTTTATATAATTAATCAACTTTTAATTTATTTATTTAAATAAATTGTATTAATTTCGAAATTCATTTACATATACCTACATGCATACTTATGTTATTTTAACAATTTAAAACAGCATAACATATATCATAATATATAATACATGTATATATTTATTAATTAATTAATTTGATTTATTAATCTTATTAATAAAATTTAAATTTTGAAATTAATTTATATTAATTTTCAAACATTTTGAAATTTTTTATCATATTATAACCTTTTATGATATGTGTTTTATTTTAAATTTAACTTTTTAATTTAAAATTTTATTTAATTTTCAAAAAAATTTGAAAATCTATATTATAACGTATATAGTATTTTTCTTATTTTAAATTTAACTTATAAATTTAAAACTTTTACTTTAACTTTAAAACAATTTTGAAATTAGTCCGAGACCCAATTCAAATTGGGTTTTTTCTATTAGAGGCAACCTTTGGGTTGTAAGCTTAATAGTTAACCTAATATGACTAATTTAGACCGCAAAGACTATTAAATTCTGATATCATTGTTGGAATTGGGTTAGCCCACAGTGGAAAACATAAGCGACTTTTAAAAAATTTACCTATTGGATCATTATTAGACATATGAAGTCTAATTTGTTTAAAACATTTCTAAATCAAGTTTAAATAAAATCATGTATTTTATTCTAATTTATAAATTGTTGCATGAGGTTTTTTGATTTAGTTTTACTTAATATATAAGTATACGTATGTATCATATACATATGCATATGTGTGTGCATGTGTAATATAATATTCCATGCAAGGTATAACATATCTGCATATAGGTGTTGGGATTTACATCGTAACGGACACATTAACTCATTCTAAGTAATCATATATATGTACATGTATATATTATATAAAAATATTATATATATATATATATATTATAAATAACAATTAAACGTATATATTGTACATATAAAATTATATAGTGGAAATTAGCCACAAGGGCCTCTTTAGCAAGTGGAATTAGTTTATAGGACATACAACTGAAATAATTACTTTCAAGGACAAAATACAAAATAATTAGTTTCTAGGGCCTAAAAACTTATGAAATTATATCCTTGAAAGTAATTGGACTGCTGACTTTGTCCTGGAAAGTAATTATTTTGCTGACTTTGGCCTTGAAAGTAATTTCTTTGAATGTGTCCTAGAAACTAATTGGACTGGAAAGCTTGTCCTTCTGGTGAAAGTAGTTTCTATAGTACAACGGCACGCGCTACGCACATGATGATGGCACGCGCTTCGCATTTGAAATGTTTTTTCTACAAATTTTATATCTTTGAAACATTCAAGAGAATTATTGATACAAAATTCAGTTATATTTTTGCGTTGAAATCATGCGTGGCTAGTTTGAATTTTTATTTTTAAATTGCAACATCTGATTTCCAGTTAGTTTGAATTTTTATTTCTGTTATTAACTAATTAAGAGTGAATTTGTAAAAGGAAATTAATTTGTTAGATCCTACTTTTAAGTTATATTAAGATTTTGAAATATCCGTAGTGCGGCGTTTGAATTTGTAAAGAAAGTTCGGTGTTAGATCCTATTTTTAAGTGTTAACTGATATTAAGATTTGAAAATATTCACAGAGAGCGTTTTGAAGTTGTGAAGGAGGTTTATTTATTAGATTCGAGTTTTAAGTAATATTAAGATTTGATAATATCAATAGAGAGACGTTTTTGGTAGTTCACGCTGATACCAAAAAAGTATGACACCAAACGTATTATAACTATTAATAAAGATATAAATTATTATTTTCAAAATTTACCAGTTCGAAATCATTACAAATCTAATTGTTATTATAATTTTAATATATTAATATATATTTATTGTGAATTAATTAATCAATTTAAATAATAAAAAATAATCATATAATAAAATATAAAAATTTATTTTTTTTTGAAAATAAAAAAATATTTCAAGTGAAATTTCAAATTTTTCTGAACAAAAATTATATTTTTAATTAATTAAATAATAAACGAATGGTTTTTAATTTAAATTTAAAAATATAAAGTCAAACTAAAAAATATAAACATTTTACTGAGATCTTCTTAAATGATGAGATAATTTTAAAAAATATAAAATCTAATTTTCGAAATATTATTTATTTTATATGAATTTATTAATCTTACAGATATTAAATAATAATAAAAATTAACTAATAATAACACAAACATTATTTTCTGTTGTTAAATTCATAATGATATAAACATATATTAGAAAATTATTGGATCAATTATATATATATGTGTGTGCTTTAATATAATGGCGTAAATATATTGATTTACATATTAATATATATGTGTATTGATTAATATAATAGTAAAATAAAATATTTTTATTTAGCATAAATATTAGATTATTAATAAATATGAGTATGTATGAGTACATTAAATTTATGCACATATCCAATTATTATTATGACAACAACATTACCTATAGAAATCTCACTTAACTAACTATGCAATAATAACATGTATATACATAGGTATACATGAGCAATAAATTATTATATAATAATTATCTATCTATTATGTAATAAATGTTACCTACAATAGATGCCTTTAAGTTCACGTTGAAAAGATGAATCCTCTTCCTTTGTAAATTCCTGGATTCGTCAGATTGCCAGTCTTGAATTACAAACCTTCTTGCTATCAAATAGCCTTTGATTTAAATTGATTTGAGAATTTTTAGGGTTGATAATGAAGCATTCCAGCCACTATGAGGAAGAAGGATGTAGCCAAAAAAATACATTTGAAATTAGGTTTAGAGATCCACTTATAATGGTTGAATAAGAGAGAGAGGGAAAAAAGAGGACCGTATCTATTACCTTTTCTCATCTAATCTCCACCATCCATCTCAAAATCTCATTCCATATGCCCCTACCCTTGTCTTTGTAGCCGAATATAGCCTCCAACCTTTTGGGCCAAAAAGCCCATTTAAGATGAAGTGAGTATATTTAATTAAATCCAATTTAATTCGTCATCGATATCTCATATCAATCGATGTATTCATAACTATTGTAAATATATATCTAACAATATTTATTGCTCAAATCATATTTAAAATTTTATGATTAATATTTCATAAATATTAATTAATTTAATTAATTTATAACAATTATAGACTAATTAAATCTTTTGGTCCAAAGAGATTCATCATTTCGTCTGTGTAACTATTGGGTGCAAATTTGATCGGTAATTAACATCAAACTATTCGAATGTTAATATTCATATGTCACTTAGTAGGTAGTGTGACATTATGGTCAAATTTATTACATACTCAATTTTGGTAAAATTCAATTTTAGTTTAATAAACGTTACCCGGTTGTGACATTATTTACACGAATTCTCTTCGTCAAATATATATCATTTTGACTTATGAAATTTGGTAATTGTCAAAATTCCAATATCATCCATATTCAACTCTATAGTCCAAAGACAAAGTCCTTGCTTCAATAATAACAATTATCATTAACCGAAATGCTCTTACCAAAGATTTGACTTTAAATTGACTTGAGTTGACCATCATACGAACCCCATATAACCGAGAAGACGAATCCTCTCTTTAATAGTGCATCACTTCCAATACTTCCACTCAACTCAACTATAGTCACTTGATGGAATGTCATGCTACAATTTGATTTTTAGTACCTTAGATATTGGTTTTGACGATATCAACTACAGGACATTATTTAAAATATCGATACTAACGTTTTATCAAAAAATATATAGTATATAGTGCATAATATTAGACAAATATTGATTAAGAAGACTGTACAGTATCAAGATGTCGATATCGAGAGTAAATTTAAGATATTGATATAAAGTTTCAAGAGTTCAAGAATGAAGACTCATGAGTATTGGAGAGTTCAAGGTTTCAAGATATTCCAAATAATTTATAAAGTCGTAAAATTTATGTTAAAACATTGATAGCACTTTCCTGATCTCTCTTACATTCTCTAATTTTGTTTTAAAATTATTTTTGAAATATTTTATTTTTAAAATATTTCCCAAAATGATTTTCAAATCTCTTATACTTATAAAGATATTATTTTAATATTTTTAAGTTTATATATTAAGTTTTTGTTTACTTTAATAATTTATAATTATATGGATTTTATATATATTTAAATTATATTCAATATTCTTATTAAATCTTTCAAAATTATTTTAAAAAGTTTTACCAAGTTTTAATATGATTAAAATATGTATAAAATATATTTAAATGTTTGTACAAAGTTTCAAAATATTTTGCAAAACTTAATATTTTCAAAACAATTTTATTAAGTAATTTTTCAAAATACCAAGGGATACGTCGACATATCCTCTGCAATATGTTGACATACTAGCCGTAAACTTCAAAATTCAAATCTTGGAAGAAAGTATCTTTTCGTCGTATCTCTTCGCGGATGGACATGACCATTGTTTCCCTATATATACCAGACTTCAAAATGAATTTTCATTAACTACTTTCATATTTTTCTCTCCTCTTTTCACCCACTTGATTTCTAAATCAATTTCTATCAAAAACTCTGCTAAATTCAACCAGAATCAAATTAATCATTACTAGTTTGATTCTCTTTCATATACCCTATGATTTCTTTCGTCTCTCTCAAGATCAAAGTGTTATTCAAGAATTATAGGATTAACTGTAATCAAGATCGAAGATCTGATTCTGTAAACTCTATCAAATCATACTCTTGTACTCTGTGATGTGCTTGGTATCCTTGAAATCCAAGTAGGTGCGATTGCAGCATGTTTAAATCAATTGGGTATGCTTGATAGCCCGTAAATCAAGTGAGCGAACTTGTAGCTTGGAAATCAAATGACTGTACCCAAAAGTCGGAATTCTGAAGGGTGTGCCTCATAGCCTTGAAATCACGATTGTATTTGCATTTACTAGTTGAAAGATATCCGGTAGAAGGAATTGTGTGGGATTGGATATAGGGTAACTCCAAACTAGTATAAAACCCTAGAGTGTTCTTTCCTTTTTTACTTTTACTGCATTTATCCGTACTTTGATTCTGTGATTGTTTCTTTGATTGTTGATTACATCATTCCAAGTAAAATCTTAAAGAATTTGAATAATGCTCATATAATCCATTAAACACTATTCACCCCCTCTCTAGTGTTAATTTAGCCTTAAGATCCCTATTTCGCTGACTCACATTTGGTATCAAAGCATTGGTTTTCAAAATATTCATAATCTGATTTTTGAAAATGTTTCAATGCCCATTTTTGATAATATTTTTAACACTATTTTTGAAATGATTTTTTGCAATATCATCATAATGTTGTTTCATAAATCTGCTTATGTTCATTATAAAAGTCACGTGATCTTTTAAAAAGGAATAAATTGTAGGAACAGATGTGTTACATGGCTTTTTATGAACGTACACCTGATGATCAAACTCTACATATCAAAAGAAACAAATGGATATTGGATAGTGGATGCTCAAGACACATATCTGGAAATCTGAAGATTTGAAAGATATAGTTTACAAAGATGGTGGATCGATAAATTTTGAAGACAACTATAAAGGATGTGTGGTTGGTATCGGCAATGTCTGTAATTTTAAACTCCTACTATTTCTAATGTTTTGTAAGTTAGGAATTTAAAGCACAATCTATTGAGTGTTAGTTAATTGTGTGATAAGGGTTTCAAAATTAAATTCGTAAAAGATAAATGTCATATTAAAGATAATGAGTCAAACATTATCTATGAAGGCATTAGGGAACGAAACATTTATATTTTAAGTATGAGAATCTCAAATGATAACTTTTGGTTGAATTAAGTGACCATTGGATTTGGCATAAAAGATTTGGTCATTTGAATTTCAAACTAATATCTAAAATTGCTAAAAATGATCTAGTTAGAGATCTTCCCAAATGAATTTTAAAGTTAATAATTTATGCGATGCATGTCAATTATGAAAACTTAGAAAAAATTCCTTTACATCAAAAGATATGATTTCCACCTCTCAACCCCTTGAACTTCTTCTCTTAGATCGTTTCAGTCCCTTACAGATACAATATATAAATCACACTAGATATGTATTTGTAATTGTAGATGATCACTCAAAGTTCACCTGGATGATTTTCTTAAAACTTAAAAGTGATGCTTTTAAAATGTTTAAAATGTTTGTTAAACGATTTCAAAATCAAAATGATTAGTAAAATTAAAATTATTCGTAGTGATCATGGTGGAGAATTCGAAAATGAAAACTTTGAGAATTTCTGTAATAACAAATGTATAACTCATAATTTTTTATTTCCAAGAACACTACAACAAAATGGAGTAGTGGAACGTAAAAATAAGACGATTCAATAGTGCGCTAGAACTGTGCTAAATGATAGTAATTTGCCTAAAAACTTTTGTGCCGAAGCAATTGATACTACATGTTATATATTAAATAGAATTCTAATAATTATTGACTAAGAAAACAATATATGAATTATTCTATAATAAAAATCCTAAAGTATTATATTTTAGAATTTTTAGTAGTAAATGTTTTATTTTAAATATAAAGGTAATATGGATAAATTTGGTTCTAAATCAGATAAAGAAATCTTTATTAGATATTCAAATAGACGTAAAGCTTATAGAGTTTTCAATACTAGAACTAATACTATTGGAGAGACATTACATGTCTCATTTAATGAAAATTTTAAAGTTTATAATCCAAATATTAATAAAAATGAAAACATTGATAACCCAAATGAAAATAATAATAATTCAAAAAATTCACATCCAAATAAAAGAATAAAATACTTCAAAGATCATACTATAGAAAATATATCCAGAAATTTTGAATCTGTTGTTAAAACTAAAAATCAATTAAATAAAATGAGTAGCGTTGCTTTTATTCCAACTATTGAACCTAAAATTCCAAAGGAAGCATCAACTGATGATTCATGAATTCTTGTTATGCAAGAGGAATTGAATCAATTTACAAGAAATGATGTATGTGAATTAGTCTTAAGACCTGCGAATAAATCCATAATAGAAACTAAATAGGTATATCGAAACAAAATGAATGAACAAGAAGAGGTTGTGAGAAATAAAGCTCGATTAGTTGCACAAGGTTATTGTTAAGAAGAAAGAATAAATTTTGATGAAACCTTTGCACTCGTAACAAGATTAAAAGCTATACGTATTCTACCTGCTTTAGGTAATCATAATAATTTTAAGTTATATCAAAAGGATGTTAAAAGTGCATTTTTGAACGGTTTTATTAAAGACGATGTATATATAGAACAACCCACACTTTTTGAAGATGAAAAACTACCTAATCATGTTTACAAGTTAAAGAGGGCTTTCTATGGTCTAAAATAGGCTTCAAGGGCTTGGTATGACAAACTTAAATCCTATCTATTGCAATTAAATTTTGAAATAGGAAAGGTAGATAGTACACTTTTTATTAAAAGAGATAAAAGTGATATTTAGATAATACAAATATATGTAGATGATATCATTTTCGGATCTTCCAACGATAAACTAAATAAAGAATTTTCAAAAATAATAACTAAGTAATATGAAATGAGTCATATCGAAGAACTAAACTATTTTCTAGAATTACAAATAAAACGACCAAGTGATGGAATTTTTATTTGTCAAGAAAAATATGCTAAAGATTTACTTAAGAAATTTGGTATGTCAAATACCAGTGGTAAATTAACTCTCATGGAAACTAATGGAAAGTTAAATATAGAAGAAAATTCAAAAGATGTAGATCAAAAAGTATATAGAGGAATGATTGGATAACTACTCTATATAACTACTAGTAGACCTAATATATATGTCTCTGTGCAGGATATCAGTCTCAACCTAAAGAAACTCATTTAAAACATGTAAAATGAATTTTGAGATATGTAAATAACACATTAGACTATGGGCTCTTTTACCCAAAAGAAGACTCATTTGAATTAATTTCATATAGTGACGATGACTATGCTGGTTGCAAATCAGACCGAAAATGTACAAGTGGGAACTTGTTCCTTTTTGGGACACTCTCTAGTTTTCTCGTTTAGTAAGAAGCAAAACTCTGTACCTCCATCTACGATAGAAGCAAAATATATAATAATCAAAACAATACTATGTATGTCTACATACCCTACCCTTATATGTCGACATATAACGGTAATTTCGTTTTTTTAAATTTCTCTCTAAAATTCAAATGGTTGGTTATATAATAATCAAATTTTTACTTTCCTCTTCACTTTTCTGTATTCTCTCTATTTTAAAATTCTAAAACAAATAAATCATGTTCTCCTCTATCCCAAATGTTCGAGAGAGGAAATCCATCGTTTTCCTTCCCTTCTCCCATCCAAGGCCCTTTCCAAAGCACTACTATGGTCAAGATCACTAAAATGGAGGGTGAGGAAGAATTCTCTGCAAATGATCACTAAAATTCAAATGGTGCAACTTCGTATGACCAAGGAACAAGAGAAGCAAAGTAGAATTCTTCATAATTTGCAAAAATATCTATTGGATAATCCAACGGATCCAATAGTTATTGAAGATGAGTCTAAAAATTTAGCTATTCATAATTCCATTCAATGCAATGATGACGAGGAAGAAGAGGAAGAAGAAGAAGAACATATGGAAGAAGATGACGAAGTTTGATGCGTCGGAGAAGTATGTTTCGATCGAGATGGAAATCTCGTCGAACAAAAAAGAAACTTTTGCCTTCGTTATCCTCACTGCCATATTCACAGATCCCCGATCATTAGGAAATCATGTTAGGATAATAGTTTATTTTCTTTAATTGTTTTAAATGTGTGGTATGCATATTTGATTTGATTTGACAATTTTACTTTGTACATATATGTATAGTTTAGGTTTTGATTAAATTGTGATTACTTTGTATTGTGATATTGAATGAATATATAGTATGTTATTGTTACTATTAATGATTTGTGTTATCACTCATCATTTCTTATATATCATTCTTATCATTATTATTATAGTATCTTAGGAGGAGTTATAGTTTTAGCTGGTTATTTTTGTTGATAACAAAGGGGAGAAACATATAAAATTTAGGCATAGGTTAAGGGAGAGTTTCATAACCCGAGGGAGTTATATCATATTTTATATACGGACTTGTTATCATCAAAGGGGGAAAGATTGTTAGTACCTTAGGTATTGGTTCTGACGATAAAAACTATAGAACATTATATAAAATATAGATACTAACGTTTAATCAAGATACACATATATATATAGTTTATAGTACATGATATTAGACAGGCATTGATTAAGAAGACCGTACAGTATCAAGATGCTGATATCAAGAGTAGATTCAAGATATGGATATAAAGTTTCAAGAGCTCAAGAATGAAGATTCATGAGTAGTACTTTCTAGATCTCACTAACCTTCTCTAATTTTGTTTTAAAATTGTTTTTCAAATATTCTATTTTACCCAAAATGGTTTTCAAATCTCTTATACTTATAAAGATATTGTTTTAATATTTTAAACTTGTATATTTAGTTTTTGTTCATACTTTAATAATTTATAACTATATTTATTTTATATATATTTAGATTATATTGAATATTCTTATTAAATTTTTCGAAAGTATTTCATAAAACTTTATTAAGTTTTAATATGATTAAAATATGTATAAACTATGTTTAAAAGTTTGTACAAAGTTTTAAAAATATTTTATAAAACTTAATATTTTCAAAACAATTTTTATTCAGTAATTTTCAAAATGAAAAGGGCTATGTCGACATATCCTCTGCAAGTATGTCGTACTAGTTGTAATTTCAAAATTCAAATTTTAAAAGCAAGTGTCTTTTCATTGTATCTCTTTATGAATGGACATGACCATTTTTTCCCTATATGTACCAAACTTCCAAAAGAATTTTCATTAACTACTTTATTATTTTCTCTCCTCTTTTCACCGTCTTGATTTCTAAATCAATTTCTATCAATACTCTGCCGAAACTTAACCAGAATCAAGTTAAATCATTACTAGTTTGATTCTCTTTCATATATCCTATGATTTCTTTCATCTCTATAAAGATCAAAGTGCAATTCAACAGTTATGGGATCAATTATAATCAAGATCGAAGATCCGAGTCTGTAAACTCTATCAAATCATACTCTTATACTCTATGGTGTGCTTGGTATCCTTGAAATCCAAGTAGGTATGATTGTAGTATGTTTAAATCAATTGGATGTTCCTAGTAGCCCATAAATCTAGTGGGTGAACTTGTAGCTCAGAAATTAGGTGATTGCACCCAAAGGTTGGGATTCTGGAGGGTATGTCTCATAGCCTTGAAATCGAGATTGTATTTCCATTTACTAGTTGAAAAGAAATCCGTACAAGGAATTTTGTGGGACTAGATGTAGGGTAACTCCAAACCAATATAAAATCCTATTGTATTCTTTCTTTTTTACTTTTACTGCATTTAACTTTATCTGCACTTTGATTATCGATTGTTTCTGTGATTGTTAATTACATTATTCCAAGTAAAATCTTAAAGAATATGAATAATATTCATATAATCCAATAAACACAATTCACCCCTCCTCCTTTAGTGTTAATTTAGCCTTAAGATCCCTATTCTGGTGACTCACCTTAATATAATCAAAATGGAGCTCTCATATTGAAGATCCACAACATTCTCAAGTCGAGGGAACTATTTAAATCAGTCACATCAATATTTTCTATTTGACCTTAGTTATATTAACCAATAGAAAACTATCAAGTGAGTCGTTCCATAGTTATCCAATAATCATCAGCATGTAACCTCTTTATGCCCTCAACATCCATAAGTAATATATTGTTTAACATCTAGAGAGTGTTACGTACTCTGGTCTCAACAGATACATCGATATCCAGTCTCGATACATCTTGACTAGGAACATTTAATATGGTGTATTTATTTTCATTATGATAAATTACTTACGGCTACAACACTTTATAATTACTATAAAAAATATACTATTTATGGATTTTTTATTGAATATAATTTTACTTTAATTAATTAATTAATTAATATAACAGATTATATCAAGTATATGACAGAAAGAAAAATACCTTTTATTTTGAACAAGATTGATTACCAAGTTAGATATATATAACAAATTACATAATTGCCTCTAGAGCATACCCCTAACTCTATCAATGACCTTAGTGATGGTCGTACAAGTTATCATAAATCTAAAGGCATATTAATGATGATGCGAAGCTTAACTAGTGATTGTTGTGTTTGCTTTGACTATTTGTTTTTGTTGTGATTGAGATGAATGTCATGTAATGTAGGTACTGGTGAGTTAGATACCCCAACACACTACATTATACTTAATGCAGTATACATATATGATGATAATATTGCATATGTCGTGTTATGAGCTAACTTTTTGGATGTAGGGACGTGTCATGTATGATTTTCCATACCTTGTGTTCCTAGATTGCTACAACAATTTTATAATACATTGATATTATACATTGCTCATACTAGGCTTATGTATGATATGAGATTATGTACTTTGTTTCTTATTACTTTGGGTATTCTTAAATGAGTATATTAAAGGTAACATGTATGAGATATCACATGAAGTTGCGCGAAGGACGGATAGGTAGTTAGCGCTTTCATGTATCTATGTTTGGAGCTAATATTGCTATTTTCATTATGCAATACTATGGGGATATTTAAATACTTATTATTCTATTTGAGATAGTTTCCTATTTGAAGTTTATAGTTCAATGTATAGACTCTATTGTATTTTGTTTTGTATAACTGTGAAAAACCTGCTACATTCTAATTCTGTTGGGTTCATTTAGTTATATAACTATCTCGCCTATTTTATATCTATGTGATTGTAATATTTTATAATATGCGTTGTTAAATATACGAGGGGTCTGCTCTAGGCTGCTATTCTTTCACCTTGACTATCGTTCCGGATCAACAAGGTACTGTGGCAGTGCACTGTTTATAGTATTCAATACCGAAGGTGTAGTGTGATCACCGTGAGTTCTACCACAATCGCAGTATACTGTCACGTCTATTTGTATTTTCGTGTTGTCATTTCTACCTTTGGTAGTGTGTTATTATCATTTCTATCACAATGCACATTTATCCTTTCCATGGTAGTATGTCCTATATTATCACTTATGTCATTGTCAATATGCATTGTATAGTCATAATTAATCTTTTTCATCTTAGTGGTAAGTGTATGTGTTTGCCTAATTGATTGTAAATAAAGGATCATATTGTAGTAAAAATCATCATATAATTCATTTTTGAAAATTTTAACAAAATCTTCACTGTACCATAGCAAATAACTACTCTTTATCGCCAAATGCGGGTTGTTCTTTAAATTGAAACCAAGAAGTGCGGTCAAGAAGCATTTGTTACAAGTGTGGGATTGTGGTCATGTTGATATCTGATTCACGAAAGAATGATGGACATCGATACTTTATATGCTTAAATAAATGGAATGGGTGTGTTTATTTTCGATGGGTAGATCCTCAACTTTGTAGAAGGGGAAGAGAGTTACTTATGAAATGCAGTCAAAAGACTAGAACAAGTCTTTAACAATCGAAACTAACAATCAATTTCCCATATCTTTACATTTATCTACCGCCTAAGTAGTTATTGTCTAATTATATGTGTTGCCACCTATGTATATGTATTTATTTTGTTACATGAATTTGTGCTTCAGTGTCATCAATTGTAAATATAATGCTTTCCATTATGAATTAAATCAGAGTATTTTCCGACATAAATAAAATTCGTCACTATAAATGCAAAGGCAACCACTGTAAATTCAAACTAAATAAAAATAATAACAACTTCAACTAAAATATGTACATGATGGACACAAAGATATAAATCATTAGCATAAGTAAATCATAGTACAGGAAGAAAAGATAGAGGTCGACATAAATAGTCTACGTAAGCAACAAAAATATATACATTTAACTCAATGAAATAAACTATCCATATGAGTAAGTACATCCTTAAGCACACTCATACACCCACACAACATAGTACAATGAAGACATAAATACATGTAGTGATAGCTAAAACTATGCTATAATCCTCTAAAACCTGTCTGTATCATCATCGCTGCCAAGGCCATAAATATAATCATCATCATCAGAATCATCATCTCCTTCATCCTCTACTTCATCTTCTATGTCATTTGAAGCATTGTGTCTTGGCCTATGTTGATATTGAGTGGTATCCTCAATTAGTTGAATCCATACTGCTTCATGCCAAATCAACCACTATGTGCTCATACTCATGGACCGATTTCTATGCTCCTTCGTTCGATGTCTCTAAGTGTAACAACCCCCAATTTCGTACCATTCAAATCGACAATAATCCACACATGTCAGACTTGAATGATGCGAAATAACAGATTGTAAATAAATTTGGAGCAAATAAAATCAAGTATAGAATCACAGACACAGAACAAACATAATAACTCGTAGCGGAATATAAAATAACATAGTAGTTCATGAAGCTACTATAACAGAGTCTCAAACCAAATACATAATACAGTCTGAAAACAACATAACAGAAATCCCAAATACATAGAAGTTCACTAATACATGAGATAAACTAGAACAGCTGAAACAGAAGTAGATAAATATGTAGATAAGCAGAAACTCCAGTGAAAGACCAGCTCCAGGAAGAGAATCCAAAGCTGTGAATACTCAGGATGACCCGAGCGTAAAGCAAAACACAAAACACTCGAGTCAGGACAATATATACTTATATAATGTAAACCAACTCAAGTGAACTGTAATAAAGATACAAGTAACTTAAAGGATGCCTGGGACCGCCCATCCTCTAAGGATCTGTTAAACTATTTACTATATAGTAGTATTTTGCTATTATATTAATGTCTACAGCAAAATAAACATACTTTTAAATAGCGTTCCGGGCTACCCATATCACCCTTCACACATAATAGTCCCAGTAGTCCATCCAATATCATGCCATCTCCACTCCGGGTGACTGTCAGAGGATACCACACGGGCTACGGGAGAAAAACAAACTCGTAGTAAAGGCTCGGTATGGTAGGTGACACGGCACACAAGGCAATGCCAGGGTAGATATACCAATTACGCACACGGGCTGGTGGTAACACAGCAGCCACATACGCCCACCCTGAACAACACTCCAAAATCAAGGGGTGCAACCAAAAATCACAACAGTAATAGAATGGTATCGAAGAAGTGTGTTCAGCCAGAGGTGCTACCTCCTTTGGCCCGAGATCGCTCCTGTTTTAGCCACCTTATGCTAACTCACGGGAGTTAGGTCCACGAAAGGTACCTTAGAAACGTCGTCACCATCTACTTCATTCTGGAATCTCCACCGCGTACACAGGTGTTAAAGTGGTTTTCGGTATCGACAGAGAGTATGTCCATATCCGATCCCGGACTCTTTAACAACCAATCGTTATTCTAACCCATGGTTATAATTTAAAAATGGTATTTATTTTTCAAAAATCAAATATCATTTCAAATCCATTTCAAAATATCAAACTTATCATTTCATTTGAAAATATATTCATTTTATTCAATTTAAAAATACCATTTTAATTCACATTTCAAAATAGTTCAATTCCAAACAAATTACTTCATTTAAATCATTAAAAATGAAGTTATTACATAAAAATTAAATTATTAAATTTCCACAATTTCAACTTTCAAAGTTCATTTATTCACTTAAATTTTATCAAAACAGTAAAAATTCAACTTTCGCAGCATTTGGAAAATGCTACAGAAAGTTATATTCAAAACAGTTCAATTTAACAAAAGACATCCTTTAAAATGCTGTAATAGAGTTACCTTAGTTTCAAAGAAAATTTAGTTTAATCCAACAATTATAGCATTTATAAGATGCTATAATAGCCATTAATTCAATTTAGCTATTTAGTTCACTTATCAACTACAACATTTACAAATGCTATATTATCATTTACATTATAAATAATAGCATTTCAAAAATGCAGTTAATTAACTTCAAATTTTCAATATAGTTTCACAAAAATTATATTTTTCTTTAAATCACTTTTAACTTATAAAATCGCTCACTATTACTTTTATAAACACCATGTAATTTTCCTTAATTTCACGATATCATAAAGTTAAATTTCCATTTAAAAATTCATATTTAACACTAATTCACTTATTAAATTGCAATGTTCAATTTCAAATTCCTTACATTAAATTTCAACCTAACACTTAAGTTCAATTCTCAAATATAACTTAGTTTTATTTTTATTTACTTAACTAAAAATTCACTTTTAAGTCAATTCCATGAATTTTCAATTTTAGTTATATTTCAAAATTTCAACTTAAATATTCATTCATTTCACATTTCAACTTTATTAAAAATCATTAATATGATATAAAATCACTTTAAATTCATTTAAATTCAAATTATCATAAATTTATCATGATTTCATATTCAATTTAATTTCCAATTATTATTAAATCAAATTTTCCAAAATAACTTACATTCAAAATTTTCTAACTTTTTCGTTAATTTATTTCACTTATAATTATTCAGAAAATCAATAATATTTTACAAAAATCATTTTTAATTAGATTTAAATCAAAATATTTTAATATTTACATTTCTAAAATAATTTTAAATTTTTTAGAAAAACATATATTAACTACGGGTCTGTATATAATTTTCTACACTAGGAAAATTGATACGGGTAATATATCATTTCAACCCGTAATTTACAAAGAAAATCCGGGTTTTATCATTTCGAACCCGCAGTCCCAAGTAAATGAAATAAATTGAAAATCATTCAGGCCTATCATTTCAGCCCATAACGATTTTCCCTTATTCTAAAGTCCGTTTGGGTATGTATCATTTCAACCCATAGTGATTCTAATCTAAAGAGAACTTGCAGTGTGATTAACTGATAAAATAAAAAACAGCAATAATATTATAGTAACATATGATATAACAGGTGTTTAATCATATGTGAACATCATATAATAGTGACATAGCAAATAAAATACGGTGATGCAGTTTACATATTCACAAGCGATCAATTTACTGAGAGTCTCCCCCGCTAAATAAAACAAATTTAAAATAAACTAAATAAATTTATAGTCAAAAATCTAGGGTTGTTACACTCTCCCCCACTCAAATCTTTTCGTCCTCGAAAAGAACGGAAAGGAAAAAATAAGAGAAAAAAGATAGAAAAACAAAATAGTACCTGAAACAAATAATTTTGGATTCGAAGCACGAATGCTCTCTTCCGTTTCCCAGGTACAGTCTCGATCATCAGTACTCCACTGTACTTTGACCATATTAACAGATTTCCTTCTGAGCTGCTTCGTATCTCTACCAACAATACGAAGTGACTTCCTCTGAACAGTCAGGTTAGGCTCAATATCCAAACTATCAAGAGCAGAAGGCTGGACAATAAGAGATGGATCATGAAGATGACGGCGAAGATGCGAGACATGGAATACATCATGCACTCCAGAAAGCTTCTCGGGTAAATCCAGACGGTAAGCCAAAGAATCAACTCTTTCCACAATGCGGAAAGGACCAATGAACCTAGGAGAAAGCTTCCCTCTACGACCAAAGTGAATGACATTCCTCAAGGGAGAAACCTTAAGGAACACCTGATCACCAACAGCAAATTCCAAATTCCGCCTACGCCTATCGGCATACTTCTTCTGTTTATCCTGAGCGACTCTCAACCTTTTCTTAGCCTCCTCAACTCTCTCAGAAGCTTCCAAAATCACTTCAGGACCAAGAACCAAACGATTACCGGATTCAATCCAACAAGATGGAGATCTACAAGGTCGTCCATATAAAGCAGCAAACAGAGACATTTTGAGACTGGCCTGAATATAAAGATGGAATGAGATAGATAAAAAGATCAAGAATAGACTGAAAATAGAAGATAAGATTATACCTGATAGCTATTATTGTAGGTAAATTCGGCAAGATGGAGATAATCTTCCCAAGATCCTCCATAGTCAAGCACACAAGGACGAAGAAGATCCTCGAGAATCTGATTTACTCTTTCCGTTTGACCATCGGTCTTAGGATGGTAAGCAGTGCTCAGATTCAAACGAGTACCCAAAGATTCCTGAAAAGCCTTCCAGAACTGACTAGTAAAAAAGGGTCACGATCACAAACAAAACTGAAAGGAACACCATGGAGACGAACGATCTCTCTCATGTAAATCTCAGATAAACTAGAAGCAGAACGAGTAGACTGTTGAATATGCGCTTTGCGCTATATGATTTTTGTTTGATGATATAAACATATATACATTCATATAAATGTATTTGGTAATGTACTATTTTATTTTTCATAGTTTAAATAAATATTTGTTGAATAAAATTAAATTTCACAGAATTTGAATTTGAATTCAAACAAAACAAGTTAAACAGATTTTGAATTCAAACAGAAATTTTATTCAAACAAATATTTTGTATAGTATGTATTTGGTTAAATAAATATCTGTTGAATAAAATAAATTACACAGAATTTGAATTTGAATTCAAACAGAACAAGTTACACAGTTTTTGAATTCAAACGAATATTTATTACAAACTTGAATAGTACAAATTCATGCTCTCACTATACATATACATTTCTGATTACATCACGATTACATCACAAATATTTGTACATTGATAACCTCACTACATATCACTCACACTCGTATTTTTGTCTTCAACTGCATTCCGGTTTGAATCCAGCATCTGAGCAATCTGCAAAAATATAAACTAACGCAGTAAAATTGAAAAAGAAATATTTTTGCAATTCAAAAATAAAATATGGTTTTTGAAAATAATATTTGCCTCAGTTATTTGGGTTGTTCGTCATCATTTAAATTTGAATTCATCATACACGAACAACTTGTGACATACACAGTATATTACTGTATATGCCACAAGGCCGTGCACGCCGATATATACACTTGATTGATTTACAGGGACAGGTAAGCACAGGTCAAACCCAAATGCAAAACGGGTTCAACTCACGAGCAATATATTTAAAATCACGACACGAGCACAAGGTCAAACCCGAGCTGTAAAACTGGGTTCAACACAAGGCAGTCATGAAGTATGCAAAGAGCTTGAGCATGAGATATTGCAACTACAGTAATGCATCAGTGACCAAACACTACAAACTGCAACATGGCGAAGATTACAAGAACATGACAGCAAACAGGAAGTGCAATTCCAAGTGAAGAACCAGACTCAAGTTAGTGCACAGTGCATATATGATGCATACAAGTTCAGGCCACAACATGTCAATGCAAGCACAGCCACAAACATGCCACAAGACTATAAGCAGTGCCACAAAACCAGGCAATGTGTACACAAAGACAACAGCCAGTTCAGATGCAACATTGAAAACAAGCTGCATGAATACAACATGAAGTACAACCACAAGTTCACAAGTGCAGCATCACCAAAGACTCAACAGGGAAAATGGAACCAGACACAACAGTGAAAGTGCAGACCAAGACTCATGGAATAGACCCAACAACTAGTACAAAGCATGCACATAAACAACATGACATGAACAATGCAACTGATCAAAGCTCGGCCAACATAATGCAACTATGTTCAGGGGAGCAACATGAATGCAACAAAGACCAGCTACAGAAATGCATGCAAGTGTCAAAGTACAGGTGCAAGTGTACATAAGAGAAGTACAAAATGACCAAACAGCAATGCAAGTACAAAGAAGACAGTGGCAGCAGTTCAGATGACAATGAACTAAAGTGAAGATCACAAAAACTTCAAGACAGTGATTCAATCAGACTCAACTACAAAGATGCAAGCACACTCAAACCAGAAGCATGCTCGAAGCAAAAATCCAAACCAGGTTCAAATTACACAAGTTCTAGAAAGATAATGCATGTACAAGACACAGTGCACCACTGAACCATCAAAGATATGCACAGGCAAAGACTTAGCAGTGGCACAAGACCACCAAGCAAAACCAGTAATAATATAGATGCAAGTAAATGCAACAAATATATACATACATAGGTGTATGTATACACATGGCAGTCAAAGACATAATGACAGAAGTTTTGAATCAAAAATGAAGACCATAAGTGAAGTAAACAATAATGTCGAGCTCACTGCAACTCAAGGAAATAGTCGACCAACAGTATCAAGCTCATGTATGCAACAGTTGCAACATGGATATCACATGAAATTCGAACAAACATGACAGCAGACCAGTGTCAAAAATCAAGTGATCAACACAGCAATGGACAGATCGAATGATCACTGCTCGAGGCAATATGAACACAGTGACACAGTACCAAAAATCAGATGAACAAGATCACTCATGAAAACCAACAAGCAAATATGCCAACAACTAATGCATCAGTACAGGAAGCAAGCAAGATCAACACAGCTACAATGGATCAGTGAATCAAATTCAAAGCAAGTATCAAAACCAGGTTGAACAACTACAAGTACAGATTCAAGGCCAGAATGATCAATGAATGCAACTGCAGGAAGTCAACAAGAGAATTCATGAATGTATATTGAAAGTAAAAATTCAAGTGCGTATGCAGTATTGACAAAGTCAAAAATCAACACCGTGATGAGCACGGCAATTCAATGCCGCAATTCAAAACCGTGAATGTCAAGCAATCGAAGTATATACGTTTATGAACAATTCAATACAATCTCAATCATCAATACAAAATCAAGCGGCCAGAGCAATATCAGTTGACGAATTCAGGTAAAAAATATATGACGAAAATCTAGGTATTCGACTCCTATAAAAACCCACAAATCATCATCGGCATATCCATCGAATTCCAGAAAGCACAAAATCAGTAAAAGCAAAAGCATTACATACCGAGCAAGAAAGGAATTCGATCAACGAGCAAGCCGAGCAACGCAATCTCAAAGTCAACAATCGATCATCAGAAATCGAGCACAAGCAAGAGCTGAAACCCCCAATTTGGATCGCAAGCCCTAACTGGATCAAAAGGGAACGAAGCCCTAACTGGAACGAAGCCGCCATTATTTCTCACGAACAAATAAAAAGAGGATCGGGTGAAATAAGGAAGTGGGCCGGTTCTTAAAAATAAAAAGGGGGTTTTGTTTTTGTTTAAGGCTTTTATTAATATTGTTTTAGGGTTATTGATTTATTGTTTTTTATTTTACGAACCAAAAAGTTAGTAAATCACCACCTAGGTTAGGTAGTGTCAGATTGTCTATTTTGAATTAGTTCAGTGAGCAGAGCGTGCGAGTTTGCAAAGCTCTATAGGCGGGAGCAGTGTTTGCAAGTGAGCGAAACTCTATAGGCGGGAGCAGGGTGTGCGAGTCTAGTAGAGTGTTTGTGAGCGGGAGCAAAAGGGTCTGCAAGTCTAGTAGAGTTGTTGTAAGCGTGATACTGTTTAATTCTAATAGAAATCTGTGAATGCAGCAGTAGGCAGGGGTTGCCGAAGCTGGGTAAATTTTGTGTGTGATTTATTTTTCAGCATATTTATTTCTGAAGTTTATTTCTGTGTTTAAATCGAGAAAATTTGCTATAACCCTATTCACCCCCCCCTCTAGGGTTAATCTAGATCCTACAAGTGGTATCAGAGCCCGGTATATATTTTTTTTTAACTCTAGAGTCATGAGTCTACAAAATAATGCATTTTCTGAGGGACAATCTATTGCTAGGCCACCCATGTTTAACGGGAACGATTATGCTTACTGGAAAGTTAGGATGAGTATTTATCTTAGTTCCGTTGATTATGATGTTTGGGATATTATTGAAACTGGCTATAAACCTCCCACTATAATCGTTGGTGGTACTGAGATTCCTAAACCTAAGGATAGGTGGGATGCAAACGATAAGAAATTGAAAACGACAAATGCTAAAGCCATGAATGCTTTGATATGTGCTCTTGATAAAAATGAATTTAATAGAATTTCTTATTGTACAACAGCACAGGAAATATGGCATACTTTGGAGGTGACACACGAAGGAACTTCTCAAGTCAAGGAGTCTCGGCTAGCCCTATTCAGCAATGAATACGAAAACTTTGTGATGGACAAAGACGAGAGCATAAAGGATATGTTTGGACGCTTTTCAACCTTGGTATACAATGCTAGAGCGCTTGGGAAGGTATTCACTGAGGTAGAGCTTGTGCGGAAGATACTACGAGTTTTACCAATAAACTTTGAGGCAAAAGTCACAGCAATCCAAGAATCGAAAGATTTGAGTAAACTAAGCATGGAGGAGTTGATTGGCAACCTGATGACATATGAGCTTGAGTTAAAAGCAAAGGAAGAACGCAACAACTCCGAACCAAAGAAGAAGACGATTGCCTTAAAAAGTAAAGAAGAAAGCGATGAAGAAGATCCAATTGAAGAGCTTGCAATGGCTGTCAATAATCTTAGAAGATGGTCCAGATTCAAGCCACGCAAGAAGAAAACAAAGGGCAATAGGTCAAAAGATTCCGAAAATTCTGATAATGAACTGATATGTTATAACTGCAACAAGCCTGGCCACATCAAACCAAAATGCCCACTTCTCAAAAACAACAAAGAAAAGAAAAAGGCGAAGAAGGTATTTGCAGTGACTTGGGATGATGAAGAAGGAGAGGAAGCTTCGGATAGCAGCCCAGAGGAGGCTAACTTGTGTTGCATGGCAAAATCAGAATCAGAAGCAACCTCCGACGAATCTAGTGAGGCAGGTGAGTTTTCTTATAAAGAACTTGTTTTTATGTGTTCTGATCTTACTAAGGTAGTGGATACTCTTGAATCTAAAATTGAAAAACTGAAATCTGATAGGAGAAAATTTGCTCATGAAAATTTTAGGTTAAAAACTGAACTTGAAAATATTCAAAACCTAGAATGTAAAAAATGTAAGATTTTAGATTCAGAATTATCAAAACTGAAGAATAACTTTGAAAATCTTGAAAATGAAAACTTGAATCTTAAGGAAACCATCGACACTAGGAGAAAGGATTTTATTAATCGATGCACCTCACTAGTTACTGAAAATTCAACATTAAAAACCAAAGTCCAAAATCTTGAGAAATCTTTGAATAACTTTTCAAGAGGCGAAAAATCTTTCAAAATGTTATTTGGAAATCAAATTTTTGCTAACAATAGAAAAGGACTAGGTTTTGGAAAATCACAAAATGATGATAAAGGTAAAAGTGCTGCTCGATCTGAAATAATTGGAAATCAGGTTGAAAATCATAGTCATAGGAACACAAAATTTAATCAAGTCAATTTAATGAGCACGTTTTGTAGAGAATTTGTACATAATCGAAATAATTGTTGGTATAGACCCAAACACGTGAAAACTATACCAATTTGGGTTCCAAAAGGCACAAATATAAAATCTTTGAAAGTCAAACAAATTTGGGTGCCAAAAGGAACATGTATAAATAGTTTTGAGTCTCCAAAAACATATTTTTCATATTCTGCCACTAACAACAATGGACCTATAAAAACAAATAGGTCACATAAATCTTTTATCGTGTAGGTGTGGTGGCAGGCTAAGGAACAACAACAGTGTTCTCTGGATTTCGGCTGTTCCAGAAGCACAACGGGCGACAAAACAAAGTTTCTTAGCCTAGTATAAAGGTGACAGAATCACAATGGGCAATCACGAAAAATTATCGTAAAGGTAAAACAGGTAATTGTTTTTTTTTAAATGTGATTATCTGCACCATACTCTAAATTAAAATCAGCCAATATTGAGATGAACAAAAGATGATGATTTTGATGCTATGATTTTTTTTTAAAAAATAATAATAATGACTAACCATCTTTAAATAGAATTACTTGGAGTAATTATGATGGTTGACTGATTCGGACTTAATTGATATGATTTTTTGACTTGTTCTTATTTATGACATTAATTTGTGCTTAATTGATGACCAACCAGATTTTAAATTTTTGAACTAATTTATATAAATTTGTTCAGTCAAATGCTGGTTACTCATGCTACACGTAGATATATTGGTTCTGACATTTTGATCACTGCTTGTAAATTTGCACGATTTCAAATTCATGAGAAAAAGGATTTTAAGAAATTATTTTTTGAAATAATTATGATGTCGATTGACTGTTGATTACTCATGAAAATAATTGTTTATCCTCTGGTTTCTGAATTTATCATCATGATATTTATTTTGAGTGTTAACACGGCTTAAATTCAAAATTCAAAAGAATGATGTTTTGAAATTTTTGGTGCACATCTCATGGTTTGATTCAACAAGTGAATATTGAGTGAAATTTAAATTCAGATGCAGATTATACTGGTAATATAGTTGATAGAAAAATTATTAGTGTAACGTGATTAATTTGTGAAACATTTATTTACTGCATCGTTCTTTTTTTTAAAAGAAAATATATGCATATTTTTTCACTTGAAATAGCAGAAAATTTTCTTATAAAACTCCCCTCAAGAAATCATGTTTGACCATATTTACAGCTTAATTATTTTTGAAAAATTGATTTTATAATTTTTAATTTGATTTTAAATGACAAGTTTGACTAATCTGACTCCCTTTGATTATCGAAAAGATAAATAGTGATTGAAAAAGAGATAAGTGTTGATATTTATCATATATTATAACTCGAGAAAGTATAATTAAAAATTTCTTTAGAATTTCATAACAAGAGTTATAAAAACTTTTTTGTTAGATAATAATTCCATGACCATTTCTATTTCTATCATCTTTCTATCGAACATCACTCATCAAAATCATATTTAATATGTAAATTTGTGGTAGTTTACAAAGGAAATCATTTGTTCTTCAATATCTTTAAATTGGTGAAGGAAATTATTTGTGCTTCAATTTCTTATATTCAGCAATTAAAAATAAATTTCCAAAGTATTCACTCTCATTTAAAAGTCCTCACGGTCATGCATGGGTGAATTACTTGGATTTTTGATTATGTGCTTCCATGCTCATTTAAAAGTCCTCACGGTTATGCATGTATGGAACGCATATTAAAAATAATTGATTTAATAGACAAGTTGATTCTAATCCCATTTAAAAGTCCTCACGGTCATGCGTGGTTAGAAGATACTTGATTTCATTTTTTAAATTAAATTGGAATACTACTAATCTCATTTAAAAGTCCTAACGGTTATGCATGGTTAGTAGATATTCAAATTTCCAGAAATAAATATACCACAAATAGACATATCTATATGAATTTTTGATGATTCTATCTCCATCACTTCTGAAAGTGGAATATGCGTTTGACAAGGGTAATTATGATTTTTGTTTGAGTTTTATTGAAATTTGATATTTATATTTAATTGAGTTAAATGTTTGATTCATGTCTATCACTTCATCCCTATTTTTATAACACTGTTATTCTTTTGCTGATAACAAAAGGGGGAGAGAAAAGTTAAGATTTTGTCAAATAGAATCAAGCAAAGGTCAAATAACTTTCAATTTGCATATAGGCTCATTTACATATTTTTATTTGTATGCATATATGTAGGGGGAGCCATATATGTAGGGGGAGTATCACATATAAAGGAAGCATTCAAATAGGGGGAGCAAATGAAATTATCAAATACATTTAATATGTTCAAAATCTTAAATATATGTTTGTTATCATCAAAAGGGGGAGATTGTTGAATATGCGCTTTGCGCTATATGATTTTTGTTTGATGATAATAAACATATATACATTCATATAAATGTATTTGGTAATGTACTATTTTATTTTTCATAGTTTAAATAAATATTTGTTGAATAAAATTAAATTTCACAGAATTTGAATTTAAATTCAAACAAAACAAGTTAAACAGATTTTGAATTCAAACAGAAATTTTATTCAAACAAATATTTTGTATAGTATGTATTTGGTTAAATAAATATCTGTTGAATAAAATAAATTACACAGAATTTGAATTTGAATTCAAACAGAACAAGTTACACAGTTTTTGAATTCAAACGAATATTTTATTCAAACGAATATTTATTACAAACTTGAATAGTACAAATTCATGCTCTCACTATACATATACATTTCTGATTACATCACGATTACATCACAAATATTTTTACATTGATAACCTCACTACATATCACTCACACTCGTATTTTTGTCTTCAACTGCATTCCGGTTTGAATCCAGCATCTGAGCAATCTGCAAAAATATAAACTAACGCAGTAAAATTGAAAAAGAAATATTTTTGCAATTCAAAAATAAAATATGGTTTTTGAAAATAATATTTGCCTCAGTTATTTGGGTTGTTCGTCATCATTTAAATTTGAATTCATCATACACGAACAACTTGTGACATACACAGTATATTACTGTATATGCCACAAGGCCGTGCACGCCGATATATACACTTGATTGATTTACAGGGACAGGTAAGCACAGGTCAAACCCAAATGCAAAACGAGTTCAACTCACGAGCAATATATTTAAAATCACGACACGAGCACAAGGTCAAACCCGAGCTGTAAAACTGGGTTCAACACAAGGCAGTCATGAAGTATGCAAAGAGCTTGAGCATGAGATATTGCAACTACAGTAATGCATCAGTGACCAAACACTACAAACTGCAACATGGCGAAGATTACAAGAACATGACAGCAAACAGGAAGTGCAATTCCAAGTGAAGAACCAGACTCAAGTTAGTGCACAGTGCATATATGATGCATACAAGTTCAGGCCACAACATGTCAATGCAAGCACAGCCACAAACATGCCACAAGACTATAAGCAGTGCCACAAAACCAGGCAATGTGTACACAAAGACAACAGCCAGTTCAGATGCAACATTGAAAACAAGCTGCATGAATACAACATGAAGTACAACCACAAGTTCACAAGTGCAGCATCACCAAAGACTCAACAGGGAAAATGGAACCAGACACAACAGTGAAAGTGCAGACCAAGACTCATGGAATAGACCCAACAACTAGTACAAAGCATGCACATAAACAACATGACATGAACAATGCAACTGATCAAAGCTCGGCCAACATAATGCAACTATGTTCAGGGGAGCAACATGAATGCAACAAAGACCAGCTACAGAAATGCATGCAAGTGTCAAAGTACAGGTGCAAGTGTACATAAGAGAAGTACAAAATGACCAAACAGCAATGCAAGTACAAAGAAGACAGTGGCAGCAGTTCAGATGACAATGAACTAAAGTGAAGATCACAAAAACTTCAAGACAGTGATTCAATCAGACTCAACTACAAAGATGCAAGCACACTCAAACCAGAAGCATGCTCGAAGCAAAAATCCAAACCAGGTTCAAATTACACAAGTTCCAGAAAGATAATGCATGTACAAGACACAGTGCACCACTGAACCATCAAAGATATGCACAGGCAAAGACTTAGCAGTGGCACAAGACCACCAAGCAAAACCAGTAATAATATAGATGCAAGTAAATGCAACAAATATATACATACATAGGTGTATGTATACACATGGCAGTCAAAGACATAATGACAGAAGTTTTGAATCAAAAATGAAGACCATAAGTGAAGTAAACAATAATGTCGAGCTCACTGCAACTCAAGGAAATAGTCGACCAACAGTATCAAGCTCATGTATGCAACAGTTGCAACATGGATATCACATGAAATTCGAACAAACATGACAGCAGACCAGTGTCAAAAATCAAGTGATCAACACAGCAATGAACAGATCGAATGATCACTGCTCGAGGCAATATGAACACAGTGACACAGTACCAAAAATCAGATGAACAAGATCACTCATGAAAACCAACAAGCAAATATGCCAACAACTAATGCATCAGTACAGGAAGCAAGCAAGATCAACACAGCTACAATGGATCAGTGAATCAAATTCAAAGCAAGTATCAAAACCAGGTTGAACAACTACAAGTACAGATTCAAGGCCAGAATGATCAATGAATGCAACTGCAGGAAGTCAACAAGAGAATTCATGAATGTATATTGAAAGTAAAAATTCAAGTGCGTATGCAGTATTGACAAAGTCAAAAATCAACACCGTGATGAGCACGGCAATTCAATGCCGCAATTCAAAACCGTGAATGTCAAGCAATCGAAGTATATACGTTTATGAACAATTCAATACAATCTCAATCATCAATACAAAATCAAGCGGCCAGAGCAATATCAGTTGACGAATTCAGGTAAAAAATATATGACGAAAATCTAGGTATTCGACTCCTATAAAAACCCACAAATCATCATCGGCATATCCATCGAATTCCAGAAAGCACAAAATCAGTAAAAGCAAAAGCATTACATACCGAGCAAGAAAGGAATTTGATCAACGAGCAAGCCGAGCAACGCAATCTCAAAGTCAACAATCGATCATCAGAAATCGAGCACAAGCAAGAGCTGAAACCCCCAATTTGGATCGCAAGCCCTAACTGGATCAAAAGGGAACGAAGCCCTAACTGGAACGAAGCCGCCATTATTTCTCACGAACAAATAAAAAGAGGATCGGGTGAAATAAGGAAGTGGGCCGGTTCTTAAAAATAAAAAGGGGGTTTTGTTTTTGTTTAAGGCTTTTATTAATATTGTTTTAGGGTTATTGATTTATTGTTTTTTATTTTACGAACCAAAAAGTTAGTAAATCACCACCTAGGTTAGGTAGTGTCAGATTGTCTATTTTGAATTAGTTCAGTGAGCAGAGCGTGCGAGTTTGCAAAGCTCTATAGGCGGGAGCAGTGTTTGCAAGTGAGCGAAACTCTATAGGCGGGAGCAGGGTGTGCGAGTCTAGTAGAGTGTTTGTGAGCGGGAGCAAAAGGGTCTGCAAGTCTAGTAGAGTTGTTGTAAGCGTGATACTGTTTAATTCTAATAGAAATCTGTGAATGCAGCAGTAGGCAGGGGTTGCCGAAGCTGGGTAAATTTTGTGTGTGATTTATTTTTCAGCATATTTATTTCTGAAGTTTATTTCTGTGTTTAAATCGAGAAAATTTGCTATAACCCTATTCACCCCCCCCCCTCTAGGGTTAATCTAGATCCTACATAGACTTGACCGGAATAAAATGAGCGGACTTGGTCAGTCTATCCACAATAACCCAGATACTCTCATTGCCCTTCCGAGTCTTCGGTAAACCATTGATGAAATCCATGGAAACCTGTTCCCACTTCCAATTAGGAATCTCAAGGGGCTGCAACAAACCAGGGGTCTTCTGGTGATCGGCTTTGACTTGCTGACAAGTCGCACACCGACTAACAAAGATAGAATATCCATCTTCATCCCCTTCCACCAATAAAGCTTCTTCATATCCTGATACATCTTCGACACACCAGGATGAATAGAAAGTCTGGATCGATGGTTCTCCTAAAGCAACTCCTGCCTCAAACTATCAACCTTCGGAACAAAAATCCTGCCATTAATCCTCAATATCCCTCTATCATCAATCTGAGCTCCACTACTACCACCAACTCTGCTATGAACACTCTCCTTCATCAATCTAAGCATCTCATCCTGCTTAGCCATAATCCGATCCAGAAGAGGAGAAGAAGAAACAACAAGCTGACACAACAAAGCCTTCTTCCGACTCAGAGCATCGGCCATAGCATTAGCTTTACCGGGAGTATAGTTAATGTCGAGGTTGTAAGAAGCCAGAAACTCAAGCCAACGAACTTGCCTCTGATTCAGATCCTTCTGGGAGAAGATATATCTCAAAGACTGATGATCTGTGAAAAGCTCAAACTTGGTTCCAAGAAGATGATGCCTCCAAAGTTTCAAAGCAAAGACAATAGTAAGTAACTCTAAATCATAAGCAGCATAATTTGCTTCGTGGGTTTTCAACTGACGGCTGGCATAGGCAATGACCCTACCATCCTACATGAGAACAACACCTAAACCCTCACGACTAGCATCAGTATAAACTGTAAATCCCTCACTTCCATTCGGAACAGTAAGAACTGGTGCGGAAGTTAGCTTGCTCTTCAAATCACTGAATGTAGCCTTACACTGATCACTCCAGACAAATCTGGCATTCTTCCGAGTCAAAGCTGTGAGAGGTGCAGCAATCCGAGCAAAATTCTCAATGAATCTCCGGTAATAACCGGTAAGGCCCAGAAAACTATGAATATTAAATGGAGTCTTTGGAGTTTCCCAATCCTGGAATAGAATCAGGAGAAAATAAGGACAACAGGAAAAATAGAATTATTAAAATGATAGAGAAAGAGAAGAAAGAAAGACTTACATTGATCGTAGTGATCTTGACTGGATCAATAGAAACTCCATTGCTAGAAACAATATGCCCGAGATAACGGACTTCATCCTTCCAGAAATGGCATTTGGAAAATTTAGCCTTTAACTGATGATTTCTGAGAGTCTCAAGAACATATTTCAAATGCGACTTATGCTCATCCTTAGTCTTAGAGAAGACAAGGATATCATCAACAAAGACTAGCACAAATTTATTAAGCACATCACGAAAAACACGATTCATCAAATCAACAAAGAAAGCAGGAGCATTAGTCAAACCAAAAGACATGACTAACCATTCATAAAATCCATTCTCAGTGCGGAAAGCAGTCTTGGGAATGCTATCCTCAGCAACCCTGAGCTGATGAAAACCTATGGCAAGGTCAAGCTGAGAGAAAATAGTGGCACCGTGAAGCTGATCAAACATATCGTTGATACGAGGCATAGGATATCTGTTTTTCATAGTGAGCTTGTTCAGCTCCCTATAATCAACACACATCCGAAGAGAACCATCAGATTTGGTGACAAAAACCACCGCAGCTCCCCATTCAGAAAAACTAGGCCTAATCAGACCTTTGGAAGATAAGTCTTCAATTTGCTTTCCCATCTCAACCTTCTCGCGGGGTGCCATTCTTCTAGGAGGAAGAACAATAGGTGGAGCACCAGGTATAAGATCAATCCGAAAGTCAATTTCCCGCTTAGGAGGTAAAGAAGTGACTTCACCAAATACATCGGGATATAGTCTAACCACAGGAGTAGAATCAAGATCACTGGGAGAAGAATCCAAAGAATAAATAAAGTTGCCAGCAAAATCATGAGGCATGCGGCACTGAATAATCAAGGCATTCCCATGATCATCAAAGAGACGAACAGACCGGGCTTTACAAGAGATATGAGCATCATGATTCACTAACCAATCCTGACCAAGCAATAAATCAAAGGCATCGAAGCCCAAAATATAAAAATCACCACTAAAGCAATGATAGGAATGGAGAAGTTTCACCTCTCGACAAATCCAGTTAAGGTTAGCAGGACCCCCAATAGGATTTGAAACACATAACGGAACAGAAGTATACTCAGGAGAAAGGAGATGCTCAAACTTATCACACAAATCAACAGAAATAAAACTATGTGAAGCACCAGTATCAAACAACACACGAACAGGATGATGAAATAAAGTAAATGAACCCTGGAGTGTACCTTGGTCATCACTAGGAGCAGAAGCAGGTGGAGGAACTGGAGATGAGGCAGAAGTGACAGCAAATAACCAGAAGGAGTACCCCTCTGCTGGGGAGGGCAATCCTTCTTAAAATGACCGGGCTGGAGACAGATATGGCAGAGATCACGTCTAACCGACTGAACAGGTGGAGGAACAGCAGCACCAGATAAAGTAGGACAGCTATTGGCATAGTGCCCTCTCTGGTCACACCTAAAGCAAGTTATCGAGGAGAGATCAACCGGTTGCCTCTGAGCAGGAGCAGATGATGAAGATCCCAAACCAGGACGCTTCTGCCAATTCTTCTTTTGCTGCTGGAAATTTGGCTTACGCTTCTTGGAAACTGCAGAGGAAGACTGAGCACCAGAAACAGCGGGACCTTTGGATGTGGGATTCTTATAGAGAATAGCCAAATCCATGAGCTGGGTGAAAGAAATATGAACATGAGAAATAAGGCGACTATAATACTCTGGACGAGCACCAGCAATGAATTTTTCATTCTTCTTAAGAGGAGTGTCAATAAGGCTAGGACCGAATTTGGAAAGTTCATTGAACTTCCTCTCATACTCAGCAAAAGGCATGGTACCGTGCTTCAAATCCATAAACTCATGATAAAGCTGAGATTTTCCGGCTTCTGGCATCCATTTTGCCACAAAAGCCTCCCTGGAAAAGAGATATAGAAAAAAAAATTAAGATAGATTCAAAGGAAGGAAAAAATATAGGAACAAAATTAAGATAACACAAAGGATACCTAAACTGCTCCCAAGTGAGATCAGCCTCAACGGTGTTAGCCGTAACGGACTCCCGCCAATCTAAAGCAGAATCATGCAACTGCCAGGCTGCTAGCTAACGCTTCTGAGCATCAGTAATGTCAAGACCAGTAAATATCCTTTCAAGACTCCGCGACCACTGCTGAGCCTCAATAATAGTCTCTGAACTGGTGAATGGGGTTCCACCTAGTTAAGAGAATTCCTTACAAAGAACGGTGAACCTGACTGGAGCAACAGGTTGAGGAGCTGGGGCAATACCACGACCCTTACCTCTATCATTTCCTCGATTCATCCTGAAAAATATCAAGAATGAATTTAGGACAAGAATAAATACAAGCCAAAGATAAATTAAGATAAGGCAAGATAATACACTTGGATGAATATCTTAAAGAAAGAAAAATCCTATCAAGGTAGATACGAAAGAAAGGAAAGTTAGAAAACATTTGAAAATCCTTTAAAAGCAAGAAAATTTATATATCAAAATAATCTTTGAAAATCTTTTGAAAACATTTTGAAAAATCATTTTATACTTTGAAAATACGTCTCTCACAAAAATATGATTCTGAGATTGATTTCACTCATTCTAGGGTAGAAATACCCCATCTTTAATGAGTTTTTGCTCCGCAGAGGCAATGGTTGCCAAAACCAAAGCTCTGATACCAACTGTAACAACCCCCAATTTCGTACCATTCAAATCGACAATAATCCACACATGTCAGACTTGAATGATGCGAAATAACAGATTGTAAATAAATTTGGAGCAAATAAAATCAAGTATACAGAATCACAGACACAGAACAAACAGAATAACTCGCAACGGAATATAAAATAACATAGTAGTTCATGAAGCTACTATAACAGAGTCTCAAACCAAATACATAATACAGTCTGAAAACAACATAATAGAAATCCCAAATACATAGAAGTTCACTAATACATGAGATAAACTAGAACAGCTGAAACAGAAGTAGATAAATATGTGGATAAGCAGAAACTCCAGTGAAAGACCAGCTCCAGGAAGAGAATCCAAAGTTATGAATACTCAGGCTGACCCGAGCGTAAAGCAAAACACAAAACACTCGTGTCAGGACAATATATACTTATATAATGTAAACCAACTCAAGTGAACTGTAATAAAGATACAAGTAACTTAAAGGATACCTGGGACTGTCCATCCTCTAAGGATCCGTTAAACTATTTACTATATAGTAGTATTTCGCTATTATAATAATGTCTACAGTAAAATAAACGTACTTTTAAATAGCGTTCTGGGCTACCCGTATCACCCTTCACACATAATAGTCCCAATAGTCCATCCAATATCATGTCATCTCCACTCCGGGTGACTGTCAGAGGATACCACACGGGCTACGGGAGAAAAACAAACTTGTAGTAAAGGCTCGGTATGATAGGTGACACGGCACACAAGGCAATGCCAGGGTAGATATACCAATTAAGCACACGGACTGGTGGTAACGCAGCAGCCACATACGCCCACCCTGAACAACACTCCAAAATCAAGGGGTGCACCCAAACAATCACAACAGTAATAGAATGGTATCGAAGAAGTGTGTTCAGCCAGAGGTGCTACCTCCTTTGGCCCGAGATCGCTCCTGTTTTAGCCACCTTATACTAACTCACGGGAGTTAGGTCCACGAAATGTACCTTAGGAACGTCGTCACCATCCTACTTTATTCTGGAATCTTCACCGCGTACACAGTTGTTAAAGTGGTTTTCGTATCGACAGAGAGTATGTCCATATCCGATCCTAGACTCTTTAACAACCAATCGTTATTATAACCCATAGTTATAATTTAAAAATGGTATTTATTTTTCAAAAATCAAATATCATTTCAAATCCATTTCAAAATATCAAACTTATCATTTCATTTGAAAACATATTCATTTTATTCAATTTAAAAATACCATTTTAATTCACATTTCAAAATAGTTCAATTCCAAACAAATTACTTTATTTAAATCATTTAAAAATGAAGTTATTACATAAAAATTAAATTATTAAATTTCCAAAATTTTCAACTTTCAAAGTTCATTTATTCACTTAAATTTTGTCAAAACTGTGAAAATTCAACTTTCGCAGCATTTGAAAAATGCTACATAAAGTTATATATTGTAAATAAATTTGGAGCAAATAAAATCAAATATAAAGAATCACAGACACAGAACAAACAGAATAACTCGTAGCGGAATATAAAATAACATAGTAGTTCATGAAGCTACTATAACAGAGTCTCAAACCAAATACATAATACAGTCTGAAAACAACATAATAGTAATCCCAAACACATAGAAGTTCACTAATACATGAGATAAACTAGAACAGCTGAAATAGAAGTAGATAAATATGTAGATAAGCAGAAACTCCAATGAAAGAACATGTCCAGGAAGAGAATCCAAAGCTGTGGATACTCAAGCTGACCCGAGCGTAAAGCAAAACACAAAACACTCGAGTCAGGACAATATATACTTATATAATGTAAACCAACTCAAGTGAACTGTAATAAAGATACAAGTAACTTAAAGGATGCCTGGGACCGCCCATCCTCTAAGGATCCGTTAAACTATTTACTATATAGTAGTATTTCGCTATTATAATAATGTCTACAGTAAAATAAACATACTTTTAAATAGCGTTCCGGGCTACCCATATCACCCTTCACACATAATAGTCCCAGTAGTCCATCCAATATCATGTCATCTCCACTCCGAGTGACTGTTAGAGGATACCACATGGGCTACGGGAGAAAAACAAACTCGTAGTAAAGGCTCGGTATGGTAGGTGACATGGCACACAAGGCAATGCCAGGGTAGATATACCAATTACGCACACGGGCTGGTGGTAACGCAGCAGCCACATACGCCCATCCTGAACAACACTCCAAAATCAAGGGGTGCACCCAAACAATCACAACAATAATAGAATGGTATCGAAGAAGTGTGTTCAGCCAGAGGTGCTACCTCCTTTGGCCCGAGATCGCTCCTGTTTTAGCCACCTTATGCTAACTCACGGGAGTTAGGTCCACGAAATGTACCTTAGGAACGTCGTCACCATCCTACTTCATTCTGAAATCTCTACCGCGTACACAGTTGTTAAAGTGGTTTTCAGCATCGACAGAGAGTATGTCCATATCCGATCCCGGACTCTTTAACAACCAATCGTTATTATAACCATAGTTATAATTTAAAAATGGTATTTATTTTTCAAAAATCAAATATCATTTCAAATCCATTTCAAAATATCAAACTTATCATTTCATTTGAAAACATATTCATTTTATTCAATTTAAAAATACCATTTTAATTCACATTTCAAAATAGTTCAATTTCAACAAATTACTTCATTTAAATCATTTAAAAATGCAGTTATTACATAAAAATTAAATTATTAAATTTCCAAAATTTTCAACTTTCAAAGTTCATTTATTCACTTAAATTTTATTAAAACAGTGAAAATTCAACTTTCGCAGCATTTGGAAAATGCTACAGAAAGTTATATTCAAAACAGTTCAATTTAACAAAAGACAGCATTTAAAATGCTGTAATAGAGTTACATTAGTTTCAAAGCAAATTTAGTTTAATCCAACAATTATAGCATTTATAAGATGCTATAATAGCCATTAATTCAATTTAGCTATTTAGTTCACTTATCAACTACAGCATTTACAAATGTTGTGTTATCATTTACATTATAAATAATAGCATTTCAAAAATGCAGTTAATTAACTTCAAATTTTCAATATAGTTTCACAACAATTATATTTTTCTTTAAATCACTTTTAACTTATAAAATCGCTCACTTTTACTTTTATAAACACCATGTAATTTTCCTTAATTTCATGATATCATAAAGTTAAATTTCCATTTAAAAATTCATATTTAACACTAATTCACTTATTAAATTGCAATGTTCAATTTTAAATTCCTTACATTAAATTTCAACCTAACACTTAAGTTCAAATTCTCAAATATAACTTAGTTTTATTTTTATTTACTTAACTAAAAATTCACTTTTAAGTCAATTCCATGAATTTCCAATTTTAGTTATATTTCAAAATTTCAACTTAAATATTCATTCATTTCACATTTCAACTTTATTAAAAATCATTAATATGATATAAAATCACTTTAAATTCATTTAAATTCAAATTATCATAAATTTATCATGATTTCATATTCAACTTAATTTCCAATTATAATTAAATCAAATTTTCCAAAATAACTTACATTCAAAATTTTCTAACTTTTTCATTAATTTATTTCACTTATAATTATTCAGAAAATTAATAATATTTTACAAAAATCATTTTTAATTAGATTTAAATCAAAATATTTTAATATTTACATTTCTAAAATAATTTTAAATTTTTTAGAAAAACATATATTAACTACGGGTCTGTATATAATTTTCTACACTAGGAAAAGTGATACGGGTAATATATCATTTCAACCCGTAATTTACAAAGAAAATCCGGGTTTTATCATTTTGAACCCGCAGTTCCAAGTAAATGAAATAAATTGAAAATCATTCGGGCCTATCATTTCAGCCCATAACGATTTTCCCTTATTCTAAAGTCCGTTCGGGTATGTATCATTTCAGCCCATAGTGATTCTAATCTAAAGGGAACTTGCAGTGTGATTAACTGATAAAATAACAAACAACAATAATATAACAGTAACATATGATATAACAGGTGTTTAATCATGTGTGAACATCATATAATAGTGACATAGCAAATAAAATACGGTGATGCAGTTTACATATTCACAAGCGATCAATTTACTATTCATATAAGTATAAAACTGTCTGGTGAGAATAACTCACCGGTTTGAGCTGATGACCCAACAAAAAATTGCACAAATGGGATCTACACAAGCACAAAAGCACGATACAGATTCGAATGGAGGAGCCAAGTGTCAAATTCCTTGGATACATATCAAACAAAATCGATATAACATCGATAAGTTTCAAATCAACTACGATCAAAACTACACTAGAATGGACTGCACGGAATCTAATATAAATGCTTGCACTTGCTTTTAACCTTTACTAGGATCAGCCATAAGGGGAAATAAAACATAATTGCAGGTGTTTGGGCCTGTTTTGGGTGAGTATGGGTTCGTCCTACATGTTGGAATGATGGTGTAAAGGTGGGTGAAGGCAAGAACACAAAATCATGCATACACATGGGTTTTGGGCCATGAATTGGGCTTGGCCAAGGCCCTAGGTGTCACGGCCAGAGGAGTGGGGTCCACTGTGGTGGTGTGGCCGTAGGTGCTAGAGGTGGTGGTGGTGTAGTAGGTGGCGGCTAGGGGGGTGGTGAGGTGATGGAATGAGAGTGGTGCTCGGTTAGGCAAGTATGAAGGGTGTTTTGAAACTTTTGTGGATATGCATCACCAAGGGGGTTCATGGCTTGGGTGGCTGGTGAGGAGGAGGTGCTGGTGGTTTGTCATCAGGTGGTGGAGGCGGCTAGGCAGCAAGGTGGCATGGTCGAACCTACATGAGGTGAAGCAAGTGCAAAATCAAACTAGAAAAATCAACATAAGTGAAAAAAGAAGAAAAAAGGAAATAGAATTTTACCAAACTTCTCAAGCAAGAGGAGGCCGAAATTTTTTTGTTCAAGAAGGAGGCAAAAGATACGTGAAATGAAAAATGAAGTGGTCGGCTGAAGATGTGGAGAGTTATGGCAAAAGAAATGAAGAGTTGTGTGGAAATGAAGAGGTGGAATTCAAAAGGGCAAAAGGCAATTCAAAAGTCAAAAACTCTTCGTATTTCTTTATTTTATTTATATAACTTTATATTTCTGGTAGTAATAATAATACCAGATAAAATTTAGAAATTTTGTCAAAATATAAAAATATATATAATATTTATCAATTATGTAAAGTTAAATTAAGGAAAATAGCTAAAAATAGTGAACTAGACTAGAAAATTTGAAATTAAATAGAATAATTTTTAGAAAATTCATATGAGCTTGTAAAGTATTTTTAAACATAAATAATAACATAAAATAAAAATACATTCACAAAATAAATATTTAAAATTTAATTTAAATATAATTTTTAATGAAGAAAATAGCAGAAAATAGGAAAACAACCCTTAAAAATAGGAAATAAATACAGTAAATTTTGGAAAAATTCTATTATAATTTTAAAAATATTTAGAGATGAAATTTAACAAATAAAACAAATCTAAAATAAACTAAAGAAATTTATAGTCAAAAATCTAGGGTTGTTACACTAAGGTTCGATAGTCTCATAATGCTTTCTATATATGATGTCGCGAATTTTGACCTACATTTAAAACATGACCAGATATCGTAAAGTCGCTGAATTAGGATAATTGGTGAAATTGTAATAAGGTATATCGATGTGACGATCTTATATGTAGAAGACCCAGTAACCGTCCTACCGTAACTTGCAATCGTGGCTAGAATGTAGGGAGTTACCAACGCGTCTCTAAGTAGGCTAGGATAAATCCTCAACAACCACTAGTACGCCACCATAACGAATGGAAAATGGGTTGATAATATTAATTACGGCAACTCTTGTTATATCACTTGTGGTAGGAGGAGTGTAAAACTGATGCCAAAGGGAAATACAATGATAACAGTAATAATGATATGACTAACTCTCCACCAGTTATGATTTGCAGCTTCTTGCTAAGAAATATATGAATATACCAACAACCATGGTGCATATGGATATGGATCAAATGGAACTATGTCATAACCAAGGCGAGCATCCAACAATGCTTAACGACATACCACGAACAATCACCCAATGGTGGAGATAATATAAGTGGAAATCGCCTTAAGGGTAAGAACACGTCATGTTATGAGGCTGGGTAAGTCATGAATGAGGAGCCATCATATGATTACTTAATGCCATGCATGAGTACTATGGATCTTTATCTAGTTACATACAACAACATAAGCATAATGCAAATCTCTTTCAATCGGTCTATGTTGGCTCTTATGGGACTATGCACAAATCTGAGGATATAATAGTACAATAGAGTGTGATAAATTATGAGTGTACTCATAGTACCAATATTATAGTAACTTCCAAAAAACCACTCAAAGATGCCCTTCTCTAACTAACAGCACGCTGAAGATCTAAAGATCAATATAAATATGATCTAAGTAGTTAATATCGTTTCAGTAACGTGTCAGTTAAGCACCGATATGCGATATTTAAAAATATTGGGATAGTATCAGTAAAATATTGAACATGTGTATAAAAAATTATAAATGTCATTGAACAATTTTATAACAATACATATATTCATATCTTAGAGATTAAGAATTATAATATTAAATTACTATGGAAGAATGATTGCATTAAGTCGTGGAGTTTATAGGTTACAACCTATCAACTAGGGTATTCCACTAAACACAAAAAAATTCATAAAGAACGAAGAAAACTATATATAATTTAAATCTTTAATAAAATCTTCACTTTTGTATCATCATATACATTTATTCAAACATTTGAATCATCTATAACAACTTTTGAATTTGTTTGTATTCATATATCTTCATGTTGTTTTGCTTCTAGTCATTAGTGCATGATATGGGTAAAAACACAAAGATGGTTTTATAAGTTAACTTTTTATTTTAGAAATAATAAATAGAGAAAAGCAATCAAAAAGAGAAGCATATATTTTATAACGGTAGTGTTCGGACAAAATAGAACACATCAAATAAAGAAATAAGCAAAGTCCACTTTATTATAAGACTTAACAGTGAAGATAAAAAGAAATATGGTCCAAATCGAAAAATAATGCACTTAGGTTTCTATTGGGGTCTACGTGTTGTAGTATACTGTCTACCAGAAACAAACTTTAAAAATGTTAAAAGTTTATTTGTCAGTTTTCTATTTCCGATATTTAAAATAATGGCCGATTTTCATTAAAAATATCAAATATTTTATCTTGTATATCAAATAATCAGGTGACATATATATTGCTAACAATATTTTTAGAGGTATTTTAAGAAAAATCAATTAAATAGCAATACATTCTAAGTTAATATTATAACATAGTAAATGAAACGACGGTCCTTCAACTCAAAGAATTAGAAAATTATCAAAACTGATAGAAACTAAAAGTGCAGAACACGAAGCTAAGCTTTCTTATGAATAACACTTCGAGAGTTGTATTCGATCAACAATGCATATGAAAATTATCGAACTAAACAGAGGAATATGGTCTGCAACTTTGTGAGAACAAATCTTCGGTAGCGTATCCATTATTGGCATTTAGTTTGCCTAACACCATCACGCGTTGTCATCTTTAACCTTCTTATGTGTTCATGCAACAAGAATTCCTTTTTTTTCTTTCCTCCGCGGGTGCGGCGCAGTGGAAAGGAGGTTTGGGTTTTGGTAAAAAGATCCAGGTTCGATTCCTACCATGCTCTTCCATATCCTATATAAATTTACCCGAGAGTATGGAAGCTTGGATCAGCAGACGGTTTTACTAGACCCTACTCAGGAGTTTACCGGCCTGCCGGGTTCTCCTGGGTTTTCACAAAAAAAAGAATTCCTGTTTTTTATACAATTAATCATTTTCATAAAAACACAAAGCTCGGTTTATACGAATTCCCATCGTGCGGTGATTAGGTAAGGTTAATTTATCTTCAAACTAATCATCAATTGAATTTCTTTTGACCACGCTTTATAATTTTCAAATTTGGTTGCTCTTAGATTGCTAAACTAGGAACGTACAATATGTATACATATAAGTAAAATGGTAAATAAATGCATTACAGTTGTGATATTATTGTGAAGAGGTTTGAAAATGTAAATAGAGAATAAAAATCAAATGAAAACTTTGAGAACCCATCGAATGTTAAATAGCAACCCCATGCAAACCCTCGCTCCTCATGCAACAGTCGATTTCCAAACTTTCCACCTCCTTCGCTTGCTGAATCGTGTTTGAATTCATCCACAAGTTCCAAAACCTTGCAGCTATTTATTACTCCATCAACATAGGGACCAATTCCTCCTGCCATGGTTTTGGAACCTGTTGATAAATTCAAATTGAGAATAAAATCATATTTGAATTTGTCCACTTGTAAGTATGGTTCCGTTCTTCAATATAGGGACCAATTCCTTTTTCCCCGAATTGTTTTAGCAATTTCAGTGAAATCCCCGAATTAGTCAAATTTTATATCGATTGGCATTAACCGATATAGTGTTTATGCCATCAATCCAAAAATGGAAAAATCAAGAAGGGATCAATGATATGAATCATCTGCATGTGACCAAGCAACTCTAAATCAACCTCCAGTTGATCGAGCATCAACCTATGTTGTCGATCACCCACACTTTGGATATTGATGATGATGGATGCTATCAGGGGGAAAGGAAAAAGAGTTGGGCAAGATGGATGTAAGGAGCGTTGACAACACTATATGATTAATTTGAGTAGATCCAGTCGGACCGGATAAATTTAATGAAGTGATGAAGCCCCAGAAAGTAGCTGATGCATTGGTGCTAAAGAAGATAGCAGAATGAATGCCAAAAAATTTTTACTAAGTACTACAAGTAATTATATGACCACTGATTGATACCAATCCATTGGTCAAACGGTACCGATCCATAAACTAAAGGTATAAAGGGAAATTCTCGCTTACCTTCAACCAAAATAATTCTAGTAATAAATGGAGCTCGAAGATTTATGGACATTGACTTACTTATAGGTTGATGAAATCTTCGTTGGAAATGATGAGTTTTCAAAACTGCGGATTTCGTGATTTATATCTATTGAGAAGAAACGACTCAACAATTGTCTGGAAAAAGGATATTTTGGAAAACACGACTTTCCATAAAAGTAGTTTGGGTAATGAAAGTGTTTGCTCTAACATGATTTGATCGTTACCTTTGATCAAAGCATTTTTATATTCACAGAAGCATTCTTTGAGGGGCAAGTGTTATCGATAATATTTTACAAATGAGGTTCGACGATATTGGACATTAAAATGATTAAGAAATGGATGATAGACTCAAGAACGATCGAGTACGAAGCATAGCAAGAAAGAAAAAGGAGAAATTTGCCCAAGCCTATGGTACCGATCCATGGATAGGTCGGTATCGATCCATTAAATTTCCCTAAAATTCATCACTCTCAGTAAAATTGTCTAAGAACCTGGCTTGAAAGCATCAAGTAAAAACTAATACTTTAAGTAATCAAATTTTTACCAAAGAATTAAAGAAAGAACAAAAAAATCCACATGGATTGGTACCGATTCATGGACTTGGTCATTTCTGACGTATCCTTCCTCCTATTATCTTGGATCTTGATCTATGATGTTCTCTAATGAACTAACGGAGATAATTAATGACACCAAATTGCAATAACATCCTAATACAACTATGAATAATGGTATACATGCAACAAAAAAAGGATACTACCAGTTTTCTATTTCATTTCTAAAGGGATTGTCAAACATCTTCAAAATAGCAATAAAACATCTCCAAAGTGGAGATAGGCATTGTCGAACCACTATAAATTGTGAGTCGTTCTTTTCCTTTCTTATTCATCTTATTATGCATACTTTCATTGATTTCTATTGGATTGATCTGAATTGCTGAATTATAACTACCATAATTCGCGAAGCGATGACTAGAATCGTGTATAAATCATAGCTAATAATTACATCTAAAATCATTGGCTCTACGTAGTCTTTAGGTAGTGTTAGACCAATTTTTTGGCTAAAACTATATAGACAAAATATAGATGCAAATAAACTTCGTAGACGACCCTCTGGATCTTGTTTAATATACAACATTTGTTTTAAACTCAAAAGAACCACAACAATTGTTCTTTCTTTTACCAATATATGTTCTAATTTCCAGTGGCCAAAATTAATAGGTTTCTAATTAACTATATTATATGAAAAATCCATTGAATTTAATTTCAAAAATTAAATTACCTTACAGTGTTATCGACGATCGTGCTGAGGAGTTGTTGTCTCTTTGGAAGAACATAAAATTTTGCCAGTTCCTTATGCGTCTTCCGGTTTTGATCTACATAGGCATCAAGGGTAAAAAATTCCAATACGATGCCCATTCGCCTTCTTTGTGACATGGTTGCGCCTTCATTAAGGTTTTAAATTTTTTATTTCGGTCAAGTTTCGTCTTAGAATTTTCACATGAGCTATTTCGTATCGGGGAGATCTCGGGTGAGATGAGTGTATCTGGGTGTGCATCTCGGAAATATACATCTTGGAAATATCTTGAAGTAACTTATGTGTCTAAAATTGATGTTTCAATGATTTATTTAATTATAATTTTTAAAGTAAAATAAAAATTGTAACATACTTGGATTTGTAAAAAGTTTAAAATTAATGTTTAGAGAAGAGGGTAGCTCGATTTGCTTAATTTATGTGGCAACGACCGAATAGTATCATCTTATTTGAACATAAAAAAGAAATGAAGTATTTTGTTACGACTCATCAAGACAAAAAGTAAAAAAATATTCAAGGAATTGGTAAATAGTAATTAGATTGAGTAGTCTCTTTTGAATCCATGTGAAAATAAAAACTATTATGTAAATGAAGAAAAGATATAATCGCGAGTGAGATCTCCCACATTTCGAATTAGATTTAATATTTCAGATAAGTTGAGTGTCAGAGGAGATATATATGAAGGATATTTGATGTCTCACTTCGCATAAACGTGAAAAGAAAATCTCGGGTGAGATATAGGAGATTTAAAACCATGTTAGTCACCTACTATATAACGTCTACTAGAGCTCAATGTAGCGTTATCTTCGCCTCCACCATCACCAAGCTCACTTTCAACCCGACTTTTGTCTCCTCTTACATATGAAGTTGATCTCCCATTACCTCATAAGCTAATCAAAATTCTCCTCATTTTAACAAAAAATCACTTATACCAAAACTGGAGATTAAGACGTAGTTTATGCAAAATCTTGAAAGTGAGTAATGGAGAAAACAAAATGTCGGGCAAGAAGAAGGTCGGGGAAGATTATACAAGATGATCCGTCATTTTGAATGCTAAATAATCTTGTGGCCTAGATTTTACAATCCGTAGTAAGGGAGTTGCAACTTGGACCACTGGTTGTTATCCAGCATCACACTTATGCTCTATTGTTTAGATGTATAATTTTGTGTTCGGATGGATAGATGTGTATAAGAGTATTCATTGATTTTTAAAGGGTAGTGGTTATTTTATTTGAGGGCGTACATTAACTGTAATATAAATAACAATGGACCTTACAATTAACTACACATACTTCTAAATTTTAATTAGCAAGTAACATACTTTATACATACAACAATTTCAAATTTGGGCCCCTCTACAGACCTGAGTCCCTAGGCCACCGCCTAAGTGGCTTATATTCTGGGTTGGGCCTAAGTGAGACACAATGGGCATGTGAAACATGATGAATCGGGGATAGAAGATTTTGAACTCGTTATGTACTAACATTCTATACGTCAATTGAATCGGTTCAATTCCTCTGTCCCATTTTACCTGTCCCTCAGTTCCAACTTCATCTCTGTTATTAATTTTTGTGTCATTATTTTGATGGTATGCTGACTCGATCAACAATTAAATTATGTGATGTGGAGCTGAGATTGAATTAGGCACATGGGGCAGTGAATATGAGGAATGATGGGTAAAAAAGTATTTATTGATTTTTAAAGGATATTGGATGTTTTAACGTTGAATGTGAGAGCGACGATAACTGAAAATATAACAATTTATTTTGATTATTGCATGAATGAGAATCTCAGACTCTGTCTTGTACAGCTCGAGGCCCAAGGCCAATTTTTTTGGGTACAATGGTATAAGGGAAAATGGAAAATATTTTTTTTTGAAAATGGCTACTGTGATGCTAAAGACATGACTCGAATCTGGGCTTGCAAGATGAATAACAGTGGACCTTACCACTGAACTTTACATGCTTCTAAAATTTAACAAGCAACTTACTTTATACATACAACAATTTAAATTTAGGGACGCCCTACAGATTGGAGGCCAAAGACCACCACATAGGTGGCCTATGTCTAGAGTCGGGCCTGAATGAGACATGATAGACATGTGAAACATAATGAACTGGGAATTGGAGATTTCGAGTTCTACATGTACTAACATTATATCAATTGAATCGGGTTTAATTCATGTCTTTATTTTACATGTTTCCCTATCTCAACTTCATCACCGCCATTAATTTTTATATCAATTCATTATTTTAATAGTATTGCCGGACTCAATCAACAATTAAATAATATGATGTAGAACTGAGATTAAAGTGGACACATTGGAATAATGAATATAGGGGCAGATGAATTGTTGAATTGCTATTTCTCACAAACCAAAAGTATATATGAAAAACTCAGCCATTGCTCACTTATTTTCACAATCTTTCTTGTCATTAAGAGTTTAACATTAATACCTGGGAAGGTCCATACAACAATTGTATATGTATTAATTCATTCATCCAGTACACAGTAGTGAATGATGTATATATAATTAGCATGGCACGTTTGGTGGAAAATAGTGCTTTCCTTCATTCCCTGTAGGAGCTGGTGGTCCTTCTACAAAGGCCTCCCTCAAATTTCTCGCCTTGTCATCTACATACAAATTTGTTGCAGAAAAAATCAGAGGATTAAACTTCGTGTACAACCAGTAGTACAAACTAAGCAAGAACAGCTGTCGTGTATGAAAAAATATGCACACATGTATACATTGTATACATGCACACACATGCACACGTTCATTTGAATTGATGGCCTGAAACACAGCACTGATCTTGGAAATAAAAACATATTCTAACTATTACACGAATGAAATGTTTATTTGATTTGAATTTAGACAGCATACTTAAACACTGATCATAGACGAAAAAGAAAAAGAAAAAAAAAAGAAGTCACCTTCATCAACGAGCCCTCCTCTCATTGCATACAAAGAAGCAAGCAAAAAGAGGAGAAACACAACCCAATTCAACAACGAAGCTCCCTTCATTCTCAATAATTTATGTTGAAACTTAATGCTTGCTATCAAATTTAAAACTGCACATTTAAGCATTGTAGATAGTTGTGGATCCCAGCTAAGACTTTATGTTCAAACTAAAACAATCGATTTTAATACAGTTTGGTGAAGGGGATCATTTGATATGATACATAATCTGTTTAAAAACGAGTGGGCTTTTTAACAGAGAAAGCGTAGTCAAATTGATGATAGTAATGCCCTATGTTAAGACATATGTTACTTTCTTAATTGCTACTTTTGCTCTTTGTACTCAAGAGTGAGCTTTCACTTTGATTGTGATCGCACATTGTTGTTTCTAGAAGTGAGGTCACTATTTAGTGTGAATAGTTTCTGAAAGATTATGTATATGTAGACATATATTTTCTTTCCAGAAATTACGCAATTCTGTATACTTATTCAGGAACATGTTTACAGTTATGGTGATTCTAAATGGTACTTACACACGAACATGGTGACTTAAGTAAATAAATTGTTTTCGGCCCAAATGGGCATGAGACAATGAATCATCGCTGCATTGTTTAAGTGGTACGTAGCCTGTCGACTTTATATCGTAAAGTTGGTAAGGAAAAATTGCAAACATTACATGGATATTGGTAATAAAGAGACCCAAGGATGGGATTACAAGGGCGCCCACCAAATTGTGCTTAACGTCAATTTCCTTGTACCAGTAGCAAAGCTCTTTGGAAAATCTTACATTGATATATAATGGGCCGTCACACTCACACTAAGCCTACCAAAACATGACCCGGCTCATTTATCAGATACGTTTAGCGTTTTTTAGACCAGTTGGGTCAGTAATTCTGGTACAGCTGCTGATTCATGCACACAAGAGCCCACTACACAAATTGCAGCTAAGACTAGACCTCCACACATAGTTAAACAGCTTAGAAGATTCATGTACTGAAAGAAACAGCAATTGCTATACACAAAGGACAAATATTAGTACCAGTGTATTTTCTGGTTTTTTTTTCCATTATAATACAGCAATTATTCTACTTACAAAAGTTTTTATAGGGTAGCGTGCATTATAATGATGGCTGTACCGTTGTTAGACTAATCATAGCAAAAACATATCAACAAAATTGAGTAAATTCCCATGTTCCCAAAAACTTAGGTTGTGTTCCCCGTCAATCTTCACCTTCATTGTTAACTAATTATAAAGGGGAATTAATTTAAATGACAAAGATTTGTATATTTTTTGCCTCAAGGACACGATCTTAATATTTTTGCCACAAGGACAAACATTCTTCTAAAAATTATTCATAAGAACAAACATTTTCCAAAATTATTCATAAGGACAATAAAACTGCTACTGAGCTAAAAACTGATACTTAAAAACTGCTACCGATAACTATAAACTGATACCTAAAAACTGATATCAATAACTAAAAACTGATACCTACAGAAAGTTGTCCTTCAGAATAAAATATTGAAGGTCAGTCCTTGAGGCTAAAAAGCTGTGAAATTTTGTCCTTTACAATAATTTCCTGTTAATTAAATCGAGAAAATATGAAAGACAAAATTCATTGATTTTTTAGCTTCAAGGACATGCTGCCAATTTTTTAATTATAAAAACAAAGTTTTCAATGTAATATGGCAAAAGGACAAAAATCCAGTGAGAAAGACAATGTTACTGTGGCGTAGCAGTTTTGTGTACTACAGTATCAGTTTTGAAGTATTTAACATTTTTTTATTTGTAGTAGTATTTTTATAATTTTTAATATCATTTTGAAGGTGGAATGTATAATCTTAGACTGCAATGCTATTTTGTATTAGCATTTTACGAGTTGTAATAATATTTTTAATTGAATTAAATAAGAATAAAATAACAACGTTGTTTGTTGTATTTTACTTGTAATACCAATTACAATTATAGTATCATTTTATTTTATTTTTAATGTTTATTATGCTTCTAGTAGCGGTATCTAAATTGTAGTTTTTTTTAATTGTAGTAGCAGTTTATACACTTTTAATAATATTTATGAATTATAGTGGCAGTTTATGAATTATAGTGTCAGTTTATGAATTATAATAGCAGTTTATGAATTTTTAGTAGCAGCTTTTGAGCAAATGCACCATTTTATAAATGGAGTGTGCATTTATTGTTTTCAGTAGTACTGGTTTATGAACTATTTTTTTGAATTGTAGCAGCAGTTTATACACGTTTAATGGTATTTATAAATAGTAGATATACATTTGATAGTAGCAGTTTTATACACATTTGATAGTAGTAGTTTTTTGATAGTAGCACATATATGATAGTAGTAGTTTTTTTATAGCGGCAATTTTATACACAATTGATAGTAGTAGTTTTTTTTATAGTAGATATACATTTAATAGTAGCAGTTTTGATACACATTTGATATTAGCAGTTTTTTGATAGTAGGATATAAATGATAATTTGCAGTATCGATTTTTCTGTTTTTTTTTTAAATTAGCGATGCACATTGTCTTTATGTATAGTATGACATGTATTGATGATGATTATGAATGAGTAAATTTAAATTGGAAAAGTAAAAGTGTGTATGTATATATATATATATATATTAGCTTATGATGACATTAATGATATACATTTTATTTAATAAAAGGAAACTTATACTACATAGCAGCAGCGTAAAACCTGCTACTAAAATTTCAGATTTTGATGATTGTGGTGGTCTTGGAAGCAGCGACGAGGCAGGTGGTGCATGTAATGACCCGGAATTTTCGATCTCCAAAATTCCAGATAGTTAGGGTAAAGAAGAAAAGAGATAGAAGAAGAAATAGAAATGAAACACAGAATCTCACATTCGCGGCGGATCAAAGTATAATATCAAATAAAATAATAGTTATACAAAAGAAAAACTGTATCGGTTAATTTACATTAATACATCAGAGTTACAACATTTACACAAACATTGGACAGTTAAAATCAACATGTCCCAGATAAACAAATATCTCACAGCGGAATACTCTATACGTTTCTGCCATCCAGCTCGCCACCTGAGCTTCAGAACGTCCTCACCTGAAAATCTGTAATACTCAGTCTGACCCGAGCATTACATCAAAGTAACACCCGGGTCAGGCTGAAAACCAGCGTGAGTAAACCCATAATATGAACTACTAATGCATAATCTTATTAAAACCCGGGGTAACTCGTACTTCACTACAAGTTCTCAACTTATTATAGTCAACACTTATTTCACACATCAATATCAATGTATTTCTACATAGTTTAAATTGTCCAATTACCTAAATCATTCCATTCCAGCCTATTGATTTCACATATCAAATCTATAAAGGGTTTATAGAAGGTTACAAATCGAAGTGATTTCGGGTATTTGCTAATACCCGACCCTGGTCTCTTCGAATCCAATGTCATCTTAACCCAAGTTATTCAAGTGAATATGATTCAAATTTAAATACAGAATGTCACTTTTACACAATAATTCATCATCGATAAATAACTACATTATCACTGTTCAACCCAAACATATCATATCACAAAGCATTCCATATCAAAAATATCAATCAATCATTCATAAGCAAGATTAATTAGTCACACCATTTCTAATTACTTTAAATTAATTAAATTAATTACCTTAATCACTTTTAATCCTACTTACTTAACATTAATTGATTATAAACCATTAATTAATCATCCTTTAATTATCCTCTTTAATTACATTAAGTAATTAGCCTTTAATAAATAACACAAATTAATTAACCTTTACCCATTCACATTAGTTACATTTATCCTTAATTAATTTCTCAAATTAATTATTCTATAATCATTTATATTGACTAATTATCCTTTAATTAATCACATTTATTAATTAACTAACACATAATTAATTTCCTTAATTTATCAATCCTTAATTAATCAACCCTTTAATTAATTACACTAAGTAATTAATCCTTAATTATTTCCATTAAGTAATTTCCCTTTAATTACGTTCATCAAGTAATTATCTTATTGGTTAATTATCCTCAATTAATTAACCTTTAATTATTTATTAATTTAACCTTTAATTACAAATTAAATTAATTAATCATTAACAAATTAATTCTTTTAAATTACTTACATTAAGTAATTATCATTTATTAAATCACATTTTGTAATTTCCCATTAATTACCCACCTTAATTAATGACATCTAGTCATTATCATTAATTAATTACATTAAGTAATTAACCTTTAATAAATGTATCATCTTTTAATTAATTGCCGTAATTAATAAATCAATCCCTTAACACAAACTAATTAACTAATTATCTTAATAATCAAATTAATTAATTATTCCCTTAACTGATTTCACTAATCAATTCACCATCCTTATTAAATAATTTATACTTACTCAATTACATCATTTAAATCATATTTAAAAACATGTAGGAATTAACCTATTACATAATCACTTAAACAAACCATTTCAAAATATTAGAAATTTTGAAAACTTGTTTATAATTTTCTTTGCAACTTCACATTTTTTGATAAAACAGAATTTTGATTTCCTTTAGATTTTAAAACCTGATTCCCCTTTTTTTTAAATTGAAAACAGATCAAACAAAACCAACCCGAACACATCCATGATTTTCCCGAGTAAAACACGTGACACCCCGATCACCTGCCTGAGTCCCACGCTACCCACAAAGCTCCGAGACAAACTCGAAAACTTCTCGAGTCAAACCCGAGATTCCAGCTTCTTCCCAAAACAAAACATGGCCAGATACACAGAGGTGCATCGTGCACGTGCATGACAATGCAGGCCCTCTCTGACCATCTCCTCCGGCTCCAGAACATCATCCACAACTTCGACCATAAGCACGATCACCTAGAAAAAGAAATCGAAAGCTAATTCGACGTTCGATCGAAAAACTGGAAACAAACTCATCGAAAAACCTTCCAATGTCGTCGATCTCGACGAGATCCCTCGTCGACATCACCGGACCTTCATCTCGACCTTCCGCTCCTATTCCCCACCACGCGATCATCTCCGATCCCTCATGGCCATCGCCATTGCCTCGCGAACATCATCGGCCCAAACCGACCTTCGAATTTGGCTCCAACCTTACCGCCTGATCATTAGAAAAATCCACATCCATTTTTCCTGTGATTCTCCACCCACTGGCCACCTCCAATCCAAGCCTCGCCGTAAACTTCGACGCCGATCATCGAAAATCGACAAGAATGTCAAAACCGATCATCCCTTAATATCTCACCCATTTCTAAACTAAAAAACACAATTCCTATTCCTAAATTCATAAATTTCAAACTCGAATTAGGTTATAGAATTGATTCATAAACTTCAGACAATTCAATTTGGGCCAATTTTTAATCATACCTGGAATATTTTTTTATAAACAATCCATATTTATGTCTATGAATCTATTTTTAAAATTAAGTTTATATACTTACAATCATTTTCTATTTACACATCCTAGCCTACCATCATATATATGGAAAGATATGATTTTTTTTCTATAAATTTTAAGGCTAGGACATGAACAGAGGACTTATATTCATACACAATTTTGAACGGCCAAATTTATTCATACACACATACATTCACATGTATAAACATATGCAAACCATATTTTTTTCAAAAATTCATCACAAACATTTAAACAATTCACAGATTTCAAAACTGTTTTTAAATTAAATGTTTACTCACCTGTTTACTCTGGTTTGACAGAGAATCCTGGAAATTAGTTTAAACTTGAAAATCTGGAATAGATCTGTAGCTTGAATTATATTTGAATCTGATCTACTTATGTTTATTGAACTGAATCTCGCCTTTGCTTGCTTTTGATCAGGCTTCCGTTTGCAATTAGAGAAAATCGATTGTTGTTGATAAATTTTTTTTCCCTGGTTAACTATCACATGATACTGATTTTTTATCTTTGAAAATGAAGATAGAAAAGGGTTGAGAAGAAAGAGTATAAGTATATTTAGCCTTGACTTAATGATTTTTTAAAAAAAATAAGGTAAAATAAATTGTGATACTTGTTTAATTTGTATACACTTGTAAATTGCATGTAACAATAGATTTACATTTGTAATTTAGTATATAAATAACTTACACTTGTATTTTGTATGTATATTAATGTTTTTTATATGATTTTATATTATATTTTTAGTTTGGTTTATACTTATACATATAATTTTAAAAGAAGGTATATTGAACCCTTTTTTCTAATCTTATTTTACATAAATAAACAAACAAACACATAATATAGGTTATTATTATTTAAAATATTAACTTTAAATAGCTTTTGAAACTTATTGTATTGAATTCAAAATATGACTCCTAAATCACAATATACGCACACACACATACATAGATAAATTGTAGATAGAAATCTTTTATTTGAAATTTCAAAAATAAATATTTAAAAAATAGATTGGATTTTAATACTTAATATTTTTTTATATAATTATAATCCATCATTTATTGTAATTTAAATCAATTTATATTTTATATTTATATTCATAACTTTTCTAGTATTTATACATAGATAGCTTTTAAAAGAGAAGATTTTGAAATCTTAATTATACACTAATAATAATAATTATATATATTTATTCTTGAATTTTCAATCCAATTTTATTTTAAGATATTTATTCTTTGAATCTCAAACCTCAAATTCAAATTCAATTTAAAGTCAGCTCTCATATATATATATATATATATATATATATATATATATATATTTAACAAACACAATTTAATTTGTTTTAAAAGAATAATTTGTCAATTTTAAATAATTGTACTAGAAGATTTTCAAATAAATATTTATCCAGCTATAAATATTCATTATCAGATATATTTTTTAAATATATAAATCAGTATTTTTCAATAGTTAAATCAGATAATCATCCAATTATCTAATGCCTAAAAATCCGAGTTATCACATTCCCACCCCCTTAGAATCTTTCATCCTCGAAAAGGAACGAAACCAGAATTTATTAAAATACTTAATATTAGTTAAATTTTCTCTTTGAAATATTAAAACACTTTAAAATCTATGTAATATTGCCAAAATAGTTTTATAAAAATATCATTTTATAACTCGATGTTTCAACAAGTTCATCCTCGTTCTCACTGAAATTCGGTCATACGTTGATCAGGCATATGACTGAAAATCTGTAAGTACTTGGTAAACCCATTTCAACACCCAGTGAAAATACTTGAAAAATAATTTTATTGAAAATATAGAAAACATTTTTTTTTTAAAAATAAAGGAAACATCTTTGGAAAGAATGCTTTGGAAATCATCACCCCCATCCATGGTCGTATTTAACCCAATGATTACGTTGCCATCCCGGCAAAATCCACAGATAACTGTAGGCACTCTGCGCCCCTCGATTACGTCATGGAACCCGCTGCAGATCGCAGCTACATCTGGGTTATGTTGCTATCACAGCAAAAACCCTTATAACTGTAGGCATCAGCGCCCTTGAATTTCGCTGCCAAAAGAATGAAACTTCTCCACTCCATTCGACCATAGATCGCAGTCTACCAATGTTACATTGCCTTCCCGACAAAATCAAGCGTAGACCGTTGACACTCACCTCCACACGATTTCTGCTATGGTCCATAGTAGATCGCAGCAACATCGAGTTACACTGTCCTCACAGCATAACCCAAATGCCTCTGTAGGCATCAGCGCCCTCGACTTTCGCTACCCAATAATACTCAGGAACTTCAGTTTGTCCGGACTTCCTCACAGGATCCACTTTAGAACCCCCCTTAGGGCTCAAGGCAGTACCAACCTATGGTACTCCTGAGAAGTTCATTTCAAAGGTGTGCCTTTTTCTCCAGAGCCATTTTCAAAACACATTATTCTATACACATATTGTATCTTCCAAATCATACACTAAGTATGAATCTCATATAAGTCTCCTTTCTCAAAATCGATTATCCCAAAATCGATAATTCTCAAATTAGGCTTTTCAAATTTCCAAAATTGATTTTTCCCAAAAATGAAAAAGCCTTTCCAAAGTCCATAGGTTTCAAAAACCTTTTTCCCAAAATCATTCTCATAAAATCCTTCATATATATATATATATATATATATATATATATATATATATATAATTTTGAAAATCTTTGGATCACTTCATACTTGTATAAATTCTCTTTTTATACTTCAAATACTTTTCAAAAACCCTTTTCTTCTGGCAATAGATTCAACAAGGGGAGTTTATCATATATATATATATGTATATATATATATATACACACACACACACAAAGATACATGACTTTGTTTATTCCAAATCAATATTCAAATCCGCTTACTCTTTATAACGTTATCGACCATATTACTTTTCTATAAAATGAGTTCTATCATAGAAATATCCAATTCTCATTTTATTTCATCATATATTTCACAAAATACACTTTTCATTTCAAAAATCATTTATAGTTCTTATCCTTAAATTTTCAATATCAATTTTATTCAAACCCGTACGATGTACACATATCATTTGTATGCTATATCAATCTGATCGCTCACTCGATCACACAATTTCTCTTCCAAACTAGTATCGTCCGCCCGACTTCCTAGTGCGGACTCAGGATGGTTTCTTGATCAGAAATCGTCATTCTCCTTGCATAGCCATAACTATGATAGAGAATATCCAGAACCAATCAAAGATCCATATCCATGTTCGCCGTCGAAAATCGAGTGAAAAATCCCAACTCAGATCGATGTACTATCTCAAATTCTGTGTTCGAATCTGGATCAAATCGTTGTGCGAATAGAATAATATACATACATCCTATGTATTTATCTTCATTAATTATTAGCTAAATCAATTCCCTTTCTATTCACATTCATGTTTGATTTCTATTCACTTGTTCACATTTGCCTCAATCCACATGTGGGTTATCACTTTAATTCTTATCTCAAATGGATATTTAATCATAAACAGTTTGAACTCTGTCCATCTTAAATTTAGAAAATAACTCGAAGTTTAAAATAGATAAGTAGTTGAAAAATAATTATTGGTTTGTAAAACAGCTGTAAAATAGTTAAGTAGTTATAAAATAATTGTAAAGTAGTTAGATAATTGTAAAATAGTTGTAAAATAGTAATTAGTTATAAGATAGTTATAAAATAGAAATTAGTTTATAAAACAGTAGTAAAATTGTTTACTAGTTCCAAAATAATTGTGAAATAAATAAGATGGTTTGGATTTTTTTTAAAAGAAAGATTTTATAGTAAATAGCTTGGATAAAAATAGATTTAATAAAGCTTACATTAAAACAATTTATTTTAAAAATAGTCCAGAGCCAAACTGTTCAACTTCCCAATCTCCATTCCCATCAATTTCCCATCCCATTAAAATTGATCCAATCCCAATTCACGTTGAATTAACCTCAATTTCTTTTCTAAATTCAAATCTAATTCCATTTGAATTTACTTATTCAACTTTAATCACAATTTCAATTAATTCAAATAAATTTCAAATTGAACCATTTTTAATTCATTTCAATTCCAATTTGAATTAATCTCAATTTCAATCTTCAATTTTAAATCATCTCGAATTATATAAATTCGAGTTAAATTTTCAAATGTTGATCTAATTTACTTAAATCAAATTAACCTTTACTTATTCACACACTTATCTCTAGGTTCAAATCATAGTTCAAATCCTTTTTGGACAATTTAACCTTTGAAATTCAATTTATTACCCAATTTCAATATTGGAACCAACCCTTAACCATTTCAGTTTACATGTTCATTTTAAACATTCAAATCTTAAAGTGATCTCATTTTCACAAGTTCAATTTTTATCATTAAAATCAAAATTACTTAAGTATTTCAAGTTAAATTTTTAATTCCATTAAATTCTAATAATTATATAGATATTATCTCAATCTACTTCTTAATTCATTTGAAACAAACCAATTTACCATTCCATATCACATTTCAAGGAAAATTTAAAAATCAACGCTTAGAGTTTTATTTTCAAATCATCTTTGATATCATGTATATCCTTATATATACAAAGTTATTTCCTTTGCATACCAAGTTATACCTTAAAATTTAAACCATCTTTGGTTTTAATTCAAAACAAATTTTCTTTAAAATTTTCAAACATCTATTATTTTAAAATAAGATCACATTCAAAATAGTCTGAATAATATCATTTCTTTTAATACTTTGAAAAAAAAATTAGATGTTTCTAGACTTTGGATTCAAAACTTCACAATTTAAAACCCTCTTCAATTTATAGGTTATACTCATCTTAAAAGTTTACTTCATTTTTCTTACTCATTAGCAAATATTTCATTATTAAACACAACAACCATTTATGATAATACCCAAAATTATCATATATGGGTACCAATTTATTTTTATCTTATTCCTACTTCTACAAATTCAGGATTTAGTTCCACTTTGGATCTATTTCAAACTTATCTTCATTTAATTTCAATTTGGTTGTATTACTATTACCACTTAATTCTCATTATTTTTATTTAATTCCAATGATCAACAACTAATTTCTTAGTATTTATAGTAATTAGAAAGAAATATTGTTTTAAAATATAAACTTATATAAAAGTCATTTATTCTTAAAACCATTTTTAAACCTTTATATAAGAAAATAACAAGTACGCTCTCATATATATATATATATACACACACACACACACACACACACTCAATTCATTCTAGGTACGACTGATCCTATCCTTAATGCGTAGACCTACCAGAGCCAAGATTCTCACTTAACCTTCTGCTCTGATACCAAATGTAACGATCCAGAATTTTCGATCCCGAAAATTCCAGATAGTTAGGGTAAAGAAGAAAAGAGATAGAAGAAGAAACAGAAATAAAACACAGAATCCCACATTCGCAGTGGATCAAAATATAATATCAAATAAAATAATAGTTATACAAAGAAAAACTGTATCAGTTAATTTACATTAATACATCAGAGTTACAACATTTACACAAACACTGGACAGTTAAAGTCAACATGTCCCAGATAAATAAATATCTTACAGTGGAATACTCTATACGTTCCTGCCATCTAGTTCGTTACCTGAGCTCCAAAACGTCTTCACCTGAAAATCTGTAATACTCGATCTGACTCGAGCATTACATAAAAGTAACACTCGGGTCAGGCTGAAAAACAGCGTGAGTAAACCCATAATATGAAATAATAATGCATAAACTTATTAAAACCCAGGGTAACTCATACTTCACTATGAGTTCTCAACTTATTATAGTCAACACTTATTTCACACATCAATATCTATGTATCTCTATATAGTTTAAATGGTCCAATTACTTAAATCGTTCCATTCCAGCCTATTGATTTCACATATCAAATCTATAAGGGATTTATATAAGATTAAAATGGAAGTGGTTTCGGGTATTTGCTAATACCCGACCCCGGTCTCTTCGAATCCAATGTCATCTTAACCCAAGTTATTCAAGTGAGTACAATTCAAATTTAAATACAGGATATCACTTTTACACAGTAATTCATCATCGTTAAATAACTACATTATCACTGTTCAACCTAAACATAGCATATCACAAAACATTCCATATCGGAAATATCAATCAATCATTCATAAGCAAGATTAATTAGTCACGCCATTTCTAATTAATTTAAATTAATTAAATTAATTACTTTAATCACTTTTAATCCTGCTTACTTAACACTAGTTAATTATAAACCATTAACTAATCATCCCTTAATTATCCTCTTTAATTACATTAAGTAATTAGCCTTTAATAAATAACACAAATTAATTAACCTTCACTTATTCACATTAATTACATTTATCCTTAATTAATTTCTCAAATTAATTATTCTATAATCACATATATTGATTAATTATCCTTTAATTAATCACTTATTAATTAACTAACCCTTAATTAATTTCCTTAATTTATCAATCCTTAATTAATCAACCCTTTAATTAATTACACTAAGTAATTAATCCTTAATTACTTCCATTAAGTAATTTTCCTTTAATTACTTTCATCAAGTAATTATCCCATTGGTTAATTATCCTCAATTAATTAACCTTTAATTATTTATTTATTTAACCTTTAATTAAAAATTAAATTAATTAATCCTTAACAAATTAATTATTTTAAATTACTTACATTAAGTAATTATCATTTATTAAATCAAGTAATTGCCCATTAATTACCCACCTTAATTAATGACATCTAGTCATTATCATTAATTAATTACATTAAGTAATTAACCTTTAATGAATTTATCATCTTTTAATTAATTTTCGTAATTAATAAATCAATCCCTTGAATTGATTACACAAACTAATTAACTAATTATCTTAATAATTAAATTAATTAATTATTCTCTTAACTGATTTCACTAATCAATTTACCATCCTTATTAAATAATTTATACTTATTCAATTACATCATTTAAATCATCTTTAAAAACATGTAGGAATTAATCTATTACATAATCACTTAAACAAACAATTTCAAAATATTTGAAATTTTGAAAACTTGTCTTAAACTGCTAATGCTTGTTTTATATCTTGGTTTATAATTTTCTTTGCAACTTCACATTTTTGATAAAACATAATTTTGATTTCCTTTAGGTTTTAAAACTCGATTCCCTTTTTTTTAAAAAAAAAATTGAAAATCTGATCAAACAAAACCAATCCGAACACATCCAAGATTTTCCTGAGTAAAACATGTGACACCCCGATCACCTACTTGAGTCCCACGCTACCCATAAAGCTCCGAGAAAAACTCGAAAACTTCTCCAGTTAAACCTGAGATTCCAGCTTCTTCCCAAAACAAAACATGGCCAGATACACAGAGGTGCATCGTGCACGTGCACGACAATCCAGGCCCTCTCCGACCATCTCCTCCGGCTCCAGAACATCACCCACGACTTCGACCATCAGCACGACCACCCAGAAAAAGAAATCAAAAGCTAATTCAATAATTCGATGTTCGATCGAAAAACTGGAAACAAACTCATCGAAAAACCTTCCATTGCCGTCGATCTCGACCACGAGATCCCTCTCCGACATTACCGGACCCTCATCTCAACCTTCCGCTCCTATTCCCCACCATGCGATCATCACTAATCCCCCATAGCCATCGCCATTGCCTCGCAAACATCATCGGCCCAAACCGGCCTTCGAACCCTATTTTGGCTCCGATCTTACCGCCCGATCATCAGAAAAATCCACATCCATTTTTCCTGTGATTCTCCACCCACTGGCCACCTCCAGTCCAAGCCTAGCCTCAAATTTTGACGCTGATCATCGAAAATCGACAAGAATGTCGAAACTAATCATCCCATAATATCTCACCCATTTCTAAACTAAAAATCACAATTCTTATTCCAAAATTCATAAATTTCAAACTCAAATTAGGTTATAGAATTGATTCATAAATTTTAGACAATTTAATTTGGGGAAACTTTTGATCAGACCTGGAATATATATTTTTTATAAACAATCCATATATAAGTCTATGAACCTATTTTTAAAATTAAGTTTATATACTTACAATCATTTTCTGTTTACAAATCCTAGCATACTATCAGATATATGGAAAGATATGAATTTTTTTTCTATAAAATTTGAGGCCAGGACATGAACAGAGGACTTATATTCATACACATAGTTTTGAACAGGCAAATTTATTCATACACACATACATTCACATGTATAAACATATGCAAACAATTTTTTTTCAAAAATTCATCACAAACATTTAAAAAAATTCACAGATTTCAAAACTATTTTTAAATTAAATGTTTACTCACATATTTACTCTGGTTTGACAGAGAATCCTGGAAATTGGTTTAAACTTGAAAATCTGGAATAGATCTGTAGCTTGAATTAGATTTGAATCTGATCTACTTATATCTGTTGAACTGAATCTTGCCTTTACTTGCTTTTGATCAGGATTCAGTTTGTAATTAGAGAAAGTTGATTGTTGTTGATAAAAAAAAATTCTCTGGTTAACTATCTCAGGCGACAGATTTCTTATCTTTGAAAATGAAGATAGAAAAGGGTTGAGAAGAAAGAGTATAAGTATATTTAGCCTTGACTTAATGATTTTAAAAAAAAAACAATAAGATAAAATAGATTGTGACACTTGTTTAATTTGTATACACTTGTAAATTGCATGTAACAATAGATTTACATTTGTAATTTAGTATATAAATAACTTACTTGTATTTTGTATGTATATTAATGTTTTTTATACGATTTCATATTATATTTTTAGTTTGGTTTATACTTATATATATAATTTTAAAAGAAGGTATTGTGAGAAATACGGATTACGGATCTTAAGGCTAGGATTAACACTAGAGGGGGATGAATAGTGTTAATAAAGAATTACTAAATCTTTTTAAGTTTATGTTAATATAGATACCGACGTATGCAATATACAGACACAGATATGATTACAGAAACAAACACAAATGTAGAAATAAAATAAAAGCAGTAAAGGAAGGAACACACTGGATTTCACACTGGTTCGGAGTTACCCTACATCCAGTCTCGCAACATAAGTACGGATTTCCTTTCAAAAGCAATTGCACAATTACACCCTCGGTTTCAAGGCTACGAGGTACACCCTTCATAATTTCTATCCTCTGGGTAGAGATACTTGATTTTCGGGCCACAAGTTTACCCAATTGATTTACCAATGCTACAATCACACCTTTTCTCTCTTGATTGATTCCCAAGGCTACAATCACACCTTTTCTCGCTTAATAGATTACAAAGAAATCTATAACTCTGAATAGCACCGAGAACCTTGTAGAGATAGTGATAGAGAATCAAACTAGAAGTAATCGAGTTCGATTCAATGTTGATTTCGGCAGAGTAATGGTAAGAATATGTATTAAGAAATGTGGAAGAAGAAGAGGAGTGAAAAACCATAAAATATGACATAAAATTCGTTGAAACTAACCCCTATTTATAGAAGAACAACAGCCATGTTCATTCATGAAGAGTTATGGCGAATAGACGCTTCTTTTGAAATTTAAATTTTGAATTCAACTGACACCATGTCGACATGGTTACCCTAGGCATGTCGACATCCCAAAGCAATTTTTGGTGATTTGATTTTCTTTGAAAATAACCTTTATCTTATATTAAAACTATTTTAAACTTTACAAATATACTTGACTATAGTTAAAATTCTTAAGTAAATATAGAGAATAATATATATAGATTTTAACTATAATTTTATATTTATATCTTAGTATAAAAGTTAAATATATAATTCAAAAAGATAGTTTAAAATCAGGAGTAATTTGACTTTTAAATTAAAGATAATTTTGAGGCTAAAATTATTTAAAATCAGGATGGAGGGTTCTGATGTTTTTAAAAGGAAAGTTTTGAAATTATTTTGAAAACAAGATAATTTTGTAAAATCATTTGAATTAAAATTAGTGGATACAAAACAATGTTCCATTAGATTTTCGTAGGTTCCATCCTACTTAGGGTTCCATCCCTTTAGCAGGCTCGAAGTGGATTCTATTTCACGAATAAATTGGATTTTAAGATGCCAGTGTTTTTCTAGGAGTTTTAACAAAAATTCCTAATAAAAATACTTATGCTTAAAATCTTGAACTCTTGATAATCTTGATACTCATGAGTCTTCTATCTCGATATCTTGAATCTCTATACTGTACAGTCTTCATTCTTGGTACCTGCATGGTTAAATCCTGCATATACGTATATATCTAAACTTATAATGTCAGTATTTATATTTTATAATCTATTCTAAGGTTGTTGTCATCAAAACCATCATCTCACGGACTAACAATCTTCCCCTTTTTGATGATGACAACCTTTGTTTATAAAATATTATTTCTATCCTAATAACTCCCCCTAAAACTAATAACTCCCCTTTAATTTATGCCTAACTACCCTATTTTATATTTCTCCCCCTTTGTCATCAACAAAAACTCACTCCAAACTATATAACTTCCCCTAAAACTAACACTCTATGACATGTAATTATAATGATAGTGTTATCATAAGTAACATCACTTAACTCTAATACTAAAACATAGTCCTAAACAATTAACTATCCTAACTAAGAATTCACGATAGTACTTATAAGTAAAACACGTATAAGAACACGAGTTATTTATTACGTATGAAGTTGTATATACATAAGCATATAGAAAACATAAAGAAACACAAACAACAATGGAGAAGAAAGAAAAGAAACTATTGTGTGTTTTAAACATAGAAGATCTATGAATCCAACGGTTTGGATAGTGGAAACAGAAATTTCCACGTTGTTCGACAAGATTCCCATTTTGGTCAAAACACACTTCTCCAACACACACGACTTGGTCATCATCTTCCGCTTGCGCTTCTTCTTCCATGGGTTCTTCTTCTTCGCTGGCCTGTTGTTCTTGATTGAGTGAAGAGTTTTCATCAATCAAGACAGGATTGGCCTGGTTATCCATTAGGAATTTTTGCAAATTCCTAAGAATCTTGCCTTTCCTCTCTTGTTCCTTTGCCATACGAAGTTGAGTTACTTGAATTTCAGTCATCGTCTGAAGTGCATCCTTCAAAGAGTCCTCTATTTTAGTCACACGAGCGAGAGTAGTACGTTGAAATGGACCAGACGTAGGAGAAGGGAATGAAAAGGTTGATTTTATGTTTGATTTGGAAGAGGAGGCCATTGATTATTAGATTTCAGAGAGAAGAACAGAGAGATAACAGAAAGGATGAATAAAATTTCGAAAATGTGAAGAATTTATAACCAAATATTTTGAATTTTGGTGGGAAAAATTTCAAAATTTAAAAACGTTGCATGTCGACATGGGTATATGGGGGATGTCGATATGGTCTTTTATATTTTAACTCTTTGAATTATTTTAATATTAATTATTAATTATACTTGTTATTTATATTTTATATTTCAGTTATAGAACAAATACTTAATTCTCTTCTTAATTTAGTAAATATTGATTCATTTAAGGGTTTTGTTAAGATATCAGCAATTTGATTCTCAGAATTGATATAATCGAGAGTAACTACTTCCTTACTTATATTATCTCTGAGAAAATGATGTTTGATATCAATATGTTTAGTTCGAGCATGTTGAGTAGTATTTTTGGATAAATTTATTGCACTCGTATTGTCGCAATAAATTGGTGATTTTGAAAATTTTAAACCAAAATCTTTTAAGTTTGTTGCATATATATTACTTGAGAACAAGCCAAAGCAGCAAAAATATATTCTACTTCAGTTGTTGATAAAGAAACTGTATTTTGCTTTTTACTAAGCCAAGAAATCAGAGAATGCCCCAAAAAGTGGCAAGTCTCACTTGTACTTTTTCGGTCTAATTTACAACCAGCATAGTCAGCATCACAGTAAGATATTAAGTCAAAAGTATCATTTTTAGGGTAGAATAAACCATAATCAGATGTGTGTTTAACATATCTTATGATTCGTTTTACAGCTTTTAAGTGGGTCTCTTTAGGTTGGGATTGATATTTTGCACAGAGACAAAAACTATGCATGATATCAGGTCTACCGGCAGTAATATAGAGTAGTGATCCAATCATTCCTCTATATAGTTTTTGATCTACATCTCTTGAGAGATCTTCTTTACTAAGGTACTCATTGGTTGCCATGGGAGTGGGTTTTCCTTTTCCTTTTCCTTTTCCACTCGCAGTAGTCAAACCAAAATTACTAATTAGGTCTTTAGCATATTTTTCTTGACTAATAAAGATACCATCATCTAATTGTTTTATTTGTAATCCTAAAAAGAAATTTAATTCACCCATATGACTCATCTCAAACTCTTTTGTCATTATTTCAGAAAATTCTTTATTCATTTCAAAATTAGTTGAACCAAAAATGATATCATCTACGTAAACTTGTACTAGTTGAATATCATTTTTATTTCTTTTAATAAAAAGAGTATTATCTACTTTACCAATTTCAAAATTAGATTGCAATAAATAAGATCTTAGTCTATCATATCAGGCTCTAAGAGCTTGTTTTAGACCATATAATGCTTTATTAAGTTTGTAAACATGATTTGGTAATTTATCATTTTCAAAAAGTGATGGTTGTTCAACATATACTTCTTCTTTTACAAATCCATTTAAAAGGGCACTTTTAACATCCATTTGAAATAATTTGAAATTATTATGATTTGCGAAAGCAAGTAGAATCCTAATGGCTTCTAATCTTGCTACGGGAGAAAAGGTTTCATCAAAATCTATTCATTCTTCTTGACAATAACCTTGAGCGACTAATCGAGCTTATTTATAACTACCTCTCCTCGTTCATTCATTTTATTTTTATAAACCCATTTAGTTCCAATTATAGTTTTATTTTCTGGTCTAGGAACAAGTTTCCAAACATCATTTCTAGTAAATTGATTTAATTCTTCTTGCATAGCCAAAATCCATGAATCATCAGTTCATGCTTCTTTTCGATTTTTGGATTCAATAGTTGATATAAAAGCTACATTACTCATTTGGCTTAGTTGATTTCTAGTTTTAACAATAGATTGCATATCTCCCAGTATATTTTCTATAGGATGATCTTTTAAAAGTTTTGTCCTTTTATTAGGATGATTAATTTCATTATTAGTTTCAATTGGTTCTTGATTTTGAGTGATTAAATCCTCTTCATCATTTGTATCTTCAAATTTTTTAAAGTTTTCATCAAATGAAACATGCATTGTTTCTTCAATGGAATTAGTTTTTAAATTAAACACTATGTACGCTTTACTTCTATTAGAATATCCGATAAAGATACATTTGTCGGATTTAGGATCAAATTTATCTAAATTATCTTTTGTATTTAAAATAAAGCATTTACTTCTAAAATTTTTGAAATAAGATACCTTAGGTTTCTTTGAATAAATAAGTTCATAAGATGTCTTATCAGTTAGAGGTCTAATTAAAATTCTATTTAAAATATAACAGGCGGTAGCAACTGCTTCTGCCCAAAAAATCTTTGGTAAATTACTATCTGTAAGCATAATTCTCGCACACTCTTGAATCGTCCTATTTTTACGTTCTACTACTCCATTTTGTTGTGGAGTTCTTGGAAATGAAAAATTGTGAGTTATTCCCTTTTTATTGCAGAATTCCTCAAACTTTTCATTTTTAAATTCACCACCGTGATCACTTCGAATAGTTATAATTTTTAGAAAAAATTGATTTTGAATTCTTTTTGAAAATGTCTTAAAACATTCAAAAGTATCACTTTTATGTTTCAAAAATATTGTCCATGTAAATCTAGAATAATCATCTACAATTACAAAAACATATTTACTATGATTTATTGAAAGAATTTAAGATGGACCAAATAAATCAAGATGAAGTAATTCAAGAGATTTTGAAGTTGAAATCATATCATTTAACTTGAAGGAACTTTTTCTAGGTTTTCCTAATTGACAAGCATCACATAAACTATCTACTTTAAAATTCATTTTAGCGAGACCTCTTACTAGATTATGTTTTGACAGTCTAGATAAGAGTTTGAAATTCAAATGCCCAAATCTCTTATGCCAAATCCAAGGGTCACTTGTATTTGCCATCGGACACAGGTTATCATTTGAAACTTTCATACTAAGAATATAAATATTCTTTTTCTTGACTCCCTCAAATATAATGGTTGAATTATTATCTTCAATGTAACATTTATCTTTTTCAAATTTAATTTTATATCGTTTATCACGCAGATGACTTATACTTAGTAGATTATGTTTCATATTCTTTACTAGCAAAACATTAGTAATAGTAGGAGTTCCAGAATTACCAACTTTGCCGATGCCAATCACATATACTTTTGAATCGTCTCTAAAGTTAACCAATCCTCCGTCTTTGTATATTATATCATTCAATATATCTGGATTGCTAGTCATGTGTCTAGAACATCCACTATCAAGTATCCATTTGTTCTTTCTAATCTGCACAATTTGTCCGTTATGGATTGATTCCTCAACATCCATAAAGCATGATTCCTGCACATCAAACAATCTTGGTAGACAACATGAATTTGAATATTGATTATATGCAGACTCAAGAAACAATGATGGTTTGAATATTTCTAAACTAGTAATAAAAAATATAGCCATTTTAAAAACTTTTTCAAAAATCAGATTATGAAACTTTGAAAACCTTGCTCTAATACCAATTGTGAGAAATGTGGATTACGGATCTTAAGGCTAGGATTAACACTGGAGGGAGGATGAATAATGTTAATAAAGAATTACTAAATCTTTTTGAGTTTATGTTAATTTAGACACCGATGTATGCAATATACAGGCACAGTTATGATCACAGAAACAAACATAGATGCAGAAATAAAATCAAAGCGGTAAAGGAAAAAACACACCGGATTTCACACTGGTTCGGAGTGACCCTACATCCAGTCCCGCAACACAAGTACGGATTTCCTATCAAAAGCAATTGCACAATTACATCCTCGGTTTCAAGGCTACGAGGTACACCCTCCAGAATTTCTATCCTCTAGGTAGAGATACTTGATTTCCGGGTCACAAGTTTACCCAATTGATTTACCAAGGCTACAATCACACCTTTTCTCTCTTGATTGATTTCCAAGGCTACAATCATACCTTTTCTCGCTTAATAGATTACAAAGAAGTCTATAACTCTGAATAGCATGGAAAACCTTGTAGAGATAGTGATAGAGAATCAAACTAGAAGTAATCGAGTTCGATTCAATGTTGATTTCGGCAGAGTAATGGTAAGAATATGTACTAAGAAATGTGGAAGAAGAAGAGGAATGAAAAACCAGAAAATCTGTTATTAAAATTCGTTGAAACTGACCCCAATTTATAGAAGAACAACAACCATGTTCATTCGTGAAGAGTTATGGCGAATAGACGCTTCTTTTGAAATTTAAATTTTGAATTCAACTGACACCATGTCGACATGGTTACCCTAGGCATGTCGACATCCCAAAGCAATTTTTGGTGATTTGATTTTCTTTGAAAATAACATTTATCTTACATTAAAACTATTTTAAACTTTACAAATATACTTGACTATAGTTAAAATTCTTAAGTAAATATAGAGAATAATATATATAGATTTTAACTATAATTTTATATTTATATCTTAGTATAAAAGTTAAATATATAATTCAAAAAGATAGTTTAAAATCAGGAGTAATTTGACTTTGAAATTAAAGATAATTTTGAGGCTAAAATTATTTAAAATCAGGATGGAGGGTTTTGATGTTTTTAAAAGGAAAGTTTTGAAATTATTTTGAAAACAAGATAATTTTGTAAAATCATTTGAATTAAAATTAGTGGATACAAAACAATGTTCCACTAGATTTTCGTAGGTTCCATCCTACTTAGGGTTCCATCCCTTTAGCAGGCTCGAAGTGGATTACATTCCACGAATAAATTAGATTTTAAGATGCCAGTGCTTTTCTACGAGTTTTAACAAAAATTCTTAATAAAAATACTTATGCTTGAAATCTTGAACTCTTAATAATCTTGATACTCATGAGTCTTTTATCTCGATATCTTGAATCTCTATACTGTACAATCTTCATTCTTGGTACCTGCATGGTTAAATCCTGCATATACGTATATATCTAAACTTATAATGTCGGTATTTATATTTTATAATCTATTCTAAGGTTGTTGTCATCAAAACCATCATCTCACGGACTAACAAGTATATTAAACCCTTTTTACTAATCTTATTTTACATAAATAAACAAACACATAATATAGGTTATTATTATTTTAAAATATTAACTTTAAATAGCTTTTAAAACTTATTGTGTTGAATTCAAAATATGACTCCTAAATCACAATGTCTACACACACACACACAGAGAGATATTGTAGATAGAAATCTTTTATTTGAAATTTCAAAAGTAAACACATAAAAATAGATTGGATTTTAATACTCAATATTTTTTTATAATTGTAATCCATCATTTATTATATTTTAAATCAATTTATATTTTATATTTATATTCAGACTTTTTCTAGTATTTATACATATATAACTTTTAAAAGAGAAGATTTTGAAATCTTAATTATACACTAATAATAATAATTATATATATTTATTCTTTAATTTCCAATCCAATTTTATTGTAAGATATTTATTCTTTGAATCTCAAACCTCAAATTCAAATTCAATCTAAAGTCAATTCATATATATATATATATATATATATATATATATATATATGTACGTATGTATGTATGTATGTATGTATGTATAACAAACACATATTTAATTTGTTTTTAAAGAATAATTTGTCAATTTTAAATAATCGTACTAGAAGATTATCAAATAAATATTTATCCAGCTATAAATATTTATTGTCAGATTTATTTGTTCAATCTATAAATCAGTATTTTTCAATAGTTAAATCAGATAATTATCCAAATATCTGATGCCCAAAAATCCGGGTTATCAAAGTGCAGGTGACGGCGGCGGGTGGTACTGCGAGGAGTGGTGGTTGGTAATTTTGACGGTTTGTCCTTATGACTAATTTTGGAAGAATGTTTGTCTTTGTGAGTAGAATATGAAGATTGTGTCATTGAGGCTAAAAAAATACAACTCTTTGTCATTTAAACTAATTCCCCCTATAAATTAAATTAATTGGTTAATATGTAGAGTATGGTTGTGCCACGTGACTTTTGAAGACAGAGAAATTGAACCCAAGTCAATGTACCACAATGAAATGAACAAAAAGGAGCATGATATTTCTATCATTAGCAAATTCTTCCTCTCTTAATCTTCTCATATCGTCTCTTCTACCTTCGTTTTAATCTCAGTTCAATCGTAGTTCAAATACTATCATATCATTGATGCTTTCACCTCTTTGCTCTCCTTCCCTACTTCTTAATAATACCTTCCCTCCTAATTCTATCATGACCCGACAAGGAAATGAAGCCTTGCATCAACTCCAAGAGACATAACCTCCTTCCAACCACATACAGTCGGTAACATACATGGCACACAAACCACACAACATACTCAAATCACCAAAATCCAAATCACTCTTCAGTCCCATAACATCGCCCTCAACCAAATTACAAAATCCTTACCCTGCTACTAAGCTTGCTCTTATGATGCATCCCTCCGCTCCTCCGTCACTACACCACATAACTTTCACACCAACCGCTTACTGCAAATATTACCTACCCCCACTCAATCTCAACCACGACACCTGAAGTGTCAACATACCAATTTTGATAGTTCAAATTCATCTAAATGAATTTTTTCAAGCCGATCGTTTCTTCGGCTATCATGCGAGATCGAAGGAGCATCGTATTAATCTAACAAGTTTTCATATGACAGGACAAGCACTCACTTAGTTCCAATAATGGATTGAACAGAAGTAACAACTTTATTTTTGACATTCCCTAACACATCATCTTTCAACAACCCACAAGTCACGTTATTCAAACTTCAATAAAATTCATCCTTGGAACAATATCAATCGACCTTCAAGACAACTAGCGACCTAGTAACCACCCTTCCACCTGATGCATTGGTGAAATACTTCACATTAGATTTAAAACCTTTTATTAAAAATGGACTTACCCTCCTCAAACCTTCTACACCGCCTGATGCCATTGATATGGTTAAAACGGTGGAAAGCGAACAATATGAATCTCGTCTATCCTATAACCATATCTCTTCATTCAAACAAACCACTACAACCCAACCAAATAACAGTCCTTTACCTCCAAACCCACTCGCTTCAAATTCCCTTTACCCAATCAAAAGATTACCATAAGCAGAATAGGATCTGAGACGAGCCAATGGGCTCTATCTTAACTACGACAAACATACCATCCTAAGCATCAGTGCGCTATCAAACGCATCTTGCTACTCCTTCCCGACCAGACACAAATCCGCCATTAATAAACCATTCAAACCCACCTGAACTTGCAAACGACGACATAAGGAGATTTACTTTCTTTCTCTTGTCGGCTCATCTCATCCTACGACAATGTGCTTCCTAGCCCATATTAACAATCGACCGATCTCCATGTCGGTTGATACAGGGAGCACATATAATTATCTCCATCCCTGCGTAGCTCAATTTCTTGGCCTCGACCATGATAAATAGTTGTGCTTCATTGTGACCGTTGGTAATGGTTAAAATAATATGTGGTGAAAGTGTAATTACAAATATTGAATTCTCAATTAATTTCAATTTGTTGATATCTCAGGAGCAAAAGTTGTATACCACCGAAATTTTTTAAGTGTGTTTCACAATTTACTACTGAATGAAATAGGTGGATAAAATGGAGCACGCGGCCTGATGCAACATTTGCAGCCTCATTGTCCAAGAGGTGATGTAATCTGGCTTGTCATGTTACAGGGGCAGGCCAGCTCAGTAATAGCAAAGGTAGAAAGGTTTTCGACCTCGGTATATTTTTCTAGGTGTATTGTGGCAGGTGGTACTCCGATGTCTTGTCATTGTATGAAATCCATTTTCTAATGTCTGTCTTACTGTTTTAATTGTAGAACCTAATACAGTTGAATATAATTATGGGTAACCATTCCAGATATGTTATATATTTATTTTAAAACCCTAGACATTATTATAATATCACAAAATTTTCCAATAAAAATGGTTTGGTTATCGTAAAATAAAAACCCGACCGTGTTTATATGCGATGTGGCCTTCCGAGACACCTTTATTTTTGAAGGGTTTGATAACATTAAAATCCATATGATGTGTGTTTCTCACGCTAGTTTACCAGATTGATCCGAACGTTATTTTCTAATAATATTTGGATCAGCCCGGGCATATTTTCCAATTTAGTTATGATACTTTGAAGCTTCAGAAGACGAGCTGGATGCATCCAAGACGTATTGGCGTATCTTTTATTTCTACTGTATTTTTTTTGTGTTTGTCTGCATTTGTGAGGACATGTTGTTAGAACTGTTCAGCCTGACGGTAAGTTAGTTTACTTTGGTTGATGCATGTATATAAAACTTTCCTTCTGTAGAGATTTGTCGTATATTATATATTACCCATCACAAGTGAGATTATTTTCTGTCTTTTCTTACTTTCACCCTAGCAATTCGTCTTTCCGGCACTTGAATGCTCGATATCTGAATACCGTGGATGTATTAGTGTCGACTTTTAAAGGTCGAAAAGATCGATCTTTGAATGTTGGATGTTGGACCGGTTTTTACTTTAAAAAAATTATTCACAGAAAGAAATGCTTCAATAAAAATGTTAATGTTGAAAATATGATACTCATGTTCGTTGCAGACTTGATTTAAGCAATTTAAAGAAAATGATGATAGGTTTAGCTTTGAAAGATTGAATGGTTTCCACCATATCGCGCTGAATTTTTTTTTTTTGAACACAATTCATTAGTATCAACAAGTATCGATGTGGGTGATCGAGCCTGTGATTTTTAATCTCGTAGTTTGAATTACCGACCGATCCAACCATGTTTGCTCGTATCACAATAAATATTGAATGGTTTAATGATGTTATCGACTGGATAAGATATGGTTAGTAAATTTGAATATGAACATATTATTAATAGCTTTACCAATGAGATGAATATAAAAATGGCAAATTCCATTTCAACACGGATAATTACTTAGTAGCCCTCCATAAAATAAATAAAATTTTAAAGACTAAAATACCCTCAGAAAGCTGCGTATTTTCTTTATTCTCAATTCCATTATCTTCTTACGTTAGTTTCTTAATGTCTAAACCACTGCTTCTTCAAAATCCTAATTTCTAAATCAGTAAAGAAAAAATTCAATTTTTCACTATCAAATTATTTTTTGAATTATAGGTTTTTTTAATTGTAGTTCTGAAGAAAATATGAATTGAGTTTCTAAATCAATGAAGATAAAATTTAATTTTTCACTACTAAGTTATTTTTTAGATTTACAGACTTTACCAAGAAAAAAAATTCAATTTTCATTACTATGTTTCTAAATCATTGAAGAAAAAATTCTAACCCTAGTTTTAAATCAGTGAAGAAAAAAATTCAATTTTTCACGTTTTACGTGATGGAAAAGGTAGTTCTGAAAATTATAGTGGGCTACTAAGTTTTTTTTTTTTTTTTTTTTTTACATACTATTTTAGTTTTTGAGAGGTTACTAAGCAAATACTCGGTTTGAAATAGAATTTGCCTATAAAAATATACTTAAGGACTTGAATTATTATTAGTTTGAAGAAAGTAGTTTCGTTGAGCACAACCCAGATGATTTAAAATTTTCTAATTAATTAGAACTTGTATAAAGGTTGATATATAATTATCAAACGTCATAAGCTAGATCTAAGGTTGGTTCAAAATATTGGCTGTTCAGGCAATTTTGAAAGAGACAAAAAATTATTGTCCCTTAACGGTTTTAAACGTGGATCACAAGAGTTCATTGTTAAGTTTACGATTCATATAGAAACATTTATAACAAAAAATAACTTAGTTCACTGCCCTTAGCTCAATGAACTGCCCTAGCCCGAGGTTTTGATAGATTGTCTTCTGACCCGGACCTAGATCATGTTTAGCGTTCAAAGACGAAAGACCTAAAAAACACACTGTCAATAAGGTACAAATATCTATATCAATCCAAATCTGCGTACCGCGAGAGGTGCAAAGCTGTTGATAAGTAAAGTCAATTCTAACATGCACGTGATTTATATAGTCGGTAAGCATGGAAAAGGCTAAGATAATAATGTAGTGGGAAATTAGGTATAAGGCAGTGTGCTGCAGAAGCAGACAACTGACATGTGAAGATGTATCAAGATGAGCAAGATTTCGTCAAACTAAAATAAAAGGATAAAGACATATAAAGTACAAGCTGGAACCAACCGAGTTCAAGCACTACCATATAACTGCGAACAAAAAAAACAAAAAAACAACTCAAAACCCAAAACATCAACAATGTCATACCCAAATTTCATACTCTTCCTTGTCCTAACATATGCATCAACACTGTGCCCAACAACAGTAGCCTACCACTGCCTGAAAATAGAAGCAATGGCGCTTCTTAACGTAAAACTAGCTTTCGGCAATCCACCATCACTAGTCACATGGAACAGCTCGAACTTAGACTGCTGCTCCTGGACCGGCGTATGGTGCGACTCCCAAAACAGGATGACCGACGTAGTCATCGCCAACAACGACATCATGGGCCCGATTGCACCTGCCATTAGTCAGCTCTCTTCTCTACAGAACTTCATGATCATATTCTCCAACCTCACTTCTTCAGTCTCCACCACCATCCCTGAATCCATAGGCGAACTCGTCAACCTCACTTCTTTCAGACTGTACAATAATTACAGGTTGACTGGCCCTGTACCTGACGCACTGTGCAAGTTGGAGAAGCTGAAGACCCTTGTTCTGTCTGGGAATGGCTTGACTGGACCTGTTCCTGATTGTACGTGGAAGGACATGGAAACTATGGATTTGTCTGGGAACAAGGTTAGGGTTGACATGTCGAAGATGAAGTTTCCGGCTGGGTTGAAGAAGCTTGATCTGAGTCGGAACAGGATTTATGGGAGCATACCTAAACAAGTTGCGCAGATGAAAAGTTTGAAGTCTTTCAATGTGAGTTATAATGCGTTGTGTGGGCCGGTGCCTGATGGAGATGTTATGCAGCAGTTTGGTCGAACCAGCTTTGATCATAATAAGTGTTTGTGTGGAAAGCCACTTCAGCCCTGCCATTAGTTTTTACCATTACAATATTTTTGTTATTTCTGTGTGGTTACTTGATGTATTAGGAACGTATTGTTTTTGAGTTCAATAGAGTAGCTTTATGTTTACGATGATTAAAACATCACTAGTGTTTCATTTCACCCATAGTCAGCATTACGCACAGAAGTCAAGCAGGAATTATTGGCACATGGTTTGCTTTCTCAGTAGTTAGCCAGAAAGAAATCTGTTTTTTCTTTTCCTTTATCTTGCTGCTGCTGCTTTAAAGGAAAATAAATTAATGTAATCAGTACCGAATTCACAAAATGAAGAAAGAAAAGAAAAAAAAAACCCTTTTAGGGAACATTATTTACAAGCCACTATTTTCATCTAATAACATACAAAAAAAATTATAAGTTATTTTACCACCTAAATATGTAAAATAATTCATGTCCTTGTTTGCTCTAATTTTTGATCTTAAGAATTTACACCCAGTAGGCAGTATAACCATGAACTTCGACATAAATCCAAGTTGGAAATCAAACAATGCGGCAAGTCAATGTATGTCTTAGCAATTTAATTATGCAATACAACAGTATATGAGTTTTCAGTGTACTAGCACTAGACATTATTAAATATGTCAAAAGCACTGGACTCTATTAAATTCACAAGAGCAAATTTCTGTATCCATTTAGTTTCTCTTGACCCTTAATGATGTATTTTACAAAGATGGCATTGAAGTAGAAAAATACCTATTTGCAGAATTATGGAATTTTTTTTAACATGGTTAATTATCAAGACCTCAATTCACGATACCTCAATTTTCACTCGTAAGAACAAAACCAACAGAGCAAATAACTCGCTTGGTCTATAAACCAATAACTTAGATTTCAGTGTGATCAGTTTTCATGATTTGTTAACTGGGGCCCTATGAAGTGAGTTATGAGATGCATGCAGCAGCCCTATAATTTCAAGGGTCTGGAATTATAGAAACAACTCTTGATTAGTTAAGTTTATAACGTATCTGTGGACTAACCAGCAGTAGTGCTCAATTGGATGCATATAATACTCAAATCTAAGTACAAATGTATCCACAGAGTTTGAAACCACGTTATCATCCAGCTGCTAAAATCTATGTAAGTTATCCCCTGATTACTCACAAAACCAAGTAACTCTAGTTTTCACTTCATCCCCTACAACACAAAGATACACATGTCTTCCTTCATTTCCCTACATTTATTTACCTCGCTTCCTTTTCTTCTTCTATTATCAACAACTTCAGCATATGCCATTACGTTAGGCCACAAAAAGGAAGGGGCAGCACTTCTCCAAATAAAACAAACATTTGGCAACCCAACTTCCTTGGACTCCTGGAAAAGTACAGGCCTCGACTGTTGCACGTGGGCATTCGTATGGTGTGATTCCGAAACACATAGAGTAACAGATCTCCTTCTCATGGCATCTGACATATCTGGCACCATCTCACCATTCATTGGTCAGCTCTCTTCACTGCAAAACCTAATGATCATATTCGCCAATCTAACAGGCAACATCCCACCATCTATAGGGAAGCTTACCAGCCTCACTTCTCTTCGTTTATACACCAATGGAAAGCTTACAGGCACAATACCCAAGTCCATATGCAATTTACACAGGCTTAATCATCTAGACTCATCCAGTAATAGTTTGCATGGAACCATTCCTAATTGCTTATGGAAAAACTTATCACTAATTGACCTAAGTCGCAATAACCTATCTGGAAATATACCAGGTTCTTTATATTCTGAACCACTTAAAAGCGTTAACTTTGGACAGAATCGATTGACTGGAGATCCATCGTTTTTGTTTAATGAGAAATCGAAACTGGAAGTGATGGATTTGTCTGGAAATGAGATAGAATTTGACATGTCGAAGATTAAATTTCCACCGAGGTTGAATACACTTGACTTGAATCATAACAGGATATATAGGGCCATACCGACACAGATAAAGAAACTGGGAGGTTTGAAGACACTAAATGTGAGTTACAATGACTTGTGTGGCACTATACCAGCAGGAGGAATCATGAAACAATTTCATGGAAGTTCGTTTGTGCATAACAAATGTCTCTGTGGAAAGCCTCTCGGTGCATGTTAATATTTAACCTGTGTTTGGTATGTTTTTATATATGTTTTGAATGGATGATCTGATATTTGATGCACCAGTGTGCACCAGTATGTTGTAATATAAATAAAATATACGACTATGAAGTGAATGTGCACGTTTTATATCTCTTTGGTTATGTTTTTTTTGTAGGATATCTACACAGTTGATTTAAGAAAACCAATGACCAAAAATAACCTAAAGATATATTTGCGAATGTATCTTTAATAAATTAATCAAACAAATTTGGCCATTCATTTATTTCTTAAAAATAATTGTATCAAAGATATTATTTTCTTTAACATACTCCCTTACTAAATACTTCAAATTAGTACAATTGTACAAAATCTAACTAGGATCCATAAACAACCTAAAAATATTTGAATAATTTCCTTAATTGATTAATCAATCAATCAATAAATTAATCAACTTCCTTCAATTTCATTGTTTTGAACACAACATCCACATAATTTGAAATCTTTAAGAAACACAAGTTTAAACTGTAAACTTCAGCTAGCATTACCGTGATTGCTAATGCCAAGTTAGAAAAGTAGTAACAAGTAAAAGCAATATATTAGTGATTGGTTACCAGTCAAATTCAAGTTTATTGAAGAACAATTACTTAACTAACAGGTATAAAGTTTGTTGAATCTACATGTCAAATTTTCAATCAACTTAGGAATAAACTCAGAAAGTAACAAAAAAAGGCACAGAATGTATGAGTGTCAACATTTGTAGCCAGTGAGTATTGAAATATAAGCAAGTGGTAATGCATTTTGTAATCTCTAATCATATTAAGGATAAAGTACATTCTCCACTGCAAATAATTGAATTTAGAATTTACTTTTATAAAACAAAAACACAAAAGCATCTATTTTCAATGTAACGCTAACTTTAGGTTCACAGTATACCTTACATGTTATAATTATAAAAATACCAACTTAACGTATGATGTATTAACTCGTTACTTATAGTGAGGATATTAACAATATTATTATTTTTTGGTTTGGGATGTGTTTTTCACTTAACTAATTTGTGTTTTCCAGAGGTATCATAATTAAGCCAGTGTTTCGTCATATATTTCAATAAATTAATTGAGCAAAAACCATTTCATGCATGAAATAGCTGGTGGTAACAGAACAATTAATGCATATTAGAAAATTTTAACGCAAGGTACCAAGTGATATGATGGTTACCAAATGAGAGGCTTGTGAGGATGTTCTCTCAATTCGGATAATTCCAAATTTGCATCCAGCTACTCAACTAACTCCGCAACTACACAGCTACTTTGATTTGGAAACAAATAATGAATTAGATACAAAGATATAAAGTGTTGATTCCAAACTAAAAGATTACAATTATTAAAAAGACATACATAATATCACCCATTATAATGCAGTCCAAGAACTAGTTATTTAGTGAAATCCCCACCACTAAATAAAAAATAATTACTAGAAAGCTCATCCCTTGGCCAAATACTTCGTAAATAAACTAAAAATAAAATTATTTGACTCCTCCATTGACAAAAATACATCAAAGAAAACAAATAACCTTGGTTGAGTAAACCCTTTCATGTGATCCATCGGGAATTATACTGGTAGCTTGATCAAAACCATCAATTGTTTCACTAAACGGAATAGAAGATTTAGTTAGTGATCAATCTATAATTTTCTTTCTTAAATATTTGTTCTTAGTAAATGCCTAGGGGATCAAACTACATACCTCTAGCAACAATTAAGACAGAAGCCTTACCACTTGAGATAAGTGATCTGTATAGTCCATAATTGAACAGACATAACTTATTTATACTTCATGATTTTAAAATCACAAATCACTACAAAATATCTGAAAACACTTCATAGTGGAAACTGGGAATTCAGAATTCAGTTAAGGAATTTAATATATCATTGAGCAATTGAAAAGGACCAAACACTTCTTCAGTTAATAACTCGATTTTATGAAGAAGAATAGATTGAGCTCAAGTAATCATGGATCATTTGAAGCCATTGTGTGACAGTGGATACATCACTGAACAGAATATTCTTCCATCAGTAGTTATCACAGAAGATTCTTCATTAACGAAAAATCGGAATGAAAATATTCCTGAAATCAGTTGTCTGAATAATATTGGAACGGCTATACGTGAGCACATAGGATCAACTAGTGCTGGAAGCCTGAACCAGTTGACACTATGGAAGCCCAGAGACTAACATAAATTACATGAACCAGCGGAGACAGAAGACACTTCAAGTCAGTAGTTTCAAAGAATGCAGCAAAGTGGTGGCAAATGGCATAATATTACTGAAAACTAATATATCCACGAGTTGTAAGCAAATATTATATTCGTAATTACATTCAAGTTGCACGATTCTGCTCATTGCCATCCCCAAATGTGATCTGATTACAAAAAACAAGAGGTTAAATTGATTTTGCAATTTTTTAATCAAGTAGTTGCTTTTTTTTTAAAACCTTCATAAAGCAGCAGTTAAGTTTACATCATTTAACTCATGATTAAATATGACATAAAAAGCATGTATAACAAAATTTTATTAGCCTACCAACTGAGCGACAAACCCTCCGCTCTACCGCTTCAAGTAAGGTTAGTTCACTGATTCTATCTACAACGTATACATAGAGAACCATTTGAGACATAGCTCTCACTGTATATATAACCGTTCAGAAATCCCTATGGCCATCATACTTGTCATAAATTAAGTTTAACCTTACATGTATGGTAACAAGATTTAGTAAGTTAATAAGCAGTTATAACAAAAAATGTAATAGGCATAAAGAAAGATAGTTTGAGTTTTGAGATCACTGAGCGCTCAGTTTGCGTAAACAGTATGGGCATCTTCACTCTGCAGGAAAGTAAGTGAATGGCGTAATCCCCCCATTGTCATAAGAAAATTTGCAGGAAGACCAGAGAGGTAGAGTTGAGAGTATTCGTCATGAAGAAGTAAAGAAGTCCAGTGGTGTAAGAATTGAGAGCCGAGGAAGGGAAATTTGTTTAAAAAAAAATCCCCATTGTCATAAGAAAATTTGCAGGAAGACCAGAGAGGTAGAGTTGAGAGTATTCGTCATGAAGAAGTAAAGAAGTCCAGTGGTGTAAGAATTGAGAGCCGAGGAAGGGAAATTTGTTTAAAAAAAAATGGGTGGAGGAAAAAATCCGACCTGCCGGATTCGAACCAGCGACCTAAGGATTTATCTGCTATACAACTACAGTCCTCCGCTCTGCCAACTGAGCTAAGGTCGGTTTTGATAGAGTATCGAATATCCAATCAACAAACATCACCTTGGAAAATATGCTGAAATGCCACAACTCTCACTTATACTACATAAAAAATAGTCATGCTAACTTCTACAGTGTAGATGTAAATGTCAAAATGTACTTTTTTTCAGCACTGGAATGCTAAAAAAGAGAGGCAACATCGAACCTTTCTCATTAAAACATAACAAATATAAATGTAACTGCTAGCACAACCGCACAACAATGAAAAATTGACTATTCGGTTGTATACTTTGAAAAAAAAAAAACAATTGTTGTAATTTTTCATTAATTTTGATTAAATGTTTAACGATAATTCGTTGGATAAAAAATTATTTGCATTACTAAAAACATAAAACAAAAGTAGTAAAAATATGTACGGAGTAGAACAATCGACATTTGAGCATTATAACGAAATGTGGATAAGAATAAGTCAAATGAAAAATTAGTCCAAATATTGTATATTTTTAATGGATGTTGAGGGATATAATCGGAAACGGCTTCAGTTTGACCATTTTGACTCAGGTTTAGCTTTATAATATATATATATATATATATATATATATATATATATATAAAAGATGTGCGTGTATGTATATATGTATGTGCGTGTATGTGCGTGCTTTTGTGTGTGCGCGCATGCATATAGCGTGTTATTATTTAAAATAATTAAGAAGAGGACTATTTCACTACGGTCAATTTGATAACAGATTTGATCTTTTTTTGAATTTTAAATTATTGTAAAATTGAAGCACCAATCAAGGATGAAGAAAATGGCCATTTTAGTGTCCTTGATTCAAAAAAGATTTTTTTTTTGGCTTTTTTTCATTTTGTACAACCCGTATTGATATATATACACACACATAAGACAAAAGGTTATTCGCATTATATGGAATTTTATCAAATTAAGAAGCAATCCGTAATTATGTGAGACTGCCTGACATGAATAATAGTTTATTTCTTTTTCACTATCCAGCTGTTAGTACGAGTTCTTTGACCTCTACGTGGAAAACGTGAGTCATGTGTGGTTTCTATGTAGCATCTTATAGTTTCAACTTCTCAAAGGTATGAGGTTCAAAAACCGAGATTCCAATCGTCCGTTTAGGTTTCAATAGAGGCCGAAACACCGACTTGTAAAAAAAACTACTGAACTTCGATTTTTGCATTAAAAACTCAAAAATATTTGAGTTTTAACTATATAAATATTCAAATCCTGAAATTTTCCCTCACGAAACATATAAATTCACAAAATATAGAAATGGAATAACTAAAAAAAATGAAAATGAAGTAATGAATAACCCTTATTTTAATGCTATAATTATTTATAATTAATCATTTGAATAAAAGGCCACCAAAAGCATCACAATGGCCGCAAACTGTTCAAAAAAAAAGATAATGTTCATATCACCAGCATCATTTTAAACATATGACGGATATTTCAATTTACTAGTCACCTACTTGATCTAAAGTTACCCTCCTTTAAGCCTAAAATGCTGCTGCAGATGCTTGCAGTTTTCCCTTTTCAGTGGATAGTCATATATCAAAAGCCAGGCTACAATTTATTTCGTCTATAACAAACTGCTTTTCAAGCATGACATAATATATAATAAGATATATAATATGCACGGTAGAAACAATCATCACGAAAAAAAAAGTTAAATTTCCTTCACAAATTTTGAGTATAAGAAAATGCAAGCGTTAAAATCAAGTTCAAAATAACTTTATCTGTTGTACAAGTACCGTTGAAAGCAAAATTTTACAAAGAAGTGAAAGCTCTGCTTTCTATTAGCTTTCCATTGATATGAGTATTAACTTCCAAGCATTAACTGTAAAATAAACTAACTTCTCAATGATGACATGGATAAGGTGATTTTTTTTTTTACAATCCTATGGTGAAAAAATAATTAATAATTTGTAATAATAAATTATCGCAATAGATAAATGGGATAACAATATTATGAAAATCAACGTATTCATAACAAAATAAAGAACGCAAATTGAGTAAACATCAAAACGATTAGAGTACAACCCTCCACTCACAAAATTATTTTGAATTTTATATTCAATCCAATTTATTAATAGATCCAACGTGTCAAATTAAATTAAAAAGTATAAATGGGACATAACTTTTCATAAAACCAGTGCAAACCTCTTTTGCAATTGAATATGAATTCCTAAAACATAAAAGACAGATCACAGTTTACTTCATATATAACAAATTGCATTCCAAAAAGGACATAATGTCTGCTAAGAAATAGAATATGCATCCCAAAATTTTGAGATTTCATTTACTGGATTTAAGTTTAAGAAGATGCATGTTTGAGCTTATTCCAAAGCTATGGACTAAAGTAACTATAACGTAATATTTAAGTTCATTTCTCACAAAAATGCACCTTTTTTACTGTAATTTAATATGAATCCCTCAAATCTCATTTTATGTAATAAGTAGACGAAAATCCATACCGTGATTAAGATTTCAAGGGTAAGTGGGAGATGGCTTCTGGCATGTAGAGATTGCTTAAGACAATGAAGAAGGTGGCTTTTGGCAGCGATGTTGACATCGATGGGCTTAGCAGCAATTCTTTTCTGCACGATTTTTGGCGATGATAGCTTTAAGGCCGACAGAAAATAACAGTAAAGCGATGGTTGGCGGCAGTTGTTGGCAGGCTGGCAAATGAGATGTCAAGTGGGGGCGATGCGGCAGGACAACAATGATTTCCGAGGGAATGAATGAACTAGGGAAAGGAATGGGGTAGAGAGGGTAATCTGGGCAGAAATTTAGAAGTAACAGGAATAGGAAATCTGGGAATTCTCGATATTTGAGTAGAGACAGTGTTAGTATGAGTAATCGGCGAAGGAAAATTGGGTTGGCAAAGGCTAAAAGATAAAGTAAAACAGGAAGCGAGAGATGAATAATCAGGAAGGAAAATTGGGGATTTGGTAAAGGCGGGAAAGATGGGACGGGGAGAAGAAAAAAAGCGGGAGTTTTGTGGCGGGAAACATTGTTAGATTTTGAGGCCAAAAGAGCGGCTTAAGTGGTCATATTTCGGCTTGTTTAGTGCTATGTTTAAAAAAAATGGGGCCAGTGTCGTAATAAGAAAATGGCATAATTTACATATGCTATGGGATTTTTCTCATAAAAATATCAAAAGCTTATGCCTTTTACTATAGGAAATTTGCGTATTACTTTCAGACTCATTTTATTTGTAAGAAAATAAACCGTCCATTGTAAATGAACGAATACTAATATATTCAACCGCAAAAGAAAACACTTACATTTATGTTCTTAGAGCTGGTTTGGACACTTACGTCTTTCTACTTGTAAGTAACCTTCAAAAGCAAGTTTTAAGTGAATGATAATATGAAACGATGTTTCGGTTAAGAATTTGATATGGTTATAAAATTAGTTTGGAAATTTTGGATAAGTCATGAGTAAGTAATTATTATTTATTGTAACGATTCGCTTTTTCGACGTCCAAATGTCAAAATTAATACATTCACGGTATTGACGTGCCGAACATTCAGGTGTCGAAAAAACAAATTGTTAGGATAATTAAAAGAGAGATAAAAAGAAAATGAACAAAGAAGAAAGAACACAATATCAGATTCTTACAGCGAAACAATAACATATAATATTAAAAGGCAGTACAAACCGCCACTTTAAGATACAAGGCATTTCAGAGTTATAGTCCTAAGTACTACTATTAACCTGAACAGTTATAAAAGTCCATTTTCACAAATATTGATGCATATAATGTAGTGTAGCGGAAATCATAATACTACGGTAAGTAAATGCATCCAGCTCATCTCCTCGAGCTCCAAAGGATATGGACGAAAACCTGCTTTTCTCCTACTACTCGAAAGAGCACCAATAGGATTAAGGGAAAGGCGTAAATCCGGTATGAAAAACCAAAGAACATGTAGCCACATACGACGGTAACTTTTGAGCCCGTTCGAATCACTGTAACGGTTTTTCCTCAAAAGACCATTTATTGAGTACATAAGATGAAATAATAGATAAAGTCTAGAGTGTAGAATATAAATCAGAATGCGTTGTTTGCATCTCACAACACGACAACATTAGAAGACAACTAAAACCGCTAAAGTTTGTTCGCATATGAATTTTCCGTGGAGGTGCCCTCAGTAAACCGAGGCAGGCTTCCATAGTACGGGTTAGAAACTACCTTACGAGCATCATCGTATATTTCTAGATAAAATAAAACAATTCGGATAAATATAGCCGGTCCACGACCGAACGTGTGGAACCGAATACCATCAACTTCGACTAGTTGGAAGGAACTGGGCCAGCCGATAGCGAAAGAAATAGGTGAATTTCAATTATTATTATTTTACCATTTTGGATCTTTAATCCGAGTACGAAATATAAATTTCATTTAGAACATTTCTATATTTGGTTTAAATAAAATCTTGTATTTTACTTCAAATAGTTAAAGGGAAGTTTAAATAAATTTAATTTCAAATGCACAATGTATCAAATACACCTAACATTTATTTCTCAGTGTTAATGTATAGGAAATGAAACCTTTCATTTCTTTCCTTAAAACAAAAATTAATTGAGAGCGTTAATTGTATTAAATGGAGAGAGGAATCTTTCATTTTCTTTCTTTAGTTTAAATAAATTGATTCGTTAAACGTCATTATAACAATTTATTCATTGCAATATTTATTACCGCGTCCATATATATTCTTACCGTACAATTTATATTTTGAGATTTATTTAATTTAATTTATTTATACAAGTATACTTATATATATATATATATATACACACACACACACATCTGCGTGTGTGTGTGTGTGTATGTATGTATCATACACACATACACGCACATGTGTGTGTGCGCATGGATAACATCATAATTCATGAATGATACAATGTGTCCGTATGTTGATGTTGTGATTTACATTGCAACAAACATATCAGCTCATTTTATGTGTGCTGTAATTTGTCCAAATATGTGCCTGTATAACATGTTAAAACAAAATACTAGTGTGTGTGTGTATAATTTACTGAATAAAACATTTTCTACCATAATAAATCAATGTAAAATAATTATATGATAATAATACAAATTTTAGAAAATTTGAAAACACATTTTAGGCTTAAGATTAATTTATGGAATTTGTTAAATTAAAATAATATTTAATATTGAATAACTGATAAAAGCCCGTAATCAAATTAATTCTGAAAATAAGAAATCGAGTTGAAAATTTCTAAAAGAAATTCTCAAGGCATCCGAGACGTATTTTGGGCTTAAGAAAAATTTAAGGAATTTTCCCAACTAAAGTTATATTTTTAATTAAATAGTTAATTGCATTCCAAAAATAAATTAACTAAAAAAAATTAATAAATTAAGTTATAAAAATTCGAAACTTTTTATGAAGGTTCAAGATATATATTCAAACCTTAAGAAAAATTTCTAGAGTTTTTTCAATTGAAATTATTCTTTAATTAAATAATTAACTGTAGGCTGAAAGTAAATAAATTTTAAAAAATAATAAATTAATTTTTTAAAAATCTGAAAATTCTACTGTAATCCTATTAAGTGGTGTAGCAAATATAAAAAATATAACATTGAAATTTTGAACCATTAGTTATTTTATCCATCATAAACAATTCACAAAATTATTAAGTAATAATAAAATATGTATATACATATTTAATAAAATACTTTTATATTTTATGATTCATAATTGGTACAAATAATAATAAGAAAAATTTAAGATTAAATATATATGATATATAAACACGTATACAATTATACGTTGTTGGATTATAAAATGGTGCATGTATGCACATAGAAAATACAACATTTCATACACATCAAGTTATTTTGTAGCATTAAAAAAATCTTGCAAACACTGATTTATGACACCGATTCCACTATGTTGCTTACCACAACCCTACATACGATGTATGCTTCAACGATGATAATACTCCTATTAGTTCATTATATTCATCAAATATAAGATATCGTTAGACCATGTGCTCCACATGTACAAACCTTTTGCTTGACTTTCATTTTGAAATACACTTTCACTTCACATATAGTCAATCTTTTATAGACTGATTTTATGTGATATATTTTTTACGATATACAGTTTTTATGTAATCATATTCACTACTAAAACTGTAATATATATTTTTAACTAAATGAATAATTTTATAACTTCGTTCATAATGGTTTGGTTTCGATTCTACAATGATGATCCAGTTTTATGTCACCTTGCCTATATACATTTTCAGCAACTTAATTAGCTTTATGGCTTTATAGACATCTCTACAAATAATGTGTTTTACAGATCTGTTGTTCCAAAAAAAGTTTCCCCATTCAGAGGCTTCCTAGATAAGGTATTTGATTATCCTTACGAAGAATTATATACGTTTAACATTTTACGCTTGGACCCGCTTTCACTTGAAATTTCACATGCCACTACTGCTTTTAATTTCTGAATGTACACAATTTTTTTTCTTCCCTTACCTTAGTTCAGCCTTCCAACATTGTAACCTAACAACAGGGAGTTACCATTTTCTATGTCCACGTCCAACGGACGTGCCTTTGTACTTATTAATATAAATCAAAATTAACGCCTTTTTTCATAAAATTAATTCAACATTAAATCAATAACCAAAATATTATAACAAGCATATCGCCAATCTAATTGTAACAAACACGTGTACTCACAAAAATCTCAGACAATCTAAACAATATAAATATATGAATACGAACAGAGGATTTGGATATAAATCAACCTTTATATGATAAACTTAAAATCAAAACAATGATAATAAATAAAAGTGCACCTCCTAATGAAGCTTTTGAGTCCACGTCGAACAGTAATCTCTCTTCTAAGAACAATTCATAATTCGTCAGATTGTTTATCCGAGATTGGAGATCTTATACTACAAATTAGTATTTTTGATTTTGAATTGGATTTGAGAATTTTAGGGATGATTTTGGGGAAAAGTTTCTGCCATTAAGACGAGGAAGAGGAAGAAGAAAGTAGTGGCTCAAAAAATGAACTAGCTTGTAATTATGGTTTTGAGATTGGCTTTTACATGGATAGGACAAGAAAGCAAACAACGATCTCAACCGCACATCTCAAAACATAATCACGCATGTTATAACCACCTCCCATCTTTCTCCAAACCAAAGTCTATCCTCTCCAAATCTCATGGGTTGTTACTCATTTAACCCAAATTAAATATGTACAATCATATTTAACATATTTTGTTATCAATATCTCATGTCGATCAATATATTCATAATTTTTATAAATATATGCAATAATTTTATTTCTCAAATCACACTCAAAATTGATAGTTAATATTTCATAAATATTAATTTATTTATTTAATTTATAATAATTATAAACTAATTAAATTGTTTGGTCTAAAGAGAATTCTTCGTTTCGTTTATGTGACTCATGGGTGTAAATTCAGTCAACGATTAACGTCGAACTATTCAAGCGTTAACGTTCACACTTCACTTAGCAAGTGGTGTGATACTATAGCCGAATTTATCGCTTACTCATTTTCAGAAAAAGCTTATTTTAATTTAATAAGCTTACCTGATTGTGACAATTATTTACACCGATTCTCTTTGTCAAAACTATATCACTTTGGACTTGCTGAATTTGGTAGTGGACAAAATTCCAACATCATCCACATTCAACTCTATAATCCAAAAACAAAGTCCTTGGTTCAATAATAACAATTATCATCAACCGAACTACTCTGGCTAGAGATTTAGACTTCCCCGTATTACTAAAGAGACGAATCCTCTCTTGAATAGTGCTTCACTTCCAATACTTCCACTCGACTCAACTATAGTTACTCGATGGACGTTATACCATGATTTGACTATAATCAAAGCGGAGCTTTCATATTAAAGATTCACATTATTCTCAAGTCGAAAGAACTGTGTAAATTAGTCAGATCGATATTTTATGTTTGATCTTAGTTATATCAACCAACAGAAAACTATTGAGTGAGTTGTTCCATGGTTACCTAATAACTATTAGTACGCAACCCCTAGGTGCCCCTAGCAGTCATGAGTAATACGCTGCCCAACATTTGGTGAGCGCTACGTACTCTAGTCTCACGGGTACATCAATATCTAGTCTCGATGCATCTTGACTAGGAACATTTAAAATGATATATTTGTTTCACCATGATAAGTTACGATTACAACACTTTTTAACTACTATCACAAAACATACTATTTATGGATTTTCTATTAAATATACTTTTAACTAAATTAATTTATTAATATAATCACATTATACCAAGTATATAATAGAAAGAAAATACATTTACTTCAAACAAGATTCGTCAACAAGTTTGATGCATGTAACAAATTATATAATTGTCCCCTAAGGCATGTCCCTAACTCTACCAATCTCTCACTTACACTTGGGGTCAAATATGGAATCTTATTCCAACATCTCTAATTGGTTATCTCAAAACAATTGGGTCAGCCCCTTTGACAGTCGCTATGCTCCGATACCAATTGAAAGTGTTTGTGCTACAGGATCGTGTAATATGGATAAACTACTTGTGCGGAATAAGTAAGTAAATAGTAAAGCAGTAAAGTAAATGACCTCATGGATTTTTATACTGGTTCAAACTCCTGTTCTACGTCCAATCCCAGACTCCTAATTTTAAACTAGCAACCCTCACTTAAACCGAAGGAATAAGTTTACGCCGCCTGAGCAACCGAACGGGACTTTACCACCTAAGCAACAGAATATGACTTCTATTGCCTGAGCAACTGAACATGACTTCTTTACAAATATCAAAAATATCCGACTGTAATGTGCTCTTTCAATAGCATTGATAAATCAATTAATTACAATCTTCCTATAATCTTCTCTTTATGATATATAGTGTAACGTGCTTGAGAATTATGGAAGATGGAGTAAACAATGATCAGAGAATGTAAGCAATTTGAGTGCAATTTGAAAACTAGAGAATAAATAAGAATTCAAGAATATTAAAATAGTTTTCGGTGAATTGTTTGTTGAATTCTGTAATCTATATATAGAGTGTAGAAGGTTGCAGCCATAGATGAAAAACTATATGGAAAAGAACAGGTGCAACCGTTGATTTTGAAAACGTTTCTCTTCGATGAAGAGAAGCGTCTAGCAGTTGGAAATATTCAGCTGACTGAATTAAAACAATTCAGACTTCTGAATTAGATTAAAACGCAAACAGCAAGCTTTTAGGCAATTTTTGGCCTTATTCGGACGTTTGAATATATTCATTCAGATGGCTGAATATTGTGAAATAATACTTTAGTTTCATCATTCAGATGTCTGAATGAATACATTCAGCCGTCTGAATTCAACCTGTAACAAAATTTACCATAGCTCAAATGGTTAGTGCACTTGCTTTCTGAACTAGTGACCTGGGTTCAAGTCCCCCTCCATGCAATTTTTTGAAAACTCAACTTTTCATTTAAATTATGAATGTATACTTGTGTATACCATTTGGAGAAGTTTTTAATATTTGTGAACTCTAGACAAACACTCTATGACTAATAATACTTTATTTGTCACCTTCATCTTGTCTTTATCGTGTATATCTCTTCTTGTATCTCCATATACATACTTTCATCCTTTTTTGTACCATGTATCTTTATATTGAATGTATATTTTTTTTTATCTCTTTTTGATGCTCATGTACCTGCAAATTAGCTTAGAGATTCTTTGGCATAATTATATAGTTGTTGTCATTAAAATCCAACAATAGAGGTTCTAACATTCCCCCCCTTTTGATGATAACAACTATATAATTTTAAAAAATATTAATTTTATATATAAAACAATATTAATATGTTTAAAGGCCCCCCTAAGTATAATATCTCCCTCTATTAATATGCATATGAATTTCTCCCCCTTTGTCATTATAAAAAAGAATGAAGGAATACAATAAATTTCATAAAATATCTCGTAAATAGTGGGATAAACTCAATATTAATTATGGAGGAAAAATAAAATTGATTTTACCATATTTGATGAAATCCATATTTCATTGTAAGCACGTAATTCTATTAAACGTATGGAATATTCTTTAAAATTCCAAAATTTATCCTTTTCCTTTTGTTTCTCCGAGTACCTGCAATAAATAATAATCATTTTCGGTACCCACTTACAATGTTAGGGTCCGGGGGATTAGATCTTGGGAAACCATACCCATTTAGGTGTGGTTGAACCTTTATAAATATAATTCCATTATTAACTACCATATCAAATTAATCATTAATGTATTTTTCTCTATTTTTCCAATTAAAAGGAACCCAAATACTTAGATAATTTTTATCCAAATTTTCAGTCAGTGATTTTGTACTTCTAGAGAAATTATAAACATTATTGGTCATTGCAGCATTTGAATTACTATAAAAATTGGATCTAGACTTTACTTAAAATTCAGTACTAGCACTAACATTTTTACTATACATGAAAGCATATCTAGTGCTATTTCTATGATCAATTTTATAATATCCTAAACCACTTTTATCATTTTGAGCTTTTGAATCTGTAATTAAGGAAGATAAGATATATTTACCTTTGTTAAAATTTATCATTTTTGTATGTAATCTTCAAAATTTGTTTCAGAATCACAAACTTCTTTTTGAAAAATATTATTATTAACTTTAAAATCTCACATTCTTTAGATAATTCTAAATTCTTTTTAATTAAAGCTTCATTCTTTTTTTCAAGAGACAAAATTAAAGAACTATAATTATTCAAAGAATTTTCTAAAAGAGTATTTTTATTTTGCAAAATATTGATTTCCTCCAAAAGATCATTTGTTTTTATCTTCTAACCGCTTATTTTCGTTTTGTAGGAATTTTTTTTATAAAACAAGTTCTTCTACTGTATTTTCAAAACGTTTAGTTTGTTTTACCAAAAATTTATTTTCCTCTTTTAAATTGGAAATTTCTTTCACACAATCTTTTAACTTAGCTAAAGCAATCGTATTAACTTTATTCAAAATTTTACAATCTTTTAATAATTCATCATGTGTTAATAGAAGATCTTTATATAAAGAATCTAAACATACCAATTGTGGTATGAGTTTAGCCATGAAGCATTTGTTTGCTTGCTCCTTTGATTATTCTTTGTTGCTCTTCCTATTCTTATTACCTCGACAAGATCTCTTTGTGGCCATTTATGCTAGGATGTTGTTACGATCTCTAGAATACTAGGCTCTGATACCAATTGATAGTCACTATGCTCTGATACCAATTGAAAGTGTCTATGATACATGATCGTGTAATATCCATAAACTACTTGTGCCTAATAAGCAAGTAAATAGTAAAAGCAGTAAAGTAAATGACACCAGGGATTTTTATACTATTCGAACTCCCGTTCTACGTCTAGTCCCAGACTCCTTCTGGATTTAAACTAGCAACCCTCGCTTAACCCAGAGGAAAAGATTTACACCGCCAGAGCAATCGAACAGGACTTCTACCGCCTAAGCAACCGAATATGACTTCCACCGCCTGAGCAACTGAACAGGACTTATTCACAAATAACAAAAATATGAGACTGTATTATGCTCTTTGAATAGCACTGATAAGTCAATTAATTATAATCTTTCTATAATCTTCTCATTTATGATATATAGTGTAATGTGCTTGAGAATTATGGAAGTTAGCGTATTCAATGATCAGAGAATGTAAGCAATTTGAGTGCAATTTGAAAACTAGAGAATAGATAAGAATTCAAGAATATTAAAATAGTTTTTGGTGAACTGTTTGTTGAATTCTGTAATCTATTTATAGAGTTTAAAAGGTTGCAACAATAGATGAAAAACTATATTGAAAAGAATAGGTGCAACTGTTGATTTTGAAAATGTTTCGCTTCGACGAAGAGAAGCGTCTATTTATGAAAATAGTAGTTGGAAATATTCAGCCGTTTGAATCAAAACAATTCAAACTTTTGAATTAGATTAAAACGCAAATAACATGCTTTTAGGCAATTTTTGGCCTTATTCAAACGTCTGAATATATTTATTCAGACGACTGAATATTGTAAAACAATATTTTAGTTTCAACATTCAGACATCTGAATGAATGTATTCAGCCGTCTGAATTCAGCTTGTAACAAAAATTACCATAGCTCAAATGGTTAGTGCACTTGTCTTCTGAACTAGTGACTCGGGTTCGAGTCTGGCTCCATGAATTTTTTTGAAAACTTGATTTTTCATTTAAAATATGAATGTATATGTGTGTATACCATTCTGAGAAGATTTTGACATTTGTGAACTCTAGACACGACACTCTATGACTAATAATACTTTATTTGTCACCTTCGTCTTGTCTCTATCGTGCATATCTCTTCTTGTATGTACATATACATACTTTCATCCTTTTTTTACCGTGTATCTTCATATTGATTGTATTTGTTTATCTCTTTTTGATGCTTATGTACCTGCAAATTAGCTTAGAGATTCTTTGGCATAATTATACAGTTGTTGTCACTAAAATCAAACTATTGAGGTTCTAACACCCTTTGTGAATGGGTATGCTATTTTGTTTCAATTATCTACTCTGATTAATTAACTCTCTTTGACAGTGATAAATTGTTTTATCATGTGGAACAATTCAGAGTATGTCTCTCGACTTCCAGTAAGCTTTAAGTTCCGTTACTCACTATGTTGGGACATTGTTATTATATAACAATGTTATGAGATTCTCAACATTTGAAATCAGATTAATTATAAATTTGTGCATTTATATTTTATATACATTGTTTTTATTACGACGCTATTCAAAACAATATACTTAGCCTTTTTCATTGAACCAGCCATGATCTTTCATTTGGAACATTTTCAACTTAAAGTTCCTAACTTGAATTTATGAATGACATATTATACTCAATACCATTTATGATGTTTGAGTCCGAACACTCCTTCATAAGGAGTTTTTGTTTCTGTAAACAATTCACCAGTATTTCATAAATACTCGAGAACACTTTAAACAACGATTTAGTGATATCAATTTGGATTTGATACTTACTTCATGTATCAAATACATAAACAAATGATGATATCGTAACCAACATAACATGTATAATAATTCCTATTGCAAATGCATAAGGAACTCAGATGTTCTATATTAAACAGTTTAATAAGGTGTATTTACATATCGATTTGGGATATTCCTAATATTTTTTATACTCACTATAAAAGACATCATTTACAATCCAAAGTTGAGTATTAAAACAGCTAACGTTGATTTCAACACAAGTACACCTTTAAAATCAACAATGTATTGTTTACTTATAGTTTAAAAAATGTCAATGTATCTTATAACATTCATTCTTATAAATACATGCTTCCTCTGCACTTTAATTGAAAATCAAACTATATGATTTTTATCAAAATACTTATCCAATCTTGATGCTTGTAAAATGATACTTTCGTATCATTTTTTGGATCACATTCAAAGACTCATGAACTCAATAACGCTCCTACCGACTTTGAGACGTTTTTTTAATATGTGTAAATAGCTTACTCTAAGTTGTTATTTAAAATTTTCTGTTTCAATACATATGTACCAAAACACTAAGCCTTATAAAGCAATAATTTTACGATTAAATGTGAATTAACTTGAACATGTTGAATACCGAATCTATTATGCTAATTTCAACAATTGAAATTTTCGATGTTATTCTTAACAGCGTTCCTCATTTAATTCCAACCACATTAGTCCCTATCATAAACACATAACCTCGACCGATGGATCACATCTCTTCGGTTGTGGCCACCAAAATCATATTTTGCTAGCATACTTGGAATTCTTTCGGATTTGCGCATCATACTATATAGAGTCAATGCTCTTAATAGTTTATATAATTTCGACATTAATAAAAAAAATCATAGTTTCTCTTCAATATACGAGAATACTTATTAGACATTCTAATGCTATGTATTCATTTAGGTTAATTAATTTCATTTCATCTTATATAATCAGCTCTATCCATGGATCGTATCCAATTCATTCAACTACCAATAATTCCTCAAATAAATTCCTTCACAATGAAGTTGGCATATCATGAAATAATAATTGTTTCTCAGTGTAAATAGAATTGGGATTCATAAATACTTTATGAATTTCTTTATTTATAAAACTGATTTGGTTTTAGTTTACAAAAATTATGTTCAATGCATAAATATGTCATTCAATGATAGTCCTTTCCAAAATCCTTTTGGGAAGATTCATATAAGATCCATCATAAACAATTATTACGTGCAATCTTTCGACTCGCATAACCTGCCAAATCCCTGGCCTAGGATATATTGGCGTTTCTAATAAACCCTTATCTTGTAAGATTATGTAAACTGTTATTCAGATTAAATAATATTAACCTTGTGTGCTACTCTTAAGTACATTACCTTATAAAAGAACTAACTCAACTTTACTCACAGTTAATCGTACATTGTCCAACAAAGTTCGATTGCTCTATATCGATGCATCATTATGTATTGCATGAAGGAGTTTTGAGATTTATTCTTTATTCATTTTAGGCACCTTTGGAACCTTGTCTAATATACCGACTCATTCAATCAAATCGAATCATTTCTATTGCATGTTATTTTTACTTTTGTTAATATTCAATGAGTTTACATAGACATACTACATGTGTATCAAATACACATGTCCATGTCGATGATGACTCGTCGGTGAATATGATGAAGTACGTGGAATCATTTTGATATTTATAAAATTACAATTGCATACATCTATATGTATCAATCAGAAGAGTTCATCAACTCTTATGATGCTCCCACCAAATGGGTGCATAGTCCTTTATTATTTGAGATATAATTAACAAGTATCATATGATTCAAAATCATATAATAAAATTATTTTCTCAAAACTATGGCTTAGTTTATAATTCTAGAATAACTATAAATATTTTGAAAGAGCATTTAAAAACAAAATATTTGAAAAATAGTTTAAAACGAAATTATAGAAGAACGTGCTATCAAGGTTTTAGCATAAATTTTACGATTCTATAACTTATATGGAATATGTTGAAATCTTGAACTCTTTAATACTCATGAGTCTTCATTCTTTAACAGCTTTTGAAACTTTATATTAACATCTTGAATCTACTCTTGCTATCAGTATCTTGATACTGCATAGTCTTCTTAATCAATCTCTGTCTAATATCCTGCACTGTATACTATATATATCTTGATAAAACATTAGTATCTATATTTTATATAGTATCATATAGTTGTTGTCATCAAAATCAATAACTAAGGTACTAACAATCTCCCCCTTTTTGATGATGACAACTCTGTATATAAAATATAATATAACTCCTCCTGAGTTACGAAACACCCCTTTAATTTGTGCCTAGATTTTATATGTTTCTCCCCCTTTATCATCAACAAAAATAACATCCTAAATTTATAACACTAACTCTTGCTATAATCCTGACTTTAACTTCCCTAAATAAAATACTAATCAATATCTATAAGAATTATATAATGGGAAAAATTATAAAACAATAAGTGATATGTAAAATTAGATAATCATGAATTATCAATCCAAATATTCATCTAATCAAACAAATTTTATGTCATACAACACTCAAACAAATCCATACAAATCAAAACCAATCAAATCCAAACCGAATAAGCATTATTATTTATATACAATCAACCCTATTTAAACAAGACATTTTGAGGAACTTCAACCCATCCATCAGCACCGAAGATTGGATACGCATAGATAGCATCCCAATCTTCATCATCTTTGTTGATGGTACATTCTGGATTGGTGGTTGGTTCTTCTTTGTTCAAGGCAGAAATCTTCCATCGAATTATGTTGAAATGCCTTTTTTGCTCCCTGATCGTCTGCATTTGACTCAATTCTAAGTGCCTCCTATTTCTTAGGAAGAAAGCAAAGATGTGTTCTTGAATCAGTCAAGAGTTTGTTCGAGGTTTTGGTTAGTTTTTGGATAGGAGAAGCCATTATTTTGGTTTTAGAGTTTAGGAATGCAAAGGAAAAAAAAGAGTAGAAAAAATGATTCTATGATCTTAAAAGGGGTGGAAATTTGTTGAAAATGAATGGACATTTGCTTTCTATTCAATTTTCAAAATTATAAATTGTTCAAAAACTACCTTTGTATGTCGACGTACATACCTAGGGTATGTCGACATATATGCTAAAATTTTCAAAACAACTTTATTTTACTTTTCCATTGTATTTGGCTTATACTATTATACTTGTATGACTTTCCAGAGATAGTGAACAATATATAATAATAAGAAATAGAATTTTTATAATAATAATGACGAGTACAAGAAATAAAAGAAAGGTACATGAGATTCAACATATACTAAAACAAGAAAATCCAAATATATGGATAGTTTAAACATAAGACTAGAAAGATACAGATAAAGATGGAGAACCTCCAAGCTTATGGATGATCTTTCCAAAGAATTTATCCATTTTATTCGAAATTGAAGTAAATCTCTTTGAAAATGATTTTTTAAGCTTTCTTTGGTTATGGATTATCTTCTCTTGATTTTTGAGAAGATTTTTGTTGGATGGATTTGGTGGCATGTTGATACTTTCCAAATAAGTATCCTCCTCTTCTTATTCTTCCTCCTCGATTTCCATTTCCTCTCCTTCCTCCTCGATTTCTATTTCCTCTCCTTCCTCTTCCTCTTCTTCCTCTTCTCTTATTTCATGCTCTTCTTCCCAAGCCAACCTTTATTCCTTTTTCGCAAGCATTCATAAGGCTCGAAAAGGGGTGAAATATGCATAAGTAAAATGTTGGCATTGTTAAATATCTTTCAAGGAATTGTTTCCTCTCCTTTAAGGTCAACACTGTAATGACCCGTAAATTTATCACTTTATTTAAATTATATTTATTTTCAAAGTACTAAAATTTAAGATTTTTTAACATAGATTACGATGTTGTAAATAATAAATAGTAATAGTAACCTTATTTTGAATGTATTTACGAAAAAATATACTTTGGAAAAATAGCAAAAAAATAACCGAAAATCGTTTTATCGATAAACAACTCTATAATCGTCAAATGTCGCGCACGGAGCTGGATACATTTGCTTATTTTTATAGTTATTAAATCCTTAAATCTCAATAATTTAAAAGACTTTCCCTTTGACAACATTTCAAAATTCCTTGAGTAACATGTCCACAAATTAGTTAGAAGATGACCCATTTTCGGGTTTGATTCTTGTGAATCCGATAATACCTCTTCTTCTTTTGATCATATCTACCTCAAAAGAACTTGAAATTGAACAGTTATTTTTTTTTAAATTCAAGAGGAGAGAATTTGGAAGAACTTTTCTTTTGACAATATATCCAAATTTAGAAAACAACATGGTCAAAAAGCCGGAAGAAAATAACCTATTTTCGGGTCTAATTTTGTGAATTCAAGGTCGAAGCTCCACCATTTCTCTTCTATACTTTCGTCCACCACCTCCATCACCATTGGCCATGAGCTCCACCATCTCCAAAGCAAAGCCGTGGGCATTAGGGGTGAAGGAAGTCTAGGGCCGAGAGCAACTAGGTAAGGGGAAGTTGTTTAAGGGTTGTATTAGTGAAGTGTTGATTCGATTGAATGTTGGTAGGAAGTTTGGTTTGAAATGGTGATTACACTGATATATTTTTAAGTATTTAAAACTTGAAATTATTATATGCAATCGGTTAATTAATAAGCTTGGTTGAATAATTCGCTGAATGATTGGTTGGATATTTGGTTGATAACTTGGTTTTGATAAATTACGAGAAATAATAATTAGAAATGGTTAAATAATTAACCATGGCTAATTAATAGAAAATAAATCACTATTAATGTATATATGAACTTTAATTATCCTTTTTGTGAATTTGTATATAGAAAGTTTGAAATAAATATTATAATAATATAATATTATAATATGGAATAAAAATGAATATAAATTATAAAAATGTTATGAGATGGTTAAACCTCTTAAAAATGGTTTAAAATGTATTTTAAATGTTTTATAAAAAAACTAAAACATTGTAGAAGTTTTGACAAGTTATGAAAATTAAGCTAAAAGTAGGCACATCACGCAACGACAATTCACGATTTCGTGCCAGAGAAAGTTAAATCCATTTATACGATGGATTTAGAGTCAAAATTCTTTGGAATAAGAATTTTTCGAACTCTTCTAACTATAGTTTTTAAAAAAAAAGAAAAGGATCGACATTTCAGTTAGTAGATTTTGTAATATGAGCAGATTAACCTTTCAAAATAGTTATGGTTTTGTAGTTTGGAAACCGAAGTGATAAATTCTATAAAATGGATATTTTTTCTTTAAAATTACGGAACAAATCTTGTAAATATATAAAAATGTTTAAAATGGATTTAAGTTATAAAAATTAATTTCTAAATGATAGAAAAGCCGTTTTGATTGAATAAACTTTAAAGCACTATTCGTAGCATTTTTTTAATAATTTTTGAAATATGGATTTAATCTTGGCTCGAAAAGCGATAAGTAGACTGGATTTTTCTATTCATGAGATCCGAATATGAGGTGCCTAAACTAAGAAGTGTTAGAAATACCTATCTACAAGTTTTGATGACAAAAAACAATATAGTCATTATTGTATATATATATATATATATATATATCTCGTATCTTATTTTTGCTGATACTCAAGGATACAAATCGAAGCACGGAGCATGGATCATAATAGTAGAGAGACAAATATTGTATAAAAATCTTAGAAATATTCTGTAAAATCTCCCTGGATTTTGTATATGATAAAATACATATATATTTACATAAGAAAACAAATTTTCCATATTTCCAGACGTCCGCTATTTTGCCCTAGACGTTTGGTCGCAACCTTTGGAAATTTTTCAGACAACACATGACCTGACATCTGGTCATCACAATCTAGATATCTGGATTTGGCTCAGGGAATTTTTTAAAATACACAACTATCCAATCTGAAAGGTTGCTTTTGCATCTCTTCTTCAATTCAGTTCTCCCCCAAACAGAAGCATGTCCAGAAACAAAGAGAAATGGTAGCAACACTTCAAATCAAACTTTTCACAACTATAAATAAATCATAGATTTTTCCATTGAAATAACAAGTTTCTAATTCCTATTCTCTATATCTACTTTGCACTTAAATTCAAGTCACTTATATTTGCTATCAATATTTCAGCCAAAGATCATTAACTTTGGTTCAGTTTTCCTCCATATTTCCAAAACACGCACATAATCATATCTATACATATCCAGTGAAGATTATAGGAAGACTTGTACGTATTGTCAATATCAGTGTTAATTAGAGCACATTCTTGATGAAAGATTTCTATTGTAACAAGACTATTCCTCCGGGCAAAGCGAGGGTTATTGATTAGTGAAATTCCGAAGTGGAGCTTCGGGACTGGAAGTAGGACAGAAGGTCCGAACCAGTATAAAATTTATGGTGTGATCATTTTATTTTACTATTATCTTATTATCTTAATTTATCATGTATACAATAATTACTTGTCATATACATAGTATACGATCCATATGGTCTTTCAATTAGTATCAGAGTAGTGCCAGTTCAAATCACGGTAACACGTATTTGAAACCTGTTAATATGGAAAGTATCTTTCAAGAAGGTCATTCAACTGCACGTCCTCCTCTATTCACAGGATCAAATTATGCATATTGGTTAGCCCGTATAAGAATTTTTATGGAAGCAAATGGTTTAGAATAGTCAGCAAATCAAATTAAGTTTGTAGCACCTGAAACAAATATTAGCACATGGACATATGCAAAAAAAATCACTACTTCTAATAATGCTAAAGCTATGAATGTACTGTTTTGCTCTCTTGATAAAAATAAATTCTCACGTGTTATGTTATGTACTACTGCTTATGATATATGGCGTACTTTACAAGTCACATATAAAGGTACAAACTAAGGTCAAACAAACAAAAATATCAATTTTACAAAATCAATTTTCATCCTTCAAAATGAAACAAAATGAGTCAATTGTTGATATGTACTCCATATTTCAAACTATACGACACGATCTTATGACACTAAGAGTCAAATTTATTGATTTTGATCTAGTATCTCGAATTCTCAACTCTTTAACAATTGAGCGGGAAAGAAAAGTATTAGCTATCGAAGAAGCTAATGATCTTTCTGAACTTAAAGTTGAAGAGTTGATTGAAAAATTAATGTTGTATGAAGCTAATTTGCAGGCCAAAAAAGAACAAAACCATGAAAAGTAGCATTTCAAGCAAGCAATGAAGATTCTGAATTGGATGAAGATGAAATTATATTCATCTCCAAAAACTACAGCAAATTTAAGAAATTCATGAAAATGCCAAGATTCCAAAATAGCGGAAAATCAAATTCATCAAATCAAACTTCGATCAAGTGCTTTGAATGTGATCAATTCGGACATAGAAAGAAGGATTGTCCAAAACTCAATAACGAGAATAATAAAAATAAGTTTGAGAAATTTAAGAAAAAGAGAAAAACATTCCAAGTCACATGGGATGACTCCAACTCTTCCTCTTCATTCGATAGTGACAATGAAAGTGACACGGAGCAAGCAAATGTATGTTTCATGGCACACTAATGAGGTATGTCCTGATCTTACTTATGATGAAATTTTAGAAGTAAGTATGGAACTTGATGACAAATATAAAGTAACTAAGAAATTAAATAAGGAATATGTTGCTAAGATAAATCGATTGGAACTTGAAATAAGGTTACTAAAAGATGAAAAATCTACTTTAGAAGAAGAATTAGAAAATGCTCAATAAAAATGTAAGAATCTTTCTATTGAAAATGATGTTTTTTCTTGTGAATTAGGAAAAGTCAAACCAGAGAATAATAAAATAAGTAATGAGCACATTATCTTAAAAGATAATCTAGAAACTTCAAAATCCAAAATTACTGATATTAAAAGCAAGTTGGATAAAATAACTAATGATGTTACATAATTTAACAAAGGAAAACAAGACTTGGAGAATTTAATTCAAATTTCCAAGCCGTTTAAAAATCGAAATGGAGAAGGGTTTGAGAATATAAAAAATTACAAAGTATAGTAAGATTTATACTAAGATAAAACCTTCTTCCAAAAATAAAAAATTGATCTCGAATTCAATGATTAAAATATGGGTTCCTAAAACAAATAACAACTTAATTAAATAGAAATATATAAATAATTATATGAAAGAAGTGATTCACAATAATAATTATATTTCAAAAGGAACCAGACCATCATGGGTATGGTTACCCTCATTTATTAACACTTAGGACCCAAAAATAAAAAAGGATACCAATTTAAACTTTTTGATTTTTTGCAGGTATCCAAATAAAAAAATAAAGAGAAATGGATATTAGATAATGGATGCTCCAAGCACATGACGGGAAATGCTCACATGCTGTCAAATATAAAGTACATTAATGGTAGCACTGTAACTTTTGGCAATAATTCAAAAGGGTTCATTATTGGCATTGGAGAAGTCATCAATATCGGTATCTCTAACTCTCCTATTATATCTAGTGTTTTATTAATAGAAAACCTAAAACATAATCTTCTTAGTATAAGCCAGTTGTGTGATGGGGTTCGAAATAAAATTAGAAAAAGATAATTGTAAAATTCTTGATCAAAACAAAAATTTACTCTTCGAAGGATTTAGAAATCGTAATATATATCCTAAATATGAACATTAAAACTAATTCAGATTTATGTCTAGCCGCAAATCATGATGATCCTTGGATTTAGCACAAATATTTTTGTCATAGAAATTTTAAATATATTAACAAACTAGCAAAACATGATCTAGTTAGAGGTCTTCCTAAAATTTATTATGAAATTAAAAATTTATTGACGCCTGTCAAATGGGCAAGTTAAAGAAAAGTTCTTTCAAATCTAAAAATTAAACATCTGCTAAGCAACCATTAGAATTACTTCATTTAGATTTATTTGGATCAACCCAAGTACGATCAATAAATCATAACAAATATGTGTTTGTAATTGTAGATGATTTTTCAAGATATACCTGGGCATTATTTTTAAAACATGAAAGTGACACTTTTGGAATGTTTAAATTCTTTGCAAAACAGATTACTAACTTAATGGATTTAAAAATTAAAAATATATGCAGTGATCATGGAGGAGAATTCGAAAATGAATTTTTCACTGATTTTTGTAACAAAAAAGTATTTAGTCATAATTTTTTGGTTCCACGAACACCACAACAAAATGGTGTAGTTGAAAGGAAAAACAGAACTTTACAGGAATATGCACGAACACTACTAAATAGTAGTAACCTACCCAATCATTTTTGGGTTGAAGCTATTACCACTACCTGTTATGTATTAAATCGTGTCACACTTCGATCTATGACTAAAATTACACGTTATGAAATATTTTATGGAAAGAAACCAAAAGTTTCGTATCTCAGAACTTTTAGGTCATTTTTTTTTATTTTAAATACTAAAGGTAATCTTGGAAAACTTGACTCTAATGCCGACGAAGGAATTTTCATCGGTTATTCCGAACGTAGTAAATCTTATAGAATTTATAATAAACGAACAAATATTATAGAAGAAAGCTTACATGTGTCTTTTGATGAAAATTTCCAACCAACTATTAAAGAAGATGAAGATGAAATCTTAACTAAAAATAAAACTGAAAATACAAATAATATGAATAATTCATCCTCCGATAATAACGAAAATGTTTTAAGTTCACCCACGCGAATATTAAAATGTCATCCTTTGGATAATATAATTGGAGATTTAAATTACCGAGTTACTAGAAATAACTTAAATCAAATGAGTCACATTGCTTTTATCTCAAATATAGAACCTAAAAATTATAAAGAAGCATCTAAAGATGATTTGTGGATCTTAACAATGCAAGAAGAGTTAAATCAATTTGAACGTAATATTGTATAGGAACTCGTTCCTAGACCATCAGATGAATCTGTAATAGGAAAAAAATAGGTTTTAAAAAACAAAGCAGGTGAAAATGGAAATATTATTCGTAACAAAGCAAGTTTAGTGGTTCAAGGTTACAACAAAGAAGAGATAATTGATTACGAAGAGACGTTTGCTACCGTAGCTAGTCTTGGAGCAATTCGTACTCTACTTGCTTTTGCGTGTCATCACAACTTTAAATTATTTCAAATGGATGTTAAGAGTGCCTTCTTAAATGGTTTTATCAAAGAAAAAAAGTTTTCGTAGAACAACCACCGTTATTTATCCATGAACAATATCCAGATCATGTTTTTAAACTCAAAAAGGCTTTATGCGGTTTAAAACAGGCGCCACGTGCTTGGTACGATCGATTAAAAACTCATCTACCAAATTATGGATTTCAAATCAGCAAAATAGACACTACATTATTTATAAAACACAAAAATAACGAGCTGTACAAATATATGTTGATGACAACATATTTGGATCAACTAATGAAAGTTTATGTAATGAATTTTCTGAAATAATGAAAAATGAGTTTGAAATGTCACATATGGGAGAATTAAAATTTTTCCTTGGATTACAAATAAAATAATTGAACAATAGCATTTTTATAAATCAAGAAAAGTATTGTAAAGATTTAATTAAACATTTCGGAATGGAGAACACTACTAGTAAACCAATTCCTATGAGCACAACTTTATATTTAGACAAAGACAAAATTGGAAATGACTATGATCAAAATCTTTATCGTAGTATGATCGGGTCTTTATTATACTTAACAGCTAGTCGACTCGATATAATGATGAGTGTTTGTTTATGCGCTCGTTTTCAAGCTCAACCTAAGGAATCACATCATCGAGCAGTCAAACGAATTTTACGTTACTTATCCAACACTAAAGATTCCGGCTTATTCTATCCTAAGCGTACGACTTTCCAACTCGTATCATATAGAGATGCAGACCTCGGAGGTTGTAAAACAGACAGAAAAAGCACAAGTGGTACCTGCCATTCTATCGGTCAATCTCTGGTTTCATAGTTTAGCAAAAAGCAAAATTGTGTTTCACTCTCGACATGTGAAGCAGAATATATCTCTGTCGCCTTAGCTTGTGCTTAAGTAATCTATATGCAACAAACACTTAGAGATTTTGGTAAAATATTTGAAAAATCTCCGATATACTGTGACAATACTAGTGCTATCAATTTACCTAAATACTCAGTTAATCATTCCCGAACTAAACATATAGACATGCGACACCATTTTCTTAGAGATAATGTAGAAAAAGAAATTATCTCCCTTGAATTTGTTAACACCGACAATCAAATTGTCGATATATTCATCAAACCATTAAATGAACAATCATTTGTAAAACTTAGACGAAACTTATGAATTTGTTCATATGATGAATTAATAAACTAAACTATATATTCTTTATTATCCTAAATTGTTATTCAAAAAACGCTAACAAACAAAAACCTTCTTCACCGTTCATTTTTTGAAACCTTCTGAACACCACAAATTGTTTTTAATAAAAACATTCTTTTATAAAAAAAAACCATAAATTTCGTTAAATAACAAACAACCTTTTTCTTTAATTAGAAATTTAAAAACCTATATTTATATATCTCAAAAATATTTTTTTAACCAAACAATCTTTCACACTGTAAACATTTAAAATTGTATCTGTAATGTCGTCTATTCACGATTCGACTTACTCAACCATTGATTTCTCCTCACCTTCTTCTGGCAGTACGTATGCGTCTCTTACCAAAACAACACCAAAATCCTCTCCTTCCAAACACATTGTTCTTACTAATACTCCTGTGTACCAAATTGGCTATTCTCCGAAAGGAAAAAAGACCAAATATGGTATTAATCTTGAAAATGCTTCTCTTCTTGATAAAATTGACGAAGTCCATCATTGTCAAAAAGAAATGATGAACGTTCAAAAAGAAATGTACTCTACATAATGAAACCCAGGAGCTCATCTAAAATTTTTAGAAAAGTGCATCCTTGCAATATGTGGACACTCTCCTACAAAGGATTGTGTTCATGTACGATCTCCTCATTTGATCGAAACTCCTCCACGTGCTCATTGAATAACTCCATGTAAACTATGGGGAGAAGGAACATATGAAGCCCAATTAAGTCTACCATGACCACTAAAAGAAGATACAAAAGAGGAACCAAATTTGTGGGAGAAATAGTAACACTGTTCTTTTAAAAACTATATTTCGTGTGTGTGTGTGTATTCTAGTTATAATAAGGTTAAAACTATTCAAGATTATAATTTAAATCTTGTTCTTAATAAAAACATATATAATAACAATAATAACAATTTGAAATCTCTAACTAAAATCAAATTTTCACTATTCTGTCAGACCAGACATATGAGACATAGTGCCAGATGTCTGATTGTTCTCACGGGTTATCACAGACTCGAAGAACCAGACGTCTAATTCCTATATCCAAACGCCTGCTTACAAACTCGGAAGACTATCTCTCCCAAACTCTGCAAGATCCAGATGTCTACTTATACGTTACCAGACGTCTGGAATCGCTCTCTGCCTTATATGATATAGAATCATTTCAAGCACCCAGACGTCTGCCTCATCATTCCAGACGTCTGAACCCTGTCTTTGCCTATGCCGATCTGCTATCTATTCATTATATTAAAACGTCTATTCATTTTTTACCTCATCTTTTCATTCTATACAAAACCCCATGAAAACCCAGATCTTAAAATCTACCTTCAATTTTCAAATACAGTGCCTCCAAATCAAAAAATGCAAAGAAGCAAAAGAAAGATCTGGGTTCTTCATCTCAAACAACTGTTGTCACTGATTCTCACATCAAATCATGGCTTGACCAAAGACCTTGTTCCATCAAAAGATTTGATGATTTGAAGACTATGAAGTTTCATCTCGGTCCCTTCTACCAACTACTACGATTTCTTCTCTATGAAATGCATTCGTTCTGTGAAGATGCCAAGGTTAACATCTGATCGAACAAGGTCCAAATGAGGTGACCATAGATCAGCTAGACATTTTCTTCTTTTATTCAAATCTATGTAGTTCTTCTATTTGGAATCCCAAAGATGAGGAAAATTGGCTTTGGACTAGTGTATATGGTAAAGTCATTAAGCTTACTCCCGGTATGTTAGGACAAATCCTCCATTGCTCTTACATGGGCATCCAATTAAAAGACATACGAGACAAAAGATTTTACCCTGAGACGAGGTCACTCACCTTCTTTGGGAAGATCGTATAGAACAACGAAATACGAAGAACCTCCAACCTAGGGCAAGATTACTAAATCAAATGATTATTAATACCATAATACCAAGAAAAGGTAGTCATGAGCAAATATATGAAACATATCACAAAGCTATATATGCTATATTTGGTGGTATTAAAGTTAATTGGGCTCAATTTCTTTTCGACGAAATTAAAAATTTCTTGATTCATGAGCACCAGCAATTATATATGCACCTTATATAATGCAGATTCTTCAATCCCAAGGTATCCCTTCTTACTTATCATATTTTGAAGAACTACAATTAAAGAAAGAGGGTCCAAATACTTCAAGCTCATGCATCTATCAGACGAACCACCACTGATAATATCATTTCCTCAATGGACTCTACAGTAACAACAACAACATCAACAGCCTCCACAAGAGCAGCAACAACCCCCTCCACAACAACCAGGTCCTTATGTTTTCCACCAACATCCTTCCGAATATCACTCAGACTCAGAGATTTTAGAAGCCCGAGGAGAACCTGCTTCAACAGAACCATATCGTGACTTATCAATTCGAAGTCAACAACCTTTATCTTGCAATCAACAAATATTAGGCAAAAAAATTGTTCGTCTTGACAGATCCGTCTCAAGCATATCTTCTCGAATGAGAAAAATCGAGAAAACACTGGATAAAGTTATATCCACTCTTGGGAAATTAATGAGGAAAGTTCATGGTCGATCATCATTCCGGTCCTCATCCTCATCACCATCAGCTCCTTTGCTTGCTCCATATATCTCTTCTGTTCTAGGAACTTCAACAAAATCACGCGGAAAAGAAACCATGGAAGACGAACAATTAAAGGAACAGATAAAGAAGAAAGTGAGGACTTTAATATGCAAGATCCTTCCCTCCATTAATTGGGGTACTTGGCTTTTCAAGGGTTGTCTATTCAAGAGGATGTAGAATATAATGATCAACACAATTGGCCCGAGAATACTTCCGATCCTTCAGATTTTTGGGATTACTATAACGATACCTACGGAAGTTTTTCTGACTTGACTCACTACTACCAGTAGCTTCTAGTCTGTTTTCTTCCACTGTATTTTTTTATGCATTTCTCATTCTATGTCCTACTGTTTCTGTTATTATGTACTATAAGTTCTAGGTTTTAGATAACATTTTCTATTTTCTCTATTCTTTTTTATAATGCCAAAAGGGGGAGAAATATGCATACACACAGAGGGATGATAACATATGATATACAAATATAAAGGGTAGTAAAATATTTTATGATACATTATTTGTCATCATAAAAAAGGGGGATAATGTTAGGAACTCCTATCTACAAATTTTGTTGACGACAAACCATATAATAATAATTGTACATATATATCTCGTATCTTATTTTTGCAGATACTCAAGGATACAAATCAAAGCATGGAGCATGGATCACAGTAGTAGAGAGATAAATATTGTATACAAACCTTAGAAATATTAGTAAAATCTCCCTAGATTTTGTACATGATAAAATACACATACATTTACACAAGAAAACAAATTTTCCAAATATTCAGAAGTTTGGTTGCAACCTCTGGAATTTTTCCAGATAACACATGACCAGATGTCAGGTCATCACAATCCAAACGTCTATATTTGGCTCTGGGAATTTTTTTAAAATACACAACTGTCAAATCTGAATGGTTGCTTTTGCATCTCTTCTTCAGTTTAGTTCTACCCCAAACAGAAGCATCTCCATAAATAAAGAGAAATGGTAGGAACATTTTAAATCAACTTTTTCACAACTATAAATACATCATAGTTTTACAATTGAAATAACAAGTTTCTGATTTCTATTCTCCATATCAACTTTGCACTCAAATTCAAGTCACTTGTATTTGCTATCAATATTTCAGCCGAAGATCATTAACTTTGGTTTAGTTTTCTTCCATATTTCCAAAATACACACATATTCATATCTAGTGGAGATTAAAGGAAGACTTGCACGCATTGTTAATATCAATGTTAAACATAGCACATTCTTGACGAATGATTTCTATTGTAACAAGCATATTCCTCTGGGCATAGCAAGGGTTATTGATTAATGAAATTCCGAACAGGAGCTTCGAGAACGTAGGACGGGAGGACTGAACTAGTATAAAATTTCTAGTGTGATCTTTTTATTTCACTATTATCTCATTATCTTAATTTATCGTGTATACAATAATTACTTGTCATATACATAGTATACGATCCATATAGTCTTTCAAGTACACGTTATGGAGCAACCAATGACCTGGCTCACCTAGCCTCTTTCTTGGACGAGGGATATATAAGCTCAAAATATCGAAAATAAGACAAGTATAAAAGATTCAAAATTTATAAATTTAATTTGGTACAACTTTGATTATATGGAGATAATCTTCTTATACTTGGTGTTAAATTCCGAGGAGGGAACTCGTACTAACTGTATGAATTTAAAAGGCGATTTCATCATTATTTAACGGATAATACTTGTTGAATATGGAAATTGATATTGAGTGAAATTAGTATAATTTCCATGGATCCCTTTTTACTCGATAATGTTTTCTAATATGACTTAGGAGAAACGATTTGGTGTTTCCAAAGTTCAAAAAGTGGCTTAATGATTCTTTATATACCGGAAAAGAAAAGTTGAAAGTTATATATCTTTAAAGGATATTTTTGATAAAAAGAATGAATTAATAAAATAATAATCACCTATACACCTGACATCATTTTATTGATAATTGGTTCGGAGAAACTGGAATTGGACTTGCTACCCGAAAACCACTTCGAACTAATATACTGATTTGAAAGTGAAGACACGTTGAAGATAATGATCTTGAAGACAAGAGATCTTCATTTCAGAAGGACTGCTTGTTGACAATCTCTTATTAGCTCCCAGAATAAAATAAATAGTAGTGGTCCTTTTGTTCTGAAAATCTTCGAAATGCAAGGACTATTTGCTACTGATCATAGGGGTAATTTCCGACATGATATGGTTGGAAAGTGCCTTCGGTTTGTCTTTTTCCTGGACAACTTATATGGATGAGCATCTTACATTGCATTTCCAAGACTACATATATTAATCTCTACAAAGGTACATCTTTGGTGGTATAGGTGGCAACTCTCTTACACTTAACACCCTTCTCTGAGATGTACGAGCTCAGAGGTTGTACAATTATGGAAATCAATAATGTGTTGTTAGAAATGGCAATGTTGCATTCAAAGTAAAACTTGTTATGAGAAAGGAAAAGTGTGACTTTGTCTGAAATAAAGTGTGGCTTTGTAAAAGTTATGCGTAGCCTCACATACGAGCTCACAGCTCGAAGATGATGCGGTTTGACCTAGGGCTATTGGTTTTATGAGTACGTAGGTGACTAGTGGAATCTGGTCCTCTAGGCATTTATGCCTTATGGATAGGTATTGGAGGCTTGATGGGGAACGAGTATAGCCATCGAGTAATTCCCTGTTCCATAGTAGTGTATCCAACATCGGAGGCTTGCTTGAGAATAACCACTGAGATGCTAGTTGTATTTGTGTGGATTTTAGAGGAAATGGCAACTAGTTTCATGTTGGAAACCCAATTCCAATAAGTGATTTTGTTTTGATTGTAGAATCTAGTATGCTTTAATTTAATATATAACAATTTTAGCTAGTTTATATATATTTACTTGGAAAGGAATTTCAAAGAAATGTCAACAGAAATAATATCAAATTGTTTTAAGTAAAAATGGTTTGGTTATCATAAGGTAAAAACCATCCATGTTTATATGTAGCATGGTCTTATGACATACTCTTCTTTTTCAAAAAGGGTTTTATTCGACAACAAACTCAATTTATAACAATTTTATATGTATTTATAAATCTCATCTCATATTGGTATATCAAGGCTAATCCTAGTATATCTAATACTCGGGTCAGATTCGAGTGGTTTTAAGATTAGATGTAGAAGCTTGGAGTTTCCAGAAAAGAGCTGGAGATCTTCATCAACTTATGGACGTATTCTATTTTTCCGTTGCATTTGTATTGTTGTTTTTCATCAATTGTAAGGACATAGATTTATAACTGTCCAGGCTGAATCTAGGTTAGACTCTGATATAGTATTTAATTTTCCACTGTAAAGATTATATATTGAAATAATATATGTTATTCCATTCATGTGAGATTCTGTTCTACCTTTGTTTTCTTTTTCCCCTAACAATCGGTTTTTCCGGCACTTGAATTTGCAACACGTGAATACGGAGGATGTATTAATGTCGATTTTCGAGGGTTGAAAATCCCGATCTTTACATTTGATAGTAGAGCTTAGGTTGAGCAAACACTTAGGCTTTAGTGGGGTAAAACTCATTATAGATAGGGATTTTAATACCCTAGAATGAGTTTAAGTGTTAAGGAAATGATAATATTCAAGTATTATCGTTGATTGATTTGTTATTTGATTTAAAAGTTTAAACTCAAACACTTTGTAAATTTAGTTCCACAATATGACTATATGGTGTGTAATAAATATTAAAAAGAAATTTATCTTTTATACGATTTTTTTGGAAGGAGGATAATTTGTCACTTTAATAAAATACATTGAAAGTGGATTTTTTTTCCAGAAACTATTATGATGTGGTTATAGAAAAGAAATTGTTTACAAATAGATTTTTAAAACATTTGAGAAAAATGTGTTATAATGAATGATGTTTATGGAAAGGATATTTATCTTTTGGAATGAAATGTTTTCCTTTAAAAAGAAATATTTGGAAATGATTATTTATATAAAAGAGTTTGAATAAAGTTAAGATTTTTTGAAATTTTTTTATAAATAGTTTTGAATGTTAATAAGTATGTATGTCATATGTAGATCATTTCGTTACATGATTTTGTTCTAAGAATCGAGTACGGAATTTTGAGGCTTTACACAGGTCCGAAAAAGGAATTATCACCTGATTTTTAGCTGTGAACATTGATGAGAGTTGTGTTTGGATACTTACGTTTTCTATCATAGTTGAGAGCTACGTAAGAAAAACCAAAAGTTCTAATTAGAAAGCCTGATCAGAGTTCGCACTAGAGGATCGAGGGATCATTACTGGTTTGGAAGTAGAGTTGTGGATTCAAATAGTAGATCAAATCGGATGATCAGTATACATCATACAAATGTAAGTTTAAAAATAAATATTTTAGGAAAATACTTTTGGGTTTTGTTTGGTGTAATTTTAAGGATGAAATTCTTTTAAGGGGGGAGTCTTTAACGACCCGCAAATCTATCACTTTGATGAATTTATTTATTTTTAAAATATTTAAATAAAGTTTTTTAACATAGATTATGATGTTGTGAACAATAAATAATAATGGTAATCTTATATTGAATATGTATTTACAAAAATATATACTTTGGAAAAATAATGATAAAATGACCGAAAACCATTTTATCGATAAACAACTTTATAATCATCAAACATCATGCATAGAGCTGGATACATACACTTCTTTTTATAATTAAACAAGAATATGAAATAAAATTGATTATATTATTTTTGAAAATTCAATGTATTTATGACATCATCAGTGATGCCATAATATTTAATAATTTATCTACGATATTAATTGAGATTTAAGGATTTAATAATTATTTTATTAATCTAATAACTGTTTTAAATGATAATAATTCATTTTAAATAGTTATAAAGTGAAAATAAATCATTTATAATAGTTTTATAAAGATATATATATTTGAATTGAAATTATAAGGAAAATTGATATCGCTTTATCGGTATAATAACACTTTTTGTAATCAATTGTTTGATATTGATTTACATGGTTTTATAATTCAAATGAGATTATTTTAATTAATTAATGATGATGAGAAATTAGTTTTCAAAATTTTGTTTATATTTATATGTAATATAATAAATAAGTGAAAATGTGACTGGAAATCGGTTTCTCAATTTTCAATGGTTTAGCGAATAGTGTTTGTTCAAAGTCATTGAAACTTTGTTTATTCTCTTATGCTCATACATGTACATGTGTATGCACGCCACATTCACATATATACATACATATAACACACCTAACATATGTATACATTTAGATATACATATATATTAAAAATATCTAAGATATTTTAGTTTTCTTACTCTTTAAGCATCCTAAGGTCAACCTTCCTACACCCAAAGAACATACACATGTGCACACACATGGAGGGGGGTCATTTCAGCCATGTATAGTGACATAAGGGAGGGGTAGGGTGGTGATGCATGACAAACAAATATCATGATATTTTGGAAGGTGAATTTTGGCTATAAATACCCACTCATTTTCCATCTTCTTCATTCTATCATAACTTCCTCAAACCTAAAACAAATGGAGAATCTTTTTCTCAAACCATAGAATATTCCAGTGGCTACAACTTTCATGTATAATACTTCTTCCTATTTTGAGATTAGCTATGCCAAAATATCCAACCTTTGTAGAGTGTTTTCAAACCCATATTTTCATATCTGAAAATGACTTTCCTTCTTTTGATCATATCTCCCTAAAAAAAATCAAAATCAAGTGTTTATTTGTTCAAATTGTATGGAAAATAACTTAGAAGAACTTTTCCTTCAATAACTTTTCAAAATTCTTTAAGCAACATGTCTACAGATCATTTAGAAGATGGCCTATTTTCGGGTTTGGTTTTTGTGAATCCAATAACACCTCTTCTTCTTTTGATCACATCTCCCTCAAAAAAACTCAGAGTTGAATATATTTTTTTAAATCAAAGAGGAGAGAATTTGAAAGAACTTTTCTTTTGACAACATTTTCAAATTTTGAGAGCAACATGGTCAAAAAGTTGAGAGAAAATGACCTATTTTTGAGTCTAGTTTTGTGAATTCAAGGTCGAAGCTCCACCACTTCTCTTCTATACTTTCGACCACCACCTCCATCACCATGGGCCATGAGCTCCACCATCTCTTAAGAAGCTGTGAGTATTAGGGGTGAAGGAAGTCTAGAGCTGAGAGCAACTAGGCAAGGGAGAGATTTTTAGGTGGTGTATTAGTGAAGTGTTGATTCGATTGTATGTTGGTAGAAAGTTTGGTTTGAAATGGTGAGCACAATAATCTATTTTTAAGTATTTAAAACTTAAAATAGTTATATGCAAGTTTAATCAGTTAATTAATAAGCTTGGTTGAATAATTGGTTGGATATTTGGTTGATAACTTGGTTATGATACATTATGAGAAATCATAATAAGAAATAGTTAATATGGCAATCTGTCTTTCCTACACCTAAAGACGACACTTATACATTATTAGTATTCGTGTGACATTCATTTAAGTGTCCAAAAGATAGGCCGTCTAGGGTGAAGAAAGAAGAAGATAGAATAGATTCTCACAAACACATGATGAGTAGCATACAATATATAAATCAAGTCTTTACAAAAGAAAGAACTTTGTTATAAACAATCATCGAGTACACTATCCTATTATCAGCTTGGACGATTATAACAACCTATCCTTTCAAATGCTAATAAATTTCGACAATCAATATAGTGGAAAAATAAAGATATATGTAGATACTTCTTGGGCATCCAGCTCATTTCATGAACTCCAACGCATCTGAAGTTAATTTGAAAAATATACTCGGTCTGATCCGAGCATTAGAATAAAATAACAACCGGATTAGTCTGGCAATGCCGGCGTGAGAAAATACTTGTAATGAAGTGATCATATCATAATTCTGTGAGTTCGTGCCGCTAATGCGGAATGGGTTTTCACCTCACAAGATCATCATTCATAGATTAAGAAATAGGAAACAAATTAAAACATCAATCCAAACAAGAATAAATTAGCATAAAAAAGGTAAATATCCAAACTTAAAGTATGAACACAAAAAACTACGGAATGATTTCCTTTCACGATAATAATATCCACTCTCAACCATGGATGCAAATAGTTAAATACCGTGAAGTTATCTCGACACTTCTCGATGTAATTAAAAAAGATGTAAATTTAAAAACTTGGAATCAAAGGAAAAAAGGGAAAATTTCCAACAAATGACCAGGAGGGTGTGCCCCCGACAGAAAGTATACGCATAGAAATATAATTGAAAACTCCAATGGCTCTTAGAAACCGCGAAGTCGAACCCAGGCAACTGTTACTGAGAATCCGAATATTTCACATCTCAATGCGCAACTCAGAATCCAATCTAGATTGGATGTTAAATTAACTAATGGAAAGTAAATCAACATCGATGTATATATGAAGTTAATTAATAGAAAGTGATTAAGTAATTACTAGAAAATTAATCAATATATGTATATATATATATATGTATGTATGAAGTAATTAACCAGTTAATTAATAGAAATAAATCAACATTGATGTATATATGAAGTTTACTTATCCTCTTTGTGAATTTGTATATGAAAAAGGTTGAAATAAGTATTATAATAATATAATATTTTAGTATGGAATAAAAATGACTATGAATTATAAAGGTTTTATTGGATGATTAAACCTCTTAAACATGGTTTAAAATGGTTTATAAATGTTTTATGAAAAAACTAAAACTCAATTGGGAGAAGATTTGACAAGTTATGAAAATTAAGTAAAAAATAGGCACGTCGCGTAAGGGCAATCCGTGATTTTGCGCCAAAGAAAGTTAAATCCATTTATATGATGGATTCGAAGTCGGAATTCTATGGAATAAGAATTTTTGTACTCTTATAACTATAGTTTTCAAAACAAAGAAAATGATCGAGATTTTATTTGGTAGATTTTGAAATATGAGCAAATCAAGTTTTCAAAATAGTTGCTGTTTGACAGTTCAAAAACCAAAGCGATAAATTCTTTAGAATGGATATTTTTTATTAATAAATATGGAATAAATCCTATAAATATATTAAAATGTTATAAAATATATTTAAGTTACAAAAATTAAATTCTAAATGATAGGAAAGCCGTTCTGATTAAATAAGCTTTAAAGCACTATTCGCAACATTTTATGAAGCAATCTTCAATAACTTTTAAAATATGCATTTAAACTTAACACTTCTTTTCCAAATCTTTTATAAAGGTTTTTAAATGAATACTTAAGTGTTTTAATAATGATTTGGTGGTTTTATAGTTTATTTGAAAGAGTTTAAATAAATAATTTGAAGAAAGTTGTTATAAATAAAGTAATTTAATCTTGGCTCCAAAAGCCGATGAGTAGACTAGATTTTTTATTTGTGAGATCCATATGTAAGGTGCTTAAACTAAGGAGATGTTTAGGAGAAACTGGTGTCTTGGCTTATTTGGCCTCTTTCCTGGGCGAGGGATAGGTAAGGTCGAAATATCGAAAATGAGAGAAGTATAAAAGATTCAAAATCTATAAATTTAACTTGATGCAACTTGGATTGTATGGAGGTAATCTTCTTATACTTGGTGTTAAATTCGAGGAGGGAACTCATACTAACCGTATGAATTTAAAAGGTGATTTCACCATTATTCGTCGGATAGTACTTATTGAATATGGAAATTGATATCGAGTAAAATTAGCATAATTCCTAACGATCCCTTTTTATGCAGTAATGTTTTTCAATATGACTTAGGATAAGCGATATGGTATTTCAAAGTTAAAAGAGAGGTTTAATGATTCTATATATACCTAAAAAGAAAAGTTTGAAATTTATATATCTTAAAAGGATATTTTTGATAAAAGGAATGAATTAATCAAATAATAATCACCAACCTTACATCTTTTTATCGATAATAGGTTCAGAGAAACCAGAATCGGACTTGCTATCCAAAAACTACTTTGAACTAATACACGGGTTCGAAAGTGAAGACATGTTGGAGATAATGATCTTGATGATAGGAGATATTCATTTCGAAAGGACCACTTATTGACTACCTCTGGTTAGCTCCCAGAATAAAGTAAATAGAAGTGGTCCCTTCGTTCTGAAAATCTTCGAAATGCAAGGACTATCGCTACTGATCCTATGGGTAATTCCCGATGGGATGTGGTAGGACAGTGCCTTCGGTTTGTCCTTTTCCTGGATAACTTTTATGGATGAGTGCCCGAAATTGCATTTCCAAGGCAGCATATATTGATCTCTACAAACATACATCTGTTTGGTGGTGTAGGAGGTAAATCACTTACACTTAATATCCTTCTCTGACACGTATGAACTCAGAGGATGTACATTTGTGGAAATCAATAGTGTGTTGTTAAAAATGGAAGTGTGGCATTCAAAGTGGAAACTGTTATGAGAAAGACAAAGCAAGGCTTTATGTGAAATAAAGCGTGGCTTTGTAGAAGTTGAGCATAGCCTCACATATGAGCCTCACACCCCAAATATGATACAGGTAATGATGTGGTCTGACCTATATCTCGGGCTATCAGTTTTATGAGTATGGAGGCGAGAAGTGGAATTTGAGCCTCAAGGCATTTATGCCTTATGGATGGGTATTGGAGGCTTGACGGAGAACAAGTATAGCCATCGAGTAATACACTGTTCCATATTAGTGTATCCAACATAGTTCGGAGGCTTGCTTGAGATACGTGAATTGTCACCGGGATGCTAGTTGTTTCTGCATGGATTTAGGAGGAAATGGCCACTAGTTTCCTATCATGTTGGAAACCCAATTCCAATAAGTGCTTTCGATTTTGATTGTAGAACTTAGTATGCTGGAATTTAATAATGTAATAATTTCAGGTATTTTATATATATTTACTTTGAAAGGATTTTCAAAGCGATATTAATAGAAGTAATATAAAAATGTTTTAGGTAAAAAAATGTTTTGGTTATCATAAGGCAAAAACGCATATGTATTTGTGTGCGGCGTGGTCTTATGAGATACTCTTCTTTTTCAAAAAGGGTTTTGTTTGATAACAAAGTCAATCTATAACACTATCATATATATTGATAAATCGTGTCTCAGACTTGTTTATCAAGCTTGATCCGGGTATTTTTATACTCAGGTCAGATCCGAGTAGTTTCAGGACTAACTGAAGAAGCTTGGAGTTTTCAAAGGAGAAGTGGAGATCTTCATCAACGTTTGAACATATTCTATTTTTTAGCTGCATTTGTATTGTTGTTTTTCAAAAATTGCAAGGATAGAGATTTATAACTGTCCAGGCTGAATATAGGTTAGACTCTGATATGAAGTTTAATTTTCCACTGTAAAGATTATATATTGAAATTATATATGTTATTCCATTCGTGTGAGATTCTATTCTATCTTTATTTTCTTTTTTCCCTAACAATCGATTTTTTTGGAGCTTGAATTTGCGGGACATGAATACCAAGGATGTATTAGTGTCGATTTTCAAGGGTTTAAAATACCGATCGTTACAAACACCAAAATAATTGAAAACACGAGTAAGATACACACCGTGAAATAGTGTGATTTCATGTTTAAAAAATTCTTAGAAAAAAGTTCATCCAAAATGACTTCAGACCAATTTATGTCATATTGAAAATAAATTGTGATAGAGCTTTGAAAACTTTTTGAGTCAGGTTATTATAATTACATATTCTAGGAGTGATACTTTGTTGCAAAAGAAGGCTTAAAATTCTTGCTTTCAGACGCATGTTTTTGTTTTTAAATTCAAAATCATCATCATTTTTGAAATTATCATGAATTACTTCATGATTTTGAAAATCATTTTGAAAAGATGAAAGGTCCATTCCACTAGATTTGCGTCCAAGAATGTGACCCTAAAATTCACAACTTAGAACAATTTATGTGCCTTTGATACTACTCTAAACTTATGCTTCTCTACCATCATAAAACTTTCCTTCTAAATTTTCATAAAACATCTTTAATAATTATGGATAACAAGAAAAATCATTTTACGAAGCATCATTTACACCAAGAATTTCATTTTCCAAATAAAGATTGAAGAGATTATAAGTATGAAAATCTTCAAAAATAGCAAATCTTCCGAGAAAGACTTTTCTGAAAGATAAATACTCAATATAGGCATAAATGGCTTCTTGATCATTGAAAAGATATTATTTTATTTTCTTAGAAAGCCTCTTATTTGCCTTAGTATTGCTTGAGGATGCTATTGAAGAATAATTTGAAGAGATAAGAGAGTTTATGATTTTTGAATTTGAAAAAGAAAGTGAGAAATGAATGGATGTGGATGGAGTAAGTAAATAGAGAATCAAAGGACATATTCTCTAGTCAAAAGGAAAATTTTCAAAACATGGAAGTTGGTGTAAAGTTGAAGAGAAATGTCAATTTTGAATTTGAAATTTAAATTCAAAATCTATCTATATATGTCGACATATGCTCGTGGGTATGCCGACATATAGGTTGAAATTTTCAAAAATAATTTTTGTTTAATTATATCCTATTTTATTATATACATTTGTTTATAGTTATTCTGTTTTAAATAAAATAATTTTAAATACATTTTATATTATTAATTTATTACTAAAATATATAAAATATTTATATTGAAAATATAATCACATAATATTCAACCAATATTATTATTCTATAGGATATTCCTAACAAACAATAAAACAATCAAAAGAAAATAAAAATTCATTCAAAAAATTTAAAAAAACTTTTGATATGCTAAAAGCATACCTTTTTCTGATCCATTTCACCATATTGTTCTGAGTTATATATTATTGTGAAGCGCATGTTAACAATTTCTGTATCTGATTCATTATCACTTGAGGATATATCTGAAACGTCTAACATTACAGTATATACCTTTCTTCATTTTCTAGATGAATCAGTATGTGGTGTAGTTTTCGATTTATCGGGGTGTGGACGATCTCATTTTAAATAACCAGGGTCACTAGAGTTATAACATCTAGTGCCGTTATCGTTTCTACTTCCGCTTCCTGGATTTTTGCTATCATTTATTTTGAAATTGTTTATCTTCCTATATTTTAGAAATTTTCTGAAATTCTTTGTCATGAAAGAAATTTCTTCATCATTGTTGCTGTCTAAATCTAGGTTATCCGTCATTGCAACAAAAGCTATAGATATCTTCTCTATTACTTTGCTTTCTATCTTGCACTGCATTTGTGCTTCAAAAGACATTAAATTGCTAATTAACTCTTCATTTTTTTAGAGTGCTAATGCTATTAGCCTCTTAGATTGTAAGAGTCTTTTGATGCCATTCAGGAGTAAGTGAACTAAGGATTTCCAACTTGATCCTCATCAAAAAACTTTACCCGGTGCAATAAGTGAGTGTACTAATCTTGGAATCTACTATACATATCAGGTATGGACTCATTCGGACTCATTTGAATAATTGAAACTGGTTTTCCAACATGGAAATTTTTGTCTGTTTGACCTTATTTGTCCCTTCATGTGTAACTTGCAAAGTTCTTCAAACTTCAAACGTAGACTTACATATAGATACGCTATTAAATTCATTTTTATCTAGTGAACAAAATAATATATTCATGGCCATGGAGTTACTTTGTGCCATTACTTTTTGGTCAGTAGTCCACTGTGCAAAATTTGTCTCGGGTTCAGTATACATAATTTGTCTGATGGTCCAAGTGTCTAAACCAATTAATTGTAGATAAATTTCCGTTCTACATAACCAATATATGTAATTACTGCCATTAAAAAACGAAGGCCTAATAGTAGATTGTCCTTCGACAAATGAGTTACTAACAAGTGCATTAAAAGTGTTGCTAACAGTATTATTACCAATGTTGGTAGCCATTTAAACTTTTTCAAAAATCAGATGATGAATACTTTGAAAACCAATGTTTTGGTACCAAATGCGAGTCAGCAGTATGGGATCCTAAGGCTAAGTTAACACTGGGGGGAGGGGGAGAATAGTGTTTAATGGATTTTATGAATATTTTTCAGCTTATTTAAGATTATGCTTTGAGTGACATAATTAACAATTATAGAAACAGATACAAAATCAAAGTACAGAAAAAGTAAATGTACTAAAAGTATGAAAAAACACATAAGGATTTTATACTAGTTTGGAGTTAGAGTCACTTGAGTTACGGGCTATAAGTTCACCTACTAGATTTACAGGCTACTAAGCACTCCCAACAGGCTACAATCATGCTTACTTGGATTTCAGGGATACTAAGCACACCAAAAATATAAGTATGATTTGATAGAGTTTACATACTCATATCTTTGATTCTTGATTACAATTGATCCTGTAACTCTTGAATAACACTTTGATCTTGAGAGAAATGAGAAAAATTGAAGAGTATATGAAAGGGAATTAAGCTAGTACTGATTGAATTTGATTCTGGTTGCATTTCGTAGAGTTTTGACAGAAATTGAATTAGAAATCAAGAGAGCGAAAAAGGAGAGAAAAATAAGAAACTAGTGAATAAAGATTCATTTGAAAATCTGGTATATACAGGAAAACAACGATCACGCCCATTTGCAAAGAGATATGGGAAAAGATAGTTCCTTTCAAATTTTAAATTTTGAAATATACGACTAATATGTTGACATATAGGAATTGGATATGTGACACATCCTTTATAAAATTAAAAACATTTATAAAAATTATTTTAAAAATCCATTGTTTTGTAAAATAATTGACACTTTCTAGAATCGTTTGAATATAGTTTATACACATTCAATCAAAATATAACTTAATAAAACTTTATAAAATAATTTTGAATAAGAAAATTCAATATAATGTGAATAATATATTTATATAATTATTAAATTATAAACAAAAATTCAATATATACATATATATATATATATATATATATATATATATAAACTTAAAAACATTAAAATGATATCTTTATTGAAATCATTTTGGGAAATATTTTAAAAAGATTATTTAAAAATAGAATATTTGAAAAAATATTAAAACAAAATTAGAAAAGAGGAGAGAGATCAAGAAAGTGATACCAAGGTTTTAACATAAATTCTATGACTCTATAAGTTATTTGGAATATTTCGAAATCTTGAACTCTTCAATACTCATGAGTCTTCATTCTTTAATTACTCTTGAAACTTCAGCATCTTGAATCTACTCTTGATATAAGCATTTTATTACTGTACAGTCTTCTTAATCAATATTCGTCGAATATCATGCACTGATAATACATTAATATCTGTATTTTATATAATGTCGTATAGTTGTTATCATCAAAACCAATACCTTATGCAACGACTTGGAAATTTTAACGATTTTAAATAACGCAATTAACTAAACTTATCTTGAAAGTAAACAATAGAATTTTTGAAATGAAAATTTGATATTTGGTATGTGTCTATTGAAGCATAGCAAGCGGAAAATTTTTATTAGAAAATATTTAGGTTTATTCCGTTGTGAAATTTCAATTTTAAATTTAAATCAGTCAATTTGATGAAAACAAAATATTTTGAAATCTGAATATTTTTATACAAGAAAATTGTAAATCATTTTCTGAGTGAGACGTCATAATTCGTTTCGCCAAATTTGGACTACTCTAGCCCTGTTTATCTTATTTTCGACGTTTTAGAAGCATTTTTGGCAACGAATATAGAGTTTTGATAGGTGGGCCATATCACTCATATCTGTGTACCATTCCGTCATCTCATTGTGCTGATCTCCATAGTATATTCAATTGTGCATTTCGGTGTCCAATATGCGGTGAAATCTGCAAAACAATTAGTCGTATCGGGTTCCGCATTTAGGCTCTTGGGTTCTATGTCCTTTCGTTTGTTCCCCAGGACAACCAACAACCATTGCTTTTAATATTCTTATGAATTCATCCTGATTTTTATTATTCCAACCTGTTTAATTCATTTATATTGGTTCATTTTCCCATCTACCCTCTTCTTCATTCTGTGCATTTCATCTAAATAATATATATATATATATATAATAATACTTTAATCATCTTTATTCAAAACTTATGTCTGCTTACCTCCTTTCTTCGTTGTCGGTATCCTTCAGTCTTGAACGTCGCTTCACCACCACAACCCTTAGCTTCAGCCCGACCACCAACTTGCCTTCCGCCTTATCCCTGGCCGCTCCGCTTACCCTTCCAGTAGCCACAACAACATTGCACAGTAGCTCAGCCAAGCTTCTCCTCCCTCAACCCGCCACTGAAGCTAGAACAACAACCTCTCCTTGTTCTCTTCCACCATCAACCCTACTACCCCCGACCCACACCCCAAGGCGCGACAAACCCATCAGCTAACAACCAAACCATACCCTTACTCCAGTGCCGAACACACGTCCCTAGCCACCCACATTACCGGCAATCCATCCCCTCTAGCCTGACAGCATGCAACAGCCCATAGCGACTAGATTCAACCCTCTACCACTCTCCCTCTAACCTCGCAGTGAGCACAGTCCGCCTCAGTTTCCACCCAAACCCCTGCAAATCACCTACCGATCCATCGCACCCTTATCACTAGATCCACCTAACCCATACTCCTTTGATCTATTGCTACTTCTCTCATCCTCGAGTTTTGCACCGCCCTCGAATAGTTCACCTCAGCCGAGCCACAAACTCCACACGCAAGAAACCTTTTGCTCCACCACTCCGATCATCCAATGCCTCCCCGAACTCTAACCCATCGTGGCCATGCCTTTTCCAAGACCGCCTTTCTCCACTTCTTTCGTGGATTAGAGAACTTTGAGTCCCCGCAGTGCAGATTAGAGTATAAACTATTCAAAAATCTCTAAGTCCCCGGAGCATGGACCAGAGTACCCTGAGTCCCTGGAGTGCGGGCTAGAGTATAAATGATTCAAAATCTCTAAGTCCCCGAAGTGGAGCACTCTGAGTCCCCAAAGTGCGGACTAGAGTATAACGATTCAAAAATCTCTAAGCCCCTGAAGCACGGACTAGAGTACTCTGAGTCCGTGGAGTGCGCACTAGAGTATAAACGATACAAAAATATATAGGTCCCCGAAGTGCGGACTAGAGTACTCTGAGTCCCCGGACTACGGAATAGAGTACAAACGATTCAAAAATCTCTAAGTCCCTGGAGTGCGACTAGAGTACTCAGAGTCCCTGGAGTGTGGACTAGAGTATAAACGATTCAAAAATCTCTAAGTCCTCGAAGTGCATACTAGAGTACTCTGAGTCCCCGGAGTGCGGACTCGAGTATAAACGATTCAAAAATCTCTATGCCCCCGGAGCGTGGACTAGAGTACTCTGAGTCGCCAAAGCGCGGACAAGAGTATAAACGATTCAAAAATCTTTAAGTCCCTGGAGTGCGGACGAGAGTACTCTGAGTCCTCGGAGTGCGGACTAAAGTATAAGCGATTCAAAAATATCTAAGTCCTCGGAGCACGGACTAAAGTATTCTGAGTCCCCGGAGTGCGGACTAGAGAATAAACGATTCAAAAATCTCTAAGTCTCCATAGCATGGACTAGAGTACTCTGAGTCCCCGGAGTGCGGGCTAGAGTATAAACGATTCGAAAATCTTTAAGTCCCTGGAGTGATGACGAGAGTACTTTGAGTCCTCAGAGTGTGGATTGGAGTATAAATGATTCAAAAATCTCCAGGTCCTTGGAGCATGGACTAGAGTACTCTGAGTCCCAGGAGTGCAGACTAGAATATAAACGATTCAAAATCTCTAAGTCCCTAGAGTGCGGACTAGAGTACTCTGAGTCCCCGAAGTGCGCGCTAGAGTATAACTGATTCAAAAATCTCTAAGTCCCCGGAGTGCGGATTAGAGTACTCTGAGTCCCCAGAGTGCGGACTGGAGTATAAACGATTCAAATATCTCTAAGTCCCCGAAGCACGGACTAGAGTACCCTGAGTCCCTGGAGTGCGGAGTAGAGTATAAATGATTCAAAATATCCAAGTCCCCGAAGCGGAGTACTCTGAGTCCCTAGAGTACGGACTAGAGTATAACGATTCAAAAATCTCTAAGCCCCCATAGCATGAACTAGAGTAATCTGAGTCCCTGGAGTGTGGACTAAAGTATAAACAATTCAAAAATATCTAAGTCCCCAAAGTGCGGACTAGAGTACTCTGAGTCTATGGAATGCGGACTAGAGTATAAAAGATTCAAAAATCTCTAAATCCTTAAAGTGCGGACTAGAGTACTCTGAGTCCTCGGAGTGTGAACTAGAGTATAATAAAAAATCTCTAAGTCCCCGAAGCATAGACTAGTACTCTAAGTCCCCGGAGTGCGGACCAGAGTAAAAACGATACAAAAATCTCAACGTCCCTGGAGCACGGACTAGAATACTTTGAGTTCTCGAAGTGCGGACTAGAATATAAACGATTCAAAATTTCTAAGTCCTGGAATGCAGGCTAGAGTACTCTGAGTCCCCGAAGTGTGGACTAGAGTATAAATGATTCAAAAATCTCTAAGTCCTCAGAGTGCGGGATAGAGTACTCTGAGTCCTCGAAGTGCGGATTAGATTATAAACGATTCAAAATCACTAAGTCCCCGATGCACGGACTAGAGTACCCTGAGTCCCCGGAGTGCGACTAGAGTATAAATGATTCAAAATCTTTAAGTCCCTGGAGTGCGGACTAGAGTACTTTGAGTCCTCAGAGTGCAGACTAGAGTATAAAGATTCAAAAATCTCTAAGTCCCTGGAGCATGGACCAGAGTATTCTGTGTCATCGGAACGCGAACAAGAATATAAATGATTCAAAAATCGCTAAGTCCCCGGAGTGCAGACTAGAGTACCTGAGTCCCAGAAGTGTGGACTAGAGTATAAACGATTCAAAAATCTCTATGTCCCTAGATTGTGAACTAGAGCACTCTAAGTCTCCAAAGTGTGGACTAGAGTATAAACGATTCAAAAATTACTAGGTCCCCAAAGCGCGGACTAGAGTACTCTGAGTCCCTGGAGTGCGGATTAGAGTATAAATGATTCAAAAATCTTTAAGTCGCCGAAGCGCGGGCTAGAGTACTCTGAGTCCCCGGAGTGCGGACTAGAGTATAAACGACTGAAAATATCTAAGTCCCCGGAGCGCGGACTAGAGTACTATGAGTCCCTGGAGTGCGGACTAGAGTATAAACGATTCAAAAATCTCTAAGTCCACGGAGTGCGGACTAGAATACTCTGATCCATGGAGTGTTAACTAGAGTAAAAATGGTTAAAAATCTCTAAGTCCCAGGAGTTCGGACTAGAGTACATTGAGTCCCCGGAGTGCCGACTAGAGTATAAAGATTCAAAAATCTCTAAGTCCTTAGGGCGCGGACAAGAGTACTCTTAGTCCCTGGAGTGCAGACTGGGTATAAACAATTCAAAAATCTCTAAGTCCTCGGAGCATGGACTAGAGTACTCTGAGTCCCTAGAGTGCGGACTAGAGTATAAAATATTCAAAAATCTCTAAGTCCCCAGAGTGTGGACTAGAGTACAAATGATTCAAAAATCTCTAAGTCCTTGAAGCGCGGACTAGAGTACTCTGAGTCTCCGGAGTGTGGACTAGAGTACTCTGAGTCCCCGGAGTGCGGACTAGAGTATAAACGATTCAAAAATCTCTAAGTCCTGGAGTACGGACTAGAGTACTCTAAGTCCTTAAAGTGCGGGCTAGAGTATAAACGATTCAAAAATTTCTGAGTCCCTAGAGCGTGGACTAGAGTACTCTGAGTCCCCGGAGTGCAGACTAGATAATGAACTTCAAAATCTTTAAGTCTGGAGCGTAGACTAGAGTACTCTGAGTCCAAGGAGTGTGGACTATAGTATAAACGATTCAAAAATCTCTAAGTCCCCAGAGTGCGGACTAGAGTACTCTGAGTCCCCGGAGTGTGGACCGGGGTATAAACGATTCAAAAATCTCTACATCCCTAGAGCGCGGACTAGAGTAAAAGATACTTCTTTAACTTTTTATCCTTCCTTGGCTTTTCTGAAGACTCCTCAATGGAACATTTTCTCCTGGACCCCTTGGTTCCCAGTGAGGTGGTATCCGAGGGAGGAAGATGGACCGTGAGAGGTGTGGTTCCACCAGGGAGAATAAATTTCAGGAGCCTATTAAGAGGATCATCAAGCTCCACCACCTGAGGTTCATCCTTAACTTCAGCTTTCTTCTTCACCTCTTCCGCAATTTGCTCCCCCATGCTAAGTTTCGAAGTAGGTCCGGAGGCGCCTGTGATTTCAACCTCGTCGTGTTCATCTACAAGAGGGATTCTCGAGCTTGTCCTCATTGAGTGCCCCGATTACTTGAGCATTGGGTCCAGGAGTATCCACAATGTGAAGTTCTTCCGCTATTTTCTCTTCTTTCTCCGTGGCGACATCGCTTCTTGGAGTTGGTTTAGGATCAGAATGGCCTACATAAAGCCATAAAAGACGAATGTTAGAATACATTTATTATTCGTCAAAAGCGATGGTTTTTTGGACCCTAGAAGGAAAAATTACATACCGGCTTTCGGCCGACGCTCAGCTGTTTTGGGAGTCTCACCCTCTGGAATAGGGGATAGAATGTGAAAATCAAGCCCACGTTTCTATGGGTCATAGCCAACATGCTGCTCGAAAGGATCGAGTGACGAGCAACCAGCCGGTTGGGCGGAAGGAGGGATTGGAGACTTAGTTCCAGATGGGCCATTAATGTCGTCCTTCCCCTTCGATGAGGAGGAATCTCTTTCGAAGAGCGCTTTTGATGCAAATAAGTCGGAAGGCTCTTTCCCTCGGAGCACTTCCTTCACAAGAGTTTCTCCATCCACCTCTTCGACGCCCAGCTCAACTCTTTTAATTTTTATCAAAGTATCCCATGCTTCGGTCAATGATTCGAGGTAACCCTCGCCCAGAAAAGATAGATCTCAATGCATGAGAACTCGAGCATCATATTCAGCAATAAGTAGATCAAATAAGCATTTAATTTCTTCTCCGCCGAATTCAGCAGCTGCCTCGAGGCGAGAATCGATTTTTGTTAGCGCCATTCTTTTACCTTCCTCATGGGCTGCATCCTTTAACGCTTCAGCTTTAGAAAGTTCCTCATCAAGCTTCGTCTTTAAGAGTCGTGTTGCGACGATTTCATCACAATATCGTTGTGACTCTTCTTATGCAGTATTTTTCTACCTTTTCTCTTTAAGGAGAGTTCTTTAACTCGTCGAGCGAGGATATCTTTTTCTTTCTGAATGGAGCCTTCCTCCAAGACTAGAGCACCACTACGTTGAATTGCCTCATCAAGTTCCTTTTTGTGAGTGACCTCCAAATGACTAACTGCCTCGGCTGTATCCTTGGCATTTTTCTATGCGGCCTCAGGTTGGGATTTGTATGAGGATAATTCTTCTTTCTAGGCCTTAATGATATCTTTGTCGTGAATGGCTTCAAGTTTCAGGCGATCGATTTCGTATTGACGTTCCATAGAAACCTCTGAAATTTTCTCCATCAAATGAACAAATGTTGGACAAAGACATCATTATTATAGGCGATGGCGCTCTGTTTGACATGCCCTGGAATAGGATGAATCACAAGCAGAAACTTTAATCCATCGGAGCATATCTTTGGAAATGTGGCCTTAAGCTTGGGTAATTTTTTCGTTGTCGATGGATCGTGCGGAGTTTGTGGGAGTTTGCTTAGCCGAAGTCATAAACTTTCTATAGGGCTCACAAGATTGCTTAGTGCTAGATGAGCCAGAATATTGATCGTGAGTAGCTTCGAATTGGGATCCCTTCTGAGCAGATTTGTCCCTACCGTGCTTTGACTGAGGGGGAGGGTCGTTTGGATATAAGGAACGACTATAAGTTTTTCTTTGAGAAGATGATGAATCTCTGGGATGGTAGTCTCTATCGCCGCTGTCATCCCTGTCTCTGCGTCTACCTGATCCCGAATCCCGACTGGAGTGGTGGAAGATAGAGGATTTGTGAAGGCGGTCGAAGCCGTATGTGTGCCCTATATCACCTCCATTGAAACCAAGTGAGGACGAGTTAGCGGGAATCATATGATGCAAGTGTAGGGTGAAGTGTAAGTGTTTGTGTGCATCCTAGTACTTCCACCCAACGGACTAGTGTTTTTTTGCTTTACTTATTGGAGTTTTCTCTCCTTGATGATGAGCATGATCGCCTTCTCCACTTTTCGCGGGCGAATTAAGTCCCATGCCCCCTGGTCGTTGAAGCCATAATTCGGTAAGTCGTTAGGGATGGTCTGGTCTGATAGACCTTTTAATGAACCCTCTAAATTTTGGAGACACGGCTCCTTTTCAATCGGAGTAATCGTAACTTTAGAAGTTCCGCCTTTTATTTTCTTTTTCAACTTATAGGCTAGGCTCTTTATCCTCTTCGAAGGGGGAGGCAGTATGTCAATGCTAGGTGCATTAGTTGCTGGTGCAAAATCAGAACCTATGTTCTTATCGGTCGCTTTTGGCACCTCGGCCCCTTTAATTTCACCTTCCTTAGATGTATCGGGAGCCCCCTCTGTTGGGGGCAGCGAACCCGGCCTGCTCTTTGCCTTTTTTCGTAGCGGATGCGGTTGTAGTGGCGCCAGTTGGGATGCTAGTTCGATGACCCTCCACCAATAATCCAAACTTTGAAAGCAATTCATTGGAGAAAATGGATTTAATCTCTCGATCACTCACGGGGATGGCTCGAATGGCCTCGACGACCTCATAGAACCCAGTGCCTTCAGGTCATGGGAGGTTACCTATAAAAATTGAAGGAAGTTCAGAAAGGATGCACTTCAATTCTTAGACAAATATTAGTCTAGAAATGAAACTTACTCCCTTCTAGCCATCTTCTCGCAAAGCCAGGAGGCAGCGTACATAAAACCACTCTTGCTTATACTGGGAATTTTACTCCATGCCCTCGTCAGGATTTGACATTTGGAATGTGGCTCGAGAAATATGAAGGATGGACTATCAGATCGTCTTTTGAAGCGGTAAATATAACGGATACCCTCAGGAGTAGGTAATCTGATTAAGGTACTCATGAAGAGCACGCATGTGCCATGAATGAACACATGACTATTAGGATGTAGCTTTGTCGGAGCAATCTCGATATACCGTAGCACTTCATGGAGAAAAGAGTTGAAAGGTGGCACGCTTTCGACCTAACACATAAATTTGTTGCATGTTGTATACCTGGTTGGGGGCAGATGAGGTCGATCTTGTCCTGATGGAACTAGAATGTCGTCAAAAGGAATTCCATGGATTGAGCATAACTGGCGAAGAGCGGCTTCGTCGATTTTTAAAGCTTGTGAATCGATAGGATTTTCCAAGATAACTGCTCCGTCTATAACATCAGGAGCTGGGCCTATAACAACAGCAAATGGATCCGGAATACCCTGTGTAGATGTAATCGGTGGATTCGAAGTTCCTACTAACTCCTACCAAGAACTTGGCTCAAGCTTATCAGAAACTGCAGCAGAGCTGGATCTTTTGGACATCTTCAACGAGCATTTAATATAGGTGGACACCTGTTTAAACTATACTTGAAAGACAATTGATATCAGTTATAACAACAATAATATACCCCTCCATGTTGTGTGTGAACTAGTGTGACAACTCCAATGTCGGTGTAGAAAAAACTAAGTTTGAAACACGAGCGCGGTGTGATAGAACTTTAAGTTGTTGTCCATGGAGACCATCATCGCTGATCGTCCCCTGCAGTTTATCATATGATTGGCAGTAGTAGTCTTGGAATTGAATATTAGCATCATAAAGTGTGAGTTTTGTTGTTCGCATTTGTTAAGTTAAGTTTGCATTTAAGATCGTTCAAGTTATGAGGGAGTTGGTTCAAATTAGGTCCTTGGGCTTATATGTTTTGTCGTTTGTCATGCTTTGTCTAATGTGCTACAGGTGAATGTGGAGGTAAGTTACTCAAATATGTCTTATGTTCGGGTTGGAACACTTTTGATTGCCAATGCCGACCCACTCAGTTACTATCTCCCCCAAACTACCAGTTGGCCTTACATAAACTCTTATCGACCAAATCACCTAACCTAATGCCAAGCCACACTTACCACACTCGTTCACCTCACTTACTCTCTAATCACTAAACATCCAACTAGGTTTAAACCGACCCGCCTTCTTAATTTCCTATCGACCTATGCTCTCCCTCAAGACCAAATGACACCCTCGCTTAGGATACCGAACCACTTCTCTGGACTCTGACCGAACCACAACATCACACACAACTACGAAACCACACTCTTGATTCACTCAGTGTGACTGACCCATGTTTCATTTTGGATCACTGAACTCTTTTTTTTCCTTCGGATTCTCCACCAAGCAACGCCTTCCTTCTTCCTCCTATGTCATGACTTCCAAACTCTGAAAGCTACAACTACTCCTTCTAAGGAACTATTGTCGTCAATCATCAAGGACGGTTGAATCCCTAACTTAAAGTCTAGTGCTCCTCGTGATTTATCTCTTCCTCACTCCTCAGTTACCCTCTACCTATTCCTAAAACTAGAGAAAAGGTGAGGCCACCACTCGAGCAATGGGACTTTGTACACAATTCCAAGTTTGAAAGGAGATTTATACCTATGAAATTTGCAGAAGCTTCGAGATGCTAGGCTAAGGAGTTAATTGAATTCGAGAACAACTAAAATAGCGAGGGGAGTGGTTCAAGGTTCGGTGAGAAACGGATTGGTAAATTTGGGAAGATAAGAAGGATGCAGGACTGGGATAGTAGAGTAAAAAACAAGGAGAAGAGAAAGGAGCAAAGGACAGGGCTTTTATATGGCAAGGGGAGAAGGTGAACGGGCTATGCCCAACAGAATCAGGCAATACATGTTTACTGGTTCAGTGGAGCAAGTACCGACCGTATGGGTCGACATTAATATGCCGACCCCCCTTTTGGTCAAAGGAGCCGATCAAGTGGGCCGGTCTCCATTGCCAACCCAATTTTGTTTTAAAAAAACAACAACAAACGAGTAATGAATGAATTGGAGAAAATAATAATTAAAATATAAAAAGGGTACATATGAGTGTATAAGCACATCATGGCGATGGAAGATGAAACCATGCGATGGCACAGATGCCATCGAGTTGGTTGAAAAATATTGGTTTCTGGATCCTAGCATGATTTAACCTTCAAAGAGTCGCGTGCTGTTATGCTTGCGGTTCAAAGCGCATCATGTTGATTCACACGACGGACTATAGGGGAGAAACGTTACCCAACACTTTAGCCCGGCTACATGGCGATAGCCACAGAGCCTATGGTTGACTATGGATGGAACATGAGCTAAGAATTGGTTGGAAGTACAAGAGGCTGGGGTAATTTAAGTTTGGTCTGGCCTATGCATGGGTTGGTATGTTTGATGTTGGTCAACATAACTGTAAGGCACAAGAATACATGGTGGATCGGCGTTGGAACACGACTATGGAGGACCGACCAAGATTGGCTCATCTTAGGTCGTTCGGTCGAGGTGGTTCGGCCACTCATCACTCGGCCTTGAAGAGAAGGTCATCGCTTGGCCAGGATATGCAAGACAAAGCCGTTCGGCCGTGAAGGGTCCGGCCCCAGTCGCTTGGTGAGGGTGAAATTGAACTCGATGGTTCGACATGCGTGGATCGATAGAACTGGTTCAGTGAACCTTGTGGATGTTAGTCAATTTTTCAACCTACAACAACGTGATGCGGCTAATATTTCTTTTCTTCAAGTCATACTACCGCTTGCTCCTGTTCCTTAAGGGACTGCTTTGAGTCATTAACAAGGCAACCTCTGGGTCAACATAGATGGTTCGTTGGAAGTGGGTCGGCATGACTTGGTTGGTCAACTTGACTTACAACTATGGGCCGAACTACCTTGGTCTTGGGCCTACGTAGGGAGTCTGACCTATCTTCGACTATAAATAGAGAGGCAGAGGTACAGTTAAAGGGACATTTTTTCAAAAATTCAAAAGTGACTCTGCCATTCTCTACATTAGCTTTCTTTTGGCTAAAATTTGTATCCAAGTTGTTTGTTTATAGATGGTATTTGTATTCAAGAATTTGAGAAAGGCAATAAAGATTACATTAACAGTGGACGTAGGCAGTTACGCCGAACCACTATAATTCTGGTATTCCTGTTTCCGTTGTTAGTTTAGCATATATTCCTCTGTTTTACTTTACTATCTTCATTAATCTCTCTACACAAATATATTCTTGGGTGTTAGTGACAAATTCTAGTGTTGTCAGGTGGAGCTTATAGTACTGTATAGAGAACGTCATTTATATAAAAATGTGTTAAGGGGGATATGGGTAACGCCTTAATGTTATTAATATTTTACTTTACTTTAGACGCTCTCTATGTAGCATATTGTATTATGTATGTAGATAGATTAACAGATCTTAGAGGACGAGAATCCCAAACATCCTTTAAGTTATATTACGTTTCACTTGGACATTTCACTTGAGTTGATTTACTTGCATAAGAATGTTAATCCGGACTCGAATATTTTGTGTTTTGCTTTATGCTTGGGTCAGACTGAGTGTCACAACATTTGAGACTCAACTTTGGAGCTTGGAGCTTTGCTTGAAGATCCATCCTTATCTGTTCAGCTTCAGTTATTAGTTACTTCCAGTTATTTAGTTCAGACTTGTCAGTTGCTTTTGTATCAGTGACTTCTACGTACTTGAGATTTTCTGTTGTATTTATTCAGAATCTGATGTTCTGTAGTAGCTTCATGAACTACTATTTGTCTATTTCCGTTGCATATTGTTGTTTTACTCTGTTTTGTGATTGATTTATTTACTGTATATGTTAAGTTTTGCCAAATATAAAAATTAACAATCTGTTGTTTTGAGCAATTCAACTCTTACTTGTGTGGATAATTATCAGTTTGAAGGGTTCGATATAGCAGATCGTTACATGTGGTATCAGAGCTCTGGTTTAGTAAAAACTTAGTATATGGAGTAAAAAATCATTAGAGATAGGATAGTAATACCCTAGAATAAGTGGAATTGATTATAGAATCAAATTCGTTCGAGCTTGAAATTCTTCGTTAGGATTCTCCTGGATTAAGATTTCTTTTGAATTTTGGAACTTTATCTTCGTTCCAAATCTATTCTTGTCTTTTCCTATCCATGTTCTTCTTGATAATGGAGCATCCCATAGCTCTTTTTTTGTTGATCTATATGATACATTTGAGCATATTTTGCAACTTTAATTGGCGACTCCATCCGTATATGTGACTAATCCCATCGGCGATCCCGCCAACCTTATTATGATTTGTAAAGGGGTGAAACTCCTTTACTATAGGCGTCGATTCACCGAATATTTCTACGTCCTTGATTTTGATGCTGTTATTTCTTGCAAAGCCCGAATCGTCTCTTTAGTAGATGACTAGGGTAACTCCCTTGTGATCGAATGTCGAATGCCACAGAATTTTGCAGGCATTTTTATCTTTTCACTAGATGCTTAACCTAGTGATCTTGACTCCACCCCTTTTGTCTAGCCATTTTCGGATGTCTTTGGTAAAGTCACTTCTCTCCCTTCCAAGCAAGAAATTGAATTTCGCATCGATCTTATTACTAGAGCTCGATCTTGCTACCGGTTTTTACCAGCTTCATGTAGCTGAGGAGAGCATTCCGAAGACAGCTTTCCAAATGGATAATGGTTTCTATGAATGGTTAGTCATTCCCTTTGGATTAACCAATGCTCATGCCTTCTTCGTCAACCTCATGAATCACGTTTTCCGTGATGTTCTTAACAAGTTTGTCCTGGTTTTCATGATTATATTCTCGTCTTTTCTAAGATAGAGAAGGTACATGAATCTCATTGGGTTATGTGCTAGAAACTCTTAGGAATCATTAGTTGAAAGCCATATTTTTTTAAATGCCATTTCTGGAGGGATGGAGTCCGATTCCTTGGGCACATTATTTTGGAAAATGGAGTCTCGGTTGACCCAATTAAGGTCGCCACGATTAATATAAGTCTATCTAGCTTTCCTCTTTTGTAATTTATTATCTTATCTTCCTTTCGAGCCCATCTTCTTAGTTAGAATTCTTTTTGATTTAGGTTTCTCTAAATTAGAATCTCTATATCCTTGTTCTAAATACATTCTTGAATCATCCTATGAGGGAGCGTATTTATAATTGATATAAAAATATTTTATATTATGTTGTTTGAGTTGTTAAGTTTTAATTTTGGGTTTCGATCGATTCGTCTGGCCAACGCTATCGATAGTAATTCCAAAACACTTGAGAAGAGAAAACTGACACATTACTATTTTTGAAATTGGTAAATGAAATAATTTTATGTATGATTATACTATATATAAAAAAGTACAATTTTTTGATATTTGATAGTTAAATGAATTGGTTGTTGGAAATGATAATACCAGATTACCATTTATTATTTTGTCAACATTCCTAAACCATTAACTATTGTACTGTGTACATGGTGGAGATTCCAGAACGAAGTACGATGGTTTGGCGACGTCTGTATGAGGTAGCCTGACTCCCACAAGCCAACTTGATGCGACTAAAACAAGTGCTATACCTGAGCCAAGTTAGGTTGCACCTCTGATCGAGCATGCTTCTTAGATACCATTCCATTACTTTGTGATTTGATTGGATGCACCTTTGATTTTGGGGGTGTGTCTCGAGGTGGGAGGTAGTAGCTGCTATGCATTACCACTAGCTCGATTCTACAGAATGGTAGAATCTTACCCTAGGCATTGCCTCGCGTGCTTGTCACATGCCTTATCGCGCCTTCTACGAGTTTGGTTTGTGTCGTACCTATGGAGTGTTCCCTGATAGCCCACCAGTTTGGTGGAGTTTACAGTATTGTATATAGTACGACATTTATATAAAAATGTGTTAAAGGGGATATGGGTAATTCCTTAACGCTATTTTAACATTTTACTTTACTGAATACATTATCTATGTAGCGTATTGTGCTATGTATGTAAATAGTTTAACGAATCCTTAAAGGATGGGAATCTTAAACATCCTTTAAGTTATATTGCATTTCACTTGAGTTGATTTACTTACATAAGTATGTTAATCCTGACTCGTGTGTTTTGTGTTTTGCTTTATGCTCGGGTCAGACTAAGTGTACAACATTTGAGACTCGCCTTTGGATCTTGGGGCTTTTCTTAAAGATCCATCTTTATCTATTCAACTTCAGTTATTAGTTACTTCCAGTTGTTTATGTTCAAACTTGTCAGTTACTTTTGTATTGGTGACTTCTATTTATTTGGGATTTTCTGTCCTATTTATTCAGACTCTGATGTTTTGTAGTAGCTTCATGAACTACTATTTGTCAATTTCCACTGCATATTGTTGTATTACTCTGTGTCTATGATTGATTGATTTATTTTATATGCTAAGTTTTTCCAAATATAAAAATTAAAAATCTGCTGTTTTGAGCAATTAAAGTCAGGCATATTTGGACGATTGTCGATTTGAAGGGTTCGAAATAGCAAGTCATTATACCTAGGTACTAACACATCTCACCCTCAAAATTCCATTACGACTAAATAACAAAAGAAACAATCACACATCCATACTCAACAATATTCAAAATCACTAGCAAATAAGCTCACTGTTTGCTTAGGTTCAAAAACCCTCTCATCACACAAAGACAATAAATGATCTACTAAGCACACCTTGCCCGTAACAACATGAGGTTATTATTACTTAGATGATTATTCATGCTACCCAGAACAAATTGAAGAATCGTTCCCCAAACTCTCTATAAACCAACAAAACACAGTGTACATATACTTAAGCCCGTACGATGTGCATGGGTCATCTATATGCAATTTACAATTAATCACTTGCTCGATCACACAAATTTCACTTTTAAATAGTATAAACCACTTGACCTCTCTAGTGCGGACTCTGATTATTTCCTTTGATTAGAAACTTCCATTCTCCTTACATAACAATATACTATGGTAGAAAACCTTAGGATCACATTACGATTCTTTTTAAGTGTTCGTTCTCGAGAATTAAGTGAAAAATCCTTATTTGGACCGGTGTAAATAACCTAGAAATTATATACTCGAATCTTGGATCAATTGCAATAATGCAAATAAAATAATCTATGTACAACATACATATTGTATCCTATTGGTTTCCTAACTACACCAATTTCAATTTAATCACATTCAATTACACAAATAATATGTCATTTAATACTAAAACCATTTTATGAAGTATTTCATAAAAACATAACTTCAAGTTTATAAACATTTTATAATGACATAACTTTACTTATAAAACACTTCACAAAAACTTCAAGTTATTTCTCGTATAATACTATACTGCATCCTAAGAGTATATACAAAACATCAAATTCTTTTTTACTTACTAAAATTTAGATGAAGGCCTGAAATAAATTTAGATCTTATAACCGAGTCGACTTCTTTAACCTTTGAGTTGGGAAAGTAGCTAAGATGAGTAGGACACTAGTATCCAACCCCAAGACTAGAGTCTACTTTCCTTAGATAATGTTAAGGTAAGACATTAATTAGTTGGTCCCATAACATCGAATGATTTACTTAACAAAGATGTTCAAACCAATTCAAAACATGTTCTAACTTTCTACCTTCTCAATTCGAGAGTTATATAAAATCAACTTTGTATTTTCGAAAACACTTAGCTTTAAGTTCTATAACGATTTGGAAGTTTTAGGCTGTCCATAATTGTTGAAAATCCATTTCATTTTAACAATTATAAACTATCAAACAATCATATCATGATGAGATGAACATACCACACTGTCCTAATGCATAGGATACATGTGCCAATAAATTAACTTAACATAGTTTTACTTATTTATAAGACATACTTTACTATTGGAGAAAAAAACAAGAAAACATTTCTTAATTAGTTGGATTACGCCACTACCACTTGGGCTCCCTACATAGCATACATTCTAATCTTTTTACAAAAAATTCATATTAAATTCTGTATTACCCAAAACTACTCTTTATAAACTACTCTACATTTTATATCAAATTTCCTTAAACTTTTAGAACTAAACATTGGGTTTTTTAATCTCAAATCAGTTGAAATAATACTTACATATATCTTTTGTGTATCGAATCATACTTTGGGATTTAAATTAAAATCATTTTCAAGGTGATATCAAATGTGTAAATATTACTAAGTATCAAGATCTTATTTTATAAACTAATTTCCCAAAAGTTTACTTTAAAATCCACAGAAAATATATATGTAAATCGAGTAACATAGAAATGGGTCTCATCAAGTCATACGATATATTCCATTACTAAGAAAGGTAATGCCTATGAGAAGTGCTTACCAACTGAACACATCTCCTACCCGTTTTTTTCCATTTTCGAGCCACTCGAACTAGATAACATAGAAATACTTTATTCCCGAACCGCTTCGTCAATTTCAAAAGCAACTTCGAACTCAAACAAATTCGAACTCAAACAAATTCTAAAATTCTTTTCAAAATATTAGTTTTCATAAATACTTTCTAACAATATTACTATTATTTTCTCCAAAATCTTAGAAGTCCATTTTCAAAGGCACTAGGATTTAAGTTATCGATATATCAGTTTAAATCCTCTTTCATTTATAAACCATATTTTATAAACCAGACTTATATAAAATCACTTTCTTATATAAAACTATTTCAATAATATTTATTTCCAAAATATTCTATCTTTTCTTTGGATTATAATAAACAACTACTTTTAAATTAACTTCTAACCCAACATTATCACCAAATGCCGTATAGTCAAGCTATGAAACTCAATTAATAAGGTATTCATTTTGATGCACCACAATTTAATTTTCACCCAACCCATGTATTAAAAAGTTAAATTGCTTACAAACTGGTCGAGCAAAAACCAACCAGAACATCCCATGTTTGGTGGCCTGTAACTAAGCGCTACAGATGCTGCAGTTATCTATAGTATTAATTTCTGGTGACAAAATGTGGTCATTTTAATGGTATCCATAATATCAGGAGCATAAGAATATGAAATAATTTTAAACACAATTTCTACATAATCCCAAATGTTACCCAGGTTTAGATGAAATATAATTATTACAAAATACTCCAAGAGTGACATATGAAGATGCCCTCTTGGTTGATCAAAGTTACTAAATAGACAGATACATCTGTTATCACTGCATTCATACAACAACTAACATAGCACGACGAATAATAGTAATAGATAGACTCCTACATAGTTAGCTTTGCCTGCTACACGTCTCCAGAAGCTTTATTCGCCAAAACCTATTTAGCCAAAAAGGTAATTCGAATCAAACAAAAAGCCTGGTGTGAATAATAATATGTCAACTCGATTTACGAATAGCTAATGAGACCACGCCATTGAGTAGAATGAGTTTTATCCCCATTAAGATCCCTTTTTAAAATATATCTTTTGCAAATCAAAGTTCTCCAACCAAACTGGTTAAAATAAACAATATAACAATAATATGCATGCATGCAACATGGGTAAGCTTGACTATCCGTCAAACCAGTGGACTATCTATCCCAAAGTTTAATTTTCATAGGGTGAGTACCAATCTACATGGATGACTCGGGCCTATCAGATTTGCCCAGTTTTATAATTGACTGTTAGAAGAAAACTGGATGGCCTGTCAAATACACTTATCCTAGTGTTTACCTGACTACCTGTCAATCTCATACTTTTTCTAGGCTTACTATGAACCTAAAGGTTTTGCAGGCCAATCTATAACCTACCATGTCTTTGTGTATTCCTTTTTGTGCATAAACCTACTTTTTGTCTTACCCTTGACAAAGCCCTACGCACTGGAATTTTGGACTTATATCACCTAGGGGCTAATAGCAGAAATATGGGGCGCTACACTATACCAGTCCCATTTGGTATTCTAATCTCCGATTCAATTCATGCTATCACAATCAACCCAAAAGTAGAGTAATGATTCTTTAGTAAAATTCTGGCTAAATACCCTTCTCTATTTCCTGGGAAACACTTTCTTAATAAATGATTTAACCCTTGAAATCATACTTTCAAACCAAGGAAAATATAGCCCTTTACTTTTTCCAAAATAACTATGCCACGATATATGATTTTATAAAATAACATTGATGAATCCCATAATCTCTTGGAAGTTATCTCACTTTGAAACCATAGGCCATAGGTCCAAAATAATGTAAAACCTTTATATTGTAAAACTCTAAATGGTACAACCAACGAGGGTCTTCGCCCCTCTAAATATGTTAAAGTCTTAAGTTTGTAAAACATAAGGTCATAGGGCTGATAATATAGGATTTGCACCTTATAGGGTGCCTATGTTTTCGAATATAGAATTTAGTTTGCATAATAATAAGCCTTAAAAGAATTGGGTCGCCATAGCTCGTCAATGCCCTAAGAAAATTAAACGGCTTCATTAGAGCGGAAGTAAATATGTGTGGCATCATTGCCCTCTTCAAAAACATGTAACAAAAGAAAGGCGGCAAGGGATCAAGAAAAATTGATAAAAATGCGGCATCATTGCCTTAGTTAAAAAGCGGCTTCCTTACCCTTCGAAATCATTATTAAAATAAGTGTTGTAGTTACCGTTGATGTTGACATAAATAAAAGCACCATAGTTACCTATAGTGTTGAAGTCAATCTATATAAAAACATGTGACATCATTATTGCCGCTATAAGTACTTCAAAATTTATAGGGTCAACGATGCTATAGGTATGCGGCCCCATACTATTATATAAATAAATGCAGTACTATAACAAAGCATGCGACAAGGTCAACGTTGACGATGAGGATGCCACTTCGAACCTCTTCAACGCTGATTCACTACATACTAACACAAGTTGATATCATGTGCATCACCATCGGTTGTCCTCGAAGTCATAGCAGCGATGAAGATGAACTGCGACTTCATCAATGCCAACATGGCATTTTCGTAATTAATAAAAAACAGATTATTTGTCAATAAAAGTAAGTTCCTTTCCCACCAACCCCTATTGTTTGTCAAAATCTTATCGATTAATAATTACTTTATCAAAAGCCTTCTCCAGAAAACCACCATAGGGCAGATTTATCATTCCTGAAACAAATTTGCAAAACTTTAACTTATATTAATATTTTATTAATTATTAAGCTTTTCCATCCCAATAAATTTATACAAAATCATAAACTCATGGGAAAAGCCCCAAAAATCTTAATAAATATGACTTACTATATTTCTTAACATATAAAAATTTCGGAGCCAAAAACATAATTTTATTATTTTTAATAATTAAAAGCCGAAATAAACCCTTTTTCAACATTAGAAAATTCACCAAATAGTTTCATTAAACCAGAAAATTATGAAATAATAAACCTACTTCTAAAATAATATTGCTAACATCGTATTAAAATTTAATGTCATTTGGGTGTCATATGACAGGTTAACTCAAACATATCACTTAATGTCATAAATAAATTCCATAAATTCACCAATAAGCATATAATCATTCAATCTACATAGCATGGCATAATATGAGCAAAAGAATTGTATTTATACTTAAAGCCAAAAGAACAATTAAACATGATATGCGTAACTATTATTCACCTTAAATGGTTTAAGAAGGGTAACACCCCGTATTTTTAGTGACATTATCTAGAAAATTTAATTAGTTAAATTAAACAAAATAATATGGGATTGATTAATGGATTGAGATTTGTGAATTAATTAAGGGGTAGTCGTGCCAAGTTAATGAGAAAACAATGAATCAAAAAATTAAGGTGTTAGGAAATAAGGTAGGGCAAAATAGAAAAATGATTAAACTTAAGCCCTAAACCCTTAGGAAACCAAAATACACATTTATTTCATATTTTCTCAAACAAAAACACTTCTAAGGTCGTCAACCATTAGCAATCTTAAGAGAAGATAAAACTAGGATTCAAGAGAGGAATCAAATCAATTAATCAAGATCAAGTCTCACATCCTTAATCACAAAGCTAAGGTGAATAATGATTATATCTCGTTTTTCTTAATGATTTTTGGTTTTAAGATAAAATTCAAATTATTTGCAAGACTATGCCATGTTTTTGAATGATTAAATGATATATATGCTTGTTGATGATTTATGCTTATTTATATAGATTTTTATGATATGTTTTGATGTGAAAACCCTATTTAATGACAACTAGATGCCCGTGAATTTACATATAGATCAAAAATGATATGTTAGAGGTGGTTTCATTTTTCATAATTTTCTAAATTAATGTGGATTTCATACTAATTTTCTAGTGAAGAAAATGATTTATTGGGTTACAAATAATTTAAAGTTGTATTATAAATAATTTGGTTCTGAAATTTATGTATGTTGGAAAACATATTAAAAATGATTTTATGGAATTTTTGTTTTCCAAAGTCTTTTGATGGATGTATAAAATTATTCAAGGTATGTGACTTAAATGTTTTATATATTTATTTAAGGAGAAGGGATGTTTTGAAAAGTAAAAATATTTATTTATTTCTGAAAATATTGGCAGCACTTTTGAAAATGATATTTAGCAACGAATGAAATTTTGACAAACAATAGCAGATTAGTTGAAAGGTGTTTCTCTTTTAAGTTTAAAACAAATTTGCATGATTTTAGCATGTTCCGCCACTTTCAACATTAGAGGTTCCGACTAGGACATTTCGCCACCATGTTTTCGAAACCAATGCGCATGGTATCAAGTTACTTGGTACGTAGTGTATTGGAAAAAAAGTGGAAGTTACCTAATCGAAACATTGGGTTTCGAAGGGGTTGGAGTATGCCTTTGTTTTAAATTAAAGTAGCGCTTGCTTTGCTTTCGAAAGGATAGCTTTCGACTCATTTGTCTTTCAACTGAGTCAATTTTTTTAAAAGAAGAAGTTTCGAATGGGTTGCGCTATTTTTTTTTATGTTATGCTTTCGAAGCGGTCGGAACCCCTAGCTGTCGCCTTTCTACCTTTCGAAGTCAACGGTTTCTAAAGGTATACTTAGCTTTTAAAATTAGCCGCTTCTCCAATGCTTTCAAAATGGTAGTTTTGACACCATTACTTCTTTATATAGGAATGCTTTCAAAAGGTAGGGTTTCGACTTAAATGGCTTTATAGACCCTTTTTCTTCCATTGAAGTATAACCCAATGGTTTTGAAAGAGAAGGTTTAAATGGTTTCGAAAGGTGTTTTTCCACGTGCTTTAAATTGAACCCAAGTGCTTTCGAAAGGTTCGAGTTTCTAAAGTTTTGATGCTTTTGAAAGGTTTTAAAAATAATTTCGAAGGGGGGTTCCCAATGATTTTGAAGGAGTCGAAAGGTTATGTTTTTTGATTATTTCGAATGGGTTCAAGGGATAGGTCTTTCCAAGGGTTTCTAAAGGTTATGTTTTAAAGTATTCTAAGATATGATGTCTAAGGTTTTATAGCTTTCGAAAGAAAAGCGTTTCAAGGGTTTTGACAGGGTTTTGAGTATGGTTTTGAGATGAAGGTTTCGGTCTTTCAGCCAAGTTAAAATAAAGGGTTATACTTGGTTTCGAAAGAGGTGCTTTCAATGGATTTGAAAGACGTACTTTGAAAAGTTAAATGTTATCATCAACCAATGTTTGAGTAAAGTATGTATAAATATATATATATATATATATATATATATATATATATATATATATATATATATATATATATAAATAACACGGCAGAGTGATTTTGAGTAAGGCATAGAGTATAAATGTTTTCCTTGCTTAAGTTTGGTTTCAAAGGTTTTAAATCAATTTCAGATGAAAAGGTTTTCAAAGAAAATTATGGGAAGGTATCCCTAAGTAAAATGACTCAGATATTAGAATACCAAATGGGACTGGTATACGGTCATTCCCTATACATAAGCTATTGGCCCCAGCTAATTTAGTCCAAAATTCCAGCGTGTAGGGCTTTATCATAAAGTGAGACTAAAATTATGATTTCACATATAAGGTAATATATATCTGTATACAGATAGGGTATTGGTGAGCCCGCAAAACCATTAGGATTAGTGACCTTGGGAGATGTTAAGTTAGTGACAGACCATCCAAAAGAGAAGTATTTTACAGATACTTAAGGACAAACCGTCCAAAAGAGGTGTATTTTACAGATGTTAGATTATTTTGTCTAGTAGGCCCGAGTCAACCAAAGGTTAATAGTTAGCCAAACAAAACTATAGTGTTCGAACATATTTTCTATTTGTTACTTGATATATGTGTTTACATAATAATGCTTTACAGTTTTAACCAATTTTGGTTGTGGATTATGATTTGCAAAAGATATGTTTCAAAACGATATTAGTGAAGGGAAACTCGTTCCGCTAAGCGGCGTGGTCTCACTTAATATCATTTATCCGAGATGTATAGTATTATTCGCACCTTAAATTCTTGGGTGCTCAAAATTGGTTTGAGTAGAATAAGGGTTGAGGTTTTACAGGTCTTAATAGGTTGATGAATAAAGCATACGAAGATGAGCAGGTGGCTGACGGATAGCTATTTAGGAGTTGCTATTTTGTTTTATTTTTCATTCTGTTGTATGTAAGATAGTTATGTCTATGTAGTACTTTGGTCAACCAAGGGGCATCATCATATATTGCTCTTGGCGTATTTATGTAATAATTATATTTTATCTGAACTTGGGAAACGATATGGGATTATGCAACTTGAATGTGAAACATGTGTTTTGAAATCTGTGTTGTGTTTCATATTCAAGTGCTTTTGATATTATGGATACCGTTAGCATAGTCGTATTTAGTCATCGGAAGTTAATACTATGGATGACCATAGCATCTGTAGCGCTTAGCTTTGGGCCTCTAGATAGGGGATGTTACAACTTGGTATCAGAGCATATGTTTATGAAATACTTTAACTAAAAATGATTTTTGTAAACATAATCCTTTGGAATTAGAGTAAGATCGGGGTATGGGATAATGCTATAGTAACATACTTGTATTCACTATAATAAGTATACGCTTTATCTCTAGTCTCCTAACTTTGTCGGGTTATTCTTCTATATCTTATAAGGTTTGAATACAAATATGGATGGTAGAAGAGGCAGAGTTATCCTAGGATGGGACAACACCGCCACCAATGGAATTGCCCGACCAAACATGAGGAGATCCCAAGGTCAGGCTCAAGCTAAAAATGTAGGTGCTGGAGTCCCACAAGTGGATATGGGTGCTATATATCAGTTTTTCACAAACATGATGCAAGCCAGGATTGCTACTGGGGTTGTTGGAGGAAATGCTACAGGAGGAGTTTAGGAAGCTCCAGTTGTCAATCATTATGTAACTTGAGTACGGATTATGCTAGGATGGAAGCGAAGCCGTTTATCGGAACCAAAGATGCTATAGAAGTAGAAAACTGGTTGTTGCACTGTGAAAGGATATTTGCCGACTTAGGGCTCAATGATGAGCAAAAGAGGAGGCTTGCTTCAAGACAGCTTGAGGAGCAGCTTATTTTTGGTGGAACAGTGTGGTGGCTGGAGTAAATGAAGAGGAGATGACATGGGCTGAGTTTAGGAGAAGATTCCAGTAGAGGTTTATGTCGATAATGGCACGGTTTGTTCTGATCGGAAAGTTTGCTGAGTTAGAACAAGGAAAGATGTTAGTTCTGGAGTATGCTAGCAGGTTTGAAGAGTTGGCTAGATATGGGTATGCCACAGTTGATACAGTAATGAAGAGGAATGGAAAGTTCATCGGAGGATTGAAGCCTGAGTTGGCTAGGGCTACCTTACCATATACCAGAGATCCCCGTGATGTGGTAGTAGAGGTGACATTAAGACATGAAGAGATGCTTGCTTGTTTAGAGGAGAAGTAGGAGAAGGAGGTCAAGGTTAGGCAAGGTCGATAGTGAAAGTTCTTTCACAAGAAAGGTGCTAAAAAGGTGGAGCATCAAAGAAGGGAAAGTCTGAAGTGGTCTATTACAAATATGATAAGAAAGGCCATTATGCTCATGAGTGCCGAACAGGCAAAGGAAAGAAGATCGCTGAGAAGAAAGGAGTTAGATGTTTCAACCGTGATGATGTTGAACACTACAAGACCCAGTGAAAAGAGCCAGCTAAACGAGATAAAGGAAAAGTATTTGCATTGGAGCCTGCTACTTCGAAGCCAACAGTGCAGGAGAAAGGAAAATAAGTATTTGGTGGTACGCTTCGATCCATGATATGTCTGTTAGTGTTTTGTTTGATACTGGTGCATCTCATTCTTTTATATCTCAATGTTTGGTAGATGAGCTTAACCTAGAACCCACATATTTAAGTACATCCTTAAGAGTTGCAAATCCAATAGGAGGGTATGCGACACTTGGGATGAAGTGTGACCACTTAGAGTTTGATTTGTTAGGTTACACCTTTGTTTGCAGTTTGCATGTATTTGACTTTGTGGGGTTTGGAATTATACTGGGCATGGATTGCTTAAGTAAATACACTGCCAGGATATTTTTTCAGTATAGAAAAATATCACTTAGACACCCGGATTGCAGTGATCGGTATATTGAAGAAAACCCTAGTTGTAAGATGAATGCTTTGTTGGGTGTTACGGAGTTAGAAGAAGAGTTGAACTACATTTTCATGGTTAGAGAAAATGTAGATGTCTTCGAGCTAGTAGTAGGAATGCCATCGAAATGACGCATTGAGTTTGGGATAGATTTGGTGTCTGTTGTAGAACCGGTAAGTGGACTACCAAGCCGGATGACACCTACAGAGATGAGGGAGTTGAAGGCTCGGTTGGTGGGTTAGGAAGGCAAGAGTTTTATCAGATCCAGTAGTTCACCTAGGGAAGCATTCGCAGTATTTGCTAAAAAACTTGATGGTCATTAAGGCTATGTATCCATTATCGTAAGTTAAATGAGAGAACAATAAAGAATCAATATCCATTTCCTAGGATTGACGGTTTGTTCAACCAGTTGAGTGGAACCAAGATATTTTCTCAATTGGCTATAGGTTTTCATCAACTTAGAGTGGCAGAAGATAATATACCTTTAACGGCATTTAGGACAAGGCATCACAATACCAGAATTGCAATTTCCCAACACTTATAAGCGTCATAAATGAAATTGGTAACAGTTATAACTTTTACTAATAGGTACATGGTATTTTCTATAACAGATTTCCTAAGGGTTATAACTGATAGGAAAATTCATATTCCTAACGGTTATAACCGTTAGAAATTTATTATTTCCCAATGGTTATAACCGTTCCTATTTGAAATAATTGTAACGGTTATTACCTCAACTAATTAAAAAATCGTAATGGTTATTACTGTGACTAATTAGAGAATTGCAACGGTAATAATTGTTACTAATTGCCAGATTCTCACCAAAAGTACTAAAGCTTATAAGCGCTAGGAATTTCCAACATTCAAATTTCACATAAAAGTTTCAGCTCGATTTCTTATAAATTTATATAATCAATTTTAATAACATATACAAATATAATATTAGATTCCGCAAATGTCATGCAAAGCTGCTTCATCACACACCATATACAACAAACAACAAAATATCACAATGCAACATACAACAATTCACCACACAAAACATAAAAATATCAAATAACTTCAAAGTTTCATAACCTACAAATTATGTCAAGAAGCTTACAAATAACAGGTCAAGAAGACTATACATAACAGATGCGGTAATCCAACCAAATTACAAACCCAACACCAACTAGATTGACTAGTATGTACGTACCATTTTGCGATGATTCAAAAATTGATTCTCCTTTTGTGATCTCCCATTCTTTTCTCTCTTTCCTTTTCTCCCTATCTTACCTATCTTGCTCCCTCTTTATCTTTCTCTTTCTTTGCCTGCACATGAAATTATGAAATTGGTAAAAACCACCACATATAAGCTTGTTTTATATCAATAAACAGTATGAAGTCCAATGCATATATTTAAAATTTAAGGAAGCCTTCTCATATATTAATAAAGAGTATGATGTAAAAATATGTAATGGGGGTTTCCATTGACAATTTTGTTTTTAATATGTACAAAATCAAACAACAACAGCACCAAATTTCTTAAATTTTTAGCCAGTTATGATTTCTTGTCGGGATGTTTATAAAACTAAAATACGACAAAATAAAAAAGTTACGGTATAAATAATAAAAGACAAAAATTATGGCATTTCATCAATAACAAAAAATGAACGGATGAGATAGTTCATTAGAGGCTACGCCAAACCAAATAAAAGCTAAAAATTTAATGAAACAAATACAATACCTTGTCTTCCTCCCATTTCAGTTCCTTTTCAGTGGTTACCTCTTTCAAATGTTAAGCCTACTTTTATAAAATCTCTTCCTAAAACTTTCTTCAATGGAGGATTAAAAAAAGGATTAAAAAAAGAAAAATTATGAATGGAAGGATTAAAGCAATCGGAAAATGATATGTAATTTACACAATTAGATGGAAAACCTATATTGTTCGCAATCTACAAGCAATGTCTTACAGTCCTCCCATGTTGAGGTAGAAGATATCTCCTATAAGAAAAAAAAAGAAAGGAAGAGATAAATAGAATAACAACTAATATACAAGTTTGATTATGAATTTTGCCCAAAATAATTAATAAGATCACATTATTTATCACAAGCTTTCGAATACAAAACCATGCAAACCTTGGATTAATGAAGAGGATAAGAGAAATAGTCTCCTAATCATTGTCGTTTTTTGGCTTCTTTCTCTTCCTTGTCCTAACGCTTTTGGAGTAATTCCTTATATATAAGCTATACAAAAGGCAACATTAAAAAATATAACTGGTGGCATATAAAAAGGCATTTTCTTTCAGCTAATTTATTTACTTTGCTCGTAGAAAATAATATTTTTAACAAATACCAAGTCAAATAAAGGCTACCGATAAATATATAAGTACAATAGCAATTTCAAAATATATGGCAATATTGTCAAGTGGCTGATTTGGTGTTGCATAAGATTAAGTATGAAATGTAGGAATATTTCTAAACATGAAAATATCATAGCTAACAACAAGCAAAATTAAGGATATATCTCACAGTTGTAGAGGAGTGTGAACTAATTATTCAAATCTTTTCTGTAAACAAGGTGAAAGCTTCAGCATTATTTTATATTGATGCAGTAAATTACTTAATTTGAAAAATAAATCCTATATATCTTTCTCGTCATATAGCATTATTCAAAATAGTTCCTCGCATAACACATGTTAATAATCTTGAACTTGATTGTATCAAAAGATCAACACTTGGGTAAATCAGATATTTCCAAGAGTCGATTAACAAATCTTGAAACAAATAAATAAGTTAACTCCTTCTATGCATGAAAAATGGTCGTAGGTTACAGAAAATATCGGCTGTAATCAGAAAGATTACAAATTTTGCAAGGTTGAAATAAAGTAAATCATTAAAGAAACTTTTGTTATTAAGGGAAACTATTATCATAAAAAACCACAATCAATTACATTCACGTGTTTTATTATTTTTTTCTAAAAATATATATATGAAAATCCAACATTAAATATTAAATGGAAGCATAGTTGAACATGACATAAAATGAATCATTTCGGTGAAAAGGAATCTACTCATATTGGAGCAATGTTAAAAATAATTAAAGTAATTATTTTGTAACGTCCCGCCTTTTCGCACGCTTTAAATCGACATACGTGCCAATTCAAACCATACGGAAGGGCGGATTGTTATGGGGTAAATAAGAAAAACAAGAAAGAAATAAAAAGAAAACAGAATCTCACAGCGGAAGGATAAAATATAATAATCAAATATACAGTTCATGAAGCTGTTTTACAAAACATTTAATTTTATTTACATAAATATCAGAGTTCACATACCAATCATAATCAATGCAGCGGAATTAATGGTGTAGTCGAATAATATACTAGATAATAGTAATACGAATCTTCGTCTTCGTCCTCCAGAGCTAAATCTTCAAATCTTGAAACGCTCGGACTGACCCGAGCGAATTGAAAAGACAAAACACTCGAGTCAGAACTAAAGATCTCATGTAAGTTAAATTAACAGAAATAAATATGAGTGCAGTAACTCAAGAGATGCTCGGGATTTACATCTCCTAAGGATCCGTTAAACTATTTACTATGTAGTATATTGCGCTATTATAATAGTGTCTAATTGTAAAATAAACTTACTTTTTAATAGCGTTAAGGGGTTACCCATATAGCCCTTAACACAAGTAATGCCAATAGTCTATACAGTACCGTAATACCTCCTGATCGGGAAGCTACCAGAGGATACTCCATAGGTACGACACAAATAGAAACTCGTAGAAGGCGCTCTAGGGTAGGTGACATGGCACAACTAGGCAATGCCAGGGTAGATATACCAATTACGCTTCCGGGCTGATGGAAACGCGCAGCGCGCAGCTGCCGCCCACCTCGAACCACACCCCTAAAATCAAAAGTAAAGTGGCCACCGAATCAATCCAAAAGTCATAGTATAATATCGAAGGAGTGCGTTCGATCAGAGGAATGACCTCATTGGCCCGTCGATCGCTCATGTTTTAGCCATCTTATGCCAACTCACGGGAGTCGGGTCCACGTATTTACCTTACAGGAAACGCCGCCACCAACCTACTTCATTCTGGAATCTCCACCGCGTACACGGTTGTTAAAGTGGTTTTCGGAGTTGGCAGAGAGTATGACAACTTCCGATCCCGGTCTCTTTAACAACTAAACGTTATTATAACACCGCGGTCATTTAAAATAATTTAAACTTTAAAACCATAATAAAATATCCATTTAAACCCATATAAATACGATATCATTTATATTTTTAAAACCCCAAATCAATACGATATCATTTAGACCCAAAATCATATAATGTCATTTTATTTTCCAATATATATCCTTTTCCAAAATCATAGGGTTTTCAAAGTAAAATATTTAGAAATCAAAACTCCTTGATATAATATTTTCAAATCATACTACCTTGAAATTAATAACTTCGAAACAAATTTCCATCTCTCAAATGGTTAAATATTAAATTACTTTATAAAACACAATAGTTTCTTTAGATTTCACAAATCAATTTTCGAATGTCGATTTAAACTTCCAAATAACATTTCAATTCTTATGTTTCAAAGCTTTAAATATTTCACCGTTTCAAAACAAACTCATTTTACAATCCCATATACATTAAATTCAATTACTTATTATTTAGACTTGAAATACTTACTTAATGAATTCAATATAATTTAGGAAAACCTTTTTCTTCACATAACTGGAAAATATTTCAATTTATTATATATTCATTTAAATCAACCTTCATTTAGATCACTCTACATAAAAATCAAGTTATAAAATTATATTCTTTAAAAATTCTAACTTTTTATTTAATTCCAATTTAACTTAATATTCATCTTCCAACCTTATTCTCATTTAAGTCAATGAAACTCCAGAAATTAAATTTTAAATAAATGCTTAATCTTATTTGATCTTAAAATCAAACTTTATTTTAAACTTCAAATCAAATTTAGACAAAGCTTAAAAATTGGAAATTACTTATATACATAATAACCTTTATCAATAACCAAATCAATATCCCATAAACCATATATATATAACTTTACAAAACCATAGAAAATCATTTCAATATTTATATATATATATATATATATATATATACATATACCGCGGTGCCTGTATAAAATTTTCTACCCTATGGTCAAGTGATACGGATGTTTATTATTTCAATCCGCAATTTAAAATAAAAATGCGGTTGTATATCATTTCAAACCGCAATCCCGAATGAATGAAATGCACGATAACTTGCAGTTTATACAATATAAAATACAGCATCCATTCATCCAAATATCAATCATCAACCATTTATTACAATCATCACCTAAATTTAAACAACATCAATATAGAGCATATAAATTATACAGGTAATAAATAACATGTGTTAACTAATGGTTTATATTCAATAATAAATTTTACTACTGTTAAACTAGCAGTTTATATGCAAAATAAATGTAAATTTAACTGGCAGTTAATATGAAATAAAAATAAACGTAACTATGACAGGCAGTTAATACGCAAATAAATAAATTCTAACTGTCAAATTATATGCAATAAATAAAATTAATTAACAGTTAAATTAAATAAATGCGATTTAACAGAGATGACGAATAAAACATGCCAAACAGTCATAAATGAGTTTCTACTCATATCATAAATCAATTTAACAAACATAAGAAAATTTAGAAGTTGTGAGTGGGTTAAAACACTCACCTTTGCGATTTAAATTGAATTTAAATCCGATTTAAACCCAAAAATTCGACGTCTTAGAATTCGTTCAAACCAACGTCAACAGATCCGGAATTTAATTACGATCCTAACAAAAAAATTTCGCGTGAAACGGATAACGTATGAGAAAGTTATGGCGAAAATTACGGTTGAAAACAAATTTAAAAGTAAAACAAAGCAAACCTAATTAAAAATAATATGCCACGTCACATGAAACTGCAGAACCGTCCTCTCCTCAGCAACTCACGCGAACGAACAAAAGCATCAGGAAGAAACCCTAGCCGCCGAAACAACCCTATTTATCACGCCTCCACTCTCGACTTCGACAAGATCCACACCATCACCAGCACGCCGCCATCATCCTCCATCTATGTCGCGAGCGTGACGTCCTCCGCCGCCGTGTGGTGCTACCAGGCCGAGCACGAAAATCATCGAATCCTCTTCAATTTATGACGACTCAGCTAACCAATTCGCCGAAGCCACCGTACCGATCAACTGCCCCTCGCCCCCTCTACACGCAGGAACTTCCCGATCGATGAATCGTGAAAGATCCACCGTTGATTGACCATCCATACCATGAACGGCCGAAACTAATTTGAAATTTTCTGGACGAACAATGGCTCCAATCGAAAAACGAATAGTACCAGCAGATTACGCTCTTCGAGAACTATGACATATAATTTTTGTGAATTTTTCTGGAGCCTTTGAATTTTAGGCTTTGGATTTGATTTTTGAATTGAACATGGATCTAGGGTTTCTAGCCATTGGAAGAAGAGAATGAACAGATGAAATGAACGCACAAACAAATGAGAATAGATGGGCTAGGGTTTATAACTGGGTTTATATAGGTAGGTCAGAATTTAAATAGATGGATTGGATAAACAACGTGCTAACGCTAACGTGGTCCAAAAAGCCCGTTCTGACCCCGGAACGAAATTGGTTAAACCCATAGATCAAAATAGGTATTTTAAAATATTCTGAACGCGATGGAAAAAGTTTCACGTCCAAATTCGGTCGTATGACGAAGTTATGCTCAATTCAATATTTCCAAATTGATTTCAAATTGATTTCAATTAAATTGATTTCAAGGCGTTTCGCGTTCGTACGATCAAACGACAAGTCCGATCGCTACGAAACTTGAAACCCTACAATAATTCACTGATACGAATCCGATGAAACTGGTTTCGTCGGAATCCGAGTCCGTGACCAAAATGGCTATTTTTATATTAATTAAATAAATTCAAAATAAATAAATTAAATTAAATTTTATATTTAGATTCTAAAACTGACCCATTTTATTACCTTTAAAAATTCTTAATCATTTGCAAAAATTCCAACAAGTTTAGATGTCAAATCAAAGAAGGTAAATTTATAAATTTCAATATAAATCCTTAATTTCATTAAATTCGCAAATTATAATTTAACTTTCTAAAAATTTATATATCCAATCAAAGAAATCAAAGGTTATTCCATTCATATATTTCAAATAGATGGATTAAATATTAGATTCAAAATTTATTATCCTAACATTCTTCGATTACACTTAAATCCCTAAAAATGTAATATTTAGATTATAAATTTTCATTTATTTCCATTAAACCTATTATCATATATTACTTTAAATATACTGACAAGCTTACTTTTGCACCCTTTCATTTACCCAACTGCCATTTTATAAATAAACTTAACAATAGATTCATACTCTATTACATAAATGCATACCCTTTTTCTAAATTAAAATCTCCGTAACTTCAAACATTTAATCCATTTAATTCCAATTACTCCTTTCATTAAATTTTAGATTCAAATCAATTTATAAGGCTTTACCTCCATTCTTTATATACTCTAACCATCATTTAATGAAGAATTTATTTATGTTATTCCCCATTATTACCTAAATTTATTTAAACGTACCATTTATTTCAATGATTTACAAATTAAATTGAATGACTGAATATAAATATAACTCATAATAATTGTTGTAAAACTCTCAATCCCACATTTATAAGTATCCTTATCCGTTATATCTATTAATTAAATAAATTCCATTTTTAGGTCCGTTTAAATTTATTACTAATTACCCATTTACTTTTCCCGTCAAATTTGAATTCCATTCAATTTATATAACAATCACTTTCCCATTCACACCTTATTATCAACCCACAATTATTGCAATTCATTATCTTCTATTGCTTTTATCCAATTACCATTAGCTTTACATTCAACTTCTATTCAATGTATATTTATTCATCAATCAAATTCAATATTTACTTTTCTTTCCTTCTAATTGATAAATAACCTAGTATACATTTACATTCATTCATTTCATTCCATTCATTTAAGGGTATTGCATTAAAATTTAGTTTATTAGCTAATACCAATATTATTACCATTCATTACAATTAGATTCTAAATTTTTATTCAATACCCTGAATGAATAACATATATATTAATTAAATCATTACATTTGTTTTTCTCATATTCCATTAATTATATGCACACATACAAATTAAGATTCTAAATCCAATTAGTTATTCCTTTTACATCAACCATCACTTATGAATAATTATCGTTTCCTATTTATTTTGTTACATTCACTTATATTCACTTTATGAGTAAATTGGTATCCTCTTTAACCCATTAATTACTAACTTTAATTATTGCAATTTATTATCCAACATACAAATTGAATCTATTGTCAAATTTTCCATTTCAATAGATTAACACCTTACAATAGTAAATAAAAAGGGATTGTACGAAATAAAAATTTATTTTCATTGACGAATTCAGTACTTGCCTTTATTTACTTATTTCTAACCTTATAGCCAATAGCAACAATTTCCACTGTTACAATTAATTGCAATATATAATTCAATTTGTAAATTTTAATTACTCTTGATACATCTAATTTCAACATTCTCTTTCCTATAAATAAATAAGATTTCTATTTCTTCCTAAATTTAAACTAGAAATCCTATTAAATACACAAATTAAATTATCAAAATTTACGGGTCGTTACACTCTCCCCCACTCAAAACTTTTCGTCCCCGAAAAGGGAAAGAAGGGAAACGAAGAACTAAGAAATCAATGTACCTTATTCAAACATTAACCTTATAACAATTAAATTTATTAATTAATTTAGGTAAATTATCTCAATTTATAACCATTAAGTCTTTTTATACTTAAATTACTAAAGTTTGGAAAACATTTTCAAAAATATTTCTAAGTTCAAAATTTACGAAATTTTTTGGCTCCTTTGTACGTAGAGGCTCGGGAGAAAATATAATATGAATATAACAATATACACAAATATTTTCCAAAATAATATATATCCCTACACAGGAAAATATATAAAATAGCGCTATAAACCGTAATCCGAAAACGTACCTATTTGTCGGGCAACTTACGCTAAATGTATGAAACCAAAAGCAGTAGCAATTGCTTCCATAACCTGCATTTCACTTATAAAATCTCAAGGGTTAACAATTATATAAAGTGAAATATTTAAGTGGTTTCAATCACTAACAATAAATCAATGCAACAACCATCAATTCGACAAATAGCTTACACAACAAATTCAAAGCAACCATTCATCCAAACAAACAAATAGTTGTTCGGGTTCAAAACCTTTAAAATTATACGGAATGAAGAATAAACTACTAGCGCATCATATACTCAACAGCCTTAGATAAAACTAAATAGATTATTCTTTCATCCAATCCCAATTTTAAAGTATCTTACCCAAACAACCATAATTTAAATAACAACAATTCAAACCAACAAATCAAATTAACTTATTATCAATTTATTTCATACTTTAGTTGTTTGATTTCTCTTTTTATTTATACCACATAAATTTTTCTTTTATAATTTACATTTATTTCTAACAAACTTTTAATTTCATTATAATTATTCATTCATTTATTGCATGCACTCATTTACTTACATTTTTTTCCAGTAGTATTCATGTCCCTTTTAATTTCTTAGCATTTTCATTTTATTTACTTAAGTTGATATTCATCTATTTGAATTACTTACCCTTAATTATATTCACTTATGGTAAATTTTCAATTGTAACTTAAGTTGATAACATTAAATTCTCATTTATAATAGCAAATTCATTGAATACTTTCATTGCCTATTTTTTTTACTTGTAATTCTCATTACGTTTCCTATCGAACATTTCAACTTTTAATATTTGGTAAGTTATATATGTTTTTAAAGAATGTACTTGAAAGTTATACAAGTTTTCTCATTACCAATGATTAATTTAAAGTTCACTAATAATATTCTTTATTTCGTAGGTTATAATTTCAAATTCCATTCAATACCATTTATAACCAATCATTAAATCTCTTATTTCCTTTAGAGGTTTTAATTTATTAATTACTTACGTTTCAATTCACTACAATAATTGAAACAATTAATTAATGGAAATCTAAGAATTTAATACCGGGTTAATTTCAAATTATTTTAAAATAATAGAAAAATATATTCTTACAACTTATATCTCTAATTATATTTAAAACAATTCAAAATTTTATATATTTTCCAAAATGAATCTGCAGTAAAACTACTACAGTGGCCTTTCCCCATCGAAACTCGAAAATGAAAGTCGATGATGCGGCCGTCATCACCGAAATTATTTTCCAGCGACAGAGAGGAAAGTGCAAAACTTATTTTTTTTCCACAATTTTCTTTAAACAATTTTTCCCAAATCATATTAAACGTTTATATCAGAAAGTACTTATAAACAATATTATTATATTCCAAAATTTATTCGAAAGAAATTTCAAAACCCCGGAACTTAAGTTTTAAATTTCCAAATTTCATTTATTTTATTTTTCACTCTTATATCTATTATTATTTATACACTTTAATACCTAACAACCAATCTATTGCAGCCAACTGTAGATATCTTTTGAAAAATTTATTTTATATATAGAAAATATAATAGGCAAAATTATTTCATTCACCTATATAAAACAAATATTATGTCGGTCTGTCCTATTAAGTATTTAGAAATCCCTATTGATGTCATAGCATCCCATGCATCAACCAGAATTTATAAATGCAAAACGGAACAGATTAATACAATATAAAAACCTTTTTATAACACTAACAAATACGCTCTCTCATATATATACACTCAGTGACTCCCATAGGATATTTATTACCCTATTAGTAAAGAGTCAAACCCTACAAAGCCAAGGTTTATCGCTAAACCAAAGCTCTGATACCAGATGTAACGTCCCGCCTTTTCGCACGCTTTAAATCGACATACGTGCCAATTCAAACCATACGAAAGGGCGGATTGTTATGGGGTAAACAAGAAAAACAAGAAAGAAATAAAAGGAAAACATAATCTCACAGCGGAATGATAAAATATAATAATCAAATATACAGTTCATGAAGCTGTTTTACAAAACATTTGATTTTATTTACGTAAATATCAGAGTTCACATACCAATCATAATCAATGCAGCGGAATTAATGGTGTAGTTGAATAATATACTAGATAATAGTAATACAAATATTCGTCTTCGTCCTCCAGAGCTAAATCTTCAAATCCTGAAACGCTCGGACTAACCCGAGTGAATTGAAAAGACAAAACACTCGAGTTAGAACTAAAGATCTCATGTAAGTTAAATTAACATAAATAAATTTGAGTGCAGTAACTCAAGAGATGCTCGGGATTTACATCTCCTAAGGATCCGTTAAAATATTTACTATGTAGTATATTGCGCTATTATAATAGTGTCTAATTGTAAAATAAACTTACTTTTTAATAGCGTTAAGGGGTTACCCATATAGCCCTTAACACAAATAATGCCAATAGTCTATATAGTACCGTAATACCTCTTGATCGGGAAGCTACCAGAGGATACTCCATAGGTACGACACAAATAGAAACTCATAGAAGGTGCTCTAGGGTAGGTGACACGGCACAACTAGGCAATGCCAGGGTAGATATACCAATTACGCTTCCAGGCTGATGGAAACGCGCAGCGCGCAGCTGCCGCCCACCTCGAACCACACCCCCAAAATCAAAAGTAAAGTGGCCACCGAATCAATCAAAAAGTCATAGTATGATATCGAAGGAGTGCGTTCGATCAGAGGAATGACCTCATTGGCCCGTCGATCGCTCATGTTTTAGCCACCTTATGCCAACTCACGGGAGTCGGGTCCACGTATTTACCTTACAGGAAACGCCGTCACCAACCTACTTCATTCTGGAATCTCCACCGCATACACGGTTGTTAAAGTGGTTTTCGGAGTTGGCAGAGAGTATGAAAACTTCCGATCCCGGTCTCTTTAACAACCAAATGTTATTATAACACCGCGGTCATTTAAAATAATTTAAACTTTAAAACCAGAATAAAATATCAATTTAAACCCATATAAATACGATATCATTTATATTTTTAAAACCCCAAATCAATACGATATCATTTAGACCCAAAATCATATAATGTCATTTTATTTTCCAATATATATCCTTTTCCAAAATCATAGGGTTTGCAAAGTAAAATATTTAGAAATCAAAACTCCTTAATATAATATTTTCAAATCATACTACCTTGAAAATCATAACTTCAAAAAAAATTTCCATCTCTCAAATGGTTAAATATTAAATTACTTTATAAAACACAATAGTTTCTTTAGATTTCACAAATCAATTTTCGAATGCCGATTTAAACTTCCAAATAACATTTCAATTCTTATGTTTCAAAGCTTTAAATATTTCACCATTTCAAAACAAACTCATTTGACAATCCCATATATATTAAATTTAATTACTTATTATTTAGACTTGAAATATTTACTTAATGAATTCAATATAATTTAGGAAAACCTTTTTCTTCACATAACTGGAAAATATTTCAATTTATTATATATTCATTTAAATCAACCTTCATTTAGATCACTCTACACAAAAATCAAGTTATAAAATCATATTCTTTAAAAATTCTAACTTTTTATTTAATTCCAATTTAACTTAATATTCATCTTCCAACCTTATTCTCATTTAAGTCAATGAAACTCCAGAAACTAAATTTTAAATAAATGCTTAATCTTATTTGATCTTAAAATCAAACTTTATTTTAAACTTCAAATCAAATTTAGACAAAGCTTAAAAATCGAAAATTACTTATATATATGTAATAACCTTTATCAATAACCAAATCAATATCCCATAAACCATATATATATAACTTTACCAAACCATAGAAAATCATTTCAATATATATATATATATATATATATATATATATATATATATATATATACCGTGGTGCCTGTATAAAATTTTCTACCCTATGGTCAAGTGATACGGATGTTTATCATTTCAATCCGCAATTTAAAATAAAAATGTGGTTGTATATCATTTCAAACCGCAATCTCGAATGAATGAAATGCATGATAACTTGCAGTTTATGCAATATAAAATACAGCATCCATTCATCCAAATGTCAATCATCAACCATTTATTACAATCATCATCCAAATTTAAACAACATCAATATAGAGCATATAAATTATACAGGTAATAAATAACATGTGTTAACTAACAGTTTATGTTCAATAATAAATTTCACTACTGTTAAACTAGCAGTTTATATGCAAAATAAATGTAAATTTAACTGGCAGTTAATATGAAATGAAAATAAACATAACTATGACAGGCAGTTAATACGCAAATAAATAAATTCTAACTGTCAAATTATATGCAATAAATAAAATTAATTAACAGTTAAATTAAATAAATGCGATTTAACAGAGATGACGAATAAAACATGCCAAATAGTCATAAATGAATTTCTACTCATATCATAAATCAACTTAACAAACATAAGAAAATTTAGAAGTTGTGAGTGGGTTAAAACACTCACCTTTGGGATTTAAATTGAATTTAAATCCGATTTAAACCCAAAAATTCGACGGTCTTAGAATTCATTCAAACCAGCGTCAACAGATCTGGAATTTAATTACGATCCTAACAAAAAAAAATTCGCGTGAAACAGATAACGTATGAGAAAGTTATGGCGAAAATTGCGGTTGAAAACAAAATTTAAAAATAAAACAAAGCAAACCTAATTAAAAATAATATGCCACGTCACATGAAACAGCAGAAGCATCCTCTCCTCAGCAACTCACGCGAACGAACAAAAGCATCAGGAAGAAACCCTAGCCGCCGAAACAACCCTATTTATCACGCCTCCACTCTCGACTTCGACAAGATCCACTCCATCACAAGCACGCCGCCATCATCCACCATCTATGTCGCGTGCGCGACGTCCTCCGCCGCCGTGTGGTGCTGCCAGGCCGAGCACGAAAATCATCGAATCCTCTTCAATTTATGGCAACTCAGCTAACCAATTCGCCGAAGCCACCGTACCGATCAATTGCCCCTCGCCCCCTCTACACGCAGGAACTTCCCGATCGATGAATCGTGGAAGATCCACCGTTGATTGACCATCCATACCATGAACGGCCGAAACTAATTTGAAATTTTCTGGACGAACAATGGCTCCAATCGAAAAACGAATAGTACCAGCAGATTACGCTCTTCGAGAACTATGACATATAATTTTTGTGAATTTTTCTGGAGCCTTTGAATTTTAAGCTTTGGATTTGATTTTTGAATTGAACATGGATCTAGGGTTTCTAGCCATTGGAAGAAGAGAATGAACAGATGAAATGAACGCATAAACAAATGAGAATAGATGGGCTAGGGTTTATAACTGGGTTTATATAGGTAGGTCAGAATTTAAATAGATGGATTGGATAAACAATGTGCTAACGCTAACGTGGTCCAAAAAGCCCGTTCTGACCCCGGAACGAAATTGGGTAAACCTATAGATCAAAATAGGTATTTTAAAATATTCTGAACGCTATGGAAAAAGTGTCTCGTCCAAATTCGATCGTATGAAGAAGTTATGCTCAATTCAATATTTCCAAATTGATTTCAAATTGATTTCAATTAAATTGATTTCAAGGCGTTTCGCATTCGTACGATCAAACGACAAGTCCGATCGCTACGAAACTTGATACCCTACAATAATTCACTGATACGAATCCGATGAAACTAGTTTCGTCGGAATCCGAGTCCGTGACCAAAATGGCTATTTTTATATTAATTAAATAAATTCAAAATAAATAAATTAAATTAAATTTTATATTTAGATTCCAAAATTGACCCATTTTATTACCTTTAAAAATTCTTAATCATTTACAAAAATTCCAACAAGTTTAGATGTTAAATCAAAGAAGGTAAATTTATAAATTTCAATATAAATCCTTAATTTCATTAAATTCGCAAATTATAATTTAACTTTCTAAAAATTTATATATCCAATCAAAGAAATCAAAGGTTATTCCATTCATATATTTCAAATAGATGGATTAAATATTAGATTCAAAATTTATTATCCTAACATTCTTCGATTACACTTAAATCCCTAAAAATGTAATATTTAGATTTTAAATTTTCATTTTATTTCCATTAAACCTATTATCATATATTACTTTAAATATACTGACAAGCTTACTTTTGCACCCTTTCATTTACCCAACTGCCATTTTATAAATAAACTTAACAATAGATTCATACTCTATTACATAAATGCATACCCTTTTTCTAAATTAAAATCTCCGTAACTTCAAACATTTAATCCATTTAATTCCAGTTACTCCTTTCATTAAATTTTAGATTCAAATCAATTTATAAAGCTTTACCTCCATTCTTTATATACTCTAACCATCATCTAATGAAGAATTTATTTACATTATTCCCCATTATTACCTAAATTTATTTAAACGTACCATTTATTTCAATGATTTACAAATTAAATTGAATGACTGAATATAAATATAACTCATAATAATTGTTGTAAAACTCTCAATCCCACATTTACAAGTATCCTTATCCGTTATATCTATTAATTAAATAAATTCCATTTTTAAGTCCGTTTAAATTTATTACTAAGTACCCATTTACTTTTCCCATCAAATTTGAATTCCATTCAATTTATATAACAGTCACTTTCCCATTCACACCTTATTATCAACCCACAATTATTGCAATTCATTATCTTCTATTGCTTTTATCCAATTACCATTAACTTTACATTCAACTTCTATTCAATGTATATTTATTCATCAATCAAATTCGATATTTATTTTTCTTTCCTTCTAATTGATAAATAACCTAGTATACATTTACATTCATTCATTTCATTCCATTCATTTAAGGGTATTGCATTAAAATTTAGTTTATTAGCTAATAGCAACATTATTACCATTCATTACAATTAGATTCCAAATTTTTATTCAATACCCTGAATGAATAACATATATATTAATCAAATCATTACATTTGTTTTTCTCATATTCCATTAATTATATGCACACATACAAATTAAGATTCTAAATCCAATTAGTTATTCCTTTTACATCAACCATCACTTATGAATAATTATCGTTTCCTATTTATTTTGTTACATTCATTTATATTCACTTTATGAGTAAATTGGTATCCCCTTTAACCCATTAATTACTAACTTTAACTATTGCAATTTATTATCCAACATACAAATTGAATCTATTGTCAAATTTTCCATTGCAATAGATTAACACCTTACAATAGTAAATAAAAAGGGATTGTACCAAATAAAAATTTATTTTCATTGATGAATTCAGTACTTGCCTTTATTTACTTATTTCTAACCTTATAGCCAATAGCAACAATTTCCATTATTACAATTAATTGCAATATATAATTCAATTTGTAAATTTTAATTACCCTTGATACATCTAATTTCAACATTCTCTTTCCTATAAATAAATAAGATTTCTGTTTCTTCCTAAATTTAAATTAGAAATCCTATTAAATACACAAATTAAATTATCGAAATTTACGGGTCGTTACATATTTTGAAGGAAAAATTACATAATAAACCTAAATCACCTAATATCATGTGCTTTTCTTTGATATATTCACTTTAGATTATAGTCGATTATATAACAAAGTTATCATGTGAAAGTGGTAGCTGCATATTATTCAGCAATATCAAACATTTAGTTTTAATTATTATATAATAGTGGTAATTATACTATTGAAACAATTTTTATAAGTATTATCAGTGTGAAGAATGTTAAATAGAATAATACACACATTAGAGTTAAGTTTAATTACATGATTAAAAAGTGAAAAGTCAACAAATAATTGTGATTAAATTTGAACTATTATTTACTATGATTGAAGAAATGCAAATATTGATTATTTGCCAATTACAAGTTATTTGACACATCTATAGCAGGTATCATGGATTAATAAACAATTATGATGACTTGCTAATCCTTAGGAATTTATGGTTTAAATGAAAAGACATTATGTATATACGATATCAAGATAAATGTACATGAAAAATATAAAACAAAATTATGATAAAATACCTTTCATCCAATTATAATGTGCCCACTCATCACGCATGGATGCAATGAAATTGCATATCAACTAAATTATATTGTCATATAATAGGACAAAAATAGGAAAAAGAAAAAAATGTGAGAGCTAAATTATTACCCTAAAGTTCAACCATTGCCTACCTAATGTCTAGGTTAAATTCAACTGGAAAGAAATAAAGATCTGTAAATTACATGACTTAATAGTGTTTCATCTTTACCATATACATCTATCCTTATTCCAAAAATCAAGATTCAACTATTAAAATGAAGAGTATGCCAAAGTTTTGAAATAATGATTCAGGGCTTGACAAGATAACATACTATAAATACTTGTTTTCAACAAAGTCCATCCTGTTAATTTGTTGCACTACTTCACAAACATGCATAGGTTTATTGTGAATTCAAGCTTTTAACTTGCATCTAATATGATCGTTTATATAATTAATTAGGTTACAAGAATTAGGCAAGGAAAATCACTGCTTTAATTAGGTGATCTTATTGTCAACAGTTGGATTGTATCTTTGCATGACCGCTTGTAATATATTTAATTTGGTATTATTGTGAGTTAAAATTACAATTAAATTTAAGTTGAGAACAATAGTTTCAATTTGGCGTAAAAATTAATTATATTTGTGCATTACGATGCAAATTGCTGCAAATTGCAATACAATATATGGTATCTTTGACCGACTTTTCAACAATGTGTTCTTTGGTTATATCAGATATATGATTTTTGACTCACGTGAGTTATCATTTTCCACTAAATAAAATTAAATAAAGAGACTGAATCAAATAATAACACTCTTATCATATTGAGAAACGACTACAACACAAGTCAATGGTTTAACTCTGCATATTGTCCATCAAATTATCAAATGATTTTATTTTCTAAACTCAAGGGTAACTGTGTAACTCAGTTTCTACTGTAACCGAGTAGCTCGATTGCACACTGCAACTGAGAAACTCGGTTGCATACTCCAACTGAGTCTGCAACTTAGTTTTCTAATATTTTTGAGATGGCCTTAATTATGAAAATATGTGTTATACCTGTAATTTACCTCCAAAGCATGGATGTTTTTCTCCAGCTCAGCAATGTATTGAAGTTTCCAAACACGTAGCGCAAAATTCCCGAAATGATAAAATATAAAAAAAAAATTATAAATTTACTGAGAATAAAGTCAAAATCATATATATTGTATCGTCCGAGTAGGTAGTAATACAACTAGAAAGTACAGCTTTCGAAGAACCAGAATACAATATGCAACTGAGTGGGCAAGCATTGCATATGCTAATGCATATGCACGCAAATGCATATGCAGGCATTGCATATGCTAATGCATATACATGCAAATGCGTATGACTTGCATTCCATATGAAAGCATTGCATATACCAAGCATTGCATTGCTCGACATATGCTACTGCATGTGCGTTGCATAACATATGCAAACAAATGCATATGCTACTGCATTGCATATGCTACTGCATTGCATATGCTAATGCATATGCAGGCATATGCCTTGCATTACATATGCATATGAACTGCATAGCAAATGCAGGCATTACAATATCTTATTGCATTGCATATGCATATGTTGATGCCTGCATTTGCTTTGGTAATGCATTGCAAATGCACGCATATGTTAATGCCTGATATGCGTTTGCAGGCTATTGCATATGCAGGACTGCATATGCAATACAACAACCAATTTTTTTACATTAGCTTGTTACCAAGTTTACAAAGCAATTGCAACTATGACTTCTTGTTTTGGTTTTTTGGGTAAAATGTAACCGAGAAAAAAGCAATTTCAGTTTTGATTTTTATTTCTCTTTTGGGTAAAAATTCAATGCAGAAATAAAATCTATATTGTTTGATTCCATTTTTTCCTATAGATGTCCAAATAAAAAAAGATTCCAAAGCAAATTGGACGAAAAAAAATAAGAGAACTACTCACTAAATTCATCAAAATTGTTTTGCACTTAAGCTCTTATTAATTTTGGGAACTTCAAGATGGCACTATTAGATGATCTCATGGATGTTCCTTTCCGTGCTTTTTTTTGCATGGTCTCGGCAATCTTTGCCTCGAGCTTTGAAACTAGCAAGCTTTGTTTCGTTGAATCGCCCTTTCCAATTGCCCTTTCTACTCACCAAAAATGTGTTCTTATTTTGTTTTTTTGGAAAATATAACCAAGAAAAAAGCAATTTCAATTTGGTTTTTAATTTCTCATTCGGGCAAAAATTCAATGCAAAAATAAAAATCAGCATTGTTTAATTCAATTTTCTCCTATGTATGTCCAAATAAATAAAGATCTCAAAACAAATTTGGATGGAAAACAAAGAGAACTACTCATTAAATTTATCAAAACAACAACTCCAAATATATTAGACAATTTAAACATATTTCTTTTCCCAATGATCGATGGTGCGGATGACACCAAATGAATCTACCTAACAGATTGAAAGCACATAGATTGGGGTTAGTTGACATTTCACAAAGGGATTGAGATGATGAATATAATGTTTTAGTACCAATTTGCCAAATCAAATTTATACCTACCTACACACTCAATCAATGCACCAGTTATCTAGTTTTAATCCTCAAAAACCCCTAAAATCAACAAAAAGTAACCTGTAATCAGATTCATATCACATGGGACGATGCATTCATCGTAACTAGTATCATCGTCCTTGCCAGTCTTGGTAGACAACCTCACTCCATGGCCATTGTAATGAATGAACAAGCAATCGCCGCCGTCGGCAGATCCAATCATATCCTTGATCGTGCGGCTTACGTTGACACTGGTAGGCTGCATGTATGCACGATAGTGTCGATAAGGATTGTTATGTAGGGTTCAAGGAAGCCGAACCGGTCAATGAGGCATCTATGCATGCACTTGACATCGATGATGCAGCCTTTGAGCCGCGCTTTTATGCCAGGGTACTTGCAGCCGATTAACACTGCCTTTTTGTCCATTTTTGGAGTGGGTTGATTTGGATCTTAGAATTTTTTATCTACAACTGAAAAGGAAACGGATTGGAAAACTGATTAAGAAGAATGAGAGATTTGCTATCCTTAGTCCCGTGAAACCCTAGAAAACAATGATTTCTCCAAATCAGACAACGTCGATGTTGAAGGCCAAGTCGATGACGAAGAGCAAGATTACAAAAGGTGATTCCATTTGAATTCGGGAAAGAAAATTAGACTAATTTTGATATTTTTAAGAGAGGATATGAGATGGAGAAAAATCTAGATCTGTATGCACTACAATGCGTTAGAAGCGCATATAGACAGAAATTACTAATCTATCCTCGTGGTTCACCATATTTACATCGTTTATGGGTATCCTAAGGGTTTTAACCGTAATGAAAATAAGCTAACACAAATAACCATTGGGATTTTATAACGATTAACTATTATAAATTATAAAAAGATAAGTGTGGAAAATTGGCTGATTTGGTGTATGGTTAGTTATGCTGTTCGGACTCATTAATGCATCGACATTCTTTGTGTATTTGATGAACCGGATTTTCCGGGAGCACTTGGATAGATTCATGTTGGTTTTTATAGATGATACTCTGATATACTTTAAGGATGAGAAGGAGCATGAAGTCCATCTTAGAGTGCTGCTTGAGACACCGAGGCAACATCGGCTAAAGGCAAAATTTTCGAAGTGCCCTTTTTGAAAGAAGGAAGTGAAGTTTCTTGGTCATGTGGTTTCGGAGAAAGGATTGTCAGTCGATCTAGAAAAGATCGAAGCTTTTAATAATTGGAAGAGACTAGAACCGGTAACTAAGACAAGAAGCTTCATTGGATTGGATGGTTATTATCAGAGATTTATAAAGGATTTTTCACGGATAGCAGCACCGATGACCAAGCTAACGTGAAAGGATGCAAAGTTTTTGTGGACCGATAAGTGTGAGGAAGCGTTCCAGAGCTTGAAACACTTATTGACCCATGCACCTATGTAAGTTGTTCTGGAGGGAAATCTGGACTTGGTAGTTTATACAGATACATGTAGTACTAGGTTGGGAGCTGTAATAATGCAAAGGGGTAAAGTAATTGCCTATACTTCCAGACCGCATGAGATCAGATATCCAACACATGACTTGGAGTTAGATGCGGTTATTTTTGCTTTGTAGATGTGGTGGCATTACCTTTTGGGAGAGAGATTTGATCTTTATACCATCCATAAGTCTTTGAAGTACTTATTCTCTTAGAAGGAGCTGAACATGAGACAACAAAGGTGGATGGAGTTTTAGCCGCTTATGATGGAATAGAGTACACACCAGGGAAAGACAACAAGGTTGCAGATGCACTTAGTAGAAAGCATCAAAACGTAGTGTTAGCTATGATATCAGAATGAAAAGATTTGGAAGCCTTGACAGCTTGCAGAGTGCAGTGGAGATCCGAGGCTGGGTCTAGTGGAGGATCTGCAATATTGTCTTGTTTAGAAGTCTGACCAGTATTGATTGAGAAGATTTCTTCTATACAGGAAGAAGATCTAGTGTTAGCCGAGAGGATTAGGAAATTAAGGGATGGAACGGAGAACAAAGATTTGAAGGATTTCAGCCTTGACCAAAGTGGATGGTTAAGAAAGAAGGGTAGATTATGTGTTCAAAATATGGGGGACATAAGGAAGGAAATTTTGGAGGCTGCCATCGTTCGAAGTTCAATATTCACCCAGGAGGAACGAAGATGTATCAGGATATGAAGAGAAGTTTCTTCTGGGAAGGCATGTAGAGAGATTTGGCTTATGGAGGAAACAGTGTTTGAACTGTCAATAGGTAAAAGCCGAGCATTAGAAGCTAAGTGGGTTACTTCAGCCATTGGATATTCCAGTATGGAAGTAGGATTCCATTTCCATGGATTTCATAGATGGGTTGCCAAGATCTAATAGAGGAAATGAAAGTATATGGTTCGTAGCAGACAGATTTACCAAGAGTGCCCATTTCATTCTAGTTAAGTCAAATAGGATGGCACATGTATTAGCTAAGTTATTTATGAAGAATGCAGTCAGATTTCACGGAATTTATAGTAGTATTGTTAATGATAGAGATTCCTTATTCATTGGTGAGTTTTGGAAGGGTCTACAGGAAAGTTTAGGAACCAAGCTCAAGATGAGTATCGATTACCATCCATGGACAGATGGGCAAGCGGAATGGTAACAAGATCTTGGAAGACTTGTCAACAGCTTGTGTATTAGACTTCGACGGATTATGGGACCTACACCTAGTCGAGTTCTCATCTAATAATAGTTATCAGATTAGTATAGGGATGTTATCGTTTGAGGCTTTGTATGGAAGACCTTGCAAACCCCTGCATGATGGTTAGAGACTGGAGATAGATTAGTCCTTGGTCCCAATTTGGTAGAAGAAGCAACAAAAAAGATTGAGCTGATAAGGGCAAGAATGAAGGAAGCTCAGTCTAGGCAGAAGAGTTATGCAGATAGAAGATGGAAAGATTTAGAGTTCTCTGTTGGAGATCATATTTTCATTAAAGTATCGAAAGGTGTTATCAGGTTCGGGAAGACAAGGAAGTTAGCACCGAGATTCGATAAGACCATTTCCTATTTTAGAAAGTATTGGAAACTCGCATATAGAGTAGAGTTATTGAGTAGTTTGGCAGGAGCCCACGATGTTTTCCATGTATCTCATCTAAGGAAGTATGTTAGGGATCCAAACACTACTATAGAGCCAACCGTATTAGAAGATTTAGTAGTGGAACCAAACATGACTATAGTTAGGAAGCCTATCCAGATAGTCGCAAGAGATGAGAAGAAGTTGAGGAACAAGATAGTCAGATTAGTGAAGGTCCAGTGGAATGACGTTGCTAGAGACTATACTCAAGAGACCGAGAGCAGGATTAGAGATGCTTATCCTGATTTATTTGACGATATATTTTACCTTTGATTGTTTAATGTGTACCTTATTGTGACGCCCCACCTCTATACCCACGCTAGCCAAGAACATTACGGTGAATGCTGTCAACTAACACGGAGAATAAGGCTGTTGAGGAGCGACCATCCGTGTAATTGCTTTGCGCGAGCATCAATATGTCGGATAGTATAACATGCATTTCTTTATCAAGAGGGAAATTAGACCTACCGACACAAACATCAAAGCTACTACACAGTGGCTATAATATCTTCGGAAACAAATATAGAAATAAACATAACATAAATTAGTCACAGACAATTCATATCACAAAGGCGGAAGAAGATATGAATATATAACTAACACATGAAAGTGTATATCAGAGTAGTGGTCAAAATGATCCACAATAATACAAAAGAATAGCAACACGTGCTATACAAAAGAATACAACTATGAGTCTATATCTCAAGTGTATACAACAAAAAACTACTAATCTAAGTAGTTAGCCAAAAGTCATAGGAATCAATCCCATGTGAGAAGTCAAGCTGAAGCACCTGTAACATCTCAGTCAGACCCGAGTACTATTTAATAAGAAAATAATAAACGGATCAGTCTAACTATAAATATCAGATGAAACGATATAGAATAAGAGCTATGACTAAACACATAATAATCACAATGCCAAGCTGTGATATATATAAGTAATTGAAAATCAACAAGAGATTAATCAATATCATAGAATCTACACAAGAATCAAAGGAAATGTCATACTCCTTATTTCGTTCACCAAACCATAAATATTGACGATTATATCAATGTCAATCACAAAAGTCAATGACACACAAATTCACCAATGCACAAATATTGATAAAATTTATCAATGGAATCAAGAAAATTGGTGAAACACAAATTCTAGAAATCAACACACGAAGTCCAGAAATCACAAAAAGGGGGGGGAGGCCTATCACAAACGGGAGCATGAAAACTCACCAACATATGTACCACACGAACGAGACGCTATCTCATGGTAGCTAGCCATTAATTTTTGACACACGAACGGCCCGAAGACCATGGGGCGCCACCCCATCAATTTGAGTCGAAACTCCACAAAACGGGGTTTAGTCTCCCTCGGAGACAAAGAGACATCGCACATTTGCTAGTCTAAATCACAAAAATAATCATCATGATCATCAAGAAGTGTCAATTACAGTAAGCTAGTAAATATATGAGCTTAGCATCATGTCCCATAACCACTAGCTTTACTTAAATATTTACGAACAAACCGTAGATCTCCACTAGAAAATTGTCACAAGAGATTCAATCGAACAAGTCCAAGAATTAACTGACGAAGTAAACGCAAGCGTTTCATACCACTTGTTTTACTAAGTCGTTTAATTAGATTTCTCATACGAGCGAGGTAAAGGTTTGTATATACTAGTAGATTGGAAAACCGTTTGAGAAAAACGAGCTTTGTAAATAAAATAGTATTGAAATCGTTTTGATGAAGAGGTTTTGATATTTAATACTAGTATTGAAACCTTTATATTTTTAAAGTGACAAATCATAAAAAATGATTGTAGAATAATCAATCACCAAAATTCACATTCGAAGACGTGAATAAAATCCAAAGAAATCGATACCAAATCCATCAAAATGGATATTTCCAAAAATCCATAAAAAGAAGTCATAAAAGTCGATAATAAGTGATAACGACTAATAGGATTGCTAAAATCGATAAACAATGGAAATTCACACAAAACAGCCTGAATAGGCAAAAATAAACATCCCCAGACGTCTGATTTGGAATCCAGACGTCTGGATTTGTTTTCTGAAAAATAGTTCAGAAAGCTACCCAGACGTCTGGAATAGCCAAAACAGACGTCTGAGCCATGGCCAGAGTCTGGTTTTGAATCTAGACGTCTGGTTTTGTTCTCTGAAAATAACCCAGAGAACACCCAGACGTATGAAACATCAAGTCAGACGTCTGAGACCTACCCAGACTTCTGATTCTAAATTTCAGACGTCTGGAATTAGTCTCTGGCCTTTTTTTATAATATGCGTGCATACATTTTTCTTTCCAGGTCCAAACCAGACGTCTAGACTTGGTCACCAGACGTCTGGTCACCTGGTCTGGGCAACAATTTGCCAAGGCCAAAGTGGCCAAAACGTATCGGGAGCGATCGGACAAGCAACGACGACTAAGGATTTATGCCTAGCGACAATCCGGCCTTAAAAGCTCTTCGATACACCCCGAATATCAATGTCCAAATGTCCATAAAAGGATTTTCATAAAATTGGACCAAACACACTAAAATTTGGAAAATTCAACAAATCAATTCAAATTGAAAGCAAATGAATATGCACAAATGTTAGGAACTCATACCTAACCACAAAGATAGATATAGAAAAAGATGTGAGATAAAAATCTCACCTTTATTCACAAAAACAAGGAGGAAGAAGCTATAGAACAATGACAATGACCATCACTCTTCAATTCCAACTCAACAAGCTTGAATCTAAGCTAAAAAGAGAAACATCCTAAATTAGGTTTAGGAATTTCTGAAATTGATAAGAGAATGTGTTGGAGAAGAAGAAGAGAAGCTTACCAATGGGTTCTTCTAATGGTTTGGAGCTAGAGCTTGATTTGCAAAAGAAAACTAGGGTTTTGGAATTTTAATTTCCCATCTCCCCCACCATTGATGCTTTAGAACTGAAAAGAGAAGGAAGTGAGAGTGAATGGGGAGAGTGGTTCAGATTTGAGTATAAGTTAAACATAGGGATGAACCAAACCCAAACCTAAAGTGTAAAAGTAGCAAAACTCTACTATCTCCAAACATATCCAAGTTTATACTCAAAAAGGTCGCAAACGTCATTTTGAACTCAATGAAAGTGGTACTGAGTCCTAATTCGACCGTATGCAAAAAGTAGCCTTTCGGACTAAATTCCGAGTATCGGTAAAATATTTAAATATAAAATTGACAAATATGCGGGTTGTTACACTTATCGTGATTTCGAGGACGAAATTCTTTAAGGAGGGGAGATTGTAACACCCCATATTTTTTAGTGACATTATTTAGGAAATTTAATTAGTTAAATTAAATTAAATAATATGGGATTGATTAATGGATTTAGATTTATGAATTAATTAAGGGGTAGCCATGCCATGTTAATGAGTAAACTATGAATCAAAGAATTAAGGTGTTATGAAATGAGGGAAGGCAAAATAGGAAAATGATTAAACCTAAACCCTAAACCCTAAACACTTAGGAAACCAAAACACACGTTCATTTCATTTTTCTTAAACAAAAATACTTCCAAGGCCAACCATAATAAGCAATCTCAAGAGATGATAAAGCTAGGATTCTAAGAGAGGAATCAAATCAATTAATCAAGATCAAATATCACATCCCTTAATCACAAAGCTAAGGTGAATAATGACTACATCTCATTCTTAATGATTTTTGGTTTTAAGGTAAAATACGATTATTTTTAAGATTATGCCATGTTTTTTAATGATTAAATGATATAAGCTTGTTGATGATTTATGCTTATTCATATAAACTTATATGATATGTTTTAATGTGAAAACCTTATTTAACGATGACCAAACGCCTTGCGAATTTGGGTATAGATCAGAAATGATATGTTAGTGGTGGATTTCAATTTTCATAATTTTCTGAATTAATGTGGATTTTATACTAATTTTCTAGCGAAGGAAATGATTTATTGGGTTATAAATAATTTACGGTTGAATTATAAATAATTTGGGTCACAAATTTATATTTGCTAGAAAACATATTAAAAATGATTTTCTAGAACTTTTGTAGAATTTTCCTAAGTGTTTTGATGAATATATGAAATTATTTAAGGTATGGGACTTAAATGTTTAATATATTTATTTAAGGAGAATGGATGTTTTGAAAAATAAAAATATTTGTTTATTTCTGTAAATATTGGCATCGCATTTGAAAAAGATATTTAACAACCAATGAAATTTTGAAAAACAATGGCAGGTTAGGTGCAAGGTATTTCTCTTTTAATTTAAAAACGAAATTTGCACGATTTTAGCACGTTCCATCACTTTCAGCATCAGGGGTTCCGACTAGGACATTTCGCCACCATGCTTTCGAAACCAATGCGCATGGTATCAAGTTACTTGGTACGAAGTGTATTGGAAAAAGGCGAAAGTTACCTAGTCGAAACATTGGGTTCCAAAGGGCTTGGATTATGCCTTTGTTTTAAATTGAAGTAGTGTCTGATTTGCTTTTGAAAGGATAGCTTTCGACTCAGTTGTCTTTCGACCGAGTCAATTGTTTTAAAAGAAGTTTCGAATGGGTTGCGCTCTTTTGTTTTAAGTAATGCTTTCGAAGGGGTCGAAACCCCTAGCTTCCGCCTTTTCTACTTTCGAAGTCAATGGTTTCGAAAGGTATACTTAGCTTTTAAAATTATCCCCTTCTCCAACGCTTCCAAAAGGGTGGTTTCGAAACCATTACTTCTTTACTTGGGAATGCTTTCAAAAGGTAGGCTTTCGACTTAAATGATTTACAAACCCTTTTTTGTTCTGTTGAAGTATAACCCAATGGTTTCGAAAGAGAAGGTTTAAATGGTTCCGAAAGGAGTTTTTCCATGTGTTTTAAATTGAACCCAAGTGTTTTCGAAAGGTTTGATTTTCTAAAGGTTTGATGCTTTCGAAAGGCTTTAAAAATGGTTTCGAAGGGGGGGGGGGTTCCCCAATAGTTTTGGAGGAGTCGAAAGGTTATGTTTTTCTGATTGTTTCGAGAGGGTTGATGAAATGACCCTCACCATTTTACTTCAATTTTCAAAGAATTTTTTTTTACATTATCCAGGATCCAAGTTTTTACCAATATAAATATATCAGTATATTCATAAGATATGCACCTACATATGAGGATGCTGGTGTCTCTTTTGTTTAAATCAGAGTTAGTATAAATAAGAGCTTATTCTGTTTGGCTTGAATTTGAATCAATCTTCCCATAGTTAATTCCCATATTTTTTTTATGATGTTGGTAATATATTTGTAGATCCTACTCATATTTATTCATAATAATTTTTTATCATATTAATTATGATTTACTAGTGATTTATTTGGAAAACAATCTCAGAATATATGGACTTTTTATAGTTTAGTCAAAAATACTTGATACTGGATTAAGGTAAGAAAATGATATCTTTATTTATCATTTTCGATTCATGGGTTTCATTGAGTCTCTCCTGTTCTTGACTTAATCTATATGACACACCATGTATTGATCATTTGATTACTTGTTTTTGAGTTTTCTTTGGCTAAAGTACTTGACTTGAAAATATTTTAAAAGTGTGCAATCACTATGTTTTAGGGTGAACCTGGTCTTGAATGCAAAATGCTTCCTGGATTGATAATATTAACCAGTCAAAAGGCATATTTGTCAATAGTATTTGAAAGAGAGTTTTGGTGGAACATTTGCTAAATAGACAAAGGGTTTTGAAATGCATTTCACTACCAAATTACAGATAAATATGATCAACCAAAACTTCATTCCTTTGAAGCTGGTTAACCTTTGTGTTTGTGTCATCCAGAACTCCTACCATGTCAGTTTAAAATGCCTTTCATTTGTAAAATACTTGAAGCCCTTTTTTTAAAGACATGTGTATACTTCACAAAACAACTCACTAATGGGCTTGAATCCTTTCACAAAATATTTCAAAGAAGAGTGACTAAATACCTAAAGAATACTCCAAGTTTAAACCAGATTTTACTCCAAAACTGCTTTTAAATGATTTAAGGCTGATTATTACATAATATGAGATTTGTATGAAAATTTCTCAAATAAATATATATTTCTTTCCCTAGATTTTCATAGATAATATTTTAAGCCTATTCTCTTGTTCACAATTCAGATAAAAATTCTCAAACCTTAATACATAACAAAATTCAACAGAAAACAATTAGTTCAATCAAACATAGTAAGTTCATTGCATAACATTATATTTAAAAACATAAATTGTCATGAATACATGCAGATAAATCATTCTATGCTCTTATATAAAAAAACTAGCAAGCATGTTCATTCACCCTTTCTCATTAGCCATAACTTTCCTTTCCTACTTAAGTCCTGCATTCCTTAAAAGAGCATTAGTGGCTGCCTCATTTTAAAATGAGACACCCCCATATGCCGTGAGCAAACAAGGGTCAGATCTATGATCTGGTATGAGAAATTAAAATATATTCATGACATTAAGCAAATAAATAATACATGAGTGCTGACCTGTTGCTTAAGCAATTTCTTAAATTAACTATATTACTATGTTTCAGAGGAATTGTTATGCAAGTATAATAGCTTCATAAATCAACCATTAACACATGCCTTATTATGCAAACATTCACATTGATCAGTAGCACATAGATACACTGGAACAACCATGGTTCCACTCCAACAAATCTAGGAAATATTCGTATTCCTATCTCATGATTTATGGGTTGCCTATATATATATATATATTTATATTTTGGCCTCATCTGCTATCAAGGAATCACTGGGACACATTGCAATGAACTAATTCACATCATTGCACAAAGATCTCAGGGCTTAAACAAACCATGTGCCAACTTGCATACTTCAAATATGACAAGTATTCCAGCAGCCTTCTTGGCTCACCATTTCTAATTCATTTACTAAGGGTATTTATTTAATCCTATCTTCAGATAGCTAAGTGAACATGTCACTGTGTTTCTAAAAACACCCCATACATCTTGCAAGCATATTTTTCAAAGGCAAACAGATAATTACTTTCAAGAATATTGTTAACAGGTATCTTGTCTTTAAATCAAATACAAGGATATTTACAACTGAGAATGGAGACATGGCATGTTAAGTTATTATGATTTGCAAGAAACTATGATTGAGCCAGATACAAAATCTAGCTGAATCACAATTTTTAACTTGTGGGTTTTGCTGTTTGATTAGGGACTCAGCACATAGAAATCTCTATTGCATCCCCAATACTTTTTTCTTAAGCCTCAACACTTATACTATGTATAACACAGCTTACTTCATTTTCTCTGTTGAAATTTTCATGCCATAGTTCCATGTTAGTTGTAAGTATTCTTCCATGATTTCAAGGTTTAATGCCTTAACTTTTCAAAATATAATGAAACAGTAGCATGCACACCCATAACAATCATCATATCAGATCGAAAACCATTCAAAAATTCCGATAAGATATTTAATAAAATCGTTTTCAACAAAACCAGAAATATGCAAACAAAAATATAAAAGATTGGCTGCCTCATGTCAGGACTTATTGCCATGACCATAGTGAGATTACTCACCTAAATATTTCCTTCTGATTGATCCAGAAAATCCCTGAATGTTCTTCCCTTCCTTTAAAATATTTTATTCCTTTCTTATTCTTATCTATCTCGGGTAAAATGATTTCTCTGGCTAACTTATTTATATGCATATTTTCACTAGGGTTTTATCGGACAAAATTCCATTTTTGTCCTGGCTAACATTGTGCATTTTGCATTTTGTATTTTCACACTTTCGTCCTTAATAACCCGGCTGCATTAGTAATTATAGGCAGTACTTTCCTCTTTTTACTTTTTAGAAAAATGGCTATTTTTGATTACCTTACACTTACTCAAGTCGTGATAAAAATGTGACTTGGTCATATTTTATATTTTTGTTCATTTCTAAAAATCCTCTTTGCTATTTTTACCTACACATACATACTTACTTATATTGTATCTCATGTCATTTTGATGTTACTTTTTCTTGCTTAGTTCCAACATTTTTCTACTCAAAGAAAATATATACTTGTGTACAGATTTATGTATTTATTTATTTTTCCTTGCTTCACAAAAAATATATGTTCATATCTAATTTCAATATACATACATATACATATTTAATTTCAATATGTATACAAATTCAATTTTACAGAAAATATTTAATTTCAATATGTACAGAAAAATATATTTAATTTGGTTATTAATTCACATTTCAAAATCTCATTTGAAATGCTTTCTTTCTCTTTTTTTTAAGGAATTTGGATTCTTTCTTGTGCCGTTTCCAGTGTGCATGTGCACACATACTCTTGCACATCAATCAATCCAGAAATCCCATCATAATTTAATAAATATTTCAGAACTGAATTATCGCATCAAAATAATTTTTCACACAATTTTGGGGTAATACATTCACCCATCCTTTTAGGAACTGTGTCCTCACAATTTCTAATTCTCATAACAAGTATTTACTGGTTCTAATTTTTTTTATCAAACACATGCATAAGAAAATAAATTCAACCATAGCAATTATACTTACTAAATTTCAGAAAATTTAAAATTACCTCTAATTTGCAAAAAGCTCAGGATAATCTTTCCTAATCTTGTCCTCTAACTCCCATGTACAATCATTAGGATCAAGACTCCACTGGATCTTCACCAGTTTCATAGTTTTGCTTCTCAATTTCTTTTCTTCTTTAGCTAAAATCCCTACCGGTTCTTTCTCATAAACCAAATTAGGGTTGATCTTACTTGGGTAGGCTTTTCCAGAATTTCTTCCTTATCATGTACCCATCTTCTAAGTCCTGACACATGGAATACATTGTGCATTGCTTTCATTTCTTCTGGCAGTTCTAATTTGTTTGCTAATGAGCCGACTCTTTCCAGAATTTTATAGGGTCCAACATACCTCGGTGTGAGCTTTCCTTGCTTGCCGATTCTCAAGACCTTTTTCATAGGTGAAACCTTGATAAAACAAAGTCACCCACTTCATATTCCACCTGTTTTCTTTTTGTGTCTGCAAACTTCTTCTGCCTGTCTTGGCTGCTGCCATTCTCTTCCTTACCAACTCAATTTTCTCTGTAGTTTCTTTTACATACTCAGGTCCTAAGACAGCTCTCTCTCTCCTGTCTCCATCCAACATATAGGTGATAAGCATGGCTTTCCATATAAGGCTTCAAATGGTGCCATCCCTATAGTGCTTTATAACTATTATTATATGTAAACTCAGCTAAAGGGAGATGGTCCTCCTAGTTGCCTCCAAAATCCAGTGCACATGCCCTCAATAAGTCTTCTAAAATTTTGTTCACCACCTCAGTTTGTCCATCTGATTGTGGATGGTATGCAGTGCTCAAGCATAATTCACTTCCCATGGCCTCTTGAAAACTTTTCCAAAATCTTGATGTGAAGATGGTATCCCTATCACTCACAATAGTTTTGGGAATGCCATGCAATCTTACCACTTCCTTCATGAACACTTGAGCCAATTTTGGTGCATTCCTTTCTGATTTCACTGGGATAAAGTGTGCCACTTTAGTTAACCTATCTACTATTACCCATATACTAGTGTTTCCTCTTTTGGATCTAGGCAGGCCATCTATGAAATCCATAGATATATCCTCCCATTTCCACTATGGTATGCTAGGAGGTTGTAACAATCCTGATGGCCTTTGTGTCTCTGCCTTGACTTGTTGGCAGGTCATGCACTTTGCAACATGTTTAGCTACATCTGACTTCATTCCCTTCCACCAATAATTTCTTTTTAAATTTTGATACATCTTTGTACTACCTGGGTGTATGGAGTACTTACTCCTATGGTATTCACCTAATATTTCCTCCTTCAACTCCATGTTTTGTAGAACACATATTCTATTTTTGTTCCTTATATAACCATTTTTATCAATATGGTAATTTATCACTTCTTCCCCTTTTGATATAAGCATTTTCTTCTACAATAGGTCTGGGTCTTGTTCTTGCATTTTTCCTATCTTCAAAATTAAATTTGATTGTAAGGTTATTAAACTCAGTCTCCCTTTATTCTCATCTTCTTCATTTGTCACTATATGTATCTCACTGCTTGCTTCAATTTCTAAATCAGCAAGTATAGATAAATCCTTAACTTCTTCCATCATCAACATAGCTACTTTAGCATGTTGTCTACTCAAGGCATCTGCAACTTTGTTTGCTTTACCTGGTGTATAAAGTATGTCTAGGTCATAGGCAGCTAGAAACTCTACCCATCTATGTTGCCTCATGTTCAAATCTTTTTGTGAGAAGAGATATTTCAGTGCCTTATGATCTGTGTACAAATTGAATTTGGCACTTAATAAGTAGTGTCTCCAAAGCTTCAATGCATACACCACTGCTGCTAGTTCAAGATCATGGGTTGCATATCTGGTTTCATGTGGTTTTAATTGTCTGGATGCATAGGCTATTACTTGATCTTGTTGCATCAACATAACTCCTAGCCCAGAACTACTTGCATCAGCGTACACAATTAAATTCTCATTTCCTTCAGGTACTCTTAGTACTGGTGCATTAGCCAATGCTTCTTTTATGTTGATAAAAGCTTGTTCACATTTTTCAGTCCATACAAATGTTTGATTCTTTCTGGTTAGATTAGTGTGTGGTGATGACATTTTGGAAAAATCTTTTATGAATCTCCTATAATATCCTGCCATCCCCATGAATGATCTAACTTCACTCACTATGCTAGGCCTCTTCCATGCTTGGATAGCTACAACTTTATTAGGGTTTACAGAAATTCCTTTAGCAGAAATGACATGACCAAGAAAATGTACTTCCTCTTTCCAAAATGCACATTTTGAAAATTTTGCCTTTAATTCTTTTTCACTCAATCTAGATAAAACCAGATGCAAATGATTTTCATGCTCTTCTACTATTTTGGAATAAATCAAAATATCATCAATAAAAATTAGCACAAATTTATTCAGATAATCCTTAAATATTCTATTCATTAAATCTACAAAATATGAGGGGGGGGGCATTTGTCAACCCAAATGGCATAACCATAAACTCATATAGACCATATCTAGTGTTGAATGCAGTGTACTTAAACACTTGAGTCCTCAACTTTCATCTGATAGAACCTAGATGCTAAGTCTAATCTAGAGAATATTTTAGCTCCACCGAGTTGATCAAAAAGATCATCAATCCTAGGCATGGGTATTTATTCTTGATGGTGACCTTATTTAACTCCCTGTAATCTATGCACATCCTCAAAGTACCATCATGCTTCCTTACAAACACTACTGGAGCACCCCAGCATGAGTTGCTTGGCCTTATAAACCCTTTACTTTCTAATTCCTCTAGCTGGATTTTCAACTCTTTCAATTCACTTGGCCCCATTCTGGTGGGTTTCTTAATTATTGGGCTTGCTCCTGGAATGAGGTTGATTTGAAACTCCACTGATCTATGGTGTGGAACACCCTTAACCTCCCCAAACACATCTAAATATTCATTGACTATGGGAATTTATTCAACGAAAGGTTCACTGAAATCCTTTTCCAAGTCAATTTAATGATACAATTTTCTTTCTTTAGCTACTTCACACAAAACTGTGATTCTCTGGTCTCTAAGATTTTGCAATGATATGGTGGATGAGTCTAAATTAATTCTAGCTTTAAATTGCCTTAACCAGTCTACCCCTAATATAACACCTATATTTGGGTAGTTTAAAACATATAAATTGGAAATAAAAATATTTCCTCCTATGTTTAATTCCACATCCACACAAATCATGTTTAAAACACAAGAACTCCCTAGTGGACTTTGTACAAACAATGGGGTTTCAATTAATATGCAGTTCAGTTTTAGCATCTTAACTATTTCATAAGAAATTAGAGAGTGAGTTACCCCAGTATCATATATTACTGCTATGGGTATGGTGCAAATAAGTAATGTACCTTCCACTTGACCATGATTTTCAGCACTAGTCTCCACTGTGGATTTTCTTTTGCCTTCCAGATTTTCCAATTTTCCTTGCTGTTTGTACTCAGGACAATTTCTCTTCATATGCCCCTCTTTCCCACATAGGTAGCACTTGAAGGCTCCTCCTTTAATTCTGGGCACCTTGGTTTGATGTGTCCCTCCTTTCCACAATGATGGCAAACCAATTTCGTCTTAGCATCATTGGCCTTAGTGTCAGTGGCCTTTTTGTTATATGTTTCCTCCTTCTTGTCATAAGGGTGGTATCTTCCCTTATTCTTCTTGTTATTGTTGTTCTTAAAATTTCTATACTTCTCTCTTTCCTTATCATGCTGCTCAAATTTCAATGCCAGATCTATTACTTGATCAAAAGTCCTATCAGCATAAAGTAGCATGGCCCTGCTAAGTCCCGGGTTCAAACCTTTAATATATCTATCATTTTTGCATGCTTCATCAGCCACTAGCATTGCTCCATATTTGGATAATCCCACAAAATTTTGAGTATACTCCATGACATTCAAAGTTCCTTGTCCGAGTCTAATAAACTCTTCAAGTAATGTGGTCTTAGCTGATGCTGGTACAAAACTTGCCTCCAACATCTCCTTGAATTGATTCCAAGTGATTTCATTTTCAATTCTCCCAGCTACAATCACCTTCCACCAGCTTAAAGCTACTCCTTTCAGCTGTCTTGAAGCCACTTGCCACTTCCTTTGATCATCGAGCTGCATGTCATTGAAAATCCTATCCAGTGTTCTCAACCATGCTTGAATTTTCATCACATTCTCAGTCCCTTCAAAACTCTTGCCTCCCAAGTTTGTATAAGCCTTTAATAGTTTTGAAAGTTCCTTATGTAGATTCTCAGGCCTATGCCCAATTCCATCCCTTAAAACCCTCACAAACTCCTGCATATCAAGCATCTGTGGTACACTTGTTCCTGCACTGTGATGAGATCCCCTTCCTACCATGGTCTGATAACTAGGTTATGGGCAGATGGGATTAGTATATTGTGAATATTTTCCATAATTAATATTTTCCTATTTAAATTATTTTAGCCAAAGAAAATAGACATATTATATTTCTATAGTATTCAACAATCAATGCAACCATTTGCTCTGATACCAAAATGAAATGACCCTCACCATTTTACATTAATTTTCAAAGAATTTTTTTTACATTATCCAGGATCCAAGATTTTACCAATATAAATATATCAGTGTATTCATAAGATATGCACCTACATATGAGGATGCAGATGCCTCTTTTGTTTAAATCAGAGTTAGTATAAATAAGAGCTTATTATGTTTGGATTGAATTTGAACCAATCTTCCCATAGTTAATTCCCATATTTTTTTGATGTTGGTAATATATGTGTAGATCCTAATCATATTTATTCATAATAATTTTTGATCATATTAACTATGATTTACTAGCGATTTATTTTGACAATCAATCTCAGAATATATGGCCTTTTTATAGTTTAGTTAAAAATACTTGATACTGGATTAAGGTAAGAAAATGATATCTTTATTTATCATTTTCAACTCATGGTTCCCATTGAGTCTCTCCTGTTCTTGACTTAATCTATATGACACACCATGTATTGATCATTTGATTACTTGTTTTTGAGTTTTCTATGACTAAAGTACTTGACTTGAAAATGTTTTAAAAGTGTGCAATCAGTATGTTTTAGGGTGAACCTGGTCTTAAATGCAAAATGCTTCCTGGATTGATAATACTAACCAGTCAAAAAGCATATTTGTCAATAGTATTTGAAGGAGAGTTTTGGTGGAACATTTGCTAAATAGACAAAGGGTTTTGAAATGCATTTCACTACCAAATTACAGATCAATATGATCAACTAAAACTTCATTCCTTTGAAGCTGGTTAACCTTTGTGTCTGTGTCATCCAGAACTCCTACCATGTCAGTTTAAAATGCCTTTCATTTGTAAAATACTTGAAGCCCCCTTTTTTTTAAGGTATGTGTATACTTCACAAAACAACTCACTAATGGACTTGAATCCTTTCACAAAATATTTCAAAGAAGAGTAACTAAATACCTAAAGAATACTCCAAGTTAAAACCAGGTTTTACTCCAAAACTGCTTTTAAATGATTCAAGCCTGACTATTACATAATATGAGTTTTGTATGAAAATTGCTCAAATATAAATATATTTCTTTCCCCATATTTTCATAGATAATATTTTAAGCCTATTCTCTTGTTCACAATTCAGATAATCTTTCAATTCTCAAACCTTAATACATAACAAAATTCAACAGAAAACAATTAGTTCAATCAAACATAGTAAGTTCATTACATAACAGAAAATTTAAAAACATAAATTATCATGAATACATGCAGATAAATCATTTTATGCTCTCATATAAAAAAACTAGCAAGCATGCTCATTTATCCTTTCTCATTAGCCATAACTTTCCGTTCCTACTTAAGTCCTGCATTCCCTGAAAGAGCATTAGTGGCTGCCTCATTTTAAAATGAGACACCCCCATATGCATGAGAAAACAAGGGTCAGATCTATGATCTGGTATGAGCAATTTTAATATATTCATGACATTAAGCAAATAAATAATACATAAGTGCTAACCTATTGCTTAAGCAATTTCTTAAATTAACTATATTACTATGTTTCAGAGGAATTGTTATGCAAGTATAATAGCTTCATAAACAACCATTAACACATACAATATTATGCAAACATTCACATTGATCAGTAGCACATAGATGCACTGGAACAACCATGGTTCCACTCCAACAAATCTGGGAAATATTCTTATTCCTATCTCATGATTTATGGGTTGCCTATATATATATATATCTATTTATATTCTGGCCTCATCTGCTATCAAGGAATCACTGGGACACATTGCAATGAACTAATTCACATCATTGCACAAAGATCTCAGCGCTTAAACAAACCATGTGCCAACTTGCATACTTCAAATATGACAAGTATTCCAGCAGCCTTCTTGGCTCACCATTTCTAATTCATTTACTAAGGGTATTTATTTAATCCTATCTTCAGATAGCTAAGTGAACATGTCACTGTGTTTCTAAAAACCCCCCATACATCGTGCAAGCATATTTTTCAAAGGCAAACATATAATTACTTTCAAGAATATTGTTAACAGGTATCTTGTCTTTAAATCAAATACAAGGATATTTACAATTGAGAATAGAGACATGGCATGTTAAGTTATTATGATTTGCAAGTAACTATGATTGAGCTAGATATAAAATCTAGCTGAATCACAATTTTTAACTTGTGGGTTTTGCTGTTTGATTAGGGACTCAGCACAAAGAAATCTCTATTGCATCCCCAATACTTTTTTCTTAAGCCTAAGCCCTTATACTATGTATAACACAGCGTACTTCATTTTCTCCGTTGAAATTTTCATGCCATAGTTCCAGGTTAATTGTAAGTATTCTTCCATGATTCCAAGGTTTAATGCCTTAACTTTTCAAAATATAATGAAACAGTAGCATGCACACTCATAACAATCATCATATCAGATCGATAACCATTCAAAAATTCCCGTAAGATATTTAATAAAACTGTTTTCAACAAAACCAGAAATACGCAAATAAAAATATAACAGATTGGCTGCCTCATGTCAGGACTTACTGCCATGAACATAGTGAGATTATTCACCTAAATATTTCCTTCTGATTGATCCAGAAAATCCCTGAATGTTCTTCCCTTCCTTTAAAATATTTTCTTTCTTTCTTATTCTTATGTATCTCGGGTAAAATGATTTCTCTGGCTTATATCTACTTATTTATATGCATATTTTCACTAGGGTTTTATCAAGACAAAATTCCATTTTTGTCCTGGCTAACATCATGCATTTTGCATTTTGTATTTTCATACTTTCATCCTTAATACCCCGGCTGCATTAGTAATTATAGGCAGTACTTTACTCTTTTTACTTTTCAGAAAAATGGCTATTTTTGATTACCTCACACTTACTCAAGTCATGATAAAAATATGACTTGGTCATATTTTATATTTTCGTTCATTTTTGAAAATCCTCTTTGCTATTTTTACCTACACATACATACTTACTTATATTGTATCTCATGTCATTTTGATGTTACTTTTTCTTGCTTAGTTCTAACATTTTTCTACTCAAAGAAAATATATACTTGTGTACAGATTTATGTATTTATTTAATTTTCCTTGCTTCACAAAAAGATATATGTTCATATCTAATTTCAATATACATACAAATACATATTTAATTTCAATATGTATACATATTCAATTTTACAGAAAATATTTAATTTCAATATGTACAGAAAAATATATTTAATTTGGTTATTAATTCACATTTCAAAATCTCATTTGAAATGCTTTCTTTCTTATTTTTTTAAGGAATTTGGATTCTTTCTTGTGCCATTTCCAGTGTGCATGTGCACACATACTCTTGCACATCAATCAATCCAGAAATCCCATCATAATTTAATAAATATTTCAGAACTGAATTATCGCATCAAAATAATTTTTCACACAATTTTGGGTTATTACAGTTGAAGGGATAGGTTTTTCTAAGGGTTTCTAAAGGCTGTGTTTTGAAGTATTCTAAGATACGATGTCTAAGGTTTTATAGCATTTGAAAGAAAGGGGTTTCAAGGGTTTCGAAAGGGTTTTGAGTATGGTTTCAAAAGGAAGGTTTTGGCCTTTCGACCTAGAGGAAATAAAAGGTTTTACTTTGTTTCGAAAAAGGTGCTTTCAATGGATTCAAAAGGTGTACTTTCAAAAGTTAAATGTTTTCATCAACCGAGGTTTGAGTAAAGTATATCTATAACATGGCAAGGTGATTTTGAATAAAGCATAGAGTATAGATGTTTTCCTAGTTGAAATTTGGTTTAAATGGTTTTCAATCAATTTCAGATGAAAAGGTTTTCAAGAAATATTATGGGAAGGTATCCTTAAGTAAAATGACTCAGATATTAGAATACCAAATAAGACCGGCATAGGGTCGCACCCTATATATTAACTATTGGCCCCGACTAATTTAGTCTAAAATTCCAAAGTGTAGGGCTTTGTCACGGGTAAGACTAAAATTATGATTACATAAAGAAGGGAATATATATCTGTATACATTTAGGTTATTGGTGAACCCGCAAAACCATTAGGATTTGGTGATCTTGGGAAATGTTAAGTTAGGGACAGACCGTTCAAAAGAGAAGTATTTAACAGATAGTTAAGGATAGGCCATCCAGAAGAGGTGTATCTAATAGATATCAGATTATTTTTTATTTTTTCTGGTAGGCCCGAATCCGCCAAAGGTTAATAGTTAGCCAAACAAAACTATAGTGTTCGAAAAGATAGTTCATTTGTTGCCTAATATGTGTGTTTACATAATAATGCTTTACTGTTTTAACCAGTTTTGGTTGCAGGATAATGATTTGCAAAAGATATGTTTCAAAAGGATATTAGTGAGAGGAAATTCCGCTAAACAGCGTGGTCTCACTTTATATCGTTTATCCGATATGTATAATATTATTCACACCAAGCGTTATGTCTGACTCGAAGTTTATGTTTTCCCCCTTAAACTCTTGGGTGCTCAAAATTGATTTGAGTAGACTGAGGGTTGAGTTTTTACAAGTCTTTGTAGGTCAACGAATAAAGCATCCGGAGACGAGAAGGGGGCTGACGGATAGCTATTTAGGAGTTGCTGCTTTTTTTTAATTTTTCGCTATGTTGTATCTAAGACAGTTATGTCTATGTAGTACTCTGGTCAACCAAGGAGGCATCATCATATGTCGTTCTTGTTGTATTTATGTAATTATTATATTTTATCTGAACCTGGGAAACGATTATGGGATTATGTAATTTGAATGCAAAAAATGTGTTTTGAAAATGCAATGTGAAAAGTTGTTTTTGAAATCCGTGTTTTGTTTCATATTCAAGTGCTTCTGATATTATGGATACCATTAACATAGCCGTATTTAATCGTCAGAAGTTAATAATATGGATAGCTACTGCATCTGTAGTGCTTAGCTTTGGATCTCTACATAGGGGATGTTACTAGAAGGTTGAGATTTGAATTTGATTTGATTCCCTTAAGCTTTCTATTTGTTTTCACGGCTTTTCTTCCTCTTGAATCCTCGAGCAATGGTTGGCCTAAACTTTAATTTAGTTCCTATAAATGTAAAATGAATTGAGCGAGAAAGGGGGTGAGAGTTTGTATTAGGAAATGTAACCCTTTACTATTTTATCCTTCACATGAATTCCTCCTTCCTATTAATGTTCTAATTTTTTTCATTTCATTAATTAAGGCTCGACCCATACTAATTATAAAATCTCAATCTCCTTAACCTTTTATATTATTTTATTTAATTTATCCAATTAAATATCCTGAATAATGTTAATTAAAATTAGGGTTGTGATAGTCTACCCTCCTTAAAGAATTTTGTCTTTGAAATTACGATAAGGTACACATATCAAATATAAAAGCATAGATGTAAATCATACCATCAAACAAGTCAGGGTTATTATCTCTACTTCTGCTCTCCATTTTTCAAGTACGGTCTCTCTTATCGCCACTCCATTGAACTTTTACTAACCTGAATGTCTTATTCCTTAGCTCTTCTCATCCCTCGCTACAACTCGAACTGATTGTCTTAAAAAAGTCAGTCCTATTCTACCACTTAATTGTCCAATACGGTCGGAGATATAATAGTTTCTGGATCTCGAACACACTTCCTTAGATGTGAAAATGGAAAATATTATAGATTCCTACCAAACAATTCGATAACTCTATCTTGTAAGCGAGTTTTTTGATTCTTTCTATTATAGGAAATGGTCTAACGAACCTAGATGCCAATTTCCATGATTTCCCAAAACTTACTGCATCCTTATTGGTGATATTTTGACGAAAACATGATCTCCAACTGAGAACTCCAAGTCTTTCTGTCTCTTATCTGCATAACTTTCTACCTAGATTAAGCTTCCTTTATTCTAGTCCGAGCCAACTCAATCTTTCCCGGGCTTCTCTTACCATATCCGAACCAAGAACTAATCTATCTCCAGTCTCTAACCAACATATATGTGATTTAGATGGCCTTCTGTATAAAGCTTCAAAAGGCATTATTCCTATACTAGTCTGATAACTATAATTACAGGATAATTCAACCAAGTGAAAATGGTTTTCGCATGACCCGCCAAAATCTAGTATACAATCCTCAAGAAATCCCATCTTGTGTGATAAGTGGTATTCATCTTAAGCTTGGTACCTAAACCTCTTGTAACTCTTCCAAAATTTATTAGTAAATGAAGAATCTCTATCATTGACTATACTGCCAAGAATCTCATCCAGTCGAACTATATTCTCTATGAATAATTTAGTAAAAATAGGTGTCATCCTTGTGGACTTAGTAGGTATCAAGTGTGCACTCTTATTCGGCCTATCCATTATAACCCAAATACTTTCATTTCCCTTATTCGATCTTGGAAACCTGTCTATGAAATCCATACATATAGAATCCTATTTCCACACTAGTATATTAAAAGGTTGAAGCAATCTACTTAGCTTCTGATGCTTGGCTTTTACTTGCTGACAATTCAAACACTGCTTCACCCATAAGGCTACATCGCTTTACATACCTTTCCAAAAGAAACTTCTCTTCATATCCTGATACATCTCAGTCCCTTCAAGATGAATAACAAACTTTGATCGATGACATTCCCTAAGAACTTCTTTCCTTAGGTCACCATGTAAGGAACACACAATCACCCATTCTTTCTTAACTATCCATCCTATTCGGTATAAAAATCCTTCAAATCATTAATCTTGTTTCCACCTTGTAATCTTCTAGTTCTTTTAGCTAGCAATGGATCATCTCTTTGCTTAGAGGCAATTCTGCCAATCAATACTGGTCGAACTTCCAAACAAGATAGCATTGCGGCACTCTGACTGGAATTGAAAGTCGATCTTAACCGCCCACTACAAGTAGTCAATGCTTATAAATATTTCCATTCAACCAACATAGCTAATACCACATTTTGATGTTTCCTACTAAGTGCACCTGTAATTTTATTTCCTTTTCCTGGTGTATACTCAATTCCAAAATCATAAGCAGCTAAAAACTCCAACCACCTCCGCTATCTCATATTCAATTTCTTCCGAGAGAATAAGTATCTTAAAGACTTATGATCCGTATATAACTCGATTCGTTCTGCCAAAAGGTAATGTCTCCATACCTTCAAAGCAAATATTATAGCAGCTAACACTAAGTCATAAGTCAAATATCAAACTTCATGTGGTCTGAGCTATCGAGAAGCATAGGCAATCATTTTACCCCTCTACATTAACATAACTCCTAATCATGTTCCACGTGCATCATATAAACTAATATATCTTGCATCATAAAAACTAATATATCTTGATTTATATTTGCAACAACTAAACGAGTGCATTGGTCAACAAATGTTTTAGCTTTTGGAACCCTCCTCACGTTTATGATCCATCCTTTCTTATTAGTTTAGTCATCGGTGCTGCTATACGAGAGAAATCCTTGATAAATCTCCGGTAATAGATGGCTAGTCCAAGAAAACTCTTTATCTTGGTCAACATCTCAGGTCTCTTCTACTTATGTACAGCTTCCATCTTAGCGGGATCTACTCTAACCCCTCCTATGAGACTACATGATCAAGAAACTTCACTTTATTCTTCCAAAAATGATGCTTTAAAATTTTTAATTATTTTAGCCGATGCTTCCTTGGAGTCTCAAGCACTATTCTAAGATAAATATCATGATCACTTTCATCCTTAGAATATATATCAAAATTTCATCTATGAATACCAATACAAACTATCCAAATGCTCTTGGAAAATTCGGTTGACTAAATCTACGATGAAAGCAGGCACATTGGTCAATCCAAGTGGCATTACTAACCGATCGTACATATCTTATTCTAAACGCCGTCAATGGAACACTGTCTTACACCACCCTTATTTGATGGAACCCTGTCACCGAATCCAATTAAGAAAACGCTGTAGTTCCATTCAACTGATCAAATAAATCGTCGATTCTCAGCAGGGTATATCGGTTTTTTTATCATCTTTTCACTAAGGTTACGATAATCGATACGCAATCTTAAGGACCTATTCGGTTTCTTTACAAACACCACGGCCGCTCCCTAAGGCAAACTACTTGGTCTAATAAAAAATTTCCCTTCTAAGTCCACCAGCTGTACCTGTAACTCCTTCATCTCGATAGGTGTCATTCTGCTAGGCGGTTTACTTACAGGTTCAACTCCAGTTATAACGTCTATTCGAAACTCAGTAGCTCGTTTTGATGGTAGATCTGTAATAGGATAAAAAACATTTGCAAATTCTCTAACTATGAAGCCCGACTCAACTCATCTTCCTCCTCCATTGCATCTAACAAAGCATGAACATCAAAACTTGGATTCTTTACGGAGTATATAATTTGGTCCCTACTACTAAGGTGCCTTAGTGATATTTTTTATCTTGGAAAAATATTCTAGCATCATATTCACTTAACCAGTCTATACCCAAAATAATCTCAAAGCTCACGAATCCAAACACATGCAAACTACAGACCAATATATGACCTAATAATTCAACTCTTATTGGTTACACCTCATCCCTAGAGTTGCATATTCTCCTATCGGATTCCCAGCCCTTAAGGAAGTAACTAGGTGTAAGGGTTCTAAGTTAAGCTTATCTACCAAACAATGAGGTATAAGAGAATGTGATGCACCAGTATCAAACAGCAGTCTAACATGTATACCATGAATGGAAAATGTACCTATCATCATAGCTTTTTCCTCTCTCCTCAGCTATTGGTCTCGAGGTAGCCGGTTCCAAAGCAAATACTTTTCCTTTTTCTTCCTTAGCCACTTTCGGACATTTGTTTTTGTAATGTCCCATTTGGCCACAGTTAAAACACTTAATGTTCTTCCTTCCAATGGCTTCCTTTCCCTTTCCAGTTCGACACTCATAAGCATAATGTCCCTTCTTGTCACATTTGTAACAATCATCCTCAGACTTTCCTTTCTTGGCAACTCCACCCTTCTGAGCTCCCTTCTTCTGGTAAAATTTCCCCTTTTGATTTTGTCCACCATGAAATTTCACTAGATTGTTATTACTGAACAAAGCAAGCATCTCTTTATTTTGCAAAACCATTGCCACAACTATATCACATAGACCTCCGACATGTGGTAAAGTTTCCCTTGTAAGCTCAAATCTCAGTCCACGGATGGACTTCTTATTCCTTTTGATCAATGTATCCATGGTAGCATACCCATAACTGATAGTTGTGTACTCAAGCACTGTCATATCACCTTGCATCAACTCAGCAAACTTCCTCAACAGAGTTGACTTAGCGATCTCAAATATAAATCTTTCTTCAAACCTCCTTCTGAACTCAGTCCACCTCAATGTTTCCTCTGTTACTCTAACAGTTACACTATTCACCAGTATAATGCAGCTCCTTGCAATTGCCTAGACGCTAATCTCCTCTCCTCTTCTGTTTATCGTTCAAACCAAGATTAGAAAAAGTCCTCTCACAATGAAGCAACCAATTATCGACCTCAATTACATCCTCCTTTCTAATAAATGATTTTTTCTCTAAGTCTTGCATATTCTCTTATAGAACAATATAGTTGTTGACAATGGAACTTCTTGGTTAGCTTCTCTAGCATTTCCATCAACTAATCCAATAGCAGCTCCTGCTTGCATCATGTGGACAAAGAATTGATACATTTCTCCTGTATCAACGGGTGGTGTTCCAGCACCTATATTAGAATTTGTTTGTCAACTCGGGTTCTTTTTAATATTGTGACGAACATTTCTATTAGCAGTATGGCTTCTATATTAAGATTAACTCTTCCGTTTCCTACCTCCATATCTTACTTCCTCAAATATGCATTCGAACCTTAGTAATATACGAATGAACGATCTAAAAGAGAGGGAGGATAGAGATAAAGCATGTACTTATATATATAAAATAAAAATACGTTACTATAGCGTTATCTCATACCACAATCTTATTTTTAGATTCATTGGGATTATGTTTTCAAAACTCTTTTGAGTTCAAAATTCTTTGGGTTTTACATAAACCTATGCTTTGATACCAAGCTGTAACATCCCTTATTTGAAACTAAGTGCTACAAATACTGCAATCATCTGTAGTATAAATTTTCGGTGACAAAAGCGGTCTTGTTAATGGTATCCATAATATCAGGAGCATAAGAATATAAATAATTTTAAACACAATTTCAAAGCAACTTTCACATTTCATTTGAAAGATAATATTCCATATTCGTTACATAGTCCCAAACGTTGCCTAGGTTGAGATGAAATATGATGATTATAAAATACTCCAAGAGCGACATATGAAGATCCCCTTGATTGATTAGAGTTACTAATAGATAGATACATATATTGTCACTACACTCATACAACAACTGACACAATATAGCGGATAATAGTAATAAATAGGCTCATACATAGCCAGCTTTGGCTTCTGCACGTCTCTGAAAGCTTTATTCACCAAGACCTACTTAACTTGAAAATCCCTCACTCTCGACCTACTCAAATCAAATTTTGAGCACTCGAGAGTTTAAGGGAAAAACATAAACTTCGAGTTAGATAAAAAAGCTGGTGTGAATAATAATATGCCATCGCGATTTATGAATATCTGTGAGACCACACAGTTGAGAGAAATATGTTTTCCCCTTACTAATATCCCTTTTTAAGAATATATCTTTTGAAAATCATGGTCCTACAACCAAACTAACTAAAATAAAGAATTTAACAATAATATGCATGCATGAAACATGAGTAATCTTAACTATACGTCAAATTAGTGAACCGCGTCCCAATGTTTAGTTTTCACAGGGTAACTATCAAACTACATGGTTGACTCGGGCCTATCAGATATACCAAATTTTCTAACTGACTGTTAAAAGAAAACTAGACGGTCTGTCCAAATAAAGTTATCTTAGTGTTTACCCGACTATCTATCAATCTCATAGTTTTGCTGGGATTATTATGAACCTAAAGGTTTTGCAGACCAACCTATAACCTACCTTGTCTTTATGTATTCTTTCTTGTGATTAAACCTAATTTTTGTCTTACCCTTGACAAAGGCCTACACACTAAAATTTTGGACTTATATCAGCTAGGGGCTAATAGTTGAAGTATAGGGCCGTATACCAGTCCCACCTGGTTTTCTAATCTATGAGTCAATTCTTCAGTAAAATTCTAGGCTAAATACCTAATTTTATTTCCTTGGAGACACAATCTTAATAAATGATTTAACCCTTGAAATCATATTTTCAGAACAAGGAAAATATAGCCTATACGTTATCCAAAGTAATTATGCCATAATATATGCTTTTATAAAATAGTACTAATGAATCTCAAAATCTCTTGGAAGTTATCTCGCTTCGAAACCATTAGCAACAGAGCCAAAACGATATCAAACTTTTATGTTGAAAAACTCAACATGGTACAACTGATGAGGGTCTTCAACCCTCTAAATATGTAAAAGCCTTATATTTATAAAACATAAGGCCATGGGGCCGATAACATGGACTTCGCACATTATAGGGTGTCTACATCTTCGGATATAAAACTTAGTTTGCATATTAATAAGCCTGAAAAGAATAGGGTTGACATAGCTAAATCTCGACGTCATTTCCTTAAGAAAATAAACGGCTCCATTAGAGCCGAAGTCAATATGAGCGGCATCATAGCCCTTTTCGAAAACAGGTAACAAAGAAAGGTGGCAAGGGATCAACCCGAAGTGATAAAATGCAACATTAATGCCTAAGTTAAAAATGTGGCTTCCTTGCCTTTGAAGTAATTATTAAAATAGGGGCGTCATTATCATTGATGTCGACATAGATAAAAGTGGAATAGTTGCCTATAGTGTCAAAGTCAATTTGTATAAAAACATGTGGCATCATTTTTTCTGCTATAAGTACTTCGAAAGCTATAGGGTCGACGACGTTATGGTTATGCGACCCCATACCCTTACATATATAAATGCGTTACTACAGCAAAGCATGCAACAAAGGTTTACGTCGACGATGAGGATGCCGACTTCTAACCTCTTTAACCCTAGGCGGTTCACTATATACCAACATAAGTTGATATCATGTCAATCACTATCGGCGGTCCTCGAAGTCATAGCAGCAATGAAGATGAACATCGACATTTTAGTAATTAATAATAAAGCTGATTATTTGCTAATAAAAGTAAGTTCTTTCCTACCAATCCCTATTGTTTGTCAAAATCTTATTGGTTAATAATTGCTTTATCAAAATTATTTTCTAGAAAACTACCATAAGGCAGATTTACCATTCCCAAAACATATTTGCAAACCATTGACCTATAGTAATATTTTAATATAAATATTAAGATTTTCTATCCCAATAAATTTATATAAAATCATAAATGCATGGGAAAATCCTTAAAAAAATATAATAAATTTTATTTACTATATTCTTTAACATATAAAAATTTCGGGGCTAAAACATAATTTAATAATTTTTAGCGATTAAAACCCAAAGTAAATCATTTTCCAACCTTAAAATTCACCAAACATTCTCATTAAACCAGAAAATTATGAAATTGAAAACCCACTTCCAAAATAATGTTTCGAACATCACAATAAAATTTAAAGTCATTTGGGTATCATATGATTGGTTTTATAACTTAAACATATCACTTAGTTTCGTAAATAAATTCCATAAATTCACCAATAGCATATAATCATTCAAACTATCATAGCATGACATGAGCAAAAGAATTGGATTTATACTTAAAACCAAAAATGACAATTAAGACATGAGATGAATAACTATTATTCACCTTGAATGGTTTAAGAAGGTTGAGATTTGAATTTGATTTAATTCCCCTAAGCTTTCTACTTTTTTTTCCTAGTTTTTCTTCCTCTTGAATCCTCTAGCAATGGCCGGTCTAAGCTTTAATTTAGTTTGTATAAGTGTAAAATGAATGAGTGAGAAAGGAGGTAGGGGTCTGTATTAGAAAATGTAACCATTTTCCTATTTTACCCTTCTCAAGAATTCCTTTCTTCGATTAATGTTCTAATTAATTCCATTAATTCAAAAATTAAGGCTTGATCAATACTAATTATCAAATCTCGATCTCCTGAACCTTTTACATTATTTAATTTAATTTATCCAATTAAATATCCTAAATAATGTTAAATAAAATTAGAGTTATTATAGAATTCTCACCTTGAATAATTTCATTTTTGAAATTATGATAAGATACACACATCAAACATAAAAGCACAGATGTAAAACATACCATCAAAATAAGTCATGATAAGTGTCCCTAATCCTGCTCTCCATTATCCAAGTACAGTCTCGCTCGTCGTCATTCCATTAGATTTTTTCTAACCTGACTATCATATTCCTTAGCCTTTTCTCATTCCTCGCTGCAACTTGAACTGGTTGTCTCATAAAAGTCAGATCCAGTTCTACTACTATATCTTCCAATGCGGTCGGAGTTATAGTAGTTTCTGGATCTTGAACACACTTCCTTAGATGAGAGACATGGAAAAAATTGTGGACTCCCACCAAAATATTGAGTAACTCTATCATGTAAATGAGTTTCTCAATTCTTTCTATAATAGGAAATTATCCAACGAACCTAGGTGCCAATTTCTCTGCTTTCCCAAACCTTACCACACCCTTCATCAGTGATATTTTGATGAAAAAATGATCTCCAGTTGAGAACTCTATGTCCTTTCGTCTTTTATCTGCATAACTTTTCTACCTATATTGACTTTCCTTCATTCTATCCCAAATCAACTCAATCTTTTCTGCGGCTTTTCTTACCATATTCGAACCAAGAACTAATCTATCTCTAGTCTCTAACCAACATATGCATGATTTACACGACCTTCCATATAAAGCTTCAAAAGGCACCATTCCTGTACCAGTCTGATAACTATAATTATAGTTTAACTCAACCAAGTGCAAATAGTCTTCCTATGACCCGCCAAAATCTAGTGCACGTGCCCTCAATAAACCTTCAAGTACCTTACCGACTTTCTCTGTTTGCCCATCTGTCTGTGAGTGATAAGTGGTACTCATCTTAAGCTTGGTACCTAAAATCTCTTATATACTCTTCCAAAATACGCTAGTAAATAAATAATCTCTATAACTAACTATACTATGAAGGATCCCATGTAGTCTAAATATATTCTTTATGAACAATTTAGCTAAAACAAGTGCCTCCTTGTCAACTTAACAGGTAAAAAGTGTGCACTCTTAGTCGGTTTATTCACTATAACCCAAATACTTTTATTTTCCCTATTCGACCTTGGTAACCCATCTATAAAATCCATAATATCAAATCCCATTTCCACACCGATATATTCGAAGGCTAAAGCAATCCACTAGGCTTCTGATGCTCGGCTTTTACTTGCTGACAATTCAAACACTGCTTCACCCATAAGCCAACTTCTCTTTTAAAACCTTCTCAGAAGAAACTTCTCCTCATATCCTAATACATCTTTGTCCCTCCAAGATGAATAACAAACTTTGATCAATGACATTCTCCAAGAACTACTTTCCTTAGGTTACCATATCGAGAAAATACAATCACCCCTTCTTTCTTAACCATCCATTCCGGTCAATATAAAAATGCTTCAAATCATCAATCTCAGTTTCACCTTCCAATCTTCTAGTTCTTTCAGCTAGCAATGGATAATCTTTTTGCTTTGAAGAAATATTTTCAATCAATAGTGGTCGAACTTTTAACTAAGATAACATAGCAGTAATCAGACTTGAACTGGCAGTTAATCTTAACCGCACACTACAAGAGCCAGTGCTTCCAAATCTTTCCATTCAGCCAACATAGCTAGCATCACATTATGATGTTACCTGCTAAGTGCATCTGCAACTTTATTTCATTACCTTGGTGTGTACTAAATTCCAAAATCAAAAGCAACTAAAAACTCCAACCATCTCTACTGTCACATATTCAACTCCTTCTGAGAGAATAAGTATCTTAATTTTTTTTGATCCGCATACAACTTGAATCATTCTCCCAAAAGGTAGGTCTACACACTTTCAAAGAAAATATTACGACAATTAACTCTAAGTCATGAATCGAATATCTAACTTCATGTGATCTGAGATGTTGAGAAGCATATGCAATCACTTTACCCCTCTGCCGTAACACAACTCCTAATCCTGTCCATATGCATTAGTATATACCACTAAATCTTGATTTCCATCCGAAACAACTAACACAGACGCACTGGTCAATAAACGTTTAAGCTTCTGGAACGCCTCCTCTCATTTATCGGTCAAAACATACTTTACGTGCTTTTTCTTATTTTAGTCATCAGTGCTACTATATGAGAGAAATCCCTGATAAATCTCTGGTAATAGCCAGCTAGTCCAAGAAAATTCTTTATCTCATTGATCATCTTGGGTCTCTTCTATTTATTTACATCTTTTTATCTTAGCTAGATCTACCGATGACCCCTTTTCTGAGACTATACGACTAAGAAACTTCACTTCCTTCTTTCAAAAATGACAATTCGAAAACTTTATTTTAGCTAATGCTGCCTCAATGTCTCAAGCATAATTCTAAGATAAATCTCATGATCTCATTCATCCTTAGAATATATCAAAATGTTATTTATGAATACCATACAAACCTATCTAAGAAAGCAGATACATTAGTCAATCCAAATGGCATTACTAACCACTTGTCTGAATGGTATCTGTTCTAAACGATGTCAGTGAAATACTGTCTTCCGCCACCTTCAGTCGATGGAACCCTGTCCTCAAATCCAATTGGGAAAACACTTTAGCTCCACTCAACAGATCAAATAAATCATTGATTATCGGCAGGGGATATCAGTTCTTTATCGTCTTTTTATTCAACTTACAATAATCGATACACAATCTTAACGACACGTCCGGTTTCTTCACAAACACCACAGCTACCCCTTAAGGCAATTTCTTGGTCTAATAAACTTTTCCCTTCTAAGTCCACCGGCTATATCTTTAACTCCTTTATCTTAGTAAGTGTCATTCTTCTACGCGGTCTACTTATGGGATCAACTTTTAGCACAAGATCTATTCGAAATTCTATAACTCGTTTCAATGGTAGATCTATAGAAGGCTCAAAAATATCTACAAATTCTCTGATTACAAAAACTCAATTCAACTCATCTTCCTCCTCCATTGCATTCAACAATGGCACACATCAAAACTTGGATTCTTTACTGAGTATATAAGTCGATCGATACTATTAGGGCGTCTTAGTGATATTTTCCTATTTTGGCAAAATATTCTAGCATAATATTTATTTAACTAGTCCAACCAAAATAATCCCAAAGCCTATGAAATCAAACACATGAAAAATGCAGGCAAATATATGACCTAATAAAGCAAACTCTTATTGATCACACCTCGTCTCTAGAGTTGCATATCCTCCTATCGGATTCGCAGTCCTTAAGGAAGTAACTAGGTATGAGGGTTCTAGGTTAAGCTTATCTACCAAATAATGAGATATAAAAGAATGTGATGCACCAGTATCAAACAGTACTCTAACCATTATACCATGACTCAAAAGCATACCTCCCACCATAGCTTTTCCTTTCTCCTCAGCTGTTGGTCTCGAGGTAGCCGATTTTAAAGCAAGTACTTTTCCTTTTTCTGCCTTGGCCGCTTCCAAACGTTTGTTCTTGTAATGTCCCACTTGCTCGTAGTTAAAGCACTTAATGTTCTTCATTCCAACGAATTCCTTTTCCTTGCCAGTTCGACACTCATGAGCATAATGTCTCTTCTTATCACATTGTAACGTACAACCTTAAACTTCCCTTTCTTGGCAGCTCCACCCTTCCGAACTCCCTTCTTCTGGTATAACTTTCTCTTCTAATTCTATCCACCTAGACACTCCGCTGACTTGTTATTACTGAACAAAGCACGCATCTCTTTATTTCACAAAAGCCATCTTCATGACTACATTACATGGATCCCTGAGATGTGGTAAACTTACCCTAGCAAGCTTAGGTCTCAATTCATGGATGAACTTCTTATTTCTTTTGATCATTGTATCCATGGTAGCAACCCATATCGGGATAGTTCCTAAAATCCGTTTGCATACTTAAGCACTATCATATCACCTTGCACCAACTCAAAAATTGTGAGTATACGTTTTTTTATGATAAAAAATATGTTTTTATATTGGATTTTGTTTTCAGAGCGTGTTATAGTCTAAAAATCATCAAAGCATAGTTTGTTTCTGATTAAATTATCATTCATCAGACCTGGTTGCACGTAAATGGGTCATGATAGGGGTTCTCGAATTGTGCACTGTGCCGAAGCTTTGTCTCTTACCCCTAAATGTCCTGACAATGTTGATTGGGTAAGCATCAGAGGACTAGCCTAGGAGTCGATAGGCTGTGTGCAAAGTGTGTCTAGGATTACCATTTGTATCCACCACCATTTTAGGGTGACTAGTACAAAATAAACATCAACGTAAGACACAACCCTTGGGAAAACACATGAGCCACTCATTGCACTCGTTCGTGCCAAGGGCCAAGACAGTCAAGTTGACAGCGACTACCTTTCCTTAGCCAGCTTACACAAGACAAGAGAGCTTGTAGAGGCATGGAATGAATATGTTCGCCCCCGTTGGCAAGCATAAGCTGAAGATACCATGACTCCATCCCTCTCAACTTTTGCAGACTTAGAGCCAAGGCATCCATAATCCCTAGATTCGAGTATAAACATATGTCATGGCCAAGGAAGTCATAGAGTGAATGATATATATATTGGACCAATATAATCTTTAAATAAGAATGGAGAAAAACAACGATGATACACTCGAAGCTCGCATTAGGAATTCAAACCCTGAGGGTGGGCTAACAACTCTGCTCGTAGCAATACCAGTTAACAGCAATGATCTTGGTTAGGTCATCCAAATTAGCATAGAACTAAGAATTGAAGTAAGGGGTGAGCTAATAAGTTTCCTAAAGTAAAATAAGGACGTATTTTCTTGGGTCACTCCGATATGATTGACACGGACTCTCTATCATTTGACATGCCCTAAATATCAACCCAAAAGCTCACCCTATTTGAAAAAATGATGTATCCTCAATTCAGAAAGATATAGAGAACTCAAGTAAGAGATGGAGAAACTTCTTACTGATGGGTATCCATGAAGCTGAGTAACCCATTTGAATAGCCAACCTAGTATTTTTTGCAAACCTAGTGAGGCTTGGAGTAATTCTATGGATTTCTTAGATATCAACAATGTTTTCCCAAAAGATATTTCCCACTACTCTGCATTGATGAACTTGTGGATGGAACCAATGGGGATGAGCTCCTCACATCTTGCATGCTTATGATGAATATAACTAGATCGCTATGCGTGGCTTGGACAAAGAGCACACTTCTTTCATCACAAATACGGGGCTCTACTGCCACAAGACCATCGTGTTTGGACTATGCAAAGCAGGCACAACCTACTAATGGCTACTAAATAGAATGTTCAAAAAAAAAACCGGTCGATTGATTGAGGTATATGTGAGTGAAAGTTTGAAGGGGCTGGAGGACATGCGAAGAATCTAGTTGAGATTTTTGACATCCTCTGCCAGTACAATATGAAACTCAATCCCCAAAAGTGTTCCTTTGTCATTCATTCCGACGAAGTCCCTGGGATTCATGGTGAGCACCAAAAGGATAGAGGACAACATGACCGGATTCAAGAATCCAAAATATGCAGTTCCCTTGCATGTTCAAACATGTGCAAAGCCTAAATGGGACGATCAGATAACTTAGCCATTTTGTTTTGAAGGAAATAGATCAGTGCGTACCCTTCTTTGATCTTATTAAGAAGGGAAAGTCATTCGTTTGGGATGTAGAATGCACCAATGCCTTTGAAGACCTTAAGCAACTTTTTACCACACTCCCATTCAGATAGAGTTAAGGGCACGCCCTAAGAACAATTCTATAATTTATTGCAAATTATTAATACTGTAATGAATCTAGTTCGAAATAAAAGGTGTTTCTCTTTCTATTATATACTTGTTGTAATGTGTTATATTGATTATTTATTTATTTAAGTATATTTAATAGAAAATACATAAATGTTTTATTTGGTGAGAGTAATTACAATTTGTTATAACCATTGGCGATTTATCATAATGAAAATAAACGTATTATTTTAAATACTTATAGTCAAGACTAGATATCGATAAATTTATTAAGACTGTAGAGAATAAAGCTTATAACATCCTTAATTTTAAATAACATCACTCAGGAGATTTAATTCGATAAATTAAATAGAATAGTGTAAATATTAGAGTGATAAGGGGATTGAGATTTGAAAATTTAATTAAAGGCCATGCTTAATTAAATACAAGTCTATGAATAGTTTCATGTGTTAATTAATAAGAAACAACGTAAGGACATTATGGGGATTAGCAGCCACTACAACCCCATAATCCCTAAACCCATGTTCTCATTTTTCATTCTACACGTTCACATTTCAAAAGTCTAAAACATAAATCGAAGAGAGAGTAAGCCATCCATAACCTTGGGGAAAAAGAGGAGAAAAATCAATTAGAGCTAGGCGATCAAGCAAGGGGAGTTAATCAAAGATCAAACCTCAAATTCCATACCCTAAGCAAGGTGAATAATAATCAAAACCATCTCTATTTTCATTTTAATGAATATTTGTTTTCGAGTTTAAGTTTAAATCCTATATGATCATTTTAATGATGATATGCCTGGATTATATTATATATTTGATTGAAACAAGATTGTTTGATAAATGGTCATTTCGGTTTTAAGGCTAAAATAATTTATAATGGGTTTCAAATGCCATGAGGATTAATTATGTTATGTAAAAAAATATTTTGGAGATGGGTTTAAATTTTCGTAATTATCCAAGCAATGGATAATTTATTACGAATTTTTGAAGGAAGAAATGAGTAGTTCGGTTTAAAATATTATTTCGGCTATTATATAAAAGATTTGGGTCTAAAATTTATATATGTTAGTTAACATATAAAAAGTGAATTCCTATGTTTTTTAGGGATTTTTCCAAAGTAATTTCCTATATAAGTTAAATTAATTAAGAAGAAGGACTCAAATGTCTTAATTTTTTTGTTAAAGGGAAAAGTTATTTTGTTAATTACTTCTAATTAATTTCTGGATAAATTCGGCAATATTTTAGAAAAGATTTGGATAAAGTTTATGGCAACCAATTAGATTTTTAAAAATAGGAAAGTTAGTAGAAAAAGTATTACTTAAAAAGTCAAAGAAAATAGTTTTGCATAAGTTTTTGCATAAATTCGTTTTGCTTCATAAATAAATGTTATTTGCCTTGTTTTAAAACAATGCCTTCGAAAGGGTTTGATATAGATTTCCATAAGGTTGCCGCCTTCTTGTTTCGAATAGGGACCTTTCGAATGAGTTGCCTTGTTTTTAAATCAAAGATTTCGAAATAGTGGTTTGAATAGTTGAAACCTTGCCGCCTCCTTTATACCTTTCCAGTGAATTGAAATCATCAATGAGTTTGAAAGGTAGCTATTGTTTTATAAATGCAATAAGCCACTACTCAATGTTTTCGAAAGGGCTCCAGTAGCCATTTATAATACAGGTTTCGAAGGCAATGGCTACGTAAGGGGTTTTGAAGCTATCCTACCTAATGTTTTACCTAAAGACCAATGATTTCGAAGGGATGGTTCCGAAGCCATCCGTTTTTCCCCAAACCCTTTTTTAATGGTTTTCGAAAGGGGTACTTTCGCTTGTATTTACTTAAACCCAGAGCGATATGTTTAAGATTTAACCCAATGGTTTTGAAAGGTGTACTGTCATTGGTTTCAAAGCTATGCTTTTATAAATTGGCTAATATTGCTTTAATACTTTCTGAAGGTATGTTTTGTTGGTTTCGAAAGAGACGTTTTAAAGTGTTTCAAAAGATGTATACTTAGTATTTTGAAATAAGATTTGATTGATTTTGAAAAAAAACTCGAATTGTTTTGAAAATAAAGGTCCAAGGTCTAGAAAGCCTTAGTTTTCAAAACAAAGAACCCAAACTCAATTTTTAGAGGTAAAACCCATGGCATTATAAAAGAGCTTTTAAATTCTTTTTAATTGAATTTTTTTGTAGAAGCTTGCCTATATATATATATATATATATATATATATATATATATATATATATATTGGGTTATAGGGATTAACTAAATTTCCAGGGGAAATGATTTTAAAGATATTAAACCATGGTATGATTTTGTGTATGCTTCTTTTATAAGTCTATTCACCATGTAACGGACCCATAACTGTATTTTGAGCAGTAAGGGTAGGATAACATGGTAGGTTGACCTAGTAGTGAATATAAATTAAGTAACTCGTGAATGAATAGAGTTGCATCTAGGAGGTCAGGTAGACTAGAATATAAGATGCCCAAAGACAAATTAAGAAGTTGTCAGTTTAGACAGGTTCACAGTGAACTCATGAAAACTATGATTAAAGAGAGTAATTGGCAGAGGCCACCGGATATGTAGTGAACCCGTGAAAACTATATCCGGATTAAGTTATTGACAGGAGTCAATAGAATCATAGTCAACCCATGAAAACTATGATGTAAGGGGAGTTATTGAAGATACCAATAGGTTCAGGGAGAACCAATGAAGTAATTAAATGAAGTTATTTGCAAGGCCCATTAGGTTCTTAGTGATCCCATGAAAATTATGAAACTGGGAAGATAGTCCATAAGTTTTAAATAGGTTCTTAGTGATCCTATGAAAACTGTGAAAAAGGATAGGTATTCCATAAACTATAAACAGTTTATTAGTCAGCCCATGAAAACTAATAGGTTAAAAGTGACCCTAGAAATTATAACTATGACAAATAGTCAAATGAATGAGGATGGGAAATCCATAATAATTTATTTGTTTGCGTATCATCATAATATTTTAAATTGTTATGTTTTGACTATTATGGATGTAGGAGCATAGTATATGGTTCTTATAATTTTTTGGATAAGATACTAGTAAGGGGAAAACCCATTCCGCTAACCGGAGTGGTCTTACTAGATATCTAGACGGTTCGAGATGGTAGGTTATTAGTCATACCAGGCTTTGTGTCTAACTCGAAGTTTATGTTTTCCCCTTAAACTATCGGATGCTCAATTAACTTTGAGTAGATTGAGAGTTAAGGTTTTTAGGTATCTCTTTAGACAAATAAGCTTCCGGATGCATGAAGAAGGCAAGATAGCTATTAGGAGTCCTTTCTATTTTGATTCCGTTGTGTTTTGATGTGAAGGAAAAGTTGTTTAATTTCCTAGATATATATAATCTGATCATCCAAGGGGGAATTTTCATATGTCTCCCTTGGCGTGGTTTGTAGTAATTATAATTTCTCTAACGTGGTTCTCGAGTGTGGGATTATGTAATGAATATGAAATGATTGGAAATGGAATGTGAATTTTTTTAATGATTTTAAATTTTTTCCATATCCATGTGTTTCTGTTATATCAATGTATCTAACATTATCATATTTGGTCATCGAGAATTAATAACTTTGGATGACTGCAGGTCTATAGTTGTTAGTTTTGGGCCTCCAAGTAGAGGATGTTACAAGTTGGTATCAGAGCATAGATTTATGAAAATTTAAAGAAATTTAAGCCAAAAAGATTTTTCAAAACATAATCCAATGAATTAGAAAATAATATTTGGGGTTTGGGTTAACGCTATAGTAACATACTTGTATTTCGTGTGTATATATATAAGTACGCATTCTTCTCTCTCCCTTAGACCGTTTTTTTGTATCTTACTTAGGCTTATATGTAAATTTACGAAAAAGAAGGTATAGAGGCAGAAAACGGAAGAGGAAATCTCGGTGGAGGAAGCACCACAACAAACAGTAATGTTCGACCCACCAGGAGGAACCCGGGTCGATAGGCAAATGCTAATCAAAATGCAAATGCCAATGTAGGTAATGGAAATACGCTAGTGGATATAGGGATGATGTATCGGTTCTTCATAAATCTGATGCAAGCAAGAGTAGCTGCTGGAGTAGTTGGGAATGTTAGAGGAGCTAATCCCATGGCTCCAATTGGAAACATTTATGCTAAGCTGAGCAGAGGTTACACCAGTCTTCATGGAAAGCCATTTGTGGGAGGAGGATGCCATAGAAGTTGAGAATTGGTTGTTGCATTGTGAGAGAATTGTAATGACCCAGAATTTCATCATTCGATATTCGCATATTTAATTGATTTTAAATGTCCAAAAGTAAATTTTATAAGTTGAATAACTTATATTTCAAATATAGTGATTTAATTGGATAATCTTAATTTAATATTTGAAAATATGTAAATAATTGGAATTTGAATTTAATGTGAATGAAAATGATTTATAAAGTTGAATTAAATTCTATTTGAATTAGAATGATGTTAGAGAACTTTTAATATTGAACTAAAAGTTAAATTACAGAAATTGAATATTTCAATATTTAATTTACGTGTAAAATAGTCATTTTTTACACAGTTATGGATTTCGACGAAACCAGTTACATTAATGTTATATTATTATAGGATTTCAAATTTCATGTCGATCGGATTTACAGTTTGTCTGGAGCAAGCTGAAACGCATAGAAATTTATTTAAGTAAAATTTTAAATTTAAATAGTCGATTCAAAAACTTAACTTCGAACTACAACTGAAGTGGCCCTCAAAATGTATTCCATTATGTTCAAAATAATGGTAAAATATTATAAACGCTAAGCGGCAGGCTTCGTTTCGAGTTCGAAATTTTTTCGGATGAATAGTGTGTGAAAATTTAATATAAAAGGACCTCAACACTTTCATTGCACAAACTCTAATAGAGCTAAGGCTAGCTGCCGTTTGCAAAGCAATGGCCAAAAATGCTCGATTCTTTCTCCCTCAACATCATTCACAATTCGCTCACTTTCATCAAAATCTCTTAACTACAAAAACGAAGATCACGTAGAGAACTATAAATCCAATGGTGGAAATCGTCTTTAATGAAGCCGATCGATGGCAAATTTCGTGTGAAGTCATCGCGTTCAAGAGGCAATTTCTTCGCCCGGGGAGGACCAAGTTGAGCACGACTCAAGGTGAAGGTGTGCGCGTCATTGGGCTTCAATTTTGGTGGTCGTCGATCGTCGTATATGTTGATGTGGTAGGCACGTCAAGTAAATGAACGTCGGTGATGGGTTTCTTTGAGCGCATGAAACCTAGGAAGAAAGAAAATAATGCGCGTCCCAATATCATCTAATAAAAATGAACGGCTTGATTATTCTAGGTTTTAAAAAATAAAAATTGAAATTGAAATTTATATTATATTTATTCATATGAACTTTAAAACATCATAACTTTGTCATACGAGGTCCGTTTTTGACAAAACAAGTTGTGTTGGGTCCACATTGACCACCACAACATTTTAGAGATGGTTTGGAGTTGATTGGTGCTTGTGTAAGTTTTAGGTAGAATTAAAAGCTTGTTTAATTTTATTCGGAATAAAACACTGCAACTACTATTGGAATCAATGTGAGTACAACTCACTCTTTCCGACTCACTGATATTTTTATATAAGTGAGAATAAATTTATTTTATTCTGATTGATGATTGTTTGGGTGATATGTGCTATATTATGTATATTGATTTGTATTTGAATATATTCCTGCCTATTGGAGCAGATGAGACCCTATACGTTCCCGTGTATGAGCAGATGACTCTTTGTATGCGCGTCTTCCTCGAAGCAGACATTGTATACATATTCTAATATGTATATTTGTTGCAAGTGACAGGTTAAAGGGATCCAACTAGATTCCTCACCAGTATTGGTTTATTTATAGATATTGATATATTTGCTATTATCATGTGATATTTGATGTTTTGGATGCCGTGATTGATGTATTTGGTGCTGTTGCAGCATTAGGCCTATTTTAGGTAATTAAAAATGTTAAAGTGATGATTTTCAAATTTCAAAGGATTTTAAAGTGATTTTTGAAAATAGATGTTTTATTAATTTTTGAAGTGTTAAGGAGATGAATTCGTTTTTAATAAATAAATGTTATAATTTTTATATTATAAAAATTATGATTTTTGTGAAACATATTTAATTATGATTTTTGGGGTTATATAAGTTTAATAATGATTTGTAAATTATTAAAAGAATAAGTTTATTTAAATTGAGATTTTTGAATTAATATAAATGGTATGTATATAAGATTTATAAAATGGATATTTTATAAATCAAAATACATGGATTTTATAAGTAAATAAGATTTATGAATTTGTGAAGTTATAAAAAGAATGAATTTGTAAATAAATGGTTTATAAGTAATTAACTTATAATTGGACTTTGGAATATAAATGAGATAAATGGAAATTGTTAATAAAGGGAATTTATAAATGGAAGTTTTATTTAAAATACAAATAGAATTTATAGATATTGTTTTATAAATCCGAAATCAATTGAGTTTGACAAGTTAATTGTGAAAGTTCATTAAAGGAATTATATCCATGATTTTGGACAGTGGATAATCCTTTAATGAATAGGTAGAAGCAATGAATTTGGTAAAAGAGAATTATATTCACGATTTTGGACAGTGGATAATCCTTTGATAAATGTGTAAAAACATTGAATTTGGATAAGAGAATTATATTCACGATTTTGGACAGTGAATAATATATTAAATTAAATAAAGTTTTTAAAAAGTGATATTTTAAATTGAATTTAAATGATTTGAATATATTTAAAATGTGTCAAGTATCGAATACATAGATTTCAACATTCATTGTTGAAATAGGCGTTTTCGAGAAGTAAGGATATGATGGACTATATCACTGTTGTTATAATAAATGATTTTCGAAAGAAGATGTTTTGTATAGTACATGAGTATATCTATCTAATTTTCGAATCCCTATACTAATGATTTTGGGCTGTCATAATGATGTTTTACGCAACATTCGTTTTAACTCAATTAAATGTGTTTAAAGAGAATGTTTTCCTAACAGAATAAAATATATACTTAATCGTGATTTAAGTATATGAAATATTTTCTAAGTGTTGAAAATAAATTTATTTTATGAATTACTTATTATTAAATAAGTATACGGAAATGTTTTCCAATATTGAAAAGGTTTGGAGAATATATCTTTTTAAAGATAATTTGAAGTGAATATTTGGCTGGTGATTTAATTAATAAAAGATTAATTAAAAGGGCCTAATGATTGCTTATAATGCTAAATATTTGTTTGTTTGCTTTGATAGTTAAATAATCGACTATCAAATTTGGCCAATTTTAGTTCCTCGACTTGATGTGGGAACTGTTTAGTCGTACACTTAGTACGTAACCTTCTGTGTAGGTTTGATTATCATTATTGTTGAGGATGCTGATTCGTGTAGTGCAAAGTATTACTCCAATCTATCGAGCTTCCATCTTGGCCGAAGAATAGCAAGTTGAAAGTTGGAGATGTGAAAGTCTATAAGACTTAGTTTCTGTGTGAGGTTGAGAAACGCTTTTGCGTTGTTGGTGCGAAGAGACCGGGATCAGATTCATTTGTAAACCACATCGGACCAATGTATATGCGTTCGACTGTGTAGATTATCGATGATACTAATATTTAAGAATTTCATAGTAGGGGTCTGCTTGCTGATCATTTGGAGTTAAAATCCAAATATACATCCAGTAGCAGTAGTCTCTTCGTTTTGAAATATCCAATGCAAGGACTGTTCGCTACTAATCCTAGGGATTTCCCAACAGGATGTGGTAGGAAAGTACCTTCGGTTTGTCCTGTTCCTGGAGAACTTGTATGGATGTTTGTCTGACATTGCTTTTCTAAAGATTACGTACATTGGTTTTTACAAACGTACATCAGTGGTGGAGGTAAAGGCAACTTCTCTTAGCTTAACACCCTCCTTGAGACGTATGAGCTTAAGGATTGTATTTTTTGTGGAACGCAATTAGTAGTCAACAGAAATGAGTGTGTGACATTCAAAGTGATGTGATATGAGATATGCGGAAGGTAATCGTTACCTCAGGCCTCATCACCTGGAAATGACCAAAACCAGATTAGATGCGGCAAGTCTAAGTGGGTCGTTCCCAAGTAGGATATGATCATCCTCTTCTAGATATATCGTTACACGCTATGATGTTGTGTATCTGATTATTGTGGTTTTTATGCCTCGAGGGCCTTCAGTAAAGGTCGGTAACGACCGAAGGATGAGATATTTGGTACCATCTAGTTATAGAGGTGGGCCTGCCTTGTGCTGGTAGAGAAGCTTTGTGATGGTTTCTCGGTACATTCCTCTAGAGATGTATTGCCGGAAGGTCATCCCTTCACCTGGTCATTTGTATGGAAATCCAAACTCCACTACGAGCTGCGATTTTGTTTGCAAAGGCATAATGAATAGCCTCGAAATGCTATATGGGTATATACTAGACACTAGTATAATATTAGATGATTTGATATGAAATGTTTCAGTTATCGTGAGGTATAAACATGTCCGTATTTATATGGGCATGTCTTATGAGATACTTTTATTTTGATAAAGGAAAGGTTTGGTAATTAAATATTCAGTTGAGTGTGTTTCTCACGTTGGTTTACCAGACTGATCCGGGCATTCTTCTCTTTTAATGCTCGGGTCAGACCGACTATATTTATAGGTTCAGATTTGGTACTTTTGGAGCTTCAACAGGAGAGCTGGAGAACTTCATTCTCGTATACACGTATCTGTTTTGATTACCCGTTGTGCTTAGTTGTTGTATATTATCTGCAGTTGTAAGGACATGTTATTATAACTGTTCAGGCTGATAACAAAGCGATTGATTGTTGAACTCTGATTGATGTATGTATATACAGTTTCCGTTTTGCAAAGATCATTGATGTGATTTTATATGTTTTCAGCTGCGATGTGAGATTATGTATTGTTCTGTTTGGTTCTATCTTCTCTCTTTCTTCTCTTCTCTTCTTCTCTCTTCTTTTCTTTCTCTCGGCTTTCCGTCAGTTTGTGTTCTTTGAGTCGAACATGTGTGGTTTATTATCGATTCAAAGGGTATCAGATTTGTTTGATTATGTTCAGCATGATAGGGGTTTTTCACTTTGTGAACAGTGACAAGCTTAGACTCTTACCCATACGTGTCCCTAGTGTGAAAGGGTTGGTTAATAGTAGAGAGGCTTGCAGTAAAAGCAGATCTGAGGTACCACATGTGGTCACCTCCATATTGAAAAGCAGAAGTGCCCCCATGTTGAAAAGCATAAGGGTAGTGGGATAGTTGAAAAGCTTACATGGGTAGATCCGAAAAAACCGTTCGTCACATGTGGTATCAAAGCTTAGATTTTGTATATTCCTAAGCTTTGATGTATACTCAGTATAGATAGGGATAGTAGCACCCAGGATTGACTTTGAGTGTATTATATATATGAGCGTGTATTGTTTAGTGATTATAAAAATATTTTATATTGCGTTTACTTATCCATTGAGTTGTTTGTGAGTTTTGGTCGGTATGTGGGACGCCATATTACCGATAGGGATTTTTGAACACTTAGACGAGGCAAGTCGACATAGTATTATTTTTAAACTAGGTAAATGAAATAATTTTTACCTCAATTATATTTTATATATATAAAGGAAACAAATTTTCAAAATTATTAAACATATATAAGTTAAATAAAACTAGTTGAATAATCTAAATAAAAACAACAATTGTAAAAGAATAAATTATATAAGCAAATGAATTATAAGTATGTTATTATAATTAATATGATTTACAATTGTGAAATAATCTTATATATAAGAAATGAAACAAAATGAATATATTTATAGATATGAATTATAAATAAAAATGTATTTAAACTAAGAATTTGAAAATTTGAATCCCATTGATTTGACAGTTGTTTTTCAAAGATTAAAGAGGTTATATTATTATAAATCTAAATATGATAAAAAATTTAGAATGAATCTTATATAAGTAAGAAGATTTATAAATGTGATTTATAATATAAAAGGATTTTTAAAAGAATATAAAACACCGAATTCACCACTATTGCTGGTAAATAATAAGGGTGATGACTGTAGCATCATCATCATTATTTTCAAGTTTCTATGTGATTGATTTGCTACCATTAGTAAATTTAAGTTTTGTTGTGAAAAAAAAATTTGAATTTAAAATCCAAGTTGAAATTTATAAAAGTAAGTAAAAAGAGTTTTGAACTTATAGTATGAGGTAATAAATTTAACTTTGGTAAAGTTGAATAAAATTGAGTTAGCATAATAAAATGTATGATTTAAAATTAAACTAAACAGAGGTTAAATAAATTGAATTGGATTTGAACTGGATTAGATAATTATTGAAATGGAAATTTAAACTTAAGTGGTAAGAGATTATATAATATGGATTTGAAAGTTTAAATAAATAAGTTGTATAACTTATGAAATGGGAAAATGTAAGTAAAACCATCTGTTAAAATGGTTAAGTAATTTTGTTAAGCAAAAAAAATTCTGAATTTGAATAGTGATATGAAATTGAATTAGTAAAAGTTAAAAAAATAGAATTTGAATTAAATTAATAGTGAATTTAAGTTGTATAGTGAAAATAAATGTAAGAAGAATGAAACGAAACATAACTTAAGTGATGTTGGATGAGTAGAATTTGGTATCAAAATAAATTAATAAAGTGAATTAATGAGATGAAGTCATTAAATGAATATGAATTTGAGCTATAAAATGAAATTCAACTTTAATTGTAAAATGAATCAACATTAGAAATGTCGTATATAAATGTGAATATAGTGAATACTAAAATTCAATCTGAATTGAATATCAACTAATTGAAACTAAAAGTGTTAAACCAAATTGAATGTAAACGAAGTAAATAGGAATGTTGAATGTGAATTAAACTAATTTGGTTATGTTGGCTGTTAGATGAATGTTAGTGATTGTATAAAAATCCATATGAAATTGAATTAATGAAAGTGAAAGCTAAATAACTGAATTCAAATTAGAAGTAAGTGAATTTAAATAGAATTGAATTTGATTTAAATTAAAAATCAACTAAAATGAATGTAAATTAGTGAATGTAAACTAATTGAATATGAATAAATGAATGTTAGTAAAATCTAATGTTATGGAATCAAATGTGATTAAATTGAAAATCAATTCAATGAATACTAATGAGAAGTGAATATATATTGATTTGGTTATGGATTGATTGGACGGAGATTGGTTCTGATGGATGTTAGTTGGGGTGATAGTTGTTTGATGGTTGGAATAGTTGCTTTTGATTGCATTTGCTATATTGGCATATATAGTTGTTGTATTGGTATATGTTGTATATTGATATTATTTTCTATATACATGTTTCTCATTTGTTGTTGAGTATTTAGTAGGTGCGGATGGCGCTTGCTTCGCAATTGGAGCTCGCTTTCGCGCTATATTAGTCGTATATGCTCGCTAATAATATATAAGGTACATATCTCGGATTACATATTGTACTTTTGCACTTTTTTCCCTACGGGATGCCTCATCCTCGAAAAGGAGATGTATATTTGTGATATATATATATATGTTGTGATCCTACTACGATCGAACCGCGCAAAGGAGACGCTGGCGATTTTTTTTCAAAATTTAAGGCGCTAGAATTTTTTTGAAAAATTGAATTTTTTTTGATATTGAGTTAAAGGTTAAATGATATTTGTTGGTTTTTAAAAAGATAACTAAGTAATGAATTTGAAAACCTAGAGAGCTTTTGTACGAAGTTTAATGAATGGATTTTGAAAAAAGTTAAAAAGTTTAAATGAATTTGTTATCTAATTTGAAAGAGTTGTTTTTTAAAAATTAACGGATTTTGTAGCTTTTTTCTTACTTGGTAATTTCGAGGACGAAATTCTTTTAAGTAGGGGAGAATGTAACGACCCAGAATTTCAGTCATTCGATATTCGTATATTTAATTGATTTTAAATATTCAAAAGTAAATTTTATAAGTTGAATAACTTATATTTCGAATATGGTGATTTAATTGGATAATCAAATTGCTAATTTAATATTTGAAATTATGTAAATAATTCGAATTTGAATTTAATGTGAATGAAAATGATTTATAAAGTTGAATTAAATTGTATTTGAATTCGAATGATGTTAGAGAACTTTCAAAATTAATTAAAAGTTAAATTACAGAAATTGAATATTTTAATATTTAATCAACATGTAAAAATGGTCATTTTTCACATAGTCTTGAATTTCGATAAAACCAGTTACATTGGATCCGTAATGTTATATTATTGTAGGATTTCAAATTTCGTGTCAATCGGATTTACGGTTTGTCCAGGGTAAGCTAAAACGCGTAGAAATCTGTTTAAGTGAAATTTTAAATTTAAATAGTCTATTTGAAAACCTATCTTCTGAATACAATTGAACTGAATCTCGATATATATTTTATTATGTTCGGAATAGGGGTAAAACATTATAAACGCTAGACGGCATGCTTCGTTTCGATTCGAAAAATTTTCAGATGAATAGTGCGTGAAAATTTATATAAAAGGACCTCAACACTTTCATTTTGCACAAACCCTAATAGAGCTAGGGCTAGCCGCCGTTTGTAAAGCAATGGTCGAAAATTCTCAATTCTTTCTCCCTCGGTATCTCACGATCCGCTCACTTTCATCAAAATCTCTCAACTACAAAACGACGATCACGTCGAGAACTATAAATCCAATGGTGGAGATCGTCTTTAGCGAAGCCGATCGATGAAAAATCTCATGTGAAGTCGTTGCGTTCGAGAGGCAATTTCTTGTCATGGGGAGGACCAAGTCGAGCATGACTCAAGGTGAAGGTGTGCGCGTCATTGGGCTTCAATTTGGTGGTCGTCGATCGTCGTATATGTCGACGTGGTAGGCGCGACAAGTAAATGATGAACGTCGGTGATGGATTTCTTCTAGCGTATGAAACCGAGGAAGAAAGAAAACAACGTGCGGCCTGATCTCATCTAATCAAAACGAACGACCTTGATTATTCTAAGGTTTAAAAAAAATTGAAATTGAAATTTATATTATATTTATTCGTATAAACTTTAAAATACCATAACTTTGTCATACGAGGTCCATTTTTAACGAAACAAGTTGCGTTGAGTCTGTATTGATGAGCGCAACATTTTAGAGCTAGTTTGGAGTTGATTGGAGCTAGTGTAAATTTTGGGTAGAATTAAACGCTTGTTTAATTTTATTCGGAATAAAACACTGCAACTACTATTGAAACCAATGTGAGTACAACTCACTCTTTCTGACTCACTGATATTTTTATATAAGTGAGAATAAATTTATTTTATGCTGACTGATGATTGTTCGTGTGATATATGCTATATTATATATATATAATTGATTTGTATTTGGATATATTCATGCCTATTGGAGTAGATAAGACCCTATATGTTCCCGTGTATGAGCGGATGACCCTTTTTACGCGTGTCTGCCTCGAAGCGAACATTGTATACATATTCTAATATGTATATTTGTTGCAGGTGACAGGTTGGAGGGATCCAACTAGATTCCTCACCAGTATTGGATTATTTACAAATATTGATATATATGCTATTATCATGTGATATTTGATGTTTTGGATGCCGTAATTGATATATTTAGTGCTGTTGCAGCAATAGGCCTATTTTTGGTAATTAAAAATGTTAAAGTGATGATTTTCAAAGTTAAAAAGATTTTAAAGTGATTTTTGAAAATAGATGTTTTATTAATTTTTCAAGTGTTAAGGAGACGAATTTATTTTTAATACATAAATGTTATAATTCCTATGTTATAAAAATTATGATTTTTGTGAAATATATTTAAGTATGATTTTTGGGGTTATATAAATTTTAGTAACGATTTGTAAATTATTAAAAGAATAAGTTTATTTAAATCGATATTTTTGAATTATTATAAATGGTATGTATATAAGATTTATAAAATGGATATTTTATAAATCAAAATAATGGATTTTATAAGTAAATAAGATTTATGAATTTATGAAGTTATAAAAATAATGAATTTGTAAATAAACCATTTATAAGTAACTAACTTATAACCGGACTTTGGAATATAAATGAGATAAATAGAAATTACTAATAAAAGGAATTTAAAATGGAAGTTTTTATTTAAAATATAAATGGATTTTATAAATATTGTTTTATAAATCCGAAATCAATTGAATTTGATACTTTAATTGTGAAAGTTTATTAAACGAATTATATCCACGATTTTGGATAGTGGATAATCGTTTAATGAATATGTAGAAGTAACGAATTTGGTAAAAGAGAATTATTTTCATGATTTTGGATAGTGGATAATCCTTAATAAATGTGTAGAAACATTGAATCTGGATAAGAGAATTATATTCACGATTTTGGACAGTGAATAATATATTAAATTAAATAAATGTTTTGAAAAGTGATATTTTAAATTGAATTCAAATGATTTGAAGATTTTTAAAATGTGTTAAGTATTGAATACAAAGATTTCAACATTCATTGTTGAAATAGACGTTTTCGAGAAGTAAGGATATGACGGACTATATCACCGTTGTTATAGCAAATGATTTTTGAAGGAAGATGTTTTGTATAGTACATGAGATTTATATATCTATCTAATTTTCGAATCCCTATACTAATGATTTTGGTTGTCGTAATGATGTTTTACGCAAAATTCGTTTTGATCCAAATAAATGTGTTTAAAGAGAATGTTTTTCTTACAGAGCAAAATATATACTTAATCGTGATTTAAGTATATGGAATATTTTCTAAGTGTTGAAAATAAATTTATATTTTGAATTACTTATTATTAAATAAGTATATGAAAATGTTTTCCAATATTGAAATGGTTTGGAGAATATATCTTTTTAAATATAATTTGAAGTGAATATTTGGTAGTAAAAGGGCTTAGTGATTGCTTATGCTGCTAAATATTTGTTTGTTTGCTTTGATAGTTAAATAACCGACTATTAAATTTGGCCAATTTTAGTTCCTCGACTTAATGTGAGAACTATTTAATCGTACAATTAGTACGTAGCCTTCTATGTAGGCTTGATTATCATTTGTGTTGAGGATGTTGGTTCGTGTAGTGCGGAGTATTACTCCAATCTATCGAGCTTCCTTCTTAGCCGAAGGATAGCAAGTTGAATGCCGGAGACGTGATAAGTCTATGAGACTTTATTTCTGTGTGAGGTTGAGAAACGCTTTTGCGTTGTTGGTGCGTAGAGACCAAGATCAGATTTATCTGAAAAACCACTTCGGACCAAAGTATATGCGTTCGATTGTGCAGATTATCGATGATAATGATATTTTGAATTTTCATAGTGGGGGACTGCTTGTTGATCATTTGGGGTTAAAATCACAATATATATCCAGTAGCAGTAGTCTCTTCGTTATGCAAGGACTATTCGCTACTAATCCTAGGGATTTCCTAACAGGATGTGGTCGGAAAGTACCTTTGGTTTGTCCTGTTCTTGGAGAACTTGTATGGATGTTTGTCTGATATTGCATTTCTAAAGATCAGGTACATTAGTTTTTACAAAAGTACATCAGTGGTGGGTGAGAAGGCAACTTCTCTTAGCTTAACACCCTCCTTAAGACGTATGAGCTTAAGAGTTATATTTTTGTGGAAGACAATTAGTAGTCAACGGAAATGGCCATGTGGCATTCAAAGTGATGTGATATGCGATATGTGAAAGGTAATTTTTACCTCAGGCCTCATCAACCGGAAATGACCAAAATGGGGTTAGATGCGGAAAACCTAAGTGGGTCGCTTCCAAGTAGGATATGATCATCCTCTTCTAGATATATCTTTACATGCAATGATGTCGTGTATCTGATTATTGTGGTGTGTATGCTTCCTTTAGATATTCAATACCATCTAGTTATAAAGGTGGGCCGGTCTTGTGTTGGTAGAGAAGCTTTTTGATGGTTTCTCGGTACATTCCTTTAGAGATGTACCGCCGGAAGGTAGTTCCTTCACCTTGTCGTTTGTATGGAAATCAAAACTCCACTACAAGCTGCGATTTGGTTTGTAAAGGCATAATGAATAGCATCGAAATGCTATATGGGTAACCATTTCGTCTATGATTAATATTATTTGTATATACTAGACACTAGTATAATATAAGATGATTTGATATGAAATGTTTTAGTTATCGTAAAGTAAAGACATATCCATGTTTATATGCGGGCGTGTCTTACGAGATACTTTTGTTTTGATAAAGGAAAAGTTTAGTAATTTATTAAATTTAGTTGAGTGTATTTCTCACGTTGGTTTACTAGACTGATCCGAGCGTTCTTCCTTGCAATGCTCGGGTCAGACCAAGTATATTTACAGGTTCAGATTTGGTGCTTTTGGAGCTTCAGCATGAGAGCTGGAGATCTTCGTTCTCGTATACATGTATCTGTTTTGATTATCCGCTGTGCTTAGTTGTTGTATATTATCGGCAGTTGTAAGGACAGGTTGTTATAACTGTTTTTGTTGATAACTAGTGATTGATTGTTGAACTCTGATTGATAATGTATATATTGTTTCCGTTTTATAAAGATCATTGATATGATATTATATGTTTTCCGCTGCGATGTGAGATTATATATTGTTCTATTTGGTTCTATCTTCTATCTTTCTTCTCTTCTCTTCTCTTCATCTCTCTTATTTTCTTTCTCTTGACTTTCCGTCGGTCTGTGCTCTTTGGGTCAAACGTGTGTGGTTTATTATCGATTCAAAGGGTACGAATTTGTGGGTCGTCATAAGAATCTTCGCTGACTTGGGATTGAATGATGAGTCGAAGAGGAGACTAGCCTCTAGGCAGTTGCAGGGTGCATCGCTCCATTGTAGAATAGTGTTACTACCAGAGTTTCTGAGGAAGAGTTGACTTGGGCTAAATTTTGAAGGAGATTCAAGCAGAGATTTTTGTCTGATGTTGATAAATTGGCATTGTTGAGAAAATTTATGGATTTGGTGTAGGGCGAGATGTCGGTAATTGAGTACGCTACTAAGTTTGATGAGCTGTCTAGATATGGTATGATATCATTGACACCCTCATCAAGAGGAATGAGAAGTTTATTCGAGGATTGAAACCGAAGATTGCTAGGGCAACCCTACCGCATCTCCTTGATCCTTGTAGTGTTCTTGTGGAGATGACAATATGACATGAGGAAATGCTTACTATTTATGGGGAGGAGAAGCCGGTTGAAACCCATGTCTCTCAGGGTAAGAAGAGGAAGCTCTTTAAGAAGAAAGGAACCCAGAAGGGGGAAGCTGCCAAGAAGATAAAAGCTAATCTTGTTTGTTATAAGTGTGAAAAGATAGTTAATTATGCTCATGAAAGCAGAACATGCAAGGGGAAGAAGGCTGCAGACAAGTAGAGTGTGAAATGCTTTAACTGCAACCTGGTTGGGTATTAATAAAATCAGTGTCCAGAACCAATTAGGGCGGACAGTAGAAAAGTCATTCCTGTTGGATCATCGACTGCTAGGTCAACTGTTGTTGAGAAAGGAAAGATTATGATGGAAGGTATACTTTGGCTTCAAAGTATACCAGTTAGGTACTATCTGATATCAGTGCCTCGCATTCATTTATATCTCAGTGTTTGGTTAATGGGTTATGTTTAGTACTCACATGTCTTGTTATTTCCTTGAGGGTTGCGAATTCGATAGGAGGGTATGCAACTCTGGGAATGAGATGTGACCAGATAGAACTTGATTTATTAGTTCATAAGTTTACATGTAGTCTATATGTTTTCGATTTTGTAGATTTTGGAATCACTTTGGGTATGGATTGGTTGGGTAAATATGATGCTAGGATATTCTACCAGGATAGGAAAATATCACCGAGACACCTTGATAGTCATAACCGAATTATATTCTCAATGGAGGATTCTAACGAAATGCTTATATTCTGTTGGGTGCTGTGTAAGTAGAAGAAGAGTTAAGTCAGGTTCGAATAGCAAGAGATTCTGCAGATGTTTTTGAGTTGGTTACATAATTACCACCAAAATGAGCCATTAAGTTGCAGATAGATCTTATGCCAGATGCAGAACTTAGAAGTAGACCACCTAACAGGATGACACCGACCAATATGAAGGAGTTGAAGACGCGACTAGTGGATCTAGAAGGGAGAAATTTTAATAGACCAAGCTTGTGATTCAATATTATTTTGCAATCAATAAATTATCTTGGGTTTTAGATACTGGACATGGAACTCGTATTTGTAATTCATATAGGGACTTAGGATCAGACGTCATATGGCAAGGGGAGAACTAAGACTTCATGTTGCTGATGGATCTCTAGTATATGCAACTATGGTTACAGATTATCATTTATCTTTACCTAATCAATTAATTCTAATTTTAAATAATTGCAATTATGTAAAAAACTTTATTTATGGAATAATTTTTATGTTTAGATTGTTAGAGACATGATATATTTTTCACTATGTTGATAACGTTATGGATAATGAAATTTATGTCGCTAATGCTAATTATGTTTATGCTGTGAATAACTCTTCTAATTTCGAAATTAATAATAACTATATACAACAATGTAGGCTAGGTCATATAAGTGAGGAGTGACTACATATATTGAAAATTGAAGGTTTTCTATCATCAATTGATTCTAAATCATTTGATATGTGTGAGTCATGTCTTAAAGGAAAAATGACCAAGCACCCCTTTAGTTGGAGAAATGAAAGAGTTAACGAACTCTTGGAACTTGTATGTACTGATGTATGTGGTCTAATGCTATCGTTATCAGTGATAATTATTCTCATATTGTAAACCTTAAAGATGATTTCTCAAGACAAGGACATGTGTACCTTATGAAGAACAAATTCGATGTTTGTGAGAAGTTTATAAAATATAAAATGAAGTCGAAAATCAAACAAACCGTAATATTAAAATACTTCGATCTGATCGAGGAAATGATGACGTTGGATAAGAACTCGAACAATGCTTAAAAGATAATGGGATTATCTGTCATGTTACTCCTCCCTATACCTCATAGTACAATGGTGTTTCAGAGCAAGGGAATTAAACTATATTAGATACCGCTTAGTCCAGGATGAGTTAAGCTGAGTTGCCTCTTTTATATTAGGGATATGTGCTAGAAAACACAATGCATATATTTAATTTGATAACCATGAAATACATGCCTAAGATGCCATATTGAATATGGCATGGGAAGAAACCCTACCTTAAACATTTGAAGGTGTGGGGTTGTCCAGCCTACCTTAAGAGCTTTGGTTCTAATAAATTTATGGCAAGATTGACCATGTGTAAAGTCATAGGATATCCCAAGAATTCAATGGGATATATTTTCACAATACCGAGGAACAAAAGATTATTGTTTCTCGGCATGATGAAATTAACAACGAGGTTGTGTTGGAGTGAGAGGAAGGCTCATAAGTTGTTAAGATCCATTTATGGATTTAAACAAGCTTTAAGGAGTTGGAATAATTTTTTTATAAGGTAATAAAATAGTTCGGTTTTTATAAGAACACATAGGAAGCATGTGTATACCGAAAGGAACATGGAAGTGCTATCGTGATCTTAGTATTATACATCAATGGCTTACTATTAGTTGGCAATGATATCTTGTTGTTTCAATCAAATATAGATTGGCTTTTGAAGAACTTCTTTATGAAGAATTTGGGAGAAACGGGCAATATACTGAGTATAAAATCTATAGGGATGATCTAAGAGGCAGTTGGGATTGTCCAAATCCCTATACTTAGATACCATATTGAAAACATTCAGAAAAGAGAATTCCAGGAATGGAAATGGTCCGACACAATATTGAATTATCTCTACACTAAGAACACATAGAATTCCCTCGAAACCGGTTGAAGGGATGGGGTTGAGATTCCATAATTTGTCCCAAGTGCAGGTGAGAGATTGATGTAGTTAGTGGTATGCCCTAGGGTGATTCTATAATTTGTCATAAATTATTAACTCTGTAATAAAATCTTAATCGAAATAAAAGGTGTTTTTCTTTCTATTATATACTTGTTATAAAGTGTTATATTAATTATTTACTTAATTAAGCATATTAATAGAAAATTCATAACTGATATGTTTTGTGATAGTAGTTGCAATATGTTTTCCAATAAAAATAAATATCTAGTTTCAAATATTCCCAGTCAAGATGTATTAAGACTGGACATCGATATATCTATTGATACTAAAGTACTAACGCTCTCAATTTTTTGGCTTGTATCATTAATGGCTGTTGAGGGCATTAAGGGGTTACATACCAATAGTTATTAGATAATAATGGAATGTCTTACTCGATAGTTTTTATTGTTTAATAAACTAGGGTCAAACAAAGAATATCAAAGTGATAAAATACGAAGTTCTCTTAACCTTAAAATATCATTGAACTTAAATGTGGACAGTCCACTTTGATTATTGTTAAGTCATGACACGAAGTCCATTGAATGACTCAGTTAGGTTTGAGTTAAAGCATTGGAAGCGAAACACTATTCAATAAAAAAGTTGTCTCCTCAGTTATATGAAGTTAGTGTCACAGTAAACTCAAAGTCAAAATCTTCGGATAGAATAATTCGATTAATAATAACTGTCATTATCAAACCAAGACTTTGGGTGTAGATTATACAAGTTGAATGTGGATAATATTGAAATTTTGACTAATGCCAAATTCGATAAGTCCTATTGTGATATAGTGTTGAAGAAGAAAATTGGTGTAAATAATCGCCACTATGAGGGATTGCTTAAAATATGAAAATTAGATTTTTCCAAAATTGTGTAATCGATAAATTTAGCCAAACTGCCATACCATAAGCTAATGTGATATGTGAACATTAATATTCCAAACCGCCGACTGAATTGACACCCATTAGTCACACAACTGCAATGTCGAATACTCCGAACACTATATGATTTATTTAAATTATAATTGTTATAAGGGGAAATTAGAGAGAAAGACAAACTTTGTACAAAAAAGGCTAAAGGACATCAAGTTTTATTTTTGGGCTGAAGGACGAAATGCTAGTTATGACTAGCATTATATTCAATTTTTACACTATACAGTATGCTAGTTATAACGAGCATTATTCAAATTTTATACTATACATAATGTAGTTATAACTAGCATTGTCCTTCAACCCACAAAACACTTATTTTCCTTCAACCTAATTTTTTTCTAAAGTTTTCTTTGTGCCTATTTTCATCTTATTATAAATTAATTAATATTTTTGAAATACTAATTATAATGTTTGTTTTGATTTAATTCAATCGTTATTCGATATAGTGCATATGTAAAAGTTATATATATATATATATATATATATATATATATATATATTTATCTATAACAACCCTGAATTTAGAGCTAATTAATAAAATTTAATAATAACCGTTTAATTAATTAAAAATGGATGGTTTGAATTTTAAATGAATAGCTTGAACTTATTTTAGAATATCGAAATAGTTAACAAAGTAATTAATGGTGAAATTAAATAGTTTTGAAAATAAACGTTTGTTTAAAATTTATGAAATGAATTAATTTGAAAACTATTTAATATTGGGCTTAAAATGATAATGTTAGATATTTAAACTTAACTAAAATAAAACATGGGAAATTAAATTCTAGAAACTCTACAATGATGAGTAAATAATTAATTATTGTAAATATAAATTTTATTTGGAATTTTATTGTAATTTTTTTAAATGGAAAATAATTAACAAAAGAAATAAATAAAAATGAATTAAATTAGTAAAGAAAAGCGCAATAGTACTTAAGCCCAAACCCAAATTAAGTTTTGTGATTTCTCCATCTCTAGAACTTTCTTTCCCCTGATGTACCTCCTTCATCTATAAATCAAACCTTCACGTTAACATTTCCGACTTTAGAAAAAACAAAATTTTAACCAAACCCACTTCTCTTTAAAAATTAAAATCAAATTAAATAAATTGTTTTAAATCTCTATATTTGGATATATGAACCTTGATGCTTGTATGTAATTGTAGCGGGAAGGATTTCGACAGTTGAGCTGTTGTGTTGGGTTTCGGGTGCATGCGATCAAAGAGAGGAAGAAGTAGATGAAACTCCATATACTGGTGAGTGAATGCACTCACAATTTTTTTTACTAAATCATCAAATTCTGTGTATTTAATATATTTGAGTTGTTGTTTGATTGAGTATAATGTCTGTATATCAAATTAGAGAAGAACCGATGGAAGTAATGGAGATTAAAGGAGAAAATGGAGCAGAATGCTCCAGGTTCGATCACAAGAAGTCGACCCCTCTCTTATAATGGCCGATACCTATAGGCCGACCACTCAAAAGGAAGAGGACAACCCCTTAAGGTCGATACCTTCCATGTAACAACCCAAAATTTAAGTTATAGCAATTAATTAACAAATTAATTAGATAATAAAATAAGTTTCTGAAATTATCAAAATCAATCTACGTTAGTTACACCATTGGGTCCGTGGCGATTTTTTGATCAATTTTCATATACAACTTGTTGAAATCCGAGTCAGCGTGGAGAAGTTACGAGAGAAATACGAAATCAGGATAAAACGAAAAAAAATACAAGACCCCATAGGGGTCGATCCATGCTCTGGTCGGGTCAACCTATAGGTCGACCCCAATGAAGCTAGGTCGGCTCGCCAAAACACCTGGAAGTTATCATCCAGATACGAGCCGAATAACCTATTTTACAATTTTTGTCAAATCTCGTGCGTTCTTAGCTGCATCCAACGGTTCCTAGTGAGCCTATGATGTGGTTGCATCAGATTTAATCTTCAAATTCGATAGCCTATGATCCTTAAGTCACACCATAAATAAGACCTTAGATCTCGCTATTTTTCTCATTCAGATTTTTTCTCCAATTAAGTTCATTTCCGGAGGCTAAACCCTAAATAGAAATTTATTCTAGGGAGAAGATTCTTTTAATAAAAATATTCTGCACCTTAGTAGCAGATCCAGAAAGGCCCAGGATTAGAGCGGAGGACCACATGTGAGTGTTTTGTAATTATTTTAGATTTTTAAGTAATTTAAAATAATAGGGTTCCCAATAGTTGTAGTTTTTCTACGATTTTAAGATAGTTTTTATGTAAGTTTACTTACAGTCTATTTTTAAGTAAATTTCAGAAGTTCTTTTCAGTTTATTTTATTCAACTATTTTATTCAGTTATGTACGGTTATTTACATCCCTTTTAAGTTAGAATTTAGCATGTAAATATTAGTTTCTTTTATTGAGATTTAATCCCTTTTTATGCAAATAGAATATTAAAAAGAGAAGAATTCGCTAATATGGATTAAAATGAAAAAAAATAAATTTACAGAAATCAGATGTAAAATGAGAAAAACTGCAATAAAATAGAGATAGACTGAAATAGGCAAATTTAAGATATTTGCAAGCATGATTATAACAAGAGGTTATAACTAAAAAAAACAATAGGAGGGGCTTATTTTAAAACCTAGATATTAGATTTAATTAATAAGCAAATATAGCAGAAATAACAAAAGAGGCTTATTTTAAAACTTAGATTAAGTTAAATAGCAAATATAGAAGTAGGGCCCATATCGGCAGCATTCCCTATCAGATCTAGGACTGATGGTCTCACAATAATAGGTGAGGCTAGGACACACTTATGCTAATTAGGGTAAATAAGTGGCCAATAGATAGAGGCTCAAATCTAAGGATTTGGGCAAGGGGTGCAACACTAGAAGATTGTTTGTTAGGACCGGTACTGACAGCATTCCCTTTTAGGTCTAGTACTGATGGTCTCACAACAGTTGGGTGAGGCTGAGCACGCTTATGCTGATTAGGGTAAATAAATGGTCAAATAGAGGGCAGTTAGTGTGTACAGGTGATGACCGATCATGCGACATTGATTAGAGTAAATAATTCACTACTACACCATACGCGCTAAAGAGGTGTCTTTTGCTGTAACCAATAGGATTGGTTCACAGTGGCACAACGGAGATAGGAAAGGCCGATCAAAGGGTAGAATTAGGATTTTACCATAATCAAGTTAGCAGTTGAGATAGGATTAGGGTTTTAGCCTAATCGCAGCCGTTCAAGACAAGTGCAAACAATCAAATAATCAAAGAAAATGGTCAAATTGAATCACATAAAGTATTTTATCTGAGTTTTATCTTTTCTGTATTTCCTTTCAAGCTAGAACTATTGTTTAGTTTATTATCTTTATCTTGCTTAGAAATTTTAGTAATTACTTTCACTCACCGGACTTATTGTCTGACCCACTCCTCTATTTCTCCCCTTTTCCCCCCATAGGCCACCAGAGTTGAGGATAGTTGATTCTGGTCGCTTAGAGATTCATTCTTGGAGTTTTCTCATTTTAGACGTATTCTTCTACTTTTCATATTTTTCATTTTACTTATGATGGATTGGCACTTGTGAGAGGGATTATTATTATTGTTGTTACTTTATACTCTGATTATGTGAGATCAAGATGTATTTTCATGGGACATGAGATATTTTGATTTTTTGCGACATGTTATATTTTTATGACTCATTTTGAAGTGAAATTTAATTACAAGTTATTATTTAAATGTTTCCGTTGTTTTTACTTATTTGTCTTGTGAATCTTAGTTTCTGTGATGCTTTAGCCATACTTATAACGCACCACATTCTTTGGTGTGCCCCTTTTGGGTATATTAAAAGGTGTGGGGTGTTTCACTTGGCATTAGAGCCTAAGGTTATAGGATTGCTAAAAACTTTTTTTGAAAGTAAAGTATTTTCCGAAGATAACATATCTTCAAACTCAGAAAGAAACTCTTATTATAGAAATATTTTTCAAGTATAAAAGAGTTTTTATAAAAATCCTGTCAAAGTCCAATTTAACTTCCTTTCGATTCTTTCGAGTCCAAATTTGGTTTTCTTTGCATAGTATGGTGGATGCCCCAAATCTTCCAGAGGGTGTCCAAGTCCTTGGCTGGTTCCGTAGATACCTCCAAGATACGGTACAGGAGGTGCAAGGGCAAGCACCCAATACAACACCGGTGGGTGGAGGTCCAGTTAATCCACTTGCAGAAGTCAATTTTTTTAAGCTATGCAAGGACTTCGCTAGTCTAGAGGCGGGATGTTTTCTGGCATGGAGGATTTCGTAGAGGCATGAACTTGGTTGAGGAATACAGAGTAGATATTTGGGCTGTTTGGATTGAAGGACTAGTAGAGAGTTCAGCTTGCATCTTGGCAGTTAAAGGAAGATGCTTCTTACTGGTAGGAGATTGTAGAAATGGAGGGTAGAGACATTGGTTGGTTAGGATTTCGGGAATGGTTTGAGAGAAAGTTCTTGTCGCTAGCCGAGGAAAGCATGTAGTTGGAGAAGTTCGGTAGTCTAAAGCAAGAGAGTCATTCGGTGAAAGAGTATATAAATCAGTTTAATGAGTTATCGCGCTTTGGAATGGAGCTTGTTAATACACCGCATAAGAAGGCCACCAAGTCTGCTAAGGGTTTGAACCAGCCCCTCCAAGGGTTGGCAGTGACATATTTACCTATAAGAGCGACATATGAATCACTTGTGGAAATGGCTCTCATATCTGACGTTGCTAAGAAAGAAGAGGTTAAGGAGGTTCCTAAATCAGAAAACTCTAAGAAGCAGTGATGGAAGAATAAGAAGGGCAAGGATAAGAAGAAAGGAGGAGGACCTCAAAAGGGACAGATCAAAAAAGGCGAGAAATGTCATAGTTGTGGATTGGTTGTGCATTTCACAAAGGACTGTAAGAAGGACACGATGAAGGGGAGGTGTTACAACTGTGGGCAGCCTGGACACCTTAGTAGAGCTTGTCCTTAGAAGATAGGGCAGAGAGTAGGTGCACCTATGGTGCAAGTACAGGCTTTAGATGCAGCACCTTCTAGTTGTGGACCGAATCAAGGTAGGAAAGTCTCTGTAGAAGGTTAGATCTCTATTTCATATTTTACTATACGGACTCTTTTTAACTCCAGACACTACAAGAAAATAATTTATTAATGGCAAACAACGATTGCATCAAAACGTATCTTGCTATCGTTAACTATTTAGTAGCCATTTAGACTAAAAATACAGCTCATGTCACGCTATTATTAATAAAAATAAAAAGTTGGCGGTAATTTTTTGCTTTCCCTCTTTTTTTTCCTTTTCCCACGTATCCCTCCTTCCACCCTTCATTTCCAAAATCCCTAATTTATCATGTTCACTCTAAAATCCATTAGCTTCAGCAAGATGCCAGTCTCTTCTCACATCCGGCATGCTTTTCGATTGGTATTTACGAGGTACGGGGATCGATACCCCGCATCTCCATCATTTTCCCTCTGTCGTTCTCCGACGCCATGATCTTTTATACGAAGATAAATAAACACGGCTTCTTATTTCCTTTTCTCACTTCTCCGGTCAACTGATTTATCAATCCAGGTAACTGCTTGTCGTCTCTTAAATTTGTATTCTCTAATCAATTCAGAGTAGGAATCGTTTAGATTTCTTACACTGCATTCTTATGTATAGATTAAGGGTTAAATAATGATCATTAAAGCGAATTGCATGATTACATTTGGATTTTATTATTGGTTATTGATAGACACTTGAAGTTGTTTGAAGAAAACCGATCCTTTATTGTTTCATATTGACTGTTAATTTTAGGTTTTTCTTATGCCATACTCTGTGTTTGCTGCCAATGATTTTTTCATTGGGTCTTGTGAAATGATTTGTAGAAATAGTGTAAAATCTATAGTTTCGATGAATATCAAAATGATACATGCGTATTGGTATTAAAATAATAGTTTGCGACATTTGATGTAAATTAAGTCAGGGCGTAGATTTTAGCTTTGCGCTAAACTGATGAAAAATATCCTTACCTTCCTTTCTTTCAAGAATAGTTATGCGAGTACATGACAATAGAAACAGTATATTAGTTTTTTTTCATTGGGATTGCTTTGACTGACTTCTTAGTTGAGAATTTTTGTGGGTTCTTCCAAATGTGGATGTCGAATTTCTCAATTCCGTACAGTTGCATGACCAAATAACTTCAAATTGATGAGAGACTGCAAGCATGACTGGCTCAGTGCATGACCAAATAACCCTGATTTCGTGCAATACAAATAAATTTTAATACAATATAAGCTAATTCAGTACAAGCCTAATGATACTAACATATTATGAAGTGTGGTGTTACCTGTGGGTTGGCATATTTGTCTGGACACACATTATGAAGATGAAAATTGTGTTTTCCCGCTTCTTCTATGTGTCATTTCAATAAGAACCCATTGTAGAGTTTCACTGTACATGGTTCACTATATGGGTTCTTAGATACATTTCTGTCATGTAGATGATACAGTTTGATGCCTGAAAACTTTTAATAGAAAGGAAAGTAAAGTTTGAGATTCATTTATGCAAAGAAAATGTAAACGAATTCAGATGTCATACATGTACAATGCAGTCATTTATGTAAAGAAAAAGTAAAGTTTTTAGGCGAATGAGTCTTGGTATCCTTAGTACATGCAGTCACTATCTGGGTTCTCGACTTCTCTTGATGCAACCGTTGTTATACTGATTTCTTTCTCTATAGAACTTTGGGTGCACTGTTAACTATTTGCAATCAAGTTGTTTACATAACAGATTTTTATGATGTGTATAATAGACGCGGCTTGGTTGCCTTGTGCCTATTAGAGATTGTTTGATTAATGAGATTAGTGAACCATTTTATTAGGTTTTCATGCTCCAGGCTTGAAATGTAAAGCATCAAAAATTCAAGTGTTTACATTGTTTGTAACTTTGATTCTGGGACAGGTATGTTATTGGTCATCTATATTCTGGGACAGGTTTGTAACTTTGATTCTGGGTCAAGTTTCTTACTGTCAATTATTACTTCTGATGCATAGGGCAATATGACTACCTTTGCTGAAAGATGAGGATGAGGTTAAAGAGGCAAGATGATGTGTATAACTTAGATGGAAGGTGCTTAAAGTACATACGTGCAGTAATAAGCATTCCACAAGGAATTAGCAGCAGCAGCAGCCTCCAATGCCAGCTGTTAGTTTCAATTTTTTATGCTCTTGGATTTTGGTGACAGATGTTGAGACAAATAAGCCTAGGGGATATGCCTTTATTTAGTATGTGTATTTATTTAGTACATGTATACAAGAGACAGATGCTTCAATCATCAGTTTTTTGAACGTACATGCTATATCTACTCCATTTAAAAGAAAGCGCTCATAATTTTTTCTACATGATGCAGCTGCCTATAAACAAGCTAATGGAGGAAGCTAGATAATAGAAGAGTTCTTGTTGGCGTCGAGCATGGTAGAACTATCCTTAACTGGAGACCTCGATGACTGGGTGGTAGATTAGGTTCTACTAGGATTGGTGGTGATGACATTAACCAAAGGATATCTTGAAGGTAATTATTACTTTTCTTATGTAACTATGTATTATATAATTATCTTTTCAGTGTATGTATGTCTTCTTTGAAGCATGTATACCATGCCTACTTTCCATCACCTGCCTGTTCGAATTTTTTCCATTACACGTGGGTTTTCTATGAAAAAATTCCTCAAATCTCCCTTTATATGTTTAATCATCTCCTTCCCCTCTTTTAAACTATATGACCGAACAGCCGGTTTTGAGGAATTTCCCTTTATATATTCTATAAAAATAACTAAATTTTGAGGAATTTCAAATCTCCCTTTATATGTTCTATAAAAAATTTCTTGAATTTGTTCCCTCTCCAGTCATATGATGTATTGAACAACAAGTTATACCTTTCCCTATCCCCTCCTACATACACCAGTTCACATAATCTAGACACGATGGTTAGCGACAGTTTTCGTATCCAAATCATACAGTAGTCTTCTGCTTGCAACTTGTTCGCCCGTAAACAAATACATGGATCTTTTATCCTGGTTACAAAATAAAATGATGAATTATCCTTTGAAATTATCCTGTCACATGTGAGATCCATATGGATTGTTGGCTCCATACATAATTTTCCCACTTGAATGTAGAATATGACTAACTTATTATTAGTATGCATGTCAAGAGCAATTATCTATGCATGTTTTGTTACATTAACATTTGTTGATTATGAAGCAACGTCATATGTTGTTAGAACAGCTACATCTACGCACACTCCCTAACTTAACCACATATAACACAAATGTTGAGAGTGTTTCTTTCTGTTTCAGAAGGAAGAGATGATTCACTTCCCGATTAAATCTCCTCTCTATCTTGTGAAAGATACCTTTTCAACTGCGAAATTACTGTGTTTTCATATTTGAACTTATAGGAAATAACTCTAGAAATGATAACTTTAATTTTATTATCTTGTTCTGCATGTAATAGCTTGTTGAAAGAATCAGGGAAATTTTAATTAATTAACCCACTTTGGATCAACTTTAAGAAAAGTAAGCAAATTACCTTATAAACTGACTAATCTTGTGTATATAAACAAAAATTTCCATTAATACAGAAATAGTTACCAAATTCCTAGTTTATATCATATGATTTTGTTATCAGTATCTAGCTGGGCCATTTTACCCAGTTTGCATTCATGCTAACATGGTAAAGGAAGGCAGGTAACTAACTTAACATTCACACCGTTGATCATATACTTTCACCAGGTTAAATTCTTCCAAAATCATTTCCATAAAATAAAAAATCGTGTGATGAAATCATAATTATACCTTTTAACATTTATAGAAATAGGTCGATACCTACAAGTTTCCGATTTGCTTGTGCTGGCATGTTCACTCCCAGTTGCACCGGCACCGCGCTGCCAATTCATCATCAAATTCCGCATCGGCATCGGCTGTAGCTGAGTGCGTTCAACATTTCATTACGACAATGAATATTTTGAGATTTAACATGGTGGCTGTGGATCAGGTGCATCGTTGCTTTCCGACCCGAGTGCATCCATGTTGAAACTTGGTGGAAATATCCTGCCTCCTGACTTTGAAGGGAAAGTGAAAGTGTGGGAGTGGCTTGATAGGTTGAGCAAGATGGGTGTATCGAACGAATTAACAGAGCAACAGTGTAGGCAGCTACAACTGGCCGAAGGTCGCCTGTGTTCAAATAGTTATTCCCTCAGCGAGGTTACTTTTGCTTAACCTTTCTACTTTAGTGTCAGTTCACTAGTTAATAGCTTACATATGTTGTTGTATAATAGTATGTATAGGAGCCCAATATTAATATAGGGGGATAAAACCATATATAGTGTTAAAATGTTACTTTCTGTCACTTTCCTCAAGTTTATAGTATTTTCTGTCTTTCTTGGCCTGCCCATCATTTCAGTATTTGATTGCACATACATACTTATGCATGTACATACTTTTTTATGTTAATATCTTGGAGTATATGTATTCATATGTGGGACAACTACACTTTTGTTACTGCTAGTATTAGATATTGTTGAACAGGAGTCACACGTTACAGTGAATGCTGCCGACTTCATGATAATAACATCGCATAAAAATTAAATTTAAACTATTTGTTGCTTATAACGCAAGTAATTTTAATCGACTAAATAACTATTTATGTAGTCTAATTTCAATTCTCCTATTTACGTAGTCTAATTTCAATTACAATATGAGATGCCCATCTTTACTAATTATTCCCTTTACTTTGCTATATAGGTACACAAAACATTCCTTTACTACATGGAAGATTGCTAGCTAAAGTTGTTAAAGGTATGTTTTTATGCATTTGAATGTGTGCTATTATAAAGTATATTTTGTTATATATGATATAAATCGGATCTTGTTTTGATCACGTAAATGTATATCGAATTAGGGTGTGCAGGAAAGCACTAACCGCGCAAAGGAGGTGCCATCGAGAATTTATGAAACTCGATAAGTTTATTTATAATATATTAAATTAATATCTAAATATTAATAAAATTTTATAAAATTCAAACATATTTATGGAAATTAACTAAGTATAAAAATTTAACTAAATTTTATAAAAATCAACAAAGTTTATAAGAATTAACTAAGTTAACCAAGTTTTATAAAAATTAAATAATTTTCTAAAAATTAACTAAGTTTTATAATATATTAAATTAATATCTAAATATTAATAAAAATTTATAAAATTTTTTTAATATTTATGAAAATTAACTAAGTATAAAAATTTAACTAAGATAACTAAGTTATATAAAAAAATAATTAAAATTAAAATAATTTACTTAATTTATAAAAATTAACTATTTTTTACTAAAGTTAACTACTTTATCAAGTTTTATACAAATTTAAATAGATTAACTAAAAGTTTATAAAAATTAACTAGGTTATATAAAAATTGACTAAAATTATTTAACCAATTTGTAAACCAAGTCTTATAAATATTCAACTGAGTTATTAAGTGAGTTTAATAAAAATTAATTAAAGGATATAATAATTAACCAAGTTGTATAAAAATTAACTAAGTTAATTGAGTTTTATAAAAATAAACAATTTTTTTAATTAAATTAACTAAGTTTTATAAAAATTAACTAAATTTAGAAGAATAATATAATATAATAAAATAATGTAATAATATTGATATAACAACAACAACAAAAAATTAACTAAGTTTAAAATAAGTAACTAAGTTAATTAAGTTTTATAATAATGAAATAAGCCAACTGTTTTTTAAAATTAAATATGTTTATAAAATTTAATTAAGTTTTAAAAATTAATAAGTTTATAACAATATACATACAAATATTGAATAAAGTATTTTAAACAAAATTTACATCCATTTCAGAAAATTCCATATGTTGTTGATATTGTTTCATATGATTATATAAACTAACTAAATTTTATAAAATTAACTAAAGTTTGTAAAAATCAATTTAATTTTATAAAAATAACTAAGTTAATCAAGTTTTATATAAATTAATTAAGTTCCATATAAATCAATTAAATTTATATAATTAAGTTTCACACACACATATGTATGCATGTATAGTTATAATTGCTAATTGTTGAATTTCTTTTTCATAGGTAATTACCCATCTATGGTGTATACAAATGGCAACATGGTGTTGTATATTAGCGCTTTGAAGTTCTTTTGAAGCAACAACTTCTTTGGTTTGTACATTTAATCATCATGTGTAGTACGATCTTTTTATCATTTGTATTATTTATACTTCTAATGTAATGTTCATTAAATATTACGATATGTTATGCATCATTCTATGTGAATGTTGAATGGTTAATTATTTTTCGTCTAATGTGATGTATATGATTGTGTGAAATGATACATTGTGTTTATGTAAATTTATCGATTGTAATGGGATAATGGATATATACGTATTGCAAAAATGATTTTTAAAACTTTGTTAAGAACACCATTAATAAGACTTTTTATTTCATGTTTAAAATACTATAAAAAACATGTTTTTTATAGCGTTTCTTCTGTTGCAATAATAGGTCATTGATTTATTACAATACGTTGATTTGCAACGTTTATAAAAACGCTGTAAAAGCCTTTTATAGCATACTATGAATGCCATTAATAAGATTTTTTATAGCATGTAAAAAACGCTATAAAAAACATGTTTTTTATAGCGTTTCTTCTATTGCAATAATAGGTCACTGATTTATTACAACATGTTGATATACAACGTTTATAAAAACGCTATAAAAGCCTTTTATAGCGTTTTTTAAACGCTATTAAAGGGTATTTTTGTTGTAGTGAGAGCATCGCATTCTTTCATTTTTAGTTCCTTGGTTGATTATTTGCACTTAAATATTTCTCTAGTTGTAGACCCTGTAGTTGTTTCAAACCTTGTAGGAGGATGACACATTTATCCATGATTTGTAGGGGTTTGAAAATTTTTATACTATGCGTAGAGTTTGATTGTGACGCATATGTACTAGAATTTTCGAGACATGGGATGATTTTGTGGATGGACCGGTTATCCACTTATGGTGCAATATTGGACTACGAGAGGAGAGTCGTTAGACTGGAGACATGTAGCGGACATACTTCCGAGGTTTCTTGCGACCCACATGGGTCAATCATGTTGAGCCTCCTTTATTCCCATGGTTCATCACCAGGAGATTTAGATTTAATTCCAGTTGTTAGAGATTTCCCAGACGTTTTTGAGAAGGTTAGGGAACTATCCCTTAAGAGAGAGATCGACTTTAGGATCTATCTAAATGACAATGCTAAGCCAGTGGCATTGCCCGTAAGACATATGGCTCCAAGGGAGAGGAAGGAGTTAAGTAAGCAGATTGGTGAGCTATTTGAGAAAGGCTTCATCAGACAGAGCATATCTAAGTGAGGAGCGCCAGTTGTCTTCGCTACAAAGGCAGATGGTTCCCTTCGACTTTGCGTAGACAATAGAGAGTTGAATAAGCTCACGAAGAAGAATCGTCACCCAATTCCTAGGATAGACGATCTTTTCGATCAGTTAGTTAGCTTTTCAGTATTTCTCTTCTTAACTTAGCCATTGGATTTCATCAGCTTAGGGTCACTAACGATAGCATCGACAAAACAACATTTAGGGAACTTGATGGATTTTTGAGTAGTTGGTTATGCCATTTGTGATGACCAATGCCTCAACCTGTTTTGTAGATTTGACGAGCCATGTTTTTAAAGATGTCCTAAATAAGTTCGTTGTATTATTTGTGACGACATTAGTATATTATATTGGACTTGGAACATTTTCTATTATGTTCAGAATAGGGGTTCAACATTATAAACGCCTAGCGGCACGTCTCGATCGGAGTTCGAGATCGTAAGTTGCATAATTCGAGACTATTTGAATTTAAATTTAAAATTTAAAAATAAATGATAAGTAATAAAATTTCATTTTTGGCAAGCAAACACGTTGAGAAATATTTAGCACGTGTCATTCTTCGTGTTACATGCGTTGCTTTTAAAAATAAAGTAAAAAAAACTTTTGGGTTATCTCGTTCAAAACAAAGCCGAACAAATAAAAAATAAAAACGAAAGAAAATTTTTATTTTCTCGTTCAAATCAAAATTCCCCTGCCGAAAATAAAAACGAAACATGGCTGCTTTCTCATAGTCGAATCCAATTCCCAAATCGAATCTAATCCAACCTAGTGCTCGCGACTAGAAGGAGAGGCATCGGCGAGCGCGACAACTACGAAGTTGCTATTGGGTCGCCGTGAGTTCGAGAGGGAAGAAAATCGCCGACGGTAGAGTTGTGGGCGGCTTCGTTGACTTCGCGAGTTAGGTGCCGCGTTCGAACTTGGATGGGCATGCGTGATTGGGAAAGACGTGGCGATCTGGAGGATTCATCGACAAAGTATGGGCGCGCGTGCGAGCTCGAGTTGCGAGTGGCGGTAGTGATGCGATTGGCGAAGTCGAGAAAGGAAGCTTGGCGTCAGCAAGCGCGAGTTAGGGCTTGGGCCTGCGATGGTGCTCGAGCAGTGCCTCGCGTTGGATAGTGATGAGGTAGCTCGCGCATGGTTGGTTTCCTGCGCGTTCATCTGTTTCCGATGATGATTTCGGTTCTGAACAAGCTTGGTGATTTGGTTCGTGTATGCATGTCGCATAGGGTCTGGAATTAAGCAGTGAGGTATTTAACTTTTAAAATTTTCAATTGGATTGAATCTGGAAATAAATATATGTATATTTTCTTTTACAATAAATAGATATATATATATATATACACACACATCCTGTAATAAAATAGTCTGGTCAGAAAAGAAAATAAATTTTGCTTTACACACACATGTTTATTAATTGAATGTGTATACATATAGAAAATTTATTTATTTATGGTGATTGAAAAAAAATATAGGGATTTTAAATGATTGAAGAATTTATATAAAATCAAATTTTGAAATTTTGAATTTAAAAACATTGGTTAATTAAATTTCTCCAGTAGGAATTTATTGTTCGAATTTATTTCAAATATTAATAAAATCATGTAATTATTTATACAAGGTCTAATATAGTGAAGAAAATCAAACTGGAATGGAAATGGATTGGATTTGATTGCAAAATAAAAGCAAAGGTGAGATCTTCTCACTCAACCAAATTTTCTGATTTAAATTTTAATAGTTAAATTTTAAATTGAATGATTGTGTGCTTAGATAATTAATTTATTATTGGTTATATTAGTTTAGACCCTATGCGCCGCATGATAGCGGAGGCTATTATATTAAACCCATATACCGCGATATTCCACCTCGAAGTGGAATTGGTATTATATATGTATTTGGAGTTGTTGATTTCCCGCATTATATAGTGGATGAGACCCTATTGCACCGCATAATAGCGGATGATAATTTTATAAATCCCATATACCGGGATATTCCACCTCGAAGTGGAATTGGTATTTAATTGTTGTTCTAAAGTCTGTGGATGCAGGGAAACAGGTTGGAGGAATCCAACTGGATTCCTTAAATATTTAATTTGTTTCGTATGTTATGTTATGATTAATTATAACCTGTGTATGATTATTTGTGACTGAAACCGTTGAAGGCTGTAATTTAGCCGAATATATTGTTGGTATTGTAGGATACCAGAAATAAATAAAATTTTGATTTTGAAATTTGGGTAGAAAATTTATAATAAATTCATTCAAAGGAATCGAGTGAATTTAAAAAAAGGAAATTGAAATAGATAAAGTTTTATCTTTGAAAACTTATTGAATAAATTCCGAAAATATGGGAAAATATTTTAACAAAGGATTTCGAGTAATGTTGTTTAATAGTTGAAGGATTTATTTAAGATACGTATTTTAAATAATTGAAAGAGATAAATAAATTTATTTCAAAAGGAAATAAATTTAGAAATTAAATTTTGAATTAAATTTAGAGTTGAAATTAATTTTAGAAATCGATTCGGGAATTAATTTGGAGTTAGAATAAATCTTAGGAATCGATTTGGAAATTTGGTTAGGAGTTTTGGAAATAAATTGAAAAATCAATTTGAAATTGATTTGATATTGGAAAATTAATTTGGGAAATCAAATTGGAATTTAATTTTTTGTTTGAAATAAACTGGAAATCAATTTGGGATTTAATTAGGTTTGAAGATGATATTTGGGAATCGATTTAAAATTCATATATCTGTTGATATTTGAAAATGTAAATTCACAACGGAAATTTGTAAAGAAAAGGGAAATTGTTTAAAAATAAATATTGGTTTATTTTTAAAGTGTGGAAAGAAATTTACAAATTGGAATGTAAATTAAAATAAATCAAGAAGATATATTAATTTATTGGAATGGTCCATTTTGTAATGGAAAAAGAATTCTTTCCTGGAAAGCCGAGTATATTTTTAAAATAGATTTTGAATAAAATTTAAAAGTTTAGATTTGGTTTTAAAATAATACTGTTGAGGGAATTAGTTTTGAAAATTGTTTTTAAATCTTTAAAGTAAATTTTTTATTAAATTAATTATATAAGGGATCATTTTAAAGATTAAATAGATATTTGATTTAGAAAATAATTATTTAAATATTTATACTCTATCTACTAATTTTATTTTAAAATTAGTTTGGACTTGAAGTCTTATATGTGATAATTAGTCTAATGATTTCATAACCAATATTTAAGTAAGTATTTAAAATGGTTTTATTTTAAATATTCCAAGAATATTTTAGATAAGTGATTTGAATTATTTTAACTAGGTAGAGTTTCAGTGGAAATGAATAAATATTTGGAAATATATTTCCGTGTAAGGAAAAATTGATTTGAAATTTATTTTCAAAGGATTGAAGTGTGAATTTGTTTTCAAAATGTTGAAAAGTGAAATTTTATCTTCCGAAGATATATTGAAAATAATAATAATTGGGGGAAAATTATTTGAAATCCAGCAACTGTTGTGAGTTATTGATTGATAGTTAAACAACCGACTATCAATATTGGCTTTTAATCGGCAATTGAATTTCGATGCGACCGGGAGTCGAATTCCAAATGGAAATTCGAAAACCACATCGAACCCTTATGATTCTGACGGATCTTTTAGTTAAAAGATCAAAGTGAATTTGTTGTGATTTGTTTGAAAATGAATGAACACTTATTTAAAAAAATAAGTGCTCGTTATTCGGATTAGCCGGGAGAGGACCTTGTCTCGTAGAACCCATTCCGAATAACGATACGACGAAATGGGTTGCATTTGAAGATGGTGTTGAAGATCGGGTATTTTCGAAAGCGAAAGGATACCTGTCGAATGTCTCTGCACCGGGCTGCTCCGGTGTAGAGATTTTATCACCCTTTGTGATGGGGTTTCCGGACGTGATCAGTGAATATCCGGATTTGCAAGGGCTTCTTTTGAAGTTCCTTCGGTTCGTTCGATCCCGGAACGGACTTGTATGGATGTGTGTCTAACGTTACACTTTGAGATGTAAAGCTGGTTTCTATCAAATTCATTTCTATTGGTGGCAGAGAAATTATTCTCTTAGCTTAACACCCTTCTCTGAGACGTACGAGCTCAGAGGTTATGTAGTTGATGGTTACTAGTGATACATTCCCAATTTGGTAATGTGGCATACGAAGTGCTGCTGATCATTTGTTGATCGAAGCATGGCTTTTGTGAAAAGCGTAGCTTTGTGGACGAGACTTCGTCGGACCTCACACCCTAGAATGGTCGAAACAGGAAGAATGCAACAAGGTTATATGGGGTAGCGCCCCTTAGGGTATGTACATTTCCTTCTGGATAGAAGTGGTGTCATGGTATGGAGCCCAGATACTTAACTTATATGGATATCGCAAATATATATTACTTTGTGGTTGTTGCTGCTGAGGATCCTTGGATAAAGGTTGCTTACAACCGAGGGATGGCATACTTGTGTAGTAGTTACCTATTTTTGCAGAGGTAACCCGGCTTTGTGTTGGCAGAGATCCGGTTAGGTTCTCGGGGCGTCCCTCCAGAGGCATACCCATGTGGCCCAGGAAGTTCCTTAGCCTGACCATTTATTGGAAATCCAAAGAAACAATACGCGTCTTGTACGGTTTTAGTTGTATAACCTGGCATGGAATGTGGCGGAAATCTGCTATTGAACATGGTAGCTATAGTAGCCATAAGAGTGGAATGCCTGTACTGGCTAAGATTAATATTATACTTTCGAAATGTTTTCCACACTATGCACTAATAATAATAATATCAAAGGATTTTGCATATTAAGCATGTTTGACCATCGTAAGAAGAAATCTCCTCCAATTCTGCGTTTGCATTGTGTGTGTGGCGGGAGTCCTTATGGTAGTTTCATTTTCCTAAAAGCATTACGGATTTCTTTTAAATTCCTTTGTTGTCCTTTTGTTAAAGAATAACTGTTTTTAAGATCTCACACCAGTCCCATGACTGACCTGGAGTTTATTGTTCCCTTTCTAAACTCTGGGTGCCGATAATTTTCCACACGGGCAGCCTAGAGTCAGGTTATCAGTTATTCAGGAGCGAAGTTAAAAGAGAGTTGCTGTGGTGATCAGGAGTTGAAGCTGGATGGCGAGATGTATCTTTACTATGTAGTGTCTGTTGCGTATGGTTGGTGCAAATTAGTTTTCATATTGTCAAGTTATAATAACTATCAGTGATGTATGATGTCGTTGTAAACTCTGATGTTGTATTGTATTAACTGAGACGATTCTTTGTTTTAAAAGATTATCCATTTATCTATTATATTTGCACCGCTGCGAAATATGAGATTCTGTTATTGTTTCTGTTCTTCTTCTATCTTCTTCTTCTTTAAACCCTAATGGTTTGGTCTTTGGCATTCGATTGTGCGACATTTGATACCGTGGAAGTATAAATGTCGACTTTCGGGCGTCGTAAAATCGGGTCGTTACAAATTTGGTATCAAAGCATTTGGTTTAGCGATAACCTTGGCTCTGTTGGGTGTTACTCATTAGAGATAGAGTCAGTAGTACTCTAGAATGAGTTTAAGAGCAATAATAGATATGAGCGCGTATTTGTTAGTGAATATAAAAATTGTTTTATATTGTGATGATTGGTTTGTTGAGTGGTATATGGATTCTGGTCGGTATAGTCTATACAACTCTATCGATAGGGATTTCTAAACGCTCGTACAGAACAATTCATCACAATATTGTTTTAAAAGTAGGGTAAATGAAATAACTTTACCCAAAACTATTTTGTATGTAAAAAGAATAATTTTCCATAAATTATTATAGTATATGAATGCTTGTTTGTTAGGAAGTGATAATATTAAATTGTTATCATCAAAGTTGAATAAGAAATTGAAATCATAATCAAAAGTTGAGAAATAAAATCCATATACAAATGAAAATTGAGAATGTAAATTATAAATGTGAATTATAATTAGAAATAGAATTCCAGAGTAGTTTTTGGAAATGTTTTTGAAAGGATTTGAAAATTTTGAAAATTGGAAAATATTAAATTCCTTTTGAGTTTGCAAAATGGTTTTCAAGGGTTTGGAAAAATGTTTTGAAGGGATGAAAGCTCTAAACTCTTTTCGGTCGCTGGAAAATAACTTCGGTGATGACTGCAGCATCATCAATGTTCATTTTCTGGTTTCCAAGAGAGGAATTGCTACCAAATTATTTTAAATGAAAGTTGTTTGCAAAACTAGTTTGGATTTTTGGAAATTCAAAAGATAATTTGAATTGATTTCAAAAATGAATTTTGAAAGGTTGAAAAGATTCTGGTATACTATATAAAATATTTATGGAATATCATTAAGTTGATAACTTGTAAAGTTTGAAGTTGTTAAAATAAAAATCTAACATAAAGAGAAGCTAGATAAAGGTATATGTGGAAACAAAATAAGTTGGAAGGAAAAATTTAAATCAAGTGGAATTGAAAATGAAAATTTAATAAAAGAATTAAGATTAAAAAAATTAAGTCAAATAAAATGATGATATGGATTCAAAATGAAATTGAAATTGAAGATTTGAGTTAATTTGTATGAAGGCAAATTTGAGAAGTCTTATAGACTAAATGTTTGGGAATGAACAAAGGAATAAAAAACTAGAATTGAAATTGAATATTGAAAATCAATTTGAATTGTGTGAAATAAAATGAAGTTGTAAAATTAGTTCGAGATGAACTAAAGATAATAAGGGTAAAAAAAATGGGTTGTGATGAAATGAATTAGAACCTGTAATGAATTAGTAAATGAAACTAATTTAAAATAGCAAGATGAATTAGTTGTGAACGAAAGATAATTGATAAAATTCAATACCCATAAGATAAGTTGAATCCAAGTAAATTGAAACTGTAAATTGAATTCAAATGAAATTGAAAATGTAAGATTGAATGAAAATGGATATATAACTTCAATGGTGAAATAAAAATGGTATAAGAAGTATATATTGAAAATTTTGTAAAGAAATGTGTAAAATGATATTTGAATGTTGTAATTGGATATTATGGCTAGCAGGATATACAGGTATGTTATAGGAAAAAGAAAAATTGGAATTCAGATTTTGATTCCGAAGATAACAAATTGAATTGCTCGACAAAAAGGTATGTATTTGAATTTCTATATGAAATTTGATGATCTTCTTGTCCAGCCGTTTGGTTTTTTTCTTCTCTTTTTGAAATCTGGGGGCCGTGGTGCCATTTTTGTAGTTGTACCGAGCCAGCCGCGCAAAGGAGTCGCTGGCGAAATTTTTCAAAAACTTAAGGAGTTAGAAAAATTTTGAGAAAATTTTGGAAATTTGAATTTAAATTTAAATTGTCAAAGAAACAATGTTGTTTGAAAACTATGAAAGCGTTTGAAAAGTTAGTTGAAATGATATTGACTCTTTGATAAAAAATTTTTTTGCTTTGGCAGGTTGATAAAAACTATTTGGTTTTGGAAAAAGGATAACGGGTTAAGGTCCATTCTTCTTAACTAGTAATTTCGGGACGAAATTCTTTTAAGGGGGAAGGATGTGACGACTCAGAATTTTCAACGTGTGAAATAATATTTAATTGATTTCGAATATCTGAAGTTTTAATTTAAGCTTGAGTTTCAATTTTAACTATGAATTTGGTAATTTAGTTGTTAAATTTAATTTATAGAAATTTGGGTAAAATTGTAGATCTTCAATTTTGAGCCTGTTAAAAATAATTTGATGGCTTAGAAAATTTATATTGATAATACTGAAGATGATAGAAGCTTCAGAATTGAATTTGAAACTGTTTTGTTCAGTATTGAATTTTATCGTTTAAATCGATATTTAAAAATAGCCTTCTGAGGCACAATCTCGGAATTCGATGAAACCAGTTCCATTGGATCCGTAATATTGTATTATTATCGGATTTCAATTTTCGTAGTGTTTGGAGTGATTGTTTGGCCGTATGATAAATAAACGCGTTGAAAATTAAATTGAAAATTTAATGTTTTAACTGGTTCAAAAAGTATCTTCCCCATACGATCGAATTTGGACTCGAAACCTTTTCCATCGCGTTCGGAATAGGGGTTAAACATTATAAATGCCTAGCGGCACGTCTCGATCGGAGTTCGAGATTGTAAGTTGCGTAATTCGAGACTATTTGAATTTAAATTTAAAATTTAAAAATAAATGATAAGTAATATAATTTCATTTCTGGCAAGCAAACACATTGAGAAATATTTAGCACGTGTCCTTCTTCGTGTTACACGCGTTGCTTTTAAAAATAAAGTAAAAAAAACTTTTGGGTTATCTCGTTCAAAACAAAGCCGAACAAATAAAAAATAAAAACGAAAGAAATTTTTTATTTTCTCGTTCAAATCAAAATTCCCCTGTCGAAAATCAGAACGAAACATGGCTGCTTTCTCATAGTCAAATCGAATTCCCAAATCGAATCAAATCCAACCTAGCGCTCGCGACTAGGAGGAGAGGCATCGGCGAGCACGACAACGACGAAGTTGCTGTTGGGCCGCCGTGAGTTCGAGAGGGAAGAAAATCGCCGGCAGTAAAGTTGTGGGCGGCTTCGTTGACTTCGTGAGTTAGGTTCCACGTTCGAACTTGGATGGGCATGCGCATGATTGGGAAAAGACGTGGCAATCTGGAGGATTCATCGACAAAGTATGGGCGTGCGTGCGAGCTCGAGTTGCGAGTGGCGGTGGTGATACTATTGGCGAAGTCGAGAAAGGAAGTTTGGCGTTAGCAAGCGCGATTTAGGGCTTGGGCCTGCGATGGTGCTCGAGCAGTTGCTCGCGTTGGGTAGTGATGAGGAAGCTCGCACATGGTTGGTTTCCTACGCGTTCATCTGTTTCTGATGATGATTTCGGTTATGAACTGTAGTTTGTGTATGCATGTCGCGTAGGATCTGGAATTAAGCAGTGAGGTATTTAACTTTTAAAATTTTCAACTGGATTGAATCTGGAAATAATATATGTATTCTTTTACAATAAATATGTATTTAAACATCCTGTAATAAAATAGTCTGGTCAGAAAAGAAAATAAATTTTGCTGTACACACACATGTTTATTAATTTTCTGTATGTGTATACATACAGAAAATTTATTTATTTATGATGATTGAAATATATATATATATATATATATATATATAGGGATTTTAAATGATGGAAGAATTTATATAAAATCAAATTTTGAAATTTTGAAATTAAAAACATTGGTTAATTAAATTTATCTAGTACGAATTAATTGTTCGAATTTATTTCGAATATTAATAAAATCATATAATTATTTATACAAGGTCTAATACAGTAAAGAAAATCAAACTGGAATGGAAATGGATTGGATTAGATTGCAAAATAAAAGCAAAGGTGAGATCTTCTCACTCAATCAAATTTTTTGATTTAAATTTTAATATTAAAATTTTTAAATTGAATGATTGTGTGCTTGGATAATTAATTTATATATTAGTTTAGACCCTATGCGCCACATAATAGCGGAGGTTATCATATTAAACCCATATACTGTAATATTCCACCTCGATGTGGAATTGGTATTATATATGTATTTGGAGTTATTGATTTCCCGCATTATATAGCGGATGAGACCCTATTGCGCCGCATAATAGCGGATGATATTTTTATAAATCCCATATACCACGATATTCCACCTCGAAATGGAATTGATATTTAATTGTTGTTCTAACGTCTGTGGATGCAGGGAAACAGGTTGGAGGGATCCAACTGGATTCCTCAAATATTTAATTTGTTTCGTATGTTGTGTTATGATTAATTATAATCTGTGTATAATTATTTGTGACTGAAACCGTTAAAGGCTGTAATTAAGCCGAATATATTTTTGGTATTGTAGGATACCAGAAATAAATAAAAATTTGATTTTGAAATTTGGGTAGAAAATTTATAATAAATTCACTCAAAGGAATCAGGTGAATTTTAAAAAAAGGAAATTTAAATAGATAAAGTTTTATCTTTGAAAACTTATTGAATAAATTCCAAAATATGGGAAAATATTTTAATTAAGGAATTTCGAGTAATGTTGTTTAATAGTTGAAGGATTTATTTAAGATACGTATTTTAAATAATTGAAAGAGATAAATAAATTTATTTCAAAAGGAAATAAATTTAGAAATTAAATTTGGAATTTAATTTAGAGTTGAAATTAATTTTAGAAATCGATTCGGGAATTAATTCGGAGTTAGAATAAATCTTAGGAATCGATTTGGAAATTTGTTTAGGTGTTTAGGAAATAACTTGAAAAATCAATTTGAAATTGATTTGATATTGGAAAATTAATATGGGAAATAAAATTGGAATTTGATTGAAATAAACTGGAAATCAATTTGGGATTTGATTGGGTTTGAAGATGATATTTGGGATTTGATTTAAAATTCGTATATCAGTTGATATTTGGAAATATAAATTCACAACGGGAATTTGTAAAGTAAAGGGAAATTGTTTAAAAATAAATATTGGTTTATTTTTAAAGTGTGGAAAGAAATTTACAAATTGGAATGTAAACTAAAATAAATCAAGAAGATTATTAATTTATTGGAATGGTCCATTTTGTAATGGCAAAAGAATTCTTCCCTGAAAAGCCGAGTATATTTTTAAAATAGCTTTTGAGTAAAATTTAAAAGTTTAGATTTGGTTTTAAAATAATACAGTTGAGGGAATTAGTTTTGAAAATTGTTTTTAAATCTTCAAATTAAATTTTTTTTATTAAATTAATTATATAAGCGATCATTTTAAAGAATAAATGGATATTTGATTTAGAAAATAGTTATTTAAATATTTATACTCTATCTACTAATTTTATTTTAAATTTAGTTTGGACTTGAAGTCTTATATGTGATAATTAGTCTAATGATTTCATAACCAATATTTAAGTAAGTATTTAAAACGGTTTTATTTTAAATATTCCAAGAATATTTTGGATAAGTGATTTGAATTATTTTAACTAGGCAGAGTTTTAGTGGAACTGAATAAATATTTGGAAATATATTTCCGTCTAAGGAAAAATTGATTTAAAATTGATTTTCATAGGGTTGAAGTATGAATTTGTTTTCAAAATGTTGAAAAGTGAAATTTTACCTTGCGAAGATATATTGAAAATAATAATAATTGGGGGAAAATTATTTGAATCCAGCAACTGTTGTGAGTTATTGATTGATAGTTAAATAACCGACTATCAATATTGGCCTTTAATCGGCAATTGAATTTCGATGCGACCGGGAGTCCAATTCCAAATGGATATTCGAAAAACACATCGAACCCTTGTGATTGTGATGGATCTTTTATTTAAAAGATCAAAGTGAAATTTGTTGTGATTTGTTTGAAACTGAATGAACACTTATTTTTAAAAACAAGCGCTCGTTATTTGGATTAGCAAAGAGAGGACCTTGTGTCATAGAACCCATTCCGAATAACGATACGACGAAATGGGATTGCATTTGAAGATGGTGTTGAAGACCGGGTATTTTCAAAAGCGAAACGATACCTGTCGAATGTCTCTGCACCGGGTTGCCCCGGTATAGAGATTTTATCACCCTTTGTGATGGGAATTCCGGACGTTATTAGTGAATATCCGGATTTGCAAGGGCTTCTTTGGAAGTGCCTTCGGTTCCGTTCGATCCCGGAACGGACTTGTATGAATGTGTGTCCGACGTTACACTTTGAGATATAAAGCTGGTTTCTATCAAATACATTTATGTTGGTGGTGGAGAAATTATTCTCTTAGCTTAACACCCTTCGTTGAGACGTACGAGTTCAGAGGTTATGTAGTTGATGGTTACTAGTGATACATTCCCAATTTGGTAATGTGGCATACGAAGTGCTTCTGATCATTTGTTGATCGAAGCATGGCTTTTGTGAAAAGCATAGCTTTGTGGACGAGACTACGTCGGACCTCACACCCTGGAATTGTCAAAACAGGAAGAATGCAGCAAGGTTATAGAGGGTAGCGCCCCTTAGGTTATGTACATTTCCTTCTAGATAGAAGTGGTATCATGGTATGGTACTTAACTTATGTGGATATCGCAAATATATATTACTTTTTGATTGTTGTTGTTGAGGATCCTCGGATAAAGGTTGTTTACAACTGGGGGATGGCATACTCGTGTAGTAGTTACCTATTTTTGCAGAGGTAACCCGGCCTTGTGTTGGTAGAGATCCGAATAGGTTCTCGGGGCGTCTCTCTAGAGGCGTACCCATGTGGCCCAGGAAGTTCCTTAGCCTGACCATTTGTTGGAAATCCAAAGAAACAATACGCGCCTTGTACGGTTTTAGTTGTATAACCTGCTATGGAATGTTAACCTGCTATTGAACATATTAGCTATAGTAGGCATAAGTGCGGAATGCCTATGCTGGCTAATATTATACTTTCGAAATGTTTTCCTCGCTATGCACTAATAATAATAATATCAAAGGATTTTGCGTATTAAGCATGTTTGACTATTATAAGGAGAAATCTCGTCTAATTCCGCGTTTGCATTGTGTGTGTGGCGGGAGGCCTTATGGCATTTTCATTTTCCTAAAAGCATTACGGATTTCTTTTAAATTCCTTTGTTTTCCTTTTGTTAAAGAATAATTGTTTTTAAGATCTCACACCAGTACCATGACTGACATGGAGTTTATTGTTCCCTTTCTAAACTCTGGGTGCCGATAATTTTCCACACGGGCAGCCTAGAGTCAGGTTATCAGTTATTCGGGAGCGAAGTTAGAAAAGAGTTACTGTGGTGATCAGGAGTTGAAGCTGGATGACGAGACGTATATTTATTATGTAGTGTCCATTGCGTATAGTTGGTGCAAATCAGTTTTCATATTGTCAAGTTATAATAACTGTCAGTGATGTATGATGTCGTTGTAAACTCTGATGTTGTATTGTATTAACTGAGATGATTCTTTTTTTAAATGATTATCCATTTATCTATTATATTTGCTCTGCTGCAAAATGTGAGATTCTGTTATTGTTTCTGTTCTTCTTCTATCTTCTTCTTCTTTAAACCCCAACGGTTCGGTTTTCCGGCATTCGACTGTGCGACATTTGATACCGTGGACGTATAAATGTCGACTTTCGGGCATCGTAAAATCGGTTCATTACATATAGGGACATGAAGAGAGTGTTTTATTGGAGTGACATGAAGAAGGATGTAGCGGAGTTTGTGGCTAAGTGTCTTGTGTGCCAAAGTGTTAATGCAGAGCAGTAGAGGCCTGGCGGATTGCTACAACCATTAGATGTACCCAAATGGAAGTTGGATAGTGTTTCGATGGACTTCAAACATGGTTTAAATCGATCTAGGAAGGGGAATACCGGTAGTTGAATGATTGTAGATCATTTTACTAAGAGCGCCCACTTCATTTCGGTCAAGAGTAAGAGGACAATACCTTATGTGGAATCCATATACGTTCTTGAGATAGTCCGACTTCATAGAGTTCCCTCTAGCATAGTGAGCGATAGAGACCCTATCTTTACTAGCGAGTTTTGGAGAAGCTCGCAAGAGGTTTTAGGGACATAGCTTAGATTGAGTAAGACCCATCACCCTCAAACAGATGGCCAATTAATAGAGTTCTTGAGGATTTGTTGAGGATGTGCATTCTTGATTTTGGAGGAACTTGGGAGGAGCACCTTCCTATAGTGGAATTTGTATATAATAATAGTTAGCATTGGAATGGCACATTTTGAAGCTCTTTATAGAAGACCTTGCAAGTCGCCTTCATGTTGGTTGGAGTCTATAGAAAAGTTGCTACTTGGTCCCGACATGGTTAGGGAGACTTCAGAAAAGATTAATTTGATTAGAAGAGAATGAAGACGACCCAAGATAGACAGAAATCCTATGCAGATAAGCAGAGAAATGATATTGAGTTTGAGGTAGGAGATTTGATTTTCATGAAGGCGTCTCCACTAAGGAAAGTAGTGAGGTTTGGATTAAGTGTTAAACTTGCTCCCAGATTTGTAGGACCGTTCCTCATTGTGGAAAGGGTAGGGAAGATGGTGTATCGAATAAAGCTACGTGAGAGGCTCGTGGGAGTTCATGATGTTTTTCATATTTCGCACTTGAGGAAGTGCTTACATGATTCGGCGGAGGTAGTAGAACCTAGCCTACTTGAGGAGTTTGAAGTGTAGAGAGGAGCATCGGTTCGTCGCATTCCTACCAAGATCATTGGATATGATATCAAGAATCTTAGGAATAAGGAAGTCCCATTGGTTAAGATGAAGTAGGGAGATTGAGAAAATATGTACCTCTTATCCACATCTTTTTGATGGTACGTCTTGAATTTTCTATTTCCATCTTTAGTTTTGAATATGTTCTTTCCTTTAGTATCGTTTGGGAGGGTAGATCATAGGATTTAACCTATGGATGGTAGGACTGAATGGAAACATGTTACTAGAACATGTTATGTATGATGGACGCTCGTGGTTGTAAGTGGATGCTAATGGATGCATTCACACACACACTAAGCACTATTATCTCTTAGGGATCGGCCTTACTAGGTCACTAAAGCATATGCATATGGAGACGTGTGCACTTGCATTTTTATTTCATGGTTGCTATGAATGAGTGATTATCATATGATTGTTGCATTTGGATGATGATTGTAGCACGCACATAGAACTATCAGTTATCATTAGGAAACTTGCATCCATTTAATACATGGTACAGACATGATTGCATAAAAAGGAGGTCGACTGAATCAGTAGACCGCCTAATCTTTTGCATTAGTTAGGGACATTGACACTACACTATTACATATGACATAAATTGCATTAGAAAGCTTAGGGACAATGGATGTAATGGATGATGATTGAATATTTTGTTATAAAATTGGGTGAAAATATTTATTTCATTCTTCTGTCCTTGGAAATTTCGGGGACAAAATCCTTTAAGGAGGGAGGAATGTAACAACCCAAAATTTGAGATATAATAATTAGTTAACAAATTAATTAGACAATAAAATAAGTTCGTGAAATTGTTAGAATCGAGCTATGGGAGTTGCACCTTTCGGTCTATGGCAATTTTCTAATCAATTTCCATATATAACTTATTGAAATCCGAGATAGTATGGAGAAGTTATGAGAGAAATACGAAATCAGAATAAAACGGAAAAAAAAATACAAGACCCCATAGGGGTCGACCCATGCTCTGGTCAGGTCGACCCGCCAAAACACTTGGATGTTATTTCGTCCAGGTACGAGCCGAGTAACCTATTTTGCAATTTTTGTCAAATCCGTGCGTTCTTAGTTGCATCTGATGGTTCCTAGTGAGCCTATGACGTGGTTGAACCAGATTTAATCTTCAAATCCGATGGCTTGAGATTCCTAGGTCAACTATAAATAAGATCCTAGACCTAACAATTTTTCTCACTCAGTTTTTCTCCCAATTGGGTTTATTGCCAAAGGCAGAACATTAAATAGAAAATTTTCTGGGGAGAAGATCTTTTTAGTAGAAATATTCTTCACCCTAGTAGCGGATCTAAGAAGGCCCAGGATTAGAGCTTATAACCACGTGTGTTTGTTCTGTAATCATTTTAGATTTTAAGTAATTTAAAATAATAGGGTTCTCAATAGTTGCAGTTTTTCTACAATTTTAAGATAGTTTTTATGTAAGTTTACTTACATTCTGTTTCCAAGTAAATTTCAGAAGTTCTTTTCAATCGATTTTATTCAGCTATTTGTAGTTATTTGTAGTTAATTACATTTGGTTTAAGTTAGAATTTAGCCTATAAATTTTAATTTCTTTTTATGGAGATTTAATCCCTTTTTACACAAATAGAATATTAAAAAGAGAAGAATTTGCTAATATTGATTAAAATAGAAAAACATTAAATCTACAGAAATCAGATGTAAAACGAGAAAAACTGCAATAAAATAGAGATAGAATAAAATTGGAAAATTTAAGATATCTGCAAGCATGATTATAACAAGTGATTATAACTAAAAAGAAATAATAGGGATGCTTATTTAATAGGTCGTGGATTAAGTTAATAAGCAAATATATCAGAAATAACAGAAGAGGCTTATTTTGAAACTTAGATTAAGTTAATAAGTAAATATAGTAGTAGGGTCCATACCAGCATCATTCCCTTTCAGATATACGACTGATGGTCTCACAATATTAGGTGAGGCAGAGACACACTTATGCTGATTAGGTAAATAAGTGGCCAATAGACAAAGGCTCAAATCTGGGGATTTGGGCAAAGGGCGCAAAACTAGAAGATTGTTTGTTAGGACCAATACCGACAACATTACCTTTGAGGTCTACAACTGAGGGTCTCACAACAGTTAGGCGAGGCTGGGCACGCTTATGCCGAATAAGGTAAATAAAAGGTCAAATAGGGGGGCGACATTTACTGTGTATCAGCAATGACCGAGCGTGCGACATCGATTAGGTAAATAATTTTCTACCGCGTGATATGCGCTAAATAGATGTCTTTTGCTGTGACCAACTGGATCGGTTCATAGTGGCACAACAGAGATAGAAAATGCCGATTAAAAGGTGGAATTAGGATTTCAGCCTAATCAAGTTAGCAGTTGAGATAGGATTAGAGTTTCAGCGTAATCACAGCAGTTCAAGACAAGTGCAAACAATCAAAGCAAACAGTCAAACAGTATCAGAAACAATATTTTATCCGAGTTTTATCTTTTCTTCATTTTCTTTCAAACTAGAACTATTGCTTAGTATATTATATTTATCTTGCTTATAAATGCTAGTGATTACTTTCACTCAACAGTCGTCTGACCTCCTCCTCTATTTCCCCCTTTTCCCCCAATAGGCCAGCAGAATTGAGGGTAGTTGATTCAGGTTGCTTGGAGATTCATTCCCCAGAGTTTTCTCATTTCAGATGTATTCTTCTCCTTTTCATCATTTTCATTTAATTTATGATGGATTAGCATTTGTGAGAGGGATTATTATTACTATTGTTACTTTATACTCTGATTATGTGAGACTAAGATGTATTTTCATGAGACGAGATATTTTGAGTTTTTGAGACATGTTATGTTTTTATTACTCATTTTGAAGTGAAGTTTAATTATAATGTTTCCGTTGTTTTTACTTATTTGTCTTGTGAATCTTAGTCTCTACGATGCTTTAGCTATACCTATAACGCACCACACCCTTTGTGTGCCTTTTTTGGGTATATTAAGGTGTATGGGGTGTTTCATTCAATCTCTCCACCTAATAAAATAAATATAATTTATATTTTGTAAAATAAAAGAAAATTTAGTAAAAAAATATGTTTGGAAAGTAAGGTAGTGTTTGGTTTAAAAACGAATTTTGTGTTTTCGATTTTCAATATGTATATCAAATATGAGATGAATGAAGGGTTGACAAAGGGGACGAAAGAAAGATGAAAGAGAGGATGAAGGGGGTAGAGGGACGATAGAAGAATGGGTTGTTTCATATGCTTGAGTTATTTCCCAAAACGCGGAAAATAAAAAAGTTTGTTTTCTATTTTGTGTGTTAACTTTGTTTTCTAAATTGATCATTTTCGGCAATATACATGCGTCGTGTGCAGTTTTGTGTGGATGAAAACCCAAAACTAAAAATAACAAACCAAACACTACCTCAAATGTTGATGAATTGTAAATATGAAATTACTTAATGAAAAAGTTTTATTCAATATTAATAATCATTCACTTAATTTAGATGTTGATTATTTAATGGAAATTTTAGTTTTTGAATTTAATAAATCTATAAAAATCCTATAAAATCCTAGAATTACATGAAATGATCTTTAATTGATATTTTGAAATTTTAAAGTATATTTTATGAAAATTTGAATATAATTAAAATTTTGAAAAATATACATTATGGATTCAGGATATAATAAATTAATTTGGATGCTATAAAATTATTTAAAATTAGTATATAAAAGTTATGAAATAATTGTTACCGGTAATATTTGGTTTTACATACTATCTTGGGTGTCGTTTAATGTTATTGGTGAATATTAAATTTACAAAAGGTTTGATAAATTAGTAATTAATTTGGAAAGAAAATTTTATATTTAGTTTTAATTAATTATTTAGTTTAATCCTAGAATATATTTATTATCTATTTCTAAGTATTGTTTTGTTATATAAGGCTATATGCGAGTAATTCATTATTAAATATTGATTTGTCTGTTGTTATGTATAGATTTTAATTTGAATAATCTATTTATATTACTTTTCGAATCATTCTTTCCTTACATATTGAATTGGATTATGTGAATGGTTCACCGTTGATGTTGATTTGTTTAGTGATTTTATATGATACAGTGATGACACTCTTCTATATGAATTTGTGATGATTTTTAATCTGTGTAGTGAGAAATTTGAATAAACAGAGTATAATACCGTTTGGGATGAGGCATTTGGTAATATTTTTCTGGTTATTCTTTGGACTCTTTATATAGAATATCATGCGAATTGAGTGTAATTTATGAGCATTGCATAAATGACCGAGCATCATGCGGTGGTATAGGGCACTGATGTGATAAATACTCGGTTATTCATTGTAAGTAAATGTTACTCAAGTGACAGGAACTTGGTTTATACTTACGTGGGGTGATGCTCGGTGTGGAGCAAGTTTATGCGCTTATATAGAGCAAGATTATATGCTCGAAGTAAAGCATTATGGGTGACTGAGTTGATGGTGTACCCATATGCATGTTGTATATTATGAAATTTTATAGGATATGATTAGGACTTAGTGGGTACCAGATGGATAGTGTCCACCCCGACGTCTTCATCGTGGGGTCGCACCCAGATCTATGACACTTTTTAGTTATATCAGATGCACATCATGGGATTTGAGTGAAGGGTGGTGTAACCCTTAGATAGCGTAGCCCTATCCCTTTTAGTCACGAAGGACAACGGTCTATTACCATAGTTGCATGATCCAACTCATGATTAATGCATAGCATTGTCTTGCAGCATGTTTATGGCATGTAGTGGACATAGTCATGATGCGAGGTTAGGAACTAAAGACAGTAGGAGCGGATCTGGACGGTGTAGCCCTAGGCTCCTAGAGCAGGTGGGGTAGCTGTCAGTCTCCCTTTTGGTTCTACATGGATTGATTAACAAGTATATATTATCACATACCTCACATAAGTATTAGAGTGGATCTAGTTTAGTAACCCAGGTGCTCTTGGAGATGGCGGGTAGCCATATTGTGGTTTGATTGGGTGGCACAACCCAATAATTATGAAACTATTGGGTGGTGTAATCCATATGTTATGATATGATTTCCCATCACCATTTATTTCTACATGAGAAGATGAGATTATATATAGATAGGTGACCAGAGTATAGTGGATTCTCGTATCTTTTATTCTATACGATTTTACTAATAGATCTCCTACATTTTATATTAATGATAATAGTTTATTTTTTGAGATTTGAGAGATATATTTAGGCAATTTCGTATGCGTGCCTGAATAATTATGATTTTTGGATTATAAATATGATTTATGGATAAAAATGATTCACCTATTTGATGTTGATTCTATGACTTCTGATTGATACGCTTTTATATAGGTGATAATGTCTTTAAGTGCAAATTTGAAATATTCGACATTCTGAGGTATTCTGGGATTGTTTATGGTATATTAATTATATACTCTATACATGTTTCTACATGTATATACTGACACAGTAATTATTGTCTGGAGTTACTATGATAATGTTATCGTATTATTACTCCTAGTATATACGGTGTCACCTAAAATAATAAATCCTTGATTTAGACATAGTGTGACCCATGTGTTATTCATATAATACTTGGGTCAATCTAAGACATTTTAGTTACAGGGACAGTGAGACTAGCTTTCATACTAGGCTTAGAGGAGGCCAGTAATTTAGCATCGTAGTTTATCATTTAGTATTGTATTATCTCTTGTATATATTCATGTATTGTATTTTGGATATAACTTGTATATTTAATATTATATGTTATCACTGCAATTCTGACTCTGCGTTCTCTGATATTAATTCTATATTATGTATTGTTTTATCCTAGAGGCACACATGCTTATTGCTATGTGCCTATACTATGTGCGCATTATGGAGAGTTATTTCAATGTTTGAATACGTACAAGTGTTAGCCAGAGGGAATATTAACATGTGTACCTCATATATCCTCATTCTCCATATTATTTGACAGTATTAACTAGTAATACTCAGGGATGTATGAGTATAAATATGGGATTTTACAGTTGGTATCACAGCATGTTCATAGCAATACATTATATATAAGAGATACGAGTCAAAACCTTAGATGAGAAATAAAGTCTCTATCCCTCTAGATGAGTTGGATAGTTACCCTACAATAAAGGGATAATGGGAGTTAGTGATGATTACTGGGGTAATCAAATGGTATTGTATTTGTTATTTTCTATATGTATAAGATATATTAGGTTTTAATGATTATGTTTATGAAATTCTAAAATGATTGACCTTAGGTGGCTTAGTATTGAGTTGTCATGTTTTAATTTAATTTTTATTAGAGTGCATAGTGGAAAACTAATAAATCAGTTTTCCCATTATTAATGATTGAATATCCATATGTTTTTATTAAAATTGTAAAATGGATTAATTTTGATTTTTGTTTGCTATTAATAAATGTGTGGTGTTTCTTTGAGATTATATAATGTTTACTAAAAAGGGTTATTATTTGTTATAGTATAATGTTTATTAAAATGGTATTTTGATTTAATATTGATGTTCAAAGCATGTTTGAATTTTTTTTGGTTATTATTAAGTATTCATTAGAAATAAATACTTCTGTTATACATATAGTTTTTTATTATTATATGTTTTTGGAAGAAATGTTTTAATTAGATATCTATTGAAAAGAATGCATTATTAGTTTGATGATTACTTATTGTGATGTGATATTTATTTGTAGCAAAAAATGTTATAGAATTTTTTTTAATGAGTTGTGTAAAGCTGTCCATTGAGTTTTAAAAATTCTAGTCGATGAGGGTGCATACGTATTCGATATGGATTCCTAAACCTTAGAACAAGACATTTTGACACGATGCTTTGAGAAGAGAAAAATGTTTAGAGAAAATTAAAGTATTTTGAAAGGATTGATATTTTAAATAGTATTTTAAGGTAAGTTAGTAATTCTGATAAAGTGATACTTGAAGTCATTATTTGAAATGGTTTTGGTATTATTATTTTTGGAAATTGTATTGTAAAAGGTATATATAAGTTTGGATATATTCTAAGCGATGTTTGTAGCCTATTGATATAAATAAATCACTAAAATAAATAATGAGGCAACAACATTATATTTTCTAGTGCTCGATATATGTGTGTGTATATATATATTGTGTTGAAATAAATTATGTACAACTTTTGAGAAATTATATCTGAATTGGGTTTGATTTTATAGATATTGAATTATGATTGGAATAGTGTGCATAATTTTATTATGAATATGAGATTATAATCAAACAGATTATAACTGTTTCATATTTGGAATTGAATTTGTAGGTTTGGGATATTATAATTTATGTGAGTAAAATTTTAAAATTTGAATTTTGGACAGTTTTATGAAATAAGTATTTATTAGTATCATATTGACTAATGTTAATCATGAATTATATTAAAATACTATTAACTTAAATGAGTTTATAAAATAACATGGAAGGAAAATTTTGGAAATATATGTATTTCAAATTAATGACTATTGAATAATATATTTTTGTTGAATATGCGCTTATATGATTTTTGTTTGATGATAATAAACATATATACATTCATTTAAATGTATTTTTTAATATACTATTTTATTTTCACAGATTAAATAAATATTTGTTGAATAAAATAAATAACACTGAATTTGAATTCAAACGAATATTTTTATTCAAACAAATATTTATTACAATTTTGATAGTACAATTTCAAGCTCTCGCTATATATATACAAATTCAATCACAATACAATTTCTAATTACATCACAATTCAATTTACATAAATTCCTCACTACATATCACTCACACTCGTAGTTAATCTTTAACTTCATTCCAGTTAGAATCCAGCATCTGAGCAATCTGTAAAAATATTCACTAACGCAGTAAAATTGAAAAGGAAATATTTTTGCAATATAAAATAAAATATAGATTTTGAAAATATTATTTGCCTCGGTTATTTGGGTTGTTCGTCATCATTTATATTTGAATTCATCACACACGAACAATCTGACATGCGCAGTGTATCACTGTACATGCCACAAGGCCGTGCACACCGATATACACTTGATAATGCTACAGGGACAGGTGAGCACAAGGTCAAACCCAAATAAAAAGACGGGTTCAACTCAGGTGCAATATAAATAGAATCTCGACTTCAGCACAAGGTCAAACCCGAGTTGTGAAACTGGATTCAACACAGGGTAGTTGTACAGGATACGACTTCAAGCGTGCAAACAGGAAAACCAAAACAGTGCACCAAAGCAAACTCAAGTGGACAGCACGACCAAGTATGGAAGTGACTCAAAATAGAGAATACAATATGAAGACAGCAAGTACAACTGCAATGCAACACAACTGCGTATACATGAATCGAGCTACATACAGTAATGTAACAGTGACATGCACAACTAACGAACTCAACAAGCATATGTACAGCATAAAAAATGACACAAAAGTCAAGGTCGCAAATGAAATGCAACTCACATGTACACCATGATATTTAGACCAGAATGCATATGAAACCAACATGGCCAAGATGAAAAAACCAGAGTTCAATGCATATGAGACCAGCAATGCTCAAGACCACACAGTAGCAAAGCAATCCAGACCAAACAACACAATGCAAATGAATTCGACAAAGTATGTACACAAGTAACCAAACTGCAATAAGCAGCAGTGTGCAAGTGCAAAGACAAATGCACATGTCAGCAGAACATGAAGCGAACATGAAGTAGTTCAAATCCAAGTACAACTCAATTAATATGCAAATGTCAAGACTAACTCCAGAGTATCACACATACAAACAACAAAGACCAAGGCTACACAATGAACTACATGACATGAACCATGCAACTGATCAGAGAATATCACTGACTCAAATAAACATACCAAATGAAACAATGAACATGATACATAATGAAAATCAGTAGTACAGCAAGCCAGAGATTCACGGAGGCAAGAAAATGCCAGAAATTAAATTGTCGTGGTTGCCACAAATTTCAACAGTGCAGTGATTACCAAGTCATAAATCAAGTTTGTATAAAAATGCAGTGGTATGCAGTAGAGATAATATAAAAGCAATGGTGATGGCCGAAGCTAATATAGAGTAGTGGATTCGCATACCCAAAATCAAGTTAGTCAATGCCAAAGTCAAAATGAAGTCAGAGAATAAAGTCAACAGTAAAATGATCGGAGCTAAAGCCGTGGCAATCAAGGAGTTGAACAAGTCAAGCAGTAATCGAAATCAATACCGTGTGAATCAAGCAATAATTTATACGAAATTGAAAAAGTCAGTGAAATCATCAGCATCAAAGTGAAATCGAACGGCCGAACAAATTATTTGACAAATTCAAATGATTTTATACAAACGCAAAAATAGGAATTCGAATCCTATATAAACCCTAATATCATCATCGACATATCCGTTGAGTTCTAGCGTTGAATCAGAAAGAAAAAGAGCAACAAATTACTTACCGAAGCAAGATCGAACTCGATCAATTTCAAGAGACGAGAGCAAAACAGAGAAGCCAAGAAATCGACGAAAGCAACAACTGAAAATCATCTTTTTAGATTGAGCAACCAAAGGTCGGCGCTTCAGAAAACCCTAGTTTGGATCGAAGAGAACGAAGCCCTAAATTTGCAAGAGGAACGACCGCCATTATTCACGAAAACGAACGAAGGAACTAAAAGTGGTTCGGGATGAATACTCAAAAGGGGGCCGACCTATTATTTTAAGGGCTTCTTAATTTTTTTAATTAGGGTTTTTATTTTTAAATTGCTGTTTAAATTTGTTTTTAAACTTTAAACCGTTTTTATTTCTAGTCGTGTGACTAGGGGACAAACTACGTGGCGTAGCTTGAGAATTCGCAACTCAGTGGCTGAGTTGTGGCAGGGTTTTGAGCGTAGAGTTAGGTTTAGTCGATAGCGGGTGTCACAATTTACGTGTGTAAGCGTCTGACTATCTAATTTCTAGTAGAAACCTTGGGGGCAGCACGTAGGCAGGGTTTTGCCGAAGCTGGGTAAATTCTGTGTCGTTCTATTTCTGCATTTATCTGTGCTGCTATTGTTCTGTGATCTGTGTTGAAATTATTTTATAAGCTTCCGCAATTAATTTTTATAATTTATACTATCACCCTATTCACCCCCTAGGGTGAAATCGATCCTACAAGTGGTATCGGAGCTAGGAACAAAAGCCGTTTTTGTTTTAAAAATTTGATTTTACAAAAACCAATTTTTGTTTTAAAAATTTGAATTTTTAAAATGGCTTCTTTTAATACTGCTTTTGTTGAGGGTCAATCCATAGTTAGACCACCAATGTTCAATGGTGAATATGCTTATTGGAATAATAGGATGGAAATCTTTCTGAAAACCATTGACGCTTGGAATATAGTTGAGACAGGTTATAGAACATCGACTAGAAAATAAATTACAAAATACTAATGCTAAAGCTATGAATTCTATTATCTGTTCATGGGATCAATTTGAATTTAATCGTGTCTCACACTGTCTAACTGCACAGGAAATATGGCACACACTAGAAGTGACTCATGAAGGAACATCTCAAGTCAAAGAATCTCGTCTTGCCATGCTAAGCAGTGAATGTGAGAACTTCACAATGGCGAAGGAAGAAAATGTTAAAGAGATGCATGGACGACTTTCCAATATCGTATATAAATCAAAAGCTCTTTGAAAAACATACACCGAATTGGAAATAATCCGGAAAATTCTCAGAGTCCTTCCACGAAGCTTTGAAGCAAAAGTAACTGCCATTCAAGAATCGAAAGATTTAAAACAACTCAAAGTTGAAGAATTTATCGGAAATCTCACCACATATGAGCTAGAGATAAAATTCAAAGAAGAGCGTAAAGGAGGAGATACTCGAAAGAAATTGATAGCTCTCAAAGGAACAACTAAAAGTGATGACGATGACAATGACGATGGTGTAGAAGAACTAGAGCTGTTAATAAGGAAATTCAAAAAATGGAATCAGAAACATGGAAATTCAGCTCTAAACCAAAAGTTAAAAATAGAATAGCCAAAGCATTAGACCACTCAGAAGAACAAAAGATTATTTGTTATAATTGCAACAAACCCGGTCGTATCAAGCCCGATTGTCCACAAATTAAATTCAACCATGGAAAGAAACAGAAAAAGAAAAGTTTTGCAGCCACTTGGGATGAAATAGACGAGGATGATCAAAGCACTGGCAGTGAAAGCGAAAAGGCAGAATTGTGTCTTCGAGGTGATACAACTGACAGTGACGATGACGAGCCAAGTGAGGTATCAAAACTTACCCATTCTGAGTTGCTTATTCATTTCCATGAAGTAAACGGCTGCTTTGAACGACTTAGGGAAAAATTCGCTAAACTTGAAACACAAAAAGACTCTTTGATAGAATTGAATGAACAACTTGACCAATTAGTTAAAACCTATCAAAGTAGGATCCCTAAGTGTGATAAGTGTCCAACATTCAAAGAAGAAATTAGAAAATCAGAAATCATTATAAAATCATTGAAAATGAAATTCTGATTTTAAAAGAGAATGAAAATACTAGAAGAGCGAATTCGATTAAAAAGTGCACGCAATTGTTAAACGAAAATGAGTCTCTCAAAACACAAGTCCAACAATTATCAACGACTTTAGATAAATTTTCAAAAAGTGAAAAATCGTTGAATATGCTATTAGGAAAGCAAACCGTTAATACGGTTAGACAAGGACTTGGATATAATAGTTCTAAAATTGCTGAAAGCAATATTAATCAAGTTAATTCTATGTTCACAATTTGTAGAAAATTTGGACACAATCACAATAGTTGTTGGTATAGGCCCAAACACATGAAAACTATACCAATTTGGGTTTCAAAAGGCACAAATATAAAATCTCTCAAAGTTAAACAAATTTGGGTGCCGAAGGGAACAATTATAAATAGTTTTGGGTCTCCACAAAATTATTTTTCTAAATATTCTGCCACTAACAACTATGGACCTATAAAAACAAATAGGTCACATAAATCTTTTCCCGTGTAGGTATGGTGGCAGGCTAAGGAACAACAATAGTGTTATCTGGATTTTGGCTGTTCCAGAAACACAACGAGTGACAAAGCCAAGTTCCTTAGCCTAGTATAAAGGTGACAGAATCACAACGGACAACGATGAAAAATATCGTAAAGGTAAAACAGGTAAAGGTATATTTATTTGTACGATATATTAAATGTGATAATCTGCACCATATTCTGAATTAAAATCAGCCAATATTGAGATGATGAAAAGATGATGATTTTGATTCTAACTTATTCAACATAGTTAGCCAAATTATATTCTTATGCTAAAAACACTATAAAATTCTCTAGATTATTTGATTTACTTCATATATATCAGTTTGGATTAAAATTAGTGTTTTGTTGGATGATAATACATTTGGTTATAATACGGCTAACTCTTTATTCACGGTTTTTGATTATTTACACGGCTTCAATTCAATTTCAAAAGAATGTCATTTGAATTGCTGTTAAAATTGAGTTTGAAATTTTTGTTGCACACTTCATGGTTTGGTCAATAAAATTCAATTAATGATGATTTTGAGTGAAAAAGAAATTCAGATGCAGATTACACTGGTAATCTAGTTGATAGAAAAATTACTAGTTGAACGTGATTTTTGAGACATTCAGTAACTGCATCGTTTTTTCAAAGAAAATATCTGCATATTTTTCATTTCAAATAATTTTCAATTAGGAGAAAATTTTCTTATAAAACCCGCTCGAGAAAATCATTTTTGACCATATTTTCAGATTAGTCATTCTGAAAAATTGATTTCATAATTATTTTTGAATTTGATTTTAAATGACTATTTTGACTAAACTGACTCCCTAATAATTATCAAAAATATAAATAGTGATTGAAAAAGTGATGAGTGTTAATATTGATCATATATTATGACTCGAGACGGTATAATTAGTAAATTTCTTTAGAAATTCAAATAAGAGTTATAAAACTTTTTGTTGGGTAAAGATTCCATAACCATTTCTGTCTATCATATTTCTATCAACCATCGCTCATCAAAAATTTAATATAGTTTGTGATATGTGGTACTTTAAACAGGAATCGTTCGTTTTTCATTTTCACATTTTTTAAAAAAAAAGGATAATAAAAAAATATAAATAAATAAATACCAAATTATTCACTCTCATTTAAAAGTCCTCACGGTTATGCATGGGTGGATTACTTGGAATTTGTTATGTGCTTCCATGCTCATTTAAAAGTCCTCATGGTTATGCATGTATGGAACACATATCAAAAGTTGATTTTTAAAATAAACAAGTTGATTCTAATCCCATTTAAAAGTCCTCACGGTTATGTGTGGTTAGAAGATACTTGAATTCATTTTTTTAAATAAAATTGGAATACCACTAATCTCATTTAAAAGTCCTAACGGTTATGCATGGTTAGTAGATATTCAAATTCCTGATATAAATATACCACAAATAGACACAACTGTATGGTTTTATATGAGACATAATTCCCATCATTCTAAAAGTGAAATATGCGTCTAACAAAACATTTATGATTTTTGGTTGATTTTTTATGGAAATTTAATATTTATATTCAATTGAGTTTTAATGTTGGATTAATATCGATCACTCTATCTCTATTTTCTCTAACACTATTATTCTTTTGCTGATAACAAAAGGGGGAGAGAAAAGTTAAGATTTTGTTAAATAAAATCAAGCAAAGGTCAAATAATTTTCTATTTGCATCAGGCTCTTTTGCATATTTTTATTAGCATGCATATATGTAGGGGAGCGTTGTGAGCTTTGTGTAGAGGAAGCATTTAAATAGGGAGAGCAAATAGGATATATCAATGATCAAATGCATTTAACATATTCAAAATCTTAAATATATGTTTGTTATCATCAAAAGGGGGAGATTGTTGAATATGCGCTTATATGATTTTTGTTTGATGATAATAAACATATATACATTCTTTTAAATGTATTTGTTAATATACTATTTTATTTTCACAGATTAAATAAATATTTGTTGAATAAAATAAATAACACTGAATTTGAATTCAAACGAATATTTTTATTCAAACAAATAATTATTACAATTTTGATAGTACAATTTCAAGCTCTCACTATATTTACACAAATTCAATCACAATACAATTTCTGATTACATCACAATTCAATTTACATAAATTCCTCACTACATATAACTCACACTCGTAGTTAATCTTCAACTTCATTCCAGTTAGAATCCAGCATCTGAGCAATCTGCAAAAATATTCACTAACGCGGTAAAATTGAAAAGGAAATATTTTTGCAATATAAAATAAAATATAGATTTTGAAAATATTATTTGCCTCGGTTATTTGGGTTGTTCGTCATCATTTATATTTGAATTCATCACACACGAACAATCTGACATGCACAGTGTATCACTATACATGCCACAAGGCCGTGTACACCGATATACACTTGATAAAGCTACAGGGACAGGTGAGCACAAGGTCAAACCCAAATAAAAAGACGGGTTCAACTCAGGTGCAATATAAATAGAATCTCAACTTCAGCACAAGGTCAAACCCGAGTTGTGAAACTGGATTCAACACAGGGCAGTTGTACAGGATACGACTTCAAACGTGCAAACAGGAAAACCAAAACAGTGCACCAAAGCAAACTCAAGTGGACAGCACGACCAAGTATGGAAGTGACTCAAAACAGAGAATACAATATGAAGACAGCAAGTACAACTGCAATGCAACACAACTGTGTATACATGAATCGAGCTACATACAGTAATGTAACAGTGACATGCACAACTAACGAACTCAACAAGCATATGTACAGCATAAAAAATGACACAAAAGTCAAGGTCGCAAATGAAATGCAACTCACATGTACACCATGATATCCAGAACAGAATGCATATGAAACCAACATGGCCAAGATGAAAAAACCAGAGTTCAATGCATATGAGACCAGCAATGCTCAAGACCACACAGTAGCAAAGCAATCCAGACCAAACAACACAATGCAAATGAATTCGACAAAGTTTGTACACAAGTAACCAAACTGCAATAAGCAGCAGTGTGCAAGTGCAAAGACAAATGCACATGTCAACAGAACATGAAGCCAACATGAAGTAGTTCAAATCCAAGTACAACTCAATTAATATGCAAATGTCAAGACTAACTCCAGAGTATCACACATACAAACAACAAAGACCAAGGCTACACAATGAACTACATGACATGAACCATGCAACTGATCAGAGAATATCACTGACTCAAATGAACATACCAAATGAAACAATGAACAGGATACACAATGAAAATCAGTAGTACAACAAGCCAGAGATTCACGGAGGCAAGAAAATGCCAGAAATCAAATTGCCGTGGTTGCCACAAATTTCAAAAGTGCAGTGATTACCAAGTCATAAATCAAGTTTGTATAAAAATGCAGTGGTATGCAGCAAAGACAATATAAAAGCAATGGTGATGGCCGAAGCTAATATAGAGTAGTGGATTCGCATACCCAAAATCAAGTTAGTCAATGCCAAAGTCAAAATGAAGTCAGAGAATAAAGTCAACAGTAAAATGATCGGAGCTGAAGCCGTGGCAATCAAGGAGTTGAACAAGTCAAGTAGTATTTGAAATCAATACCATGTGAATCAAGCAATAATTTATACGAAATTGAAAAAGTCAGTGAAATCATCAGCATCAAAGTGAAATCGAATGGCCGAACAAATTATTTGACAAATTCAAATGATTTTATACGAACGCAATAATAGGAATTCGAATCCTATATAAACCTAAAGATCATCATCGGCATATCCATTGAATTCAAGCGTTGAATCAGAAAGAAAAAGAGCAACAAATTACTTCCCGAAGCAAGATCGAACTCGATCAATTTCAAGAGCCGAGAGCAAAACAGAGAAGCCAAGCAATCGACGAAAGCAACAACTGAAAATCATCTTTTTCGATTGAGCAACCAAAGGTCGGTGCTTCAGAAAATCCTAGTTTGGATCGAAGAGAACGAAGCCCTAAATTTGCAAGAGGAACGACCGCCATTATTCACGAAAACGAACGAAGGAACTAAAAGTGGTTCGGGCTGAATACTCAAAAGGGGGCCGGCCTATTATTTTAAGGGCTTTTTAATTTTTTTTAATTAGGGTTTCTATTTTTTAAATTGTTGTTTAAATTTTTTTTAAACTTTAAACCGTTGTTATTTCTAGTCGTGTGACTAGGGGACAAGCTACGTGGCGTAGCTTGAGAATTCGCAACTCAGTGGCTGATTTGTGGCAGGGTTTTGAGCATAGAGTTAGATTTAGTCGATAGCGGGTGTCGCGAGTTTACGTATGTAAGCGTCTGACTATCTAATTTCTAGTAGAAACCTTGGGGGCAGCACGTAGGCAGGGTTTTGTCGAAGCTGGGTAAATTCTATGTCGTTCTATTTCTGCATTTATCTGTGCTGCTATTGTTCTGTGATCTGTGTTGAAATTATTTTATAAGCTTCCGCAATTAATTTTTATAATTTATACTATCATCCTATTCACCCCCCCAGGGTGAAATCGATCCTACAATTTTGACTATACAGGAATCTTTTTGAGTATGAATATTATTAATTATTAGAAAATGTAGTTTGCGAGATTATAAATTCAAAATATATACTTAGTAGGGAAAGTATTTTCTTACAAGTACGTGTAAAATATTTGTGCAGTTCTATGTTAAATGAAGAAAAGTGTTTAGAAAATAATTTGGTTAAGATAGAATGTTTTTTAAATTAATATACTATTTCAAATTTAAAGTAAAATCAATTTAATGGAAAAGAATTTTGTAGTTGAAGTTAAGTAAAGTTACTTATATGCTTTAGAATTTTCTTTCAAAAGGTTAAAACTTCTAACTGAGAAATTTTAGGAAATGGATTTGATACTTGATGCATTTGAAATCAAAGTAAGATTTATATTTTGATGTTGATTTTAAAGACCGAAGATTTTCAGTTTGGCATTTCGATATTTCGTAAATTATTGAGAATTTTTAGTTTTGTGAACCAATGAAAGGTCTAAGCATTGATCGTGTTACTTTATTTGATGTTCGATGAGTTAATGCTGATCATTATATGTGTTGATTCGTGATTGTAAAGGTATAATATTGTGAATTTACATCTACGAATGAATTATTAACTTTGTTAAAAATTCTTCCTTGGTAATTGCGAGGACGCAATTTTTTTAAGGGAGAGAATCTTTAACAACTTTGCATTTAGGATAATTAACAAAGTTAATAATAATCATTTACTTAATTAAAAATAGTTTTTTGGAATTTTGAATGAATAACTTGAATTTATTTTAGAATATCTAAATTTTAACAAAGTAATTAATGATGAAATTAAATAATTTTGAAATTAATTGTTAGTTTAAAATTTGTGAAATGAATTAATTTGGAAATTATTTAATATCGGGTTTAAAATGAGAATATTGGATATTTAAATTTAAATAAGTTAAAATATGGCAAATTAAATTCTTGAAACTCTTAAGTGATGATTAAATTAATTATTTTAAATATAAATTATATTTGGAATTTTATTATAATTTGTTTTAAATGGAAAATAATTAACAAAAGAAAGAAATAAAAATGAATTAAATTAGTAAAGGGACGCTCAATAGTACTTAAGCCCAAACCCATATTAAGTTTCATGATTTCTCCAACTCTAAAACTTTCTTTCTAAATGTTTCTCCTCCATCTATAAAAAAATCCTTCACGTTAACATTTTCGACTTCCGTAAAATCAAAATTCAAACTAAATCCTCTTCTCTTTAAAAATTAAAATTAAATTAATTGTTTTAAATCTCAAAATTTAGACCTATGCACACCAAAACTTTCTTTCTCTTGATATTACTCCTCTATCTATAAACAAAACTTTCACATTAACATTTATGACTTTCGTTAAAACAAAATTCAAACCAAATCCTCTTCTCTTTAAAAATTAAAATAAATAAATTGTTTTAAATCTCAAAATTTATACATATGCACCTCGACACTAGTATGCACTTGTAGCGGGAAGGATTCGAGATTTGGGTTGTTGTGTTGGGTTTTGGGTGCCTATGAACAGAGAGAGGAAGAAGACGATGAAACTCAGTGTATAGATCAGTGAACGCGCTCGTAAATCTTTGTCTAACCATCAAATTCCCTATATTTTATATTTTTGAGTTGTTGTTTGATTAATTATAACGTCTGTACATCGAATTGGAGAAGAATCGGTGGAAGTAGCAACGATCAAAGGGAAAACAGAGAGAATGCTCAAGGTTCGACCACAAGAGGTCGACCCCTCTCTTATAATGGAAGACACCTATAGGTCGACCACTCAAAGGAAGAGATCGACCCCTTAAAATCAACGTCTTCCTTCTCTCCACCAGATAAAATAAATTTAATTTATATTCTACAAAGTGAAAGAAAATTCAATAAAGTAATATAAATTTGGAAAGTAAAACCTTGACGAGTTGTCAATATGGTATTATTTTATGAAAAAGTTTTATTTAAAATAATAATTATTTATTTAATATTAAGAATATTTATTAAATTTAGATATTTATTATTTAATGGAAAATTTAGTCTATGATTTTAATAAATCTACAAAAATCCTATAAAATTCTAGAATCTTGCAAAATGGTTTCTAATCAATATTTTATAATTTTCATAGTACATTTTATGAAATTTTATAAAGATTTAAGTTTTGAAAAATATACATTATGGATTTGGGATATAATAAATTGATTTGGATGTTATAAAATTACGAAAGAATTTTTATGAGTAATATTTGGTTTTACATACTATTTTTGGAAATCTAAAAGAAAGAAATCAGTTTTTGAATGTTATTGGTGAATATTAAATTTATAAAAGGGCCGAGAAATTAGTAATTAATTTGTAAAGAAAATTTTATATTTTGTTTTTATTAATAATTCAGTCTAATCCTAGAATATATTTATTATCCGTTTGTAAGTATTTATTTGTTATATAAGATTAGTAATTAATTTGGAAAGAAATTTTTGTATTACTATTTTGGATTATTCTTTCCTTGTGCATAAAATTGGATTATAGGAATGATTCACCTTTGATGTGGATTCCTTTAGTGATTTATATGATATGGTGATGACATCCATTTATATGATTTTGTGATAATTTTTATTCTGTGTAGTAAGAAATTTGAATAAATGGAGTAATAATACTGTTGGGATGGGACATTCGGTAATATTTCTTCGGTTATTCTTTGGACTTTCTATATAGAATATTATGAGGATTGAATAATTTATGGGCATTGAATAAGCGATTGAGCATCATGCTGTTGTATGGGATGCTGATGTGATACTTACTCAGTTATTCGTTGTAAGTAAATGTCCCTCAAGTGACATGAACTTGGCTTATACTTTGGCACTATGATGCCCGGTGTAGAGCAAGTTTATATGTATGGTGTTGAGCAAGTTTATGCACTAGGTGTAAAGTAAGATTACATGCTTAGAGTAGAGCATTATAGATGACTGAGTTATAGAGGTGTACCTATGTGCATGTTGTCTATCATAAAGTGCTTCGGGATGTGATTAGGAGTTAGTGAGTACTGGATGGTCAGTGTCCACCCTAGCGACCTCATCATGGGGTCGTGCCCCAGATCTGCGACACTTTTTGTTGTGTTGGATGCACACATGGGATTTGAGTGAACGATGGGGGTAGCCCTAGACCCTTTAAGTCATGAAGGCTAACAGTCTATTAGAAAAGAGGTGTTGACCTGGTCATGATCAATGCATAAAATAGTCTTGCAACATGTCTATGACATGTGGTGTACATAGTCACGATACCAGGCTGGTGATTGAACACTGTTGAAGTGGATTTGGAAGGCGTTTCTCTGGGCTCCTAAAGCAAGCAGGGTAACTGTCAGTCTTCTTTCTGGTTCTACACAGATTGATAGATAAGTAGATATTATCATGTACCTCATCTAAGTATTAAAGCGAATCCGGTTGAATAACCCAAGTGCTCGTGGAGATGGCGGGTAGCCACATTGTGGTTTGATTGGGTGGTGTAACCTTGATATTATGAGATTATTGGATGGTTTAACCCATACGTTATGATTCAGTATCCTATCACCGTTTAATTCTATAGAAGGAGATGAGATTATATCTGGATAGGTGTCCAGAGTACATTGGATTCTCATATCTCTTATTATATATGATTTTACTAATAGGCAGCCTATATATTGATGATGATATTTTATAGTTTGAGATTGAGAGATATATTTAGGTAATGTTGTGTGCTAGCCTGACTATACTTAGTGATATCTCATATCATCATAATTTTTGGATTTTAAATATGATTTCTGGATATGAATGATTCACCCATTTGGTGTTAATTCTACGATATCTGATTGATATGCTTTTATATGGGTAATGATGTCTTTATGTGCGAATTTGTGATATTTGACATTCTAAGATACCCTGGGATTTTTAATGATGGTTTAATCATAACTATGTACACATTTCTACATGTATATATTGGCACTACATTCGGTAACTTGAGTTACTCTGATATTGTTATTGTTTTATTACTCCTAGTACATAAGGTGTCATCTAAATTAATAAATCCGTGATTTAGACATAATCTGATCTGTGTGTTATTTATATAAAACTCGAGTTAGTCTGAGACATTTTTAGGTACATGGATAATGAGATCGGCTTTTTTATTAAGCTTAGAGGAGGCTAGTTATTTAGCATCGCAGTTTATCATTTTTCATTGTATTATATCTTATATGTATTCATGTGTTGAATGTTGGATATACATTGTGTATTGAATATTATATATTATCTCTGCGATTTCTACTATGTGTTCTATGATATTTATTGTGTATTATATATTGTTCTGTCCTAGAGGTGCATGTGTTTATTACTTTATGCCGATACTGTGTATGTTTTATGGTGAGTTATATCTAATGTATAAATATGTACCAGTGTTAGCCTAAGAGAACATTCACATTTGTACCCTATATAGCCTCATTTTCAATATAATTTGACATAATTAACTAGTAATACTCTTGAATAGTATGGGTATAGAGGTGGGATTTTACAGTATCGATATGAGACACCGATATACGTTTAAATTGGGTTTAACATATGCAAATACTAATGTATTTTGGAACTGTGATGAGTCCCATTGGCCTACAAGTATGGTTGACCATTGTAGGAAGAGAGGATGTGTGATATTTTATTTGAAGTTTGAATTGGTTTAAATTGATATTATAACATAATTTTTATTTTAAAATATTTTTAACATTAAAGTATTTTTAATTTTAATTTGAACTTTAAATTGATATTATAACATTATATATATAATTTATTTAATAAATTTCATGCATGTATATTTTCGCATATAAAAAGTTATATATATAAATATATTATACTATGTGCTACAGGTGGAAAATATAGTTTAAAAAAATTTCGATAGAAAATTCGCATGGAAATTAAAAAAAATACAATTTGTTTTACAGTCAAATAGATTAAAAAAAGTGATTTTGTAAAAAACCAATTCTGGCTGAATATAAAAATAAATAATTTTTTATATTTAATTATATAACATTAGATATATAAATTAGAGTTTATAAATTTTAATATACAATAAATTTCTAGTACTTTCGAATGTATACACACAAATATTTACACACTCACACACAAACACACACACATATATATAAATATGTATCTATTTTAATCCATATATATATGCATAATAAATAATATTTGAATTATATTTGAATTTCAAATAAGATAGTACTTCTGAATCTTGATTTGTTTTCTAGTTTATATATGCATAATAAATAATATTTAAATTAAATTTGAATTTTAATAAGATGTTACTTCTAAATCTTGATCTGTTTTCAAATTAGAATATTTCTAGAGCTATTTTAAACATTGAATTGTGAATTGATTTTATATTTAAAATATATTTAAACATGATTATTTTATTTTGTGTGTGTATATCAATGTATGTGTAACAACCCGCATATTTTACGATTATGTATTTAAATGTTTTATTTAAGTGTAGCATCGTTAGTCGGATTTAAGGTCCAAAATGTAACTTTTTGTAAACGGTTGAATTCGGACTCGAGACCACTTCCATTGACTTTAAAAATACATTTACAACTTGTTTGAGTATAAATATCGATATGTTTGGAGTTGATTAGGATTTTGGTATTTTCATTTGGGCTTTAGGTTAGGTTGTGTTCTAGCCCACTAACACAACAAGTTAACCCAAACTCCTCTACCAAATATCCTAACTTCTATACTCTTTATTCATTCTACTTCTTATTTCTTAACACTCAAGCTAAAGAGAAGAATGGGGGAGAAGAGGAGAAATCAAAATTCCTAAGCCCTAGATTCTTAGGAAATTAAAATTCAAATTCTAGAAATCAAAGAGAAGCTTAGGAAGTATCCTCTTCATCTTCTCCATCTCAATCTCTCTTCAATTTTCAGAAATTCCTATAACCTAACTTAGAAAAAACTTTACCTTTGATAATAGATTGAAGGTTCCTGAGGTGTTGTTGAGGAGGAATTGACCTTGGCTTGTTTTAGAGCTTCTCATTTCTATATTTGAGTTTAAAGGTGAGTTTTTAAACTCACATCTATGTCTATAGCTTTCATTGTTTTTATGTATGAATTCCTATCATCTATTCATATCCAATTGCATTTGAATTGAATTGGTTTGGTGAATTCAATTTTTGATATTTTGAATTCAAAATCTTTGAAAAATCCTATTATGGATGTTTGGACATGTTGTTTGGAGTGTTTTGAAGAACCTATAGGGCTGGGTTGTTGTTTGGCATAAATCCCCAGCTTTTATTGCTCATCTAATCGCTTACAAACCGAGTTGGCCATCAATGGCCTAGGCAAATTTTGCCCTGAGCTTTAGCTCGGACGTCTGGCAAAACACTCAAACGTCTGAGGCAAAGGAATAAACATCCAGACTTATGGCTCATACATCTGAGTGATCTTAAAAAATTCCAGAGCTTCAGCTCAGACGTCTGAGGGAAAGCACCGGACGTCAGATGTTGTAAATTTCATCCATATTGCCTATTTTTGAGCGGATTTCCGTTTTATCAATTTTTGGTTGATTCGGTTGGTCGTTGTCATTTATTATTGACTTTGATGACTTCTTTCTGGATTTTTGGGAATATCCATTTGATGGATTTGATATCCATTTTCATGGTTTTGATTCACATTTTCGTATGTGAATTTTTGGCGATTGATTGTTTTTACAATCATTTCTGTGATTTGTCACTTTAAAATACAAAGGTTTCTATACTAGTAGTAAATACTCAAACTCTTTCACAAAAATGATTTCAACGTTGCTTTTAATACAAAGCTCGTTTTTAAAACCGTTTTCCAATCTATTAGTATATACAAACCTTTACCTCATTCGTTCGAGAAATTCAATTAAATGACTTAGCAAAACAAGTGTTATGAAACGCTTGCGTTTACTTTATCGGTTAATTCTTAGATTTGTTCGGTTGAAATCTTGTGATAATTTTCGAGTGGGAATCTACAATTTGTTTGTAAATATTTAAGTTAAGCTAGTGATTACGCGACATTGAAGCTAAACTCATTTATTTACTAGCTTGGTGTAATTTATAATTTTATTGATCAATGATGATCATTTTATGGTTTAGACTAGCGATATGCGATGTCTCTTTGACCGCGTGGGGGACTGTACCCCGTTCTATTGAGCTTCGTCTCATTTTTTATAGGCTAGCGACCTATGGGTTTTATGGAGTTCAGTTCATCGTGCATAACATTGTACTACGTCGTTGTTTTGAATTATTTGAGTTTCAGGTTCATCGGGTGTACCGTTGTATTACGTCATTGTTTCGAATTATTTGAGTTTCAGGTTCCTCGGGCGTACCGTTGTACTCTGTCATTACACCGGCTCTATGGTTAGTGACCATGGGATAGCAACCCATTTGTGATGACGTGTTGGTGAGTTTTTGTGCTCCCGTTTGTGAAAGGCCTCCCCCCTTTGTGTTTTCTGGATTTCTAATTATTGATTTCTGGAATTTGTGTTTCACCAATTTTTACGATTGGCATTGATATGTTTTGTCAATATTTGAGGCTTGATGAATAAGCTAAAGAATGTGAAATTCTTTTTGGATATTTGGGGGGATTTGAGATATTATATGATTTTCATTGTTATCGATTGTATACTTGTCACGGTATGGCATTATTGTTATCATATATTTTTGTTGTATCTCTTGTCCTATCTCATCTTATATGATATTTGTAGATAAACTGATCCGTTTATTATTTTTTTTCTTAAATAATACTCGGGTCAGACCTAGTGTTACAAGTGCCTCCACTTGACATCTTTGCAGGGGCTAGCTTCTGAATTTTGGCTAACTACTTTAGCTTAGTAGTTTTTTCTTTTATACATTCGAGATAGAGACTCCTTGATGTATACTTTTTTTTGGTGATGTTGTGGATCTTGTTTGACCACTACTTTGATGTACATTTCTATATGTTATTTTCATATCTATTTCCGCCTTAGTGATATGAATGTCTATGAGTGATTTGTGTTGTGCTTATTTTATATTTGTTTTCGAAGGTCACAGAGCGACTGTGTAGTAGCTTTGTGTTTGTATTTGATATGTCTTATTTCCTCTTGAAATGAAATGCATGTCACACTATCTAACATACCGGTACTTGCACAAAGCAATTACACAGATGGTCTCTCCTCAATAGCCTTATTCTTCGTGTTAGTTGATGACATTACCCAGTAGTGTCCTTGGCTAGTGTGAGTACAGAGGTGGAGAGTCATAGCTTGGTATCAAAGCTAAACTTTGGAAAAATGTAGAATAATCTAGCAAGGATAGTTGTCCTAAGTCTCTCTTAAGAATTGTGCCTTAGGATTTAATTCGAGTCTTTGGACCCGTTCTATCATATTTCCTTTTGTGACGACTTATTTTATCAATCAAGTTTATTTAATATTCATTCTGAGAATAACCTTTTTCCTCTTCTTCCTTTCTTTCTTTCTTAAAGAAGAGAAATGGTTAGACCAGGCTATCTCAACGCCGGTCAATCCAGTGCTACTCCTTATGATGGTGTATTCATGTTTGTCCAACATCTTTTAGAACTTGTAAAGAATGCCCAAGTTGTCGGACCCATTCTATAGCCTACTCACCCTAAATCCAGGTTTGCATGCTTGTGCAAGGATTATACCAATTTGGGTGGAAGACCATTCAGCGGTTCGAAAAGCGTTATAGAAATCTAAGCTTGGCTTAGAACATGTGATCACATATTTTCTCACATGAATCTTATGGATCTACATCGAGTCCAAGTGGCTTCTAGCATGCTCCAAGAGAGAGCATTAGATTGGTATGAGCTTTTGATCTTGGAAATTGTTGAAGCGGATCTTACTTGGGAGCAATTCCGAGAAATGTTTGAGTTGAAGTTTGTGTTGGAAGCTGAAAAAGTATCTTTAGCTCGACGCTTTGTTGACATTATTCAAGGTGAATCTTCTGTGACGGATTACGTCACATGTTTTGAATCTCTCTCTAAATATGAGGTCGAGTATATTAATACCCCATTGAAGAAAAATCAAAGATTTATCTATGGGTTGAATAAAAACCTCAAAAAGCCTTTACTTCTGAAACTAGAAGTTCCTTTTGATTAGCTTGTAGATATCGCTCTTCGACTTGAAGAGGCCGATAAAGAAAGTGATGTTTAAGTTGTGGGTGTCAATAAGAACTTCAACAACAACAAAAAGAGGCATATTAAGTTCAATGGCCCTAATCCCAACAAGAAAGGGAAGCAAGCAACTTCGATAACAAAGGTTCCTACCTCTAGTCGTGGACAATGCTACAATTGTGGTTCCACGGACCACTATGAAAATAGGTTTTCGAAACCCCTTTTTTGTAGTTACTGCAAAAGTTCGGGTCATCTTATGTCCACATGTCCCATACTTCAAAGTAGGAGAGAGGGAGAGCTGAATGTTGTGCAAGCTCCTAGTAACACTTTGGTCAAGGTATTTCTCATTCAGTCCTTGATGGTATTAATTTGTTTTGTGATTATTCTATTCGAGTTCTTTTTGATATGGGTTCATCTCACTCTTTTATATTAAAGGAACTTGTTGATACTTTGTCTTTAAATGTTATGAGTTTGATGGCTTTACTGAGAATTGTGAATTCGATTGGTGGATCCGCAATACTCGGTTTACTTTGTAAAGATGTCGAGATTATTTTATGTGATTATGCTATCCGATCTGATTTGCATGTTATGTGCTACTTAGGTTTTGGAATTAATTTTTGGGAAAGAATTGGCTTAATCATTATGAAGCCCATATCCTATATCCTGATAGGACTATCCATCTTCGATATTCTCAATCTGTTAAGCAGGTTTTTGTTTTTCTTAATGATTTCGATTCCAATTCGACGGCACCATTTTATTCTTTAAACCCACATGATGAGGAAAATGTTACTTCCCTCATTCAAGTAGTTTGTGAATTTCCCGGTATTTTTGAGCTTGTTTTAGGATTATAACCTGAGCAGTCTATTGAGTGGTGCTAAGGTCTTTTCACGACCTTGCCACCGATTTTCATCCGTTACGAGTTGCGGAGGGTAGCGTTCCCTTTACCACATTCAGCACTTGTTATGATTCTTATGAGTGACTCGTGATGTCATTCGGTTCGACGAACTCTAGCTTATTTCATCCATCTTATGAATCGAGTATTCTACAAATATCTCGATAAGTCCACCCTTGTTTCGATAGATTATGGGTGAAAACAACAATTTAAAATTTGCAAATCTTTTTAATAAGGCATTTATAAGTATAATTGGATTCTGATTAAGACAAGCAAAGAATATTTGAAAATTTTATAAGAGGCATGTTTATCATATAAAAGATGATTTTGTGTTGGATTTCCCATTGAGTGCTTTAAGAATTCTGATCGATGCGCCTAATCAACGTTATCGACAGGAGTCTTCTAAACGCTATGATGAGATAGTCAGACGTAGTAAATTGATTGTAAATTTTATAAAAAGATGATTACATAAAGTTAATTATAATTTTGAAAGTCTTAGATTTTTGGGAAAGATGATCAATTAAAAGAACTACTTTCCGATGCTCCTATTTTTGTGATTCCCAAAGGGAACCAAGACTTCACTGTTTGTACCGATGCTAGTGGTATTGGTTTGGGTGCCATTTTCATGCAAAAAGGGAACACGTTATCGCTTATTCTTCTATAAAATTATAGCCTATCGAGACTAGATATGCCACTCATGCTCTAGTGCTCGCGGCCATTGGTTTTGCTCTTAGAATTTGGCATTATTATCTTTTGGGAGAAATTTTTTTCTCTACGCCGATCATAAATATTTGAAGTATTTATTTTCTTAAAGGGAACTTAATTTGTGCCAACAATGTTGGCTCGAATTCCTTGCCTCTTATGATCTTGATATTCTACGTATTCCCGGAAAGGGAAATTATGTTGTCGATGCCCTTAGTCGTAAGCAACAATCGGTTGTTTCCATGATGATATTCGAATGAAATGATCTCGAGACTTTGTCCACTTGTGAGATTCGAGATCGTGAGTCCGGTTCATATTCATCTTTTATTTTATGTAGCCTTGATGCTCATCCTTCTCTTTTAGCACTACTTATCGTCCTCAATCCGATCGACAAATAGAGCGTGTGAATCAAACTCTTGAAGATCTTCTTCATGCATGTGTTCTTGATTTTGGTGGAAGTTGGGAAGACCGTATTTCTTTTTTTTGAGTTTTCTTACAATAATTGCTTCCAATCTAGTATTGGTGTGGCACTTTTCGAGGCACTCTATGGAAGGCCGTGTCGATCTCCTTCGTGTTGGCTTGAAGCCGGTAAGAAGCTGGTTTTAGGTCCAAATTTTATTCGTGATTCCATAGAAAAGATTGACCTTATACGTCATAGGATGAGTAAAGCTCAAAGTAGACAAAAATCCTATACCGACAATTGAAGAAGGAATTTAGAATTTTATGTGGGAGATTTGGTGTTCATTCGTGTTTCACCTATGATGGGTGTTGTGTGTTTCAGTTGATCGGGAAAATTAACACCTTGATATATTGGCCCATTTTCCATCACCGATCGCATTGGTTTCGTGGCTTATAGCCTTTTATTACTGGCTCAATTTTCTGCTATTCATGATGTATTCCGCGTTTTCTCAACTATGAAAAAGCCTTAGAGATTCCGATTCTATTCTTGAGCCCGTTGTTATCGAAGAAATCAAAGTTTCACCTAGTTTGACTTATGAGCAACATCATATTCGTATCATTGCTACGGAGGTTAAACGCCTTCGAAATAAATATGTTCCGCTTGGGAAAGTTCAATGGTCCTCAAATCATAAGGATTACTCTTGGGAATCAAGAGAATTCATCGAGCGAATACATCCGGACTTACTCTCTCATGATCCTAAAGGTGAACTTCTCACTTAAAAATTTTCTTTTGTGTTGTATGCCTTTGTGTGGTTGTTACTCTTTATTTTCTTCTTAAAGTATTACGATGACACAATTTCTTTAAGGAGGGGAGTTTGTAATGACACGCATATTTTACGATTATATATTTAAATGTTTTATTTAAATATAACAGCGTTAAGTCGGATTTAAGGTCCAAAATGTGAATTTTTGTAAACGGTCGAATTCAGACTCGAGACCATTTCCATTGAGTTTAAAATGACATTTACAACTTGTTTGAGTATAAACATCGATATGTTTGGAGTTGATTAGGATTTTGGTATTTTCAATTGGGCTTTGGGTTGTGTTTTATCCCACTAACCTGACAAGTTAACCCAAACTCCTCTATCAAATATCCTAACTCCTCTACTCTTCATTCATTCTACTCCTCATTTCCTAACACTCAAGCTAAAGAGAAAAATGGAGGAGAAGAGGGAAAATCAAAATTCCTAAGCCATGGATTCCTAGAAAATTCAAATTCAAGTTCTAGAAATCAAAGAGAAGCTTAGATAAGCATTCTCTTCATCTTCATTTCAATCTCTCTTCATTTTTTAGAAATTCCTTAACCTAATTTAGGAAAAACTTCATCTTTGATAATAGATTGAAGGTTCTTGAGGTGTTGTTGAGGAAGAATTGATCTTAGCTTGTTTTAGAGTTTCTCATTTCTATATTTGAGTTTATAGGTGGGTTTTTGAACTCACATCTATGTCTATAGCTTTTATTGTTGTTATGTATGAATTCCTATCATCTATTTCATGTCCAATTGCTTTTGAATTGAATTGGTTTTGGTGAATTTTCCAATTTTTAGTATTTTGAAGTCAAAATCTATGAAAAATCCTATTATGGATGTTTGGAATATTGTTTGGAGTATATTGAAGAGCCTATAGGGCTGGGTTGTCGTTTGGCACAAATCCCTAGCCACCGTTGCTTGTCCGATTGCTTCCAAACCAAATTAGGCATCAATTGCCTAGGCAAATTTTGCCTTGAGCTTCAGCTCAGATGTTTGGCAAAACAGACGTCTATGGCAAAGGAATAAACGTTCCAGACTTACGGCTCAGACATATGAGTGATCTGGAAAAATTCCAGACCTTCAGCTAAGACGCCTGGGAGAAAGCACTAGACGTCTGATGCTGTAAATTTCAGCCATATTGCCTATTTTTGAGTGTATTTTCGTTTTATCGATTTCTGGTTTATCTGGTTGGTCGTTGTCATTTATTATCGACTTTGATGTCAATTTTGGGGAATATCCATTTGATGGATTCGATATCGATTTTCATGGTTTTGATTCACGTTTTCGTATGTGAATTTTTTATGATTGATTGTTTTTACAATCATTTCTGTGATTTGTCACTTTAAAATACAAAGGTTTCTATACTGGTAGTAAATAATCAAAATATTTCACAAAAAAGATTTCAACATTATTTTTAATACAAAGCTCGTTTTTACAACCGTTTTCCAATCTATTAGTATATACAAACCTTTACCTCATTCATTCGAGAAATCCAATTAAACGACTTAGCAAAACAAGTGGTATGAAATACTTGCGTTTACTTTGTCGGTTAATTCTTAGAATTGTTCGATTGAAATATTGTGACAATTTTTGAGTGGAAATCTACAATTTGTTTGTAAATATTTAAGTTAAGCCAGTGATTATGGGATATGAAGCTAAAATCATTTATTTACTAGCTTGGTGTAATTTACACTTTTATTGATTAATGATGACCATTTTATGGTTTAGGCTAGCGATATGCGATGTCTCTTAATCCGCATGGGGGACTGTACCCCGTTCCGTCGAGCTTCGTCTCAATTTTTATAGGCTAATGACCTATGGGTTTTTGGGGTTCGGTTCATCGGGCATACTGTCGTACTACATCGTTGTTTCGAATTATTTGAGTTTCAGGTTCATCGGCCGTACCGTTGTACTACTTCATTGTTTCGAATTATTTGAGTTTCAGGTTCCTCGGGCGTACCGCTGTACTATGTTATTGCACCGGCTCTTTGGTTAGCGACTATGGGATATCAATCCATTTGTGATGTGGTGAGTTTTCATGCTCCCGTTTGTGAAAGGCCTCCTCCCTTTTTATTTTCTATATTTCCAATTATTGATTTCTGGAATTTGTGTTTCATTGATTTTTGCGATTGGCATTGATATGTTTTGTCAATATTTGAGGTTTGGTGAATAAGCTAAAGAATGTGAAATTCTTTTTAGATATTTGAGGATATTTGAGATATTATATGATTTTTGTTGTTATCAATTGTGTACTTGTCACAATATGGCATTATTGTTATCATATATTTTTGTTGTGTCTCTTGTCCTATCTCATCTTATATGATATTTATAGCTAGACTTATCCGTTTATTATTTTTCTACTTAAATAATACTCGAGTCAGACCAAGGTGTTGCAAGTGCCTCCACTTGACATATTTGTAGGGGCTAGCTTCTGACTTTGTGCTAACTACTTTAGCTTGGTAGTTTTTGCTTTTATACATTCGAGATAGAGACTCCTTGATGTATACTTATTCATCTGTGATGCCGTGGATCTTATTTGACCACTACTTTGATGTACACTTCTATATGTTATATTCATATCTATTTCTGCCTTAGTTTTATGAATATCTGTGACTGATTTGTGTTGTGCTTATTTTATAATTATTTTCGAAGTTCTCAGAGCCACTATGTAATAGCTTTGTGTTTGTATTTGATATGTCAATTTTTCTCTTGAAATGAAATGCATGTCATACTATCTGACATATCGGTACTTGCACAAAGCAATTACACAGATGGTCGCTCCTCAATAGCCTTATTCTTCATGCTAGTCGACGACATTACCCTGTAGTGTCCTTGGCTAATGTGAATATAAAGGTGGGGCGTCACAGTGTGTATACCTCATATTATATTAATTTTAAAATATCAATAAACAATAAATATGTATATAAAAGGGGCTAATGTGTCCGTTGCGGTATAAATCTCAACTATTATATATGGGCATGTTAAACCATGTACACATTATATATTGCACGTGGACGTACACATACATATGCAATTACACATGTACCCATCATATATCATATATATAAACAAATCAAATCTTTATATTAATTAATCAAATAAAATAAAAGATTTTATTTAAAATTTATAGATTGGATCTAAATCAGTTTAAACTTCAAAGGCCCAATAAGATCTAAAATAGTAAAAATAAATTGAAATTCATCTATTTAACTCATTATGTGCTTTTGCAGTTCCAACATATTCTTTTTAAACCAATAGATGAGAAAACCTGTATTTGTACCTCATAGTTATTGACCATACAATCGGTGTTTCCCTAATTCAGAATGATGAGAAAACTCGATGGCCAATATAATATGTAAGAAAGATGTCTAGGGCTTGTAAACATGATATATGAGGTTGGAAATTATAGCTTTCTGGCTCCTGATGGCGGCCCGACATCTCTAGCCATATTTCCAAGCCCACAAAGGTCCTAAACAACCAACTACTGAATAAAGTATCAAGTTAGCCTGACACAACGGATCGACTCTTGAAGTGGTCCACGCAACTTAGGAAACAACACATCACCTTTCAACCCCACACTTCCATCAAAGGCCAAGCTATGGCCGATTTCATAGTAGAGTGTTCAAGCTAACATTGGTGAATAAGAAACGACCATTAACCAACAAGCATAGGAATTGTATTTGTACAATGCTTCGAATGAGAAAGGGGCAGGGTCCAACATGGTCCTAGTCACTCCAAAAGGAAAGAAAACGTGTTTTTCGCCCGCCATAGCTTCAAGGCCACTGACAATGAAGCTAAGTATAAAATCATTCTGGCTGGTCTCAGGATGGCTAAAGAACTACAAGTTGATTCTCTACACGTGTTCACTGATTCATTGTTGTTCGTCAACCATTTTGGTGAGAAAATCTAGATTAAGAGAAAGACATTGGCTCTTTATGTTGTAGAAGCTAAGAATTTCATTTGCACTTTTTCAGATTTCAAGCAAGAGAAAGTATCACGTGAAATAACGCCAAGGCTAACCAGTTTGGCAAGGCAGCTAGCAACCCTAAAGAGAGGCCCCTTGGGTTCAATCGGAAATTTGGATCACCCTTTGCTATAAGTCGGGGAAAACCTCTATGGAAATTGATGAAGCCCATACCAACATCTGGATCACCATGCCGCCATAATACCTTGCAGGTGGTGATATGACAATAGATAGGAGATATGTAACGAATTCCCTACACCTTCAACATCTCGTATACCTAAAGAGTGCACTACTATGGTGCCCCACCGATGTAAGACGATATCAGGGGTGAAAGAAGAGAAATAATCGCAAAACTTATTGTATATCTCACAGCGCATCGAGCAAAATATAATAATAACCATTATTGATATAAAATTGGCATGACAGTAATAACTAAACCACAATATCAGAGCATATAGGTTCACAAAGTTATACAAGATAGTGATAGAGTTTATATAGTTGATAATAAACTCAAAAGCTAAATTGTCTCTAAGTAAAATTAACGAACCATGTGTAGGCTCCACAGTTTCGCACAGTAGAATAAGCATGAGTAAGTCCACATATAATACAAGAAAGCACCATCCTGCTAGTCTTCTATACAACAATTGTGCACCACCTAAACCTGCTATCTAATCTACTCATTTAAGAGAACCCAAGATAACAAGAATAAAATTATAAAACCTCAAAGTTAGATGACAACTTGGTGTGAGTGATGAAAAATATAATATTATATAGTTGATATAGTAAGGAACAAAGTTATAAGCATCATATCTGACCTGTCATATCAAAAGAGTTAGCACATAGCAAATATAGTACGCTACTGTACTATCGCATAAAGGTGTACCGCATCCAAATTATAGTATCAGGGTGTCTAGGTGTCCACATATACAGTACCCACATCATGTGACATCCTTAGAGTGACAGATAATAAGAAAAGCAATAACAACAGACATAGCTTCGATTAAACAATCCACACTGTCACTTAATGTGCCTTGAGTATATGACATCTCATATGATCATTCCTCTACCAAGGTTTAATGGAAAAATCTCAGTTTTCAATGCACTTTCCCACTGACTCATTACTAACACTAGGTCCATTCCACCAATCCAGGGTATACAGATCCATTCCACCGACCTAGAGTAGCCATTCCAAGTACCCAATGAACGTCCTTATAATACATCTTCTTACGAGTACACTGAAAACACTTTGAGTATCAATGATCCATTAGCACATGTATTTAAGCCCTTTTCTTGCTCTATCTAGTTTCCATTCATCCTTAAGGAATTATTCCACATTTCTTTCCACGATATAACTTTTCAATTTTCTATCCATGGGTCACCAAGAGCCCTTGTGGATAATCATCCTCATACCTCCATCAACACCGACTCAACATCATCGTTGAGTTACTGTCATCAAGTCCCAAAGTCATCATTCTTCATCGTGTTGCCACATCCCAACCAAATATTGAGCGAACAAACAAACACCAGCATGACTTACGAAATATACTAATCATTCCCTAGGAGTTTGTCCCATAATGGCCACTCATATTCATGTCGGTATCGGCATGAACCCACTTATGTTGGTTCCGATATGAATTACACAAAAAATAATTTGGCTAAGTACTTCGAGCCCCGATTACTTCCCTTTTACTTGCTTAGAGCTCCCTCTTTCCATTACATGAGTCCTTAGCCTCCGCTATTTGCCTGAAAAAGAGGTCGGCATCGAGTAAATTTGATCCGTACCTTGTAGAATTCCCAACTCAAAACTAAATCTAAGTCTTATAGCTTCCTTTTTTACCTTTCCTGAAGCCTTCCCCTAAGTTTTGTAGCCTAAGTCCTGAACTACTTCTTCGACTGACCAAAATTGCAGCTTCCAATGATTAGACTTTAGCTTGGTATCGATACGAAGTTAAGCATCCAAATCAATTCCATTTTGCCTATGACCAGAACTGTAGCCTCCTTTAGAACTCCCCCTCCAAGTCGCATGCAATTTTGAGCATCTTTGACCTCATTTTTTCCAAATCAACAACCATATTCAAACTATTCTAAAAACACTAACAAAACATATCAAAGAAATATTTATACGAAGAAGAACATCATACGCAAGCATGCAAGCAACATATTCAATCCATCCAAATATGATTTGCAAACATATAATTCCCTAATCTAATTCTATGCAAAAATGACAATATAGTTCAAAAAAGGGTTCAAAACCATTTAAAATCCATTTCTATCTTTTTAAATTCGACTATAAACATGTATGAAGGTTAAATTAAAGTTTAAAATCGTTTTAACATAAAAATCATATCAAAATCATCAATTTTAATATATGGAGATGCATAGAATAGGGAGAGATCGTAAATCACTCGTATAATACTAAAATTACCAAATCAATCACCAAATCTAAAGTGAATAGCAAGCAATTTGAATTCTAAAGCAATCAAAATGGTAGATCTACAATCCCTTTTGCTAGTTACCCCTCTAATACTGGTTAGGCTTGGATTAGTACAAACAAGATAAGCTTTTTGATAAAATCTTGGTTAATGGATGTTTAGAATTATTGTTGGGAAATGGGAAACAAATTAGATCCATCCCATTAGTCTCGGAACAAATCATAAGATAGTTCATTGGGCTCAAGTTTGGGCTTAACAAATTACCCACTAATTTAGCCAAAAGAGTTAAAACTTAAAATGACCATATCTTTTATATGTTAACTCCACGTTCCTCTTATAACCACTCTACGGAAAGAGAAATCATTATCCCGATTAAATGGAAGTGGTTTCAGCTCCTAAATTAACTCCTATCAAAACTTATAGGCTTTACAAGAATTTCTAGGTCCAATCTATCCGATAAAAATTCGAGAAATGTTCTTAGTAGCCATTTCCCAAAATTATAGAGTCATACGACCTTATTGGTAGTATTTTACGACCCTTTGATATGTAAAATATAGGTCATTACGAAAGAAGATCGGAAATTTCTTTACCATGAACCCCACTATATAATTATGGATAGGAAGCTATACTAACTAGGGTACTCTAGTCCCCATCATCGCTTGGCAAAAAAATGAAAAAGCATGGCAAACTCTAGAAGAACTATATGAAGGCTTCTAAAGAGATCAAGCTGGAGGACAATGCCTAACAAAAAGGCTGCTCACCAAGGTTATTATTGATCGACCCTAATCAATGACAGGATGGACCATGTCAAGAAGTGTGATCAATGTCAGCAGTTCATAAAGGTCCTTAGTGCTTCTCTGAACCTTCTAACTACTATGACAACCCCTTGGTTGGTCAACAACCGAGAGATTGACCTGATTGGAAAGCTCCCTAATGTTAAAGGAAATTATAATCACGCCATTATGGCCATCGATTACTTTGAAAAGCGGGTTGAGTCAAAGCCCCTCACATAAGTCGCCACGCCCAAAATTTTAAAATTTGTAACCGAGAACATCGTCTGTCACATCAAACTCCTGAAGAAAAGACATTATAGATAATGACACATCGTTTGAAAGTGGGTTGTTTTCAAGGTTTTTATGAAAGAAAGGGAATCAAAAAGTGCTTCTCCTCAATTCAAATCCACGAGAAAAAGGGAAGATTAAGCTCATGAATGAAACCATTACGTCAACATTATAGAAGCACCTCCTTGAGGCAGAAGGAAACTTGGCTGAAGACCTCTCGGCCATGCTTTGGTCATGCCGAACATCAAGCCAGACCTCAATTGGGCACTCCCCATTCTCTTTATACTATGGGTTTAACGCTATGCTATCCATCAAATTTGACATCACATCCCCTTGACGCCTCATTATGACCAAGAGAAAAACAAAAATTTGCGAAGGATTAAGATCGATGCTCTAAAAGAAAGAAGAACGAAGCTAGAGCTCTGCATCGAGGCATACAAAATAGATATAGCGACATATTATAATCCAAGGGTAAAGACCTGCCTTCTCTTAATAGGCGGCCTAGTTCTGCATCCGGGCTTCATAAATACATGGGGCCCGATCGAAGGATTATTCGAGTCAAACTGGGATGATCCGTATGTTGTTAGTGTCTTGCTAGCCAGTGAGGTATACCACCTCACTCACCTTGAGGACACATATGTGCCACACACTTGGAACCTAGAGCACCTTCGAGCTTATTATGTCTAGGAAAACTTGTAAGACACAACTATTAGGCAAGGAAATTTGTAATATTTTGCTCGTATGGAATATAGAAGGAACATTCCTAGGAAATCATCACATAATGGCAATGCTAGTAGCAAGGCTATCCAGCAATGATAGGTTAAACAACACTCTCTTCGTGACTATCGAATACCACAAATCAAGGCTATTCCATGGGGCCAAGCCAAACAACTTTGCTTACCCTAATGTCGAAATGGCCCCATGACGATGCATAAGCCAATCAATGCTCCCTTTCATGCCAATGATACCATTGCATGGACAGCACGATCACCCATGCCATAGTCTCAATTCATGTATCCATAGTGTACTGCATTATGAGGTGCATGATCCATTATATGCACCCTTTCATCCTAAAGGCATGAACGAATAGTTGGCATGACAACTCATGTCATAGTCTTGATTTGTTCGCCCATCATGCTGACCATCCCTCCAATGGGGTGAGGCACTAATACTAAGATGGGCACAATTACCCATGAAGTAATCTTGAATTGGCATTCATAGTGCTGCTATGTGAGGATACATGAATTAGTCAATGATCCCTTCCATGTTAGAGACATTAAAGAGCAATGGAACAACCACCAATGCCATGGTCCTGATTCGTTCGTTTGTGATGCTTCATATTCCCTTTGTGGGGTGAGGTTCTAGTGCCAGTGTGATTACACATGATGTAATCCTGAATTTGGCATCTATGGCACTACCTCAAGAGGATATACGAGGCGATCAATGTTCTCTTCCATATTAGGGAAACCATCGCTATGATAGCACGATCATCCATGTCGTGGTTTTGATTCCAACATCTATGGTGTTTTATTCTATGAGAATGTGCGACCAAGCAAACCAATGCTCCCTTTTGTGCTGGAGGCATCGATTAAAAAATTCAGAACCACCCATACCATGGTCCTAATTGACACCAACGATGTTGCCCATTCCCTTAGAAGGGCAGGGTACTGGTATTAAGATGGTCTCAGTTTCCCATATTGCAACCTCAAATCTAACATTTGTAGTGCTAACCAACTTAAGTAGGCCCTTCACTGGCCTATAAATACATAGAAGGAAAATCAACATAAGCGTCTGACGACCAACAAAGGACGCCTTGTTATGGCCCTCACATGTTGATTGGGAATGGGAAACCTCAACAAAAGAAAAGCCTATTGTTTGTTTACTTGTTCTTTGTTTCCCTTTTTGTTTACTCATTTGTTTTGCTATGCATAAGTGTCTAAATCTAGGTATTCTCTTAACAAAGTCAAGAGTCCTTAAAGCCGCCCGACGTAGAAAAGAAAATAGTTATAAACAAAAGTAAACATGGCAGATATGCGTACATGAAAAATATATAAAGTAAAAAAAGTCAACACGGAACATAGTGACAAAAAAGGTCAAGTAACCACGATTTTCATCACAATAGTATCATTACAAAAATTGGCCTTTCCCAACCTACAAATTATTACAAAAGACGAGCAAAAAAAAGCAAAATGCAAAGCATCCACTCTTCTGCTCAATGGGAGGAAGCGACACGATGAGTTGGCAATTGTCATCATGCATCATCTTCTTCTTCACCTCTGAAGCAGCTTAATCAGGCGATCCACTTAGGTTTCCAATCGAGGAAGTAATCCGTTCTTGGGACAAAACTACAAGGGAGTCCTTCTAATAATGAACATTTCCACAACAATATCTTTGGCAAACATTAGCATAGTCATCCAAGGGAGGAAGCTAACGACCATGAAGAGGTGGTAGTTGGCATCAAAGATCATTTTAGCATGGCCATCGGCATATCTTTCCACTCCTCCTCTAGGGAAAGTTTCGCTCTCAATTACTTCCCTTGGGTCTCCCAATGAAGATGCCACCATAAGGTAACCCTCATCATGTCTGCCTCCTTGATGCTGGCCTCCATATCCACTCACAATGAACAAACTCCCCCCTCGAGCTTCTCTTTCTCCTTTGTCCGCTCCTTGATGACAATTTCCCTAGTCGTCTCCACCACATGCTAAAACCTTTCAAACTCGAGAGCCTTCCTCTACAACTCCCCAAATCTTCCCTCTACCCATTGTTGATCCACCAATTCATCCTCAACCCGCTTCCTCAAAGCTGCAATCCCGTATAAATGCAAAGGGTATTGGGACCGGCCTACACAATGAGCCAAGTAAAATAAAACTGTCAAATCCGAGAACCCTTACTAAATAGGTATCCTTTAATTAAGCATCCACCATTACCTAATGAGTTAGGACCCCCGGCAGATCTAGGTCAGCCTCTATTAGCCTAGGCCTGTAAATCTACCATAGTCACCTATAGGCTGGCCTCATCCCCTTCCATGACCGTTTCTAGAATGGTTGCAACCACTGCCTCAAACTGAATGCCTCTCGGCAAGGGTCTGAAAAAATTTGCCTCTATAAATTTGAAGGTCCGACCATCCCCATGGCTCTTCGAATCTTCTATATAGCCCCTCTTGGACTATGCCTTCATCATTCCCGCATCAACCCCAATCAGTAGTAAGACATTTGCCAAAGGCTGCTGTTGTAGTGCAAGATCAGTAACAGGAAAGATGTTATCCTTGGAATGGCCTATTGTGAGGTAGGGATCATACATAGATTAGCGAAGATAACACCGTGATGGTGTCGAGATGGAGCCCATTGGAAGGCTCCCCAGTAGCCAGCTATATCCGCCAATTGCACAAGTCCAAGTAGACCACTGCAAAATACAAATGAAAGTGTTAGCAATGTTTCAAAAATAACAGACAAAACTAAAAAAATCAAGGCCACCATCATTATACTAGTCCCACCACAACTTGCTAATCAAAGCCGAGAAAGGGCACCCGATATCGCTACTGCTAAATTGTTCCCTTTTGGATGTTTACATGCTAAGGGAACAGTGTGTTACTTGACTTAAAGACCTATAGGAAGGAGTGGTCTCGAAGGATGAGCCTGCGCATGTCGGCGTACCTGACTCCCATGTTCACCTACCCATCCTCTCTACCTTAGGCATCTCAATGTGCTAAAATAGCTCAAAAACCATGTGACAATATTGTTAAGGACCACTATATCCTCCAGAAGCCTCAGATAATAAGCCTCTCATTCACCCTTATTGTTGCCCGGGTCAGACCTATAGCCTCCTCAATTGACATCCACAATCGGATCCCTAATGACCATCCCCACGTGTCTAGCCAATCGCTTGGCTAAGGCAAAACCAAAGATTTACCCCATCCCAAAGTCTAGTTCATCCCAAATAACCCTATGCGATGAAGATTTTCAATTGTCAAAACTACGTCCAAATTTATGGCTATATAGGGTGTCTCCTTATCAGCAAAGGTAGTCTTCATAGACCACCATTCCCAAGCCTACACCAGTGGGGTAAATGAAACAACCCACCATTTACGATGCCCTGATTCATGCATAAAATGATGTGGACATCGGACCTCACCAGCAGTAGATCTTTTTGATCTAAAATATAAAACAAATCATAGAGCTATCTATAATACTCTATACTTTTTGAAACTCATAGTGGAAGAAATAAAATATAATAGTAATCAATAATGTAATCCTAGACAAAATAATGTAATATCAGATAAATTACAACTACAATCTCTCTTTATACTGGTAACAAAAAAAATCTAATGTTTGGGTATAAATAGTAGATAACTAACAGATAAAAAATGCACATCTCCATTACACCATTTCCTCTCAAGGTCACTACCATTCCTCTTTAAAGACTTATCAGAGTATAATTAAAAAGAAGAAAATGATAAAGGGGGTTAGTCTTACATTTAATGAGTGAAACACATCAGATAAGTGTATAGTACTAATAAGCTAGTAAAACAACACTTACGCTCGAACCATATCTTAATGTATGTCACCCGCAATAAAGAAGTGAGCTAAACACAATATAATTGTAACGACCTGGAATTTCAAACACTTTGTATTTAAATATCTGAATTATTTAAATATTTGAACCTTGAATTTAATTGTAATAAATGTGATTTCATAACCTTATTAACCCTCTTTAATTAATAACCAATAAAGGAAAGCCTATTTTTGAAGTTGTTTACAAAAATGAACGGTTGAAGCAATATTGATAATCTGACCGAAAATTATTTTATCGATATAAGTAAAAGTTGTTCAAACTTCTTCTACATGTCTTAGAAATAAATGAACACATGAGTAACAAGTTAAAAGACTTAAGTCAACCATAAATTAATTAAAAACAAAGTGCTTATAGATGGGGACACAAAGGAGTGATTTAAGGAGCAAAAAGTGGAGTGATTTAAGGAAGGCATAGAAGAAAGCATGTTTAAAGGAGAGTGGGTGAAAGACTCCTTTAGGGCCAACCAGAGGAGGGCTATGAATGGTCATTTTCCACTTTCCTAAACTTTATAAAAGCGCACACACAGCTTCTAATTTTTGTATGCCAATTCATTTCAAATAAATCACTCTCTTATTCTCTCTATTCTTCACAAAGTTCTTAAATTAGAGTAATTCTGAAACAACTTTAAAACTTACCAAACTCCTCTAATCCTTAGACAACATAGCAAAGCCTTCCATACACTTGTACCTAGGATATTTGGAGCACAACACCTCAAAAGGAGCAAGGCCGAGAGCAAATTAATGTTTGGGGTTTTCTATGACAATGTTTAAGTAACATTTGTCTTAAACCCATATAAATGTAATTAGATCTTTAAAAAAGAGTTTTAAAGATAATGATTAACAATAAATTGTTTTGGGTTTGTAGTACATAATGTTTTGGTAACTTTTGTTATTAAACCCATAAATTATACTTTAGAGTGGAAAATATTGTTAAATGATTATGAATATACTTAGATGTTTAATAATGGAATTTTAAAGATAATAGCTCATATGTAATATTTTGAAATAAAGGCAGAAAAATATATGTTTAAAATATAAAAGAGATAAGGGGTTTATAGTAACAATGTTTAAGTAATATTTGTTTTTAATCTCTTTGATTATGTTTTAAAGTAAGTAAATCTTCTTAACTGAATTACGAATATACTTATACCATTGATAAAAGTGTATGAGTACTTTTTGAAGTGTTGAAAAGCATATAAATAAATAGTGAAATATTAGAATACAAATATATATATCTTTTATAAAGAGAAATTAAATATATATACAAATAATAAAGGAAGTTTTAATTAATAAAGGATTGTCAATTAGTAAGGGAGTTTTGATTAATAAAGGAGTGTTAATTAATAAAGGAGGTTTTAATTAATTAAGGAGTATTAATTAATAAAGGAAGTTTCAATTGATAAAGGAGTATTAACTAATAAAGGGAGTATTAAATAATAAAGGATATTAATTAATAATGGAATTTTTAATTAATAAAGGAGTAATAATTAATAAATGAGTAATAATTAATAAAGGAAGTTTTAATTAATAAAGGATATTAATTAATAAAAGGAGTTTAAATTAATAAAGGAGTATTAATTAATAAATGGAGTTTTAATTAAAAAAGGAGTATTAATTATAAAAGAAGTTTTAATTAATAAAGGTGTATTAATGAATAAAGGAAGTTTCAATTAATTAGAAATTTTAATTAATTAGGAGTTTAATTGATTAGAAGTTTTGATTAATGAAAGAAGTTTTATTAGATAAACAAGAGTTTAACTAATAAAAGAGGTTTAATCAGTAAAGGATTAGTAAAATAAATAGGGGCTTAAAATTCATTTATGCGATGTAATCATGCTTTGGGTGTTTACTTGTTTATGGAAAGTATTTAGTCATGTACTTAGCACTAAAGCCAAAAAGATAGACTTATTTCTATCTTTGAGAGTTAAAAATGATGGTTCGAGTAGGTGTAAAAGAAATTGTGCTCTAACCTATTGGGATTCACTCTTTACCGAGGGATAGCAGGAGTTGAGAAGGTCAGAAACGTGATAAGTATATGAGACATAGTTTTCAAACGTGATCATTCCTATTGTTGTTGAATTATACTAAAATTAACTTAGGAAATATCTAAAAGAAACACTTGAATTATATATTGCAGCTATTCACTCGATGATGATATAACCTACGTATAAAATCATCTTTCTCTTCTAGGACAAATGATAAGGAAATCTATTCGGATTGGAGATAATCTCCACCCCTATATATTGTTTTCTTATTTCTGAAAGAACCAGGGCTATGTTAACCGAAAATCTATCGATTAGTTTTTAAGCGCCTGGTAAACGAGGGAGTGCACTTATATGAGATGACTCAAAATCATAACCACTTCAAAACTATATTCATGATCCATGCTTGGAAGTGGTCTGTGGTCTGTTCGAGATGCTATAATCTATGTGCAAGTTCATGATCTATTTAAGATGCTCGAATCTATATAGAGATTCGTGATTTGTTCGAGATGCCGGAATCCATGTAGGAATTCATGATTTGTTTGAATGATGATGACTCATGTGTTGAGATGCTAAACGTGACTTCACCATCGATACTGACAGAAACCAGATATGCAAAGACAAGGGGTTTAGCTAACCCAAGGGTGCAGGCGAATCCATTCTAGTGTTGCTTACGGATATGCGTGCGAGAGTGATGTACTCGGTTCTACACGGCGAGGTGTAGGCCAGCTATGTTTTTCCTATGGTACATTCACTAGAGTTGTATGTTGCTCGAAAGAATATCTCTGATCCTTATGCACGAGGATCGTTATCGATGTACTGAGGGCACCTCCACGAAATTCCTACATAATTATGCAAACGTGCCTTAGCGGTTTTTGATTGTATACCTAATCATGGTTGTGGTGTACACGCAATACAATTATTTCTTACTTATATTCTATACCTTAGACATTTGCCTATTATATCGTAGTATGTACTTATTAGATGTTTGGCTCTTTTTAGTGGAAAACCAATCTGGTGATTCAGTTGGCCTCAAAAGGTGCTTTTATATGTCACACATATTTCTTAAGCTTCTCACACCAGACTTTTGTTTGACTCGTGGTTTTTGTTTTCCTTTATTTCCATAGGTGCTCTTTCGAGCAGTGCATGAAGGGCAGGTTTTCTTTGATGTTCATTAGGCACTTGGAAAGGAGATGGATGTTTTACATGTCGTAGAATTTATTTCCACCACATTACTTTATGTATATGTATTAGCAATTGTAAGGACATGCTATCATAACTGTCCAGGTTAATGATATTATTTAGATTTACACTGGTCCGGACAAGAATTTTTCACTCCATTATTGACATCGAAGAAATGATATAGATTCTTGATATGATCCTATGGCTTTCTATCATAGTATATGTCTGCGTAACAAAAATGGAGGTTTCTAATCATATAGCCTAATCTGATTCTGCGTAACCCATTTAACCCACTTTTAATTAATAATTAATAAAGTAAAATTTGTTTTCGAAATTTGTTTAGAAAAATAAATAGTTCGAAGAAATATCGATAATGTGAATGAAAATCATTTTATTAATAAAAGACTGTTTACCAAGAAAACGATGTTCAAACTTCTTGTACATGTCTAAGAAACAAATAAACACATACATAACAAGTTAAAACACCAAAGTTAACTATAATTTAATTAGAAACAAAGTTCATCTATAAGAGGACACAATTGAGTGATTTAAGGAGAAAAAGGTGGAGTGATTAAGACAGGTATGGAAGAAAGCATATTCCAAGGAGAGTAGGTGGAAGGCTCCTTTAGGGCTGACCAAAGGAGGGCTATGGATAGTCATTTTCCACTTTCTTAAGCTCAATAAAAGCATACACATAACTTCTAATTTTAGTTTGCAAATTCATTACAAAGAAATCAATATCTTATTCTTTAATCTCTTCACAAAGCTCTTAAATTAAAGTATCTCTAAAACAACTTCAGGACTTCCCAACTCATGCTATGACCCTTAAATATCATAGCAAAGCCCTCTATCACCATGAAGCTAGGAGATTTGGAGCACAACACCCCAAAAGGAATTAGGCCAAAAGCAAATTAAGGCCATTTATGCCTAGGCCGTGAGCATGTGGTGAAGGTAGGAGGGTTTGGGGGTTGTTTAGTACAGGTAGAAAGATGGAAACTTAGTCGTGGATTGAGATAGCTTTCTTGATTGTGTTAGGGTGAGTTTACTCGGCGTCAAATGAAGATGAAGTTAATATGTTGTGTTTGAACTATATGAGTGTGCTTGACTTTATATTGCTTTGTTTGTGTGATTTTTTGCTTCGGAAAGAAAATGACATATGTAAATGATGTGTTTGGAGTTGTATGTCTTTGTACGACTTAATGTATAGCCTTGAAATAAAGAACATTAGGTTTGGTTGGACTTTGAATTGAATCAGACATGAATTGAAATGGTTTTATAGCGACTAGTCGCGATAGAAGCACTTAGGAATTGACTTGTGTTTGGGAATTTCTCTAGAATTTTGTTGAGAGATCCTTAAGGTTTTCTCGCCATATTTATGCTAGATTATGGTAATAGTAGTTGCTGTAAAAAAAATTAGACAATAAAAGCTTGATAGCTCGTTGAAAATGGTCAAAACTTGAAAGTATGAAAAACTGCAAATTTCAGTACCCACACTTTTAAATTGCCGTGATTTCTATTCCTAAATTTAAATGCTTCTAAATGACTTTAAACTTAAGTATTCTTCTTTAGTATTTTTAAAAGTATTTTATAATATATATTAGAGTATTTTAAAAGTGGTTTAGAATTTTTAAGAATTTATATGAATTATTAAAGCAAGTGGGTTATTTTTAAATAAAGAAAATCGTGTTATTTTTGAAGTTTTAAAGAAATTATAAAATAGATATTTGAAGTAATATTTTAAACGAATGTTTTTAACAATAATATAAGTATTTTAAGGTATTCTAAAGTATATATAGTTTTAGAAATTTAGTTAAATATTTTATTAAAATAAATAGAAGCTTATGTAATATAATAGCTTTTCAAATAGTTTTTACTATTGAATATTTTATCTTATAAACTAGCGTGCATACGTTTATACACGCATATAACAAATATATGTACATACATAGATATATATACATATAAATATATTTAAAAGATTTTTAAACTATAAAAAATGTTTTATAAAGTGGATTAAAAGTGATTAGTGGCTTAATCCTGTGTGTTTATCTATGGAAATTTATTAATACTATATTTAACACTAAAAGACGATGAAGTAGGCTTATCTATTTGTGAGACTTAAGATTAATGTTCGAGTATGGGTAAAAGCAATAGTTTTCTACCGACTTCCCTCTTGACTGAGGAATAGTTAAGTTGGGAAGGTCCGAAACACGTCAAGTATACAAACCTTGATTTCTATAAGTGATCATCTTTAGAACTACATAGTCGATTAATCGACTACCAAGTTTGACTAAATAATATAAGTAAATGAATTTGGGTTGTATAAATAATATTTTAGTAACATTTATTTTTAACCCTTATTAATCACACTAAGAATTATAATTAGGCTTATAATTAGGACTATAATGAGGACTATACTTAGGACTTTAATAAGGGATATTAAAGGATAATTATAAATGAAATGTTTTGGATTTGTTCTGCAATATTTAAGTAACACATGTCTTAAACCCTTATAAATATGGTTAAATCCTTAGAAAAGAGTTTTATATATAATGATTAAGTAAGAAATGTTTTAGGATTGTAGTAAACAATGGTTTTGTAACATCTGTTTTTAAACCCTTAAATTATATTTTGGAGTTAAAAAATATTATTAAACGAATACGAATATACTTAGATCTTTAGTAATAGAATTTTAAAGATAATAAAAAGTATTAAATCTTTTGGAACAAAGATAGAAAAAAGTATATGTTTATATATAAAAGAGATAAGGGGTTTATAATAACAATGTTTGAGTAGCATTTGCTTTTAACCTCTTTGATTATATTTTAAAGTAAGTAAATCTTGTTAAGTTATTTGTGGACATACTTATTCCTTTGAGATAAGTATATAAATACTTTTGGAAGTATTGAACAACATATAAATAAATAGTGAAATATTAGAACACAAGTGTATATCATTTATAAAAAGAAATCAAATATATATATACAAGTAATAAAGGAAGTTTTAACTAATAATGGAATATTAATTAATAAAGTGAATTTTAATTAATAAAGAAAGTTTTAATTAATAAAGGAGTATTAGTTAATGAAGGGAATTTTAATTAATAAAAGAATTTTTAATTAATAAAGGAGTATTAATTAATTATGGAAGTTTTAATTAATAAAAGTTATTACTTAATAAAGAAAGTTTTAACTAATAAAGGAATTTATAATTAATAAATGCAGTTTAATTAATAAAGGAGTATTAAGGGGTGTTATCCAGCCTTTTGACCCTGCTATATTCAGACTGATCGGACAAGTTAGACTCGATGATTATCGAGGCAAGCAACTCAAATTGATGATCCTAGGGTCCAAATACCAAGTGCAAAAAATTACCTACCGATCAGTTTTAATTTTGCAATCATGTAATGATTAGAATTTTTAGTTTCTACGTCGGATTTTAGTTAATAAAACATAATGAATTGGGATTTCATTTTATTCGATGTTGACGAATAAAATCTGGAATAAAGTTAATTTAACTTTTGGGATTTTTATGATATTTTAGTTTATTGGAATTTGTGTTGTTGCAAGTAGATTTCCATGTGTTATCAAGTCTAAATTTACAAAGGTGCGATGTTTGGAATCATAACGAGTAAATATATACCTGTAAAAGAAAGAGGAGTAGAAAATAGGGATGATTACCGTATTTTGTACTGTCTATTTCACTAAATAAAAAGAGAATTCCTTGTAATTACAAACACTGCGCAAACCCAATCTTTTATATAAGATATTAAAATTTACTACATAACAATTAATTGATGAAGTTTAATTCTAATTTATTAAAGTATAGTAAATTCCAAAGACATAATATTAAAATAAGAATGTAACTAAAAAGTTAATAAAACATAAAATGATGAAAAAAGGAAGTATGAGTAATAGGCAAGAGTAAGAAGCTAAAGAAATGAAATGAACCAAGTCTGATAATCTAATGAAATGGACTAAGTCTGATAATCTAATGAAATGGACTAATTCTGATAATCTAATGAAATGGGTTATGTTTGATAATTGAATGGAATGGAATAGAAATCAAAGTTGAACCTATGAATGTTGTAGCAACGGTATTGATGTCTGAAATTGAGAAGTGGTAAATGAAATTAATGAAATAAAAAAATAAATGCATAGTAGGCTGATGATTTAAAGTGGGACATAAAAAATGTTGAGGCAATATAGAAAATAAAAAAAGAATAATTATACATAAGTCTGAAATATGTATATGAGTAGCATTGGATATGTATTTATAACACATGCGAATAATTATAAATTGTCTATTATAATTATAACGGACCAATGTCTGATGGTCATTAGACTGGGTTGGAATGCTAAAAACATATCCAACCAATAAGACCCACAGTATTAGCGTACAATTTCATACTTGAGTGGTACCCCTAGGCCTAGATTGTGCTTGTTCCCTTAATTTATCGATTATATTATGTCAAGTACATAGTCAAATTAGGTCCGCTTCAAAGTTTTTAAGTGAGGGTATTAACTATATTTCACTAGACAATCTAAATGGGCGGTGAGTGAGATTAGAATTATGCAATATGGCATGGAAAGTATAGTGTGCTTAGGGACTAAAACGAGTTGCAACAAGTGTACGTAAAGGCTGGCGTACTTGGATACCTATAGGGTAGGTGTTGCGTGTCTATCGAGCTCATCTTCGATCTTTTGAAATCAACAGAAAGAATAGGGTTACACCTAGCTGATCTCTTTCGCCTACCAAGATTGGTTTAGTTGGGTTATGCAATACCATAGTTGTTTGATAGGACAAGCTATTTAACCCATATACAGGTTCCTTCAAAACATAGACGGGACGGTGGTGCGTGGTGCCTAAAATCCACGATAAGAAGTAGACAAAGGTGCGCAAAAGGCTAGCTTACGTGACGAAAAATCCTCGAAGCATTAAGACCTTATGGAATGGAGGTCATGGAATTAGAGGTCGTCGATGCACACGACATGATTTCCTTGGTGATATGATGGCAATGGATCTTTATGAGGTGCCGAGCAATTGATATTATTAGGGATAGTATCTAGGTCCATTAGTGGACTTTGACTATATATATCAACTTATATAGACATAAATCTACATGGTATAGATTGGTATGGTTTTTACATAGCAATGGAGTCGTAGCGACTAATAATAAAATCTAGCAAAACATAAAATAGTGAACAATCAGCATAAGCTAGTCTTATGTATAAAGTGTATAATTTACCAGTCACCAGAACGTTATTCTGACCTTTTCCTTATTACAACCTACGAGATTAGAAGGGCGGTTACTGTTGATGATTTGGAGCTGTTGTCAGGCCGAGGGAATTAAAATTTGAGATATCGATTTTTTGTCAGTAACAATATTGATCTATTATGTTTTCTTATATCTTCTGTGTGTTATTACCATTAGTGCTTTGATATTTTTTCTTTCTGTAGGATACCAAACCAAGGATCTGTATTTTAGCGGATTTGGTTCTCGATTTAGTGAAAATCTGAGCCCATTAAAGTGCGAGTTGTTACATTTGGTATCAAAGCATAGATTAGTCGATTCTTGAAAAATTAGAAAACGATGAGTGAATATATTTATATTTTTACTATAAATATTAATATAGCATATGCTAAAATATTAAGTATCTCATCTATAGAGTAATTGCATATGGAATATCCCTAGAACTGGATGGTACTTGACTATCTAGTTGGGCTTTGGTAGCCTAATGATTGTTGATCCCTATTTTGATTACTGATTTATGATGTACAATAGGTCTAGGTAAAGGAAAAAAGGATCCATATGTTATAGAAAGTGGAATGTGAAGAAGTTCCGGAAGAAGGTGTGTAATAGTCACCCATAATTTATGATTGGATTTTTGGATCTTTGGAAATTAAAGAAGGATGTTCTTGAGATGATAGTTAGAAGTCCACTTTAAGTTCAACCAATTAATTAGACATTTTTGGAAATTAAGGAAAAATATATACTATAAAAGGACTTTTAATGAAAAAGTAAGTATTAAATTTTAAAATTTATGTATAAAAAGTCTTGTAAGAAAAAATATATTAATTTGATTTCAGTAATGGAAATATTTGTCCGAGGTTGCTTTCTTTTGAAATATAAAAAGCTCGTGGATCTTTCTATGTAATGAAACTTTTTAAGGTATAAAAGGGTCTATATGGATGGACAATATAAGTGGTATGGATTTGGAATGGAGTAAATGGTTTTGAAAAGAAGATAAATTGAGTTGTAAGTGGCTGCACTACAGTAATAAAGAGATGGTAAATTAGAGAAACAATTGGAGTTAGTGCAGCCTAGGCTAAAGGGTTAACTAGTAGGAAGTTTTGAAATTAAATAAAAAGAGGTTTAATTTATTTAATTAGGTTGGGATTTGACATATTTTAATTCATTGTAATGAAAAGGGATAACAAAATAAGGATTTATGAATAAATCAAGTGACAAATAAAGGTGTTTTGTTTGAAATAATAAGGACTATAATGGTAAAGAAAGAGATGTAGAAAATATGGAAAACTTTATTTGGTATTGTTTATTTCAATAAAGAAAATGAAACGTGATTCCTTATAAATAAAACACGAACCCTCTTTTAAGCAATTCATAGAGAATTATAGTTTTAATGATTCCCCTTAAGAAAGAAGACATTCTAATGCATTTAAATATAGGATCCTTAAGTGTAATAAAAAAGTGTAGTGATTAGAAATAGTATTAGTAAATTTTGTTAAAAATAATGCTAGTAATCTAATTAGAGAAGCTAGGCAAAGAAAAATACACATTTTCCACTATTATGCGTATTTAATTTAAATATCTTTTAAAATCTCCCCTTTTATGATAATCGAGAGTCTGCCCAATATTGGATGTTTGGGAGAGTAGAAAATGTAAAGGAATTGATAGGATGAGATTGTTCTTACCTACTCCAGTTTTTATAATTTAAAAGTTATGCATGATGTTTTAGAAACATGTAAAGTATGTTTTTGGAAGAAAAGGTTTGCTGAAATGGATAAGTTTTTGTAAGAAGAACTTAATAAATGACTGAATTAGAAATCCCAGATTTTTATGAAATAAAAGTCTTTAAAAGAAAAGGATGATTTGATTTTAAAATTAGAATTCTAACGTTCCCTTTAAGGTTAGGGAATACGTTAGATTTAAAAATCTTAAAATATAAGTCTTGAAAAGAGTTAAAAACACCAAGTATTTTTAAATTTAATAAAAGTTTCTATGAAACACTTCTAAAGATAAGAGTTTTGGGATTAGATTTTAAAAAAATTGAAGTTTTTTTTTAAAATGGTAAAGACCTAACCAAGGTTTTAAATACAAAGTAGACATGAATTAGTGCTTAGGTGAGATAGGGAAAACGAATAAGGTTATGAAGGAGATGGCGATGACTACTTTTGGAAAATGTAACAAGGAATCCCTATAGAGCATGAGGATGCTAGAAAAGTCTAGGAATATTACATTTATACGTGTGTTACCCATAAAAAGAGCATGTTGCTAAAAGCACACAGAAATGTACTTTCGAATACCATTACTAAAGAGCACCTTAATTAAATTATATGCCACTTAAAACCAAATAACATAAAAACGAGGCACCCAAATCATTTAAAATCCTAACTCCCATTGTTCTTCTTTTCCAACTAAAACCTATGGCATAACTACCTCATTTGCATCATTAGGGAACTACATCTGTTTCATAATTTAAATTATTCAAGACCTTAGCCTCATACCAATCATTTAACAAAATTAGTAACAAGCCCTAAACATTATTTGTAAATATAATAAAAAAGATTGACATAACCGTACAGAAAATATTGATTGACAAATTAAAAAAACAAACAAATTTATTTTCAGTCAAACATCCTCATTTCCCTCTATAGAACATTGATTATCCACTTTAATTTTGTCATCTTTTGATGTTCACCTTACTCTTTAGAATAGTGCTCATCCTTAATGGATTATTGATCCAAAACTGAAAAATTGATCAATTTATATAATGAAATTTAGGGTTACAGAGTTGTTGAAATTTTAAAGCCAAGATTTTTAATATAGTTATGATTTTTTTAGCACATGAAGCATTCTATGATTAATGGCTATATGGTGGAGGAAGAGGTATTAAGTAGCATGTTTATTTCTCAAACATAATTAAAATTTATTATGGTATTAGGAAGTATAAATCTGGATGCTTTTAGCAACATACTAAAAATAATATTGAAGGGCACTTCTATAAGTTTTGGAATATGCTTGTAGAAGGTTATGTATAAAGGAAATACCAAGGATTAAGAATACCATCTAAAGAATGGGATTAATATAAGATAGTAATAGATGGTAATGAGATGGTAAATATTGGTAGACTTAAGTCGTGGAAGCAAAAGAGGAAATGGGAAAGATTCTTTTCCCAAGCTTAGCTGCCATTTAGTATGAAGACTGCATAGACTGTATTTCTCATCCACTACAGTGAGAGGAAGCATGGTTATTCCATAACTGAATATGGAATAGAAGAGATGAATAGACCTTATTCATCGTAAGTAATATAGGAAGGATAAGTTTGAAGATGTTTGCTTAGGAATGGTCTACTAGTAAGGTCCATTCTAATTGTGGTAGTAGTTAGTGGTGTTGTGTTTCCTTATAGTAGTTTTTTTCCTTAGATTGTAAGCTTTAGTTGTTGCTATGAGCTACGTATGTTTAAGGAAATGTTCCTTTTATGTGTTTTCTGTGTGGACCTCCATGATTTAGTAAACAATAGAAACAAGGAAATTTCAAAGAAGTCACTTAATTAATGCAAGAAAAAAGAAAATAGTTGAAACTAGAACTTAAGTAATAAATTAAGAAGATTTATTTAACTAACTACTAAATAAAAGTAAAATGAAAATGTAGGTTCCGGAAAATAAAAAAAATTGGATGACAAATTTTAAAAAACAGTGGACATGATTATGGAGAGGTGAGCCACGGGTCAAGGTTCCTGTTTCTAGAAGACTGAGATTCGAAATTCAGCATGTTTGCGGTTGATGTTAGTAAAAAAGAGAAGTTTTTGAGAACTTAAAATTTACACGCAATTAAGTGGACTTCATTATGGATGATGGATGGTTGGCTATACTGGCCTTCTGTTCACTTCGCTCGGAGGAAAAATCCTAATGTTGTAAATAGGGCAATCATTTATTAAATGTAATTATGCATATTTTTGAAAAAGAAAATTTATATATTATTCGGTTATGAAAAATTTTCATTATAAATAACACGACCTTGAAAAAAAAACACCTATCTATAGAAAGATTTTAAAAGCTAAAGATTTTGAGTATTAGAAACTTTAAAATACCGCATCCTGATGTTATGGAATAGTTGATAAGTTGATTAGCGTAGATTTTACTACATAGCTATATTTTTTGTAAAAAGGATATGGTGATCGACAAGGAAGCTATTTTTTCTGTGGAAGGTTTTCTAGGATACCTTGTTAATGAGTGGAAAATTAAAAAAAAATGGTTTTTGAAACATCAATGTTTTTTAACTTTAAAAATAAAAGTTACTTATGAGAACTTTACTTGGGAAGGTAGGCAAAAGTATTGGGTCGTAGGAGTAGATCCTATGGTGCAGTGGAAAAAGGTTACGTAAGACCACGATGTAAATACAGAATTTTCCATCAAGACCCTTTCTACGTATAAGAAGATAGGTTTAGAAAACTGAATTTTTCTAAATTTGGATGCTAACCGTGGTGTGCTAAGAATTTGGATGGTAAGGATTAGATGGAAAATTAGCCAAATTATGCTTCTATTTATAGGAGTGTGGAAAAATTTGGGTAAAAAAACCATTTTGATTTTTCAAAAAGCTACATTCTTGTAGAATTGTCAGTAATTTTGGACGTTAGAAACATATTTTTGAAGTTGATTTAAAAAGAAATCATTCGTGTAGGAGGCGCAATTGGAAATTATTGTTCATGCATATCATATGTACTGTGATGCTGTAACGACCCGCTGTTCTGAACCATTCAAATCGACAATCATCTACTTATGTCAGACTTGAATTTCTCAAAACAACAGATTGTTAATTTATATTTAGAAAAAATTATCATATACAGTAAATAAATCAATCTCAGAATCACAGACACAGAGTAACATAACAATAAGCAGTGGAATAGATAAATAGTAGTTCATGAAGCTATTACAGAACATCAGAGTCCGAAACAAGATACAATAGAAATCTCAAATACAAAGTAGTCACTAGTACAAAATCAACTGACAAGTCTGAACATAAAAAATGGAAATAACTGGAATAACTGCAAAGCTAAATAGATAAGAGATAGATCTTCAAGCAAAGCTCCAAACTCCGAAGATAAGCCTCAAATGTTGTAACACTCAGTCTGACCCGAGCATAAAGCAAAACACAGAACACACAAGTCAGGATTAGCATTCTTATACCAGTAAATCATCTCAAGTGAAATGTTAAGTGAAATTATAAATAACTTAAAGAATGTTTAGGATTCCCATCCATTAAGGATCTGTTAAAATATACACATACATTGTAAAATACGCTACATATGTAATGTATACAGTAAAATAAACTATTAAAATAGCATTAAGGCGTTACCCATATCCCCCTTAACACATTTTATATATTCCCATAGTATATACAGATACTGTAAGCTCCACCAAACCGGTGGTTTACTTAGGGAGCAATCCATAGGTACAGTACAAAACAAACTCATAGTAGACGCGATAAGGCATGTGACAAGGCACGCGAGGCAATGCCAGGGTAGGTTTCTACCGTTTGTACTCCCAGACTGGTGGTAATGCATAACAGCTACCACCGCCCACCTTTAGACACACTCCCAAATCAAAGGTGCACCCAATCAAATCACAAAGTAATAGAATGTATCGAAGAAATGTACCTAATAGGAAGAGGGACCCCACTTGGCCCAGCATAGCTTCTGTTTTAGCCACATCAAGCTGATTCACGGGAGTCAGGGCTGCGTTAATACCTCATACAGAATCGTCACCAAACCATCCTACTTCGTTCTGGAATCTCCACCACGTACACAGTTGTTAAAGTGGTTTTCAGTATTGGCAGAAAGCATGACACTATCTGATCTCGGTCTTTTTAACAACCAAATGCTTTTATCATAAATCGCTTTTATAATCATTTTAAATAGTTCATACTTTATATCAAAATATCATATCCTGAAAATCATATCACTTTCGAAATCATATTCACAAAAATAGTTTAAACCTTCATCTCAAAATATTAGTATTTAAATCCATTAAATCTAAATCACAACAGTTCCAACTTACATAGTTTATACATTGAATATAGTTATATATATTTTGATATAGCTATAAATTAAAAATAGTTTATATATAAAATAGGTTATATATTAAAATAGTTTATATATTAAAAATAGTTTATATATATTTAAAATACTTTATATAATAAAAATAGTTTCCTCCAATTTCACAAATCGATTCAAATCAACTTCAATTCCAAAATTCAATTTAAATCAATCCCAGTTCAATAATTTCAATTTAAAAGGTTAAAGATTGAATTCAAATTCTCAATAAACTATTTCAATTTTTATCGATTTCAAATCTAGGTTTGAACTATCACTTCAATTCCGATAAGATTCAAAGTTTAAATATTCAAACATTTACAATATAAGTTTCATTTGTATTTCAACGTATAACTTTAATTTTATTCAAATGGAAAATATTCGCTTAAACATTTTAATAACAATTAAATAAAATCTCAATTTATAAATTTAAATCAATATTAAATATTCAGTCTCAAAATTTATAGTTGAGAATATTCATTTTGATCACTTTTTATCAAATCAAGTTATAAAATCATACCTTTCAAAATCTCAAAATCAATAATTTCAAACCAATCCTTATTTAAGTTCAATTCTAAACAAATTTAGTTATAAATCAATTCTTATTTAAATTCAAGTATTAACCCATTTAAATTATAATCAATTCTTATTTAGTATATCTTCCCAACCTCTATTTATTTAAAGTTATTACAAAATCTATTTAAATATTATTTTTTATATATATTTAAAACATATATATACTAATTAAATTAAATTTATTAAATTAAATCTTATTATTAAATTTTATTTTATATTAAATCCTATTTTATATATTAAAAAAATTATAAGTAAAATCATAAAATTTATAATTTCAAAACTAACTTATAAATTTAAAATATCCAAAACATATAATTTTAAAAATCTAAATCTTACACATATATAGAAATAACATTTATATATATATATCATATTTTAAAAATCGATATTTAATAAAACCTATATATTTCCTTTCAAAACTTTGGAAATCATTTTCAAAATATGGACAAACGGTTTCTGTATATAATTTTCTATCCCATGGTCAAGTGATACAATATTTATCATTTCACTCTGCAATTTGCATTCAATATTTACGGGTATATATCATTTCAACCCGCAATCTCAAAATTCAAAAACAATGAAAACCGCTTAGGTTTATCATTTCAACCCATAATATTTTCACATAATCTATCAAACCGTTTGGGTATGTATCATTTCAACCCATAAGGAATCACTAAACTAACAGGGAACTTGCAGAGTGGGAACATATATGACACTAATATAACATATCAACAATAGGCATATATCATCCGTAACAAATTTTAATATAATATATAAAAGGTTATGGTGTCATATGTCATAGGTGAACAATTGTAGATAATGACATATCGTATTGGCAATTAAATAATCAGCAATTAAAATTTAGCAGCATATTTCAATTGTCATTTCATGTGAAATCAATTTACTACATATAAGAATGTTAATCATGAGTGATTGCTCACATTTCGAGGCTAGAGAAATAACAAGAACAAGATGCGCCGAATCCAATCACAAACTCCAAAGCACGACACGATGAACATGAATTCGATGAGCAGAGTCGATAGCTTAGAATTTACGAAAACTAATCAAACTGGTTTAACACAATATATATATATATATATATATATATATATATATATATATATATATATATATATATATTGTAACGACCCAGAATTTTATTTAATTAAAATTTGAATATTTAATTAATTTTAAATATTAAAAAGTGAATTTATAAGTCAAATAAATTTTTATTTGAATTATTGGATTTAATTAGATTATTAAATCGATAATTTAATAAGTTAAATTATGGAAATAATTAAAAATTGAGTTAAAAATGATTTAAAATAATTTGGAAAATTTTATTTAATCATACTGGAGTTATAGAAATATTTTAGAACTTTTAAAATCGAATTAAAAGTTAATCTGTGAAAATTGAATATTTTAATATTTAATAATCGACTGTAAAATAGTCAATTTTTGGACAGTCTCAGAATTGAACGAAACCAGTTTCATTGGATCCGTAATAGTTAGTTATTACCGGATTTCAATTTTCGTGTCAATCGGAGTTATCGTTTGATCGTGGCAGCTCGAAACGCATCGAATCGTTTTTAATTTAAATTTGGCGAGTCAAAATAGCCATTTTTCAAAAAGTCTCGGAATTCGACGAAACCAGTTTCATCGGATCCGTAATGTGATATTATTGTAAGGTTTCAAATTTCAAGTCATTTGGATTTACCGTTTGTCCGGTACAAATTAAAACGCCTAGAAATCGACTTAAATCGGTTTAATTTAAATTGAACGTTTTCAGCCATAACTCGCACATACTTCCGAATTAGCTTCCGAAACCTGTTCCATTGTGTCCGGAACGCGGGATAAACCCTAGGTACGCTGGTTACGGCGTCTAAATCGGAGTTCGGAATTCCCGGGATGAATAGTGTTTACGCTAGCTGTTTCTTATAAATAGACCACCCCTCTCTCTTCATTAATAAAAAAAAAAAAAGAAATTAAAACCCTAAACTAATGTAGCCGGCCCTAATAGATGGATGGCCAGAAACTACTCCACTTCCTCCCTCAATCACCCACAATCCGTCGACAATTAGCCTTAGGTTTCAACTACAAACTTGTAGAGCACATCAAGAGCTTTAGATCCGTACGGTTGAGATCGCGTTTGGAGCGACGATGGAGGGGCAAGCTGTGGCCGTTCTCTACAGTTTCGCACGCACTTCGAGAGTAGGGGGTGGGGCCGAGTTGGCCATGGTGGCTGGTGGTGGTAGCTCGCGTCGTGTGCTTCGCATTGGTGGTGTTGTGATCGAATTTCGTTGATTATGGAGGGAGAATAATTAAACCCTAGTATGGATTGTATGGGTTTCATGAAGATGGCTTTGTTCTGTAGCCGTGCGTGGGTTTGGGGAAGAAGAGATGGACGGTGGAGATGAAGGGGATGTAGGATCTTGTGGCCAGAAACTAGAGTGGGTTATAAAAAGTTAAGTTTATGTTGAATTTAAGCTATTAAAACGTGTACAAACTTGTAAATTGCATAACTTTTTCATACGAGGTCGAAAAAATGCAAACTCAGTTGCGTTGGGATCGTATGGACGAGCACTACGCGATGGAGTTGGTTTGGAGTCGTTTGGAGTTAGTGAGAATTTCGGGTAAAATTAAACGCGCGTTTAATTTTATTCGAAATAAAAGCTTAAACGGAATTTAAAACCAAGGTGAGAATTTCTCACTCAATCGAATAGATTTCGATTTTATTTTAAATAGTTAGATTTAAAATATTTGAATGCATGTTTGAATGATGACTGTAAATTATTGATTGTTAAAATAGACATTATGCGCCGTTAGTAAGCGGATGTTATTTAATATAAACATATACCGCGAATATTTCATAAACAGTGAAATTGGTATTATATATAATATCAATATATATATATTGGCATATGTATATATTGCAGTTGATTGATTTCCCGCATTTTTTTGTTTAGCGGATGAGACCCTATTACGCCGTTAGTAAGCGGATAATATTTATTAAGAACATGTACCGCGATAATTTCGTACTGGAGCGAAATTGGTATTGTGCTAATGTTTTTGGATGCAGGAAACAGGTTGGAGGGATCCAACTGGATTCCTCAACAGTATTTATTTTATTTCAGATATTTTGATATTTGATTTACTATCATATCGATATATGATATCGTTGTTAGTCGTGATTGACTATTTGGTGTGTAGCATCATTGGACCCAGATTTTGGGATTTTAAAATGATCTTTAAAAGTGATTTTGAAAATATACTATATTTTTGGGATTGATCCATTATAAATAAATAAACGTTATAATTTTTAAAGTTATAAAAATTATGATTTTGTGAAATATAGTTAAAAAGCTGATTTTTAGAAATACGATTAAAAGTTGATTTTTGAGAAATATGGATCAATGATTTTATAAAATAATTTAAACTGGATTTTTGAGTTTATTATTAAAAGTTTGAATTTAAGATTTATAAGATTTGATTATTTTATAAATCAAAATGGTGAAATTATAAAGGAATTTAAAGACGTTTTAAAGAAAAATATAAATTGATTTATATTAAGAGATTTATAAATGGATATTTATAATTTGAAATACTGACATTATAAAACGAGTTTTATAAGTGTTTGAATGAAGTGAAAATGAATTTCACTAAAGAATGAAATTTATAGAATTTAAATGGTGAAGTTATAAAATGAAATTTATAAATAGTAAGATTTAAAAATTTGTGAAGTTATTTGAAGAATAAAATTTGTTAAATAAATGAATCTTATAAGTTATAAGATTTGTAAATTGGAAAGTCTTTAAAGGAACGATTCTGTAAAATAATCGTTTTATAAGTAATTAACTTATAGTATGAACTTTTAGTTTATAATTAAGTTATAAACTGGAATAGGTTAATAAAGGAATTTATAAAAAGGAAGTTTTTATAAATAAATAGAAACGGAATTTATAAACGTTGTTTTATAAATCCGCAAACGACTTATTTTGATAAGTTAATTGTTATAACTTATAAATGGAGTTATATTCACGTTTTAGACAGTGAATAATCCTTTAAGTTAAAGTGAATAGAAATGATGAAATTTGTTAAGGTAGTATATTCACGTTTTTGAATAGTGAATAATACGTTAAAGAAATTGTTTTAGATATGATGTTTTAAATAGAATTAAAACGATCTAACGATGGTTTAAAATGTGTTGAGATTCGAAACCATAGATTTCAACATTCATTGTTGAAATAGATGTTTCGTGAAATAAAAGGAAATGGTGGACTATAACACTGTTGTTATAGTAAATGATTTCCGAAAGGAAATGTTTAGAATAATATTGGGATTTATATATCTATTTTAATTTCGAATCCATATACTAGTGATTTTGGGTTGTCGTAACGATGTTTTACGCAACATTCGTTTTGGCCCAAGTAAATATGTTTAAGAGAATGATTTTCTTAAAGAATGAATTATATACTTAATTCGCTTTAAGTATATTGAATATTTTCTAAGTGTTGAAAATAAAAGGAATTTGTGAATTACTTATGAATAAATAAGTATGGAAATGTTTTCCAATATGAAGTGAATAATTAGAATTTATCTTTTTGGGAGATAAATTGAAATGAATTATTGAAATCGAATATGCATGAATATTTTGAAATATAAATTCATTATGGAATTTATATGTGAAAGTGAAATTTGTTTGAAAATAAATATTGATTTATTTTTGAAGTGTTGGAATTTTATATCTTGTAAAGATATTTTGGAAAATAAATAATTTGGAAAATTATTTGGAATCTGGTGATGTATACATATCAATTGATAGTTCAATAGCCGACTATCAATATTTCCCTTTGAATGGGTATTTGATGTGAATTGATTGAATGTGAATGCTACACTTATTTTTGAATAAGCGCTCACTATTCGGGTTAACCGGGAAAGGACCATGGGGTCGTATAACCCATTCCGAATATGTGATACGTCGTTATGAATTGCATTTGAAGATCGGTGTTGAAGACCGAGTATTTGTGAAAGCGATAGGATGACCTATCGATTGTCTCTGCACTGGGTAGCTCCTGGTATAGAGATTTCCTTAAGTGATGGGAAATTCGATCGGGATTGTGAATACCCGTATTGCAAGGGCTTCGTAAGAAGTGCCTTCGGTTTTGTTCGATCCCGGAACAGACTTGTATGGATTGTATGCCTGACATTACAATTTGAGATATAAAGCCGATTTCATTCAAATATATTTCTGTTGGTGGCGGAGAATTTATTCTTTGCTTAACACCCTTCTCTGAGACGTACGAGCTCAGAGGTTATATAGTTGAAGTTATCAGCGATATATTCCCAGTTTGGTAATGTGACATGCTGAGTGATGCTGAAATGATCATTGTGTTGATTATTTGTGATAGGATCATTTATTTGATCGTCTATCTTAGTGATCATTGTGTTGATCATTTGTTGACCCAAAGCATGGCTTTTGTATAAAGTATGTTTTTGTGGACGTGAATTCGTCGAGCCTCACATCCCGGAAATGGTCAAAACAGGAAAGAAGCAGCAAGGTTATGAGGGGTAGCACCCTTTAGGATGTGTCCATTTCCTTCTGGAAAAGGGTGGTATCATGGTATGGAGCCCAGATACTTACTCATGTTGAAAACACTTTGTTATGATTGTGTGAATTGATTAGAGAGCGCTCTCGGAAAAAGGTCCCAAAGGACCGGGGGATGGCATATTCGGTCAGTTGTTACTCAGTTAGGAGTAACCCGGCCTTGTGTTGGTTGAGATCCGGTTTGGTTCTCGGGGATGTCCATCCAGAGGCATTCTCAGTGGCAATGGGAAGTTCCTTGGCCTGATCATTTGTTGGAAATCCAATTCCCAATACGAAACTTGTACGGTATTAGTTGTAGAACCTGCTATTCACTTATGGTGGTCACCACTGTTTGGATGGTAGCTATAGTAGGCATAGTTCGAAATGTCTATGCTGGCTAAGATTTATATTCTACTTTCGAAATGAATTTTTTCTACACTATACACTAATAATAATATCAAATGTTATTTTAAATGCGTATCAAGCATCTTTGACTATCATAAGGAGAAATCTCCTCCGATTCTGCGTTTGCATTGTGTGTGTGTGCGGGAGGCCTTATGGTAGTCTCATTTTTAAAAGCATTGCGAATTGATTAAAAATATTCCTCTATTTTGATTTTAAAGATAAATAAACTGTTTTGAGTTCTCACACCAGTCACATGACTGACTCGGAGTTTATTGTTTTCCTTCCTAAACTCTGGGTGCCCACCAATTTCCACACGGGCAGTTAAGAGTTAGGTTTATCAGGATATTCTGGATATTCTGGAGTTGCTGGAGGCAAGCTGGATGGCATGGCGTATTACTAGTTTATATAGTATTTCTTTTCCGCTTGGAATTTATTGTTGCATGTTGTTGTACACTCTGATGATATGATGTAATGTAATGAAATGTATAAAATGTAATAACTGTAGTTCTTTGTTTAAAGATTATTCATTTATTATTATATGTTGTTCCGCTGCGAATTGTGAGATTCTGTTGTTGTTCTGTTGTTTCCTTTCTGTCCCGTTCTATTTTTCAAATTCTCTGTTTTTCTAATTCTCTGTTTTTCTAAAAAAATTGTCTATCTTCTTTTCCCTCTATTTTTCTATTTTCTTCTTTCCTATCTTCTTTCTTCTTTTCTTTTTCTTAAAAACCCTCAGTGTTCGGTTTTCCGTCGTTCGATTTCTCGGCAGTCGATAAAGTGAGTGTCGATGTCGGATTTTCGGAAGACGAAGAATCGTGTCCTGACAATGTGGTATCAGAGCTCTTATGGTTAAGCGACAACCATGGTTCTGTTGGGTATTACTCGTTAGAGATAGAGTCAGCAGTACTCTAGAATGAGTTTGAGTGTAATAATAGTTATGAGAGCGTATTTGTTAGTGAATATAAAATTGTTTTATGTTGTGATGATTGGTTTATTGAGTGGTATATGAACTTTCGTCAGCGTGGTCCGCAAGACTATGCCGAAGGGGTTTCTAAACACTTGAATAGAACAATTCGACACGATATTGTTTTAAATTGGGTAAATGGAATGATTTTGCCTTGATTATATTTTTATATGTAAAGGAATAATTTTTCAAAATTATTAAAGTGTATATAAGTAGATTGTTTAGTTGTTTGAATAGTCTAAAAAAAAAAAAAAGAATAATTGTATAAGTAAATGAATTATAAGAATAGAATTATAATTAAAGTAATTTACAATTGTGAAATAAACTTATATAAATTAGAAGTGAAACTATATGAATTTAAGTTATGTAATAGAATTCAACTTTGTAATTGAATGGATGAATTGAATGTTAATCAATTAAATGGTTTCATTTGTTGTTTAGTTGCATTTCTATGTGACATATATAGTTGTTGTGTTGATATATGTTGTATATTGATACTATTTACATATATGCATGGTTCTCATGTTGTTTGTTGAGTTTAGTAGGTGCGGATCGCGTTTGCTTCGCATTTGGAGCTCGCTTTAGCGCTATATTAGCCGTATATGCTTGCTAATAAAATATAAGGTACATATCTCGGATTAAATATCGTACTTTTATACTTTTTCCCTTCGGGATGCCTCATTACTTGATGAGATGTATATTTGTGATATATATACTGTCATTTTTTTTTTCGGATCGAGCCGCGCAAAGGAGACTATGGCGAATTTTTCCGGAAATTTAAGGCGTTAGAAAAATTTTGAGAAAATTTGGAAAATTTTGAAAAATTTTAACTTTGATTTGGAATTGAAAGTTAAACAATAGTAGTTGTTTTTGAAAAGATAACTAAGTATGATTTGGAAAACTTAGTAAAGAATTATAAGAAGTTTAATTATGAATTTTGGAAAATTAATAGATTCTATAACTTTTCTTACTTATAATTTCGAGGACGAAATTCTTTTAAGGGGGAAAGATTGTAACGACCCAGAATTTTATTTAATTAAAATTTGAATATTTAATTAATTTTAAATATTAAAAAGTGAATTTATAAGTCAAATAAATTTTTATTTGAATTATTGGATTTAATTAGATTATTAAATCGATAATTTAATAAGTTAAATTATGGAAATAATTAAAAATTGAGTTAAAAATGATTTAAAATAATTTGGAAAATTTTATTTAATCATACTGGAGTTATAGAAATATTTTAGAACTTTTAAAATCGAATTAAAAGTTAATCTGTGAAAATTGAATATTTTAATATTTAATAATCGACTGTAAAATAGTCAATTTTTGGACAGTCTCAGAATTGAACGAAACCAGTTTCATTGGATCCGTAATAGTTAGTTATTACCGGATTTCAATTTTCGTGTCAATCGGAGTTATCGTTTGATCGTGGCAGCTCGAAACGCATCGAATCGTTTTTAATTTAAATTTGGCGAGTCAAAATAGCCATTTTTCAAAAAGTCTCGGAATTCGACGAAACCAGTTTCATCGGATCCGTAATGTGATATTATTGTAAGGTTTCAAATTTCAAGTCATTTGGATTTACCGTTTGTCCGGTACAAATTAAAACGCCTAGAAATCGACTTAAATCGGTTTAATTTAAATTGAACGTTTTCAGCCATAACTCGCACATACTTCCGAATTAGCTTCCGAAACCTGTTCCATTGTGTCCGGAACGCGGGATAAACCCTAGGTACGCTGGTTACGGCGTCTAAATCGGAGTTCGGAATTCCCGGGATGAATAGTGTTTACGCTAGCTGTTTCTTATAAATAGACCACCCCTCTCTCTTCATTAATAAAAAAAAAAAAGAAATTAAAACCCTAAACTAATGTAGCCGGCCCTAATAGATGGATGGCCAGAAACTACTCCACTTCCTCCCTCAATCACCCACAATCCGTCGACAATTAGCCTTAGGTTTCAACTACAAACTTGTAGAGCACATCAAGAGCTTTAGATCCGTACGGTTGAGATCGCGTTTGGAGCGACGATGGAGGGGCAAGCTGTGGCCGTTCTCTACAGTTTCGCACGCACTTCGAGAGTAGGGGGTGGGGCCGAGTTGGCCATGGTGGCTGGTGGTGGTAGCTCGCGTCGTGTGCTTCGCATTGGTGGTGTTGTGATCGAATTTCGTTGATTATGGAGGGAGAATAATTAAACCCTAGTATGGATTGTATGGGTTTCATGAAGATGGCTTTGTTCTGTAGCCGTGCGTGGGTTTGGGGAAGAAGAGATGGACGGTGGAGATGAAGGGGATGTAGGATCTTGTGGCCAGAAACTAGAGTGGGTTATAAAAAGTTAAGTTTATGTTGAATTTAAGCTATTAAAACGTGTACAAACTTGTAAATTGCATAACTTTTTCATACGAGGTCGAAAAAATGCAAACTCAGTTGCGTTGGGATCGTATGGACGAGCACTACGCGATGGAGTTGGTTTGGAGTCGTTTGGAGTTAGTGAGAATTTCGGGTAAAATTAAACGCGCGTTTAATTTTATTCGAAATAAAAGCTTAAACGGAATTTAAAACCAAGGTGAGAATTTCTCACTCAATCGAATAGATTTCGATTTTATTTTAAATAGTTAGATTTAAAATATTTGAATGCATGTTTGAATGATGACTGTAAATTATTGATTGTTAAAATAGACATTATGCGCCGTTAGTAAGCGGATGTTATTTAATATAAACATATACCGCGAATATTTCATAAACAGTGAAATTGGTATTATATATAATATCAATATATATATATTGGCATATGTATATATTGCAGTTGATTGATTTCCCGCATTTTTTTGTTTAGCGGATGAGACCCTATTACGCCGTTAGTAAGCGGATAATATTTATTAAGAACATGTACCGCGATAATTTCGTACTGGAGCGAAATTGGTATTGTGCTAATGTTTTTGGATGCAGGAAACAGGTTGGAGGGATCCAACTGGATTCCTCAACAGTATTTATTTTATTTCAGATATTTTGATATTTGATTTACTATCATATCGATATATGATATCGTTGTTAGTCGTGATTGACTATTTGGTGTGTAGCATCATTGGACCCAGATTTTGGGATTTTAAAATGATCTTTAAAAGTGATTTTGAAAATATACTATATTTTTGGGATTGATCCATTATAAATAAATAAACGTTATAATTTTTAAAGTTATAAAAATTATGATTTTGTGAAATATAGTTAAAAAGCTGATTTTTAGAAATACGATTAAAAGTTGATTTTTGAGAAATATGGATCAATGATTTTATAAAATAATTTAAACTGGATTTTTGAGTTTATTATTAAAAGTTTGAATTTAAGATTTATAAGATTTGATTATTTTATAAATCAAAATGGTGAAATTATAAAGGAATTTAAAGACGTTTTAAAGAAAAATATAAATTGATTTATATTAAGAGATTTATAAATGGATATTTATAATTTGAAATACTGACATTATAAAACGAGTTTTATAAGTGTTTGAATGAAGTGAAAATGAATTTCACTAAAGAATGAAATTTATAGAATTTAAATGGTGAAGTTATAAAATGAAATTTATAAATAGTAAGATTTAAAAATTTGTGAAGTTATTTGAAGAATAAAATTTGTTAAATAAATGAATCTTATAAGTTATAAGATTTGTAAATTGGAAAGTCTTTAAAGGAACGATTCTGTAAAATAATCGTTTTATAAGTAATTAACTTATAGTATGAACTTTTAGTTTATAATTAAGTTATAAACTGGAATAGGTTAATAAAGGAATTTATAAAAAGGAAGTTTTTATAAATAAATAGAAACGGAATTTATAAACGTTGTTTTATAAATCCGCAAACGACTTATTTTGATAAGTTAATTGTTATAACTTATAAATGGAGTTATATTCACGTTTTAGACAGTGAATAATCCTTTAAGTTAAAGTGAATAGAAATGATGAAATTTGTTAAGGTAGTATATTCACGTTTTTGAATAGTGAATAATACGTTAAAGAAATTGTTTTAGATATGATGTTTTAAATAGAATTAAAACGATCTAACGATGGTTTAAAATGTGTTGAGATTCGAAACCATAGATTTCAACATTCATTGTTGAAATAGATGTTTCGTGAAATAAAAGGAAATGGTGGACTATAACACTGTTGTTATAGTAAATGATTTCCGAAAGGAAATGTTTAGAATAATATTGGGATTTATATATCTATTTTAATTTCGAATCCATATACTAGTGATTTTGGGTTGTCGTAACGATGTTTTACGCAACATTCGTTTTGGCCCAAGTAAATATGTTTAAGAGAATGATTTTCTTAAAGAATGAATTATATACTTAATTCGCTTTAAGTATATTGAATATTTTCTAAGTGTTGAAAATAAAAGGAATTTGTGAATTACTTATGAATAAATAAGTATGGAAATGTTTTCCAATATGAAGTGAATAATTAGAATTTATCTTTTTGGGAGATAAATTGAAATGAATTATTGAAATCGAATATGCATGAATATTTTGAAATATAAATTCATTATGGAATTTATATGTGAAAGTGAAATTTGTTTGAAAATAAATATTGATTTATTTTTGAAGTGTTGGAATTTTATATCTTGTAAAGATATTTTGGAAAATAAATAATTTGGAAAATTATTTGGAATCTGGTGATGTATACATATCAATTGATAGTTCAATAGCCGACTATCAATATTTCCCTTTGAATGGGTATTTGATGTGAATTGATTGAATGTGAATGCTACACTTATTTTTGAATAAGCGCTCACTATTCGGGTTAACCGGGAAAGGACCATGGGGTCGTATAACCCATTCCGAATATGTGATACGTCGTTATGAATTGCATTTGAAGATCGGTGTTGAAGACCGAGTATTTGTGAAAGCGATAGGATGACCTATCGATTGTCTCTGCACTGGGTAGCTCCTGGTATAGAGATTTCCTTAAGTGATGGGAAATTCGATCGGGATTGTGAATACCCGTATTGCAAGGGCTTCGTAAGAAGTGCCTTCGGTTTTGTTCGATCCCGGAACAGACTTGTATGGATTGTATGCCTGACATTACAATTTGAGATATAAAGCCGATTTCATTCAAATATATTTCTGTTGGTGGCGGAGAATTTATTCTTTGCTTAACACCCTTCTCTGAGACGTACGAGCTCAGAGGTTATATAGTTGAAGTTATCAGCGATATATTCCCAGTTTGGTAATGTGACATGCTGAGTGATGCTGAAATGATCATTGTGTTGATTATTTGTGATAGGATCATTTATTTGATCGTCTATCTTAGTGATCATTGTGTTGATCATTTGTTGACCCAAAGCATGGCTTTTGTATAAAGTATGTTTTTGTGGACGTGAATTCGTCGAGCCTCACATCCCGGAAATGGTCAAAACAGGAAAGAAGCAGCAAGGTTATGAGGGGTAGCACCCTTTAGGATGTGTCCATTTCCTTCTGGAAAAGGGTGGTATCATGGTATGGAGCCCAGATACTTACTCATGTTGAAAACACTTTGTTATGATTGTGTGAATTGATTAGAGAGCGCTCTCGGAAAAAGGTCCCAAAGGACCGGGGGATGGCATATTCGGTCAGTTGTTACTCAGTTAGGAGTAACCCGGCCTTGTGTTGGTTGAGATCCGGTTTGGTTCTCGGGGATGTCCATCCAGAGGCATTCTCAGTGGCAATGGGAAGTTCCTTGGCCTGATCATTTGTTGGAAATCCAATTCCCAATACGAAACTTGTACGGTATTAGTTGTAGAACCTGCTATTCACTTATGGTGGTCACCACTGTTTGGATGGTAGCTATAGTAGGCATAGTTCGAAATGTCTATGCTGGCTAAGATTTATATTCTACTTTCGAAATGAATTTTTTCTACACTATACACTAATAATAATATCAAATGTTATTTTAAATGCGTATCAAGCATCTTTGACTATCATAAGGAGAAATCTCCTCCGATTCTGCGTTTGCATTGTGTGTGTGTGCGGGAGGCCTTATGGTAGTCTCATTTTTAAAAGCATTGCGAATTGATTAAAAATATTCCTCTATTTTGATTTTAAAGATAAATAAACTGTTTTGAGTTCTCACACCAGTCACATGACTGACTCGGAGTTTATTGTTTTCCTTCCTAAACTCTGGGTGCCCACCAATTTCCACACGGGCAGTTAAGAGTTAGGTTTATCAGGATATTCTGGATATTCTGGAGTTGCTGGAGGCAAGCTGGATGGCATGGCGTATTACTAGTTTATATAGTATTTCTTTTCCGCTTGGAATTTATTGTTGCATGTTGTTGTACACTCTGATGATATGATGTAATGTAATGAAATGTATAAAATGTAATAACTGTAGTTCTTTGTTTAAAGATTATTCATTTATTATTATATGTTGTTCCGCTGCGAATTGTGAGATTCTGTTGTTGTTCTGTTGTTTCCTTTCTGTCCCGTTCTATTTTTCAAATTCTCTGTTTTTCTAATTCTCTGTTTTTCTAAAAAAATTGTCTATCTTCTTTTCCCTCTATTTTTCTTTTTCTTTCTTCTTTTTCTCTCTTATTTCTTTTTCTTTTCTTTTTAAAACCCATAACATCTCGGTTTTCGGCCTTTGATATTCGGCAGTCGATAAAGTGAGTGTCGATGTCGGATTTTCGAAGAACGAAAATCCGCGTACGTTACATATATATTTGTGTGTGTGTTTCAAATCCTTACATATTAAACCCATTTTAAATTAAAACCCTTAATTTGTATTTGAACACCAAGCTCTTGTATATTTAAATTGATATGGACAAATCCATAGACTAACATTTACACTTACATACATATTATATCTTAAGATCAATATGTATTATAAAATCAATGTAAACTTACTTTATTATATATATATATATATATATATATATATATATATATATATATATATATATATATATATATATATATATATATATATATGAACTCAACGGATCAAATGTAAACTTATATAAACTTTATATATATATAAACAAACCGATTATATGTTACTGATATAAACAGATACATAAAACCTAACAGATCGGATATAAACTAGTTTAACTTACACATTATAAACACTTTATATTTTATATATACATAATTTAAAAATCAATATTTTCCAAAATAAGAACAGAGACCCAAATATAAGAAGGAGGATCCAAACTTTCAAGCAAATATGGATAAGCACAAATAAATATCCAAATTATACATATATACATATGTACATTTACATTTCAGAGTTTTAACCAAACATATTATATATAACACATTATATATATAACCAAACATATTATGTTACATATATAAGGTAAATAAAGGCTACTCTGGTTGGTTGATATAGAGAGGACGTCGGTTGCATGGTGGCGGGGTAGAGGTGAGTTGCGAGGTGGGGAAGGAGAAGAGGCAGCCGGTTTCAAGTGAGGTTGGAAAATGGTAGAGGGGCACAGACTGGAAGGTGGGAAAGTGGAAGGTGGAAACGAGTGTGGTGGATGGTCACGTGGCCGAGGGATCCATGGTCGTAGGCGAGCTGCTACAAGACTTCGGCCGTGGGGATGAAGGGAATGAACTGATCATGGGCATGGTGGAGATGAGGTGGTGAACATGTGGTTGGTTGAGGTGATGTAGGCTGCACCGACGTGGAAAGCGGAGGAAGCAGGGTGGCCATAGGTTTAGGGATGGCTGCCGTACGTCGGAGGGGCGGAGATAGGAGGCTCAGTGAGAGGTTGGTGTTTGGTGGAGCCAGAGCCATTCTCTGACAATGGTGTTTGGACGAGGTTGACAATGGTGGAAAGGTGCAAACTGGAGGAAGGCGAAATGAGGTTATGGGACACGAACCGTTCTCTGACATAAAACAGATTGAAAGCTCTGATTGAAGAAAATACGAATCAAAAAGAAGGGAAGAGGTTGAGAAGGGGAGGGACGAACAGTAGTAGGTTTGATATAATTCGTATGTTTTACTATATTTTTTTCTCAAGAAGACACAGAACAATGAAGAAAGGAGTAGAAGATCCAAAAATAAAATGAAACGAAAGGACAAACACATAAATAAATTGAAATCAGGGAATGGAAAGTCAGGCACGCATTCTAGGGATCATTAAAAGCAAAAAATCTATTGCTATTACATGGTGGATAATTGAATGGTCACGGAAAAAAAATAGACTCGAACGAGTACCGACATGGCTGTCCGTTTCGCGGTTTTCGCCGCGTAAAGGACACTGAAATGGACAAATGAATATATAGTGGAGATCAGCACGATAAGACGAACAGAATGATACACAGATATGAGCATACAATCATCCGATCAAAACTCGATATTTCGCTGCCAAACTGCTGCTAATTCGTCGAAAAAAAATAAATGGGGCTAGAGAAGCCCAAATTTGACGAAATGAAATATGACATCTCGCTCAAAAAATGATTTACATTTTTATTATGTTAAAATATTCAGATTTCAAAAATGTTTTATTTTCATGAATTTGACCGATTTTAAATTGAAATTGAAAATTACACAATAGAACTAACTTATACATTTTCCGATAAAAATTTGCCATTTACTATGTTTGAATAGATGCATACCAAATATCAAATTTTCATCGCCAAATTTAATTGTTTATTTTCATGAAATTTCAATTAATTACGTTATAAAAATCGTTAAAATTGTAGGTCGTTACACTCCCCCCCCCGCCCCCCCCCCCCCCCCACCCAAAACTTTTCATCCCCGAAAAGGAACGCTGTAGAAGAATAGAAGCAACATAAAGGAAAAATTGATTTGAAATACAAAGTACCAGCTACAACAATTTATTCAAACCATATAAATTTCATTATTTTTTTAAATTTATTAATATTCAATAAATTTGGGTTCAATCCATTTATTCAATTAATAAATATTTATTGTATTCATGTTTTGTTGATTTCAATTCAATGTACTATCATTCGATTGACTTGTTTTAAATTTATTAACAGTTATTACAAAAAAAATCTTTCAAAACAAAATTTATTTACACATTTATTCAATCCATTCGACTTCGCTAAGTTGTTTCCACTTAAATTCAATTTCAACTATTCTTCCTAATTCGCTTTTGTATCACAAACAGTTTCCAAAATATAAATCCATTTATTACCTGTTTTTCTTCTTAAGTTCATATTTATTCAATTTATTTCTTTTAACATATCTTATAACATAACTTAGGTGTACAACATTTATTATAACTACTCAAATTTAATTTAAAATTTTCATTAACAAAATTTTGTTTTGGACATCATATTGCTTACATTTTATATTCTATATTATTCAATTACATATTACATTACTTTCAAACTTTTCTAAGTAAGTTATATTAATGAATCTGATTTGTAATTGAGTGCTATACAAACCCTTTTATTTACATATTTTATTAAGTAAAATTTTGGTTTGAACATATTACCACATAAATCTTTTCTTGTATAACCTTCAATTATATATTCGCATACATTTTAACTTTTTGAATATTTTAGGTATTATGTATGTTTTAGAATGAAATTGAGAATTATACAAATAAATTTGATCCAAGTTCAATTGTTCAAGTTGTTTAAATTCTATTTATCATTTTAGATCCTCTAATTATTCAAATTTTGCTTCATTTCAATAATTGAAAACCATCACTTAACCTAGAACTTAAGAGTTCAATTTTCGGTTTCGCTCTAAATTATTGTGAAATGAATATATAAGTATATAAATTTTATAAATCAAGTCATACTCAAGAAATTCAAATCAAATCAATTTTCCAAAACAAAAGTGTAGCAAAGCTACAGAGTGGTCTCTCCACTTTGAGACTCGAAATTGGAGGGTGGGTGAGATCAAACTTATGCAACGTGGCATGGAAAGTCTGGTGTGCTTAGGTACCAAAATGAGTTGCAACATGTGTACGTAAAAGGTTGGCATACTTGGGTACCTATAGGGTAGGAGTTGCATATTTATCGAGCTCATCATCGGTCTCTTATGGTCAACAGATAGCGTAGAGTTACACCTATCTAATCTCTTCTGCCTATCAGGATTGGTTCAGTTGGGTTATGCAATGCCACAGCTGTTTGTTTGATAGGATAAGGCTTGTTATCCCATATAAAGGTTCCTTCAAAACATAGACGGGGTAGTGGTGCATGGAGCCTAAAATCCATGATAAGAAGCAGACAAGAGTATGAAAAAATCTAGCGTATGCAATGAAAAATCCATGAAGCATTAGGACCTTATGAAATGGAGGTCGTGGACTGGAGGTCGTTTGTGCGCCCGACAGGATTTCCTCAATGATACGATGACAGTGGATCCTTACGAGGTTCTGAAAGATTGATACTAGTAGGGATAATCTTTGGGTCCATTAGTGAACTTTGTGTGTGAGTGTGTACACACACACCCTTATATAGACATAGATCTATAGGGTGTAGAAGTGTGGTTCATACATAGCAATAGAGTCGTAGCTGCTAATAATAAAATCTAACATAACATGGAATAGTGAACAATCAACATTTGCTAGTGTTATATGCACGATGTATAATTTACTAGTCACTAAAACGTTGATCTGACCCCGTCCTCATTACAACCCACAAGATTTAAAAGGGTAGTTACCTGTGATGATTCAGAGTTGTTGTCTAGCTAAGTCCCTTGACATTTGAGATGTCAATTTTTGATCAAAAATAATATTAATCTATTAAATTTTCTTATTTCCTCTATGAATTATTACCATTAATGCTTTGATTATTTTCCTTTTCACAGGATACCAAACCAATGATACGTATTTTAGTGGACTTGGGTTTTCAGTTTAGCGAAAGTCTGGGCCTATTGAAGTGTGAGTTGCTACAAGTTTTTCCATGAGATCGCTTTGGTCTAGTCGAATCTGAACTCCATGACAATGATCGAAAACTTCCTTCCAAGCATCATATATCTCTAGATAAAATATGCTATAAAGTAAAAATATGTGGCCCAATGGTGAGCTGCGTGTCATCAAGTATCAACAACTTCCATGCGTAACATATCGGTAAGCATACTCTAGATATGGAGTTGATTAACCCAATGGGTAAGCTAAACCCAACATTGTGCATTCTATTCTGGTTTAGTTATTTCCCTTGTCATGGCTACGTTTGGCATATTTCAAACGAGTCTTTATCACTCGAGCAACATACGAATCCCAAATGGATTTCATCATCTTAAACAGATCATAAATCACTACATGGATTTGAGCATCTCATATAAATCTTGAATCTCTATATAGATTCTCGCAAAAGTCCTCCGACGAATGTCGATGTGGTCCTCTCTCTTGGAATACTTCTCAAGATAAACAATCTCACATGATATCAGCATGTGAAATGCTAGTGCTGACCTCTTCCTTGGACATAAAATTTAGATAGAAAGTTCAACTCTATAACATCTCACTTCACAACTTCTTTCAGAACATAGATCACGTATATGGTTTTGAAGTGGTTACAGGTTCGAATTATCTCATATAAATACACTTTTACCGCTCACCGGGTGCTCCAAACCCAATCAATGAATTTCCAGTTAACTCAAGTCTGGTTCTCTCAAGAATAAGCGAAATCTAGAAATGTTTCATACCAATGCTCCTACTCGGGGGTTCTCATTGGTATGAAATCATGAAGCCTTTCGATATTTCTTAAGCCATATTTGGTCAAGTTCGATAGTCGACTAATGGATTATCTAGTAAAAAAACAATTGCTTACACAAACCAATATTCATATACTTAACTTGTTTCTGACATACCAAATTAACCATTCCTCATCCAAGAGTGAAGCCAGATAAGTTAGAAACTAGTGCATATCAAAGCCTTACCTAGACACACAATCTTGAATCTCATAAATAGATAAGTCTACCTCATCAGATCTTAGTGTTAATTATATTACCAATGATTTCCATAAACAAGTAAGTAATCAACATGATTGACACGTTTTTGACATTTTCGACTTAACTATTCCTCGGTCAAGAGGAAAGTCGGTAGGTTAAGGATCTATTACTCATATCTGTACTCGAACATCAATCTTAACTCCCACAAATACATAAACTTACTTCGTCGGCTTTTAGTATTAAGCATAGTTAATTACTTTTGGAAAAAACAATTTAAACGATTAACCATTTATCCATTAAGCAATTCTTAACCCTATTCCAAACATTTATTTATACATTTAAAACCCTTTTTGAGATGATTTATATGTATAGTAATTTATTTATATAACTAGATATTAAATAAATCATTTTTAAAAGATATGTATTGCATAAGATATAAAATAATTAACACATTTTCCTAAAATTTGTATGTACTTAAAAATGATTTTGAAATACTTTATAGTATTTATGATAGGTTTTAAACTACTTACTCAAAATATTACCTAAAAATAACAATTTTATAATTTACCTAAAAACTTGGAAAACATGTTTTTACACACATATATATTTATAAGTAAAACCTCTTCTTCAAATATTCACAAATAATTGTTAAAAATTCATAAAAATCTCAAATCACTTTTGAAATACTCTAATAGTAGTTAAAAAACTTATAAAAAGAATGAAGCAAAATACTTAAATTTAAATATCTTTTCAAACTTTATACTCCAAAAATCAAGGCTAAACAAGGCAGTTTTGCACAACTGAAGTTTTGGCCATTTTTAGAAATGCTTAACTTTTTACTGTCCAATTTTTTTATAGAAGCAAGCATTCTTATAAAGCATAATAATATGATGAAAAACCCCTAAGGCTCTCTCTACAAAATGCCATAGAAATAGCCAAAAACAAGGCAATTCCTTGGTGCATCCAAATCTACAATCGCTATAAGTGCACTTTCAAATCCGAGTCCAATCTAAACCAAATTTCATCTATAACCTATGTGCTTTGTTTAAAGTCTTTTCTATAAGTCATACAAGTTCATTAAAGTCTATTCATATGGATTACATATGCCATTTTCTTTCGAAGCAAGAATCAAAAACAATATTTCAACATATGTCAATATCAATTCGAACAACTTAAACACAATCAAACGTAGACATATATGGGTTATATTTTCATTCAAAGAGGTGAATTAGCTCACCTTAACCTAATAAACAATCAAGTTCAAGCTAATCAAGCCTAACCTCTTCATTGCAACCACTTTTCCGTCCTTGCTTTGCGCTTGATTTCTAGGCTATTATAGCCTAAATTTCTCACGTTTATGACAAGTAGGGGAGTTTGGCTTCACCTTTTCACAATATAATTTGGTACAAGGTGTTGTAATATTTTCTCAAGGCTCCATTCAAAATTTGAATTGATTTGGATAAGATTTGCAATAATTTTCTTTAGGAAATTTAGTAGAGAAAGACATGAAAAGAGAGCTCACTTTGCTTTGTGAATTTCTAATTTATTATCAAGGGTATGCCTCTCCTTATTTAGGCTCAAGAATGGTGTTACTTAGCCTTGTTCTCACCCCCACCATGCCATGGAAGGCTCACCACTTCACATGTCCATCACTTCTCCTTTACATCACTTCCTTTAGCAAGATACTTCTATATCCTTAACATTTTAAAATATCAATTATCCAAATGGAAGGTTCTAAAATGTTCTATTTGTTCTATGAAGAGAAGTGTTAGTTAGTTTCTAATGTGTTCATTTGATCATTAGATGTAAAATATTTTGTACTTATATCGATCAAAAAACAGTTTACCGATAAACCGATTTCCAGCCACATTATTGATTTTTCTTCGAAAAATATATTTTTGTAAACAAATTTCAAAAAAAAGTTTCTTAACATTATTCAGTAATTAAATGATGTTTAACAAGTTTATAAAATCATATTCATAACACCTGACTATATTTCAAAAAGTTTCAATATTCGAAGATGAAGTGTTTGAATTTCCAGGTCGCTACACACTGCTTGAGCCTCATCTTTAATCTCAACATCTGATACCCATGGTGCATAACCATGGTGGTAAGGCGATAAATATGCTCTGTAAGATTGGCTTCAGGCTTCATCTTAAATGAATAGAGTGTTACTGAAGAATAATTAGATTTGTGAGAGACTTGTTTTGATAGGCATCAGATAATGCATCTCATAATTCCTTCGTTGTCTTCTTTTGAGAAAACTCTCTAAGAATTTCATATGAAAGACTCAACCGGATTGCTGTAAGATCTTTAGATATCTTCCAAACATCCACCTTAATTTCCTTAAATTTATCATGACAATCTTATAAAGTCTTCTCCTTCTTCAATATTACCTCCATTTTCATCTTCCAATTCCAATATCTTTCTTTCCATCAAAACATGTAGCACCATAATTAACACTAGATCTACCAATGGATTTTCCAAAATTCACCATTAATGCTCTAACATAACAAAAACATTGGCTCTAATACCAAACTGTAGTAAAAAATGTAGGGAATAATTTATCACTAATATGCTGCGACGACCCAGAATTTTTGGATATTTGAAATTGAAATACTTATTTAATCTTAAATATTTGAAATTTAGTTTAACTTGAATTTCAAATATCACTATTTATTGGGTGATTTAATTATTAAATTAAATAATTGGAAATGGGTAAATTGTTGAATCTGAAATTCTAAGTCTGTTAAAAAAATCTAAAGTGTTGTAAAATTTATACTGATAATAATGAAGATAGTAAAAGTGCTAAAACTGAATCTAAAGGTGGTTTGTTAAATTTTAAAAATATATCATTCAAATCGACATTTAAAAATAGCCTTCCAAGGCACAGTCTCGATATTCGACGAAACCAGTTCCATTGGGTCCGTAATAATTATTATTATCGGATTTCAATTGTTGTGGTGTTTGGAGTTATAGTGTAGCCGTACAGGATATCAACGCGTTGAAATTTATATCGAAAATTTAGTATAAATAACTGGGTCCAAAAAGCTATCTTCTCCATACGATCAAGTTAAGCCTCGAAACCTTTTCCATTGCATTTGGAATAGGGGTTTAACATTATAAACGCCTAGCGGCACGCCTCGATAGGAGTTCCAAATTTTAAGTTACACTTTCGAGACGATTTAAATTTAAAATATAAATAAATTGACTGGTCAAAATAATTGACACCATCTTTTTTACCCTGGCCACTTGTCTTCTGGTTCACGCCAACTGTCACTTACGCGTACTAGATGTCCCTCTTTTCTTTCTTTGTTTTTAGCCGAGAAACAAAAATAGAAATAATCGAACAAGTCAGAACCCATTTACTCCCCTTCCCTTTACCAAATTCAAATCGCATTCCTAATTTTTTTGCGAAATCAATTGGAAGCCGCCGAGAAAATAAAATCATGGCCGCTTCTTTTTGGTTAAATTCAACGATTGCCTCGTTTAAAAAATATATAGCAGAACAAAATCGAAACGAAATCGAATTCATCTCATTCGAAAATCAATTCGAATTCGCCGCCTTTTCATATTTTCGAGCTCATTGCGGCGAATCACGAGCAAGGGCATATAAGATTTGGGTGCGATTTCAGTTGCATCGACTTCACGAGTTTGAGGGGGATCAGAATTGGAAGTCGATCTGCTTCTCGAGGAGAATGGAACCGTGATATCATCGCGAGCTCTGCTCGAGCGCATGCACGAGGTTGTCCAGGTAGTGAGGGTTGACCGCGGCGAGGTGAAGCGTTGAGCTCGTTGGGATTTTTAGGGCACGCGATGCTCTGGGAGGAGGCAAATTCGTGTTGAGCCTGGGTTCGAAATTCTTTTTCTTCAGCAAGTTATTAAACATTCTGTACTTATTTTATTCTGAATTTTGCAATTTTTGATTTAATATATATAGATAAAAGAAATTAAAATTTTATATAAGGTTTAAAACAGAAGATTATTATATATAGACAAAGTTTTGGAAATATAGGAATTTGTAGAAAGATTTGATTTAAAAAAAATCTATATGGATTATTTTTATAAATATACTTATGTAGTTTTTAAATGGGAAAATAAAATATATATACTTATATTCATTTTAAATCTACTAGTTTATTTTTAAATAAGGTATTATAGTGATTAACTTGTTTAATAAACTTATTTAATTATTTTTAGTCACTAAAAGATTTTTAAGAGAGAAAATTAGTTAAAGATTTAATTATTAGTTCAAATTTAAACATTAGTAAAAATTAAATTGTTAGTTTAAATCAAAATTATTAAATGGGAATTGGTCTATTCGATTTGTTTTGAATATTAATAAACCATATAATTGGTTATACAAGGTCAAAATTCATGAAAACAAGTCGAGACGAGATTGAAGTGGATTGCAAATTCTAAAATCAAAGATGAGTTAATCTCACTAATTTGGATTACCTTTTTAATTTAAATAGTTAAATTTAAATTATTGGTTGAATGATTGAATTGATTGGATGTGATATGTTATATATATATAGTGTGTGTGTGTGTCTATATATATTGGAATGATTTATTTCCCGCATTATGTAGCGGATGAGACCCTATATGCCCCCGCATAATAGCGGATGACCCTATATACCTGATACCCCCCTCGAAGTGGGATTGATATTTTATATTGGGTTGACATCCATGGATGCAGGGAAACAGGTTGGAGGGATCCAACTGGATTCCTCAAAAAGTTGAATTTATTTATATTCAGTAATGTGATTTATGTGATGGATTATATTGATCATATTGGGAATTAAAATTATTGAATGTTATGGCTTGGTGAATATATATTGGTATTTGACAAAATGAAATATATATATAAAGTTGGATTTTTAAAGGAAATAAAAAGTGAAATTTTTAAGTAAAATAATTATAGTGAATCTAAATAATTTATAGGATTAAATTTGGAAAAGGGATAAAGGTTTAATTTTAAATCCTATATAATAAATTCAAGGATGGAAAAATAGGGATTTTGAATAAATGGGAAAAATGATTTTTATTTAAATTAAGGACTTAAGCAATATTGTTTGTAAAGTACAAAGAAATATATTTTTAAAAATTTAAGATTTGAAATGAGTTTGGGAAGAATAAAAGGAGAATTTGAAATAAAGTATGAAATTAATATTTCCAATTTAAATAAGATTATAAATCATAAATAAGTGTGTGGATATGGGATAAATGGGTTTTGAAATAAATCTGGAGAAATAAAGGAATTTATTTTGAAATGGAGTTGGTTCTGGGGATCGATTTGAAAATTGATTAAGTTTTGAAATTTTGAATAAAAGGAGAATGAGATTGTGAAATTTATAAACAGGGTTTATAAATCAGTGAAATATTTATCAAAGGATAATTTAGAAGTATAAATTCAGGTTGGGAATTTATAAGGAAAGAGTGATTTGTTTAAAAATAAATGGTTGTTTAATTTTAAAAGTATGGAAAACAAATTTACGGATTTGGGATGTAAATTGGGATAAATGGAGAAATTTTTTTTAACTGATTAAAAGGACTATTTTGGAATGGAAAGTGTATTTTCCTGAAAAGGCAAGTAAATTTTCAAAGCAATTTTTTTAAGTATAAGTTGAAAGTTTTGAAGTTGTTTAAAAAGAATATTTTTGAGAAATTATTATTTAAGTTGTTTAAAATTTTATAGGTAAATATTTTTTAAGTTAGTTATAGTAGTAATTATTTTAAAGATTAAATTGGTATTATGATTTAAAAGATAACCATTAAATATTTAAATTTTATAAAGTAGCTTTATTTTAAAAGTAGTTAGGCTTAAGTTTTTATTTGAAAAATTTGTACAGAATTTCATAACTAGTATTTTAAATAAGTGTTTTAAATGTAGTTTTTATTTTAAGTTTTTTAAATATATATATTTTGGATAAAGTGATTTAAATTATTTTAACACCTAAAATATTGAGACTTGGCATTTTCAGTGGAAATAAACAATTGGGTGGAAATTTATTCCGTGAGAGAAAAAGTGATTTGAAAACTATTTTCAAAGGGTCGAAGTGTAGAAAAATATCTTGTGAAGATATTTTGAAATAAATAATTTGAAAAATTATTAAGGCCTGATGGTTATATGTGGATGTTATTTGATAGTTAAATAACCGACTATCAATATTGGCCAATGCGCTGATCGTTTCGAAGAGGTCAGGGTTAATTTTTCGAAAATCACTTCGATTTGATTTGAACGTTTTCGTGAGGAAGACAGGAGCTTGAAGTCGAAGATAGAGCAGTGAAGTGCAAGGGCTAATCGCTATTAATCCAGAGGGTCATTCCAAAATGGATGTAGTAGGAGTAGTGCCTTCGGTTTCGTTCGGACCTGGAATGGACCTGTATGGACAATGCTATCAGAACATCGTCAGGAGGACGATGAGTATTCTAAGTGAAGTATGTTCTAAAAAGGTAATGCATAGCCTCAAGCCTCATCAACCGGGAATGGCTAAAAAAGGGGAGATGCAGCAAGGCTAAGTGGCTAGCAACCAATTAGGGTAAGGTCATCCCTACCTAGATGATCTTTTTATTTGGCTGTGTGGGAAGTTGCAGATCCCAACCGTGGAGTGATCTCATTCGGACTATCCAGTAAGGGGTAGCTTCAGTCTTGTGTAGCAGGGGATCAGGATGGATCCTCGGTACGGTGATCTAGACCACGTACTATGATGGGCGGTACCCCAGTAGCCCTGCCATTGATGGAAACCCAATCTCCAATAAGTGCCTTCGGACTTGTTTGTATACCTATTATGCTGGATTTAATGAATGTAACAATTTTGGCTATTTGAATAAGTATTTTTATATAGACACTACTATAATATCAGATAATTTGATACAAATGTTTTGGTTATTGTAAGGTAAAAACCCTACATGTTTATTTGTGGCGTGTTCTTATGAGATACCTTTCATTTCAAAAAGATTTTGAAAAACTCTACTAATCCAATTGAGTGTGTTTACTTACGTTGGTTTTCCAAACTGACTCGGGTGTTATTTCACTATAATGCTCGGGTTAGACCGAGTATTGTAGAGTACAGATTCTGGATGGACTGCTGTGGAGATCAGGAGACGAGCTACATGGCGAGACGTATCACACGTATTTGATATATATTCTGATGCGTAGTATAAGCTATATAGTCTGCTTTAGGGTGAGGACAAGTTGTGACAATTGTCCAGTATTTGGATGTGGTTTGTATGCACTCTGATGATGTAATGTATTATTCAGTTACAGATTCTTCTGTATAAAAATCTGTTGTTATCTATTATATATTATTCTGCTGCATTTGTGAGATTCTGATGTCTTTTTCTATTTCTTTTTCTACCTCCTTCTTCTTTAACCCTAATGGTTCGACTTTCCGACATTCGATTGTTCGGCATTTTATACAGTGGATTGTATTGATGTCGATTTTCATGCGTCGAAAATCGGGTCGTTACACTTGGTATCAGAGCTGAAGGTTAAGCGAGAACCTTGGCTTTGGTGGGGATTACTCATTATGATAGAGTCAATAGTACTCTAGAATGAGTTTGAGTGTACTAATATATATGAGCGTGTATTTGTTAGTGAATATAAAACTTGTTTTTATATTATGTCGACTTATCGGTTGAGTGTTTATGGATTCTGGTCGGTACGTGGGACGCCATGTCATCGATAGGGGTTTCTAAACTCTTAAACAAGATAAATCGACACGGTATTGTTTTAAAATAGGTTAAATGAAATAATTTTACCCAAATTATTTTTGTGTATATGAAAGAAATAATTTTCCATAAATATGGTTGCTTGGTTGTTAGAAAGTGATAATATTAAATTATTATCATTGTTGTGTGGAAATTGAACTAGGTATTAAAATTATAACCAAGGTTAAGAAATTAACTTATATAACAAAAGGGGGTTTGTAAATGTAAATTATAAATATAATTTATAAATTGAAATAAGATGCCAGAGTAATTTTTGAATAATGATTAAAAGGATTTGGAATTCAAAATATTAGAAATTAAATTCCTTTGATATGAAAATGATTTTCAAAGGTTTTGGGAGAAACGATGGTGATATTTGGGAAATATTTTTTTCGATTGGAAATGAAATCTGGTGCAATTTGGAATTTAAAAATATTTGGAAAATGTTTTTGAAGGGATAAAAGCACTAAACTCTTTTCGGTCGTTGGAAAATAATTTCGGTGACAACTGCAACATCATCGGTGTTCATTTTCGAGTTTCCAGGAGAGGAATTGCAGCCAAATTGTTTTAAATTAGAGTTGTTTGCAAAAATGGGTTTGGTTTTGAAATTCAAAGGATAATTTGATATGCAAATGAATTATGTGTATAATTGATTCCAAAAATGACTTTGAAATGTTGAGTAATTGTTTAAAGGACTCTGGAATCTTATTTGAAATGTTTATGGAATTATAAATGGGTTTGATAACTAGTAAAATTTGAAATTTTCTAGAATAGAAAAATTTAACTTGAAGGAGAGTAAAAGAAAATTTGAAGCAAGTAAGAAAACGAAATAAGTTAGAATGTAAGCCAATTAAATGAAATAAACTAAAATAAGTTAGTAAATGGAAAGTAAATAAGTTGGGAAACTTATAGAAGGTAAAAATTCATTAAGTTAGATATTAATGTGGGGATGAAACAAACTAATTTGAATTGTATGTGAATGGAATTTAAAGCTGAATATTTGAACTCAATTTGGACTGGGTTAAGTAAGTAAAGTGGTAGAATTTGTAAGAAGTGAAATAAAATAATATAAGTTTGGAAATAAAAATTGTTTGAGATTTAAAATAAATTAGTAAGTGGAACCGATTAAAGAAATGTTTAATTTAATATGGTTTGAAATAAGATGAATAGAATTAAATATCTAACAATGAAAGGTAAAATTGAATTCATTTGGACATTGGGGATCCAAATTTAATAAGAAGTAGATATAAACCAAAGTGGTGAAGTAAAAAATATATTTAAGTATATAAAATATTTATATTGAACTTAAGAAGAAATGGTGAAATTCTTAAGTAAAATGTGGAATTGAGAAATATATTCTAAGTTAGTATTTGAATGAAGGTTAAGTAAAGCTGTGAAAAGGGTAAGTGTGGATAAGTGAATAGAAATCAGAATAAACGTGAAAAAGAAGAAAATTGATATAATTAATAATCAATTGAGATAAATATGTGGGATGTACGTATATTGTTTTATTCGCATAGCGATTTGATCTAGATTCGAGCACAGAATTTCGGGACAATTATATCGATCTGAGTTGGGTTTATTCACTCGATTTTCGACAGCAGACCCTGGATATGGATTTTTGATTGATTTTGAAAATTCTCTATCATAGTTGTGGCTTTGCAAAAAGAATGATGGTTTCTGATCAAGAAATCAGATCTGAGTCTGCACTAGGAAGTCGGGTGGACGATACTAGTTAGGAAGTGAAATTGTTTGATTGAGTGAACGATCGGATTTGATATTGCATATGGATGATATGTGTATATCATACGGGTTTGAATAATATAGATATTGAAAATTTTGAAAAGAAATGTATTAAATGATTTTAAATGCTGTGATTGGTTATTATTGCTAAGTAGGATACAGGTATTTAAAAGCAAAGGTAAATAGGTGTTTTGATTTCAGAAGATAAAATTGAATTGCTCAACAAAAGGTATTTAAATTGTCATATGAAATTTGATGATTTTCTGGTCTAGCCACTTGGCTTTTTGTTTTCTTTTCAAATCTAGGGGCCTGTGGAGGAATTGGTAGTAGTATCGATCTAGTCGCGCAAAGGAGACATTGGCGAATTTTTTCGAAAATATAGGGAGTTAGAAAAATTTTGAGAAAATTTTGATAGTTTAAAATTTGGTTTTAAATTAGATTTGAAAAGGATGAGTAAGTGATATTGTTTGGAACTTATGGGTGGGTTTGGGAAATTAGTTAGAATAATAGTGTGTTCCTAATAAAAGATTGTTTTGGGCAAATTGTTGAACTGTTTGATTTTGGAAATAGTTAACCGGTTTGGACCATTCTTCTGAACTAGTGATTTCGGGGGCGAAATTCTTTTAAGGGGGAGGAATGTGACGACTCGGGATTTTTGGATATTTGAAATTGGAATATTTAATTAATCTTAAATATTTGAAAGTTAGTTTAACTTGAATTTCAAATATCACTATTTATTGGGCAATGTAATTATTAAATTAAATAATTGGAAATTGGGTAAATTGTTGAATATGAAATTCAAAGCCTGTTAAGAATAATCTGAAGGCTTGTAAAATATATATTGACAATACTGAAGATAGTAAAAGTGTTAAAACAAAATCTAATGGTGGTTTGTTAAGTTTTAAAAATATATCGTTCAAATCGACATTTAAGAATAGCCTTCCGAGACACAGTCTCGAAATTCGACAAAACCTGTTCCATTGGATCCATAATAGTGTATTATTATCGGATTTCAATTTTCGTGGTGTTTGGAGTTTTTCGGTAGCCGTATGGGATATAAACGCGCTGAAATTTATATCGAAAATTCAATATAAATAACTAGGTCTAAAAAGCTATCTTCTCCATACGAGTTAGGCCTCAAAAGCTTTTCCACTGCGTTTAGAATATGGGTTTAACATTATAAACGCCTAGTGGCATGCATTTTCGAGACGATTTAAATTTAAAATTTAAATAAATTGACCGGTCTAAATAATTCACACCATCTTTTATCCCATGGCCACTTGTCTTCTGGTACATGCCAACTGTCACTTACGCGTACCAAATGTCTCTCTTCTCTTTCTTTGTCTTTAGCCGAGAAAAAAAAATAAAAATAATCGAACAAGTCAGAACAAATTTACTCCCCTTCCCTTTTACAAATTCAAATCGCATCCCTAAATTTTTCACGAAATCAATTCGAAGCAGCCAAAAAAATTAAATCATGGCCGCTTCTTTCTGGTTAAATCAAACGGTCGCCTCGTTTAAAAAATATATAGCAGAACAAAATCGAAAGAATCGAATTCATCTCATTCAAAAGTCAATTCGAATTCGCTGCCTTTTCATATTCTCGAGCTCGTTGCGGCGAATCGCGAGGAAGGGCTGATCAGATTTGGGCACGATTTCAGTTGTGTCGACTTCATGAGTTTGAGGGGGATCAGAATTGGAAGTCTATCTGCATCTCGAGGAGAATGGAACCATGACATCGTTGCGAGCTCTGCTTGAGCTCATACACGAGGTCGTCCAGGTAGTGAGGGTTGACCGCGACGAGGTGAAGCGACGAGCTCGTTGGGATTTTTAGGGCATTCGATGCTTTGGGAGGAGGTGAATTCGTGTTGTGCCTAGGTTCGAAATTCTTTTTCTTCAATAAGGTATTAAACATTCTATAATTATTTTATTCTGCAATTTTGCAATTTTTGATTTAATATATATAGATAAAAGAAATTAAATTTTTATATAGGGTTTTAAATAGAAGATTATTATATATAGACAAAGTTTTGGAAATATAGGAATTTAAAGAAAGATTTGATTTTTTAAAAATCTATATGGATTATTTTATAAATATACTTATGTAGTTTCTAAATGGGAAAAAAAATATAAACTTATATTCATTTTAAATCTACTAGTTTATTTTAAAATAAGGTATTATAGTGATTAACTTGTTTAATAAACTTATTTAATTATTTTTAGTTATTAAAAGATTTTTAAAAGAGAAAATTAGCTAAAGATTTAAGTATTAGTTCAAATTAAAACATTAGTTAAAATTAAATTATTAGTTTAAATCAAAATTATTAAATAGGAATTGGTTTGTTCGACTTGTTTCGAATATTAATAAACCATATAATTGGTTATACAAGGTCAAAAGTCATGAAAACAAGTCGAGACAAGATTGAAGTGGTTTGCAAATTCAAAAATCAAAGGTGAGTTAATCTCACTCATTTGGATTACCTTTTTAATTTAAATATTAAAATTTAAATTATTGGTTGAATGATTGAATTGATTGGATGTGATATGTTATACATAATGTATATATATTGGAGTGATTGATTTCCCGCATTATATAGCGGACGAGACCTTATGCGCCCTACATGATAGCGGATGACCCTTTATACCGCATTATCATCCTCGATGTGGGATTGGTATTTTATATTATGCTAACATCTGTGGTTGCAAGGAAACATGTTGGAGGGATCCAACTGGATTCCTCAAAATGTTGAAATTATTTTATATTCAGTAATGTGATTTATGTGATGGATTAAATTAATTATATTGGGAATTGAAATCATTGAATGCTATGGCTTGGTTGAATATATATTGGTATGTGACAAAATGAAATATATATAAAGTTGGATTTTTAAAGGAAATAAAAAGTGAAATTTTTAAGTAAAATAATTATAGTGAATCCAATAATTTAAAGGAATAAATTTGGAAAAGGGACAAAGGTTTGATTTTAAATCCTATATAATAAATTAAAGGATGGAAAAATAGGGATTTTGAATAAATGAGAAAAAGGATTTTTATTTAAAATAAGGACTTAAGCAATATTGTTTGTAAAGTACAAAGAAATATATTTTTAAAAATTTAAGATTTGAAATGAGTTTGGGAAGAATAAAAGGAGAATTTGAAATAATGTACGAAATTAATATTTCCAATTTAAAAAATAATTTAAATCATAAATAGTGGTGTGGATATGGGATAAATGGGTTTTGAAATAAATCTGGAGAAATAAAGGAATTTATTTTGAAACGGAGTTGGTTTTGTGAATCGATTTGAAAATTGATTAAGTGTTGAAACTATGAATAAAGGATAATGGTTTGTGAAATTTATAAACAGGGTTTATATATAAGTGCAATATTTATCAGAGGATAATTTGAAAGTATAAATTCAGGATGGGAATTTATAAAGAAAGAGTGATTTGTTTAAAAATAAATGGTGGTTTATTTTTAAAAGCGTGGAAAAGAAATTTACGGTTTTAGGATGTAAATTGGGGTAAATCATGAAGGATTTATTAACTGATTAAATGGACTATTTTGGAATGGAAAGTGTATTTTCCTGAAAAGCCAAGTTAGTTTCCATTGCAGTTTTTTTAAGTATAAGTTGAAATTTTGAAGTTGTTTAAAAAGAATGTTTTTGAGAAATTATTATTTAAGTTGTTTAAAATTTTAAAGGTAAATTTTATTAAGTTAGTTATAGTAGTAATTATTTTAAAGATTAAATTAGTATTATGATTTAAAAGATAACTATTAAATATTTAAATTTTATAGCGTAGCTTTATTTCAAAAGTAGTTTGGCTTAAGTTTTTATTTGAAAATTTTGTATAGAATTTCATAACTAGTATTTTAAATAACTGTTTTAAATGTGGTTTTTATTTTAAGTGTTTTAAGTGTTTTAAGTATATATTTTGGATAAAGTGATTTAAATTATTTAAAAATCTAAAGTATTCAGACTTGGTGATTTTCAGTGGAAATAAACAATTGGGTGAAAATTTATTCCACGAGAGAAAAAGTGATTTGAAAACTATTTTCAAAGGGTTGAAGTGTAGAAAAATATCTTGCGAAGATATTTTGAAATAAATAATTGGAAAAAATATTAAGGCCTGATGGTTGTTCGTGGATGTTATTTGATAGTTACATAACTGAATATCAATATTGGCCAATGCGTTGATCGTTTCGAAGAGACCGAGATCGGGATTAATTTTCCAAAAACCACTTCGATCCAATTTGAACGTTTTCTGAGGAAGACAAGAGCTTGGAATCTAAGATGGAGCAGTGAAGTACAAGGGCTAATCGCTACTAATCCTGAGGGTGATTCCAAAATGGATGTAGTTGGAGTAGTGCCTTCGGTTCCGTTCGGACCCGGAACGGACTTGTATGGACGAATGCTATAAGAACATCACCATGAGGACGATGAGAATTCTAAGTGAATTATGTTCTAAAAAGGTAATGTATAGCCTCGAGCTTCATCAATCGGGAATGGCTAAAACAGGGGAGATGCAGCAAGGCTAAGTGGATAGCAACCAATTAGGGTAAGGTCATCCCTGTCTAGATGTCCCTTTTTATTCAGCTGTATGGGCGGTTGCTGACCCCAACCACGGGGTGATCTTATTCGGATTATCCGGTAAAGGGTAGCTCCAGCCTTGTATAGCAGGGGATCTGGGTGGATCCTCGGTATGGTGATCTAGACCACGTACTGTAATGGGCGGTACCCCAGTAGCCCTAGCATTGATCGAAACCCAATCTCCAATAAGTGCCTTCGGACTTGTTTGTATACCTATTATGCTAGAATTTAACGAATGTAACAATTTCGGCTATTTGAATAAGTATTTGTATATAGACACTACTATAATATCAGAGGATTTGATAAAAATGTTTTGGTTATCGTAAGATAAAAACCCGACATGTTTATTTGTGGCATGGTCTTACGAGATACCTTTGATTTCAAAAAGATTTTAAAAAACTTTAATAATCCAATTGAGTGTGTTTACTCACGCTGGTTTTCCAGACTGACTCGGGTGCTATTTCACTATAATGCTCGGGTCAGACTGAGTATTATAAAGTACAGATTCTAGATGGACTGCTGTGGAGCTCAGGAGACGAGCTGGATGGCGAGACGTATCACACATATTTGATATATCTTCCGATGCATAGTATAAGCTGTATAGTCTGCTTTAGGTGAAGACAAGTTATGACAATTGTCCACTATTTGGCTGTGGTTTGTATGTACTCTGATGATGTAATGTATTATTCAGTTACAGATTCTTTTGTATTAAAATCCATTGTTATCTATTATATATTATTCCACTGTGTTTGTGAGATACTGATGTTGATTTCTATTTCTTCTTCTACCTCCTTCTTCTTTAACCCTAATGATTCGTTTTTCCGCCATTTGATTGTTCGACATTTGACATAGTGGACTGTATTGATGTCGATACTCGGGCGTTGAATATCAGGTCGTTACATATGCGAAAGCTTAATCATGATCTAGTTTTGTCGCTTGAACATAAATGCAAATTCAATATCTATTACGCTATCACACAAGATCAAATAACAGTAAGAAAAGACGCATAATATTTAACATGGTTCGGATTTGTATCCTACGTCCACGAAGACCTTACAACTTTATTACTTAACCAATTTAGAGAGGAGAGGTTACAAAATGATAGATATTTCTTAAAGCAAAGAAATCTTATTTCTATTACCAATCTATAGAAGAATATTTAAAAGGAACTACCGTTTGAGAAGAATGAGGCGTTTTTCCAATAGCTTGAGGCCTCTTTAAATAAGAGTTAAATGAAGCTGAATTTTGGGAAGAAATTAAATTCATTAGGAAGGCAAATAATCAATTTTGTACAAATTTTGAATATTTTCATTTTTTCGAAGATTTGATTTGCCTTTGATTTAATGTGGATATCTATCTCCTTCTATGAAAAATGCATATATCTAGTTTCCTCTTATTATATATTTGAGTAATCAATTAATTAAATCAATCGATTTGTTTCTTTTTTCTTCTATATGTCGATAGATTTGAGTCCTATTTTCAACGAAGTGAATATACTATTCATATCTAAAAAAAATTCTGATAGTTTGCTTTTATGGAAGTTATTACTTATTTGACAATTGGTAAAAGTTTTACTTCTTGCAGAAGATGTACGACAAATCTTGGTGTTGTAATTTCTTTTCCCGCACGGTGTATTATATTTATCTTGTACCACTAAAATACCATCGGCTATGTTTTTCTATTAGCATCTAATATTTCTCAATCGAGGAACAAAGAATATAACAAAAGCATAGCACCATTTTTTAATTTGTTCATGCACGAACTTGTCTTCAATATGGATATTTTATGTCTATTTAAAGAGGTATTTAGGAGTATTAACTTTTTCTTACTGGGACTAAACAATATTTGAATTGTTTACAATGGATACTTACATATGCATATATGCATGTGTGTGTACGTAAATATGACAAATAATGTTATTTGGTTTTATGAAAAATGAAAAAATTAAAGTTTCTACTAAAACTAATGTGGCAAAAATACGGTTGGATTATGTATATATATATATAATGATTATTGTACATATGTGGATTTGTAGTAGATTCATATTCATCAATAACAACAATATATAAATTTTTGGGTACATTGATATGTAAATATGTGTATGTGTGTGTGTCTGTGTGTTTTTAACCGTAAGATTTGTATGTATTATTCGCATTACATATTTATTTAAAAATACATTGGTATATCTATCATTAGTAATTACTAATTTTTTTAAAACTAAATTGAATGATATTTAATTTATTTATGATATATAGATAACCACATACATGCATAAATATATATTCTTCTTATACGATTTTCAAAAAATTTGATTAGATGTATAGGCAATTTAGGTCTGATGTAACGACCTGCATTTTTAGATGGTTTAAATCAATGATAAACCACATATGTCAGACTCAAACCATTCAAATGGGAGGATCGTTATGGGGTAAATAAAAAAGCCGAAAAGGAAAGAAAACAAATACATAATCTCGCAGCGGAATGATAAAATATAATAATCAAACAAACCGTTTAAGAAGCTGTTTACAATAACATTGATTAAACTTTTACAATACAGATCAGAGTTACATACAAAAATAATAAAATAAATAATGCAGTGGAACAATATGATGCAGTGGAATAAATATAACAAATAATAATAGTACAAATCTTCGTCTTCGTCCTCCAGAAAGCAGTCTTCGATAAACTGAAAAGTTCAGACTGACAAGAGCGAATTGAAAGACAAAACACTAAACTCAGAACTAAAAGATCTAATGTAAGTTATATCAACAGTAAATAAATATGAGTGTAATGGCATTAGAGATGTTTACGGGGTTTGACATCTCCTACCCAGTGTCAACGTGAGTGCAATAACTTAAGAGACGTTCGGGATTTCCATCTCCTAAGGATCCGTTAAACTATCAACTATGTACTACAATACGCTATTATAATAGTGTCTATAATAAAGTAAATTATTAAGATAGCGTTAAGGCATTTCCCATATCCCCCTTAACATATTTTATATATTCCCGTAGTTCATACAATGTCGTAAGCTCCACCAAACCGGTGGTTTACCCATATGACACCCCATAGGTACAGTACAAAACAAACTCGTAGAAGGCGCACTAGGGCATGGGAACGCGGCACTCGAGGCAATACCAGAGCAGATATACCAATTGCACTTCCTGACTGGTGGTAACGCATAACAGCTACTACCGCCCATCTCGGACACACTCCTATAATCAAAATCTAGGGGTGGCCACCAAATCAATCACAAAGTCAAAGTATAGTATCGAAGAAATATGCCCGATAGGAGGAATGACCTCACTTGACCCGGTATAGCTTCTATTTTAGTCACATCTAAGCTGACTCATGGGAGTCAGGGTCATGTAAATACCTCATACAGAATCGTTCGCCAAACCATCCTATTTCATTTCTGGAATCTCCACCACGTACACAGTTGTTAAAGTGGTTTTCGATATTGGCAGAGAGTGTGACAATATCTGATCTCGGTCTCTTTAACAACCAAACGCTTATTTAACACCTGATGGTACTTTTACATTTCAAAAGTCAATTCACAATTGATATCAAAATATCATATTCAATTCAACATATCACTTTCGAAATCATATTTACTTTCAAAACCATATCGATAAAATTGGTTAAATCTCATTTCAAAATCATCATATTTACTCCAATATGTCATTTTTCAAAAAGGTATCAATTTCAAATTACAACTTAGGTTGTATTATTATCAAGAATTTAAATATAAATACTTCAACTTTACACAATCTGAAATTTTTAGAAAATAGTTTAGATAGTCATGAATAGTTTTAATAATTAAAATATAGTTTGAAAAATTAAAATAGTTTAAATAGTAAAATAGTTTAAACAGATTTAAAGTTAACTTAATTAGATTTAAAATGATTTAAATAGATTTGAAATGATTTAAGTATATAAAATAGATTAATTAGATTTAAACTATATTAAGTAGATTTTAAATAGATTAAATAAATTTAATTTGTTTAAAATAGGTAAAATAGATTGAATTGTATTAAACAAGTTAAAATAGATTAATATAAATGAAAAATAGTTTTAAATTGATTAAAATAGTTTAAATTAGTTTAAAATAGATTTTGAAGTTATATCCAAACATTTCAATAACTCAATTCCGATAAATTCATTTATTTTTGCCACTTCAACTTTGAAATTCCAAATTAAATCCCCTGAACAGTTCATTAAATCAATTCAAATTTTAGCATTAACGTTTGGATTATTGGAAATAATTTAGTTTATATAAATACATCTCTGTTTCAAAATTGCCAGTTAACTGAATTCAAAATTTAAAGAATTAAAAATTATTTAATTTAACCAATCCAGTGTTTGGATATAATTTTCTACCCTATGGTCAAGTGATACGGATATTTATCATTTCAATCCACAATTTATAATTTTAAGGTTATATATCATTTCAAACCGCAATTCCGAATTAAATAAAAATCCATAAGATCTCTAGAGTCTATCATTTCAACCCATAATGATTTTTCCCTAAACTATAGATCTTTCGGGTATGTATCATTTCAACCCATAGGAAACTTGTAGTGATATAACGATATAAGAATACAACATCCAGTCATCCAATGTCAAAAATCAACATCCATTACAACCATCATTCAAATCAACCAATAAACATCAATAGATAACTGCTAATCAATAACAGATATTAAATTTGATAATTAAATTCAATATTAAATTAAACAATGAGTAAATGCGAGAAAAGTCAAATTTAACTGGAATGGCAATTTAAATATACCGAACATTAATCAATTAATTTTTAATCACATCATAAATTTTAATTTAACCAACATAAGATAGTTTAGTTATTGTGAGTGGGATAAAACACTCGCCTTTGATTTTAAATCGATTTGAAATCCAAATTAGGGCTCAAAATTCAACGGTCTCAGAATTCGTCCAAACTAGGGTCAAAATGTCCAAAATTTCAATACGATCCCAATGGGACAAATCATGCGTAATTCCGAGCTCGTATGAAAATGTTATGAATGTTAGAACGTTTTAAGGTTGAATTTAAATTAAAATAAATAAATAAAATAAACAATCCACGTCATCATCTCATAGCAGAAGCCGTTCAAACCCTAGCTATGCCGCCGGCCATGACTCGCTCACACACGCTACCTTACGCGTCGCCACCCCAATCTATACACAACAAAACGAAGAGCAGCTCCGGTCGACCCCCTCCCCCCTCCACATACGCGACCGCTCATGATGATCCCCCCATTTACGCGACCGCTCGTGATGACTCCAACGGCCGCCGCTGCCGCTGGTGATTCCAGCCAAATTCTGGCAAATACGATGACCAATTCGACGAACGAGTAATAGATCTAAGACCTTGCCGACACCACCTTCCCAACGCCGCCTCACGGTCGTCGATCGAACAACGATCCACTGTTGGATCGCCAAAGCTTCATATGGATGACCAAAAATGTTATAGTGATGTCTGGGCAAACGGTGAACCCAATTGTAAAATGAATTACACCAATGGATTACGCTCGTCGAGAGCTTTGAACCGATATAAATTCGATATAGTTTAGAGGAGTTTAAATTTTGAAATTGATTTAGATATTGGATTGAGGGTTTTGAAGTTGAATTGGCTTTTGCCATTGAAGAAAGAACAGACAGAAGGAATTGTACATATAGAAATAAGAAATAGAAAGACTGCTAGGTTTAGAACAAGACTATACATGACAACAAATCCTGATAAGAAAAGAATGAACTTCCGAATTGATATGAAACGACAAATACGACCCGAAAAGCCCGTTTTGTCTCCGGAACGAAAGTGGGTCATCCCATATATCAAAATAGATGTTTCGATATTTTTAAACTCAATGGAATAGGTTTCAGGTCCTAATTCCATCTTATGAAGAAGTTAGCTATAAATTAGCTTATTTAAAATTGATTTCAATTGAATTTAATTAAATTGATTTCTACGCGTTTCGAGTCAGTACGATCAAACAACAAGTTCGATCGCTACAAAACTTGAAACCTTAAAATGATTCACCGTTATGGATCCGATGAAACTAGTTTCGTCGAAATCCGAGGCAGTGGGCAAAATGGCTATTTTCACATTAATTTAATAAATTAATATTAAATTAATTAAACCACTTTTTAATTCAATATTTATAAACTAACAAATTTTCATCCTTTTTGATTACTTAGACATTTACAATACTTTAAAATAAGTTTACATAAAATTTCAGTGTTGGTTATTACACTAATTACAATGTTCAATTTCAACTGTAATTAAATTCAATTAATTATAATTTAATTCCAATAAATTGATCTAATTTGGTTTCAATCTTTTTATTCAATCAACTCAATAGACATAGTTAACATTTGTTTATATCTTATTACACAAATATTCTACAATTATCATCTTTTACCATATTAGTTGCGGTATTCCAATAATATTGAACTTTTGTTGATTTTGACATTAATTATAATTTAAAATCCCACAACTTCATTTATCTTGGTTTCATTTTTATTATTAAATCAATTTATTGTCATATGAGTGTAACTAACATTTATGTACATTTTATTACATTCCTAATTTGCAATTATTATATTAACTCACATTAATGTAACATTTGTTTACATTTATTTGTAATTGATTAATTAAATTGCTAACAAATAACAATTGTCATCATTTCTACATTTAATAACATTTATAAGTTTATTATTTACAAACAAATTTTATAACAACTAACACTATACTGATTCTATTCAATTACAATTTATTACACATTATTTCATTAATTAATCAACAAATAAGTCATCAATTACTCTTTTAATCCAATTATCCATTTATACATACATTACTATAATTTATTCACAATCTATACCAATTATAAATCTTTAATCCTTTTAATTAATTGGAATTACACTTAAAGTAACTATAAATTACCTTAAATTAATACTATTGCATTTCAATCCAATTACATTCTTACTATTTAATCACAAAATTCTATTTCTTCCAACATTAAAACCTTATTAAATTAACTATTTTTAATTATCGAAAATTAGGGTCGTTACACTCTCTCCCACTCAAAACTTTTCGTCCTCGAAAAGAAACGAAGGGAAAAGAAGGAATTAAGAAATCAATATAACTTATTCAAAATATTAAATTTGTAACAAAAAAAATCAATTTACGTAATTAAATAATTTAAATAAAATATATCGGTTTATAACTACTTAAATCCTTTTATATCTAAGTCAACAAAAGTTTAGGAAACATTTCACAAAAATTTTCTAAGTCTAAAATTCACTGAAAATTTCGGCAGAGTCTCTTTTGTGCGGAGAGGCCTGGGAGAATAATAATAACAATAATAACAATATACATCATATTTTCAAAATAAAATATCCTAAACCATGGGAAAACAATATAATATCGCTATAAAACCGTAATCGGAGAGCGTGCCTATTTGTCGGGCAAACAACGCTTAATTTATGAAACCAAAAGCAGTAGCTTTTGCTACCATAAACCTGTAATTCACTTATATAAGCCAAAGAGGTTAATAATTAAGTAAAAAAGAATATTTCAGTTGTTTCAATTAATAGCAAAAAAAAACATCACAACATAACAACAATTTCATACAAACAAATCGTATAATCATCACATGCAGTCAAAATATCAATTTTTACATCCATAACAACCAAAAAATGGTCTATTCGGGTTTAGAACTTCTAATCATATAAAATGATAAATAAACTATGAAGTAAACCATAAACTCTGTAATAACCCAATTTTTCGACGCCCGAAAGTCAACATCGATACGTCCACTGTATCAAATGCCGGAAATCGAATGCCGGAAAACCGAACCATTTGGGTTAAAGAAAGAAGATAGAAGAAGAAACAGAAAAAATAACAGAATCTCACATTTCGCAGCGGAACAAATATAATAGATAAATGAATAATCTTTAAAATAAAAGCACTATAGCACTTTATACATCACATTATCAGAGTTTTACAATAATAAAACAGCGGAAAAGAATATAAAATATACAAGTGATACGACTCGCCATCCAGCTTGAACTCCAGATCTCCACAGCATATTTTTCTGACCTCGCTCCAGAATAATGATAACCTGATTTTAGGCTGCTCGTGTGGAAAATTATGGGCACCCAGAGTTTAGAAAGGGAACAATAAACTCCAGGTCAGTCATGGGACTGGTGTGAGATCTTAAAAACAGTTATTTTCACAAAAGAAAATAAGAAGAAATCCGCTATACTTTTGGAAAATGAAACTACCATAAGGCCTCCCGCCGCACACACAATATAAACGCAGAATTGGAGGAGATTTCTCCTTATGATAGTCAACCATGCTCGATACGCAAAATTCTTTTTAATATTATCATTAGTGCATAATGTGGAAAACATTTCAAAAGTATAATATTAATCTTAGCCAGCATAGACATTTCGTACTATCCCTACTATAGCTACCATGTTCAATAGCAGGTTACCGCCACATTCCATGGTAGGTTATATAACTAAAACCGTACATGGTTTGTATTATTTCTTTGGATTTCCAAAAAATGGTCAGGCTAAGGAACTTCCTATGCCACATGGGTACGCCGCTGGAGGGATGACCCAAGAACCTAACCGGATCTCTACCAACACGAGGCCGGGTTACCTCACGCGTTAATAAAGCTGTAACTAAATAACCCTACGAGCTATGCCATCCTCGGTTGTTACCGGCCTTTATCCGAGGATCCTCAACCACAAAGCAACAACCACAAAGTGATAAGTTTGCAGCAACCACATAGGTTAAATATCTAGGCTCCATACCATGATACCACCTTTTTCAGAAGAAATGAACATACCTTGAGGGCGCTACCCCTAAAAAAACCTTGCCGCATTCTTCCCGTTTCGACCATTCCTGGGTTATGAGGTCTGACGAAGTCTTGTCCACAAAGCTACACTTTTCACAAAATCTATGCTTCGATCAACAAATGATCAGTAGCATTTCGTATGCCACATTACCAAATTGGGAATGTATCCCTAGTAACCATCAACTACATAATCTCTGAGCTCGTATGTCTTAGAGAAGGGTGTTAAGCTAAGAGAATAAATTCTCCGCCACCAACAGAAATGTATTTGATAGAAACCAGCTTTACATCTCAAAGTGTAACATCAAACATAAATCCATACAAGTCCGTTCCGCGATTGAACGGAACCGAAGGCACTTCAAAGAAGCCCTTGCAAATTCGGATATTCACTAATCACGTTCGGACACCCTATCACAAAGGGTGATAAAATCTCTATACCGAAGCAACTCGACGCAGAGACATTCGATAGGTAATCCTTTCTCTTTCGAAAATGCCCGATCTTCAACACCATCTTCAAATGCAATCACATTTCGTCATATTATTATTCGGAATGGGTTTTATGACACAAAGTCCTCTCCTGGCTAATCCGAATAACGAGCGCTTATTTTAAAAATAAGTGTTATATTCAGATTTCAAATAAATCACAACAAATTTCCACTTTGATCTTTTAAATAAAAGATCCATCACAAAGATACGATGTGGCTTTCGAATAACCATTTGGCATCCGACTCCCGGTCGCATCGAAATTCAAATATCGTTTAAAGGCCAATATTGATAGTCGGTTATTTAACTATCAAATAATATTCACAACAATCACCAAGATTTAAATAATTTTCCCTCAATTATTTACTTTCAAATATCTTCGCAAGATATATTTGAACACTTCAATACTTTGAAAAAAAAATTCAAATCACTTTCCTCATGCGGAATAAATTTTGAAATATTTATTTACTTCCACTGAAAATTATCCGAGTCCGAATACTTTAAAGGTATTTCAAATTACTTATCCAAAAATATATGTATATTTGGAAATACTTGGAATAAACTATTTTAGGTACTTTATTCAAAATATTAGTTATGAAAATATTATTCTAATATCTCATATAAAACTTCAAATCCAAACTAATTTTAAAATAAAATTATTAGATAGAGTATAACTATTCAAATAACCATTTTCAAATCAAATATCAATTAAATCTTCAAAATAATCACTTCTACCATTAACTAAATAAATGTTTACTTTAAAGATTTAGAAACAACTTAAGAAAATAATTTCCCCCAAGTATCTTTTTTTTTGAAAACCAACTTTAGAACTTTCAATTTATATTCGAAAGCTACTTTAAAAACATACTCGACTTTCCATTTCAAAATGGTCAATTTAAATCAATTAATAAATCCTTCTTGATTTATTTTAATTTGCATTCCAACTCCGTAAATTTCTTTCCATACTTTTAAAAATAACCCAATGTTTATTTTTAAATCTAATTTCCCTTTCATTTATAAATTCCCATTGTGAATTTAAATTTCCAAATATCCATTGATATACGATTTTCAAATCGATTTCCTAATATTCACTTTCAACATCAAATCAAAAACCAAATTGATTTCCAATCTATTTTCAAACACCGAATCAAATTCCAAATTGATTTCTAAATTTATTTCCAAACACTAAATCAATTTCCAAATTGATTTCAAAAATTTATTTCCAACACTAAATCAAATTTTCAAATCGATTTCCCAAAGATTTATTTTTAAACACCAAATCAATTTCCAAATTGATTTCAAAAATTTATTCCTTTTAAAATAAATTCCTTTATTCATTCTAAACTAATTAAAATTCAAATTTTTAAATAAACTCTTCAACCATTAAACAATGTTATTTAAAATCCCTTTATTTAAATCTTTACCCATATTTTGGAACAAATTCGATAAGATTTCAAAAGAACCAACTTTTATACTTTTAAATTCCTTCTTTTAAATTTATTCAATTCCCTAGAATTTATTTATTTAAATTCTCTATTTTAATTTCGAAAATCCAATCATATATATTTCTGGTATCCTATGATACCAAAACTATGTTCGGCTAAACCATAGCCTTTAAATAAATTCCAATTATCAATATAATCATTCACACCAATATAATCATTCACAGATTATCACATCACAACATATACAAATAAATTCATAAATGTGAGGAATCCAGTTAGACCCCTCCAACCTGTTTTTCTGCATCTAAGATGTTAGCACAACAATTTAATACCAATTCCACTTCGAGGTGGAATATCGCGGTATATGAGATTATATAATATCATCCGCTATTATGTGGCGCATAGGGTCTCATCCGCTATATAATGCGGGAAATCATCACTCCAAATACACACACACACACACTACTATATATATTACCATATCCAAACAGTCAGTCAATAACTGAAATTCCAATTTTAGTTTGAGTGAGAAGATCTCACCTTTGCCTATGCATGCAATCCATTTTTATTCTAGCTTGAGTTGTTTCAGATATTGACCTTGTATAAATAATTATATCATTTATTAATATTCAAATAAATCAAATAATTAAATTCCTATTGGATAAATTTAATTAACCAATGATTTTATTTTAAACTAATTTTTAATTTTAAATAATTCCTTTTAATAAATTTATTTAACTAAAAATTAAATTTAAAACTAAATTTCCTTTAATAAATTTTTTTATTTCAATTTTAACTAATAATCAAATTTTATTAAACAAATAAATCTCCATAATGTATCATTACTTAAAATTAAATTGTAAGTGAAAATGTGTGTATATATATTTATTTTTATTTTCTACATGCGTAAAAAAATAGAGAAATATATATATATATATATATATATGTATATCCGTTTTAAATCTACATAATTTAGAACTTCAGTTTACAATAAAGTTAAATCAAATATATAATAACTTTATTAATGTAGATCCATATATATTTTAAATCAAACTAAAAGCAAAGTTATTTTACACCTTATTGTAAATTTAAACTCTTATTCCCATATATATATTTTTATGTTTTTTTATTGAAACTTTACTTTAAATTAATTTCCAAATATCTATATGTATTTACACATATATTGAAATTATTAAAATTCAATACCTCACGGCCTTGGCATTCGCCAGTAGTCAGAGACGAAATCGCGATAACCCAACTTGATTCGACGACCACGACCACCAATCGCACATGCTCGCTCGAGTTTGAACGCCATGCCCTACCATCCACGTCTATCTCGAGGCTGCCCTTGTCGAGTCTCCTCCTGCCCAGCCTTCTGCCATGGCGACGCTGCCTGAAATATCACGTCGACAACGCGAAGGCGCGCGTGCAACCCACTGTTCGAGCTCATCATTGGTTCAACTTCGGCCAAATTGATTTCGATTTCGATTTTTGTATCGGCCGTTAATTTTGGTTTGAAGTTGATTCGATGTGAATAGAACGAAGAGATGCGGCCATATTTTTTTTCGATTTGAATGCTTCGGCTGTTAGATATTCTCTTAAACGGAGAAGACAGTTTCTTTTTTTCGTTCGATTTTTCTTCTGGTTTTTTTTCATATTTGAAAACGAACACGTGTCATATTAATGAACACATGTTTGAGAATTTTTTCAAAGGGTCGAATGCTACAGTATTCGTTTTTATTTTATTAAAATTTAAATTCAAAATTAATTGTTTCAAATTGTGCAATTCAAAATTACGAACTCTAATTGAGGCATGCCGCCAAGCGTTTATAATATCGAATTCCAAGACTGTGCCCCGGAAGGTTATTTTTAAATATCGATTTAAACGATATAATTTCAAAATTGAACAAATAGCTTTCAAATCCCATTCCGAAGCTTCTATTATCTTCAGTATCGTCAATATAAGTTTTCTAAGCTTTTAAAATATTTTTAGTCAGCTTAAAATTGAAGATTCAAATATTTATTTTTGAAGTGTGAAAATACCCGATTCTTCGACTTCCGAAAATTCAACATCGATACTCACTTTATCGACTGCCGAGCAATCGAACGACGGAAAACCGAACACTGAGGGTTTAAGAAAAAAGAAAAGAAGAAAAGAGAAGAAGAGAGAAGAAGATAAGAAGATAGAGGGAAAAGAAAATAGAGAAAACAGAAAGAAAATAGAACATAGAACGGAACAGAAAACAACAGAACAATAACAGAATCTCACAATTCGCAACGGAACAACATATAATAATAAATGAATAATCTTTAAACAAAGAACTATATCAGTTATTACATTTTACTCATTACATTACATTACATCATATCATCAGAGTGTACAACAACAACAAACAATACACAGTGCAGCGGAAAAAGAAATACTATATACTAGTAATACACCATGTCATCCAGCTTGCCTCCAGCAACTCCAGAATATCCAGAGTATCCTGATAAACCTAACTCTTGACTGCCCGTGTGGAAATTGGTGGGCACCCAGAGTTTAGGAAGGAAAACAATAAACTCCGAGTCAGTCATGTGACTGGTGTGAGAACTCAAAACAGTTTATTTATCTTTAAAATCAAAATAGAGGAATATTTTTAACTTCAATTCGCAATGCTTTTAAAAATGAGACTACCATAAGACCTCCTGCCACACACACAATGCAAACGCAGACTTGGAGGAGATTTCTCCTTATGATAGTCAAAGATGCTTGATACGCATTAAAAAGAAACATTTGATATTATTATTAGTGCATAGTGTAGAGAAAAATTCATTTCGAAAGTAGAATATAAATCTTAGCCAGCATAGGTACCATTATATTATGCCTACTATAGCTACCTCCCGAGGAAGCAGGTTCTACAACTAAAACCGTACAAGTCACGTATTGTTTCTTTGGATTTCCAACGAATGATCAGGCCAAAGAACTTCCCATTGCCACATGAGAATGCCTCTGGATGGACATCCCCGAGAACCAAACCGGATCTCTACCAACACAAGGCCGGGTTACCCCTAACTGAGTAACAACTGACCGAATATGCCATCCCCCGGTCCTTTGGGACCTTTAAACCGAGCGCTCGTCACCATCATCACACAATCATAAAGTGTTTTCAACATGAGTAAGTATCTGGGCTCCATACCATGATACCACCCTTTTCCAGAAGGAAATGCACACATCCTAAAGGGCGCTACCCCTCACAACCTTGCTGCTTCTTTCCTGTTTTGACCATTCCGGGGTGTGAGGCTCGACGAAGTCTCATCCACAAAAACATACTTTATACAAAAGCCATGCTTTGGGTCAAACAAATGATCATAGAAATGATCACTAGGATAGACGATCCAATAAAAGATCCTATCACAAATAATCAACACAATGATCATTTCACAGCAACACTTAGCATGTCACATTACCAAATTGGGAATATATCGCTGATAACTTCAACTATATAACCTCTGAGCTCGTACGTCTCAGAGAAGGGTGTTAAGCTAAAAGAATAAATTCTCCGCCACCAACAGAAATATATTTGAAAGAAATCGGCTTTATATCTCAATTTGTAATGTCAGACATACAATCCATACAAGTCTATTCCGGGATCGAACAGAACCGAAGGCACTTACAAAGAAGTCCTTGCAATCCGGATATTCACAATCCTGATCGGATTTCCCATCACTTAGGGAGTCTCTGTACCGTTGCAACTCAGTGCAGAGACAATCGACAGGTCATCCTATCGCTTTCGCAAATACCGGGTCTTCAACACCGATCTTCAATGCTATCATAATGACGTATCACATATTCGGAATGGGTTATACGACCCCATGGTCTTTTCCCGGTTAACCCGAATAGTGAGCGCTTATTCAAAAATAAGTGTGGCATTCAAATTCAAACAAATCACATCAAATACCCATTCAAAGGGAAATATTGATAGTCGGTTATTGAACTATCAATTGATATGCACACATCACCAGATTCCAAATAATTTTCCAAATTATTTATTTCTCAAAAATATCTTTACAAGATATATAATTTTCACACTTCAAAAATAAATCAATATTTATTTTTAAACAAGTTCCCCTTTTTATTCACAAATTCCATAGTGAATTTTCATTCCAAAATATCCATGCATATACGATTTCAATTATTCATTTCAATTTATCTTCAAAAAGATAAATTCCCAAAATATTCACTTTATATTGGAAAACATTTCCATACTTATTTATTCATAAGTAATTCACAGATTTTGTTTATTTTCAACACTTAGAAAATATTCAATATACTTAAATCGAAATTTAGTATATATTTCATTCTTTAAGAAAATCATTCTCTTAAACATATTTATTTGGGCCAAAACGAATGTTGCGTAAAACATCGTTACGACAACCCAAAATCATTAGTATAGGGATTCGAATTTAAAATAGATATATAAATCCCAATACTATACAAAACATTTCCTTTCGGAAATCATTTACTATAACAACAGTGTTGTAGTCCCTCATTTCCTTTTATTTCTCGAAAACGTCTATTTCAACAATGAATGTTGAAATCTATGGTTTCGAATCTCAACACAGTTAAAAACATTGTTAGATCGTTTTAATTTCTATTTAAAACATCACATTCTAAACATTTTCTTTAACATATTATTCACTATTCAAAAACGTGAATATACTTCAATTTACAATTTCATCATTTCTATTCATTTTATTTTAAAGTATTATTCACAGTCAAAAACGTGAATATAACCCCATTAATAGGTTATAACAATTTACTTATCAAAATAAGTCATTGCGAATTTATAAAACAACGTTTATAAATTCTATTTCTATTTATTTTATAACAACTTCCTTTATAAATCTCCTTTATTAGCCTATTCGATTTATATCTCAATTATGAACTAAAAGTCCATATTATAAGTTAAATGCTTATAAAACGATTATTTACAGAATCGTTCCTTTTAAACTTCATAATTATAAATCTTATAATTTATAAGATTTCAATTATTCATCCAAATATATCCTTTAATAACTTCACAAAATTTATAAATCTTACTATTTATAAATTTCATTTATAACTTCACTATTTTTAATTTTATAAATTCCATTCTATAAATTCCATTCATTTACAAATTCATTTTCACTTCATTCAAACACTTATAAAAACTCGTTTTATAATTCAAATATTTTCATTTATAAATATCCATTTATAAATCCTTTATAAAATCAATTTATATTATTCTTTTAAAACATCTTTAATCTCCTTTATAATTTCATCATTCTGATTTATAAAATAATTAAATTTTATAAATCCTATATTTTAAACTTTTATAATAAATTCAAGAATCCCGATTTTACTATTTTATAAAATCATCAGCATCATATTTTCAAAAATCAACTTTTAACTATATTTCTCAAAAATCATAATTTTTATAACATTAAAAATTATAACGTTTATTTATTTAAAATGAATCAATTTCCAAACATATAGTATACTTTCAAAAATCACTTTAAAAATCATTTTAAAATTCTAAAATTTGGTCCAATGATGCTACACACCAAATAGTCAATCACGACAACAACGATATCATATATCGATATGATAATCAATCAAATATCAAAATATTCAAAATCAAATAAATACTGTTGAGGAATCCAGTTGGATCCCTCCAACCTGTTTTCCTGCATCCACAAACATTAGCACAATACCAATTTCGCTCCAGTACGAAATTATCGCGGTATATGGGATTTAATAATATTATCCGCTTAATAGATGGCGCAATAGGGTCTCATCCGCTAAACAAATGCGGGAAATCAATAACTCCAATATATACATATGCCAATATATATATATTGCTATTATATATAATACCAATTTCACTGTTTATGAAATATTCGCGGTATATGTTTTTAATAAATAACATCCGCTTACTAACGGCGAATAATGTCTATTTTAACAATCAATAGATAACAATCAACATTCAAACATGCATTCAAATATTTTAAATCCAACTATTTAAAATAAAATCGAAACTAATTCGATTGAGTGAGAAGTTCTCACCTTGATTTTCAATTTCGTTTTAGCGATTTATTTCGAATAAAATTAAACGGACGTTTAATTTTACCCAAAATTCTCACTAACTCCAAACGACTCCAATCCAATTCCATCGCGTAGTGCTCGTCCATACGATTCCAACGCTTCTTGTTTCGCGCGTTTTCGACCTCGTATGAAAAAGTTATGAATATTTGAACATTACACAAATTTATATTTATAAATAAATTACAAATTTTCTTATTTGTTTTCACCTAACTCTCCCTGGACCGTTGATTTCAAGATACTGCAATCTGGGCCGTGCGCGCGTATCCTCTTTCTCCCTCGCATTTCTCTTCTTCAGGACGCAAACAATACAAGCCGAACCCATCATTTAGAATTAGGGTTAAATATCACCACTTCCTCGCTCGATTAAAACTCGATCAGGGAGCGCCATTGTCCTCGCCTTCGCGAGAGCTACCTTCGCCCAGGAACCGGTCATGTGTGGCCTCCCCATGGCCTCGTAAACCGTGCACGAACGCGTGGCTTCACGGCTAAATTCCAGGCGATCCGCTCAACTATTCTCGATCATAACCGTTGAAACCCAAGATCTCTCTATGCTCTACAATCTTCCAGTTAGAAGTTATTCGATTCGATGCATGGATTTTTGAGAAAATGGAGGGAGAAGTTGGGATGATTTCGGCCATTCATGGTTGTAGGTGGCGGCTGCAGTTTATTTAGGGTTAGGGTTTGGATTTTTATAAAATTGTGAGAAATTAGGGTTTATTTATAGAGAATCGAACGACACTATTCATCCGGAAATTCCGAACTCCGATTTACGCACCGTAACCAGCGTTTCTAGGGTTTACCCCACGTTACGGACACAATGGAACAGGTTTCGAAAGCTAATTCGGACATCTGTGCGAGTTATGGTTATAAACGTTCAATTTGAATTAAACCGATTTAAACGATTTTCTAGGCGTTTTAATTTGTACCGGACAAACGGTAAATCCGATTGATTTGAAATTTGAAACCTTACAATAATATCACATTACGGATCCGATGAAACTGGTTTCGTCGAAATCCGAGACTTTTTGAAAAATGGCTATTTTAACTCGCCAAATTAATATTAAAAATAATTCGATGCGTTTCGAGCTGCCACGATCAAACGATAGCTCCGATTGACACGAAAATTGAAATCCGGTAATAAATAACTATTACGGATCCAATGGAACTGGTTTCGTTCAATTCTGAGATTGTTCAAAAATTGACTATTTTCACTAGTCGGTTTTAATATTAAAATATTCAATTTTCACAAATTAACTTTTAATTCGATTTTAAAAGTTCTAAAATATCATTCTAACTCCAACATGATAAAATAAAATTTTACAAATCATTTTCAATCATATTTAACCCAATTTTCAATTATTTCCATAATTTAACGTATTAAATTATCGATTTAATTATCCAATTAAATCCAATTATTCAAATAAAAATTTATTTGACTTATAAATTCACTTATTAATATTTAAAATTAATTAAATATTCAAATTTTAATTACTAAAATTCTGGGTCGTTACAATCTTCCCCCCTTAAAAGAATTTCGTCCTCGAAATTAACAAGTAAGAAAAGTTACAGAATCCATTAATTTTTCCAAAATTCATAGTTAAACTTCTTACAATAACTTTACTAAGTTTTCAAATCATACTTAGTTATCTTTTCAAAAACAATTACCATTGTTTAACTTTCAATTCCAAATCAAAGTTAAAGTTTTCAAAACTTTCCCAATTTTCTCAAATTTTTCTAACGCCTTAAATTTTCGGAAAAATTCGCCATAGTCTCCTTTGCGCGGCTCGATCCGAAAAAAAAATGACAGTATATATATCACAAATATACATCTCATCAAGTAATGAGGCATCCCGAAGGGAAAAAAGTATAAAAGTACGATATTTAATCCGAGATATGTACCTTATATTTTATTAGCGAGCCTATACGGCTAATATAGCGCGAAAGCGAGCTCCAAATGCGAAGCAAACGCGATCCGCACCTACTAATCACTCAACAAACAACATGAGAACATGCATATGGACAATAATCTCAATATACATCATATAGCAACATAACAACTATATATGTCACATAGCAAATGCAAACAAACAACAAATGCAACCATCAACCATCTATAATCCATAACCAATAAATATTCATTCATATTCTCATTAATATTCAATGAATTAGGTTTTCAATTTAAATCACATTTGATTCATTAACAGTGGATGTTCTTACTAACATTCATTTTCAATTAGTTTATATTCACTAATTCATATTCAAGTTGGTTCACTTCCAAATCAAATTCAATTCTACTTAAGATTTACTTAACTTCAAATTGGATTTTAATCACTTTAGCTTCCAATTTCATTAATACTTAATGAATTATACACTATCAACTAACAATCATATAACAACCAATTTATATTTATTTCAACCAAATTCCTTTGCTTATCAATTGGTTTAATTAATTTGATTTTTATTCAATCTTTCAACAACATTAGATTTTGATGAATTACACTTACATTCATTATTCCATATCAACTTAATTCACATTCAATTGATTAACATTCAATCCATTAATTCAATTCAATTACAAAAGTTGAATTTCATTTTTTTTTATTTACAACCCATATTCATAAATATATTCATATAATTTCACTTCTTATATATATAAGTTTATTTCATAATTGTAAATCACTTTAATTATAATTCAATTTTTTTTATAATTCTTTACTTATACAATAATTCTTTTATTTAGATTATTCAAACAACTAAACAATCCACTTATATACACTTTAATAATTCTGAAAAATTATTTCTTTATATATAAAATATACTCAAGGTAAAATTATTTCATTTACCCAATTTTAAAACAATATCGTGTCGAATTGTTCTATTCAAGTGTTTATAAACCCCTTCGGCATAGTTGTCCAGACCGTGCTGACGAAGGTTCATATGCCACTCATTAAACCAATCATCACAATATAAAACAATTTCATATTCACTAACAAATACGCACTCATAGCTATTATTACACTCAAATTCATTCTAGAGTACTGCTGACTCTATCTCTAATGAGTAATACCCAACAGAACCATGGTTGTCGCTTAACCAAATGCTCTGATACCACATTGTCAGGACCCGATTCTTCGACTTCCGAAAATTCAACATCGATACTCACTTTATCGACTGCCGAGCAATCGAACGACGGAAAACCGAACACTGAGGGTTTAAGAAAAAAGAAAAGAAGAAAAGAGAAGAAGAGAGAAGAAGATAAGAAGATAGAGGGAAAAGAAAATAGAGAAAACAGAAAGAAAATAGAACATAGAACGGAACAGAAAACAACAGAACAATAACAGAATCTCACAATTCGCAACGGAACAACATATAATAATAAATGAATAATCTTTAAACAAAGAACTATATCAGTTATTACATTTTACTCATTACATTACATTACATCATATCATCAGAGTGTACAACAACAACAAACAATACACAGTGCAGCGGAAAAAGAAATACTATATACTAGTAATACGCCATGCCATCCAGCTTGCCTCCAGCAACTCCAGAATATCCAGAATATCCTGATAAACCTAACTCTTGACTGCCCGTGTGGAAATTGGTGGGCACCCAGAGTTTAGGAAGGAAAACAATAAACTCCGAGTCAGTCATGTGACTGGTGTGAGAACTCAAAACAGTTTATTTATCTTTAAAATCAAAATAGAGGAATATTTTTAACTTCAATTCGCAATGCTTTTAAAAATGAGACTACCATAAGACCTCCTGCCACACACACAATGCAAACGCAGACTTGGAGGAGATTTCTCCTTATGATAGTCAAAGATGCTTGATACGCATTAAAAAGAAACATTTGATATTATTATTAGTGCATAGTGTAGAGAAAAATTCATTTCGAAAGTAGAATATAAATCTTAGCCAGCATAGGTACCATTATATTATGCCTACTATAGCTACCTCCCGAGGAAGCAGGTTCTACAACTAAAACCGTACAAGTCACGTATTGTTTCTTTGGATTTCCAACGAATGATCAGGCCAAGGAACTTCCCATTGCCACATGAGAATGCCTCTGGATGGACATCCCCGAGAACCAAACCGGATCTCTACCAACACAAGGCCGGGTTACCCCTAACTGAGTAACAACTGACCGAATATGCCATCCCCCGGTCCTTTGGGACCTTTAAACCGAGCGCTCGTCACCATCATCACACAATCATAAAGTGTTTTCAACATGAGTAAGTATCTGGGCTCCATACCATGATACCACCCTTTTCCAGAAGGAAATGCACACATCCTAAAGGGCGCTACCCCTCACAACCTTGCTGCTTCTTTCCTGTTTTGACCATTCCGGGGTGTGAGGCTCGACGAAGTCTCATCCACAAAAACATACTTTATACAAAAGCCATGCTTTGGGTCAAACAAATGATCATAGAAATGATCGCTAGGATAGACGATCCAATAAAAGATCCTATCACAAATAATCAACACAATGATCATTTCACAGCAACACTTAGCATGTCACATTACCAAATTGGGAATATATCGCTGATAACTTCAACTATATAACCTCTGAGCTCGTACGTCTCAGAGAAGGGTGTTAAGCTAAAAGAATAAATTCTCCGCCACCAACAGAAATATATTTGAAAGAAATCGGCTTTATATCTCAATTTGTAATGTCAGACATACAATCCATACAAGTCTATTCCGGGATCGAACAGAACCGAAGGCACTTACAAAGAAGTCATTGCAATCCGGATATTCACAATCCTGATCGGATTTCCCATCACTTAGGGAGTCTCTATACCGTTGCAACTCAGTGCAGAGACAATCGACAGGTCATCCTATCGCTTTCGCAAATACCGGGTCTTCAACACCGATCATCAATGCTATCATAACGACGTATCACATATTCGGAATGGGTTATACGACCCCATGGTCTTTTCCCGGTTAACCCGAATAGTGAGCGCTTATTCAAAAATAAGTGTGGCATTCAAATTCAAACAAATCACATCAAATACCCATTCAAAGGGAAATATTGATAGTCGGTTATTGAACTATCAATTGATATGCACACATCACCAGATTCCAAATAATTTTCCAAATTATTTATTTCTCAAAAATATCTTTACAAGATATATAATTTTCACACTTCAAAAATAAATCAACATTTATTTTTAAACAAGTTCCCCTTTTTATTCACAAATTCCATAGTGAATTTTCATTCCAAAATATCCATGCATATACGATTTCAATTATTCATTTCAATTTATCTTCAAAAAGATAAATTCCCAAAATATTCACTTTATATTGGAAAACATTTCCATACTTATTTATTCATAAGTAATTCACAGATTTTGTTTATTTTCAACACTTAGAAAATATTCAATATACTTAAATCGAAATTTAGTATATATTTCATTCTTTAAGAAAATCATTCTCTTAAACATATTTATTTGGGCCAAAACGAATGTTGCGTAAAACATCGTTACGACAACCCAAAATCACTAGTATAGGGATTCGAATTTAAAATAGATATATAAATCCCAATACTATACAAAACATTTCCTTTCGGAAATCATTTACTATAACAACAGTGTTGTAGTCCCTCATTTCCTTTTATTTCTCGAAAACGTCTATTTCAACAATGAATGTTGAAATCTATGGTTTCGAATCTCAACACAGTTAAAAACATTGTTAGATCGTTTTAATTTCTATTTAAAACATCACATTCTAAACATTTTCTTTAACATATTATTCACTATTCAAAAACGTGAATATACTTCAATTTACAATTTCATCATTTCTATTCATTTTATTTTAAAGTATTATTCACAGTCAAAAACGTGAATATAACCCCATTAATAGGTTATAACAATTTACTTATCAAAATAAGTCATTGCGAATTTATAAAACAACGTTTATAAATTCTATTTCTATTTATTTTATAACAACTTCCTTTATAAATCTCCTTTATTAGCCTATTCGATTTATATCTCAATTATGAACTAAAAGTCCATATTATAAGTTAAATGCTTATAAAACGATTATTTACAGAATCGTTCCTTTTAAACTTCATAATTATAAATCTTATAATTTATAAGATTTCAATTATTCATCCAAATATATCCTTTAATAACTTCACAAAATTTATAAATCTTACTATTTATAAATTTCATTTATAACTTCACTATTTTTAATTTTATAAATTCCATTCTATAAATTCCATTCATTTACAAAATTCATTTTCACTTCATTCAAACACTTATAAAAACTCGTTTTATAATTCAAATATTTTCATTTATAAATATCCATTTATAAATCCTTTATAAAATCAATTTATATTATTCTTTTAAAACATCTTTAATCTCCTTTATAATTTCATCATTCTGATTTATAAAATAATTAAATTTTATAAATCCTATATTTTAAACTTTTATAATAAATTCAAGAATCCCGATTTTACTATTTTATAAAATCATCAGCATCATATTTTCAAAAATCAACTTTTAACTATATTTCTCAAAAATCATAATTTTTATAACATTAAAAATTATAACGTTTATTTATTTAAAATGAATCAATTTCCAAACATATAGTATACTTTCAAAAATCACTTTAAAAATCATTTTAAAATTCCAAAATTTGGTCCAATGATGCTACACACCAAATAGTCAATCACGACAACAACGATATCATATATCGATATGATAATCAATCAAATATCAAAATATTCAAAATCAAATAAATACTGTTGAGGAATCCAGTTGGATCCCTCCAACCTGTTTTCCTGCATCCACAAACATTAGCACAATACCAATTTCGCTCCAGTACGAAATTATCGCGGTATATGGGATTTAATAATATTATCCGCTTAATAGACGGCGCAATAGGGTCTCATCCGCTAAACAAATGCGGGAAATCAATAACTCCAATATATACATATGCCAATATATATATATTGCTATTATATATAATACCAATTTCACTGTTTATGAAATATTCGCGGTATATGTTTTTAATAAATAACATCCGCTTACTAACGGCGAATAATGTCTATTTTAACAATCAATAGATAACAATCAACATTCAAACATGCATTCAAATATTTTAAATCTAACTATTTAAAATAAAATCGAAACTAATTCGATTGAGTGAGAAGTTCTCACCTTGATTTTCAATTTCGTTTTAGCGATTTATTTCGAATAAAATTAAACGGACGTTTAATTTTACCCAAAATTCTCACTAACTCCAAACGACTCCAATCCAATTCCATCGCGTAGTGCTCGTCCATACGATTCCAACGCTTCTTGTTTCGCGCGTTTTCGACCTCGTATGAAAAAGTTATGAATATTTGAACATTACACAAATTTATATTTATAAATAAATTACAAATTTTCTTATTTGTTTTCACCTAACTCTCCCTGGACCGTTGATTTCAAGATACTGCAATCTGGGCCGTGTGCGCGTATCCTCTTTCTCCCTCGCGTTTCTCTTCTTCAGGACGCAAATAATACAAGCCGAACCCATCATTTAGAATTAGGGTTAAATATCACCACTTCCTCGCTCGATTAAAACTCGATCAGGGAGCGCCATTGTCCTCGCCTTCGCGAGAGCTACCTTCGCCCAGGAACCGGTCACGTGCGGCCTCCCCTTGGCCTCGTAAACCGTGCACGAACGCGTGGCTTCACGGCTAAATTCCAGGCGATCCGCTCAACTATTCTCGATCATAACCGTTGAAACCCAAGATCTCTCTATGCTCTACAATCTTCCAGTTAGAAGTTATTCGATTCGATGCATGGATTTTTGAGAAAATGGAGGGAGAAGTTGTGATGATTTCGGCCATTCATGGTTGTAGGTGGCGGCTGCAGTTTATTTAGGGTTAGGGTTTGGATTTTTATAAAATTGTGAGAATTTAGGGTCTATTTATAGAGAATCGAACGACACTATTCATCCGGAAATTCCGAACTCCGATTTACGCGCCGTAACCAGCGTTTCTAGGGTTTACCCCACGTTACGGACACAATGGAACAGGTTTCGAAAGCTAATTCGGACATCTGTGCGAGTTATGGCTATAAACGTTCAATTTGAATTAAACCGATTTAAACGATTTTCTAGGCGTTTTAATTTGTACCGGACAAACGGTAAATCCGATTGATTTGAAATTTGAAACCTTACAATAATATCACATTACGGATCCGATGAAACTGGCTTCGTCGAAATCCGAGACTTTTTGAAAATGGCTATTTTAACTCGCCAAATTAATATTAAAAATAATTCGATGCGTTTCGAGCTGCCACGATCAAACGATAGCTCCGATTGACACGAAAATTGAAATCCGGTAATAACTTACTATTACGGATCCAATGGAACTGGATTCGTTGAATTCTGAGATTGTTCAAAAATTGACTATTTTCACTAGTCGATTTTAATATTAAAATATTCAATTTTCACAAATTAACTTTTAATTCGATTTTAAAAGTTCTAAAATATCATTCTAACTCCAACATGATAAAATAAAATTTTGCAAATCATTTTCAATCATATTTAACCCAATTTTCAATTATTTCCATAATTTAACGTATTAAATTATCGATTTAATTATCCAATTAAATCCAATTATTCAAATAAAAATTTATTTGACTTATAAATTCACGTATTAATGTTTAAAATTAATTAAATATTCAAATTTTAATTACTAAAATTCTGGGTCGTTACAATATTATTAAATTCAATAATTTAACTGCCAAATTCATTCTGATATTTGAAATTCAAGTTAAACTAATATTCAAATTTTTTTAAAATCGTTTAAATATTTCAATTTCAAACGTTCAAAATTCTGGGTCATCACGTTCTTCCCTCCTAAAAGAATTTCGTCCCAAAATTGCTAGTTAAGAAGAATGGTTCTCAACCCGTTTATCATTTTCCCAAAACAAAACATTTTTAAACAAATTTTCAAAACAATCTTTTTATTAGAGCGCATTATCCTTTTGACTAACTTCCCAAAATTCTTCCATAAATCCCAAAAAATATTGTTTCCTTAACAATTCAAATTTAAATTTAAATTCAAATTTAAATTTAAATTCAAATTTAAATTCAAATTTAAATTTTATGTTTTCAAAATTTTCTCAAAATTTTTTCTAACTCCTTAAATTTTTGAAAAATTTCGCCAGCGTCTCCTTTGCGCGGCTAGCTCAGTACGACTACAAAATGCCACAACGGGCCCTCAGATTTCAAAAGAAAACTAAAAGCCAAGTGGCTAGACAAGAAACTTATCAAATTTCATACTGAAACTTAAATACATACCTTTTCCGAGCAATTTAAATTTATCTTAGAAATCAAAATCCAATTCCCTTTGCATTTAAATCACATGTATATCCTACTAGCAGCAATACCAATTACGACATTCAAAACCATTTTGCACTTTTCTTTATAAAAGGTTCAATATCTATTTCATTCAAATCAGTACGATGTACTTATATCATTCGTACGCAATTTTCATATTCGACCGCTCACTCGATCATACAATTTCACTTTCGAACTAGTATCGTCCACCAGATTTCCTAGTGCAGACTCAGATTTAGTTTCTTGATCAGAAACCGTCATTCTCCTGGCATAGCCGTAAACTATGATAGAGAATTCCAGAATCAACCAAAAATCCATATCCAGGTTCGTCGTCGAAAATCGAGCGAAAAATTCCTATTCGGATCGATATAACTATCTCGAAATTATGTGCTCAAATTTCTGGATCAGATCTTTATGTAAAAAAATAATTTACGTACATTCTACTTATTTATTCCAAATTGATTATTAGCTATATCAATTTTCTTTTGTTTTATTCACATTCATTTTTCGTTCACTTATTCACAATTACCGTTTCATAATTTCTAGATTATCCTTCATTCACTTATCAATTTAGAATATTTTCTCAACTCAAAAATTACTTAAGAATTCCATTATCCGTTTCTTAAGTTCAATATAAGTATTCTATGTACTTATTATATTTTTTCCAATTTACCACTTTGGTTTTATCTATACTTTTATTTAAACTGGATTTCCAATTCCATATTAATTCAATTCATTTTAACCCATATTTAATTTGTTATTCCTTCAATTAGTTTCACTTATTAATTTTATTTCAATACTTTGCTTTGTTTATCATAAATCAATTCCAATTCTAGTTCTACTTAAAAATTCGAATGAATTTCAACATTCAATTTCGCTTTCATTTACTTGCAATTGTAAATTCATTTATTCATTCACAATTTTATTTTTCCATCTTAATAAATTTTATTCCATAACTATTTTTATTAGATTCCAGAGTCTTTCCAACATTTCAAAATCATATTTTTAAAATCAATTCAAATTATCCTTAGAATTTCCAAAAACAACCCCAGTTTTCCAAACAACTTCAATTTTTAAATAATTTGGCAACAATTCCTCTCTTGGAAACTCGAAAATGAACACAGATGATGCTGCAGTTATCACTGAAGTTATTTTCCAACGACCGAAAAGAGTTTGGAGGTTTTTATCCCCTCAACAATGTTTTTCCAAACCTTTGAAAATCATTTTCAAACCAAAAGGGAATTTTAAAATTTTCGCCAGAATTCCAAAATTTTTCAAATCCTTTCAAATTCTTCCAAATATTTCTCTGGAATTCCATTTCAAATTATAAATCACATTTATAATTTATATTTACAAATCTCATTTGTATATGAATTTATTTCTTAACTCTTGGTTATGATTTCAATTTCTTATTCAATTTCAATGATAATAATTTAATATTATCACTTCCTAACAATCAAGCAGTTATAATAATTTACGAAAAATTATTTCTTTTATATACAAAAATAGTTTTGGTAAAATTATTTCATTTACCCTTATTTTAAAATAATACAATGTCGGTTTATCTTGTTTAAGAGTTTAGAAACCCCTATCGATACAGTTGGCAAACTAGACCGACCAGAATCTATAAACAATCAACTGATAATCAACATAATACAAAACAATTTTATATTCACTAACAATCACGAGCTTATATCTATTATTACACTCAAACTCATTCTAGATACCACTGACTCTATCTCTAATGCGTAATCCCCACCAGAGCCAAGGTTGTCTCTTAACCAATTGCTTTGATACCACATTGCAGCGACCCATTTTTCGACGCCCGAAAGTCGACATCGATACGTCCACTGTATCAAATGCCGCACAATCGAATGCTGAAAAACCGAACCGTTATTGTAATAATTTCGGCTATTTTATAAGTATTTGTATATAGACCCTATTATAATATCAGAGGATTTCTATAAAAATTGTTTTAGCTATCGTAAGGTAAAAACCCGACATGTTTATTTGTGGCGTGGTCTTACGAGATGCTTTTGTTTTCAAAGGATTTTTGAAACTTTAATAATCAATTGGGTGTGATTTTCTCACGCTGGTATTCCAGACTGACTCAGGTGTTATTTAACTGTAATGCTCAGGTCAGACCGAGTATTATAGGATACGGAATATGATGCTGTGGAGCTCAGGAGACGAGCTGGATGACGATACGTACTGTCATACTTGTTTATATACATATACATATACATATACATACATACACACATATATATATATATATGTTCCGCTGTGTTGATTAGCTGTATATACAGATGTATGTTATTGATGTTGAGCTGTGATTGATATACTCTGATGATGTAATATATATACAGATAAATATTATTTTTGTGTAAAGATCATTTATTATCTATTATATTTTAGTCCGCTGCGTTGGTCAGATTCTGATGTTGATTTCTATTTTCTTCTTCTACCTCATTTTCTTTAACCCAAATGGTTCGTATTTCTGTACAACTTGAGTTGATTTAGATAGATTAGTGTTGACCCAAGGGGTATGGATTTGCGGGCTGTTACAGTTATGGTTAAAGAAAAATAAGATAGAAGAAGAAACAGAAACAATAACAGAATCTCACATTTTGCAGCGGAACAAATATAATAGATAAATGAATAGTCTTTAAAACAAAAGCACTATATCAGTTTATACATCACATTATCAGAGTTTTACAACAACAAAACAGCGGAAAAGAATATAACATATACAAGTGATACGCCTTGCTATCCAGCTTGAACTCCAGATTTCCACAGCATAGTTTTATGACTTCGCTTCATAATAATGATAACCTGACTCTAGGCTGCCCGTGTGGAAAATTATGGGCACCTAGCGTTTAGAAAGGAAACAATAAACTCTAGGTCAGTCATGGGACTGGTATGAGATCTTAAAAAAAGTTATTTTCACAAAAGAAAATAAAAGGAAATCCGCTATGCTTTTGGAAAATGAAACTATCATAAGGCCTCTCGCCGTACACATAATGCAAACGCAGAATTCGAGGAGAATTCTCCTTATGATAGTCAAACATGCTTGATACGTAAAATCCTTTTTAATATTATCATTAGTGCATGATGTGGAAAACATTTCGAAACTATAATATTAATCTTAGCCAGCATAGACATTTCGTACTATGCCTACTATAGCTACCATGTTCAATAGGAGGTTACCGCCATATTCCATGGCAGGTTATACAACTAAAACTGTATAGGGCTCGTATTATTTCTTTGGATTTCCAAAAAATGGTCAGGCTAAGGAACTTCATATGCCACATGGGTACGCCTCTGGAGGGATGATCCGAGAACCTAACCGGGTCTCTACCAACACAAGGCCAGGTTACCTCACGCTTTAATAAAGCTGTAACTAGATAACCCTACGAGCTATGCCATCCCCGGTCAATACCGACCTTTATCCGAGGATCCTCAACCACAAAGAAACAACCACAAAGTAATAAATTTGCAGCAGCCACATAGGTTAAATATCTGGGATCCATACCATGATACCAACTTTTTCCAAAAGGAAATGGACATACCTTAAGGGTGCTACCCCCAAAAAAACCTTGCTGCATCCTTCCTGTTTCGATCATTCTCGGGTTGTGAGGTTCGACGAAGTCTCGTCCACAAAGCTACGTGTTTCACAAATGCCATGCTTCGATCAACAAATGATCAGCAGCACTTCGTATGCGACGTTACCAAATTGGGAATGTATCACTAGTAACCGTCAACTACATAACCTCTGATCTCGTACGTCTCAAAGAAGGGTGTTAAGCTAAGAGAATAAATTCTCCGCCACCAACAGAAATGTATTTGATAGAAACCAACTTTACATCTAAAAGTGTAACGTCAGACATACATCCATACAAGTCCGTTCCGAGATCGAATGGAACCGAAGGCACTTCAAAGAAGCCTTGCTAATCCGGATATTCACTAATCACATCCGGACTACCTATCACAAAGGGTGATAAAATCTCTATACGGGAGCAACTCGGTGCTGAGACATTCGACAGGTAATCTTTCGCTTTCAAAAATACCCGGTCTTCAACACCATCTTCAAATGCAAACCCATTTCGTCATATCATTATTCGAAATGGGTTTTATGACACAAAATCCTCTCCCGGCTAATCCGAATAATGAGCGCTTATTTTAAAAATAAGTGTTACATTCAGATTTAAAATAAAACACAAAAAATTTCCACTTTGATCTTTTAAATAAAAGATCCATCACAAAAATTCGATGTGGTTTTCGAATAACCATTCGGCATCCATTCTCCGGTCGCATCGAAATTCAAATGCCATTTAAATGCAATATTGATAGTTGATTATTTAGCTAACAAACAATATTCACAACAACCACTAAGATTTAAATAATTTTTTCCCAATTATTTTCTTTCAAAATATCTTTGCAAGATATATTTCAACACTTTAATACTTTAAAAATAAATTTCAAATCACTTTCCTCACACAGAATAAATTTCCAAATATTTATTTACTTCCACTGAAAATTTTCCGAGTCCAAATATTTTAAAAGGTATTTTCAAATTACTTATCCAAAAATATATGTATATTTGGAAATACTTGAAATAAACTATTTTTAACACTTTATTCAAAATATTAGTTATGAAAATATTATACTAATATCTCATATAAAACTTCAAATCCAAACTAATTTTAAAATAAAATTATTAGATAGAGTACAACTATTCAAATAACCGATTTGAAACAACTATTCAAATAACCATTTTCAAATCAAATATCAGTTAAATCTTTAAAATAATCACTTCTACAATTAACTAAATAAATCTTTACTTTAAAGATTTAAAAACAACTTAAGAAAATAATTTCCCCAAAGCATTTTTTGAAAACCAACTTTAGAACTTTCAATTTATATTTGAAAGCTACTTTAAAAGCATACTCGGCTTTCCAGTGAAGAATACTCTTTCTATTTCAAAACAGTCCATTTAAATCAATTAATAAATCCTTCTTGATTTATTTTAATTTACATTCCAACTCTGTAAATTTCTTTCCACACTTTTAAAAATAATCCAATGTTTATTTTTAAATTTTTTTTCCCTTTCCTTTATAAATTCCCATTGTGAATTTAAATTTCAAAATATCCATTGATATATGATTTTCAAATCGATTTCCAAATATTCACTTTCAACACCAAATCAAATACCAAATTGATTTACAATTTATTTACAAACACCGAATCAAATTCCAAATTGATTTCTAAATTTATTTCCAAACACCAAACCAATTTTCAAATTGATTTCAAAAATTTATTTCCAACACCAAATCAAATTTTCAAATCGATTTCGCAAAAATTTATTTTTAAACACCAAATCAATTTCCAAATTTATTTCAAAAATTTATTTCATTTAAAATAAATTTTATTTATTACAAACTAATTAAAATCCGAATTTTTAAATAAAATCTTCAGTTATTAAAAAATATTACTTAAAATCCCTTTATTTAAATTTGTACCCATATTTTGGAATAAATTCGATAAGATTTCAAAAAAAATCAACTTTTATACTTTTGAATTCCTTCTTTCAAATTTATTCAATTCCCTAGAATTTATTTATTTAAATTCTCTACTTTAATTCCGAAAATCCAATTATATATTTTTGTGGTATCCTACGATACCAAAAATATGTTCGGCTAAACCATAGCCTTCAAATAAATTCCAATTATCAATATAATCATTCACAGATTATCACATCACAACATATACAAATAAATTCATAAATGTGAGGAATCCAGTGGATCCCTCCAGCCTGTTTCCCTACATCCACAGATGTTAGCACAACAAATAAATACAATTCCACTTCGAGGTGGAATATCGCGGTATATGGGATTATAAAATATCATTCGCTATTATACGGCGCATATGGTCTCATCCGCTATATAATGCAGGAAATCAATCACTCCAAATATATATATATATATATATATATATATATATATATATATATATATTACTATATATACTACCACATCCAGACAGTCAATCAATAACTGAAATTCCAATTTTAATTTGAGTGAGAAGATCTCACCTTTGCTTATGCATGCAATCCATTTTTATTCGAGCTTGATTTCTTTCAGATATTGACCTTGTATAAATAATTATATCATTTATTAATATTTGAATAAATCGAATAATTAAATTTCAAGTGGATAAATTTAATTAACAAATGATTTTATTTTAAACAAATATTTTTAATTTTAAACAAATTGCTTTTAATAAATTTATGTAACTAAAAATTAAATTTAAACCTAAATTTCCTTTAATAAAATAATTTATTTCAATTTTAACTAATAATTGAACTTTATTAAACAAATAAATCTCCATAATATATCATTACTTAAAATTGAATTGTAAGTGAAAATTTATATATATATATATATTTATTTATTTATTTTCTGCTTGCGTAAAATAATAATTGAGAACCATATATATATATATATATATGTTTTAAATCTACACTGTTTAGAACTTCAGTTTACAATAAAGTCAAATCAAAGCATATAATAACTTTATTAATCTAGATCCATATATATTTTTAATCAAATTAAAAGCAAAGTTATTTTACACCTTACTGTAAATTTAAACTCTTATTCCTATATATATATATATATATATATATATATATTAAACTTTACTTTAAATTTATTTCCAAATATCTATATGTATATACACATGTATTGAAATTATTAAAATTCATACCTCACGGCCCTGGCGTTCGTCAGTAGCCAGAGACAAAATCGTGACAACCCAACTTGATTCGACAGCCGCGATCACTAATCGCACATGCTTGCTCGAGTTCGAACGCCATGACCTACCACCCACGTCTATCCCGAGGCCGCCCTTGCAGAGTCTCGTCCTGCCCAGCCTCCTGCCATGGCGGCGCTGCCTGAAACATCACGTCGACAACGCGAAGGCACGCGTGCAACCCACTGTTCAAGCTCGTCATTGGTTCGACTTCGACCAAATTGATTTTGATTTTGATTTTCGTATCGTCCGTTAATTTTGGTTTGAAGTTGAATCGATGTGAATAAAATGAAGAGATGAGGCCATGATTTTTTTTCCGATTTGAATGCTTCGGCTGTTAAATATTCTCTTAAACGGAGAAGATAGTTTCTTTTTTTCGTTCGATTTTTCTTCTCATATTTGAAAACAAAAGTGTGTCATATTAATGAATACATGTTTAAGGACTTTTTTGTAACGCCCCACCTCGAGACCCACCTTAGTAAAGAGAATTAACAAGTGATTCCGTGACGACCAAACTTTCTACTACCAGAAAGACGTATCATCATTAAGAAAGAAAGGGATGAGAAAATAGAAAAGATAGAGAAGAAAGAACAACAACCTCAGAATCTCACAGCGGAATGGAACAAAATATAATATATCACATAACTATTACATAATTTTATATATATCAGAGCTATACAGATCATACAACACATACTAGACAGTTATAAACCCCCGTCTAGTTAACACAAGTCAATATACAATACAGATAAACAACTCAGAGATATCAACACAGCTGAACACCATATATATACATATATCTACAACGTAGACGCCTCCTGCTCCATTGCTCCTCCAGAATTCGTCAAATCAAACCTGAATCCCTTGGCTATCCGTAAAAATTTGGGTACCCGAGAGTTTATGAAAAACAAAAATAAACTCCGGGTCAGACATGGGTCTGGTATGAGTAAACGGTTTAAGGTTGTTTAACTTTGAAAAACATTTGAAAATAAAGGTATCACGTAAGACTCCCCACAAATAAATACGGGTAAGTTTTTACCTTACGCTAACCAAAACATTTCATAAGAAATCCAGTGATATTATAATAGCGTCTAGGGTTTTCAAGTAAATAGAAAATAGACGAAATTGTTACATGATTAAATTCCAGCTACTAGCCACCAAAGTGGGTAATACAAATCAAAACCGTAGGGTCTCGTAGGGAAAATGGATTTCCAACAATGGCAGGGCTATTGGGGTACCGCCCGTCACAGTACGGGGCCTAGATCATCGTACCGAGGGTTACTCCCTTCATCCCCTGCAACACAAGGCCGGAACCATTCCTTACTGAACATTCCTGAACAAGATAAACCCCATGGTTGGCGCGACCAACCACTCACTAAGCCGAAATATAAAAGGGACATCTAGACAGGGGAAATATCTTGTCCTGCTTGGGCATGACCCACCTAACCTTGCTGCATCTCCCCTGTTTTAGCCATTCCCGGTTGATGAGGCTTGAGGCTGCGATTACCTATAAAGAACATATCACTTAGAATGCTCATCGTCCGCCTGACGATGTGTTGAAAGCATTCAATCCATACAAGTTCGTTCCGGGTTCGAACGAAACCGAAGGCATTATCTCGTCACACTCATTTTGGAATCACCCTCAGAGTCAACGACGATAACCCTTGCATTCTGAAACACCATCTCGATCTTCATTTCAGGGTTCACGACCTAACGTTTATATTGGATCGATGTGGTTTTCGGAGAATCAAAATTGATTCTTCCGATCCCGGTCTCATCGGATCCAAACGCCATTTTAAGGGCCAAGTTGTCTAATTAACTTAACAGTTTAAATAATTTAAATTTAAACATTAAATTAACATAGCACCTATCACAGATAAAACATATACAAGCATCATAGATATATCACAGCATAGAGAGCATCACAGAATATCATCAAATAAATATCAAAATTAGATATTCTACATACACAACAGTTTACAAGCAATCATCTTAAATTCTCATTTGTAATAAATTTTGATTTAAATCAATTACATCAGAAATAATTACTCAACCCTGTTTGATTGATTAACAGTTTATTTCTTATTTCCTTTCAAGCTATTTGAGTCAATAGATCATTCATAATTAATTACTAAATCTTAATTACCTAATAACTTATTTTATTTTCCACTATTTAATTGATTAATTCTTAACTAAATTATTTGACTTTAATTACTATTCTTTTAATCATTAATTACTATCTAAATTGCTATTTAATAACTTGATTACTTATTTGTTAACTTCAAATTTACTTAATTAATCATTCATTAAACCTCAGTAATTATAATCTTATAATTACTTATAATTTATCACTAATTACAATTAAAAGTGATTATTCTTAATATTTCCTGAAGATGATGATTTTTCAATTAACATTTAAAGGGTTTATTAAATTTTAAGTTCAATCATATTACTAAGAACAACCCAAACATTAATTAACTTTATGCTTAATTAAACCGATTACTTAATTAAGAGCTTAACATTCTAAAGAATTTGATTAAAATAAATAAGTTATATTTAAATTTTTAAAAGCTTGAAACTGGTAAACGTTATTAAGATTCAAATGTTTGTAGTTTGTAAAATAAACTGTTAACTAACTTAAACAGCAGATCCGCAGAAATAAAAAACCCGAGTTCTCCCCTATCAAGACGCGTATGCTACTTTGAGTTACTCCCCGAAATCACCGAGCCCTCCCCTTGTTCGCATCCTTCTTCCTCCCCCATTCTTATTTCCCTTTTTTCTGTTAAGTTAAACGTTTACATAAACATGAACATCAGGAAATTACACTCGAACACGACAAATAACTCGAAGCTTTCTCCCCTTTCGCTCGAGTACGCCTCGCGTTTGTTGAAACTTGACAGCCACGTTGACACAGACACGCCGCCGTACACGTGCACGTCGGCATGGTCGATCTCCGGCCATCACCATTAATGCCCACAACTCAGAAATCATCCAGAAACACGAAACTTAAACTCAACTTCGTCGATAGAATTTCGAAACAAAAATTGACAGTTTCATGGGAAAACTGCAAACAGAACTCACGGCCGAACTTCCCTGGTGATCATCAAACAAGCCTCCAGAGTTGTCGAAACTTTACCCACACGACAACGGTACACTAAACCATTCCCCTATGGAACCTCGCGCAACTCGGTCACGTGGTGGCGACGAACTCAACATCTATCTGACACGACCAAAAACTTTTCTCTGAAACCCTATTATGATCTCGTATGCAAAAATTACACAACAGAAAAATTATTGAACATTTTTCTTGAAATCATGATCACCTATACTTGCTTCACTTCAAATCTTAACATTTATTATTGATTCCTTAATCTTAAACTTGTAAAAATGCAGATTTTCATCACTTACTAACTTCTCCTAAATTACCCATCTATAAATCTTCATGTTTTATTAAAAATCATCATTTACAATAAGCTTTCAAGTTATCAACTTGAATTGGTATTCTATAACAACCCAATTTATCAATGTCTTTCCTGATTTCCTGTTACTCAAGCTTCCAGTAACTTTTTTTTCCTTTCTTTCTTTTACTAATCATGCTTAATTTATTTCGAGAACCTTGTTTGATGTTTTTAGCATTTGTTATATTGAGAAAACAAGTCTAACACAAATTTAAATAGGAATAACTTAGTGTTGGATTAGTCATGAAATCTGCATCAACTACAGAGAACAACAGAGCACAACAGAGCACAACACAAATATTTGCAGATTCATACTCAAAAGTTAAACTGATTCCATGCCATGAATAAATGAATCATCTTTATTGAAATTGAATAAACTAAAAAATTTAAATCTTGTTGTTTACTCACCTGCACCCAATTCCTGAACACAGAATAATTTGATATTGATTATCTGGAACTTGAAGGTGTTCTTTTTTTTTATAGCTCATTCTTCTTTTTGTTTTCAGGTTTACTAATAAAATTTTCAGACCGAACTAAAGATGTATGTATATTTATACAAAAGAACAGTAGGTGAATGAAGGAAGGTGTTTTCTGGTGTAGCTACTTGTTTGTTCTGATATGTGCAGACTTTAATTACTGCAAAGAAAAGATTTGTGATATTTGTTTTGTACAAAAGAGTGGCTGAGTTGTTGATAATTAATGCTTTACTTCATAATATGCTTGCATAATTATTATTGTATTTCGGCTGGGACATTGTTTTGTTACCTGAAATGACTAATTGTGTACTTAATGCTAATGAATATGTCTTCAATTTTGTTAACAGACCTATTATGTTCATCTGTGCATAAATATTGTATGTAGTCCTAAATTTTCAGGCAATCACTTTGCTTGCAAATGAAGCCTTATTTGAATGTAAGCACTTCTGACTGGTATTAATATATGTTATGTTTTATTTGCTGTGAATTCTTGGCTTATGTATGAAGCTTTGGTTATAAAGATATTTTGCTTTGTTACCAAATTATGAAGCTTTGGCTGAGATGGAAGCAATTTACATGTTATGTTCCTTCAGCTAACAATATTTTAATTATGTACAATATATACGATTTACTTATTTATACTCATCTTTGTATTTATTTCCATTTATATTTTAGCTATATTAAAAAAAATAAACTTATATTCATGAGTTTACTTATTTGTTTATATTTATATTTTTGACTTACATAAATATTAATATTTTGTATTGAACATTATCAACAATTTATATTTTACATCTTATATTTTCTATTTTAGCCATTAATATTTGAATTAGAGTCATAAGTTACATTTACTCTTATTCTCATTTTTTTATGGTTCTTTTGTATTTATTTACATTTATATTTGATATTGCTAGAATTCAATTTTAAATTTCAAACATTATCAAGCGTATGTATTCATTTAACAAATGTTAACAATTGTATAGCATTCTAATTTAATGAGTTAAATTTTATTAAAATTATTGTTAAGAAACTTATTTTAGAATTTCAAACATTATTAACTAAGTGTATTATTTCATACTAAATATAAATAATGTAAAGTATTTTAAGTAATTATATAAGATAGATTTTTATTGTGAATATTATTGAAATACTTATTTCAATTTTCCAGATCAATCTCCTTTTAAAATACAGTTTATATAAATAGATGGCAATATTTCCAAAATCATATTCATTGAAATATGAACAATTTACATTCTATATTTAATTAGATTAAACATTTATTAAAATAAACGGGGCCAAAAATCCAGGGTCGTTACATTCCTCCCCCCTTAAAAGAATTTCGTCCCCGAAATTTAAAACCAAAATAATTTTAAAAGCTGTTATGCCAATCATTCAAACATAAATATCATTTATGTATTAACAACAACCAAACCGTCAATCTTTACTAACAACTCTAGTTATCCGAACACAAATCCGGATAACTTTCCCAAAAATTATCGAGAGTTTGTCTCTCGATGATTAACAATTCAAACTGGATTCTTGTCTACAGTTAAATTTAATTTAACTTCCAAATTCCTGAATTACTGGTTTAACAACTAATGATGAATCAAGAACAAATTTTTAAGATGGGATATATGGAATATACAATGAATTTCCAGACACCCGTTCTAACAATTCAATACTGAAATCTACAGTATTAACTCTTTCCCAATTTTATTGGCTTGTTTACAGAATTTCAATATCTATTCAATCAAGCCCGTACGATGTACATATACTATTCGTACGCAATATCAAATCCGATCGTTCGCTCGATCACACAATTTCATTTCCGAACTAGTATCGTCCACCCGACTTCCTGTACGGACTCAGAACTGATTTCTTGATCAGAAACTGTCATTTTCCTTGCATAGTCATAACTATGAGAGAGAATTTCTAGAATCAATCCAAATCCAAATCCATGGTTCGTCGTCGAAAATCGAGTGAAAAATCCTAACTCGGATCGATATAACTATCTCGAAATTCTATGCTCGAATCTGGATCAAATTGTTATGCGAATAAAATAATATACGTGCATCCTACGTATTTATATCCATTGATTATCAACCATATCAATTTTATTTTATTCACATTATTTTGATTTCTATCCACTTAGAATAATTTTTCTCGGTATCAATTTTACTTAAGAATTCCACCACCCATTCCTTAAATTTAATATAAGCATTATATATTCCCTTATTTTATTACTCTACCACTATAGCCTTAATCTTCTTATTTAAATCTGAATTACCAATTCCATATGAATTCAACTTTCTTAACTCTGAATATTGAACCTTTATTGACTAGCTCCATATATAACTGATTCCTTTTATTATTTTTAAATTAGTTTCATTCCTTAGTTTACTTTTAATTTCAATTTGAAGTTGTTTTGTTGCTAATAATTTTTTTTTATTATATAGTTTTCAAATTCTGAAAAGCTTTGACATATTCTCCATTACATATTTCCATAAGCACAAATATAAGGTTCCAATCCTCATCACAATTAATTTCAATCAATTCTCAAACCATTCCCTTTTAATCAAAAGGAATTTACAACTTTCTTGCTTATATAATCCATTTAAGCAATACAAACTCATATTCAAAATCATCTTATTTTGCTTCCAATAATTCATAGAATTTTATCTAATTCTCATTTACTTCAAACAACCAATTTTCTTATGAAATTTAATAATATCATTGTGAATAAATGATTACTTAAGCTTTATAACAAATCTTAAATTGATTTCAACTTAATTTACACTTGAGTCCATCTCATTTAATTTATTCACAATCCTTTCATTGCATTTTCTTTTATTTCAAACAGGTTTGATTCCAAACCATTTTATTAAACTTGACAACCAATGCTTTAAATAACCATCTCACAATTTACTTAGGTCATTTATTTTCTTCTAACTGTTCCACCTAACAACTTAGATTTATTCTATTTCACCAATTTCCATTCAAATCTTTGATTTGATTTTCCTTTAATCAAATCCCTACTACTTACTGATTTATTTGATTAGTTTATTCTTTTATCCATCCTTTAATTTATATTAACAACTCAATATTAAAAAGGTCATTCAGTTTATTCTTGAATTAGATTTGTTTACAACTTATTCCAATTCTGTTTTAATCCAATCCAATACTTACTTTGGTTTACATTTACTTATTTACTTAAGAATTTTATTCTATTCAATTTTATCGGTAACTCGATTGAATTTATTCAAATTCAATTTTATTCCAAGTCAACTTCGGTTAAATTTAGTTACTTACCAATCTTTAAATTTATTTCTCAATATGTGAGCTCAAAACTTATTTATCTACTTAGCAGCTTATATTACTTATTTGAGTCATTTCATCTTATAATCACAATTTTCAGATTATTTATATATATAACACTTAGCATCTTAAGGTATAAATTTCCACCTCACAATTACAATCATTTTACCTTCAAACTTTATAGCCCATTAGGTTCATTTTGAACAGCAATTCCATTTAACTTATCTCGGGTTAAGCTCCAATATGTTCCCTATTTTCATTTACTTAAATTAAATTTTAATTCCCGGATTAAAATTCCCAATTTCATCATATTAATATCAACTTTACTTTATAAATCCAATAGTTGATTTATTCATTTAAACAGAATTTCTTAGAATTCAATTGCCCGGTTTTCATTTCCAAAACATTTGAAATGACAATCAAATTTCAAATTCCAAACACTTGTTTTCACCAAAACAAATTTTCTCCTTTTGAACATTTCTAAAACAACTTGTATGTCCAACAAGCCCAAACAATTTATCATAACCAACATCCTGGTAGCAATCCATCACTCTAGAAACTCGAAAATGAATACTGATGATGTGGCCATCACCATCAGGATTATTTTCCAGCGACTGTAGTGAGTTCAGTGCTTCCTTATTTTCATAAATTTCCCAAAACAATTTTCATTCAACAATATTTTCCAAAACAATATTCCACTATTGCCTTCAAATCTTTGGATAAACATTTCAAACATTTCCAAGATTTTTAAATTCCCAAATTCTTTTGTTTAAATTCATTTAAACACTTTTCAAATTCCCGGGACTTAAATTCTGGTTTAATCAAATTTTAGTTATATTCCTTTTTATTTAAAATCATTCTTAAATAATTTTATATGGTTATAAACCACTCCAATTTTTAAATTTTATTTGATTGTACTATTAACTATCAAATATCCAAGTATATATATATATTTCAGAAAAATATTTCTTTTATATCAAAATATAATTTTTTGGTAAAATTATTTCATTTACCCTATAAATTTAGTAAGCGACGAACTCAACATCTATCTGACACGACCAAAAACTGTTATCTGAAACCTTATTATGATCTCGCATGCAAAACTTACACAACAGAAAAATTATTGAACATTTTTCTTGAAATCATAATCACCTATACTTGCTTCACTTCAAATCTTAACATTTATTATTGATTCCTTAATCTTAAACTTGTAAAAATGCAGATTTTCATCACTTACTAACTGCTCCTAAATTACCCATCTATAAATCTTCATGTTCGTATTAAAAATCATCATTTACAGTAAGCTTTCAAGTTATCAACTTGAATTGGTATTCTATAACAACCCAATTTATCAATGTCTTTCCTGATTTCCTGTTACTCAAGCTTCCGGTAACTTTTTTTCCTTTCTTTCTTTTACTAATCATGCTTAATTTATTTCGAGAACCTTGTTTGATATTTTTAGCATTTGTTATATTGAGGAAACAAGTCTAACACAAATTTAAATAGGAATAACTTAGTGTTGGATTAGTCATGAAATCTGCATCAACTACAGAGAACAACAGAGCACAACACAAATATTTGCAGATTCATACTCAAAAGTTAAACTGATTCCATGCCATGAATAAATGAATCATCTTTATTGAAATTGAATAAACTAAAAAATTTAAATCTTGTTGTTTACTCACCTGCACCCAATTCCTGAACACAGAATAATTTGATATTGATTATCTGGAACTTGAAGGTGTTCTTTTTTTTTATAGCTCATTCTTCTTTTTGTTTTCAGGTTTACTAATAAAATTTTCAGACCGAACTAAAGATGTATGTATATTTATACAAAAGAACAGTAGGTGAATGAAGGAAGGTGTTTTCTGGTGTAGCTACTTGTTTGTTCTGATATGTGCAGACTTTAATTACTGCAAAGAAAAGATTTGTGATATTTGTTTTGTACAAAAGAGTGGCTGAGTTGTTGATAATTAATGCTTTACTTCATAATATGCTTGCATAATTATTATTGTATTTCGGCTGGGACATTGTTTTGTTACCTGAAATGACTAATTGTGTACTTAATGCTAATGAATATGTCTTCAATTTTGTTAACAGACCTATTATGTTCATCTGTGCATAAATATTGTATGTAGTCCTAAATTTTCAGGCAATCACTTTGCTTGCAAATGAAGCCTTATTTGAATGTAAGCACTTCTGACTGGTATTAATATATGTTATGTTTTATTTGCTGTGAATTCTTGGCTTATGTATGAAGCTTTGGTTATAAAGATATTTTGCTTTGTTACCAAATTATGAAGCTTTGGCTGAGATGGAAGCAATTTACATGTTATGTTCCTTCAGCTAACAATATTTTAATTATGTACAATATATACGATTTACTTATTTATACTCATCTTTGTATTTATTTCCATTTATATTTTAGCTATATAAAAAAAATAAACTTATATTCATGAGTTTACTTATTTGTTTATATTTATATTTTTGACTTACATAAATATTAATATTTTGTATTGAACATTATCAACAATTTATATTTTACATCTTATATTTTCTATTTTAGCCATTAATATTTGAATTAGAGTCATAAGTTATATTTACCCTTATTCTCATTTTTTTATGGTTCTTTTGTATTTATTTACATTTATATTTGATATTGCTAGAATTCAATTTTAAATTTCAAACATTATCAAGCATATCTATTCATTTAACAAATGTTAACAATTGTATAGCATTCTAATTTAATGAGTTAAATTTTATTAAAATTATTGTTAAGAAACTTATTTTAGAATTTCAAACATTATTATCTAAGTGTATTATTTCATACTAAATATAAATAATGTAAAGTATTTTAAGTAATTATATAAGATAGATTTTTATTGTGAATATTATTGAAATACTTATTTCAATTTTCCAGATCAATCTCCTTTTAAAAAACAGTTCATATAAATAGATGGCAATATTTCCAAAATCATATTCATTGAAATATGAACAATTTACATTCTATATTTAATTAGATTAAACATTTATTAAAATAAACGGGGCCAAAAATCCAGGGTCGTTACAGATTCCGTCTACTAAAGCGGAGAATAGGGCTGGTTAAGGGCTACCACCTATAATTTTGTCTAAAACATCTACCGAATACGTCGATAAATGCAATATAAATTTTCTTTTCAACTAAAGTGGATCGACATACCCAGTAAATGCTTAATCCAAAACTATAGATGGCTAACGGATCTATCGGAACAAAATACAATAACTAAATGTAAAGCACATCACAGAACAGTAATCAACATCATATATGTACATATACACCGATACATGTTTAGTACAATACAATATGAATACAATAAAGGTGGTACTCGACCACATTACATACACCGAATCAAATATAACTACATCAGAGTATGCGAACGAACATAAACTACTCAAGAGAAAAAAGAGTTGATATCCAACATCAACTTCAAGCTAAGCCCAATAGATGATACATAAAACAACTCGGTCCGACTCGAGTGAAAACACACGGGTCAGGCTAGCTAAAATCATTAGTTAAATAGAATAATCGATAAGGATAAGTAGGTGGAAGCTATGGTATCCTTTTTCTTAAAGGATGTCATGCCCTAAACAGGTTTCAACATCATAAGAAAGGACAACATCTCTTCTTGGCAAGTAGAAGAGATAATGATGATAAAGTCATACTTAGGTGGCGTAACTGACACTTAAGAAAATGGAACATCGGCGAGCAAAGTTTTAAAGATAAGACTTAATAAACATCGCTTTTGCTTCATAACATCGGCGGTAAAAAGGAATATGGATAATGACTTCAAATGATTCAACTATCTTCTTAGAAGTGGTTGTCAATATAACAATACGTCAAAGGTACATATCCTTCATACATAGAATAAAATGCATATGGATGTGCCTCATCTCATTGGCACATCCCAAGAAACATTCAAGGAAATATAAAACCCAATCATAAAAGAAGCATCATACTTATTCATACCTCATCTCAATAGTATGAATATAGATACGTCTCAAATCCATCACTAAAACCCATCATAAAAGATTCTTCATAATCATTTATACCCCATCTCGTTGGTATAAATATATAAAAACATCTGAATTCCGTCTTAACATCAAGTAGTGTATAAAATCATCAAATCATCAATCCATAATGCAAACAACTCAATCAAAGAGTAACATCATAAATGATTTCACCATATATGTATACATCTCATCTAGCACTAGGATATCAATGTAATAATCATCTAAAGACTGTGAAGTCTAAAACGTCAAAACTCAAATAAATCCTGGATTGGCCAAATCCTCGATTACAAGCCTAAGCAATGCTACGCGCACTTCATCGTGACTAGTACTACTATTTAGTACCATAAACATCGTGATGATTGGAGTCAAATAACATCTTAACAACATGAACATCATGAATGACTATAGTCTATAACATCATAATGACTCCCAGTCATAAAGACCCGAGTTAATAACATCGTGATAATCAGAGTAGCAACTACATCGTGATGGCTCCAATCGAGTGCTCATGGTCTGTAGTACTAGCAAACATCATGAATGTGTCTCAACTTCTCGGATAGGAACACAATTGATGATAACATATGTCCCATACCATACGCTCGCACCTAATGGTTTACTAGCCTTTAGTTGGTACCACACTAGTAAAACATCATAAACATCATGAAATAATAATCAGCCTCATCTCATTGGCGAGTAAATACAATACCATACTCGTTTCATCTCATTGACGAGTACTAGTGGCATCGTGACTTGTCTTATCTAATCAACAAGTAAAAACTATCATAATACATCTTAGAATCGTAAAATCATCATAAAGAAGCTTCCCTCATCTCATCGGCAAGTAAAAATAACATCTAGATGGTTATTTATAACCATAATTCCAATTAGGAATTTCTAGCACTTAATTCACCTTATTTCATCGACGATTAAAAAACGCATACTAAAATGGCCCTTCATCGAATATACTCCTAAATTGGAGTTCTCGGATCATATGATCTACCCAAAATTTAATAACATCTTAAATCATCTCAAACAGTTCATCGGATATTAAGCGATAAAGCAAATCCATGTGTCCCATACCACATGTTTTACTTTACCGTTTAATTTTCTTTCTTATGCGTCCAAAATTCATAAAAATAAGTATTTATTTATAAAATAATTTTATTAGAGAAAACAGAAATTTAAAACTATTTTCCGAAAACGATTATTAAAACTGATATTTGAAATTCCTTTATTATAGGAAATAAATCTATCTTTATTTACCAAAATAATTTAAAAAAAATAATATGTAATAATAATTTGAAATGGCCATGTATCTCAAAAATGGTTTAATGAAAACCGATCTCGAAAGCAAAGAAAACTAAGAGGGATATCTCAAAACCAATATTTGAATTCAATCCGAATTCAATTCAAATTTAACCCAAAATCAATTCAAATTCCATTTAAATTTGAATTTCAAATTCTTGAAATATAGCTAGCCTACTGGTAGGCGTCATAGCTCTCAAAATATCTCAAAAACATCATCAAAACCGAAGAGAATGAGAGTAAAAAGGAGCTAATACAATCTAAGGTCAACGATTGTTGTTGCTGTCATTTTGCTCTCAGGCCAACAACATACAACCATAATCATGACCAAGAAAACTTCAAAATTATAGAAAATACAATGAATAAAACATGTAGCGCATGACCTAAGCTTTCCGAAACATCCAAAATTATCAAATTTGGTTAAGAAAGGAAGAAGTTATGGTCAAATTCGTTTTGGTTTCAAAAACAGAGAAAATATTGATTTTGCTCTCGGGTTAGCAGTAGAAAAATTAGATTTTGACATAGCTAACTGAAAATTATAGAAAACTCAAAACTTGAAAGTTTAACACATGATTTATTCCTTCAGGAACATCTAAAATTATCAAAATCGATTAAAAAACGAAAATATTATGGCCAAATTCGTTTCAGCTTCAAGGACAGAGCAAATATTGGTTTTGCTCTCGGGTTAGCAGTAGAAAAATTAGACTTTGACATGTCTAACCTCAATAATACAGAAAAATAAAAACAACAAAGTTCTAGTACATGATTTAAGCTTTTCGGGACATCTAAAATTATTGAATTCCGATCAAAAACGTGAAAGATATAGCTCAAACAATATAATATTCAAACTCAGGAAATCTATCAAAGACATAACTATACTTCTGCTTTCAAATCTGGTTTAGGTCAATCAAATAGTAAAATATCAAAATGCAACCTAAAGAGAAATTTTCCATATTGAATGTAGTTTCCAGAAAAAAGAATTGATCCAAATCGGATAAGAAACGAATAATTTATGGCTAAAACAATTCTCTGGCTTGTGATTGTTGTTACTGTCAATTTGTTCTCGGGATAGCAACAAACAAGCACAATTTTGATCAAGAAAACATCAAAATTTTAGAAAACTCAAACTACAAAACTTGTAGATCTATGTCTGTGATTTCCAGAACATCCAAGATTATTGATTTTGGTTAAGAAATGAAAGAGTTATGGCCAAAACAAAGTAGCTAATAGAAATCAGGAAACAAAGAGAATAAGAACCAGAAAGAATAACATATACAGTAAATAATTTTACAAATTTTCTCGCAGGAACTTTAATTTTTAGCTAACAATTCGTGAGCTTATACTCACCTCAGTGATTTAGCAAAGATTTTGCATCGAACTTTGGAGGATAATTGGAGCTTCAAAACCTATAAAAGCTAAAACAAAGACATGCACATCAAAAGAACTTGGTTACAGACAATTCATACCAAATTCTAAGATTTTTGATGAAATCTTTGGGTATTGTTGGAGATTACCTTCTCTAATCTCTCTATTTGATTTATTTAATTCCTCAATTTGTAGAGATTTTGAGTGAAAATTGATTTATATGGAAGCCATTGATTTTCTCTTTTCATGGAGGCCATTAATTAGAATATTGAAGTTTTTAGAAGAAAAGTGTTTAAATGAAAAAAATAGTCAGAGAGAAATGAATGTATATCTCTTTGAACATTATACAAATTGGTTTTGTGGACACAAAATAACCCTATAAGCCCAATTCTCACACTTAGAAAATATTTAGAGTAAATATGCATATGCGTTTTAGTAATTTACACATAACTTTTGCATAAAATTTCCAAATCACACGAAATAAGTTTCATAATTCATGTTTAATAAAGGGAACATGTTAGCAACATCAAATTTTAATTTTCCTATTAAAATATTATTTTCCACATATAACAAATTTTTTTAACAATATTTACCAATATTTCCATTTTAGTGAAAAATCACTGTTTTCATCCATCTCAACCAAATAAAATTTATTTTTAAGTCTAATGAAGTGTATTAAAATGTTTTAACATTTGTATAACATTAATAAATCATTCCAAGCCTAATTACCCTTCTAAATTTTATTTTCTTCATATTATTACTTTTATTTTACAATAGCAGGCTAATATTGGAATAAATTTCCAACATTACTAATTAACTAAAATTAAACCATCACAATTATTTATTTTCAATCCAAATCCAAAAATAAAGTTTTTCAAACTTTATTTCATTCATTTACACTTTTTTTCAACCATCAAATGTTGAAATAGGCTTCAAATAAAATAATATGACTTATTTAAATTTCAAATCCTAAATTATATTCATCAAGATATTGTTTATATAAAATAATATAATCCCTCATTTTATTATCCAATTCATTTTTAAACACAATATTAAATTATAATTTGCGTTACAATTTAATATTAATGGTAATCTCCAAAATTCCCGGTTGTTACAGACTCCCCCCCTTAACAAAATTGCATCCTCGCAATTTCTGGTGGAAGAAGGCTGACAAAGGATAACAGACAAGCTCGAAACTCAAACAATTCATACTCTCAACATAGAATGGTAGAGAGAAACAAGGAAAAACTCACTTGGCCAATCCAATGGCCCATCAAATGCTAATACAGTGATTAGCAAAACATCGAATTTCCAAGTAAATCGAAAGAATTTCGAAGATGTCCCGTCTTCGAATCAAAACTCATTAAGATGCTCAACAATTAATCAATCGTAAATAATTGAATTCACAAAACTCTACGAATAGAGTCGGGATCAAACTCACTTAAACCCAAACTCAAGGCAATGAAGAAGATCATCAATAAGATTTTCTGCATAAATAAACGAAAAGAACATCCTCACAACAGGGTAGACACAATAGACAAGGTTGATAAATCACAAGATGGCTTCTCACAAGGCCACCAACTCGAACGAGCGTGAAAATGCACGTCGTTAATAATAGCTCAAAGATAGAATATACTTAAGAACAAGGATATAAAATCGAATTGTCTTTTAATCCAAGATATTTAGAATTTTTAAATCTCAACATCTTTTAAATTTTAAATCTCAATTTTCAACATTTGTAAATTTTCAAATTTTTACTATATACTTAGTAAGTTATTTAGAACTTAAATTAAAAGTCCAAATTTCTTCTCTTACTTCAAAATTAATTTACAAAGAAATTTGTAAATCCGTAATAATATTTCTCAAAATAAATTAAGGGTTAAAATTCTCCTTACTCTTTTTATTAAACCACTTAAATAGTTTAAAAAAAATTCAAATTCTCTTATAACTCTTCTCTTAAAACATCCAATGTATATAATAAAGATTCTAAAATCTCAAAATATACTTCCAATAAAGCATAGCTCAAAAATAATCTCATTTATATTCTCATCTTTATAATTTAAAAATAAATAAATGGCATTGCCTTGCCATTGAGTCTTAAATAAATAAATATATCCGTTGGCTGCAGAGTTGATCGAACGATCAAAACTGCCTCGCCACTCTATTACTCGTCTCTAAAAACAATGGCTGCAATTACCATTCAAAAATAAATTTAATATTTAATCTTAAATTATTATTTTAAAAAGCTCAATTTTTAAAACACAAATCATCATGTCTGATTGCCTCGTCATAGCATTTAGGAGATTTCTATCGATAACGATGATCAGGCGTATCGACTAGAACTCTTAACTACTCAATGGACAACCCAACACTCTCAAATTTTTTCTATAAAAGAAATACTACTCATGTAAATATATTCTCAAAATATTCTTTGATTTTTTTTATATCTCAAAGCTCAAATTTCTCTTTAAAACTCATATTTATATAGCTTCAAATCTCAAACCAAAGAACATTAAGAGAATGTATCGAGATATTCCAAGAATACTGGATTCTCAAAATCAACAGAAGAAGATGGAGTGTTCGTCAATCTTACGATGTCACGAGCCACTCCTAAAAATCATCAAGATATAGGATATTCTTCTCGAAGGAGAAGAAGCACACAATCCACGAATCACTACTTTAAATGGAGTAATTCTACAAAGGATAAAATTGATTGAGTATCTGAAAAGAACACTCAAACGAAGCTGAATGATAAACTCAACCAAACTCAAAAAATCTAGAAACTCACCTCATTCCTCAGTGGATATCCTCGTGGAAGGATAACCGAAGAGCTAAGAGCCAGGAATAAGGTTACCTCAACACTCGATTGGCCGATTGGATGTCAAATCCAAACGGACTCAAATAACTAAACAAAATCACCATAACTGGAATTTGAGATAGATCATCATCATATCGATACTCAAGAGTGAATACAAAAACTTCAGGATCATCATTAACATTCCAAATTGATAGATATAATAAACCAATCAAATAAGGATGCCTAAATAAATATAAGATCCTATAACAACAAAAGGATCAGATTTTACATCAATAAAGTCAATCCATCTCAAATCAGATACATCTCAAGATAGTGAGTAATAAACAAATGCTCACTAAAGCAGCAACAAATAGAGAACTCAGAATGCTCACAACAAGCCAATTGCCGTGGATCCCTTCAATGGATTTACAACTCTCAAAGGAATGCAACAAGAATGCTCAAAGAAATTAATCAGCTCCATTGATACGAACTCACTCGAATCGACAAAAACAAGAACAGAATAATCCCAAATAAGATTTTTATAAGATAATATGACATCATACTCTATTATGGAATACCACGGAAGACAATATATCTATATTCCTAGACATATTCCATCTCAACAATCCCAAAATTCAAAAAAGAATCAAGGCTCGATTCAAAAACAAGCGTGAATAAAGGACAATGATTCACCCGTATTGTACTTCGATGTATCAAGGTATACGTACTGTTTTGTGTTTATACTAATTTTTCTGACCTCAGCTCTGATACCAAGATGTAACGCCCGACCCCGAGATCCACCTTAGCAAAGAGAATTAACAAGTGATTCCGTCTACTAAAGCGGAGAATAGGGCTGGTTAAGGGCGACCACCTATAATTTTGTCTTAAACATCTACCGAATACGTCGATAAATGCAATATAATTTTTCTTGTCAACTAAAGTGGATCGACATACCCAGTAAATGCTTAATCCAAAACAATAGATGGCTAACGGGTCTGTCAGAACAAAATACAATAACTAAATGTAAAGCACATCACAGAACAGTAATCAACATCATATATATACATATACACCGATACATGTTTAGTACAATACAATATGAATAAAATAAGGGTGGTACTCGACCACACTACATACATCGAATCAAATATAACTACATCAGAGTATGCGAACGAACAAAAACTACTCAAGAGCAAGAAGAACTGATATCCAACATCAACTTCAAGCTAAGCCCAATAGATGATACCTGAAACAACTCGGTCTGACTCGAGTGAAAACACACGGGTCAGGCTAGCTAAAATCATTAGTTAAACAGAATAATCGATAAGGATAAGTAGGTGGAAGCTATGGTATCCTTTTTCTTAAAGGATGCCATGCCCTAAACAGGGTTTCAACATCATAAGAAAGGACAACATTCTTCTTGGCAAGTAGAAGATATAATGATGATAAAGTCATACTTAAGTGGCATAATTGACACTTAAGCAAATGGAACATCGGCGAGCAAAGTTTTAAAGATAAGACTTAATAAACATCGCTTTTGGCTCATATCATCGGCGGTATAAAGGAATATGGATAATGACTTCAGATGATTCAACTACCTTCTTAGAAGTGGTTGTCAATATAACAATACATCAAAGGTACATATCCTTCATACATAGAATAAAACACATATGGATGTGCCTCATCTCATTGGCACATCCCAACGATCATTCAAGGAAATATAAAACCCAATCATAAAAGAAGCATCATACTTATTCATACCTCATTTCATCGGTATGAATAAAGATACATCTCAAATCCATTAGTAAAACCCATCATAAAAGATTCTTCATAATCATTTATACCTCATCTCATTGGTATACATATATAAAAACATCTGAACTCTATCTTAACATCAAGTAGTGCATAAAATCATCAAATCATCAATCCATAATGCAAATAACTCAATCAAAGAGTAACATCACAAATGATTTCACCATATATGTATACATCTCATCTGGCACTAGGCTATCAATTTGATAATCATCTAAAGACTGTGAAGTCTAAAACATCAAAACCCAAATAAATCCCGGATTGGCCAAATCCTCGATTGCATGCCTAAGCAATGCTACGCGCGCTTTATCGTGTCTAGTACTACTATTTGGTACCATAAACATCATGATGACTGGAGTCAAATGACATCTTAACATCGTAAACATTATGAATGACTATAGTCTATAACATCGTAATGACTCCCAGTCACAAAGACCCGAGTGAATAACATCGTGATGACCAGAGTAGCAACTACATTGTGATGACTCCAATCGAGTACTCATGGTCTGTAGTACTAGTAAACATCGTGAATGTGTCTCAACTTGTCGGATAGGAACCCAACAAATGTTAACGTATGTCCCATACCATACGTTCGCACCTAAAAGTTTACTAGCCTTTAGTTGGTACCACACTAGTAAAACATCATAAACATCATGAAATAATACTCAACCTCATCTCGTTAGCGAGTAAATACAATACCATACTCGTTTCATCTCATTGACGAGCACTAGTGGCATCGTGACTTGTCCCATCTAATCGACAAGTAAAAACTATCATAATACATCTCAAAATCGTAAAATCATCATAAAGAAGCTTACCTCATCTCATCGGCAAGTAAAAATAACATCTAGATGGTTATTTGTAACCATAATTCCAATTAGGAACTTCTAGCTCTTAATTCACCTCATTTCGTCGGTGATTAAGAAACGCATCTTAAAATGGCCCTTCATCGAATATACTCGTAAATTGGAGTTCTCAGATCATATGATCTACCCAAAATTTAATAACATCTTAAATCATCTCAAACAGTTCATCGGATATTAAGCGATAAAGCAAATCCATGTGTCCCATACCACATGTTTTACTTTACCTTTCAATTTTCTTTCTTATATGTCCAAAATTCATAAAATAAGTAATTTTATTTATAAAATAATTTTATTAGAGAAAACAAAAATTTAAAATGGTTTTCCGAAAACGATTATTAAACCTGATATTTGAAATTCCTTTATTATAGGAAATAAATCTATCCTTATTTACAAAAATAATTTAAAAAATAATATGTAATAATAATTTGAAATGACCATGTATTTCAAAAATGGTTTAGTGAAAACAGATCTCGAAAGCAATGAAAACTAAGAGGGATATCTCAAAACCGATAACTTGAATTCAATCCGAATTCAATTCAAATTTAACCCAAAATCAATTCAAATTCCATTTAAATTTGAATTTAAAATTCTCCAAATATAGCTAGCCTACAGGTAGGCATCATAGCTCTTAAATATCTCAAAAACATCATCAAAACCGAAGAGAATGAGAGCAAAAACGAGCTAATACAATCTAAGGTCAACGATTGTTGTTGCTGTCATTTTGCTTTCAGGACAGCAACATACAACAATAATATGACCAAGCAAACTTCAAATTCTAGAAAATACAATGAAAAAAACATGTAGTGCGTGACCTAAGCTTTTCGAAACATCCAAAATTATCAAATTTGGTTAAGAAACGAAGAAGTTATGGTCAAATTCGTTTCAGTCTCAAACACAGAGCAAATATGGATTTTGCTCTTGGGCTAGCGGTCGAAAAATTAGATTTTGACATAGCTAACCTGAAAATTACATAAAACAAAAAGCATGAAAGTTGTAACACATGATTTATTCTTACTGGAACATCTAAAATTATCAAAATCGGTTAAGAAACAAAAATGTTATGCCCAATTTCGTTTCAGCTTCAAGGACAGAGCAAATATTGGTTTTGCTCTCGTGTTAGCAGTAAAAAATTAGATTTTGACATATCTAACTCCAAAATTACAGAAAACTTAAAACATCAAAGTTGTAGTACATGAGTTAATCTTTTCGGAACATCTAAAATTATTGAATTCCGATGAAAAACGAGAAAGATATAGCTCAAACAATATCATATTCAAACTCAGGAAATTCTATCAAAGACATAACTATACTTCTGCTTTCAAATCTAGTTTAGGTCAATCAAATAGTAAAATATCGTAATGCAACCTGAAGAGAATTTATTCCATATTAATGTAGTTTCCAAAAAAAATTTGATCCAAATCAGATAAGAAAGAATAACTTGTGGCTAAAACACTTCTCTGGCCTGTGATTGTTGTTACTGTCAATTTGCTCTCGGGATAGTAACAAATAAGCACGATATTGATCAAGAAAACATCAAAATTTTAGAAAGCTCAGACTATAAAACTTGTAGATCTATGTCTGTGATTTTCATAACATCCAAGATTATTGAATTTGGTTAAGAAATGAAAGAGTTATGGCCAAAACAAAGTGGCTAACAGAAATCAGGAAACAAAGAGAATAAGAACTAGAAAGAATAACGTATACAATAAATAATTTTACAAATTTTCTTGCAGGAACTTTAATTTTTAGCTAAAAATTCATGATCTTGTACTCACTTCAGTGATTTAGCAAAGATTTTGCATCGAACTTTGGAGGAGAATTGGAGCTTCAAAACCTATAAAAGCTAAAACAAAAACATGCACATCAAAAGAAATTGGTTATAGATAATTCATACCTAATTCTAAAAATATTAATGAAATATTTGGGTATTGTTGGAGATTACCTTCTTTAATCTCTCTATTTGATTGATTTAATTCCCCAATTTGTAGATATTTTGAGTGAAAATTGATTTAGAAGGAAGCCATTGATTTTCTCTTTTTATCGAGGTCATTGATTAGAATATTGAAGTTTTTAGAAGAAAAGTGTTTAAATGAAAAAACAATCAAAGAGAAATGAATGTATATCTCTTTGAAAATTCTAGAAATTGGGTTTGTGGACACAAAATAACCCTATAAGCCCAATTCTCGCACTTAGAAAATATTTAGAGTAAATATGCATATTTGTTTTAGTAATTTACCTACAACTTTTGCATAAAATTTCCAAATCACGTGAAATAAGTTGCATTATTCATGTTTAATAAAGAGAACAAATTAGTGAAATCAAAATTTTAATTTCCAATTAAAATATTATTTTCCCCATATAACAAATTTTTTTAACCATATTTACCAATATTTCCATTTTAGTGAAAAATCACCGTTTTCATCCATCTCTACCAAATAAAATTTGTTAACTCTAATGAAGTGTATTAAAATGTTTTAACATTTTTATAACATTAATACATCATTCCAAGCCTAATTACACTTCTAAATTTTACTTTCTTCATATTATTACTTTTATTTTACAATAGAAGGATAACATTGGAATAAATTTCCAATGTTACTAATTAACTAAAATTAAACCATCACAATTATTTATTTTCAATCCAAATCCAAAAATAAAGTTTTTCAAACTTTATTTCATTCATTTACACTTTTTTTTAACCATCAAATTTTGAAATAAGCTTCAAATAAAATAATATGACTTATTTAAATATCAAATCCCAAATTATATTCATCAAGATATTGTTTATATAAAATAAATAATATAATCCCTCATTTTATTATCCAATTCATTTTTAAACACAATATTAAATTATAATTTGCATTATAATTTAATATTAACGGCAATCTCCAAAATCCCGGGTTGCTAAAGACTCCCCCTTAACAAAATTGCATCCTCGCAATTTCTGGTGGAAGAAGGTTGTAAACAACACAAAAATTCAATCGACAAAGGATAAAAGACAAGCTCGAAACTCAAACCATTCATACTCTCAACATAGAATGGTAGAGAGAAACAAGGAAAAACTCACTTGGTTAATCCAATGGCCCATCAAATGCTAATACAGTGATTAGTAAAACATCGAATTTTCCAAGTAACTCGAAAGAATTTCGAAGATATCCCGTCTTCGAAGAAAAACTCATTAAGATGCTCCACAATTAATCAATCGAAAATAATTGAATTCACAAAAGTCTATGTATAGATTCGAGATCAAACTCACTTAAACCCAAACTCTAGGCAATGAAGAAGATCATCAATAAGATTATCCGCATAAATATACGAAAAGAACATTCTCACAACAGGGTAGACAAGATAGACAAGATTGATAAATCACAAGATGGCTTCTCACAAGGCCACCAACTCGAACGAGCGTGAAAAATGCACGTCGTTAATAATTGCTCAAAGATAGAATATACTTAAGAACAAGGATATAAAATCGAATTATCTTTAATCCAAGATATTTGGAATTTTTAAATCTCAACATCTTTGAAATTTTAAATCTCAATTTTCAACATTTGAAAATTTTCAAAATATTTACTATATTACTTAGTAAATTATTTAAAACTCAAATTAAAAGTCCAAATTTCTTCTCTTACTTCAAAATTAATTTCCAAAGAAATTTGTAAATCCATAATAATATTCCTCAAAATAAATTAAGGGTTTAAATTCTCCTTACTCTTTTTATTAAACCACTTAAATAGTTTAAAACAAATTTTCAAATTCTCTTATAACTCTTCTCTCAAAACATCCAATGTATATAATATAGATTCTAAAATCTCAAAATATACTTCTAATAAAGCACAACTCAAAAATAATCTCATTTATATTCTCAACTTTATAATTTAAAAATAAATAGATGGCATTGCCTCACCATTGAGTCTCTAATAAATAAATATATTTGTTGGCTGCAGAGTTGACCAAACGATCCAAACTGCCTCGCCACTCTATTACTCGTCTCTAAAATCAATGGCTACAAGTACCATTCAAAAATAAATTTAACATCTAATCTCAAATTATTATTTAAAAAATCTCAATTTTTAAAACACAAATCATCATGTCTGATTGCCTCATCATAGCATTTAGGAGATTCCTATCGATAACGTTGATCAGGCGTATCGACTAGAACTCTTAACTACACGATGGACAACCAAACACTCTCAAATTTTTTCTATAAAAGAAATACTACTCACGTAAATATATTCTCGAATTATTCTTTGATTTTTTTTATATCTCAAAGCTCAAATTTCTCTTTAAATTTATATTTATATAACTTCAAAACTCAAACCAAAGAACATTAAGAGAATGTATCAAGATATTCCCAGAATACTCAATTCTCAAAATCAATAGAAGGAGATAGAGTGTTCATCAATCTTACGATGTCACGAGCCACTCCTAAAAATCATCAAGATACAGGATATGCAGGATATTCTTCTTGAAGGAGAAGAAGCACATAATCCACGAATCACTACTTTTAATGGTGTAATGCTACAAAGGATAAAATTGATTGAGTATCTGAAAAGAACACTCAAACGAAGCTGAATGATAAACTCAACCAAACTCAAACAATCTAGAAACTCACCTCATTCCTCTGTAGATATCCTCATGGAAGGATAACCGAAGAGCTAAGAGCCAGGAATAAGGTTACTTCAATACTCGATTGGCCGATTGGATGTCAAATCCAAACGGACTCAAAAAACTTAACAAAATCACCATGACTGGAATTTGAGATAGATCATTATCATATCGATACTCAAGAGTGAATACAAAAACTTCAGGATCATCATTAACATTCCAAATTGATAGAAATAATAAACCAATCAAATTAGGATGCCTAAATAAATATAGGATCCTATAACAACAAAAGGATTAGATTTTACATCAAATAAGTCAATCCATCTCAAATCAGATACATCTCAAGATAGTGAGTAATAAACAAATACTCAGTAAAGCAGCAACAAATAGAAAACTCAGAATGCTCACAACAAGCCAACTGTTGTGGATCCCTTCAATAGGATTTACAACTCTCAAAGGAATGCAACAAGAATGCTTAAAGAAATTAATCAGCTCCATTTATACGAACTTACTCATATCGAAAAAAATAAGAATATAATAATCCCAAATAAGATTTTTATAAGATAAGATGACATCATACTCTATTATGGAATGCTATGGAAGACAATATTCTATATTCCTAGACATATTCCATCTCAAAATCCCAAAACTCAAAAAAGAATCAAGGCTCGATTCAAAAGCAAGCTTGAATAAAGGACAATGATTCACCCATATTGTACTTCGATGTATCATGATATACATACTATTTTGTGTTTATACTACTTTTTCTGACCTCAACTCTGATACCAAGATGTAACGCCCCACCCCGAGACTCACCTTAGCAAAGAGAATTAACACGTGATTCCGTCTACTAAAGCAGAGAATAGGGCTGGTTAAGGGCGACCACTTATAATTTTGTCTTAAAAATCTACCGAATACGTCGATAAATGCAATATAATTTTTCTTTTCAACTAAAGTGGATCGACACACCCAGTAAATTCTTAATCTAAAACTATAGATGGCTAACGAATCTATCAGAACAAAATACAATAACTAAATGTAAAGTACATCACAGAACAATAATCAACATCATATATATACATATACATCGATACATGTTTAGTACAATACAATATGAATACAATAAAGGTGGTACTCGACCACGCTACATACATCGAATCAAATATAACTACATCAAAGTTTGCGAACGAACATGAACTACTCAAGAGAAAGAAGAGCTGATATCCAACATCAACTTCAAGCTAAGCCCAATAGATGATACCTGAAACAACTTGATCTAACTCAAGTGAAAACACATGGGCCAGGCTAGCTAAAAGCATTAGTTAAACAGAATAATCGATAAGGATAAGTAGGTAGAATCTATGGTATCCTTTTTCTTAAAGGATGCCATGCCCTAAACATGGTTTCAACATCATAAGAAAGGACACCATCTCTTCTTGGCAAGTAGAAATGATAATGATGACAAAGTCATACCTAAGTGGCGTAACTGACACTTAAGCAAATGGAACATCGGTGATCAAAGTTTTAAAGATAAGACTTAATAAACATCGCTTTTGGCTCATATCATCAGCGATATAAAGGAATATGTATAATGACTTCAAATGATTCAACTATCTTCTTAGAAGTGGTTGTCAATATAACAATACATCAAAGGTACATATCCTTCATACATAGAATAAAACACATATGGATGTGCCTCATCTCATTGGCACATCCCAAGGATCATTCAAGGAAATATAAAACGCAATCATAAAAGAAGCATCATACTTATTCATACCTCATCTCATCGGTATGAATATAGATACATCTCAATTCCATTACTATAATCTATCATAAAAGATTCTTCATAATCATTCATACCACATCTCATTAGTATAAATGTATAAAAACATCTGAACTCCATCTTAACATCAAGTAGTGTATAAAATCATCAATCCATAATGCAAATAACTCAATCAAAGAGTAACATCATAAATGATTTCACCATATATGTATACATCTCATCTGTCACTAGGCTATCAATGTAATAATCATCTAAAGACTGTGAAGTCTAAAACATCAAAACTCAAATACTCAAATAAATCCCGGATTGGCCAAATCCTCGATTGCATGCCTAAGCAATGCTACGCGCGCTTCATCGTGACTAGTACTACTATTTGGTACCATAAACATCGGGATGACTGGAGTCAAATTACATCTTAACATCGTGATCATCATGAATGACTATAGTCTATAACATCATAATGACTCCCAGTCACAAAGACCCGAGTTAATAACATCATGATGATCAGAGTAGCAACTACATCATGATGACTCCAATCGTGTACTCATGGTCTGTAGTACTAGCAAACATCGTGTATAAGTCTCAACTTCTCGGATAGGAACCCAATAGATGTTAACGTATGTCCCATACCATACGTTCGCACCTAAAGGTTTACTAGCCTTTAGTTGGTACCACACTTGTAAAACATCATGAAATAATACTCAGCCTCATCTCATTGGCGAGTAAATACAATACCATACTCGTTTCATCTCATTGACGAGTACTAGTGGCATCGTGACTTGTCTCATCTAATCGATAAGTAAAAACTATCATAATACATCTTAGAATCGTAAAATCATCATAAAGAAGCTTACCTCATCTCATCGGCAAGTAAAAATAACATCTAGATGGTTATTTATAACCATAATTCCAATTAGGAATTTCTAGCTCTTAATTCACCTTATTTCATCGACGATTAAGAAACGCATATTAAAATGGCCCGTCATCGAATATACTCCTAAATTGGAGTTCTCGGATCATATGATCTACCCAAAATTTAATAACATCTTAAATCATCTCAAACAGTTCATCGGATATCAAGCGATAAAGCAAATCCATGTGTCCCATACCACATTTTTTACTTTACTTTTCAATTTTCTTTCTTATACGTCCAAAAGTCATAAAAATAAGTAATTTTATTTATAAAATAATTTTATTAGAGAAAACAGAATTTAAAACGATTTTTCGAAAACGATTATTAAAACCGATATTAGAAATTTCTTTATTATAGGAAATAAATCTATCTTTATGTACAAAAATAATTTAAAAAATAATATATAATAATAATTTGAAATGACCATGTATCTTAAAAATGGTTTAGTGAAAACCGATCTCGAAAGCAATGAAAACTAAGAGGGATATCTCAAAACCGATAACTTCATTTCAATTCAAATTTAACCCAAAATCAATTCAAACTCCATTTAAATTTGAATTTCAAATTCTCCAAATATAGCTAAAGTGGATATTTGCAATATAATTTTTCTTTTCAACTAAAGTGGATCGACATACCCAGTAAATGCTTAATCCAAAACTATAGATGGCTAATGGATCTATCAGAACAAAAAACAATAACTAAATGTAAAGCACATCAAGAACAGTAATCAGCATCATATATATACATATTCACTGATAAATGTTTAGTACAATACAATATGAATACAATAAAGGTGGTACTCGACCACACTACATACATCGAATCAAATATAACTACATCAGAGTATGCGAACGAACATAAATTACTCAAGAGAAAGAAGAGCTTATATCCAACATCAACTTCAAGCTAAGCCCAATAGATGATACCTAAAACAACTTGGTCTGACTCGAGTGAAAACACACGGGTCAGGCTAGCTAAAATCATTAGCTAAACAGAATAATCGATAAGGATAAGTAGGTAGAAGCTTTGGTATCCTTTTTCTTAAAGGATGCCATGCCCTAAACAGGGTTTCAACATCATAAGAAAGGACAACATCTCTTCTTGGCAAGTAGAAGAGATAATGATGATAAAGTCATACTTAAGTGGCATAACTGACACTTAAGAAAATGGAACATCGACGAGCAAAGTTTTAAAGATAAGACTTAATAAACATCGCTTTTGGCTCATATCATCAGCGGTATAAAGGAATATGGATAATGACTTCAAATGATTCAACTATCTTCTTAGAAGTGGTTGTCAATATAACAATACATCAAAGGTACATATCCTTCATACGTAGAATAAAACACATATGGATGTGCCTCATCTCATTGGCACATCCCAAGGATCATTCAAGGAAATATAAAACCCAATCATAAAAGAAGCATTATACTTATTCATACCTCACCTCATCGGTATGAATATAGATACATCTTAAGTCCATCACTAAAACCCATCATAAAAGATTTTTCATAATCATTTATACCTCATCTCATTGGTATAAATGTATAAAAACATCTAAACTCCATCTTAACATCAAGTAGTGTATAAAATCATCAATCCATAATGCAAATAACTCAATCAAAGAGTAACATCATAAATGCTTTCACCATATATGTATACATCTCATCTGGCACTAGTCTATCAATGTAATAATCATCTAAAGACTGTGCAGTCTATAATATCAAAACTCAAATAAATCCCGGATTGGCCAAATCCTCGATTGCATGCCTAAGCAATGCTACGCGCGCTTCATCGTGACTAGAACTACAATTTGGTACCATAAACATCGCGATGACTGGAGTCAAATTACATCTTAACATCGTGAACGTCATGAATGACTATAGTCTATAACATCATAATGACTCACAGTCACAAAGACCCGAGTTAATAACATCATGATGATCAGAGTAGCAACTACATCGTGATGAATCCAATCGAGTACTCATGGTCTGTAGTACTAGCAAACATCGTGAATGTGTCTCAACTTCTCGGATAGGAACCCAATTGATGATAACATATGTCCCATACCATACGTTCGCACCTAATGGTTTACTAGCCTTTAGTTGGTACCACACTAGTTAAACATCATAAACATCATGAAATACTACTCAGCCTCATCTCATTAGCGAGTAAATACAATACCATACTCGCTTCATCTCATTGACGAGTACTAGTGGCATCGTGACTTGTCTTATCTAATCGACAAGTAAAAACTATCATAATACATCTTAGAATCGTAAAATCATCATAAAGAAACTTACCTCATCTCATCGGCAAGTAAAAATAACATCTAGATGGTTATTTATAACCATAATTCCAATTAGGAATTTCTAGCACTTAATTCGCCTTATTTCATCGACGATTAAAAAAAGCATATTAAAATGGTCCTTCATCGAATATACTCCTAAATTGGAGTTATCGGATCATATGATCTACCCAAAATTTAATAACATCTTAAATCATCTCAAACAGTTCATCGGATATTAAGCGATAAAGCAAATCCAAGTGTCCCATACCACATTTTTTTACTTTACCATTCAATTTTCTTTCTTATACGTCCAAAATTCATAAAAATAAGTAATTTTATTTATAAAGTAATTTTATTAGAGAAAACAGAAATTTAAAACGATTTTCCGAAAACGATTATTAAAACCGATATTTGAAATTTCTTTATTATAGGAAATAAATCTATCTTTATTTACAAAAATAATTTAAAAAAATAACATGTAATAATAATTTGAAATGACCATGTATCTTAAAAATGGTTTAGTGAAAACCGATCTTGAAAGCAATGAAAACTAAGAGGGATATCTCAAAACTGATAACTTGAATTCAATTCAAATTTAACCCAAAATCAATTCAAATTCTCCAAATATAGTAAGCCTACTGGTAGGCATCTTAGCTCACAAAATATCTCAAAAATCACCAAAACTAAAGAGAATGAGAGCAAAAACGAGCTAATACAATCTAAGGTCAACGATTGTTGTTGTCGTCATTTTGCTCTCAGGACAGCAACATACAACCATAATTATGACCAAGCAAACTTCAAAATTCTAGAAAATACAATGAATAAAACATGTAGCACATGACCTAAGCTTTCTGAAACATCCAAAATTATCCAATTTGGTTAAGAAACGAAGAAGTTATGGTCAAATTCGTTTCGGTTTCAAACACAGAGCAAATATTGATTTATCTCTCGAGTTAGCAGTAGAAAAATTAGATTTTGACACAGCTAACCTAAAAATTACAGAAACCTTAAAACATGAAAGTTGTAACACATGATGTATTTTTCAGGAACATCTAAAATTATCAAAATTGGATAAGAAACGAAAATATTAGGGCCAATTTCGTTTCAGCTTCAAGGACAGAGCAAATATTGGTTTTGTTTTCAAGTTAGCAGTAGAAAAATTAGATTTTGACATATCTTGTAACGCCCCACCTCTATACTCACGCTAGCAAAGAGCATTAATAGATAATGTTGTCTGCTAACACGGAGAATAAGGCTGGATAGGAGAGACCATTTATGGCCTTGCTTTAATTATCTATTGATTACATCGACAATTGCCTTACCAAGCAGATCGACATATCCAATGAATACTTAAAACAAAACCATAGGTGGCTAGAGGATCTATCAGAACAGAATATAACAACTCAAATGCAATATACATCACAGAACAGTAAACCATCATATACACACATATACGGATACAAAGCAGAGTATACAAAATAATACATGTCAAGTGGTATAGCACACCACAATATACAGACGAGTCAATCGAATACATATCAGAGTTATAACAGAAAGGACTACACAAAAAGCTAAGACAAAAAGGAGTCAGCGGAATAGTCCATGCGGAAGCAAAAGAGGCTAAGTCCAAAGCACCTAACCTGAAACATCTCGGTCTGACCCGAGTGTAAAATACCCGGGTCAGTCTAGCTAAACAAATCAGTTAGATAAACTGAACGGTCATAAACCTGCAAGGTTACATAGTATAACAAATATCCCTAGAGGAGATAACACAATCATCAACAAGAGATGAATCATATAGAACAAGCCTCATATCATCGGCAACTCAAATAAACAAAGGATAGGAATATCCCAAAACAAGCCAAAAAGGCAAATAACAAATACCAATATGGTATACAAGTTCACAAGGTGATCACTACATATTGTGTGGTTCAAAAAGACCTACACCGAGGGGCGATACCTAGGGAATATACATCTCAATTGAAACATCATAAAAATTGCTCGAGCGGTAACGAATGACCAACTCCGAAAGCAATACAATAGGGCAACTAAATATCACCCATGTGGCGCATAACGGCCGACATCGGAAGCGATACTATAGCAACCCAATATCACCCATGTGGCGCATAACGGCCACATCGGAAGCGATACTATAGCAACCCAATATCACTCGAGTGGTGACGAATGACCAACTCCGAAAGTGATACAATGGGGCAACAAACCCGAAGGCGACAAACCCAAGTATCTCTCGAGCGGTGACGATGGACCAACTCCAAAAGCGATACTATAGGGCGACAAGCCGTAGTGGTGAAGGTCGAAGACCCAGTACTGGACACTACTAACTGGCGGAATGTGACAACTCTTGAAAAGGAATCCGAAAAGTGTTAACGTGCGTCCCATAACCACTCGTTCGCACTAAACGGTTTACTATCCGTCAGTCACTTTCACACTCAAAGCAGTACAAAGTTTACCTCATCTCATCGATAAACCAAACCCAAGGTCAAAACAATCAATCGAATAGGTCGGGGATTAATCGGCAAGACAAACGCGTGGATTCATGGTCCGTGTTTTACCTAACCATTTAATCTTCCTTCCACTTCGCTCGAAGTGCAAAATCGTGTGTGTGCATTATAAATAGAATTTATAATTTGGAGAAGGGAGCTTTTAATATGATTTAGAGAGATTATTTATAAAAACCGTGAATGACGTAAAAGGTAAGTTATCAAAGCCAAAGATGCGATGACAACCACTAAAAAGCAACTTGAATCGATAAAATCTGGAAAACGAATCAAAATATATAAAACAGGCAAAAACGGGAAAAACAAAGCAGGTCGGTCGACCGGACTACAGGGTCGGTCGGCTGGCCAGATGCAGAAAACACAACAAGGCTCGGGGTAGCAGGTCGGTCGACCGGAGCCCTGTGCTCGGTCGGCCGAAGGCTGTTTTCCAGCACTTCCTGCCCTTATCAAATGAATTCCAATTTCTTCCCAATCCAAAACAATGGCACATGCATACTTGTTAGGAATTCATACCAACACCCATGAAATCAAGAGAAGTAGATGTGAGTTCAAAACTCACCTTTTTAACTCAAGAACAAGAAGAAGAAGCTCAAATGCAAAGGAAAGGCTAACCACTCTTCTCTCTTACTCAACAAGCTTCAATTTAAGAATAAAACACATATTTTCCTAAATTAGGTTTAGGATATTTTCTGAAATTGAAGAGGAGAAGAGATGGAGAAGATGGAGAAGAGGCTTACCTATCATTCTCTTTGAATTTGGAGCAAGAATTTGGATTATCAAGAGCAACTAGGGCTTGGGAGTTTCTATTTCCTCTTCCTTTCCCCCATTTCAGTTGGAGCTTGAGTTTAGAAGTGAAGAGGAGTAGGAATGAATGAATGGGAGGAGATGGGCTGAGTTAGAGGGTTAAGTGGGGTTTGGGGCTGAACCCAAAGCTAAAGCCCAACTAGAAAAAGTAGCAAAATTCAACTTACTCCAAACATATCAAAGATTATACTCAAAAAGATCACAAACGACGTTTTGAACTCAATGGAAGTGGTTTCGAGCTCCAATCCGGCCATTTGCAGAAAGTAACATTTCAGACCCAAAATTCGACTAACGACGCTATATTTAAATAAATCATTTAAATTATATAATCGTTAATTATGCGGGTTGTTACAGATCTCCCCTCCTTACAAAAATTGCGTCCCCGCAATTCCTAGAGACGATATTTGTAACAACTACATACATAAAACATTCAAAAGAAAAGGAAATAAGCTTGAGATGAAAAGACATACTCACCATTTCAAAGCAAAGAAATAAAACCCGGATAAGATCGCTCAATAAATTCTCTGGTTTCCCAAGTACAATCATTGGGATTAGTGGACCATTGATCTTTAACGAGCGGCACGTCCTTGTTTTGAAGGTGTTGCACCTCCATGTCAAGTACGCGAATAGGCTGCTGTACAATAGATAAGTCCGGTGAGACCTCAAGCTCTTGCAAATCAGGAGAAGTAATAACAGAATCCGACTCCCAAAGACACTTCCGAATTTGAGAGACGTGAAACACGTCAAGAATACCAGTTAAATGAGCTGGAAGTGAAATTCTATAAGCCACAGGGCCAATACGTTCAGTAATAGAAAAGCGGTCCTATATAACGAGGAGCCAATTTCCCCAGTCGTACTGAAACGCACAACCCCTTTCAAAGGAGAAACACGAATAAAAACAAGATCGCCGATCGAGAACTCGAGAGGCTTCCTACGGTTGTCCGCTTAGGATTTCTGACGACTCTGTGCCTCTTTCATTCTCAACCGAATAAGATCAATCTTCTCGGAAGAATCACGAACAAAATCTGGACCAAGAATAATCTTCTCCCCAGATTCCAACCAACAAAAAGGTGATCGACATGGCCTTTCGTGTAAAGCTTCGAAAGGAGCCATGCCAACACTAGGCTGAAAACTATTATTGTAGGAGAACTCTATAAGAGGTAGGTGATTCTCGCAACTCCCACAAACATACTAACACAAAAGAATAACAGAATAAGAAGTTCACCATAAAGTGCACGAAAGGATAAGTCCGAACTTGATTGCTCAGAGAATTCTATGGATTCCTAAGCTCAAAATAATTGGGAACACCGACGTGGTACAAACAATACGTCAAATGAACCAAAGCTCAACAAAATGAAGTACAACAAAACGTCCGATGAACTTGGTAAAAAGATCATTCCATTCGGACATCAACAAAGAAACAATCACTTGCTGCTTACATCTAAATGCATTGGCAACACGATCCATCTTACGGGAATTAAATAATATCAAGATCATAAGAGGCAAGGAACTCGAACCAACACTAGGTTCCCTATGAGAAAATAAACATTTCAAAATTTTCATTGGTGAGGAGAGCAAAATCCCTCACCCAAAAGTAATGATGCAAAATACAAAAGACGAAAACAATAACCGCGAGCACTAGATCATAGGTGGCATATCTAGTCTCGGTAAGCTTTAATGGTTTAGAGACATAAGTGATAGCACGTTCTCTTTTGCAAGAGAATGACATTCAAACCAACACGACTAGTATTGGTAAAAAGATAAAATCTTGGTTCCCTTTGGGAATCCCAAGATAAGAGTACCGAAAAAAGTCCTTTCAAATAATCTACTTCCTTAAAAGCTAAAAATTTCAAATAAAATTCTTTACCAAAAAGCTAAAGCTTCAAAATTTCAATTACCTTCATGAAATCATTTTTCTGGAAAAAATTTCTTATTTCAAATCAATTTATTGTGTCAAATTGTCTCATCAAAGCGTTTAGGAGATTCCTATCGATAACGTTGATCAAGCGCATCGATCAAAATTCTTAAAGCACTCAATGGGCAATACAATCACAAAACCATCTTTTGTAGGATAAACATGTTTCTAAAAACTTCTTAAAAATTCACTTTGTTCGTTTTAAGAACAAAAATTCCATTTATACTTATAAATAATCTTATGAAAAAGATTTGCAAAAAATTTTAAATTGCTAATTTCCATCCAAAATCATTAAAATACTAAAAATGGAATCATCGAGATATTCGCAGAATACTCGATTCATAAAATGGATGAAATGAGTTAGATAACTGAATGACATAACAAATCATTCACAAGAATCCACAACGAGTGCGGAGAGCGGTAAGTGGAATGCTAACTTCCGCAACTCGTAGCCAAATGAAAATCGGTGGTAAGGTTGAGCTAAAAAGACCTTAACACTACTCAAAAGATTGCTTAGGTGATAATCCCAAGACAAGAGCAGAAATACCAGAAAATTCTTAAACTACAAGAATGAGAGAAACAACACTTTCCTCATCATGAGGGCTTAAAGAATAAAATGATGCCATCAAATTGGAAATCGAGATCACAAAGAAAAATAGAGACTTTCCAAAATAGATGGAGACATACCTTATCCCTGAGAAGAACCTCCAGAAGCATTTGTTACATTTAATTTGCCCGATGAAGAATTATTCGGAGCAATGGGACAAGTGGAACTACGATGTCCTTCCTTCTTGCAATAGCGACAGAAGAGAGGCTTAGGACAAGCTCGAATTATATGATCAGGAGAACCACAATTGAAACACTTCCGAATGGAAGGCGTTCCAGCAGGCTGAGATTGAGAATCAGATTCAACGGGCTTTTTCTTCTTGGAAGGGAAAAATTCCCGCTCATCCAAAGGAGACTACTTTTTGTTGGGGTTCTTACGAACCTCAACCTCATTACCACTATCACACTCCTTCTCGACGGTTTCAAGATGAAGTGAAGAATCTACTAACTCCTCAAAAGAAAGCCTAAGTTGGAGCAACAAAGACTTCTTAAGATATTTCTTAAGACCAGAGACAAACTTCAAATTCTTCTTATAAGAAGTGCTAATGAATTCAAGACCATACTTAGATAAGGCCTCGAAAGATGCAACATATTCAGAAACGGAAGACTCCCCTTGCTTTAACTCAAGAAAGCGCCGGGACAACAAAGCTTTCTCAGATTCAGGAACGAACTTGAGTTCGAATCGTTCCCGAAACCGAGTCCAAGAAAGAGCAGACTCATCAATTTCGGCTACAAGAAGCTCATACCAATCAAGAGCACGCTCTTGTAATAAGCTAGAAGTTACAAGAACTCTATCATGGTCAGAAATATCCATTCTAGAGAAGATACGCTCGCACGTGCGAACCCAGGCTTGGACTTCAAGAATAGGCTCGGAGCCCTTAAACGGCTTTCCTCCAAGATGAACAAAATCACTGCACAGGCGTGCAAAGGTAGACTTGCGAGGTGGAGATACACGGGTAGGAGCTGGAGGCTGAATGCTCCTAAACAACTCCATAAACTGATCGGCAGACATATAAACGCCATCCGGATGTGAGCCACTGGATTGCCCAGCATCCGAACGTCGTCCCCTGCCTCTTCCAGCCATACGCTGAAGGTAAGATAAGAACAAGATTATTCACAAGGTAGATATTGCAATATGGAATACTACGGAATAAAATGCATTCCTAGACGTATTCCCAAATTCTATCTACCTCAAAAGGCAAAGAAGAAATAGAGAGACACGATGATTCAAGGATCTGTATCACTTATCACACTCTGATGTATCGTAATATGTGATCTATTCCGTGTTTATCATATTTTGTTCTGAACCTCGCTCTGATACCAAGCTGTAATGCCCCACCTCTATACCCATGCTAGCAAAGAGCATTAATAGATAATACTGTCTGCTAACACGGAGAATAAGGCTGGATAGGAGCGACCATTTATGGCCTTGCTTTAATTATCTATTGATTACATCGACAATTGCCTTACCAAGCAGATCGACATATCCAATGAATACTTAAAACAAAACCATAGGTGGCTAGTGGATCTATCAGAACAGAATATAACAACTCAAATGCAATATACATCACAGAACAGTAAACCATCATATACACACATATACCGATACAAAGCAGAGTATACAAAATAATACATGTCAAGTGGTATAGCACACCACAATATACAGACGAGTCAATCGAATACATATCAGAGTTATAACAGAAAGGACTACACAAAAAGCTAAGACAAAAAGGAGTCAGCGGAATAGTCCATGCGGAAGCAAAAGAGGCTAAGTCCAAAGCACCTAACCTGAAACATCTCGGTCTGACCCGAGTGTAAAATACCCGGGTCAGTCTAGCTAAAAAAACCAGTTAGATAAACTGAACGGTCATAAACCTGCAAGGTTACATAGTATAACAAATATCTCTAGAGGAGATAACACAATCATCAACAAGAGATGAATCATATAGAACAAGCCTCATATCATCGGCAACTCAAATAACAAAGGATAGGAATATCCCAAAACAAGCCAAAAAGGCAAATAACAAATACCAATATGGTATACAAGTTCACAAGGTGATCACTACATATCGTGTGGTTCAAAAAGACCTACACCGAGGGACGATACCTAGGGAATATACATCTCAATTGAAACATCATAAAAATTGCTCGAGCGGTAACGAATGACCAACTCCGAAAGCAATACAATAGGGCAACTAAATATCACCCATGTGGCGCATAACTGCCGACATCGGAAGCGATACTATAGCAACCCAATATCACCCATGTGGCGCATAACGGCCACATCGGAAGCGATACTATAGCAACCCAATATCACTCGAGTGGTGACGAATGACCAACTCCGAAAGCGATACAATGGGGCAACAAACCCGAAGGCGACAAACCCAAGTATCTCTCGAGCGATGACGATGGACCAACTCCAAAAGCGATACTATAGGGCGACAAGCCGTAGTGGTGAAGGTCGAAGACCCAGTACTGGACACCACTAACTGGCGGAATGTGTCACAACTCTCGAAAAGGAATCCGAAAAGTGTTAACGTGCGTCCCATAACCACTCGTTCGCACTAAACGGTCTACTATCCGTCAGTCACTTTCACACTCAAAGCAGTACAAAGTTTACCTCATCTCATCGATAAACCAAACCCAAGGTCAAAACAATCAATCGAATAGGTCGGGGATTAATCGGCAAGACAAACGCATGGATTCATGGTCCGTGTTTTACCTAACCATTTAATCTTCCTTCCACTTCGCTCGAAGTGCAAAATCGTGTGTGTGCATTATAAATAGAATTTATAATTTGGAGAAGGGAGCTTTTAATATAATTTAGAGAGATTATTTATAAAAACCGTGAATGACGTAAAAGGTAAGTTATCAAAGCCAAAGATGCGATGACAACCACTAAAAAGCAACTTGAATCGATAAAATCCGAAAAACGAATCAAAATATACAAAAACAGGCAAAAACGGGAAAAACAAAGCAGGTCGGTCGACCGGACTACAGGGTCGGTCGGCTGGCCAGATGCAGAAAACACAACAAGGCTCGGGGTAGCAGGTCGGTCGACCGGAGCCCTGTGCTCGGTCGGCCGAAGGCTGTTTTCCAGCACTTCCTGCCCTTATCAAATGAATTCCAATTTCTTCCCAATCCAAAACAATGGCACATGCATACTTGTTAGGAATTCATACCAACACCCATGAAATCAAGAGAAGTAGATGTGAGTTCAAAACTCACCTTTTTAACTCAAGAACAAGAAGAAGAAGCTCAAATGCAAAGGAAAGGCTAACCACTCTTCACTCTTACTCAACAAGCTTCAATCTAAGAATAAAACACATATTTTCCTAAATTAGGTTTAGGATATTTTCTGAAATTGAAGAGGAGAAGAGATGGAGAAGATGGAGAAGAGGCTTACCTATCATTCTCTTTGAATTTGGAGCAAGAATTTGGATTATCAAGAGCAACTAGGGCTTGGGAGTTTCTATTTCCTCTTCCTTTCCCCCATTTCAGTTGGAGCTTGAGTTTAGAAGTGAAGAGGAGTAGGAATGAATGAATGGGAGGAGATGGGCTGAGTTAGAGGGTTAAGTGGGGTTTGGGGCTGAACCCAAAGCTAAAGCCCAACTAGAAAAGGTAGCAAAATTCAACTTACTCCAAACATGTCAAAGATTATACTCAAAAAGATCGCAAACGACGTTTTGAACTCAATGGAAGTGGTTTCGAGCTCCAATTCGGCTGTTTGCGGAAAGTAACATTTTGGACCCAAAATTCGACTAACGACGCTATATTTAAATAAATCATTTAAATTATATAATCGTTAATTATGCGGGTTGTTACATATCTAACCTCAAAATTACAGAAAACTCAAAACATCAAAATTGTAGTACATTATTTAAGCTTTTCTAGACATCTAAAATTATTGAATTCCGATCAAAAACGAGAAAGATTTAGCTCAAACAATATCATATTCAAACTCAGGAAATTCTATCAAAGACATAACTATACTTTTGCTTTCAAATCTAGTTTAGGTCAATCAAATAGCAAAATATTGAAATGCAACCTGAAGAGAAATTATTCCATATTGAATGTAGTTTCAAGAAAAAAAATGATCTAAATCGGATAAGAAACGAATAACTTATGGCTAAAACACTTCTCTGGCCTGTGATTGTTGTTATTGTCAATTTGCTCTCGAGATAGCAACAAACAAGCATGATGTCGATCAAGCAAACTTCAAAATTTTATAAAACTCAAACTATAAAACTTGTAGATCTATGTCTATGATTTCCAGAACATCCAAGATTATTGAATTTGGTTAAGAAATGAAAGAGTTATGGCCAAAACAACGTGGCTAACAGAAATCAGGAAACAAAGAGAATAAGAACCAGAAAGAATAACATATACGGTAAATAACTTTACAAATTTTCTCATAGGAACTTTAATTTTTAGCTCACAATTCGTGATCTTGTACTCACCTCAGCTATTTAGCAAAGATTTTGCATCGAACTTTGGAGGAGAATTGGAGCTTCAAAACCTATAAAAGCTAAAACAAAGACATGCACATCAAAAGAAATTGGTTGCAGACAATTCATACCTAATTCTAAGATTTTTGATGAGATCTTTGGGTATTGTTAGAGATTACCTTCCCTAATCACTCTATTTGATTGATTTAATTCCTCAATTTGCAGAGACTTTGAGTGAAAATTGATTTAGAAGGAAGCGATTGATTTTCTCTTTTTATGGAGGCCATTGATTAGAATATTGAAGTTTTAGAAGAAAAGTGTTTAAATGAAAAAAAGTCAGAGAGAAATGAATGTATATCTCTTTGAACATTATATAAATTAGGTTTGTGAACACAAAATAACCCTATAAGCCCAATTCTCACACTTAGAAAATATTTAGAGTAAATATGCATATGTGTTTTAGTAATTTACACATGACTTTTGCATAAAATTTCCAAATCACATGAAATAAGTTGCATTATTCATGTTTTAATAAAGGGAACATGTTAATGACATCAAAATTTTAATTTTCCAATTAAAATATTATTTTCCCATATAACACAAATTTTAACAATATTTACCAATATTTCCATTTTAGTGAAAAATCACTGTTTTCATCCATTTTAACCAAATAAAATTTATTTTTAAGTCTAATAAAGTGTATTAAAATGTTTTAACATTTTTATAACATTAATACATCGTTCCAAGCCTAATTACACTTCTAAATTTTATTTTCTTCATATTATTACTTTTATTTTACAATAGAAGGCTAACATTGGAATAAATTTCCAATATTACTAATTAACTAAAATTAAACCATCACAATTATTTATTTTCAATTCAAATCCAAAAATAAAGTTTTCAAACTTTATTTCATTCATTTACACTTTTTTTCAACCATCAAATGTTGGAATAGGCTTCAAATAGAATAATATTACTTATTTAAATTTCATATCCCAAATTATATTCATCAAGCTATTGTTTATATAAAATAAATAACATAATCCCTCATTTTATTATCCAATTCATTTTTAAACACAATATTAAATTATAATTTGCATTATAATTTAATATTAACGGTAATCTCCAAAATCCCGGGTTGTTACAGACTCCCTCCTTAACAAAATTGCGTTCTCGCAATTTCTGGTGGAAAAAGGCTGCAAACAAAAAATAAATTCAATCAACTAAAAGACAAGCTCAAAACTCAAACCATTCATACTCTTAACATAGGATGGTAGAGAGAAACAAGGAAAAACTCACTTGGTTAATCTAATGGCCCATCAAATGATAATAAAATGATTAGCAAAATATCGAATTTTCCAAGTAACTCGAAAGAATTTTGAAGATATCCCGTCTTCGAATCAAAACTCATTAAGATGCTCAACAATTAATCAATCGAAAATAATTGAATTCACAAAACTCTACGAATAGAGTCAGGATCAAACTATCTTAAACCCAAACTCTAGGAAATGAATAAGATCATCAATAAGATTTTCCGCATAAATATAAGAAAAGAACATCCTCACAACAAGGTAAAAATGATAGACAAGATTGACAAATCACAAGATGGCTTCTCACAAGGCCACCAACTCGAACGAGCGAGAAAAATGCACGTCGTTAATAGTAGCTCAAAGATAGAATATACTCAAGAACAATGATATAAAATCGAATTATCTTTTAATCCAAGATATTTAGAATTTTCAAATCTCAACATTTTTAAATTTTAAATCTCAATTTTCAACATTTTAAAATTTTCAAATATTTTACATATTACTTAGTAAGTTATTTAAAACTCAAATTAGAAGTCCAAATTTCTTCTCTTACTTCAAAATTAATTTCCAAAGAAATTTGTATATCCATAATAATATTCCTCAAAATAAATTAAGGGTTTAAATTCTCTTTACACTTTTTATTAAACTACTTAAATAGTCTAAAAACAATTTTCAAATTCTCTTATAACTCTTCTCTTAAAACATCCAATGTATATAATATAGATTCTAAAATCTCAAAATATACTTCCAATAAAGCACAGCTCAAAAATAATTTCATTTATATTCTCATCTTTATAATTTAAAAATAAATAAATGGCATTGCCTCGCCATTGAGTCTCTAATAAATAAATTTATTTGTTGGCTGCAGAGTTGACCAAACGATCAAAACTGCATCACCACTCTATTACTCTCTAAAATCAATGGCTGCAATTACCATCCAAAAACAAATTTAATATTTAATCTCAAATAATTATTTTTAAAATCTCAATTTTTAAAACACAAATCATCATGTCTAATTGCCTCATCATAGCATTTAGGAGATTTCTATCGATAACGTCGATCAGGCATATCGACTAGAACTCTTAACTACTCCATGGACAACCCAACACTCTCAAATTTTTTCTATAAAAGAAATACTACTCATGTAAATATATTCTTAAAATATTTTTTGAATTTTTTTATATCTCAAAGCTCAAATTTCTCTTTAAAACTCATATTTATATAGCTTCAAAACTCAAATCAAAGAACATTAATAGAATGTATCGAGATATTCCCAGAATACTCGATTCTCAAAATCAATAGAAGGAGATAGAGTGTTCGTCAATCTTACGATGTCACAAGCCACTCCTAAAAATCATCAAGATACAGGATAAGCAGGATATTCTTCTCGAAGGAGAAGAAGCACACAATCCACGAATCACTACTTTAAATGGAGTAATGCTACAAAGGATAAAATTGATTGGGTATCTGAAAAGAACACTCAAACGAAGCTGAATGATAAACTCAACCAAACTCAAACAATCTAGAAACTCACCTCATTCCTCAGTGGATATCCTCATGGAAAGATAACCGAAGAGCTAAGAGCCAGGAATAAGGTTACCTCAACACTCGATTGGTCGATTGGATGTCAAATCCAAACGGACTCAAAAAACTCCACAAAGTCACCATGACTAGAATTTGAGATAGATCATCATCATATCGATACTTAAGAGTGAATACAAAAACTTCAGGATCATCATTAAGATTCCAAATTGATAGAAATAATAAACCAATCAAATTAGGATGCCTAAATAAATATAGGATCCTATAACAACAAAAGGATCAGATTTTACATCAAATAAGTTAATCCATCTCAAGATAGTGAGTAATAAACAAATACTCACTAAAGCAGCAACAAATAGAGAACTCAGAATGATCACAACAAGCCAACTGTTGTGTGACGCCCCACCTCTATACCCACGCTAGACAAGAACATTACGGTGAACGCTGTCAACTAGCACGGAGAATAAGGCTGTTGAGGAGCGACCATCCATGTAATTGCTTTGTGCGAGAACCGATATGTCAGATAGTAAAACATGCATTTTATTTCAAGAGGAAATCCGACATACCGATATTCACTCAAAGCTACTACACAGTGGCTATATAAATCCTTCGGAAAACAAATATAGAAATACGCATAACATAAATCAGTCACAGATAATTCATATCACAAAGGCGGAAGAAGATATGAATGTATAATTAACACATGGAAGTGTATATCAGAGTAGTAGTCAAAAAGATCCACAATAATACAAAAGAATAGCAACACGTGCTATACAAAAGAATACAACTATGAGTCTATATCTCAAGTGTATATAACAAAATAAACTACTAATCTAAGTAGTTTGCCAAAAGGCAGAGTAATGAATCCCTGGGGAGAAGTCAAGCAGAAGCACCTGTAACATCTCGGTCTGACCCGAGTATTATTTAATAAGAAAATAATAAACGGATCAGTCTAACTATAAATATCAGATGAAACGATATAGAGTAAGAGATATGACAAAACACATAATAATCACAATGTCAAGCTGTGATATATATAAGTAATTGAAAATCAACAAGAGATTAATCAATATCACAAAATCTACACAAGAATCAAAGAAATGTCATACTCCCTATTTCGTTCACCAATCCATAATTATTGACGATTATATCAATGTCAATCACAAAAGTCAATGACACACAAATTCACTAATGCACAAATATTGATAAAACTTACCAATGGAAATCACGAAAATTGGTGAAACACAAATTCTAGAAATCATCTCAAGAAATCCAGAAATCACAAAAAGGGGAGGAGAGGCCTATCACAAACGGGAGCATAAAGCTCACCAACACGTGTATCACAAACAGAACGCTAATTCCATGGTTGCTAACCATCACAAATTGAGCCGAAGCTCCACAAACGGCCCGAAGACCATGGGTTGCTACCCCACCAATTTGAGTCGAAACTCCACAAAACGGGGTTTTGTCTCCCTCGCAGACAAAGAGACATCGCACATTGCTAGTCTAAATCACAAAAATGATCGTCATGATCAACGAGAAGTGTCAATTACACTAAGCTAGTAAATATATGAGCTTAGCTTCATGTCCCATAACCACTAGCTTAACTTAAATATTTACAAACAAATTGTAGATCTCCATTAGGAAATTGTCACAAGAGATTCAATCGAACAAGTCCAAGAATCAACCGATGAAGTAAACGCAAGCATTTCATACCACCTGTTTTACTAAGCCGTTTAATTAGATTTCTCATACGAGTGAGGTAAAGGTTTGTATATACTAATAGATTGGAAAACGGTTTTATAAACGAATTTGGTATTGAAAATAGAGTTGAAATCGTTTGAGGAAAGAGTTTTTATATTTACTACTAGTATTGAAACCTTTATATTTTAAAAGTGACAAAACACAAAAATGATTGTAGAACAATCAACCATCAAAATTCACATTCAAAGACGCGAATAAAGATCCAAAGAAATCGATCCGAATCCATCAAAATGGATATTCCCAAAAATTCCAAAAATAGAAGTCATTAACGTCGTAGCAACAACAAGCGGGAAATAGCACGAGTCGATGGAATTTGGAAACCAAGCAAAAATATGCACAAATAGGCATAATTAGGCAAATTGGTGCAGGTCTGTCGACTGACTCAAAGGTCCAGTCGACTGAACCAGAAGCAGGGAAAAATAATTTCCTGTAGTCAGTCGACTGACCTAAAAATTCAGTCGACTGAATGCAGGGAAACAGAGGACCCGAGCCTCTAGTTATTGCCTTCGGAATGCCTATGTGCTACAGCCAGTCGACTGACTCAAGGGTCCAGTCGACTGACTGGCACCAAGGCTGTTTTCCAGCCTATGAAATGAAGATGCTATCTTCTTCAAAATGCAATCGGGCGAGCACGGTCACTAGGGGTTTATGCCGATCGACTACCCGGTCCTATAAGCTCTTCGACGCATCACCAAAAACAAGTTCAAACTACAAAGCTATGATTTTTGAAGATTTGAACTCGAAACACTAAAAATTGGAATATACACCAAATCAATCCAAACCAAAACCAAATGCACATGGATATGTGTTAGGAATTCATACCTAACAATCGAAGATAATCATAGACCTAGATTTGAGATTAAAAATCTCACCTTTGAACCCAAACGATTGAAGAAGATGCTTGAAATCAATGGAGAATCAACCACTCTTCAAATCCAACTCAAGAAGCTTGATTCTAAGTTTTAAAAGAAGAACATTCCCTAAGTTAGGTTTAGGAAATTTCTGAATTTTGATAAGAGATTTAGTTGGAGAAGAAGAAGAGAAGCTTACCAATGGGTTCTTCTATTAGTTTGGAGCTAGAGTTGATTTGCAAGAGAAAACTAGGGTTTTGGAGTTTTAATTTCCAATCTCTCCCACCATTGATGCTTTAGCTTGAGTATTAGGAATTGGAAATGAAGTAAATGAGGAGGGGAGGGGTTGGGACTGAATACATAAGTGGGCTCAGCCTAAACCAAAACCCTAAGTTAAAAAGTAGCAAAAATCAACCTTGTCCAAACATATCAAAGTTTATACTCAAAAAGGTCGCAAACGGCATTTTAAACTCAATAGGAGTGGTCCCGAATCCTAACTCGACCGTATGCAAAAAGTAGCTTTTCGGACTAAATTCCGAGTATCGATAAAATATTTAAATAAAATATTAAATATAAAATCGATGAATATGCGGGTTGTTACAGACTCCCCTCCTTAAAGAAATTGCGTCCTCGCAATATTTAAGAAGAAAATATAAAGTAACAACCATAAAAGCATATTCAATACAAAAGAAGTTTGAAATAAGAAGTTCACCTCAAAGAGCACGAGAAAGTAAGTCCGGATGTGTTCGCTCGATGAACTCTCTAGATTCCCAAGAACAATTCCTTAGGATTTAAAGACCATTGAACTTTAACAAGCGGAACATCTTTATTTCGAAGTCATTTGACTTCCGAAGCAATGATACGAATAGGATGTTGCTCATAAGTTAAATTAGGCGAAACTTCAATCTCTTCCACAACACCGGGCTCAAGAATAGAATCGGAATCTCGAAGGCATTTCCGTAATTGAGAAACGTGAAACACGTCATGAATAGCAGAAAATTGAGCCGGTAATAAAAGGCGATATGCCATGGAACCAATACGTTTGGTGATAGGAAATGGCCCAATATAACGAGGCGCTAACTTTCCCGATCGGCTGAAACGTACAACACCTTTCATAGGTGACACACGAATGAACACAAGATCTCCCACAGAAAATTCTAACTTCCTTCTCCGATTATCGGCATAGGATATTTGTCTACTTTGGGCTTCTTTCATCCTATGACGAAAAAGGTCAATCTTTTCTGTGGAATCACGAATAAAATCTGGACCTAAAACCATCTTCTCACCGGCCTCAAGCCAACAAGAAGGAGATCGGCATGGCCTTCCATAGAGTGCCTCGAAAGGTGCCATACCAATACTAGATTGGAAGCTATTATTATAAGAAAATTCAACAAGTGAAATATGATCTTCCCAACTTCCACTAAAATCAAGAACACATGCACGAAGAAGATCTTCAAGAGTTTGATTCACACGCTTGGTTTGTCCATCGGACTGAGGATGATAAGCGGTGCTAAAATTAAGCTTCGTTCCCAAAGCTTTTTGAAGACTCTTCCAAAATCGTCTAGTAAACAATGGATCACGATCACTAACAATAGAAGTAGGAACTCCATGTAATTTAACAATCTCTTTAACAAAGAGCTTGGCCAAAAGAGGAACGGTTCGGTTAGACCGAACGGGAATAAAATGGGCAGATTTAGTAAGCCTATCAACAATCACCCATAAGCTATCATGACCCGAACGAGAACGGGGAAGGCCATCTATAAAATCCATGGAAATTTGGTCTCACTTCCAAATTGGAATTTCTAAAGGTTGCAATAACCCACCAGGCCTTTGATGTTCGGTCTTAACGAGTTGGTAAGTCATGCAACGCTTAACGAAGTTAGCGATGTCAAGTTTCATTCCCTCCCAATAATAAAGTCGCTTCATATCCGCGTACATTTTGCTACTACCGGGATGAATGGTAAATTTAGAGCGATGGGAATCTTCTAAAATATCTTTTCGAAGATCACTAATATTTGGTACGATAAGTCTACCAAATTTTCGAATGCCGCCACGAGAATCAATATCAAAGTCTTTCAAACCTTCAATATCAATTTTATCCTTAACATTTTGGCCAAGAAGAGCCAATTCAGGATCTAGCCTTTGAGCTTCAAGAATGCGGTCTAAAAGAGAAGGATGAGCCTCCAGGCTACATAAAACAAGAGATGAACATAAATCGGAAACACGGTCTCGAATTTCGCAAGTGGATAAAATCTCAAGATCGTTCCATTCGGTTATCATCATAGAAACAACCGCTTGTTGCTTTCGACTACGTGCATCCGCAACGCGATTTCCCTTTCCGGAAGTATAAAGGATATCAAGATCATATGGTGCAAGAAATTCGAGCCAACGCTGTTGACGCAAATTAAGTTCCTTTTGAGAGAATAAATACTTCAAGGATTTATGATCGGTACAAAGAACAAATTTCTCTCCTAAAAGATAATGACGCCAAATACGAAGAGCGAAAACAATAGCCGCGAGCTCTAAATCATGAGTGGCATATCTAGTCTCAGCAGGCTTCAATTGCCTAGAAGAATAAGCAATAACACGTTCTCTTTGCATAAGAACGACACCCAAACCAACGCGACTAGCATCGGTATAAATAGCGAAATGTTGATTCCCCTCGGGAATAACAAGAATAAGAGTATCGAAAAGAAGGAACTTCTTTTAAATAATTTTCTTTCCCGAAAAGCTAAAACTTTCAAAATCACAATTATCTCATTGTAAAAATATTTCTAGAAAAAATTACATTTTTACAAGTCAATTTATTGTGTCTGACTGTCTCATCAAATCGTTTAGGAAATTCCTATCGATAACGTTGATCAAGCGCATCGACCAAAATTCTTAAATCACTAAATGGGCAATACAATCACAAAATCATCTTTTATAGGATAAACATGTTTCTAAAAACTTTTTGAAAATTCTCTTTGTTCGTTCTAAAAACAGTAATCCTATTTATACTTATAAATAAATCTTATGAAAAAGATTTGCAAAATTTTGTAAATTGCTATTTTCATCCAAAATCAATAAATACAAAAATGGTCTCATCGAAATATTCATAGAATATTCGATTTATACAATGGTTGAAATAAGCTGGACAAAATAAGTCATTCACAAGAATCGTAACGAGTGCGGAGTGCGTAAGTGGAATGCTAACTCACGTAACTCGTGGCCAAATGAAAATCGGTAGCAAGGTCGAGCAGAAAAGACCTTAACACCACACAAGATATTGCTTAGGTGATAACCCTAAGACAAACTCAAAAATACCGGAAAATTCTCAAACTACAGGAATGAGAGAAACAACACTTTCCTCATCATGCGGGATTAAAGAATAAAATGATGCCATCAAGTTGGAATCGAAATCACAAAGGAGAAATAGAAATCTGCTTAACAGATTAAGAATTTCGAAGATAAGTAGTCCACTAGGGACAAAGGATATGGCTTCATAATGATTAAGCCAATCCTTTCACACAAATCAATTTCGAAGCCTAAGTAAAAATATCGGCTCGGAAAGAAAAATCACATAAAGTAATTTCGACATCAATAGAAAGTAAGTTGAGTGTTGCGGATCCACCATCCAGATTCACAATTCTCAAAGAAGTCATCAAGCCCAAAATATTCAAAGAAAAAAGAATTGACAAGTTCTTTTGATATAAAAATAATGAGATGAAATCCATATCAAAAAGAATTCGAATAAGAAGATCACGAAATAAAACAATAGCATCAAGGATTGAATGTAAAATACCTTGACCAAGAGAAGTGTCACAAGGGGCTTGCACGACTTTCAACTTTCCCTCCCTCTTGCTAGGGAGTTTGGGACATGTAGATAAGTAATGACCCGAGCCTTTGCAATAGCGGCAATAGAGTGGCTCCGGACACTCCTTTGCATAGTAGTCCTTAGAATTACAATTGTAGCATCCTCCACGATTAGGGATTGGAGTCTTTGCTACAAAAGTAGTTTGCTTCACTCTCTTATTGGGATTAAGGCTCTTGAAAATATGCCTCTTCTTGGAAGTCCCAATATCAAAAACACTTCCTTTACCAACCTCTCCATGAAGAAGAGTAATATCCACAAGCTGACTGAAAGAAACTTCAAGTTTCAAAGGTAGAACCATTTCGGGTTTCTTACTCAAAGCATAGATAAATTCTTGATTCTTTACAAGATCCAAAAGTTGTTGGGCAGACATGAATGCACCATCCAGAGAAGGGCTACTGATTGACCAGCGCTAGGACTGCTAGAACTAACCATTTCTCTTCCTTTAGAAAAGAAAGAAGGAGAAAAGTTATTCTCAAAATAAATATCAAGCAATCTTGATAGATAAAACAAAGAATCTAAATGAAAATAGGATAGGATGGTACGAAGACCCGAATTAAATCCTAAGGCACGAATCCTAAGATGGACTTAGGACGATGATCCTTGTTATAATATTCCATATTGTTCCGAAGATTGGCTTTGATACCAAGCTGTGACGCCCCACCTCTATACCCACGCTAGACAAGAACATTACAGTGAATGCTGTCAACTAGCATGGAGAATAAGGCTGTTGAGGAGCGACCATCCATGTAATTGCTTTGTGCGAGAACCGATATGTCAGATAGTAAAACATGCATTTTATTTCAAGAGGAAATCCGACATACCGATACTCACTCAAAGCTACTACACAGTGGCTATATAAATCCTTCGGAAAACAAATATAGAAATACGCATAACATAAATCAGTCACAGATAATTCATATCACAAAGGCGGAAGAAGATATGAATATATAATTAACACATGGAAGTGTATATCAGAGTAGTGGTCAAAAAGATCCACAATAATACAAAAGAATAGCAACACGTGCTATACAAAAGAATACAACTATGAGTCTATATCTCAAGTGTATATAACAAAATAAACTACTAATCTAAGTAGTTTGCCAAAAGTCAGAGTAATGAATCCCTGGGGAGAAGTCAAGCAGAAGCACCTGTAACATCTCGGTCTGACCCGAGTATTATTTAATAAGAAAATAATAAACGGATCAGTCTAACTATAAATATCAGATGAAACGATATAGAGTAAGAGATATGACAAAACACATAATAATCACAATGCCAAGCTGTGATATATATATATATAAGTAATTGAAAATCAACAAGAGATTAATCAATATCACAAAATCTACACAAGAATCAAAGAAATGTCATACTCCCTATTTCGTTCACCAATCCATAATTATTGGCGATTATATCAATGTCAATCACAAAAGTCAATGACACACAAATTCACCAATGCACAAATATTGATAAAACTTACCAATGGAAATTACGAAAATTGGTGAAACACAAATTCTAGAAATCATCTCAAGAAATCCAGAAATCACAAAAAGGGGGGGAGAGGCCTATCACAAACGGGAGCATAAAGCTCACCAACACGTGTATCACAAACGGAACGCTAATTCCATGGTTGCTAACCATCACAAATTGAGCCAAAGCTCCACAAACGGCCCGAAGACCATGGGTTGCTACCCCACCAATTTGAGTCGAAACTCCACAAAACGGGGTTTAGTCTCCATCGCAGACAAAGAGACATCGCACATTGCTAGTCTAAATCATAAAAATGATCGTCATGATCAACAAGAAGTGTCAATTACACTAAGCTAGTAAATATATGAGCTTAGCTTCATGTCCCATAACCACTAGCTTAACTTAAATATTTACGAACAAATTGTAGATCTCCACTAGGAAATAGTCACAAGAGATTCAATCGAACAAGTCCAAGAATCAACCGACGAAGTAAATGCAAGCGTTTCATACCACCTGTTTTACTAAGTCGTTTAATTAGATTTCTCATACGAGTGAGGTAAAGGTTTGTATATACTAATAGATTGGAAAACGGTTTTATAAACGAATTTGGTATTGAAAATAGAGTTGAAATCGTTTGAGGAAAGAGTTTTGATATTTACTACTAGTATTGAAACCTTTATATTTTAAAAGTGACAAAACACAAAAATGATTGTAGAACAATCAACCACCAAAATTCACATTCAAAGACGCGAATAAAGATTCAAAGAAATCGATTCGAATCCATCAAAATGGATATTCCCAAAAATTCCAAAAATAGAAGTCATTAACGCCGTGGCAACAACAAGTGGGAAATAACAGGAGTCGATGGAATTTGGAAACCAAGCAAAAATATGCACAAATAGGCATAATTAGGCAAATTGGTGCAGGTCAGTCGACAGACTCAAAGGTCCAATCGACTGAACCAGAAGCAGGGAAAAATAATTTTCTGCAGTCATTCGACTGACCTAAAAATTCAGTCGACTGAATGCAGAGAAACAAAGGACCCGAGCCTCTAGTTATTGCCTTCAGAATTCCTATGTGCTACAGCCAGTCGACTGACTCAAGGGTCCAGTCGACTGACTGGCACCAAGGCTGTTTTCCAGCCTATGAAATGAAGATGTTATCTTCTTTAAAATGCAATCGGGCGAGCACTGTCACTAGGGGTTTATGCCAATCGACTACCCGGTCCTATAAGCTCTTCGACGCATCACCAAAAACAAGTTCAACAAAGCTATGATTTTTGAAGATTTGAACTCGAAACGCTAAAAATTGGAATATACACCAAATCAATCCAAACCAAAACCAAATGCACATGGATATGTGTTAGGAATTCATACCTAACAATCGAAGATAATCATAGACCTAGATGTGAGATTAAAAATCTCACCTTTGAACCCAAATGATTGAAGAAGATGCTTGAAATCAATGGAGAATCAACCACTCTACAAATCCAACTCAAGAAGCTTGATTCTAAGCTTTAAAAGAAGAACATTCCCTAAGTTAGGTTTAGGAAATTTCTGAATTTTGATAAGAGATTGAGTTGGAGAAGAAGAAGAGAAGCTTACCAATGGGTTCTTCTATTAGTTTGGAGCTAGAGTTGATTTGCAAGAGAAAACTAGGGTTTTGGAGTTTTAATTTCCAATCTCTCCCACCATTGATGCTTTAGCTTGAGTATTAGGAATTGGAAATGAAGTAAATGAGGAGGGGAGGGGTTGGGACTGAATACATAAGTGGGCTCAGCCCAAACCAAAACCCTGAGTTAAAAAGTAGCAAAAATCAACCTTCTCCAAACAAATCGAAGCTTATACTCAAAAAGGTCGCAAACGGCATTTTAAACTCAACGAGAGTGGTCCCGAGTCCTAATTCGACCGTATGCAAAAAGTAGCTTTTCGGGCTAAATTCCGAGTATCGATAAAATATAAATAAAATATTAAATATAAAATCGATGAATATGCGGGTTGTTAAATGTTGGATCCCTTCAATAGGATTTACAACTCTCAAAGGAATGCAACAAGAATGCTCATAGAAATTAATCAGCTCCATTGATACGAACTCACTCGTATCGACAAAAATAAGAATAGAATAATCCCAAATAAGATGTTTATAAGATAAAATGACATCATACTCTATTATGGAATACCACGGAAGACAATATATATATTCCTAGACATATTCCATCTCAGCAATCCCAAAACTCAAAAAAGAATCAAGGCTCGATTCAAAAACAAGCTTGAATAAAGGACAACGATTCACCCGTATTGTACTTTGATGTATCATGATATACGTACTGTTTTGTGTTTATATTACTTAGTTCTGACCTCAGCTCTGATACCAAGATGTAACACCCCACCCCGAGACCCACCTTAGCAAAGAAAATTAACAATGATTCCGTCTACTAAAGTGGAGAATAGGGCTGATTAAGGGCGACCACCTATAATTTTGTCCTAAACATCTACCGAATACATCGATAAATGCAATATAATTTTTCTTTTCAATTAAAGTGGATCGACATACCTAGTAAATGCTTAATCCAAAACTAGAGATGGCTAACGGGTCTATCAGAACAAAATACAATAACTAAATGTAAAGCACATCACAGAACAGTAATCAACATCATATATATACATATACACCGATACATGTTTAGTACAATACAATATGAATACAATAAAGGTGGTACTCGACCACACTACATACATCGAATCAAATATAACTACATCAGAGTATGCGAACGAACATAAACAACTCAAGAGAAAGAAGAGCTGATATCCAACATCAACTTCAAGCTAAGCCCAATAGATGATACCTGAAACAACTCGGTCTGACTCGAGTGAAAACACACGGGTCAGGCTAGCTAAAATCAGTAGTTAAACAGAATAATCGATAAGGATAAGTAGGTGGAAGCTATGGTATCCTTTTTCTTAAAGGATGTCATGCCCTAAACAGGGTTTCAACATCATAAGAAAGGACAACATCTCTTCTTGGCAAGTAGAAGAGATAATGATGATAAAGTCATACTTAGGTGGCGTAACTGACACTTAAGCAAATGGAACATCGGCGAGCAAAGTTTTAAAGATAAGACTTAATAAACATCGCTTTTGCTTCATAACATCGGCGGTATAAAGGAATATGGATAATGACTTCAAATGATTCAACTATTTTCTTAGAAGTGGTTGTCAATATAACAATACATCAAAGGTACATATCATGCATACATAGAATAAAACACATATGGATGTGCCTCTTCTCATTGGCACATCTCAAGTATCATTCAAGGAAATATAAAACCCAATCATAAAAGTAGCATCATACTTATTCATACCTCATCTCATCGGTATGAATATAGATACATCTCAAATCCATCACTAAAACCCATCATAAAAGATTCTTCAAAATCATTTATACCTCGTCTCATTGGTATAAATATATAAAAACATCTTAACTCCATCTTAACATCAAGTAGTGTATAAAATCATCAAATCTTCAATCCATAATGCAAATAACTCAATCAAAGACTAACATCATAAATGATTTCACCATATATGTATACATCTCATCTGGCACTAGGCTATCAATGTAATAATCATCTAAAGACTGTGAAGTCTAAAACATCAAAACTCAAATAAATCCCGGATTGGCCAAATCCTCGATTGAATGCCTAAGCAATGCTACGCGCGCTTCATCGTGACTAATTCTTCTATTTGGTACCATAAACATCGTGATGACTGGAGTCAAATAACATCTTAACATCGTGAACATCATTAATGACTATAGTCTATAACATCATAATGACTCCCAGTCACAAAGACCCAAGTTAATAACATCGTGATGATCAGAGTAGCAACTACATCGTGATGACTCCAATCGAGTACTCATGGTCTATAGTAGTAATAAACAACGTGAATGTGTCTCAGCTTCTCGGATAGGAACCCAATAGATGCTAACGTATGTCCCATACCATACGTTCGCCCCTAAAGGTTTACTAGCCTTTAGTTGGTACCACACTAGTAAAACATCATAAACATCATGAAATAATACTCAGCCTCATCTCATTGGCGAGTAAATACAATACCATACTCGTTTCATCTCATTGACGAGTACTAGTTGCATCGTGACTTGTCTCATCTAATCGACAAGTAAAAACAATCATAATACATCTCAAAATCGTAAAATCATCATAAAGAAGCTTACCTTATCTCAACAGCAAGTAAAGAATAAAATCTAGATGGTTATTTATAACCATAATTCCAATTAGGAATTTCTAGCTCTTAATTCACCTCATTTCATCAGTGATTAAGAAACGCATCTTAAAATGGCCCTTCATCGAATATACTCCTAAATTGGAGTTCTCGGATCATATGATCTAATAACATCTTAAATCATCTCAAACAGTTCATCGGATATTAAGCGATAAAGAAAATCCATGTGTCCCATACCACATGCTTTACTTTACCGTTTAATTTTCTTTCTTATATGTCCAAAATTCATAAAAATAATTAATTTTATTTATAAAATAATTTTATTAGAGAAAATAGAAATTTAAAATGATTTTTCGAAAATGATTATTAAAACCGATATTTGAAATTCCTTTATTATAGGAAATAAATCTATCTTTATTTAATTTAAAAAAATAATATGTAATAATAATTTGAAATGACCATGTACCTCAAATTTTTTTTAGTGAAAACCAATCTCGAAAGCAATGAAAACTAAGAGGGATATCTCAAAACTGATAACTTGAATTCAATCTGAATTCAATTCGAATTTAACCCAAAATCAATTCAAATTCCATTTAAATTTGAATTTAAAATTCTCCAAATATAGCTAGCCTACCTGTAGGCATCATAGCTCTCAAAATATTTCAAAAACATCATCAAAACCGAAGGGAATGAGAGCAAAAACGAGCTAACACAATCTAAGGTCAACAATTGTTGTTGCTGTCATTTTGCTCTCAGGACAGCAACATACAACCATAATTATGACCAAGCAAACTTCAAAATTCTAGAAAATATAATGAATAAGACATGTATCACATGACCTAAGCTTTCCTAGACATCCAAAATTATCAAATTTGGTTAAGAAACGAATAAGTTATGGTTAAATTCATTTCGGTTTCAAACACAGAGCAAATATTGATTTTGCTCTCGGATTAGCAGTAGAAAAATTAGATTTTGACATAGCTAACCTGGAAATTACAGAAAACTCAAAACATGAAAGTTGTAACACTTGATTTTTTTTTTTCGAAACATCTAAAATTATCAAAATCGGTTAAGAAACGAAAAAGTTATGGCCAATTTCGCTTCAGCTTCAAGGACAGAGCAAATATTGGTTTTGCTCTCGGGTTAGGAGTAGAAAAATTAGATTTTGACATACCTAACCTCAAAATTATAGAAAACTCAAAACATAAGAGTTGTAGTACATGATTTAAGATTTTTGGAACATCTAAAATTGTTGAATTCCGATGAAAACCGAGAAAGATATAGTTCAAACAATATCATATTCAAACTCAGGAAATTCTATTAAAGACATAACTATACATCTGCTTTCAAATCTGGTTTAGGTCAATAAAATAGTAAAGTATCGAAATGTAACCTGAAAAGAAACTATTCCATATTGAATGCAGTTTCCAAAAAAAAATTTTGATCTAAATCGGATAGGAAACGAATAACTTATGGCTAAAACATTTCTCTGGCCGGTGATTGTTGTTACTGTCAATTTGCTCTCGGGATAGCAACAAACAAGCACGATTTTGATCAAGAAAACATCAAAATTTTAGAAAACTCAAACTATAAAACTTTTAGATCTACGTCTGTGATTTCCAGAACATCTAAGATTATTTAATTTGGTTAAGAAATGAAAGAGTTATGGCCAAAACAAAGTGGCTAACAGAAATCAGGAAACAAAGAGAATAAGAACCAGAAAGAATAACATATACAGTAAATAATTTTACAAATTTTCTCGCAGGAACTATAATTTTTAGCTAACAATTCGTGAGCTTGTACTCACCTCGGCAATTTAGCAAAGATTTTGCATCGAACTTTGGAGGAGAATTGGAGCTTCAAAACCTATAAAAGCTAAAACAAAGACATGCACATCAAAAGAAATTGGTTACAGACAATTCATAACTAATTCTAAGATTTTTGATGAAATCTTTGGGTATTGTTGGAGATTACCTTCTCTAATCTTTCTATTATTTGATTTAATTCCTCAATATGCAGAGATTTTGAGTGAAAATTGATTTATAAAAAGGAAGCCATTGATTTTCTCTTTTTATGGAGGCCATTGATTAGAATATTGAAGTTTTTAGAAGAAAAGTGTTTAAATGAAAAAACAGTCAGAGAGAAATGAATGTATATCTCTTCAAGCATTCTAGAAATTGGGTTTGTGGACACAAAATAACCCTATAAGCCCAATTCTCATACATAGAAAATATTTAGAGTAAATATGCATATGTGTTTTAGTAATTTACACATAACTTTTGCATAAAATTTCCAAATCACATGAAATAAGTTGCATTGTTCATATTTTAATAAAGGGAACGTGTTAGTGACATAAAAATTTTAATTTTCCAATTAAAATATTATTTTCCCCATATAAAACAAATTTTTAACAATATTTACCAATATTTTCATTTTAGTGAAAAATCACTGTTTTCATCCATTTCAACCAATTAAAATTTATTTTTAAATCTAATGAAGTGAATTAAAATGTTTTAACATTTTTATAACATTAATACATCATTCCAAGCCTAACTACACTTCTAAATTTTATTTTCTTCGTATTATTACTTTTATTTTACAATAGAAGGCTAACATTGGAATAACTTTCCAATATTACTAATTAACTAAAATTAAACCATCAAAATTATTTATTTTCAATCCAATCCAAAAATAAAGTTTTTCAAACTTATTTCATTCATTTACACATTTTTTTCAACCATCAAATGTTGAAATAGGCTTCAAATAAAATAATACGGCTTATTTAAATTTCAAATCCCGAATTATACTCATCAAGATATTGTTTATATAAAATATATAATCCCTCATTTTATTATCCAATTCATTTTTAAACACAATATTAAATTATAATTTGCATTATAATTAATATTAACGATAATCTCCAAAATCTCGGGTTGTTACATTTTTCAACGTGTCAAAAGCTACAGGATTCGTTTTTATTTTATTAAAATTTAAATTCAAATTTAAATTTTTTCGAATCGTGCAATTCAAAATTACGAACTCCAATCGAGGCATTCCACCAGGCGTTTATAATGTTATATGCCTATTCCGAACGCAATGGAAAAGGATCTGGGTCCAAATTCAATCGTATGGAAAAGATAGCCTTTTGAACCCAGTTATTAAATTGAATTTTCAATTTAATTTCTACGCATTTTCTTATCGTACGGCCAAACGATCACCACAAACATTACGAACATTGAAATTCGATAATAGTACAATATTGCGGATCCAATGGAACATGTTTCGTTGAATTCCGAGGCTGTGCCTCGGAAGGCTATTTTTAAATATCGATTTAAAAGATATAATTTCAAAACTGAACAAATCACTTTCAAATCCCATTCTGAAGTGTCCATTATCTTCAGCATCAACAATATATGTTTTCTAAGCTTTTAAATTTTTTTAATCCGCTCAAAACTGAAGATTCAAATTTTTACCCTATTTCAGTTATTAAATTCAATAATTTAACTACAAAATTCATTCTGATATTTGAAATTCAAGTTAAACTAACATTCATAAATGAATTCATTATTGAAGTATTGTATACCCTTTGTTTTAGTTTGCTTCACATTACTATTTAGTTTGATTTTCTTTTTCTTTTTCATTTATTTTTCTTTTTTCATTCATATAATGTTTATTTTCATAAATTTACATTCGTTATTACTTACAAAAGTTCATTTCTCCTTTAGTCATGCAGTGCCATTTTCTTTCATTTCATTACTTTACATTCATTGCTTAAATGAGTTATTTTTATTTCAACTATTGGATTATACAGTATTAGGTAAGTTTCTTCACAATTCAATTCACCATTAGTAGGTTATTTATTTTTTACATTTATTATTCCGTATAAAGTACTATGAATATTAACTCCATTTCTAAATCATTTCCAATATTCTCTGAAGTATATTCACACAATCTATGTAGTACTCATTTTGGTTATAAATGGCTTCAATATTAATTCAAGTTTATAATTATTTAATTGCAGTATCCACCTTTTATCATTAAGTCTGATTATAAATAGCTTAAAATGTTACCTAAGTTTATAATCATTTTTCTTGCATTATTCACTTTTATTACATTTAATCAGTAGCATTTCAACTATTAACTTCAGTTTATTACAATTTATAACATTAGAATCCTTATTTATAAAAGTAAGTCCATTGAACACTTTCAATTTTTTCAAGTTTTACTTGCATAATATTCTATTACATATGCTATTTAGCACTTCAACTTTTAATAATTTAGTAAGTTATATATATGTCTTTTAGAATGCAATTGAATATTACCCAAGTTTCTCTTATAAATTTTGTTAACAAAATGATCAGTGGTTACCATTTCTTATTTTCATTTTATTTACAGTTTACAAATTTTCACTTTCTTATTTTCATCAATCATTTAGCTTATAGTTGCTTATTGCACATCTTAGAAGTTTTCAATTATTAAATAGTTAAGATTTCGTTCATTATAATAATTGAAACTACTTTATAAGAAAAATCTAAGAACTAAACACCGAGTTCATTTTAGTCACTTAGAAAATAATATATATATATTTATCATGTATAGATCAAATCATATTTATAATAAAAATTAAAATTCGTTTATCGAAACAAGATGTAGTAAAACCATTACAACCGTCTACCCACTTTGTAACTCGAAAATTAACGTCGATGATGCGTGCACTCATCACCTAAATTATTTTCCAACGACAAAGAGGGAATTACAGAACTTATTTCCTTCAAAAAAATGTCGAAAACATTTCTTTCAAATCATCTTGAAATGTTTATATCAGAAAATACTTCTAAATAATATTAATGTTATATTCCAAAATCTTTCGAAAGAAATTTCAAGATCCCCGAACTTAAGTTCTAAAATTTCCAGTTCACATTTATTTTATTTGTAAATCCTATTTTTAATCAATATTTATAAAAAAAATCTACCTAATAAAAAACTTATCATATCCAAGTATATCATTTATAAAATTTATTGTTTTATATACAAAATATATATAATAGGCAAAATTATTTCATTTATCTATATTTCAAAACAATATTGTGTCGGTCTGTCCTATTAAGTGTTTAGAAATTCCTATCGATGCCATAGCATCCTATGTACCGACCAGAATTTATAAATACAAAAAGGAACAAATTAACGCAAAACGAAAACCTTTTATAACACAAACAAATACGCTCTCTCATATATATACACTCAACGACTCATTTTAGGGTATTACCGCCCTATTTCTAAAGAGTCAGACCCCACAAACCTATGGTTATCGCTAAACCAAAGCTCTGATACCAACTGTAATGACCTGCGTTTGTGGACGGTTTAAATCGACGATAAACCACACATTTCAGACTCAAACCATTCAAAAGGGCACATTGTTATGGGGTAAATAAGAAAAGCAGAGAAGGAAAGAAAATAACTATAGAATCTCGCAGCCGAATTACAAAATATAATAATCAAATAAATAGTTTATGAAGCTGTTTACAAATAACATTGATTAAACTTTTACAATACAGACTAGAGTTACATACAACAAGAATAAAAAATAAATAAATGCAGTGGAACAACATAATACAATGGAACAAAAATAAAAAATAATAATTGTACAAATCTTCATCTTCGTCCTCCCAAAAGCAGTCTATGATAAACTGAAAACTCAGACTGACCCAAGCGAATTGAAAAAAAACACTCGAGTTAAAACTAAAAGATCTTATGTAAGTTAAATCAACAATAAATAATTATGAGTGTAACGGCGTCAGAGATGTTTACGGGGTTTGACATCTCATATCCAGTGTCAACAGGAGTGCAATAACTTAAGAGATGTTAGAGATTTCCATCTTCTAAGGATCCGTTAAACTATCTACTATGTAGTACAATACGCTATTATAATGGCGTCTATAATAATGTAAAGTATTAAATAGAGTTAAGGCGTTACCCATATCCCCCTTAACACATTTTATATATTCCCATAATCCATACAATGCCGTAAGCTCCACCAAACCGGTGTTTTACCAAGAGGACACCCCATAGGTACGGTACAAAACAAACTCGTAGAAGGCACTCTAGGGCATGTGAACACAACACTCGAGGCAATGCCAGTGTAGATATACCAATTCCGGACTGGTGGTAACGCATAATAACTACTATCGCCCACCTCGGACACACTCCCATAATCAAAATCGAAGAGTGGCCACCAAATCAACCACAAAGTCAAAGTATAGTATCGAAGAAATGTGCCCGATAGGAGGAATGACCTCACTTGGCCCAATATAGCTCCTGTTTTAGTCACATCTAAGCTCACTCATGAGAGTCAGGGTCACGTAAATACCTCATACAGAATCGTTCGCCAAACCATCCTACTTCATTTTTATAATCTCCACCACGTACACAGTTGTTAAAGTGGTTTTCGATATTGGCAGAGTATGACAATATCTGATCCCAGTCTCTTTAACAACCAAATGCTTATTTCACGCCAGATGTTTCATTTACATTTCAAAAGTCAATTCACAATTTGTATCAAAATATCGTATTCAATTCCACATATCACTTTCAAAATCATATTTACTTTCAAAACCATATCGACAAAATCGGTTAAATCTCATTTCAAAATCATCATATTTACTCAAATATGTCATTTTTCAAAAATGTATCAATTTCAAATTACAAATTAGGTTGTATCATCATCAAGGATTTAAATATAAATACATCAACTTTACATAGTCTAATTTTTTTTAGAAAATAGTTTAGATAGTCATGAATAGTTTTAATAGTTAAAATATAGTTTGAATAGATTAAAATAGTTTAAATAGTAAAATAGTTTAAATAGATTTAAATTTAACTTAATTAGATTTAAAATGATTTAAATAGATTTGAAATGATTTAAATAGATTAAATAAATTTAAATTATATTAAGTAGATTTTAATTAGATTAAATAAATTTAATTAGTTTAAAATAGGTAAAATAGATTGAATTGTATAAAACAGGTTAAAATAGACTAATATAAATAAAAATCGTTTTAAATTGATTAAAATAGTTAATTTAAATAAAATAGTTTAAATTAGTTTAAAATAGATTTCAAAGTTATATCATAACATTTCAATAACTCAATTCCGATAAATTCATTTATTTTAGCACTTCAACTTTGAAATTCCAAATTAAATCCTTTGAACAATTCATTAAATTAATCTGAATTTCAGCATTAACTTTTGATTTATCGGAAATAATTTAGTTTATATAAATAATATATATTTCAAAAATGTCAGTTTACTGAATTCAAAATTTAAAGAACTATAAATCATTTAATCTAACCCATCCGGTGTCCATATATAATTTATAACCTATGATCAAGTGATACCGATATTTATCATTTCAATCCGCAATTAAAAATTTACAGTTACATATCATTTCAAACCGCAATTACGAATTAATTAAAAATCCGTAAAATCACTTGAGTCTATCATCTCAACTCATAATGATTTTTTCCTAAACTATAGATCGTTCAGGAATGTATCATTTCAACCCATAGGGAACTTACAGTGTTATAACGATATAAAAATACAACATCCAATCATCCAATATCAACAACCAACATCCATTACAATCATCATCCAAATCAAACAATAAACATCAATAGATAATTGATCATCAATAACAGTGTTTGAACCCTAGCTACGCCGCCGACCTTGGCTCGCTCGAGCCCGCTACCTCACGCGTTGCCACCCCAATCCACACATGCCAGATTGAAGAGCAGCTCCGGCTGATCTACCTCCTGAGGCGCGACCACCCGTGATTACCACAATGACCGCCGCCGGTGATTCTAGCCAAAATCTAGTGAATCCGATGACCAATCGACGAACGAGCAATAGATCTAAGACCTGCTTGACACCATCTTCACAACGCCAAATACTTTTAAAAATAATTTAAATTACTTATCCAATCATATATATTTGGAAATATTTAAAATAAAACTATTTTAAAGCACTTTATTTTAAAGCATTAGTTATGAAATTTTATACCCATTTCCCATATAAATCTTAAGCCCAAAATAATTTTAAAATAAAATTACTAGATAGAGTATAATTATTTAAATAACCATTTTCTAAATCAAATATCAATTTAAAATCTTTAAATAGTCACTTCTATAATTAATTAAATAAATCTTTACTCTGAGGATTTTCAAAATAACTTGAGAAAATAATTTCTCCAAAACATTCTTTCAAAACCAACACTAGAACTTTTAATTTATATTTGAAAGCTACTTTGAAATCATACTCAGCTTTCCAGGGAAAAATACACTTTCCATTTTAAAAATGGTCCATTCAAATCAATTAATAAATCCTTCTCGATTTATTTCAAATTTATATTCCAAATCCGCAAATTTCTTTCCACGCCTTTAAAAATAAACCAATATTTATTTTCAAAACGAATTTTCCTTTCCTTTATAAATTCCCATTGTGAATTACATTTCCAAATATGCACTGATATACGATTATCAAATCGATTTCCAAACATTCACTTTCAATCACCAAATCAAATTCCAAATTGATTTCTAAATTTATTTCAGACACCAAATCAAATTCCAAATTGACTTCCCAAAGATTCATTTTCAAACACCAAATCAATTTTCAAATTGATTTCCCAAAGATTTATTTTTAAACGCCAAATCAATTTCCAAATTGATTTCTAAATTTTGTTTCCTTTTAAAATAAATTCCTTTATTTTTCCCAAACTATTAAAAGTCCGAATTTTAAATAAATTCTTCAACTATTAAACAACATTACTTAAAATCCTTTTATTAAAATCTTTTCCCATATTTTGGAATTTATTCAATAGGATTTCAAAAATAAAACTTTATCCTTTTAAAATTCCTTCTTTTTTAAATTTATCTGATTCTCTAAAATGAATTTACTTAAAATTTTCTACTTTAGTTTCCAAAAATCCAATTTTAAATTTCTGGTATCTTACGATACCAAAAATATATTCGGCTAAACCATAGCCTTCAACGATTTCAATCACAAATATAATCATACACGGATTATAAATAAATCGACACAGAGCATATGAAACAAATTCAAATATTTGAGGAATCCAGTTGGATCCCTCTAACCTATTTCTCTGCATCCGCAGATGTTAGCATAACATTAAATACCAATTCCACTTCGAGGTGGAATATTTTAGTATATGGGATTATATATAATATCATCCGATATTATACGGCGCATAGGGTCTCATCCGCTATATAATGCAGGAAATCAATCACTCCAAATATATGTGTGTGTGTGTGTGTGTGTGTGTGTGTGTGTAAACACTATATATACTACCATCCAACAGATAAATTATCACATACATCCAAGCACATCCAGAATTTAAATTTAACTATTTAAATTCAATAAAAAAATCAAGTGAGTGAGAAAATCTCACCTTTTATTTGCAATCCATTCCAGCTCATTTCCATTCCGGCTTGATTTCACGGTTTTAACCTTGCATAGCAATTAAACGATTTTATTAATATTTAAACAAATCGAATAATTAAATTTCCATTTTATAATTTGACTTAACTAATAATTAGTTTAAACTAATAATTTGATTTTAATAGATTTCCCCTTTAAAACCCTTTTTGTATCATAAATAAATTAAATTAGTTTATTAAACAGATTGATTACTAATATATATATTATTTAATTTCAAACTAATTTCCCTTAAAAAACCTTTTCAGTGACTAGAATAAATTAAATAGGTTAATTAAATAAATAAAATACCTTAATAAATTATTCTTAACCAATTTTCCAATAATAAATAATATTTATTTTTTTTTAAAAAATCTAGCAACTAGAATAACCAAATTTATTTTACTGTAAATTTCTGATAATTCACATATAAACATAAATTATATTAAAGTTTTCACTAACATTAAATTAAATTGGAATTGTATTGATTCAAACTAAAAATAAATTTGAACAAATTTCTTAACTTATACCTAAGTCGACATAAAATCTTAATCACCTTATTGTAATTATCATATATTCTTTCCAATTTTAACAGATTAATATTAAACTCAAAATTCAAACCTCATTATCGATGTATCATTTCTGGCCTTCCAAATTGTTGCACTAGCGACACTGCAACAACACCAATGCCGAAGCCCTAGATAATACGTGACTTCGCGAGCTCTAGCTTGAGCCCTAAACCACGAACAGCTCCTCTCGATCGCGACATCAACGACCTGCCATTGAAATCGCTGCCTGCCACGTCCCCAATCACTATTCATCCTCGCGTGCGTTATCCCCCAAACAACGACGAACTCCACGGCGCTGCTCCTTTTCGAATTCGCTATTTCCAATCGCGTGCATGTGTGTGCTAACATCGAGAACCCAAGCATTGAGCATCGATTTTCTTATGGGTGCGATGAATTGAAGGGAAAGAGATAGAGCTGCGGTCGCGAATATTAATTTTTTTAAATATCGAATTAATTCGATTTGAAGCCGTTTTCTTTTCTCTTCTGAGTTCGATATGTTTTTTAGTAAAAGAAATGCTTAGCTATCAATATTAAGGAAGAAGAAGACGCGTGTGAATATGAAGGACAAGTGTTAGATTAGGGAAACACGTGTAGAGTTTATCCTGAGAAAACATTAATATATATGTTATCTATATTCAAAATGCAAATTCAAATTTAAATCGTCTCGGTTTCCGCAATTTAAAATTCGATCTCCAATCAAGGCGTGCCGCCTGGCATTTATAATGTTATACGCCTATTCCGAACGCAATGGAAAAGGTTCCGAGTCCAAATTCGATCGTATGGAGAAGATTGCCTTTTGGACCCAGCTATTAAATTGAATTTCAATATAATTTTCAGCGTGTTTGCTTATCGTACGACCAAACGATCGCTACAAATACTACGAAAATTGAAATCCGATAATAATACACTATTACGAATCCAGTGGAACTGGTTTCGTCGAATTCCGAGACTGTGCCTCGGAAGGCTGTTTTTAAATATCGATTTAAACAATATAAATTTCAAAACTGAACAAAACATTTTCAAATCCAATTCTGAAGCTTCCATTATCTTCAGTATTGTAAATATAAATTTTCTAAACCTTGAAAATATTTTTAACAAGCATAAAACTTTGGATTTAATATTTTACCCAAGTTTCAATAATTAAATCTAATAATTTAATTGCCAAATAAATCCTGATATTTGAAATCCAAGTTTAAAATAACTCCCAAATATTTAAAATCAATTAAATATTTCATTTTCAAATGTTCAAAATTTTCGGGTCATCACATTCTTCCCCCCTTAAAACAATTTCGTCTTGAAATTACTAGTTAAGAAGAATGATCCATTTCCCGTTTATCTTTTTCGCAAAACCAAACAGTTTTATCAGCCCGCCAAAACAAATCTTTTTATTAAAGACTTATTATCACTTCAACTAATTTTCTACAATTTTCCATAAATTCCAAACAATATTATTTTCTCAACAATTCAATTTTAAATTCAAATTTTAAATTTTCAAAATTTTCTCAAAATTTTTCCAACTCCCTAAATTTTCAAAAAATTTCACCGGCTTCTCCTTTGCGCGGCTAGCTCGGTACAACTACAAAATGCCACAACAGGCCCCTATATTTCAAAACTAAAACGAAAAGCCACGCGGCTAGACAAGAAAGTTATCAAATTTCATACTGAAATTTAAATACATACCTTTTGACGAGTAATTTAAATTATCTTCGAAATCAAAATCCCAATTCCCTTTTTCTTGTAACACCTGTATATCTTTCTTAAAAATAATGTCTAATCACAACATTCAAAACCATTTAATACATTTACGATATTTCAATATTCATTTCATTCAAACCCGTACGATGTCTGTATATCATTCGTACGCAATATCAATTTCGATCGCTCACTCGATCACACAATTTCACCTTCGAAGTAGTATCGTCCAACCGACTTTCTAGTGCGGACTCAGATCAGGTTTCTTGGTCAAAAGCCATCATTCTCCTGCATAGTCATAAACTATGATGGAGAATTTCCAGAATCAACCAAAAATCCATAACCAGGTTCGTCGTCGAATATCAAGTAAAAATTCCAACTTGGATCGATATAACTATCTCGAAATTCTGTGCTCGAATTCTGAATCAAATCATTATGCGAATAAAATAATATACGTACATCCTACATATTCATTTCTAATTGATTATTAGATATACAATTCCCCTTTATTTGCATTTATTTTTCATTCACTTATTTACAATTATTATTTCACAACTTCCAATTAAACCTTCATTCAATCATTAACTTTGAATATTTTCACAATTCAAAATTTTAATTAAGAATTTCACCATTTTTCTTAAGTTCAATACAAGTATTTTACATACTTTCTATATTTATTTTCAGTTTTCCACTTTGATTTATACCTACTTATATTTAAACTGGATTTCCAATTCCATATGAATTCAATTTAGCTTTCATTTATAATTATTGAATTCAATTCATTTTAAACCTTATTTTCTTTCTCATTCCTTCAATTAGTTTTATTTACTAATTTTATTTTAATACTTCGCTTTGTTTATCACAAATCAAATTCAATTCCAATTTCAGTTCTATTTGCTTACAGATTCCAAACGAATTTCAACATTCAATTTCAGTTTCACTTACTTGCAATTGTAAATTCATTTATTCATTCACAATTTTATTTTCCACCTTAATAAATTTTATTCCATAACTATTTTTGTCAGATTCCAGAGTCTTTCCAACATTTTAAAATCAGTTTTGAAATTAATTCAAATTATCTTTTGAATTCCCAAAACCAAGCCCAGTTTGTAACAACTTCCTTTAAAAATAATTTGGCAGCATTTCCTCTCCTGGAAACTCGAAAATGAATATCGATGATGCTACAGTCATCATCGAAGTTATTTTCCAATGACCAAAAGAGTTTAGTGCTTTTACTTCTTTAAAAACATTTTTCCAAAAACTTTCAAAACCATTTCCAAATTAAAGGGATTTAATTTCCAAAATTTTCAAATTTCAAACCTTTTCAAAAACATTTTCAAATATTCCTCTGGAATTCCATTTCAAATTATAATCACATTTATAATTTAGATTTACAAATCTCATTTGTGTATGAATTTATTTCTCATCTTTTGATTATGATTTCAATTTTTTATTCAATAATCAATGATAATAATTTAATATTATCACTTCCTAACAAACAAGCAACTATATATTATAATAATTTACAAAGATTATTTCCTTTTACATACGAAAATAATTTGGACAATTATTTCATTTACCCACTGTGTCGGTTTGTCTTTTTTAAGAGTTTAGAAACCCCTATCGATTAGTTGGCCAAACTGCACCGACCGGAATCTATAAACAATCAACCGATAAATCAACACAATACAAAACAATTTTTATATTCACAAACAAATATGCACTCATATCTATTATTACACTCAAACTCATTCTAGAGTACTACCGATTCTGTCTCTAATGAGTAATCCCCACCAGAGCCAAGGTTGTCGCTTAACCAAATGCTCTGATACCAAAAATTGTAACGACCCAATTTTTTAACCCTCGAAAGTTGACATCAATACATCCACTGTACCAAATGCCAAGCAATCGAATGTCGAAAAACTGAACCGTTCAGATTAAAGAAGAAGAAGACAGAAGAAGAAACAAAAATAATAACAGAATCTCACATTTCGCAGCGGAACAATATATAATAAATAAATGAATAATCTTTAAAACAAAGAACTATATTTGTTATTGCAATACATCATCATCGTTTACAATAACACAACAACGGAAAAGAAATATTATATACTAGGGATATGCCTCGCCATCCAGCTTGCCTCTAGATCCCACAGCGTATTTTCCTAACTTCACTCCAGAACACTGATAACCTGACTTTAGGCTGTCGGTCTGGAAAATTATGGGCACCCGGAGTTTAGAAAGGGAACAATAAATTCCAGGTCAGTCATGGGACTGGTATAAGATCTTAAAAATAGTTATTTTCACAAAGAAAAGAAATCCGCTATGCTTTTGGAAAATGAAACTAGCATAAGGCCTCCAGCCGGTGGAATTGGAGGAGATTTCTCCTTATTATAGTCAAACATGCTTGATACGCAAAATTCTTTTTAATATTATCATTAGTGCATAGTGTGGAAAACGTTTCAAAAGTATAATATTAATCTTAGCCAGCATACAGCCATTATTGTATGCCTACTATAGCTACCATGTTCAATAGCAGGTTACCGCCACATTCCATGGCAGGTTATACAACCAAAACCGTACAGGGCGTGTATTGTTCCTTTGGATTTCCAACAAATGGTCAGGCTAAGGAACTTTCTATGCCACATGGGTATGCCTTTGGAGGGCCACCCCGAGAACTTAACCAGCTCTCTTTCAAAACAAGGCCGAGTTACCTCACGCTATAATTACGGCTGGAACAAGGCATCTACCACGAGTATGCCATCCCCGGTCGTTACCGGCCTTTATCCGAGGATCCCCAACCACAAAGCGACAACCATAAAGCACAAATTTTCAGTAACAACATAGGTTAAATATCTGAGCTCCATACCATGATACCACCCTTTTCCAGAAGGAAACGGACATACCTTAAGGGCGCTACCCCCAAATTGTCTTGCTACATCCTTTCTATTTTTACCATTTTCGGGTTATGAGGTCTGACGAGGTCTCGTCCACAAAGCTATGCTTTACACAAAAGCCATGCTTCGATCAACAAATAATCGTAGCACTTCGTATTCCACGTTACCAAATTGGGAATGTATCACTAGCAACCATCAACTACATAACCTCTGAGCTCGTACATCTTAGTGAAGGGTGTTAAGCTAAGAGAATAAATTCTCCGCCACCAACATAAATGTATTTGATATAAACCAGCTTTACATCTCAAAGTGTAACGTCGGACATACATCCATACAAGTCCGTTCCAAGTTCGAACGAAACCGAAGGCACTTCAAATAAGCCCTTACAATCCGGATATTCACTAATCACGTCCGGGATCCCCATCACAAAGGGTGGTCAAATCTTTATACCGGGGCCATTCGGTGCAGAGATGTTCGACAGGTAATCCTTTTGTTTTTGAAAATACTCTGTCTTCAACACCATCTTCAAATGCAATCTCATTTCGTCGTGTCATTATTTGAAATGGGTTTTAAGACACAAAGTCCTCTCCCGGCTAATCCGAATAATGAGCGCTTATTTTAAAAATAAGTGTTACATTTAGATTTCAAATAAATCACAACAAATTTCCACTTTGATCTTTTTAAATAAAAATCCATCACAAAGGTTCGTTGTGGTTTTTGAATATCCATTTGGAATCCGACCCACGGTCGCATCGAAATTCAAAAACCAATATGATAGTCGGTTATTTAACTATCAAAAAATATTCACAACAATCACCAAATTTAAATAAGTTTCCCTATATTATTTATTTTCAAAATATCTTCGAGATATAATTTCTAACAATTCAACACTTTTTAAAATGAATTTCAATTCACTTTCCTCACGCAGAATAATTTTCCAAATATTCATTCATTTCCACTGAAAATTTGCCGAGTCCAAATACTTTTAAAAATAATTTAAATTACTTATCCAATCATATATACTTGGAAATATTTAAAATAAAACTATTTTAAAACACTTTATTTTAAAGCATTAGTTATGAAATTTTATACCCATTTCCTACATAAATCTTAAGCCCAAAATAATTTTAAAATAAAATTATTAGATAGAGTATAATTATTTAAATAACCATTTTCTAAATCAAATATCAATTTAAAATCTTTAAATAATCACTTCTATAATTAATTAAATAAATCTTTACTCTGAAGATTTTCAAAATAACTTGAGAAAATAATTTCTCCAAAACATTCTTTCAAAACCAACACTAGAACTTTTAATTTATATTTGAAAGCTACTTTAAAATCATACTCAGCTTTCCAGGGAAAAATACACTTTCCATTTTAAAAATGGTCCATTCAAATCAATTAATAAATCCTTCTCGATTTATTTCAAATTTATATTCCAAATCCGCAAATTTCTTTCCACACCTTTAAAAATAAACCAATATTTATTTTCAAAACAAATTTTCCTTTCCTTTATAGATTCCATTGTGAATTTACATTTTCAAATATGCACTGATATACGATTATCAAATCGATTTCCAAACATTTACTTTCAATCACCAAATCAAATTCCAAATTGATTTCTAAATTTATTTCAGACACCAAATCAAATTCCAAATTGATTTCCCAAAGATTCATTTTCAAACGCCAAATCAATTTTCAAATTGCTTTCCCAAAGATTTATTTTTAAACACCAAATCAATTTCCAAACTGATTTCTAAAATTTGTTTCGTTTTAAAATAAATTCCTTTATTTTTCCCAAACTATTAAAAATCCGAATTTTAAATAAATTCTTCAACTATTAAACGATATTACTTAAAATCCTTTTATTAAAATCTTTTTCCATATTTTGGAATTTATTCAATTAGATTTCAAAAATAAAAGTATATCCTTTTAATTCTTCTTTTTTTGAATTTATCCAATTCTCTAAAATGAATTTACTTGAAATTTTCTACTTTAATTTCCAAAAATCCAATTTTATATTTCTGGTATCCTACGATGCCAAAAATATATTTGGCTAAACCATAGCCTTCAACGATTTCAATCACAAATATAATCATGCACAGATTATAAATAAATCAACACACAATATATGAAACAAATTTAAATATTTGAGGAATCCAGTTGGATCCCTCTAACCTGCTTCCCTGCATCCACAAATGTTAGCACAACAACTAAATACCAATTCCACTTCGAGGTGGAATATCGCGGTATATGGGATTATATATAATATCATCCGCTATTATGCGGCGTACATGGTCTCATCCACTATATAATGCGGGAAATATATCACTCCATACACACACACACACACACACACTATATATACTACCATCCAATAGATAAATTATCACATTCATCCAAGCACATCCAGAATTTAAATTTAACTATTTAAATTCAATAACAAATCAAGTGAATGAGAAGATCTCACCTTTTATTTGCAATCCATTCCAACTCATTTCCTTTCCGGCTTGATTTCATGGTTTTGACCTTGCATAACAATTATATGATTTTATTAATATTCGAACAAATCGAACAATTTAATTTTTATTTTATAATTTGACTTAACTAATAATTAGTTTAAACTAATAATTTGATTTTAATAAATTTTCCTTTTAAAACCCTTTTTGTATCATATATAAATTAAATTAGTTTATTAAACAGATCGATCACTAATATATATTATTTAATTTTAAACTAATTTCCCTTAAAAAAACCTTTTAGTGACTAGAATAAATTAAATAGGCTAATTAAATAAATCAAATACCTTAATAAATTATTCTTAACCAATTTTCCAATAATAAATAATATTTCTTTTAGAAAAAATTATTTTCTAGTAACTAAAATAACCAAATTTATTTTACTGTAAATTTCTGATAATTCACATAATAAACATAAATTAAATTAAAGTTTTCACTAACATTAAATTAAATCGTAACTATATTGATTCCAACTAAAAATAAATTTGAACAAATTTCTTAACTTATACCAAAGTCGACATAAATTCTTAGTCACCTTGCTGTAATTATCATATATTCTTTCCAATTTTAAATAGCTTAATATTAAACTCAAAATTCCAACCTCATTATCGATGTATCATTTCTGGCCTTTCACATTGCTGCACTCGCGACAAAACAACAATGCCAACGCCGAAGCCCTAGATAACACGTGATTTCGTCGAGCTCTAGCTCGAGCCCAAAGTACTAAACCACGAACAACTCCTCTCGATCGTGACATCACCCACGATGAACGACCTGCCGTTGAAATCGTTGCCCTCCTCGTCCTCAATCACTACTCATCCTCACGCATGTTATCCCCCAGACAACGATGAACTCCATGGCGTCGCTCCTTTTCGAATTTGCTATATCCATTCACGTGCGTATGTGCTACCTTCGAGAACCCTAGCTTTGAGCATCGATTTTCTTATGGGTGCGATAAATTGAAGGGAAAGAGATAGAGCCGGGGTCCTGAATATTAATTTTTTTAAATACCGAATGAATTCGATTTGAAGCCATTTTTTTCTCTTCTGAGTTCGATATGTTTTTTTATTAAAAGAAATGCTCGGCTATCAATATTAAGGAAGAAGGAGACGCGTGCAAATATTAAGGACAAGTGTTAGATTAGGGAAACACGTGTAGAGTTTATCGTGATAAAACATTAAAATATATGTTATTTATATTCAAAATGCAAATGCAAATTTAAATCGTCTCGTTTTTCGCAATTCAAAATTTCGATCTCCAATCAAGGCATGCCGCCATGTGTTTATAATATTATACGCCTATTCCAAATGCAATGGAAAAGGTTCCGAGTCCAAATTCGATCGTATGGAGAAGATAGTTTTTTGGACCCAGTTATTAAATTAAATTTCGATATAATTTTCAGCGTGTTTGCTTATCGTACGGCCAAACGATCACTCCAAATACTATGAAAATTGAAATCCGATAATAATACACTATTACGGATCCAATGGACCTGGTTTCACCGAATTCCGAGACTATGTCTTGGAAGGCTATTTTTAAATATCGTTTCAAACATTATAAATTTCAAAACTGAACAAAACATTTTCAAATCCAATTCTAAAGCTTCCATTATCTTCAGTATTGTCAATATAAATTTTGTATGCCTTGAAAATATTTTTAACAAGCACAAAACTCAAGATTTAATATTTTACCCAATTTTCAATAATTAAATCTAATAATTTAATTGCCAAATAAATCCAGATATTTGAAATCCATGTTTAAAATAACTCCCAAATATTTAAAATCAATTAAATATTTCATTTTCAAATGTTCAAAATTTCCAGGTCATCACAAATTGGCTTTTTCCATCGAAGAAAGAATAGACAGAAGAAATTATACTTACAAGAATAAGAAACAAAAAGACTACTAGGTTTAGAACAAGACAATATATGATAACAAAGCCCGATAAGAAAAGAATAAACATCCGAATTGACTTGAAATGACAAATACAATCTAAAAAGAATGGGTCATCTCATATATCAAAATAGATGTTTTCGGTATTTTTAAACTCAATGGAACAGGTTTCAGGTCCTAATTCCATCGTATGAAGAAGTTAACTATAAATCAGTTTATTTCAAATTGATTTCAATTGAATTTAATTAAATTATCTACGCGTTTCGTGTCTGTACGATCAAACGACAAGTCCGATCGCTTTGAAACTTTAAACCTTAGAATAATTCACTGCTACGGATTTGATGAAACTGACAGTGGCAAAAATGGCTATTTTCATGTTAATTAATATTAAATTAATTAGATCACTTTTTTATTCAATATTTATAAACTAACAAATTTTCATCCTTTCTGATTACTTAGACATTTACAATACTTTAAAACAAGTTTAAATAAAATTTCAGTGTTGGCTATTACACTAATTACAGTGTTCAATTTCAACTGTAACTAAATACAATTAATTATAATTTAATTCCAATAAATTGATCCAATTTGGTTTCAATATTTTTATTCAGTCAATTATTACTCAATAAACATAGTTAATATTTGTTTATATCTTATTACACAAATATTCTACAATTATCATCTTTTACCATATTAGTTGCAGTATTCCAATAATATTGAACATTTGTTGATTTTGACATTAATTATAATTAAAAATCCCAAAACTTCATTTATCTTGGCTTCATTTTTATTATTAAATCAATTTATTATTTTGTGAGTGTAATTTACATTTCTGTACATTTTATTACATTCCTAATTTTCAGTTATTGTATGAATTCACATTAGTGTAACATTTATTTACATTTATTTGTAATTGATTAATTAAATTGGCAACAAATAACAATTGTCACCATTTATACATTTAATAACATTTGTAAGTTTATTATTTACAAAAAATGTTATAAAAACTTACACCGTAATAATTCTATCCAATTACAATTTATTACACATTATTTCATTAATTAATCAACATTTAAATCATCAATTACTCTTTTAATCCAATTATCCATTATACATACATTACTATAATTTATTTACAATCTATACCAATTATAAATCTTTAATCCTTTTAATTAATTGAATTACTTTTAAAGCAGTTATAAATTACCTTAAATTAACACTAAACACTTTAATCCAATTACATTCTTACTATTTAATCATAAAATTCTATTTCTTCCAACATTAAATCACAAAAACTTTATTAAATTAACTATTTTAATTTATCGAAAATTATGGGTCGTTACATCTGATTTGTATTTTCATTGATGTATATTCCTAATTTTCCAACTCAAAATAGTTTGAAAAAAATTTATGTTTGGGTTTACACTAAAACTCAAAAGATATTTTTTTACTTTTTTTATCATAGGTATTTGTGTGTGTATATATGGATATATATGTGTATCGTATATATGTCTATGTGGGAGAGTGAGAGAAGGATTTGTATATATTCTTATGACATGTTTTCTAAAAATACAAATAGATCTATACGATAATTTATCTTCCTCATAAAAATATACAAATTTATCAAATAACCATAGCTTTTTACCTCCTCAATAAATTTGGCCAAAGTTAGTATCAAAACATCAAGCGAAACGAAGGCTAGGAGTAGATAGTGATGTCAAGGAAAATTGAGCGACTTTCTAGATGACAAAGATATTCAGGCCAAACAAAGATGTGATCGAGGAATTTATGACTATTGATGTTCACTATTTTGTCTATAAATGGAAAATTTTGTAGCCTGTCTGTTATGATGAAGATGTAATTATGAAAATTGATATGACAGAAAGGAAGTTTGATCTTTTTCAAAAAATAAAAAAGAAGATGCGTAAGGATGTTACAAACCCTATCTTTTTAATGTTGATGCATAGCATTATCTTTACACATTATTTATAAATTTTAATTTTAATTGGGATTAAATTATATCTCACCTAAAAATAATATTGTATTTCTTTTTCTTTGTTTTGATTGCTCTCTTGAAAGGTAAATCTATCCTCCATCTCATGCTTAGTTTTGATACTCTACTTTGCTTAATTTTTTTTGAAGATAAAACTTTTCCATGAATTTAATAAAGAAATTTCTTATGAAAAAACTACACATATGGAAATACTAGATTAGTACCTCATATAATCACCTATCAACTGTTGTTAAACTTAAAGCACATAGATAACCTACATTATGACTAACATTTGAAAATTTTACAAAGAAATTTTAGATAAGTAAATATTTTCGTAATCAAATAAACCATTCTGTTTTATTCCACATGAACTAACCATTTATGCATAATTTTTTGAATAACACTTGGACTTTTTCATGATTAGATTCAAAAGTTTAATCCTAGTACAAGCATTTCTTCACAATTAGCATAGATTTCTTTTTAGTTATTCATTTTTGATTAGATATTTATGTATAGGAACTGTAGCAATCCTACTTAAACCTACTTACTTTTAATTAAAACAAGAGAAAATACGCTTATAATTTTGGATAAATTAATTATTGTAAACTATAATATATTTCAATCGTTAAGGGTAGCTCACTTGTGCTTGAATTTACTACTATAAATTTTTAAGGTTCTCATGGCAGCTATTCGATCAAATATAACAATCTCCATCACATTGCTTTGGAAATCATATCCTTAAAATACGTTTATATAACATGAGTTTCAAGAATAACAACCTATATCCTTAGCATATAGAACATACACATGTGTGTATTATATATATATATATATATATATATATGTATGTATGTATGTATGTATATACATATATATTAAAGGGAAACTTAAGTTGTTATAGTAATTTTTCTGTTAATTTACTTTGTCTGTCTTATTAATAAGATTACATATACATATAAATACAAGTTTCACATGTATGCTTATATACATTAATTCATGCATGTACACATGCATAGTTCGGTAATTTGATTGCTTTATGGCTTCTGGTTCGATGGTTGATGATGTACATCTTTTTAAGTGGAAGTAGTTTATGCTACTTTTGAACTATATAGCATTGGTGTTAAAGTTTTAATAATACAATGTGGATTTTTTTTGAGAGATTGCATATGATTAGTTTTGTAAAGTTTGGCAGTTCAATAATCTACATTTTTATTACACTTGCAAGTACACACACACGCATATACATAAATATATGTGTGTGTATGTTAAATATGTAGTTTTAAACTTTTATAACTTTTGATATATTGTTAATATGGTGTAATGACCCAGAATTTTGTTATTTGGAATTAAAATATATAATTGATCTTAAATATTTAAAAGTTAATTTTATAGATTAATAACTTGAATTTCAAATTTAACGATTTATTGGGTAATTTAATTGTTGAATTTTAATAACTGAAAATCGTTTAAATAATTTAAATCGTGTATTTTATTTGGTTAAAAATGATTTAGAAGCTTATTAAATTTTTATTTAATAAGAGTGAAGATAATAAAACTTTTAAATTTGATTCAAAAGTGATTTAATCGATTTTGAAGATAACTCATTTTAACTAACATAGGGTAGATCCTATCTGGTCCCTTAACCACAACTTAACTAATGCTCCTTATGGTCGAATCATGGTCATGCATGACTCCTCTGTTTTAGCTCTTTCCACAGTTCTATGTAATGACCAACTGATGCAGTTCCATGCCAAACTTATTGATTCCTCCAAGTCCTTTTACCTAACTATAATTTATGCTCACAACTCCTCCAACTCTAGGAAATCTCTACTTGACCTTCTTCCTGCTTTCAGGCAGGATACCCACCCCTGGCTTGTCTTTGGGGACTTCAATTGCTGCTTTTCCCTGCTTGACAAACAAGGAGGAACTCCCCTTCTTCCTAAAGATATTATCCCTCTTAACAAGGCAATTGATGACTCAAGTTTGCTTCACATACCCACCACTGGTGCAAAATTCACATGGAACAACAGGAGTCGATCTAGAGTTAGAACTTTTACCACCATTGATCACTCTTTTGCTAAACTCAAAGCCTTATCCTCTTGGCCAACTATGTCATCCTTTATCCCCTCCCTGTCCTGTCTGACCATTCTCCAATCATTTTCTCCTCGGGAAAGAAGCTGTTAAAGGAAAATAAAAGTTTCAAATTTTATAATACTTGGGGTCCATGAACCTGAGTATAATAGTATTATAAATAAAGCTTGGTCTGAACATTTTTATGGAAACCCTATGTTCATATTTTGCAGGAAACTACGAGCAACAAAGTATGCATTAAGAGATTGGGCTAAGAGCAAATTTGGTGATGGAACATTGATATCAACTATGCTGAGAAAGAAGCTCAAGGAAGCCCAAGAATTTATGATGAACAATCCAGCTAACGAAGCTGCTGTAGAATTGGAGAGAAAACATTTTGAGGACTTAAATAAAGCATTGCATACTGAAGGAAATATGAAGAGACAGAAATTGAGGCAAAAATGGGCAGCTGAAGGGGACAATAATACTGCATATTTCCATGCAGCCTTAAAAGTGAAGCATGCAAGGGAGAATATCACTTCAATTTTTGATGGTTTCGGGGTGCTGCACAGTGGACCGGCTGAAATTGATAATGCCCTTCTCAAATACTTTAGCAATTTGTTGGGAAATCGTGCTGACTTCATTCCTCAGATTGATGATCTTTCTCAACTGCAGTTACCTATTATTCAACTGAGGAAGCTATCTCCCTTGTCAATAGGGTTACTGATAAGGAAATTAAGGATACATTGTTTTCCATGAACAAACAATCGAGTGGTGGACCTGATGGTTTCAATGTCCAATTCTTCATTCACAGTTGGGATATCATTGAGAAGGATTTCTTAAGAGCTGTTCATAACTTTTTCTATAGTTTCAAAATTCTAAAGGAAGTGAACACTATTAACCTTGTTCTTATTCCAAAGGTCCATCCACCCTCTTCTGTTACATCATTTAGGCCAATCTCGTGTTGCAATGTCATGTACACGTGTATATCCAAGATTCTTGCTACAAGACTTGCTGTTGTGCTTAGCAGAATCATCTCCAAGAATCAAACTGCTTTCCTTCCTAGAAGGAGTATCCTTGATAACATCCTCATAACTCATGAATTGCTTAAGGGATATGGTCATGCTCATGCAACCCAGAATGTCATGCTGAAGCTAGACCTTATGAAGGCTTATGATAGTATTCACTGGACTTCAATTGAGAGAATCATGGCTCTCATAGGATTTCCAAAAGTATTTGTGGCCTGGATTTACAGCTGTATTTCATCCCCCAATTTCTCTATAAAATATAATGGATTCCCTTCTGGTTTGTTCAAGAGCAAGCAGGGGATTAGGCGGGGGGATCCTATATCTTCTTATCTATTTATACTAGTTATGGAAGTGTTTACTTCAATGCTGAACAAGAAATATGTTTAGAAGGATATATTGTTCCATTCAAAATGCAAGTCCCCTCAAATCACATCCCTTCTCTTTGCAGATGACATAATGATTTTTACTAAGCCTGATCAGGGTTCCATTGAACAAATATTAGGTTCTCTCCACAATTTCTATCTAATGACAGGGCTGAAATTGAATGCAACCAAATCTCATATACTCGCTTCTGGCATCTCCTCTGAAAAAACTCAGCATTTGATTGATATATCTGGCATGCAATCGATGGATAACAACATGAACTATTTGGGCCTTCCATTATGCTCTTCTAGAGTTACTACTGCTGATTGCTTGCCTTTGTACACGAAAATATGTGGCATACTTAACTGTTGGGCTAATAGATAAAGCATAATATTGGTAGTAGAAACTTCTGGACTATTTCAGTGCCCCAAAACTCAAGTTGGACATGGAGGAAATTGCTTGGCTTAAGAACTACATTTATACCATATATAAAATACTCTCTGTCTCATAACAGTACTATCAACTTCTGGAATGAACCGTGGATGTCTGAAGGATTATTGCTTGGAAAAATATTTTCCCCTCTCCAGATTGATCGGACTGGAATTAATAAGGATGCTTATGCTATGGATTATTTGAATGATGGTTTGCTTGTTTTGCCTTACACCAGTAACCAAGAAATAAATGCTGTTTGGAAAAATTATCAAAATATCAATTATCCTACTGCTCCTGAGGACATTCTACTTTGGAAAGGTAAGATACACTCTATCCCTGTTGCTTATGATCTTCTAGCTAATGGTTCTGGTAGCCCTAAGTTAGTTTGGCATAAATTATATGGACAAGCATCTCTCCTGCCAGGGAGAACTTACTGATGTGGAAGATTATAGTTAATGCTCTTCAGACCAAGAGTAAACTAATGAGTTATGGATTGAATGTTGACCCTCTTTGTGTATTCTTCAAGTTACAGTATGAATCTCTTGAGCATCTTTTCTTTGAATGCTCCGCTCTGTTAGATTTGTGGAAAAGAGTGGTAGGAAGAATAAACTCAAACCATGATCATGGGCTGTCTACTGTGGAGTGGGATCTGATATGTAAGTCTACCAAGTCGAAGAAGTATGATAGAAATGTATACTTCTTTTACATAAAAAAATACTTGAAAATGGTATGGGATGAAAGAAATCTATGATGTTTTGAAAATAAGAGCAGAAGTATGGATCAGCTATGGGAGTATCTAAAGCATGTTATCATATCAGGTATGAGGGAAAGTCAGTATGACTTCAATTGTCATCTGAATGATCTGTAGCTTTAGCCTTTGTTTATGTGTTTTTTTTCTTTCTTCTCCTACTTCTTGTCTTGTATCTTTGTGTGTTTGTTTTCTTTTCATGCCTTTATGTGGTTTTGCAGTGTTTTATTTTCAGTTTTATTGGTGATAATGAGCATGTTCATTATCATTTCTCTTTTTATATTATCAATAATCTGGTAGGGGACCAGATAACCCCGCTTGCCTTGCAAAAAAAAAAAGCCTTTCGAGGCACAGTCTCGGATTTCGACGAAACCAGTGTCATTGGATTCATAATAATGAATTATATTACGCCGTCAAATTTCATAATGAAGATGCACCATTTGGTCGTATGGGTTAAAAGCGCATTGAAATTAATATTTAATATTTTAATTGGGTTCAAAAATCTATCTTCTCCATACGATCAAATTAGATCCTGAAACAAGTTCAATTATGTTCGAAATAGGATTATAACATTAATAACGCCCAGTGGCATGCCTCGATTGGAGTCCATAACTATAGCTATATATTTTTGAATTAAATTATATATTTCCATTCGGTTTAACATCAGTCGTTTTCCTTCATATCTCAGCCACTTTCTTTCTCATCAGCCACCCTACCCTACCCTGCTCAAGCCACTCTACACGCAAAATTTAATTTTGCTTTCCCCCTTTTATTTAAAATGAGCTTAATAGTGATGAAAAAAAGACCTCAAAAATTTATTTCTCAACTTCTACTCAATTAAAAAATATAAAACTTGCTTTAAAAATCGTGATTTGTTGAGAGCTTCATTCTAGTATAGGTTTAGTGTTGTTCGATCGTGTTTGGGCAGTGGCCGTTAAGGGAGGCAGAGCTAGGGTTAGGAAATCCGGAGGTTTGGGTCGATGAGGAGGCGAACGGAGAGTAGATTAGAGTCTGGTGATGGAAGTAGAGATGTCGGCTGAAGTTTAGGCATGCTCGGTGGTCATTTAGGTTGAGCGACCTGATGACGTGTTTAGGAAACGAGGGTGCAGGTTGAGTTTCGCGTGGGGTGACTGGAGTTTGGGGGATGGTGTGTAATTGAGGGAGGAAGCGAAGGCGAGCTTACGGGTGGTCTCAGATCGTTGAATGGTGAAGTCGTTTGCTCATGCATATGTACGTGGACGTGTTTGCATTCACTAGAGAAGAAAGAAAAGGGGTAGAAGAAGGAGAAGCGGGTCTGGGTTGTTGGGCCTTGGCCCGATTGCATTTGGGGTGAGGTTTATAAATTTATTTAGTTATTTCAAATAGTTAATTAAGGTAGTTAACTTGAAAATCAATAACTCCTCAATACGAAACCCAATTAATCGTGGATTTTTGTGTTAAGATCGTATTGACATGAAAAACAATATGGAATTTGATTGGTTAAGATTTAAGCTTGTAGAATTTTAAGCTAAACTCGAACGTCGTTCAAGTTCAAATGGAACCAGAATGTTTCGGCAATGACTGAAAATTTCGGTAAGTAAACCTCACTTATTTTGGATAACAGGTTTTATTTTAAGTAGTTAAAATTATTTATTGGATGATTAGATGGATTAATAAATTATTATCAATTGGATGTTATATTATATATAGTAGTATATATATTAATATTTAGGTGAATTCCCGCCGATTGGAGCGGATGGCCCTTTTTATTGCGATATCCTGCATCGGAGCGGGATTATTATTTTATGTTATATAACATCTGTGGTTGCAGAGAAACAAGTTGGAGGGATCCAACTGGATTCCTCAAAATTTTTGATTTAATTTCCATATATAGTGATATATGTTGTGTTTAAATAATCTGTGATGGATTATGATATGATTTGATTTATTCATTATTTTGGTAGCATTGGCCTTAATTTTTATATTATAAATACCATAAATAATATTTTTGGGCGATTTCAGAAATGAAAATATTTATATGGAAATTTAGGATTTACTTAAAAAGGAATTTATTTGGATAAAATAAATGAATTTGACTTTTGATATTTATTTAGCTATTTCATAAAATGGTTTCAAAGAGAGAATTTAATTTGGGTATTTTTAAAACCATGGATTTTTAATTGGGATTTCTGAAAATATGAAATGGAAGTCAAAATCGAAATTTAAATGGTTCTGGAATATGGTTCAGATTTATTAAGAAATAGATTTATAAATAAAATTTTAAATAGGAACCAATTTATAAATGGAGTTGTTTAATATGAATATGTTATTAACAAAGAAATGAGAGTTGAGTTTATAAACTTATAAACGATGTTTATGAATAAGTGGAATGATTATCATTTGATAAATTGGAAATATAAATTATAGTAGGAATTTAAAATGAGATATGGAAATCGGTTTAAAAAGATATAGTAAATTCTATTTTGGAACTTGGGAATAGTTATGAAATTGGAAATGTAAACCGACTTATGATAAATTAAGAGAGATTTATAAGTATAAAAACGGGTATATTGAATTCTAAAAATGGGTTTTAGAAGAAGTTAAGGTTGTTTTAGTAAAGAATTTTTTATTAGATTAAACTAAAAAAACTATGAATTAGATTAAAATATTTAAGAAAGTTAGTTATTTAAATACTTAAATTTTGTTGAAATGAATTCTAAGTGTATAAACAAGCTTTTACAAATCGATTAGATTTTTTTTAAATGAATTGGAATTAGTTATTGATGTTTAGTTTAAAAGTACTTTGCTATTTAAATAATCAATTAACCATTTTTTTTAAATTTATTTTTATCCATAAATATCTAGTTTAAAAGTAAGTGATTAAAATTTATTTATCAATGCTCTCGAGATTTGTTAACACGATTTAATTTAATTGATGTGATTTTATAAGTAAAAATGTTATAATGGAATTCGAGAACTTGAGAAACTTGAGAAAAGAAAATTTCCAAATTGTTTAGATATGGGAACTTCGAAAATAAATCTGAATTCATTAAAGAAGTTATAATTGTTAGTTGGATTATAAATAAGTATAATCGATAATTTTTGGGAAATTGTAAAGGGAATTAATTAAAATTCCGAAGATTTATGAGATAAGTATGAAATATTTCCTAAGTATGGATATTAGAAATATTTTGGGAAAAAGACCAATAGTATTTTCCAAAGTATTGAAATTAAAGGTTTTGGAGATATTTCGATGATGAAATGATTTATATAGAAATATGTTTCTAAGTAATTATTTGTAAGTTGGATTTAAAAATATTTCTAAGTGTTGATATGGGTTGAAATATCTTGTTATGGATTTAAGTATTCAAAATCGTTTTCGTATATTGAAATATTGGAAGAAATTTGAATATATATATATATATATATATATCTTTGTAAAAATATTTTAAAAAATGTTTGGAAGATTTATAATATAGGCCTAGTGACTGCTTATGGATGTTATTTGATAGTTAAATAACCGACTATCAAATTTGGCCAAATTCATCGATCATTTCGAAGAGATCGAGATCAGATTTAATTATCCTAAAACCACTTCGATTCGATTTGAGCGTTGCGAATTCTGATAAAGTAAAGATAATAAAGATGGTGATTTTGGAGATTCGATTTGTTCAGACCCAGAACAACTTGTATGGATAAATGCTATCATTGCATTGTTGCATAGAGGAGACTGGAGTTTAGGGAATGGTGTGCAATTGTGGGAGGAAGGGAAGACGAGCTCGTGGGTGGTCCCAGATCGTTGAATGGTAGAGTGGTTTGCTCGTGCATATGCACATGCACGTGTGTGCATTCACCGAAGAAGAAAGAAAAGGGGTAAAAGAAGGAGGAGCGGGTCTGGGTTGTTAGGCGTTGGCCCGGTTGCATTTAGGGTGAGGTTTATAAATTTATTTAGTTATTTTAAATAGTTAATTAAGGTAGTTAACTTGATAATAAAAAACTCCTCAATACGAAACCCAATTAACCATGGATTTTGCGTTAGGATCGTATTGACGTGAATAATAATATGGAATTAGGTTGGTTAAGGTTTGAGCTTGTAGAATTTTAAGCAAAACTCGAACGTCGTCCAAGTTCAAATGGAACCAGAACATTTCGGTGAGTAGTCTCACTCATTTTGGTTAATTGGTTTTATTTTAAATAGTTAAAATTATTTATTGGATGATTAGATGGATTGATATATTTTTATCAGTTCGATGTTATATTATATATAGTAGTATATGTATTAGTAGGTAGGTAAATTCCCGCCGATTGGAGCGGATGTTATATTTCCTAAGTATAGATATTAGAAACGATTTTGGAAAAAGACTTATAATATTTTCTTAACTATTGAAATAAAAGGTTTTGGAGATACTTTGGCGAAGAAATGATTTATATAGAAATATGTTTCTAGGTAATTATTTGTAAATTGGATTTGAAAATATTTCTAAGTGTTGATATAGGTTGAAATATCCTGTTATGAATTTAAGTATTTGAAATCGCTTTCGAATATTGAAATATTGGAAGAAATTTGAATATATATGTATATATATATATATATATGTTTGTAAAAGTATACAAAAATGTTTGGAAGATTTACAATATGGGCCTAGTGACTACTAATGGATGTTGTTTGATAGTTAAATAACCGACTATCAAATTTGGCCAAATTCATTGATAATGTCGAAGAGATCGGGATCGGATTTAATTATCCGAAAACCACTTCGATCCGATTTGAGCGTTGGAAATTGCGATATCTTGAAGATAATGAAGATGATGATTTTGGAGATTCGGTTTGTTTAGACCCAGAAAAACTTGTATGGATGAATGCTATCATTACATTGTTTCCTATAAGGTAATGTTAGCATTCCAAGTGGGAGTGATATTCAAAAAGATAAGCGTAGCCTCAAGCCTTATCAATTGAGAATGGCTGAAATCGGGGGAGATGAAATAAGGCTAAGTGGGTCGCACCCATTAGGGTATGTTATCACCTTTCTAGATTAACCTAATCTACATATATATGGATTGGTTCTGCATGAGATTTCAAAAGGGTTGCAAAGAAGCAGAGTGATGACAAATTCAGTATTATCCAGTAAGGGGTAGGTCGATCTTGTGTTCGCAGGGATCTATAGGTTCGATCTTGGTACATTTTCTAGATGTGCACTGTGATAGCTGGTACCCCCGTGCCTAGTCATTGTATGGAATCCATTCTTTAATAAGCATCGTACGGTTTTGATTATGTCCAACTATGTTGAAATGTGAGATGCAAATATTTTAGCTATTTTAATAAGTATTTGTACTAGACACTATTATAATGTCACAAGATTTTTATATAAAAGTGATTTGTCTATCGTAAGGTAAAAACCTGTCGTATTTATGTGTGACGTGGTCTTACGAGATACCTTTGTTTTTTTCAGAAGGATTTTTGAAAATAATTAAATTCAAATTGAGTGTGTTTTCTCATGCTAGTTTTCCAGATTGACTTGGGTGTTATTTCATTATAGTGCTTAGGTCAGACCGAGTATATTACAGATTAGTTTGGATGCTTGGAGCTTTAAGAGACGAGTTGGAGGCCTAAAGATGTCTTCACGTAGATGGTCATAATTTCTGCTGTATTCATTGATGTATTATCAGCAATTGTGAGGACAGACTATTATAACTGTCCAGGTTGAAACAAGTTAGTATACTTTGATTGATGCTTGCATATACATATATTATAGTTTTATTTTTGTGTAAAGATTTATGGTATATTATAGATTATACGATCCGCTGTGAGATTCTATGTTGTTTAGATTTCTTCTTATCTTCTTCCTTTTTTCTTTTTCCCCTAACAATTGAGTTTTTTGGGCATTTAATGACTTGGCATATGATACATTGGACGTATCAGTGCCGATTTTCGAGGGTCGAAAATCATGTTCGTTACATAGAGTTACTGCTATTTCACAAATTTCATACCAATTACATAAAATATGCTATCATCATTCACGCACTACATCAAATTTAATTCCAACAGTCAGTTTTTAATCTTTACAAATAAAATTGCCTCGAAGAAACCCTCTAATTGGAAAGATAAAATACCGATGCATTTAAGAAAACTAAAAGCATGTCATTGTTTCCTTTTAGATCTAACTTTGTTATTGGATGTTTTGATACGCTAAGATTTTGATCAATGACAATGTGCTTCAACAAAATGGAAGAGCTATGTGCAAAGCTAAAGAAAGAACGATGAAGACCAAGGATAAACATAAGTATGATTTTTATAGGTCTTAGTTTTGATTTATTGTTAAAATCTATCCTCAAGAGGCTTGCACAAACACTAGAACACATTTTATAAATTTCATTTTTTAATAAACATTCACTGTGCACAATTTAATAGTTCAGTCGACTGAACAGGGATGACCAGTCGATTGAACCTGTTACACATATACAAACATGTACAGTTTCGGTACTGAAACACCCTGTTCAGTCGACTGAATTTGTTCTTGAAAATTTTACTTCATATTTTCAGTTGACTGAATTCTCTGTTCAGTCGACTGAATTTGAACTTGTGAATTTTCTCTGAATGGACACCTTCTTCCTTCCAAGAGTTGCAACCATTCACCAATGGAAATGGAAGCATCTCTTGTCTGCAACCTTAGCCAACAGATGCACCTCTTCTACAAGTACAAATACATAATTCTAACATCTTCAATTCATCGAATTCTCTTGCTTTAATCTTACTATCTACTTGAACATATTATCTAGATATTCTCAAAGCAATCACAAATCTATTGCTTGAATCACTGCTTTGTTTTTAACTTTCTTTTGATTCATAGCAATTCACATTTCCTAAATGTTCACAAACACATTGCATATTCTCGAGGATAAGATTATAGGAATATTGTACTAAATTAGACTCATTAGTGTTGATAAGAACACAACAAGTCGAATACTATTTTTTAGTAATTGAGTTGAAGTCCTCTTCGGTAGTTGAGGCAAGAAATCCCATTCGGTTGTTCGCGTAAGTTGTAAACCTATTCCTACGGGTTAAGTGAGGGTGTGTGTTAGTGGAATTCCTAAGTGAAGCTTAGGGACTGGACGTAGGACTAGAGGTCCGAACTAGTATAAAATCCTGGTGACTACCTTACTTTTACTTACTTTATCTACCTAGACTATTTCGTTGTTCCATATTACACGATCCTACCGCATAGCCTCTTTCAATTGGTATCAGAGCCAGGCCGTCCTATAACCATAACATCGTTATTAGACATATTGATAATATGGAAAATAACGCAAGTACAAGCACAACATCTGCCTATAGTTCTACATTTGCGGAAGGGCAATCTACCCAAAGACCTCCTCTATTCAATGGACTAAACTATAACTATTGGGGTACAAGGATGAGGATTTATATGCAAGCAACAAGTTTCGAAGCCTGGAATGCTACTCAAGCAGAGTTCGTTGTATCCACAACCGAGTATCCTACATGGACACAAATTCAAAAGAATGAAGCTAGTGCAAATGCCAAAGCTATGAATATGCTATTTTGCGCCCTGGATAGAAACGAATTCAACCATGTTAGCATATGTACTACTGCATATCAAATTTGGAAAACACTTAAAGTCATACATGAAGGCACAAACAAGGTTAAACAAACAAAGATATCCATGCCGAAGAATCAATTCCAAAACTTTAGAATGCGAAAAAATGAATCCATCAATGACATGTACTCAAGATTTCAAGACATTCATCATGCTTTAATCGGACTAGGAGAAAAACACACGGATTTTGACATTGTGTCTAAAGTTCTAAATTCACTCACTGATGAATGGGAGAGAAAAGTACTGGCAATCGAGGAACAAAATGATCTATCTACAATGAAACCAGAGGAATTGATTGGAAATCTTATGTCGTATGAAGTAAATATGCAAGCTAAGAAAGATCAAGCTCAAAAAAGAAAGAATGTAGCTTTTCATGCAGAAAAGGAAGAATCAGAGTCTGAAGATGAGGATTTAGCATTTAAAGCCAAAAATTTCAAGAAATTCTTAAGATATAGAAAAGGAAATAAAAACGGATTCAATAGAATTTCTTGAACAAACCTACATCCTCGAATATAGAATGTTTCAACTGTCACAAGAAAGGTCACATGCACAAGGATTGCCCAGAGCAAAAGAAGGAGAATCAAAAAGCTCTCAACAACAAAAACAAGAGAGAGAAATTCAAAAAGAAGGCATTCTCTGTAACATGGGATGATTCGGATTCATCTTCATCCGAAAGTGAAAATGATAGCGACAATGAACAGGCAAATGTATGCTTCATGGCTCAAGATCTAAAGTAAGTATTATAACTTTTGAACACAATAAAAACTCTTAAAAAGAAACTCAAAGAAACTCGTGAAAATCAAAACAAAGCTGAATTTGAAAGGGATATGTCAAAAGATGAAAAGAAAATTTTAGAAGAAGAACTTGAAAAAGTTCAAGAATCTCATTCAAATTCGAAAACTCAGTTATCACTTTTAAGTCAAGAAATTGAAACTCAAAAGACAAAGAATGATATAATTGTTTCTGAAAATCATGAGTTAAAAACTAAGATAAGACAAATTGAGTTAGAAAATAATAGTCTTCAAGCTAGATTAGATAAAATCACTAAAAATGTTTCTAACTTTAACAAAGGAAGAGAAAATTTATCGAAGATTTTAGAAAATTCTTAATCCTCTTCAAATAAACATGGATTAGGATATAAAGAGAAGTCAAAAATTCCTAAAAAGAAAAATACAAATTTTAAGAGGAATATTGATTCAAAACAATAAATGTTATTAAGAGAATCTATTAAAACAAAAGTAGAAACCAAGATAGTCAAAATTTGGGTTCCAAAGACTAACAATATTTTAATTAGGAATAAATATGTTAAAACATTTATGAATAGTGTTCATTATAATAAAAACTATATTTATAAAAAGGATACTAAACCAAATTGGGTTTGGCTTCCTAAGCTCTAATTTTTTAGGACCCTATTAAAAGGTGGGTACCAATAATTTTGTATTTAATTTCAGGTCCCACTTAAAAAGAAGAAATGGATACTAGACAGTGGTGGCTCAAAACACATGACCGAAGACAAAGATATGCTTACAAACATCACATACTTTGATGGTGGCTCGGTTACCTTCGGAGACAATTCAAAAGGCTATATCATTGGCAAAGGAGATGTGAGCAATTACGGTACATCAAATTTACCTTTTATAACAAATGTTTCATTAGTTGAAAATCTAAAGCATAATCTACTTAGCATAAGTCAACTTTGTGACAAAGGCTTTAAAATAACTTTTTCGGAAAATAAATGTAGTATTTTTTATCAAAAACAAAATCTTGTTTTTGAAGGAAATAGAGGTAGGAATATTTACGTTCTAAATATGAATATTAATCATAATACAAGTATGTGTTTACTAGCCAAAGATAATGATCCTTGGTTATGGCACAAAAGATTCTGTCATATAAATTTTAAAACTATTAGAAAACTTTCCAAAAATGAATTAGTAAGAGATTTACCCAAAATAAACTTTAAAATAAAAAAATCTTTGTGATGATTGTCAAAAAGGAAAATTAACGAAATCATCTTTCAAATCTAAGAAAAATATTTCGACTTTACAACCATTAGAATTACTACATATGGATTTATTTGGACCAACACAAGTTCAATCCCTTAATCATAATCGGTACGTGTTTGTGATAGTTGATGATTTCTCAAGATATACATGGACTATTTTTATGAAAAATAGAAGTGATATTTTTGAGCATTTTAAAACATTTGTCAAAAGAATTCAAAACACTAAAGATTTGAAGATTAAAAATATACGAAGTGATCATGGAGGCGAATTCGAAAATGAAGCTTTTGAAACTTTCTGTAAAAAGAAAGGAATAAATCATAATTTTTCATTTCCTATAACTCCTCAACAAAATGGAGTTGTAGAAAGAAAGAATATAACATTACAAGAATGCGATAGGACATTATTAAATGGAAGTTTTCTACCAAAACATTTTTGGGCAGAAGTCGTAGCTACTGCATGCCATGTATTAAATAGAATATCAATTAGACCGTTAACTAAAAATACTTCATATGAACTATTCAATAACAAAAAGCCAAATGTATCTTATTTCAATATATTTGGATCAAAATGTTTTATTTTAAATACAAAAGATCAACTAAGTAAATTTGATACAAAAGCCGACGAAGGAATTTTTGTACGATATTCAGAACGAAGTAAGGCATATCGAGTATTTAATAAACCAAAAAACATAATCGAAGAAACCTTAAATGTATCTTTTGATGAGAATTTCAACAAAGAATTAAGTATAAAAGATGATGAAGAATTTATAAATATAGAAAATACAAATCTTGAAAATTGTAATGATGAACTAAGATCGTCACCAAGAATATTACGAGATCACCCTACTCAAAACATAATAGGTGAAATCAATTCTCAAGTTAAGACAAGAAATCAATTAAATCAAATGGGACATGTAGCTTTCATTTCTACAATAGAACCTAAAAATCCTAAAGTAGCATCAATAGACGATTACTGGATTATTGCAATGCAAGAAGAATTAAATCAATTTGAACGTAACGATGTTTGGGAATTAGTTCCCCGTCCGAATAATCAATCTGTTATAGGAACAAAATGGGTTTACAAAAATAAAATAAATGAACAAGGTAATATAACTAGGAATAAAGCTAGACTAGTAGCACAAGGATATAATCAAGAAGAAGGTATTGATTTTGAAGAAACTTTTGCTCCCGTTGCAAGACTTGAAGCAATACGTATTCTATTAGCTTTTGCATGTTTTCACAATTTTAAACTTTATTAAATGGATGTTAAAAGTGCATTTTTAAATGGTTTTATAAAAGAAAATGTATACGTAGAACAACCTCCTTTATTTATACATGAAAAATATCCAGATCATGTATATAATTAAAGAAAGCACTATATGGTCTTAAACAAGCACCTCGTGCTTGGTATGAAAGACTTAAAAGTTGCTTACTAAATTCGGGATTTCAAATTGAAAAAGTTGATCAAACGCTTTTTATTAAAAATACCACTAAAGATATTTTAATAATTCAAGTATACGTAGATGATATTATATTTGGTTCGACAAATGAAAATTTATGTAAAGAATTTTCAAATATAATGACCAAGGAGTTCGAAATGTCTCATATGGGAGAATTATCATATTTTCTCGGACTTCAAATTAAACAATTAACAAATGGAATTTTCATAAACCAAGAAAAATATTGTGCTAATCTAATTAAACGCTTCGGAATGGAGAACACTTCTGCCAAAACTACTCCTATGAGTACCACTACTTATCTCGATCGAGATGAAAATGGCAAAAGTATAGATCAAAAATTATTTAGAAGTATGATAGGTTCCTTACTTTACTTAACCGCTAGTAGACCAGACATAATGATGAGTGCATGTTTATGTGCACGTTTTCAATCTAATCCTAAAGAATCACATTTAAGAGCGGTAAAATGAATTATGCGATATCTTAATGATACTAAAGATTTTGGTCTTTTCTATCCAAAAGAGTGTCCATTTGAGTTAGTATCATTCAGTGATGCTGATTTTGGTGGATCTCGAACAGATAGAAAAAGTACAAGTGGTATGTGCCATTTCATCAGAAAATCACTTGTATCTTGGTTTAGTAAGAAACAAAATTGTGTTTCACTTTCCACGTGTGAAGCGGAATATATATCAGCCGCCTTATCATGTACTCAAGTTATCTACATGTAACAAACACTTAAGGATTTTAATATAAATTTAACTAACTCTACAATATATTGTGACAATACAAGTACAATAAATTTATCTAAAAATCCGGTTAATCACTCTCGTACAAAACATATAGATATTCGTCACCATTTTCTACGTGACAATATCGAAAAAGGAATCATAAATTTAGAACATATTTCTATCGAAAATCAAATTGCCGATATATTTACTAAACCTTTATTAGAAAACTCCTTTATAAAATTATGACGAGAATTAGGAATAATCTCTTTTAAAGAGATTTTATAGAGAAAGTTATCAAAAAATTTTTTTTATTCAGTCGACTAAATCTATATGTTCAGTCGACTGAATGAAGAAAACTATGACTTTCAATTTATATTTTCAAAATAATGATACATTATGAATAATAATATAAGGATTATCTCTAATCCATACATTTCTAACTGATTTATTTTAACCATTAAATCTTTGTTTGGTTAAAAAACTTTGATAAATTATCACCACAATATTTTTAGAATATTCATCCTATAAATACACGTTTAACTTATTTTCATTTTCACAACTCATTTTCACTTACAAAAGATTGTAAAGTTGGTATAAAAATGTCCTCAAACAACTCATACTCCCCAATCAACATCACCTCTTCGGTCGATAACTCACCAACATCACCAAAACTTCCTACTCCAACACTAAAGCATGAGTCAGTCTATAAATGGGATAACTATCGAACTGGACACACACCGGAATCGAAGAAGACTAAACGTGGTCTTTTTATCTCACCAGATATGAAAAGAAAGATTGATGAGATTCTTCACTTTCAACAACAACAAATAGATCTTCAATGAGAATTATATTTCGAACAAAAAGTAACTGCTAGACGATTAAGCTTCCTAGAGAAAATCGGTTTATGTTTTTGTGGCTCAAAGAAAAACGAAGTGACTGAGCCTCTACCTCGACCAATTAGTTCGTATGATCCATCTTCGTCATACCGTACACCAGCCGATCCCGTGAATCCTTGGATGTCGCCAAAGACTCCTCAGTATAGTCCAAATTCATGGGATATAAACTATATGGAGAATGAAGGATGCAAAAAGAAAAATAGTCCATCTCTAAAGAAATGATTATTTCGGTGGCCAAATCATGTTGTCATATTGTATTATGTCTATACTATTGTAATCGTTTATTGAATTTTTTTTTTAAATTTAGAATTTCAAAAACTCAAGGTTCATTCGACTGAACCTTACTGCTCAGTCGACTAAAAGCTAGGCAGAAAACAAATTAGTTCAGTCGATTGAAAACTCTGTTCAGTCGACTGAATTTAACACAGAAAATTTCGGCCAAAGTTTCAGTCGACCGAATAGACTTTTTCAGTCGACTGAACGCCAATTCTCAGGTAACTTTTCCCCTTTTATCAACCAGTTTTTACCCTTTTACCTTCACTTTTTACCTTCCAAAAGTTCTCTCTTCCCCATTGTTTTCCAAAACCCTAGCCCCCAATTCACAAATTACTCTCAAATCTCACGACAAATGGCCCCAAAAGATCAAGAGCTTCTTCTTCTTCATCCTCCGAGCCAATTGATGCTCAAATTGCACAATGGCTCTATGATAGCGCAGCTGTAACACGGTGGAATAAAATGAAGAATTCTCACATTTTCGAGCACTCCTTCGTTGATTTTCAAAGCCTTCAGACATACAACATTCAAGCATTAACGGATCGGGCAGGTTTAACTTCTCTTTTGGATTTGAGAAGAAACGACCATGCAATAAACCATATCATGCTCAAATTATTTTATGCAAATCTTAATCTTGGACACCAAACTCCAAGAAATCCAAATGATAGTGTTTGGAGTATGGTGTGTGGGAAGAAAGTTTGGTTCTCCTTAGATCGAATGGCACACATCTTAGGATCACCTAACGTAGGGAGAAAGCTTGATGAGGTAGAATTCAATCCACAAATTCGAGATAACATAAATCATCAATTTATGGATGATAATGTTAACATTCGAGATTTTAAGTCCACTTCCCTACGACGTAGAGCTAGAACCCTTCACAAAGCTCTTATGAGAACAATTACTCCATGAACCCGTTCATATGAACTTGTCTACCCAATCAATTATCGAGCTCTATACGATATTTGGGTAAATATTCAAGTCAATTGGCTCCAACTAATCCTTGATGAGTTTCTCACATTTAATAATAGCAAAATGCGAACTATATATTTTGGAATATATCATGAGACTTCTCCTCAATGTTGATACGCCATTACCCGAGTCCGAAAATACAATGGTCCATCAAATTAACCTACGGACAATAAGCCTAATGCAACTCCCGGATAGACCTCCTCGCATTATATCTCTTGCCGAATGGGAAGCTAGGCATCAAGAACAACAACAACCTCCACAAGCGCAACAATCTCCACAAGCTCCACATGAAGAACCTTTCGACCGAGAAGATGAAATTCGTATCACTGAGCCAAGTTTTACTACCAATCAATCTTAGGAATTTTATCAAGAAATCAACAAATTCTTGATAATCGCCTCAAGAAGGTAGATCACAAACTTGATAAAATTAAAGGATTCTTAAACAAATTATGGGATTCCATCTCATGCTCAACTTCCACTACTGCTTCAACATCACGCGGTAAGCGTCCTACACCTACTTTCACATGGACATCGTCCGAAGAGCATACAAGCAGCAGCACGAGTGGCACTAGTGGTGGTCAAGGAGGAAGTTATAGACCTCCCACAGGTGGACCCGTTATCCGCGAACCAAAGGGAGGGAGAGAAGCCTCATATGATTGGGACAAAGATGAATAAACTCTTTTGTGCCTTTTTATTATATTAAAACACTAATCACAAGGCTTGTATAAATAGCCTTTTATGTTTCTTTCATGCTACATTTTATTTTTATTCATTCATGCGACATTCTATATTTTATTTCTCATGCTACATTTTTATGCTATATTCTATGCTACATTCTAAGACGATAGACATGCATATCGGTGATTGTTTTGACAATATACTTCTGTGATTATTACTTCCTTTTTGTCGATGACAAAGGGGGAGAAATCTGTGTAATTAACCATGTTTTTATAGAAAAGATAGTGCATATATTCAAGGGGCAGAAATAATCTATACACACATGAGTATTGTCATCAATCAAAAAGGGGGAGAATGTTGATACTCTAAGATTTTGATCAATGATAATGTGCTTCAACAAAAAGGAAGAGATATGTGCAAAGCTAAAGAAAGAACGATGAAGACCAAGGATAAACATAAGTATGATTTTTATAAGTCTTAGTTTAGATTTTTTGTTAAAATCTATCCTCAAGAGGCTTGCACAAACACTAGAACACATCTTATAAATTTCATTTTTTAATAAACATTCACTGTGCACAATTTAATAATTCAGTCGACTGAACAGGGATGACCAGTCGACTGAACCTGTTACACATATACAAACATGTACAGTTTCAGTCGACTGAAACACCCTGCTCATTCGACTGAATTTGTTCCTGAAAATTTTACTTCATATTTTCAGTTGACTGAATTCTCTGTTCAGTCAATTGAATTTGAACATGTGAATTTTCTCTGAATGGACACCTTCTTCCTCCCAAGAGTTGCAACCATTCACCAATGGAAATGGAAGCATCTCTTGTCTGCAACCTTAGCCAACAAATGCACCTCTTCTACAAGTACAAATACATAATTCTAACATCTTCAATTCACCGAATTCTCTTGCTTTAATCTTACTATCTACTTGAACATATTATCTAGATATTCTCAAAGAAATCACAAATATATTGCTTGAATCGCTGCTTTGTTTTTAACATTCTTTTGATTCATAGCAATTCACATTTCCTAAATGTTCATAAACACATTGCATATTCTCGAGGATAAGATTATAGGAATATTGTACTACATTAGACTCATTAGTGTTGATAAGAACACAACAAGTCGAATATTGTTTTTTAGTAATTGAGTTGAAGTCCTCTTCGGTAGTTGAGACAAAAAATCCCGTTCGGTTGTTCGGGTAAGTTGTAAACCTATTCCTCTGGGTTAAGTGAGGGTGTTAGTTAGTGGAATTCCTAAGTGAAGCTTAGGGAATGGACATAGGACTAGAGGTCCTAACCAGTATAAAATCCTGGTGTCTACCTTGCTTTTACTTACTTTATCTACCTAGACTATTTCGTTATTCCATATTACACGATCCTACCGCATAGCCTCTTTCAGGATGTTCTTTAATTTATGTTTAGTTTATCTATTTCAAAGTTAACAAGTCCTCTTTTTTCTTTATTTTTTTAATATAAAGGTTCAATTAAAATAAGAAATTAAGCTTTTAATGCTACTAGAAAAGTCCTTAAGATTTAATGAAAATTTTATATAATCTTAATTGAGATTCAAATATGTAGGGAAATAATTTTCTTATGAGGAGAGGGAAGAAACAAATGCAGGGAAATGTCAAATTGATGTGGAAAGCATAAATGAAAATCAAGGCTTGGATTAAGTTGATAAAAATGGTAGGTTGAAAATTTCCAATGTAACTGTAACATTCCTGAATTTTAGCTAAAAATAATTTGATAATTGATTTAATATTTAGAATTAAATTTTGGAAAAATTGGTAATCAAAGAATAATTAAGTATGATTACTTGATGATTAATAATTAAGGGATGATTTGGTTTATAATTAATTAAGTGGTGACTAATATGAAGTTAATTAATTTATGAATTAATTAAGGCTGTTTTAATTAAGAATAATTATATAATTAGGGATTAACTATGTAATGATTAAAGATGAATTTATTTATTAATTAAGATATTAATTAAAGGTTAATTAATTAATGAAAGTGATTAAGGAGTGATTATTAATTAATTTTTTGTAATTAATTAAGGATAATTAATGAAAGGATTTATTATAAATTTAAGTTAATTAATAAATGATTAAGGAGTAATTAATCAAATTGATTTGTAATTAATTAACCAAGATTAAAAATTTATTCATAAGTAATTAATCTGATTTAACTTAAATCAGATAATTTAATTTATTTTTACTTATGGATGTTTGGATTTTATTGGATGTTTGGATGGTTGATATTCCTCAAATGTGATGCTTTGTGATATTTTGCGATGTGAGGTTCTATGTATTGCTCTGTGATACCTGTGATATGTTTCTGTGTAAATACCCCTTGGCCCGTAGAACGACATTTGGAATTCGATGCGATAGAGAGTCGGATTCCAGTTGATTATCGAAACCCAAATCGAATCGTAATGGTGAATCTTTGTGATTGATAAATTTACTTTATCTGCGAATCTGTGTATATAGATAAGCCTTATAAGATATACCACTTATCGATATTGTTATTGAATCTGTAATGATTGATGATGTTGCACTATTGTGTAAAACCCCTGGACTACACCATACACACACAAATGTGGATTGCACAAGGAAATCGGCTAAGTCACATATTTTTAAACAATTTTAAAGATTGATTTCTTGAATTCAAAATAGTTTTGGAATTGGAATCGAAAGCTTTTGAAAAGGGATTTCAAAAATAAAAGTTATTTTGAATAACTTAACAAAGTTTGAAATTTAAATAATTTGATTTAAATTTGAACTCAATATTTGATGTTGAATTCAATAATTTGGAAATTATGGTTTAAAAGATTATACAAGTTATAAAAGTGTGTATATGGGTTTTTAAACCATTTAAAAAGCATTGATTTGGGAACTTAAATTTAAACCCATGTTTTATACTTGAATGGCTTTAACTTATGTAAATGTAATCAGCTTTAACTTATGTGAAAGATTATTAAACCTTGTTTTGAAATGCTCGAGAGTTTAAATGGTATATCTTTCATATAAAGGATGTGAATTGGAAATGGTTTGAAAGTTATGAATTAAATCTTTAATTTAAAGATTGGATAAGTTAATCCACTTTGAAATGGAATTGTTTTGAAAAGCCATGAATGAACCTTTGTGAAAAAAATTGGTGAACTTTGTGAAATAAATCTTTTTGTCTAAAAGATTTAAAACGGTAATTTGTTTAAACCCTTTAATGAAAGGTTTTGCATAATAAGTTGTGACTTCATCGAAATCCCATTATCGATATGTTTTTAAATATTGCGCTCATTATTCGGTTTAGCCGGAAGAGGACCTTGTGTCATATAACCCATTCTGAATAATGATACGTCGTTATGGATAGCATTTGAAGATCGGTGGTGAAGACCGGTGGTAAAGACTGGGTATTTTCGAGAATGAAAGGACAACCCGTCGATTGTCTCTGCACTGAGTCGCGCCAGTATAGAGATTCCCTAAGGGATGGGAAGTCCGATCGGGATTGTGAATACCCGGATTTGCAAGGGCTTCTTCCTTTATTGGACGAAGTGCCTTTGGTTCCGTTTCGAGCCCAGAACAGACTTGTATGGTCGTGTATCTGACACTACACTTTGAGATATAAAGCCGATTTCTTTCAAATACATATCTGTTGGTGGAGGAGAATTTATTCTCTTAGCTTAACACCTTTCTCTAAGAAGTAAGAGCTCAGAGGTTATGTAGTTGAAGGTTATCAGCGATATACTCCCAATTTGATAGTGTGGCATGCTAAGTGCTGCTGTATATTGATGATCATTTGTGATCAAAGCATGGCTTTCGTGTAAAGCGTAGCTTTGTAGACGAGACCTCATCGAGCTTCACAACCCGGTAATGGTCGAAACAGGAAAGATGCGGCAAGGTTTCAGGGGTAGCTCCCCTAGGGTATGACCATTCCTTCTGGAAAAGGATGGTATCATGGTATGGAGCCCAGATACTTATGTGGGCACTGTAGTATAGTTATTACTGTGTGATGTTGTTGGTGTAGAGGATCATCGGATAAAGGTCCCAAAGGACCGGGGGTGGCATATCTTAGGTTTTATTCCCCGAGAAGGGGGTAGCCGGCCTTGTGTTAGCAGAGAACCGGGTAGGTTCTTGGGGCGTCCCTCCAGAGGCATTCCCATGTGGCAATAGGAAGTTCCTTAGCCTGACCATTTGTTGGAAAATCCAATCAAAACAATACGCGCCCTGTACGGTTTTAGTTGTATAACCTGCCATGGAATGTGGCGGTAACATGCTATTGAACATGGTAGCTATAGTAGGCATACATACTGGTCATATGCTGGCTAGGATTTATATTATACTTTCGAAATGGTTTTTATGCACTATGCACTAGTAATAATATCAAATAAATTTTCTCGTATCAAGCGTATTTGACAATCATAAGGAGAAATCTCCTCCAATTCTGCGTTTGCATGGTGTGTGTGGCAGGAGGCCTTATGGTAGTTTCATTTTCTAAAAAGCATTACGGATTTCAAAATTTAAAATCTCTTGTTTGTTTGAAAGATAAAAAAATGTTTTTGTTTGCTCACACCAATCCCACGACTGACCCGGAGTTTATTGTTCCTTTCCTAAACTCTGGGTGCCCATAATTTTCCACACTGGCAGTCTAGAGTTGGGTTTTTCAGATAATCCCATAGTAGGTGTAGATTCGATAGCTTTTGGAATTCTTTGGAGTCTTCGGATTTACGCGACCAGACCTGCTTATCTATGTGCAACTTGATGAGAGTTCGAGCTAGCTTTGAATTGAAGATGGAGTTTTTGGAGTTTGGGATTGAAGACATTATCTTTCCGCTGCTATTTCTTGTATCTCTGATAGTATTGATATCTATTGTATCATTCAGTTGTATCATCATTGTATCGGTTATTGTATTAAATGTTGTACATGATATGTATTATTCATTTTTTTTTCCGTTGTGTTGTACTTAATGTGCTATAAGCTTCGGCGAACCAGGTTGGACGTTCAGATCTGCGACATTTGAATATGAGTGTCGTATTCAGTGCCGATTTTCGAAGGTTGAGTCAGGATCGTTACAGTAACTTTTATTGTCATATATTTTCATTACTTATTTTGTTAAAAGAGTTTATCATATAAACTTTAAAATTTTGAATATACTCTAAACGTAATATTTAGGCTATGCATTGTACAATGTTTCATTCATACAATATAGAATAACATTTTGCCTATATTTGATTAAATAATTTTCCTTTTTATACAGTATAAATAAGTTTTTCTACACGGATATTTAATTTTAATAAAATGCATAATGGTTCTATGGGATAGTCTATGCTCATATGTGGTCCTTCTTCTAAGATATTTACTCTCGGTATTACAATCTAAATATTGTTTCCTTTATTTTTGTCCACAAAACAGTTAATTGCAGGTTAAAACGAAGGCATGTTGAAGGAAGAAATGAGGTTCAAAGGGAAAATATGGTTTGCATCCATAATTATAATGGAATTCATATTCAATAGGATTGTGCTTAATGATTGCAACGACTCACCTTTTTAGACAGTTTAAACCGACGATCAAATACACATGCCGATTCCAAAGCATTCAAAAGGGCAGATGGTTATTGGGGTAAATAAGAAAATAAAAGAAAGGGAAATAAAGGAAATGAAACAACACAGAATCTTGCAGCGGAACGATAAAATATAATAGTCAAATAAACAGTTCATGAAGCTGTTTACTATACTTTGATCATTATTCATATAACATTTATCAGAGTTATACATATACACCTAAACAAATAAAATAATGCAGCAGACAGCATGATGCAAAGATAATAATAGTAATAGTATACCAAATCTTCGACTTCGTCCTCCAGAATAGATCTTCAATAAGCTGAAAAACTCAGGTCTGACCCGAGCGTAATGAAAAGACCAAACACTCGAGTCAGGACTAAAATATACTCATGTAAGTTAAATCAATCTTAAAAAATATGAGTGCAACGGCGTCAGAGATATTTACGGGGTTGTACATCTCCTATCCAGTGTCAACGTGAGTGTAATAACTTAAGAGATGTTACGGGATTTTCCATCACTCAAGGATCCGTTAATCTATCTACTATGTAGTATAATACGCTCTTATAATATGTCTACAGTAAAGTAAAAGTATTAAAATAGCATTAAGGCGTTACCATAATTCCCCTTAACACATTTTATAATGCCATAGTCTATGTAGCACCGTAAACCCCACCGTAAACCCCATCGTAAACTAGTGGTTATCAGAGGGTACCCCATAGGTATAACACAAAACAAAATGTAGTGGTCGCGAATAGGATAATTAGTATGACAAGGTACATGAGGCGATACCAACTTGGATACTAGTAGTTGCGTGATCTGAACTGATGTTGAGCATAGCCAACACCTACCTCAACACTGCGAAGCAACACTCCCAAATCGAAGGGTGCATCCAAATCGAATCACAAAAGTAATAGATATGGTATCGAAGAAGTGTGTCCGCTAGAGATGGCGAACCTCAATGGCCCGGCACGGCTCCTGTTTTAGTCATGTCAGGGGTCATCCAATATCGTTCTCTTTGTTCAGTCAACGCGTTCATCAAATCATCCACTTCATTCTGGATCAACATTCCGTGTATACTAGTTATTAAAGTGGTATTCGGTATCGACAGAGAGTATGTCCATATCCGATCCCGGTCTCTTTAATAACTACGTATTATTACACCGATGGCTCTTTTACATTTCAAATCAATTCAAAATTGATATCAAAATATCATATTCGCTTCAAAAATCAAATCCATTTCAAATATCATCATATCTATTCAAAATGTAAGATTCCGTTTCAAAAATCATTTTTTGCCTCAATATCTTATTTCGAGTTCAAAATCATTTCGAATTTCAATTTAGGTTGCAACTTCATTTAACCCAATTCGTATTTAAATTCAAGATTTAATATAAACATTTCACCCTATTAACCAGCTTGAAATTTTAGAAAATAGTTTCAAGTAGTTTAAAAGTAGTTTTAAATAATTAAAATAGTTAAAATAGTTAAAATATTTAAATGGGTTTCAAATAGATAAATTAATTTAATATAGTTAATGTAGGTTAAAATAGTTTAAGTATTTAAAATGGTTTATATAGCAGAGAAATTTGGAAACAAAATGAAACAACTTCAAGACCAAACCATTTCAATTATAACTTCCCAATTCAATCAATTTCAATTTCCATTCTACCAATTCAATTTCGATTCAATTCAAATCAATGTCAACTTTGACTTCAAATTAATTCAATTCTACATTCACCTTCAATTAATTCAATTTCAATTTATATCGATTTGGAGCTTGATTTTTCAAAATATCAATTTATAACAGTTAACAAAATTTATCCTTCAATATTCAAATTTAAATCCAAATTTCAAATATGATTCAATTCCAAGCTCAATTTCAAAATATCATTTTTATGTCACTTTTACTTAGTGATATTCAAAGCTCGAAATACTGTTCATTCTTTAAAACAAATAAATTTTCGAAATTCAATCATATCCCGATTTTAATTTCAAAGTCTCAACTTAAATTATTTAACAATTTCTTTTAACCAAAATTTATTTCAACATTCCAAACTCAATTTTTTCTCTCGATAAATTCGATTTCTGTAAATTGATTTTATTTATAACTTTTAAATCAAAACATTTAAATAAATTTCAAATCAACAATTTTAGAATTTATTAATTTAACCAATCCGGTGTCTGTATATAATTTTCTATCCTATGGCCAAGTGATTAGTTAATTCAATTTAATGTCAAGGATGAATATATATCACTTAAATCAAATCACAGTGTCATATGTATGTATAACAAGATATATATATATATATGTATATATGTATATATATAAGCAAATAAACATCCAAACATTAAAATATCAACCAATAGCATCCATCGAAATAAATCATCCAATACACAATACAATTCATGGAAATTTCATAGTTCTCAATATCAGGTAATTTAATCGCAATTCAATTTTAATTTCAATTTGACTGTCAGTTTAATTTTTCAACGGTGAATTCAAATGACAATCTATATGACAATTAAATTTTATCAAACAACGACAAATAAAATTCATATCACTTCATAATATCAAATTTAACTACCATAAAGATATTTAGTACGCTGTAAGCGTTATAAAACACTCACCTTGATTTTCCATTGTCACCGAGACGTTCCGGTTTGGAACTAAACCAGACGACTCCCGATTTTAGCCCAAATTTCAACTGTCTCTAAATTCTTCCAAACCAGTTTCATTTCGTAGCTCTCGTCATCACGATCGCAACGCAAAAAGTCTCGTCTCAATCGGACCTCATGTGTAGAAATTATACATTTTTAAGTTATCGGCATTTGAATTTATAAAACAATTTAAACTATAGTTAAATTAATACATACCCAAAGCAATGAAGCTCAGCCCCTAACTCCATCTTCCCCAAAGCTTCAACCTGCACGAGGATGAACCCACCAAGCCGTGCACCAATCTCCAGTGATACGGAGCTACAGGCGATGAAAATCGAAACCGATCGCGCCGCCAAGCTTCTCCTCTCGATCTCCATCTCCCGGACCCCTCACCTCGAAGCTCGAATCTACCAATCAAAACACGTGCGAACCACTCCTTTTCGGCCAAGGCCAGGTCGTACGACCTAATACGCCGCAGAGCTTCACCAAAACGCGTGCCTAGATGTCGTTCGACGAGGAGAATCCAAATACGAGCTTTATTTCTCGAATCGATGAATGAAAACGAAGTGAAGCTTAACCCTAGCTTCAAAACCTCTCGCGTCTTCACTGTCGCACTCCCAAACACCAAGTCGCACCAGGCCAAAAGCATACAGGATCGAAGCAAATGATGAAATAGGATTTTTAGAGAAGGTTTCGTGATTTTTAAATCGAGTATTTGAAGAGAAATAAATTTTTGAAGTTTTGATTTATTATTTTCTTACTGCCTGAAGCTTGTGTGCAAATAAAGAAGAAGGAGAGTATGCATGTTTGAATAGGAAATAGGTACTAGGGTGTCGGCTGATAAGAAGAAACAGACAGATGTGAAGGGTATGGTTAAATCAAATATATATATATATATATATATATATATATATATATATATATATATATATATATATATATATATATATATATTAAATTTTCAAACCGTCTTTATACGTAACTCAAAATCTTGAAACCGTATCGAGGCGTGCCGCCAGGCGTTTATAATGTTTTACCCACATTCCGAACACAATGGAACATGTTTCAGGGCCTAATTCGATCGTATGTGCGAGTTACAGAAATAAACGACCAATTTTAAATTAAATCGATTAAATTAATTTCCAAGCTTTTGAGCTGCCACAGTCAAACGGCAACTCCGATTGCTATGGAAATTGAAATCCGATAATAATAAACTATTACGGATCTAATGGGACTGGTTTCGTCGAATTTCAAGATGTGCCCCAGAAGGCTATTTTCAACTCGTCGGTTAAATCGACGACTTTTCAAAATTTACAAAATTGCTTAAAATTCCAATTTTAAAATCTTATTAACTCTATTATAATCCAAATATAACTTATATTCACTTTGGAAACTAATTTGAATCATATTAAATCAAATTTCAGTTATTCACTCTATTTTCATACATTAGAATTTCTATATCAAATTAAACATATCAATTCAGAATTTAATTATTCAAATATCTATAATATTAAATTTAAACAAATTTGATTATTCTCCGATCACTATCTTTTGAAATGTTCAAAATGAACTTATCAAATTAACTTTTGAAACAATTCAAATTATAGAACAACCATTTCCATTAAACAGTTATTCGATTCCCGTTATTCAATTATTCAATAAATTCCAAATATTAAATTTAAACAATTTAATTGTTTAATATTTGACGGATTCAATATTGGAATTTAAATAAATTTTCATTATCAGACGATTAATTTATTACATCAAATGAATTCCACATTATTATTTAACTTCAGTTAGAGATAATGCACTCAACTAATATATAAAATTTCATTTCAATTGCAATTGGTTCCCAAATTCAATTCGACTAACTAAATGAATAGGTAACTTAAATAATGTAACGATCCAGAATTTCTGTCAATTAAAATTAGTATATTTATTTAATTTTAAATATTAATAAGTGAAATTTATAAGTCGAATAATTTTATTTCGAATAATTAGATTTAATTTGATAATTAAATCGATAGTTTAATAGTTGAAATTACAGAAATAATTGAAAATTGGGTTAAACATGATTGAAATTTATTTGTAAAATTTTATTTTATCATATTGAAGTTATAGAGATGTTATAGAACTTTTAAAATCGAACTAAAAGTTAATTTGTGAAAATTGAATATTTTAATATTTAATCGACTAGTGAAACTAGCCATTTTTCGAACTGTCTCAGAATTGGACGAGACTAGTTCCATTAGGTCCGTAATAGTTTGTTATTATCGGATTTCAATTTTCGTAGCAATTGGAGTTTTCGTTTGACCGTGGCAGCTCGAAACGCATCGAAATTGTTTTAATATTAATTTGGCGAGTTAAAATAGTCATTTTTCAAACAGTCTCGGATTTCGACGAAACCAGTTTCATCGGATCTGTAATGTCAAATTTATTGTATGATTTCAAATTTCATGTCAATAGGATTTACCGTTTATCCGGGCAAGCCAAAACGCATAGAAATTGGTTTAAATCGATTTAATTTAAAATCGATCGTTTATTGTCGTAACTCGCACAGATGATCAAATTAGCCTCCGAAACACGTTCCATTATGTTCGGAACGCGGGGAAAACCTTAGAAACGCCAGCCGGCAGGCTTCGTTTGGAGTTCGGAAAATTTTCGATGAATAGTGTATGTCGTTTTTTCTATAAAAGGACTCATCTTTCACCATTTGCAATTCAAAAACCGTAATTAGGTCAGGCCGCCTCCATGTATATTCAATGGACGAAAATGGCTAACCTAATTCCACAATTTCCGATCAATTCGTCGACCAATAGCTAAAACTTCTTAAACGAAACTCGTAGAGCACAACGAGATCTACCATCTCAACGGTGGAGATGAAAAATTGAGCCACAGATCGCTCGGAAATTGGCCGCGACCGTGCATGGTTCGTGCTCGTTTTTCTCGAGCCAGGGACGACCGAGCTCGTTCAAACTTAGGGTGAAGGTGGAGTGTTGGCTTGTGCACGAAGTGGAGGTTTCTAATCGAAGTATATGTCGTCGTAGAGGACGCGCTAATCTAGGGTTTGTGAACGAGTTGGGTTCGGCCGAGCAAAAATCACGTGGGGAAGAAGATAGATCACACGGCCAGGATTTTTCAAAAGGAAATCAACGGCCTTGAATAGATGTAGGTTTTAAAAATGAAATAAGAAATTGAAATTTCTATTTTATAAATTCGTGTGATATTAAAAATGCTATAACTTGTTCATACGAGGTCCATTTTGGACGAAACCAGTTGCGTTGGAACCGTATTGACGAATGCTACGCTATGCAACTGGATTGGAGTTGTTTGGAGCTAGTTTGAATTTCGGGTAAAATTAAACGCACTTTTAATTTTATTCGTAATAAAACGCTGGAAATTGAAATTCAAGGTGAGAACTTCTCACTCAATCGAATTAGTTTCGATTTAAATTTTAAATATTATATTTAAAATTGTTGATTGTATGCCTGGATGATAAATTGCTATCTATTGATTGTTAAAATAGACATTATACGCCGTTAGTAAGCGCGGGTTATTTATTAAAAACATATACCACGAATATTTCACCGTATAGTGAAATTGGTATTATTTATGTACTTGAAGTTGATTTTCCCGCATTATATAGCGGATGAGACCCTATTGCACCGTCTATTAAGCGGATAGTATTTTATAAATCCCATGTACCGCGATATTTCATCTTGAAGCGAAATTGGTATTGTGCTAATATCTTTGGATGTAGGGAAACAGGTTGGAGGGATCCAACTAGATTCCTCAAACATTTGAATTGGTTTCAATGTTATGTGTTGATCTATTTATAATCTGCGTGATTATCTTTGTGATTGAGACAGTTAAAGGCTAAATTTTAGCTGAATATATTTTAGTATCGTTAGATGCCGAAAATAAATAAAATTTGAATTTTGAAAATTTAAGTTGAGAATTTATAATAAAATTTAAATTTGAAATTGATTCATTTTAAATGAATAAACTTGAAAAGTTTATGTTATAAATTATGATTTTTTTGAAATATAACCGAAATGTGATTTTTTGAGATAAGTAGTTGATTAATTTATAAAATAGTTCAAAATTGGGATTTTTGAATTATTATAAATGATTTATATAAAATATTTATAAAATTGATATTTATAAGTTAAAAATATTGTAATTATAAAACAAGTTTTTATAAGCGTTAAAATGGAATATAAATGGATTTTATAAGTGAATGAAATCTATATATTTATAAATTGTGGAATTATAAAATGGATAGATTTTATAAAATAAAAGATTTATAAGTAATTAATTTATAAATTAGATTTTTGCGTGTAAATGGAATACAGATAGAATTTGTTAATAAAGTGATTTTATAAGTTGAAGCGGCCATAAAATATAAATGGAATTTATAAACGTTGTTTTATAAATCCGAAAACGACTTATTTTGATTAGTTAATTATTACAGCTTATTAAAGGAAATATATCCACGATTTTGGACAGTGAATAATATATTAAAGAAATGTTTTGGGAAAGTGATTTCAAATAGAATTAAAATGATTTAAAAATGTTTTAAAATGTATTAACTATCGAAACGCTAGATTTCAACATTCATTATTGAAATAGACGTTTTCGAGAAATAGAAGGAAATGGTAGACTATAACACTGTTGTTATAGTAGATGATTTCCGAAAGGAAATGTTTTATAGTATTGGGATTTATATATCTATCTTAATTTCGAATCCCAATACTAGTGATTTTGGATTGTCGTAACGATGTTTTACGTAACATTCGTTTTGAACCAAATAAATGTGTTTAAGTGAATGTTTTCCTTAAAGAATGAAATATATACTTAATTTCGATTTATGTATATTGAATATTTTCAAAATGTTGAAAATAAGTAGATTGGTGAATTACTTATTATTAAATAAGTATGGAAATGTTTTCCAATATGAAGTGAATGTTTGAGATTTTTTTTATCTTTAAAGATAAATTGAAAATGAATATTAGAAATCGATTAAAAAAATCGTATATTCATAGATATTTTGGAATTGTAAATTCACTGTGGAATTTATAAAAGAAAGGGAAACTAGTTAAAATAAACGTTGATTTATTTTGAAGTGTGGAAATTAATTTACGGATTTGGAACGTAAATTTAATAAATCGGTAAGGATTTATCTAATTGGTTCAAATGAACCATTTTGAAATGAAAGTTGTAAGGGTGTAAATTTATTTGAAATTGATTTTCAAATAGTTGAAGTGTGGGGGATATATCTTATAAAGATATTTTTGAAAATAAATCATTTGGGAAATTATTTGAAATCGGGTGATGTTGTGAATATTGATTGATAGTTAAATAACCGACTATCAATAATTGACCTTTGAATAGGTATTTGTTGCGAATTAGTTGAAATTAAAATGCTACACTTATTTTTAAATTATTGCGCTCGTTATTCGGATTACCCATTCCGAATAGTGATACAACGTAATGGATAGCATTGAAGACCGGGTATTTGTGAAAACGATAGGATGACATATCGATTGTCTCTGCACCGTTAGCTACGGTATGGAGATTTCCTTTGTGATGGGAAATTCGATCGGGATTGTGAATACCCGGATTGCAAGGGCTTATTTGGAAGTGCCTTCGGTTCTGTTCGAACCCGGAACAGACTTGTATGGTTACGTGTCTGACATTACATTTTGAGATATAAAGCAGATTTCTTTCAAATACATTTTTGTTGGTGGCGGAGAATTTATTCTCTTAGCTTAACACCCTTCTATGAGACATACACGCTCAGAGGTTATGTAGTTGAAGGTTATCAGCGATATATTTCCAATTTAGTAATGTGGCATGCTAAGTGTTGCTGTGTGATGATTATTTAATGATCATTTGTTGATCAAAGCGTGGTTCTATGGACGAGACTTCGTCAGACCTCACTCCCCGGAAATGGTCAAAACAGGAATATGCGGCAAGGTTATGAGGGTCGCGCCCTTTAGGGTATGTCATTTCCTTCTGGAACGGGTGGTATCATGGTATGGAGCCCAGATGCTTACTCATGTTGACACACTATATTTATTACTGTGTGATGTTGGTGATCGAGCGCTCGGATAAAGGTCCAAAGGGACCGGGGGATGGCATATTCGTGTAGTAGTCACCTAGTGACAAAGGTAACCCGGCCTTGTGTTGGCAGAGAGCTGGTTAAGTTCTCGGGACATCCCGCCATAGGCGATCCCATGTGGCAGTAGGAAGTTCCTTAGCCTAACCGTTTGTTGGAAATCCAAATAAAACAATACGATCCTTGTACGGTTTTTGTTGTATAACCTGCCATGGAATGTGGCGGTAACCTGCTATTGAACATGGTAGCCATAGTAGGCATAAGTGCGGAATGCCTATGCTGGCTAAGATTTATATCTTTACTTTCGAAATGTTTTCCTACACTATGCACTAGTAATAATATCGAATGTTTCTTTTTAATGCGTATCAAGCATCTTTGACTATCATAAGGAGAAATCTCCTCTGATTCTGCGTTTGCATTGTGTGCGTGTGCGGGAGGCCTTATAGTAGTCTCATTTTCTAAAAAGCATTGCAAATCTATTTTTTTTTAAATTATCCTGTTCTTTGTTTTAAAGAAAAACTATTTTAGTTCTCACACCAGTCTCATGACTGACTCGGAGTTTATTGTTTTCCTTCCTAAACTCTGGGTGCCCACAAATTTCCACATGGGCAGTCAAGAGTCAGGTTAATCAGAATATTCGGAATTCAAGAGTTGCTGGAGGCAAGCTGTATGGCATGGCGTATTCACTAGTATATAGTACTTCTTTTCCGTTGTTTATTGTTGTTTGTTGTTGCACACTATAATAATGTAATATAATGTGATGTAATAACTGATATAGTTCTTTGTTTTAAAGATTATTCATTTATCTATTATATGTTGTTCCGCTGCGACTGTGAGATTCTGATATTGTTTCTGTTCTATTTTCTTACTTCTTCTATCTTTTTCTTCTACCTCTTCTTCTTTAACCCTAATAATTCGATTTTCCGGCATTCGATTATGCGGCATTTGATACAGTGGCCATATTGATGTCGGTTTTCGAGCGTCGAAAAATCGCAACGTTGCATTTGGTATCAGAGCATATGGTTAAGCGACAACCATGGCTCTGTTGGGTGTTGCTCATTAGAAATAGAGTCAGTAGTACTCTAGAATGAGTTTGAGTGTAATAATAGATATGAGCGCGTATTTGTTAGTGAATATAAAATTATTTTATATTGTGATGATTGGTCTGTTGAGTGGTATATGGATTTTGGTCGGTATAGTCCGTATAACTCTTTCGATAGGGATCTCTAAACACTTGTTCAGAACAATTCGACACGATATCGTTTAAATTGTGTAAATGAAATAATTTTACCTTGATTTTTTTTTATAAAGGAATAAATTTTCATAAATTATTAAAGAACATATAAATTGATTGTTTGATTGTTGAAAATGTAAAAATGTATAAGTCAATAAAAGTTGTTTGAATAAGTTAAATAAAAACAACAGTTGTAAAAGAGTGAATTGTATAAGAAAATGAATTATAAGTATGGAATTATAATTAAAATGATTTACAATTGTAAAATAATCTTATATATAAATAGTGAAATTATATGAGGAATTTTTCTTTATAATTGTGATTTATAAACAATGAAAAGAAAATTTTTTGAAAGAATATTTAGCACTGATTTCACTATTGTTGCTGGGAAATAATAAGGGTGACGACTGCAGCATCATCAGTATCATTTTCGAGTTTCTGTGTGATGGATTTGCTACCATAGTAAATTGAAAATTTGAATTTTGTTGTGATAAACAAATTTGAAAAAAAAATCCATGTTGAAATTGATGAATATAAGTGAAATGAATTTTGAACTTATAGTATGAGATAATAAATTTAGCCTTGGATAATTAAATGGATTTGGAAGTTTAAATATATAAGTTGTATAACTTAGAAAATGAGTAAATGTAAGTAAAACTGATTGTTAAAATGGTTAAACAATTTTGTTAAGTTAAATGAAATAGAATTTGAAATAAATTAGAAGTGAACTTAAGTTGTATAATGAAAGTAAAATGTAAATGAAGTTGAAATGGAATATAACTTAAGGGATGTTGAAAGAAGTTGATTTTGGTATCAAAGTAAAATAATAAAGTTAATTGAATGAATGTAAACTTGAGTTATATAACTGAAATTCAACCTTACATTGTTAAAGGAATTGGCAATTAAATTAATAAATGGATTGAATGTCAATCAATCGAATGTAAATAAGTTAATATGAAATAATGAATGAAGTGTTAATTCATTAAAAGCCAATATAATTAGAAGTTGAATAATTGAATGAAAATCAATTAAATGTTAAACCAATTGAAATTAAAAGTGTTGAACCAAATTGAATGTTGAATGTAAATTGAATGAATTTGGTTATGTTGAATATACATTGGTTGTTATTTGATTGTTAGTTGATTGTATATAAATTCATTAAGTGTTAATGAAATTGAATTGGCAAAATTTGAAAGCTAAAGTAATTGAATCCAAATTGAAAGTAAATTATTATGAACTGAATTTGATTTGAATTGAAAGTGAACTAATGTGAATTTAATTGGTGAATGTAAACTAATTGAAATTGAATAAATGGATGTTAGTAAAAAAAACAGTCCATTGTAAACAAATCAAATGTGATTAAAATGAAAAAAAAAAAACCAATTCATTGAATGTTAATGAGAAATGAAAAAATATTGATTTGGTTGTGGATTTGTTGGATGTTTATTGGATGATAGTTGTTTGATGGTTGCATTTGTTGCTTTTGTTGCATTTGCCATATTGGCATATGTAGTTGTTATGTTGCTATATGTTGTATATTGATATTATTTTCATATATACATGTTTCTCATGGTTTTTTGAGTGTTTAGTAGGTGCGGATTGCGCTTGCTTCACATTTGGAGCTCGCTTTCGCGCTATATTAGCCGTATACGCTCGCTAACAATAAATAAGATACATATCTCGGATTACATACCGTACTTTTACACATTTTTCCCTTCGGGGTGTCTCATCATTGGATGAGATGTATATTTGTGATATATATACTATCATTTTTTTTCGGATCGAGCCGCGCAAAGGAGACTATGGCGAATTTTTTCGAAAATTTAAGGCGTTAGAAAATTTTTGAGAAATTGGGAAATTTTTGAAAACTAAGTTTGGATTTGGAAACTTAGTAAAGATTTTGTATGAAGTTTAACTATGAATTTTGGGAAAGTTAAACACTTAAGAGATTTGAAAATCTAATTTGAATGGTTGGTTTTGAAAAGGTTAATGGATTTCGTGAATTTTTCTTACTTGGTAATTTCGAGGACGAAATTCTTTTAAGGGAGGAAGTCTGTAACGACCAAGAATTTCTGTCAATTAAAATTAGTATATTTAATTAATTTTAAATATTAATAAGTGAAATTTATAAGTCGAATAATTTTATTTCGAATAATTAGATTTAATTAGATAATTAAATCGATAATTTAATAGTTGAAATAACAGAAATAATTGAAAATTGGGTTAAACATGAATGAAATTTATTTGTAAAATTTTATTTTATCATATTGAAGTTATAGAGATGTTATAGAACTTTTAAATTCGAATTAAAAGTTAATTTGTGAAAATTGAATATTTTAATATTTAATCGACTAGTGAAATTAGCCATTTTTCAAACAGTCTCAGAATTGGATGAGACAAGTTCCATTGGATCCGTAATAGTTTGTTATTATCGTATTTCAATTTTCGTAGCAATCGGAGTTTTCGTTTGACCGTGGCAGCTCGAAACGCATCGAAATTGTTTTAATATTAATTTGGCGAGTTAAAATAGTCATTTTTCAAACAGTCTCGGATTTCGACGAAACTAGTTCCATCGGATCCGTAATGTCAAATTAATGTATGGTTTCAAATTTCATGTCAATCGGATTTACCTTTTGTCCGGGGCAAGCCAAAACGCATAGAAATTGGTTTAAATTGATTTAATTTAAAATCGATCGTTTATTGCCATAACTCGCACAGATGATCAAATTAGCCTCTGAAATACGTTCCATTGTGTTCGTAACACGGGGTAAACCTTAGAAATGCCAGCCGGCACGCTTCGTTTGGAGTTCGGAACATTTTCGATGAATAGTGTACGTCGTTTTTTCTATAAAAGGACTCATCTTTCACCATTTGCAATTCAGAAACCCTAATTAGGTCAGGCCACCTCCATGTATATTCAATGGCTGAAAATGGCCAACCTACTTCCTCAATTTTTGATCAATCCGTCGACCAATAGCTAAAACTTCCTAAACGAAACTCGTAGAGCACAACGAGATCTACCATCTCAACGGTGGAGATGAAAAAATGAGCTAGAGATCGCTGGGAAATTGGCTGCAACCGTGCATGGTTCGTGCTCGTTTTTCTCGAGCCAGGGACGACCGAGCTCGTTCAAACTTAGGGTGAAGGTGGGGTGTTGGCTTGTGCATGAAGTGGAGGTTTCTGATCGAAGTATATGTCGTCGTAGAGGGCGCGCTAATCTAGGGTTTGTGAACGAGTTGGATTCGGCCGAGCAAAAATCGCGTGGGGAAGAAGATAGATCACGTGGCCAGGATTTTTCAAAAGGAAATCAACGGCCCTGAATAGATGTAGGTTTTAAAAATGAAATAAGAAATTGAAATTTTTATTTTATAAATTCGTGTGATATTAAAAATGTTATAGCTTGTTCATACGAGGTCCGTTTTGGACGAAACCGGTTGCGTTGGAACCGTATTGACGAATACTATGCTATGGAACTGGATTGGAGTCGTTTGGAGCTAGTTTGAATTTCAAGTAAAATTAAACGCACGTTTAATTTTATGTCAAATAAAACGCTGGAAATTGAAATTCAAGGTGAGAACTTCTCACTCGGTCGAATTAGTTTCGATTTAAATTTTAAATAGTTATATTTAAAATTGTTGATTGTATGCCTGGATGATAAATTGTTATCTATTGATTGTTAAAATAGACATTATACGCCATCAGTAAGCGGAGGTTATTTATTAAAAACATATACCGCGAATATTTCACCGTATAGTGAAATTGGTATTATTTATGTACTTGGAGTTGATTTTCCCACATTACATAGCGGATGAGACCCTATTGCGCCGTCTATTAAGCGGATAGTATTTTATAAATCCCATATATCGCGATATTTCGTCTTAAAGCGAAATTGGTATTGTGCTAACATCTTTGGATGTAGGGAAACAGGTTGGAGGGATCCAACTAGATTCCTCAAACATTTGAATTGGTTTCAATGTTGTGTGTTGATCTATTTATTGATCTATTTATAATCTTCGTGATTATCTTTGTGATTAAGACGGTTAAAAGCTAAATTTTAGCCGAATATATTTTGGTATCGTTAGATGCCGGAAAAAAAATTGATTTTTGAAAATTTAAGTTGAGAATTCATCATAAAATTTAATTTTGAAATTGATTCATTTTAAATGAATAAACGTTGAAAAGTTTGTGTTATAAAATTATGATTTTTGTGAAATATAACCGAAATGTGATTTTTTAAGATAAGTAGTTGATTAATTTATAAAATAGTTTAAAATTGGGATTTCTGAATTATCGTAAATGATTTATATAAAATATTTATAAAATTGATATTTATAAGTTAAAAAATATTGTAATTATAAAACAAGTTTTTATAAGTGTTAAAATGGAATATAAATGGATTTTATAAGTGAATGAAATCTATATATTTATAAATTGTGGAATTATAAAATGAATAGATTTTATAAAATAAAAGATTTATAAGTAATTAACTTATAAATTATATTTTTGCGTGTAAATGGAATATGGATAGAATTTGTTAATAAAGTGATTTATAAGTTGAAGTGGCCATAAAATATAAATGGAATTTATAAACGTTGTTTTATAAATCCAAAAACGACTTATTTTGATAAGTTAATTATTATAGCTTATTAAAGGAAATATATCCACGATTTTGGACAGTGATAATATATTAAAGAAATGTTTTGGGAAAGTGATTTTAAATAGAATTAAAACGATTTAAAGATGTTTTAAAATGTATTAACTATCGAAACCCTAGATTTCAACATTCATTGTTGATATAGACGTTTTCGAGAAATAGAAGGAAATGGTAGACTATAACACTGTTGTTATAGTAGATGATTTCCGAAAGGAAATGTTTTATATAGTATTGGGATTTATATATCTATCTTAATTTCGAATCCCTATAATAGTGATTTTGGGTTCTCGTAACGATGTTTTACGTAACATTCGTTTTGACCCAAATAATTGTGTCTAAGTGAATGTTTTCCTTAAAGAATGAAATATATACTTAATTTTGATTTAAGTATATTGAATATTTTCAGAATGTTGAAAATAAATAGATTGTTGAATTACTTATTATTAAATAAGTATGGAAATGTTTTCCAATATGAAGTGAATGTTTGAGATTCTTTTATATTTTAAAGATAAATTGAAAATGAATATTAGAAACCGATTAAAAAAATCGTATATTCATAGATATTTTGGAATTGTAAACTCACTATGGAATTTATAAAAGAAAGGGAAATTTGCTAAAAATAAATGTTGATTTATTTTGAAGTGTGGAAATTAATTTACGGATTTGGAACGTAAATTTAATAAATCGGTAAGGATTTATCTAGTTGGTTTAAATGAACCATTTTGAAATAAAAGTTATAAGGGTGTAAATTTATTTGAAATTGGTTTTCAAATGGTTGAAGTGTGGGATATATATCTTATAAAGATATTTTTGAAAATAAATAATTTGGGAAATTATTTGAAATCGGATGATGTTGTGAATATTGATTGATAGTTAAATAACAGACTATCAAATATTGACCTTTGAATAGGTATTTGCTGTGAATTGGTTGAAATTAAAATGCTACACTTATTTTTAAATTATTGCGCTCGTTATTCGGATTACCCATTCTGAATAGTGATACAACGTAATGGATAGCATTGAAGACCGGTGGTGAAGACTGGGTATTTGTGAAAACGATAGGATGACCTATCGATTGTCTATGCACCGTTAGCTACGGTATGGAGATTTCCTTTGTGATGGGAAATTCGATCGGGATTGTGAATACCCGGATTGCAAGGGCTTCTTTGGAAGTGCCTTCGGTTCTGTTCGAACCCGGAACAGACTTGTATGGTTAAGTGTCTGACATTACATTTTGAGATATAAAGCAGATTTCTTTCAAATACATTTCTGTTGGTGGCGGAGAATTTATTCTCTTAGCTTAACACCCTTCTCTGTGACGTACGCGCTCAGAGGTTATGTAGTTGAAGGTTATCAGCGATATATTCCGAATTTGGTAATGTGGCATGCTGAGTGTTGCTGTGTGATGATTATTTATTGATCATTTGTTGATCAAAGCATGGCTTTGTGCCTAGCTTTATGGACAAGACTTCGTCACACCTCACTTCCCGGAAATGGTCAAAACAGGAATATGCGGCAAGGTTATGAGGGTCGCGCCCTTTAGGGTATGTCATTTCCTTTTGGAAAGGATGGTATCATGGTATGGAGCCCAGATGCTTACACATGTTGACACACTATATTTATTTCTGTGTGATGTTGGTGACCGAGCGCTCGAATAAAGGTCCAAAGGGACCGGGGGATCGCATATTCGTTTAGTAGTTACCTAGTGACAAAGGTAACTCGGGCTTGTGTTGGCAGAGAGATGGTTAAGTTCTCGGGACGTCCCGCCAGAGGCGATCCCATGTGGCATTAGGAAGTTCCTTAGCCTGACCATTTGTTGGAAATCCAAATACAACAATACGATCCTTGTACGGTTTTAGTTGTATAACCTGCCATGGAATGTGGTGGTAACCTGCTATTAAACATGGTAGCTATAGTAGGCATAAGTGCGGAATGCCTATGCTGGCTAAGATTTATATCTTTACTTTCGAAATGTTTTCCTACACTATGCACTAGTAATAATATCGAATGTTTCTTTTTAATGCGTATCAAGCATCTTTGACTATCATAAGGAGAAATCTCCTCCGATTCTGCGTTTGCATTGTGTGTGTGTGCGGGAGGCCTTATGGTAGTCTCATTTTCTAAAAAGCATTGTGAATCTATTTTTTTTTATAAAAATTATCCTGTTCTATTTTGAAGATAAACTGTTTTAGTTCTCACACCAGTCCCATGACTGACTCGTAGTTTATTGTTTTCCTTCCTAAACTCTGGGTGCCCACAAATTTCCACACGGGCAGTCAAGAGTCAGGTTAATCAGAATATTCTGGAATTCAGGAGTTGCTGGATGGCATGGCGTATTCACTAGTATATAGTACTTCTTTTCCGTTGTTTATTGTTGTTTGTTTTTGCACACTCTGATAATGTAATATAATGTGATGTAATAACTGATATAGTTCTTTGTTTTAAAGATTATTCATTTATCTATTATATGTTGTTCCGCTGCGACTATGAGATTCTGATATTGTTTATGTTCTATTTTCTTACTTCTTCTATCTTTTTCTTCTACCTCTTATTCTTTAACCCTAACAATTCGGTTTTCCGGCATTCGATTATGCGGCATTTGATACAGTGGCTGTATTGATGTCAGTTTTCGAGCGTCGAAAAATCGCAACGTTACAAATAATTATCACCGTTAACTTTTAATTACACTTATAAGTTTATTATTTATAAACAAGTGTCACAATTTCCTATATAATACAACTTCATTCCATTACCATTGACTATATGTTATTTCACTTAATTTGGGATTTCATTCAATTCATAAATAATTAACTTAGATAAATTTGTTGCAATTCATTCTAGTTATTATTATCATAAATAAATTACAAATTTTTAATTCTTCCCACATTAAACCATGAAATCTTATTAAATTAACTATTTTAATTATCGAAAATTTACGGGTCGTTACACTCTCCCCCACTCAAAACTTTTCGTCCTCGAAAAGGAAAAGAAGGAAAAAGGAACTAAGTAAAGAATTTAACATTTGATATATTTTATTCAAAATTATCAACTTATAAAACAATGAAATTCCATTTATAAAATTGTTACTACACTTCCACTATGCTACTCTGATTAGCCTATGAAGTTTACGAGTTAGTTATCAAAACAAGTTATAAATTTTAAACTTGAAAATTTTTCTAACACCCGGATTTACGAAATATTTTGGCAGAGTCTCCTTTGCGCGGCTCGATCGGTACAGCTACAAAACGCCCCTACGGGCCCCAAACCAACAAAAGAAAATCAAAAGCCAAGTGGCTCATCAAAAATCACCAAATCCAATGACAAAATAAACATGTACCTTTAGTGGGGCAATCCATATTTTCTTGATTTTAAATACTTGCATCTCATTTACCAATGATATCCAATCATACAATTTAAAAGAATCATTTTATATTTGGCATCTTCAATTTCCAATATTAGCTTTAATTAAGTCCGTAAGCCGTACATATATCATCCGTGAGCAATATCAAATCTAATCGCTTATTCGATCACACAATTTCACTTCCAACTAGTATCATTCACACGACTCTCTAGTGCGGAGTCAGATTTGGTTCCTTGATTGGAAACTGTTACTCTCCTTGCATAGCCATATACTATGATAGAGAATTCCAGAATCAAATCAAAAACTCATATCCAGGGTTCGCCGTCGAGAATCGAGTGAAAAATCCTAACGATCGATATAAATCATCTGGAAATTTTGTGCTCGAATTTGGATCAAATCGTTATGCGAACAAAATAATATACGTACAACTCACGTATTACCTTCCAATGGATTTCTATCCAATTTATCTATACTAAATTATTTTATTTACTTTTATTTTTATTTACAATTAATTATTCACAATCCATTATTCAGTTAGTATATTCATTTCTTTACATAGCATATTCTTTAACATTATCTTTTCTTAAACACCATATCATAGAATTTGCTTACTCAAGTTCATTTTAAACATTCTATATAATTTAATTAAATTCAATTTCATTTTCCAATCGATTCTTAGCTATACCAAATTCTTTTGTTTACATTTACTTCAATTTCATAATTTTAGTTAATAACAGGTTTATTTATGGAACATTCTATTAACCCGCACTTTAGTTTATTAATCATCCTATAAAATTCTAACCTCTCATAAATGACTTTTCTTAGTTTACAGTTATCTTAAAGGTTACAAATTCAATTTTTTTACAATCCCTTTGCAGTTTATATTTATTTTCTATAACCAATTTACAAAGATATAATACGATTCATTTATCTTCTTTCTTAAGTTCACTTACCTGTTCCATTTATCCATTCATCATTTCATGTTATATTTAAGTATTTATAATTTTAATCACAACCAAATTTTCCATTTATATACGTTTTAATTCCTTTTGAGTTTTCCTTACTTGTATACTTCAATTATTTTCAGGTTCTATTTATTTGTACAATATCTCATTACATATCCAAACCATCGTTTCAACTTCTTAATATTTGGTAAGTCATATTATATGTTATTAGAATGCAAATTTGGTATTATACAAATTTATAGAATTTCATTTCACTTAACTAGAATGTTCACAAATTCGATTTATTTAAATCCGCTTTACCTTTCACTTTAAAGGTACACTACAACTCTAAAGTTTTCCCGAAACATAAGCTTAGATATCTTAATCCTCTTATTTTATAAATTCTGGTTATTCACCTTTCATTCAAATAATTTGAAAATTACTAATTAACATAACTTAGAAATTTTAAATGCCCAGTTCTTTTCAAATCGTTTGAAATAAATATATACACTTATATCTTTAATATATCAAATCATACCTTTGGAGTTTAAACCAAAACCCATTTACCCAAAATAATTTCGAAGAAAAGCAAAGCTTCTTAGAAGTCTCCCCCACTTTGAGACTCGAAAATGAACGTCGATGATGCTGCGCAGTCATCACCGAAATTATTTTCCAGCGACAAAAGAGAGGAGTACTGAATTCATTCCTTCTTAAAAATCCTTTCAAAATGTTTCTCATAAATATTTTCCAACTAATATCACAATATATTGTCTTCAAAGCTTTGAGAACTATTGTCAAAACCTCCGGGTCCTAAATTCAATATTTTCCAATTTAAATCTATTTTAATTTATAAGTCACCTTTATAAATATTCTTATAGGATTTTCTTTCTTAAAACATTCCACAAGTGTTTTATCATTGTTCATTTTGTAATTCACCTTATTTATTAAATTACAATATCCAATTTATGATAATAACCAATATTATCATTCCCAACAACCAGGTAAGTTAGATAGTCATAATAATTTCTGAAAATTTTTCTTTATATAAAAAATATAGTTAGAGTAAAATTATTTCATTTACCCAATTTCAAAACAATACTATGTCGAATTGTTTTATTTAAGTGTTTAAAGATCCCTATCAATGAAGTTAACTACTCGTATTGACCAGGATCCATAAGCCACTCAACAAATCAACCGATACAATATAAAACATTTTATATCACTAACACATACAGTCTCTCATATGTATACACTCAGCGACTCATCATAGGGTATTACTACCCTATTTATAAAGAGTCAGACCCCACAAAGCTAAGGTTATCGGTAAACCAAAGATCTGATACCAACTGTAACAACCCATCTTTTTGGACAGTTTAAACCAACGATCAAATACACATGCCGATTCCAAACCATTCAAAAGGGAAGATGGTTATTGGGGTAAATAAGAAAATAAAAGAAAGGGAAATAAAGGAAATGAAACAACACAGAATCTTGCAGCGGAACAATAAAATATAATAGTCAAATAAACAGTTCATGAAGCTGTTTACTATACTTTGATCATTATTCATATAACATTTATCAGGGTTATACATATACACCTGAACAAATAAAATAATGCGGCAGACAGCATGATGCAAAGATAATAATAGTAATACTATACCAAATCTTCGACTTCGTCCTCCAGAATAGATCTTCAATAAGCTGAAAAACTCAGGTCTGACCCGAGCGTAATGAAAAGACCAAACACTCGAGTGAGGACTAAAATATACTCATGTAAGTTAAATCAATCTTAAAAATATGAGTGCAACGGCGTCAAAGATATTTACGGGGTTGGACATCTCCTATCCAGTGTCAACGTGAGTGTAATAACTTAAGAGATGTTACGGGATTTTCCATCACTCAAGGATCCGTTAATCTATCTACTATGTAGTACAATACGCTATTATAATATGTCTACAGTAAAGTAAAAGTATTAAAATAGCATTAAGGCGTTATTATAATTCCCCTTAACACATTTTATAATGCCATAGTCTATGTAGCACCGTAAACCCCACCGTAAACTAGTGGTTATCAGAGGGTACCCCATAGGTATAACACAAAACAAAACGTAGTGGTCGCGAATAGGATAATCAGTATGACAAGGTGCATGAGGCGATACCAACTAGGATACTAGTAGTTGCGTGATCCAGACTGATGTTGAGCATAGCCAACAGCTACCTCAACACCGCTAAACAACACTCCCAAATCGAGGGGTGCACCCAAATCGAATCACAAAACTAATAGATATGGTATCGAAGAAGTGTGTCCGCTAGAGATGGCGAACCTCAATGGCCCGTCGCGGCTCCTGTTTTAGTCATGTCAGGGTTCATTCAATAACGTTCTCTTTCTTCAGTCAACGCGTTCACCAAACCATCCACTTCATTCTGGATCAACACTCCGTGTATACTAGTTATTAAAGTGGTTTTCGGTATCGACAGAGAGTATGTCCATATCCGATCCCGGTCTCTTTAATAACTATGTATTATTACACCGATGGCTCTTTTACATTTCAAATCAATTCAAAATTGATATCAGAATATCATATTCGCTTCAAAAATCAAATCCATTTCAAATATCATCATATCTATTCAAAATGTAAGATTCCGTTTTAAAAATCATTTTTCGCCTCAATATCTTATTTCGATTTCAAAATCATTTCGAAGTTAAATTTAGGTTGCAACTTCATTTAACCCAATTCGTATTTAAATTCAAGTTTTAAATATAAACATTTCACCCTATTGACCAGCTTGAAATTTTAGAAGATAGTTTTAAGTAGTTTAAAAGTAGTTTTAAGTAATTAAAATAGTTAAAATGCTTAAAATATTTAAATGGGTTCCAAATAGATAAATTAATTTAATATAGTTAATGTAGGTTAAAATAGTTTAAGTATTTAAAATGGTTTATATAACAGAGAAATTTGGAAAACAAAATGAAACAGCTTCAAGACCAAACCATTTCAATTATAACTTCCCAATTCAATCAATTTCAATTTCCATTCTACCGATTCAATTTCGATTCAATTCAAATCAATGTCAACTTTGACTTCAAATTAATTCAATTCTACATTCACCTTCAATTAATTCAATTTCAATTTATATCGATTTAGAGCTTGATATTTTAAAATATCAATTTATAACAGTTAACAAAATTTATCCTTCAATATTCAAATTTAAATCCAAATTTCAAATATGATTCAATTCCAAGCTCAATTTCAAAATATCATTTTTATGTCACTTTTACTTAGTAATATTCAAAGCTCGAAATACTGTTCAATCTTTGAAACAAATAAATTTTCTAAATTCAATCACATCCCGATTTTAATTTCGAAGTCTCAACTTAAATTATTTAACAATTTCTTTTAACCAAAATTTATTTCAACATTCCAAACTCAGTTTTTTTTTTGATAAATTTGGTTTCTATAAATTGATTTTATTTATAACTTTTAAATCAAAACATTTAAATAAATTTCAAATCAACGATTTTAGAATTTATTAATTTAACCAATCTAGTGTCCGTATATAATTTTTTATCCTATGGCCAAGTGATTAGTTATTTCAATTTAATGTCAATGATGAATATATATCACTTAAATCAAATCACAGTATCATATATATGTATAACAGGATATATATATATATATAAGAAAATAAACACCCAAACATTAAAATATCAACCAATAGCATCCATCGAAATAAATCATCCAATAGACAATACAATTCACGGCAATTTTATAGTTCTCAATATCAGGTAATTTAATCGCAATTCAATTTTAATGTCAATTTGACTGTCAGTTTAATTTTTCAATGGTGAATTCAAATGACAATCTATATGACAGTTAAATTTTATCGAACAACGACAAATAAAATTCATATCACTTCATAATATCAAATTTAACTACCATAAAGATATTCAGTATGTTGTGAGCATTATAAAACACTCACCTTGTTTTACCGTTGTCACCAAGACATTCCGGTTTGGAACTAAACCGGACGACTCTCGATTTTAGCCCAAATTTCAACTGTCTCCAAATTCTTCCAAACAAGTTTCATTTCAAAGCTCTTGTCATGACGATCGCAATGCAAAAAGTCTCGTCTCAATCGGACCTCATATGTAGAAGTTATACGTTTTTAAGTTATCGACATTTGAATTTATAAAACAAATTAAAGTTAAATTAATGCATACCCAAAGCAATGAATCCCAGCCCACTAACTCCATCTTCCCCAAAGCTTCAGCATGCACGAGGATGAACCCACCAAGCCGTGCACCAATCTCCAGTGATATGGAGCTACAGGCGATGAAAATCGAAACCGATCGCGCCGCCAAGCTTCTCTTCTCGATCTCCATCTCCCGAACCCCTCACCTCGAAGCTCGCACCTACCAATCAAAACGTGTGCGAACCACTCCTTTTCAGCCAAGGCCAGATCGCACGACCCAATACACCACCGAGCTTCACCAAAACGCGTTCCTAGATGCCGTTCGACGAGGAGAATCCAAATACGAGCTTTATTTTTCGAATCGATGAATGCAAACGAAGTGAAGCTTAACCCTAGCTTTAAAACCTCTCGCGTCTTCATTGTGCACTCCCAAACTCCAACTCATACCGGGCCAAAATCATACAGGATGGAAGCAAATGATGAAATAGGATTTTTAGAGAAGGTTTCGTGATTTTTAAATCGAGTATTTGAAGAGAAAGACATTTTTGAAGTTTTGATTTATTATTTTCTTACTGCCTGAAGCTTGCGTGCAAATAAAGAAGAAGGAGAGTAAGCGTGTTTGAATAGGAAATATGTACTATGGTGTCGGCTGATAAGAAGAAACAGACAGATGTGAAGGGTATGGTCAAATCAAATTTATATATATATTAATTAAATTTTCAAACCGTCTTTATACGTAACTTAAAATCTTGAAACCCTATCGAGGCGTGCCGCCAGGCGTTTATAATATTTTTCCCACATTCCGAACACAATGGAACATGTTTCAGGGCCTAATTCGATCGTATGTGCGAGTTACGGAAATAAACGATCAATTTTAAATTAAATCGATTAAATTAATTTCTAAGCGTTTTGAGCTGCCACAGTCAAACGGCAAATCCGATTGCTATGGAAATTGAAACCCGATAATAATAAACTATTACGGATCTAATGGGACTAGTTTCGTCGAATTCCGAGACTATGCCCCAGAAGGCTATTTTTAACTCGCCGGTTAAATCGACGACTTTTCAAAATTTACAAAATTGCTTAAAATTCCAATTTTAAAACCTTATTAACTCTATTATAATCCAAATATAACTTATATTCACTTTGGAAACCAATTTGAATCATATTAAATCAAATTTCAGTTATTCACTCTATTTTCATACATTAGAATTTCAATATCAAATTAAACATATCAATTCGGAATTTAATTATTCAAATATCTGTAATATCAAATTTAAACAAATTTGATTATTCTTCAATCACTATCTTTTGAAATGTTCAAAATGAACTTATCAAATTAACTTTTGAAACAATTCAAATTACAGAACAACCATTTCCATTAAACAGTTATTCAATTCCCGTTATTCAATTATTCAATAAATTCCAAATATTAAATTTAAACAATTTAATTGTTCAATATTTGACGGATTCAATATTGGAATTTAGATAAATTTTCATTATCAGTCGATTACTCTATTACATCAAATGAATTCCATATTATTATTTAACTTCAGTTAGAGATAATGCCTCAATTAATATATAAAATTTCATTTCAATTGCAATTGGTTTCCAAATTCAATTCGACTTACTAAATGAATAGGTAACTTAAATAATTATCACCGTTAACTTTTAATTACACTTATAAGTTTATTATTTACAAACAAGTGTCACAATTTCCTATATAATACAACTTCATTCCATTACCATTAACTATATATTATTTCAATTAATTTGGGATTTAATTCAATTCATAAATAATTAACTTAGATAAATTTGTTGCAATTCATTCTAGTTATTATTATCATAAATAAGTTACAAAATTTTAATTCTTCCCACATTAAACCTTGAAATCTTATTAAATTAACTATTTTAATTATCGAAAATTTACGGATCGTTACAATTATTGACATTAGTGGTCTCTTTTACCATCTCCCTGCAAACTCCGTTCAAGTTTGAATATTTCATTAAATGTAAGCACAATGTTAGCTTAAATGTGCAAACGACATATATGTTATAGAAAGATTGGTATTTAAAGAACATATCTTTCGACAATGAAGCATTTCGGTTTGAAACGACCCGCAAATCCGTACCCCTTGAGTCAACACTATTCTATCTAAATCAACTCAAGTTGTACAGAAATACGAACCATTTGGGTTAAAGAAGAAGAGGTAGAAGATGAAGATAGGAAACAACAACAGAATCCAACCATCGCAGCGGGATAAAATATAATAGATAATAAATACTCTTTACTCAAACATCAAATATCTTTATTTATATATATTACATCATCAGAGTACATCAATCACAACTTAACATCAATATCATACAAATTGATACACAACAACTCAATACAGCGGAATATATATATATACATATACATATACATACATACATATATATATATATATATATAAACAGAGTACGGAAGTACGTATCACCATCCTGCTCGTCTCCTGAGCTCCACATCATCGAAACCTATATCCTATAATACTCGGTCTGACCCGAGCATTATAGTTAAATAATAGCCGAGTCAGTCTGGAATACCAGCGTGAGAAAACCACACTCAATTGATTATTAAAGTTTCAAAAATCCTTTGGAAACAAAAGCATCTCGTAAGACCATGCCACAAATAAACATGTCGGGTTTTTATCTTACGATAGCTAAAATACTTTTATAGAAATCCTCTGATATTATAATAGGGTCTATATACAAATACTTATAAAATAGCCGAAATTGTTACATCTATTAAATTCCAACTACTAGCCACAGAGTGGGTAATACAAACAAAACTCGTAAAAGGCTCGTAGGGAGAATGGATTTCCAACTAATGACTAGGCACTGGGGTACCACCTGTCACAGTACGGGGCCTAGATCACCATACCGAGGAGTACTCCCACTCCCCTGCAACATAAGGCCGGGACTACCCCTTACTGGATAATCAAGAGTAAATTCACCCCACGGTTGGGACCAACAACCGCCCACTAAGCCGAAATAAAAAGCGACATCTAGACTGAGATGACCCCACCCTGCTTGGGTGCTACCCACCTAGCCTTGCTGCATAACCCTCGATTTTCAGTCATTCCCATTTGATGAGGCTTGAGGCTAAGCGTTACCTTTATAGAACATATCACTCAGAATGCCCATCGTCCACCTGACGATATTTCGCAAGCATTCATCCATAAAAATCCATCCCGGGTTCGAACGGAACCGAAGGCACTATTCCTACTACATCCATTTGAAAATATCCTCAGGATTAGTAGCGATTAGCCCTTGCACTTCACTGCTCCATCTTCGAATCCAACTCGATTTCACGAAACCTACAAACCGGATCGAAGTGGTTTTCGAGAAATAAATCTCGATCCCGGTCTCTTCGAAATGATTAACGCATTTGTCCAATATTGATAGTCGGTTATTTAACTATCAATTAACATTCACAACATCCATCACACAATAAATAATTTCCCAAATTATTTATTTATCTCAAAAATATATTCACAAGATATATTTTCACTTCAAATTCCTTTGAAAACAGTTTTCAAAACAATCTGCCTTTCTCAAAATAAATTCCAAGTATTTCTATTTCCACTGGAATCACCAAGCACAAAACTTTAGATTTTTAAAATAATCTAAAATCACTTAATTGTAAGATATATTTAACATTTTATATAGGAAATTTTACTTTAATACTTAATTTTAAATAATACCCTAGAAATAATTAAAATAGATTTACTTATAAATATAATTAGATTTTCTCCTTTAAACAAAATACAAAATCATCCTTTAAATAATCATTACGATAATAGATTAACCAAAACACATACTTTGGTATATACTTTTTTAAAAAATAAATAAATTAAGACTACTTCAATAATTTACTAAAAATACTTACTTTAGACTTTAAATAATAGAAATAATAAATTTTACAAAATTTACTTTTTTAAAAAACAACTTTAAAACATTTAATTTATATTTACAATTTTACCTTTGAAAACATGTACTTGGCCATCCAGAGAAAATTCCAACTTCAATCACTTAAATCAATTTCCCCAAAATTGATTTCAAATTTATTTCATTTGAAATAAGTTTCTTTAATTTCTCAATTCATTTCAAATTTCATTAGTTATAGACTTATTATTAATGTTATTATTTTCCGTTTGATTTTAAACCTTTTAACTGAAATATACAAGTTCCATGCTTTTTCCCAATTTCTTCTTTATTCCTTTCAAAAATTTAAATCTTAAATATTAGATAAATGTTTTGTTCTTTCAAAACAATATCGCTAAAGACTAAAATTCATTAACTTCCTATTTATTCGAAATGTCCTTCTATACTCTAATTTTATTTAATAGAATTCTAAGGTCACTTTATTACTTTTCCAATTCATTCTTAAACTTATTCAAATTTATATAATTGTTTAACTTACAAAATTTACTTATTTTATTTCCTTTCCAAAATCCCATTTATTTTGGAAATTCATTATACCCAATTATGTACAAACAAACCATAGCATTCAATATTTCAACATAATTCATCACAAAATATCAAATCACTATAACAAGGGATTTAAATAATTTAAATAAATGTAGAGGGATCCAGTTGGATCCCTCCAACCTGTTTTCCCTGCATCCACAGACGTTAGCACAACATATAATACCAATTTCTAAATATACTATACTATAACAAATCATTCAATTAAACCATTCAAACAATTATTTAAATTTAATTACTTGAATTTAAATTTAAACTGAGTGAGATTAACTCACCTTTGATTTTCGTTTTTCCATCCATTTCAAACTTGCCTGGTTTTCCCCACGACTTTAGACCTTGTATGAACATTAGATGTTTTTTTATTAATATCCAAGTCCACTGAAAAATTAAATTTCCATTTGATAATTCAACTAACCAGTGATTCCATTTTAAACAATTTAAATTTAGTTTTAAACTAATTACCTTTTTGACAGATTATTTTAGTAACCCAATAATTAAATAAGTCAAGTGAATAAATAAATTTCCAGACATACACTATTTTTTTTGTAAAATTTATAGATTCAAAAATCTAGCCAACTTTGTTTTATATAAAATCCTTCGGTATTTAAAATCCTTATACACCTTTACTTAAACTAATTTTCTTCATAACTGTTTATTTTTGAGCTAAAATAACTCAATGAATTAAAAAAACAGATTAAACCATCATAATATAAATTATAATATATAAATTGAAATTGATTAGCAAGTTAAAGTATATATATGATTATTATTATTTTTTTTCCTTTCTTTTTTTTGTTTTTCTTTTCTTTCTTTTAGTCCATATATATCAAACTCATTCAGTACAAAATAGGTGAATAAATATAACAAGTTGTTATATATATTACTGATTAAACATTTAAAACAATTTGTTTTGTATTTTACTTTCAATTTTAAAATTTCACCAGTCTGTAAATTAAAACAAAGCAAAAAAAAAAAAAGAAAATTTGTGTTATAAACATTTCTGTAAAATAACATTTCTTTTCTAACTTGTGTACATATACTAAATTAAATTAAAAACAAAAAAACAAAAACCACCTGAGAGCCATCCCTGGAGAGCTCGAATTCGGTGACACACCTCCCCTCAAACCTCAACACCTCGAGTTGCAAGGCTCGTCACGACTCCTCCAATCCCAATCAAAACGAATCCAGCTCCTCCAAGCGCTTGTTTCTCGTCTTCGACGCTGCAACACTATCCTAAGCCCTTTCCAAGATTTTGAATCGAACGCGACCTCAATCGAATCGCCTCTCCCCCAAACACGCTCCCACAATCGCGACGTCGCTCGCTGATTTGAAGACACACGAAAGCCCTAAATTCTCGAATTTGATTACTAAGTCGTGTCGAAAAGAGAAAGCTTCGATTTTGGCAATGATTTACTGGAGAGGAGAAGTTTCGGTCGATCCTTGTTTCCGATAGAATTTGATTTTACTTTTAGTTTCTCTCTTTTTTTAGGGACTTTGTTAATTTCGGCCATTGTTCCCTTTTTTTTCAAGAAGAAGGGCTACATTTAAAAGAACAAGGGTTTGATTCCTGATAGAAGGACAAAGGCGTACACGAGAAGATAAGGGAAAACGTTGGCATAAACAAGAAGCTTAATCAATTAAATTTCCAGCATGTTTATATTTCGTACACTCACACACTAATTCCGATCAAAACGAAATTTGAAATCCGATAATAATTCAATATTACGGACCCAATGGAATTGATTTCGTCAAATTCCGAAACTGTGCCTCGGAAGGCTATTTTCAAATATCAATTTAAACGTTATATTTTCAAAACTGAACCAAACACTTCAAAAACCAATTCTAACACTTTTACTATCTTCAGTATTATCGATATAAATTTTACGAGCCTTCAAATTATTTTTAACAGGCTTAAAACTCTAGATTCAACAATTTACCCAACTTCAATTTATTTAATTCAATGGTTTAATTATCAAATAATTGGCGATATTTGAATTCGAGTTAAAATTACTCTATTGAATATTTAAAATTAATAAAATATTCTAGTTTTAAATGCTCGAAAATTCTGGGTCGTCACATTCCTCCCCCTTTAAAAGAATTCCGTCCCCGAAATTACTAATTAGGAAGAATGGTCCAATGCCCGTTTACTTTTTCCCCGAAACCAAACGGTTTCTAACAATTCAACATCTAACCAACTATCTTCTTATAAAAGACCTATTATTATTCTTATTAACTTTCTAAAACCTCCCAATAGTTTCAAACAATACTATTTGATTAACCATTCAAGCTTCAATTTAAAATCAGATTTTGAATTATCAAAATTTTCTCAAAATTTTTCTAACTCCCTAACTTCCCGAAAATTTTTGCCTGCGTCTCCTTTGCGCGACTAGCTCGGTATAACTACAAAAGGGCTCTACGGCCTCCCAAATCCAAAAAGAAAACAAAACGCCAAGTGGCTATATCCAAAAACCTAATCAAATTCCATACCAAACTTAAATACATACCTTTTTTGTCGAGCATTTCAAATTTATCTTCCGAAATCAAAATCAACTCTTTTCCCCTTTATATTACCTGCATATCCTGCTTAGTGCTAATATCCAAACACAATATTCCAATACATTTTATAGACTTCCTCACAAAATGCCAATATCTATTCATTCCAATATTGACTTAAATTATATTAGTAATATCAATTTTCATTTAAGAATTCACAATTCCCTCTTAAGCTAGTGTAAGTATGAAATATGTTCCTTATACTTATTTCCATCTTACCACTTCAGTTTATATCTATTTCTATTCAAATTGATTCTTTCATTACCATATGAATTCAATTTATCTTTAACTCTGAATATTTAAATTTAATTTGTCATTTAAAACTAATTTATGACATTATTTTAAATTGGTTTCATTTACTAACGTATTTTAGTTTCCAATTTGAATTTGTTTGTCGTTAACAAAAATTTCCAAAATTTTCAAAAAAAATTCTAACTCCCAAAAATTTTGAAAATTTTTGGCAGAGTCCCTTTTGTACGGAGGAGCTTTTGCAATTTGATAAAAGAGATAAATATATATACATCAACCCACACAGTCGGAAAAACCAAAACAGTTTATATTTCCAAGTTTGTATTGCGTAGGCATACCTTATTTAGCATTTTAATGCAAGCAGCTTATTTATTTAGCAGTTAGCACAACTATATCCAGCCACACGGCTTCCAGGTACCTGTACTTACTCAATTTTAAACATGTAAGTGCCAAATATATGAAGTTTAACAACATTTCACTTATTTTCAATAGTTAAACACATGAATTCTAAAAGAAATTCACACCAAACATTTTCCTATAAGCAACTTATACCATTTTCATACTAATTCCACTGTTCCAATTAATATATAACCATTTTCATTCAATTTGGAATGGTTTTCAATCCATTCTTATACAACTTTATCAGTTTGAATGGTTTAAAACTCAATCGCTTACATTTAATTTATTCTTAAGCAAACTGAACTCATATTTAATTCAATTGCTTTCAAAATCAATTTATTTTACCCCTATCAACACATAGAATTTTAATTACTTCCATTTACATCAAATGACAATTTTTCTATGCAATTTGACGAGATCTATGTGAAGAAATAGGTATTTATGTTTATAACCAATTTAAATGAATTTGAACTCAATTTATACTTAATTCTATTCCATTTTCAATTTATTCACAATCCATATATTCTCATTTTCCTTGCATTTTAAATTTGAATACCATTCACTTTGCATCTCATTTTATTAACCAACTAGTTCATTCAAAACCATTAACATCTTAAGTTCGTCTTCGTTACCAATTTAATTTCCTTTTTTTTAAATTCATTCACAATTATTTATTTAGCTCGACACATTCCATTTAAATTTCATTCTCAACCCAATCATTAGCGTTTCATTTAAAACTATTCTATTAGACTTGAAAACATTCAATTGTTAATATTGTCTCCAAGTTATTTCAATTCCTTAACATTTTAAATAGTTTACAATTATTTATTTAAGAATTTTCATTCCATTAAATATTATCGGCAACTCACAGAATTTTATTTCAATTTAAAATTTATTTTGACTTGATTGAAAACCAATCCAATATTATTAAACTTAGTTTAGGTTGAATTCAATTCAACTCTCTTCCATTATTCAGCTTAAGTCAATTTACTTCAATTTATTCCAAATTTTATACTTAAGCTCATTTTCATTTTACAAGTAAATTGTCTCTTTTATTTCTCAACTTAACTCAATTGATTCTAAGGCCATATCCAATTTATTTCCATATATCTGGATTTTATTCTCAATACAAACCATTATTATTTTAATCCAATTTCATTTTTATCCGATACGTTTTCAATTATATTTAATTTGTTAACATTTCAAGTCGAATTTTAATTAATAACTCAAGTTCTGATTCCACCATTCACCTTTAACTTACCATCAAATTTTATTAACTCACAATTCAACTTCATTCTCTATTTATTTAATTAATTGCAAGACCACTTTCAATTATATTTTCTTCACTAATGATTTAAGTCGAATTTGATTTATAACTTGAGTTCTATTTCCAAACTCATTGTTAGCTTACAATTCAGCTTCTATTTAGCTTCATTGAACTCCATTTGCACATTTCACTAACTAATGTATTATCAGTTAGTTCTTCCCTTATTTATAATCCAGAACTTGATTTTAATCCCAAAATCTCTTCATTTAAATTTTCTTAAGTTCAAATTTATTTTATAATTCAAGTTTTGATCTTCATTTTACTTTTCAATTCATCAAAAATATTTATTTTGGGTTTTTATCCCATTTTTTTCCCATTTTATAAGTCACAATTTATTATTTACACCATTCCATTCATTATAGACTTGAATATGTTCATCTTTTATTATATATCTTTTTTTTAACTCAAGCCTTCTATTTATTTATAGCCCAAGCATATCTTGTTCATGCATTTTAATTCTTTTATAAGTTATTCTGGTTTATTTATTTCAATCTAATTCTTATCCAATTTATTTTCTATTTATTTAGGTAAGAATCTAATTCCAACATTCAAAGCTTATATTTCCTTCCTGATTTAAAAATCATCTCAATTTATAAGCTTACAACCTATCTTATCAGGATTTTTCAACACCCGACTTTGGTTTCAAATTGTTTTGAAATCTACAACATTTCAAATCATATTTCTCAAAAATTAAAGTGATCCTGGTTTTATTCCCAACAAATTTCCTTTGAAATTTTCAAAAACAACTAGCTCTTCTGAGCAAATAAATTTTTGGCAGCAGTCCGTCACTTAGAAATTCAAAAATGAATACTGATGATGCAGCCGTCATCATCAGAATTATTTTCCAATAATCCAAGTGATTTCAATGCTATTTCACCTTCAAAATTCATTTAAACAATCTCTTTTCAGAAATACCTCCAAAACAATAATACTATCATTTATCTTCAAAATACTTCAACAAACACTTCCAAAATCTCCGGAATTTTAAATTTCCAAATCCTGCTTAAATCAAATTTAACTATAATTCATTTGCATAATTTATGCTTATACAAATTTCCATTTGATTATATTTCAAATTATAAATTACATTTATAATTCACATTTATAAATTTCATTTTATAATGAATTTATTGCCTTAAACTTTGGTTATATTTTCAATTTCTAGTTAAATTTTTACACAATGATGATAATAATTTAATATTATCATTTCTAACATCCACACAACCATATATTAGCTAAATAGTTTACAAAAACTTTCTTTATATCAAAATATGTTTTTGGGTAAAATTATTTCATTTACCTACATTTAAAACAATATCGTATCAATTGTTCTATTTAAGTGTTTAGAAACCCTTTCAATACAGTTGCGCAGACTGTGTCGACGAAGGGTCATATGCCACTGAATAAATCAATCAACGCAATATTAAAACAATTTATATTCACTAACAAATACGCGCTCATATCTGTTAATACGCTCAAACTCATTATAGAGTACTACGGACTCTATTTTAAATGAGTAATTCCCACCAGAGCCAAGGTTATCTCCAACCCAAGCTTTGATACCAAGTGAAACGACCCGCAAACCCGTACCCCTTGAGTCAATACTATTCTATCTAAATCAACTCAAGTTGTACAGAAATACGAACCATTTGGTTTAAAGAAGAAGAGGTAGAAGAAGAAGATAGGAAACAACAACAAAATCTAACCATCGCAGCAGAATAAAATATAATAGATAATAAATACTCTTTACTCAAACATCAAATATCTTTGTTTATATATATATTACATCATCAGAGTACATCAATCACAGCTTAACATCAATATCATACAAATGAATACCCAACAACTCAATACAGTGGAATATATATATATATATATATATATATATATATATATATAAACAGAGTACGGAAGTACGTATCACCATCCTGCTCGTCTCCTGAGCTCCACATCATTGAAACCTGTATCCTATAATACTCGGTCTGACCCGAGCATTATAGTTAAATGATAGCCGAGTCAGTCTGGAATACCAGCGTGAGAAAACCACACTTAATTGATTATTAAAGTTTCAAAAATCCTTTGGAAACAAAAGCATCTCGTAAGACCACGCCATAAATAAACATGTCGGGTTTTTATCTTACGATAGCTAAAACACTTTTTATAGAAGTCCTCTGATATTATAATAGGGTCTATATACAAATACTTATAAAATAGCCAAAATTGTTACATCTATTAAATTCCAGCTACTAGCTACAGAGTGGGTAATACAAACAAAACTCGTACAAGGCTCGTAGGGAGAATGGATTTCCAACTAATGACTAGGCACTGGGGCACCACCTATCACAGTACGGGGCCTAGATCACCGTACCAAGGAGTACGCCCGCTCCCCTACAACACAAGGCCGGGACTACCCCTTACTGGATAATCCCGAGTGAGATCACCCCGCGGTTAGGATCAGCAACCGCCCACTAAGCCGAAATAAAAAGGGACATCTAGACTGAGATGACCTCACCCTGCTTGGGTGCTACCCACCTAGCCTTGCTCCATAACCCCTGATTTTCAGTCATTCCCATTTGATGAGGCTTGAGGCTAAGCGTTACCTTTATAGCACATATCACTCAGAATGCCCATCGTCCACCTGACGATGTTTCGCAAGCATTCATCCATACAAGTCCGTCCCGGGTTCGAACGGAACCGAAGGCACTATTCCTACTACATCCATTTGAAAATATCCTCAGGATTAGTAGCGATTAGCCCTTGCACTTCACTGCTCCATCTTCGAATCCAACTCAGTTTCACGAAACGTACAAACCGGATCGAAGTGGTTTTTGAGAAATAAATCTCGATCCCGGTCTCTTCGAAACGATTAACGCATTTGTCCAATAATGATAGTCGGTTATTTAACTATCAATTAACATTCACAACATCCATCACACAATAAATAATTTCCCAAATTATTTATTTATCTCAAAAATATCTTCACAAGATATATTTTCACTTCAAATTCCTTTGAAAACAGTTTTCAAAACAATCTGCCTTTCTCAGAATAAACTCCAAGTATTTCTATTTCCACTGGAATCACCAAGCACAAAACTTTAGATTTTTAAAATAATCTAAAATCACTTAATTGTAAGATATATTTAACATTTTATATAGGAAATTTTACTTTAATACTTAATTTTAAATAATACCCTAGAAATAATTAAAATAGGTTTACTTATAAATATAATTAGATTTTCTCCTTTAAACAAAATACCAAATCGTCCTTTAAATAATTATTACGATAATAGATTAACCAAAACACTTACTTTGGTATTTACTTTTTTTAAGAAAATTTAAATTAAGACTACTTCAATAATTTACTAAAAATACTTACTTTAGGCTTTAAATAATAGAAATAATAAATTTTACAAAACTTACTTTCTTTAAAAATAACTTTAAAACATTTAATTTATATTTACAATTTTACCTTTGAAAACATGTACTTGGCCATCCAGAGAAAATTCCAACTTCAATCACTTAAATCAATTTCCCCAAAATTGATTTCCAATTTATTTCATTTGAAATAAGTTTCTTTAATTTCTCAATTCATTTCAAATTTCATTAGTTATAGACTTATTATTAATGCTATTATTTTCCGTTTGATTTTAAACCTTTTAACTGAAATGTACAAATTCCATGCTTTTTCCCAATTTCTTCTTTATTCCTTTCAAACATTTAAATCTTAAATATTAGATAAATGTTTTGTTCTTTCAAAACAATATCGCTAAAGATTAAAATTCATTAACTTCCTATTTATTCAAAATGTCCTTCTATACTCTAATTTTGTTTAATAGAATTCTAAGGTCACTTATTACTTTTCCAATTCATTCTTAAACTTATTCAAATTTATATAATTGTTTAACTTACAAAATTTACTTATTTTATTTCCTTTCCAAAATCCCATTTATTTTGGAAATTCATTATACCCAATTATGTACAAACAAACCATAGCATTCATGTGACGCCCCACCTCTATACCCACACTAGACAAGAACACTACGGTGTAATGCTGTCAACTAGCATGGAGAATAAGGCTGTTGAGGAGCGACCATCCATGTAATTGCTTTGCGCGAGCACCGATATGTCAGATAGTATAACATGCATTTTATTTCAAGAGGAAATCCGACATACCGATACAAATGCAAAGCTACTACACAGTGGCTATAATAATCTTCGGAAACAAATATAGAAATAAGCATATCACAAATCAGTCACAGATAATTCATATCACAAAGGCGGAAGAAGATATGAATATATAACTAACACATGAAAGTGTATATCAGAGTAGTGGTCAAAAAGATCCACAATAATACAAAAGAATAGCAACACGTGCTATACAAAAGAATACATCTATGAGTCCATATCTCAAGTGTATACAACAAAGAAAACTACTAATCTAAGTAGTTTGCCAAAAGGTCAGAGTAATGGATCCCTGGAGAGAAGTCAAGCAGAAGCACCTGTAACATCTCGGTCTGACCCGAGTATTATTTAATAAGAAAATAATAAACGGATCAGTCTAACTATAAATATCAGATGAAACGATATAGAATAAGAGATATGACTAAGCACATAATAATCACAATGCCAAGCTGTGATATTTATAAGCAGTTGAAAATCATCAAGGGATTATTCAATGTCACAAAATCTACACAAGAATCACAGAAACGTCATACTCCTAATTTAGTTCACCAAACCATAAATATTGACGATAATATCAATGTCAATCACAAAAGTCAATGACACACAAATTCCAGAATTCAACACACGAAATCCAGAAATCACAAAAGTCAATGACACACAAATTCCAGAATTCAACACACGAAATCCAGAAATCACAAAAGTCAATGACGCACAAATTCACCAATACAAAAATATCGATAAAGCTTATCGATGGAAATCATGAAAATTGGTGAAACACAAATTCTAGAAATCATCTCAAGAAATCCAGAAATCAAAAAGAGGGGGAGGCTATCACAAAAGGGAGCATAAAGCTCGCCAACACGTGTATCACAAACGGAACGCTAATTCCATGGTTGCTAACCATCACAAATTGAGCCGAAGCTCCACAAACGGCCCGAAGACCATGGGTTGCTACCCCACCAATTTGAGTCGAAACTCCGCAAAATGGGGTTTAGTCTCCCTCGCAGACAAAGAGACATCGCACATTGCTAGTCTAAATCACAAAGATGATCGTCATGATCAACGAGAAGTGTCAATTACACTAAGCTAGTAAATATATGAGTTTAGCTTCATGTCCCATAACCACTTGCTTAACTTAAATATTTACGAACAAACTGTAGATCTCCACTATAAAATTGTCACAAGGGATTCAATCGAACAAGTCCAAGAATTAACCGACAAAGTGAACGCAAGCGTTTCATACCACTTGTTTTACTAAGTCATTTAATTAGATTTCTCATTCGAGTGAGGTAAAGGTTTATATATACTAATAGATTGGATTACTACTAGTATAGAAAACCTTTATATTTTTAAAGTGACAAAACACAAAGAAGATTGTAGGAACAATCAATCACTAAAATTCACATACGAAGATGTGAATAAAAAATCCAACGAAACCGATAAAGAATCCATCAAAATGGATATTCAAAAATCCCTAAAAAGGAGTCATCAAAGTCATAACAAATGATAACAACACATAGGAAACAACACGAATCGATTGAAGTTGGAAATTCAAACAACTAGGCGAAATAGGCAAAAATGCAGCAGGTCGGTCGGCCGGCTACAGAGCTCGGTCGACCGGACCCTGTTCTCAAAATTCCTAGGGAAGCAGGTCGGTCGGCCGAACACTGTACTCGGTCGACCGAACCTTAAACAGGGAAGTGCTTATGCACTTGGCAACAGGTCGGTCGGCCGGCTACAGAGCTCGGTCGACCGGACCTGTTGCCAGTCCCCTCCCAGTCCTTCCAATTGAGGTCCAACCTCCACCAAATTGCATTCTCTCGAGCATCGGCACTAAGGGATTATGCCAATCAACTACCCGGCCCTATATGCTCCTCGATGCATCACCAAACACATGTTCAAACATCAAAGTTATGATTTTTAAAGGATTGAACCCAAAACACCAAAAATTGGAATATTCACCAAATCAATCCAAACCAAAAGCAATTGCACACGAATAAGTGTTAGGAATTCATACCTAACAATCGAAGATAAATATAAGCATAGATGTGAGATAAAAATCTCACCTTTTTACAAAATCAAAGAAGAAGAAGCTTGAAAGCAAATGGAGAATCAACCTCTCTTCAACACAACCCAAATGAGCTTGAATCTATGCTCAACACAAGAACATTCCCAAAATTAGGTTTAGGAATTTCTGAAATTGGTAAGAGAATAAGTTGGAGAAGAAGAAGAGAATGCTTACCAATGGGTTCTCTTGAATTTGGAGCTAGGAATTTGAGGTTGCAAGAGGAATTAGGGTTTTGGAGTTTTAATTTCCAATCTCTCCCACCATTATTGCCTTAGAACTGAAAAGAGAAGATAATGAGGGTGAATGGGGAGGAGCGGCTCAGTTTTTGAGTATAAGTCCAAACATAGGGCTGAACCCAAACCCAAACACAAAGTGAAAAGTAGCAAAAATCAACTTTCTCCAAACATATCGAAGCTTATACTCAAAAAGGTCGCAAATGGCATTTTAAACTCAATGGAAGTGGTCCCGAGTCCTAATTCGACCGTATGCAAAAAGTAGCTTTTCGGACTAAATTTCGAGTATTGATAAAATATTTAAATAAAATATTTGAATATAAAATCGATAAATATGCGGGTTGTTACAGACTCCCCTCCTTAAAGAAATTGCGTCCTCGCAATATTTAAGAAGAAGATATGTAGTAACAACCATAAAAGCATATTCAACACAAACGAAATTTGAAATAAGAAGTTCACCTCAAAGAGCATGAGAAAGTAAGTCCGGATGTGTTCGCTTGATGTACTCTCTAGATTCCCAAGAACAATCCTTAGGATTTGAAGACCATTGAACTTTAACAAGAGGAACATCTTTATTTCGAAGTCGTTTGACCTCCGAAGCAATGATATGAATAGGATGTTGCTCATAAGTTAAATTAGGCGAAACTTCAATCTCTTCCACAACACCGGGCTCAAGAATAGAATCGGAATCTCGAAGGCATTTCCGTAATTGAGAAACGTGAAACACGTCATGAATTGCAGAAAATTGAGCCGGTAATAAAAGGCAATAAGCCATGGAACCAATACGTTCAGTGATAGGAAATGGCCCAATATATCGAGGCGCCAATTTTCCCGATTGACTGAAACGTACAACACCTTTCATAGGTGAAACATGAATGAACATAAGATCTCCCACAGAAAATTCTAACTTCCTTCTCCGGTTATCGGCATAGGATTTTTGTCTACTCTGGGCTTCTTTCATCATATGACGAATAAGATCAATCTTTTCTGTGGAATCACGAATAAAATCTGGACCTAAAACCAGCTTCTCACCGGCCTCAAGCCAACAAGAAGGAGATCGGCATGGCCTTCCATAGAGTGCCTCGAAAGGTGCCACACCAATACTAGATTGGAAGCTGTTATTATAGGAAAATTCAACAAGTGAAATATGATCTTTCCAACTTCCCCCAAAATCAAGCACACATGCACGAAGAAGATCTTCAAGAGTTTGATTCACACGCTCAGTTTGTCCATCAGACCGAGGATGATAAGCGGTGCTAAAATTGAGCTTCGTTCCCAAAGATTTTTGAAGACTCTTTCAAAATCCACTAGTAAACAATGGATCACGATCACTAACAATAGAAGTAGGAACTCCATGAAATTTAACAATCTCTTTGATAAAGAGCTTGGCCAAAAGAGGAACGGTTCGGTTAGACCGAACGGGAATAAAATGGGCGGATTTAGTAAGTCTATCAACGATCACCCATAAGCTTCATGACCCGATCGAGAACGGGGAAGGCCATCTATAAAATCCATGGAAATTTGGTCCCACTTCCAAATTGGAATTTCTAAAGGTTGCAATAACCCACCAGGCCTTTGATGTTCGGCCTTAACGAGTTGGCAAGTCATGCAACGCTTAACGAAGTTAGCGATGTCAAGTTTCATTCCCTCCCAATAATAAAGTCGCTTCATATCTGCGTACATTTTACTACTACCGAGATGAATGGTAAATTTAGAACGATATGAATCTTCTAAAATACCTTTACGACGATCACTAATATTTGGCACGATAAGTCTACCAAATTTCCGAATGCCGCCACGAGAATCGATATCAAATTCTTTCAATCCTTCAATATCAATTTTATCCCTAATATTTTGGCCAAGAAGAGCCATTCGGGATCTAGCCTTTGAGCTTCAAGAATGCGGTCTAAAAGAGAAGGATGAGCCTCAAGGCTACATAAAACAAATGATGAGCATAAATCGGATACGCGGTCTCGAATCTCACAAGTGGATAAGATCTCGAGATCGTTCCATTCGGATATCATCATAGAAACAACAGCTTGTTGTTTACGGCTAAGAGCATCGGCGACACGATTACCCTTACCGGGAGTATAAAGAATATCAAGATCATATGGTGCAAGAAATTCGAGCCAACGCTGTTGGCGCAAATTAAGTTCCTTTTGAGAGAATAAATACTTTAAAGACTTATGATCGGTATAAAGAACAAATTTCTCTCCTAAAAGATAATGACGCCAAATCCGAAGAGCGAAAACAATAGCAGCGAGTTCTAAATCATGAGTGGCATATCTAGTCTCGGCAGGCTTCAATTGCCTAGAAGCATAAGCAATAACACGTTCTCTTTGCATAAGAACGGCACCCAAAACAACGCAACTAGCATCGGTATAAACAACGAAATCTTGATTCCCCTCGGGAATAACAAGAATAGGAGCATCAGAAAGAAGTTCTTTTGATTTCTGAAAAGACGTTTCACATTTGTCCGACCAAATGTATTTAACACCTTTCTTAGTCAAGCTAGTGAGAGGCACGGCAATCTTAGAAAAGTCTTTGATAAAACGGCGGTAATAACCCGCCAATCCAAGAAAACTACGAATCTCCGTCACACTCTCCGGTCTCTTCCAATCTTGAATCGCTTCAATCTTTGAAGGATCCACGGAAATTCCGGATTCGGAAATAATATGACCTAGAAACTTCACACGAGATTGCCAAAAGTGGCATTTAGAAAATTTTGCTTTCAGTTGATTATTCCTAAGAGTTTCCAACACAATCCAAAGATGTTTTTCATGCTCCTGCTCGGTTTTAGAATACACAAGAATATCATTGATAAAGATGAGAACAAACCGGTCGAGAAAGTCTTTGAAAACTCTATTCATAAGGTCAACGAAATAGGCCGGAGCATTCGTTAGACCAAATGGCATAACAAGCCATTCATAAGATCCATACCGAGTACGGAACGATGTCAAAGGAATGTTATCCTCTGCAATACGAAGCTGATGAAAACCGGTAACCAAGTCCAATTGTGAAAAGACTCTAGCACCACTAAGCTGATCGAATAGATCATCAATCCGAGGTAAAGGATATTTATTTTTGATAGTAAGATCATTAAGCTTGCGGTAGTCAACGCAAAGCCTAAGTTTTCCATCGGATTTCTTCACAAAAATAGCTGAAGCTCCCCAAGGCGAGGAACTAGAGCGAATAAATTGCTTCGTCTCCAATTCAGATAATTGTTTACGCATCTCCTTGTTTTCTTTATTGGACATACGATACGGAGGGCGAGTGATAGGTTGGGCTCTAGGAATAAGATTAATTCTGAACTCAATTGCTCGCTTAGGTGGTAATCCTAAAACGGGCTCAAATATGTAGGAGAATTCACGAACGACGTGAATAAGAGAAATAATATCACCCTCATCATCATCAGCGTCATCACGAGGGTTTAAAGAATATTAAGATGCAACCAAAGCGGAATCCGAATCTTTAAGAATAACAGAAACCTGATTAACAGATAGTGGATGTCGAAGATAAATAGTCCGCTCAGGACATAGGATGTGAGCTTCATAACGATTAAGCCAATCCATTCCCAAAATCATTCCAAAGCCTAAATAACGCATGACATGCAAATCGGCTAGGAAAGGAAAATCACACAAAATAATCTCGACATCTTTACACAATAAACTGATTATTGTGGATCCACCAACCGGATTCGCAATTCTCAAAGAAGTCATTAAACACAAAACATCCAAAGAAAAAGTATCAACAAGTTCTTTTGATATAAAAGAATGGGATGCACCCGTATCAAAAAGAACTCGAATAGGATGATCACGAAATAAAATAATTCCATCCAGAATAGAATGAGAAATACCTTGGCCACGAGATGTGTTGCCAGGGGCTTGAGCAACATTAAGTTTTCCCTCTTTCCTGCCCTGAAGCTTGCGGCATGAGGATATAACATGACCGGGACCTCTGCAGTAGCGACAAGAGAGAGACTTTGGACACTTGTTCGCGTAATGGTCCTTCGAACCACAATTATAGCACTCCCCACGACCAAAGGAAGAAGTCTTTGCCACAGAGGTTGCTTGCTTCCCTTTCTTATTAGGATAGGAACCTTTGAATTTGTTTGGCCTCTTCTTGTTGTTGTTGAAGCTTGGTTTGGAACCCACCACTTCAACGTCATTCTCCCTATCCGCCTCTTCAAGGCGAAGAGCGATATCAACGTGTTGGTCGAAAGAAACTTCTAATTTTAGAAGTAATGGCTTCTTGAGATTTTTGTTTAAGCCATAGACGAACCTCTGGTTCTTCTTTAAAGGGGTGTTGATGTATTCAACCCCATATTTGAAAAGCGACTCGAAGGAGGCGACGTAATCGGTCACGGAGGACTCACCTTGAACAAGGTCTATAAATCGTCGAGCCAATGTCACTTTCTCTGCTTCTGGTACAAATTTCAACTCGAAGCGTTCTCGGAATTGCCCCCAGGTGAGATCCGCTTCATTAATCTCTGAAATAAGAAGCTCGTACCAGTCCAATGCTCTTTCTCGGAGCATACTAGAGGCCACCTGAACTCGGTGAAGGTCAATAAGATTCATGCGAGAAAAGATTCGATCGCATGACCTTAGCCAAGTCTGTACTTCAATAATAGTTTTGGAACCTTTGAATGGCTCCCCACCCAATTAGCGTAACCGCTACACAAGCGTGCAAATACCGACTTTGGGTGAGTAGGTTCCGGGTTAGCTCCAGCTGCTTGAGCATTTGTTACCAAATCAAGAAGCTGCTGACCAGTCATAAAAACTCCATCCTGGGGCGGAGTGCTAGATGGTACGGCTCTGGGGCGTCCTGGTCTAGACATTTCTCTTCCTTAGAAAGAAAGAAGAAGAAGAAAAAGGTTATTCACCAAATTCAATATCAAGCAATTCTTGATAGATAAAACAAGGAATCATAAAAGAAAATAGGATAGGACGGTACGAAGACCCGAATAAAATCCTAAAGCACGACTCCTAAGATGGACTTAGGACGATGATCCTTGTTATAATATTCCATATTGTTCCAAAGTTTGGCTCTGATACCAAGCTGTGACGCCCCACCTCTATACCCACGCTAGACAAGAACACTACGGTGTAATGCTGTCAACTAGCACGGAGAATAAGGCTGTTGAGGAGCGACCATCCATGTAATTGCTTTGCGCGAGCACCGATATGTCAGATAGTATAACATGCATTTTATTTCAAAAGGAAATCCGACATACCGATACAAACACAAAGCTACTACACAGTGGCTATAATAATCTTCGGAAACAAATATAGAAATAAGCATAACACAAATCAGTCACAGATAATTCATATCACAAAGGTGGAAGAAGATATGAATATATAACTAACACATGAAAGTGTATATCAGAGTAGTGGTAAAAAAGATCCACAATAATACAAAAGAATAGCAACACGTGCTATACAAAAGAATACATCTATGAGTCCATATCTCAAGTGTATACAACAAAGTAAACTACTAATCTAAGTAGTTTGCCAAAAGGTCAGAGTAATGGATCCCTGAAGAGAAGTCAAGCAGAAGCACCTGTAACATCTCGGTCTGACCCGAGTTGTTATCCCGCTTTTTGGCAAAGCCGCGATACCAAAGGAGCGATTGAAAAGGAAGGACAGTTCGCCTCAGAGGTTGATCGTATTTTCTTTCGCCATGGATATCACTGAATTTTATCCGAGTCCAGAATGAGCTACAATTGATGGGACACTGCAAGAAAGGCCACAGGAGTCAGCATTTCAAATTTCAAGTCGATCCGAGTTCGTATGCTCAAGTTATGATCGAGGCAACTTGGAGGGAACACACTGATTTCGAACCCATAATGATGGTTGTCTTCGAATCCATCGCCACGCCCCAGTTCGAAACCATCACTTCGAACCCATCAAGTTCGAAACCATCACATTCGAAACCCTCGGGATGCCTCGACCTCGAACCCATCAGAGAGTAGCTGGTTCGAACCCATACTCGGCTGCCTCAGTTCGAAACCATCGGACATGCATGCTTCGAACCCATACATAAGCTTCGTTCGAACCCATCCCTGAAGTCGTGTTCGAACCCATCATAGAGCCATGCTTCGAACCCATCACAAAGGCCTTCTTCGAACCCATCCTGTGTTGCTTTGTTCGAACCCACTGGGTCAACCCACGTGTCTTCCATCGGTTCGAAATCACCGAGATACACGGAGTCGAAGCGGTCAACACGGAGCGAAGTCCGGATCGGTTCGAAACTTGCGCTCCACGTCACCACAAAGTCGCGTGCCATGATGGATTCGAAACCATCGTTTCAAAACCATGGTTTCGAACCAAACAGCCGTGCCGTGAATCCTATTTCGAACCCATCATATCTTCCAATCTACTGATCCAAATGTCATGAAATTTTCACAGATGCTAGCATACATGTTGAAGAATGTCCTCGCCAAATTTCACCTCGATTGGATGAATTCTTGATCGGTTCGAATGGAGTTCGAACCGATGCCAGAGTGGGCCCAAACTTCCCGAGACCGTACGTGTGGGCCCCCTCACGTGCCAGAAGTGGTCTCCCGAGTTTTCAGCGAGATACCAGCAGCCTACACCTATAAATAGAGCCCCAGGGCCAACAGAAAAGGGATCTTCTGACTCTGAAACGCCGAGACTCTGCCGGATCAAGATCTCCATCATCCTACATCATAATTCTATTGTTGATTTCGAATTTCCAGTTGTAACTTGCTGTGGATCGCTGTAACAACTTGTAATCATTGAAAGAGAATCAATAAAACATCAAGAAACTTCACAGTGGACGTAGGCAACACGCCGAACCACTATAAATCGCTTGTCTACGCATTTACTTTACTGTTGATTGGAGTTTTTGTTAGATAATATCTGTTTTGAACTTGCATTCTTGACTATTATCTCTTCAACGATTCCCGAAGAGTGTTGTGCCCAATTTTGACACAAACACTTTGGTGCTTTCACCGAGAAAACCCAGCTTTTCTCCTGCTCGTTAGATCTGTCATCGATACCGGATTGAATAAATCTAAGAGAGAGATCCAGATCTTTGAATTCAGATTCCTTCCATTCTATTCAGATTTGCAAAAGTCTAGGAAAGGAACTCAACTGTAAAAATGGTTAGCACAAGAACCACCTCGAACGCCGTCAATCAAGAAGGACAGGATAGACAGAATCCTGCCCCTCTGCCTCCACCTAATCAAGATGCCGCTGGGCACTCAGAACCGTCGGGTCCGGTTACCCGACAAGAATTGCAGTTGTTACTTCAAGAGCTGACCCAGAGTCGGCGACAACTAGAAGAACAGCTACGCGCCAACGCTGAGCTAATCAACCAGCCGGATCGCCAGAAACGAAAACGATCCACGAGAGATCGTGCTTATCGCTCTTCTAGCGAAAGTTCTTCATCTTCTGATTATCATAACCGACCCCCACGACCCCGGTTAGATGAGGGTCGTATGCCATCCGCTGGAAACCAACCGATGTTGACCGTTGGACAAATAAGAGTTGGTCCGTCAGCCAGCTTCCAAACCGGACCCTCCTCCCGAGGGGGTGCCATTCCTCACCACGCCGCTGAACACCGCACCGCTAGCGTTGCGGCTGAACCAGGGGTCGACGCTCGAGATCAGTCGGACCCGGACCGTCGTCGAAGCGGTCATACTCCTGAACCGTACGTCCCAGAGAACTATGAGCCGAGAAGGCGAGATTTGAACCGTCAACGATATCCGGCTCAAACCCAAAGTATGGAACGTGACCATACTCCGGCGCAAATGCCGGATCTATCAACTATGATACGACAGATGATTCGTGAGAGTCAGGGATTCACAAACGACGATTGGGGGGTTTCCCGAAGTCACACTCCCTTTACGGACGACATTCTTAATGCTGAACCCCCACGGCGATTCCGAATGCCCACTCTGCCCATGTATGAGGGAAACTCTGATCCCAATCAACATATTCTAAAATATGAATGGTCGATGACGGCTGCCAGAGCCGACGACGCTGTAAAATGTCGTAGTTTCCCCATATCCCTGGGGGGCATCGCCACCATGTGGTTCACCCGATTGCCTCCTCGATCCGTCTCCTCATTCGACCAGCTGGCCACAAAATTCGTTGAGCAATTCCGCATGCACGTCGCAAGGCCGAAAGATGTCAACACTCTATCTAGTGTCACGCAAGCTCCCGGAGAGACGCTCAGACACTACTTAGAAAGATTCCATACTGCATGTGCGGAGATTAGTAATCCAAATGATAACTCCATCCTTATGGCGTTAACCAAGGGGATCGACCCCGATTCTGAATTCGGCAATTGGCTAGCTGGAAAACCACCTGCGTCATTGGACCGTTTCCATGCCAAAGCAGCTCAATTCCTGAGACGGGAAGACGCGAAACAGTCTAGGAAGCAAACTGACGCAGGATCAAACGCGGGAGGAACCCAAAGCAATGTTGCAATATAACAATCCAGTGAGAGCTCCGGAAAAGTTCAGTTGAACATTAAAAATAAACAAGCTCGGCGAAGAGAGAGCGTGAATCAAATTAAAAAACAAGATCAAAATAGCGGTCCGCAACGCAAAAATCCGAAGTTCGACAGTTATACTCCTTTGAATACTTCATTGGAGGACTTGTATTTACAAACCCGTAGTACAATTCAATATGAAAAGCCTACTCCGAGACCGTCGTCAGAGAGACAAATCCAAACAGGAAAGTTTTGTAGGTTCCATGAAAGCTACGGACACGATACGAACGAGTGTCGTCATTTACAGGACCTCGTTGAAAAACTGATCAGGGAGAGGAAGCTTGATCGATTTGTGCGGACACCGCAACCCAGGGAAGCAGGTCCATCAAATCAAAACAGTGAACCCGATCGACCGAGGCATGAGGACTCCAATGGTCCTCGCGGGAGATTGGTGATAAACGCCATCAGTGGCGGACCAACTTTCTCAGGAGCCTGGAACGACGAGGATCTTCGTCACTGTCACACATGACAGGCTCATTCAATCTATGAATATTTTGCAATTTCATTTACATTCTGAAATTTGATTTTGTAATAAGGCACTGACTTTGCCATATTTTCTCATTTCAGCAATAAAACATTATCTCTTCAAGCTAAAGCTGTGATTCATCGAATACAACATTCAACAATCACGACACACGAAGAGCTAAGTTCCATCGAACAATGGAATTTATTCAAATAGCGAGTGATTGCGTTACAACCGGCCACTCACTAAGTGAAACCCCAGCTCGGGGGCAAGCCAACACATCGAAGGCTGAACTGGACCAACACACGACAGTCCATCTAATAATTCATTCCCGGAGTGCGAACGGACTCCAACTTCCCACAGCGTGAATTGGAGTATAAACATTTAACAATTCGTTCCAGGAGTGCGAACGGACTCCAAATTCCCAGAGCGCGAATTGGAGTATAAATACTTAACAATTCGTTCCCGGAGTGCGAACGGACTCCAACTTCCCGCAGCGTGGATTGGAGCATAAACATTTAACAATTCGTTCCCGGAGTGCGAACGGACTCCAACTTCCCACAGCGTGAATTGGAGTATAAACATTTAACAATTCGTTCCCGGAGTGCGAACGGACTCCAACTTCCCGCAGCGTGAATTGGAGTATAAACATTTAACAATTCGTTCCCGGAGTGCGAACGGACTCCAACTTCCCACTGCGTGAATTGGAGTATAAACATTTAACAATTCGTTCCCGGAGTGCGAACGGACTCCAACTTCCCACAACGTGAATTGGAGTATAAACATTGAACAATTCGTTCCCGGAGTGCGAACGGACTCCAACTTCCCACTGCGTGAATTGGAGTACAAACATTGAACAATTCGTTCCCGGAGTGCGAACGGACTCCAACTTCCCACTGCGTGAATTGGAGTATAAACATTTAACAATTCGTTCTCGGAGTGCGAACGGACTCCAACTTCCCACTGCGTGAATTGGAGTATAAACATTTAACAACTCGTTCCCGGAGTGTGAACGGACTCCAACTTCCCACAGCGTGAATTGGAGTATAAACATTCAACAATTCGTTCCCGGAGTGCGAACAAACTCCAACTTCCCACAGCGTGAATTGGAGTATAAACATTTAATAATTCGTTCCCGGAGTGCGAACGGACTCCAAATTCCCAGAGCGCGAATTGGAGTATAAACACTTAACAATTCGTTCCCAGAGCGCGAACGGATTCCAACTTCCCGCAGCGTGAATTGGAGTATAAACATTTAACAATTCGTTCCCAGAGCGCGAACGGACTCCAAATTCCCGCAGCGCGAATTGGAGTGTAAACATTTAATAATTCGTTCCCGCTGCACGAACCAACCCATCAATGCGGACTCCAAATTCCCAGAGCGTGGATTGGAGTATGAACATCAATTCAAAGTTCCCGAAGTGCGAACCGAAGCATCCGTGCAAACTCCGTACTCCCGAAATGCGAGTTGGAGTATAAATGTCAATTCCGGGTTCCTGAAGTACGAACCCAAACATACATGTTTTATCCAAGCTCCCGGCGTGTGGATTGGAGCACCAACACCAAGTCAAAGTTCCCGTAGTGCGAACTAAAGCGTTAATGCTAACTCCGAGTTAGTAGAGTGCAAGTTGGAATGTGAACACCATTCCCAAGTTCCCGGAGCGCGAACCATGTTACAAGCATCAATAACACTCGAACTCCTGGAATGCAAACCAGGTCATCAATCTCAAATTGTTCCAAGTCCCCGGAAGGCGGACGTGTGCTCAAAACTTGCAACAAGTGCGATCAACCATCATAAATACAAGTGTTGTTCCCCAGAACTGGGGGCACGAAAGCTAAATATTACTCACTAACCGAAGTGATACAACGTCCGAAGTTCAACTCATTCATCAATCACGACGTGTGACCAAGATCTTCAGACTTGGAAAATGAGACGAACTCTACTTAAACGATAAAAACACCACAAGTACACCGGACCGAAAACAAGGCATTGCAAGTACTTAAGCACAAATAAAACAAGAGTTGAAACAAAGAAACTAAAGTTTATTTCAACTAACCAAAAATGAGGGCTTACATATGAAAAAGTTTTCCCAAAAACAATCCCTACTAGCAGGAGCCGAACCTGCATCTATACACGGCTTACTAATAAAAAACAAAAACAAGTACTTATCCACCAAAACATCTACTTGTAAAGCCGATCTACTTCTTCTTCTTTTTCGTCTTCCTTATTAGTGGTTCATCAATATCAGAATCACTAGCGACAGAAATTCTTTTTGAGTGCCTCCTCTTCGGCGGTGACTCTTCGGCTGGGGGCATGATATCGATATCCTCCTCAGAGCCCAAATCAACGGGGAGGCTTCCCGCCGGAGGAGTAGGGGGGACTGGATCTATGACGGAAGATGGGATAGTGCCACCCGACGACACTACCCTAGCAGACGCTGGACTATGCGCCATCGTGCTGCCACCGGCGCTACCACTGTGCCCCGCAGCTTCTATTTCAGCGCTGATTTCAGCCAAAAATTCCTCTTCTCGAGTCGCTTGGGCTTGGCTGGGGGCATCCGCAGCTTGCATCGAAGAACTTGAGGTCGGCAGGGGATCACTAACGATGATAAACGGTAAGTCCGTGGAGAAACCGCCCGGCTCACCGAGCAGCTCGCTCACCATCTGTTCCTCGAGAGATAAACCACTCCCCTGTGCCGCCTCGGTCGATATCGCAGCTACAGCAGTGGTCTCGGTGGCGATGGCCTTAACCTTTTGGCTTGATTCTTGAGCCGTGACGGTCGGCGCAACCTCCGTCACTAGGCAAAAACAATAAGTTATTAGTAACTTCTTCAAAACAAGCTCTTTATTTAGAAAACACTTGAGATAATTTCGAAATATCTTCCCCAGTTTGACTCGCAAACGGCTGAACGACCTCGGAAGTGTGCTCATGGATAGGAGATAAGTGCGGCTGCTCCGGGTCGTAAGCAGGAATAGGTGGCAAGCTGACTGCAGACGCAGGCACTGACAAAGGCGATGTGGTGAATTCGGTGACATCCGCATGGTGCTCAACACCCGATCCCTCTCCAACTTCCAGGGAACGACCACCCACCATCTCCTTCTCATGAGCAATGATAGCATCGTGAAGGACCTTCTTTTCATCCTCGGTTAATAACCGGTTCTCAAGCTCGAATCGGTCAACCGATTCGCCCGGATGCGCTTCCCTATCTTCCTCGACCAATCGCTCCCAAGCGCTGCGAAGGTGAACGGGATAATCTTGAAGCCAGGCTAAATTTCGGTGTTTTAACACGTTGGCGTTATATGTTATAAGCAGATCTTCGATATCGGCATCTAGCCTGGCCTCTGCTTGTTGAACTTTCTCCTCCACCTCTGTCTCGACCGCTCGAACTTTCGCCACCGCAGCATCCCTTTCGGTGCGAAGAATCACAGCTTGTTCGCACGCCTCTTGAGCTGCGCTATTCGCATCATCCCTTTCCTTGGCGATTTCAGCAAATTTTGACTTAAGCTCGTTCAACTCCTTCAGGGCTGCGTCCCTCTCCGCAGTAACCAATGTGTTTCGATGACCCATGTCCTCAACCGTGGCGTAGTGTTCGCGCTTCATCCTATCCATGATTGCCTGGGCTTCATCGGCTTTTTTAGTGGCCTCTATTTCAGATTTACGGGATGATTCAGCCTCAGTATTCAGCACTTGAATGATGCGATCTTTTTGTGCTAACTCGGCTTGCAATTTTTCAATGGTGGCCGCTCGTTCGAAGGCCAGCGCCGATGCTTTTTCAGCTGCCTTATACCACACCTTATACTGTGCGTAGAAATCGTGCACATAATCAAGCGCCCACCGCTCGGCCTCCGGTGGGATTCTTTTCAAGTTCGGAGGAAAGACATAATTGTCAAAGCAGATATTCGGGAACTCTCTCTTCAGCTGCGCAAGCCTAATCGCTCCTTCTCCCGTGATTTCAGTAGGAGGTTCCTCCGCAACTATCGGCGCCGACACCTCAGATCTAGAAGCTTGAGAAACCGACACATGTCGAGAAGAATCACGAGGGACACGAACGGGAGGTTGTACGGAATCTCTGGGAGGAGGAGGGGTACGCGATCGAGATCGACGCCTATGCCCCTTGTCCGAATCATATCTCTCATGACTAGAATATCCAGAACGTCCCTGGTCATAATGCCCAGGGCGTCCCTGATCATAATTTCTATCCCCCTCTCGCCTGCGCGAATCATAATAAGAAGACTTGCGGGCATGTCGAAGACTCCCTAGCATTGAACCTCGTTTAGACATAGTATCTGCAAAGCAAAGTAAAATCGAATTAGTCACTCTTCGAATTAGGTAGTTTACAATCAAAAGTTATGCAGTGTCGTGAAGTGTGTGTGAATATGCATTCCCCCCGACCAACCAGAAATGTCGACCTCGCTAGTAATAAGAGGCTCGCTCAATTCTAGATTACGATGGAACTCCTCCAACCCGGCATCATGTTGAAAAGACACATCTTCCGGGATTGGAAGGTCGGCAAGCCCTTCGTAGAGACTTTCAGTACGCGGAGGAGACATCTCAGAGATTCTAACTCCGGAAGAGGACCGGGCAGTGACAACTGATTTTCGTCTCCCCCACTTAGTTGACTTAACCATGGCAGTCTTGCCTTTTCTCTGCTCCGCGACATCCGAAGCTACATCCGTAGGCTCGATCAGCGGCTCATCGTCAGTATGAGTTCTTTCAGAGTCAGCCTCCTCGGCTATGACAACTTCAGGCTTCTTATGTTTGACTCGTTTCTTAGGAACAATCCTTTGTGCCACCTCAAACCTTATACTATGTCCTCGTTCAATCAGCCCAAAGGTCCGGAGATTCCTATCGGTCAAAAGCGACTCGATGCCCCTATCTTCGCTCGGGACTTCTCGAAGTACTCGCACCATCTCCTTAAACTCTTCACCTTCGGGTCACGGGATCGTTGCTGTAAAAGGAAAAAATTAATATAAGTTCCACTTCGGCAGCAATTGTCGTAGTAACTATTTAAGAACTCGGTTATACTCACGTCTGAATAACCATCGTCGGGCAAATCCTGGAGGACATCTGACATAAAACCATTCTGCCCTATAGTAACTCAGCCTTGTCCAGGATCCGGTGACCACTTGACAGTTTCTCACCGCCTCCAGAAATGTGAAAGAAGGATAATCACCACGAGTTTTGAAGTTGAACAAGTATCTAATTTCGATTGGAAGCGGCGGTCGATGGAGACATTCCATAAATGCAATGAACAAGCTATTGATCGACGCATATCCGTTCGGATGCAGCTGAGATGGGGCGATCCTCAAAAATGACAATACTTCTCTTATATACTCGTTGAATGGGGGAAGTGTCCCGGCCGCACACGCGTGGCGATTAAATGTTGTATACCCTTCTGGCGGATTATGTGGTCTATCATTCGGCCCCGGCAGTAACACATCGTCCAATGACAAGCCGTGCCTCAAACAAATTCTTCCCAACATGTCTTCAGAGATATTCGATGGAACAGAATCTGATGGATTGGCAATGAACGACGCATCAGGAAGTTCGTCCGGAGCCGGACCGATGATCTCAGGATCTATGTCCGGAACTTCTAGCCTCGGAGGGGCTGTACCTTGAATCTCCTGCTGCTGTGAACTTGAAGGTTCCATAACTAGCTAACTCAGGAGAAACCATCGTTAGACGACAAAGAACCCGTGTGTTCCCCAGTGTAAAGTGTATGAATGTGTGTGGTACCATGCCATGCATTACTTGAACAAATGTTGCAGAGTTAAAGTGAACATTCAAACGACAAAGCTACGAAGTTCAGCTATAATGACCATCATCGCTGACCGTCATCACTAAATCGTTTATATGATGGAAGTCGGTTCGAATAGAAGTTGTTATAGTTCCATCGACGAGCTTAAAAAGGCAATCAAATATGCAGTTCAATATCCAAGTCCAAATATGCAGGAATGAAGCTCGTCGGAGTTGTGCTTGAAAAATTTCAAATTTTGGAATCCATCATATAGGGTTCGAAATCATCACAGAGGCTTCGTTCGAACCCAACCGAACACCTCTTCCTTCGAACCCATCCAAACTTCGTTCGAACCCATGCGTTCGAAACCATCATGACAGTGATTCGAACCCATGCGTTCGAACCCATCCTGACATCGTTTCGAAACCATGCATTCAGGCGCGCTTCGAAACGATGGCCAAATGACAAATTCGAACCGATACAGAAACCCTTAACTTGACATCGGTCGCGTTCGAAACGATCCACTTCGAATCGATACGAGGTTGTAGACTTCGAAGCGATAGCCTATGGGTTCGAATCCATCGATTCGAAAGGATCCCTCGAATCCCCCAATCGGTGCGAACTACGCATCCCAACAAGGACATTCCAAGGATCGATTCAAAATCCAATGGAAACACACCACCGTCGTCGCTTCGAACTCGAGCCCACACATCGATTCGAATCCCTCCCAAACCAGATCTGGTTTTGCCAATCTCGAAGCTATGCAATCGATGAGGAGAAATGGGTTCAAAATAACTTCGTCGCTTGAATCCGAAGCTAATTACCTAGTTTAAGCAATGGATTCGAGAGATTTAAGTCTTAAATCTTGGTGGATTTGAAAACGCGACGCAGTGTTTACTCCTTGGAAGCTTCGAAGCAATGAAGAGTGCAGTGAAAAAGTAAAAAGTGAAAAAGTGGGAGGTCCACTGCTATTTATATGGAGGGTTGATGATGACCGGGACGATTCGAGTTCCGGTGAAGTTGACCGATTGCAACAGGTCAGAATGCAGAATCGTTTCGAAACCAATCTTCGAACCCATACGCTTGAGGCTCCATCGTGTGAAGCACACGGACCACTGCCGTGAACAATGGTTTCGTACCCATCCAAATCATCGATTCGAAGATCATTTTCGAAACCACAGAAACGAACTACTAATTCGAAACCATCCTTTCACATCGGTTCGAATGACAATTTCGAACCCATCACCACACAAGTATACTCCATACTTTCAGACCGTTTCGAATGCCAATTTCGAATCCATCAATGCTCCAATGCATCGATTCGAAATCTCATATTCACACAACCCATCATTGCACGGGCATACCGCGCCCATACAAACATGAATTTCGAACCCATCAATGCTCAAGTGCATCGGTTCGAAACATTACACTTGCGCAATACAAATTCTATTTCTTCAACCTTCAATATCGGTTCAGGAGAGGATCGATACGGAGGAAATTTCCACAACAACCACCAAGCGTTGTCTCAATTCAAATTTCAAAATCGGTTCAGGAGAGAATCGATACGAAATTATGCAGCAAACCAAACTGACAACGACTCGTAGACGCACGACGTTAACAAGGTCCAAATTAACATATGTGCATACATGTCGGACTAACATTCGATTTTGAATATTCACAAGGATCAAACACTATTCCCGTTACAAATGCGAAAGCCAACGGCTAAGCACTATTATACAGCAATCAATCATATCAACGCAAGGTTACGGCAATACAGCATACGAGTTTCAACAAAAAAGAGAGCAATGATTGTTCAGATAGAAATGGCAGCTATTCAAAGCACGTCATGTTCCCACAAGACGTACTTTGGGGGGCAAAATGTTATCCCGCTTTTTGGCAAAGCCGCGATACCAAAGGAGCGATTGAAAAGGAAGGACAGTTCGCCTCAGAGGTTGATCGTATTTTCTTTCGCCATGGATATCACTGAATTTTATCCGAGTCCAGAATGAGCTACAATTGATGGGACACTGCAAGAAAGGCCACAGGAGTCAGCATTTCAAATTTCAAGTCGATCCGAGTTCGTATGCTCAAGTTATGATCGAGGCAACTTGGAGGGAACACACTGATTTCGAACCCATAATGATGGTTGTCTTCGAATCCATCGCCACGCCCCAGTTCGAAACCATCACTTCGAACCCATCAAGTTCGAAACCATCACATTCGAAACCCTCGGGATGCCTCGACCTCGAACCCATCAGAGAGTAGCTGGTTCGAACCCATACTCGGCTGCCTCAGTTCGAAACCATCGGACATGCATGCTTCGAACCCATACATAAGCTTCGTTCGAACCCATCCCTGAAGTCGTGTTCGAACCCATCATAGAGCCATGCTTCGAACCCATCACAAAGGCCTTCTTCGAACCCATCCTGTGTTGCTTTGTTCGAACCCACTGGGTCAACCCACGTGTCTTCCATCGGTTCGAAATCACCGAGATACACGGAGTCGAAGCGGTCAACACAGAGCGAAGTCCGGATCGGTTCGAAACTTGCGCTCCACGTCACCACGAAGTCGCGTGCCATGATGGATTCGAAACCATCGTTTCAAAACCATGGTTTCGAACCAAACAGTCGTGCCGTGAATCCTATTTCGAACCCATCATATCTCCCAATCTACTGATCCAAATGTCATGAAATTTTCACAGATGCTAGCATACATGTTGAAGAATGTCCTCGCCAAATTTCACCTCGATTGGATGAATTCTTGATCGGTTCGAATGGAGTTCGAACCGATGCCAGAGTGGGCCCAAACTTCCCGAGACCGTACGTGTGGGCTCCCTCACGTGCCAGAAGTGGTCTCCCGAGTTTTCAGCGAGATACCAGCAGCCTACACCTATAAATAGAGCCCCAGGGCCAACAGAAAAGGGATCTTCTGACTCTGAAACGCCGAGACTCTGCCGGATCAAGATCTCCATCATCCTACATCATAATTCTATTGTTGATTTCGAATTTCCAGTTGTAACTTGCTGTGGATCGCTGTAACAACTTGTAATCATTGAAAGAGAATCAATAAAACATCAAGAAACTTCACAGTGGACGTAGGCAACACGCCAAACCGCTATAAATCGCTTGTCTACGCATTTACTTTACTGTTGATTGGAGTTTTTGTTAGATAATATCTGTTTTGAACTTGCATTCTTGACTATTATCTCTTCAACGATTCCCGAAGAGTGTTGTGCCCAATTTTGACACAAACACGAGTATTATTTAATAAGAAAATAATAAACGGATCAGTCTAACTATAAATATCAGATGAAACGATATAGAATAAGAGATATGACTAAGCACATAATAATCACAATGCCAAGCTGTGATATATTTAAGCAGTTGAAAATCATCAAGGGATTATTCAATGTCACAAAATCTACACAAGAATCACAGAAACGTCATACTCCTAATTTAGTTCACCAAACCATAAATATTGACGATAATATCAATGTCAATCACAAAAGTCAATGACACACAAATTACAGAATTCAACACACGAAATCCAGAAATCACAAAAGTCAATGACACACAAATTCCAGAATTCAACACACGAAATCCAGAAATCACAAAAGTCAATGACGCACAAATTCACCAATACACAAATATCGATAAATCTTATCGATGGAAATCACGAAAATTGGTGAAACACAAATTCTAGAAATCATCTCAAGAAATCCAGAAATCACAAAAAGGGGGAGGCCTATCACAAACGGGAGCATAAAGCTCGCCAACATGTGTATCACAAACGGAACACTAATTCCATGGTTGCTAACCATCACAAATTGAGCTGAAGCCCCACAAACGGCCCGAAGACCATGGGTTGCTACCCCACCAATTTGAGTCGAAACTCCACAAAACGGGGTTTAGTCTCCCTCGCAGACAAAGAGACATCGCACATTGCTAGTCTAAATCACAAAGATGATCGTCATGATCAACGAGAAGTATCGATTACACTAAGCTAGTTAATACATGAGTTTAGCTTCATGTCCCATAACCACTTGCTTAACTTAAATATTTACGAACAAACTGTAGATCTCCACTATAAAATTGTCACAAGGGATTCAATCGAACAAGTCCAAGAATTAACCGACAAAGTGAACGCAAGCGTTTCATACCACTTATTTTACTAAGTCATTTAATTAGATTTCTCATTCGAGTGAGGTAAAGGTTTATATATACTAATAGATTGGATTACTACTATTATAGAAAACCTTTATATTTTTAAAGTGACAAAACACAAAGAAGATTGTAGGAACAATCAATCACTAAAATTCACATACGAAGATGTGAATAAAAAAATCCAACGAAACCGATAAAGAATCCATCAAAATGGATATTCAAAAATCCCTAAAAAGGAGTCATCAAAGTCATAACAAATGATAACAACACATAGGAAACAACACGAATCGATTGATGTTGGAAATTCAAACAACTAGGCGAAATAGGCAAAAATGCAGTAGGTCGGTCGGCCGGCTACAGAGCTCGGTCGACCGGACTCTATTCTCAAAATTCCTCGGGAAGCAGGTCGGTCGGCCGAACACTGTACTCGGTCGACCGAACCTTAAACAGGGAAGTGCTTGTGCACTTGGCAGCAGGTCGGTCGGCCGGCTACAGAGCTCGGTCGACCGGACCTGTTGCCAGTCCCCTCCCAGTCCTTCCAATTGAGGTCCAACCTCCACCAAATTGCATTCTCTCGAGCAACGGCACTAAGGGATTATGCCAATCAACTACCCGGCCCTATATGCTCCTCGATGCATCACCAAACACATGTTCAAACATCAATTATGATTTTTAAAGGATTGAACCCAAAACACCAAAAATTGGAATATTCACCAAATCAATCCAAACCAAAAGCAATTGCACACGAATAAGTGTTAGGAATTCATACCTAACAATCGAAGATAAATATAAGCATAGATGTGAGATAAAAATCTCACCTTTTTACAAAATCAAACAAGAAGAAGCTTGAAAGCAAATGGAGAATCAACCTCTCTTCAACACAACCCAAATGAGCTTGAATCTATGCTCAAAACAAGAACATTCCCAGAATTAGGTTTAGGAATTTCTGAAATTGGTAAGAGAATAAGTTGGAGAAGAAGAAGAGAATTCTTACCAATGGGTTTTCTTGAATTTGGAGCTAGGAATTTGAGGTCGCAAGAGTAACTAGGGTTTTGGAGTTTTAATTTCCAATCTCTCCCACCATTATTGCCTTAGAACTGAAAAGAGAAGATAATGAGGGTGAATGGGGAGGAGTGGCTCAGTTTTTGAGTATAAGTCCAAACATAGGGCTGAACCCAAACCCAAACCCAAAGTGAAAAGTAGCAAAAATCAACTTTCTCCAAACATATCGAAGCTTATACTCAAAAGGGTCGCAAACGACATTTTAAACTCAATGGGAGTGGTCCCGAGTCCTAATGTAACGTCCACTCTTTCCGCACACTTTAAACCGACACTTGTCCCAATTCAAAGCATACGCAAGGGCGGATTGTTATGGGGTAAATAAGAAAAATGGAGAAGAAATAAAACGAAAATAGAATCTCACAGCGGAAGGATAAAATATAATAACAAATATACAGTTTCATAAACAGTTTACAAAAGCTTGATTCTTCTTTTACAATAAATATCAGAGTTACACATACCAATACAAGCAATGCAGCGGAATAGAAAGAGTGTGGTGCAATACTATATGTAAAATAATACTGATTCTTCGTCTTCGTCCTCCAATGCTAAAATCTGCTATCCTGAAACGCTCGGACTGACCCGAGCGAATTTGAAAAGACAAAAACACTCGAGTCAGACTAGAAAATCTTATGTGAGTTAAATAAACAGAAATAAATATGAGTACAGTAACTCAAGAGATGCTCGGGATTTACATCTCCTAAGGATCTGTTAAACTATTTACTATGTAGTATATTGCGCTATTATAATAGTGTCTATTTATAAAATAAACTTACTTTTAAATAGCGTTAAGGGGTTACCCATATAGCCCTTAACACAAATAATGCCAATAGTCTATACAGTACCGTAATACCTCCTGATCGGGAGGCTACCAGAGGATACTCCATAGGTACGACACAAATAGAAACTCGTAGTAAAGGCTCGGTATGGTAGGTGACACGGCACAACTAGGCAATGCCAGGGTAGATATACCAATTGCTATCCAGGCTGGTGGAAACGCGTAGCCACAGTTACCGCCCACCTCGGACTAACTCCCCAAAATCAAAATATAGAAGTGGCCACTGAATCAATCCAAGTCAAAGTATAATATCGAAGAGGAGCGTCCGATCAGAGGAATGACCTCATTGGCCTGAGAATCGCTCCTGTTTTAGCCACCTTATGCCAACTCACGGGAGTTGGGTCCACGTATTTACCTTACAGGAAACGTCGCCACCACCTACTTCATTCTGGAATCTCCACCGCGTACACGGTTAGTCAAAGTGGTTTTCGGTATCGACAGAGAGTATGTCCATATCCGATCCCGGTCTCTTTGCCAACCAATCGTTATTATAACACCGCGGTTATTTAAAAATAGTTTATACTTTTAAAACCAAAATAAAATCCATTTCAAAACCATAATATTACGATATCATTTCTTCTTTAAAACCCAAAAAGATTCATTTTGATATTGTTTTTATAAACCCAAATCAATGATATCATTTCCCAAATATAAATCTTTTTCAAAAATTATGCCACTTTTAAAATTTATAATTCCTTGTAACCAAATATTTGAACATTAACTTTCAACATAATACTTCGAAATCCATAGTTTTTAAAACCATTACTTTCAAAACTAAATGGTTTGGATATTCAACCGTATATAAAATAGGTGGTTTAACTTAAATGTTGCTTTGGAAAGAAATATTTCTCGTGGCTTTACAATACATTTCTTTATTTAAAGTTAAAACCAAAATTTAATATCGCTTCAAGTTCCAAAGCCATTTCAATAAATTCATATATATACGTATATCCATTTTGAGTATAAATATTTCAACTAAAGTTGGATTTTATTCTTTCAAATCAAATGTTCTATTAATTAGCCTTGAATATTCACATAGAATCCATAATTAATAAGACTTCAATTTCTAGTAAAATATATATATATTTCCAAATTCAAATTTTACTAGAATATTCATTTCAAAATATTTTGGGAAAAATCCAATTATAAATATCGTATCTTTAAAATTTCCAACTTAATATTTAAACATAGGATATAAATCATCAAACTCCATTTTCTTAATTTTCTTCCATTTTTAATAAAGAAATTTATTCACCTTTTAATTTCAAAATTTCAACTTCATATGTATATAAATATGGAAGAAAACATTTATTCAGTATAAAATTTAAGATTTTTATAAACCGTATTCCATCCAAACCATAGAAATCTCATTAAAAATAGTTATATATAGACCGCGGTGCCTGTATATAGTTTTCTATCCTATGGTCAAGTGATACGGATATTTATCATTTCAATCCGCAATTTAAAAAATAAAACTGCGGTTGTATATCATTTCAAACCGCAATCCCGAATGAAATGTAAATGCATACAAACTTGCAGTTTAATGATATCCAAATAAAACATTCATTCAACAACACATCCATCATCCAATCACACATCAAGCAATATCAATCAATAACAATATATGTTTGGTAATATACAACAGGTAATAATTGGCAGTTTTATTTCAAATTATATTTATCAACTATTAATCTAATAATTTATATTCAGTGATAATTTGACATAACTGTTAACTAGCAGTTCATATGCAAACAATAATTTCTAACAGCCAATTAACACGCAATAAATCAATTAAATTAACAGTTAAATTCAATAAAATGCAATTCTACAGATATGAATGAAATAACATGCCAAAAGCTCATAAATAAATTTCTATTCATTTCTAAAATTTATTTAACAAACATAAAAGCTTCTAGTAGTAGTGAGTGGGTTAAAACACTCACCTTTTGAATTTAAAACGAATTTAAATTCGATTTAAACCCAAAAATTTGCCCGTCTCGGAATTCGTCCAAACCAGCGTCATCGAGTCCGGAATTAAATTACGATCCTAACAAAAAAAATTTCGTTTGAATCCGAGGTCGTATGAGAAAGTTATGGTGAAAAATGGTGATTGAATTCAAAATTAAAAATAAACAAAGTGGTACACATTCACTCACATATTTTTTTCCACGTCATCCCCCCTACCCGTTCGTTCTTCTCGAAACAGCAACTAGGCCGACCTCCCTTTGCCACCTTTGACCATTAATTTCATCCACCTCCGGCCACGATAGCTCAGGCCACCACCACCAATCTCTAAGTCGCGTCGCCCTCTACCTCTGGCCAAACTCCGGTCTCCCCCAGTCCCCTCGATCCACGCGAAAAAATGCCGGCCGCCCCTAGGGGACCGAACCCTAATCCAAAATCTGAGGCGATCTATCCGTTAAAACGACGAACCAATTACACCGATGCGAAACGTGCTCGACTCTCTCCAAAACCCAGAAATGTTTTCCCGATCCGACAACATTTGTTACGGCGACGATGAACGGTTGGGACTGTTCTGAATTTATTCCGGATGAACGACAGCTCCAATTGAAAAACGAACTACACCATGACATTACGCGTATCGAATACTTCAACATATATTTTTTCTGGAATTTTCTGAAATTTTTGAGTTTTGACTTTTGATTTTGAACTATGGATAGATCTGGAATTGGATCTGAGATGTATCCATTGAGGAAGAAAGAAGGTTGAAGAAAATGAACGTACAACAAATAGACAATAGGGTGAAGCTAGGGTTTATGATCGCATATATATAGACAAATAGAAGAAGGCTAGGTGGGTACGGATAACGAACGCGCTAGACGGTAGTTGGCCCAAAAAGCCCGTTCTGACCCCGGAACGAAATTTATCAAACCCATATATCCAGTTAGGTATTTTAAAATATTCTGAACGCGATGGAAAAAGTTTCACGACCAACTTCGATCGTATGAAGAAGTTATGCTGAAAACAAGAATTCCAAATTGATTTCAAATTAATTTTTAATAAAATCGATTTCAAGGCGTTTCGCGTCCGTACGATCAAACGACAAGTCCGATCGATACGAAACTTGAAACCCTATAATAATTCACCGATACGGATCCGATGAAACTGGTTTCGTCGAAATCCGAGTCCGTGACAAAAATGGCTATTTTTAATCTTTATTAAATAAATTAAAATAAATTATAAATCCAATTTTTATTTTTCAACTTCTAATATTGGCCAAATTTCATTCCTTATATAATTCAATCTATTCCAAATGATTTAACAAGCTTGGATGTGGATTAAAATCTATAAGTATATCAATTTTGCAGTGTTAATTTCTGCACTTCTTATTATTTGGAATTATAATTTTTATTCTCAAAACCCAATTATTAATTCTTATACTCTTATACTCTCAACTTGAATCCAATTAGATAAATAGATTTGATTTCCATTCCAACTCATTTGATTGCAAATAAACTTTTTACCATACATTAAATTCCAAATTATTAATAAACTTTTATTCCCATTTCCTTTATACACAATCATCGTATTATAAAGGTATCTTCCATTGATTTGCCTTAACTTATTTAAGGTAACCTTACATTAATATCTATTGCTATGATTTCAAATTATTATCCCCTCATTTTTCTTAACTATTATTAATTCCAATCTTAATGAATTCAACATTATAAGTTTGGTAAATTTATTAAATTCACTCAATTGTTTACAAATTCCATTTTAAATTCAATAACGTAATATTTTACGTTTAATTCTATTTTATTTGTAGTAAATACCCTTTGTTGGATTTAATATTCAAATTATAAATAAAATCTTGCTTTCTAAAGTTATATCAACAATGGTCCAACTAAATTTGAATTAGCTTTAACTTTATTTTATGGAATTAACTATTGCAATAAATCCAAATTGATAAATAAGGCTTGATTCCTATATTAACTACTTTGGTTCCAATTAACCTTTTATGGTGAATATGAATTTCAAGGTATAATTAAAATCTTTATATCCATTTGATTTCACTGTTTCATTTTTATTATTAAATCCATTATAGCCAAATGCATGAAATTAATATACACAAATATTTTAAATCCCAACTTAAGTTTTACATAACGTATTAATAAACGTTTAAATTTTCTTAATTGCAATAACTCAATTACCTTCATTCTTTTTATTCACGTAGCTAAATCTTGATTTAAAAATCTTTACTATAACCCATAGTCTTATTAAAATAGGAATTTACACTACCTGTAACGTTAATTTCCATCATTAAAGATCTTACACCCTTTGTTCCATAGATTTAGATTTCACAAATTTAGCTACTGCATTAATTCTTATTTGTGTAACATTAATGTTCATATACTTTGAATTCATTCCCAATTCACCAACTCAATTAATTATGCTTTACAAATGTGTTTCCAATATATAGGTATTTTATACTAATTGTTATCATACCCATAATTACACGCTTATAACTAATTCCCACATTTGCATAAATTTATTTAGTTAGAATGTTTATTAAGGTTTATGCATTTCCAACTTGTACTGATTTTACACAATTATTATGATTTCTCACAGAACGTTAAATTTATTAAATGACCATTTATTATAATTAACTCCCTTAATTGAATCAACTGCTTATTATTATATTTTCATTCTTACCATTTCTTCCCATTATAAATTCATTTACGTATTTACACATCTCTATCTTTCAAATATTAATAACCAAACTGATTACAAACACTGTTCTTACCAATCTTCATATATTTGTTCAGATCTATACTCTTTCATATAATTAAAGTTTATGTTTCTATTAGATTTTTCTCTTTCTACAGACATTAAAATTTTCTATCTACACTTATTGCATTTTTGTATACATGAATATTATTAAAGTTAATATTTATATTAACTTTTATAAATTCAACTTCCATTCGTTTCTTATCACTAACTTTCAACAAAATGTGACCATCTACATTTACCAAACCTATTGTCATAATGTTTTATTGTTACACTAAGTTACGCAACTACTATACCAAATTTCTACATTTATTCCCAAACAAATTAGAAATTATACTAATCTAATTTATTAAATATTATTAATTTAACGGGTCGTTACAATCTCCCCCACTCAAAACTTTTCGTCCCCGAAAAGGAAAAGAATGGAGAAGGAAGAACAAACAGTACATCTTATTTCAAATATTAACTTATAAACAATATCTTACTGGATTAATTTCCTTTAATGAAATATACTTGTTTTATAATCAATCATATCCTTTAATACTTGAATTATTAAAGTTGGAAAAATATTTTAACAAAATTCTAAGTCCAAATTTTACGGAAATTTTTTGGCAGAGTCTCCTTTGTACGGAGGGACTCTGGAGAAAATATAATATCCAAATATACAAATATATTACATATATTATCCGAAATAAAATATCCCAACACGGGAAAATATATAAAATAGCGCTTTATACGAAATCCAGAAACGTACCTATTTGTCGGACACTATACGTTTTTATTTTGGAACCAAAAGCAGTAGCAGTTGCTTCCATCACCTGTATTCACTTATGAGCCTAAAAGGTTAAATATTTATTTTAAAATGAACTATTCTAGTGGATTCAATCATTCATATCCAATCAAATGCAATAACCATACATTTTAACAAACAGCACACACCGCAAACAAAATCATTTAATCAAACAAACAATTAGTTGTTAGGTTCAAATTCCGAAATTGTACGAAATGTAAAATAACTATCAAGTGCATCCTTTACTAAATAGTCTTAGATGGAACAAAGATAGATTATTTCTCCATCCAACAACTTCAAAATTCCTTACCCAATAACCATATATCAACCAAACAATTCAAATCAACACCAAAATAGCTTATTATACATTTATTTCATACTTCAGTGGTTTGATTTTCTTCCCTTCATTTATGAGGGATTTCTTTGTTCTTACAAGTTTTATTTTCCAATTATCACCAAATTTATTATATTTGTATTTCCTTTTTATTACTTAAGTTTATAAAATAATTCTCATTAATAACAACAATTATTTGAATATCTTCATTTCCTTACTCTTCACTTGTAAGATTTCCCTTAAATTCTAAATCTGCTAACATTCATTCTTATAAGTGGAAGTTTTTATTTATCTATTAACTATGGATTACAGTCATTTAAATTCTTCCTACTTTCCATTATATTAGAATAGGGGAGATTAAAACATACTTAAGTGAATAATCATATAATAAATTCTTATTTTGAATTTCATTTTATATACTTAGGTTCATATCATCTATTAATAATAAAATTTCAATTATAACCTAAGTTTATACCATTGAATTCTTATTTACAACAGTAATTTATTGAATACTTCATTTTTCCAAAATTCTACTTGTATAATATCCTATTTAAAATTCTTATTTAACATTTCAACCTTTATATTTGGGTAAGTTATTTATGTCAAAGAAAGTGCAATTGAACTTATACAAGTTGAATCTCAATTCTCTAAATTAAATTTGATGTTTATCCATATTTCTCTTTGTCTCATATGTATGCAAATTCCTCTTTATAGCTTTGCAATTATTCTCTTATTTCAATTAGAGGTTTCAATTCATTTATTACTTAACTTATATTTCACTAACAAATTTTAAACGATTAATTAACGGAAAAATTTAGAATTAAGTACCGGGTTAAATTTCAATTTATTTTCAAATAATAGATAAATAAGTTCTTACAACTCAATATCTCTAATTATAGCTAGAGCAATAAAAGAAATTTTTTTTTTAGAAAATTTCAAATAAATCTGTAGTAGAATTCACTACAGTAGCCTTTCCCCTTCGAAACCCGAAAATGAAAGTCGATGATGCGGCCGCCATCACCGAAATTATTTTCCAGCGACAGAGAGGAAAGTACAAAATTTATTCTCTCCAAAATCTTCTTTAAAACAATTCTTCCAAATTATACTAAATACTTATATAAGAAAATACTTATAAACCAAATCATTATATTTCATAAATCCTTTGAAAGCAGATTTTCAAAATCCCGGACTTAAGTTCTAAAATCTCCCATTTGATTTATTATAATTTCAACTTAGCTTCAATTTATTATAAAATATTTTTTTTTTCCTAACACCCAATCTATAGCAACCAAATATATATATATATATATATATATATATATATATATATATATATATATATATATATATATCTTTATAAAAATATTTTTATATATAGAAAATATAATAGGCAAAATTCTTTCATTCACCTATATTAAAACAAATATTATGTCGGTCTGTCCTATTAAGTGTTTAGAAATCCCTATTGATGACATAGCGTACCATGCATCAACCAGAATTTATAAATACAAAGCGGAACAGATTAACACAATATAAAAATCTTTTTATTAATACTAACAAATACGCTCTCTCATATATATACACTCAGCGACTCCCATAGGATATTTCTACCCTATTAACAAAGAGTCAAACCCCACAAAGCCAAGGTTTATCGTTAAACCAAGGCTCTGATACCAGATGTAACGTCCACTCTTTCCGCACACTTTAAACCGACACTTGTCCCAATTCAAAGCATACGCAAGGGCGGATTGTTATGGGGTAAATAAGAAAAATGGAGAAGAAATAAAACGAAAATAGAATCTCACAGCGGAAGGATAAAATATAATAACAAATATACAGTTTCATAAACAGTTTACAAAAGCTTGATTCTTCTTTTACAATAAATATCAGAGTTACACATACCAATACAAGCAATGCAGCGGAATAGAAAGAGTGTGGTGCAATACTATATGTAAAATAATACTGATTCTTCTTCTTCGTCCTCCAATGCTAAAATCTGCTATCCTGAAACGCTCGGACCGACCCGAGCGAATTTGAAAAGACAAAAACACTCGAGTCAGACTAGAAAATATTATGTGAGTTAAATAAACAGAAATAAATATGAGTACAGTAACTCAAGAGATGCTCGGGATTTACATCTCCTAAGGATCCGTTAAACTATTTACTATGTAGTATATTGCGCTATTATAATAGTGTCTATTTATAAAATAAACTTACTTTTAAATAGCGTTAAGGGGTTACCCATATAGCCCTTAACACAAATAATGCCAATAGTCTATACAGTACCGTAATACCTCTTGATCGGGAGGCTACCAGAGGATACTCCATAGGTACGACACAAATAGAAACTCGTAGTAAAGGCTCGGTATGGTAGGTGACACGGCACAACTAGGCAATGCCAGGGTAGATATACCAATTGCTATCCAGGCTGGTGGAAACGTGTAGCCGCAGTTACCGCCCACCTCGGACTAACTCCCCAAAATCAAAATATAGAAGTGGCCACTGAATCAATCCAAGTCAAAGTATAATATCGAAGAGGAGCGTCCGATCAGAGGAATGACCTCATTGGCCTGAGAATCGCTCCTGTTTTAGCCACCTTATGCCAACTCACGGGAGTTGGGTCCACGTATTTACCTTACAGGAAACGTCGCCACCACCTACTTCATTCTGGAATCTCCACCGCGTACACGGTTAGTCAAAGTGGTTTTCGGTATCGACAGAGAGTATGTCCATATCCGATCCCGGTCTCTTTGCCAACCAATCGTTATTATAACACCGCGGTTATTTAAAAATAGTTTATACTTTTAAAACCAAAATAAAATCCATTTCAAAACCATAATATTACGATATCATTTCTTCTTTAAAACCCAAAAAGATTCATTTTGATATTGTTTTTATAAACCCAAATCAATGATATCATTTCCCAAATATAAATCTTTTCCAAAAATTATGCCACTTTTAAAATTTATAATTCCTTGTAACCAAATATTTGAACATTAACTTTCAACATAATACTTCGAAATCCATAGTTTTTAAAACCATTACTTTCAAAACTAAATGGTTTGGATATTCAACCGTATATAAAATAGGTGGTTTAACTTAAATGTTGCTTTGGAAAGAAATATTTCTCGTGGCTTTACAATACATTTCTTTATTTAAAGTTAAAACCAAAATTTAATATCGCTTCAAGTTCCAAAGCCATTTCAATAAATTCATATATATACGTATATCCATTTTGAGTATAAATATTTCAACTAAAGTTGGATTTTATTCTTTCAAATCAAATGTTCTATTAATTAGCCTTGAATATTCACATAGAATCCATAATTAATAAGACTTCAATTTCTAGTAAAATATATATATATTTCCAAATTCAAATTTTACTAGAATATTCATTTCAAAATATTTTGGGAAAAATCCAATTATAAATATCATATCTTTAAAATTTCCAACTTAATATTTAAACATAGGATATAAATCATCAAACTCCATTTTCTTAATTTTCTTCCATTTTTAATAAAGAAATTTATTCACCTTTTAATTTCAAAATTTCAACTTCATATGTATATAAATATGGAAGAAAACATTTATTCAGTATAAAATTTAAGATTTTTATAAACCGTATTCCATCCAAACCATAGAAATCTCATTAAAAATAGTTATATATAGACCGCGGTGCCTGTATATAGTTTTCTATCCTATGGTCAAGTGATACGGATATTTATCATTTCAATCCGCAATTTAAAAAATAAAACTGCGGTTGTATATCATTTCAAACCGCAATCCCGAATGAAATGTAAATGCATACAAACTTGCAGTTTAATGATATCCAAATAAAACATTCATTCAACAACACATCCATCATCCAATCACACATCAAGCAATATCAATCAATAACAATATATGTTTGGTAATATACAACAGGTAATAATTGGCAGTTTTATTTCAAATTATATTTATCAACTATTAATCTAACAATTTATATTCAGTGATAATTTGACATAACTGTTAACTAGCAGTTCATATGCAAACAATAATTTCTAACAGCCAATTAACACGCAATAAATCAATTAAATTAACAGTTAAATTCAATAAAATGCAATTCTACAGATATGAATGAAATAACATGCCAAAAGCACATAAATAAATTTCTATTCATTTCTAAAATTTATTTAACAAACATAAAAGCTTCTAGTAGTTGTGAGTGGGTTAAAACACTCACCTTTTGAATTTAAAACGAATTTAAATTCGATTTAAACCCAAAAATTTGCCCGTCTCAGAATTCGTCCAAACCAGCGTCATCGAGTCCGGAATTAAATTACGATCCTAACAAAAAAAATTTCGTTTGAATCCGAGGTCGTATGAGAAAGTTATGGCGAAAAATGGTGATTGAATTCAAAATTAAAAATAAACAAAGTGGTACACATTCACTCACATATTTTTTTCCACGTCATCCCCCCTACCCGTTCGTTCTTCTCGAAACAGCAACCAGGCCGACCTCCCTTTGCCACCTTTGACCATCAATTTCATCCACCTCCGGCCACGATAGCTCAGGCCACCACCACCAATCTCCAAGTCGCGTCGCCCTCTACCTCTGGCCAAACTCCGGTCTCCCCCAGTCCCCTCGATCCACGCGAAAAAATGCCGGCCGCCCCTAGGGGACCGAACCCTAATCCAAAATCTGAGGCGATCTATCCGTTAAAACGACGAACCAATTACACCGATGCGAAACGTGCTCGACTCTCTCCAAAACCCAGAAATGTTTTCCCGATCCGACAACTTTTGTTACGGCGACGATGAACGGTTGGGACTGTTCTGAATTTATTCCGGATGAACGACAGCTCCAATTGAAAAACGAACTAAACCATGAGATTACGCGTATCGAATACTTCAACATATATTTTTTCTGGAATTTTCTGAAATTTTTGAGTTTTGACTTTTGATTTTGAACTATGGATAGATCTGGAATTGGATCTGAGATGTATCCATTGAGGAAGAAAGAAGGTTGAAGAAAATGAACGTACAACAAATAGACAATAGGGTGAAGCTAGGGTTTATGATCGCATATATATAGACAAATAGAAGAAGGCTAGGTGGGTACGGATAACGAACGCGCTAGACGGTAGTTGGCCCAAAAAGCCCGTTCTGACCCCGGAACGAAATTTATCAAACCCATATATCCAGATAGGTATTTTAAAATATTCTGAACGCGATGGAAAAAGTTTCACGACCAAATTCGATCGTATGAAGAAGTTATGCTGAAAACAAGAATTCCAAATTGATTTCAAATTGATTTTTAATAAAATCGATTTCAAGGCGTTTCGCGTCCGTACGATCAAACGACAAGTCCGATCGATACGAAACTTGAAACCCTAAAATAATTCACCGATACGGATCCGATGAAACTGGTTTCGTCGAAATCCGAGTCCGTGACAAAAATGGCTATTTTTAATCTTTATTAAATAAATTAAAATAAATTATAAATCCAATTTTTATTTTTCAACTTCTAATATTGGCCAAATTTCATTCCTTATATAATTCAATCTATTCCAAATGATTTAACAAGCTTGGATGTGGATTAAAATCTATAAGTATATCAATTTTGCAGTGTTAATTTCTGCACTTCTTATTATTTGGAATTATAATTTTTATTCTCAAAACCCAATTATTAATTCTTATACTCTTATACTCTCAACTTGAATCCAATTAGATAAATAGATTTGATTTCCATTCCAACTCATTTGATTGCAAATAAACTTTTTACCATACATTAAATTCCAAATTATTAATAAACTTTTATTCCCATTTCCTTTATACACAATCATCGTATTATAAAGGTATCTTCCATTGATTTGCCTTAACTTATTTAAGGTAACCTTACATTAATATCTATTGCTATGATTTCAAATTATTATCCCCTCATTTTTCTTAACTATTATTAATTCCAATCTTAATGAATTCAACATTATAAGTTTGATAAATTTATTAAATTCACTCAATTGTTTACAAATTCCATTTTAAATTCAATAACGTAATATTTTACGTTTAATTCTATTTTATTTGTAGTAAATACCCTTTGTTGGATTTAATATTCAAATTATAAATAAAATCTTGCTTTCTAAAGTTATATCAACAATGGTCCAACTAAATTTGAATTAGCTTTAACTTTATTTTATGGAATTAACTATTGCAATAAATCCAAATTGATAAATAAGGCTTGATTCCTATATTAACTACTTTGGTTCCAATTAACCTTTTATGGTGAATATGAATTTCAAGGTATAATTAAAATCTTTATATCCATTTGATTTCACTGTTTCATTTTTATTATTAAATCCATTATAGCCAAATGCATGAAATTAATATACACAAATATTTTAAATCCCAACTTAAGTTTTACATAACGTATTAATAAACGTTTAAATTTTCTTAATTGCAATAACTCAATTACCTTCATTCTTTTTATTCACGTAGCTAAATCTTGATTTAAAAATCTTTACTATAACCCATAGTCTTATTAAAATAGGAATTTACACTACCTGTAACGTTAATTTCCATCATTAAAGATCTTACACCCTTTGTTCCATAGATTTAGATTTCACAAATTTAGCTACTGCATTAATTCTTATTTGTGTAACATTAATGTTCATATACTTTGAATTCATTCCCAATTCACCAACTCAATTAATTATGCTTTGCAAATGTGTTTCCAATATATAGGTATTTTATACTAATTGTTATCATACCCATAATTACACGCTTATAACTAATTCCCACATTTGCATAAATTTATTTAGTTAGAATGTTTATTAAGGTTTATGCATTTCCAACTTGTACTGATTTTACACAATTATTATGATTTCTCACAGAACGTTAAATTTATTAAATGACCATTTATTATAATTAACTCCCTTAATTGAATTAACTGCTTATTATTATATTTTCATTCTTACCATTTCTTCCCATTATAAATTCATTTACGTATTTACACATCTCTATCTTTCAAATATTAATAACCAAACTGATTACAAACACTGTTCTTACCAATCTTCATATATTTGTTCAGATCTATACTCTTTCATATAATTAAAGTTTATGTTTCTATTAGATTTTTCTCTTTCTACAGACATTAAAATTTTCTATCTACACTTATTGCATTTTTGTATACATGAATACTATTAAAGTTAATATTTATATTAACTTTTATAAATTCAACTTCCATTCGTTTCTTATCACTAACTTTCAACAAAATGTGACCATCTACATTTACCAAACCTATTGTCATAATGTTTTATTGTTACACTAAGTTACGCAACTACTATACCAAATTTCTACATTTATTCCCAAACAAATTAGAAATTATACTAATCTAATTTATTAAATATTATTAATTTAACGGGTCGTTACACCTAATTCGACCGTATGCGAAAAGTAGTTTTTCGGACTAAATTCCGAGTATTGATAAAATATTTAAATAAAATATTTGAATATAAAATCGATAAATATGCGGGTTGTTACAGTTCAATATTTCAACATAATTCATCACAAAATATCAAATCATTATAACAGGGGATTTAAATAATTTAAATAAATGTTGAGGGATCCAGTTGGATCCCTCCAACCTGTTTTTCCTGCATCCACAGACGTTAGCACAACATATAATACCAATTTCTAAATATACTATACTATAACACATCATTCAATTCAACCATTCAAACAATTATTTAAATTTAATTACTTGAATTTAAATTTAAACTGAGTGAGATTAACTCACCTTTGATTTTCGTTTTGCCATCCATTTCAAACTTACCTGGTTTTCCCCACGACTTTGGACCTTGTATGAACATTAGATGTTTTTTTATTAATATCCAAGTCCACTGAACAATTAAATTTCCATTTTATAATTCAACTAACCAATAATTCATTTTAAACAATTTAAATTAAATTTTAAACTAATTTCCTTTTTAACAGATTATTTTAGTAACCCAATAATTAAATAAATAAATTGAATAAATAAATTTCTAGACATACACTATTTTTTTTTGTAAAATTTATAGATTCAAAAATCTAGCCAACTTTGTTTTATATAAAATCCTTCGGTATTTAAAATCCTTATACACCTTTACTTAAACTAATTTTCTTCATAACTGTTTATTTTTGAGCTAAAATAACTCAATGAATTAATAAAACAGGTTAAACCATCATAATATAAATTATAATATATAAATTGAAATTGATTATCAAGTTAAAGTATATATATGATTATTATTATTATTTTCCTTTCCTTTTTTTTGTTTTTCTTTTCTTTCTTTTAGTCCATATATATCAAACTCATTCAGTACCAAATAGGTGAATAAATATAACAAGCTGTTATATATATTACTAATTAAACATTTAAAACAATTTGTTTTGTATTTTACTGTCAATTTTAAAATTTCACCAGTCTGTAAACTAAAACAAAACAAAAAAAAGAAAATTTGTGTTATAAACATTTCTGTAAAATAACATTTCTTTTCTAACTTGTGTACATATACTAAATTAAATTAAAAACAAAAAAACAAAAACCACCTGAGAGCCATCCCCAGAGAGCTCGACTTCGGTGACACACCTCCCGTCAAACCTCAACAGCTCGAGTTGAGAGGCTCATCGCGACTCCACCAATCCCAATCAAAACGAATCCAACTCCTCTAAGCGCTTGTTTCTCGTCTTCGATGCTGCAGCACTATCCTAAGCCCTTTCCAAGATTTTGAATCGAACGCGACCTCAATCGAATCGCCTCTCCCCCAAACACGCTCCAACAGTCGTGACGTCGCTCGCTGATTTGAAGACATGCGAAATCCCTAAATTATCGAATTTGATTTCTAAGTCGTATCGAAGAGAGAAAGCTTCGATTTTGGGAATGATTTACTAGAGAGGAGAAGTTTCGGTCGATCCTTGTTGCCGATAGAATTTGATTTTACTTTTAGTTTCTCTTTTTTTTTAGGGACTTTGTTAATTTTGGCCATTGTTCCCTTTTTTTCAAGAAGAAGGGCTTCGTTTAAAAAGAACAAGGGTTCGATTCCTGATAGAAGGACAAAGGCGTACACGAGAAGATAAGAGAAAACGTTGGCGTAAACAAGAAGCTTAATCAATTAAATTTCCAGCACGTTTATATTTCGTACACTCACACACTAATTCCGATCAAAACGAAATTTGAAATTCGATAATAATTCAATATTACGGACCCAATAGAACTGGTTTCGTCAAATTCCGAAACTGTTCCTCGGAAGGCTATTTTCAAATATCAGTTTAAAGATATATTTTCAAAACTGAACCAAACACTTCAAAAACCAATTCTAACACTTTTACTATCTTCAGTATTATCAATATAAATTTTATGAGCCTTCAAATTATTTTTAACAGGCTTAAAACTCTAGATTCAACAATTTACCCAACTTCGATTTATTTAATTCAATGGTTTAATTATCAAATAATTGGCGATATTTGAATTCGAGTTAAAATTACTCTATTGAATATTTAAAATTAATAAAATATTCCAGTTTTAAATGCTCGAAAATTCCGGGTCGTCACATTCCTCCCCCTTTAAAAGAATTCCGTCCCCGAAATTACTAATTAGGAAGAATGGTCCAATGCCCGTTTACTTTTTCCCCGAAACCAAACGGTTTCTAACAATTCAACATCTAACCAACTATCTTCTTATAAAAGACCTATTATTATTCTTATTAACTTTCTAAAACCTCCCAATAGTTTCAAACAATACTATTTGATTAACCATTCAAGTTTCAATTTAAAATCAGATTTTGAATTATCAAAATTTTCTCAAAATTTTTCTAACTCCCTAACTTCCCGAAATTTTTTGCCAGCGTCTTCTTTGCGCGACTAGCTCAGTACAACTACAAAAGGGCTCTACGGCCTCCCAAATCCAAAAAGAAAACAAAAAGCCAAGTGGGTATATCCAAAAACCTAATCAAATTCCATACCAAACTTAAATACATATGTAACAACCCGCATATTTAAATATTTTATTCAAATATTTTGTCGTTAATCGGATGTTGGTCCGAAAAGCTACTTTTTGCAAACGGTCAAATTAGTACTCGAGACCACTTCCATTGAGTTCTAAATGCCGTTTACAATCTTTTTAAGTATAAACATTGATATGATTGGAGATAGTAGAATTTCACTACTTTTTCACTTGAGACTTTGGGTTGGGCTTTTAGCCTATTAGACCCAACCTTCACCCCTCCTCTTCATAACTTCATTTCTATTTTCCTAAGTCTTCCAGCTTCTTCAAAAATGGTGGAGGGAATGGGAAATTAAAATCCAAAACTCAAATTCTATTGCAATCCATCTTTCTACTCCAAATTCAAGAAGAAGACATTGGATTCAAGCTTCTTGTGCTTAGATAGAAGAGGGATTGATTCTTGCTTGCTTAAAACTTCATTTTTCATTGAATTTGTGCAAAGGTGAGATTTTTATCTCACAATTCTAGCCTATAACTATATTGGACTATTTGGAATGATTCCCTATCATGTTTGCACGCACATTTGCAATTGGTTTGGATTGGATTGGCGAAAAACACCAATTTTTAGCGTTTTGGTGAATTTCCTGCATTTAAGTCGTTCTGTCCGGATTTGGCTCGCTCGGAGTTAGGTCATAGGTCGCAAGGTCGTTAGGTCGTGGGTCGTTTGGGTCTAGGTCGTTCGGCATGACTCTGGGTCATCGAAATGCTTGTTTGAGTTAGGTCGCGCCCCTTTTAGGTCGCGTCTCCTTTAGGTCGCGCCTCTTTTAGGTCGCGTCTTCTTTAGGTCGCGCCTCTTTTAGGTCGCGCCTCCTTTAGGTCGCTCTCCACTGGAACCCTTAAGTCGTTTGGCCTAAGGTCGTTGCACCGTTAGGTCATTGGAAACCACTTGATCGTATGACCTTGTTAGGTCGTTAGGTCGCGATGGCTTTAAGTTGCGCACCTATTAGGTCGTTCACCCCTTTTTGTCGTTAGGTCGCTCGACTGTTTATGTCGTTAGGTCGCGAACCCACTTAGGTCGCTTAACCTTGTTTTCCTCTAGGTCGCATGGCCTTTAGACCCTTAGGTCGTGAGCAGTTAGGTCGTTAGACCTAGGTTGCCTTTCCCCCTTAAGTCGTTGGACCGATAGGTCGCTTCACCTGTGCTCACGTTAGGTCGTTCGACACATTCATCTTTAGGTCGTTCCACTTGCCTATCTCGTAGGTCACGTTCCACCTAGGTCGCGTGAACCTATAGGTCGTTGGACCCTTAACTTTTAGGTCGTTAGACCTCATTTTGTCTTCACTAGGTCGTACCGTTTTGGACGGGGCGCTGCCCCGCACCTCGCACCCCGCCGGGGGCGCTGCCCCCTGGACCCCCGCGACCTGACCGGGCAGGTCGAACCCCGTAAGCGGTGGCGTTGCCCCCGCACCCCCACCTTGGGGGGTTGCCACCCCCTGGACCCCCCCTCCGTAGGGGATCTTATCTGGAAAACATTGAGCTGATTTCCTTGGATTTTATTCACATCTCCGTATGCGATCTTTATGACTGATTGTTTCTACAATTGCTTCTGTGTTTTGTCACTTTATAATATAAAGGTTTCAATACTAGTAGTAAATATCAAAACTCTTTTAACAAACAATTTCAACTCTATTTTTAATAACAAAGCTCTTTTCTTAAACCGTTTTCCAATCTATTAGTATATACAAACCTTTACCTCACTCGGATGAGAAATCTAATTAAACGACTTAGTAAAACAAGTGGTATGAAACGCTTGCGTTCACTTCGTCGGTTAATTCTTGGACTTGTTCGATTGAACCTCTTGTGACAATTTTATTAGTGAAGATTTACAGTTTGTTCGTAAATATCTAAGTTAAGCAAGTGGTTATGGGACATGAAGCTAAACTTCTATATTTACTAGCTTAGTTTAATTGACACTTCTCGTTGATCATGACGATCATTCTGATGATTTAGACTAGCAACTGTGTGATGTCTCTTGTTGCGAGGTTAGACTAGACACCACTTGTGTGATTCCACTCACACATACCTTTTTGCTTTTTGGTTAGTCTGGACCTTAATCTGTGTGATTCCATTCACACATGTGGGGTAGCTCCCCTTAGTCTTCGGACCGTCATGTGATAGGCCTCTTTCTCTTTTCTATGATTTCTGGACTTCTTGCATTGATTTCTAGAATTTATGTCATTGACTTGTTATGAGTACAAGTTTGGGGTATGATGCCCTTTCCGAATCTTTGAGAAGATTCTTGTGATATTGATTATCTCTTATTGATTGATCTTCTGTTGATCATTATTTACATACTTATAGTGGTATGTCATTATGGATATTTTATGTTTATGCCATATCTTTTATGTTATATCATGTCATCTGATATTTATAGCTAGACTGACCCGTTTATTATTTTCTTAAATAATACTCGGGTCAGACCGAGATGTTACAGGTGCTTCTGCTTGACTTCTTCCCAGGGATTCATCACTCTGACTTTTGGCTAACTGTTTAGATTAGCAGTTTTTGTTGTATACACTTGAGATATAGACTCATAGATGTATTCTTTTGTATAGCACGTGTTGCTATTCTTTTGTATTATTGTGGATCTTTTGAGCACTACTCTGATGTACACTTTCATGTGTTAGTTATATATTCATATCTTCTTCCGCCTTTGTGATATGGATGTCTGTGAATGATTTGGTTATGCTTATTTCTATGTTTGTTTCCGAAGATTATTTATAGCCACCGTGTGATAAGAAATTACACGGATGGTCGCTCCTTAACAGCCTTATTCTCCGTGCTAGCTGACAGCACTACTCCGTAGTGTTCTTGGCTAGCGTGGGTATAGAGGTCGGGCGTCACAACATACCTTTTTTGTCGAGCATTTCAAATTTATCTTCCGAAATCAAAATCAACTCTTTTCCCCTTTATATTACCTGCATATCCTGCTTAGTACTAATATCCAAACACAATATTCCAATATTTTATCGACTTCCTCACAAAATGATAATATCTATTCATTCCAATAGGTATTTATGTTTATAACCAATTTAAATGGATTTGAACTCAATTTATACTTAATTCTATTCCATTTTCAATTTATTCACAATCCATATATTTTCATTTTCCTTGCGTTTTAAATTTGAATACCATTCACTTTGCATCTCATTTTATTAACCAACTAGTTCATTCAAAACCATTAACATCTTAAGTTCGTCTTCATTACCAATTTAATTTCCCTTTTTTTTAAATTCATTCACAATTATTTATTTAGCTCGACACATTCCATTTAAATTTCATTCTCAACCCAATCATTAGCGTTTCATTTAAAACTATTCTATTAGACTTGAAAACATTCAATTGTTAATATTGTCTCCAAGTTATTTCAATTCCTTAACATTTAAATAGTTTACAATTATTTATTTAAGAATTTTCATTCCATTAAATATTATCGGCAACTCACAGAATTTTATTTCAATTTAGAACTTATTTTGACTTGATTGAAAACCAATCCAATATTATTAAACTTAGTTTAGGTTGAATTCAATTCAACTCTCTTCCATTATTCAGCTTAAGTCAATTTACTTCAATTTACTCCAAATTTTATACTTAAGATCATTTTCATTTTACAAGTAAATTTTCTCTTTTATTTCTCAACTTAACTCAATTGATTCTAAGGCCATATCCAATTTATTTCCATATATCTGGATTTTATTCTCAATACAAACCATTATTATTTTAATCCAATTTCATTTTTATCCGATACGTTTCCAATTATATTTAATTTGTTAACATTTCAAGTCGAATTTTAATTAATAACTCAAGTCCTGATTCCACCATTCACCTTTAACTTACCATCAAATTTTATTAACTCACAATTTAACTTCATTCTCTATTTATTTAATTAATTGCAAGACCACTTTCAATTATATTTTCTTCACTAATGATTTAAGTCGAATTTTATTTATAACTTGAGTTCTATTTCCAAACTCATTGTTAGCTTACAATTCAGCTTCTATTTTGCTACATTGAACTCCATTTGCACATTTCATTAACTAATGTATTATCAATTAGTTCTTCCCTTATTTATAATCCAGAACTTGATTTTAATCCCAAAATCTCTTCATTTAAATTTTCTTAAGTTCAAATTTATTTTATAATTCAAGTTTTGATCTTCATTTTACTTTTCAATTCATCAAAAATATTTATTTTGGGTTTTTATCCCCTTTTTTTCCATTTTATAAGTCACAATTTATTATTTACACCATTCCATTCATTATAGACTTGAATATGTTCATCTTTTATTATATATCTTTTTTAACTCAAGCCTTCTATTTATTTATAGCCCAAACATATCTTTTTCATGCATTTTAATTCTTTTATAAGTTATTCTGGTTTATTTATTTCAATCTAATTCTTATCCAATTTATTTTCTATTTATTTAGGTAAGAATATAATTCCAACATTCAAAGCTTATATTTCTTTCCTGATTTAAAAATCATCTCAATTTATAAGCTTACAACCTATCTTATCAGGATTTTTCAACACCCGGCTTTGGTTTCAAATTGTTTTGAGATCTCCAACATTTCAAATCATATTTCTCAAAAATTAACTGATCCTGGTTTTATTCCCAACAAATTTCCTTTGAAATTTTCAAAAACAACTAGCTCTTCTGAGAAAATAAATTTTTGGTAGCAATCCGTCACTTAGAAATTGGAAAATGAATACTGATGATGCGGCCGTCATCATCAGAATTATTTTCTAATATCCAAGTGATTTCAATGCTATTTCACCTTCAAAATTCATTTAAACAATCTCTTTTCAGAAATACCTCCAAAACAATAATACTATCATTTATCTTCAAAATACTTCAACAAACACTTCCAAAATCTTCGGAACTTCAAATTTCCAAATCCTGCTTAAATCAAATTTAACTATAATTCATTTGCATAGTTTATGCTTATACAAATTTCCATTTGATTATATTTCAAATTATAATTACATTATAATTCGTATTTATAAATTTCATTTTATAATGAATTTATTGCCTTGAACTTTGGTTATATTTTCAATTTCTAGTTAAATTTTTACACAATGATGATAACAATTTAATATTATCATTTGTAACATCCACACAACCATATATTAGCTAAATAGTTTACAAAAACTTTCTTTATATCAAAATATGTTATTGGGTAAAATTATTCCATTTACCCACATTTAAAACAATATCGTGTCAATTGTTCTATTTAAGTGTTTAGAAACCCTTTCAATACAGTTGCGCAGACTGTGTCGACGAAGATTCATATGCCACTCAATAAATCAATCAACGCAATATTAAAACAATTTATATTCACTAACAAATACACGCTCATATCTGTTAATACGCTCAAACTCATTATAGAGTATTACGGACTCTATTTTAAATGAGTAATTCCCACCAGAGCCAAGGTTATCTCCAACCCAAGCTTTGATACCAAGTGAAACGACCCGCAAATCCATACCCCTTGAGTCAACACTATTCTATCTAAATCAACTCAAGTTGTACAGAAATACGAACCATTTGGGTTAAAGAAGAAGAGGTAGAAGAAGAAGATAGGATACAACAACAGAATTTAACCATCGCAGCGGAATAAAATATAATAGATAATAAATACTCTTTACTCAAACATCAAATATCTTTGTTTATATATATTACGTCATCAGAGTACATCAATCACAGCTTAACATCAATATCATATAAATGGATACACAACAACTCAATATAGCGGAATATATATATAAGCAGAGTACGGAAGTACGTATCGCCATCCTGCTCGTCTCCTGAGCTCCACATCATCGAAACCTGTATTCTATAATACTCGGTCTGACCCGAGCATTATAGTTAAATAATACCCGAGTCATTCTGGAATACCAGCGTGAGAAAACCACACTCAATTGATTATTAAAGTTTCAAAAATCTTTTGGAAACGAAAGCATCTCGTAAGACCACGCCACAAATAAACATGTCGGGTTTTTATCTTACGATAGCTAAAACACTTTTTATAGAAATCCTCTGATATTATAACAGGGTCTACATACAAATACTTATAAAATAGCTGAAATTGTTACATCTATCAAATTCCAGCTACTAGCCACAGAGTGAGTAATACAAACAAAACTCGTACAAGGCTCGTAGGGAGAATGGATTTCCAACTAATGACTAGGCACTGGGGTACCACATGTCACAGTACGGGGCCTGGATCACCATACCGAGGAGTACGCCCGCTCCCCTACAACACAAGGCCGGGACTACTCCTTACTGGATAATCTCGAGTGAGATCACCCCGCGGTTGGGATCAGCAACCGCCCACTAAGCCGAAATAAAAAGGGACATCTAGACTGAGATGACCTCACCCTGCTTGGGTGCTACCCACTTAGCCTTGCTGCATAACCCCTGATTTTCAGTCATTCCCATTTGATGAGGCTTGAGGCTAAGCGTTACCTTTATAGAACATATCACTCAGAATGCCCATCGTCCACCTGACGATGTTTCGCAAGCATTCATCCATACAAGTCCGTCCCGGGTTCGAACGGAACCGAAGGCACTATTCCTACTACATCCATTTGAAAATATCCTCAGGATTAGTAGCGATTAGCCCTTGCACTTCACTGCTCCATCTTCGAATCCAACTCGGTTTCACGAAACGTACAAACCGGATCGAAGTGGTTTTCGAGATATAAATCTCGATCCCGGTCTCTTCGAAACGATTAACGCATTTGTCCAATATTGATAGTCGATTATTTAACTATCAATTAACATTCATAACATCCATCACACAATAAATAATTTCCCAAATTATTTATTTATCTCAAAAATATCTTCACAAGATATATTTTCACTTCAAATTCCTTTGAAAACAGTTTTCAAAACAATCTACCTTTCTCAGAATAAATTCCAAGTATTTCTATTTCCACTGGAATCACCAAGCACAAAACTTTATATTTTTAAAATAATCTAAAATCACTTAATTGTAAGATATATTTAACATTTTACATAGGAAATTTTACTTTAATACTTAATTTTAAATAATACCCTAGAAATAATTAAAATAGGTTTACTTATAAATATAATTAGATTTTCTCCTTTAAACAAAATACCAAATCATCCTTTAAATAATTATTACGATAATAGATTAACCAAAACACTTACTTTGGTATTTACTTTTTTTTTTTAAATTTAAATTAAGACAACTTCAATAATTTACTAAAAATACTTACTTTAGACTTTAAATAATAGAAATAATAAATTTTACAAAACTTGCTTTCTTTAAAAACAACTTTAAAACATTTAATTTATATTTACAATTTTACCTTTGAAAACATGTACTTGGCCATCCAGAGAAAATTCCAACTTCAATCACTTAAATCAATTTCCCCAAAATTGATTTCCAATTTATTTCATTTGAAATAAGTTTCTTTAATTTCTCAATTCATTTCAAATTTCATTAGTTATAGACTTATTATTAATGTTATTATTTTCCGTTTTATTTTAAACCTTTTAACTGAAATATACAAATTCCATGTTTTTTCCCAATTTCTTCTTTATTCCTTTCAAACATTTAAATCTTAAATATTAAATAAATGTTTTGTTCTTTCAAAACAATATCGCTAAAGATTAAAATTCATTAACTTCCTGTTTATTCAAAATGTCCTTCTATACTCTAATTTTATGTAATAGAATTCTAAGGTCACTTTATTACTTTTCCAATTCATTCTTAAACTTATTCAAATTTATATAATTGTTTAACTTGCAAAATTTACATATTTTATTTCCTTTCCAAAATCCCATTTATTTTGGAAATTCATTATACCCAATTATGTACAAACAAACCATAGCATTCAATATTTCAACATAATTCATCATAAAATATCAAATCATTATAACAGGGGATTTAAATAATTTAAATAAATGTTGAGGGATCCAGTTGGATCCCTCCAACCTGTTTTCCCTGCATCCACAGACGTTAGCATAACATATAATACCAATTTCTAAATATACTATACTATAACACATCATTCAATTGAACCATTCAAACAATTATTTAAATTTAATTACTTGAATTTGAATTTAAACTGAGTGAGATTAACTCACCTTTGATTTTCGTTTTGCTATCCATTTCAAACTTGCCTGGTTTTCCCCACAACTTTAGACCTTGTATGAACATTAGATGTTTTTTTATTAATATCCAAGTCCATTGAACAATTAAATTTTCATTTGATAATTCAACTAACTGTGATACCATTTTAAACAATTTAAATTTAATTTTAAACTAATTTCCTTTTTAACAAATTATTTTAGTAACCCAATAATTAAATAAGTTAATTGAATAAATAAATTTCCAGACATACACTATATTTTTTTTGTAAAATTTATAGATTCAAAAATCTAGCCAACTTTATTTTATATAAAATCCTTCGGTATTTAAAATCCTTATACACCTTTACTTAAACTAATTTTCTTCATAACTGTTTATTGTTGAGCTAAAATAACTCAATGAATTAATAAAACAGGTTAAACCATCATAATATAAATTATAATATATAAATTGAAATTGATTAGCAAGTTAAAGTATACATATGATTATTATTATTATTTTCCTTCCCTTTCTTTTGTTTTTCTTTTCTTTCTTTTAGTCCATATATATCAAACTCATTCAGTACCAAATAGGTGAATAAATATAACAAGCTATTATATATTACTGATTAAACATTTAAAACAATTTGTTTTGTATTTTACTGTCAATTTTATAATTTCACCCGTCTATAAACTAAAACAAAACAAAAAAAAGAAAATTTGTGTTATAAACATTTCTGTAAAATAACATTTCTTTTCTAACTTGTGTACATATACTAAATTAAATTAAAAAAAAAACCACCTGAGAGCCATCCCCGGAGAGCTCGACTTCGGTGACACACCTCCCCTCAAACCTCAACACCTCGAATTGCGAGGCTCGTCGCGACTCCTCCAATCCCAATCAAAACGAATCCAGCTCCTCCAAGCGCTTGTTTCTCGTCTTCGATACTGCAGCACTATCCTAAGCCCTTTCCAAGATTTTGAATCGAACGCGACCTCAATCGAATCGCCTCTCCTCCGAACACGCTCCCACAATCGCGACGTCGCTCGCTGATTTGAAGACACGCGAAAGCCCTAGATTCTCGAATTTGATTTCTAAGTCGTATCGAAGAGAGAAAGCTTCGATTTTGGGAATGATTTACTGGAGAGGAGAAGTTTCGGTCGATCCTTGTTACCTATAGAATTTGATTTTACTTTTAGTTTCTCTCTTTTTTTAGGGACTTTGTTAATTTCGGCCATTGTTCCCTTTTTTTTCAAGAAGAAAGGCTTCGTTTAAAAGAACAAGGGTTCGATTCCTGATAGAAGGACAAAGGCGTACACGAGAAGATAAGGGAAAACATTGGCGTAAACAAGAAGCTTAATCAATTAAATTTCCAGCACGTTTATATTTCGTACACTCACACACTAATTTCGATCAAAACGAAATTTGAAATCCGATAATAATTCAATATTACGGACCCAATGGAACTGGTTTCGTCAAATTCCGAAACTGTGTCTCGGAAGGCTATTTTCAAATATCAATTTAAATGATATATTTTCAAAACTGAACCAAACACTTCAAAAACCAATTCTAACACTTTTACTATCTTCAGTATTATCGATATAAATTTTAAGAGCCTTTAAATTATTTTTAACAGGCTTAAAACTCTAGATTCAACAATTTACCCAACTTCAATTTATTTAATTCAATGGTTTAATTATCAAATAATTGGCGATATTTGAATTCGAGTTAAAATTACTCTATTGAATATTTAAAATTAATAAAATATTCCAGTTTTAAATGCTCGAAAGTTCCGGATCGTCACACGGTTAGTTGATGCAAAGACTGAAAACACAAATTGAACAACTTTCTTTTAGGCTTATAACCTATTGTGTTGATTCTGAAACTAAACTATCTACTACTACTAGTAAGGTAAAAAAGGAATTGAGTTAGTTATTTCAATACGCAATGATATATCACTCTGTAACAAGTAGCGGTGACCACTATACATGTAATTCTCAACAATCGTACGTGTATTTCATTTATTGCCAATTATCATCCAATGTACTTTATTATTTATGAGTTATCCCTTATAAAGATTTTTATTTTTCCTCCAGATGGGTTTTTTCCATTACAAATGGTTAACGATACAAATTTTAATTTATTTATGTTAACATCTTATGGGATAAATTCTTAAATGTAAGCATAGTTAATTATAGGACATGCAATATGCTTCATCTATAAATATTTATATGTTACATATCATGCGCAAAGTACATGTTTGCACTAGTTTCAAACAAAAATTTAGTACAAAGAGATAAAAGCTGTCAGGCCGAAGGATAATGAACCAACAAATGTCCCAAGAAAGAATGGATGGGAAAATTACAAATTGGTTATTTAACAAATAATATATTCCGAAGTTGAGTACTGACCCACTGAAAGAACCTGAATGAATGTCCATAAGTCTCTTAAAACCACTCCTGAAATTGTACATCTACTATCAAGGTAAAGCAAAAATACTACAAAATATTATTTATTCAACTCATGACAATTTGTAATGAGATTAATATAAATATTCATGTTCACCTTTTATTTTATGTAAAGAACAACTACTAGTTATAGGTCTTTCTTTTACTTCCTAATGCATCTAGTTGGTTATTGGCAATACAAGCAAGAAATGGATGTTAGTAGATAAATCAGTGCATATGCATCTACGCACACAGAATATCATACCCACTTAAACAGTATGTAAAAAGGTTTAGTGAAGTACATATACTCCTATTATAAAGATCCACAATTTGAAATTTGTTTATTAAAAAAATACATAAGTAGAGTCTATGGTAACCTTCATAAATTATATATCTCATTGCTTATGCTTGCAACCACCGCCTTTTATGGCTTAACCAAAGGTTTTTCACTCATTACAAAATGTAATGATTTGATAATGCTATTTGGTAACACTATATGTAATCCAATTAGAAAACAACAATCATTCATGACGAATTTGATTGTGTTAGATCTAAAGGTATAAGCAGGTATGGAGTATAAAATATATCATTCGGTGATTAGCAAAAAATAAAATATATATATATATATAGTTCAACAAAATAAGATTATGAAATAGAATATTAATCTTGGGTCCCTATTTCATAATTGAACTATAAACCGGTTCCCTTAGCCACTAATTATATAAATTAGATCCCTACTTCTCTAACATTACACCCGACAATCATTGACATTCATCAACTCATTTATTTTCAATCTTTAAATAGGGACGTTATTTCGTAGATTAATCGGATTTAAGAATTGTTTTCACTATTAGATCAAAATTTTAATAAACTTTCCAATGATATTCTTTGTTGATATCAAAAATTAAAATTTTAAAAAACATACTTTTACATTTTACATAATAGTATTTAACTGTATTTCAATAATGCAGTTAAAAACTGCATTTTTAATAGTGCAGTTTTTAACTACATTTTGCATTTTAATACACCATTAAAATGCATTTTTAACTACTTTTTAGTAATGCGGTTAAAAAATGCATTTTAATGGCGTATTAAATTATAGGTTTTATAATGGTGTACTAAAATGCAGTTTTTAACTGCATTTTAGAAATGCAGTTGAAAACAACATTTAATTGGTGTAGTTTTTAACTGCATTTTAGTAATGCAGTAAAAAAAGCTGTATGTAATGTAGTTAAAAACTACATTATAATAATATAGCTTTTAACTACATTATTATAATACAGTTAAAAACTACAACACTATGCTGTAATTTTTAACTGCATTTTAGAAATGCAGTTAAAATCTACAACACTATTTTGTCGTTTTTAACTGCATTTTTAAAATGCAGTTACAACTGCACCTTACAATGCTAGCAATGCAGTCACAACCGCATCACTAAAATGTAATTAAAAACAACGTTTCTTGGATACGACTATAATTGCAAAAGTCAGATGAAGTTTTAACCGCATCAATTGTGTAAAACCCATAAATTTTTAATGAGTTAATAATTTAATTAACTAAATTTTTATGAAGTTTTAAATAATAAAATTTTGAAATATAAATTTGATATTCGGATTACGTCTAATTAAACATAGCAAGTGGTAAATTTTCATCTGAAATATGAAAGTTTATTTTCTTGTGTAATTTTATTTCAATTCAAATCAGTTAAAAATTGATGATAATAAAATATTTTCCAAACCAGAATATTCTTATACAATAAATTTGTAATTCATCTTCTGAGTGAGACATCATATTTTGTTTCTCCAAATTTGAACTGTTATTGCTTCGTTTATCTTATTTTCGATGGATATGCAGCATTTCGTTACCGATATAGACTTTTGATAGGATGGTTCTATCACTGATATCTCTATACCGTTTTGATCGTCTCGTCGTGCTGATCTATGCGGTATATTCAATTATGTGTTTATGAGTCTGATACATTGCGGAAACTGCGAAAAGGTTATCTGTATCGGTACCATTTTGAACTTTTTGAATTCTTTTGCCTGTTCGTTTAACCACCGTGTAAATTCCAATGGTCATTAGCATTTAATATCCTTGAATTCAACTTTCAAGACCTTTGCTATTTCTATGTTCTCAATTGATTTTGACATTTCATTTTATTTACCGGTTCATCACATGACTTTACCCTTCCTCTGCTCCTTTTCATTTTTCCAAATAAATTTATATTATACCATATAGCAGCTCACGCATGGCAATCCTCCCCATTTAAAATCCATAGCAGCTCACATGCACGCATCACCTTCTCATGGATCTTTCCGACTACCCCATGTCCGTATGCATGCTCGGCCTCCACCTCTACCGCACCTCACTTTCTCCTCCATGCCTTCACCAACCATGGTCAGCCACATTCGCACGCTTAGCTTCATACCCTAACACGCTTCGACCGCCTGCCTTCTTAGCCAAAGCTTCCTTTTTTTCTCCGATAGCCGCTACCTTGACCACCAGTGACACCATAGCCAACCATTCTTCTCTCGCTCGACCTGCTTTGTTCGGAACTTAGCCGCCTCTTCTTCCTTTCTCCCCTCAGCTGCGTGCTTATATAAGGTATTATAAATATATATTATATATTAACACACTAGCAAACTATTTTATATATATATATATATATATATATATATATATATTAGTTCATAAGTATATAAAGTTATAGTGTTTATATATGAGTTTATAGTATCATATTTTATCATAGGTTTGTTCAGAGAAGTTTATATATTTTTATATATATTGTATACATAGTGTTGGCAGTTTAAAATCAGATTATATCTATATCAGTTGTATACAAAACTTTAAGTTCTAACATATAGATTTATAATATATATATATATATATATGATGCTGTTGTACATGAATATATATACAACTTATTACTCATATATGTAAACTTATGGGTTATATAAAAAATGCATGTCTAATCTATTATATATATATATTTTGAATAGCCTGCATACATTATTTACACTTATGTATATACGGTCTGCATTTATATATATATATATATATATATATATATGATTTTTAAAGTTGTTACATATGTTGGCGTACGGGGTTATAATTTTTGTAGTATATATATGTTATATGCTATAAGGAAGCTGTTTGTTACGTATATTTTACGTTTGGATTATAAGTTGATATGTTGTATGTGTTTATATTTATAAATATGTACAATATATGGTATATCAAATCATGTATTTATAGGATATAAGTTTATATTATTTTTGGTAGTGCAGTTGCTGTGTTACACATATTTTCACACACACACACACGCACACACACACACACACACACACATATATATATGTATATATATATATATGAAATTTTGCCAGAAGCTTATGTAGCTAATATAATTGTTTTACAAACTTGTATTGTTATATAAAGTATGTTTGTTTTATTAAGCATTGATGTTAAATTGTATATGTAAGGTTATATACATATTAGTTTATATACAAGTATTACCTTAGATTATAATATATTAGATTTGAATATAATAGTTATATTACAAGCTGCAGGTTTATACGTAGTTATATGCAAGATTTTGAAAGTTATTTGTTTATTATAAAGTATAAGTTGTATATGATTTTGAGTATTTATATATATATATATATATATATTCTTTTATATGCTGTGTATATCTTTGAAAGGAAAGTGAAGATATATAATGTTTAAAAATTAGTGACTAAGTCCATGTTTATATCTGTAAAATAGCAATATATATATAAATTTATTTTATATATGTTTTAAATTTGATTTAAGAGAAAAGTTTATGTATAACATATATTTTGATTAGTCTATATTAAACTTGTGTTGATTTGTTTCCGTAAATTCCAACTTCCTTGTTATAGCTTTGATCGTCGAATTCATGCCAATCTAGCTTTGCTTTAGGATTCGTGCTTGAATTCGTATCTCTTTCTTCGTCTATTCTCTCTAGCCTCGAAAGGTAAGCAATCACTCACGATTAACGTTCTTATATTTATTAAATTTAATTTCAATTGAAACGATAATTGAAATATGGTGCTGTTAGTTATTTACATTTCTATATATATGCTATTATTTGGATCTGTTCACCTGTGACATCTGACACCATTATCTATCATTTATATTGATGATATATGCATATTATATTATTATAATATGTGTTCTCACTCTGCAGTTTTCCTATTAGTATAGAATTCCCTATGGGTTGAAATGACACATACCTGAACGATCTGTAGAATATGAGAAAATCATTATGGGTTGAAACGATAAACCCAAGCGATTTTCAATTTAATTGAATTTGGGATTGCGGGTTGAAATGATATATACCCGTATATATATTATATATTGCGGATTGAAATGATAAATATCCGTATCGCTTAACCGTAGGATAGAAAATTATATACAGACACTGTTGGTCTATATATAAATATTTTGAAATGATTTCCAAGGTTTAAAAAGATATATGTGTGTTTATATAAATATTGATTTTAAATGTTATATTTATAAAGGTTATTTCAGTTAAACTCTTGATTTTAAATTTATATGTTTGAAAATTTTAAAATTATAAGTTAGTTTTGAAAATTATAAATTTTAAGAATTTACTTATATTTTTACTATTTTAAAATATGTATAAACCAGTTTTATTATAAAATAAGTTTAATAATAAAGTTTGATTTAACCAATATATATTATGTTTAAGAATTTAGTTAAATTTTTTATTTTAAAATAGATTTTATAATGATTTTTATAAGTTAAGGTTGGGAAGATAAATTTAAGTTGATTTGAAATAATCATCTTTTAAGAATTATATTTAAATAAAATCAGTTTGAAACTTAATGGATATTGAGAACTTAAGGATATTATTTTATAACTTGATTTGGTTTAAAGTGATTAATGAATATTTCAAGTTTAAATAAATTGAAGGAAATATTTAGATTATTTGTAATTTGATATTTAATTAAATGATATTGGATTTATTAAGTGGATATTTCAAAACCAAATAATAATGATGTTAAATTAAGATATATATGAAATTATCAAATTTAGTTTTGAAATTGTGGAATATTTTAAGCTTTGAAATATACTGAAGTTGAAATGGTTTATTTTGTGGTTCAAATTTTTTTTTGGAATCGATATAATTTGAAATGGTTTATTGATAAACTGAATTGAATTGAAATTGATGATTTGAGATTGGATTAAATTTGAATTTTGGAATTCGAGTTGATTTGGAATCGATTTGTGAAATTTGAGGAAACTATTTTATTATATAAATTATTTTTAAATTATAGTACAACTATTTATATATTTTACTTTATAAATTATTTTCGTATAAACTATTTTAATATAAATCATTTTAAGATAAACTATTTTTAATATAGACTATTTTAATATACTAACTATTTTATTATAAACTATTTTAACTTGTAACTATTTTATTGTATAAACTACTTTATTATATATACTATCATTAATATCTAAACGGTTTAAAGGAAAGTGTTATGATTACGAAGTGCTATGATTTCTAAATTATGATTGCTAAAGTGTTATGATTTCCAAAGTATTATGATTTCTAAGTTATGATTTCTAAAGCGTCATGGTTTTAGAAGCTTTATAATTTCGAAAGTGCTATGATTTTTGAAAATGGATATATTTGAAATGGAAATGATATCTTATTTGGTTTTGAAATGGAAATGATATCGTATTAATATGGTTTTGAAATGGAAAATGATATTTTGGTTTTGAAGTATAAACTATTTTGAAATGACCACGATGTTATAATAATAATTGATTATTAAAGAGATCGGGATCGGAAATTGTCATACTATCAGCCAATACTGAAAACCACTTTAACAACTATGTGCGTGGTGGAGATTCCAGAAAGAAGTAGGATGGTTTGGTGACGATTCTATATGGTATACGTGGCCCTGACTCCCGTGACTCAGCTTGATGTGGCTAAAACAAGATCTATACCAGGCCAAGCGGGGTCATTCCCCATATCGGACACATTTCTTCGATACCATTCTATTGCTTTTGTGATGTGATTGGGTGCATCCTTTGATTTGGGAGTCTGTCATGAGGTGGGCGGTAGTAGCTGTTATGCTTTACCACCAGTCCAGGAGTGCAAATGGTATATCTACCCTGACATTGCCTCGAGTGTCTTGTCGCATGCCCTATCGCGCCTTCTACGAGTTTGTTTTGTACCGTACATATGTGATGTCCTCTGGGTAAACCTCCAGTTTACGAAGGAGCATCGACATTGTATAGACTATGGGAATATATAAAATGTGTTAAGGGGAATGTGGGTAACGCCTTAACGCTATTTTAATAGTTTACTTTACTATAGACATTATTATAATAGCGTATATTACTACATAGTAGATATTCCACAAATCCTTAGAGGATGGCTATCCCAAACATCCTTTAAGTTACTTGTATTTCAGTTGATATTTCACTTGAGTTAGTTTTATTGATATAAGAATGTTAATCCCGACTCGAGTGTTTTGCTTTACGCTTGGGTCAGACTGAGTGTCATAGAATTTGAGACTCGCCTTTGGAGATGGAGCTTCGCTTGTAGATTCATCTATCTATTCAGTTTTCAGTTATTCAATTGACTCCAGTGATGTATTCAGATTTTGTTATTTGACTATTGTATTGAGAATTCTATGTATTCGAGAATTTTGTTGTATCTTGATTAACTCTGTTATATATATAGTAGCTTCATGAACTACTATTCTTTTGTTTCCACTGCTTATTTTTATAATACTCTGTGTTCGTGATTCTATGATTTATTTATTTACTGTATATGCTGAGTTTTGCAAAATATAAATTAACAATCTGATATTTTGAGTAATTCAAGTTCGACATGTACGGATGAGAATGGCACGAAATAACGGGATATTACGAATTGTTATAATTATTTCAAGTGATATAATTAAAAATATGACTGTTTGAAATTTTCAAACATTCAAATTCAAAAAAATGAGTTTGAAATTTTGATTTTTACATAACCATAATATATATAATTAGAAAGATAATAAAACTTGTGATTTAACGGTGAAAATGGTTTGTTAATCTGATGTTTCTATGAAAAATTATTATGATTTAAAGATTGATAATTAATGGGGTGCTGGTTTAAAATTAAGTTTTGAGAATAACAACCATATATGAAAGAAATGCATGCGCAGCAAACGAATTTGCATAAATTCTTCACTATTAGAATTACTGATTATCGCGACGACCGCCGATGGCTCTTTCCGACGGCTTCCAACGGCATGCTTTTCCCGTGGCAATTCTGTAATAACCGAACTTTTGTCGTCGAAAACCGTCGCAAAGTTGCTTTCGACGGTTGTCGAAAACCGATGCACGTTGTGAACTACTTGAGTTGGCCAAAAGTTATTTTCATTCCATCTCATTCCTCCAAATCCGAACCCAAAATCTCCCTCTTCCCCCAAATTCACCCACCTCCAGCTGCCGCCACTGTACATCGTCTGCCACTACCAGAAACATCTCCAACTTCTCCTCTTCGGCCTCCAGCACTTCAATTTCAACGAAAAGAGGTATTTTTTTACTAACTCCAGTTCAATTTATTATGTTAAATTAGTGTTAATTTGTATTTGTTTTTGATGATACTACCCCTTGAGTGTTTGCAATTGTATGTTGATTGATTGTGATATACTAATTACGATTACAAGTGTGTAAATTCGATAATTAAAATATAATTATGGCTAAACATGGTTTAATTAGTTTATATGTCGAATTAGTGATATGATTTAGTGTTAATTAATGTGCTAAATGTCGGTGTCAATTCAAATATTACTATTGAAGATTTATTATCGGTTGATAGTTTATATAACAAATCTAGTCTACTTAGACGTCGAATCCGATAAAATTAATAAATAAATGAGTGTATAATGAAGTTTATTTTTTTGAAATATAATATTATATCCATAATTTTTCATAATGTAAAACATAAAAAAATTTAAAAATGGAAAAAAATAATGTCGTATATAATTATCAAAACATTACAATGCATAAATGAATTATATATGCTAATATATGTTATGTATATAATTAATATCCCTTAGAGAGTTTTTGGCATCATCTAACAAGTATTATATATGATCATTATGTGGTATTCATTTTTGTCATAAAGTGGACATCTATATTCATCTGATACAATATTTGTTGGATTTATCTCTGTATTGGACAAATTACAAACACAATAAAGTAGTTACATTTTGTAAATCATTTCATTTTAAATGGTTTACAAAATTTCGATAGCACTTCCTTTTTGTTCCATGTATATACGCATTTGTGTACGATATAGGAAACAAAGGGGAAATGCTGCCAAAGTTTTGTTGAATTGTTTAAAATAAAACGAGCTACGAAATGGAATTACTACTGTGTTTTAATGGGAAGTAGGATGACTGGCCATCAAAGTAGAAAATAATAAACTAAAAATTTAATATTTTATTCATAATTTGGGTCAATCCCTAAATTGCATAAATGAATATTGATTAATAAATGATTTGATAAATTTAAGTGTCAATCCATAAAATGATTAATAATTTTTTTAATTTCTATCATATTTTTTTAATAGGGAAAATGGTCGATTATATTTTTGATCGGACCTAGATGTATCATCCTTGAAGTGAAATGAGAGGCTCAATAAGAGTACATTTTTATAGTGGTGTAAATGCATTTATTTAATTTGCTTTAAGTACTAACGGAAACGACAAAAAAATTTGTTGTCCATGTAGTAGGTGCAAATTATTGAAGCATTTGATACCAGATATGATTAAAGTCCATTTTTGCCAATATGGTTTCATGCCGAATTATCTTGAGTGAGATCGTCATGGAGAACTTGTAGCATCTAATCCTGTACATTCATAGGAGGAGGTAGGTAATGAAATTGTTCTGATGAATCCCATAGAAGATATGGTTGAAGATGCAGCACCATCGATGTTCCCTACTTTTGAAGTTGATAGCGACGATGACAATGTGAAGAAGAACCAAATATTAGAGAAAATTTTTATGATTTATTGGATGCTGCTAAGAAACCTCTTTGGGATGGTTGCACAAGCAATACCCAATTATCAGTAACCGTAGAGTACATTGTGATGAAATCAAAAATACAACTTCAGATAAGATGGATTTGAAGCTGTTTTACAAGATACAAAACGGCATATGTCACTCGATAATTTGATGTGTGAAAATCATTATGAAGGGAAAAAATATACATCTTCTTTTGTTTTCCCGTATCAAAAATAGATAAAGGTTTAAACAGTTTCATGCTATTTTGGAAAGAAGACATCAATTTGAGGGATTGTAGAATATGTAACGAGGAAAGATACAAACCAAGAAAAAAGAATGGAAAGAAAGTTCCATACAAACATATGCATTATTTACCTATAACTCTTAGGCTTCAACGGTTATACGCACTCTCTATAACCGCATATCGTATGAGATGGTACTTTGTGAGAACATAGGAAGAAGATATGTTAACACACCCAGCTAACGGAGAAGCATGGAAGCATTTTGATAAGACATATGCTGCTTTTGCAACAGAGAGCCGCAATGTTAGACTTGGTGTATGTACGGATGGATTTTCACCATTCTGTCAATTTGGTTCTAAATATTCATCTTGGCCTATAATCGTTGCACCTTACAATTTACCTCTGTGGATGTGTATGAAAACTTCATAAATGTTTCTCACTACTGCCTCCTCTGGCCCCGATGATCCGATATAAGGAATCGAAGTCTATTTACAACCGTTGATTGAAGAATTGAAAACATTGTGGTATGAAGGAGTTAAAACATATGATAGTCCAAAAAAATAAAGAATTTTCGCATATTCGCTTCATTGTTATGGACTATTAGCTATTTTCCTACGTATGCAATGCTTTCCGGTTGGAGTAGGGTCGGTCATCTAGCTTGTCCTTATTGCATGGAAAAAACACATTCATTTTCTTTAACGCATGGGAAGAAAATATCATGGTTAGATTATCATCAATGTTTTCTTCATATTAATCATCCTTTTAGAAAAGATAGAATTTTTTTTACAGCTAATAGACAAGAGAGTTCACGACCAACATTGATTTGGTCAAGGGAAGATACACACACACGCACATGTTTACATATATGAACTTGTAAAGGATTATCCAAAGATATATGAAACCGGAGAGCAAATTGAAATTTAAGGTATTTTTGTGGTTCATAATTGGTGCAAACAAAGTATATTTTGAGAATTGCCTTATTGGAATAATCTCCTAATTCGTCATAATAATGACGTGATACACAATGAGAAAAAGTGTTTGATAATGTTTATAATACGGTATAAATGTTAAAGGGAAGACTAAGGACGATTTGAAATCAAGACGTGATATCCAAGAAAAATGTAGTCGTCATGTAATAACCCGTATATTTTATGATTGTGTATTTAAATATTTTATTTAAATACAACATCGTTAGTCGGATTATAGTCCGAAATTCTACTTTTTGCATACGGTCGAATTAGGACTCGGGACCACTTCCATTGAGTTCAAAACGCCGTTTGCGACCTTTTTGAGTATAAACTTCGATTGTTTGGAGCTAGCTAAAATTTGACCTATGCACTTTGGACTTTGGGTTTGGGTTAGCCTAAACTATTAACTCTAGCTCAACCCCCACTTCTCTTCATTCACTTTCGTTTCCTAATACCTTCAAGCTTACATAAAATTGGGGGAAGAGAAAAAGAATTAGAATTCCTAAGCCCTAGTTCCATTGCAAATCCAAACTCTAACTCCAAATTGAAAGAGAAGCTATTGATAAGCATCCTCTTCTTCTTCTCTAACTCATTCTCTCTTCAATTTCAGAAATTCCTAAACCTAACTTACGAAATGTTTTTCTTTTAAGCTTAGATTCAAGCTTCTTGGGTTGGAATTTAGGAGTGATTTTTTTTACCTTGCTCTACAGCTTCTTCTTCCTTGTTTTTGTGCAAAAGGTGAGATTTTTGTCTCACATCTATGTCTATAACTATTTTTGATTGTTGGGTATGAATTCCTAACACTTATTCATGTGAATTTGCTTTTGGTTTGGATTAATTTGGCTAATATTTCAATTTTTGGTGTTTAGAAGTCAAACCTTTAAAAATCCTAACTTTGATGTTTGAACATGTTTTTGGTGATGCATTGAAGAGCCTATAGGGCTGGATTGCCGATTGGCGTAAACTCTTAGCGCCCGTAGCTCGTCCGATGGCAATCGTTGAGAGTTTGCTCTTCATTTGATAGGCTGAAAAACAGCCCTAGTGCCATTCGACTGACCTTTGCAGTTAGTCAACTGGCTATAGCCAATAAGTGTTTCGGGGACTGTTTGCAGAGGTTGGAAGCCTCTGTTTCCTGCAATCAGTCGACTGGCCTCTGTAATCAGTTGACTGACTGCTGGAAATGAAATTTTCAAGTTTCTGGTTCAGTCGACTGGCCTGCTTGTTTTTGCCTATTTAGCATGTTTTGCTTGAAATTCAAATTTTTATCGATTCGTGGTTTTTCGATTTGTTGTTATCATTTATTATTGACCTTGATGACTTCTATTTTGGAATTTTTGGCTATATCCATTTTGATGAATTTGGAATCGATTTCTTTGGATTTAATTCATGTCTTTAAACGTGAAATTTTGGGGATTGATTGTTTTTACAATCATATTTATGGTTTGTCACTTTTGAATACAAAGGTTTCTATACTAGTAGTAAATATTCAAACTCTTTCACAAAGATGATTTGAACTCTATTTCCTATATCACACTAGTTTATAAAACCGTTTTCCAACCTATTAGTATATATAAACCTTTACCTCATTCGTATGAGAAATCTAATTAAACGGCTTAGTAAAACAAGTGGTATGAAATGCTTGCGTTTACTTCGTCGATAATTCTTGGACTTGTTCGATTGAATCTCTTGTGACAATTTTCGAGTGGAGATCTACAATTTGTTCGTAAATATTTAAGTTAAGCTAGTGGTTATGAGACATGAAGCTAAACTCATATATTTACTAGCTTAGTGTAATTGACACATTCTCGAGTGGAAGTCTACAATTTGTTCGTAAATAATTAAGTTAAGCTAGTGGTTATGGGACATGAGGTAAACTCATTTATTTACTAGCTTAGTGTAATTTACAGTTATCGATCAATGATGGTCATTTTATGATTTAGACTAGCAATGTGCGATGTCTCTTTGTCTGCGAGGGAGACTAAACCTTGTTTATTGTGGAGCTTCGGCTTGGAGGAGGTAGCGACCCATGGTATTCGGACCGTTTTAGTGGAGCTTCGGCTCAAAGGTCTTCGGACCGTTTTAGTGGAGCTTCGGCTCAAAGGTCTTCGGGCCGTTTTGTGGAGCCCCGGCTCAAAGTTAATGGTTAGCAACCATGGAATAGCATTCCGTTTTGTGATACATGTGTTGGTGGGTTTCCATGCTCCCGTTTTGTGATAGGCCTCTTTCCCCCTTTTTGTGATTTCTGGATTTCTATTGATCGATTTCTAGAGTTTGTGTTTCACCAATTTTCGTAATTTACATTGATAAGCTTTATCAATATTTGTGTATTGGTGAATTTGTGTTTCAACAACTTTTATGATTGGCATTGATGTGATTGTCAATATTTTCGGTTTAGTGAATAAAACAAAGAATATGGCATTCTTTTTAGTGCTTCGAGATTTCTTGAGGTACTGTATGATCTTCATTGTTATTTAATATATATTTTTCGTAGTATGACATTTTTGTTATCATACGTTTTTATCATATCTCTTCTTATATCTCATTTTACCTGATAATTATAGCTAGATTGATCCGTTTATTATTTTCTTCTTAAATAATACTCGGGTCAGACCGTGATGTTATAGGTGCTTCTTTTTGACTTCTTATTAGGGTCTATCACCTGATTTTTGGCTAACTACTTTAGATTAGTAGTTTTTTTTTGTATACATTCGAGATAGAGACTCCTTGATGTATACTTATTCTTTTGTCTAGCACTTGCATCTATTCTCTTGTTATATTGTGGATCTTGTTAGACCACTACTCTGATGTACACTTTCATGTGTTATATTCATATCTGTTTCCGCCTTTGTGATATGGATATTTGTGACTGATTTGTGTTTTGCTTATTTCTATATTTGTTTTCGAAGATTATATAGCCACTGTGTAGTAGCTTTGAGTTTGTATTTGATATGTCAGATTTTCTCTTGAAATGAAATGCATGTTATACTATCTGACATATCGGTGCTCGCACAAAGCAATTACATAGATGGTCGCTCCTCAACAACCTTATTCTTTGTACTAGTTGACGGCAATACTTTGTAGTGTCCTTGGCTAGCATGAGTATAGAGGTGGGGCGTCACAGCTTGGTATCAGAGCAAAACTTCGGAACAATGTAGAATAATCTAGCAAGGATCATCGTCCTAAGTCCATCTTAGGAGTCGTGCCTTAAGATTTAATTCGAGCCTTCGTACCGTCTTATCCTATTTTCTTTTATGATGCCTTGTTTTATCAATCAAGTTTGTTTGATATTCATTCCGAGAATAACCTTTTTCCTCTTCTTTCTTTCTTTCTTAAAGAAGAAGAAATGGTTAGTTTTGGCAATCCTAGCGCTGGTCAATCCAGTATTCCTTCTCTGGATGGCGTATTCATGTCTTCCTAACAACTTTTGGATCTTGTAAAGAATCAAGTGTTTATCTGTGCTTTGAGTAAGAACCTCGAAATGGTTTTACCTCTGAAACTTGAAGTTCCTTTCAACCAGCTTGTGGATATCACTCTTTGACATGAAGAGGTTGGTAAAGGAGGTGACAGTGGTATTGGGATTTCCAAGAAGAGGCATATTAAGTTCAAAAGCCCTAATCCCAATAAGAAAGTGAAGCAAACTGCTTCGGTAGCAAGGACTCCAATTCCTAATCGTGGAGGATGCTACGATTCTAATTCTAAGGATCGTTATGTAATTAAGTGTCCAAAGCCCCTTACTTATCGCTATAGCAAAAATCCGGGTCATCTTTTATCTTCTTGTCCCAAACTTTAAAGTAGGAGAGAGGGAAAGCTAAATGTGCCTAGTGACGTTCTTCTTGGTCAAGGTATTTTTCATTCAATCCTTGATGGCATTATTTTATTTCGTGATCTTCCTATTCTAGTTCTTTTTGATATGGGTTCATCTTATCATTTTATATCAAAAGAACTTGTTGATTCTTTTTCTTTAAAACATTTTGGGACTTGGTGACTTTTTTTTGAATTGCGAATCCGGTTGGTGGATCCGCAACATTCAATTTGTTTTGTTTTGATGTCAATATTATTTTATGTGATTTTTTTCTTTCTGAGCCGATTGCATGTTATGCGTCACTTAGGCTTCGGAATTGAGTTTTGTGAAAGGATTGGCTTAATCACTATGAAGTCCATATCCTATGCCCCGAGTGGACTATTCATCTTCGACACTTTCAATCTGTTAAGAAGATTTCTATTTTTCTAAATGATTTCGATTCTAATTTGGTGGCATCATTTTATTCTTTAAGCCCACTTGATGAGGAAAGTGTTATTTCTCTCATTCATGTAGTTTGTGAATTTTCCAGTATTCTTGAACTTGTCTTAGGATTATCCCCTAAGCAATCTTTTGAGTGGTGTTACGGTCTTTTCAGCACCTGGCCATCGATTTTCATTTGGCTACGAATTGCGGGAGTTAGCATTCCACTTACCGCATTTCACACTCATTATGATTCTTTTGAATGACTTGTTATGTCATTAAGTTTGTCCAGCTTATTTCATCCATTTTATGTATCGAGTATTCTATGAATACCTCGATGACTCCATTCTTGTATTTATTGATTTTGGATGAAAACAAAATTTAAAATTTTGCAAATCTTTTCCATAAGATTTATTTATAAGTATAATTGGATTTTTGTTTTAAAATGAGTAAAGAATATTCGTAAAAAATTTGGGAGATGTTTTTATCACATAAAAGATGATTTTGTGTTGTTTTGCCCGTTGAGTGCTTTAAGAATTCTGATCAATGCACCTGATCAACGTTATCGATAGGAATCTCCTAAACGCTTTGATGAGATAGTCGGACACAAAAAAACGATTACATAAAGTTAATTATAATTTTGGAAATTTTATCTTTTAGGAAAAGAGGATCATTTAAAAGAACTCTTTTCCGATACTCCTATTTTTGTGATTCCCAAAGGGAACCAAGACTATATTATTTTTACCGATGCCCTTGGTCGTAAGCAACAAGCGATTGTTTCTATGATGATATCCAAATGGAATGACCTTGAGACTTTATCCACTTGTGAGATTCAAGATCGTGAATCCGATTTATGTTCATCTTCAGTTTTATCTAGCCTTGAGGCTCATCCATCTCTTTTACACCACATCCTTGAAGCTCAAAAGTTAGATCCCTGATTGGCTCTTCTTAGCCAAAGTTGTAGGGATAAAATTGATATTGAAGGTTTGAAAGACTTTGATATTGACTCTCGTGGCGGTATTCGAAAATTTAGTAGACTTATCGTACCAAATATTAGTGATCTTCGTAAAGATATGTTAGAAGATTCTCATCGTTCTAAATTTACCATTCATCCCGGTGATAGTAAAATGTTTGCGGATATGAAGCGACTTTATTATTGGGATGGAATAAAATCTGATATTGCTAACTTTCTAAGCGTTGCATGACTTGCCAACTCGTTAAGGCCAGCATCAAAGGCCCGGTGGGTTATTACAACCTTTGGACATTCCAATTTGGAAGTGGGACCAAATTTCCATGGATTTTATTGATGGCCTTCCCCGTTCTCGTTCGGGTCATGATAGCCTATGGGTGATAGTTGATAGACTTACAAAATCTGCCCATTTTATTCCCGTTCGGTCCAATCGGACCGTACCTCTTTTGGCCAAGCTTTTTATACATGGAGTTTCTACTTCTATTGTTAGCGATCGTGATCCATTGTTTACTAGTGGATTTTGGAAGTCTTTAAAAAGCTTTGGGAATGAAGCTTAATTTTAGCACCGCTTATCATCCTCAGTCCGATGGACATACAGAACGTGTGAATCAAACTCTTGAAGATCTTCTTCATGCATGTATTCTTTATTTTGGTGGAAGTAGGGAAGATCATATTTCTCTTGTTTATTTTTCCTATAATAATAGCTCCCAATCTAGTATTAGTATGGCACCTTTCGAGGCACTCTATGGAAGGCCATGACGATCTCCTTCTTGTTAGCTTGAGGACGGTGGGAAGCTGGTTTTTGGTCCAGATTTTATTCGAGATTCCACCGAAAAGATTGACCTTATTCGTCATATGACGAAAGAAGCTCAGAGAAGACAAAAATCCTATGCCGATAACCGACGAACGAAATTGAAATTTTCTGTGGGAGATTTGGTGTTTATTCGTATTTCACCTATGAAAGGTGTTGTGCATTTCAGTCGATCTAGAAAATTAGCACCTCGATATATTGGTCCATTTCCCATCATCGAACGTATTGGTTCTGTGGCTTATCGCCTTTTATTACCGGCTCAATTTTTAGCTATTCATGACGTGTTTCACGTTTCTTAATTACGGAAATGCCTTCGAGATTCCTATTCTATTCTTGAGCCCGGTGTTGTGGAGGAAATTGAAGTTTCGCTTAATTTGACTTATGAGCAACATCCTATTCGTATTATTGCATCGGAGGTTAAACACATTCGAAACAAGGATGTTCCTCTTGTGAAAGTTCTATGGTCTTCAAATCCTAAGGATTGTTCTTGGAAATCTAGAGAATTCATTGAGCGAACACATCTGGACTTACTTTCTCGTGCTCTTTGAGGTGAACTTCCTATTTCAAATTTCTTTTGTGTTGATATGCTTTTATGGTTGTTACTTTTTATATTTACTTCTTAAATATTGTGAGGACGCAATTTATTTAAGGAGGGGAGTCTGTAACAACCCGTATATTTTACGATTGTGTATTTAAATATTTTATTTAAATACAGCATCGTTAGTCGGATTATAGTCCGAAATGCTACTTTTTGCATATGGTCGAATTAGGACTCGGGACCACTTCCATTGAGTTCAAAACACCGTTTGCGGTGTTTTTGAATATAAACTTCGATATGTTTGGAGCTAGCTAAAATTTGACCTATGCACTATGGATTTTGGGTTTGGGTTAGCCTAAACTATTAACTCTAGCTCAACCCCCACTTCTCTTCATTTACTTTCATTTTCTAATACCTTCAAGCTTTCATAAAAATGGGGGAAGAGAAAAAGAATTAGAATTCCTAAGCCCTAATTCCATTGCAAATCCATGCTCTAACTCCAAATTCAAAGAGAAACTATTGGTAAGCATCCTCTTGTTCTTCTCTAACTCATTCTCTCTTCAATTTCAGAAATTCCTAAACCCTAACTTAGAAAATATTTTTCTTTTAAGCTTAGATTCAAGCTTCTTGGGTTGGAATTGAGGAGTGATTATTTTTACCTTGCTCTATAGCTTCTTCTTCCTTGTTTTTGTGCAAAAGGTGAGATTCTTATCTCACATCCATGTCTATAACTATCTTTGATTATTGGGTATGAATTCCTAACACTTACTCATGTCATTTGCTTTTGGTTTGGATTGATTTGGCGAGTATTTCAATTTTTGGTGTTTAGAAGTCAAACCTTTAAAAATCCTAACTTTGATCTTTGAACATGTTTTTGGTGACGCATTGAAGAGCCTATAGGGATGGGTTGCCGATTGGCGTAAACCCTTAGCGCCCGTTGCTCGTCCGATGGCAATCGTTGAGAGTTTGCACTTCATTTGATATGCTAAAAAACTGCCCTAGTACCAGTCAGTCGACTGACCTTTGCAGTCAGTCAACTGGCTATAGCCAATAAGTGTTCCGAGGACTGTTTGCAGAGGCTGGATGCCTCTGTTTCCTGCAATTAGTCGACTGGCCTCTGTACTCAGTCGACTGACTGCATGAAATGAAATTTCCAAGTTTTTGGTTCAGTCGACTGGCCATTTGCAGTCAATCGACTGACCTGCTTGTTTTTACCTATTTAGCCAATTTTGCTTGAAATTTCAATTTTAATCCATTCGTGGTTTTTTGATTTGTTGTTATCATTTATTATCGACCTTGATGACTTCTATTTTAGAATTTTTGGGTATATCCATTTTGATGGATTTGGAATCGATTTCTTTGGATTTAATTCATCTTTGAACGTGAAATTTTGGGGATTGATTTTTTTACAATCATCTTTAGGTTTGTCACTTCTAAATACAAAGGTTTCTGTACTAGTAGTAAATATTCAAACTTTTTCACAAAGATGATTTCAACTCTATTTTCAATATCAAACTCGTTTATAAAACCATTTTCCAACCTATTAGTATATATAAACCTTTACCTCATTCGTATGAGAAATCTAGTTAAACGGCTTAGTAAAACAAGTGGTATGAAACGCTTGCGTTTACTTCGTCGATTAATTCTTGGACTTGTTCGATTGAATATCTTGTGATAATTTTCGAGTGGAGATCTACAATTTGTTCGTAAATATTTAAGTTAAGCTACTGGTTATGGGACATAAAGCTAAACTCATATATTTACTAGCTTACTGTAATTGACACATTCTCGAGTGGAAGTCTACAATTTGTTCGTAAATAATTAAGTTAAGCCAGTGGTTATGGGACATGAAGCTAAACTCATTTATTTACTAGTTTAGTGTAATTTACACTTATCGATCAATGATGATCATTTTGTGATTTAGACTAGCAATGTGCGATGTCGCTTTGTCTGCGAGGGAGACTAAACCCCGTTTATTGTAGAGCTTCGGCTTGGTGGGGTAGCAACCCATGGTCTTCAGACCGTTTTAGTGGAGCTTCGGCTGAAAGGTCTTTGGACCGTTTTAGTGGAGCTTCGGCTCAAAGGTCTTCGGGCCGTTTTGTGGATCGTCGGCTCAAAATTGATGGTTAGCAACCATGGAATAGCGTTCCATTTTGTGATACACGTGTTGGTGAGTTTCCATTCTCTTGTTTTGTGACAGGCCTCTTTCCCCCTTTTTGTGATTTCTGGATTTCTATTGATCGATTTCTAGAATTTGTGTTTCGCTAATTTTTGTTATTTACATTGATAAGCTTTATCAATGTTTATGTATTGGTGAATTTGTGTTTCAACAAATTTTATGATTGGCATTGATATGTTTGTCAATATTTGCGGTTTAGTGAATAAAACAAAGAATATGGCATTCTTTTTAGTGCTTCGAGATTTCTTGAGGTATTGTATGATCTTCGTTGTTATTTAATGTATATTTGTCGTAGTATGACATTTTTGTTATCACATGTTTTTATCATATCTCTTCTTATGTCTCATTTTACCTGATAATTATAGCTAGATTGATCCGTTTATTATTTTTTTCTTAAATAATACTCGGGTCAGACCATGATGTTACAGGTGCTTCCTCTTGACTTCTTATCAAGGACTATCACCTGATTTTTGGCTAACTACATTAAATTAGTAGTTTTTGTTATGTATACATTCGAGATAGAGACTCCATGATGTATACTTATTCTTTTGTCTAGCACTTTCATCTATTCTCTTGTTATATTGTGGATCTTGTTAGACCACTACTATGATGTGCACTTTCATGTGTTATACTCATATCTGTTTCCGCCTTTGTAATATGGATATCTGTGACTAATTTGTGTTATGCTTATTTCTATATTTGTTTCCGAAGATTATATAGCCACTGTGTAGTAGCTTTGAGTTTGTATTTGATATGTCGGATTTTCTCTTGAAATGAAATGCATGTTATACTATTTGACATATCGATGCTCGCACAAAGCAATTACATGGATGGTCGCTCCTCAACAGCCTTATTCTTCGTGCTAGTTGATGGCATTACTTCGTAGTGTCCTTGGCTAACATGAGTATAGAGGTGGGGCGTCACACGTCCCAAGCTTCATATTAAGCCAAATGACACTAAAAAACCCAAAGTATGCTATGAGCTAGACAGTAACCTAGTTAAGGCTATATTAAAATGGGTGGAAGGATTAAAATTTTGTGATGGGATTTCATCTAATCTTCGTAGATGTGTCAACTATAAGAACGGTAAACTGAGTGGGATAAAAAGCCATGATTGTCATATAACGATGGAAAATTTGTTACCAGTCGCTTTCGAAGAACTATTGCCTATAAAAGTTTGGACTGTTATAACGGAACTTAGTTTGTTGTATAAGGGGCTTTGTTCGACTATGTTAAAAGTTAATCATCTCATAGACGTGAGGAAGAAATTCCTATACTGCTCTGCAAACTGGAGAAAATATTTCCTCCATGTTTCTTTAATGTAATGGAGCATTTACTCGTTCATCTTCCATTTTAAGAATGTCTTCGAGGTCTTATGCAACAAGGATGATTGTATCCATTTGAGAGGTATTATTTATGTTAGGTATGTTAAATATTAGTTTAACTACATATATATGTACATTTTTAATTTGAAATAATTTTTAATACGTACTTAAATCATCTAAAGAAAAATTTAGACAAAAAGCATGAGTTGAAGGTTTGATTTGCAAATCATATATCGAAGAAGAAGATTCGTTCTTTTTCTCTCATTATCTCAGTGACCATATGAACTTATCATTTGAAAGTGCTATGCTTAATGATGAATGCATTGAACAAGAATCTTCTCAAGAAATGTTATCTATTTTTAGACAATATGGTCGATCTGTTAGAAAATGTGTGGAAGTACGGTTAGACGATAGAGATAACCATGTAGCACACACATATATTCTTCTTAATTGTCTTTAAGTCTAACCATTCATTAAGTACTATTTAATTATAAGTCTGGATATTTTTTTAAACAGTATGCGTGTACATCTATTATAATGCAATACATTATCTATATTTATAGTGTTTACGAATCACAACATCCAAGCGGCGATATCAGTAAAGAATTCGCTAATTGGTTTTCAAACTACTTTTTTGATCCGAGAAACAATATGGTCGATGAAGGACTGAAATATCTTGCGATTGAAACAAAAAGAAAAGTCAAGACGTATCCAATTTTCTTTGTCTATGAATATAAATTCAGCACTAAAGAATATGGTGCTGAAAAATTAACTAACAATACCGGTGTATTTGTTAAAGGTAGTGATGATCCAAATGACCATGTAAATGATTTTTATGGTATAACCCAGGTTTTGCAATTAAAATATTTCACAAGGCAGACGGATGAAGTTTTTCTGTTTAGATGCAACTGTTTAGCAATGTTCCAAGTTCTGGAATTACCGTGCCCCGAAATATATTCTTATTGAAATAAAGCATACATCGCATTATCATAAGTACGATCCTTTTATACTAGCTAAACAAGACTTACAAGTTTATTACGCTCCTTATCCATCTCTAAAAGGAGATAAATCAGATTGGTCAGCGATTTTTAAAATAACGGCAAGATTTACGTTTGATGGAAAGAATATTCCAAACGAACAAGCTAATCAAGAAGATATGGAGGAAAATAGTGAAATAATAATAACCAACGATCAAATAGATTTTGGACCTCTGAAGGATGAATCAAATGTATTAGTTAAATAATTTGAGACTACGAAGGAAAATAGTGGAGTACGAGACCGAGTCCACATCAGAAAACGATGAGGACTGCTTAGTAATGTACATTTTGATAGAAAGTAATTGATGTGATTGTTGATAAAACATGATATGTTTTCTCATAATTAAATGATATGTTCCTCCATAGTAAAATGATATATTCGTGATAGGTATAATGTCTTTTTTCGACGTCGCAGTTCTTTCCATTCAGGTTCCCCCTCATTTACTTAGATTAGGAGGGATGCGGGAGGTGATGGCAGCAGCCCATCAGAGTAGCGACCACTTACTGTAGTAAAGCTACAACCAAAAGTGGATGGGTTGTAAGTATTAAATTACTTCCGCGTTACAATTATTTTCTATATAATATATTAGTCATTATTTATTAAAGGTCTGTATCATATCTAACACAAAGGATTTGAGCTGGAGCCATCACAGATTATTGTAAGTATTTCCAAGCAGGCGTGCATGAGCAGGATGACTAATTGTTGGCCTTGGTGGGGCAAGATCCCAAACTCTATAAGGGCGAGTATCTGGCAGGACTTCCTTCTAAGTTAAATTTATATATCATTATATTTTACCACTTTAAAATTTTGTTGACTACATATAAATGTATAACGTACATTATTTCAATTTACAAGGGGCGGTAGGCTTATGGGAAGAAGACTTGACCTTTGCTAGCGCCACTGGACTTCTAAGATGTCTAAGAATTAAGGGGACACAATGTCGGGCATAAGGAAATCGAGAAAGAAGCCTGACTGGATGGGTGCTAGCATGTGGGATGCTTGGATTGCTTGGTGGAGTAGTGATGAATTCAAGATAAGTTTATCATATATCATTTTAATTTGTTCTCGTATATAATACATAATTTAAAGCTGAAATATATAATGCTCAATTTGTATTTGCAGGCGGAGTCAAAAAGGAATTCCAAAAATAGGAACAAGAACCCATTTATAAGTCGCGGTGGCTTCAAATCATTTCAACATCATCGTGTGGATCTGGTAAATTTATTAATTGCAATTATAAATAGTTATTAACTTATGCAATTTTGTATGAACAACAGTAATTCGTACTAGTCATTTCGGGAAAGAGAGCGCGGTGGTCCCATCTCCTATATGGACGTATCTGCTCATACTCATGCCACCAAGCAAACAAACGAAGATGGCTTTGTATCGTACACATGGAGTGACGATAAAGCAAGCGAGTCTTACGTAAGCATAGTTTAAATTAGAAGTTATTATTGATCAATTTAATTGATTAGTTATAAAGAATAATCAAAAAATGTTGTGTGAATTTCAATTATATTTTATTTTCCATTGTAGGAATTTTTTTTAGAAGAACGAGCATAAATGTTGGAGGGATCGGACGGGATTCATTGACTACTGATGAAGAGGACACGATTTTTGAGTCCATCATGGAACTCACATCGCGAAATAAGCGATATAGCTTTGGAAATCAAGCAGTAATTTCTAAGAATTTACTAACTTATAAGTTTAAACCAATAATCAGAAAAAAGTTGTCATAGAAAAAAAAATATCATTAATGTTTTAATAAGTAATTATGCTTTACTTATTTGTTCCTTCTTAATTTACACTAGCCACTAAAATACATTTCTGATTTTTTGACATATTCTTGATTATCTGCAGACTAGGTCCTCACAGAAAGTATATCAAAAAGCTCAGGACAAAGAAGAGTTCGCAGAGCATAGAGCTATGATCATGGAATTGTAGGAGAAAGATCACTGTCGCACTGCGGAGATGGCACAGTTGAACCAATGCTTGGCAGAGGTGCAGTAGCATGGGTCATTTCCTTCGTCGGGTGGTTTCGGAGCTGATGATGACTCTTGATGGGCATGTTACTTTACGTTTATGTTTGGAAATTTTGAAATTGATGTGTTTGGATATAGTTGATACATTTTGATGCTATGTTGGATGATATATTGGTTTGTTTTGACACGTTGAATGTCGATTGTATATATTGGATGTTGGATGTTGATTATTTAGTGTATTGTTTGTTTTTTGGTTTTAAGTATTGAATTGGTAGGGATTGAGTTGGATATTAGATATAAGTTGATTATGTGTTGGTTGAGTTTGCATATTGGACATTGGATATATGTGGAATTGAGTTTTGATATGTATGTGTAGGACATGAATCGAATGGCTGCAGGAATAAAAAAATAACACAGATTTCTGACGATTCTCGACAGCTACCGACGGCCTTTGGTCGTCAGTTTCCAACGACTATCGATGGTTTATGACGGCTCTAAGGAACCACGTGGGAACCAAAAACCATCACATAACCGTCGAAAAGTACTGTGAGTAGCCATCGCCAAATATTCGTCGATACCATCGCTAACCGATGGACACCATAGTGACGGCTTTTTCGATTGCTAACGACAGCCACCGACGGCTAGCAGCCATCGGAAATGATTGTTGTTCTAGTAGTGATTACATAGGGATGTTTTGTTCATTTTATATAAAAATGGGGACTTGTCATATAAAGCTCCATGGGGATTTATACGACAAGTCTTTATTTTTAATTAAAAATGAACAAGAAACCCCTACATAATAATTTATATAAATTAGGTTCATGCGCATGTATTTCTTTTATAGGCGACTATTTTTCTCACTCTCTAATTTAAAATCCACACCCCATTAATTATCAATTTTTAAAATGCAATAACTATGTCTAGAAACATCGGATCAATAAACTGTTTTCATCGTTAAACCATAAATTTTATTACCTTTCTAACGAAATATATTATGCACATGTAAAAATAAAAATTTCGAAACTCATTTTTATTAAGTTTGAATTTTTTAAAATTCCGAAACATTATCATATTTTCTAATTATATCACTTCAAAAAATTATAACAATTGATGCGGTTAAAATTGCACCTTACTAATGCAATTTTAGTTGTATCCAAGACATGTGACTTTTATCTATACTTTAGTGGTGCAGTTATAACTGCATTACTAGCATTTTAGTAATGCATTTTAACTGCATTTTAGAAATATAGTTAAAAACTACAAAATAGTGTTACAATTTTTAACTGCATTTATAACAACATAATTTTGCAATTTTTAACTATATTATAGTAATGCAGTTAAAACTGCATTATTATAAAGCAACTTTAATTGCATTGGATGTAAATTTTTTATTGCATTACTAAAATGTAGATGAAAAATGCATTTTAGTGGTACAGTTTCTAATTGCATTTTAAGAATGCAGTTAGAAACCTAACCAATTAAATGCAGCTTTCAACTGCATTACTAAAATATAATTAAAAACTACATTTTAGTACACCATTTAAAAAATGCATTTTAATACACCATTAAAATGCAGTTTTTAACTAATTACTAAAATGCAGTTGAAACTGCATTTTAATGGTGTATTAAAATGCAGTTAAAATTGCACTACTAAAAAGGCAGTTTTGACTACATTACTGAAATGCAGTTAAACACTGTTATGTAAAACTATGTTTTTCAAAATTTTAGTTTTAGATATCAATAATGGATATCATTGAAAATTTTATTAAACTTGTGATTTAATTGTGAAAATGATATTTAATCTGGTTAATCTACAAAAAGTAATCACATTTTAAAGATTGAAAATAAATAAGTTGACGTATGCTAATAACTGCCAGGTGTGATGTTGGAAAAGTAGGGATCTAATTTATATAATTAGTGATTGATGAATCTTCTTTACAATTCAATTATGGAATAGGGACTCGAGATTAGTATTATATTTTCCTCTCCTTTTTCAAAGCCAATTTAACAACGGATATGTTTGACAATCGTGTGCACATGAAGAGCATTCATCGAGATGGGAAAGTTGTAATGAAAGGAAAGATACATTACATTATAACAACCCATATAAGAAGTTATCATCTCCTGGATCAAAGCCCATTAAAAGAGGGCGGATTGAAATGTCAATCAGAATGGGAGTGAGAGGACCAGTGCTACATATGAGTAAGAAGAGGGTCACTCTAACTGATAGACCAACATCGACTCTAGTTGACTATCTTCGAAGTTTATTTACATGCTTCATATGGGTTTTAAGATTAAGAATAGAAGGCGTGCCATCTCTAAGACTTTGGTGGTCTCAATGTGAAAATTATGGACCGGTGCGGTAACGAATACCATAATATCAAATTTAAGTACAATTCCGGATTTTATACCATTTGTTTCAATGGTCTTAGTTATGGGGAATTTCTTGTGAATAGTAATTTGAAAGAGAATCAGTTTATGGATATTTGGGATTTGATCATATATAAAGGAGATTGAGATGATCATGGAGAGAAATGGTTTTCCTTCGTCAATTATTCCCACATGAAACTACTTACCCAGATTAGTTATTTAAGGGTGTTTCTTACTTGCTTTGCATGATTTGATTGTGAATATATTATTTTCTATGTAAGGATTTAATATATTATTTCTAGAGGGGAGTTGAGATGGACTACTTGCAAATTAAAGAGTTCGTTAACTCTCTGATTGTATTATAAAACTATATATAGTTTCCTTAATTTCTTGTTTTAATCATTTGGTCTTCTCTTAATAATTTTATCATTTTATTTCTTTATTAGCTAATATTGATGTACATTAGAGCACAATCAGTAGTGGCTTGTTTAGCTGAAAAACTAGTCACCATACAACCAAGTGTGGCTTGTTCAATTTATTGTTACTGGTTTGAGGTGAATTTGTAGCTAGTTGAGTAAACAGAGGAATGGTTTTTAAAATGGCATAGTCTTTGTCATTTTATATCTAAAACGGCATAGACTTTGATGTATTAAATAGAAAATGGTAAAGACTATGTCGTTTTAAATGCCCAACACTCAACTGCAAATAGCTACTTTCCAATGGCTAGTTTACACCTATATATAACATTCCCTCCATCTTCCTTCCTCAACAAAATTTCTTCACTTCATTCTCCTCTACTACCCAACATCTTCAAAAAAAAAACGTTCGACCAAAAGAACAATAAGTAAAAATCCTTCTCCATATCACAAACTCGTCCATTTGATCCATCACTACCCTTATATCGGTTTTCCGACATCCGTCCCATAACCAACAAGAAACCCTTCCACCGCAAAACGAATAAGGCTATACACCGTATTCAAACATGCGCTACACTCACTCTTATTGTCCTTGCGTTCTTACTAGCTTCCCTCATCGTCAACAACCTTACTACCATCCTACCTCTCCACCACCATACTACTAGCACCGCCCCATTGGCACGCACAAAGATCATTCATCATATATGTCATTGATGATGCAAGGTGACTAACAACAAAACCATCATTTTAGCACACAATAGCTAGAGACTAGAGACTGAGATGCTATGCAGAATTTTTCAAAGTAGTTTTCATATACATGTATGCATCGAACAATGTTGGTGTTGGTAGCAGTTCTAAAAAGGAAGAAGAAGAGAAAAACGCAAATGCAGACAATATTAAAGAAGGCAATGATGATGCAGTTGAAGAGATGCATGTGCCTCAAAGCTCGGAATACAACAAAAAGAAAAACAAATGGAAATCGTTTAGCGGTATGTTAGGCGGTTTTTGCAAGGGACCAACTTTAGCTGGATTTAACGTTAGAATAGAGGATATTGATGTTGAAACCGCCGAAGATGATACAATAGAAAATGATGGTAGAAAGAAGCACATTTAGCCTATATTGCAATAATATGTTTTGCTCGCTTAATCTTAGATATGTATTTCAAGTGATAGTATCGTGGGAAACAACATGAGAGATGAATTTTTTGGCAAAAGTTGTAGATTTCTATAATACTCTAGAGCTGATGAAGAGGACTTGCACTTCACTAAGAGGATGTTATGCGGCAATGAACCCTGCATTCCAAAAATACCTGGCAGTACTAACCAAACTTGAGAACATACAATAAAACAGTGTTGCCCTTAAGTTTGGTTTTAGTTTTGTTCTATAGTTTTCAAATTATACAGTTTACTCATACACTTTTGTTTTTTTTCAATAGATAGAAGAAGTAAGCAAGGCTTACCATTCATAGTACGAACATTCATTGAAGTTTCAAGGATGCTTTGATCTTCTCTCCTCTCTACAAAAAAGGGAATAACCAAAAAACTTCATGTTTGAGTAGCAGAATAAGGCTAGAAGGATGAATTACTCCGATTCCTATCCAGGAAGCGATCATAGTTCTCAAAAAGATCGCTGGTATTTGGAAATGCGGATGGTCCTTTCCTTGGTAGAAACAAAATAATTTATCTAGAGCAGTGAAATCTAGATTTTTTTTGACATTCTTAGAAACTCTATGAGAAGGCTATTGGTGAAATAAAAGGGAATAAAGAAAAGTTTATACTACAAAGCATGCAATCAGATTTAGAGTTTCAGCAAATTGTTATGCAAGATCAAGAGTTTAAGCAAAAAACCTAAGCGTGAAAGAAGCTTTGATGAGAAAAAAACCGGATTAAACTAATGACTTGCAATTTTAGCAAGCTTTCTCCTCTACAACAAGAATTGGTAATCAATCAACTCAAATCTTATAATAGAGAGAGACGAAGTGGAAATGGTAATTCCACCTCTAGGGATGGATACTAAGTTGTAGCTGCTTAGTGTTGTTTTGTGTTTGTTGTATTTGTTATGTCTGTGTAGTTAATGTGTTTAACTAAGTTATAATCTTATTATATGATTATGATTTTTATTTCTATCTAAGTATAAATTTTTGACAAAAAATTTCGGATTAGTAAGAAGTAAATATTATATAAAGCTTTCTCTTTGATTCACAAGTAATTTCATATAGCAACTTAGGAAATAAGTCCACAAATAAAATTACGAAAACCTCAATATACATTATTCATAACTTAGTACATAAAATAAGTTTAGAAAATTTAACGATACAACTTTAGTAAACAACTTAAGCAAACAACTTCACAATGACTTCAACAAACGGCTTTAATGGGAACCTTAGCAAATAAGCTCACAAACTACACATATATATTTAAGTAGTTCTAACATTCCTTCCTCTATGCACCCATAAGTTGCCAACTAACTAGTCATGTAATTCAAAATGTGCTACCTGATCTTGATTATGCTCCACTGTTGAAACATGTTCCTTAGTCGAGTTAGTGTTTCTTTTGGGTCTAGTATTTAAACCCTTAAACAAGTCTGGATAATTTTTTTGGTTCTTGAACCCACTTCTTTTAGACTCCAAAATCATGTTATGAATTATGATACATGTATACATATTCTTAGAATGTCATAAAATCGAACAGGGCTTCGTAAAATCTGAAACCTTGCTTGCAAAACGCCGAGTGTACGTTCGATGTGCTTTCTGTAGCTTTCCAACTTCTCACCGAAATACTTTTCCTTATCATTGGTTGGGACCTTATACCCTTTCATTACCGATCTCCACTTCGGATATATGTTATTGACAAGGTAGTATCTCATTCGATGCACGACATTGCCAACTTTGTATTCAATGTCTGTTGATAGTCTATTAAACAGTTCCAGAAACAAGTATGATTGCTATAAAACAGATAACATTTAGTGAATTGGTACTCCAAAAAATGCATGCCAAATCGATAAATCATCGGATGCTACAGCTTCTAAAATCATTTTTTGCACCTTTTTATGTCCGTTGAACATTCCTTTTCAACTGGTTGGACAATTTTTCCATACCCAATGCATGTAGCCCAAACTAATAAGCATACCTAGAAACTCCTTAGCTTCTCTTATATATAGCAACATCATTTGGACCTGGCGTATGTAAGTATTCATCGTCGAACTGCACAATCACCACCGTTTTATAGAATTCCTTCATGCACTTTATCACTATTGATGTTGCAATCTCAAAATATTCATGTAATTAATCACCACATGTTCTATGGCTCAACATTCATAAAGAAAAAGAGATTTTGATATGTGGTGAAATTCCAATTTCAAGTGCTCTATTAAACCTATTACTAAAATTGAGGATGCCTGGCTCACTTGAAATTGAAGACGGAATAACGTAATATCATAGGTTGTATTGTCAATGACGTATTCCTACATTAGCCTTTCATGTACATCTTCATTGTCTCACTTATAATGATGGTCAATTCATTTAGGCATACTACCGTGGTGATTACTGGTAGATCCTTAACCAAAGAAATTAGAATACCCTTATACAAACTGTTGTATTTCAAACTCAACAGTTTGACTGTCCAACTCTTCTTCCTCATCGACGATTTGTTTCCTTTTTTAGTTGTAGTAGTAAAGGTTGTATTTTGAGTAGTTCAAAATACGAGTTTATATAGGTGTAGGAGGTAACAAGTCATTGAGTGGTTACGGATTGCACAACATGGATATAGTGTATGTTTGGACAAGGTATTGAATGGTCATGGATTGCATACCATGGATTTAGTGTACAATGATACATGTCATTGAGTGGTTACGGATTGCACAACATGGCTATAGTGTACACTTGGACAAGGCATTGAATTGTCTCGGATTGCACAACATAGCTATTGTGTACGATGATGTTACTGAGTGGTTATGCATTGCACAACTTGGCTACGATTTATGTTTGGACAAGTTATTGAATTGTCGTGGATTGCACAACATAGCTACAATGTACGATGAGACATGTTATTGAGTGGTTATGGATTGCACAGCATGGCAATGTATGTTTGGACAAGGCATTGAATGGTCATGGATTGCATAACATGGCTACAGTGTATGATGAGACGTGTCATTGAGTGGTTACGAATTGCATAACGTGGCTACAACTTACTTTTGGATAAGCCAATTCATCTAGCCATTGATTGCACAATACGACTACAACAATCATATAACACAATTTTATGTCTATTATGACATGGATGATTGACAAGTGGATTTTCATTATTGGTTGTTGCAAGTCACATGGTCATGAAATTACTATTTATAATGCAAGGGTTGGTATAAGAAGCTCATAGGATTCTAAAATGGAAAATCAGACTTGGACTCCCTATGACTATCTAGTGTTGATTATATCTTATATATAGGCAGATCAAAGGCAAATGAAAGAGGAGGTCGATGAAGATTTTTGGGTCACCATCAATGAAGCTTATAATAACCATCCACTATGTAGGTCAAGAAGATGAAACTTAAATGCTAGAAGTACTTCTGTTACATTAACTAGAGTATGTCAAAGGTACAGAAAAATTATTGCCGAAGTGGAACAAGAAAATGTGTTTAAGATGTCCAGATCAACATTTAGCTCTGTCTATTTTATGGATCATCAGAAACCTTCATTAATCATGCTTCGTATGATCTATGGTTAGTTATATTAGATAGTTTGAGTGATTTCTATGTGTTTCTAGGTGTTGTATTTGTTATGTGTACTTTATGTGTTGTCATTGCTCCTTGTATTTCTATAGTTGTATTTTTTCTGTGTATTTTATGTGTTTCTATGTCATTTTTTCTTGTATTTCTATGGGTTGTATTTGTTCTATGTGTAATTCTATGTCATTGTTCTTTGTCGATTATGGATTATATTTGTTTTGTGGGTATATCATTTATTCGACTTATAGTAGATAGTTATATCAAACAGATTCATACTTAAACATAGATAAACTTACAGTAGACATAGATAAACACATAAGAATAAGTGGACAAACATAGAACAACAATAATGTACATCAACGAGACTAGATTGTAGATATTAGTTATTTCCACAAACACCCTAAAATTCCAATGAGCTTAAGCGCTGCAATTTCTTTTTCAAGTTTGGTTGCATATTCTATGGCTCCATAAGGGAATGGATAATTGATCCATTTAAATAACCCACAACTGTTTGGAAAGTTGGAGCATCTATAATGACACCATACAATGACGTTTCCACTTTCTATAATGGAATACGTAATCGTAACTCCACAACACATAATATCGAAGGAGAGTCAAACTATTGTTCTCTTTTAGTCCATTCAATACGGAGTTCTTATCTTCCTTGTCTGCTTCTATTCTAGATCCTGTGTCGATCTCCAAGTCTTCTTCTCACTTCTCTTAACTGTGACAACCGGCGTTTTTATTCACTAGAATATCTAAACAATAAATTTATTTAAATATTAAATTGCTAATAATCAATGGGATGAAACATCAATTTTCACAAATAGATGAATTATGACCCGAGACCACTTTCGTTAAGTTTGGATCGTCCACGTGGTTGAGAATGAGTATAAGCCTCGATATGTTTCGTCTGATGCGTTTTGAGTTAGGGGCTTGTGTTCGATTTGTAGATCGATCCAAAAAGCTGGCTTTTGCGTATGATAGTGTTAAATCCTGAAATTTTACTATTGAGTTTGAAATATTGGTATTTGTCTATAAACGACAATAAGCATGCTTCGTTTCGAGTTGTACATTTTTCGATAGATATTTGTGAACGATACATGCAAAATTAACCAATTGGTGAGTAGTCTCGGATGGTGTTGTATTTTAAACCATCAGGATCGAAAAAATCGTCGATTCGTGTAGTTCGAGAATCCTCTTGATCCAAGCTAGCTGAAACTCACGCAAGCCGAAAATTTGATTAGAGTTTTTGGTTATATATAAATTTATTTCATTTTTAAAATTATTTTTTTCCTCTCTCCATGTAACGACCAGCCTTTGTGGACGTTTTAAGCAGACACACGCATCAAATTCAAACCATTCAAAAAGGCAGACTGTTTTAGGGTAAACAAGAAAAAGAGAAGAAAGAAAGAAATAAATAAATAAATACAAAATCTTGCAGCAGAATGACAAAATATAATAGTCAAATAATAGTTCATGAACCTGTTTTATAAATACATTTGATTATTCTAATACAATACAGAATCTGAGTTACAGACAACAAGAATAAATAAATAAATAAATAAATAAATAAATGCAGTGGAACAACATGATGTAGTGGAATAAATATCATAAATGATAACAGTACAAATCTTCGTCTTCGTCCTCCAGAAATAAAGTCTTCAACCCTGAAATGCTCAGGCTGACTCGAGCGAATTGAAAAGACAACACACTCGAGTCAGAACTAAAAGGTCTTATGTAAGTTAAATCAACTGTAAATAAATATGAGTGTAACGGCGTCGAAGATGTTTACGGGGTTTGACATCTCTTATCCAGTGTCTACCATGAGTGCAATAACTTAAGAGATGTTTGGGATAACCATCTCTTAAGGATCCGTTAAACTATCTACATATATATAGTACAATATGCTATTATAATAGTATCTATTGTAAAGTAAAGTATTAAAATAGCATTAATGCATTGCCCATATTCCCCTTAAAACATCTTATATATTCCCATAGTCTATACAGTACCATAATTCCTCCACAAACTGGAAGGTTATCAGAGGACATCCCATAGGTATGGTACAAAACAAAAGTCGTAGAAGGCGGTCTAGGGCACGTGAGCACGGCACTCGAGGCAATACCATGGTAGATTAACCAATTGCAGAACCGGACTAGTGGTAACGCATAGCAGCTACTTTCGCCCACCTCGGAACACGCTCTAATGATCAAAAATCAAGGGGTGGCCACAAAATCATCACAAATGTCATAATATGGTATCGAAGAAGCATGTCCGATCAGAGGAATGACCTCATTTGGCCCAGGTATAGCTCCTGTTTTAGTCACATCTAAGCTGACTCACGGGAGTCAAGGTCACATCATACCTTATACAGAAAATAGTTGCCAAACCATCCTACTTCATTTTTGTAATCTCTACCACGTACACAGTTGTTAAAGTGGTTTCAATATTGACGGAGAGTATGACAATACCAGATCTCGGTCTCTTTAACAACCAATCGCTTATTACACATCGGATGGTTCTTTTATATTTTCGAAACCATTTCATAATTGATATCCAAAATATCATATTCCACTCAAACCATATCACTTCCGAAATCATACACTTTCAAAAAAATCATATTTTTAAAATAGTTTAAAACCCTCATTTCAAACTTCATATTAAAATCAAATATGTAATTTAAATTCCAACTTAGGTTATAATATCAGGTAATGATATTCACTTTAAAATCGAGGATTTAAAATATAAACACATCTACTTTATTTAGTTTGAAATTTAGAAAGATAGTATAGATAGTTATAAATAGTTTTAAATAGTTATAAATAGTTAAAATACTCTGAAATAATTTAAAATAGATTAAAAATAGTTTTAACTTGATTTAAGATAGTTGAATAGATTTAAAATAGATTAAATATAATTAAAATAGATTAGTTAGATTTAAATTAAATTAAATGGTTGAATTAGTTTAAAATAAATTAAATCGGTTTAAAATAGGTTAAAATAATTTATATAGTTAATATAGGTTAAAATAATTTAATAATTTTGAAATCTTAATAATTAGAAATTTTAAAATAATATATTTTTAAAACAGTTTATATTAAATATGAATTCGGAATTTATATAAATTTAACTATTTATTTTATTTCAACATATTTGGACCACTTCGAATTTCCAAATTACAAAACCCATTTTGAATCTTTCAATTTAAACTCTCAATAAATTATTAAATTTCATATTGCTTTCAAACCATGTTTGAAAATATTAATTTAAATTACTCAAATTCTAGTATATTTCAAAGTCATATTTCAAACACAATAACTCAATTCCGTTAAATTCCATTTACACTTCAAAATTCAACTTAAAATTTTCAATCTAATTTCTTTAAACAATTCCTTTAACCAATTTAAATTTCAGCATAACTTGATTCTCAATAATAATTCAATTCGTATAAATCAAATTTTATTTCAAAATATCATTTTACTACATTTACGCAAATTAAGGATTCAAAATCATTTAATTTAACTAATCCGGTGTCCGTATATAATTCTCTACCCTAGGGTCAATTGATATAGATATTTATCATTTAAATCCGCAATTTAAAATATTACGGTTATATATCATTTCAAACCGCAATACCTAATTAAATATAAAAATCCATAAAATTTGGGTCTATCATTTCAACCCATAACGATTTTTCCCTAATCTGTAGATCGTTCGGGTATGTATCATTTCAACCCATAGGGAACTTGCAGAGTGATAACAATATATAAATTAAACATAACATCCAATCATCCAATATCGATAACAATACATCCATCAAAATCATCACCAATTCAATCAAATAAATTACAGCAATTAATAGATTATCATTAACAGGAAACTGACTGGCAATTTTAATTAAATAATACGTTAAATAACAATAAGTTAAAAATAAATCCAAATTAACTAGAATGATGATCTAAATATACCAAACAGCCATAAATAATTTCTAATCACATCATAAATTTAATTTAATTAACATAAGAAATTTTAGAAGTTGTGAGTGGGTCAGAACACTCACCTTCGATTTTTTAATCGAATTAAAATCCAATTTAAACCCAAAATTCAAACAGTCTTCGAAATCGTCCAAGCCAACGTCAAGGTGTCCGAAATTTCGATACAATCCTAACGGAACAAACCACGTCCAAATCTGAGTTCGTATGCAAAAGTTATGTGCGTTAGAATGAATCGAAGTTTGGAATTTAAATAAAATATAAAATAAAAGATTCACCTGCCACTAACCGACACGTCATTGCCTCAAACGCAACAGAACGCTAGCCATTATTGTGTTCACACCCAACACGAGGTCCTCCCCTCTATGCGCCTCCAGTTACGTCATTGTCTACTTTCGATCACCGGGCCGAGTTCGCCTGCACCTCCTCCCCCCTCGGCCCCATGCGAAGACCTCTGGTCCCCTCTAGTTCGACAGCTGCCATTGAATTTAGCAAGCCCTATTCAATTTTTTTGGCCCGATCCAACCACTGACATGACCAACGACCTACTCCAATGGACAACGCACGAAAATCTCCACCCAAAGGTAACCTCGATTCGACGATCCGTCGATGCTCATCAAACACCAACGAATGGCCGAGATTAAATCATCCAATTCCGGCTACACAGAGACCCAAATTGAAAAAAACAAGCTATAGATTTGACTTGGGCTCGTCGAGAGCTTCAAATCAATATATAATTCGACATATTTTGAGGTGTTTTGATTTTGATACCCGATAGGACCCCGGGAGCAGTTGATAGGTTCCAGGGCAGAACATTTTCAATTGAATTTGGAATTTGGGAATTTGTTTGTCTGCCATTGGAAAGTGAGAAATAGATGGAATTGTACATGCAGACAAACTGAGTTGAGAAACACTAGGGTTTATAATAGGCTATTTATAGGTAGATCAGAAAATAGAAAGAACGTATAAGATTTGATTTGGATTCTGAACGATAAATAACCCGAAAATCTCGTTTTATCTTCAGAACGAAAATGGGTCATCCCATATATCAAAATAGATGTTTTGGATAGTTTTAAACTTAATGGAAAAGGTTTCACATCCTAATTTCATCGTATGAAGAAGTTATGTTAAAATTAGCTTATTTCAAATTGATTTCAATAAAATTGATTTCTAGACATTTTGAGCCCGTACGATCAAAAGACAAGTCTGATCGTTACGATACATGAAATTCTACAATAATCCACTGTCACGGATCCAATAAAACTAGTTTCGTCGAAATCCAAGTCAGTGGCCAAAACGACTAATTTCACGTTAATTAAATAGATTAATATTAAATTAATAAAGTCACTTTTCCAATTCAAATTTAAAAATCAACAAATTTCATCAATTTTGATTATCTTGACATTCACAAAAATTTAAAACAATTTTACATTTCAATTTAGTGTTTAAATATTACAATAATTACAGTGTTCAATTTCAACTGTAATTAAATCCAATTAATTATAATTTAATTTCAATAAATTTATTTAATTTGGTTTCAATCTTTTAATTCAATCAACTATTTCTCTACATACATAGTTAACATTGTTATATATTTTATTACATTAATATTTTACCATTTTCATCTTACTTTTCATTAACAATATTTTTAATTACATTTAATTATAATAAATCCACTTATTATAATTTAAATTCCAAGAAATGCATTAGCTAATCCCAACCAATCAATCCATAAGCCAATCCATAATCCCAACAAACAAATGAATTCAAGTATTATTTAAGTTATTCTTTTAAATTTTCTTTCACAACATTCATTGTTCATGATTTTTCATTCATGCCATGATTATTTCCTTTAATTTACATTTATTTCTTACAAAATTCAATTTCCATTCATTCATATAATACTTAATGCCCTTTATTTACATATGTCACTTACTTTTTCTTATGTATGTTATTTACATTTTCTTACATATGTTATTTATACACAAATTTTAAACATACGTAAATCAATTCTTAAAGTACTATATAGGTTTCTTTGTAGATAAATTCACATTCATTCAGTACTTATTTTATTTATTTCCATTCACTACTTACAAAATCCAATTTTTATTTATTAATATATGTAAATTTCTTTTCATTGCTTTACATTCATTTCTTACATGAGTTATTTCCATTCAATTGTTTATAATAACCAATGAATTCATTATTCAAATATTACATACATTTTATTGCAGTTTAGTTTACGTTAATTAATCAATATACTTAGTTTCCATTAGATATTAATATCCATTAGTGCATAAGTTCATACTCAAGTTTCTTACCCCTTTTTAATTTACATTCATTTCTTTACATAGCGTCACTGGATATTATACTTATTTTTTGAATCATTTCCACCTTGCTGAAGTTATAGTCTTTTAATTTAATATAGTATTCGTTTTAGTATTTACTTTAATTATCAATAGCTTCAAAAATTAACTTAATTTTATAACCATTTACTTACAGTACCCACTTTTCAGTTTCGTTTAATTAAGTAGCATTTCAATTATAACCCAAGTTTGCAGCAACTAAAATATTAAAATTCTTATTTATAAAGTAATTCCATTAAACGCTTTCATTACTTAAGTTTTACTTGTATAATATTCCATTACATGTTCTTATTAAACATTTCAACTTATAATATTTTGTTAAGTTATATATGTGTGTGTGTGTGTGTGTGTGTGTGTGTGTGTGTCTTTTATAATGCAATAGAAGTTACACAAATTTATCTTATTTGTTTAGTTAATAAAATGTTCAATTCTTACCATTTCTTATTTTCATTTCCTTTTTATTTACAGTTTTCTGAATTTCAGTTTCTTATGTGTTTCATTAATCGTTTTATCATCCAATTTCATATTTTCGTTTTTAGAAGTTTCCAATTATTAATGTTGTCAAGTTTCCATTCATTACATTAATTTCAATTTCTAATTTATAGAACTTAAGAACTAAACAACCGGGTTTCATTTTAATTATTTTAAAATAATATATATACACACACACACTCAAAACTTATATGTATCCAACCATATTTAGGAAAATTTAGATCTGTTATTGTTAACCCACCTTTTGGCAAGGTTGTATATAAGAGGATTTAACTAAAATCGACTGCTCGTTTGTTGAGATTGGAATACGATGGGTTTGAGCCAGCTGGATGGGTAAATGGTCAGTAAGGGATGGTTCGGTATACACGGCTCAGCCTAGGTAGATCGACAGGTGTCGTTCGGTTAAAGACGAAGGTCACACATGTCTCAGCCTAGGTGGGTCAACAGGTGCCGATCGGTCAAGGAAGAAAGGTCGTGTATTGCTTGGCCTAGGTGGATCGGTAGGTTCCACTTGGTCTAGGAAAAAGGTCGGGCATGGGTCGACCAAGATAGTTCGATCGGCCCTAGTTTGCCATTGGAGTGGATCGGCTTTAGTGGTTCAGCCTTGATGGGATCGGCAATCGAATGGATCATTCACATTGGGTCGGTCTAAGGAGGTAGGTCGACAATATGGTGTGGGTCGGTAGGATGGAGTGGATTGGCATGTCGAAGTGGCTCGGTAGGATGGTGTGGCTCGGCAGGATGGTGTGGGTCAGTCAGATGGAGTGGTTATGCGTGTTTACTGCTTCGAGTCCTAGCTTTATTTACTTCGAGTCGTAAGTAGGCATGCTTCGGGTCATCACGTAGGAAATATCAGGTCGGCTTATTCCGAACTCGGGGTCGGTCATGGTGTTGAGTCTGGATGGTCTATGGTCTTGGTGGGCACTCAGGAAGCCAAGTAACTTGGGTTTTGCCTATAAATACAGCATGTGGGGCTCCAAAAAAGGCGATCTTCATTCTGTTTTCCTCCTTCTTCCCCATTAAAGCAATTTTGCCTTTACTGCTTTAAAACTCTGGATTATAACTGTAATTAATTCTGACATCAATAAGAAAGGAAATTTCTAGAGTGGACATAGGCTGAAATTATCCGAACAACTATAAATCCTGTGTTATTACTGCTTTCTTTTTAATTTTCACCGTTCTTCACATTTATACTCTCTACATATATTCTATCTGTGATCTATGATTGTGAGTTGGTGCTTTCATTTATGTTTAGGTGTTAGTGACCAATTTTGGCGCTAATATTTTGGTGCTTTCACTGAGAAAGCTAGCATTCAGGGATTCTGAAGCTTGGATTTTGGATTTGAAAGATTAGGAACTCGAATTCTGGGAAGCAATGGTTAGGCCATCAACAAGGAGACAAGTGACAGAAAGGAACAATCAAGAAGGGAGTCAAGAGGCCTCCTCTAGAGATGAATCAGACCAGGCATCCGTCTACATCACTAGGGACGAGATGCATATTATGATGGATTCTATGTAGGAGCAGTTGATTAAAAGGCAGGGTACATGGTATAGAGCCAATTCCAACAGATTGGACATGTTGGAGTGCAAAGTCAAGGGAATGAATCAACCGCATCTGTTGGCCATGCAGAACAAGGAACCGGAGCTGTAGAAGTTTCTGGGGGTCAAAACCAGAACCAAACTGGAGAGATTGAAGGAAATCAGCAAAGGCCTGGGGGAAGACCCAGGGACTGGATAGTAGGAGAGCTGTGAAGGAACTCAGTGATCGAGGACCAATGTGAACGTAAATGGCCAACATGAAGAGTACTACCCAGAGTACCCTCCCGGACATGGGGGAGACAAGATGGAGATGAGAACAGGGGAATGCCCCTAGATGGAGACGAGCGGATGGCTGGATCAATGAGAAGGATTATAAGAGGAGGACTACCGAGTAGAGGCTTGGAGGAAGTCAGTCAGAGTCCGTTCACTGGGGATATAAGGAATGCAAGGAACCCTCTAGAATTCAAACTGCCAACACTGGAGACCTATGATGGAAAATCAGATCCAACTATGCATGTAACCATATACATCAGATATATGGAAATGCATGGTGCATCTGAGGAGGTGATGGCAAGATGTTTCCCTTTATACTTGACTGATTTGGCTGGGCTTTGGTTCTGGCAGCTAGAGAATGAATCAATGAGGACATGGGGCGAGCTAGTGGAACGCTTCATGAGACAGTTCAGGGTCCATGTGACACGACTCAAGAATGTATTGACGCTGGCATCGACGAAGCAGAGGATAAGAGAGTCCATGAGAGGTTTTCTAATGCGATTTAACGCAACAGTAGCCTCGGTAGATCGCCCGGATCCATCAATAATTTTGATGGCGGCGGCAGAAAGGATTATGAAAGGCATGAAATTTAAGGATTCATTAGCACGGGATCTACCATAGGATCTTAGAGAATTCAATCATGAGGAAGAAAGATTCATTCGGTTAGAAGATTCATTCGGTTAGAGCATTCATGTGCCGAAAGTAGGAGATAAACCTCGTGCAAGGCGAAGGAACGTCTGGTGAAGGACGAGGAATGGATAGATGAAAGCGTATGCTGGACGATGGAACTGGCAGTTCAGACAAATGGAGGAGAAGCCGAGAACCCAAATTCGCGACGTACATGGACTTGACAGATAATTTGGAATGGATTTACTTGAACACTCGAGGGGCTGCTCCCCTATCGAAAAACACCAGGAGGGATCCAACTGAACGGGAATGCAGGAGCGGGAAGTACTGCCTATTCCATGAGCTGGAAGGGAACTCCATGGATGAATGCCCTACCTGAAGGGCGTGGTGGAGGAACATGTTAGAAGTGGCAGGATGCCAAAGTATGTGAGGAATCAGACAAGAGCAGTAGAACATGAGCAGCTACCGCTTAGATAAAACAGGAATGACCCTGGAATGGGGACACAACTCATCATCCGCTGATCGTGATGGAAAGGGCTGAGTTCAGGTTTTGGACTCTGGTCATCGAATAATATTTTTTGATTTTTTTTTTAAAAAATAAACGACAACTATTCCACTTACATATGTAAGGAAACCAGAGTGATCCCCAGGCATGCTCTGAGATGGTAATAGGCTGCTTTTCTCAGAGACGTAGCCCTTACCTTTTTCTGATTTTCTTATTGGACGTTTGGATCTTGGATTTAATAAATGGATTTTGATTTTATGCAACAAGTACCTAACCGAAGAGTTTTGGGACGTATATTGGAAGTCGGTTGGGAATTAATCGCTTTATGTTCAGGGACCCTGAACCGAGTGCAGGGAGCGACGCCGCTTTGCCGGAGAGCGATGGGATCGCGCTCGCTCGTTGTTGTTTCCCCTTCACCGAAGAGTGACAAGATGGTATCCAACAGGAGCCTGGAGTGGCTATAATCGGTCTAGGACTTAGGCCATGGCATCACTTAATGTTCAAGGATACTGAATTAGAGTGTAGGGAGTGATGCTGCTTCGCAAGAGAACTATAGGATCAACCCACTCAACGATGTTTCCCCTTCACCAGAGAGTGATAGGACGGGATCTAGTAGGAGCCTGGAGAGGCTGATATCAGTCCAGAAGGATCAGGGCATCGCTTAATGTTCAAGGACATTGAACCGAAGTGCAAGATATAGGTTGCTTCGTCGGAGCGTGACAGGACATGCCTATTCAATCGTTAAGTTTGGATCGAGCTTAGCAAAGGTCCGAAGAGGCCGTCAACAATCTAGAGAGATAATAGGATTCGACTACTGACTTCCAAGATGTGAAATGGATTTGGATAATTTCTTCGAATAGCTACAGATTTGGATTAGGACCCGGCGAAGTCCTGAATATGGTTTTTAGGACCCGGTGAGGTCTCGGCTTAGGACTTGGATCCAGCAAGATCCATGATATGGACTACAGGACCCGGAGAGGTCCTAGACTTGAATAAAATGATCCAGAGAGATTGTGGATTCGGTTAATGGATTTGGGATGGATTCAGAATTGCTATCAAATTTGGATGGAATTGCTTGATAATGAATGTAACACGGACTTCGGATATTGGATTTGAGACTATTCAGAACATGCCTTCCAATATCAAGGCATGTTTTGAGCAGAAAATGTTAACTCGCCTTTTGCAAGGCTGTATACAGGCGGATTCAACTAAAATCGACTGCTCGTTTGTCGAGACTGGAATACAATATGTTTGAGCCAACTAGATGGATAAACGATCATTCAGGGATGGTTCGGTATATATGGATCGGCATAGGTGGATCAGCAGGTGCCACTCGGTTAAGGATGAAGGTCACACATGGCTTGGCCTAGGTGGGTCAGCAGGTGCCGATCAATCAAGGAAGAAAGGTCATGCATGGCTCGGCCTAGGTAGATCGGCAGGTGCCGCTCGGTCAGGGAAAACGGTCGTGCATGGGTCGACCAAGATAGTTTGGTCGGGCCTGGTTTGGCATTGGAGTGGATCCGCTTTGGTGGTTAAACCTCAATGAGATCAGCAATGGAATGGATTGGTCATTTAAGGTCGGTCCAAGGAAGCAGGACGGCAGTATGGCGTGGGTCGGTAGGATGGAGTAGATCGGCATGTTAAAGTGGCTCGGTAAGATGGTGTGGCTCGGTGGGATGACGTGGGTCAATAGTATGGAGTGGATCGGCATGTTTACTGCTTCGAGTCGTAGCATCATTTACTTCGAGTCGAAGGTAGGCAAGCTTCGGGTCATCACCTAGGAAATATCAGGTCAGCATATTCTGAACTCAGGGTCGGTCGCGGTGTTAAGTTTGGGTGGCTATGGTCTTGGTGGGCCCGAACCACTCAGGAAGCCCGGTAACTCGGGTTTCGCCTATAAATACAGCATGTGGGGCTTCAGAAAAGGGGATCTTCATTCTGTTTTCCTCCTTCTTCCCCATTAAAGCAACTCTGCCTTTACTACTTTAAAAACTCTTGATTGTAACTGTAATTGATTCTAACATCAATAAGAAAGGAAATTTCTGGAGTGGACGTAGATTAGAGTTAGCCAAACCACTATAAATCCTATATAGTTACTGCTTTCTTTTTAATTTTCCTGTTCTTCACATTTATACTCTCTACGTACAATATCTGTGATCTGTTACTATGAGTTGGTGCTTTCATTTATGTTTGAGTGTTAGTGACCAATTTTGGTGCTAACATTTTGGTGCTTCCATTGAGAAAGCTATCACTCAGGGATTCTGAAGTTTAGATTGTAGATTTGAAAGCTTAAGAACTCGAATTCTGGGAAGCAATGGTTAGGCCATCGACAAGTAGACAAGTGACAAAAAGGAGCAATCAAGAAGGGAGTCAAAAGGCCTCCTCTAGAGCTGGATCAGATCAGGCATCCGTCTACATCACTAGGGACGTCTAACGATCCTGACTCGACCTTCGAAAATCGACACATGTACTTCGCTTGTAGTCAAATGCCGCAGATTCAAACGCCGAATCTGGCTCACCGGAGCTTATAACACATCAAGTACAACAACATAGCGGAAGAAATGGATAATATCAGATATCATTGATACACCATTGATACAACATCAGATACAACTGAATATCAAATACAAATGACTATCAATATATCAAAGATAGATACAAGACAGTAGCAGCGGAAAGACAATCTCTTCAATGAAAAACTCCAAAAACTCCAAATACTCAAAGACTTTCATATCCAAAATAGAAAGCTTAAAGAACTCTAATCCAACCAACTTGATCCAACATGTGAAGCAACTCGATCTAAAACGTGATTACCAAAATCCCAAGATTGAATGCTTTCGAATCTACACCTACCATTCGATTATCTGAAAAACCCAACTCTAGACTGCCCGTGTGGAAATTTTGGGCACCCAAAGTTAGGAAGGGAACAATAAACTCCGGGTCAGTCATGGGACTGGTATGAGTGAACAAAACAGTTTTCTTTAAAACAAATAACAAAAGAATTTTAGAACATTGAAAACCGCAGTGCTTTTTAGAAAATGAAATTACCATAAGGCCTCCCGGCACACACACCATGCAATCGCACACTTGAAGGAGATTTCACCTTACGACAGTAAAAAATGCTTGATACGTGAAAACCATTTCGATATTATTATTAGTGCATAGTGGAAAACATTTTGAAAGTATAATATTAATCTTAGCCAGCATTGGTACCATTATACTATGCCTAGTATAGCTACCACCTGAGGTGGCAGGTAATACAACTGCAATCGTAAAGGGCTCATATTGGATGATTGGATTACCACCAAATGGTCAGGCAAAGGAACTTCCTGGGCCATATGGGAACGCCTATGGAGGGACGCCTAAGAACATACCCGGCTCTCTGCCAACACAAGGCCGATTTACCCCCTTCCCGGGGGTAACACCTAAGATATGCCATCCCCGGTCGTTTGCGACCTTTATCAGAGAGCTCTCAACCACAACCATCACACAGTAATAGATTTACAATGTCCACATGAGTTAAGTATCTAGGCTCCATACCATGATACCACCCTTTTCCAAAAGGAATGGGCATACCCTAGGGGCGCGACCCCTACAACCTTGCTGCATCTTTCCTGTCTCGACCATTTCCTGGGTGTGAGGTCCTTATGCAGTCTCGTCCACAAATAACGCTTTTTCACGAAGCCATGCTTCGATCAACAAATGATCAGCAGCACTTTGTATGCCACATTACCATATTGGGAATGTATCACTAGTAACCATCAACTACATAACCTCTGAGCTCGTACGTCTCAGAGAAGGGTGTTAGGCTAAGAGAATAAATCTCCGCCAACAAATAGAAATGTACTTGATGAAAACCAGTTTTACATCTCAAAGTGTAACGTCGACATACATCCATACAAGTCTGTTCCAGGTTCGAACAGAACCAAAGGCACTTCTGAAGAAGCCCTTACAATCTGGGTATTCACAATTCCGATCGGACTCCCCATCACATATAAAGATCTCTATACCGGCGCGACTCGGTGCAGAGACAATCGACGGGTTATCCTTTCGTTCTCGACAATACCCGGTCTTCGCCACCGGTCTTCAAATGTTATCCATAACGTCGTATCATTATTCGGAATGGTTGTATGACACAAGGTCGTCTCCCGGCTAAACCAAATTATGAGCGCAATATTTAAAAACATATGGATAATGGGATTTCAGTTAAGTCACAATTTAAAACCCAAAAACCTCACTATTTACAAATCCTTGAACAAAAAGATTTACTTCACAAAGTTCACCAATATTTCACAAAGATTCATTCACATCTTTTTAAAACAACTTCCTTTTCAAATTGAATTATCTCATCCAATTATAAACCCAAAGACTCGATTTATAGCATTCAAAACTATTTCCAAAGATTCATTCATAACTTTCAAAATAATTCCTATTTCCAATCTTTTATATATAAAAGATACACTATTTAAAATCCTCTTCGATTTCAAAACAATGTTTAACAATCTTTCTCAAAGGTTCATTCATAGCTTTCAACAACAATTAACAATTCATTTCAAACTTGAAATCTTTCGATACAAACTGGAAATCCTTTCTTTAAATGAAAGCTATTATTATTTGAAAACAAACAGTCTTCGATTTGGAAAAATCCAATTATATTAGCACGAGTTAAAGCCCTTGAGTTAAATTCAAATTCCCAAATCAATACCTTTAAAATGGTTTAACCCATATATAACTTGTATAACATCTTTAAACCACGGTACCCAAACATAGAATTCAATTCAAATTTTGAATTCAAATTTAAAGCAAATTATTTAAATTCCAAAAATTAATCAAGTTATTCAAAATAACTTTTATTTTTGAAAATCCTTTTCAAAAGCTTTCAATTCCATTTCTAAAACTATTTTGGATTCAAAAATTTATCTTTTAAAACCATTTTAAAAATCTGTGACTTAACCAATTTCCTCATGCAATCCATATTTGTGTGTGTATGGTGTAGTCCAAGGGTTTTACACAATAGTGCAGCATCATCAATCATCACAAATTTAATCACATCAGTATCGATAAGCGGTATAATCTATGACGCTCATCTTCATTCATAGAATCACAGATAATATAAATTTTATCATGGATAAATAAATTACATTCATCACAGCTCAAATCAAAATAGTTCATATCACACAGCATCACACATCAGCGATATCAATTAATACAAAGCATTCAAAAATAATGAATTATCTATAATTAAGATGGATAAATCATGTGATTATAATTAATTAGTCAATAATTATTTTCATTGATTATCCTTCATTAATGAATATTTATTCTTAATTAATAAATTAATTAGCCTTTAATTATAAATTAATTAACCCTTAATTATAAATTAATTAATCCTTAATTAATAATTAATTAATCCTTAATTATTTTCATTAATTAATTATCCCTTGATTAATTACTTTAATTAATTAATATTTAATTATTAATAAACTTAAATTAGTAATAGATTGACCTAAATTATATTTTTAATTTTACCTTTAATTAATTATTCTTTAACTGCTATCAGTAAGTAATTATTCTTTAATCATTTACATAAACAAATCATTAATTAATTAAACGAATTTAAAGATAAACCATTTTATCTTTATTAACTACTTTAATTACCATTTAAGTCTTTAAATAAATCATTATTATCACACTAATTAAGATGAGACCTTAAAGTTTGATTAATGTTTAGAAAAATTTCATTTTTCATACTCATTTACTTAATTACAATAATTAAGTTCAAATAAATATTAAAATTAAGGTTATATATGTATTAAACGCTTTACTAAATAAATAAAAAAGTTGTTTGTTTTTTCATTTTTTTATCTCAGACTTAAACAAAATTATTATTATTTAAAACCTTATTTAACTTATTTTAAAATTTGAAAACTGTTTTCAGATTATTATTTTTCCAAAGCAATTCATATTTACCCGAGATTGACTCAAGTATCACCCGAGATAACACAATACTTGCTTTGAGTCTTTTCAAAACCTACCCCTATTCTTTTCTTACAAACTTTAAATTTTTGTTTTAAGTATAAAACCCGGTACGAGCTTGAAATTGCTCGAATTCAAACTCGAGACAGCTTGCTAACTCCCCGAAGACAACTACAAGCTCTTTTCTTCTTCTCTTTCCACTATCTCAAATCACAACCCAGACACCTCTATGTGCACCGTGCACGTGCACGATCAAATGAACCACCTCCGATCATCATCGCAATCACCAATGAATCACTTACAACATCACCAATGACCTCTATAACTTAAATCGATGAAAGGGAGTTTAATTCGAATTTGAGTAGGTCGACGTTTCTGAAACCCATTCGATCGACCCAAAAAAATACCTCGCGTGATCACCATTGATCGACTGCCATCATACCGTCGCAACCAGAGTTTCACCACATGACAACAAACAAATCTCCCTAGGTCCGATCGAACATAATGCTTCCTCGTTAACGAATTTAGTTTGAAACTGACAGTAACTAAAACTCACTCTTAAACCCTAAATCACCATCGCACGGCTACCACGGCGATCTGGAATTCAAACGTATAATCTTCTGATGATCCCCTATCCACCAGCTTTCTTCTCCAACAAACACATCATTTCGTTTGTAGCCGATCGACCAGAATTGAAAAAAAAAACCATTCTGATCAACTCGAATTTTCACACCAATTATAAGCCTAAAAGTTCTAGAATGATTATCAAAAATGATTTTTTTTGGAATACGAATACATCTCTATAACTTAATCTCAAAATCCAGACATTTGATTTTGGATTTATTTTTGATTTCCTACTGTTATTTCTTATTTTTGCAGTAAATCCTTAATATAAAAATTTGAATTAATTTTAACATTGATGTTATCCTATTTCAGTTATGTTTAATTTATACAACTAAGCTTATAAACGATTGATTACAGTGATTTTGATTTTACTCTTATTTCTAGCCTATAAACATAGGAACATATATACATATATCTTTATAACAGGCATGCACTAATATATTCAAGCACACTAACATATCAAACAACATTTCCAGAACATAATTTAAGCACCAATCACAATATCAAAGAATATAGGCCAATATAAGTGAGTTTGCTCACCTTGCTTTGAAGAAAACAGAGAACCAGACAGAGAACAAGAGTTTGGGAAAAACTGGAAAATGATTTTTCTTTTATTTGTTTTTGATCTGGAATTCTTACTTGCCCTGGAATTTGATGCTTGTTGAAGTTGATATGTTGCTAGTTTTGATTAAATCCGTACTTGATTGCTTTTGTTTTCCAAGTTGAAGATTGCTCCAGATTTTTATTGCCAGATTTGAAATTTCTCTTCCAGATTTGATCTTTGTATTGATCTTCTGGATGACTTGATATTTAAGCATGTTCTTGCTCAAAGCTTTGATTTTTTTTTTTTTGAGTTGCATTTGAACTTGAATTTTGCTTCTTGAAGTTACATCTTTGAACTGCTGTTTTGCTTTCCTGGTTTTCCAGGTTGATGAAACTTGAACATTTGAAATTATTTGATCTTTCTTTTTAGTTTGCTTTCGTTCTAACTTTTGATCTGTAGTTTCAGTTTTAAGAAGATAAGAGAAAGAATCCTACTGAAGTGAAGAAGCTTGATTTATTATCTTTTAATGCATGTTATTTATGTTTTTAATTAATTTTTTTATAACCATTTTGCCACTTGTTTTTATTAAGTTACACTAGTTGATTAAATTTAAAAATCTTTACACTTGTTATTTACTTGAGAAATCCTTTTACAAATGTCTACAACCACAAAATTTATGCTTAAGTCCTTTAAATAATCTAATAAAATTTTGTTTTTAGATCCTTGTTGAACTTTTATTTATTTATCTACATATGTTTATATTTTAAATTTATAATATACAAACTAATTTCATTCATTTTAAGAGAAAATATAATTTAAATCTTGAATTAAATTTCACTTATATATTTCTTATTTAAATTTTAAAATTTTATATTTGTACTTATTATTTATACTTATATCAATTTAAAGAAAATGATTTTATACTTTTAATAAATAAACACATATATTTTATATAATAGATTTTTAACCTCTTGAAAATTATATTAAATTTAAATCATAACTTTTAAATCAAAATGGCTATTTAATATAATTAGAAAAGAAATTAGTATTAATTGAAAATATAATGTTCTCAAATTCAACTTATTTTTTCAATATATTTATTATTATTATTATTTTCAAATTACAATTTATTTATAAATATTTAGATTTCCAAATCAAGTCCTTTATTTAAAAATCTTATATACATATATATATTTTTATGTCTACATTTCCTATTTAAGTTTATAACTAATATATTATTCAGAATATTTATTTTTGAATTTCCAATTGAAGATTCTATTTTAAAAACATATTTTTATTCATTTATATGAATAAACAAACAAATATCTATTAAATTTGGAAAAAGCCAAATTAATTCATAATTAAATTTCTAAAATTAAATTGATTACCAATTTGAATTTGATTTAGAAATGGGAATGTTACAGGACGAGATGCAGATTATGATGGATTCTATGCAGGAGCAGTTGATGAAAAGGCAGGGGGACATGATGTAGATCCTACTCCAATAGATTGGACAAGTTGAAGCACAAAGTCAAGGGAATGGACCAACCGCGGCTACTGGCATTGTAGAACAAGGAACCGGAGCTGTAGAAGTTTCTGGGGGACAAAACCAGAGCCAGACTGGAGAGATTGAAGTAAATCAGCAAAGGCCTAGGGGCAGACCCCCAGGACTGGATACTGGGAGAGCTGTGAATGAACTCAGCGAGCAGGGACCAACGTGAACATAAATGGCCATCATGAAGAGTGCTACACAGAGTACCCTCCAGGACGTGGGAGGCAAGGTGGAGATGGGAACAAGAGACTACCCCTGGATGGAGACGAGCAGATTGCTGGATTAATAAGAAGGATTATGAGAGGAGGACATACGAGAAAAGGCTTGGAGGAATTCAGTTGGAGTCTATTCACTTTGGATATCAAGAATGCAAGGAACCCCCCAGAATTCAAACTGCCAACGCTGAAGGCCTATAATAGAAAATCAGATCCAACTATGCATGTAACCAGATATATCAAACACATGGAAGTGCCGAGGGGCATCTGAGGAGGTGATGGCAAGAAGTTTCCCTTTATACTTGATGGATTTGGCTACTTTTTGGTTCTGGTGGTTGGAGAATGGATCGATCAAGACATGTGGCGAGCTAGTGGAATGTTTCATGAGACAGTTTAGGGTCCACATGACGCTTCCCAAGTATGTAATGAAATTGTCATTGATGAAGCAGAAGATAGGAGAGTCGATGAGAGGCTTTCTAATGCGATTTAATACAGCTGCGGCCTCGGTAGATCGCCTGGATCCATCAATGATTTTGATGGTGGCGGTAGCAGGGATTGTGGAAGGCATAGAATTCAAGGTTCATTAGCATGGGTTCCACCATAGGATCTTGATGAGTTCTATCATTAGGCAGAAAAATTCATTCGGTTAGAGGATTCATTTTTCGAAAGGCAAAAGATAAACGCCATACAAGGCGAAGGAACGTCTAGTGAAGGACGAGGAATGGATAGAGGAAAGCGTAAGCTGGGCGATGGAACTGGCAGTTCAGACAAATGGAGGAGATTTTGAGAACCCAAATTTGAGACGTACACGGACTTGGCAGATAATTTGGAACGGATTTACTTGGACACTCGAGGGCAGCTCCCCTATCAAAAACCACCCAGGAGGGATCCCACCGAACGGGAACGCAGGAGCGAGAAGTATTGCCTATTCTATGAGCTGGAAAGGCACTCCACGAATGAATGTCGCCGCCTGAAGGACATGGAGGAGGAACATGTTAGAAGTGGTAGGTTTCCATAGTATGTGAGGAATCAGACAAGAGCAGTAGAACACGAGCAGCTACCGCTTGGATCAAACAGGAATGACCTTGGAATGGGGACACGACTCGTCATCCACTGATCATGATGGAAAGGATGGAGTTCAAGATTTGGACTCTGGTCATCGAATAATACTTTCTGATTTTTTTTCAAAAAATAAACAGCCACTATGCCACTTACACATGTAAGGGAACCAAAGTGATCCCTAGGCATGCTCTGAGATGGTAATAGGCTGCTTTGCCCGGAGTGGCAGCCCTTAGCTTTTTTTGTTTTTCTTATTAGACGTTTGGACCTTGGATTTGATAAATGGAATTTGGTTTTATGCAACAAATACCTAACCGGAGAGTTATGGGACATATATTGAAAGTCAGTTGAGAAATAATCGCTTTATGTTTAGGGACACTGAACCAGAGTGCAGGAAGCGACGCCGCTTCGCCGTAGAGCTATAGGATCGGCTCACTCGTCGTTGTTTCCCCTTCACCGAAGAGTGACAGGATGGGATCCAAAAAGATCCTGAAGAGGCTAAAATCAGTCTAAGACTTAGGCCGTGGCATCCTTAATGTTCAAGGATACTGAACCAAAGTGTAGGGAGTGACGCTGCTTTGCCGGAGAGCGACTGGATCAGCTCACTCAACGTTGTTTCCCTTTCACAAAAGAGTGATAGGATAGGATCTAGTAGGAGCCCGGAGAGGCTGATATCGGTCCAGGAGGATCAGGATGTCATTTAATATTTAGGGACGCTGAACCGGCGTGCAAGAGATAGGTTGCTTCTTCGAAGCGCGACAGGATCTGCCTATTCAATCATTATGTTTGGATCGAGCTTAGCAAAGGTCCGGAGAAGCTGTCATCGATCTGGAGAGATCATAGGATTCGATCGGTGAGGTCTTGACTTTGAATTTGGATCCAGCAAAGTCCTCGATTTAGACTACAAGATCAGAGAGGTCCCAGACTCGAATAAAATGATCCGACGAGATCGTGGATTCGATTAACGGATTCGGGATGGATTCGGAATTGGATAACGACTTGGAGTGGTAGGAGAGTAAACTATCATATTTGGATGGAATTACTTGATAATGAATGTAACATGGACTTCGAATATCGGATTTGAGACTATTCAAAACACGCCTTCCAATAGCAAGGCATGTTTTGGGGGGCAAATGTTAACCCGCCTTTTGGTAAGGCTGTATACAGGCGGATTCAACTAAAATCGACTGCTCGTTTGTCAAGACTGGAATATGATGGGTTTGGGCCAATTGGATGGATAAACAGTCAGTCAAGGATGGTTGGGTATATATGGCTCGGCCTAAGTGGATCGGCAGGTGCCGCTCAGTCGAAGACGAAGATCATACATGGTTCGGCCTAAATGGGATGACAGGTGTTGATCGGTGAAGGAAGAAAGGTCGTGCATGGCTTGGCCTAGGTGGATTATCTGGTGCCCTAGGTTTAGGAAAAAGGTCGTGCATGGGTCGACCAAGATAGTCCTGCCGGGCTTGGTTCGGCATTGGAGTGGATCGACTTTGGTTTTTCGGCCTTGATGGGATCCGTAATGGAATGGATCGGTCATACAGGGTCAGTCCAAGGAGGTAGGTTGGCAATATGGTGTGGGTCGGTGGGATGGAGTGGATTGGCATGTTAAAGTGGCTCAGTAGGATGGTGTGGATCGGTAGGATGGTGTGGGTCAGTAGGATGGAGTGGATCGGCATGTTTAATGCTTCAAGTCCCAAGTTCATTTACTTTGAGTCGCAAGTAAGCATGCTTCGGGTCATCAACTAGGAAATATCAAGTCCACATATACTGAACTCGGGGTCGGTCATGGTGTTGAGTCTGGATGGGCTATGGTCTCGGTGGTCCCGGACCACTGAGGAAGCCCAGTAACACGGGTTTTGCCTATAAATACAGCATGTGGGGCTTCATAAATAGGGATATTCATTCTGTTTCCCTCCGTCTTCCCCATTAAAGAAACTCAATGCCTTTACTGCTTTAAAAACTCTGGATTGTAACTGTAATTGATCCTGACATCAGTAAGAAAGGAAATTTTGGAGTGGACAAAGGCTGGAGTTAGCCGAACCACTATAAATCCTATGTTATTACTACTTCCTTTTTAATTTTCACTGTTATTCACATTTGTACTCTCTACATACATTCTATCTATGATGTGTGACTGTGAGTTGGTGCTTTCATTTATGTTTGGGTGTTTGTGACCAATTTTGGCGCTAATAATTATCAAATAAAAGTGTAGTAAAACTACTACAGCAGCTTTCCCACTTTGAGACTCGAAAATGAACGTCAATGATGCTTGCACTCATCACCGAAATAATTTTCCAGCGACAGAGAGAGAAGTACATAACTTATTTCCTTCCAGAAATTCTTTTTTAAAAATTTCTTCCAAATCACATTGAAATGTTTATATCAGAAAATACTTCCAAATAATATTAATATTGTATTCCAAACCATTCGAAAGGAATTTTCAAAAATCCCAGAACTTAAATTCTGAACTTCCAATTTATATTTACTTTCCTTGTAAATCCTATTTTACAACCAATACTTATAAAATTCACTACCTAAAATCCAACTTATTACATCCAATTACATCATTTATAAAATCTATTATTTTATATACAAAAATATATAATAGGCAAAATTATTTCATTTACTTATATTCAAAAAAAAAATATGTCGGTGAGTTTAGAAATCCTTGCCAAGACCATAGCGTCCCACGTATCAACTAGAATTTGTAAATGCCCAACAGAACAAATTAACACAATATAAAAACCTTTTATAAAACTAACAAATGCGTTTTCTCATATATACACTCAACGACTCATTCTAGGCTATTACTACCCTATCTTCTAATGAGTCAGACCCCACAAAGCTAAGGTTATCGCTAAACTAAAGCTCTGATACCAACTCTAACAACTAGCCTTTTTGAACGTTTTAAGCAGACACACGCATCAAACTCAAACCATTTAAAAGGGAAGATTGTTATGGGGTAAATAAGAAAAAGAGAAGAAAGAAAGAAACAAATACAGAATCTTGCAACGGAATGACAAAATATAATAATCAAATAACAGTTCATGAAGCTGTTTTATTAATACATTTGATTGTTCTAATACAATATATAATCAGAGTTACAAACAACAAGAATAAATAAATAAATAAATGCAGCAGAACAACATGATGTAGTGGAATAAATATCATAAATAATAATAGTATAAATCTTCGTCTTCGTCCCCTAGAAATAAGGTCTTCAATCCTGCAATGCTTAGGCTGACCCGAGCGAAATGAAAAGACAAAACACTTGAGCAGAACTAAAAGATTTTATGTAATTTAAATCAACAGTAAATATATATAAGTGTAACGGTGTTGGAGATGTTTACGGGGTTTGACTTCTCTTATCCGGTGTCTAACGTGAGTGCAGTAACTTAAGAGATGTTCGGGATTACCATGTCTTAAGGATCCGTTAAACTATCCACATATATAGTACAATATGCTATTATAATAGTGTCTACTATAAAGTAAAGTATTAAAATAGCGTTAAGGCTTTACCCATATCCTCCTTAATACATTATATATTCCTATAGTTTATGCAGTACCGTAATTCCTTCGTAAACTGGAGGCTATCAAAGGGGACTCCAAAGGTATGGTATAAAAACAAACTCGTAGAAGGCGCTCTAGGGCATGTGAACATGGCACTTGAGGCAATGCCAAGGTAGATTTACCAATTGCAGAACCGGGCTTGTGGTAACGCATAGCAGCCACTACCGCCCACCTCGGAACACACTCCCATACTAAAAAATCAAGGGATGGCCACCAAATCAACACAAATGTCATAACATGGTATCTAAGAAGCATGTCCAATAGGAGGGATGACCTCACTAGGCCTAGGTATAACTCCTGTTTTAGTCACATCTAAGCTGACACATGGGAGCTAGGGTCACGTCACACCTTATATAGAAAATCATTCACCAAACCATGCTACTTCATTTCTGGAATCTCCACTATATACACAGTTGTTAAAGTGATTTTGGTATTATCAAAGAGTATGACAATATCTGATCCTGGTCTCTTTAACAACCAATCACTTATTACACACCGGATTGTTCTTTTATATTTTCAAAACCATTTCATAATTGATATCCAAAATATCATATTCCACTTAAACCATATCACTTTTGAAATCATATTCACTTTCAAAAAAATCATATTTTCGATATAGTTTAAACCCTCATTTCAAAACTTCATATTCAAATCAAACATGTAATTTAAATCCCAACTTAGGTTATAATATCATGTAACCATATTAACTTTAAAATCGAGGATTTGAAATATAAACACATCTACTTTATTTAGTTTGAAATTTAGAAAGATAGTTTAGATAGATATAAATAGTTATACATAGTTAAAATACATTAAAATAATTTAAAAATAGATTAAAAGTAGTTTAAACTTGATTTAAGATAGTTAAATAGAATTAAAATAGATTAAATATAATTAAAACAGATTAAATAGCTTTAAAATAGATTAATTAGATTTAAATTAAATTAAATGGTTATATTAGTTTAAAATAAATTAAATTAGTTTAAAATAGGTTAAAATAATTTCTATAGTTAATATTGGTTAAAATAGTTTAATAATTTTGAAATCTTAATAATTAAAAATTTTAAAATAATATATTTTTAAAATATTTATATTAAATATGAATTTGGAATTTATATAAATTTAACTATTTATTTTATTTCAACATATCTGGACCATTTAACATTTTCCAAATCACAAAATCCAATTTCAATCTTTCAATTCAAACTCTCATTAAAATTATTAAATTTTATATTTCTTTCAAACCATGTTTGAAATATCAATTTAAATTACTCAAATTCCAGTATATTTCAAAGTTATATTTCAAACAATTTCAATAACTCAATTCCGTTAAATTCCATTTGTACTTCAAAATTCAACTTAAATTTTTAAATTTAATTCTTTAAACAATTCCTTTAACCAATTCTAATTTCAACATAACTTGATTCTCAGTAATAATTCAATTCATATAAATCAAATTTTATTCAAAATATCATTTAACTACATTCACGCAAATTAAGAATTTAAAATCATTTAATTTAACCAATCCGGTGTTTGTGTATAATTCTCTACCCTAGGGTCAAGTGATACGGATATTTATCATTTCAATCCGCAATTTAAAATTTTACGATTATATATTATTTAAAATCGCAATCCTGAATTAAATATAAAAATCCATAAAATCACTCGAATCTATCAATTCAACCCATAACAATTTTTCCCTAATCTATAGATCGTTCCGGTACGTATCATTTCAACCCATAGAGAACTTACTGAAGGATAACAATATATAAATTAAACATAGCATCCTATCATCCAATGTCAACAACCAAACATTCATCAAAATCATCATCCAATTCAATCAAATAAATTACAGCAATTAATAGATTATCATTAATAGGAAACTGACTGGCAATTTAAATTCAATAATATATTAAATAATAATAAATTAAAAATAAATCCAAAATTAACTGGAATAACGATTTAAATATGCCAAACAGCCATAAATAATTTCTAATCACATCATAAATTTAATTTAACTAACATAAGAAATTTTACAAACTGCGAGTGGGTCAAAACACTCACCATCGATTTTTAAATCGAATTAAAATCCAATTTAATCCCCAAATTCAAACAGTCATGGAATTCATCCAAGCCAGGGTCATAATGTCTAGAATTTTGATACGATCTCAATGGAACAAACCGTGTCCAAATCCGAGTTCGTATGCAAAAGTTATGTGCATTAGAATGAGTCGAAGTTTGGAATTTAAATCAAATATAAAACACAAGAATCACCTCCCACTAATCAACACGTCATCACCTCAAACGCAATAGAACCGTAGCCATTCTTGCGTTCATAGCCACCATGAGGTTGTTCCCTCCACGCACCTCCAGGCACGTCGCCGTCCACTTCCGATCACCAGGCCGAGTTCGCCTGCACCTCCTCCCCCACTCGGCCCCATGTAAAGACCTCTGGTCCCCTCTAGTTCGACTGCCGCCGACGAATGTAGTAAGCCCTAATTGATTTTTTTGGCCTGGTCCAACCACTGATACGACCAGCGACCTACTCCGATGGACAGCGCATGAAACTCTCCACCCAAAAGTAACCTCGATTCAACGATTCGTCGACGCTCATCAACACCAAGAACGGCCGAGATTAAATCGCCTAATCTAACCACATAGAAACCCAAATTGAAAAAACAAGCCGTAGATTTGACCAGCGCTCGTCGAGAGCTTCAAATCGATATATAATTCGACATATTTTGAGGAGTTTTAATTTTTGTTTTGATTTTGATTTGCAATTGAATTTGGAATTTGGGAATTTGTTTGTCTGCCATTGGAAAGTTAGGAACATATGGAATTATACGTACAGACAAACTGATTTGAGAACACTAAGGTTTATAACAGGCTATTTATAGGTAGATCAGAAAATAGAAAGAACATATAAGATTTGATTTGGATTTGAACGATAAATATCCCGAAAATCCCGTTCTGTCTCCGAAACGAAAATGGGTCATCCCATATATCAAAATAGATGTTTTGGATAGTTTTAAACTTAATGGAACAGGTTTCAAGTACTAATTCCATTGTATGAAGAAGTTATGTTAAATCAGCTTATTCAAATTGATTTCAATAAAATTGATTTCTAGGCGTCTCGAGCCCGTACGATCAAACAACATGTCCGACTACGAAACTTGAAATCCTACAATAATTCACCGATGCAGATCCGATAAAACTGGTTTCGTCGAAATCTAAGTCAGTGGCCAAAACGGTTAATTTCACATTAATTAAATAAATTAATATTAAATTATTAAGTCACTTTTCCAATTCAAATTTAAAAATCAACAAATTTCATCAATTTTGATTACCTGGACATTTAATTTTTTTTAAAACAATTTACATATCAATTTAGTGTTTAAATATTAAAATAACACAGTGTTCAATTCAACTGTAATTAAATCCAATTAATTATAATTTAATTTAAATAAATTTATTTAATTTGGTTTTGATCTTTTACTTCAATTAACTATTTCTCTACATATATAGTTAACATTGTTATATATTTTATTACATTAATATTTTACCATCTTCATCTTACTTTTCATTAAAGTAAATTTTTAATTACATTTAATTGTAATAAATCCACTTATTATAATTTAAATTCCAATAAATTTAAGCAGACTTAATTCCAATTCTTTTTTATTCAATCAATTGCCATATTAAGCATAAAATTTTCATTGATTACATCTTATTGAATTAACATTCTACAATTATCAATTTAACCTACATTAACTGCACTAATTAAGTGAATTAATTGCAATTGTTTTTCAATTTTAATTTATAGGCAAATAAATAGGTAACATATAATAATTGTTACCATTAACTTTTTAATCACACTTACAAGTTTATTATTTACAAACAAATGTTACAATTGCTTACATAACACTGATTTTATTCAATTATCATTAATTATATATTATTTCATTAATTGATTCAATATTATATTTGTTTTCTTATATTCAATTTATAACCAAGTATAACATATAAGTCACTTCAATTTATTGAAATTTCATTCAAATGGTTAATGATTACTTTAGTGACATTTTTACATTTCATTTTAGTTATTATTTCATTATTAAATTATAAATTTTTATTTCTTTCAATATTAAATGACCAAATCTTATTCAATTAACTATTTTTAACTGTTGAAAATTATGGGTCGTTACACTCCACTCATCTGCTCTCTCTCTCTCTCACACACACAAAATCGACGATCAATGTTCAACACCAGCAATCTTCGCTTGTCGACCTCTAACGGCGGTGATATTTGAGGGGAAATTGAATGCCTGGACCAAGGGAGCACTCGCCTGAAGTGGATCAACTTAGAGTTGACCATGGCGGCGTGGATTTGGAAGTGAAACTCTGACCTAGGGTTGCAAGATCTCGAGCTACATTCCACCAGAGGCGTCGATACTGGTAGCGTGGAGATTGTCTTGGAGAGGGGAGGTTGGTGCCAGGTTGGATCGGCGGTCCACAGCCTCAGGTGACGGTTGTTTATAAAGTTGGGTTCATGTGAGCGTGAGATTTCTAGGTGGTTGGTTTTGTTTATTAGGGTGATTGGCATAGTTAATTGTAAATGTTATGAAAGTCATAACTTGATCATATGAAGTCAAATTGGAATGTGGTTTCTTGCATTAGACTCGTATAGGCATCACCTATGCAATCAACTAACATTGGTTGCAAACTGGACGATTAAAAATATGGCTAAGGTGAGCAGAATTATGCTCTAAAATTATTTCTTGGTACGCATCTACATAATTTTATATATTAAAAATGTCACCCACTAATGGTAGAATATATATTTATTTATATGAAATTATTTCACCCATTTGATTGTATTGGTTTGAGCAAATATTCGGGATAATTGATTAATATCCCGTATAGATATAGGTATTGAATTCTATTCATAACAAATAGAGTTAGACGATGTTGATAATAACCTTTAACATGGTTATAAACTAATCAGTACTCTAAGTAGGAGTTATATTAGTGATGGAAATATTATAATATGTTTTATCACTAATCAAAAGTTAGAAATTACAAAAGAAGTGTTTAGTTACTTAATACAATTTGATAAAGTTATAAAACCAAAATATTGATATAACAATATTTATTAAATTTAGACCCTAAGAAATTATTTTAAATATATGTATATACATATATAGGAATTATATCCATCAGCTATATAACATTTTTAGGCTGTATTGATAGCTTAGAATAATTAAGTGAAATTAAGCAATAATATGGTTGATAGGAAAGTGTATTATTTTAGAAAATAATTTTGGGACTTTTATAAAATAATACGAAGAGTATATGATCTGAGTAAACAAATAAATAATCTAATTGTTGAATTGAATTATCAAGTAAAATGAATTTGGTTGAATTGGACGTTAGTATTTATAGAAAGTTCATAATGTTGAGAACGACCTAATTAGTCTATATAATTGAATAATATGGATTTTATTAAATAATTAAATTAGTTAAATGACTAAAACTACGTGAAAGAATGTGTCTACATTTATACATAGTCTATATATATAATCAAGGTAAGTCATAGAAATATATTTAGTGGAGTTTGATATTCATGAAATATATTTGGACGAGCTAAATAAATTAGAGAAGAAAAATGTCGTAGATTTTGGTCTAGTTGTTGGTGATTGGGTATCGAGTTCCGGTAGCAAGATGATTTAATAGATATAATTGAGACGATGCTCAAAACGAGATGAAACTTTTATGATATTTTCACTCGATGCCAATGAGACATTATCAACGAGATGTCATGATAATACGACTTATTAGGCGAGAATGGAATTATATATTAACATTGGTTGTTTGATACGTATGTTTGAGAGATGACACATTCTATACGGCTTCGGTGGATCGATTGAGATACTGAGAACACGTTATACGGGATACACTCGTTATTCGTATAGTATGGATATGTAGTGATTACGTAGATAATTCATGATACCACAAGAGATCTACATGACCTGCATGCGAGATATCAAAGAATGTTCGGAGAGAGACGGCGACGGCTATCTAAAATAGATCATATATCACCCATGCTTGTAGCAGAGGTCAAGGTGAGATCTATACTAGTTTATTGCATTGTGATGTTAGTCAGAATCTAGTATATTTATACTGTTTGCACCAAAATTGGTCACAAACAACAATTGTCGATGCAAGCACTCGTTTACAATCATAGATCACAGATAATAAGTATGTAGAGAATTAAAAATGAAGAACGCTCAGAAAATTAAGAAGAAAGCAGTAAAGAACACAGAGTTTATAGTGGTTCGGCAATCTGGCCTACGTCCACTTTGAATTTGATGATTTTATTCATGTATACTTGCTGGTTATCACAAGTGACAACTGATTACAATATCAAAATTCGAGTACAATGATGAATCTGGCAGACTCTGGACGTAGAAGAAATCAAGGTCCCTTTTCTATAGACTCTTGGATGCTATTTATAGGTGTAGGCTGCAAATATCATGCTCATATATCGGGAGACCTCTTCTAGCATGTATGCGGGCCCATGCGATCGATCCCATATGATTTTGACTCAATCCGTGATCGATACGAACGAATTTCGTATCGATCAAGATTTTTCCCGATCGAGTCAAAATCGAGCATGAACATTCTTTAGGTTGTACGTAAGCTCCAGTGAAAATTTCGTAGCATTTGGACTTGTAGATTGTGAGATATGATCGAAGAAAGTTCGTGTTTTTCGAAGGCTGTCTCCTTCATATCTATCGCTATTGCACTGTTTGTACTCGATCGCTGCTGCACTATTTGTGCTTGATCGCTGCTGCACTGTTAGTACTCGATCGTTGCGGCACTGTTCGATCATATCTTGAGCATACGGACTTCGATTGACCTAAAATTTGGAACGTTGGTTTTCATAGCTTTGCTTGTCATGTGTTGTCAATTGTAGCCTGATCCGGACTCAGACAAAATTCGTCGATATCCATAGCAAAACAGTGTATAACCAATCTATGGGATGGACTGTTCTTGATTTCCAATAAAATTTTTGGTGTCACGACCTTGCCAAAAGGCGGGATAACATATATACTGACTTATCCTGGTTTATTCTCCAATAGGTAGTCAATGAAAGGACGGTAAGTAATATGTCATATAGTAAACGATTAATAATATGTAGTGTAGTAGACAACTGGTATTATATCGTATAGTAGACGATTAGTAATATGTCGTATAATAGATGATGGATACTATATTGTATAGTAGACGATTAGTAATATATCGTATGGTAGGCAATCGATACTATAATAAATAATAGGTGATTGATAGCATATCATATAATACATAGTCTAAAATGGATAGTGGATGGTACAGTTCTTTTATGGAGTTCCGTATGCTTGTGTAAATTGCTTGACATGAGAGTTAAACCTAGATTAGGATTCCTAAATCATCACTAGTCTCGAGTGAGTGTAGTTTTGACCTTATACTCATATAATAGGATGTGCCTCACATTTCACAGTTGTGCATGCCAGTTTATAATCACAACATTATATTCATGATGGACTGATTTAATAATATAGGAAGAAAGAAAGGTAAGGGATAATTGCCTGTTGTTTAGGATAAGTTTACTTTACTTGTTTATGGGCAGTCCAGATTTCCCTTAAGCCACGTTTATGGAGAGGGCCGATTGTGATTTAACTATCTCTGTTTATTTGTGTACAGTATTCTAAAATAATTCCCTTTACAACAAACTTTATGTCTGGCCTATGTTTTGTCTTTGCATGCTTATGTCATGACAACTCTCAGGTACCTTTAAGAGTCAAGTGCATTTGGCGATAACCTTGTTGGATGCCGCTGAAGCATTTTTAGAGGCAAAGCACCAAGATTTTGGGATATACATACTTAATACATTTGTAGTACATGACAAACCTATTATTTATACATGAGATTGTTATATCATATATTTATTCAAAACTCCATTCTAATGGAAGTTGATGTATTCTGATTTTCTATATTGATATTTATTTCTAAGTTGCTTTCGCTAATGTGGTCTCTTATATGTTGTCATCTTATTCTGCTTACGCATATTCAGTATATTATATGTTTTCATTTCATTAGGATATCTTATCAATGTCTTGGTTTAGTGTTTATTCTAATTTTACCCCGACGGACTGTCTTTTGTGGTACTTAGGAATCAGATGTTGTCATTTGACATTGATTCGGGGTATTACGAAGGGTAGGTCATTACAATAACCAACGCTCTTGTTCCTCTCTCATGCTTCCTTAGGTCTTTTAGTGTCTTTCCTACATTTCCATATACCACTCCATTGGTGGCTATGGAGAAGAAGGATTTGGAGGGAGTTCGTGACTTAAAGGTCCTTCGTTTGAGTATGAAAATGGCAAAGAAATGTGGTTGTAGTCTACCATGTTGATATACTACATCAAAATTTAGAAGAAGAGTTTATGTATTACTCAATGGTAGGAGGATGCTATTTATAATACTCTTATGCACAGATAAATGAAAAGCACATATACACAAGAACAACATGGCTGCCATAGTGATGATAAGATAAGTCGTTGACAAAGGTGCACAATGTGACTACAGTATCGATAAGACTAGTCATTGAATGATATCTATCAATAATGCTATAGTAACATACACATAAAGTAATAATGGCTTTAAATCATGAAGCATATTGCACAGAAAAATGAAAAGCACATATACACAAGAACAACGTGGGTATAGTAGTGATGCTAACATATGTCGTTGACAAAAGGTGCACAACGTGACTACAACAGTGATGAGATAAGTCACTGAATGATATCTACCAAATTACTACTGTAATATACTCATAAAGTAATATACTCATATAGCAATATTCAAAATGCATAGACGATATATATAACATGAATCGGAACGGAAAGCATGATTAATAAAGAATATGACATCAGCCACAATGCATAAACCACAAATAACATTGAATATATCATGAATCAAAATGCATAAATGACGAATATAACATGAAGCAGAATAAAAAGCATGAATAATAATGAATATAACATCAGTCACAATACACAAATAGTGAATACACTTAATACAGTAACATTAATCAAGTCAATACATAAATTATGAACATCAATCGATACATGGACGGGGACCATGACGGCTATCTGTCTCATCGTCATCCTTTTTGCCAGATAAGTGATCATAGTACATACTATAATTAGTATGTTATCCATGGTAGCTATAATCATGCCGACTCTGATAGAAGTAGTGGTCTAATAAGAGGTCAGTGAACTGTCTAAATATCAAAAAAGTCCTGACCAATAGTGGGATCACACCACCTGTCATCATATGGAATCGATGGAAAACCAGCCACTCCTATGATTATTTCGATGAACATAGAAAATTCCAACGATGTAATACCTTATTCATTGCAAGGAAAACGAAATGTATGCATGGTTTTATATCATTGCAATGCAATAGGAGCACCCAATTGGAAAACTCCTTTAATAACATTATTGATAACTAGAATTTTAAATTACATAACAAGTTAAACTAAACTATAATATGATGGAATTCTTTGAACTTAAACGAATGAATAAATTACCTAAGAAATCATTAACTCCAAGCTCATGTAGAAATGCTACAACTCAAGAAATGTTTGCCAAATGCTTGTGAAAATATTTTATACAAATCCTGGAAATGGATTTTCCATGACTATTTAAGGTTAAACGAATTCGTAAATATTCATTTTAAAATGACAATTTACTTTAACTGTGCCATGAAAAAAAGATACTTACAACTAAGCTGGTATGTGTGCTAACATGCACTTCCCCTTTTGGAAATACCCAAATATCGATAAGAACTTTCGTCGCGCTCAAGCTTAGATCCTAAAAACACTGAGCTTGTGACAACCCACACTTCTCGACATGCCAAAAAGTCGTCATATGATGTGAAGTGTGAAACATCGGTTTGAACTAAAACTAGTATCATGGAGACTAAAATATCAATATAAGAAATAAACTATCTAATCCAAAAGTCATTACAGCAGAAACATAATATCATGTAGATTATTTCAAGAAAACAGTAATAACAGTCTCAAAACATCATAGTATTATTGTTTCATAAAATATCAATGCATAATCCTAAAATCAAAGTACTGAAATAACTTATTGATAAAAAATAATGATAAAGAATAAATATGAAAAGCTAGGCTCCAAGCATGATAATGTGAAGCAACTATTGGCCAGTCACCTGCTGCCATATGCACCTATGGTGGCGAAAATGGAAAAAGAGGAATTGGTTAGATATATGTCTGGTGAATGAGAACAAGACTGATAAAATGATTAAATGTAATTAATTCTAAATCCACTCTAAATGTCATAGAGTGTATACATTGTATTGATGCATTCCTAAGGTTACATGCCTAAGGATAGTTATCTAACTTACTGGGTCAGATCTACAGGTCTTAACCACACACTATCGATCGGAAAACCCGGGATCTATTATCCCTTATCTACTCACATTATTCCTGAGGAGGGAGAACACGGCATGCAAGCTAGCATAGTGACCCATCGAATGCACCCATGCTCATCTCCTGATCGTAGAGGCGAACTTCCTCTTATTACCTAATCTAGCGTTCACCACATGCGAATCACCACAAGGAATAGGTCCTCACTAGTATCGTTGTGTTTCCTATAACCACTTATTGTTTGCTTAAGCTTCCTCTAGTACCACGTTGTGCAAAAAAGATGTTGTACCTAGATCTCTTGTTAGGACCGGGCCCCTCTCGGGAAGTGTTCTTGCTACTGCTGCGCCCGCCCGTACATAACATCCCTAGAACTAACGCAAATCAATCATCCTTATCTCGCTAAATCCAGTTTCCACATCCTCCTAACGGACTGCCCAATTGCCTACCTTTTTGAATCTTCTAGATCTTATCCACTTAGTGGAGTAAATTCGCCATGCAACTCGACATTCATCAATTTCATTTATTAATTTGTTAGCCTAAATCCAAAAAATTCAAAATAGCCTACGGTCGACCTATGGTCCTCATGGTCGACCATTCCAGTTTATTTTTTTAGGGTTCGGGTTTTCCATGTGCGATTAATTTATATATAAACCTAATTCAATTTCGTTAATCCTGGTGGTACTAGTAGCAATAATTAGCATAATTTTTAATTATGTCGATTACACATTCTAATATCTTAATTATAAATCAATTTGGGGTCTAGATTAGGGTTTTACAATTTCAATAGTAAATTGAAGTTAAATTAAATAGATCTAGGTTAACCAATATCGATCTTAGATTAATAGTTCAAATTGGATGTTTAATAATCAAATCAACTTGAGAATAAATTTAAAACTAATTAATTTTATCACTTAATCAGATGCATGCCCACTCATCTCTATCCTAAGCTTTAGATCTGACTTCAAATCTGTTTATTCTTGTTAGACCTTGATTAGCTTCCTCTCTAATTGCTTGATACCCTCTTTGATTTAACTCTAGATATAATTTTGGCTGAGAATTGGGTTTGATTTGGGAGTTAGAGTTTAATTTGGGGATTAGGGTTTGAGGAGATAGAAAATTTGATAGCACTTCGTTATTGTATTTAAAAATTAGAAATTAGGATTTAGTTTAGTATTAGTTTATAGAGGAACTCAACTAATGCTGCCATTGGATCAACACCAGAGCAGATCTTATCCCTTCATCACTAACTTGTCCCAAGCACACGAAATTTGAACCATCAAAAAGCGACATAGAACTAATACCGCTCGATTTACCCATGGTTGGGTCAACCATCCACAGGGTTAGGTCGAATCGCCTATGGTCAACCTGACCCCTTTGTATTATTTAACTTTGTTTTGAATTCTCATTTAATCTACTAACACTCACAACTCTGTCATACCAACTCGGATTATCATAAGTTATATATGAAAATCATCTAAAAGTTGCTACAAACAATGGTGCAAGTCCCATGGCCAAATTCAGACGTTTTTGAAAATTTTACTTTTAAGTCCATTCTTAACTTTTATTTATATTTTCTTGCTTATTCCAGAAAATTTTTGAGGTGTTATAGACCTCAGCAACTCTAGCTAAAACCTACCCCCACTGCCCTATGACTCATGCCTGCTCGAACATCCCTGCGACCTCTATGAACTCGCAGACCCTAATGACCACCTTTGCCTTCACCCTACTTGTGGGAATGTTCAACGACCTTAAGTAGTTCTTATGTTCCTTGCTCGTGTACATACAACACAATCACACTATCTTCTCCATGACGACCGCCACTGGCTGCTACTTTCTTTATGCATTAACTTCTTCGCAAAAAATTTAAGCATTCTAAATATTTCAACACGTGTAGATCTCAAAGATAAGGTTTAATTTATATATAGTTGCTTGGTTTTCGGGATATGGGGGTAGAAATTCATGAAATGAGGGTAATTTTGTTTCTCGATCGACTGTAAAAATGAAAGGGAAGAAGGAGGAAAGAAAATGATGTGGCGGGTAGGGTTGCGTTTATTAAAACAACAAAGACTTCATCATTTTAATTAAAACGACAAAGACTTCGCCATTTTATTGAAATGGCGAAGTCTCTGCCATTTAATATATTTTTTAAACAACTGGTCCATGACTACTTTATTGGTTATCTAGACATGTATCTGGTTCGTTTAGTGCAAAAAGAAGAGAGAAATTGGAAGCGAATAAGTTCATTGTTGGTCATGGTCTCATGTACTATTTTGTGAGCACAAAATTAATCATGGCATTATAAAAAATTATTCGATGGATATAGTGTATGTAAGAAATAGCTATGGCTATTATGTATTGAACAGTGGAAAAGCATAATTGCCTTTTGCTTTGAATGGCAGGGATGGGAAATTGTAGCATGTTATGTTTTCTGTTCAATATCTTATATGTGAGGATTTTATATGTTATATATATTCGATCAATATGAGAGTACATAATTAGATGAGTGGATTGCAAAAGAGTTAATTAATTTTGTATTAAGGATTTTATAGATTATCTCAACATGGGAGTTAAGAAGGACATGCAAAAGAGTTCATCAATTATGTTAAATACTTCTCACTGGTGTAATTAACTTCATTGTTTCAGCTCAAGTCCTCTACCCTCAAAAGTCATATGCTTCCTATCACCACCCAATCTTCAGCATTCATTGTTGATTGATTAATAAAAATAATTTGATGAAATGAATGGCCATAATTGCACAAGGATAGGGGAACACGACATTTGGGGACATAGGATTTGAACTTGCTTTCTTGTATTAATCATTTGGATATTTTAATAATTATTTTAGGTTACTTGTTTATTAACTAACAATGATATACACATAATTTTGTATTCATGAAAATACATTCTGATTCTACTAATCATTGTTCCTTGGGCTTCTGTATTCTTCTAGCATTGTCGTTGAATCTCCTTCGTTCCTCTTGATCTTCTTGATTTACTCGATTCACCTTGGTATGCTTGATTCCTCTTGGTCTACCTAGTTTTGTACTTGAGTTCTTGATCTATATAATTACTGTATCTCTACCTGATTATACAATAATATATCTTTATATATTCATGTATTTCCTATAATATATCATACATACACTTGGAAAATCGTTAGTACCTATATTTATCTAGTTGTTATCATCAAAACCAATACCCATGATTCTAACATCATATTTCTTATTTTATTTTGAACCTACTTTGATACCAAAATGTAACACCCCACCTTTATACCCATACAACGAAAGATTACTGTTGAATAACTCTATTTGGTAATACAGAGAATAAGACGATATTGGATTATCACACGTGATATTCTCTTGGGCTAACACTGATACATATCTCAAATCATACATAATTCACTATATGTACTTGATATCATCACAAAACAATAAACATACATGTTTCCAGGATAGATAACACACAACATACATACATAAGAGATCACATAGTCATCAGAAATGCAATGATAAACTATAATAAAACATACACATGTCCTAATGGGTCTACTTAATAAGATTATAGTGCCTATTATCTCCAAAATTTACATATCATGAATCCATCACGTAATCATCACTATGAGATCTGTATGTACATATAAGGTTACAAAGTACAAAAATGTAGTATAATCCTACTATGTAACTAGCCTCCCAAAAGTTCCCACAACAACTATCTGGTCACTTCGTCACTAAATCTAAAATGCCTTGGACTAACTAGAGTATTATAAAAATAATAAATGGGTTAGACTATGTCTAGAGTGTAAATATCAATATATATAAATAAATGGCATGGTGTGAGAAATATAACTCAAGGTGGCATATAACTATCTCAAATATAACATCATATTTCAATGCAATGATATATGATATCTGTTAGCACCAAAATTGGTCATTAACACCCTTGAATAGAGTTATGTGGAGAGATTAATGAAGAAAGTAAATTTAAACAGAGAAGTAGTGCAATTGACTGTGAAAAGAATAACAAAAAACGAGAACACCATTATAGCGGTTCGGCATAATTTCCTATGTCCACTCTGAATATGATCTTCATTAATTTTCCAATCACTTGAGCACAGATATAATCCGTAAACAAACAACTTGAATGCAAGTTTGAATAGAAAAGAAGCGAGTACAAAAAATGGCAGAGTCTTCCTGGAGTTCTGAAAAAAGGTCCCTTCAACTGTACCCCTGCCTCTCTATTTATAGATGAAGGTAGGATGGACTCCCTGTGCAGGCCCAAGACCAAGGTAGCTCGGCCCATAGTTGGAGGTGAGGTGGACCTATGAGCCATGCTAACCCATGTCTACCGAACCACCCATGTCGATCAAGATATGCCGAATCTCCAAGGCCGACAGTGGTCGCCGACCCACTTTGGCTGAGCTCGGGTTTTCTTGCGAGTTATTCGGGTAAGTGATGGTTTGAATCGAAGTGAAAGGATGCCGAACGTATTTCCCTAACTTGAAGCTATAGCTGAACAACTTCTTTTTCATGCATCTTGGCCGACCCGACAAGGTAGAACCATCCAAACCGAAACTCCTAAAGATGCCGACCACATCAAGATCGACCCCAATGTAGTCTTTCATTATAGACGACTAACTTCGACCAAATCATTGTTGCTGACTCGACCTAGTGCATATAGCAGAACGATAATAACCGACCGAGAAAAGCCGAACCGCACTCCAAGCACCGACCCATCATTCATCACACATCGAACCCTACTCATCGAGGCCGGCTTAGAATAATTGCCATTATGGCTCGAAGTGAACTAATCCTTGATGTTACGCTCACTTATGTTCAATTATAACTCCTGCAACGTTTGTTTTGTAGCCGGGCAAAGGTTTCAGGTAACATTTGCCCCCCTAAAGTATGTCTTGTTATATATGTGACGTGCTTTGAGTCGAAGCAAGTTAAAGCCTCCATAAAGAAATCCATCTTGTTCCCTAAATAGTCGTTTATCCTTCAATTTCATCCTCCGAAAGTGTCATATCCCTCTTTGGTTGTCTTGACGCTTGGTCGATTCCTAATAGTATAAATCTAGGATTGCATTCCATCAATGGCCATTCGTGTCTGGTTCTACATGACTAGCAAGCTTTGGCTGTCTGATCCAATCTTTTCTTTAATAAATCCAAGCGAAAACTATCGATTTCAAGAAATCGAATTTTTTTGATATACACATGCACGTTTGGGTACATGTTTTTGCCATTGGTTCTCGGATGCATTTTACATGCTCATAAGTCGTCACAGATTTCTTCTAGTGTGATTGCAATTCGATTGCAATTCCTTGTTTATATTTGTTGTGATATAAGGGTTGTAATCAATCACTCGATGAGAGGGACTCCAAATTCTTCTTGGATGATGACCTTGGAGCCGTAAGTAAGGGTGAATGGAGTATGGCAAGTTGTGGACTCGCAGTGGTTTTGCAAGCTAATATTGCTACTAGGAGCTTATTCACCCATATAACTCTAGCCTTTTCTAAACCTCTTTTCAGAATAGACTTTATGATTTCGTTTACATCCTTAACCTATCCATTTGCTTGAGGGCGAGAAAATACCAAAAATTTCTTTTCAATATGATGTCGGCAGTAGAAGTATTGAAATTTAGCGTTGTCGAACTGGGCTTCATTACCGGTTATAATGGTTCATGGAAGGTCATAATGATAGATGACATTCCAGATAATGAATTTGATTATTTTCTTTGTTTTGGTCGTGGTTAAAAGTTCTTCTTCTGCCCATTTAGTGAAGTAATCAACCGCTGTGATGGCGTATCTCGCAGCACTTTTAGGATCGACAAGAAAATAATGATGTTAATGCCTCCAAGTGGTAAACGGCTATGGCCAAGTCATTTGAGTAATTTCCATTGGTAGGGTTCTTGGATTTTTTGCAAACATCTTGCACTCGTCGAATTGTCTAGCATAATCAACCGCATCTTGATTGATAGTTAGCATGTAGTACCCGTAGAAGAATATTTTCTTCGTTAGGTTTTGCCCCCTGATGTAATCACCGCATTCTTCTTCATAGACTTCGCTTAAGACTCATTTGATGTCACCATAGGTGATACACCGAAGCATGTGAATTGATAAACTCCTTTCTACACATGACTTCTTCTTGGATAATTTGGTGTGATGCTTTAAGGAGGATCTATCATTTTCCATTCCTCCATTAAGTAAGAATTCCTCATTATAGATAGTCTTTGATAGGAGTTAACCATGGCCCCCTTTTTGGCTCTGCCTCTAAGATCTAGCCAATTTCCATCCGTCAATGCTTCTATTAAGTATTTCAACCAAAACAAAGTATGTCCCTTGCGTGTCCTTGAAACTGGCCATCTTGGCCAGTGACTTGACTCTTTTTAGTTCGTTCGTTAAGAATGTGTGTGTTAATGTAATATATGAAGTCGGCCAGTAGCTCTTGGATACGACTGAGATAAGGAGCAAGACAATCCCCTCGGCAAGATTAGCTTCCCTAACTTAGCATACTACCAATCAGGAGTCACAAAAGATATTTAAAGTTTTCATTCAAAGTTCTCTAGCAATTTTTAGGCTAGCAGTCGAGGCTTCATACTAAGCATCATTGTTTGCTACAAGGGAATCGACTTTTAGGGTGTACCAGATCGATCATTCCACATGAGTCATTAACACGACTCCTATGCCATAACATTGTACATTGGATGCTTCATCCGTGTATATTTTCCATCTGTTGGTTGGCTCTCCACTACTCTTCGAGTAGTCATATGATGTAGTAAATTCAAATACGACATCTGCTAATTTTCGTTCTTGGATAGATCTTCGAGGGAAATATGCGATATCGAACTGGCTTAGTTCGATATTCTATTTAAGTAGTCCTTCAAATGTCTCAGGTCGTTGTATAACGCTAGCTTTTGTAGTTTCGGGTCAATATTCAATGCATGGCTTGCGATAGTTGGTGAAATCACACACGCATGTCAGAATGGGTCTAAGGGAACATATCATCATTTATTTAGAGAAATCCATCTAATTCTTTTATCACCATTGCATTAAGTTGTGATCCGATCTTCAGCACCCGTGAAGGGTCACCATGGCTGATTGTAATGTCGACAGTCAGCTCGGCGAGTGCAATCTCGGATTCTTTGAGTTCAAATGTAACTATTTCGTGTAACATTCAATGTGAAATACGGTTAGGACGATCAATGTTGATGGTTACTCTGGTCGAATCCTAGAGTCTTGTCATGAGTTATTAAGTCCAGTAGTGAAGGGCTTTGAATGCTCTAATCGATTATCTACAAATGGCCAAAAATCAAGCTTAGAAGCACATTGAAGGAAATGTCGAGTAATGGTCAGCCTTGAGTCGCGTGAAGCTGCATAGCTGGATCTTGCTTTGAGTTTGAATTTGCTTGTATATTCGAGTAATGCGCTTTCCATTCAATGCATTCATCACCTTTTACCTATCCTTTAGGTTGGAGAGATATTTAGTTGCCTACGAGATCGAGCATCGATTTAATGATTCTATCGCTAGACATTCTTTTGGTCGTAGCCTTTAGTAGTTATGAACACTATATATAAGTTTCAATATTGAGTAATCGCAGCCAGTCTTTGGAGACCACGCTTCTGCTTCCAGTCTTGGGTTGATAAATGTACTGTGTGGACGGTTGAGTCTCATCCTAGCTATGTTTATACACCTAAACTCCAAAGACATAGAGTTCATCGGTGAATAACTGGTTCACATTCATCATGCTTCTCACTCGTTCCCTCAAGTCTGGGTATATACTGATAAGTAGGAAGGCCATCTATGCCCACTTTAGATTTACTTTCTTTCTCGTTGAATCATGGGATCAGGGCAGTTGATGGGAGGCCAAGTCTTGCCTATCCTGGATTGTATTGTGGTTCTTCATTCCAAGGGTAATACTTTGTTGCCTCGTTAGTTTTTGGGTATAAGTTGGGTGCTGGACAGTCAGCCACCTCCACTTTGATTCATGTTCTGTAACCAGATCTTAGGGTAAATTTGGCTCAAGCACAGTCGGGTCATGCTCATCCAGTTTCATACTCCTCCTGACGGATCGAAGGAGGGTGCTGGAGAATTAGTGACCAAGTCTTTATGGTTTACTCTCCTTTCCACACTCTGGTGGTCATAGTTTTTCAAGGGACATTTGGGTCGCAATCATATGTGCTTGGTGCGGATCGATATTGACCCCCGATATGAGGTATGATATAGTCGGTCGCCCGTAGCTTTGGATGCCATTTTGATTGGTTCTATATTGAGGCCTCCTTGCATTCGTTGGCTTAAGTTGTAAAGAACGCCAAGCTAGAGCTATAATGAGCTGTCGTATTCAGCTATTAGTGATTTGTACTCCTGCTCCCAGCAATGATTTGGCTAGGCCACAAGTTGGATGGTCGGACTCTATCCTTAGTGAGTTAATACACATCCTGTCGATTTCAGGCCGAATATTATGGAATAGAGAAGGGTCGGAATCCATTTTATCTATTTATCGATGTTTCTACATTCTTGTGACTTAGAGTTATTCTTCCCCCGTCGACTCAAGCCCAATTTGTGTTCATGCTTTGGTCCATGCTCCGGGGACATAGAGATTTGTCAAATGGTTTATGTTATAGTCCATAGTTTAAGACGTAGAGATTTTCGTCAAGTCATTTATACTCTAGTCCGCGCTCCGGGGATTCAGAGTACTCTATTCTGCCTCAATGTAACATCCCGCCTTTCGCACACTTTAAACCGACACACGTGCCAATTCAAACCATGCAGAAGGGCTGATTGTTATGGGGTAAATAAGAAAAACAGAGAAGAAATAAAACAAAATAGAATCTCACAACGGAAGGATAAAATATAATAATAAATATACAGTTCATAAACAGTTTACAAAACACTTGATTCTTCTTTATACAATAATATCAGAGTTACACATACCAATACAATCAATGCAGCGGAACAGTATGAGGGTGGTGCAATACTATAAATAATATAATACGAATCCTTCGTCTTCGTCCTCCAAAGCTAAAGTCTTCGATCCTGAAACGCTCGGACTGACCCGTGCGAATTTGAAAAGACAAAAACACTCGAGTCAGAACTAAAAGATCTTATGTGAGTTAAATAAACAGAAATAAATATGAGTACAGTAACTCAAGAGATGCTCGGGGTTTACATCTCCTAAGGATCCGTTAAACTATTTACTATGTAGTATATTGCGCTATTATAGTAGTGTCTATTTATAAAATAAACTTACTTTTAAATAGCGTTAAGGCTTTACATTTTCCACCTTAACACATTTATATATTCCCATAGTCTATACAGTACCGTAATCTCCCCCGTACTAGGCGTCGTCAGAGGGCACTCCATAGGTATGGTACAAAACATAACTCGTAGTAAAGGCTCGGTATGGTAGGTGACACGGCACAACTAGCAAATGCCAGGGTAGATATACCAATTGCGTACCCAGGCTGATGGAAACGCGTAGTCGCAGTTACCGCCCACCTCGAACAAACTCCCCAAAATCAAATAAAAGTGGCCACTGAATCAATCCAATGTCATAGTATAATATCGAAGAGGAGTGTCCGATCAGAGGAATGACCTCATTGGCCTGGGAATAGCTCCTGTTTTAGCCACCTTATGCCAACTCACGGGAGTTGGGTCCACGTATTTACCTTACAGGAAACGTCGCCACCACCTACTTCATTCTGGAATCTCCACCGCGTACACGGTTAGTCAAAGTGGTTTTCGGTATCGACAGAGAGTATGTCCATATCTGATCCCGGTCTCTTTGCAAACCCATTGTTATTATAACACCGCGGTCATTTAAAAATAGTTTATACTTTAAAACCAGAATAAACATTTCCATCTTAAAATTATGAATACGATATCATTTTAAAACCCAAAACAATATGATATCATTTATCCCAAATATAAATCTTTTCCAAAAATCATAATGCTTTAAAATTTATAACGTCTGAAAGCCAAATATCTTTTCAAAGCATAATTTTTCGAAATTCATAATTTAAAACCATAACTTCTAGAACTTGAATGGTTCGGATATTCAACGGTATATGAATTAAATGGTTTAACTTTACTGTTACTTTGTAAAGAAAATAATTTACATGGTTTTACAAATATATTTCTTTATTTAAAGTCTAAACCTTAATTTAAATATCACTTCAAGTTCCAAAACCCATTTCAATTTCTATATATATATAAATCCATTTGGAGTATTAATATTCAAAACTAAAGTTGGAATTTATTCTTTCAACAAATTAAATGTTTTATTATTTAGGTTTGAGTATCCACATACAATTTATAAATGAAACTCCAAATTCTAGTAATTAAATAATTTCTCAACTTTACTTTATACTAGAATATCCATTTTTAAGTTTATTTAGGAAAATTCAGTTTATACATATCATATCTTTAAAATTTCCAAACTTAAGATATATTATAAATTATCAATCTCATTTCTAAATTTTTATTCCATTTTATTTAACGGATTTATACACAGCTTAAATTCAAAAGTTAAACTTCGTATGTAGATATATAAATGGAAGAATAATATTCATAAAATATCAAAATTAAATTTTATAAATCGTATCACATCCAAACCATAGAAATCACTTTTAAAATAATTTATATATAGACCACGGTGCCTGTATAAAATTTTCTATCCTATGGTCAAGTGATACGGATATTTATCATTTCAATCCGCAATTTAAAATAAAACTTTGCGGTTTTATATCATTTCAAACCACAAATCCCAAATGAGATGAAAATGCATGATAACTTGCAGTTTAATGATATACAATAAAACATCCATTCATCAACATCATCCATCATCCAATCACAATCATCAATCAATATCAATCAATAACAATATATATTTGGTAATGTCTAACAGGTAATAACTGATAATTTTATTCAAATTAAATTTTAACAACTATTAATCTAACATTTTATATTCAGTAATAATTTATATAACTGTTAACTAGCAGTTTATAGGCAAACAAATAAATTCTAACTGTCAATTAATACGCAATAAATAAATTAAATTAACAGTTAAATTAAATAAATGCAATTTAATAGGTATGATGAAATAACATGCCAAATAGTCATAAATAAATTTCTATTCATTTCTAAAATAAATTTAACAAACATAAAAACTTTTAGTAGTTGGGAGTGGGTTAAAACACTCACCTTTTGAATTTAAATCGAATTTTAATCCGATTTAAACCCAAAAATTCGACGGTCTCAGAATTTGTCCAAACCAGCGTCAATGGATCTGGAATTAAATTACGATCCTAACAAAAGAAATTTCGCGTGAATCGGAGAACGTATGAAAAAGATATTCATTTTAAACGATTTGAAAACAAAAATAAAATAAAATAAAATAAAACAAAACCCACTTAACTTCAATGGCCACGTCAGCTAAAAGCTACAGCACATCATCGAATTTTCTGGTCAAACGAATATCCAAAACAGAAAACGAATTGTACCGGCAGATTACGTGTCTCGAGAACTTTATCATAAAATTTTCTGGAATTTTTGTGGAGAGTTTGAATTTTATTAGAAAATTTGAATTGTAGATAGATTAGGTTTTGTAACCATTGAGGAAGAGAAAGAGATGAAGAAAAATGAACGTACAGCCAATTGACAATAGAAAGGAGGCTAGGGTTTATCACAGCATATTTATAGATATATCGCAAAAGGATAGGTGTGCACGAATTTTAACGTGCAAACAGAAGTGGTCCCAAAATGATATTAATTATACACGTTACGGATTAAATTATTTCTTTGTCAACATTTACATTGCATTTTAAGCGTATTCACACATGTATAATTAGATGCTTCATTTAAATTTCCATATATATATATATATATATATATATATATATATATATATATATATTACTTCCAACTTAAATTTCAATCAACATAAAACGTTTTATTCAGTTTCCAATAATTTCAATCATGCTTTAAATCCAAATGAATAAATAACTTAATTCCCATTTAAGCATTTTTCATTTGATTTGCAATCAACCTTTTATGATCAATTAAATCCCGATATATTAAATAAACGTTATTTCCATCATTCTTTATCCTATGAAGAAATTTAAGTTATTCACACCTATTACTAAATTTCATATTAATGCACACTAATTTACATTTATTGCAATGGTTACCAAATATTTCCCTGCAATAATTCATTCCCCTATATATACTTACAATTCCACTTAAACTTTACTATACCCATTTATTTTCTCAACATTAAAACCAACGTTACCTCAATTCCACTAATGTACACTTATTCTATTATCACTTACTAACCATTCAAATTTTTATTAACAAATAGGCAGGTAATTCCTATGTTACAAATTTTTAATTCATCCAAATCCCTTACTATTGACATACATTTGCATTACTTACATATCATTTACAATGTTACCCAAAATCTCTATCCATTGTAATTAATACCTTAAATAAGTTTCAATTTATATTCAAGTGAATACATTACCCTTTTTCGTTATGTCATCCATTTTTCACAAGAAACGTTTTATCATTTCGACAACATTTTATTTCTAATTACCTACATTGATTTGTGTACGTCTCTACTATTTAAAGCATTACCATTCTCACCTTCATCTAAATCTTCATTTATGAATATTTAAAAATAAATTTCACTTATTTCCTATTTATACACTTATAAATTCCGATTCCAAATAAATGGATAAATCTCCGTTTGCACTACTTAAATCAAAAATCAGCGATTATCCTATCTATACATTTTAAGTGGATGGTTCAAATGTTGTATTCAAAAATCTACTTCTTAATATTCTTAGATTTAAACTCAACTCTCTATTAACAGAATATTTAGATGTTTAAAATTCTTTTATTACCATTAACTTATTATTATACATTAAACTTAAATATACTGACAAAGCTTGTTTTTGGTACTCTTTTCATTTCCATAAATAAAATTAGCAGTGGATCCATACCTTATTATGTAATTAACTTTAATTCCACCTAACTAAATATTTACATAATCTTTTATTTGCAATAAATCAACTATTTTATATTAATTAAATTTAATCTTCCTGGTTTACTTATTCATAGTATGTAATTCAGTTACTCACCCTACCTATTTATTTGAAATCCAATCCAGATTATTTTTACTAAGTTCCAATTTCCAAAGGTTACTGCAATTAATCCAATTAATTGCAATAAATTCTAATAAATTTGATTTTATTGGACTACAACTCAAAATAAATCAATTATTACTCAACCACACAATTAACATTTCTTTTATGATTCATTACAGTAATATTTCCCAATTCTCATCTTTATTTCATAAATTACTGGATTTCAATTTAATTGAAATTTTGTTAACTTTACACATAAATAAAAGCTTAAACCTCAATTAATTCATTCCTAAGATCACACTAATTATTATATTATAAAATGGACCTTTCCCTTGGTTACATCTTATTTATTCTCTTACCAATATTCCACACTAACTGCAATAATTTAGTGCATTAATTGAAATTGATCAAAAATAAAACTTAACCAACAAATAGAATAAATACGTACAATAATTATTGTCTTTAAATCTATTTCATAAGTCTACACTCAATTAATTCCTTAAAATAAGTTTTACGTTTTTATAAATTTACCTTCACACTTCCCGTTACTATTTTAATAATTACTAAAGTAACATTTTCATAATAACAACATTAAAATTTCTCAATATTTAGATGAACTTTATTTCCAATACACACTACCAAATTTCAATCACTTATGTTCTATCCAACATTCTTTTAGATTTTACTTCCATCAATTAGTTCATCCAATATTTTCATCCATTTATTAACAAATTTTCCATTATACAATTTCAATTCTTCTTATTATTATTTCATTAATACTATTACCAACTTTTATTACTTTTAGTATTAATTAAACAATCATATTTAATTAAGAGGTTATAATGTTGTATTCACTATTCCCATTTTCACTCCAAAACTCAAACAGCCGTTTCAATTGCATTTGGATTTGCATTAAATTGGTTATCCATCAACTGCCATCTATATTACCACCTTAATTCACATACAATTACAGTCCTTTTTAATATATTAATACATAGGTAATTTAAACTTTGTCTTTATTTCTTTAATTTACATTTTATTCAAGTGCAACAATTTACGCTATTTCTTTATTGATATTTCACCTAACTTTCAACAATTAAGTTAAATACCCGTTTCTACAATTCATTATTAGTTATAAATTTAAATCTCCTTTATTTATTCAACTTACACACAGGTATACATCTTACACTATCTCAATCATTGGATTTTCATTTAGCGTTCATTCCAGCATAAATTCTATCTCTTTTATATATATCTTTATTTTTCTTTACAAAATTTTTTTATTACATAATCCCTTTTTAACTAAAATTTAATCGTCGAAATTTACGGGTCGTTACACTCTCCCCCACTCAAAACTTTTCGTCCCCGAAAAGGAAAAGAAGGGAAAAGAAGAATTTCGAAATCAATATTTTAAATTTACAAAATTAGTTAATTTAGCTAAAATATACAAATTTAGATACAGTGAAATATTTAAGTGATTTCACCATTAATCAACCAAATCAAATAACAACCATCAACCTTACAAACAGCATACATACACAAGACAAAGCAACCATTTATCCAACAAACAAGAAGTTGTTCGGGTTCAGAACTTGAAATTTGTATGGAATGAAAATAACTATCAAGTGCATCCTTTACTCAACAGTCTTAGATGGAACAAAGATAGATTATTTATTCATCCAACAACTTCACATTTCTTTACCCAACCAACCATAAATCAACCAATAATAATTTCAAAACAACGACCAAATTCACTTATTATACATTGATTTCATGCTTAGTTGTTTGATTTCCTTTTATAAATTTCATTTACTCATTAATGTTTGTTTCATTAATTTACTTATTACTTATAATTATTCCTTTATACTTATTTGTTAACAAATAGCTTCAATCTTTTTCCAATGTTTATTTCTTCTTCATGAACTATTTACTAAAATTTCATGATCTTATTTATTCACACTTTAATCACTTGAGTTTAAAATCATCTATCTGTCATACTTACCTTTTTATTATATTTACTCGATAGAATTTCAATTATAACTTAAATTAATAACATTAAATTCTCCTTAATTATAGCAAATCCATTGAATTATTCATTTCCTCAATCTTCACTTGTAAGTTTTCTCTTACATTTCCTTACTAACATTGCAACTTTTATTATATGGTAAGTTATATATGTTTTAAGAATGTAAGTGAAATTTATACAAGTTTCTTCTCGATTTCTTTAATTAATTAATGGTTAAATAAATATATTCGTTTTATAAATTTCAATTTCAACTTACCTTTAATTTCATTTATTTATTTAAAGGTTTACGTTACTATTATATTTAATAATAGTAAAAATTTAATTACACTAAATTTGCTACCATATAACATTAATTCTTATAAATAAAGAAGTTTACTAATTCATTTACTAATGTTTACAATTGTTTATTTACATTTCTTATCCTCCTATGGTATTAAATTTTCTTTAATTAAAGGTTCACATTTTCTATACTAAATTGAACTATTAATTAACTGGAATTTTAAGAACCAAATACCGGGTTTAATTCCAAATTGTTTAAAATAGTAGATACACATATTCTTTTTACTTATATAACTTCAATTATAATCAAACGATAAAGTTCTCTTAAACAAATTTGCAGTAAATTTCTACAGTGGCCTTTCCCCTTCGAAACTCGAAAATGAAAGTCGATGATGCGGCCGCCATCACCGAAATTATTTTCCAACGACAGAGAGGAAAGTACAAAATTTATTTTCTCCAAAATTTTCTTTAAAACAATTCTTCCGAATTATACTAAATATTTATATAAGAAAATACTTATAGACCAAATCATTATATTTCATAAATCCTTTGAAAGCAAATTTTCAAAAATCCCGGACTTAAGTTCTAAAATTTCCAAATTTCAATGATTTTAATTGCAATCTTATTTTACCTATTGTTTATAAATTTTATTCCTAACAACCCATCTATTGCAACCAAATATAGATATCATTTGAAAATTTTTATTTTATATGTAGAAAATATAATAGGCAAAATTATTTCATTTACCTATATTAAAACAAATATTATGTCGGTCTGTCCTATTAAGTGTTTAGAAATCCCTATTGATCACATAGCGTCCCATGCATCAACCAGAATTTATAAATACAAAACGGAACAGATTAACACAATATTAAAATCTTTTTATAACACTAAGAAATACGCTCTCTCATATATTTACACTCAGCGACTCCCATAGGATATTACTACCCTATTAACAAAGAGTCAAACCCCACAAAGCCAAAGTTTATCGCTAAACCTAAGCTCTGATACCAACTGTAACATCCCGCCTTTCGCACACTTTAAACCGACACACGTGCCAATTCAAACCATGCAGAAGGGCGGATTGTTATGGGGTAAATAAGAAAAAAAGAGAAGAAATAAAACAAAATAGAATCTCACAGCGGAAGGATAAAATATAATAATAAATATACAGTTCATAAACAGTTTACAAAACACTTGATTCTTCTTTATACAATAATATCAGAGTTACACATACCAATACAATCAATGCAGCAGAACAGTATGAGGGTGGTGCAATACTATAAATAATATAATACGAATCCTTCGTCTTCGTCCTCCAAAGCTAAAGTCTTCGATCCTGAAACGCTCGGACTGACCCGTGCGAATTAAGACAAAAACACTCGAGTCAGAACTAAAAGATCTTATGTGAGTTAAATAAACAGAAATAAATATGAGTACAGTAACTCAAGAGATGCTCGGGATTTACATCTCCTAAGGATCCGTTAAACTATTTACTATGTAGTATATTGCGCTATTATAGTAGTGTCTATTTATAAATAAACTTACTTTTAAATAGCGTTAAGGCTTTACATTTTCCACCTTAACACATTTATATATTCCCATAGTCTATACAGTACCGTAATCTCCCCCGTACTGGGCGTCGTCAGAGGGCACTCCATAGGTATGGTACAAAACATAACTCGTAGTAAAGGCTCGGTATGGTAGGTGACATGGCACAACTAGGCAATGCCAGGGTAGATATACCAATTGCGTACCCAGGCTGATGGAAACGCGTACCGCCCACCTCGAACAAACTCCCCAAAATCAAATAAAAGTGGCCACTGAATCAATCCAATGTCATAGTATAATATCGAAGAGGAGTGTCCGATCAGAGGAATGACCTCATTGGCCTGGGAATAGCTCCTGTTTTAGCCACCTTATGCCAACTCACGGGAGTTGGGTCCACGTATTTACCTTACAGGAAACGTCGCCACCACCTACTTCATTCTGGAATCTCCACCGCGTACAAGGTTAGTCAAAGTGGTTTTCGGTATCGACAGAGAGTATGTCCATATCTGATCCCGGTCTCTTTGCAAACCCATCGTTATTATAACACCGCGGTCATTTAAAAATAGTTAATACTTTAAAACCAGAATAAACATTTCCATCTTAAAATTATGAATACGATATCATTTTAAAACCCAAAACAATATGATATCATTTATCCCAAATATAAATCTTTTCCAAAAATCATAATGCTTTAAAATTTATAACGTCTGAAAGCCAAATATCTTTTCAAAGCATAATTTTTCGAAATTCATAATTTAAAACCATAACTTCTAGAACTTGAATGGTTCGGATATTCAACGGTATATGAATTAAATGGTTTAACTTTACTGTTACTTTGTAAAGAAAATAATTTACATGGTTTTACAAATATATTTCTTTATTTAAAGTCTAAACCTTAATTTAAATATCACTTCAAGTTCCAAAAACCATTTCAATTTCTATATATATATAAATCCATTTGGAGTATTAATATTCAAAACTAAAGTTGGAATTTATTCTTTCAACAAATTAAATGTTTTATTATTTAGGTTTGAGTATCCACATACAATTTATAAATGAAACTCCAAATTCTAGTAATTAAATAATTTCTCAACTTTACTTTATACTAGAATATCCATTTTTAAGTTTATTTAGGAAAATACAGTTTATACATATCATATCTTTAAAATTTCCAAACTTAAGATATATTATAAATTATCAATCTCATTTCTAAATTTTTATTCCATTTTATTTAACGGATTTATACACAGCTTAAATTCAAAAGTTAAACTTCGTATGTAGATATATAAATGGAAGAATAATATTCATAAAATATCAAAATTAAATTTTATAAATCGTATCACATCCAAACCATAGAAATCACTTTTAAAATAATTTATATATAGACCACGGTGCCTGTATAAAATTTTCTATCCTATGGTCAAGTGATACGGATATTTATCATTTCAATCCGCAATTTAAAATAAAACTTTGCGGTTTTATATCATTTCAAACCACAAATCCCAAATGAGATGAAAATGCATGATAACTTGCAGTTTAATGATATACAAATAAAACATCCATTCATCAACATCATCCATCATCCAATCACAATCATCAATCAATATCAATCAATAACAATATATATTTGGTAATGTCTAACAGGTAATAACTGACAATTTTATTCAAATTAAATTTTAACAACTATTAATCTAACAGTTTATATTCAGTAATAATTTATATAACTGTTAACTAGCAGTTTATAGGCAAACAAATAAATTCTAACTGTCAATTAATACGCAATAAATAAATTAAATTAACAGTTAAATTAAATAAATGCAATTTAATAGGTATGATGAAATAACATGCCAAATAGTCATAAATAAATTTCTATTCATTTCTAAAATAAATTTAACAAACATAAAAACTTTTAGTAGTTGTGAGTGGGTTAAAACACTCACCTTTTGAATTTAAATCGAATTTAAATCCGATTTAAACCCAAAAATTCAACGGTCTCAGAATTTGTCCAAACCAGCGTCAATGGATCTGGAATTAAATTACGATCCTAACAAAAGAAATTTCGCGTGAATCGGAGAACGTATGAAAAAGATATTCATTTTAAACGATTTGAAAACAAAAATAAAATAAAACAAAACCCACTTAACTTCAATGGCCACGTCAGCTAAAAGCTACAGCACATCATCGAATTTTCTGGTCAAACGAATATCCAAAACAGAAAATGAATTGTACCAGCAGATTACGTGTCTCGAGAACTTTATCATAAAATTTTCTGGAATTTTTGTGGAGAGTTTCAATTTTATTAGAAAATTTGAATTGTAGATAGATTAGGTTTTGTAACCATTGAGGAAGAGAAAGAGATGAAGAAAAATGAACGTACAGCCAATTGACAATAGAAAGGAGGCTAGGGTTTATCACAGCATATTTATAGATAGATCGCAAAAGGATAGGTGTGCACGAATTTTAACGTGCAAACAGAAGTGGTCCCAAAAGGATATTAATTATACACGTTACGGATTAAATTATTTCTTTCTCAACATTTACATTGCATTTTAAGCGTATTCACACATGTATAATTAGATGCTTCATTTAAATTTCCATATATATATATATATATCTTATTTATCTTAATTACTTCCAACTTAAATTTCAATCAACATAAAACGTTTTATTCAGTTTCCAATAATTTCAATCATGCTTTAAATCCAAATGAATAAATAACTTAATTCCCATTTAAGCATTTTTCATTTGATTTGCAATCAACCTTTTATGATCAATTAAATCCCGATATATTAAATAAACGTTATTTCCATCATTCTTTATCCTATGAAGAAATTTAAGTTATTCACACCTATTACTAAATTTCATATTAATGCACACTAATTTACATTTATTGCAATGGTTACCAAATATTTCCCTGCAATAATTCATTCCCCTATATATACTTACAATTCCACTTAAACTTTACTATACCCATTTATTTTCTCAACATTAAAACCAACGTTACCTCAATTCCACTAATGTACACTTATTCTATTATCACTTACTAACCATTCAAATTTTTATTAACAAATAGGCAGGTAATTCCTATGTTACAAATTTTTAATTCATCCAAATCCCTTACTATTGACATACATTTGCATTACTTACATATCATTTACAATGTTACCCAAAATCTCTATCCATTGTAATTAATACCTTAAATAAGTTTCAATTTATATTCAAGTGAATACATTACCCTTTTTCGTTATGTCATCCATTTTTCACAAGAAACGTTTTATCGTTTCGACAACATTTTATTTCTAATTACCTACATTGATTTGTGTACGTCTCTACTATTTAAAGCATTACCATTCTCACCTTCATCTAAATCTTCATTTATGAATATTTAAAAATAAATTTCACTTATTTCCTATTTATACACTTATAAATTCCAATTCCAAATAAATAGATAAATCTCCGTTTGCACTACTTAAATCAAAAATCAGCGATTATCCTATCTATACATTTTAAGTGGATGGATCAAATGTTGTATTCAAAAATCTACTTCTTAATATTCTTAGATTTAAACTCAACTCTCTATTAACAGAATATTTAGATGTTTAAACTTCTTTTATTACCATTAACTTATTATTATACATTAAACTTAAATATACTGACAAAGCTTGTTTTTGGTACTCTTTTCATTTCCATAAATAAAATTAGCAGTGGATCCATACCTTATTATGTAATTAACTTTAATTCCACCTAACTAAATATTTACATAATCTTTTATTTGCAATAAATCAACTATTTTATATTAATTAAATTTAATCTTCCTGGTTTACTTATTCATAGTATGTAATTCAGTTACTCACCCTACCTATTTATTTGAAATCCAATCCAGATTATTTTTACTAAGTTCCAATTTTCAAAGGTTACTGCAATTAATCCAATTAATTGCAATAAATTCTAATAAATTTGATTTTATTGGACTACAACTCAAAATAAATCAATTATTACTCAACCACACAATTAACATTTCTTTTATGATTCATTACAGTAATATTTCCCAATTCTCATCTTTATTTCATAAATTACTGGATTTCAATTTAATTGAAATTTTTTTAACTTTACACATAAATAAAAGCTTAAACCTCAATTAATTCATTCCTAAGTTCACACTAATTATTATATTATAAAATGGACCTTTCCCTTGGTTACATCCTATTTATTCTCTTACCAATATTCCACACTAACTGCAATAATTTAGTGCATTAATTGAAATTGATCAAAAATAAAACTTAACCAACAAATAGAATAAATACGTACAATAATTATTGTCTTTAAATCTATTTCATAAGTCTACACTCAATTAATTCCTTAAAATAAGTTTTACGTTTTTATAAATTTACCTTCACACTTCCCGTTACTATTTTAATAATTACTAAAGTAACATTTTCATAATAACAACATTAAAATTTCTCAATATTTAGATGAACTTTATTTCCAATACACACTACCAAATTTCAATCACTTATGTTCTATCCAACATTCTTTTAGATTTTACTTCCATCAATTAGTTCATCCAATATTTTCACCCATTTATTAACAAATTTTCCATTATACAATTTCAATTCTTCTTATTATTATTTCATTAATACTATTACCAACTTTTATTACTTTTAGTATTAATTAAACAATCATATTTAATTAAGAGGTTATAATTTTGTATTCACTATTCCCATTTTCACTCCAAAACTCAAACAGCCGTTTCAATTGCATTTGGATTTGCATTAAATTGGTTATCCATCAACTGCTATCTATATTACCACCTTAATTCACATACAATTACAGTCCTTTTTAATATATTAATACATAGGTAATTTAAACTTTGTCTTTATTTCTTTAATTTACATTTTATTCAAGTGCGACAATTTACGCTATTTCTTTATTGATATTTCACCTAACTTTCAACAATTAAGTTAAATACCCGTTTCTACAATTCATTATTAGTTATAAATTTAAATCTCCTTTATTTATTCAACTTACACACAGGTATACATCTTACACTATCTCAATCATTGGATTTTCATTTAGCGTTCATTCCAGCATAAATTCTATCTCTTTTATATATATCTTTATTTTTCTTTACAAATTTTTTTTATTACATAATCCCTTTTTAACTAAAATTTAATCGTCGAAATTTACGGGTCGTTACACTCAAGGACTTAGAGATTTTTCTCAAAAATTTTATACTCTAGTTCGCACTCTGGGGACATAGAGTACTATAGTCCTCTTTAGAGACTTAGATATTTTTCTCAAGTAGTTTATACTCTAGTATGTGCTCTAAGAACTCACAGTACTCTAGTCCGCTTCAAAGAATTAGAGATTTTCGTCAAGTCATTTATACTCTAGTCCGTGCTCTGGAAACTAAGAATACTCTAGTCTGCTTCAAAGACTTAGAGATTTTTCTCAAGTCGTTTATACTCTCTGCGCTCTGGGGAGTCATGGTACTCTAATCCACTTCAGGGATTTAGAGATTTTTGTCAAGTCTTTTATACCCTAGTCCATGCCCTGGGGACTCAGAGTACTCTAGTCTGCTTCAGGGACTTAGAGATTCTTCTCAAGTCGTTTACACTCTAGTCCGCGCTTAGCGGACACAGAGTACTCTAGTCTGCTTCAGGGACTTAGAGATTTTTCTCAAGTCATTTATACTCTTGTCCACGCTCTGGGGACTCAGAGTACTCTAGTATGCTTCAGGGACTTGGTGTGAGAAATGCGGATTACGGATCTTAAGGCTAAGATTAACACTAGAGGGGGGGGGTGAATAGTGTTAATAAAGAATTACTAAATCTTTTTAATTTATGTTAATTTTGACACAAAAGTATGCAATATACAGATACAGATATGATCACAGAAGCAGAAATAAAATAAAAGCAGTAAAGGAAAGAACACACCGGATTTATACTGGTTCGGAGTTACCCTACACCCAGTCCCGCAACACAAGTACGGATTTCCTTTCAAAAGCAATCGTACAATTACACCCTCGGTTTCAAGGCTACGAGACACCCTCCAGAATTTCGATCCTCTGGGTAGAGATACTTGGTTTCCAGGCCACAAGTTTACCCAATTGATTTACCAAGGTTACAATCACACCTTTTCCCTTTTGATTGATTTCCAAGGCTACAATCACACATTTTCTCGCGTAATAGATTACAAAAAAGTCTATAACTCTGAATAGCACTGAGAATCTTGTAGAGATAGTGATAGAGAATCAAACTAGAAGTAATCGAGTATGATTCAATGTTGATTTCGGCAGAGTAATGATAAGAATATGTATTAAGAAATGAGGAAGAAGAAGAGGAGTGAAAACCAGAAAAAAGCGAATGAAAATTCGTTGAAACTGACCCCTATTTACAGAAGAACAACAGTCATGACCATTCATGAAGAGTTATGGTGAATAGACGCTTCTTTTGAAATTTGAATTTTTGAATTAAACTGTCACCATGTCGACATGGTCATGCTAGGCATGTCGACATCCCAAAGGATTTTTTGGTGTTTTTGATTTTCTTTGAAAATAACCTTTATCTTATATAAAAACTATTTTAAACTTTATAAATATACTTGACTATAGTTAAAATTCATAAGTAACTACAAAGAATAATATATATAGATTTTAACTATGATTTTATATTTAAATCTAAGCATAAATATTTAAAAGTTAAATATATTATTTAAAAGGATAGCTTAAAATCAAGAGTAATTTGACTTTGAAAATAAAGATGTTTTTGAGGCTAAAATTATTTAAAATCAGGATCGAGGGTTTTGAATCTTTTAAAAGGAAAGTTTTGAAAACATTTTGAAAACGGGATATAATTTTGAAAAATCATTTTGAATAATAGTTAGCGGATACAAAACAATGTTCGACTAGATTTTTTGTAGGTTCCATCCTACTTAGGGTTCCATCCCTTTAACGGGCTTGAAGTGGATTCCATTCTACGAATAAATTGGATTTTAAGATGCCAATGCTTTTCTACGAGTTTTAACAAAAATTCCTAATAATAAAAATACTTATCCTTAAAATTGAACTCTTGACGGTCTCAATACTCATGAGTCTTCTATCTTGATATTTTATCTTGATATCTTGAATCTCTATACTGTACAATCTTCATTCTTAGTACCTGCATGGTTAAATCCTGCATATACATATATATCTAAACTTATAATGTTAGTATTTATATTTTATAATCTATTCTAAGGTTGTTGTCATCAAAACCATCATCTCACGGACTAACAATCTCCCCCACGGACTAACAATCTCCCCCTTTTTGATGATGACAACCTTTGTTTATAAAATGTTATTTCTATCCTAATAACTCCCCCTAAAATTAAAAATCCCCCTTAATCTATACCAACTACCCTATTTTATATTTCTCCCCCCTTGTCATCAACAAAAACTAACTCTAAACTAGATAACTCCAAACTATATAACTCCCCCTAAAACTATTACTCTATGACATGTGATTATAATGATAATGTTATCATAAATAATCAACACTTAAATCTAATACTAAAACATAGTCCTAAACTATTAACTATCCTAATTAAGAATTCAAAATAATACTTATAATAAAAACACATGTAATAACACGAGTTATTTATTATGTATATGGTTGTATTTACATTTGCGTTTGGAAAACACAAACAACAACGGAAAGAAAGAGAAGAAACTAATGTGTGTTTCTAAACATAGGAGATCTATGAATCGAACAGTTTGGATAGTGGAAATAGAAATTTCCACATTGTTCGATAGGATTCCCATTTTTGTCGAAACATACTTCTCCAACACACACTACTTGGGCATCATCCTCCTCGTGTGCTTCTTTCATGGGTTCTTCTTCTTCGTTGCTGCCACTTGTTCTTGTTTGAGTGAAGAGTCTTCATCGATCAAGATAGGGTTGGCCTGGTTGTCCGTTAGGAATTTTTGCAAATTCCTATGAATCTTGCCTTGCCTTTCCTGTTCCTTTGCCATACGAAGTTGAGTTACTTGAATTTCAGTCAACATCTGAAGAACATCCTTCATACATTCCTCCATTTTAGTCACACGAGCGAGAGTAGTGCATTGGAATGGACCAGAAGTAGGAGAGGGAAATGAGAAAGTTGATTTTATGTTTGATTTTGAGGATGAAGCCATGATTTTATTTATTTCAGAAGAGATAATGAAGAGAAAACGGAGAGAATGAATTAAAATTCGAAATTGAGAAGAATATATAACTAAATTTTTGAACTTTGGTGGGAAAATTTTTAAAAAATCAAAACCATTATATGTCGACATGTATACCTAGGGGATGTCGACATGGTCTTTTTAAAATTTAACTCTTTGATTTATTTTGATATCAATTGTTAATTATACTTGTTATTTATATTTATATTTCAGTTATAGAACAAATACCTAATTCTCTTATTAATTTAGTAAATGTTGATTCATTTAAGGGTTTTGTTAAGATATCAGCAATTTGATTCTCAGAATTGATATAATCGAGAGTAACTACTTCCTTACTTATATTATCTTTGAGAAAATGAAGTCTGATGTCAATATGTTTAGTTCGAGCATGTTGAGTAGTATTTTTGTATAAATTTATCGCACTCGTATTGTCACAATAAATTGGAGATTTTGAGAAATTAAAACCAAAATCTTTTAAGGTTTGTTGCATATATATTACTTGAGAACAAGCCAAAGCATCAGAAATATACTATGCTTCAGTTGTTGATAAAGAAACCGTGTTTTGCTTTTTACTAAGCCAAGAAATCAGAGAATGCCCCAAAAAGTGACAAGTCCCACTTGTACTTTTTCGGTCTGATTTACAACCAGCATAGTCAGCATCACGGTAAGATATTAAGTCAAAAGAATCATTTTTAGGGTAGAATAAACCATAATCAGACGTGCGTTTAACATATCTTATGATTCGTTTCACGGCTTTTAAGTGAGTCTCTTTAGGTTGAGATTGATATCTGGCACAGAGACAGACACTATGCATGATATCAGGTTTACTAGCAGTAATATAGAGTAATGAGCCAATCATTCCTCTATATAATTTTTTATCTACATCTTTCGAGAGATCTTCTTTACAAAGATACTCATTGGTTGCCATGGGAGAGGGTTTTCCACTCGCAGTGGTCAAACCAAATTTACTAATTAGGTCTTTAGCATATTTTTCTTGACTAATAAAGATACCATTATCTAATTGTTTTATTTGTAATCCTAAAAAGAAATTTAATTCACCCATATGACTCATCTCAAATTCTTTTTTCATTATTTTAGAAAATTCTTTATTCATTTCAAAATTAGTTGAACCAAAAATGATATCATCTACGTAAACTTGTACTAGTTGAATATCATTTTTATTTCTTTTAATAAAAAGAGTATTATCTACTTTACCAATTTCAAAATTAGATTGCAATAAATAAGATCTTAGTCTATCATACCAGGCTCTAGGAGCTTGTTTTAGACCATATAGTGCTTTTTTAAGTTTGTAAACATGATTTGATAATTTATCATTTTCAAAAGTGGTGGTCGTTCGACATATACTTCTTCTTTTACAAATCCATTTAAAAAGGTGCTTTTAACATCCATTTGAAATAATTTTAAACTATTATGATTTGCGAAAGCAAGTAGAATCCTAATTGCTTCTAATCTTGCTACGGGAGCAAAGGTTTCATCAAAATCTATTCCTTCTTCTTAACAATAACCTTGGGCGACTAACCGAGCTTTATTTCTAACTACCTCTCCTTGTTCATTCATTTTATATTTATAAACCCATTTAGTTCCAATTATAGTTTTATTTTCTGGTCTAGGAACAAGTTCCCAAACGTCATTTCTAGTAAACTGATTTAATTCTTCTTGCATAGCCAAAATCCATGAATCATCAGTTGATGCTTCTATTGGATTTTTGGGTTCAATAGTTGATATAAAAGCTACATTACTCATTTGACTTAGTTGATTTCTAGTTTTAACAACAGATTTCATATCTCCTAGTATATTTTCTATAGGTGATCTTTTAAAAGTTTTGTCCTTTTATTAGGTTGATCAATTTGATTATTAGTTTCAATAGGTTCTTGATTTTGAGTGATTAAATTCTCTTCATCATTTGTGTCTTCAAAAATTTTGAAATTTTCATCAAATGAAACATGCATTGTTTCTTCAATGGTATTAGTTTTTAAATTAAACACTCTATACGCTTTACTTCTATTAGAATATCCGATAAAGATACCTTTGTCGGATTTAGGATCAAATTTATCTAAATTATCTTTTGTATTTAAAATAAAGCATTTACTTCCAAAAATTCTGAAATAAGATACCTTAGGTTTCTTTGAATAAAGAAGTTCATAAGATGTCTTATCAGTTAGAGGTCTAATTAAAGTTCTATTCGAAATATAACAGGCGGTAGCAACTGTTTCTGTCCAAAAATTCTTTGGTAAATTACTATCTGTAAGCATAGTTCTCGCGCACTCTTGAATCGTCCTATTTTTACGTTCTACTACTTCGTTTTGTTGTGGAGTTCTCGAAAACGAAAAATTGTGAGTTATTCCTTTTTTATTGCAGAATTCCTCAAACTTTTCATTTTCAAATTCACCACCGTGATCACTTCGAATAGTTATAATTTTTAGAGAAAATTGATTTTGAATTCTTTTTGAAAATGTTTTAAAATATTCAAAAGTATCACTTTTATGTTTCAAAAATATTGTCTATGTAAATCTAGAATAATCATCTACAATTACAAAGACATATTTACTATGATTTATTGATAGAATTTGAGATGGACCAAATAAATCAAGATGAAGTAATTCAAGAGGTTTTGAAGTTGAAATCATATCTTTTAACTTAAAAGAATTTTTTTCTAAGTTTTCCTAATTGACAAGCATCACATAAACTATCTACTTTAAAATTCATTTGAGGGAGACCTCTTACTAGATCATGTTTTGACAGTCTATATAGGAGTTTGAAATTCAAATGCCCAAATCTCTTGTGTCAAATCCAAAGGTCACTTGTATTTTCCAACAGACACAGGTTATCATTTGAAACTTTCATACTAAGAATATATATATTCTTTTTCCTGACTCACTCAAATATAATGGTTGAATTATTATCTTCAATGTGACATTTATCCTTTTCAAATTTAATTTTATAACCTTTATCACATAGTTGACTTATACTTAGCAGATTATGTTTCAGATTCTTAACTAGCAAAACATTAGTAATAGTAGGAGTTTCAGAACTACCGACTTTGCCGATGCCAATCACATATCCTTTTAAATTGTCTCCAAAGTTAACCAATCCTCCGTTTTTGTATATTATATCATTCAGTATATCTGGATTGCCAGTCATGTGTCTAGAACATCCACTATCAAGTATCCATTTGTTCTTTCTGATCTGCACAATTGTCCGTTGTGGGTTGATTCCAGAACACCCATATAGCATTATTCCTGCACATCAAACAATTTTGGTAGATAACTTGAATTTGTATATTGATTATATGCAGACCCATGAAACAATGATGATTTGAATACTTCTAAATTAGTATTAACAAATATAGCTATTTTAAAAAAAACTTTTCAAAAATCAGATTATGAAACTTTGAAAACCTTGCTCTGATACCAATTGTGAGAAATGCAGATTACGGATCTTAAGGATAAGATTAACACCAAAGGGGGGTGAATAGTGTTAATAAATAATTACTAAATATTTTTAATTTAAGCTAATTTAGACACAAAAGTATGCAATATATAGACGCGGATATGATCATAGAAACAATCACAGATGTAGAAATAAAATAAAAGAAGTAAAGGAAAGAACACACCGGATTTTATATTGGTTCGGAATTACCCTACATCCAGTCCCGCAACACAAGTACGGATTTCCTTTCAAAAGCAATCGTATAATTACACCCTCGGTTTCAAGGCTACGAGGTACATCCTCCAGAATTTCGATCCTTCAGGTAGAGATACTTGAGTTCCGGGCCACAAGTTTACCCAATTGATTTACCAAGGCTACAATCACACATTTTCCCTTTTGATTGATTTCCAAGGCTACAATCACATCTTTTCTCGCTTAATAGATTACAAAGAATTCTATAACTCTAAATAGCACTAAGAATCTTGTAGAGATAGTGATAGAGAATCAAACTAGAAGTAATCGAGTATGATTCAATGTTGATTTCGGCAGAGTAATGATAAGAATATGTATTAAGAAATGAGGAAGAAGAAGAAGAGTGAAAAACAGAAAAAAGCGATTGAAAATTCGTTGAAACTGACCCCTATCTATAGAAGAACAACAGTCATGACCATTCATGAAAAGTTATAGCGAATAGACACTTCTTTTGAAATTTGAATTTTTGAATTAAACTGTCACCATGCCGACATGGTCATGCTAGGCATGTCGACATCCCAAAGGTTTTTTTGGTGTTTTTGATTTTCTTTGAAAATAACCTTTATCTTGTATAAAAACTATTTTAAACTTTATAAATATACTTGACTATAGATAAAATTCATAAGTAAATACAAAGAATAATATATATATATATATATTTTAACTATGATTTTATGTTTAAAACTAAGTATAAATATTTAAAATTTAAATATATTATTTAAAAAGATAGTTTAAAATCAGGAGTAATTTGACTTTGAAAATAAAGATGTTTTTGAGGCTAAAATTATTTAAAATCAGGATCGAGGGTTTTGAATCTTTTAAAAGGAAAGTTTTGAAATCATTTTGAAAACATGATATAATTTTGAAAAATCATTTTGAATAAAAGTTAGCAGATACAAAACAATGTTCAACTAGATTTTTCATAGGTTCCATCATACTTAGGGTTCCATCCCTTTAACGGGCTCGAAGTGGATTCCATTCCACGAATAAATTAGATTTTAAGATGCCAGTGCTTTTCTATGAGTTTTAAAAAAAATTCCTAATAATAAAAAATACTTATCCTTGAAATATTGAACTCTTGACAGTCTCGATACTCATGAGTCTTCTATCTTGATATTTTATCTTGATATCTTGAATCTCTATACTGTACAATCTTCATTCTCAGTACCTGCATGGTTAAATCCTGCATATACATATATATCTAAAATGATAATGTTAGTATTTATGTTTTATAATCTATTCTAAGGTTGTTGTCATCAAAATCCTCATCTCACAGACTAACACTTAGAGAATTTTCTCAAGTCGTTTATACTTTAGTCCGTGCTTTACGGACTCAGAGTACTCTAGTCCACTTCAGGGACATAGAGATTTTTCTCAAGTCGTTTACACTCTATCCGCGCTCTGGGGACTCTGGTTACTCTAGTCCGCTTCAAGGACTTAGACATTTTTCTCAAGTCGTTTATACTCTAGTCCGCGCTCTGCGGACTCATAGTACTCTAGTCCACTTCAGGGACATAGAAATTTTTCTTAAGTCGTTATACTCTAGTCAGCGCTCTAGGATCTCAGAGTACTCTAGTACGCTTCAGGGACTTAGAGTTTTTCTCAATTCGTTTATACTCTAGTCTGTGCTTTGGAGACTCAGAGTACTCTAGTCCGTTTCAGGGACTTAAAGATTTTTCTCAAGTTGTTTATACTCTAGTCCGTGGTCTGTAGACTTAGAGTACTCTAGTCTGCTTCAGGGACTTAGAGATTTTCCTCAAGTCGTTTATACTCTAGTCCGCGCTCCGGGGACTGAGAGTACTCTAGTCCGCTTCAGGGACTTAGAGATTTTTCTCAAGTCGTTTATACTTTAACCCGCGCTCTGGGGACTCAGAGTACTCTAGTTTGCATCAAGGACATAGAGATTTTTCTCAATTCGTTTATACTCTAGTCCGCGGCTTCAGGGACTTAAAGATTTGTCTCAAGTCGTTTATACACTAGTTCGCGCTCTGGGGACTCAAAGTACTCTAGTCCGCTTCAAGGACTTAGAGATTTTTCTCAAGTTGTTTATACTCTAGTTCGCGCTCTAGGGACTCAAAGTACTCTGGTTTGCTTCAGGGACTTAGAGATTTTTGTTTAGAGCTGTCGTATTTCCACCCGTTTGAATTGTATTTCATTTATCGTATCGAGGCTAATGTCGTTAAATGAACAGTCGAACCATGTTTGCTCATGGAATGGGACTCGCCCCTAGCATCAAGGACGAAACTTGAAAAATGGGCGGTCGATTCTTGTCTGCTTGGTGATTTTACCTCTTCCAATCAATTCATGGAAGAAGGTATATGATAGATGGTTGGATCACATCCATGCTGAGGTTGTGTAACGATCCCAGTATTAAAGACGAACTTAAATTTCTAATTTAATTGAATTTTTGGATTAAATTACGGATTTGTTTGAATTTTTCAAATTTAATAAGAAATGTATACTTATTTATTTTTTAATTTGGATTTGAAACTCAAAGATGAATATTTTCAGTTGAATTGAATTATAAACAGTTTAAAGTATAAGAGAAAAAAAACTACTTGTCAATATTGAAAATAAGTATAAAGTATAAAATAAAATATATAAATATAATATTTAAGCTAGCAAACATAATCATAAGATAAATTACAAAATAACAAGTAAAAATATAAAGTAAAACTATAAAAAAATAACAACATAAATAAATGCAGCTACCATTTTAAAGAAAAAGAAGAAATACACTCAAATTTGAAATAGAAACAAATGTACGCAAATAAAATAGGTAGCCTGTAAATGCATATACAATTGAAATAGTATGAACTCATAAAACACAAAACAGCAAAACAAAAAAAATATAATATCTATAACATAAAAATACATACATAATTTAAACAAGCAAACTGTACATGCATATGCAAAACAAAGATCTGAGTATCTATATACATGTATGCATAAAAGAATAGAATAAGGTAAAAGTATGCAGGAAAGAAGAAAGTAAGATAAAACAAGAAGCAAAGAACTGTACAAACATAATTAAAATAGTATAAGTTGTAAACCCAATAGCACATGCATTAAATGCCACATCTTTTCAGCATGTAAAAGATCTTTCCAGCCGAAAACAAGCATTGCTTAGTCAACAAAAGAAATAAACCCATACCTGATAACACCTATTTGTATAACACTGTTTTCTTCTATCTATATATGTATGCAATGCATCCTATTTTAGTTTGTTCAGCAAAAATAAGCAAGGCCTGAAAAGAAAAGAAAACCAAACATCAAAAATTTATAAACTCAAACATCATTCAATCCAAAGCAAAAGCAAGTTCAAACCTGGAAATCAAACAACAGAAGCCCTCTGTTCTTCATCTTCTCAAAACCGTGAGCAAATATTTCTACCCACAAATTTTCTTTTGTGTGTTAATTCCTGTGAGTAAATATAATCTCAAATTTTATATATTATGCGAATGATTATGTTTATATGGTGTTAGTTATCTTCTTAAACTCTGTACATATGAAATTTTTGACAATACAGAGACAGTTTTTCTATGCTTACAGTTCAGAATGGACTAACTCTAGAAACAAATTTGATTTCCTCTATTCTAATCATTTTCATGCTTCGATGTCTTAAGTAAAGATGTATATTTGAGTACGATCTACGATCTAAAAATAATTGCATGAAGTATATATACCTACCGATTGGAAAATAAATGTTTTACAGAAGATACTTAAAAAAATTTGGAATTTTCGAATGAAAAAAAATCTTGATTCAAATATATAGCTTGAATCCTTGCTTAAAGTCATGAATTTTAAGACGTATCTGATGATTTTTAGTGGGCTATTGTGATAGTAGTTTGAAGACGAACAAAATGGGGTTTTCGGCCAAATCTAGGCGATCGGAGGGGATGGGGATGGTCGGGCTGTACGAGGTGGTGGATGGGCCTACTGAGGTTACGGGAAAAAATGGGCAGAGGTGGCCATGACATCGGAGGCGGCGATGATGCCGTTTTCTTTTTTTTAACCTAATCTACTGGAGCTTGAACTTTTGATCGTCGTGCCTTCGTTGAAGCGTCGAGTGGGACCGGACTTCGAGGGAAGATGAGGGGGATGTTGAAGCAGCTGTAGGAGGTGATCGCAAGACCTCCGGTGGCCAGAGGTGGCCATGCGAAGTGGATTTGGATTGATTGGGTTCGTTCCAGTTCGAGTGAAATACCCAAATCGCGAACCACGGTGATGTAGGAGGTTCTGGAGGGTCAGCTAGCTTACGATGGTCATGGTCGACTTGGTGGTGGGCGGCGACTCAACCGGATGTTGCGATGGTTCACGTGCACGTGCATGGAGGGGGGCATGGCTGTGTCAGCGTCTTCAGGGATGGGTTCGACTCGAGTTAGCACCCGGGTATGATGGTTTTTGTCTCTGGTATTTTGCATGACTTTCTCTTGCTGTGTTTTTCGTTGCTTAGCAGTAAAAAGGTAGAAGAGGAAGCGCGAAAGGAAAGGAGCAGGGGGAAGACTCGGGGAAGATATGTGAAAACTCGAAGTGATATTCGAGTAAAACTTGAAAAGTTTCTGGGTAGATTTCTTTAAACTGCAGTATTATATTTTTAAAGAAAAGGAAAGAAAAAGATTTTCATCAAGTTGTAAATACTGTGAACTTAATAAGTATTTAATAGTTTTAAATTAAAATTTTAATACAGGCTTTAGTTATCTCAGTTAATGTTTAACGATGTTTTTAACTCTTAATAAATTATTTCAATTAACTAATGACTTTAGTTAAGCATAAAAGATAATTAACAATTAAGGTTGTAGTTGGAATATAATTAATTTTCAAAATTTAAATGAGATTTCTCGAAAAATGTTAATTAGTGAATAATTAATTTTAAGTAATTATTTCAGTAAGTAATTAAGAATAATTTCATTTTAATGATAATTAGAGTTTGAATTAATTAATGTTTAAGTAATAAGTAAGTTGTAATTAACTACTCCAGTTAATTAGTAGATAATTAATAGTTAATTATTTAAGGAAGTTAATTAAGAACTAATAATTGATTAACAAAGTAGTTAATGGCAAATAAATTAATAATTAAAGTTATTAATTTATGGTTAAAGAATAGTTAACCAAGGTTAAATAAATTGATTATGAAGTAATTAATTTAATAGAGTGAATAATGGAATTAAGTAATTAAGACTTAATAATTTATTAAGAATTGATTTGTTAATTAACTAATTTGAAATGAAATAAGTAAACAATTGATAATTAACGATAAGTTAATCAGGGTTAAGGAATTAACTCTCAAATAATTAATTTTAAATTGAATTAATTACAATAAGAATTAGAGATGATTGCTTATAGATTATGTATTGTTGTAAAATGAATTGATATTTCTGTTTTACAATTGTGATGCTGTGAGATATGAATTACTTTGTGCTGGATTATGATTGGTGATTTGATTCTGTATTGATTAGAAAACCTTTGCCCGTAAAACGGCATTTAAATTTCGATGCGACAGGGAATCGGATTCCAGTTGGTTATCCAAAACCCACATCGAATTGTAATGATTAATCTTTGTGATTGATAATTTTATTTTATCTATGAATCTGTAAATGAAGATAAGCGTTATTGGTTATACCGCTTATCGATATTGATTGAATCTGTGATGATTGATATTATGCACTGTTGTGTTAAACCCCTGGACCATAATTATACACACACAAATATGGATTTCACGTGGAAATCAGTTAAGTCACAGATTTTTAAATAAGTTTTGAATTCGCATTTTTAAATTCAAATAGTTTTGGAAATAAATTAAGTCTAATAGGAAAAGCTTTTGAAAAGCTGTTTTAAGAATAAAAGTTATTTTTGAATAACTAATAAAGATTTGGAATTTGAATAATCGGATTTAAATTGAAATTCAAAAATCTGAAATTGAATTCTATATTCAGTATTTATGATTTAAAAAGGGCTTTACAAGTTATATGGGTTTAAACCATTTTTAAGCGTTGATTTGGAAATTTGAATTAAACCAAAGATTGTAACTTGTATAAATGGAATCGGGTTTTTCCAAAATAAAACTATTGTTTCTAAGTGATAAAAAAAGCTTTCATATGAGTAATGAACTTCCAGTTTATATTAAAGAGATTTCAAGTTTGAATTGAAAATGATTTTCCAAGTTATGAATGAATCTTTGGAAACAGTTTTGAAAGCTATGAGATAAATCTTTGATTTAAAGATTTAAATGAGTTAATCAAATTGAAACGGAAATTCTTTTGAAATCCGTAAATGAATCTTTGTGAAACTGAGTGAACTTTGTGAAATAAATCTTTTTGTTTAAAAGATTTGAAATGGTAATTGGTTTAAACCATTTGAAAGAAAGTTTGGAATTATTAAGTCGTGACTTAATTGAAATCCCATATCCATATGTTTTAAATGTTGCGCTCACTATTCGGGTTAGCCGAGAAAGGACCTTTGGGTCGTATAACCCATTCCGAATATGTGATATGTCGTTATGGATAGCATTTGAAGACCGGTGGTGAAGACCAGGTATTTGCGTGAACGATAGGATGACCTATCGATTGTCTCTGCACCGAGTAGCTACGGTATAGAGATTCCCTAAGTGATGGGAAGTTCGATCGGGATTGTGAATACCCGGATTGCAAGGACTTCTTTGGAAGTGCCTTCGGTTATGTTCGAACCCAGAACAGACTTAAATGGATTGTATGTCTGACATTACATTTTGAGATATAAAGCATATTTCTTTCAAATACATTTCTTTTGGTGGCGGAGAATTTATTCTCTTAGCATTAACACCCTTCTCTGAGACGTACGAGCTCAGAGGTTATGTAGTTAAAGGTTATCAGTGATATATTCCCAACTTGGTAATGTGACATGCTGAGTGTTGCTGATTATTTGTTGATCAAAGCGTGGCTTTTGTAAAAAGCGTAGCTTTGTGGACGAGACTTCGTCGAGCCTCACAAACCGGTAATGGTCGAAACAGGAATTGTGCGGCAAGGTTTCAGGGGTAGCTTCCTTAGTGTATGACCATTCCTTCTGGAAAAGGGTAGTATCATGGTATGGAGTCCAGATACTTACTCATGTGGACACACTATATTATTTACTGTGTGATGTTGTTGGTTAGAGAGCTCTCGTTTAAAGGTCCCAAAGGACCAGGAGTGGCATATCTGAGGTTTTGTATATTCCCCGGGAAGGGGGGTAGCCGGCCTTGTTCTGGCAGAGATCCAGTTGGGTTCTCGAGGCGTCCTTCCAGAGGCATTTCCATGTGGCAGTGGGAAGTTCCTTGGCCTGACCATTTGTTGGAAAATCCATTCATCCAATACGAGCCTTGTACGGTATTAGTTGTATTACTTGCCATCTACTTATGGTGGCGCCCCACTGTTTGGATGGTAGCTATAGTAGGCATAGTTCGAAATGTCTATGTTGGCTAAGATTTATATTCTACTTTCGAAATGCTTTTCTGAACTTTGCACTTATAGTAATATATCAAAGAAATTCGCGTATTAAGCATATTTGACTATCATAAGGAGAAATCTCCTCCGATTCTGCGTTTGCATTGTGTGTGTGTGCGGGAGGCCTTATGGTAGTCTCATTTTTCAAAAGTATTGTGATTATAAAAATCTAAATCTTTGATTGTTTTAAAGACAAACTGTTTTTGTTTACCCACACCAGTCCCACGACTGACCCAGAGTTTATTGTTTATTTCCTAAACTATGGGTGCTCAAAATTTTCTATACGGGTAGTCTAGAGTTTGGTTTTTCAGATAATTAGGTTCAATAGATTATCTGGAGCTAGTTCAGTTTTTGGATATGGACGAGACTTGCTTAGCGCTATCTTGATGGTGGATCGAGCTAGGAGTTTTGGAGCTTTGTCTTTGGAGCTTTTTGGATCAGAGTTGGAGTATTATATTCTGAGAAGACTTATTTCATATTGTATCGTGTTCCGCTGTATTTTGTGTTGTATATTCTCTGATGTTGATGATTATCATTGTATCAAATTGATGTATCGGATATTGTATTCATGTTATATCAGTGATATCATCTTTTATTTCCGCTGTGTTATTTATCATTTAATGGTGTTGCAACCTCCCACGAAACGAATTTGATGTTGTTTGTTGGACATCGAGTTCGGGTCGTGATAGGTTGGATAATCAAGTCTCGCAGAATTTGCTTCGTATCTCTTTCTAAAAAATAAGGATCATGGATTATTGAGTAGACAAAGTAAGTTGCATATTTTTCAAGGTGCATTCGTGTCCATGTATTGAGAGCGATGGTTGAAGAGTAGGTAGTCCATCACAGCTACTCCAAGTTAGGCTTTGGAACTACTTTTTTTTTCCAGGGTAGGATTAGATGAGTACATGATCAAATCACATCCACTCTAGATAGATTCCGATGTCACCGAGCTTCAGGAGAGGCATTTGTATTTTTTTGAAATTTGTTTTATGACTCAATTTGAGTGGATGGTCAGGCCATATTTATTCCAAGCCTTGCTTAGGTCTCCAATTCAAATGTGGAGGTCGACGAATGGACGGTCGGTCATGTTTTCTTTGTATTGGGATTTGACCGTTGATGATATTTTCAATATTTAGTCCCAGGCCCCAAATCAAAGGCACATGGTTGATGATGAGTAATCGAATCATCCTCATATTGATGAAACTCTACAGGTCTGATCAAGGTCTGCGTCGATTAGTTGGTGGCCAACTCTGAGTACTTGGTCACTTGCATTGTTTTGGAAGAAGTTTAGTTCAAGTCGGTCGTAGTTCAATGCACAATTAAAATTAAAATAATCCAAAGAAGGTTGGTATGAATCTCATTGATAAGGGGAGCAACATCATGTGCTCGCCATTCAACTCTGCCCTTATCCCTTCTGGCGGGATGTTGACTGCCAATAGTTCAATTGATAATTAGAGTTCTTTATTGATGGGTATCCAAAGTTACTGGCTCGCCATTCTACAAGGCTTGCATGTACTATTGAAGCTTTCCTTTTCGAATCAGCTTTCTGATCACACGTCGGAGGTGTTTGTAATCACCAGTGTTAGGATCAGTGTGCATCTTGGAGCATACAACATTCCCCTGATTTTCTCTGTACTTCAGTGGACCCTCTCAAGGATGGTTTTCAGTACCACTCCGAGTCACGAGTCTCCAAGTAGAGGCTATCAATTGAATCTTTCAAATAGCTATGAGTCAAATTTTGAGATCTTATTTTGTCTACTGGAATCAGAGTACTTAGCAAATTTTCCTACATTATTATTTTTCCTAGTCTTCTCTACTCCTCCTCACTTTTGGTCTGATTCATTTTGTAGCAGAAATGATCCATGGTCGTAAGAGACTCTCCATCTAACTAGCTGCCAAAATATATTTGGAGGTCGACTCCCTTCAAACGCGATCAGTATGATATCCTTGTTAGCATTTGGAATAAATTTCTTAGAGTCACTAAATTCATAGCGCTGGATTAGTGGAGAATGGTGCTTGGAGTCATCTTGGCATTTGCCTAGAGTCATATCATATATGTGCTCCAACCTTTGGGAGTATCGTCTGAGTAGCGGTTGCTTGTTTTTCTCTTGTTTCCAATCAGAGGCTGCCGCTTGATCCTCTATGCCCTGATCAGTCATAGGATCTAAGGGAAGTGGACAGAATGTTCCTTTACTAAGTTGAGGACCCGAAAAAGTTTTTTTTTGAAAATAGGGGTTGTATAAGAGACTGGTGTAACTTAAGTTTAGATTCGGCCTCTACACATGGTTCGGTATATTTGATACTGGGTCGGCATGCTCGTAAAGAACAAGAATAGAAGGCACATCGGTGTTGGATTGCAAACATGGTGGATCGGCCAAGAGTGGCTTGACCAAGGCGGTTCGGTGTTGGAGTGCGAACATAGTGGATCGGCTAAGAGTGGCTCGGTCAAAGTGGTTAGGTGTTGGAGTGCAGACATGGTGGATCGGCCAAGAGTGGCGTAGACATGGTGGATCGGCCAAGGCGTTTCCGGCAAGGTGGATCGGCCTAAGTGGTTCGACGCGTACAGTTCAGCAGCTTGAATCTATTCTCGTTGGCTCTGTCCAGATTGCACCTTGTATATCACTCGGTCATGGAGAGAAGGCTAAGGTGGGTCGGCCATTCATCGTTCATTTGAGGACGTTATGACTTTCCTTCACTTTGGGTTACATCCCTAGCTGCTTCGAGTTATAGGAGATTTCGTTTCGAGTCATGCATGAGGTATTCATGGTTCGGACAGGCTGGCTTGATGACTACTAGTTTGGTCACAAAGGGTCAATATACACAGGTCGGCATTTTCTCAGTATATATGCTAAAGCGATTGACTGTCATATTTTGAGTGGAGGATCGGCTATCTACATTGAGTGAGAGGTCGGCCTTTATATAACTCAAGTGCAAACTTCAAAATTCAATCCCAAAAACTTGCATACGTCAGTGAATCCAATCCCATGGCTAATAGCTTCCTTTATATCTCTTTCAAATCTGAGTAGAATAGGAATTTCGTTGGTAAACAACTGGATTTATCTCGCGTATAAGGAAATCCACTAGTAGACGATGAGATCCAATCAAGCTGAGAACTCAACTCTCAATGAAAGTACCAAAATATTAGTACCAAAATTTGTCACTAACACCCATAAATAGAATTATGTGAGAGATTAATGAAGAAAGTAAATTTAAACATAGAAGTAATGCAATTGACTGCGAAAAGAACAAAAAAAAATGAGAACACCGGATTTATAGTGGTTCGGCATAATTGCCTACGTCCACTCTGAATATGATCTTCATTAATTTTCCAATCACTTGAGTACAGATACAATCCGTGAATAAAAAACCTGAGTACAAGTTTGAACAGAAAAGAAGCGAGTACAGAAAATGGTATAGTCTCCCTGGAGTTCTGAAAAACAAGGTCCCTTCAATTGTAGCTATGCCTCTCTATTTATAGATGAAGGTAGGGTGGACTCCCTGTGCAGGCCCAAGACCAAGGTAGCTCGACCCATAGTTGGAGGTGCGGTCGACCGAACGAGCCATGCCGACCCACGTCTACCGAAACACCCATGTCGATCCAGATATGTCGATTCTCCAAGGCCGAATGGTGGTCGTCGATCCACTTTGGCTGAGCTTGGGTTTTCTCGTGAGGGATTCGGGGTAAGCGATGGTTTGAGACGAAGTGAAAGGATTTCGATTGTATTTCCTTGACTTGACAGCTATTGCCGAACCAATTCTTGTTCATGCACCTTCGCCGACCCGCCAAAGCTGAACCATTCAAACTGAACCTCCTAATGATGTCGACCACATCAAGATCGACCCCAATGTAGTCTTTCACTTTAGCCAACCTACTTCGACCAAATCATTGTTGCTGACTCGATCTAGTGCATATAGCAGATCAAGAATAACCTACCAAGAATAGCCGAACTGCACTCCAAGCACTGCCATCATACATCGACTCCTACTCATTGAGGCTGACTTAGAATAATCGCCATTATAACTCAAAGTGGACCAATCCTTGACATTACGCTCACTTACGTTCAATTATAACTTCTGAACCTTCGTTTTGTAGCCGAGCCAGAGTGTCAGGTAACAATAACATTGTAGTAAATAATAATCAGTTGAAACATCAAACAACACAAGATCAAAATAGGTGAAACAATCACACATCCAAACATAAATCAGCGTGCAACAATAATCATCAAGTGCAACATGGCATGCTCTTAGCTATGCCTAAGATTATCTCTTAGCAATCATATAATAGACAATTATAGGGTCAAAATACTCAACACAACACATGCTAAGCCTTAGAAATAGTCATGTTATCTCGCAGCCACGTACTCAACGATCTCATAAAAGTGAATAAGGTGTATGTGTATATCATAATAATAATAATCACCAAACGGGAGACTGACTTCTCTCAGCCTACATTCTTTAGGTACCTCCATGAACATGGTAACACGATATTCATCTTGCACCAATTGTGGCCTGACTACACTATATGATAGTCACAACCCAATAAGTGCCCTACCGTAACAGGCTATTGGTATATGTGACATTAGGGAAATAGCTCTTAGCTATAAACACCATAAGGTATGTCACTGATCTGGGGCACAACCTCGCAATCAGGTTGCTAAGATGGATACTAGCCTAATCAGGTTTTATTTCTTACATAATAATAGAAGTACCGTCACAATCGATGGAAACACATCGCACTCAGCTCGCGACACCTTTACGTAAAGGTCCCATGTATTTAGAGTTAGGGGTGTGCCTTAGAGGCAATTATGTAATTTGTTACATACATATAACTCAATAATCAATCTTGTTCGAAATAAAAGGTATTTTCTTTATATTATGTATATTTTCTATATTATGATATAAATAATTAAGTAATTAATTAAAGTATTTAATAGAAAATCCGTAAATGGTATAGTTTATGATAAACTTTATAACCATGAGTAATTTATCACAATGAAATTTGACATACCATTTTAAATATTTCTAGTCAATGTGCATCGAGATTATATATCGATACATCCATTGAGACTAGAATACGTAATACTCTACAAATATCAGATAGTATGTTACTCATGACTATTGGAGCAACCCAGCGGTTACATACTTATAGTTATTGGACAAATATGGAATGACTCACTCGATATTTTCTGTTGATTAATATAACTAAGGTCAAATAGAAAATATCAATGAGATAAAATTAAATAGCTCTCTTAACTTAAGAATGTTGTTGATCTTCAATGTGGAAGCCTTCGCTTTGATTGTAGTCAAACTATGGCATGGTGTCCATCAAACGATTATAGTTGGATTGAGTGGAATCATTGAAAGTGAAACACTATTCAAGAGAGGATTCATTTCCTTAGTTGTATGAGGTTAGTACCACCGTCAACTGAACCCAACTCAATGTCAAAGTCTCTAGCCAAAGTAATATAGTTAATGATGATGGTTATTATCATAACAAAGACTTTGTAACTAGACATAGAGTTAAATATGAAGGATACTGGAAAAAATTTCCATTACAAAATTTCTGAAGTCCAAACTAGTATAGTTTTGATTAAAAGAAATGGTGTAAATAATTGTCACTGCCAGGTAATGCTTAATAAAGTAAAATTGGATCTTATTGAAACCAAATAAGCAATAAATTTGGTCATAATGTCACACGACCTACTAAGTAACGGTGAACGTTAATATTTAAATTGTTCGATATTAATTGTTGGTCGAATTTACACCTAACGGTCACACAACTGAAATGTTGAATACTCCTATTACCACCTGGATAAACCAAATCATAAAATTAAATGTTAATAATTATTATGAAATGTTAATTATAAAATTTAATATGATGTTTATTCATTAATATTAAATGTGTGTATATAATAATTATAAATACACTAATGGATATACGATATCGATCCGCGTTTAAATTGGATTTAAATGTGTTAATTATTGATCGGGCTTGAATCGATTTTGATTCCCATGAAGAGGGTTATTATAGATGGCTATAGAGCTCTAGTGAGGCCGACCATATGATCGCTATAAAGAGCCTTGGTTTAGTATTCAAAAAGAGGAGGAAAGATAATAGAAAAATAAGGATCTGGATCCATATTTTCCTTCTTGGTATCTTCTATATTTAAGACTCTCTAAACCCTCACTTTAGTTTTTGACTTTTTCACTCCTCTAGTCTAGATTATGTTGAACTTTACCTCACTCCATATCCTAAATATTCAAGCTTTAAACCACCAAACAAAATTCAATTCTATTATCAGTGGTACAACAATTGGAAGGTAGCAATTTCTAGATTTAAGATTCGATTCAAGGAGGGTACAAATTCAACATTTCTAGGTGTATCAATTAGACTTAGCAAAAGTTAATAATCTATTTTATACCACATACACATATATATATATATATATATATATTATTTATTGTGTAATTATACTGTTATTGTTTGTATGCTTAGTATCACGAATCTGCATATACAAATAATGTAACCATTAGATGGATTATATATGTATAGCAAAAAAAACTATATATGTTGCTACATACTTGCAGCCAGAAATATAATTTTTTTATTTTTCATTAAATATATATTAAATCGATTTTAATACATAGAAATAATATATTACTGTATCTATATATAATATACATATTTTGTTTCATTAATTATATACATATGTACATATATACATAGATATATATATATATATATATATATACTGTATTTGAATAACAAAATAATTTTTTATATATAAGTACTAAAATTAATATATATATACGTCTTTATATGTCTAATTAAATTAATTTATGTAAAATAAATTCATAAAAAATTATGTAATAATTTTCCAAACTTGCAATATGATATCTAATGTTTTAAAATTATTTATGGGTTTTTTAATTATATTTTTATTTAACTATTTATATATAGAAAATTAGTATTTAATTTAAATAAAAAATTAAAGACCAAAAAAAATATGGTCAAAAGCATTTCATGCATATATATTAATGTATTTTATTAATATTTATATGGTTTATTTATGTTATACATTATAAAACAATTTAGACATTATCTAATATTAAAAATTTATACATATACTTTATATAAGTCACCTTAAAATATTTCATACATATGTATACATATTTAAATTAATTTACTACATAATGTTAATTTGAAATGAAAGGGATATATAGAGTAAGGAAATTCTCTTCCATAGCTGCACTGTCTTTTTGAGAGAAATGTGTGAAGCTCTAAAGTAGAGGAGAGCACATATGTACATATATATATATATATATATATACAATACATGTACATACATACATATATATATCACCGTTAACAAAGGAGAAGCCAACATGCCTGGCAGGTGACAAATCAAAACTCAGAAAAACTAAGAAAAACAAACTTAGGTAACTTCTTGAATGAGCTTCGGCACGGCCACTGTCTTTTACACCTTAATATGAACTCTAGCAAGGCCACCGCTCGATAATGAAGTGTTATAATTACCCAAAAATACCTTAATGCAATCAGGTGCACAAAAGAGATCAACAAGCAGCTCCACTAGAGAATGAATGCCTCATTGCAAAACCAGAATGAACGCCTCTCTGCAAACGCTGATGATCCAAATCTAAAAAGTGAAATCTCTCCAAACAATGATTCTACGACCACCAAACCTGCAATCCTGGCGACAGCAACCTAGAAACCCTACAAGTAGCAATCTAACACCATTTTTAGCCTGAACCTGAATCTACAATGGAATTATACAAATATATAAGAATAGAACAAGTATTTGTATGCAAAATAAAATTTATATACATGTATATGTATTAATGAGAAAAAATAATAAAACAAAAGTTAAAATTATAAGATCGTAAAGGAACTAAAATAAGAATAGACATAAAAGGATCAAAACACAATATGCAACAACTTAACTTACTCTAAAGTTAAGAAATAGTGATCACAAAAACAAAAAGGCCTAAAAATTAAAAAAAATATGTAGTTAAAAACTTATATAATTATAAAAATCTAAAAAAAAACATAAACATTATGCTCCTTTGATCAAAAGAACATTATGATATCTAGTAAAAGCATCATTCGAATTCGAATAAATGCTAATACTATAATTATCAATGTCAAAAATATTGTTTTTATGTTTAAAAAACTTAATGCTTTTTCTAACCTTATTAAGATATGCTTTAAAATGATTATTTTTAACCAATCTATATTTTGGATTAGAAATCCATTCGAAACAAAATGATGCTATAGTAAATATCAGTCTATTATTGTAGCTACGGTTACTATTAAATAGTCTTTGGTTTCTCTCAAACCAAATATACCAACATATTATAATGAATAAAGTATATAGTAAAAATCTATTTCCCTTTTTAAACATAAATCTTAAGTTATTCCAGTATAAATTGTAAGGAAATTAGACCGTTTTATAAGGAAATTAATACGAAAACATTGATGGATTTTCCTTCCTTATTTTGTAAGGAAATTTGACCATTTCCTTCTTCAAACGTTTCCTTCCTCATTTGTAGTCAATAAAATCTAAAGGGTTTTCCTATTAATATGCTAATCCATAAAACGGTTATAATCTAGAGTGTTAATTTCTCTCATCTTGATCTTGATGGACGATCAAGACTAAGTCTACGAATATGGAAATTTGGTCCTCTCTCTACCTATAAATATTAACCTTTGCCCATCACAAAGGATACAGAAAAACACATAAAGAAAGATATAGGAAAAGAGAGAGAAAGCATTTCCTTTATCCATTGAAACAGCTTTCGACAACAACCATTGCTGATTCATATACGAGATGTCTGGAGGTATGTTTTATTGATTCATTACATATGTGATAATCATGTAATTGTAGATCTTAGGGTTTATGTTATTCGCAAGATATAGATTACATGTGGTATCAGCGCATGGTTTTAGAATTCATGATTATCCATCAATATATAAAACGAAACTATCATAGATCTATGATGTGATGTTTGTAATTTTACTATGATGATGATAATGATTATTAGTGTTAATATGATTCAAGTTTAATATTCATATTATTTAAGTTGCTATAGTAATCATGATTATCAATATTGTTCTATTTACTGTATGCTTAGATCTGGATCTGGAAAGTTTATATTTCTGCAAAAGTTAATTTTTTCTACTTTAATGTTTGACCTACTGTATAATATGGAACAAATTATTGTATGCAAATACTTTTCAGAAAGTATACGTATTGAAAACAATTGTTTCCTAGTTTGACATTAAATTCATGATCTAGAAATTGCAAGATAATTGTTTATATATGATTTGCAAAATAATTGTTTATATGTTAAATTCATGATGGAATTTACTTGGATTACTTGAAAGAATGGCAAATGTTTATGCCAAAAAAACAAAGGAGGTGACCACCTGGTTCGATCCAGTTTCCCTCTTTTCTCTCTTTTTTTAGTTTTCGCTTCCATGCTTAATTTCCTTATTTCCTCTGATCTAATGCATGCAGTCCCGTCCACAGGCGGCTGCTGCTTGCACAATAACGCATGAAACATTAATGTTTATCATTCTTCCATGATTATGGTTCTACTGCCTACCCATAGGAGGCGCTAAACCTAACCTCTTATTATGACATGTGTTTTATTCTAATAAAGAAGCCTATATTTCTTTTATATCTGCAGTTGCAATGCCCTCAAACCTTAATTCGTACGCTACGTCTATCGATAGACTCAGTGGAACCAACTACTCAGGATGGAAAGAGCAAGTTGAGTTTTCTTTGGGCGTACTTGAACTGGACATGGCTCTCCTTAAGGAAAAGCCAGCCCCACTTACTGACACAAGTACTCCCGAGGAAAACAAACTCCAATATGATTGGGAACGATCTAATAGGCTCGGCATGATGTTTATGTGAATGGTGATTGATACCAACATCAAAACCTCCCTACCCAAAAATGAAAGCGCAAAAGAATATTTGCAATCCATTGAAAGTCGGTTCAAGACTGCAGACAAATCCCTTGCTGGGAAACTTATGGCAGATCTTGTAACCATGAAGTTTGATGGTTCTCGCTCAATGAGCTCTCATGTCATTGAAATGATTAACCTTGCTGCCAAACATAAGAACTTGGGATTGGTTATGGACGATGCTTTTCTCGTCCAATTCATTCTCACTAGCTTACCTCCTCAGTATGAACCATTCAAAATTCATTACAACACTATTATGGAAAAGTAGAGTCTAAATGAATTGACTAACAAAATGGTTCAAGAGTAGTCTAGGCAAGGCTCACAAGGCATTAAAGTTGCTTATTTCACTCAAGGGGTTGGAAAACAAGCTGGAAAAAAGAACAACTCACAGCATAAAAGTGCACCACCCAAATCTGATGACGCCACTCAACCATCCAAGAAGAAAAAGAAGGATGATGTCTGCAAATTCTGTAAGAAACCTGGACACTTCCAGGCAGATTGCATTAAGTGCAAAGCATGGTTCGAAAAAAAAGGTAACCCAATGGGTTTCGTAAGTCATTTCGAATCAAATCTTACTAATGTACCTTCTTCTACTTGGTGGATTGATATTTCTGCTAACGTTCATGTTTCGAATTCTATGCAGGGATTCATTACGATCCAAACCACAAACCCAAATGAGAATTTCATTTTCATGGGGAATAAAGATAAAGCTCCAGTTGAAGCTATTGGAACTTTTCGTCTTATTTTAGATAGCGGTTATCAGTTAGATTTATGTCAAACTCTTTATGTTCCATCTATTTCTCGTAATTTGATTTCTGTAAGTGTACTTGATAAATTTGGATATTCTTTTAAAGACGGAAATGGAAATTTTAGTTTATTTAAAAATTCTAGCCTTATTGGTTTTGGAATATTAATTGATGGACTTTATAAACTTCATCTTAAACAAAATGCCGAAAACCAACTCACCCTGCATGGAAAAGAAACTAAAGGAAAGTAATCCAAGAATGATTCTTACTTCTTGTGGCATAAAAAACTAGGTCATATATCCAGTGAAAGAATCAAGAGGTTAGTGAAAGATGGTGTCCTACCGGACCTTGACTTCGCTAACATTACAGCATGTGTTGATTGTATTAAAGGAAAAACAACAAAAAACACAAAGAAAGGAGCCACAAGAAGTACAAACTTCTTGAAATAATACATACAGATATTTGTGGACCTTTTGATGTTCCAACTTTTGGAGGAGAGAAATATTTCATCACTTTTATCGATGATTTTTACGTTATTGCTATCTTTATCTGTTGCATGAAAAATCTCAGTCAGCGGATGATGTACAAGTGTTCATTACTGAAGTCGAAAGACAATTAGAAAGAAAAGTGAAAATCATTAGGTCAGATAGGGGTGGTGAATTCTACGGAAGGTATGATGAAACGAGACAACATCCTGGACCTTTTGCTAGACTTCTTCAAAAAGTTGGAATTGTTGCACAATACACAACGGCTGGATCTCCATGGCATAATGGTGTAGCTGAAAGGCGAAATCGTACATACATGGAAATGGTTAGATCCATGATGAGTCATGCAAATTTACCTATATCATTATGGATGGATGCATTACGAAAAGCTGTCTACATCTTAAATAGAGTTCCAAGTAAGGCCGTTCCAAAGACTCCTTTTGAACTTTGGAAAGGATGGAAACCTAGTTTAAGACATCTCCAAATTTGGGGTTGCCCGGCTGAAGCTAGAATGTGCAATTCAAATGAAAAGAAATTGGATTTTAAGACAGTCAGTGGTTACTTTATAGGTTACCTAGAAAAGTCTAAAGGATATATATTTTATTGTCCTAACCATGGTACAAGAATTGTTGAAACTGGCAATGCCAAATTTTATGAGAATGGAGAAATCAGTGGGAGTACAAAACAATAAGAAGTGGTCATTCATGAAATAAGGGTACCCATTATCTTACCCTCTATTTCGAAAGATATTGGGAATCATCCCATTGTTGAACCTGTTCACAATGAGGAAAATCCAATAAATGATCAATAACTCCATAATGAAATTATCACCAATCATAATGTTGATGAAGTACCACAGGAACTAGCACTAAGAAGATCTCAAAGACGATCAGCTATTCCTGATGATTATGTGCTTTATCTAATAGAATCTGAAGGAACTATGGACCCAATTTCTTATTCACAAGTCATTAAGGATGTTAATTCTATTAAATGGATTGATGCCATGAAAGAGGAACTGAAATCTATGGATAATAATCAAGTTTGGAAAATCGTTCAATTACCGCAAGGACATAAAGCAGTCGGTTGTAAGTGGGTCTTCAAGACCAAACGTGACTGCAATGGTAAAATTGAACGATGTAAAGCCAGACTTGTTTTCAAAGGTTTTAATCAGAAAGAAGGCATCGACTATAATGAAACTTTTTCTCTTGTTTCCAGGAAAGATTCTCTTAGAATTATCATGGCATTTGTAGCTCATTATGATCTCGAGTTACATCAAATGGATGTGAAAACAGCCTTTCTAAATGGAGATTTGGAAGAAGAAGTTTACATGTGTCAACCTAAAGGCTTCATTATTAAAGGACAGGAAGACAAGGTCTGCAAACTTAAGAAATCAATACTGAAACATGCTTCTAGACAATGGTATCTAAAGTTTCATGAAATCATTGCCGCTTTCAATTTCGTAGAAAACATAGTCGAATCTTGTATATACCTCAAGTTCAGTGGGAGCAAATTCATATTTTTGATTCTATATGTTGATGACATATTATTAGCTAGCAGCGACCTTGGTTTATTACGTGAAACTAAGGATTATCTCTCAACGAACTTTGAAATGAAAGATATGCGTGAGGCTTCCTATGTGATAGGAATAGAAATATTCCGTGATAGATCACAAGGAATTCTAGGATTGTCTCAAAAAGCATATATAGACAAAATTCTTGAGAGATTTGGCATGACGAATTGTTCCTCTAGTCCTGTCCCACTGCAGAAAGGAGACAAACTTGTTCTTGAGTAGTGCCCAAAGACTCCTATGGAATGAGAAGAAATGACCAAATATCCTTATGCATCTCTTATAGGTAGTTTGATGTATTCACAGGTCTGTACAAGACCTGAAATCAGTCATGCAGTTGGTATGCTGGGTAGATTTCAAAGTAACCCAGGAATCGCTCATTGGAAAGCTGCAAAGAAGGTACTGAGATACCTAAAGGGAACAAGGAATTACATGCTCACCTATAGAAAATCAAGTTACCTACAGGTAACTGGTTATTCTGATTCAGACCTTGTTGGATGTCCTGACACTAGGATCTGCACTCTTGTCTATGTGTACCTCTTATGTGGAGGTGCAATATCATGGAGAAGCCAGAAATCTGAGATGCTTTTCGGATCCACCATGATGGCTAAATACGTAGCATGTTATGAGGCTTCAATTCAGGGAACATGGCTGCGTAATTTTGTCTCACAATTTGGCACTTTAAGTTTTATCTCTAAGCCACTAACTGTCTACTGCGACAATGAAGCTGCAACATTTTTCTCCAAGCATGATAGGATAACCAAAGGTTATAAACACATGGACCTGAAATACCTACTACTGAAGCAAGATGTTAAACTTAAGAAAATTGTTGTTGAATCGATAAGTACAGATTTACAAGTGGTAGACATATTCATGAAAGGACTACCTCTAAAGACCTTTCAGAGACATACTGATAGCATGGGTCTTGTAGATAGTTTCTAATTATCTTCTTACTATGCCATTTATTTTGTACTTAGCTAGACATAACAATTATTGAGCTCTTAATAATTTAGACATCTTTTATTTCTGTTTTATAATGCGTACACATTTATATTTAGATAAATGATAACAGAAACAGTCTTTTTCTTTAAGACATTATGTGACCATTAAGTTATGCTCATCTACGGTCTAGTTATGAAAGTTGTCAATGTCATAGTACATGGAAGTAAGCATGTTGCAAAATAACATGTACACGTCATGACTTCCATTGACCACTAGATTAGCCAAGACACTTATGATAACTGACTAAAGAAAAGTTTAGCATATCATGCGCGCCTAATGACCTTAATACGAAAACATTAATGGATTTTACTATTGACCAAGTGGGAGACTGTAAGGAAATTTGACCGTTTTGTAAGGAAATTAATACGAAAACATTAATGGATTTTCCTTCCTTATTTTGTAAGGAAATTTGACCGTTTACTTCCTCAAACGTTTATTTCCTCATTTTATGGTCAATAGAATCTAAAGGGTTTTCCTATTAATATGCTAATCAATAAAACAGTTATAATCTAGAGCGTTAATTTCTCTCATCTTGATCTTGATGGACGATCAAGACTAAGTCTACAAATCTGGAAATTTGGTCCTCTCTCTACCTATAAATATTAACCTTTGCCCATCACAAAGAATATAGAAAAACACATAAAGAAAGATATAGGAAAAGAGAGAGAAACCATTTTCTTTATCCATTGAGACAGCTTTCGACAACAACCATTGCTGATTCATATACAAGATGTCTAGAGGTATGTTTTATTGATTCATTATATATGTGATAATCATGTAATTATATATCTTAGGGTTGTTGGATCATAGGTTTTGATTGATGATAAGAAACAACAGTTCACGAATCTACGACTACGATAACATCCAGACTCATCGGCTCAATATATAGTTTGTACAGTTATATATATATATATATACATATTAACAAGGGCCATCAAATATGCATATAGAGTCTAGTTTAGTGCTTTGTTAAAATCTTTCCTCAAGAATCATCATTCACATTCAAATAAACTTGCATGCATATTTTAGTCAAAATCAAGTTTTCAAAAAATGTATAGAGCAAGGCTTGAAACCGGCTCACTAGGTTAGAAGGCAAGTGCTCTAACCAAATGAGCTGTGGTGATTTTTGATTATCAACAGAATTCAGTCGACTGAACAAAACCGACAAGTCGATTGAATATCTATAAAACAGCCTACTGTACACAGATATGCACGTTTTTTACTATCTTTGAATATTCAGTCGACTGACCGTTTTTCCCCGGTCGACTGAATTCTGCAAAAGTCATTTTTTGTGAAAAGACACTTCTTTTCGCCAAGAGTCACGTTCTAATATGAAGAGGTATGGATGCTTCTGTTGATCAGAACTCTTCATGAACGGTTGTATCTCTTTAACTATTATACAAAAACACACAAAATCCACTTCACAAATAACCAATTTACTGATTAAATTCTGATCTTACTTTCTACTATCTCTGTTTTCTAAAAAGCAATCACAACTTTCATATATTGCTTGAATCTCTGAAACAATTAACTTATTCCTTGATTCAAAGCAATATTTTCCTTTCTAAATCTTTATACACACATATATACTTGAGGAAAGATTATAGGAAGGTTGTATTATCAAAGACATATCGGTGTTATTACGAACACATAGTGTCAAAGCAATTCTACTGAAACTGTTGAAGTCCTGTTCGGTTGTTCAGGTGGGTAAAGTCCACTTTCGGCTGTTAGAGGCGGAAAAATCCTGTTCGGTTGTTCAGGTGTTGTATACCTATTCCTCCGGGTTAAGAGAGGGTTATGGTGAGAAATTCCAAAGGGAAGTCTGGGACTGAACGTAGAACGAGAAGTTCGAACCAGTATAAATGTAATATCCCGGAATTTATGGCAATAAAAATTTAATAATCTGTGTTTAAATTTAAATTAATTTGATAATTTTTGTAGATAAATTTGAATTGACTCAATAATCTTCTTTAATAAATATTTAATTAGTGAATTTATTTTTAATAAACTAATAAATCTATCTTCTATTTAATAATGTATATATATTTATATATATTTTAAATAGATAAGTTGTTAAATTAGTATAGCATAATTTTAATATTTTGAAATTGGGAATTGTGATTTATTTTTGATTTAATCTTTTCAAAAATATTTAATAAAATAAATAAATGATTTTAAATAGGTAAGATAAATGTTTTATTGGTTTAAAATATTTTGACTTAAGATGAATATTTAAAATAACGTTCTAAAATGTTTGTTTTATTCTTTTTTAAATATTGATTTATAAAATATGATTTGTTAATTTAGTATGAAATTTAAAATACAATTTAAAATATGAATCATGTATCCATTTAAATTACAAGTAAGTTATAATATTTTTATAAATTTATTTAAAATGATTTAAATTATTATTTTAAAATAATTGATTTGTGTATTGTTTTTATTTATAATAAAACTTTGCTTTATTCTTTAGAAATTATTTTTATACATAACTAAGTTAAGAAACTAATTAATTAAATTTAAAGATTCATTAACTTTAATTTAAAAATAACAAATCATTTATAAAGACATGTGTAAGTAATTTAAGACATGAATTAACATGTGTTAAGTATTTAAGCAAGGTAATTTACAAGTGTTAACATTTTAGCCATGTGTCAAAATTTTAGTTTTAATTTTTCTTTAATTTTAATTTAAATCAAAATATTGTTATTTAAACTTGCATGCTTTCTTTTCCCCTTTCTTTTCTCATTTTTCATTTCATAAACTAAGAGAAAATTTCCAACTAAAAACCTATAATCAAAACTCTTCATTCATCAAATCTGAAAATCATATTCAATTTCCTGTAAAATCAATTGCATTCCTCAAATCTGCAAAATCTCATCTCCTCAAACCTGCAAAATCAATATACAGCAAGCATCTGCATTTCAATAAAAAACCTGGGTAATTAGAATCTAGAGAAATTTACCTACATGCAACCATGAAGCAAGCAAAGCCTGCATTCATGAATTTTTCAAATCTGAAAGCATTTTTAAAACAATTTTAAAAGCATCAAACAACTGAAGCTCAAGTTTAAAGGCATTCAAACATTTGCATAGGAAGTTCAAGCAGGATTTAAAAAGAAAATTTGGAAGCTTTCAAAAATAGAGCTCTGTCTGCATTTTAATTCAGGTGAGTAACTCCAAATTTAAAAATAAATTAAGTAGGAATTGCATGCTAGTTTATCTGACAAGTTTAATTATGTATATGCCTTTGAAATTTCCTGTGTATATATGGTTGTGGGGCATGTTTGATTACCCATGGTTCTGATGTTACAGTTTAAGTTCAAGTTGATAAATAGTTCTTTTCCTTGGTCTGGTTGCTATTATGATTTAGCATTTAAATGGAATTTGTTTATAACATGATAAAATAAATTTTCAAATTTTATATAAGTTGAATAATTTTTGTGTTGTCTGGAAACATAAACAACACAGCTAAATTTGGTTAAAGTGGAAAATTTAAATATCACAAAGCAATGTTTCAGGGTTAGGAATCAAAAGTACTTCCAAATTTATGATTTTTAAAAGAAGAATTTCAAATTTTAATACCATATACAGAGAGAAGTTTAAACATTTCTGTATTTTATAAAGTGGGTGAGCTCTGTTGATTTTGATGATCGTTTGGGTTGAAATTTCTTTTAGTGATAGTGTAATGATCAGTGATATTGGGAAAAACTTTAGATTAGGTGGAATTTTTTTTTGTTGTTGTGATTTAGGTTTTAAGGTTTTAAACCCTAGTATTAATATGGTTTCAAAAAGTGAACTTTTCTGCTAAAATACTTGATGAGTGTTTTGGGGTTTTAGTGATTGGAGGTTGATGGATTGACGAAGTCGTCACCGAAATTTGAATGGCGATGGTGGTCGGAGGCACGTGGGAATGGTGTTGACAGGTTTCGATGAGTATACTGTGTCTGATGTTCCAGGTTTTGATTTTAAACTCGAATTCGAGTTCGAGTTGAATTCTGAAGGATCTGATGTTTGAAGGGAGTTGTGGGGTTGTTGGCCGATGGGAGAAGGCCGTTGATGGTGACCAGTGATGGCCGGAGTTGATGAATGGGTGCACAGTGAGGTGGTGTGCATGTTGTGATGATTATTGGGTTACAAGGTTTGGACCTCGTGATGATCTCGGGAAAATCGAGTTATAACTCGAAGTAGGTGTTGAATCGACTCGGAGTAAATTGTGGAATTGCTCGAATTACCTGTGTTTCAGGTTTTGATGAATAAATAGAAAAACTGTTTACAGTTTTTAAAGTAGAAGTAAAAAGTTTTTAAAATGTAAACTTAAAATCTGAACTAAGTTTAAGATTTAAAATGAATTTTGATATAAATTCAATTAGTTTAATTTTGGGTTTTTGAAATAAATTGAACTTTTAAACTCTAGTTTGATTTCAAAACAGAAACTGTTTTCTGTTTTTTTTCAATTTTAAAGTAAAGTTTGAAATTGTAAGTTGAAGTTCAAACTGGAATTTTTAAACCTGAAATTTAAATATGAAATCAATAGTTTAATTCTTGGATTTTGAAATATTTTGAGTTCAGAAATTTAAGATGTTTTAAACCAAAACAGAAAACTATTTTTCTGTTTTTAAATTTAAAAGTAAAATTTTAAAAGGAAATTAAAAATTTAAAACTAGTTTAAAACCTGAAAACTGAAATATGAAATTCAGGAAGATGAATCTGAGTTTAAATTTATTTTAAACCTGGGAATTTAATTTTAGATTTTTAAACTTTTAAAGTATAAAGGAACATTGGTTTTGAATTTAAACTATAAGTTTTAAATTTATGAAATAAAATTTAAAATAAGTTTAAATCCAGTTTTAAAACCTAGAATTTGATTTTAATGTCAGCTTTTAAAATAAAATAAGTTTTTAAATTTAAATTTGTTTAGCTATTTTAGAAAAGTTTAAATAATTTGAATTTAAAAATGAAGATGGAAATGTAAGTAAAGCTTTAAAAGTTTTAAGATTAAATTGGAATAAAGATTTAACTATATTTCAGTTTGGAATTCAAAAAGAAATTTTTTAAATTGAATTTGTTTAAAATGAATTTGTTTTATAATCTTTTAAACCTTTATTTTATAAAAGGTATGTTTTGAACTTGTGAGATAAGAAGATTTAAATTTTGTTTAAAAACTTGTTTAAATAAATTGTTTTCATTTTAAAATCTTAAAATTTTAAAATGAAATTTAAAGTGAAGTTTAAAATAAATTTGGAAACAATTTGTTTTAAAAATACTTTATATAAGAAGAAAATTTTCTTAAATTAGAATTTAAGAAATTGGATTCACTTAAAAACTAAGTTAATTTAAATGGAATATTAATTAATTAATTAATTAATAATATGGATGATTAATTAAGTAATTAATAAAAAAAAATAGTTAATTAACTAGACTTGAAGTTAATTAATTAAGGTTAATTAATCTATAATTAAGGATTGTTAATTAAATTCTAATTAATGATTAAGATTTATTAATTAATAATCAATGATTTATTAAGATTTTAATTAACACTTAATTAATTAATAATTAGTGATTTACTAATTGTAATTAAATACTAAATAATGGATAATTAATAATGATTTTTATAAGTTAATTTTTAATTAAGTAATTAGGAAATGTTAATGATGGTCATTAACTTAAGATTATTTAAACAGTTAATTAATGTGATTAATTTTTAATAATTAATTAGATTAATTAATTAATAATAATCAATTGTTTAAGTTTAATTACTTAATGAAAGTAATTAATGAATTAATTACTTAGTATAATTGATTTGATGAATGTGATTAGTTTAGATTAATTAAGTTTAATTAATTTAAACATTTGTGGATTGATGAATAATTACTTTATGTAATTTATAGGTTTGTAATTACTTAGGGAAGTAATTAATTAATAATTAATGGATGTAATTAAAGATATTAATTATGGAAGTAATTTAAATTACTTTGAAATTAATCAAGTGATTAATGAAGATAATTAATTAAGAGTGATTAATTTAAGGGATGAGTAATTAAAGTATTTAATTACCGATGGTTATTAATCAAGGGTGATTAACATATATGTGGTTTAATTGCAGATTAATTACTTAATGTAATTAATTTATATTGAGAGATTAATTAAATTGTAATTAGGATTAATTAATTAATCGATGATTTGATTAATTAAGGAATAATTAATAATGAATAAATAATTTATATAATTAGCTTAGTAAATTAATTGATTAAGTAATTACAAGTTAATTATTGTAAATTGTTAAGAATAATTAACTTGTGTAATTAATTTAAAAGCGAATTACTTATTGTAATTAGGGAATTATTAATCAGTAATGATTAATTGGAATGATTAATGTGATGGTGTTTTATTTAATTGATTTGTAATCAATTAATGGTTAAGATAAGCAGGATTTTAATGATAAAGTAATTAATTTAATTCATTTTAAATTAATCAAGGATAAGGTAATTAATTTAATTCATTTTAAATGAATTATAGAAAGTATGATCATTAGATCATTTCTTATGTATGAATGATTGATATTAGTTGCCATGTATGGGTTGTAATCTCAGTTATGGGATGAGTAATGTTATATGACATGGATGCATTGGTTGCTTTTGGATGATAATATGGATTATCTGATTTTGATATGAATTATCTGTTGGTAATGATAGGGTTGATTATCTATTGTGTTGTGAATTATCTATCTGTGTGTATATAGATAATGAATTGAAATTGTTTTAAACTCTAAAACAACTTGGCCTTAAAAGACACGTTTTGGATTTCGATGAGGTCGGATCGGGTTTCCATATTTGGATATCCGAAAACCACATCGATCCAAATTAACGTTAGGTCGTGAGTCTAGAGTGAAGATGAAGATTCAGAGTGCAAGGGTTATCGTCGTTAACTCTGAGGGTGATTCAAAAACGAGTGTAACGAGATAATGCCTTCGGTTTCGTTCGAACCTGGAATGAACTTGTATGGATTGAATGCTTTCATAACATCGTCAGGTGGACGATGAGCATTCATAGTGATATGTCCTATAAAGGTAATCGTAGCCTCAAGCCTCATCAACCGGGAATGGCTAAAATAGGGGAGGTGCAGCAAGGCTTCGTGGTAAGCCCCCACTTGAGAGCGAGATTTACCCCTGTCTAAATGTCCCTTTATTTCGGCTTAGTGGTGCGGTTGCTGATCACAACTACGGGGTGGTCTTGTTCGGAACTGTTCAATAAGGAATGGTTCCGGCTTTGTGTTGCAGGGGAGTGGGCGTACTCCACGTACGGTGATCTAGGCCACGTACTGTGACGGGCGATACCCCAGTAGCCCAGCCATTGATGGAATCCAAAATCTAATAAGTGCCAACGGTTTTGATTGTATTACCCACTTTTGTGGCTAGTAGCTGGAATTTAATGAATGTAGCAATTTCGGCTATTTCTTATTTACTTGAAAACCCTAGACCTATTATACTATCACTGGATTTCCTATCAAATGTTTTGGTTAGCGTAAGGTAAAAACTTTTCCATGTTTATGTGTGGGAAGACTTACATGATACCTTTTCTTTTCAAAGGTTTTTCAAAGTTAAGCAACTTTAACATGTTACTCACACCAGACCCATGTCTGACCCAGAGTTATTTCTGTTTTTCTTTAACTTTTGGGTACTCAAATTTTTACAAGTGGCCAAGGGATTCAGGTTAGGCTTCAGGTTAGCTTTGACGAATTGTGGAGGAGCAGAAGGCTTCTGCGTATAGTTATATAGTTTTCCGCTGTGTTGGTATCTCTGAGTGTTTGTCTATAATGTATTGAGTTGTAATAACTAGACAGGTGTTTATAATTGTCTAGTATGTGTTGTATTGTCTGTGTAACTCTGATAATTGATGTATACTATGTAATACTTATGTTATTAATATAATTTATCCGTTCCACTGTTGAGAATCCAGTGTTGTTATTCTTTCTCTTCTTTCTTTTCTCTTTTCTATCCCTTTCTTTCTTAAGGACGATACGACTTTTTGTGACGAAAAAGTCGGGTCGTCTCAGTTGGTATCAGAGCGTTAGGTTGAGTGAATACCTAGGCTCTGTAGTGGGGTCTATCTTGAGAGAGCGTATTTGTATTTATATATATATATATATATAATTGTTTCTACCTTTTTGTTGGGTTACCTGTTCGGGTTTTTCCAATATAAGTTATAAAGGTAGATAAGGTAGTGGTGTGTGTAACACAACTACCGATGGTTGGAGTTTGAATGAATGAGATTGGAAATGTATTTGTCGAGACTGTAGACCTAATGCTGTCTCGAGTGAGTTTTGCTATGGTAAAGGACTTCATCAATCTCTGAAGGAAACCTTCTAAAGATTCGGAGTTCATCTTTGAAGTACAGAGTTGAGTTTGGATCCTTTGGTTGGGCAGAAGCAAGTGAGTGATGGTATCTTGATATCTCAGGAAGTAGTGGCTGCGTGATGAGATGCAGTGCAGCTCGTAGTGTTCTGAATTGGCAGGAAGTCTTCTGGCTGAGTAGTTTTTCTGAAGTGGAGTTCAGAAGCAGCAGAGTGAATTCTTTTCTTTGGTGAATTGGCTAAGCCAGCATAAGCTGTTCTGTCTGTTTGGTTGAGAGAGAGCAGTTTCTTTGTATTTAGGCTTAGTTGATCGCAAAAGTGACTTGCGATAGTATTCTTTTGAGCTTATGGAGATTGTCCAGATGTCTTCTAGGAAGGTAGAGTTTGTTCGCATCTGAAGATCGAGTTTTCTTTCCAGGAGTGGAACCGGTGGTTCAGTTAGTAGATGGATGGTTCCTTGAGATAGAATCTGGTGAAGTAACTCAGGTTTCGGAGGAACATCTGAGTTTTCTTTATGGATATGTGGAACCATATTTCTGTGCTGGGTTGTCTAGTCTGTACTTGTGCTCTTCGTCAGCATTTTCTTCTGCTTTGAATCAGAGTTGTGCAGCGGAAGCAGTTTGGAGTATTTCTGTTTTCTTTTCCCGGACAAGGAGAAGTTTGTGCTATCTTCTGTTGTTGAGGAGTTAAGTGTGTGTTCCTGTTTTTGGATTGATCTTGAGGAGATCATTGGATTGTTTTAATCCAGTTTGTTTCTAGAGGCATCAGCGTAGAGTTGAGCTGATCAGGAAGGATGTTGGTGGTCCACTATCGTCCGAAGAGTATTTATGGATAAAAGGCAGAGAAATTTGGGTTCTGGAGTCGGAGATTTGTTTTGGTTGGATAAGTGTTTGGTTTTCTAGAGTTAAATTGCCAGTTTGGATAATTGGGATTCAGAGTGTTTCACGTATCTCTAAGGGAGTACGTGTTTGATATTTCTGGTTGTAGAACCAGCAGTTCGGAATGGAATGGTTGATGAGTCAGACTCGTCTTTAGTCTGATATTCTGTTTAGAGTCATTGTTAGGAGCTCTATAGCTTAGTAGTTTTTGATTGTTTGGATTCTATAGAGCGAGTATCCCGATATATATATATATATATATATATATATATATATATATATATATATATATATATATAAACTCGTGAAAGTTCTATCCAAAATTCTTTTGGATAGTTAGATTTGTTCTGATTGTGTGAATTGGTTGCTTTGGTTATCAGCATATGATTAACATATGCTGTATTTTAAAATAAAATCTGTAAATAGATTATTAAATTACCTTTGTTTTAAATTTCGGGGACGAAATTCTTTTAAGGGGGAAGGATTGTAATATCTCGGAATTTATGGCAATATAAATTTAATAATCTGTGTTTAAATTTAAATTAATTTGATAATTTTTGTAGATAAATTTGAATTGATTCAATAATCTTCTTTAATAAATATTTAATTAGTGAATTTATTTTTAATAAACTAATAAATCTGTTTTCTATTTAATAATGTATATATATTTATATATATTTTAAATAGATAAGTTGTTAAATTAGTATAACATAATTTTAATATTTTGAAATTGGGAATTGTGATTTATTTTTGATTCAAGCTTTTCAAAAATATTTAATAAAATAACTAAATGATTTTAAATAGGTAAGATAAATGTTTTATTGGTTTAAAATATTTTGACTTAAGATGAATATTTAAAATAAGGTTCTAAAATGTTTATTTTATTCTTTTTAAAATATTGATTTATAAAATGTGATTTGTTAATTTAATATGAAATTTAAAATACAATTTAAAATATGAATCATGTATCCATTTAAATAACAAATAAGTTATAATCTTTTTATAAATTTATTTAAAATGATTTTGTAACGTACTAAATTTTTCGTTGCCGAAAAACCGAATAGTTAGGGTTTTAAGAAGAATTTAAGAAAAGAAAAAGAAAGAAGAAGAGGGAAAAGATAGAAAATGGAGAGAAGAGAAAATAGAAAATATAGAGGGAAAAGAAAAATAGAAAATAGAACAGAAAGAAAATAGAACGATAGAACATTTTAAAATAGAAGAAAAAGAGAATAGAGGAAAAAGAAAAACAGAACGGAACAGAACACAACAGAACAACATCAAAATCTCACAATTCGCAGCGGAACAACATATAATAATAAATGAATAATCTTTAAACAAAGAACTATATCAGTTATTACATTACATCACATTTCATTACATCATATCATCAGAGTGTACAACAACAAACAGTGCAGCGGAAAAGAAATACTATATACTAGTAATACGCCATGCCATCCAGCTTGCCTCCAGCAACTCCAGAAAATCCAGAATATCCTGATAAACCTAACTCTTAACTGCCCGTGTGGAAATTGGTGGGCACCCAGAGTTTAGGAAGGAAAACAATAAACTCCAAGTCAGTCATGAGACTGGTGTGAGAACTCAAAACAGTTTATTTATCTTTAAAATCAAAATAGAGGAATATTTTTAAAGTCAATTCGCAATGCTTTTAAAAATGAGACTACCATAAGGCCTCCCGCACACACACACATGCAAACGCAGAATCGGAGGAGATTTCTCCTTATGATAGTCAAAGATGCTTGATACGCATTAAAAAGAACATTTGATATTATTACTAGTGCATAGTGTAGAGAAAATTCATTTCGAAAGTAGAATATAAATCTTAGCCAGCATAGACATTTCGAACTATGCCTACTATAGCTAACTATGTTCAATAGCAGGTTACCGCCACATTCCATAGCAGGTTATACAACTAAAACCGTACAAGTCTCGTATTGTTTCTTTGGATTTCCAACGAATGATCAGGCCAAGGAACTTCCCATTGCCACATGAGAATGCCTCTGGATGGACATCCCCGAGAACCAAACCGGATCTCTACCAACACAAGGCCGGGTTACCCCTAACTGAGTAACAACTGACCGAATATGCCATCCCCCGGTCCTTTGGGACCTTTTCACCGAGCGCTCGTAATCAATTCACACAATCATAACAAAGTGTTTTCAACATGAGTAAGCATCTGGGCTCCATACCATGATACCACCCTTTTCCAGAAGGAAATGCACATATCCTAAAGGGCGCTACCCCTCATAACCTTGCTGCTTCTTTCCTGTTTTGACCATTCACGGGGTGTGAGGCTCGACGAAGTCACGTCCACAAAAACATACTTTATACAAAAGCCATGCTTTGGGTCAACAAATGATCATAGAGATGATCACAAAGATAGACGATCAAATAAACGATCCTATCACAAATAATCAACACAATGATCATTTCAGCAACACTCAGCATGTCACATTACCAAATTGGGAATATATCGCTGATAACATTCAACTACATAACCTCTGAGCTCGTACGTCTCAGAGAAGGGTGTTAAGCTAAAAGAATAAATTCTCCGCCACCAACAGAAATATATTTGAATGAAATCGGCTTTATATCTCAATTTGTAATGTCAGACATACAATCCATACAAGTCTGTTCCGGGCTCGAACAAAACCGAAGGCACTTACAAAGAAGTCCTTGCAATCCGGATATTCACAATCCTGATCGGATTCACCATCACATATGGAGAACTCTATACTGGAGCAACTCGGTGCAGAGTCAATTGATAGGTCATCCTATCGCTCTCGCAAATATCCGGTCTTCAACACCGATCTTCAAATGCAATTCACAACGACGTATCACATATTCGGAATGGGTTATACGACCCCTTGGTCCTTTCCCGGTTAACCCGAATAGTGAGCGCTTATTCAAAAATAAGTGTAGCATTCACATTCAAACAAATCACATCAATTACCCATTCAAAGGGAAATATTGATAGTCGGTTATTGAACTATCAATGGATATGCACACATTGCCAGTTTCCAAATAATTTTCCAAATTATTTATTTTCCAAAATATCTTCACTAGATATATAATTTCAATACTTCAAAAATAAATCAATATTTATTTTTAAACAAATTCTCCTTTTCATTCATAAATTCCATAGTGAATTTATAATCCAAAATACCTATGAATGTATGGTTTCAATTATTCATTTCAATATTCCTTTTCAATTTATCTTCAAAAAGATAAATTCTCAAAATATTCGCTTTATATTGGAAAACATTTCCATACTTATTTATTCATAAGTAATTCACAAATTTTATTTATTTTCAACACTTGGAAAATATTCAATATACTTAAATCGAAATTAAGTACATATTTCATTCTTTAAGGAAATCATTCCCTTAAACATATTTATTTGGGCCAAAACGAATGTTGCGTAAAACATCGTTACGACAACCCAAAATCACTAGTATAGGGATTCGAAATTAAAATAGATATATAAATCCCAATACTATACAAAACATTTCCTTTCGGAAATCATTTACTATAACAACAGTGTTATAGTCCACCACTTCCTTTTATTTCTCGAAAACGTCTATTTCAACAATAGATGTTGAAATCTATGGTTTCGAATCTCAACACATTTTAAAACATCGTTAGATCGTTTTAATTTAGTTCTAAATATCACATTCTAAACAATCTCTTTAACATACTATTCACTATTCAAAAACGTGAATATACTATGTTTACTAATTTCATCAATTCTATTCTTTTTAATTTAAAGGATTATTCACTATTCAAAAATGTGAATATAACTCCATAAATAAATTATAACAATTTACTTATCAAAATAAGTTGTTTGCGAATTTATAAAACAACGTTTATAAATTCCATTTCTATTTATTTTATAATAACTTCTTTTTATACATCCTTTATTTACATATTCAATTTCATATCTCAATTATAAACCAAAAGTTCATATTATAAGTCAAATACTTATAATTTATTTGTTTACACAAACGTTCTTTTAAACTTCCCAATTTATAAATCTTATAGCTTATAAGATTGTTTATTTATCCAAAATTCATTCTTTCAATAACTTTATAAATTTTATAAACCTACTGTTTATAAAATTCCATTTATAACTTCACTGTTTAAAATTCTATAAATTCCATTTAATTATGAAATTCATCTTCACTTCATTCAAACACTTATAAAACTCGTTTTATAATGTCCATATTTCAATTTATAAATATCCATTTATAAATTTCTTAATATAAATCAATTTATATTATTCTTTTAAAACGTCTTTAAACTCCTTTAAAACTTCATCATTCTCTTGATTTATAAAATAATTAAATTTTATAAATCCTATATTTAAACTTTCAATAATAAATTCAGAAATCCCGATTTAAACTATTTTATAAAGTCATTAACCCCTATTTCTCAAAAATCAGCTTTTAACTATATTCACAAAAACCATGATTTTATAACTTTGAAAATTATAACGTTTATTTATTTAACATGGATCAATTCCAAAAATATAGTATATTTTCAAAAATCACTTTTAAAATCATTTTAAAATCCCAAAATTTGGTCCAATGATGCTACACACCAAATAGTCAATCACGACTACAACGACATCATATATCGTATATGATAATCCATCAAATATCAAAATATCTGAATTCAAATAAAAACTGTTGAGGAATCCAGTTGGATCCCTCCAACCTGTTTTCCTGCATCCACAAACATTAGCACAATACCAATTTCGCTCCAGTACGAAATTATCGCGGTATATGGGATTTAATAATATTATCCGCTTAATAGACGGTGTAATAGGGTCTCATCCGCTAAACAAAAAAAATGCGGGAAATCAATAACTCCAATATATACATATGCCAATATATATATTGCTATTATATATAATACCAATTTCACTGTTTATGAAATATTCGCGGTATATGTTTTTAATAAATAACATCCGCTTACTAACGGCGTATAATGTCTATTTTAACAATCAATAGATATTAATCAACATTCAAACATGCATTCAAATATTTTAAATCTAACTATTTAAAATAAAATCGAAACTGATTCGATTGAGTGAGAAGTTCTCACCTTGATTTTAAATTCCGTTTTAGCGATTTATTTCGAATAAAATTAAACGGACGTTTAATTTTACCCAAAATTCTCACTAACTCCAAACGAATCCAAATCAGTTGCATCGCGTAGTGCTCGTCCATACGATTCCAACGCAACTGGTTTCGCGCGTTTTCGACCTCGTATGAAAAAGTTATTGATTTTTGAAGTTTACACAAATTTTAATATAATAATTACAACATTAACTTAAATTTCTTTTACATACCCCCATCATCACCCTTCATTCCCAATCCTACGGCTCTCCCCCCTTCTTCCTAACACACGCAACAACTCCAGTAACTCACGCAAGCTCAAACCCATGAGCATAGAATTAGGGTTCGACTTTGCTCCTCGATCACCCGATTAAAACTCGATCAGCGACTTGCAATATGAAGCTCATCTCCTCCCCTATGTTCGGCCATAAGCATGAGAAGCTCGGCCCCTTGATTCCCCTTGGAACGCGTGCGCAAGCTATGACCGACGGCCCCCCTTAGCTCCCCCTCCGATGCTCCAAAACCCATCAAATCCGTATAGATTTCAAGATCTCATCTTGCTCTATAATGTTGTAGTTAACAACTTTGGCTAAAACTTCACGGATTGGAAGAGATTAAGGAAAGAAAATCGAAAAATTCTGGCCATTCATGCTTGAACTGGCGGCTAGGGTTTTAGGTTTAGGTTTAGTTTTTTTTTTTTAGAGATAGAGGGGGGTGTTGGTCTATTTATATAAGAACGAACGAACACTATTCATCCGAAAATTCCGAACTCCGATTCACGCGTCGTAACCAGCGTTTCTAGGGTTTACCCCGCGTTCCGGACACAATGGAACAGGTTTCGAAAGCTAATTCGGACATCTGTGCGAGTTATGACTATAAACGTTCGATTTAAATTAAACCGATTTAAACGATTTTCTAGGCGTTTTAATTTGTACCGGACAAACGGTAAATCCAATTGACACGACTTACAATAATATCACATTACGGATCCGATGAAACTGGTTTCGTCGAAATCCGAGACTTTTTGAAAAATGGCTATTTTAACTCGCCAAATTAAAATAAAAAAATAATTCGATGCGTTTCGAGCTGCCACGATCAAAGGGTAACTCCGATTGACACGAAATTTGAAATCCGGTAATAACTAACTATTACGGATCCAATGGAACTGGTATCGTTCAATTCTGAGACTGTTCAAAAATTGACTATTTTCACTAGTCGATTTTAATATTAAAATATTCAATTTTCACAAATTAACTTTTAATTCGATTTTAAAAGTTCTAAAATATCGTTCTAACTTCAACATGATAAAATAAAATTTTACAAATCATTTTCAATCATATTTAACTCAATTTTCAATTATTTCCATAATTTAACATATTAAATTATCGATTTAAATTATTCAATTAAATCCAATAATTCAAATTAAATTTATTTGACTTATAAATTTACTTATTAATATTTAAAATTAATTAAATATTCAAATTTTAATGAATTAAAAATCCTGGGTCGTTACAATCTTCCCCCCTTAAAAGAATTTCGTCCTCGAAATTAACAAGTAAGAAAAGTTATAGAATTTATTAATTTTCCAAAATTCATAGTTAAATATCTTACAATACTTTACTAAGTTTCAAATCATACTTAGTTACCTTTTTCAAAAACAACTACTACTGTTTAACTTTCAATTCCAAATCAAAGTTAAAGTTTTCAAAATTTTCCAATTTTCTCAAAAAAAATTCTAACGCCTTAAATTTCCGGAAAAATTCGCCATAGTCTCCTTTGCGCGGCTCGATCCGAAAAAAAAAATGACAGTATATATATCACAAATATACATCTCATCAAGTAATGAGGCATCCCACAGGGAAAAATTTGTAAAAGTACGGTATGTAATCCGAGATATGTACCTTATATTTTATTAGCAAGCATATACGGCTAATATAGCGCGAAAGCGAGCTCCAAATGCGAAGCAAACGCGATCCGCACCTACTAATCACTCAACAAACAACATGAGAACCATGCATATAGATAATAGTATCGATATACAACATATAGCAACATAACTACTACATATGTCAACATAGCAAATGCAACCAACAACAAATGCAAACATCAACCAACTATCATCCATAACCAAATCAATATTCATTTATATTCTCATTAATATTCAATGAATTGGTTTTCAATTTAAATCACATTTGATTCATTAACAGTGGATGTTTTCTAACATTCATTTTTCAATTAGTTTATATTCACTAATTCATATTCAAGTTGGTTCACTTTCAAATCAAATTCACTTCTATTCAAAATTTACTTAACTTCAAATTGGATTTCAATTACTTTAGCTTTCAATTTCATTAACACTTAATGAATTATATACAATCAATCAACTAACAACCAATGTTTATTTAACATAACTAAATTATTAGTTTTACATTCAATTTGGTTTAACATTAAATTGATTTCCATTCCAATTTATTCAACTTTCTAATAACATTAGACTTTTAATGAATTAACACTTACATTCATTATTCCATATCAATTTAATTCACATTCAATTGATTAATATTCAATCCATTCATTCAATCCAATTTCTAAAGTTGAATTTCATTTCATATAACTCAAGTTCACATTTATCACTTAACTTTATTAATTTATTTTGATACTAATATCAACTTCATTCAACAACTCTTAAGTTATATTTCATTTCATAAACATCACTTGTTTTACATAACTTAAATTCATTTTTATTACAACTCATATTCATAAATATATTCATATAATTTCACTTCTTATATATATAAGTTTATTTCACAATTGTAAATCACTTTAATTATAATTCAATTCTTATAATTCATTTGCTTATACAATTATTCTTTAATTTAAATTATTCAAACAACTTATTCAACAACCAAACAATCAACTTATATACACTTTAATAATTCTGAAAAATTATTCCTTTATATATAAAAATATAATCAAGGCAAAATTATTTCATTTACCCAATTTTAAAACAATATTGTGTCGAATTGTTCTGTACAAGTGTTTAGAGATCCCTATCAACAACGTTAATTACTCGTATTAACCAGAATCTATATACCACTCAACAAACCAATCATCACAATATAAAACAATTTTATATTCACTAACAAATACGCTCTCGTATCTATTATTACACTCAAACTCAATCTAGAGTACTACTGACTCTATCTCTAATGAGTAATACCCAACAGAACCATGGTTGTCGCTTAACCATATGCTCCGATACCAAATGTAACGTACTGAATTTTTCGTTGCCGAAAAACCAAATAGTTAGGGTTTTAAGAAGAATTTAAGAAAAGAAAAAGAAAGAAGAAGAGGGAAAAGATAGAAAATGGAGAGAAGAGAAAATAGAAAATATATAGGGAAAAGAAAAATAGAAAATAGAACAGAAAGAAAATAGAACGATAGAACATTTTAAAATAGAAGAAAAAGAGAATAGAGGAAAAAGAAAAACAGAACGGAATAGAACACAACAGAACAACATCAGAATCTCACAATTCGCAGCGGAACAACATATAATAATAAATGAATAATCTTTAAACAAAGAACTATATCAGTTATTACATTACATCACATTTCATTACATCATATCATCAGAGTGTACAACAACAAACAGTGCAGCGGAAAAGAAATACTATATACTAGTAATACGCCATGCCATCCAGCTTGCCTCCAGCAACTCCAGAAAATCCAGAATATCCTGATAAACCTAACTCTTAACTGCCCGTGTGGAAATTGGTGGGCATCCAGAGTTTAGGAAGGAAAACAATAAACTCCAAGTCAGTCATGAGACTGGTGTGAGAACTCAAAACAGTTTATTTATCTTTAAAATCAAAATAGAGGAATATTTTTAAAGTCAATTCGCAATGCTTTTAAAAATGAGACTACCATAAGGCCTCCCGCACACACACACATGCAAACGCAGAATCGGAGGAGATTTCTCCTTATGATAGTCAAAGATGCTTGATACGCATTAAAAAGAACATTTGATATTATTACTAGTGCATAGTGTAGAGAAAATTCATTTCGAAAGTAGAATATAAATCTTAGCCAGCATAGACATTTCGAACTATGCCTACTATAGCTAACTATGTTCAATAGCAGGTTACCGCCACATTCCATAGCAGGTTATACAACTAAAACCGTACAAGTCTCGTATTGTTTCTTTGGATTTCCAACGAATGATCAGGCCAAGGAACTTCCCATTGCCACATGAGAATGCCTCTGGATGGACATCCCCGAGAACCAAACCGGATCTCTACCAACACAAGGCCGGGTTACCCCTAACTGAGTAACAACTGACCGAATATGCCATCCCCCGGTCCTTTGGGACCTTTTCACCGAGCGCTCGTAATCAATTCACACAATCATAACAAAGTGTTTTCAACATGAGTAAGCATCTGGGCTCCATACCATGATACCACCCTTTTCCAGAAGGAAATGCACATATCCTAAAGGGCGCTACCCCTCATAACCTTGCTGCTTCTTTCCTGTTTTGACCATTCACGGGGTGTGAGGCTCGACGAAGTCACGTCCACAAAAACATACTTTATACAAAAGCCATGCTTTGGGTCAACAAATGATCATAGAGATGATCACAAAGATAGACGATCAAATAAACGATCCTATCACAAATAATCAACACAATGATCATTTCAGCAACACTCAGCATGTCACATTACCAAATTGGGAATATATCGCTGATAACATTCAACTACATAACCTCTGAGCTCGTACGTCTCAGAGAAGGGTGTTAAGCTAAAAGAATAAATTCTCCGCCACCAACAGAAATATATTTGAATGAAATCGGCTTTATATCTCAATTTGTAATGTCAGACATACAATCCATACAAGTCTGTTCCGGGCTCGAACAAAACCGAAGGCACTTACAAAGAAGTCCTTGCAATCCGGATATTCACAATCCTGATCGGATTCACCATCACATATGGAGAACTCTATACCGGAGCAACTCGGTGCAGAGTCAATCGACAGGTCATCCTATCGCTCTCGCAAATATCCGGTCTTCAACACCGATCTTCAAATGCAATTCACAACGACGTATCACATATTCGGAATGGGTTATACGACCCCATGGTCCTTTCCCGGTTAACCCGAATAGTGAGCGCTTATTCAAAAATAAGTGTAGCATTCACATTCAAACAAATCACATCAATTACCCATTCAAAGGGAAATATTGATAGTCGATTATTGAACTATCAATGGATATGCACACATCGCCAGTTTCCAAATAATTTTCCAAATTATTTATTTTCCAAAATATCTTCACTAGATATATAATTTCAATACTTCAAAAATAAATCAATATTTATTTTTAAACAAATTCTCCTTTTCATTCATAAATTCCATAGTGAATTTATAATCCAAAATACCTATGAATATATGGTTTCAATTATTCATTTCAATATTCCTTTTCAATTTATCTTCAAAAAGATAAATTCTCAAAATATTCGCTTTATATTGGAAAACATTTCCATACTTATTTATTCATAAGTAATTCACAAATTTTATTTATTTTCAACACTTGGAAAATATTCAATATACTTAAATCGAAATTAAGTACATATTTCATTCTTTAAGGAAATCATTCCCTTAAACATATTTATTTGGGCCAAAACGAATGTTGCGTAAAACATCGTTACGACAACCCAAAATCACTAGTATAGGGATTCGAAATTAAAATAGATATATAAATCCCAATACTATACAAAACATTTCCTTTCGGAAATCATTTACTATAACAACAGTGTTATAGTCCACCACTTCCTTTTATTTCTCGAAAACGTCTATTTCAACAATAGATGTTGAAATCTATTGTTTCGAATCTCAACACATTTTAAAACATCGTTAGATCGTTTTAATTTAGTTCTAAATATCACATTCTAAACAATCTCTTTAACATACTATTCACTATTCAAAAACGTGAATATACTATGTTTACTAATTTCATCAATTCTATTCTTTTTAATTTAAAGGATTATTCACTATTCAAAAATGTGAATATAACTCCATAAATAAATTATAACAATTTACTTATCAAAATAAGTTGTTTGCGAATTTATAAAACAACGTTTATAAATTCCATTTCTATTTATTTTATAATAACTTCTTTTTATACATCCTTTATTTACATATTCAATTTCATATCTCAATTATAAACCAAAAGTTCATATTATAAGTCAAATACTTATAATTTATTTGTTTACACAAACGTTCTTTTAAACTTCCCAATTTATAAATCTTATAGCTTATAAGATTGTTTATTTATCCAAAATTCATTCTTTCAATAACTTTATAAATTTTATAAACCTACTGTTTATAAAATTCCATTTATAACTTCACTGTTTAAAATTCTATAAATTCCATTTAATTATGAAATTCATCTTCACTTCATTCAAACACTTATAAAACTCGTTTTATAATGTCCATATTTCAATTTATAAATATCCATTTATAAATTTCTTAATATAAATCAATTTATATTATTCTTTTAAAACGTCTTTAAACTCCTTTAAAACTTCATCATTCTCTTGATTTATAAAATAATTAAATTTTATAAATCCTATATTTAAACTTTCAATAATAAATTCAGAAATCCCGATTTAAACTATTTTATAAAGTCATTAACCCCTATTTCTCAAAAATCAGCTTTTAACTATATTTCACAAAAACCATGATTTTATAACTTTGAAAATTATAACGTTTATTTATTTAACATGGAACAATTCCAAAAATATAGTATATTTTCAAAAATCACTTTTAAAATCATTTTAAAATCCCAAAATTTGGTCCAATGATGCTACACACCAAATAGTCAATCACGACTACAACGACATCATATATCGTATATGATAATCCATCAAATATCAAAATATCTGAATTCAAATAAAAACTGTTGAGGAATCCAGTTGGATCCCTCCAACCTGTTTTCCTGCATCCACAAACATTAGCACAATACCAATTTCGCTCCAGTACGAAATTATCGCGGTATATGTGATTTAATAATATTATCCGCTTAATAGACGGCGTAATAGGGTCTCATCCGCTAAACAAAAAAAATGCGGGAAATCAATAACTCCAATATATACATATGCCAATATATATATATATTGCTATTATATATAATACCAATTTCACTGTTTATGAAATATTCGCGGTATATGTTTTTAATAAATAACATCCGCTTACTAACGGCGTATAATGTCTATTTTAACAATCAATAGATATTAATCAACATTCAAACATGCATTCAAATATTTTAAATCTAACTATTTAAAATAAAATCGAAACTGATTCGATTGAGTGAGAAGTTCTCACCTTGATTTTAAATTCCGTTTTAGCGATTTATTTCGAATTTACCCAAAATTCTCACTAACTCCAAACGAATCCAAATCAGTTGCATCGCGTAGTGCTCGTCCATACGATTCCAACGCAATTGGTTTCGCGCGTTTTCGACCTCGTATGAAAAAGTTATTGATTTTTGAAGTTTACACAAATTTTAATATAATAATTACAACATTAACTTAAATTTCTTTTACATACCCCCATCATCACCCTTCATTCCCAATCCTACGGCTCTCCCCCCTTCTTCCTAACACACGCAACAACTCCAGTAACTCACGCAAGCTCAAACCCATGAGCATAGAATTAGGGTTCGACTTTGCTCCTCGATCACCCGATTAAAACTCGATCAGCGACTTGCAATATGAAACTCATCTCCTCCCCTATGTTCGGCCATAAGCATGAAATTTTGATATTTGAAACCTTACAATAATATCACATTACGGATCCAATTGAAACTGGTTTCGTCGAAATCCGAGACTTTTTGAAAAATGGCTATTTTAACTCGCCAAATTAAAATAAAAAAATAATTCGATGCGTTTCGAGCTGCCACGATCAAACGGTAACTCCGATTGACACGAAATTTGAAATCCGGTAATAACTAACTATTACGGATCCAATGGAACTGGTTTCGTTCAATTCTGAGACTGTTCAAAAATTGACTATTTTCACTAGTCGATTTTAATATTAAAATATTCAATTTTCACAAATTAACTTTTAATTCGATTTTAAAAGTTCTAAAATATCGTTCTAACTTCAACATGATAAAATAAAATTTTACAAATCATTTTCAATCATATTTAACTCAATTTTCAATTATTTCCATAATTTAACATATTAAATTATCGATTTAAATTATTCAATTAAATCCAATAATTCAAATTAAATTTATTTGACTTATAAATTTACTTATTAATATTTAAAATTAATTAAATATTCAAATTTTAATTAATTAAAAATCCTGGATCGTTACAGATTTAAATTATTATTTTCAAATAATTGATTTGTATATTGTTTTTATTTATAATAACACTTTGCTTTATTCTTTAGAAATTATTTATATACATAACTAAGTATAAGAAACTAATTAATTAAATTTAAACATTCATTAACTTTAATTTAAAAATAACAAATCATTTATAAAGACATGTGTAAGTAATTTAAGACATGAATTAACATGTGTTAAGTATTTAAGCAAGGTAATTTACAAGTGTTAACATTTTATCCATGTGTCAAAATTTTAGTTTTAATTTTTCTTTAATTTTAATTTAAATCAAAATATTGTTACTTAAACTTGCATGCTTTCTTTCCCCTTTCTTTTCTCATTTTTCATTTCATAAGCTAAGAGAAAATTTCCAACTAAAAACCTATAATCAAAACTCTTCATTCCTCAAATCTGTAAATCATGTTCAATTTCCTGTAAAATCAATTGCATTCCTCAAATCTGCAAAATCTCATCTCCTCAAATCTGCAAAATCAATATATAGCAAGCATCTGCATTTCATTAGAAAAACCTGGGTAGTTAGAATCTAGAGAAATTTACCTGCATGCAACCATGAAGCAAGCAAAGCCTGCATTCATGAATTTTTCAAATCTGGAAGCATTTTTAAAACAAGTTTAAAAGCATCAAATAACTGAAGCTCAAGTTTAAAGGCATTCAAACATTTGCATAGAAAGTTCAAGCAGGATTTAAAAAGAAAATTTGGAAGCTTTCAAAAACAGAGCTCTGTCTGCATTTTAATTCAGGTGAGTAACTCAAAATTTAAAAATAAATTAAGTAGGAATTGCACGCTAGTTTATCTGACAAGTTTAATTATATATATGCCTTTGAAATTTCCTGTGTATATATGGTTGTGAGGCATGTTTGATTACCCATGGTTCTGACGGTTACAGTTTAAGTTCAAGTTGATAAATAGTTCTTTTCCTTGGTCTGGTTGCTATTATGATTTAGCATTTGAATGGAATTTGTTTATAACATGATAAAATAAATTTTCAAATTTTATATAAGTTGAATAATTTTTGTGTTGTCTGGAAACATAAACAACACAGCTAAATTTTGTAAAAGTGGAAAATTTAAATATTACAAAGCAATGTTTCAGGGTTAGGAATCAAAACTACTTCTAAATTTATGATTTTTAAAAGAAGAATTTTAATTTTTAATACCATATACAAAGAGTAGTTTAAACATTTCTGTATTTTATAAAATGGGTGAGCTCTGTTGATTTTGATGATCGTTTGGGTTGAAATTTCTTTTAGTGATAGTGTAATGATCAGTGATATTGGGAAAACATTAGATTAGGTGGAACTTGTTTTTGTTGTTGTGATTTAGGTTTTAAGGTTTTAAACCCTAGTATTACTGTGGTTTCAAAAAGTGAACTTTTCTGCTAAAATACTTGATCGAGTGTTTTGGGGTTTTAGTGATTGGAGGTTGATGGATTGACGAAGTCGTCACCGAAATTTGAGTGGCGATGGTGGCCGGAGGCGTGTGGGAATGGTGTTGACAGGTTTTGATGAGTATACTGTGTTTGATGTTCCAGGTTTTGATTTTAAACTCGAACTCGAGTTTGAGTTGAATTATGAAGGATCTGATGTTTGAAGGGAGTTGTGGGGTTGCTGGCCGATGGGAGATGGCCGTTGATGGTGACCAGTGATGGCCGGAGTTGATGAATGGGTGCACAGTGAGGTGGTGTGCATGTTGTGATGATTATTGGGTTACAGGGTTTGGACCTCGTGATGATCTCGGGAAAATAGAGTTATAACTCGAAGTAGGTGTTAAGTCGACTCGGAGTAAATTGTGGAATTGCTCGAGTTACCTGTGTTTCAGGTTTTGATGAATAAACAGAAAAATTGTTTACAGTTTTTAAAGTAGAAGTAAAAAGTTTTTAAAATGTAACTTAAAACCTGAACTAAGTTTAAGATTTAAACTGAATTTAGATATAAATTCAATTAGTTTAATTTTGGGTTTTTGAAATAAATTGAACTTTTAAGCTCTAGTTTGATTTCAAATAAAACAGAAACTGTTTTCTGTTTTTTTTTCAATTTTAAAGTAAAGTTTAAAATTGTAAGTTAAAGTTCAAACGGAATTTTTAAACCTGAAATTTAAATATGAAATCAATAGTTTAATTCTTTGATTTTGAATATTCTGAGTTCAGAAATTTAAGGTGTTTTAAACCAAAAAAGAAAACTGTTTTTCTGTTTTTAAATTTAAAAGTAAAATTTTAAAAGGAAATTGAAAATTTAAAACAAGTTTAAAACCTGAAAACTGAAATATGAAATTCAGGAAGATGAATCTGAGTTTAAATTTAATTTAAACCTGGGAATTTAAATTTAGATTTTTAACTTTTAAAGTATAAAGGAACATTGGTTTTGAATTTAAACAATAAGTTTTAAATTTATGAAATAAAATTTAAAATAAGTTTAAATCCAGTTTTAAAACCGGGAATTTGATTTTAATGTCAGCTTTTAAAATAAAATAAGTTTTTAAATTTAAATTTGTTTAACTATTTTAGAAAAGTTTAAATAATTTGAATTTAAAAATGAAGATGGAATGTAAGTAAAGCTTTAAAAGTTTTAAGATTAAATTGGAATAAAGATTTAACTGTATTTCAGTTTGGAATTTAAAAAGAAATTTTTTAAATTGAATTTGTTTGAAATGAATTTGTTTTATAATCTTTTAAACCTTTATTTTATAAAAGGTATGTTTATGAACTTATGAGATAAGAAGATTTAAAATTTGTTTAAAAACTTGTTTAAATAAATTGTTTTCATTTTAAAATCTTAAAATTTTAAAATGAAATTAAAGTGAAGTTTAAAATAAATTTGGAAACAATTTGTTTTAAAAATACTTTATATAAGAAGAAAAATTTCTTAAATTAGAATTTAAGAAATTGGATTCACTTAAAATACTAAGTTAATTTAAATGGTATATTATTTAATTAATTAATAACGTGGATGATTAATTAAGTAATTAATAAAAAAATTAGTTAATTAACTAGACTTGAAATTAATTAATTAAGGTTAATTGATCTATAATTAAGGATTGTTAATTAAATTCTAATTAATGATTAAGATTTATTAATTAAGTGATTAATGATTAATTAAGATTTTAATTAACACTTAATTAATTAATAATTAGAGATTTACTAATTGTAATTAAATACTGAATAATGGATAATTAATAATGATTTTTATAAGTTAATTTTTAATTAAGTAATTAAGAAATGTTAATGAAGGTCATTAACTTAAGATTATTTAAACAGTTAATTAATGTGATTAATTTTTAATAATTAATTAGATTACTTAATTAATAATAATCAATTGTTTAAGTTTAATTACTTAATGAAAGTAATTAATGAATTAATTACTTAGTGTAATTAATTTGATGAATGTGATTAGTTTAGATTAATTAAGTTTAATTAATTTAAACATTTGTGGATTGATGAATAATTTGTAGGATCGATTTCACCCTAGAGGGGGGTGAATTGGGTGATGGTATAAATTATAAAAATTAATCGCGGAAGCTTATAAATTAATTTCAATTCAGATCACAGAATAGCAACACAGATATCGCAAAATATAAATAACAGAATAAAACAGAACAACACAGAATTTACCCAGCTTCGGCAAAACCCTGCCTACGTGCTGCCCCCAAGGTTTCTACTAGAAATTAGATAGTCCCTCGCTTACACACGTAAACTCGCTATACCCGCTATTGACTAATCTAACTCTACGCTCAAAACCTTGCCACAACTCAACCACCGAGTTGCGAATTCCCAAACTACACACCGTAGTTTGTCCCCTAGTCACACGACTAGACAAATAAACGGTTTAAAAATAAAGATACAAATTAAAAACAATTTAAAAATAAATAAACCCTAATTTAACTAGAGCCTTATATAATTAGTAACCAACAAATAAACCAGGCGGGCCCAAAGTAAAATAAGAGTAACTTCCCCTTTATTCTTTTTTATTTCTTCGGCCGACTCCTCTTTGAAAATGGTTGCTTCGATCTCATTTGTTTCCTTATTGAACAAAATTAGGGTTTGTGCAAAATTAAAGGCGCCGACTTCGTTGATCGTTCAGATGGTTGTTGTCGTGATTGCTTTGACGATCCTTTATTTCTTCGATTTGCACGAGGCTCCTTCTCGAGTTCACTTGACTTGGTATGTGATTTCCCTTTTTGCTTTTTCTGATTGATTTGTTTTGAACTCGATTTGATTCGAGTTATTGATTTGATTCCTTGCTGGCGGTTATTGCTTAAACTCGAATTCCACTTTTTTGCCGATGATGATATAGGGTTTTATATATGATTCCAGTTCCTATAATTTCGTCGTATATATATTTATTTGAATTTGTCACACGATTTCTCTGGCCGCTTGATTTTGTATTGATGAACATGATGATATCTGACCTTTTCAAATTTGTATATATTCGCTTTTATATTACTTGATAGTCACGGCTTGGGTTTCTTGACTTGGTTTGAATTTTCTCGGTTTTGAATTTGACAACCACGGCTTTGAATATTTGTGATGTCTGATAAAATTGATTTGCTTATATTTGTAGCATACTCGATTTTGGTCATTTGTTTTGAAAACTGCAGCTTGATGCTTGCATCCCTCTTGCTGTTCACAGCCATTACATCCTTACTGCCATGTTGTTCAATGGTTCTTGTATATGAGTCCATATTGTATTTGATACTGCTGTGTTATGTAGTAACCTAGTTTCACTGATGCTTCGAGTCTGCAACTTGTAGCACTTCACCTTGTTATGTCTGCATTTTTGCTGCAATCTTCATGATTGCACTGTTCTCTGCATTTACTTGGTTGTCGACACTGATCTGCATACATGTGCTTATGTACCTGCTGATGTTTGTTGCAGTCACTTTGTCACTGCATATCCATATATGCTTGACCTGTTTCATTTAGTTGTGCATGTTGAACTGGTTTTCTTGTTGTTGCATACTTGTATCACTGCTTCCATCCTTTCTTTCTCTGGCACACTGGTGTACATGATGTACTTGAGCTTCTGGCCTGTACGTTGATGTTGCCACTGTGTTTTTGTTTTTCTTGGTGGCTTGCTCGTTTTGTCTTGTCTGATCTTTGGTTTACCATCTGCATTCACTACAATTTGTTCATGCATTTGCCACTGTTATATTTGCTGTGATGCTGTTTGCAACTGTGTTGCACTTGCTTTTGATGTAGCTGATGGTCTTTGTGATCACTTGTGCAGTTTCATCGAGTAGTAGTTGTACTGTCTTGAGCTCGTATCACAGCAAACTGCATTTTATATTTCTTGATCATGTTGGTTTGGTTGTGCTGTAGTCCAGTGCCCCCATACATATTGTCACTGAGTTGGTCTTGTACTTGTATACTGCATCTTGGTCTTGGTTATATTGATTTTGGTGCAGGCTTTCCATATTTGTAATTTTGACCATGTTGATGTTCTGTTCATTGCTTTTGGAATTTGCACTTATATACATGTGTTCATTTGTCTGCACTTGATCATTGCTTTGAGTTTCACTGCCTTCTGTCCATGTTGGTTCGAATTGCACTTGTCATTGCTGCAGTCGCTATGCAGTTGCTATGCCTTCGGTCATGTTGCCTTGTGTTGAATCCAGTTTCAAAACTCGGGTTTGACCTTGTGCTCGTGTCGTAATTTTTATGTTATTGCACGTGAGTTGAACCCGGTTTTTCATTTGGGTTTGACCTGTGCTCACCTGTCCCTGTAAATCGATCAAGTGTATATATCGGTGTGCACGGTCTTGTGGCATATACAGTAATACACTGTGTATGTCACAAGTTGTTCGTGTATGATGAATTCAAATTTAAATTATGACGAACAACCCAAATAACTGAGGCAAATCATATTTTCAAAAATTATCTTTTATTTTTGAATTGCAAAAATATTTCTTTTTCAATTTTACTACGTTAGTAAATATTTTTGCAGATTGCTCAGATGCTGGATTCAAACTGGAATGAAGTTGAAGATAAATACGAGTGTGAGTGATATGTAGTGAGGTGATGATATGTAAAATAGTGATGTAATTGAATTTGTATCAAAGTTGTATAGTGAATAGTGAGAGCTTGAATTTGTATACTATTCAAAATTGTAATAAATATTTGTTTGAATAAAATATCTGTTTGAATTCCAATTCTATGTAATTTATTTTATTTAACAAATATTTATTTAATCTGTGAAAAATAGAATAGTATATTAACAAATACATTTAAACGAATGTATATATGTTTATTATCATCAAACAAAAATCATTTAAGCGCATATTCAACATAATTACTTTATGTAATTTATAGGTTTGTAATTACATAGGGAAGTAATTAATTAATAATTACTGGATGTAATTAAAGATATTAATTATAGAAGTAATTTAAACTACTTTGAAATTAATCAAGTGATTAATGAAGATAATTGATTAAGAGCAATTAATTTAGGGGATGAGTAATTAAAGTAGTTAATTACCGATGGTTATTAATCAAGGGTGATTAACATATATGTGGTTTAATTGCAGATTAATTACTTAATGTAATTAATTTATATTGAGAGATTAATTAAATTGTAATTAGAATTAATTAATTAATTAATTAATGATTTGATTAATTAAGGAATAATTAATAATGAATAAATAATTTATATAATTAGCTTTAGTAAATTAATTGATTAAGTAATTACAAGTTAATTATTGTAAATTGTTAAGAATAATTAACTTGTGTAATTAATTTAAAAGCTAATTACTTATTGTAATTAGGTAATTATTAATCAGTAATGATTAATTGGAATGATTAATGTGATGGTGTTTTATTTAATTGATTTGTAATCAATTAATGGTTAAGATAAGCAGGATTTTAATGATGAAGTAATTAATTTAATTCATTTTAAATTAATTAAGGATAAGGTAATTAATTTAATTCATTTTAAATTAATTATAGAAAGTGTGATCATTAGATCATTGCTTATGTATGAATGATTGATATTGGTTGCCATGTATGGGTTGTAATCTCAGTTATGAGATGAGTAATGTTATATGACATGGATGCATTGGTTGCTTTTGGATGATAATATGGATTATCTGATTTTGATATGAATTATCTGTTGGTAATGATAAGGTTGATTATCTATTGTGTTGTGAATTATCTATCTCTGTGTATATAGATAATGAATTGAAATTGTTTTAAACTCTAAAACAACTTGGCCTTAAAAGACACGTTTTGGATTTCGATGAGACCGGGATCGGGTTTCCATATTTGGATATCTGAAAACCACATCGATCCAAATTAACGTTAGGTCGTGAGTCTGAAGTGAAGATGAAGATTTAGAGTGCAAGGTTATCGTCGTTAACTCTGAGGGTGATTCCAAAACGAGTGTAACGAGATAATGCCTTCGGTTTCGTTCGAACCAGAAACGAACTTGTATGGATTGAATGCTTTGAGAACATCGTCAGGTGGACGATGAACATTCTAAGTGATATGTCCTATAAAGGTAATCGTAGCCTCAAGCCTCATCAACCGGGAATGGCTAAAACAGAGGAGGTGCAGCAAGGCTTCGTGGGTAGCTCCCACTTGAGAGCGAGATTTACCCCTGTCTAGATGTCACTTTATTTCAGCTTAGTGGTGCGGTTGCTGATCACAACTACGGGGTCGTCTTGTTCGGAATTGTTCAGTAAGGAATGGTTCCGGCTTTGTGTTGCAGGGGAGCGGGCGTACTTCTCGGTACGGTGATCTAGGCCACGTACTGTGACGGGCGGTACCCAGTAGCCCAGCCATTGATGGAATCCAAAATCCAATAAGCGCCAACGGTTTTGATTGTATTACCCACTTTTGTGGCTAGTAGCTGGAATTTAATTAATGTAACAATTTCGGCTATTTCTTATTTACTTGAAAACCCTAGACCTATTATAATGTCACTGGATTTCCTATCAAATGTTTTGGTTAGCGTAAGGTAAAAACTTTTCCATGTTTATGTGTGGGAAGTCTTACGTGATACCTTTTCTTTTCAAAGGTTTTTTCAAAGTTAAGAAACATTAACCTGTTACTCACACCAGACCCATGTCTGACCCGGAGTTATTTCTGTTTTTCTTTAACTCTTGGGTACTCAAATTTTTAGGAGTAGCCAAGGGATTCAGGTTAGGATTCAGGTTAGCTTTGACGAATTGTGGAGGAGCAATGGAGCAGGAGGCTTCTGCGTATAGTTATATAGTTTTCCGCTGTGTTGGTATCTCTGAGTGTTTGTCTGTAATGTATTGAGTTGTAATAACTAGATAGGTGTTTATAACTGTCTAGTATGTGTTGTATTGTCTGTGTAACTCTGATAATTGATGTATACTATGTAATACTTATGTTATTAATATAATTTATTCGTTATGTTGTTGAGATTCTAGTGTTGTTCTTCTTTCTCTTCTTTCTCTTCTTTCTTTTCTCTTTTCTATCCCTTTCTTTCTTAAGGATGATACGACTTTTTTTGAAGAAAAAGTCGGGTCGTCTCAATAAAAATTCCTGGTGTGCTCATTTTTATTTACTTTGCTATTATCGTCTATTTCCACATATATATTTAATTATATTCCATATTACACGATCCTAAGTGATAGCTAGCCATAGTAGTCACTTTCATTTGGTATCAGAGCAAGGCATCTTATAATCGTTATAAAGTTATCTGATATCTTGCTAATATGGAAAACAACACCACTAATACTAGTTTTATTGAAGGTCAATCCACTGCACGACCTCCATTCTTTAATGGTTTAAACTATAATTATTGGTCTACTCGAATCTATATGCAATCAAATTGTTTTGAATCATGGAATATCACATAGAATGAATACACTCTTCCTACTGGAGAATATTCCACTTGGTCAAACACACAAAAATTAGATGCTACTGCCAATGCTAAAGCTATGAACATGTTATTTTGTGTGCTAGATAGAAATGAATTTAATCATGTTAGCATGTGTCAAACTGCTTATGAAATATGGAGAATGCTTAAAATCACTCATGAAGGAACTAAAAAAGTCAAACAAAGCAAAATCTCCATGCTCAAAAATCAGTTTCAAAACTTTAGAATGAAACAAGATGAATCTATCAATGATATGTATTCTAGATTTCAAGATATCTATCATTCACTATTAGGATTAGGAGAAAAAAATTATGATTTTGATAGAGTATCAAAAATCCTAAACTCTTTAACGGATGAATGGGAAAGAAAGGTCCTAGCTATTGAAGAAGCAAACAATCTTTCAACTTTGAAACCAGAAGAGTTAATAGGAAATCTAATGTCATATAAAGTGAATTTGCAGGCAAAGAAAGTTCAAGCACAAGACAAGAAGAATCTAGCGTTTCAAGCAGAACAAGATGACTCTGACTCAGATGAAGAGGATATGACATTTATTGCTAGGAATTTCAAAAAGTTTTTGAAATTCAAAAAGAATAACAAGGGCAAGAGCTACAAAAATAATTCTAGCAACAATAATAGCAATAAACCATCATCATCTGTCATGGAATGTTATGAATGTCATAAGAAGGGTCATATAAAGAAAGATTGTCCAGAAAAAACAGAAAAACAAATTCAAGAAGAAAGCAATTTCTGTAACATGGGATGATTCAGATTCTTCATCATCAGAAAGCGACAGTGACAGTGACACAGAGCAAGCAAATGTATGCTTCATGGCTTCAAATGATGATCTAAGTGAACTAAGTTTTGAAGATTTAGTTGAACTTAATTCTGAACTAGTAGATTTTTAAAATAGACTAAGAAATATAAGGAGGAGTTACAAGGAAAACTAAATATATCTGAATTGGAAATTAGTACGCTTAGATATGAAAAGAAAATTCTCGAAGAAGAACTTGAAAAATCTCAAGAATCTAATTCTAATTTAGCTTCACAACTTTCTATGATAACTCAGGAATTAGAAATTCAGAAGAATAAAAATGATGATTTATCAGTTGAAATTAATGATTTAAAATCTAACACTAAAGCATTAGAGTTAGAAAAATCTAGTCTTAAAACTAAGCTAGAAGATATTAATAAAAATATTTCTAATTTTAATAAAGGACGAGAAAATCTTTCTAAAATAATAGAAAATTCTCAGTCTACTTCAAATAAAATGGGTTTAGGATATAATAAAACTGATCATAGAAATAGCTCTAGATATGCTTTCATGTATAGTAAAAATGATAGTGCTGTTACTAAATTTCAAGTAAAGCCTAAATCCAATAGAAATTCAAATACTACTATGACCTATAATGTTGATAATTTCTCTAGAAGTACAAAATCATTAACAGGAAATATGAATAAAAATTATCTTAGTATTTGGGTTCCTATTAATTGGAAAAATAGAGAAAAATACATTGATGATTATTTTGATATGGTAGTTAATAATGAAAAATATATTTATAAAAGTTCAACCACACCCAAATGGGTATGGTTTCCTAAAAATTAGGAAATTATAAAAACCTTGGGTATCGCATGCTTTAAATGTTAATTTTTTTCTGATACCTTACATTATAAGTAGTGGTCATTTTGTTTTATATTGCTCTATGTTAACACTTATGTAAAATATAATTTATATAATCATATATACTCTCCTTTTTGTCGATGACAAAGGGGGAGAAAGATATTGCTCTCTAACACTATTTGCAGGAATAAACCATGCAAGCACAGATTAAGGGGAGAAAAGATTAATTATTTACAGGAATATATAGCATAGATTCAGGGGGAGAAATCTATAGCACAATTACAGGAAGATATTCAGTGAGAGAGATAAGATCAGCAAAGCTTGTCAAAGATCCGTTCGTAGCAAATGAAGTTGCCATCAAAGTCTAGTTTAGTGCTTTGTTAAAATCTTTCCTCAAGAATCATCATTCCCATTCAAATAAACTTGCATGCATATTTTAGTCAAAATCAAGTTTTCAAAAATGCATGGAGCGGGGCTCAAACCCGGGTCACTAGTTTAGAAGGCAAGTGCTCTAACGAAATGAGCTGTGGTGATTTTTGATTATCAGCAGAATTCAGTCGACTGAGCAAAATCGACCAGTCGACTGAATATCTATAAAACAGCCTACTGTACACAAATATGAACTATTTTTTACTATCTTTGAATATTCAGTCGACTGACCATTTTTCCCCAGTCGACTGAATTCTGCAAAAGTCATTTTTTGTGAAAAGACACTTCTTTTGGCCAAGAGTCACGTTCTAGTATGAAGAGATATGGATGCTTCTGTTGATCAGAACTCTTCATGAACGGTTGTATCTCTTTAACTATTATATAAACACACAAAATCCAATTCACAAATAACCAATTTACTGATTAAATTCTGATCTTACTTTCTACTATCTCTGTATTCTAAAAAGCAATCACAATTTTCATATATTGCTTGAATCTCTGAAACAATTAACTTATCCTTTGATTCAAAGCAATATTTTTCTTTCTAAATCTTTATAAACACATATATAATTGAGGAAAGATTATAGGAAGGTTGTATTATCAAAGACATATCGGTGTTATTAAGAACACATAGTATCAAAGCAATTCTACTGCAACTGTTGAAGTCATGTTCGGTTGTTCAGGCGGGTAAAGTCCACTTTCGGTTAGAGGCGGAAAAACCTTGTTCGGTTGTTCAGGTGTTATATACCTATTCTTCCAGGTTAAGAGAGGGTTATTGTAAGAAATTCCAAAGGAAAGTCTGGGACTGGACGTAGAACGGGAAGTTTGAACCAGTATAAAAATTCCTGGTGTGCTCATTTTTATTTACTTTGCTATTATCATCTATTTCCGCATTTATATTTAATTATACTCCATATTACACGATCCCAAGTGATAGCTAGCCACAATAGTCACTTTCAAGGGTTTATGTTATTCGCAAGATATAGATTACATAAATCACAATTGGTAACATTAGTTGTAAGAGTAAAGTTAATGACTTTAAGAGTATTATTAAGAACGTAGCAAATATCCACACAATCGTAATATATGTGATTAATATCTTCAAAATACAATTTACAAAAAATACATTTATTATTAATATGCAAATTCTTTCTTTTTAAAAGTTAAATTGTATTAAGCTTCCCATGCATGATTAACCATATATAAAGCTTAGCTTTTGGAGGTGCATTTGCTTTCCAAATAAGATTAAAAGAGTCATTAGAAACACCAGAAATTAAGAAATTTATACAAAAGTTTGAAGTGAATTTCTTACTTTTATCTCATTCCCAGTTAAAAATATCATTTTCATTATCAATATTATATAAATTCAATCTTGCACATAATGAAGAAAATTTTCTAAGAGTTGTACCTCTATAATTCTATTAAAACTAAAGTTCCAAAGGGGATCATTATCCAGAGAAAAAACATCTTTAATTAAAGCATTTTTAAAGTTACAAAATTGACGCAGCGGATAAAATCAAAATAAACTTCAATCGGTGAAAGTAGAAATCGATGTAATGAAGATACCGAAATGCCCAAATTCGTTGATCCGAAGATACCGAATTCTAGCTATCCCAAACACGTTGATAGCACACTATACCGTGTTCAAAGATCTACGATTCTTCGTACGTTGATCTAGCGCACTAGATACCGTGAATCGGCTTCAACAAACGTGGATTCGAGCGCACTCGAATGACGTAAGTGGAGATAGGAGATTACACTCAACTACCAATTGGAGAAGAAAGCACAAAGCAATCAACAAGAAATTTTTATTCAAAATCAACTACCTTCAAATGTACAACTCACGTGTATTTATAGTGTTTACAACACAGCCCTTTTTAAGTCGTATACGACTCACGCCTCTCCGACTCATGATCTACTTAAGTCGGCAACGACTCATCATCATAGCACATACACACGACTCAAAGCCATTATAGCACAACACGACTCACCTGCGTACCGACTTAAGAGCAACACAAAGTACAACACTTACGACTTAAAAACACTACGACTCAATAAACAAAACAGATTACACAACATACGACTCAACATATGTCACGACTCAACCGACTCAACACCCAGCCGACTTAACTCCTTGCCGCCTCAACTTCCTCCGACTCAAGGCCTTCAATAGATGGAGCTTTCCCTCGCTTCATGATAAGTCGTAGACGACTTATGGTAGTGCTGTTAGGTCGGAACCGAGCTTTGTTAAGTCGCAAACGACTCAAGTCCCCTTCATTAACTCGTAGCTCTTCCCATGTGTCCCCTACGGCCTCAAGTTGGGTCGTGGACGACTCAATTCCTCCAAGTTGAGACGTGGACGACTCATTTCCTCCACGTTGAGTCGTGGACGACTCAATTCTTCTATGAATCGACTCATTCCTTGCTCTTGTGTACGAGTTAGGCCGTAGCTCCTCTTCACATAGTTTGTTAGGTCGTGAACTATGCCCCTTAAGTCGGCAACGACTTAAAATTTTCGAACGGCCCAACTCCGAAGCTTCCTCCACACGTCCTAGAGCTATGTTAACTCGTGACCGACTTAACCCTTGAGGAATTGTAGATCGTGCTGCATCATCCTCCCCAGGTTGAGAGAAATTCGTCCTCGAATTTGTAAATTCTTCCACATCAGATTGTCCATCTCCATAATACGGCACAAGATGCTTAACATTGAATACGTCAGAAGTGTATACATCCTCCGGTAGCTTCAACTTATAAGCATTCTCATTGATTCGTTCCACAACTTCCACTGGACCAATTTTTCTGGCTCTCAACTTGTTATAAACGCCTACTGGAAAACAATCCTTTGTTAATACTGCATACACCAAATCACCCTCATTAAATTCAACATTTCGACGTTTCAAATCAGCAGCTCGCTTATATTTCTCATTTGACTTCATCAATTGTTCCTGAACGATTCTATGACATTCCGTTAAACTTTCAACGAAATCAGTAGCTCGTCTAACCGTCCCCTTCGGTTGTGGTACTACAGCCAAATCCAACGGTCCCCTTGGCAAAATTGAATATACGATCTGAAATGGACTGAATCCCGTACTACGATTTACTGCATGGTTATGTGCAAACTCTGCCTGGCATAACTTCATGTCCCAACTCTTCAGATTATCCTTCACAAGACATCGCAACAAATTTCCCAACGATCTGTTAACAACTTCCGTCTGTCCATCCGTTTGCGGATGATAAGCGCTACTAAATTTCAGCTTCGTTCACACCATCTTCCACAAACTAAGCCAAAAATGACTCAAAAATCTGGTATCCCGATCAGAAACAATAGATTTTGGTAACTCATGCAACCGATACACCTCCCTAAAGAATAATTGTGCCACTCGAACTGCATCCGTTGTCTTCTTACAGGCAATAAAATGTGCCATCTTTGAAAATCTGTCCACCACAACAAAAATAGAATCATTTTCCCTTTGAGTTCTCGGCAAACCCAAAACAAAATCCATGCTGATATCCACCCATGGTTTTGACGGTACAGGTAATGGCATATACAATCCCGCATTTGTCGCCGTTCCTTTCGAAACCTGACAAATATGACACCTCTCCACAAACCTTTCAACTTCCTTCCTCATCGACGGCCAAAAGAAAGATTGAGAAATCAAATGCAATGTACGATCACGGCCCACATGTCCTTCCTCGTGCAACTCTTTGATAATCTTCAATCTCAAACTGCTTTCTGGAATACATAATCGATTTCCTTTAAACAAGAATCCATCAACCAACACAAATTCATCAGAACTCCCATCCTTAACTTTCTCAACAAACTTTGCAAAGTAAGGATCCTCCTCAAACAATTCTGGCAATAATTCGAATCCCGTCAATTCAACCTTCAACGTTGTCAACAAATGACTTCTCCTGCTCAAAGCATCAGCTACACGATTCGTTACCCCAGACTTATGTTTTACGACAAAAGTAAACTGTTGTAAATAAGCAATCCATGATGCATGTCTCGCAGAAATCTTATCCTGTCCTTGCAAATGCTTCAATGCTTCATGATCAGTGTAAAGAACAAATTCTTTCTGAAATAGATAATGCCTCCAATGTTTAACAGCTTGCACAACAGCGTAAAACTCAACATCGTATGTACTATATCTCAGCTTTGCTCCTGATAACTTCTCACTGAAATAAGCAATAGGTCTTCCACTTTGACTCAACACTCCTCCAATTCCGACCTTTGATGCATCAGTGTGTAACTCAAATAACAACTGAAAATCCGGTAACACAAGAATTGGTGCTGTCGTCAAAAGTTCTTTGATTCGTTCGAAAGCAACCCCCGCTTCCTCCGACCAAGAAAACTGCTTTCCTTTCATACAATCAGTAACCGGTGCCATCACGCTACTGAAGTGTGGAATAAACCTTCGGTAGAATGATGCCAATCCATGAAAACTTCTAACTTCAGTGATAGTTCTCGGTTGTGGCCAATTTCTAATAGCTTCAACTTTACTTTGGTCCACTTGGATTCCCTTCTCAGATACAACATATCCCAAAAATAATACACTTCTCGCCATGAACACACATTTCTTCGTAGCTGCATAAAATTGTTCCTCACGAAGAATAATCAGCACTTCCCTCAAATGTTGAACATGCTCCTCCGTACTCGCACTATAAATCAGAATATCATCAAAGTAAACTACAACAAACTTCCCAATGTACGGTCTGAAAATTTGATTCATCACCCTCATGAATGTGCTCGGTGCATTCGATAGACCAAACGGCATAACCAACCATTCATATAATCCTTCCCTTGTCTTGAACGCGGTCTTCCATTCATCTCCCGGTCTAATTCGAATCTGATGATACCCGCTCTTCAAATCAATCTTCGAAAAGATAGTAGCTCCACTCAACTGATCTAGCAAGTCATCCAACCTTGGCATAGGAAATCTGTAACGAACAGTAATCTTGTTCAAAGCTCTACTATCGGTACACATTCTCCATGTTCCATCCTACTTCGGCACCAACAAAGCTGGTACTGCACAAGGACTCAAGCTTTCCTGAACACGTCCCTGCTCTAACAACTCTTCCACCTGCCTTCGTAACTCCTCATGTTCCTTCGGACTCATTCGGTAATGTGGTCGATGTGGTAACACTGCTCCCGGAACAAGATCAATTTGATGTTGAATGTCCCTCAGTGGCGGTAACTCCTTGGGCAACTCCTCTGGAAATACATCTTCAAATTCTTTCAAAACTGGCTTTGCTTCTTCTGGAATCTCAACCTCTTCATGACTCTCTCGTCCTATCAACAAGTACACTTCAGGTTCCTCTTCGACTTCTTTAACAAACTCCTTCAAAGATAGCAAAGTTTTCAACTCTTCAATCTCCTCCAGCTTGTTTTCTTTCTGTGGTTGCTTCTTAGGAACTAAAGTGATTTTAGTACCTTCGAACATGAAACTGTAACTATTAGCACGACCATCATGTTGCACTGCTCTATCAAATTGCCATGGTCTGCCCAACAACAGATGACACACATCCATGTCTACAACGTCACACCAAATTTCATCTTTGTGCTTCTTCCCAATAGAAAAATTCACACAAGCCCTTCGACACACCTTCACTTCACCTCCCTTCCTTAACCATGCTAACTTGTACGGTTTAGGATGCTTCTCAGTTTTCAAGTTCAACTTCCTTACTGCTTCTGTAGAGATAATATTGTCACAGCTTCCAGCATCAATAACGAACTTGCAAACTTTTCCCAGAATAGTGCATGTCGACTGAAAAATATTGCTCCTCAACCAACTAGGATCCTCCTCTTGCTTTGGTGTAAGACATGACCTCCTCATCATAAGATTACAACCTTTATCCCCAGACAATTCTTCTTCCTCCTCAACATAAGGTGCATTTGAACATTCTGCCTCTTTATCATCATCTTCTTCATTCTCAGCAACCATTGCTCTCTTCTTCGGCTTCGGACATTCATTGCTTTTGTGACCCAACTCCTGACAATTATAACATTTGAAACCACTGCTAACCTTTGCCTTCTCAGCCTCCTTCACTACTGGCTTATTGACAGGTTTAGGAACATTAGAACTCCCACTAACGCCCTTCGCTTGATTATTGGAATTAGTAAACACACCACCTCCACGCCTTCCCTGCTTCTCCCAAGCCAACGCTTTCTGATGTGCCTCTGCAACAGAACTTGGATCGAACATATTAACCATATCCTGGATCTGCATTCTCAATTCCCCAATGAATCTAGCAGTTAGCTGTTCTTCCGTTTCCATAATATCATTCCTGGCAATGAGTTGGTAAAATTCATCAGCATAATCACTAACAGACTTCGTCCCTTGCCTCAGATTCTGCAACCTCTGGTACATAAGTGATTGATAGTTGTAAGGTAAAAATGTAGCTCTCATTAACTTCTTCATCTTCTCCCATGATTCAATCTTTGACTTTCCCATTCTCTCCCTTGTAAGTTTAGTTTGCTGCCACCATGCCAAAGCTCTCCCCCTCAACCTAGTAGCAACCAACTTCACTCTTCTATGCTCAGGAACCTCCTTGAAATCAAAGATCTCTTCAACATTTGACAACCAATCAAGAAATTCTTCAGCTACCATTCCACCCTTGAACTCTGGAATTTCCATCTTCATACCCGATTCCCATCGACGATCATCTTCAACCTCCCGATAAGAATTTCGAACTGGGTCTCGATCTCGATAATGAATACTTGCTCTATCACCCTCTTCATTAAAATCAAATGTACTTCTATATCGATCTCGACCATTATCATCCCTTCGTTCATGCATGCTTCTTCGACTATGTCTCTCTTCATCTCTATATGCCTCATTGTCAAATTCACGTTGACTTCTCCTCTCTTCATGTCCATAGTCATGATGATCTCTCCTGGATGAAATTGATGTTTCTCTTCTATCTCTAAAAGAATGCGGTGATACCCTGCTCGCTTCCGTAACCGATGGCGAAACTCGGTTTTCTCCATGGTTCGAGTTTGGTGATCTCCTCCTTTGAGTTTGATTCAAATCATTCATCAACTTCTCTAACTTTCCAATGCCTTCATCAAATTTCTCATTAATACGTTGTTCCATAAGCTCGGCTTCTTCTCTTCTATACAAAGCTTCAACGTTTTGATGACGATTAGCTCTCCTAGGTGGCATGGTTGAAAATCTTCACAAACTCTTCAAAACTTCTCAAATATTTCAACAGATCTTCAAAAATCTCCAACACAAGCCAAACAATGCACGGCTTAACACCACTAGCTCGAACAAACTCCTTGTCTCGGCTTGCTTTTCACGGTTCAATTCCTTAACTCGACAACAAGTTAACTCGGCCTCAATAATTCACGGCTTAACTTGGCTCGGCTCAAGGTTTCCAAGCAACTTCAAATTCAAACACTTCTCCAACTCTAGATCCAAAATGAAATGGATCAAAACCTTCAAACTCGTTGCAACTTCAAGATGAACACGATGAACTCCAACTTCAAACTTCAAAAATTGGCTCCAAGTCTCGGCTTAGCTATGATTGGCTAAGTCTAGCTCTGATACCAAACTGACGCAGCGGATAAAATCAAAATAAACTTCAATCGGTGAAAGTAGAAATCGATGTAATGAAGATACCGAAATGCCCAAATTCGTTGATCCGAAGATACCGAATTCTAGCTATCTCAAACATGTTGATAGCGCACTATACTGTGTTCAAAGATCTACGATTCTTCATACGTTGATCTAGCGCACTAGACACCGTGAATCGGCTTCAACAAACGTGGATTCGAGCGCACTCGAATGACGTAAGTGGAGATAGGAGATTACACTCAACTACCAATTGGAGAAGAAAGCACAAAGCAATTAACAAGAAATTTTTATTCAAAATCAACCACCTTCAAATGTACAACTCACGTGTATTTATAGTGTTTACAACACAGCCCCTTTAAGTCGTATACGACTCACGCCTCTCCGACTCATGACCTACTTAAGTCGGCAACGACTCATCATCATAGCACATACACACGACTCAAAGCCATTATATCACAACACGACTCACCTACGTACCGACTTAAGAGCAACACAAAGTACAACACTTACGACTTAAGAACACTACGACTCAACAAACAAAACAGATTACACAACATACGACTCAACATATGTCACGACTAAACCGACTCAACACCCAGCCGACTTAACTCCTTGCCGCCTCAACTTCCTCCGACTCAAGGCCTTCAATAGATGGAGCTTTCCCTTGCTTCATGATAAGTCGTAGATGACTTATGGTAGTGTTGTTAGGTCGGAACCGAGCTTTGTTAAGTCGCAAACGACTCAAGTCCCCTTCATTAACTCGTAGCTCTTCCAATGTGTCCCCTACGGCCTCCAGTTGAGTCGTGGACGACTCAATTCCTCCACGTTGAGACGTGGACGACTCATTTCCTCCATGTTGAGTCGTGGACGACTCAATTCTTCTATGAATCGACTCATTCCTTGCTCTTGTGTACGAGTTAGGCCGTAGCTCCTCTTCACATAGTTTGTTAGGTCGTGAACTATGCCCCTTAAGTCGGCAATGACTTAAAATTTTCGAACGGCCCAACTCCGAAGCTTCCTCCACACGTCCTAGAGCTATGTTAACTCGTGACCGACTTAACCCTTGAGGAATTGTAGATCGTGCTGCATCAAAAATTCAAAAAGTCCTTTAAATTCAACCCTAAGAGGAATGACAGATATCCAACGAGCATGCCAAAGAGATGTATTACTTCCCAAATGAACAATCATATAGATACCAAGGTTATAAATATACTGACATTTTAAAATTGATTTCCAAAAATTAGATAATTTATTTTTAATCGAAGGTATAATTTGGTATAAATTATTATTACATTATAACAATGTTCAGATATAATTTCTTTCCATATAGAATTATCATTTATATCCTTAAATTTCCACAATCACTTCCCTAATAAAGACAAATTCATGTTACTTAAATTAATAACACCAAGTCCACCTTCCTTTTTTGATTTACAAATGGTTCCCATTTAACTAAACATATTTTAGACTGCTGTTAGGATTATCACCACTCTATAAGAAATCTCATCTTGTTTTATCAATTTTATTGATCACCCATTCTGGAAAAGATGCAGACATCCAATAAATCGGAAGAGCAGATAAATCAGAATTGATAATAACTAATCTACCCGCTCTCGATAAAAAACTCTCATTCCAATTAGAAATTCTATTTTTAATTTTTTTCTATTATAATAAGCCTGTCGTCATGTTTAAGTTTAGTGGGTCTAATCAAAAATCCAAGATAATCAATAAGGAAATTCATAATTTTACAATTTATAGCATTAACCACTAAACATCAACCTTATCGACGTCATTTAAAACCAAAATCAAAATTTTATCAAAATTAATTTTTAGTCCAGAAAGTAGTTCAAACCTGTATAAAATAAATTTAAGGTATGGCGTGATTAGGCAAATGAGAAGTAAATATAATGTATCATCAGGAAATTGAAGAATAGAGAGTCCATTATGTGAAATTTCGCTACCAGTGCACCCTAAAAATCCATTTCCAACAGCTTTTTTAATGATCATAGCTAAAACATCAGCAGCTAAATTAAACAAGAGAGGCAATAGAGGATCTCCCTTTCATAAGCCACATTTTGATTGTATTTTATTTTCTAAAATCTCATTAACCATTATACTAGAATTGCCAGTTTTAAGTAATGTCATAATCCAACCAATGCATTTAAGACTAAAACCTATAGCCCATAACATATCAATCAGAAAATCTCAATCAACCGAATAAAAAACTTTTGCAAAAACATGTTTTAGAAGTGCACATGTAATGTTATTCTTACAACAGTGATTAATGTACTCTTGAGCCATAGCCACTCCATCCATGATATTTCTACCCTTAATGAAAGCTGTTTGTGAACAATCGATTAAATCATTCATTTTTATACTAAGTCTATTTGCTAAAACTTTTGAAATAATTTTAACAAAACAATTAATTAAAGAAATAGGTCTGAAATCTTTTAAATTATTAGCACCGATTTTTTTTTTATGTAATAGAATGACGTTAGGAAAATTAAATCTTCCTAATTGTAGTTGCACATTATAAAATTCATTAAACATGCTAATTAAATCAAATTATAAAACATCCCAAAATAGCTTATAAAATAAAATAGGAAAATCATAGAAACCAGGGGCTTTATCATAGGCATATTATTTATAGCCTTCAAAATCTCCACTTCGGAAAAGGGATTATCAATGTTATTAAGACTAATTCTAGACTTAGGAGGATATAGTTCATTCCATTTAACGTTTGTTCTATGCTTATTTCTAAAACCAAAAATTTCGCTATAGTAATCAGTAAAGGCCTTATCAAAATCCCTTTAATCAACCAATTCAACATTATTCACAAAAATAGAATTTATAGTGTTGCTACGTTTTCTACCGTTAACCATGTTATGAATTTTTTCTTCATATTATTATCACCTTCATTTGTTCATTGAATTCTAAATCTTTGTTTCTATATAACCTCCTTTTTTTCTAAATTGAATTAAGTTCTTCTTTTAAATTAGCGAGCACATTACGCTCTCCAAGATTTAGTTGTCTAGTTTCTTTTATCTATTAATTTTAAGCATTTGAGAAAGTAAATTGTACTTTTTTAGTTTTAATACTACCAAAAACATTTATTCCAAGTTTTAAGAAAATTCCTAAGTTAACCCTATTTCTGATGTTGTAAAAATTCATAAATGTTCGTTTATTTTTAATTAGATTAGGGAAGTTAGATTCTAATAACCATAATTTTTCAAATTTTAAAGTTTTATTAACAATTTTATGATGATCACACGTAAGAATGATAGGACAATGGTCATAATGCGCATATGGAAAAACAGAGACTCTACAAATAGGAAATTTATCCTTAATTTTTATCACTGATGAAAAACCTTCTAAAAGAGCCGTTGAATGGGATTCTCTGGTATTACTTCAAGTGAATTCTCTATTGGTTAATGGTAATTCAATTAAATTAGAACTAACACTAAATTGATCAAATTCTTCAGTAGATGAGAAATCCCCTTCGAGGTGATCTTTCCCCTAAAAATGTGTAACATTGAAATCATTCCTCATAATCCAAGGTCCAGGAGCGAATGATCTAAATTCAAGACATTTGCTCCATAAAACTTGACGGGCAATTTTCGAGTTTGGTCCATAAACATAAGATATATTTAATAAAGAGTTATCTCCAAGGCCAATGAGAATAATATGAAGGAAGTGTTGCTTAGAAATAGTTTGAAAGAATTGTCATGCCACCCTATAAGTAAACCCTCAGAAGCACCAATTGAAGGCAAACATGCCCAATGATGAAAATGATAACCACCTAATCTTCTTGAAAAATGAAGATAGGGACAATCTATTTTCATTTCCTATAAAAGGAAAATATCAATAAAATAATTTTTAAAACATGCTTCAATTTTATCACAGTTGTTTAATCATGTAAAACTCTAATATTCTAGTTAATAATCATTATAATCCAGATGATCTAACCCTCTCATATTCCCTACTCATAATAACAGCAGTATCTAGTTCATTGTTAGAAAAAACAAAAGCAATATCCCAAGCTTATCGACATAACTTATTGGTGGATAAACTACCTAAAGTATATGAAGAATAAGTACTGCGTAAATCGGAAATCATACTCGAGCCTGAATTCGTAGTGTCACTCATAGCACTCGAATCAGGTGACTCACCCATACACGAAAAATGACTGCTATGGACCCTGGTACTACGATGAACAACACCGTTAATAGCAATAGATTTCCTACACCTACCTCTTTTAGTAGCCGAAGAAACAAATGCATCTTTATTGTCAATATGCAATCACAACGAAATATTGTAGAACTGCATCGTGCACGATGAGATACAACCTCTATCGCAATATCTTTTTTAGATATATCTACTCTACGGCTAAAATTAATAGCATTTACACTTATACTTTTCTTGTACTCATCACTTACTGGAGAGAAAATTGGTGCACATCGTGATACCTCCTCTATCTCGATACCTCCTTTTGTTAAATTTATATCACCTCTAAAAATAATAGCCTAAACACCAGAAATACTACTATTTATCTCATCATTCTTAGGGATATCAAAGCTAAATACATTGCCAGCCACAGTAACTTTAGAAAAACTTGGAGCACGACGACATACAGCCTCTGCCGCAATATCTCTTTCTGATATATCGACTCCACCTCCAAAATTAATGGCAGTTATACTATTACTTTTATTGTACTCAACAATTACTGAAGAAAAAATTGGTGTACATCGTGATACCTCCTCTGCCTCAATACTACCTTCTGATATATTGATACAACCTTAAAAAATAATGACCTAAATGCCAGAAATACTACCATTTCTCTCATCATTCTCAGGGATATCGGTGCTAATACATTGTCAGCCACAATAACTGTAGAAAAACTTGGAGCATGTTGAGAAAAGCCCACTGCCGCATTACCACCCTCTGTGATATCAACGCCACTTCCCTCATCGATCACAGAAATAACAGAATTTGAAACGCTGTCAGACACTGTATGCCATAAATCTTTGATCACAAGCATATTATCAGAGTTCGCCACTGTCTCAATCTGAGCCTCCACTATACCAGAGATTGATGACCTTCCCATAGCAACTTCATCAAGAATCCCAGTCGCATCACATAATCGATCACCATTGATGATCGAACAATTTGAGTTAATAACATCCACCTTGTGCATATCATCACCATCCAACAGAATAACAGAGCACCTCAACTTACTCTCAGCCGTCTCTTCAATATTCCCAACCACATTACAAAATCGATCACCATACATAACCAAATTGTTTAATATAACATCATTTGTCTTACACATTCCATCATCTAAAGCATCAATAGTCTTATGCGTATCATCACATAATTCCCAAGATTTACTGTGCACATTGTCTATTTCCAGACAGTCAGATGAGATATTCGACTTTTCCAGAAGCTTCAGAAATATCTTCACCAAAACCCATGTTAACTTCTCTACCCTCAAACTCCTTAATCATACATCTAGATGTAGCATTGCATTCATGACCTCGATTCTCAAATTTGTTCTTGAATACCAAAGATTCAAAAGTTAAAGGATAACGATATTAACATCTTTACAATGAGTATTAGCAAATGCAGCTTTGGACAAATCAGAAATCCCTCCTAAATGGCAATCAAAGCAGTTAGTAGTGACTAATTCAAAATTCTCAACAACACAAGATCCAGCTCTAGATTTTTTGCTATTAACATAGACAAAATCCTTATTTAACTCACGCAAATTAACTGCAGAATCAGAAACCTCCTTAGAAAAAACTACAAGTCTATGGTCAAGAACTGTATCATTGGATTTCATAAAATGGAGAAGAAATCTACAATATGAAACATCAGGGTCTAATAGCAATGAATCAACGATCTTAATCTCCTCCTTTTGGACTGAAATAGGGATATCTGAATCTTTATTGACACCTTTTGAAATACTCAAATCCCCATTAACATCACTATAGATTGGCAATGAATCAAACTCTGAAACTTTGCCATCCAAAGAAGAAGAAGATTTCCCAATACACTCCTTAAGGTCTCTAAATTTCATTCAATAATTTTTACCAATATTATCCACATTGATCTCATCGAACTGCTTGAAAAATTCCTCCAAGAAACCAATACCTTCTTTCCTCTTAATCTATAGATGATCTAATAAAATCAACTTAAGTTTCATACATTTTGAAAAAAACGAAAATCCATGATCAGAAGATAGATTTTTAAGCTTGTTAGAAGTGAGACTGAATTTCTTTGAATATTCCAACCTTTTATGACCTAAGAATCCGCATCCAAAACATTGAACTGGTTCACGACAATCTTTTTCCAAGTGAGAACAGTCACCACAACGAAAAAATCTTCTTCCTCTTATAGAATCAATTCAATTCTTAGATTTTGGTCTTTGGAAAATAAGTTTCGAAGAAGAAAACTGGAAATCTTTGACCACTTGAGCATAAGTATGAGAATAGGAATAATTAGATGGAGAAACGTGATCATTAAAAGAACAAGGACTGGGAAGTTTGAATGGGAGCGAAGACGAGAATGAAAAAGATGGATGCAGGAGAGAGAAATCTACTGTTGCCATTACAGTTGTAAATGTATAACTTGGTTGTCTCTCTTTAGAATTCCGTAGCTGCACTATCTATTTCAATATAGAAGAAAAAGAAATAATTTCTTGTAATTTTAAGCGAGGCGAGACCTCAATTTTGGGTTAACCTATGGCAAGTCGTAGAGGTAATCCTTTTTGAAAGGATAACTCTGATAAATTAAAATGTGGAAAGGAATGTTTTTAGGAATTAGTAGTTAGAAATAGGAAAATATACGCACATATATAATCGTGATAATGAAATAAAATATACATAGCTTAATTTACGATGATATTCATAGTAGTTATTAGTAGCATATTAAATTATAGAACTAGGAGCGATAGGTGGAAAAGCGATAGTAACTCAAAAATTAATAGTGTAATAAATGGACAGTTAATCGGGAGTTACAGGAATTAAATGAGAACATAAATGCATTTAGTAAGACTGGTTAACAGATTTAATATGGCGTTTATAAGAAATAGATTGAATTAGAACGAATAAATAAATGTCGTTATAGATTGTACAACTAGAATCATGATTACTATTTATTATGGACAATTGATATTTATGGAAAATAGTGAATAAGCATATAAGTTAGGAATTTAATTATAGGAGGTGATATAATTTTCATAGAGACTTATATAGCTTTAATAACACTTTCAGGACGAGCATGAATTAGTGGGCCTAGCCAATACTTAGGCCTAGTATAATTGGTTTAGTTTAGTCTGGATTGAGATGCAAGGTCAGTAGAGTTACACAATAAAAGTCCACCCTTCTCTTAGAGGCAACCAGCAATTGTGTATACTTACTAGTGATGTGGGACATCTCCAACCATAGGACCTGTGGGAAAGAGGATTTCGTTTGCATGTAGGGAGAGGAAAATATGCCAAGGGCTCGTCTCGAATTTGAAGTGTTATTAGCTTGATACTTTCAAGGAAATGGAGTCTACTTCAATTCTAATAAGAACTATTAAGTAGCTAAAAGGAGCATTTTCGTTGACTTACATTAGGCTAGTCTAAATGAGATGTCAGCTGTGGAAAGTTAATGGGCTATGTCAGTATTTTTGTTAGACCGGAATTTAGTAGTAGGGCTGGTATATAGGCTATGACCACCAGCCCATGTGGTCGGTAGTAAAAACTTGAGTTATGCCTTGACGGATTTCGCTTCTAACTAGTGTAAAATTCATATGGACCTCAAATTTTAGTTGGTTAGTTTTGTTTATCAGAGGTGGGCCGGTTAACTCTTGGATGGGCCTTTGAGATGCGTTAGTATTATGATAATTAAATTATAAATTATAAAGGTGTATCTATGGGTCATCGATCTCTGTAGCTAGAACCGCTTGACTAGCGTTTACATCGCGGAGGGTCCGCTTTAGGGTCAAGGTATTAAATGGTCATTGGTTCTATCTCCTTCTTATCCAAGAAATATTAAGTTGTCGGGGTTTTAGGGTAGTTTATGTTTAGATATATATGTATATAGGCATATATATAGTATGCCTCGAAGGAGTTTTGGTATATCGTATGCGCATGTAGAATTGAACGGTTTAGCTAACACTTAGATGGAAACTAATCGACATAAATTATTGTTATGGGTAAATCATATGATTTTCCAATCACCAAAACGCTGTTCTGACCCCTCCCCCGTCATTACAACCCACGGAATAGATTAGAGGAATATGTTACTCGATCAAAACGGGAACGGTAGATGGGAAAGTCTTATTACTCATGCTCGGCGTTGATAAGGCAATAAGATATCAAAGGAATATTATTAATTCCAAGGTAATAGCCTAAGTCAGTATTTATTTTTATTATATTTTCTATTCCAGTGCGAGCTTGTATTAATTGATCTCTAATATACTTATGTTTATTACAAGCTACCAAAACCAACTATCCATGCCCTAATGGGGTTGGATTTTGATTTAATCAAAAATTGGGCTTCTTAAGGTGCGGGTTGTTACATTTGGTATAAGAGCCAAGAATTAGGATACACTAAGAGAACATGCTTGTGCTTTTACCTATAATACATTCATTCATACATACATACATACATACATACATACATATGTATGTATGTATATATTATACATCAAACTATATAAATTTCGATTATTGAAGTGGTTGTGACCATGTTCTAAAAGGATGGATGAGGAAAATATGAGTTGGAACAATAAATAGAGATAAATTTATGCACCTACCCCAATTAGCCCATATAGTGTTGCTGTATCATAAGGCTTGACTAAGAAGAACATGAGTGTGACATATAGAAGGATCCTAAAAGCTAATGGTACTTGACTCCTTTTGGGCCTAAGCTGCCTTATGATTGTAGATTTCGATGGATTACCGATTGAAGATGTACATTTCATTCAGACAGATGGAAAGTGAGAAACTATATATTCCAAATATCCAGAAGTAAGGTATAATATAAGTGAAGCAAATTCCCACATAAAGGTATGCATTAATCACCACAAGAAGAAAAGTCTAAAAGAAAGGACAATTATGTTCCATTTTCGCTTCCGACCCTATATGAAAGAATTTAACAAAAGGATTTTTTAAAATTCCTTAAAACATTTTGTATGAGTTTTTCAAAGGATATTTTGGGAAGTTATAGGAATGGAAACTGAAAATTTGTTCGATCAAATTTTTTTATCTAACGGTTTTGATAAAGGGGTTTTTCATTTTTGAAAAGAGTGGAAAAAAAGAGAATATGTTTTTGAAATAAAGGAGAGAATGAATGTTATAGAAAAATAAGATAATTTCTATAATTATAAATCTATATTCCTCTTTACCCCAAATCTCTTCTCATATCTGTAATTCTAATAGTATGTATATGTCTTGTTATACATATTCTTTTGGATTGCAAAGGAGAAGGAATGGATTTAGATTTGGCAGATTTGGAAAACTTAAACAATGAGCGAGAAATAATATGACTTATTTATAAAATTGAAATTTATATCAATGAATTTTATTTAATTATTATTCCTTTATAAGATTTGATGAGGTGTAAGCTTAAAATGAACATATAGGAATATCGCCTGTATATTCTCTAAGACAAGTAATTGGAATAGGAATGGTATTTACGTCCTAGTCTAGAAATTTGGAAAGCAGTCTCTTAATTTGTTAAAGCTAAATGTTGAAAAAGTTGTAAAATTTATTTCATATTTATAGTTGGGTTGTAAGATGTTAGTATAGTTTAGATTTTCCTAATTTAACATGGAATATGAATTTCTATATTTAAATTTCTTGGAAGTAGGGCATACTTTAGTTATATCTATTTCTATGAAATTTCCATAAATTATCTAATTCCATAAACGTATAAAAAGTGCGTCGTTCGAAATACTAAGACTATACCAAAATTAAAAAGGATGTGTGGAGTATGGAAGTTCTCCTCCATAGTTTGCACTGTCCATTTCAATATAAAAGAAAAGAAATAAATATTTGTAATTTCAAATGAACCAAGCTCTCACTTTTAGGTTAATTTGTGGAAAGTTATAACGATAATCTTTTTTGGAAGGATAGCTCTGATAAATTATACCATGGAAAGGAATGTTTTAATTTAGGAATTAATAGACAAGAACAGGAAAACATATATACACAAATTACCGCACTTATCATTCAAAAAGAAATATATAACATAATTAGAACGATATTCGTATTAGTTATTAATAGCATATTAAAATATAGGATTAGGAGGTGTATATAAAAAAGTGATAGTAACTTCAAAATTAATAGGGTAATAAATGGGTAGTTAATTAGGTGTTATAAGAATTAAATGAGAATATAAATGCATTTAATGGGACTAGTTAAAAGAATTAATCTTTATGAGAAAAAGAAATAGGCATAGATAGATTGAATTAGAAAAATTAAATAAATGTCATTAGGGATTGTCCAATTAGAATAATAATTCATATTTATTACTGATAACTAACATTTATGGAATATAATAAATAAACGTATAAGTTAGGAATTTAATGCTAGGAGGTGATATACTTTTTATAGTAGGAAATTATACAGCTTTAATAATACGTTTAGGGCAAGCATGAATTAGTGGGCCTGGCCAATACTTAGGCCTAGGATAATTGTATTGGTTTAGTATGGGTTAGGATGCGAGGTTAGTAGAGTTACACAACAGAGGTCTATGCTTCACTTAGAGATTATCAACAGTTGTATACACCGATTGATGTGAGATATCACCAATCATATGACTCATAGGGGATATGCGTTTGCATATAGAGAGAGAGCAAAATATACCAAGTATTCGCCTTGAATTTGAAGTATTAAAAGGCCAAGTACTTTTAAGGAAATGGGGTCTATTTTATTTCAAATAAGAGGTATTAAGTAACTGAAGGGACATTTTCCTTAACTTACATTAGGTTAGTCTCAAGGAGATGTTAGTTGTTGAAGGCCGACGGACTATGCTAGTATTTTTTTTGGATCGATGTTTAGTAGTAGGGCTCGCACATAGGATATGACTACTAGCGGTCCTAAGAGGTCAGTAGCAAAGACTCGGGTTTTGGCCTGACGAATTTCGCTCCCTACTAGTGTAGAATCTATATAGGATAAGCACAGACCTCAAATTTTAGTTGGTTAGTTGTTTGTTTGTCGAAGGTGGGCTAATTAATCCTTAGATTAGCCTTTGAGATGCCTTCGTAGTATGAAAATTAAAGTGTTAAGCCATATCTTGGGATCATCAGTCTCTATAGCTGGAGGTGGTTGAATAGCATTTATATTGCGGAGGGCCGCTTCGCGGTTGAGGTACTAAATGGTTGTTAGGTCTTCCTCCTTTCTATCTAAGAAGTATTAAGTGGTTGGAGTTTTTGGGTAGTTTATGCTTAGATATATATGTATATAGGGATATATATATATATATAGTTATACCTCAAAGGAGGTAAGGTATATCGTACACGCATATAGGATTGAATAGATTAGCTGTGAATGACAGACATAACATTTGAATGGAAATCGATCAGCATAAGTTAGTGTTATGGGTAAAATATGTAATTATCCAATCACTAGATCATTATTCCACCCCCTTCCTACCTTATTACAACCTGTAGGATCGATTTCACCCTAGAGGGGGGAGTGAATAGGGCGATACTAATAATTATAAAAATTTAATGCGGAAGTATATAAAATAATCGCAGCACTGATAATAGCAGAATAATAGCAGCACATATAATAGAAAAATATTAAAAGCAGAAAATAGAACACACAAATTTACCCAGCTTCGGCAAAACCCTGCCTATGTGCTGCCCCAAGGTTTCTACTAGAAATTAAGTAGTCAAACGCTTACACACGTAATCTCGCGACACCATCTATCGACTAACCTAACTCTATGCTCAAAACTCAGCCACTAAGTTGCGAATTCTCAAACTAGACCACCGTAGTTCGTCCCCTAGTCACATAACTAGAATTTACAAAAGTTTGAAAGAGAAACACAAAGCTTAAAAACAATTTAAAAACACAAAACCCTATATAATATACTAAGCCTAAAAAGTGAAAACCGGCCCAATAAATATTAAAAAGAAATCTGCTTTTCGTTTTATCCTATTGTATATCCGTGTCCCGTATACTCTGCCTCGTTTTCTTTTGCTCGAGAACAATTGTTTCTCTGTCAAAAATTAGGGTTTCGTGATAACTGAGGCGCCGCTTGAAATTGATGTTCAAATTGAATTTTTCTCTGGTTCCTTCATCTAATGAATTGATGGCTATGATTTGCTCAGTTGTTTTGCTTTGATTATGCTTGCGGCTGCTCCCAGTATTGAGTTCGAATCATTGAATCTGGTATGTAAATTATGTAGTCTAATTGCACTGTTATTTTACCTTTATTTGAGCTCGATTCAAGTTGTTGATTTGTGATTTAAATTTAAACTTTCCTCTGTGATTTCTCTTAAACTTGAATTATTTTCTACCAATGATGTTAAAGGGTTTAAATAGGGTTCGAACCCCTTAATTTACGATCGTATATATTTATTTGAATTCGTCACTTGCTATGCTTTGGCTACTGATTTTCAACTAATTGCTTATGATTGATCCTGACCTTTTCAATACATACATTTTCTGATTGCTTGGTTATCACGACTTTGGTTTTTGACTTGTTAGATTCCTTGGCCACCACGACTCTGACTTGATTTGAAACTGCTGTTACATGACACTATTATAATTTTTTTGTGTTAACTTCTTCGGCTTGATCAATTCCTATTATCACTTTGACACCACGGCTTTGACATTGTTATTTGATATTTTCAAATATAAGTATGATTCTTTTCTGGTTTGACATCTGCTATTTGAGTTTTGTGATAATATTTACTATTCAATTCTGCCTTGACTTATCAAACTGTTTATAAATTTTGTAGCTCTGGCTTTGACTCGATTTGAAACTGCTACCTTGAACATTTTTTTACTTGCAACATGTTTGGATGTTGTTATTCACTGCATTGAGTTTTGGTTTACATCGAGTACATCATGTAGTCTGCTTTTTGGTTGATGGTCATCTCCATTTTGTTTCACTGTTGGTCTACGCTTAAGTAAAAATGCCTTTATAAATGTATGCAGTGTTGCTTCACTTTGAATCATACTTGCCGTCACATGATCATTTCATGTTGTAATGAAGTTTGGTTTCCGCTGCATATATTAGTGTGTTTTTGAACATGTATATGTGTATGTTGTGATGCCTGATGTGTTACTGCTTGGATATGGTTATATGTGCACTGCCTATATATGTGTACATATGTGTTTGCATTTACTTCACTTGAGTTTGCACTGGATTGTTGCTAGTAGCCGGACTTGTTTCCCTCAGTATCTGTATAGTTGTTTGCAATTTTCTCTAGTGTATATGATCATGCTTGTTGCTCTTTGTTTTCAGGCCTATCTTTCTTGTATCTGGACTGGTTGCATTCGTTTTTCACTTTGATATTTGCAGTCTGGTATAGGAGGCTTGATTGCACAGTCCATTTCTTGGCATCACCCTTTGTACATATGCCTTATAGAAATGTTGCATTCACCATGCTTGTACCTGACCTTGTTTCACTGGTGCATCCCATATTGTCACTGCCTGGTTAGAATTGACTTGTATGATAATTTCACCGTCTGGACTGTTTATGGTTTAAGTCATGTCCATGTGCATATGTACTTGTAAATGTTGAGGCTTGATCACAGTCACATTGGTTTGTGCACATGGTTGCACTGTCGACTTGCTGCATATGTTTGGTACTTGATGTCTTCGTTTTGTAGCTGAACATTTTGTAGTCTGTTTATTTACATTCGAGTTGGTGTGGCCTTCACTTGATATCTTCACATTATGTATAGTTGTTTGTCTCTGTTATGTGTTGTTCACACTTTTTGTGCTGGTTCATTATTGATTTTGGATTGGTCAAGTTGTTTTAGTGTCTTGATCCATTGTTTTGTATTGCATGCACCAGAGTTGAATCCAACTTATAGCTCAATTTTGACCTATGCTTATGTCATGATTTTATTTTTATTACACTTGAGTTGAACCTAGGTTTTGATTGGGTTTGACCTTGTGCTCACATGTCCCTATAGTTTTGTCATGTGTATACAGGTGTGCACGGCCTTGGCATGTACAGTGATGCACTTTGCATGTCACAAGCTGTTCGTGTATGATGAATTCAAAATAAATGATGACGAACAGCCTAAATAATCGAGGAAAATAATATTTTCAAAATGCACATTTTATTTTACACTACACAAATATTTCATTTTCAATTTTACCACATCAGTGTGTATTTTGCAGATAACTCAGATTCTGGATTTAATCTGGAATAGAGTTGAAGAAAAATACAAGCGATTGAGTGATATGTAGTGAGGTGCAAATGTAAATCAAAAATTGTGATGTAATAGATATTGTATTGCAATTAAAATTATGTATACATAGTGAGAGCTCAAATTGGTACTATTCAAAATTGTAATAAATATTTGTTTGAATAAAATATCTGTTAGAATTTAAATTCTGTGTTATTTATTTTATTCATCAAATATTAATTTAAGTCTGTAAAAATAATATAGTACATTAACAAATATATTTAATTGAATATATATGTTTATTTTCATCAAACAAAAATCGTTTACTTGAATATTCAACAATCTCCCCCTTTTGATGATAACGGACATATATTTAAGATTTTGAATTTATTAAATGTATTAGGGTATAGATGAAATCTATTTGCTTCCCTTATTTGAATGCTCCTTCTCTACACAAAGCTCCCCTTTTATATATGCATGAAAATAAATAAAAATATGTAAATGAACCTAGGTGCAAATACAAAATAAAATATTAGACCTTTATTTGCCAAAATCTTAACTATTCTCTCCCCCTTTTATTAGCAAAAGAGTAACAGTGTTAGAAAAATAGAGATAAAGTAATAGACAATAATATAATATTAATACCAAATTGAGTATAAATATTAAATTTTAATAAAAAATCAAACAAAAATTATAAATACTCAGTTTGACGCATATTCCACTTTAGAGTGATAGCGATGATGTTGGTATACAAAACCATATATTTGTGTCTATTTATGGTATATTTATATTAGGAATTTGAATATGTACTAAACATGCATAACCGTTAGGACTTTTAAATGATATTAGCAGTATTCCAAATTTTTATAAAAAATGAATTCAAGTATCTTCTAACCACGCATAACCATGAGGACTTTTAAATAGGACTAGAATCAACTTGTCTATATAGCTAATCAATTTTGATTTGCATTCCATACAGGCATAACCGTGAGGACTTTTAAATGAGCATGAAAGCACATAATCAAAAATTCCAAGTAATTCATCCATGCATAACCATGAGGACTTTTAAATTGGAGTGAATACTTTGGATGTTTTTATTGCTAAAAATATATTAAATTGAAAAACGAATGATTTTCCGTTTAAAATACCGCATATTGACATACTATACTAGATTTTGATGAGTGATGATCGTTAGAAATATGATAGCAACAGAGATGGTCATGGAATTTTTACCCATCAAAAGGTTTTCATAACTCTTGTTTGTATTTCTAAAGAAATTTACTAATATACTATCTCAAGTTATAATATATGATTAATACCAACAATCATCACTTTTTCAATCACTATTTATCCTTTTGATAATCAGTAGGGAGTCAGATTAGTTAATATAGTCATTTAAGTTCAAAACCAAAAATAATTATAAAATCAAATTCCCTAAAATAACTAATCTAAAACAAGGTCAACAGAAACTATTTTCTAGAAGGGGTTTTATAAAAGAAAATGTCTGCTAATTGAGAATTATTTGAAATGAAAAATATGCAGATATTTTCTCTGAAAATATGGTGCAACTAATGAATGTCTCTAATGTTCCTCCAGTAATTTATCTACCAACCATATTAACAGTGTAATCTGCATCTGAATTTCTCTTAGACTCAAGTTATCAATAGTTGAATGTTATAGACCAGACCGTGAAGTGTGCAACAAAATATCTTAAAATCATTTTTAACAGCTTTTAAATAGAATTGAGTTGAAGCCATGCAAATAGTGAATATGGTGTCAATAGTAAAATAGCCAAGTATATCCATGAATATCTTAAGTAATCATCAATTAATAAAACACCATCATTAGTCCAGACAAATATATATGAAGTAGTTCAAAAACTCTAGAGGTACATGTAGTGTTCTCGGCATAAAAAGATAATCGGCTAACAATTTTCATAAGTTAGAATCATAATCAACATTCATTATCATATAACTGGCTGAACTAAATCAGATTACGGTGCAGATTATCACATTTAATAAATTATTCAAGATAAATTTTCCGTTATCTATTTTACCTTTATGATAATTTTTCGTTGTTGCACATTGTGATTCTTCCAACTTTGTACTAGGCTAAGGAACTTAGATTTTTTGCCCGTCATGTGCCTTGAACAGCCAGAATCCACGTTACACTGTTGTTGTTCCTTAGCTTGCCGCCACACCTACACGAAAAAAGATTTTTGCGAACTATTTGTTTTTATAGATCCATGGTTGTTAATGGCAAATGATTTTGAAAAATATGTTTGTGTAGACCCAAAACTATTTATATATGTTTCTTTCGGCACCCAGATTTGTTTGACTTTGTGAGATTTTATATTCATGCCTTTCGGAACCCAGATTGGAATGGTTTTCTCGCATTTGGGTCTCACACTTTTCCTTTTAATAGTGTTATTAGTTGTTTGTTCATATTTTGATACTTATGCAAATCCAAATGCATTCCTTTCGTTCTCGAAGAGTTGATTTTCTAAGAGTATATTAAATGATTTATCTCTAGTGAAAATTTCCGAGTATCCAACTCAAGTTTATTAACTTTGGATTTTAAAAGTTTATTTTCATTTATTAGCTTCGAACAACAACTAATGGTACTTTCTCTCTTTTCAAAAATTTTCATTTTTAAGCTCTTTAATTTTATTCTCAATTTCTAGCATCTCGGTTTCAGTGAGTTGGAGTTTTTTAAATTCAATTTTTTCAAAATCCTTGATTTTGCAATCTCTTTTTCAAACTCGTGATTTAATCGAATAATTTCAGAATTGCTCAAAAACACGTTTTCTTTTTCAATGGTTTTGAAATTTTTGTTGATCACATTTAATATATTTCAAAAATAGAATATTTAGAAATTTCTGACTTCTTAAAGCTATCCAGTTCTTTTTGCAAAATGTTGTTTTTATAAATCAATTCAGTTTTGTTTTTCTCCCGTATTAAAATTTCGTTTTCTAACTTTTGAAAGTTTTCATGAAGACGGGTAAATTCTTTTTCATGATTCAAACACCTTTTGCAATTAAATTTTTATTTTTCTTAATATTTTTAAACTCATTTTCCAAATCATTATTTTTATGATAAAGTTTAGCTTGTTCCCTTTCCAACTTATTATTTTTCAACTCAAGAGCTCTATTATTTTCAATTAATTTTTGGCACAAGAGAACGAAATCATTGAATGGAAATTCAATTATCTCATCTGTTATTGAATCTTCATCGCTGTTGCCTTTTGCCAATCCTATCAAGCATGTTTCTTTAACTGAGTTGATTATGGAGGATTTCTCTCGGTTGTTGACTTTTGCACCATATATTACATCAAAGTTATTCCAGATTTCCTGTGCATTTTCATAATGAGAGATAAATTTAAAATTATCTTGATTAATATGAGAATATAGTATATGCATAATAATAGCATTAATGGAAATAATTTTCTCGTCTATTATACCACATCCATTTTCCATAATATCCTAACATTTAACATTAACAAATTTTAAATAAAATTCCATTTTTACTTTTCATTTCAAAAAATCTATTCCATCAAAAACAGGAGGAATAATATTGGACCGACACTCAGCAAGAGCATTATTAAAAGAATCCATTTTAAAAATTCAAATTTGTTTAAAAAAAATTGGTTTTTGAAAAATTTAATTTTTAAAACAAAAATTGACTTCTAGTCCTAGCTCTGATACCACTTGTAGGATCAATTTCACCTTAGAGGGGGGAGGTGAATAGGGTGATACTGTTAATTATAATATATAAAATAATCACAACACTGATAATAGCAGAATAATAGCAGCACAGATAATAGCAGAATATTAAAAGCAGAAAATAGAACATGCAGATTTACTCAGCTTCGGCAAAACCCTGCATACGTTCTTGCTCAAGGTTTCTACAAGAAATTAAGTAGTCAGACGCTTACACATGTAAACTTGCGACACCGACTATCGACTAACCTAACTCCATGCTCAAAATTCTGCCACTACTCGGCCACTGAGTTGCGAATTCTCAAACTGCACCACCATATTCCATCCCCTAGTCACAAGACTAGAATTTACAAAAGTTTGAAAGAGAAATACAAAATTTAAAAACAATTTAAAAACACAAACCCTGTATAATATACTAAGCTTAAAAAGAGAAAACCAGCCCAATAAATATTCAACAGAAATCCCCTTTTCGTTTTATCCTATTGTATATCCTTGGCCCATATCCTCTACCTCATTTTCTTTTGCTTGAGAACAATTGTTTCTCTGTTAAAAATTAGGGCTTCGTGATAACCAAGGCGCCGCTTGGAATTGATGTTTGGATTGAATTTCCCTCTGATTCCTTCATCTAATGAATCGATGGATATGATTTTCTCAGTTGTTTTGCTTTGATTATGCTTGCGGTTGCTTGCAGTATTGAGTTCGAATCAATGAATCTGGTATGTAAACTATGTCATTTAAATGCACTGTTATTTTGATTTGATTCGAGCTCATTTCGAGTTATTGATTTGGGATTTAAATTTAAACTTGCCTCTGTGATTTTTCTTAAACTCGAATGATTTTCTGCCAATGATGTTAAAGGGTTTAAATAGGGTTCGAACCCATTAATTTACGTTTGTATTTTTTTTGAATTCATCACTTGCTATGCTTTGGCCACAAATTTTCAATTGATTGCTTGTAATTGATCCTGACCTTTTCAAAACATATATTTTCTGATTGCTTAGTTATCACGGCTTCGGTTTCTGACTTGTTCGATTCTTTGGCCACCACGACTCTGACTTGATTTGAAACTGCTGTTACATGACATTGTTATACTTTTTTATGTGTTGACTTCTTTGTCTTGATCATTCTTGTTATCACTTTGCACCCACGGCTTTGACTTTGTTATCTGATATTGTCAGATAGAAGTTTGATTCTTTTCTGGTTTGACATCTGCTACTTGAGTCTTGTGATAATATTTTTTTTGTTCAATTTTTCCTTGACTTATCGAACTATTTATGAATATTGTAGCTCTGGCTTTGACTCGATTTGAAACTACTACCGTGAACATTATTTGACCTGCAATATGTTTGGATGTTGTAATTCACTGTATTGAGTTTTGGTTTGCATTGAGTACATCATGTAGTCTGCTTTTTGGTTGATGGTCGTCTCCATTTGTTTCACTGTTAGTCTACACTTCAGTAAAAATGCCTTTATATATGTATGCAGTGTTGCTTTACTTTGAATCATACTTGCTTTCACATGATCATTTCATGTTGTATTGAAGTTTGGTTTCCACTGCATATATGTGTGTGTTTACACATGTATAAGTGTATGTTGTGATGCCTGATGTGTTATTGCTTGGATATGGTTATATGTGCACTGCCTATATATGTGTACATGTGTGTTTGCATTTACTTCACTTGAGTTTTCACTGGATTGTTGCTGGTAGACGGACTTGATTCACTTATTATCTGTATAGTTGTTTGCAGTCTTCTCTGTTGTATATCATCATGCTTGTTGCTCTTTGTTTTCTGGCCTACCTTTCTTGTATCTACTGTGGTTGCATTCATTTTTCACTTTGATATTTGCAGTGTGGTATAGGAGGCTTGATTGCACTGTCCATTTCCTAGCATCACCCTTTGTACATACGCCTTGTAGAAATGTTGCATTCACCATGCTTGTACCTGATCTTGTTTCACTGGTGCATCCCTTATTGTCACTGCCTGATCAGACTTGACTTGTTCGATAATTTTACTATCTGGACTATTTATGGTTTAAGCCATGTCCATATGCATATGTACTTGAAAATGTTGAGGCTTGATCATAGTCACATTGGTTTGTGTGCATGGTTGCATTGTCCACTTACTGCATATGTTTGGTACTTGATGTCTTTATTTTGTAACATTTTATAGTTTGTTTATTTACATTCGAGTTGGTGTGGCCTTTACTTGATATCTTCACATTATGTATAGTTGTTTGCCTCCTTTATGTGCTGTTCAAACTTTTTGTGCTGGTTCATTGTGGATTTTGCACTGGTCGAGTTATTTTAGTGTCTTGACCCATTATTTTGTATTGCATGCGCCTGAGTTGAATCCAGCTTATAACTCGGTTTTGACCTTGTGCTTATGTCATGACTTTATTTTTATTGCACTTGAGTTAACCTACGTTTTGATTGGGTTTGACCTTGTGCTCACCTGTCCCTGAGGTTTTTTCAAGTGTATACAGGTGTGCATGGCCTTATGGCATGTACAGTGATGCAATGTGCATGTCACAAGTTGTTCGTGTATGATGAATTCAAAATAAATGATGACGAACAACCCAAATAACTGAGGTAAATAATATTTTTAAAATACACATTTTATTTTACACTGCACAAATATTTCTTTTCAATTTTAATGCGACAATATGTATTTTGCAAATAACTCAGATGCTGGATTCAATCTGGAATAGAGTTTAAGATAAATACGAGCGAATGAGTGAAACATAGTGAGGTGCAAATGTAAATCATAAATTGTGATGTAATTGAAAATGTGTTGTAATTGAAATTGTGTATATATAGTGAGAGCTCAAATTTGTACTATTCAAAATTATAATAAATATTTGTTTGAATAAAATATCTATTTGAGTTTAAATTCTATGCTATTTATTTTATTCAGCAAATATTTATTTAATTTTGTGAAAATAAGATATTACATTAACAAATACATTTAATTGAATATATATATATATGTTTATTTTTATCAAACAAAAGTCATATACTTATATATTCAACGCAACCCACAAAACAGATTATAGGGACAAATTACTAGAGCAAGACGGGAATGGTAAACGAAGATGTCTTCTTATTCATTATTGATGCTGACAAAGTAATAAAATGTCCAAGGAATACTATTAATTCCAAGGTCGCCGCATCAATCAATATTTATGTTCTATTATGTTTCTATTTTGTTGTTAGCTTATATTAATTGACCTTTGATATACTTATATTTATTATAGGTTAACAAAACTAACGATTCATGCCTTAATGGACTTGGTATTTGATTTAGGTTAAATTCGGGCTCATTAAGGTGCATATTGTGCCACTTCCAAAGAGTAAAATAAAGTTAAATTTACCAGATTACTCCGCTGTGGGTTGGTCCATTCCCAATTACGGTATCAAAGCCAAATAACTTATGCGGTCTAAATTATCAGCATTAGGGATAACTTATAAATGCCTACCCATATAATAGGGTATCTAGAAAAGTAGTGTCTAAGGTTGGGTTTGGATAATCAAGACTCTACCCTACCTATCTATAACCTGGCCCGAAAGGATGAAGTAAGCCTGAAGGTTACCCCTAATAGAACAGGTCCAATTTGAATTCGTCCTTGGGTTAATTTCAAAATTGAAATTAAAATAAAGTTTTAAATTTAGAATTTAAATTTAAAATAATATAAATTTTATAAATTTTATAATATAGATTTCCAAAATGTTTTCAAAGTTAAAATAAAAGTTTTAAATTTAAAATACAACACACATTATAAAAGTTACAATATGATTTTTCAAAATGTTTGAAAATGTTATAAAATTAATTTTGAAAATATTATAGATTAATAAAATAAATAAATAAATTAAATAGGTTAATTAATTAAATATATATATATGTGTATAATATATATAATGATATATAATATGTTGTCTCTAATTATTTAAGACAATATAAGTATACATGTGTGTTAATTAATTTTTTTTAATTTAATAAATTAAAAAAAAGTTAATTAATCAATTAAAATGAAAATATATAAGATATATGTATATTTCTTATACTATATATTCAATATAATATGTTATATTTGAATAATATAATTAATTAAAGTGTTAACTTAACACAAATTAAATTAATTAAATAAGATTTAATTAATATAATGTTATACATAAAATATTTTATAATTTAAATAAAGTATAAAAGTTATATAATATAAATGTATAGATTAAATATGGAACATTAGAGAAACCCTAAATAGGCTTAAGGAATAAATACATTGTAAAAGTACGTATACTGTGATTTTTGATATATCCAACACTTGAAACATGAGGGTATTTAATTAAAAATGCATTATTCCAAAAGACGATGCCACTGAGTAAAATACATTGAAGATTATGAATCTTTAATATATGTGTTATCATCTTCCATTTATATATTAATGAATTACTTGCATACTCTCTATTTGTTGAGAAAACTCATCAGGAGATCTTATGTGTAGTACTATTAGTATATTAACTAGATGAGGTAAGATATGTATTTATTGAGAAAACTCAAGGTACATATATTATACTTAGATCATTGCGAAATGGTAAGTACAAGTGAATAATTTATTTTGATTTGTTGAGCAAAATCAAGGTCGAAATGAGATTAGGACAAGGAATCATGGGTTAGAAGTTGCATATAATACAACCGATAAGGAGTTATCAATAGTTTATGGGGCTATGACCTGTTGAGAAAACTCACGGTTAGAATCCCCTAAGACCGACGAGTCCTAACACTTAATAGTGAAGTTGAAAGAAATCTGTATTTCATCTTAAGGTTTGGAGAAACATAAAGGACTAGTGGAAGCCTTATTAGAAAAATGAAATGGTAACATTTGACCATTCTAATATTGTAAGAACATTTGCTATATAAATTTATAATAATCTATATAGATAAATTTGTGCAATTAATATAACTGATAAAATGTTTATCAATTAAATTATACACATTAGCTAAATTAATACTGACAAATAGTAAAATAAAATATACTTACCAACAAATTTTGATGTTGATCCATATAAGCGCCTAATTACAAAACCACTAAATACATTCGTAATTTGGCCACTTATGAGTTTACTTGCCCAAGACCGTGTATTTCCTTCTATGAGTTTGAATTCTAAAAGCAGTACAAAAATATGGATATTTGATCCATATACGATCACGTATAAGTGTTATATGTTGGACGGTCATAATTCATAATGTAAGAAACCTCGATGAATTAAGTTCATTCGAAATTAGCAAGTAAACCATAGTGTGAGAATGTGTATTCAATATGATTGATTGCAATAATGATCTTATCATGTTAAATGTAACACTTGACCAAAGGCTACAAGATAGATCTAAGAATTCGATCATTAAAATGTCAGTTTGATCAATTTATGTAAAGTGCAATCTTTTTTATATCCTTAAAAGTTAAGGATGGCCATAAGAACTTTTGTAAAAAGTTCGCTATGATATTGTAGTAGGAATTTCTTTTGAATGGTTCGAATTTTTAGAAAGGGAATCGGATATATTTAACCAAAGGCACAGTTGGGATGAAGAGAGTGAATGATCGCTTCTTCTTCATAAAACTGAAAAAAAACATTTAAAACTAGAATTGTAAAATAATAGATGATACTTAACATTAGAATGAGAAATATGATTTCTATTACAAAAGGTATTCTCGTATGACAATTGTTTTCTATAATTTTATTCTTCTGAGTTGAAGTTATTTGATTTGAAAATTCTCGACTGTAAATCTTGTAATAGTTGATGGAATAAAAACCTACATTAAGTGATTGAATTGACCTCCATATTTCATATGCTATTAGTAATCACGGCAACAATAGGAGCTTGCTATATAGCACTTATTGGTCGTATCATGTTACAAAAATTATTTCGTAAAACGTATCAAACATTATTTGTGAATTAATATCTCTTTTTCAATATTGACTAAAAAATAGACATAGTTTTATTTCAATATCAAGATTATGAATATTTGTTACAAAATAAAACTATAGTACCGTGACGATCCAAATTTCAACGTTCGAAAATCGACACCCATACTTCACTTGTACTCAAACGCCGCAGATTCAACCGTGGAATTTGACTCGTGCCGGAGCTTATAACACATGAAGTATAACAACACAGCGGAAGAGAAAGAATAATATCATATACATCTCCAATGATACAATATCCACAATATGATATGCAACAATGATATCAATAATGCTCAACAATATTAGAGCGACATATACAACAGCGGAACAAATAGCACTGGAACAGTAACTCCAATAGAGAAAGTATTCTTCAAAAGAGAACTCCAGTATCGGTAATCTCCATATCCAAGGCACCAATCTAGAAATAGCTCGAACTTCCAATAACGATGCACTAAGCAATCCAGGCCAGTCTGAATCCAAAGACTGAGCTAGCTCCAGATAATCTACTAAACCTGACTATTTGAAAAACCCAACTCTAGACAGCCCGTGTGGGAAAATTGTGGGCACCCAGAGTTTAGGAAGGGAACAATAAACTACGGGTAAGTCATAGGACTAGTATGAGCAAACAAAAACAGTTTATCTTTAAAACAAACCACAAAAGAATTTAAAATAAATCTGCAATGCTTTTTGGAAAGTGAAACTGCCACAAGGCCTCCCGCCACACACACAATGCAACCGCACACTTGGAGGAGATTTCTCCTTATGACAGTCAAAAATGCTTGATACGCGAAAACCATTTGATATTATTATTAGTGCATAGTGCAGAACACATTTCGAAAGTAAAATATTAATCTTAGCCAGCATACCACATTTCGTCGTATGCCTACTATAGCTGCCATGTTCAATAGCAGGTAACCACCACATTCCATGGCAAGTTAGAAAACTAAAACCGTAAGGGCGCGTATTGTTTCTTTGGATTTCCAACAAATGGTCAGGCTAAGGAACTTCCTATTGCCACATGGGAACGCCTCTGGAAGGACGCCCCTAAGAGCCTAACCGGATCTCTACTAATACAAGGCCGACGCTACCTCACGCTTTAACCAAGCTACAACATAGGTAACAAACACACAAGTATGCCATCCCCGATCATTACCGACCTTTATCCGAGGCGCCTCTCAATCAACAACCACACAACAATAAGTATGTAGCAACCACATAGGTTAAATATCTGGGCTCCATACCATGATACCACCTTTTATCCAGAAGGAAATGGACATACCCTAGGGGCGTGACCCCTAAAAACCTTGCTGCAACATTCCTGTTTCAACCATTTCAAGGATGTGAGGTCCTGATGCAGTCTCCTCCACAAAGCTATGCTTTTTCACAAAGCTATGCTTCGATCAACAAATGATCAGCAGCATTTGTGTACCACGTTACCAAATTGGGAATGTATCACTAGTAACCATCAACTACATAACCTCTAAGCTCGTACGTCTCAGAGAAGGGTGTTAAGCTAAGAGAATAAATCTCTGCCACCAAACAGAAATGCATTTGATGGAAACCAACTTTACATCTCAAAGTGTAATGTCAGACACACATCCATACAAGTCTGTTTCGGGTTCGAACAGAACCGAAGGCGCTTCCAAAGAAGCTCTTGCAATCCAGATATTCACAATCCCGATTAGACTTACCATCGCTTAGCGAATCTCTATACCGGCGCGATTCAGTGCAGAGACAATCGACGGGTTATCCTTTCATTCTCGAAAATACCCGGTCTTCACCGCTGGTCTTCAAATGCTATCCAGAACATCGTATCATTATTCGGAATGAGTTATATGACACAAGGTCCTCTTCCGGCTAAACCGAATAATGAGCGCAATATTTAAAAACATATGGATATGGGATTTCAGTTAACTCACAACTTATTATCCAAAACATTTCTTTCAAATGGTTTAAACAAATTACCATTTTCGAATCTCTAAATAAAAAGATTCATTTCACAAAGTTCAACAATTTTCCACAACATTCACGGCTTTTCAAAACAATTTCCTTTCCAAATTGGATTAACTCAGCCAATTATTAAATCAAAAACCTTATTTATCGCTTTCAAACCCATTTCCAAAGATTCATAGCTTTTAAAAACAATTCTTATTTCAAATATATTTTATATAAAAGATACACCATTTAAAATCCTCTTCAATTTCAAAACAAGGTTCCACCATCTTTCACAAAGATTAAATTACCACTTCCAAAACAATTCTATTTCAAATTTGAAATCTTTTTAATACAAGTTGGAAATCCTTCCTTTATATGAAAGCTATCTTTATTTGAAAACAAATAGTTTTTGCTTCGGAAAAATCCGATTACATTTATACAAGTTAAATCCCTCCAAGTATAAAACTTGGGTTTAAATTCGAATTCCCAAACAATACTTTTTAAATGGTTTAAAACCCATAAAAACACATTTATAACTTGTATAATATTTTTAAACCATAATTTCCAAATCATAGAATTCAATTTCAAATATTGAATTCAAATTTAAATAAAATTATTTAAATTTCAAAATTCAATCAAGTTATTCAAAATAACTTTTATTTTTGAAACTCATTTTCAAAAGATTTCAATTCCAAGTCCAAAATTGTTTTGGATTCAAAAATTCAACCTTTAAAATCATTAAAAATCAGTGACTTAACTGATTTCCTCGTGCAATCCATATTTGTGTGTGTAAGGTGTAGTCCAGGGGTTTCACAATGATAGTGCAACAACATCATCAGTCATCATAATCCAAATACAGAAATATCGATAAGCGGTATATTCCTATAACGCTTATCTTCATTTACAGATTATAGGTGAATAATATAATTCATTGCAGATAAATAAATTACATTTCAGATAATTAAATTACATCATCATTCACAGCTTAAATCAGAAATCAGAATATCATAGATTAGATAAGATAATCAATTCAGAGCATCTCATACAATACAATCATTCATAAGCAATTCAAGAATTAAATACTCATTTAATTAATTCAAGTTAATTTCCAATTAAATTAATTACTTATGAATTAATTATTCAATCCTGATTAATTAATACAAATCATTTGATATACATTAATTAATCAATCACCTTAATTAATTTTTCTTAATTAATTATTTTTTTCCTAATTAGTCGCATTAATTACATTAACCTTTAAGTTAAATACATAATTAATTAACCCTTAATTAATTACCTTAAGTAGTTATAAATTAATTCACTTTTAATTATCAAATAACTAATTAACCTTTAATAAATTACTTTAATTTATTTAACTTTTAATTATTAAGTGATTATCCTTTAATCACTTAACTATTCTTTAATTAAGAAATCATTCATCAAGTAATTAACCTTTAATCACTTATATTAATCAAACATTAATTACTTAATTAATTAAAAGATAAAACATTTCATCTTTATTTATTAATTTATTATTTAAATCTTAGTTAAATAATCCTTTCAAAATTGTTATAAAGTAATTTATCCTTAACCAAATTCAAAACTTGAATTTAACATTCAAAAAAGAATTTACTTTAAGCAAAAATTTGTTTAAAATAACTTGATTTGTTTTTTTAAGTTTAAAGAAAACATTTTCATGCTCAATTCTATAAACCCGAGCCAAATTCATTTTTACCCGAGACACTTTGGGATTTCCCCCGAGTCATTTGCAAGTTTACCGGGCCTGATTCAAAAATAGCTGAACAAACTTCTCTTTCATATTTTTCTTGTTTTTGTTTTTTTTAAAAATTTCTTAAAGCCTGGGTATAAACATAAGTAACCCGATACTTCCCTCGAGCCAAACCTACAAATTCACGAACACGACTTCGAGTACAACCCTTCTTCTTCCCTCAACCATCACTGATACATGTTGACACATGTGCATATGCACCAACGATCGGAGCACCTCCGATCAACCCTGCAACCTCCGGCAAGTCACCCATGATCATCTCCAACCAATCACAACCAAGATCGATGAACTCGAGCCAAATTCAAGATCGAGCAATTCTACTCAAAACTGGAATACAGCTGACCATCCAAAATCGCCAAGCCCCGATCATCTCGGCCACCTGACGCCACGACCCCACATCCATAGCTTCATCACGTCACAACGCGACATCTCCCCCATGATCGCCTGAAACACTTCGACGGCGACGTGACAATATGATTTCCCAACTCAACCCAAATTAGTAGTTAAACCCTAAATCCATATCATTCCAATGCCCTGATCGTTTAAAAATCGATTTGTATTTTTTCATTGATCCTTGATGCTCCAGCTATCTTCACCAATGATCACGATCTTCACTTCATCGTGGGTTGTCGGAAATTGATAGAAATAGGTTTTCTGATCATCATACAATTGCTTGAAATTTACTCATTTAAAAATCAAGATTTAATTATCAAAATTCATTAATTCGTAACCCCTATCAGATTTCAAAATCCATTTATAAAATTAAAAGCATTGATTTTTCGGGAATTAACAGATTTTACTGTAAACCCTTTTCTTTTTAAATATTTACTAATTATTGTTACTTAGGACCATCTTTAAAATTTTCATTTTGATGTTATAATCAGTTTACTTCTGGTGATCAAAGCTTAATGCTTCCTGGAAAGTAAGATTAAAAAAAATTATTTTATTTTGGTAACCTGTTTTCTAACAGAGAGATATCTCTGTGTATATATACACACACAGATATTAAATCAAAAGTATATATATAGTCAAACATACATGCATGTTAACATTTATGCAAACAACTTCAACATCATCATATCAGGATCAAATTCTAAAGAGGATAGTTTGCTCACTTGTCCTTGTTTGAAACAGAGAACTCAAGCTTTTGAACTGAAATTTGAAATTTGATCTTCCAATTCCATTTGAATCTGAGGCTTGCATGCCTGATTATTGAACAGAGACAGTAATTTGTTTTGAACTTGCTACTTGAACTGTTGTTTGATTCAGATATGCTACTTTGAATCTTGTTTGATTTACTCTGTTCTTTGGTTTGATTCTTCACTTAGATTTTAAACTGCGTTTTGCTTTTGTGTCAAGTTGAAGCTGAAGCTTTAAACTTCAGTTTGATTTCCAGGCTTCTAATCTGGATCTTTTGTAACAACCCGCATATTTATCGATTTTATATTTAAATATTTTATTTAAATATTTTATCGTTAGTCGGATTTTAGTCCGAAAAGCTACTTTTTGCATACGGTCGAATTAGGACTCGGGACCACTCCCATTGAGTTTAAAATGCCGTTTGCGACCTTTTTGAGTATAAGCTTCGATATGTTTGGAGAAAGTTGATTTTTGCTACTTTTCACTTTGGGTTTGGTTTGGGCTCAGCCCTATGTTAACTTATGCTCAAATCTGAGCCACTCTTCCCTACTCAACCTCATTCTCTTCTCTTTTCAGTTTTTAGAGTATTAATGGTGGGAGAGATTGGAAATTAAAACTCCAAAACCCTAGTTCCTTTTGCAACTTCAAATTCCTAGCTCCAAATTCAAGAGAACCCATTGGTAAGCATTTTCTTCTTCTTCTCCAACTTATTCTCTTACCAATTTCAGAAATTCCTAAACCTAATTTTGGGAATGTTCTTGTTTTTGAGCTTAGATTCAAGCTCAATTGGGTTGTGTTGAAGAGAGGTTGATTCTCCATTTGCTTTCAAGCTTCTTCTTGTTTGATTTTGTGAAAAGGTGAGATTTTTATCTCACATCTATGCTTATATTTATCTTCGATTGTTAAGTATGAATTCCTAACACTTATTCGTGTGCATTTGCTTTTGGTTTGGATTGATTTGGAGAATATTCCAATTTTTAGTGTTTTGGGTTCAATTCCTTAAAAATCATAGCTTTGATCTTTGATCATGTTTTTGGAGATGCATCGAAGAGCTTATAGGGCCGGGTAGTCGATTGGCATAATCCCCTAGCGCCGTTGCTCGAGAGAATGCAATTTGGTCAAGATTTAACCTCATTTGTTATAGGCAGGGAAGAGGCTGGAAACAGGTCCGGCCGACCGAGCTCTATAGCCGGCCGACCGACCTGCTTCCAAATGTGCTATGCACTTCTCCGTTTGGGTCCAGTCGACCGACTACAGAGCTCAGTCGACCGACCTGCTTCCCGAACTATTTTCTGAAACAGGGTCTGGTCGACCGAGCCCTGGGGCCGGCCGACCGACCTGATGTTATTTTGCCTATTTCGCCTATTTTGTGTGGTTTCCAACTTTAATCGATTCGTGTTGTTTCCTATGTCTTGTTATCATTTGTTATGACTTTGATGACTCCTTTTTAGGGATTTTTGAGTATCCATTTTGATGGATTCTTTATCGGTTTCGTTGGATTTTTATTCACATCTTCGTATGTGAATTTTAGTGATTGGTTGTTCCTACGATCTTCTTTGTGTTTTGTCACTTTAAAAATATAAAGGTTTTCTATACTAGTAGTAAATATCAAAACTCTTTCCTCAAATGATTTCAATACTATTTTAATACCAAATTCGTTTATAAAACGTTTTCCAATCTATTAGTATATATAAACCTTTACCTCACTCGTATGAGAAATCTAATTAAACGACTTAGTAAAACAAGTGGTATGAAACGCTTGCGTTCACTTTGTCGGTTAATTCTTGGACTTGTTCGATTGAATCTCTTGTGACAATTTTATAGTGGAGATCTACAGTTTGTTTGTAAATATTTAAGTTAAGCAAGTGGTTATGGGACATGAAGCTAAACTCATATATTTACTAGCTTAGTGTAATTGACACTTCTCGTTGATCATGACGATCATTTTTGTGATTTAGACTAGCAATGTGCAATGTCTCTTTGTCTGCAAGGGAGACTAAACCCCGTTTTATGGAGTTTCGACTCAAATTGGTGGGGTAGCAACCCACGGTCTTTGGACCATTCGTGTGTCATGTCTTCGGACCATTCGTGTGTCAAATTAATGGCTAGCTTCCATGAGATAGCTTCTCGTTCGTGTGTTACAGCTGTTGGTGGGTTTTCATGCTTCCGTTCGTGTGATAGGCCTCCCCCCCTATTTTGTGTGATTTCTGGTTTTCGTGTGTCGAATTCTGGAATTTCCTTCTTCACCTATTTTTGTGATTTCTATTGATATGATTTATCAATTTTTGTGCATAGGTGAATTTGTGTGTCATTTACTGGATTTCTTGAGATGATTTCTAGAATTTGTGCTTCACCAATTTTCGTGATTTCCATTAATAAGTTTCATCAATATTTGTGCATTGGTGAATTTGTGTGTCATTGACTTTTGTGATTGACATTGATATAATCGTCAATATTTGTGGTTTGGTGAACGAAATAAGGAGTATGGCATTTCTTTGATTCTTGTGTAGATTTGGTGATATTGATTATTCTCTCGTTGATTTTCAATTACTTATATATATCACAGCTTGGAATTGTGATTATTATGTGTTTAGTCATATCTCTTATTCTATATCGTTTAATCTGATATCTATAGTTAGACTGATCCGTTTATTATTTTCTTATTAAATAATACTCGGGTCAGACCGAGATGTTACAGGTGCTTCTGCTTGACTTCTCTCTTGGGATTGATTTCTCTGACTTTTGGCTTACTACTTAGATTAGTAGTTTATTTTGGTGTATACATTCGAGATATAGACTCCATAATGTATACTTATTCTTTTGTGTAGTTCATGTAACTATTCTTTTGTGATATTGTGGATCTTTTTTAGACCACTACTCTGATGTACACTTCCTAGTGTAATATTCATATCTATTTCCGCCTTTGTGATATGAATTGTCTGTGACTGATTTATGTTATGTTTATTTCTATATTTGTTTCCGAAGATATTATAGCCACCGTGTGATATCTTTGACTTTGTGTCGGCATGTCAGATTTCCATTATACTATCTGACATATCGATGCTCGCACAAAGCAATTACACGGATGGTCGCTCCTCAACAGCCTTATTCTCCGTGCTAGTTGACAGCATTACTTCGTAGTGTTCTTGGCTAGCGTGGGTATAGAGGTGGGGCATCACAGCTTGGTATCAAAGCCAAACTTCGGAACAATGAAGAATAATTTAACAAGGATCATCATCCTATGTCCATCTTAGGAGTCGTGCTTTAGGATTTAATTCGAGTCTTCGTACCGATTCATCCTATTTTCCTTATGATTCCTTGTTTATCTATCAAGATTGCTTGATATTCAATTTGGTGAATAACCTTTTTCTTCTTCTTCTTTCTTTCTAAAGGGAGAAAAATGTCTAGACCAGACCGCCCCAGAGCCGTACCGTCTAGCACTCCACCCCAAGATGGAGTTTTTATGACTGCTCAACAGCTTCTTGATTTAGTGACAAATGCTCAAGCAGCTGGAGCTAACCCGGAACCTACTCATCCAAAGTCGGGATTTGCACGCTTGTGCAGCGATTACGCTAATCTGGGTGGGGAGCCATTCAAAGGTTCCGAAACTGTTATTGAAGTACAGGCTTGGCTAAGGTCATGCGATCGAATCTTTTCTCGCATGAATCTTATTGACCTTCACCGAGTTCAGGTGGCCTCTAGTATGCTCCGAGAAAGAGCATTGGACTGGTACGAGCTTCTTATTTCTGAGATTAATGAAGCGGATCTCACCTGGGAGAAATTCCGGGAACGCTTCGAGTTGAAATTCGTACCGGAAGCTGAGAAAGTGACATTGGCTCGATGATTTATAGACCTTGTTCAAGGTGGGTCCTCCGTGACTGATTACGTCGCCTCCTTCGAGTCGCTTTTCAAATATGGGGTTGAATACATCAACACCCCTTTAAAGAAGAACCATAGGTTCGTCTATGGCTTAAACAAGAATCTCAAGAAGCCATTACTTCTAAAATTAGAAGTTTCTTTCGACCAACTCGTTGATATTGCTCTTCGTCTTGAAGAGGCGGATAGGGAGAATGATGTTGAAGTGGTGGGTTCCAAACCAAACTTCAACAACAAGAAGAGGCCAAACAAATTCAAAGGGCCTTATCCCAATAAGAAAGGGAGGCAAGCAACTCCTGCTGAAAAGACCTTTTCCTCTACTCAAGGGAAATGCTATAATTGTGGTTCGAGAGACCATTTTGCGAACAAGTGTTCAAAGCCTCGTACTTGTCGCTATTGCAAGAGCCCGGACCATTTTATGCATGCATGTCCCAAATTTCAAAATAGGAAGGAGGGAAAGCTTAATGTTGCTCAAGCCCCTGGCAACACATCTCGTGGCCAAGGTATTTCTCATTCTATTCTGGATGGAATTATTTTATTTCGTGATCATCCTATTCGAGTTCTTTTTGATACGGATGCGTCCCATTCTTTTATATCAAAAGAACTTGTTGATACTTTTTCCTTGGATGTTTTGTGTTTAATGACTTCTTTGAGAATTGCGAATCCGGTTGGTGGATCCGCAACAATCAGTTTATTGTGTAAGGATGTCGAGATTATTTTGTGTGATTTTCCTTTCCTAGCTGATTTACATGTCATGCGTTATTTAGGCTTTGGAATGATTTTGGGAATGGATTGGCTTAACCGTTATGAAGCTCATATCCTATGTCCTGAGCGGACTATTCATCTTCGACATCCTCAATCTGTTAAGCAGATTTCTATTAATCTTAAAGATTCAGATTCCAGCTTGGTCGCATCTTTATATTCTTTAAACCCTCGTGATGACGATGACGATGATGAGGGTGATATTATTTCTCTTATTCACGTCGTTCGTGAATTTTCCGACATATTTGAGCCCGTTTTAGGATAACAACCTAAGCAAGCAATTGAGTTCAGAATTAATCTTATTCCTGGAGCTCAACCTATCACTCGTCCTCCGTATCGTATGTCCAATAAAGAAAACGAGGAGATGCGTAAACAATTATCTGAATTGGAGACGAAGCAATTTATTCGCTCTAGTTCCTCGCCTTGGGGAGCTTCGGCTATTTTTGTGAAGAAATCCGATGGTACACTTAGGCTTTGCGTTGACTACCGCAAGCTTAATGATCTTACTATCAAAAATAAATATCCTTTACCTCGGATTGATGATTTATTTGACCAACTTAGTGGTGCTAGAGTCTTTTCACAATTGGACTTGGCTACCGGTTTTCATCAGCTTCGTATTGCAGAGGATAGCATTCCTTTGACATCGTTCCGTACTCGGTATGGATCTTATGAATGGCTTGTTATGCCATTTGGGTTAACGAATGCCCCGGCTTATTTCGTTGACTTAATGAATCGAGTTTTTAAAGACTTCCTCGATCGATTTGTTCTCATCTTTATTGATGATATTCTTGTGTATTCTAAAACCGAGGAGGAGCATGAAAAACATCTTCGGATTGTGTTGGAAACTCTTAGGAGTAATCAATTAAAGGCAAAATTTTCTAAATGCCACTTTTGGAAATCTCGTGTGAAGTTTCTCGGTCACATTATTTCCGAATCCGGAATTTCCGTGGATCCTTCAAAGATCGAAGCGATTCAAGATTGGAAGAGACCGGAAAGTGTGACAGAGATTCATAGTTTTCTCGGATTGGCGGGCTATTACCGTCGTTTTATCAAAGACTTTTCTAAGATTGCCGTGCCTCTCACTAGCTTAACGAAGAAAGGTATTAAATACATTTGGTCGGACAAATGTGAAACTTCTTTTCAGAAACTAAAAGAACTCCTTTCAGATGCTCCTATTCTTGTTATTCCCGAGGGGAATCAAGATTTCGTTGTTTATACCGATGCTAGTCGCGTTGGTTTGGGTGCCGTTTTTATGCAAAGAGAACGTGTTATTGCTTATGCTTCTAGGCAATTGAAGTCTGCTGAGACTAGATATGCCATTCATGATTTAGAACTCGCGGCTATTGTTTTCGCTCTTCGGATTTGGCGTCATTATCTTTTAGGAGAGAAATTTGTTCTTTATACTGATCATAAATCCTTAAAATATTTATTTTCTCAAAAGGAACTTAATTTGCGTCAACAGCGTTGGCTCGAGTTCCTTGCTCCTTATGATCTTGATATTCTTTATACATCCGATAAGGGTAATCGTTTTGCCGATGCTCTTAGCCAAAAACAACAAGCTGTTGTTTCTATGACGATATCCGAATGGAACGATCTCGAGATCTTATCCACTTGTGAGATTCGAGACCGCGTATCCGATTTATGCTCATCATTTGTTTTATGTAGCCTTGAGGCTCGTCCTTCTCTCTTAGACCGCATTCTTGAAGCTCAAAGGCTAGATCCCGAATTGGCTCTTCTTGGCCAAAATATTAAGGATAAAATTGATATTGAAGGTTTGAAAGACTTTGATATCGATTCTCGTGGCGGCATTCGGAGATTTGGTAGACTTATCGTACCAAATATTAGTGATCTTCGTAAAGATATTTTAGAAGATTCTCATCGTTCTAAATTTACCATTCATCCCGGAAGTAGTAAAATGTACGTAGATATGAAGCGGCTTTATTATTGGGAGGGAATGAAACTTGACATCGCTAACTTCGTTAAGCGTTGCATGACTTGCCAACTCGTTAAGGCCGAACATCAAAGGCCCGTTGGGTTATTGCAACCTTTAGAAATTCCAATTTGGAAGTGGGACAATATTTCCATGGATTTTGTAGATGGCCTTCCCCGTTCTCGTTCGGGTCATGATAGCTTATGGGTGATTGTTGATAGGCTTACTAAATCTACCCATTTTATTCCCGTTCGGTCTAACTGAACCGTACCTCTTTTGGCCAAACTCTTTATCAAAGAAATTATTAAATTGCATGGAGTTCCTACTTCTATTGTTAGTGATCGTGATCCATTGTTTACTAGTGGATTTTGGAAGAGTCTTCAAAAAGCTTTGGGAACGAAGCTCAATTTTAGCACCGCTTATCATCCTCAGTCCGATGGACAAACTGAGCGTGTGAATCAAACTCTTGAAGATCTTCTTCGTTCTTGTGTGCTTGATTTTGGTGGAAGTTGGGAAGATCATATTTCACTTGTTGAATTTTCCTATAATAATAGCTTCCAATCTAGTATTGGTATGGCACCTTTCGAGGCACTCTATGGAAGGCCATGCCGATCTCCTTCTTGTTGGCTTGAGGCCGGTGAGAAGCTGGTTTTAGGTCCAGATTTTATTCGTGATTCCACAGAAAAGATTGATCTTATTCGTCATAGGATGAAAGAAGCCCAGAGTAGACAAAAATCCTATGCCGATAACCGGAGAAGGAAGTTAGAATTTTCTGTGGGAGATCTTGTGTTCATTCATGTTTCACCTATGAAAGGCGTTGTACGTTTCAGTCGATCGGGAAAATTGGCGCCTCGATATATTGGGCCATTTCCTATCACTGAACGTATTGGTTCCATGGCTTATCGCCTTTTATTACCGGCTCAATTTTCTGCTATCCATGACGTGTTTCACGTTTCTCAACTTCGGAAGTGCCTTCGAGATTCCGATTCTGTTCTTGAGCCCGGTGTTGTGGAAGAGATTGAAGTTTCGCCTAATTTAACTTATGAGCAACATCCTATTCGTATCATTGCTTCGGAGGTCAAACGATTTCGAAATAAAGATGTTCCGCTTGTTAAAGTTCAATGGTCTTCAAATCCTAAGGATTGTTCTTGGGAATCTAAAGAGTACATCGAGCGAAATCATCCGGACTTACTTTCTCGTGTTCTTTGAGGTGAACTTCTTATTTCAAACTTCTTTTGTGTTGAATATGCTTTTATGGTTGTTACTATATATCTTCTTCTTAAAATATTGCGAGGACGCAATTTCTTTAAGGAGGGGAGTCTGTAACAACCCGCATATTTATCGATTTTATATTTAAATATTTTATTTAAATATTTTATCGTTAGTAGGATTTTAGTCCGAAAAGCTACTTTTTGCATACGGTCGAATTAGGACTCGGGACCACTCCCATTGAGTTTAAAATGCCATTTACGACCTTTTTGAGTATAAGCTTCGATATGTTTGGAGAAAGTTGATTTTTGCTACTTTTCACTTTGGGTTTGGTTTGGGCTCAGCCCTATGTTAACTTATGCTCAAATCTGAGCCACTCTTCCCCACTCAACCTCATTCTCTTTTCTTTTCAGTTTTTAGAGTATTAATGGTGGGAGAGATTGGAAATTAAAACTCCAAAACCCTAGTTCCTTTTGCAACTTCAAATTCCTAGCTCCAAATTCAAGAGAACCCATTGGTAAGCATTTTCTTCTTCTTCTCCAACTTATTCTCTTACCAATTTCAGAAATTCCTAAACCTAATTTTGGGAATGTTCTTGTTTTTGAGCTTAGATTCAAGCTCAATTGGGTTGTGTTGAAGAGAGGTTGATTCTCCATTTGCTTTCAAGCTTCTTCTTGTTTGATTTTGTGAAAAGGTGAGATTTTTATCTCACATCTATGCTTATATTTATCTTCGATTGTTAGGTATGAATTCCTAACACTTATTCGTGTGCATTTGCTTTTGGTTTGGATTGATTTGGAGAATATTCCAATTTTTAGTGTTTTGGGTTCAATTCCTTAAAAATCATAGCTTTGATCTTTGATCTTTGATCATGTTTTTGGAGATGCATCGAAGAGCTTATAGGGCCGGGTAGTCGATTGGCATAATCCCCTAGCGCCGTTGCTTGAGAGAATGCAATTTGGTCAAGATTTAACCTCATTTGTTATAGGCAGGGAAGAGGCTGGAAACAGGTCCGGCCGACCGAGCTCTATAGCCGGCCGACCGACCTGCTTCCAAATGTGCTATGCACTTCTCCGTTTAGGTCCGGTCGACCGACTACAGAGCTCAGTCGACCGACCTGCTTCCCGAACTATTTTTCTGAAACAGGGTCCGGTCGACCGAGCCCTGGGGCCGACCGACCGACCTGATGTTATTTTGCCTATTTCGCCTATTTTGTGTGGTTTCCAACTTTAATCGATTCGTGTTGTTTCCTATGTCTTGTTATCATTTGTTATGACTTTGATGACTCCTTTTTAGGGATTTTTGAGTATCCATTTTGATGGATTCTTTATCGGTTTCGTTGGATTTTTATTCACATCTTCGTATGTGAATTTTAGTGATTGGTTGTTCCTACGATCTCCTTTGTGTTTTGTCACTTTAAAAATATAAAGGTTTTCTATACTAGTAGTAAATATCAAAACTCTTTCGTGTGTCATGTCTTCGGACCATTCGTGCGTCAAATTAATGGCTAGCTGCCATGAGATAGCTTCTCGTTCGTGTGTTACAACTGTTGGTGAGTTTTCATGCTCCCGTTCGTGTGATAGGCCTCCCCCCTATTTTGTGTGATTTCTGGTTTTCGTGTGTCAAATTATGGAATTTCCTTCTTCACCTATTTTTGTGATTTCTATTGATATGATTTATCAATTTTTGTGCATAGGTGAATTTGTGTGTCATTTACTGGATTTCTTGAGATGATTTCTAGAATTTGTGCTTCACCAATTTTCGTGATTTCTATTGATAAGTTTTATCAATATTTGTGCATTGGTGAATTTGTGTGTCATTAACTTTTGTGATTGACATTGATATAATCGTCAATATTTGTGGTTTGGTGAACGAAATAAGGAGTATGACATTTCTTTGATTCTTGTGTAGATTTGGTGATATTGATTAATCTCTCGTTGATTTTCAATTACTTATATATATCACAGCTTGGAATTGTGATTATTATGTGTTTAGTCATATCTCTTATTCTATATCGTTTAATCTGATATCTATAGTTAGACTGATCCGTTTATTATTTTCTTATTAAATAATACTCGGGTCAGACCGAGATGTTACAGGTGCTTCTGCTTGACTTCTCTCTTGGGATTGATTTCTCTGACTTTTGGCTTACTACTTAGATTAGTAGTTTATTTTGGTGTATACATTCGAGATATAGACTCCATAATGTATACTTATTCTTTTGTGTAGTTCATGTAACTATTCTTTTGTGATATTGTGGATCTTTTTTAGACCACTACTCTGATGTACACTTCCTAGTGTAATATTCATATCTATTTCCGCCTTTGTGATATGAATTGTCTGTGACTGATTTATGTTATGTTTATTTCTATATTTGTTTCCGAAGATATTATAGCCACCGTGTGATATCTTTGACTTTGTGTCGGCATGTCGGATTTCCATTATACTATCTGACATATTGATGCTCGCACAAAGCAATTACACGGATGGTCGCTCCTCAACAGCCTTATTCTCCGTGCTAGTTGGCAGCATTACTTCGTAGTGTTCTTGGCTAGCGTGGGTATAGAGGTGGGGCGTCACATATTTTTTTATTGTTAACTTGCTTGATTTTGTTTGTCATTTCTTAGCTTAGATTTCTTTTTGTTTGCAAATTGAAGACGGTTTTGATTTTCTTTTTAATGGCTATGAGTTACCAGGCTTTGATTTTGTAGAAATGAAGGAAGTAATTTTGTACAGAGAAAATAAACAGCCTGTTTTCTTCTTTGCTAATATTATATTTAGAAATTAAATTAAAAGAAAATAATAATAAAAATGCCACTTGTTAACGCTTTTGTTATTTGCATGGCCCATTGTTTACACTTGTTTAAAACTAGTAAATTTGTGTCTAAAACCTTTGTTCAAATTAATTTATAGTTTATAGTTTAAACCCCTTGTAACATTATATTTACAACTTAGTTCATAACTAATTCTAAAAGAAAGAACATAAAATCTTATTAAATTTAATATCTTCATAGATTTGCACTTTTATAAATTAGTTAATATGTTTATATTTTACAAACCAAATTTTATTCCAAAAGATATTTCATTTTAAAACTTTTTTTTATATTTTCAATTTAGCTTTACAACCCATTTTGTCAAATCTTATTTGAATTGAAACTATTACATACGTACATTTTTTTTTCATTTACTTATAGTTATACAATTTATAAAGGAAAATGAATTGAAAACAATTTATAAATAATCATACATATATAATTCTTAATTTATAAAGCTTCTTAAATCTAATTTATTTGTTAAATCAAATTCCAAAATATAACTTTCATATATATTATAATTAGAAAACAATTTTTTATTCATCTCAAAATATAGAGTATTCTAAATTCAATTTTATTTCTAAAATAGTTAGTCTTGGATTTCAAACTCCAAATTCAATTTAAAATTAATTTATATACAAATATCTTATTAAATTTGGAAAAATTCACATTTATAAACAATTTGATTTCAAAATTAAATAAACTTTCAAATTAAACATGTCCAAAATTCGGGAATGTTGCAGATTCCCCCCTTAAGAAAATTTCGTCCCAAAAATTTGCCAAGGAGACAACAAAAGAATATAGAAAGATAGAAAGATGAATCGCCGGATCAAGATGAATATATATTCTGCATTTGGCTTACCAAATCAGAATATCAACAATAGATATGAGAACAAACCCATACAATATTACACAAGATACTCGGGTCACCAGATCTACGAATATGTAGGGGCATTGGTTAGTTTGAAGGGATAACTAACCACTCGTCGAACATATCTGGACCCAAACAATAGATAAATGCATTCAATTTTTCCATAATTCTCAAACACTAAGTATGGATTTCGAACTCAAGTCGGAATACCCCAAAGTTTACACCAGCTTGTCCCTCTTCGGACTTTAATACTCACAAGAAATCACAATAGAATTTCAAATTTTTGGTTTTAATCGAAATCGTTTTATTGATACAAATTAATCTATCTTCATATTTGTTAGTCAATTTATTTCAAAAAAAATTCAAATTCATTAGAGTTTAAAACGAAAAGCTGATAACGAGAATACGAGGTAGGAACTCATCTACACGATTAGCAGGCCATTACCGCACCGAAGCTTCTTCTTGTAGCTGCTACGAAGCAATCAAAGAATTTGAAATCTGGTCAAAGGAGATTGATAGAGAAAATTGTTTCCGCTATTGTAGGGTATTGACCATTTATAGTGGTATTCCCCTGTCCCCTACCTCGTCCTCTTCTTGCACTCATACTTACTATCAGTGGATAGTAAGAGAATTTACTGAGGCGTGCAGACGAATATCTTAGGGATATACTCATTCTAGGGTATACTTCACCCTATCTCTAATAAGTTACCTAATGTGTTATGCTCATGAGCTAAAGTTTTAACCTTCAGCTCTGATACCAAAATGTAATGGTCTAGGCTTTTCAACCATCGACAGTGGCCACTCTCGACTGGTAGGCTTTTCAACCATCCCAGCCCCACCGTGGCATACAATGGTACCCTGCCCTTGCTTTTATGGCCAGCCTTTCAACAGTCACGCCTTACGGCTAACCAACCCCTCGCAGAGGATGTGTAGGGGTAAGAGTCTCCTGTTCGCCACCAAACGCGAAGCGAGAACCCCCTATCACATTGCACTAAGCTAAGCAAGGTCAGTCATGGACTGGTATGAGTAAACAAAAACAGTTTATCTTTAAAACAAACAACAAAAAGAATTTAAAATAAATCTGCAATGCTTTTTGGAAAATGAAACTGCCATAAGGCTTCCTGCCACACAAACAATACAGCGCACACTTGGAGGAGATTTCTCCTTATGACAGTCAAAAATGCTTGATACGCGAAAACCATTTGATATTATTATTAGTGCATAGTGCAGAAAACATTTTGAAAGTATAATGTTAATCTTAGCCAGCATACCACATTTCGTCGTTTGCCTACTATAGCTGCCATGTTCAATAGCAGATTACCACCACATTCCATGGCAGGTTATACAATTAAAACCTTACAGGGCGCGTATTGTTTCTTTGGATTTCCAACAAATGGTCAGGCTAAGAAACTCCCTATTGCCACATGGGAACGCCTCTGGAAGGACACCCCCGAGAACCTAACCGGATCTCTGTTAACACAAGGCCGACGCAACCTCACGCTTTATCCAAGCTGTAACATAGGTAACTAACACACAAGTATGTCATCCGCGGTCGTTACCGACCTTTATCTGAGGCGCCTCTCAACCAACAACCACACAGCAATAAGTATGTAGCAACCACATAGGTTAAATATCCGGGCTCTATACCATGATACCACCCTTTATCCAGAAGGAAATGGACATACACTAGGGGCACAACACCTAAAAACCTTGCTGCAACATTCCTGTTTCGACCATTTTTGGGGTGTGAGGTCCTGATGTAGTCTCGTCCACAAAGCTACGCTTTTTCACAAAGCCACGTTATTTCACAAAGCCACGCTTTTTCACAAAGCCATGCTTCGATCAACAAGTGATCAGCAGCACTTCATGTGCCACATTACCAAATTAGGAATGTATCACTAGTAACCGTCAACTACATAACCTCTGAGCTCGTACGCCTCAGAGAAGGGTGTTAAGCTAAGAGAATAAATCTCCGCCACCAAACAGAAATGTATTTGATAAAAACCAGCTTTACATATCAAAGTGTAACATCAGACACACATCCATACAAGTCTGTTCCGGGTTCGAACAAAACCAAAGGCACTTCCAAAGAAGCCCTTGCAATCCGGGTATTAACAATCCCGATCGGACTTCCCATCACTTAGGGAATCTCTATACTGACGCGACTCAGCGCAGAGACAATCGACAGTTTATCCTTTGATTCTCGAAAATACCCGGTCTTCACCACCGGTCTTCAAATGCTATCCATAATGTCGTATCATTATTCGGAATGGGTTATATGTCACAAGGTCCTCTCCTAACTAAACCGAAGCAATATTTAAAAACACACGGATATGGGATTTCAGTTAAGTCACAACTTATTATCAAAAACATTTCTTTCAAATGGTTTAAACAAATTACCATTTTCGAATCTTTAAAAAAAAGATTCATTTCACAAAGTTCACCAATTTTCCACAAAGGTTCATTCACGGATTTTCAAAACAATTTCCTTCCCGAATTGGATTAACTCATCCAATTATTAAATCAAAAAATCTATTTATCGCTTTCAAACCCATTTCCGAAGATTCATAGCTTTTAAAAACAATTCTCATTTCAAATCTCTTTTATATAAAAGCTACACCATTTAAAATCCTCTTCAATTTCAAAGCAAGGTTCCACCATCTTTCATAAAGATTAATTTATTGCTTCCAAAACAATTCTATTTCAAATTTGAAAATTTTTCAGTATAAGTTGGAAATCCTTCCTTTATATAAAAGCTATCTTTATTTGAAAACAAATAGTTTTTGTTTCGGAAAAATCCGATTACATTTATACAAGTTAAAGCCCTCCAAGTATAAAACTTGGGTTTAAATTCAAATTCCCAAAACAATACTTTTTAAATGGTTTAAAACTCATAAAAACACATTTATAACTTGTATAATATTTTTAAACCATAATTTTCAAATCATAGAATTCAATTTCAAATATTGAATTCAAATTTAAATCAGATTATTTAAATTTCAAAACTCAATCAAGTTATTCAAAACAACTTTTATTTTTGAAACTCATTTTCAAAAAGCTTTCAATTCCAATTCCAAAATTATTTTGGATTCAAAGATTCAGTCTTTAAAATCATTAAAAATCTGTAACTTAACCGATTTCCTCGTGCAATCCATATTTATGTGTATAAGGTGTAGTCCAGAGGTTTTACACAATGATAGTGCAACAACATCATCAGTCATCATAATTCAAACATAGAAATATCGATAAGCGGTATATTCCTATAACGCTTATCTTCATTTACAGATTATAGGTGAATAATATAATTCATCGTAGATAAATAAATTACATTTCAGATAATTAAATTACGCCACCATTAACAGGTCAAATCATAAATTAGAATATCACAGATCAGATAAGATAATCAATTCAAAGCATCTCATACAATACGATCATCCATAAGCAATTCAAGAATTAAATACTTATTTAATTAATTCAAGTTAGTTTCCAATTAAATTAATTACTTATGAATTAATTATTCTATCCTGATTAATTAATTACAAATCATTTGATATACATTAATTAATCAATCACCTTAATTAATTATTCTTTATTAATTAACTTTTTCTTGATTAATCGCATTAATTACATTAACCTTTAAGTTAAATACGTAATTAACTAACCCTTAATTAATTACCTTAAGTAGTTAGAAATTAATTCACTTTTAATTATTAAATAACTAATTGACCTTTAATAAATTAATTTAATTTATTTAACTTTTAATTATTAAGTGATTATCCTTTAATCACTTAATTATTCTTTAATTAAGAAATCATTCATTAAGTAATTAACCTTCAATCACTTATATTAATCAAACATTAATTACTTAATTAATTAAAAGATAAAACATTTCATCTTTATTTATTTATTAATTTATCATTTAAATCTTAATTAAATAATCCTTTCAAAATTCTTATAAAGTAATTTATCCTTTTAACCAAATTCAAAACTTGAATTTAACATTCACAAAAGAATTTAATTTAACTAAAAATTTGTTTCAAATAACTTGATTTGTTTTTTTTAATGTTTAAAGAAAACTTTTTCATGCTCAATTTTATAAACCCGAGCCAAATTCATTTTTACCCGAGAGACTTTGGGATTTCCCCCGAGTCGTTTGCAAGTTTACCCAGGCCAGATTCAAAAATACCCAAACAAACTTCTCTTCGATATTTTTCTTGTTTTTTTTTTAATTTCTTAAAGCCTGGGTATAAACATAAGTAACCCGATACTTACCCCGAGCCAAACCCACAAATTCACGAACATGACTTCGAGTACAACCCTTCTTCTTCCCTCAACCATCACTGATACATGTTGACACATGTGCATATGCACCAACGATCGGAGTGCCTTCGATCAATCCTGCAACCTCCGGTAAGTCACCCATGATCATCTCCAACTAATCAACAACCCAGATCGATGAACTCGAGCCAAATTCAAGATCGAGCAATTCAATTCAAAACTGGAATACAGCTGACCATTCAAAATCGCTACTCCCCGATCATCTCGACCACCTGACGCCACGACCCCACATCCACAACTTCATCACGTCACTACGCGACATCTCCCCCATGATCGATCGCCTGAAACACTTCGACGGCGACGCGACAATATGATTTCCCAACTCGACCCAAATTAGCAGTTAAACCCTAAATCCATATCATTCCAATGCCTTGATCATTTATAAATTCGATTTGTATTTTTTCATTGATCCTTGATGCTCCAGCTATCTTCACCGATGATCACGATCTTCACTTCATCGTGGATCATCGGAAATTGACAGAAATAGGTTTTCTGATCATCATATAATTGCTTGAATTTTACTCATTTAAAAATCAAGATTTAATTATAAAAATTCATCAATTCATAACCCCTATCAGATTTCAAAATCCATTTATAAAATTAAAAGCATTGATTTTTCGGGAATTAACAGATTTTACTGTAAACCCTTTTCTTTTTAAATATTTACTAATTATTGTTACTTAGGACCATCTTTAAAATTTTCATTTTGATGTCATAATCAGTTTACTTCTGGTGATCAAAGCTTAATGCTTCTTGGAAAGGAAGATAAAAAAAATTATTTTATTTTGGTAACATGTTTTCTAACAGAGAGATATCTCTGTGTATATATATACACACACAAATATTAAATCAACAGTATATATATAGTCAAACATGCATGCATGTTAACATTTATGCAAACAACTTCAACATCATCATATCAGAATCAAATTCAAAATGGCATAGTTTGATCATCTGTCCTTGTTTGAAACAGAGTACTCAAGATTTTGAACTGAAATCTGGAATTGATCTTCCAATTCCATTTTAATCTGAGGCTTGCATGCCTGATTATTGAACAGAGACGGTAATTTGTTTTGAACTTGATACTTGAACTGTTGTTTGATTCAGATATGCTACTTTGAATCTTGTTTGATTTACTCTGTTCTCTGGTTTGGTTCTTCCCTTAGCTTTTAAACTGCTTTTTTGCTTTTGTGTCAAGTTGAAGCTGAAGCTTTAAACTTCAATTTGATTTCCAGGCTTCTGATCTGGATCTTATTTTTTTGATTGTTAACTTGCTTGATTTTGTTTGTCATTTATTAGCTTTGATTTCTTTTTGTTTCCAGATTGAAGACAGTATTGATTTTCTTTTTACTGGCTTTGAGTTACCAGGCTTTGATTTTGAAGAAATGAAGGAAGAAATTTTGTACATAGAAAATGAACAGTCTGTTTCTTCTTTGCTAATATTATATTTAGAAATTAAATTTTTAAAAGAAAATAAAAATAAAAATGCCACTTGTTAACATTTGTGTTATTTGCATGTCCCATTGTTCACACTTACTTAAAACAAGTAAATTTGTGTCTAAAACCTTTGTTCAAATTAATTTATAGTTTATAGTTTAAACCCCTTTTAACATTATATTTACAACTTAGTTTATAACTACTTCTAAAAAAACGAACATAAAATCTTATTAAATTTTATATCTTCATAGATTTGCACTTTTATAAATTAGTTAATATGTTTATATTTTACAAATCAAATTTTATTCCAAAAGATATGTTCATTTTAAAACTTTTTTTTCTATTTTCAATTTAGCTTTACAACCCATTTTTGACAAATCTTATTTAAATTGAAACTATTATATACATACATTTTTTTCAATTACTTATACTATACAATTTATAAAGGAAAATGAATTGAAAACAATTTATAAATAATCATACATATATAATTCTTAATTTATAAAGATTCTTAAATCTAATTTATTTGTTAAATCAAATTCCAAAATATGACTTTCATATATATTATAATTAGAAAACAAATTTTTATTCATCTCAAAATATAGAGTATTCTAAATTCAATTTTATTTCTAAAATATTTAATCTTGGATTTCAAACTCCAAATTCAATTTAAAATTAATTTATATACAAATATCTTATTAAATTTGGAAAAATTCACATTTATTCACAATTTGATTCCAAAATTAAATAAATTGTCAAATTAAACTTGTCCAAAATTGGGGAATGTTACAAGTACCGATATTTGTGATGCATTGGAAAAACAGAAGCATCTAAATTTATTAGCAATTATTTTGGAATTATGGATTGAGCCATAATTTTGAGAAAAAAATATTATATGATTATGAATCATATGGTACTAGTAAATTATATCATAAAAAATTAAGGGTAAAACACCCATTCAATGGAAGCATCATAGGAGTTGATGAATTTTACAGATTGATACATACATATGTATGCAATCAAAAGTCTATTAATTCTAAAACGGGTCCACATACTTTGTTATATTCACTGATGAATTATTACAAACATTACCCTGTGTATATGATACACGTATGGTAAGTTAATGATGAGTTCGTAGAAAATAAAATGATTCAATTTTATTAAATATGTGAGAATATTGGAAAGGGTTCCGAACGTACCTAAAAATGAATAGATATTCAAAAGTCACTCCTCTTTATGAACCATAATCGATAAGGAGTAATCAAACTTTGTTGAACAAAGTACGATTATCTGCGAGTGAAGTTGATTTAACTTCTTTCCTTAAGTTCATGCACGTAAGAGAGTACATAAGGTTAAAATTAATTTCATCTAATGAATTGTTTACAAACTTATACAAGATATGGGTTTATAAGAAACTCCAACATATACTAAGCCAAAGAGTTGGTAGGTTATGCGAGTCGAAAGATCATGCGTAATAATTGTTCATAAGGGATCTTGTATGAATTGCCTTAAAAGAAGTTTGTGAATGATAATCGTTTGATGGCCAATTTATATTTTGAACATAAGTAATGTAAACTAAAAACAAAATCAGTTTTGCATATAAAGTAATTAATAAAGTGTTTATGAATACCTACTCTGTTACACTGAGAAACAATTGGTGTTTTAAGAAATACCAACTTCATAGTGAAGGAATTTCTTTTAAAAATTATTGGAAGAAAAGTGGCTTTGGATACAATCCAAGGATAAAATTGATTACATGGGATGAAATAAAATTAACCAAACCTAAATGAGCACAATGCAATAGAATGTCTAATAAGTAATCTTGTATGTTGAAGAGGAACTATGTGTTTCTTATCAGCATTGAGCATAGATAATCGTCAGTTATCAACTAACCATTAAGAGTATCAACTCTACGATATGGTATGTTGTGCAAATCCGAAATGGATTCCAAGGGCATTATCAAAATATGATTTAGATAGATTTACCCGAAAGGATGTGATCCATTGACCGCAATGTGTCTTCAAGTGAAAGGCTAATGCAGTTAGAACATAGTGAGCAACATTGATAAGAATAACATTTCAAATTTCAATTGTTAAAATAAACGTAACATATTATCCATTCGATGTACTCAATTAAACTCGAATTTTATTCAGAAATTATCACCCTGCATTTTGATACATATGCGTTGAAATAGAAAATTCTAAATAATGATTTACAATAGAATATTTGCACATAACAATTAAAGTATCTTGAAGTCAGCGGGGGCAATATTGAGTTTGCAGGTTTCAGATATTATCCTAGAAAGGATATGAAGATATTATTCGACAAGTATCAAAGTTGAATAGACATTTTGATAGAAATATCGAATAGTTTAATTTTCAATCAAAATGCAGAGGAAGCACGTATCCATAAGAAAGAACATTAAAGGTACATTGATATTTCTGAACTACAAGTAAGTAACAAACCGTTAATTGCTAACAATGTACTTACGATAAAATCAGTAATAGTTTGGTTGTTTCATACTTGATATTGGATTTATAAATTTTGCCTTTAATACTAAGTATAAAGGATATTGGGAATGACCCAAAAAATATGCAAAGACACCTTATTAAAATGTTTAATAACGAACATGTAAGATGATTTCCTTATGCTTTCGCAATAGGAATTATCATATATGTTGTATTGTCTACAATATCATAATTTGCTTAAGTATTTGATACATGAAGCAAATATCAAATCTAAATTAAGATCATGAAATGGTAGTATATAATACTCTTGAATATTTACGAAACACTGGAGAATTGTTTATAGAAATAGTGTACTCCTTATGAAGGAGTGTATGAACTTAAATATCATAAGTGATATTGAGTCTAATATGTCAATATTAAATTCATGTTCAAACCTTAATTAGGAAACTTTAGGTTAGAAAGTTCCAAATGAAACATTGTGGCTTATTCAACAAAAAGGCTAAGTATATAGCCTTAAATAGCACCACGATAAAAGCAGTATATAAATATAAGTGCACAAATTTATAACTAAGTTAGAGATGATTCCAAAGTACTAAGAATACTACATTATTGTTATATGATAACAATGTAGTAATAAGAGCTCGCTAAAAGTTGAGAAACATATCTTGACTTGCTCCACATGACAAAGATAGTTTATTAGCATCGAAGAGTGTTAATCGACGGAGTAGACAATTAAAACAACATAGCAGATCCATTCGCGATGGGCCAAACTTGATCAGTTCTCATCAAACTATTAAAGGGATGTGATAAAGATTCCATAATATACCATATGGACAATTATGTAATTATACACACACACATATAACTCAATAACCAATTTTGTTCGAAGTGAAAGGTGTTTTCTTCCTATTATATGCTTGTTATATAATGATATAAATAATTAAGTAATATATATAAAGTATGTTTAACAAAAAAATACATAAATGGTATATTTTGTGATAGTCATTACAAAGTGTTGTAACAATGACTAATTTATTACAATAAAATTAAATATACCGTTTAAATATTCCTAGTCAAGATGTATCAAGACAGAGCATCGATACATTCGTTAAGACCAGAGTATGTACCGCTCTCCAAATGTTTGAGACCAAAGTATGTAACGCTCTCCAAATATTGGACAGTGTATTATTCATGACTGTTGGGGGCACCAATAGGTTACATACTGATAGTTGTTGGATAATTATGGAATGACTAACTCAATGGTTTTCTCTTGGTTAATATAAGTATGGTCAAACAGAAAATATCAATGTAATAAAATTGTACAGTTCTCTTGACTTGAGAATACTATTAATCTTCAATGTGGAAGCTCTGCTTTGATTATAGCTAAATCATGGCATGATGCCCACCGAACGATTATAGTTGATTCAAGTGAAAACATTGGAAGTGAAACACTATTCAAGAGAGGATTTGTCTCCTCGGTTATATGACGTTATTATCATGGTCAACTTAAGTCAATTAAAAATCAAAGTCTCTGACCAGAGTAGTATGGTTAACAATAATTGTTATTATTAAACTAAGGACTTTATGTTTTGATTTTAAGTTGAATATGGACTGATAGAGTTAGAGGTATGTCCTAAGGGCAATTATGCAATTTGTTACATGTATCTAACTTTTTCTTTTTATTTTATACTTGATATAATGTGCTATATTAATTAATTTAATTAAAAGCATATTTAATAGAAAATACATAAATGGTATGTGTTATCCGACCTTTTGTCCTGGCTATATTCAAACTAACTGGACAAGTTAGATTCGATGATCAACGAGGCAGGAAGTCAGGAGAAATGATTATTAAGCTTAGAGATCAAGGACATACAATCATATGAAGTAGCGATAAAGTGATACCATAAGATAGACTCTTCAGAATATTTTAAGTATGGATTAATGCCTCCTCTAAAGAGAGGATTGGTGCATATTCCTTCCTGTAGGGGATTGACACCTATCCTCAATTTTGTCCCAAATTGGATGAGATCAATAAGAAGTGACGAGGAAGGCCCCATGAAACTACATTTCAAATTTCAAGTTGTTTAAAATGTGTATGTTTCAAGTTATAGGAAAATTATTTCCCCTAGGCAAGGGATCAGATCATAATTCCTTCACCTAGGAATGGGTTCGGATCGTATCAGCACAACAATTCAACTTAACGACGATCGATCAATATCTTACAAACGAGAAGTCAACTATGCAAATAAATTTGGGAATATGAAGCTAGCACGAAGGGGGACCCATAGAGGGATCGGGGTTGATCTATTCCTTAGGATCTGGGCCTGGTGATTGCTCGTACAAACTAACTAGATCTGGAGATTCTGCCATCGAAATTTTAGGAAGATATTTCATGGTCTTCACCTACAAACACATGTGTCATGGTTCATTTTAGGTATCTTTTATGCTACTATTTCCTTTGTATTCCATTGTAATCTCAGATTTTGATCCGATCCCTATTGTACTTAGATTTCAAAGTCATTAATAAAGCAATTTCTCCAAAGCGGACGTTGACTTTCAATGCCGAACCACTATAAATTGTTGTCTTCGTGTTTTTGCTTATTCATTGTTATTTAATTGCTTTTTTCCTCTATTTTCGTTTAGATTTATTCATTTATTTCTCTATAGAAACTCTATTGGGTATTGATAACAAATTCTGATGCTAACATTTTGGTGCTTTCATTGAGAGTTGAATTCTCAGCTTGGTGGGATCTCATCGTCTACGGCTAGATTCCATTATCCATGAGATAGATCCAGATTCCTACCAACAAGTTTTCTATTCTATTTAGATTTGAAAGAGATCTATAAGGAATATACGTACAATGCCTCCTAGGAAGGAGAACACCATTTCTACCTCCTTATGACCTATTGATGAAGCAATATAGAACACAAAGATTGCTTTTCTAGAAGGTGGAGCGCTATAGGGAACCACAGATATACAAGCTTCGTCTAGAGTTATCACTAACTCTGATATAGAGAGATTGTGAAAAACGCTCCAAGAGACCTATGCAGAACTGTAGAAACAAATTCAAGTCCATATTCAAGTATGGTCGAATACAAGGTCCACATATTCGAGTTCCTTTCATAGGCAAGCCCTATGCATTTGATCAAGAATTTAAGGTCATGTACAATTCTCAATTTTATTTTCAAATTTCAAGACTGATGCTCATTATCAAGTTCAATAATGTGGTCAAGTGCACGGGATCGTGTGTTCAATTTCAGGCTCCTAACACCAAAAAATTGCTAAGTTAGCATATGGAAAAGGATCCTACACGATCCCTCCCCTAGAAATACTTACTTTGTGCAATTGCCACCTCAAAATTTTGCAACTGATCACTCTATGTTTATAAACAACGATCCATACATGACTAAACATCATAGCTCTGCAAAGTGACGAAACAAGTCAAACATCAATGTTCAAAACCAATCAGCTACCTCTCCCCTATCCTACACGGCAAACATTTTACTGCAAACTCAAAAACAATTACATTACAAAAAGGCAAGCTATCAAGCTGTTAGGAGATATGCTATCAGGTCGATACAATTGGTCCCTCCTCAGCAATGCAGCAGATCGCATGCCTACAACCATCTCCATACACTTGCCCATGCCATAACCGACCCCATTCTCGAACTGTTTCTCTCCTTCATCACCTCCAAAATGCTACAACCAAACTAACCATATTGAGTCAATCTCGACATCAACTGCCAATCCCATAACTCAATCGGACCCAACCTCATCTCCACCAAAATCTAGTTCACCATCTACCTAAGCTTGGACACCTATCAATCATAGCTTCAAGTACTATGACATCAACCTACAGAAAGGAGTAGGGTTCAGGTCGTCTCAACTTGGGTTCGGATCGGTCGAGACGAGTGGGAATGCGAGTTAGAGTGAAGGCGGTGTATAATTGTATCAATGATGGGGTTGAGGGGATTGGTAACCACTAACTAGAAGAGGAATAAATCAGTCGCTAGAAGGAATGAGTGCGAATGAATAAGTAGCAATAGGAAAAGGATCGGTCAAGAAGTGAGAGAAGGAGGGATCAGATCGATGAGAAGATGTGAAATAAGGGATTGGTTGTAAATGAAAGTGGAGATAGACTAAATAATTGGACTATAGACACATACATGCATACTCAAGAATATTTGAGTTCAAAAGAGCGCTACGAAACTCTATAGGGGATCGGTTCCAAAATGATAAATGTATGCAAAAGCATCCCAATATGGGATCTGTACCCATATTTAAAAAAAAAAGCTCTAAAATATTCCCAAACCCATGCTGCAATGCAGTGCCAAGCAATAAAAGAGGGACCGCTACTAAACGATACTCTCAAAGGCTGGAGAACCATGATGATATGACATGACCTGAGATTGGTTATCGGGTCATGTTCCCAGGGTAGATTGCAACTGCTCCTAACTTCCAAATGCCTGACTTGGTAGCTATGGTACCACCCTACACCGCCTATTCTACCATCTCAAAGTATAGCTTTCCATCATCAAACTCATTACTTCCCATCTTTGGACTCCCATTGTCGAGTCCTGAGTGGTCGTCGTCAAAAATCAACAAAAACCGTCAAACGGTCATCGAAAAACTCACTTCAGAAATTTCCCCAAACCAGACTTAAGTTTTTGGCTAAGTGACCCGAAGTCGAAGTCAAACCCGAAGCGACCTCTAGAAATTCTGGTCCAAAGTCAGACTCGGGGAAAAACAAGATTTTCTCCAAGCGAACCCCAAAGTGACTCCAAGAACCGTTTGTCACTAGCCCAACACTTCAAATTTCTACGACCCCAAGAAAACCATATGCTGACTCCAAGCAAATAGCAGATTTTCTTGTGTTGGATTCTGACCTTTAGCGTATTCCTTATTACCCCATATCGATCTTCCTTAGTTTGAGAAAATTTGGGGTTCATCATCGATTCATGACCCCATCCTAATTGATTCGCCATTCAATCGGCATTTCCAACTATCTAAACATTGGATAATCATGCATATATCATTCATAAGCATTACAGTCTGCCATAACTTGAAAATAGACCGGACTAACAAATTGTAGCACTTTCCCTTATTGAAGCCCATTCACTGAAGCCATTCAGTGTGTAGAATATCCAAGGAGATTCAATATGCCAACGACACCGGCGCATTCTGGAAACACCGACCCCCGATAGCATCTCATGAAATATGAAGGGCGCATGGATTTCGCCAGAGCGATGGATGCAATCTAATGCTGATGCTTTCCTATATTCCTTGAGGGAGTAGCAATCATGTGGTTTATATGATTACCACCCAGGTCCATCTCCTTGTTTAACCAACTGGCTAAGAAGTTCATTTAGCAATTTAGAATGTATGCAACTTGCCTCAACAATGCGATGTCTTTATCCAACTTATCCTAAGTGCCAAGCGAGCCACTCAAAGACTTTTAGTAGAGATTTAACACCACTATCACTGAATCCTAGCGATAATATCCTAACAATGGCGTTGATAAGTGAAATCGACCTCGAGACGCACTTTGGCAACTGGTTAGCTGAAGAGCTCCTACAACCTTGAATCATTTCTGTTATAGAGCGAACCAGAACATAAGCAAGGAGGAGGTAAAGAAGACTAAGGAAAAAACTAATGTGGTCCCCTTGGCCAAGGGGAATCAAAGCGAGGGCAACAATGATGATGCCCTAGATGAGGACTCAGATTCTAGGAAATGACCTAGAATCCTAAAATTAAACTCATATACTCCTTTGAACAATTCAGTTGAAAGCATCTACTTGGCGACTCATGACTCGAAGCAGTATAGGAAACTAGCCCGAGAAAGTGTATCGAAACTCAAAGGAAGTCTGGGAAGTATTGTGTATTTCACAATACATATAGTCGTAATGCCGACAATTGCAGACACATCCAAGATGTGATTGAAGATCTCATTTGGAAAGGCACGCTTCAACAATATGTATAAGCCCCGTAGAATCGCAGGCGGAAGAATTCTGACCCTTACCAATAAAGACCTTTAATTCTCAACTAGACCACCTACGGTCGACTTCTAGCTGAGAAGGGCTGAGGCAAAGTGGAGTAGCAAGCATATGACACTGCTTCGCCAAACAATAAAATTTATTTCAATTTCAGTTATGTTTTGAACTATGGCCAATTTGAATTGACTACTTGCAAATGATGCAAGTGACCAAGTACCCAGAGTTATGCGTCAACCAACCTTTATGGACCATTATCAAACTTTTGGAGTATCATCAAGATGAACGTGATTCAACCGATCATCAGCAACCATATGCCCCTGACTTAGGGACAAGATCCCAAAACGGAAATTGGGTGTGACTCGGCCACCCACTTCCTATTCTATGCTTCCATTATGATAAAACATCAAAAACGGTTTCTTCAGAGCCTGACAAGGTCAAACTTCGATACAAAGTGGGCATAAATGACCGTCTACTCACCAACCTCCGCACTTGACTTGGAGACCAAAGAAAGGCTTGGAGTGGATGTGACCTAACCATCCACTCCCCAGCTCCTACTTGAAGTTCACTGAAATACTTACGCCTCTCCCGAAACTCAGTGAGATGGGGGTTCAACTAAATGTGGATGTGACGTGACCGTCCACACATTGACTCCTACCCTAAACACAAGGGGCTGTTTAGGAGCTCGACTAAAAGTAGCATTGCCCGACTATCTACTCATCAACCACCACCCTTGACACGAGGACACGACTGTAGCTCGAGGTGGATGCGAATTCATCGTCCACCCAACAACTCTCTACCCTGAATTGCCAGAAAGAGTACGAAAAAAATTGGATGAGACCTGACCATCCAACCTTAGCATGGATGTGACCCGACCATCCATTTCTTAATCACCAAGTGGACGTGAATCGACCGTCCACTCGCTAGCTTTTGTCCTCGATATTGGGAGCATAATTCCTTTCCATGAATAAACATGACTTGACTGTTCATTCGACAACTCTTACCATGATCTTACAGGTGGAGTATAAGTCAAAAATGTGTGAAACTGACCACTCATCGTATAACTCTAGTTCCCATAGTGCGGATTAGAGTATAAACACAAAAAGATGGACGTTGCGACATCCCGGAATTTTGACCCTATTATTATAATAAGTTTTTAATCAAATTTAAATAAAATACAAGATTTTCATTTTGAAATAAATAAGATTTTGGATATTATTAGTTGTATATGTGTTATACCGGAATTTATAATTTCAAAATGTAAAATAGACTCTTTCAACAATATTCAAAATTAAATCTGTTTTATTCAATTAAATTAAAAGTTATGTATGAATGACATTTAATATCAAATATATGAATGCAGTTAATAATAATAATAAGTATAATAACACAATTATATTCATATTAAATATAAATACATTAATGCAAATATAAGTTACTAATCAAATATTGAAAAGATTTGACTTTAAATAAAAATAAGATTTAAGAAGTGTTTCTAACAATAGCTTTTGTAATTAAAATAAAACAAGCTTATAAATATTTAATATAAGTATAACATAAAATATGGTTATAAACATAAGTCTACATGAACATAAGTACAAAAATATGATATGAATATAAGATATAAATAAAAATGTAACTATGTGAAGACAAACATATAAATCTGTCAAAACAAATGTTTAGTTTGTGTTTAAGTTATAAGATAATAAAATAAAACCATTGTACAAATATACACTAGACAAAACAAGGATCTGCAAGTATCTTTATAAAGTATGTCAGCAAACATTTATTTATTTGTTAACATAAGTATGAAGACAAAATGAAACATGCAAGTAAACTTTATATGCATAAGTAAGCCAAATATTCACATCTTAGTTCAAACATAAGAGAGCAAGAATACATATCAAATAAAACATATTAGTACAAACAAATCTGCAAATATCTTTGTACCTAACTCATGTGTCAGCAAGCATTTATTTTATGTTAACATAAGTGTTAACACAAACATTTAATTAGCCCAACTTTATATCTGGAAACATATCTTCCAGCCAAAAATATCCAAAGCATCTCAGGTTTTAGTACCTTATTACAAATAATTTAATAAAGCAAATATTATATCAAGTTAAAGCTTGTTCCAGAAGACAGCTTGTTCAAAGCCATATATAGATATGTTTATCATTCCATTTAGTTCATTCCTTAAGCAAAATCTGAAAAGCAAAGCCTAAATAAAAACTGAGATGAGAAAGAAGTATAAACAAATTTCATATTTCCAAGTTCAAATAAAAGTCAGGAAGCAAGAAGAGTTACAGCAATTCAAAACTTCAACTGCAGACTTCTATTACCATCCTCTGTTTCAAGTTTTTAACTGTAATCTATTTTGGTGAGTAAACTAATTTTTATTAAAAACTTAAGTTTTAGTAGTTGACTTATTAATAATTATTATGTTGATCTTTCTGAGATGTTTAGCTAATTTCTGACAAGTCTGCATATTGATGAACTGGTAATTTCCAGTAACTGTGACAACATAAGTAGGAAACATATTGAATCATACACTTTATATTGAAATATTTTCACTTAGAATTTAACTAAATAATTTTGTTTAAATGAAGTTCAAAGCTTGGAAACTGTTTTAAAGGTTGCTATCCATATAATCATTATGAATTCAATTTACAGTAAAACATAAAACAAGGGTCCAAATTCGAATAACACGAATTATAAACTTGAACTTATAAATTGAAACAACATATGAAGTTATGATTTTTAAGACAAAAATTCTAATTTTTAGTTAACTATGCTTGGAGTAGTTCGTTAATAAACAGTAAGTGCCTTTGCACGAATTTCTGTTGATTTAAAAATTTGTTGTTGTTGAAATTAGACATGGAGCTTGTGTATTGATTCTAGATCACCAGAAAAATGTTAAAAAAATTGTTAATTGCAAGATTATTTGGGAATTATGGAAAGTAGGGTTTATGGGTCTGTATTTTTGGGTTCGGTTCATTCGATGATCGTGTCACCATAGCTCTACCGAGTGACTTGAGGTTTTGGAAGGAGTTAGGAGGTGATGTCGGCAAGGCATGGCCGAAGCCATGTCATCACAGAAGGCCGCGATCATGTAGACGAGGTGAATTAGTATACCCTGGTTGAGTTGCAGTTCGACTTTTCAGGCATTTTTCGATTCTAAGTTTTGCGCGTTTTTCTGGGCCGTGATTTCGAGTGAGGGGAGGTCGTGTGATTTGTTGGTGGGGTCGAGGTGCGATGGCGCAGTAGTGAACCACCGTGCACGTGCACGGCGGCAGGGAGGTGCGTGTTGGGTCGACTCGAGTGAAACTCGAGTTAGAGTGCTTGCTGCTTCGGGTTGGTTTCTCTGGGAAGTATTTTGGGTGAGCGCGTGTGTTATTATGTTCCAACCATTTTAAAAACTTAAACTTCTTTAAAACAAACAGAAGAATTAAGAAATAGAGGAAGAAGAAGAAAGGCTGGGAGGAACGCAAGAGAAGCTCAGGGAAATATCGAGTTCTACCCGAGTTGAGCACGTTGTTGACTTCGGGTTTTAGGATTCCAGAAGTTTGCCTACTGTAATATTAAGCAAAGGTAAATAAGCTAAGTGTAAATTATGTTATTAGTGTTGACCAATTTGTTTTAAGCCCGGATGAACTTTAAAGCTTTGCTGAAACAAAGTTGAGTAATTAATTTAAAATGAAAGTTAATTATGAATGTAATAAAATTTTATAATTGTAATTTAATAAGTAGTTAAAAATGTAATCAAATTTATAATTAAAGATTTTATTGATAATCTTGTATAAAATCAGTTGTAATTAAGTATCTAATTAATCATTTGAAGTTGGTTAATTAACAAATCATAGTTAACTGATTAAATAATTAACTAATGGTGAAACGATTAAGTTAATTAATGATTAATTAAGAAATTAATAATAATTAAATGTGTAATTAAGTTTTATAAATCAATAATTAAGGTTATTGATTAGTAATTAAGAATTAATTAATTAATTAAGTGAATAATTAATAAGTAATTAATAAATTGAAATAAGTTAATTAATTAGTAATTGATTAAGCAAGAATATAATATAATTTATTCATAAACCAGTAATTAAGTTTAAAATAAATCAAACTAAATGTTGATATGAATCGATGATTCTATTTGATTGATTCTGATATGAATTTATAGCCGGTGATGTTCTGTAATATTCTGGATATATCTGTGATGACTGTGTATGATTTATCTGTGTTAAATTGCTATATGATTTATCTGATGTTATTTATCTGTATTAAGTTGCTTTATGAATTCAATTGTTGAATTTAAACTGTATAAGTTAATTAGAAAACTTGGCCTTTAAAATGGCGTTTGGATTTCGATGAGACCGGGATCGGGTATCAATTGATATTTCGAAAACCACATCGATCCAAATTAAACGTTAGGTCGTGTAATCTCAAGTGAAGATCGAGATGGTGTTTCCAGAATGCAAGGGTTATCGTCGTTAACTCTGAGGGTGATTCCAAAACGAGTGTAACGAGATAATGCCTTCGGTTTCGTTCGAACCCGAAACAAACTTGTATGGATTGAATGCTTTCAGCACATCGTCAGGCGGACAATGAGCATTATAAGAAATATGTTCTAAAAAGGTAAACGCAGCCTCAAGCCTCATCAACCGGGAATGGCTAAAACAGGGGATGTGCAGCAAGGTTAGGTGGGTCATGCCCAAGCAGGACGAGTTATACCTCTGTCTAGATGTCCCTTTTATTCGGCTATGTAGGCGGTTGGTCTGCAGCCAACTGTGGGGTTATCTTGTTCGGGACTGTTCAGTAAGGAATGGTTCCGGCCTTGTGTTGCAGGGGAGTTAGGGTGGCTCCTCAGTATGGTAATCTAGGCCACGTACTGTGACGGGCAGTACCCCAGTAGCCCTGCCATTGTATGGGATCCAATTTCCAATAAGTGCCGTACGTTTTGATTGTGCCCAACTACGTTGGAATGTGAGATATAAGCATTTCAGCTATTTCTGTATTTTACTTGAAAACCCTAGACACTATTATAATATCACTGAATTTCCTATAAAATGTTTTGGTTAGCGTAAGGTAAAAACTTACCGTATTTATGTGTGGGAAGTCTTACGTGATACCTTTATTTCAAATGATTTTCAAAGTTAAACAACTTTAACTCGTTTACTCATACCAGACCCATGTCTGACCCGGAGTTTATATTTTGTTTTTTTCATAAACTCTTGGGTACTCAAATTTTTATGAGTAGCCAAGTGATAGGTATTCGGAGTATAGAGTTTTCTGGAGGAGTTGGAGAAGAAGACCAGACCTATGTAGCTATCTATATAGTTCCGTTGTGATAGTTAGTATATGATATTTGAGATGTATGTTCTGACAGATTTGTATATGATAGTCATGTTGTATGATATTGTATAACTCTGATGTATATAAAACTATGTAATAGTTATGTTGATGTATTATATTTATTTCATTCCGCCGTGAGATTCTGATGTTGTTATTCTTTCTTTCTATTATTTTCTATTTCTATCCCTTTCTTTCTTATTGATGACACGTCTTTCTGGAGTTAGAAAGTCGGGTCGTCACAGACGTGGTATGACCGTCCATTGATCAACTCAGGTCCCTAGAGAGTGAATAGAATTATAAACTAAAGACGGGCATGAGAGACCATTCGTCGAATGACTCTGGTCCTCAATGCATGGATAAGAATATAAAAAAAGATGAACGTGACTCCCTGTCCAACTGTAAATGAATGTGACTCGATTGTTCACTCACCAACTCTATCTTTGCCTTAACAGTTGGAGTAAAAACTCTCCAAGCAGATAGGTTTCAACTGACCACTAACTAATTCTCACTCTCATATCAATATAGAGAGCTTATATCAGAAAATGGATGTGGTTCGATTGATCATTAATAACTCTAGTTCCCAAAGTGCATGCTGGAGTATAAACACCAAATGTGTGTGACCAACTGTCCATCAAAAAATTTTGTTCCTCAGAGGGCGGATAAAAGTATAGATAAAAAATTGGATGCGGTTCGACCGTTCGTTCTCTAACTACTGCCCTTGAATTGAGGGGCAAACACATGACTTAAAGTGGATGCGGTCCGACCAACCGCTACCCTGCTCAAGCTTGAAGTTCCCCAGAACCCTCATCTTACTCCCAAAGCTCTACGAAAGCAGGATCCAAATGAAAGCGGACATGATATGACCATCCATGCATCGATTCCTGGCCTTGATGCATGGGGCAGCTTGAGAGCCCAAGCTTAAATTGGACGCAATTCGACCATCCAATCCAAGGAGGATGCGATCCGTCCATCCACAACCTTTCTTGTGCCTGAAGTACGATGAACTATTTAAGCCTTACTTGGGCATCATCAAGCCTAAAATACAAACCAAAACGTAAATGAGGTTCGACCGTCCATCAGTTAACTCTGTTTCCTTAGTGTGGATTGAAGTATAAACTTTAAATGGATGTGGTTTGCCTACCCATTAACAAAATCTATTCCCCAAGAATGGACCGGAGTATAGGCAACAAAATCAAGTGCAATCCGACCATCCGGTAAAAAGCGAAAATGACACGACCATCGTGCATTAATTCTTGTCCTCGAGACGGGACCCATAGCATAAATTCATACGGATGTGCTCTGACCATACAACATAAAATTTCTTCCTTGACTCGACATGAAGAGCCAGATTCGCAAAACAGATGTGAACGACCGTCCGATTTTGAATGGATGTGGCTCGAATATCCATAGAATAACTTCGGTCACTAAAGCATGGATAGAAGAATAAATCATGAATGAGTGTGGCTTGAAAATTCATTCTTCATTACCCTCCTTTGTACCATCAGGAGGAGTATGAAACCAGATGATTTTGACTCCATCGCTCCTGAGCTAATTCTATCCCTTGGTTCGACAGGGGGAGCATTAATCATAGATTGGATGTAACCTAACTATTCATACTTTCATCCTTTCTTGGAGTATGGTGACATCTGCGTTAAAAGTAGACGTGATTGACCATCTAGTACTCAGCTCATTCTCGAAATTCGATGGGGGATCGAGGTCTTCCCATGAGAAGGAAAAGCTAGAATATAATATAGAATAGGCACGACTCATCCTTCCATCAACTAACTCAACTTCATAATTTAACGGGAAAGAATGTAAAACCAAAACAGATGTGACATGCCCATCCACTTATCTACATTTATCCCTGACATGGAAGGCACGAGCGAGAATTAAGAAAGAATATAAACCGACCATTCATCGATCAACTCTAAGTCAACGAAGCTTAGGTAGAAGCACAAACACGACTAGGACGAGAATCGACCATCCATGCAGCACATTTATCAACCCAAGACCGAGGGTAAAAGTGTCATGGTCCAAAAACTAACTACGATAGATCAACACTATGAATGTTTACAATGACTCAAGGATATGACCGAAAGGATGCTTAGAGATAGAATCATCGGATCGATGCCTTGGCTCATGGGCAGCTGACTGTCATTCCAACCTGAATGATGAGCAATAGATCATGAGTACATTGAATGGAAAACACATTACTCAAATACACAAGTAGATTCAAAATCGAAGCAAGAGCCAGTTATGCAACTTCATGCAACATGAGGTTGAACACTACTGGAATTTGATTTGATGTGCATCTAAGTTTGATCTTCAACCATTGTAGATAATCACTCAAAGTATCTAGAGCCCATCAAAATCGGATGCATCATCTCATGGAGAGATCCAAAAGTTCAATTGGAGTGACCGTCATCACATGTCATCCTGACCAGCTTTCATGTCATTGACCATGCATTAGAAAAATGCTTGAACATAGGGATCGACCTCAAATCCAACTGTCATTCTCCATACCTACATGCACTATCAAAGTGCTAAGGTTACAAGACTTTCCTAGGAAAGAGACCGGCACTGATCCCATCGCCTAGGTGACTTTACAAACCCAATTCAGACATCCACCATGCTAAGTACAATTTAGTGCAGTGTTGTGCAGTTCAATACTATATGGTAGTTATGGCGAAACTCAAGGGTTTGACCAAAGTGACCGTCATTGCTGATCATTCCAACCGGATTTCATGTTGATGGTTACATGAAACAGTTACATTCAAATTCAGAGATCGACTATCGGCATCTAAGAATCTAACGTTCATATTCAAGTTCATTTAGGCACGTATTATAATTAATACAAATACAGATATGCTAATTTATTCAAGTCTAAAGTGGTAAACATCCGATTCAAGGCCATATGCTAGTTCAAGTACGCAAGTCATATATAGCATGTCTCACTGTTTGATTTCGAGTTCACATGATCTAATATGTTCATGCCAAACCAAAAACTGCTTATGTCCCACTAATACAAGGGATCAGAACAGATTCCATTGTTTGGGAAAATCCACCTAAGCATTTTTCAGCTCACAACATAAGGCCAATATCAAGCAAAACACCATAGTCAATTCTATAAGGATATAGACTCTAGAAATAAAGAAGAGGAGTCCAAAGAATCTAAGGCTGTACCCATTGAGCTAATGATCGACATTACATTCAGCCACGACGACCCATTATGGGTCTAGAAGATCGGATTACAGCTCAATGCAATGATGATGAAAGAATTAGCTAGCTTTCTTTAAGTGAATCTTGATGTGTTCGCTTGGACCCATTCTGACATATGTAGGATCTCGCCGACTATCATGAGCCATGCATTAAATATCGACCTGAGGCATGTCCTGATGAAATAAACGTGATGTGGCATAGATCCAGAGAGTTCTGCTGCACCTAAAGAGGAGGTGGATAAACTAAAAAACAATGGGTTTATTCGTGATGCCCTCTACCCAAAATGGGTATCTAATCCAGTTCTTATGAGAAAAGCTAATGGTAAGTGGAGAACATGCATTGACTACTCAGACCTGAACAAGGAATGACGAAAGGTAGCTTTCCTCTTACGAGGATCGACCAGTTGGTAGACTCAAATCAACCAAGGAATGCATAGACCTAAACAAGGAATGCATTGTTTTCCCTCTCCCCCAGCTGGTAGAGGGAAAATCAAAAATCAATCAAGGAATACATGCATAGACTACTCGGACCTGAACAAGAAATGCATAAACTCAATTCAACTAAGAAATGCACACATCTGAACACTTCGACCAAGGAATGCATTAACCAACTGGTAAAGGGTAAATCAAAATTCAAATTTTACCATTGTATGTCGACATGGGGGGTAGGGGCATGTCTACATCCTTATATAAATTTTGACAATTTTGTTTTCTATATTTATTTAAATATATATGTTGCTATATCTATATTTTATATCTCAGTTATAGAAAAAATACCTAGTTCTCTTCATAATTTAGTAAAGGCTGATTGATTCAAGGGTTTGGTCAGAATATCAGCTATTTGATTCCCAGTGTTGATAAATTCAAGAGAAATAATCTCTATACTTATATTATCCCTGAGGAAATGATGTCTGATATCAATATGTTTGGTTCTGGCACGATGAGTAGGATTTTTGGATAAATTTATTGCATTTGTATTGTCACAGTAAATTGGTGATTGTGAAATATTTAATCCAAAATCCTTTAGGGCCTGTTGCATATAAATAACTTGAGAACAAACCAAAGCAGCAGAGATATATTTTTCTTTAGTTGTTGATAGTATGATAGTATATTGCTTTTTACTAAACAACGAAATCAGAGAATGTCCTAAAAAGCAACAAGTTCCACATGTACTTTTTCGGTCTAATTTACAACTAGCATAGTCAGCATCACAATATGAAATTAAATCAAATGAATCATTTTTAGAGTAAAATAGGCCATAGTCTAAAGTGTGTTGACATATCTTAGGATACATTTAACAGTTTCTAAATGGTTTCTTTGGGTTGAGATTGGTACCTTGCACAGAGACAGACACTATGCATAATATCAGGCCTACTCGCAGTGGTATAGAGTAGCGATCCAATCATTCCCCTATATAGTTTTAGATCAACATCTTTTGCCATGTCTTCTTTATTTAGGGCTTCATTGGTAAACATAGGAATGGATTTTCCACTCGCAGTGGTCATACCAAAGTTGTAGATCCCTAACATACTTTTCTTGATTAATGAAAATATATGTCGCCCCACTCTATACTCATGCTAGCCAAGGACACTACGAGGTAATGCCGTCAACTAGCATGAAGAATAAGGCTGTTGAGGAGCGACCATCCGTGTAATTGCTTTGTGCGAGCACTGATATGTCAGATAGTATAACATGCATTTCTTTTCAAAAGGAAATCCAACATACCGATACAAACTCAAAGCTACTAAACAGTGGCTATATGATCTTCGGAAACAAATATAGAAATAAGCATAAGACAAATCAGTCACAGATATCCATATAACAAAGGCGGAAACAGATATGAATATAACACATAGAAGTGTACATCAGAGTAGTGGTCAAATAAGATCCACAATATCACAAAAGAATAGGTACAAGTGCTAGACAAAAGAATAAGTATACATCAAGGAGTCTCTATCTCGTATGTATAACAACAAAAACTACTAAACTAGAGTAGTCAGTCAAAAGTTAGGTAATGTCCGCGGATGAGGAGTCAAGCAGAAACACTTGTAACATCTCGGTCTGATCCAAGTATTATTTGATAAGAAAATAATAAACGGATCGGTCTAGCTATAAATATCAGATAAAATATGATAACAATAATGCCATACCATGACAAATATACGTTTAACAACAAAAATCATACAATATCTCAAGAAATCTCAAAACACTAAAAAGAATGTCATATTCTTTATTTTATTCACCAAACCCCAAATATCAGCAAACGTATCATTGCCAATCACAAAAAGAGGTGAAACACAAATTCTAGAAATCATCAACTAGAATTCAGAAATCACAAAAAGGGAAGGCCTATCATAAAACGGGAGCATGAAAACTCACCAACACGTGTATCACAAAACGGAATGCTATTCCATGGTTGCTAACCATCAATTTTTGAGCCGAGGCTCCACAAACGGCCCGAAGACCATGGGTCGCTACCCTACCAATTTTGAGCCGAAGCTCCCTAGAAATGGGGTTTAGTCTTCCTCATAGACAAAGAGACATCGCACATTGCTAGTCTAAACCACAAAATGATCATCATCGATCATTAAGAAGTGTCGATCACTCTAAGCTAGTAAATAAATGAGTTTAGCTTCATGTCCCGTAACCACTGGCTTAGCTTAAATATTTAGGGACAAATTATAGATTTCCACTTGAAAATTGTCACAAGAGTTTCAATCGAACAAGTCTAAGAATTAACCGACAAAGTAAACGCAAGCGTTTTATATCACTTGTTTTGCTAAGTCGTTTAATTGGATTTCTCGAACGAATGAGGTAAAGGTTTGTATATACTAATAGGTTGGAAAACGGTTTTATAAACGAGCTTTGTATTAAAAATAGAGTTGAAATCATCCTTATGAAAGAGTTTGATTATTTACTACTAGTATAGAAACCTTTGTATTTTGAAGTGACAAATCACCAAAAATGATTGTAAAAATAATCATTCACCAAAAATTCTCATTCGAAGATGTGAATCAAATCCAAAGAAATCGATACCAAATCCATCAAAATGGATATTCCCAAAAATCTCGAAAAAGAAGTTATCAAAGTCAATAAAGGTGACAACAATAAATTGGATCTAGTAGAATCGATTAAAAATTGGAAATCAACACAAAAAGGCAAGATTGGCTGAGATAGCACATTCAGTCGACTGGACCAGGGAGGTCAGTCGTCTGACACAATACCTATGAACTTTCTATTTCCAGGTTCAGTCGACTGAATCAGAGTGGTCAGTCGACTGAAACATGCCTGGAAACTTTCGGTTTCCAGGCTCAGTCGACTGATCCAGAGTGGTCAGTCGACTGATACTGGCCTAGGAAATTTCCTGGGTTCTGGTTCAGTCGACTGACTTCCTGGTTCAGTCGACTGAACTGGAATTTCCAGTATTTCAACATAGCCCTACCAAGGGAAAAAATCCAACAAATTGAGATCGGACGAGCGATGAACGTTAGGGGTTTATGCCAATCGGTAACCCAGCCCTATAGGCTCTTCGATACACCACCTATAACATGTTCAAACATCAAAGCTAAGATTTTTAAAGATTTTGACTTCAAAACACCAAAAATTGGAATGTTCATAAAACCAATTCAATCCAAAGTAAAATGAACAAGAATAGACATTAGGAATTCATACCTAACAATAAAGAAAGTTATAGACATAGATGTGAGTTCAAAAACTCACTTTTTCTCAAAAACAATGAAGCAGAAGCTTGAAAACAAAGGGTAGATCAACTACTCTTCAATTTCAACTCTAAAAGCTCCAATCTAAGATCGTAAGCAAATATTTCTTAAGTTGGGTTATAGGAAATTTCTAAAATTAGAGAGAGATTGAGATGGAGCAGAAGAAGTGGATGCTTACCTAAGCTTCTCTTTGATTTTGGAGCTAGAACATGAATTTGCAAAGGAAACTAGGGCTTAGGATTCTAGTTTCCAATCTCTTCCCCCATTTTTGCTAAAGGTTGAAGTGTTAGGAAATGAGAATGAATGAAGAGGAGAGAGGGTGGAGCTAGGGTCTTATGTTAGGTTATTGGGCTGAAACCCAAAGCGCAAAGTGAAAATGTCAAAATTCAAGCTAATTCCAAACATATCGATGTTTATACTTAATAAGGTCGCAAACGCCATTTTGAACTCAATGGAAGTGGTCTCGAGTTCTAATTCGACTTTTTGCAAAAAGTAGCATTTCGGACTTCAGTCCGACTAACGATGCTATATTTAAATAAAATAATTTAAACACTCAATCGTAAAATATGTGGGTTGTTACAAAATACCACTATCTAATTGTTTTAATTGAAATCCTAAAAAGAAATTAAGTTCACCCACATAACTCATCTCAAGCTCTTTTGTCGTTATTTCAAAAAAGTCTTTATTCATTTTATTGCTTGTTGATCCAATAGTTATACCATCTACATAAATATATACTAATTAGATGTCATTTTTGTTTCTTTTAATAAAAAGTGTATTATCTACTTTACCAATTTCAAAATTTGATTGTAGTAGGTAATATCTTAGTCTCATACCAGGCTCTAGGAGCTTATTTCAGACCATATAAAGCTTTCTTTAATTTGTAAACATGATTTGAAAACTTTTCATCTTCAAAAGGTGGTGGCTGTTCAACAGAAACATCTTCTTTAACAAAACCATTTAAAAATGCACTTTTGACATCAATTGGAAATAATTTTAAATTGTTATGGTTTGCGAAAGCAAGTAGAATTCTAATGGCTTCTAATCTTTCTACAGGTGCAAAGGTTTCATCCTTGTCTATTCCTTCTTCTTGACAATAACCTTACGCAACTAATCGAGCTTCATTTCTAACGACCTCACCCTGTTCATTCATTTTATTTTTATAAAATCATTTAGTTCCTATTATTGTTTTGTCCTCAGGTCCAGGAATAAGTTCCCATACATCATTTCTGGTGAATGGATTCATTTCTTCTTGCATAGAAAAAATCCATGAATCATCAGATGATGCTTCCTTCGGATTTTTGGGTTCAATGGTTGATATAAAAGCTACATTACTCATCTTGTTTAGTTGATTTCAAGTTCTAACAATAGATTTAATATTTCCTAGTATATTTTCTATAGGATGATCTTTAAAAAGCCTGATCTTTTTATTAGGATGAACAGTTTCACAATTTTTTTCATTTGATTCATTATTTAGAGTAAAAAAATCATCTTCATAATTTATTTGAACAAAATCTTTGAAATTTTCATCAAAAGATACATGCATTGTTTCTTCAATGGTGTTAGTTTTTAAATTGAAAACTGTATATGCTTTACTTCTATTAGAATATCCGATACAGATTCCTTTGTCGAATTTATGATCAAATTTATACAAATTGTCCTTTGTATTTAGAATAAAGCATTTACTTCCAAAAACATTGAAATAAGATACTTTGGTTTCTCATTGAAAAGAAGTTCATATGGTGTTTTATTGGTTAGAGGTATGATTAAAATCTTATTCAAAATGTAACAAGATTTAGCGACTTCTTCATCATAAAAATTTCTTAGTAATTTACTATCTGAAAGCACAGTTCTTGCACACTCTTAAATAATTCTATTTTAACGCTCTACCACTCCGTTTTGTTGTGGAGTTTTTGGAAAGAAAAAATTATGAATTATTCCTTTTTTATTACAGAAATTCTCAAAATTTTCATTTTCAAATTCTCCATCGTGGTCACTACGGATAGTTTTGATTTTTAAAGAAAGTTGATTTTGAATTCTTTTTGCAATTTTTTTAGATAAATCAAAAGCATCACTTTTATGTTTTAGAAAAATCTTCCATGTAAATCTAGAACAATCATCTACAATTACAAAAACATATTTACTGTGATTTATTGACTGAATTCGTGATGGACCAAGTAGATCTAAATGAAGTAACTCAAGGTTTTGAAGTTGAAATCATATCTTTCAATTTAAATGAACTCTTTCTAAGTTTTCCTATTTGAAAAACACTGTGCAGTTAATGCGCTCAGTAGATTCAAAGCAGTGGAGGTGCAAAAAGTCATAGCGGTGATACAGCGAGGATATAGCGGGATATAGCAGATGACTCTAAAATAGCATATAAAACTCGTACTTAATGTTTTTACAATTATATAAATGGTAATTAAATGAAAATTTATCATTCAATTGAATTATAATACATAGATAATTTTAAATAAAAACATGTGCGAATATACTTTAAATAAACATAAAACTGTTCTATAACATAATTGAATTTAGTAGAATATTATAGTATTTTCATTTCTGAAACTATATTAAAATTAAATCAAATAAATTAGTTTCATAATTTTTATAATGTATAAATGCAATTTTTCAATTCATTTTATTAAAGAAGATATAGCGGAAATAGCGGAATATTAGGGGAATAACGGGATATAGCGGAAATAGCGGGGCTTAAAGCGGAAATGCTATATTTTAGGGCTACATGGAAAAATCGTAGCGGTCGAAATCCGTTACGAGATATAGCGGGGTTATAGCGGGGCATTAACTACACAGGACAAACATCACATATACTATCTGTTAATATTTTAGGTATTTATTTTGATGACAACAACCATATAAATATTACTACTAACATATCTTCGAGTTATGCAGTCATATCAGATTTATTTGGAGACATTTTAGATATAAACAAGAATACAGTGGAAGCAAATAAATTATAGAAGGTCAATCAGAGCAATTGAAGAACAAAACCCAACTAGAGAAGAATGCTGAAGGATAAAGGTGTTTGAAGTGATGAGGAGTTGGTTGAACCTTAGAATATCTTGTTAAAGATCTCATGGAAATTATACTTGAAGATCATCAACCATTGACCTCAACCGAATCACAAAAATCCACAAATATAAGGTAATTTGAAATGCTGAAAATTTACAACACTTATTAGTGTTGCTGTTCATTTTGCAACACACCCATGTCGACATGGGGTACTTGGTCATGTCGATATACCAGCATTTTTTCAGAATTTCAAATTTTAAATGAAGAGACATTTCCCTTCACCTCTTCACCAAAAGACACGTCTCTTTAACCACTATATAAAGGCCTCTGAAAATGAATTTTAACATCAAGAATTCTCATTTTCTCTTACTCCTTCTTCTCCAGACATTTGCAAAAGAAATCCATTGCATACTCTTCAAATCTCCTTGCAAATCGATACTATTTCACTCCAATTCTTAATTGATTTGCAAGCCACACAATATCAGAGAGTTGTACTTTAATTCACATCATTCTCTCTCTGATTTCATCCCATTCCTCAAAGAATTCAAAGATATATTGCCATTGGAGGTCTATAGGATCATTGTACCGAATCTGCAAGAATCTGTATTGAAGATACGAGTACTTGCCATAGTTTGTTGTTGTTGATAAGAAGAAGGTGTTCTTGTAGCCTGTAAAATCACGAGGGTGTGTCTTGTAGCCCATGAAACCAAGATTGTAAAGGTGTTCTTGCCACCTGTGGAAAGCAAGTGATTATAGTGGAAATCTGCACGATAGAGTGCAGGACTGGATGTAGGATTGGTTAATCCGAACCAGTATAAAAATCTTGGTGTTATCTACATTACTGCATTTTACTTTATTACTTACTTATTCTCTGATTACTTCTTTCTGTTTGCAATTTGAGTAAATACAATTTTATATTCATAAGTAAGTAGTTAATACACAATTCACCACTTCTAGTGTCTGAATAGCTTTAAGATCCAACATTGTGTTATAGCCACCCCAGTTTTCTACATTTAGTATCAGAGCATTGGTTTTCAAAAATTCATAACTTGGATTTTGAAAAGTATAAATGGCTAATGTCACTAGTAACATATTTTTTAACACTTTTGTAGAAGGGCAATCTACCACTAGACCCCCTCTATTTGATGGTAGTAGTTATGCATATTGGACATGTAGGATGAAATGTTATTTGCAGTCTAATGGTTTGAATATTTGAAACATTACCAAAATAAAGTATATAGAGCCTCAAACAGAATATTCAAAATGGACACTAGACCAAAAGATACAAGCACTTAATAACTCTAAGGCCATGGACATTTTATTTTGCTCCTTAAATAGAAATGAATTTAATCGAGTGTCTATTTGTAATTATGCATATGAAATTTGGAAAACAATGCAAGTCACACATGAAGGTACCAATAAAGTAAAACAAACAAAGATATCTATGCTATCTAACCAGTTTCAACTCTTTAAAATGAAACCAAATGAGTCTATTTCTGATAGGTATTCTGATTTCAAGATATAGTACATGCCTTAATGTCATTAGGAAAGAAAATTACTGAAGAAGACCAAGTTAGAAAGATCCTGAATTCACTTCCTAGTGAATGAGATCAGAAGACTCTGGCAATTGAAGAAGCCAATGATATTAGTATTATGAAAATAGAAGATTTAGTTGGTAACATAATGTCTTATGAAGTAAAGTTGCAGATTAGAAAAGAGAATCAGGCAAATGAGAAGAAATCACTAGCACTCAATGCTATGATCGACAAAGATGAACCAGATGATGATGCTATTGATGATGATATCGAGTTTATGACCAAGAATTTCAAGAAATTCTTGAAGTATTGGATAAAAAAAAACTTCGAAAAAGTAACAACAATAATTATAGAAATGGAAATGTTGTTAAGTGTTTCGAATGTGATAAACCCGGTCATTTGTAAAGAGACTGTCCTAAACTGATGAAATCAAAGTCAAACACTTTCAATAAGGAGAGGAAATAGGCATTCAATGCAAAATGGGATGATTCAGATGCATCATCAAGTGATAGTGATTCAGAAACAGAAAACGCCAACATGTGCTTCATGGCAAAGGATGACCAGGTATGGAATTTTAATAAAGAAATTACTAATGTTTTGAATGATATGAATCAGGGATATAAAATACATAGGAAAGAGTACAACAATAGTTTGGCAGAGATAGATAGATTAAAAATATTTAATGAAAGGTTAACTGAAGAAAAACAATGTCTAAAAGATGAAATTGAAAGACTTAATGGGTATAATGATGAAAAGGATTTGACACTTGGAATTTTTGAAAAATTAAAAAGTGAAAATGAATCCTTAAAATCAGAAAATCTTTCAATGAAGTCACAGATCATTGATCTGAATGACAAAATAACATCTCTAGACAATGTTATTCTTAGCCGTAATAAGGATTTTGACAAAATGAAAACTGATATTGATAAATTTAACAAAGGAAAGGATAATCTAGAGAAATTATTATCTACATATAAACACATTAGGAATAAACATGGACTTGGATACACCCCTAAGGCTAAATTAAAGAAAAATAGTATTCAAAATACTAAGTTTGTTAAGGCCACCAAGTTCAAACCAAAACTTAGGAAATTAAGTTAAAACCTCCAAATAGATTCATTAATTTATGGGTTCCAAAAAGGATGGATGGTATTGAAAAAGAAAAATATATTGATAATTTTATTAATAAGGTTCATTCATCTAATGATTATATTTTGAAAGGACATTCAAACTCTTCATGGGTTTGGCATCCCAAAACTTAACCCCATGGACCCAGAATAAAAAGGGTACCAGTGTGCATATTTTATAATTTTTCAGGTACCAAACAATGTATATCAGATAGCAGATGCTCAAAGCATATGACAAGAAATCTATGATACATTGGATAAATACGAAAAGGATTTATTATTGGCATCAGCAAAGTCGGTAACTCTAAAACTCATCTTATTATTTGGTAAGTTTATTTCATGTTTTGAATTGATTTGGTTTCCCCTCAAGTATTTTGTTTATAAGCATCTATCTCCATATACAAACTCTACATATTGTCTAGCAGTGATTTAAGTGACTCTTTTTCGCCCTTTTTGTTGATTTGTCATCAACAAAACCCAATTAGACAATATACTAGGCAAAATGATAGGGGAAGTACATAGAGTTAGAGGGAGTCAAATATAAAAGTATTATATTTTATCTCTCAAATATTTATGTGGTTGTCATCATCAAAAATGGGGGATTGTTAATACCCTAGGTATTGATTTTGATGACAACAACCATATAAATATTACTACTAACATTCTTCGAGTTATGCAGTCATATCAGATTTATTATGGAGACATTTTAGAGATAAACAAGAATACAGTGGAAGCAAATGAATTATAGAAGAAGGTCAATCAGAGCAATTGAAGAACAAAACCTAATTAGAGAAGAATGCTGAAGGATAGAGGTGTTTGAAGTGATGAGGAGTTGGTTGAACCTTGGAATATCTTGTTAAAGATCTCATCGCAATTATACTTGAAGATCATCAACCATTGACCTCAACCGAATCACAAAAATCCACAAATATAAGGTAATTTGAAATGCTGAAAATTTGCAACACTTATTAGTGTTGCTATTCATTTTGCAACACACCCATGTTGACATGGGGTACTTGGGCATGTCGACATACCAGCAGTTTTTCAGAATTTAAAATTTTAAATGAAGAGATATTTCCCTCCACCTCTTCACCAAAAGACACGTCTCTTCAACCACTATATAAGGGCATGTGAAAACAAATTTTAACATCAAGAATTCACATTTTCTCTTACTCCTTCTTCTCCAAACATTTGCAAAAGAAATCCATTGCATACTCTTCAGATCTCCTTGCAAATCGATACTATTTCACTCCAATTCCTCACTGATTTACAAGCCACACAATATCTTAGAGTTGTACTTTAATTCACATCATTCTCTCTCTGATTTCATCCTATTCCTCAAAGAATTCAAAGATATATTACCATTGGAGGTCTATAGGATCATTGTACCGAATCTGCAAGAATCTATATTGAAGATACGAGTACTTGCCATAGTTTGTTGTTGCTGATAAGGAGAAGGTGTTCTTGTAGCCTGTAAAATCAAGAGGGTGTGTCTTGTAGCCCGTGAAACCAAGACTGTAAAGGTTTTCTTGCCACCTATGGAAAGCAAGCGATTATAGTGGAATTCTGCAAGATAGAGTGCAGGACTGGATGTAGGATTGGTTAATCCGAACAAGTATAAAAATCCAGGTGTTATTTACATTACTGCATTTTACTTTATTACTTACTTATTCTCCGATTAGTTCTTTCTGTTTGCAATTTGAGTAAATACAGTTTTATATTCATAAGTAAGTATTTAATACACAATTCACCACTTCTAGTGTCTGAATAGCCTTAAGATCCAACATTGTGTTATAGCACTCCAGTTTTCTACACTATCTACTTTAAAATCCATTTTAGGGAGACCTCTTAGTAAATCAAATTTTGAAAGTCTGGTTAAGAGTTTGAAATTCAAATGCCCAAATCTTTTATGCCAAGTCCAAGTGTTGGGGATATTACCACCAAGCTATTACAGGGAGAGTCCCACCGAATCAAACGCACTTCTCAAACCTTCCCTCTAGCCACTGCCGAACCAACCCCTGCCGAACGAAGCAAGGCCGAACCAACCTTCCCTCTAGCCACTGCCGAACCAACCCCTGCCGAACCAACCCCTGCCGAACGAAGCAAGGCCGAACCAACCTTCCCTCTAGCCACTGCCGAACCAACCCCTGCCGAACCAACCTTCCCCAAGCACGGCCGAACCAAGGCAAGCCGAACCGGATGTGCCAGACCAGATTGCTTCAGCCCAGGACCACCAGCAGCTATATACATCCAAGACCCCTGCTCTCAACCTCACTCTATAAATAGAGGGACAGGGGTACAACAATGGCAGACAAGTTTGAGAGCTCAAGCACGGAAGGAACTTTCAAACAACTTTCGTATACTGATATACAAAGCTTTGTACTTGTAATCTGAAAGAAAAAGGAGAATAACATATAAAGTGGACGTAGGCACGTTCTGGCCGAAGCACTATAAATCTGTGTGTCTTTTACAGTTTAGTCCCTGCTTTTCCTATATTTGCGTAAATCACCCAAATCACTAGAAACAACATAAAATCAACTAATTCATACGACTTGGAGGTGTTTGCCCATTTCTTGTGCAAACATTTTTGGTGCTTTCACTGAGAACCAAACTAGAAGGTACAGCTTCTCCTACTCAACCTTCTTCCTCACAGCATCGTTCCTTGCTCCGACAACATGACTTCCAGGCAAAGGAGAGATGTTAACAAAGGAAAGAACGTCACAACTAGCAGTATCTCAGATCCAGTGTCCCCAAATCAAGAGAATCATCCCGTTTTAACAGCAATACCAGATGAAAATCAGGCAAATCCAACAGCCCAAACCGCGGAACAACCAATTACTAGGGCATATCTAGACAGGGTTGTGGCTGAAGTAACTAACCGCTTCGCATCTCAACAAGAAGCCTTGTGGACCAACTCATGTCACGCCTAAGGGACGCTGAAGAATCCAACCGCAACACCGAATCATGGGGCGAGTCCCAATCTGGAGGATTTGGAAGGCGACAAAGACCTTTCTTCTTTGAAGAGGTTAACAACAGAAACAGCCATGGTAGGAGCCGAGCCCGGTCTCAACCCGAAGTCCGACCCGAGGAAACACTTGAAACCGAGCCCGATGGGGGAGGTGCCAGGCAGGGGTCGGATGTAGCTGAGCCTATCATGCTACCTAACCATGAAAACACCAGTAGACGGGGCCGAGCTGGAGTCCAGCCCGAAGTTGGACCCGAGGAAGCGCTGAGAACAGAACCCAGCAGGGGAAGATCAAGGCAAGGGCCAACTATGGCTGACCCCAGCATGCCCACAGAAGAACAGAGGCAGCCTTTGGAGAATGTTAGGAGTGACAGACGATACCATCCCTACAAGTTGTCTGGACGGACTCAATCCCGCAGAGAAGAACCAAACTCATTTCTATCCGCTCCAAGTTCTGATGAGAGGATGGTGCGATTGTTCAGAGAATGCGTCCAACGGGAGCAAAAGGATCGGGGAATAGGCGCTAGGGTAACCAACCCCTTCACCCGCAATATCGAAGCTGCCATCACCCCCCGGGAATGGAAAATGCCAACGATGGAACCTTACAAGGGAACCTCTGACCACATCGTACACTTACAGAGATACACCCCGCATATGCTCATGAGCGGAGCAACAGAGGGAGTGTTATGTAAATGCTTCCCACTATTCTTGGCAGATCTAGCTACCTCCTGGTTCTGCCACCTACCCCAAGGGTCCATCAGCTCATGGGAAATGTTGAAAGAAAAGTTCATCAGTCAGTTCCGCATTCATGTGGAGCAACTCAAGGACGCTTATTCCTTATCTAATATCAAACAGAAACCCGGAGAGACATCGCAACAATATCTAACCCGATTCAACGCCGCGGCAATCGCAGTCCAAGATGCCGACGAGAAACTTATCCTAATGGCCCTCTGCAGTGGTGTACATCCAGATATTAATTTGCTAGAAGACTAACCAAAGAAAAACCAGCTACGTTACCTGATTTCTTCCATGAAGCTGGAAAGTATATGAGACTTGAGGACGCTACCACTGAGAGGCAATCAGGGCAACAGGCTAAGACGGCTACAGACAGGTTCCCCGCTGCAGCAAAGGATGTTCGAAGAAATGACTCTAGAGACAATGCTGGGGGCAAAAAGGGAGAAAAGCGCTTATATCGACCAGGACCAAGATTTGACTCTTACACTCCTTTGAATGAAACGATCGAAAACATCTTCCTAGCCACTCAAGACGAAGTTAGATACAAGCGCCCCCCGCACAAGAAGGAGTCAGATAGCGCACTCAAATCTGGGAAGTTATGCCGCTTCCACGAATCCCACGGACATGATACCAATGAATGCCACCATCTCCGGGACTTGATTGAAGAACACGTCAGAAGGAGACTGGAGTGCTATGTAAAAGGCCAGAACAAGACTTCGACTCCTGCCAATGAGAATCCTGGATTACCCCCCCAGAAGCAGGCGGGGGAAATCGCAACACCAGCGGCTCTAGTCAAGAGAAGATAGTGGTCCACACCATATCAGGAGGACCGCACATCGCCGATAGAAGTTGGGCAGAGATGGAAAGATACGGTAAGTCACTGAGAAACGCTGAAGGCTGCGTTAATTCTGTTATGGAAGAACGCCACCTGAAACGGAAAGAGAATGACGACATCACATTCATCAGGCGCGATCTAGAGGGAAGACAGTACCCGCACATGGATCCTATGGTCATCTCTGCCTGGTTCGGACCAGCCAAAGTTTTCCGAATTTTAATAGACACTGGAAGCTCGGTGAATATCCTATTCAAGCATGCTTTCGACAAAATGAAGCTATCAATGAAGGATGTGTCTCCCTGCAACAAACCACTACATGGTTTCATTGGAGATGCGAAGATGCCCCTCGGGCAACTGGACCTTTTTGTTGAAATAGGAAGTCATCCTCGCTCCGCTGTACGAAAACAAACGTTTGTGCTAATAGAAAGCCATTCGGCCTACAACGCCTTTTTGGGAAGACCAGCCTTGTCCGACTTCCAAATTGTCCTAGCCCCGTAGCGCCTGAAGATGAAATTTCCAACCGATAACGGAATAGGAGAAATAGAGGGAGATCAAGACGCTGCTCGAGACTGCTATGTAACTGAACTTCGCAATAACCACAGAAAAGATAAAGGGAAAAATGCAGAGACTACTCTCTGCATGAAAAGCTTGGAAGCATAGCAACTAAAGAAAGCCCCTCCTCTTCGATATACCAGTGATCCTTTCAACGAATTAGACCCCAAGGACAAAGAGGAGGAGGCCACCGCTGAGCCTGCAGAGGCTATGGAATTTGTATCTGTAGAAAAACACGACCCAAGTAGACTGCCTAGAGTCGGGTCTCAGTTAAAAAGAGAATTAAAGAATCAACTCATTGATTTTCTTCGCCGCAACATGGATGTATTTGCATGGAGCACGCTGACATGACGGGAATCTCCCCAGACGTAGCATGCCACATGCTGAATATAGATCCCACCAAGGTGCCAGTGAAGCAGAAAAAGAGGAGCATGGGGGCAGAACGATCAGCAGCCCTCAAGGAAGAAGTAAAGAACTTACTTGCCAATGACTTCATACGTGAAGCCATCTACCCAGAATGGATCGCCAACCCGGTCCTGGTAAAGAAAGCTAATGGGAAGTGGCGAACATGCATCGATTTCTCCAACTTAAATGACGCTTGCCCGAAAGACTGCTTCCCACTCCCCCGAATCGACCAACTCGTAGACAGCACAACCGGACATGAACTCTTATCCTTTATGGACGCATACTCAGGATATAACCAGATCCCTATGCACGCCCCCGATCAAGACCACACTAGCTTCATCACTGACCGAGGATTGTACTGTTACAGGGTAATGCCATTTGGACTTAAAAACGCCGGAGCTACTTATCAGCGCCTCGTCAACAAGATGTTTGCAGAACTGATAGGGCAATCTATGGAAGTTTATGTGGATGACATGCTGGTAAAATCGAGGAAAGCCAACGACCATATAAACCATCTGGACGAAATGTTTCAAGTACTTCGCCAATTTGGAATGAAACTGAACCCTCTAAAGTGCTCCTTCGGAGTATCATCGGGAAAGTTCTTGGGATTCATCGTTCATGCCAGGGGGATTGAAGCAAACCCCGAACAAGTTCGAGCTTTGCAAGATATCAAGATACCATCCACTCGAAGAGAGATGCAAAGCCTAAACGGAAAAGTGGCCGCCCTAAGTAGGTTCATCTCTAAGGCAACCGACAAATGCATCCCTTTCTTCGAAGCTCTAAAGAAAGACAAAGGAAAGTTCGAATGGACTGACGAATGCTCGACAGTCTTCCTTAACTTAATCGGACACCTCCAGAGACCACCGGTACTCTCAACTCCGAATGAAGGCGAGGAACTATACATATACCTTGCTGTATCGTCCCACGCTTTGAGCGCCGATTTGGTGAGAGAAGACAACCGCGCGCAGCGACCCGTATACTTTGTAAGCAAGAGATTTACAAGGGCAGAAGCCAGATACCCTAAACTTGAAAAGCTAGCATACTGTTTGCTTATCACGTCACGGAAACTGCGACACTATTTCCAGTCTCATTCCATCAGAGTTTTAACCGATCAACCGCTAAGGCAAGTGCTCCATCGCCCCGACACTTCTGGACGATTACTTAAGTGGTGCATCGAACTAAGTCAATATGATATCACTTACCATCCTCGCACCGCTATCAAGGGGCAAGCCATAGCTGATTTCATTACCGAATTCACTACTAATGAAGGTAAGGACCAATCTGAAATAGCAGAAGATATCAAGTGGAATCTCTTCGTAGATGGAGCGTCAAACGAACAAGGCTCGGGGGCAGGTGTTGTGATAATCACCCCAGGGAAAGGAAACTGCACTACGCCCTAAGGTTGGAATTCGCTGCCACCAACAATGAGACAGAATACGAAGCGGTGATACTGGATTAGAACTGGCCTTGGAGATTGGAGTCGGCTCTTTATGTCTGCATAGTGATTCTCAACTCATTGTAAATCAAATACTGGGAGACTTCCAGACTCGAGGAGAACGACTTACAGCATATCTGAAAAAGACTAAGCTGCCGCTCAATCAATTGAATCACTATCTAATCAAACACATTCCTCGAGAAGAGAACCAAGAGGCCGATGAACTAGCAAAGCATGATAGTATGAAGAACATCACTATTTTAGGAGCATTAACCATCTCAAAACAGCTGGTACCAAGTTTCGAGCAAGTGAATCTGATAGCTACGATCGACGAAGAAACTTGGATGACTCCTATCCGGAAATATTTACAAGATGGCACACTGCCCGACAGGCGTAACGAAATCAAGAAAATCTTAAGGAAAGCTCCCCGCTATACATTACAAGAAGGCATCCTCTTTCGGCGAGGCTTCTCTAATCCCTTATTAAGGTGTATCGCTGGAAGGGAAGCCAAGGAAGTCTTATCCAACATCCATCAAGGAAGTTGCGGAGATCACACTGGAGGGCAGACTCTGGCAAAGAAGATACTCCGATATGGATATTACTGGCCCACTTTAAACAAAGATGCCTTGGACTTCGTCAAGAAATGCGACAGATGTCAGAAGTTTGCCAAGATTCCTCGACTACCCACAAATGAGATTACTCAAATGACCAGCCCTTGGCCCTTTGCAGTATGGGGAATTGACTTAATTGGCGAACTGCCAGCGGGCCGAGGCGGAGCCAAATATGCTATAGTGGCGGTTGACTATTTCACCAAATGGGTGGAGGCGGAACCTCTAAATAAAATATCTTCGGCAAAAGTTATCAACTTCTTGATCAAAAATATTCTGTGCAGGTACGGAGTCCCACTCAAGATCATATCAGATAACGGACTTCAATTTGACAGCGAAGAATTCGTCGATTGGTCCCAAGAGCACGGAATTCACAAAAGCTTCTCATCTGCAGCTTATCCTCAAGCAAACGGACAAGTCGAAGCTGTCAACAAGATTCTCAAAACCTTAATCAAGAAAAAACTTGACAGGTCGAAAGGCGCTTGGGTGGACGAACTTCCTACGGCACTTTGGGCCTATCGCACATCTTACAGAACTTCAACAGGGCATACCCCTTTCTCTTTGGCATACGGATCGGAGGCCATGCTCCCAATTGAAACTATAGTGCCCTCTCACCGTAGGATCCACTATAACCCGGAAAAGAACGAAGAACTCCTCCTCATGTCTTTAGATCTAATTAAGGAGAGAAGAAACGATGCAGCACTCAAAGCAGCGACTCATAAGCAAAAAGTTGCAGCACAATACAACTCCAAAGTCAAGCACCGCAGCTTACAGGAAGGAGATCTCGTCCTCAAGCGGATCTTCCCGCGCCCCGGAGCGCTAGATCCAATCTGGGACGGACCCTATGTAATCCATAAAGATCTCCACAACGGAGCTTATATTTTGTCAACAGTGGACGGAGAGGTGTTCCAGAGGGCATGGAACATCCAACACCTCCGTCGATACTTTTCTTAACTTGTACTGCCCATATGAAGTGAATTAACAAAGAGAATCAGTGGACGTAGGCATTTTCGTGCCGAACCACTTTAAAAAATCTTGTCTCTTTTTAACTTGTTCCTTTATAACTTGGCTACTTGTTGACTGCATCCTTTTCTGTTGAACAAAATTCTGTGTAATGGCACCTCCATTCAAGCCACATCAGGGCACGGCCTCATCTGGACAAGGCCTAACAGGTACTATGCGATTCTATGCACTCGCCAATGAGACACTTTTTCTCCAGCATCCCTCTGCTGCGGGTTAACTCGTTGCTTGCGACTGCCCTTAAAGCCAACTGTAATGAGCTGATTATAAGCCATTACGAAGGCCGACTATAGCCGATGGTAGCTCATTACGGCGTTCGGCTCGCCGGCAACTGTGAACCTACTTTAAGCCCCAACATAAGGTGTGGCCAGCCAGGGGTAGTTCACGGTTGACGATCGGCACCCACGCTAGCCGGCCACAGTAAATCGAATAATACCCACGATTACGGGCCATAATGGCTCGGGTAGTTACTGTGCACGATCTCGGCTCCGATGCGTCTTGAGTGCGGTTGTGGTATAAAAAAAAAAAACTCCCCGCGGAGGCGTAAGATGGGTGACAAATGTCTCCAAGACCCACAGCTAGGGAAAGTGACTACAAAACCCGTTTGCCACGAACTTAAGCACATCGACGGTCTTCCGTGACTGGAAGTTTTACTTTTACTATATTTCCATTCCATTTAAATACTTTTCTCCTATCCTGTGTAACAGTCCCTAAAGTACAGGACACCGATTAGGAGACATTCGCTCATAAGGATCGGAGCCCGCAAACTGGATAACAAGGCACTCAGTTGTATCCATGACCAGTTACACAAGACGCTCAACGCTACCCCCTGCAACTAAAACATGAAGGGCGGTACTCTCTTCTCTGGTACATAAACATGTAACTATAACTTATTCATACATCACACCAACATTGCAAAACATGAAATTATATTTCAAGCAAGAGCTTAGCATCAAACACAACTAAATCACAGGCATTTGCATAGTTATACTTCTTATACAGCACATCAAAATAATAGCAGCATTCAAAATATAACAGAATCAGCTTGTGTTATATACTTACATAAAGTCGTTCAATGACATAATTACAGCTCGAAAGTACATTAATGTTTCTGAACTAGCATATACAGGAATGTCAGGCAGACCAAATAAAATAACCAGCTGCATTAGTGCTAACCACTACACCTCAGAACCAGCTCTCCGAATCTACTTGGTTGCTGGATCGGAACTCCCAGCATGTTGACCAGAGGTCCCACCTGTCCAATTCAGGAAAAGAATCCATCAGATAAACCGCAAACGATCAAGTTATGAAAAGCTAAAAAGGAAAAACTCACCAACACCCGCTTCTTGGTCCTCATCCCCCAATTGCACACCGGCTTCCTCCGCAGCAAGTAGCCGCATCCCCTCCTTCACCGCTACCTTCTCCTCCTTTGAGAACTGGGCGGTAACCATATCCATCCTGAATGCCGCTCCACCTTCCTTATCCACATCGGCTTTGGCCTCCTCCAAAGCCCGGAGATATATCCTAGCCATGATCCGGGGATAGTCATCCATCAAGGATAGATTACCCTGCTTCCAAGTACGGAAGTACATATCCTGCAACATCTCATCCATCATCCCCTCATTCTCCTCAAACTCCCTCACCCGGGCCTCGGAGGACAGCAACTTAGCGACCGCAACATCCCTCTCCGATCGATATCTCAAGCGGTCATCCTGAAGAGACCTCCTCATTTCCTCCATCTCTTCCTTTAGCCTGGCCTGAGCAAGCTCTGCGGCCTCAAGCCTCCCAGATAACTCCTCTACTTGCTCGAGATCCGCCCTCCGAACCTCGTCCACCGTAGCAATGGCTATGTCAATCCGCTCCTTGCAGGCGGCCTCCATCTTTCGCAACTCAGCTTTGCTAGCCTCCTCCATGGTTTTCTTTAGTCGTCGGGAGGCCGCCTCATGCTGGGATATCTGAATAGCCTGATCGGCAAGCTGTTTGGCCTGATCAGAAACCTGTAGCCGCAACCGGATGTTAGCACTTCCGATTTCCTCCCCAGCCCTGGCCAGTCGAGCGTGATGCTCCATTAGCCTCTTGGTTTCCTCAGCCACCCGATCGATGCTTGCCTTGGCCTCATTCCCCATGGTCACAATCCGAGTAGTAAGCAAATCGAGGTCTAACGACTTAGCCTCATCAAGCACCCGTACCATGGGATTGCAGGGAAGAAGATGCTCACCCGTGACTTCGTCAAAAGAGATATCCTGAAAACTCGGGTCCAGATCCGGGTGGCCGGCAAATGGGTTGCGATCCAAACCAGGACGGTCTATCGGAGTGACGGTTTAAATTTTCGGACGGATGGGGGGAAGGCATAAACTCAGTATCCTCCTCAGTAATATCATGGATGAGCTGGACTGGAGGATGAGGGCCAGGAGAAGGTTCAAACGAAGATCGGCCCCTCTTCCTCATTTGCATATCTTTCTCAATGACTCCAAGAAGGGGGCGATATCTAACTACATCCCCAAGACGGCTAGTTGGCGGCTTTGGTTTGGCAGAAGCTTTGAGTAGCTTATACTGTTTGAGGCGGTGCCGGATATCTGATGACTTGGCCGCCTTACCTGCTCCTGGAATAAAAACCAAGTGTTATGAACATACAATGATCCATAATTCAAGAAATATGTTAAGTTAAAAAAAATGAGAAGGCACATCTGTTATACAAACCCTGCGGAGGAGTGGGATACTGCAATAAGTCCTGAATCTCATTCCAGGACGGAAGCGAACCATAAAATATTCCTAAGTCCCTATCGTAAATGGAGTCTGTAGAAGTCAAAAGTTCACCTCGAATCGCTGGAGTCGCCTTAGCTGAAGAACTCTCAGAGAATGGATCGGCGCCAGCCCCAGTCTTGTCAACCCCCTTAGCCTTCTCAACCAAAGCCGATCCTTCCTCCTACTCCCCAAAAGCTTGACGGAAAGCATCATCCGTCCACTCATGAATCTCTCCCGCTTGCCCGGAGGTTAAGGCACCAACGCCACTACCGCTCTGTCCATCTCCTCTTTCACCTTCACCTCTATCTTCCTCCAAATCTTCCTCTCCCGGAGCAAGTAGGCAAGTACTAGGAGAGGGACCGTCGGACTTCTTCAGCTTCTTGCCCCCGACAACTGGAGGCTTTGTGAAAGGTTCCCTCTTGCCGCTTTTCACCATGACCCCTTCCTTGGCTTTGGCGGCCTTCTCCTCAGCCGTATCCCTCTGCTTAACCACGGACTGGCGTGGGAGGATCAAGTTGTGCTCCAGGAGAGTAGCGTTCCTGATCAGGTAAGAAGCCGACCGATCCCGTCCCGGAATGGCTCTTATTTCCGCAGCCATCTGAACCAAGGAATCATTCTTCACGACCGCAAAGCCACCTGTCGCTAGCAAGAAATAAAAGCATATAAGAAGAAGCGTTGCAGCCGAAACAAGGAAACTATAAATAAAGTTCAACTTACAGCCAGAGGTGAAAAGGCGGAAGGAAACAGAGTCATCCCTGATGAAAAACCATTCTTTCTTAAACATACTAAGCTTCGAATATAGGTCCAGGACCGGTTTGAAGGTAACAGCCGCTTCGAAGCTAACGTACGGAGATCCCTTCTTGTAACCCCTCAAGTTATATAGATACCGAATCTCCCGGTTGGAAGGGGGGTGCCCTACCTTCTCTGGAAAATAATGTATAAGCACACCAAGATGGCGTAGGAATTGGGCTGAAGCTGGAAGGGAGCCACCTTCAGATAAGTGATGAAACTGACTATCCAGGTATTAATGGGAGGAATGGCCCCACACATGCAGTGGTACCTACTATACGCAAAATATCCTTCAGGGGGATTGTACGGCATCACTCCGTCCCCCGGCAACCGCATAAGCGCTCTATCAATCCCAAAGGAGCGGGATATAACATCAAGCTGCTCCTCTCTGAGAGAGCTAGGAAAGCAGTCGGGAGGAGAGTTTAAGAGCTCCTGAGGACCGTATCCGTCCACTAAAGACCTCGGGGCAGGTCCCTGTCGTGCTGGTCCTGACTGGGTAGGGGCACAACGGGAGGCTCACTTCGGTCCGTAGATTTTCTCTTTTAAGATCGAGTTTCCACTTTGCGAGACATTTATCTGCATACGCAAAAGCGAGAGACATAGTGTTAGAACAAGAAGTATGGAAATATAAGCAAGCAGGTGTATGAAGCGAGCAAGCGTATATGAGTCCAGGATTTCACTCATGATTCAAATATAAAAGTTCATTCGGTAAAGCAATGCGAGAGTCCATTCGGCACTCCAACCCCCAAGCTCATTCGGCAAGGTAAGGCGAAATCTCATTCGGCATTCCCAATGCCGAGATTCATTCGGCATTCCCAATGCCGGACATTCGGCATTCACAAAAAAAAAAAAAAAAGAGAAGGGGGGCATTCGGCAGTCACCTGATTCGGCAACCAAGAATTGATTCGGTGAAATGTTGATTCGGCAGAGAAATTCTTATCCGGCTATCTCGTTCGGTGGGGAAAGACGAAAGCCTTAGACCCCTATTTATAAGCAAACGACAACGACCGGACCAGTTGGTTCGGCGCTAGAAACTGGATGGAAACTCCCAAGCTCAAAACAAAGCACGCCATGTACATGCACATACCCTACTTTGGGGGGCAAGTGTTGGGGATATTACCACCAAGCTATTACAGGGAGAGTCCCACCGAATCAAACGCACTTTTCAAACCTTCCCTCTAGCCACTGCCGAACCAACCCCTGCCGAACGAAGCAAGGCCGAACCAACCTTCCCTCTAGCCACTGCCGAACCAACCCCTGCCGAACGAAGCAAGGCCGAACCAACCTTCCCTCTGGCCACTGCCGAACCAACCCCTGCCGAACCAACCCCTGCCGAACGAAGCAAGGCCGAACCAACCTTCCCTCTAGCCACTGCCGAACCAACCCCTGCCGAACCAACCTTCCCCAAGCACGGCCGAACCAAGGCATGCCGAACCGGATGTGCCAGACCAGATTGCTTCAGCCCAGGACCACCAGCAGCTATATACATCCAAGACCCCTGCCCCCAACCTAACTCTATAAATAGAGGGACAGGGGTACAACAATGGCAGACAAGTTTGAGAGCTCAAGCACGGAAGGAACTTTCAAACAACTTTCATACACTGATATACAAAGCTTTGTACTTGTAATCTGAAAGAAAAAGGAGAATAACATATAAAGTGGACGTAGGCACGTTCTGCCCGAACCACTATAAATCTGTGTGTCTTTTACAGTTTAGTCCCTGCTTTTCCTATATTTTCGTAAATCACCCAAATCACTAGAAACAACATAAAATCAACTAATTCATACGACTTGGAGGTGTTTGCCCATTTCTTGTGCAAACACCAAGGGTCACTTGTATTAGCCAGAAGACATAGGTTATCATTTGAGATTTTCATACTAAGAATATAAATATATTTTTCCTAATTCCTTCAATGATATATCTGATTTATTATCCTCGATGTGACACTTACCCTTTTCAAATTTAATTTTATAACCCTTATCATGCTAAGTAAACTGTGTTTTAGATTCCTAACTAACAAAACATCAGAAATAGCAAAAGTTTTAGAGTTACCGACATTGCCGATGCCAATCATATATCCTTTTGAATTGTCTCCAAAGTTGACCAGTCCTCCATCTTTATAAATTATGTCATTCAGTATCTCCAGATTACCAATCATGTGTCCTGAACATCCACTATCAAGTATCCACTTGTTTTTCTTGATTTGCACCATTTATCCATTGAGTGTTGATTCTTCAAAAGCCATGTAACACATCTGTTCCTGCACAATACACCAATTCGGTAGATAACTTGATTTTCTATAATATCAATATATAGACTTATGAGACAATGATGATTTGTACAGTCTTGAACTATTGTTAACAGAATTTCCAAAAAATTGCTATTTTAAACTTTTTCAAAATTTATATTATGATAACTTTGAAAACCAATGCTCTGATACCAAATGTAGGAAATGCGGATTACAGATCTTAAGGCAGAATTAACACTAGAGGTGGGTGAATAATGTTTAATCAATTATATGAATCTTTTTGAAATTTTTTCAAATTAAATCCAAATGGATGCAATTCACAAACATAGAAACAAACACGGAATCAAATACAAATGCAAATAGTAAATAAAAGCAGTAAAAGAAAGAACACACTGGAATTTTATACTGGTTCGGAGTTACCCTACATCCAGTTCTACACAATTCCTTGTGCAGATGTCTTTTCAAATATAATGTCGATATTACATCCTCGATTTCAAGGTCACGAGATACCCCTCCTATCTCCGAGTCTAAGGCAAACTCTCTAGATTTAACTAGGTTACAAGATCGTCTAGTTGTTTTACAGGCTACAATCACACCCAATTGATTTACATGCCACAAACACACCGTTTCCAATATCACTTTGATAGATAGAGAGACTCGATATACTTCCTTGATTAGAAGTGATCCTATAACTCTGAATAACACTGAGATCTTTGAGAGAGAGTGACAGAGAATCAAACTAGAGATGATTGAGTTCGATTCACTTAGGATTTCGGCAAAGTTTTGTTAAAATATAAGAGAATATTTGAGTGAAGAAGAAGGAGTAAAGAAATGAAGGAAAACTAACTTAAACTTCGTTGAAAACAACTGGTATTTATAGGAGAATAACGGTTATGTCCATCCGTGAAAGGTTAGGACGAATAGACACTTCTTTTGAAAATTTGAAATTTAAATTCTACGGCTACCATGTCGACCTAGGAGGATGGGAATGTCGACATGCCTATGTAGTTTTTGAAAATTGATTTTGCTTTAAAATGATTTCTATTCTAAAACTTGTCAAAATAATTTTTAAACTTTGTAAACCATTTTGAATATAGTTTAAACTTATAAAAGAGTTTTAGAAAATAATCTAAAAATATATATAATTTACAAATATTAAGACTCGGTATAGATATTTTTTTGGGATTTAAAGCTAAAATATTAAATCCAGGAGATAGTTTAAAAACAAGAAATGATTTTGAAATTTAAAAATAATTAATGCTAAAATATTTAAACCTAGAGAGATAACTTTTAAAAAGAGAGTTTTAAAAAAAATCTTAAAAATGAATTATTTTGAAAGTTTCGTGGATTCCATTCCAATACATAAGGTCGTGGGTTCCATCCCACTAAAGAGGTCATGGGTTCCATCCCACTATTAAAGCGAGAAGGTGCATTCCATTCCACAATTAAAATCCAAATAAAGATTTTAGTACTATTATGAAGTTTTAACATAAATCTAGACTCTATTACTTATCTTGATATCTTGTACTCTTAATACTCTTGATACTCATGAGTCTTCAGTCTTGATTTCTTCCATCTTGAATTTGTCGGTCTTGAATCTCTATATTCAGTCTTGAATCATTATACTCAGTCTTGATATAGTCTTCTTCTTAGTACCTGCGTATATATATCCTGCATATACATATATATCTAGACAAGAATATTAGTATTAATATTTTATAACAAGTTCTAAGTTTGTTATCATCAAAACCATCATCTCAGGAACTAACAGTATAGATGCACATAATGACACACAAACGTATTTTCTAGATAAATAATTCTGAATATTCAAATTATAAAGAATATTTAGATGTAAAATATATATTGGAAATAATGTTTTTACATGAATTAATCATAAAAAGTATACTCAACCTGATTTGCTAAAAACATAGTTGCAATCCGTGTGCGTAGCACAGGTTCGCACTAGTTAATGTATAAACAGACAGTGCACAACTTGTGAAATTTTGAATTAAGAAATGGATGTTTTTCATGTTTACATAGAAAAAACATACACTGTTAACAACGTCGATTATAATGTTAACGTTTAACAACTTCTTTACTACTAAAAAACAATGGCTGCCATGAAAATAAGAACAAATCCAATCTTCATCGATGAGTACCAAGATGATAATAGGGGATCATGTCCACTCCCTATTCCTCCTCCTCTACCCAATCTCAATCCACCTTCATGACAAAACCCAAAAGAAATTCCCAAGAACTTTAATGATTAAGGTTTCCAGACTGTGAGAACTAGGAAAATCAACTATCAATCAAATGGATATCATGCCACCCAAATGAAGTAAAGCATATATAAACTTGTTTCTATCTTAATAAATAGCCTTGCTTCAAGAAATGAACCAAGAAATAAATAGGAAGGCCCGAAAATGCGGCAACAAGATAAACACAATCAAAATAAAGCATCAACTTGGGCTGACATGGTCAAAAAAGGAGAAATTGAACTTAGAATTTGATCTTAGTTTCGTTAAACCATTAAATATCAACAAGAAGAAGATTGTTTTCACGAAGGAGGAGGTCAGTAGAAGAACATAAATCAAGTGGGGATTCTCAGTTATTGCTTATATCTTTGGCAACAGGCCCGCATATCATCATTTCAAGGCCTTTATCACAAGATCACAGAACCCAATGGGAAGGTTTGAAATCTACATGAGAAATAATGGTTTTTTTATTGTTAGATTCTCAAATGCTGCAGATTATGAGAAAGCAATAAATAGATCCTTATTTTATAAACGGAAAACTCGTAGTATTAAAAAACGGAGCAAGAAACTTAACATTGATAAAAAATTCTCACAACTATGCCAATATGGATCCGTTTACCAGAATTAAATCCACAATTATGGGATAAGGATGCATTTAGTGTTATCGCAAGTGTAGTGGGTATCTCATTGAAATTAGATAAACCAATGCATATGTTATGAAAGAACATTAATAGAGATCAAAGTAGGTGCTGATCTCCTTGAAGAAGCATACATCTCTTTGTATGATGGAGAAAACTTGGTGCAAAAAATAGAATATGAATGGATCCCCTTACATTGCAAAACTTGTGCATGTATTGCGCATAATGATGAAAACCGTGTCTCCGAAAAAATTTGGGAAGAAAATACTAACTTAGAAGCAAATACAATGAATGGAAAACAATATGGGAATAATAGTAGCATGAAACTAGACAAGAATGCAAACCCTAGAAGTTGATAATCTGGAAAATGAAGAAAACACAAATTCATCTGCAACCGAGAGAGAAATAAGGGAAAGGAAGGAATCAGAGAAAAAAGATAGCATGCTGGTGGATAAAAACCTAAATTCTGGAAATGAAATCTTAGAAATTTTAGTTAATGCAAATCAGCAAAAAATTAGGGATAAAACTAGGGAAAAGGAATCATTACAAAAAGCTTCAAAAATAAATTTGCCAAATGGATAAAAAAATATAAGCATTCATGAAATGAGGCTCATATCAATTAGAGTAAACAAAAGACTGACAATAGAAAGGCAGATCAAACACAAATCAATGAGCCTATTGCAGATAATGAATACACGAACCTGGATGATAACACAAGCCTTTACTCACCACTGGTTAAGGAATCTATAGTAGGCAAAATAGATGATTTAAATACATTAATGCTATCTGGAAATTTAAATCCTTACTCAAAGAAAACAATATCAAATCAAGCAACTGAAAGTGCAATAAGTCAGATAGCAACTATCTCTGGATCAGCAAGTAGAAGGGAAAAAAATTATAAAATAAAAGGCATAAATGACATTTATATTGTTGGATTTTGTAACACTATATTTCCAAATCAAAATATATTTTGGTGATATTTTAGTCGAGGTGGATTGGTGGCTACAATACATTGCTTCTTTCATGGATTGTGTAAATTTTAAAGATAATTAATTGTTATTTTTTGCACTAAAAAGGGAAAAGAATTATCTACACAGGAAGGATTTATTTTAGGAGATGAAAATAAAAAATGGTTGATTAAAGAATGAATTTAATCAAAATTATTATAAATAGATATACATATGGTTCACTAATTAGATGTGTAGGAAAAGTGTATTTTGTTGGATGTTCGGGATTGAGATTTCTTCTCAGTTTCAGGTCTCTTTTGTATTTTCTTGGTTGAATCAATAAATTTTTTTGTTTTTGGTGGAATCATTTTTGTTTGCATTCTTCACCACTTTTTGTTCTAAATCTAATTATGTAGTAAAAAGATGGAATCCAGTGCACAAGGCTACCGCACAATAACGGGCTATAGGAAGGTCGATAATGTACACAATATTTCCTTTGCATTGCGGAGAGGTTATTTTCGGACTCGAACCTCGACGTCCAGATCACCATGCAGGTGACCTAACCATTGCGCCAAGGTTCCACCTCTAAATCTAATTGTGTAGTGATCTCAGAAAATTCCAATTAGTTGGTATCAGAGCCAGCTGTATAAATTTTTGAAAAAGTCTTTGGCTATGAAGGAGATAAGTGTTGAAAAGCTTAATGGAAGGATCTGGGGATTGTAGAAGGGGAAGATGAAAGATTATCTCTACCTTAATGATTTTCATTAACCCTTGAAAATCAAAGGGGAAAAGCAAAACGACATAACTTAGGCAAGTGGGAAATTCAAGAAAGAAAGGCAGCGGTGGTAATTTGGTGTTTTATGGAGAATTCTATGTTTCATATCGTTTCTTGTGAAACATTTGCTTTTGGAATATGGAAGAAATTGGAATGGATTTATGGAAAAAATTCTATGACTAATAAGGAAATTTTGGAAATTACTTTTGTATATGCATCAAATAATGAGAATGAAAGAAAGATTTCATAGAATCATCTTGAGCAGTTAAATAAAAATACAGGAAATCCCTGGGTAATCATTGAATATTTTAATACAATCTTACATCCTTTTGAAAAAAGGTGGTAATCCAATTTATTTCAAAATTAGAAAAGGGTTACAATTGTATTTTAAAGAATGGATTACTTAAACCAGTTATTTTTGGCAATAAACTCGAGTGGGGGTAATCCAATTTTTATTCACTGCAAATTGGATAGAATTTGAAAAATCAAAATTTTGTAAATATATTTTCTTATTTTAAATGCTATACTTTGCCACGAGCTTCAAGTGATCACATACCAATTCAATTTTACCTTTCTCAAAATTCTTTATATACGATAAATCCCACTTTTACATTTGTGAGTAGATGGATTTATAAAGAAAATTATAGAGAAATGGTTAATAAAAGTTTGACAACAAAAGTACAGGGCACTGCCCGATATTATTTAATAAAATGCTTTAAATCACTAAACATAATTTGAAAAATCGGAATAAACATAGAAATAAAAATGATTTGAAACAAATAAGAGAGGAGTGTGAGATGTTGCAAAATGAATTATACAATGATTGCTCAGACTTAAATAAGGTCAACAATTTTTTGCAAGCTCAAGATAAACTGATTAGATCATTACATGTGCATTCTATCAATCTAAGGCAAAAGGAAAAAGTGGATTGGCTTACTAATCAGGATGAAGCTAGCAAATTCTTTTATGCTAAAATGTCCAATAGAAAATATAAAAATGATATAGGAAAATTACTTGATGCAAAGGAGAGTATTATAAATGATGCTACATTTATTTAAAAGGAGGCATTAAAGTATTTTACATAATCACACAACACCGACACTTACAGAAATAATTTTCCAAAAATTAATACAAAGTATATGCTTCATGATAATAGTCAAGAATTATTACTTGCCCCTGTTAGAATGGAAGAGATCTAAAGCATAGTTTTTAATGCAAATGTACATAAAAGCCCTGGCCTTGATGGGTTTGGAGCTAAGTTTTATAAAAGTCATTAGGAAGAAATAAATAATAATAAATTGATGCAATTAATGAATTTTATAGGGCTGGAAAAATTCTAAAAAGTTTGAATCATACTATTATAACCTTAGTACCAAAAGTAAAGGTCCCCAATGGTTTAGAGGATTATAGGCTAATAGCCTGTTGTAATTTTGTGTATAAAATTATTTCTAACTTATTGTGTAATAGAATGAAAGTTTTTCTAAAATATTTAACCTTAGAGAATCAAAGTGCTTTTATACCTGATAGACTTATATCAGAAAATACTTTACTTGCACATGAGCTGATCGGAAACTTTAATTATAAAAATAAAAAATTAATGTGTATAAAAATTTATTTACATAAAGCATTTGATAAAATAAATATGTAATTCATAATACACATTATGATACAATTGGGGTTTCAAGAAAAATTCTATACTTTGGTAAATGAATTTTTAAACAATGTTACTTATTCAATAAACACTAATGGGACACCCAAATGTTTTACTAATAGCAAAATAGATATTAGGAAAGGGGACCCACTTTTTCCATATTTTTACTATTGTTATGGAATTCTTTTCAGTTCTAATTGGGCTGAATAGATAAATGAAAATATTAAACCTATAAATAGAGCTAAACCAAACATTTCTCATTTACTGTATGTTGATGATTTACTTCTATTTTAAATGCAGACCCACAAAGTGCAGAAGCTATTGGCAAGGTGTTTGGTAAATTAAAAGAATTTGATGGCTTGCAAGTCAATGAATATAAAAGCAAAATATACTTCACCAAGCATGTGATAAAACAGAGGAAATTCTGAATACTCTAAAATTCAAAGAGGGATCTCTACTTGTAAAGTATTTAGGACTGCCTTTAAGTATGAATCAATTAATTGACAGAGACTGCATAAGATTTTATGATGTAATTCAAAATAGACTTGAGAGATGATCTAGTAAGTTGTTATCATTAGCTAGGTGAATGGAGCTAACTCATACAATCATCATAGCAATTATAATGTACCGGATTCAATCGCACAATATCCCAACGAAAGCAATACATAAAATAGAAAGAACATGTGCAAAATTTATTTGGAGAGCAAGGCATCATAAAGTGGCATGGGAAACAGTTTGCATATCAAAAAATCAGGCGGGTTGGGGCTGAGAAACATAAGTGTTTTAAGAGAAGTTTGCAATATCAAGCTAATTTGGAATTTTTTGGAAGGAAAATCATTATGGGAAAAATGGATGAAGGGGAAGTATGTTAAAAATAAAAACTTTTGGACTATGAGTATTGAAAGCCACATGGAAATATACTTTAATGTAGACGAACTGCCATTAAACTACTGGAAAATAAGTTCAAGGATGGTAAGCAAACCGGTTTATGGTTTGATTCATGAATTCATGAAAAAACATTAGTGACTGGGTTGGCAAACATTTATATGTTTGGAGGAGATAATGAAAAAGTTCAAAGCATTATTCAAAACCAACAACGAAATACATACAACCACCCGACAACTTCAATATTTAATACAGCAATTAGGAAAATATCAATAGATCCCAATCTGCAAAAGGATACTTGGTATTGGAAGTTATCATTAAGAGACGGATTTTCATTTAAAAAACATGGGAGTATATAAGAGGAAATGAAGCAGAAGTAGAGTGGTGCAAAATCATTTGGAATAAATCAAATTGTCCAAAAAGTCTCACTGTGAATACATTACCATTTTAAAGAGACTGCCAACTAGGGACAAATGTTTCAAATGGAATAAAACGGGAAAAACCATCCATCTCCTCTGTAAAATAGAATCAGAAAATATTGAGTATTTGTTCTTTGATTGTGAATACTTAAAACACATTTGGTTCATAGCCAAATCAAATTTGAAATTCAATTTACATCAAGCAATGCAAAGCATCAAAGAAAGCTTACACTACATCCAACGGAATTACAAAGCAAAATCAAAAGAGTTCAAGAAAGCACATATACTACTAACTATAGTTATCTTTCATATATAAAAAGAGAGAAACTTGAAATTGCACGCACAAAAAGAAACAGAATGCACTCAACTATGAAAAGTAATTGAATCAGAAAGTCAAATACTGCTCAAAAAAACAAATTATCGATCCAAACTATCAGATGATCCAAATCAGGAAATATGCAAACTGGACAACTGTAAAGAATGGTTAGAAGCTTTATTACAAAGTGGGAAAGCCAACTTTGACATTTGATGTTGCAAACTTTTCCATCACAATGATAATCATTGGATGCAAAAGGCAAGAGGTTGGAGCATAATCAATCTCAAGAGCATGACTACTAAAGGCGCCCGATCCTTAGCTCAAACCAAAAGGACTCCTGCAAAGAAAGTAGACATATTATTACTAATCATAATTTAAACTATAAATCGAATATAGATGCTAATAAGAACTTTTATTTACCTAATTTGAGCAGGGACAACCGCTCACACATTTACATACATGAGGAGACCAGATTCCTAAAACGAGGGATTTCGCAACTTGATACAAGAAATTAGGAATCAAGGAATAGCTTTTGCAAAAGCTAGATAACCAATTGTATTAATTACTTATCTGATGGGGACAAGGGCGATTGCGGCAAGCTTCGAGGTAAAGAGAAGCTAGTCACAATTGATCACGAATTATTTACAAAAGCTTCCCAACTCAACTTGGACGAGTCAAGACCGGATGCTACAATTTCGGAGAAAGTGCAAGCTACAGGCGGACGAAGTCTCCCCCTCCCCCTCCCCCTCACAACTAGAAAATATTCCTGTAAATAAGAAAATGAGGAAGTTAGAGCATGAAAACACATCAAAAATTCAAGTAAAAGAGAAAAAAATTCATATTACCTGATTTGGAGAAGTTCTACTGCTCTAGTTAATCATCTACGAAAATGGAATCGAAGTGGACCTGAAGATGCAAAATTAAGGAGGATTATTAACAATAAAATCGTTAATGAAGAGTATTACAGAAGTGAAATAGACAATAAAATCTATCACTTATCTGTCTGGCAGGGGGGAATGTAGTTTTTCGCATCTAATCGCTCAAAGGTCAGATTGGAAGCTAAAGCGATCTGCTTTAATAGAGAAACCAACTCGGATTCGAGGTAAAGGGGAAGAAGAAGAATGTTAGAGCTGGAAGCCCCCCGGTTTAGCTAATTAATTAAGATCAAAACTAAAGAGAGTTTCTCTCTTTTAGTTTGGGACCACCACTGTTCACAAAATTGAAGCTACGGTCATGAATGATAGCGGCTGGGGTTGAAATGAGAAAAGATTGTAACGGTGTATTAATGCCGGTATAATCAGATTTGGGTTACCCAGATGTTTTTGTATTTTTGTAGGCCTTGTGCCGTTTAAAAAAAAAATTCAACTGTAATAACACAAAAACAATATTATTTCAGCACAAATTATTATCATACATACAATTAGAGCATCATAATTAGCCAATTAACAAGCATGTAAGACATAAGATGATAGTTACACTTAATTAAATGAGCTTAATTTCACAGATCCCTACACTATTTCTCACAAAAGTACTATTTTTGAAATGAAACAAGATAAATTCGCCTATTTTAATGCAAATAGATGGTTAATAACTTAACATTTCATCAAACTCAACTCCAAAATTCCAAATAAACTTCAATTTTTTTTTTTGTAAAAAAATTGTTAATAAAGCCAAATACAAAATTACAATTGTTGTAAAAAAATTGCATTACTGTTTAAAATCCATCGTATGAACTATATTTTGCAATATTGGAAAACAGCTATGTGTAGCATTTTAAATCAGTACATAACAAATACACCAGTTTAGAAAGTATTACGAATAAATCATCCGTCTACCCAACGTTAAGTAAATTTAGTAAAAATTGCTTATATTTTGCGACAACGGATATGATTATGATCAAATAATCGTTGTTGAAGTGTTTTAACAACATTAGTTTGACATTATTGGTGAAGCTGATTGACGATCCAGACTGCAAGATCAAAGATCATTAGTTCCAAATTCAAAGTTGACAATCCCGCAACTATGGCTTTAGCAGAATGCATACTTTCCGAAATTTTACAAACAAAGCTTCTCTAAAAAAAATTATTTTCTATATAAAAAAATCAATGATATTTGGAGGAAAAAATTAGTGAACAGGATGGACAAGGGCAGCGAAAGGACAGTTCTTCATTGTTGTGTGTTGTATTAGTATTTTTACTGACTGTAATCTAACATCAATCGTAATCAGGAAATTAGATAAATTAAGGTAATGATTAATTCAAATAACAAGCTAACTAACATTTAAATCTCACAGGTTTAAAATAATCTGTTGTAATTATCTGCAACAGTTTAATAGATTAAGAAGTATATACGTACTATGCGAAATAATAGCCAACTTAAGCGAAGTATATACGGTATCTAAGCCTATAATATCTGTGAATAGGTCAACGTTTAACAGAGGACTGCAGCTACAAATATTGCCATTCTCCTCTCCTTTTACAATGCCAATCTAACTACGAATATGTTCAGCAGGCTTGAGCACATGAAGAGCAGTCATGGAGACGGAAAAGAAGAAGAAAAGCATGTGATGAAAGGAAAAGCTCCACTGCATTACAACCGCCCATACAAGAAGTTATCATCTCCTGGATCAAAACTCATTAAAAGAGGGTGGATTGAAACGTCAATCAGAATGGGAGTGAGAGGACCGGTGCTGCATTTGAGCAAGAAGAGGGTCACTCTGACCGACACTAAACCTGATCAGAATCGATTCCAGTTGACTAACTCGGACGTCTATTCACATGCTTCACAGGAATTTCAAGATTTAGCAGAGAAGGCATGCCATCTCCACGACGTTGGTGGTCTCGATGTGAAGATAATGGACCGGCACGGTAACAAGTACCATAACATCAAGTTCAAGTACATTTCCAGTTCTGATACCTTCCGATTCAACGGTCCCAGTTATGGGGAGTTTCTTGTGAACAGTAACTTGAAAGAGAATCAGTTTATGGATATCTGGGGTTTGCCTATATACAAAGGAGATGGAGATGATCATGGAGAGATATGGTTGGCCTTCGTCAATTATTCCCAGCATGAAACTACGTATGCGGATTAGTTATAGGGTTGTTGCTTGCTTTTTGTTTTTAATAGTTGCTGTGAAAACGTATAATCTTCTATGTAAGGGTTTAATATGTTATTTCTAGAGGGAGTTGAGTTGGACTTGCAAATTAAAGAGTTCATCAATTCTCTGATAGTATTATTAAACTATATATAATTTCCTTAATTCTTGTCTGAATCATTTGGTCACTTTTAACCATTTTTATCAGTTTATTTCTTTGTTAGCTAACGTCGATGTACATTACATACTATTTTGTGTACACGAATGCAAAGTTGCTGATGGCATTATTAATAATTACTCGGTGGATGAAATTATATATTGGCTGTTGTGTATTGAACAGTGGAGAAGTGCAGTTGCCTTTTGCTTTGAATGGTGGGGCTGGGAAATTGTAGCATGTCTGTTCATCGTCTTATATGTAAGGATTTTATATGTTTATATAGACCTGTCAAAATATGACCCAACCCATTTATCCTGCCTTTAAGTGGGTTGGGTCAACCTATCTATGAATTTTATTAAATGGATTATGAGTTGGGTTGACCCATTTTTAAAAGGGTTATAAGTGGGTAACCATTTACCCATTTACTAAAAACATTAAATTTTAATATAAATTTGAAAAATAAGAATTTTAAACATACAATGTAGTTTTCATGAAAATTGACAGTTGTACTTAAAAAATAACAGGTCACTGCATCTTCATATTTGAACTTCACCTACTGTAGAAGCCGCTATTTTTTCTGTTCAGAATGCAATTAAAATTTCTAATTCCAAATTATAAATTCGAAATTTCCAAAAATTTCAAATTTCAAATTTTCATATTCCAAATTTCAAATTCGATATTTCCAAAAATTTGAAAATTTAAATATCAAAATTTCAAATTTCAAAATTCAAAATTTCCAAAAATTTCAAAATCCGAAATTTCCAAAAATTTCAAAATTTAAAATTTCAAATTTAAAAATTTCAAATTTCAAAATTCGAAATTTCCAAAAATTTCAAATTTAAAATTTTCAAAATTTCCAAATTTAAATTTCGAAATTTCAAATTTCGAATTTCAAAATTTAAATTTTAAAATTTTCAGTTTTTAAATTCAAAGTTGAAAATTTAAAATTTCGAATTTTAAAATTCAAATTTTCAAAAGTCGAAATTTCAAAATTTCAAAATTCGAATTTTGAATTTTGAAATTTTAATTTGAAAATTGGAATTTGAATTTTTAAAGTTCAAAATTTTGAAATTTCAAATTTTAAAATTCGAAATTTTGAAATTTGAAAATTTTGAATTTTGTACTTGAAATTTTTAAATTTTGAATTTTCGAAATTTCGAAATTTGAAATTCGAAATTTGAAATTTGATATTTGAATTTTGAAATGTGAAATTTTGAAATTTGAAAATACATTTTTTAGAAGTTTTTCATATAAAAAATCGACTTATGTGAGTCGAAAAGCAAAAAAAAATTGCTTTTGCAATAAGTTGAAAAATGACTTTTAAAAGTGAGTAGATTTTGTTTATCCATATTGACTTTTTAATTTTTTCATTTTATAAGCAAAAAACAACTTATTTATTGTAATCCAAACGGCCCATAAATCTTTAAATGGGTAACCCGCTTATTAAACGGGTTGGGTCATATATGGTTAGGGTCATAAGTGGGTAAAAAAGAATGGGTCATAAATGGGTTGGGTCAAACTCGACCCAACCCATTTTGACCCAACTCAACCCATTTGACGGGCCTATGTTTATATTTGATCAATAGCGGAGTATTTAGATGGATTGCAAAAGAGTTAATTGTATTAGTTAAATATTTTATACGTTATCTCAGCGGGGGAGTTAAGATTGACATGCAAAAGAGTTCATCAATTTTGTATTAAAAACTCTCTGCTGGTGTAATTAACCATATAGTTTGCTTTCTTGTATTAACAACTTTTAGCAGGTTTGTTTCTTTGACTAACGTTGATGTTCATACAATTTTTATCATGTTAAATTATACGTAGTTCACCATAGTCAGTCTAGGAAAGAAGATTGAACACTTCCTGAACATTCCGAGTCAAATATTTTTACAAAGCCATTTACTATCATTCCGAACATTTTGCACGAGCACGACCATCAACCATCGAACTACAAAAGTTCACACTACAAGAGAAACGGCTATTTCCAACGGCGGAAGGCCGTTGGAAAGCCGTTGGAATTGCCGTTGGTATACACTTCAACGGTTTCCAACGGCATCCAACGGCATCAACGTGGATATACCAACGGCTTCCAACGACAAATTTGCCAACGTGGCAAAGCCTGTTGACCAACATGCCGTTGGAAATCATTGGAATGTGCCGTTGGACGCCGTTGGAAGCCGTTGGAAGTAAATGACAAATTGGCCGTTGGAAGCCGTTGCAAATTTGGGGAATTTTTTTTACATAACAGCAGTAGTGCTTGCTTCCAGCCACACATAACCATAATTATATCAAAACAGCTCCATTTCAACATATACATATAACAACTATATCCAAACATATATATATAACCAAATTTTACATATATTTCAACATAAACCAACAACCAAACAAAACACAACATATCCATCATTAAAAAATCCAAACCAACATCAACAAATCCTAACCAACATCCACAACCAAACCATCAGAATGTATGAAATCCAAATATACACAAACCATCACATCAAAATGTATCAAATTCTCACCAACTCCGAAATATACATGCAAATAACAAAACATACCTACATCACTCAGCACCAGAACCATCAGATGAAGGAGGCTGTCCATACTGTGCGATGAACTCCGCCATACGCCGGTTCAACTCCTCCGTCCTCGCTTCATGCAGCAAATTGCGTTCCCGCAGCTCAGCAAGCTCGGCTCGTAGCTGCGCAATGTCTTTTTTATCTTGAGCCCTTTGATATTCTTTCTGGGCTGTCTGAACCTGTAAACAAATTTAAATTATCAACTGCACTAAAGAATTAGTATTAAAATAATTGCAAATTAGCTAACCGATTGGCTTCCATATCCGTAGCGTCTGTCGCGGGTCACTGGATCCATGACGGACTCAAAAATGGCGTTCTCCTCATCGGGGGTCAAGTGAGCTCGTACCGTACTCTCAAGTAAGGCTGTCCGCGCTTCTTGAAACTTTTGCTGTCATGCAAAATATAATTGAATTTAGTTAATTACGTTATTTCAATTAACTTGTGAGTTTTAGTTACTTATGTTATACTTACATAGGCAGCACGCGCTTTGTCATCGTGGTCCCAAGAGTAAGAAACTGCGCCGGAATCATCGACCTGAGTCAATGCATGTGTATGGGTAAACACATCCCAATAACTAACAGCCCCCCCGCGTTGTCTCTCCTGAAATATGCACATATAAATGTACGTTATTTATAATTTAACAAGCACAAAAGGATCGTACTTATAATACCTCAAAGTATGTTTTATTTCTATAAGATTATATTTTTGATCCACGTTTATTACAGAACCTGGAACGTTGTTGAACCAGTTGCATTTGAACAAAAATACTTCTTCCGCGGGTCGAGTGAAATATGTCAACTGCAAAATCTGGGTCAGCACGCCATAAAAGTCATTTATGTGATCGTTTGGATCATCACTACCTTTGACAAATACACCAGTATTGTTAGTTGATTTTCGGCACCGTATACTTTGGTATTAATTTTATATCCGTTGACAAAGAATATTGGATATGTCTTGACTATCCTTTTTGGTCCCATAGCTAAATGTTTCAATCCTTCATCTACAACACAATTTGTTGTATCAAAAACGTAGTTAGAAAACCAAGCAGCAAATTCTTTATCGATATCGTCGTTTGGATGTTGTGATTCGTAAATACTGCAATTATAGAACAAATGTTGCATTATGATTAAAATACATGTGTGCATATATATTTGTGTGTACATATGTGTAGACGTATGTGTATATATATTACCTAATAAATGGTGCAACTTCGGCACAGTTGAGAAGAATGTACGTGTGTGCTACTTGATAATCTCTATCATCCAACCATACTTCCATACATTTACCAGCAGGCCGACCAGTTTTTTTTAAAAATAGATAAAGTCGCTTGACAATCATCTTCATCAATGCCTTCATCATTACGCGTAGCACTTTCAAATGATATGTTCACATAGTCGCCGAAATAGTGAGAGAGAAAAAACGAAGCTTCTTCTTCGATGTACGATTTGCAAATCGAACCTTCAACTCGAGCTTTCTGTCTCACTTTTTTCTTTAGATGATTTAAATACCTAGCAAAAATTATTTTAATTTAATTTTGTATATATTTAATTAAACCAATATGTGATAAACTAAATAGTAATATACCTTTCAAATGGATACATCCATCCATATTGCACAGGCCTTCGAAGACGTGCTTCAAGTGGAAGATGAATTGGTAAATGCTCCATAACATTGAAAAAACCTGGAGGAAATATTTTTTCCAGTTTTCAAAGCAATATCGGGATTTCTTCCTCAAGTTTACGTAGACGATCAACTTTTAATGTAGTTGAACAAATCTCTTTATAAAACAGACTAAGTTCTGTTACAACAGTCCAAACTTTTACGGGCAACAGTTCTTTAAAAGCGACGGGTAACAAATTTTCCATCACAACATGACAATCATGACGTTTCATCCCGTCAAGTTTATTGTTCTTATAGTCAACACATCTACGAAGATTAGAAGATATGCCATCTGGGAATCGTAATCCTTCCACCCATTTTAAAAGTAATTTAACTTGATTATTGTCTAGCTCATAGCAAGCTTTTGGCTTTTTTGTGTCATTTGATTTTATATGAAGCTCAGGACGATTACATATTACTTCGATATCACGTCTTGATTTCAAATCATCTTTCGTCTTCCCTTTAACATTCAAAATTGTATTAAACAGATTATCAAACACGTTTTTCTCATTATGCATCACGTCAATATTATGAAGAATCAAGAGATTTTTCCAATAAGGCAATTCCCAAAATATGCTCTGTTTGCACTAGTTATGTATCGATGATTTACCCTGAATTTCAATTTGTTCTCCGGTTTCATGTATCTTTGGATAATCCTTTACAAGTTCATAAATTTCTTCGCTTGACCAAACCGTAGGTGGTCTCAAAGTTTCATGTCTATTAGCTGTAAAAAAAATTTATCTCTTCTAAAAGGATGATTAATATGAAGAAAACATCGATGATAGTCAAACCACGAAACTTTCTTTCCATGAGCTAAAAAAATTGCTCGTGTTTTTTCCATGCAATAAGGACAAGCTAGACGACCGGCCGTACTCCAACCTGAAAGCATTGCATATGCAGGAAAATCACTGATTGTCCACAATAAAGAAGCATACATGCGAAAGTTCTTTTTTTGGAAAATATCATATGTCTCTACTCCCTCGTACCACAATTTTTTTAATTCATCAATCAATGGTTGTAAATAAACATCGATTCCTTGTGTCGGATCATCGGGACCAGGGACGACAACTGTAAGAAACATATATGGAGTTTTCATACACATCCAAGGAGGTAAATTATAAGGTGTGATAATTATAGGCCAGGACGAATATTTCGAACCAAATTGAGATAATGGGGAAAATCCATCTGTACATAAACCAAGTCTAACATTACAAATTTCGGACGCAAAATCGGGATATTTCTGGTCAAAATGCTTCCATGCTTCCCCATCAGCTGGATGTGTTAACATACCTACTTCTGTGTTCTCACACCGTGCCATCTCATATGTTGCGCAGTTACAGAAGATGCATATAACCTTTAAAGTCTAGGAGTAATTGGTAAATAGTGCATACGCTTATACGGGACTTCCTTTCCCTTTTTCTTTCTTGGTTTGTATCTTTCCTGATTACATATTTTACAATTTCTAAGGTTGATATCTTCCTTCCAAAACAACATGCAACCCTTTAGACACGTATCTATTTTTTGATACGGTAAACCGAAAGCCGACATCAGTTTTTTTACTTCGTAATATTTTCGCACATTAGATTATTAGGAGGCATATGTCGTTTCGCAGCTTGTACAACAGCCGTAAATCCAGATTCTGTGAGGTTGTATTTGGATTTCATCGCAATGTATTCAGCAGTTACTGATAACTGGGTTCCGCTTGTGCAGCCTTCCCAAAGAGGTTTTTTCGCGGCATCCAACAAATCATATATTTTTTTTGCCCCAATATTTGGTTCTTCTTCAGCATTACCATCGTCATCAGTTAATTAAGAAACAGGAAACATTGAACGTGCATCATCTTCAACCATATGTTCTACAAGATTTGTCGTACCAATTTCATTACTCACCACCTCCTCATCTTGTACAGGATTAGATGCTAACTGTTCCCCATGACGATCCCAAATCAAATAGTTCGATACGAAACCGTACTGATGCAAATGAACTCTAACCATTTGTGGTATCAAATGCTTTAACAGTTTGCATTTACTACATGAACAACGGATTTCTTTGTAGTTTCAGTTATTACGTAAAGCAAAATCCATAAATACGCTAACACCATTATTAAAATGTTCATTTGTTGAGCCTTCAGTATCGACCCTTCGTTTTTTGTACATCCAGCTCCCGTCAGTAAAATAATTGTCCATTTACCTACGCATATAATTAAAAAGTACGATATAATTTTGCGTTGACATTTTTTATTAAATCAATTTTATAAACATTCTTCTTGTTTTTGTTATATCTGTTAAAATAATACTTAAAGCTTATTTTGAAATGAACATTATATTCTATTTAAACAATTTTATTAGAGAATTTGATATTAATTGATCATTGACACTTTGTTGATGGGTCATCCTACCTCCCATTACAAATACAATAAAGTAATTAAATTGCATAAATCATTTCAATTTAAACGATCCAACAAAATTTCGACAGCACTTCGCTTTAGTTTCCTGAACAGTACACAATTGCGTGTACACAGGAAACATAAAGAGAAGCGCTGTCGAAATTTTGCGAACCGTTTAAACTGAAATGATTTATGAGATTTAATTACGTTATTGGTTTTGTAACTTGTCCAATACAGGGACAAATCCAACAAATACTGTATACGATGAGTATAGATGTCTGTTCTGTTAAAAAACAAATATCCACACAACGATCATATACAATACTTATGAGACGGGGCCAAAAACACTCTAAGGGTTTAAAATTTTAAATTAGCGATATAAAAGTTTAAATTTTATTTTCATAAAATTTAAACTTTTATATCAATAAACAAATTGTTGAATCAACGCATATATAATGATTTTTTCCTAAAACAAAAAAAAATCCAGTGTGTGCGCGCAACGTATAAAATAAACGAACAATGTTATACATATAATCGCATCACAAATCACATTCAGTCATGCACAAACTGTATCACGTATATATCGTATCATAACATGTCAAAAGTAAACAATTTATATGTCAATATAATCACTTAATTTCTACGTACGTTTTTACGCAATTCAATCACCAATATAATAACAAGTGAGGTTCATGCTTAGGTTAGTGACAATTATTAAATTTGAAACTAATTTAATAATAAACCTAATTTAACAAATCATAGTTAAACATGCAATAATTAGTTTAATAACAGTAATTAAGGTCCAATACACTACAATACACTAACAATAGCACAATACATACATTAAAATTACCAATTTAACCTAAAATAAAAAATTTAACAAAATTAGGGTTTTAGCAAATAATACATGATTTTGGAGTTTGTGAAGCTTGCAAACGAAGATGGGGATGCTAAAACGTGTAGAAGGGGATAAAATGGGGTTGGAAATGTTTTAGGGGGAAAATGGGGGTTTTTGGATTTGATTTCGGGTGAAAGAGGAATAAGGAGGAAGAAGATTGAGCTGCAGGTTAGTCTCGGTTTTCCAACGGCTTGCAATGGCCGCCAACGGCGTCCAACGGCATGTGTTCTTTGTTATTAAAAAATTCCGGGAAAAAGCTTGCCGTTGCTAGCCGTTGGAAGCCGTTGGTCAACTGTCGTTGGAGGCCGTTGCCCCAGCCCGTTGCTATAAATAGTAATTCTTGTAGTGTCAATGGTTGATAGCCATGTAAAGATGTTCGAAACAGTGGTTGATGATGATGCAAAAATAAAAAAAATATGACTTACAATTTCAGGTATACCTTTGTCATCTCTTTGAAGGGTATCAAATTAGGAAGAGAAGAAATTAAATTGTCTACTATTTTTTAGCAACGATATTTGTAACCTTTTTTATGGTGCCTTAGCACCACATGTTAAGGTGAGAATCACATCATCTACTTTGAAAGATTCACAGTAGGAATCATAAAAGGTAGAAATACAAGAAGAGATGTGTACGTGGTTGAATAATATAGAGAGGATAAAATTAAATTAGTGTTTGACATTTATAAAGTATGTTTATTTAGATGGTTACATTTATAATACAGCAGTTTAGATCAGATGACTGTTCGTTTAGAGGACTTGTATTATAGATTCTTGGTAAGGTGAGCTATGAAGATATAGTTGTGGGATCTGCCGTCTGCGTCATGAATCCATCTAAGTTCGTCCACATTTCTAAGTTAATTTTCACCCTGTTGTCTTTTGTATGTGATGTTCCAGAGTTCCGTTACGATTTCATTTGTTATCCAGAGGTGACCAATCTTTTGTGACCAAAAGAGCATTTCAAATCGTCCTTTTGTACTTAAAATCCTAAGTTAAAGTAGCATTAAAGACACTCGAAAAGTGGATCATGAGAACCGCACTAATCGTCAACTTTTATTTTATTGATTTAAACGTAAATTATTTTAATTAATATTAAATTTTAACCAATTATAATTAATGTATTGAAACCCAAAACAAATATTTTAAACATTTCATAACAAATAATAATTGAAATAATTCTATAAACACTTTTTTAGTGTAAAATTGTAAATTTTCTTATTTTTTAAGATGGAAAAGGTTTAGTTTAACGATAATTCATAAAACGTACACTAATAATATATTATATCATTCAAAATTGATAAGATAATTTAATAATTTAGTGGCTACAATTATGAAATAATTTGTCAAATTAGTTATGTGAAAAAATGAAGAATCAAACGATAATTTTTTTCAAATTTGAAGAACCGCAGGGTTAAAAGAGGTCGGTATTGAGGTTTTTTTCTTCAAGTTTTGATGTTAAACCATGGGTTCATGCACACAATTTCATTTTCAGAACCGTAACGTTTCAAGATTGAAGATTAACCTTTTTCGAACCGATGTTGGATTGGGTCTTTAAAACACTGCATAATAGTATTAGGCGGACCAAACGAATGTGTATAGTATCTATAGCAAAATATTTATATTTTTTATACAAATAACATTTATTTTGTATGTGAAAACAAAGTTAGGGCAAAAAAGACGTGTGCATCCATTAGTTCGTAATGATTTAACAAATATAAATGTAACGTTTGAATGAGATCTTGTCTATAAATTAAAAGCATACCTCTTATATATATAATCTGATGAGATTTGTGTTTTGAACCTTGTAACGACCCAGGATTTCAGTCATTTGAAACTGAAATTAATTGGTTTTAAATATTGAAAGGTTAAATTATAAGTCAAACAACTTAAATTTCAAATATAGCGATTTATTTGATAATGTGAATTGTTAAATTTGATAATTGAAATTGTTTAAATAATTAAATCTTGAATTTAATTTGAATAAATAGATTTCAAAAGATTGTTTAATTTCAAATTTCAAATAATAAATGGTTAGTGTAAACTTTAATTTATAATTTAAAGTGATTAATATGGTTTTAATAATAATTCGTTTTAATTACCGTGTGAAATTATCATTCCGGAGCACTATCTCGGATTTTGATGAAACCAGTGTCATTAGATCCATAATAGTGAATTATTGTATGTTAACGTATTATGTGGCGATCAGACATATCGTTCAGTTGAGCGAGCTCGAAACGTATAGAAATTTATTAAAGGAATTAAAATTAATATGATTTGATTTTGAAAGTTAACTTCTGTATACGATGGAATTGGTTTTCGATACTATTTTCATCGAGTTAGGAATAGGGGTATTACATATAGAACGTCAGGCGGCACGTCTCATTTGGAGTTCGACATTATTAGGGATGAATAGTGCTTTGAAAATTTCTATAAAATGACCATCATTTATCTCATTTGTTCTAAACCCTAACCCTAGCCGTCTCCATCCAAGGACCGAGATTTCACAGGATGATCGAAGCCATTTCGGGCGAACTCTGCAACATGAAAGTTGTGCGTGCGGGCGAGGGGAACATATCGTGGTGGCGGATCATCGGTTAGTGGCGTGTGGCAGCATAGACCGTGAGTTGAACGGAGTTCGTTTTTTGGGTTCGTTTGTGGCTATAGGCGATGGCGAGGGAAGTGGTCGGTGGCATTAGGGTATCCTTAGCCAGGTGCATCGGTGGTGTGAGCGTGCGGCATGCGATCGACTATGGCGGCGGCGGTTTTAAGAAGAATGGATTCGTCGAAGTTTGACCTAGATTATAAAATGGTAATGAGGTAATTAAGCTAATAACCTATCTTAATTTAAGTTGATTAAAATTTAAATAATCTCAAATGTTCACAAATTCGTATCTTGTCCATACGAGATCAGATTTTAACGCAGTCAGTCGCGTTGCGCTCGTTACAATGAATACTATGTATAGAGTTGGATTGGAGTAGTTTGGAGCTTATGGGAATTTGTGTTAAAATCGAACGTCCGTTCGATTTTAATTCAAATCGAAATGGCTTGGCGATAACTGAAATTTCGATGTGTTAAACTAACCTCTCCGACCCACTTATATTTTGTTTAAGTGTGGATGTTTTTATTTAAGCTTGTTGTTGATTGTTTGGATGATTTACTGTTTTATCGGTTGGTTTAGATTTATTTCCGCCCTTGGAGCGGATGACCTTTTATATATACCCACCTAGTTGTGGATGACCTATATTATATGATTATATATTATATGTGATGCTGAGGGACTGGTTGGAAAGATCCAACAGGATTCCTCACCAATATTGATTTTACTTTACATATATATTGTGATACATGATTTGTTGGATGTCATATTTGATGACATGAACATGATTTTGCTTATTGAGTGCTATATTTCAAAATACTATAAAGTGAAGATTATGATATAAATGGATTTTAAACTGATTTTGAAATAATATATGTTTTTAATAATTATTCTGGAATTATTAAATGAAGGAGTTTATTATAAATAAAATAAAAGGTATGATTTTTAGTATTATAAACTGATAGTTTTTGAAATATGTTGAATAGAGATTTTTTTAACTATATTATAAAGGTTTTAAAAAACATAATAAATAAGTCCATCTTTTATTTTAAAGGAAATACAGTTTTAAAGAAGATGGAAATAGCTTGAAACAAATATTTCTGAAATGGTTTATATAAAAGATTTATAAAAGTAATATTTTATAAATAAAGTAATAGATATATAAAACGGAGTTTTATAAATATTAAAAATGGATTTGTAATCGATATTTGATAAATAGATCTATTTAGATGGGATTTTATAAATAAATAAGATTTATAAAAAAATGGATTTATAAATAAAGAGATTTTATAAAGAGTAGTTTTATATAATACAACAAAGATTTATAAACATAGTTTTATAAATATAGATCTGATTTATGTTGAGATTTGAATATTGATTTTTTTGAAAGGAATACATTCACGTTTTACAAGTTAAAATAATCTTTAAAGGAATGTTTTGAAAGCGATATTTTCTGATGGAGTTAAATGGTTTTAAAAGGTGATTTAAATTGTACTAAGGAATGAAGACATAGATTCCAACATTTATCGTTGTAATAGATGTTTTCGAGAAAGTAAGGAAGGCACATAGTATAACACTGTTGTTATAGTAAGTGATTTCTGAAAGGAAATGTTTTATATAGTATACGGGATTTATATAAATATATGAGTCGAATCCCTATACTATTGTTTTGGATTGTGTAATGATGTTTTACACAACATTCGATTTGACCCAATAAAGCATGTTTTAGATAATATGAAGCTTTCCTCAAAAGATTTATAAATATATTTATTACAGATTTAAGTTTATAGAGATATTTTCCAATTGTTTAAAAGGAAATGGTTTGTGAATATACTTAGACCGTTGAGATAACTATATGAAAATGTTTTCCAAATACTGAAAGATTAAAATGGTTTTGAGAACATGTCTTTTGAAAGATATTTTGAAATAAATATTTGAAAACTGATTTAATTAATAAAAGATTAATTAAATGGACCTAGAGACTGCTTGTGGGTAGATTGTACTTTTGGCCATTTTTTTAATTCCTTGACTTGATGTGGCAATTGATTAGTTGTGCACTTATTACGAGGCTAATTGAGTAGGCTTGATGTTTAACAATCAATTTTCAATCGAGTACCGTCGATAAATTTTGAATTAAGATTGTACCGCAAGCGCATGGCATACTATCGTAGTACGTGGCGAGTACGGGTCGATCTGTAAGGAATTGTTGATTTTAAATTTCTATTCAATCAAATTAACCAAAGATTTAGAAAGTGATTAGCTAAAAAATGAGAAAAATGACAAAAGAAGACTGATAAAAATACGAGAGTGTGTTAAGACAATTTAGAGGTAATTTTCACTCTATAGATCGCATAGTTCAACAAATTATGAAATTATGATCTCTTTTTTAATCTTTGGTGAATTTAAGTGATGCCTTTATCATAAGTATGGCTTATTTATGCTATTAATAGCTCCACATAAGCCATCAAACTATAATAGACCCCTTAAACCACTTATTAACTCATATGAAAAATGATAACAAAGTTGAAAGAAAAACCTATTTTGAGTATGGTCTATTAACTATTAATTAGAAATATAGACCATCAAAATTTAATTTCATAACCGTCATCATATGTAGATGAAGAGGTAATTTGTGTTAGTGATTGTTTAAGTATAGCCTATTTGGTGTCAACAATATAGGATATCAAATTCAAAACAAAAACAACAAGTTAGATCACTTCAAGCATTGTCATTAAGCACAAAAAGAGAGCTATAATTATCAAAATGTTGAAGCTACATGATTAGAGGCTTCATTACCCCTAAATTGAAGGGATTAACCTCTCATTTGTGTTATCATATCAACACTTGTAGCTTGCAACACGAAATGAAACAAGAGGAAAAAGAGAGCAAAATGGGAAAAAAGCTAAGTAAAAGAAGTAAACACTAATCTACTTGCATGAATACTAAACTACACTACTAACATAAGAAGAGAAGCATGTAAATAAAAAGAACACTAATTAAAATTGCATAAAAAAGGAATTACATGAAATAAAAATGGCTAAGTAGCCATGAAAAGTGAGAAGAGAACTTAATTTATTTGTGAGCCTAAACTAAACTAAAGAGAGACTAAGAGAAGAGGAGGGTTACATGAAACATAAGGGGTATTTATACATGTGTTAAACCCTAATTCATATTTTAAGGGAATGCTCAAATTGTCTTTGAGGTAGTGTGGTAGCCAAGTAATCATTAACATCCACTAATCATCCATTAAGTATGCATGAAGATTTAATGGGCATTAGCATGTGGATTAGCTTCTAATTTGTACGTGAAAGAAGGTGGATAGGTGGGGTCCTCCATGATCATGGCTTTGAATTATTTCCATATCCATTCCTTTGTATTCATTCTTGTGCATGTATATATCTTCATGAAGCCACTTGTATACGAAGCCAAATTCCTACAAAATAATATGGAAATTTCCAGTTAAATTTTCTCAAAATAATATATGCACAAAAATGATCATTTTGCCTCTATATGGAGATGAATATGTGACAATATGAAAATAATTTGAGTTTGATTTAAACAAGTTAAAATACCCAATATGATCATTTATTTAATTTAAATAGATTAAATATGGTGGAGAAAATATGCACATTTACGTGCACATCACTTGATTACTGCTTGATGTTTAGAACGTTGATTCGAATAGCCAAAGTGACTACGGTACTCCAATTTACTGAGCTTCCTTCCTGGCCGAATGATAGTAAGTTGAGAATTGGAAACGTGATAAGTCTATGAGACTTGGTTTCCTTATGAGGTTGAGGGCCTCTTATTGATTATTGGTCCAGAGAGACCGAGATCGGATTTATCCGAAAATCACTTTGGACCAACATATGCATTCGAAAGTGCAGATTGGTTGAAGATGGTGATTTCTGAAGATGGAAATCTTCATGATGTTGGCCTACTTGCCCCTAGCCCTGCGATTCCATATTTTATTTTATGTATATAGTGGCAATATTGCTCTATTTTGAAAGTCTTCGATGCAAGGACTGCTCGTTATTAATCCTAGGGTTGATTCCTGACAGGATGTAGTAGGAGAGTACCTTCAGTTTGTCCTACTCATGGACAACTTATATGGACGAATATATGACATTGCATTTCTAAAAGCTACATACATTAGCTTTTACAAACGTACATCTATTTGGTGGTGTGGGAGGTACGCCTCTTGCACTTAACACCCTTCTTTGAGGCGTATGAACTCAAGGGTTGTACTTTTATGGAAATCAATTAGTGTGTTGTTAGAGATGAAAACATGGCATTCAAGGTAGAATATGTGCTATGTGAAAGGTAAACGTTACCTTAAGCCTCACACCTGGAAATAGCTTAAACGGGGTATGCCGTAAGGCTAAGTGGATCGCTCCCATTAGGGTATGACCATCACCTTTCTAGATTATCCTCTATATTTCGGGTATGTTGTGTATGCTTGTGGTCATAGAAGGTCGGGAATGATCGAAGTGATGTCATATTTTGTTCTATCTTCCACCAGATGGGTCTCCGGGTAGGGCAATCTTGCCAGATGCAGATTTCAAAGTTGTTGATCTTTGGTACATTCCTTTAGAAATGTACTGTACGTAAGGTAGTTCCTTACCTGCCATTGTATGGAATCCATTCTCCAATACGAGCCTCTCGGTTTTAGTTGTAAACCTATTGTGTTGGAATTTAATAATATAATAATTTTGGCTATGATTAATATATATTTGTATCTTAGACACTATTATGATATCAGAAGATTTGATATAAAATGTTTTGGTTATCTGTTCGTCGATGCAAATTCTATCGGTTTAGAAAACCGTCGAACGAATTTAAATTAAAAATAACCGCAAGCGCACGGTGTACGAATGTAGCACGTGGCGAATACGGGTCGATCCGCAGGGAATTGATGACTTAAATTTCCTACTCGATCAAATTATACCAAAGTCAAGAGTTTGTTTAAACTAGAAAATGAGAAAATGAACTAACTAACAAAAAGAAAAGAAATGCAAATATGAGAGTTAAATGACAATTTAGAGAATAAGTCCACTCTCTAGATCATGTAGTTGAACACATGAAATCATGATCTCTCTTTTATGGTCATTAGTGTTTTAATTGATGTGTTTATCATAAGTATGACATATTTGAGCCATTAATTAGCCAACATAAGTCATCAAACTATAACAGACCCCTTAAAACAATTACTAACTTTCATGAAACTTGACAAAGAAAATGAAAATGAAATCTATTTTAAGTATGGCCTATTAACTATTGATTAGAAACATAGACCATCAAATTTTAGTTTCAAATCACTTTCTTATACCATAATCATATATTGATGAAGAGACATTTGTGTTAGTGATTGTTTAAGCATGTAAAAGGAAAGAGCATGTATTAATAACATAAAAAAAAGGAAAATTACATGAAAATAAAAATGGCTAAGTAGCCATGAAAAGAGAAAGAGAACTTTCTTTTATTTGATCCAAACTAATGAAGAGGAAGAGGAGGAGAGGAGGCCTAAGAGAGACTAAGAGAAGAGGTGAGATTACATGAAACATAAGGGGTATATATACAAGTTTTAAAACCCTAATTCACTTTTTGGGGAATGCCCAAAATGCCCCTTGGGAAGTGTGGAGGCCAAGTATTCATTAACATGTCTTAATCCCCCCTTAAGTGTACATGAAACCATTAACTCCAAAAGCATGTGCATTAGCCTTTAATTTTTACATTAAGGTAGGTGGGTAGGTGGGGTCCTCCATGATCTTCACTTTGAATTATTTCCATCTTCATTCCTTTATATCCATTTTGTGTATGCATGTTTCTTCATGAACCCACTAATATGAGAAGCTAAATTCCTACAAAATATTATAGAAATTTCCAATCAAATTCTCTCAATTTAATATATGCTCACAAATGGCCATTTTGCCCTTATATGAAGATGAATATGTGAAAATTTGGAAATAATATGAATTTTGGTCAAAATAAGTTAAAATACCCAATATGATCATTTACTTAATTTAAATAGAATAAATATGGTGGTAAAAATATGCACATTTACGTGCACATCAAATACCCCCACACTTATCTTTTTATTCGTCCTCGAATAAACTAAAACTAAGATAAATCTGTTTTCGTAGGAAGCACGATTGCATTGAGCGTATGCAACAAGCCGTTAAACCTCTGGGTGTCCCCAGTAGGACGAGTGTTGTCTCGTGAAGGTTTTCAGCGGATACTACCCACAAAATCCACATGCAGGATGAAAATATTTACAAAATGCAAGATTTATTTACAAAGATATGAATACGAATTTTTGAAAATATTTACAATGATGGATCGATACAAATAAGTTAAATATAGGTTTTGGTTATTATCTTGAAATTTTTTTGTGACGCCCCACCTCTATACCCACTCTAGCCAAGGACACTACGGTGTAATGCCGTCAACTAGCACAGAGAATAAGGCTGTTGAGGAGCGACCATCTGTATAATTGCTTTGTGCGAGTACCGATATGCTAGATAAGATGTAACTTGCACTTCTTTTCAAGAGGATATCCGACATACCGACACAAACTCAAAGCTACTACACAGTGGCTATTATGTCTTCGGAAACAAATATAGAAATAAACATAACACAAATCAGTCACTGATAATTCATATCACAAAGGCGGAAGAAGATATGAATATACATATATATATATATATATATATATATATATATATAACACATGAAAGTGTACATCAGGGTAGTGGTCAAGAAGATCCACAATAATACAAAAGAATAGCAACACGTGCTATACAAAAGAATACAACTATGAGTCCATATCTCAAGTGTATACAACAAAATAAACTACTAATCTAAGTAGTTGGCCAAAAGTCAGAGAAATCAATCCCAAGTGAGAAGTCAAGCTGAAGCACCTGTAACATCTCGGTCTGACCAGAGTATTATTTAATAAGAAAATAATAAACGGATCAGTCTAGCTATAAATATCAGATGAAGCGATATAGAATAAGAGATATGACTAAACGTATAATAATCACAATGCCAAGCTGTGATAAATAAATAATTGAAAAATCAATAAGAGATTAATCAATATCGCAAAAATCTTCTCAAAGATAAAAAGGAATGTCATACTCCTAATTTCATTCACCAAGCCACAATAAATGACATATATATCAAAGCCAATCGTAAAAGTTGGTGAAACATAAATTCCAGAATTCAACACACGAAATCCAGAAATCACAAGAAAAGTATGGCCAAGACATTGATGTAGTGTAAACGGTACATCCAATGAATCAAAAGCAAAGACATTGATGTAGTGCAAACGGTACATCCAATGTATCAAAAGCAAAGACATTGATGTAGTGCAAACGGTACATCCAATGTATCAAAAGCAAAGACATTGATGTAGTGCAAACGGTACATCCAATGTATCAAAAGCAAAGACATTGATGTAGTGAAAACGGTACATCCAATGTATCAAAGGCAAAGACATTGATGTAGTGCAAACGGTACATCCAATGTATCAAAAGCAAAGACATTGATGTAGTGCAGACGGTACATCCAATGTATCAAAAGTAAAGACATTGATGTAGTGCAAACGGTACATCCAATGTATCAAATAATTCGGAGCATCGACGTCGTACAGCGTGACATCCGATGAACCAAACCAAAAAGACATCGCACAATGCTAGTCTAAAGCATAAAAATGATCGTCATGATCACAGAGAAGTGTCAATTACAGTAAGCTAGTAAATATATGAGCTTAGCTTCATGTCCCATAACCACTAGCTTAACTTAAATATTTACGAACAAATTGTAGATCTCCACTAGAAAATTGTCACAAGAATTTCAATCTGACAAGTCCAAGAATTAACCGGCGAAGTAAACGCAAGCGTTTCATACCACTTGTTTTACTAAGTCGTTTAATTAGATTTCTCATGAGGTAAAGGTTTGTATATACTAATAGATTGGAAATCGGTTTGAGAAAACGAGTTTTGTAATAAAAAAGTGTTGAAACCATTTGAAGAAAGAGTTTTGATATTTACTACTAGTATTGAAACCTTTATATTTTAAAAGTGACAAATCATAGAAAGGATTGTAGAAACAATCAATCATCAAAATTCACATTCGAAGACATGAATAAAATCCAAAGAAATCGATACCGAATCCATCAAAACGGATATTACAAAAATTCCCGAAGAAAAGAAGTCATCAAAGTCAACAACAAATGATAACAACAAATATGGAAATAACACGAATCGGTTAAATTTGGAAACCACGCAAAATAGGCGAAATAGGCAAAACAGCACACAGGTCGGTCGGTCGACTACAGAGCTCGGTCGACCGGACCCTATTCTGAAAAAATCCTCGGGAAGCAGGTCGGTCGACTGAGCTCTGTAGTTGGTCGACCGGACCTGTGACAGAGAAGTGCTATGCACTTTTAGTAGCAGGTCGGTCGACCGGCCCAGTGGTTCGGTCGGCCGAACCTGTATTCTTGCACTTCCTACCCTATTTCAAAAGAGGTGCAAACTCCCTCAATTTGCAAACAGTCGAGCAACGGCACTAAGGGTTTACGCCAATCGACTACTCGACCATAGAAGCTCTTCGGTTCATCATCAAAACATGATCAAAACATCAAAGCTATGATTTTTAAAGAATTGAACCGAAAACACCAAAAATTGGAATATTCACCAAATCGATCCAAACCAAAAGCAAATGCACATGAATAAGTGTTAGGAATTTATACCTTAATCGAAGATAATTATAAGCATAGATGTGAGATAAAAATCTCACCTTTGAACCCAAATCAATGAAGAAGAAGCTTGAAAACAAAGGATGATCAACCACTCTTCAATCCCAACTCAAGAAGCTTGATTCTAAGCTTAAATGAGAAATATTTCCCAAATTAGGTTTAGAAAATTTCTGAAATTGGAAGGAGAATGAGTTGGAGAAGAAGAAGGAGATGCTTACCAATGGGTTCTCTTGAATTTGGAGCTATAAGTTGGATTTGCAAAGAAAGCTAGGGCTTAGGAATTTCCATTTCCAATCTCTTACACCATTTTTACTTTAGCTTGAAGTGTTAGGAATATGAAATGAAGTAACGAAGAGTTGGAGTGGAGCTAGAGTCTTAAGGTGGAACATTGGGCTGAAACCCAAACTCAAACCCAAAGTGAAAAAGTAGCAAAACTCGACTAACTCCAAACATATCGAAGCTTATACTGAAAAAGGTTGCAAACGGCATTTTGAACTCAATGGGAGGAGTCTCGAGTCCTAATTCGACTGTTTGCAAAAAGTAGGTTTTCGGTCCAAAATCCGACGAGCGATGAAATATTTAAATAAAATATTTAAATATACAATTGATAAATATGCGGGTTGTTATAGACTCCCCTCCTTAAAGAAATTGTGTCCTCGCAATACTTAAGAAGAAAATAAGAAGTAACAACCATAGAAGCATATCAACACAAAAGAAAATTTGGAATAGGAAGTTCACCATAAGAAGCATGAAAGAGTAAGCCTGAACGGGTTCGCACAGTGAATTCTCTGGATTCCCAAGAGCAATCCTTAGGATTTGAGAACCATTGAACTCCCACAAAAAGAACATCTTTATTTCGAAGGCACTCAACCTACGAAGAAATGATGCGAATAGAATATAACTCCTAAGTCAAATCTGGTAAAACTTCACTTCCTTTAATAATACCGGCCTCAAGAATAAAAATAGGAAACCTAAAAGCATTTCCACAGTTAAAAGACGCAGAAAACGTCAAGAATAGCAGGAAATTGAGCCAGTGCAACGGCGTAGTACAAACACGGTACGCCCGAGAAATGAGGAACTCGAATAATTTGGAACAACGGCGTAGTACTAAAATGGTACGTCCAATGAACCGATAAACCGGAACAACGATGCAGTATAATAATGGTACATCCATTGATCCAGATAAGACGGAACATCGATGTTGTATAATAACAGTACATCCGATGAACCGAACACCATAAAAGAACATCGGACGCTAGTCCATAAAAGAAATGAGATAAAGCTCAATAAAACGAAGTATATCAAAACGTCCGATGAATTTGATAAAAAGATAATTCCATTCAGACATCATCAAAGAATCAACCACTTGTTGCTTACGACAAAGCGCGTTAGCAACACGATTTCCAGAATATCAAGATCATAAGATGCCAGGAACTCGAGTCGACATGAAGTTCCTTATGAGAAAATAAATATTCCAAAGATTTATGATCGAGGTGGAGAACAAATTTCTCCCCCAAAAACGATGATGCCAAACTCTAAATGTAAAAATAATAGCCGCGAGCACTAGATCATGAGCGGCATATCTAGTCTCGATAAGCTATAACGATTTAGAAGCACAAGTGATAGCACGTCATCTTTTGCAAGAGAACGGCATCCAAACCAATACGATTAGCATTGGTACAAAAGATAAAGTCTTGGTTCCCAACGGGAATCACAAGAATAAGAGTATCGAAAAGAAAGAGTTTCTTTTAAGTAATCTTCTTTTCTGGAAAGTTAAAACTTTCAAAATTACATTTATCTCAATGTAAAAATCTTTCTAGAAAAATTTACATTTTACAAGTCAATATATCATGTCTGATTGTCTCATCAAAGCGTTTAGGAAATTCCTATCGATAACGTTGATCAAGCGCATCGACCAAAATTCTTAAAACACTAAATGGGTAATACAATCACAAAATCATCTTTTATAGGATAAACATGTTTCTAAAAACTTTTGAAAATTCTCTTTGTTCGTTCTAAAAATAGAAATCCTATTTATACTTATAAATAAATCTTATGAAAAAGATTTGCAAAAATGTTAAATTGCTAATTTCATCCAAAATCAATAAACACAAGAATGGTCTCATCGAAATACTCATAGAATACTCGGTTTATAAAATGGATGAAATAAGCTAGACAAACTGAATGATATAATAAGTCATTCATAAGAATCGTAACGAGGGCGGAATGCGGTAAGTGGAATGCTAACTCTCGCAACTCATAACATATGAAAACCGGTGGTAATGTCGAACTGAAAAGACCTTAGCACCACACAAAAGATTACTTAGGTGATAATCCTAAGACGAGCTCAAAAATACAGGAAAGTTTCACAAACTATTTAGATGAGAGAAATAACACTTTCCACATCATGTGAGCTTAAAGAATAAAATGATTCCACCAAAAATTTGAAATCGGAATCACAAAGAAAAATAGAAATCTGCTTAACAGATAGAAAATGTCGAAGATGAATAGACCACACGGAAAATAGGATATGGGCTTCACAATGATTAAGCCAATCCTTTTAAAAAAAAAGTCAATTCCGAAGCCTAAGCAAAAATATCGGCTTGGAAAGAAAAATCACATAAAATAATTTCGACATCAATAAAAAGAAAATTGAGTGTTGCGGTTCTACCAAACGGACTCGAAACTCTCAAAGAACTCATCAAGCCCAAAATATTTTCAAAGAAAAAGAATCAACAAGTTCTTTTGATATAAAATAGTGAGATGGAACCCATATCAAAAAGAACTTAAATAAGAAGATCACGAAATAAAACAATGCCATCAAGGATTGAGTGAAAAATACCTTGACCAAGAGAAGAGTTGCTAGGGGCTTGCAGCTTTTCCTCTCTCTTGCTTGGAAGCTTATGACACGAAGATAAAAGATGGCCCGAACCTTTGCAATACCGACAAAAGAGGGGTTTCGGGCACTCCCTTGCATAGTGGTCTGTGGAACCACAATTGTAGCATTGTCCACGACTAGAGGTAGGAGTCTTTGCTACTGGAATTTGTTGCTTCCTTTTCTTATTAGAATTGGGGTCTTTGAATTTGATAGGCCTCTTTAAGTTATTGTCGAAGTTTTGTTGGGCACGCACAACTTCAACATCACCTTCATTATCGGCCTCCTCAAGACGAAGAGCGATATCAATAAGCTTATCAAAAGAAACTTCTGGCTTCAAAAGTAATGGCTTCTTAAGATTCTTATTCAAGCCATAGACAAATCTCTAATTTTTCTTCAATGGGGTATTAATATACTCGACCCCGTATTTGGACAGAGATTCGAAAGATGCGACATAGTCTGTCACAGAAGATTCACCTTGAACAAGGTCAATAAAACGCCGTGCTAAAGTTACTTTTTCAGCCTCCGGCACGAATTTCAATTCGAATCTTCCTCGGAATTGCTCCCAAGTGAGATCCGCCTCAACGATTTTAGAAATTAAAAGCTCATACGAATCTAACTCTCATTCTTGGAGCATGCTAGAAGCCACTTGGACTCGATGTAGATCAATAAGGTTCATGCGAGAAAAGATACGATCGCATGATTTGAGCCAAGCTTGAATTTCTATAACACTCTCGGATCCCATGAATGGCCTTCCACCCAAATTGATATAGTCTCTGCACAAGCGTGCAAAACCAGATCTAGGATGAGTAGGCTCTGGATTGGGACCGGCTGCTTGAGCGTTCTTTACTAGATCAAGAAGCTGCTGGACAGACATAAATACTCCATCTTGAGGAGTAGCACTAGATTGACCGGCGCTGGGACGGCCTGGTCTAACCATTTCTCTTCTTTAAGAAAGAAAGAAAGAAGAAGAAAAAGTTATTCTCAAAATAAACATCAAGCAATCTTGACAGATAAAACAAGGGATCATAAAGAAAATAGGATAAATCGGTACGAAGACTCGAATAAAATCCTAAAGCACGACTCCTAAGAAAGACTTAGGATGATGATCCTTGTTACAATATTTCGTATTGTTCCAATGTTTGGCTCTGATACCAAGCTATGACGCCCCACCTCTATACCCACGCTAGCCAAGGACACTACGGTGTAATGCTGTCAACTAGCACGGAGAATAAGGCTGTTGAGGAGCGACCATCTGTATAATTGCTTTGTGCGAGTACCGATATGCCAGATAAGATGTAACTTGCACTTCTTTTCAAGAGGATATCCGACATACCGACACAAACTCAAAGCTACTACACAGTGGCTATTATGTCTTCGGAAACAAATATAGAAATAAACATAACACAAATCAGTCACTGATAATTCATATCATAAAGGCGGAAGAAGATATGAGTGTGTATATATATATATAACTAACACAAGAAAGTGTACATCAGAGTAGTGGTCAAGAAGATCCACAATAATACAAAAGAATAGCAACACGTGCTATACAAAAGAATACAACTATGAGTCCATATCTCAAGTGTATACAACAAAATAAACTACTAATCTAAGTAGTTAGCCAAAAGTCAGAGAAATCAATCCCAAGCGAGAAGTCAAGCTGAAGCACCTGTAACATCTCGGTCTGACCCGAGTATTATTTAATAAGAAAATAATAAACGGATCAGTCTAGCTATAAATATCAGATGGAGCGATATAGAATAAGAGATATGACTAAACGTATAATAATCACAATGCCAAGCTGTGATAAATAAATAATTGAAAAATCAATAAGAGATTAATCAATATCGCAAAGATCTTCTCAAAGATAAAAAGGAATGCCATACTCCTAATTTCATTCACCAAGCCACAATAAATGACATATATATCAAAGCCAATCGTAAAAGTTGGTGAAACATAAATTCCAAAAATTCAACACACGAAATCCAGAAATCACAAGAAAAGGATGGCCAAGACATTGATGTAGTGCAAACGGTACGTCCAATGTATCAAAAGCAAAGACATTGATGTAGTGCAAACGGTACATCCAATGTATCAAAAGCAAAGACATTGATGTAGTGCAAACGGTACATCCAATGTATCAAAAGCAAAGACATTGATGTAGTGCAAACGGTACGTCCAATGTATCAAAAGCAAAGACATTGATGTAGTGCAAACGGTACGTCCAATGTATCAAAAGCAAAGACATTGATGTAGTGCAAACGGTACATCTAATGTATCAAAAGCAAAGACATTGATGTAGTACAAACGGTACATCCAATGTATCAAATAATTCGGAGCATCGATGTCGTACAGCGTGACATCCGATGAACCAAATCAAAAAGACATCGCACAATGCTAGTCTAAAACATAAAAATGATCGTCATGATCACAGAGAAGTGTCAATTACAGTAAGCTAGTAAATATATGAGCTTAGCTTCATGTCTCATAACCACTAGCTTAACTTAAATATTTACGAACAAATTGTAGATCTCCACTAGAAAATTGTCACAAGGGTTTCAATCGAACAAGTCCAAGAATTAACCGGCGAAGTAAACGCAAGTGTTTCATACCACTTGTTTTACTAAGTCGTTTAATTAGATTTCTCATACGAGTGAGGTAAAGGTTTGTATATACTAATAAATTGGAAATCGGTTTGAGAAAACGAGCTTTGTAATAATAGTGTTGAAATCATTTGAAGAAAGAGTTTTGATATTTACTACTAGTATTGAAACCTTTGTATTTTAAAAGTGACAAATCATAGAAAGGATTGTAGAAACAATCAATCATCAAAATTCACATTCGAAGACGTGAATAAAATCCAAAGAAATCGATACCAAATCCATCAAAACGGATATTCCAAAAATTCCCGAAGAAAAGAAGTCATCAAAATCAACAACAAATGATAACAATAAACAGGGAAATAACACGAATCGATTAAATTTGGAAAACACGCAAAATAGGCGAAATAGGCAAAACAGCAACAGGTCGGTCGGCCGGCTACAGAGCTCGGTCGACCAGAACCTGTTCTGAAAAAATCCTCGGGAAGCAGGTTGGTCGACTGAGCTCTGTAGTTGGTCGACCGGACCTGTGACAGAGAAGTGCTATGCACTTTTAGTAGCAGGTCGGTCGACCGGCCCAGTGGTTCGGTCGGCCGAACCTGTATTCTTGCACTTCCTACCCTATTTCAAAAGAGGTGCAAACTCCCTCAATTTGCAAACGGTCGAGCAACGACACTAAGGGTTTACGCCAATCAACTACCCGGCCGTAGAAGCTCTTCGGCTCATCACCAAAACATGATCAAAACATCAAATCTATGATTTTTAAATAATTGAACCCAAAACACCAAAAATTGGAATATTCACCAAATCAATCCAAACCAAAAGCAAATGTTTATGAATAATTGTTAGGAATTCATACCTAACAATCGAAGATAATTATAAGCATAGATGTGAGATAAAAATCTCACCTTTGAACCCAAATTAATGAAGAAGAAGCTTGAAAACAAAGGAGGATCAACCACTCTTCAATCCAACTCAAGAAGCTTGATTCTAAGCTTAAAAGAGAAATATTTCCCAAATTAGGTTTAGGAAATTTCTGAAATTGGAAGGAGAATGAGTTGCAGAAGAAGAAGGAGATGCTTACCAATGAGTTCTCTTGAATTTGGAGCTAGAAGTTGGATTTGCAAAGAAAGCTAGGGCTTAGGAATTTCCATTTCCAATCTCTTCCACCATTTTTACTTTAGCTTGAAGTGTTAGGAATATGAAATGAAGTACTGAAGAGTTGGAGTGGAGCTAGAGTCTTAAGGTGGAACATTGGGCTGAAACCCAAACTCAAACCCAAAGTGAAAAAGTAGCAAAACTCGACTAACTCCAAACATATCGAAGCTTATACTCAAAAAGGTTGCAAACGGCATTTTGAACTCAATGGGAGGAGTCTCGAGTCCTAATTCGACTGTTTGCAAAAAATAGGTTTTCGGACCAAAATCCGATGAGCGATGAAATATTTAAATAAAATATTTAAATATACAATTGACAAAAATACGCGGGTTGTTACATTTTTAGTCATTTACTCGTCAAAATTTTCAATAAAAACAAAGTTATCGTAACAAATAGACTATAGTTTAACTTGTTATTTTGGTTGATAACAAAGTGTAATTATGAAAAGGATTTTTAGTTGATTATCAAAGTTTATCAAAGTGGTATTTTTATTTCTTTTCAATAGCAAATCAAATCAACTAAGTAAAAATAGTGCTAGGATTTCAATTGCTTGCTCTCTCATTATTTGCAAGAAAAATTACACACCTAGCTCAGGTAAACTGAGGCCAGATATACCACCCATGCACTGCTTTTCGGGCTTATGTGAGGGGAGTACAGAGCATGGCGAGTGCACACACTTTCGTGCATACACCTATCGACCGTAGGTGGTTTTTATTAAGTCTATTCTTTTTTTTTATGTGTTTCATACAAGCATAACCGTGAGGACTTTTAAATGAGTATGAAAGCACATAATCAAAGATTCCAAGTAATTCACCCATGCATAACCGTGAGGACTTTTAAATGAGAGTGAATACTTTGGATGTTATAATTTTTTTATTTTTTTTATTTTTTTATAAGAGAGAGAGAGAGAGTTCTGCAAAATCATATTAGCACCGTTTAACTTAGAAGACAAAAGAAGTGTTATATCCTTTACTTTAAATCAACCACTTTTTAAAACAACGATTTTCAATTAGGATGTATTTCATAATTAACACGTATGAATCTTCCTATATACTAGTTAAACCATTGTTATTTGTAATCAAACTTCATTTTTATTTTTGTTAAGATAAATAAACTTTCAAAATTTTCAATTTAATAAGCCAAAACGATATATTTATCCTATAGTGTTTTTTTTAAAATAATTCAAAAATGCTTAAATAAAAAAAATTGTTGTTTTTTTTAGATTTCTTTTTTTTGCTAAGAAAAAGTAAAAATAAATAATGAAAAATCAAAAATGAAGATGAGTCTCCCCCCCCACACTTGATTTTGACTGTGTCCTCACAGTCAACCCAGTGGAAGGAGAAAAATAAAATAAAAATCTAATATTTACATGAAAGATTATTATTTACAAGAGAGGAGAAAGTATACAGTCAAAAAGTAAATGAAACAGTCTTCTAAAGACCGATTCATTTGTCTCGTCAAATGTGCGAGACACAGCTTAAGCACAAAAAACCAAATCGTAAAAGATTTCGCAGTTGAATGTGGATTTGGAAGAACGAAAGTCATTTTATTGAAAATCACACGGGTTGTTTTATTTTCGATGATTTTTGGGGTAGATAGAAAAATTGGTTGAAGTTCAATTTCTTTCAAAGTATCGATTTCAAAATCAAAATGGTGATCGAAATTTTCCCCTTCAAAATTCAACAACTTGTTTTCAAAAAGTCCATAAAACTCATGTTCGTTAAATTCGACTTCCTTTGTTGGATTATCAACAACTTCATCATGTAAATCGGGTTTCAAAGTTGTCATATTCAAATTTTCAGAAAAAGGAAGATCGAAGTTTAAATCGAGTTTAGCACCCTCAAAAGAATTGAAATCCAACTCAATTACCGTATTTTCAACAATTTGATTAAGATCGTCATTATCAAATTAAAAAGTTGTTATTTGAAAATCGTTGATTTGGGTAAAAGGTGGATTATCACTTGACTCATCACACGTTGAGATTTGATTTTGCCGTTCACGTTGTTTCATATAAGTTTCAAACAATAAATCTGTGTGATCATCGTAAATTTCATTCATTTGTTCAACAAAATCCAATTTATAGTTATTAAATTGAGAATTTTCGATTTGGATTTGTTGAGAACAAAAATTTTCACTCGTAACATGGTTAAGATTATTCCCATTGCCAAATTCGTTTGAAAAGTTGTTCCCATTTTCATATTGAGTTTGGAATTCATTTTGGCGTTCGAAATTAAATTGGCATGGGTTATATTCATAATCGTTTGAATTTTGAATTGAATTCAAATTTTGAAATCCTTGACTCGAGTTATTACAAAAATTAGAATTACATAAATCATTTATCTCTTGATTTTGTCGTGTAGAAAGTTCGAGTAAAGATGGAATCATTTCAATGCTATTTCAAAGAGTCGAACGTTGGTCATCGTTTTGAAAATTTTGTTGTTCAAAATTTGAATTATTTACAAAATAGTTGTTGTTAAACTATCCATATGAATTTGGACTGAAATCATATGGATTATATTGATTTTCACAACTATTATAAAATTCAAGTGGATATGGATATTCAGACATTTTCAAGAATGTTTTTTTGGTTTTTTTTTATAAACGAAAAATATTTACAAAGAAAAATTATTTTTGAAAAGGGAAATCGATTTTTGTTTTGTTTTTATTTTTCATTTTTTTTTTTGAATTTTGGTTTTTCTAAAATTTTTTTGGATTTTTTTGAAATTTCAAAGAAAAGGATTTAAAAATTTCAAAGGAGAAGGAATATTTACAATTTTTTTAGTTTTTAATTTTGAATTTTTTGCTTTTTTAAATATGCATGAACTAATGCAACTAAATGAATGCAAGGGTTAATTACAAATGATTTATCCTAAGTTAACCCAAAATTATATACTCACACATTGTCTTAGATAAACAAGATAATTCTCAGTCAGGTAACGGACAGCACCACGAATCACCGTAGCAATGCAGCCGAAGGTTTAAGTACCTTCAGAGGAACAACCACTATAATATTTACGAATCATCGTAATATTTATAAATGGTTATTACTCTGCCGTAGCCTAGACACCAAGAATTTAAATTGTTCAAGGAAGACAAATTGTCAGTATACAATTAAAAGTTATCGATGTCTAACCGTCATTATTAACAAATTCTAAGATGAAATGCAAAGCTGAAATTAAACGTGTATTAACAATGCAACTACGAATGGATTTTTGTTTTTGTTTTTTTTATAAAATGCAAGCAAAAAACAATACAAGGAAAATAAAAACAATAGATATATCAAACAAGAAGTTTTTTTTTAGCAAGCAACGGAGCAGGCAATTCTTTTTGGCAGGCGGCTCCCTTCCTTTGTCTGATTTGGCAATCTGAAATAAAAACAGAAGAAAAGCAAACTTTTCAAATTTTTATTTTTTAAAAAAAAGCTAAACAAACCCCTTTTTTCTTTTTAGACAAAGATGGAAACACAAAAAGGTGGAAAACAAAACAAAAGGGAAACCAGAAAAAAAAATTAAAACAACCCGGCCCAACAAAATAAACAAGCCTGATGTTCCTCTTTTTTTTTAAATCAAAAGAAGATATGATATCCCAATCCTACTTCTCTCTGACCAAAAATGCACGCTTCTTCCTCTCTGTCTCTATTTTTTTTGATTGAAACAAAAATCAATCACAAATTCTCATAGACAACCCAGAAAATTCCCAACCTCCTAGAATTTCGGTCGCGTTTATGAACCGTGGGATCGATGTTGGATTCGATGGCTATTTGTGTTTTTGTTATTGGCGAGGCAAGTTGTGGGTGACTGAAGTGGATAGTTGAGGTAAGTAGATGGTCGAATTGTTGAAAGAGGATGGGGCGTGGCTGTATATGTTTGTGGAGGAGCAAGGAGATCGTGGTAGAATTTGAGAAGGGGATGGTGCTCGCAATGGTTGTAGAGTGAAGTTGCAGAGGAAGATGGTCGATTGTGGTTTTTGGAGATGATGGAGTGAAGATAGGCCCTGAAAATAGTGTGGCAGGAGGTAGCTCTGGAGGTAGATGCTTGAAAGGAAGTAGTATGTCAAGTGTTAAGGGATGGTTTGTAGGGCCGATGTTTGGTGATTGTAAGGTGGTTGTATGAAGTCAGTGCAGTGATTTCAGATGGAAGTGGATGATGGTTGTTTGTAGTTTGTACTGTGAAGTTTTGTGCAGTGGGGAAGCGGCAGTAATGTTAGTGGAAGTCGCGACTGTAGGTAGTTGATAGAGTTGTTGTTGAGAGAAGCAAGGTAGAGACGTGGTATGGGGCTGTGATGCTGTAGTGGGAAGTTGGATGAAGGTGAATGGACAGGCTGAAGTGTTGTAGTGCTGCTGTTGTATTATAGTGAAGTAAGTGGCCGGCAATTTGGGTGAGTGACACTGTGCAGTGTGGTATGGGATGAATGGAATATGGAGTGGTACTGTTGAATGGAGATAGGTTGTATGAGATGTACAAATGTTAAGGTAAGGCACAGTGCAATGTTTAGTTCGCGGTGAAGTAGTTAGGTGGCAACAGCAGTGAGATGGCAATGTTGAAGTGGTCGCTGCTGTGTATGGTATGGAGGGGCTAGAACAATTTCAGGGTTGTATGATATGATACGATGGTGCTGAAGGTTCGGGGCAGCGATGTATGTGTATGGGAGAGGCGGGAAGTTTGCACAGAAGTGTGGTTTGGTTATGTGCAGTTGTTTTGCTGGGTTGTGGAGTGGATTTGAGAAGTATGTTCACAATGGTTTGAAGATGGAGGGGTTATGTGGTTGTATGATATGATATGATGGTTGAGTTGCAAGCAGATTGATTTTGTTGGTTGTCAGTTTGATGTTGTTGCGGTGGTGTTCTGGTTGATAGTGTGTGGTTTTGTATATAATGAAGTGGTGAAGCAGCGATGTTCTTTGGTGGTAGAAATGAGGGGATGCTTGTAATCATATGATGCTTGTGAGTAGGCAAGGTTGGATTAGGATGGTGAATGTATGGATGTGCACTGATGTGCAGAAGTGGATGTGAAGTTGTATTAGGCAGAGAGTAGTTGTGGGTATTTTGTGATGTTTTGCAAGGAAGAGTTTGTTTTGGTGGATGAAGTGACAAGGATGTGGTGTGTATTGGTGGCAGAAATGAGGGAGTGAAGTGGTCAGTGGTTGAGTATGTCAGAGGTTTTGGCAAAGTGGGTGAGCAGTGATGGATTGCACTGTGCAGGCAGAGAGAAACAGAGAGGCAAATGAGAAAGCAACAGTGATTTTTCACTAGAAACAGTGAATTGTAAATTGGAATCACTGAATTGTAAATTGAATATTTGAAATTGTAAATCTAATGGAATTTTTTTTCTTTTTCAATTGAAGTTGTGTATTTTTTTTAATATTAAATGCAAATGAAAATAGAAAGGCTACGATAACATGCACACAAACAAATATAAAAGAAAATCACACAAACACACATTTTTTTCAAATGCAAACACACAAAAGAAAAACACACAAAAATCAAAAGTAAATAATTCGAAGAATAGAAAATCAAAATCAAAAAAAATTCCCCGGCAACGGCGCCAAAAACTTGTTCGTCAACGCAAATTCTATCGGTTTAGAAAACCGTCGAACGAATTTAAATTAAAAATAACCGCAAGCGCACGGTGTGCGAATGTAGCACGTGGCGAATACGGGTCGATCCGCAGGGAATTGATGATTTAAATTTCCTACTCAATCAAATTATAACAAAGTCGAGAGTGTGTTTAAACTAGAAAATGAGAAAATGAACTAACTAACAAAAAGAAAAGAAATGCAAATATGAGAGTTAAATGACAATTTAGAGAATAAGTCCACTCTCTAGATCATGTAGTTCAACACATGAAATCATGATCTCTCTTTTATGGTCATTAGTGTTTTAATTGATGTGTTTATCATAAGTATGACATATTTGAGCCATTAATTAGCCAACATAAGTCATCAAACTATAACAGACCCCTTAAAACAATTACTAACTTTCATGAAACTTGACAAAGAAAATGAAATCTATTTTAAGTATGGCCTATTAACTATTGATTAGAAACATAGACCATCAAATTTTAGTTTCAAATCACTTTCTTATGCCATAATCATATATTGATGAAGAGACATTTGTGTTAGTGATTGTTTAAGCATAGCATATTTGGTGTCAACAATATAGACTATCAAATTCAAAGCAAAAACAACAAATAAAACCACTTCTATCATCATCATTAAGCACAAAAAGAGAGCATGAATTAAAAAAATGTTGAAGCTACATTAATTAGAGAGCTTCATTACCCCTAAATTGAAGGGGTTTAGCTTCTCATATTTGTCATTTTATTAACAAATGTAGCTAATAACATGAAAGCAAAATGAAGAGGAAAAAGAGAGCAAAATGAAAAGATAAGCTAATTATCTTGCATAAAAGAAAAGAGATCTACACTACAACATAAAAAAGAGACATGTAAAAGGAAAGAGCATGTATTAATAACATAAAAAAAAGAAGGAAAATTACATGAAAATAAAAATGGATAAGTAGCCATGAAAAGAGAAAGAGAGCTTTCTTTTCTTTGATCTAAACTAATGAAGAGGAAGAGGAAAAGAGGAGGCCTAAGAGAGACTAAGAGAAGAGGTGAGATTACATGAAACATAAGGGGTATATATACAAGTTTTAAAACCCTAATTCACTTTTTGGGGAATGCCCAAAATGCCCCTTGGGAAGTGTGGAGGCCAAGTAATCATTAACATGTCTTAATCCCCCATTAAGTGTACATGAAACCATTAACTCCAAAATCATGTGCATTAGCCTTTAATTTATACATTAAGGTAGGTGGGTAGGTGGGGTCCTCCATGATCTTCACTTTGAATTATTTCCATATTCATTCCTTTATATCCATTCTGTACATGCATGTTTCTTCATGAACCCACTAATATGATAAGCTAAATTCCTACAAAATATTATAGAAATTTCCAATCAAATTCTCTCAATTTAATATATGCTCACAAATGGCCATTTTGCCCTTATATGAAGATGAATATGTGAAAAGTTGGAAATAATATGAATTTTGGTTAAAACAAGTTAAAATACCCAATATGATCATTTATTTAATTTAAATAGAATAAATATGGTGGTAAAAATATGCATATGTACGTGCACATTATTATCGTAAGGTAAAAACCCGTTTGCATTTATGTGCAGCATCGTCTTACGAGATACCTTTGTTTTGAAAAGTTTTGATAGCTTGAAAATCCAACTGAGATGTGTTTCCTCATACAGATTTACTAGACTGATCTGGGCATTCTTCCCTTTTAATGCTCGGGTTAGACCGAGTATATTTACAGATTCAGTTTGGAAGCTTTGGAGCTTCCAAAGATGAGCCGGAGGCATTCAAGTCGTATTCACGTATATGTTTGTTTTCTGCTGCATTGGTTGTTTAAATTATCAGCATTTGTGAGGATAGGTTGTTATAACTATCCAGGCTGATGATTAGTGATTTGTTGTTGTACATAAATGCGGATGTTACTGTTTCTCTTTTGTAAAGATCATTGATATTATATTATATGTTGTTCGGCTGTGTTGTGAGATTCTGTGTTGTTTAGTTTTCTTTCTCTCTTCTCTCTTCTCCCTTCTCTTCTTTCTTCTTTCTTTTCCCTAACTATTTGCATTTCCATTAAATTTGAGTTGGACATGTGTGGTTTATTATCAGCTTGAAATGTGTGGAATTGTGGGTCATTACAAACCTTTGACAACAAATATAAGCAAATTAGCATTGAAACCCCCCTTTATCCGTTTTTGAAGTCCTTTTAACAATAACATAATAGTATTTGGTAGACCAAACAAATGTGCACAGTATCTGCAGCAAAATATTTATATTTTAATAAAAATAACATTTATTTTGTATGTGGAAACAAAGTTAGCACAAAAAACACATGTGCACACACAAGTCATAATGATTTAACAAATATAAATGTAATGTTCTTATTTATAAATTAAAATCATATATCTTTTATATGATCTGATGAGATTTGTGTTTAAATTTTTTGATAACAAAATGAAGTAGAATGAAAGAAGATGGTTTATGAAATTATTCATTAAACAAACACATAAAAAATTAATGAGTGTATACATTTATATCAAATTGAACAAAAGATCTAGAATTTTTTATTTTCTTTATTGTCATATAGTTTTTCTTTCTTTTGATTTACCCTTTCTATTTTTGAATTGAGATGATTATTGTTTTATTCTTTTCGATATGCTATTTCTGATTTTGAACTAAGATATTCAAATGTTTGTTTTGCTATAATTTGATAATTTTTTATCGGTTTTTTTATTAACTCCATGTATTTGTTTATTTATATATATTATACTATTAATACTCAATTTGGTTCCATAGCTTAGAAGCCCCTCTAATTTCTCATAGAAGATGCGCTCTTCGCTCGATACGTGTATTTTAAACTCAAACGTTGCGCCTTTTATTTCTTCTTTTGTTAAACGTCTCTCCCTTCCTACCTTCACATGCAAACCCTAAGTATTCGTATTCCCCCTAATTTGTCCTTTTACCCGTCAACATTAACCTCTCCTCCGACCAGCGTGTAACAACCCTAATTTTGATTAACATTATCTAGGACTTTTAATTAGAAAAATAAAATAAAATAATGTAAATGGATAAGAGGATTGAGATTTGATAATTAATAGGGGTTATGCCTTAATGAATGAGTTAATAAGAATGCTTTAAAACTTAGATAAGAAGGAGGAATATATGCTAAGAGCAAAATGGGAATAGACTATAATTCCTAAAAATAAACCCTTATTTTCGTATTTCCTTCTTAAACTTGGGATGCATACGGGTTATAAACATTTCATTCTTCTTCAAAGGTGTATCGATCATTCCTTGCCCAAAATGAGACAATTCGTTAAACTTGTTCTCATATTCTGCCATATTCATAGTGCCTTGCTTTAAGTCCAAGAAACTTAGAAACAACAAGGTCTTTCCCACCTTCGGTATGGACTTCCTTTCGAATTCCTCCTTAAACCAAGCCCAAGTAAAGTCATTCTCTGGGACATCTATAGTTATAGAATTACACTGATCCATGGCAGCATCTGAAAGATGATGAGAAGCCAAACTATGCTTCACAGCATCACCCAACTCCAAGTCTCCAAAAATCCTCTCACACAACCTCAACCAATTCTGAACCACCATAGTTGATTCATTTCCATTGAACCTCTGACCACCAAGCCTCTAAAAATTGCTACACAGTGAAGCAAAGTTCATTGGGGTTAGACTTGCACTATTTCTTCAACCACATTCTCCACAGGTTCGACTACGAAAGCAACATTCCTTGGAACTCGAGCAACGCCATTGGTGATGGTACTAGCTCTACCACCACGACCATTACCATCTCTGCAGTTGCAGCTCGCGTACTCATAGTTTGCTACCTGAATTTATTAAAACACCTTTAAAATACTTCAAGATAGAGTTGTGTCAAATAAAGGATATACTAAGAACGAACTACTAGGAATGGATACTAAGAAAGGATTAATTCAAAGAAGGAGTTGATTTTCAATAAAAAGGGTTTATTAGGAAGAGGGTGTTTTTAGGAAAACATTTTGGAAATTTAGTTTTTAATAACACCCTCATACGTATAATACTCTCGACTCATTTTAGGGCATCACTTACCATATCTCTAATCACCCATACCCAACCAAAGCCTATGTGTTTGCTCAACCTTGTGCTCTGATATCAAAATGTAACGTCCGGCCTTTTCGATCCTCAGATGTCGACCATAATACATCCGCGGTAGCTGTGCCGAGCACCCAAGTGTCGGAAAGACAGAAAGTTGGGGTATAATAAAAGAAAATAGAAATGGGACAAGAAAGAACACAATATCAGAATCTCGCATGCAGGATGATAACACATAATACCAAAATTTTAGTACAAAGAGTTACTCCAACATATTTGAAATTAGAGTTACAAAAGTGACTAAGTACTGCTATCAGCTTGGACAGGTATAACTACCCGTCCTCATAATGCTGAATACATACATAATAGTGAACGGAAATGAAAATAGGTAGATAGATAGATACGTGGAAAGAATCTAGCTTGTATCCATAAGCTTGAAAACATCCAACCCTGGAACCTACATTACTCAGCCTACTCGAAAGAGAACATAGGGAGTTTTGGAAAAAGAAACACCACGTTTCAGACATAAGTCTGGTATGAAAAACTCAGAAATGCGTATAAACATATAATAGTACTTCTGAGACCAACCGAATTACCGGACTGTTTCCCCACAAAAGAACCAACTCAATTAATATTTACATTAGGTGATATTATAGATAATGTCTAAGGTGTGTAATATAAATATGAAAATAGCTGGAATGGTTACATTGGTTACATTCAACAGCATATTAGAGTACATTTGAAAAATGCTAGGGGTCTGTTCGTCTAGTTGGATTTTCCACGAAGACCTCCTCAATAAGTCCGATCTCCAATAACAAGGATCAAAAAACACCTTCCGAGCACCGAATGTTTCTAGATAAAATATACCATAAGGTAAACACAACTCGGCCATCATCGGAAACTCACGTGAACAATGCATACCAAGTATCATCAATTCCCTACACACAACATATCGATAAGCATAATCTAGATATAAAGTTGATGTACTCCTCATGCATCAGCTAAACCCTAGGAGCATGCATCCTACTCTGCCTTTAGTCATTTTCCTAATGTCGAGGTTACGTTCGGCATCTTCACACAAGTCTCCAATACCTGAACAAATAATGAATCATGCATGGACTCCATTATCTCAACAGATTTCTGAACACACATGGTTTCCATCGTTCACTTCCAAAACATAGAACTTGTATACTAGTTTTGAAGTAGTATCCGACAAGTAAAACACTTACTGATCTCGGACTCCCCAGAACCAATCAATGAATTCCCGGTGAATTCAATTTTGGTTCTTTTGGAAGTAACTGAAAGCTAGAGACATTTCGTACCAATACTCCTCCCCAGGGGTTCTTATTAGTATAAATCAACGAAGCATTTCGTATACTTCCTAAGTTAAGTTTGGCCGAGATCGGTAGCCGACTAGTCGACTATCGAGTCTTGAGCATTTTCGTATGGGAATCAAGGTTCATACACTTAACTTGTTTTTGACATTTCTACTTAACTATTCTTCGCCTAGGAGAATGCCAATAGGTTAGAGCTCTATCGCTCCATCCCTACCTAAACATCGATCTTGACTCTCACGAATAGAAAAGCTTACTCGTACGGCTTTTAGTGTAAAGTATAGTAATACTAATATTCCATAAACAATCAAATTGAGGTCATTGCATAGTTATTACTTATCATTCAAGTATAATCAAGTGACATAAATGAATTTCAATCCCTTTTTAATTAATTTATCTTTTACTAATTAAAAACTTTTCTTTAAAGACTTCTCTTATTAGATATATATAATCATATTTCGAACTTATAGAAATATCTTTAAAATACTTATTAATATGTTAAGACTCTTTAAAACTATTCAAAATATATGTTGATTATTTATATAGAATTTTATATAAGAATAAGGAATTTTGAAATAGAAAAACAAGTTTTATTTTAAAAGCATTTAAGTTTAAAAATTCATAATTAATTGTTAAAAATACATTTAAACTTAAACCAATTTTAAAAACTTTACTATAAGTTAGAAAAAAATCCTAAAAAGATTAGAGAAAAATATTAAATTTAAATATCATTTTAAACAATTTATAGTTCAAAAATAGAAAAGGTAGCATCTCTAGAAATGCTATTTAAAGTTTTGTTACCATTGTCAATATTATTTTGCTGCAACTTTGGGCCTAGATTTCAACACATAAACAAATGATTTTAATTCACTCTTTTTAAATTAGTTAGTATACTTAGGGTACTTAGAAACTATGGCGAAAACTCCCAAAGAATAACTTCCAATTATTTTATAGAATTTACCGAAAACATGGTATTTTACAAAACTACACTTATAGCGACTATTTTGCTATAACTTTTGCATTTCGTTTAACTAGCTATTGAATGAATTAGTCTTCAAAAATTTCCCAAAAATAATAATATATTATTTACTTCTTAAACATGAAAAGAAACCTCCAAGGAAGTTTGTAGGAAAATATCGTTATTTCGCTAAATAAGAAGTGCCGTTATAACGTCCTTTTTTACTTCTTCTATAGCTTTCCAAAAAATACTATTTACATTTCTAAACACTTTTAGAAGCGTAAATAATAACCAAACAAGTTATCATTAAGATATGTCCTTAAATCACCATTTTCACAAGTTATAGTCTAAGGGATTCAAAGTGCGTTTATAACGACTATCGCTTTACGGACAATTCCATTTTCAATTCAATATCCAATATTTAGTGTCATTCACATTTATACACAAATTTGGTTCCTTATCCAGTCCATATTACTACAAAACATTTTTCGACATACAAGCAAGTTAACATGTCCATTTTTAAGCATTCAAATGCACTTTTTTTTAAACTATACTTCTCAATGATTTAAAGGCAAATATTTTAGCAGTTTATATACTTTTTAAAGTATATAATCAATGGTTTAACTTTAATTATTTAATGTCTAATATTACTAACATATATCAAGCCATATCTTCATGTCAAAGTTAACACATATATTTTCACATATATGACATGTTATTGGATTTTGAGAATGAGTGAGATAGCTCAACTTTTTACTTAAATCAAATTCCACTATCTTCCTACCAACATTCAAATAGATCCCACTACACTTCCTCCCTACCACACAAGACTTGAAACAAGCAAAACAATAGAGAATGGAGGCTAGAAAAGTGGCTCGGCCAAGGAAAAATCTTTCCTTTAGCTCACGGGTTAGAAAGGTTTTAGGAGAATGGCTAAACTTCATTTGGTTTTGAGATGATGGGGTGTTGTTATTGGTATATTAAAATGATGGCATGAGTTTGAAGAAGTTTGAAAGTATTTGATTGAGTTGCTCTTTATTTAGAGAAGTAAGAGAAGAGAAGAGAGTGATATAAAGTGAATCCTTTCAAGTGAGTTTGTGAGAACGTAAGGAGGCTAAGGGTGCTTGTTTATGAGCTTTAGGAAGTGGGTGAATGATCTCTCTTACACCGAAATGGACCGCCAAAGAGTGATGGGCAAACATGCTCTTTTAATACCATACTTCCCTTAAATCACTCCTTTCAAATCTCCTTAAATCAAGGGTCCACTTGTCCTTCTTCTAGAAATCTTTTTGCTAATTAATTACCATTGGTTTTAAGTGTATTTAAGTACTTATTAATTTGTGCTAATGATTTATTACTTGTGCACAGTCATTCTAACAACTTATTTTGAACAAAGTATTGATTTTTCACAAAAATAATTTCGGTCATATTTTCAGTATTTTATCGAAGAACATATTTTTGTAAATTTATTTCATAAATTAGTTTTCTAACATTAGTTATTAATTAAAAAATGTTTATGAAGGTTATATAATTTAATGACCTATAAATTTTTAATAATTTTATTAACATAATTAACTGAATTTTTGAGAAATTTTAAATAATTGAATTTTGAAGTAAAAATTTGATATTTGGAATACGTCTATTTAAAGTAAATGGTAAATTTTCATCAGATAATATGGAAGTTTATTTTATTGTGTAATTTTATTTAAATTTAAATCAGTTAATATTTGATGGTAATTAAATATTTCTCAAACCTGAATATTTTTATAATAAATTTGTAAATCATCTTCTGAGTGAGAGTCATATTTCGTTTCGCAAAATTTGGATTGTTATTGCTCTGTTTATCTTACTTTTGGCTTTTCAGCGGCATTTTTGGTACCGAATATTGAGTTTTGATAGAATGGACGTATTGTTGATATTACCATTTTGATCATCTCGTCGTGCTGATCTCTGCGGTATATTCATTCATGTATTTCGGAGTTCGGGACATGACAAAATCGGTGAACCGATCAGTCCTACCGGTTTCGTATTCAAGCCTTTTGTTTCCTATCCCTTCATTGTCCATCCTATAATAATAAACAACCACTTTTTTTTTATGGTTTCCCTGAATTCAGCTCAACTTTGAATATTTCCATTCCCATGGTTTTATATATGATGGTACACTGCCTTTTCCTCTACTGTCTGTTCATAATTTGGAAGAAAAGAAAGATAATATATATATATATATATATATATATATATATATGAAACAACGTCTATTTTTATATGAAACGTTCCATCCATCCTTCATTTTCTTCTTGTCAAACTGTTCGTTCACTTGAGCGTGTTATCTTCTAGCTTTTCATTTCCTTCCCCCTTATCTCCTCTATTCATTTTTGCTAAAAAATATTATTAATAAGATACTATATAATAACCTCCTTCTCTCCTTTTTTCCATCTACCTGCAGCCTTACCCCATGCTCTACCCACCAGCTCAGCATTGCTTCCATCCTTTCCTGCACCCAGCCTCTCATGCGACCGTAGCAGCCTTCTCCCCTTTGTTCCCTTCTCTTGACTATCCATGCTCATGTTTTTCCATCCAACTACCCGAAGTTAGGCTCAAGCCATTCACTCACGTTCCACCTCCCATTACTTCACCTTCTCACTTCACGCAACTCCTCTGCCATTGCTGCCCAGCAACCTTAAGCACCGAATCACCCTAGCCCACTTACCCCAGCCACGCACCTCTTCCCTTCCCTTCGCCACATCTCAGTCGATCCCCATCCAACCACCTTCCTCCCTCGGCGTCCTCCCACAACATCAACTACCGAATGCACCCATCTTGTCCATGCTTACTTCCACCTCATCAAACTGTGTACATTATTTCCTTCTATTGAATTTTTTTATATAAGTATATATTTTTGTTTAATATGATTGTTTTACGAATAACTATTTATAGCCTGATACATATATCTCCTTATAAGTATAATTGTATATGAATGTTATGCATGTATATGTCAGTATACAGTTTTAGTTTTGATTTTTTTATAATACAGATATATTGATATATATATATATATATATATATATATATAGTTAGCAAATGTGAAAATTTGAAGTGTGTGTGTGTGTGTGTCTATATACTATGTTAGGTTTAAAGAAGTTATTTTTGTTAGTTATATCTATATGTTTGTGCCGAAAGTAAAATATATATTTTCTATTTAAATATTGTTTTAATGTGTCTGTATATGAGTTTATATATCTATATGTGTATGTATATTGATTTTTATTGTTTTATCTTAAATATATAGATCTGTTATATATAAAAGTGTATAGATTGAGATATATATGTGCGTGTGTGCGTTTTTGTTTATATTTGGATGCATGATTTTATAATAAAAAATAAAAATAAATAAAATAAAATAAAATTTTGACATGTAAGTATATATTAACTTACTTATTTGTTTATGTAAATATGAGTTCATACAGTGGCTTGCATATTAAAAGAAAGGCAAGGTCTGTATATATGTGTTTAATTTCATATCTTATGTTAGTTTATATATATATATATATGTATGTATGTATGTATGTATGTATATGTATACGTATATTAGTTACATAAGTCATATAATAGGTTGGTTATATATGTCAGTTTAAATATATATAGTGGTTATATATGGATGTTTATATATATATATATATATATATATATATATATATATATATATATATATATATTTCGAATGTTGTTTGGTTTGCAGTGAAAGAATTTAGTAATATTATATATGGTTACCGTTTGAATGTGTTTACAGTATATATATATATAAGAGTTATATGTAAGTATTTTGCATTTTTAATAAGTATATATAAGTATTTATTTCAAAATAATTATATATATATGTTTGATTTTAATATATGTGCTTTAATTTAAAACAATGATTTTTGAAATACATATATTTTTAAATTTAATATGTGTTTGGGAATTAGAATATGAATTTTATACATAAATAGTTATATATATATAAGTTCACTTATATAACTGATTTTCACCAATCCAGTTTTGATTTGATCTCATCAATTCCAAGCTATCAGCCTTGTTTGTCGAATTCGTGCCAATCTCGCTTTGCTTTGGAATTCGTGCTTATATTCGTAACTCGTTCCATTGTCGAATATCTCTAGCCTCGAAAGGTGAGTAATCACTCACGATTAACATTCTTATATTTATTACATTTGATTTCACTTGAAATGACAATTGAAATATGTTGTTGCTAGTTATTTAATTGTTATATATGATATGTTATTCATCCGTGACATCTGACACCATGATCTGTTATTTATATTATGATTTAATTTGTTACTAATGATGTATGCATGTTATTGATATGTTATATTATATTCATAACTGTTCTCACTCTGCAAGTTCGATGTTAGTATAGAATTCCCTATGAGTTGAAATGATACATACTCAAACGATCTTGTAGAATAGAAGAAAATCATTAGGGGTTGAAACGACAAATCTAAGTAATTTTCATTGAATTGAATTTGGGATTGCAGGTTGAAATGATATATACCCGTAGATATTTAAATTGTGGATTGAAATGATAAATATCTGTATCACTTCACCATAAGATAAAAAATTATATACAGACACCATTGGTCTATATATATATATATATTTTGACAATGATTTCCAAGGTTTTAAAAAGAAATATATGGTTTTAATGAATATTGATTTGTAGATATTTTACATATATGTTATTTTATAAAGGTTTAAAAATTTTATTTTAAAATTATATGTTTTGAAAATTTTAAAGTTTTAAGTTAGTTTTGAAATTATAAAATTTAATATTTTACTTATAATTTTATTATTTAAAAAAATATAAAATAATTTTTAATATAATATAAATTTAAAAATAACATTAATTGAATAAAGTTTGATTTAATTAGTTTATAATATGTTTTAAGTATTTGATTAAAATTATATTTTTAAAATAGATTTCTTTAATAATAATTTAGTTAATTAAGATTAGAAAATAATTTGAAATTGAGTTGAAATTGTATTTGTTTAAGAATTTTTCTTAAATTAAATTTATTTGAAATTGATTAAATTTGAGATTTTAAAGATACGACTTGAGAACTTGATTTTGAGTAAAAGTGATTGAATGAATATTTTCAAATTTAAATAAATCGAAACGGGATACTTAGTTTTATTTAAATTTGTAATTTGAAGTTTTATTTGAAATGCTATTGGATTAATTTAGTGAACATTTCAAAACTAAATAATAGTAAATTTGAATTTGAGATATAAAGGAAATTATCAAATTTAGTTTTGTAAATGTTTGTATATTTAAAGCTTTGAAACCTATTGAAACTGAAATGATTTAATTTGTAGTTCAAATTTGTATTTTAAATTGATATAAATTGAACATGGTTTATTGGACTTGAATTAAATTGAAATGGATGAACTGAGATTTGATTTAAATGGAATATTCAGAATTCGAGGTGATTTGAATAGATTTATGAAACTTGAGCAAAACTAGTTTATTAACATAAAGTATTTTGATATATAAAACTATTTTAATATAAAACTATTTTAATATACTAGTTATTTTAATTTATAAACTATTTAACTTATAACTATTTTAATATACTAATTATTTTATTATATAAACTATTTTATAAAATATACTATTATTAATATCTAAACTGTTTTAGAGAAAAGTGTTATGATTTCAAAGTATCATGTTTTCAAAGTGTTATGATTTCCAAAGTTTTATAAATTAAAGTTTTATAATTTCGAAAGTGTCATAACTTTGAAAGTACTATGATTTTAGAAATGAATAAAATTTTAAAAGTGAGTAATGATCTCGAATTGATATGGTTTTGAAATAGATATGATATTTTGAAATGACCACGGTGTTATAATAACATTTGGTTGTTAAAGAGACCGGGATCGGTTATTGTCATACTCTCTGCCAATACGAAATCCACTTTAACAACTGTGTAAGCGGGGGAGATTCTAGAATAAAGTAGGATGGTTGGCGACGATTCTATATAAGGTATATACGTGGACCTGACTCCCGTGAGTTAGCTTAAGGTGGCTAAAACAGGAGAAATTGACGGGCCAAGTGAGGTAGATGCTCCGATCGGAAACACTTCTTCGGTATCATTCTATTACTTTGTGATTGATTGGGTGCACCCTCGGATTTTTAGGAGTGTGGATCGAGTTGGGCGGTAGCTGAGGCTATTCGTTACCATAGTCCGAAAGTGTAATTGGTATATCTACCCTAGCATTGCCTAGTTGTGCCATGTCACCTACCATATTGATCCCACTATGAGTTTATTTTGTACCACACCTATGGAGTGCCCTCTGACAACCTCTAGTTTACCAAGGAGATTATGGTACTATATAGACTATGGGAATATATAAAATGTGTTAAGGGGGATATGGGTAACGCATTGACGCTATTTTAATACTTTTACTTTACTATAGACATACTATAATAGCATATTGTACTACATAGTAGATAGTTCCACAGATCCCTAGAGGATGGGTATCCCAAACATCCTTTGAGTTACTTGTATTTCAGTTGATATTTCACTTTCTTGGATTTATTAGTATAATAATGTTAATCCCGACTCGATTGTTTTGTGTTTTGCTTTATGCTCGGGTCAGACTGAGTGTCACAGCATTTGAGACTCACCTTTCGAGTTGGACCTTCGCTTGGAGATCCATCTATATCTATTCAGCTTTCAGTTATTCAGTTAACTCCAGTGATATATTTAGATTTTGTTATTTGACTATTGTATTGAGACTTCTATGTATTCGAGACTTATGTTGTATCTTGTTTTAACTCTGTTATATATATACTAGCTTCATTAACTACTACTCATTTTTTTCGCTGCTTATTGTTATTACTCTATGTCTGTGATTCTGTGATTGATTTTATTTACTATATATGCTGAGTTTTTCCAAATATAAATTAACAATATGATATATTCAAGTCCGATATGTATGGATGCGAATGGCACGAAATACCGAGTTATTACATATAATGATATTTTTGATATTTAAACAATTTCCAAAAGTCGAGATATACGAAGATGAAGTGTTCGAATTTTCGGGTCATTACAAATCGTCTTCTTTGGACAGTGATAGTGACACGAAATAAGCAAATGTTTGTTTCATGGCTACTACTGAGGTAAATCCCAAACTTTTTTATAACGATATTTTAGAAATTAGTCTTAAATTAGAAGACTAATTTAGAGATCTAAAGAAATTATATAAAGAGAATATAGGTAAGTTAAGTAAAGCTGAACTGGAAATTGGCTTATTAAAAGACGAGAAAGTTATTCAAGCGGAGGAACTAGAAATTTCACAAAAATCTTATGAAAGCTTATCTTTTCAAAATTCTACTCTAACTGATGAACTTAAGGCTAGCAAAACTGTGAACAATATGCTTAGCAAAGAGGATTTTGAAATAAAATCTAGTCTAAACTTAGCCAGAGATTAAAAAAATTAAACAAAAGAAATTTAATGAAGGAATTTATATTTACTAATGATGCTTAGAAATTACTAACGATGCTTAGAAATTTAATGAAGGAAGGTAGGGTTTAGAAGATTCAATTAAAATTTCAAAACCATTTGGTAACAGAAATGGATTTGGTTCCAAAGTTAAACAAAGTAACAAGAACTATAATACTTTGTATGTTAAGTTCAAGAAGTTCAAAGAAAATGTTAAAAGGTAATTCGAATTCAAAAATTATGAAAATTTAGATTCCAAAAACTATAAATAAATTGATTAGCCAAATATATATATGACTATCTTGTAAATGTCGTTAATAATAGTAATTATATTTCTAAATGCCCCCAAACTGTAACATCCTCCATTTGAGGCCCAAAAACAAGCAATACCGATGCTATAGTCATCAAAAGTATTATATTCCGAAGATAAAATGCGGTAATGCTAATCATATCAATAACATCAGAAGCACACGAATATGAAAATTTTAAAACACATTTCAATAAAAAAAACTCTCACATTTCATTTCATAATTAAAACTTCATATTCGTTACATAATCCCACTTGATCTCACGTTCAGAAAAAATATAAAAATCATAAAATACTTTAAGAGCGGCATGTGAAGATGCCTTCTTAGTAGATCAGAGTCCAATACTTGACAATTATACTTCTGTCATCACATCCATTCAGATAAGAAACAACACAACGGAAAATTAAAGCTCCTAATAATAGCTAGCTTGTCTCCCATACGTCTTCGGAAGTTTATTCGTCTAATCTGGAAAGCCATACTCTCAACCTACTCAAATGAGTGCCTGAGAGTTTAGGGGGAAAAACAAAAAATTTGGATAAACAAAAAGTTTGGTGTGAATAATAATATTCCATCTCGAACCAAATATACATCTAGTGAGATTACGCCATTGAGCGGAATGGGTTTTCCCCTCCTTAGTATCTTTTCAAAATATGTCAACTATAAATCTTGCACCTGTAAAACACAATGGTTAGAATAATCATGACATGATCATATGTATGTATGCAACATGGGTAAGTCTGACTACTCTGTCCCCCGAGGATATGCACACCTAAGATTTACTATTCCTCAAAATTTGGCTGTATGTCTCAACTTATATGGACTATCTGTCTCAACTCAAATAGATTATCTGTCTCTGCTCCAATGCACAATCTGTCTCAGCTCAAATGAACTTTCTGTCTCAAATCATAGTTTTCATGGGACCTTAAGAACCTATTAGTTTTCACTAATAACGTCTCTCCAATCATAGTTTTCATGGGATCACTATGAATCTATTAATTGCTATTAATAATATACCTTCAATCATAGTTTTCGTGGGATCACTATGAATCTATTAATTCCTCTAATAACATGTCAGAAATCATAGTTTTCGTGGGATCACGATGAACCTATTAGTTGCCACTAATAACATCTTTCAAATCATAGTTTTTATAGGATCACTATAAACCTATTAGTTCTTCTAATAACATATTCTTTCAATTAGTTATGGGAAGCCTAACATATTAGAACTATCTGATCTCCTGTATGCAATTCTACTGACATAGAAGTTAAGTCTGACCATACTCACTAATGGGACCACCTAACTGGTAACTCTGCACCCAAAATCCCAAAATGCAATGTTTGTTCATAATAATGTAAGCATGAAAATGATAAATATGCAAATTAACTGATCAAATAATAACAAGAACTTACAACATCATTCATCAAATTATGTTCAATCAACAAACTTTGCCATCACAAAATTACTTAACCTTAAGTAATAATTTCCTTTGGAAAATTCATAATATCAATTTATTTCCTTGAAAATATTTCTCTATCAATGATCAATGCTTTAAAATTATTCTTTAAAACAAGGGAAATATAGCCCATTACTTAGCCAAAACCTTATGCTAAACTACAATCCTTTTCGAAATAGCTTTCTTTATTTACGAAATCAAAAGGAGGTTGTCTAACCTCTAAAACATTTGGCTATCAAGCCTTTAAAGAAAACTATTTAATTTAATAACCTATGGCATCAATAGTCAAAGTCGAATATCTACCTCTTATCAAAGCTCCAATATTGTATTCTAATTTATAAAACATAAGTTGTAAGGGTGATATCATGATCGTTGTATTACAAAACTTATAGGTTATTAAACCAATAAAACCCTGGTTTGCATAATATATATAGCTTATGTCGGATCTTGTTGTTTTTGGCATTATTGCCTCAAAAATAGTTGACATCGAAAATAGGGGCTTGTGGCATCATTGCCTTACAATTATAGCTATCGAAATTGAAACACATGGCATCGTTGCTGCTATAAATAGATATTGTAAACTATAACTTACAGCATCCACGACGCCTACCATGAACGAAGAAATTAATGGATAACAGGATGTTGAGGTTTAAAGCCAATATAGGAGTTGACGGTTTGATGTCAAACCTCAAAACACTTAAAATCTAAATGCCATTCTTTATATAAAAGGGATGTCGCAATAATGTTTAGTTGAGTAACGTCGAAATCCTTTACATCTATATGAACAGATTCATTTCATACCCACCTAAGTAGATATCATATGCATCCTTTTATGTCGATGTCAAAGATTATGGTTGCGACATGTTTGGGCAAATGACATGGTAATTTCATAATTAAACCAAAAACTATTTTATTTCCACATAAAACATTTCTTTTCACCTACTACCGTCCCTTGTCAATTTTCTATTGGATAATAATATACTTAACCAATTTATTTTTAGAAAAACTGCTGCAAAGTTGGTTTACCTTTTCCAAAATAATTTGCTTACCATTCAAATTAGATTATTATTTTAATATAATTTATTAGCCTTTCTAGCTCAATAAAATCATAGAAAATAATAACCACTTTGAAAAATCCTCAAAAAACAAATTTACCATATTCTTTCTCATATAAAAATTTTAGAGCTAAAATAATTATTTAACTATTTTTAATAATTAAGACCCAAAATAAACCATTTTTCCTCCTTAGGAAATTCGTAACATATTCTTGTAAGCTTAGAAAATTATGAAATTGAAAGCCTATCTTCAAAATCATGTTTTACTCAACATATCAAAATTTTAAATTATTAAAGATCATAAATTTATGTTTTACCATTAAAACCTACTTAATAAATTCCATAAAAATTCCAATAATCACCATGTAATCCCATAATGATATAACCAATCCATACATGACATATTAATATAATCGATTCGGCAATATGTCATAGATCCAAAAATACATAAAAACTTAAGATACATATTATTATTTAACTTAAATTGGATAAAGAGATTGAGATTTATGATTGTTTGATTTTCCTAAGCTTTTCCTTTGAACTTCTTTAGATTTTCCCCTTTTTCTTCGCTTATTAATGGTCGACCTTGCTTGTGTATATGTTTTGATTATTTTGTGAGTGTAAAATGAGAATGAACGAGGGAGGGCTTAAGGGAAGAAATAAGGTTCTATTCTTATTTTAATCCTCTCATTTATTCCCTTCCATGTTAAGCTTTAAAACAATCTTATTATTTAATTAGTTAAGGCATGAACTATATTAAATTTATAAATCTCATTTTTCTCATAACACCATATATTATTATATTTAATTTATCTAATTAAATCTCCTAAATAATGTTATACAAAAATTTGGGGTGTTGCAGACTCTCTCCTTACTGAATTTCGTCCTCAAAATTACGATAAGGATAATAACAAGCACATCAATCTTGCAAACATCTGTAACAGACACTTAACAATAATACTAGCCTATCTGACTAGTCAAAATTCTATATATAACTAATATAGAACATACCATCAAAGTAATGCAGGATAATTCTATTTAATCATGTCTTCCGTCTTCCAAATATAGTCTCTCTCGTCGTCACTTCCCTTGACTTTCAATAACTTGACTATCTTGTTCCTTAACTTCTTCTCATTTCTTGCTATAACTCGAACTGGTTGAATAACAAAAGTCATATCTAGTTCCATTGCTAAAGCTTCCAATGCAGTAGGAGTAATAGCAGTCTCTGGATCATGCATGTACTTTCTAAGATGAGAAACATAAAAAATAGTATGGACTCCTATTGGACTATTCGGTAACTCCGTTAGATAAGCGAGTTTCCCGATCCTTTATACGATTGGAAATGGATCTACATATCTTGGTGTCAATTTTCTATCTTTTCAAACTGTACCACACCCTTCATCGGTAATACTTTAAAAAAAAATGATCTCCAACCGAGAACTCCAAATCCTTATACCTCTTATCTACATAACTCTTCTTCCTAGATTGAGCTTCCTTCGTTCATGCTCGAATCAACTCAATCTTTTCCGTGGCTTCTCTCACCATATCTGGACCAAGAACTAATCCGTCTTTGGTCTCCAACCAACATGCTGGTGGTTTGCACGACCTTCCACACAAATTTTCGAAAGGCTTCATTCCTATATTAGTCTGATAACTGTTATTATAAGAAACTCAAATAAGTGCAAATGGTCCTCCCATGAACTTCCAAAATCTAGTATACAAACCCTCAACAAATCTTAAAGTACCTTATTGACTCTCTCGATCTATCCATCCGTCTGTGGGTGGTAAGCGGTATTCATTTTTAGCTTGGCACCCAACACTTCTTGCAGACTCTTCCAGAATTCCCTAGAGAACAAGGTATCACTGTTGCTAACTATGCTATAAGGAATCCCATATAGTCTAACAATATTCTTCATAAACAACTTTGCCAAAGTAGGTTCTGTTCTCGTTGACTTAATAGGAATAAAATGTGCACTATTGATTAATCTATCTACCATGACCTAAATACTTTCATTTCCCCTATTCAACCTTGGCAACCCATCGATAAAATCCAATGATATAGAATCTCATTTCTAAAGTGGCACTTCTAAAGGTTAAATAAATCCACTTGGCTTCTGATGCTTGACTTTTATTTACTGGCAATTTAAACATTGCTTTACCCATAAGCCTATATCTTTTTTCACCCCTTCCTAGAAGAAACTTCTCCTTATATTCTGATACATCTTAGTACCTCTAGGATGAATAGTAAACTTCGATCGATGACACTCCCTGAAAAATTCCTTCCTTAGGTCACAAAGATCTAGAACACATAACCATCCCATCTTCCTCAACTATCCATTCTAGTCAAGAATTAAACCTTTTAAACCATCTATCCGAGTTCCCTCTTTAAGCTTTCTAATCGGATCAGGTATTGGGTCATCTCTCTTCTTATAAGAAATTCTTTCGATCGTTACCGGTCGAACTTCCAAACACAGCAATATTTCGGTATTCCGACTAGAACTAGCTGTTAATCTTAACTGTACACCATAGGCAGTCAATGCCTCTGAGCCTTTCCATTTTGCGAACATAGCTAACATAACATTATGATGTTTCCTGCTAAGTGCATCTACAACTTTATTTCCTTTCCCTGGTGTATTCTCAATACCAAAATCATAAGCTACAAAAAACTTTAGCCACCTTTTATGTCTTATATTCAACTCCTCATGAGAGAATAAATACTTACTATACTCATGATCCATAAAGAACTCAAATTGCACTTCTAAAAAATAGTGTCCCTACACTTTCAAAGCAAAGGTCACCGCTGCCGATTCTAAATCATGAGTTGGATATCTAACTTCAAGGGGTCGAAGCTGTCGAGAATTGTAGACAACCACTTTACTTCTTTGCGTTAACATAGCTCCTAACCCCACTCCATATGCATTAATGTACACCACTAAATCTCTATTCCCATCTGGAACAACTAACACGGATGCATCGGTCAATAAATGTTTTAGCTTTAAAATGCCTCTTCATATTTATCGGTACATACATGCTTTATAACCTTTCTAGTTAGTTTAGTCATAGTTGCTGCTATAAGAGAGAAACCTTGATGAATCTCTGATAATCGCCAGCTAACCCTAGAAAGCTCCTTATCTTGGTCATAGTCTCGGGTCTGTTCCGACTATTAATAGCCTTAATCTTAGCTGGATCTACCGATAAACTTCGACATAACCATAAAACGTCACTTCTCTTTTCCAAAAGTGACATTTTAAAAACTTCGCCTTTAGTCGATGCTATCTCAATGTTTCTAGCACTATTCTAAGATGAATTTCATGGTCTTGTTCATTCTTAGAATATATCGAAAGTTCATCTATAAACACAAGTACGAATCTATCCAAATGCTTTCGAAAGATCTGGTTCATCAAATCCACAAAGAAAGCAGACGCGTTGGTCAGTCCAAAGGGCATGACTGACCATTCGTATGAACCATATCTTATTCGAAACACCGTTAATGGATTACTATCCATTGTCATCCTCAACTAATGGAACCTTATAGCTAAATCCAACTGGGAAAGCACTTTGGCTCCACTAAACTGATCAAAGAAATCATCTATTCTCGGTAAGGGATGCCAATTCTTTGTCATCTTCTTATTCAACTTATGATAATTAATACACATCCCCAACAATCCATCCAGTTTCTTTATGAACACCATGGGCGCTCCCTAAGATGAGTTGCTTGATCTAATGAAATTCTTTCATTCTAAGTCCACCAACTGCACCTTTAACTCTTTCATCTTAGTTGGTGTCATTCTTCTAAGAAGTCTACTTATGGGTTTAGCTCTAGGTACAAGATCTATTTGAAACTCAATAGCTCATCTTGGCTGTAATCCTATAACTGGCTCGAAAACATCTGCAAACTCTCTTACAACAAAATCCCGATTCACTTTGTCCTCCACTTCCATTGCACCTACTAAAGCATGAACATCGAAATTCGTATTCTCTGCTGAATATATAATTCGATCACTGCTATTAGGGTGTCTGAATGATATCTTCCTATACTAGAAAAATATTACTTAACTAATGCACACCCATAATGATCCCAAAGCCCATTAAATCAAATACATACAGATTGCAGGTAAAATCATGACCTAACAACTCAAATTCTAAATGGTCACATCTCATCCTAGGAGTTGCATTACCTCCTATTGTATTAGCAACCCTTAAATGAGTAGGTATGATGGACCTAGACTTAACCTGTCTACCAATAATGCGAGATAAAAGAATGTGATGTGTCTGTATCAAATGATACTTTAACTGGTATGCCACGGATCAAAAGCATACCTCACAACACAAACTTTCCTTTCTCCTCCGTAGTTGGTCTAGAAGCTATCGACTCCAAAGCAAGCACTTTCCTTTTATCAGCCATGGCCTGTTCTAGAACCTGATTCTTGTAATGCCCCACTAATCGTAGTTGAAACACTTCACATTTTTCTTTTCCACAACCTCCTTTCCCTTTCCAAATTGACAATCATGAGCAAAGTTCCCTTTATTGTCACATTTGAAGAAAACAAGATTAGCTTTCCCTATCTTGGCAACTCCACCTTTCTGAGCTTCCTTCTTCTTAAAGAACTTCCTCTTCTTACCCTAAGAACTTTGGGTCTCCACTGACTTCTCCTTCCTAAAATTTGATAACATCTCCTCATTCCTTATCGCCATCTCTACCAATACATTATTCGGACCTTGAAGATGTGGCATTGTTGCACTAGCAATTTTCGTCTTAAAACCTCGGATGAAATTTTCATTCCTCTTGATCATTATATATATGGTAACATATTCATACCTAGATAGCTCATCAAACCTAGTCGCATACTCCAGCATAGACGTTTCTTCTTGCTCAAAATCAGTGAACTTTCTAAGCAATGTTGACTTTGTTACTTTAGATAAGAACCTCTCCTTAAACCTCCTTCTAAACTCAGCCCAAGTCAATTCTTCCTTGGGTATTCCTACGGTCACACCGTTCCACCAATATAATGCAGCTCCATGAGATTGCCTAAATGCCAACCCCCTTCTGCTTACCATTCAATCCTAAGTCAGCAAAGATTCTCTCGCAGTGCAATAGCCAATTTTCAAATTTAATAGCATCTTCATAGAAAAAGCTTCCCTCCAAGACCTATATAATCACGGTTCAGCTTGGCATAGTTATTGCCAACTGGCACCACGTGTTTAGCTCCTCCCACATTAGCAACATTCCTTCCAGCAAAATCAGCAGTTGCTCCAGCTTGCATTATGCTGACAAAGAACTAATACATAGTCCCTGTATCTACTAGTGGGGTTCCAGCACTCATGTTAGCATTTGCATTTGGATTAGAATTTTCTTGTCGACCCGAATTCCTTCTACTACTAGACCAAGCATTTCGATTAGTTGTGGTACTTCCTTCACCTAAATTCACTATTCCATTTTCTACTTCCATATCTTACTTTCTTGTAATCTGTATACGATTCTTAATAAGATTCAAAAGAACAGTCTAAGAGGGAGGGAAGAATACATACTTATATATAGCAAATACAAGAACATTACTATAGCATTGTCCCATATCCCAATCTTATTCTCTAATTTATTTAGATTATGTTTTCAAAATAATTTAATCTTTTAAATTTTTGCATAAACCTATGCTTTGATACCAAGTTGTAGAATCTTCCATTTTAAGGTTCGAAATAAGCACTACTGATGTTGTAGTCATAAATAGTACTATTCTTCAATGAAAAATGCGGTAATGTTAATCATATTAATAATATCAGAATCATACGAATATGAAATTTTTCAAACACATTTCAATAACAAATTTCACATTTCACTTCATAAATAAAACGTCATATTGATTACATATCCCACTCAATCTTACGTTTAGAGAAAATATAGGAATTAAAAAAATACTCCGAGAACAACATATAAAGATGCCCCTTTGGTGGATCCGAGTCTAACACTTGACAGTTATAACTTCTATCATTACATCCATTCAGATCAGAAACACTACAGTGGAAAATAAAAGCTCCTAATAACAACAATCTTGCCTCCTACACGTCTTTGGAAGCTTACTTGTCTAACTTGGAAATCCCTACTCTCGACCTACTCAAATAAGTACCCGAGAGTTTAGGGAGAGAAAAAAAACTTCATGTCAGACAAAAATTCTGTGTAAATAATAATATTCCATCTTGAACCAAATAAATATCTAGTGAGACCACACTGCTGAGTGGAATGGGCTTTCCCTCATTATTATCTTATCAAAATATGTCAACCATAAATTTTGCACATGCAATCATGATGGATAGAGTAATAATGACATGATCATATGCATGTACGCAACATGAGTAAATCTGACTATTCTGCCCCATAGGGATGTGCATACCAAAGGTTTACCCTTCCCCAATATAGACTGTCTGTCTTAACTCATATGGACTATCTGTCTCAACTTAAGTGTGCTATCTATCTCATCTCAAATTGACTATTTTCCTCAACTCAAATGGATTATCCGTCTCAAATCATAGTTTCTATGGGATCACTATGAAACTACTATTTTTCACTATAACATCTCTTCAATCGTAATTTTTCACAGGACCACTATGAATCTATTAGTTGTTTGCTAATAACATACCTTGAATTATAGTTTTCATAGAATCAGTATGAACCTATTAGTTCCTCTGATAACACATCTCAAATCATCGTTTTCATGGGATCACTATGAACCTATTAGTTGTCACTAATAACATCCTTTAAATCATAGTATTCATGGGATCACTATGAATCTTTTTGTTCCTTTAATAACATAGCATTTCGGTCAGTTCTGGGTATCCTAACAGATTAGATCTATCTGATCTTCTGGATGCAATTCTACTAACACATGAGTTAAGTCTGACCATACTCGCTACTGGGACTACCTAACTAGTAACTCTACCCTAGGGCTGTCAATGGATATTCAAAAAACTCTAAAATCCATCCGCATCCGCATTTGAAAAGCGGATAAATATCCGATATCCGAAAAAAGGATGTAGGTGTGGATATAAGGACATCCACATCAGAAAATTATCTGTTCGGTATTTTTCAAGATTGTAGTTTAAATTATATGTATTTTAGCATAGTGAAAGATGTTTATTTATGGTTTTATTAAGTTAGTAGTTTATATTATATGCATTAAATGCATATTAACCGTTCAAAACTATTTATCATGATTATATTTATTTATTTTTGATATTTTAATAATCAACGGGATTGAAAAAAGTTTATGTTAAACTAAAATTTTACATTTATATTTCTTGATTTATTGGTTGTAAGCAGATAGAATAATTATCTGATATCCATCCCTATCTGCAGATGTGGATATCCAATATCCAAAAATGATTTCTAATGCAGATGTAGATATGGCACTATCCGAATACAAAAGTATCCGTTGATAGACCTGCTCTACCCCCAAATCCTAAAATGCAATGTTGGGTCATAATATTGTGAGCATGACAATTAGAAATATGAAAATTAACTGATCAAATAACAACAAGAATATATAACATCATTCATCAAAATATTTACAGTCAACAAACATTGGCATCACAAAATTACTTAACCTTAAGTAATAGTTTCCTTTGGCAAATTCATATAAAACTTGGGCTAAATACTAATTTATTTCCTTGAAAATATTTATCTTTATCAATGATTAATCCTTTAAATTATTCTTTAAGATAAGGAAAACATGGCCCATTACTTAGCCAAAAACTTATGCCAAACTACAATCCTTTTAGAAATAGCTTTCTTTATTCACGAAATCAAAAGGAGGTTGTCGATCCCCTAAAACATATGGCTATCAAGCCTTTAAAGAAAACTAATTAATTTAATAACCTAGGACATCAATATGGGTGAAATGGGTTATTGTGCCTCTTGATATCGATGCTCCAACAAAGTATTCTAATTTATAAAACATAAGGCCGATATCATAATTATCGTATTACAAAGCTATATATGTTGTTAAACTTATAAAACCTTAGTTTGCACAATATATATATAGCTTACGTCGAACTTAGTTGTTTTTTGCATCACTGCCTCAAAAATAGTTAATGATGAAAATAGAGACTTGCGGCATTATTGCCTCACAACTATAGTTATCGAATTTGAAATACACGGCATCATCGTCGCTATAAAACAGATATCGTACACTATAACTTATGGTATCCATGTTGCCGATCATGGACGTCGAAATCAATAGGTGACAAGGGATATTGAGTTTCAAAACTAATAAAGAATGTCAACAGTTTGATGACGAACCACAAAAAACACTTAAAATCTAAATGTCATTCTTTATATAAGAAGGATGTCGCATTCATGTTTTGTTAAGTAACGTGACCATTGATGTCGAAAGTAATGTCAAAATCCTTTACATCTATATGAATAGATTCATTTCATACCTCCCTACGTGGATATCATATGCATCCGTATGTCAATGTCAAAGATTATGGCTGTGACATGGCTGGGCAAATGACATGACAATTACGTAATTAAACCAAAATCTGCTTTTATTTCCACGTAAAACCATTTCTTTTCACCTACTTTTTCCCTTATCAATTTTCTATTGGTTAATAATATACTTCACCAATTTCTTTTCAGAAAAACTCCTACAAAGTTAGTTTATCTTCTCCAAAATAATTTGCAAACCATTCAAAATAGATTATTATTTAATATAATTGTTAGCCCTTCTAGCTTAATAAAATCATAGTAACTCATAATCACTTAAGAAAAATCCCCAAAAGTCGCAAATATCAAAATTACCATATTCTTTCTCATATAAAAATTTTGAGGCTAAAATAACTATTTAATTATTTTTAATAATTGAAACCCAAAATAAACCCTTTTTCTTGCTTAGTAAATTCATAAAATATTCTTGTAAGCTTAGAAACTATGAAACTGAAATCCCATATCCAAAATAATATTTTACTCAACATACCAAAATTTTGAATTAATAGCAGATCATAAACTTAGGTTTTACCCTTAAAATCTACTAAATAAATTCCAATAATCATCATTTGATCCTATACTTATACAATCAATCCATATATGACATATTCACATATTCAATTCAGAAATAGGACATAGATCCAAAAATACACGTAAAATCTTGAAATGAATATTATTATTTACCTTAGATTGGATAAAGAGATTGAGATTTGTGATTTTTTGATTTTCTTAAGCTTTTCCTTTGAATTTCTGTAGATTTCCCCCTTTTTCTTCTCTTGTTAATGGCCGACCTTGCTTGTGTATATATTTTGATTGTTTTGTGGGTGTAAAATGAGAACGAATAAGAGAGGAAGGGATTAAGGGAAGAAATAAGGTTCTATTCCTAACTGGCCCCTCTCATTTATTCCCTTTTATGTTTAAGTTTTAAAACTATCTTATTATTTAATTAGTTACAGCACAACCTAGATTAAATTAATAAATCTTATTCTTCTTATCACTCCACACATTATTCTATTTAATTTGTCTAATTAAATTTCTTGAATAATGTTTCCCAAAATATAGGGGTGTTACAAAACCCACTTGGGTATGGCTACCTTCTATTAACACATAGAACCCTCACTTAGGAAGTGGGTACCAATGAAACTCCTACCCTTTTTTTGCAAGTATCCACAAAAACCAAATAGTCCACATGTTTACTATATCCCTATATTATACCTTGTTGGAATTTCATAGAGATATTAACATTTAAATAAATCATTTTCATAATGGTACCACTAATGTGATTCTAATATTTTTACGTATAATGCAATTTTTATGTAATTTTTTAATAAGCAAACAAAGCTTTATATAAATTTTTATATAAATAGATAGATTTGAACGTACTTTTCAAACTTATGTAATACAATGCACATATATTTTTAAAATAAGAATACGTAAGAAAATAAAATATTCAAAGTATATAAGTTATAAAATATAACAATGGGTTCAAAAATAGCAAACAAAAATATTCAAAATTTGTTTTTCCATTCATTCAGTCGACTAATGATGATTCTCAATCGATTAAAACCCTATGCCATCTATAAAAATATATACCCAGTCGACTACCAGTTATTATTATAAATGACTATACCTAATCTTTGGAACTAAAATACCCATTTTAGTCAATTGAAATGAATGCTCAGTCGATTGGACTAGGGTAGTTAAGATGACTAATCCTATATTTTTTTAATTGACTAAAATTAGCATCTTCCTCAATAAATCACTCTGTATAGATTCAGTCGACTGATTGGTTTAACCAGTCGACTGGGTTGGTAGTTTCTTTTTTAAAACAAAAAGAAAAGTCGTGCCTATTACTCCTAAACTTATATTTTAAACAAGGTGGTCTTGTAATATTCTTATGTACTTTGGTGTGAATTCATGCTTGTGTTATGGATTGTTATTATGTTCTACTAGTTCGTCAGGTATATGTTTGTGAATTTGCGTATGAGCTTTGCAGTAACTTCCAATAAATGTTTGAATTTCATCTCCTATGATATATCTTTGTATACTATAATTTCCGTTGTATACTCCCCTTTCTTATTGATGCCAAAAGGGGAGAAAATATTGACAAGGGGAGCATGTATCAAGGGGGAGAGATACATACACTTTTGATCAATAATTCATCTAGTTTTCATCATCAAAAAGGGGGGATATATAATATTGAAAATGGGAGCATGCATTAAGGACGGAGAGATACATATGCTTTTAATCAATAATTTATATAGTTGTCATCATAAAAAAGAGGAAGATTGTTAGAAATGTGGTTTTATGTTTTAACGATGACAACTATATCTTTGTGTATACCTAGTATATAATATTATGCAGGAAGAAGGAGCTCTTGAATCAGAGCTTTTGAATCGAAGAATCAAGGAAAGAGCAGTGAAGATCATCTACATATCAAAAGCTATTAAAATATGGTTTATCAAGTCAAATATATGTATTTGGTCTTAGATATACTTGTAAAATCTCCTTGGAATTCATATGCACACACATACACCTGTATACAAATGCTTTTAATTATTAAAGAGTTTTAACAAGTTTTGAGAAGAAAATTTTATTAATACCAATTTTCACACTGTTTAGTCGATTGAATATTATTCTAAGTCAACTGGGACAAGGCTGCCGCTGGAATTAGACAGGAAAGCAGGCTGCTACAGAAGAAGCAGAGCTAGATAGAGTAAAAAGTGATGAAGAGATATGCTACTGAAAATAGGTTGCTGTTTATAAGAGAATAAGATTACATACCAAATGGATAGACATATAGTGTTACAACTGTTATGAAACAAATCTCAGCATTCGATCATATCTCAAAGGATCACATTCTCAGGCTTATTTACAAAAGGAATGCAATGGATACAGGCCATCACTCACAAGCCCAATTGCCGTATAAACATTGTATATAAATATCAAGCAATGTACAATGTAATATTTTATCTTCTCTCTATATCAAACAGTTCAAGAAAATCAATAAAGAAATTTTTTCATTTTAGCACTGCATCTCAAAATCTTTCATGGTATCAGAGCAGAAAATCGCTTAACAGCGTCGTGTCGTGCCATCCTCTCATTGGAGTCTATCTCATCATCTGAGAATAGGTTGCACAACTGAATCTCATCAGATTGAAGAATCATCACCTGAGATTCAATTATTCATCACTTGATCTTATCACTTGAATACTGTGCCTTGCCAAGTCAGGAGGTGTCAAATCATCATTCACCACCCAACTGGCTGCATCAGCAATCATTAAAGAAGTTCATCAATTGTAAAATTACTTGATTTGCGTCAAACAGAAAGGTGAATCAGAGAAATTCATCATTTTCACCAGTTTTATCCCTCTTATCCTTGTTCTTGATTCTTGATTCAATTTGTTCATCATGGGTGATGAAGATGCTGCTGCATCATCAACTTCTGTACTAAGAACCACTCCAAGAACTGCTCAGACTCAATCCAATGTCACTCAAGATCTCATGAACTCTGTTATCAAGCCACAAAGTCAAGCTTTCACCATTCAACTGGAAGAATCAAATTACTTGTTGTGGAAGTTTCAAATGGAAACTTCAATCAGAGGATATGGAATCGAAGATTATGTTCTTGGAACCATAAGCGTACCACCCAAGTTCACTGTAGATCAAGATGGGAAACTCATAAGTAATAAAGATTATATTACACATCAGAGACAAGATAGTCTGATTAGTTCATGGCTGTTATCATCTATCAGTGCAAGCCTGTTACCACAACTTGTTGGATGCAAAACAACATATGAGATATGGCACACTATTGAACAGGTGTTTAGTTCTCAATCTACTGCAAGAATCATTTAATACAAAGGGCAATTGTATCATTTAGAGAAAGACAATCTAAACATGAGGGAGTATCTATCAAAGGCCAAAACAATATGTGATCAACTTGCTTCTGCTGGACACAAAGTCTCTGACATAGAGCAAGTTCTATCAGTATTAAATGGTCTTGATGAAGAATATGAGTCAGTGGTGGCAGTAATATCTTCAAATGAAGTATTACCATCATTACAATATGTACACTCAATACTTCTTTCTCATGAGGGTAGATTAGAGCAAAAGAAGTCAAACAATTCACAATATTCCATCAACTACATTGCTACCAGCAGAAACAGAAATCAAGAAGGTAACAATGGAGCCAGAAATCAACATAACAGCAATCAAAGGGGTGGTCAATCAAATAGGACCAGAGGCAGAAGAGGCAGGCAGAGTTATAATAACAGGCCAAGATGCCAAATATGTGAAAAATATGGACACATAGCAAACAGATGTTACTTTAGATTTGATGCTAATTTCATTCCATCTCAACAAAGCAGTAACAATTCAAAAGCCTCAAATCCTAGTGCAAACTTCGTAAATGATCAAACAGAAGTCAAAACAGAAAAAGGAAATGAGGATAGAGCAAAGATTGAAGACATGCATGATGACAGCTGGTATCCTGACTCAGGAGCTACCAATCATGTAACCAACAGCTTGAGCAATTTAAATCTAGGCAACAGGGAATACAAAGGTACACAATTACTATACTTAGGAAATGGTAAACCAATTCACATCTCTGACATTGGTAATGCAAGCTTAAGAGGTATAAGACAACTTTATCTAAATAATTGTTGAGAGTCCCACTTATTAAAAAGAATTTAATGAGTGTGTCACAGTTTGCAAAAGACAATAATGTTTACTTTGAGTTCTACCCAAATCATTGTTTTGTAAAAGACATACTAACAAGGGAAACTCTCTTGCAGGATAAAGAATATAAGGGATTGTACAAATTTGATGTTGCAAATTCAAGACATGATGATCATAAGGAAAATTGGTGCCATATTTCTGAGTCGAAAACAGATGATGGTAGTAAAAGTTTAGATACTTGGCACTGTAAACTGGGTCACTCCAATATAAAAGTTTTAAAGCATGTTGTAAATAATTGCAGTGACATTTCTGTCAATAAAATTCCAACTTCTTATAATTGTACATTCTGTCAAATGGGTAAAAGTCATAAGCTTGCATTTCCAAATTCAAAGACTGTTTATCATCAACCATTAGAACTAATTGCTACTGATTTATGGGGACCTTCCCCAATATGTAGTGATTATGATTATAAATACTATATTTCATTTATTGATGCATACACTAGACATGTATGGATATATTTTTTAAAGGCAAAGTCTGAAACTAAAAATGCAGTAATACAGTTTGTAGCCAGTGCAAAAAGACAGACAGGCTGTTAGGTAAAAATTGTTCAAACTGATGGTGGAAAAGAATTTTTATCATTGAAAGATTACTTTCAAAGAAAGGGAATCACACAAAGAACCACTTGTCCATACACCTCTAAACAAAATGGTCTTGTAGAAAGAAAACATAGGCATATTGTAGAGACTGACTTGACTTTGCTAGCTCAAGCATCACTACCATTAAAATTTTGGCCTGATGCTTTCTCCACAGCAGTCTATTTTATTAATAGACTGCCCACAAAGGTTTTTAATTATAAAAGCCCACTGGAAATGCTAACAAAAGTCAAGCTAGACTATCAAAACTTAAAGGTATTTGGATGCCTATGTTTTCCTTACTTAAGACCTTATAATAAGCATAAGCTAGAGTTTAGATCACAACCATGCACATTCTTAGGCTATGCATCAAATAAAAAGGGGTTCAAATGTCTTGATTGCAAAGGAAGGATATATATATATATATATATATATATATATCTCAAGACATGTAATCTTTAATGAACAAGAATTTCCTTTTAGTAATGCAGCAATTAAGACATCTGATAAAGTATACAATGCTAGATACTCAATAACTCCAATAACACTCTTTTCTGAAGAGTCTGCCCCTGATCACACCATTGATAATAAGGGAGGAGAGAGTCTCAGTACTAATCTCTTCAAGTCAACAAGTGAAACAGGGGAAGGTCAAAACAATATTTTGGAAAGATCAAGTGATCTTTCTTTATCAAACCCCAGTCAACATTCTGACACATGCCAAATATTGAATGATGCTCCATCACTCAATACTCAACAAGGTGTCACTGAAGACAACAGTGATCAATCTGCTCAACCTGTAAACACTGGACATCACATGATAATAAGAGCCAAGAGTGGTATATTTAAACCAAAAATTTATAGTGTGATGTCAGACATCACTGAGCCCAGTACTTATCAACAAGCAGTACAGGATATTAAGTGGAGAGCAGCCATGAAGGAAGAGTACAATGCATTAATGAAGAACAAAACCTGGGACCTTGTACCCTTACCAACACACAAAAACATGATTCGATGCAAGTGGACATATAGAATTAAAAGAAATTCAGATGGCTCAGTTCTTAAGTACAAAGCAAGACTAATGGCAAAAGGGTATTCACAACAGAATGTATTTGACTTTAATGAAACATTCTCACCTGTTGTAAAACCCTCAACCATTAGTATTATTTTGACTATTGCTTTGCACAAGAACTGGACTATCAGATAATTAGATGTTAATAATGCTTTTCTCAATTGTATTTTGCAGGAGGAGGTATACATGGAACAACCACAAGGCTTCATTGAGAAAGTCAATGAAAATCTTGTGTGCAGATTGAACAAGGCCATTTATGGACTTAAGCAAGCACCAAGAGTGTGGTTTGAAAAGCTAAAATCAACACTTGCCAAGCTTGGATACAATTCAACAAAATCAGACAACTCTTTTTTTCTCAGATTTTCCAATGATATTATCATATATGTACTGATCTACGTTGATGATTTTATTATTACAGGCAACATTAAGTCAGAAATTGAAAAGACTGTGCAGTTTCTACATAAAGAATTTACAATCAAAGACTTGGAAAATCTGAACTATTTTCTTGGAATTGAAGTTAAAAGACTACCAAATAATGAGATGCAGTTGAATCAAAGAAAATACATCACAGAAATTTTGGCAAGAGCTAATATGGATAAAGCAAATCCACTGCCTACACCCATGACAAGTAATTTACATCTATCAAAACACAAGGGTGAATCTATATCCAATGATAAAATGTATAGAAGCATAGTTGGTGCACTATAGTATGCCACAATAACAAGACCAGACATATCCTTCAGTGTACATAAAGTCAGTCAGTTTATGCAAAGACCATTAGACGAGCACTGGAAAGCAGTTAACCGTATTTTAAGATATCTCAAGGGTACACTGGATCAAGGACTAATCATGCAATCAAGCAAATCACTGAATACCAATGCCTATGCAGACTCGGATTGGGCTACTGATCATGATGACAGAAAATCTACCACTGGTTATTGCATTTTTCTAGGAAAAAATCCAGTATCTTGGTGTGCTAAAAAACAATCAACCGTGTCTAGATCAAGCACTAAAGCCGAGTACAGAAGCATTGCAAGTACAACATCAGAAATTATGTGGATGCAATCACTATTGAGTGAACTACAGATTAATACTAACAGCAAAGAAACCATTTGGTGTGACAATATTAGTGCAATATCTCTTACTTCTAATCCAATTCTACATTCTCGAACCAAGCATATGGAAATCGACCGCTATTTTATCAGAGAGCAGGTTATGAGAAACAAAATTCGAGTTGACTACATACCTTCAACTTACTAAAAGGCTGATGTACTTACAAAGCCTCTCCCAAGACAAGTATTCATAAAATTCAGATGAGAACTAAATGTCGATGTTGTAGACATCAATCAACGATCTCAAACTCCAATATACATACAATAGGCTACTCAGGAGCATAATGAAGATAAATACCCCAAAAAGATCTCAACTTGAAATCATTTGCAACATCTCCCTCAAATTTTACTTATTTCGTAGTTAAGTCACTGCCTTCAACTCAACCGAAGATGAATAAATGGAAGAGAAAGCTATCGTATCAAAGATCGACCCTAAAACAGTCGAGCTTCTCTCGTGATTTTTCAGAGAAATTGAATCTCATATCTCGTATGCAAACCCTAGCCAACATTGGGTTTGAGGGGGAATATAAGAGAATGAGATCACATACCAAATGGATAGACATATAGTGTTACAACTGTTATGAAGCAAATCTCAGCCATTCGATCATATCTCAAAGGATCACATTCTTAGGCTTATTTACAGAAGGAATGCAATGGATACAGGTCGTCACTCACAAGCCCAATTTCCATATAAACGTTGTATATAAATATCAAGCAATGTACAATGTAATATTTTATCTTCTCTCTGTATCAAATAGTTCAAGAAAATCAATAAAGACATTTTTTTCATTTTAGCACTGCATCTCAAAATCTTTCACCGTCACTATTGTACAAGGTGATGCGGGCTATGAACCAGAGAGTTTGTGCAGGTGTGTTGGCTTTAGTTTCAATATGTGAAGAGATGAGAATTATATTGTTTTGATACATAAAAACTGGAATAATGCATGTTGGAGTAGTTGAGCAGGCTGTAAGGTGTTAGAGTGGAGCTGCTTGCTCTGAGAATATCAAACTGCCTAATACATTTAATTAATTAATTAATTAATAGTGTTGTATTAGTGATGGCAAAGTATAAGAGGCTCTGGACAGCAGGGGGTGCATGTTGAAATGGAGACAATGAAGTATACGCTACGATGAAGCATTTTCATTTAACTAGTAATGTTGAACAGTGACCAAGAGTAGGCAGGGTGTGCCTTGATTATATCAAAAGATAGCTTGCCATGCATGATGTAGCTTGTGCCAACTGAATTAATTTTAGTGAGGAAGCTTGTTAAAAGTTATGCATAGTGATTAGAAATCTCTTGTTGGTAGATAGCAGTGGTGGGTGCTTCTGCTAGAAGGTGGTGACATTGCTACGGGAAAAATGTTGCTATGGGATGAAATTACAAGTGAAGTGTCATGCCATGCTCTCTCTAGGCTACTGTACATGCTGACCACGCAAATAGATGTCCATGCAGACTGTGTAAGCTGATGGAAATAGGTTGTTGAAAAATGTTGATGATGATGAATTAGTCTGAACTTTGCTGGTAGGTGAGAAGGAGTAGCGGTGTGTCATTAGAATTATGTTCAGATTCTGCAATCCTTCCGAGAAGAGTTTGCAATTCCAAGTGGCTACGAGTAGTTCCTATCCATAAAGATATAAACCAAGCAGTGGTAAAAACAAACGAATAGGGGTTTTTATATGTAGTATTGTTAGAACATCTCTTGTTAGATTTTAATGATGACAACTATAAAATCATACTATAGAATCTGCAGACTAATTTACAAGCATATAAGCATCAACTCTTGAGCATAATGGGAGTCACAAAGGCATCATAAAATTGTTAAGACAAAGTAGAATACTATCAAATAGCTTGATGTAAAGGCAAATCATTGTAAGGCTCATATACTTGTGTTAGTGTCTTAGATAGGTTTATACAATCTCCCTTGAGTGATATGAGCTAAAAAACATTGTAAACTTCTCATTCACTTAAAACAAGATTTCAAATCACTTTTAAAAGTTTTATAAACTCAGATGTCTGGAAGCAATATTTAGATGTTTGAGATCATGCCTTTTTGAATTAAATTTTCCTTGGTTTGTTTCCTTCAAAATACAGACTTTAGATCTAAAGTCAGACGTCAGATAACATGTCTTTTTAAACTATAACTTCTTCGGTATATTTTTCATCAAAAATAAAACGTCGGGTATGAAGTCAGATGTCTGAAAAAATGCATTTGAACTACTTATTCTCTTGAGCAAATTCATTCAAAATCAAACGTCTGAATCTTTCCAACAACTATATTTTGAAAAGACACGTCTCTTCTTCTTCATGGGATGCATTCAATGGCTTTCTCTGAAATGTTGCAACTCTTAGAAGAGACCTTTTTGACAATTATAAATATAACCATGGCTGGAGTTTTAGACTAACTTCCAACTTTCTAATTTTTTCTCTCAATATATTTCTATTACTCTCTAAAACTCCATTGCTTTCTTGCTTTCAACATCATTAACAACTATTCTATAGCTCTTGATGATATACTTCTATAAACTCACTTGATTTTACTCATTCAACTCAAAAGGGAGATTATAGGAAGTTTTGTACTACAAGTCAAAATTCATGTTGATAGAACACAACATTGTCAAAGACCGCAAACTTGTGTACATGCCCATTCCATTCAGGCCAAGTGAGGGTGTTTCGTTAGTGAATTCTAAAAGGGAGCTTTGGGACTAGATGTAGGACGAGAGGTCCGAACCAGTATAAAAACTCTAGTGTGATCATTTTTATTTCACTTTACTATTTCTTAATTATATAGCCTGATATTACATATGCACTCGTACATACATAAGTTAGCTATATTTGAGACCATGTATACTTTCATTGTTAAATATATGTTGATTACGTTCATACTATAAGGTCCAACATGTGATTGAATAGATTGAGTCTAGTGTTTTCATAGCTGCTTGTGTAAAGTTTAACCTAATAAGATTTCAATATTCCTATAGAGGGGGCATTGAAGTAGTGATATCCATGTTAAAATATCGAGAATAGCTTGCCAATAATGTAATGAGAGAAAGGGCAAATGAAAAAAGTGAGATGTGTCTTAGTCTTCGAGTTGTAGAAATAGCAAGGATGAATATTTCCTTGAATTTAGATAGGTTATGGTGTTTAGTATTGTGTAGAGCGATCCACAAATGAATTTTAACCTTATAGGGGCTTTGATTTTCCATATAGGATTAAAGTAACCAAAAACATATGTACCATAACAAGCTAAGAATTTATACATCAACTTAGAGGCGTAGTTCTCTTTTATATCCCTACACCATGACAAACACTCTGGGATGTTGTTGATATCATAGTTTTCAATCATATTAATTAATCTCTGAAGTTGGCCTAGCACAATACCAGTTAGGTTTTGATTAATCAAGATATCCCACCTAAAGAATGATTGGGATCTGTAGACATCAGCAATTATATCATTTTAATTGTTAAAGGCCATGAATAGGTCGGGAAACTCATGTTCCAAGGCGATGGAGGAGACCCAAGGCTCATTCCAAAAGGAGGTCTTATCTTTGGAGCTAATATTGTATTTAAGTCCTATTTTGAAAATGTGATAGAAATGTGACATTTTTTTTCCAAAAAAAGAAAAATTCCGGCTAAAGCTAAATTTTTGGTTTTTCGAACCATTGTAGTAGTAATTATAAATTATTTCTTTCCAAATTGTAGGTTTATCATCTAAGAATTTCCAAATCCATTTACCAGTGAGGAGGTGTTTAATACCTTTAAGTTGATAATACCCAAGCTCCATTGGGTTTCGGATTTGTAGACAAGGTTCCAATTAGTGAGATAGCTAAGATTAGAGCTCTCCATCCCTCCTTTCCATAAAAAGGTTCTTCTAATATTATCGATTTTGTTAATTACCCAGTTATTAAATTTATGATAAGACATTTTATAAATCGGTATTGCTGACAATACCAAGTTAATAAGGACTGTCCTGCCCGCCCTGGAAAGGCAGTTAGATTTCCAAGAGGGCAGTCTACGGTTAATATTGTCGATGATAGTGTTTCAGTCTTCCTTTTTAGGTTTCGTCTGTCTTATTGATATACCTAAGTATTTAAAAGGGAAATTCATAGTTCTATAGTTTAGGGTGTTAGCCACATCGACCGTGTAGTTTGAAGTGTCAGTAAGAACTAAAGCTGAACTTTTATTGAAGTTAATTTTAAGCCCCAAAAGGAGCTCAAAGTTATATAAAATTAGTTTAAGCGAAGCAATATGATATATAAGAGGTGACCCGAATAAAAGGGTGTCATCTCCATATTGCAATGTGGACACATTGGTCGAAGTAATTTTACTCCCAGTTCTAGGAAGGACATTGTTTCTTACAGCCAGGGAAATAATTCTATGAAAAACATCAGCCGTAAGGTTGAACAAAAGCGGGGACAAAGGATCACCTTATCGAAGACCTCTCTTTGACTGAATTCTATTACCCTTGGTAGCATTTACCAGAATGGACAACACACTAGTTTTCAAGATTAGGTTGATCTAAGAGATCCATTTGTCTGCGTATTCCCTGGATCTAAGGACATTGATCAATAAATTTTACTTGATTGAATCAAAAGCTTTTGCAAAGTCTAATTTTAGTAGGATGCAAGAGATTTCCTCTTTGTGGCAGTAGTTTATGAATTCTTGTGCTATAACAACTCTGTCCATGATGTATCTACCTTCTATAAAAGCCATTTGTGATTTGTCTATTAGGTTACTCATTTTATGTTTTAGTTTATTTGCTAAGACTTCGGTGATATTTTTGACCGAGTAGTTAATCAAGGTAATGGGTCTGACATTAGAAATTTCTTTAGGATTCTCCTTTTTGAGGATTAAAATAACATCGGCCTGATTGAATTTTCCTAGTTGTAGGAACCCTTGTGAAGCTTTTCAAAAGGATGTAAAATATCCCATTTATCCAGATTCTAGAATTTTGGATAGAAAAGCATTAGGAAGCCATGGGGTTCTAGGGCTTTGTCACTCACTAGGCTCTATACAGCTGACCATACCTCATCTCCATAAATGGATAATCTAATATTCTTTGAGAATAATCCATTCTTGGATAAAGTTTAGGTTATAACATCCCACCTTTTGAGGTCCAAAACTAACCGCTACTGATGTTGCAATCATCTATGGTTGTTATTTCTTGGCGACCGAATGCGGCATAATTAATATTAATACACAGGAACACAAGAATATGAAAATTTTAAACTTCCACAAAACATATTTCTCATTTCTTATGAATAATATTCAAATTCAATTACATAATCTCATACATTAACCATGTTCGGATCAAATATACATGTGCAAAATACGATAAGAGAAACATATGACGATGTTCTCTTATGATGATCAGAGAACTAATAAAATGAACTTTACAGTTCCTAGTACATCACGGAGGAAAATAAAAAATAGCTCCTATATAGCTAACACAGCCTCTTGTATGTCTCCAAAAGCTTATTCATCCAAAAACCTCCCACTCTCAGATCACTCAAATTAATTTTGAGTACCCGAGAGTTTGTGGTGAAACACAAACTTCGAGTCAGACAATATGACTGGTATGAATAATCCCCTATCATCTTTATCATAAATACATATCTATTGGGACCACGCTACTTAGCGGAACAGGTTCTTCCCTCACTAGTACCCAAAACAAAACATGCAAATCATTTACTATGCTCCTGCATCCAAAATGATTAGTCTTAACATAATATGAAATAAAGCCATAAATCACATATATTGGGTCTCCCATCCACCTATTTATTTAATATCTCATCTAAAAACAATTTATTAGATTTCCCATCTAAAATCAATTTATAAATAAGAGTTCCCCTCTAAAATCTTAAAATGACTATCCATCATAACTTAATAGGGCTATCCGTCCCAAATCCATTTAAAATAAATGTCGATTATCCATTATACATTATTTCATAAAAGATAATGCGGGAAATCCACCACACACTGCATAGTTTTCCTAGGATGACTATGAAACCTAGGATGCCAAATCCGAAGGCTAACCACCTCTGGAAAAACATTCTTTACTTTAGAAATTTGATGTGGGCTATCCATCGCATATCCTATGGTTTTCCTAGGTTAACCAAGAACCCATCGCTTGGCCAATTAAAACATCATGATCCCCATGATTACTTATTTTCCCCAGGTATACCACATGTTTAACCTATTCCTATTGGTAACCCCAATTAGGTTAAATAAAAACACATTGATAGCCTCAGTGTATATTTTCGAAAACATATCTATGTTTATAACCCCAAAATATGTATCGAAAACATAAAACCCATCCCGGTGTCTCCAAAGTTTAATAATACCAAATTTATTTAAGGAGCTCCCTTACATATTCAAACAAAATAAGTATTTTATGTTATAACCCTTCAATGTAACCCCCTTCAAGTTAGCAAAATTTTACCTGAGGAAGATGGCTAAAAACAGCCCTTTTAACCCCTTCGAATGAAGTCCCATTCAAAAGCAAATAAACATCCGAAGTTAGCCCCTTCAGAAGCCTTCCTTTTGAAAGCATCACAAAACCATACCTTTCGACCTTGTAAGAAGGTTTCTTTTCGATCTAGTCTAAACGTTTCACCTTTTGATTTTTTCGAAAGCATGGGGTATCTTCCCCCTTTTAAAAAACTATTTATAAACCTTTCGAAAGTAATGAAACTCGAAACCTTCCACAATCATTGAAGGTAACCCCTTCAAAACCTCTTGAAACCAAAACCTTTCGAAGACAAGCCGTTAGAAATCAAAACCTTTCAAAGACAAAACCCTTTGAAACCAAAACCTTTTGAAATCTTTGAAATGTTATTGTTTGAACCAATCCTTCGAAAATAATGGAGAGAGGCGACAAGTTTTAGAAAACAAAAGATAACATTTGACTCCATTTGGGTCGAAAGGTTTGGAAGCGGCAACTATGCTTCCGACCCTGTCGAAAGCTATACCTTTCAACTTTGTCGAATGATTTCATTTAAAATAAGAAAGAAAATCAATCGAAACCTTTTTCTTTTAAACCATTTTATAATGTCGAAAGCTCTTTGTCGAAAGCTGGCAGGCATATTTTCCTTAAAATCAAAACAAAGTTTCATCTCTTTCGAAAGCTCTAACCATTCGTCTGCAAACCTTTCAACCCCTTTCAATTCACTACGTACCAGTTGGAAGGTCTGGAATGTAGGTGGAAGCCCTTGCCAAAAGAGTCGAAATAGTGAAAATTGTACTTTAAAATGGTTCTTTTATACCTCATCGGCCTTATTTGTCTAAATCTGATTGGTTGCTAGAATTTTATATTCAAAATTGTTGCCGACTTTCCTTATTTGGAAATTTAATTAAATTTGAAAAAGCTCATTTCTCCTTTATAGTTATACAAAATATTTAAGTCTCACTCCTTAAACAATTATATATAACTGTTAAAACATCGTAGAAAAATATAGAAAAATTCCAAAAAATCAATTAATATGTTATCTTCAACATATAAAATTTCAAGCATATGAAGATCAAAACAACTTGGAATTTAACCAAAACCAAATAAAAACATGTTACTTAGCCCTTTAACATTTAAAACACCTATGTCTTATCCAAACGAAAGTTTAAATGGTTACATTTTAACCAAATCACAACCATGAATCCGGTATAACCTACAGCCGATCCAGATAAAGAAAAATAAGATGATAAACATGATTATTCATCTTGATTAGTTGATCGAAGAATGAGATAATTTCCTAACTTTAATTCCTTAGCTTTTTCTTCAATTTAAACTCTTCCTGGAGCTTTTAATGGTCGACCGAAAGTTGGTGAGGAGTTATGAATGAGAGAATGAAAATTAATTAAAGTCGAGGAAGAGATTTATACTAAGAAATGTAGCCCTATTTACAAGTTTACCTCCTAGGAATTCCTCCTTTTAAATTTAGTTAAGTTTATTTTACTTCATTCTTTAGGACACGACCATTGGATTTATTACTCTCATCTCCCTAATTATTCACATTATTCTATTTAATTTATCCAATTACATATCCTGAATAGTGTTAATTAAAATTCAGGTGCATTACAGACTCCCCCTTTAAAGAATTTCTTCCTCGAAATCCAGTAAGGACAAAACAACAAGCATATAGCCCATGCAAGAAAAGCTAGTATAATCTACCAGCCAAATTCTATATAAACCCTATATAGAACTTACCATCTAAAACAGCCCAGGAAAAGTAGCTCTAATCATGTTTCATGTCTCCCAAGTACAGTCCTCCTTGTTGTCGCTCCATTGAACTTTCACCAACCTTACTCTCTTGTTCCTTAACCTCTTCTCATCTTTTTCCGCAACATGAACTGGTTGCCTCACAAAAGTCATATCTAGTTCCACCACTAAGTCCTCTAGTGCCATCAGAGCAATAGTAGTTTCTGGATCATGAACATACTTCCTAAGATGAAAAACATGAAACACATTGTGGACCTCGGCTAAACTGCTTGGTAAATCTACTCGATATGCGAGTCTCCCAGTCCTCTCTGATATAGGAAATGGTCCAAGAAATCTTGGTGCTATCTTTCCAGTCTTCCTGAACTGAACCACACCTTTCATCAGCGATATCTTGATGAAAACTCTATCTCCAAGTGAGAACTCGAGATCCTTATGCCTCTTGTCTGTGTAACTTTTCTGTCTAGACTAAGCTTGCTTCATTCTTTCTTACATCAACTCGATCTTTTCCTTCGCCTCTGTCACCAAATCTGGACCAAGGACCAACCTGTCTCCAGTCTCAAATCAACATACTGGTGATTTGCATGGCCTTCCATACAAAGCTTCAAAAGGCGCCATTCCTATAGTAGCCTGATAACTATTACTATAGGAAAACTCCACTAAGTGCAAGTGACCTTACCAAGAACCACTAAAATCCAGCACACAATCCCTCAACAGACTTCCAATACCTTATTGACTCTCTCTATCTGCCTATCCGTTTAAGGATGATATGTATTGCTCATCTTGAGCTTAGTGCCTACACACTCTATAGGCTCTCCCAGAACTCGCTAGTAAACAAAGCATCTCTATCACCGACGATACTCCTAGGAATTCCATGCAGTCTAATGATGTTCTTCATGAAAAACTTAGTCAAAACATATGTCGTCTTGGTTGACCTTACCGGAATGAAGTGAGCACTCTTGGTCAATCTGTCAACTACGATCCATATACTTTCATTACCCTGCTTTGACCTTGGCAACCCATCAATAAAATCCATGGATATCGAGTCCCATTTCCAAATTGCAGCATCCAAAGGCTGAAGCAAACCACTTGGCTTCTGATGTTCGACTTTTACTTGCTGACAGGTCAAACATTGTTTTACCCATAAGCCAACATCCCTCTTCATTCCTTTCCAAAATAAACTTCTCTTCTTATCTTGATACATCTTGGTTCCCCAGGATGAATCATAAACTTCGATTGATGAAAATCCCTAAGAACTTCCTTTCTAAGGTTTCCAACATCCGGATACATAGCATTTCCTTCTTTCTCAACCAACCCCTGCGGTCAAGAATAAAATCCTTTAAATCATCAATCTCGGTTCCAGTTTATAACCTTCTAATCCTTCGGCTAATACTGGATCCTCCTTTTTCCTAGAAGCAATTCGTTCGATCAGAACTCGTTGAACTTCCAAACAAGACATCATGGCGATATTCCGATCAGATCCAGCAGTCGACCTCAACTGCACACTACAAGCAGCCGGTGCTTCTAAGTCTTTTCATTCTGCTAACATAGCTAACACCACATTCTGATGTTTCTTGCTAAGTGCATCCGCCACCTTATTTCCTTTTCTTAATGTATACTCGATGCTAAAATCATAAGCTGCAATAAACTCCAGCCATCTCTCTTGTCTCATGTTCAGCTCCTTCTGAGAGAATAAATACCATAGAGACTTATGATCCGTAAATAGCTCAAACCTTTCTCCTAAAAGATAATGTCTCCACACCTTTAATGTGAAGATTGCCGCTGCCAACTCCAAATCTTGTGTCGGGTATCTCACTTCATGCGGTCTAAGCTGTTTAGAAGCAAAAGCAATAACCTTACCATTATGCATTAGCATAGCATCTAACCCAGTACTACATGCATCGGTGAAAACTACCAACCCCTGATTCTCATCTGGAACTACTAACATGGGCGCATTGGTTAACAAATATTTCAACTTAAGGAATGCCTCCTTACATTTGACAGACCAAACAAACTTCATGTCCTTCCTGGTTAGCATAGTCAAGGATGCCGCTATCCACGAGAAATCTTTAATGAACCTTCGGTAGTATTCTATAAGACCAAAAAAACTTCTAATCTCACTTATCGTCTCTGGTCTCTTCCAATTGTTAACAGCTTCGATCTTATCTGGGTCAACTGCTAACCCTTCCTCGGAAACTACATGACCAAGGAACTTCACTTCCTTCTTCTAGAAATGACACTTGAAGAACTTCGCCTTCAGCTGATGTTGCCTTAGTGTTTCCAACACTATTCTAAGATGATCTGCATGATCCTTCTCATTCTTACAATATACCAAAACGTCATCAACAAAAACTAACACGAACCTATCTAAGTGCTCTCGAAGAACCCGGTTAATTAAATCCACAGAGAAAGCTGTCGCATTAATAAGCCTGAAAGGCATAAAACCATTCGTAAGACCTATATCTGGTCCTAAACGCCGTCAAAGGAATATTGTCCCCTGCCACTCTTAGCCGACGAAAACCTGTCGCCAAATCCAGTTGGAAAAACACTCTGGATCCACTTAACTTATTGAATAAGTCGTCGATTCTTGGCAAAGGATGCCTATTCTTGATCGTCCTTTCATTCAGCATATGATAGTCGATACACATCCTCAACGACCGATCTGGCTTCTTCATGAATACCGCGGCCGTTCCCCAAGGCGAACTACTTGGTCGGATGAAATTCTTTCCTTCCAATTCGACAAGCCGCACCTTCAATTCCTTTATCCCGGTTGGTGACATCCTGCTAGGTGGTTTGCTTAGGGGTTCATCCCCGGTACGATATATATTCGAAACTCGATTGCTCTTTTCGGTGGCAAGTCTGAAACCGGTTCAAACACATCCTCAAACTCTCTTGCAACATGCACCTGCTTCAGCTCTGCTTCCGTTCCCATGGCACCTAATAATGCATAAGCATTTTCGTCCGAACTCCTTACTAAGTAAATAACTCGGTTACGGCTATTAGGGTGTCTCAATGATATTTCCCCCTCCTGGCAAAATGTCCTAGTTTCATATCTATCTAACCAATCCATACCCAATATGATCCCGAAACCCACGAAATCAAAAACATATAAACTGCGTGCAAACATATGACCTAACAAATCAAGTTCTAACTGGTCATATCTCTTTCTAGAGTTGCATACCCTCCTATAGGATTCAACGCTTAAAGGAGTAAAAAGGTATAAAAGTTCCATATGTAAGCAATCTACCAAATACTAAGATATAAATGAGTGTGATGCACCGGTATCAAAAGGTATCCTAACCGGAGGACTATGAATCATAAGCATACCTTCCATTATAGCTTTTCCTTTCTCAGCAGTCGTTGGTCTAGAGGATGATGGTTCCAATGTAAAGACCTTTCCCTTTCCAGCTTTAGCAGGCTTGGGACACTTGTCCTTGTGATGCCCCTGGCCATAGTTGTAGCACTTCACATTCGGCCTCACTACAACTCCTCTTTCATCGCTCGAGCGACACTCATTAGCATAGTTCCCCTTCTTGTCACACTTGTAACAGAAAATATCTACCTTGCTCTTCTTGGCTACTACCCTCGATTGGGTACCTTTCTTCTTGAAGAACTTTCGCTTCTTACCCTGAAAATTATGAACCTCGGTTGGTTTCCCTTTTCCAAAAGTAGAAAGCATCTCCTCATTCCGAATAGCTATCTCGACAACTATATGACACGGATCCCGGAGGTTTGGCATGGTTGCTCTGGCAATCTCAAGATTCAACCCCCTGATAAACTTATCATTCTTCCAAATGATAGTCTCTACAACAGCATATCTATAACGGGATAGCTCATCAAACTCTATAGCATATTCAATCGCCGATTTATTCCCCTGGACTAAATCTACAAATATCCTTTCACAATGCAATAGTCAGTTCTCCACTTCTATTGCATCCTTGGTTCCTAGAAAAGGCTTCCCTCAATGACTAGCGTAATCCCTTCTCAGCTTGGCATAATTATTATCAGCTGGGGCTACTAGATTAGCTCCTCCAGTATTCCCTACAGCCACTCCTACAGCTAGTCCAGCTTGCATCATATTCACGAAGAACTGATACATTATCCCCATATCAACCGGTGGAATCTCAGCGCCAACATTACCATTTGCATCTGGGTTTACATTTTCCTGTCCACCCTGGTTGCTCCTATTATTGGGTCGAACATTTCCACTTGTTACGGTGTGTCTCCCACCTTGATTCACTCTTCCGTTTTCTGCCTCCATATCTTACTTCCCTGCTACCTGAAATCCAATCTTGATAAGATACAGAAGAATGGTCCAAGAGAGTGGGGAATACATATTTAGGTATTTATAGCAAAGTACACATACATTAGTATAACGCTTACACAAGCCCGACCATATTTTAGATTCATTAGATTATGCCTTAAAAATATTTTAAGGTTTAAATTCCTTTGAAGTACATAAAACATTCTTTGATACCAACTTGTAACATCCCGCCTTCTAAGGCCCAAAACTTACCGCTACTGATGCTGTAGTCATCCGTAGTTATTATTTCTTGGCGATCGGACACGGCATAGTTAATATTGATATATAGGAACACAAGAATATGAAAAATTTTAAACTTCTAAAAAAATAGATTTCTCATTTCTTATGAATAATATTCAGATTAAATTACATAATCCCAGACGTTAACAATGTTCAAATCACATATATATGTACAAAATACGATAAGAGCGACATATGAAGATGTCCCCTTCTGTTGATCAGAGAATTAATAATATGAACTTTACAGTTCCCAGTACATCCCAACTGAAAACACAAAATTGCTCCTATATAGCTAACACTGCCTCATGCACGTCTTCGGAAGCTTATTCGTCCTATAACCTGAAAGTCTCCCACTCTCAGACTACTCAAATTAATTTTGAGTACCCGAGAGTGTGTGGAGAAACAAAAACTACGAGTCAGACAATAAGTCTGATATGAGTAATCCCCTTTCATCTCTTATGATAATAGATATCTAGTGAGACCATGCTGCTTGGCGGAACGAGTTCCCCCCTCACTAGTAGTGAAAACAAAACATGCAAATCATTTACAATGCTTTTGCACCCGAAATGGTTAGTCTTAACATAATATGAAATAAAGCCATAAATCATATGTATTGGGTCTCTCATCCACCCATTTATTAGATATTCCCTCTAAAAGCAATTTATTAGATTTTCTATCTAAAATCAATTTATTAGATTTCCCCTCTAAAATATTTAAAATGGCTATCCATCATAATTTAATAGGACCATCCATCCTAATCCATTTAAAATAAATGCAGACTATCCATTGTACATTGTTTTATAAAAGACGATGTGGGATATCGACCGCACACTTCATAGTTTTGCTAGGATGACTATGAACCATTGAGTGCCAAATCCCAAGGCTAACCACCTTTGGAAAAACATTCTTTACTTTAGAAATTTGAGGTAGGCTATCCACAGCACATTCCATGGTTTTCCTAGGTTAACTAAGAAACGATCACTTGGCCAATTAAAACATCAAGATCCCTATGATTATTTATAAAAATTCATGACCCCCGGATTACTTATTTTCCCCAAGTATACCACCTGTTTAATTTATTCCCATTGGCAACCACAATTAGGTTAAATAAAACACATTGATAGCCCCAATGTATATTTTTGAAAGCATATCTCTATTTGTAACCCAGAAGTACATATCGAAAACATAAAACCCACCCCGGTGTCCCCGAGTGTTAATAACATCAAATTTATATAAGGATCCCCTTTACATATTCAAAAAGAATAAGTATTTTATGCTATAACCCTTCGAAGTAACCCCCTTTAAGTTAACAAAATTTTACATAAGGAAAATGGCTAAAAACATCCCTTTAAACCCCTTCAAACGAAGTCCCATTCGAAAGCATATAAACATCTAAAGTTAGCCCCTTCATAAGTCTTCCTTTTAAAAGCATCACAAAGCCATACATTTCGACCTTGTTGAAAGGTCTTACCTTTCGACCTTGTCGGAAGATTTCTTTTCGACCTAGTCGAAAGCTTAGGGTATCCCCTCCTTTTATAAAATTATTTATGAAGCTTTCAAAAGCAATGGAACTCAAAACCTTTTGCATACCTTTCGAAATCAAAACCTTTCAAAGACAAACTGTTTGAAATCAAGACCTTTCGAAGACAAAACCTTCGAAACTAAAACCTTTTGAAACCAAAACCTTTCGAAACCAAAACCTTTTGAAATCATTGAGTGTTAATGTTTGAACCAACCCTTTGAAAAACAATGGAGAGAGGCGGCAAGTTTTAGGAAATAAAAGATAACCTTTGACCTCATCTGGGTCGAAAGGTTTGGAAGCGACAACTATACTTTCGACCCTATCAAAAGATATACCTTTCGACTTTGTCGAAAGGTTTATAAAAAAGAAAGTAGACCAATCGAAACCTTTTTCTTTTAAACCATTTGGTAATGTCGAAATCTCTTTGTCAAATGCTAGCTGGCTTATTTTCCTTAAAACCAAAAGAAAGCTTCATCTCTTTTGAAAGCTATAACTTTTCATCCCCAAACCTTTCCATCCCTTTCAATTCAGTACGTACCAGTCGCCTGATACCATATGCATTAAATTTTAAACCTAGTCGAAAGGTTTGATACCTTTCGACCTTATCGAAAGGTCTGGAATGAAGGTGGAAGCCCTTGCCGAAAGAGTCGAAAATAATGAAAATTGTACCGTAAAACGGTTCTTTTATACCCCACCTGTCTTATTTGTCTAAATCTGATTGGTTGTCAGAATTTTATATTCAAAATTGCTGTCGACTTTCCTTATTTGGAAATTTAATTAAATTTGAAAAATCCCATTTCTCCTTTATAATTATACAAAACATTTAAGTCTCATTCCTTAAATAATTTTATGTAACTATTAAAACATTATAGAAAAATCTGGGAAAATTCCAAAAAATCAATTAATATGTTATCTTCAAATATAAAATTTCAAAGCATATGAAAATCTAAAAAACTTGGAATTTAACCAAAACCGAATAAAAACGTGTTACTTAGCCCATTAACATTTAAAACACCTATGCCTTATCCAAACAAAGGTTTAAATGGTTATACTTTAACCAAATCACAACCATGAATCGAGTTTAATCATAGCCAATCCAGACAAAGAAAATGAGATGATAAACATGATTATTTATCATGATTAGTTGATTGGAGAATGAGATATCCTTAGCTTTTTCCTTCAATTTAATTTCTTCCTGGAGCTTTTAATGGCCGGCCGAAAGTTGGTGAGGAGTTATGAATGAGAGAGTGAAAATTTATTAAAGTGGAGGAAGAGATTTATACTAAGAAATGTAGCCATATTTTCAAGTTTACCCCTTAGGAATTCCTCCTTCTAAATTTAGTTATGTCTTATTTTAGTTCATTCATTAAGACATGGCTATGTGATTTATTAATCTCATCTCCCTAATTATTTACATTATTCTATTTAATTTATCCAATTAAATATTTCAAATAATGCTAATTAAAATTTAGGGGCATTACACAGGCCAGTTAGCTTGAATTCTATGTAGCCACTCATCACCATAGACCGCATAATAACTAGTAAAATTGTTGTTTAAGTCATTATGTTCATTATATTTAATTTCGTTAACTTGGATTGATTTTATATTGTTCTGACGTCTTCTGTCATTAGCTATACAGTGAAATTTTGAATTTTATCCTCTCTAACATCCATTATACATTAGTCTGATAGTTTGTTTAGTTTAGTTTTTAAGACGCTTTTCTTGAATTTCTCTTCTATGGTTAGATTTCTCCGCTCGCTTGTCTTGTCTAAATCTAGAATCTCGCTATGGATATTTCGTCTTTTGATGTTTATTTTTTCCAAAAACGTTTATATTCCAATTTTTTAGAAAAGATCTTATCTCTCCTGGGTTGAATATAAGATTTTTTTTGCAGCATTGTTCGTAATTCTGTTATGCAAAAGAATTCCATTCTGTTATTATAAGATTTCCAAAGATATCATCTTTGAGCCACATTTTCTCAAGTCTAAAGGGTATGTTAATAGATAAGTGGTTCGAAGTGTTAAAGATGATGGGACAGTTATCAAAGATAATCCTTGCAAGGCCATTGGCTTTGGTCAGGGGAAAGGAGTCCTAACATGTTTTGATGGGGCGCGCTTCTAAGTAGTAGGAGAACTACTCCTATACTCTGTAGAAAAAAGACGAGTCTCGCTTAGGATAATTCATATTGGTACCGACATGATTTAAAAGAGGAATTTTGACATCAAATCCTGAAAACTTGAAATCTTGAATAAGTATGAGGAAAACGTGAAGTAGCAACGTACAAAATCATGTCGGTATTGACATGATTTAATCGTTATCGACATAATTTGTGTTACGAGTTTTACTCATTTTTCCTTCTAATTGCATGAATTTGATCTCTTACCTAGTCTTCCGTGGGATAGCGATCTTGGTTGATGAAGTTACCTATAAATATCCATGCTCTCCCTCTCCAAAATTAGCCTTTATCTGCCCCTCCTCCAGCCCAAATGTACACGTCCCCTTATCTACCTCAGTTTTTGTGAGATGTTGATGGCTTCACCCCTGTCTCATCTTGCAAATCTCAGAGAAGAATATGTATAGCATCCTAAGCATATGCTACAGCTTTCATATTTCCCAAACCTTGCTCATGTACTCAACATTCCACCACACGAATAAATGGACAAAATTCATTTTCGTAAGCAGATTTCCCATCGTTATTCCCAAGCCAAAACCTCTCCCAGTCTACCTCCTCAACAGTTGCGCCTACCAGGCCTCAAGCAAGTACAACAAGCCACTACAATCCCATGTATAAGCCTTGGAAGCCAGTGATAGTAGAAGATGATATTTCAGTTTCTCCCCACTTAATGTTCTATAATCCTCTCGATTTCATCCAGCAAAAGATGCGCTACAATGACAATATGGCAGTCAACTCTGCAAAAAGTCAATTGTTATCTACGTGGTATTTATTATTGTTGTTGTTGTTGTTGTTATGATAAAAGGTATGTAGAAAGGGTTTGCAAACTGATAGAAGATTTTTAATTCATACGAAATAAAATGGTTTTTACATGATTAAATTTCAAAACGAAGATGATTGTAAGAGAATTCTGGAAGGAGCGCCTTATTTTTATGTAAAAATTAACGATGATGAAGCATTGGGCGCTGGATCTCAACCTAACCAAAGAAATTTTATAAACGATTTTAGTTTGAGTTCAGATCCCTAGATTAGAACTCCAAATAAGGGACCAGTAGAATAATGTCTGTCTTAGGTAAACCCATAAATATGGATCAGTTCATGAAGGGAATGATTAAAATCTCGTTCCCAAGGTGGTAGTTGAAACAAACGATGACTTTAAATTTCCAAAAGATGTAGCTGACAAAGTTTGGGTGTCCCAAACTACAGAAAACACGATGCCTCGACTGATTGCATGGATACAGATAATCCAGCTAACTCCAAACAGGTGCTAAAAACTCAAAACTGGAATAGAGACAGTAGACAGAGAACTCATACAAGCCTTGAAACTAGTAGAGAAGATAAAGATAAAGCCCCAGAAAATAATGCACCTGACCATTCACTAAACAAAATGGCCTTGGAAATGATATAACAAACATGCAGATGATGAGACAGAAATGATGTAGTAGATGTAGTGTTGAATTTGGATGATTCAAATATTTGTTAAAGAGGAAAGAAATTGATTAATTGATTCAATCAAATCAATTAATTTGGCTGGTATATGGAAGGATATTTTGAAGGAACTAATTAATTAGTCAATCAATTAATTTGTCAATATATTTGCTATATGAAGAAATAAATGATTAGGCATGGAGAATAAAGGAAAGATATGGAAACGAAGATTACGTCATCTATTTGTACTAAAATAAAATCATGCAAATTGGAAAGATATTTGGGTAATCGGGAAATTGATTTACTTAATCTCCAAGCAACCCTTCATTATCAAGTCTATTTAAATGAAGGATTTTCATCTTCATATGTACATGCAAGTGTAGTATCCACCATTATTCTTTCCTCTCTCTTTTGTACTCTTTTCTTTAGTGAAATAAAAAGTTGTTGGGTTTCCATGAACGTAGGATATTCATATCCAAACCACGTTAAATCTTCTGTGTATCTTATTTCTATTATTTTTCTGTGAGACTGCATAATTCTTTTTAAGTGTCATTGGTGTCTAAATAAGCAATACTAGATTCTAAACAAATAAATCGCTTCCACTTAAATTAAAATAAATTCACTATAGTTTGGTATCAGAGCTAGTGTTATTGTTCCTGTTTGGATATTAATGGCTACTTCTAGTAAGTCTGTTGGCAGATCTGGTGTTAATTATGGAGTAACACGTTTTGACGGAAAAGGAGATTTTTGTACTTGGAAGATGAAGATGGAGGTTGTGTTGAAGAAGGAGAAGACTTACAAGGTTGTTTCTGCGCCTGAGAAATTGAAAGGTATTGATGCAGCTGATTTGGAAGAGATGGAAGATGAAGCTCTCACAACAATTCAGTTGAGCCTTTTAGATGAAGTTCTTAGAGAATTCTCTCAGAAGAAGACGGCGAAGGAACTATGGGATGCATTATCGGATGCATATCAAGACAAGTCTCTCACTAATCGGATTATTCTTCAGCAACAACTCTATTCGTTCAAGATGAAGCCTGGAGCTGATCTCGTGGAGCATGTAGATGCTTTGATGACTTTGATTATGAACCTGAAGGCAGCGGAAGTTGATATTACCGATGAGGCTCAAGCTGTGATCCTCTTATGTGTTAATACCCTAGGTATTGATTTTGATGACAACAACCATATAAATATTACTACTAACGTATCTTCGAGTTATGCAGTCATATCAGATATATTATGGAGACATTTACAGAGATAAACAAGAATACAGTGGAAGCAAATGAATTATAGAAGAAGGTTAACCAGAGCAATTGAAGAACAAAACCCAATTAGAGAAGAATGCTAAAGGATAAAGGTGTTTGAAGTGATGAGGAGTTGGTTGAACCTTAGAATATCTTGTTAAAGATCTCATGGCAATTATACTTGAAGATCATCAACCATTGGCCTCAACCAAATCATAAAAATCCACAAATATAAGGTAATTTGAAATGCTGAAAATTTGCAGCACTTATTATTGTTGCTTTTCATTTTGCAACACACCCATGTCGACATGGGATACTAGGGCATGTCGATATACTAGCAGTTTTTCAGAATTTCAAATTTTAAATGAAGAGACATTTCCCTCCACCTCTTCACCAAAAGACACGTCTCTTCAACCACTATATAAAGGCCTCTGAAAACGAATTTTAACATCAAGAATTCTCATTTTCTCTTACTCCTTCTCCAAACATTTGCAAAAGAAATCCATTGCATACTCTTCAAATCTCCTTGCAAATCGATACTATTTCACTCCAATTCTTCACTGATTTGCAAGCCACACAATATCAGAGAGTTGTACTTTAATTTACATCATTCTCTCTCTGATTTCATCCTATTCCTCAGAGAATTCAAAGATATATTGCCATTGGAGGTCTATAGGATCATTGTACCGAATCTGCAACAATCTGTATTGAAGATACGAGTACTTGCCATAGTTTGTTGTTGGTGATAAGGAGAAGGTGTTCTTGTAGCCTGTAAAATCAAGAGGGTGTGTCTTATAGCCCGTGAAACCAAGATTGTTAAGGTGTTCTTGCCACCCGTGGAAAGAAAGCAATTATAGTGGAATTCTGCACGATAGAGTGCAGGACTGAATGTAGGATTGGTTAATCCGAACCAATATAAAAATCCGGGTGTTATTTACGTTACTGCATTTTACTTTATTACTTACTTATTCTCTGATTACTTCTTTCTGTTTGCAATTTGAATAAATACAGTTTTATATTCATAAGTAAGTAGTAAATACACAATTCACATTTTCTAGTGTCTGAATAGCCTTAAGATCCAACATTGTGTTATAGCCACCCCAGTTTTCTACATTATGTTCCTTGCCTAAGGAGTATATTACTTTTGTTAATTCCATGATTTATGGCCCAGTAAAATTAGCCTGTTTGATGCAAAGGTTGGTCTTCATAATGAAGTATTAAGAGGTAGATTGGCGAGCACTAGCTTGGATAGTGATACTGAAAGCTATTTGTTCAGAGAGGTAGAGGCCAAAGCAGGTCGAAGAAAGGTGGAGGACAAAATTCTTCATGGTCTCAGTCTAGGGGGGCTAAGAATTTGACTTGTCATTATTGTAAGAAACCAGGGCACTTCATAGCACAATATCCCAAGCCTGAAGGTAGAAGAAAAGATCCAAAGCAAGCCTCAACTTCTACAGCAGAGAAATCAGATATAGAAAGTGATACCGATGTATTTACAGCTTCTGGCTCTTTTGGAAAGAGCAACTTATGGCTGATTGATTCTGGCGCATCCTATCATATGACACCTGATAGGAACTGCTTTTCCACTTACCGTGAAATTGATGGAGGAGAAATTCCGATGGGTAATGATGCTTCTTGCCGTATGGTGGATGTTGGTAGCGTGATGATTAGGATGTTTGATGGTGTTATTCATATGATCACCGATGTTAGACATGCACCTGATTTGAGGAGGAGCTTGATTTCTGTTGGGGCATTGAGTAGACTTGGCTTGAAGATTGTAGTGGAAGGAGAAAAAAATGAAGATATCGAAGGGTTCCATGATTGTTATGAGAGGTGTGAGGGAAGGAAATCTTTATCTATTAAAGGGCACTACTGTAATTGGTGAACCGACTTCTGTTAAATCGATTGATTCCGATTCTTCCAGATTTTGTCACTTACGGATGGGTCACATCGGTGAGCGCAGTATGGATGAGTTGAGAAAACAAGGATTGATTGATGGAGTTCATCATTCAAAACTTGGTTTTTGTGAAGAGTGTGTTCTTGGAAAGCAGGCGAAGATTTCTTTTGGTATAGGAGAGCATAAAATAAAAGCTGTTTTGGAGTATGTTCATACAGATGTCTGGGGTCCCTCCCCTTGTCCATCTTTAGGTGTAGCCAGATATTTTGTTTCATTTATAGATGATTTCTCTCGTAAAGTATGGGTATACTTTCTTCAGTCAAATAGTGAAATCTTTGCCAAGTTCGGAAGTGGAAATCTATGGTTGAGAAGCAGTCAGGGAAGAAATTGAAAGTTCTCCGTTCAGATAATGGCGATGAAATCATGGGAATTCATCGATTATTGTGAGTCTGAAAGCATTAAGAGGCATTACACAACACCAGGCGACCCCCAGTCTAATGGAATTGCAGAAAGGATGAATCAGACATTATTGGAGAGAACAAGATGCCTCAGACTAACTGCTAAATTGAAGAAGAGATTTTGGGCTGAAGCTTTATCTATGGCGGCTTTCCTCATCAACCGCACACCTTCCATTGCCATAGATATGAAGATCCCTGAAGAAGTATGGAAAGGAGAGCATATTAGCTATTCATTTCTCAAAGTGTTTGGTTGCCTAGCTTATGTGTATGAGAGCAAAGGGAAGCTGGAACCTAGAGCTCGCAAGTGTATTTCTCTAGGTTATAGGAGAGGAGTGAAGGGATATATGTTGTGGTGTTCTATTAGCAAGAAGATCATTATGAGCAGGCATGTGACTTTTGATGAGAAGGCTATGTTGAAGGTGGCCTTCCTCATCGGATGACAATGAGAGGACATGTGAAGAATACCAGACACAAAGCAAGTCATATGTTGATTCTTTCCATAGACGTTCAAATGGTGTTTTCGATGACACCTTGGTTGATGAGGATAATACCATTGTTGGTACAGAGGATCAAACTCAAGGTCGAGCTCATTCATAACCTAAGCTTGTCAGACAAAAAAGAAAGCCTAAGTGGCTTGATGAATTTGTTGGATTGAGCATCGAAGATATTAACTTCGATGATATGACAACATATGCTTTGAATGTTGTCCACGATGAGCCCTATGATTATAGAGAAGCTATTGCATCAGTTAACAGTTCCAATTGGTTAGTTGCTATGGAGGAGGAGATTGAATCATTGCAGAGAAATCATACTTGGGATTTGGTGCATCTTCCCACCGATAAGAGAGCTATTGGATGCAAGCGGATCTATAGAGTGAAAGACGGTGAAAATTGTAATCTCAGATACAAGGCAAGCTTAGTCGCAAAGGGGTATGTTCAAAAGAAAGGGGTAGAGTATCATGATATCTTTGCTCCAGTGGTTAGGCATACTTCTATTCGTATTCTTTTGGCATTAGTTGCTCATTATGATATGGAATTAGAGCAACTAGATGTCAAAACTGCATTCTTGCATGGTGATCTGAATGAGGAGATTTATTTAAAGCAGCCAGAAAGGTTCATTGCTGGGAGCAGGCCAGACTATGTTTGCAAACTCAACAAATCTCTATATGGACTAAAGTAGTCTCCTAGACTATAGTATAAGAGGTTTGATAAGTTTATGCTTTCACAGGGATACTTCAGAAGTTTCAAAGACCAGTGTGTTTATTTCAGGAGATGTGATGGTGATATGATTTATTTGTTGTTATATGTTGATGATATGCTAATTGCATCTCGGAGCATGGTCAAAATTAAGGAGTTGAAAGCGGAGCTCAGTAGAGAGTTTGACATGAAGGATTTGGAAAAGGCACAAAGAATATTGGGTAGGAGATAAGCAGAGATAGGAAGCGGAGAGAGTAAGGCTCACTCAAGCGCAATACATCGAGAAGTTCCTCGTTCGATTTGGAATGGAGAAAGCTAAACCCATTGGCACTCCATTAGGCTCTCATTTTAAGTTGCCAAAAGACTTATCTCCCTCATCGGAAGAAGACAAGAGGTATATGGCTGATATACCTTATTCTAGTGTTGTTGGTAGTCTTATGTATGTGATGGTGTGCACAAGACCAGATTTGGCCCATGCAGTGGGTGTTGTGAGTCGATATATGTTTAACCCAGGCAAAGAGCATTGACAAGCTGTGAAGTGGATTCTTAGATATCTTTGAGGCACTTCTTCGGTGGGCTTGTTATATGGTGGAGTGGATGGTGACATCTTTCTTAGAGGATACTGTGATTCTGATAATGCTGGGGATAGAGATGCTAGGAAGTCAGTGTCGGGCTATGTTTTTACACTTGGCATATGCTCGATTTCATGGAGATCAAAGCTGTTATCGACTACCGAAGCAGAGTTGATATCGATTATGGAAGCAACAAAGGAAGGATTATACTTACTTCAGTTGTTGGATGATCTTTCAATGGTGCAGCAGACAGTAGAGCTATTTTCAGACAGTCAGTGTGTGATTCATCTTGTAGAAAATCAAGCTTATAGTTCACGGACGAAGCACATTGATGTTAGAGGTTTCTTTCTTATGCTTGAGGAAGAACGAAGCAAGATCAAATTGTTGAAGGTGAGTAATTTGGATAATCCTTCAGATATGATGACTAAGTCACTTTCAAAGGACAAGTTTGAGCATTGCTCAAACTTGATCAGTTTGATATATGTTACTTGAGCGCCATGGGGCGCTAGACCCAACAACTTATATGTCGATTGCTTGATGATAAGATGATGAAGAGAGATTGTTATATTTGAATCAAGGTGGAGTGTTGAATTTGGATGATTCAAATATCTATTAAAGGGGAAAGAAATTGATTAATTGATTCAATCAAATCAATTAATTTGGCTGGTATATGGAAGGATATTTTAAAGAAAAATAATTAATTAGTCAGTCAATTAATTAGTCAATATATTTGCTATATGAAGAAATAAATGATTAGGCATGGAGAATAAAAGAAAGATATGGAAATGAAGATTACGTCATCTATTTGTACTAAAATCAAATCATGCAAATTGAAAAGATATCTGGATAATCGGGAAATTGATTTACTTAATCTCCAAGCAACCCTTCATTATCAAGTTTATTTAAATGAAGGAATTTCATCTTCATATGTACAAGCAAGTATAGTATACACAATTATTCTTTCATCTCTCTTTTGTACTCTTTTCTTTAGTGAAATAAAAAGTTGTTGGGTCTCCGTGGACGTAGGATATTCATATCTGAACCACGTTAAATCTTCTGTGTCTCTTATTTCCTTTATTTTTGTGTGAGACTGCATAATTCTTTTTAAGTGTCATTGGTATCTGAATAGGCAATACTAGATTCTCAACAAATAAACAGCTTCCGCTCAAATTAAAACAAATTCACTATGTAGAATGCCACGAAGTCTTATCTAACCCAAATGACACAAGCCAACTGCCCGCAAAAGCAATTGAAATGAATACAGCACAGTAGCAGACAAATGCAAATTTTCAACATTTTTCTTGTTTTAACAACGAGATTCGGCCTACAACAAGTTAACTCAAAATATAGAGTAGAGCTAGTATTAAATCTTTCGACAGTTGATGAGAACAAGAATATGATTCCAGAGGAACAAAATTCATGGCATTGCATTGAAACGAATAAGTTCAGACAATCAAAACAATCCCAGTTTATTATATACTACACAATTGAATACATTGCCTATCATTAACAAGGAGCAATTGGAAAATAACACTATCTCAGTTGGACATGAGTCTAGCAGTGCAGATTCAATCAAAAAGCGGGAATGCTGTCAACTCAAACACTCAGGCAAACAGCACTCCAAATTCCTCACAGCACACATTCAGACTCAACCAATGGGCCTTGAACGAGATCCACACGGTAAAGAAAATAGCGCCAGGAGGAAGCCCCGTTCAGATTCTTAGCAAAAAAAATCAGTAGAGGTGATTGATAATCCTGCATGGCAAAATTTGGTATCACAATTACAAACTGAAGGAAAAAAGATGAAATGCACAAAGTTAATTGTGTGCGCTCCTTCCCATATAGAGATTAGGGAGCGATATCTCTCATAATTCTCAGTGAATGTGACTGTATGGAATGTAAGGGGTCATAATTCCCCTTCCAAACAACTAGACGTTGCTCAAACATTTAAAAAAACAGACATCCATTGCTGGCTTATTGGAAATCAAACTTTTAGAAAATAAAATCAAGCAAGTTATACTACATATATCACCATATATGGTGTTATGGGACAAAAAACTATGGGATGTGGATGTGATTCATAAAAGCCAGCAATACATAACAGGTTTCTTCCCGAATAAATCAGGAATGGCATTTGTGTGCACGTTTGTGTATGCTTATAATCAACCAGAAAAGTGCATTCAACTGTGGAACTACTTATAGGAACAATCAAAGGCCATCTACTTTCTCTGGGTAATAGAATGGGACATTAATGTTATTCTATGCTTTCATGACGGAATCAACAGCGGTTGTTGCACGTCACACCCCGGTGTGGATTTTGTTGATTGCATGGGAGAGCAAAACTACTTAAACATCAACGTATATTTAATTACCATACATGGAGGGGAGAGGTTAATATGTCAATTCACAGCAAAATAGACAGATTATTTATTAATAGGATTTGTCACGACAAAATTCCTTCGGTTCTCTATTTATTAGGTGAACCATTCAACCAGTGATCACACTCCAATCGTCTTCAGTTTTAATCTAGAAGGATAGCCAATCAAAAATTACCCTTTCAGATATAATAATTCTTGGCACCATAATCGGGGGTATTTTGATTTAGCTGAAAAGGAATGGGGTAGTTATAGGAAATCCCTTATTTCAGGTTTTATCTAAACTAAAGAAAACGAAAGAAAGTCTCAAGATATGGAGTAAGGGACGTTCTATAAACAGAAGCCCCATTGACACATTGAGGAAGGATTTAGATAAAGCTTACTCGTATTTAATTAACACCCAAATGAGACGCAAACGGTAGAGTTAGATGGAACAGCTTTTGGAGTTGCTTCACAAACAAGTCATGGAAAACTTACAAAGATCAAAAATCAAGTGCCTTACACAAGGGGACAAAGCATCTCATTTCTTTCATGCAAAATTCTTTGAATCCGAAAATTCTCCAACGAATAAGTTGATGTTGGATTTGCAACGGGACTGGACAAACTCAAATGATAACTTAAATAGGGAAGCAATTCATTATTTTTCAAATTTATTTAATTCCTCCAATCTAAAACAGAAGTTTTCTTCACCTATTATATGTAAAAAAATCTTTCAGATAACGCTAGAGAAGCACTGGACAAGCCATTTGACATGAATGAAGTTAAAGAGGCTGTGTTCCAAATAGATGACAACAGCTCTCCAAGACCAGACGGATTCAATTCAAAAAATTTTAAGATTCATTGGGATCATCTAAAGGACGACATCTTACAAGTGATGAAAGATATTCAATCATCAGGTAAAATCATTAGAGAAATAAATCATATTTTTATTTTTAAATTCCTAAAAAAAATGAGATCCACGGATCCTCTCAAATTACATGCCAATACCATTATGTAATGTAACATGTAAGATCTTGGCAAGCATATCATGCAACGGGATGAAACAATATCTAGACGGTCTAATTTTCATAAATCAAAATGCTTCCATTCCAAATAGATTAATTTCAGAAATTGAATACTTGCATACGAAATGGTTAGAAGGTTTAATAGGAAAAAATAAATAATCATTGCATGGAGGTGGATTTGCATAAAGCATATGATAAAACAAACAAACAATTCATATACCATCTGATTTTGTGTATGGGTTTCCCAAAAAAAAATTACACATGATATATGAATGTATATACATTCCTACTTTCACTTTACTATTAAATGGCAGCCCTCTGGGCTACTTTGATAGTAATGGGGATATCAGACAAGGAGATCCACTGTCTCCTTTTCTTTTTTCGATCGCAATGGAATATTTTACAATACTACTTGACATGGAATTTTATGAAGGCCATATAGTCCTCCTTTTTTCTATTGAACCAACTCTCACACATACATTATGACAACATTTTAGTGTTGTAGAAAGCCAAACTAAAAGTGCTAAAAGCATTGTTAAGGTCATTAACATCATTAAGGAATCTGTAGGTCTAGAAATGAACGAACTGAAGACCACCGTGTTTTTTAACAAATGGGCCAAAGACAAGGAACACACACATCACAAATGGGCCAAAGACAAGGAATACATCAAAAACATACTACGTGTCCAATCAGAGAACCTTCAAATCACCAATTTGGGAATTCACTTATCTCATAGTAAACTAAAATCTAGAGATTTTGGCATACTACTAGATAAAATTAACAAAAAATTCAACCATTGGAAAAACGGAATGTTGAATATACCTAGCTGAGTTAATCTAATCAAAACAGTGATCTATCCAATAATCATATTTTGGGCTCAATTCTATCAACTACCAACATTAACGATCCACAAAATCAATTCATTGCGCTCAAAATTTGTTTGGAAAAACAAATGTCACAATATGAGATGGCAAGATCTAAGTCTTATAAAGCATGAAGGAGGAGTGGGATTAAGATAGATAGTGGATAGTGTGGAGGCGGTCTCCTTAAAATTTACATGGAGATACCTGTAGAGTGACAGTTTATGGGTGCAGTGGTTGGGAAATAGGTACGGTAACAACAAAAATTTCTAGATAGTAGTTGAAGATAGCAATGCATCGTACACATGAAAACTACTCCTTTACGGCCAGGCAGCATTCAAAGACGTGTTTGAAAGGAAAATTGTTAATGGACATAACACAAATCTTTGGTTTGATCCTTCAATCAACAGACAATCCCTAAATGACATGATGGGATAGCAAGCTATTTCTATCGTTGAAGGCCTCAATAGGAAAGTATCTACTCAAGTATCCTACTGCAACATATTCTCAGCAGAAAACAAATTCCTTTCAGAGGGAAAAATGAACTCGATGACGTATTTACAGAGATCCTATGTTCCAAGAATAGCAATAGAACATATCAAACACTAAAAGATATAGTTTTTACTATGTTAATTTGGCACATTTGGACTGAAGAAATAGTAGAATTTTCAGGAGTGTTGAAACCCCTCCACAGATTCAATTGGAATTATTACAGCAGATTGTAAACAACTTATAAAGAAAATAAAGTTCAAACCAGAAGAAGCAACAGATCTGGAACTCATATTGCATAATTTTGGCTTCGCTACCCCCCATACAAACTAGACAATGCTCAACAACCGAGTCCACCACATACGTCATGGAAGAGAAAGAGAGACGTAGTAATGTCGAACCCGATGAAAGCTTCATAGTCGATTGTTGGAGCGAATGGCTGGCGAGGAGACATGGCGTTGACCGTCATAATTTTAACCCGGAGTTGGAAATGAATTTGTTGAAGTTTGATGAAGTGGAGATCGCATGGAACAGAGATTATCTACTTCATTGGCCATGTGGCAACAACGCGTAAATAGAGTTTTTATCTTTATCCAATGGTACGCATAAACATAAAAAGTAACATTTTAACATTCCTGTAAAAAAAAAAATTTCTGAAATTTAGGGTTTTCCTTAGCCATGGGGGAAAATCTCTCTCCCCATAGAAATCTCTCTCATCTCTCAATCTCTAAACATCTAAACAGACCATCTGAATCTCAAATTAGAGAATCAAGCAATGGAATCATCATAGATAAAGATGACTTCCAATTAGTTCAATCGAGATCACAAAAGAAACGACAACCCTATCAACCCGGCTATCAGGAAAAGCTGAAGGGTAATAACTTGCAATTGAAGAAGACAGATGGTCAGAAGTCAACCATCTCTCCTCCGATCATGAGAAATCAAGCATATCAAACAAGGAAACCCATCAGTTTTTCTCTGAATAAAGCACAGGGGCAAAAATCTTGCGCCGAAATCGTTTCTGAGCAATCTAAAGAACCAAATGATGATGAGTGCAATCTTGAAACCATCGCTCCCATCACAATCAATAGTAAGAAATATGGTTTGATAAAAGAATCTGTTTGTAAAAGAGCTATTGATTGTTGGAGCAATTCAGTGGTGGTTTATGTTGTTGGTAGTAAACCTTATTATATGTTTTTCAAGTCTTATATACAACGTGTATGGAAACCAGTCGGTGAATTTGAAATTTTCACTAGAGAAAATGGGTTCTTTATTGTTAAATTCAAAGATGTTCAAGATTGCAATTCAATCATTCAAAATGGCCCTTATTTCTACAATGGAAAGCTCATCATTTTGAGAAGATGGTCTGAATCCCTAAAATTGATAGGGATCTCCTCAGTACAATGCCGATATGGGTTAAACTACCCAATGTTAATCTCAAATTATGGGATCGTGAAGCATTCAGTGTTATGGCTAGCATTATTGGAAAACCCATAAAGATGGATGCAGCTACCACCCTGAAAACGAGATTGAATTATGCTCGCATTCTGGTGGAGGTATCTGCAAATGATGAACTTTCTCAAGAAATAAATCTTACTTTATACAATGGGGAAAATATCACTCAAAAAATTGAATATGAATGGGTTCCACCAAAGTGTAGTATCTGTAAATGCTTTGGACACACTAGAGAGCAATGTGTCTCAGTTCAAAGGTGGATACCCAAAGATCACAATCAGAATAAAGAAATGGCCACTGATCAAGAAAAAGATATGGATAATACAATTCAAGAAATGCATCACATCGAAGAGACTCTAAAAGAATCAAGAATTCAAAAGAACAATGATCGAATCAACCAGAAAGGTATCATATTCAATCAAGAAACTGTATCTCATTTGCTCACTGATCAAGATGATCAGATCCTTGCTTCGGAAGTTCACCATTATAAAGACAAAAGAGAAAACTCAACAGATAGTATGCAGGGTAATTCAAAAGAGGGATTAAGCAACAAAGAGGTCTTTAACTCTGAAATCCCTCCCATTTCAGAGTTATGTTTAATTACAAAAAATCTCAATTCAGACACATATAATATCATGCATTCGAATCTCAACCAGCAATCAGAATGTAATATGGAGAGTGAACCTCCACCAGAATTTGCTGCAGAAGTTGAGGACAATGGTGGCATCCATTCAACCTTGCCCCGCAATACTGAGGAGTTTGACATCTCTCGAATTCAAATCCCAGAAAGTCATATTGCTTCTACGTCTGATAATGTTATGAAGGAACCTGAAAGACAATTTGATATCTCTGAATTACATATCCCCAAGACTAAAGCTATTGGCAAATACAAAAATCCAAATAAAGAGAAGAAAGCTTTTGGACAAAAATTCATATCAATCAATCCAAATTGGAATGAAATGACTACAAGGCTCAAAGATAAAAGTTCAGAGAAGAAAAAGAAGGGTAAGGGAAGCAGTGTATCAGGTTCTATCTGACACTCTTGTTTTTTATTTTTCTTCTTCAATATATATATTTTATGTCTATAATGGCCTGGAATGTCAGGGGTATGAATTCCCCTGCTAAACAAACTGACATATTAACTATGATAAGTATTTACAAACCTACTATAGTTGCTCTCATAGAAAACAAGATGGATGATTCTAATACTGAGAAATTTTGTTTTAAACTGTCAAACAACTGGAAATCCATTAGCAATAATGATTGTGGCAGCAAAGGTAGAATCCTTGTCATTTGGGACTCTAATATTTGGAATTTGGGTGATTGCAATAAAGATATTCAGTTTATAGACTGTAACTTCAATAATGCTGGTGGTTTCTTACTTCAAATTACATATATTTATGGCAGTAACTTTGAGATTGAGAGAAATAGTTTATGGTCTAGATTAAAAGCCCTTAGTCAAAGTTATGATTTCCCTTGGATTATCTTAGGTGATTTTAATACTGTTTTCCATGTTAATGAAAAATTTGGTGGAAATATTATCCCCCACAGTAAGCTTGAAAGAATCAATAAATTTTTACTTGAATTTGGGCTTATTGAACCTAAGATGAATGGTAATAAATACACTTGGAAATCTGGTAAAGAGAAAAATATTCATTGCAAGCTTGATAGAGTTTTAATTAATGAAAAGTTTTGCACTACTTTTCCAAATTTTTGCTGTTCCACTATTGAGCAAAATACTAGTGATCATATCCCTTTTCTTATGAGTTTTTTCCAAAATCAAACTAATAATACTCTTAAAGCTGCTCCTTTTAGATTTAAAAATGGTTGGGTCTTAAACAATGATTATACTGATATTATTAAAGATTGTTTTACATTCTCTAATAATGGTTCTTATCAAGCCCAGTTCAGTTTTTTTCTTAAAAATACAAAAAATAAGATCAAAGACTGGAAAAAGACTAATTTTGAAAAGAATAATTGTTTAAATAAATTAAGGGAAGAAGGTAAACTTTTACAAAAGCTTGTTGATGATAACCCTGGTAATACTGATATTATTGATAAATTCTTTTCTAATCAAGCTAAGCTTTCACAAGAGCTTCATATAAACACTGTTAATTACAAACAAAAAGCTAAAGTTGACTGGCTTACTATGGGTGATGAATGCACCAAATTTTTTCATGCTAAAATGAGCTGCAGAAAGCATATTAACAATATAGGAAAAATTATTGACAGTAAGGGTGACTGCATAAATGAATTTGATAAAATTGTCAATGAAGCTATTAGTTACTATTCTCAGTTATACTTTACTGACTCTAATGATTTAAATTTTCCTGATATTGTATGTAAGCATGTGCTTAATGATAATGCTGCTAAAATTCTTTTGGCCCCTGTTAGTATTGCTGATATTAAAGCTATTATTTTTAATGCTGGTGATAACAAAAGCCCTGGTCCAGATGGTTTCAATGCAAAAAATTTCAAAGTCCATTGGGATAATATAAAAGATCATGTTTCTAAAGTTGTCAAGGAATTTATGAATGAAGGTAAATTACTTAAAAGTTTTAATCATACTTTCATCACCCTAATTCCTAAAAACAAGAATCCATCTTGTATTGAGGATTACAAACCTATTTCTTGTTGCAATTTCATCTACAAAATCATTTCTACCATTTTCAGTAATAGAATAAAATTATTTCTCCCCTTTTTAATCTCTGAAAACCAATGTGCATATATTCCTGGCAGACTTACTTATGAAAACTCTTTGCTAGCTCATGAAATGGTTAGGAATTTCAATAATAAAAAAGGGGAGAACATGTGTCTGAAAGTTGATCTCCAAAAGGCATATGACAAAGTTAACAGAAAATTCATTATTCATATTATGAAATGCATGAATTTTCCTGCTAAATTCTGTGAGTTAATTTTTGAATGCATTAATACACCCACCTTCTCTATTCTATTTCAAGGCAAGCCTGAGGGTTTCATCAAAAGTAATAGGGGCATTAGACAGGGAGACCCTCTTTCTCCCTATCTTTTTACCCTAGATATGGAATATTTTTCTATTCTCATTGATATTGAAACTATTAAAAGTACTATTTCTCCAATAAATAGAATAAAACCAGCCATTACTCACCTGATTTATGCTGATGACCTTATGGTGTTCTCTAAAGCTAACAAAAATAATGCAGAGGCTATTAGTGAGATTTTTGGGACTATGTATAAATATGCTGGGCTTAAAATTAATGAATTTAAAACAAAAGCATATTTTAGCAAACACTGCAGGTACAAAAAGGAAGTATTGGATGTTCTCAATGTAAGTGAAGGTAATCTCCCTATTAAATATTTAGGTCTTCCTTTATCTGCTAATCAAATCAAAGACAGTGACTGCACATATCTCATTGAAAACATACAAAACATAATGGAAACTTGGTCATGCAAGCTGTTATCAATTGCTGGTAGAATTGAGTTAATTAAAACTGTTGTGTATGCCATTATTCTATACTGGTTTCAAACTCATCACATCCCTATTGCTACTATTAAAAAAATTGAAAACATGTGTGCTGATTTTCTTTGGAGGGGTAAATACCATAAAATCAGTTGGGATAAAGTTTGCAAACCCAAAAAAGAAGGTGGGATTGGTATCAGAAATCTTAATGATCTTAATTTAACTTGTCAATTAAAACTTTTTTGGAGATTTATAAGTGGTGATTCTTTATGGACAAAATGGATGACTTGTAAATATCTTAAAAATGAAAACTTCTGGACTACTTTACATAAGAATAATCAATCAAATGCTTGGAAACAGATTTTGAAATGCAGGGATGTAGGTAAATCTTTAATTCAAAGAAAGTTCAAAGATGGACATAACACGAGTCTTTGGTTTGACCCCTGGTTTCAAAATGATTCTTTTATTAATAAGGTTGGTTGGGATACTCTTGCTATTTGTGGTGAAGCTAATGCCAGTGTTAACATCATTATTAAAAATAATCAATGGCAGCCTCAACTTCATCCTATCACAAATCCTCATAAAAATTCTATCATTAATTTTCAATTAGATCATGATGCTGATAGTGATTATTGGGAATGGCTAGCTAACAGTAATGGTAAGTTCTCCTTTAAAAAAACCTGGGAACACATTAGAAACAAACAACCTACTGTTGAGTGGTATAATTGCATATGGAACGGGGTAAATAATCCAAAAATGGCTATCTGCACATACTTTGCTATTAAAAACAGATTGCCAACTTTGGAAATTATCAATAAGTGGGGTAGAAATACCTCCACACTCTGTTCCCTATGTAATTTATCGAATGAAACTATTTCTCATTTATTTTTTGAATGCAGTTACAGCTACCACATATGGAATCAAATCAAATCTAAGCTGGGGTTGGAAAATTCTAATAGCATGCATCTTGGTCAAATTATCACTGACATCAACAATCATTTTAGGAAAAAATCGCTAGAGAGAGACTATGCGCATATTCTTCTAACAACTACTGTCTATCATCTATGGAAAGAAAGAAATGATCGTACTCACAACAATAAAAAAACTTCCCAAAGAGCAGAGATGGACTATTATTGGAAGTGATAGCAATATTATTCTCCAGAAATCAAAAAATAAGATCAGAAATCAGACCAGATTTGATTTTCAGGCAGATAATTGGAACAAAGAGGCTGGCAGCAAGTATATTGAGCTATATTTGCTCAATCCGAAGGCTTATCAAACTGATACAAGCAGCATCCAGAGAATGAATCATGACAACTTCGAGCCTTCAACCAATCGCCTTTCTGTTGACAACGATGGAGGCAGCAGATCTACAAATCTGAGTTGTGCTAACACCAGATCTGCAGACCCTAGCTACACCAAACACATCTTCGATTCGAGACATCATATCAGACCCAACTCTGCTGATAGAAGCATGCGTAGCAAATTCAACCAAAGCCTCTCTTACTGGGAGAGAGGCGAAAGCAGCAAGGAGACGAGATAGCGAAATCTCTGATTTGCCTCCTCTCGTCGCCATGGTTTTATTTTTGTGTGTTTGTTTGTTTATGTCGGCTGCCCTAGTATGTTAGGGTTTTAAATTTTTGTGTGGTGCGGGTTGTTTTATTTCGCCCGAGTCGTTTCTTATCTGTTATGGGCCGGGCCCTTTAACCTTTTTCAAAAAAAAATCTTTATCCAATAGTATTACATTCTATTGCAAAAAAGCCCACAGTGACCAGGTCGGGGCCCTTTATTACCCAGAGGCCTTCGGACTATGTACCCAGTTCACCTAACCAGGCAGACGGGTCGGTGAAATTTAGAGTTTTCTTCCGGCCATGGAAAAAAACAAAATCCAGTCAATTTATCCTCAAAAATTCTCAAAACATCAAATTTTGTTAGACCATCTGACTCTCAAATCACCATCAGGGACTGTCATCGTAGATGAAAGGTTTTCAGTTAGTCTAAAGAAAATCAACAAGAAGAGAGATATCAAGAAACAAAATTAGAAAATGTCGATGACTTAATCAAAAAAATCTCTCAGTGATCGGAAATAATCATCCGCACATTGAAACAGGAAAGTATGAAAATGTTATAAAGAAGAGTGCACCGGTCATTTCACTGAATTGTATGCAGGGTAAGAAAATATGGGCTGACATAGTTGCACTGGAGCCAACTGAAGATGATTGCAATCTTCAATACACCACACCGATCAAGATAAATAGCACAAAGTATGACATTGTCAAAAAGGTGATTTGTAAAAGAACTAAAAAAATACTATTCTGTTCTGGCTTATGTAATGGGGGGAAAACCATACTTTGTGTATTTCAAAGCATATATCCAAAGAGTATGGAAACCAATCGGTGATTTTAAAATGCATTCAAGAGAGAACGGTTTCTTTATCATCGTTTCAAAGAGTCCAAAGATATTGACAGCATTATCAAAAACGGACCATACTTCTATGACGGTAGGCTCATCATCTTGAGGATGTGCTCTAGTGATTTAAAGATGGACAGAGACTTATTAACAAAAATGCTAATATTGGTAAGATTACCTAGTGTATATCTAATGCTATGGGAATGAGACATTTAGCGTCATGTCTAATATAATTGGAAAACCCATAAAACTTGATGTAGCCACAACCTCAAAGACGAGATTGAATTATGCTCGCATTCTAGTGGAGGTGACTGCAGAATCAGAATTATCAAATGAAATATTTTTAACAATGTACAATGGTGAAGGTATAACCCAGAAGGTTGAGTACGAATGGATCCCTCCAAAATGTCATCTTTGTGTGTGTTTTGGAAACACAAAGGAGCAATCCAGCACAAAAATGTTGGGTTCCAAAAAATGGTATTCAAACTAATCAAGAAACTACAAATAGTTGTAAAGAATCTCGTGAGAAGGATGCACCCATACCACAAAGTAATCAAGAAAAAAATGGAAGTGCTCAGTTCAATTTAGAATATATCATCACTGATAGCGCAATATCTCAGGATGGTACTAAAAATCAAGGCGACTTTGAAAACCAACTCCCTAAAACTAATGTTCATATCATTGTTAAAGAAAGTAATCAAGAAAATCATCAAGAAACTCATTAGAAGGTAAATCAAGGCAGAGAAAAAGGGGTTTAAAAAATAATATATGTCTTTGAATCTAGAAACCCCAAATTCCATATCCATGTTTTGATACAGATTATACAAATGATAATGTTACAAATGTAAATGGCAGTGCTGATGAGACAATAAACATGGAGATCGCTCCTCGATCTAAAAATGCTACAAGATCCGAGGACATTGTAAGCATCAACTCAGAACTGCCTTGCCGTTCAGATCAAAGAGTGGATAATGTGGATGAAGCGGAAACCATAGACATTGCCTTAAATTGAAAATGCTACAAGATTTGATGATAGGGCAGACATCAACTTAGAACTACATCACAATTTAGATAAAAAAGGAGATAATTCACTGTGGAACATAGGAAGTAGAGGGGCTAGAGAAAAAGCAAAAAAGAAAGCAAATTTTAAGCAAAAATATACTATAGCAACCCAGAATGGGTATATCGTACAAGTAAGCTTAAAGTTAAAGGGTGGACATGCAAAAGGAGAGGTAATAATACTTCAGGGTCAGGTATGAGCGAAAGGTCATCTATTTAATTCATCGTTTTTAGATTATGTCGATTATTGCATGGAATGTTAGGGGAATGATTTCCCCACAATTAAATATATTAGATTTACCAAGAGAATATAAAACTACTATAGTAGCTCTAGTTGAAAATAAAATGAATGATTTGAATATTGAAATGTTTTTTTTATAAATTACCTAAAAACCGAAAATACACACACAATAATGAGTGCGAGGGTAAGGGAAGAATATTACTGTTATGAGGTTCAAATATACGGACAATTAATAATATAGATAAAAACATGCAATTCATTGATCGTAAGTTTAATAATGCAGGTGGGTTAAACTTGTCTATATGATATTAATTTTGAAATGGAAAGAGAAGATTAATGGAATAAACTTAAAGTTATGAATAGAAAGCATAATATACCACGATTATTAATGCAAAATTTTAATACTGTAATGCAGTTCAATGAAAAGAGTGGGGGTAAGAGAATTCGACAAAGTAAATTAGATAAAGTGAATAATTTTTCACTAGAATCAGGTCTAATAAATTAGTTATTAATGGAAGAAAATTCACTTGAAGATCAAGGTTGGGTAAAAATATACATTGTAATTTGATAGGATTTTAATAAATACACAGTTTAATAATAAATTTCCTCGTTTTATATGTAAAACTCTATAATAGAATACAAGTGACCATACCTCTATTTTAATAAATCTTTTCAAAATGAAAAGATAGAAGAGGAAAATATTACTATACCCTTCAGATTTAAATATGGTTAGGTTAACGACAAAGAATACAAAGAAATTTTGAAGTTGTTTGACTTTTTCATGTAAAGGCACTGAAAAATTTTCAATTTAATAAATTTTTTGAAAAATACAAAGCAGTGTCTCAAAATATGGAATAAGGATAAAAGAATAATAAAGGTTATATAGACGAATCAAGAAAAGAAAGAAAATTTCTACATGACTTAATTGGTAGTAATCCAAATGATATAGATAATGTTAAAAAGTTTGTTAATAATCAAAATGAATTATTAAAAGAATTACACATAAATACAATGAATCTTAATCAGAAAGCAAAAGTAGTTTGGTTAACATAGAGGGATGATTGTAACACGGGGGGATGATTGACAAAAAATTTCTATGCGAGAATGAATTGTAGAAAGCATATTAATGGTATTGGTAATATATTTGGTAAATATGGTAAATCCACATATAGTTATAAAGAAATAGCTACAGAGGCAATAAGTTACTTCACAAACTTATATAATGTTGAAGAAGATGAAATTCAATTGCCTAAAATCACATGTAAGACTATATTAAAGCCAAATGTGGAAGAAGTGTTACTTGCTCCCATAGAAGAAATGAACTAAATTTTTATTTTTTGATTATGAGGATAATAAAAGCCTACGACTGGATGGTTTCGATGCCAAATTTTATAAAATACATTGGGGGAAATTAAAAGACAGAGTTTTAAAAGTAGTGAATAAATTCATTAGGGAAGGGAAAATCCTTAAATGTTTAACTCATACGTTCATTACATTAATTCCAAGGAAAAGGAATCCTTCACAGTTAGGGTATTATAGACCTATATCATGCTGCAATTTCATTTATAAAATAAATGTTGCAGTTTTGATATTAGAATGAAAGATTTTTTACCATTTTTAGTTTCAGAAAACCAAAGTGCCTTTATACCAGGTAGAGTAATTTACGAGAATTGATTACTAGCTTATGAAATGGTGAGAATTTTAATAGTAAATTAGGGAATAATGTGTGTTTAAAAATAGATTTATAAAAAACATATGAAAGGGTAAATAGAAAATTTATACATAATACAATGATTAGTATGGGATTACCAAAAAAAATCCGTGATCTAATATACGAATGCGTTAATACACCAACTTTCTTTTATATTAATATAAGGGAAACTAGTGGGGTCCATTCAAAGTAGTGGGGGTTTAAAGCAAGGTGATCCATTATCACCTTATTTGTTTACAACGGTGATGGAATATTTTACTATCTTATTTGACATAGAGATGTTAAAAGGAAATATGAATCCAATAAGTAAAATACAACCAACTATTACTCATCTAATATATGTTGATGACTTGATGCTATTTATTAAGTTGGATTATTCTAATGCCTATGCTACTAAAGGTGTTTTTGAGTGTTTAAATAGGTATGCAGGTTTGCAAATAAATGAATTCAAGCATCAGGGACAAAGAAGTAATACTAGTAACATTGAGCATATCAGACGGAACCTTATTAATCAAATATCCAGGGGTACCACTATCAGTAAATGAGATAAAAGATAGTGACTATACGGTGCTGATAGAAAAAATACAAGAGATAATGAAAAGATGGTCAAGCAAGTTACTATCCACAGCAGGAAGAGCGGAATTATTAAAGACTGCCATATATGCAATTATTCTATATTGGCTTCAGACCTACCATATTCCTGTAGCTTTGGTTAAAAAGTTAGAGGGAGGTGTGTATAATTTTTATGGAGGAGAAATTATCGTAAGATGTCATGGATAAAAATACATAGATCCAAAAAAGAAGGAGAAATTGGATTAGGGAAAATTGCAGATTTAAGCCAAACATGTCATTTAAAACCATTCTTGAGATTCTTAGATAGTGATTCTTTGTTGGCCAGATGGATGAAAAATAAGCACCTTAAAAAGACCAATTTTTGGAATTCCATGTCAAAAAGTAATCAGTCCAATGCATGGATGCAAATTCTAAACTTTAGAAATATGGGTAAGCAGTTTATAAAAAGACATTTCAAAAATGGAAGAGAAACAAACTTATGGTTTGACACATGATATAATCATCAACCTTTTATAAATAGAGTAGGTTGGAATAATTTAATTATTTTGGAAAATACTGATGTTGCAGTCTCAAAAATTATCAATAACGAAGAATGGCAATCATGGCTACATCCAGTTACCAATCCATATAGAGATGCGATTAGTAATATGCCATTAGAAAGCAATGCAGACAAGGATTATTGGGAATGGTTAGCAAGCAGCAACGATAAGTTCTCTTTTAAAAAAACATGGGAATTTATCAGAGACAAGCATCAAATAGCAGAATGGCATGAATGTATTTGGAAAAAATCAAATTGTCTTAAGATGACATTCTGCACTTTTTTTGCAATTAACAACAAACTACCATCAAGGGATAGATCAAGTAAATGGGAAAAACTGATATCGCTACATGTTCTTTATGTGAAATATCTCCAGAATCTAGCGAGCATCTATTTTTTGAATGTTTATGTTCTCAGTATATATGGAAGTAGAAAATTTGAAGTTGGAGTTACAGCAAAGAAACATCTTGTCTCTGAAGAAAGCAGCAAATCACATCATTAAAACTTTCAGTTCAAAATCATAAGAAAGAGAATATGCAAGCACCATCATAGCAACAATAACATATCATATATGGAAAGAGCATAATAGCAGGGTTCATAACAGCAAACCAACTACCAAAGAGCAAAAGTGGATACTGGCAGAAATAGAAAGTAACATTATACTTGGAAAATCAAGAAAGGGAAAAAAGGAGAAAACCAGAGCTGTTCACTTATCTGAACAGTAGGATATTGAAGCCGACAATAAGCATGTTGAAAGATATCTTTAATAACCGAGAGCAGCATTTCATACAACAAGTAAAGTTAGCAGCGCGATTGTTGAAGAGCTTGAAATAGACAATAACTGTAATGACTTGGGTCGACTTGCAACAACTGCAAGTGCTGAAACTCCAGTGACCACAAACAATCATCTTAGAGAAGATCAATACGAGATAAGATTATCAGATCTAGATCACAATGACTCTAGATCAGATAATTTTCTTAGATCTGGAAAGATAGTTAAAAGTGGTGTAAACCCTAATCCTCAACTCAGGAGTTTAGGTGGAGGATTCAATGATTGTCTCTCATATTAGGAAAGAGGGGAGACAAGCGAAAGTCGGAAAGAGGCGAGTTAAGGATGGCAGAATTAGCGTCTGCCATTTTTATGTTTTGGTAGAAATAGATGTGTGCGACTCAAGGAGAAATCCTAAGGATTGGTAACGATTTGTTGTTATTAGAAATGGGTATGTACCCATTTGAGAGTTGGGCTTGGGCCTTGTAATCTTAAACTAATTTCAAAAAAAATCTTTATCCAATTGAAAATTTTGTCATCCTTTATTTGATCTCTTTTATTTAGACTTCGAGATTGACACGGAACGTACTATAGTTTTTATGCAAGTATTGATTAATACTCTTACCATTATTTATTCTCTTATCCCACCAAATTTTTAATCCTTCTTGATGAGTAAATAAAGTGTCTGGTTTGAAAAAAAAGTTGACCTTGAATCTTTTTCTCTTATGTACTCAATTTTGCCACAAAATGTTGTCAAATCTGAGTTTACTTAGTTCTTTAGATCTAAAACTTTGTAATCCATTTGTACTTATGCAAAATCTTCTAAAATAAAATTAAAGTGGATGTAAGTAGTGATTTGGGGCCAAACCATTATAAAATTGTGTGTATTCAACATTTTATTTTAGTTATTCATGTTTGTGATTGATTGTGTTGTTATGTCATTTTTTGACACAACATATTTGATGCTTTCACCGAGAATGAGATTCTTATGCGTATATCTAACTTAAAAATTTAGAATTTAGAAGGTGGATCTAAAAGTTATTTTTTGTAGATCTTAAGTTACCTAGATTTAAAAGATGAATCTACTACCTATCTGATAAGAAATTGCCTCAAGGAAAGCTACTTCTTAATTTGGAGTTGCTGCAGAAGGTGATGAAGAAGACTCTTAACATAATGAAGAGACTATGTAATAACTCACACTTCAATGGGCTTGAATTTTTGCTTAATCAAAAACCCAAGCCCACCAAAGTACAGATCGTTGGTTTTGGTATCCTGCAAATAAAAAATGCACATCAAAGCACTACGATATAAACTCACAGTGGAATAGTAAAGTATAATAAACATTTACTTACTGACCAAGATTGACATTTTCGATGTCTAGTGTCCTGGTTAGTGCCAAGTATGAAATAGGAAATCTGTCCTTCCACGATCACTGCCTTGTATCAATGTCTGTCCCTCTAAAGCTATCATGTGGATCGTAATGAAGAGAGGGTCAGAACAACGTTATGATGATTGGAAAATTATTCATTTTGTACATAATTATAGTTTATACCAATTGTCCTCTATCTCTTGTTATGTCTTTTGTTTTCAATTAGTCGTTTCGACTTTACATACGTGTACAACACATCCCATCTACTCGTAGTAGACTATAGCCATATACATATATGTATATGTATATATATAAGTTCTACAGTTCCCTATTGGACCAAGATACTATCCCTATGAGTATCTCTTAACTCAACACCCCATCAGGATCCATCACCTTCATCGTATCATGCTCTCATCGCCGCGCGTACTGATGGATTTCTGTAGTGCTTAATAATGACTTTACAATAATTTATCCATTCTCTATGTTGCATTTTTTTGGAGATTTTCTTGTCTAATTCCTGGTTGTAGGCTCAACTCTACGGACTACAAATATGATTGATTCAGCCTCACCAGTTGTGGACTCAACTCCACGTACTACCTTATGCATGTTTGAAAGACTTTCCTAATAGGGTTAACTAGCCTTGCCTTCTAACAAACTAGCAAACGATGTAGTGATGCACGACCCAACATGGACCGTGCACTAATAGGAAGTGTAGCCCTTTAGGTATAACCTTGTCTTTCACGTCGATAGATAAGGATTGATGACGTTCTTGACCTATGCATAGCCAAACTCCTTTGTTTGGTATCAATTCAGCTGACATGTTTTCATAGTGCCCTTTTTCGCTCATCATCGATTCAGATTGCCTATTGCAATCAAGTCAATACCTCACTGTCCTATTTTGTTGAAGCGGACTACAATTTCTATTGGGTTATTCTGTTATTTATATGCAAGCGTATACTCTCCACGGGTTGGCAAGATTCTAATTTGTATGCTGTCATGTTTGGATATGTCTCACATCAGTATAATGTATACGCAACTACTGATAGACCTTTGTGGTGGGCATGCTTTTATTGTGTAATACTGTAGACCTCACATTCGAACCTATTCTAATGATTATGTTCTTCTACTCATTTAATCATATGTTAAATTTCAAATTTCACACGTATCATAAATGTATACTTAAGGCTACATTCATATATTATTTTTATATATATCTTTGTTCATTCTTTTTTATCGTGTCCCTATTGTTCACTGTTAACAACATTCCATTACTTCTCTTTGCGTTTACTTCTTACTTAACTTAAAGTCATTTGCTGCTTTATTTTTAATATCTTATCTTATTTCCTTTCCCTTTCATTTAACATCATTAGGTGAAATTTTGGTTTTCATTTTAACTAATATCTGTCTTTAGTTTCCTATTTAGATTTATTACTTCTTTATCCGTTTAATTATATCTTCTTTGTTTACTGTTTGTTTTCTACACGATTTTAAATTACATACTTTAGGTTTTACATTTAAATTCCTATTAGTTTTTCCACTTATATTACATTAGTTATGCATAAAGATTTTTATACCTTACATCGGAATTACTTCTTTTCTAAATAAAATTGTTAACACTATAATTCTCTATAAATTACTTAAAGACCACTTGTGTTATGTGTGAATAACAAGGAATTATCTTTAATCTTCTATTGGAGAAGACAGTACATATACGATGATTCCCTTTTTTGTACATCTCTTCCTTTGCATTTACATTCCTTGTTATTTTAAACACTACACTTTTATTTGTATTTTAGACAATTTATAAAGATTCATATTGTTACACAATTCATTCCAATGTGTTAAAATATTGTCTAATCCCAGTTTAATTTATCATCAATTCTAATTTATATTCAACATATATATGAACTAAACAAGTCTGAAATCCCAATATGTATACAATATTTATCAAGTTCAGAGTTTTCATAACATACAGGAATATTTCCCATAATCATCACATGTGTACAATTAAATATCCAAATCATGACTTATATTAATTCATTATGCGTATAAAATTGAATATCCAAATTGTGATTTATATCTAGGCATATATGAAATGGATCTACAACAATATAAAACCAATATTATTACAAAATATGTAATTTTTCACTCACCTTTTTTACCATTCCAAATCTCTGGATCTATTTCGTGTTGTTCCTGTTTGACTCCATTTTTCCTATTTGAATATATACTGCATATGTATACAGATCTTATTAGGAATCTTAGATTAGAAAAGAGAATTGGATTTGATTTGTATTTAAATATCCATATTTTCAGTTTACCTTGGCTTTGATGATCTGATTTGAGCATATTCCCCTTCTCTACCATCTTCTATAATTCTTCAGTTGTTTGTATACGTAAAATTAGAACTAATTTAAGAATTTGAAGTTTGTGGAGATGAGAAAGTAGCAGAGCTTCCGTGACCATTAGAAAATATGAGTTTGGAAATGGGGTCTAGGTCTATATTTATAGGGGTTCAAATCAACGCAAGCCATTCGATTAAACTAGTTTAAATCCAGGCCGTTTGGGCCAACGTTATGTAATTGCAATGGTCAACCACCATAGGTCTCAGGTCAACCGCTATCGCTCGACCACCATGTATGTTGGGTCGACCATTCCCTCTATTAAATTTTGATTATTAGCATGTTTTGTTAGTTTTATTATTGTTTTCAAATGATTTCATTTATTTCATTCCTTTTAAAATTTGATTGCAATAGTTTGTTTCCACTTATATATATTCACTTAGATTTAATTCTAACGTTAACAATTCTTCGATTCTAAGTTTTTGTTAATGTTACTAATTAGCATCAATCAATTTTATGACTATAATTATATATATAATTATTTTGGAAGCTAAGACTTCAAATGCCAATAAATTTTCATTTAAACTGCATTTGGGAAAACTTTATGTGTGAAAGTTGATTAGAAAATCGCCACAATCAATGATGCAAGTTTTGTAGCCAATTCTAACGTTTGTGAAAATTTTATTTTTCAACGTTATTATTTACTACTTGATTTCCTTTAAATTAATTAGCTTTTAAAATTATAAGTGTTATATTCTTTCACCCTTAAAAGAATTTTGTCCTCGAAATTCCTCAAGAATCGAAACATATCGTATAACCATTCTAAGCTATCAAATCAATTAATGTGCAAACAATTTTATAGCCAATCGTATACAAGTGCATGTTGTATCATAACATACATTCTATGCATGTAGAATAATTCTAATCGATGCCTCCTATATGAATGCTTCTTTTAAATCAATTTCAAAAATATGATGCAAACATCTTGAATATACTGGCAAATCTACGTGCACGCAAATTTTGAAAATCAAACCTTACTTTTACATCCAATTTTTCCCACAATTCTACGAGTAGAAGTATAGTTCAACCTTAGGACACTATTGGGTACCCAACTTCCCAACAATTTTGCATTGAATCCCTACTAACCGAAACCCTAAGACACTGTTGCTAACATCCAAATTTGAAATCTCAATTTTCTAAACCTATTTTCTTTGTGCTGGAAAAAAGGTTCAGATGGAAAATTCTATATTTCTATCCTTTTCCTATCATGCACCCAACTTCCCACTATAATTTGGAACTTTATCTTTTACCCCCATTCTTTTTCAATTTTTCCAAGCACAGTTTTCATAGTTAGTTTTTATTTTAAAGTTTTAAAACATGATTTATATCGAAAGCCAACTTTTTGTTAACCTATTGACAAAAGCATAATGGAAAAGGTTCCATAGCTAAAATAACTTTCTTAACTCCAACCGTAATATATTTTACTACTATTTCTGCTACATAGTAAAATCCATACTAATCAACCTATCAACTATTCCCCCGTATCAAGTATGTGGCATTTCTTTTTTCTTTTTTACCCAAAAATATTTTTATATTATTTTTAAAAATTTCAGTAAAAATTTTCATCACAAAATTTTCAAAAGCTTATCGCAAAGCTATATTTTTCAAACCAAGAATTTTGGAAAAAAAATTCTCATAGTATACATCTTTTTTTTCAAAATAAATTTATGCCACATCTCCTAAACCTGGGGTTTAGTCAATAGTCTAACGTCCATAGTGGACTTCACCTATATATACGGTAAATTTTTAGTTTTAAAACTTTTATTTTATTTATAATAGCATCCATCACATAAGTTAATTATAAATTCCAGCCTTTAAGGTGTACGGCATTGACTAGTGGCTAGCAACATCCTTTCCCTGTCCTCCGCTCACTGAAATTTATTTTCAGATTTTTCTACGACTTACAATCTTATTTCATTTCGATTTTAGCAATCAATTAAATTAATTTTCTTAATTTATCTCTTAACTTCGTCTCTACTATTTTTTTTCTTTTGCATAAAGTTGACTGTCTTTCTTAAAATTTTCTTGTCTTATTATTTCCTATAAAATTATGGTCCACCTAAAAAATATACAAGAAAAGGAAAATTTCCTATAATATTGTATGTGCTTTTACGCCTTAGTAAAGACAACAAATGCTTACAACCCAATCTAAAAAGAACAACCATTGGAAGCTACCCTTCAACATCAACTAACATTAAACGATGTTGCAGCTCTATCACTTCTAACTTGAATGGACCTTTCCAATATGTCATCCTGCTACAATCCTCATATCTTAATTTTCATTCATGGCTTCTAATGAATATGGTCCATTCATTACTTCCATCAAATGTAACAACCCGCACTCTAATAGGCCTGAATTTTTGCTAAATTGAAAATTCAAGTCCACCAAATTACGGATCGTTGGCTTAATATCCTGCAAATAGAAAATATATATCAGAGCACCATCGATATAAGATCATATCGAAATTATTAAACATATAGTTTCTGACCAAGATTTACACTTCCAATGTCTAGTATCCTTGCTAGTTCCGAGCATGAAACAGGAAACTTGTCCTTCTACGGTTCCTACCTTGTACCAGTACTTGTCCCTCTAAAGCTATCCTATGAGTTGTGGTGAGGAGGGGGTCAGAACAACGTTATGGTGACTGGTAAAATTTTATATTTTTGTATATAATACTAGTTTTTGCCGATTATCTTCTATCTCTTGTTATGTCTTTTATTTTCAATTAGTCATGTCGACTTTAGATATGCGTACGATACGTCCCATCTACTCATAGTAGACTAAGCCATGTGTGTGTATGTGTATGTATGTGCGCATACGTACCATAGTTTCCATTGGACCGAGATAGTATGCCCGTTAGTATCCCTTAACTCAACACTCCGTCAAGACCGTCACTCTCACCGTATCACACTCTTATCATCGCGCATACCAAGGAACTCCCATAGTGCCTAATAACAGCCTTACAATAACTTAGTTGTTCTATATATAGCATTTTTTAGGGATTTCTTGTTTGCTTCCTGGTTGTAGACTCGGCTCTACGGACTATAAATATGGTGGATTCAGCCTCATTGGTTATGGACAGCTCCACAGACTACATCATGCACGCTTGAAAGACTTCCATAATAGGGTTAACAAGCCTTGTCTCAAACAAAAAACTCGCAAACAATGTTGCAATGCATGAACCAAACGTGGACCGTACGCTATTAGGTAGTGTAGCTTGTTAGGTGTAACCTCTATCTTTCTCGTTGATCGCTAAGGATTGATGACGTTCTTGAACTATGCACAACCCTACTTCTTTATTTGGTACTAATTCAGCTAATATGCTATCATAGTGTCATTCTTCGTTCATCTTCTAATTTGGATTGCCTATTGCAATCAAGGCAATACCCCAACTTTCCTATTTTATTGAAACATACTACCTTTTCTATTGGGGTATTCCTTAATTCATATGTAAATGTATACTCTCTATGGGTCCTATGGTTAGACATGTCTCACATTAGTATAATGAATACACAACCGCTAGTAGTCCCTTGTAGTGGGCAGGCTTCTATTGTGTAACACTACTGACCTTGCATTCCAATATATTCTAATGATTATGTCATTCTATTCATTTAGTCATATATTAACTTTCAAATTACACATCCATCAAAACACATACTTAAGGCTACGTATACGTATTATTTTTATATATGTCTTCGTTCATTCTTTTTTATTTACCGTGCCACTACTTTTCACCGTTGACAACATTCCTTTACTTTTCTATGAGTTTACTTCTTACTTAAAGTCATTTACCACTTTCTTTTAAATATCATGTCTTATTTCCTTTCGCTTTCATTTAACATAATCGGGTGAAATGTCTGGTTTTCCTTTTTGACTAATATCTCTTCTCAATTTCCTATTTAGACTTATTACTTCCCTATTCATTTAATTATATCTTCCTTGTTAATTGTTTGTTTCTACACCATCTTAAATTACATACTTTTAGGTTACCCATTTAAATTGTTGTTCTTATTTCTACTCACGTTACTTTAGTTAAACCTGAGGATTTTTATACCTTAGTACATTAGAATTACTTCTCTCCCCAAAGAAAATTGTTAATGTTATAATTCTCTTTTATTATCTATTAGAATAGATGGTATGATATATGATGACTCCTTTATTTTGTACATCTTTTTTTTGTTTATATTCCTTATTATTTCAAACACTACACTTTTATTTGTATTTCAGACAATTTATAAAGATTCACATTGTTACATAATTCATTCCAACATATTAAATATTGTCCAGTCCCAATTTAATTTATCATCAATTTTAATTTATATTCAACGATATATATGAACCAATCAAATCAGAATCCTAATGTGTATACAACATTTAGCAAGTTTAGAGTTTTCATAGGCATATTTACATAATCACTACTAAATAGCCAAATCGTGATTTATATCAATTTATCAGGCGTATAAAATTAAATACCCAACCATGATTTATATCTAGGCATATATGAAATAGACCACAATGATATAAATCCAATATTATTACGAAATATGTAATTTCTCACTCATCTCTTCCAAATTTTCGGATCTAATCCGTGTTATTTCAATTTGACTCCCTTTTTCCTATTTGAATATATATTGCAAGCATATACAAATCTTAGATTAGAAAAGAGATATGGATTTGATTTGTATTTAAAAATCCAGATTTATAGTTTACCTTAACTTTGACGATCAAATTTGACTGAGATCTTGTTAATTTTATTCTTGTTTTTGAATGATTGCATTTGTTTCGTTTCTTTTAAATCTGATTGCAGTAGTTTGTTTCCACTTATATATATTCACTTAGATTTAATTTTAATGTTAATATTTCTTAGAGTCTAAGTTTTCATTAATGTTACTAATTAGAGTTTAATTATTACCTTAATTACATATATAATTATTCCCGACGCTAAAACTTCAAACGTTAATAACTTTTTCATTTAAACTCCAATCAGAAAACCTAATATATAAAAGTTTATCATAAAATCATCATGTCATGAGCCCAATGGTGAAAGTTTCGTAGCCAAATTCTGATTTTATGAAAATTCTATTTCTCAACGTTATTATTTATTACTTTATTTTTTAAGTTAATCAACATTAAAAATTATGGGGTGTCACAGACTGCTCGACCTATGATTGTTGTACTAAGACCTTCATCTCAATAGGAGACGGTGACAAAGAACGAGTTGGATAAATTGATGGTTGAAATGAATAGGAAAATGCATGAGAGTCCGAATGCTATTTTAGAAAAAATGGAAAAGAACTATGTTATTGTAACGACCCAGAATTTTTATTAATTAAAATTTGAATATTTAATTTATTTTAAATATTAATAAGTGAATTAATAAGTCAAATAAATTTTTATTTGAATTATTGGATTTAATTGGATTATTAAATCGATAATTTAATACGTCAAATTATGGAAATAATTGAAAATATAGTTAAATATGATTGAAAATGATTTGTAAAATTTTATTTTATCATATGGGAGTTAGAATGATAATTTAGAACTTTTAAAATCGAATTAAAAGTTAATTTGTGAAAATTGAATATTTTAATATTAAAATCGACTAGTGAAAATAGTCAATTTTTGAACAGTCTCAGAATTGAACGAAACTAGTTTCATTGGATCTGTAATAGTTAGTTATTACCGGATTTCAAATTTCGTGTCAATCGGAGTTATCGTTTGATCGTGGCAGCTCGAAACGCATCGATTTATTTTTAATTTAAATTTGGCGAGTGAAAATAGCCATTTTTCAAAAAAGTCTCGGATTTCGACGAAACTAGTTTCATCGGATCCGTAATGTGATATTATTATACGGTTTCAAATTTCGTGTCAATTGGATTTACCGTTTGTCCGGTACAAATTAAAACGCCTAGAAATCGACTTAAATCGGTTTAATTCAAATTGAGCGTTTACAGCCATAACTCGCACATACTTCCGAATTAGCTTCCGAAACCTGTTCCATTGTGTCCGGAACGTGGGGTAAACCCTAGAAACGCTGGTTACGGCGCCTAAATCGGAGTTCGGAATTTCCGGATGAATAGTGTTCGATATTTCCTTATAAATACCCCCATAATTCTCAAAATTAATAACAAAACCCTAATTTCATCTTGTAGCCGCCACCAACAGGTCAATGGACGAAATTGATCCACTTTCTCTCCTCCAAATCTCTCAATCCATTAAGCGATTGCGAAAACTTCCAACTACAAAAACGTGGAGCTTCGCGAGCTCTACGATGTGAACGGTGGAGATCGTCTGAAGTTCATTGGTTTGGCGGCAAATTGAGGTGGAAGGGGGCCGGCTGCGCACGCAACTCGAGGAAGATGGTGAGGCCGAGTTCTATGGCCTTCAGGCCGAGTATGGAGCTTGTCGTGCTCTTCAAAACGCAAGTCCCTGATCGTGTTTTCGTGCATCGCAGAGGTCGAATTAACTAACCCTAGTTAGGACATGAATGGGTTGTGTTGCATTTTGATTACCTGGAGAAAATTGCGTGAATGAAGAAGGAAAGGGGGGTGCGTTCTACGGTCAGGATGGGGGTATGCAAGATCTAGGGCTCAAATTAGTTAGGTTATAAATTTAAAATTTATGTTGTAATAGTTATATATAAATCGTGTAATCTTCAATAATTCATAACTTTTTCATACGAGGTCGAAAAAATGCAAACTCAGTTGCGTTGGAATCGTATGGACGAGCACTACGCGATGGAGTTGGTTTGGAGTCGTTTGGAGTTAGTGAGAATTTTGGGTAAAATTAAACGTCCGTTTAATTTTATTCGAAATAAATCGCTAAAACGAAATTGAAATCAAGGTGAGAACTTCTCACTCAATCGAACCAGTTTCGATTTTTATTTTAAATAGTTAGATTTAAAATATTTGAATGCATGTTTGAATGATGATTGATATCTATTGATTGTTAAAATAGACATTATGCGCCGTTAGTAAGCGGATGTTATTTATTAAAAACATATACCGAGAATATTTCATAAACAGTGAAATTGGTATTATATATAATAGCAATATATATATATTGGCATATGTATATATTGTAGTTGTTGATTTCCCGCATTTTTTGTTTAGCGGATGAGACCCTATTACGCCGTCTATTAAGCGGATAATATTTAATAAGAACATATACCGCGATAATTTCGTACTGAAGCGAAATTGGTATTGTGCTAATGTTTGTGGATGCAGGAAAACAGGTTGGAGGGATCCAACTGGATTCCTCAACATTATTTATTTAATTTCAGATATTTTGATATTTGATTGATTATCATATCGATATATGATATCGTTGTTGTCGTGATTGACTATTTGGTGTGTAGCATCATTGGACCCAGATTTTGGGATTTTAAAATGATTTTTAAAAGTGATTTTAGAAAGTATACGTTTTATAAAATAATTTTTGGAATTGATCCATTTTAAATAAATAAACGTTATAATAGTTAAAGTTATAAAAATTATGATTTTGTGAAATATAGTTAAAAGTTGATTTTTGAGAAATAGGGGATTTATGATTTTATAAAATAATTTAAATTGGATTTTTGAATATATTATAAAAGTTTAAAAATAGGATTTATAAAATTTGATTATTTTATAAATCAAAATGGTGAAACTATAAAGGAAATTAAAGACGTTTAAAAGAATAATATAAATTGATTTATATTAAGAGATTTATAAACGGATATTTATAAATTGAAATATTGACTTATAAAACGAGTTTTTATAAGTGTTTGAATGAAGTGAAAATGAAATTCATAAATGAATGGAATTTATAGAATTATAAACTGTGAAGTTATAAAAGAAAATTTATAAATAGTAAGATTTATAAATTTGGTGAAATTATTTGAAGAATAGATTGGTTAGATAAATGGATCTTATAAGTTATAAGATTTATAAATTGGAAAGTCTCTAAAGGAACGATTTTGTAAAATAATCGTTTTATAAGTAATTAACTTATAATATGAACGTTTAGTTTATAATTTAGTTATAAACTGGAATAGGTGAATAAAGGAATTTATAAAAAGGAAGTTTTTATAAATAAATAGAAATGGAATTTATAAACGTTGTTTTATAAATCCGCAAACAACTTATTTTGATAAGTTAATTGTCATAACTTATTTAATGGAGTTATATTCACATTTTTGAATAGTGAATAATCCTTTGAATTAAAATGAATAAAAGGATGAGATTTGTTAACGAAGTTATTCACATTTTTGAATAGTGAATAACACGTTAAAGAAAATGTTTTGGATTTGGATGTTTAAATAGAATTAAAACGATCTAACGATGTTTTAAAATGTGTTGAGATTCGAAACCATAGATTTCAACATTTATTGTTGAAATAGACGTTTTCGAGAAATAAAAGGAAATGGTGGACTATAACGCTGTTGTTATAGTAAATGATTTCCGAAAGGAAATGTTTTGTATAGTATTGGGATTTATATATCTATTTTAAATTCGAATCCCTATACTAGTGATTTTGGGACGTTGTAACGATGTTTTACGCAACATTCGTTTTGACCCAAATAAATATGTTTAAGTGAATGATTTCCTTAAAAGAATGAAATATATACTTAATCTCGATTTAAGTATATTGAATATTTTCCAAGTGTTGAAAATAAATAAAAATTGTGAATTACTTATGAATAAATAAGTATGGAAATGTTTTTCCAATATAAAGTGAATATTAGAGAATTTATCTTTTTGAAGATAAATTGAAAATGAATATTATAAATCGAATTGAAGTCGTATATTCATTAATACTTTGGAATGTAAATTCACCAGTGAATTTATAAAAGAAGGTGGAATTGGTTTAAAAAATTAATATTGATTTATTTTTGAAGTATGAAATTATATATCTAGTGAAGATATTTTGGAAAATAAATAATTTGGAAAATTATTTGGAAACTGGTGATGTGTGCATATCCATTGATAGTTTAATAACCGACTATCAATATTTCCCTTTGAATGGGTAATTGATGTGATTTGTTTGAATGTGAATGCTACACTTATTTTTGAATAAGCGCTCACTATTCGGGTTAACCGGGAAAGGACCATGGGGTCGTATAACCCATTCCGAATATGTGATACGTCGTTATGAATTGCATTTGAAGATCGGTGTTGAAGACCGAGTATTTGTGAAAGCGATAGGATGACCTATCGATTGTCTCTGCACTGGGTAGCTCCTGGTATAGAGATCTCCTAAGTGATGGGAAATTCGATCGGGATTGTGAATACCCGTATTGCAAGGGCTTCGTAAGAAGTGCCTTCGGTTTTGTTCGAGCCCGGAACAGAGTTGTATGGATTGTATGTCTGACATTACAAATTGAGATGTAAAGCCGATTTCTTTCAAATATATTTCTGTTGGTGGCGGAGAATTTATTCTTTTAGCTTAACACCCTTCTCTGAGACGTACGAGCTCAGAGGTTATGTAGTTGAATGTTATCAGCGATATATTCCCAATTTGGTAATGTGACATGCTGAGTGATGCTGAAATGATCATTGTGTTGATTATTTGTGATAGGATCGTTTATTTGATCGTCTATCCTTGTGATCATTGTGTTGATCATTTGTTGACCCAAAGCATGGCTTTTGTATAAAGTATGTTTTTGTGGACGTGAATTCGTCGAGCCTCACACCCCGTGAATGGTCAAAACAGGAAAGAAGCAGCAAGGTTATGAGGGGTAGCACCCTTTAGGATGTGTCCATTTCCTTCTGGAAAAGGGTGGTATCATGGTATGGAGCCCAGATACTTACTCATGTTGAAAACACTTTGTTATGATTGTGTGAATTGATTACGAGCGCTCGGTGATAAAGGTCCCAAAGGACCGGGGGATGGCATATTCGGTCAGTTGTTACTCAGTTAGGGGTAACCCGGCCTTGTGTTGGTAGAGATCCGGTTTGGTTCTCGGGGATGTCCATCCAGAGGCATTCTCATGTGGCAATGGGAAGTTCCTTGGCCTGATCATTCGGTTGAAATCCAAAGAAACAATACGAGACTTGTACGGTTTTAGTTGTATAACCTGCTATGGAATGTGGCGGTAACCTGCTATTGAACATAGTTAGCTATAGTAGGCATACGATAATGGTCGTATGTTGGCTAAGATTTATATTCTACTTTCGAAATAATTTTTCCTACACTATACACTAATAATAATATCAAATGTTATTTTAAATGCGTATCAAGCATCTTTGACTATCATAAGGAGAAATCTCCTCCGATTTTGCGTTTGCATTGTGTGTGTGTGCGGGAGGCCTTATGGTAGTCTCATTTTTAAAAGCATTGCGAATTGAAATAAAAATATCTCTCTATTGATTTCAAAGATAAATAAACTGTTTTGAGTTCTCACACCAGTCACATGACTGACTCGGAGTTTATTGTTTTCCTTCCTAAACTCTGGGTGCCCACAAATTTCCACACGGGCAGTCAAGAGTTAAGGTTTAACAGGATATTCTGGATATTCTGGAGTTGCTGGAGGCAAGCTGGATCGCATGGCGTATTACTTATATAGTATTTCTTTTTCCGCTGCACTGTTTGTTGTTGTTGTACACTCTGATGATATGATGTAATGAAATGAAATGAAATGTAATAACTGATATAGTTCTTTGTTTAAAGATTATTCATTTATTATTATATGTTGTTCCGCTGCGAATTGTGAGATTCTGATGTTGTTCTGTTGTTTTCTGTTCCGTTCTATCCTCTTTCCGTCCTATTTTCTTCTAAATTTTCTGTTCTCTTTTCTATTTTCTTTTCTCTCTATTTTCTATCTTCTCTCTTCTTCTCTTTTGTTTTCTTAAATTCTTTTTAAAAATCCATAACTATTCGGTTTTTCGGCAACGAAAATCCGCGTACGTTACAGTTATGATGTCCAAGCTACCTCAAAGGCGTATGAGAAATCATAAGGATTCCTTCTCTTTAGATTTTATGAAAAAAAGTGTTAGAACTATGGCAACACACATCCGGTTAAATGAGTGAATTTCAATTTTTATTTACCCTTTTTGGGTCTTGTCGGACTTATGAAGTCTAAATTAATTTAGATATAATCTAAATAAATTTTAAATATGCTCATTATTTTAATAAATATTTTATTTATTTATATAATTGATATGTATTGTGCATATGTATGTCAAATACACATATACATGTATGTGCACATGCAATATATAATATGTATATGATTTAATATGCCTGTATATATGTGTTGGGATTTACACCGCAATGAACATATTTTCCAATTTGCATGTGTTTGTTGTCTAATATTATTTTTAAAATTAATATGTGATAAAGTATACTAACAAATAGACATTTAATATATTCATATAAATAATTATACAAACACGTATACTAATTATATATATAAATATATTTCAAGCATAATCCTAATTGCAAATACTATATTTAAAATAGCTAAAATGTTCAAAATTTAGAAGCATTTATACATTCATAATATCTTATTTAAATTTAATATTATGTATTTATTTTTAGCAAAGCTAGCAAGCTTTTATAGTGGGCTATCCACATGTATAAATGAAATAGGAATAGGTATCTGACACATATGCCATAACAACTTTAATGAAATAAAAGTACGGGAAATTGGCCAGAATGCCAACTTACTATAGACAAAACCTAGTTTCCCTCCACAGAGGAAGAACCGTGTAATGACCTAGAATTTGACAACTTTAAAATATAGTATTTAAAGTAAATATAAAATAGGTAAGGTTATATGATTCATACAATAATTAGATAGGGGTACGTAGGCAGCCATAAATGGTAGTGACATAGCCCCTAAAATAATATAACCCTTTCATGTTTATCGTTTATTAGTTGTTCTTTATCTTGTGTTATTGTATCTTTCCTGCTTACTATTTTGTTCCGCATTTACATTTTTTATTGAGTTTGCAGGTAAGGATAGTGCTGTCTCTATCATCAGAGTTGTGCAATGGTAGATTTATAATGATTGTATTTGGTATGTATTAAAGCACACTTTGTAGAATTAGTAAATAAATTAATTACTCTAATAAGTTGGATAATTGAAATTGTATCCTATACATTTAGTATTATTGAATATTTATCAAATATAGCATATTAAGTTGGTAGTTTTCATTAGTAGTTTTAGAACGGACGGATTTTTTGGCAGTTTTAACTAGTCCAAAAATCCGGGTTGTCACACGTGGTATCGGAGCTTAGGTTAGTGCCTAAGTAAAATTCATCTAGGATTAGTATATCAACTTAGGAATTTTAAAAATGAAACTACCTTAATTTGATAAATAAAATGGATAGGATAAGGCACCGTACCTTTAATCAAGGTTTTGGGTGATATTAGTATTTTTGGTGTGCTTAACTTTCATTAATATTGTTTTTTCGTTATTTTTTTCGTCCTTGTAATTTCAAGGACGAAATTGTTTTAAGTAGGGAAGAATGTAACTACTCAGAATTTGACCACTTTAAAATATAGTATCTAAAGTGATTTTAAATATAAAATAGGTAAGATTATATGATTCATACAATAATTAGATAGGGGTACGTAGGCAGTCACAAGTGATAGTGAGCGTCCCCTAAAATAATATAACCCTTTCATGTTTATTGGTTTCTTTATCTTGTGTTATTGTATCTTTCCTTCTTACTATTTTGTTCCGCATTTACATTGTTTATTGAGTTCGTAGGTAGGATGGAGTTGTATCTCTCATCAGAGTTGTGTAGTGGTAGATTTATAGTCATTGTATTTTGTATGTATTAAAGCACACTTTGTAGAATTAGTAAATAAACTAATTACTCTGATAAGTTGTATAATTAAAATTGTATGCTATACATTTAGTATTATTGAATATTTATCAAATATAGCATATTAAAGTTGGTAGTTTTCATTAGTAGTTTTAGAAGGATGGATATTTTGGCAGTTTTTAACTGGTCCGAAAATCCGAGTCGTCACAAACCGCTTCCCTCACTACCATCATGCCAAGCATCTGGCCTAATAACATGAAGATATCCTGAAAAATAAGTTGCTAAAGAAGGATAGAAGTCCTAAAACTCCAAGCAGTAAAGAAATTTCCTTTCCTACACTTCATCCGATAATGAAATGCAATCCTTACCCCTAATATGCCTAAGAATATATGTGTATAAATATACTATATATATGTATTTATGTATTTAAAAATAAATATCTGTATATATACAAAGCTTTTTATTTCGAAAAGCCACTCGACATTTGTATATAATATATATCAAGATTTCTAAAATGCTAAATATAAATATAATTTTTTTTATTTTCTGGCCTAATATGTTTTGACAAAATCAAAATAAATAAATTAATTTTATGCGGATTTAATATTTATATTTTTTAATTTCCAAGTGAAAATTATATAAATATTATATAATATTTTCGAATGTTGTTGTATCATATATATATAAACATATGTGTGTGTGTATTCATATATTTATTTATATACATATATTATGTAGATATACATATAAATATATTTTTATATAAATATATATAAGTGTATATATAATACCCGCTTACGAAAAATATAATGTTTTGGTTTTAATATTTATATGCAACTGTATTTTTAGAACTTATATACAAATGATTTTATTGAATAAATCATATGTAAAGTTATAATTAATATAAAACTGGTTTAAAATTCAAATTGATTTTAATTTTTTAAATATTATTGCTTCAAAAATATTGTTTTTGCTAACATCATGGTCGAAAGTGAAACATGCAAAGTTATATAAAAAATTATTTTAATATTGCATATAAGCAATTACATAGGTTTGACAACAACCACATATACAAATTCGTGATATTGAAAATTCTTATCCACTTACATACAATGATATAAATTAACATATAAATGATTAATTGAATAATTGGATACTACCTGATTGTTGCCTTGATAATGCACCTTGAATATTGAACCAGACTCCATGTATAGATAAGATCTAAGTGACTCCAGAATATGCAATAAACTGCAAGGCTACACCACATTTTAAGCTAGATTTATTTGATTTAATTATTTATAAATAAGGCAGATGTCTCCTTTAATTTTTGACTGGAAACCACATTAGAGGAGACTCCAAAAGATTAGTCCAAGTGAAGGGTAAGTGATGTTAAAATAGGCATCAAAGGGAAGGGATAAGTGGGTAGTTAAATCTCCTAGTATACCTCTTCCTTTTTACTAATTCAATATCTCGTTTTTCTTTTAAAATCATCTAACCTCCACCATCATATAGCCATCCAAAAGAGAAGACGAGTGGGCCCTTGAAACTTCCAAACCCGATTAGTATTACTATAATTTAAATCCAATTTAAACTTTAGCGATATCGTATATCAGTACGTATATATATAACTTTTATATACATACTTTATTGCTAATTTAAATAAATCAAATAAAATTCTTTAATTAATATTTCATAAATATTAATAAATTTAATAAATTCATAGAAATTACAATGTAATTAAATCATATGGTATTTAAGAGTATTCAACATTTCAGTTGTGCAACTCATAGGTGTAAATTTAGTTAGCGATTAACATCAACAATTCAGATATTAACGTTCAAATGTCACCTTAGCTAGTCATGTGATGGTTTTGTCGAATTTATAGCTCGCGCAATTTTGGTAAAATTCAATTTTACTGTTTTAAGCAATCCTTGCAGTGACAATTATTTACACCGATTCTCTTCATCAAAACTATGTTCGATTAGGACTTATGGAATTCGGCATTGGTCAAAATTTCAATATTGTCCACATTTAAATTGTATAATCTAAATACAAACTCCATGGTTTGCTAGCAATAATTATTGTCAATGGAACTGCGTTGACCAAGGACTTTGACTTTGAATTGACTATAGTTGACCATGATACTAACCTCATATAACCGAGGAGGTGAATTCTCTACTAAATAGTGTTTCACTAGTAATGCTTCAGCTCATACCCAACTATAGTCATTTAATGGACGTCATCTCATGATTTTACTATAATAAAAATGGAGTGTCCACATTGAAGTTAAATAGTAACCTCAAGTATAAAACCGCATAATATTACCATTTCTATATATTTTTTGTTTGACCTTAGTTATATTAACCAACAGAAAATTATCGAGTGAGTCATTTTATTGTTATCAAATAACTATCAACATGTAACCTCTTGGTGCATCTAGCAGCCATGAGTAATATATTACCTAAATTTTGGAAAGTGTTAACTCTAGTCTAAACGGATGTATCGATATCCTGTCTCGATACATCTTGACTGTAATATTTAAAAAAATATGTTTGTTTTCATTATCATAAAAAAATTTGAACATAACACATTGTAATTACTATTAAAAAACATATCATTTATGTGCTTAAATTAAATAAATAATTAATGCAACACATTATATCAAGTATATAATAAAATGAAAAACACCTTTTATTTTGAATGAAATCTTATTAAATCAAATCTTAAAACTTTTATTTCTTTTTCATGGCAGCCATTTTCCCTCTCTCCCCTCTCCTTTGACCAATCCCATCTCCATCTGTGCCATGACTCCTGACACACCCATACCGCCTGTCCTTACCTCACCATTCATTCCTGCAACATTGATCCCTGTGCCATCAACACCAACTGTTCCTCCGCCCTCCACCTCCAATCTACCCACTGAACCAACTCAGCCTATCCCACAGCCAGTTCAACCTTTATCTTCAGGCCATTCCTTGACGAATCTCTTTAAAACAAAGCCATGCAATGCCGGCGTTTATTCTCCAATCAGCATCAACCTTGAATTCAATGACGAGGCCATGGTTCCACCAGCGGAAGTCATGGCAGCAGGCAAAGAGATTTGGCAAGACCACATTGTTGGCTTCTTCCTTGACAAGCCTCTGTCATTCACAATTGTTGTTGAATATCTCAAAAGAATATGGAAATTGAAAGAAGCAGTCAAAGTCAAGTTCGATGGTGTCTTATTCCTTTTTCAACTCTCGTGTGAAGAGGATAGATACAGGATTTTGAGAAGTGACCCGTTATTTATAAGAAACAAGATTTTCATTATTCAACAATGGACCCCCGAGCTTGGGAATATCAGAGGCAACATCAGAGCAGTACCGGTCTTTTGCTACAGCTCTCCAACATCCCAATCTATGCCTGGTCACATCTTGGATAAACTGGCTGGCAAATCGAATTGGTAAGTTGATATGTCTAGATGAAACTACTGAAAAGCTTGATAGGATTAACTATGCCAGGTGCCTAGTTGAAGTGACACCAGGAAAAGAACTAGTTGAGAAATTTCCAGTAATGCTTTTGGATGGAAGCGAACAATACGTTCATGTAAACTATCTATGGAAGCCTGAGATTTGCTTACATTGCAAAGTGTTTGGTCATTTGACGAATTTGTGTGATGTTAAACCGAAACAAGAGCATGTGATGCCACCCATTCAAGAACAAGAAAAAATAATGCAGGAAAGTAAAAATCAGAAAAAAGGAAATTATGTAGGAACAATTCAATGGAAAAAGATTGCAAAGAGGTAGCAGGTATATAAGAACAGAGAAACACATATTAGAAGAATGATGTCCAACACACAAAGATGTATTGTGCTGGAACGTGATGATTGCATGCAACCAGAGAAAACAATAGAGAACACTGCATCCACTTCGAGTAAAAACTTGGTTTGCTCGCAAACTCCCCGGTACAATGGCACTGCTCAATTGCCTGAAACCCATGCTAATGAGGTAATCACAGTCACAAAAAACACTAAAACTACGGGGATGTTTAACGGCGAACCTGAAGTGTGTGGCATCGCAGAGAATAATAGATTTAAAGTGTTGTTAGCATTAGAATAGAATGGTGTAGAAGGGGATGCAACAAACATGGAAGATACAGTGGGTAATTCTGAAAGAAACAACACAAGCATAGTGGACGTGTGCATGAATATGTCATGTGCACACAAAAATGATCAACATTCAAACCTATTAACCAAAACTCACTCGCTACCCATCATGAAATCCAAACAAACCAATACAACCTCACCCCATAAACATTTTTATGACATTGTTCTCAATGTCTTGTCATCATCTCCTTAGCCTTATTCCCACATTCAGGTGCCATCTGGCTTTTCTGACATGCCTGATTCATCCAAAAATCCATCAACCACGTCCTCAAAATCTCAACACAATATATCCAAAACCAAATCCAAAATAAGAGGAAGCAACCACCATGCCAATAAACCCAGTAATGATCTTAGCATTTCCAGAATAACCTCAACCACAAGAATACTTCCTGAAACAAGTGATAGCCCCTCTTCTGCAACCAGAAGCAAGACTATTCAACATTCCACATTAAACAGTTTACATCAATGACACAAATCTTTGGTTGTGGAATATAAGAGGAGCTCATCATGAATCCAATTAAACCAAGTTAAAAACTTCATTTCTAAGTATGATCTCAGTCTCATAGCCATCTTAGAAACCAAACTTAATCTTGATCTAAGCTTAAAAGCGGTGCACTTCATCAATCCGCTATGGAAAACTTGTCACAACCTTCTAGAAGCACCTTATGGAAGAATCTTGATTCTCTATGACCAAACGTTTACACTCTGACCCCGATTCTCTCTCACAAACAATTCATTCATACTCATCTCCTTCACAAACCAACATCCAAATCCTTGTACCTTACTATTGTGTATGTAGATAACTGAGCCCAAAGTAGACAATCCCTCCATAATTACCTTCTTCATCTAGCCCAAAATACCCATCCCTGGATAGCCTCAGGGGACTTCAACTGCCTCTTTTCACGCAATGATCGTATTGGTGGGAATTCTGCAACAACCCTGTATTTTGTAATTATTTTATTGTATATTTTAATTATTTTTAATGTAAGATTTTGATTTAAAAACTTATTTTATTTATTTGAAATGATTAAATTTATTATTTAAATATAATCTCGATTTTTATATGAGTTATAATTCCAAACTTGTGTAAGTTGAATATTTGCCTGAAATGCTGATTTTGGTCAAAATAGTCAAACTGTGACTTTCAACTTAAAATTTTAAAAGTTTAAAATTTTAATTTTTTATTTTATTATGAAAGTATATAAAATTCTAAGAACACCACTTTTCGTTTCGTTGAAATCGGATGTAAATTGTGGAAGTTATACCCTTTACAATATTGTGTGTATATATGGTTATTTAACAATGACTATTTTAAATTGTATAAATTACTTCTTCTTTGTTATATTTTATTTTAATATGTTATAATATGTTATATTATGTATATTTTGACTTTTAAGTATTTTTAAAATGATAATATAATTTTTCTAAAGTTTATTTGAATTTATTTCAATTTATAAAGCCTAGTTTGGTATTTACTGCATTTTTCTTTATTTAAAATTCTATTTAATAAAAATTAAATTATTATTTTACCTTGAAAATGTTTTAAAGCCATTTTTAATTCAAATTTTGTGTTTTAATATTTTTTTTATGAAGTAATAAATTTTCCAAAGTCATTGGAGATCTTCTTGTAATTTTTATGTCAGGGTTGCTATTTTTAAGCAATTTCTTATTTCCTTTTTCTATTTTACTTAAAATAAATTATTTATTTTATTTTATTCTTACTTAGTTTCGGTTTTAAACAAAATTTTTTGAGTTTATTTTGTTTTATAAAATTAAAAAGAAAAGGAAATGCAAAAGGTTTAGAAAGTTAAGAGATCTTAAAACCTTGAAACGTAAAGGCATTTTATCCGTTTCTTTTTGTAATTAATACATCAATTTATCTTAGCTATTCCTTTCCTCATCCTTTGCAGCCGACTCCCTCATATTATTCACGAATTTTCAAGCTCCAAAACCCTAAAAATCATGGCCTCCATCTTGAGAAAAAAATCTGGTAATGGCTACATCTTTTTTCTACCTTTTTCTTCTCATTTTCTATGTATTTTGCTTAGTTTTCTATGCTTTCTGGATTGGCCTCTACCACCCACCATCACCACCATACTCTCCACCATACCCTACCACTCTTCCTTGGCATCATCTCCAGCCATCATTTTAGATCCATCCATGGCCACACCTCCCTTGGTGACAAAACTCCACAAAATTGCAAATAATGTCCAAAACAATGCACTAGCCACCACTATTACTTCACCACCTTCATACTTCACCATGGACACCACCTCTAGCCATGACCACCACCTTACTACCACCACTACACTTCATTTTAGCCTCTGTCCAGATCTGAAATTGACATGGCCAAGACTCCATGAACCAAAATTCCACAAAAACAATGCATAAAGCCTTGAAACATTCATGATAGCGACCCTATCACTTCATATCTTCATCCACCACCTTGGCCACCACCATAGGCCGCCACCACCACCTTTTCCAGATCTCCCCTCACCCCTGCATCTACTGTCCAAACCTGTACAAGTATGGCCAAACCCCACTTGACCCAAGGCCGAGCCTTGTTGTGCTCAAAAACTTCATATATGTTGCCTTGACCAATTGTATGCTTCATGTTATAACCCTACCACTCCATACTCCTTCTAGCCATGAGTTATGGTGCCAAACCTGAGCTATATCATCATCATGGCTGAACCCAAGAACCTCCTAGGACAAGCATTTGAATGGTTAAAGCAAGGTCAAGTAATCTATTCCTTTGTTGCTTCGTATTTTCATTGTTTCAACATTGTTTTGCGTTGAATATTTATGTGTGTATTGTCTTGTTTTGGTTATTGTTTACAGGAAAAATATCAAGGCTCTCCATTCATTCAAATCAAAAGTCATGCTATATCGTGCTTGTCGTTCTTTTGGAATCGCATTTGTGTTAGTTGTTTTGGTCATCAGCTTGAAAAAGTGAGTCTTTCCCACTCTGACATTTATACTTATGAAAAGTGAATTGATGACAAGTGTTTAGTAATAAAAAATGTTTATGCAAGTTAATGATGATCATATGATATGCTATGCCATGTTATTACCATATTATTACCATGTTAAAACTGTTAATTTTCACCTGACATCTGATATATGACTGTATATTGTGATATTGACCTTGTTTATATTATTTCTGTATATGATCACACTGCAAGTTCCCTGTTAGAAAAAATGTTATGGGCTGAAATGATAGGCCTGAATGGTTTTAAATTTTTCATTTTGACTTGGGATTGCGGGTTTGAAATGATAAAACCTGGATTTTCTTTGTAAATTATGGGTTGAAATGATATATTACTCATATCACTTTACCTAGCGTAGAAAATTATATACAGGCCCGTAGTTAAAATATGTTTTTCTAAAATTTTAAATATTTTAGAAATTTATTATTATAATATTTTGATTTTAAATTTAATAAAAAAAGGATTTTTGTAAATTATTATTGATTTTCTGAATAATTGTAAGTGAAATGAATTAATGAAAAAGTTAGAAATTTTGAACGTAAGTTATTTTGGAAATTTTGATTTAATTATAATTGGAAATTTAATTGAATATGAAATTATGATAAATTTATGATAATTTGAATTTAAATAAATTTAAAGTGATTTTTATATCATATTAATGATTTTAATAAAGTTGAAATGTGAAATGAATGAATATTGTAAGTTGAAATTTTGAAATATAACTAAAACTGGAAATTTATGAAATTGACGTAAAAGTGAACTTTAGTTAAGTAAATAAAAATAAAACAAAGTTATATTTAAGGATTTGAACTTAAGTGTTAAGTTGAAATTTAATGTAATGGATTTTAAAAATTGAACATTGCATTTTAAAAAGTGAATTATTATTAAATCTTGATTTTTGAATGGAAATTTAACTTTATAAAATCATGAACTTGAGGAAAATTAAATGAAGTTTATAAATGTGAAAATGTATGATTATATAAGTTAAAAATGTTTTTAATAAAAATATAATTGGTTGAGAAATTTTATTGAATATTTAAAGTTAACTGAATGCATTTTTGAAATGCTATTAATTACAATGTAAATGATATTACAGCATTTGTAAACGCTGTAGTTGATGATAATGAACTAAAAAGCTAAATTGAATTAAAAACTATTATAGCAATCTTTGTAAGTGCTATAATTTTTGAATTTAACTAAGTTATTCAAAATTTAAGTAAACCTAGTATAACATTTTAAAATGCTGTCTTTTGTTAAATTGAACAGTTTTGAATGTAAGTTTCCGTATAAGTTTTCTAAATAATGCGAAAAGTGAATTTTCACGGTTTTGATAAACTTAAGTGAATAAATAAACTTTGGAAGTTGAAATTTTTGGAAATTTAATAATTTAATTATTAAACATAATAACTTCATTGAAATGATAAAAAAGAATTTTTGGAATATAAACTGTTTTAAAATATGAATTGAAATGGTATTTTAGATTGAATAAAATGAATAATGATTTGAAATGAATGAAGTTTGAAAGGATGTGATATTTTGATATATTAAAATGATTTGAAACGAAGTTTTGAAAGATATGATATTTTTGATATTAAATGATTTGAAAACGGAGTTTGAAAGATAGGACATTTTGATATTAACATGATTTAAAAAGAAGTTCTGAAAGATATGATATTTTGGAACTGAAACTTTGAAAGGTTATGATATTTTGATATATTAAAATGATTTGAAAGGTAGTGTTGAAAGGGTATGAAAATTTAATATATTGAAATGGTTAGAAATGACTTGATATTTATTTTGATAAATAATTGAATTGAAAGATATTTTACGATGATATATTGAAATGGCTTTGGAAATGATTTATTCTTTATTTTGATAAAGATTTGGATTGAAAAGGATATTTTATTTTGAAGTATAAAATATTGTTTTAAAGTTATAACTACAGGTTATAATAACGATTGGTTGTTAAAGAGACCGGGATCGGATATTGTCTTATAGCCGGCCATACCGAAAACCACTTTAACAACTTTGTACGCGGTGGAGATTTCAGAATGAAGTAGGATGGTGGCGACGTTCTCGAGGTATATTACGTGGACCCAACTCCCGTGAGTTGGCATATATGACTAAAACAGGAGCTATACCGGGCTACACAAAGGGTCGCACCCTTTCATCGAGCATGCTCCATCGGAAACCATTCTATTACTGTTGTGATTCGATTCGGTGGCGCCACTTTGATTCGGGGGTATTGTTCGAGGTGGGCGGAAGCTGCTGGCTTGCCGTCACCACCGGTCCGGGAGTGCAAACGGTGTATCCACCCTGGCATTGCCTCGCGTGCCGTGTCATATCCTTATATCGAGCCCACTACGATTTTGGTTTTAAAGATCCGACCGCATTAAGGTTCACCATCCCCTTAACGCTATTTTCTATATGATTATACTTTACTGATTAGACACTACCGTATATAGCGTATATTACTACATAGTAAATAGTTTAACGGATCCTTAGAGGATGGGCGGTCCCAAGCATCCTTTAAGTCACCGATGCATTTTGTTACTGTTCACTTGAGTTGATTTACAGTTTATAAGTATTTATGTCCTGACTCGAGGGTTTTGTGTTTTGCTTTACGCTCGGGTCAGATTGATTGAGTTAGCATTCAAGATTCACCTTCGGCGTTGGAACTTTCCTTGAAGATCCAGCCATCTATTTTGTTTCAGTACCAAGTGGTTCAGTGATGTATCTGATTTGTACCTGATGTATCCAGTTACTCTTCTGTTGTATCTTATTTAACTCTGATGTATCTCATATTTATATAGTAGCTTCATGAACTACTATCTCTTTTTCTTCCGCTGCATTTTTATATACTCTGCGTCTGTGATCTGTGATTTTTATTTACTGTATATTCTGAGGTTTGCCAAAATTTTATTTACAACACGGTGTTTTGAGCAATTCAATTCCGGCATGAGTGTCTGCCTATGCACTTATAATGGATGCAAATGGTTGAAAATACCGAGTCATTACAGTTGGTATCAGAGCTTTGGTAGCTCTAGGCAAAACTCAGCATATGGAGTGAATGTATTTACAGAATCACTTTCATTCGAGTTTGAATCTCTCCCTTTTGACTCGATTCCTTTGAATTTTGGTACATTCCCTACGGTTCCAAAATCCATTCGTATCCCTCACTATTCATCTTCTTTTGACTCTGGAGCATTCCATAACTCCGCTTCGAATGATCTTTCTAGTGAGTCGGCGGTCACGCCAATTTCAAATTTAATCGAAAAAGGGGGAAAACTCCTTTGCAGTTAGCATCGATTCACCAGAGATTCTTATCTATCCTTGGTTTAGATGCTAATATCTTTTGTTATTTCAAACTCTAACTCTTGAGATCGAATGTAGATTTACCCTAGAAAAATCAACATTGATCTTATTCTTTAAGTCACGGTTGACCCGGTTAAGGTTGCCCGTGATTTATATAAGCTTATCCATCTTCCTATTCTGTTATTTAATCATGTCATCCTTGTTTCCAAATTATTTTTAAATCATAATCTCCTTTGATTTGTGTTAATCAAAAATTTGAATCTCCATCCTTCTTTGAAAATTTATTCATGTATAGTGTTTTTGTAAACTAATATTTAAAATTAAAATGTTTTATATATTGTGTTGTTTGAGTTGTTGATGTTGATTTGGGTTTCTGATCGATTCGTCTGATCAACGCTATTGATAGGATTTCTAAAACACTTTGACAGAACAAACAGACACAATATATTTTAAAAAAAAATTTTGGTTAATGAAATAAATTTTGATATATAAGTAAATTTATGGAACTTAATGAAATGATTTAAATTGATAATTTGAAATGATAATACTTGATTTATCATTTATTGTTCTACAAATAGATCTATAAATATTTGTTTATAAATTTATTTGAGAACTGAAATGAATTTAAAACAAGAATTTGAGGATTTAAATTCCGATTATTTCGAACTTTGGTTTAAAGTTTTAAAAGGTTATATTATTTAAAGTATTTTGAATAGAATTTGTTTTCAAAGAATTTTAAAGGTTTAAAATTAGTGCTCTTCTCTTTGTCGCTGGAAAATAACTTCGGTGATGATCGCGACATCATTGACGTTCATTTTCGAGTTTCGAAGTTAAGAGACTGTTCTGTAGTCTTGCTACAGCTTTGTTTTGGGAAATTAAATTGATTTGAATTTCTAAAATATGACTTGATCTAATATATATATATATATATATATATATATATGATTGAAATTTGATTTGACATATTATATATCTATATATATTATTTCTTATCTCTAAATGGTCTGAAGAAATCGGAAATTTAATTCTTAAATTCTATTTTTAAAGAATAATTTCAATTATAAAAAGAAAATAAAAAAAATTGAATAAATGATTTAAGCTTGAAATGATTGAATTGGAAATTTTATTTGTATAATACAATTGCATTCAAATATAACTTACCAAAATTTCATAAGTTAAAAATGTAATTGGATAATATACGATATAAAAAGACTTTATAAATAAAATTTGAGTAGTTATAATAAATGTTATACACTTAAATTTTAATTATAAAATGATTAACAGAGGTAAATATAATAAAGGGTAATTGAATGACTTACAATAAAATGATGTTAAAAGAACTAAGAATAAAAGGAAGTAGTTATAAAAAAAAGTGTAAATATATTTAACATGAGTGATAAATATATTGAGAGGAATAAATTTAATTTTGATTAGGAATAAAGAAGAATAAAATTTATTAAGTACATTGTGAGTGTAATAAATGATTATTTTTCAAACCCATGTTTTTAAAAATGGTTAATTTTAGATGATTGGATAATAAGACAATGAAATTTGAGATAGTTAAGATTTATTTAACTTGTGTAAAGATTTATTCTCTATTTAAGTTGAAATCTCCATGCTTTCAAATTCATTTCCTTATTTTGTTTTTCAAACTATCTTTTGGTTGTCCTTATCATCCTTATCTTGCTATAGACCGGTATAGGCATCTTTCTATAATCTTTTTGTTTAGAAATCTTTCTATAATCTTTGATAGACCTTTGGTAATCATTTTAAATCCACCTTTTCCGTGCTTGTGTTCTTGATTCTGGAGGATCTTGGAAAGATCACCTCCACCTTGTAAAACTTACCTATAGCAACAGTTATCAGTTATAACTTCAATCTTCTTGTCATCTTATCTTAATCCTATTTCACTCTTTCTTTTCTGTGCCCTTCCATACCTCATTCCTTTTCGGGGACGAAAAGTTTTGAGTGGGGGAGAGTGTAACAACCCTGTATTTTGTAATTATTTTATTGTATATTTTAATTATTTTTAATGTAAGATTTTGATTTAAAAACTTATTTTACTTATTTGAAATGATTAAATTTATTATTTAAATATAATCTTGATTTTTTTACGAGTTATAATTCCAAACTTGTGTAAGTTGAATATTTGTCTGAAATGCTGATTTTGGTCAAAATAGTCAAACTGTGACTTTCAACTTAAAATTTTAAAAGTTTAAAATTTTAATTTTTTCTTTTATTATGAAAGTACATAAAATTCTAAGAACACCACTTTTCGTTTCGTTGAAATCAGATGTAAATTGTGGAAGTTATACCCTTTACAATATTGTGCGTATATAGGGTTATTTAACAATGACTATTTCAAATTGTATAAATTACTTCTTCTTTGTTATATTTTATTTTAGTATGTGATAATATGTTATATTATGTATATTTTGACTTTTAAGTATTTTTAAAATGATAATATAATTTTTCTAAAGTTTATTTGAATTTATTTCAATTTATAAAGCCTAGTTTGGTATTTACTGCATTTTTCTTTATGTAAAATTATATTTAATAAAAATTAAATTATTATTTTACCTTGTAAATGTTTTAAAACCATTTTTAATTCAAATTTTGTGTTTTAATATTTTTTTATGAAGTAATAAATTTTCCAAAGTCATTGGAGATCTTCTTGTAATTTTTATGTCAGGGTTGCTATTTTTAAGCAATTTCTTATTTCCTTTTTCTATTTTACTTAAAATAAATTATTTATTTTATTCTTACTTAGTTTTGGTTTTAAATAAATATTTCTGAGTTTATTTTGTTTTATAAAATTAAAAAGAAAAGGAAATGCAAAAGGTTTAGAAAGTTAAGAGATCTTAAAAGCCTGAAACGTAAAGGCGTTTTATCCGTTTCTTTTTGCAATTAATACATCAATTTATCTTAGCCATTCCTTTCCTCGTCCTTTGCAGGACTCCCTCATATTATTCACGAATTTTCAAGCTCCAAACCCCTAAAAATCATGGCCTCATCTTGAGAAAAAAATCTGGTAATGGCTACATCTTTTTTCTACCTTTTTCTTCTCATTTTCTATGTATTTTGCCTAGTTTTCTATGCTTTCTGGATTGGCCTCTACCACCCACCATCACTATCATACTCTCCACCATCCCCTACCACTCTTCCTTGGGATCACCTCCAGCCATCATTTCAGATCCATCCATGGCCACACCTCCCTTGGTGACAAAACTCCACAAAATTGCAAATAATGTCCAAAACAATGCACTAGCCACCACTATTACTTCACCACCTTCATACTTCACCATGGCCACCACCTCTAGCCATGACCACCACCTTTCTACCACCACTACACTTCATTTTAGCCTCTATCCAGATCTGAAATTGACATGGCCAAGACTCCATGAACCAAAATTCCACAAAAACAATGCATAAAGCCTTGAAACATTCATGATAGCGACCCTATCACTTCATATCTTCATCCACCACCTTGGCCACCACCATAGGCCGTCGCCACCACCTTTTCCAGATCTCCCCACACCCCTCCATCTACTATCCAAATCTGTACAAGTATGGCCAAGCCCCACTTGACCCAAGGCCGAGCCTTGTTGTGCTCAAAAATTTCATATATGTTGCCTTGACCAATTGTATGCTTCATGTTATAACCCTACCACTCCATACTCTTTCTAGCCGTGAGTTATGGTGTCAAACCTGAGCTATATCGTCATCATGGATGAACCCAAGAACCTCCTAGGACAAGCATTTGAATGGTTAAAGCAAGGTCAAGTAATCTATTCCTTTGTTGCTTCGTATTTTCATTGTTTCAACATTGTTTTGCGTTGAATATTTATGTGTGTATTGTCTTGTTTTGGTTATTGTTTACAGGACAAATATCAAGGCTCTCCATTCATTCAAATCAAAAGTCATGCTATATCGTGCTTGTCGTGCTTTTGGAATCGCACTTGTGTTAGTTGTTTTGGTCTTCAGCTTCAAAAAGTGAGTCTTTCTCACTCTGACATTTGTACTTATGAAAAGTGAATTGATGACAAGTGTTTAGTAATAGAAAATGTTTATGCAAGTTAATGATGATCATATGATATGCTATGCAATGTTATTACCATATTATTACTATGTTAAAACTGTTAATTTTCACCTGACATCTAATATATGACTGTATATTGTGATATTGACCTTGTTTATATTATTTCTGTATATGATCACATTGCAAGTTCCCTGTTAGAAAAAATGTTATGGGCTGAAATGATAGGCCTGAATGGTTTTAAAATTTTCATTTTGACTTGGGATTGCGGGTTTGAAATGATAAAACCCGGATTTTCTTTGTAAATTATGGGTTGAAATGATATATTACCCATATCATTTTACCTAGCGTAGAAAATTATATACAGTCCCGCAGTTAAAATATGTTTTTCTAAAATTTTAAATATTTTAGAAATTTAATTATTATAATATTTTGATTTTAAATTTAATTAAAAAAAAAGGATTTTTGTAAATTATTATTGATTTTCTGAATAATTGTAAGTGAAATGAATTAATGAAAAAGTTAGAAATTTTGAACGTAAGTTATTTTGGAAATTTTGATTTAATTATAATTGGAAATTTAATTGAATATGAAATTATGATAAATTTATGATAATTTGAATTTAAATAAATTTAAAGTGATTTTTATATCATATTAATGATTTTAATAAAGTTGAAATGTGAAATGAATGAATATTGTAAGTTGAAATTTTGAAATATAACTAAAACTGGAAATTTATGAAATTGACGTAAAAGTGAACTTTTAGTTAAGTAAATAAAAATAAAACAAAGTTATATTTGAGGATTTGAACTTAAGTGTTAAGTTGAAATTTAATGTAATGGATTTTAAAAATTCAACATTGCATTTTAATAAGTGAATTATTATTAAATCTTGATTTTTGAATGAAAATTTAACTTTATAAAATCATGAACTTGAGGAAAATTAAATGATGTTTATAAATGTGAAAATGTATGATTTTATAAGTTAAAAATGTTTTTAATAAAAATATAATCGGTTGAGAAATTTTATTGAATATTTGAAGTTAGGTGAATGCATTTTTGAAATGCTATTAATTACAATGTAAATGATATTACAGCATTTGTAAACACTGTAGTTGATGATAATGAACTAAAAAGCTAAATTGAATTAAAAGCTATTATAGCAATCTTTGTAAGTGCTATAATTTTTGAATTTAACTAAGTTATTCGAAATTTAAGTAAACCTAGTATAACATTTTAAAATGCTGTCTTTTGTTAAATTGAACTGTTTGAATGTAAGTTTCCGTATAAGTTTTCTAAATAATGCGAAAAGTGAATTTTCACGGTTTTGATAAACTTAAGTGAATAAATAAACTTTGAAAGTTGAAATTTTTGGAAATTTAATAATTTAATTATTAAACATAATAACTTCATTGAAATGATAAAAAAGAATTTTTGGAATATAAACTGTTTTGAAATATGAATTGAAATGGTATTTTAGATTGAATAAAATGAATAATGATTTGAAATGAATGAAGTTTGAAAGGATATGATATTTTCATATATTAAAATGATTTGAAACGAAGTTTTGAAAGATATGATATTTTTGATATTAAATGATTTGAAAACGGAGTTTGAAAGATATGACATTTTGATATTAACATGATTTAAAAAGAAGTTCTGAAAGATATGATATTTTGGAACTGAAACTTTGAAAGGTTATGATATTTTGATATATTAAAATGATTTGAAAGGTAGTGTTGAAATGGTATGAAAATTTAATATATTGAAATGGTTAGCAATGACTTGATATTTATTTTGATAAATAATTGAATTGAAAGATATTTTACGATGATATATTGAAATGGTTTTGGAAATGATTTAACCTTTATTTTGATAAAGATTTGGATTGAAAAGGATATTTTATTTTGAAGTATAAAATATTGTTTTAAAGTTATAACTACAGGTTATAATAACGATTGGTTGTTAAAGAGACCGGGATCGGATATTGTCTTATAGCCGGCCAATACCGAAAACCACTTCAACAACTGTGTACGCGGTGGAGATTCCAGAATGAAGTAGGATGGTGGCGACATTCTCGAGGTATATTACGTGGACCCAACTCCCGTGAGTTGGCATATATGACTAAAACAGGAGCTATACCGGGCTACACAAAGGGTCGCACCCTTTCATCGAGCATGCTCCATCGGAAACCATTCTATTACGGTTGTGATTCGATTCGGTGGCGCCACTTTGATTCGGCGGTATTGTTCGAGGTGCGCGGAAGCTGCTGGCTTGCCGTCACCACCGGTCCGGGAGTGCAAACGGTGTATCCACCCTGGCATTGCCTCGCGTGCCGTGTCATATCCTTATATCGAGCCCACTACGATTTTGGTTTTAAAGATCCGACCGCATTAAGGTTCACCATCCCCTTAACGCTATTTTCTATATGATTATACTTTACTGATTAGACACTACCGTATATAGCGTATATTACTACATAGTAAATAGTTTAACGGATCCTTAGAGGATGGGCGGTCCCAAGCATCCTTTAAGTCACCGATGCATTTTGTTACTGTTCACTTGAGTTGATTTACAGTTTATAAGTATTTATGTCCTGACTCGAGGGTTTTGTGTTTTGCTTTACGCTCGGGTCAGATTGATTGAGTTAGCATTCAAGATTCACCTTCGGCGTTGGAACTTTCCTTGAAGATCCAGCCATCTATTTTGTTTCAGTATCAAGTGGTTCAGTGATGTATCTGATTTGTACCTGATGTATCCAGTTACTCTTCTGTTGTATCTTATTTAACTCTGATGTATCTCATATTTATATAGTAGCTTCATGAACTACTATCTCTTTTTCTTCCGCTGCATTTTTATATACTCCGCGTCTGTGATCTGTGATTTTTATTTATTGTATATTCTGAGGTTTGCCAAAATTTTATTTACAACACGGTATTTTGAGCAATTCAATTCCGACATGAGTGTCTGCCTATGCACTTATAATGGATGCAAATGGTTGAAAATACCGAGTCATTACAAATTCTGTTACTTTGAAAGATATCACACCACTTATCACATCCATAAACACCGCTGACCTCATTCACGTTCCGTTTGCTGGTGCAAGATACTCATAGGACAATAGATGTAGGTCTGGAAAAAGAATCTATAGTAAAATTGACCATGCATTTTGCAACCTACCGCCTTTTACCACATGGCCGAAATTAACAACCTTCCTCCCTCCGCCTCTTCTCTTAGATCACTCTCCCCAAATCATCCATACGGAATCTGGTAGCCTGACAAGAAAGTCCTCTTTTAAATTTTTTTAACATTTAGACTAAAGAGCCTGATTTTTTGAATATTGTTAAAGAAGCTTGGAGCACTAACTATTTTGGCACTCCCATGTTTGTTTTGCAGCAAAAATTGAAGAACACGAAAAGAGCACTTGGACATGGGCCAGAAGAAGATTTGGCAAACGTGATCTCCTTTCTTCCTCAATTGAAATTTCCTTGGAAAATGCTAGAACTCAAGCAATGCAATTCCCGGACAACCCTGAACTTGCTAACATTGAATACAAGTTACAAGACCAATTCCAAAAAGCTTTAGAAGCTGAGAATGATATGAGAAGACAGAAGCTCAGATTTAAGTGAAACAATCTCGGTGATAGGAATACTAAAATTTTCCATGATAGCCTAAAAGTAAAACACTCCATATCCAATATCCATTGCATAATTGATCGATCTAGGAAGTTATGTTCAACATCTCTTGATGTTGATAATGCTTTCCTTGATTACTTTACTAACCTCCTTAGAAATGCTGATAATTTTCAGCCCGATCTTTCTATCATCAATGATCTGAAACTACCATGTCTCAGCTCTGAGCATGTTGCCTTCTTATCTTCCATAGCGAAGGAAGATGAAATAAAGCAAAGCATTTTTGAAATGAACAAGGATTCTTGTGGAGGTGCTGATGGATTCAACGCTAACTTCTTTACCAGTTGTTGGGAAATCATCAATAGAGACCTTGTCTGTGCCGTGAACAGCTTCTTCAAACATAATAAGATGCTTTCTGGAGTTAATGCAACCAACATTGCGTTAATACCCAAAACTGACCAACCTATCAATGTTTCTGAATTCAGACCTATCTCCTGCTGCAACACCACTTATAAGTGCATCTCCAAAATCATTGCTACAAGGCTAAAGGCTGTGCTTCATCACCTCATTTCCCCCAACCAAGCGGCATGCCTGCAGAGGAGAAGTATCCTTGACAATGTGCTCCTTTCTCGTGAACTTCTCAAAGATTACAACAAAGCCTCCATCAGCCCAAGAGCCATGTTAAAACTTGATATAAGGAAAGCATTTGACTAGCTTTAGTGGACCTCTATCTCTAGGATCCTTGCCAAAATGAATTTTCCCTTCCATTTTTCCTCATGGATTTACACTTGCATCTCTTCAGTTCACTACGCACTAAATTTCAATGGCAAGACTGTGGGATACTTCAAGAGCAGGAAAGGAATCAGATAAGGTTGCCCTATGTCCTCTTACATATTCATCCCGGTCATGGAAGTTCTTACACTATGATAAACCATGAAATCTCGTGCAAAAGAATACTAATCCATCCCAAATGTAAAGACCTCCTAATTTCTGCTCTTATGTTTGTTGATGACCTCATTGTTTTCACCAAACCAACTCCTCATTCTATCAGCAACATAATGGAGGTTCTCAAAGCATTCCACAAATTCTGTGGGCTTGCCATTAACTATGACAAATATTTGATAAAAATTGCAGGAGTCTCTGCCACAACTAACCATACTCTTATCAATATATGCCACCTTCCCTAAGCTCCTGAAACTCTCACTTACCTCGGGATTCCCATGACCTCCTCTAAAATTTCCACAACCCAGTGTATGAAACTTTATGATAAGGTCACTCTCACCATGAACGCTTGGGCAAATAAATTCCTTTCTTAGGCAGGAAGACTGACCCTAATTAAATATGTCATATTCTCATATACTACTTACTGGAGTAGAACCTTTATCCTATCCAAGAAGCTAATCCACATGATCAGGAAGGTGATGTGTAATTTCCTTTGGAATGGGTGCATTCATTCTAACAGTCTCAAGCCTATTAGTTTTAGCATGGTGGAAACTAATAAGAGCATGGGTGGTCTAGGCGTCATAAATATTCGAAATTGGAATACTGCTGCCTTCAGTACGCATCTGGAAAATCTTCTTAATTCAAAAAACAATATTTATGTGACTTGGACTAAGAAGTACAATCTCCGCAACAATTCTTTCTGGAGCATGAACATCCCGCAATGTTGCAGTTGGACGTGGAGATCCATCCTTAATCTCAGACCCATGTTGCTTCCACATATTAAACACATTGCTTCCCCTAATGGAACCATCGGTTTTTGGAACGAGCCATGGGCCAGGTCTAGGCTCATTCTAAGCAATATAATGACATACAATCGAAGAGTCCAAACTGGAATTCCTACTAATACCAAAGCTAAAGATTTCATATGCGATGGTATTATCACTATGCCTTACTCCGGCAATCAAATCATTCGACAGTTATGGCAGGAGATCAGCAGGAAACAATACCCTATAGATACTATTGACAGGGTTCTGTGGTCTACTGATCTTGTTGATCATTCCATCTTCAAAATTTACGAGTGCATTAACCATGACACAACGACGCCCTAGTCTGCTTGGAAAAAGAGATATGGAATCATCACTGTAAAGAAAATGATAACCTTCTTCTTTGGAAAGTGCTAGGAAATGCCATGAACTTCAAAGACAAGCTGCATAGCATTGGTATGGCCATCGATGCGTCTTGTTGTTTCTGTGCTGATGAAAATGAGACTAACCTTCATTTATTCTTCAATCGCAAGTACGTGCATAGATTATGGGAAAATATCATGTCATTACTTGGTCATGGCAGCAGGACCAGAAATAGCAACATTGAATGGTGCAATATATACAAAGCCACCAGATGGAAAAATGACACTAGCATGATTTTGCTGCTTACCCTAAAAAAGTTCATAAGGGTTATTTTGGAAAGAAAGAAACGAAAGAGTCTTCAATGTAAAGAACAAAAGTGAAGTTGAAATTTAGAACCAGCGGATACTTTCTATCAAAGAAGGTGTGCGAAATAGCTCGTATAACTTTGAGAATATAATTTCCGGTATGTGGAATTAGTTGTGTCTTTGATGCCCTAGTTTTGCATCATTTGTTATTTTTGGTCTTTTTTTCTTTGTTTCCTTTTCTTTGTGCCATAGATTTGTTGTGGTGCAAATTACTTTTATTGTGTTTGCAATAAACTGGTAGGGGCCAGCCAACCTCCCTTAGCTTTGCTAAAAGAAATAATTTACAATAAATTACAGAATTGCCCCTTAGGCATACCCCAAATTCTATCAATCTCCCACTTGCGCTTGGGGCTAATTATGGAATCTCTATACCATCCCTTCGGCCAGTTCGATGAGAACTGATCGAGCCATTCCCTTCATGAATGGATCTGCCATGTTGTTTTAATTGTCTACTATGTCAATCAACTATCTTCAATGTTAATAAACTGCATTATCATGTGGAACTATTCAGGGTATGTTTCTCGACATCTAGTGAGCTCTTATAATTACGTTGTTATCATATAACAATGATGTATTTCTTTTAATTCTTGGAATCACCCTTAGCTCATTATAAGTTTGTGCATTTACATTTATTTATCTTTTTTATTGTGTTGCTATTTAAGGTAATGTACTTCGCCTCTTTATCGAATCAGTCATAATCTTTTGTTTGGAACATTTCCAACTTCAAGCATCTTAATTAAGGTTTGAATATGAATTTAATATTGAAATATTAAACTCGATATCGCTTATGAAGTTTGAGTTTGAATACTTCTTCATAATTGTTTTCTATAAATAATTCTCTAGTATTTTGCAAATACTTAAGAAAATCCTTAACTACGATTCAGTGATATTAGTTTGGATATTATATTTATTTCATGCATTAAATACATCAGCTAAATACTATACCATTGACAGTACTTTTGGAACCGAGCTAGCATGCAGCGGGGCAAATCGGTAAATTTCAAAAAAATATATTCCATTCAGATCTTTATTGAGCCTTTGAAGTCCAAATTTATTTAGATCTTATATAAACTTTGTATTAAATGAAATTAATATTTTATTTATTTTATGAAAAAGGTTTTATTTATTGTATGATTTGTATTATATAATATATATTTATGTGCATGTTCATGTACACATAAGTGTCTTGCACATACAACATAAATAGTATACATGGTTTAACATGCCCACATATAGGTGTGGGGATTTACACCACAATAGACATGTTAGCCCCTATATATATGTGCTATCTAGTGTATATATTTGTGTGTGTGTGTTATAATATATACATTGTAAAATAAGATATATGTATGTATATGTGTGTGTGTGTGCATTTAATGTATGTAATTATACTATTTGTTTAGTTATATATAAACATACATACATATACTTTATTGTAATATAAAATAATTGTAAATGGTAATATAAACAATTACAAGATTAAATTCAAATTTAAAATTCAATTTTATATTTAGATCTAGATGGACTTAATAAAATCTAGTAACCATAAATTTCAAATCTAATATATTAAAATTTGAATAATTATCTATATAATGCTTACGTACATTTTGGTATCAATTATATATATATATATACGTATTAAAATATTATCTATAAAAACTATACACGCACGCACATATATTTCAGACATATAAATGTGTCTAATGTAGATTAATTATTAAATGTATACTTTATTATACACAACAATAAAAAAAATTATTTCATTTAAAATTGTTTTAGTTAAAAAGTTGTTTTTTAAATTATTGATTTTCAGTGAAAATCAATAAAAAAAATTAATTTTTAAAAACAACATAAACAAGTACATTTTATAAAATATTCTTCACGTACATATTTTATAATTATTATAGATGTACTTATCTATATTTAAAACATATAATGTTTAAATTAAGTATATATATTCAGTTTATATTTTTTTAAAATTCCATGAACTTTAAATTATATTTATAAATTAATAAAACAATAAACTCATACTTTATACTTGTGTGTTTGAATTTAAAAAGCTAGTTTAATAAATAATCATTTTGTTATGTTATTATACACAAAAAATCTTTAATTTTAAACTGTAGCTGTGAGCTTTATATATATAAATAAGAAAAAATTATTACTATATGCATATATACATTATCATTAAATGATGACAATATCAAAATATATGCATTCGTGATAATTTCTAATAAACTGATATATTATTTGATAATTAAGGAAGCATATATATATTTGTTAATAAATAAGAGGTGTACCTTTCATTAAAGTCTAGAATTCGCACCTTGAAATGATGGATAAACTCCTTGTATCCAATTCCAAGTCCAGATATTGCTAGGTCCCAAATGGCTTTACCACCGACGATTGTATTTGATTTGGTTTCATGTTTAATATGCTTGAAATTTTAAGGGGAGTGGAAATATGATTTCGACCAGCAAGAAGATGGTATAGAGGCTCCTAAAAGTTAGTAGAAACTTATGGGATAGATTAATTAATTAAGGAGATCCTAAGGAATAAAACAAGGATCTAGATCCTTATTTTTGTTACACTAATTCTCCTCTCTTTTAATTCAAATTCCACTTAGCCATCAATATGGTTGGCCCATCCTTGCTTCTACCATGGTCAAAACTAGCAAGCCACATATGGGCCTCTAACCCATTTCAAGACCAAATAATATTTGTCACATTTAAGTCCAATTTAAATGTGCATCGATATTGTATATTATTAGTATATTTATAACTTTTATAAACACACTGTTTAATCTTGTTCAACATACATCAAATTTAATTTTATATTTAATATTTCATAAACACTAAATAATTAAATAATTTATAATAATTTCAAATTAATTAAATCGGGTAGTAAAAGGAGTATTCAACGTTTCGGTTGTGTAACTCTTAGATGTAAATTTGGTCAGTGATTAATAATCGAACAATTTGAATATTAATATTCATACTTCACTTAGCAGTTTGTGTGATATTATGGCCAAATTTATTGCTTATTTAGTGTAACGACATGCCATTTCGAACCTCAAAAGTCGATACTAAGACATCCATGGTATTCACGTTTCGAGCAACCATGTACCCGAAATTTAATGACACGTAACTTTCGATAAATAAAAATAGTGAATTTAATAAGGTATGTGACTTAATGTTGGAAGAAATAAATTATGATTTAATAATAAGAATATAACAAGAATGAAATGTAATAGTATTAATTTAAGGTAATTGATAATTGCTTTAAATGTAATTCCAGTTAATTAAAATGATTAAAATGTTATAGTTGGTTATAGATAGCAAATTAATTATGATAATATGTGTATTAATTGATAATTGGATTAAATGAGTAATTGAAAATTAAATGTGGTATTAATTAATGAAATAATATGTAATAAATTTTAATTGGATGAAATTAGTGTTATGTAAGTAGTTGTGACAATTGTGTGTAGATAACAAACTTACAAATGTTATTAAATGTAAAGAAGGGTGACAAATGTTATTTGTTACCAATTTATTTAATCAATTATAATTAAATGAAATTAAATGTTACGTAAAATGGGTTAAGACGATAATTGGAAAAGGTGAATGCAACGAGATGTATAGAAATGTCAGTTACATTCATATGGTAGTAGTTGATTTACTGAAAAGGAGCGAAACCAAGATCGATTAATTTATTGGGATTTTAAACCATAAGTAATGTGAAAATCAATAAAGATTCAAAATAATTGAAATATTGCTACTAATATGGTAAAAGATGATAATTGTGGAATACTAATGCAATATGATGTAAACTAATGTTAACTATGTACATAAAGTAATGATTGATTGAGTAAAAAGATTGAAATCAAATTTAATCAATTTATTGGAATTAAAATATAATTAAATTGGATCTAATTACAGTTGAAATTGAACATCGTAATTAGTGTAATATTTAACACTGGATTGATAAGTAAATTTGTTCTAAATTATTGAAAATGTCCGAGTGATCAAAAAAGGTGAAAATGGTTAGTTATTAAATTTGAAATAAAAAAGTGATTTAATCAATTTAATAATAATAATTTATTAATTAACGTGAAAATAGCCATTTTGACCACTGTCTCGAATTTCGATGAAACTAGTTTCATTAGATTCATAATGGTGAATTATTGTAGGATTGCAATTTCGTAGCGATCGGACTTGTCGTTTGGTCGTACGAGCTCGAAAGGCGTGGAAATCAATTTAATTAAAGTTAATCGAAACCAATTTGAAATAAGCTAATTTTAAACCAACTTCTTCATATGATGGAATTAGGATTTGAAACATATTCCATTGAGTTTAAAAAAACATCTATTTTGATATAGGATGACCCACTTTCGTTTCAAAAACGAAATGGGCTTTTCAATCGCTATTCGTCGTTCGCATAGATTCGATATGTGTTTATTTCTTATTGGCTTTGTTAATATAAATAGTTCTATCCAAATTCTAGCAGCCTTTCATTCCTCACTACTGTATGTACAGTTCTATCTGACTGTTCCTTCTCTCTTCCTCAATGGTAGAAACCCAATTTACATTCAAACCTAAAATTTAATCTCCAAATCAATTTCTAAAATTTAAACTCCTCCAAACCTTGACAAATTATATATTGATTCAGTGCTCTCGACGAGCGCAACTCAAATCCGTTGTTCATTTTTGCAATCAGAATCTGGTTTGTCAATTGGAGGATATTAGGTTGTGGAGATCGTCGCATGCAGTTTTGGCGAATCAGCGGTCGGATCGTCGCGAAAAATTCGAACTAGGGTTCGTTTCATGCGGCGGCTGTGATAATTCTTAGGGTTCGATCGACTTGTCATTGATCGTGGATGGTCGAAGACGTAAAGAGAGAAGGAGGCGACTCGATTATGGCGTCGTGGCCAGGTGCGAACGACCGAGGTGGTGGAGAACGTGATCACGCAGTGGCGGATATTTGAGGGGTTTCGTGTCCAAATCACGTGCGTACCTGTGCTTGCGTAGAGAAGGTAGCTAATTTACATTCTTGCCCTTCATTTGTTAATTTTATTTAATTTAAAATTTGTTGTCTTCTAACATCGATAACTTTTCATACAAGCTCGTTTTCACGCGCGGTTTTCTCCACTGCGTTCGTATTAAAATTTCGGACATTATGGAATTGTTTGGATGAATTCTGAGACTGTTGAATTTCGGACTTATTTTGGATTTCAAATCGATTAGAAATCAAATGTGAGTGTTTTGACCCACTCACAATTACTAAATTATCTTATGTTAGTTAAACTAAATTTATGATGTAAGTAGAAATTGATTGGTTAACGTTTGGTATATTTAAATTGTCATTCCAGTTAAATTTGACTTTTTATTGCATTTAATCATCGTTTAATTTAATATTGAATTAACTTGGCAAATTAGTACCTATAAATGATAATCAATTATCTATCGATATGATTGTGATGGATTTTTGACTGTTGATATTACTAGATGTTATATTTTATATTGTTATAATACTACAAGTTCCCTGTAGGTTGAAATGATACATACCAGAATGATCTATAGATTAGGGAGACATTGATATGGGTTGAAATGATAGACCCGAGCGATTTTATGGATTTGATGTTAATTCGGGATTGTGGGTTAAAATGATATATATCCATAAATATAAATTAATTACGGATTGAAATTATAAATATCCATATCACTTGGTCATAGGATAGAGAATTATATACGGACACCGGATTGGTTAAATTTAACGATTTTAAATCTTTAAACTTTGAATCCAGTTAAGCAATATTTTGAAATAGAATTTGATCGATGTAAATTGAATTGTTTAAGTAATTATTTAAGGCATTTAAATTGAAATTTTAAGTTAGATTTGATATTTCAAGATTTGAAATTGGGTTTTGATTTGAAATTTGAGAATGGTCCAAATTTGTTGAATGGAAGAAATGGTTAAATATGATGTTAATTTCAAAAAAATTATCTTAATATAAACTGTAAATGTTCTTTTTAAATTCTAATTTTTAAGATTTTCAACTATTAAAATATGTTAATCTAATTTAACTAACTTAATCAATTTAAACTATTTGATTTATTTTAATCTAAATTAACTTAATTTTAGAGTAATTAACCTATTTAATCCATCTTAATCTATTTTAGTTCTATTTAATCTATCTTAATATATTTTAATCGTTTAAACTTTATTAAACTATTTTAATTTATTTTAAGCTATTTACTCTATTTTAATTCTATTTAATATATTTTAAATTCATATACTATATTTTAAATCTATTTAATGTATTTTAAATCTATCTAATCTATTTTGAATTATCTAATCTATTTTAAACTTATTTAACCTAATTTATATCTATTTAAACTATGTTAAATTAATTAAACTATTTCTAATTCTCTAAATTATTTTATAAATTTCAGATGATGTAAGTAGAAATGTTTATAATTAAAGCTTTGATTTTAAAGCGAATAAGGTTTAATAAGGTTACAACCTAAGTTGGGATTTGAAATTGATACATTTTGTGAAATGACATATTTGAGTAAATAATGATGATTTTGGAATGAGAATTTAATTAACTTATCTTATCGATAAATTTCAAAAGTGAATATGGTTTTGAAATTGAATATGATTTCGCAAGTAATATGGTTTGAAATCGAATATGATACTTTGAATATTAATTATGAATTGATTTTTATGAAATGTAAAAGAATCATCTGGTGTGTAATAAGCATTTGATTGTTAAAGAGACCGGGATCGGATATTGTCATACTCTCTGCCAATACCAAAAACCACTTTAACAAATGTGTACGTGGTGGAGATTCCAGAAATGAAGTAGGATGGTTTGACGAACAACTCTTTATGAGGTATTTACGTGACCTATATTCCCGTGAGTCAGCTTACATGTGACTAAAATAGGAGCCACACCGGGCCAAGTGAGGTCGCACCTCCAATCAGAAATATTTCTTCGATACTATATTATGACTTTGTGATCATTTGGTAGCCACCCCTTGATTTTGGTTATAGAAGTGTATTCCGAGGTGGGCGGTAGTAGCTACTATGCGGTACCACCAGTCCGGATCTGCAATTGGTATATCTACCCTAGCATTGCCGTGAGTGCCATGTTCACATGCCATATCGCTTCTTCTACGAGTTTGAGTTGTACCATACCTATGGAGTGCCCTTTGATAACCCTCCATTGTACGGAGGAATTACGGTACCGTATAGACTATGAGAATATATAAAATGTGTTAAGGGGGTTATGGTAACGCCTTAACATATTTTAATACTTTACTTTACCGTAGACACTATTATAATAGCGTATTGTACCACATAGTAGAGAGTTAACGGATCCTTAAGAGATGGTAATCCCAAACATCTCTTAAGTTATTGTACTCACGTTGACACTGGATATGAGATGTCAAATCTGTCAAACCCCGTAACCATCTCTGATGCCATTGCACTCATATTTATTTACCGTTGATTTAACTTACATAAGATCTTTTAGTTATGAATCGAGTGTTTTGTCTTTTCAATTTGCTCGGGTCAGCCTGAGCTTTTCAGTTTATCGAAGACTACTTTCTAGAGGATGAAGACCAAGATTTTATACTATTACTATTTATTACATTCATACCACTACATCATGTTAATCCACTTAATTTATTATTTATTCTTGTTGTATGTAACTCTGATATGTATTATAAAGGTTAATCAATGTTATTTGTAAACAACTTCATGAACTGTTTATTTTATTATTATATATCTTGTCATTCTGCTATGAGATTCTATATTTGTTTTCTTTCTTTCTCTACGTTTTCTAATCTACCCCATAACAATCTTACCTTTTTTAATGGTTTTAGTTTGACATGTGTGGTTTATCGTCGATTTAAACCATCAAAAAAGGCAGGTCGCTACAGTTGTTATCATAGCGAGGTTTAGTGATAACCTTAGCTTTATGGGGTTTGACTCATATAGAATTGGGTAGTAATACCCTAGAATGAGTCGTTGAGTGTATATATATGAGAGAGCGTATTTTTTGGTGTTATAAAAGGTTTCGTATTGCGTTAATTTTTTCCATTTCGTATTTATAAATTCCGATCAGTGCATAGGATGCTATGGCATCGATAGAGATTTCTAAATACTTAGTAAAGCAGACCGACACAATATTGTTTTGAAATATAGGTAAATGAAATAATTTTTCCTAATATTATATTTTTGTACATAAAATAATAATTTTAAAAGCAACATAATTGGATGTAATATGTTGTTTGTTAGGTAGAGAAATTTTATAAATATTGATATATAATAGGATTTACAAGTAAAGTAAATATAAATTGGAAATTCAGAACTTAAGTTCTGGGATTTTACGATTTCTTTCAAAAGATTTTGGAATATAATATTAATAATATTTGGAGGTATATTCGGATAAATATTTTCAATATAGTTTGTAAGAAACTTTTAAAGGGACCTTTTAAAGGAAATGAGTTCTGTTCTCCCTTCTCTGTCGCTAGAAAACAATTTCGGTGATGAGTGCACGCATCACCAACGTTCATTTTTTGAGTTTCAAAGTGGGAAGATTGCTATAGTAGTTTTACTGCACATCCATTTTGATAAACAAAACATGATTTTTATTTCTGAAGTTTGATTTGACATATATATGAGTAATGACTGTGTGTGTGTATATATTATTTTAAAAGGATAGAAATGGAACCTGGTTGTTTAGTTCTTAAGTTTCATTAAATTACAAATTGAAATTATTGTAATTAATGGAATCTTGACTATATCAATAATTGGAAAGTTCTAAAATGAAAATAAGAAATTTGATGTTAAAATGATTAATGAAATAGATAATAAATTAAAAATTTGTAAAATGTAAATAAAAAGGAAATGAAAATAAGAAATGGTAACTATAGAACATTTTGTTAATTAAATATATAAGAGAAACTTGTGTTATATTCAATTGCATTCTAAAGACATATATATATATATATATATCTGTGTGTATGTGTGTGTGTATAACTTACCAAATATTAAAAGTTGAAATGTTAATAAGAATATGTAATAAAATATTATGCAAGTAAAACATAGAAAATGAAAGTGTCCAATAGAATCATTTCTGTAAACAAAAAATTCTGATGTTACAAAATATTATATACTTAAATTAATGGTTGGAATGCTACTAATTAAATGAATAGTAAAAGTGAATACCATATTAATTGAATGAGTATTGTTATCCCACGTTTTGGCAAGGCCGTGATACCAAAAGATTAATTGAAAACCAAAGACAGTTCGTCCCGAAGATCGGTTATACACTGCTTCGCTATGGATATCGATGAATTTTGTCTGAGTCCGGATCGGGCCACAATTGACCAGGCATGACAAGCAAAGCCATTAAAGCCAGCGTTTCAAATTTCAGGTTAATCAGAGTTCGTATGAATGAGGTATGATCGATACAAGTTAGAAGAAACACACTGTTCGTATCCATAGAAAGAGGTTGAATTTCGAATCGATCGAATTCGACCCGATCAGCATCTGTTCGAATCGATCCCTTGCCATACTATTCGAATCCATCGGCTTTGTACCCATCAGAATGACTTCGCATCGCTCTGTTCAAATCCATCAGGTTCGCATCGATCAGAGTGTTCGTATCCCTATGTTCGAATCGATCAAGGTCATCTGTTCGTGTCGATCTTGTGGAAGCCTTGCTCGCATCGATCCTAGATTCACCTTTTGTATCGATCCCTAGAAATCATGGATTATTGTCCCCATCGATCAATATGATACTTTATTTCGTATCGATCTGCAGATAGATACGAAATAAAGGCAAAGCCAATCGATATGAGCAATACTCCCTTTAGTGATTGATACGAAATAGCACCCCGAACATCGATACGAACAAACCCACTTCCATCAATACGAATTGGCAACGGCTATCGAATCGAACGAGGCAACGGTCATCGATGCAAACGAGGCCAAGTTCATAGATGCAACACATTCTATTCGGAGCAAAAGGTGGATCAATGCAGGGAGTGCATGCCACGTCGCCGCGTTGTCACGTGTCCAGATCGATTCTTGGGGATGGATATGAAACCATAGGTTCGAACTCAGCAGCATATGAAAAACACAATCTTGCATCGATCATATCTCACAAACCACAGGTCCAAATGCAACGAAATTTTCACAGGAGCTTATGCATAATCTAAAGAACAATACTGCCAATTTTCAGCTCGATTGGTCTTTTTTGATCGATACGAAATTGGTTCGTACCGATCACGGATCGAGTCAAAACTTTCCGGGATCGGTCGCGTGGGCCCACTCACGTGCCAGAAGAAGTCTCTCGAAGTTTGAACGCGATATCAGCCTCCTACGCCTATAAATAGCCCCCAGGAACCTTCAGAAAAGGGATCTTTGTGCTTTGGAATGTCTAGACTCTGTCGGATTCACTTCGGCAATTCACTGCCATCATTGTATTCGAACATCAGAGCTATTATCAACTGTAACCTGTTGTAGCTGATTGAAACCATCAAGTGAATCAATAAAATAATAAAATTCAAAATGGACGTAGGCCAGATCACCGAACCACTATAAATTCTGTGTTGTTTACTGTGTTGCTTTGAATTTTCTGAGTGATCTTCGTACTTGTTATTTATCTGAGATCTATGATTGTGAATTATCAACTATCGGGTGTTTGTGGCCAATTTAGTGCAAACATTTTGATGCTTTCACTGAGAAGGCTAATTCAGGAGTTCTGCCAGTTGAATTTGAAAGTTTAGAGATTCCGATTCGAAGAGTCATTACAAGGCAATCAAGTAGAAGGCAGAGACCAGAGAGAAGTCAACACGAAAGAAGTCAAGAGGCTTCCTTAGGAGCGAACCAAGCTTCAATCTTCATCACCAGGGATGAGATGGAGACAATGATGAGAAGGCAAGAAGAGATGATCCAGAATTTGTTTCAACAGATTGGGCTACTTGGAACGCAAAATCGAGGAGCATATGGAGTTCAGAATGGAGCAGGGCCATCCGGCGTAGCACCAGGACTAAGGGCACACACTTAGAGCATGTAGATCCAATCCCGGGGAGAGAGGCAGGGGCATCCGAGCAACCTGGTGGTGGTAGAGGGATGAACGCTCAGCCAGAGGGGGCAGATTCCTGAAGGCTCACACGGACTCGGGGGGCAGATCGAAGGCAATGAACAAGGACTACCGCTTAGAGACAGTGAAAATTTGGCAGAGATTGTCAGACGAGCCATGAGGGGCGGATTAGTAAATAGAGATCTTGAAGATGTGAACAGGAGTCCCTTTTCTCCTGCGATTAGGATGGCTAGGAACCCATCATAATTCAAGTTACCATCAGTGGAGATGTACGATGGGAGAACGGACCTCGCGCTCCATCTAACAAAGTATATAAGGCACATGGAAGTGCTGGGGGCATCACAGGAAGTCATGGCCCGGTGCTTTCCATTGTATCTGACAGATACCGCGACACTATGATTTAGGCAGCTGGAGAGCGGCTCCATAGGAACATTGGCTAATTTAATCGAGAAATTCATGAGGCAATTCAGGGTTCACATCGCATGACCCAAGAATGTGATGAGTTTGGCAACTTTAAAGCAGAAAGATGGGGAGTCATTGAGGAGTTTTCTGACGCGATTCAATGCGGTAGCAGCGTCGGTGGACCGACCAGATCCATCCATGGTTATGACGGCGGCTATATCCGGAATAGCTGATGGCACATAGTTCAAAAATTCGTTAACTAAAGATCCGTTTATGAATCTGGGAGAATCATATCATGAGGCCGAAAAGCTTTTACGATTGGAGGACGCTAGTGCAGAAAGAGAAGAGGGAATCGATGTTTATGCTGTCAAGGATGGAAACCCATCTGAAAAAGGTGCAGAGATTGGTAAAGGGAAAAGAAAGGCCGAGGATAATGTTGATAGGTTAAAGTGGCCATGGAGGGAGCCGCGATTCACCACTTATTCGGAGCTGAATGAAAGTTTGGAGCGAATCTACCAAGACACCATAGAGCAAGTTCCCTATCGTAGACCAACGCGAAGGGATCCAACTGTTGACGAGAGGAAATCAGACAGCTATTGCTTATTCCACGAAATGAACGGTCATAAGACAAACGACTGTAGACATCTAAAGGATGAGGTGGAAGGACATATCAGGAATGGTAGGCTACTTCAGTATGTGAGGAGGCAAGCTCCAGCAGTGGAGCCAGAATGACCACCGTCTACATCAGCTAAGGGTGACCCTGAACCGGGACATCATATGGTTATCAATTGATTGAAATAACAATGAACAAATTGTAAATTTCTCACTAACGCAGTTAAACCATTTACACATGTATGTGATCACGAACGATCCACAGACATGCTCTGAATGACTATTGACCGTATCGTAGTAAGAATTTTCACTTTGACATCCTTGTCTTGCTTTTGTTTTGTTTTGATTTGAACATTTGGATTTGGTTTGTTTGTACATTTTAGTTAGAGAATTCATATAAGCCTTAATTTGATATTTGCAATTCTATAAAAGAAGTTACTTGTATATCCGTTGGATCGCGAACGGTCCACAAGCACACCTTGTATGGCGATAAACCGCCAAAGTTGCTAATTCAGAAATTCACCCGAACTGATACCTGACTCTAGTAATGCTAAGCCCCCCTCAACATTCGATCATGAACGATCACATTCTTCCTCGTGAGGCATCCGATTGCGAATGATCACACTCTGCCTCGTGCGCAACCCGACCACGAACGGTCACAATTCATCTAGTATGATATTCGATCGCGAGCGATCACATTCTGCCTCGTGCGGCATCCGATCGTGAACGATCACATTCTGCCTCGTGCGGCATCCGATTGCGAACGATCATATTTTATCTCGTGCGGCACCCGACCGCGAAAGGTCACTGTTCCACAAGAACGACGCCCGATCGCGAACGATCGCAAATCGTCTAGAACGACATCCAACCTCAAATAGCCGCCCATCGTTTGAAGCGGCATCCGACCGCGAATTGTCCCGTTCCACCCTTTGCCGCGAACGGTCACTTTTCACCTCAAATGGCATACGATCCCGAGCAATCATCATTTGAAGTCATATGAAACTATCAAGTTCTTTACAAGTCGTCGACAGGATATGAACACCCAGCTTATAACATTACAAAACACACTTTCCTATCGCAAGGCATGTTTTGGAAGGCAAGTGTTATCCCGCCTTTTGGCAAGGCCATGATACCAAAAGATTAATCGAAAACCAAAGACAGTTCGTCCCGAAGATCGGTTATACACTGCTTCGCTATGGATATCGATGAATTTTGTCCGAGTCCGGATCGGGCCACAATTGACCAGACACGACAAGCAAAGCCATAAAAGCCGGCATTTCAAATTTCAAGTTAATCGAAGTTCGTATGAATGAGATATGATCGATACAAGTTTGAAGAAACACATTGTTCGTATCCATAGTGGGAGGTTGAATTTCTAATCGATCGAATTCGACCCGATCAGCATATGTTCGAATCGATCGGGTTTGAATCGATCCTTGGCCGTACTATTCGAATCCATCAGCTCGTACCCATCAGAATGACTTAGCCTCGCTCTGTTCGAATCCATCAGGTTTGCATCGATTAGAGTGTTCGTATCCCCATGTTCGAATCGATCAGGGTCATCTATTCGTGTTGATCTTATGGAAGCCTTGCTCACATCGATCCTAGATTCGCCTTTCGTATCGATCCTCAGAAATCGTGGATTATTGTTCGCATCGATCAATAGGAGCCTTTATTTCATATCGATTGGCCGATAGATACGAAATAAAGCCAAAGCCAATCGATACGTGTAGTACTTCCTTTAGTGATCGACACGAAATAGCACCCCGAACATCAGTACGAACAAACCCAATTCCATCAATACGAATTGGCAATGGCTATCGAATCGAACAAGGCAACGGTCATCGATACAAACGAGGCGAAGTTCATGGATGCGACACGGTCTACTCGAAGCAAAAGGTGGATCAATGCAGGGAGTGCGCGCCACGTCGCCGCATTGTCACTTGTCTATATCGATTCGTATGGATGGATACGAAACCATGGGTTTGAACTCAGCAGCATACGAAAAATACAATCTTGCATCGATCATATCTCACAAACCACAGGTCCAAATGCAATGAAATTTTCACAGGAGCTTACGTACAAGCTAAAGAACAATACTGCCAATTTTCAGTTCGATTGGATAATTTTTTGATCGATGCAAAATTGGTTCATATCGATCACGGATCGAGTCGAAACTTTCCAGGATCGGTCGTGCGGGCCCACTCACGTGCCAAAAGAAGTCTCTCGAAGTTTGAGCGCGATATCAGCCTCCTACGCCTATAAATAGCCCTCGGGAACCTTCAGAAAAGGGATCTTTGAGCTTTGGAACGTCCAGACTCTGCCGGATTCAATTCGGCAATTAACTACCATCATTGTATTCAAACATCAGAGCTATTATCAACTATAACCTGCTGTAACTGATTGAAACCATCAAGTGAATTAATAAAATCATAAAATTCAGAGTGGACGTAGGCCAGATCGCCAAACCACTATAAATTCTGTGTTATTTACTGCGTTGCTTTGAATTTTCTGAGTGATCTTCATACTTTTTGTTTATCTGAGATTATCAACTATCGGTGTTTGTGGCCAATTTTGGCGCAAACAAGTATAACTTCAGAAAATGTCAAATGATATAGAAATGGAATTAATATTCAACAACATTATATATGGAAGAAATGAACGTGGAAAAGAAAATATCTATTAATGATGAACTAAATTGTAAAGAAACTTACTTAATAATGAATAATATGATAATTGAAATGGAAATAATTTATGTAATCAATGAATGCATAGTAATGAAAAGAAAAAGGGTATTGTATAAATGAATGGAAAATGAATTTCGTAAGTGATAATTGTAAAGAAATTAAACAAGCATTGTATGAACAAATGAAAATGAACAGTAAATAATATGAGAGAGAAAAAGAGTAACAAGAATAAAACTTAAATATTATTTGAAATTATTGGTTGTGGGGCTTATGGATTGGTTGGGAAAGGATACTTCTATTTTGTGTAGAGATGTACAAATAATCTATAAAGTTTTATCTACGACTGTTGAGTGTATGGTTTACTTTATAGTTTATTTACTATTTTATATGATCAGAAGTTCTGAACCCGAACAAACCATTTACTTTGGTTGCTATGGATGGATGATTGATTTCTTGGTTGAAATGATGTTTGTACTGTTTGTTTGCAAATGTTATTGTTATTGTTATGTTGTGGTGTTTTGTTTGTTATTTATTGAAACAACTTATATATTTCTCTTTTACATAATTATTAACTTCTTTGGATTATAGAAGTGAAATACAGGTTATAGAAGCAATAGCTACTGCTTTTGGTTTCGTAAATTAAGCGTTGTTTGCCCGAAAATTGGTTCGTTCTTGGATTTCAGTTTTCTAGCGATATTATATTGGTTTTCCAGTTATTTGGGATATATTATTTTTAAGTATGATATATATGTATTTATTATTGATATTATTATTTCTTCCCGACCTCTCCATACAAAGGAGACTCTACCAAAATTTTACGTGAATTTTGGACTTAGAAAATTTTGTGAAATGTTTTCCAAACTTTTGTTAACTTGAATATAAAAGGATTTAATCATTTTAAATTGATATATTTTATTTAAATTATTTAATTATGTAAATTGATTATTTATAAATTTAATATTTTGAATAGGATGTATAAATCCCTTATCCCTTCTTTTTCCTTTTCGAGGACGAAAAGTTTTGAGTGGGGGAGAGTGTAACGACCCATAATTTTCGATAAATAAAAATAGTTAAGTTAATAAGTATGTGATTTAATGTTGGAATAAATAAAAATTTGTCATTTAATAATAAGAATATAACTAGAATGAAATGTAATAATATTATTTTAAGGTAATTGATAACTGTTTTATATGTAATTCTAATTAATTAAAATGATTTTATAATTGGTTATATACTGTAAAATATTATGACAATATGTGTATTAATTGATAATTGGATTAAATGAGTAACTGATAAATTAAATGTGGTATTAATTAATGAAATAATATGTAATAAATTGTAATTGGATGAAATTAGTGTTATGTAAGTTGTTATGACAACTATGTGTAGATAACAAACTTACAAATGTTATTAAATGTAGAGAAGGGTGACAATTGTTATTTGTTACCAAATTTTTTAATCAGTTATAACTAAATGAAATTAAATGTTACGTAAAATAGGTTAAGACGATAACTGAAAAAGGTAAATGCAACGAGATGTACATAAATGCTAGTTGCGTTCATAAGGTAGTAATTGATTTACTAAAAAGGAGTGAAACTAAGATAAATTAATTTATTGAGATTTTAAACAATAATTAATGTGAAAATAGACAAAGATTCAAAATAATTGAAATGTTGCAACTAACATGGTAAAAGATGACACTTATGGAATATTAATGCAATATAATCTAAATCAATGTTAACTAGGTCCATAAAGTAATAATTGATTGAGCGAAAAGATTGAAATCAAATTTAATCAATTTATTGGAATTGAAATATAATTAATTGGATCTAATTGCAGTTGAAATTGAACACTGTAATCAGTGTAATATTTAACACTGGATTAGTAAGTGAATTTGTTTTAAATTATTGAAAATGTCTAAGTAATCAAAAATGGTGAAAATTATTAGTTATTAAATTTGAATTTAAAAAGTGATTTAATCAATTTAATAATAATAATTTGTTAATTAACGTGAAAATAGCCATTTTTACCACTGTCTCGAAACCAATTTCATAAGATCCGTATTCGTAGCAATCGGACTCGTCATTTGATCATACGAGCTCGGAACGCGTAGAGATCAATTTAATTAAAGTTAATTGAAAACAATTTTAAATAAGCTAATTTTAAACTAACTTCTTCATGTTATAGAACTAGGACTTGAAACCTGTTCCATTGAGTTTAAAAATATTGAAAACATCTATTTTGAAACATGGGATGGCCTACTTTCGTTTCGGAAATTGAATGGGCTTTTTGGTCGCTATTCGTCGTTCACATAGATATGTTATGTGTTTATTTCTTATCGGGGTTTGTCAATATAAATAGTTCTATCCAACCCTAGCAACCTTTCATTCCTCATAATTGTACGTACAGTTTAATCTGAATGTTCCTTCTCTCTTCCTCAATGGCAGAAACCCAATTTACATTCAAACCTAAAATTCATTCTCCAAATCAATTTAAAAAATTTTAAACTCCTCCAAACCTTGACAAATTATATATCAATTCGAAGTTCTTGACGAGTGTAACTAAAATCTATTATTCGTTTTTGCAACCAGATTCTGATTTGTCTGGAATTGGCCAAATCATTCTTGGTCGTTCGTCGTGCTTTGGTCAATTCGACGAATCGTCAATTGGAGGGTACCGGGTTGTGGAGATCGTCGTGCGCAGTTTATCTGCTTAGTTTGTTTGACAAATCAACGGTTAGATCATCGTGTAAAAATCAAACTAGGGTTTATTTCATGCGGCGCCTATGATATTTTTAGGGTTCGATTGGCTTGTCGTTGATCGTGGATGGTCGAGGAGGTAGGGGGGAAAGAGGCGACTCGGTTATGGCGTCGTGGCCGGGCATGATCGACCATGGTGGTGGCGAACGCGTTCAAGCAGTGGCAGCTATTTGAGGGGTTTCGTGTCTAGATCGCATGCGTACTTGTGCTTGCGTAGAGAAGGTAGCTAATTTACATTCTTGCCCTTTATTTGTTTAATTTTATTTAATTTAAATTTTCTTGTCTTCTAACATCGATAACTTTTTCATACGATCTCAGTTTCACGCACGGTTTTCTCCCCTGCGATCCTATTGAAATTACGGACATTATAGGATTAGTTTGGATGAATTCTGAGAATGTTGAATTTTGGGTCTTATTTTGGATTTCAAATCGATTTAAAATCAAATGTGAGTGTTTTAACCCACTCATAATTACGAAATTATCTTATGTTAGTTAAATTAAATTTATGATGTAATTAGAAATTGATTGGTTGATGTTTGGTATTTAAATTGTCATTCCATTTAAATTTGACTTTTATTGCATTTAATGATCGTTTAATTTAATATTGAATTAAATCATCAAATTAGTACTTGTAAATGATAATCATTTATCTATTGTTGTAAATTGGTTGATTGGAATGATGATTATGATGGATTTTTGACTGTTGATATTGGATGAGTGGATGTTATATTTTATATTGTTATAACACAGCAAGTTCCCTATTGGTTGAAATGATACATACCCGAACGATCTATAAATTAGGGAAAAATCTTTTTGGGTTGAAATGATAGGCCCCACTGATTTTATGGATTTGAATGTTAATTCGGGATTGGGGTTGAAATGATATATATCTGTAAATATAAATTAATTGCAGATGGAAATGATAAATATCTGTATCATTTGACTATAGGATAGAGAATTATATACAGACACCGGATTTGTTAAATTTAATGATTTTAAATCTTTAAACTTTGAATCCAGTTAAGCGATATTTTGTAATAGAATTTGACTGATGTAAATTGAATTGTTTATGTAATTATTTAAAGGATTTAAATCGAAATTTTAAGGTTAAATTTGATATTTCAAGATTTGAAATTGGGTTTTGATTTGAAATCCGAATATGATCCACATTTGTTGAATGAAAGAAATAGTTAAATATGATGTTAATTTCAAAAAATTTATCTTAATATAAATTTTAAACGTTCTTTTTAAATTCTATTTTTTAGCATTAAAATAAGTTAATCTATTTTAACCAACTTAATTAGTTTAAACTATTTGATTTATTTTATTCTATTTTAACTTATTTTTAAAGTAATTAACCTATTTAATCTATCTTAATCTATGTTAGTTCTATTTAATCTATTTTAATCATTTAAACTTTATTAAACTATATTAAACTATTTTAATTTATTTTAAACTATTTAATCTATTTTAATTCTATTTAATATATTTTAAATTAATCTAATATATTTTAAATCTATTTAATTATTTTAAATCTATTTAATCTATTTTAAATTTATCTAATATATTTTAAACTTATTTAAGCTAATATATATCTATTTAAACTATGTTAAACTAATTAAACTATTTCTAACTCTCTAAATTACTTTCTAAATTTCAGATGATGTAAGTAGAAATGTTTTAATTAAAGCCTTGATTTTAAAGCGAATAAGATTTAATAAGGCTATAACCTAAGTTGGATTTGAAAATGATACCTTTTGTGAAATGACATATTTGTGTAAATAATGACGATTTTGGAATAAGAATTCAATTAACCTATCTTATCGATAATTTTGAAAGTGAATATGGTTAAGGGGGAATTATGGTACTGTATAGACTATGAGAATATATAAAACGTGTTACAGGGGATATGGGTAATGCCTTAACACTATTTAATACTTTACCTTACTGTAGACACTATTGTAATAGCGTATTGTACCACATAGTAGAGAGTTTGATGAATCCTTAAGTGATGGCAATTCCGAACATCTCTTAAGTTATTGTACTCACGTTGATACTGGACAGAAGATGTCAAATCCCGTAAACATCTTCGACGCCATTACACTCAACTTTATTTACTGTTGATTTAACTTACATAAGATCTTTTAGTTCTGATTCGAGGGTTTTGTCTTTTCAATTCGTTCGGGTCAGTCTGAGCTTTTCAATTTATCGAAAAATGCTTTTGGAGGATGAAGACGAAGATTTTGTATTATTATTGTTTATTATATTCATAGCACTGCATCATGTTATTCCGCTGCATTTATTATTTATTCTTGTTGTATGTAACTCTGATCTGCATTATAAAGTTTAATCAATATTATTTATAAACAGCTTCATGAACTGTTTATTTTATTATTATATTTTGTCATTCTGTTGCGAGATTCTATATTTGTTTTCTTTCTTTCTCTTCTTTTTCTTATTTACCCTATAACATTCTGCCCTTTTGAATGGTTTGAGTTTGACGTGTGTGGTTTATTGTTGATTTAAACCGTCCAATAAAGGCAGATCGTTGCAAGAAAAGACAGATTGTTGGGGTGAAAGAAAGAAAAGATAGAACATAATATCTCATCATGACGAGTGATATATGATATATAACAAATTTTTATGAAAGATAAATGTAATGTACATACATAAATCATGATAAACTAACATATCATCAACCTGAATAGTTTTAACAACATGTCCCTACAAATGCTGATAAATACAAAACAACCAATGCAGCGGAAATAAAATATACGTGAATATGTCTTAGAGGCATCCAGCTCGTCTCCTAAAACTCTAAAGAATCCAAAGTTAAATATGGAAATATACTTGGTTTGACTCGAGCAGTAAAAGAAAATAACATTCGAATCATTATGATAAATCAGTGTAAGAAACACAAATGGAATGAATTTTTTATATTATAAACCTTTCATAAAGATATCTCGTAAGACCACGTTGCTCATAAACATGGACGAGTTTTTACCTTACGATAACCAAACTATTTCAAATAGAAAATCCAATGATATTATAATAATGTCTAGGGTGTAAAGTAAATATATAACATAGTTTGAATGCTTGCATCTCACGTAACAAAATATTTGGGCACAACTAAGTCCATAAGGCATTTATTAAGGAATGGATTCAGTATAATGATAAAGCTACTAGGATACTGCTTTCACAGTACACCTTTAGAAAAATGTATCAAGGGCCGGCCTATGTCCCCTACAAATCAAGACCGTCCTACCCCTTACTAGATAGTACAGAATATATCATCACCCTGGTTGTCGGCTAATAACAGTATCGAGTCACAAGCATACGTAAATAGGTCAATATCAATCTAAATTGGGTGATGTCCATACCCTAATGATAGTGAACCACACAGCCTTGGAATATATCCCCTGTTAGTCATTACCGGATGCAGGCATAGAGGTTACATTTTACCTTTTATTTAGCAAATCCCACTTGTAATGTTAACACTGTCCTTTAGGCAACAATGCAATGTCAGCATTCATCCATACAAGTTATTTTGGATATGAACAAGTTGAAAGCACTACTTTTACTACATCCTTTTTGGAATCACCCCCGGTATTAGTAGAAATTAGGCCTTACACTTCAAAGAACTTCTTCTTAGATTCATCATGTTCAAGATGTCTTCAATTTGTATGCTTATGCCGGTTCGAAACGGATACCGAATTATATATTCGAGGTCTCTCCGAACCTAAAAATAATAGTTTTCACAACTGGCCAAGATTCAATTGTCGATTATTTAACTACTAAACAAACAAATAATTAGATCACATATTTAACCAAGCATGTTTAAGCACATAACAACCATTAAGCCTCTTTAATTAATCATTTCATTAATTAAAATCACTTATCAAATACTTGTATTAAAATTCCTTTTACAAAGGATGTATTCACAAACCTTTCTCTACTCTTTTCAATACTTTGAAAAATATTGATATATTTATCTCAACTATATAAGTATACGCACAAAAAATTTCACTTTCCAAATTTAGAATTTTTTTTCTATATACTTATATCAATAGTATAAGTATATTCACAAAACACTGCATTTTCCAATACTTACAAAATGTACCCATATACTTATCTCAACGGTATAAGTATATTCACAAATCTTAAGAAAGAGTTAATTTCCCAAACCATATTTATTGGGTTTAAAACAAATGTAACTTAAACCATTGATAAAATAAACCCAAAATACTTTTGGTGTAAGTAAATGGATCGTATAGAAATTAGACCAAATATACGTACCACCACTCCCCGATTTCAAACAGTAGTATCCCTTGATTAGCAATGAAATCGGAAAATTTAGGAAACTATCCTTGCCTTGGCATACATTCTTAATGTAAAGATAGAGAAGAGTTTCCATATCTTGGAATTTGGTGTTAGGTATGGAAAAGATCATTTATAAAAATCAAAGCTCATTCCTATTTACAAACTTCATTTATAAATTCCTTTATAATATCATTTTTAAATCTTCTTTTATAACATATTATAAAATATAATTTGTGAATCTCCTTTTATAAATCTCAAAGTATAATTATAAAATTTCTTTCATAAATCTTCAAATATAATTTTAAAAATTCCCATAAATCTCCAAACAGAATTGTAGAACTCTTTCCACAAATCTCCAAATATAATTAAAACTCAGTGTGTGTGTGTGTGTGTGTGTATATATATATATATATATATATATATTTCATATATTTCCATAAAACGATTATTCCAAATATTATAAATTCACAAATGTGATTTATTTTCCAATTTGTCAAATGATACTAATTTCTCTTTTATAAAATATCATTTAAAAATCAATTTTTTATTTATAAAATATCATTTATAAATCTATTCTTTTATAAAACATTTTTTTGTAAAGCATTTCATAAATATTTATACCAAAATATTCCTATTTTATTTTAAAACAAAATCACTTTATTATAAACTGATCAATTTCCCTTTGTTTTCCTTTGAAATAAAGCTTCCTTACTATAATAAATTTTATATAAAATTAAATGCTTCTCAAAATACTTTTAAACATTTTCAAAAATGGTAGAGTAAAATAGGAAAGTTCAAGAACCATTTCCTAATAAAATATCACAGAACATCTAAAAGTCACATTTAATAATCATTCTCTTAATCAAAACCATTTTCAAATCCAAATAGCAATTAATAGTATTTCAAAATACTATAACGAGGTCAACAGTTACCATAGCACTTGACTAGTGCTATTACTACCCTTATCACTTAAAAAGTTTGATTTTTAACATATATCAATTTCACATCCTATATGGTCCACTACCACTTTTAGTTTTCAACATTTTATATAACAGGTATATAATTGAAACTAAAATTAACAGGTATATGACTGAAATTTAAAATCACAACAACGAGCCATATTTCTCTACAAAATTCCATGTATTTCATTTCAAATGCATTCACTTTTTAAATTGAAAATTCAACCAAAGCAGTAAATCATTCAAATGCAAAAACAATACTTTATATCTATTATATATCATACAGTATTCATCCAAAGGTGAGACAACTTGTGAAATTCCAACATATGCTTAAGCGTTTCAGTTTGATCTAAAATCAAAGTTCAAAATTCCATTTGCTCCAAATTCAACAAATCAGTTCCACGCATAGGCAACGCTCTAACGAGTGCAATGCAAAAGATCACGTCTCGATTGGACCTCATATGAGAAAGTTATTTATTTTATAAGTTTTTGAATTAACTAAATTACATTAATCACTTAATTATAAATTAATTACCCTCAAAACCATCTTCTTTCGCAAACCTAATAACCACCCATAGGTGCGCACGAACAACCCTGTGCATGCATGGCCTAACTCCCTCTTTGATCCATAATTCGATGAACAGACTTTGCCATCCACTTCCTTTCGCCTAAGCTTTGCATCGAACCCCATGATCTTGAGCTCGACAAAGCCAATCACATCGTGACCAAAACCCCCTTCCTCGTCCAAGATAAAGTCGCATTCTCCAAAAGTCGATCGAGCTCAACTAAATTACCACCACCACTTCGTCTCGACAAGAGAAACATGAATCCATCCTTGGCGCGACCTAATTCACTATAAATCGAAGGAAAAGTGGAACCCTAGATCAGACTATTCATGTCGATTATCTCCAATTGAAACCCCACCCAACGAAACTCATATTGATTCGAAGTTCTCCTCAAAACAAACCCACCGGAAACAAAGTTGTGATTTTTAGTTAAGTATTTTTTTGATTTTGATTTTGCGATGGAATAGGCTATTTTCTTTTTACAATATATGGTCAATGAGGAGAGAGAGGAGGGAAAAGTACGAGTTGTTGAATTTTGTAAGTGTTAGGTTAGTTTGTAATATGATTTGTGCATCTTGCTATATAGAATTTCATTCGCGTAAGAAATGCAAACGACTAAAAAATAATACGATTGTGCACAAATATGCGATACGATCATAAAACAACAATAAAATACACTGGCTATCTTATTCTATAAAATTTCAAAAAAACCAACATTTGTCATAAAATACATCAAAGGATAATTTAAATATTTTCCAAAATAAAAGCTATGGGAAAAATCCGATAAGTTAAAATTAATATACGTCACTAAAAATCGAGTCGTTCAATTAACAATTGATTTTTTTATTATTTATTATATTCGAATCAAATCTGAATATTTAGATAAATTAAATTTCGAAACATTAAAAATTTCGGGTCGTTACACTTAGCATCGATAAAATCTAATTTTACTTTATTAAATGTTACCTAACTGTGACAATTATTTGTACCAGTTCTCTTCTTGAAAACTATATCACACTGGACTTGTAAAATTTGGCAATGATCAAAATTCCAATATCATTTAACTCTGTAGTTCAAATAAAAAGTCTTTAGTTCAATAATAACAATTACATCCAGCGATTTGCTTTGGCTAGAGACCTTGATGTCAAGTTAACTATGATTCTAACCTCATATAACCGGGGAGACGAATTCTTTTGAAATGTGTTTCATTTCCAATTCTTCCACTCGACCCAACTATAGTTGTTTAATGGATGTCATGCCATAATTTAATTATAATCAAAGTGGAGCTTCAATATTGAAGATCAACAATATTCTCAAGTCGAGAGAACTTTGTAATTTTGTTATATCGATATTTTCTATTTGACCATATTTATATTAACAACAGAAGTTATCGAGTGAGTCATTCCATAATTATTCAATAATTATCTATATAACCCTTTAGTTCCCCTAGCGGTCATGAGTATCATAGGGCCCAACATTTGGATAGCGTTACATATTTTAGTCTCAATGGATGTATAGATATCCAACCTCGATACATCTTGACTATGAATATTTAAAATAATATGTTTATTTTAATTACGATAAATTACTCAGGATTACAACACCTTGTAACTACTAGCACAAAACATACCATTTATGAATATTCTATTAAATATACCTTTATTTTAATTAATTAATTAACATAACACATTATATCAAAATACAATAGAAACAAAACACCTTTTATTTTGAACAAGGTTGGTTAACAGTCAGATACATGAAACAAATATATTATTGCCCCTGCTAAAACTGGACAAGCTCGTAACGAAGAAAATGGTAAATATACAAAAAAAATCCTATTTTAGATCTTTAGAGCATATGAATTCTGAAGATTTGATTAGATCTAAATGTAATATTATTTTTAATAAAATTGTATTTTATTAATTATGACATCATTTTATAATTTAGTTAAATGTGGATTGTGAAAGGTATGAATATATCAAATATATTCATTTCAATTATATGTCAGAATAATTAATTAATAATAAGGAGTAATCTACTGATGATAAGGTATGTATGTATGGAGGTAAGAATAATTTAAATGGTCTTCATATAGGAGTTTAAAAGGGAAATAAATAAAGGGAGACAAGGATGATGGATATAAGTTATCTTTTGATAGATTTAATTAATGCAACATATAAATAACAATTAATAGGTATCATAATATAAAGATATAACAGTCAATAATAAATTATATTTTATATACATATGTCAAAATAGTAATTAAATAATGACAAGGTGTAATCAATAGATGACAAGATACGTTTACATGCAGGTAAGAAAAATTTGAATCGTCAGCATAAAGGAGTTTAAAAGGGAAATAAATAAAGAGTGACATGGATATTTGATATACTTTCCCTTTTTATAACTTAATTAATGCAGCAAATAAATGACAATCAACAAACATCGTAATATAAGGATATAAACAGTCAACAATAAATGTATGTATATATAATTTTCATTGCAACTGAAATAAAAGAAATTAATTCATATTATGGCATTATGAAATAGATATAAATTTTAGGTATAAATTTTATATGAACACATTCATGTAGATTTGATTTTACACACACATGTACACGAGATATAATCAAAACTTTCTAAAAAAACAAATTAGATAGTTATTCCAATCAATTTTAAAACTTTGATTTGTTGTCAAAATCCATATATTCATGTGTAAATATCTAATGCAATACACATGCAAATATTTATACCTATACATACATTTATATATATATATAAACATTCAAATCTAAAATTACACATAGTTATGAAAGATTAAAACACAAATCCTGTAACATCCTGGTATTTTCAATCATTCGCATCCACACATGTTGGACTTGAATTGCTCAAAATATTAGATTGTTAATTTATATTGGCAAAATTCAGAATATACGATAAATAAATAAATCACAGAATCATAGACGTAGAGTAATATAACAATATGCAGCGGAAACAAAATGAATAGCAGTTCATGATGCTACTATATATACCAGAGTTAAATAAGATACAATAGAAGTTTTAAATACAATGGTCAAATACAAAATCGAATATATAACTCGAGTCAACTGAATAACTGCAAGCTGAAAAGATGTAGATGGATCTCCAAATGAAGCTCCAACTCCAAAGGTGAGTTTCAAAAGCTGTATCACTCAGTCTGACCCGAGCGTAAAGCAAAACACAGAACACTCGAGTCAAGATTAACATTCTTATATCAATAAATCCAACTCAAGTGAAATGATAACTGAAATACAAGTAACTTAAAGGATGTTTGGGATAACCATCCTCTAAGGATCCGTTAAACTATCTACTATGTAGTAATATACACTATTATAATAATGTCTCTAGTAAAAGTAAACTATTAAAATAGCGTTAAGGCTTTACATTTTCCACCTTAACACATTTTATATATTCCCATAGCCTATACTATCGTAATCTCCCCCGTACTGGGCGTCGTCAGAGGGAACTCCATAGGTATGGTATAAAACAAACTCATAGTGGTCTCACTAAGGTAGGTGACATGGCACAACTAGGCAATGTCGGAATAGATATACCAATTATGCATCCGGCCTGGTGGTAATGCATAATAGCCACTACCGCCCACCTTGGAACACACTCCAAATCAAAAAAAAATCAAATGTGGCCACCAAATCAATCACAAAGTCAGAATATAGTATTGAAGGAATGTGTCCGATCGGAGGAGCTACCTCACTTGGCCAGAGAATCACTCCTATTTTAGCCACCTTATGCCAACTCATGGGAGTCGGGTCCACGTCTATACCTCAATAGAACGTCGCCACCATCCTTCTTCATTCTGGAATCTCCACCGTATACACGGTTGTTAAAGTGGTTTTCGGTATTGGTAGAGAGTATGACAATAACCAATCCCGGTCTCTTTAATAACCAATCGTTATTATAGCACCACGGTCATTTAAAAATAGTTTGTACTTCAAAACTAAAATATCATTGCCATTTCAAAACCATATCAATACGATATCATTTCTATTTCAAATATATCCATTTCCAAAATCATAGCACTTTCAAAGTTATAACACTTTCGAAACCAAACACTTGAAATTATAACACTTCCAAAACATAATACTTTGAAATTCATAACTTTGAAAACATAACTTCCACTACTTAAAGAGTTTAGATATTAAAATAGTATATATAATAAAATAGTTTATAAAGTAAAATAGTTTATATAAAAGAGTTATAAGTTAAAATAGTTTATATTAAAATAGTTAGTATATTAAAATAGTTTATATTACAAATAGTTTATGTTAAAATAATTTGTAAAGTAAAATATAAAATAGTTTCAAATATAATTTAATAATACTTTTTATAACAAAATAGTTTTCTCAAATTTCATAAATCAATTCCAAATCAACTCGAATTCCAAAATTCAAATTTAATCCAATCTCAAATCATCAATTTCGATTTATTTCATTTTCTCAATAAACCATTTTAAATTATACAGATTTCAAATAAAGATTTTTATCCACAAAATAAACCATTTCAATTTCAATATTTTCAAAGCTTTAAATATTCAAACATTTCAAAACTAGATTTGATAATTCCATATATATATAAATCAAATTCACTTTACTATTATTTATTTTGAAATATTTACTTAATCAATCAAATAACATTTAAATAAAACTTCAAATTTCAAATTTAAATAAATCTAAATATATCATTTCAATTTATATAAATTTGAAATATTTATTCAAATCACTTTTAATCAAAAATCAAGTCATAAAATCATATCTTTAAAATCCCAAATTTAATAAATTTCAAATAATTTTTTTGAGTATAATTCTTAGATAAATTCAACTTTAAAAGTTTGGAAATCATTTCAATGTGTATATATATATATATATATATTGACCAAAGGTGTCTGTATATAATTTTCTATCCTATGGTCAAGTGATATGGATATTTTTCATTTCAATCCGCAATTTAAATATATACGTGTATATATCATTTCAACCCGCAATCCCAAATTCAATTCAACGAAAATCGCTTGGGTTTATCATTTCAACGCATAACGATTTTCTTTTATTCTACAGATCGTTCGGGTATGTATCATTTCAACCCATAGAGGATTTTATACTATCGGAGAACTTGCAGAGTGATAACAGGTATGATAATAATATAACAGTTATATATCGTCAATATAAATAACAGATAATGGTGTTTAGATGTCACATGTGAACAGATATAGATGGTGGCATACATATAACAATGTAAATAGCTAACAACAACATATTTTAATTGTCGTTCTAATTGAAATCAAATTTAATAAATTTAAGAACGTTAATCATGAGTGATTGCTCACATTCTGAGGCTAGAGAGGATAGATAAAGAAATGAGCTACAAATTCAAGCACGAATCCCAAATCAAGCTAGATTGGCACGAATTTGACAGATAACTCATATTTTGATTTATGCGAGTGAATCAGAATCATCTAGATAGAAACATGATATATATTATTATTTTTCCATGAAATCAATCTTTAATTTAAAACGATTAATAATATATATATATACACATATTTTTAAAAATAATTTTTCTTAAATATGCATATTTAAAAATCAAAGATACATAATTTATATTTAAAAATCAATACTTACATATATATACTACAAGATACACACAGCTAATATGCAGGCACTAATGGTATAATGTAATATGTATAACATACAAAACAAATCAAAAAAATCATGTAAACCCATATATAATACTTATACATCTTTAAACAAACACCGACAAGCCCATAACAAAACATCATATTATAACTCACTTACATATATTACTATATCTTTTCCTTTTCCAACCACTAATCAACATATTATATGTATAAGCAGATCTATGCAGACTCAATGCTTGTAAATAAATAGGTGAAGACTCTATCTATAACAAAATATACTTAAATATATATATAAGAACTTTCATAACATATAAATATATCTAACCGACGGCAGACCGTTATATGACTTAAATAAATTATATAACTTATACAAACAGAGATATATACATATAAATGAAAAATTTATCTGCAACTTGTATAAACTCATAAATCAAAAATTTGCAGATCTCATATAACAAATATACGTAAACACAACATATCATAAAACCTGACATATTATACATATAACCTATAAATAGACGAAACTATATAAACAAATTTATAATATATAGAACACTTTTTTCGTAAGATAATATACTTATGAACTGTAAACATATAACATATTCATATGGAAAAGTATACATATAATATGATTAGAAATTAATACTTCAACATTTATAAACTAATATTTAGACTATTGTATATGTATTGCTTCCGATAGTAAAATACTACTATATAAAATTTGAAACCAATACATATTTCAGCCAAAAGCATCTTGATTATAAACTGCAACCAGACTTAAGTATACTGTTAAAATAAAACATATAGTACATTCCGTTCTTTAAATCTATGAAGGGGGCAATGGGCCAAACTACGTGATACAATATATATAATACACTATATATATAATACCCTACTGTAAAAAATTTGTGAAATGTAACCAAATTATTTATAAATACTAGAAATATATACATGCAGACCTAAAGCTAACAAAAATCAACATACATATTATACTTGTTTAAATATAACAGAGTATATTATAAATGACATATGTACAGATCAACATAGATAAGTTTAAACATATTATAATATAAACCTATATGTATATATAACTTTAACCACCGAATTTAAATACCTCAACAGAAAAAGGATGCTCGGTTAATGATGACCGGTTGGCATGGGGAGCGTGGAGGTGAAGCTTGGCCTGTGCTAGGTCATGGAGGTGGAGAGCCGTAGGCCGAAGGATTTGGGAAGCGACATGAGTAAGGAGGAGAGACCCGTGAGATTTCGATAAGGAAAAGGAATTGAGTTCGGTGGCGATGACTAGGCTGCTCGACCGTGAGGGAGCGGGTAGGCCCGAGGTGTTTGACGGGGTTAGACTTGGTTGAAAGGGTGCTGGTGAGGTGAAAAGAGGTGGGGAAGAGGGGCGGATCGAGAAGATGATGGGTTCAAAAAATATGCTTGCCATCTTCTTTTTTTTCGCAGAACCAAAAATAGGAGGAGGATGATCTAGGAAAATGAACCAGAAACAAAAAATATAGATGGAATAGCATTTTAAGTTGAAAAGATGGAAGTTGAATACAATTATAATAATAAAAAAATGGCCATCAGGTTTACGTTGGAAAATGGAAAGGCACCGGGACATAAAAGATGGAAATGACTATCGCTACGGTTACCGATCGCCGGTCCCACCGTGTACCGGACACCGTTACACACAAACGAATACATTATGGAGATCAACACGACAAGGCAATCAAAGCGGCATATAGATATCAGTGGTACGATCATCCAATTAATAATCGATAGTTGGTACTGAAAATGTTGCAAATTTGCCAGAAATAAGATAAACGGAGCAATAACAGTCCAAATTTGGAGAAATGAAACACGACGTCTCACTCAGAGGAGGATTTACAAATTTATTATATAAAAATATTCAGGTTTGAGAAATATTTTATTATCACATAATATTAACTGATTTAAATTGAAATAAAATTTCACAATAAAATTAACCTCCATATTTTCAGATGAAAATTTATCATTTACTACGTTTAAATAGACGTATTCCAAATATCAAATTTTTATTTCCAAATTCAATTATTTAAAATTTCATAAAATTTCATTTAATTACGTTATTAAGACCATTAAAATTTACAGGTCGTTACACTCTACCCCACTCAAAAATTTTCGTCTCCAAAAAGGAACGAGGTTGGAGAATAAAAATAACCAGAAAGAAAAACTGATTGAAAAACAAAATAAAACAATTAATATAAAACTATATAAATTTCAATTTAAACCAATTTATATTCAACTATTAATTTTAACTTCAAGGTTTCCATTAATCTAATTTAATTTCAGTTTATTAATTCCCTCAAAACAAAATTTATTTTATTTATCTCATTTATTCATTATCTTATTATCCAATTTTATCCCATTAACATTTATATAAATTATAAATTAAGTGTTTACCATTTGTTATAATCACTCTAATTTATTTATAAATTCCTTTAACATCATTTTTGCATTGTAAATTATTCAATTGCATATTTAACTTCTGAATGATTAAGGTAAGTTATATTAGAATGCAATTCAGTATTATATAAGTAAAGTTTTTCTACATCAATTATTTCAAGTTTAAATATTCATTCAAAATTTCTAACTTCATTTATAATTGAAATTTCCTTTAATATAAAATTTAAGAATTAAATTTCCGATACTTAAGAAATGTATATGTATTATGATTCAAATCATACTTAAGAAATTCAAATCAAATTCGTTTTTCAAAATAAGCAAAGTTACAGAATGGTCTCTCCACTCTAAAACTCGAAAGTGAATGTCGATGATGCTGCAGTCATCACCGAAATTATTTTCCAGCGATAAAAGAGAATAGTACTGATTTAAAACTTTGAAATTCTTTGGAAACAATTTCTATTTAAAATGATTTAAATAATATACACTTAAAACTTTAACACCAAAGTTTGAAATCACCGGAAATTAATTCTCAAATTCTTAATTTAAATTTATTTCAAATTCTAAATCAATTTATAAACCATATTTATATTTTCATTTATTCATAATGTTGCAATAGTCAATGGTTTAACAAAATAATAAATGAAAATCAAAACTAATCCAATTAACTTTTAATTCCAGAAAAATTTATACTAATATATATAATAAAATCATAGAATCTATTGTGTCAGTCTGCTCTATTCAAGTGTTTTGTAATTCCTATCGATATCGTTGATAAGATGAATTGATTGAAATCCAAATATCAATATAACAACTCAAACAACACACTATAAAACAATTTAATTTTTATTGCAAATACACTCCCTCACTCGATGATTCAAGAAAGATGGATCTCAAAACAAGGATAGAGATTCAAATTAAGAGGGACCTTAATCAAAGAGAAATTAGACTAAGAAGATAGACTCGAAATGAAGATAAGATGATTAAATTACAAAAGAGAAAGATGGATACAATTATATAAATCACAGGCGACCTTAACTTAGTCAACCGTGACTTCAAAAATAGTATCGATGCAGAATTGTGAGGCAAATCGACATCAGTTAGATAGAATAGAATTCGGGCATAGCAAGAGATAGCAGCATCTAAATCGACGATACAGAAATCTTCGGTGGATCGATGCTCGTTGTAAAGAGTTTCACCCCTTTACAAATCATATGGTAGGGATATGGGTTGCTCCAGAATCAAGAAGAATACGAATAGGGAGAGACAAGGATGGATTTTGGAATCAAGGGGGAACGTCGAAATTCAAAGGAGATTCGAATCAAAGAGGAAGGAATTCAAGCTCGAACGAAAGTGATTCTGTAAATAATTTACTCTATATGCCAAATTTTTCCTAAAATTAGAGCTATGATACCAAATGTAACATCCTGGTATTTTCAACCATTCGCATCCACCCATGTCGGACTTGAATTGCTCAAAATATCATATTGTTAATTTATATTGGCAAAACTCAGCATATACAGTAAATAAATAAATCAAAGAATCACAGACACAGAGTAATACAACAATATACAGTGGAAACAGAATGAATAGTAGTTCATGAAGCTACTTTATATATATATACATATATCAGAGTTAAATAAGATCAATAGATGTTTCAAACCCAGTAGTCAAATAAAAAATCTGAATATACAACTGGTGTCAACTGAATAAGTGCAAGCAGATGTAGATGGATCTACAAACGAAGCTTCAACTCCAAAGGTGAGTTTCAAAAGCTGTATCACTCAGTCTGACCCGAGTATAAAGCAAAAAATATTTTATAAGGATGTTTGGGATAAACATCCTTTAAGGATCCGTTAAACTATCTACTATGTAGTAATATACGATATTATAATAATGTCTATAATAAAGTAAAATATTAAAATAGCGTTAAGGCTTTACATTTTCCACCTTAACGCATTTTATATATTCCCATAGTCTATACAGTACCATAATATCCTCCGTACTGGGCGTCGTCAGAGGGCACTCTATAGATATGGTACAAAACAAACTCATAGTGGTTTCGCTAAGGTAGGTGACACGGCACAACTAGGCAATGCTAGGGTAGATATACCAATTATGCATCTAGGCTAGTGGTAACGCATAGCAGCCACTACCGCCCACCTCGGAACACACTCGCAAATCAAAAAAAATCTAGTGTGGCCACCAAATCAATCACGAGGTTAGAATATAGTATCGAAGGAATGTGTCCGATTGGAGAAGCTACCTCACTTGGCCCAAGAATCGCTCCTGTTTTAGCCACCTTATGCCAATTCACGGGAGTCGGGTCCACGTATATACCTCAATAGAACGTCGCCGCCATCCTTCTTCATTCTGGGATCTCCACCGCGTACACGGTTGTTAAAGTGGTTTTCGGTATTGGCAGAGAGTATGAAAATAACCGATCCCGGTTTCTTTACAACCAATTGTTATTATAACATCGCGGTCATTTCAAAATAGTTTATACTTCAAAACCAAAATAGCATTGCCATTTCAAAGCCATATCAATGTGATATCATTTCCATTTCAAATATATTCATTTCCAAAATCATAGCACTTTCTAAGTTATAACACTTTCAAAACCAAACATTTGAAATTATAACACTTTCAAAACATAATATGTAACAACCCGCAAACCCGTACCCCTTAAGTCAACATTATTTTCCAACACATCAACTCAAGGTGAACGGAAATACGAACCGTTAGGGTTAAAGAAGAAGAGGTAGAAGAAGAAAATAGAAAACAACATCAGAATCTAACCATCGCAGCGGAATAAAATATAATAGATAATAAATGATCTTTACATAAAAACAAATCTGTTTATACATTACATCATCAGAGTATACATAACACACGGCTGGACAGTAATCATAACCTGTCCTCACAAACTGAATGCACAGCTAATCACACAGCGGAATATTTAAAACAAGTATGGAAGTACGTATCGCCATTCAGCTCATCTCCTAAGCTCCATAGCATCCTTTCCTGTATTCTATAATACTCGGTCTGACCCAAGCATTATAGTGAAATAACACCCGAGTCAGTCTGGAATACCACTGTGAGAAAATCACACTCAATTTGATTATTTAAGTTTCAAAATCCTTTGAAAACAAAAGCATCTCGTAAGACCACGCCACAAATAAACATGTCGGGTTTTTACCTTATGATAGCCAAAACACTTTTTATCAAATCTGTTTGATATTATAATAGTGTCTATAGAAAGTTAAATAGAATCTAGCTGAAATGCTTGCATCTCACATTTCAACAATAGTTGGGCACAATCAAAACCGTACAGGCGCGTAGGGAGAATGGATTTCCAACTAATGACTAGGCACTGGGGTACCACCTGTCACAGTACGTGGCCTAGATCACCGTACCGAGGATCCCTCCCGATCCCCTGCAACACAAGACCGGGACTACCCCTTACTGGATAATCCCGAGTAAGATCATCCGCAGTTGGGATCAGCAACCGTCCACACAGCCGAAATAAAAAGGGACACCTAAACAGGGATGACCTCACCCTAATGGGTGCTACCCACTTAGCCTTGCTGCATAAACCCTGATTTTCAGTCATTATTGGTTGATGAGGCTCGAGGCTAAGCGTTACCTTTTAGAACACATCTAAAAGAATGCTCACCGTCCACCAGACGATGTTCTGAAAGCATTCATCCATACAAGTCCGTTATGGGTTTGAACGGAACCGAAGCACTACTCCTACTACATCCATTTTGGAATCATCTCAGGATTAGTAGCGAGCCCTTGCACTTCACTGCTCCACCTTCGAATCCAAACTCGTCTTCCTGACAAATACGTACAAATCGGATCGAAGTAGTTTTCATGAATTTAATCACGATCCCGGTCTCTTCGAAACGATCAGTGCATTGGCCAATATTGATAGTCGGTTATTTAACTATCAATTAACATTCACAAACAACCATCAATATAAATAATTTCACCAAATTATTTATTAATCTCAAAATATCTTCACAAGATATATTTCCACTTTTCAACCATTTGAAAACAGTTTTCAAACCACTCTTCTCAGGGAATGAATTCCCAAATATTTATTTTCACTTAAAACACCAAGTACCAATACTTTAGATTTTTAAAATAATTTAAAAACACTTTATTATAAAATACACTTTAAATATTTAAATTTAAAAACTACTTTAATACTTTATTCAAGGATATATACTTTAAGAATATATAAAATAAAGCTACTTAATAAAATAATAAAACTAAATTTTTATCCTTTTAAAATATAATACCAAGACAGCTTTAAGTAATTACTACTAAGATAAATTTGAAAAATACTTACTTTAAAATTTAAAAATTTAAAAATAATAAATTTTCTAAAACATGCTTTTAAAACAACTTTTAACTTATACTTAAAAAATTTGCTTTGAAAACGTACTTGGCTATCTAGGGAAATACGCTTCTCTTTCACATCTTTTCAAAATAAATCACTATTTATTTTTAAACAGATTTGCCCATTCCTTTATAAATTCCCACCGTGAAATTTATACTTCCAAATATCCACTGATATCCGTTTCACTTTATAAACCCAGTTTATAAATTTCATAGTCACATTCTCCTTTAAATTTCCAATTTCAAACACTTAAATTAGTTTCCAAATTGATTTTCAATTTACTCCATTTTGAAATAAATTCATTTACTTACTCATTTATTTTAAAACCCACTGACTTCAGATTTTTAATTCTTACTTATGCTTTAAATTCTTTTAACTGAAAATACCAATTTCATATTTCCTAAATTCCTTCTTTATCCTTTCACTAAATCTAAACCTTGAATTGTTTAAAATAAATTCTTCATTCCTTTACATAGTATCACTTAAGTTTTTCAGAAAATCACTTATTCCCATTTATCCAAAAATCTCATTTCTCCATACTTGGAATTTTATTTATTAGAATTTAAAAATTCAACTTTCATCTTTTCTATTTCACTTTTTAATTTATCCAACTTTCAAAAATTATTTTTACTTAAGAATTCTCTCTTTTTATTTTCTCATCAAAAATCCAATATATATATTTTTGATAACTCGGTATACCCAAATATAATCAATCAAACACAACATCCAATAATCCAATTATCAATATAATCCATCACAGAATATCAAATAATCATAACACAGAATTATTAGAACAATCTGAATAATTTTGAGGAATCCAGTTGGATCCTCCAACCCGTTTCCCTGCATCCACAGATGTTAGCACAATACGATAATACCAATTCCACTTCGAGGTGGAATATCGCGGTATATGAGATTTTATATAATATCATCCGCTATTATGCGGCGCATAGGGTCTTATCCGCTATATAATACGGGAAAATCAATCACTCCAATATATACTATATACTATATATAATATATCACATCAAATCAATTCAACCATTCAACCAATTATTTAAATATAACCATTTAAATTAAAATTAAACCCAGATGAGTGAGTTTAACTCACCTTTGATATTATTTGCAATCCAATCCAAACGTGCTTGTTTCCTTCACGATTTTAGACTTTGTATGAACATTATATGATTTATTAATATTCGAGCTAATCGAACAAACTATTAGCATTTATTGAACTTAATTAACTAATAATTTAATTAAACTAATTTTCCCTTTAATAATTTCTTAGGAACTAAAATAATTAAATAATTAAATAAGTAAATCGAATGAATTAATCACCAATCCATTATTTTAAAATAAACTAGTAAGTTAAAAATGTATATATCTATATTTATTTTCTTCTTTTTTGAAACTACACACATATATATACTAATAAAATAGTATATAGATTTAAAAATCTGATTTTATATAAACTCTCCAACATTTAAAATTCCTACCCTCTTTTTTTTAAACCTTACTTATAAATACATTTACTGTTTTAAATTGAAAATGAATCGTATACCTCACTGCTTCCAGCATTCCAAGACCCGGCCTGCTATAGAAGCCTCATCTGCCCCATCCCATGCCTGTACTCGCCGTAGAAGCCATGGCCGCGTGCACGAGCTACTGACACGCGCATCCCACATCAACATTGAATTCTATTTCACCAAAGACTTCTCGCCACGAGCTCCACCCACCAGACTACTCAAATGGAAGCCCGAACCCCCCTTTGAGATTCGCGACTTGCCGCTTGCTCCACCAAGCCTCCAATCGCCCGCATACGCATCACGAAGCCACCGCCTTTCACTAGCAATGACCCCTCTCGCTCGATCTCCACCTTCCAAAATTTGCGATCGTATCCCCTCCACAAAGTCGCCCGGCCACTAATCATGACCCCGATATGAAATCAAACCAGATTTAGGTAAAGGACTCTATTCACGGGCTGGAAGATTAGAAGGAAACAGCGATTATGGTTACACAACTTCCTACTGACTTCGACTTCGAATGTTCCACCTCTTTCCTCCCAAACGAGCTCGCGCTCGACTCGAAGATGCAAAGAAAAGAATCGGCAAAGTTGATTTCATGAAATTTGGGTTTCGATTTTTGTTTGAACGAGATTTGAACAAAGAAGAGGAATGAGATGGTAGAAATTTCGTTTGGCCATTCTATTTTATATTTTCTCTCTTGTTTATACTTTGCTTCGTTCATTCACTATTTAAAAAGAAGGGGGAAGAGACATTAGCGTGTTTGAATTAACAAGCTACAGTGAACTGAAGTGGAAAGGAAAAATGTGTGATGTGAAAAGAATTTGACCAGTCAACATAGTATATTATTTTTAAATTTAAATTTAAACCGTCTTGAATTCACCGCTTAAAATCTTGACATCGCATCGAGGCTTGAAGCTAGACGTTTATAATGTTAAACCCCTATTCCGAACGCAATTGAAAAGGTTTCGAGTCCTAATTCGATTGTATAGAGAGATAGCTTTTTGGACCTAGTTGTTATATTAAATCTTCGATGTAAATTTCAGTGCGTTTACTTACCGACTGCTCACACAACAACTCTAAATGCTAGGAAAATTGAAATCCCTTAATAATACAATATTACGGATCCAATGTAACTAGTTTCCTGAGACTTTGCCTTGGAAGGCTATTTTTGAACATCAATTTAAACGATGTATTTTTAAAATTGAACAAACTACTGTTAAATTCAATTTTACCCAATCTATTACTTTCAGTATTATCAATATAAATTTTATAAGCCCTTTGAAATATTTTTGACAAGCTTATATCTCCGGATTTATATTTTACCCAATTACCAATTATATAGTTCAAAAGTCGAATTTTCCCACAAATCATTATATCTTAGATCCTGAATTTAATTTGTAAATAAAAACCACACTTTCCATATTCAAAATCAATTCATAATCCAAATCAAATATTTAAATCCATTTAAATATCTCAAATTAACCGTTCAAAAAAAATCTAGGTCGTTACATTCCTCCCCCCTTAAAAGAATTTCGTCCCCGAAATTGCTGGTTAGGAAAAATGGTCCAATACCCGTTTACTTTTCCCAAAGCCAACAATTCAACATCCTACGAACAATCTTTTTATAAAAGACCCATTAACACTCTTACTAACTTCCCAAACTCTCCCATAGTTTTCAAACAATACTATTTGCTCAATCATTCAAATTTCAATTTAGAACCAAATTATGAATTATCAAAAATTTTCTCAAAAGTTTTCTAACTCCCTAAATTCCCTAAAAATTTCGCCAGCGTCTCCTTTGTGCAGCTAGCTCGGTACAACTACAAAATGCCTCTATGGGCTTCCAAATCACAAAAGAAAACAAAAGGCCAAGTGGCTAGATCAAAAACCCAATCAAATTTCATACAGAAATTTAAACACATACCTTTTTGTCGAGCAATTCAAATTTATCTTCTGAAATCAAAACAAATTTTCATTTTCCTTTATAATACTTGTATATCCTACGTAGCAATAATTTCCAATCACAACATTCAAAAACATTTTATTGACTTCCTTACAAAATTTCAATATCTATTCATTCAAGCCCGTACGATGTACATATATCATCCATACGCAATATCAAATTCGATCACTCGCTCGAACACACAATTTCACTTCCAAACTAGTATCGTCCACCCGACTTCCTAGTGCGGACTCAGATCTGGTTTCTTGATCAGAAACCGTCATTCTCCTTGCATAGTCATAACTATGATAGGGATTTTCATAAAAAATCAAATATCCAGGGTCCACGTCGAAAATCGAGTGAAAAATCCTAACTAGGATCAATATAACTATCTCAAAATTCTGTGCTCGAATCTGGATCAAATTGCTATGCAAATAGAATAATATACGTACATCCTATGTATTTATCTTAATTGATTATCAACTATATCAATTCTCTTTTTATTCACATTCATTTTGATTTCTATTCACTTATCAACGCTTACCATTTTACATATTTTTATTAAATCTTCACTCAAATGCTTAGTCAATATATTCTACCGACACCCATATTACTTAAGAATTCTACCATTTCTTCTTAAGTTCAATACAAATATTTTATACGCTTCTTATATTTATTTTCACTTCACCACTTTAGTTTATACCTACTTCTATTTAAATTGGTTCTCCCATTTCCATATGAATTCAATTTATCTTCAACTCTGAATATTGAATTTTATTTATAACACACGCTTAACTCCACAAAATCCATTTTTAACTCATAATTCAAATTTTTTTATTCAACCAATCAGAATTCCATTAACATACTCACTTAACTAATTTATTCAAATTAGTTCATTTCCCACTTTTAATTCAATATTTGATTTTTACCCTTCAAAAATCACTTCACTTAATTTCTTGAGTTCAATCTATTTTATAATTCAAGTTTTGGATTTTTATTCATTTCCCAAAATACAAACAATTTTATTTTGGCTTGTTTATTCCACTTCTAATGTTTCATAAGTCACAACCTATTTATATCCATACTTTCCTCCATTTACAATCAATCCCGTTCACATTTTACTTTTTAACTCGGGATTATACATTTAATTTAGCCAAGTATATATTTTTATTCAATGGGTTTTCAATTCTTTTATAAGCCCTCGAAATCTATTTATTCCAATCCAATCTTATTTAACTTAACTCCAGTTAAAGCTAATCTCATACTATTCTTTTGACTTCACACCATTCATTCAAAATTTTATTAAGTAAGAACTTAATTTCATTTAATATATCCACCACGTGATACAATTTCATCTCAATTATATTTCAGCTTTAATTCAAATACAATCACAATATTATTAAACTTAGCTTAAGTTCCTTTAATTCGACTTACTCTTCTAACTTATTAACTTTTTACAAGTTAATTTCATTCCAGGAAATTTTAAATATGTATAAATTTACAAATCTTTTTATGATCCATAAACATTTTTAGCTAAGCCTCTAGGCTTAATCCATTACTTGACACTCAAAACATTTAAACTAATTCCAGAATCTTCAATAATCACTTAAGTATTTCAAAATCATTTGAAATCAATTATATCCAAAATTCTTTTGTAAATTCAATTACCCCTTTGAATTTCGAAACCAAACCAAACTTTTGCAAACAATTCCAATTTAAAACAATTTGGTAGCAAATTTTCTCTTGGAAGCTCGAAAATGAACATCAATGATGCTGTAGTCATCACCGAAGTTATTTTCTAGCGACCGAAAGAGATCAATGCTTTTATCTCTTTAAAATCCCTTCAAATATTTTTAAATTCCAAATCTCTCTAGATTTCAAATCTAATTCAAAAATATTTCTCAAATACATATATTTTTTCCCAAAACCTTTTGAAAACCATTTTCAAATTCAACGAAATTTAAATTTTCAAAATTTCAAATTCCAAACCCTTTCAATTCATATTTAAACATTACTCTTGAATTTTCATCACAATTTATTTTCAAATATTTCTCTGGAATTCTATTGCAAATTATAAATCATATTTACAATTTACATTTACAAATCCCATTTGTATACGAATTTATTTCTTATTCAATCCTTACACAACAATGATAATAATTTAATATATCACCTCCTAACAATTCAAGCAACCATATATAACTATAATAATTTTTTAAAAAATTATTTCCTTTGTATACAAAAATAATTTGGGTGAAATTATTTAATTTACCCTATTTAAAACAATACTGTGTCGGTTTATCTTGTTTAAGAGTTTAGAAATTCCTATTGATAATATGGCGTCCCATATATCGATCAGAATCCATAAACACTCAACCGATAAGTCAACACAATAAAAAAAATCATATTCACTAACAAACACGCGCTCATATTCATTAATACACTCAAACTCATTATAGAGTACTTATGGACTCTATTTCTATCGAGTAATCCCACCAGAGCCAAGGTTATCACCAACCTAAGCTCTGATACCACTGTAACAACCCGCAAACCTGTACCCCTTAAGTCAACACTATTTTACAACACATCAACTCAAGGTGAACGGAAATACGAACCGTTAGGGTTAAAGAAGAAGAGGTAGAAGAAGAAAATAGAAAACAACATCAGAATCTAACCATCGCAACGGAATAAAATATAATAGATAATAAATGATCTTTACACAAAAACAAATCTGTTTATACATTACATCATCAGAGTATAAATAACACACAGCTGGACAGTAATCATAACCTGCCCTCACAAACTGAATGCACATCTAATCACACAGCGGAATATTTAAAACAAGTACGGAAGTACGCATCGCCATTCAGCTCGTCTCTTAAGTCCATAGCATCCTTTCCTATATTCTATAATACTCGATTTGACCCAAGCATTACAGTGAAATAACACCCGAGTCAGTCTGGAATACTAACGTGAGAATATTACACTCAATTTGATTATTTAAGTTTCAAAATCCTTAGAAAACAAAAGCATCTCGTAAGACCGTGCCATAAATAAACATCGGGTTTTTACCTTACGATAGCCAAAACACTTTTTATCAAATCCGTCTGATATTATAATAGTGTCTATAGAAAGTAAAAAAGAATCTAGCTGAAATGCTTGCATCTCACGTTTCAGCAATAGTTGGGCACAATCAAAACGGTACAGGTGCGTAGGGAGAATGGATTTCCAACTAATGACTAGACACTGGGGTACCACCTGTCACAGTACATGGCCTAGATCACCGTACCGAGGATCCCTTTTGATCCCCTGCAACACAAGACCGGGACTACCCCTTATTGGATAATCTCGAGTAAGATCACCCTGCGGTTGGGATCAACAACTGCCCACACAGCCGAAATAAAAAGGGACATCTAGACATGGATGACCTCACCCTAATGGGTGCTACCCACTTAGCCTTACCGCATAACCCTTGATTTTCAGTCATTCCCGGTTGATGAGGCTCGAGGCTAAGCGTTACCTTTTAGAACATCTCTTAGAATGCTTACCGTCCACCTGACGATGTTCTGAAAGCATTCATCCATACAAGTCCATTCCGGGTTCGAATGGAACCAGAGGCTCCACTCCTACTACATCCATTTTGGAATCACCTCAGGATTAGTAGCGACTAGCCCTTGCACTTCACTACTCCACCTCCGAATCCAAACTCGGCTTCCTCACGAAAACGTACAAACCGGATCGAAGTGGTTTTCGAGAATTTAATCCTGATCCCGGTCTCTTCGAAACGATCAGCGCATTGGCCAATATTGATAGTCGGTTATTTAACTATCAATTAACATTCAAAAACAACCATCCAATATAAATAATTTCACCAAATTATTTATTAATCTCTAATTATCTTCATAAGATATATTTCCACTTTTCAACCCCTTGAAAACAATTTTCAAACCACTCTTCTCATGGAATGAATTCCCAAATATTTATTTCCACTGAAAACACCAAGTACCGATACTTTAGATTTTTAAAATAGTTTAAACACACTTTATTATAAAATACACTTTAAACATTTAAATCTAAAAACTACTTTAGTACTTTATTCAAAGATATATACTTTAAGAATATTTAAAATAAAGCTACTTAATAAAATAATAAAACTAAATTTTTATCCTTTTAAAACATAATACCAAGACACCTTTAAGTAATTACTACTAAGATAAATTTGAAAAATACTTACTTTAAAATTTAAACATTTAAAACCAATAAATTTTCTAAAACATGCTTTTAAAACAACTTTAAACTTATACTTAAAAATTTGCTTTGAAAACGTACTTGGCTATCCAAGAAAATACGCTTCTCTTTCACATCTTTTAAAAATAAATCACTATTTATTTTTAAACAAATTTACCCATTCCTTTATAAATTCCCACCGTGAAATTTATACTTCCAAATATCCACTGATATCGTTTCACTTTATAAACCCAGTTTATAAATTTCATAGTCACGTTCTCCTTTAAATTTTCAATTTCAAACACTTATATCAATTTCCAAATTGATTTCCAGTTTACTCCATTTTGAAATAAATTCATTTACTTACTCATTTCTTTCAACACCCATTGACTTCAGATTTTTAATTCTTACTTATGCTTTAAATTCTTTTAACTAAAAATATCAATTTCATATTTCCCAAATTCCTTCTTTATCCTTTCACTAAATTTAAACCTTGAATTGTTTAAAATAAATTTTTCATTCCTTTACATAATATCACTTAAGTTTTTAAGAAAATCACTTATTCCCATTTATTCAAAAATCTCATTTCTCCATACTTGGAATTTTATTTATTAGAATTTAAAAATTCAACTTTCATCTTTTCTAATTCACTTTTTAATTTATCCAACTTTCAAAAATTATTTTTACTTAAGAATTCTCTCTTTTTATTTTCTCATCAAAAATCCAATCGTATATTTTTGATAACTTAGTATACCCAAATATAATCAATCAAACACATCATCCAATACTCTAATTATCAATATAATCCATCACAGAATATCAAATAATCGTAACACAGAATTATGAACAATCTAAATAATTTTGAGGAATCCAGTTGGATCCCTCCAACCTGTTTCCCTGCATCCACAGATGTTAGCACAATACAATAGTACCAATTCCACTTTGAGGTGGAATATCGCAGTATATGGGATTTATATAATATCATCCGCTATTATGCGGCGCATAGGGTCTCATCCGTTATATAATGCGGGGAAATCAATCACTCCAAAGTATACTATATACTACTATATATAATATAGCACATTAAATCAATTCAATGATTCAACCAATTATTTAAATTTAACTATTTAAATTTAAATTAAACCTAGATGAGTGAGATTAACTTACCTTTGATTTTGCAATTCAATCCAAACGGGCTTGTTTCCTTCACGATTTCAGACCTTGTATAAACATTGTATGGTTTATTAATATTCAAGCTAATCGAACAAACTATTAGCATTTATTGAACTTAATTAACTAATAATTTAATTAAATTAATTTTTCCTTTAGTAATTTCTTAGTAGGTAAAATAATAAAATAAGTAAATCGAACTTTAATCACCCATCCATTATTTTAAAATAAAATAGTAAGTTAAAAATGTGTATATCTATAATTATTTTCTTCCTTTTTGAAAATACACACATATATGTACTTATAAAATAGTATATAGATTTAAAAAACTGATTTTATATAAACTCTCCAACATTTAAGATTCCTACCCTCTTTTTTAAAAAAAAAAAACCTTATCTATAAATAAATTTACTGTTTTAAATTGAAAACGAATCGAATACCTCACTGGTTCCAGCATTCCAAGACTCGGCCTGCTAAAGAAGCCTCATCTTCCCCATCCCATGCCTGTACATGCCATAGAAGCCATGGCCGTGTGCACGAGCTACTGACACGCGCACCCATTTCGACATTGAATTCAATTTCACTAATGACTTCTCGCCACGAGCTCCACCCACCAGACCACTCAAATGGAAGCCTGAACCCCCCTTTGAGATTTGCGACTTGCCGCTTGCTCCACCAAGCCTTCAATCGCCCACATACGCATCACGAAGCTGCCGCCTTTCACTAGCAGTGACCCCTCACGCTCGATCTCCACCTTCAAGAATTTGCGATCGTATCCCCTCCATAAAGTCGCTTGCCCCTAATCGCGACCCCGATATGAAATCGAACCAGATTTAGATGAAGGAATCTATTCACGGACTGGAAGATTAGAAGGAAACAGCGATTATGGTTACACAACTTCCTACTGACTTTGACTTCGACTGTTCCCCCTCTTTCCTCCTGAACGAGCTCGCGGTCAAATCGAAGATACAGAGAAAAGAATCGGTAAAGTTGATTTCGTGAAATTTGGGTTTTGATTTTTGTCTGAACGAGATTTGAACGAAGAAGAGGAATGTGAGGGTAGAAATTTCGTTCGGCCATTCTATTTTATATTTTCTCTCTGGTTTAAACTTTGCTTTGTTCGTTCACTGTTTAAAAAGAAGGGGAAAGAGACATTAGCGTGTTTGAATTAACAAGCTACAGTGAACTGAAGTGGAAAGGAAAAAGGTGTGATGTGAAAAAAATTTGACCTGTCAACATAGTGTATTATTTTTAAATTTTAATTTTAATTTAAGCCGTCTTGAATTCACCGCTTAAAATATTGACATCGCATCAAGGCTTGTGGCTAGACGTTATAATGTTGAACCCCTATTCCGAACGCAATAGAAAAGTTTCGAGTCCTAATTCGATCGTAGGGAGAAGATAGCTTTTTGGACCCAGTTATTATATTAAATCTTCGATATAAATTTCAGCGTGTTTACTTACCGTGTTCTCACACAACAACTTTAAACGCTACAAAAATTGAAATCCGATAATAATATAATATTAGTGATCCAATGGAACTGGTTTCATCGAAATCCGAGACTGTACTGTGCCTCGGAAGGCTATTTTTGAACATCAATTTGAACGATGTATTTTTAAAATTGAACAAACTACTGTTAAATTCAATTTTACCCCATCTATTACTTTCAGTATTATCAATATAAATTTTATAATCCCTTTGAAATATTTTTGACAAGCATATAACTCCAGATTTTATATTTTACCTAATTACCAATTATATGATTCAAAAGTCGAATTTTCCAACAAATCATTATATCTTAGATCCTGAATTTACTTTATAAATGAAAACCATACTTTCCATATCCAAAATCAATTCATAATCCAAATCAAATATTTAAATCCATTTAAATATCTCAAATCAACCGTTCAAAAAAATCTGGGTCGTTACATAATACTTTGAAATTCATAACTTTGAAAACATAGCTTACACCACTTAAACACTTTAGATATTAAAATAGTGTATATAATAAAATAGTTTATAAAGTAAAATAGTTTATATAAAAGAGTTATAAGTTAAAATATTTTATATTAAAATAGCTAGTATATTAAAATAGTTTATTTTACAAATAGTTTATTTAAAATAATTTGTGAAGTAAAATATAAAATAGTTTTAAATATAATTTAAAAATACTTTACATAATAAAATAGTTTTTCCAAATTTCAAAAATCGATTCCAAATCAACTCAAATTCCAAAATTCAAATTTAATCCAATCTCAAATCATCAATTTCAATTTGTTACAATTTCTCAATAAACCATTTCAAATTATATGGATTTCAAATACAGATTTTTATCTGCAAAATAAACCATTTCAATTTCAATATTTTCAAAGCTTTAAATATTCAAACATTTCAAAATTAGATTTGATAATTCCATATATATATTATTCACTTTATTATTATTTATTTTGAAATATTTACTTAATCATTCAAATAACATTTAAATAAAACTTCAAATTTCAATTTTAAATAAAACTAAACATATCATTTCAATATATGTAAATTTGAAATATTTGTTTAAATCACTTTTAATCAAAAATCAAGTTATAAAATCATATCTTTAAAATCCAAAATTTAATAAATTTCAAATCAAACCTATTGAAGTATAATTCTTAAATACATTCAATTTCAAATCTTTGGAAATCATTTCAATGTATATATATATATATATATATATATATTGACCAAATGTGTCTGTATATAATTTTCTATCCTATGATCAAGTGATACGGATGTTTATCATTTCAATTCGCAATTTAAATATATATATATAGGTATATACCATTTCAACCCGTAATCCCAAATTCAGTTCAATGAAAATTGCTTAGGTTTATCATTTCAACCTATAACGATTTTCTCCTATTCTACCGATCGTTCGGGTATGTATCATTTCAATCCATAGGGAATTCTATACTAACAAAGAACCTGCAGAGTGATAACAGATGTGATGATAATATAATAGGCATATATCTTCAATATAAATAACACATAAAGATGTCAGATGTCATAGGTGAACAGATATAGATAATGGCATATATATAAGAATGTAAATAACTAACAGTAGCATATTTCAATCGTCGTTTCAATTGAAATCAAATTTAATAAATATAAGAACGTTAATCATGAGTGATTGCTCAGCTTCAGAGGTTAGAGAGTATAGACAAAGAAATGAGCTACGAATTCAAGCAAGAATCCCAAATCGAAGCTAGATTGGCACGAATTTGGCGGACAAACGATAGTTCGAATTGATGAGAACAAATCAGAATCATTTAGATAGAAACATGATATATATTATTATTTTCCATGAAATCAATCTTTAATCTAAGACGAATAATATATATATATATATATTTAAAAATCATTGTTCTTAAATATGCATATTTAAAAATCTTAAATATATAATTTATACTTAAAAATCAATACTTACATATATATAATACAAGATCACACAGCTAATATGCAGACACTAGAGGTATAATGTAATATGTGTAACTTACGAAACAAATCAAAGAAAAATCAAGTAAACCCATATATAATACTTATACATCTTTAGAAAAAACACTGTCAAACCCACATACAAAACATCATATTATAACTCACTTACATATATTACTATATCCTTTTCTTTTCCAGCCACCAAACAACATATTATATATATAAGCAGATCTATGCAAACTCAATGCTTATAAATAAATAGGTGCAGACTCTATCTATAGCAAAATAGACGTAAATATATAAGAACTGTCATAACATACAAATATATCTAACCGACAGTAGGCCATTATATGACTTAAATAAAATTATATAACTTATACAAGGAGAGATATATACATATAAACCAAAAATATATCTACAACTCGTATAAACTCATAAATCAAAACTCAACAGATCTCATATAACAAATATACATAAATACAACATATCAAAAACCCTGACATATTATACATATAACCTATAAATAGATGAAAATATATAAGCAAACTTTATAATAAAATATAGAATATATTTTTGTAAGATAATTTACTTATGAACTGTAAACATGTAACATATTCGAATAGAAAAATATACATATAAGATGATTAGAAATTAATACTTCAGCACTTATAAACTAATATTTAGACTGACGTATATATAACTTCCAACAGTAAAAATACTACTATATAAAATTTGAAACCAATACATATTTCACCGAAACCACTTTGAATATAAATTGCAACCAGGCTCAAGTATACTTTTAAAATAAAATATATAGTACATTCTGTTCTTTCAATCTACAAAGGGTGCAATAGGCCAGATTACTTGATACAATATATTTAATACACTATATATATAATACCCTATTGTAAAAATTTGTGAAATAAACCAAATTATATATAAATACTAGAAATATGTACATGCTGACCTGAAGCTAACAAAAATCAACAAACATATTATACTTATTAAAATATAACAGACTATATTATAACTAACATATGCACAGATCGGCATATCTAAGTTTAAACATATTATAATATAAACCTATATATATATAACCATCAAATATATATACCTCAACAGAAAAAGGATGCTTGGCTAGTGATGACCGTTTGGCATGGGGCGCATGGAGGTGAAGCTTGGCCGGTGTAGGGTCATGGAGGTGGAGAGCCGTGGGCCGAAGGATTTGGGAAGCGACACAAATAAAGAGGAGGGACCGGTGAGATTTTGGAAAGGAAAAGGAACGAGTTCGGTGGCAATGACGGGGCTGCTAGGTCGAAAGGGAGAGGGTGGGTCCGAGGTGTTTGACCGGGTCGGACTTGGTTGAAATGGTGCTGGTGAGGTGAAAGGAGGTGGGGAAGAGGGGGCGGATCGGGAAGATGATAGGTTCGAAAAATATGCTCTGCCATCTTTTTTTTCCGCAGAACCAAAAATAGAAGGAGGATGATCTGGGAAAATGAACCAAAAATAAAAAATATAGATGGAATAGCATTTAAGTTGAAAACGTGGAAGTTGAATAGGAATATAATAATAACAAACGACTATCTGGTTTACGTTGGAAAATTGTAACGACTCGAAATTTTTGATCCTGAAAATTCCAGATAGTTAGGGAAAGAAGAAAGAGATAGAAGAAAAAGAAGAAACAGAAACACCAACATCTCACATTCGTAGCGGATAAAGTATAATAACAAATAATAGAAGTTATACAAAGGAAAACCATACTTATCAGATTACACTTTAATACATCAGAGCAATAGAAATACACAAACACTGGATAGATACAACATGTCCCAGATAACTACAATATATCTTAGCGGATACATTCCATACGTTTCTGCCATCCAGCTCGCCTCCAGAGCTCCAGAATGTCCTTACCTGAAATCTGTCATACTCGGTCTGACCCGAGCATTACATCAATGTAACATCCGGGTCAGGCTAGAAACCAGCGCGAGTAAACCCATCTAACATGGAATACAAAAGCATAAAACTTATATAACCCGGGTAACTCGTATCAATTTACAAATTCATAATTTGTTATAGACATCACTAATTTCACACATCAATATCTAAGTACCATAACTTAGACCAAATGGTCCAATTTACTTAAATCATTCCATTCCAGCTTATTAATTTCACATATCAATCCATAAAGAATCGAAGTGGTTTCGGGCATTTACCAATACCCGACTCCAGTCTCTTCGAATCCAATGCCATCTTAACTCAAGTTATTCAAGTGAATACAATCTAATTTTAAATACTGAATGTTACTTTAACACAGCAATTCATCGTCGATAGATAATCACATTATCTCTGTACAACCCAAACATATCATATCACAAAACATTTCATATCAGAGATATCAATCAATTCAAGGCACTTAATCATCATTTAATCATTCATAAGCAAGATGGACCATTCCCAAAATTAATTTAATTTATCTCTAATTAAATTAATTACTAATCTTTTAATCACTTAGATTACCATTATTTAATCATCAATTAATTACAAATCAATTAATTACTTTTAATTATCCATCTTAATTAATCATCCTTGATTAATTATCTTTAATTACACAAAGTAATTATCCATTAATTCATTACACAAATTAATTATTCAGAACCATTTCAGTAATTAATCTTTAATTACTTTCATTAATTACATTAATTAATTACATTAATTAATTATATTAATTAATGATTCTTAATTAATTACTTCCATTAATCAGCCTTAATCAATCATAAACAGTAATTAACCATCCTGTAATTACTTATCTTAATTAATTAACTCTTTAATTAATTGTACTAATCCTTTAATTAGTTACACCAAGTAATTAATCCTTAATTACTTCTCCTAAGTAATTAACCTTTAATTACTTCCCATTAAGTAATTTCTCTTATATTAATTACGTCCAGTAATTTATCCATCAATTACTTCACTAAGTAATTACACTTATCAATCTCATTAGGTAATTATACTTAATCAGTTACCAAGCGACTATCTTTAATTAATTAACAAATTAATTAATCACATTCATCTTATTAATTACAACTGGGTAATTCATCCCTTACTTACGCTATAAACCAATTAATTAATCTTTAATTAAATATAGATTAACTAGTCTTTAATTATTAATTAATAAACCTTAATTATCAATTAATCTCCTTCAATACAAAGTAATCAATCCTTATTTACTTTTATAATCAATTAATTAACCTTTAATTAACGGATTAATCATCCATTAACTATTGCTTAATAACCTTAATTATTGATTAATATCTCTCAATATAAATTAATTAATCCACAATTACTTTTATAATAGTTCAAACCAAATTTTATTTTAAAATTTAAAACTAGCTTTCATAAAACCATTTTATAACCTTGCTTCAAGTTTTAACCCGTTACTGACTCGACTATTGACTCGAGTTTTCTTCTTCATCTTCCCGTTTCTTTTTCTTTTTTAGTTTAGTTAGGTTCAAGTAAAAAAAACAAATAGGAAGGACACACATGAATTTTAGTTTCAACCCGAGATAACCTCTTTCCATTCGAGCACAACCCCGAGCCAAGCACACGACCTTCTCGATTGAAACACTGGACCACTCACATTTTCCTACTTCGAGAAAAACACAGTCATTACCGAACGATCACCCGAGCACTCGCGTTCTTCCCCCCAAACCAAACTCCAAGTGCACGAAAAACGTATACGTTCACGTGCACGATGTCTCTGATCGCCGATGAACTTCGGTCCGGCCTCCGACACATCGCTATGACCATGGCAACAACACGCGAACACTCAACTACCTCGATTCGATCGAGAATCGAATTCGATCCCAAACCCACTCAGCTTGGAAACGATCATCACCAGAAAATCGACCAACTCCGATGATTCTAGAACTCGAGACACCTCGTCGTTCTCACCGTAGCTTCGCCATGTCTTTTCGCACCTCCAGAACCCCTCGCGATCGACTCTGGTCGCACCTCGACAGCGCGAATTCCATCTGAAAATCGACGACACAAACAGGCATGAAAACCCTACTTCTCCTCACTCTGATCATCACGACCAACAATAAATCATCAGAGTATTTTTCCGATGATCCTCATCCTCCCCCGACCTTCAAGCCCAATCACGACAACTAGTTCGTCGTTGATCGATGGAAATTGCTCGAGCTAACCCAAACGTTCATCTCGGAAATACCCATTAAATCCTAAACTAAAAATCGTCATATAACCATTAAAATTCATGGTTTCTTATCACTAATTCAATCATGAGATCAAATCTTAAAATTTAATTTATAAAATTTTGACCCAAATACAAATTTCACTGTAAATTTGAAATTTTCGAGCCAAATATTGATTATAAATTCCTGTAATTATTTTTAGGAGTAATTTTATATGATTTCAAACAATTTTCATTTACAAATCATAAGCTAATTAGGATTCAATGGTGAGATATTGAATTAAATAGAGAAATTCAACCCTGTTAAAAGCAGCAGAGTTCACTTTTACATATATGCAGGCATTCAATCAGGCATTCAATATTAACACATACACATGCATCCATTTCAATCTAGATATTCAAACTAACACATGATTTTCATTCACATACCAAAGTGAAATCAAGTTATAAAACTGTTTTTAAAATCTAGTTTACCCACAGTAAATTATAACAGAGAAGACTGAGATGATCTTGTTGAGTTGATTCCTTGAATTGTTAAGGTTAATTTGTATCCCTGCCGAGTTGATCTTGCATGATGTATAAGAGTTGAATCCTTTCTTAGCTTGATTCAGTTTTGATTAAACTTCCTTAGATCTTTTTCCAGTCTTTATTTATTTTTATTTTATTCATTTCTAGGCTTTTTGATTTGAAAAAAAAGCGTGCTTGAGGATAAAACAGTTTTACAGGATTATGATTTTGATTTGAGGAAATTTTTTAGATTTGATCTGGTATTAGAGATGAAGTTCAAGTGAAATTTTCATTGTTTCTCCTTTTTTTAGAAGTTGAGAAGATAAAAAAAGAAATGGGAAGATGAATGAAGTATGTTTATATAATGAAAATTAGAATTTATTAAAATTAGAAAAATTTGAAATGAATTTTGGTACTTGTTTTCAAAAGTTAACACTTGTCAATTAAAGGCTAATTATCTTACACATATACTTAGCATGGTTTTTAAAGGTTACACATGTATTATTTTACTTATTTTATTTTTAAAAGATTTTTAAAAGCTTTTATCTTAATTAATAAATACATTTCTAAACTAATAAATGCTTTCTTTAAGATATCCATTATTTTTATATCTAATTCTCTTTAAGATATTTATTTTTGAATTTCAATCTCAAATTCAAATTCACTTTAAATTTACTCATGTATATATATTTAAACAAACACACATTACATTTGTTTGAAAATAATGATTTTGCAAATTTTAAATAATTATACTGGAAGATTATCAAATAAATATTTACCCAAGTGTAAATATTTATCATCAGATTTATTTGTTCAATCTATAAAACAATATCCTATTAATTAACCTAGCTTGTCAATCAATTACAGATGTCCAAAAATCCAGGCTATCCCATTCCTCTTCCTATGAATCTTTTCGTCCTCGAAAAGGAACGAAGCCAGAATTGATTAAAATGCTTAAAATCAGGTAAATTTTCTTTGATTATTTTTAAAACACTTCTTTAAAATCTATATATAATATTACCAAAATAGTTTTTACAAAAATACTTTCATGACTTGATGTTTCAATAAGTCCGTCCTCGTTCTCACAGAAATTCGGTCATACGTTGATCAGGCATAGGACTGAAATCTATAAGTACTTGGTAAACCCATTTCAACACCCAGTGAAAATATTTGAAAAATAATTTTATTGAAAATATAGAAAACATTTTTGAAATATAGAGGAAATATCATTGGTGAGAATGCTCTGGAAATCATTACCCCCATCCATGGTCGCAGTTACATCCTGGGTTACGTTGCCATCGCAGCAAAAGTCTATGTAACTGTAGGCACTCCGCGCCCCTCGATTACGCCATGGAACCCGCCACAGATCGAAGTTACATTCCGGGGTTACGTTGCCATCGCAGCAAAAGTCCAAGTAACTGTAGGCATCAGCTCCCTCGATTTTCACTGCAAAAAATTGAAACTTCTCCACCCCCACACAGGTCGCAGTCTACCGATGTAAAAGCAAACGTAGACCATTGGCTCTCAGCGGCACACACGACTTTCGCTATGTCACCATAGGTCATAATCTACCGATATAAAATCAAACGTAGACTGTTGGCTCTCAGCGGCACACATGATAGTGACATCGAGTTAAACTGTCGTCACAGCATAACTCAAATGCCTCTGTAGGCATCAGTGCCCTCGACTTTCGCTACATTCTATTCATAATCCTCGAGAACTAGTTTTGTCCGGACTCTCACAGCATCAACTTTAGAACCTTCCTTATGGTTCAAGGCAATACCACCCTGTGGCACTCCTGAGAAGTTCATTCCAAAAGAGTGCCTTTTTCTCCAGAGCCATTTTCAAAACACTTTATACTGTACATATATAGTATCTTCCAAATCATACACCTAGTATGAATCCCATATAAATCTCTTTTCACAAAATCCATTATCCCAAAATCAATAATTCTCAAATTAGGCTTTCTAAATTTCAATATTAATTTCTCCCAAAAATCAAAAGCCTTTCCAAAGTCCATAGGTTCCAAAAGCCTTTCCCAAAATCCTCATAAGATCCTTTATATATATATATATAATAATTTTTTTAAAATAAAACTTTGGATCATTTCAAACTTGTATAAAACTCCTTTTATACTTCAAATATTTTCAAAACCCTTTCTTCTGACTATAGATTCAACAAGGGAAGTTTTATCATATATATAACAAAGATACATAATTTTATTTATTCCAAATCAAATATTCAAATTTTATTACTCTTTTATAATAAAGATATTAACCATATTACTTCCATTTCAAAATCCATTTTACAATTCTTATCCATAAATTTTCAATATCAATTTCATTCAAATCCGTATGATATACAAATATCATCCGTACGCTATACCAATCTGATCGCTCACTCGATCACACAATTTCACTTTCGAACTAGTATCGTCCATCCGACTTCCTAGTGCAGACTCAGATCTGGTTTCTTGATCAGAAACCGTCATTCTCCTTACATAGCCTAACTATGATAGAGAATATCCAGAATCAATCAACAATCCATATCCAGGTTCACCGTCGAAAATCGAGTGAAAAATCCAAACGTGGATCGACATACTATCTCGAAATTCTATGCTCGAATCTGGATCAAATCACTATGCGAATAGAATAACATACGTACGCCCAACGTATTTATCTTAATTGGTTATTAGCCAAATCAATCTCCTTTTCTATTCACATTTCATTTAATTCCTATTCACTTATTCACATTTTCTCCCAATATCCCTTTTGATTAACACTTCAATTCTTATCTCAAATGGATATTTACTCATGAATAATTTGCACTCTGACCAGCTTATATTTAGAAAATAGCTTGAAAAGTTAAAAATAGATAAGTAGTTGAAAAATAATTACTAGTTTGTAAAATAACTGTAAAATAGTTAAGTAATTGTAAAACAACTGGAAAATAGTCAAATAGTTATAGATATTTTAAATAATTGCAAAATAGTTGTAAAATAGTAATTAGTTATAAAGTAGTTGAAAAACAGTAATTAGTTTGTAAAACAGTTGAAAATTTGTTAAATAGTTCCAAAAATAATTGTAAAATAAGTATAAGATGGTTTGGTTTAAAAAAAGTAAGATTGTATAGTAAGTAGGTTGGAAAATAAGATTTATATCAGAACAATTTATTTTGAAAATAGTCCAGAGCCATACTGTTCAATTTCGAATCTCCATCCCCATCAATTCAATTTAAATTTCCACTTCCATTAAAAGTGACTCAATTCCAATTTAAATGATTTCAATTTCCATTGAAATTGATTTAACCCCAATTCAAGTTGAATTAATCTCAATTTCTTTTCAAACTCAAATCAAATTCCATTTGAATTTTAAACCTATTCAACTTTAATCATAATTCCAAATTATTATTATTATTATTTTGGCAAGGCCAGCCGGTTTTATAGTGGACCGTCCACTTTTTATTACGAAAGTAATAAAAATTGAAGTACAGGAGCAAGGTAAAAGCACCTTAACTACTAAAGTAAAAACAGAGAAAATAGCACAGGTACGTGACAGCTATGTCACGATAACTATAGGAAACATAGAAAACTAGCACTCCTCCGAGGAGGGAGAATCACCAACAACCCCAGACACCAAAGAAGTGCACAATGGGACAGACCCAGAAAGACCAGCAAAGGGGCGAAACTGTAGAGCAAGACAAGGGTCATAAACCACATCATCAGAACAGTAGATAAAAGATCGATCCCAGGATGGATCAGCAAGCATGTCAGCATTAGCACTCGCATCCATACCATCCAAATCAAGAACAAGAGAGTCACCTGATTGTTTGTAGCAAAGGCACCTAAGGTCAAGTTGATCGTCAGAAACAAACCGGAAGAAAGATTCATTAACCGGGTTATACCTCATATCAGAAATGGGATCTATCCAACACCCTTCGGGCTCATCCCAAGCTACAGGAGGCAGCAGTAAGGTAGGGTCTGGAGCAACAAAAGGGATGACAGGAGCAACACTCGGAACCTCAGAACCAGGAGGTGAAACAGGCGTAACTAGAGGCAACGAAGCTGCAGGAGCAGAATAAGATAGAGAGGAAGGGGCAGAAACCTTGGGGACCCAGATCCTACGATGGGGGCGCGACAAAGGAGACTTTGGCGCAGCCGCGGAGGCATCAGAATGGTAGCAATCGATAGTCAGGTGTCCAAAAGAGTGACAGGCGGTACAAATATCCGGAACCCATCCATAGCGAACTCTTACTTCCACCACATGGCCAACAGCTAGCTGAACAGAAATAGAAGAAGGGAGAGGCTTAGAAGGGGAAATCTCAATGAGAGCCTTCACGAACATCATCTTATCACGCGCCACAGTGTTGGAGTCAAAACATTTCAGCTTACCAACATTACAAGCTAACCAATTCAAACCAATAAGAGGCTGTAATACAGAGGGAATCTGAGAAAAATATACCCAAACAGGGATAGAGAATACTTGCTCACGTGCACACGCCACGGTAGGAGACATGGGGTAACAATAAAAGGCCTTCCATCAACAAAAAAAGGCTCCGCCTCCAAAACAAGCCGACGATCCTCAGAAGAGGAAAACTTTAAGAAGTACATCGTATCAATCAGCTTCACATGCAAATTACCACGTAACTTCCAAGCTCTTCGAAGCACTGTAGACGCATATGAAAGACGGTGATGCAGATCCAGGAAAAATCCAACCAAATAGTCTGACCAAAATTCCTCACCAGCTTGCATTACACTCGGGGAGGGGGGGATCATCACTCCATTTTCCTCTACCAAATCAAAGTCAATTGGGATGTATGCACCCGCATTACGGGGCAAGGACGAGAAAAGAGAAGTCCACGATTTTGGGGAGTTCTTCGAACCATCAGTTACACGGCTATGTACAATACTGGGGGCAATCGCAGCAGTGGGTATAGTAGTATCAGAGCCATTACCAGTGACATTAGGTACAGAATTCTTAGGGGAAATTACGCAAACATCTGATGTGCAATGTCCACAACATAGGAGTCTAGCAGAAGCACACCCCTGGACATGACCTTGCACACCAACGACCACACTAGGAACACACACATCGAACACAATAGACTTGCCCACATCACTACCCACTCCAAGGTGCAAAACAGGCTGATCATCACCTTTGGATGCTTGGAAACAGACATTAGAATTAACAGGTCCAAAAACCCCTGTAGCATTTAGACATATAGGCGACGTGCATTGTACAGAGACAACAGCTTCGCCCAACTCCACATCACAACCACTCATGCCACCAACACTACACCCATTGTTTATTTCAGACGAACTGAGACTACCACTCTCATTCAACAAAACTGTCATACCGATATTATCGTTCACAGGCGAAAGCACTTTGGTACCTGGGAGTGGCAACACAGCGCGAGATGCCACTACACCAACATTTTCAGACGAGGCTGCTGTTTATAGGATGGAAGCACGTAGTGGAGGAAAATCGGAGAGGGAGTGAAATAATGGCATGGCAGCGGACTTGGATTTGAAATGGCGACCAGACCTAGTCGAAAGGACTTGGGTTCAATTTCATCTTGAAATTTCCAATTCAGGTTACCTGTTCTAAACTTATTTAATTTCTCAATTTAAATTCACTTTAATTTAATCCTGTCAATTTTACCCAATCTAAATTCTTATTTCAATTTTTAAACTTCATAGTAATATCCAATCCCATTTATAAGTTCAAAAACTTATCACTTTGGGTTTTCACATCACATTCCAAGGAAAATTCAAAACTCAACCTTATAGTTTATTTCAAATATACATATTTATTTCCTTTACACACCAAGTTACTTTAAATTCTAAACCACCTTGGTTTCAATTTAAAACAAATTCCTTTAAATTTTCAAACAACTCTTGTTTGAAATAGAACCCTTTTCATTCAAATTCATTAAATAATATTATTTCTTTATCTTTTTGAAACAATTTTCAAATTTCTGTTCCTAGATTTAAAACTTCACAAATTAAATCACCTTCAATTCCAATTTATAAGTCATACTTATCTAAATGTTTTACTTCCTTAAAACATTTCATTTTACTTACTCATTAATACACATATCATTATTAAATCAATCATTTATGATAATAACCAAGATAATTATATCTGGAAACCAATTCATTATTATCTTATTCTGAAACTCTTCCCCAAATTCAAGATTTTAATTTCAGTTCTGAATCCATTTCAAACTTACCTTTATTTAATTTCAATTTGGTTGCATTTCTATTACCACTTAATTCTCATTATTAAAATTTTCAAATAATACCACAACCACTTGCCTTAATATATAATAGTTAAAAGAATCGTTGCTTTATATATAAGTATATATAAAAATCATTTACTTTTAAAACCATTTATAAGAAAATAACAAGTATGCTGTCTCATAAAAAATATTACGCTCACCTCATTCTAGGACACTATTGACCCTATCCTTAATGAGTATACCACTAGAGCCAAGGTTCTCGCTTAACCTTCTTCTCTGATACCAAAATGTAACGATCCGAAATTTTCGATCCCGAAAATTCTAGATAGTTGGGGAAAGAAGAAAGAGATAGAAGGAAAAGAAGAAACACAAACACCAACATCTCACAATCGCGGCGGATAAAATATAATAACAAATAATAACAGTTATACAAAGGAAAACTATACGTATCAGATTACACTTTAATACATCAGAGTTACACAAATTAACAAACACTGGACAAATACAGCATGTCCCATATAACTACAATATATCTTAGAGGATACAATTCATACGTTTCTGCCATACAGCTCGCCTCCTGAGCTCCAAAACGTCCTTACCTGAAAATCTGTCATAATCGGTCTAACCCGAGCATTACATCAAATTAACACCCGGTCAGGCTGGAAACCAGCGTGAGTTAACCCATCTAACATGGAATACAAAAGCGTAAAACTTATATAAACCCGGGTAACTCGTTAATTTACAAATTCACAATTTGTTATAGACATCACTATTTTCACACATCAATATCTAAGTAACTTAGATTAAATGGTCCAATTTACTTAAATCATTCCATTCCAGCTTATTGATTTCACATATCAATCTATAAAGATTCGAAGTGGTTTCAGGCATTTACCAATACTCGACTCCGGTCTCTTCGAATCCAATGTCATCTTAACTCAAGTTGTTCAAGTGAATACAATCTAATTTTAAATATTGAATGTCACTTTAACACAGCAATTCATCATCGATAGATAATCATATTATCTCTGTACAACCCAAACATATCATATCACAAAACATTTCATATCAGAGATATCAATCAATTCAAGGCACTTAATCATCATTTAATCATTCATAAGCAAGATGGACCATTTCCAAAATTTATTTAATTTATCTCTAATTAAATTAATTACTAATCTTTTAACCACTTAGATTACCTTTATTTAATCATTAGTCAATTACAAATCAATTATTTAATCATCTTTTAATTATCCATCTTAATTAATCATCCTTGATTAATTATCTTTAATTACATAAAGTAATTATCCTTTAATTCATTAATCCAATTAATTATTCTTAACCATTTACAGTAATTAATCTTTAATTACTTTCATTAATTACATCAATTAATTACATTAATTAATGATCCTTAATTAATTACTTCTATTAATTAGCCTTAACCAATCATAAACAGTAATTAACCATCCTATAATTACTTATCTTAATTAATTAACTCCTTAATTAATTATATTAATCCTTTAGTTAATTACACCAAGTAATTAATCCTTAATTACTTCTCCTAAGTAATTAACCTTTAATTACTTCCCATTAAGTAATTTCTTTTATATTAATTACATCCAGTAATTTATCCATCAATTACTTCACTAAGTAATTACACTTATCAACCTCATTAGGTAGTTATACTTAATCAGTTACCAAGCGACTATCTCTAATTAATTAACAAATTAATTAATAATATTCATCTCATTAATTGCAACTGGGTAATTCATCCCTTAATTACCCTATAAACCAATTAATTAACCTTTAATTAATTATAGATTATTTATTCTTTAATTATTAATTAATAAACCTTAATTATCAATTAATCTCCTTCAATACAAAGTAATCAATCCCTAATTACTTTTATAATCAATTAATTAACCTTTAATTACCTGATTAATTATCCATTAACTATTGGTTAATAACCTTAATTATTGATCAATATCTCTCAATACAAATTGATTAATCCATAATTACTTTTATAATAGTTCAAAACCAAATTTTATTTTAAATTTTAAAACAAGCTTTCATAAAACCTTTTTAAAACGTTTTCTAACCTTGCTTCGGGTTTTAACCCCTTACTAACTCGAGTATTAACTTGAGTTTTCTTCTTCGTCTTTCCTTTTTTTCTTTCTTTTGTTAGTTTAGTTAAGTTCAAGTAAAAAAAACAAATAGGAAGGCCACATACGGACTCGAGTTTCAACCCGACATAACCTCTTTCCGTTCGAGCACAACCCCGAGCCAAACACACGGCCTTCCCGATTGAAACACTGGACCACTCACGTTCTCCTGCTTCGAGAAAAACACAGTCATTCTTGAATGATCACCCGAGAACTCGCCTCTTTCCCCCCAACCAAACTCCAGCTGCACGAAAAACGTGCACGTTCACGTGCACGACATCTCTGATCGTCGATGAACTTCGCTCCGGCCTCCAACACATCGCCTATGACCACAGCAACAACACACGAACACTCAACTACCTTGATTCGATTGAGAATCGAATTCGACCCCAAACCCTCTCAGCCTAGAAATGACCATCACTAGAAAATCGACCACCTCCGACGATTCTATAACTTGAGACACCTCGCCGTTCTCACCGTAGCTTCGCCACGTCTTCCCGCACCTCCATAACCCCTCGCGATCGACTCCGGTCGCACCTCAACAGCGTGAATTCCATTTGAAACTCGACGACACAAACAGGCATGAATACCCTACATCGCCTTACTCTTATCACCACGGCCAACAATAAATCATTGGAGTATTTTTTCTATGATCCTTGTCTTCCTCTCGACCTTCAAGCCCAATCACGACGACCAGTTCATCGTTGATCGATGGAAATTGCTCGAGATAACCCAAACGTTCATCTCGGAAATACCCATTAAATCCTAAACTAAAAATCGTGATATTACCATTAAAATTCATGGTTTCTTATCACTAATTCAATCATGGGATCAAATCTCAAAATTTAATTTATAAAATTTTGATCATACAAATTTCACCGTAAATTTGAAATTTTCGAGCCAAATATTTATTTTAAATTCCTGTATTTATTTTTAGGAGTGATGTTACATGATTTCAAACAATTTTCATTGACAAATCATAAGCTAATTAGGATTCAATAGTGAGATATTGAATTAAATAAAGAAATCCAACCTTGTCAAAAACAACAGAGTTCACTTTTGCATATATACAGGCATTCAATATTAACACATACACATGCATTCATTTTAATCTAGAAATTCAGGCTAACACATGATTTTCATTCACATACCAAAGTGAAAGCAAGTTATAAAACTGTTTTTAAAGTCTAGTTTACTCACAATAAATTGTAACAGAGAAGACTGAGATGATCCCGTTGATTTGATTCCTTGAATTGTTAAGTTGAATTTGTATCCCTGCCGAGTTGATCTTGCATGATGTATAAGAGTTGAATCTTTGCTTAGCTTGATTCAGTTTTGATTAAACTTCCTCAGATCGGTTTCCAGTCTTGATTTATTTTGATTTTATTCATTTCTAGCCTTTTTGATTTGAAAAAAAAGTATGCTTGAGGATAAAACAGTTTTACAGGATTATGATTTTGGTTTAAGGAAAAATCTGGTTTTAGAGATGAAGCTAAGTGAAATTTTCATTGTTTCTCTCTTTTTTTAGAATTTGAGAAGATAAAAAAAGAAATAGGAATATGAATGAAGTATGTTTGTATAACGAAAATTAGAATTTATTAAAATTAAAGAAAATAAGAAATAAATTTTGATACTTGTTTTCAAAAGTTAACACTTGTCAAATTAAAGGCTAATTATCTTACACATATACTTAGCATGGTTTTTAAAGGCTACACTTGTATTATTTTGCTTATTTTATTTTTAAATGATTTTTAAAAGCTTTTATCTTAATTAATAAATACATTTCTAAACTAATAAGTGCTTTCTTTAAGATATCCATTATTTTTATATCCAATTTACTTTAAGATATTTATCTTTGAATTTCAATCTCAAATTCAAATTAATTTTAAATTTACTCATATATATATATAGTTAAACAAACATACATTACATTTTTTTGAAAATAATGATTTTGCAAATTCTAAATAATTATACTAGAAGATTATTAAGTAAATATTTATCCAAGTATAAATATTTATCATCGGATTTATTTGTTCAATCTATAAATCAATATCCTATTAATTAACCCAGTTTGTTAATCAATTATAGATGTCCAAAAATCTGGGTTATCATAAAAATGAAAAGCACCGGGACACAAAAGACATAAAGGACTATCGTACGGTTATCGGCCGCGAGTCCCACCGCATACCAGACACCGTTACACACAAACGAATACACTATGGAGATCAGCATGACAAGACGATCAATACGGCATACAGATATCAGTGGTACGCTCATCCGATCAAAATTCGATACTCGGTACTGAATGCTGCAAATTTGCCAAAAATAAGATAAACGGAGCAATAACAGTCCAAATTTGAAGAAATGGAACATGACGTCTCACTCAGAAAAGGATTTACAAATTTATTGTATAAAAATATTCAGGTTTGAAAAATATTTTATTATCACCTAATATTAACTGAGTTAAATTGAAATAAAATTTCACAACAAAATAAACCTCCATATTTTCAGATGAAAATTTACCTTTTACCATGTTTAAATAGACTATCCAAATATCAAATTTTTATTTCAAAATTCAATTATTTAAAATTTCATAAAATTTTAGTTAATTACGTTATTATTAAAATTTACGGATTGTTACAAATCTACAATCAAATCATTGAACTAATTCCATATAAATTATAACTTAGTCAATCAACACGAACAAACAAAATTTTTAAATCTAAAAATTAAACTTTAAATTGAATGTTAAATATATATATTTAAAATAAATCATTGTATTTTAACATATATAGATTTAGTTCTAATTTAATGAAATGAAGAAAATAATTAGTTAATTTGAACATACAAAATTTTATATCGAAAGGGTTGCACTTTCATTAGAATGTTTAAAACATAGATCTACACTTAAACATTGTTTAAATCATAAGCAAATTTCAATTTAGATTCATCAAAATAAAAGCCAATTTGAATAGTGTTTCACTTCCAATACTTCTACTCAACCCAAATATATTCACTGGATGGATGTCGGGTAATGATTTGACTATAATCAAAGTGGAGATTTCATATTGAACTTCAATAGTATTCTCAAGTCAAGAGTATAAACCAGTCATATCGATATTTTACGTTTGACTGTTGTTATATTAACCAATAGTAAACTATTGAGTGAGTCATTCCATCGTCATCGAAAACTATTACGTAACCTTTTGTTGCCTCCGGCAGTCATGAGTAATACATTGCCAAAAATTTAAGAGCATTACGTACTCTAGTCTCAAAGGATACATCGATATCTAGTCTACATCTTGACTAGGAACATGTAAATGATATATTTATTTCTAGTGTGATAAATCAGTCATGTTTACAATGCTTTGTAACTACTATTATAATACATACCATATATGGATTTTCTATTAGATATAATTTTGATTAATTAATTAATAATAACACACTATATTAAGTATGTAATTGAAAGAGAAAACACCATTATTATGAACGTGAATTGATTATAAGAGTTAATAATTTAAAAAAGATCCTAGAATTGTCCCAAGGACATACCCCTAACTCTGTGACGCCCGACCCTGAGATCCACATTAACAAAGAGTATTACTGGGTAATATCGTTTGCTTATGCTGAGAATAGAGCTGGTTAGGAGCGACCATCTATAACCTTGTCTTAAATATCAATTGAATACGTCGACAAATGCTATTTTTTTCTATCTCAAGTAGATCGACATATCCAATAAATACATAATACAAAGGCATAGGTACCTATAAGGTCTATCAGAACAAAATACAATAACTCAAATGTATACACATCACAGAACAGTAGATCATCACATATATAAATATATACATATACATCACAAGGTATACAAAATGATACATATCAAGTGATATAGCATCCATAATATACAAGCGAGGCAAAAGAATATACATATCAGAGTAGCAAACAAAAAGGACTGCACAAAAAGCTATAATAGAATGGGCTAGCAGAATAGTCCATGCGAAAGTAGAATAATCCATGCAGAAGCAGAATAGGCTAAGTCTCAATGCACCTAACCTGAAATACCCCGGTCTGACCTGAATATAGATACACGGGTTAGTCTAGCTAAACAAAGCAGTTACAAGGATAAGTGATAATTCGATCATAAGAAAAAAGTGATAATATTCTCAAGTGAGAAGGGACAATCTTAAGTGTAAGGTTACTTCATGTGATGAAGGGTATACTGCATAATATATAATCTCAAAAGAGATAGTACAACCCATAAAACACTAAAAGTAATGAGCTTCATATCATCGTCATTCATAATACATCAAATACGATTTGGGGGGAGACCTAAACCTGCCAAATAGGAAAACCAAAATATGCACAAAGAGATCCCTTCTCAAACCCGCATAAGAAAAATATATCTCCAAAGAGGAGAATATAATCTTAAGTAAACGACAAAAGGAAAATCTCAATAACGCCAGTGTAGGCAACATAAATTTCCAAAATAGAACTCCCAAGAGTTCAAATTTCCAAAAGGTAATCGCCAAAAATATATATCGAATGGTTCAAAGGACCAATTTCGAAAAGGGGCGATATACTGGGGAAAATAGTCAAAGAAATCATCTCAGAAGTTTAGCACTTGCATGTGGCCGAAGCCTTGCCAAGTGTTGTTATCACAAATAGGTACCTCGCCCGAAGGAAAAACGTCACAATGACAATTACACCGTAATGGCAAATACGTCGCAATGGCAAACGTCTCGAAGAAAAATACGCCGTAATGGAAAACGCCGCAATGGCAAACGTCACAATGGCAATAACCCAAAGGTCCAGTACTAGCACTCCGCAATGGTAAATGTGTCACAAACTCTTGGATAGGAACCCAAACAGTGTTAATGTGTGTCACATACCACTCATTCGCACTAAACGGTTTACTAACCGCTAGTAAATTTCATACTCAAAGTAGTAAAAAGATTACTTATCTCATCGTTAAACTCGACTCGAAAGTAAAAACGATCAAACGGACAAGTCGAAAATTAACCGATAAGATAAACGCATGTGTCCCATACCAGTGTTTTACCAAACCATTTAATTCTTCTTCTCATTCGCTCAAACAGTGCAAAAATGTGTAATTTATATATAAAATAATTTACTTTGGAAAACAAGCTTTGAAAACCAATTTTCGAAATCAATTTGAAATCCATATTTGAAAATTCCCTTACTATAGAGAGTAAATGGATTTTACACTTAAAAATGCTTTAAAATATTATATAATAACTATTTTGAAAGGCCTGTTAATTTTAGAGAGTAAGTGGATTTCTGTACGGTCAACCTAGGAGGCACTGGGTCGACCTACATGTCGACCCAGAGATGGTAGCAGTCAACCTGGCGTACGGACTTTTGTTCCAGGCGATTCCTGCTCGCGAACTGTTTTTCTAGCTTGAGTTTAGCATAGTCAATGATCTCAGTTTTCAACAAAAATTTACAGAGATGTAATTCAACATGAAAGCTACCAAATGCAAGAAATCCAGCAAAATTTCATTGCCGGAATCATAAGATACAAGGTCTCGAAGTAGCAACAGAAACTAGTTTATACAGAGAAAATTCAACTACAGGAAAACAACAAACAGAAGCAGATTTTAAAGATTTTCAAGCTTTGACACTTTTACTTTTAATAGATTGTGAGCTTATACAACTCGCCTTGCTGGTTTGTTGTAAATGCTCAGATTTTGCAGCAAAGTTGAAGCCTTCACTTAAGATTACAAGCCCCTGTGGAAGCAATTACAGTCATGCAAAACAAATACAGTTAAAAAATTAGAAAATTTCTTACTGTAAAAGGAATTTGGTGAAGAAATTGTATGATTTGGAGTTATGCACTTTGGAATCACCCTCAGAGTTAATGACAATAACCCTTGCACTTTGAATCTTCATCTTCACTTGAGATTCACGACCTATCGTTTAATTTGGATCGTTGTGGTTTTCGGTTATCCAAATTTGGAAACCCAATCCTGGTCTCATTGAAATCCAAAATTTCGTCTTTTAAGTCCAAGTTGTTTTAAAGTTAAAACAATATCATTCATTATCTATATTCACACAGATAGATAAATCACAATATCACAAATAGATAATCCATATTATCACATTTCAACCAAAACACCCAATATCACAAATCAACACATATCTCATATTAAAGATAAACAATTCAAGGCATTCAATAACATTCAGCCGTCCATAAGCAATGTAATCACACCATCTATAATTAATTTAAAATGAATTAAATTAATTACTTCATCTCTAATTAAGTTAAAATAAATTAAATTAATTACTTTCATCACTATAAATCTTGCTTATTTAACCATTAATTAATTACAAATCAATTAATTAATCATCCTCTATGTATTCATCTTAATTAATCACCCTTGATTAATCATTCTCTAATTACATTAAGTAATTAGCCTTTAATTAGTTACACAAATTAATTATTCTTTACCATTTACGATAATTAACCTTTAATTACTTCCATTAATTAATTAATGAACTATGATTAATTACATTAACCCTTAATTAATTACTTTATAATCACTTCATTGATTAATTACCTTTAATTAATCAACCTTTAATTACTTCATTAACTACATTAATTAATGATCCTCCAATTACTCCTTTAATTAAACATATTTCTAATTAATCATTAATGAATAATCTTTAATTAATCTCATTTATTAATCAACCTTGATTAATCATATTCAGTAATTAATTATCCTTAATTAATTACATTACTTAATTAACTTCAAAAAACTTTATTAATTAATTCTTAAATAAATTACACTAAGTAATTAATTCTTAATTACTTCCACTTAGTAATTATTTTTCTTATTAATTACACAAAGTAATTAAACCAAAACTACTGTCATTCTTTAATTAATTGCATCCAGTAATTATCCATCAATTACTTCACTAAGTAATTACACTTTATAAAACACATTAAGTAATTATACTTAACAAATCATCAAGTGATTATTAAATTAATTAAACTAATTAATTAAATTAAACTAATCACATTAATTTAATTAATTACACTGAGTAATTATCCCTTTAATTACTTTCATTAAGTAATTATACTCAACCGATTTCATAAATGATTATCCTTAATTAATTAATCTAATTAATTATCTTAAATGAATCGAATTAATTAATCATTCGTAATCCCTAGTTAATGATCTTCCATTACCTATTAACAATTTTGTAATTACTTCCCTAAGTAGTTATGCTTTAATTAACCATTATTAATTACAAATTAATTAATTTTTAATAACCATTAATTCAACTCTACTAATTAATTAAGTGCTTAACTATAACTTAATTAATCTTTTATTACTTTACTTACTTGATTAATTAATTTATAATCATAAATTAATAATCTATACTTATCTAACTAATGATCCTCAATTAATTAATTTACAACTCTTAATTATTATTTATAAATCTTAATTATTAATTAATTGAATAAATTAATTACTCTTTAATTAACTTCTTAATTTAATCAATTTCAAAACATTAAATCTTAATCCACTTTAAGATAAAGTATTATCCTTATCAATGATTTAATATCATTAACAAAGCCTTTGAAACTTTTTTACTTTTAAAATTACCTTCAAATTTCTTTTCTAAATCTAAGATTTAAAAATGATTAACAAATTTAACTTTGACAAAATTTAAATCAAATTTACAAACCTTTAAATCAAATATTAAGAAACATTTATCTTATATAAAAGTAATTTACAAGAGTTTTAAAAACCAAATTATTTAAATTTAAAAATCTTGTTTTTATTTTTTAAAACTTTAAAATCTGTTCTATAAAGCTGCTTCGGGTTCAACCCTAACCCCACTCGAGCTCTTACCCAAGAAAACCCATCTTTCTACCATTTTTACAAAATTTGATTTAAATTTTAAAGTTTAAAAAAATATGGGGCCAATTCCCTCGCAAACCACCCGAGAACTTCCTCGAGTAATCACTCCACAAACACGAGATCTACTTCGAGAAACCACCAACCCAAAACCACTGACATAAATTCACTACTGTGCACATGCACCATCGATGCAGCCAACTACGGTCATCAACGATGCCTTACTCAAGTCAACGATCACCCTCGTACTCAATCCCGATCATCAGATCATCGATCCTGCCCCAAAATCGAATTCGAGCATCCAAGCTCAAACCTGGAACCATCGACCAAAACCTGGAACATCCTCGTAGTCACAATGTCGATCGCCGGAGCTCCTGCGCTTGCAGCCACAACTTCGCCAATACCCCTACTACCGATCCCCAGAGTTTGGTGGAACTCGATCCACCAGAGGGGTTGTGACAATCAAAATACCCAGCCTTGCCAAAACTAGGGTTACGGACTAAAATCTTCCACTGTCGCCGCCACATTGCCTTGAGCACCTTTTTAACAATTTTCCCAAACTCTCCGTTCATCCCTCCACCTCCAGTGAGAACCACGACTTCCCAGATCAGCTAGATCGCCAGAGACTACCCAAAACACCATTACTGATCAACTCCGCAATGCTCATTCAAACCCAATCTAAAAGCTATGGTTTCACTTCCAAAAATCATGATTTTGGATAAGTTTTCAGATTATAAGCCTGAAACATTGAATTAATATGTTTGAATTTTTACTTATATTAAGCTTGCTCTGTTATTTTTGTTTCCAGAGACATTTCAAACTTATTTTGACTAAAATAAAATTTTAAACTATAATTATTATGAAACAAACAAGTTTTGTTTAAGACTTAAATCCTAACAAAGATTAGATCAAGAGATTATGATTTTTGTTTGCAATCTTGGTCTTGAAAACAAGAACAGAGATACCACAAGTGAAACAGGCATGCACACATTTATCATCCAAACATACACAAAAAATTCATATATACACAAACATACTTAGCTTCAGAGATTCACATGTAACCAGATTTCATAATTAAATTTTTAAAAAGTTGTTACTCACCAGTTTCAAAGATGAACAAAGCACTTTTTTTTTGAAAAAGCTTTTGAACTTTTAAAACTTGAGTTGCTGGAATAAAATGTTTCTTTGATTTGAAAACTGGAATGCTGAAGATTGCTTGTTACTGAATCTTTCTTTCAAACAGAATTGAAGTTGCTTGTTTCAGATAAATCTCAGGTTTGAAGAGATGCAGGCTTTGGTTTTTAGTCTTGAAAATGAATTGCAGTTTTGACTTGAAGATGATTAACAGATTATTGGATTTGATTTCTGGTTGTGGAAGGGTGGATTACAGATTTTTGATTTGAATAAGTTTTTGGTTTGAAGAATGATAATTACCAGATTTTGTGTTGAGAATTTGATTTGAGTTTATCTTAGTTTTGAATTTGAGAAAGATAGAAAAAGAAATAAGGGTGAGAAGCAATGTGTTTATGAGACGAGCCGACTTTCTCACCACAGAAAATCGTATCATCTTTAAGAAAGAAAGGGATAGAAAAAGAGAAAAGACAGAGAAGAAAGAAAGAACAACATCAGAATCTAAACAGCGGAATGAATAAATTATATTAATCAGATAATATATTACATAGTATCGTATACATCAGAGATACACAGCTAAACAATTCATACTAGACAGTTATAAACACCTGTCTAGTTATATAACTCAATACAGTACAAGAGAATAACTCAGAGAAATCAACACAGCGGAATACTATATATCTACACGCAGAAGCCTCCTGCTCCATTGCTCCTCCATAATTCGTCAAAGCTAACCTGAATCCCTTGGCTACTCGTAAAAATTTGAGTACCCAAGAGTTTAAGTAAACAGAAGATAAACTACGGGTCAGACATGGGTTTGATGTGAGTAACAGGTTAAGGTTGCTTAACTTTTAAAAACCTTTTGAGAAGAAAGGTATCACGTAAGACTTCCCACACATAAACATGGAAAAGTTTTTACCTTACGCTAACCAAAACATTTGATAGGAAATTCAGTGATATTATAATAGGTCTAGGGTTTTCAAATAAATAATAAATAGCCGAAATTGTTACATGATTAAATTCCAGCTACTAGCCACAAAAGTGGGTAATACAATCAAAACCGAGGGCACTTATTGGATTTTGGATTCCATACAATGGCAGGGCTACCGGGGTACCACCCGTCACAGTACACGACCTAGATCACCGTACCAAGGATCACTCCCAATCCCCTGCAACACATGGTCGGAACCATTTCTTACTGAATAGTTTCGAACAAGACAACCCCGCGGTTGTAGCTAGCAACCGCCCACACAGCCGAAATAAAGGGATCTCTAGACAGGAGGAAATCTCGTCCTACTTGGGCATGACCCACTTAACCTTGCTACACCTCCCCTGTTTTAGCCATTCCTGGTTGATGAGGCTTGAGGCTACGATTACCTTTAGTGAACACATCACTTAGAATGTTCATCGTCCACCTGACGATGTTATGAAAGCATTCAATCCATACAAGTTCGTTCTGGGTTCGAACGAAACCGAAGGCATTATCTCGTTACACTCATTTTGGAATCACCCTCAGAGTTAACGACAACAACCCTTGCACTATGAATCTTCATCTTCACTTGAGATTCACGACCTATCGTTAATTTGGATGGATGTGGTTTTCAGATATCCAAATATGGAAACCCGATCCCAGTCTCATCGAAATCCAAAACGTATTTACGTCCAAGTTGTTTTAAAGTTTAAAACAATTCAATTATCTATATACACACAAATAGATAACTCACAAATCACAATTGATAATCCACATTATCATTATAAACAGGTGATCCATATCAAAATAGGTAATCCATATCATCATCACAATAGATAATCTATATTATCATCACAATGCAACAAAAGCATTCATACCATACAACATTACTTATCTCATTTCTGATATCATAACCATTCAAGGCAATCATTATCACCTATTCATACATAAGCCAAGATTTACTCATACAATATAATTAATTTAAAATGAATTAAATTAACTATCTCTATCTCTAATTAATTTAAAGTGAATTAAATTAATTACTTCATCTTTAATTAATTTAAATTAAATTAAATTAATAACTTCATTTATTCAAAATCTTGCTTACTCAACCATTTAATTGATTACAATCAATTAATTAATCATTCAAAATAAATCACCTTAATTAATCACCATTGATTACTTATCCTTAATTACATTCAAGTAATTATCCTTAATTAATTCACAAATTAATTATTCTCAACCAAAAACAGTAATTAACCTTTAATTACTCCAATTAATTAATTATAATTAATTACATTATTCCTTAACTAATTGCATTAATTAATTACCTTTAATCACTTATCATTTATTAATTAATCAAAATTAATCAACTTTAATTACATCATTAATTGTATAAATTAATGATCCTTAATTTTAATTAATTACTTTATTAAAATAAATTTCCTTAAGAAATTAACCACAATTATTAATCATTCCAGATTAATCACATTCAGTAATTAACTAACTTAATTACTTCATTAAAATAAATAATTATTCCTTTAATTAATTTCTTAATTAATCCCTTGATTAATTACAAGTAGTTTAATCCAAATTACTTACATTATTAAAACATCTTTAATTAATTACATCATCTAATTATCAATCAATTACTTCACTAAGTAATTTCCAATCCAAAAATAATTATCATTAAAACATCAAGTGTTTAAAATTAATTAAACTTAATTAATTAAATTAAACAATCACATTTAACACAATTAATTACCTTAAGTAATTAACTTCTTAATTACTTCATTAAGTAATTATACTCAACAATTCACAAATGATTATTATTAAATTAATTAATCTAATTAATTATTAAAAATTAACCATATTAATTAATTACTAAATAATCCTGGTTAATGACCTTTATTAACCATTCTTTAATTATTTTCTTAAGTAATTAACTTAGATGAATCACAAATTAAATTATCCTTAATTATTCATTAATTAAAGTCTAATTATTTAATTAATTAACCTTGATTAAAACTTAATTACTTAATTAGTAATTTAATCATTAATTAAAAATCTAATTAATGATCTTTAAATTCAAATTGATTAACCCTTAATCAATATTTATTAAACCTTAATCAATTAATTAAATAAATTAATGAATTATTCCTTAATTATTCCATTAATTAAATTAGTTTCAAAACATTAAATCTTAACTAAATTTTAAGATAAAACATTTCTTAATTATGTTTAAAAACAAATTTATTTGAAACAAATTACTTTTGAAAGTACTTTGAAATTTCATTTCAAATATGAAATTTAAAATAAATCTCATTTAAACTTAAACAAAGTTTAAACAATTTAAAACTTTTTAAAATTACAAGAGAAACAAGTGCTTGTCTTAGAAATGAAATTCATAAGAATTTTGAAACTAAATTCATTTCAAAATTTCAATAACTTCAATTTACATTTAGTTTAAATCTTCCAAATTTAAACCTTCTTTTAATTTCAGAAAAAAAAACTGAAGTTCATATTTGATTTTAGATTTCCAGATTTAAATTTAATTTCAAATCTTGCTCATATTTTGAAATTTTCATTCTTATAAATTAAAAACTACTCAACCACTTTTAAAAGAAGCTAATAATTCAAGTTTAAACTTATTAATTTTATTTTTATTTATTTATTTAAAACTGAGATTTTGAATTTAAACCTGGATTCTAAAATTTAAACTTAAATTTAAAACCAGGATTAAAACTTTCTTAACATTCAAAAGCTTCAGATTTTTAAAATTTTAAAAACTGATTTTACAGGTTCTGTAAAACCTGAAATAAACAGAACAACCCGAGACTTACACTAATTTACTTTGAGTTTCAACCCGACTTCCCCGAGCCAACTTCCCAATTACTACGAGCAATCTCAAGAACTTCCCCTGTTACCAAAACTAAGCCAAAACATCATCAGTGCAATCCCATCACCGTGCATATGCACGTCGCCCCCAGCCACCTCTGATCATCAGAGATGGTCGTCTTACATCCAGAAACACTCCAACACCCAAATGTGATCATCAGATCGAACTATCATTCAAGAAATCAAAAGCGAACATCTAAATTCAAACCTGGAAACATAATCAAGTTTCCCCCTTCAAAACCTGTCAACGGCAAAAACTTGCCGCTCCGACCACCTGGAAATCAGCCCCTCTGGCATCAACTTCCTCCATGACCCTACTACCAATCCCCAAAAGATCTTAACACTCGATCAATCCTTCAAGCCAAAAGATTCGATCCTTTAAACCAAATAAAAACTAGGGTTTCAAATAAATTTTCAAATCTGCAACCTCTCTGATAAATTTTATCACCATTAATGATTTTTCTCGGCATCAACAAACACTCCTCTATTACCAAGAAGAAACCTGCGACCTCCCAATTCAAAGATCACCAGAAAATGCTTAAAATCCTATTTCAGTTCAATATCTAACTGCAACTTCAACTTATACCTAAAATCTTAATTCTTGATTTAAAAATTATGTTTCAGTTAATACTTTTGATTTATGATACTGAATTGCTAAATTAACATGTTTGGATTTTTGTTAAAATCAACATGCACTGATATTCCTTACGTTTTCAGAGACAATAACACTAATATTTAACCTACTTAAAATTTTAAATATTGACTTAAGATAATCAACAACTTCACTTTATAAATTTCATCATATCAAAACTTAATTAAATGATAAGTATTTTATTGAAGTTTTGTCCCTGAAAAATCAAAACAGCATAGGCAAATAAATAAAACAGCATGCATACAATTCATTTTCACATCAACATTTACCTATGACACAAGAAATACTATTCCACTTCAATATACTAGCATGCAACCGATTTTTAAAATTTTTAAATTTAAAAAGTTACTCACTGTTTTTTTTAAAGTAACAGAGCCTCTGATTGAAGGGCTCTTGAACATGCTTGATTGTAAACTGTTTGCAGGCTTGATCTTTCAACAATTGATTTCAGGTTGAAATGAAATGCAGTTTTGATTCCAGAGGAAGGAATGCAGTTGCTTGCAGAAATCATTTTCCAGATCTTATAAAAATAATGCAGGCCTTTTTGATAATGATTACTGACATTTAGATAAGGAGGAGTTTGTGAAGGTTTGTGCAGGGTTTTGAAGATGCAAGTTTGATTTGAAGATGCAGACTTGCTTTAGATTTGCACAGGGATTTGAATATGCAGGTTTGATATGAGGAGTTTACTGATTTTGGAAGGAAATGAGGAGTTTTGATTTTTTATTTGTAATCTGATTTGAGTTTTTAGTTTTTGGAAAAATAAACAAGTTGCAAATTTCTTTGATTAGGAAAATGAAAAAAAAAAGATAGGAATGAAAGAATGTTCTTATATAGGTTATTTTTTAGATTTTATTAAATAAAATAAAATTTAAAACAAAATGACACTTGTAAAAATTTTCAACATTTGTCAAATTAAATGTTTAATCTTTGAACACTTGTTTAATGAGGCTTTAAGAATACTACACTTGTCCCTTTAAAAGTAATTTGTATGTTAATTAACATGTTAATATGTGTATTAAGCCTAATTTTTAATTTGTTAGTTAATATTTAATATGTATATGAATTTATAAAAGAACTAAAAACAAATTGTACTTATAAATAATGCTTATGATATAAAAATTAAAACAATTAAAAATTTATACTTTGGAATTTAAATTCAAATCAAATTCAAAATCTAATATTTAAAGATCAAGTTATGAATACAAATTAAATTTTGAAATAACAATTTCTATTTTATTCAAAATCTATTTGTAAAATAATACACTATTGATAGTATTTTTAGAAATATCTCATTATTAATTTAAAATAATTGTAAAAGAAATTATTCTTTTATTAATAAATTACTTATTTATTAAGCTATAAAACTCTTTGTTAATTCAATTAAATCTTAATTAAATTTTAAACATTTGTCTTAACAATTTAAAATCATATATTTATTTATTAAATAGCTTTGAAAACTTAATATTAAATTAAATCAGAATTTCCAAATTATTGTTATATATATATTAGAATTTTGAATCATGTTTCATTTATTAAGTTTAAACCAAGATTATTTATTTAATAACTTTGAAAAGCTTATATATTAAATAAAAATAAATTTTCAAATTTCTAAGAATATTAGAATTAGAAAATATGTTTTATTTATTAAATTTAAAACAAAGCTAATCTACTTACAATATAAACCATAGATTTATATTATAAATAGAAACCAATTTATTATATTTAAAAGATAAACTAACCAATTGAATATTTATTGAAGAAGATTATTAAATCAATTTGAATTATTATTAACAAAATATCAATATCAATTTAATTTTAATACAGATTATTACATTGATATTGTCAAAAATTCTGGGATGTTACAGTTTATGTAAGTGAAAAATGTGGTTATATTAAAAATAAAAGAAAATTTAAATTTTAAAATGACACTTGTAAAAACCCTTAACATTTGTCATTTGCATTTACTTATTGTTTAACACTTGTTAAAACAAGCTTTCATAGATTTACACTTTTCATAATTATTTTTAAATGTTAATAATAAAGCTATTTATATTTAGATTATAAATTCTTATCTAAATACATACATTTAAATTATTTAAAGAAAATATAAATAAAACAAATTAAATAAAATCTTATACATAAATCTTCAATCCAAAATATTTTAAAATATCTATCTTTTGAATTTCAAATTTAAAATTCAAATTTGAATTCAAATTAAATTTTAAAAATCCAATTTAAAATCAAGTTATATATATACATATATAACAACACATAAAATTTCTATTTTCTTAAAAATCTATTTATATATATAACAACAATACATTATAATTATTACTTGAAAATAACACATTTGCCAATTTTAAATAATTTATAAAAGAGATTATCCCATTATTTATAAATTACTTATATTACTTAAGTGAGTTAATGTTTCATATGTAAATTATATTTTAAACTTCTAAATATTTTCAAATAATATTTATCAAGCAATATTTAAAAAGGAAAATAAAACAAATGTAACGACCCGTATTTTTCGTGTCGACAAATCATAAAACAATTGCCATTAGGTCGTTTGCATTGTTTGAGTCAACCAGAGTTAGCTCGTATGGGAGTTTAGGGCGTGTTGTGGTATGGGTCGATGGAGCGAGTTAAGAGAGTAACCGACTAAAGGTAGTTAGCGGCCTAACGGGATAAGCGAGTTAGTGGTAGTTGCCGACTTAAGATATTGACCGATCTAAAAGTAGACCGACCTATAGGAGTTAACGACCTGCAGGCTTAAGTCGTAAGCAACTTATGGTGATAGGGTGAGTACAGTTAGGTCGTGGACGGGTTATGGTATAGGTCGTAGGTCATTGAGACCATGTGTATAGTGTTAGGTCGGATACATCGTTGGGTCGGCAGTATGGGTAAGTCGTTAGGTCGGCTAGGTATTAGGTCGGCCATAAGGTTAGATCGTTAGGTATATTAGGTAGTTAGGTCGGCATGTGTTTTAGGTCGCGTTGAAGGCCTGAGTGTTAGGTCGTAAGTCGTTAGGTCGGCGACGACTTAAGAGGGGGCGGACGACTTAAAAATCTGCCTATAAATAGAGGGGTTTGGTTCACTTTTTAGGATCGGGATTTCGAAGCGACGAAGTGCTGCCATTTTGAGAGCTCGTGTATGACACTTCTTCACTTCTTCTCTCCACTCTAATCTTGTGCTTTCATCCATCCAAGATCGAAGATCAAGATCAAAGATCTAAGAGCCAAAGTTGAAGATCTACATTCTTCGAAGAGAGATTTCACCGTTTGAAGCGGAATCTTATCGGATCAAGCTAGATCCTTTGTTGTCCAGATCTGGAGTTAGTAGCTTTTGAAGTGTTTAGGTGATTCGGTGAGTGGTGGTTATCTCTCACACGGACCCAAAGGAGTATATTGGATCGGTGGCTTGCATGTAGATCCATCATTCATAAAGTTTTAATATCTATTTTACTACATGCAAGTGCATTCACCAAGTTGTAGAGATAATTGCTCATGATTCATGCTTGTTAGAGTGCTTGTTAGATTTGGACTCTTTATTTACGAAACTTCCATTATTGTTAAATGTTTATTTAGATCATATTTGAATGCTTGATTACTTGGATTTATGATTGATTTGATTGATTGCTATAAATTAGTTAATTGATGATTTGATTTGGACAAGTTGGTTGAAGTTGATTCAAAAGCTAAGTTGAAAGGCTCTTGAATAAGGAAAGCTGCTTGTGGCATATGAAGCGAAGCATGATATTGAGATGGGACTTTGCTATGATACGAAGAAGAAAAGCATGATGTGAGATAGCCTTGGTTTAATCCAGACGGGATCATCCCAAGCATGTTGATAACTCGGTGATATGGTTCGAGTTCGTTGATAATGGTTGGCTCGAGAGGTAGCTTGGGCAAATTTGAGAATAGTCGTCGAGCAGGACGACTAGAAGGCTTGGATTTCATCGTTATTGAAGGTTCTAGCAAACTCAAAACAAGAGTACATGGGGCGCCCAAACGACTACAGGTAGGTGGTCGGGACACCCAAAAGACTACAGGTAGGTGGTCGAGTACTCTGGGCAGATTCGATAGTCCTAGGCACGGGCTGCGAAGACGTGCGGAGTTATGTCTAGAACCGGGGTTACCGTTAGTCCTTGACTTACGAATGAAAGAATGTGCCGGTCATTCAATTTACGGTGATATCGAGGCAATGATAACAGTGATAGCCAGAGTCATGGATGCTTGGATGCTTTGGTCGATCGCCATTCGGTCTCAAGAGCGATGTTTTGTGGGTGCTTATCTGATCTTGGTTTAAGCCTTGGGGGTTTGTACTTGGAAAACATCGACCTTGACTCGAGTGATGATTGCTTTATTTTAATTGTCTGCTTTGTTATGGTTGTTTCTGCTTAATGGGTCTAGGGGCTATCACTGTAGAAAGAGGTGGAGTGGGATGGTTGAGTTCCTATTCCTTTTTACCCTTTATGCTCTTTTGGTATGTTTGATAGTTGATTTACTGCTCACTAAGACTTTTGTCTGACTCAAGGTTTTATGTTTAACTCTTATTACCTTGGGCTATTCATCCATGTTGGGATGGGCAGACTAGGTAGTAGGTGACAGGTGCTGATCTTAGTGACTAACGCTGTTGATGACGAAGACGAGCTGGAGGCTTTTGCATATTGTTTTCTTACTATATGTACTGGATGTTCCGCTGTTTGTATAATTCTCTGAGTGTTATGTAGTGAGGCTTGATGTATTGACTATTCAGATGTTTGTATCAAATTGTTATGAGCTTATATGATGAGAATTCTGTTCTATAGAGCCTCACTATGTATACTTTCTATTGTATTTTGTCCATGCGCTGTGAGTAATACGATAGAGTTTATTGTTTTACCTTACCCTGATGATCGTCCATGGCGGCCTGGCTCACTTTTCAGCGCACTATTTCCTTGTTTAGTGTAGGAGTCATGGGCGGTCGTCACATTTGGTATCAGAGCTAGGTTAATCGATTTAGCCAACGTTCGCTGACGTAACTACGTATGAGAGACGTAATTGTATTTTTTGGACGATTACTATATATAATATAGTTGCTTAGAAGGATTTGAACTCCTTATGTAGTTGTTTCTCAGGGTATATTAATCATTTCTTTGAGATATTAGGAATGAGTCGAAGAGGGAGACCAGCTGCTAGGGGAGGCCGTGCTATTGAGGGGGCTACTGATTATGCTTCTATGTTCGAGGCTATGATGACTTCGATCACGAGAAGGATGCCAGCTCCGGGGTCATCGGTAGATGTTGGAGTTCAAGTTCAATCCCCAAGACCAGTGGATTTTGCTAAGTTGTGTAAGGACTATACTGCTCTTGGAGGAAAGGTTTTCTTGGGAACAGAATCAACCATTGAAGTTCAGAGATGGGTTGATGCTTGTAGAAGGATCTTTGGTGATTTGGGAATTGAGGATGCAAACAAAAGGAAGCTGGCATCAAGACAGCTTCAAGGAAGAGCGTCTGATTGGTGGAATTCCATCACCATTGATACTCTAGAGGAAGAGTCACTTGGGAGCAAATCCAAGTTAGGTTTGAGGCTAAGTTCATTTCTACAGCAGAAGTCTGTTTTGTTCAAGAAGTTTGTAGAGCTCAAGCAAGGTGGGAGACCAGTCCCTGAGTATGTTTCTGAGTTTGAAGCCTTGTCCAAGTATGCTCGGTCGTATATTGAATCTCCCTATCAGAAGAATGAGAAGTTTGTGACAGGCTTGGACAGTTACCTTGGGAGGCAGTTGGTGGATCATTTGGATGACCCATTTGAGAAGCTTGTAGAGAAAGCTCTCAGGCACGAGAATCTGTTTCCTAAGGAAGAATCTGTTGTTGCTGTGACCAAGGAGCAAAATGGAAACAAGAAGAGGAAGCAGCAGCAGCAGAAGGGTAAGGATGGACAGAAGAAGCCGAAGGGCGAAGTGACCTGCTACAATTGTCAGCAGAAGGGTCATCTCTCCAAAGATTGCAAGAATTCTAAGGTTCCAGGCTACAACTGTGATAAGCCGGGGCATATCAAGAAGAATTGTCCAGAACCGAGGAAGGACAAGCAGATTGTGCAAGCTTATGCTTTGGGGGCTGTGCCATCGTCTTTAAGAGCTCCTACTGCCAAAGAGAAAGGAAAGAGTGTGGTGGTTCAAGGTACTCTTTCCATTTGTGGTGTTTCAGTTAGAGTGTTATTTGATACCGGGGCGTCACACTCCTTTGTTTGTAGTGAACTTGTAGGCCGGTTGGGTTTGGAACCAGATATTGTGGATAGACTATTAGTGGTGACTAATCCAGTTGGGGGTTCGTCTTGTTTGTGTATGGTATGCCGTGGTCTAGTTATATCGAGTCATGATTGCTCTTTTGTTTGTGATTGTTTTGTTCTGAACTTTGCGGAGTTCAGAATTATTTTGGGTATGGACTGGCTTAGGAAGTATGCGCAAGGGTTAACTATAAGAGGCTGGAGGTGACAGGCGAGAATGTGGAGGGGCGAAAGGTTGTGATACGATGTAAGCATGAGGAAGGTGTCTTCATGAGCTTCATGTATTCGCTAGTTGTTCCACGGGATGGACAGTCATTGGTGCCTATTGTGAATGGATTTGAGGATGTCTTTGACGAAGTCAAAGGGTTACCGTCGCATATAGAGATCGAGTTTTGTATCGATCTAGTTGAGGGAGCCAGACCTGTTGTGATGCCTCTTAGGCGGATGGCGCCTAGGGAACAACAAGTGTTGAAGGTGCAAGTTGATGACCTTTTACAGAAAGGATTCATTCGGCGTAGTGTGTCCGAATGGGGTGCACCAGTTGTGTTTGCAACCAAAGTGGATGGATCATTAAGGTTGTGTGTGGATTATCGTGAGCTGAATAAAGTGACTAAGAAGAACAAGTATCCATTGCCGAGAATAGATGACTTGTTTGATCAGCTTCACGAAGCTAAGGTGTTTTCTCAGATGGATTTGGCAACGGGATTTCACCAGTTAAGAGTGGCTAGGGATAATGTGCCGAAGACTGCTTTCAGGACACCATCCGGTTTCTATGAGTGGCTGGTAATGCCATTTGGATTGACCAATGCACCAGCGTATTTTGTGGATCTTATGAATAGAGTATTCAGGGATCAGTTGAAAAAATTTGTGCTTGTGTTCGTGGATGATATTCTGATTTATTCCAGAACTGAAGAAGAGCACAAGACGCACTTGCGTATTGTTTTGGAAACTTTGCAGAAACATCAGCTGAAGGCTAAGTTTTCGAAGTGTCACTTCTGGAAGAGTGAAGTGAGGTTCTTAGGTCATATTATCTCTAGAAATGGAATAGCGGTTGATCCCGCCAAGGTGGCAGCAATCCAGGATTGGGTTAGACCTAAGAATGCATCTGATGTGAGAAGCTTTCTTGGATTAGCAGGATCTATCGTCGGTTTATCAAAGACTTTTCCAAAATAGCTTCACCATTAACAGGATTGACGAAAAAGAACCAAGTGTTCAGATGGGATGCTAAGTGTGAGCAAGCTTTCGGAATCCTGAAAGAGCGATTGACAAGTGCTCCTGTTTTGACTATTCCAAGTGGGAATGATGAGATAGTGGTTTACACCGATGCATGTGGTACTGGACTTGGAGCAGTGCTGATGCAAAAGGATAAAGTTGTTGCGTATGCAAGTCGACAACTGAAGCCACATGAAAGGAATTATCCGACTCATGATTTGGAGTTAGCGGCGATTATATTTGCTCTGAAGATGTGGAGACATTACCTATTGGGAATCCGATTTGAGTTGTTTACAGATCATAAGTCATTAAAGTATCTTTTCTCCCAAAAGGATTTGAATCTTCGACAGCAACGATGGCTTGAGTTTTTAGCATCGTATGATTTTGGTATAGCCTATACTCCGGGAAAGGGTAACGCAGTGGAAGATGCGTTAAGTCGAAGACATGCAGGATTGGAAGCCATGTTTTTAGAATGGAAGAGTCTTGAGTTTTTGGCTGGATTTGACTTCAGGCCTAGATGTGAATTGGAACCTGAAATGTTGGCAAACTTATCGATAAGACCTTCTCTTGTGGAAATAATTGGCAAGAGCTAAAAGCGAGACGATAAGCTTGTCAAGATTATCCGTGATTTGGAATCTGAATTGGATCCAGAGAAGGATAAAGGATTCGAGGTCGATCGGGAGGGTAGGCTTCGAAAACAATGACGACTGGTTGTTCCCGATATAGATGAATTGAGGAATGAAGTTTTGAAGGAAAGTCATCACTCGAAGTTGACAATTCATCCAGGTGGAAATAAGATGTATCGGGATATGAAGAGAACCTATTACTGGGAAGGTATGAAGAAGGATGTTGGAAACTTTATTTCCAAATGTATGAACTGCCAATTGATAAAAGCCGAACAGAAGAAGTCAAGTGGATTGCTTCAGCCGTTAGAAGTTCCTACATGGAAGTGGGAGTAAATATCGATGGATTTTATCGATGGTCTACCTAGAACAAGAGCAGGAAATGAAGGGATTTGGGTAATCGTAGATCGTTTGACTAAGAGTGCAAGATTCATTCCTGTTCGATCAATTAGGACTGCATCGAAATTGGCTGAGTTGTATGTTAACTGGATAGTTCGATTCCATGGTATTCCGAAAAGTATAGTGAGCGATCGAGACCCATTGTTCACTAGTGGATTTTGGAAGAGCTTCCAGGAAGTTTTGGGAACCGAGTTGTGTTTGGGTACAGCTTATCATCCCCAAACAGATGGTCAGACCGAGAGAGTCAACCGAGTTTTGAAAGATCTCCTCAGAGCTTGTGTTTTGGACATCGGAGGATCATGGGAAGATCACCTTCATTTGGTGGAATTTTCATATAATAACAGTTACCAGTCAAGCATTGGTACGGCACCATATGAGGCATTGTATGGAAGACCGTGTAACTCTCTGACATGTTGGTTGGAAATAGGAGAAAAGTTGATACTTAGGCCAGAAATGATTCGACAGACTACGGATTGTATAGAGATCATTCGGCGACGAATGAAGGCAGCCCAAGACCGTCAGAAAAGTTATGCCGATAAGCGTCGTAAGGATTTGGAATTCGACGTAGGAGATATGGTTTTTGTGAGGATTTCTCCACTAAAGAATGTTATCCGATTCGAGAAGAAAGGAAAATTGACTCCGAGATTTGTTGGACCATTCCCGATCATCGAGCGAATTGGAAAGCTCGCCTATAAATTGGAGTTACCGGAAAAGATGTCGAGTGTGCACAATGTTTTTCATATATCGTATCTACGGAAGTATGTGCACGACTCGAATACAGTGATTTCTGCTAATAGCTATGAAGGTTTGGAGGTTGATCCAGTAGTTAAGAGACCTCGTAAGCTGCTTCGTGTTATAGAGACTGACACGAAACAGCTTAGGAGGAAGGTAGTCAAGTTGCTCAAGATACAATGGAGTGATGATGTTAACGACTGTACATGGGAGAAGGAAGAGAGGATGAAGGCAGCTCATCCTGAACTCTTCAAGGTATGGCCCTAAGGTGTCGTGACATCTCATGAATTTGTAACTTGTTCTAGTTTTAGAATTCTACATGCTAGGCTAGTAATTGGATGCATAGTTTGTTGATTGCTATGGATGGTAGGCATGCAGAATAGTTTTGATTGTTCTTTTTTGTTTGGAATTTCGGGGGGGGAAATTCCTAAGGGGAGAGAATGTAACAACCTATATTTTTTGTGTCGACAAATCGTAAAATAATTGCCATTAGGTCGTTTGCATTGTTTGAGTCAACCAGAGTTAGCTCGTGTGGGAGCTTAGGGCGTGTTGTGGTTTGGGTCGGTGGAGCGAGTTAGAGAGTAACCGACTAAAGGTAGTTAGCGGCCTAACGGGATAAGCGAGTTAGTGGTAGTTGCCGACTTAAGATATTGACCGATCTAAAAGTAGACCGACCTATAGGAGTTAACGACCTGCAGGCTTAAGTCGTAAGCGACTTATGGTGATAGGGTGAGTACAGTTAGGTCGTGGACGGGTTATGGTATAGGTCGTAGGTCATTGAGACCATGTGTATAGTGTTAGGTCGGATACATCGTTGGGTCGGCAGTATGGGTAAGTCGTTAGGTCGGCTAGGTATTAGGTCGGCCATAGGGTTAGATCGTTAGGTATATTAGGTAGTTAGGTCGGCATGTGTTTTAGGTCGCGTTGAAGGCCTGAGTGTTAGGTCGTAAGTCGTTAGGTCGGCGACGACTTAAGAGGGGGCGGACGACTTAAAAATCTGCCTATAAATAGAGGGGTTTTGTTCACTTTTTAGGATCGGGATTTCGAAGCGACGAAGTGCTGCCATTTTGAGAGCTCGTGTACGACACTTCTTCACTTCTTCTCTCCACTCTAATCTTGTGCTTCCATCCATCCAAGATCGAAGATCTAAGAGCCAAAGTTGAAGATCTACATTCTTCGAAGAGAGATTTCACCGTTTGAAGTGGAATCTTGTCGGATCAAGCTAGATCCTTTGCTGTCCAGATCTGGAGTTAGTAGCTTTTGAAGTGTTTAGGTGATTCGGTGAGTGGTGGTTATCTCTCACACGGACCCAAAGGAGTATATTGGATCGGTGGCTTGTTTGTGTGTTAAAGATAGTGGTTTTATGCACTTTCCTTAAGTCTGCATGTAGATCCATCGTTCATAAAGTTTTAATATCTATTTTACTACATGCAAGTGCATTCACCAAGTTGCAGAGATAATTGCTCATGATTCATGCTTGTTAGACTGCTTGTTAGATTTGGACTCTTTATTTACGAAACTTCCATTATTGTTAAATGTTTATTTAGATCATATTTGAATGCTTGATTACTTGGATTTACGATTGATTTGATAAATTAGTTAATTGATGATTTGATTTGGACAAGTTGGTCGAAATTGATTCAAAAGCTAAGTGGAAAGGCTCTTGAATAAGGAAAGCTGCTTGTGGCATATGAAGCGAAGCATGATATTGAGATGGGACTTTGCTATGATACGAAGAAGCAAAGCATGATGTGAGATAGCCTTGGTTTAATCCAGACGGGATCATCCCAAGCATGTTGATAACTCGGTGATATGGTTCGAGTTCGTTGATAATGGTTGGCTCGAGAGGTAGCTTGGGCAAATTTGAGAATAGTCGTCGAGGAGGACGACTATAAGGCTTGGATTTCATCGTTATTGAAGGTTCTAGCAAACTCAAAGCAAGAGTACATGGGGCGCCCAAACGACTACAGGTAGGTGGTCGGGACACCCAAAAGACTACAGGTAGGTGGTCGAGTACTCTGGGCAGATTCGATAGTCCTAGGCACGGGCTGCGTACACGTGCGGAGTTATGTCTAGAACCGGGGTTACAATTAGTCCTTGACTTACGGCTGAAAGAATGTGCCGGTCATTCAATTTACGGTGATATCGAGGCAATGATAACAGTGATAGCCAGAGTCATGGATGCTTGGATGCTTTGGTCGTATCGTCATTCGGTCTCAAGAGCGATGTTTTGTGGGTGCTTATCTGATCTTGGTTTAGGCCTTGGGGGTTGGTACTTGGAAAACATCGACCTTGACTCGAGTGATGATTGCTTTATTTTAATTGTCTGCTTTGTTATGGTTGTTTCTGCTTAATGGGTCTGGGGGCTATCACTGTAGAAAGAGGTGGAGTGAGATGGTTGAGTTCCTATTCCTGTTTACCCTTTATGCTCTTTTGGTATGTTTGATAGTTGATTTACTGCTCACTAAGACTTTTGTCTGACTCAAGGTTTTATGTTTAACTCTTATTACCTTGGGCTGTTCATCCATGTTGGGATGGGCAGACTAGGTAGTAGGTGACAGGTGCTGATCTTAGTGTCTAACTCTGTTGATGACGAAGATGAGCTGGAGGCTTTTGCATATTGTTTTCTTACTATATGTACTGGATGTTCCGCTGTTTGTATGATTCTCTGAGTGTTATGTAGTGAGGCTTGATGTATTGACTATTCAGATGTTTGTATCAAATTGTTATGAGCTTATATGATGAGAATTCTGTTCTATAGAGCTTCACTATGTATACTTTCTATTGTATTTTATCCATGCGCTGTGAGTAATACGATAGAGTTTATTGTTTCACCTTACCCTGATGATCGTCCATGGCGGCCTGGCATACTTTTCAGCGCACTATTTCCTTGTTTAGTGCAGGAGTCATGGGCGGTCGTCACATTTGGTATCAGAGCTAGGTTAATCGATTTTAGCCAACGCTCGCTGACATAACTACATATGAGAGACGTAATTGTATTTTTATGGATGATTACTATATATAATATAGTAGCTTAGAAGGATTTGAACTCGTTATGTATTTGTTTCTCAGGGTATATTAATCATTTCTTTGAGATATTAGGAATGAGTCGAAGAGGGAGACCAGCTGCTAGGGGAGGCCGTGCTGTTGAGGGGGCTGCTGATTATGCTTCTATGTTCGAGGCTATGATGACTTCGATCATGAGAAGGATGCCAGCTCCGGGGCCATCGGCAGATGTTGGAGTTCAAGTTCAAGCCCCAAGACCAGTGGATTTTGCTAAGTTGTGTAAGGACTATACTGCTCTTGGAGGAAAGGTTCTCTTGGGAACAGAATCAACCATTGAATTTCAGAGATGGATTGATGCTTGTAGAAGGATCTTTGGTGATTTAGGAATTGAGGATGCAACCAAAAGGAAGCTGGCGTCAAGACAGCTTCAAGGAAGAGCTTCTGATTGGTGGAATTCCATCACCATTGATACTCTAGGGGAAGAGATCACTTGGGAGCAAACCCAAGTTAGATTTGAGGCTAAGTTCATTTCTACAGCTCAGAAGTCTGTTTTGTTCAAGAAGTTTGTAGAGCTCAAGCAAGGTGGGAGACTAGTCCTTGAGTATGTTTCTGAGTTTGAAGCCTTGTCCAAGTATGCTCGGTCGTATATTGAATATCCCTATCAGAAGAATGAGAAGTTTGTGATAGGCTTGGACAGTTATCTTGGGAGGCAGTTGGTGGATCATTTGGATGACCCATTTGAGAAGCTTTTAGAGAAAGCTCTCAGGCACGAGAATCTGTTTCCTAAGGAAGAATCTGTTGTTGCTGTGACCAAGGAGCAAAATGGAAACAAGAAGAGGAAGCAGCAGCAGCAGAAGGGTAAGGATGGAAAGAAGAAGCCGAAGGGCGAAGTGACCTTCTACAATTGTCAGCAGAAGGGTCATCTCTCCAAAGATTGCAAGAATTCTAAGGTTCCAAGGAAGTGCTACAACTGTGATAAGCCGGGGCATATCAAGAAGAATTGTCCAGAACCGAGGAAGGACAAGCAGATTGTGCAAGCTTATGCTTTGGGGGTTGTGCCATCGTCTTTATGAGCTCCTACTGCCGAAGAGAAAGGAAAGAGTGTGGTGGTTCAAGGTACTCTTTCCATTTGTGGTGTTTCAGTTAGAGTGTTATTTGATACCGGGGCGTCGCACTCCTTTGTTTGTAGTGAACTATATGTTTATTTATTTAAATAATCTTTTGAAAAGTTTCATATTATATTTAATCATAATTTTCAAATTACCAAATTATATTAGAATTTGAAAAGAAGATTTTTGTTTGTTAAATACAAACCAAAGATTTCTATTTACAATATATACAAATATATATACATTATAAATAGAAAACATTTTGTTATCTTTTAAAAGATAAAATTTATCAATTAAATATTTATTTTCTTTTAAAAGAATAAATTTTCCGATTTATATTATAAAAGACAATTATTAAATCAATTTAATTTTTAACATAGATTATTAAATTGATATTGCCCAAAATTCCGGGTCATCACATTCCTTCCCTCTTAAAAGAATTTCGTCCTCGAAATTTAAAAGCAAAGATAATTTAATAACCAATCAAAGATTTCAATTTTAAACCACAAGCATATATTACCAACCATATGCTAATAACCATAGCAACCAATTTACTCAATCAAATAAATCTAATGATTCTGACACAAATCAGGATAGACCTTCCTAATACTATCTAGAGTTTTCCAGGTATAAACACTGGAATATTCGTTCTACTAAATCCAAACAATCTACACTACTAGCTCCTACTCATCTAGATCTACAAAACCGAACAGGATATCAGACCACAGACAAGTCTGACTCAACCACCAAATCCTCCTGAACAGCAGATTCCAAGACCAGTGATGGATCATATACATACTCCCTTAGAGATACATGAAATAAATTGAATCCCAGTCTTCCAAACTGGCAATTCAACCTTATAGGCCAAACTCTTATCCTTATAAGTGCACATAAAAGATCCCATATATATCGGAGCTAGCTTCCCATTTTACCAAATCTTATAGCTCCTTTAATCGGAGAAAACTTATCCAAAATCAAATCTCCAACTTCAAAATCTAAATCCATCCGTCTCTTATCCACAAAACTCTTCTAACAATCCTAGGCTGCTTTCATCCATCCTAATCAGCTCAACCTTCGCTGATGCTTCTCGAAACAAACTGGACAATGATCCTCTCAAGATCAACCAAAATCAAGAACACCAACACATCTCCACAAACATCAAAAGACTTCAAATTTACTTTTCCTATCCGGAAAAGAAAAAACAAGTGCACTTGCCAAACTTGCCTCAGACCCTGAAAAACTACCTAAAGAAACCCTCTAATCCAAAACACTGCAAACTTCCAAGGAGTCTAGGGTTGCTTGCATTCTAGAACAGCTGCCACCTCGCTTCCGTTGCATACCTCTGATCTGAAGTAGATAAGAATGCCGATGATGAACACGAGCACAAACATGTCCGACACATCCTGGAAAAACCTTTCATCAGACCTATAAAGAGAAAATCTCAGAAGTACCACGAGATCCAGAGCTGCTTCACCAAAACCCTCTCTCAAGGAACCATCATTCTGAACCACCAGTACCACTCCTGCAATCCTAGTCGACAAGAAAACTTAATCTCCAGATGCTCAGACAAACCTTGACTGCTTCGAAGACATCCGGAAAAATCTCTGACAACTCCCATAACTCCTTAGAGATGCCTGGAGCAAAAGATACGCAAGAGAACATTCAACTATCGCAAGCCAGTTTCGTGATCAATCCAGACCAATATCCAAAGATATTGTTCTCTCTTTGCCAATCAGAACAGCTTATGCTAGACTAACCAATCCATCGAAGAAATGAGTCCACTCTGCTGCTTCTGAACTCCACCTCTACAAAACTGCTAGCCAGATAACCTTCCTGCTGGCACACAGAACACCTCCAAGCTGCAACGCTGCCACTGATGTAAAAGACTTTCTATCCAAAGCTCTTTGAACCTCAAAGCCATATCATCCAATCCCATATAGAGCCTTGAGATGGGTAGACATCTCGTCAAGAAACTCGGGTTTCAAACCAAACAAAAACACCCTGTTGAACTTAGTCTCACCACCGATGCAGACACACTTCCTTAAAACTTGCTCCAAAAGAAACATCTTCGAAAACATCCATAGTCATTGCATCTCACCACACAGTTGCTTCTTCATGAAGTTTCCAAGATACCATCACTCGTTTACTTCAGAGATCGGTGAAATCCTTACACCACAGCAAAGCTTACTCGAGAAGGTATTGGGTCTGCAACCTCGATAGATACACATCCAACCTCAATATTCAGACACCTACCATTGGTAGTCATGCTACACACACCACTACCTTCCTACCTCTAGAACTCTTATTGGAAAACACGAACAGGTAATCCAACAAATAGGTGGAAATATATATATATATATATATATATATATACATATATATATATTAAAATTACAAGTACGATCTCTCAAGAAAGAAATCACTCCAAAGCCTGGGTATTCACTCAATCTAGCGATCTGGTACCAACTGTGATGACCCGCCTTTCTCTCCACATAAAGACGCATCATCTTTGAGAAAGAAAGGGATAGAAAAGAGAAAAGATAGAGAAGAAAGAACAAAACAACATCAGAATCTCAACAGCGGTACGAATAAATTATATTAATCACATAAGTCTTACATAATATACAACATCTATCAGAGTTATATAGCTTATACAACACATACTAGACAGTTATAAACACCTGTTAAGTCATTACAACTCAAATACAACACAGAGATACCAAAAACAGCGGGAAACTATATATCTACAAACACTGAAGCCTCCTGCTCCACTTCTCCTCTAGAGTTCGTTAAAGCTAACCTGAATCCTTTGGCTACTCGTAAAAAATTTGAGTACCCAAGAGTTTAAGAAAACAGAAAATAAACTCCAGGTCAGACATGGGTCTGGTGTGAGTAACAGGTTAAAGTTTCTTAACTTTGAAAAAACTTTGAAAACAAAAGGTATCTCGTAAGAATTCCTCCACGTAAACACAGAAAAGTTTTTACCTTACGATAACCAAAACATTTGATAGGAAATCCAGTGATATTATAATAGGGTCTAGGGTTTTCAAGTAAAATACAGAAATAGCTGGAATGCTTACATCTCAAGTTCTAACATAGTTCGACACAACTAAAACGTACGGCACTTATTGGAGATTAGATTCTGTATAATGGCAGGGCTTCTGGGGTACCGCCTGTCACAGTATGTGACCTAGATCACCGTATTGAGGATCTACCCTAAATCCCCTGTAACAAGGCTGGAACCATCCTTTACTGGATAGTCCCAAACAAGACAACCCGACAGTTGTTCCAATTAACTGCCCCACACAACCAAATAAAAAGGGACTTCTAGACAGGAGAAAATCTTGTCCTACTTGAGCGCGACTCACTTAGCCTTGCTGCACCTCTCCTGTTTTATCCATTCCCGGTTGATAAGCTTGAGGCTACGATTACCTTTATAGAACACATCTATCTTAAAATGCTCATCGTCCACTTGACGATGTGCTGAAAGCATTCAATCCATATAAGTTCGTTCCAGGTTTGAACGAAACCGAAGGCATTATCTCGTTACACTCATTTTGGAATCACCCTTAGAGTTAATGACAATAACCGTTGCACTCTGAATCTTCATCTTCACTTGATATTCACGACTTATCGTTTAATTTGGACCGATGTGGTTTTCAGATATCCAAATTTGGAAACCCGATCCCGGTCTCATCAAAATCCAAAACGCGTCTTTTAAGTCCAAGTTGTTTTAAAGTTAAAACAATTTGATTCATTATCTATATTCACATAGATAGATAATTCACAATCTCACAAATAGATAATCCACACTATCACATTTCAAACAAAGCACCCAATATCATAAATCAACACATATCAGAGATAAACAATTCAAGGCATTCAATAACATTCAGCCGTCCATAAGCAAAGATCTATTAATCACACCATCTATAATTAATTTATTCAATTAATCACTTCATCTCTAATTAATTTAAATTAAATTAATTACTTTCATCACTATGAATCTTGATTATTTAACCATTAATTAATTACAAATCAATTAATTAATCATCATCTAAGTATTCATCTTAATTAATCACCCTTGATTAATCATTCCCTAATTATATTAAGTAATTAGCCTTTAATTAGTTACAAAAATTAATTATTCTTAACTATTTACAGTAATTAACCTTTAATTACTGCCATTAATTAATTAACCATGATTACTTACATTAACCCTTAATTAATTACATTAATTAATTATTTTATAAGCATTTCATTGATTAATTACCTTTAATTAATCAACCCTTAATTACTTCATTAATTACATTAACTAATGATCCTCTAATTACTCCTTTAATTAAATATATTTCTAATTAATCATTAATAATTAATCTTTAATTAATTTCATTTATTAATCAACCCTGATTAATCATATTTAGTAATTAATTATCCTTAATTAATTACATTACTTAATTAACTTCAAAAAACTATATTAATTAATTCTTAAATTAATTACACTAAGTAATTAATTATTAATTACTTCTACTGAGTAATTATTCTTCTTATTAATTACACAAAGTAATTAAACCAAAACTACTATCATTCTTTAATTAATTACATCCAGTAATTATCCATCAATTAAAACACATTAACCACAGTGCTTTGAGCACCTTCTTGATAATTTTCCCAAACTCTCCATTCATCCGTCCACCTCCAGCGAGAACCACAACTTCCTATATCAACTAGATAGCTAGAGACTACCCAAAACACCATTACTGATCAACTCCGCAATGCTCATACAAACCCAATCTAAAAACTATGGTTTCACTTCCAAAAATCATGATTTTGGATAAGGTTTCAGATTATAAGCCTGAAACAATGAATTAGTATGTTTGAATTTTTACTTATATTAAGCTTGCTCTGTTGTTTTTGTTTCCAGAGACATTTCAAACTTATTTTGACTTAAATAAAATTTTAAACTATAATTCAAAACAAACAAGTTTTGTTTAAGACTTAAATCGTAACAAAGATTAGATCAAGAGATTATGATTTTTGTTTGCAATCTTGGTCTTGAAAATAAAGAACAAAGATTTCACAAGTGAAACAGGCATGCACACATTTATCATCCAAACATACAAGGAAAATTCATATATATACAAACATACTTTGCTTCAAAGATTCACATGCAACCAGATTTCATATTTAACGTTTAAAAAGATGTTACTCACCAGTTTCAAAGATGAACAGAGCACTTTTATTTTGAAACAGCTTTTGAACTTTTTAAACTTGAGTTGCTAGAATAAAATGTTTCTTTGATTTGAAAACTGGAATACTGAAGATTGCTTGTAACTGAATCTTGCTTTCAAACAGAATTGAAGTTGCTTGTTTTAGATAAATCTCAGGTTTGAAGGGATGCAGGCTTTGGTTTTGAATCTTGAAAATGAATTGCAGTTTTGACTTGAATATGATTAACAGATTATTGGATTTGATTTCTGGTTGTGGAAGTGTGGATTACAGATTTTTGATTTGAATAAGTTCATGGTTTGAAGAATGTTAGTTACCGGATTTTGTATTGAGAATTTGATTTGAGTTTATCTTAGTTTTGAATTTGAGAAAGATAGAAAAAGAAATGAGGGTGAGAAGCAATGTGTTTATGTAAGTGAAAAATGTGGTTTATTAAAAATAAAATAAAATTTAAAATTTAAAATGACACTTGTAAAAACCCTTAACATTTGTCATTTGCCTTTACTTATTGTTTAACACTTGTTAAAACATGCTTTCATAGATTTACACTTGTAAGTATTTTTAAATGTTAATAATAAAGTTTTTTATATTTACATTATAAATTCTTATCTAAATACATATATTTAAATTCTTTAAAGAAAATATAAATAAAATAAAATCTTATACATAAATCTTCAATCCAAAATATTTTAAATTATCTATCTTCTCAATTTCAAATTTTAAATTCAAATTCAAATTCAAATTAAATTTTAAAAATCCAATTTAAAATCAAGTTATATATATATACATATATAACAAGACATAAAAATTCTATTTTCTTAAAAATCTATTTATATAAAAAAAATACATTATAATTATTATTTGAAAATAACACATTTGCCAATTTTAAATAATTTATAAAAGAGATTATCCCATTATTTACAAATTACTTATATTACTTAAATGAATCAATGTTTCATATGTAAATTATATTTTAAACTTCTATATATTTTCAAATCATATTTATTAATAAATATTTAAAAAAGAAAATAAAACAAATCTTTTTATTAATCTTTATTTAAATTTAAACTTAAGATAAAATATAATTTAAACAATTAAACATTTGCCTTAAGCATTTCAAAACTACATGTTTTTTTATTCAAATAATCTTTTGAAAAGTTTTATATTATATTTAATCATAATTTCCAAATTACCAAAATATATTAGAATTTGAAAACAAGATTTTTATTTGTTAAATACAAACCAAAGATTTCTATTTACAATATATACAGATATATGTACATTATAAATAAAAAAACATTTTATTAGATTTTAAAAGATAAATTTTATCAATTAAATATTTATTTTCTTTTAAAAGAATAAATTTTCCAATTTAAATTAAAATTATAAAAGACAATTATTAAATCAATTTAATTTTTAACATAGGTTATTAAATTGATATTGCCAAAAATTCTGGGTCATCACATAAGCTTTTACACTTACCTATTGATTGGCAGTGAATAAGTGATGATTTGCAAGAAAGATTGCGCCTTTAGCTCAAGATTGGAGCCCAAAACACCTGAAAATAGAAAGTATAGTACATGCACAGAAACAACCGATCAAAACAAAATTTATAGTAAACAATGCTAGGATTTAAATGGATTCTAGGATAGAATAGGTTGGAGATTATATTCTTTTATGATTCTAATATGAATTAGGCTTTAAATTTGCAAATATTGAGCATGGAGAATTAATTTTTTGAAGAGGGTAACCATTGTTTTGTATTTTGAAGTTCTGTCTTATGAGTGGGTTTTGGGAGAAAAAGATCGTTCTACACTAAGAAATCTCTAGAATTTGGATTATCTGATGTTTACTATAACTAATTAGCCCATTTTCATACTTAGAAATTAGGCTAATATACATAAGTTTTAAACCATTTTTAACATAACTTTCACATATTAACATCTTTTTGCCCGAGATAAAATGTATTCTTCATATTTTAACATGGTGAACATGATAAATACAATAATATTTTTTTACACTTAAAAATATTATTTCCACAATAAACTATTAATTTACACAATATTTGACAATATTGTTATTTTTAGACAAAATGCCTCGATTTTTAACAATTTGAGTCAAATAAAAAATATTTCTTAACTCAAATAAATGTATTAAATATTTTAACACTTTTAAAATATTAAAACACTATTATGAATCATTAATACACTTCGAAAAATTCATTTTTTTCTCATTTTCCCTTTTTATTCACTATAAAAGGCTATTACTGAAATAAAATTCCAATATTTCTCATTTTGACTCAATAAATAACTAACATCATTTATTTTCAACCCAATTTCGCAAATAAAATATTCTAAGCTTATTTTCGTTCAATTATATTTATTCCAACCATCATTATGTTGAAATAACATCTTATGAGATAAATTAGCTCATATAAATTAAAAATCCAAGTTCTATTCATCAAAACATTGTTTATATAAAATAAACAATATTAATTCACATTCATTCCTCTAATTCTTTTATAAGCACAATATTAAATTATTATTTGCATTATAATTTAATATTAACGGTATTCTTCAAAATCCGGGTTGTTACATAAAATCTCATGTAAACGCCTAAAGGCATATCTCAATAACACTGGTGTAGGTAATACAAATCTCAAAAATAGAGCTTCCAAGAGTTCAAATTCCCGAATGGTAATCGCCATAAATGTATATTGAATGGTTCAAAGGAACACTTCTGAAAAGGGGCGATATATAAGGGAAAATGGTCAAAGAAATCATCTCAAAATTGTTTGGCACGTACATGTGGCCGAAGCCTTGCCAGGTGCTTTTATCTCAAATATGTACCTTGCCCGAAGGCAAAACGTCACAATGACAAATACGCCGTAATGGCTAATACACCGCAATGGAAAACGTCTCAAAGATAAATACGCCGCAAAGGCAATGAACCAAAGGTCCAGTAATGGCACGCTGTAATGACAAATGTGTCACAAACTCTCAGATAGGAGCCCGAACAGTGTTAGCGTGTATCCCATACTACACGTTCGCACTAAACGGTTTACTAAACGCTAGTAAATTTCAAACTCAAAGTAGTAAAAAGTTTACATCATCTCATCGGTAAACTCAACTCGAAGGTAAAAATGATTAAACGGACAAGTTGGGAATTAACCGATAATATAAACGCATGTGTCCCATACCACGTGTTTTACCAAAACGTTTAATTCTCCTTCGCATTTGCTCAAATAGTGCAAAAACGTGTAATTTATATATGAAATAGTGTACTTTGGAAAATAAACTTTGAAAATCAATTTTCAAAATCAACTTGAAACCCATGTTTGAAAATTTCCTTACTATAGAGAGTAAATAGATTTTACGCTTGAAAATTCTTCAAAATATTAAATAATTATTATTTTGGAATGCCCATTAATTTTAAAAATCATTTCAAAAAGATTCGGAGAAAACCGTGCTTGAAAACGAATAAAAATAAGGAAAATCACTCAAACCGATATTCGAATTTAAATTCAACATTAGAATTTTTAAATCTCCATAATTTGGCTAGTCTATTGATAGACATCATGGCCTATAACCATTATTAAAATGTCATGAGTATGGCTGGAAAAATAAAGCAAACGAAAGTCGAAATCATCAAAACACAAAAGGGGAAGGCAACATTTTGCCACTTACCAGGTCGACATTAAGGTCGACAGGTAGTCGACCTCCTTGGTCCCTAAGTTGACCAGACGGTCAACCTAGGAGGCATTGGGTCGACCTGCATGTCCATCCAGGGAAGGTGGCAGTCAACCTGGCATTCGGACTTTTTTTCAAGGCGATTCCTGCTCTCGAACTATTTTTCAAGCGTGAGTTTAGCGTAGCAAATGACCATAGTTTTCAACAAAAATTTACGTAGATGTAAGTAAACATGCAAGATACCAAATGCAAGAAATCCGGCAGCATTTCATTGTCGGAATCACAAGATACAAGGTCTCAAAGTAGCAGCAGAAAATAGATTATACAGAGAAAATTCAACTACAGGAAAATAATGAACAGAAGCAGTTTTCAAAATTTTCAAGCTTTAGCACTTTTGTTTTTGCTAGATTGTGAGCTTTTACGACTCACCTTGCTGATTTATTGCAAAAGCTTGGATTTTGCAGCAAAGTTGATGCCTTTGCTTAAGATTACAAGCCTTGAAAACCTGTAGAAAGCAATTACAGACATGCAAAACAAATACAGTAAGAAATTTAGAGAACTTCTCATTATAAAAGGAATTTGGTGGTGAAATTGTATGATTTGGAGTTGTATACCTTTTATATATCTCTAACTTGCAAAAGGATTTGAATTTGGTTGAATTTGCTGAAGAAATTAGCTTGGTTTTGAAAAATTGGTGAAGAAGTTTCTTATTTTCTATTTTAGCTGGAGGAAGAAGAAGGAGGACAGGAAAAAGAACGTACAACCAACTTCATTTCTCCTTCTTTCCAGGCCAAGGTTAAATGGGCTAAGGTGGGTTTGAAAATAAAAGGAAATAAAATGGTTAAGGCTAAAAATCAACGCTTAACAAAGAAATATGTGTGTATATATCACATATCCGCCAATAAAAATTCATTTTCTTCTTATTTACACAAAAGAAAATTAGAAAATTTGCATACTTGCAAAATAAAACATTTATTACCATATAAAAAGATTAATTTATATTTTTAAAACATTTTTACTATTAAAATCCTTTATTTAACAAAAATACACCATTTATTTAAACAAATGAATAAAACATTGTTTTTAACTTCTAAAATTCAAAAAAAATTATTTTCTCACTTAGAAAAATATTTCAAACCATTTCAAAACATTATTTATAGACAAAACTTATTTTTAACCCAATTTCCACCTTTTATTTCAATAAACACCTTTAAAATTTACATAATTCTTTTAAAAATTATTAAAAGAAGCAATTAGACAATAATTAATATAATTATTGCGTTTTCTCTAAAATGAAATTATTTTCATTATTTAAATCCCATATTCCATTTATTATCACTCCAAAAAAATAGAATAAAGCTTGGAATTTCATTTTCTCATTTTAAATTTCAAAATCCATTGTTTATTCCAAATAAACAATTTAATTTTCTCTAATTTTAATTTAATTTACAATATTAAATTATAATTATCATTATAATTTAATATTGAAAGGTAATCTCCAAACCAGGGTTGTTACACTCCCACTTTCTCTTGGTGCCAATTATAGAATCACAATCCTGTCCCTTCATTCAATTTAATAAGAACTGATCGAGTTAGACCCTCCGTGCATGGATCTGCCATGTTTTTCTAATTATCTACTATGTCAGTCAACTCCCTCTGATGCTGATAAACTTCCTTTACCATATGGAACTAATCGAGTATATTTCTCAATTTCTAGTGAGCCCTTATTATTACATTAATATCATATAACAATGATGTAGTATTCTCAATACATGGAATCACCCCTAGCTCAGTTATAAATTTGTGCATTTATATTTATGCACACTGTTTCTGTTTTAGCACAATTAAGGCAACATACTTAGCCTTTTCATTGAATTAGCCACAATATTTCGTTTGGAATATTTTCAACTTAAAACTTCTTTATTAAGACATGAATGTGAATTTAATATTAACATATTATACTCGATGACAGTTATGAAGTTCGAGTCACAACTCTCCTTCATAAGGATTTCATTATTTCTGTAAAAAATTCTACAAGATTTCATAATGATTGAGAATACTCCAAACTACCATTTTGTGATCTTAATTTGGACTTCATATTTTCTTTTTATATCAAATACTTAAGCAGATTACGATATTGTAGATAATACAACGTATATGATAATTCCTATTGCTAAAGCACAAAGAATACATCTTACATATTCCTTATTGAACATTTTAATAAGTTGTCTTTACATATTGTCAGGGACATTCCCAACATCCTTTATATGTAATATAAAAGTTATAATTTACGATTCCAATATTGATTATTAAACAACTAAGTTAATATAGATTTTAACATAAGTATATGATAAACATTCAGTAATACGTTGTTTACTTATATTTCAGAAATATCAGTATACCTTCAATGTTCTTTTTCATAGGGACACGCTTCCTCTGCATTTTTATTAGAAATAAAACTATTTGAAATTTCTATCAAAACACTTGTTGAACTTTGATGCTTGTCGAATGATATTTTTATATCCAATCTTGGATATCCTAAAATCTCACAAATTCAATATCGCTCCCATTGATTTCGAGACACTTTGGTTGTTATGTGCAAATAGTCTATCGTTGTTTAGAATTCTCCATTTCAACATATATGTACCAAACACAAAGTTGTACCAAGTGATAATTTGGAAGTAAATCTGAAGTAACTTGAGCCCGTGGAATAACGAATATGTTATGCTAATTACGCCAATTTTAAAGTTACGATGTTATTCTTATTAACATTGCTCATTATATTTCAACTGCATTTGCCTTATTCTTGAAGATACATCGTGGTCGATGGATTAAATCCCTTTGGGTACAACTACCAAAATCATATTTTGATAAAGTACTTGGAATCCTTTTCGGATTTGTGCATTATACCATATCATAGATTTAATACTCTCGATGGCCTAATTGACAGCTATGGATTTGTAACGATTGCGGATTTTCGTTGCCGAAAAACCGAATAGTTATGGGTTTTAAAAAGAAAAGAAAAGAAAGAAGAGAGAAAAAGAAGAAAGAAAAAGAAAAATAGAGGGAAAAGAAGATAGACAATTTTTTTTAGAAAACAGAGAATTAGAAAAACAGAAGATAGAAGAATTTTAAAAATAGAACGGGACAGAAGAAAACAACAGAACAACAACAGAATCTCACAATTCGCAGCGGAACAACATATAATAATAAATGAATAATCTTTAAACAAAGAACTATATCAGTTATTACATTTCATTTCATTCCATTACATCATATTATCAGAGTGTACAACAACATACAATAATAAACAGTGCAGCGGAAAAAGAAATACTATATACTAGTAATACGCCATGCCAATCCAGCTTGCCTCCAGCAACTCCAGAATATCCAGAATATCCTGATAAACCTTAACTCTTGACTGCCCGTGTGGAAATTGGTGGGCACCCAGAGTTTAGGAAGGAAAACAATAAACTCCGAGTCAGTCATGTGACTGGTGTGAGAACTCAAAACAGTTTATTTATCTTTAAAATCAAAAATAGAGGAATATTTTAAACTCAATTCGCAATGCTTTTAAAAATGAGACTACCATAAGACCTCCCACCACACACACAATGCAAACGCAGACTTGGAGGAGATTTCTTCTTATGTTAGTCAAAGATGCTTGATACGTATTTAAAATAACATTTGATATTATTATTAGTGCATAGTGTAGAACAAATCCTTTCGAAAGTAAAGATATAAATCATAGCCAGCATAGGTACCATTATATTCTGCCTACTATAGCTACCTCCTGAGGAAGCAGGTTCTACAACTAAAACCGTACAAGTCTCGTATTGTTTCTTTGGATTTCCAACAAATGGTCAGGCTAAGGAACTTCCTACTGCCACATGGGATCGCCTCTGGCTGGACGTCCCGAGAACTTAACCAGCTCTCTGCCAACACAAGGCCGGGTTACCTTTATCACTAGGTAACTACTACACGAATATGGCATCCCCCGGTCCCATCGGACCTTTAACCGAGCGCTCGTCACCAACAACACCACACAGAAATAGATATAGTGTATCAACATGAGTAAGTATCTGGGCTCCATACCATGATACCACCCTTTCCAGAAGGAAATGCACATACCCTAAAGGGAGCTACCCCTCATAACCTTGCCGCATCTTTCCTGTTTTGACCATTAACGGGATGTGAGGCTCGATGAATTCACGTCCACAAAAACATACTTTATACAAAAGCCATGCTTTGGGTCAACAAATGATCAACACAATGATCACTAAGATAGACGATCAAATAAATGATCCTATCACAATAATCAACACAATGATCATTTCAGCATCACTCAGCATGTCACATTACCAAAATGGGATATATTGCTGATAACTTCAACTATATAACCTTTGAGCTCGTACGTCTCAAAGAAGGGTGTTAAGCAAAGAATAAATTCTCCGCCACCAACAGAAATATATTTGAAAGAAATCGGCTTTATATCTCAAATTGTAATGTCAGGCATACAATCCATACAAGTCTGTTCCGGGCTCGAACAGAACCGAAGGCACTTACAAAGAAGTCCTTGCAATCTGGATATTCACAATCCTGATCAGATTCACCATCACATATGGAGAACTCAATACCGTAGCTACTCGGTGCAGAGTCAATCGATAGTTCATCCTATCACTCTTGCAAATACCCGGTCTTCAACACCGATCTTCAAATGCAATTCACAACGACGTATCACATATTCGGAGTGGGTTATACGACCCCATGGTCCTTTCCCGGTTAACCCGAATAGTGAGCGCTTATTCAAAAATAAGTGTGCATTCAAATTCAATCAATTCACATCAAATACCCATTCAAAGGGAAATACTGATAGTCGGTTATTGAACTATCACTGGATATGCACACATCACCAGATTCCAAATAATTTTCCAAATTATTTATTTTCCAAAATATCCTTACAAGATATATAATTTCAACACTTCAAAAATAAATCAATATTTATTTTTTAACCAATTTCACTTTTCACATATAAATTCCATAATGAATTTATATTTCAAAATATTCGTGCATATACGATTTCAATTATTCATTTTCAATTTATCTTCAAAAAGATAAATTCTCTATATTCACTTCACATTGGAAAACATTTCCATACTTATTAAAAATAAGTAATTCACAAATCTTTTTATTTTCAACACTTACAAAATATTCAATATACTTAGATCGAATTAAGTATATATTTCATTCTATTAAGAAAATCCTTTCTTAAACATATCTACTTGGGCCAAAACGAATGTTGCGTAAAACATCGTTACGACAACCCAAAATCACTAGTATAGGGATTCGAAATTAAAATAGATATATAAATCCCAATACTATTCAAAATTATTTCCTTTCGGAAATCATTTACTATAACAACAGTGTTATAGTCCACCATTTCCTTTCATTTCTCGAAACATCTATTTCAACAATAAATGTTGAAATCTATGGTTTCGAATCTCAACATATTTAAAAACATCGTTAGATTGTTTTAATTCTATTTAAAATATCACATTCAAAAACATTTCCTTTAACGTATTATTCACTATTCAAAAACGTGAATATACTATGTTAATGAACATCATCCTTTTATTCATTTTAATTCAAAGGATTATTCACTATTCAAAAATGTGAATATAACTCCATTAATAGGTTATAACAATTAACTTATCAAAATAAGTCGTTTGCGAATTTATAAAACAACGTTTATAAATTCCATTTCTATTTATTTATAAAAACTTCTTTTTTTATAAATCCTTTTATTAACATATTCCAGTTTATAACTCAATTATAAACTAAACGTTCACATTATAAGTTAATTACTTATAAAACGATTATTTTACAAAATCGTTCTTTTTAAAGACTTTTCAATTTATAAACCTTATAATTTATAAGATTTATTTATTTAACCAAATCTATTCTTCAATTAACTTCACAAATTTATAATCTTACTATTTATAAATTTCATTTATAACTTCACAGTTTATAATTCTATAGATTTCATTCATTTATGAAATTCACTTTCACTACATTCAAACACTTATAAAAACTCGTTTTATAATGTCTATATTTCAATTTATAAATATCCATTTATAAATCTCTTAATATAAATCAGTTTATATTATTATTCTAAAACGTCTTTAAATTCCTTTATAATTTCATCATTTCGATTTATAAAATAATCAAATTTTATAAATCCTATATTTAAACTTTTATCATATATTCAAAAATCCAATTTAAATTATTTTATAAAATCATTAGTTCCTTTCATTTCTTGAAAATCGATTTTTAATCGTATTTCTAAAAATCAACTTTTTAACTATATTTCACAAAAACCATAATTTTTATAACTTTAAAAATTATAACGTTTATTTATTTATAATGGATCAATTCCAAAAATATAGTATATTTTCAAAATCACTTTTAAAATCATTTTAAAATCCCAAAATCTGGGTCCAATGATGCTACACACCAAATAGTCAATCACGACTAACAACGATATCATATATCGATATGATAATCCATCAAATATCAAAATATCTGAAATAAAATAAATACTGTTGAGGAATCCAGTTGGATCCCTCCAACCTGTTTCCTGCATCCAAAAACATTAGCACAATACCAATTTCGCTCCAGTACGAAATTATCGCGGTATATGTTCTTAATAAATATTATCCGCTTACTAACGGCGTAATAGGGTCTCATCCGCTAAACAAAAAATGCGGGAAATCAACAACTGCAATATATACATATGCCAATATATATATATATTGATATTATATATAATACCAATTTCACTGTTTATGAAATATTCGCGGTATATGTTTATATTAAATAACATCCGCTTACTAACGGCGTATAATGTCTATTTTAACAAACAATAAATAACAGTCATCATTCATACATGCATTCAAATATTTTAAATCTAACTATTTAAAATAAAATCGAAATCTATTCGATTGAGTGAGAAGTTCTCACCTTGGTTTCAATTTCCGTTTTAGCTTTTATTTCGAATAAAATTAAACGCGCGTTTAATTTTACCCGAAATTCTCACTAACTCCAAACGACTCCAAACCAACTCCATCGCGTAGTGCTCGTCCATACGATTCCAACGCAACTGAGTTTGCATTTTTTCGACCTCGTATGAAAAAGTTATGTATTTTACAAGTTTGTACACGTTTTTATAACTAATTTCAACATTAAACTTTAATAATTTTTATACCAAACTTGATCAAAGCCCTCCATCCCAAACCCAAACACATCAGGCCGTCCCCCCATCATCTCCCACATTCACGCAACTCCATCTCCAGAAAAAAGAACGCACGCACAACCCATCATGCTCCAATTTAGGTTTTAATCTTACTACCTCATTTCTCGACGAAATCGTATCAAACCACCTTCATCTCGAAGCTCCTTCCACAAGCTATACTCGGCCCCAAGGAGGTTGAACTCGGCCATCCCTGTAGCACGCAGTTCGAGGCCGAACTCCATGTCTTTGAGTGAGATTTGTCGCCAATCCGGAGCTCCAAACACGATCATAGCCGTTGAAAACGTAGTACTCACAGCCCTCTACAACATTCTAGTTGAAACTTTCTTGAAATAATGCTTGGATTTGAAGATAATGGAGGAGAAAGTTGATGATTTTCTGGCCATTCATTGTAGGTGGCGGCTGGAGTTATTAGATTAGGGTTTTGTATATTTTTATCTAAAATTATGAAGGCAAGGGGTCTATTTATAAGGAACGAGCGACACTATTCATCCCGGATTTTCCGAACTCCGATTTAGACGCCGTAACCAGCGTACCTAGGGTTTATCCCGCGTTCCGGACACAATGGAACAGGTTTCGGAAGCTAATTCGGAAGTATGTGCGAGTTATGGCAGAAAACGTTCAATTTAAATTAAACCGATTTAAACCGATTTCTAGGCGTTTTAATTTGTACCGGACAAACGGTAAATCCAATTGACTTGAAATTTGAAACCTTACAATAATATCACATTACGGATCCGATGAAACTGGTTTCGTCGAAATCCGAGACTTTTTGAAAAATGGCTATTTTCACTCGCCAAATTTAAATTAAAAACGATTCGATGCGTTTCGAGCTGCCACGATCAAACGATAACTCCGATTGACACGAAAATTGAAATCCGGTAATAACTAACTATTACGGATCCAATGGAACTGGTTTCGTTCAATTCTGAGACTGTTCAAAAATTGACTATTTTACAGTCGATTATTAAATATTAAAATATTCAATTTTCACAGATTAACTTTTAATTCGATTTTAAAAGTTCTAAAATATCATTCTAACTTCCATATGATAAAATAAAATTTTACTAATCATTTTCTATCATATTTAACTCAATTTTCAATTATTTCCATAATTTAACATATTAAATTATCGATTAAATTATTCAATTAAATCCAATAATTCAAAAAAAAAATATTTGACTTATAAATTCACTTATTAATATTTAAAATTAATTAAATATTCGTATTTTAATTTTTAAAAATTCTGGGTCGTTACAATCTTTCCCCCTTAAAAGAATTTCGTCCTCGAAATTATAAGTAAGAAAGGTTACAGAATTTATTAACTTTCCAAAATTTATAATTAAACTTCTTATACATCCTTTACTAAGTTTTCATATCATACTTAGTTATCTTTTCAAAAACAATTACTATTGTTTAACTTTCAATTCCAAATCAAAGTTAAAGTTTTCAAAACTTTCTAAATTTTCTCAAAATTTTTCTAACGCCTTAAATTTTCGGAAAAATTCGCCATGTCTCCTTTGCGCGGCTCGATCCGAAAAAAAAAATGACAGTATATATATCACAAATATACATCTCATCAAGTAATGAGGCATCCCGAAGGGAAAAAAGTGTAAAAGTACGATATTTAATCCGAGATATGTACCTTATATTTTATTAGCAAGCATATACGGCTAATATAGCGCTAAAGCGAACTCCAAATGCGAAGCAAACGCGATCCGCACCTACTAATCACTCAACAAACACATGAGAACATGCACATATGCAAATAATCTCAATATACAACGTATAGCAACATAACAACTATATATATCACATAACAAATGCAACAATAGCAATATATATTCAACCATCAACCAACTAACATCCAACAAATTCATAATCAATATATATTCATTTATATTCTCATTAATATTAATGAAATGGTTTTCAATTTAATCACATTTGATTCATTTACATTGGATTTACTAACATTCATTCTCAATTCAATTAGTTTTCATTTACTAATTAAATCTAATTCGCATTCAATTCTATTCAAATTTATTTACTTCTAATTTGAATCCAATTACATTAGCTTTCAATTTCATTTATACTTAATGAATTATATACAATCAACTAGCAATCATATAACAACCAATGTATATCAATTACAACCAAATTTCTTTGCTTCACTTACATTCATTTTGGTTTAATATCTTTACTTTCCAATTGGTTTTATTAAATTGATTTTTCATTCAATTATTCAACTTTCAATAACATTAGGTTTCAATGAATTTACACTTACATTCATTATTTCATATCAATTCTATTTTCCATTCAATTGATTCACAATTCAATTCATTCATTCAATTCAATTTCTAAAGTTGAATTTCATTTACATAACTTAAGTTCCCATTTATCACTTAGCTTTATTTTTACTTCGATACCAAAATCAATTCCATTCAACAACATTTAAGTTATATTCCATATAAATTTAAATTTACCTTTATTTACAACTCATATTTTATATAGTTTCACTTCTTATATATATAAGTTTATTCACAATTGTAAATTACTTTAATTATAACTCAATTCTTATAATTCTATTATTTATACAATTATCCTTTTATATAGATTATTCAAACAACCTAACAATCAACTTATATACACTTTAATAATTCTGAAAAATTATTTCTTTATATATAAAATATAATCAAGGTAAAATTATTTCATTTACCCAATTTAAAATCAATATTATGTCGATTTATCTTGTTTAAGAGTTTAGAAACCCCTATCTACGATAGTTAGCTAGACTAGATCGACGGGAATCTATAAACAATCAACCGATAAGTTAACACAATATAAAACAATTTCATATTCACTAACAAATACGCTCTCATAGCTATTATTACACTCAACTCATTCTAGAGTACTGCTGACTCTATCTCTAATGAGTAATACCCAACAGAACCATGGTTGTCGCTTAACCATATGCTCTGATACCAAATGTAACGATTGCGGATTTTCGTTGCCGAAAAACCGAATAGTTATGGGTTTTAAAAAGAAAAGAAAAGAAAGAAGAGAGAAAAAGAAGAAAGAAAAAGAAAAATAGAGGGAAAAGAAGATAGACAATTTTTTTTAGAAAACAGAGAATTAGAAAAACAGAAGATAGAAGAATTTTAAAAATAGAACGGGACAGAAGAAAACAACAGAACAACAACAGAATCTCACAATTCGCAGCGGAACAACATATAATAATAAATGAATAATCTTTAAACAAAGAACTATATCAGTTATTACATTTCATTTCATTCCATTACATCATATCATCAGAGTGTACAACAACATACAACAATAAACAGTGCAGCGGAAAAAGAAATACTATATACTAGTAATACGCCATGCCAATCCAGCTTGCCTCCAGCAACTCCAGAATATCCAGAATATCCTGATAAACCTTAACTCTTGACTGCCCGTGTGGAAATTGGTGGGCACCCAGAGTTTAGGAAGGAAAACAATAAACTCCGAGTCAGTCATGTGACTGGTGTAAGAACTCAAAACAGTTTATTTATCTTTAAAATCAAAAATAGAGGAATATTTTAAACTCAATTCGCAATGCTTTTAAAAATGAGACTACCATAAGACCTCCCACCACACACACAATGCAAACGCAGACTTGGAGGAGATTTCTTCTTATGTTAGTCAAAGATGCTTGATACGTATTTAAAATAACATTTGATATTATTATTAGTGCATAGTGTAGAACAAATCCTTTCGAAAGTAAAGATATAAATCATAGCCAGCATAGGTACCATTATATTATGCCTACTATAGCTACCTCCTGAGGAAGCAGGTTCTACAACTAAAACCGTACAAGTCTCGTATTGTTTCTTTGGATTTCCAACAAATGGTCAGGCTAAGGAACTTCCTACTGCCACATGGGATCGCCTCTGGCTGGACGTCCCGAGAACTTAACCAGCTCTCTGCCAACACAAGGCCGGGTTACCTTTATCACTAGGTAACTACTACACGAATATGGCATCCCCCGGTCCCATCGGACCTTTAACCGAGCGCTCGTCACCAACAACACCACACAGAAATAGATATAGTGTATCAACATGAGTAAGTATCTGGGCTCCATACCATGATACCACCCTTTCCAGAAGGAAATGCACATACCCTAAAGGGAGCTACCCCTCATAACCTTGCCGCATCTTTCCTGTTTTGACCATTAACGGGATGTGAGGCTCGATGAATTCACGTCCACAAAAACATACTTTATACAAAAGCCATGCTTTGGGTCAACAAATGATCAACACAATGATCACTAAGATAGACGATCAAATAAATGATCCTATCACAATAATCAACACAATGATCATTTCAGCATCACTCAGCATGTCACATTACCAAAATGGGATATATTGCTGATAACTTCAACTATATAACCTTTGAGCTCGTACGTCTCAAAGAAGGGTGTTAAGCAAAGAATAAATTCTCCGCCACCAACAGAAATATATTTGAAAGAAATCGGCTTTATATCTCAAATTGTAATGTCAGGCATACAATCCATACAAGTCTGTTCCGGGCTCGAACAGAACCGAAGGCACTTACAAAGAAGTCCTTGCAATCCGGATATTCACAATCCTGATCAGATTCACCATCACATATGGAGAACTCAATACCGTAGCTACTCGGTGCAGAGTCAATCGATAGTTCATCCTATCACTCTTGCAAATACCCGGTCTTCAACACCGATCTTCAAATGCAATTCACAACGACGTATCACATATTCGGAGTGGGTTATACGACCCCATGGTCCTTTCCCGGTTAACCCGAATAGTGAGCGCTTATTCAAAAATAAGTGTGCATTCAAATTCAATCAATTCACATCAAATACCCATTCAAAGGGAAATACTGATAGTCGGTTATTGAACTATCACTGGATATGCACACATCACCAGATTCCAAATAATTTTCCAAATTATTTATTTTCCAAAATATCCTTACAAGATATATAATTTCAACACTTCAAAAATAAATCAATATTTATTTTTTAACCAATTTCACTTTTCACATATAAATTCCATAATGAATTTATATTTCAAAATATTCGTGCATATACGATTTCAATTATTCATTTTCAATTTATCTTCAAAAAGATAAATTCTCTATATTCACTTCACATTGGAAAACATTTCCATACTTATTAAAAATAAGTAATTCACAAATCTTTTTATTTTCAACACTTACAAAATATTCAATATACTTAGATCGAATTAAGTATATATTTCATTCTATTAAGAAAATCCTTTCTTAAACATATCTACTTGGGCCAAAACGAATGTTGCGTAAAACATCGTTACGACAACCCAAAATCACTAGTATAGGGATTCGAAATTAAAATAGATATATAAATCCCAATACTATTCAAAATTATTTCCTTTCGGAAATCATTTACTATAACAACAGTGTTATAGTCCACCATTTCCTTTCATTTCTCGAAACATCTATTTCAACAATAAATGTTGAAATCTATGGTTTCGAATCTCAACATATTTAAAAACATCGTTAGATTGTTTTAATTCTATTTAAAATATCACATTCAAAAACATTTCCTTTAACGTATTATTCACTATTCAAAAACGTGAATATACTATGTTAATGAACATCATCCTTTTATTCATTTTAATTCAAAGGATTATTCACTATTCAAAAATGTGAATATAACTCCATTAATAGGTTATAACAATTAACTTATCAAAATAAGTCGTTTGCGAATTTATAAAACAACGTTTATAAATTCCATTTCTATTTATTTATAAAAACTTCTTTTTTTATAAATCCTTTTATTAACATATTCCAGTTTATAACTCAATTATAAACTAAACGTTCACATTATAAGTTAATTACTTATAAAACGATTATTTTACAAAATCGTTCTTTTTAAAGACTTTTCAATTTATAAACCTTATAATTTATAAGATTTATTTATTTAACCAAATCTATTCTTCAATTAACTTCACAAATTTATAATCTTACTATTTATAAATTTCATTTATAACTTCACAGTTTATAATTCTATAGATTTCATTCATTTATGAAATTCACTTTCACTACATTCAAACACTTATAAAAACTCGTTTTATAATGTCTATATTTCAATTTATAAATATCCATTTATAAATCTCTTAATATAAATCAGTTTATATTATTATTCTAAAACGTCTTTAAATTCCTTTATAATTTCATCATTTCGATTTATAAAATAATCAAATTTTATAAATCCTATATTTAAACTTTTATCATATATTCAAAAATCCAATTTAAATTATTTTATAAAATCATTAGTTCCTTTCATTTCTCGAAAATCGACTTTTAATCGTATTTCTAAAAATCAACTTTTTAACTATATTTCACAAAAACCATAATTTTTATAACTTTAAAAATTATAACGTTTATTTATTTATAATGGATCAATTCCAAAAATATAGTATATTTTCAAAATCACTTTTAAAATCATTTTAAAATCCCAAAATCTGGGTCCAATGATGCTACACACCAAATAGTCAATCACGACTAACAACGATATCATATATCGATATGATAATCCATCAAATATCAAAATATCTGAAATAAAATAAATACTGTTGAGGAATCCAGTTGGATCCCTCCAACCTGTTTCCTGCATCCAAAAACATTAGCACAATACCAATTTCGCTCCAGTACGAAATTATCGCGGTATATGTTCTTAATAAATATTATCCGCTTACTAACGGCGTAATAGGGTCTCATCCGCTAAACAAAAAATGCGGGAAATCAACAACTGCAATATATACATATGCCAATATATATATATTGATATTATATATAATACCAATTTCACTGTTTATGAAATATTCGCGGTATATGTTTATATTAAATAACATCCGCTTACTAACGGCGTATAATGTCTATTTTAACAAACAATAAATAACAGTCATCATTCATACATGCATTCAAATATTTTAAATCTAACTATTTAAAATAAAATCGAAATCTATTCGATTGAGTGAGAAGTTCTCACCTTGGTTTCAATTTCCGTTTTAGCTTTTATTTCGAATAAAATTAAACGCGCGTTTAATTTTACCCGAAATTCTCACTAACTCCAAACGACTCCAAACCAACTCCATCGCGTAGTGCTCGTCCATACGATTCCAACGCAACTGAGTTTGCATTTTTTCGACCTCGTATGAAAAAGTTATGTATTTTACAAGTTTGTACACGTTTTTATAACTAATTTCAACATTAAACTTTAATAATTTTTATACCAAACTTGATCAAAGCCCTCCATCCCAAACCCAAACACATCAGGCCGTCCCCCCATCATCTCCCACATTCACGCAACTCCATCTCCAGAAAAAAGAACGCACGCACAACCCATCATGCTCCAATTTAGGTTTTAATCTTACTACCTCATTTCTCGACGAAATCGTATCAAACCACCTTCATCTCGAAGCTCCTTCCACAAGCTATACTCGGCCCCAAGGAGGTTGAACTCGGCCATCCCTGTAGCACGCAGTTCGAGGCCGAACTCCAGGTCTTTGAGTGAGATTTGTCGCCAATCCGGAGCTCCAAACACGATCATAGCCGTTGAAAACGTAGTACTCACAGCCCTCTACAACATTCTAGTTGAAACTTTCTTGAAATAATGCTTGGATTTGAAGATAATGGAGGAGAAAGTTGATGATTTTCTGGCCATTCATTGTAGGTGGCGGCTGGAGTTATTAGATTAGGGTTTTGTATATTTTTATCTAAAATTATGAAGGCAAGGGGTCTATTTATAAGGAACGAGCGACACTATTCATCCCGGATTTTCCGAACTCCGATTTAGACGCCGTAACCAGCGTACCTAGGGTTTATCCCGCGTTCCGGACACAATGGAACAGGTTTCGGAAGCTAATTCGGAAGTATGTGCGAGTTATGGCAGAAAACGTTCAATTTAAATTAAACCGATTTAAACCGATTTCTAGGCGTTTTAATTTGTACCGGACAAACGGTAAATCCAATTGACTTGAAATTTGAAACCTTACAATAATATCACATTACGGATCCGATGAAACTGGTTTCGTCGAAATCCGAGACTTTTTGAAAAATGGCTATTTTCACTCGCCAAATTTAAATTAAAAACGATTCGATGCGTTTCGAGCTGCCACGATCAAACGATAACTCCGATTGACACGAAAATTGAAATCCGGTAATAACTAACTATTACGGATCCAATGGAACTGGTTTCGTTCAATTCTGAGACTGTTCAAAAATTGACTATTTTACAGTCGATTATTAAATATTAAAATATTCAATTTTCACAGATTAACTTTTAATTCGATTTTAAAAGTTCTAAAATATCATTCTAACTTCCATATGATAAAATAAAATTTTACTAATCATTTTCTATCATATTTAACTCAATTTTCAATTATTTCCATAATTTAACATATTAAATTATCGATTAAATTATTCAATTAAATCCAATAATTCAAAAAAAAAATTATTTGACTTATAAATTCACTTATTAATATTTAAAATTAATTAAATATTCATATTTTAATTTCTAAAAATTCTGGGTCATTACAGGATTAATTCTCGACATTGATAAGAAACTCTTATTTTTATTCAATGCATGAGAATACATATTAGACACTCTACTGCTATGTGTTCGTTTAGGTTGGTAAATTTTATTTCATCCCATGTAATAAGTTTTATCTTGGATGGTTTCCAAATCCAATTTCACTACCAATAGTTTCTAAAGGAAATTCCTTCACAACGAAGTTGGTATTTCTTGAAATAACAATCATTTCTCAATATGACAGAATATGTATTCATAAACACTTTATGAGTTGCCTCATATATAAAACAGATTTGGTTTTAGTTTACAGAACATATGTTCAAAACATAAATTGTTCATCCAATGACAATCATTCCTTAGTTCTTTTGGGGTGATTTATATAAGATCCTTTACGTATAATTCTTACATGTAATCTTTCGACTCATACAACCTGCCAACTTCTTGGCTTAGGAAACGTTTGGCTTTCTTATAAACCTTTATCTTGTTTGATTTCGTAAACAATTACATAAATGAAATTAATTTTAATCTTGTGTACTACCATTAACTATATGACCATATAAAAAAGAGTTAACTCAACGTCACTTATGATTATCATACTTTGTCCAACAAAGTTCAGTTACTTCTTATCAATACATCATTATGTATCATAGGGAGGGGTGACATTTGAGATTGAATATTTATTCATTTTTTGGCACGTTTAGAACTCTTTCCAATATACTCACCAATTTAATTAAATTGAATCAATTTTATTTTCTATTACACCTTTGTTTATTTACCTTTTTTTTATACTCTATAATCTTGTCACAGACATATTACATGTGTATCAAATACACATCTCTATGTTGGTGATAACTCATTTATGAGTATAACGAAGTATATGGAACCGTTTTGGTATTAATAGACTTGCAATTACATTCATCTATATGCATCAATCAGAAGAGTTTATTAAATCCTATGATGCTCCCCCGAATGAGTGTGTTGCCCTTAATTGTTTGATATACAAATTTCTAATACCATATGATTCATAATAAAATTATCAAATAATTATTTCTTAGACCTATGGCTTTTCCTATAATTCAAAATAATTGCAAATAACTTCAACTTCTTCTGTATTTTCCAATGCATCATTTTGTTATCTAAAAAAATACCATTATATAGATTTATTTCATAACGAGTACTCGTAATATTCATATAGAAATAAAACTATGCCTATTTTTCAGTCAACACTAAAAAACAGCTATTATTACATAAATAGTGTTTGGTATGTTTTACGAATTTTTTTAGTAATTTGATGCGACTAGTAAGAGCTATATGGCATGCTCCCACTATTTCGTCATTATTATAACAGGATATGAAATGCAAAGCTCCATTCAAACATTTAATATATGTTGTTTATTTAAATTATTGTAAGTGGTTTATAGTCGAGAATGTTTTGATCAAATACCATAAATTCAAAGAAATAAATCTCATAGAAAACAATTTTCTATGTGAAAATCATTTTGGAATAAAAATCATATATCTCATTCCAATTTTAAGTATCAATTATTATTTGCAAAACTCGATTTCGAATTTCTTTAAAAAGTAGAAATGATCATTCGCTCTCTTCATCCCAACCGCGCCATAGGTTACATTCACTCTTATACATTTGATTTCCTTTTTAAATAGTTGACTATTCAAAGAAAATCCATACTACAATATCATAACGAATATTTAAAAAAGTGCATTTCGTAATCCTTAACTTTTAAGGATATCAAATAAATTGCATTTTACATTAACCAATCAAATTGACATTTCAGTACTAAAATTCTTAGATCTATCTTATAACCATTGGTACAGTGTTACATTTAACATAACAAGATCATTATTGTAATTAATCATATTGAATATATGATCTCACACTATAGTTTACTTGCTTATTTCAATGAACTAATTTCATCGAGGTTTCGTACATTATGAATTGTAGCAATTCACCACATAACATTTATAAGTGATCATATATGGATCAAATATCCACATTTTTTATTTCTTTTAGAGTTCGAAACTCACTGAAGACAATACACAGTCTCGAGCAAGTAAACACATAAGTGACAATGTTATGAATGTATTTAGTGGTTGTATAAAAAGGAGCATGCATGGGTCAATATGCAAAAATTTATTGGTAAGTATAATTTTATATTTCTATTCGTTGATATTAATTCAGCTCGTTTGTATATTTTAATTAGTAAACATTTTATCAATTAGATTAACTGCATAAATTTATTAATGTAGATTGTTATAATATTATACAATAGATGTTCTTACATTATTAGAAATCTTAATATTACCATTTCATTTTTCTAATAAGGCTCCCACTAGTCTTTTATGTTTCTTAGAACCCTAAGATGAAACATAGAAGTCTTTCGAATTCACTAGTGATTGTTAGGACTCATCTGTCTTGGGATTCCGACCTTAAGTTTGCTCAATAATCATAGCCCAACAAACAATGGATAACTCCTCATCAGTTGTATCACATACAACCATAACCCACCATTCATTGTTCTAATCTCATTTCGACCTTGAGTTTGCTCAATAAATCGAAAGAAATTATTCACTCGTACCTACTATTTAACGACGGCCTAAGTATAGTATATGTATTTTGAGTTTGCTCAACAAAACATATAGTTATCTTACCTCGACTAGTCTATATATTAATAATACTACATATAACATCTTTAGCTTGAGTTTGCTCAACAACCAAAGAGTATGCAAGTAATTTATTAACATATAAATGGTAGAGAACAACACTTATATAAAGATTTATAATCTTCAATATGAATTAATTGAGTGATGTCGACTTATGGAATAATGTACTCCTTATGAGATATCCTTGTGATTCAAGTGTCGAACACATAAGAAATCACTATATACAATTTTTTACACATATATTTACTCTATAAGTCTATTTAGGGTTTCTTTAATTTTACACCTTTAATTAATACATTCATATTAACTTTTATAATATAATCAACTTATATAATTGTCTAATGTATAATATTTTATCGATTAAACCTTATTTTATTAATTTAATTAATTAACATTTTAATTAATTTTATTTTATTCATTTTAAACATTTTAAATTGAATATGTGCAATATAACATTTATATTAACACACATATATCTTATATGTATGTATTACAGTATTTATTAATTACCGTTTAATTAATATATCTAGTTAAAATAATTATAATTAATTTCAAAAATTATACATATATATATTACCTTAAAATCTTAAGATAATGTTATATATATCAATATATATATATATATACATATTGTTTAATCTATTTAATTCATTTTTAGTTAATTATTCAATTTAATAGATCCAAATGATTAATAATAATTTTTGAAAATAATTATTTTCATTCTCAAAAAAATTTGAAAATCATTTTATAACATTTATAAAAAATTATTTATTTTAAATTTAACCTTATAAATTTAAAATACTACTTTTTTATTTATTTTAAACTTAACATTTTAAATTAAAATTTTTGTTCTAGTTTCAATAGATTTTAAAAGCTAGCCCAAAGCTCAAATTAATTTGGGCCTTTATATTAAGGATATCCTTTTGGCATACCTCATCATTTCTAGCCAGACTAGTGGTTAGGTAGGCCAGGTAGGATAGAGTACTTCGTTACCCTAACCTAACCTTAGACACTACTTTTCTAGGTATCCTACTATATTGGTAGGCTTTAATAAGTTAGCCATAATACTACTAATTTGAACCGCATAAGACATTTGGCCCTGATACCATTGTTGGAACTGGGCCAATAAAGTAGATTTCAAAAAGATTATTCTATTTGAATCTTTATTGGGTGTATAAAGCCTAAATTTATTTAGATCTTATCTAATTTTGTATTAAGTAAAATCAATATATTATTTATTAATAAATAAGGTTGTATTTATTGTATAATTTGTACTATATGATATATGTATGTGTATTATATACATGTAAGTGTTTATGTGCACATGCAACATAAATAGTATACATGGTTTAACATGCCCATGTGTAAGTGTTGGGATTTACATCGGAATGGACATGTTAGCCCCTCTTGGCGTGTATGAGTATCATATACATATATTGTAGAATTTGTATTATATAGTATATGTATGTATATCGTATACACATCAACGTGTATGTGCATGTGCAACATAAATAGTCCACATGGTTTAACATGTCTATGATAAGTGCTAGGATTTTCACCACAATGAACATGTTAATCCTTCTATATACATTGTGTTATCTAGTGTATGTGTGTAAAAAAAATGAAAATAAGATATATATATATAATGTAAGTGATTGTACTATTTATTTATTTATATATAAATACGCACACACGCACTTTATTATGATATAAATAATTGTAAATGATAATATAAACAATTACAAGATTAAATTAAAATTTAAGATTCAATTTTATATTTCGATCTAGATAGACTTAATAAAATCTCATAACTATTAAATTCAAATTTAATATATTAAAATTTGAATATATATATATATATATATAAAATGTGTGTATATATATTTCGAAATCAATATATCTATATATATGTGTGTGTGTGTGTGTGTGTGTGTGTGAGATAACCCGAATTGTTTTGGCCATCTGTTAATTGATAATTAACTGGCTAAGTTAATAGAAATACCGATTTTGTTTGGATTAATAAATGAAACTTTGATAATTAAAAATATCTGGATGTGTATAAATGGATTCAGGATTATAACTAGTGTTGAATTATAAAATGATAAACCTTATTATGAAATTAATGAATTTATATAAATAGATATTTGCAAAACTTTATAATATTGAAAATTTAAAGTATAATTTGTATATATGTATATAAATGTGTGTGTATATATACACACTATGAGAAGTAGCATATATGGAAGTATAATAACTTGAATTTGGGATAAAATTTGATAAAAGGTTTTAAATATTCTTTCTTTTAAAATAAATGCATATCTTGAGATATTAAATTATAAATGCATAAAGGTTTGAAAAAATTTGTAAAAACTTTCAAAAGAGGGATCTAAACATAAAGTGTTATTTGTGACATTTGTTAATAGAAAAGATATGCAAATTACAAGTGTCATTTTGATTTTTATTTTTAAGAAAATTTATAAAAGATAAAATTTAAATCTATATAATATTCATCCCCTCTTTCTCTCATTCTTTGTTCTTCATTTTCAATCTACAAGCTTAAGAAAATCAGATCTTAGGAGGAAAAAAATTAAAATAAACTGAAAATTTTCAAAAATCAAAAGCCTGCAACAAAAATTCTCAAACCAGTAAATTATCAAAACAAGATTTTGTCTTCAAAATACAATCTGTAGCAAAAATCATGGCATGTAAAACAGCAATTGCAGATCTAGAATTAATCAGCAATCACCTACCTGAATCATCAAAATTAAATCAAGCAAACTCAACTAAGTTAAGATCATCAAACATTTCACAGATTCAAATTTCATAGGAGCAGCATTCAAGTTTTTCAAAAATAAAAACTGTTTCAACTTCTCTGTTATCTTTTACAGGTGAGTAAACCTACTTTAAAAACAACTTAATCTCGGATTTCATTTTGAAGTTGTGAATTAAAATCATGTTGTTACCTAAAATGCTTGGATAAGATGAATGCATGTATGAGTAATAAGTATTGGATGTCTGTGACTATACAAATACAGACTCTGTTGTTTTATCGGAGTTTGATTTCCTTTAAAATCCAATATCTCATTTTTGAATCATAATTAGATTATGATTTGTAAATAAAAAGTGTTTGAAATCATGCAATAACACTATTAAAAATTATTCCAGGAATTTATATTGAATATTTGTTTGGAAATTTTAAAAATAACAGTAAAATTGTAATTTGGGTCATAATTTTATCAATTCAATTTTAAGGTTGATTTGCATGGTTGAATTCGTGATGGAAAATCATGAATTGGGTATATCTCATTTTTTAGTTTGAAAATCAGTGAGTTTCCTCGAGTTGAACGTTTGTGAGGTTTTGAGTATTTGCCGTCGATTAACGACGAACTGGCTGAAGTGATTGGGCTTGAAGGTTGAGTGAGGAGTGAGGATCATCAAAAAAAATGAAGCACGAACTTTTAGACTATCGGCGTGGCTAGTCGACGTCAAACTAGTGTTTAAGGACCTGTTTCTGTCGATAACATTTTAGGGGTTCGCACGACGTTGATAGGGGACCAGAGTGAATCGCGAGGGTATGGTCAGGTGCATGGCGATGTAATGCAGCTTTGGGCGTGATGATGCGTCTTCTGGTGATTAGAGATGGTGGCACAGTGTAGATTTCTGTGGTCGGAAATTTGGTTCAGGTGCTCATCCTGTTTGTTTTCGATTGGCGATGAGAATTTGTAATTCGAGTGATTGAGGTGACTAGGGGGATGAATAGCGACTTACTGGTGGTTGCAGAATTGGTTAGTGGTGACCGGAATGAGTGAGCATGTGCACAGAAGGTTCCTTTGTGTCTGGGTTAATGTCTCGTTTAGGAAGACGTAGATAGCTCGTGTAAGTCTCGAGCACATGGGTTGTTTTCTAGAAGCAGGGGATGGGTATTTGTTGTTCATGAGTGTTTTGTATTTTACTCGGGAACTTACTCGAGTTTTTATTGTGATTTACTCAAAGTTAACCTGGGTCTTAATGGATTGAGTTCAGGAGTTTTAAATAAAGGTACGAACTGTTTTGAAAGGTTTTTTTTTTAGTTTTTAAAATGTTTTCAAAAGGAATATTTACTAAGTTTTCTTAATGGTGTATTGTAAATAAATATGATCTCAAAGCAAAGTAAATCCAGTTCATATAAAAAAAAATTGTTAAGACAATGATTTAAATTCGTTTAAAAAGCGATTATAAATGTGTAATTTAATTGCCCATGATCTATAATAAGTTAATAATGTAATTAAGAATTTATTTAGATAAAGAATTTATTTAAAATTAATTAGAGTAGTTAATTAGTATAATTAATTCATTTATTTAGATAAAGAATTTATCTAAAATTAATTAGAGTAGTTAATTAATATAATTAATTTAAGAATTAATTAAATAAGGAGATTAATTTAATGTTAATTAATGTGAATGGTTGAGGCTAATTTGTCTATGTGGTAATAAAAAGGTCAAGGTTAATTTATTGAGGATATTTAACAAATAGGATAATTACTTAATGGAAATGATTAAAGGTATATTTTGTAAGAGGAGTAATTAAAGATTAATTACTTAGTGTAATTAATTAAAGGATTGATTAATTAAAGAAATTAATTAAGGGTTAGTTTATTAATGAGTATGATTAATTGAGGGATAATTAATCAATATAAGTGGTTATAAATTGAATAATTACTTAAGGATCATTATGATAAATGTGATGGGTAAAGGTTAATAGTTTGTGAAGTAATTAAGGATTAATTACTTAGTGTAATTAATTAAAGATTTAATTATTTTTTAAGAGATATTTATGGTAAATAATTAAGGATAGTTAATTACTGAATGTGATTAATCAAGGTTGATTAATGATGTGATTAATTAAAGATTTGAACAATAATTAATTAAATAAGTAATTAAAGAATCATTAATTAATTTAATTAATGAAAGTAATTAAAAAGTTAAACTATAATGGTTAAGGATAATTAAGTTGTGTAATTAATTAAAGGCTAATTACTCAATGTAATTAGAGAATAATTAATCAAGAATGATTAATTAAAATGGAAAACTAGAGGATGATTAATCAATTGATTTGTAATTAATTAATGTTGAGTAAGAAGGATTTAAAGATGATGGAGTAATTAATTTAATCTATTTAAATTAATTAGAATAGTATGGCTAATTTATCTTGCTTATGAATGATTGAATAATATTTTAATGCCTTGGATTATTTGTTATCCAGAATATGTGATTGTGATGCTTTGTGAAATGAAATGTTTTTTTGGTAATATGATATGTTGGGTTGAACAGAGAGAATATGGTTATCTATGATGAATTTCTGTGTAAAAGTGACATCCAGTATTTAAATTTAATCACTTGAATAACTTGGGTTAAGATGACATTGGATTCGAAGAGACCGGAGTCGGGTATTATTTAATACCCGAAACCACTTCGATTCTTTATAAATTGATATGTGACATCAATAGGCTGGTATGGAATGATTTAAGTGAATTGGACCATTTAATCTAAGTTTTGGTACTTAGAAATTGATGTGTGAAATAAGTGATGTCTAGAACAAATTGTGAATTTGTAAATTGATATGAGTTACCCCGGGCTTTATGTAAGTTTTATACTGTTGTATTCCATGTTCGATAGGTTTGCTTGCGCTGGTTTCCAGCTTGATCTGGGTGTTACTTTGATGTAATGCTCGGGTCGGGTATTACAGATTTTCAAGTAAGGACGTTCTGGAGCTCAGGAGACGGGCTGGATGGCAGGAATGTTTTGGAATGTATTCCACTGTGATATTATAGTTTATCTAGGACATGTTGTTTTTAACTGTCCTATGATTTTGAAATGATGTAACTCTGATGTATTAAAATGTAATGACTGATGCAGTTTTCTTTGTGTAAAGAATATTATTTGTTATTATATTTTATCCGCTGCGAATATGAGATGTTGGTGTTTCTGTTTCTTCTTTTTCTTCTATCTCTTTCTTCTTTTTCCTAACTATCTGGAATTTTCGGGATCAAAAATTCCAGGTCGTTACAGTATACATATTAAAATATTACCTATAAAAACTATATTTAGAGATAATTCATCATATAAATATATCTAATGTAAATTAATTACTAAATATATGACGATATACTTTAGCATGCATGATAATACAAAAATTTAGATTTAAAATTGTTTTGGTTGGACAAATTTTTTTTCTTCTTCTAATTATTGATTTCCATATAGAAATTAACAAGATTTTTTTATTTTCTAAAACAGTATAAATGGGTATATACTTTATAAATTAATTTTTGTATATCTGTTTTATAATCTTATATTTATACTTATCTATATCTAAAACATACGATGTTTACATTAAATATATGTAAATACATACATATATATATATTATATTCGATTTAACTTTTTTTAAATTCCATGAACTTTAAATTATACTTATACATTAATAAAATGGTGTGTTTGGCATAGATCCCTGGTAAGGTTTGAAAATATACAAAACATCCCTCTGTTTTTTTAATAAGTTTCTCGTCCCTGATTTCAAATTCACGCGCACACAAAGACCCAAATACCCTTTACGTTTTTAACATTTCAAACGCGCATAACTTCTTGTAGAAACATTAGATCAACATACCATTTTCACCAAAAAATCAAAAAATTTATCATCTTCAAAATGAGATCCATTGTTGATACAAAAAAAATCATATTTGCAATAAAGGTGCAATTATTCTATATATTTGTAGACAATTCCGCAAATTTTGAACATCTCGATTTTTCTTCAAATCGACAAGTATTACATATAATTGCAGACAAGTATGGCAAGTATTGCATATAATTTCCATTTTATACATATGCACAATGCCACTCATTGAAAATATAATAAACTTATTGATTTAATGGTGAAAACGGTTTGTTAATCTATCGTTTCTATAAGAAGTTATTGCGTTTTAAAGATTGGTCATCAATGGGGTGCGAATTTTAATTATAGATGTGAGAATAACATCCATATATGAAAAAATCAACATTGCAACGATAGAGAAGAGGGGTATCGTAGGGAAGAAAATTGTAATATTTGAAAAATAGGGACGTAATATTTTTTGCATTAAGTTTGATTTGGGGATGTGTCCCTTATTTTCACTTAATAAAATGATAAACACATACTTTATATTATTATGTTTGAATTTAAAAACTAGTTTATTATATAATCATTCTATTATATCATTATACAAAAAAACCTTTTTCATCAAACTATAGACATGAGCTTTACAAGTATAAATATATAAAACAAATATTATTATACACATATATACATTATCATCAAATGACAACAGCACCAACATATATAGATTCGTGATAATTTCTATCTAACTAGCATATTATTTGATAATTAAATAAGCATTTGTATATGCTAATAAACAGGAGATGTACCTTTCACCAAAGCCTAGAATTCACACCTTGAAACGATGAACTAAACTCCTTGAATCTAATTCTAAGTCCAAAAATTGTTAGGTCCCGAATGGGTTTACCACCGACGATTGTATTTGTTTTGATTTCATGTTTAATACACTTGAAAATTTAAAAGGAAAAGGAGGATGATTTCATCCAATAAGAGAATGGTATAGGGTCCCAAAAGGTAGTAGAAAAGTGTGGGCTAGGGAAAATTAATTAAGGAGATCCTAAGGAGTAAAATAAGGATCTAGATCCTTAATTTTCTCACACTACTTCTCCTCTCTTTTAATTAAAATTCCAACTCACCTTATCCATCAATATAGCTGGCCCATCCATGCTTCTATCATGGCCGAAATTAGCAAGTCATATATGGGCCTCAAATCCATTTCAAGCCCAAATAATATTTGCTGTATTTAAATCCAATTTAAATGCGTATTTATATCGTCTATCGATGGGTATATTTATAGCCATTATAAACACGCTGTTTAATATTGTTCAACCTAAATGGAATAAAATTTTATAATTAGTATTCTTGATTAATTTATAAAAATTACAAAATTAAATCGAGTGGTAAAAAGAGTATTCAACGTTTCGCTTGTATGACCCTTAGGTATAAATTTGGTCAGTGATTAATATCAAACAATTCAAATATTAACATTCACACTTCACTTAGCAGGTAGTGTAACATGATGGACAAATTTATTGCTCACTTGACATCAGTAAAATCAATTTTACTTTTTCAAATGTTTCCCTATTGTGACAATTATTTACATCAATTATCTTCATCTGTGACAATCCGGAATTTTTAACAATTTAAATAGGAATAATTGATTGATTTTAAATATTTAAAAGTTAATTTTAAACTTGAGTTCAAATATTATTATTATTTAGCAATTAAGTTATTGGATTTAATAATCTGAAATTGGGTGAATTATTGAATCTTCAGTTTTAAGCCTGTTAAAAATAATTTGAAGGCTTGTAAAATTTATAATGATGTTACTGAAGATAATAGAATGGTTGGAATTTAATTTAAAGATGATATGTTCGGTTTTGAAAATATATCGTTTAAATTGAATTTAAAAATAGCCTTTCGAGGCACAGTCTCGGAATTTGACGAAACCAGTTCCATTGGATCCGTAATAGTTAGTTATTATCGAATTTCAATTTTCATAGCAATCGGAGTTGTCCTTTGACCCTGATAGCTCAAAACGCTTAGAAACTATTTTAATCGATTTAATTTAAAATTGATCGTTTTCTTCTGTAACTCGCGCATATGATTGAATTAGCTTCCGAAACACGTTCCATTGTGTTCGGAATGCGGGTAAAACCTTATAAACACCTAGCGGCACTCCTTAACAGGAGTTCAAAATTTTAAATGGCAATTAACGAGACGTTTTTGAAGTTTTATAATATAATAAAATTGGAAGCCAACTAGTCAAAGATATTTTTATTAATAAACAAGCGTACTCAAGAAGCCATTCCCAAGTTATAATACGTCTTCGTCTCCCTCAAGTTTCCAGACTGAAATCAAACGAAAAAAACAAACACAGCCCCTTCGTTTTCCTCTTCCTTCGAATGAAATCCCCCTTTAGCCTTCAAATCGATTACCGTCTAAAATAAAATAACGGTAGGCGCGAAATCGCGCAAGGGAGAAGGCAATGCGGAGGGTCGCGACGGCTTGAGGGTCGAGCTCGAGCGCGGCGACGCGAAGAGGACTGTGGAAGATGCCATTTGTCTTGAAAGGGGGTATCGCGAACGAGATTAGGAGGCAGAGTCGTGCTTAGAGGCTCGAGCGTACGCAAGCGTGGACTGTGGAGGTCGCGACATGGGAGGCTCACGCGACTCACGTGCGCTTCGGTGGAGGTCATGGCATTCGCGACCTTGCGTGAGGTGTGGCGACCGCGTGGATTTAGGGTAGGAGCAAGGGTTTCGATTTCTAGGGATCGGTGGTGTGTTCGAAAGCAAGCAGCGAGGTATAACTAGCCTTATTTTCACTTTATTTAATTAAATAAAGTATGTATATACAGCTACACATACAGTTTTAAAATAAATGAATGAATAATGTATAGTAGTAAGTTTTGTAAATAGTTGATTTATATATATACAGAAATTATTTACAGTAAATGAAATCTTAAATGGTTAAGCAGTTTTGAATTTTAAGTTGTTTTTAGTTTAATTTAAATATATATAAGGAGTCACAATATATATGCATACTTTCACTTAGTAGCTTCACTTTAAATTATTTTTTTATGGATATAGACTTATTTAACAAACCTATTCAATTATTTTAGTAGCTAAATTTTTTTATTAAAGAGAAATTAGTTTAAAATAAGATTTTTAGTTTAAAATAATTCTAAGGTTAGTAGAATTTATAAATGGGAATTTAATCGTTCGATTTTTAAAATATTAGTAAATCATATAACTGTTTATACAAGGTTTAAATTTGAAGGAAACAAATCAAGATCAAATTTGGATTGCAAAATCAAAGGTGAGTTAATCTCACTCTTTTGGATTTTTATTTAAATTTAAATAATTGGTTGAATGATTGGATTGTTTAGATGTGCTTATTATATATAGTAGTATATAGTATATATTGAAATGATTGATATTCTGTGATGGATATTATTGGTAATTGGAATATTGAATGCTGTGGATTGCTTGAATATTTCGGTACCCTGAGTTATCGCAATATATTAAATTGGATTTTTGAAAGGAATATAATGGTGAATTTTGAAAGTGAAATAATTTTAGAAATAAAAATAAGAATGAATTGGAAAGAAATGAAAGTGATATTTAAAAACCAAAGTCAAATTGTAAGCAGAAATTTAAACAAGTTTTAAATCAGAGTTAAATCTGGAATTCAAGAGTGAATCTGGGTTTTCAAACAAATAAGTTTTTAAAATTTAATTTATTCTAACAATTTGAATGTTAAAGTGCATTTTTAAATTGATTTGAATTTAAAATGAATTTGGTTTAAATTCCTTTGAACTTCTATTTTAAAACGAGTAATTAAATTATTTAATGAAGTAAATAAAGATAGTTAATTACAGGTTGAGATTAATCGAGAATGATTAATATTGTGGTTTATTTATGTAATTAAATTAGATTAGCATAAATTAAAATACAATTAGAAATCATTAATTTATATAATTAATGATGTAATTAAAGATTGATTAATTAAGATTAATTATTCAATAATAAGTGACATATGAGAAGTTAATTAATATAAGTGAATAAGGATTAATGTAATTAATATAGTTAATTAATTTATGAAGTAATTAAGATTACTTATTGATTTTACTTAAGAATAATTAACATTGTGAAATGAACTAAAGTTGATTACTTGAATGTAATTGAAGGATAATTAACCCAGGGTGATTAATTAAGATGAATAATGAAGAGATGATTGATGAATTGATTTGAAATCAATTAATGTTAAATGAAGAAAACTAAGTCGTTGAGGTTAGTAATTCAATCAGGATTAATTAAATTAAATTTGTATGTGATTAAGCTTTGCTTATGGATGATTAAATGATATTAGATGCTTTGAATGAGTTGATATCTCTGATATGAAATGTTGTATGTTTCATTGGGATAACTTGGATTAGGATGACATGAGACTCGAAGAGACCGGGGTCGGGTATTAGGAAGTACCCGAAACCACTTCGAATGTTTATAGATTGATATGTAAAATCTATTGGCTGGAATGAAATGATTTAAGTGAATTGGACTATTAAATCTAAATTCGGTAATTAGAAATTGATGTGTGAAATAAGTGATGTTTATAACAAAATTGCGACTTTGTAAATTGATTCGAGTTACCCCGGGTTCTATATAAGTTGTATGCTTTGTAATTCCATGTTGGATGAGTTACTCACGCTGGTTTCCAGAATAACCCTGGTGTTACTTTGGTGTAATGCTCGGGTCAGATCGAGTATTACAGATTTTCAGAGAAGAACGTTCTGGAGCTCAGGAGTCGAGCTGGATGGCAGGAACGTGTAGAGTATTTCCGCTGTATTATATTATTGTATATTTGAGGCATGGTAATTGTGTATATCCAGTGTCTGTATAAATGTGAAACTCTGATGTATTATAAATGAAATTGATAGATAAAGAAAGCTTTTGTAAACTGTATTTATTTGTTATTATATTTTATCCGCTGTGAATGTGAGATGTTGATGTTTCTGATCTTCTTCTATCTCTTTCTTCTTTTTCCTAACTATCTGGGATTTTCGGGATCGAAAATTTTGGGTCGTTACAGTTGGTATCAGAGGTGAAAGGTTAAGCGAGAACCTTGGCTCTCATGGGGATTACTCCTTAAATAGAGTCCGTAGTACTCTAGGATGAGTTGAGTATATAATATATAAGAGCGTACTTGTTATTTTCTTATATAAAGATTTTAAATGATTTTATATAAAATAAATTTTGATACATAAAGCAATATTTTCTTCTAATAAATATTAAGGAGATTGGTTGTCAAATTATTGGAATTAAATTAAGAAGTAATATAAAATACAACCAAACTGAAATCTTGAACTGGAACTAAATAAGTGGTAATAGAAATACAACTAAATTAAAATTAAATTGATTGAAAATGAAATTCTAGAATTTGAGCTTAGAAATTAAATTGTTTAAAAACTTTAAATAAAGGTTAATTTGGTTTAAAGAGTTAACCCAACCTTTGAGAATTCAATTCAAATTTATATAATTCGAGATGGTTTAAAATTGAGATTGAAACTGAATTAGTTCAAATTGAATCTGATTTGAATTAATTGGATTTGTGATTGAAGATGTATAGGTTAAAAAAAATTAAATGGAAAATTGAATTGATGAGAATGGAGATTTGGAATTGAACAGTTTGACTCTAGACTATTTTTAAAATAAATTATTTTCGTACAAATCTATTTTTCCAAGTTATTTACTATATATACAACCTTTCTTATTAAACCCAAAACTATCTTATACTTATTTTATAACTACTTTTGGAGTTATTTAACTATTTTACATTTATTTTGCAAACTAATAATTATTTTTCAACCACTTGTCTATTTTTAAAATTTTCAAGCTATTTGCTAAATATAAACTGGTCGAAGTTCAAATTGTTATTGATTAAATACCCAATTGAGATAAGAATTGAAGTGATAATCCAAATGGGGATTAAGGCAATTGTAAATAAGTGAATGAAAATTAAAGTGAATGTGAATAGAAAGGAAATTGATTTAGTTAATAATCAATGAAGATAATTACGTAGGATGTATGTATATTATTCTATTCGCATAGTGATTTGATCCAGATTCGAGCATAAAATTTCGAGATAGTTATATTGATCCAAGTTGGGATTTTTCACTCGATTTTCATCGGCGAACCTGGATATGGATTGTTGATTGGTTCTGGATATTCTCTATCATAGTTATAGCTATGCAAGGAGAATAACGGTTTTTGATCAAGAAACCAGATCCGAGTCCGCACTAGAAAGTCAGGTGGATGATACTAGTTCGGAAGTGAAATTATGTGATCGAGTGAGCGATCAGATTGGTATAACGTACGGATGATAACTGTACATCATACAGTTTTGAATGAAATTGATATTGGAAAGAGTAATCAAATTTGAATATTTGATTTTGAATAAACAAAGTTATATATATCTTTATTATATAAGATAAAACTCCACTTTTTGAATCTATAGCCAGAAGAAAAATGGATTTTGAAGGTGTTTGAAGTATAAAAGGAGTTTTATACAAGTTTGAAATGATCCAAAGTTTTAAAATATATATATATATATAAAGGATCTTACGAGGATTTTGGAGAAAGGTTTTGGGAACCTTTGGATTTGGAAAGGCTTTTGATTTTTGGGTAAAATCAATATTGAAATTTGGAAAGCCTAGTTTGAGAATTATCGATTTTGGAATAATCGATTTTGTGTAAAGGAGCTTTGTATGAGATCATACTATGTGTATGATTTGAAAGATGCTATATGTGTATAGTATAAAGTGTTTTGATGATGGCACAGGGGAAAAAGGCGCTCGCTTGAAATGAACTTCTCAGAAGTGCCACCGGGTGGTGCTGCCTTGAGCCCCAAGGGGGGTTCTAAAGTTGAGAAAACTAGTTCCTGAGGATTATGAGTAGTGTGTATTAGCGAAAGTCGTGTGTGCCGCTGAGAGTCAACGGTCTACGTTTGATTTTATATCGGTAGATTCCGACCTATGGTAACATAGCAAAAGTCGTGTGTGCGGCTGAGAGCCAACGGTCTACGTTTGATTTTACATCGGTGGACTGCAACATATATAAGAGTGGAGAAGTTTCATTTTGACATTGAAAATCGAGGGGCGCCGATGCCTACAGGTACATGGACTTTTGCTGCGATGGCAACGTAACCCTGGAATGTAACTGTGATCTGTTGTGGGTTCCATGGCGTAATCGAGGGGCGCGGAGTGCCCACAGTTACATGGACTTTTGCTGCGATGGCAACGTAACCCAGGATGTAATTGCGACCATGGATGGGTGTGATGATTTCCAGATCATTCTCACCAAAGATATTTCCTCTATTTTCAAAAAATGTTTTCTATATTTTCAATAAAATTATTTTCCCAAGTTTCACTAGATGTTGAAACGGGCTTACCAAATACCTATAGATTTTCAGTCCTACGCCTGATCAACCTATGCCTGAATTTCTGTGAGAACAATGATGGACTGGTTGAGACATCGAGTTATAAGAATTATTTTTATAAAGAGCTATTTTAATAGTATGATGCGAATTTAAAAGCATTTCTAAAGTTTTAAGATAAAAGTGTTGGAATTTTGGAAAAACTGAAAGAAATCCAAACTGGAAGTATGTAAAAAAAATTTGAATTCAGGAAAATTTAATGAAGTGATTTTTTGTAATAAAAATCAAATATTGAATTAAAGGGAAAGTAAGCCAATTAGCTAAATAAATTATTTTATAGAGTATATTAATAAAATTTTAACCCGGTTAAATAAAATGGATTGTAAGTTGATAATGGGGTTTGGAAATGAACTCGAATTATAAATAGAATTTGACTTGGATTTGATAATGAATTAAAATAAGTAGAGATGTTGCAAAAATAAAATTCAAGTGAGTTATAAATAAATTTAACGCAATTTGCTAGTAAATTAGATATAGTGGAAGTGTTGTCGAATGAAATGAAAATGAATTATAATAGAAATGGTTTGAGTTGCAAACAAAACCCAGGTAAATAGAAATAAATTGAGAATGACTTTGTATTAATAAAATAAATTTGAAATTGAATTAAGTAGGTGAATTAAAAATCAAAAATGGGGTGAATAAATGGGTTAATTGAATGAAATAATAAATGGATGAAGTCTGATTGAATAAAAATTAAATCAAAGTTTCAATTGGAATTGGGTTATCAGAATGAACTTAAGTTGTGAGGCATACCAATTTGAAGTAAAATTACTTAAGTCAATAAAAGCTTGGTTTTGAGAAGAATGGAAGACCATTAAGTACATTTGGGTTAAATTTATTTGAAAAATGGATATTAATATGACCATCGAATGTTGTCAAGCTCAATGAAATAGTTTTAAAATGAAACCAATGCAGAGATGAAATGGAATGCAAATATATGGTTGGTGAATAAATTAGAAATGAAATGGAATTAAATACAGAATGAGTTGAAATTAATTTAAAGTAGTTATAAACTAAAATGGATAGAAAATATCGTCGAATTTACATAAAAATAGTTGTCGTTTGACGTAAAACAAAAGTGATTAAAACTCTATAAGTGGGTAGAGATTAAATAAATTGATCTTAGGATCAATTGAATTGAATATGAGCTTGATTGGATTAAAATATATTGAATGTAAGAAATTGAGTTGTAAACCATTAAAATTGAATGAAATGGCATATGAATTGGTTGGAAGCAATTGGATTAGCTTTAAATCATATAATCGCTTATGGGAAGCGTTTGGTGCTTGTTATTTATGAAAAGCATGTGTTTAGCTATTGAAAGTAAGTGAAATGCTAATAAATTTTCTATATATGGCACTTACATATTTAAATTGAGTAAGTACAGGTACCTGAAGGTCGTTTGGCTGGCTTTGGTTGCACTAATTTCTAAAATAAATAAGCAGCTTGCTTAAAAATGCTAAATAAAGGTACGCCTACGCAATAAAAATAGGAAATATGAACTGTTTTTATTTTTCTGACCGGGTGGGTCGATGTATATATATTTATATCCCTTGTCAAATTGCAAAAGCTCCTCCGTATAAAAGAGACTCTGAAAATTTTTGAAAATTTTTGGGAACAATTTTGGTTAGCGACAAACGATTTCAAATTGGAAATTGAAATTAATTAATGGATGAAACTAATTTAGAATAATGATATGAATCAGTTATAAATGGAAGATAAAATTAAATATTCAGAATTGAAGATAAATTAAATTCATATGGAAATGGGAAAAACTAATTTGAATAGAAGTAGATATGAAAACATTTGTAAGGAAATGTATGAAATGATTTTAAAAGGCTATGATGGGATATTATTGCTAGGTAAGTTATGCAGGTATTATAAAGGGAAAGGGAAATTGGTTTTGATTTCAGAAGATAAATTTGAATTGCCCGACTAAAAGGTATGTATTTAAGTTTCTGTATGAAATTGGATTAGGTTTTTGATCTCGCCACTTGGCTTTTTGTTTTCTTTTGAAATTTGGGAGCCAGTAGAGGCATTTTGTAGTTGTACCGAGCTAGCCGCGCAAAGGAGACGCTGGCGAAATTTTTCGAAAATTTAGAGAGTCAGAATTTTTTTTTTGAGGAAGTTGTGATAATTTAAGTTTGAATTTTAAATTTAGATTTGAATAAATGAAGTAAATAATGTTATTGGAAACTATGGAAGGTTTTGGTAAGTTGGTTGAAGTTATAGTGGGTCTTTAATAAAAAATATGTTATGGCAAGTTGATATAAATGTTGGTTTGGGGGAAGAGTAAACGGGTATTGGATCATTCTTCCTAACTAGTAATTTCGAGGACGAAATTCTTTTAAGGGGGAGGAATGTGACGATCCAGAATTTTTAACAATTTAAATTAGAATAATTAATTGATTTTAAATATATAAAAGTTAATTTTAAACTTGAATTCAAATAAGTTATTGGATTTAATAATTGGGTGAATTATTGAATATTCAGTTTTAAGCCTGTTAAAAATAATTTGAAGGATTGTAAAATTTATAATGATGTTACTGAAGATAATAGAATGGTTGGAATTTAATTTAAAGGTGATAAGTTCAGTTTTGAAAATATATCGTTTAAATTGAATTTAAAAATAGCCTTCCGAGGCACAGTCTCGAAATTTGACAAAACTAGTTCCATTGGATCCGTAATAGTTAGTTATTATTGGATTTCAATTTTCATAACAATCGGAGTTGTCGTTTAACCCTGACAGCTCAAAACGCTTAGAAACTATTTTAATCGATTGAATTTAAAATTGATCGTTTTCTTCTGTAACTCGTGCATATGATTGAATTAGCTTCCGAAACACGTTCCATTGTGTTCGGAATGCGGGTAAAACCTTATAAACGCCTAGCTGCACTCCTTAAGAGGAGTTCAAAATTTTAAATAGCAATTAACGAGACGTTTTGGAAGTTTTATAATATAATAAAATTGGAAGTCAACTAGTCAAAGATATTTCTATAAATAAACAAGCATACTCAAGAAGCATTCCCAAGTTATAATACGTCTTCATCTCCCTCAAGTTTCCAGACCAAAAAAAAAAACACGACCCCTTCCTTTTCCTCTTCCTTCGAACGAAATCCCCATTTAGCCTTCAAATCGATTACTGTCTAAAATAAAACTATGGCAGACACGAAATCGTGCAAGGGAGAAGGCAACGCGGAGGGGAGCGATGGCTTGAGGGTCGAGCTCGAGCGCGGCGATGCGAAGAGGACTGTGGAAGACGCCGCTTGTCTTGAAAGGGGGGTATCGCGAACGAGATTAGGAGGCAGAGTCGTACTTAGGGGCTCGAGCGTGCGCAAGCGTGGACTGTGGAGGTCGCGACATGGGAGGCTCAAGCGACTCGCGCGTGCTTCGGTGGAGGTCATGGCATTCGTGAGCTTGCGTGAGGCATGGCGACCGCTTGGATCTAGGGCAGGAGCGAGGGTTTCGATTTCTAGGGACCGGTGGTGTGTTCGAAAGCAAGCAACGAGGTATAATGTGACGCCCCACCTCTATACCCACGCTAGCCAAGGACACTACAGGGTAATGCCGTCAACTAACACGGAGAATAAGGCTGGTTAGGAGCGACCATCTATAGCCTTGCTCTAACTATCTATTGAATACATCGACAATAGACATACCAAGCAGGTCGACATGCCCAATGAATACTTAAAAACAAAACCATAGGTGGTTGGATCTATCAGAACAGAATATAACAACTCAAATGTAATATAGATCACAGAACAGTGAATCATCATATACATATATATACAGATACATAACAGAGTATACAAACTAATACATGTCAAGTGGTATAGCAAACCACAATATATAGACGAGTCAAAAGAATACATATCAGAGTTACTACAAAATAGGACTACACAAAAGCTATAACGAAAAGGAACAAGCTGAATAGTCCATGCGGAAGCAAAATAGGCTAAGTACAAAAGCACCTAACCTGAAACAACTCGGTCTGACCCGAGTATGAAATACACAGGTCAGTCTAGCTAAAAAAATCAGTTAGATAAACTGAACAACAATAAACCTGCAAGGTTACAAAGCATAAGAGATATCTCTAAAAGAGATAACACAATCATCTAACGAAAGATGAATCATATAGAACAAGCCTCATATCATCGGCAACATATAGAAACAAAGGATAAGAATATCCCAAAGTAAGCCAAAAGGCAATAACAAATACCAATGAGGTATACAAGTTCCACAAGGTAAACGCTACGCATCATGCGGCTCATAATGACCAACATCGAAGGGCGATACCTAGGGAATATACATATGAATGAAACATCAGAAAATTTGCCTGAGCTCAGTACTGTACAAACAAGGATCCATGAGCCCGAAGACTCCAAACCCAATATCACCCATGCGGCTCATAACGACCAACATCGGAAGCGATACTAAAGGGCAACCCAATATCACCCATGCGGCTCATAACGACCAACATCGGAAGCGATACTAAAGGGCAACAAACCCGAAGGCACAAATCCGAAGGCACATACCCGAAGGCAACAAACCATAGTGGTGAAGGTCGAAGACCCAGTACTGGACACCACTAACTGGCGGAATGTATCATAACTCTCAAAAAGGAATCTGAAAAGTGGTAACGTGAGTCCCATAACCACTCGTTCGCACTAAGCGGTTTACTATCGGTTAGTTAATTTCACACTCAAAGCAGTACAAAGTACACCTCATATCATCGGTAAACCAAACCAAAGGTCAAAACGATCAATTGAATAGGTCGGGGATTAATCGGAAAGATAAACGCATAGATTCATGGTCCGTGTTTTGCCCAACCATTTAATCACCCTTCCACTTCGCTCGAAGTGCGAAATTGTGATTGTGTTTAAATAGAATTTATAAATTGGAGAAACGAGCTTTTAATATGATTAGAAAGATTATTTTATAAAAACCCGTGGATGAAGTCAAAAATAAGTTATCAAAGTCAAAGAGGCAATAACAACCACCAAGAACCAACATGAATCGATAAAATCCGGAAAACTAATCAAAACGAGCATAAATAGGAAAAACAGGAAAACAGGAGCAGGTTAGTCAACTGAAATCCCTGTTCAGTCGACTGAAAATTGTCCAGAAAAATTTCGGGCTTCAGCTCAGTCGACTGAACAGAGGATCCAGTCGACTGAACCCAATTTCCTGCATTTCCTACTTATTACCAATGAAGTGCAAACTCTCCCAACTTTCAATCGGACGAGCACGGACGCTAGGGATTTACGCCAACCGGCTGCCTGGCCCTATAAGCACTTCGATTCATCACCAAAAACATGATCAAAACATCAAAGTTAGGATTTCAAAGAATTGAACCCAAACACTAAAAATTCGGATGTTCACCAATTCAATCCAAACTAAAAGCAAGTGCATATGAACAAGTGCTAGGAATTCATACCCAACATCAATGAAATCAAGAGAAGTAGATGTGAGTTCAAAACTCACCTCTAACCCAAAAACAAGAAGATGGAGATCAATAACAAGGAGAAGACCAACCAAACACTACTTCAACTCAACAAGCTTCAATCTAAGAATAAAACACATATTTCCCAATTTAGGTTTAGGAAATTTTCTGAAATTGAAGAGGAGAAGAGTTGGAGAAGATGAAGAAGAGCTTACCAATGGATTCTCTTTGATTTTGGAGCAAGAATCAAGTTTACAAGAAGAAACTAGGGCTTGCAAATTTCTATTTCCTCTTTCCTTCCACCATTTTCAGTTCTAGCTTAAGAAATGAAATGAAATGAGGATGAATGAAGAGAAGGGGTTGGGTTAGGGTATTAGTTAACTAGTGGGGTGAACCCAAACCCAAAACCCAATAGAAAAAGGGTCAAAATTTCACAAACTCCAAACATATCAAAGATTATACTCAAAAAGATCGCAAACGCCATTTTGGAACCAATAGAGGTAGTTTCGAGTTCCAATTCGGCCATTTGCAGAAAGTAGCTTTTCGGACCCAAAAATCCGACTAACGACGTTATATTTAGATTAAACATTTAAATATCAAATGTTAAATATGCGGGTTGTTACAGATCTCCCCTCCTTACAAAATTGCGTCCCCGCAATTCCTAGAGATGATATTTGTAACAACTACATACATACAATCAATCAAAAGAAAAGGAAATAAGCTCGAGATGAAAAGTCATACTCACCGTTTCAAAGCGAAGAAAGAAAACCCGGATAAGATCGTTCGACAAACTCTCTGGTTTCCCAAGTACAGTCATTGTGATTAGTGGACCATTGAACTTTAACGAGCGGCACGTCCTTATTCCGAAGGTGTCGCACCTCCGTGTCAAGCAGGCGAATAGGTTGCTGTACAATAGATAAGTCCTGTGAGACCTCAAGCTCTTGCAAATCAGGAGAAGCAATAACAGAATCCGACTCCCGAAGACACTTCCGAAGTTGCGAGACGTGAAACACGTCATGAATGCCAGATAAATGAGCTGGAAGTGAAACTCTATAAGCCACACGGCCAATACGTTCAGTAATAGAAAATGGTCCTATAAAGCGAGGAGCCAATTTCCCAGTCGTACTGAAACGCATAACCCCTTTCAAAGGAGAAACACGAATAAAAACAAGATCACCAATTGAGAATTCGAGAGGCTTCCTACGGTTTTCTGCGTAGGATTTCTGGCGACTTTGTGCCTCTTTCATTCTCAACCGGATAAGATCAATCTTCTCGGAAGAATCACGAAGAAAATCTGGACCAAGAATAAGCTTCTCTCCAGATTCCAACCAACAAGAAGGTGATCGACATGGCCTTCCATATAAGGCTTCAAAAGGAGCCATACCGATACTAGACTGAAAACTATTGTTGTAGGAGAACTCTACAAGAGGTAGGTGATCCTCCCAACTACCACCGAAATCAAAAATACAAATACGGAGAAGATTTTCCAAGATACGATTCACCCGTTCAGTCTGTCCGTCAGACTGTGGATGATAAGCTGTAGAAAAATTAAGCTTCGTTCCCAAAGCTTGCTGAAGACTCTTCCAAAAATGACTCGTGAATAAAGGATCACGATCACTCACAATAGAACTAGGAACACCGTGAAGTCTCACGATTTCCTTGACATATAACTTAGCCAAATGCAAAGTAGTCCTATTAGACTTAATAGGGACAAAATGAGCAGACTTAGTGAGGCGATCAACAATAACCCAAATACTAGAATGACCTGATCTCGAACGAGGTAGGCCGTCAATGAAATCCATAGAAATCTGATCCCATTTCCACAATGGAATCTCAAGAGGCCGAAGAAGACCCGAAGGACGCTGATGCTCGGCCTTAAAACGCTGACAAGTTATGCAATTGCTCACATAACTTGCCACATCGCGTTTCATGCCTTCCCAATAATAAAGACGATGCATATCGGCATACATCTTTCTACTACCGGGATGAATGGTATACTTAGAACGGTGACAGTCATCAAGAATGTCATGCCTAAGTGCAAGATCAGAAGGCACAAAAAGACGGTTCTTCTTACGAAGACACCCATGAGAATCAATACTAAAGTCTTGCAACGCCTCATCACAAGATCCAGACTCACTAAGCTGAATAAAATGCAACAAATCAGGATCACGCCGCTGAGCATCGGCAATATGATCCAACAAAATAGGTCGAGCTCCCAAACTAAATAATAGAATAGGAGAATCAGAAGATGAACCTCGATCCCGAATTTCACAAAAAGATAGAGTCTCAAGAATATTCCATTCGGCAAGCATCATAGAAATAACAGCCGAATGTTTGCGACTAAGCACATCTGCAACACGATTACCCTTACCAGGGGTATGCTGGATATCAAAGTCATAGGAAGCAAGAAACTCGAGCCAACGTTGTTGTCTCATATTGAGTTCCTTCTGAGTGAACAAATACTTCAAAGATTTATGATCGGTATAGAGAATGTAGCTCTCGCCCAATAAATAGTGTCGCTAAATCTTCAAGGCAAAGACAATGGCGGCTAACTCAAGATCATGAGTGGCATAGCGGACTTCATTCGGACGCAGTTGCCTAGAAGCATAAGCAACTACACGATCCTTCTACATAAGAAAAGTACCGAGACCACTACCACAAGCATCGGTGTAGACAACAAGATCATGATTCCCCTCGGAAACCACAAGAATAGGAGCATTAGTGAGAAGTTCCTTTAATGACAGAAAGGAAGCTTCACACTTGTCGGACCAAATAAAACGAATGCCTTTCCGAGTAAGGCAAGTAAGAGGAAGCACAACACGGGAAAAATCCTTAATGAACCGACAGTAATAACCCGTCAATCCAAGGAAACTACGAATCTCATGTACATTCTCAAGCCTCTTCCAATTCTGGATGGCTTCGATCTTTGAGGGATCGATAGAAATGCCATCGGAAGATACAACATGGCCTAAGAACTTAACCCTATTCTCCCAAAAATGGCACTTGGAGAATTTGGCTCTAAGCTGATGATGACGGAAGGTACTCAAGACAATTCTCAAGTGATTAGCATGCTCAGCTTCAGACTTAGAATAAATAAGGATATCATCAATGAACACAAGGACGAACTTATCGAGATATTCCCGGAATATTCGATTCATGAGATTAACAAAGAAAGCAGGAGCGTTCGTCAAACCGAACGGCATAACGAGCCACTCAAAAGAACCATAACGAGTGCGAAAAGCTGTAAGAGGAATGCTATCTTCCGCGACTCGTAATTGATGAAAACCTGTGGCAAGGTCGAGTTGAGAAAAGACCTTAGCACCACTCAATAGATCGAACATATCATCGATCCTAGGCAATGGATACCTATTTCTGATGGTTAACTCGTTAAGCTTGCGATAGTCAATGCAAAGCCTAAGAGTTCCATCGGACTTCTTCACGAAGACGACCGCGGATCCTCACAGAGAAAAACTGGACTGAATCAACTGCTTGGACTCAAGATCTAAAAGCTGCTTTTTGAGTTCCTCATTTTCCTTTGTAGACATCCTCGTGGGAGGACGACTAACTGTCTGCGCGCCTGGAATGAGATCAATGCGAAACTCAATTTCCCTCTTAGGTGGTAAACCCGAGACAGGCTCAAAAACATCAGAAAAGCCACAAGTAATAGGAATACGAGATATATCATCATCATCTCGCGAATCAAGAGAATATAAAGCCATTTCGGAATTATCCACATCCCGAAGAACAAGAGATAACTGAGTAGGCGAATCCGGATGTCGAAGATACAAAATTCTCTCCGAACAAATAATCCTAGCATCATATCTCACTAGCCAGTCCATACCCAAAATCAAATCAAATCCCAGACAAGAAATAACGTGCAGATTCGCACGAAAAGAAAAACCACATAAAACAATCTCAACATCATCACACAGCAGGCTAAGGGTCGCGGATCCCCCAATAGGATTCGCAATCCTTAAAGAAGTAACCATACAAGAAAAATCCAAAGATAAATCATCAACGAGCTTCTTCGATATGAAAGAATGTGAAGCACCCATATCGAAAAGAACTCATATACTATGGTCATAAAATAAAATAGAACCTTCCAAAATGGATGGAGATATACCTTTGGGCTGAGAGGGACCTTTAGAAGCCTTGGCAGCATAAAGCCTGCTAGACTTGGCACCAGCCGGAACAGTAGGGCAAGCTGAAACATGATGAACTTCCTTCTTGCAATAACGGTAGAAGAGAGGTTTAGGACAAGCTCGAATAATATGATCCGGAGAACTACAATTAAAACACTTTCGAACGAAAGGTGTTCCGGAAGACTGAGGCTGAGAACTAGGACCACCAGTCTTCTTCTTCTTAGAAGGAAAAGGCCTGGACTTCTGAATTGGAAATGGCCTCTTGTTGGGGTTCTTGGAAACCTCAACATCAACATCACTATCACACTCCTTCTCGACGGTCTCGAGATGAAGTGCCGAATCAACCAACTCCTCAAAAGAAAGTTTAAGTTGGAGCAACAAAGATTTCTTAAGATACTTCTTAAGACCAGAGACAAACTTCAGATTCTTCTTATAGAAGTGCTGATGAATTCAAGACCATACTGAGATAAAGCCTCGAATGATGCAACATACTCAGAAACATAAGATTTCCCTTGCTTCAACTCAAGGAAGCGACGGGTCAATAAAACTTTTTCAGATTCAGGAACGAACTTGAGTTCAAATCGTCCCCGAAACTGAGTCCAAGAAAGAGGGCTTATCAATCTCAGCTACAAGAAGCTCATACCAATCAAGAGCACGCTCCTGTAATAAGCTAGAAGTTACAAGAACTCTATCATGGTCAGAAAGATCCATGCGAGAGAAAATACGCTCGCACATGCGAAGCCAAGCTTGGACTTCAAGAAAAGACTCGGAGCCCTTAAACGGCTTTCCTCCAAGATGAGAAAAATCACTGCACTAACGTGCAAAGGCAAACTTGCGAGGTGGAGATACTCGAGGAGGAACTGGAGGCTGAGTGCTCCTAAACAATTCCAAAAACTAATCAGCAGACATATAAACGCCATCCGGATGTGAGCCACTGGATTGCCCAGCATCTGAACGTCGTCCCTGCCTCTTCCAGCCATACGCTGAAAGTAAGATAAGAACGAGATTATGCACAAGGTAGATACTTCATTACGGAATACTACGGAATAAAATGCATTCCTAGACGTATTCCCCAAATTCTATCTAACCTTGATGGAATAAAGAGACACGATGATTCAAAGGTTTGTATCACTTGTATACTTTGATGTACTGTAATATGTGCTCTATTCTGTGGTTGTCATACTTTGTTCTGAACTTGCCTTTGATACCACGCTGTGACGCCCCACCTCTATACCCACGCTAGCCAAGGACACTACAGGGTAATGCCGTCAACTAACACGGAGAATAAGGCTGGTTAGGAGCGACCATCTATAGCCTTGCTCTAACTATCTATTGAATACATCGACAATAGACATACCAAGCAGGTCGACATACCCAATGAATACTTAAAAACAAAACCATAGGTGGTTGGATCTATCAGAACAGAATATAACAACTCAAATGTAATATACATCACAGAACAGTGAATCATCATATATATATATATCTCTATATATATACAGATACATAACAGAGTATACAAACTAATACATGTCAAGTGGTATAGCAAACCACAATATACAGACGAGTCAAAAGAATACATATCAGAGTTACTACAGAATAGGACTACACAAAAGCTATAACGAAAAGGAACAAGCTGAATAGTCCATGCGGAAGCAAAATAGGCTAAGTCCAAAAGCACCTAGCCTGAAACAACTCGGTCTGACCCGAGTATGAAATACACAGGTCAGTCTAGCTAAACAAATCAGTTAGATAAACTGAACAACAATAAACCTACAAGGTTACAAAGCATAATAGATATCTGTAAAAGAGATAACACAATCATCTAACGAAAGATGAATCATATAGAACAAGCCTCATATCATCGGCAACATATAGAAACAAAGGATAAGAATATCCCAAAGCAAGCCAAATGGCAATAACAAATACCAATGAGGTATATAAGTTCCATAAGGTAAACGCTACGCATCATGCGGCTCATAATGACCAACATCGAAGGGCGATACCTAGGGAATATACATATGAATGAAACATCAGAAAATTTTCCCGAGCTCAGAACTGTACAAACAAGGATCCATGAGCCCGAAGACTCCAAACCCAATATCACCCATGCGGCTCATAACGACCAACATCAGAAGCGATACTAAAGGGCAACCCAATATCACCCATGCGGCTCATAATGACCAACATCGGAAGCGATACTAAAGGGCAACAAACCCGAAGGCAACAAACCGTAGTGGTGAAGGTCGAAGATCCAGTACTGGACACCACTAACTGGCGGAATGTGTCATAACTCTCAAAAAGGAATCCGAAAAGTGGTAACGTGAATCCCATAACCACTCGTTCGCACTAAATGAATTACTATCCGTTAGTTAATTTCACACTCAAAGCAGTACGAAGTTCACCTCATATCATCGGTAAACCAAACCAAAGGTCAAAACGATCAATTGAATAGGTCGGGGATTAATCGGAAAGATAAACGCACAGATTCATGGTCCGTGTTTTGCCCAACCATTTAATCACTCTTCCACTTCGCTCGAAGTGCGAAATTATGCGTGTGTTTAAATAGAATTTATAAATTGGAGAAATGAGCTTTTAATATGATTAGAAAGATTATTTTATAAAAAACCCATGAATGAAGTCAAAAATAAGTTATCAAAGTCAAAGAGGCAATAACAACCACTAAGAACCAACATGAATCGATAAAATCCGGAAAACCAATCAAAACGAGCATAAATAGGCAAAACAGGAAAACAGGAGCAGGTCAGTCGACTGAAATCCCTGTTCAGTCGACTGAAAATTGTCCAGAAAAATTTCGGGCTTCAGCTTAGTCGACTGAACAGAGGATCCAGTCGACTGAACCCAATTTCTTCATTTCCTACTTATTACCAATGAAGTGCAAACTCCCCCAACTTTCAATCGGACGAGCACGGACGCTAGGGATTTACGCCAAGCGGCTACCTGGCCCTATAAGCACTTCGATTCATCACCAAAAACATGATCAAAACATCAAAGTTAGGATTTCAAAGAATTGAACCCAAACACTAAAAAATCGGATATTCATCAATTCAATCCAAACTAAAAGCAAGTGCATATGAACAAGTGCTAGGAATTCATACCCAACATCAATGAAATCAAGAGAAGTAGATGTGAGTTCAAAACTCACCTTTAACCCAAAAACAAGAAGATGGAGCTCAATAACAAGGAGAAGACCAACCAAGCACTACTTCAACTCAACAAGCTTCAATCTAAGAATAAAACACATAATTCCCAATTTAGGTTTAGGAAATTTTCTGAAATTAAAGAGGAGAAGAGTTGGAGAAGATGAAGAAGAGCTTACCAATGGATTCTCTTTGATTTTGGAACAAGAATCAAGTTTACAAGAAGAAATTAGGGCTTGCAAATTTCTATTTCCTCTTCCCTTCCACCATTTTCAGTTCTAGCTTAAGAAATGAAATGAAATGAGGATGAATGAAGAGAAGGGGTTGGGTTAGGGTATTAGTTAACTAGTGGGGTGAACCCAAACCCAAAACCCAATAGAAAAAGAGTCAAAATTTCACAAACTCCAAACATATCAAAGATTATACTCAAAAAGATCGCAAACGCCATTTTGGAACCAATGGAGGTAGTTTCGAGTTCCAATTCGGCCATTTGCAGAAAGTAGCTTTTCGGACCCAAAAATTTGACTAACGACGTTATATTTAAATTAAACATTTAAATATCAAATCGTTAAATATGCGGGTTGTTACATATAACTAACCTTATTTTCACTTTATTTAATTAAATGAAGTATGTGTATACATCTACACATACAGTTTTAAAATAAATAAATGAATGAATAATGTATAGTAGTAAGTTTTGTAAATAGTTGATTTATATATATACAGAAATTATTTACAGTAAATGAAATCTTAAATGGTTAAGCAGTTTTGAACTTTAAGTTGTTATTAATTTAATTTAAATATATATATAAGGAGTCAGAATATATATGCATATTTTCACTTACTAGCTTCACTTTAAATTATTGTTTTATGGAGATAGATTTATTTAATAAAGCTATTCAATTATTTTAGTAGCTAGAAATATTTTTATTAAAAAGAAATCAGTTTAAAATAATATTTTTAGTTTAAAATAATTCATTAGTTAGTCGAATTTATAAATGGGAATTTAATCGTTCGATTTTGTAAAATATTAATAAATCATATAACTGTTTATACAATGTTTAAATCTGAAGGAAACAAATCAAGGTCGGATTTGTATTGCAAAATCAAAGGTGAGTTAATCTCACTCTCTTGGATTTTTATTTAAATTTAAATGGTAAATTTAAATAATTGGTTGAATGATTGGATTATTTGGATGTGCTATATTATATATAGTAGTATATAGTATATATTGAAATGACTGATATTCTATGATGGATATTATTGGTAATTGGAATATTGAATGCTATAGGTTGCTTGAATATTTCGGTACCCTGAGTTATCGAAATATATTAAATTGGATTTTTGAAAGGAATATAAGGGTGAATTTTGAAAGTGAAATAATTTTAGAAATAAAAATAAGAATGAATTGAAAAGAAATGAAAGTGATATTTAAAAGCCGAAGTCAAATTGTAAGCAGAGTTAAACAAGTTTTAAATCAGAGTAAAATCTGGAATTCAATAGTGAATCTGGGTTTTCAAACAAATAAGTTTTTAAAATTTAATTTATTCTAACAACTTGAATGTTAAAGTGCATTTTTAAATTGATTTGAATTTAAAATGAATTTGGTTTAAATTCCTTTGAACTTCTATTTTAAAATGAGTAATTAAATTATTTAATGAAGTAAATAAAAGATAATTAATTACAGGTTGAGATCAATCGAGAATGATTAATATTGTGGTTTAATTAATGTAACTAAATTAGATTAGGATAAATTAAAATACAATTAGAAATCATTAATTTATATTATTAATGATGTAATTAAAGATTGATTAATTAAGATTAATTATTCAATAATAAGAGACATATGAGAAATTAATTAATATAAGTAATTAAGGATTAATGTAATTAATATAGTTAATTAATTTATGAAGTAATTAAGATTACTTATTGATTTTGGTTAAGAATAATTAACATTGTGAAATAAATTAAAGTTGATTACTTGAATGTAATTGAAGGATAATTAACCTAGGGTGATTATTAAGACGAATAATAAAGGGATGATTGATGAATTGATTTGAAATTAATTAATGTTAAATGAAGAAAACTAAGTTGTTGAGGTTAGTAATTCAATTAGGATTAATTAAATTAAATTTGTATGTGATTAAGCTTTGCTTATGGATGATTAAATGGTATTGGATGCTTTGAATGAATTGATATCTCTGATATGAAATGTTGTGTGTTTCATTGGGATAACTTGGATTAGGATGACATGAGACTCGAAGAGACCAGGGTCGGGTATTAGGAAATACCCGAAACCACTTTGAATGTTTATAGATTGATATGTAAAATCTATTGGCTGGAATGAAATGATTTAAGTGAATTGGACTATTAAATCTAAATTCGGTAATTAGAAATTGATGTGTGAAATAAGTGATGTTTATAACAAAATTGCGACTTTGTAAATTGATTCGAGTTACCCCGGGTTCTATATAAGTTGTATGCTTTGTAATTCCATGTTGGATGAGTTACTCATGCTAGTTTCCAGAATGACCCTGGTGTTACTTTGGTGTAATGCTCGGGTCAGACCGAGTATTACAGATTTTCAGAGAAGGGCGTTCTGGAGCTCAGGAGTCGAGCTGGATGGCAGGAACGTATAGTGTATTTCCGCTGTATTATATTATTGTATATTTGAGGCATGGTAATTGTGCATGTCCAGTGTCTGTATAAATGTGTAACTCTGATGTATTATAAATGAAATTGATAGATAAAGACTGCTTTTGTAAACTGTATTTATTTGTTTTTATATTTTATCTGCTGCGAATGTGAGATGTTGATGTTTCTGATCTTCTTCTATCTCTTTCTTCTTTTTCCTAACTATCTGGGATTTTTGGGATCGAAAATTCGGATCGTTATATCACTTTGGACTTATGGAATTTGTAACGGTCAGAATTCGAATATCCTCCATATTCAACTCTATAGTCAAAACACAACGTACTTGGTTCAATAATAACACTATGATCAACTGAACTGTTCTGGCCAGAGACTTTGATTTTGAATTGACTTTAGTTGACTATGATATTAACATCATTAACTGAGGATACGAGTCCTCTCTTGAATAGAATTTCATTTCCAATGCTTCCACTCAACCCAGTTATAGTCATTTAATGGATGTCATGCCACATTTTAACTATAATCAAAGTACAACTTCCACATTGAAGATTAACAGTATTCTCAAGTCGAGAGAACTGTGTAATTTTGTTAGATTGATATTTTATGTTTGACCTTAGTTATATTAACCAATAGAAAACTATCGAGTGAGTAATTCCATAATCACCCAATAACTATTAGTGTGTAGCCCTTGGGCGTCTCTAACAGATATAAGTAATATATTGGCTAACGAGAGTGTTAAATACTTTAGTCTCAACAGTTGTTTTGCTATCGTCATACAACTTGAGTATGAATATTAAAAACAGTATGTTTATTTCATTATGATAAATTACTCATGGTTACAACACTTTATAACTACTATCACAAAACATACCATTTATGGATTTTTCTTATAAAATATAATTTTAATTCAATTGATTGATTAATATAACACGTTATATCAAGTATACAATAAAAAGAAAACACCTTTTATTTTGAATAAGATTGGTTATCGAGTTAGATATGCATAACAAATTACATAATTGCCCCAAGTGCATAACCTTAACTCTATCAGATATAAGATGTATGATAAAACCTATTTCCATTGCATAAGGAATGTAATGATCCGTATTTTCGATCCTTAAAATTCCACACTAACATATCTACGGCTTTCACATGTCGTGTATCCAAGTGCTGGAAAGACAAATTGTTAGGGTGAAAGAAAATAAAGGAGAAAACGGACTCCCACATCATAACTAGTAATCTATAATATACACAATGATCATTGCAAAATAAAAACCATAATATACATACATCAACCAGAGTAGACCAATCATATCATCAGCTTAGACAGTTATAAAAGCATGTCCTAATAATTGCTGATAAATACAATGACAACAACAAAAATTGTAGAAAAAATAAAAGGACACACGAATACAACTTGGAGGCATCTGACTCATCTCCTGAAGCTCTAAAGCATCCAGAACTAAATCTAAATAATTCTCAGGCTGACCCGAGCATTAAGAAAATAACACCCAGATCAGTCTGGAAACTAGCATGAGAAAACTCAAATCATATGGATTTTTAATGTTGCAAAGCATTTCAAGCACAAAAGTTATCTTGTAAGATCACACCGCACATAAACATGGATGAGTTTTTAACTTACAATAACCAAACATTTCATATGAAAATCCAGTGATATTATAGTAATGTAAAGGGTTAAAGTAGATATTGAATCATAGTCGAAATTGTTACATTATTTAAATTCCAGCATAATAGATATACAAGTTCGAAGGCTTGTATTGGAAAATGGATCCCAACCATGAAAAAGTAAGGATCTACCTTCAAATCAGTTGGATCACTGTGTTTATGCATGGAATGGTCTTACGAGATACCTTTTATTATAGAAAGGTTTTACAACATTAAAAATCCATAAGATTTGAGTTTTCTCATGCTGTTTTACTAGACTGATCCGGCATTATTTTTCTATAATGCTTGGGTCGGCCCGAGTATGTTTTATTTAGTTCTGGATGGTTTTGAAGTTCATAAGAAGAGCCAGACGCCACAAACATGTATTCACATATCTTTCTATTTCTGCTACATTTTTTGTTGTTTTTATAAGCAATTATTAGGACAAGCTGCTATAAATGTCCAGGTTGATGATAGGACTGGTCTACTTCGGTTGATACATGTATATTATGATTATTCTTTTGTAAAGATCATTGTGTATATTATAGACTACTAGTTATGATGTGATATTATGTTCTGTCTTTTATTTTTCTTTTACCGCAACAATCTTTCTTTTTGGCACTTGAATGCTCGGTACTTGAATACCGTGGATGTATCGGTGTCGACTTTTAAGGGTCGAAAAGGCAGATCATTACATTTGGTATCAGAGCTTAGGTTGAGTGAATACCTAAGCCTTAATGGGGTAACTTATTAGAGATAGGGTTAATAATTCCCTAGAATGAGTAACTCGTAAAAGATAAGAATGTGTTGAGTGTGTGTATGTGTGTGTATGTATGTGTATGCATGCATATTTGTTAATGCTGTAAAAATGTTTTATATTGTGTTGTTTGGTCTATTAACTTTGAATTTGGATTTTGATTAATACTTATAGCTAACGTTATTGATAAGGATCTCAAAATATTTGAACAAGCCAACCGACGTAGTATTATTTTAAATTGGCAAATTAAATAATTTTACCTAGGAATATGTCTTATATACAAAGGAATGGTTTTCAAAAAGTAATATAGTTATTATTTATGTGTTTGTTTGTGAGGAAATGATAATATTTAATTATGTTAATTAATTAGTCATGCTCACCCAGATAGGAGCATTGGCTATTATTTGTTGATTAAGTAGTTATGCTCGACTAGTTTATAGGCATTGACTATTGTGATTGATTAGGAGCAGTTTTATCGTTTTCCCTGCATGGATTGGGTAAACAGTAATCGTGGGAACATTGAAATGAACACTGTGACGACCCATAAATCTGCACCCTTCGAATCGACAACAAACCACACATGTCCGACCCGAAAAGCATAGACTGATGGAAAGTCAAGAGAAAGAAAAGAAGAGAAGAAGAGAAGAGAAGAAAGAGAGAAGAGAAAACAAAACAGAACTATACAGAATCTCATATCGCAGCGGAAAACATATAATATCATATCAATGATCTTTACAAAACATAAACTGTATATACATACATCAATCATAGTCCAACAATCAATCAATAATTATCAGCCTGGACAGTTATAATAACCAGTCCTCACAATTTCCGATAATATACAACAACAATGCGCACAGTGGATAATAAATAGATAAATGTATACGAAATGAAGATCTCCAGCTCTCCTGCTGAAGCTCCAAAAGCACTAAATCTGAACCTGTAAATATACTCGGTCTGACCCAAACATTGAAAGGGAAGAACGCTTGGATCAATCATGTAAACCAGCAAGAGAAACACACTCAACTGAATTTATTAGATTACCAAACTTTTCCTTACCAAACAAAAGTATCTCGTAAGACAAACCCACACATAAACACGGACATGTTTTTACCTTATGATAACTAAAACATTTCATATCAAATCCTCTTATATTATAATAATGTCTATTGCACAAATAATATTCAAATAGCCAAAATTGTTACCATTATTAAATTGCAGCATATTAGGCTCTACAAATAAAATGGCAGGCACGTAGTTGATTTTGGATTTCCATACAAATGACCTAGTGAAGGGACTACTTTTTGGTGGTACATCTCTAGAGGAATGTACCGAGAACCATCACAAAGGATCCTCTACCAACACAAGACCGGCCTATCTCTCTAACTAGATAGTACCGAATATATCATATATCATCCTGTGGCCGTTACCGACCTTTTTCGGGGGCCCTTGAAGCATACAAAGCAGAATAATCATATACACGACATCATAGCATGTAAAGATATATCTTGAAGAGGATGATCATATCCTACATGGGAGAGACCAACTTAGCCTTGGTGCATCTAACCCTGTTTTGGTCATTTCTAGCTGATGAGGCCTAAAGTAACGATTACCATTCAAAAATCACAATCACATCACTTTGAATGCCACACGGCCATTTCCGTTGACTATTAATTGCCTTCCACAAAAATAAAACCCTTAAGCTCCTACGTCTCAAGGAGGGTGTTAAGCAAAGAGAAGTTGCCTTCTCCGCCACCACTGGTGTACGTTTGTAAAAACCAATGAACGTAATCTTCAAAAATGCAAGATCAGACAAACATCCATACAAGTTATCCAGGAACAGGACAAACCGAAGGTACTTTCCTACTACATCCTGTCAGGAAATCCCTAGGATTAGTAGTGAATAGTCCTTGCATTGGATATTTCATAATGGAGAGTGTAACGACTCAGCTTAAGAAAGTCGTATCATCTTAAAGGAAGAAAGGGATAGAAAAGAGAAAACATAGAGAAGGAAGAAGAAACAACATCAGAATCTCAACAGTGGAACGAATAAATTATATTAATCACATAAGTATTACATAATATATACATCAATCAGAGTTTCACAGATAATACATCACATACTAGACAGTAATAAACACCTGTCTAGTTATACAATTCAATACATAACACAACACAGAGATACCAACACAGCGAAACACTATATATATCTATAACGCCGAAGCCTCCTGCTCCTTTGCTCCTCCAGAATTCGTCAAATCTAACCTGAATCCTTTGGCTACTCGTAAAAATTTGAGTACCCGAGAGTTTAGGAAAAAAAAGAAATAAACTCCGGGTCAGACATGAGTCTGTCTGAGTAACAGGTTAAAGTTGCTTAACTTTGAAAACATTTGAAAATAAAGGTATCCCGTAAGACTTCCCACACATAAACACGGGTAAGTTTTTACCTTACACTAACCAAATCATTTTATAGGAAATTCTGTGATATTATAATAGGATCTAGGGTTTTCAAGTAAATAGAAAATTGTCGAAATTGTTACATTCATTAAATTCTAGCTACTAGCCACGAAAAGTGGGTAATACAAATCAAAACTATAGGGTCTCGTAGGGAAAATGGGTTTCCAACAATGACAGGGCTACTGGGGTACCGCCCGTCACAGTATGTGACCTAGATCACCTTACCGAGGATCACTCCCGACCCCCTGCAACACAAGGCCGGAACCATTCCTTACTGAACGGTACCGAACATGATAACCCCGGTAGTTGGAGCTCAAAACTGTCCACACAGCCGAAATAAAAAGGGACATCTAGACAGGGGAAACTCTCGTCCTGCTTGGGCATGACCTACATAACCTTGCTGCACATCCCCTATTTTAGCCATTCCCGGTTGATGAGGCTTGAGGCTGCGATTACCTTTAGAGAACACATCTCTTAGAATGCTCATCACCCACTTGACGATGTTTTGAAAGCATTCAATCCATACAATCGTTCCGAGTTCGAACGAAACCGAAGGCATTATCTCGTTACACTCATTTTGGAATCACCCTCAGAGTTAACGACGATAACCCTTGCACTCTGAATCTTCACTTGAGAATTCACGACCTAACATTTAATTTGGATCGATGTGGTTTTCGGATGTCCAAATATGAAAACCCGATCCCGGCCTCATCGAAATCCAAACGCCATCTTTTAAGGCCAAGTTGTTTTAAAGTTTAAAACAATTCAATTCAATATTATCTATACACACAAAGATAGATAATCCACCATATCACAATAGATAATCAACATCATCATCATAAATAGATAATTCATATTATCACTATAAACATATAATCCATATTATCATCACAACAGATAATCCATATTATCATTATACTTAAATCAAAGCATACATATCACACAACATCACTAATCTTATATTTATATCTCAAACCATTCAAGGTAAACAATATCATCCATCCATACATAAGAAATCACATCAGTTATGATTAATTTAAAGTGAATTAAATTAATTACTTCATCTCTAATTAATTTAAAGTAAATTAAATTAATTACTTCACCATTGTTAATCTTGCTTATATAACTATTAATCAATTACCAATTAATTAATAAATCATTCACTAATTATTCATTTCAAGTAATCACCCTTCATTAATTAACTTTTGATTATATTCAAGTAATTATCCTTTAATTAATTTCACAAATTAATTATCCTTAACTAAACACAGTAATTAACCTTTAATTACTTCATAAATTAATTAATTATAATTAATTACATCAATCTTTAGTTACACTAATTAATTACTCTTTAATCACTTATTATTGATTGATTAATCTTAATTGATCAACCCTTAATTACACCATTAAATTATATTTATTAATGATTTCTAATTATATTTTAATTAATTATCCTATTTAAATCAATTACCTTAAGTAATTAATCTTCCATTAAACTACATTTATTAATCACCCCTGATTAATACCATTCGGTAATTAACTACCCTTAATTACTCCATCAAATAGATTAATTACTCCTTAATTAATTTTCTTTAAATTAATCCCTTGATTAATTATACAAAGTAATTATACTCAAATTACTTTCATCATTACATCATCTTCAGTTAATTACATCCAGTAATTATCATCAATTACTTCCTTAAGTAATTGTACTTATCACATCATCAAATGATTATTTAAATTAATTAAACTTAATTAGTTAACTTAAACAATTCATATTAGACCTAATTAATTACAATGAGTAATTAATTCCTTAATTACTTCCATTAAGTAATCATACTTAAATAATTCACAATTGATTATCTTAAATAAATTAATCTAATTAATTATTAAAATTAATCACATTAATGTTATTTAAATAATCCTAGTTAATGACCTTTATTAACTATTAACAATTCTTTAGTTACTTATTCCAAAGTAATTAACTAAGATTAATCATTATTAATTACAATTAATTTTATCTTTAATAACTCATTAATTAACCCTTAATTATTTAATTAATTAAGTGATAAATATAACTTAATTAATTCTTAAATACTTGATTAATTAATTACTAATTATTAATTAAAAATTTAAATCTTATTTAATTTAATGATCTTTAATTACCAATTTATTTATCCTAGTTTAATTAGCTTAAACCTTATTTAAATAAATTTAAACTCTTAATTACTAAGTTAATTAATTCAAGCCATTAATTATCCATTTAATTAACTTAATAATTACAATCATTAAATCTTCATTTAATTAAAGATAAAACATTTCCTTATTAATGAATTAAGTTATCCTTAACAAGTCACTTAAAAAAATTTATTTCAAATTCTACTATTAAATTTTATTTTAAATTTAAGATTTTAAATGAAAACAAATTAACTTTAACAAAGTTAAAAACAATTTCAAAATCCCTTTTTATTTTACAAGTTAAATAATTATTTATTTTATACTAGAAGTCAAAAGAATTTAAAACCCAATTTCATTTAAATTCAAATCAACTTAAAATTTTACTTTATCGATAAAACTATTTGAAACAATTTAAATTTAAAAACTTCTTTTATTTTAAGACCAAGATTCAAATTTATTTTTGAATTCAGATTTAAACCTTTGATTTTAACTTTACTTACAATTCAAACTTCCCTTTAAAAATTCAAACTACTTAAACATTTTAAAATAGTTAAAACAAATTTAAATTTTAAAATTTATTTATCTTTAAAACTGAGATTCAAAACTAACTCGAATCATATTTAAACTTCATTTTAAAACTCTACTTTTCATTTAAACTGAGCTTTTGAATGTTATTTAAAAATTTAAAAAAAACTGGATAATGGGTTTCCTGTAAAAACCTGTAGCTAACCAATCAACCCGAGGCGACACTCATCTGCTTCAAGTCCAAAACAAACCTACATGAGAAAAAACCTATCTACTTCGAGTCAAAACCTTATCAACTTGAATAACTCAAGATCCACTTCACCAGGATTTACCATGCACTGTGCACACACACGGTGACGCTGGTCATTAGTGGCCATCATCGACGATCTCCCCACGTCGACCCATACTCCAGCAACACTCCTCGATTATCAAATCGTGCTTCGACCCTCAAATTCGAGTTCGAGAACCTTAAAACCAAACCTGAAAACATCAGAGCCCACCACGACCAAACCTGGCAACGCCTCGTTCTCGCACTCTACGACCATCTGAAAGTCTACAACTCCGGCCTTGACTTCATCTACTACCCAGCTATCATTCCCCAAAATCTTATAACACTCGATCAACCACACGTGTCGTGGTGATCGATTCATCAAACCCACCAAAAATTAGGGTTCGAGGAAGAATCTCTCTGCTGCAACCTCCATGAAGAATTACATCACCATCCAATATTTTTCCCAGCTGCTATGATCACTCCTCCATCATCTGGAAGAACCCCAACCCTCCAGCATACAAAGATCATCAGAGATCATCAAAAACCCATATTTTGATGAACCTAGAACTGCACCCTCAATGCTTAACTAAAAATAGAGAATTTGGTTTCAAAATCAAGTTTTAGTCTTAGCATTCGATTCATATACCTGAATCCATGAATTTTGAGAATTGAAATTTAACTTATTTAAGTTTTCTCTGTTGTTAATATTCCCAGAACCAATACAAATTGATTTCTCTCTTAACCAAATTTTCAAACTTAAGTCTATGTTATAACAAACATTTTATGTTCAGAACTTAAGTTTTATCAAAGTTTGGATTTAGAGCAAATGTATTTAGATGAATATTCAAGCCTGAAATCAAAACAGTTTTGTTCAGAGACTACAACATGCACACAAACATCATCCATATACACAAACAAATACATATATACCAGCATACTTAATTCAAATCTCAACCCTGCAAACAGTTTCATATGCTTAAGTCTTAAAAGTGATGTTACTCATAGGTTTAAGAAGATGAACAGAGCTCCTCTATTGAAAAACTGCATGCTTGATTTTTTTTTTGTAAATCTTCTTGCTTTTGTTTAGTTGTATGATGCTTGAGTTTGAAAAAGAAAAGAAAGGAAATGCTTGCTATAAAATTTTCTGGTTGCTTATTTGAGAACAAACTGAAATAAGGGAAGATATATATAGAAAGAAAAGATTGTATAGGGAGGTGTTTACTGGGTATAGCCTTTTCTTTGATCAGATTTCTTCTTCTTTTATTTATAAATTGGGTCAGAGATTTTTGGAGGCTGAAATCATTTTATACATTATGAATTGACTTTAGTTTGCTGCTAAGAAATGGAAGCATTTAATGCTAAGTACTTTATGTCTCACTTATCCATTTTTGTGTCTATAGATATTTTCTTCCTTTACTTTGTTTATGTTCTTTTACTTTCCTGCATACTGCTTTACATGCATATTACTTGCCTTGCTTTACATAACTACCTACAGGCTTCATTCACATCTTTACTTTGCCAGTTTTGTGCTTTCACACTTGTCTTATTTTTATGTTTGTACATAGATCTTTCTATTATTTTACTTTTATGTTCATAGATATTTTTGTTCTTGCCTTAGTTTGCCTTTACTTTATATACATAATAGACTTTTGCCTTGTTATTGCTATAAATTTTTAATTTAAGCATTTAATTCTATTCTTAACCCAATTGCATATTTTATCTCTCTTTTATTTTAAAACTATAAAATACTTAATTTACTTATTATCTATTCTTGTACTTATGTTAATATCATAGTTTCTTATGTTTATGTATTTAGACTTATTTTATAACCATATATTTGTTTTATACAAATGTTTAATATTTATAAGATTTATTTTATTTTAAACATTTTTGAAAGACTTTATTTAAAATTTCCAATCCACGGTTTCCTTTTTCAAAATACTCATATATAAAATAAATTTGAAATGACAATTTCTATTTGTATCTAAAATCCATTTGTAAAGTCTTACATTATTAAACTAAAATAACTTATAAAAGAAATTATCTCTTTATTAATAACTTCCTTATTTTATCAAGCTATATTTAAAAAAACAAAACAAACCTTTTTATTTAAATATAAACTTAAGCTAGAATCATTTAAACAATTAAACTTTTATCTTGAGTATTTTAAAGCCATATGGTTATTTATTAAATAGCTTAATATTAAATTAAATTTCCAAATTACCAAAATATTACAATTAGAAAACATGCCTATATTTATTAAATTTAAAACAAAGTTTATCTATTTACAATATATACAAATATATATACATTATAAATAGAAAACAATTTAATTAGCTTTTAAAAGATAAAGTCTCTCATTTAAATATTTATTAGGAAAGATTATTAAATCAATTTAGATTTATCATTAACAATATTATCAAATCTATTTTATTTTAATACAGATTATTAAATTGATATTGCCAAAAATTCTGGGACATCACAGAGAGACTACTGCTACTGGATGTATATTGAAATTTTAACCCTAAACGATTAACAATCAGTCCTCCACTATGAAAATCCTGAATATCAATATCATCAGCAACCTACACAATCGAACGCATAAATGTTGGTTTGAAGTGGTTGTCAGATAAATTTGATCCCGGTCTCTTCGCATCAACAACGCAAAGGCGTTTCTCAACCTCACACATAAACTAATCTCATCCTCAACACAGATTGGAGTAATTCTCCGCGCTACACGAATCAACATCCTCAACACAGATGATAATCAAGCCTACACGGAAGGCTAAGTCCAAATGTATGACTAATTAGTTCCCACATCAAGTCGAGGAACTAAAATGGCCAAATTTGATAGTCGGTTATTTAACTATCAAAGCAAACAAACAAATATTTAACACCATAAGCAATCACTAGGCTCTTTAATTAATCTTTTGTTAATTAAATTACTTTCTAAATATTCACTTCAAATTATCTTTAAAAGGATATATTCTAAAACCATTTCAACTTTCATATATTAGAAAACATTTCCATATACTTATTTAATAGTAAGTAATTAACAATCCTCTTTATTTTCAACATTTAGAAAATATTGCATATACTTAAATCAGGATTAAATATATTTTTTATTCTGGAAGGAAAACATTATCTTAAACACATTCATTTAGGTCAAAACAAATGTTGCGTAAAACATCGTTATGACAACCTAAAATCACTAGTATAGAGATTGGAAAATAAGATAGATATGTAAATCCCATATAATATACAAAACATCTCCTATCGAAAATCATTTACTATAACAACAGTGTTACAGTCCATTATTTTCTTATTTCTCGATAACGTCTATTTCAATAATGAATGTTAAAATCTATGGTTTCAATACTCAACACATTTTAAAACATCTTTAAAATCATTTAACTTCATTTAAAACGTCACTTTTCAAAAATATCCATTTTATTTAAGTTATTATTCACTGTCCAAAATCGTGATTATAATTCTCTAACCAATTTCATTGTTATTGCACTTTTAATTTAAAGGATAATTCGCTGTCCAAAATCGTGAATATATCTCCTTAATCAAATTCATTACTTCTACATATTTATTAAAGGATTATCCACTGTCGAAAATCGTGGATATAATACCTTTAATAAACTTCCATATTTTAACTTACCAAATTCTATTGATTTTGGAATTATGAAACAATGTTTATAAATTCCATTTATATTTATAAAAAATTCCCTTTATAAAATTACTTTTTCAACAAATTTCATTTATCTCATTTATATGCCAAAATCCAAATTATAAGTTAATTACTTATGAATCATTTATGCAAACTCATTCCTTTATAACGTCATCAATTATAAATCTAATTCACTTAGAAAATCCAATTATAACTTCATTTTAAACATTTACAAAACTCCTTTATAATTCCAGTATTTTTATTTATAAAATATCAATTTTATAAATCTTATATATAAACCATTTATCATAATTCAAAAATCTCAATCTAACTATTTTACCAAAATAATCAACTTCATATTTCAAAAATCACATTGCGATTATATTTCACAAAATCATAATTTTTATAACACTTATTTAAATTGTAACATTTACTTATTTAAAATAAATTCATTTCCTTAACAAATCAAAATTTCAACAAAATGTATATTTTCAAAATCACTTGAAAATCCTTTTTAGTTTGAAATCATCACTTTAATATTTTTAAATTACCAAAAATAGGCACAATGTTGCAACAGCACTAAATACATCAATTATAACATCTAAATATCATAGATCACATGATAACAACATATATATCAATTTCTATGAATAAACTAATACTGGTGAGGAATCTAGTTGGATCCCTCCAACCTGTCGCCTGCAACAAATATATATACTAGAAAATATGTAGAATGTCCGCCTCGAGGCAGACGCACGTACAAAGGGATATCAGCTTATACACCGGAATGTAGAAGGTCTCATCTGCTCCAATAAGCAGGAATATATCCAAATACCAATCAATATATAGATAATATATCATATATCATCCAAACATTCATCAATCGGTATAAAATAAATTTATTCTTACTTATATAAAATATCATTGAGGCAGAAAGAGTGAGTTGTACTGGCCTCACGATTTAATTTTACCAGTGAGGCAAAACAAGCATTTAATTTTACCAAAAATTTACACTAGCTCTAATCAAAACGAACTAGTTCTAAAATGTAGTGCTCGGCAATATGGACCCAATGCAATTCGTTTCGTGTGAAACAAACCTCGTATGAAGAAGTTATGCATTTTTAAAGTTTATACGAATTAATATATAAATTAATTTACAACTTTTATTTATCTTCAAATCTTACAATTGATACTGGTCTCACGATTTACATCATTAGATAATGGCCGCTATCTTTTCTTCTTCTCCCACAATATTTCCAACCGAACAAACCCATCTAGCCGCCCTTTTCATCGATTATCGCGCTACCTCCGATTAATTTCACGTCGATCGAAGACCACCGTTTGAAAGCTCGAGCTCCGCTCCACCAACACCCTAAAGCACGTCGAACTTGGTGCAACTATGGCCGAGAAAAACAATGTTGGATGCGTGCATTTTGAATAGGAATTGTCATCGATCCAATGCTCCAATTTCGATCGTACTCGTTGGGTTCCAAGATCTCGTTGTGCTCTTTGATGTTGTAGTTGGAAGTTTTTCATATAGGTTGACGGATTGAAAGAAATCGAAGGGGAAAGATTAGAAGATTTTAGCCGTTGGAAATTATAATGGCGGCGGCTAGGATTTCAGACCTAGGTTTGTTGCAAATGGAAGAAAATGATGTCTTTTTATATAAAATTTCGCGATACTATTCATCCAAAAAAATTTCGAACTCAAAACGAAATGCACCACCTTGCGTTGATAATGTTTGACCCCTATTTTGAACATAATGGAATATCGGGGCCAATTCGATCGCATTTGGAAGATAGCTTTTTGAATCGACTAATTTAAATTTAAAATTCAGTTAAACAAATTTCTAAGCGTTTTAGCTTCGTACTACAAAACCGTAAATCTGATTGACACGAAATTTGAAATCTTACAATAATATAACATTACGAATGAAACTAGTTTCGTCGAAATCCGAGACTGTATGAAAAATGGCTATTTTTACACGTTAATTAAATATTGAAGTGATCAATTTCTACAATTTAACATTTTAATCAATTTCAAAAGTTTACCAACATCATTCTAATTCAAATAGAATTTTATTCAACTTTATAAATCTTTTTTATTCATATTAAATTCAAATCCAATTATTTACACAATTTCAAATATTAAATTAATAATTTAATTATCCAATTAAATCCTTGCATTTCAAATATAAGTTATTCTGCTTATAAAATCTACTTATGAATATTTAAAATCAATTAAATATCCGAATTTCAAATGGCTGAAATATTGGGTCGTTACATTCTCTCCTACTTAAAAGAATTTCGTCCTCGAAATTACCAAATAAGAAAAAACCACAAAATCCCTTAACTTTTCAAAACAATTCGTTCAAACTAGATATCAAATCTATTTAAACATTTTAACTTTTCCAAATCATTTAGTTAAACTTCTTATGAAAAAATTTCTAAGTTTTCAAATCCATATATACTTATCTTTTTCAAAACTAACTAGTATCGTTTATCTTTCAACTCAATATCAAAATTTTAGTTATCAAATTTTTTTTCCTATTTTTCAAAAAATTTCTTACGCTTTAAATTTTCAAAAGATTTTACCATAGTCTCCTTTGCGCGGTTCGATCGTAGTAGGATCACAACATATATATATATATATATCATAAATATACATCTCTTCTTCGAGGATGAGGCATCCCGTAGAGAAAAAAGTGTAAAAGTACGATATGTAATCTGAGATATGTACCTTTTATATTATTAGCCAGCATATACGGCTAATATAGCACGAAAGCGAGCTCCAAATGCGAAGCATATGCCATTCGCACCTACTAAACACTCAACAAATAAATGAGAAACATGTATATATGAAAATAATATCAATATACAACATATACCAATATAACAAACATATATGCCAATATAGCAAATGCTATCAATAAAAACAAATCAACCCCCAAACAACTATCATCCAACTAACATCCAACAAATCAATATCTATCCAATAAATCCATAATCAAATCAATATAAATTCATTTCTCATTAAAATTCATTGGATTGGTTTTCAATTTACTCACATTTGATTCATTAACATTGGATTTTACTAACATTCATTTATCTATTTTCAATTAGTTTACATTCACTAATTTACATTCAATTTGGTTTAACACATTTAATTTCAATTGGTTGATATTCGATTGACTTTCATTCAATTAATTAATATTCGATTCACATTTCATTTACTAATTCACCTTTACAATTAAAATTGAATTTTATTATATAACTCAAGTTCATATTCATTAATTCACTTATAAATTCATTTTGACATCAAATTCTACTTCATTTAACATTAGTTAAGTTAAATTTCATCACAACATTTCATTCTATTTGACTTAACTTAAATTTCAACTTATAAATCCAATTAAGATTCCAATTCAAAATTCATTTATTTAACTTTTATTTAAGTCAAATTTCATATCACTTATTCAAATTCAAATTTCATTTTGCTTAACAAAATTGTTTAACCATTTTTATATTTGGTTTTATTTACCTTTCCTCATTTTCTAAGGTCTACAACATATTTATTCAAAGTTCCAAATTCATATTATAATCACTTTTCTATCTTAAGTTTAATTTCCATTTCGATAACTTATCTAATATAGTTCGCAATATTTAACCTTCCTTTAATTAAATTTCAAATCATACATTTTATTATACTAACTCAAATTTATTAATTCATGCTATAAGTCCAAAACTCGGTTCACTTATATTTATCAATTACAACTTGGATTTTAATTTCAAATTCTTTTATCACAACAAAACTTTAATTTTCAATTAGTATTGGAACAAATCAATCACACAGAAAGTCGAAAATGATACTGATGATTCTGTAGTCACCACCCTTATTATATTCCAACAACGGTAATGAATTCAATGCTTTATATTCTTCTTAAAAAACCCTTTTTATAAATCACATTTATAAATCGTTTACTTATATAATTTCACTTATTTCACTTTACTTATATAAGATTCATTCCAAAGTTATTTATCTTATTTAGATGTATAACAATATAATCTCTTTGACTTTGAAAGATAACTTTCAAAATAAATGGGATTCAAATTTCAATTTCATAGTTTAAACTCAATTTTCTTTATAACTCATATATATATATATATATATATATATATATAGTTTCAAATTTCTTATATATAAGATTATTTGCAATTGTAAATTATATTAATTATAATTCCATTTTGTAGTTCATTTGCTTATACAATTTATTCTTTTACAATTGTTGTTTTTATTCAGATTATTCGAACAGCTTTTATTAACTTATACATATTTACATTTTCAAACAAACAAATAATTCATTTATATACACTTTACTAAATCCTGAAAAATTATTCCTTTAAATACAAAATATAATCGAGGTAAAATTATTTCTTTTACCCAATTTAAAATTATACTATGTCGACTTGCCACGTTTAAGTGTTTAGAAATCCTTATCGATAACATGGCGTCCCACATACCGACCAGAATTTACAAACAACTCAATGGATAAGTAAACACGATATAAAATATTTTATATTAATTGACAAATACATGCTCATATCGATAATACACTCAAACTCAATCTAGGGTGCTATTGTCCCTATCTATACTGAGTACACATCAAAGCTTAGGAATATACAAAATCTAAGCACTGATACCACGTGTGACGACCTACAAATCCGTACCCTTTAAATCGACAATAAGCCACACATGTCCGACCCAAAAATCAAAGACTGACTGAAAGTCAAGAGAAAGAAAAGAGAAGAAAGAGAGAAGAGAAAACTAAATAGGACAATACAGAATCTCACATAGCAGCGAAAAACATATAATATCATATCAATGATCTTTGCAAAACATAAACTGTATATACATACATCAAACAGAGTTCAACAATCAACCAGTAATTATCTGCCTGGACAGGTATAATAACCTGTCCTCACAATTGCTGATAATATACAATGTAACGACTTGGTATTTCGAACCATTCGCATCCTGTAACAACCCGCATATTGATCGGTTGTATATTTAAATATTTTATTTAAATATGACGTCGTTTGTCGGATTATGGTCCGAAAAGTTACTTTCTGCAAACGGTCGAATTGGGACTCAAGACCACTTCCATTGAGTTCAAAATGTCATTTGCGATCTTTTTGAGTATAATCTTTGATATGTTTGGAGTAATTTGAATTTCGCTACTTTTTCTATTGGGTTTAGGGTTTGGGTTCAGCCCACTAGCTTAACTAATACCCTAACTCAGCCATCTCCTCTTCATTCTCTCATTCCACTCTTCTAAACTCAAGCTCCAACTGAAAATGGTGAAAGGGAAAGGGAAATAGAAATTGCAAACCCTAATTCTTCTTGCTAGCTCATATTCTTGCTCGAAAATCAAAGAGAAGCAATTGGTAAGCCTCTTCTTCATCTTCTCTATCTCTTTCTCTCTTCAATCTTAGAAATTCCTAAACCTAAACTTAGGAAATGTTTGTTTGATCTTAGATTGAAGCTAGTAGAGTTGAAGTAGAGAGTGGTTGGCCTTGTTCCTTTGCATTTGACCTTCTTCTTCTTGTTCTTGAGTTAAAAAGGTGAGTTTTGAACTCACATCTACCTCTCTTGATATCATAGATGTTGGGTATGAATTCCTAACACCTTGTTCATATGCACTTGCTTTTGGTTTGGATTGAATTGGGGAATATCCAAATTTTTAGTGTTGGGTTCAATTCTTTAAAGATCATAACTTTGATGTTTGAATATGTTTTTGGTTGCGAATCGGAGAGCTAATGGAGCTGGGGTATCTATTGGCTAAAGCTCCTTAGGTCCATTGCTCGAACGTTCGCGGTTTGGGAGAAATTGCATTTTATTGAAATAGGGCAGGAACTGCAAATTCATCAGGTTCGGCCGACCGAGCCCTGTAGCCGGTCGACCGACCTGCTACCCCGAGCCATGTTATGTTTCCTGCATCTGGCCAGCCGACCGAGCCCTGCAGCCGGTCGACCGACTTGCTCATGTTTTGCCTGTTTTGCCTATTTTTGCATATTTTGATTGGTTATCCAAATTTTATCGATTCAAGTTGCTTTTTAGTAGTTGTTATTGCATCTTTGACATTGATAACTTATTCTTGACTTCATCCACGGGTTTTTATAAAATAATCTCTCGGATCACATTTAAAAGCTCGTTTCTCCAATTTATAAATTCTATTTAAAACACACACTTTCGCACTTTGAGTGAAGTGGAAGGGTGATTAAATGGTTGGGCAAAACACGGACCATGAATCTGTGCGTTTATCTTTCTGATTAGTCCCCGACCTATTCAATTGATCGTTTTGACCTTCGGGTTTGGTTTACCGATGAGATGAGGTAAACTTTGTACTGCTTTGAGTGTGAAATTGACTAACGGATAGTAAACCGTTTAGTACGAACGGGTGGTTATGGGACTCACGTTAACACTTCTCGGGTTCCTTTCTGGGAGTTTGTGACACATGCCGCCTTTGGGATAGTGTCTTCGGACTGTCTCCTTCTGGCTTGTTGCCTTTAGTATCGCTTTTGGAGTTGGTCCTTTGCCCCAGCTCGAGAGATATTTGGGATTGTCTGTTGCCTTTGGGATAGTGTCTTCGGACTGTCTCCTTCTGGCTTGTTGCTTTTAGTAGCGCTTTCGTAGTGGTTTCTTCACCACCGCTCGAGAGATATTGGAGTGGTTTCTTCACCACCGCTCATGAGATATTTAGGTTTGTTGCAATTGGAGTTTTCTGATGTTTCACTGATATGATTATATTCCATTGGTATCGCCCATCGATGTTGGTCTTTTTGAGCCGCATGATGTGTAGCGCTTACCTTGTGGAACTTGTATATCTTATGGGTATCTGTTATTTGCCTTTTTGGCTTGCTTTGGGATATTTATATCCTTTGATTATCTATGTTGCCGATGATATGAGGCTTGTTTTATTATGTTCATCTTTTGTTAGATGATTGTGTTATCTCCCTTAGAGATATTTTTATACTATATGATCTTGCAGGTTTATTATCGTTCAGTTTATCTAACTGATTTGTTTAGCTAGGCTGACCCGTGAATTTTATACTCGGGTCAGACCGAGATGTTTCAGGTTAGGTGCTTTTGGACTTAGCCTCTTTTGCTTCCGCATGGACTATTCCGCTAGCTTCTTTTTGTCATAGCTTTTGTGTAGTCCTCTTCTGTTGTAACTCTGATATGTATTATTGACTCGTCTATATATTGTTGTTTGCTATACCACTTGTCATGTATCGTTTTGTATACTCTGTTATGTATCAGTATATGTGCATGTGATGATTTACTGTTCTGTGATGTATATTACATTTGAGTTGTTATATTCTGTTCTGATAGATCCTCTAGCAAACTATGGTTTTGTTTTAAGTATTCATTGGACATGTCGATCTGCTAGGTAAGGGCAATTGTCGATGTATTCAATAGATAGTTAAAGCAAAGCTATAGATGGTCGCTCTTATCCAGCCTTATTCTCTGTATTAGCGGATGGTATTATCTAATAATACTCTTTGCTAATGTGGGTATAGAGGTGGGGCATTACAGCTTGGTATCAGAGCTGCGTTCAGAATAAAATATGATAAACACAGAATAGAAGCACATATTAGGATACCTTAGAGTGTAACAAGTGTTACAAATCCTTGAATCTTCGCGTCTCTATTCCTTCCGTGTTTTTGGGTAGATAGAATTTGGGAATACGTCCAGGAATGTATTTTTATTCAGTAGTATTCCATATTGAAATATCTACCTTGTGGTTAATCCTTATCTTCTTTAACTTTCAGCTTATGGCTGGAAGAGGCAGAGGACGACGTTCGGATGCTGGGCAATCCAGTGGCTCACATCCGGATGGCGTTTATATGTCAGCCGATCAGTTTATGGAGTTGTTTAGGAGCATTCAGCCTCCAGCTCCTACTCGTGTATCTCCACCTCGCAAGTCTACCTTTGCACGCCTGTGCAGTGATTTTTCTCATCTTGGAGGAAAGTCGTTTAAAGGACTCTTTTCCGGTACTCTTATCTTGGGGTTCCCGAAGGAACCAAGATTTTATCTTTTTTACCAATACTAGTCATGTTGGTTTGAATGCCGTCTCTTGCAAAAGAAAACGTGCTATCACTTGTGCTTCTAAATCATTAAAGCCGATAGAGACTAGGTATGCCACTCATGATCTAGTGCTCACGGCTATTGTTTTTGCTCTTTATATTTGGCATCATTATTTTTGGGTAAGGAATTTTGTTCTCCTCGCCAATTGTAATTTTTGAATGTTTAATTTCTCATAAGGAACTTAGTGTTGGCTCGAGTTCCTTGCATCTTATGATCTTGATATTCTTTTTATTCCCAAAAAAGGGGATCGTGTTGCCAATGCATTTAGTTGTAAGCAACAAGTGATTGTTTCTTTGTTGATGTCCGAATGGAATGATCTTTTTACCAAGTTCATCAGACGTTTTGTTGCACTTCTTTTGTTGAGCTTTGGATCATTTGACGTATTGTTTGTACCACGTCAGTGTTCCGAATTATTTTCAGCTTAGGAATCCATAGAATTCTCTGAGCAAGCAAGTTCAGGCTTATCTTTTCGTGCACTTTATGGTGAACTTCTTATTCTGTTATTCTTATGTGTTGATATGTTTTGGTTGTTACTCTTTATTTTCTTCTTAAGAATTGCGAGGACGCAATTTCTTTAAGGAGGGGAGTCTGTAACAACCCGCATATTGATCGGTTGTATATTTAAATATTTTATTTAAATATGACGTCGTTTGTCGGATTATGGTCCAAAAAGTTACTTTCTGCAAACGGTCGAATTGGGACTCAAGACCACTTCCATTGAGTTCAAAATGTCGTTTGCGATCTTTTTGAGTATAATCTTTGATATGTTTGGAGTAAGTTGAATTTCGCTACTTTTTCTATTGGGTTTAGGGTTTGGGTTCAGCCCACTAGCTTAACTAATACCCTAACTCAGCCCTCTCCTCTTCATTCTCTCATTCCACTCTTCTAAACTCAAGCTCCAACTGAAAATGGTGAAAGGGAAAGGGAAATAGAAATTGCAAACCCTAGTTCTTCTTGCTAGCTCATATTCTTGCTCCAAAATCAAAGAGAAGCAATTGGTAAGCCTCTTCTTCATCTTCTCTATCTCTTTCTCTCTTCAATCTTAGAAATTCCTAAACCTAAACTTAGGAAATATTTGTTTGATTTTAGATTGAAGCTAGTAGAGTTGAAGTAGAGAGTGGTTGGCCTTGTTCCTTTGCATTTGACCTTCTTCTTCTTGTTCTTGAGTTAAAAAGGTGAGTTTTGAACTCACATCTACCTCTCTTGATATCATAGATGTTGGGTATGAATTTCTAACACCTTGTTCATATGCACTTGCTTTTGGTTTGGATTGAATTGGGGAATATCCAAATTTTTAGTGTTGGGTTCAATTCTTTAAAGATCCTAACTTTGATGTTTGAATATGTTTTTGGCTGCGAATCGGAGAGCTAATGGAGCTGGGGTATCTATTGGCTAAAGCTCCTTAGGTCCATTGCTCGAACGGTCGCGGTTTGGGAGAAATTACATTTTATTGAAATAGGGCAGGAACTGCAAATTCATCAGGTTCGGACGACCGAGCCCTGTAGCCGGTCGACCGACCTGCTACCCCGAGCCATGTTATGTTTCCTGCATCTGGCCAGCCGACCGAGCCCTGCAACCGGTCGACCGACCTGCTCATGTTTTGCCTGTTTTGCCTATTTTTGCATATTTTGATTGGTTATCCAAATTTTATCGATTCAAGTTGCTTTTTAGTAGTTGTTATTGCATCTTTGACTTTGATAACTTATTCTTGACTTCATCCACGGGTTTTTATAAAATAATCTCTCGGATCACATTTAAAAGCTCGTTTCTCCAATTTATAAATTCTATTTAAAAAACACACTTTCGCACTTCGAGCGAAGTGGAAGGGTGATTAAATGGTTGGGCAAAACACGGACCATGAATCTGTGCGTTTATCTTTCCGATTAGTCCCCGACCTATTCAATTGATCGTTTTGACCTTCGGGTTTGGTTTACCGATGAAATGAGGTAAACTTTGTACTGCTTTGAGTGTGAAATTGACTAACGGATAGTAAACCATTTAGTGCGAACGGGTGGTTATGGGATTCACGTTAACACTTCTCGGGTTCCTTTCTGGGAGTTTGTGACACATGCCGCCTTTGGGATAGTGTCTTCGGACTGTCTCCTTCTGGCTTGTTGCCTTTAGTATCGCTTTTGGAGTTGGTCCTTTGCCCCAGCTCGAGAGATATTTGGGATTGTCTGTTGCCTTTGGGATAGTGTCTTCGGACTGTCTCCTTCTGGCTTGTTGCTTTTAGTAGCGCTTTCGTAGTGGTTTCTTCACCACCGCTCGAGAGATATTGGAGTGGTTTCTTCACCACCGCTCATGAGATATTTAGGTTTGTTGCAATTGGAGTTTTCTGATGTTTCACTGATATGATTATATTCCCTTGGTATCGCCCATCGGTGTTGGTCTTTTTGAGCCGCGTGATGTGTAGCGCTTACCTTGTGGAACTTGTATATCTTATTGGTATCTGTTATTTGCCTTTTTGGCTTGCTTTGGGATATTTATATCCTTTGATTATCTATGTTGCCGATGATATGAGGCTTGTTTTATTATGTTCATCTTTTGTTAGATGATTGTGTTATCTCCCTTAGAGATATTTTTATACTATATGATCTTGCAGGTTTATTATCGTTCAGTTTATCTAATTGATTTGTTTAGCTAGACTGACCCGTGTATTTTATACTCGAGTCAGACTGAGATGTTTCAGGTTAGGTGCTTTTGGACTTAGCCTCTTTTGCTTCCGCATGGACTATTCCGCTAGCTTCTTTTTGTCATAGCTTTTGTGTAGTCCTCTTCTGTTGTAACTCTGATATGTATTATTGACTCGTCTGTATATTGTGGTTTGCTATACCACTTGTCATGTATCGTTTTGTATACTCTGTTATGTATCAGTATATGTGCATGTGATGATTTACTGTTCTGTGATGTATATTACATTTGAGTTGTTATATTCTGTTCTGATAGATCCTCTAGCCAACTATGGTTTTGTTTTAAGTATTCATTGGACATGTCGATCTGCTAGGTAAGGGCAATTGTCGATGTATTCAATAGATAGTTAAAGCAAGGTTATAGATGGTCGTTCTTACCCAGCCTTATTCTCCGTATTAGCGGATGGTATTATCTAATAATACTCTTTGCTAATGTGGGTATAGATGTGGGGCGTTACACATCCGCACATGTCGGACTTGGATTGCTCAAAATAACAGATTGTTAATTTATAGTTGGCAAAACTCAGCATATACAGCAAATAAATCATTCACGGATGCAGAATAATATAATAATAAGTAGCGGAATAGATAAACAGTAGTTCATGAAGCTACCATATAAACATCAGATTCTAAAATAAAATATAGCAAAATCTCAAATACAATATAGTTTCAAAAACAAACAGATGACAAGTCTAAACAAAACAAATGGATAGCTGAAGGTTGAATAGATATAGATGCATCTCCAAGCGAAGTTCCAAATTCCAAAGGTGATTCTCAAATGCTATGACACTCAGTCTGACTCGAGCATAAAGCAAAACACAGAACACTCGAGTTAAGATTAACATCCTTATATCAATAAATTCAACTCAAGTGAAATGTCAACTGAAATACAAGTAACTTAAAGGATGTTTGGATTTCCATCCTCTAAGAATCCATGGAACTATATACTATGTAGTACAATACGCTATTACAATGTGTCTATAATAAAGTAAACTATTAAATAGCGTTAAGGCGTTACCATATCCCCCCTTAACACATTTTATGTATTCCCATAGTCTATACAGTATCATAACTCTCCCTATAAATTGGAGGGCTATCATAGGGCATTCCATAGGTATGGTACAAAATAAACTCATAGAAAGTGCGATAGGACATGCGTTACGACACTCGAGGCAATTCCCAGGTAGATATACCATTTGCACTCCCGGACTGGTGGTAACGCATAGCAGCTACTACCGCCCACCTCATGACACACTCCCAAATCAAAGGTACACCCAATCAAATAACAAAAGCATAAAATGGTATCGATGAAATGTGTCCAATAGGGGGAATGACCCCACTTGGTCCGGTATAGTTCCTGTTTTAGCCACATCAAGCTGACTCACGGGAGTCAAGGCTATGTAAATACCATATAGAATCGTCGTCGAACCATCCTGCTTCATTATGATATCTCCACCACGTGCACAGTTGTTAGAGTGATTTTCAGTATTGGCAGAGAGTATGACAATATCCGATCACAGTCTCTTTAACAACCAAATGCTTATTTCACACGGTGATCATTTCATTTCAAATAATTCATACTTCATATCAAAATACAATATTCATTTCAAAACCATATCAATTTGATATCATTATTCATTTTAAATAATATTCATTTTTAGAATTGCAACACCATCAAAATCATAACACTTTTGAAGTCATTGCACTTTGAAATCATAACATTTTGGAAATCATAACACTCTCCACCTAAATAGTTTAGATGTTGAAAATAGTATATATTTAAAGTACTTTATAAAATAAAAGAGTATAATATATACAATAAAATACTTTATATAATAAAATTAGTTTCCTCCAATTTCGTTTATCGATTTAAATCTGTTAGAAAATCAAATCGATGGTTTCGATGACAACAACTATATAATGAAAATCGAATATGCATATATATTTCTATATATAGGTACTTGCTAGACCAACTTCACTAAAAAGACAAGAACAATGCTCAAATAACATTACAAGAGACTACAAGTCGATAGGATCAAAGAAACAACAAGAAAGATGCACAAAACAGATATGTACAAGTTTTAGATGTTTGGACGCACATGCCAGATGTCTGGAAAGACCTCTAGAATGAAAAAACAGACAGGACCAGACGTCTGGCAGATGCACTCAGACGTATGAAAATCTACTATGTACAAAAAAAATATAGTATCAGATGTCTAGTTTCGATCTCGGAATTTAAATTCAAATTTCAACTGCCACATTTGAGTAGACATCTTCGCTTCTCTTTGCTGCAACTCTTCACCATCAACAGAAGCAACAGTACTGCGTTTGTTAATGGATGCAACTACTCAAGGAACTTCTCTACAACTATATATATCATTAAGAATCAAAGAGAACCTTCACCTTACTTACTTGCGTTCTCTACTTGCATAATCTGTTATATTCTTGATCCCTAGCAATCTATACTTGTATTTCACTCTTTCATATATTCAATTCTTCAATGTCGATACTCTCTAGATATATAATGGAAGAATTTGGACCTATTAGTCAATATCCATATTATAGAACACATACTTGACAAGAACAAGTTATTATAACCAAGCCTATTCCTCCGGGCGAAGTTAGGGTGTTTGATAGTCGAATTCCGAAGGAGAGCTTTGGGACTGGATGTAGGAAGGGAGGTCCGAACCAGTATAAAATCCTGGTATGCTTATTCTATAGTTACCTAGATTATTACGGCTTTAGTTGCATCGTATATTTTGTCACATATACTTGCATACACACTACGCGAGCCACCATGTAGACTTTCAATTGGTATCAGAGCAACGTTAGATCAAATACAGTAACACGTTTTTGAATCACTATAATATGGAAAGTATTTTTGAAGAAGGTCAATCCACAGCACGACCCACACTTTTTAATGGTTTTAACCATGCATATTAGTCAACACGTGTGAGAATTTTTATGGAAGCTAATGGAGTGCCAGCCGTTCAAAATAAATAAGAAGCACCTGACACTGCTATGAACACATGGACTGATGCATAAAAAACCGCAGCTTCTAATAATGCCAAAGCTATGAATGTTCTATTTTGTTCACTAGATAAAAATGAATTTTCACATGTCATGTTATGTAACACTACATATGATATTTGGCGTACCTTACAGGATACAACGAAGGTACAAAAAAAGTTAAACAAACTAAGATTTCAATTTTACAAAATCAATTATCATTATTTAAAATGAAACAAGATGAACCTATAGTTGACATGCACATTAGATTTCAAATCATTCAACACGACTGAATGGCTCTTGTAGTCAAATTCACAAATTTTGACTTAGTATCTAGAATACTCAATTCTTTAACTCTAGAGTGGAAAAGAAAAGTATAAGCTATCGAAGAAGCTAATGATCTCTCAGCACTCCTAGTTGAAGAATTGATAGGAAATTTAATGTTCTATGAAGCTAATTTGCAGGCACAAAAAGAACAAAATTCAAAAAAGAAGAACATAGAATTCCTAGCAACAAATGAAGACTCCGACTTAGACAAAGAAGAAATTGTATTTACTGCCAAAAACTACAACAAGTTCAAGAAGTTTAGGAAAATGACTAAATTTCAAAAAGGAGGAAAATCAAGCTCAACAAACTAAACATCAATCAAATGCTATGAATGTGACCAATTTGGACATATGAAGAAATACTTTTCCAAGCTCAACAATGATAAAAAGAAGAACAAATTTGAAAAATTAAAAAAGAAGAAAGCTTTCAAAGTAACATGGGATGACTCGGATTCTTCATCATCATCAGACAGTGATAGCGATAGTGACGGAGAACAAGCTAATGTGTGCTTTGTGGCACAAACTGATGAGGTATGTCCTGAACTTAGTTATGCTGAATTATTAGAACTTAGCATAGAATTAGATGATAAATTTAGACAAATTGAAAATTTGAACAAAGAACATATAGCCAAAATAAATAGATTGGAACTTGAAGTAGGAATGTTAAAAAGTGAAAAAATTATTTTAGAAGAAGAACTAAAATTATCTCAAGAAAAAATTATAAATAGTTTGGTTGAAAATGAGACTATTGATACTGATTTTGATAAAACTAAATTAGAAAAGGATAACTTGCTAAAAGAAAATGTCAACTTGAAAAGTAATATTGAAAATTGAAAATTTAGAATTAAAAGAAAAATTAGATAAAATTACAAATAACGTTTCAAAATTTAGTAAAGGAAAACAAGATTTGGAAAATCTTATCAAAACTTCAAAATCACTGGATAAAAAAATGGAATAGGATTTAAAAATATTCCTAAACAAAGAGGGAATGATATTAAGAAATATAGTTGTATTTATAAAAAGACAAAAAGATCACCTAAGTCTAATACGAATACCAGAAATATAAAAATTTGGATTCCTAAGGCAAATAATAATTTGATTAGACAAAAACATATTAATTATATTTTAGAAAATGTAGTCTGGGTATGAATACCCCTTCTAACATCTAGGACCCTAACAAAGTATATGGGTATCAATTAAATCGTCCTTTATTTTGCAGACCCAAAATAAAAAATAAGGAGAAATGGATATTTGATAGTGAATGCTCCAAGCATATGACCGTAAATTCAAAAAAGTTATCAAATATAACATACATCGATGGTGGAACGATAACTTTTGGAGATAACTCAAAAGGATATACCGTGGGTATTGGAGAAGTCATCAACTATAGTATTTCTAACTTTCCTATTATTACAAATGTTTTGTTAGTAGAAATTCTAAAACGCAACATACTTAGTATTAGTTAATTATGCGACAAAGGTTTTCAAATCAATTTCGAAAAAGATAGATGTAATATTTTCGATAATAACAAACAACTTATATTTGAGGGTTTTAGAAACAAAAATATTTATGTCTTAAACATGAATATAAATAGAAATTCAAATTTGTGTTTAACCGTCAAACATGACGATCCATGGTTGTGGAATAAACGATTTTGTCATATTAATTTTAAATATATTAATAAATTTGAAAAATATGAGCTAGTTAAAGGTGTACCTAAAATAAATTACAAAGTAGAAAAATTATGTGACGGTTGTCAACTTGGAAAACTAAAGAAAAGCTCATTTAAATCTAAAAATAATATTTCTACAAAACAACCATTAGAATTAATAAATTTAGATTTATTTGGTACAACTCAATTACGATCTATAAATCTCAACAAATATGTTTTCATAATAGTTGATGATTTTTCAAGATATAGATGGACTTTATTTTTAAAACATAAAAGTGACACCTTTGGTATGTTTAAAAATTTTGCTAAAAGAATTAAAACACAAAATGGATTTAAAAATTAAGAATATTCGAAGTGATCACGGTGGAGAATTCGAAAATGATCTTTTTACTAATTTTTGTTATAAAAAAGGTATAAGTCATAATTTTTCTTTTTCCCGCACACCTCAACAAAATGGTGTAGTGGAAAGAAAAAAATAATATGTTACAAGAATGTGCACAAACGCTATTAAATAATAGTGGCCTACCAAAACATTTTTCGGCCGAAGCTATTGCCACAGCTTGTTATGTTTTGAATCGAATAACTATATGACTTATGACTAAACAAACTTGTTCTGAAATATTTTTTGGAAGAAAACCTAAAGTATCATACTTTAAAACTTTTGGATCAAAAAGTTTAAAATTAAATACAAAAGATGATTTAGGAAAATTTGACCCGAAGGCCGATGAAGGAATCTTTGTTGGATATTCGGATCACAGCAAAACATATAGAACTTTTAATAAACGAAATAACACTGTTGAAGAAAGTTTAAATGTTTCGTTCGATGAAAATCTTCTTAACCATCATACTAATGACGATGAAGAAATAATTCCAATAACAAATACAACAAATTCTTTTAATAATAAGACAAATGCGCAAAATAATACTTTCAGCATCATCTTCTAGAATTCTTAAGGATCATCCAAAAGATAATATCATTAGAGATCTCAATTCTAGAGTAACTAGAAATCAACTTAACCAAATAAGTCACACAACATTTGTGTCAAATTTTGAACCAAAAAATTATAAAGAAGCTTCAAATGATAAACTTTTGATAATAACTATGCAAGAAGAATTAAATCAATTTGAACTAATAATGTTTGGGAATTAGTACCGAGACCAGAAAACTAATCGTTTATAGGAACAAAATGGATATTTAAAAACAAAGCAGATGAAAATGGAAATATAGTTATAAATAAAGCTTGTTTAGCTGCTCAAGGTTATAATCAAGAATAAGGTATCAACTATGACAAAACCTTTGCTCCAGTAGCGAGATTCGAGGCCATACTTACATTACTCGCTTTTGCAAATCATCACAATTGTAAACTATTCCAAATAGATGTCAAAAGTGCTTTTTTAAATGGTTTTATTGAAGGAAACATATATGTTGAACAACCTCCATTGTTTGTTCATAAAAAATATCCCTACCATGTTTTTAAGTTACAAAAAGCCTTATATGGTTTAAAACAAGCCCCCTATGTCTGGTATGAACGTCTTAAATATCATTTAATTACATCTGGTTTTCAAATAGGTAAAATCGATATAATTTTATTTATTAAACGAGAAAATAATGATATTTTAGTTGTACAACTTTTTATGTAGACGATATTATTTCTGGTTCAATTAATGAATATCTTTGCAATCAATTCTTAAATATTATGAAAAATGAATTTCAAATGTCTCACATGGGAGAATTAAATTTCTTCCTAGGTTTACAAATAAAACAACTTGAAAATGGTATTTTTATTCATCAAGAAAAATAGTGTAACGATCTATTACGTCATTTTGAAATGGATAAAACTTCAGGCCAACCAACACCGATGAGTATTAGTGTTCACTTAGAAAAAGATGGTAACGGAAAATATTTCAATGAAAATTTTTATCGTAGTATGATTGTCTCCTTACTCTATTTGACGGCTAGTCGACCCGACATTATGATGAGTGTATGTCTCTGTGTCTGATTTCAAGCAAAACCAAAAGAATCTCACCAAAGAGCTGTTGAACGTATCTTACGATATCTATCTAATACTAGACATTATAATTTGTTTTACCCTAATGGATCATCGTTTGAACTCATTTCATACAGTGATGCGGATTTCGATGGATGTAAAACAGATCGTAAGAGTACTGGTGGAACATGTCAATTTATCGGACAATCATTTGTTTAAAGGTTTAGCAAAAAGAAAAATTGTGTCTCCTTATCTACTTGCAAAGCCGAATATATTTCAGCGGCTCTAGCATGTGCATAAGTAATATACATGCAACAAACACTTACGAATTTTGGCAAAGTTATCATTAAATCACCAATATATTGCGATAATATGAGTGCAATAAATCTATCAAAAAACCCTGTAAATCACTCACGTACTAAACATATAAATATATGACATCATTTTTTATGTGTTAATGTAGAAAAGGGAATTATTACATTAGAATACGTAAATACCGAGAATCAAATAGTAGATATTTTCGCAAAACCACTAAACGAACAAACTTTTGTTAAACTGCGACGCTATTTAGGAATATGCTCTCTTAATGATCCTAATAACCACATCTTCATTTATTCTATGTTTAGCTAAAAGTTTTTTTATCGACAAATTAAAATTGATAACTCCTTCACCTGGTTGGTTTTTGAAAGTTACCTATAAATAATTTTTGAAATTATGTATAAATCTTTACATTATAAGAAGTAAATAATATATAGACTTTATATTTTTTTTACAACAGAAAATATAATCATGTCTTATGGAAATTCTCATCTATCCTTCTCGACACCTACAACAGATAGCTCGGCGGATACTCCTCAATGCCTTCCTACACCTACATCAAATCAGGAACCAATGTATATGTGGTCCTCCTATCATACGGGATTCACTTCCGATAACAAGAAGTCCAAATGAGTTCTATTTGTTTCTCCTAACACCAAGAAGAAAATTGATGATACATCACTATCAAAGGCAACAAATAGAGCTACAATGAGAATTATATTTTGAACAAAAAGCTATGGCACGACGGCTAAGTTTTCAGGAGCAAGTAGCAATACAATTTTGTAATTCACGGAAGAAGGATGTACATGAACCACTTCCGATTCCTTGTAGTTCTTTGGATCCCTCATCCTCGTATCATACACCTTTGGATCCTTCACCAAGGCCATTCTTTGGTTCCTCGAGAACCCATGAATGTGGAAATATATGGTCTCCACTCAAGCTATGTAGGGATGACAAGTCTGAAGATCACAAAACTCCATCGTCATCCAAATAGATTAAATTATTTTCATTGTATTTGTATCTACATATATTTGTAATTCTGTTTCAAAAAAATAATACTATATTTTTTCAAATAAAAAGTCGAAAAATAAGCAACACCTTTCAAAATTAGGCTATTTTTAGAAAAATTGGTCATTTCAGACGTCCGAACATTACCCTCAGACATCTGACACTCTGATATCATGCAAATTTTAAACCATCGTGCATATGTCAGACGTCTAATATAACCTTCCAGATGTCTAAAAATTGTCTCTACTTACTAAAAAATAGATACCAGACTATTTCAGACGTCTGAACTATGAACCAAACATCTGAATAAAGTCTCTACCACCATATTATAAAAATTCAATCTATTTCAGACGTCTTATATTTAAACCAGACGTTTGAAAAAACTATCTATCATTCTGAAATGAAAATTTGATCTATTCCAGACATTTGATAACACAAACAGACGTCTGAAAATTCTCTCCGACTATCAAATTTTACAACTCGACCAAATCCAAACGTCTATCATAACAAACCAGACATCTGATTCTATTTGCTGTCTTAAAACTAGGTTAAATCAGACGTCTGAATTACCTACCAGACATCCGAAATTCAGTCGACCCATTTATACGCCCAGATAACGTTTATTTTTTACTTTTCTTACTTCGTTTCATTTTATTTCTACAGCTATCTTGATTTTTTGCTTCTCAAAAATCATTTCTCTTCCAAACTTGATCAAATTTGATGGCTCCTAAAACAAAACAAAAAAATCCTAAAATCTCTAAGAGAAAATAAGACCAGGCAACTTCCTCAAATCCTCAAGTTTGCCAAGATAATCAAAATTGAACGATGGATGAATCGATTACCGCATTCACTCAAGAGATATGAGGATATTCAAAAGAAGAAACTCCACACAGGTCCATTTTACAACTTACTCAAGTTCTCAATTTGCGATTTAGATGAAATGTGTGAAAGTACCGGTTTAGAAACTTTGATATCTTTCAATCCCAATAACATCCAAGTTGATCAGTTGGCTATATTTCTTTTCTACGCTAATTTGGACAGCATAGCAGTTTGGAACAATGAAAACGAAGATAATTGGCTAGGAACACGATTAGGCTCATTCCAGGAATCATAGGCAGAATTTTCGGCTGTTCTGACATGGGCAAAGATTTATATAATATTCCCGATATGCATTTCAAAACAAGGGACAATATCACACATCAAATGTAGGAAGATGAAATGCCTAAGTTTGCATGTAAATACCTTAGAGGCGAGACTCCTAACTCGAATGATTATCAACTCTATCATCCCTCGACCTGGTAGTCACGAGCAGATAACGGAGTTAGAACTCAAGGCCCTGTACGCTCTATTCTGTGGAACAGGGTAAATTGGGCAAAAATTATATTTGACGAGCTCGTACATTTTTGGACTCGATCACGCCCATCGATTGTCTACCCCACATACATCATGAGACTTCTACGTGCTCACAACATCCCCTCCTATTTATCCGCTTTTGAAGGAATTTCTCCAAAATATACTTTCATGAAATTTTTCTCACTAATGCACCTACCAGAAAATCATCCGGAGTTTATATCATTTGAAGAGTGGACACAATGTCGTCAAGCCAGACAAGCTGGGCCTCCACCTCAACCACACCATGAACCATCACAAGAGGTGGAACAACATCGCAAGACTACTCCTTCTCCTACGCCATTTGATTATACTTGCCACGATGAGATTTTAGAGACTCGAACAGAGACGAATCCAAACGAAAGTATTCGAGACCTCACTCTTCAAAATCAGCATATCTCATCTCAAAATCAAAAAAAAATTGCTAAGCGCATTGACAGTTTTGAAACATCTACACGCCTAGCCATAGTTGAAACATCACTTTCAACTGTATTATCGGTTCTCAAAGAGGTTCTTCAAAGGGTTCGTGGCCCTACACCACATTCCAAAGATTGGACAACCCCAGTGCCTTCTCCTCCTTCGAAACATTCCAAACTTTTTGAGAAGAACGAACCACTAAAACAAGCTCCGATATCTCCTACAAAGCAACTTTGCTCTTCCAAAAATGAAGATAAAGGAGATGATCAAGAAAAAGCTTCCTCAAAAGACTCATAGATTTTTAGGATTCGATCTTATGTAAAATTGTTAAAAATCTATGAATGTACTCGATTAATGTAATTAATGAAATTTCTCTTTTGGTGTGTTATTTGAGTATATACCTGTCTTACAACAATTGGTCGATATTTAATAATTTATATATTTAAAAAGTTATATATCCTTTTGGATAATGCCAAAGGGGGAGAAATAATAAAGATCACAATAAGTTATGAAAAGCACATATTTAAGGGGAGATTTATAAAATTATATATAAGTACATTGTATAGTTGTCATCATCAAACATGACGAGATTGTTAGGAAATCAAATCTACGATTTCGATTACAACAACTATACAATGGAAATCGAATATGCATATATATATATATAGAGAGAGAGGTACTTGCTATAGCAACATCACTAGAAAGACAAGAACAAGGCTCAAAGAATATTACTAGAGACTGCAAGTCGATAGAATCAAACAAGCAATAAGAAAGATGCACAAAACAGATATGTATAAGTTTCAAACATCTGGGTACACAAGCCAAACGTCTGAAAAAGACCTCTGGAACGACAAAATAGACAGGACCAGACGTCTGGTAGGTGCACTTAGACGTCTGAAAATCTACTATGTAAAAAAAATAGTATCAGACGTCTGATACAAATACTAGATGTCTGATTTCGAACTTGGAATTTAAATTCAAATTTCAACTGTTATATTTGAATAGACATCTTCGCTTCTCTTTGCTGCAACTCTTCATCATTAACAAAAGCAACTGTAGAGCAATTGTTAATGGATGCAACTACTCAAGGAACCTCTCTACAACTATATATATCATCAAGAATCAAAGAGAACATTCACCTTACTTACTTGCATTCTCTACTTACATACTCTGTTATATTTTTTATCTCTAGCAATCTATACTTGTATTTCACTCTTCCATATATTCAGTTCTTCACAGTCAATACTCTCTAGATATATATTGGAATTATTTGTACCTATTAGTCAATATCCATGTTATAGAACATATAATTGACAAGAACAAGTTATTGTAACCAAGCCTATTCCTCCAGGCGGAGTGATGGTGTTTGATAGTTGAATTCCGAAGAGGAGCTTCAGGACTGGAGGTAGGACAGGAGGTCCAAACCAGTATAAAATCCTGGTGTGCTTATTCTATTGTTACCTAGATTATTACTACTTTAGTTGCATCATATATTTTGTCACATATACTTGCATATACACTACACGATCCACCCTGTAGGCTTTCAAAATCATCTTAAATTCAAAAATTCAATTTAAATCAATTCCAGCTTAACCATTTCAATTTAAAGTTCAAAGATTCAAGTTTAAATATTCAAACATTTACAATATAAATTTTATTTATATTTCAACATTTACTTTTAATTTATTCAAATTGGAAATTATTCCCTTAACCATTTTTATAACAATTTATTTAAATCCTAATTTAAATATTTAAATCAATGTTAATATTCAATCTCAATTTATTTAAAATTGAGAATATTCATTTAATCACTTTTTATCAAATCAAGTTATAAATCATATTTTCAACATCTAAAAATCACTAAGTTCAAATAAATCCTTATTTAAATTCAATTATTACCAATTTAAATTCCAAGACAACATAAATTTATCTTCCCAATTTTATTATTAAAGTTATAAAAATCCAATTTTAAGTATATCAATATAAATTTAAATAAATACTTAAATATTTTATAGATCAATTAAGTTAAAAAAATTATTAAATTAAATCTTGTTATAAATGTATTTTGTATTAAATCTACTTTTATATATTTTGAAATAATAAAATTATAAGAAAAATCTTAAAAATTATATTTTCAAAACTAACTTATAAATTAAAATTTTCAAAACATATTATTTTAAATTCTAGATTTTATACACATATAAAAATAGCATATATATATTATATTTTAAAATCAATGTTTATTAAAACTATATGTTTCCTTTCAAAACTTTGGAAATCATTTTTTCAAAATATAGGCCAATGGTGTCCGTATATAATTATTTATCCTATAATCAAGTGATACAAATATTTATCATTTAATCCGCAATTTAAATATTTATAGGTATATATCATTTTAACCTGCAATCCCAAAATTTAAAATAAATGAAAATCGGTTGGGTTTATCATTTCAACCTATAACGATATTTTCCTATTCTACGAAATCATTCGGGCATGTATCATTTCAGCCCATAGGGGATTCTAAATTAATTGGGAATTTGCAGAGTGAGAAAAAATGTGATAATAACAATAATATCAACAACAGTCATATATCATCAGTGATAAATTATTTAAATATAATATATACAACAGGATATGATGTCATATCATAGGTGAACAATCGTAGATAATGGCATATCATATTTAACAATTAAATAACTAGAAATTCAAATTTAATAGTATATTTCAATTGTCGTTTCAAGTGAAATCAAATTTATTAAATATAAGAACGTTAATCGTGAGTGATTTCTCACCTTTTAAGGCTTAGAGAAATAAGAAGATGATACAGACGCACACACGGATACAGACACAGACATGGACTAGCGGGATGGCGATAAGCTAGGAATTGCTGCGATAAATTCGATAATGAGAAGTTAAATCAAGATGGAAAAGAGATCGATGAAACAAAATATATGTTATATATCATATATGTACATATCTCTAAATCTATATAAAACATATATTTTGTTTAAATCAATATTTAATTTAACCAAATATAGAATAAAGTCTCTATATATTTTGAAAACCAAACACATATATAATTGTATATAAACTAATATATGACATATATATACTTATATACCTATTATTTTTCCCAATATTTATTATAAAATCAATACAACTTACTTTATTAATATATCTACTCTTAAACAAATCATATAAAACTTGTATAAACTTATATATATAAACTGACGTATTATAGCTTATGTAAACTAATATAACACACACACACACATATATAGCTTGGATTGAAAAGAAAATATAATTAACTTTCTGTCAACAAGCACACATTTCAACAACAAGTTACATATTAATATATATAGGCTGTCATATACACTATTGGTGAGAATAGAAATAAAAAAAACACAGATCAAATCAACACACACACACACACGCTTATTTAAAAGCAACCTACTTATATATTACATTCAAATTTATACTGTCAATATAAATATCTATACTACCACACATATATATAGAGTTATTTCAACAAATTCAATATATAAAAACAAATATAGAGCAACAGGCATAACTTATATCTTATTACTAATAGATCAGGTAACTTCATATAGACTTATATATATATATACATATATATATATATATATATATATATATATATATCGAAAATCAATACTTCAAAGGTAACTGTTTATTAAATCATACATATGAAAAATCAAAATCTATATGCGGTTAGGGTGGTCGGCCATTTGTGTTGGAGAAGGTGCAAGCAGGTTTGTTTCGGTGGCTGGAGATTCGAATGGAGGGGTGATATGCTTCACGGCATGATGGTTGTGGATGGGTAAAAGGCGAAGGCAGAGCAGTGTCATCGGGTCATGGAGATGTGGTGAGGTGTTGCGTGGCACAAGGTTGGAGGAGCTTGGCAATTTGATGGGTTTGGAGAGGCACGGTTTTCCAAGGTGGCGATGGGTGAAGACAAGAACAGGATAACGAAGAAAACAAATTTGCAGGGTCTGTCTCGAACCAAACTCCAATATATCAAAGTTATCCCCAAAGCAAATTTATAGAGGAAAGAAGACTCATAGAAATTTCAAGGCACGTAGGAAAGTGAAAAGGCTCAAGTGTGGAACCGGTATGGCTAGTAGTTTCCACAGATTTCGCTGCGCATCGGACGTTGAAAAGCACAAATGAATATACTACGGAGATCAGCACGACGAAACGAATAGAATGGTGCATAAATATCAGTGATATGATCATCCTATCGAAAGGCGATATTTTGATGCTAAACTGCTGCAAATTCGTTGAAAATAGAATAAACGGGGCTAGAGAAGTCCAAATTTTACGAAATGAAAAATGAATTCTCACTGAGACAATGATTTACATTTTTATTATATAAAAATATTCAGTTTTCAATAATATTTTATTTACATCAATTTTTAATAGATTTAAATTGAAATTGTAATTACACCATAGAACTATCATTCATATTTACCAGTGAAAATCTACCATTCACTATGTTTAAATAGACGCATTTCAAATATCAAATTTTTATTTCCAAATTCAATTTTTAATTCCAAGAAATTTTTTGGTTAATTACGTTATAAAAAATGTTACAAATTTAGGGTCGTTACACTCTCCCCCACTCCAAACTTTTCGTCCCCGAAAAGGAACGAGATAGGAGAATAGAAACAACCAGAAAGAAAAGATAGATTGAAATACAAAATACAACAATTAAGTTGAAACCATTTAAATTGATTTAAATCCAACTAATTAGTTTCAATCCATTTTATTAAATCAATAATTATTCATTGTATTCACACTTGGTTGATTTTCACTTCAAGCTAATTTCATTCAATTTGATTAGTTTTAATTTATTAATATTTTTTGCAAAAAAATTTCTTTCAAAACAAAATTTATTTGATTTAACTCATTTATTTAAATCCATTTGACTTTATTTATGTTGATTTCACTTATAATTCAATCTAAACTATTCCTATATTCATATAGTTTCATTATAACTACCAAATTTTATTTATGAATTCCCTATCAAAATTCATTCTAGGAGCATTTTATTTCATACATTTTATATTTTTATTATTCAATTACATTCAAACTTTTCCCAGTTGATCTTCATTAATATTTTTTGAAGGTAACTGAATAATATACAAATTTGTCTTTTACTTACAATAAATTATTAAGCAAGAATTTAGTTTGAACAATTCTATTACTCAAGTTTCTCTTGTATAATGGTTATATATTCACCCTAACATTTTAAACTTTTGAGTATTTTAGTTAAGATATATATATATATATACACACATATATATTAGAATGTACTTGATTATTATTCAAATTAATTTTTACTCCAGTTCAACTGTTTCTAGTTATCTAAATTCCATTTTAAATTTTATACACTTCAAATATTTCAAAATTTTGATTTATTTCAATAATTGAAAACTCTAGCTTAACACAGAATTTAGGAATTAAATTTCCAATTTCACTTCCCACCATTTTGAAATAAACAAACATATATATATTTTGTGAATCACGCCATATTCAAGAAATTCAAATCAAAATCCATTTCCAAAGCAAAAGTGTAGCGAAGCTGATACCTGATCTATCCACTTTGAGACTTGAAAATGAATGTCAATGATGCTGCAATCATCACCGAAATTATTTTTCGGCGACGAAAGAGAAGATTACTGACTTACTTCATTTTAAGATTCTTTGAAAACCAATTTATATTCAAAAATACTTTCAAATAATATATTCCTTCAAACCATGAAAACCAAATTTGGAAAGTACCGAAAATTTAATCCTCAAATTCTCTATTTAAATTCATTTCATTTGTAAATTAGATTTATAAGTCAGATTTATAAAATTTCATAGAACAATAGTTAATGATTTGGAAATATTATCAAAACAATAAATGATAACCTAGTATTATCATTTCTAACAACCAATCATTTAACTGTTTAATTTCAGAAAATATACTTATATATAATAAAATCATATATATATATATGTATGTATGTATGTATATGTATGTATATGTATAATTATTTCATTTTCAAAAACAATATTGTGTCAATTTGCTCTGTTCAGATGGAATTCCTATCGATAGCATTGGCCAGACGAATCGATCGAAACTCCAAATCAAACTTAACAACTCAAACAACACAATATAAACATTTTTATATTAATTGCAAATACACTCCTCCATAGGATGATTCAAGAATGGGTTTCAAAACAAGGATAGAGATTCAAATTTAGATGGACCCTAGTCAAAGAACATTCTAACAATGAAGGTAGACTCGAAAGGAAAAAATAATTAAACTACAAAAGAAGAAATGGATAAACTTATATTAATCGCGGGTGAACTTTACCGGGTCAACCAAGGTACCAAGGACAACATCAATGCGAAAATTCAAATTTTGGCTTGGGAGTGTAGAGAAATAGCTTCACCAAAACATCAGAATAATCCTTGACAATCGGGTGGACTTCAGATTACTTGGTTGAGAATCCAGTGAAAAAGATTAAATTGCCTGCAAAATCCTGAGGCAATCTCCACTTAATCACAAGAGAATTACCTGGATCATCTACTAGAGAAACGGTTCGGGCTTTGCAAAAGAACAACGGCATCGTAAATTGAGGACATAGAAATCTACGGAGAATCGACGCTTGTTATAAAGGAATTCAACGCCTTTTTACAACCCAAACCAAAATCGACGGGATAGAAAATGAAGCTATAGGATGCTCCAGTATCAAGAAGAACATGAAAAGAAAGATAAGAATGGATTTCGGAACAAAGGAAAGAGTTCCAGAAATTCAAAAGTGATTCAATCAAAGAAGGTCCTAATGAAGAATTTCAAGTTCGAACGAAGGTGATTCTGTAATTAAATTTATTCTATATGCCAAGTTTTCCCTAAATCAGAGCTCTAATACCAACTGTAACGACCTGGTATTTCAAACCATTCGCATCTGCACATGTTGGATTTAGATTGCTTAAAACAACATATTGCTAATTTGTATTTGGCAAAACACGGCATATACGGTAAATAAATCTATCACAAAATCATAGATACAGAGTAATATGACAATAATTAGTGGAATAGATAAATAGTAGTTCATGAAGCTACTATATAAACATCAGAGTTTGAAATAAAATACAGCAAAATCTCAAATACAATATAGTCTCGAATACAAATAGACGGAAAGTCTGAATAAAACTACCGGATAGCTGAAGGCTGAATAGATATAGATGGATCTTTAAGCGAAGCTCCGAACTCCAAAGGTGAGTCTCAAATGTTATGACACTCAGTCTGACTCGAGCATAAAGCAAAGAACAAAACATTCGAGTCAGGATTAACATCCTTATATCAATAAATTCAACTCAAGTGAAATGTCAACTGAAATACAAGTAATTTAAAGGATGTTTGGGATTTTCATCCATTAAGGATCCATGGAACTATCTTCTATGTAGTACAATACGCTATTACAATATGTCTATAGTAAAGTAAACTATTAAAATAACATTAAGACATTACCCATATTCCCCTTAACACATTATATATATATTCTCATATCTATACAGTACCGTAACTCCACTCGTAAACTGGAGGGCAATCAGAGGACATCTCATAGGTATGGTACAAAACAAACTCGTAGAAGGCATGATAGGGCATGCGACACAGCACTTGAGGTAATGCTAGGGTAGATATACCATTTTCACTCCCGGACTAGTGGTAATGCATAGTAGCTACTACTGCCCACCTCGTGACACACTCCCAAATCAAAGGTGCACCCAACCAAATCACAAATGCAATAGAATGGTATCAATGAAATGTGCCCGATAGGGGGAATGACCCTACTTGGCCCAGTATAACTCCTATTTTAGACACATCAAGCTGACTCATGGGAGTTAGGGCTATGTAAATACCATATAGAATAGTCGCTAAACCGTCCTACTTCATTCTGGAATCTCCACCGCGTGCACAGTTGTTATAATGGTTTTCGGTATTGGCAGAGAGTATGACAACATCCCATCCCGGTATCTTTAACAAACAAACGCTTATTTTACACCGTGGTCATTTCATTTCAAATAATTCATACTTCATATCAAAATACCATATTCATTTCAAAACCATATCAATTTGATATCATTATTCACCTTAAACAATATTCATTTCCAAAATCGTAACACCTTTAAAATCATAACACTATTGAAATCATAGCACTTCGAAATCATAACATTGTGAAAATCATAACATTCTCCACCTAAACAGTTTAGATGTTGAAAATAGTATATATATATTAAAATAGTTTATATATATAAAAAAAATACTTTATATAATAAAATTAGTTTCCTCCAATTTCTCAAATCGATTTAAATCATCTTAAATTCAAATCAGGGAGAGGGCGCACCCTAACTTTCTAGGGTAGACCAGAGCTTGGCTAGTTCGGGGGCTTATATAGCATACATTTCATCAGAATGGATTAGGATCAATTTCCTCCCTGTTAGCTCGCCTCCATAAGGCTAAGAGTCCCTTGGAGGTACAAATGAGAACGCCAGAAAATTCAATTTAAATCAATTCCAATTTAACCATTTCAATTTAAAGTAAATATTCAAAATTTACAATATAAATTTCATTTATATTTCAACATTTAACTTTAAATTTATTCAAATTAGAAGTTCTTCCCTTAACCATTTTTGTAACAATTTATTTAAATCCCAATTTAAATATTTAAATCAATATTAAATATTCAATCTCAATTTTGTTTAAAATTGAGAATATTCATTTAATCACCTTTTATCAAATCAAGTTATAAATCATATTTTCAACATCTAAAAAATCACTAAGTTCAAATAAATCCTTATTTAAATTCAGTTATTACCAATTTAAATTCCAATTCAACATAAATTTATCTTCACAACTTTGATTATTAAAGTTATAAAAATCCATTTTTAAAAATATTAACATAAATTTAACTAAATACTTAAACATTTTATAAACCAACTAAATTAATTTTTTATTAAATTAAATCTTATTATAAATGTATTTTGTATTAAGTCTATTTTTATATATTTTGAAATAATAAAATTGTAAGAAAAATCTTAAAAGTTATATTTTCAAAACTAACTTATAAATTAAAATTTCCAAAACACATTATTTTAAAATCTAGATATTATATATATATAACCTATATATATATTATATTTTAAAATCAATATTTATTAAAACCGTATATTTCCTTTTTAAACTTTGGAAATCATTTTTTCAAAATATAGACCAATGGCGTCCATATATAATTTTCTATCCTATGATCAAGTGATACGAATATTTATCATTTCAATCCGCAATTTAAATATTTACGAGTATATATAATTTTAACCTGCAATCCCAAAATTTAAAATAAATGAAAATCGCTTGGGTTTATCATTTCAACCCATAGCGATTTTCTCCTATTCTACAAAATCATTTGGATATGTGTCATTTCAACCCATAGGGAATTCTAAATTAATAGAAAACTTACAGAGTGAGAACAAATATGATAATAAAAATAATATCAACAACATGCATATATCATCAGTAACAAATTTAAATATAATATATATAACATAATATGATGTCATATCACAGTTGAATAATCTGGCATATCATATTTAACAATTAAATAACTAGCAATTCAAATTAACATCATATTTCAATTTTCGTTTCAAGTGAAATAAATTTATTAAATATAAGAATGGTAATCGTGAGTGATTGCTCACCTTTCGATGCTTAGAGAAACAAGAAGATCATACAGACACGCACATGGATACGGACACAGTCATGGACTAGCGGGATGGCGACAATCTAGGAATTGTTGCGACAAATTCGATAATGAGAAGGTAAGTCAAGATGGACAAGAGATCGATGAAACAAAATATATGTTATATATCATATATATACATACCTCTATATAAATTTAAGACATATATTTATTCAAATCAATATTTAATTTAAACAAATATAGAATAAAATATTCATATGTTTTCAAAACCAAACACAAATATAATTGTATATAAACTAATATATGACATATATATAATTAAGTACCTATTATTTTTCCCAATATTTATTATAAAATCAATACAACTTACTTTATTAATATATCTACTCTTAAACAAATCATATAAAACTTGTATAAACTTATATATATAAACTGACATATTATTGCTTATGTAAACTAATATAACATATATATATATAGCTTGGATTGAAAAGAAAATATAATTTAACTTTCTGTCAGCAAGTAAAAATTTCAATGGAAAGCTATATATTTATATATATAGGCTATCATATACATTTTTGGTGAGAATAGAAATCAAACAGAGCACAAATCAAATCAATATATATATATATGCTTATTTAAAAGCAACCTACTTATATATTATATTCAAATTTTTGATGTCAATATAAATATCTATACTACCACACGTATATTATTTATTTCAACAAATTAAATATATAAGAAAAAATATAGAGCAACATGCATAACTTATATCTTATAACTAACAGATAAAGTAATTTTATATAGACTTACATTCTATAAATCGAAAATCAATACTTTAAAGGTAACTGTTTATTAAATCATACATGTGAAAAATCAAAATCTATATCTCATTTCCTCTAGATCAATACATAAATAAACCTATATATGTGTGTATATATATATATATTACACATACACACACACACACACACACACATATATATAAGAAATTTTCTTTTCTTAAAACGGTATTTATAAACACAAAATAAAAAAAATCAAAATGCCCAAAACTAATTCATCTAAATTCTTTCTGTATACAAATGTAAACATATATATATTCATGGAAACCGTATCATGTGTATTAATACCACATAAATATATATATAACGTATAATAAACAACTTATATACTTTTGTATACAAACCAAACCCACATATATAATACTTTTTTTGTCAACAGAACAACAAACTAACACCTTTAAAAAAAATTATGTATATGATATTTTTTCTTTAAACCAACGAAAAGAAGCAACAGGCTAAATCTTCATAGTTTAATATATACATACACACACACACATATATATATTTATTTCCTTGTTAAGAGAATAGGCCAAAGGTGAATATGGTAGTGAGGAGGGACTGTTTGTGGCTGGCTGCAGTTTCGGGTTGCACATGGTGACAGGGTTGAGGTGGATGTAGCGGTTAGGGTGGTCGGCCGTTCTTGTTGGAGAAGGTGTAGGCGGTTTGTTTCGGTGGTTGGAGATTCGAAATGGAGGGGCGATATTCTTCACGGCATGGTGGCTGTGGATGGATAAAAGGCGGAGGCAGAGCAGTGTCATCGGGTCATGGAGATGTGTTGAGGTGTTTCATGGCATAGGGGATAAGGAGCTTGGCAAGTTGATTGGTTTGGGAGAGGCACGATTTTGCTAGGTGGCAATGGGTGAAGACAAGAACAGGCGAATGAAGAAAACGAATTGCAAGGTCTGTCTCGAAGCAAACTCCAATACATTAAAGTTTTCCCCAAAGCAGATTTATAGAAGAAAGAAGATTCACAGAAATTTCAAGGCATATATACTTATATATGTGTGTGTGTACTATTTTAATATTTACAAATTAGAATGAAATAGAAGAAGGTAGGAGAAATGAACAGTGAAAGAAAAGGAATATATATCGTAACCAGAGATATAAGTGGAAACTAGAATAAATATTAACAAGTGGGAATAACAAAAGTTAATAATAAATCTTTGGGAATATAAAACAAGTGGCCATTTAATTTCACCAGGCTGATATACGAATGGACATAGAAAAGTGAAAAGGCTCAAGTGTGGAACCGGTACGGCTAGTAGTTTTCACGGATTTCGCCGCACAGCAGACGTTGAAAAGCACAAATGAATGTGTAACAACCCGCATATTTATCGATTTTATATTTAAATATTTTATTTAAATATTTTGTCGTTAATCGGATATTGGTCCGAAAAGCTACTTTTCGCAAACGGTCAAATTAGGACTCGAGACCACTTCCATTGAGTTCGAAATGCCGTTTACAATTTTTTTAAGTATAGACATTGATATGATTGGAGATAGTAGAATTTCACTACTTTTTCACTTGAGACTTTGGGTTGGGATTTTAGCCTATTAGACCCAACCTTCACCCCTCCTCTTCATAACTTCATTTCTATTTTCCTAAGCCTTCAAGCTTCTTCAAAAATGGTGGAGGGAATGGGAAATTAAAATTCCAAAACTCAAATTCAATTGCAATCCATCTTTCTACTCCAATTTCAAGAAGAAGACATTGGATTCAAGCTTCTTATGCTTAGATAGAAGAGGGATTGATTCTTACTTGCTTAAAACTTCATTTTTCATTGAATTTGTGCAAAGGTGAGATTTTTATCCCACAAATCTAGTCTATATCTATATTGGACTGTTGGGAATGATTCCCTATCACTTTAGCATGTACATTCGCATTTGGTTTGGATTGGATTGGCGCAAAATTCCAACTTTAAGTGTTTTTGGTGAAAATCTGCCCTTAGGTCGCTCTGCCTTTGCTAGGTCGTTCGCGTGGAAAAGTCTCGGCCTTCAAATTGCTTGTTTCCGACCTAAAATGGCCTACAATGTTAGGTCGCTCGGCGCTTCGGAATTAGGTCGTGGGTCGTTGGGCCTTAGGTCGTGGGTCGTTGGGCTTTAGGTCGTGGGTCGTTCGAATGTTAGGTCGCTCGGCCCTTATCCCCTTAGGTCGCTAAGTCGCGACGTTTTAGGTCGTAGGTCGTTCGAATGTTAGGTCGCTCGGCCCTTATCCCCTTAGGTCGCTAGGTCGCGACGTTTTAGGTCGTAGGTCGTTCGAATGTTAGGTCGCTCGGTCCTTATCCCCTTAGGTCGCTAGGTCGCGACGTTTTAGGTCGTAGGTCGTTCGAATGTTAGGTCGCTCGGCCCTTATCCCCTTAGGTCGCTAGGTCGCGACGTTTTAGGTCGTAGGTCGTTCGAATGTTAGGTCGCTCGGCCCTAATCCTCTTAGGTCGCTAGGTCGCGACGTTTTAGGTCGTAGGTCGCTGGACCTTAGGTCGTCCCACATTAGGTCGTTGCTGGCCTTAGGTCGCGTGACCTTGTTTAGACCGTAGGTCGTTAGGTCGTAAGACCTTAGGTCGCCTGACCACTTAGGTCACTTGACCTATTCAAATGTTAGGTTGCGAGTTCCTTAAGTCGCTCGTCTCTCTTAGCTCGCGAGCTTCGGCTAACTCGCGAACACCATTAGGTCGTTTGACCCCTTAGACTCCTAGCTCGCAACCATTAGGCCACTCGACCCTATTCCTCTTAGGTCGTTAGACCTCATTTTGTCTTCACTAGGTCGTACCGTTTTGGACGGGGCGCAGCCCCCTGGACCCCCGCGACCTGACCGGGCAGGTCGAACCCCGTAAGCGGTGGCGTTGCCCCCGCACCCCCACCTTGGGGGGTTGCCACCCCCCTGGGACCCCCCTCCGTAGGGGATCTTATCTGAAAAACATTGAGCTGATTTCCTTGGATTTTATTCACATCTCCGTATGCGATCTTTGTGACTGATTGTTTCTACAATTGCTTCTGTGTTTTGTCACTTTATAATATAAAGGTTTCAATACTAGTAGTAAATATCAAAACTCTTTTAACAAACAATTTCAACTCTATTTTTAATAACAAAGCTCTTTTCTTAAACCGTTTTCCAATCTATTAGTATATACAAACCTTTACCTCACTCGGATGAGAAATCTAATTAAACGACTTAGTAAAACAAGTGGTATGAAATGATTGCGTTCACTTCGTCGGTTAATTCTTGGACTTGTTCGATTGAACCTCTTGTGACAATTTTATTAGTGAAGATTTACAGTTTGTTCGTAAATATTTAAGTTAAGCAAGTGGTTATGGGACATGAAGCTAAACTTCTATATTTACTAGCTTAGTGTAATTGACACTTCTCGTTGATCATGACGATCATTCTGATGGTTTAGACTAGCAACTGTGTGATGTCTCTTGTTGCGAGGTTAGACTAGACACCACTTGTGTGATTCCACTCACACATACCTTTTTGCTTTTTGGTTAGTCTGGACCTTAATCTGTGTGATTCCATTCACACATGTGGGGTAGCTCCTCTTGGTCTTCGGACCATCATGTGATAGGCCTCTTTCTCTTTTCTATGATTTCTGGACTGCTTGCATTGATTTCTAGAATTTATGTCATTGACTTGTTATGAGTACAAGTTTGGGGTATGATGCCCTTTCCGAATCTTTGAGAAGATTCTTATGATATTGATTATCTCTTATTGATTGATCTTATGTTGATCATTATTTACATGCTTATAGTGGTATGTCATTATGGATATTTTATGTTTATGCCATATCTTTTATGTTATATCATGTCATCTGATATTTATAGCTAGACTGACCTGTTTATATTTTCTTAAATAATACTCGGGTCAGGCCGATATGTTATAGGTGATTCTGCTTGACTTCTCCCCGGGGGTTTGCTACTCTGACTTTTGGCTAACTATTTAGATTAGCAGTTTTTGTTGAATACACTTGAGACATAGACTCATAGTTGTATTCTTTTGTATAGCACGTGTTGCTATTCTTTTGTATTATTATGGATCTTTTTGACCACTACTCTGATGTACACTTTCATGTGTTAGTTATATATTCATATCTTCTTCCGCCTTTGTGATATGGATGTCTGTGACTGATTGTGTTATGCTTATTTCTATGTTTGTTTCCGAAGATTATTTATAGCCACCGTGTGATAGCTTTGAGTTTGTATCGGTATGTTGGACTTCCTCCTTAAATGAAATGCATGCTATACTATCTGACATAATGGCGCTCGCACAAAGAAGTTACATGGATGGTCGCTCCTCAATAGCCTTATTCTCCGTGCTAGTTGATAGCACTACATCGTGGTGTTCTTGGCTAGCGTGGGTATAGAGGTGGGGCATCACAGCTTGGTATCAGAGCCAAACTTCGGAACATTGTAGAATAATCTAGCAAGGATCATGTCCTAAGTCTTTCTTAGGAGTTGTGCCTTAGGATTTAATTCGAGTCTTCGTACCGATTCATCCTATTTTCTTTGTGATTCCTTGTTTCACCTATCAAGATTGCTTGATATTCATTTTGTGAATAACCTTCTTCTTCTTCCTTCTTTCTTAAGGAAGAGAAATGGTTAGTTCTAGCAGTCCTAGCACTGGTCGGTCTAGTAGCCCTTCTCTGGATGGCGCATTCATGTCTGCCCAACAACTTTTGGATCTTGTAAAGAATCAAGAGTTTATCTGTTCTTTGAGTAAGAATACCTTAGAGATCTTACCTTTGAAACTAGAAGTTCCTTTCGACCAACTTGTAGATATCACTCTACAAGAGGAAGAGGCTGACAAAGGAATTGATAGTGATATTGGGACTTCCAAGAAGAGGCATATTAAGTTCAAGAGCCTTAATCCCAATAAGAGAGTGAAGCAAACTACTTTTGTAGCAAAGACTCCAATCCCTAATCGTGGAGGATGCTACAATTGTAATTCTAAGGACCACTATGCAAAGGAGTGTCCGGAGCCACTGTTTTGTCGCTATTGCAAAGATTCCAGTCATCATATTTCTGTCTGCCCCATACTTCTAAGCAAGAAGAGGGTGGAACCAGAAACTTCGGTAGCCAAGCCACCTACCTCTAGTCGTAAACGATGTTACAATTGTGGTTCCACAGACCATTATGTAATTAAGTTCCCGGAACCTCTCTATTGCCGCTATTGCAAAGGCTCGGGCCATTACTTGTCTACATGTCCCAAGGGACCTAGCAAGAGAGAAGGAAGGCTAAATGCTTCTAACGAAACTTCTCTGGGTCAAGGTATTTCTTATTTAATCCTTGATTACATTTGTTTTCGATTATCCGATTCGAGTTCTTTTTGATATAGGTTCGTCTCGTCATTTTTATATCAAAAGAACTTGTTGATTTTCTTTCTTTTTATGCTTAGGGCTTGATGACTTCTTTGAGGATTGCGAATCCGGATTAGTGGATCCGCAACACTCTACTTGCTTTTTATTGACATCGAAAATTATTTCATGTGATTTTTCTTTCCGAACCAATTTGCATGTTATGCATTTCTTTGGTTTCGAAATTGATTTGCGTAAAAGGATTGGCTTATTGCAAAGCTCATATCCAATTTTTCCGAAAGGACTATTCGTTTTTGATATTTTCGATCTGTTAAGCAGATTCATATTTTTCCTTTGTGATTTCGATTTCAAATCGATGGCATCATTTTGCTCTTTTAGCTCACATGTTGAGTAAAGAGATATCTCTCTCATTCTTAATCGGTTGAGAATTTTTCGGTATTTTTGAGTTTGTCTTAGGATTATCACCTAAGCAACTTTTTTAAGTGGTATTAAGGTCTTTCCAGTTTGACCTTGCCACCGAATTTCAATCGCTACGAGTTGCGGAAGTTAGCCTTCTACATACAGCATTCCGCACTCGTTATGATTAATATGAATGACATATTGTGTCATTCAGTTTGTCCAGTCTACTTCATCCATTTTATAAATCGAGTATTCTATGAATATCTCAATAATTCCAATCTCGTATTTATTAATTTTGGATGAAAATTGAAATTTAAAATTTTGCAAATCTTTTTAAGAAGATATTTTAAATTCCTATAAAAAGATAATTTTGTGTTGTATTGCCCATTTAGTGTTTTAAGAATTCTGGTCGATGCGCTTGATCAACGTTATCGATAGGGATTTCCAAAACGCTTTGATGAGACAATCAGACAGAATAAATTGACTTGTAAAATGTAAGTTTTTCTATAAAGGCGATTGTGATTTTGAAAGTTCTAGCTTTTGAGAAAAGAAAGTTAAAATTCTCTCTTTTTGATACTCTTATTCTTGTGTTTCCCAAAGGGAACCAAGACTTTAACTTTAGTACCAATGCTTATTGTATTGGTTAGGATGCTGTTCTCTTGTGAAAGAGAACGTGCAATCACTTTTGCTTCTAAATCTTTAAAGCCGATCGAGACTAGGTATGCCACTTATGATCTGGTGCTCGCGGCTATTGATTTTGCTTTTAATATTTGGCATCATCATCTTGGTGGAGAAATTTGTTCTCTACCTCGATTATAAATCATTGGGATACCTATTTTCTCATAAGAAACTCAATTTGAGTCAACCATGTTGGCTCGAATTTCTTGTATCTTATGATCTTGATATTCTTTATACTCCCGGAAGGGAAATCGTGTTGCCAATGCACTTAGTTGTAAGCAACAAGCAGTTGTTTATAGGATGATATCTGAATGGAACGATCTCGAGACTCTATCCACTTGTGAGATTCGAGATCGTAAAAATCCGATTTATGTGCATCCCTGGTTTTATGTAGTCTAGAGGCTCCTCCTTCTTTTTAGACTGCATTCTTGAAGCTCAAAGGGCTATATCCCGAATTGGCTCTTCGTAGCCAAGGTCGTAGGGATGAAATTAATATTGAAAGTTTGAAAGACTTCGATATTGATTTTCGTGGCGACATTTGAAAGTTTGGTAGACTTATCGTACCAAATATTTGTGATCTTCGTCATTATATTTTAAAAGATTCACATCATTCTAATATTATCATTCACCCATGTTGTAGTAAAATGTACGCGGATATGAAGCGACTTTAATGTTGGGTGTGAATGAAATCTGATATCGCTAACTTTGTTAAGTGTTGTATGACTCACCATCTTGTCAAGGCCCTACCCCAAAGGCCTAGTAGGTTATTGCAACCTTTAGAAATTCCAATTTGGAAGTGGGACCAAAATTTCCTTGGATTTTTTAGATGACATTCCCCGTTCTCGTTCGGGTCATGATAGCTTATGGGTTATAGTAGATAGACTTACTAAATCCATCCAATTTATTCTTGTTCGGTCTAACCGAACCGTTCCTCTTTGGGCCAAACTCTTTGTTAAAGGAGTTGTTAAATTCATGGAGTTCCTACTTCTATTGTTAGCGATCGGGATCCATTGATCACTAGTGGACTTTGGAAAAGTCTTCGAGATTTTATCACCGCTTATCGCTCCAGTCCGATGGACAAACTGGCCGTGTGAATCAAACTCTTTAAGATCTCCTTCGTACTTGTGTGCTTGATTTTGGTGGAAGTTGGGAAGATCATATTTCACTTGTTGAATTTTCCTATAATAATAGCTTCGAATCTAGTATTGGTATGGCACCTTTCGAGGCACTCTACGGAAGGCCCTGCCGATCTCCTTCTTGTTGGCTTGAGGCCGGTGAGAAGCTGGTTTTAGGTCCAGATTTTATTCGAGACTCCACAGAGAAGATTGAACTTATTCGACATAATATGAAAGAAGCCCAGAGTAGACAAAAATCCTATGCCGATAATCGAAGAAGGAAATTAGAATTTTCTGTTGGAGATCCTTTTTTTTATTCGTGTTTCACCTATGAAGGGTGTTGTACGTTTCAGTCGATCGGGGAAGTTAGCGCCTCGATATATTGGGCCATTTCCTATCACTGAACGTATTGGATCCATGGCTTATCGCCTTGCGTTGCCGGCTCAGTTTTCTTCTATGCATGACGTATTTCACGTTTCTCAATTACGGAAATGCCTTCGGGATTCCGATTCTATTCTTGAGTCTGCTGTTGTGGAAGAAATTGAAGTTTCGCCGAATTTAACTTGTGAGCAGCATCCTATTCGAATTATAGCTTCGGAGGTTAAACGACTTCGAAATAAAAATGTTCCGCTTGTGAAGGTTCAATGGTCCTCAAATCCTAAGGATTGCTCTTGGGAATCCAGAGAATTCATCGAGCGAACACATCCGAACTTGCTTACTCCTGCTCTTTGAGGTGAACTTCCTATTTCAAACTTCTTTTGTGTTAATATGCTTTTATGGTTGTTACTTGTTATTTCCATCTTATATATTGCGAGGACGCAATTTCTTTTAGGAGGGGAGTCTGTAACAACCCTCATATTTATCTACTTTATATTTAAATATTTTATTTAAATATTTTGTCGTTAATCGGATATTGGTCCGAAAAGCTACTTTTCGCAAACGGTCAAATTAGGATTCGAGACCACTTCCATTGAGTTCGAAATGTCGTTTACAATTTTTTTAAGTATAAACATTGATATGATTGGAGATAGTAGAATTTCACTACTTTTTCACTTGAGACTTTGGGTTGGGCTTTTAGCCTATTAGACCCAACCTTCACCCCTCCTCTTCATAACTTCATTTCTATTTTCCTAAGTCTTCAAGCTTCTTCAAAAATGGTGGAGGGAATGGAAAATTAAAATTCCAAAACTCAAATTCAATTGCAATCCATCTTTCTACTCCAAATTCAAGAAGAAGACATTGGATTCAAGCTTCTTGTGCTTAGATAGAAGAGGGATTGATTCTTGCTTTCTTAAAACTTCATTTTTCATTGAATTTGTGCAAAGGTGAGATTTTTATCCCACAAATCTAGTCTATATCTATATTGGCCTGTTGGGAATGATTCCTATCACTTTAGCATGTACATTTGCATTTGGTTTGGATTGGATTGGCGAAAAATTCCAACTTTAAGTGTTTTTGGTGAAAATCTGCCCTTAGGTCGCTTTGCCTTTGCTAGGTCGTTCGTGTGGAAAAGTCTCGGCCTTCAAATAGCTCGTTTCCGACCTAAAATGGCCTATAATGTTAGGTCGCTCGGCGCTTCGGAATTAGGTCGTGGGTCGTTGGGCTTAAGGTCGTGGGTCGCAAGCTCCTTAGGTCGTAGGTCGTTCGAATGTTAGGTCGCTCGGCCCTTATCCCCTTAGGTCGCTAGGTCGCGACGTTTTAGGTCGTAGGTCGTTCGAATGTTAGGTCGCTCGGCCCTTATCCCCTTAGGTCACTAGGTCGCGACGTTTTAGGTCGTAGGTCGTTCGAATGTTAGGTCGCTCGGCCCTTATCCCCTTAGGTCGCTAGGTCGCGACGTTTTAGGTCGTAGGTCGTTCGAATGTTAGGTCGCTCGGCCCTTATCCCCTTAGGTCGCTAGGTCGCGACGTTTTAGGTCATAGGTCGCTGGAATGTTAGGTCGCTCGGCCCTTATCCCCTTAGGTCGCTAGGTCACAACGTTTTAGGTCGTAGGTCGCTGGACCTTAGGTCGTCCCACATTAGGTCGTTGCTGGCCTTAGGTCGCATGACCTTGTTTAGACCGTAGGTCGTTAGGTCGTAAGACCTTAGGTCGCCTGACCACTTAGGTCGCTTGACCTATTCAAATGTTAGGTCGCGAGTTCCTTAAGTTGCTCGTCTCTCTTAGGTCGCTCGCTGCGGCTAACTCGCGAACACCACTAGGTCGTTTGACCCCTTAGACCCCTAGGTCGCAACCATTAGGTCGCTCGACCCTATTCCTCTTAGGTCGTTAGACCTCATTTTGTCTTCACTAGGTCGTACCGTTTTGGACGGGGCGATGCCCCCCGGACCCCCGCGACCTGACCGGGTAGGTCGAACCCCGTAAGCGGTGGCGTTGCCCCCGCACCCCCACCTAGGGGGTTGCCACCCCCCTGGACCACCCCTCCGTAGGGGATCTTATCTGAAAAACATTGAGCCGATTTTCTTGGATTTTATTCACATCTCCGTATGCGATCTTTGTGACTGATTGTTTCTACAATTGCTTCTGTGTTTTGTCACTTTATAATATAAAGGTTTCAATACTAGTAGTAAATATCAAAACTCTTTTAACAAACAATTTCAACTCTATTTTTAATAACAAAGCTCTTTTCTTAAACCGTTTTCCAATCTATTAGTATATACCAACCTTTACCTCACTCGGATGAGAAATCTAACTAAACGACTTAGTAAAACAAGTGGTATGAAACGCTTACGTTCACTTCGTCGGTTAATTCTTGGACTTGTTCGATTGAACCTCTTGTGACAATTTTATTAGTGAAGATTTACAGTTTGTTCGTAAATATTTAAGTTAAGCAAGTGGTTATGGGACATGAAGCTAAACTTCTATATTTACTAGCTTAGTGTAATTGACACTTCTCGTTGATCATGACGATCATTCTGATGATTTAGACTAGCAACTGTGCGATGTCTCTTGTTGCGAGGTTAGACTAGACACCACTTGTGTGATTCCACTCACACATACCTTTTTGCTTTTTGGTTAGTCTGGACCTTAATCTGTGTGATTCCATTCACACATGTGGGGTAGCTCCCCTTGGTCTTCAGATCGTCATGCGATAGGCATCTTTCTCTTTTCTATGATTTCTGGACTTCTTGCATTGATTTCTAGAATTTATGTCATTGACTTGTTATGAGTACAAGTTTGGGGTATGATTCCCTTTCCGAATCTTTGAGAAGATTCTTGTGATATTGATTATCTCTTATTGATTGATCTTCTGTTGATCATTATTTACATACTTATAGTGGTATGCCATTATGGATATTTTATGTTTATGCCATATCTTTTATGTTATATCATGTCATCTGATATTTATAGCTAGACTGACCCATTAATTATTTTCTTAAATAATACTCGGGTCAGACCGAGATATTACAGGTGCTTCTGCTTGACTTCTCCCCGGGGGTTTGCTACTCTGACTTTTGGCTAACTATTTAGATTAGCAGTTTTTGTTGTATACACATGAGATATAGACTCATAGTTGTATTCTTTTGTATAGCACGTGTTGCTATTCTTTTGTATTATTATGGATCTTTTTGACCACTACTCTGATGTACACTTTCATGTGTTAGTTATATATTCATATCTTCTTCCGCCTTTGTGATATGGATGTCTATGACTGATTGTGTTATGCTTATTTCTATGTTTGTTTCCGAAGATTATTTATAGCCACTATGTGTTAGCTTTGAGTTTGTATCGGTATGTCGGACTTCCTCCTTAAATGAAATGCATGCTATGCTATCTGACATAACGGTGCTCGCACAAAGAAGTTACATGGATGGTCGCTCCTCAACAGCCTTATTCTCCGTGCTAGTTGACAGCACTACATCGTGGTGTTCTTGGCTAGCGTGGGTATAGAGGTGGGGCGTCACAGAATGTAACCCAGAGATCAGCACGACGAAATGAACAGAATGGTACACAAATATCAGTGATACAATCATCCTATCAAAAGGCGATATTTTGCTGCAAAACTACTGCAAATTCGTTGAGAATAAAATAAATGAGGCTAGAGAAGTCCAAATTTGACGAAACAAAAAATGACGTCTCACCCAAACAATGATTTACATTTTTATTATATAAAAATATTCAGGTTTCAATAATATTTTATTTACATTAATTTTTAATTGATTTAAATTGAAATTGAAATTACACCACAGAACTATCATCATATTTTCCAGTGAAAATCTACCATTTTGTATATCTAAATAGACGCATTCCAAATACTAAATTTTATTTCCAAATTCAATTATTTAATTCCAAGCAAAATTTTGGTTAATTACATTATAAAAATCGTTAAAATTTTTAGGGTTGTTACATACAACAAAAACAATGCACCCAGCGGCTAATAAATAGATACGTGTATACAAAATGAAGATCTCCAGCTCTCCTGCTGAAGCTCCAAAAGCACCAAATCTGAACCTGTAAATATAATCGGTCTGACCCGAGCACTGAAAATGAAGAATGCCCGGATTAGTCTAGTAAACCAGCGTGAGAAACACACTCAATTGAATTTATTAAATTACCAAATTTTTCCTTTACGAAATAAAAGTATCTCGTAAGACAAGCCCACACAAAAACACAGGCATGTTTTTACCTTATGATAAATAAAACATTTCATATCAAATCCTCTTATAGTATAATAGCGTCTATTGCACAAATAATATTCAAATAGCAAAAATTGTTACCATTATTAAATTCCAGCATACTAGGCTCTACCAATAAAATGGCAGGTATGTAGTGGAGTTTGGATTTATACAAATCACCAGGTGAAGGGACTACCTTTCGGCAGTACATCTCTAGAGGAATGTACAGAGAACCATCACAAAGGATCCTCTACTAACACAAGACCGGCCTAACTCTGTAACTAGATAGTACCAAATATATCATCCTCCGGTTGTTACCGACCTTTTCCGAGGGCTCTCGTAGCATACAAACCACAATAATCAGATACAGGACGTCATAGCGTGTAAAGATATATCTAGAAGAGGATAACCATAACCTACTTGGGAGCGACCCACTTAGCCTTGCATCATCTAACTCTGTTTTGGTCATTTCCGGTTGATGAGGTCTGAAGTAACGATTACCTTTCACAAATCACAATCACATCACTTTGAATGCCATATGGTCATTTTCGTTGACTACTAATTGTCTTCCATAAAAATACAACCCTTAAACTCATACGTCTCAAGAAGGGTGTTAAGCTAAGAGAAGTTGCCTTCTCCGCCACCACAAATGTATGTTTGTAAAAACTAATATACATAATATTTAGAAATGCAAGGTCAGACAAACATCCATACAGGTTGTCCAAGAACGGGACAAACCGAAGATATTTTCCTACCACATCCGGTCGGGAAATCTCTAGGATTAGTAGCGAATAGTCTTTGCATTGGATATTTCATAACAAAGAGACTACCGCTACTGGATGTATATTAGGATTTTAACCCTAAATGAACAACAAGCAGTCCTCCACTATGAAAATCCTGAATATCAATATCATCAATAACATGCACAATCAAACGCATAAATGTTTGTCCACAGTAGTTTTCAGATAAATCTGATTCCGGTCTCTTCGCACCAACAACGCAAAGACGTTTCTTAACCTCATACAGAAACTAAGTCTCATAGACTTATCACGTCTCCAACTTTCAACATGCTATCCTTCGGGCCAAGAAGGAAGCTGGATGGATTAGAGTAACACTCCACACTACACGAATCAACATCCTCAACACAAATGATAATCAAGCCTACATAGAAGGCTACGTACTAAGTGTACGACTAAATAGTTCCCACATCAAGTCGTGGAACTAAAATGGCCAAATTTGATAGTCGGTTATTTACCTATCTAAGCAAACAAACAATTGTTTATCACCAAAAGCAATCTCTAGCCCTTTAATTAATCTGTTATTAACTAAATCATTTTCTAAATATCCACTTCAAATTATCTTTAGAAAGATATATTCTCAAACCATTTCAACTTTTCATATATTGGAAAACATTTCCATATACTTGTTTAATAATAAGTAATTAATAATCCACTTTATTTTCAACATTTAGAAAATATTGCATATACTTAAATAAGGATTAAGGATATATTTTATTCTGTAAGGAAAATATTCTCGTAAACACATTCATTTGGGTCAAAATGAATGTTGCGTAAAACATCGTTATGACAAACTAAAATCACTAGTATAGTGATTCGAAAATAAGATAGATATGTAAATCCCATATACTATACAAAACATCTCCTTTCGAAAGTCATTTACTATAACAATAGTGTTATAGTCCATCATTTCCTTATTTCTCGAAAACGTACATTTCAACAATGAATGTCTCAATCTATGGTTTCGATACTCAACACATTTTAAAACATCTTTTAAATCATTTAACTTCATTTGAAATATCACTTTTCAAAAATATCCATTTTATTTAAATTATTATTCACTATCCAAAATTGTGAATATAATTCTCTAACCAAATTCATTATTATTGCACTTTTAACTTAAAGGATAATTCATTGTCCAAAATCATGAATATATCTCTTTAATCAAATTCATTACTTCTACATATTTATTGAAGGATTATCGACTGTCCAAAATCGTGGATATAATACCCTTAATAAACTTCCATATTTTAACTTATCAAATTCAATTAATTTCGTATTTATAAAACGATGTTTATAAATTCCATTTATATTTATAAAAACTTTCCTTTATAAAATTCCTTTATTAACAAATTCCTTTTAAATCATTTGTATGCCAAAATCCAAATTATAAGTTAATTACTTATAAATTATTTATTTGCAAATTGATTCCTTTATAACTTCATCAATTATAAATCTTATTCACTTATGAAATCCAATTATAACTTCATTTTAAACATTTACAAAACTCCTTTATAATTCCAGTATTTTTATTTATAAAATATCAGTTTTATAAATCTTATATATAAACCGTTTATAATAAATCAAAAATATCAATCTAACTATTTTACCAAATTAATCAACTTCATATTTCAAAAATCACATTTCGATCATATTTCACAAAAATCATAATTTCTATAACATTTATTTAAATGGTAACATTTACGTATTTAAAATAAATCCATTTTCTTAACAATTCAAAATTTCAATAAAACTTATATTTTCAAAATCACTTGAAAATTCTTTTTAATTTGAAATCATCATTTTAATATTTTTAAATTACCAAAAATAGCCTCAATGCTGCAACAACACTAAATACATCAGTCACAACATCTAAATATCATTTATCACATGATAACATCATATATATCAGTATTTGTAAATAAACCGATACTGGTGAGGAATCCAGTTGGATCCCACTAACCTGTCACCTGCAACAAATAAATATATTAAAAAAATGTACAATGTCTGCTTCGAGCCAACCGTGCATACAAAGTGTCATTCGCTCATACACGGGAACGTATAGGATCTCATCTGCTCCAATAGGCAGGAATATATCCAAATACCAATCAATATATAGAAAATATATTATATTTCATCCAAATAATCATCAAATAGCATAAAATAAATTTATTTTCACTTATATAAAATTATCAGTGAGGCAAAAAGAGTGAGTTGTACTCACTTTGGTTCCAATAGCAGTTGTAGTGTTTTATTCCGAATAAAATTAAACAAGCGTTTAATTTTATCCAAAATTTATACTATCTCCAATCAACTCTAAACTAGCTCTAAAATGTAGTGCTCGTCAATACGGACCCAATGCAATTTGTTTCGTACAAAACGGACCTCGTATGAAGAAGTTATGCAAAAGTTTATACGAATCAATATATACAAATTAATTTACAGCTTTTATTTATTTTCAAACCCTACAATTAATCCTAGCCACACGATTTACATCATCAGATCACGGCCACTATTTTTTTCTTCTTTTTCCATGATATTTCTAGCCGAACAAACCCATCTAACCACCCCTTTCATTGAATTATCGTGCCACCTCCGATTAATTTCAAGTCGATTGAAGACCACCTTTTGAAAGCTCGAGCTCCGCTCCATCAACACCCTAAAGCACGTTAAGCTCGATGCATCTATGGTCGAGAAAAACGAGGTTGGATGCATGCATTTTGAATGGGAATTGCCATTGATCCAATCTCAAATTTCGATCATACCCATTGGATTCGAGTATCTCATTGTGCCCTTCGATGTTGTAGTTGGAAGTTTTTCGTATAGGTTGACAGATTGGAAGAAATCGAGAGGAAAAGATTGAAAGATTTCAGCCCTTCGAAATTATAAGGCGGCAACTAGGGTTTCTGACCTAGATTTGATGCAAATGGAAGAAAATGACGTCCTTTTATATAAAATTTTGCGACACTGTTCATCCGAAAATTTTCCAAACTCAAAACAAAGCGTGCCGCCTGGCATTTATAATGTTTTACTCCTATTACAAACACAATGGAATATATATCAGGATCCAATTCGAACGTATTTTGAAGATAGGTTTTCGATTCGACTTATTTAAATTTAAAATTCACTTAAACAAATTTCTACGCGTTTTAGCTTCGTACTACCAAACCGTGAATCCGATTGACATAAAATTTGAAATCTTAAAATAATATAACATTACGGATCCAATGAAACTGGTTTCTCGAAATCCGAGATTGTATGAAAAATGGCTATTTTTACATGTTAATTAAATATTAATATATTCAATTTCTACAATTTAACTTTTAAATCAATTTCAAAATTTTACCAACATCATTCTAATTCAAATAGAATTTAATTCAACATTATAAATCATTTTTATTCATAATAAATTCAAATTCCAATTATTTACACTATTTCAAATATTAAATCAATGATTTAATTATCCAATTAAATCCTTGTATTTCAAATATAGGTTATTCAGCTTTTAAAATCTACTTGTGAATATTTACAATAAAATATTCGAATTTCAAATGACTGAAATTCTGGGTCGTTATAAACACCTTATGAATTCAGTTTCATAATTTGACTATAAAGCATTCGGTGATAATGTAGGGTTAATATTTAACCTAAATAAAACTTGTTTATTATAATCTAAACAAAGGTATACATTTGTGAAATATTTTTATATAAGGAAGTGAAAATTATATAAGTATGATTTATAAATGTAGTTTATAAGAAAAAAAAGGATTCAAACTGAGAATTAGAAAATTTAAACCCCGATGTTTTTGGAAATGGTTTTTCATAGTTTTGAAATAAATAATAACATTATTATTTGGAAATATATAGGGAATAAGAATAATTTTAAAAGGAATTTGAAGGAGAAAGAAAGCACTTAACTCACTTCGGTTGCTGAAAATAATTTCGTTGATGACTATAGCATCTTCATATTCATTTTTGAGTTTCTAAGTGAGGGACTGCTACCATAGTGTTTTTCCATAGAGTTATGTGGATAAAACAAAATTTATTTTGAATTCCAAAAGTATAATCAGATACCGGAACAAAGATATGTATATATTATTTATTTCAAAATAGAGTTGAAATAAAACTAGGTGTTTAAGTTTGACGTTTTTCAATCAGGTTATTATATGGATGCATGTATCGTATACATTAGGATAGTTTGGTTTGCATCTCATTTTTATACGTTGGTTGGAGTTTTCATCTATTGAAATAAAATGGAATTTCCGACGGTTTTGGACGGTCGCGACTTCCAAATTTGTATAGAAATTTGAAGCTAGGTGTTTTTAGTGGAATTGTAAGGAAGTAAGTTTTTGTAACTTATAAATTTGAGAAGGTAGTAAGTTAAAACACTTATAAAAATTGTTGAACGTTCTGGTTAAGTAAAACAAATATGATATTGTATATATACTCTAAGGATGTAGAAGATTATTATACGAATATAAACTTAAGTTATGAAATACAAGCGTTATGGCATGCGCTTCGTGCATGAATTGTTTATATGCAAATTGCATATGTTTAGCATATTCAAGAGATAATGATTACAGAAATATTTAACCATAATTTTGTGTTGAAATCATTTTTTTTAGTTTATATTTTATTTCCAAGTTTGAATATCAATATTTTTAAGTTTGAAATTTCGATTATATTATTAATTAATAATATATTTGTTAGATCCTATTTTTAAGTGATATTAAGATTTGATAGTATTTGTAGATGGATGTTTTAAATTTGTAAAGGAAATTTATTTGTTAGATCCTAATTTTAAGTGATATTAAGATTAGATAATATTTGTAGATGGACATTTTGAATTTGTTAAAGAAATTTAATTATTAGATCCTATTTTCACGTGATAATAAGATTTGGTATTAGGAGCATTTTTGGTAGTTCACGTTGATACCAAAAAGTGTAACACTGTACTATCTCGGAACTTTAAGCAATTTAAATATGATAATCTCCTTGATTTAATTAATTAAAATTGGTAAATTTTAATTTTAAACAATATAATGTGATGATTTTAATGATAGTATAAATAGATTTTTAAAATGGAATGATTATTTTTACAAATTTAATTTGGTTGTTTTATAACTAGAATTTTAAATAAACTTATTATTTTCAAATGTAAATAAGTATTGTTCAAATGTATATGTATTTAAATTTATTTAAGTTAATTTTAAAATAGGATTGTTATTTTCAAATTTAATAATGTGTTTGTTTGGACTAATATATATATATATATATGTATGTATGTATGTATGTATGTATGTGTGTGTGTGTGTGTTTAAGTTGATTTTAAATTGGATTTTACATTTGAATTTGAATTTAATATTTGGATTTAAATTTGAATTTAAAGAATAATTACTTTGAAATAGTTTGGATTAAATAAAGTTTTCATTAGAATATAATTTGTTTTATATTGTTTTTCCTTAAAAGGTTTTATTTATATAAATTATGAAAGTATCCATTTAAATAATAAATAAATACAAAAGTTTTATGTTTATATTTATAAATGAATTAAATATACTATGTATGGTTTTATTTAAGATGTGATTAGTTTTATTTTATTTTCTTTTAAAGGTTTTATTTTTAATAAATCTAGAAAAGCATTTATTAATTGAGAAATATATATATTAATTAAGATATTTATATAAGAGCTTCTTAAAATCAATTTAAATATATATAAAAATAAATAAATACAAGTGTTAATCTATAAAACCCTTAGTAAAATGTGTTATATAGTTAAATATGGAATAGGACAAGAGTCATATTGTGTTTTCATTTTCTAAAATTTAATAAATTCATAAATTATATTATATAAGTATACATCTTCATTTCTTATTCCTTTTTTCTCTTCTTAATTCTAAACCCAAAGAAAAACTTCACATGTTCTTTACTTATAACCAGAAAGAATCATTTTCCTGTAAACCTTCTTCAAGTTTCAAAACAAAACCTGTACTTCATTTTCTCGAATCAAGAAGAAAATCTGTAAACCACTTTCACAAATCAAAACAAAAACTGTACTTCATTTCTCAACCCAAAATGCAGATCAAACCATGCCAACCTTTTTAAATCTGAAACCACAATTTGTAACCCAGTTCAAAAGCAAATCTGTAATCCATTTTCTAAATCAAAGACCCAACCCTGTAACCATTTTCATCTCAAAAACCAAAACCTGTCAACAAATTTTCAAAAAAACAAACCTGTAACAAGATACAAGTTTCAAATGCAACCTGGACTGGCTAAACAATCTGCAACAATTAAAGATTCAGTAACCCATATTTCAGAGATCAACCAAAATTTTAAAGCATCTCAATTTGAAGGAATAAAAGCATCATCTTTCTGTTTTATGATCAAAGCTTATTTAAAGGTTTCAACCCAGTTTCAAATTCTCTGCTTTTTACAAAAAGGTGAGTAAATTCAACTAAATTTTTATCTTAAATCTGGTTGCTTGAATGAATCATCAGTGTTTGATATATATTGATTGAATGGTGATGAATTAGATGCCTGAAATGAAATGTGCATGCTGGATAAACTGTTAGCTCTGTTAATCATTTCAAAACTGTTAATAAATCCTTTAAAATCTGGATTTAATTTTGTTGTTTGAAAACATGATTACAGTAAATTGAAATTTGCTTGAATATGTTAAATTTGTGCATATATGTGAGTATATTTGCTGTGCTTGTCTAAAAAATCAGATATGTGAAATTGTTCCAGGTTACAAGCATTAGATTTTGTTCAAAAATCATTTCCCAATTCTCTGATTCATTTTAGACAATAGAATCTAAACAAAACTTGTTAGTTTTAACAAGATTCAAATTTTAAAAAAAATATTTTAAAGTTAAACAAAGTAAAGTCTCTCTGGAAAATGTGGAATTACAGTCAAAATTCAAAATAAGTTAAAATTTAAACATCAAAAATTGTTGTTTCAAGATTATAATTCGAATTCCCTTTGAAAGTTAAGATTTTTAAAACCAAAATCATGATTTCTAATAGTGTATTGAGTTCGAAATTTGGATTTGTCTGAAAACTGATGTTGAGGCTTCCTATGGCGATCAAGATGGTAAGAAGTCTCGGAATTCTACTGGTAATGGAGGAAGTCACGGTGTATTCGGAAAAAATGGTGGATGTGGTGGTTTTGGACTGTCGCGACGGCGGTGTGATGTTATCAGATTTAACCCTAGTTTTGGTCATTCGTGCAAAAGTGGATGTTGCGTTGTCTCTAAAGCATCGAATCGCTTGGGATTTGGAAGGTTGAGTAGAATATCTAAATTGGATTGATAATTGTTGCTTATGGATGATTGTTTGAGTAGAATATCTAAATTGGATGATATCTATTGGATGATATGCTGTGATATTTTGTGATATGATATTTGATATATCAGTGATAAATGTGTGATATTTATCTATGTTAATGTTGTGTGAATTCAAGTATTGTATTGAATTGAATTGTTTTAACTTTAAAACAAATTGGACCTAAAAGATGGCGTTTTAGATTTCGATGAGACCGAGATCGGATTTTCAGATTTGGATATCCGAAAACCATATCGATCCAAATTAACGTTAGCTCGTGACATCTCAAAATGAAGATCGAGATGGAGTTGAAGTGCAAGGGTTACTGTCGTTAACTCTGAGGGTGATTCCAAAATGAGTGTAATGAGATAATGCCCTTGGTTTCGTTCGAACCCGAAACGAATTTGTATGGATTGAATGCTTTCAGAACATCGTCAGGTGGACGATGAGCATTCTAAGAGATGTGTTCTCCAAAGGTAATCGTAGCCTCAAGCCTCATCAACCGGGAATGGCTAAAACAAGGGAGGTGCAGCAAGGCTAAGTGGGTCATGCCCAAGTAGAACGAGATTTTCCCCTGTCTAGAGGTCCCTTTTGTTCGACTGTGTGGGCAGTTGTTGAGCTCCAACTGTCGGGGTTGTCTTTTTCGGGAGGATGGTTCCGGCCTTGTGTTGCAAGGGATTTAGGATGGATCATCGGTACGTTGATCTAGGCCACGTACTGTGACGGGTGGTACCCCAGTAGCCCTACCATTGTATGGAAACCCAAACTCCAATAAGTGCCCACGGATTTGATTGTATACCTATGTAGCTGGAATTTAATAAATGTAACAGTTTCGGCTATTTCATATTTATTTGAAAACCTTAGACCTTATTATAATATCACAGAATTTCCTATCAATGTTTTGGTTAGCGTAAGGTAAAAACTTACTCATGTTTATGTGTGGGGATTCTTACGTGATACCTTTTCTTTCAAAAGATTTTTAAAGTTAAGCAACTTTAACTTTTTACTCACACCAGATCCATGTCTGACCCGGAGTTTATTTATGTTTTGTTAAACTCTTGGGTACTCAAATTTTTACGAGTAGCCAAGGGATTCAGGTTAGCTTTAACGAATTCTCTGGAGAAGATATGGAGCAGGAGGCTTCAACGTTGTAGATAGATAGTAGTTCCGCTGTGTTGATCTCTGTGTTGTTATCTGTATTGTATATTGAGTTGTATAACTAGACAGGTGTTTATAATTGTCTAGTATGTGTTGTATAAGCTGTGTAACTCTGATATATATGATACTATGTAATATTTATGTGATTAATATAATTTATTCGTTCTGTTGTTGAGATTCTAATGTTGTTTCTTCTTTCTTCTCTATCTTTTCTCTTTTCTATCCCTTTCTTTCGTAAAAATGATGCGTCTTATTGTGGAGAATAAGGCGGGTCGTCTCAAACATCAAAGGTATTACAAATATTATTAAAGGTGGGTACACTTAAGTAATGGTTTTATGAAATGAAATCTTGTTTAATGAAATTGAATGTGATTTAAAATGAAAGGCAATTGGTTAAGAAACCAAACGTAATAAATACATAGGATATATGTAGATCATTTTATTCAAAGTGTTTCAGCTGTTTTACACCTATTCGAACAAGGATTTTTCACTCGATTTTTGACGGCTAACACTTGATATAGATTTTTGAGATGATCCTAAAGTTCTTTATCATAGTATACGACTATGCAAGGAGAACAATGGTTTCTAAACAAGGAACCAAATCGGTGTCCTCATTAAAAAAAGTCGAGCAAAAAATACTAGTTCAAAAGTGAAATTTGTGTGACCGAGTGAGCGATCAAATTTGATATTGTGTATGGATGACTTATGTACATCGTACGGGCTTTAATGTAATTATATACTTATGACATTAGAAATGTAAGTTACATGATTTGATATGACATGTTGGTTTGAAATGATTGTTATATATGGCTTGGCATGCTTAGCTTCATGTTATACGTTGTTGAGTTGTTGTACTATTTCATTATCATGTTTAACTCTCTTTTGGGTTATATAATTAAGTTTCAAGTACATGAAAGCAAAGGCTAGCTTGTTGCCTTTTATTTTATGTGTAGAATTTGTTGCCCGACAAATAGGTATGTAGTAGATTTAGAGTTTAGGATTTGGTTGGTGATGATATACCCTAGATATGGGAGGTAACTTTTGGCCTTTGTTTTCTTTTGTTGGTTTGAGCCATATGTGGCAAGTTGTAGTTTTTTTTTATTTATCAACGCAAGGGAGGCGCTGCCAAATTTTTTCGAAAACTAAGGCCATAGCTAATAAGAAGTTAGAGCAAGGATGTTTAGATGTGACCGATAGTCCTAAGAATCGATGTCAAATATTATTCGAATAACCCTGAGTGACTTAGGAATTTTAGTAAAATATGGGAAGTTGTCACTATTGATGCAATTGTTGTTACTTATTCGTTTCGAGTGTTTATATCTCGATTCGGGTGATATTGCCATGTTGGCTGACACATGGGTGAGTAGGTAGGATAGTATCCAGGATATATTACTGTGGAATTTGCAGATTTGGCATAAACTGAAAATGATTTTTATATCACCAAATATGCTTGGGTGTTGGGTTTTGTTTCTTAATCCTTTAGATTCCGAGGACGATCTTTTTAACGGGGGAAAGTATAACAACCTCACCGTAAGTAGCCCCACCTTCCATGAACCCAATGACACCAGCTTGGCCTCCTCCATCGCCTGATGCCAACGAACGAACCCATAAACTCCACCACGTTCATCGCCATATTTCGGCCACCTCCAGAAACTCCACCACGTTCATCGCCATATTTCGGCCACCTCCAGCTATCCCACGACGATCCAACCGGCTATCATGCCCAACTTGCCCAACTCACGTAGCTGAACAACTTCCTAGTTGGAACCTTCGCCTCAAACACAAAGTCATACTAGGCGATAATTTTGTAATTAAAATCTAAATTAATTTGAGCTATTGAATGACGAATCTGTTATGCTAATTTCAACAATTGAAATTAGCGATGTTATTCTTATTAACATTGCTCACTGTATTCCAACTTCATTAGTATTTCTCTTGAAGACACAATATGGTCGATGGATCATATCCTTTCCGGAACAACTATCAAAATCATATTTTAATAAGAACGTGGAATCCATTTCGGATTTGTAGATCAGCCATATGGCAGAGTTAATACTCCTGGTAGTTTTATTGACAACTGAGGTATATCTATTCTCAACATTGATAAGAAACTCATAGTTTCTCTTTAATGTGCAAGAACGCGTATTAGACATTCTAATATGTTGTGTTTATTTAGGTTTGGCTAATTTTATTTCATCCTTCGTAATCAGTTCTATCTTTATGTCACATCCAAATCCATTTTACTACCAATAATTTTAAAAGAAATTCCCTTGTCGCGAAGCTAGCATTTCTTGGAACAATAATTATTTCATAGGGTAATGGTATAGATTTTCATAAACATTTTGTGAATTGCCTTATATATATATATATAACTGATTTGGTTTTAGTTTATGAAACTTATGTTCAAAATATAAAATTATCAATCAATATTGATCGATCTCAAACTCATTGGGGGTCGTTCATACAAGATCCCTCGTAAACAATTATTACGTATAGCCTTTGGACTCGCATGACCTAAGATATGATGGGTTTTCTTTAAATCCTTATCTTGTATGATTTCGCAAACTATGCTTTAGACTATATTAAGTTTAATCTTATATATTGCACTTAAGCATATGACTTTATAGAAAGAAATTAACTCAACTTCACTCGTTATTAATTGTATTTTGTACAGCAATGTTCGATTTCTCCATATCGATACATCATTATGTTTCATAGGAAGGAGCGACTTTTAAGATTGAATCTTCATTCATTTTTTTTTTGGAAAGGCCAGCCGGTTTTATAGTGGACCGTCCACTTTTTATTACAAACGTAATAAAAACTTGAAGCACAGGAGTAAGGCAGAGGCACCTTAACTATGTAGAAAATATAAAAAAAGGAAAATATAGCACTGGAGTGTGACAGTCATGTCACAGCTACAACAAATAACTAACTAGATTAGGACTCCTACGAAGAGGAAGAATCACCAACGTCATCATCCACCTGAGAAGAAACCAAAGAGACATTCCCAAGAAGACCAAAAAAGGGGCGGAACAGGATAGCAAGAGAAGGATCATAAATCTCAGCATCAGAAGAAGAGTAAATAAATGATCGATCCCAGGTAGTATCAGCAAGCATGACATAATTTAACTCAGCATACGAACCATCTAAGTTAAGAACCAAGGAATCACCGAATGGTCAATAATAAAGGCATCTAAGGTCCAATAGATCATCGGAAACAAATCTAAAATAGGAATCATCCACGGGGTTAAATCGCATATCAGAATGGAGATTAACCCAACATCTCTCAGACTCATCTCAAACTACAGGCAAATGAGGTGGAGCAAGATCCGGAACAGCAATGGGAACCGATGAAACATCACCAGGGACAATGGATGCAGAAGGGGATGTAGGTCGTGCAATAGAAGACGGCGGACCTGGGACAGATAAAGGAACTGCAGGAGGAGGAGCAAACTGAGAGGATGAAACCTTGGGTACCCATTTCCTAAGCGGAGGCCGAGGCAGAGGGATCTTAGGAGAAGCTGCGAAACAACAGAATGCGTGCAGGCGGAAACTAGTTGGCCAAAGGAGTGACAGGAGGAACAAATATCTGGGACCCAATCGTAACGAACACGGACATCCACCACATGGCTAACAACTAGCCGAACATGAATAGTGGATGGGAGAGGCTTAAAAGGGGTAATCTCAATCAAAGCCTTAGCGTACACCAGTTTTTCACACGCAACTCTATTAGAGTCAAAACATTTCAATTTACCAACATTGCAAGCAAGCCAATTCAAACCAAGCAGCGGTTGAAGAGCAGAAGGAATTTGAGAAAAATAAACCAAAACGGGGATAGAAAGAACTTATTCATGAGCACTTGCCATCGTTGGAGACCAGGGACTAATAATAAATGGTTTCCCATCAAAAAAGGAAGGCTTAGCCTCAAGAACACGACTGCGATCCGCAGAGGAGGAGAACAACAGGAATTATATACATTTGGAACTGTCCATCAATTTATTTTCTTTTGCACATTAATTACTTGCTTATTATATATTCTATGAGCTTACCATAGACATACGTCATGTGTATCAAATACACATTTCATGTCGGTGATAATTCTTCATGTTGGAACTGGACCAGCCCGTAGTGGAGTATTGAGCAAATTTCAATTTTTTTTTATCTTTTTGGATTTTAGCGGGCCTATGTTATCTAAATTTATTTAGAACTTTTCTAAACTTTCTTTTTAAATAAAATTAATATTTATTCATTTCATAAATAATGTTTTATTTTGTATAGTTTATGTTATATACTACCAGAATATATGCACGTCCAGGTAGGTCTGCACTTAATTGCAATGTGCAGTTGCACATATGGAAGTAGATTTGACCGTATCATTGCCAGCATAAATTGAACCTGAGGCAACGACCAAGAAGACTGAGACAACTGAAGAACATACATAGAACCAATAACTTGAAAGTATTCGTAGTTTTATCATTCCTTTTTTTTCTTTTAGTTTACGAACGTATATCGTTGTTCTTCATAGTGATTAACAGTTACTTAGAAAATAAAGACCACATCCTCATATTTGAACACCGCCTAGGAAAAAGGGTATTTTTTTTGTTCAAACTGCAATAACTTTTTATACTAACTTGAAATTAGGCGAAACTTCAAACGATGAACTCACATCTAAATTACGGACAATACTCGAATACTTCAGCTTATAAATGCGCACTATAGTTCTCCATGGTGATTAATAGTTTTACTTAGAAAATAATAGGCAACATCCCTATATTTGAACTCCGTCTAGGCATAAGCCATTATTTTTTGTTCATACCGCAATAGCTTCTTCATACTAACTCGGAATCAGGCGAGACCACGACCGATGAACTCCTACCTAAATTACAGATAATTTGGAACATTTGTATGCTTCATCTCCTGAATGCATATTGTAGTTCTCCATAATGACTAACAGTTGTACTTAGAAAAAAAAAAGTTATATCCTTATATTTGAGCTCCGCCTAGACAGAATCCGCTATTTTTTGTTCAGACTACAATAACTTCTTCACACTAACTCGAAATCTAGCGAGACTTTGACCGATGAACCTCTACCTAAATTACCAACAATATTCTCTGATACTTCTTGTGAACGCATACTGTAGTTTTTCATGGGGACTAACCATTGTACTTAGAAAATAACATGCTACATCCTTATATTTGAACTCCGCCAAGATAGAATCCGCTATGTGTTTTGTTCATACTGCAATAACATTTTCATACTAACTTGGAATCAGGCGAGACTTCGACGGATAAAATCCCACCTAAATTACAGACAATATAGAACACTCGGATGCTTTATCTCTTGAAGGCACACTGTAGTTCTCCATGGTGACTAACAGTTGTACTTAGAAAATAACATGCTACATCCTCATATATCAATGCAGCCTGGACAAAAGCCGTTATTTTTTTTGTTCAGACTGCAATAACTTTTCCATCCTAACTCAAAATCAGTCGAGACTTCGGCCGATGAACTCCCACCTAACTTACAAACAATATGAAATACTATGACACTTCGTCTTCTGAATGCACACCGTAGTTCTCCATGATGACTAATAGTTGTACTTAGAAAATAACGAGTTCAATCCTTATGTTTTAGCTCCATGTAGGCAGAAGCTAATATATATTTTTTCAGACTGCAATGACTTTCTCATACTAACTCGGAATTCGGCGAAACTTCGACCGACGTAATCCCACCTAAATTACGGATAATATAAAACACTCGGATGCTTTATCTTGTGATGGCACGCCGTAGGTCTCCATGGTGACTATTAGTTATACTTAGAAAATAACAGATTACGTCCTCATATTTGAACTCCGCTTAGGCAGAAGCCGCTATATTTCTAGTTCATACCGCAATAACTTCTTCATACTAATTTGGAATCAGTCGAGACTTCGACCGATGAACTCCCACCTAAATTACGAACAATATAGAACACTCAGATGCTTCATCTCTTAAACGCACACTATAGTTCTCCATGGTGACAACAGTTATACTTAGAAAAATGACATGCTACATCCCCATATTTGAACTCCACCTAGGCAGAAGCTGCTATATTTTTTGTTATACTGCAATAAATTCTTCATATTAAATCGAAATCAGTCGAGACTTCGACCGATGAACTCCTACGAACACCCAGATGCTTCATCTCTTGAATGCACACTGTAGCTGTAACGACCCGTTAAGTTCGACCATTTAAAATTGTTTGTTTAATAGGATTTTGTAATTTATTTTAGTTGAAAGAATAAAGGTGGTAGATAAGTATTAAAATGAAGGCTAGAATAAATTATATAGAAGTGACTTAGAAACCTATTTAAAGACATTTGAATAAAATTCAAATGAATTAAGTAGAGAAAGAAAGAAAAATTCTTACCTGTACATAAAATTTAATATGGGAATATTAAACCAATTTAATGCAATAAAAGATTGTGAACGATAAATTGAATAGATTAAGAAACCCTGTTATTGCAAGTCAATAAATTTGTAAACCCTAATGAACATCTCAAAATTTATAAATTTATTGAAATTTAAGACATAGCATAAGCGTAGAACTATAGGTATGATGACAAACTTTTATAAATTGTCTAATTAAGGGTCAGCAAATTTATTTGGAAATCAAACTCAATTAAGGGTAAGTAATTATGATGGATTGATGGCATAAACGTTACTAATTTTTATCATAGTAACGGAAGTGCAGATGGAAGGCAACTGTAGAAATTTAAGTACGTATTAACAATTGAAAGGGACTGTCGATTGAGTGGAGTACTTTAGGTTGTCTTACTAAATTTAGAATTTAACATAAGACAAATAGAAATAAATCAATAAACGTATAGATTTTAAGTTTATTATGATGAATTATTTTAGTGATATGACTTAGAATAAATGAAATAATTTGGGTTAATTGGTATTTAATGGAATTAAAGGTTGCAATATTCATAGGTAAGGATTTAGATGAAATAGATTGATGTATGAAAAATTTAATTTGATAAATGGCAATTAATTCCTTTAATTTGTGCAATTAATGTATGTTTAATTGATAACGATAAAAAGTTGATTTTTTTTCAGTGTAACCAACGTAAAATATTATCATAGCATGATACTTGGTTTGAATAGAAGGATTTGATTTAATGTGAAAATTTTTGTTCTAAGTATTGAATAAAATTGGGAATCAAATTTTTTTTTATGATAATAACGTTAGTATTGGTTAATAAATAGATTTCAATGCAGTAACCAAATAAATGGAATAAGATGAGTATATATTGCATAGAAATGAAATGATAAATTATTGATGTAATGGAAGATATAACCATGTCAATTATGCATATAAGGTAATAAGGTAATGAAACCGAGGTAAATTAATTAATTGAGACTTTAAGTAAAATTAACGTGTGGAATTGACCAAGGTTCAATAAAATGAGAATTTGATTGGTTATATTTATTGGTTGAGAAATGTAAATGTGTATTTGGGGAATAAATTTAGTCAGACTTAAGTATTGAATTTAATTAATTAATATATATGATAAATGATGATTAAATAAAAACCCAATACTCTATATATATGTATAATATTTGAGTGAAAATAATAATACACTTATAAATGTGGAATTAAGAGTTTACAACAACTATTTTAAGTAAAGAAATTGTTCATTCAAGTAAATTTGAAACATCGCAATAGGTGTAGATTAAGTGTTGCGTTAAATAAATTATAAAGGAATAAATTTATAGAAACGTAGGAACGGAAGAATGAACATTATAGTAACGTAAAACGTATTGTAGGATAATAATTAAGTATAGGCTTGTAAATTAGATGTATGACAATAAATTTTGTACGTAAATCTTTCTATTAGTTGATAAGTCTTATTTTGATCAATTTAAAGGAATACACTAAATTTTGTAGTTAGTACGGAATATTGATGAGTGAATGAATAAGATGAAACAAAGGTGGAATGTATTAGTTGAGGTTTTAAGTTATTTATGTGATAAGTTACCAAAATTACAATTTTATCTAAATACAGTAATTTATGCAAACAAAAGATGAACATTTTGAAATATTACCACAGTGATATATAAAAGAAACGTTAACTATGTAGTTGGAGAATAATTGATATATTTTGAGTTGGATAATAGAAATCAAGTTATTTATATAATTAGATTTAAGATGAGAGTATAAGTATATGATTAAATAATTGGGTTTTGCGAATAAAATTTATAATTCCCAAATAATAAGAAAACGCAGAGGTTAACACTGCGAAATTTATATACTTATAAATTTTAATTCACATCCAAGCTTGCTAAATTATTGGGAATTGATTGGATTATATAAGTAATGAAATTTGGCCAATATTTAAAGTTGAAAGAAAATTTGGATTTTATGATTTATTTTAATTTATTTAATAAATATTAAAAATAGTCATTTTTGTCACGGACTCGGATTTCGACGAAACTAGTTTCATCGGATCCGTAACGGTGAATTATAATAATGTTTCAAGTTTCGTTGCGATCGGACTTGTCGTTTGATCGTACGGACTCGAAACGCCTTGAAATTTACGCATTTTGAAATCAATTTGAAATTTTTATTTTTTTAGCATAACTTCTTCATACGATCGAATTTGGTCGCGAAACTTTTTCCATCGCGTTCATAATATTTTGAAACACCTATTTGGATATATAGTTTTAACAAATTCGACTCCGGAGGCAGAACGGGCTTTTTGGGCCAACTATCGTTTAGCACGTTCGTTATCCGTACCCACCTAGCCTTCTTTTATCTGTCTATATATTTGCGATTATAAACCCTAGCCACTCCTTATTTTCATTTTTCTATACGTACATCTCCTTCTCAACTCCTCATTCCAATGGCAGAAAAAAACCAAATTCCCAAATTCCAAAATTTTATTTCCAAAAAAAAAAAAAAAAAAAAAAAAAATTTTGTGGATCTGCAGCAGCTTCTGGTCGCGCTTCGGGTTTCAGAGGAGAAAACCCTAGAGCAACTTCGGGTCAGGAAGAAAATGACTCGGGTCGCTCCAGGTCGTTTTGGCGAAAACTCCAAGCAAGCATCGGGGAAATGAGGCGGCGCCCCGAAGTCGAACCCGAAGTTGACCCAGGACCAGAATTTTTCATTTTTCAAATTTTCATAACTTTTGCATACGAGCTCGGATTCACGCGCGGTTTGTTTTGCTGGGATCGTATCGGAATTTCTGACGTTTTGGCACTAGTTTGGATGAATTTGGAGACTGTCCAATTTTTGGGTTTAAATTGGATTTGAATTCAATTTAAATTCAAAAGGTGAGTGTTTTAACCCACTCACAACTACTAGAAGCTTTTATGTTTGTTAAATAAATTTTAGAAATGAATAGAAATTTATTTATGAGCTTTTGGCATGTTATTTCATTCATATCTGTTGAATTGCATTTTATTGAATGTAACTGTTAATTTAATTGATTTATTGCGTGTTAATTGGCTGTTAGAAATTTTTGGTTGCATATGAACTGCTAGTTAACAGTTATGTCAATTATCACTGAATATAAATTGTTAGATTAATAGTTGAAAAATTTAATTTGAATAAACTGCCAGTTATCACCTGTTATATATGATCATATATATAATTGTTATTGATTGATATTGCTTGATGTTTGTGACTGGATGATGGATGTTTTGTTGAATGGATGTTTTATTTGATATCATTAAACTGCAAGTTAGCATACATTTTACATTTCATTCGGGATTGTGGTTTGAAATGATAAAACCGCAAAGTTTTATTTTTTTAAATTGCGGATTGAAATGATAAATATCCGTATCACTTGACCATAGGATAGAAAATTATATACAGGCACCGCGGTCTATATATAACTATTTTAATGTGATTTCTATGGTTTGGATTGAATACGGTCTATAAATCTTAAATTTATATTGTATAAATATTTTATTTCATATTTATATACCTATGAAGTTGAAATTTTGAAATTAAAAGGAATATAAATTTCTTTATTGAAAATGGAAGAAATTAAGAAAATGGAGTTTGATGATTTATATCCTATGTTTAAATATTAAGTTGGAAATTTTAAAGATATGATATTTATAATTGGATTTTTCCCAAAATATTTTGAAATGAATATTCTAGTAAAAATTGAATTTGGAAATATATATATATATTTTACTAGAAATTGAAGTCTTATTAATTATGGATTTTATGTGAATGGTCAAGATTAATTAATAGAATATTGATTTTGAAAGGATAAAAATCCAACTTTAGTTGAAATATTAATGCTCAAAAATGGATATAAATATATATAAAATTGAAATGGTTTTGGGACTTGAAGTAATATTTTGGATTTTGGTTTAACTTTAAAAGAAGAAATATTTGGAAAGCCATGTAATTTATTTCTTTGTAAAGCAACAGTAAAGTTAAACCTTTTTAATTCGCATACCGTTGAATATCCAAACCATTTAGTTTTGAAAATAATGGTTTTAAAATACTATGGATTTTCGAAGAATTATGTTGAAAGTTACAAACAGAATATTGGTTACATGGGATATTAAATAATAAAAAGTGACATAATTTTTTTGGAAAGGAATAATTTTATTTGGGATAAACGATATGATATTGTTTTGGGTTTTAAAAGAAGAAATGATATCGTAATATTACGGTTTGAAATGGATTATATTCTGGTTTTAAAAGTATAAACTATTTTTAAATGACCGCGGTGTTATAATAACGATTGGTTGGCAAAGAGACCGGGATCGGATATGGACATACTCTCTGTCGATACCGAAAACCACTTTGACTAACCGTGTACGCGGTGGAGATTCCAGAATGAAGTAGGTGGTGGCGACGTTTCCTGTAAGGTAAATACATGGACCCAACTCCCATGAGTTGGCATAAGGTGGCTAAAACAGGAGCGATTCTCAGGCCAATGAGGTCATTCCTCTGATCGGACGCTCCTCTTCGATATTATAATTTGACTTGGATTTGATTCAGTGGCCACTTCTATATTTTGATTTTGGGGAGTTAGTCCGAGGTGGGCGGTAACTGCGGCTACGCGTTTCCACCAGCCTGGATAGCAATTGGTATATCTACCCTGGCATTGCCTAGTTGTGCCGTGTCACCTACCATATCGCGCCTTGTACGAGTTTGGTTTTCTCCCGTAGCCCGTGTGGTATCCTCTAGTGGCTTCCCGATCAGGAGGGGCTATGATATTGGACGGACTACTGGGACTATTACGTGTTAAGGTGGAAAATGTAAATCCTTAACGCTATTTAAAAGTAAGTTTATTTTATAAATAGACACTATTATAATAGCGCAATATACTACATAGTAAATAGTTTAACGGATCCTTAGGAGATGTAAATCCCGAACATCTCTTGAGTTACTGTACTCATATTTATATTCTGTTTATTTAACTCACATAAGATATTCTAGTCTGACTCGGGTGTTTTTGTCTATTCAAATTCGCTCGGGTCAGTCCGAGCATTTCAGGATAGCAGATTTTAGCTTTGGAGGACGAAGACGAAGAATAAGTATTATGTTATATATAGTATTACACCACACTCTTTCTATTCCGCTGCATTGCTTGTATTGGTATGTGTAACTCTGATATTTATTGTAAAAGAAGGATCAAGCTTTTGTAAACTGTTTATGAACTGTATATTTGTTATTATATTTTATCCTTCCGCTGTGAGATTCTGTTTTTGTTTTTATTTCTTCTCTGTTTTCTTATTTACCCCATAACAATCCGCCCTTGCGTATGCTTTGAATTGGCACGTGTGTCGGTTTAAAGTGTGCAAAAAGGCGGGATGTTACAGTTGGTATCAGAGCTTTGGTTTAGCGATAAACCTTGGCTTTGTGGGGTTTGACTCTTTGTTAATAGGGTAGAAATATCCTATGGGAGTCGCTGAGTGTATATATAAGAGAGAGCGTACTTGTTAGTATTAATAAAAAGATTTTAATATTGTGTTAATCTGTTCCGCTTTGTATTTATAAATTCTGGTTGATGCATGGGACGCTATGTCATCAATAGGGATTTCTAAACACTTAATAGGACAGACCGACATAATATTTGTTTTTAATATAGGTGAATGAAATAATTTTGCCTATTATATTTCTATATATAAAAATAGTTTTATAAAGATATATATATATTTGGTTGCTATAGATTGGATGTTAGGCAATAAAAATATTTATAATAACTGAAGCTAAGTGAAATTATAATAAACCAAATTTGGAGATTTAGAACTTAAGTCCGGGATTTTTGAAAATTTGCTTTCAAAGAATTTGTGAAATTTATTGATTTGGTTTATAAGTATTTTCTTATATAAATATTTCGTATAAATTGGAAGAATTGTTTTAAAGAAGATTTTGGAAAAGAATTAAATTCTGTACTTTCCTCTCTGTCGCTGGAAAATAAATTCGGTGATGACGGCCACATCATCGACTTTCATTTTCGAGTTTCGAAGGGGAAAGGCCACTGTAGTAAATTCTACTGCAGATTTATTTTTGAAATTTTCTAAAAATTTTCTTTTATTGTTCTAAATATAATTAGAGATATAAAAGTTGTAAGAACTTATTTATCTATTATTTTGAAATAGATTAAAATTTGACCCGGTATTTAATTCTAAATTTTTCCGTAAATTAATTGTTTAAACTTTGTTAGTGAAATATTAAGTAAGAAAGTTAATGCTAGGGATAAGGGAAGTAAAAGTTTTTAACTGATAAATAATGGAAAAGATTTATTGAAGAATGAATGAATTGAAACCTCTAATTGGAATAAGAGAATAACTGCAAAGCTATAAAGAGGAATTTGCATACATATGAGACAAAGGGTAATATGAATAAACATTAAATTTAATTAAAAGAATGGAGATTAAACTTGTATAAGTTCAATTGCAATTTCCTTAACATAAATAACTTACCCAAATATAAAAGTTGAAGTGTTAAATGAGAAACTGGAATTGAATATTTTACAAGTAGGAATTTAGGAAATAATGAAAGAATTTATTGGTATAAACTTAAGTGATAATTGAAATTTTACCCAAATTAAAGGTGAGTATTATTAATAGGTGATTTTAACTTAAGTAAATAAAATGAAATTCTTTAATATTGATGTGTAGGGTTATAAACTTAAGTATGATTTAAAATGCTACTAGTAATATAATAAAAAGTAGGTAATATAAATAAATGTCTGTAAACCCTAGATAATGAATTAATAAAATCCTTTATTTATAAAAATGGAGGTTTTAAGGTTAATAATTTAAGTGTAAGTAGAGGGTTACTGTAATTAAATATAATAAAACATAAACATTAAATAAAGGAATGAAATTAAGGGTAAGTTGAAATTGTAATTTATAAAACGAATATATATTTATTGAACCGTTAATAAATAAAAAGGAATTGAGAAGAAACTTGTAAATTTTCACTTGCATTCTTAAATATACATAACTTACCATATAATAAAAGTTGCAATGTTAGTAAGAAAATGTAAGGGGAAATCTTACAAGTGAAGCTTGAGGTAATTAAGGTATTCAATAAATTTGCTGTTATAAATGAGAATTAACTGTATAAACTTAAGTTAAATTGGAAATTTTACTATATAAGAAAGGGTAAGTAGTATAAATAGATGATATAAACCTTAGTCAATAAATTGGAATACAATATAATGAATTTTGTAACAAATGGAAAATGAAAATTGTAAGAAACAAAGAAATCCCTCCATAAATGAAAGAAAGAAAATCAAACCACCGAAGCATGAAATAAATGTATAATAAGTTAATTTGGCTGTTAGTTTGAATTGTTATTGTTTGATTTATGTTTGTTGGGTAAGGAATTTGAAGTTGTTGGGGAATAAATAATCTATCCTTGTTCCATCTAAGACTGTTGAGTAAAGGATGCACTTGATAGTTAATTTCATTTCATACAAATTTCAAATTTGAACCCAGACAACTAATTGTTTGATGGTTTAAATGGTTGCTTCACTTTGTGTATGTATGTTATTTGTAAGATTGATAATTGTTGTATTGATTGGGTGATTAATGGTTGAAACCACCTAAACATTTCACTTTAATATAAATATTTAACCTTTTAGATTATATAAGTGAATGCAGGTGATGGAAGCAACTGCTTTTGGTTCCATAATAATAAGCGTATTGCCCGACAAATAGGTACGTTTTCGGATTACGTTTAAAGCGCTATTTTATATAGTTGCCCGTGTTGGGATATAATATTTTGATAATATTTGTAATATATTTGTTATATTTTGATATTTTATTTTCTCCCGAGCCTCTCCGTACAAAGGAGACTCTGCCAAAATTTTCCGTAAATTTTGGACTTAGAATTTTGTTGAAAATGTTTTTCCAACTTTAATTATTTAAGTATAAAAGTTTATAATGGCTATAAAACGGGTATATTTCATTAAAGGAAATTAATCCAGTAAATTATTATTTATAAGCTAATATTGAATTGAGATGTACTATTTTATTCTTCCTTCTCCCTTCTTTTTCCTTTTCGGGGACGAAAAGTTTTGAGTGGGGGAGAGTGTAACGACCCGTTAAGTTCGACCATTTAAAATTGTTTGTTTAATAGGATTTTGTAATTTATTTTAGTTGAAAGAATAAAGGTGGTAGATAAGTATTAAAATGAAGGCTAGAATAAATTATATAGAAGTGACTTAGAAACCTATTTAAAGACATTTGAATAAAATTCAAATGAATTAAGTAGAGAAAGAAAGAAAAATTCTTACCTGTACATAAAATTTAATATGGGAATATTAAACCAATTTAATGCAATAAAAGATTGTGAACGATAAATTGAATAGATTAAGAAACCCTGTTATTGCAAGTCAATAAATTTGTAAACCCTAATGAACATCTCAAAATTTATAAATTTATTGAAATTTAAGACATAGCATAAGCGTAGAACTATAGGTATGATGACAAACTTTTATAAATTGTCTAATTAAGGGTCAGCAAATTTATTTGGAAATCAAACTCAATTAAGGGTAAGTAATTATGATGGATTGATGGCATAAACGTTACTAATTTTTATCATAGTAACGGAAGTGCAGATGGAAGGCAACTGTAGAAATTTAAGTACGTATTAACAATTGAAAGGGACTGTCGATTGAGTGGAGTACTTTAGGTTGTCTTACTAAATTTAGAATTTAACATAAGACAAATAGAAATAAATCAATAAACGTATAGATTTTAAGTTTATTATGATGAATTATTTTAGTGATATGACTTAGAATAAATGAAATAATTTGGGTTAATTGGTATTTAATGGAATTAAAGGTTGCAATATTCATAGGTAAGGATTTAGATGAAATAGATTGATGTATGAAAAATTTAATTTGATAAATGGCAATTAATTCCTTTAATTTGTGCAATTAATGTATGTTTAATTGATAACGATAAAAAGTTGATTTTTTTTCAGTGTAACCAACGTAAAATATTATCATAGCATGATACTTGGTTTGAATAGAAGGATTTGATTTAATGTGAAAATTTTTGTTCTAAGTATTGAATAAAATTGGGAATCAAATTTTTTTTTATGATAATAACGTTAGTATTGGTTAATAAATAGATTTCAATGCAGTAACCAAATAAATGGAATAAGATGAGTATATATTGCATAGAAATGAAATGATAAATTATTGATGTAATGGAAGATATAACCATGTCAATTATGCATATAAGGTAATAAGGTAATGAAACCGAGGTAAATTAATTAATTGAGACTTTAAGTAAAATTAACGTGTGGAATTGACCAAGGTTCAATAAAATGAGAATTTGATTGGTTATATTTATTGGTTGAGAAATGTAAATGTGTATTTGGGGAATAAATTTAGTCAGACTTAAGTATTGAATTTAATTAATTAATATATATGATAAATGATGATTAAATAAAAACCCAATACTCTATATATATGTATAATATTTGAGTGAAAATAATAATACACTTATAAATGTGGAATTAAGAGTTTACAACAACTATTTTAAGTAAAGAAATTGTTCATTCAAGTAAATTTGAAACATCGCAATAGGTGTAGATTAAGTGTTGCGTTAAATAAATTATAAAGGAATAAATTTATAGAAACGTAGGAACGGAAGAATGAACATTATAGTAACGTAAAACGTATTGTAGGATAATAATTAAGTATAGGCTTGTAAATTAGATGTATGACAATAAATTTTGTACGTAAATCTTTCTATTAGTTGATAAGTCTTATTTTGATCAATTTAAAGGAATACACTAAATTTTGTAGTTAGTACGGAATATTGATGAGTGAATGAATAAGATGAAACAAAGGTGGAATGTATTAGTTGAGGTTTTAAGTTATTTATGTGATAAGTTACCAAAATTACAATTTTATCTAAATACAGTAATTTATGCAAACAAAAGATGAACATTTTGAAATATTACCACAGTGATATATAAAAGAAACGTTAACTATGTAGTTGGAGAATAATTGATATATTTTGAGTTGGATAATAGAAATCAAGTTATTTATATAATTAGATTTAAGATGAGAGTATAAGTATATGATTAAATAATTGGGTTTTGCGAATAAAATTTATAATTCCCAAATAATAAGAAAACGCAGAGGTTAACACTGCGAAATTTATATACTTATAAATTTTAATTCACATCCAAGCTTGCTAAATTATTGGGAATTGATTGGATTATATAAGTAATGAAATTTGGCCAATATTTAAAGTTGAAAGAAAATTTGGATTTTATGATTTATTTTAATTTATTTAATAAATATTAAAAATAGTCATTTTTGTCACGGACTCGGATTTCGACGAAACTAGTTTCATCGGATCCGTAACGGTGAATTATAATAATGTTTCAAGTTTCGTTGCGATCGGACTTGTCGTTTGATCGTACGGACTCGAAACGCCTTGAAATTTACGCATTTTGAAATCAATTTGAAATTTTTATTTTTTTAGCATAACTTCTTCATACGATCGAATTTGGTCGCGAAACTTTTTCCATCGCGTTCATAATATTTTGAAACACCTATTTGGATATATAGTTTTAACAAATTCGACTCCGGAGGCAGAACGGGCTTTTTGGGCCAACTATCGTTTAGCACGTTCGTTATCCGTACCCACCTAGCCTTCTTTTATCTGTCTATATATTTGCGATTATAAACCCTAGCCACTCCTTATTTTCATTTTTCTATACGTACATCTCCTTCTCAACTCCTCATTCCAATGGCAGAAAAAAACCAAATTCCCAAATTCCAAAATTTTATTTCCAAAAAAAAAAAAAAAAAAAAAAAAAATTTTGTGGATCTGCAGCAGCTTCTGGTCGCGCTTCGGGTTTCAGAGGAGAAAACCCTAGAGCAACTTCGGGTCAGGAAGAAAATGACTCGGGTCGCTCCGGGTCGTTTTGGCGAAAACTCCAAGCAAGCATCGGGGAAATGAGGCGGCGCCCCGAAGTCGAACCCGAAGTTGACCCAGGACCAGAATTTTTCATTTTTCAAATTTTCATAACTTTTGCATACGAGCTCGGATTCACGCGCGGTTTGTTTTGCTGGGATCGTATCGGATTTCTGACGTTTTGGCACTAGTTTGGATGAATTTGGAGACTGTCCAATTTTTGGGTTTAAATTGGATTTGAATTCAATTTAAATTCAAAAGGTGAGTGTTTTAACCCACTCACAACTACTAGAAGCTTTTATGTTTGTTAAATAAATTTTAGAAATGAATAGAAATTTATTTATGAGCTTTTGGCATGTTATTTCATTCATATCTGTTGAATTGCATTTTATTGAATGTAACTGTTAATTTAATTGATTTATTGCGTGTTAATTGGCTGTTAGAAATTTTTGGTTGCATATGAACTGCTAGTTAACAGTTATGTCAATTATCACTGAATATAAATTGTTAGATTAATAGTTGAAAAATTTAATTTGAATAAACTGCCAGTTATCACCTGTTATATATGATCATATATATAATTGTTATTGATTGATATTGCTTGATGTTTGTGACTGGATGATGGATGTTTTGTTGAATGGATGTTTTTATTTGATATCATTAAACTGCAAGTTAGCATACATTTTACATTTCATTCGGATTGTGGTTTGAAATGATAAAACCGCAAAGTTTTATTTTTTTAAATTGCGGATTGAAATGATAAAATATCCGTATCACTTGACCATAGGATAGAAAATTATATACAGGCACCGCGGTCTATATATAACTATTTTAATGTGATTTCTATGGTTTGGATTGAATACGGTCTATAAATCTTAAATTTATATTGTATAAATATTTTATTTCATATTTATATACCTATGAAGTTGAAATTTTGAAATTAAAAGGAATATAAATTTCTTTATTGAAAATGGAAGAAATTAAGAAAATGGAGTTTGATGATTTATATCCTATGTTTAAATATTAAGTTGGAAATTTTAAAGATATGATATTTATAATTGGATTTTTCCCAAAATATTTTGAAATGAATATTCTAGTAAAAATTGAATTTGGAAATATATATATATATTTTACTAGAAATTGAAGTCTTATTAATTATGGATTTTATGTGAATGGTCAAGATTAATTAATAGAATATTGATTTTGAAAGGATAAAAATCCAACTTTAGTTGAAATATTAATGCTCAAAAATGGATATAAATATATATAAAATTGAAATGGTTTTGGGACTTGAAGTAATATTTTGGATTTTGGTTTAACTTTAAAAGAAGAAATATTTGGAAAGCCATGTAATTTATTTCTTTGTAAAGCAACAGTAAAGTTAAACCTTTTTAATTCGCATACCGTTGAATATCCAAACCATTTAGTTTTGAAAATAATGGTTTTAAAATACTATGGATTTTCGAAGAATTATGTTGAAAGTTACAAACAGAATATTGGTTTACATGGGATATTAAATAATAAAAAGTGACATAATTTTTTTTGGAAAGGAATAATTTTATTTGGGATAAACGATATGATATTGTTTTGGGTTTTAAAAGAAGAAATGATATCGTAATATTACGGTTTGAAATGGATTATATTCTGGTTTTAAAAGTATAAACTATTTTAAATGACCGCGGTGTTATAATAACGATTGTTGGCAAAGAGACCGGGATCGGATATGGACATACTCTCTGTCGATACCGAAAACCACTTTGACTAACCGTGTACGCGGTGGAGATTCCAGAATGAAGTAGGTGGTGGCGACGTTTCCTGTAAGGTAAATACATGGACCCAACTCCCATGAGTTGGCATAAGGTGGCTAAAACAGGAGCGATTCTCAGGCCAATGAGGTCATTCCTCTGATCGGACGCTCCTCTTCGATATTATAATTTGACTTGGATTTGATTCAGTGGCCACTTCTATATTTTGATTTTGGGGAGTTAGTCCGAGGTGGGCGGTAACTGCGGCTACGCGTTTCCACCAGCCTGGATAGCAATTGGTATATCTACCCTGGCATTGCCTAGTTGTGCCGTGTCACCTACCATATCGCGCCTTGTACGAGTTTGGTTTTCTCCCGTAGCCCGTGTGGTATCCTCTAGTGGCTTCCCGATCAGGAGGGGCTATGATATTGGACGGACTACTGGGACTATTACGTGTTAAGGTGGAAAATGTAAAGCCTTAACGCTATTTAAAAGTAAGTTTATTTTATAAATAGACACTATTATAATAGCGCAATATACTACATAGTAAATAGTTTAACGGATCCTTAGGAGATGTAAATCCCGAACATCTCTTGAGTTACTGTACTCATATTTATATTCTGTTTATTTAACTCACATAAGATATTCTAGTATGACTCGGGTGTTTTTGTCTATTCAAATTCGCTCGGGTCAGTCCGAGCATTTCAGGATAGCAGATTTTAGCTTTGGAGGACGAAGACGAAGAATAAGTATTATGTTATATATAGTATTACACCACACTCTTTCTATTCCGCTGCATTGCTTGTATTGGTATGTGTAACTCTGATATTTATTGTAAAAGAAGGATCAAGCTTTTGTAAACTGTTTATGAACTGTATATTTGTTATTATATTTTATCCTTCCGCTGTGAGATTCTGTTTTTGTTTTTATTTCTTCTCTGTTTTCTTATTTACCCCATAACAATCCGCCCTTGCGTATGCTTTGAATTGGCACGTGTGTCGGTTTAAAGTGTGCAAAAAGGCGGGATGTTACAGTTGGTATCAGAGCTTTGGTTTAGCGATAAACCTTGGCTTTGTGGGGTTTGACTCTTTGTTAATAGGGTAGAAATATCCTATGGGAGTCGCTGAGTGTATATATAAGAGAGAGCGTACTTGTTAGTATTAATAAAAAGATTTTAATATTGTGTTAATCTGTTCCGCTTTGTATTTATAAATTCTGGTTGATGCATGGGACGCTATGTCATCAATAGGGATTTCTAAACACTTAATAGGACAGACCGACATAATATTTGTTTTTAATATAGGTGAATGAAATAATTTTGCCTATTATATTTCTATATATAAAAATAGTTTTATAAAGATATATATATATTTGGTTGCTATAGATTGGATGTTAGGCAATAAAAATATTTATAATAACTGAAGCTAAGTGAAATTATAATAAACCAAATTTGGAGATTTAGAACTTAAGTCCGGGATTTTTGAAAATTTGCTTTCAAAGAATTTGTGAAATTTATTGATTTGGTTTATAAGTATTTTCTTATATAAATATTTCGTATAAATTGGAAGAATTGTTTTAAAGAAGATTTTGGAAAAGAATTAAATTCTGTACTTTCCTCTCTGTCGCTGGAAAATAAATTCGGTGATGACGGCCACATCATCGACTTTCATTTTCGAGTTTCGAAGGGGAAAGGCCACTGTAGTAAATTCTACTGCAGATTTATTTTTGAAATTTTCTAAAAATTTTCTTTTATTGTTCTAAATATAATTAGAGATATAAAAGTTGTAAGAACTTATTTATCTATTATTTTGAAATAGATTAAAATTTGACCCGGTATTTAATTCTAAATTTTTCCGTAAATTAATTGTTTAAACTTTGTTAGTGAAATATTAAGTAAGAAAGTTAATGCTAGGGATAAGGGAAGTAAAAGTTTTTAACTGATAAATAATGGAAAAGATTTATTGAAGAATGAATGAATTGAAACCTCTAATTGGAATAAGAGAATAACTGCAAAGCTATAAAGAGGAATTTGCATACATATGAGACAAAGGGTAATATGAATAAACATTAAATTTAATTAAAAGAATGGAGATTAAACTTGTATAAGTTCAATTGCAATTTCCTTAACATAAATAACTTACCCAAATATAAAAGTTGAAGTGTTAAATGAGAAACTGGAATTGAATATTTTACAAGTAGGAATTTAGGAAATAATGAAAGAATTTATTGGTATAAACTTAAGTGATAATTGAAATTTTACCCAAATTAAAGGTGAGTATTATTAATAGGTGATTTTAACTTAAGTAAATAAAATGAAATTCTTTAATATTGATGTGTAGGGTTATAAACTTAAGTATGATTTAAAATGCTACTAGTAATATAATAAAAAGTAGGTAATATAAATAAATGTCTGTAAACCCTAGATAATGAATTAATAAAATCCTTTATTTATAAAAATGGAGGTTTTAAGGTTAATAATTTAAGTGTAAGTAGAGGGTTACTGTAATTAAATATAATAAAACATAAACATTAAATAAAGGAATGAAATTAAGGGTAAGTTGAAATTGTAATTTATAAAACGAATATATATTTATTGAACCGTTAATAAATAAAAAGGAATTGAGAAGAAACTTGTAAATTTTCACTTGCATTCTTAAATATACATAACTTACCATATAATAAAAGTTGCAATGTTAGTAAGAAAATGTAAGGGGAAATCTTACAAGTGAAGCTTGAGGTAATTAAGGTATTCAATAAATTTGCTGTTATAAATGAGAATTAACTGTATAAACTTAAGTTAAATTGGAAATTTTACTATATAAGAAAGGGTAAGTAGTATAAATAGATGATATAAACCTTAGTCAATAAATTGGAATACAATATAATGAATTTTGTAACAAATGGAAAATGAAAATTGTAAGAAACAAAGAAATCCCTCCATAAATGAAAGAAAGAAAATCAAACCACCGAAGCATGAAATAAATGTATAATAAGTTAATTTGGCTGTTAGTTTGAATTGTTATTGTTTGATTTATGTTTGTTGGGTAAGGAATTTGAAGTTGTTGGGGAATAAATAATCTATCCTTGTTCCATCTAAGACTGTTGAGTAAAGGATGCACTTGATAGTTAATTTCATTTCATACAAATTTCAAATTTGAACCCAGACAACTAATTGTTTGATGGTTTAAATGGTTGCTTCACTTTGTGTATGTATGTTATTTGTAAGATTGATAATTGTTGTATTGATTGGGTGATTAATGGTTGAAACCACCTAAACATTTCACTTTAATATAAATATTTAACCTTTTAGATTATATAAGTGAATGCAGGTGATGGAAGCAACTGCTTTTGGTTCCATAATAATAAGCGTATTGCCCGACAAATAGGTACGTTTTCGGATTACGTTTAAAGCGCTATTTTATATAGTTGCCCGTGTTGGGATATAATATTTTGATAATATTTGTAATATATTTGTTATATTTTGATATTTTATTTTCTCCCGAGCCTCTCCGTACAAAGGAGACTCTGCCAAAATTTTCCGTAAATTTTGGACTTAGAATTTTGTTGAAAATGTTTTTCCAACTTTAATTATTTAAGTATAAAAGTTTATAATGGCTATAAAACGGGTATATTTCATTAAAGGAAATTAATCCAGTAAATTATTATTTATAAGCTAATATTGAATTGAGATGTACTATTTTATTCTTCCTTCTCCCTTCTTTTTCCTTTTCGGGGACGAAAAGTTTTGAGTGGGGGAGAGTGTAACGACCCGTTAAGTTCGACCATTTAAAATTGTTTGTTTAATAGGATTTTGTAATTTATTTTAGTTGAAAGAATAAAGGTGGTAGATAAGTATTAAAATGAAGGCTAGAATAAATTATATAGAAGTGACTTAGAAACCTATTTAAAGACATTTGAATAAAATTCAAATGAATTAAGTAGAGAAAGAAAGAAAAATTCTTACCTGTACATAAAATTTAATATGGGAATATTAAACCAATTTAATGCAATAAAAGATTGTGAACGATAAATTGAATAGATTAAGAAACCCTGTTATTGCAAGTCAATAAATTTGTAAACCCTAATGAACATCTCAAAATTTATAAATTTATTGAAATTTAAGACATAGCATAAGCGTAGAACTATAGGTATGATGACAAACTTTTATAAATTGTCTAATTAAGGGTCAGCAAATTTATTTGGAAATCAAACTCAATTAAGGGTAAGTAATTATGATGGATTGATGGCATAAACGTTACTAATTTTTATCATAGTAACGGAAGTGCAGATGGAAGGCAACTGTAGAAATTTAAGTACGTATTAACAATTGAAAGGGACTGTCGATTGAGTGGAGTACTTTAGGTTGTCTTACTAAATTTAGAATTTAACATAAGACAAATAGAAATAAATCAATAAACGTATAGATTTTAAGTTTATTATGATGAATTATTTTAGTGATATGACTTAGAATAAATGAAATAATTTGGGTTAATTGGTATTTAATGGAATTAAAGGTTGCAATATTCATAGGTAAGGATTTAGATGAAATAGATTGATGTATGAAAAATTTAATTTGATAAATGGCAATTAATTCCTTTAATTTATGCAATTAATGTATGTTTAATTGATAACGATAAAAAGTTGATTTTTTTTCAGTGTAACCAACGTAAAATATTATCATAGCATGATACTTGGTTTGAATAGAAGGATTTGATTTAATGTGAAAATTTTTGTTCTAAGTATTGAATAAAATTGGGAATCAAATTTTTTTTTATGATAATAACGTTAGTATTGGTTAATAAATAGATTTCAATGCAGTAACCAAATAAATGGAATAAGATGAGTATATATTGCATAGAAATGAAATGATAAATTATTGATGTAATGGAAGATATAACCATGTCAATTATGCATATAAGGTAATAAGGTAATGAAACCGAGGTAAATTAATTAATTGAGACTTTAAGTAAAATTAACGTGTGGAATTGACCAAGGTTCAATAAAATGAGAATTTGATTGGTTATATTTATTGGTTGAGAAATGTAAATGTGTATTTGGGGAATAAATTTAGTCAGACTTAAGTATTGAATTTAATTAATTAATATATATGATAAATGATGATTAAATAAAAACCCAATACTCTATATATATGTATAATATTTGAGTGAAAATAATAATACACTTATAAATGTGGAATTAAGAGTTTACAACAACTATTTTAAGTAAAGAAATTGTTCATTCAAGTAAATTTGAAACATCGCAATAGGTGTAGATTAAGTGTTGCGTTAAATAAATTTTAAAGGAATAAATTTATAGAAACGTAGGAACGGAAGAATGAACATTATAGTAACGTAAAACGTATTGTAGGATAATAATTAAGTATAGGCTTGTAAATTAGATGTATGACAATAAATTTTGTACGTAAATCTTTCTATTAGTTGATAAGTCTTATTTTGATCAATTTAAAGGAATACACTAAATTTTGTAGTTAGTACGGAATATTGATGAGTGAATGAATAAGATGAAACAAAGGTGGAATGTATTAGTTGAGGTTTTAAGTTATTTATGTGATAAGTTACCAAAATTACAATTTTATCTAAATACAGTAATTTATGTAAACAAAAGATGAACATTTTGAAATATTACCACAGTGATATATAAAAGAAACGTTAACTATATAGTTGGAGAATAATTGATATATTTTGAGTTGGATAATAGAAATCAAGTTATTTATATAATTAGATTTAAGATGAGAGTATAAGTATATGATTAAATAATTGGGTTTTGCGAATAAAATTTATAATTCCCAAATAATAAGAAAACGCAGAGGTTAACACTGCGAAATTTATATACTTATAAATTTTAATTCACATCCAAGCTTGCTAAATTATTGGGAATTGATTGGATTATATAAGTAATGAAATTTGGCCAATATTTAAAGTTGAAAGAAAATTTGGATTTTATGATTTATTTTAATTTATTTAATAAATATTAAAAATAGTCATTTTTGTCACGGACTCGGATTTCGACGAAACTAGTTTCATCGGATCCGTAACGGTGAATTATAATAATGTTTCAAGTTTCGTTGCGATCGGACTTGTCGTTTGATCGTACGGACTCGAAACGCCTTGAAATTTACGCATTTTGAAATCAATTTGAAATTTTTATTTTTTTAGCATAACTTCTTCATACGATCGAATTTGGTCGCGAAACTTTTTCCATCGCGTTCATAATATTTTGAAACACCTATTTGGATATATAGTTTTAACAAATTCGACTCCGGAGGCAGAACGGGCTTTTTGGGCCAACTATCGTTTAGCACGTTCGTTATCCGTACCCACCTAGCCTTCTTTTATCTGTCTATATATTTGCGATTATAAACCCTAGCCACTCCTTATTTTCATTTTTCTATACGTACATCTCCTTCTCAACTCCTCATTCCAATGGCAGAAAAAAACCAAATTCCCAAATTCCAAAATTTTATTTCCAAAAAAAAAAAAAAAAAAAAAAAAAACTTTGTGGATCTGCAGCAGCTTCTGGTCGCGCTTCGGGTTTCAGAGGAGAAAACCCTAGAGCAACTTCGGGTCAGGAAGAAAATGACTCGGGTCGCTCCGGGTCGTTTTGGCGAAAACTCCAAGCAAGCATCGGGGAAATGAGGCGGCGCCCCGAAGTCGAACCCGAAGTTGACCCAGGACCAGAATTTTTCATTTTTCAAATTTTCATAACTTTTGCATACGAGCTCGGATTCACGCGCGGTTTGTTTTGCTGGGATCGTATCGGAATTTCTGACGTTTTGGCACTTTGGATGAATTTGGAGACTGTCCAATTTTTGGGTTTAAATTGGATTTGAATTCAATTTAAATTCAAAAGGTGAGTGTTTTAACCCACTCACAACTACTAGAAGCTTTTATGTTTGTTAAATAAATTTTAGAAATGAATAGAAATTTATTTATGAGCTTTTGGCATGTTATTTCATTCATATCTGTTGAATTGCATTTTATTGAATGTAACTGTTAATTTAATTGATTTATTGCGTGTTAATTGGCTGTTAGAAATTTTTGGTTGCATATGAACTGCTAGTTAACAGTTATGTCAATTATCACTGAATATAAATTGTTAGATTAATAGTTGAAAATTTTAATTTGAATAAACTGCCAGTTATCACCTGTTATATATGATCATATATATAATTGTTATTGATTGATATTGCTTGATGTTTGTGACTGGATGATGGATGTTTTGTTGAATGGATGTTTTATTTGATATCATTAAACTGCAAGTTAGCATACATTTTACATTTCATTCGGGATTGTGGTTTGAAATGATAAAACCGCAAAGTTTTATTTTTTTAAATTGCGGATTGAAATGATAAATATCCATATCACTTGACCATAGGATAGAAAATTATATACAGGCACCGCGGTCTATATATAACTATTTTAATGTGATTTCTATGGTTTGGATTGAATACGGTCTATAAATCTTAAATTTATATTGTATAAATATTTTATTTCATATTTATATACCTATGAAGTTGAAATTTTGAAATTAAAAGGAATATAAATTTCTTTATTGAAAATGGAAGAAATTAAGAAAATGGAGTTTGATGATTTATATCCTATGTTTAAATATTAAGTTGGAAATTTTAAAGATATGATATTTATAATTGGATTTTTCCCAAAATATTTTGAAATGAATATTCTAGTAAAAATTGAATTTGGAAATATATATATATATTTTACTAGAAATTGAAGTCTTATTAATTATGGATTTTATGTGAATGGTCAAGATTAATTAATAGAATATTGATTTTGAAAGGATAAAAATCCAACTTTAGTTGAAATATTAATGCTCAAAAATGGATATAAATATATATAAAATTGAAATGGTTTTGGGACTTGAAGTAATATTTTGGATTTTGGTTTAACTTTAAAAGAAGAAATATTTGGAAAGCCATGTAATTTATTTCTTTGTAAAGCAACAGTAAAGTTAAACCTTTTTAATTCGCATACCGTTGAATATCCAAACCATTTAGTTTTGAAAATAATGGTTTTAAAATACTATGGATTTTCGAAGAATTATGTTGAAAGTTACAAACAGAATATTGGTTACATGGGATATTAAATAATAAAAAGTGACATAATTTTTTTGGAAAGGAATAATTTTATTTGGGATAAACGATATCATATTGTTTTGGGTTTTAAAAGAAGAAATGATATCGTAATATTACGGTTTGAAATGGATTATATTCTGGTTTTAAAAGTATAAACTATTTTTAAATGACCGCGGTGTTATAATAACGATTGGTTGGCAAAGAGACCGGGATCGGATATGGACATACTCTCTGTCGATACCGAAAACCACTTTGACTAACCGTGTACGCGGTGGAGATTCCAGAATGAAGTAGGTGGTGGCGACGTTTCCTGTAAGGTAAATACGTGGACCCAACTCCCATGAGTTGGCATAAGGTGGCTAAAACAGGAGCGATTCTCAGGCCAATGAGGTCATTCCTCTGATCGGACGCTCCTCTTCGATATTATAATTTGACTTGGATTTGATTCAGTGGCCACTTCTATATTTTGATTTTGGGGAGTTAGTCCGAGGTGGGCGGTAACTGCGGCTACGCGTTTCCACCAGCCTGGATAGCAATTGGTATATCTACCCTGGCATTGCCTAGTTGTGCCGTGTCACCTACCATATCGCGCCTTGTACGAGTTTGGTTTTCTCCCGTAGCCCGTGTGGTATCCTCTAGTGGCTTCCCGATCAGGAGGGGCTATGATATTGGACGGACTACTGGGACTATTACGTGTTAAGGTGGAAAATGTAAAGCCTTAACGCTATTTAAAAGTAAGTTTATTTTATAAATAGACACTATTATAATAGCGCAATATACTACATAGTAAATAGTTTAACGGATCCTTAGGAGATGTAAATCCCGAACATCTCTTGAGTTACTGTACTCATATTTATATTCTGTTTATTTAACTCACATAAGATATTCTAGTCTGACTCGGGTGTTTTTGTCTATTCAAATTCGCTCGGGTCAGTCCGAGCATTTCAGGATAGCAGATTTTAGCTTTGGAGGACGAAGACGAAGAATAAGTATTATGTTATATATAGTATTACACCACACTCTTTCTATTCCGCTGCATTGCTTGTATTGGTATGTGTAACTCTGATATTTATTGTAAAAGAAGGATCAAGCTTTTGTAAACTGTTTATGAACTGTATATTTGTTATTATATTTTATCCTTCCGCTGTGAGATTCTGTTTTTGTTTTTATTTCTTCTCTGTTTTCTTATTTACCCCATAACAATCCGCCCTTGCGTATGCTTTGAATTGGCACGTGTGTCGGTTTAAAGTGTGCAAAAAGGCGGGATGTTACAGTAGCTCTCCATGGTGACAAACAATTATACTTAGAAAATGATATGCTACATATACTACATATAAACCTGCAACTAGTTAAAATTATATACATATACATACATACATATACATATTTGCTTTATTTGCTGCTACTTTTGGCCTAACAAAAATTATTTTACTTTAGTTTTCGTTTTAATACTCATTATTAAATAATAAACCATACGAAATTAATAAAAAAACATAAATATTACGTCCAAAATCATAAAGTTTATTTTATACTGTACAAAAATTTCTAGAAATTTATATTATTTATAAATATATACATGTATATGTTTTATTTATATAATCAATTTTGAATTAAATAAATTTACTAATATAAATACAACAAATATTCAAAAAAATTAATATTACGTTGAAAGTCATACTAACAAAAATAAATTTTGCAATTTCATAGAATACACACACATACAAATATCATATAGTATTAAGCTTTAAATTAGATTTACTATTTAAATCAATATAATATTTTATTATTTTAAATTTCAAATTTTTTTTATGCCGATAGCATGTATAAACAAATATGCATAATTTCTTTTTCAAGCAAAACAAAGTATTATTATTATTTTGCATGGGCAAGCTGGTTTTATAGTGGTCATACCACTTTACAAATTTTACAGGTGCGATGCTAAGATGCCCTAATAGCTAGAACCGGATTAAAGTGGTTGTACACTTGTTTAAGGAAAACTCAAGTGCAAGGCACAGACGCCTTAACAACTATGTAAATACTACAGCACTGGAGTGAGAAAATAAGTGTCGACTATAAACAAAAAAATAAAAACTAGTCATCCTCAGAATTGGAGGAACTGTTACCATCAGTAGAAGAGACAGGTCCAAGAACATGCAAATACCAAAACAAAATGCTTGGATCAAGGACCATCGTGCCACTGAAAAAAATGTATTACCTTTCCTGTGTGTCATTAGTAATTATTTTGTGGTTCCATTCCCCAATGTCATCCTTATCGGCAAGTGAGAGCCTATCCTTAGAAGCAATGCAATAGAGGCATTTGTTATCCTAGGATCACCAATGAACTTAAAGAATCTGCCAAGTTTCGAGTCATATCTCATAAGTGTCATATCATGGCGCCAATCGCGTTCGCTAGAATGCCAAGTAATATGGTCAAAAGAAGGAGCAACTTTGGATGGAACAACAACTGATAGAGGTGAAGGAGGAGAAGTATCAATAATAGAATCATCTATAATGGGAATAAACTTGAGGAACCATCGTATGATCGGTGGCACATGAAGAGGGATTCTGTCGGAGACCGGGATATGGGTTTCAAGAGTGTCACATTAGCAGGCGTTGACGACGTGTCCAAAGGAGTGGCAGGTAGAGCATATATCAAAGGCCCAGGTATAACTAACATCTACAAATGTTGTATGTCCTTCTGCGAACTTTACTTTGAGTTTCGAAGGGAGAGGTTTGTTTGGGCTAATTTCAATCAGGGCCTTCGCATATACTAACCGCTTCATAGCAACAGTATTTGTGTCAAAGCATTTTAACTTTCTAACCAGGCGTGCAAGCCAATCTGGGCCAAAAATGGATTGCAAGACAGAGGGTTATGTGAGTGAAATGTGTCCATACATGGATAGATAGAACTTGATACCTAGTGTTGTCCATGGACGTGCCAAGTAGTAATAATAATTGGATTTCCTTTAACGAAGATCAGCTCCGCTTTAAGAATGCGTTGTCTCTCTTTCAAAATAGAGAATTTGAATTGAAACATAGTGTCATCATAGTGTACTTACAATCTATCTTTTAGCTTCCATACTTTGCGACAACGCTCTCTAACCGAGTTGTATGGTGGATTAGCATGAAGAAAAAAATCGACTAAATAGTCCCACCAATATTCTATTTCCACCTATAACACTTCAGTAGGAGGAACCACAACTCCATCTAAATCAAGCTTTTCGAATGTTTTGGAAGATTACACACCGGCGTTATGAGGTAAGGATCTAATGAGTGACGTAAATTTTTTTACAGTCGTGGGAGCTTTTGGAAGTGCATTAGGATTCAGTGGATCAATAGTAACAGGGAGATCATTACAACAGCCAGCTGTAAAGGGTGAAGGGAAGAGTGTGGACTGCATGGAAAAGACAATGCACGAATATTGGCATGTACATTATTACAAACAGGATGAGTGCATTTAGGGAGATGATCAAAACTAGAACAATTTGTACAACAATGATTTCCAGCAACAGTCCCAACCAATTCACGACAAAATTCACAAGCTACCGTAACAAAAGTTAACAGTGAACCAGATTCAAATGAATCGTTTCCAATACTGACTGCAGAGACGATAGGAATATTAACAATAGGTACCTGTTGAGATGGAAAAGAAAAACCAGTGATTTAAATTGCACTTTCAGATCCAACAACTACTGACAAAAGTGCGCCGGAGGCAGAAACCAAAGGGCAGGAGACCTAGAAACAATGGGTTGCAAGAGGGCTGAAAGCGGGTCAGAAACGCTGGTGGTAGAGATAGGTATTTTTGATGAGAAACGACAGCCGAAGCACGTCAGTGAGGATTCCAAGAAAAGTGGATCTGGATCCAGAGTGTCAGAGAACCTACATGAGGCCTTCTTCTTCTTGGGCATGGTAGACAATGTCGATGCGGGAGGATTGAGGGGAGGGACAAAGCAAAAAGGGAAGAGGTTAGGCGTGAGAGACGAATAATGATGGGAAACAAGCACGAAGTAGGAGGTCGCCATTTATGTCACCGTTTATAATTGCGTTAAACACATTAGAATACGTTATAAAGAAACAAGAGTAAAAAACAATTAGAGAAAGATTGCACGAGAAATATTATTAATTCGTATGTTTACATTATAGGGCTTTCTTTATATAAAGGTTTGAAAGCTAAAAATTGAACTTATCCCTTGACGTAGGACTGAAGAAAGAATATAAAAGCATATTCACTTCATGATTTGCATATATTGTAACACTCCCCCTTGAATATGCGTCATCAAAATCTTGAATGCTCTAATAACTTGAAATTGTCCCTTTTGAAACGTGTGTGACTGCTCCCCCTCATTATTATCTTGCTTGCATTTATCCATTCATTCGATAGAGATATTGTTCGTTGCCTCATTAAAAACCTCTGTTATGAAAACCTAGTGGAAAAACCTTAAACGAGGAAAATAGTGCATCTTGTAAAATCATATTAAAATGACATTCTTTCTAAAAGGTTTGATACTTCGTGATCAAAACAATGTCTCGTTAAAACCTTACTAAGAAAAACCCAGTAGAAAAAATCTTAGTGAAGGAAAAAGAGTACATTATAATTTATTTTAAATGTTGATGAGGAGTAGATACTTTTGGATCAAGATAATGCTTCATTAAAAGCTTACTAATAAAAACCCAGTGTGAAAAATCTTAGTTAAGGAAAATGAGTGTATTATAAAATACTTATGGATGCTCCTCCTGATTTAAAAGTTTCCTCTGATCGTATTCGTCTTTTGAAAACTCAAATTGGTTTTGCATACTTCTGAATCCATAAATGTGTATCTCATTAATAATACAATTTATTAATAGTTTCTTTCAATACAATCAAAATTTCTACGTTTGTTTCTTTCAAAAATAATTCGCATTTTATGCATTTTGTATGCTACTTTTATGAAAAACACTTCATGTGCCTTCATTTTTGTGCTTCGAATCCGTTTTGCATATTGCAACAATACATCTTTGTTGAATATTTAAAAATTTCGTTACAACAATACTAAAAAGCATGAAGTAATCTACTCATCTTAAAGTATATCTAGATTTTCATTACAATAATACTTAGAAGAAGGTTATAATTTAAACTTTTTGTTCTTTTCATTCTTTATAACCATAAAAGTTATTTATACTCTTCAGGAATTTGTATACTTTCATCATTAATATGATTTAAACCATATTTATACCTTCGGGGTATATTATGCATTTCAATCACTTTCGCTACTTTGTGGACTACATGTCCATATTTCTCTATTAGTAAAAGTTTCATGATGGTCAGTCATGTTTTCCCCTAATTCAAGATCTTTAATCTAATTATAAGCATTTTACTATTTATAAATTTATCATCGATGATTATTTCTTGTCATTTCTAGACATGATTTATTGTGATATCTTTAAATATCATGTTTTAGGTACCTAAACCACCTCTAGGCTTATTTGAAATCATGTCATGCATCTCTTTCAAAGCACCCTTAAGTGTTTCTTCAAGAACGCTCACCTTCTTTATTTGGCATCTTTATTACTTACTCCAAAAATATTTTGAACTGACTTTTGTACCACACTCACCTTCTTTATTAGGCGTGAGAGATGATTAATGATGGGAAACAAGCACGAAGTAGGAGGTCGCCATTTATGTCACCGTTTATAATTGCATTGATTGTTGTAAACAAATAAGAATATGTTATAAAGAAATTAGAGAAAAAGCAATTAGAGAAAGATGCGGGAGAAATATTATTCATTCTTCATAGATTAGTAGTATATTTACATTACATAGCCTTCTTTATATAAAGGCTTCAGAGCTAAGAATTGAACTTATCCCACGATGTAGGACTAAAGAAAGAATATAAAAGCATATTCACTTCATGATTTACATATATTATAACATTGATTATATATTTTTTATTTATTTATTTTATATATACACACATCCCCCATCTATATGCGACAATCCATCGATATACCGATCCATGATATTTCTAACTTAGCAACATATGATACAATAATCAATTAAACATTAATACAAGTTTGTAGATCAAAAATATACCTTTGAGCAAAGCCTATTTTGTAGATGTTGAAACTAAGAAAGAACTCTTTGAATCCAATTTCACCTCTGAAGTTGCTAGCTTCCGGATTGTCATAAACTCTGATAATTGTATTTGGTTTAATCGTATTTAAATGCTTGAAAGTTTAAGGAAAGGAAGAGGGTGAATTTGGCTAGCAAAAATTTGAAGGAATGGTGGCTCCAGAAAGTATTAGAAAAGAGTGAGTTAGAGGTAATTAAATAAGGAGATCCTAAGGAGTAAAACAAAGATCTAAATCCTCATTTTTCTCACTCCAATTCTCCTTTCTTTTAATTCAACCTCCAACCCATCTTATCCGTTAGAATAGATTCCCTAATCATGTATGTTCCAGCCGAAAATAGCATGTCTCGTATGGGCCTCAAATCTAATTTAAGCCCCAACAATATTTATTGCATTAAAATCTAATTTAAACGCGTATCGATATAGAATGTCGATTTATGTTTATATAAGTATTATATGCATTATTTAATATTTTTCAATACACATAAAATAAAATTTTATAATTAATATCATACATATTAATTAATCTAACTAATTTATAATAATTACCAATTAATTGAATTGGGTGGTAATAGGAATTCTCAACATTTTGGTTGTATGACTCTTAGATGTAAATTTGATTAGTGATTAATATCGAACAATTCGAATTTAATGATCATATGTTACTTAGCAGGCAAAGTGACATTATAGCAAAATTTATCGCTTGCCTGTAATAGGTAAAATCCAATTCTACTTTATTAAGTATTACCTGATTGTGACAATTACTTGCATCAAATCTTTTCGTCAAATCTGTACCACATTGGGCTTATGGAATTCGATAATTGTTAAAATTCCAATATCATCCATACTCAATTCTGTAGTCCAGACACAAAGTCCTTGGTTCAATAATAAAAATTATTATTAACTGTACTGCTCTGGCCATAGACTTGACTTTGAGTCGACTTCAATTGATCGTGATATTACCATCATATAACTGATGAGACGAATTCTTTCTTGAATAGTGTTTCACTTCCTGTAATGACCCCAGTTTTGAGTTAAATTTGAGTTGGTAATTTATTTAAATTTTTGGGGATAAATTTGAGTTAAATTAGTAATTAATATAATTTTTAGATTAAATTGTGAATTTATTTGATTTTTTCCAAATAAAACAAGGTGTTTGTTTATTTATTATATATGTGTATAAATTGATTTTTAAAATAGAATTTGGATTTGAGATTCAAAATTAAAATTGAAAATAAATTGATTTTGGATTTGAAATTTAACTATAAATGTGTTGAAATATAAGTTGGATTTAAAACTATATTTTAAATTAATAAGAATTTGTTTCTAATTTTAATATACATATAATTTTAAAATTTTATTTTGAATTAAATACAAATGATTTGCAAAATAATTGTTTAAAAGTAAATTTCTATAATATACATATATGTGTTGATTATATATGTATATTTAAGTTGACTTTAAATTGGACTTTCAAATTTAATTTAAATTTGAATCTGAATTTAATTTTAAATTTCAAAAATAGACATTTTAAAAATATTTGGACGAGCTTTTATTTATATATAATTAGTTTTATTACATTTTCTTTAAAAAGGAATTCATATATACATTTACATAAGAATAAATAAATTAGTAAAAAAAGCTTTTTCTTAACTTTTAAAAATAAATAAAGATTACTTAATTACAAGTGTTAACATATTAAGGCTTCATATAACAAGTGTAAATTAATAATCAACTTAAGATGACAAATAGTGAAATTTAATACAAATGTCATATTATTTTTGATTTTTTTAATTAAATCACAAAATTTAACTTATATAAACACATATTTTCCTACCTTCTTTCTTTTTTATCCTTTTCTATTCTAAGGCTAAGAAACTCAAGCCTGTAAACCATTCTCAAAAACAAATCCTCATAAAACAATCTGAAAATCAATCCACTTCAAACAAGAAAATCATGTTCAAATCAAAACCTGTTCATTTGCTAAAGCCCGCTCTTTGCAAGCCTGAGAATTTATCAAAGCATTTTCAAGTAATCATCTCTGTTTTAAAATCAATCTGAAATCAAGAGCCTGCAACATTTTCAAGTTTCAAATTCAAAACCTGAGATGAATCAAAGCCTGTACATTTTCAAAATTAACTAAGCCTGTAACATCACCTCCAAAATCAAATTCAAAGGCCTGCAAACCACAAGCCTGCATTTCTTCAATTTTTCTTTGAAAAGCAAGCTCAATTCAAAGCAGATCCATCTTTGTTCAAATGTTTGTCATCACTACAAGTCTCCGTAATAAGCATTACAGTTTCAATAGCAAGTTTTCTTCAGCATTCAAGTCTAAAAAGAAATGGCAATGCAAGTTTCCAGTTTTAAAAACAATTCAAGTTTTCAAAATCTAAGATTGCCTCTGTTCCATGCATGCCAGTGAGTAACATCACTTTAAAAAAAAAATAAAGTGTCTGTAATCTGTTGCATGTTAATATCTGGAAAATAAATATGATCTGTGTGATTTTATGTGAGTGAATTATCTGTTTATATGGATGTACAGAATGTGTGCATGCTTATTTCCTGTAGCATTCATGTTTCTTTGTTTTTAAGTTTCAGTTTGATTTAAAACCGTTATCTTTTGATTTAATCTTGGTTTAGATTTAAGACTTAAACAAAATTTGATTGTTTCATTATAAATTATAATTTAAAATTTTTATTTAAGTCAAAAGAAATTAGAAATGGCTTTGGGAACAAGAACAACAGAGAAAGTTTGATGTAAGTGAAAATTCAAACACTTTAATTCATCAATTCAGGAACATAAACTAAATCCTTAACCCTAAACATGATTTTTAAGAATGAAATTATTTTTATTAAAGGGATGAAAGAGCGGTTTCCTGTTTGGTCAGTTTAGGTGTCTTGGGTTGCCTCTGGTGATCTAGTAGCTTGACGTGGTCGATGTTCTTACTGGTGGTAGTGGAGCAATTGAAGAGGTCGGCAAAAATTTCAGGATGGTGATCTAAGCGTTGTGGTGGCTGCGGTGACCAATTTATGTTTATAACCCTAGTTTCGATGATGGTCAGTTAATGATCCACCACGGCTTCTCTGGTGGAACGAGTGCTACCAATCTTTGGGAAATGGAAGTAGGGGTGTTGACAAGGTCATGGACAAAGACTCGGGCACTCCGGTGATCAGTGAGGCGAGTACGAGTGTGTTACAGGTTTCGTCTGTTTTTTCAGATTTGTGACTTGATGCTCGGTTTTATTTCCAAGTGAGGATCGGTGATTTGATGATCGGGAAGGAGTGCGAGGGAGATCGCCAATGTGAGGAGGTCATCGTGGTTGACCTGAGATGGTCGGAGCCACCGTGCATATGCACGGTGCATTTGCTTGTATCTGGTGAAGCCTGGGTTGAAGGGAAGGAGGTACTCGAGTTTACTCGAGTCAGTTGCGGGTGATACTCGAAGTTGTATGCGTTTCGACTAGAAGTTTTTTTGATTGGCTCGAGTCATTTGCCTGTTACAGGTTTTAAACCTGTTAGGTTTCCAAAAATTTAAAATAAATCTAAAATTTGAAGCAAGATTTAAAACAGAGTTTTAAATCAGGTTTTAAAGTATGGATTCAAATTAAATTTGTATCCAAATTTTGAAATAAATAAGCTTTATAAAATTCAAAATTTTTTAACAACTTTAAATATTTAAAGTATATTTTAAATGAATTGTTTACCAAAAAAATGTTAAAACTTTATTTGCATTCTTTTATTAAAAGTTTCTTTAATATTTGAATGGAAAGTTATATAAATTATATTTAACATAAATTTTTGAGTTAAATGATTAATTCATTTTTTAAAGCTTGGTTTAAATATAATCAAGTAAGTTAGTTTAAAACCTTTCTTTATATATGTTTCTTTTATATAAAAGAAATGTTTCTTTACATTCGTTTAAAAGGTTTATAAATTGATTTAAATTTGGATAAGTTTAAATTTGTTAATCATTTTAAACCTTAAATTTGAAATTTAAAAGTGAAATGTTTTAAATGCATATGTTAATGATAATTAAAGTCATTAATAAAAGAATGATTTATCCTAAAGACAATTTAGATTTCAATGATTAATGATTAATTTAGTTAATTAATTAATGATTTTGTATTAAGTAATTAGTAATTATGGATTGTTAGTTAATTAATTAAGAGTTAATTAATTAAGTAATTAAGAGTTAAGTTAATTAATTAAGTAATTAAGAGTTAAGTTGATTAATTAAAGATTAATTAATTTATAATTAAGGATCATTAATTAGATAATTATAGATTACTAATTAATGATTAGAAATTGATGAATTAAGTAATTAAAGATTAATTAATTTACAGTTAAGCACTTAATTAATTAAGCAATTAGAGATTAATTAATTGATAATTAAAATTTAATTACTTTGTAATTAATAATGGTTAATTAAAGCATAATTACTTAAGGAAAATAATTAAAGAATTGTTAATAGTTAATGAAGATCATTAACTAGGATTATTAAATAATTAATTAATGTGATTAAATTTAATAATTAATTATATTAATTAATTAAAAATAATCATTTGTGGAATTGTTTAAGTATAATTACTTAATGAAAGTAATTAAAGAGATTAATTACTCAATGTAATTAATTAAAGTAATGTGGTTAATATAAGTTAATTAATTAAGTTTAATTGATTTAAAATAATCATTGGATAAGTAAAATTATTTAGTGTAATTTATAAAGAATAATTACTTAGTGAAGTAATTGGTGGGTAATTACAAGATGTAATTAATTAAAAGATAATTAATTAATAAAAGTAGTTTTAGGTTTAATTACTTTGTGTGATTAATAAGAAAGATAATTACTTTGTGGAAGTGATTAAGAATTAATTACTTAGTGTAATTAATTTAAGAATTAGTTGATAAAATTTATTTAGAAGTTAATTAAGTAATGTAATTAATTAAGGGTAATTAATTACTGAATGTGATTAATCAAAGATTAATGAATGAGATTAATTAAAGAATAATTAATTGAATAAATAATTAAGGGATAATTACTTAAATGTAATTAAAGAATGATTAATCAAGGAAGACTTGTTAATGTAGATAATTATTGAATTAATTTGTAATTAATTAATGTTAAGTAAGTAGGATTAAGGTAATCCTAGTAATTTAATTAGAGATTAATTAAATTAATTAAGAATTTATTTATCTTACTTATGGGTGTTTGAATTCTATTGATTGTTGAATTATTTGATATCCTTGATATGTTATGCTTTGTGCTATGAATTGTTTTGGTGTGATCTGTGATGATGTAATTTATTTTCTGTGATAAATTTACATTGATTATCTATGAATCTGTGAATGGAGATAAGCGTTATTAGATATACCGCTTATCAATGATGATGTGCTTGAATCTGTAATAATTGATGTTGTTGCACTATTGTGTAAAACCCCTGGACTACACCTTACACACACAAATGTGGATTGCACGAGGAAATCAGTTAAGTCACAGATTTTTGAAATAATTTTAAAGTTGTATTTTGAATTCAAATGGTTTGGATTTCGGTTAAATGTGAAAAGCTTTTGTAAAGGAATTTTAAAGATAAAAATAGTTATTTTGAATAACTCGATAAAGTTTTGAAATTTAAATAATTTGATTTAAATTTGAATTCAAGTTTGGAATTGAATTATATATTTGGGAATTATGGTTTAAGAAGGTTATATAAGTTATATAAATGTGGGGTTTAAACCGTTTTTACAATATTATTTTGGGAATTTGAATTTAACCCAAATTTTATATTTAAAAAGCTTTAACTTGTGCAAAGTAATCGGATTTTTCAAAGCTATTTGTTTTCAAATAATAAAAGCTTTCATATAAGGAATGAATTTCCAATTTGTGTTAAAGGGATTTCAAGTTTGAAATGAAAATGGTTTTCCTAGTTATGAATGAATCATTGGAAACGATTTTGAAAGCTAGGAATTAAATCTTTGATTTAAAGATTGGATGAGTTAATCCGATTTGTAGTGGAAGTTGTTTTGAAATCTGTAAATAAATCTTTGTCAAAAATGGGCGAACTTTGTAAAGTAAATCGTTTTGTTTAAAAAGATTTGAAATGGTTTAAACCATTTGAAAGAAAAGTTTTGGGTTTTAAAGTTGTGACTTAACTGAAATCCCAATATCCATATATTTTTTAAATATTGCGCTCATTATTCGGTTTAGTTGGGAGAGGACTTGTGTCATATAACCCATTCTGAATAATGATATGACGATATGGATAGGTGGTGAAGACCGGTGGTGAAGACCGGGTACTTACGAGAACGATAGGATAACCTATCAAATGACTCTGCACTGAGTAGCTACGGTATAGAGATCTCCATATGTGATGGGGAGTTCGATCGGGATTGTGAATATCCGGATTGCAAGGGCTTCTTTGGAAGTGCCTTCGGTTCTGTTCGAACCCACAACAACTTGTATGGATGTGTGTCTAACGTTACACTTTGAGATGTAAAACCAGTTTCTATCAAATACATTTCTGTTTGGCGGTGGAGATTTATTCTCTTAGCTTAACACCCTTCTCTAAAACATACGAGCTCAGAAGTTATGTAGTTGATGGTTACTAGTGATACATCCCCAGTTTGGTAATGTGGCATAGAAGTGCTGCTGATCATTTGTTGATCAAAGCATGGTTTTGTGAAAAAGCATAGCTTTGTGGACGAGACTACATCAGGACCTCACACCTCGAAAATGGTCGAAACAGGAAAGATGCAGCAAGGTTGCAGGGGTCGTGCCCCTAGGGTATGTCCATTTCTTTTGGAAAAGGGTGGTATCATGGTATGGAACCCAGATGCTTAACTCATGTGGTCACTGCAAATCTATTACTTTGTGATTACTTTGATGTTGTTGGTGTAGAGGTACCTCGGATAAAGGTCGCAAACGACCGGGGGATGCCATGCACGAGTAGTAGTTACCTAGTTACAGAGGTAAGCTGGTCTTATGTTGGCAGAGATCTGAGTAGGTTCTCGGGGCATCCCTCCAGAGGCATTCCCATATGGCAATAGGAAGTTCCTTAGCCTGATCATTTGTTGGAATTCCAATCATCCAATTCGCGCCTTGTACGGTTTTAGTTGTAGAACCTGCCATTTAACATGGTAGCCATAGTAGGCATACTATAATGGTACGTATGCTGGCTAAGATTGATATTATACTTTCAAATGTTTTCCACTATGCACTAATAATAATATCAAATGGTTTTCGCATATCAATCATTGTTTACTGTCATAAGGAGAAATCTCCTCCAAGTTTGCACTTGCATTGTGTGTGTGGCGGGAGGCCTTATGGAAATTTCATTTTCCAAAAGAATAGTGAATTCTTTTACTTCTCTGTTGTTTGCTTTAAAAAATAAAAACTGTTTTTGTTGCTCACACTAGTCTCATGACTGACCTGGAGTTTATTGTTCCCTTCTTAAACTCTGGGTGCCCACAAGGATAGTCTAGAGTTGGGTTTTTCAGATAACCAGCTTATAGATGTAGATTCGATGGTATTTGGAGTCTTTGGTAATCTTCTTCGGTCTTTGGATGACTGGCCTTACTTGGTACAACTTGATTGGTGGTTCGAGCTATTTTTGGATTGATGCTTTGGAGATGGAGATGTTGATATTGGAGTTCCTTCTTAGGAATTTAAGTTTACGTTATTATTCCACTGTGATCCGTTGTATCATATCTTAGATATTTGCTGGGTGGTTGTATCATTGTTGTATATCATTGGATATTGTATTCATTAGAATTATATGATATACTCTTTTCTTCCACTGCGTTGTTATACTTAATGTGTTATATTCTCCAGCACGAATCGATTTCAATGGTTGAATCTACGGTATTCGAGTACAAGTGAAGTACGGATGTCGATTTTCGAACGCTGAAATCCAGGTCGTGACACTTCCGATGTCACTCGACCCAACTATAGTCATTCGATGGACTGTGCCACAATTTGACTATAATCAAAACAAAGCTTCCACATTAAAGATCGATAGTATTCTTATGTCAAGAAAATTTTATAATGTTGTCACAACGATATTTTATGTTTGACCTCAGATATATTAACTAACAGAAAACTATCGAATAAGTCATTCTATAGTTATCCAATATCTATCAATACATAACCCCTTAGTGCCTCCAGCAACAACGAGTAATACATTGTCGAACATTTGAAGAGCGTTATGTACTCTATATAAATAGATGTATCTATATCTATTCTTGATACATCTTGACTAGGAATATTCAAAATGGTATGTTTAGTTTCATTGTGTTAAATTACTCATGCTTACAACACCTTTTGCTGCTATAAAAAAATACAATTTATGAATTTTCTATTAAATATATTTTTAATTAAATTAATTAATTAATATAACACTTTATGTCATGTATAAATAGAAAGAAAACAACTTTTATTTTAAACAATATTGATTATCAATTTAGATATATATAAAAAATTACATAATTACCCTTAGGGCATACCCTTAACTCTATCAATCTTCCACCTGCACTTGGGGCAAAGTATTGAATTCTATTCCATCCTTTGATCAGATTGATGAGAACCAATCGGCCAAGTCCCTTCATGAATGGATCTGATATGTTGTTTTAATCAAGTACTCCGTCGTCAACTCTCTCTGATGCTGAAAACTACCTTTATCATTTAGAACTCTTCAGAGTATGTTCTTGACTTCTAGTTAGCTCTTATATCACATTGTCATCTATAACAATAATGTAGTATTCTCGATACTTCGAATCACCCTTCGCTACTTATACATTACTTTTATTGTGGCATTATTCAAGGTGATATACTTAGTCTTTTCGTTGAATCAACCAAAACCTATTGTTTTGAACTTTTGTAACTTAAAGTTTCTTAATATGGTCTGAATATTAATTTGTTATTGACATGTCATCCTCGATAACACTTATTAAGTTCGAGCATGAACACTTCCTCATAAGTAGTTTGTTGTTTTTGTGAACAATTCTCTATATACTCGAGAATACTCTAAATTACCATTTAATGATCTTAATTTGGATTTGATATTTTCTTCATGCTTCAAATACATAAGAAAATTATGATATTGTAGACAACATGTATTATAATTCCTATTGCCAATGCATAAAGAATCCATCTTATATGTTCCATATTAAACATTTTAATAAGGTGTGTTTGCATATCATTTTGGGAAATTTCTAATATCCTTTATACTCAATGTAAAAGTATAATTTACAAATCCAATATCGAATATTAAACAACCAAACTATTTCTAAATTTAACATAAGTACATCGCTAATAATCAGCAGTGTGTTGTTTAGTTATAGTCTAGAAATATCTATATACCTCTTAGCATTCTTTCTTATCGACACACACTTCCTCTGCATTTTGACTGAAAATCAAACTATTAGATATTTCTATCAAAGTACTTATTCAATTCTGATGCTTAGAGAATGATACTTTTGTACAAAATTTTAAAATACATTATGCATTTTGTTTTTGGAAATCAAATAAGTTATTTACTAAATTCTCGAGAGCTGAATTGTTTTCCTCTCACTACTCCCCATCCACTCTTGGTCAAGAACTTCACCATCAAATATTTGGATGAGATAAAAACATCAACCTCATCCACAGCTGGCCTCTAAAAGAGCGTCGTGTTAACAAATTTCTATGCCAACCCTAAAATGCGTGAGGAAAGTGAAGCTTGGTTGAGTAGAGACTTTAGTAATTGTAGGCTTGTTTGCTAGCGAGGCACATGCTCTATCTTGAATTCATTTTAATATCGTAAGCATGAGTGATTGGGTATTCAAAGAAAGTTATGATTGAAATCATAAGTGCTTGAGAATCAGAAACAAATCATAATCCAAGAAATCTTTATTGATATACTCTACAATTGTTGAATGTACAAAACCTTATTTGCAGATGTCATAAGAGTATAATTGGCACTAAAAATCCGATGTCGATTTAAGAGTTATAAAGTGTAAAAAGTAACGAATGAGAAGAATTAATCGCCTCTTCTTATATGCCCCTAGATCGTATTTATAGGGGTTGAGAGGTATGACCTGGTTGCCACGTGTCACTTCCAACATGCTTGGCTTTCGGCATCATCAGCTATACCAATGGCGTTCAACATCAGACTTGTTCTGATGTTCCTTTGGATATTGATGACTTACGACATTCTTTGCTGCACTGATGAGTAGCGACATCCATTGGGGATAAGCATTCGACATCCTGCAACTTTGTTATTCATGCAGCTATCCTTATATTAATGGGTGAAATTTGATATCATAATTGCACTGTTGATTACGACGTCAATGTCATATCGCCACTGTTAGGCATTCCATATGCTCTTGAGGTGTTAACACATGGCAGCTTTCAAGTGAAATGTAACAACCTTGCTGCACTGTTGGTTTGCAACATGCTACCTTGCTTTAACACTTCGATATTACTAACTCAATTAACAGCATCGATATCAAAGGAAGGTGGCATTGAAGAGAGGCGACATCACCTAGAATTTGACATCAATCCTTATTTTAATGAAGTGTAGCACTGACTTCATATGACATCATTTAGTGGAGATATGGGATATGGATGGAATGCGATATTCTTTATTACATTGGTGAAGTGTAAAGTGGATAGTAATGTGACATCATTGTAGGATTTCATACCGATGAAGTGTGACATCCTAGATCGCATTGATGATGTGTGATATCAATTGTGACACATTTGGAATGTGACGTCCTCTGTTGTAAGCTTTGCTTTACCTCTGACATCAACTATTTTCTCTTGTATGCTTTCTTCCAACATCCTTATTATCAACATGCTTGATTTCAGTATGCTCTCGTATCTTCGGCATCAATGTTTGTAGGAACATTTTCCTCTTAGTATGAAGGGAACAATGATTTTTCAAGTCATTGCCTTGATATTGGAGCTTGCTGCCTATTAGTATCCTTTTTAGATCTAGCCGTTCATTTGAATTTGATCCAACGATGACTATATTTCTTCAACTTTTCCCATAAATACTTGAGTTTATTCATCCTTTCTTCTTTTACCTGTAACTCAAAGCTCAAGCAAGAATTTCTAAATCGTCAAAATTACTTAAAAACCTTCAATCTTTCGATATTAAAGCTAAAATCAAGGTATGATTCTCATTCTAACTAATCAAATCAACAAATTAACTTTCTAAATTTTTACGTTCAGATTATTGCTAGGGTTATGTTTAGGGATTTTTGATTTTGACTTGATATTTGGGTTTAAATACTAGGTTTTGATTGTTAGTCTTCAAAATATTAGTTAAATCAATAATCTGCTATGGAATTAACTTCTAGTCACCATGTTGTTGGGGGGTTAATGGGTTAATTGAAGATAGGCAGTGTAATTTAGAAATCTAGGGCTTCTGGTTAATTTCAAAGTGAATTATTTATAACGAACCCAAAACCTATTATAGAATTCGTTAGCTCATTTGATTTTGAAGTTGCTTCACTACAAAATCAACCTGATATTTGACATTAAATAATTTCACCTTTTCATTATTGTTTCGACAACCAATCCAAAGTCTAGAAGTTATTTAATGCGAATCCTTACCATGTCGACAACAAACTAGGGGTGCGACATCCATTCATGCGTTGACATCAATTTAAATGGTTGTCATATAAATTCGATATACTTACTGTGTTATTATTCCTTTTGAACAATTATTTTCAATGTTATGGTTTAAATTTTATGTGATGTCACTAATTTGTGTTGTACTTAGCGTTCTTATAAAAATAAATTTATACCATTTCGGCATCATTCATTGATTTTGATTATTTATTATTTCAATATCAGATCATTGCTACGATATCATACTATAGTTTTTGATAATGGCCTCTAATACAACATTCTATAAATTTGACACCAGTTTAATGATTTCGACATTCTATTTAATAAATATTTAGGGTAAATTTTCCATCAGATTTCTTTTGTATAATTATTTTTCCATCATGGACTAAAAATTTTGTATATCCTTTTAATAAAATTCTAAGTGTTTTACAACCTCGATATGGAATATTTAATGGTTAAAGTCTTTTGTAAGTATAAATAGTTAACTTTTACTTTAATTCTTTGATACTTTTTAATTAGCTTACTACCTTTTGCTTTAGCATATAATCACCCATTTTTTGTTTATAAGCATTCCAAGTTCCATAGAACATTTAATAATTCCTTGGCTTGATATAATATCACCCGATAGGCAAGTGGAATGCAAGAAAGCAAGCAAGAAAGTAATAAAGCAAGTAAGAGCTCTAAGCCATCTCCTTCTGCCAAGAAAGGAGATTTCCATCTCAACCAGTCATACATCATTACTCAGGAAGAAGTAGACACCATCCTCCAATAATTTCGGATCGTGAATATGGAGGCCATGCCTGCCATTCCCTCTAGCATGATAGACAATGTTATCCTGCCTTTTGGCAAGGCCGTGACACCAAGAACTCGACTAGAAACCAAGGACGGTTCGTCTTGAAGATCAGTTATACATAGGTCTACTATGGTGTCGGTAAATTTTTTTCGAATCTGGATCGAGCTACAATTTATATGACATGACAAGCAAAGCTGAGAAAGCCAATGTTCAAAATTTCAAGTCAATCGGAGTTCGTATGCTCAATATATTGATCGATCACGGTTGAGAAATCCAAAATTGCATCGATCATAACTTGAGATCTACAAGTCTAAATGCCACCAAATTTGGACAGGAGCCAACTGGCAACCTAAGGAATGCTCACGCAAAATTTCAGCTCAATCGGATGAGTTCTTGATCGATTCGAACTTGCTTCGTATCGGTCACGGACCAACTTGCATCCATCATAACTCGAGATCTACATGTCCAAATTCTATGAAATTTTCACAGTAGCTTACTGCCAACATGAGGAATGTTCATGCCAAATTTTAGCTCAATCGGATGAATTCTTGATCGATTCGAAGTTGAGTTCGAATCGATCCCAGACCGAAAAACTCCAACTTGCATCCATCATAACTCGAGATCTACATGTCCAAATGCTATGAAATTTTCACAGTAGCTTACTGCCAACATGAAGAACGTTCACGCCAGCTCGATCGGATCAAATCTTGATCGATTCGAAATTGCTTCGTATCGATCACGGACCAACTTGCATCGATCATATCTCACAATCCACATGTCCAAATGCTATGAAATTTTCACAGTATCTTACTGGCAACATGAGGAATGTTCGTGCCAAATTTCAGCTCAATCTGATCAAATCTTGATCGATTCGAAATTGAGTTTGAATCGATCTCGGAACGGGCCCCAATTTCCTAAGGCCGGGCATGTGGGCCCCCTCACGTGCCAGAAGCGGTCTCCCCGGATTTTAGGCGAAATATCAGCCTCCTACACCTATAAATAGAGCCCCTAGTCATTCAAAAAGGAGGTGGGGGAATTTTGAGAGTAAAAGAGCGCCCGGACTCTGCCACGTTCACTCCAGAATGCCATTACTGCCATTGATCTCGAATTTAAGCTTATTATCTGTTGTACTTCGTTATCAAAAACTTGTAATCTTCAAGTATCAAGCAATAAAGTGATAAAACTTCATAGTGGACGTAGGCAACACGCCGAACCACTCTAAAACTCTGTGTTTCTGTGAATTTTCTTATATGTTTATTGGTGTGTTTGTTAGATCTACTTCATTTTATACTTATTCTCTTCATTTTATCTCTTCAAACACATCCGAAGAGTGTTGTGCCCAATTTTGGTGCAAACAAACAACTCTCCAAAGGAGTACTTTGCTTTTACTTCAATCCATATCTAGCCCTCCGGGTACCTACCTTTCCCCAATTTTCTTCTATGATTCCTGGAGCACATGAATATCACTCCGATTCACTTAACTCCTAACTTGTATAGTTACTTGAGTTGCTTAGAAGTTCTTGATATGGAAGACATACTCCCTTCTTTGAGTGTTGAAATTCTTAATACCTTTGCCACCTTTATGAGGATAAATGTACAACAGATAGTCTGCTCTATCGCCTTTGTCCACTCCTAAAGAGCTTAATCACCCATCCTATTAACAAGATGAAGGAGTGGGAGAAATAGTTCTTCTATGTTTGATGCCACTCCTTTAAGATCAGGGGAACTTTCTCTTTTTTTTAGTAAGTTTCCATTCTCTATTATTCATGTTATATCTGTTATTCTCTTATAATGAATATTTTCTTTTAGATCCTGCTTCTAAACAACTAAGCACTTCTGTTGATGACACTATCCAATCGCTGACTCTGGCATGTGAGAGCATGGGCGATAGGTTGACACTTTTGATGGAGACAAGCTCCACGATTATTCTCTAATTTTGGACCATCATAAAATATTGGGAGAACCACCAATGGAAAAAGGGAATGCTCAGAGAAAACAATCCCTAGTTGTTGGTAACCAAAAGACCGTCCCTATTCTTTCTCCAGTCCAACTTGAACCACTCGATAAGTTTCGTTGTTGCTTCCAAAGAGAAGGAGGTTAAAGATGATGCTCTTACCTAAACCAAGTCGATAAAACCTACTCCCACTGAGGATTCCGTTGATAAGGCGGTGGAGGCGCTTAAAAGGAAAGAAGGCACTGTTACTCTGATTGACATTCCACCTCCTCCCTCGAGTAAAAAGTCTAAGCTCAGGGGTGACAATACTCATGTTGTTGTGGTTGTGTAGAAACATGTGAAATTAATTCAAGCCCTGTTGTTCCAACTCTAGATTCTACTGGTCATAAAGCTCAAAAGCAAACCGAGGAGGCTCATACTTTTGAGTCCTTCTTAAATATATTTTTCTTTCTACTTCTTTGACAGCCCTCGGTCGCTTATATCCTGATCTTGGTCTCTCTCCTTTTTTGAACTATTCTCTTCCTTCAGAGGCTCAAGCCTAGTCTCCTGTAGTTAGTATTGATGAACTCCTTCGACTGGCCACTCAATCTCCTTCTTTGACATCATTCATGCAACTACAGCCTTCGGTTTATTCAAAAGACCATCTTTGGTCATTTATAATCAGCCTAATGAAAAGCTCAAGAGGAATTTTAGTCTTATTTTTGGGAGAGCCTAGTGGTCACTTCACGAAGAGTTTCCTGTTGAGGAAAAGGTAAACGCTAGAAAGTTTTTATCCTTTGACAACTCCCCATTTGAAGAGGACACAGACCCTGATGAAGAGGGAGATAGTGGCGATGTCCATGGCAATAATGATGGCCATGATGATGACGATGACTGAGGTGATGGAAATGACAAGGTTCCTTAGGACCAAAAGATGAATGAGAAGGATCGGGTGATCTTAAGTTAGATTCATTTGCCCATAATGCGGGCTGTACTGACGTCTTTTATTTTAAAGGTGATACAAAGAATGACACCCCTTTAAAAGACAATGCTTCTCCAAGTCATGAGTCAAAAGAGAAAACTTAGGCTCCAACTTCCCAAGTTATAATCTCTTAGGTATGGGTTCGTTATTTAAATGCTTAAGACTACCTGCTAACCTTCAAGTAATAAGCTTACTATTTTAGTTAAGGAAAAAGACCAAACACTAAAACAAGACTCTTTATAAAAAGAATGCGAAGGAGGAGCGCCGATTAATGAAGGAATAAAAAGGCTTGTTAAAAAGTATAATGACTTATCTAACAAATGTAATCACCTCTCCACTAATTCTGCATGGTTAAGGTTTTTATGGGATAGTAGGTCGCCCCTTAGTTTTTAGAGAGCTCACCTTTACAGGGATAGAATTATGAGAGATAATGTAGAACTAATGACTCTCTTTTGGATGCTGACTGATGATAGGGAGGCCTTAGTAGAGTTTCTATATGAAATTTATTCTATGAATGTTCTCACCGACTTTTCTTTCTTAGGGGAAAAAATTGAGCGCTTGATTAGGCATCTTCATGAAAGATATTTAGTTAAGGCCTGTTGGAACCTTCCTAGGGTAGTTGATGTTCTCCTCTCTCCTAATAATCTTCCTCTCGAGAATATTAAGTTTAGCAAGGATAGATTTATTTCTGATTTTTACAAGGGATCAATATTCTACGAACCCAAATGATTATATGATTGTAATGTGTAATTCAAGTGGCTTATAAACTGTATCATTTTAGTTTCTTTGTTCTTAGTCAAATTTTCATATATCATACAGATTAAGGAATCCTCAAGTAGTCGGGTTCTTATGGAACTCTTGAGGGAATTTATCAAGTTAAAGAAGGATTTTAAAAAGAGGTCCTTAACTCTCAAAACATCTCGGTTAGCAAAACATTGCTTTCCTAGAGATCTACAGGAAGTTTATACACGATTCCATCATTTTCGTTTGATTTCTTGGGTTATGAGAAGGATAAACTACTTAGTAAAATTCGAACTAATCATTCCAAATTACTATGTGGTCAAATAGCCCTCTAGCCGAAAAATGGGACTATCATCAATTCCATCCAGTTAATACCCTGGAAATGATTAAAGTTTCTTTTGATTATACCCTTACCTTGTCTGTTAGATCGCATAAAAAAGCTAAAATCGTTGTTTTAGAACTTTAAGAGTCAGTTGTGTACAGCATTGATGTAATTTTGAATTTGCTTAAGTTGTAAACCTTTGTTGTTCAATAACTAAAATACTTTCTATGTATTGATTTCTTTCCTTGCTAGGATAAATAGTTGATACTTGCATCTAGAAGCTTAGATATCCTTGCTTGACTTGATATATTAAAGATAGGCTTAAGGCAGTTCGAGAAGAAATCCTCTTTTCAAAGCACTTTGGCTTTACAATTTTTAGATAATCTGAATGTGTAGAAATGGTATGATAAATACTGCAAATTAAGATCTATGTTTAGCAGTTTAAAAGAGACGACTTCTGATTTAGAGAAGCAAATTAAAGAAAAGGACATGAGAATTCAGGAGCTAAAATGGAAGATAGACACAACTGGCTAGTCTGAACTTTCTATCCAAAGTGTCGAAGCTGACATGGAAATTGCGCGATTACACCTAAAGGCAATGGATCTTGAGGTAGAGTTGTTGAAAAGTTAAGTGAGTTGCCAATCTTTAGAACTTATTGATCCTACTCCTACCCTTTTTATTGGTCAAGAAATTTTTTATACTCTATTAAACCCTCCTTCGAGCCTGAATGATAATGAAATTGCTAAATGGAGCTGAAGAGTTAGATTTGAATGTGTTCAATTTTTGAATAAACAATGGGGTGATAAGGTTTCTACCCATCTTAACACTTATGAAGCTAAGGTTGAGAGACTTGAGCGTGAAAAACATGCTTTTGAGCATGTGGTTGAGACATTAAGAAGAAAAGTTCAGCTTCTAAAGGGAGCCATTAAGATGCTCTATGATGCATTAAAGATTTAAATTGATTCGATAGACGATGCAGATGTGATACGAAAGAAAGAGAAGTAGTTTAAACAACTTCTAGATGTGGCAATTCATCACATTACCGATTCTTCTCTAATTGTTGAAGATTTAAGGAGTGTAGCTCAAAGCCTTGACCCGTAACGTGTAATCTTTTTAATTAGACTATCTTGTTGCTTAACCTTTTTTATTCCTGCAATTCTTGTATATAACGTATCAGATAATAAATGAATTTGTACTTGAATGAGTATTACCTTGAATGTATCATATGTACTCTTTCTCTTGAATTTGTTGAATTATTTAAGATGTATAGCTTGCTTTTCAGTACTTTAATTTGTTGCAATATGACGCATGACCTTGAATTGAACATTGGTTTGTCTTTAAAATTGCTTGATGATTAGATTCTTCTTTAAGGTAGAAATATCCTTCAACTCTGAAGCAGTCCATCATGAAATACTAGAAATCCTTATAGAAGTAATTAATGCTAATTGAATCATGAATGGAATTCTAAAGAACCATCTGACATAATAATGTCCCTAGAAGTCCGAGAATCATCTGGTAATAAAATGAATAGAGGACCAAGAAACATCTAACAATAATTTAAAAAGAAAGCCAAAAACAATTCTTGAAAAGAAGACCAGAAAACCATTCCGGCAATAATAATCTGAATAGGAGGCCAGAAAGCATTCTTCCAATAATAATCTGAATAGAAGACCAGAAAGCCATTTTATTAATAAAAATCTGAATAGAAGATTAGAAAATTATATGGTAATAATAATATTTTCTTTTACATTAAAGGAGAAATCCCATATTTGATAGATCTTCCTCTAAAGGATTTTTTTTATTTTGGAGCGCAAATGGCTCGTATTTGATAGATCTTCCTCTAGAAGGTTGTTTTTATTTTTGAGCAAAATGGCTCAGATTTGATCGATCTTCCTTTAGAAGATTACTTGCATCCATTCTTTTGGACTGAGTTCGATTGACTCAATTGATTTCTTTTTCACAATAAGTAATGATTTTGATGGAATCTCTTATTACCACAATGGATAAAGGATTATGCTTTGATTTCTTTTATCACCATCTTAGGTGATGATCTCAACTTGGGTTGAACACTCTATCACCGTCTTAGGTAAAATTTAGGTTTTTCGTCTGGTACATTTGGTCAGCTTATATTAAGCATAATTAAATTCTTACCTGACCTCCCTCTATGAGGTTCTTCAAACAGGAATGAAGGCATGTTTAATGCTTTGACCAAATCATTTTAGGCAAGACTAAAGGCTTACTCCATTCTCCCTCTAGAAGGCACATCAATTAGGCCTTATAGGCACTACTAAAGGCTGGCCGATGCTTTGGTCAGGACATTTTAGGCGAGACCAAAGGCTTACTTCATCCTCCCTCTAGGAGGCGCTTTGGCAAGGCTATGTAGACAGGACCGAAGGATTGCTTGGCCAGGCCACATAGATAGGACAAAAGGCTTGTTGTTTCTTTGTCCATGCCACTTCTAGCAGGACCAAAGGCTTACTGCAACCTCCCTTTAGGAGATGCTTTGATCAAGTCATCTTAGCAGGATCAAAGGCTTTTTCCTTTATTTTAGGAGATTTTAATCCATTTCATGATTGGTCCTGTAGATAATTTTGTCTTACTCTAAGAAACTTCCTTTATTATCAGCTTGTTTAATATTTCTTTAAAAATTTCTTAGGCTTCCTTGTCCTAGAAAATTGTTGATCTTCACTTCCAATCTTCGACATTGATTAGTATCATAGCCATTTAAGTAGTGATAATAACAATATTGTCTTTCTAGATTTCATTCATTCTTTGGTCATTTCTTTTGAGAAGGCCAACAGTTAAGCCTTTCCTTAGTTAGGAGGTAAATATCCTCAAAAGAAGCGGTAACAGAATATTTCTTAGAAAGTCGTTAACTTATGGAGGATGATTCCTTTAATTTCCACTTAGCTCTTTTATTGTATATGATGAGCTCTGTAGTCTTCGTAGCAAATTTCCTCTTTAAAGAGCTTTAAGCTCGTTCAATCTTTGGGAACGCTTAAACACATTTTCCACTTTTGAGTAAATCGGTCAAAGTCTTTTGTTATTATTCTTTCAATGATGCTTTCCCTTGCGTGGAGTTGAATTCTCTTTCTCATTTCTATGAAGATGTTATCTATATTGTCTTTCTTTCCCAAAGCAAAGATTGGTATAGGCCTTATATAAAATGTTTTTAAGCTCCATTTATCTAGATTATAATGGACTACTTGCCTTCTTTTATCTTCTATGATTTGTAGTACTACGAACCTTAATACTTGCTCCTTATGAAGTCGAGGATTAGTAGTGATTTGGTAGGTTAGCCTAGCTATTCGAAGCTCGAGAGATCCTTGTTTGGGGATAATCGATATCCAAGTGAGGTTAGATGGGATTTGAAGTGGTTCCTTAATGAGATATGCTTGGTACGGATAAATCCTTTAAGCCCTATATATGTAGGTTAAAGGTAGTTCCACTTGTAGGTTAAGCGGAGATGGAGGTTCGAGTGCCCCTTCTAGCACCAAAATGTTAGCGAATTTCTTTGCTAACCCAAAAAAGTGCGAGGAAAGTGAATCTTGGTTGACTAAAGACTAGTAATCCTATGCTAGTTTGCTAGGGAGGCTCCTTGCCGAATCCTTGTTAATCTCAAAAGCATGAGTGTTTGGGAATTCAAAGCAAGTTATGATTAAAACCATTATTTAAATATTTGACCCAGTCGGAAGCATCCAAGTCAAAAGCCCTTATTCGAAAGTAAAGCAGGTGATTCTTTTTGGCTTATAAAACAAATATACCCTAACCACTTTGGAAATCAACATTTAAATTAAGAACCCTTCGACTGTATCCAATTCATTACGTACCAAGATAGTTGATACCATATGTAGTGGTTTGACCTTGTCGAAAGGTATAACCTTTCGACTTAGTCGAGAGGTCTGGATCGGAAGTTTTAATGTCGTAAAAGGCTGAAGCATGTTAAAAGTATGATTTCTTTGTTTTTAACTTAAAGAGTATAATTTTCCAACTAACCTACCTTTGTTTGTCAAAATTCTCATTGGTTAATAATTACTTTTCAGAAAAGTGCTGCAATTAATTTTCAAAAATAAATAATAATTTTATTTTATAAATTACCCTTCTACTTAATTAAATATATAAAACATTTAAGCCCCATACATTAAATAAATTTATTCTACTTAATTAAATATATAAAACATTTAAGTCCCATACATTAAATAATTTTTTATATTTACCAAAGCACTTAGGAATAATCTACAAAAATCCCAAAAAATATATTTTAATATGCTTTCTAATATATAAAAATTCCAGACCAAAATACTTATTATTTTAGCCATAAATAATTTATAACCCGACAAATCATTTTCTTCACTAGAAAATTTATATTAAATCCACATTAATTTGAAAAATTATGCAAATTGAAACTCATCTCCAAAATCATGTTTTCTATAACATATAATTTACCTATGGCATTTAAAAATCATTTCACCTTGGTTTTACCCTAAAACCATGTATATCCGCTTTTTGAACAACCTTGTTTAATCCATATAAATCATAAATCAAGCATATCATCATTCAATATATCATAAAAACAGATTTACACTAAAATCCAAAACCATACGGTCATATAATTAAGATGTAGAAATTATTATTCACCTTAGACTGGATAAGGAAGTTTAATTTCGATTGAGATTGATTTCCTCTAACTTGAATCCTAAGCTTTAAGTTGATTTTTCTCTTTTCTCTTCCTAATGGATGGCCTGCTTGCTTCTTATAGTTATAAATTTTGTTTGAGATTAAATGAACGTGTATGACCATATGAGAATAGTATAAGGGTGTGAAATATGGTTATTTACCCTAATGCCCTTATGTTTAATATCCTAACCACTCATATAAATTCAATAATTTTAAATAAACATGGCCACATAGTTTATTAATCAGCCTTAATCTCCTTATCTACATTATTCTATTTAATTTATTCTAATTAAATCTCCTGAATAATGTTATACAAAAATTAGGGGTGTTACATTCATGATATTGGATATTCTAATCTACTTACATATAATTATATAAATTATCATATAAATGAACAAATAATTAATTGGATATTAACTAATTATTTCCTTGCTAATACACTTTGAATGTTTAATCAAACTCCATGTATTAATCATATCTAAATGACTCCAGAATATGCAAAAATTGAAAGACTACACAACTTAAGCTAGATTTATTTGATCTAATTGTTTGGAAATGAGTAGGATATCTGCTTTAATTTTTGACAGGAAATGACATTAGAGGAGGCACTAAATGTTAGTACAAGTGAGGGATGAGTGATGTTTAAATATGCAGTAAAGAGGAGGGAAAAGTAGAGATTGAAATCTCCCAGTTTACCTCATCCTTTTTCGTAATTCTAAATCTCATTTTGCATTTAAAATCACCCAACCCCTCCCATCATATGGCCCGGCCAAAAGAGAGGTCGTATGGGTCCTTCAAACTAAACCTAATTAGTATTATATAATTTAAATCCAGTCTAAATATTTATCGAAATCATTTATCAATACTTACATATATAATTTTTATAAACATTATTAAATATTAATTCAAATAAATCAAATAAAATTATATAACTAATAATATTTAAATGTTAATTAATTTAAGAAAATTATTACTTAATTAAATTGCATAGCATTTTGGAGCATTCGACATTTCGGTTGTGCGACTCATAGGTGTAAATTTTTTCGAAGATTAATGTTATACAATTTAAATGTTAATTTTCACATGTCACCTTAGCTAGTAGTGTGATAGTTTGGTCGACTTTATCGCTTACAAAATTTTGATAAAATCCAATTTTGCTATTTTAAGCGATCCCTGATTATGATAAATATTTACATCAATTCTCTTCATTCAAACTATATAACATTAGGACATATGGAATTTGTATTGGTCAAAATTCAAATATCATTAAAACAATTGTATCAACTGAATTGCTCTGGCCAGAGACTTTGACTTCGAATTAACTATAGTTAAACATGATACTAAACTCATATTACCTAGGAGATGAATTCTTTGTTGCATAGTATTTCACTTTCAATACTTCAAATCATACTCAACTATAGTTGCTCGATGGACGTTGTATCATGATTTAAATGCAATCAAAGTGGAGTGCCCATAATGAAGTTTAAAGGATATTCTTAAGTCTAGAGAACTATGTAATTTCATCCCATATAATTTTTTGTTTGACCTTATTTATATTGACTAATAAAAAACTATCGAGTGAGTCATTCCATAGTTACAAAATAATTATCCATATGCAACCCCTTGGTGCCCCTAGTAGCCATAGGCAATACATTATACAACATTCGGAGAGCGTTATATACATAATTTTTCATCTTGATTACGAATATTTAAAATTATATGTTTTTTATGTTGTGATAAATTTCTCATGATTAAAAAACATTGTAATTACTATCCAAAAACATATTGTTTATGGATTTTTTTATATTAAATATAGTTAAATTAAATATATAAATAATATAACACATTGTATCATGTATATAATAGAAAGAAAGCACCTTTTATTTCAAATGAGACCTTGATATAGAGTTAATAATTTACAGTAGATTATAAAATTGCCCCTAGGGTATACCCCAAACTCTACCAAGAAGTTCATCTTCATCGAACCAGAATTGAAGATATGGAAAGCAGAAAATGGAGATGGAGAGTGGTGAAGCATCAAGGAAGCAAAGTGCAAGAGATGAAGTCAATCAGGAAAATGTCGATCAAGTTCGTATTGACCATAATCATTTTGGTACTAAGTTGATTCATACTACCAAAACTAAAAAATCGAGAGAGACTTTGAATTTTTCTGGTAACGAAGAGGATCCTTCGAATGCATGCAATGATATAGAATTAGATATTGGTACTCAGACTTTTGGTGTTCAAACAAATGCCACAAAACTAGTATGGTGTTAGAGAGGATCTGAATGGATGGTTCTCCAGGGATAGGAGAGCCTAGACATCATGGAACAAATTGAGAGTATTTACAAAGTAAAACACTAAGGTCAGTCCTCGACGATCATCGTCCAACTTCCTAAACCAGCGAGTATTATGTAACATATATGGTAAGGAGATTTTTGAATGAGAATCGACACTAAAATAATGACGAGTAAGGCTCGTGGCAAATCAAACCCCATTCGTCGAAAATAATTTAAAGGAGAGAATCTAAAGAAGTTCATGATGAAAATGATGATTTCTTATGATGGAAGAATGATCCTAGATAGCATCTGGTAAAGTACGTATGTCACATGGATAGTGCTCGTGCTATAGATGTTGTAACATGTAGGTGCTTTATTATATTCTTAGATGGAGTTATCACGATGCGGTTCACTTGACTCTTGCCGAGGTTTATGTCATCTTTTGACCAATTAGGAAAGAAGTTTATGAAGCAATTCTCGCTCCATATTGCTCAACCAAAAGATGTTATGACTTTGTCAAACATCCATTAGAATTCCAAAGAGACTCTGGAGGATGTTTTGAAACGATTTAATGCCGCAGTGATAGAAGTAAGTTATCTGAGAGAAGAGATTTCCTTAATGAATTGGTTAATGGAGTTAACCTAAGGGTAGATGGCTGAAGAGAAAACAACTGTCTACCATAGAGGAGTTTTATAGAAAGGCATCTCAACTTCTATGCTCGGAAGAGGCATATTTAGTCATTGGTTTAGCTGGTCACGATCATGATGGACGGAGTGTTTTATTCAAAGCAACGTTGCTATTAAATAGAATGGTGACAGTGATATAAATGTTATTGTGAATGTCAAAAATAATAATACTAAAGTAAAAAACCTAGTTGCTGATGGAAAGAAGTAGGTCACCAAGAAGCACAGAAGGTATACAAGACCAGGAGATTATACATTAAATAATTCTATTGAAAATAGCTACCTTGCTATGCAAAGTACTGACAACTATAAGAAACTACCTCGAAGAGAGACAACCAAATAGGAAAGGCGTTCGAGGACGTATTGTCTTTTTCTTAAGACACATGGGTACAATATCAATGAATGCCGACATATGAGGGATGCAATTGAAAACTTGATAAGAAAGAAAAAGCTGCAGCAGTATGTGAAGCTGGCAGGCAGGCAAATGATAGATCCTAAGGGTAGATCGTTTAAAGGGATCGGGCTGGGTCTGATAGAGAGGGACTAAGGTAGCTTGGGAAAAGAATTATAATAAAGTATTGTCTTTAAAGGACCTCATCAAGTGGAGAAAAGCTAGAACGAGATGAAAAGATATGGTAGCTTGTTGAAGCATATGCCTCTATAAATGTGTTTTTCCATAGAGGATGGAACTGTAGCAATGCAACAAAGGACAATAATTGCTAATATTATTTTCAGGAATAGAGATGCTAATGGGGTAGAAGTGCCGATGCTTGACCCCAAGGTAATTATAGCTGTAGTTGGGCTAGCAATAGTGCATCAAATCTTAATGATTGTGGAAGCTTGGCTAACATTTTGTTTAAAAGAAGTTTTGAACAAATGCGGATCGGCAAGAAGGAACTAGAGCCATGTAAATCTCATATTCAAGGATTTAATGGGGTGGTCAAGGAACCTCTTGGATGCATCCACTTACCATTGGAATTGGGTGAAAGAGACCGCAAGATATCGTATCTGCAAATTTTATTGTGGTCGATGTAGGATTGATTTTTCCATAGAGGGGGTGAATAGGGTGATACTAATAATTATAAAAATTTATACGGAATATATAAAATAATTGCAACACAGATAATAGCAGAATGATGAAAGCAGAAATAAAGTAACACACAGATATACCTAGCTTCAGCAAAACTCTACTTACGTGCTACCGAAAGGTTTTTACTAGAAATTATGTATTCAGACGCTTACACACGTAAAGTTGCGATAACCGCTATTGACTAACCTAACTCTATGCTCAAAACCCTACCATAACTCAGCCATTGAACTGTGAATTCTTGAACTACACCACCATAGTTCGTCATCTAGTCACACGACTAGAATTTTACAGAAATTTTAAAAGAAAAATACAAATTAAAAACAACTTCAAACGCAAGAAACCCAAATTTAAAAATAAAGCTCAATAGACAATTATATGTCGGACTAAACAATGTGATAAAAAAAAATCTATTCCCTTTTTCTCTATTTATTTCATCGGCCCGTATCTTTGTGAAAATGGTTGCCTTTCTTCGTTCCTTTTTAAGAGATTAGGGCTTCTAGAAATTAAGCATGTCGATTCAATTGACCGATCGAATAGATAATCTCGCGTTGCACTGTTGACCGATCCTCTTGCTTTTACTATACTCTGCTGCTTCAATTTGTCGAGTTCGATTTGAATAATCCTAGTATGTAATTTCCTTTATAACTAACGTTGATATGATTTAATTCGATTGCCTTTCAATGCCGATGATGTTGATGGTTTAAATAGGGAATAAACCCTAATTATTGTTCGAACATTTTCATGTGACTTCGTCTATTAATTTAACTCGATCGTACGATTATGCTTGAATGCTTATGATTTCTTTAGACTAGTTCAATTCGAATATTTTTTGATGTGATATGCTTGATTACCGAGGCTTTGATTTTGGCTTGTTCGATTCTTTGCCTTGGTCACCACGGCTTTGACTTTGGTATTTAAAATTATGATAATCTGGACTTTGGATTTGGTTTCGATCTTTTCTCTGTTGACATCTCTGATTTCGGCCATTTGATATTGTGATAATATTTTTTGCTTCGACTTGTTCAATTGTGTGTCATTTGCTAGTTACCTTCCTTGATTGGTTCCGGACCCATGGCTTGATTTGTGTTCTTTCATCTTTGTTATTTGAATCTGTGATATTATGTGTATGTATATAATTGCATATATGAATACGTATAAATTTTGTAGCTTTGGCCAGTTAGTCCACTGCTTTGATCCTGTATCATGTAGCTTGTCTACATTGATGCCATATATGTGAGTGCACTTTGTTTCATTAGCTTTGATGCCTTGATACATTTGAGTCTTTGATCTGTGCACCTGTCTAAAATTGCTCATTGGACCTGCTGTTAGCATATCAACTTGTAAATATTGAAGTTGAGGTCTGGAGCTTGTTGCATTTGGAGTCTTCGCTTGTTGTTTTATTTGTATGTGGTCAGTGGTTGTGTTCACACTTGAATTTTGTCCGCACTTCAGTAAAAATGCCTCTGACCTTGGTAGCCTCTCGTCATTGTATTTAGATGAGTATATTTATGGTTCACTTGATATCTTTACATATGTATACTTTTTTACCTCCATGCCTTCACTTGTTCCACATGAGTCTAGTTGTATTCTCTGGTTTACCACTTTGTTGTTGCTTCTGAAATGATGTACTCTTGTAGCTGTAGTGTCATGTGTCTTGTTCCTTGAGTTCATATTGTAACTGTTATTGCTTTGAGGCAGATTATGTTATGTTTATGTCTTTGAGCCTGAGCATATGTGCTTGTTGTTGTAGCCACCTTAGTTTTGTATTGTTCGAGCTAGTGCTTATGAACTTGTATGCTTGGTTTGTTCTTATGGTCTGATCATTACATGCTCTACACTAATGTATGTTTGTGTCACCACTATTGCACTGCCCTGATCCCATTGATATTTTAATAGGCTCTTTGGTTGATGGTCATCTCCACTTGTACGCATACATATATTTATGTATGTATATATGTATGTGTGTGTTTACCTCAATTGCATTCCATTGTTCACTGTTTTTGCATATGAACTCAAATTGCTTTCTACTTTTACCAAGTTTGGTTCCATATGAAATCTTTTTATGCATAGCATATATATGTCAGTGTTGCTCCTTTATGTGTTGTCCACCTCCTTTTGTACCGGTTCATTGTGATTTTGGAATTTGTTTTGCATTGAGTTGTAGCCTCTATTGCTTCGAGGCAGTTTGTTGTTATCACTGGACTTGTGAGTCTGGCCATTTGAGGTTTTGTTTTTTCTTGAAAACACCATTGTTGACATGTGCATTTTGGTTTCATGACTCCACCGTCGAGTCTGTTCATGTGTACACATTCGTGCACTTGTTAGCATGGTCTGGTTTTGGCTTCTTGTTGCATAAGAACTTGTATTCGACAATTTTGTGATGTATTTATGTTGCACCTGAGTTGAATCTAGCATTGGCTCGGGTTTAATCTTGTGCTCACCTGTCCATATAGTTTCATCAAGTTATATCGGTGTGCACTGCCTTGTGGCATGTGCAGTGTTACATTGTGCATGTCACACGTTATTTGCGTTTGATGAATTCAAAAATGAAAATGATGACGAACAACCCAAATAACCGAGGCAAATAATATTTTCAAAACATATTTTATTTTACACTGCAAAAATATTTCTTTTTTAATTTTACTACGTACGTGTTTATTTTGCAGATAATTCAGATGTTGGATTCAAGCTGGAATACAGTTGAAGAACAATTATGAGTGAACGAGTGATATGTAGTGAGGTGCTAATGTAAATGATAATTGTATAGTGAAAAACTGTGTTGTAATTTGAAATTGTAATGTAATTGAAAAATGTGTGTATATATAGTGAGAGATCAAATTTGTGCTATTCAAAATTGTAATAAAACATTTGTTTGAATAAAATACTTATTTGAATTTAAATTCTGTGTTATTTATTTTATTCAGCAAATATTTATTTAATTATATGAAAATCAAATACTACAATAACAAATACATTTAAATGAATATATATATATATATATTATCATCAAACAAAAATCATATACTAGCATATTCAACAATCTCCCCCTCTTGATGATAACAAACATATACTTAAAATTTTGAATTTATTAAATGTATTTGAGCATTCAATTTGCTTCCTCTATTTGAATACTCCCTCTCTATAACAAAGCTTCCCCTTCATATATGCATGAAAATAAATAAAAATATGCAAATGAACCTAGATGCAAATAGAAAATACAAAATAAAATATTTGACCTTTATTTGCTAAAATCTTAACTTTTATCTCCCCCTTTTGTTATCACCAAAAGAGTAATAGTAGTAGAAAAATAGAGATAAAGTGATAGATATTAATACAACATTAATATCGAATCGTGTATAAATATTAAATTTTAATAGAAAATCAAAAAAAAATCATAAATACTCTGTTAGGCGCATATTCCGCTTTAAAATGATAGGGATTATGTAAAACCATATAGTTGTGTCTGTTTGTGGTATATTTATATCAGGAATTTGAATATTTACTAACCATGCATAATCATTTGGACTTTTAAATGAGATTAGTAGTATTCCCAAAATTATAAAAAACAATGAAATAAATTCAAGCATCTTCTAACCAACATAACCATGACGACTTTTAAACGGGATTAGAATCAACTTTGTTGCAAGGCTTTGGGGGTTGGAAGAGGAGACGTAGGTGAAGGGATGGCCGGAGTTGTAGGGTGATCACTGAAGTGCTGAAAAATAGCAGGTGGATGGTCAGAGGGTGGTGGCGACGGTGGTTGCCTATCTTAGTTTCTAAACCTAGTTTTTGGGTGATCGAATTTTAGATGCTTCACGTGGTCTCTGGTGCCGATTTTCGAAGGTCGAGTCAGGGTCGTTACAGTGGTATCAGAGCCAATCGATAGGTTATCCTATCATTCTCACAAATACCCGGTCTTCACCACCGGTCTTCAAATGCTATCCATAACGTCGTATCATCATTCGGAATGGGTTATATAACACAAGGTCCTCTCCCGGCTAAACCGAATAGTAAGCGTCATATTTAAAAATATATGGATATTGGATTTCAGTTAAGTCACAACTTATAAAATCCAAAACTTTTCTTTCAAATGTTTAACAAATTATGGGCAGCCTAGTAGCAGGTTTCTATATTTTGGCTCTAGCTACATTTTGGAGTATTTTGGTTTTTGGAGACTCATACCTTAGAGACATTTTGGAAGCTTTTGGATCTCGAGGTGCTTAGTTTGGTGTCCACTATCATTCTCTATCCTTTTGAAGACTTTTGGCATATGATATGTAGTTGTTCTATTATGTCATTCTATTTGGAGATGTTATTCATTTTATTTCCGCTGTTATATATTCATCTAATGTTGTTATAAGCTCCATCCGACTGGAGTTCGATGTTTGAATCATTGACGGTCGAGTACAAGTGAGGTATTTGACGTCAATTTTCAAACGTTGAATTTCGGGTTGTGACAGTTGTTAAGCTAAGAGAATAAATTCTCCGCCACCAAGCAGAAATGTAGTTGATATTTATCAGTGATATATTCCCAATTTGGTAATGTGGCATACTGAGTGCTGCTGTGTGATGATCATTGGTTGATCATTTGTGATATGATCATTTGTTTGATCATTTATCTTTGTGATCATTGCTTTGGTCATCTGTTGACCCAAAGCATGGCTTTGTACCAAAGCGTAGCTTTGTGGACGAGATCCACTTAATTATCAATTTTGATACGTGTTCCATACATGCATAACCGTGAGGACTTTTAAATGAGCATGAAAGCACATAATAATTCCAAGTAATTCACTCATGCATAACTGTGAGGACATTTAAATAAGAGTGAATACTTTGGACGTTTTTTTAAAAAACGAATAATTTCTTGTTTAAATACCACATTTTGATATACTATATTGAATTTAATGAGTTATAGTCGTTAGAAATATGATAGAAATAGAGATGGTGATGGAATTTTTTACCCATCAAAAGTTATTGTAAATCTTGTTTAAATTTTTAAGGAAATTTACTAAATATACTTTCTCAAGTTATAATATAAGATCAATATCAATACTCATCACTTTTTCAATCACCATTTATCTTTTCGATAATCGGTAGGGAGTTAGATTAGTTAATGTAGGAAAAAAAATCAAATCAAATTTCTAAAACATCTAAACTGAGACAAAGTTTACAATAACTATTTTCTGGAAGAGGCTTTGTAAAAATATCTGCCAACTGAAAATCGGTTGAATGAAATTTATGTAGTTATTTTCTTTGAAAACAATGCAACTACTGAATGTCTCAACTTAAATCTCATTCCACTAGTAATTTTTCTACCAACTAGATTACCAGTGTAATTTGCATCTGAATTTCCTTTGACTCAAGATTATCATTAGTTGAATGTTATAGGCTAGACCTTGAAGTTGCAAAAAATACCTTAAAATTCATTTTATAGCTTTAAATGAAATTCTTTTAGATTTGAATTGAAACCATGCAAATAAACAACTAGTGAACATAATGTCAGATCCAGAAGCAATAAGATAAACAAATATATCCACGTGTATCATGAGTAAACTTTCAATATCGTTAATCCAAAATAAATCTATACGAAATCGTTCAGAAATTTTGGAGGTACTTATAGTGTTCTCGGCATAAAAAGGTAATTTTCCAACATTTTTCATAATTCAGAATCATTTATCTCTTTATCACATATCTAGTTGATTTAATTCAGATTATAGCGCAGATTATCACATTTAATATATCATTCAAGATTGACGTACCATTACCTATTTTACCTTTACGATAATTTTTCATAGTTGCACATTGTGATTCTGCCACCTTTATACTAGGCTAAGGAACTTCGATTTGTTTCCCGTTGTGTGCCTAAAATAACCAAAATCCAGTTAACACTGTTGTTATTCCTTAGTCTGCCACCATACCTATACGAGAAAAGATTTTTGTAACCTATTTGTTTTTATAGGTCCATGGTTGTTAGTGGAAAATGATTTTCAAAAATATGTTTGAATAGACCCAAAACAATCTATATTTGTCCTTTTCAGCACCCTAATTTGTTTGACTTTGAGGGATTTTATATTCGTGCCTTTGGGACCCAAATTGATATGGTTTTTACGTTTTTGGGTCTATACCAACAATCGTTTTGATTCTGTCCAATTTTTCCATAAATTGTGCACTCGGATTTGACTTGATTAATTTCCCTTCTAACAAGTTCAGATTGATTATATCCAAGTCCTTGTCTGACAGTATCAACAGTTTGTTTCCCTAATAGCGTATTAAATGATCTTTCTCCTTTGGAGAATTTTCCCAAAGTTGTAGACAATTGTTGGACTTGTGTTTTGAGCAATTCATTTTCATTCAATAATTGAGTGCACTTTTTAATAGAATTTTCTCTCCTCGTGTTTTCACTTTCTTTCAAAATCAGAATTTCATTTTCAAGTGATTTTATTTTAATTTCTGATTTTTTAATTTCTTCTTCAAGTGATGGAAATTTACCACACGTAGGGCTCTTCGTTTGATAGTTTTAACCAAGTGATCAAGCTGTTTATTTAATTCTATCAAACTATCTCTTTGTGATTCAATTTTAGCGTATTTTTCCCTAAGTTGTTCAGAACGGCTATTTACTTCATGAAAATATATAAGTAATTTCAAATGAGTAAGTTTTGATACCTCGCTTGGCTCGTCATCATCACTGACAGTTATATCACTTCGAAGGCACAGATTTACTTTTTCACTCTCACTACCAGTGCTTTTATCATCTTCATCAGCTTCATCCCAAGTAGCTGCAAAACTTCTTCCTTTCGGTTTCTTTCCTTAGCAGGGTCGATTCTGGGGACAATTGGGCTTGATATGACCAGATTTATTGCGCTTGTCACATATGATCTCCTGCTCTTCTGAGTAGTCTAGCACTTTGGCTATTCTACTTTTCAATTGTTGATTTAGGCTAGATTTCTGTACTTGTGGTTCGACTTTTTGAATCTCTTTATTAGTAGTGTTAGCTCAGCTGCTCTATCATCATCATCACTTTCCATTTATCCTTTAAGAGCTATTGATTTCTTTCGAGTATCACCTCCTTCGAGTTCTTCCTTGAATTTCATTTCTAGCTCGTGTGTGGAAAGATTTCCGATGAGTTCTTCAACTTTTATTTGTTATAGATCTTTTGATTCTAGCATGGCAGTAACTTTTGCTTCAAAATTTCATGGAAGGACTCTGAGGATTTTTTGGACTATTTCCAATTCTGTGTATGATTTTCCAAGAGATTTTTATTTTTATACGAGATTGGAAAGTCGTCCATACATCTCTTTGGAATTTTCATGCTTGGCCGTTGTGAATTTCTCATATTAGCTACTATGCATGGAAAAGCAAGATTCTTTGACTTGAGACGTTCCTTTATGAGTCACTTCAAGTGTATGCCAGATTTCCTTCGCAGTTAGACAATGTGAGACGTGATTAAATTCAATTCGAACTAATGCACAGATAATAGAATTCATAGCTTTAGCATTAGCATTCTGTAGTTTATTTTCAAGATATGTCCATTGATCCATCGGTTTTTCTATTTCTTGATTATTTACATCTACAGTTGGTGTCATATATCCTGTCTCAACTATATTCAAAGCATCAATGGTTTTCAGAAAAAAATTCATTCTATTTTTTCAGTAAGCATATTCACCATTGAAAATAGGTGGTCTAACTATAGACTAACCCTTAGCAAAAGAATTATTAAATAAAGGCATTTAAAAAATTCAAAATTTTAAAACAATAATTGTTTTGAAAAAAAATAAAACAAAAATTGGTTTTTGTTCTAGCTCTCATACCACTTGTAGGATCGATTTCACCATAGAGGAGGGGTGAATAGGGCGATACTAATAATTATAAAAATTAATGCTGAAATATATAAAATAAATGCGGCACAAATAATAGCAGAATAATAAAAGTGGAAATAAAATAACACAAAGATTTACCCAGCTTCAACAAAACCCTGCCTACATGATGCCTCCAAGGTTTCTACTAGAAATTAAGTAGTCATATGCTTACACACGTAAACCTGCGACACCCGCTATCGACTAACCTAATTCTACACTCAAAACCCTACCACAACTCAGCCACCGAGTTGTGAATTCTTGAACTATACCATCGTAGTTCGTCCTATAGTCACACGACTAGAATTTTACAGAAATTTTAAAAGAAAAATACAAATTAAAAACAACTTCAAACACAAGAAACCCTGACTTAAAAATAAACGCCAATAGACAATTATATGCCGGCATAAAAGATGTGATAAAAAATTTAATCCCCTTTTCTCTATTTATTTCTTTGGCCCGTATCTTTGTGAAAATGGTTGCCTTTCTTCGTTCCTTTTTGAGAGATCAGGGCTTCTGGAATTTAGCATGCCGATTCAATTGATCGATCGAATAAATAATCTCGTGTTGCTTTGTTGACAGATCATCTTGCTTTTACTATACTCTACTGCTTCAATTCGTCGAGTTCGATTTGAATAATCCTGGTATGTAATTTCCTTTATAACTCACGTTGATATGCTTAAATTCGATTGCCTTTGAATGCCGATGATGTTGATGGTTTAAATAGGGAATAAACCGTAAGTTATTGTTTGGATATTTTCATTTGACTTCGTCTGTTAATTTAACTTGGTCGTACGATTATGCTTGAATGCATATGATTTCTTTATACTAGTTCAATTAGAATATTTTTTGATGTGCTATGCTTGATTACCACGACTTTGATTTTGACTTGTTCGATTTTTGCCTTGGTCACCACGCTTTAACTTTGGTATTTAAAATTATGATAATCTGAACTTTGGATTTGGTTTCGATCTTTTCTCTGTTGACATCTCTGATTTCGACCATTTGATATTGTGATAATATTTTTTGCTTTGACTTGTTCAATTGTGTGTCACCTGTTAGTTACCTTCCCTGACCGGTTCCCGACCCATGACTTGATTTGTGTTCTTTCATCTCTGTTATTTGAATTTGTGATATTATGTGTATGTATATAATTGCATATATGCATACATATAAATTTTGTAGCTCGGGCCAGTTAGTCCACTGCTTTGATCCTGTTTCATGTAGCTTGTCTGCTTGTTGTCATATATGTGAGTGCACTTTGTTTCATTGGCTTTGATGTCTTGATACATTTGAGTCTTTGATTTGTAAACCTGTCTAAAATTGCTCATTTGAGCTGTTGTCTGCGCAACTTGTAAATGTTGAAGTTGAGGTCTGCCGCTTGCTGCATATGGAGTCTTCACTTGTTGCTTAATTTGTATGTGGTCAGTGGTTGTGTTCACACTTGAATTTGGTCCACGCTTGGTAAAAATGCCTCTGACCTTGGTAGCCTCTAGTCATTGTATTCATATGTGTATATCTATGGTTCACTTGATATCTTTACATATGTATACTTTTTTTGCCTCCATGCATTCACTTGTTCCACATCAGTCTGGTTGTATTCTATGGTTTATCAGTTTGTTGTTACTTCTGAACTGATGAACTCTAGTAGTTGTAGTGTCATATGGTCTTGTTCCTTGAGTTTATACTATAACCTTCATTGCTTTGAGGCAGATCATGTTATGTTTATTTCTTTAAGCCTGGGTATGTGTGTTTGTTACTATAGTCACCTCAGTTTTGTATTGTTCAAGCCAGTGCATATGAACTTATGTGCTTGGTTTGTACTTATGGTCTGATCATTTCATGCTCTACACTAATGTATGTGTGTGTCACCACTATTGCACTAACCTGATGCCATTAATATTTGAATCTTCTCTTTGGTTGAAGGTCGTCTCCACTTGTATACATTCACACATTTATGTATGTATATATGTGTGTGTGTTCACCTTAGTTGCATTTCACTGTTCACTGTTTTTGCATATGAACTAAAATTGCTTTCTATGTTTACTAGGTCTGGTTCCATATGAAATCTTTTTATGCATAGCATATATATGTTAGTATTTCTCCTTTGTGCACTATCCACCTCTTTTTGTGCTGGTTCATTGTGATTTTGGAATTTGTCTTGCATTGAGTTGTAGACTCTATTGCTTCGGGCCAGTTTATTGTTGTCACTGGACTTGTGAGTCTGGCCATTTGAGGTTTTGTTTGTTCATGAAAACACCGTTTTTGACATGTGCATTTTGATTTATGACTCCACTATTGATTCTGTTCATGTGTACAAAATTGTGCAGTTGTTAGCATGGTCTGGTTTTGGCTTCTTGTTGCATGAGAACTTGTACTCGACAATTTTGTGATGTATTTTTATTGCACCTGAGTTGTATCCAGCCTCGACTTAGGTTTGACCTTATGCTCACCTATCCCTGCAGTTTCATCAAGTGTATATCGGTGTGCACGGCCTTGTGGCATGTACAGATTACACTGTGCATGTCACAAATTGTTCATGTTTGATGAATTCAAAAACGAAAATGATAACGAACAACCCAATAACTGAGGCAAATAATATGTTCAAAACACGTTTTATTTTACACTGCAAAAATATTTATTGTCAATTTTACTGCATCAGTACTTATTTTGCAGATAATTTAGATGCTAGATTCAAGCTGGAATACGGTTGAAGAACAAGTGTAAGTGAACGAGTGATATATAGTGAGGTGTTAATGTAAATGATAATTGTATAGTGAAAAATTGTGTTGTAATTTGAAATTGTAATGTAATTGAAAAATGTGTATATATAGTGAGAGCTCAAATTTGCACTATTCCAAATTATAATAAAATATTTGTTTGAATAAAAAATTTGGTTGAATTTAAATTCAATGTTATTTATTTTATCCAACAAACATTTATTTAACAATGTGAAAATCAAATAGTACAATAAGAAATACATTTAAATGAATATATATATATATATGTGTGTGTGTGTGTGTGTGTGTTTATTATCTTAAAGAAAATCATATACCGGCATATTCAACAGTCGACTAATTTTTGACTTATAATGTTTTTTCAGGCTGACCAACCCTTGTTTGAGATTGTACTTGCCATGGTATTTGATGGTGAAGTTCCCCACAGGGAATGAAGTAGGGAAATAAAAGTTGACCAAAGCACTAGTCGAGAATGTTATGTCGTAGAGCTAAGAGAAGCAAAGTGACATGAGAAGGGAAAGAATGTAGAGAAGTCTCTCTACATCAACAATGTGAATGCATAACAACCACCCCCTAAGCCCTAGCTCAAGTCCAAAAGCTAGTTCTACAATCCTATGGTCCCACGAAAAGAGCCTGAAGATGCGAGGGAAACACCAGTAGAGCTACTGATCAACATCCCGATCAATGAAGATGATCCCACGTGGGTTCTCAAGATCGGATCGTAGATCGATATAAAATGAGAAAGGAGTTGATAGAGTTTCTCCAAGCAACCTTGGATGTATTTATTCGGATGCATTCTGATATGTGTGGAATTTCACTGCGGATAGCATGTCATGCATTGAATGTGGAACTAAGATATCCTTCTTGTAGCAAAAGAGGCATGAAATGGATCCGGAGCGATCTCCTACATCGAAAAAGAAGTGGATAAGTTAAAGGAAAGTGCACCTGTAATGGTTTATGCTCAAAATGAGTATCAAACCCTGTGTTGGTCAAGGAACAGAATAGAAAGGGCGGACATGTTATTCAAACTTCAATAAGGCATGCCCAAAAGACAAATTCCAATTATAGAGTATCGACTAATTGGTAGATGGAACGATAGGACGTGAACTTCTATTCTCTATGGATGTATACTCCAGCTAGAATCAGATAACGTGCACATTCTAGATCACTAGCATACAAGTTTCATTACTAGTTTGGGGATGTATTATTATCAAATGATGTTGTTCAGCTTGAAGAATGTTAGAGCTACTTACCGACGACTGGTGAATTGGATGTTCAAAGATCAAATTGAATGAACTATGGAGGCCTATGTGAATGATGTGCTTGTGAAGTCAGATCGAAGAATGAATCATATGGAAGGTCTCTTAGAAATTCTCAATGTGCTTTAGAAGTATGGAATAAAGCTCAATCCACTGAAGTGTTCTTTCGAAGTTGCGGGAAATTTTTGTGTTTCATTATGAAATCAAGGGAAGTCAAAGCTAACCCAAAGCATTGAAAGCGGTTACTACCTCAAGGACAAGAAGGGAGAGCGGAGCTTGAACGAGAAATATGCCGCCCAAATTCTCTTTATTTTGAAAGTGACGGACAAGTGCATACTATTCTTTGATGCCATCAAGAAGGAGAAAAGAAAGTTTCTGGATGAAGGAATGCTAGGATGCTTTCCAAAATTTGCTAAAGAAAATGGAGAGTCTACAATTATGTCGAAGCCTTTTGAAAGAGAAGATCTATTTGTTCACTTAGCGGTATCTATTCATGCACTGACTGCATTCTTGGGGCGTACGAAGTCTAGAATCCAAAGGTCGGTGTATTATATTAGCAAACAATTCACCGAAGCAAAGAAGAACTATCCAAGGCCAGAAAAGCTGGCATACTATTTTTTAATTGGTTCGAGGAAGTTGCGGCCATGCTTCCAATGTCACCCAATAAAAGTGCATATTGATCAACCATTGAGGCAAGTACTAAACCAACCCGAAACTTAGGGAAGATAAAGTGGAATACCAAGCGGAGCCAATACGATATAACAGACCATTATTGAAAGGCGATCCAAAGATAAGCATTGGCATATTTCATTGTCGTGTTCAACGTTCGGATAGAGAAGTGGAAGAAGGTTTGGTCCAACCGACTCGATGGAAATTATATGTAGACGGGGCTTCCAATGAACATGATTCTAGGGCAAGAGTGATTCTTGTATCCCCGAATGGTCGAAGCATATGCTATGCTTTAAGTCTATAGTCCACGATGACCTATAGTGAAGCTGAATATAAAGCGTTGGTTGTTTGGCTCAATATAGCGAGAAAACCGCGAGTAGAAACATTTCATATATTCAATGACTTCTACTTGGTGGTATGTCATGTGAAATAGGAGTTTCATGCTAAGGGTGCGAGACTTGCCCCTTACTTGAGCAAAATTTTGGAACTACCGAATGATATTAAACACTGTACAATAATGCACATTCCTAGAGAAGAGAATATGAAAGCTGATTCTGTAATGACCTGGAATTTCAAACTCTCCGTATTTAGATATTTGAATCCAAAAATTAATATGATTAAATTTGATTTTATAACCTTATTAAACACTTTTTAATTAATAACTAATGTTAGAAAAATTATTTTTGAAATGTGTTTAATTAAAATATACAGTTTGGATAAATACTGAAAAAATGACCGAAAACGTTTTGTTAAAAGTCAACTTTTTATCCAATACATGTTGTGTAAATATATTGCAACTTGAATAGTTATCATGTGTAAAAATATGATAAGAATCAAATACATCTTTTCCTATGCTATAGATTAATTAAACTAAAGAGTTAATTAGAAAAGGTAAGTATGGATTAGTACAAAAGGAGCCCTAAATCAAGGCTTAATTTAAGCAAGTATGGTTGTGTAAGAGGTATGGATGTGTAAGGTATGGTGTGCATGTTCTCATGCGTGGAAGATGAGGGGGTTTTGTAATTTTCCACAAAATTCCTTGCTCTTTAAACACACACACTTATGCACTTCATTTCTACACAATCCATATCTTCAATTCTCCTTCTTCTCTTCTATATGCCTTCTTCTTAATGGCCTATGGTCATGCGTGATTTGGGTAGGGTAAATGGCTTAGGCCATGGGTTCTAGGGAGGAAGTGGATGGCTTAGGCCATGGATATGGTGGTGGAGGTAAGGTTGGCCGTGAGCAAGAGAGAGGGTAATGATGTTGTGCGTCTACTAAGAAGGTAGAGAAAGGCCTTAGGCCGTGAGCTAGAGGGGAGAAAAAGTTGTTATGGTGATGTTTAGTTTGAAGTGGAAGATGTTAGTGAAATATAGTTGTGTTAGAATGTTGGTAGGAAGAGATTTGGATTGATAAAAGTGAGTTAATCTCACATTGAATCAAGTTATTGACTTGAAATATTGCTTGATATTTGCTTGCTTAATCTCTTGATAATTGTTGTTAAATCACATGTTCATATGCTTGCTCGATATTAATAATAATATACATTAAATACCTAAAGTTAAACCCTTGATTATATACTTTAAAAAGTATGTAAATTGTTGAAGTAGTTGCTTACTAAACCATTGAATAGTGATAAGTTCATTTGAACATTTAAAGTGGATATATTGATGTGTATATATGTTAATGCATGTTTAGTAGTAGTATGATTGGAATTTGGAACCATATATGTGTATAAAATAACATGACATCAAATATTGGATTGAATACGGAATTGTCTGTATAGCGATAGTCGCTATAAACACATTTTACACTTAAACTATAACGTTTGAAAAGGAAGATTTAATGACATATCTTAATAATAACATGTTTGGTTATTATCTACACATCTATAAGTTTGAAAAGCAAAGATATAGAAATGTAACTCGCTATTCAAACAACTATTCAGGGCTCCTATAGTCCCTTATAATATGTTTGGAAAGTTATAGAAGAAGTAAATCAAAGTAACAAAAGATTGAAGTAAAAAGGTCATTGTAGTGACAATTTTAAAAATAGTCCGTCTTTAAAACTAACGCACATTTTGGTGGAAACTTTCTTAGGGGTTTCTTTAGTAGTTAAACATGTAAATAATGTATTATTCTTAATGGTAAAATTTTGTAGCCTAATTCATTTGATAGTTAGTTGAACGAAGTGCAAAAAGTTATAGCGAAATAGTCGCTATAAGTGCAGTTCGATAAAATGCCTTGTTTTTGGGAAATTCTCACAAATAATTAAAAAATATTCTTTGGGATTTTCTTCATGGTTTTCAAGTATCCAAAGTGTACTAACTAATGTACAAATAATTGATTAAAAATATTGGTTAAGATGACGAAATCTAGGCGTAAAGTTGAAGCAATTCACCTTAACGAAAGCCCAGCACTTTTGTTAGTACTTACGTGTTGTCTTTGCTTCTGAGACACTTTTGAGCTGTTGCGAATTATTTTTGCAGCACTCGTAGAAATGTTATCTTTTCTGTTTGAAACAACAATTTGTGTAAAAATGATATTTAAATTATGTATTTTCTCTAATTGTTTTAGTGTAGTTTTCTAACTTACAATACAGTGTTTTAAATTTTGTTTCAAGTTTAAATATATTTTTAACAATTAATTATGAATTTCTAAACTAGGCTTTTAAAACTAAAACTTGTTTATTTTTTTTCTATTTATTTCAAAATTCCTAATTTTTACATAATATTCTATATAAATAATTATCATACATTTTAAGTAGTTTTAAAAGTATTTTAACATACTAATAAGTACTTTGAAGATTTTTCTATATACATACATACATACATACATACATATATATATAAGTTTTAAATATTAAATTAAGTTTTTTATAAATATAATAAAGGGAGTGGATATTTTAACACTTAAGTTAAAATGAATTGTTTTATGGAATCAACTAAAAGTATATTGCCTTAACTAGTAAGTGTGGATATGCTTTGATTTTTAAATAAATGTTCAAAGTTATTAGTGGTAAGTAAATAGTTTTGGGTTGTTGTAAAAACTGTTTTTAGCAACACTTGTTTTCAACCTTTATTATTTACTATAATTGAAAATATAGTTAGATATTTATTAATGGATATGTAGTAGAAAAATATATGTAAATGGTTTGGGTTTGTTGTGATAATTATTTCAACAACACTTGTCTTTAACCCTTAATTATAAATGAATCTTTGAAAAGAAAGTTTTAAAGAGGAATGTTTTCAAAGTATAAAATGTTTGGGTTTTTGTGACAATTATTTTAGCAACACTTGTCTTTAACGCTTAAATATAAATAAATCTTTAAAAAGAGAGTTTTAAATAGGAATGTTTTCAAAGTACAAAATGTTCGGATTTGTTGTGACAATTTTTCTTAGCAACACTTGTCTTTAACCCTTAAATGTAATTTAACTTTTAAAAGGATAGTTTTAAATATAATGATTAAATGGAATGGTTTTTGGTTTGTAGTAAACAGTGTTTTAGCAACAATTGTTTTTAAACTCTTGAATTATATTTTGGAAGAAATATTATAAATCTTTAATAATGTAATTTTAAAGATAATAACAAGTATTAAAATATTTTATAGAAAATGTTGTATGTTTAATTTATAAAAGAAAAGGAGTTCATTATAACAATGTTTTGGTAGTAATTGTTTTACTCTTTCATTATATTTCAAGTAAGTGAAACTTGTTAAATGATTTGTGAATACACTTATACCATTGGAATAAGTATATGAATACTTTTTAAGTATTTAAATAATAAATAAATAGTTAACTTTATAAAGACAAGTATGTATCTTTTATATAGAGAAACCAATATATTTATACGAGTATATAAAGGAAGTTTTAATTAATAAAAGAGTATTAATTAATAAAGAAAGTCTAGATTTATAAAATAAGTTTTATTAGATAAAAAATTTACTAATAAAAAAGGGTTTTAATTAATAAAGGATAAATTAGTTATAAAGGGATTAAAATTCGTTTATGTGACTTGATTTTACTTGGATGATAAGTAAAAGCTATGTAATGACCTTAACTTGATTGTTTATGGGATGTTAGTATTAATATATTTAACACTAAAAGTCAAACAAGTAAGATTCCCTATTTGTGAGAGTCATGACTAATGTTTGGGTAGGGACGAAGCAATAGAGCTCTAACCTGTCAACGTTCTTCTAGGCCGAGGAATTGATAAGCAAAAAGGTTGAAAACGTGTAAAGTGTGGATCATTGATTCCTATAAGCAAGCGTTTAAGACTCAGTAGTCGATTAGTCGACTACTGATATTGACCAAACTTAACTTAGGAAGTATACAAAATACTTCGTAGATTTATACCAATGAGAACCCCCACGGAGTAGTATTGGTACAAAATCCCTCTAGCTTTCGATTACATCTAAAAGAACCAAAATTGAGTTAAATTCATCGCTTGGTTTTGAAGAGTCTGGGACCTGTAAGTGTTTTACTTACCGATTACCACTTCAAAACTATTATATGAATTCTATAATTTGGAAGTAGGATGATGGAAACCAAGTGTGGTATCGATATCTATTAAGATAGTGGGATACATATGGGATTCATTATTGGATCAAGTTTTGTTGAAAACTCGTGTGAAGATGCCGAACATAGTCTCAACATCAGAAAATAACTAAGAGCAGAGTAGGATGCATGATTCCAGGTTCAGCTAACCCAAATAGAGAGTAAATAAACTCCATTATCTAGAGCATGCTTATCGTTATGTTGCGCATGGGGAGTTGATGATACTCGGCTCATGTGTTAGGGCATGGGCTGGTTGTGTTTACCTTATGGTGTATTTTATCTAGAGATATACGACACTCGAAAGGTAGTTTCTAACCTTTGTCATAGGTGATCAGTCTCGATATGGCTTATGAGTATACTGGGGAGGTCTTCATGGAAAATCCATTTGTACGAACGTTCCTTGGCAGTTTCATTTGTTACCTAAATATGCTATCAAATGTAATCAATGTAACCATTTTAGACATTATTATACCACAAAATTTTATATATAAATGTTTTGGTTATCGTAAGGTAAAAACCCATCCATTTTTATTCACAGTGTGTTCTTACAAGATACCTTTATTTATAAAGGTATTATAAGTACTAAATAATTCAAATTACTTGATTTTTCTCATGCTGGTTTGCCTGAATGATCTGGATGTTATTTTCTTATAATGCCGAAGCCTACCCTATGTATATTTGTAGATTTCATTGATGATCATTGGAGCTCTTGGAGAAAAGAGCTGGATGGTTCCATATGATAGATTTTATTTCTGCTGTATTACTTTGTTTATTTTTATACCAGTAATTATGCGGGCAGATTTTTATAACTGTCCAAGCTGATGGTATGTTAGTTTACTCTGATTATTGTATTTATATAGTTTTCAATTATAAAAGTATCATTTTGATATTATATGCTATCATTCCGTTGGGAGATTTTGATATCGTGCTCTCTTCTTTCATGTTCCTTTTTTTCTTTTATTTTACCCTAATGTTCTGTCTTTCTGGAACTTGAGTGCTCGGCACATACATACCATGGATGTATTAGTGTTGACATTTGGAGGACGAAATGCATATCGTTAACGATTCACTAGCCAAACTGGCCAGTCTCAAGGATGTAAAGCTCTTGAGGATCTTTCCAAAGGAAGTTTTGTTGGCTTCAAGCTATGAAAAGATTGATGTCGATTGGATTTTGAAGCTAAGGAGGAAAAGGATTCGTGATGGCTCTAATAAAAGGATATATACGAATGGTAACTCTCCTGAATGGAAGAAATGAATGATGAAAAATCATGCGCAAAGTTCCTCGATTCATTATTGAAGGAGGGTGGTATAGGAGAGGATTCTCAACCCCTTTGCCGTGATGTGTCACCAAAGATGAAGTTAAGAAAATCCTTGTTGATGTACACAAAAAAAGTTGTGGTGATCACATTAAGGGGTAGACATTGGCAAAGATGGTTCTTCAAAATGGATACTTTTGGCCAAAGATCAACCGAGATGAGTTTGATTATTTTAGACAACGTGATAGACACCAAAAGGTTTGTAAAGATACCAATAGCCCCATCCACTGAGCTTATGCAAATGGTTAGCCCGTGACCATTTGCGGTTTGGGAAATTAATAATCGGTGTGCTACCGATGTCCAAAGACATAGAAAAGTACGCAATTGAAGTTGTGACCAAATCCGCTTGCAACGATCATTACGAAGAAAGTAACCAACTTTGTGGTAAAGAATTTCCTATGTAGATTTGGAGTCCCATAGAAGACCACTACTGATAATGGAACTTAATTCGAGAGTGTCGAGTTCAATGACTTATTTAATGGGTCCCGAATTAAGAAGAGCATTTCAACAGTAGCACACCCATAAGAAAATGGACATGTGAAGGCGGTGAACAGGATCACCAAATCCATCATTAAGAAAAGATTGATGAGAGCCAAGGGCAACTGGATTGATGAGTTAGCACTAGAATTGTGGGCTTATAGGATGACCCACAAGTTTGCGGATGTCCATACTCTATTCGCTTTGGCCTACGAAGCTAAAGCCATGATTTAGATTTAGTTGGAAATCCTTTCTCATCGAATATTACACTATGATCCCAAGAAAAATGAGGAACTCTTGCTCGAGTCCTTGACTTGATTGAAGAGAAATGAGAAAATGCTGAATTGAGGGTAGTTGTTCATTAGAAAAGGGTAGCAAGCAATTTAACACCAAGGTCAAAAATTGTACCTTCAAAACAGATGACCTTATTTTGAAATGGGTCTTTCCTGGTATGGGGGTAGTTGTTCTAAATCCAGAAGGTCCCTTCATGGTCGAATAAAAGCTTGGAGAGGGAACTTTCAAGTTATTAACTGTTGATGGAAACTTTCACTAGGAATTATTTTTGCATATAAGCCATCTTGATTGATAGGATGGGATATAACAAGGAAAAGTCCATCATTCTTTCATTTTTATCACAAAGTTGGCTTTTAGAATCAATGCAATAGTATTCGTGAAAGTTTGACTTTGTGCCATATGGTTAGCGGTAGAATCAGACATTCTGTGTTTTGAAAAACCAAATGTTTAAGTATCCGAGTTAAGTATCGATGAACTCCTTTGCTCCATGATTTAGCCATTGGAGTATAATTATATGGGGGTCAATCAGATGATTCATCCTTACACATCTAATCTTTGACTAGTGCTAGAGATAGGCATGGTCAAAGATTGATGCCTGGAGATAGGATATGAGACATCAAATCCAAAGATAGGAACTGGCATGAAATTGTCTCTTTTTGCAGGTATGACCACGCTTATAACCTGGCGAGACAGGCTCGATTAAAGGTAAGAAAAGATGTCAGTGAGTATTTTTGATCAATTCCTCGAGATAGGCGAGGTCAAAGTTGGATGTCCAGGGACAGAAACCCAAGACATTGATTCCCGAGGAGAAGAGTTAGTGCAAAGTTGAAACCTTTTTGCATACAACTTTGTTTATGGTTAAACGGAATACGTCCAACTGAAGATAAAAGGAGTTAGCCACCGATTTGGATAGAAATAAGTATGGATTCATTTATCCAAATAAGAAGTACATTGGCAATGATAGATAAAGCTAAGTAACAAAATGATACCGATCAATTGCAGAAACTTATTTATATGTATAATATATATTGGAATTGCAAAAATCATAGACACAAGCATGAGTAATAAATAAGTAATTAAATCACAAGTGATTATATTATAAATGAGGGTGAGTATATAGGCAGATGAAATAGAAGCTGCAATAAATTTATAAGAAAAAGGTTGAACTAAAACAATCTTTTATTTATGTATCTATAGGACAAAAGATGTGGGTCCGCTCCCACATAAAGATGGCCTATATACATGAGTTTCCACAAATAAAAAAAATACAAAAAGGCAAAAGGAAAATGTCTTTAAGAAATCCAGCGGTCATATACCTCTCCCTTCCTCGCTTACCGCTCCATGTAATCTCTTTGGCAGAACATTTCCTTTTAATGGCCTTCTCTTGTTCCTTCTCCTTCTCTTTTTTCGAGGAGATTTCCTCCGAAGCGAAAAGTTCCTCCTTGGTTATATAGTTAAAGGGATCATCGAACCACTCAAAGGCATGAGCATAAGCTTTGGAAACATCAGTAGTGCAACTTGGGGGAAGCTTGATTTTGAGAGGAGGGATCTTGGGGTAGAAGATGATTTTCCAAAATCAATATAGGGCTTCTTTTGTCCCCGTCTTGTTTAATCTTGACCTTGGTCATATCAATTTTCAGCCTCTCCTTCATTGATGTATAGACAGGCTCCTTCTCATCAACTATCATCATTCTTCATCAAGAGACACATCAACAACCTCTAGTCCCTTCGGTGCCTATATTTTCTCTTAGTTGGTTACGAGGTCAGAGCTAGAAATAAGGACCGGGAGGATGGACAATGGAAGATATGGTCGAGATAGCACTAGGGCCTGAAGCTTGAATAGCAAGCTATGGAGGAGGCAACGATGGTTGACATATAAGTTTACAGACATAAAGGTAGAGGTTGGTGACGTCCTCAGGCGAGAAGTAAAGTTTCTCTAAGACCGAGGAGACTAAAGATATGTCTTGATTGGTTGGAGTTTCTTTTGGTGGAGAATTGGCGATTTCTCCCTTCTCTAGGTAGATTGAGTTGGCGGAATAGCTAAAGAAGTGGAAAATGTAATGTCAGTGCCACGTGCAGTAGAGATGGGCGTTTCACTTATGGCAACCTCAAGAGTGGTATAGTAGAAGTAATGATATCTACCAAGGGCTCATTAAAAATTAGAGTAGAGTTGTCTACATGAACCAATGAGCTGGGAATAACATGAGCCTCAGTAGGCACCTGCTTTTCGACTACAGCTACAAAGATTTTCCTGCCCCATTCTAGGGCCTCCAAATCGTCTTCATCCATAAATTTACTTTTTAAAAACTCTTCATTGACGTCATGCTCGATGCTTCTGTCCCTTCCTAAGATTTCATCCTAGTCCTCGGCTAATGATTGGGGATAGCAACCTCTGAGCTACATTAGATTCCTCATCTTTACAACATTGGTAAAAAAATTTAAAGAAGAATGGCTTTCGTTTCTTCCTCACTTTGAACAGCTTTGGCCTTAAGGTCTATGTTTTCTTTCTCGATGTCATCCAGCTTGACTTTTAGATTGGCAAACTTACCTTAAGCCTACTCGTTTGTTTTTTCCAGCATTCAAGTCGGCTTTGAGCTTCTCAACTTTGGCCTAAAGTGTTGCATACTTGGTTTCTTTCCCTTTGAATTTTTTCTTGAGCTCAACGTTGGCAGCATGCATTCCTCGGCTATGAATTTATAATCAGTTTCTTCTATTTGAATAGTTGCTCCATGACCTCCTCATGTCTAACAAGGCCTTCGTAGGCATAACTACAGGGGAAGCACTTGACGTTACAATCAAACATAACCCTCTCAAGGAAGTAGCTAGGAAGAGTTGCTTGCATCTTATTTGCAACAACGTCAGATTTATCTTTAAGAGGTGGAAGAGAAGCAGCATTGTGTTAAGAAGTTTTTTTACTAACCCAGTGAAATAGTTAGGACTGTGAAGGGTTGACAGTTTTGGATTAATGGGGAGTAGGAGTAGTAATTTTGAGGGGTGAACATGGAAAAGGAATCTCATGATAAGAAGACTTCGATTGCTAGGAAGTCTGAGAATACATATGCTGTTGATAGTGGGGATCGAAGTCGCATCAAGAGAAGTCATTCGGTTCCCTTTGTTTATCATAATGGAGCTATCCCTCCTTAGCATCACACATTCCCGATTCTTTCCTTCTTAACCACCAAGCATCGGCCATAGTGTTGATAATAGGCTTCTAGAATGGTGGAGTGGTGTCGGTTTATGCCTTCATGGACTTTTCATATACATTTACTTCTCCCCATTGTACCTTAAAATAAGAAGAATTGTGTTAAAATTGAAGCACTAGATTAAGAACAAGTGCCAGATGTTTGTGTTCATGGTCCTAGAAGTGTGTGAAATGTAAATGTTCTCTAAGTAATATATCGACCGTATTCGAGGAGTTTTAAAGATGGAGCCTCATCACCCTCCGTGGTCCTAAGAACGTCTCCCAATGGAAAACTGAAGTCACGTGAGCTAGTGTTGAAAAAATATTAGAAATTTGAACCTCTGGTGCATAAGGTGGCAAGGTTCTCAAGGTCACGCAAAAAACCATAGATATTTTCAAAAGCACACACCGAGGGAGTTGACTCCCCGGCAAGTTTGAGAACAAGCTGAGAGGATTTGATAACTACTCATTGCAACCGATGAGGTGCTATAATCATGATACCTTTGAGAGATATCTCCCTATAAGATTCATCTCCATAAACACTATCATCTTCATCTTCCTTGTTGTCTTCCTCATCCTCTGCTTCATTTATCCCATCATCTCCATCTACATCTACATTTATACTCTCTTCTCCATTTCTTTCTTACTTTCTAAGATTTGCTTCATTTTATCGACCTTCTTCATCCTTGTGATCATTTTCATGGAGCCATAAGCCAGGGAAGAATGACTTACAGTGGCTTGGGATGCTCTTATTTGTACTAGATTAGGGATGATGCTCCTTCCATTGCATAGAAGATAGAACAAGGGCACATGAGCATTTTTAAGAAGATAAGACTTGCATAGATTTGAATCAATCCCTTTCATGAATGCCAAAGTGTAGGCAAGATCATCAGTTGGGTTTCATTCATGGAGATCTATTAAGGACATGTTAAGGATGTTAAATGCTTAGGTGAAGAGTGACCAAATATGGCAGGGGTATTGATGAAGAAACTTATGACCCAACAACTAGAAGCGATTGAAGCCTTCCGGACAACGAACCAAGAAATATTCACTCTTGGAATAGCTTCTTTTGTTGTGGAGCCCCCATAACAACCATGTAATGATTAAAGGATTTTACGGTTAGTAAGGAGGCCTTTTCTTTTCTCATTTTTGAAGCTTATGTTGACTCTTCGAAGAAGGGCCGACGAGCCAGATGCATTATGAATATGATATAGAGTGAACTCAACAAGGCATAGATGTTTGGACGCAATTGGATAAGAGCCATCCCGAGATCTTGAAGAAATAATTTTAGAAATTCAATAAAGAGAGCCATGCCTCTAGATAGGCGCATATATCCATTGCATGTAATGTAACCTATTGGTAGAAGATGATCCCTTTGATGTGGTATAGGTAGAAGGACCTCATCCTCGGGAATCTTATGCTTGATGCAGATAATTTTAGTTCCTCGGGAGTACGTTTAGAAGGTGTCAGTTTAGAAGGTGTTTGATCTAGTGGATTTTCCAAGATCATAATAATATGTCGATCTTCCCTTATAGGAGTAGGACAAAGAGGCTGAACGGTTAGGACAACTTGGAGTTGAAGCTTGTGTGCAATAAAACATCTTATTCCTGATAGAGTTGACATAGAAGCCTGGGCAGTTGATGAGCCCACTTCCAAAGGAGTAGAAGGGCTGGTGCTGGTTCAAAGGTGGGGATATTATATGGTGCCGATCATTTTGAATTGAAAAACTTGATGACGAATGTAGTCAGACATGTTTTATTTTAATTCTATACTTTGATTAAAACCCATGTAGCTGATATACAGATTCTAATAGATGCTGACAAGTGTTGACCGATTGAATTCTTCACGTTAACCAGGGGAAGTGCAAAGTGCCAATCTATGCGGTGTGAGTCCTATGTCTAAAGCACGATGTATGTAAAGGTCTAAATTTCCATACCCTTTGAGTCGACGATAAACTACACATGTCCAACCCAAAACGAAAAGATCGATCTTTGAAGGTAAGAAAGAAAAATAGACAGAAAATAATCTCACTGGAATGGAATAACATATATTATTGAACAATAATCCTTACAGTGAAAGATTTTAAAATACATATATCAGAATCTAATCTAGATTCATCCTGGACAATTATAAACACTTGTCCTTACAACTGCTAAAAAAATATTAAACAAATGCAGCAGAAATAGAGTATGTTCATACTTTGATGAAGATCTCTAGCTCTCTTTTGGAAACGCCTAGCGTCTTCAGCTAATTCTGAAACTACTCGAATGTAACCCAAATATAAAAATACCCAAATCAGTCTTGCAAACCAGCGGAAGAAACACGAATTTTAAATGATAGTGTCATAGATCAGAGATTGGTGATAAAAAAAACTTTGAAAAGAAAGAGTATATCATAAGACCGCGCAGCAGTAAACACGGACAAGTTCTTACCTTTTGATAACTAAAATATTTTTAACAAATCATTTGATATTATTTTAAAGACATTCTTTGAAAATACTTTGCAAGTAAACTTATTTATCTTTTCTGGAATTGTTACATTGATTAAATTTCGGCATACCAGCTACAAAGTAGCTTCTACCATAAAAATCGCAAAAGTACTTATTGGAGAATGGATTTCTATACAAATGACCAAGTGAAGGGGCTACCTTCCAGCAGTACATCTCTAGAGGAATGTACCGAGGCCCAACTGATAGTCCTCTACCAATACAAGGCCGGCCTACCTCTAACTAAATAATACCAAATATGTTATCACCCTAGTCATTACCGACCTGTTCAAGATGTCTCTTAGCATACCTCAACAATAATTAATACCTAAACATTATAACGGGTAGAAATATATATAGAAGGCGATGATCATACCCTAATGGTTGTGCACGACATAGCCTTGCTGCATCTACCATGTTTTAGTCATTTCCGGGTGTGAGGTCTGAGGTAACGATTATCATTAACATAGCATATCATCTTTCTTCTTTGAATGCCATATTGCTATTCTATAATCACATAATTTATTTCTACAAATGCATAACTCTTGGGCTCGTACGTCTTAGGAAAATGTGTTAAGCTAAGAGAAGTTGTCTTCTCCGCCACCAGATGATATTTGTATAAAGATCAATCAATGTGATTTTAAAATGCAGCGTCATACATTTGTCCAAGAACATGAAAAACCAAATGCACTCCTCATACCACATCCTATTTGGAAATCACCCCTAGGAGCAGTAGCGAGCAATCCTTGCAAATTGAAGATTTTCATAACGGAGCACCACTGCCATGGTAAATTTCCTTAAGGTTCTAGTGGCAAGTAGCCCTATATCATGAAGATCTTCGTATTCAATTATCTTTTTCTTCAACATGTTTTACTTCGAAAGCGTAAATTGGTTCGAAGTGGTTTTCGGATAGGAATTACCTAGATTTGATCCCATTCTCTTCAAAATCCAATCATCAATAAAAAAAATTATATGGATATATAGGTTTTGTTATGCTCTTTTCGTTTTAACCCTTTTACAGATTAATCAAAATCCTTTTAACCTTGGAAACCTTCAAATCATTTAATTTCTAATCAAGTAAAAATTCCATCTTTTGAAAACAAGTCTTAACTGGGTCAAAAACAATGTAATTTAAGACTTCATTTACTGTAAACCTAAATCATTTAATATTAAGTAGAGAAAGGACATTATTTAAGTCATCTTATTTCCAAAATGTTTATTTAAATTTTTAACAAAGATTTCTTATTTTTCAAATCATATCATTTTCAATAAGTTGAAACCATGTTACCTAACTTCGTAAATTCAGATTAGTTAGATCCAAGTTCTATGTATTCATAGAAACTATATCAATTTATACTCAATACAAATTTTCGTATTCAACAAGTACTATAATAGAATAACGGTAAAATCACATTTTAAATTTACGCGGATGGTAAAATTTTCCCCTTTATAATTATTTATAGAGTTTGGCCAGAACATTCCTTATATTATAAAAAACCTTTTTCAACCATTTTTAATTTGGAAAAACTTAAATATGATCGTTTCATTTAGAGCATCTAGGCTTTCCCTTCGATCTGTTCCACCACTCACCTAGAAAGAGAAAACAGAGACCAGGTAAGTTCAGGGCACTAGTTGCTCCATCCCTAATCTTAGTTACAAATCTTATTTTATCTTTGCAGATCTCACAGGCAAGACAAATGTACTAGTCATTTCTGCATGCTCGGTTTGTTATTATATTCAATGAAATGATTTTAATTATATAGTTTAAGTGTTATAAACAATTTCACTTAACCATTTATTTAACTTTTAATACAACTTTCAAATCATCTTTAAAATACTAATTATATATTTATAAGCATTTATAAATGATTTAGGAAAGAACCGCTAAGTTTAGATATGCATTTTTAAAGTTATTAAAACCGCTACAGAAAAGTGCTGCGAAAAGTGCTTTTATAGGCTTATTAGATTAAAACAAATTTTTCTATCATTTGAAAATCCATATTTCTAACTCAAATATTTTCTAAAATATTTAACATATTTTTCAAATTTATTTCATATTTTAAAACATTTAAAAATATTCACTTTAAGAATTTTATACTTTGGTCATTTAACTGCAAAAAACGCGATTTTCTTGAAAATTTGATTAAGACGTAACTTAAAATCTACAAGATGAAATCTTCGTTTTTCTTTTCCATTTGAAAAATATGCTTATAAGGATTTGAAAAAAAATTCCAAAGATTTTCGACTTAATTTGCACCTTACACATTGATTTAAAATTACAGGTCGAAAATTACGAACTATCACTACACGACAGGTTCGATTTTGACCATTTTGGCGAATTATTCTAGAACTTATCCAAAACACTTCAAATTTGTTTAAAAAAATATATTAGGACTATTTTAAATCATTTAAAATAATGTTCCATCATTAAATAATATTTTTATCTCTTTATCACATATTTGAATATATATTATTATAATATTCACTTTAAACCTTTTCAAAATCATTAAGTTATTTACTTTTCCAAATTTACAACTTAAGAATATTTTTAAAGTTATTAACTTTAAAATCCAAAAGTTTACTTCCATTTTTCAAAATACTTTCAACTTTTAACTTTAACCTTTTGTTTTCAAATCGATTTCTTGCTTTTTCGAAACAAATTCTTTTTTTTGTAGTTGATTCGAAAAGAGACTTCACCAAGCCAAGTATATCGCATATAATCTTAAAAGAATGTGGTCTTAAATCAACTATTAAATATCATGACTAATAGCGTAGTCAAAACTAACTGTATTTAGAGTGTTGTTAAAATCAACATTAACAGATCATCCATTCATCCAATGTTCATCCATATAACCAAATCTATTCTAACATCCATAATCTCAACCAATAGAGTCAAATCAACATATTCTCATTGGATATAAGTATGGGTATCATAACAATAATCAAAATAGAATTTCAAAAATAAAAGAGCTTCCTCGCCTTTATTTTTCACTACGAACTAAAGTATATTTCATTTGCTCTATCACTGTGCAACGTCACGTACAAATGGAGATGTTTCTTGCTTAAAGAGGTGGAGTGCTTGGACTAGAGGGTTTGGCCTTAGATTCTTGGGTTTGTGGGGGTGTATGGCTTAGGTGGAGTGGGTACATGGGTTTGGTACCTGGGTGGAGGTGGGACGTTGGTTTTGGAGGTGGGTATGACTCGGGTGGTGGTGTTCTGGTGCTCGGTCGAAGGTAGCGAGGGAGGGAGGGGGCATGAATGTGGTATGTGAGTGCGTGTGTGGTGTTTGTGGGCTGGAGTGGAGAATGTAGGTGATTTTGGAGTGGGGTTTAGTTTTTTTCAAAGAAGAGAAGAGTGTGACTTTAAGGGAAGTGAATGGCCATGATGATGATGATGGAAAGAAGAGGAAGAAAGTGAGAAATAAGCAAAGAATGAGACGTAAAAAAAATGAAGAAATGTGGTGATATTTATGCATGAAGTTCTATCTCTAAAATGATAGTCATATCATCTATTTATTTTTTTAGGTACACTTAAGACATTTTTATAAACATGATTTAACCCTTAGGTACAAAGCATTAAATATGGAAGAGATGTATGGATTTAAGTTTTTTACTAAATGTAATGATTATGCATTTTTCATTAAACTAAAAAATTCATAAAAGCAAAATACTTCTTTTCCATGCATGATTTTGACAACTAAGTGCTAAATTATTTATGGAGAAAAGATATTTAAGTACCTTTTGAAATGATTATGTTTATTTACAGTTCTTTATAAAATCCTTTTTTTATCTTAACAAAAGTAAACTCCATTTATCTTTTAGTGATAAAATGTTAATTTTTTTTTTAAAATGTGTTAATATGTAAGTATACATGTTTAAAAGAAACCATGTTGCAAAACGTTGAAACAACTTATATTGAACCAATGTTGATTTTCGACGAAATGTTTGACGGTCACCTTTTGACCTTTTTGTTAAACTATTTATTTATGTAAACAAAACTTGAAAATAATTTGCATATCATCTTTAAATAATTAAAACAAGTTCATTTTAGTTATAAAATCATATTTAATAATATTAAAATTCAATTAAAAAAATACGACATCGATATGCAAAAATGTGACGAAGTTTGCTAATCATCATAAGCAAGTCTATATATTTATAAAACCATTATAAATCAAATTACTATCACTATATAAAAATTTTAAAAAATAATTTATCACTAGAAACAAAATTAGAATGTATATCTGATTTTATTGAAAATTTAGTTTTGTCACTTCTCGACGAAAATCCAAACTTCTTGATTTTGTAATCAAATTCTAAAAATAAATTTATCATTCTTACTTATTTTATCATTCTTACTTATTTTATCATTCTTACTTATTTTATCATTCTTATTTATTACATAAAAAATTATTATTTAATTTGAAAATCCTATTTTGAATATTTAAATTAAATATCTCATTTTCAGAGTAATGAAATTACGGAGTGTTACAGTATACATGTACACACTTTGTAGATAGCTTAATCATGTTGACAAACGAGCTCCATCATGATATGGAATTAAATGCCATATTTTACCTATTATCATAGAATATACTATAGCAAAATCAATGTTTGAAGCAACACGTAACTTAATTTGTATGAAATAGGATTGTGACATTTGGCTTAAAATGTCGGCATGAGTTTTAGACAGATGCCAAAATGCATTTGATGTGATCATTTCTTGAAACTATCTCATCCAGATTGAGTTGTCAATTCACATTCGGTCAAAATTCAAAAAACGTACATTGCTCCTCCTTGGTATGTGAAATCTGGTCACATATAAAGAATTCAAGCTCGATCTAGAGAAAATTCTTAGTAGTGATTGCGGGGACTCGAAGTAGACACCAAGCAGACTAAAAAGGAAAATAAACTCATGGTCAAGTCCAAGGAAGCTTGCAGCCAACTTCGAGTACTTTGAGGTCATGAGTTTGATTTCAAATCAGCCATAGCAACAAAGAGGGGCATAAAATTGAAGTCGGATATGAATCAATAATTGTGGCACAATGACGGTGATGATGGGATGACGACAAGAAGCGAAGGAACAAGCGGTGCCGAAACAATGGTCAAAGATGCACCTAGCTTAATTTCAAGGTCTAGTGTGATTGGCTTGGTTTGATCGATTACAAATTAATAACTTGTTGTCAATGGTAGTGCCAAGATAGGCGCGGCAGTACTGAAATCAAATGGAGGTGATAATGACAAAAGCAAGGAAATGACAACGATGGCTAAAATCATAGTAGCAAAATGTAAGATGCTAAAATATGGGAATAGGATGATAAAAATTCACTAATTATTATGTACTTATGTAACGTTAAGGAATCAGGTTTGTATCGACGTGTTTTCCCCTTTATATGTAAAAAGAGATAAAAGAAAAAGAAAATAAAGGAGAAGAGAAGGAAGTATACATGATCGGGACACGATGTAACTTCCAAAAAGTTGAAGGATGCAATTTTGCTGTAGAAAAAGAATGGTATGACAATTATTTCAAGCGATGAACGAGCTTGGAACAAACATTGATGCTTTAAAATGAGAACTAATCAATTGGTGAATCTTGTGCAGCTGATATTTGATCGCTTGTCTTGATCTAAAGCATGCTTTTCTCACAAAAGCTTATTTTGGGAGGCAAGTGTTATTCAACATTCTAGGTTGCTTCGTGATGGATTTTGGCTTCAAGATAATGAAGAAATGGATCGAGAATCTAAGAGGATGTCTATAATGATGAGATGAGGGAGCATAAGAGATTAGGGGAAAAATGGTGTACGTCAATCATGTCGGTACTGACATGATCGATCATGTTGGCACCGATCTGATCAAACAAGTTAGCACCGACATATTTTGATGAGGGACCACTTCTAAGAAGTAGGTAAACTACTCTCATACTTTATGGAAAAGACATGTCTTGCATAGGATAAATCATGTCGGTATGGACATCATTTGTTGGAGCAATTTTGGCATCGAAGTCTAGAAATTTGGCTTGAACAAGTATGTGAAAAAGTGAAGTAGCAACATATAAAGTCATGTCGCCACTAACATGATTTAGTCAGTACCGACATGATTTGCATCATGAGTTTTACTTGTTCTTCCTTCTTAATAGCATGGATCTGATCTCTTATCCAGTTTTTCATGGGGTGGTGACTATAGTGGTTTAATTTACTTATAAATATCCATGTTAGAGCAACGAAAGAGAGGATCTTGAACCATATTCTCTTCTTTACTCTATTTTTCCATGAAGTTCTATCAATCCCTAGTTTACTTTGTTTTCTAGATCTAAAACCTTGTAATCCATTTGTATTTATGTAAAATCTTCTGAATAAAGTGGACATAGATAGTGATTTGAGCCCGAACCACTATAAAATTTCATATGTTTAAAGATTTTGACTTTCGATTTTACTTTAGTTATTCTCGTTTGTGATTGATTGAGGGCATTGTGTCATTTTTTTGTGCATCAATAATAATAACCAACATTTAGTCAATTAAAGGGATGGGAATGATAATAAAACTTATTAATTAAGTACGTAAACAAATAAATTTTTATTACAATAAAAATTTATATAATATTGCATGCAATCGAGTGATATGTTAAAAATTTATCGTTTGAAATTTAATGTAGAAAATTGTATTATAGTGAAGGGGGAATGAAATATTGAATTAAAAAGTGTTGTTTATGTACAAATGGTAGGGTTTACTGTAGATAAATTAAACTTATTCAGAGTCAGAAACTTCGAGAAGCAATTATTTCCAAATGGTTTTCTCCTTTAAACAACTTTAACTGCTCAAAACACTAATCTTTTCCAATTTAGACCTTTATTCAGCCCTTCTTTCATAGACCAAACACTGCCCAATTGAAAAGTGCAGTATTACTGAGTAAAGCTCAAGGATGTGATCTCCACTAACATATAAAGAAAATGGTATGATTACAATTACATATCAAATTTGTATTTATTTTTGAGATGCTTTTAATCTTTTTTATGACACAATTTTGTCTTCATAAGAAAAATGTCTTATTGGTAAATTCATATATATGTACGTGTTTGATTTCGATGAAATATTATTTCCATATTAAAGAAGATTTGGAAGATATTTGAGCCAAGTTAGAATTGTGACTCAAATTTATTTTCTCTTCTAGTGCATTAAAGAAGGCAAGAAACTATCTAAATGAGAAGGATTTATTTTGAGAGATTGAAATAATCAAACAATTCTCTAATCAGTTGATCAAAGAATGAATAATATCAATGCATGCAAATTAACAAAACTAAAAATATTAAATGGAAAATCATTTCCCATATGATTAAGAGAATTGATAAGGCATTGATTTATTACCATAAATCAATTACATCAACCCTAAGTAATAATCTCTATATAAAGATATCTATCCTTTAGAGATTAGAATAATCATCTCAAGTTGTCTTTGTTCATATTTCTCTCCATAACCTTCAACATCTATCTTGTAATTTTCTTCCCATAAAATAATAAAATCTCATCTCCTTAAGTGGATGTACATTGTCTCAAGATAGTGAAACCACTATAAAGTTTGTATGTGACTTTCTTTTATGTTTGTGCGTCTTTGATATGTGATTACTTATTTTGGGAATTTAGTTTTCTATTTGTCCAACCCCACCTGTAACATCTCCCACTTCGAGACTCAAAAATGACGTCGATGATGCTAAAGTCATCAATGAAATCATTTTTCAGTGACAAAGTGAGTTCAGTATGACAGTGTAATTTTGCAAAACATAATTACAAAGAGCAGCTAAATATTTTTGCATTATATCAAAATGTTTTAAATGATCTATTACATTATTAAACCCAAAGCATTGTCCATGCAGGGGTAAATATATAATAAGAAAATCAGAATAGTATTTATCCGACATACGAAGATGAAAACATCATGTCTAACTAGTTATTATTCCTGGTTTACACAACGAAATTACAAAATATTTTTATTTAAATAGCAAGCCACCTACTCTGTCTTTGGAATCTTTATTCGTCTTTTCAAAAAAGGTACCTATCTAATCCATAAACTCAGCCAGCTCGAATAAGTATTTGTGAGTTTATGAAAATAATAAAAACGTGGGTCAGACAGTAAGTCTGGTATGAGTAAAATCTTTACCATAGTCATCCATAATAAGACCACGCCGCTAATGCAGAATATGTTTTCCCCTCACTTCATCATCGCAACATAATAAATATCAATATATATAACAACATCAATATATATATATATATATATATATATATATATATATATATATATAACGAAAAGAAACTATGTGCATATATTTAGTCAATAAGAGTACCTTGCACTTGTCATCCAATTACGAACCATGTCACACACACACACACACACACACACAGATATATATATATCAATTCAAGTCAAGTATAACCTATACTTATCATCCAAATATGAATCAAGTCATAGAATCATTCGTTATTTTTAATCCATCACCTAGTATATTATTTTAGGCTTTCTTCATTAAGTTATCATTAACTTATTTTAGTGATCAACTCCTTAGGCCTTTCCCTCACTAATCTAATACTTTGTTTGAACAACGTCACCAAATGAAAACGTCGACTCGTTTTTCCATCGGAGCCACCTAAACAACAGTCACCCTAACTCTTCTAAGAAGCTGAATGTAAGCACCGTGAATACATCCTCGTAAGCTTCCTTGCTAAGCGTCAATAACCCTCTTAGTCCTTGAACCACTATTGTTCACATTGTTGAATTAATTTATAACACTTCCCTGATGTTTGGCACTCTATCAGTGATTTTTAATTATAATATTACCCCAATGTTTTGGCACCCTACCTACCTTAAATCCACTATAGAGTTTAAAATGTTCTTAGGTGAAACCCTATTGGGGCACCCAGCCATATGCTATTAGATTTTAGACCGGTAGTCACGGCACCCTGCCATCTAATAACTTTATGAGTCGGTATACATTTATGATCATGGTTCAATTATTTTCTTTCATTTATTAATTATGTACCCTGCACATTCTTTAGATAATACATTTTTATCCATTATTTATATGATACCCTGTCATTTATTAGTTTCTCTAAGCTTTCTTCATTTAAAAAATAAGTTAATACAGTTTTAACTTTAAATATTTCCTTTTATTTTATTCCTATGAAATAGTTCAATAATAGTTGGAAACTTTCTTATAAATTGCCCTAAGTATATGTTATTTTACTTAGAAAATATAGCTTCCCAAGCTAGTACAAGTTGCATTTTACTTGTTATATATTGGCAATCTCATAGCCGTCGCATTCAATTAAAAATGCTACTAATGGTCGCTTGCGAATCCCAAGCTAACAAGTACTACTTCCATGTTTTAATCCAAGCCATTGCATGTCATCTTTCTGAAGTTATCGTATGTAATTTTCTTTCATTATTTTCTATCCCACTATTATAATTCTCTTGGAGCCATCGTGATATATTTTTCTCCATGCATTTATATCTCGTTTAATTATGCATGATATATCAATATATGTGGAGCCTTCGTGTCCCCTTGTATTTGCTGCCTTCCATGCTCAATGCATTTGTTGTCCCATTTTCAATCTTTATTTAATAAACTTCCCATGATTAATCATCACTATTAGTTCATGTATAGACTGCTTAAGCTTTCTAGTGTATCAACCGACTTTCATATAACAAAGATTTGCATTCAGGGTTGTCGAGAAAAATTTATTTAGCCATCATCGGTTATAATGAGATGTTATCAGGCTTAATTCTTGCGGTATAACTCTTATCGATAAAAATATATTTTGTATAATTAAATTTTAATCACTAACATGGTTACCCACAGTTGTCATGAACTTTCACGAGCTATCAATGTGTTCCATTTTTGAACATGCTAAGTCATCACGTTATGTATAGGCCTTGTTAGCCTTTGCATGCGATAGTAAGCCTTCACATTTAATTTATTCATGCTGTCATGATCTTTCGTGAGTGAAATACATTCACGTAGGCCTTCGTAAGGAACATACATGTGTGTGCGTGTGTATTTGTGTGTGTTTCGTGAGCTATTCATGGCCATATGCATGCATTTGTTGTTTAACTATTTTAGCTTTTAGGTCCTTTTGAACTGTACAGATTTTATTACCATGAAATCCTCGCAGGTTATCAAAGCTATCATGAATTAGTGGGTTTCGTTCGTTGTTTTTTTAGCTTTATGAGTTAAAATGCTAGGTCCCTGTGTGGTGTCCACTTTCCTATTCTAACTTTTGTGCATAATTTTTCTTGGCTCAATGCAAAGTTTACCTTGTGGGTTAAATTTTACTTAGTCAACAATGGTTCAGTGGCAATATTGTAATTAGATTAAAAATTTATTTACTACTCACTTAAGCAAAACCTTTTTACCATATCCCATTTGGTATCAACTTCTTATTGATTAATTTTCTAATCTTTTCGGTTTCATTTTATAAAATGTTAAACATCCAAATTAACTAATTAATTTCCGCTTGAGTAAATAATTCTTTCCTTCGCCAAATAATTCATAAAAAATAGAAAATTAATGAGAAAAATCTCAAACATTCACTAAAATATCTTTTATCATATCTACCTCGTATAAAAAGCTTAGGTTGAAATAATTAATTTTATTAATTTAATAATTAATTAACCCAAAACTGACCATTTTTCTCACTATAGAAAATTCATATTAATTTCAAAAGTTATGAAATCAAAAAACCATCTCTATTTCATCATTAAGTATATCATATCAAAATTTTATGGAATTTGGATGTGATTAGGCCAAGTTCTACCCTAAAACATGAATTAATTCACCTTAATTAAATTTTAAACCATTGAAATGATATTCAAATGTCCAAACATGCTTAACATCATCAAAACATTCATATGAAAGTCAAATCCGAACCTAATATGTTAAGATTAGTTTTTATAGAATGATTTTGCTAACCTTGATTTAATCTCTTCTCTTCTTTAATTTGAAAGCTTGATCTCTTCTAGTTAGAAATCATCTTCTTCTTTGGAAAATGTTTGCCATACAAAGAGTAGCGAATGGAAATGAAATGAAGATAGAATGAGGGGTTGCGGCTAGGAATATGGTTTAGTGGTTTTAATCCCTAACTTATTACCCTTGACCAAATCCTTCTCATTAAAATTAAAATTGTTTTCTTTTATTAATCAAGATCGAGAAAAAATTGCTTTTATTGGCTTTGGTCCATCCAATTAAATTTTTAAAGTGACCCTCATTTAAGTAATTAAATTTCTCTTAGGCAATTCTTGCTATTAAATCACTTTAATAATTTGATTAATAATGTCTTCATATTATTAATTCAATTCAGTTTAATTTAATTTAATTTAAATTAGTTTCCAATATTCTAGAACCTTCAAAATATGGGGTGTTACAGTCTTCCCTCCTTATAAAAATTTCGTCTTTGAAATTTTGGTAAGGAAAATAAAATTTACATTGACACCCTAAAAACGTGAAGTCGTCATCATATAAGTACATACAAGTACAAAACATTACACTTGTACCCTACAAATGTAAACCATAAATTATCAAGCATAAATGCATTAGTGCAATTACTAACACGCAACCATATCACACATGAATATACTAGTACCCTACTAGTCCATACAATAGACAAACTAAGCACATTGCTATATACATGAATGTCTAAAACAACTTAGGATTGATATTCCTAATCTTATCCTCTACCTCCCAAGGTACAATCATCCTTATTATCACTCCATTAGACGCGAAGAAGTCTGATAACTTTGTTTCTCAGTTACTTCATTTCACGGCCTGTTATTCCTTTCAGTATCACATATGTCAAACCGGCTCTAAAGATAAATCCTCTATCGATTCAGTTCCACTACCGAACTTGTGTCATGCACACATTTCTTCAAATGTGATATGTAAAAAAAATTATGCACACCTGTCAAACTTCTTAGCAACTTGACTCTATACACAAGTTTACCGATCCTCTCAGTTGTTAGCAATGGTCCAACATATCTAAGTGCCAACTTCTTTACTTTCCTAAAGCGCATAACTTCTCCCAATGGATAAACCTTCACAAATACGTGATCTGCCACTGCGAGCTCAAGCTCTTTTCTTCGCTTATCGACATAACTCTTCTACCTCAATTGCACCGCCTTCATCCTTGCGTGATAAACTCTACCTTCTCAATAGCATCTATTACCAAATTGGGTCCTAGCAGAATCTATCTCCCATGTCCAACCAATAAGCTAACGACTTACACGGTCTACCATACAATGCCCAAAAGGGTACCATCTCGATATTTGTTTGGTAATTATTATTATAAGAAAACTCTACCAAATGCAAATTCAGTTAACTGACTATATGGGTTTAGTCGACTGACCGCTGAAGCAAATTCAAAAATATTTTGGATTCTTTTAGCAAATATTTTAAAATTTTCAAAAGTGTCACTTTTATTTTTCAAAAATATTGTCCAAGTAAATCTTGAAAAATTATCTACTATTATAAAAACATATCTATTATGGTTTACTGAACTTGAGTTAATCCAAAAGGATCCAAATGTAATAACTCAAGTGGTTGTAATGTAGAAATTATTTTCTTCATTTAAAAGAAGATTTTGTTAATTTTCCTAATTGACAAGCATCCCAAATACTATTTACTTTAAAATTCATTTTTGGTAGAACTTTAACTAAATTATTCTTATATAATTTGGTTATTTCTTTAATATTTATATGGAAAAATCTTTTATGCCATAACCAAGGATCATTCTCTTTGGCTACTAGATACATATTTGTATTATGATTAACTTTCATATTTAATATGTAAATATTTCTTTCTCCATTTCCTTCAAAGTTAAGATTATTATTTTGATCAAATATGTTGCATTTATTTTCTGAAAAAGTTATATTAAAACCTTTATCACATAGCTAACTTATACTAAGCAAATCATGTTATAAATTCTTAACTAATAAAACATTTGTAATAAAAGGTAAGTCAGATGTAGCATCATTGCTCACATCGCCTTTGCCAATGATATAGCTTCTGAATTATATCCAAATGTGACAGATCCTCCATCTGAGTAGATAATGTTAGTTAGCATATCTTTGTTTCCTGTCATATGTTTTGAGCAACCATGGTCAAGTATCTACTTTCCTCTTTTCTTAATTGGTACCTGCAAAAAATATAGGAATGACATTGGTACCCACTTTTTATTAGGGTCCTAAGAGTTAGATCTTAGGAAGCCAAACTCAAGTGGATTTAGAATTGCCTTTATAGTAAAATCTTTATTTTTTATGGATTGAATTTATAAATATACTTTTTTCTGATTAAATTACCATTATTATTTTTTACCCAAATGTTTATAGTATTTGTGTTGCTAATGTCTTTCTTTTGAGTGAAAGTCTTTGGTTTTGGTTTTACAAAATTCTTATGTAAACTGAAATTTTTATATAATGAGTTATTCTTTTTTAAACTAGTATTTGAAGAATTTATGTATCCTAGCCCTTTTTTATTAGAATTAGTTTGAGAACTATAGATAATTTTAGAAAAAAATTCTTTTCCTTTATTAAAATTAGATAATTTTTAGTGATATTCTCTAACTCTGTTTTGAGACTTGTATTTTTCATTCAAGAATTTTGACATTTAATTTTAAATTATGATTTTCTAAAACTAATGTCATATTCTTTTCTTTTTGCACTTTTATTTTATTTGACAAAATATTGAGTTTGAGAAGAAACGTTAAAACAAGAATCTTGTGTTTTTAACAAGTTCTTCCTCCAAGATTTTCTTTCCATCTCTTAGCATATCAACTTCTATTTCATTTCTATTTAATTTTTCTAGAGCATCTTTATACTTTCTCCTAACTTCTTTAGTTTATCCAATAGCTCTGAGTTTATTTCTATTCCATCAAAAGTAAGATCACTTACATCGTTACTTGAAGCCATAAATCTGACATTGGCTTGTTCAGAATCATTTTCAGCGTCACTATCTAATGATGAAAATGATTCTGAATCATCCCATGTCACAGAGAATGCTTGCTTCTTTTTGTACGTGTCCTTCTTATTCTTGTATCTGTCTTACTTTCCACCAAGACAGTCTTTCTTCATGTGATCCTTCTAATGATATTCATAACACTCAAGATAAGAAACTGGCGGTTTATTAGAACGGTCTCTCTTGTTGTTTCCGAATTTCTTGTTCTTTCTAAATTTTAAAAACTTTTTGAAGCTCTTTGCTATTAGTGCCATGTCATTGTCATCTAAATCTGAATCTTCTTGTTCGACTTAGAAAGCAATATCCTTCTTATCTTAGGCTTGATCTCACTTTTACTGCAAATTAAGTTCATACGACATGAGATTTCCTATTAACTCTTTAGGTTTGATGGTAGGAATGCCATTAGCTTCTTCAATAGCTAAGAATTTTCATTTCCATTCATCCGTTAAAGAGTTTAGAATTTTTGAGACAATATCAAAATCTGATTATTTTTCTCCTAGTGCTAATAGTGAATGATACATGTCTTGGACTCTAAAATACATGTCATTTATAGTTTATCTGGTCTGATTCTGAAATTTTGAAGCCAATATTTTAGCATAGAAATCTTGCTTTGCTTAAATTTGTTAGTTCCTTCATGTGTCACTTTAAGAATTCTCCAAATTTCATAAGCAGTTGTACACATACTACTCCATTAAATTCATTTTTATCTAAGGCACAGAATAGCATATTTATGGCTTTTGCATTTGATGTAGCATCTAACTTTTGTGTAGTTGACCACTCTGCATATGATGAACAGGTATAATATATTCATTTTGAATGATATTCCAAATATCATATCCATTTGCTTGCATAAAGATTCTCATTCGAGTTGACCAATAATTTAAAGTCAAACTGTTAAATAGCGGTGGTTGTGCAGTGGATTGGCCTTCAACAAAATTTACGTTAGTGTTATTTTCCATATTAACTGAATATCAAATAACTGTGTTATGGTTATATGATGGCCTTGCTCTAATGCCAAATGAAAGTGCTATTAAGGATCGTAATATGGAATATTATCTAAGTTATCTACTAATGTGGAATATAATATAAAAAGTAAATAGTAAAGTAAATGACATCATGGATTTCTATACTGGTTCAAACTTCCCGTTCTATGTCTAGTCCCAGACTCCCTTTGGAATTTAACTATCAACTCCCCCTTAACCTGGAGGAATAGGTATTACACCACCTGAACAATCGAACAAGACTTTTACCGCTAGATAACTGAATAGGACTTCTACCGCCCGAGCAACCGAACAGGTCTTCAACAATAAAGAGAATTTTCTTGACTGATTGTGCTCTTTTAATAGGATGGATATGTATTTTAGAGTACACCCTTCCTATAGTCTTCTCCTTTGTGGTATGTAGTGTAGATTATGAAAATTGGAAGTTAGTTTAATCACAAATGAATTTGTGCTTGAATGTGCAAATGATTAGAATGAGAATTTGAGCGCAAATGGTAGAATGATTAGATAAAAATATAAGAGAATAGAATCATAAAGTAGGTGATTAAAACTAATGAATCGAAGGATGTATATAGTGTTTAAGCATTGCAACTCATCGTGAAAAGTTGCGATCAAAAGATACGGAAACAACTCTTGAATCAAGGGTCTTTTCTGCTCGTTGAATGGAAGTGACCGTTCAGAAAATAGTCCTTATGCAATTTCAGTCGACTGAACAAAAGATTTTAGTCTACTGAAAATTTTAAAAAATTCGAATTAAAAAGAGATGTATGTAAGAAACTTACAATTCAGTCGACTAAATAAGGCAGTTCGGTCGATTGAACATTCGAATGCACTGAGCATGTGCATAGATATTCAGTCGACTGAACTGCCTGTTTTAGTTGGCTGAATACCCTTATTTCTGCCAGTTTGAGGTTTTTGAAAAGATTTTATGTGTGAATTTTATGTAGTGCAATACTTGGTATATGTAGCATGATTTGAAAATAATTTTAAGTACTTATGTGTATGTATATACCACCTTGGAGAGATTTCAACAAAAATCAACTTCTAGACTAGACTATATACAAACTATAAATAATATTGAATCTTCTATCTGAATTCTTGGTCTGCAATGTATCGTCGAGTACAGTAGCATCTTCTCCTGCAAATATGGTTAGTTCACATAATATTTACTTATATAGTTGTCATGATCAAAACATCAATATACAAGGTTCTAATATAATGTACTGTAAGTTTTACGAAAACAATTTTCGTACTATGATGCAATAAGTGCTATATGGCATGCTCCCACTATTTCCATAATTACTATAATAGTGTACTAAATTAGGAGGTCCATCATTCACTTAGTACAATTTGTTTATTTCATAAACTGCAAACATTTACAGTGGAGAGTTTGTTGATCAAATATCTTGAGCTCAAAGAAATAAATCTCATAGAAAACAATTTTCTATATGAAATACTTTTCAGAATAGAAATCATATTTCTTATTCCAATATTAAATATCAATTATTATTATAATTTTCGTTTCCAATGTTTCTCTATGAAGCAAAAGTGACTATTCATCATCTTCATCCCAACTGTAACTTAAATTACATCTATTCTTACACATTCGTTTTCCTTTTCAATGGTCAAGCTATTCAAAAGAAAATCTAATGACGATATCATAACAAACTCTTTACAAAAGCACATTTGATTATCCTTAATATTTAAGGACATCAAATATGTTGCACTTTACGCAAACCAATCAAAATGACGTTTCAATGATCGAGTTCTTAGATCAATCTTGTAGTTTATGGTCTTGTGTTGCATTAACACAATATGATCCCTTTTGTAATTAATGAAGTTGAATGCATGATCTCAAAAATACTATTCACTGGCTTATTTTCAATGAACTGTATTCACTAAAGTATCGTACATTACGAGATGTGACCGTTCACCATATAACATTTATAAATGATAGTATATGGATCAAGTATCCATAGTCTTATATTGCTTTTAAAGCTCGAAACTCATAGAGTGCAATTCACTATCTTAACCAAATAAGCATGTAAGTGACCAATTTATGAATTTGTTAAGTAGTTATAAAAATTAGGCACTTGCATGGGTATAGAAAACATTAATATCCAATAAGCATTTAATAGTTGGCATTATATTTCCATTTTTAAACTTTCAATTCAGTTCATTTGTATATGTTAATTGATAAACATTTTATTAGTCATATTAAATACACAAATTGATCATTGTAGATATAACATTATTTAGCATATGTTCTTACAATATTAGAAAGATTAAATGTTACCATTTCATTTTTCTAATAAGGCTCCCACTAGTCTTTTATGTTTCTCTAAACCCTAAGATGAAACATAGAAGTCTTTTGACTTCACTACTGGGTGCTAGGACTTGTCTATCTTGGTATTCTGACATTGAGTTTGCTCAACAAATCGCCTTACAAACGATGGATAACTCCTTATTAGTTGTATCACATACAACTCCTAACCTATTTTTCCTTGTCCTTATCTCATTTCGACCTTAAGTTTGCTCAAAATTATTCACTCATGCCTACCATATCGCAACGGCCTAAGTATAGTATATGTACCTTGAGTTTGCTTAACAAATACATATAGTTATCTTACCTCGTCTATTCAATATATTAATAATACTACACATAACATTCCTAACTTGAGCTTGCTCAACAACTAAGGAGTATGCAAGTAAATTATTAATATATATAGTAGAGGATAACATTATATTAAAGGTTCATAATCTTCAGTATATTATATTGAGTGGTATCGACTTATGGAATAATGTATTTTGTATGAAGTAACCTCGTGATTCAAGTATCAGACACATTAAAAATCACAGTATATGTACATTTATATATGTATTTATTCCAAAGTCTATTTGGTTTTTTTTTAATGTTCCACCTTTAGTTTATACACTCATTTCATATAAGTTTCATTATTATATAATTTTTATATCTTAATTAACTTATACAATAATCTTATTATAACATTTAATTAATTAAAACTTATTTAATTAATTAACTCTTTAATTAATTTTAAATTAGTATTCCAATATAATTTTTATATTGGACATATATATATGCATATTTTTACTTAATTAACTAACCTGTAATTACTTTATTAATTAAACAATTTTATTAAATTATAGTAATTTTGAAAGTTTATCCTATATACATACATGTACGCTTATGTTATCTTGAACACTTTAAAATAACATAACATATATAAACATACATAATACATGCATATAAATATTAACTAACTAACTCATTTAGTTAGTTTATATTATTAATCTTATTAATAATTTTAAATTTCAAAATTATTATTTACATAGTTTCAAACATTTTGAACTTTTCGATACTTTCTCAAACATTTTGAAAATTTATATTATATTATAACCTATATATGATAAACATGTTTTATTTTATATTCAACTTTTAAGTTTAAAATCTTTTCTTGATTTTAAAAACTATTTTGAAAATTAACCTAAGGACCAATTAAATTGGGCCTTTTCTGTTAGGGATAACCTTTGAGCTTACTCCACCATTCAGGTCAGGCTGGTAACCAAGTAGGACATGTACTTGATTACCCAATTCCAATCCTAAACATTACCTTTCTTGACACTGTACTTAGTGGGCGAGCTTAATTAGTTAGCCCTAACATGACTAGCTTAGACTACATAGGTAATTAGGCTCTAATACCATTGTTAGAACTGGGCCAGCCCGCAACAGAAGAAATTGGTGAATTTATTTTTTTTTACCATTTTGGATCATTAACGGCCTATGAAGTCTAAATGCATTTAGATTTTATCTTAATTTTCTTTTAAATAAAATCAATATTTTATTCAATATGGTAATTTAAGGAATTTTAAATATACAAATGTGTGTGATACGATGAAGGTATCAAATACATTCATTTATGTCAAGTGTAAGTGTGATGTATAAGTGGTGTATATATGTATAAATGAAACAAAATAAATTAAGAGAAGGAAATTATTTGTTTCCCTCTTTTACTATATTCACTAATAAAGGGAAGATATGATAGAATATGAAAGGAGAGAAACATATCATTTCTTTCAACATTTAACTATGATATTTAGTACATTAAATGACATTTGTTACTTATCAATCAAATCTATGGATATGATAGAATATGAAAAGGGAAACCTATTGTTTCTTTTATCATTTAATTGTGACAATCAATACATTAGATGACATTTATTACTTATCAATCAAATTTGCACAAGGATATGATAGAATATGGAAAGAGGAAAAACTTTCATTTCTTTCACCATTTAGTTGTAACAATTAATACATGAAATGACATTGGTTACTTATCAACCAAATCTACATATCTCTCCATTGTCTAAATTTTGTTAATGAAATATATGCATACATTCATAATAATTATGGATACATATAGATACATACATACAAAGTGAAAACCATTGGTTGTTTTAAATATTTTGAAATCCTAAATTAACATTAATAGAAAAAAAAAATTCCAATTGAGAAAATGTTTAACAAAAAAAGGTTACATTATTGCTCATAATCTTTGGACAAATTTGATTTAAACAAAACATTTATATTACACATAACCAATAATTAAAATTTAATAATCCGGATCTGAAAGTCTATATTTGCAAACAATGTAGCATATGATATATGTGTATATACATTTATACAGAAGGTTTTTGGTTTTAAAGTTAAAAGTTTTCATTAAATTTTTTAATTTAGGAATGAAATAATACATCAAACTTTACACAAAACTTTAAACATGGAAAACGAAAAATAATTAAAATTTTCACAGAGTCCATTCATCAATATTAAATTAAGGTATCCACTTTTGTTTTAACAAGATTGTAACAATTGTACAAAAATTTAACATATGTAATTAAAATCAGATTCAAGGAATGGTAAATAACTTAACACACACACACACATAATCCATTAGCATTTCAATAAGTAAAGATTATCTCACAATATACATAAATCTCATTCAAAGTCAATTTTTAATCTCATAACTATCTACAATAAAATAAAAGAAATTTGACCAAGGTAGGCATGCAGAAATTTGACCAAAGTAGGCATGCATAAATTTGTTAGTAGTAATATGAGATCCAAGACATGTCGATTTATCATAAACATACGTTAAAAGAAAATTATAAAGAAACATAGATCAAACTAATAATACAACAAACATGTAAATATCGAATGATACACACATATAATTACCTTGGGATGAAGCATGTAGAAACACCTTGAATGATAGAAGAATATAGATCTGATTGATCACTCTCTAGATCTGGTAAATCTTGCCCTTTATCACACCTTAATTTGTCAGTAGTAATATGAGATCCAAGACATGTCGATTTATCATAAACATACGTTGAAAGAAAATGACAAACAAACATATATCAAACTAATAATACAACAAACATGTAAATATCGAATGATACGCATATATAATTACCTTGGGATGAAGCATGTAGAAATACCTTGAATGATAGAAGAATATAGATCTGATTGATCACTCTCTAGATCTGGTAAATCTTGCCCTTTATCACACCTTAATTTGTGGCTTCTTCTCAGAATTCATAATCACCACCGCTTTGCAAGAGAAGAATGAACCACCCTTTTTAATTTGGTTTGATGTTGATTTGAATTTGTTTTGATGTTTTCTTCTTTTGGATGAAGTTTTAGCCATGGGTGAATGATAGAGAAGAGGAAGAAAACGGGAACAAAAAAAATGAAACTAACGTTCTGTGCTCCATACTTAAAAAAATGAGGAGGTTTTGTTTTATTAGAATTAAGGGAACCTTTTCCTATTCTCCTATTAGAACTTCCTCCATTATTTCCTCTTTTTGTATTTCAATTAATGTCATTGATTGATTTCTTCCTCTCACCATTTTATGGCTGATCCAAGCATATCTCAAATATGCAACTTTTGCAAATAAAAGAAAATAACTTTTATGTAATTGTTATTTAAAACATGTTTAAAAGTTTACCGATATCACATATCGATATATGCAAATATAAATTTTACATATGCATTAAAATAATTAACAAAAAATTCAAATCATAAAATTAATTAACAATTCTTGATATTTTACAAACTAATTAAATTGTTTGGTTTTCAGAGAAGTCACAAATGCGGTTGTGCGACTCAAAGGTGTGAAATTAGTCTGCGATTAATATTGAACAATTCAAACATTAATGTTCACACGTCACTTAGCAGATGATATGACAGTTTAGCTGAATTCATCGGTTATAGGTCTTTTCGTTAAAAACAAATTTTACTTATTATAAGCAGTACCTGATAGAGATAATTATTTACACCAATTCTCTTCATCAAAAGTATATCATATTAGGACTTGTGGAATTTGGTAATGGTCAAAATTCCAATATCGTCCACACTCAACTGTATAATCCCAATACAAAGTCCTTAGTTCAATAATAACAATTATTATTAACCAAAATTCTCTGATCAATGACTTTAACTTGGAGTTGACTTGAGTTTACCATGATACTAAACCCATATAGCTAAGGGGACGAATCCTCTCTTGAATAGTGCTTCACTTTCAATACTTCCACTTGACCCAATTGTAGTCAATCGACGGAGCGCCATACCATGATTTGACTACAATCAAAGCGGAGTTTTCATATTGAAGATTCATAGTATTCTCAAGTCGAGAGAGCTGTGTAAATCAGTCACATCGATATTTTCTGTTTGACCTTAGTTATATTAACCAACAGAAACCTATCGAGTGAGTCTTTCCATGGTTATCCAATAATTATCAGTATGTAACCCCTAGGTGCCCTCAGTAGTCATGAGTAATATACTGTCCAACATTTGGAGAGCAATACATACTCTAGTCTCAATGGATATATTGATATCTAGTCTCGACGCATCTTGACTAGGAACATTTAAAATAGTAAATTTGTTTATTGTGATAAATTACTCACAGTTACAACACTTTGTAGCTACTATCACAAAATAGGCCATTTATGGATTTCTATTAAATATACTTTTGATTAAATTAATTAATTAATATAACCACATTATATCAAGTATATAATATAAAGAAACACCTTTATCATGAACAAGATTGTTCAACAGGTTAGACATATGTAACAAATTACGTAGTTGTCCATAGGGCGTACCCCTAATTCTATCAAGAATATCATCGATGAAGACCAATACAAATCGATCCAATTGATCGGAATAGATCATGTTCATAAGGTTTATAAAGAATGCTGGGGCATTGATTAGTCCAAACGACATCACTAACCAGTCATATGAACCATACCTTGTTTGAAACGCGGTCAATGGAACACTATCTTCAGCTACCCTCGGTTGATGGAATCCCGTTGCCAAGTCTAGCTACGAAAATACTCTAGCTCCACTCAACTGGTAAAATAAGTCGTTTATCCTAGAAAAGAGAGAACAATTCTCCACCGTCAACTCATTTAGTTTTCAATAATAAATACACATTTGTAAAGTTCCATCCGACTTTTTTATGAATACCATGGATGCTCCCTACGACAAACTACTCAGTCTGATGAAACTCTTATCCTTAAGTTCCACTAGCTGCTTCTTCAATTCTTCCATCTCCTTGAATGACATTCTGCTAGATGGTCTACTAATAGGTTATGCCCCTGGCATTAAATCTATCCAAAATTCGATTGCCTTTCTCCACGGTAACCCCATCACAGGGTTGAAAACGTATGCAAATTCCAAGACTATTCGTACTCTACTAATATCATCTTCTTGATCCTCCATAGCACATAACACCAAGTCCAACTTTTCCTTCATTACGTCCAACGCTATCATAATTCTTTCTCCCCCTTAGGATTCCGTATAGCAATAATCCCATCTACACAATAGATCCTCTTGTCATTCCGCATCAACCAATCCATATCCAAAATCACCCATACCCTACGAAGTCAAACATATATGCTTATAAACAAAAAGTGTCCACACAAGTCAAATTTAATGTCAGTGCACCTTCACCTGAAAGCGGCATACCCAATGATCGGATTAATCACACGCAAAGATGCAATCAAGTAAGTAGTGTCAAGTTCTATCTTACTAACCAAACCTCTTGAAAATACCCTCACTCACTTTCAACCAGTTAATACTTCTAAGGAAGGTCCTTCTCTATGAACTCCTTTTCTCCACGACTCTTGAAATCTTTGTTCATACTAGAAAAGTCTATTTTTCTCACTACCTCTTGTCTTGGCTCAATAGCTCCAACTAGTAGTTGCCTCATTATTTCCATCATAAACTGGCGGAATAAAGCATTCACAAACATTCCTCCTTCAAATAGGACAAGCACGTGAGCACCGGCTTCGGTACAAACTTCTGGGTTCTCCTCCACTCCTTGGACATTAGTTTGCGTACTATCACCTCTAATAGCAGTCGCTCTCGTACTTCCTACGATCAAACATCGGTTACATAAATCCATTGTAGCTCATACGAAACAAAAGTAAAGAGAGTGGAAACAATCATATAAGGAAGATATATTCTACTGTATATTTATATCAAAATACAAATACGTTATATGTTTAGTGTATACCCTTCCCTAAGTTATTCATTTCTTTATTTGACTCTTGTTTAACCCTGTTTTACTTAGGTTTTTTCGTAACCTAAGCTCCGATACCAAGTTTAACACCCCCATTTCGAGACTCGAAAATAAACGTCGGTGATGTTGCGTTCATCACTGAAATCAATTTCCAACGACAAAGTAAGTTCAGTGTTAATTTTGCATAACATATGTAAACAAACAACTAAATATATTTTTTCATTACATCAGAATGTTTTACATGATCTATTACATCATTAAACGCAAGTTGTTTCCCATGCAGAAGTAAATATATAATAAGAAAATCAGAGTAGTGTGTATCCGACCTATGAAGATGCAAACAACACTCCTAACTAGTTATAAATCCTAGTTTATACAGCGGAATTAAAATATACATTTATTTAAATAGCAAGACTCCTGCTTTGTCTTCGGAATCTTTATTCGTTTTTCCAAAAGAGTTACACGTTTTATCCATAAACTCAGCCTACTCGAATGAGTACTCATGAGTGTATGAGAAATAATAAAAACATGGGCCAAATAGTAAGTTTGGTATGTGTAATACCTTTACCCTAGTCATCCATAGTAAGACCACGCCGTTAACGTAAAATGGGTTTCCCCCTTGCTTCATCATCACACCATAATAAACATCAATATATAACAACCACAATATATATATATATATATATATATATATATATCACGAAATGCAACCATGTGCATATATTCAATTAATAAGTGTACCTTACACTTTTCATCCAATTGTGAACCATGTCATACACACACAGACACACGTGCACGCGCGCGCACACACATATATATTCAAGTCAAGTATACACTGTACTTTTCTTCCAAATATGAACCAAGTCATATAATTATTCATTATTCATTCGTCAATCACATAATTTCTTGTTTTAAGTTTTTCTTTTTTAAGTTATCGTTAACTTATTTTAGTGATCTCCTTCCTAAGCCTTTATCGCTAATTTAAACTTTTGTTCGAACAATGTCACCTGGTGAAAACGTCGACTCGTTTTCCCATGTGAACCACCCAGACTAGAGTCACCCTGACTCACCTAAGAGACTGAATATAAGCACTCTTTAGTAAGCATCAATAACCCCTCTTGGTCCTCGAACCATCACCATTCACGTTGTTGAATTAATTTATAACACTACCCTGATATTTGGCACTACGCGAGTTATTTTTAAATATAACATCATCCTGATGTTTTGGCATCATACCTTTGCTCCTTTGTAGAGTTTTAAAATGTTCTTAAGTCGAACCCTATCGAGACGCTCTGCCATATACCGTTGGATTGTAGAACGATAGTCATGGCACCATGTCCGATAACTCTATGAGTCAGTATAAGTTTTATGATCATGGTTCAACTCTTTTCTTATATTCATTAATTGTGTATGCTACACATCCTCCAGATAAAACGTTTTTATCCTTTATTTAAATAATATCCTATTGTTTATTAGCTTCTTTAAGTTTTCTTCATTTCAAAAATAACTTAACATAATTTTAACTTATAAATATTTCCTTTTATTGTATCCATGCGAAATAGTTTAATAACACTTGAAATCTATCTTTCTGTTATTTTACTTAGAAAAACATAGTTTTTCACACTATTATAAATTGTAGTTTACTTATTGTTCTATAGTCGCCGCTTAATTAAAAACATTACTAACGGTTGCTTGCAAATCCCAATCTCACACATACTGCTACCATGTTTTAATCCAAATCATTACACGTCATCTAGCCTAGATGATCTAGGTGGAGTCATTGCGAGTAATTTGCTTTCATTATTTGCCATCGTGCAATTATAATTAGCATGGTGCCATCGCGATATATTTTTCTCCATACATTCATGTCTTGTTTAATAATTATATATGATATATCTATATATCTATATATGTGGAGCCAGGGGTGAATCTAGCCATCCATCTAAGAGGGATCAAAAATTGAGAGGAGGTAGAAGGTTGTGCATAATGTAGATAAAACTTGCTTCACTAAGCAAAATTTCACCAATTAGACCCTCATACTATCGGTGTATTATTATTTGAGGGGGGTCAGCTGCTTCATGTACCCATACTATAGATTCGACCCCGTGTGGAGCCTTCATGTCCCATTCTATTTGCTGCCTTTCTAGCTTATGTATAGACCGCCTAAGCTATCTTGTGTTTCAACGGGCTTTTATATAACATAGATTTGCATGCAAAGTTATTGAGAAAATTTTATTTAGTCGTCCCCAGTTATGATGAGCTGTTATCATGCTTAGTTATCGAAGTATAACTGTTATCGAGAAAAAATATATTTCGTATAATTGAAATTCAGTGACTAACATTGTTAATGCTTACAGTTATCATGAACTGTCGTGAGCTATCAACATGTTCCATTTTCGAACAGGCTAAGTCATTACGTTATGTATGGACCTTGTTAGCCTGCGCATGCAATAGTAATCCTTTGCATTTAATTTATTCATGCTGTCATGAACTCTATTGTGTGAAATATATTCATGCAGGCCTTCGTGAGTGACTTACCTGTACATATGTTTCGTGAGTTGCTCGTGGCCATATGCATGCATTTGTTATTTAACTATTTTGGCTTTCGGGTCCTTCTGACCTGTACAAATTTTGTTCATATTAAGTCATTCGCGAGATAGGCATCGGGAGTTGTCAAAGCCATCGCGAGCTAGCAAAGCAATCGCGAACCATATTGGTTTGTCTTTGTTGTTTGTTTTTGGCTTTATGGATTAAAATGTTGTCCCCATACGATACTCACTTTTTATTCTAACTTTTGTGCATTGGTTTTTGGTTCAATGCAAATTTTAGCCTTGTCGATTAAGTTTTACTTGGCCAACAATGATCCATTAGCAATATTACTATTAGATTAAAAAATGATTTATTGCCCACTTAAGCAATATCATTTTACATAACCTCATTTATTGTCAACTTCTTATTGATTAAGTTTTTTTTCTGTTCAGTGTCATTTCAAAAAATGTTAAACACCCGAATTGATTAATCAATTAATTTTCTTTTAATTCTTTAGTGCTTTCATTCACTAAATAATTCATATAAAATGGAAAATTAATGGAAAAAATCTCAAAATTTTACCAAAAATCTCTTTTATCATATTCTACCTCAGATAAAAAATTTAGATCGAAATAATTAATTTTATTATTTTTAATAATTAATTAACCCAAAATTAACCATTTTTTCTCAATTTAAAAAATTCGTAAAATATTTATATTAACTCCAAAAATTATGAAATCAAAAAATCATTTCTATTTTATCATTAAGCATATCGTATCAAAATTTAATGGCATTGGGATATGATTTGTCCATGTTTTACCCTAAAACATGAACTGATTCACCTTAATTATATTTTAAACCATAATTAAAATAATAATCAAACATCATGTTTAGCATCATCAAAACATTTATACAAAAGTCAAATCCAAACCCAATAGGTTAGGATTAGTTTAAAGAGAAAGATTTTACTCACCTTGATTAATTAAACTTGATTTAATCTCTTCTCTTCTTTAATTTGAAAGTTTGATTTCTTCTAGCTTGAAACCCTCTTCTTTTTCTTTGGAAATTGTTGGCAGAGTTCTTAGGAAATTTTGTTTCGTGAATGCAAATGAAATGAAGACAGAACGAGGGGCTAGGGCTAAGGAATATGAGTTAGTGGTTTTAGGCCTTACTAACTTATTCCCGTTAACCAAATCATTCCCTTTAACCAAATCATTCCCATTAAAATTTAATTATTTTCTTTCAATAATCAAAGCAAACAAAAAATAGTCTAATTGCCTTTGGCCATCCAATTAACTTTTTAAAGTGCCCCTTGTTTATTTAATTAAATTTCTCTTAGGAAATTCTTGCAATTAAATCACTTTATTAATTTGATTAATAATGTCTTCATACTATTAATTCGATTTAATTAATTTAATTTAAATTAATTTCCCATATTATGAACCCTTCAAATATGGAATGTTGCACCAGCATCAACACGATCATATTATTTCTGCTGCTTTTGGAGGTGTTAATCCAAATTTTCTCTAACAGTCTGGTATCAAAGCTATTTGGTTGTTGAAAGAAGGTGTTAGACAATATGAGAAGATATGAAGGGATCCAATTGAAGCAAGACCCTACGTTAGATGATCTTATGTGGCGATAGGATATTAATTGGCAATAAAGAAGTGGAAAAAAGATAATGACATCGAGAAGTGGCAATGGATGATGAAGGCTATTCTAAGAAGAAATAGGCTTCATCATGTAGTGTTTGACATTAAGAAATTTCTCACTGATATTTCAACCCCAAAGTAAGAGGTATTAAAAGAATGGGCTTTTACTACACTGCAGTTGACCATGGAAGAGAATGTTATCTCGGAGATTAGCGGTGAAACCACTGCTAGAGGAATTTGAACCAAACTAGAGAATCACTGCTTGAAGAAATCACTTACTAACCATCTGATTTTGTTGAAAAAAACTTCCACCATGAAGATGAGGGAGGTTACTTCATTGAAGGAACATCTTAGTTTCTTCGATGGTCTTTTGATGAAGATGAAGACTATATATTTGAAGGTGGATGAAGAGTAGAAGACAATGGTTCTTTTGTATGCCCTTCTTGAGCGTTACACGAATTTCGCTAACAGTCTGATATATGGAAGAGTTACTTTAACAGTAGAAGATATAAAGTCGGATTTTCTATCTGAAGACTTGAGGGATCATATGAAGGATGAGTGAAAGTAGAGCAAGAAGTAGTAGTCATTGTCTATTTGTTAAGAAAGCAAGAGATCAGAAGAATAATTGTAATCCTAGGAGGCGTTCCAAGTCTAGGAACTCCGGAAATGGTTGGAGAGGAAAGTCGAGAGATAGAAAGTGCCACCACTCTAACAAACTAGTCTATTGGAATATAGATTTTCGGATTTTAAGAGGAAGACTGATGATAGGTCTTCATCAATTGTGGAGGAAAAGGCTGTATCTGATGATGTGTTGACTGATGCTTGACTCGGGGGCATCAATCCATATGATTCCAAATAGAGATTAATTCAGCACTTTTGTTGAAAATGAGGGAAGTACATTTTTTATAGGAAAAGATGTCTATTTAGAGCTATTGGTGATGGTACAGTATGGTTCGCATGTTTAACGGAGTGATTCACACTTTGACAGGTGTCCTCTATGTTCCAAATCTTCGGAAATCATTGATATTTTTGGAACAATTTTCATCCATGGGATGGAAGATGAATATAGAGAATGATAGTTTGAAGGTTTCCATGGTGTGCTAGTTCTGATGAAAGGAGACATGTTTCAAAATTTGTATATACTGAAGGGAACCACAGTGCTTGGTGAGTCTTATGTTGCAGTAGATAGTTCTCGTGCTTTGGATATCACCGGACTTTAGCATTTTAGATTGGGTCATATTTCAAAGAATGACTTGGAGTTTCCATGGATGGAAGATGATCAAAGGAGAAAGCTTCGACAAGTATTTTTTTTTCTCCAAAAGTGTGATTTAGGAAAGTAAAAGAATGTATCTTTTAGAGTTGGACTTCATATTTCAAAGAAAGTACTTAACTATGTACATACAGATGCCTGGGACATGTAGCTGGAGCTTCCGTGGGGGTGCGAAGTATTTTTTCCTTCATTGATGACTTTTCTTGGAAGGTTTGGGTGTACGTGATGAAGACCAAATTAGAAAGTTTTGAGAAATTTAAAGCTTGAAAGGTGTTAGTTAAGAACCAGTCTGGTGCAAGTTGAAGATGCTTAGATCTGATAATGATGACGAATTTATCTCTAGGGTCTTCTTTGAGTTTTGTAAGTAGCATGGTATTCACTAACATTTCACTATACTATGTGATTCACAATCTGATGGGATTGCTAAGAGGATGAATAAGACTTTACTTAAGAAGGCCCGTTGCTTGAGATTGACGGTGGACTTACCCAGAGGCTTTTGGACTGAAGCTTTATTGACTGTAGCGCATAATATAAATCGAGTTCCATGCTCAGCCATAGATGAGAAGATTTCAGAAGGAAAGTAGAGAGGTAAAGTAGTGTATCTTGATTATTTTCGTATTTTTGGTTGTTTTGTGTATGTGCACCATACATGTGATGATAAGTTGGATGCTAGAACATACGAGGACATATTTATGGATAAACAGATGGAGTCAAAGGTTATCACATTTGGAACCCTGTTGATGGAAAGATTGTGCATTCCAGACATATTACATTTGATGAGTCTGCAATGTTCAAATCTAAGAAAGAGTTGCCTATTACATCGGCTGGTTCTAATATTCTTAAGGAGGTTGAAGTAGTTTCCACATTTAAATCTAGTAGTAGAGTTATAGCCATTATTGATAGAAGTGAAGATGCAGTTGATGAGACATCATAAAATAGTCCACATGTGTCTTTTAGCTGTGTTGTTGATATGTATGAAGCAAGAGGAAGTTCAGTTCAAGGTGGAGCTGAAATGACTTTAGATGATGTTATACCTACTCGACCCAGTTGTAAGACTATTAGGCCGTCCAAGAGACATGGAGATTGGTGGTACGAAAACCTCTATCTCGATGATTAGTGTAGAGATCCGCAGTTCCGTACCCCTTGATTTGAAAATAATTTTCCCTCCTTCAACCCAAAGTGTACGAAAGAGCGAATAACTAGGGTAAAAGAAGAAAGAGGTGGAAGAAGAAAATAGAAAACAACATCAGAATCTAACAGTCGCAGCGGAATAAAAAATATTATATAACAACAGCTTTAAATTCAAAGAAACCAGCACTATTATATGTATATACCATTATCAGAGTACACAATCATTACAACAAATCTAGACAATTCAGTAACTTGTCCTTAAACAGCGGAAATACAAATCTCTGGAAATACGCCTCGCCATCCAGCTCGTCTTCTGAGCACCATAGCATCCTATCCTGAACCTGTAATACTCAGTCTGACCCAAGTATCATAAATAAACAACACTTGAGTCAGTCTGGAAAACCAGCGTGAGAAAATCACACTCAATTGGATTATTATATTTTCAAAAATCCTTTGAAAAACAAAGGTATCTCGTAAGACCGCGCCACAAATAAATATGTCGGGTTTTTACCTTACGATAACCAAAACATTTTTATCAAATCCATTTGATATTATAATAGTGTCTATAGAAAGTAAAATAGAATATAGCTAAAATACTTACATCTCACGTTCCAACATAATTGGGCACAATCAAAACCGTACAAACGCTTATTGGAGAATGGATTCCATACAATGGCAGGGCTACTAGGGTACCGCCCATTACAGTACCTGGTCTAGATCAGAGTACCGAGGACCACTCCCGATCTCAGCAACACAAGAGCAGAGCTACCCCTTACTGGATAGTCCGAATAAGATCACCCCGCGGTTGGAATCAGCAAACCTCCACACAACCGAATAAAGGGACATCTAGACAGGGGAATTCTTACCCTAATTGGGTGCTACCCACTTAGCCTTGCTGCACCTTCCCTATTTTAGCCATTCTCGGTTGATGAGTCTTGAGGCTATGCGTTACCTTTTTGGAAAACATTCACTTAGAATGCTCATCGTCCTCCAAGGACGATGGTATGATAGCATTCGTCCATACAAGTTGCCCTAGGTCTTGACAAACCAAATCGCCATCTTCATCATCTTCACGGTCTTCATTCGCTACGTTCAAACCGGATCGAAGTGGTTTTTGGATAATTAAATCCGATTTCGGTCTCTTCGAAACGATCAGTGTGTTAGCCAATATTGATAGTCAGTTTTTTAACTATCAAACAACATCCACAAGCAACCATCAGGCCGTAAATAATTTTCCAAATTATTCATCACAAAATATCTACTTAGGATATTATTTTTACATTTCAACACTTTGAAAATAGTTTTTTTTTCCAATCCTTTTATTCTCACGGAACAAATTCCGACCCTTGCCTAATACTTAGCATATTTTCGCACTTATTTCCTATTTTCTTCTCTCCAATACATATGAAAATTCATTTGTAAATTCCCATACCATTTCACACGAATTCTATAAATCCCAGAATTCCTTGTTTAGTTTCTTTTAATATTTTCAAAGTTGTTTATACTTATTTAAAATTCCAATTTCACTTCTACCACACTTGTGAATTTTATTTCTCCTTCCACCGTTCAGTTAACTTATGCTTGGAAATTTATTTAAGTATCCCAAAATTCCACTATAAGATCTTCCTCTAAAATCTCAATTAAATAAACCTCGCTTCCCATCTCGAAAGGATTTTATAATTGAATTTAAAACATTTAAAAATATATCTATAGAATAAGAAAATTGGTTTGTTTCAAAATATGGTTTTTATCTAGATCTAAAAAACCAGCATTTTAAAAGCATTAAAAATTCATATCCATTTTAAAAGCATTAATAATTCATATCCAGTTACTAATTAATTTACAAAGCTGATTATAAAATTAGATTTTATTTCAATAAGCATTAAAATAACAAATTTCGGAATATTCTAATCCAGAAAATAGTTTTAAATCATATATAGTACAGTAGATTTTAAACTTACTTGACAAAAATCTATTTTTAAGAAATTCCAGTATTCACTAGTTTACTTCATAAATTCCTCTTGATTCTTATCACATCGACCATATCACCTTTTCCCACATTCGAAATATATTCCACTATTTCTTTTGAAACAATTCTCATAACTCGATATAAGTTCACACCATTAACTTGTATTCTTCACATACCCACTGATCTCATTTTACCTTATTCATAAACCCTGTTTATAAGTTAATAAACTCCTTTAAATTTTCCATTTAATAATAAAAACAAATTCTATTTATAATTCCATTTTATAATTTATCCCTTAATAAAATTACATTTTATTTCAAATCTATTTATCGATTCTAATATCTCTTCAAGCCCTTAATATATATTTTAATTTCAAATATTCACTTAAAACCAATTTACAAATACTTAAGTATAACCCAAGTTAGTTCATGTATTTTTATTCTACTTAGTTTCCCTTAGAATATATCCGATTTTTAATATAACTAATTTCTTTCAAATTTCCTTTTGAATTCCTTCAATTTAATATTTTACGGTACTTAAAAATACCAAATTCAGTTCCTAGGGTATTTAACATTTAACAATTTAATTCGCACAGTCCATATCAATTTATCCATCATATCATATATCAACATCTATGTGAACAATAAATATTTTTGAGGAATCGAGTTGGATCCCTTCAACATGTTTTTTCCTACATCCACATATGTTAGTCAGCAAATAAAATACCATTCCCACTTCGAGGGTGATATTGCGGTATATAGAGTTATCCGCTATTATGCAGGGCGCATATGGTCTCATCCGCTATATAATGCGGGAATATCAATCACTCTAATACTAATATATATACTACTATATATATATATATATATATATATATATATCCAACAGATAAACATTATAATTCAACCAAGCACATCCAATGATTTAAATTTAATTTACGGAATCCAAATGAGTGAGAAAATCTCTTTTTTTTTGCAATCCACTTCAATCTCGACCTAGTTTCACGATTTTGGACCTTGTATAAACATTATATGGTTTGTTAACATTTTAAATAATCAGAAAAATAATTACCATTTAATAATTTAATTTAAACTAATAATTTGGTTCTAAACTAATAATTTAATTTTAAACTAATTTTCCTATAATAAAATATTTTTAGTGACTAAAATAATTAAATAAGTTTATTAAATACATTAATCACCCTAAATACATTTTCTAAAATAACAGTAAGCTAAAGCATGTATGTACATATATTTTTTAGATATATTTATATTTATAAATTTCTTTTCTGTAAATAACAAAATAGCAATTTTCTTTACTGTATACACACACACACACACAAATGTACATATACATCTTTAAATTGGAAAAAAATAATTGTCATACATGCCTTATTGTAATTTTTTTTTCCGTTTTCTCTCTCAAATCCATATATATATATATATATATATATATTAATAAAAAAACAATACCTATACCTCACTGGCGAACTACTCAATATTGCACTTCCAACCTCAACGTTGCTGCCAGATCGCACGACTATAGCACCTCCACTTGGTAGTGCCTCGAGCTTCTTCCCACTTCAATCATTCGCGTGCGACAACCCCTACACTGCTCGATCACACATAGCCGTCCCAAGCCAACCCTAGATCGCTTAAATCAACCCACTCATCTCAGTATCCCAACATCGAAGCCCAGGTCAAATTGAACGAGCCCGCCCACTATCGATCATCGTGCTTGCAATTGCCACTTCAATTTTGATCGAGACCATCCTTCTTACTTCTACGATTATGATTTCGAAGTGAATTCGAATTGATTGAGAGGCACGATTTATTATCAATAGCCATTATTACTTTCCTGTGAATTTCGATTATGTTGAAGGGAGGCAGTTCGATTGGAAGAAAGGCTGCAATTTTTTTTTGAATTTGTTTGAACTAAGGAAGAGGTTGGGTTTTGATTTTGGAGGGAAGAGGAAGAATGAATTTTTTCGAACGAGAGGAATCATTTTATTTGGCCATTTTTCTCTCGTTCTGTTTTGATTTTGAATTGAAGGGAGAAGCGTGATTTTAAAAAGAAAAAGGCAAGGGAGACACGAAGAGATGGTTGCGTGTAGCAGATGAGCTACAGTAATTTTTGAGGTGAAAGCAAAAAGCATTGACGGGATGAAATTCCGGCTGAAGGAAAATTTGACTGGACAAACAATATATATATTATATTTAAATTTGAATTTAAATTTAAATCATCTTGAATTCGTAGCTAAAAATCTCAACCTCCCATCGAGGCTTGCCGTTAGGTGTTTGTAATGTCATGCCCTATTCCGAATGCAATGGAAAAGGTTTCGAGTCCTAATTCGATCGTATGAAAAAGATAGCTTTTTGGACCCAGTTATTATATTGAATTTTGGATATAAATTTCATGCGTTTAAATACCATACGGCCAAACAATAACTCCAAACGCCACGAGACTTGAAACTAGATAAAAATACAGTATTATGGATCCAATATAACTGGTTTCGTCGAATTCCGAAGCTGTGCCTCGGAAGGCTATTTTTAAATGTTAATTTAAACGATATATTTTTAAAACTGAACAGATCGCTTCCAAATTCAATTTTAAAAGTTACATTATCTTCAGTATTATTAATATAAATTTACAAGCCTTTAAATTACTTTTATCGAGCTTAAAACTCCAGATTCACTATTTTAACCAATATTCAATTATAAACTTTAATAATTAAATTATTAAAAAATTGTTGTATTTAAATTCTGAATCCATTTTATCAAATTAAAAAAAAAAATCATTTTTTTTGAAAATAGGTTAATTAGATTACTAATCAGGCTTTGTGGCCCATAGCACAACACAGCATATAAGGATAATAAAACAATAGGCCGACAAATACACAGTCAAACTATCGTCTTCTACTTCCTTTCCTTAAAAGGTTACAACTATGGCGGCTGCCAGCTCCTTGGTTGATTTTGTCCGCTCAGTTCCATCTTCCTCAACTTCGCCAGTAGTAATTCTTCTTGTGCCGATGCAGTGGTGAGTATTTTCTTAGGGATTCTTTCGATAATAATAGCAATTTCTCTGTTAATTCGATTTGTGAGAGCTAACGTGTCTAGCTTTTTATCTTCAAAAGTCCTACAGTTTCGTTCCTTCCAGACGAACCACAAGCAGGTTGTGAGGCCAAATTTTCCGAGCTCCTTCATCAGCTTAGAGAAGTTACTCCCATCGTGCAGGTAATCCATCTCCTCTTTTAGGCTAGTAGCACATTTGTTGAGCTGAAGTCTGTTCTTTTGGTTGTTCCAGATTCTTTTCGGGTATTCACAGTCAAAAAATAAGTGGTTATGAGTTTCTTCTTCCCTGCAGCAAAAGAGACATGTTGTGTCTTCCAAAATTTTCCATTTTTTTAGTTTGTCTTTTATGGGTAATTTACCCAGAATCGCCTTGTATAGTGTGTGCGCCATTTTTGGGGGTTGGATTTGCTCCATACTATATCAGACCATTTAACCTCAGCGCTTTTCTTTCTTGATTCTTCCCAAATGTCTTTGAATTTGAAATGGTCATTTGCACTCACCTTCCATATCCATTTATCTTCATTTTCTTCTCTGTAGATATATTTCTTTCGAATTTCTTCCTGGTAGTTGAGAGTTAGTAAGTTATTGTTACATTGCCATTCTCCATTTTCAACAATATCTGCTACTTTCCAGTTTGGTGTTCCATATGCTGAGAATGCATCCCAACCAAGCATGTCTATTAGACTTTTAGAGTTAGGCCATGGATCTCCCCAGATGTCAGTTTTCCTTCCATTGGCAATCTTTCTATCTAAATACTTTTGAAAATCCTCTCTGGTCTTAAGAATGTTTTTCCAAGTAACTGAAGCATTATTATCTATTCTAGTAGTCCAGAAGTTATCTTTCAGATATCTAGATCTCATCCAGGAAGCCCATAGTTTGTTTGAAGTTAATACATTCCAGGCTAATTTGAAGCAATACGCTTTTTTAAGTTCAAAAAGATTTTTCAATCCAACTCCACCCTCTTTCTTTTTCCTGCATAAGTCTGAGTATTTTACCTTGTGCATCCCTCCCCTCCAAATAAAATCAGCACATACTGAGTTGGTTTTTGCAATAGAACAATCGGGAATTTTAAAAGACTGGAGCCAGAATCTAACTTTGGAAGTTATGACTGTGTGTACTAGCTCCACTCTTCCAGCAAAAGATAAGAGTTTTGACCTCCAACCTTGTAATTTGTCCCTGATTTCGTTAATAAGCTTACCACATTCCGCATCTGTAATATTATTGTTTGACAAAGGTACCCCCAAGAAATTGACTGGGAGATGTCCTTCAGTGAAGCCAAGTTTGTCAAGCATGGACTGTTTGTTAAGACAGTATTTGCTGAAGTAGCATTTGGTTTTCATTTCATTCAATTTGAGGCCTGCATACCTTTCCAGTTCTCCAAAGATTGCTTTAATCTTGTCTATTGCTTTTAAATTTCCTTTAATCACCACTAGGAGGTCATCTGCATATAGTAAATGAGTAACACGTGGAAGGTTATTATATATTGGTTGAATAAATCCCTGATTATATGCCAGTTTCATTTGTAATGTAAACCATTCCATTGCTACTGCAAAAAGGTAGGGGGATAGAGGGTCACCTGCCTTATTCCTCGATTACTTTGAATATATCCTGTAGGGCTACCATTGATCAGTATGGAGAAAGTTGGAGTGTCTAGGCAGAATCTTATCAGTTTTATTAGCTTCATTGGGACCGCCATTGATTCTAGCATATGAGTGATGAAATTTCTGTTGAGTTTATCATAAGTCTTTTGCAAATCCACTTTTATGCATAATTTTTCTGCTCCATTTTATTGAAGTTCCTTATCAATTCATGAGCCATTAGAGAATTTTCAGAGATGAGTCTACCTTTGATGAATGCACTTTGACATTGTGATATTAAGTCTGGTAAGACTTTGTTCAACCTTTTGCAAATAATTTTACTAAGGATTTTGTATGTGACATTGCAACAAGCTATCGGCCTATATTCTTCAATTCTCTATGGTTTTGGACTTTAGGAATGAGGGATATAAATGTATGGTTGATTTCTTGAATGAACTCCCCGAAATTTAAAGCTTCATTATATGCTTTTAACATAATATCTTTCAGGTTTATCCAGTACATTTTGAAGAAGGCTGCCCCCATTCCATCAGGTCCGGGGGAGGAGTCACTGCAGATGGAGGTGACAGCATCCCTCAATTCTCCCTCCATAATAGGAGCTGTCAACATATTGCTTCCTTCAGCAGAGATTCTCCTTCTGCAAATGACCTGAGGTAATTGATCATCATTATCCCCATTATATAAATTTGTAAAATAGGTAATAGCCTGTTCATCTATGTTCTTTATAAGTCTTGATGTATCTCCTTGTTCATCTATGCAGTTCAGCAGGTTGTTATGATGTTGTCGTATGGACATTTTAGCGTAGAAGAATTTGTTACATTCATCACCCTATTTCAACCACCTTTCTTTTGCTTTTTGTTTCAACTCAACAGCTTTCTTGTGAATTTCTTCTTTGAGACTTCTTTGTAACTTATAAAATTCTGCATTCAAGCCTTCATTTAGAGGGTCTTCATCAAGTTTAAGTTGAGTTTCTTCTAAATAATGTTGGATATCAGTGAATTTATCAGTGTTCTTGGGTCTGCACTTATTCCATTCTTTGAGTCTGTTTTTCATAATTTTAATGAGCATTACAAAACGATACATGTGGTTACCTGGAGGAATCTTAACTGTGTTGAAATTCACATCTTCATCAAATCCATCTAACAGAGGCCAGTGATTAGCATAGCGGAATGGTTTTCCCTTTTGCATAGTGTCATCATCATTGAATTGTAACAAAAGGGGACAGTGGTCACTTGTCGAACAAGGTAGAACCGTTACTTTAAGTTTTTGAATTTTTTTAAACATCTCTGAGTTTCCAAGAACTCTATCTAATCTTGATGTTATTTTCTTGGACTCACCACTTCTCCACGTATATTTCAGGCCTGAATGGAATGCTTCAGTAAGACCAGCAGATAATACACAGTTATTAAATTCAGCCACTTGTGCAACACGCAGTGTAAGACCACCTTTCTTTTCATCAGTTTTAAGAACCGCATTAAAATCCCCAGTTACTATCCAAGGAGTATTAATGTTTTTGGAGATATCAGTAATTTGTTTCCATAAGATCAACCTTTCCGAAGCTAAGTTCTTAGCATATACAAAAGTGGTTGTTATTTCTAATCCCCCTTTATTATGAAAGGTAATGGTTAATTGCTGATCACTGTTATCAATGATATGACCAGACCAGTAGTTACTTTCCCATCCTACTGTAATTCTACCATTAGTTTAAGATAGAATGAATTGCCACTGATTTCCAAACTGAGTTTTCATCATCTCCAAATTGTTGTTATTTAATTTATTCTCCAAAAGGGCTAAAATAGTAGGTCTATGTTTAGCCTTTAACATGTGGAGGTCTAACATATGTGTGTCATTGTTAAGACCTCTCACATTCCAACAAATGATGGACATATTATTTTTTAGTAGATTTACTCCGAGTAACCGGAGCAGTACCTACCGAGACAGAACGTCTACCTTTATCATTCTTTATGAATTGATTATCATAATCAATATTACACTCAGTGAACTTACTTGTATCTTCAGACAATTCTTCTTCCTCTTCATCTTCAGTTGAATCCAGTTCAATGTCCATCTTGTGGATGTCTGATAGAGAATTTGGAAGTTCCTCCTCCCCCCTTTTCTGCTCAACAGTTGGTGGATCCTCTGTCTGGTCCTGCACTGGATGATCGTGAAGTGGGTCCTGTGGTTCAGAATTGTTCAGGTGATCCTTTATATAGGGTGTCTTCACTATCTGAGCAGGAGATAGAAGAGATGCTTGCAATGATACCCGGTCCGACACCATAGGATCCTTCTGATGATCTTTAGGCTGGTCATCTCTGTCAGGGGAGACATTTTGTATGTTTTTTGTAGTCTCCTCCTTGTTTTTGGGGTTGCTTGAATCAGGTAGATCAGTTATGTTTTTTGGTTTTTCTACCCAAATCTTCTATCTTTCTATTACTTTATTTTGGCACTGATGATTAGTGTGACCAAAACATAGACACTCACCACACTTTGGTGGAACGAATTCATATTCCACCTCCTGTTTATATATGTATCCCTGCTTGTCAATCGCTTTTATTGTTTTTGGCAACACTGTACTAGCTGAAATCTCAACGAGTACCCTAACAAATTTGATTTTTTTTTTAGTTTTCTTGTGTTTTCATCAATGTCTATTGGCCTTCCTACAATACTTGCTAGTTTACTTATACATCTCATGTTCCACAGAGCAAGATCCAGATTATTGAATTTAATCCAAATAGGATATGTTGTTAACATAGCATGTTTAAAGTTGAAATCAGCTTCCCATTTCCTCATCAAAATAAGCCTGCTATCCATAAACCAAGGACCACTGTTGATAATACGCTGAAAATCCTCTTCCAATTCAAATTTTATCAAGTAGAACCCATTCTCACGAGGAAAAACATCCCACGGGTTTCCATGTTCGCTTAATATATGCATTAAAGTGAACAAAATAAGGTCTTTTCCCTGCCATATATGCATAGATCGAGTATTGCCATAGTTTTTTTGATTCAGCATAATCTTCCTCATCTATCAATTGATATACCTCTTCTCCATTTGACTGTGGTGCGTAATAGTTTGTATTTCCTTTAAGCTCGATTTTAGATCCGACTGCCTCAATCCATGATCTAGCCTTGACCACCTCCTTGTTTGATTTGAGAGCTTCGGCAAACGATAGCTTTGTCTTTCCCCTACTTTTAACCTCCTTCCTGCCACCGCCGTCATCTTCATCGTCCGCGCCTAGGGTTTCAGGAATACAAGATCCAACCGCCATTATAATATATTAAAAAAACTTTCATACTTAAAAATCAATCTATAATTCAGTTTTAATATTTAAAACCATTTAACTATTCACAATTGACGACAGAAAAATCCGGGTGGTTACATTCCTCCCCCTTAAAAGAATTTCATTCTCGAAATTGCTAATGCAGAAGAATGCCCCAACCCACTAACTTAAAAAAACTCACTTAGTGCAAAATCGATATTCACTTTTCTAATCTTTTAACTTCCACCCAAAACCATTGGTTTTCATCTTCTAGTTTAAATCATACATTTTAATTACAAAATTGAATATCAACTTTTCATTAACAGAAATTTTCCAAAAATTTTCAAAAATTCTCTAATTCTCAAAATTTTCAGAAAATTTTGGCAGAGTCTCCCTTGTACGGAGGAGCTTTTGCAATTTGACAAGAGAGGCATATATATATATATATATATATATATATATATATATATATATAGACACACACACATCGACCCACACGGCCAGAAAACAAAAATAAACAAAAATATTTATATTGCATAGGCGTACCTCTATTTAGCATTTTTAAGCAAGCGGCTTATTTATTTAGAAATTAGCATGACCAAAATCCAGCCAAACGGCCTCCTAGTACCTATTCTTACTCAATTTAAATATGTAAGTGCTAAATATATGAAATTCATAACATTTCATTTATTTTCAATAGCTAAACATATGGTTTACACAAGCAAATTCATACTGAATTCATAAGCAATTATAAGATTCCGACATTAATTCTAATTGCTTTCGACAAATTCATATATCATTTTCATTTAATTTAAATGGTTTACAACTCACTTGCTTACATTTAAACCAACGAACTCTTATTCCTTCCAATTGATTTCAAAATCAATTTTATTTGCTTGTATCAATTTATAGAATTTTTTAATTACTTCTGCTCATGTCGAATTACCAATTTTCCTATGTAATTCGACGATATTTATTCAAGTAAATAATCACTTAAGCATAGCTTCCATTCAAATATTTACTTAAGTTAATTTATTTACTTAAGTTAATTTATTTACTTAAAGTTAATTCGCCTCATACTTGAATTTATTTTTCTGATAACCAAATTCCAATTTAAACACTGATTTGATTTTTATTCAATCAAGCTTCATCCATTTACTAATTTATTCAATTAACTCATTCAATCAATTCATTTTAAATTTTTAGTTTCCATACTCAATTCTTTTCGAATTTATTTTATTAATAACAAGGCATATTTAGTTTATTCATACTTGAATTGGATTTTTTTTGCAACTCAACCATTTCTTTTTTAATCCAATGTCATTTCATTCGACAACATTTCAATTCATATTTAATTCACTAACCACCCAAGTTGAACTTTATATATAACTCGAATTCATTTTCAAACTCCATTATTAACTCACAATCAAACTTTTATTTAACCAATCTAAATTCCATTAACATATTCAATTAACTAATTTATCTTCCAAGTAGTTCACTTCTAATTTTTAATTTAATATTGGACTTTTATCTCAAAAATCACTTCATTTAATTTCCTTGAGTTCAACTTACTTTATAATTCAAGTTTGGATTTCCTTTCATTTTCCAAAATATGAAACTATTTTATCTTGGGTTTCCTATTTCTCTTTTATCTTAGCTTATGCTAAATTTAACTCCATACCATTCTTTTGAATTTATTTAGGTAAGAATTTAATTCATTCACTATCATCTACAACTCAATTCAATTCATTTCAATCCAATTCTACTTTCACCTCAACTTCATTTGATTTTACTTTTATTTCTCAATCCAATTTAATTTTTCCATTCAATCCTTTCACTTCCCCATTTTATTCATTTAACTAGTTTACTTCACTAATTTATTTTCAGTTAAACCAGAATCAATTAAATTTCAACAATTTAACTTCTTCAACTTAATCTGAGTCAAATTTTATTTTAATCTCCTCATTTTTATTTTTAATCTCAAAATTCAAATCTCATACTTTCCTTTCTTATTTAAAAATCATTCCAATTTATAAGCTTATAACTTATTCTCCAATGATTTTTTTTATTTGAATAAGGATTCCAGAATTTTCTTTTCAAACACCCCAGAATTCAAATTTTCAGCTTCCAGTTTAAATTCAATTTTAATTATAATCTATTTATACAAATTCTCATATTGGTTATGTAATCTATTTAAAATTTCATAATCTTGTTTGACTATAATATTATCATCCAAACACTCGTATATAATAATTTCAGAAAATTATTTCTTTTATATCAAAATATACTTTGGGTAAAACTATTTCATTCACCATTTAAAAAAAAAATATTATGTCGGTTTGCCTAGTTTAAGAGTTTAGAAATCTCTATCGATACAGTGGTCCCGACTGTCTCGACCAGAATTTATAAACACTCAACCGATAAGTCAACACAATATTAAAACCATTTATACTCACTAATAAATACGCGCTCATATATATTAATATGAGTAATCCCCACCAGAGCCAAGCTTTTCGCTTAACCTTCTGCTCTGATACCACAATGTAGAGACCCATAGTTCCATACCCCTTGAGTTGATAATAATTTTCTCTTATTCAACCCAAAGTGTACGAAAGAGCGAATAACTAGAGTAAAAGAAGAAAGAGATAGAAGAAAGAAATAGAAGAAAGAAATAGAAAATGACATCAAAATCTCACAGTCGCAAGGGAATAAAATATAATATATTACAATAGCTTTAAATACAAAGAAACCTGTACTGTTATATGTACATACCATCATCAGAGTACACAATCACTACATCAAATCTGGATAATTCGGTAACTTGTCCTTACATAGGGGAAATACAAATCTACAGAAATATGCCTCGCCATTTAGCTCGTGTTCTGAGCTCCATAGCATCCTATCCTGAATCTGTAATGCTCAGTTTGACCAAAGAATTATAAATAAACAACACCCGAGTCAGTCTGGAAAACCAGCGTGAGAAATCACACTCAATTGGATTATTATATTTTCAAAAATCCTTTGAAAAACAAAGGTATCTCGTAATACCACGCCACAAATAAATATGTCGGATTTTTACCTTCGATAACCAAAACATTTTTATCAAATCCGTCTGATATTATAATGGTGTTTATAGAAAGTAAAATAGAATCTAGCTGAAATGCTTTTATCTCACGTTCCAGCATAGTTGGACACAATCAAAACCGTATAGGCGCTTATTGGAGAATGGATTCCATACAATGGCAGGGCTACTGGGGTACTGTCCGTTACAGTACCTGGTCTAGATCAGAGTACCGAGGACCATTCCCAATCCCCAGCAACACAAGACCAGAGCAACCCCTTACTGTATAGTCCGAATAAGATCACCCCTCGGTTGGGATTAACAACCACCCACACAGCCGAATAAAGGGACATCTAGACAGGGGAAATCTTACCCTAATTAGGTTCTATCCACTTAACTTTGCTGCACCTTCCCTGTTTTAGCCATTCCCGGTTGATGAGGCATGAGGCTATGCATTACCTTTTTAGAACACATTCACTTAGAATGCTCATCGTCCTCCAATGACGATGGATTGATAGCATTCGTCCATACAAGTTGCCTTGGGTCTGGACAAACCGAATCACCATCTTCATCGTCTTCACGGTCTTCATTCGCTACGTTCAAATCGGATCGAAGTGGTTTTCGGATAATTAAATCCGATCTCAGTCTCTTTGAAACGATCAGCGCATTGGCCAATATTGATAGTCGGTTATTTAACTATCAAACAACATCCACAAGCAACCATCAGGCCTTACATAATTTTCAAATTATGTATCTCAAAATATCTACTCAAGATATTATTTTTACATTTTAACATTTTGAAAATAGTTTTTTTCAAATCCTTTTATTCTCACGGAAAAAATTCCAACACTTGCCTAATACTTAGCATACTTTCCCCATTGGAAAATATTCACTTATTTCCTATTTTATTCTCTCCAAAACATATGCAAATTCATTTGTAAATTCCCACCCCGTTTCACATGAATTCTATAAATCCCAGAATTCCTTGGTCAATTTCTTTTAATATTTCCGAAGCCGTTTATACTTATTTAAAATTCCAGTTTCACTTCTACTTCCCTTGTGAATTTTATTTCGCCTTCCACCGTTTACTTAACTTATGCTTGGAAATTTATTTAAGTATCCCAAAATTCCACTATTAGATCTTCCTCTAAAATCTTATTCAATTAAATAAACTTTGCTTCCCATCTCGAAAGGATTTTATAATTGAATTTAAAACATTTAAAATATATATATATATAGAATAATAAAAATGGTTTGTTTCAAAATATGGTTTTCAGCTAGATCTAAAATACCAGCATTTTAAAAGCATTAAGAATTCATATCCAGTTACTAATTAATCTACAAAGCTGATTATAAAATTAGAATTTATTTCAATATGTATTAAAATAACTAATTTCGGAATATTCTAATCCAGAAAATAGTTTTAAATCATATAGTATAGTAGATTTTAAACTTACTTGAAAAAATATATTTTAATAAAATTCCAATATTCACTAATTTACTTTATAAATTTCTCTTGATTCGTATCACATCAACCATATCACCATTTCCTACATTCGAAATATATTCCACTATTTCTTTTGAAACAATTCTCATAACTCGATATAATTTCACACCATTAATTTATATTCTCCACATATCCACTGATCTCATTTTACCTTATTCATAAACCCTATTTATAAGCTCCATTAAGTTTTCCATTTAATTATAAAAACAAATTCTATTTATAATTTATCCCTTAATAAAATTCCATTTTATTTCAAATCTGTTTATCGGTTGCAATATCTCTTCAAGCCCTTAATATATATTTTAATTTCAAATCTTCACTTAATCCAATTTACAAATACTTAAGTATAACCCAAGTTAGTTCATATATTTTTATTCTACTTAATTTCCCTTTGAATAAATCTGATTTTTAATATAACTAATTTCTTTCAAATTTCCTTTTAAATTCCTTCAAGTTAATCATTTACATTACTTAAGAATACCAAATTTAGTTCCCAGGCTAGTTAACATTTAACAATCCAATTCACACAATCCATATCAATTTATCTATCATATCATATATCAATATGTATGTGAACAATAAATATTTTTGAGGAATCCAGTTGGATCCCTCCAACCTGTTTTTCCTTGTATCCACAGATGTTAGTCAACAAATATAATACCAATCCCACTTCGAGGGGGATATCGTGGTATATAGGGTCATCCGCTATTATGGGAGACGCATAGGGTCTCATCCGTTATATAATACGGGAATATCAATCACTCCAATACAAATATATATACTAGTATATATATCCAACAGATAAACATTATAATTCAACCAAGCACATCTAATGATTTAAATTTTACATTTAAATTTAATTAAAAGAATCCAAATGAGTGAGAAAATCTCACCTTTATTTTTGTTTGCAATCCACTTCAATCTCGATCTGGTTTCATGATTTTGTACCTTGTATAAACATTATATTGTTTGTTAACATTTTACATAATCGAAAAATTAATTACCATTTAATAATTTAATTTAAACTAATAATTTGGTTCTACACTAATAATTTAATTTTAAACTAATTTTCCTATAATAAAATATTTTTGGTGACTAAAATAATTAAATAAGTTTATTAAATAATTAATCACACTAAATACATTTTCTAAAATAACAGTAAGCTAAAGCATCAATGTATATTTTTTTTAGATATATTTATATTTATAAATTTCTTTTCTATAAATAACAAAATAGCAATTTTCTTTACTGTATACACACGCACACACATAAATGTGCATATACATATTTAAACTGAAAAATAATAATTGCCATATATGCCTTACTGTAAAAAAAAATTCTTCTATTTTCTCTCTTTGAAATCCCCATATATATATATTAATAAAAAAACAACACTTATACCTCACTGGCGAACTACCCAATACTGCCCTTCCAACCTCAACGTTGCTGCCAGATCGTACGACTATAGCACCTCCACGTCGCAGCGCCCCGAGCTTCTTCCCACTTCAGTCATTCGCGTGCAACAACGCCTTCACCATTCGATCAAACATAGCCGTCCCAAGCCAACCCTAGATCGCTTGAATCAACCCACTCCTCTCGGTATCCCAACATCGAAGCCCAGGTCAAATCGAACGAGCCCTCCCACTGTCGATCATTACGCTTGCAGTCGCCACTTCGATTTCGATCGAGACCCCTCTTCTTACTTCCGTGACTATGATTTCGAAGTGAATCGAATTGATTGAGAGGCACGATTTTATTATCAACGGCTATTATTATTTTCCTATGAATTTCGATTATTTTGAAGGGAGGCAGTTCGATTGGAAGAAAGGCTGCGATTTATTTTTGAATTCGTTTGAACTGAGGAAGAGGCCGGGTTTCGATTTTGAAGGAAAGAGGAAGAATGAATTTGTTCGAATGAGAGGAATCATTTTATTCGGCCATTTTTTTTCTCGTTCTATTTTGATTTTGAATTGAAGGGAGAAGCGTGATTTTAAAAAGAAAAAGGAGAGGGAGACACGAAGAGATGGCTGCATGTAGCAGATGAGCTACGGTAATTTTTGAGGTAAAAGCAAAAAGAATTGACGAGATGAAATTTCGGTTGAAGGAAAATTTGACTGGTCAAACAATATATATATTATATTTAAATTTAAATTTAAATCATCTTGAGTTCGTAGCTAAAAATCTCAACCTCGTATCGAGGCGTGCCACTAGGCGTTTATAATGTTATGCCCCTATTCCGAATGCAATGGAAAAGATTTCGAATCCTAATTCAATCGTATGGAAAAGATAGCTTTTTGGACCCAATTATTATATTGAATTTTCGATATAAATTTCATGCGTTTATATACCGTACGGCCAAACGATAACTCAAAACATCACGAAAATTGAAACTCGATAATAATACAGTATAACAGATCCAATGGAACTAATTTCATCGAATTCCAAAGCTGTGCCTCGGAAGGCTATTTTTAAATGTCAATTTAAACGATATATTTTTAGAACTGAACAGATCACTTTCAAATTCAATTTTAAAAGTTACATTGTCTTCGATATTATTAATATAAAATTTTCAAGTCTTTAAATTATTTTTATCGAGCTTAAAACTCCAAATTCACTATTTTAACCAATATTCAATTATAAACTTTAATAATTAAATTATTTAACAAATTGCTGTATTTAAATCGTAAATCCATTTTATCAAATAAAAACCGAACTTTCATATTTAAAAATCAATCTATAATTCAGTTTTAATATTTAAAACCATTTAAATATTCACAATTAACGACAGAAAAACCCGGGTCGTTACAATTAGTTTGGCAATGCCCTACATGTGGTTCATGATGAGTCATTTCACCTTGAAGAAGCCATGAGGTCGAGTGATAGCTTGAAGTAGATTTGTGCTATGGAGGAGGAGTTGCAATCTCTAAAGAAGAACAAGGCTTGGGATTCGTACCACCTCGTTAGGGAAGCCAAGCCATAACTTGTAAGTGAGCGTTCAAGGTGAAGGTTGATGGAACATATAAGACTAGATTAGTTGTAAAAGGGTGTTCATAGAGGAAGGGAATAAAATATAATGAGATATTGTTTCTGTTGTGAGACATACATCTATCCATATTTCACTTACCATAGTTTTTACTTATGATTTGGAGTTAGAGAAACTTGATGTGAAGATCACTTTCTTGCATGGTGACTTAGAGGAGACCATTTATATGAAGCAATAAAAATGATTTGTTGTAAGTGGAAAAGAAGATTGAGTTCGCAAATTGAAGAAGCCTCTTTATGGACTCAAGTAGTCACCTAGAAAGTGGTACAAGAGGTTTGATTTTTTTGCACGTTCACTTGGTTTTGATCGTAGTATCAAAGATACTTGTGTTTATTTTAAGCACTAAAGAATAGCAGCTTTGTGTATTTTCTCTTGTATGTAGATGATATATTAATTGTTTCTAACAATAAAGATGAAATTGATGGATTGAAGTTGAAGCTAAAACTGGAATTCGAGATGAAAGCCCTTGGGAAGCAAAGAAAATTTTGGTATGTAAATCCAAAGAGATAAAGTGCTTGGACTTTTGATACTCACTCACAATGAATATATTCGAAAGGTACTTGCTTGGTTTAGTATGGAGGAGCAAAGACAAGTAGTACACTCACGCCTTTATATATACAATTTTCTATTAAAGGCTCTTCGATCTTGGAAAAGGACAAAGCCTATATAAAGAAGGTACCATATGCAGGTGCAGTTAGTAGCTTGATGTATGCTATGGTTTGCACTAAGTCTGACATCTCATGGGCTGTTGGATTGGTTTGTAGATATATGTAAAATCCAAGAAAAATACATTTGGAGGCGGTGAAATGTATTTTCAATTATCCCTGAGGAATTTTAGATCATGAGCTTGTTTTTGACAGCAGAGATAAAGATTTCAGCTTGGTTGAATATTGTGATTCTGACTATGCCGGTATGCGACCGAAGAAAGTCAACATGTTATGTGATTATTCTTGGAGGGACAACTATTAGTTCGAGAGCAAGGTTGTTGACAATAATTTCTTTGTTTATCACATAGGAAAAGCTGATAGCTGATGTTGAAGCAGTTAAGAAGGCACTTTGCTTGAAGCGGTTGATGTGTGATTTGAGATTCGTATATAATGAAGTTGTGGTGAGTTGTGATAGACAAAGTGAAATTCATGTAAATCCAAATTTAGCTCGAGGATGAAGCATATAGAGGTAAGAGAGTTCTTTCTTGTCTCGACGAATGAAGAGAAACTAGTTTATCTTCAAAAGGTTTACACAGCGGAAAATGCAACCTAAATGTTTTTCTGCTATAAAGTTCGAGCATTACTTGAGCTTGATCTGCTCATTGAAGTTTTAGGTACTAAGTTCCACATGGTGGCACATATGGAGAGAGTTGGTAGATGGATGCATTTGTTTTTATTGTGGAGATTGACATGTCCTGCATGGAGAGAGTATTTTCAACACTTTGTTAACAGGTTGTGGCCCTACCGGAGTTCATCGATAAAGTGCAATAGGTGATGGTCATACCGAAGCTCGTTAGGAAAGTATTCATGATGTTTTGTTTGAGAGTTGCTTGGAGTATGAGGATGTAGATGGAATTGATAGACTTACATGGAAATATAGTATCAAGGTTGTTTGCGTCAAAATTGGCCACAAACACCCAATTATTAATGAAAGCACCAGTCCACAATCACAGATCTCAGATAACAAATATGTAGAGAATCAAAAATGAAGAACACTCGGAAAATTAAAAAGAAAACAGTAAAAACACAGGATTTATAGTGGCTCGGCAAGCCGGCCTACATCCACTTTGAAGTTTGATGACTTTATTGATATTCTCTTGATGATTACAATCGGTTATAGTGAATAACAGCGAGTTACAGTTCTGAAATTCGAGTACAATAGCAGCAATGGAGTGTAAAGTTGATTTCAGCAGAATATGGACGTTTGGGAGCCCAAAGATCCTTTTTCTATAGGCTATAAGGTGCTATTTATAGGCTTTCCGTGCAAATATCTCGCTCAAACTTCGGAAGACTCCTTCTGGCACGTGAGTGGGCCTACACGATCGATCCCATGAAGTTTCGGCTCGATCTGTGATCGATACGAACCAATTTCGTATCGATCAAGATTTGGTCCAATCGAGTTGAAATTTGGCATGGACCTTCCTTAGCTTGTACACAAGCTCTTGTGAAAATTTCATAGCATTTGACTTGTGGATTGTAAGATATGATCGATGCAAAATTGAGTTCTGCATGGGTTGTTGTGCTCGAATCGATGGCTTTCATAGCCATCTGTTCGTATCGCTCTTTTGGCATGTGCCCCGGTGTTGACGTGTCGTGCAACTTTCAAATCGATCCGCTCTTTATGCCGAGTTGAACATGTCGTCCCAACGTCATGCTTTGTTCGTATCGAGTACCGTGGGTCAGTTCGCATCGATCTAGGCCATGTTGTTCGTATCGACTTAATACGATCTTGCTTCGTGTCGATCTGTGGATGCTTGCTTCGTGTCGAGGGTCTTTATCTCTCTTCGTATCGATCAGAAAAGGTTTGTTAATGCGTACTTCGTACCGACCAATGGCTGATCGATACGATGTACATGGGTAGTGATCGATACGAAGTGCACGAAGAAAGGACCGATACGAAGTGACGACCATCCATGGATACGAACTAGTCAGCGACGGTGGATTCGAACAAAGGCCGACTGATGGATGCGAATAGCAACTCCACGATGGATATGAACGGTGTAGGTCAAATGGATTCGAACGTATCGATTCGAACATGGATTTGATGGATACGAATGGGGCCTTCATGGATCGATACGAATTAGATGGGTACGAAACGGTGATGATTGGATGGATATGAAATGCGGCAACCCGATGGATACGAACGGGAACTATATTCAATTTTGTATCGATCATATCTTGAGCATACGAACTCGGATTAACTCGAAATTTGGAACGTTGGTTTTCATGGCTTCGCTCGTCGTGTCTTGTCGATTGCAGCCTGATCCGGATTTGAACAAAATTCATTGACATCCATAGCACAACAGTGTATAACCAATCCTCGTGATGAACTGTTCTTGATTTCTGATCAACTTTTTGGTGTCACGGCCTTGCCAAAAGGCGGGATAACAAAGATGAAGATTGTTAGGTTTCGATGATAGAATATTTCCATATCAAAATGATTTAGAGGATATTTTAGTAAGGTGAAATTGTGAATTAAATTTATTGTGTCATTTAATATTATTAAAGAAGACAAGAAGTTATATAAATAAGGAGTTATTTTGAGAGATTGAAGTAATCAATCGATTGCTAAATCAGCTTATTAAAGAATGCTTTTTATTAGGTGCATGCAAAGTGAATGGAACTGAAAAAGTCAAATAGACAAATGTTTCATGTATGAATACGAGAATTTACGAGACATTGATTTATTACCCTAAATTAATTACTTCTACCCTAAGTAATAATCTCTATATAAAGATAGTCATTTTTTAAGGATTAGAATAATGGAACTTTTGGCTCACATCCCTCTCTTTAAATAAAATTAGGTCTACATCTCTCCATACTTTGAAATAAGAATTACATCCCTAAAATTGTTTACCTTATTTAATGCTCTTTCACAAAGGCAATATGTGAAGTTAAATTGTAATATTAAAAACGAGGTATCTTTTAGTAGATTTATCGGATTTCAATTTCGTTTCCACCATCAAATCATAAATTTTATTATCTTTCTATTAAGATTCATATATCATATGTTTTGATCTTTTTTATACAGGGGCAAATATTTGCCTCCAGATAGGCAAATATTTGCTTCGTGGAATTCATATTGCCACCCAGGTATATATGTGCCCGAGGAAGTTCGGACAAATATTTGCCAAAAATATATTTTCCAACATATTCAAGCAAATATTTGCTGGGGGCAAGTACTTATCGGGTAAATATTTGTTGCTCAGTCAAATATTTGTCTGACATATTAAGGAAAATATTTTCTTGGGGGGAAATATTTGCCATCGTAAATATTTTAAAAAATTGGTCAAAGCATATCATATGTGGATCACAATAAAAAGATAATAAAATTTGTAATTTAATGGTGCAAACGAATTTGAAATCCGATAAATCTACTGAAAGATATCACGTTTTTAATATTGCAAATATTTATATAAGCATGATGTCCTATTATGAAAATCCAGCGCTGATTAGGCTAAATAATTACAGTGACGTAATTTGTATTTCAAAGTGTAGAGGGATATGAGTCTAATAAAGTTTAAAAATAAGGATGTTTCTCTAATTTCAACTTAGAATAATCCTCTGAAGTTGTATTTCTTCATATTCTTCTCATAACTTTCATTGTTAATTTTGTAATTTTCTTTTCTCGTAATGTGATAAAATCTTCTCTTCCTAAGCAGAACTATCTAGCGACAGTGGGACAATTATAAATCTGATGTATGATTTTTTTTTTATGTTTGTGCATACGTAATTTATGATTGCTTATTTTCAAATACTATTTTTCTATTTTTCTACCTCACCATCAACATCCTATTACTTCCATCGCGTTTGGGCTGTAAATCCAAAATTTTCCAACATCATACGTGTGTGCTTATATATATATGAGGTATGATAAATAGTTCTCTTTATTTAGCACCATTTGTAGTCCTCTGATGTCAGTCACAAGTTTATATCTATATATTTGGTATATATGATAGGAGAGAGAAAGAAAAAATATTTAATTAAAAACCTGGGACTGATGTCAGGCTACAAAAATGTGTTAAATAAAGGGGCTATATATAAACCCTTCATGACCCAGTGATCTTATTCCTCACCTACTTCTCATGTTCAAATTTTAAGTTTGCATATTGACTTACTATTTGTGCATATTAGAAGCATGTAATCGCAATGAATTTGTCTTTCTGCCTAATCATGCATATTAGTGGGAAGGATTAATAGATGCTTTCAATAAAGATGTTTAATAAAAGCTCTGCAACTAATTTCCTTCCTTTGATGAATGCCTCAAACTTGGAATACTTACGTTCGATGCATTTGAAATTTGAATGTCTTTGGAGTACGTCACTTGCAGAAGAGTAGATGCTTTCAAATTGACAGCCGTTAGGGTTTACCAAGAACTTGTGGATGATTGCATGGGTAATTGATTTTGGAAGTTTATTTTTGGTTAGTAAGTGACTTGCACTTTGGTTCAAGAGGGTATTAAGCAAGATGCCGGGGGATTTTCTTTTTATCTACAATGTCAAATTTTTGCCGGAGCTGCTAAATATTTGACACCGTAAAAACAAAAATTCGTCAAAAACATATTACACTTAATCTCAATAGAAAAATAATAAAATTTGTGATTTAATGGTGAAAACGAAATTGAAATATCATAATCTGCTGAAAGGCGTTTTAAATATTGTTAATTAACTGAGAAATTTTGCACTGAGAGAATTTTTTGTTGAGAGAATTAAATTTGGAAGGTGAAAAGGCAGAGGCAAAACTGAAAACAATAGGGGGATACTCAGTAAAACAGAAGATGTGTGTTTTTTTCGAAGGGGAACTCAGTGAGTTTAAAACTTTAAATAGAATTAGGCTAAAATGTTTTTGCTTCGTCCTATATATGTACAATAAATTGATGTTATTATTTGTAGCAAAGATAAGCTATTTCACTATTTGGATTTGTCAGACATAAAATATCACATTATCCAATTCAATTAGTTTATTTCACTATCTGTATTTTTTCATGGCCATGCTATTACAATTAGAATCTGTTAATCTGCAGCTTGGAAATTCCATTTTTCTTTGTACTAACACTTTGTTTGATCCGAGATGCTATTTTTTTTTCTATAAGACTTTATTATTGCTGATTTTTTACTTGTGTGCCAGTTTGCAGCAAGAATTAGATATAAGTTGGGGGAAATTATATCCAACATTTGTTGGTAACCATGTAGGATAATTGACCAGCTCAACTGAGAAGATCAATAAAGCTGCTGTGCTCTTTGAATAATCTTCAGACCATGATGTAACAAATACAGTATCAGCGACCATTCAACGTCCATCCAAGATTAGTTATGAACTTCTTTGTATGGTGTTCATAACTTAATGTATGTTTAATTTGGAGCATCAGTAGATTTCAACCTGAACAGAGTATTTGAGTTCCTCTGTACCGGTATGCTCCTTTTTTTTTAATGAACCAATGACATCAGGTTTATTTTTTAATCTTTCATTTAATTAAGAAATGAATGGTTTTCATGAGATGGACAAATGATGATATTGTGATTTGGGTGCATGAGATTAGGAGATTATCGCTGGGAGTAAAATCTATATGTCTGGACAATGAAGCATGCCCTCTTATATTATCAAATGCTACATGATACTGTTATGCATGCTCTATAAGCTTTGTTTTGCGGCACGTATGTTATTTTTCCTTAAAACAGGAAGATATGTGAACAACACAGTTTTGATATATCTTCCTGAACCACAACTTTAGTTTACTTGAAAATTTAGAGTTGTGTGTCACTTAATATAATATTACCGGTTGTCGACTTTCTAGTGGTTATGACAATTCTTCAGTCCCCACAATGTTTTTTCCCTAAACCATTCTGTGGCGAAATATCCTATGTGGAGAGCTACATTTTGACGAGGGAAATAAGAAACACCCACATTGTTACAAAATGTTTCAATCCTTTTCTTCTATCATGTGTCTGTTTTGTTGTGATATGTAACTAATTATTTTATCTTGGGATTTGGTAACAACGTTATAGATCAGTGCCAAACGTTGACCTTGAGAAGACAGTACTACATCCCGACGTTCCAATTTTTTGGGTCTTGTATACATTATGATAAACCATCTATATGTGATAAAAACGTTCTATTTGTTGCGATTATAAAATGTGTTGTGCATTAGAGGGAAAGACATACTTGGAATACATGACAATAATTTCACCACTCAACACCACCAATGTAGCACATTGTATTACAACTCGTATACCTTACAGGATTGTAATTAGTTGGTTCACATTTTGGATGTGAAAAAATTAATTCTGATGTAGGTTAATGCTTTGCAGTGTGACATATTTGTTTGTATCGGAATATATAGGATCATAAGTGCGTGCTATGGAAGCCCTTGGTGCCTCTTAATCCTTAACATCTCATCACTGTTATCATTTACTCATCTAAAATACAAGTGAATTACTCTACAGGGAGAGAGATCAGTATTGAACTCGCCCTGATGATGCCAAAAAGATCTAAAGTAGGAAGCATAGAAGATAGCACACAATTATCCATTATGTCTACTGTTTTCTTTCGCATCATCTTTCACTAATTTATACGCTACTAGCAGACAAACAGATTAGCTTTTTTTTAAATGTTATAGCTGTTACAATACTTTTCCTCCATGTATTTATAACATCATTATATGTTCTTTTTTATTCTTGTAAAAACTTGCAATTGAAAAAATGGAGGAATCTATTGAAGATGTGAAGAAAGAAACTCATACTCCTAATAAAGGAGGGTTGAAGACCCTTCCATTTATCATGGGTAATATATTTCATATTACACAACCTTTTACATATGTTTAGAAAACCTTCTGAATGTTTTTATTCTTGTATGTATATGTAGCTAATGAAATATTTGAAAAGGTTGCAAGTCAAGGACTTCTTGCAAACATGATAATCTACCTCAAAAATGAGTATCATATGACATCTGCAACTGGAACAAACATTATTTTCTTATGGTCAGCATTAAGTAATTTTGTTCCTATATTTGGTGCTTTCCTTTCTGATTCTTACCTGGGTCGCTTTCGTGTTATTGCTCTTGGATCCACAATAAGCTTAATTGTATGTATTTCATATCGCTACAATACTAATCCATGACAAGTCCAAAATACCGACTTTATCTATTGACAAAATTACAGGGAATGCTTCTCTTATGGATGACTGCTGTGCTTCCAAGTGCACACCCTGCACACTGCGATGGCACTATTAACAGATGCAATGGTGCAACTTTGTCTCAGTACTTACTTTTATTCTCCTCATTTGCCTTGATGTCTATTGGAGCTGGTGGCATCAGGCCCTGTTCCTTGACTTTTGGTGCTGATCAATTACAAAACAAAGATGATCCAAAGAATGAGAGAAAGTTACAGTCTTTCTTCAACTTTTACTACGCATCAGTTGGGTTATCCATTATCATTGCAGTTACCGTGATTGTTTACATTCAAGATCACAAGGGGTTCAACATCGGGTTTGGTATTCCTGTTGTTCTAATGACTTTGTCTGCATCTATGTTTTTGTTGGGATCCAGATATTACAAGAAGGTTAAGGCGAATAAGAGTACTTTAGCAGGTTTGGTTCAAGTGATTGTGGTCAGTGTCAAGAATAGGCATCTTGCGTTACCACCTAAGGATGCTGATGGTTGGTATCACTACAAGAAGGGTTTTGGTTTATCAGTGCCTTCGGATAAATTGAGGTAACTTATTTTTTGTTTTTTTCCTAGATCGAGACACAGTTTTTACCGATATTTTTTGTTTCTTGTAGATGGTCTAAAGCATTTTAGTTGTTTTTCTTCAAGCTTATGGCATTTTATCTTGCATATACACGTGTTTGTTATATTGTTGTAAAAGTAATTAAACTGACTATAAAATAAATAAAATAAATAATGCTATTATATCAACTGAGAAGAACGGTATTAACTGATATTTTGAATGCAAATAGTTTTTGACATTTTGTTTTCTAATTCCTCAATAGTTTCCAAATATTTAACCTGAGTATTATTCATGATAAAACCATTGAACTGATATACTGAGTGGGTTGTTCTGGTTACTTGCATGTACTATGTAGTATACACCATATATGCTATGTTCCAAGTTTCAACATTTAAAAACTATAAGTAGACATTACACTGAGACTGGGATATGCGTGCATAAAACCAGGTTTCTGAACAAAGCATCCATCATCCGAACTCCATCAACCGACCCAACCCCAAACGGGTCCACCTACAACCCATGGACCGTCTGCACAGTGCAGCAAGTGGAAGACCTGAAACACGTCCTACGGGTCCTACCCATCTGGTCAACGGGCATCATGCCAGCAGTAGTCATCAGCCAGCACTCCTTCCCTGTCCTACAAGCCTCTCTCATGAACCGCCACCTCACCTCCTCCTTTCAAATCCCAGCAGGCTCCTTCATCGTCTTCTCCGTCCTCACCCTCACTTTCTGGGTCACCATCTACGACCGCCTCATCGTCCCTCCCCTCTCCAACTTCACCCGCAGACCTCGTGGGCTCAGCCTGCAGCAGCGCATGGGCATCGGCCTCGGCCTTTCTATCATCGCAACAGCTACCGCTGCTGCTGTAGAAGGTAATAGAAGGAGCGCAGCTGTTGATGAGGGGATTCGTGTGTCTGCTATGTGGTTGGTACTGCAGCATTGCTTCACTGGGTTGTCTGAAGCTTTCAATATTATTGGCCAGATCGAGTTTTATTACTCTGAGTTTCCAAAGAACATGGCTAGTGTGGGGATTTCATTGTTTGCACTGGGGTTGGGGGTGGGGAATTTGGTTGGTAGTGTCATTGTTTCTACGGTGGTCAAAGTTACTGGCAGAAATGGTGGAAGAAACTGGCTCAGCGATGATTTGAATCAAGGGAGGTATGACTGTTATTACTGGTTGCTTACTCTCATGAGTGGGATCAATTTGGTTTATTATTTGGTATGTAGTTGGATGTATGGGGAGGAAGGGAAGAACGCTGGTTATGAAGAAGAAGTTGAAGATGGTGGTGGTGTTTACGGTGGTTGCAATGATGGAGATGGGATTCTGCTTAAGTCGCCACAACTTTTTAGTGTTATCTAAGAATATACTATATTGATCGGAAAAGTTATGCATGTTTTGATAAGTGGTAAGAAGTTTGAGTTTAAATTCAGGGTCATAGAGTTTGCTTTTTAGGCTATTGGGGTTTTTAGGATCGGACAAAAAGTTGAACAAAAATTTAGTTTTAGAGAAAAGAAGTTTGCTTTTGAGGCTAAATGACACTTTTTAGTGTAAATCACAGAACGATAGCTTCATTTTCTGTTTACACTAAAAAGTGTCATTCAGACCAACAAGCGAACTTGTTGTTTTTGAGAATAAATTTTTTCGCAACTTCTTCATGTGCTTATTGTCCTGTTAAATAAATAAACTTAATGTCTTTTGGCTTCAAAACTTAAACCGCTTAACCAATGTCAGTACGATTATTTTCTAAGAAAATATAGATGTTAAAATGGCTAATGGGGTGCTGCATTAGTTAGGTGTGTGTGATTTTTTGTTTTTCGCTGTTATTTATAATAATATATTTTGATACAAGTAATGATTTGAATATGTTTAAAATTTATGTTGCTTTGAAGGGCAAAAGTACTTTTTTTTCATGGCGTCCATGAGAATAGTAAATAACCTAATTTTCATGGTTGAAAACAGAAATAAGATTAGGGGCTCTCCTCCATTTCCCCATCCTCTGCCAAATTACGACATCCTTTCACATCAAAATCCTAAAGAAAAACCCCAATATATAGATGATGAAGGATTCCAGACAGTAAGAAACCGCCGAAGGAAGACCTATGACCAAATCACCTACTTGAAATCCAAGATAAGCCATGATGTCAACTGTTCTTAAACAAGAATGGCCTGAGAGATTCAGGATACAAATCCATAGCGAATGCAAATATCGTGTCAAGAAGTGCACAAGCAATTACTGAAACACGGTCTCAGACTAGAGATAGCATGAACAATGGGTCAGCAGAAGAACTAAAATCAAATGGAACTATGCAGTTATTGCCTATGTATTTGGCTAGTGCCCCTTCTATCATCATTTCAAGGCATTTTTTTTTTGAATTACCTAGAGAACCAAGCTTCGCTCGTAAACTCTAGGGAAGTATGTGCCAGCCAAACACATACTTTGGGTACTTGTTACAGGGTTGTCAGTTTCGGAGCTCGAACTCGCGACCTTCGATCACGCAGTCCGGACCATCAACCAACTGCAAGAACATGCAATTCAACTGGTAATTTCGAAATCTTTACAAGAAGTAATGAGTATTTTATTATCAAATTTTCAAATGCAGCTGACTGTGATAAAGCAATCAATGAAGGACCATATTTTATCAATGGAAAAATTATAATTATGAAAAATGGAGCAAGAAAGTAAATTTTGATAAAGATTTTCTTTCATTAATGTCAATATGGATTAGGCTACCTGAGCTAAATTTGGAACTATGGGACAAAGTAGCATTTAGTGCAATTACAAGTGTAGTTGGAATGAATCAACTGCAAATAAAACAAGATTATGTTATGTAAGAATATTGGTCGAAATTAAAGCTAATGTATGGCTGCCAGAGGAAGCTTTCATCCCAATGAATGACGGTGAAAAGTTGGTGCAAAAAATTGAATATAAATGGATACTACCAAGATGCAAGACCTGTGCATGTGTTGGGCACACTATTGAAAATTGTTTGTCCAAAAAAGTGTGAAAAAAAAAAGCACAGATGCATTTTCACATCCTGACAAACAAAGTAAAGAATCTGAAAGCATGTTTATTGATAAGAATGCAAGATTAGAAAACATGTCTTCTGGAACAAATGCAGATGCAGACCTCCCAATTGTTAAAGAAGCAAATTTGGGAAATAACAGTAATGAAGATAACTTGACAGTTATAAAGAATCAGTTTCAACAAAAAGCAAAATCATGCTAGTGTTGCTCCCATAGTTTCAGATAGTGAAAATATGATTGAGTAGGGATGCAGCTCAAAGCATGAGCATACAAGAATCCATATTGTAGAAAAGTAATTAGAGTGGGGTGGTAGCTCAAAACAAGAGCATACAAGTAACTTATGCGTTCTGAAAATGAGACCAGTAAGAATAAGCAAGTAGCCGACATGCAAACAAATATAAAAGGGGACTATAATGTACAGGCAATTGAGTCTCCCCTTTAAAGGAGAACTCAAGTTTATATACAGGCATAGACCACATGAACATGGATATTAGCACAAATATTGTTACTGGAATGAACTTGGAGTTGGAGTGAGATATTACTGAAAGAACAACCTCTCCACAGTTGTCAGAAACAACTTCAATGCAGAATGTAAAAATCATGTTCTGCAAAATGCAGTTAGGCATTATCAGCCGTTTCTTCTTCTACAAACAAAAGCAAAAGGGAATTTTACATATATAGACCAGTTTTGAAAAGATATAACAAATATAGACCAGTTCTAAAAGTATTTACAAATATAGATCAGTTTTTGTTTTGCTGGTCTATAGCGTTGGCGATTTTTCAAAAATCGCCAACATGCGATTTTTTAAAAATTGCCCAGATGGAATAATTCATTTTGCTTTGAGCGATTTTGAAAAATCGCCAGATGAAACCCTGCTATAAATCCAACCGGTCACCTACCTTCTTCTTCACTATCAAATTTACCAAACTTACCAAACTCATTATCAAATTACCGAAAGTTTGCAAACCCTACTTCATAGAAAACCCAAAAAAAGTCTGATTCTCACAAGATACAATCAAAGCTTCTGAACAAGTGTAATCTTCGGTACAGGGTAATGTATATCGATTTATAATATGTTTACGCTTACTAAAATCGTAATTCGGCAATGTTGCGTATTCTAACCAATGTTGACGTACTCGCAGCTGAAACAAATATGGATGATTGGGAGATAGACGACGAGACGATGTCGAAATGTTACGATGATTTTGAAGCTCGAAGGGACATTACGCATCTAAGTGATGTTGAATTTGTTCCGGAAACGCAATTTGGGCCGATACGTCAAAAGTTCCATTCAGGAACATCATCTCTCAACACTCGCTTACGTGAAGTTGTAGCGAACCAAAGACCGAGAAAGCAGATTTCTTTTGAAGGTAAAGTACTTAGTCCTTGTAATCCTGTAGGTCCTACGTTGCCATCCGGTGCATATCCAGTTTGCCGATGTGGCGATGAATGTGTGCTTGTCGTAGCCAAAACTGAAACCAATACTGGACGAAGATTTTACGGTTGTGCTTCTTACGAAGATCACATGATGAATCATGGCGAAGTGGGGTGTTGTAAATTTATGAAGTGGATCGATTCTCCATTGTGTGCTCGAGGAGTGGAATACGCCCTCGAAATGCAAGCTGAAGTTAGGCGTTTGAAAAAATTAGTTGAAGAAATGAATAGAAAATGTTGGTAGAGAAGAAAATGTCATCTTTAGCTTATGTTCGCAATGGAAACATTTGACAAACGGTTTCATATAATGAACTCTATGTTGGGTACTTCATTTATTTTCATGTAATCGATGGATATTTTCACCTTTCGTAGATCGTACGTTTTTAGTTTTGTGTTATTAGTTTATATGTTGTTAGTACTTTGTAATTGAGGGATAATCTCACCTATTCGTAGAATGTATGTTTGATTTTCTCTGAAATTGATGGTTATATCCAAGTATTTCTCGTCGGACGAATATATATGATCATATAGAGTTGTTTGGAGAAATCTCTATATCACTTCTATCTTTTAAGTGAAAACAAACAGTCGCTAGAACATGCTGCCCACTGTTTTGCTTCTGGCGATTTTTGAAAAATCGTCAATGACTATTTTTCAAAAATCGCCCCATGTTATTTTGTTTCTGGCGATTTTTGAAAAATCGTCCACAGTTTCGCCTGTTACAAAACAGATAGCCAGCAAACCATCTCCCACTCACTCTACAACTTTCAACCTAGCTCCAAAAAACCCATTTCGGGTTTGAGCTCTCTCCCTCTCAAAAATTAATATTTTCTTTGCTTTTTAATCAAATTCGAAGCTCATTCAGACCGTGGCTTCAACATCCTGAATAGTGAATGATATTGGTAATGCACTCATCTCCAATTTCTTGATTTAGAGCATTTTCAGGGTTATCTAGATTTCAATTTTTTGCAAGTTGTTGTGAAAGCTAACTGTTGTAGATTGCATTACGAGGTATTTGCAAGTGAATGTTCATTCAATTGCGTGTACTTTAGTGTAGATTGAAGATAATTAAATTTATGATAGTTAAGGGTTGTATGCATTAATCTTTGTGTTGTAGATTACATCGAGATGGAGCCCGGTCCAGTAGACCCGAGCGTGTTGTACTTACAGTCTAGACACCGCACGTCTAGTGAAGCGTATATGATGGTAATTTCCTATGATTTTCGTTTCACAAATTGTGTGAATGCTAATATCTGTACATGTAATGTTAAACAAAGCGAAGAAGCAGATTTCACCATCGTTCACTCTATTTCTCTCAAGAAAGTCACTTCACATCATTCTAGAGTATTAGAGGAGATTGATCGAGCGGGCTTTTCGACAGTACTGCGGTTAGGCTACCTCCAGTTAGATCATCATCTGGTCACATCTCTTATCGATAGATGGAGACCGGAGACATTTACATTCCATCTTCCTGTCGGAGAGATGATGATCACATTAGGGGATGTGGCCGTGCTTTTAGGGTTGCCTATAGAAGGCAATCCAGTGACGGGTGAGGACCATCATGATTATATTCAGTTGTGCACGGATTTGCTCGGCATTACTCCTCCTCTGCAACAAGTAAGGGGTAACGACATGGTAGAAGTGAAATGGTTTCGACACGCTGTAGCTGATGATATACCCGCCGATGCTACAGAGGTTCAGATACAACAGCGGGCTCGAGCCATTATTCTACACATCATTACATCCCGTTTAATGTGCGATCATTCCAAAAATCGCGTGGACTTGAAATGACTACCATATTTAGCCGATCTCGATCAGTGTGTCCAGTACTCATGGTGTAGTGTTGTTTTGGCGTACACCTATATGGAGCTCTCCAATCTCGCTCTTATGGCGACTAAGCTTATAGGCGGGTGTTTGACGCTTGTTCAGGTACACGTATAATTTATCTTGCTACTTCGACCAAATTCGAAATATGTTGTAAGTATCTAAATTGTTTTTTTCTTATAGATTTAGTCATGGATATATCTACTTGTCGGACGGATCCAAGTCCGAAATGTTGTCGTCGATCACACACACCCTCTTGGATCTCGGTATAACTTCATTTCCTTTGAAAATTAATTTTGTAATTCGAAATTTGTTTACGCTAAAATATTGTTTCTTCGCTTGTTGACAGATGGGTTGGTCCAAAAAAGACATCTCAGACCCCCGGTGGAATGTACGCTTTTACCGCAATGAGCTAGACGTTCTAGACCCAGCTGCAGTGACCTGGAATCCATACACGCAGGATGTATTGGAGGGTCTTCCGGCTATATGTACAGCCGTTAGATATCTGTAGACTACCAGGCTTCCACTCATTTTCACTGCTCGTTGCGCACACCACCTACCCGATAGGGTCATGCGCCAGTTTGCAATGGCGCAGCATATTCCAGAAAACGCGCCAGTCTATACCGACGAGTACCATGTCGGGGAAATTGCAAATGCTATGGAGCTATGGAATCAGCGCCATTTGTTTACGCAATTTGAAAGAGAGTCGATCACCCCTCTAGAGACATATATGCGGTGGTATTGGCATATCACGCGTAGGTATGTTCTTCAGGCGTCTGTACAGGCTGTTCCCCATCATCCGTACACCCCCGTGCGCCTCATGAGAGAAACATTGTAAGTATACTGAACCCTGTTAAGCTAACCATATTTTCGAAAAAAAAATAACTAATTGTCTTTGCGTTGTACAGGCTGATGACATTTACAAGGCGTTGAAAACCGTCGAAAAGCTCGAACAACGTCTAGATCACGATGCATAGTCGAAAGGAATGTGCATGAATATCAAAACATTCTACGCGCAGTCTTGGGAAGAAACAAATTAGAGAGGCCAAGACGTCATTCCCCCCTATACCTCCACCTCTAGCAGACATACCTCCACCTCAAGGGGAGGCACCGCCGCTCCTACTAACTTACAGGCGGCATCACAGAAGAGGTAAGGCGCTTCAACATCCTAACAATCGGAAGATTTCACCCATGGACCTTCTCAACCACCATGTACATTTGATCCTACCACCGAGATCGAGGAAGAAGAGTACATGTCTCAACGGTCGGAACGTCGTCGTCGCCATACGCCTATGGAACTTCGTCGCTTGCGTAGATGATACGTGCATTATATTGGATATGGCTATGTAATTTGAACTTTGTTGTGTACGGTATAATTGTGTATGGTATGAACATGCTTTTGTGTACTGATTGGATATGGCTACCACTGATGTTTTTGTATGGGATGGAAAAGACTGTGATATTTGTATGCATTATTATGGGTGTGGACTTGTTGCTGTTTGTTAGCAGCAGCAGGTTGTGGAAGGCGATTTTTGAAAAATCGTCCTTGGGCGACTTTCCAAAAATCGCCCTTTTCCTGCTCCAACTACCGGACAGCAGCAGGTTGTTTCATATATAACAAACAAAGCAAGACCTGCAATATATAACATTTGACAAATTTTCTTACAGCAGCAAACAACATGACATATTAAGTAGACGGTAGAGTTCAATTACATAGAAGTTAAATAATACAAACACATCTACACGGCAGTAACACATCGCTTACGATTATAGCCTAGCACACCGCATTTGATACACCTGTTTGATTTGGATGACTGGCCTTCATCCATCACACCTTTCATCCTTGTAGACCGTGGCCTTCCCGGTTGCCGTCTCACAGTCGGAGGTAATATGTGAGGACCATTATATGCGCCCCAAAATCTCCGATCACGCAGGGGATGAAACTACGGCTTATAAACGACTTTGTAGCTGTCAACGGAGTACCAGCTTGATGCTAAGTCATGGTGTGCTCTATTATCCCCACCTGTTTGCGCCGAACAAGCTGCCATTACATGAGAGCATGGTATCTTCTGTAGTATCGGAATGTTGCATGTGCACGAGCAGTTGGTGCTGTCGATTATAACTTTGTATTCATCACCAAAGTAGTGAATTACCTGCCATTCGGTTTGACTAAATCGTACTAGTCTGCAGCGACGTGCTTCACTGGCTCTTTTTGCTATTTTGGCTTTCCACTTCGGAGTCAAGCGTGTCGCTAATTCATCTGCAATTTGGCGACGCTTGTAGAAATATTCAACTGAGCGATAGAATGTTCGTGCAACCAAGGCCTTTATAGGTAGCGATCTAGCTCCTTTCAATACACCGTTAAAACTGTCAGAAGCATTAGTTGTCATTACATGAAAGCGTCCTCCATCATCTTTGCACAAAGCCCAGTTTTCTTCAAAATTTCCCAGACTACGCTCAATCCACTCATGCGCACGCCTACTTGTTGCTTTTATCTCTTCTCTAATTTTCATGTACTCGACTACCTCCGACGCGCACGCTGCCGAATAAAATAACCCTGTCAAACGCTTATCTCTGAATCCTACCGCTTGAAAGTTGGCTTTTATATGTCTTGCACAATAACGATGTTTGTGCGGTTGTCGCCATTTTCCGTGTAAAGCTTTTGGAATTCGTTTCATCATATTGAATATGAAAGTAATACAACGACCGCGAACACTATGTATGAATTCTAGAATGCATGAAAAAAACCAACCCCAAGAATCACATGACTCCGATTCAACTACTGCGTATGCCAAAGAATAAAGACAATCATCTGCATCTATCGCGGTTGCAACAAGCAATGTGCCTTTGTATTTACCGTACAAGTGTGTACCGTCAATACATAACAACGGCCGACAATGCGCAAAACCTGTAATGCAAGGCCCAAATGTTCAAAAAGCTCGATCGAACACTTACACTTCATCATGTGTCGCGTGACCTATAGAGCCAAGGTTCGTTCTTTTTATCTCGTCAAAAACTGTGGTAAAGTCGAGTACGATTCTGCCCAATCGCCATAAATTCTCTCTATTGCTTTGCTTAATGCTCGCCGCGCTTTCATGTAATTTATGTTGATGAACAACTGATCGTGCACAAGCACTTGAACTGTACTAGCTGAAATATCCAAATCGGCTTTGACAAAAGACATGATTTTTGTCACAAGAAATTTCGAAGTTGCTTGCTTATGGTTGAAATTAACTATTGGGTTGACACAAGTGTGTTCGCTTGGATACTTCCAAATTTTCCACCATCCCGACTCTGATTTTTTCGAAACTATGGCATGTATTTTCCACGGACAATTACCTTCAATGGTGCATATAGCGGTATATTGTGTTTTGTTCGACTTTATTGGTTTGTATGAAACAGCATGCAGAATTGACCATTCCGTTAATTGTTGAAGAAACTTCTCTTTTGTCTCAAAAACCATTCCAACACTGAAACCAGCTTGAACGCAAGAGGTCGAAAATCGTTCACCGGAAAATTGAAGATTACCAACAACAGATCTTGCCAACATTTGAGCAGTGCAAAGATCATCATCCAAAGGCACTTCCATCTCTGCTTCATCACCATCTTCATCATTGTCATCTGCTGCAGGGAAGTCATAGCTCAACACCTCGTTGTTAACTTGCATTCTTTGTATCCAAGAGTCTTCGTTAATATTCTTAGAAGCAACGACCATGCTATCTACATGATGTTCTTCATCCACGGCTGCATTCCCACCAATATCCATATCATTGTTAAAATTTGCATACGAAGAATGAGTGGATGGTCCAGCACTCCATTGCGCACCAGAATCAACTGTCATATACCTAATTCATATATAGAAGTCAACTAACCGACAATAGAGACCAAATGAGACGAAAAATATAACCCAATCTGTAAACATACTTTTGACTCATATCATATAGTTCGCATGGATTAGGATACATTGACTGTAACATATTTGCATTAACATGTCCATCGCTTTCGTCTTGCTGAATGTCTTATTGTTGGAAGCTGTTTAAATTATGACGTAACATAAGAAAAATTAACTACATAATAGTACATCTACCAATTCATCAATTTTTTTTTACCTTGCACTCGTATTTGCATCCCTAGGCGGGTTGCAATAAATGTCGCTTTTTGCGTAAATGGTTGCGCGTCTTCGTACGGCATAAATCCGTACTGCATAGATGGAGGACGGTTTATTCCATTGTTTGGAAAAGGATTGCTATAGCTAGGAGATACGTAGTCAGTATATGGATCTACAGTCTCCAACATCTGTGTATAGTATCCAATTCCAGTACTCACAACGGGAGATGTCACCTGATGTTCTTGTTGTTGCTTTTCTACTTTCCCTAAGTATAACTCAATAGATTTTGCAATAGCAGAAAACATTACTTCTACATCGTCATCGTCCGTCAATGCTATTGCTTTAGAACCCGAGTTCGTAGGCCAGTTAACCACTAGTCCAAGTTCAAATTCTTCTTTATTAATCTTCGTCGTTCTGTACACATCATCTTTTAATTCCGTCAATTTGCAACATTTTCGCACTCTTCCCGGTTTACAAATACCGCCAACGTATTTACCATTCCTTTGATCATTGACAAGTAGTTCGCCGTCGTAGTAGCAAAGCGTAGGAATCATATTTCTCTCCATTCTATAGATCAATATACAGATTGTTCAGTATGTACACATTATACCAATTTTTTAACTTTACATAACCAATTACTAAGTTCACCAAAATACAGAAATTAGACAAAAAGACTAGGGTTTAGTGAATTTACCTTCAACTAGCTGAAATTTGCTAAGCAACGTGAACTCGATCTACAGATTTACCACCGAACCAAGGTTTTAAAGAGTATGAAGAATGATTTCAGAACAGATCTGCCATTAAAAAAGTTTGTTTTAGTTTTGTGGAAATGGTGGAAATGAGAGAGAAAGAGAGGGCTGTTTGTGGTTATTTATACAAGGTATAAATCAAGAAAATCGAGTCAAGATGGGAAATGGATTGCTAATAAAAGCAAAGGTGAGAACTTCTCACTCAAAAAGGATTTATTTAAATTTTAAATAGTTAGATTTAAAATTGTTAGACTGTGTTGATTGAATGCTTGTATGATGATTGTTATATATATATATATATATATATATATATATATATATATATATATATATATATTGGATGTGAATAGACCCTATACGCCGTTAGTAAGCGAAGGTTATTTATTACACCCATATACCGCGATATTCCACCTCGAAGTGGAATTGGTATTATATTAATATATAGCAATATATATATATATATATATATATATTGGCATATGTATATATTGCAGTTGATTGATTTCCCGCATTGTATAGCGGATGAGACCCTATTGCGCCACCTATTAAGCGGATAATATTTTATAAAATCCCATATACCGCGATATTCCACCTCGAAGTGGAATGAGTATTGTGCTAATGTCTGTGGATGCAGGGAAACAGGTTGGAGGGATCCAACTGGATTCCTCACAAATATTTATTTGATTCAGATATTGTGATGTTTGATTGTTTATCATATCGATATATGATATTGAAAAGTCGTGATTGACTATTTGATGTGTTGCATCATCGGATCCAATTTAGAAGTTTAAAAATAACGATTTTGATTTTTAAGGGATTTCTAAAGTGATTTTTGAAAGTATACGTTTATAAAATATTTTTGGAATTGATTCATCTTAAATAAATAAACGTTATAATTTTAATATTATAAAAATTATGATTTTTGAGAAATTCAGTTAAAAGTTGATTTTTGAAAATATGAGATTAATGATTTTATAAAATTGTTTTATTATAAAAAGTTTTAAAAATAGGATTTATGAAATTTGATTATTTTATAAATCAAAATGATGAAATTATAAGGAGTTGAAAGACGTTTTAAAATAGTAATATAAATTGTTTTATATTAAAAGATTTATAAATTGATATTTATAAATTAAAAATATTAGAAGTGTAAAATGAGCTTTTATAAGTGTTAGAATGAAACGTGAATGAATTTCATAAATGACTGAGATTTATAGAATTATAACGGTGAAGTTATAAATGGAATTTTATAAACAGTAGGTTTATAAAATTTGTAAAGTTATTTAAAAAGAATAGATTTTTGATAAATAAATGAATCTTATAAGTTATAAGATTTATAATTATGAAGTTTAAAGGAACGATTTTTGTAAACAAATAAATTATAAGTATTTAACTTATAATATGAAATTTTAGTATATCATTGAGATATGAAATTGAATAGATTTATAAAGGAAATTTATAAAAGGAAGTTGTTATAAAATAAATAGAAATGGAATTTATAAACATTGTTTATAAATCCACAACGACTTATTTTGATAAGTAAACTGTTGTAACTTGTTAATGGAGTTATATTCACGTTTTAGACAGTGAATAATCCTTTAAAAATAAAAGGAACGTAGTATATTCAAGTTTTTGAATAGTGAATAATATGTTAAAGAAATGGTTTTGAATGTGATGTTTTAAATAGAATTAAAACGATCAAACGATGTTTTCAAAATGAGTTAAGATTCGAAACCATAGATTTCAACATTCATTGTTGAAATAGACGTTTTCGAGAAATAAAAAGGAAATGGTAGATTATAATACTGTTGTTATAATGAATGATTTCCGAAAGGAAATGTTTTGTATAGTATTGGGATTTATATATATCTATTTTAATTTCGAATCCCTATACCAGTGATTTTGGGTTGTCGTAACGATGTTTTACGCAACATTCGTTTTGGCCTAAATAAATATGTTTAAGAGAATGATTTCCTTAAAGAATGAAATATATACTTAATTTCGATTAAAGTATATTGAATATTTTCCAAGTATAGAAAATAAAAGGACTTGTGAATTACTTATAAATAAATAAGTATGGAAATGTTTTCCAATATAAAGTGAATATTTTGAATTTATCTTTTTGAAGATAAATTGAAAATGGATGATTGAAATCGTATGTTCACAAATATTTTTGGAAATATAAATTCAATATGGAATTTATAAATGAAATTGGGAAATTGGGTTTAAAAATAAATATTGATTTATTTTTAAAGAATGGAAAATATTTATATCTTGTAAAGATATTTTTGGAAAATAAATAATTTGAAAAATTATTTGGAATCTGGTGATGTTGGCACATTCATTGATAGTTCAATAACCGACTATCAAAATTTACCTTTGAATAGGTATTTGTTGTGATTTGTTTGAAATTGAATGCCACGCTTATTTTTTTAAAATAAGCGCTCACTATTCGGGTTAACCGGGAAAGGACCTTGGGGTCGTATAACCCATTCCGAATATGTGATACGTCGTTATGAATTGCATTTGAAGATCGGTGTTGAAGACCGGATATTTTCGAAAATGAAAGGGTTTCTCGTTGATTGTCTCTGCACTGGCTGATCCCCGGTATAGAGATCTCCATATGTGATGGGAAATTCGGACGTGATTAGAGATTATCCGGATTGCAAGGACTTCTTTGTAAGTGCCTTCGGTTCTGTTCGAGCCCGGAACAGACTTGTATGGATTGTATGTCTGACATTACAAATTGAGATATAAAGCCGATTTCTTTCAAATATATTTCTGTTGGTGGCGGAGAATTTATTCTCTTAGCTTAACACCCTTCTCTGAGACGTACGAGCTCAGAGGTTATATAGTTGAAGGTTATCAGCAATATACTCCCAATTTGGTAATGTGACATACTGAGTGTTGCTGTGAAATGATCATTGTGTTGATTATTTGTGATAGGATCATTTGTTTGATCGTCTATCTTGGTGATCATCTCTATGATCATTCGTTGACCCAAAGCATGACTTTGTATAAAGCGTGTTTTTGTGGACGAAACTTCGTCGAGCCTCACACCCCAGAATGGTCAAAACAGGAAAGATGCGGCAAGGTTATGAGGGGTAGCTCCCTTTAGGGTATGTGCATTTCCTTCTGGAAAAGGGTGGTATCATGGTATGGTGCCCAGATACTTACTCATGTTGAAAACACTTTGTTATGATTGTGTGATGATGGTGACGAGCGCTCGGTTAAAGGTCCCAAAGGACCGGGGGATGGCATACTCGTGTCAGTTGTTACCCAGTTAGGGGTAACCCGGCCTTGTGTTGGCAGAGATCCGGTTAGGTTCTCGGGACGTCCTTCCAGAGGCGTTTCCATGTGGCAATGGGAAGTTCCTTGGCCTGATCATTCGTTGGAAATCCAAAGAAACAATACGAGACTTGTACGGTTTTAGTTGTAGAACCTGCCATTTAATATGGTAGCTATAGTAAGCATACTATAATGGTACCTATGCTGGCTAAGATTTATATTCTACTTTCGAAATATCTTCTACACTATGCACTAATAATAATATCAAATGTTTTCTTTTAATGCGTATCAAGCATCTTTGACTAACATAAGAAGAAATCTCCTCCAAGTCTGCGTTTGCATTGTGTGTGTGGCGGGAGGTCTTATGGTAGTTTCATTTTTAAAAAGCATTGCGAATTGAATTTAAAAATATTCCTCTATTTTGATTTTAAAGATAAATAAATTGTTTTGAGTTCTCGCACCAGTCACATGACTGACTCGGAGTTTATTGTTTTCCTTCCTAAACTCTGGGTGCCCACCAATTTCCACACTGGCAGTCAAGAGTTAAGGTTTATCAGGATATTCTGGAATTCAGGGATTGCTGGAGGCAAGATGGATGGCATGGCGTATTACTAGTTTATATAGTACTTCTTTTTCCGCTGCATTGTTGTTGTTGTTTGATGTTGTACACTCTGATGTAATGTAATGAAATGTAATGTAATAACTGATATAGTTCTTTGTAAAAGATTATTCATTTATCTATTATATGTTGTTCCGCTGCGAATTGTGAGATTCTGATGTTGTTCTGTTATTCCTTTCCGTTCTATTTTCTATCTTTTCTCTCTTCTTCTACCTCTTTCTTCTTCTTTCTTCTTTCTTAAACCCTCAGTGTTCGGTTTTCCGGCATCCGACTGATCGGCATTCGATACAGTGGACGTATTGATGTCGAATTTCGGGAGTCGAAGAATCGGGTCCTGACATTGTTGCTGAAGAGCACTGTCATTAGTCTTCACCTTCTATGTCCCAAAAACTTCTTTTCTAACAAATTTGGTGTTGCCATAATTTTTTCATATTGCTACTAAAAGAATTTGTCATTGATAACTAATCTAGAACAAGACAGCTAGCTCTGATACCAAACTATTGTGCGGAAATTTTAATTGATTTGCACCAACTCCAAAAACACAGCGGAATGCAAATGCGCGGAAACAATCAAAATAAGGATCTAGCTTGTCGATTAATTATCAGTCACAAATTCAATGAAAAATAATCACCAAACAAAAAAAATACAGAAGAGCGGAGAATATAGAGATTTAACGTGGTTCGACTAGATTGCCTACGTCCACGGACCCAACAACTATTCTTTATTTCATTGAAGAAAGAGAGTATAAAAGAGAGAGATTACAAAGTTATAGGTAGTAGTGAAGAGACTAATCTATAATTACAAATTGAATAATCAATTTATCCAAAAACTTACTTACTCTCAAAACCCCTAATTGATTGACTGCAAAAATTAGGGTTTACTAAAGAAGAGGATAATGGTGCATGCTCTTTCACACGCTCACACAAATATGAAGATGAACTTCCTTCATTTAAATAAGCATGAAAATGAAGGATGCTTGGAGATGAAGAAAATTAATTTCCAGATTATGTTTGAAAACTTTCCAAATATCCATGATTTAATTTCTATGTAAATGGATAATGATGATCTTGGTTTCTATAATTTTCCTTGCTTGAATCAATCTCCATCAGCAATCTTTTATTTCTTCATATAACAAATTCTTTGACTAATTAATTGGTTAGAAATTAGTTAGTTTCCCTTCTCTAAAAAAATCACATATATCCTTCATCTTTACCTTTTCATATATAGTCTAATTAATTGATTGACTGAATCAATTAATTATATTCTTGTCTTCTTTGAAAAATATTTGAATCATATAAATTCAACAATAGTACCCTAAAAATAATTTGCAAAGATTATGAATTGGCTATCGGCTCTTTCACGCACTTCATAATAGTTGAGGCAAACTCAAAAAAAAGGGAAAAGAGAAATTACGACTAAAATGCATAAGTAAAAATCTTAAATACAATACAAAAATTATATTTACATGATTAACCCACCATTTCTTGCTACCACTAACCTTTCCTTTCATGGAACCTCATCGAACGCCCGTTTTGTTGCATACGTTTTTCCACTATGACCATTTTTCCTTGAGTTCTTCGTATTTGCAGTGAAGTTATTCATTGGTTAGTGATACTTCCTTCGAAAGAGTCATTAAAACTCCGTTAATCATCATATCTTATGGACCTCTTTTTGTTCGGTCCAACTGCTTAGTAAGTATAAATCGTGCAACATATTTAATTGTGGCTCTATCGAACCAAATTCTTGAACTATTGCAAGTTGTTCTATGCAACAGTCTGCCCAAATATGAAAAATGATACCAAAAAACAAAATATAGAGACAAATGAGATAAATACAAGTATAACAAAAATTACCTCAAAACTTGACTAGTTAAAATGGAATTTGTGTTCGAATTTTTGGATTTGTGTATGGTTATGGTGAAGGAGAAGAAGAAGTGAAGGAGGTTAAATAAGGCTGTGTAGTTACCATTTTAATTTTATCGTTGGCGTCAGATGCATGCCAATGGTAGAATTTCAAGGGATACCGTAAATGGGGCATTTCAGCAGGCTACCCGATGGATGTGGTAGATGCGTCTGACATGAGGCTAATGTAAACAGATTAAAATATGGCTGCAAATCGACCTTTAGTTTGAATTTTTACGTTTAATGTTGACGTTTATCTTTAAAGTTATAAGTGAATAAAATGTGGTAGATTTCACGAGGATTTAAGATAATATAGATGTAAAATGTTTTACTGTTTTGAATTATTTTGATAAAGTTAAAGGTGTGCTTTTGGTTTTGTCTTATGATAATCTTTTTGATTTTACTTTTTATTGTATATATTATTATATTATGATATAAGTAACGATCTGGATACATTGGAAAAAACATATGCAAACGGAAAATCCTTAGGAAAAGTATATAATCAATTGCAATTGTGAATGTGTTCGTAACCATGAGGTTTGAATCGAACATCTAAAATACATATCCTTGAATTGTTCTGTGACGACCCGGAATTTTCGAGCATTTAAAATCGGGATATTTGATTGATTTTAAATATTCAATAGAGTGATTTTAACTTGAATCACGAATATCACAAATTATTTGATAATTAAATTTTTGGATTAAATAATTGGAAGTTGAACTAAATGTTGAATTGAATTTTTAAACCTGCTGAATATAATTTGAAGGCTTGTAAAATTTATATTGATAACACTGAAGATAATAGAAATTGTAAAATTTAAATTAGCAGTGGTTTGTTCAGTTTTGAAATTTTATCGTTTAAATTGAATTTAAAAATAACATTCCGAGGCACAATCTCGGATTTCGACGAAACTAGTTCCATTAGGTCCGTAATATTGAATTATTATCAGATTTCAAATTTCGTAGTGTTTGGAGTTGTTGTGTGAGTGTACGTTATATAAACGCGTTGGAATTTATATCGAATTCAAATTTAAAATTTATAAATTGTATATTGGTCTAGTCAAATTTTCTATCAGCCGCTTCCTTTCACCATCAGTACTTTTTGGTCTCCTCTGTAACAAGCATTAGCAGACGCGAAATCAAATCCATCCTCTTTTTTTTATTTCACGCAATAGAACAAAGGATTAGTTAATGGCCAAAAACGAATCAACGAAACTCAGTGTTCTCAAATCAAAAAAAAATTATATGTTCGAAATCGCACCCTCACAATTTGAAATCATTCGACCCTCTTTGTTCATTTGACTTTCGAATTGCAATAAGTGAATCTTAAATGGCGACATCAATAACGAGCTCGACGTCGCGATGGGTGATGGGTGAATTAGGGTTTCGCGGCAGATCTGGGGTGGCTCGAGTCGCTGCGACATTCGATGTCGCGTGTGGTAGGCCAGCGATATCGACATCGCGTGCGTGGCGGTGTTTGGGTGGAACTCGAGAGAGGCCTGAGTGCTCGCGATAGGCGATTTGGTGGAGTTATTCCAGGAGCAAGTGGTTGCGGCGGCGATCATTGGAAGGATCGGCTCGTGCAGGTTTCGCGAGGCTAGGGTTTGGGCTTCGCGGTAGTAGGAGTGCGTTCTCGTTAGGGCAGCGAGGTAATCTTTCGTACAAAGGGGACTCTGCCAAAAAATTTCAGAAATTTTGGGAGTTAGAAAATTTTTGGAAAATTTTGTCAACATCAAACGTTTTGAAATTGGAAACTAAAATAAATTTGTAAATGAACTAATGTGAATAATGGCATGAATCAGTATAAATGAAAAATAAAATTTAAAGTTTAGAGTTGAAAATAAATTGAATTCGTATGGAAATGAAAGAATTAATTTGAATAGAAATAGATATAAATTAAAGTGGTAAAGTGAAAATAGGTATAAGAAACATATAAAATGCTTATATTAAACTTAAGTTTAAGGAATGGTGAATTCTTAATTGGAAATTGATATTACAAACATATTCTAAGTTAATATTCGAATGAATAGATATTGATATTATGTGAGGAAGTCGATAAAATGTTTTGGGAATATTGTAATTGGATATTAGTGCTAAGCAGGATATGCAGGTATTATAAAAGGAAAAGGGAATTGGATTTGATTTCAGAAAAATAAATTTGAAATGCTCGACAAAAAGGTATATGTTTAAATTTCTGTGAAATTTGATTGGGTTTTTAGATTGAGCCACTTGGTGTTTTCTTTTCTTTTTGGATTTGGGAGGCCGTAGAGCCAATTTGTAGTTGTACCGAGCTAGCCGGGCAAAGGAGACGTTGGCGAAATTTTTCGGAAATTTAGAGAGTTAGAAATTTTTTGAGAAATTTTGAAAATTTTAAACTTAGTTTTGAATTATAACTTGAATAGTTGAATAAGTAAGGTTGGTTGGGACTAGGGAAAAGTTTAAGAAGTTAATAAGAATGATTATGAATCTTCTATATAAAAGATAATTGGTAAGATGTTGAATTGTGAAAACTGTTTGGTTTTAGTGAAAAATAATAAACGGGTATTGGACCATTCTTCCTAACTAGTAAATTTCGGGGACGAAATTCTTTTAAGGGGGGAGGAATGTGACGATCCGGAATTTTCGAGCATTTAAAATCGGGATATTTGATTGATTTTAAATATTCAATAGAGTAATTTTAACTTGAATCACGAATATCACAAATTATTTGATAATTAAATTTTTGGATTAAATAATTAGAAGTTGAACTAAATGTTGAATTGAATTTTTAAACCTGTTGAATATAATTTGAAGGCTTGTAAAATTTATATTGATAACACTGAAGATAATAGAAATTGTAAAATTTAAATTAGCAGCGGTTTGTTCAGTTTTGAAATTTTATCGTTTAAATTGAATTTAAAAATAACCTTCCGAGGCATAGTCTCGGATTTCGACGAAACTAGTTCCGCTGGGTCCGTAATATTGAATTATTATCGGATTTCAAATTTCGTAGTGTTTGGAGTTGTTGTGTGAGTGTACGTTATATAAACGCGTTGGAATTTATATCGAATTCAAATTTAAAATTTATAAATTGTATATTGGTCTAGTCAAATTTTCTATCAGCCGCTTCCTTTCACCATCAGTACTTTTTGGTCTCCTCTATAACAAGCATTAGCAGACGCGAAATCAAATCCATCCTCTTTTTTTTATTTCACGCAATAGAACAAAGGATTAATTAATGGCCAAAAACGAATCAACGAAACTCAGTGTTCTCAAATCAAAAAAAAATTATATGTTCGAAATCGCACCCTTACAATTTGAAATCATTCGACCCTCTTTGTTCATTTGATTTCGAATTGCAATCAGTGAATCTTAAATGGCGACATCAATAACGAGCTCGATGTCGCGATGGGTGATGGGTGAATTAGGGTTTCGCGGCAGATCTGGGGTGGCTCTAGTCGTTGCGACATTCGATGTCGCATGTGGTAGGCCAGCGATATCGACATCGCGTGCGTGGCGGTGTTTGGGTGGAACTCGAGAGAGGCCTGGGTGCTCGCGATAGGCGATTTGGTGGTGTTATTCCAGGAGCAAGTGGTTGCGACGACGATCATTGGAAGGATCGGCTCGTGCAGGTTTCGCGAGGCTAGGGTTTGGGCTTCGCGGTAGTAGGAGTGCGTTCTCGTTAGGGCAGCGAGGTAATCTTCGATCGCATTCGTTCAGTTCAAATTTATATCATTTACGTATAATAATATATTTTGAATAAGATGTTAGAACGGAGTAAAGCTGATATAAATAAATGCACTTTTTCCTCATTTCAATTAAAGGATTTATGTACACATATGTATATATATAGGTAGTTTTAAAGAAGAAATTAATAATGATAATAAATAGCTAAGTTTTAAATGTTGTTAATTATTTTTAACTAATGGGTTTAGAGATTATTTTGTTTCATTAATTTATTTAATTACTAGGATATATTAAAGGAAGATTTTGGAAGCTATATGGATTTTAATAAATATATTTATAGATTTAAAAAAAACAAAACGAAAGTCTAGATTATTTTAAAGTATTGAATTTGGAGATTAAACTGTTTTAACTACATTAATAAATTGCAATTAGTTGTTTAATTAATTCCAATAGTAACAAATCCATATAATGTTTATACAAGGCCTAGAATCGAGAAGAACAAGTCGGAATGGAACTGGAGTGAAATAGACTGCAAACTAAAAGCTAAAGGTGAGTTAACCTCACTCAGTTAAATTTAGATTTTAATGATAAAATTTAAATCATTGTTTGAATGGTTGAATTGATTGATGTGATATAGTATGGTATAATTTGAAAGTGGCATATTTTGTTGTGCTAACGTCTGTGGATGTAGAGAAAACAGGTTGGAGGGATCCAACTGGACCACTCAACTTTATTTAATTATTTAATAATCTCTGTTCTGAATATTTGATATTCTGTAATGAATTATGTGGAAATATTGAATGTTATGGCTTGATTATTATAATTGGGCAATAATGAAAATAAGAGAAGTGAAATTGCAAGTAAAATAATTATAGAATAAATTTAAGAATGACTTGGAAAAGAAATAAAGTGACTTTAAAATTCTAATAAATGAATCCTGAGAATGGAAAGGAAAATTTGAATAAACAGAACGTTAATGAATTTTAAAATGCAGTATTATTATTTAAAAGAACAAACATTTATTTAGAATTTAAGATTTTAATTATTGAAAGAGTAAAGAAGAAATTGAAAAAAAAATAACAATAAAGTCCATAACTACTGAATTTGGAAATGAACTAATAAGTAAAAGAATTTATTTCAATTGGAAATCAATTTGGGAAAAATTGATTTAAGTGATTGAAGTTGGAATTTTTCTCTGGATAGCCAAGTACATGTTTTTAAAAGTAAATTTTAAATTATAAATTAAATGTTTTAAAGTTGTTTTTAAAGAAACGAGTTTTGTAAAATTTATTATTATTTCTAATATTCAAAGTCTATAGTAAGTAATTTCTTTAATTTATTCTAGCAGTAATTATTAAGAAGTTACGTAGTATTTTGTTTTTAAAAATAGAAATCTAGTTTTATATTTTATTTAGTAACCTTATTTTCAAATATTCATATAGTATGTATTTTTAACAAATTATTAAAGTAATTTTAACTTGAATATTTTAAAGTATATTTTTAAAAGTAAAGTGCTTTAAATTAATTTAGAAAATCTAGTTTTGTGTTTGGTGATTCCAGTGAAAATAGAAATACTTGAAATTTATTCTGAGAAAGGCAGATAGTTTTGAAAACTATTTTCAAAGGAATTTGGAAAGTGAAAATAATACCTTAGGAATATATTTTGGAGATAAATAAATAATTTGGGAAATTATTTATTGTTTGATGGATGTCTGTGAATATAAATTGATAGTTAAATCACCGACTATCAATATTGGCCAAATACGTTGATCGTTTCGAAGAGGCCGGGATCGAGATTCATTTCTCGAAAATTAACCACTTCGATCCGGTTTGTACGTTTCGTGAAAACAATTTTGGATGCAAAGATGGAGCAGTGAAGTGCAAGGGCTAGTCGCTACTAATCCTGAGGATATTTCCAAAATGGATGTAGTAGGAATAGTGCCTTCGGTTCCGTTCGAACCCGGGACGAACTTGTATGGATGAATGCTTGCGAAAACATCGTCAGGTGGACGATGGGCATTCTAAGGGATATGCTCTAAAAAGGTAACGCTTAGCCTCAAGCCTCATCAAATGGGAATGACTGAAAATCAGGGGTTATGCAGCAAGGCTAGGTGGGTAGCACCCAAGCAGGGTGAGGTCTTTCCAGTCTAGATGTCCCTTTTTATTTCGGCTTAGTGGGCGGTTGCTGATCCCAACCGTGAGGTGATCTCACTCGGGATTATCCAGTAAGGGGTAGTCCCGGCCTTGTGTTGTAGGGGAGCGGGCGTACTCCTCGGTACGGTGATCTAGGCCCCGTACTGTGACAGGTGGTACCCCAGTGCCTAGTCATTAGTTGGAAATCCATTCTCCCTACGAGCCTTGTACGAGTTTTGTTTGTATTACCCACTCTGTGGCTAGTAGCTGGAATTTAATGAATGTAACAATTTCGGCTACTTTATAAGTATTTGTATATAGACCCTATTATAATATTAGAGGATTTCTATAAAAATTGTTTTAGCTATCGTAAGGTAAAAACCGAACATGTTTATTTGTGGCGTGGTCTTACGAGATGCTTTTGTTTTCTAAGGATTTTTGAAACTTTAATAATCAATTGTGTGTGATTTTCTCACGCTGGTAATCCAGAATGACTCGGGTATTATTTAACTGTAATGCTCGGGTCAGACCGAGTATTATAGAATACAGGATATGATGCTGTGGAGCTCAGGAGACGAGCAGGATTACGATACGTATACCCGTACTTGTTTTATATATATTCCGCTGTGATCGAGTTGCTGTGTATCCATTTGTATGTTGTTGTTGAGCCGTTGATTGATGTACTCTGATGATGTAATATATAAACAGATATATTTGATTTTGAGTAAAGATCATTTATTTTCTATTATATTTTAGTCTTCTGCGATGGTTAGATTCTGATGTTGTTTTCTATTTTCTTCTTCTACCTCTTTTTCTTTAACCCAAATGATTCGTATTTCTGTACAACTTGAGTTGATTTAGGTAGAATAGTGTTGACTCAAGGGATATGGATTTGCGGGCTGTTACACGTGGTATCAGAGCATAGGTTGGTGATAACCTTGGCTCTGGTGGGAATTACTCATTAAAATAGAGTCCGTCGTACTCTATAATGAGTTTGAGCATATTAATAGATATGAGCGCGAATTTTTGGAAGTTAGAAATTTTTTGAAAATTTTTGGAAAATTTTGTCAACATCAAACGTTTTTAAATTGGAAATTGAAATAAATTTGTAAATGAACTAATGTGAATAATGGCATGAATCAGTATAAATGAAAAATAAAAATGAAAGAATTAATTTGAATAGAAATAGATATAAATTAAAGTGGTAAAGTGAAAATAGGTATAAGAAACATATAAAATGCTTATATTAAACTTAAGTTTAAGGAATGGTGAATTCTTAATTGGAAATTGATATTACAAACATATTCTAAGTTAATATTCAAATGAATAGATATTGACATTATGTGACGAAGTCGATAAAATGTTTTGAGAATATTGTAATTGGATATTAGTGCTAAGCAGGATATGCAGGTATTATAAAAGGAAAAGGGAATTGGATTTGATTTCAGAAAAATAAATTTGAAATGCTCGGCAAAAAGGTATGTGTTTAAATTTCTGTGAAATTTGATTGGGTTTTTGGATTGAGCCACTTGGCGTTTTGTTTTCTTTTTGGATTTGGGAGGCCATAGAGCCATTTTGTAGTTGTACCGAGCTAGCCGGGCAAAGGAGACGCTGGCGAAATTTTTCGGAAATTTAGAGAGTTAGAAAATTTTTGAGAAATTTTGAAAATTTTAAATTTAGTTTTGAATTATAACTTGAATAGTTGAATAAGTAAGGTTGGTTGGGACTAGGGAAAAGTTTAAGAAGTTAATAAGAATGATTATGGATCTTCTATATAAAAGATAGTTGGTAAGATGTTGAATTGTGAAAACTGTTTGGTTTTAGTGAAAAATAATAAACGGGTATTGGACCATTCTTCCTACCTAGTAAATTTCGGGGACGAAATTCTTTTAAGCGGGGAGGAATGTGACGACCCGGAATTTTCGAGCATTTAAAATCGGGATATTTGATTGATTTTAAATATTCAATAGAGTAATTTTAACTTGAATCACGAATATCACAAATTATTTGATAATTAAATTTTTGGATTAAATAATTGGAAGTTGAACTAAATGTTGAATTGAATTTTTAAACCTGGTGACTATAATTTGAAGGCTTGTAAAATTTATATTGATAACACTGAAGATAATAGAAATTGTAAAATTTAAATTAGCAGTGGTTTGTTCAGTTTTGAAATTTTATCGTTTAAATTGAATTTAAAAATAACCTTTCGAGGCACAGTCTCGGATTTCGATGAAACTAGTTCCATTGGGTCCGTAATATTGAATTATTATCGGATTTCAAATTTCATAGTGTTTGGAGTTGTTGTGTGAGTGTACGTTATATAAACGCGTTGGAATTTATATCGAATTCAAATTTAAAATTTATAAATTGTATATTGGTCTAGTCAAATTTTCTATCAGCCGCTTCCTTTCACCATCGGTACTTTTTGGTCTCCTCTGTAACAAGCATTAGCAGACGCAAAATCAAATCCATCCTCTTTTTTTTTATTTCACGCAATAGAACAAAGGATTAATTAATGGCCAAAAAGAATCAACGAAACTTAGTGTTCTCAAATCAAAAAAAATTTATATGTTCGAAATCGCACCCTCACAATTTGAAATCATTCGACCCTCTTTGTTCACTTGATTTCGAATTGCAATCAGTGAATCTTAAATAGCGACATCAATAACGAGCTCGACATCGCGATGAAAGATGGGTGAATTAGGGTTTCGCGGCAGATCTGGGGTGGCTCGAGTCGCTGCGACATTCGATGTCGCGTGTGGTAGGCCAGCGATATCGACATCGCGTGCGTGGCGGTGTTTGGGTGGAACTCGAGAGAGGCCTGGGTGCTCGCGATAGGCGATTTGGTGGAGTTATTCCAGGAGCAAGTGGTTGCGGCGGCGATCATTGGAAGGATCAGCTCGTGCAGGTTTCGCGAGGCTAGGGTTTGGGCTTCGCGGTAGTAGGAGTGCGTTCTCGTTAGGGCAGCGAGGTAATCTTCGATCGCATTCGTTCAGCTCAAATTTATATCATTTACGTATAATAATATATTTTGAATAGGATGTTAGAACGGAGTAAAGCTGATATAAATAAATGCACTTTTTCCTCATTTCAATTAAAGGATTTATGTACACATATGTATATGTATAGGTAGTTTTAAAGAAGAAATTAATAATGATAATAAATAGCTAAGTTTTAAATGTTGTTAATTATTTTTAACTAATGGGTTTAGAGATTATTTTGTTTTATTAATTTATTTAATTACTAGGATATATTAAAGGAAGATTTTGGAAGCTATATGGATTTTAATAAATATATTTATAGATTTAAAAAAAACAAAACAAAACAAAAGTCTAGATTATTTTAAAGTAATGAATTTGGAGATTAAACTGTTTTAACTTCATTAATAAATTGCAATTAGTTGTTTAATTAATTCCAATAGTAACAAATCCATATAATGTTTATACAAGGCCTAGAATCGAGAAGAACAAGTCGGAATGGAACTGGAGTGAAATAGACTGCAAACTAAAAGCTAAAGGTGAGTTAACCTCACTCAGTTAAATTTAGATTTTAATGATAAAATTTAAATCATTGTTTGAATGCTTGAATTGATTGATGTGATATAGTATGGTATAATTTGAAAGTGGCATATTTTGTTGTGCTAACGTCTGTGGATGCAGGGAAAACAGGTTGGAGGGATCCAACTGGACCCCTCAACTTTATTTAATTATTCAATAATCTCTGTTCTGAATATTTGATATTCTGTAATGAATTATGTGGAAATATTGAATGTTATGGCTTGATTGTTATAATCGGTCAATAATGAAAATAAGAGAAGTGAAATAGCAAGTAAAATAATTATAGAATAAATTTAAGAATGACTTGGAAAAGAAATAAAGTGACTTTAAAATTCTAATAAATGAATCCTGAGAATGGAAAGGAAAATTTGAATAAACAGAACGTTAATGAATTTTAAAATGCAGTATTATTAATTAAAAGAACAAACATTTATTTAGAATTTAAGATTTTAATTATTGAAAGAGTAAAGAAGAAATTGAAAAATAAAATAAAATAATAACAATAAAGTCAATAACAACTGAATTTGGAAATGAACTGATAAGTAAAAGAATATATTTCAAATAAAATAAATTGGAAATCAATTTGGGAAAAATTGATTTAAGTGATTGAAGTTGGAATTTTTCTCTGGATAGCCAAGTACATGTTTTTAAAAGTAAATTTTAAATTATAAATTAAATGTTTTAAAGTTGTTTTTAAAGAAACAGGTTTTGTAAAATTTATTATTATTTCTAATATTCAAAGTCTAAAGTAAGTAATTTCTTTAATTTATTCTAGCAGTAATTTTTAAGAAGTAACCTAGTATTTTGTTTTTAAAAATAGAAATCTAGTTTTATATTTTATTTAGTAACCTTATTTTCAAATATTCATATAGTATGTATTTTTAACAAATTATTAAAGTAATTTTAACTTGAATATTTTAAAGTATGTTTTTAAAAGTAAAGTGTTTTAAATTAATTTAGAAAATCTAATTTTGTGTTTGGTGATTCCAGTGAAAATAGAAATACTTGAAATTTATTCTGTGAAAGGCAGATAGTTTTGAAAACTGTTTTCAAAGGAATTTGGAAAGTGAAAATAATACCTTGGGAAGATATTTTGGAGATAAATAAACAATTTGGGAAATTATTTATTGTTTGATGGATGTTTGTGAATATAAATTGATAGTTAAATCACCGACTATCAATATTGGCCAAATACGTTGATCGTTTCGAAGAGGCCGGGATCGAGATTCATTTCTCGAAAACCATTTCGATCCGGTTTGTACGTTTCGTGAAAACAATTTTGGATGCGAAGATGGAGCAGTGAAGTGCAAGGGCTAGTCGCTACTAATCCTGAGGATATTTCCAAAATGGATGTAGTAGGAATAGTGCCTTCGGTTCCGTTCGAACCCGGGACGGACTTGTATGGATGAATGCTTGCGAAAACATCGTTAGGTGGACGATGGGCATTCTAAGGGATATGTTCTAAAAAGGTAACGCTTAGCCTCAAGCCTCATCAAATGGGAATGACTGAAAATCAGGGGTTATGCAGCAAGGCTAGGTGGGTAACACCCAAGCAGGGTGAGGTCATTCCAGTCTAGATGTGTAACAACCCTGGTATTGGAGATTACTGATGATATTAAATTATAATGATAGTTATAATTTAATATGGTAAATAGAATTAATGAAGAAATAAATTTGGTTTAAGTTGCGTATTTCAAATAAAACAATGTTTGTTGATTTAGAGTTGGGTTTTTAGTGTAAACAAATGGGAAATAAAGTTTAAAACACTTTATTAGTGGTATGGAATGAGAATAAATGATAGAAATAAATTATTGGGTCGAAATTTATAATATTGGAGTTTTATTCCAATATTAGTCTTTTATCCTGAAACAAAAGGATAAACACGAAGAAAATAAACTTTTGTAGTATAATTAAATTTGAAATAATGTTTTAAAGCTATAAAAATGTTAAAAGCATTTTTATACACGTTAATGAATTGAGTAAAAAATTTATTGGTGGAAAATGATGAAAATATTGATTTTTTTTCACTATTAATGTGAATATTGATAAAAATTGGTATTAAATTGTGTAAATAATATTTTTAGTTAAAAAATTAAGTTTACAACCTTTTAACATGTTCTTTCATCCAAAACATGAACATTGCAATTTGTTTCATGAAATTTGGAGTTTTTATCAAAAAGTTATGAAGGAATTAGTGTTAATACATATAAAAACACAACAAATTATGCTAAGTATTCTTATTGGGTTTGGGTCCAAATATTAGCCTACCCATTATCCTTAAGATGCTTCTGGCAACCATCGTTCCAATCTTTCTTCTTTCTCATATCAGAAAAAAATAATATACAAAGAGCTTTAAAACAAATAGGGAAATCAATAATGGCTTCCTTCTGAAATCCAAAATCCACCTAAAATTGTTAGAATCTAGGGTTAAATTGGATTCTAAGCTATCCTACAGGTAATCTCCAACCTTTTAGATCCTCTAATCCATCCAAAGTTTGGATTTTTATTTACTGTAATTTTATTTTGATTGATTTCCTTTCTGCATGCTCCTATTTTGCAATCTACAGGCTCTTGAAGGCCATTTCCTTTCAAAATCCATCATATTGCTACTGGAAACATTGCTAAATCAAGTGGTAAGAAAGGTAAGAGTTTCTTACAGCAAGCTAAAGCTATAAAAATCAAATTTTGCTATCAATTGTTGATCGAATTGCTCATATTATCGACTTTGTTTTCTGTTTTGCTGGCTGAAAAAACCCTATATTGAAAAAATCATATCTTTTTCAATTTTAAGCGAAATGATCTCAGAATTTGATACGTAGTTGTAATCGGGTATCAGTACATCTCTGTAAATTTTCATTCAATTTCGAGTTATTTTGTTATAGGAAATTATTGGTTGAAGTCGGCCAAAAATTAATCTTTGTGTTTTGGCCGAAAATAGGTCATATTAGAAAAATCATATCTTTTTCAATTCTTAGCAAACTAATCTCAGTTTGTGATATGTTGTTTTAGTTGGGAAACTCTACATTTCTGAAAATTTTCAATTAATTATGAGTTATTTTGCTATAGGAAACTATTGCTTGAAATTGGTCAAAAACCGACCTCTGTGTATTGGCCGAAAATATGTCATATTAGAAAAATTATATCTTTTTCAGTTCTTAGCAAATTAATCTCATTTTGTGATATGTTGTTGTAGTTGGTAAACTCTGCATTTCTGAAAATTTTCAATTAATTTTGAGTTACTTTGCTATAGGAAACTATTGCTTGAAATTGGTCAAAAACTGACCTTTGTGTATTGGCCGAAAATAGGTCATATTAGAAAAATTATATCTTTTTCAGTTCTTAGCAAATTAATCTCAGTTTTTGATATGTTGTTGCAGTCGGGCTACTCTGCATTTCTAGAAGTTTTCAATTAATTTTGAGTTACTTTTCTATAGGAAACTATTGCTTGAAATTGGTCAAAAGCTGACCTCTGTGTATTAGCCGAAAATAGGTCATATTAGAAAAATCATATCTTTTTTCAATTCTTAGCAAATTAATCTCAGTTTTTGATATGTTGCAGAAGATTAGTTGCAAAATGTTTATGAAAATTTTCATGAAATTATGAGCAATTTTGTTATAGATAATCCTTATTTCATAACAGCTAAAAATCTTGTTTTTTTATGCTTGCTGAAAAGAGCTATGTTTGAAAAATCATAACTCTTTCATTTTGTAGCGAATTGCTCCAAATTTTGGATATGTTATTGTCATCATGAGGTCGTATGATGTAGCAAAATATCGCTGAAATCTGGGTTGTTTAGATAACCCAAACGACTGTCCAAAGTCAGCCAAAAACTCAGTTTCTGGGTTGATTTTCTTTTGCTTCTAACAGTACTTTCGTTAACTGTTTCACTACAAATTTCGATGATTTTAAATATTGTTTGAATAATTTTGATGATGAATGTTTAGTATTATTATCCGACAATGGATTGGCATAATTTTGGAAATTTTTAGAATTTAAATTTTATTTAATCTAAATATCGATAAATATCGGTATTTGAAGAATTTGATGGTTTTAATTGATTTTGGTTTTGAATAAGTTTCTGATTTTTTTTTATAAATTATGGTTAATTAAATAAATGTTTTAAGACATTTTAAAGGGTTTTTAAGTAATTATTCATTTTTTAAAGGTATTTTATAAATAGATAATCTATTTGATAAATAGTTTTTCCTTATAAAACTTACTTAAAAATCTCTAAAAATTGTTTAAAAATTCTGATTTCTCTATAAAATGTTTCTAAATATATTATAGCCTAGTTAGATGATTTTCGGCGTATAAGAATGAGAATTAAACGATTTGGCAAAAATACATGGTATGGGACATGTATTTTCGCCTCATCGCTTAATATCGGACTTGTACTGTCGAATCGGCTTTGAAGTACTGTTTTATGATATTTTTACCTGCCGAGGACATGAGGCGGGGTTGTTATGATGAATTGATGATGGTTGTGATGTTTAAGATGGACTTTTACTTGTCGATGAAATGAGACAAGTTTTGATGTCACTTTAAACTCATCAAAGTATGAAACACGATGAGTTGGATGCTTTACACTCGCCAATGAGACGAGGCGGTGTATGTTTGATTTGGATTTTTATGAATGTTTTCTAATGTGGCATCGACTGACGATTAGTAAACCAATAGGTGCAAATGTATGGTATGGGACATATATTAACACCCATTGGGTTCCTATTCGAGAAGTTAAGACACATTCACGATGTTACTAGTGCTACAGACCGAGTACTCGATTGGAGTCATCACGATGTTCATGAAGTTATTACTCGACTCCAATCATCACGATGTTATTACTCGGGTTTTTGTGAATGGGTGTCATCAAGATGTTTCCGACTATAGTCAATCAAGATGATCACGATGTTATGATGTTATGTGACCCCAAGTCATCACGATGAATGATACCAAATAATGGTAGTACTAGTCAAGATGTAAATGCACGTGCTGCTTTCCATGAGGTTTTAGGTGTTTCGATTTCACTATTTTGATGATGATGCTTTAGTATAGCCTTATGTATGAAAAAGGCTTATTGACATACATTGTTTTATTTGTGATTTCGAATATGATGTTTTGGATTCTTTCCGAGCTCTATCAAGATAGATTTGAGACATTATATATATTTATACCAATGAGATGAGGTATAAATTATGGTAATGCTTTTATGATGAGTGTTGATAATAGATTTAAGATATATTTATATTTATACCAATGAGATGAGGTATAAATGATTATGGAGATTCCTTTATAATGAGTTTAATGATGGATTTGAGATGTATTTATATTTATACCGATGAGATGAGGTATAATAATTAAGAAGTTTCTATTAGATGAGTTTTATTTATGATGGATTCTTGAAGTTTTAATTATCTTATGAAGATTTACTCTATGATCCATATCTTCACCCATTTCATTCGGTTATATATATAATTAGGTGAACCATGTCAATATAATATACATATTGTATTCCTCTATGCAATCATGACGAACCATTGATGTATCACTCTAGAGATAACTTGATGACTTATATCATTCCATTGGTAACGATGGAATGTTTTTCCCTTATCTCTTATCATCACCAGTGCTAATGATAAGTTCTAGCTAGCCTAACCCGTGTGTTTTCACTCGGGTCAGACCGAGTTGTTTCAGGTATCATCTATTGGACTTAGCTTGAAGTTGATGTTGGATATCAGCTCTTCTTTCTCTTGAGTAGTTTTTGTTCTTTCGCATACTCTGATGTAGTTATATTTGATTCGATATTTATGGTGTGGTTGAGTACCACCTTTATTGTATTCATATTGTATTGTACTAAACATGTATCAGTGTATATGTATATATGTGATGTTGGTTACTGTTCTGTGATGTGATTTACATTCAGTTATTGTATTTTGTTCTGATAGATCCGTTAACCACCTATAGTTTTGGACTAAGCATTTACTGGGTATGTCAATCCACTTGAGTTGAAAAAAAAAGTTATATTGCATTTATCGACGTATTCAATAGATGTTTAAGACAAAATTATAGATGGTCGCCCTTAACCAGCCCTATTCTCCGCTTTAGTAGACAGAATTACTTGTTAATTCTCTTTACTAAGGTGGGTCTCGGGGTGGGGCGTTACAGCTTGGTATCAGAGCTGTGGTCAGAACAAAGTAGAATAAATACAGAACAGTATGTATATCATGATACATCGAAGTACAATACAGGTGAATCATTGTCCTTTATTCAAGCTTGTTTTTGAATCGAGCCTTGATTCTTTTTTGAGTTTTGGGATTGTTAAGTTGGAATATGTCTAGGAATATAGATAAATTGTATTCCATAGTATTCCATAATAGAGTTTGATGTCATCTTATCTTATATAGAATCTTATTTGGGGATTATTAGATTCTTATTTTTGTCGATACGAGTGAGTTCGTATCGATGGAGCTGATTGATTTCTTTGGGCATTCTTGTTGCATTCGTTTGAGAGTTGTGAATCCTATTGAAGGGATCCACAACGATTGGCTTGTTGTGAGCATTCTGAGTTCTTTATATTTTTGTTTTGTTTTAGTGAGTGTTTGTTTATTACTCACTATTTTGAGATGTATCTGATTTGAGATGGATTGACTCATTTGATATAAAGTCTGATCCTTTTGTTGTTATAGGATCCTATATTTATTTAGGCATCCTAATTTGATTGGTTTATTATTTCTATCACTTTGGGATGTTAATGGTGATTTTGAAGTTTTTGTTTCACTCTTGAGTATCGATATGTTGATGATATATCTCAAATTCCAGTCATGGCTTTGTTGAGTTTCTTTGAGTCTGCTTGGATTTGACATCCAATCGGGCAGTCGAGTGTTGAGGTAACCTTATTCCTGGCTCTTAGCTCTTCGGTTATCCTTCCACGAAGATATCCATTAAGGAAAGGGTGAGTTTCTGGATTGTTCGAGTTTGATTGAGTTCATCATTCAGTTTCATTGAGTTATCCCTTTCGAATACTCAATCGGTGTAATTTTTTTTAGCATTACTTTGTTCGAGGTAATGATTTATTGTTTGTGTGCTTCTTCTCCTTCGAGAAGAATATCTTGCTTATCCAGTATCTTGATGATTTTTGGGAGTGGCTCATGACATCGTAAGATTGACGAACACTCTATCTCCTTCTGTTGATTTTGAGAATCGATTATTCTAGGAATATCTTGATGCATTCTCTAATGTTCTTTGGTTTGAGTTTTGAAGCTATATAAATATGAGTTTTAAAGAGAAATTTAAGCTTTGAGATATATAAAAAAAAATCAAAGAATATTTTGAGAATATATTTACAAGAGTAGTATTTTTTTAGAAATAATTTGAGAATGTTGGGTTGTCCATTGAGTAGTTAAGAGTTCTGGTCAATACGCCTGATCAACGTTATCGATAGGAATCTCCTAAATGCTATGATGAGGCAATCAGACATGATGGTTTGTGTTTTAAAAATTGAGATTTTGAAACTAATATTTTAGATTAAATATTAAATTTATTTTTGAATGGTAATTGCAGCAATTGATTTTAGAGACGAGTATCAGAGTGGCGAGGCAGTTTTGATCGTTCGATCGACTCTGCAGCCAACCGATATATTTATTTATTAGAAATTCAATGGCGAGGCAATTCCATTTATTTATTTTGAAATTATAAAGATGAGAATATGTGAGAAAATTATTGAGCTATACTTTATTAAAAGTATATTTTGAGATTTTAGAATTTATATTATATACATTGGATGTTTTAAGAGAAGAGTTCTAAGAGAATTTGAAGATTGTTTCTTTAAAACTATTTAAGTGGTTTAATAGAAAGAGTAAAGAGAATTTAAACCCTTAATTTATTTTGAGGAATATTATTATGGATTTACAAATTTCTTTGGAAATTAATTATGAAGTAAGAGAAGAAATTTGGACTTTTAATTTGAGTTTAAAATTACTTACTAAGTAGTATAGTAAAGAGTTTGAAAATTTTCAAATGTTGGAAATTGAGATTTAAAATTTAAAAGATGCTGAGATTTAAAAATTCTAAATATCTTGGATTAAAAGTTAATTCGAGCCTATTTCCTTGTTTCTTGAGTATATTCTATCTTTGAGCTATTATTAACGACGTGCATTTTTCACGGTCGTTCGAGTGGGTGGCCTTATGAGAAGCCATCTTGTGATTTATCAATCTTGTATATTGTGTTTACCTTGTTACGAGGATGTTCTTTCCGTATTATTATGCGGAAAATTTTGTTGATGATCTTCTTTATTGTTTAGAGTTCGGGTTTGAGTGAGTTTGATCCCGACGCTATTCATAGAGTTTTGAGCAATCAATCATTTTCGATTGATTACTTGTTGAGCATCCTATTGAATTTTGATTCAAAATGGGAGATCTTCGAAATTCTTTCGAGTTGCTTGGAAAATTCGATGGTTTGCTAATCACTATATTAGCATATGATAGGCCATTGAATTAACCAAGTGAGTTTTTCCTTATTTCTTTCTACCATTCTATATTGAGAGTATGAATGATTTGGAAATCGAGCTTGTTTTTATCCTTCGATGATTGTATCTTTAGTGTTGTTTACAGCCTTTTCCTCTAGAAATTGCGAGGACGCAATTTTGTTAAGGAGGGGAGTCTGTAACAACCCTGGTATTGGAGATTACTAATGATATTAAATTATAATGATAGTTATAATTTAATATGGTAAATAGAATGTAATGAAGAAATAAATTTGGTTTAAGTTGCGTATTTCAAATAAAACAATGTTTGTTGATTAAGAGTTGGGTTTTTAGTGTAAACAAATGGGAAATAAAGTTTAAAACACTTTATTAGTGGTATGGAATGAGAATAAATGATAGAAATAAATTATTGGGTCGAAATTTATAATATTGGAGTTTTATTCCAATATTAGTCTTTTATCCTGAAACAAAAGGATAAACACGAAGAAAATAAACTTTTGTAGTATAATTAAATTTTAAATAATGTTTTAAAGCTATAAAAATGTTAAAAGCATTTTTATACAAGTTAATGAATTGAGTAAAAATTTTATTGGTGGAAAATGATGAAAATATTGATTTTTTTTCACTATTAATGTGAATATTAATAAAAATTGGTATTAAATTGTGTAAATAATATTTTTAGTTAAAAAATTAAGTTTATAACCTTTTAACATGTTCTTTCATCCAAAACATGAACATTGCAATTTGTTTCATGAAATTTGGAGTTTTTATCAAAAAGTTATGAAGGAATTAGTGTTAATACATATAAAAACACAACAAATTATGCTAAATATTCTTATTGGGTTTGGGTCCAAATATTAGCCTACCCATTATCCTTAAGATGCTTCTGGCAACCTTCGTTCCAATCTTTCTTCTTTCTCATATCAGAAGAAAAAAATATATACAGAGAGCTTTAAAACAAATAGGGAAATCAATAATAGCTTCCTTCTGAAATCCAAAATCCACCTAAAATTGTTAGAATCTAGGGTTAAATTGGATTCTAAACTATCCTACAGGTAATCTCCAACCTTTTAGATCCTCTAATCCATCCAAAGTTTGGATTTCTATTTACTGTAATTTTATTTTGATTGATTTCCTTTCTGCATGCTCCTATTTTGCAATCTACAGGCTCTAAAGGCCATTTCCTTTCAAAATCCATCATATTGCTGCTGGAACCATTGCTAAATCAAGTGGTAAGCAAGGTAAGAGTTTCTTACAGCAAGCTAAAGCTATAAAAATCAAATTTTGCTATCAATTGTTGATCGAATTGCTCATATTATCGACTTTGTTTTCTGTTTTGCTGGCTGAAAAAACCCTATATTGAAAAAACCATATCTTTTTCAATTTAAAGTGAAATGATCTCAAAGTTTGATATGTTGTTGTAATCGGGTAGCAGTACATCTCTGGAAATTTTCATTCAATTTCGAGTTATTTTGTTATAGGAAATTATTGGTTGAAGTCGGCCAAAAACTGATCTTTGTGTTTTGGCCGAAAATAGGTCATATTAGAAAAATCATATCTTTTTCAATTCTTAGCAAATTAATCTCAGTTTTCGATATGTTGTTGTAGTTCGGAAACTCTACATTTATGAAAATTTTCAATTAATTATGAGTCATTTTGCTATAGGAAACTATTGCTTGAAATTGGTCAAAAACTGACCTCTGTGTATTGGCCGAAAATATGTCATATTAGAAAAATTATATCTTTTTCAATTCTTAGCATACTAATCTCAGTTTGTGATATGTTGTTGTAGTTGGTAAACTCTGCATTTTTGAAAATTTTCAATTAATTTTGAGTTACTTTGCTATAGAAAACTATTGCTTGAAATTGGTCAAAAACTGACCTCTGTGTATTGGCCGAAAATAGTTCATATTAGAAAAATCATATCTTTTTCAATTCTTAGCAAATTAATCTCAGTTTTTGATATGTTATTGTAGTCGGGCTACTCTGCATTTATGGAAGTTTTCAATTAATTTTGAGTTACTTTGCTATAGGAAACTATTGCTTGAAATTGGTCAAAAACTGACCTCTGTGTATTGGCCGAAAATAGGTCATATTAGAAAAATCATATCTTTTTTTCAATTCTTAGCAAATTAATCTCAGTTTTTGATATGTTGCAGAAGATTAGTTGCACAGTGTTTATGAAAATTTTCATGAAATTATGAGAATTTTGTTATAGATAATCCTTATTTCGAAACTGCTAAAAATCTTGTTTTTTTATGCTTGCTGAAAAGAGCTATGTTTGAAAAATCATAACTCTTTCATTTTGTAGCGAATTGCTCCAAATTTTGGATATATTATTGTCATCATGAGGTCGTATAACGCAGCAAAATATCGCTGAAATATGGGTTGTTTAGATAACCCAAACGACTGTCCAAAGTCAGCCAAAAACTCAGTTTCTTGGTTGATTTTCTTTTGCTTCTAACAGTACTTTCGTTAACTGTTTCACTACAAATTTCGATGATTTTAAATATTGTTTGAACAAGTTTGATGATGAATGTTTAGTATTATTATTCGACAATGGATTGGCTTAATTTTGGAAATTTTTAGAATTTAAATTTTATTTAAATTCTATTTAATCTAAATATCGATAAATATCGGTATTTGAAGAATTTGATGGTTTTAATTGATTTTGGTTTTGAATAAGTTTCTGATTTTTTTTATATAAATTATGGTTAATTAAATAAATGTTTTAAGACATTTTAATGGGCTTTTAAGTAATTATTCATTTTTTAAAGGTATTTTATAAATAGATAATCTATTTGATAAATAGTTTTTCCTTATAAAACTTACTTAAAAATCTCTAAAAATTGTTTAAAAATTCTGATTTCTCTATAAAATGTTTCTAAATATATTATAGCCTAGTTAGATGATTTTCGGCGTATAAGAATGAGAATTAAACGATTTGGCAAAAATACATGGTATGGGACATGTATTTTCGCCTCATCGCTTAATATCGGACTTGTACTGTCGAATCGGCTTTGAAGTACTGTTTTATGATATTTTTACCTGCCGAGGACATGAGGCGGGGTTGTTATGATGAATTGATGATGGTTGTGATGTTTAAGATGGACTTTTACTTGTTGATGAAATGAGACAAGTTTTGATGTCACTTTAAACTCATCAAAGTATGAAACACGATGAGTTGGATGCTTTACACTCGCTAATGAGATGAGGCGGTGTATGTTTGATTTGGATTTTTATGAATCTTTTCTAATGTGGCATCGACTGACGATTAGTAAACCAATAGGTGCAAATGTATGGTATGGGACATACATTAACACCCATTGGGTTCCTATTCGAGAAGTTGAGACACATTCACGATGTTACTAGTGCTACAAACCGAGTACTCGATTGGAGTCATCACGATGTTCATGAAGTTATTACTCGACTCCAATCATCACGATGTTATTACTCGGGTTTTTGTGACTGGGTGTCATCAAGATGTTTCCGACTATAGTCAATCAAGATGATCACGATGTTATGATGTTATGTGACCCCAAGTCATCACGATGAATGATACCAAATAATGGTAGTACTAGTCAAGATGTAAATGCACGTGCTGCTTTCCATGAGGTTTTAGGTGTTTCGATTTCACTATTTTGATGATGATGCTTTAGTATAGCCTTATGTATGAAAAAGGCTTATTGACATACATTGTTTTATTTGTGATTTCGAATATGATGTTTTGGATTCTTTCCGAGCTCTATCAAGACGGATTTGAGACATTATATATATTTATACCAATGAGATGAGGTATAAATTATGGTAATGCTTTTATGATGAGTTTTGATAATAGATTTAAGATATATTTATATTTATACCAATGAGATGAGGTATAAATGATTATGGAGATTCCTTTATAATGAGTTTAATGATGGATTTGAGATGTATTTATATTTATACCGATGGGATGAGGTATAATAATTAAGAAGTTTCTATTAGATGAGTTTTATTTATGATGGATTCTTGAAGTTTTAATTATCTTATGAAGATTTACTCTATGGTCCATATCTTCACCCATTTCATTCGGTTATATATATAATTAGGTGAACCATGTCAATATAATATACATATTGTATTCCTCTATGCAATCATGACGAACCATTGATGTATCACTCTAGAGATAACTTGATGACTTATATCATTCCATTGGTAACGATGGAATGTTTTTCCCTTATCTCTTATCATCACCAGTACTAATGATAAGTTCTAGCTAGCCTGACCCGTGTGTTTTCACTCGGGTCAGACCGAGTTGTTTCAGGTATCATCTATTGGACTTAGCTTGAAGTTGATGTTGGATATCAGCTCTTCTTTCTCTTGAGTAGTTTTTGTTCTTTCGCATACTCTGATGTAGTTATATTTGATTCGATATTTATGGTGTGGTTGAGTACCACCTTTATTGTATTCATATTGTATTGTACTAAACATGTATCAGTGTATATGTATATATGTGATGTTGGTTATTGTTCTATGATGTGATTTACATTCAGTTATTGTATTTTGTTCTGATAGATCCGTTAACCACCTATAGTTTTGGACTAAGCATTTACTTGGTATGTCGATCCACTTGAGTTGAAAAAAAAGTTATATTGCATTTATCGACGTATTCAATAGATGTTTAAGACAAATTATAGATGGTCACCCTTAACCAGCCCTATTCTCCGCTTTAGTAGACGGAATTACTTGTTAATTCTCTTTACTAAGGTGGGTCTCGGGGTGGGGCGTTACAAGATGTCCCTTTTTATTTCGGCTTGGTGGGCGGTTGCTGATCCCAACCGCGGGGTGATCTCACTCGGGATTATCCAGTAAGGGGTAGTCCCGGCCTTGTGTTGCAGGGGAGCGGGCGTACTCCTCGATACGGTGATCTAGGCCCCGTACTGTGATAGGTGGTACCCCAGTGCCTAGTCATTAGTTGGAAATCCATTCTCCCTACGAGCCTTGTACGAGTTTTGTTTGTATTACCCACTCTGTGGCTAGTAGCTGGAATTTAATGAATGTAACAATTTCGGCTATTTTATAAGTATTTGTATATAGACCCTATTATAATATCAGAGGATTTCTATAAAAATTGTTTTAGCTATCGTAAGGTAAAAACCCAACATGTTTATTTGTGGCGTGGTCTTACGAGATGCTTTTGTTTTCAAAGGATTTTTGAAACTTTAATAATCAACTGGGTGTGATTTTCTCACGCTGCTAATCCAGACTGACTCGGGTGTTATTTAACTGTAATGCTCGGGTCAGACCGAGTATTATAGAATACATGATATGATGCTATGGAGCTCAGGAGACGAGCAGGATGACGATATGTATACCCGTACTTGTTTTTTATATATTCCGCTGTGATTGAGTTGTTGTGTATCCATTTGTATGTTGTTGTTGAGCCGTTGATTGATGTACTCTGATGATGTAATATATAAACAGATATATTTGATTTTGAGTAAAGATCATTTATTTTCTATTATATTTTAGTCTGCTGCGATGGTTAGATTCTGATGTTGTTTTCTATTTTCTTCTTCTACCTCTTTTTCTTTAACCCAAATGGTTCGTATTTCTATACAACTTGAGTTGATTTAGGTAGAATAGTGTTGACTCAAGGGATACGGATTTGCGGGCTGTTACATGTTCATAGTCAAGACGTATCGATAAAAGGGTTTTGATACATTTATTGGGACTGGTATACAAAATGCTCTCCATATGATAGATTGTGAATTACTCATGACCGTAAAGGACATCAAGAGATTATATAGTCATAGTTGTTTGGAACGATTATGAAATGACTCAACAAAAGGCTTTTATAGGTTATAATACATAAGTCAAAATAGAATATCTCATGTAACGATATATAGTAGTATTCGAATGTATGCAGTTAATTCCCTTCTAAACTTTGCTAAATCCCCGCTAAAGCTCTTAACGCTCTTTGATCTCTATCGTTTTACAATTTGATGCTACTAAATAGTGGATATGCTTAAAGTCTCGTTATTTACCTCTAAGCTAGCTAAATCATTGTTTGTTAGCACTCACTTAAGTCATTTTAATATATAAAATTAAATTGACCGGATCTCTTTTAAAAGAAGTCATCAAAGTAAGGGTATAACCTAAGCTCAGGGTGATCAACATAAGTTACAATACTATTTTTGGTCCCTACGTTTGAACTACATGGATCAATACATTGTTGGATTTTTGTTGTGTTGCAGTAAATAATGTTTCTTTTTCATACATTGATGATGTTTAATTGATAATAAATCCATTTCATAAAATGGATTTTATCTCCAATATAGTTTTCTAAACCTCTGCTATATTCTGTTAAATCCTCGCTTCATCCCCACTGTAGCCTTTTGCACCTCCACCACTATAGATATGCTAAGCGGTTTAACTACAAAGTTCGGACTTGATAATAATGTTGATCTTATGTATCTAGTTTATATTTTTTGTTATGGTCAATTATATGACATCCATTCGTGTTACGACCATTGTTGCATACACACTAAAGTACTTGAAGTGAAACACTGCTCAAGTGAGCATTTGTCTCCTTCGTTATAGAGGGTATGTATCACCATAGTTATTAATTAACTTAAACTCAAAATCTCTAGTCATAATGAATTGATTAATCAGTAAATGTTATCAATTTGAATCAAAAGCTTTAAAGTGGCACTACACAATCATCTACGGATATTTGGAGTTTTTTTTATCATTGATCAAACTCCAAATATCCAAGTGATATAGTGACAACAAATAAAAAGTGTACAAAATATATTTACCTGGGGTATGGCTTAATATAGTTACACATAATATATACACTTTTTTCTTTCAGCCAAAGTAAAATTAATTTACAAAATTTTATTTGCTTATGTATTTATTAAATAAAAAAATTATACATATATATAGGCCACAAGTAAAAAAATTATATAATAATAATAATGCTTTTTATGGCCAATAGTTAATTAAATATACATACATACGTACATGTATGTGTAGTATATGCCTATAATAGGCATATAACCAGATATTATATATGCTTCGATTTTGGAACATGGTTCCTTCCCACAAGGATACGAAGGTAGCAAGGATTGAACTCTCAACCTTACATGTAAGCGTCGTATGTTCTTACCAACTGCACTATCCTTGTGAGTCTCCATGCTTATTTCATACAATGTGATCATAAATCCCAATGATCACAAATCTCTATGTTAATAATCTACTGTATTTCATGTATTAATTTGTTCACGTTCGTTTGTACATTATATGTATATTCTGAATTTGAATCTTCAATAAAATAAAATAAAGCCAATTAAATTTAATACTAAAGTTAAAATTAAATTAGAAAATGATCAATCTACTTGAATAAGTACCACCCTTATTTTCAAAAATTATAAAGTATTTTAATAAAAATATGTAAAACCAAAATCAAAATAAATTAAATTTAAATGTTAAACTTTTCTTCTATTAAATATACAAAAAATATGATTTAATGCAAAGGTATTATTTTAAAAAATAAATACAGATCTAGTCCAAAATCAATAGAAGGATTTTTTAGTGAAATTCTCTCTTTTATCCCACTGTCAATGAACCTGACCCAACGATGGTATCATAACTCGCATTATATTAACATGAATAGTTAACTAACACAAGAGAGACACTTGAAAAAATAAATTAGATGGGTGTCTATGAAAAGGGCGTTTAACTAAGGAGAAGGTTGCTCTAATTAAGAAAGCTTCTTATAAACTAAAAGCCTTCTATCTCCTGCCCCTTATTTGGCTCGCTGAAGTGGTTAGTTTCAAAGGTACGACCTTAGCGAAAAGTCAAAAATTGTTTTATGCCTTAGGTTGACTTAACCATGCATATCTGAATATCAAAAATTTAAATTTTTTTTAATTGAAATATCTTTTTAGAAGTTATAAAATAATTTTTTTAAATTGTTTTAAATTGTATATATACATAAAAGTTATACTTACATTAATTAAAAGGTTTAATTAATAAAGAATCACATATGATATACATAACACTTTATAAATTATAAATCTTACGATAAATTAGAAGAGTGTGTGTATTTTACACACACACACAAAGATATATATATACACACACATATAAAGGAAGGTTAAATAAATTAAAACACATACAAACATAATGGAGTATACACAATATATGTTTAGATATGTGATGTCAAGAGATATTATACTCATCTCCCTTTAAATGTCAATAATACTAAATTATTATTATTTTAAGTTATGAATTAAAATTAATGTTTCTATGTAGCAACCCACACCTCAGGGGCTTAAATTTTTGCTACATAGAAAACCCAAGTCCACCAAAGTACAGAATATTGTGTTGGTATCCTATAAATAAAAAAAGTATATCAGAGCATTATCGATAAAAACTCACTGTGGAATAGTATAGTACAATATATAATTACTGACCATGGTTAATACCTCTAGTATCTGGTACCCTTGTCAGTGCTGAGCATGCATGGGAAATCTATCCTTTCTCCGTTTCCACCTTGTATCAGTACATGTCTGTTTAAATCTATCTGTGGGTTGTAATGAGGAAGGGTTCAGAAAAACATTCCGGTGAGTGGTAAATTACATACTTTATACATAACACTAGTTAATGTGGATTTTTTTCCAATACATATTATTTCTACTTTTTAAATATTAGACGTCTTGACTTACGATAAAGCCCACCTATTCGATGTATACAATAACTGCATATGTGTATGTCTATGTGTATGTGTTCAAATATGAATACCACAGTTCCCTTTCGGACCAAGATACTCTCCCTGTTAGTATCCGTAACTCTGCACTTGCGCCAGGTATCCACCATCTGTGTCTAAACCGAATTATCTACATACTCTGAGGATCATCCCGTTAGCCCCTACTAACAGCATTACAAATATTAGCCATATTCAACTCGCTTTGAAGTATCATCTAAGGTTTTCTAGTCTTTCCTTCAAACTACAAACAAAACAGAAAACTTTAAGGCTGTGCATGTTCCATACGGAACTACACTAGTAGGAGATGTAGTCCGTCTAGACGTAACCCCCATCTTCCACTGACCGTTCCAGGACCAATGATGCTCTCGACCTATGTATGTAGCCATACTCGTCACATATATGGTATTGAACTTGCTGACATGGAGCCAGTTCTACACTCACCGTCCCATTTAGATTACCTATTGCAATCAAGGAAATGCTCATTGTTACAAATACCCCTATAAGGATTGAAGCAGACCCTACTTGACCATTTGACACTTCAAACCGAGGCAAACTCAATTTACTATATATTCTTCACCTACATGCGAACGTATAATCCCACTGGTCCTACAATTGGAGATATCTCACATCAGTACAATGTATACACAATCACCGGTAACCCCTTTCAGTGGGTAGACTTATGTTATGCAATATTACTGACCTTGCATTCTAACCAATACTAATGGCTATGTCATTTTTATTAACCTAAGTTATTGGCTAGATCCAATAATTCACACCCGTCATAAATGCATACTTGAGGCTACTGTGTAACGATGGAATTTCTACCAAGTTAGAAAACCGTCGATAAATTTTGAATTAAATTTATACCGCAAGCGCACAGCGTACTATTGTAGTACGTGGCGAGTACGAGTCGATCCGCAAGGAATTGTTAAATTTTATATCTCTATTCAATCAAATTAACCAAAGTTGAAAATGTGATTAGCTAAAAATGTAGAAAACTAACAAAAGAAAATTGATAAAAACATGAGAGTGTTAAGACAATTTAGAGATAAATTCACTATCTAGATCACATAGTTCAACACACATGAAATTATAATCTCCCTTTTTTAGTCCTTGGTGAATTTAAATGATGTGTTTATCATAAGTATGGCTCATTTGTGTTATTAATTAGCTCAACATAAGCCATCAAACTATAACACAACCTTTAAACCACTTTTAATTCTCATGAAAAACGACAATAAAGTTGAAAATGAAAATCTATTTTAAGCATGGCCTATTAACTATTGTTTAGAAATATAGACAATCAAATTTTGATTTAAACATTCACTTCTTTGTCATTATCATATATAGATGAATAGGCAATTCGTAATTCATTTGACCAAGCATAGCCTATTTGTTTTGAACAACATAAGCTGTCAAACTCAAAACACAAAATTACATAAATATCATTTTTCCATGAAGCACAAAAAGAGAGCATTAATTATCAAACCATGTTGAAGCTACATAATTAGAGAGCTACATTACCCTTAAATTGAAGGGGTTTAGCCTCTCATATTTGTTATCAAATCAATAAATGTAGCTTGCAACATTAAATGAAAACAAGAGGAAAAAGCAGCAAAATGAAAAGAAAAGCTAAGTAAAGAAATAAACACTAATCTACTTGCATGTATAAATAAAACTACACTACTAGCATGAAAGGAAATAAACAAGAAAAGAGGAGAACATGTATTGAAATTGCATTAAAAAAAGAATTACATAAAAGAATAAATGGCTAAGTATTCATGAAAAGAAAGAGAGCTCTCATATTATTTTCCTAAGAGAAGAGAGCCTAAAAGAGAGACTAAAGAAGAAGAGGGTTACATGAAACATAAGGGGTATTTATACATGTGTTAAATCCTAATTCATATTTTTGGAGAATGCCTAAAATACCCCTTAGGAAGTGTGGTGGCCAAGTAACCATTAGCATCTAATAATCATCCATTAAGTGCGCATGAAGATTTAATGGCCTTTAGCATGTGCATTGGCTTCTAAGTGTACATTAAGGTAGGTGGATAAGTGGGGTCCTTCATGATCGTCATTTTGAATTATTTCCGTCTTCATTTGTTCTCTTCATTCCTATACATGCATAAATCATCATGAAACCACTTTTAAAATGTAACAACCCTCTATTTTGGACCATTCAAATCGACAATAAAACCATACATGTCCGACTTGAATAATTCAAAATACCGAATTGTTAATTAAAATTTGGCAAAACTTAAAGTATACAGTAAATAAATCAATCACAGATCACTTACACAGAGTAATACAATGCAGCGGAATAGATAAAGAATAGTAGTTCATGAAGCTACTATATACATTGGAGTTAGAAATAAAATACCACTGAATATCTTAGATGTAGTGAAGTCTCCAGTATGCGCAGATGACTTCTCTGAACAAATCAACAGGATGACTGAAAGGATAGATAGCTGGATCTTCAAGCACGGCTTCAACTTCGAAGGTGAGTCTCAAATTCTGTATCACTCGGTCTGACTCGAGCGTAAAGCTAAACACAAAACACTCGAGTCAGGATTAACATTCTTATATCAATAAATCCAACTCAAGTGAAATATCAACTGAAATACAAATAACTTAAAGGATGTTTGGAATAACCATCCTCTAAGGGTCCATGGAACTATCTACAGGGTAGAAATTTACACCATAACACCGTGGTTCTTTCATCTTAATTTATACCTCAAAATCAAATGTCATTTACTTCAAATATAGCTATTTCCCCAAAATAGTATTTAGATATATTAAATAATTTATACCGTAAAATATTTTCAATTCCCTTAACTTAACAAATTGTTTCAACATCAACCCGACCTTCCCATTTAAATTAAATTCAATCTCAATTTATCAATTTAAATTCAACTCAATTCCTAAAATAACCACTTCAATTTTATCGATCTCAAATTCGGATTTGTAATCACAAAATACCCCTTTATATTCAATATTTTTAAACCTTTAAGTATTCAACGTTTTAACTAAATTTTTATTCAATTTAGTTTTCTAAATAATAAATTCAAATTTAGTTCAACCTAAATTTTCATTTTAATTCAATTTAGTTTCTAAATAACAAATTCAACTATATTGATTTCAAATACAGATCCGAATCTTAAATTTAAACCATTTAAATTCCAATATAGTTTAAGGCTTAAAATTTAAATGTTCAATTTAACCATTTCATATAGATCTCGATTTAACCTCATTATTATTTAGTCTTGAAATACTTCCTCATTTGATTCAAGATTATTTAATTGACCTTAAATTCCATTTTCTCAATATTTTCTTTAATTTACTTAAACGTGAAATATGCATTTAATCGCTTAAATCAAAAATCCAGTTTTAAAATCCTACCTTTTTAAAATTTCCCATTTAAAATGTTTAGATCGATTTAATTAAATAAATCCTTATTTAGATACCATTTAATAAACTCAAATTTATCTCCACATCTTAATTTATCCTAATTATTTCAAAAATCTATTTGAAATATAATTTACATAAATATTAACATAGTTTATGTATTAAATCAAACTTAATTAAATTAAATATTATTAAATCTATATATATAAATTTAAGAATTAACATTTATTAAGACCATATATTTCTTTCTAAACAAAGAATTTATTTCCAAAATATTTATATATGAACCACGGTGTCTATATATATTCCTTATCATCTGGTTAAGTGTTACGGATATTTATCATTTAAATCCGTACACTAAATTATACGGGTGGATATCATTCCAATCCGAAATCCCAAATTTAATTAAATGAAAATTGCTTGGGTCTATCATTTCAACCCATAACGAAATTCTCCTATTCTAAAGTCTGTTCGGGTATGTATCATTTCAACCCATAGTGAATTCTAAACTACAGGGAACTTGCAGAGTGATAACAGATAACAAAATTATAGCAGGATATGATAATAATATACAACAAGAATATATCATCAGTAATTAAATAAAGTATAAACAATAGGATATAGTGTCATATCCCGTAGGTGAACAGATACAGTTATAGCATATAAAACAAATTTAAATAACTACAGCAGCATATTTAAATTGTCGTTTCAATTGAAATCAAATTTAATGAATAAAAAAATGTTAATCGTGAGTGATTGCTCACCTTTCGAGCCTAGAGGAAAGGGCGGAATGAGAAGAGATACGAATCCAAGCACAGATTTCGAAGCAACGCAATATTGGCAAGAATTTTAACGATCAAAGCTGATAAAGAGGAATTGACGAAACTCAAATCAGAGTTGGGTCGATTGAAGATAAATAGGATAAGTGAGCTATATATAACCATATACAAATAAAACTGTATTCTAAATTTAGACATATATTAAATTAAATATATATTTTCAAAAACCATTGGTGTAAACAAAACATATCTATATGTAGTATAGTTTAAAATAATGTATATGTTTAAACCTATATACAAACCAATATCCAACACCATTTAAAAATTTAAATCTTTATAAAGTAACCCTTGTAAATAAAATATTAAAATCAATATCAAAACATATTCTAAATTTAATATACATACATTCCAAATCATTGTTTTCAACAAAACGTATATACACTAAAATCAGACATGTATGCAATATATATGTTGAAATAATACTAATTAAAATATAAATACATATATATAATGCATGTTTATTTGCAACGTATCAATTACCACATATATTATACTTTTAAACTTAATATATCTTAAAAATATAAATTGTACCAACTTTTATAACTTAAGATAATTTATATTATACATACTGTAACTTATATAACCCAACTTATATAAACAGGCCGAACCAACAATTTATACTTATGTAAACATAAACATAACGCATAAAAGAAAAATCAAGGCACGTCCTGACATATTATAGTTTAAGTCCAAACAAATGGAACTAATATTATAACTTGTAAAATATATATAAACATAAAACATACCCATACTTGAATAAGGATATGTATCCACATATGTAGATACGTAGCCGAAGCAGTAGAGTGAGATGGTGAGCGGACGTTGGAGGTGGAGCGAGCAACTTCTCAACATTTTTTTTTCGTTTAGGTCTGAAAGAAGAAAAGAAGGGGAGGAGGAATATAATGGCAGAGAGAAAATGAACAGGGGAGACAAAAGAGAACAATGATGCAGATAGAAGAGAATGAAATATATATATATAAGTATGAATTGGATTCCAAGAGACTGGAGCAACCGAAAAAAAAGGAACACCACAAAAGTAACATTCAGATTAATTAACCCAACGTAAAGCAATAAATTATGGACCGTTTGATTTAAAAAAAATCAATGCAAACGTACGTTTGCTTTTCTCAACGGTTATAAAACAATGCGTAGGGCCTAAGGTTAGGAATGAAAAAGGAAATCAATGTACCATCAATAGATTAAGGTGAAAAAAGGCAGGGAGCAATCAAAAATCAAAATTTCCAATTTGAGACGTTCGAATTAAAGAATAGAACATTGGTACTGAATTGGGAATAGTTACAGTCCCTTAAATTTTGGAGTTATGAAATTTATTAAAGCAATTTATATTATGGCAAGAAATCTCATTTGCCTATAAACGACAAATCTAGGGACGTGTATAGTTTTTATAGAAGCTATATTTTCTTTTCTTTGTACGCAAGGAAATAATAAGATGCGCAATCAAAGCATGCAAGTTTTATGGTCAAGGAATTTCGTTTGTTTGCAAATCAATAAGTAGAGAAAATGGCAAGTCACATTTTGAAATAAATGATTTCAATGCAATAAAAGGGTGAGTGGGTTTTTGTTACTTGGATTATGGAAAAAAAAGGTAGAAAATAATTGAACATTCCGAACGTGTTATAAAATAGGAAGCTGCATGATTTTTTTTCTTTTGAGATTTAGTAATTTCGTTCACACAGGTAAGGGATAAGTTGCTTCCATTTAATGTTTATTAACAGAGCTAAAAATGAGGTGAAGTAATAATGCAATGTTTCCAGTATTTAGGTGTAGCTTGCGAAAATTTTGAGTAACCAAAACAGGCATGCAAGCGCTTGATTTGTTGATTGGATTTTAAAGGCGGCAAGCAATTATTTTATCCTTAAACGGAATAGAATTTTGGACAAATTTATTGCAACGTGTTTAAATGAGAGAATTGGCCTTTGGTAGCTGAGGAAACGGAATGATATTTGATTTCGAACGTTACCTTATCTTATAATAATTTGCGTGAATTTAGAGTAGCGAAGTGGCAATAAAATTTCGTACATGAGTGCGTTGGTTGAGGGAAAGAAAAAGGCAAGCACTAAATATTTAGATGGCGTTGATTTAAGTGGAAGAAAACGTCACTAATTTATGGTTTGAACGTTTTTAAACAATGCGTTTTATTTCTATTAGATAAAAGGAGGTAACCGAAAGGGAAAATTTATTTCTTTCCCTCTTAAAAGAATGCACGCCTACTTGTATACTTATTTATTTAGTTAAGGTAAAATTTTATTTCCTTTCGTAATATTTATCTTTTTCTTTAAAAAGTATACAACAAATATCAGTAGAACAACCGCAAAATAAGTATTGTTCATATATATTGCGGTGTGAATTTTAAAAATGCGTAGAACCTATGAAATAATATACACCCAAAATTAATGCAAAAGTAACGCTTTTTAATTAATATGATTTTCTATTTTATACGTTATTTATTAAATATCGTACCCTTTAAATGCGTAATTTAACAGTTTCCTTGTACACTATAAATCTTCTTCAAATTTATTACTTGAATAAAAGATAGAATTATGGTTATTTTCTTCTCTGATTACTATTACCATTTAAAAAGCAATTTATTATTCGAATGGACAAAATATTACCAATTTCTTTTAAAGCAAGTAGATAATCCAATCCTTTTATTAAAATTCCAATTAGAGTTATCCTTTAAACAAGGTTAAAAAAAATTCAGAACTTCCATTTTATACTTAGAATTTTGGGAAAAGATTTAATCAAATTAAAAATATATATTAAAACAAATTTCAAGGTTTTATAAATAAAAGAATAAAGTGCTAGAAAAAATAGGGCTGTTACACTCTCCCCCACTCAGAACTTTTCGTCCTCGAAATGGAACGAAAGAAGGAAAATAAAGGAAGATAAGATAGTAAAGCAAATATTTAAAAAGGATATATCCAACAAGGAAGGAAGGTAGATTTGGAAAACAGAATCAAGGTGAATAACTAAACTGAGCAGATAAGGTAGATGCAAGGAATAGTATCGGGCACGAATAATTAATCTAGAACCATAAGAATTTAAATTTCAAATATTAATTCAAAATTTCTTTGTTGGGAAAAATACTTTTATAATAAATAACTTTATAATAATACTTTTAAAATAAAATACTATTATATCGAAATAAATTTTCCTTTCGAAAATACTTTTATAACTCGATGTTTCAACAAGTTTATCCTCGTTCTTGCAGACTCTGGCTATGCGTTGATCAGGCGCAAAGCTAGAATTCTTCAAGTACTTAGTAGACTTGTTTCAACACCCAGTGAAAATACTTGAAAACCCTTTTAAAAAAAACAGATATGGAAAGTACAATCCAAACAAAAAAACCAACCAAAACCTTTGTCCGACCATGGTTCGCAGATACACAATGGTTACGCCTGGATCCCCCAGAAAACAATCCATATCCGTAAGCTTTCTCAGCCCTGCGAGTTACGCCATGATGACTAGTAGAGTGCAGGATACACAATAGTTACGCCTGGATCCCCCAGGAAACAATCTGTACCCCTAGGCAAGACTCAGCCAGGCACTTGCGCTACTATTCGCGACCTACACAGATTGCAGGATACACAATGGTTACGCCTGGATCCCCCAGGAAACAATCCGTACCCCTAGGCAAGACTCAACCAGACAATTGCGCTATGCATTCACGAGAGAAAAAAAACCATGGGTTACGCCACGGTGGGAACACTCGAGTATTACATCCTGAAAACCAAAAATCGAAAAGAATAATATCGATAGAATGAATCCACGATGTGGCCACAAAGCGGATATCAAGCAGAAGGCACTTTCCATATCTTTACTTCGAAAATATATATCATATAGTACCTATTCAAATCACTTTCAAATATCATACTTATATAAAGTCCATTATATATAGGATTCCTTTTTTCCCAAATCAAATACTTTCCAAATCAATAGGAGATCAAATCATTTATATAGACTTCGAAAATATCTTTCCAAATTGAGTACCTTTAAATCAATGGATTTCAAATCAATTTCATACTTTTACAAATCCAATTTATATAAGTTCGACCACTCCCAAATCAAGTGCTTAATAATATAAGGTTCTCAATTTCAAATCATTCAATATCCATTTAGTTTCCAAATCATATATGATTTCACCAAATTTTCTTCCAAATTAAGTATCTAAATTTCAAAGTTCCCAAAATAATAGGTTTAGAAAATTATCCCAGTTTCTAAATTAAAATAATTCAAGTCAAACAAATTCATTTCCAAAATCTCTATAAGAGTACTGGCTTTTAATTTCAATTTAATTTCAAAATTAAAAATTTTCTCAAAATCAATTATACTCAAATGGTTTCCAAATTTATAATTATCCCTTTAAAACTTTTAAACTATCTATTTCTATTTGAAATATTCAATTTACCTTTCTGAAAACTATTATTCAAACTATATTTTTTTTCAAAACATTTCAAAACTAAATTTATATTCTTTATCAAACATTTTATATTCTTCGAAATTTCTTAGCTTTGAAAATTTAATCTCGATTTGGAAGTGTTCGAACATTCAAAATAGTTAGGGAAATCAAATTTTAAATTCAAGAGTTGAAAATCAACAATAAATCAATTTCAATATATAGGGTTATACCAAAACAAATTCGAAACTCGAGGACTGAACACCGGTCTCACTTTAAATTGTTTCAAATATATACATATATCTTTCGAAAATATCAAATTATACTTCGGAATTTGAAATCATAACGGTTTTACAAAATCACTCGCATAGTGAAGCTATTTAAAGTGGCCTCTCCCCCACTCTGAAACTCGAAAATCAATGTCGATGATGCGTGCACTCATCACCGAAATTATTTTCCAGCGACATACGTGAGTTCTGGACTTCTATTTTCTTGAAAACTTCTTTGAAATTTCTTCGAAATTATTGGAATTCATTTGAACTCATTTGAAACATTTCTTATTCGAAAAAAATACTTTTAAATCGTATTGTTTTTATATATTTTCCAAAATCTTAAAACCAATTTCAAAATACCGGAATTCAGTTCTCGAATTTCAAATTTAACTCTACAGTTATAAATCATTTTTATATAAATCAATTTCTTATAATTTTTCAAAATTTCAAATCCTTTCAAAACCTTTTTATATAGAATAACATTTCTTATTTGCTTTATATATATAGGTATATAATCCTTATCGAAAACATTTTCACTTTTGTATATATAAAAAAAATCATAGTTATCAAAATAAAATTTCGGTATAAACAATTTCAAAAATACAAACAAAACCCGATTTTCAAAGGATGATTCAAGAATGGATTTCAAAATAAAGATAGAGATTTAATTTAGAGGAACTCCAATCAATAGAATCCTGATTCGAAGATAGACTCGATCGAAGATGAGATAATTAAATTACAAAATAGAAGATGGATATACTTCTATAAATCGCGGGCGACCTTTACCAGCCAACCGTGATTCCAAATTAGATCGGTGTAGAATTCTGAGGCAATTCGACATTCGATCGCCAGAGATATAGAATTCGGCATCACAAGATATATTAGCATCATAAACCGAGGATACAGAAATCTTCGGTGAGTCAATGCCAATTGAAAAGGAGTTTTCACCCCCTTTACAAATCATTCAGTGGAGTTATGGGATACTCCAGAATCAAACGAATATAAATAGGGAGAGACAGAATGAATTTCGGAACCGAGGGACATTCCAAAATTCAAAGGAAATCAAGTCAAAAGGAAGAGATTCAACTCGAGCGAAAGTGATTCCATAAATAAATTTACCATATATGCTAAGTTTTGCCTAGAGCCAAAGCTCTGATACCAACTTTAACGACCCGCTATTTTGGACTATTCAAATCGACAATAAAACCATACATGTCCGACTTGAATAATTCAAAATACCAAATTGTTAATTAAGATTTGGCAAAACTTAAAATATACAGTAAATAAATCAATCACACAGAGTAATACAATGTAGCGGAATAGATAAAGAATAGTAGTTCATGAAGCTAATATATACATTGGAGTTAGAAATAAAATACAACCGAATATCTTAGATGTAGTGAAGTCTCCAGTATGCACAGATGACTTCTCTGAACAAATCAACAGGATGACTGAAAGGATAGATAGCTGGATCTTCAAGCAAGGCTCCAACTTCGAAGTTGAGTCTCAAATGCTGTATCACTCAGTCTGACTCGAGCGTAAAGCAAAACACAAAACACTCGAGTCAGGATTAACATTCTTATATCAATAAATCCAACTCAAGTGAAATATCAACTGAAATACAAATAACCTAAAGGATGTTTGGAATAACTATCCTCTAAGGGTCCATGGAACTATCTATAGGGTAGAAATATACACTATAACACCGTGGTTCTTTCATCTTAATTTATACCTCAAAATCAAATATCATTTCATTTCAAATATAACTATTTTCCCAAAATAGTATTTAGATATATTAAATAATTTATACCGTAAAATATTTTCAATTCCCTCAACTTAACAAATTATTTCAACATCAACCCGACCTTCCCATTTAAATTAAATTCAATCTCAATTTATCAATTTAAATTCAACTCAATTCCTAAAATAACCACTTCAATTTTATCGATCTCAAATTCGGATTTGTAATCACAAAATACCTCTTTATATTCAATATTTTTAAACCTTTAAGTATTCAACGTTTCAACTAAATTTTTATTCAATTTAGTTTTCTAAATAATAAATTCAAATTTAGTTCAACCTAAATTTTCATTTTAATTCAATTTAAATTCTAAATAACAAATTCAACTATATTGATTTCAAATACAGATCCGAATCTTAAATTTAAACCATTTAAATTCCAATATAGTTTAAGGCTTAAAATTTAAATGTTCAATTTAACCGTTTCATATAGATCTCGATTTGACCTCATTATTATTTAGTCTTGAAATACTTCCTCATTTGATTCAAGATTATTTAATTGACCTTAAATTCCATTTTCTCAATATTTTCTTTAATTTACTTAAACGTGAAATATGCATTTAATCGCTTAAATCAAAAATCCAGTTATAAAATCCTACCTTTTTAAAATTTCCCATTTAAAAATTTTAGATCGATTTAATTAAATAAATTCTTATTTAGATACCATTTAATAAACTCAAATTTATCTCCCCATCTTAATTTATCCCAATTATTTCAAAAATCTATTTGAAATATAATTTACATAAATATTAACATAGTTTATGTATTAAATCAAACTTAATTAAATTAAATATTATTAAATCTATATATATATATATATATAATTAAGAATTAACATTTATTAAGACCATATATTTCTTTCCAAACAAAGAATTTATTTCCAAAATATTTATATATGAACCACGGTGTATATATATATTCCTTATCATCTGGTCAAGTGTTACAGATATTTATCATTTAAATCCGTACACTAAATATATACGGGTGGATATCATTCCAATCCGAAATCCCAAATTTAATTAAATGAAAATTGCTTGGGTCTATCATTTCAACCCATAACGAAATTCTCCTATTCTAAAGCCTGTTCGGGTATGTATCATTTCAACCCATAATGAATTCTAAACTATAGGGAACATGCAGAGTGATAACAGATAACAAAAATATAGCAGGATATGATAATAATATACAACAGGAATTTATCATCAGTAATTAAATAAAGTATAAACAATAGGATATAGTGTCATATCCCGTAGGTGAATAGATACAGATAATAGCATATATAACAAATTTAAATAACTACAGCAGCATATTTCAATTGTCGTTTCAATTGAAATCAAATTTAATGAATAAAAAATGTTAATCGTGAGTGATTGCTCACCTTTCGAGCCTAGAGGAAAGGGAGGAATGAGAAGAGATACGAATCCAAGCAGATTTCGAAGAACGCAATATTGGCAAGAATTTTAACAATCAAAGCTGATAAAGAGGAATTGACGAAACTCAAATCAGAGTTGGGTCGATTGAAGATAAATAGGATAAGTGAGCTATATATAACCATATACAAATAAAACTGTATTCTAAATTTAGACATATATTAAATTAAATATATATTTTCAAAAACCATTGGTGTAAACAAAACATATCTATATGTAGTATAGTTTAAAATAATGTATATGTTTAAACCTATATACAAACCAATATCCAACACCATTTAAAAATTTAAATCTTTATAAAGTAACCCTTGTAAATAAAATAATAAAATCAATATCAAAACATGTTCTAAATTTAATATACATACATTCCAAATCATTGTTTTCAACAAAACGTATATACACTAAAATCAGACATGTATGCAATATATATGTTGAAATAATACTAATTAAAATATAAATACATATATATAATGCATGTTTATTTGCAACATATCAACTACCACATATATTATACTTTTAAACTTAATATGTCTTAAAAATATAAACTGTACCAACTTTTATAACTTAAGATAATTTATATTATACACACTGTAACTTATATAACCCAACTTATATAAACAGACCGAATCAACAATTTATACTTATGTAAACAAAAACATAAACATAACGCATAAAAGAAAAATCAAGGCACGTCCTGACATATTATAGTTTAATTCAAAACAAATGGAACTAATATTATAATTTGTAAAATATATATAAACATAAAACATACCCATACTTGAATAAGGATATGTATCTACTATATGTAGATACGCAGCTGAAGCAGTAGAGTGAGATGGTGAGCGGACGTTGGAGGTGGAGCGAGCAACTTCTCAACATTTTTTTTCTCGTTTGGGTCTGAAAGAAGAAAAGAAGGGGAGGAGGAATATAATGGCAGAGAGAAAATGAACAGGGGAGACAAAAGAGAACAATGATGCAGATAGAAGAGAATGGAATATATATATATATATATATATATATATATATAAGTATGAATTGGAATCCAAGAGACTGGAGCAAACGAAAAAAAAGGAACACCACAAAAGTAACGTTCAAATTAATTAACCAAACGTAAAGCAATAAATTATGGACCGTTTGATTTTTAAAAAAAATCAATGCAAACGTACGTTTGCTTTTCTCAACGGTTATAAAACAATGCATAGGGCCTAAGGTTAGGAATGAAAAAGGAAATCAACGTACCATCAATAGATTAAGGTGAAAAAAGGCAGGGAGCAATCAAAAATCAAAATTTCCAATTTGAGACGTTCGAATTAAAGAATAGAACATTGGTACTGATTGAGAATAATTACAGTCCCTTAAATTTCGGAGTTATGAAATTTATTAAAGCAATTTACTTTATGGCAACAAATCTCATTTGCCTATAAACGACAAATCTAGGGACGTGTATAGTTTTTATAGGAGCTATATTTTCGTTGCTTTGTACGCAAGGAAATAATAAGATGCGCAATCAAAGCATGCAAGTTTTATGGTCAAGGAATTTCGTTTGTTTGCAAATCAATAAGTAGAGAAAACGGCAAGTCACATTTTGAAATAAATGATTTCAATGCAATAAAAAGGTGAGTGGATTTTTATTACTTGGATTATGGAAAAAAAGGTAGAAAATAATTGAACATTCCGAACGTGTTATAAAATAGGAAGCTGCATGATTTTTTTCTTTTGAGATTTATTAATTTTGTTCACACAGGTAAGGCATAAGTTGCTTCCATTTAATGTTTATTAACAGAGCTAAAAATGAGGTGAAGTAATAATGCAACGTTTCCAGTATTTAGGTGAAGCTTGCGAAAATTTTGAGTAACCAAAACAGGCATGCAAGCGCTTGATTTGTTGATTGGATTTTAAAGGCGGCAAGCAATTATTTTATCCTCAAACGGAATAGAATTTTGGACAAATTTATTGCAACGTGTTTAAATGAGAGAATTGGCCTTTGATAGCTGAGGAAACGGAATGATATTTGATTTCGAACGTTACCTTATCTTATAATAACTTGCGTGAATTTAGAGTAGCGAAGTGGCAATAAAATTTCGTACCTGAGTGCGTTGGTTCAGGGAAAGAAAAAGGCAAGCACTAAATATTTAGATGGCGTTGATTTAAGTGGAAGAAAACGTCACTAATTTATGGTTTAAACGTTTTTAAACAATGCGTTTTATTTCTATTAGATAAAAGGAGGTAACGGAAAGGGAAAATTTATTTCTTTCCCTCTTAAAAGAATGCACGCCTACTTGTATATTTATTTATGTAGTTAAGGTAAAATTTTATTTCCTTTCGTAATATTTATCTTTTTCTTTAAAAAGTATACAACAAATATTAGTAGAACAACCGCAAAATAAGTATTGTTCATATATATATTGCGGTGTGAATTTTAAAAATGCGTAGAACCTATGAAATAATATACACCCAAAATTAATGCAAAAGTAACGCTTTTTAATTAATACGATTTTCTATTTTATACGTTATTTATTAAATATCGTACCCTTTAAGTGCATAATTTAACAGTTTCCTTGTACACTATAAATCTTCTTCAAATTTATTACTTGAATAAAAGATAGAATTATGGTTACCTTCTTCTCTGATTACTATTACCATTTACAAAGCGATTTATTATTCAAATGGAAAAATATTACCAATTTTTTTTAAAGCAAGTAGATAATCCAATCCTTTTATTAAAATTCCAATTAGAGTTATCCTTTAAACAAAGTTAAATTTTTTTTCAGAACTTCCATTTTATACTTCGAATTTTGGGAAAAGATTTAATCAAATTAAAAATATATATTAAATCAAATTTCAAGGTTTTATAAATAAAAGATTAAAGTGCTAGAAAAACTAGGGCTGTTACATAAAATTCACTAAATTTCCTACAAAACAACATAGAAAATTCCAAGTAAATTTTCACAATTTAATAAATGCACAAAAATACCATTTTACCTATATGTGAAGATGAATATGTGACAATTTGAAAATAATTTGAATGTTGGTTTAAACAAGTTAAAATACCCAATATGATCATTTATTTAATTTAAATAGATTAAATATGGTGGTAAAAATATGCACATTTACGTGCACATCAAATACCCCCACACTTATTTTTTAATTCATCCTCGAATAAACTAAGACTAAGATAAATTCATTTTCATAGGAAACACGATTGCATTGAGCGTATGCAACAAGCCGTTAAACCTCTAGGTGTCCCCAGTAGGACGAGTGTTGTCTCGTGAGGGGTTTCAGCGGATACTACCTACAAAATCCAAATGCAGGATGAAAATATTTACAAAATGCAAGATTTAGTTACAATAGGATGAATGCAAGTTTTTTGAAAATATTTACAATGAATGGTTTGCTTTTAAATCGACACAAATAAGTTAAATATAAGTTTTGGTCATTATCTTGAAAATTTAAGTCATTTACTCGTCAAAATTTCCAGTAAAAATCAAGTTATCATAACAAATAGATTATCGTTTAACTTGTTGTTTCAGTCGACAACAAAGTATAATTATGAAATAGACCCTTAATTGATTATCAAAATTTATCAAAGTGGTATTTTCATTTCATTTCAATAATAAATCAAATCAAATAAGTTATAATAGTGCTTGGATTTCATTGGCCTACTCTCTCTAATTTTTCTTTTTATTTTGAAATTTTTTATTTATATTTATAATATTTACATATGCCTAACTCAGAATACTGAGGCCAGATATATTACCCATGCATTGCCTTGTGGACTTATGTGAGGGGAATACAGAACATGGCGAGTGAACACTTATCGACTATAGGCGTTCTTAAAAAGAATTTTTTATATACATACACCTAGCTCAGATAAACTGAGGGCAGATATACCGATCATGCACTGCCTTTCGAGCTTACGTGAGAAAAGTACAAAGCATGGCGAGTGTACACACATGTGTGTACACCTGTCGACCGCAGGTGTTAATAGAAAATATTTACATATATACAAATGTTTTTTATATGTTTTTTGTTTTTTTCTAATTTTTTTTTTGAAAAAGAGAGTTTTGCAAATCATCTTAGCACCACTTAACTTAGAAGACAAAAAAATATTTTATCCTTTACTTTAAATCAACCACTTTTTAAAACAAAGATTTTCAATTAGGATATATTTCATAATTATCACGTATGAAATTTCCTATATACTAGTTAAACTATCGTTATTTGTAATCAAGCTTCATTTTTATTTTTATTAAGACAATTAAACTTTCATAAATTTCAATTTAATAAGCCAAAACTATATTTTTATCTTATAGTGTTTCTTTAGAAATAAATCAAAAATAGTTAAATAAATTTTTTTTGAGATATTTTTTTATTTTGGAAAGAAAAAGTAAAAATAAACCATGAAAAATCGAAAATGAAGATGAGTCTCCCCCCATACTTGATTTTGACTGTGTCCCCACAATCAACCCAAGTGGAAGGAGAAAAATAAAACGAAAATAAAATGATGACCTATGTTTACATGAAGGTGAACGGTATTTACACGAGATCAGAAAGTATATCGTCAAAGAGTAAATGAAACGGTCTTCCAAAGACCAATTCAGTTGTCTCGTTAAGCATGCGAGACACAGCTCAAGCGTAGAAAACCAAACTGTAATTTTTTTTGAAGTTGAATATTGATTTGGAAAAACGAATGTCATTTTATTAAAAATCGTATGAATTGTTTTAATTTCGATGATTTTTGGGTTTGATAAAACGATTGATTGAAATTCAAGTTTATTTTCACCAAATTGAAAGTTAAGCTCATCATCAACAAATTTTTCAAAATTATTAATTTCAAAATTGAAATGGTGATTTAAATTTTCCTCTTTAGAATTTAACAACTCATTTTCAAAAAGTCCAAAGAAATCATGTTCATTGAATTCGTCTTCCTTTATTGAATTATCAACAACTTTATTACATGTGTTAAGTTCAAAATCCAAAGTTATTGTGTTCAAAATTTCAAAATTGAAAAAAGGAAGATAGAATCTTAAATCGAATTTTTTACCCTCAAAAGAATTGAAATCTAACTTAATTATCGTGTTTTCAGCAACTTCATTAAGATCATCATTTTTAGTTTCAAAAGTTGTTGTCTGAAAATCGTCGACTTGGGTAAAAGATGGATTATCACTCGACTCATCATACGTTAGGATTTGGTTTTGTTGTTCATGTAATTTTTTGTATGTTTCAATCAACAAATCTATGTGATCATCGTAAATTTTGTTCATTTGTTTAACAAAATACAACTTATAATTATTGATTTGAGAATTTTCGGTTTGGATTTGTTGAGAACAAAAAATTTCAATCATAACGTGGTTAAGATTATTCACATTGCCAAATTCGTTTGAAAAGTTGTTTCCATTTTCATTTTGAGTTTGAAATTCATTTTGTAGTTCGAAATTGAATTTGCATGGGTTATAATCAAATCGTTTGAATTTTGAATTGAATTCAAATTTTGAAATCCTTAACTCGAGTTATTACACAAAGATGAATTACACAAATCATTTATACTTTGATCTGTTGCGTAGAGAATTCAAGTAAAGATGAAAAGCTATTTTCAAGAGTCGAGGGTTGGTCATCGTTTTGAAAACTTTGTTGGTCAAAATTCAAATTGTTTATAGAGTGTTGTCGTTAAAATATCCATACGAATTTGGACTAAAATCATATGGATTATATTGATTTTCACAATTATTGTAAAATTCACATAAGTGGGGAAGCTCAGACATTTTCAAGAATTTTTTTGGGTTTTATTTCTATATATAAAGGAAAAATATTTACAAATAAAATTTATTTTTCAAAAGGGAAATTGTTTTTTTTTTGGTTTTTCAAATTTTTTCTTTGTTTTTGAAAAGGTTTTATAATTTATTTTTTTGGATTTTGGTTTTGCTAATTTTTTTTTTTGGATTTTTGAAATTTCAAAGAAAAAGTATATAAAAATTACAAAGGAAAATGAATATTTGCAATTTTTTTAGTTTTGGATTTTGATAATTTCTTTTAATATGCATGAACTAATGCAACTATATAAATGTAAGGGTCTAACTACAAATTGTTTATCCTAAGTTAACCCAAAATTGTATAATCCACTTTGTCTTAAAGCAATAAGATAGTTCTCAGCTAGGTAACGGACAAGATTTATCGGTGCACCATGAATCACCATAGCAATGTAGCCGAAGGTTTAAGTACCTTTAGAGGAACAACCACCATAATATTTACGAATCACCATAATATTTATAAATGGTTATTACTCTACCGTAGCCTAGACACCAAGAAATTAAATTGTTCAAAGAAGACAAATTGTCAATATACAATTAAAAGTTATCGAGTCTAATCGTTATTATTAATCAAAATCTAGGATGAAATGCAAAGCAGAAAATAAACGTGTATTAACAATGCATCCACGAATGAATTTTAAAAAAAAAATGCAAACAACCAACAATGCAAACCGAATAAAAACAAGGGATAAGAGTGCAATTATTTTTAACAAGCAATTTATTTGGCAAGCAGAGCGACGGTTTTTAGTAAGCTATTCTTCTCCTTTTGATTTTCTGTTTTGGCAACCTAAAAATAAAAACAAGATATATATATATATATATATATATATTTATGTCAAAGAGGAAAGTAAAATAAATGAAAAACAAAACAAATTAACCCAATAAAAAAACAATAGAAAACACAACACAAACGAAAATGGAACCAAACCTCTTTTTTTGTTTTTTTAATATAAAATAAAATATCGAATGCAACACGACACAGTTTTAACTATTCAAAAACCAAAATGAAAACAGAATTTTTTTTGTTTGAAGTAAGAATAAAACAAAAACAAAGAAAATATATATATATATACACACGCACACTCAAAATAGCCCACACATGTTAAAACAAAAACCCGCAATTGTTAAACCCGGCCCAATTAAAACAATCAGCAAAAAGAATAAGGCTCCGTGTATTCTCGTCACGTATTTTTCTTTTTCCACCCCATCTTTTGCTCTTTACACCCCGTCCACTTCCAAAACTACCATTCCTTTGAAAAAAAAAGAAAATAGAAAAAAAAGCTTCTCTTCGCTCTCAAACCCTAACCCGCCGCTCTCAGCATATCGTTCACCCTCAGACCCTAACCCGTCGCTCAAACCCTCCTCTTCGTGCTCAATTTTTCAGTCGCCGTCGCCATGGAAAAGGAAAAAAAGAGCAAACATCGGCACAGTACGTGATTTAGCTAATCCAATGAATTTTATTTGAATCAAAGTTCGATTTTGCTCGAATCGAGTCTGTGTCATATTTATGTGAAGAACAATGTTCCACGCGAACGTGGTTGTTGAACCAACCTCGTCCGCCGCGAACGTAGTTGTGACAACAACCACGTATTGATCGGACGAGGTTGGTTCAACAATCTCGTTCGCATAGAACGTTGTTGTGTCGAGTGTCTGCACTTTTTCCTAGTCAATTTCAGAAGATGGAAGCAGATCGAAGAGAGATGAAGAGAAGATGAGTAGACACAGTAAATTAAATGGGAAATCCATTTAACTATTAAAGGATATAGTTGGAATAAAAAATTTAAAATTTTAACTGGGGTGTGAAGAGAAAATACCGGGGTGTCGATAGACGGACGTAAAGAACAAAAAGCCCAGAGAAACTTTTGCAGATCAAACGACCAAACTAATTAAAATCAATCTTGAATCAACTACAAAATGAAATCTATGAAAAGAAAACTCGCACCCAATTTACTTCATCAAAACACCAAATGAAGGTATGCCTATCTCAAATTCCTGGTCTAAATTGAATTACTGCGTGGTTGGTGGGTTTGAATATGGTGTTTGACAGCGATGAAGTTTGGAGGAAGAGCTGTTTGTAGTTGCGGTTGCGGTTTCGTGATTGGCAGTTGTTCAAGCAATCGGGTGTCGATGCGCTTTGCTTTGTAGTGGGCGATGGAGTTTGCGGTGGTGTTCTGGTTAGGAGGATAGGCGATTGTCGCGTGTTGGAATTTGGAAGGGTGGGATGTTGAAGCTCGAATGTGGAGCTGCTGTATATCGATGGGTCATGGTTTGAAGGTGAAATGACGTAAGGCAATGAGGGGGTGGAGATGGTGGCAGATCAGGTGGGTTTGTCTGGCAACGATGATTCAGGGAGTTTGAAAGTGGTGGGTGAAGGGTGGTCTAAGGCAAAAGAGAGGCTGGGTTGATATGCAGGTGGTAATTCAGGCAAGTGATTGTGGTAGTTGAAGGTGGTTGGACTGAAGTTGAAGCGTTGGTCGAAGCAGAAGTGTATTGTTGTTGCAGTTGGGTTGTTGCAGTTGAAGTCTCGGCAATGGAACCAGAAGCTCTCTGGCAGGTGTACTTTTGCAGTCGTTTCGGAGGTCGGGGATGAAGGCAGAAGCAAGTATAGGTAGAATTGTAGATGAACTTGCTGTTCGGTTGTGAAATGGACTATGACTTGATGATGATGATGGTGGTAGAATTGGACCGTGACAGTGCAAGACTGTAACGGTAAGGGGTTGTTGAATGTACTGGTGGATGTGCAACAGAGGCGGATGGTTTATGGGTTGGTTCAACAGAGGCTGTTGGTTATGAAGGGGAAGATGTTGTCGTCTGGGCAGTTGCAGTGTAGGGTAAGTAAGAGTTATGAAGCGACTTCAGACTTGCAAGTAAAGGGAATCTCAGTCGCGAATTGAATTTGGGATGTCGATGTTCAGTGGTGGATGGTCTGTTATCGTTGAAGTACGGTGTAAAGAAATTTGGCCAATGACAGTCAAGTGGAATGATAGAGGTCGCGGGTTTGTTGAGAAGGAGCGATGAAGGTCTCTGGTGACGATTGTGGAACAGCAGTATCAGCTTGAAGTTGAGGGCGAAGCAGTTAGGGACAGAGGGTGATGGACGTGGTTGTTTTTTTTTTTTGAAGAGATGAGAGGCAGTCAGGGTAGTGGTGATCTTTTGTGATGAAGTATAGATGGAATGGCACTGATGTGGCAGTTAAGTTGGATCAGAGAATGTGGTAGTTGAGCAGTGCAAGGCAGTGACGGCTTATGTTGTGAAATGAAGTTCACTGTTGTTTGAGAAATGTAGTGTTGTATAGGTGGATGGTCAGGGGGTATGGGGATACGTCAGTGACTGTTTATGGTGAATAGATGGAGAGGGTATATGCAAGGCAGTTTGAAGTGACTTGAGGAGATGGTACAAGGCAGAGGTAGCTATTTGTAAGGTAGTTTGAGGAGAAGAGAGTGGTATGGTAAGTGGTTGTGATGTATATGAAGTGACAGATATGGAGAGTGAAGAAGTGCACAGTTGTGCAGTGATATGGGGTAATGGGGTGGTCGTGTGACGTGAAATGGTAGTGATGCAAGAAGTGGAAATGGTTTGTAGCAGCAAGAAAGGGCAAAATGGTTAGCAAAGTGGTAAATGAAAGGGTAAATGTGCAGGTAAATGGAAGTGGTTGAGGAGGTAGACAGTGAAGTATTGGCGGTTAGGAGCAGTAGATGGTCAAGTGAAGCAATGAGTGGTAGAAATGTTGGTGAATTGATTGATATGGTTGTCACAGTGTGGATGTATGGTGAGGTTCTGGTGATGTTTGTAGGTTAGAGGATGTTGTGCTGTCTGTTTGGTTGTACTTCTGGTCAGGAAGGGCTTTGTTGGATATGGTTGTGAGTGTTTGAGGAGAGATGTTTTATACTGAAGCAGTTCAAGGCGGTGAAGAAGACGGTTGAAGGGGATGATTTGAAAAGTGACAGTAAGATGTGGTAGAAACAAGTAAGGAAGTGGATGAGCAGAGGAGGTGCACAGTAAGGAGAAAATGGTGATATGGTGGCTGTAGTGGTGAACAAGTGCACGGTGTACAGTGTATTATGTGTGCAGTGCACTGTGTTTTTTGTTTTTGTTTTGAAGCAATGTAAATCAAAGATTTGTAAAAAAAGAACAAATAGAAAAAGAAAAAAAATATTTTTGTTTTTGTTTTGAAATTGTGAATGTTTTTTTAAATAGAAATAGAAATGCAAATGCAAAAATGAAAGCAACAAATACACATGCAAACAAAAATTACCAAAACACAACACAATAATTTTTTTAGCAACACACTCACAAAATGAAAACACATTAAAATCAAACAACAAATAATTAGAAAAATAAAAAATAAAATCAAAACTATTCACTGGCAATGGCGTTAAAAACTTATTTAACGACGGAATTTCTATCAAGTTAGAAATCCGTCGATAAATTTTGAATTAAATTTATACCGCAAGCGTACGACGTACTATTGCAGTGCGTAGCGAGTACAGATCGATGCGCAGGGAATTGTTAGATTTCAAATCTCTATTCGATCAAATTAACCAAAATTGAAAATGTGATTAGCTAAAAATGTAGAAAACTAACAAAAGAAAATTGATAAAAATATGAGAGTGTTAAGACAATTTAGAGATAAATCCACTCTCTAAATCACATAGTTCAACACACATGAAATTATGATATCTCTTTTTTGGTTATTAGTGAATTTAAATAATGTGTTTATCATAAGTATGGCTCATTTGTGCTATTAATTAGCTCAACATAAGCCTTCAAACTATAACACAACCTTTAAAACACTTTATTTCTCATGAAAAATGTCAATAAAGTTGAAAATGAAAATTTATTTTAAGCATGGCCTGGCTATTATTTAGAAATATAGGCCATCAAATTTTGATATAAACATTCACTTCTTTGCCATGATCATATATAGATGAAGAGACAATTTGTGATTCGTTTGACTAAGCATAGCCTATTTGTTTTGAATAACATAAGCTATCAAACTCAAAACACAAAATTACATAAACATCATTTTTCCTTTAATCACAAAAAAAGAGCATTAATTATCAAACTATGTTGAAGTTACATAATTAGAGAGCTTCATTACCTCTAAATTGAAGGGGTTTAGCCTCTTATATTTGTTATCAAATCAACAAATGTAGCTTGCAAGAGGAAAAAGAGAGCAGAATGAAAAGAAAAGCTAAGTAAAGAAATAAACACTAATCTACTTGCATGTATAAATGAAACTACACTACTAGCATGAAAGGAAATAAACAAGAAAAGAGAATAAAAATGTATTGAATTGCATTAAAAAAAGAACTATATAAAAGAAGAAATGACTAAGTAGCCACTAAAAGAAAGAGAGTTCTCATATTATTTTCCTAAGAGAAGAGAGCCTAAAAGATAGACTAAAGAAGAAGAGGGTTACATGAAACATAAGGGGTATTTATACATGTGTTAAACCCTAACTCATATTTTTAGGGAATGCACAAACTACCCCTTAGGAAGTGTGGTGGCCAAGTAACCATTAGCATCCAATAATCATCCATTAAGTGTGCATGAAGATTTAATGGCCTTTTAGCATGTGCATTATCTCCTATGTGTACATTAAGGTAGATGGATAAGTGGGGTCTTCCATGATCATCATTTTGAATTATTTCCATCTTCATTTGTTTTCTTCACTCTTGTGCACGTATATATCATCATGAAACCACTTGTAAAATTCGCTAAATTTTCCACAAAATAACATAGAAAATTTCATGTAAATTTTCACAATTTAATAAATGCATAAAAATGACCGTTTTAACCCTATATGAAGATGAATATGTGACAATTTGAAAATAATTTGATTTTTTTTTAAACAAGTTAAAATACCCAATATGATCATTTATTTAATTTAAATAGATTAAATATGGTGATAAAAATATGTATATTTACGTGCACATCAGCTACGTAAATTTATTTAATTACTACGCCTCCTATGTTTAACTGTAGGTATTCGGTTATTTTTACAAAACTTGCTTCTTGTTTCATCAATGCCATTTTATGTCATTTACCGCTTACTTTTAATTTAATAGATCAACTATTTTTACCACTTAACTTTCACTTGACACCATTAGGTATATTCTACTGTTCCTTTTTAATTATTACCATCCTTATGTGATTATTATAACCTTCTTATTTACTCATTCTGTTGCTTTATATACACTTTATCATTTGTTGTTTATTTTCCATTTATTGGATTATTAGATTTACACTTAGATTATTGTTATTATTTCTACTTACGCTGCTTTGGTGCATACTTAGGAATTTCTGCATTTTAATGCGTTGGAATTACATCATCCAAAAAGAAAATGCTAACACTATTAATTCCCATAATTTATCTAAAAGAGAACTTGTGTTACATTTGGAACTACAAGGAATTATGTTTTCTTTTATCATTGAAATAGATAGTACAAAATACGGCAAACACTTATATTTTGTCTATCATTTTCTTTTAGGTATATTCCTTATTATTTCAAACGATATACTTTATTCATATTTATAGAACTACATAAATTATAGAAATTTACATTACAACACGCTTCATTCTAATGAATTAAAATACTACTTAAATCCCAATCAAAATTATAATAACTTCCGATTCATGTTTACTAACATATGTCATTTAACCGACAAACCTGGAATTTCTAAACAATGTCATTTAATTAGGGACTGCTTTCACCATTCCTTTCCAGATTCAAGCATATGTAATCTTTTAATCAAAGTTAACAATTCACAGAATATGTAGGCATCATTCTCAAATTCCTTACATGTATATATTTAAGCCTATAACTCCAAAGTTACATTCGGACGTACAAGGAATAGATTTACAATGATATAAATCAAAACTATATAAAAATATATAATATCCTACTTGCCTCTAAACTTTCAAATCTCCAAATCTAAACCTTGTAATTCCTGTTTGACACCCTTTTCATCCTACCGAAGTACGTACCAAAATAATATACATATCCACTAGAAATTTAGATTCGAGAAGTGATTTGAATTTAGTTTAGGTTTGGATTTAGAATTACAGTTTATCTTGGCCTTGGTGATTTGATTCGATCATATTGTTTTTCTCTATTATTCTCTGTTATTCTCCACTTATATATTGTATATTTTACATATATTTTATAATTTGCGGAGATAAGAAAGTGATAGAGCTTCACTGTTATTTCAGAAAGTATGAGAAGAAAAGTGGGGCGTTAGGCCCGTATTTATAGAGGTTCAAATCAATGTCAGCCATTTGATTAGATTCTATTAAATCCAGGTCATTCAGCCTAGGTTCAATTCACAGCCGCTAGCCTAGTGTCGGTCGACCGCTATATTACCATCGGTTGACCGCCAGCGGTCGACCGGTCAAAATAAAGGGTCGATCGGTTGCTTTAGAAGTTGACCGGTCATAATAAAGGGTCGATCGGTTTTTGTTATGTTAAGCGACCAATTCATTCACCCTTTACGTTATTTTGTACAATTTTGACCTATCCGATTCAACGATAATTATGGTTAGACATAAAGTAATTACTAAAGTTATTTAATTACATATCCTTAATTATACTAATTATTTCCGGTTTGAAATCTTCAAATGTTAATTACTTTAACGTTTGAACATCGACCGTAAAACTTTATATATGAAAATTGATCAAAAAATCGTCATGAACACAACAATGCAAGTTTCTTAGACAAATTATGGCATTTATAAAAATTCCATTTTCGGCTTCACTAATTATTTAGTTAATTTTTCAATTAATTTTCATTCAGTTACAGGGTGTTACACCCCTTAAAAGAATTTCGTTTCCGAAATTCTTCAAGGACTGAATCATGTAACATAACGCGCAACCATTCGAAGTTATCCAAATAATTAGTGTGCAACCAGTTTTGTAACCAACCGTGTACATGTCACAGTGTCTCACAACACATATAATATGTATGCATAATAATACTAAATCGATGTCTCTCTATGAATGCATTTTTTTTCAAATAATTTTAAAAATATATCCTCGTAGTTCTATTTGTATGCAAATTTTGAAAAAACATAACCTTTCTTTTTGCATCCAATTTTTTTTGCACTTTTATGAATAGAAGTATGGTTCAACCAATTTTACATCCAAACCCTACCATCCGATACTTAGCACACATTTTCTAACATCCAAAATTTTGAAATTCTAGTTTTCTAAACATATATTCTTATGCTGAAAAAAGAGTTTAGATGGAGAATTTCATATTCTCATCCTTCTTCTGGGTACCCTTTCCACTGCACTTCAGAACCTTCTCTTTTGCCCCCACATTCTTTTTCCAACTTTTCAAGTACAGTCCATGTAAGCAAATTTATTTTAAATCTTTAAATTCCAAAAAATAATTAATTTAAAGCCAATTTTGTTCCCCTAATGACAGGGTATCGAAAAAGAAACCCCAAGCTTAAAATAGCTTTTCCCCCTCATCGTTAACTATATTTTTACACTGTCATTTCTACTGAATAGTAAAATTTCATATTTGCTAACCCGTCGACTTTTCTAACGCTAAGCTTATGGCATTTCAAAAATCTGAAAATTTTCTCTTTTCCATTCAAAATCCTTTTTAATTAAATTTCAGAAATAGTTGGAAAATTTTAAATATAAACTCTTGTTTTTTCAAAACTTACACAAAAGTATTTTATTTTTAAAATAAAGATTTTTGAATAAAATTCTCAAAAGTGATTACTTCCAATTTTTAGAAAAAAATTAGTCACATCCTACGCAGTTAGGATTCAGACAACGGGTTAATGGCCATGATTAACTCTTTTCTACTACGTGGTAAAATTTTAAATTTCTAAAACCTTTCCTTTTATTTCAGAACAACAATTATCAAACAAGTTTGATTATAAGTTTCAGCTTTTAAGGTGTAGAGATAGCGATTTGTGGTTTTGCAACAACATTTCTCTATCCTTTGCTCACAGTTAATAAGAAATCTTATCAACACCCCAAAGCAAGGTTAGAAGAGTGACTAACCCCTTTCGAATTAGTTGGAGTAATCTAAGGTCGTAACCTAGTGGGGAAAAATGGTATTAACTAAGTCGAAAGAATACTATTCCTTCGAAAGGAACCCCTTCTAAAGGTATAGATGTATGTGTTTCATAAATAAAATCATATATAAGCAGCGAATCAGACTCCATGCATTCGAAAGTGCCATGTATTTACTTTATTGGTCATGATTACGAGGGCTTAGATGTTACAATGAAGTAAAACTCCAATTTGATTTAGACATTAGGATTTACAAACTCAAAAAAAGTACAAGTACGGAAGGAATCAAATCGGATTCCCAAGCAGCAACCCTAGGGTCTTATTTATAGGCGCAGGCTGGACCCTTTCAGATCCGCCCTTTTAACTCAATCGAAAGGATGTCTTCATGACCTTCCACCGCCATTAACTCCAAAGTGCTTTTCTACTTTCACATGAGTTCCGGAAGCCTTCGAGTCCATCGAAAGGTATAGAAGCTGTATTTATGTTGCTGTAAATGTCTTGGATAAGCACGAAAGGGCGTTCCAACATGTGCGGAAGGTATATGAATAATACTTATGAAAGGTGATGATGCTTTTGAAAGTTTTTATTCTGATGGTTGCGGAAGCTTTTATTGAGGAGGAATGTTAAATAATGATGTGAACCCCATGGAAGGGTCAAATGCTTCAGAAGCACCTACTTGGTTGGCTGCGGGAGGCATTCTTGTTGGCTCTTACAGAAGTATTGGACTCTTTCAATACTTATGGAAGGTAGCTTTTGCATAAGTAGTTGTCTCTTGTGGAAGGTTTCAAGCTTTGACTATTGCGGAATCCTGCCTTCTGATGTCCACGGAAGCCATATTTACATATGTGAAACCCCTTGACTCTTGCGGAAGCTCTACATAATATATGTGAAACCATTTGATGCTTGTGGAAGGGTTCAATTGATGCAAAGGCTATTCTAATTCCTTCAAAACCTCATCAATGCTTATAGAAGCCATTTTGATTCTTTCGGTGGCTATTTCAATGCCTTCGGTAGCCCTCTTTAAATTCTATAGCTTCTTCTTTCATACTTTTACTCTTAAGAAGACTTTATGCATAACAATACATTCGAAAGCATTTTTAATAAATCTGAAACTCTTTAATGTGTGTGAAAGCAACTATTACGGAAGGAATCAACTGAAGCAGAAGGGTAGTCTTGACCCCTTTCGACCCCTTTGGAAGCCCATAATTCATTTAATACTTGTAGAAGCATCGTTTGAAAGGCCTTGCTATCACTATTGTTCTTCATGAAGCTCTCCTTCATAATCTTTTGGGCTTTGACAGGGTTGAAGTGATTTTTGGTAGTAACATTTGTCCCCCTTCCCCCTCCCCCACTGGCGAAGGGATGCTCTCGACTTTTCAAGTCAACTGTTTTGATACGGCACCTTCATTGCTTCGGCACAAAACTTTCCCGCCTATTGGTATTCTTGAGTTGATCTCGACCATTTATTTAAATCTGATCAGGTTGTCGTCCTCCCATCCATTCAGCTTATAAATTGCACTCTTCTTTTTTCTCTCTCTTCACATGTAATTGAAAATTTCTAAAGCAAGAATTATATTCTTTAAATTTCCATCAATCTCAAAATTTTAGAGACGAAACTCTCAGATTTGAGGTGAGAATTTACGATTTCAAATTAGAAACTAGTTTTTTTTTTTAAATTCAAATTTCTAGTGCGTAAATCCATGTTATTGTTTTGAATTGTGAAAATGATTTGAGTAAATCAACCATGTAAGATGATCCTTGACTCGAATTTCATGCTGATTTTGATTAATCCATGGCATCAATGCGGGTTCGAACGTGAATTTGCCTAATTTGTGTTTATTTACTGCTGTTCGATGCAATTTCAAACTCGAAACCCATTAAGCCCAATTTTAACTTATCCTGAAGGATACTAAAATTTAAAAATTAACGACCCTTGCTGTAAATTAAGTTAAGAAAAATGTACTTTCTATCATTGTTAAAACCATTAATTAATCTTTCGACTTAGTCGAAACCCCAAAACTGAGATAAGCACATCTGTTTATATTATCTCAATTTAGTGTTGACACTTTCGAAACACTATTATGCCTTTTTGACTTATTTGAAACCCACAATGGTCAATAGGAATGTGGCTATTATCACTTTCCAATACAAAACATTGTCGAAACGTCTCAATGTCCTTTCGTTAGTGCCAAAGCTACTTTGTTTCGAGTCTTTCGACTTAATTGGAGTATGGAATTTCGACGATGTATATTTGTAAATAGATATTATGTAGATAGCCATGCTTATTATAAAATAGAGTAAAATTTGTGGGCTTCGACGTTGTCAAAGATAAGTCCAGGTGAATGTATGCCGTAAAATATGGGATGCTGATAATGGTTTCGACACTGTCGAAAGCTTAATGATTCACACGGTTATAAATAGCTTTGACCCTTTCAAAGGCATGGAACCAAGTGCTAGGTAGGTACTTGATCCATTGTAATAGGCTTCTAACACCTTCGAAAGGTATTAGTAGTTGAATAAATCATAATTTTGATGAAATTACATCACCTGGCAGGATTTGGGTATTAAAAGAACCTCTAAGAATCTGATAAGGTTATTGTTCTGAAATTAGAATCTTCTCCAAAAAGGTTGAGGCAGTTTCAAGGCACTCTTTCATAACTTCTCAAGATGAAGTAGATGCGATTCTCAAAGATTTTGGGATTACAGGGGTTGAAGCTATCCCTCTTAGTGATAGCGATACAATTCAAAATCCTCATGGGGGATACTTTGCTTATACCGCCATTCATATTTAGGATGGGAGTTTCATCCCATTTCCAGAGTTCTTGTCGAGGCTCTTAAATCATCTTGGCATTGCTCCTACCCAACTATCACCCAATGTATAAACATACCTTGTTTCTTTGGAGCTCATGACCTAGAGTTAGGAATTCCTTCTCTAAGTGCTGAAGTTCTTAACTACTTAGCATGCCTTGTTAAACTCAATAATTTGAGCAACTAGATTTTCCAGACTAATCCTCCTAAAAAGTTGGTTTTAGAGGAAATAAACAAATTTAAGGATTGGGAAACACAGTTCTTCTATCAAATGCTTTCCAAACATTAGTGGAACCTTCTCATCTCCCCGTAAGTAGACCACTGCCCTTATTTTTACTAACTTGTTCTCCTTTACTGAATAACATTTTCTATTAGGCCCTTCTCCTAAGGACCTTGACGAAGAAGGCAAGAGAATCATAAAGTTGATGACTGCTGCTTCAAACCGTATTGGGAATAAATTTACATTACTTACTCCTACCAACCTCCAGAAACATTCCTTCATACCAGAAGGCATGAAGATTCTTGAACAACCTCCTCTTGTCCAACACACTTCCAAAAGCAAATGCTTCTTAGCTTTGTGTGACCCCAAATTTTTTTTTCATCTTTATTCCTAATTTGTCCAGATCTACCCGGTAAACTTCAGTGTATTGATTGTAACTTGGTGTCATGTTATTCCTTAAATTGTTTTGCTAATCTATGCCTTTTGGTTTAAACATCTGCTCCTCCAGCTAAATTAATTACAAATGATCCATCCCCTCATTCTTCAAAATCTAAGGCTCTGGCTTTTACACAAGCTATTGCTAGGTCTAGAATGATCGCAAAAAGGAAATTAAGCGGAGTGACTGTCGTAGGCTCTGCTCCCAGGAAAGCCAAGACTATTGATATCCAGTTTTCTCCTACCCCAAAGAGGGTGAATTTGTTGGTGCTGACGAGGCTTTAGAGGGTCCTAACCCTGATCCCGCTTCTTCTGTGGATGACTTACCTTCTATAACTACTGATCAAACTAGAATGGTTCCTTCGAAGGATGACTTTGTATCTCATATTGTTGTATCCGATTCACCCAGCATTATTGATCAAATATAGAAGGATCTAGGCACTTCAACTCCTTCATGATCTAAACTCTCAAGACCCTCATCGGTGCCTCCTACTGAATTTGAGAATGTTGTGCAGTCGATTATGCACTCTTCATCGTTTTCTGCTATGATGCCACCCACCTTTGTACCGATTCATCAAGTCATTATCGATCTCTTATCAAACAACAACTTCTGTATGTTCCATACTGCTTGATTTTCTTATTACTATTTTTATACTGAATCTTGACTCTTGTCTTACTTTTCCTCTTAAATCACCAAAAGCCAGTACTCTCTTCAGGAAGATGTTTCTATGTCCCTAGCTGAAACTTCAAAGCTCAGGGAAGAAGTCTCGACTTTAAACAATCATATCACTGCCCTGACTACTACTAAAGATAATGCAGTGTGGGAACAAGAAAGGTTGGGTGCTTCTCTTGCCCAGGTGAATCTACGATTTTTGATGAGAGGAAAGCTAAATAGATTTTAATTAATGAAGTTTTGGCTCGGAAAATGAATTTAAAAGAGTCTGAGGATGAAAAAGCCAGGGTTAATGCTAGACATGTTTCAGTTAAGAAGGGATGCACTTCTCTTAAAAGAGGTCAGGAAAGAAAATGAATTCTTTCCAAAGCTATCAACACTATTTCTTAGGCTAAGAAAAAAGGTGTCTCATTTTCTGAGTACTTCTCTTAATGATATTATTGTAAATTCTTATCTGGATGAGCTCATGATAGCCTATTCCGATAACATAGGAAAGTGCAAAGATTTAAGTTTCCCTTCTCTTGGCCTTACGCTAATCAAAAGATTCATGGCTAAGATCAAGAAAATGGAGCAGGTGTAACCTACCGCCTTTCTATACCAAAAGATGAGCCATTAAGGGTAGAAGAAAAATAAAGATAAGAAGAAACCACACAATCACAGAATCTCACCATGAATCAGAACAACATATAATAGATAACATAGTATATTACATTATCATTTCCATAATAATATTATATCAGAGTCATTACATTACAACCTCCAACTAGATAGTTATAACCACCTGCCCATATAATACATAGATCATACATAAACACAGGGGAATAAGATAATAACTAGCTAACGGTGAAGCCATCTGCTCCAACTCCTTCAAAATGCTTCCGTAAGAAACCTGGATTGCTTGGCTACTCTTACAAATTTATTACCCAAGAGTTTTAGGAAAAGAAAGTAAAACTCTAGGTCAGACATGGGTCTGGTGTGAGTAAGCTCAAACAACTTAATTTTTACTTTTATGAAACAATTTGAAAATCCATGGTATTTGTAAGACCACACCGCACATAAACACAGACGGTTTTTTACCTTACGATAACCAAAACACTTTATATAGAAATCAAGTGGAATTATGATAGTATCTAGGGTTTTCAAGTAAATTAAAACATAGCTCAAATGCTTGCATCTTACATTTCAACATATTTGGGTACAACTAAACATGTACGGTACTTGTGAGGGAAAGGAGTCTATAAATGACCAGGTAAGGAACTACCTTCTAAAGGTGCACCTCTAAATAAAATACATCTAGGGTCTGACAAGAACATCTTGTACCTCCGCTACACATGATCGGCCTACCACTTGACTAGTAGTACCGAATACATCACCATCACATTTGGGATCAGCAACCATACTGGAGCATACAAAAATGGGTCAAATATCGATTCTAGATATGGTGATGACATATCCTGATGGGAGCGACGCACATAGCCCTACTGCATATCCTATTTTGGTCATTTTCAATTGATGAGGCCTAAGGCTACGTTTACCTTACTAAAGCACTACCACTTAGAATGCTACATCGCCTTCCATATATTGACATAATGTCAGCATTCATCCATACAAGTCGTTTAGGAGATGAACGAACTGAAGGCACTATTACCACTACACCCATTTTGGAATCACCCTTAGGGTTAGTAGCAAATAGCTCTTGCACTTCAAAGTATTCATCTTGGACCTTGCCTTTACTATTTCCAATTCGAACGTTTACATTAGTTCGAACGGATAGCAACTAACATTCGATCCTAGTCTCTTCAAACCAACGTTCAATAATTTTAAAGGGTCAAGTTATTTATAGCGGACTATTCCATTTTCAGGGTGTAAAGATTTACATATGAACATACGTTCCATATGTTTAGATTATCATGACCCGCTTATCGAAATTAACTCTCTTGTATTCTCGAAGTGTGGTATTTGTGATAAGTATCAGTCGATGTACTTTCAATAAAAATGCCAATGTTTTATTACAACTACTTTAATTCATTTGGCTACTTAATAGCATGGACAAGAGGTCCTTGGTTTTAAAACAATTTTCTTAACAAGAAATTTGGTTAAAATAAATAACCATTAGAGTTTTAAAAGAAACTTTTAAATAAATAAACCTTATTAAATCATAGTTTAAAACTCAATGAAACTTTAATTAATCTTAATTAAATCAAAATTAAATCATTGACAGCCTTAATTTATCTTTAATTAAACTTAAATCAAATAAACATTCGTATAATAATTAAACCCAAATTAAGTAAATAATTAACCTTTAATTGAATAATAATTAATTAAATCTAACTTTAATTAAATGATTTAGTAAAATAAACTTGATTAAATAAAATTAATTTCCTTTTATATTAATTAATCATTATTTTAAACTTAATTAAAAACATTTAACTTAGTTAATAATTTCTTAAACTCTAATTACTTAACCTAATGAGACGACCCGACTTTCTATTCCCAGAAAGTCGCATCATCTTTAAGAAAGAAAGGGATAGAAAAGAGAAAAGAAAGAAGAGAAAGAAGAAACAACACTAGAATCTCAACAACGAAACGAATAAATTATATTAATAACATAAGTATTACATAGTATACAACAATTATCAGAGTTACACAAACATTACAACACATACTAGACAGTTATAAACAACTGTCTAGTCGTTACAACTCAAACACAATACAGAAAACACTCAGAGATACCAACACAGTGGAAAACTATATATCTATATGCAGAAGCCTCCTGCTCCATTGCTCCTCCACAATTCGTCAAAGCTAACCTGAATCCCTTGGCTACTCGTAAAAATTTGAGTACCCAAGAGTTTAAGAAAAATAGAAATAAACTCCGGGTCAGACATGGGTCTGGTGTGAGTAACGGGTTAAAGTTGCTTAACTTGGAAAAACCTTTGAAAAGAAAAGGTATCACGTAAGACTTCCCACACATAAACATGGAAAAGTTTTTACCTTACGCTAACCAAAACAATTGATAGGAAATCCAGTGATATTATAATAGGTCTAGGGTTTTCAAGTAAATAAGAAATAACCGAAATTGTTACATTCATTAAATTCCAGCTACTAGCCACAAAAGTAGGTAATACAATCAAAATCGTTGGCACTTATTGGATTTTGAATTCCATACAATGGCAGGGCAACTGGGGTACCGTCCGTCACATACGTGGCCTAGATCACCATACCGAGGAGTACGCCCTCTCCCCTGCAACACAAAGCCGGAACCATTCCTTACTGAATAGTTCCGAGCAAGACCAGCCCGCAGTTGTGATCAGCAACCACACCACTAAGCCGAAATAAAAGGGACATCTAGATAGGGGTAAATCTCGTCCTACTTGGGCACGACCCACTTAGCCTTGCTGCACCTCTGCTATTTTAGCAATTCCCGGTTGATGAGGCTTGAGGCTACGATTACCTTTATAGGACATATCACTTAGAATGCTCATCGTCCACCTGAAGATGTTCTGAAAGCATTCAATCCATACAAGTTCGTTTCGGATTCGAACGAAACCGAAGACATTATCTCGTTACACTCATTTTGGAATCACCCTCAGAGTTAACGACGATAACCCTTGCACTCTGAATCTTCATCTTCACTTCAGATTCACGACCTAACGTTAATTTGGATCGATGTGGTTTTCGGATATCCAAATATGGAAACCCGATCCGGTCTCATCGAAATCCAAAACGTGTCTTATAAGGCCAAGTTGTTTTAGAGTTTAAAACAATTTCAATTTCATTATCTATACACACACAGATAGATAATTCACAACATAACAATGGATAGTCAATATTATCATCAACAGATAATTCATATCATCATCACAATGCAACCAATGCATCCATCTCATATAACATTACTTATCTCATGGCTGAGATTACAAACCATACATGGCAACCAATATCAATCATTCATACACAAGCAATGATTCAATGATTACACCATCTATAATTAATTTAAAATGAATTAAATTAATTACCTTATCTCTAATTAATTTAAAACGAATTAAATTAGTTACTTCATCATTATAATCCTGCTTAACTTAACCATTAATTGATTACAAATCAATTAAATAATCATCATCCTATTATTCATTTTCAATTAATCATTACTGATTAACAATTCCTAATTACAATAAGTAATTAGCCTTTAAATTAATTACACAAGTTAATTATACTTAACACTTACAATAATTAACTTTTTAATTACTTAAGTAATTAATTAACTCAAATTAATTATATTAATCCTTTATTAATTAATTACTTCATTTTTTAATTATTCCTTAATTAATCAATTCATCATTAATTTTATTAATTAATGATTCCTAATTGCACTATTAATTAATCTCTCTATTTAAAATTAATAACATTAAGTAATTAACCTGCAATTATACCACATATATTAATCACCTTTGACTAATAACAATCCAGTAATTAACTACCCTTAATTACTCATTCCATAAATTAATTACTCTTAATTAATTATCCCAATTAATCCCTTGATTAATTTCAAAGTAATTTAATCTAAGTTACTTCCATCATCAAACATCTTTAATTACATCCAGTAATTATCAATTAATTACTTCCCTAAGTAATTACAATCCCATTAATTACATAAAGTAATTATCAATCATCAAGTGTTTAAATTAATTAAACTTAATTAATTAATATAAACTAATCACATTAAACCAATTAATTACATTAAGTAATTAAATCATTAATTACTTCCATCAAGTAATTAAACTTAAACAATTACATAAACAATTATTATTAATTAATTAATCTAATTAATTATTAAAAATTAATCACATTAATTAACTGTTAAATAATCTTAAGTTAATGACCTTCATTAACATTTCTTAATTACATCATTAAGAAATTAACTCAGATTTACCATTATTAATTACAAATTAATTAATATTTAATTACAACTTAATTAATCACTAATTATTAATTAATTAAGTGTTAATTACAATCTTAATTAATCCTTAATCACTTGATTAATAAATCTTAATCATTAATTAAAATTTAATTAACAATCCTTAATTATAGATTAATTAACCTTAATTAATTAATCTTAAGTCTAATTAATCAATTTAAAAATTCTTAATTATTAAATTAACCATCCATATTATTAATTAATTAAAAAATTAATTATTCATCTGAAATTAAGGTAATTATTTAATTAATTCAATTCATCAAATTTCATTTATCCTTTAGATAACACTTCTTACTTAACTAAGCTTTTTAAAAACAAATTGTTTTGAAATTTATTTTAAATTCCATTTAAACTTCATTTTAAAATTTAAGATTTTAAAATGAATACAAATTTTAATTTAAACAAGATTTTAAAACAATTCAAACCTTTATCTCATATGTTAAAAGAAACAATACACTTTATAAAATAAGTTTTTAAAAGAATTTAAATCCCAATTCAATTTAAATTCAAATCAATTTAAAACAAAACAAATTCAATTTAAAATTTTCCTTTTAATTTCAAAACTGAAATACGGTTTGAATCCTTTTATTCCAGATTTAAACCTAAATCTTTAAATGCTTACTTACATTTTAAACTCCATTTTAAATTCAAATCATTTAACCATTTTAAAGTAATTAAACAATTTAAATTTAAACTTATTTTATTTTAAAAATTGAAGTTTAAATTTAATTCCAGATTTTAAATCTCAGATTCAACTCACTTTAAATTTTTATATTTTTCAATTTAAACTTCCAGTTTTAAATTCAAAACTAAATACCCTTTATATTTAAAAGTTTTTAAAAACCCAAACTTAAATTTCAAACTTAAATTATTTAAAAACTCAAATTCAAACTAATTTTAAAACAGGTTCAAACTCAGGTTTAACTTAGTTTAAACTTTTAGTTTACATTTTAAAATCTGCTTTTAAAACTAAAAACAAAAACAGGTTTCCTTTTTTATTCAAACCAAACTTGAATTTTAAAAATTCAAATTATTACAAAATCCAGAATTCAAGCAATTTGAATTCATACGTAGATTCAGGTTTTAAATCCTAAGTTAAAATTTTAGTTTCTATTCAAACTTTACTTTAAATTTAAATACAGAAACATGTTTCTGTTTATTGCTAAAACCTGAAACAATCAGGTAAACTCGAGCCTCCCCTACCAATACTTCGAGTCACAACCTGCTATGCTTCGAGCTAAAATTCAATTCACCCGAGACCATCACGAGGCACCAACAACTGCAACACAACAACACCATCATGTCCACCTTGCTCCTGTGCACCTATACACCACCTCCGGCCACCGCTGGCCAACTACACGACCTCCCCACGGTCAACAATCATCCGCTCAGGCCAACCAAACACCAACCCATCGACATTTTTCCTAAATCAAGATTTCGACCAAAATTCCCAAACCCGGAATCAAAAGAACCAAACAACTTCAACCTGTCAACGGCCTCGTTGACGCGACTCCGACCACCATCACCTTCGAAACTCCGGCGATGACTTTGTCAATCCATCAACCTCCATTTCCCAAAACCCTAAGTAACTCGAACATCTATACATGCCGAAAAGGTCAATTCTTCTAGCCTCAGAAGAACTAGGGTTCAAAACTGTAAAACCAATTCACCACATCAAAAACAAATTGCAACCTAATCTAAGAATTTTCCCATTATCTCTGATAACTTCTCCTCCTCCAGGATCAATCTCATCACCTCGAACCACTTGTGGCAACAGAGATGACCAGAAACTCAATTTACAGTAAAACTAGAACTGCACTTTGGCTTTGATGTTAAAAATTGTAATTTTACTTTTAAAAATCATAATCCTTCATGATGTTTTGAGTCATAATCCTGAAACATTGATTTGTAATGTTTATATTTTCACTTATACAATTTTATTGCGCTGTTATTAATACTTCCAAGCAATACAAGTAATACACAACTTGTATAAATTTTTAAACTCTATTTTTATATCCTAACAAATAGGTTTGTATTGAAGATAAATATTAACAAGGATTGTTATAAGATGGGAAATGGATTTTAACGAAATCCATACTGTAAAAAAAAACTAAACACCGACAGAAGCTTATACACGGCATATTATATCCAAACCCATCACACATTAATTCACAGAAATGCACTTCAATTTACACACAAATCTTACTGATTTACAGATATGGGCATGCAACAAGGTTATTATATTTAAGCTTTTTAAATTAGAAAGTTACTCACAGTTTAAATCCTGATGAGCAAAGCATGATTAATTTGAACATGCAGAACATCTTTTGCAACTTGCTTTTATTACTGCTTTATCAACCTTAAATTTGAATGCTGCAGAAAACTTGAATGTTGAATGCCTTAAATTTGCACGTAGTGGCCATTTCCAGGTTTTTGAAGAAGAAAGTGCAGGTTGCAGATTGAAGAAAGAAATGCAGACTTCCTTGCTTTATTTTCCAGATTTTTGAAAAATGCAGGCTTTAATTCTTGCATGCAGGTAGCTTGCTTGAAAATGGAATGCATATTTGCTTTTGGAAGAGGGGAAAAAAAGTTTGATTTTTGGAGAGATGGAAAAGGGTTATGCAGATTTGCATGCATTTGAACAGGGTTGAAGAATGCAGGAAGCTTGAGTTACAGGGATATGCATTTTGAAGAGATGAAAAAAATGGTTTTTCTCAGATGAAAGAATTCTTTAATTTAGAATTGAAATGGAGAAAGAAAAAGAAAACAGGAAGATGCAAGTTTAAATAACCATACTTATGATTTATTTTAAAATAAAGAAAAATAAAATTAAACATGACACATGTCTCAAATCTTACACTTGTCATTTTAAAATGATATTTAGTTTACATTTGTTATATTAAAATCTAAGATGTTTACACATGTATCTTTAATTAATTAATATTGTTAATTAAGTGTTAATGAAAGTTTAACTTATTTAATTAGTTTTAATACTTAGTTATGTATATAAATAATTAAAAAAACAAAGTATTATTATAAATAAAAACAATATACAAATTAATCATTTGATAATAATATTTTTAAACATTTAAAACAAATTTGTAAAAGAGATTGTAACCTATTTGTTATTTAAATGAATACATGATTCATTTATAAATTGTATTTTAAATTCTCAAATTTAATTTACAAATCATAATTATTAATCACTATTTTAAAAAAATAAAACAAATATTTTTATAACTTGTTTTAATATACAACTTAAGTCAAAATATAATTTAAACAAATAAAACATTTATCTTATGTATTTAAAATCATTTACTTATTTTATTAGAAAAGTTTTTGAAAAGCTTAATTCAAAAATAAATCATAATTTTCCAAATTCAAAATATTATAAAATATGCTATACTAATTAAATTTAAAACCAAACTTATCTATTTAAAATATAAATAAATATATATACATATTACAAATAGAAAACAAATTAATTAACTAATTAACTTAATTCACTAATTAATATTAAATAAGATAGATTATTGAATCAATTCAAATTTATTAAGAAAAATTTATCAAATTAATTTAAATTTAAACACAGATTATTAAATTTATATTGCCATAAATTCTGGGAAATTACAATCCTCCCCCTCAAAAGAATTTCGTCCCCGAAATTTAAAACAAAGGTAATTTAATAGTCTTATTAAAGATTTAATTTTAAAACATAACATATGTTAATCATATGCTAACAACCATAGCAACCAATTTCACACAATCAGAACAAATCTAATTATCCAAAAGAATTTTGGATAGAACTTTCACGAGTTTTCCCAGTATATATATCGGGATACTCGCTCTATAGAATCCAAACAATCAAAAACTACTAAGCTATAGAGCTCCTATCAACAACTCTAAACAGAATATCGGACTACAGACGAATCTGACTCAACAACCAAACCCTCATGAACTGCTGGTTCTACAACCAGAAATATCAAACACGTACTCCCTCAGAGATATGTGAAACACACTGAATCCCAGTTATCCAAACTGGCAATTCAACTCTGAAGACCAAAGTCTTATCTTACCAGAACACAGAAGAAATCCAAAACATCTCGAAGCTAGCTTCTCAGACTTACCAAAACCTATAGCTCCTTGGATCGGAGAAAACTTATCCCAAAACAAATCTCCATCTCCAGAATCCAAATTTCTCCGTCTCTTATCCATAAAATCTCTTCGGACGATCCTGGGCTACCAACATCCTTCCTGATCAGCTCAACCTTTGCTGATGCCTTTAGAAATAGACTGGATCAAAACAATCCAACACAATGATCTCCTCAAGATCAATCCAAAACCAGGAACACAAACTCAACTCCTTAAACATCAGAAGACAGAGCTAACTTCTCCTTGTCCGGAAAAGAAAAGCAGATGCACCTCAAACTGCTTCCGTTGCACAACTCTGATCCGAAGCAGAAGAAAATGCTGATGAAGAACACGAGCACAGACTAGACAACCCAGCACATAAATATGGTTCCACATATCCATAAAGAAAACTCAGAAGTTCCTCCGAAACCTGAGCTGCTTCACCAACTTCTATCTCTAGGAACCATCCTTCCACTAGACTGAACCACAGGCAGCAATCCTGGAATTCAAATCGATAAGAAAACTCAATCTTCAGATGCGGGCAAACTTCTGACTTCCTAGAAGACATCCGGACAAAATCTCCAACAACTCAAGAGAACACTCAACTATCGCAAGTCAGTTTTGCGATCAACCCAGCCTAAAATCCAAAGAAACTACTCTCTCTCAACCAACCAGAACAGCTTATGCTGACCTAGTCAATTCACTGAAGAAAAGAATCCACTCTGCTGCTTCTGAACTCCACTTCAGAAAAACTACTCAGCTAGAAAACTTCCTGCCAACACAGAACACTCCGAGCCGCACCGCTAACATCAAAGCCAAAGAATTCTCAATCCAAAGCTCTTCGAGAATTCGACCTCAAAGCAAACAGAAACACTCTGCTGGACTCAGCCACAACACCAAGTAGACTCATTTCCTTACTCTTGTTCCAAATAAACATCTTCGAAAACATCCATAGTCACTGCGTCTCATCACGCAGCTTCTACTTCCTAAGGTATCAAGATACCATCACTAACTTGCTTCTACCTAATCGACAGATCCAAACTTAACTCACCAAACTCTGTACTTCCAAAAATGACTTCGAACCTTAATAGGTTTCCTTCAGAGATCGATGAAGTTTTTCCATCACTACAGAACTCATTCGAGACGGTATTGGGTCTACAGTCTTGACAAATACACTTCCAACCTTAAATATTCAAACTCCAACCATCGGTAGTTGTGTTGCACACACCACTATCTCATCTACCTTTATAACTTATATTGGAAAACCTGAACAGGTAACCCAACAAATAGGTAGAAATATAAATATATATTAAAAATACAAATACGCTCTCTCAAGAAAGACACCACTCCAGAGACTAGGTATTCGCTCAACCTAGCGCTCTGATACTAAATGAGACGACCCGACTTTCTATTCCCAGAAAGTCGCATCATCTTTAAGAAAGAAAGGGATAGAAAAGAGAAAAGGAAGAAGAGAAAGAAGAAACAACACTAGAATCTCAACAGTGGAACGAATAAATTATATTAATAACATAAGTATTACATAGTATACAACAATTATCAGAGTTACACAGACATTACAACACATACTAGACAGTTATAAACACCTGTCTAGTCATTACAACTCAAACACAATACAGAAAATACTCAGAGATACCAATACAGCGGAAAACTATATATCTATATGCGGAAGCCTCCTGCTCCATTGCTCCTCCACAATTCATCAAAGCTAACCTGAATCCCTTGGCTACTCGTAAAAATTTAAGTACCCAAGATTTTAAGAAAACAGAAATAAACTCCGGGTCAGACATTGGTCTGGTGTTAGTAACAGGTTAAAGTTGCTTAACTTGGAAAAACCTTTGAAAAGAAAAGGTATCACGTAAGACTTCCCACACATAAACATGAAAAAGTTTTTACCTTACGCTAACCAAAACATTTGATAGGAAATCCAGTGATATTATAATAGGTCTAGGGTTTTCAAGTAAATAGGAAATAGCCGAAATTGTTACATTCATTAAATTCCAGCTACTAGCTACAAAAGTGGGTAATACAGTCAAAACCGTCGGCACTTATTGGATTTTGGATTCCATATAATGGCAGGGCTACTAGGGTACCGCCCGTCACAGTACGTGGTCTAGATCACCGTACCGAGGAGTACGCCCGCTCCCCTGCAACACAAAGCCGGAACCATTCCTTACTGAATAGTTCTGAACAAGACCATCCCGCAGTTGTGATCAGCAACCACACTACTAAGCCGAAATAAAAGGGACATCTAGATAGGGGTAAATCTCGTCCTACTTGGGCATGACCTACTTAGCCTTGCTGCACCTCCCCTGTTTTAGCCATTCCCGGTTGATGAGGCTTGAGGCTACGATTACCTTTATAGGACATATCACTTAGAATGCTCATCGTCCACCTGACGATGTTTTGAAAGCATTCAATCCATACAAGTTCGTTCTGGATTCGAACGAAACCGAAGGCATTATCTCGTTACACTCATTTTGGAATCACCCTCACAGTTAACGACGATAACCCTTGCACTTTGAATCTTCATCTTTACTTCAGATTCACGACCTAACGTTAATTTGGATCGATGTGGTTTTCGGATATCGAAATATGGAAACCCGATCCCGGTCTCATCGAAATCCAAACGTGTCTTATAAGGCCAAGTTGTTTTAGAGTTTAAAACAATTTCAATTTCATTATCTATATACACACAGATATATAATTCACAAAATAATAATGGATAGTCAATATTATCATCAACAGATAATTCATATCATCATCACAATGCAACCAATGCATCCATCTCATATAACATTACTTATCTCATGGTTGAGATTACAAACCATACATGGCAACCAATATCAATCATTCATACATAAGCAATGATTCAATGATCACACCATCTATAATTAATTTAAAATGAATTAAATTAATTACCTTATCTCTAATTAATTTAAAATAAATTAAATTATTTACTTCATCATTATAATCCTGCTTAACTTAACCATTAATTGATTACAAATCAATTAAATAATCATCATCCTATTATTCATTTTCAATTAATCATTACTGATTAACAATTCCCTAATTACAATAAGTAATTAGCCTTTAAATTAATTACACAAGTTAATTATGCTTAACACTTACAATAATTAACTTTTTAATTACTTAAGTAATTAATTATCTCAAATTAATTATATTAATCCTTTATTAATTAATTACTTCATTTATTAATTATTCCTTAATTAATCAATTCATCATTAATTTTATTAATTAATGATTCCTAATTACACTATTAATTAATCTCTCTATTTAAAATTAATTACATTAAGTAATTAATCTGCAATTATACCACATATATTAATCACCTTTGATTAATAACAATCCAGTAATTAACTACCCTTAATTACTCGTTCCATAAATTAATTACTCTTAATTAATTATATCAATTAATCCCATGATTAATTTCAAAGTAATTTAATCTAAATTACTTCCACCATCAAACATCTTTAATTACATTCAGTAATTATCGGTTAATTACTTCCCTAAGTAATTACAATCCCATTAATTACATAAAGTAATTATTAATCATCAAGTGTTTAAATTAATTAAACTTAATTAATTAATATAGACTAATCACATTAAACCAATTAATTACATTAAGTACTTAACTCATTAATTACTTCCATTAAGTAATTAAACATAAACAATTACATAAATAATAATTATTAATTAATTAATCTAATTAATTATTAAAAATTAATCACATTAATTAACTGTTAAATAATCTTAAGTTAATGACCTTCATTAACATTTCTTAATTACATTATTAAGAAATTAACTCAAATTTGCCATTATTAATTACAAATTAATTAATATTTAATTACAACTTAATTAATCACTAATTATTAATTAATTAAGTGTTAATCACAGTCTTAATTAGTCCTTAATCACTTGATTAATAAATCTTAATCATTAATTAAAATTTAATTAACAATCCTTAATTATAGACTAATTAACCTTAATTAATTAATCTTAAGTCTAATTAATCAATTTAAAAATTCTTAATTATTTAATTAACCATCCGTATTATTAATTAATTAAAAAACTAATTATTCATCTGAAATTAACTTAATTATTTAATTAATTCAATTCATCAAATTTCATTTATCCTTTAGATAACATTTCTTACTTAATTAATAATTTTAAAAACAAATTGTTTTTAAATTTATTTTAAATTCCATTTAAACTTCATTTTAAAATTTAAGATTTTAAAATGAATACAAATTTTAATTTAAACAAGATTTTAAAACAATTCAAACCTTTATCTCATATGTTAAAAGAAACAATACACTTTATAAAATAAGTTTTTAAAAGAATTTAAATTCAAATCAATTTAAAACAAAACAAATTCAATTTAAAATTTTCCTTTTAATTTCAAAACTGAAATACGGTTTGAATACTTTTATTCTAGATTTAAACCTAAATCTTTAAAAGCTTACTTACATTTTAAACTCCATTTTAAATTCAAATCATTTAACCATTTTAAAGTAATTAAACAATTTAAATTTAAACTTATTTTATTTTAAAAACTGAAGTTTAAATTTAATTCTAGATTTTAAATCTCAGATTCAACTCACTTCAAATTTTTATATTTTTCAATTTAAACTTCCAGTTTTAAATTCTAAACTAAATACCCTTTATATTTAAAAGTTTTTAAAAACCCAAACCTAAATTTCAAACTTAAATTATTTAAAAACTCAAATTCAAACTAATTTTAAAACAGGTCCAAACTCAGGTTTAACTTAGTTTAAACTTTTAGTTTAAATTTTAAAATCTGCTTTTAAAACTAAAAACAAAAACAAGTTTCCTGTTTTATTCAAACCAAACTTGAATTGTAAAAATTCAAATTATTACAAAAACCAGAATTCAAACAATTTGAATTCATATTTAGATTCAGGTTTTAAATCCTAAGTTAAAATTTTAGTTTCTATTCAAACTTCACTTTAAATTTTAAATACAGAAACAGGTTTCTATTTATTGCTAAAACCTGAAACAATCAGGTAAACTCAAGCCTCCCCTACCGATACTTCGAGTCACAACCTGCTATGCTTCGAGCTAAAATTCAATTCACCCGAGACCATTACGAGGCACCAACAACTGCAACACAACAACACCATCATGTCCACCTTGCTCCTGTGCACCTGTACACCATCTCCGGCCACTGCTAGCCAACAACACGACCTTCCCACGGTCAACAAACATCCCCTCGGGCCAACCAAACACCAACCCATCGACATTTGCCCTAAATCAAGATTTCGACCAAAATTCCCAAACCTGGAATCAACACAACCAAAAAACTTCAACCTGTCAACGGCCTCGTTGACGCGACTCTGGCCACCATCACCTTCGAAACTCCAGCGACGACTTCGTCAATCCATCAACCTCCATTTCCCAAAACCCTAAGTAACTCGAACATCTATACATGTCGAAATGGTCAATTCTTCTAGCCTCAGAAGAACTAGGGTTCAAAACTGTAAAACCAATTCACCATATAAAAAACAAATTGCAACCTAATCTAAGAATTTTCCCATTATCTCTGATAACTTCTCCTCCTCCAGGATCAATCTCATCACCTCGAACCACTTATGCAACAGAGATGACCAGAAACTCAATTTGCAGTAAAACTAGAACTGCACTTTGGCTTTGATGTTAAAAACTGTAATTTTACTTTTAAAAATCATAATCCTTCATGATGTTTTGAGTCATAATCCTAAAACATTGATTTGTAATGTTTATATTTTCACTTATTCAATTTTATTGCGCTGTTATTAATACTTTTAGGCAATACAAGTAATACCCAACTTGTATAAATTTTTAAACTCTATTTTTATATCCTGACAAATAGGTTTGTATTGAAGATAAATATTAACAAGGATTGTTATAAGATGGGAAATGGATTTTAACAAAATCCATACTGCAAAAAAAAAACTAAACATCGACAGAAGCTTATACACGGCATATTATATCCAAACCCATCACACATTAATTCACAGAAATGCACTTCAATTTACACACAAATCTTACTGATTTACAGATATGAGCATGCAACAAGTTTATTATATTTATGCTTTTTAAATTAGAGTTTAAATCCTGATGAGCAAAGCATGATTAATTTGAACATGCAGAACATCTTTTGCAACTTGCTTTTATTACTGCTTTATCAACTTTAAATTTGAATGCTGCAGAAAACTTGAATGTTGAATGCCTTAAATTTGCTTGTAGTGGCCATTTCCAGGTTTTTGAAGAAGAAAGTGCAGGTTGCAGATTGAAGAAAGAAATGCAGACTTCCTTGCTTTATTTTCCAGATTTTTGAAAAATGCAGGCTTTAATTCTTGCATGCAGGTAGCTTGCTTGAAAATGGAATGCATATTTGCTTTTGGAAGAGGGGGAAAAAAGTTTGATTTTTGGAGAGAAGGAAAAGGTTATGCAGATTTGCATGCATTTGAACAGGGTTGAAGAATGCAGGAAGCTTGAGTTACAGGGATATGCATTTTGAAGAGATGAAAAAAATGGTTTTTCTCAGCTGAAAGAATTCTTTGATTTAGAATTGAAATGAAGAAAGAAAAAGAAAATGGGAAGATGCAAGTTTAAATAACCATACTTATGATTTATTTTAAAATAAAGAAAAATAAAATTAAACATGACACATGTCTCAAATCTTACACTTGTCATTTTAAAATGATATTTAGTTTACATTTGTTATATTAAAATCTAAGATGTTTACACATGTATCTTTAATTAATTAATATTGTTAATTAAGTGTTAATGAAAGTTTAACTTAGTTAATTAGTTTTAATACTTAGTTATGTTTATAAATAATTTAAAAATAAAATAAAACAAAGTATTATTACAAATAAAAACAATATACAAATTAATCATTTGATAATAATATTTTTAAACATTTAAAACAAATTTATAAAAGAGATTGTAACCTATTTGTTATTTAAATGAATACATGATTCATTTATAAATTTTATTTTAAATTCTCATATTTAATTTACAAATCATAATTATTAATCACTATTTTAAAAAAATAAAACAAATATTTTTATAACTTGTTTTAATATACAACTTAAGTCAAAATATAATCTGAACAAATAAAACATTTATCTATGTATTTAAAATCATTTAGTTATTTTGTTAGAATAGTTTTTGAAAAGCTAAATTCAAAAATAAATCATAATTTTCCAAATTCAAAATATTAGAAAATATGCTATACTAATTAAATTTAAAACCAAACTTATCTATTTAAAATATAAATAAATATATATACATATTACAAATAGAAAACAAATTAATTAACTTAATTCACTAATTAATATTAAATAAGATAGATTATTGAATCAATTCAAATTTATTAACAAAAATTTATCAAATTAATTTAAATTTAAACACAGATTATTAAATTTATATTGCCATAAATTCTGGGATATTACACCTAATTACTTAATTAATTAGATAATAATTACCCTAATCAATAAATTAAATAATTAAATAATTAAATAATCAAAACATAAATTTTTTGACTTACTTAATTCTTTTTGAAATGAGTTTTCAAAATCGATCTAAAAGAAAACACTCTAAAACTTGAAATCATGAAATTTTACGAACTGCATCCATAGCGACTATCATTATAAATGCAGTTCGCTGGAACCGATTTCTAGGTGAAAACTTTAATTTAACTCTAGATACTATATATTTGAAAACACAATCATAAGATTTTTGCAAACTTAAACAAAGGGTGAAAATTTTGAAAACATTTACTAAATTCAAAAACTAGAAAACAAGCATTTGTTTCTAAATTGGATTATAAGTCCTTTGCGATTTTTCAAGCTTCTAACTTCACAACATTTACATCACATACACTTGGTTTTGTTTTATAAACTTACTACCATCATATCATAATCAACCATTCACATATCCATATCCAACATATCTTTTGACATCCAAATCACAAATCCAAGCTCAAATACAAACTAGTAATAATATGTCATCAAAACAACATGATAATTCAATGCAACAACCACTATATTTTCACAATATATAGTTCACAAAAATCAAGTATTTTTCTTTTCGAAAAACTAATGGTTTGCTTACCAAAACCTTTTTTAATTCAAGACAAACTTTTCCCAAACTTGAAAACACTTTAGGAACTTGCAATAATTGAAACTTTGGACCCTTGAACACTTGAAATGAGCTCGGCCAAGGGGAGTGTGGGCTCGACCTAATGTATGTATGGCACGACCATAGGGTTGCAGGGTGTGTGAGTGCTTGCTACTTGGAAGAGGAGTGTTGTAGAAGTGATTTTGTAAATTAAAAATGAGATTTTTAACAAAATGAAGTGGATTTTCTCACTTTAAAATTTATGAATAGGAAGCCATGGATGTTTGCTTAAGCTTTTAGAAATTTTAAAATAAAGAAGGAGGTTGTAAAATGAAAACATGAGGTTAAGAGGTATATAAAGGCTTTGGGAAATTATTTAAAAATGTGTAAGTGCTTAATTAAAATATATACGTGCATTAACTCCCTCTCCCCCCCACCTTCATTTCCATCCACCATGTACTCCCCACTCTCTTTGCACTATTTAAGCCATATCCCCTTGTACTTATGTTGAAAAAGAGCATTAGTATATATGTTATGTATATATATATATATATATATATATATATTTGTTAAATAAAATCTTATTTTAACTCATATGTTTTTGTATACATAAGTGAGTTAATATAATATATACATGCATATGTACATGCACACACCATGTTTAAAATGGTTTGTAATGTGTGCATGTATGTTTACAATAGTGCTATAACATTTTAATTAATTTTTAACCAATGAAAAATCAATATTCCAAAATAATTTCCGACCATATTTTCTATTTCTCTATGAACTATATATATTTGTAAACAAATTTGAAACCGATTTTATCACCATAAGTTATTATTTGAAATAGTTTAATTTGTTAAATAAAAATTCATTTATTAATTATTTAAAAATATAACTAAATATTCATTTAAATAGCGATTGAATTCTAGGTTGTTACAGTAGGGGATTGAGGTTCCTAACAGAAAGGAAATTAATGCTACCTAGCTCTTATCTTTTAAGGTTCCTTCTATGGAAGAGGATTTTGACTCAGATTATGAGAGAGACAAAGAGAGCAATGAAGCTGTCGTTGATGAAAATGACAGTGACGATGATAATGATGATGATAACCATAATGACGATGACAAAGGTCAAGGTGCTAGCGATAATGAGGGCGATCATGATGATACTCCTTGAGGGGATAGCGATGACACTTTTAGGGCTCCAGATAATGAAGCTAGATAAAGAAAAGTTAATCCCGACCCTACTGTCCATGAAGTGGATCAGACTGAATTCCTTGAATCCTCTGATCTCCAAAGAAAAGATGCTGATTTGTGTTTCAAAGAAAAAAGAGAAGAAGAAAACTTTACTGACCTCGATTCTAGTTTCTCAAACATGGAATTCTTACCAAAATGGCTCTCATTTTCAAGATAACCCTAGCTAATATCTTACCATTTTAGATAAGGAAGAACACTATATACCTTTATAAGACAAAGCTTGAGAAGAAATAAGCGAAAATAAATGGCTTATATAGGAAGTTAGATAAAACAGTTAATAGAAAACAATGCACTATCTGATAAGTACTATAAGCTTAATAAAAGTGTTGTAGTATTAACGTCTTTCAGATATCAAGAAGCAGCCCCTCGACTAAAATGGGCACGTCTTCGTTGTCACAAGCTCGTGAAGGAGAATAAAGAATTATTGACACTCTTTTGGATGTTAATTAAAGACATAGATATCTTGGTAGAACTTTTGTATAATGCTTATTGTAGACGTCCAACTGTGGATAACTCATGGTTGGGTGATTTCAGTGGGGGCCTGCTTAGATACCTACATAAGAGATACTTGGACGAACATGGTTCTGATCCCTACTTGGGGGCTTGCTGGAACTTACCATAGGTCTACTCAATTCCTCGTACATTTCCTTCAGAAAAACTCAAATATTATAAGGATAAGTTCATGTTTGAGATATTTAAAAGATCAGTCTTGTATGAACTAGTAGAAAATTTATAATCATGTAATTATATTAATTTATGGACCTTACGATGTTAGTCATTTTATCCTTAGTTTTGTTTTATTACATTATTATAGAGTAAACATTTCTCAAGAAGCCCTATTACTTGAGATTACTTAGGAAAATTTGTCAAGTTAAGAAGAGATTACTTAGAAAAGTCCTCGCTCTTCAAATCCTCAAAACTGACCAGATATTGCTTTCTTAGAGATCTACAAAAGCTTTACATGCAACATCCTCGACTATACTTAGATTTTCTAGGCAAGGAAAAGGAAAAGCTTCTTAAGAAAATTCGGACATATCATACATAATTAATTTGTGGTCGTGATAGTCCCCCAGCTGGATAATGGGATTATAGAAAATTCCCTCCAACTATTACCCCAAAAGTACTTAATGCCACTTTTGAATCAACGACTACTCTTTCGATTAACTCTTTAGACAAAGTTAAAAATCTTGTTTCTAGACTTTTAATGTAATAGGGCAAGGAGAGAACTTGATTATAATAATGATGTTGCACCCTCTGTGTTATTTCTTCTTTGATTGTAACTCTTGTAATAAAAGAAATTTGTTCTTTGGGTGTTGACTTCTTTTTCATTTGTTTGTAGCCTTTATCTGTACTTGTACTGTTGTTTCTAAATCTGCTCCTTGATAACTTTGGCTGCGTTTTTCTGTATTTGTTGAATCATTTGGTCTTCCTTATCAATCTTATTTTCCTATAAAGTATAATGTAGACAACATTCCTTATCATTAATTTGAGATTTATGTAAGAATATGTTCAGTAGTTTGTCCATATTATTGGATATAGTATTAGAATTCTTGATAATAGAATTCCAGAAATCTAAATCTGGGAATAATGGAAATTAATAAATCTTCATCTGAAGATAATAAGTGATTTGAAATCCACGGTTGGGAATTATAAAAGACTGGAAATTCTTGTCTGACAATAATAGAAGTCCTGAGATCCAACTTTGGTAATGATGAGAGAAGGCTAGAGATTTGATTTTTGTTATATTAATAGAAGACCAAAAATCTAATTATAGAATTAATAATAGAGGGCCAGAAATCCAAATATGGCATTAATAGTAGAAGTTTGGAAATCCTCTTTCAGAAATAACTGATAATAGACTAAGAACAACCGTCCGGTAATAATAGAAACCCAGAAATCATCACCAGGAATCCTCATGTGGAGTCAAATAATAGGAGCCCAGAAACCTTTATTTGGAAATAATAGGAAACCTAAAACCCAGACTCGGGTATTGATAAGTGGAGTCTAGAAGTTAATAGTAGAAGGCTCAAGACCCAGATTTGGGTATTAGTAGGAGAGAACCAGAAATTATCATCTGGAAGTTAGTAGAAGATCAGAGATCCATAATAACAGAAGACTTGAAACCTAGATTCGGGCATTAATGAGTAAGGTCTAGAAATCATTAGTAGAAGACCTAAAACCCAAATTTGGGTTTTAGTAAGTGAAGTCTAGATATCGTCTTCTGGATATAGTGGAAGACCAAGAATTCTTAATAGAAGACCTAAAATCGAAATTCGGGTATTGATAAGTGAAGTCCAGAAATCATGTTTTGGAAATTAGCCGAATGCCATGAATGTAATATGGGAATTATCATCCGAAAATAATAGAAGATTAGAAATCCGTTCCTGATTCATTCGTTATGCACCATCATGTAGGCTTCGTATATTATTAGTGCTTTGTGTGCCACTCGTTGGGCTTGGATGTCTTAGTCCGTCGTTGTCCGGTGCGCTTGGTTAGCTTATTCACAAGTAGGACCTAAGGACTAACCCGACCTTCCTCCAGGAGGTGCTCCAACTAGGCCTTTATAGGCAGGACTGAAGGCTTTGTCTGATGCCTGGACCAGGACATGGCATGGTGGGATCAAGAGCTTACTTCATCGTCCCTCTAGGAGGTGCTCTAGCCAGGCCTTATAGGCGGGACTAAAGGCTGGTCGATGCCTTGAAGTAGCCATAACATGGCACATTCAAGGGCTTACTCCATCTCCCCTTCAGGGGTTGCCTTGATCTAGCCATAGCGTGGCATGATCAAGGGATTGTAGATACTTTAACCTAGCCATAACATGGCATGGATAAAGGATTACTCTGGCCTCCCTCCAAGAGGCGCTCTGACCTGGCCAACTTGGTGCGAACAAAGACTTATGATCATCTAAGGTAGCTTCCAATCTTAAGGAGAATCTTACTCCCAACCATGTAGACTTTCTTATTTGAATGGGTCTTTATTGAATTTATCTAGGACTGCTTTATAGATATATTAATCTTTCCTTCTATGAAAAAATTAACGATCATCCCTTCAAGAGCTCTGCATTGATTGGTTTCATGTCCGTTCATCATATAATAATGGCAATATGGTCCTCCAAATTTTTTTTGTACTTAGGCTCTTTCTTTTTGGATAGCTAATAACTAAGTTCCTCCCTTGTTAGTAAGTAGATGTTCTCGATTGATGTAGTCAAGTCTCATTCTTTAGGGTGTAAATGTATAGGATCCTTATATATTGCAACTTATATACTAACGTGAGAGTATGTACTAATAATTTTACTAAGTAGAGCAAATTAACAGAGTATGAATAAGATAGATAATAAAAGCGAGTACATCAGATATTTTATACTGGTTTGGACCTCCCATCCTACTTCCAGTCCCCAAGCCCCCTTGGGTATTTCCTTTGACAAAATAACCCTTACTTCGCCCGGAGGAATAGACTAATATAAAAGTAATTCTCTGACAATCGTGTGTTCCATATAACACAGAATTGATTGAAAGTAGAAATCTTTCTACGATCTCCTTTGAGTATATGAATGTGAATACTTTAAGTTATAGGAAGTAGTTTAGTCAAATGGTATTTTGGTTATGATGGATTGAGATTATGTAAGCAAGAGATGCACGAATTTGTAAATAGAAAGTTAATAAGTAATCAAGAGAATAGAATTGCTAGAATACTCAACTTTTGTAGTATATATAGGTTTGAATATGAGCATATGAGGAGATGTTACTGTTAAACGAACTCTATTTGTTTTAATGGTTGCAACCGTTGAAGATGAGATATAATTATTCAATATGAAATGAAGCATCCTTTTAGATTAGAGTAGTTGCTAGATGACAAACGTCTACGGTTTCAAGGAATAATTTCGCAAAAATATTCATAGATGTCTATGGCTTTTCCATAGACGTCTATGGATGGCCTTATTTGATTATCACGGTTTTTAATGCCAATGTTGAATGTTTTTAATGCAAATTTGTTGTATATGATTTCGTGTGTGGATATATACTCAAGGAGATCTTACAATGTTTATCTAAGACTCTTAATACACTAGTATAACCTTACTAATCATAGCATGGTCCATAAGTCTTTGTTTGCCTTCGAGTCCCAATATCTTTGAGCATGATGATCTCTTGTACTATATACCTGTAATCTGGATAAGATATCGAATATATGTGATTGGATGGTTGTTGTCATTGAAACCATAGAATGGAGGTTCGAACATTCTTCCTCATTTTGATGATGACAACTATACAATCGTTAGTTATGATAAAAATAACATGCCCTTTATTTGTCTCCCCTTATGTATATGCGTATATGTCTTTCCCTTTATCATTATCAAAACAAAAGAAAAGAAATTATGCACACATACAATAGATGTATAATCATAGACGTGTCAAAAAATAGAAAATAAGATAAATTATGGAGAAAAAACACGAGTTTTAATAAAATGCATAAGTAATACAAAATAAAATGAAGGTTAAATAACATAGTTTAAAAATAAGAAGAAGAAATAAAATAAGCTAGTGATATTAGTTTGAAGAATGGAAAAATCCACCATAATTTTCATAATACTCCTAGTATGTTGAAGGATCTTGCTCGTATGCCGCTGACAGATTGGTTTGAGCGTTATATTCTTCATTTTCTTGTATAGAAAGTACTTGGAAAGCAATGTAATGTTGATGGTGAAATTGGTGAGGGTCGGACAAGGACATATCAACACTATCTTTTTCCCCCTCTTTAGATTGTTCTTGCTCAATAGTCTTCCCTTTGTCTTGGGAAGTTCCTTCATGAGAAGTATAAGCATGGAAAATTGGTTTTTGAGTTCGAGGAGGTGGTGTAGGTGAAGGAGAAGATGATGATCCAGAAGATAATATGCCACGTACTTTTCCCATCACTTTTCCTAAAGTGGAGACGACCTTTACTAAAGTTTTTTTTCCATCTTTGTCATTTGTGTTGAAAAAGACCGTTCCAAACCAGTCATTTTATTGTTCAAAGCCCGTTAGTTAACCGTGATTAACTTTTGATTTTTAAGTGTTAAATCATGGATCAATTCTTTTCGCATTGGTTCAATGCGAGCTTCTTGAATCTCTGAATCAGAATAATATTCAGTAGTATGACTAAAGGAGCCAGATTGCTATGAAGGACGAGGTGAATGAGTTTGTTGAGGAGCAGAAGGAGGTTGAGGACATAGATACATTTACTGTTGTTGTTGCTTGGTCCATTGTTCTAGCGAGATGACTAGAGGCGGTCGTTGGGGAAGGTGCATTAAAGATAAAAATCTTATACCACTCTCCTTGATAGATATTTCTTTAAAATGAGAAATATAAGAAGGCACCCCGAGACAATGTAAGAGACGCATAATATATGGTGCATATATAATTGTGCGTCGGTGATGAGACCAAAAACTTTTTATTTGTCATGAATAAACTTAGCTCAATTTATTTGTGTCCCACCAAGTATAGCATAGAGGGCTTTATGATCGTTTTCGTATATTTGTGCATGATTTCCTAAGTGAGGAATTATTTTATCGATTATCATACGATTTAATAACCTAGCTTTTGGGAGTAAATAAACAGATTTCCACTGTGATATTTTATCCTCCTAAATTTGATGTGTTATTTCATCACTTGGCAAATTTCTCTGATCAGGAATTTCTTCTAAATCGAGTCCGGACGAGGAACAATCTAGTATACGACTAATTGTGTTTATGCTAATTTTCAAAATGCGACCGTAAAAACTTGTCCATAAAACCAACCATCATTATTCTCAAGCGTCCAAATATCGTTACTACATAAGTTGGCATAAAATATAAGGATTACTGATTGATCAATCCGTATCTCATTTTTGTCAAAATTGACTAAATCTCGATAGCCGGAGGCGATGGTGAGTTCTAGAATTCCATATTCACCAAACTTGCATAATCTGTGGAATGGGCCAGAATGAAGCTTTTTTATTTTAGCTCTTCAAATCTCTTGTTAGCAATCATGTTATTTCGAAGCCACTCTTGAATGTGGGCATTGGTGATTAGATTGGTTTGAGAAGATGAAGATTGACCTTTCTTCGATCTTTTATTAACGGGAATATCTGCCTTGGGAGCCATTTTAAGCAATTAGAGCTTTAGAAATTAGGGTTTTTAGTGTAGATTTGAAGATAGTTTGGTAAATAGTTGAAAGGGGGTAAAAAATGAATGTATAGGGCTGCAACAGATTGAACCTGGGCCTAATGATAGATGCCGTGGGGTTATCACAGACATCTGTGGTTTCAAGAATTTTTTTTTCTAAAACCATTCACAGACATTTGTGGTTTCAGAAAAAAATTTCTCGAAACCAGTGACTGATGTATGTGAGTTCGTCCACAGACATCTGTGGCCTTTGTTTGCAGAATATACTGGTTTTTTAAATAAAAAATGTTCAACCTTTATTTAAAAAAATTCGTACAACATTATATATGTGTGTGTGTGTTTATAATATCAAGTAAATAATTTAGATGGAATGCAATCATGATATTAGTTTTTGTTAGAGGGGTCAGATTTTTTAATTTGTTGTAAATCCTATGTATCCGGCTCAAACTTTTTTTGTTCAACTAACGGCCTTAATGGAGATCAACTTGGAAGAGTTGGAGTATCAATCCAGTCTTGGTTTGATGGTCTTGGCTTGCATAAGTTTCTTGTAGTAATGTTATAAGATTTTACAAGAATTTCTTTTCAACGAGGAGATTTTTTATGTATGTAATTTTTTTTGGTGAATGTCCACAAATTGCTAGAATGCATTTTTTGAGAAAGTTAAGAAGAGATCCTTGACGTTGTTGCTCATAATATATTTCTCATTGAATTCCCATCATTTCTTGTTGATCATGATATATTTCATCAGCTTTGTTGTTTGAGAGATGTCGATTCTGGATCAATTGACCATTTGGCTTTCTTTTCATTAGGAGAAAAGCCAGTGTGATATGTAGGTGATGCAATAATGTTTACAAAGGCTGATCGAATTGATGAAGGTGTGGATTTAGTAGGTGATATGTAGTGCTATTTGATGAAGGGGAGCTGATGTCGATAGTCGAATAAGTGGAGTCATGATCGGAAGGCATTTTAAATAGAAATGGTTTGCAAGCGGAGGTTGGTTAAAAACATATGTATTTAGTTTGTAGAAAAGTGGGTTTATATAAAAGTTGTTTTACTATTTCTAGAAGTTTATTTATTAGAGTAGTGAAATTTTAACCATAGAAATTTAACAGAAGGTAGTTAGTTTTTATAAGGATAAAATTATTTGTAAACAATTTTACAAAATTAGTTTATGCATCTTATATGAGTTAAATTATATATCTTAGTTTACCAATTCTTTGTAAGAACAAATTTCTAAGTGTCATCTTAATTTTATAAAAGTTAATTCGCTTAGTGGTTTGGTAAAAAGATCCATAATTTGATTTTCAGTATTTACAAATTCAGGTGATGTATTTCCCTTTTCAACATTATCTCTTAAGAAATAGTGATGGATATCAATGTCTTTTATTCGAGATTATTAGGATTTTTGATAAATTTATACCATTAGTACTATAAAAATATCTAGGAGAATTTGTTAGAATTTTACTGAAATCTTGAAGAGTTTGTTGCATATATATTACTTGTGGATAGACTAAGGCTACTGATATATACTCGGCTTCACATGTTGAGAGAGAGAAACATTTTTTTACTAAACCACAAAACTAGAGATTGACCAATGAAATGACATGTTCCACTCGTAAGTTTTCAATCTGCCTCGCGACCACCAAATCTGCATCACTATATGATACGAGTTCTAAAGAGCTACCTTTAAGATAGAAAAGTCTATATTCTTTGGTGTGGGTTAAGTATCGTAGAATTCTTTTAACCGCTCAATGATGTGACTCCTAAAGTTGTGCTTGAAATCTTTCACATAAACATATGCTCATCATAATATCCGATCTATTAGTCATTAAGTATAACATAGATGCTATCGTACTTCGGTTTAAAATTTTGATCAAAATCTTATCCATTTCATCTTTATCCAAATGTAGAGTAGTACTTGGTTTACTTAAGATATTTTCCATTCCAAAATGTTTTAATAAATCTCGACAGTATTTTCTTGATTTATAAAAATTTCATTTTCTAGTTGTCTTATTTGCAAACCCAAAAAATAGTTCAATTCACCCATATAGATCCTTTTTAAGTTTAAATACATGATCGAGATATTTCTTATGAACAAATAACGGAGGTTATTCACCATAAACCTTTTCTTTTATAAACCCATTTAGAAAAGAACTTTTTAAATCCATTTGATTTTTTAAAAAATTATGATGACATGCGAAAGCAAGTAATGTTCGTGTTGCTTCAAGATGTGCTACCGGAGCAAATGTCTCTTCATAGTTAATTCCTTCTTCTTGATTATATCCTTAAGCCACTAATCTTCTTTAATTCGAACAATGTTTCCATTTTCATCCGCTTTATTTTTAAATACCCATTTTGTTCCAATTATAGTTTGATCGTTTGGTCTCGGTACAAGTTCCCATACATCATTTCTTTCAAATTGATTAAGTTCTTCTTGCATTACAATTATTCAAAAATCATCTTTTGATGCCACTTTATAATTTTTAGGTTCAAAATCTGATATAAATGCAACTTGACACATTCGATTTAACTATTTTCTGGTTGATACTTTTGTATTTAATTTACCAATAATATTATTAATTGTATGGACCTTTAATATCCTTGGTAGTGAAGTTATCACATTATCATTGTTGTTATTGATATTATTATTATTATTATTATTATTATTATTATTATTATTATTTTCATGTATAGGTATATTAGTTTTATTTATAGCTTCTTTATCATCATCATTTTTATTATTTTTAAAGTTTTCATCAAATGATACATGAAGAATTTCTTCTATAATGTTTGTTCGTTTATTAAAATATTCTATATGCTTTACTTCGATCCGAATAGCCAACAAAAATTCCTCCATCAGCTTTAGAATCAAATTTTCCTATATAGTCATTTGTGTTTAAAATAAAACATTTTGATCCAAATACTTAAAAATATGATACTATAGGCTTCTTTTTGAAAAATATTTCATAGCATTTGTTTTTAGTTATTGGTCTCAGTGTTACACGATTCAATACATAACATGTAGTAGCAACAACTTCAGCCCAAAGATTTTTTCGTAGGTTACTACTACTTAGTAGGGTTCGTGCACACTCTTGTAAAGTTCGATTTTTCATTTCTACAGCACCATTATGTTGTGGTGTACCGAAAAATGAAAAATTATGACTAATTCCCTTTTTGTTGCAAAAATTTGTAAATAGTTCATTTTAAAATTCACCTCCATGATCGCTTCGCATGCTTTTAATTTTTAAGTCCATCAAACTTGTAATTTGTTTAGCAAAATTTTTGAACATTTCAAAAGTGTCACTTTCACATTTTAAAAATAATGTCCAAATATATCTTAAAAAATCATCAACAATTACAAAAACATATTTGTTATGATTTATGAGCATACTCGAGTCGATCCGAATAAATCTAAATGAAGTAGTTCGATAGAATGCTCTGTGGAGATTTTCTATTTAGATTTGAAAGAACTTTTTTTTAATTTACCAAATTGACAAGCGCCACACAAGTTTTAACCTTGTAGTTGATTTTTGGTAATCCCCTAACTAATTCATTTTTAGCTAGTTTGTTGATATTCTTAAAATTTATGTGAAAAAAACGTTTATGCCATAACCATGGATCATCATGATTTATAGCTAAGCATAAATTAGTGTTGTTTTTGAAATTCATATTTAAAACATATATGTTTCAATTTCTAAATCCTTCAAAAATTAGATTTTTATTTTGGTCAAAGATATTGCACTTGTTTTTTCTCGAAATCAAATTTTAAATCTGTTGAGACTTGGTTTTGATTCATGACACGAAGCTATCACTACGATATACAGATTTGATTACTGCTCACAACAAAAAGAGACAAGGTGACGAGACTTCAAAAACCGATGCATCAACTATGGTATTTTGTTTTTAAGTCTTAGGTCAATATTGTTAAAATCTCTCCTCGATTATGTCTACATTAGCTTATATATCTAATCTTTATATTTACTAAAATATTGTATACATATATAAGCATACATTTAAATTATAAAAGTATTTTAAAGTTATAGAAATTAATATATCTATGTAAATTGTGCAAACTGCACAAATATAACCAGGTCAGTCGACCGACCACCTGAGACAGTCGACTGACACTGAGATTTTTGTGCAGCATGCACAGATACATAGATATATGAATTCTAAAATTTAAAAATAACTTTGAATATTCAGTTGACTGACCCAGAGGCTTAGTTGACCGAATTTCTATAACAGCCACTTTTCGAAAAGACACGACTTTTTGTGAAGAGATACGAACCCATAACGAAAAGATTCGGAAGCAACACTTGGATCGAAACTCTTCATTAACAGTTGCTGCTTTCTAACCATTATAAATACAAACTCTTACTTAATTCCAAATCACTCAATCACAATCAAATTCTCATCTCTCTGAACTTACTTTCTGAAATCCATTTGCTATCATACTTTCAATTATTCTGCATTAAAACAATATTATACCTTTCTATTCTTCATATACTTCAAATATATATATATTTATACTCGAGGAGAAGATTATAGGAAGGGTGTACTACAAGTGACAAATCCGTATTTTCAGAACACACATAAGTCAAAACTATTTTCTGTAATTGTTAAGTCCTGTTCTACTGCTCAGGCGAGTGAAGTCCTCTTCAGCTGTTGAGGCGAAATCCTGTTCTGCTGCTCAGGTCTCCGTTCGGCTGCTCAGGGGTGTATAGACCTGTTCCTCCGGGTTAAGTGAGGGTTGTTGTTTTAGTGAAATTCCAGAAGGAGTCTGGGACTGAACGTAGGACGGTGCTCCGAACCAGTATAAAAATCTCTGGTGTCATTTTACTATACTGCTTTCTATTCCGCATTATTTACAGTATTATTTTCATCATTATACTCTGTATTATCATATATCCATATTACATGATCCATAGCACACTTTCATTTGGTATCAGAGCAAGGTTATCATATAATCGTAACATGGTTATCTGATAATCTAATAATATGGACACTAACACTGGCATTAACACTAGCTTCATTGAAGGACAATCCATTGCATGTCCACCACTATTTAATGGCATGAATTATAACTATTGGGCCACACGAATGAGAATTTATACGCAAGCAGATGGTTTTGATTCATGGAATATAACTCAAACCGAATGTACTATTCTTACTGAAGAATATTCCACTTGGTCAAATACACAGAAATTAGATGCCACAGCTAATGCAAAAGCCATGAATATGTTACTTTGTGCCTTAGACAAAAATGAGTTAACAGTGTTAGAATGTGCAATACTGCATATGAAATATGGTGTACACTCAAAGTTACACACGAAGGAACCAACAAGGTCAAACAAAGCAAAATATCCATGCTCAAAAGTCAGTTTCAAAACTTTAGAATAAAAGAAAATGAATCTATAAATGACATGTATTCAAGATTTTAGGATATCTATCATTCATTAGTAGGACTAGGAGAAAAATATTCAGATTTTGATATTGTATCCAAAATCCTTAACTCTTTAAGGGAAGAACGGGAAAAAAAAAGTTCTCGCTATTGAAGAAGCGAACGATATTTCCAAAATAACTCCAGAAGAGTTAATAGGAAATCTAATGTCTTATGAAGTGAATTTGCAGGCTAAAAGAGTTCAAGATCAAGACAAAAAGAATATAGCATTTAACGTAGAACAAGAAGAATCAGATTCAGACAAAGACGATCTAGCCTTTATTGCCAAGAACTTCAAGAAATTCTTGAAATTTAGAAAAGGAAACAGAATTAATGGAAAGAGAAGTTCAAATAGCAATAAACCACCATCCTTATCAGTTATGGAATGTTTTAACCGTCACAAAGGGGCATATGCAGAATGAATGTCCAGATCAAAAGAAAGAATATCGAAATAAAAGGAAGGAAAAATTCAAAAGAAAAGCATTTTCAATCACTTGCGATGATTCAGATTCGTCCTCTTCTTCCTCGGGAAGTGAAAGTGACATTGATAAATAACAAGCTAACGTATGTTTTATGGTTAAAGCGAACGAGGTTAGTGATTTAAATTTTGATGATACGATAGAAATAAATTCTAAATTATTAGATACTTTAAAAAGTATCAAAAGAAAATGTAAAGAAGATGTAGAAACTCAGAACAAGGCAGAATTGTAAAGAGACATGCTTAAAGACGAGAAGAAAATATTGGAAGAAGAACTTGAGAAAACTCAGGAATCTCTTTCAAATGTTAATTTTTGACTTATATTATCGAGTCAAGAAATTGAAACTCAAAAAGAAAAGAATGATAGTCTTGTTTCTAAAAATCATGTTTTAAAAACTAATATTAAAATGGTAGAACTAGAAAATTCAAGTCTAAAAACCAAACTAGATGGAATCACTAAAAATGTTTCAAATTTCAATAAAGGAAGAGAAAAGTTGTCTAGAATAATTGAGAATTCACAATCTGTTAGTAATAAAAATGGTTTAGGACATAAGAAGAAAGTCAATAATTCACAGTCTAGTAATTTAAACAAAGCTAAATATGATAAAACATCCACATCTTCAAATAGATTAGTTTCTAAAACTAGTAACAAACTAACAAGGAAAAAGTATATTAATTATTTATCGAAAATGTTCAAAATAATAAAAATTATATTTATAAAAGGGATACTAAACCCACTTGGGTTTGGTTTCCTAAGACCTAACTCTTAGGACCCTATTAAAAAGATGGGTGCCAACATTATCTCATATTTTTTTGCAGGTTCCACTCAAGAAAAGAGGAAAATGGATACTCGACAGTGCTTGCTCAAAACACATGACAGGAGACAAAGGTATGCTGACAAATATTACATACTCAGATGGAGGTTCGTCACTTTTGGAGATAATTCCAAGGGATATATTATCGGCAAAGGCGATGTGAGCAATTATAGTACATCTAATTTACATCTTATTACAAACATTTTATTAGTTAAGAATTTAAAACATAATCTATTAAGTATAAGTCAATTATGCGATAAAGGTTTTAAAATATCATTTCCTAAAAATAAGTGTAGTATTCTTGATCAGAATCACAATCTTATTTTCGAAGGAAATAGAGATAAAAACATTTACATTTTGAATATGAAAATTAATCATAACTCGAATATGTGTTTAATAGCTAAAGAAAATGATCCCTGGATATGGCACAAACGATTCTGTCATATCAATTTCAAAAATATAAATAAAATTTCTAAAAATAATCTTGTAAAAGGTTTAACAAATATGAATTTTAAAGTTAATGATATATGTGACTCATGTCAACTAGATAAATTAACTAAATCTTCGTTTAAATCTAAGAAAGTTATTTCGACATTACAACCACTCAAGTTACTTCAGATGGATTTATTTGGCCCTATCCAAATTCAATCTATAAATCATAATAAGTACATATTTGTAATAGTTGATGGTTTTTCTAGATATACATGGACTATCTTTATGAAAAATAAAAGTGATACCTTTGAAAATTTCAAAACATTTGTTAAACAAATTCAAAATTTAAAAGGTATTAAAATTAAAAAAAATTAGAAGTGACCACGAAGGTGAATTTGAAAATATACAATTTGATAATTATTGTAAAAAGAAAGGAATATTTCATAACTTTTTGTTTCCTAGAACTCCACAACAAAATGGAGTTGTAGAACGAAAGAATCGAACTCTACAAGAATGTGCTAGAACTTTATTAAATGAAAGCACGTTACCAAAACAATTTTGGGCAGAAGCTGTTGCAACTGCTTGTTATGTTTTGAATCGTGTTTCTATTAGACCTCTCACCAAAAATACTCCTTACGAACTTTTTAATGGTAGAAAACCAAACATATCTTACTTTAAGATATTTGAATCAAAATGTTTTATATTAAGTACCAAAGATCAGCTTGGCAAATTTGATTCAAAAAGTGACGAAGGAATATTTCTTGGATATTCGAATCGAAGCAAACCCTATCGAATTTTTAATAAATGAACTAATACTATCGAAGAATCGCTCCATGTATCTTTTAATGAAAACTCTAAACGTGTTTCTAATACAAATAATAACAATGACTTACTTAGTAACAATAAAACAAATATTATAATAAACAATTTAAGAGATGATGACGATATCGTTTATAATTCTAGAGAAAATGAAAACATTATTAATAATTTAGAAAACCAAAATACTACTAATACAATAGGATCTCCTCGAAGAGTTTTACGAAATCATCCTACAGAGAATATAATTGGAGAAATAAATTCAAATGTTCGAACTAGAATTCAACTAAATTTAATGGGTAATGTAGCTTTTCTCTCTACTATAGAACCTAAAAATGCGAAAAACGCATCATCCGATAAAAATTGGATTATTGCTATGCAAGAAATCAGTTTGAATGAAATGAAGTTTGGGAACTAGTACCAAGACCAACTGATCAAACTGTTATAGGAACTAAATGGGTTTATAAAAATAAAGCAGACGAATTAGGAAATATAACTATAAATAAAGCAAGACTAGTAGCACAAGGATATAACCAGGAAGAAGGAATAGACTACGAAGAAACGTTTGCTTCAGTTGCTAGACAAGAAGCAATACAAATTTTATTGGCATATGCATGTTTTTATAACTTTAAACTCTATCAATGGATGTTAAAAGTGCTTTTTAAATGGCTATATTAAAGAAAATGTTTAAGTTGAACAACCTTCTTTATTTATTCATGAGAAATATCTAGATCATGTATATAAACTTAAGAAAGCTTTGTATAATTTAAAACAAGCACCACGTGCTTGGTATGAACGACCAAAAAGCTATCTAATTAATTCTGGATTCGAAATAGGAAAAGTAGATCAAACTTTATTTATAAAACGTTCGAAAATGATATATTAATAGTTCAAATATATGTCGACAACATTATATTTGGCTCAATTAATGAATTATGTAATGAATTTTTTGAAATAATGACTAGAGAATTTGAAATGTCCCATATGGGAGAATTATCATATTTTTTTAGGACTCAAATAAAACAAGTTTCAAATGGAATTTTTATTAATCAAGAAAAATACTATAATAATCTTATCAAACGTTTTGGAATGGAAAACACTTCTGCCAAACCAACACCTATGAGCGCAACAGCACATCTTGATAAAGAAGAAAATGGAAAAAGTGTAGACCAAAAACTATATCGTAGTATGATAGGATCACTAGTTTACCTAACAGCAAGTAGACCAGATATTATGATGAGTGTGTGCTTATGTGCACGATTTCAAGCTAACCCGAAAGAATCACATTTACATGCTGTAAAATGTATACTGCGCTATCTTAGTAAAACTAAAATTTCGGACTTTTCTATCCTAAAGAGTGTTCGTTCGAATTAGTATAATACAGCGACGCTGATTTCAAAGGATCAAGAACAGATACAAAAAGTACAAGCGATACGTGTTACTTCATTGATAAATCTTTAATATCATGGTTTAGTAAGAAACAAAACTGTGTCTCTTTATCAACTTGTGAAGCGGAATATGTTTCTACGGCACTAGCTAGCACATAAGTAATTTATATGCAACAAACACTTAAAGATTTTGGAATCAATCTATCAAAATCAATAATTTACTGCGATAATTCTAGTGCTATAAATTTATCTAAAAATCTAGTAAACCACTCAAGAACTAAACATATAGTTATTAGACATCATTTTTTACGTGATAATATAGAAAAAAGTGATAAATCAGGACTAGTACCATCAGAAAATCAATTAGCCGATATTTTTACTAAACCACTGTTAGAAAATACATTTAAAAAATTACGACGTGAGCTCGGTATAATTTCAAGTAAATATATATAAATAAAGTATTAAAAAAATTTAACTAAAAACTCAAAAATAATTTTTTTACAAAAATTCAAAATTCTGACCATGCAGAGACTCGAACTCATGACCTGTAGTGAATAGCCCAAGTGTCTTAACCACCTAAGTTATTAATGTTTTTTGTTCTAGTCTAGTATGACCATTTTATTATATGGCAACATTAATTTATACTGCATTACATGTCACATTTAACTTTATAAATATATATAACTATTTTTATAAACATTTAAATTTACACAAAATATATTAACCAATAGAAAAACTAACGTATTTGCAAACTTCTTGGCTGAATTTAATATAAACCACTCAAAATAGGACTTCAACTAATGCAGAAAATAGTTTTGACCAATGTGTGTTCTGATAACATAGATTTGTCACTTGTAGCACAACCTTCCTATAAGCTTCTCCTCGAGTATAAAGATATATACATATATATATATATATATATATTTAAAGTATATGAAGAATAGAAAGGTATAGTATTGCCTTAATGCAGAATAATTGAAAGTATGATAGCAAACATATTTCAGAAAGTTAGATAAGAGAATTCGATTGTGATTGAGTGATTTGGAATTAAGTTAGAGTTTGTATTTATAAAGGTTAGAAAGAAACGACTATTGGTGAAGAGTTTCGATCGAAGTGTTGCGTTCGAATCTTTCCGTTAAAGGTTCGTTTCTCTTCACAAAAAGTCATGTGTTTTCAAAAAGTGGCTGTTATAGAAATTCAGTCAACTGAGCCTCTGTGTGACGCCCCACCTCTATACCCACGCTAGCCAAGAACACTATGGTGTAGTGCTGTCGACTAGCACGGAGAATGAGGCTGTTGAGGAGCGACCATCCGTGTAATTGCTTTGTGCGAGCACCGATATGTCAGATAGTAAAAACATGCATTTCATTTCGGGAGGGAATCCGACATGCCGATGCAAACTCAAAGCTACTACACAGTGGCTATAATAGTCTAGGACAAAATATAAACTAATAACACAGATAAATATAAATGCAGAACACAGATAAAACAGAAAGTCTCATATATATATAATAACTGATGTCAGTTACAATACATTTGACACGGTTCATGTGATACAACTACAACAGTCCACTCAAGAAGTTATATATACAAGTACATTAACGACTAATATACATGAATACATATCAACCTATACTATGACTCGACAACTCCAAAAGATAAGAAAAGTCTTCATAACTCAAGCAGCATCCCAAAGCAGAATATCTAACCTGAAAATACTCGGTCTGACCCGAGTATTAAATTTCAAAAGAAAATAATACTCGGGTCAGTCTGATTCAAACTCAGTTATTAATGCACAGAAGCAATAATAATTAAATAATGAATAGACGATAGTCACAGAAATAAATTTACCTATCCGATTCTTAAATAAGAAATCGGATAACGGTAAATATAACGCGAACCAATTCAAAACAATTGGAACATCAATTAAAAGGTCAACACGAGTAGGGCTGCAGTATACGCACGCGTATACTGCCTCGCCACTACAACATATGGAATACGAAAAAGATCCATAAATCAAAAGCAAAAGAAATAACAATAAAATCAATACCATGTGGCTGCAGTTCACGCTTGCGTGCACTGCCTTGCCACAACAGTGGTGATGTACCCAATGAACGTACATAACAACTGCACATGGAAAAATGATTCAGAGGTGCAACGGGAAGCAGTATAACTCAAATGAGAAAGTGCAAATAAGTAGGCTGCACAAATAGTAGGGCCAGGCAACACAATGCCAAAGAATTCAACAAAGTATCGAACAAGCCCAAGACAATGCCAAAATGGTCAAGAGAAGATGAAAATAGTGGTATAGTGGACCACATTAGATCCAGAAGTGTATAAGTCAATGCACTGCAAAGCACATTAGACTCAAAACAGTCACAATATGAAGACAGCAAGAAAACTGCAATGCTCAAAGTCAGGTGGACAGCACTGACTTAAGTACACAAGTGACACAGCAATGCATAGAACCAAGATACAAAGGAATGTCAAAATGGTAGTGAAGTGGTCAAAGAATAGCCATACACAAAGGTAAAGCACAATCCAGACCAGGTGGTACAAGTATCAAGACCGAAGTCAGATGAAACAATGCCCAAAATCCAACATGTCAAAGTAAAAGCATATATACAAGCAATCTGAAGGCAACATGACCATATGATCAGAGGGATGCATGCAAGTACACAGTGGAAAAGCCACAAATGCACATACACAAGACATAAATGATCAGTACGACCAAGTATCAGACTCGAGCATAAAGGTTACAACTGAAGACAGTGAAACAATAATACAAACAAAGTTCAAAAGAACCAAAGTCAGAAATGACAGACAGCGATGAAAATGCAGTGATGATAACACATTGAAGCAAATGCATGCATACTTGTATATATATATGCAAGAAACAATACATATGAACTCAGGTGGGAACATATATATATGGAGTGCAATTGTAAATCTAGACAGTGCTATCAGGTTGAAAACTTATTATTGGATAAAGCATAATTAAAGTCTCCAACATATAAAACAATGAATCCAACAAATGGAAACATCAAAAGGGAACTGTCTCGAATGGTGCAACATATAGTGGAAACAGTCACAAACAAATTCAAGATAGCAGTGGTCAGAGTTGAGACTACAACTCAAAACATAACACATGAAGAACAAGTATGCAAGTGAAGACAAATGAACACAGTGAAGTACAACCCAATGCAAACCATAAGAATGGTCACAGGCATAACACCCAAATAGGTATATGCAGTGGTGAAACAAGACAATGCAAGTTAATGACGTGAACGATGCACAAGCTCCACTGACATATGTATAAATGCTACATGAAAATGGACAGAATTAACTCGACCAGAAGCAGTGGACACAAGTGTAGTGGTGTAAACATCGACATGAACAAGGCTCCATTCAACGTGACAGAAGTGGTGCAATACTTACGTACCAGTGAAACAGCTACTACATAATGGAACAACCAACAAAAGTTCAGTGAAAACAAGACAAGCCGGAATTACAAAATGAACCCGAAGAAATTATTTTCAAGTTTAAAAGTCACGGCTGATGCCAACTAAAAATCAACGTCGTGATGGCCATCAAGGAAATCGCAAGTTCAAAACCATGAATGTCAAGCTACAGCTCAAAGGCAAGGTCAACTCAAGGAATATACAACGACTAGCGACAATTCAAAGTAATGCCGAGGTCAACGAGTCAAAACGAGTTCAAAATCATGAAACAACAGTTGAAAATCAATACGTGGTAGCCACGAAATCCAGCAACAAAATCACGAAATTGCAGAAGTAAGAAATCATCATGTGCTTGAATTAGATGCGAGTGAAAAAAATATCACTCACCTTTTCGAGTCGCAGATTCATAGCCGAGCACGAGAATTGGATCGAGCAAGGCTACAGGCGAACACCCCAATTTGGAACGAAGCCCTAATTTTAAAGAAAGGGGGGGGGCGACGAAACGAGCAGCCACCATTTATTTTCTTTCGTTCAATTTTAGGGTTGGGTTTCGAAAATGAAAAGGGTAAAGAGGGGGGAACGGTTATTATGCTTTGTTACCCATCATAGCAACAAAAGAAATGGGCCGGAATGATTTTTAAAGCCCAATAAAATTCTTAAACAAATTTATGAAAAGAATTTTAATTTCAAATTTAAAAACTTCAATTGGTAATTAGCAAAAATATTAATCGTTTAAATGTCGATTACAAACAGACGCGAAATACCGGGTTGTTACACTCTGGGTCAGTCGACTGAATATTCAAAATTATTTTAAAATTTTAAAATTTGTATATCTATGTATCTGTGCACGCTGCACAAAAATCTTAATGTCAGTCGACTGTCTCAGGTGGTCGGTCGTCTGACCTGGTTATATTTGTGCAGTTTGCACAATTTACATAGATATATTAATTTCTATAACTTTAGAACAGTTTTATAATTTAAATGTATTCTTATATATGTATAAAATATTTAATAAATATAATGATTAGATATATGTGCTAATGTAGACAAAATCGAGGAGATATTTTAACAATATTGACCTAAGACTTAAAAATAAAAAACCATAGTTGATGCACCGGTTTTTGAAGTCTCGTCTCCTTGTCTCTTTTTGTCGTTAGCAGTCGTCAAATCTGTATGTCGTAGTGATAGCTTCGTGTCATGTATCAAAACCAAATCTCAACATTCTCCCTTTTTTGATTGATGACAACCTATAAATAGATATAGATTTCGACTGTATATATATAACACAAATACTTACTTCCCCTGAATCTTTGACGCTCTCTATCCTGCATTTTTATTATTAGCAATAATATTTCTCCCCCTTTATCATCGACAAAAAGGAATAAGTAATATGAAGTTAAAATGTGAAAAATATTATGAGATAAAAACAAGAACAACCACCCACACATTTAACTTCCATAGTCAAGAGTATTCAAAATAAATAAACTAGAATGGCCATTTAGTACAAGCCATACGAATTGAAAACAAATGTTTTGGATAAAAAGAAAAATAACATCTCACGCCATCGGTTTCTTACCCCTACCACTGTCACCTTCATCTCCATCATCATCACTGCTACTTGCTTTATCTTTGTCAGAATAAGACCACGTAAAGACGGATTGCTTACTCGGATCACCTATAGTAGCCGTAGATCTCCCGGAAGAGCATGATATAGCTTGCCATAATTTGGTGAAAAATCCTTTGACCTTATCAAGCTTCTTATCAACTTTGATGATGTTGGATTGTAGAATTTTATGATTACGGCAAATTATATTGATGGATTCACGTGGTTGAAGACCCTGATTTGGTTATTGAATGCTTGGATTGCTTATGAATGTTTGCATTGTATAAAATGCATTGAATTGATTGTCCTAGCTGATCTGTGATATTTTGTTCTGAATTGAGCTGTGTATAATTTACTTATTTATTTATCTGTGATACATTTGTATATTATCTGTGAATCTATGAATGAACGATAAGCGTAATAGATTATACCGCTTATCGATATTGATATGATTGAATCTGTGATGATTGATGATGTTGCACTATTGTGTAAAACCCCTGGACTACACCTTACACACACAAATATGGATTGCACGAGGAAATTGGTTAAGTCACAGATTTTTGAAATGGTTTTAAAGTTGAATTTTGAATTCAAATAGTTTGGGTTAAATATGAAATTTTGAAAAGTTGTTTTAAAGATAAAAGTTATTTTGAATAACTAGATAAGGTTTTGAAATTAAAATAGTTTGATTTGAATTTAAATTCAAGTTTTGAAATTGAATTCTATGTTGAGAATTATGTTTTAGAAAGGTTATAAAGGTTATAAATGTGTTTATATGGGTTTCAAACCATTTTAAAAAAGTATTGTTTTGGGAATTTGAATTTAACCCAAGTTTTATACTTAAAGGGATTTAACTCGTGCAAATGTAATCAGATTTTTCCGAAATGAAAACTATTTGTTTTTAAATAATAATAGTTTTCATATAAAGAAAGGATTTCCAATTTGTGTTGAAAAATTTCAATTTTGAAATGGAATTGAAATAGTTTTGAAAGTTATGAATAAATCTTTGTGAAAAATGGTTGAACCTTGTTTTGGAATTGAAGAGGATATTAAATGGTGTATCTTTTATATATAAAAAATTTGAAATGGAAATTGTTTTGAAAGTTATGAATGAATCTTTAGAAATGGTTTTGAAAGCTATAGATTGATTCCTTGATTTAATGATTGGATGAGTTAATCCAATTTGAAAAGGAAATTGTTTTGAAAAGCCGTGAATGAATCTTTTTGAAAGATTAGTGAACTGTGTGAAGTGAATCTTTTTGTTTAAAAGATTAAAATGGTTAGGTGTTTAAACCATTTGAAGAAAGGTTTTGGGTAATAAGTTGTGACTTAACTGAGATCCTACTATTCATATGGTTTTTAAATATTGCGCTCATTATTCGGTTTAGCCGGGAGAGGACCTTGTGTCATATAGCCCATTTTGAATAATGATATGACGTATATGGATAGCATTTGAAGAATGGCGGTGAAGACCAGATATTTTCGAAAGCGAAAGGATAACTCGTCGAATGTCTCTGCACCGGTTGGTCCCCGGTATAGAGATTTGATCACCCTTTGTGATGGGAAGTCCGAACGTGATTAGAGATTATCCCGATTTGCAAGGGCTTCTTTGGAAGTGCCTTCAGTTCTGTTCGATCTTGAAACAGACTTGTATGGATGTGTGCCTGACATTACACTTTGAGATGTAAAGCTGGTTTCTATCAAATACATTTCTGTTTGGTGGAGGAGATTTATTCTCTTAGCTTAACACCCTTCTTTGAGATGTACGAGCTCAAAGGTTATGTAGTTGATGGTTACTAGTGATACATTTTCAATTTGGTAGTGTGGCATACGAAGTGCTACTGATCATTTGTTGATCGAAGCATGGATTTGTGAAAAGCGTAGCTTTGTGAACGAGACCTCATCGGACCTCACTTCCCGAAAATGGTTGAAATAGGAAAGATATGGCAAGGTTGCAGGGGTCTCGCCCCTAGGGTATGTCCACTCCTTCTGGAAGGGTGGTATCATGGTATGGAGCCCAGATATTTAACCTATGTGGTTACTGCAAATACATTGCTTTGTGGTTGTTGGTGTTGAGGATCCTCGGATAAAGGTCGCAAATGACCGGGGATGGCATATCTTGTAGGTGTTACTCCCAGGAAGGGAGTAAACCGGCCTTGTGTTGGCAAAGAGCCAGGTAGGTTCTCAGGACGTCCCTCCAGAGACATTCCCATGTGGCAATAGGAAGTTCCTTAGCCTGACTATTTGTTGGAAAATCCAAAGAAACAATACGCGCCTTATACAGTTTTAGTTGTATAACCTGCCATGGAATGTAGCGGTAACCTGCTATTGAACATGGTAGCTGTATAAGGCATACAACGAAATGTTGTGCGCTGGCTAAGATTAATATTATACTTTCGAAATATTTTCCACCATGCACTAATAAAAATATCAAATGGTTTCCGTGTATCAAGCATTTTTTACTATCATAAGGAGAAATCTCCTCCAATTCTGCGTTTGCATGGTGTGTGCAGTGGGAGGCCTTATGGTAGTTTCATTTTAAAAAAAACATTACGGATTTCTTTTATTTTCTTTTGTTGTTTGTTTTAAAGATAAAACTGTTTTTGTTTGCTCACACCAGTCACATGACTGACCTGAAGTTTATTGTTCTCTTCCTAAATTCTGGGCGCCCATAATTTTCCACACGGGCAGTCTAGAGTTGGGTTTTTCAGATAATCAAATAGTAGGTGTAGATACATCAGCATTCAATCTCTGGATATTAGCAATCGCATTTGGATTGAGTTGCTTTAGTACAGCATGGGTGGTAGTTCTCCGTTCTGGTTTAGAGCCCTTCTAGCTTTGGAGTTTTGGCAATGGAGTCACTAGATGTGGGATTCTAGCTTTCTCACTTGGAATTCTATTGGAATTATCTTTCCGCTGTCGATGGTTGCAAAGTCTAAACCATCCAGTTGTGTTATTTTCCGCTGTTGTCTTGTATCTTTAATGTTTGTTGTTCATGTTGTATCCGATATTGTATCAACTGTTGTATATCAATGATATTATCTTTTCTTCCACTGTGTTGTTATACTTAATGTGTTATAGGCTCAGGCACGAATCTGATTTCAACGGTTGAATCTATGGCATTCGATTACAAGTGAAGAACAGGTGTCGATTTTCGAACGCTGAAATTCGTGTCGTGACATCTTGGTATCAGAGCTAAAGGTTGAACTTTAGCTTTTGGAATATAACACATTAGGTGACTCATTAGAGATAGGGTGAAGTATACCCTAGAATGATTATATCCTTAAGATATCCATCTGTATGTCTCAGTAAATTCTCTTACTATCCACTGATAGTGAATATGAGTGCAAGAAGAGGACGAGATAGGGGACAGGGAAGTACCACTATAAATGGTCAATACCTGCAACAGTGGAAACAATTTTCTATCAATCTCTTTGATCATCATTCATTGATGGCTTCGTGGAAACTACAGAAGGAGCTTTGGTGTGTTGGTGACCCTACGAATCATGTAGGTAAGTTCCTATCTCGTATTCTCGTTATCATCTTTTCGTTTTAAACTTTAATGAATTTGAAATTTTAAATTAAAATAAATTGGTAAACAAAAATATAAAGCCGAATTGGGTTGTATCAATTTCGATTAAAACCGAATTTGGAATTTCTATTGTAATTTCTTGTAAGGATCAAAGTCCGAAGAGGGACAAGCTAGTGTAAACTTTGAAATATTCTGACCTGAGTTTGGAATCCATACCTAGTATTTGAAAATTATGGAAGATTAAATGCATTTATCTATTTTTTGGGACTTGATATATTCTACGAACGATTAGTTATCCCTTTGAACTAACCAATGCCCCTGTTTATTTCGTAGATCTGGTGACCCGAGTATCTTTTGAGATATTAAATGAGTTTGTTCTCATAATTATCGGTGATATTCTGATTTGGTGAGCCAAATACAGAATAGATAATCGGCTTGATTGATGAGTCGATTCTCTATCTTTGTGTATCCAACCTTTGTTGTCTCCCTGGCAAATTTCGAGGACGAAATTTTCTTAAGGGTGAATCTGTAACGATCTCGATATTTAGTTGAACTTAATTTGGTAATTAATGTTAAATTGTGAATTTAATGGTGAATTAATTCAAAATTTTCCAAATCTAATAAAGATATGTTTTGTTATTTATTTATCTTGGAATTGAAATTCAAAATTCAAAATCTTATAAATATATTATATTTGCAAACATTATATTTTCAATTAATAAATAATTATTTTCCAATTACATTTAAAATAGGCATTTTGGTTTGGAAGTTATATTTTGAAATTAATATAATAATTTTTGAATTGCTATTTAAAATTTTTAAATAAATGTGATATAAATACAAATTGATTGTGAATTGAATTGAATTTGAATTTCAAAAATAAATATTTTAAAAAGATAAGTTGAATTTGAAGAATCTATAATATTAAGTTAATTTGTTTCCTAATTTTAATATATATACATTGTGATTTGGAAATGATATTTTTAATTTAATATATATAATTTTCAAAAGGCTATTTAAAGGTTAAAATCTAATTTATATATAGATATATTATTAGTATATAATGAAGCTTTAAAATCAATTTCCTTAAAAGTTATATATATATATATATATATATATATATAAAGAAATGCATTAATAATAGAATTGTATATATATATAAAAACATTTTTTTATCAAGTGTAAACAAGATATATCACGCATGTAAATAAGATTTGAATAAGATATTAATAAACATTTAAACATATGTTAAGATATAAATACTTAAGGGTTTAAACATAAAAAAATACCTTGTTATGACATTTGTAAAATAAGGATTTTATGCTTTAAACATTTGTGAACATTCTAACATGAATTAATACAAGTGTAACTTAATTTGATTCATAAATGAACAAGTGGCAAGCTTAGTATTTTCTTTTTATTTTGAATATTAAGTAAAATAGGCTTAAGAAAATCAACTAGGCTATTCTCTTCACACTTCAACCTGGAAACAAGAAAATAAAATAAAACGACAAAGCAAATGAAATTAAACAACTAAAAACACTTCAAGGCAAAAATCAAGAACTTGTAAACCAAACCAGTGCAAAAGGAAATCAAAACTGGAAAAAAGGCAAACAACTTCCAGTTTTCAAATTTTCAAACCAAGATCAGATCTTCATAAAGAAAATATATGGATTTAATTCAAGATTAACATCAAGCTTTCAAGCTTCAGATTGAACTCAGTTACAAACCAAAAAAAAAAGAAGTAAATTCAAGATTATTAAGCAAATAGTTTTCAAAACCTGGTCTCTGTTCTTCCAATCAAGGTGAACAAAATTTCAACCCCTAATCTAGTTATATGTTGTTGCTTATATGCCTGTGATGATGATGCTTGAAATTAGTTTGTATAAATGAATAGAATGTGATTGCATGCTTGAGATTTTAAAGTATGCATGTATCTGTGTGTACTCTGTTTCATATCACAGAGTTTAAAATGAATCAAAAATTTAAAACCTCCTTAACTAATCACTGTTAGGCCTTGGATTTCAAATAAAATTTGTTTGTTTGAACATAAATTAAGATGTAAAAAAATATGTATGCATCATAAGTTTATATACTTCCGTAAATCAAGGAAACACAGTGGAAGTTTGAAACCTGTTAAAATTCAAACATCAAATTTTCTTGTTTCCCTTATATAATGTTGATCGTCATCAAGATCCATGAATTTTAAGAGTAAAATCACAATTTTTAGGTTGGTATTGAATATGAAATTCGTAGTTGAACGGAAAACACATTATTGTCAAATTACGCCTATCGTTGACGAATCGTGGGTCGTGCCTCTGGGCAAAGATAGTTGGGAGGATGTAAATTTGATCAAAAATAGTGGAAGCATTTTTAGATGATCGTGGCGATGGGTTGATGTCGATCTAAGGTTCGACGGTAGTTTTTGGCTAATGGGATTCTCGGAAAAACTGCGTTCTCATCAGGGATTTTTGATCGATCGCAGGTAGGGGGATAGCAGCTGGAGGACGAAATTTGTCTGGGGTATGGTCGGGGTGATCGATAATGGCCGAGTTCGTCGGAGCGTGGGGATTTTAGGTCAATGGTTGGGTTCTAAGGAAAATCGATTAACTCGATTTTGAACTCTGGCATGAGATCATCGGTCTGGGTTATCAGGGTTGTTGACGAAGTTGTTAATGACCGGAGGATGGTCGTAGTGAAGCCGAACGTCGTCGTTCCTCTATGCACGTGCACCGTGCACGTTTATGTTTCTGGTTGATTGTCAGGTTTGGAAGAAGATGCTGTCTTGAAGTCGTTCTCGAGGGAACGTAAAGATGGCTCAGGTAGTTTGCAAAGTTTTGCAATAGTTTAAAAAATTTAAACAAGTAAAGTTTTGAAAAGAAAAAAAGTCTTGGGATGTGACTCGAGTAAAAATGATTTTGGCTCGGGATTTTGTAGTTTGGGCCTGGGTATTATGAACAGGTTTGAAAATTTAAAAGTAAAACTTTGTACAGGTTTTAAAAACAAAGAAAATCCAAGTTTGTCAAAATTAATTTTAAAACAAATTTCAAAGTTTAAATGTTAAAGTAAACATTTTGAAATTGTTTTGTTTTTAAATAATCATATATTGGGATAATTGTTTATTTTAAAATCTTTAAGTGTTTTGAATAAATTAATTACCTATGTTTCTTTTAAATAAGATTTAAAAGATAATTAAGTAATAAATTTAGGTAATGATTTATCTTTAAAGTTTGGGTAATTAAAGATAGGTTAATTAAGTAATGATTAAAGGAATAATTCCTTAATTACTCAAAAATAATAATTAATTAAGGTGATTGATTAATAAGTGTGATTAATTAAAGGTTTACTTACTTAATTACTTTTTGTAATTAAATTAAAAGCTAATTACTTAGTGTGATAAATAAAGTATAATTAATTAAGGGTTAGTTAGTTAATTAATTAAGGATAATTAATTAAAGAATAATTAAATGTTAATTATTTAACGATTAAGGGTTAATTGATTTATTAATTAAGGTTGATTAATTAATAATTTAGGGTTAATTAATTTATTACTAAAGGTTAATTATAAATGATTAAAAGTTAATTAGTTAAAATGGTTTGTAATTAATTAATGTTAATTAACCAGGATTAGTAATTTATTAACCTGGTTTAAGTTAAGTTAAAATTAGGATTGAGTAATTAATTCATAAGTAATTAATTTAATTGAAAATTTAATTGTATTAACTAAGGATTAAACAATTGATTAATCCTGCCTATAAATGGTTATTGAATCCTTGGATTACTTATGAATGTTTGCATTGTATAAAATACCTTGAATTGATTGTCCTAGCTAATCTGTAATAATTTGTTCTGAATTGAGCTGTGTATTATTTATTTATTTATCTATCTGTGATACATTTGTATATTATCTGTGAATCTATGAATGAACGATAAGCGTAATAGATTATACCGCTTATCGATATTGATATGATTGAATCTGTGATGATTCATGATGTTGCACTATTGTGTAAAACCCCTGGACTACACCTTACACACACAAATATGGATTGCACCAGGAAATTGGTTAAGTCATAGATTTTTGAAATGGTTTTAAAGTTGAATTTTGAATTCAAATAGTTTGGGTTAAATATGAAATTTTGAAAAGAAGTTTTGAAGATAAAAGTTATTTTGAATAACTTGATAATGTTTTGAAATTTAAATAGTTTGATTTGAATTTAAATTCAAGTTTTGAAATTGATATGTTGAGAATTTTGGTTTAAAAGAGTTATAAAGGTTATAAATGTGTTTATATGGGTTTCAAACCATTTTAAAAAAGTATTGTTTTGGGAATTTGAATTTAACCCAAGTTTTATACTTAAAGGGCTTTAACTCGTGCAAATGTAATCAGATTTTTTCGAAACGAAAACTATTTGTTTTCAAATAATAATAGTTTCATATAAAGAAAGGATTTCCAATTTGTGTTGAAAGATTTCAAGTTTGAAATGGAATTGAAATAGTTTTGAAAGCTATGAATGAATCTTTGTGAAAAATGGTTGAACCTTGTTTTGGATGAAGAGGATTTTAAATGGTGCATCTTTTATATATAAAAGATTTGAAATGGGAATTGTTTTGAAAGTTATGAATAAATATTTGGAAATGGTTTTGAAAGCTATAGATTGAGTCTTTGATTTAATGATTGGATGAGTTAATCCAATTTGAAAAGGAAATTGTTTTTATAGGCCGTGAATGAATCTTTTTGAAAGACTGGTGAACTGTGTGAAGTGAATCTTTTTGTTTAAAAGATTAAAACGATAAGGTATTTAAACCATTTGAATAAAGGTTTTGGGTAATAAGTTGTGACTTAACTAAGATCCTATTATCCATTTGGTTTTTAAATATTGCACTCATTATTCGGTTTAGCCGGAAGAGGACCTTGTGTTATATAACCCATTTCGAATAATGATACGACGTATATGGATAGCATTTGAAGACCGATGGTGAAGACTGAATATTTTCGAAAGCGAAAGGATAACTCGTCGAATGTCTCTGCACCGGCTGATCCCCGGTATAGAGATTTAATCACCTTTTGTGATGGGAAGTCCGGACGTGATTAGATATTATCCGGATTTGCAAGGGCTTCTTTGGAAGTGCCTTATGTTCTATTCGATTCCACAACAGACTTGTATGGATGTGTGTCTGATATTACACTTTGAGATGTAAAGCTGGTTTCTATCAAATACATTTCTGTTTGGTGGCGGAGATTTATTCTCTTAGCTTAACACCCTTTTCTGAGATGTATGAGCTCAGAGGTTATGTAGTTAATGGTTACTAGTGATACATTCCCAATTTGGTAGTGTGGCATACGAAGTGTTGCTGATCATTTGTTGATCGAAGCATGGCTTTGTGAAAAGCGTAGCTTTATGGACGAGACCACGTCGGACCTCACTCCCCGGAAATGGTTGAAACAGGAAAGATGCGGCAAGGTTGCAGGGGTCGCACCCCTAGGGTATGTCCATTCCTTTTAGAAAAGGGTGGTATCATGGTATGGATCCCAGATATTTAACCTATTTGGTTACTGCAAATACATTGCTTTATGGTTGTTGGTGTTGAGGATCCTCGGATAAAGGTTGCAAACTACCAGGGATGGCATATCTTGTAGGTGTTACTCCCAGGAAGGGAGTGAACCGGCCTTGTGTTGGCAAAGAGCCGGGTAGGTTCTCGGGGCATCCCTCCATAGACGTTCCCATATGGCAATAGGAAGTTCCTTAGCCTAACCATTTGTTGGAAAATCCAAAGAAACAATACGCGACCTGTACGGTTTTAGTTGTATAATCTGCCATGGAATGTGGCGGTAACCTGCTATTGAACATGATAGCTATAGTAGGCATACGACGAAATGTTGTATGTTGGCTAAGATTAATATTATACTTTCGAAATATTTTCCACTATGCACTAATAATAATATCAAATGGTTTTCGCATATCAAGCATTTTGACTATCATAAGGAGAAAACTCCTCCAATTCTGCGTTTACATGGTGTGTGCAGCAGGAGGCCTTATGTAGTTTCATTTTAAAAAAAACATTGCAGATTCCTTTTATTTCTTTTGTTGTTTGTTTTAAAGATAAAACTTTTTTTGTTTGCTCACACCAGTCCGATGACCGACCCTGATTTTATTGTTCCCTTCCTAAACTCTGGGTGGCCATAATTTTCCACACGGGTAGTCTAGAGTTGGGTTTTTCAGATAATCAAATAGTAGGTGTAGATTCGTCGGCATTCAATCTCTGGATATTAGCAATCGCATTTGGATCGAGTTGCTTTAGTACAGCATGGGTGGTAGTTCTCTCTTTCTGGTTTAGAGCCCTTCTAGCTTTGGAGTTTTGGCAATGGAGTCGCTAGATGTGGGATTCTAGCTTTCTCACTTGGAATTCTATTGGAATTATCTTTTCGTTGTCAATGGTTGCAAAGTCTAGACCATCTAGTTGTATTATTTTCCGCTGTTGTCTTGTATCTCTGATATTTGTTATTCATGTTGTATCCGATATTGTATCAACTGTTGTATATCAATGATATTATCTTTTCTTCCGATGCGTTGTTAAACTTAATGTGTTATAAGCTCCGGTGCGAGTCGGATTTCAATGGTTGAATCTACGGCATTCGAGTATAAGTGAAGTACGGGTGCCGATTTTCGAATGCTGAAATTCGGGTCGTGACAATTAAAATGAAGGTAAATACGTAGGATGTACGTATGTTATTCTATTCGATTAATGATTTGATCCAGATTCAAACACAGAATTTCGAGATAGTATATCGATTCGAGATGGGATTTTTCACTTGATTATCGACGGCGAACCCGGGATATGGATTTTTGATTGATTCTGGAAATTCTCTATCATGGTTATGGCTTTGCAAGGAGAACAAAGGTTTCTGATCAAGAAATCAGATCTGAGTCCGCATTAAGAAGTTGGGTGGACGATACTAGTTCGAAAATGAATTGTGTGATCGAGGAGCGATTGAATTTGATATTGCATACAGATGATATATGTACATCATACGTGCTTGATTGAAATAGATATTGAAATTTTGGAAAAGAAATGTAAAAATTATTTTTGAAAGGGAAAAGTGTATTTTGAGAAATATATGATAAACAAAAGTGGAAGTTGGATATCTCTATAATTGAAACTCATTTTATAAAAAGTAAGTAATGTGGCAAATAACTTTATAAAAGAAATCAAACTTGAATATTTGATTGGCATAATAAAAGTTATATATATTTGTTATATATGATAAGCTCCCCTTATTGAATCCATAACCAGAAGACTTTGAAACTATTTTTGTTCTAGTTAAAAGAATAAACTTTTATATATATATATATATATATATATATAAATGATTTTATGAGAATGGATTTGGGAAAAATATTTTTGGAACCCATTGATTTTGAAAGGCTTTTGATTTTTGTAAAAAATCAATTTTGGAAATTTGAAAAGCCAAGTTTGGAACTATTGATTTGAGATATCGATTTTATGTAAAGGGAATTTATGTGAATCATAAAGAATATGATTTAAAAGATACAATAAGTGTATAGTATAAAATATTTTGAGATTGGCTCTGGGGAAAAAGGCGCTCCCATTTAAATGAACTTCTAGTAGGAGATCCACGGGGTGGTTCTGCCTTAAGCCCTAAGGGGGTTCTAAATTTGATCCTGGGAAGAAGTCTGGACAAATTGAAGTTCCTGAGGATTGTGTGTGGGTAGCAAAAGTCGATGGCGCTGATGCCTATAGAGACATTTGGGTTATGCTATGACGATAGTGTAACTCGATGTCACTACGATGCGGACCATAACGGAAGTCGTGTGGCAGTGAGTGCCAACGGTCTACGTTTGATTTCGTCAGTAGGGCGACATAACATCGATAGACTACGATATATGAAGACATAGAGAAAGTCGTGTGGCAGTGAGTGCCCACAGGCTACATTGGGACTCGATTGATGTAGCCTGCGATCTATGTAGGAGTGGTGAAGTTTTATTTGGCAGCGAAATTCAAGGGCGCTGATGCCTACAGTTACATGGGTTTTTGCCGTGATGGCGATGTAAAACCTGGGTGTAGCTGCGATCTGTGGTAGGTTTCGTGGTGTAATCGAGGGGCATGGAGTGCCTACAGTTTTCTATGGATTTTGCCGGGATGGCAACGTAACCATCGGGTTAACCGCGACCATGGAAGGGGTGATGATTTCCAGAGCATTCTCACCAAATTATTTTCTATAATTTCAAAAATGTTTTCTATAATTTAAAAAATGTTTTCCAAGTATTTTCACTGGATGTGAAAACGGGTCTGCTAAGTACTTATAGATTTTCAGACCTATGCCCGATCAATGTATGATCGAATTTCTGTGAGAAAAAGGATGGACTTGTTAAGACATTAAGTTATATAAATATTTTTATAAAGCTATTTTGGTAATATATTGTAGATTTTTAAAAGTGTTTTAAAAATTTTAAATGAAAAGAGTTAAAAATGTTCAAAGAGTAATTTAACTAGTAATAAGCTTTTGTAATTTAAATTCTGGCTTCGTTCCATTTCGGCTATGAAAAGTTCTAAAGGGGGAGGAATGTGATAACCCGGATTTTTGGACATCTTATAATTGGATATTTAACTGGTTTTTACATTTGAAATACTAATTTTATTTAGTTAAATAAATAAAATTCAGATAATTAAAAATATCTGGATGTATATAAATGGATTTGAAACTATAATAAGTGTTGAATTATAAATATCTGGAAATGATAAATCTTATAGTAAATTAATCAATTTATATAAATAAATATATGCAAACTTTATAATATTGGAAATTATAAGTATATACATATATGGGTATATAAGTGTGTGTATATACATATGTATATATATGCCATGAGGAGTTGAATATATGGAACTTTGTAAAAGTGTTGATATATATAATATCAAAATTCACGTAAGATATTTCTAATTATAATATATATATATATATATATATATATATATATTGTGATTTGGAAGTTATGTTTTGAATTCAATATAATAATTTTCAAAATTTATTTAAAGTTAAAATTCTATATTTTCAAAACACTAAAAATAAATATTTATTAATTAAAAGAATAATAGCTTAAGTTTAAAATAGGATTTAATAAAAAGTTTTAGTATACTTTCTTTAAAATATACAAGAAATAAATATGGTTTGTAAATATGAATATATATATATATACACACAAAACATATTAATAAAAATATAAGAATATATTTAAATATTGGATTAGGACATTTGTAGCTTGTGTATGCCATGCAAAATACAAGTGGCAAATGGGATCCTTTTCAAATTGAAATATAAAAAGATAAGTTCAAATATATAAACATAAAACATATATACATATTAACTAAATGAAAAATATAACATAAAATTATATAAAAAACATAAGTCCATGCAAATTAACATGTACCGTAAGCTTAGAGCAGCATGCATTAACAATTGGCATTAGTTTCTTTTTAACTGAAAAATATATATATTAAATATTTAAAAAAATTAGGCTATATATTCATTTTCTCAAATCTCTTCTATTATTTTCATCTTCTTCTAAAACTAAAACTAAAGAAAAACTAAAAAGCTTAATCAAACAAACAGCAACTTCAGATTCAAATCAAAGATCAAGCTTCAAATTCAACTCAATTCAAAGGAGATCAAAATCAAGAGAATTTCTAGCTTTGCTCTGTTCAAACCAAATACAGTGAGTAAACATATCGTTTGAAAAGCTAAACCTTCTTATATATGTGTGCATGTAAGATTTGATAGTAGAATGCCTTGATTTTTTCTTGCATGGATGAATTAAATTATCTGATATATATATGTTTGAATTGCTGTGAATATATATATATATATATATATATATATATATATGAATGTCTGTTCTAGCCTCTATTTTGTTTAACAGATCCTAAAATTTATTCAAAAATTAATATCTCATCAATCAATCATCTTTCAGTTATGATCATTAAAGGAAATTAGTTTGTAAATAAGAAATCTCATTTTTTAAAATGTTTTTATGTGAAGATTAGTAAGTACTGTACTGAGAGGAAGGAAATTTAATGGCAATGAAGCATCACTAAAAATCAATCATTTTAATCTCCTGTTTCACTTATATAAATCAGTTCATTTTTGAAATTGATGACTTTTGATAGAAGTTTTGAAATTTTTAAGTTTGTATATGGAGAGAAATTGAGGGATGATCGGAAATTGGTCATGGGTCAAATCTCGGCAAACCTCTTGATTTGGTGGTTCGCCGTTAGGCATGAAGGAGGGTGGGAAGATGGAGAATCTGAGAAAAATGGTAAGGAAATTTTTGTACGGAGGGATGAAGTGTGGCGAGATCGTTTAGGGTTTGAAGAGTGTTTCAGTTGGTTTTTGTTCTTGTCCAAACTGCGGCAAAGGAAGAGAGAGAAGGGTGTGCGGTCCTGGTGGAGATCGAAGAGGATAGGATGGTGCACTTCCTGGTGAAGTTTGGGTGATGAGTAGCGTTGGGTATGGTGGAGAACGAGGAAATTGGGTGATTGGAGTTTTGTTCTAGGTTCTGTTTTTGTTGTATTTGTTCGATTTTTTGACGAGGGCTTTTCGTCGTAGTTCCAAATGATGATCGGTAGCTCGAGGATATGGGTGACTGGGGTGGATGGTCGTCTACGAGGGCTTGTGGCCTAGGACGTCATGCACGTGCACATGAATGTGCATGGGTTCTCTATGTTTTAGTGTAGGTAGGAAATCTGAAAGGAGAAGAAGGAGTAGTAGATTAGGCCGGGTAAGATTTTGGGCCGAGAGAGTAGGATCTAAGTAAATAGAAATTAAATGAATAAATAAAGAAAGAAAGTAAATTAAAAGGAAGTAAGAATAAGTAGAAGATAAGAGAAAAGAAAAAAGAAAATAAGAAAGATTTTGGACTCGGGATTTTGGGTTGGGCTCGGGTTCTTTTGGAATGATAACAAAGTTTAAAAATAAAAGAAATATAAACAAGTTTTTTTTAAAAGTAATAGAAAATGAAAGCAAATTTAGTTAACAAAGTTTGCAAGAAAATAAACTAAGCAAGTTTTCAAAGCAAAATGTTAAACTGTTTTCAAAAGCAAAGGTAGAGATCAATTATCAAACAAGTTTCGAGATTTAAATTTTTAAGTTAATTGTTTTTAAGATTAATTATTTTGATTTGAATAAGTTTATATTAGGCTAATTATTTAATTAAATCTACAAGTGTTTTAAAATGTAATATTTACTTAATGTGAATAATTAAAGGATGATTACAATTAATGTAATATTTACTTAATGTGAATAATTAAAGGATGATTAATTAATTTCATTAATAAATTAAAATTATAAATGGGTTGTGATTAATGTTAAGTAAGCAGGGATTAAAAATAATTAAATTAATTAAAGTAATTAATTTAATTTATTTAGAGATTAATTTAAATTAATTAGGAATCGTGTGACTATTAATCTTGCTTATGAATGATAAAGCTGAATTGAATGCCTTGGTTTGTTTGATATCTCTGATATGTAATTTGTGATGTACCGTGATATGAAATGGTTGGATTGATCTGTTAATAAATGTGAATCATTTATTTAATTAGATATTAGTGATATATTTCTGTGTGCGTATGTTATTCTGAATTTATTTAAATTGTTTATTTAAACAACTTGGCATAAAGATGGCATTGGATTCGAAGAGACCGGGGTCGGGTATTAACAAATACTCCAAACCACTTCAATTAGTAATCTAAAACAATTCTTTATAGATTTGATTTTAGAATCAAATAGGCTGGAATGGAATAAATTAAGTAACATGGCCATTTAAACCGCGTAACAGTTCTTAGATATTGTTTTTGTGATAAGTGATTGACTATAACAAGTTAAGAATTCATAGTAAGGTATGAGTTACCCCTGGTCTTCAAAAAAGTTTTATAGCTTAGTATTTTAAAATTATATGGTTTACTCACGCTGTATTCCAGCCTGACCCAGGTGTTACTTTGTTACAGCTTTTCAAGTTAGGACGTCCTGGAGCTCTAGAGGCGAGCTGGATGGCAGGAACGTATGAAGTGTATTCCACTGTGTATTTGAGATTGTATTGCTAGTAGTCGGGGACAAGTTTTTATAACTGTCCATTTTATTTGTGAATGATTGTACTCTGATATTTGGATTGTAAAATTGAAATTTACAACATTCATTGTATAATTGCTATTTCTTGATATTATATTTTATTCCGCTGCAAATGTGAGATTATGTACTGTTGTTTTCTGTTTATTCTTCTACCTCTTTTCTTATTTACCCTAACAATCTGGAATTTCCGACATTCGATGGCTCAGCACTTCTACAGTGAACGTATTAGTGTCAAATTTTCAGGGTCGAAAATTCCAGGATGTTACAAAGGCCACTGTAGTAGTTTTACTGTAGATTATTTGATAAACATATATAAATTTTAAATTGTTTTAAATATGATTTGATACATATAAAAGATATGATATATATATTATTTTAAATGATTTGAAATGGAACCCAGCATTGAGTTATTAAATTTCTATAAATTAGAGGTTTTAATTATTGAAAATGAAACGGAATTTAACTATTTGATCATTGGGACTTCTAAATGAAAATAAGAAATTAAAAGCTAAGGTTGTAAATGAAGCACATAAGAAATTTAATAAAAAGGGATATGAAATAAAAGAAATGGTAACTATTGAATATTTATGTACTAAAATGAAATAAGATAAACTTGTGTAATTTTCAATTACATTCTTAAAGATATATATATAACTTTCCAATTTTAAAAGTTAATGTTAAAAGAATATGTATTGGAAATTTTACAAGTAAAACTCACACAATGAAAATGTACATGAATTGCTTTTATAAATAAGAATTTGATGTCATAATTGTTATAACTTAAGTTATAACTGAAATGTACTATATAAAATGCAATAGAAAGTATGGCAAGTAAATAATTATAAAACTTAAGTTATTGAATTGATATGTTAAATAGTAGAATTGAACCTGAATACTATAAATAAATGCATATAACTTAAGTAAATGTTTAAAAATTGAATATTGGAAGTAAAGGACCTTAAATTTAAGTTAATGTAAATTAAAAGTGAGAAACTTAAGTATGAACTTATACACTAATGAATATTAATATCTAATGGAAATTAAATGGATAGATTAATAGATATGAACTAAAACTGCAATGAGATGAATGTAATACTTGAATAATGGAATCACTAGTTACTATAAACAACTGAATAGAATTAACATATGTAATAAAATGTAAGTAACATATGTAAGGAAATGAATATAAAGAAATGGAAAGAATTTTTAGTATATGAATAATTAAAGAAAATGAAATTGTAATAAAATAAATGTAAATAAATGCAATTAAGTAATGAGTGAATGAATAGAAATTGAATTCTGTAAGGAATAAATGTAAAATTAAAGAAAGGAATCACTGAATAAATGAAAAGAAGAAGAAAAAAGAACAACAAATCTTAGAAAAAACTTAATTAATGTTATGATATGTTGTTTGTTTGGTTTATGGATTGTTCGAGAAATGATACTTTTAATTGTTTGGATGTATGGATAATCTATTGAGTTTTATCTAAGACTGTTGAGTAAAGGATATACTTAGTAGTTATTAGCATTCTATGAGATTAAAGGTGTCTTAACCCGAACAAACCATTCGTTTTGCTTGTTATGGATAGATAATTGATATATTAATTTAATATGATGATTGTGTGCTTTTGTTTGCAAGTGATTGTTGTTTATGTTGATTTATTTGTTTGTGGTTGAAACAACTTTAAATATTTCATTTTATATAATTTTTAACTCTTTTGGATTATATAAGTGAAATACAGGTTATGAAAGTAATTGCTATTGCTTTTGGTTTCATAATTTAAGCGTTGTTTGCACGACAAATAGGTACGTTCTCGGGTTACGGTTTTATAGCGATATTATATTATTTTCCCATTGTTGGGATATATTATTTTGAGATATTATGATATACATTGTTTTATTGATATGATAAATTCTTCCGAGCCTCTCCGTACAAAGGAGACTCTGTCGAATTTTTTCTGAAATTTTGGACTTCGAAATTTTTCTGAAATGTTTTCCAAACTTTTGTTAACTTGAAAATAAAAATTTAATTGTTTATAAATTTATATATTTTGTTTTAATTATTTTATTTTGTAAATTTATTTGTTTATACAATTAATATTTTGAATATGGTATATTGAGTTCTTAATTCCTTCTTTACCTTCCTTTTTCCTTTTCGGGGACGAAAAGTTTTGAGTGGGGGAGAGTGTAACGACCCGTAAATTTTTAATAATTAAGTTTGTTAATTTAATAAGATTTTGGTAATTTAATATTGAAAGAAATAAAAATTAGTGAATTATTAATGAAAATAATAACTAGAATGAATTGCAACAGTATAAATCTAAGCTAATTATTAATAACTTGAATGTAATTCCAATAAATGAAATAATGTAAATATTATATTTGGATATAAATTGATATAAGAAGACAAATATAAACATTGAATTAACAAATGAAATAGTATGAAATAAATGACCATTGAATAAAATTTGGGTTATGTAAGAAATTGTAACGGCCGTGTGTAAATAATGAATTTATAAGTGTGATTTAAATATTTATGGTAATATTAATATACACTGCCTATTTATTTAGCCTTGTTGGATTCAATTTGAAACCAATTACAATAAAAGTAATTAAGTATTATGTTAATGTTAATTAAGGTAATATTTGGTAACAATGTAAAATTTTATTCATAATATGACGATTGGTAGAATAATAAGAAAGGGGAATCAAGATGTAGTCAATTTTGGATTTTAAGTTATAACAATTGGATTTATTGCAATTTAAAGTCATTAAATGTTGTGTTAATGTAAAAAAGCTGATAGTGGAAATATTAATGTAATAGGATATCAACTAATGTTATTCCTATAAGATGAAATTAATGTAAATTTTATCTTATAATATGGTAATTGGTTTAATGAAAGAATGAAACATAGATGAGTGAATTAATTGGGAAATTTAAATTTTAATTAATAAGGAATTTTTTTTACAAATCCAATATAATTGAAGATAATAGTTAATACAAAGGAAAGATGGAAATTTGAATATATTAATGTAATGGAAGACAAACAACTATTAACTAGGTTAATTGAGTAATAATGGATTGAATATAAAGGTTGAAATCAAATTAAAGCAATTAATTGAAATTTAATTTTAGTAAATTGGATTTGATTATAGGGAAACTGAACACTGTAATTTGTGTTATAACCAGCATTGAATTGTCGTATAAACTTGTATTAAGTTATGGTAAAAGTCCAAGTGATTAAAAATGATGAATTGGTTAGTTTATAAATATTGAATAAAAAGGTGACTAATTAATTTAATATTAATTAATTTATTTAACTAAAAGTAGCCATTTTGGACCCTGACTCAGATTTCGACGAAACTAGTTTCATCTGATCCGTAATAGTGAATTATTGTAGTATTTTAATTTTCGTAACGATCGGACTTGTCGTTTGACCATACGGGCTTGAAACGCCTAGAAATCCATTTAATTAAAATCAATTGAGGTCATAACTTCTTCATACGATGGATTTAGGACCTGAAACCTATTCCATTGAGTTTAAAATATTTGAAAACATCTATTTTGATGTATGGGTTGACTCATTTTCGTTCCGGAGGCGAAACGGGCTTTTCGGGTCGTTTATCGTTCGATCAATCTTGTCCATCTATTCTATTTTCAGCTGTGCCTATATATACCTCGCTATAAACCCTAGTCAATCTTTATTCTCATTTTCATGCACGTACAATTCTATTTGCTCCTCCTCATTCCAATGGCAGACAAAACTTAATTCCCAAATGCAATTTCAAATCAAATTCAGAGCCAAAAATTCAAACTCCTCAATATATATCGAATTATATATCGATTTGAAGCTCTCGATGAGTGCATCTCAGATCTGTATTTCATATTTCGATTTGAACCTCTGCCTTTCCAGAAATTGTAGAACAAGTCTCGACCATTCATAGCGTGTTGATGAACTTCGATGGATCGTCGATTGGAGGGTAGCGTATTGTAGAGGGGGCCGATTATTATTCATCCGTGGTGTTCGCAAGTGGTATTGACGGCCAGATCGACGGCTTTAATTGGATTAGGGTTTGAGTTGATCGCGGTGGCGTGTTGTTGCTTCGACGTTGGAGGGCATGTGGGGGCACTATTGGATGCGGCTCATCGGGGGCTTGGACGTGGTGGTGGTCGGCGGCTCCCAAATGGCCAAAGGCAAAAGGAAATCACGGTCAAAGGTCATGGTCAACAGCAATAACGCGCGTGCAGTTCTGGTTCGAGACGCGTACAAGAGGAAGAATGAGCAGGTGACGTGTAAGCTTAATTTAATTATTCAATTTAATTTAAATTTTAACTTAAAATGTTATAATTACCATAACTTCTACATACGAGGTCCGTTTCACGCGCGGTTTCTTTCACTAGGATCGTATCAAAGTTTCGGACACTTTGACGCAGGGTTAGATGGATTTGGAGACTGACTGAATTTTGGATTTAAATTGGATTTAAATTCAATTTAAATTCAACGGTGAGTTTTTAACCCACTCACAACTTCTAAAATTTCTTATGTTCGTTAAATTAAATTTATGATGTGATTAGGAATTTATTTATGACTGTTTAGTACATTTTGAATTATCATCTCAGTTAATTTGAATTTATTTGAATTAAATCATTATTTAATTTATTATTGAATATAAAAATTGCCAGTAAAATACCTGTTATTGATTATCAGTTCTATATTGTTGTTTATTGATTGATTTGGATGATGATTGTAATGGATGTTGATTGTTGATATTGGATGAATGGATGTTTTATTTTATATGGTTATAAATTGCAAGTTCACTATGGGTTGAAATGATACATACCCGATTGACCTATAGAATAGGGTAAAATCGTTATGGGTTGAAATGATAGACTCGAGCAATTTTATGGATGTTTATATTTTCAGGATTGTGGATTTAAATGATATATATCCGTAAACATAAAATTTTAGATTACGGATTGAAATAATAAATATACGTATCACTTGACCCTAGAGTAGAGAATTATATACGAACATCGGATTGGTTAAATTAAATGATTTTAAGGTCCTTAATATTCTAATTTAACAATATGATATTTTGAAATAATTTTGATTTATATAAACTGAATTATTATTGGAAATCAAGTTTATTGAAAACAATTCAAAGGTTTGAAATTGATTTGCTGATTTGGAAATTGAAATTGGTCTGATGTTGTTGAAATGAAATAAATAGTTTTAAATTGATATAAATTCCAAATTCGTATTTTCAAATATAAACTGTCTTAAATTATATTATTTTTAAGATTCTAAATTTTAAGATTTTCAGATTTATAAACTATTTTAACCTATATTAAGTATATTAAATCAATTTAACCTATTTAAAACCATTTAATTTATTTTAAACTAATTAAACCATTTTAACTTATATTAAATCTAATTAATCTATTTTAAAGCTATTTAATCTATTTAAATTATATTTAATCTATTCTAAATCCATTTAACTAATTTATATCTATATCAACTATTCTAGAGTATATTACCATTGAAAACTTATTTAAACTATTTATAACTATTTTAACCATTTATAACTATTCAAATTATTTCTAGATTTTCAGATTAAGAAAAAGGGAAGTATTTATATTCAAAATTCTTTGGTTCAAAAGAAAATATGATGATATGATGAAATGCATAATAAATTGAAAATGATGATTTTGAAGTAAGGATTTAACCTGTTTTAAAAATATGGTTTTGGAAGGAATTATGACTTTTGAAAGTGAATATGGATTTAAAGTGAATATGATTTGAAAGTGAATATGATTTGAAAGTATTATGGTTTTGAGAATATGATATTTTGATATCAATTGTGAATTGACTTTTGAAATGTAAAAGAACCATCAGGTGTGAAATTAGCATTTGGTTATTAAAGAGACCGGGATCAGATATTGTCATACTCTCTTCCAATACCGAAAACCACTTTAACAACTGTGTACGTGGTTGAGATTCCATAAATGACGTAGGATGGTTTAGTGAATAATTTCTGTAAGGTATGACATGACTCTGACTCCCATGAGTCAGCTTAGATGTGACTAAAATCAAGGTCTATACCGAACCAAGTGAGGTCATTCCTCCTAGCGGGCATACTTCTTCGATATTATATTTGACTTTGTGATTGATTTGGTGGCCGCCCCTCGATTTTTGATTATGAAAGTGTGTCCGAGGTGGGCGGTAGTAGCTGCTATGCATTACCACCAGTTCAGGAGTGCAATTGGCATATCTACCTTGGCATCTCCTCGTGTGCCGTGTTCACATGCCCTAGCGCGCCTTCTATGAGTTTTTTTTGTACAATACTTATGGAGTGCCCTCTGATAGCCATCCAGTTTATGGAGGAATTACGGTACTGTATAGACTATAGGAATATATAAAAATGTGTTAAAGGGGATATGGGTAACGCCTTAACACTATTTTAATACTTTACTTTACTGTAGACACTATTATAATAGCATATTTTACTATATATTAGATAGTTTAACGGATGCATAGGAGATGTGAATCCCAAGCTTCTCTTGAGTTACTGCACTCACGTTAGACACTGGATAAGAGATGTCAAATCCCGTAAACATCTTTGACGCCGTTTCACTCATATTATTTCTCGTTGATTTAACTTACATAAGACCTTTTACTTCTAGCTCGAGTGTTTTGTCTTTCCAATTTGCTCGGGTCAGCCCGAGCATTTCAGGATGTGAAGACCTTATTTCTAAGGACGAAGAAGAAGATTATATTATTATTTATTGTATTTCACTGCATCAAGTATTCGCCGCATTATCTATTATTCTCTGATATGTGTAACTCTGATCTATGTTGTATAAGTATAATCATATGTTTTATAAAACAGCTTCATGAACTATTTATTTGATTAGTATATTTTGTCATTCTGCCGTAAGATTCTTTTTTTTCCTTCTTTCTCTGGTTTTTCCTATTCACCTCAATAACAATCGGCCCTTCTGTATGGTTTGAGTCGGCATGTGTGTCTGCCTAAAATGTAAAAAAGTCGGGTCGTTACAATATCGCTCTCATTGACATTGTGAGACTTTGGTTTTGATTTACAAACAGACTAAATAAATCTATATTCATAATTTTCTATTTCAACACATATATACCAAAACCTAAAGTCATACTGAGTGGTAATTTTTAGAGTAAAATTCAAACTAAATTAAGCACATCAAATGGTGAATCTGTTATGTTAATTTGAACAATTGAAATTCACGGTGAAATTCTTATCAATGTGGCTCACTATATTTCAACTGCATTTTCCTTTTTTATAGAGACACAATTGCGGCCATTGGATCATATACTTTTGGATACATTTATCAAAATCATATTTCGATAATGTACTTGAAATTTATTTTGGATCTTTGCATCGTACCATATCATAGAGTCAATACTCCTAATGGTTTAATTAAACAACCAAGAATTATTTATTCTTGACATTAACAAGAAACTCACGGTTTCTCTTTAATGTACAAGGATACTCATTAGACTTTCTAATGTATTGTGTTCATTTAGGTTTGATCAACTTGATTTCATCCCTTGTAATCAGTATTATCATTGGATCATATCCAAATCCATTTTATACCAATAATTTCTTAAATAAATTCCATCGTTACAAAGTTAGTATTTCTTGAAACAACAGTTGTTACTCAATGTAATGGATCAGGCATTCATTAGCATTTTATGAATTGCCTTACTAATTTTGCATTAGTTCATAGTATTTATGTTCAAAAATAAATTAGTCATCTAACGACTATCATTTCCGAAATTCCCTTGGGATGAATCATAAGATCCCTTACGTATAATTATTATGTGCAGTCTTTTGGCTTGCACAACCTACCAACTCCTTGCCTAGAATATATATGGGCTTTTTATAAATTTTTATCTCATTTGGTTTGGAAACTATTCTTTCGGTGATATTAATTTTAATCTTGTGTACTACTCTTAGTTATATACTTATAGAAAGAGTTTAACTCAACTTCACTCATCATTAATCATGCTTTGTTCAACAGAGTTTGATAGGTCCTTATCAATACATCATTATCTATGATAGGGAGGAGCGACCTTTGAGACTGAATCTTTATTCATATTAGGTACATATAGAACTCTTTTCGATTTACTCACTCATATGATCAAATCGAATCATTTCTGTTGTATGTTGCATTATTTACTTTCATTTTATATCCTATCAACTCATCATAGACTTATACATGTGTATCGAATATACATATCCATATCTATGATAACTCATTGGTGAATACGATGTAGTAAGTGGAATCATTTTGGTATTAATAGACTTATGATTGCATACATTTATATGTATCAATCCAAAGAGTTCATCGACTCTTATGACACTCCTACTGAATGGATGCATAGACCTTAATTGTTTAAGATATAATTAACTTGCATCATATGATTCATAATCCTAAAATAAAAATTATTTCTTAAAACTACGACTTAGTCTATAATTCCAAAATAATTATAAATAATTTTAGGTACTTCAATATTTTCCAATGTATCGCTTTTGTTGTAAAAACAAATGCCACGTTATAGTTTTATTTCATAACGCATACACATAATATTCATATTGAAATATAATTAAACCTATTTTTTAGTCGACGTTGAAAAATGGTCATTATTTCATAAATAATGTTTGGTATGTTTTACGAAAACAATTTTTGTAATTTGATGCAATCAATAAGTGCTATGTGGTATATTACCACTATTTCCGTCATTACTATAATAGCATACCAAATACGAAGGTCCATTATCCACTTAATGTAGACTATTTATTTCATATATTGCAACTAATTTACAACTAATAGTTCCTTAATTAAATATCTTTAACTCAAAGAAATAGGTCTTATAGAAAATAATTTTCTATACCAAAATACATTTTGAATAAAACTCATATTTCTTATTCTAATGTTACTATCAATCATTATCATTACAATACTCGTTTTTGATGTTTCTTATTGAAAGAGTGACCATTCACTCTCTTCATCCCAACTATTCCTTAAATCAAATTTACTCTTATACATTCATTTTCCTTTCTAAATGGTTAAATCATTCATAAAGAAAACCCTTACAAAAATATCATAACGAACTCTTTACAAAAGAGCATTCGATTATCCTTAACATTTAATAACATCAAGTATGTTGCACTTTACGTAAGCCGATCAAACTGATAGTTTAGTGAACAAATTCTTAGATCTTTCTTATAGTTTTGATCCAGCGTGACATTTAACATAATATGATCCTTTTGTGATCAATCAAATTGAATACTCTATCTCAAAGAGCTGTTTATTAGCTTATTTCGAATGAACTAACTTCATCGAAGTATCGTACATTACGAACTATGATTGTTCTCTATACAACACTTATGTATGATAGTATATTGATCAGCTATCTATAATCTTGTATTTCTTTTAGAGTTCGAAACTCATAGAATGTAATACACGGTCTCACCAAATAAACGCGTCAATGACTAAAGTTACTAATATGCTAAGTAGTTATAAATTAGGCACTTGCATCGGTATAGAAAACATTAACATGCAAGAAGTATTTAATTGTAAGTATATATTATATTTCTATTTATCAATCTTCAATTCATATCATTTATATATCTTAATTTATAAACGTTTTATCAATCATATTAAATGCATAAATTTATCAGGTAGATTGTTAAAACATTATATAGCATATGTTCTTACAATATTAGAAAGATTAAATGTTATGGTTTCATTTTCTAATAAGGCTCTCACTAGTCTGTTATGTTTCACCAAACCCTAAGCGAAACATAGAAGTTATTTGATATCGCTAGAAATTGTTAGGAGTCACATGCCTTGGGATTCTGATCTTGAGGAAGGCTCAACAAATCATAAGCCCGCATATGATGGATAACTCCTTTGTCGATTGTATCATATACAACTCCTAGCCCATTGTTCCTTGTCCCTATCGTGCCTTTAATTTGAGGAAAGCTCAAAAAGTAAAGTGGTACTATTCACTCGGACCTATCATTTCATAATGGCCTAAGTATAATACGCATATCTTGAAGATAGCTCAACAAATACGTGCAGTCATCTTACCTCATCCATGCAATATATTAATAGTACTACACATAACATCCTATCTTGAGGAAAGCTCAACTGCTAAATTATAATGCAAGTAATCTATTAATATATAAATGATAGACAACAACAATATATTAAAGATTCACAATCTTCAATATATCATATCAAGTGATATTGACTTATGGAATAATGTCTTTCTTATAAAATACCTTCGTGGTTCAAGTGTTAGACACATCAGAAATCACGGTATATGTATATATACATATGCAATATTCCTCAAATCTATTTAGGTTTTTTTAACGTTCCACCTTTAGTTTATGCATTTACATGTATAAGTTTTATTATTATATAACTTTTATATTTTAATTAACTTATATAATAGTCTTATGTATAATATTATATTATTTAAATCTTATTTAATTAATTAACATTTTAATTAATTTTATATTGATTCAATATAACATTTATATGTAACAATTAATGTATACTATAACTTTTATAATATAACACATATATCATATGTGTGTATATATATATATTTATTACGTAGTTAATTAACCTTTTAATTTATTTATTTAATTAAACGATTTTAATTAAATTATATTAATTTCATACTCCGTTTATATACGTACATGTATAATTATGTATTTTAAAAAATTTAAAACAGCATAACACATATCAAAATATATAATACATGTATGTATTTTTCATAAATTAAACCATTTAGTTAATTTATCTATTTTATTAATCTTATTCATATTTTAAAAAATTTGAAATTAATTTACGTTACTTTTAAAACATTTTGAAATTTTTAATTATATTATAACTTTTATAATATATGTATATCTTATTTTAAATTTAAATGCTAAATATAAAATCTTATATTTTTAATTTTCAAACAATTTTGTAAATTAGCCCAAGGCCCGATTTGAATCGGGCCTCTTCTATTAAGGGAAACCTTTTGGCCTCGCATATTTATTCGGGCCAAGCTTGTAGTTAAATAGGGTAGAGCACTTGATTAACCAACCTAATCCTTCAACATTGCCCTTCTTAGACACCCTACTAACTTGATTATGAGCTTACTAGGTTAATCGTAACATGACTAATTTAGGCCGCATAGGCTATTGGACATTGATACTATTGTTGGAACTGGACTAGCTAGCAATGAAAGTTATAGGTGAATTTCAATTTATTTTACCATATTAGACCTTTATAGGGCCTATGAAGTCTAGTTTATTTAGAACATTTCTAAATTTTATTTAAATAAAATCTTTTATTTTATTTAAACTTATAAACTGATATATTTTTATTTAATTTATATTACGACAAATATATATAAGTGTATCATATACATGTATATATGTGTGTGCATGCGTAAGATATCAATCCATGCAAGGTATAACATGCCCGTGTATAGATGTTGGAATTTTGCATCGCAAAGGACATGTTAGCTCATCCAATATGCAAATATATTATCCGAATGTATGTAAATATATAGTTTTTTTACATATATAAAATACATTTAATATATATATATAAATTAATTAGTTTTTTTATAAATATAAATGGTATAAATACATATATATATACTTATAAACATAATTATGAAATATTAACATATGAATGTATATATATTTATATAATTATATGAATATGTTTAAATAAATTATAAATATATGAAATAAAATGAATAATAAAATTATTATTTTTATTAGTTTTATAAAATAGAGAAGAATACATACATATGTAAATAAAATATTTTTTAATATATATATATATTCACTAATTACTTATTTAAATAAATATATATATATATATATATATATATATATATATATTAAAATATCGATTAATATTTATAAATACATGAAATTTTTTAAGTAAATATTTACCTGGTCTAGTGCATGACTCAAAAATATATATTTTAAGTATTATTCAATTAATATCATTACGGTTTTATTAAAAATATTAATATAAAATAGTTTTGAAACATAATTTTAAGATTTAAATTTTGGTTTTTTTTATTTTATGCCAAACATGTATTTTGAGATAATATAATTTTATAAATGTGAAACATAATTTTTATACATTATATATATTAATATATTTAAGTAAATATATTATTTAAATAATATTTATATAATAATAAATGAATATATATATATAATTATTTTTATTACTAACGAATATATTATATGTATAATACTTTATATACAAATTTATATAACATATTTACATAAAGTATATTGTAGTAATCACATTATAAATTACATTTATATGAATATATGTAAAAAAAATATTTGTATATTATTAAAATAAACAAAAAAAATGTTTTTTTTGTAAATTTCCCAGATGTGCCATTATAGGTATGAACATAACAATTATTTTATTTTATGAGTATAGACGTACATACAGCCAAACAATTTGCATATCAAAATCATCACCTAATTAACAATATAACATTTTTTTTTGAAAATTAATTAACAATATAATGTATATGTGTGTATATATATATTATATCCAAATACATATTATTATATCTTGATCAGAAATATACCTTACTTCCAGTGTCCTAAAGTACACCTTGAAATGATGATGTGTGCTCCTTGAAACAATTTCTGATCCAAAAAGGTGCTAGTCTTTGAATCTTTGACCACTAGCTATTAAATAGTAGTTGAATTGACTTAATTTGAACTTGAGAAATTGGAGAGATGATATCGGGGATTTCGACCAATAAATGTATGGGAATGGGGGCTCTAATAGTTCAAAATCAAATGTAGGAAGATATGCTTAAACAGAGGAAGGAAATGAGAAAGTTTAGGATCTCATCTTTTACTCAATCTCCTTTAGTCTTAACCATCTATTATCAGGCCCCTCTCACCCAGTTCTTTTCACCTATAACCCTATGTCACTGTAGAAATAATTAGCCCATATCATGGGCATTAAACCCATTTAAAGCCCGAATAAATATTTTGCATTTGAATCCAATTTAAATGCGTATCGATATCGTATATCGATTAATATATTTATAACTATTATAAATACATTTAATAATATTAACATCAAATCAAAATCTAAACTTCATAATTAATATTTCTAAATATTAATTAATTTACAACAATTTATAGATTAATTAATTCATTTGGTAAAAGGAGAAATCATCGTTTCGGCTGCGTGACTTGTCAGATGTAAATTCGATCAACGAACTATTCGAATATTAATGTTCACCCATCACTTAGCTGGTGCTATGACATTTTGGCCAAATTTATCACTTACTTGGTTTCAATAAAATCCAATTTTACTTTGTAAAGTGTTACCCGGTTGTGACTTTTATTTACTCGAATTCTCTTCGACAAAACTATATCACTTTGAACTTATGAAATTTGGTAATGGTAAAAATCATAATATCGTTCATATTAAACTCTATAATCCAAATAAAAAATCTTTGGTTCAATAATAACAATTATTATTAATTGAAATGCTTTGGCAAAAGACTTTGATTTTCAGTTGACTTGAGTTGACTGTGATACTAACCTCATACAACTAAGAAGATGGATCCTCTCTTGAATAGTGCTTCACTTTCAATACTTCCACTTGACCCAACTATAGTCACTCGGTGGACGTTGTGCCATGATTTGACTATAATCAAAGCAAAGCTTTCATCTTGAAGGTCGACAGTATTCTCAAGTCAAGATAACTGTGTAAATTAGTCATATCAATATTTTCTGTTTGAACTTAGTTATATTAACTAACAGAAAACTATCAGTATATAACCCGTTAGTGCCCTCAGCAGCCATGAGTAATACACTGCCCAACATTTGAAGAGCATTATGTACTCTAGTCTCAATAGATGCATCGATGTCTAGTCTTGACACATCTAGACTATGAATATTTAAAATGAGATATTATTTTTATTGTGATGAATTACTAAATGTTACAACACTTTGTAACTACTATCACAAAACATACCATTTATGGATTTTCAATTATATACTTTTAATTAGATTAATTAATTAATTAATTAATTAATTAATATAACACATTATATCAAGTATGTAATAGAATGAAAACACCTTTTATTTCGAACAAGATTAGTTATTGAGTTAGATATATATAGCAAACTACATAATTGCCGCTAGGGCATATCCTTAGCCCTATCAGACCGGTCATAATCGACGGATGCTTTGTTACATTAAGCGACCATTTCTTTCCCCTTTTACTTTATTTTGTACGAATTTCACTGATCTGATTCAACGTCATTTGTGCTTGATGTTAAGTAATTGCTAATGTTAATTTACATTAATTAATTACTTTTATTTCCTTAATTACATATATAATTGTTTCCCATCTGAAATCTACAAACGTTAATAACCTTTTCTTTTGAAATCCAGTTGTAAAACTTTATATATGAAAATTAATCAGAAAATCGCTATGAACATAATGGTGCAATTTTCATAGCCAAATTATGATGTTTTAAAAGTTCTATTTTCAGCTTGACTAATTATTTAATTACTTTCTATTAAGTTAATTGTTGTTCAATTTACGGGGTGTTACATACTTTCAGTTATTTGCAATATAAATAGACTATTGAGCACCCTCGATCCAAAAAATACTTAGAGCGATGTTCATATGCTTCCTAGATTGATTTGAATATTTTGTAACTTTATTGAGCACCTCATAAGTTACAAAATTATACTTAGGCAATCGTGAAATGATGAGTCAAGAGTATCTAGTTTGTTGAGCACCTTCATGGTCATAAAAATAATTCAAAGCACATATAGATAGGCATTCCATATAAGATATAATTATTAAAGTGTTAGTTACCATTTAAGGGGACTACAATTCGTTGAGCACCCTCAAGGAGTATAACATAATAAACGTATCCTAATACTAATTATTGAATTTTTATAAATTTCTACAATTCTATTTGGGTTTTCGATAGATGTAGAATCTAGTGGGAGCCTTATTAGATGAATATAATAAACTAATCCAATAAATATAATGACATGTGTGATGTCATCTATTTACTTTGAATTATTTACGTAGAGTAAATGGCAACAATGAGGCTATTTCCAATGAAAAACGCAGTAAACGAGGTAAACTACAAGGACTAGTTAATAAATGATAAGATTGCACTCACCTATGAAAATATCTTCCATGTAGTCGCTAATGAACCTAAGGATGAATCCGATAAAAATGCAATGATCGAAGATATATCATCATATGAGTCATGATCATAACAACGGAAACTTTCTCCATGTAACATATTGTCTATAATGAGTATTGAATTTCAAACATAACAAGAGGATATGGAAGTTCATTCCATATTTATGCACCTACAAAAGTTTTATGGTGAAAAATCTCATTTTGCAAGGTATGAGATCTCCTAGAAATTGTTTCGGTCGAAAATAAGCAAGGGGACTCTCTTCCAAAATCACACACTCGATATGGTTGGGTATATAGAGAGATCGGCTGAGTTAGGAATGACTATTGACAAAGAGTTATAGATGGACTTAATTATTGGGTCATTGACTCCACAATTTGTCACGTTCATGTTGAACATCATTAAGAACTCATTGAAGTGTAATGTAGTGGACCCCTTTGATATCTTAAGGAAGGCCGAAAATACATTCACCAAGGAACCATGTGCGGTGCTCATAGTCAGGGGAATATATTCTTTGAATAGTTTGAAGAAGAGAAAACATAGGCATAAGGGCAATAGACGTAAAGCTAAGGCCAATGATGAGAAGGGTAAATATCACCATTTCTCTAAAAAAGGACATTAGAAAAGGAACTGTCCATGTAATCTGAAGATGATAAAAAGGAAGGAATCTGGTTTTGCTTCTAAAGGTATTGCCCTTATAGAACAATGTTCATCTGTAAGTGATTCTTCTTGGTTTTGGATATTTGATTCAGAACTCATGTCTGCAGTTTGTTACTTAGGATAAAAAGGCTCACAAAAAGACGGATATTGAATTCTAAGTTACACATAGAATTGCTATAGTTTCCATATCAGTAGGAGATACCCTGTGAAGACAGCTAATGGATATGATTTGTTTTATACAAAGTGGAATAATCTCCATTTTTCGTTTGATGAAAAATGATTGTAGTTTTATTTATAATGACAATGTTATGAATATTGTGATAATAAAACTTTGTGATGTTGTACTCTTAAAGGTAGCATTTATATATTTAATTATAATTATGTATTTTTTATTGAAATTAATAATAAATCTGAAATAAATGCCAGTTACCTATGGAAACGTGGACTAGGCCATATAAGAAAGAACGATGGAACAAGTTAGGAAACCAAAAGCAACAAAGAGTTATCAGACTATTATGACTAGTACATACAAATATATGTGTTCCCATATCTGTAGCAACCAAAAGTGGATCCTTATACTCCATTACATGCATTGACGATTTATCTGTATATAGATATGTGTATCCTATGAAAGACAAATTAAAGGTCTATGATATGTTTATAGAATCCAAGAACGAAGTTGCAAAATCAAACATGTAAGAAAATTTAAATATTTCAATCTGATTGAAACAGTGAGTACACTGGATATGGGCTTCAAAGGTATCTAAAAGAAAGTGAGATTCTCTTTCCAGTCACTCCTCCCTATACTCCTTAGCAGAGTAGATTTTCAAAATGAAAAACCACACTTTTTTGAATATATTTTGATCGATAATGGGTGATATCGGTTGCCATTTCCTTTTGAGAATACGCACTTGAAATTATGGAATATATGTTGAATTTTGTATCATATAAACTTGTGCCTAAGACACCACAAAATTATGGATCGGTAAGGAACCACACCTTAATTATTTTAAGATATAATATTGTTCGACTTACATTAAGAATGTAAACCCTAGTAAACTTGAGGAAAAATCAGTTTCATGTAAGTTTATAGGTTATCCTAGAAATTCTCATGGATACATATTTATTTGCTTCAAGACATGTTTCCTTTTTGGAAGAGTAATTTTTATCTCAAGAAATTAGTAGCAGCATGATAGGCTTGGATGAGATCATTAAAAATCACATAGATACTAGATATTTAGATAGTAGTACGACACCCTTAGAAGACACATAATGTAACGTCCCATAATTTTTGAAAATAAAATAGTCAATTTAATAAGATTTTATGATTAAATATTGGAAGAAATAAAAGTTTGTAATTTATTAATGAAATAATGAATATAATGAAATGTAATAATGTTCAGTTAGGGTAATTATTAACAATTTAAATGAAATTCCTATTAATTGAAATGGCTTAAAGGTTATGCCTGGTCATAAAGTGAATATAGGAAACAAATGTAAATATTGAAGTAATTAATGAAATAATATATAGTAAATGGTAATTGAATAAAATCTGTGTTAAGTAGGTAATTGTAACATTTGGATGTAAATGATAACTTATTAATGCGACTAAAGGTTAACGGTAATAATTATGATATGCTATTTATTTATTCAGTCAATTAAATTTAATTGGAAATCAATTGAAATTAAATGTAAGTGTTACGTTAATGGGAGTTAAGGCAATAACCGTAAATTGTGAATGTAATAAAATGAATAGAAATGTTAATTATATTCATAATGTAATAATTGATTCAATAAAAGAATGAAACCAAGATAGATAATTAATTTGGATTTTTAAATTATAATCCGCGTGTAAGATTTGACAAAAACTCAATATAAATGGGGATATAGTAGTTAACACAAATAAAGATGGAATTTGGAGGATATTAATGTAATGAAAGGCAAACAAATATTTACTATGTTATTTAAGTAATAATTGATTAAATATAAAGTCCGAAATCAAATTAAAACAATTTATTGGAATTAAATTACAACTAATTGGATTTAATTATATTTGAAATTAAACACTATAATTGGTAAAATAATTAACTTTGAATTGATATCTGAATTTGTTTTTAATTATGGTAAATGTCCAAGTAATCCAAAATGATAGAAATTGTAAACAATTAAATTTGAATTGAAAATGTGATTTAATTAATTTAATATTAATTTATTTAATTAATGTGAAAATAGAAATTTTGGCAATTGACTCGAATTTCGATGAAACTAGTTTCATCGGATCCGTAACAGTGAATTATTGTAGGATTTCAAGTTTCGAACCAATCAGATTTGTCACACGGTCTTGAAACGCCTAGAAGTTAATTTAATTGAAATTAATTTGAAATAAGATGATTTTAACATAACTTATTCAAACGATGGAATTAAGACTTGAAACCTGTTCCATTGAGTTTAAAAATATTGAAAACATCTATTTTGATATATGGGATGACCCATTTCTGTTTCGGGAACGAAACAAGCATTTTGGTCGTTTATCGTTCAATTTCCAAGTAAAATCTAATCCTTTCTTTCTATTTTCAGCTCTACCTATAAATAGCTCGTTATAAACCCTATATTTCTTATTTCTGATTTTGGTACGTACAAATTCCTATTCCTTCCAATGGCTGCATACCCTAATTTCCAATTGCAAGTTCAATTTCTAATTCAATTCCAAAAATCAAACTCCTCAAAATATATCAAAATATAAATCGATTTGAAGCTCTCGACGAGGGCAACCCAAATCTGTGATTCATTTTTCAATTCGTCTCATCATTTGTCTAGAAATTCAGGATGAACCTCGACCGTTTATAGGCCACAATCTCGATCCAACGGCGGATCTTCAGCTATACGACGATCAGGAGATTGCAATGCATAGAGGAGGAGGAGGTGAGTCGATCCTTGTGGCTCTTTTGGTCGGTAGGTGTCGGAATTCGCCACCATCTGGCCTTCTACATGCTGCGGCGGTGGAGCGTTTGGCCGAGGCAGGAGGGTGCGCGAGCAACCAGGAGGCTCGGCCTAGGACGACAAGCACAACCATGTTGCTCGATCATGAGCCAGCGCGGTGTGGCGGCGTGTTTTGGTGGTCAACGGTGAAGTTGAGGTGGCCAGTTTGGGATCGTATCGGGTGAACTAGCGTATGGGAAGGCTTAACGTGTAACATTCCTGATTTTTAAGCTAAATTAATTTGGAAATTTATATAAAAATTTGGTTAAGTTATGAATTAATAGAGAATTAATATGAATATTTAGGAATGAATATGTGTATAAATTAGATTTAAATAAATAGAATTTGAAATTGGGATTCAAATTTAAACATCTCAGGAAATAAAATTGTATTTGGATTTTCCAAAATTTAATAAAATGTATCTTTATGTATATAAATGTATTTTAATTTAGAATTTGATTATAAATATCTTATAAATAGATATTGGATTTATTAAACTTTATGTTTCAAGGAACCAATATATATGGATATATAGTTATTTGATAGTAATGGATAATTTGATTTCAAATCATGTGTTATAAAATTGTATAATTATAAGTAATATAAATGTAAACAAGAATTTATGAAAACTTTAAATATATGTAATATATATACTTTTGGAAAATTAAATGAGATTTGATAAATATTTAAATTTATTTTTCTTTTATATATTTAAAAGTATATAGCTAGTATATATATAAATAATATATATAGCTTTGATGTGTATATATCTTTTTAAATACGAGCATAAGAATTAAAATACACACAAGATAAATTTATTCACAAATTGATGAAGGATTTAAACAAAATTTATAAATTTAAAATAAAGTAAGGTTTAAATTATAATTTGCAAATAAACTCAAGGAAAGGTCTTAAAATAAATTTGTTTGAATTTGAGAAATGTAGACAAGAGAAGATAAGTCATGAACAAGTGTTCATTTAATTTACAAGTAAATTAACAAGTGGCAAAATGGTTTTTGTAAAAACAATTAAAAACATAAAATAACATACCTAAGTAAAGAGACCTGTTTTCTTATTCCAGTAAAAAAAAAAATCTCTTCATGCTCAAAATTTAAAAATATGAAAGTAACTTTCTCAAAGTTCAATTCAATGCAAAGATCCACTTCCAAAAATCAAAGAAACATAATCAAAGCAAAGTGTAGATCATCTTCAAAACCAGATCAATCCAGTTTTCAAAATCTGGAAACAAAAAGAAAAAAAATAAAACACTTCCACGTTCCAGATTTAAGAACCGAATCAAATTCAAGGCAAAATTCAAGTTTTATCAAACCTGGAAATAAACCTGTAACCAAGTAAAATTCAAGCATGTGTTCAAGTTTCAAGGATAATGCAAAGATCAGAACAAAGATTAAGGCAATTCATTTCAAATCTGGAACAAGCAATAACTTCAGGCAAATAAATAAAAATCAAACAACATGCAACAACAAGATGGCAGAGAAAATTTCCAGATTTTTTTCAAGCTCTATTTTCTGCTTTCAAACCAAACTCAGGTGAGCAAACTTTCGACTCTCAATATATCTACATGTGTTGCTTCATTTCTGATGCCTGTGATGCCTGTGATAATTGAAATGTTTGGTTATGGATGAAAATGTCGTGAATAAATTAAAAATGCATGTGCGTGTCTGATAGGTGTGAATATATCACTCTGTTAGTAAACAAGCATGTGAAATTCATCTATATCTCAATATATAAGCAGATTTGTGTTATGATCCTTAAAAGAAAGATGATGGTATTAACTAAATCTTGATTTTAAAAAAGTTCATAAGAAAAATTAGCAAATAGTGAACTAGAAAATATAAAAATACAGCGAAAAAAAATCATATATCTGTCAAAATGTGATGATCATAAGTTTGTTTTTCGATTTCATAAATCAATCTGAGATTGAAAATAATGATTTTTGGAAGTCATTTCAAAAATTTTAAATTTGTATTTGGGGACAAAATGCAAGTTGATCGGAATCGCGTAAAGCATCGATTCACGGTGATCGAGGGGGTGATAATCTTTAGGGTTGAGGTTGAAGCAAGATTGTAGTTGGGCAATTTCGGGAAAAATATTGGATGAATTTACAAGTCATCGTGGTTGCCAAGCGATGATGATTTAGGGTTTAGTAGTTGTTTTGGTTATGGAAGTCAGCAGTCGAATTTCATCGTATCTGATGAATCGAGTTGCACTAGACCGAGTGGAATAGAGTCGTGGGTAAGTTGCGATGCTTGGGATGCGAAGGCGGGTTAGCTAGTGGTCGTAGGCATCGTGGCGAGGGCTGTTTATGATGGATGTTGGGTTCCAGGAGGGGTTGAACAAGCTAGATTTTGAATTTTAGTCGAGACTGATGAGCCGTTTGGTCGAAACGACTCGGGGAAACTCAGGTGATTTGTCGATGGCTGGAGCGATGATCAGGGGTGATTGCGGCGATCGTGCACGTGCACGTGGTGTACGGTGGTGTGGGTTATTGCAAAATTTTAGGGAAGACGATGCTGTGCTCGGGTACGAACTCAAGTTGATTCGCGAATGTCTCAAAGTAGCAGGAAAATGTGAGTGACTCGGTGATTTTGGTTTGTATGCTCGGGTCTTTTTAGTATTTAATTCGGGTTGATTTAGATAGTTTTCGGGTTTCAGATTTTTAAATAAACCTATTTCAGGATTTTAATTTTAAAATGTTTTGAAATCTTATACAATCTTATTTTTCAAAGGTTTATTTTAAAATAAGCTTAATATTGAAATTAATGAGTTAATCATGAAGTCTAAATGGTTTATTTAATTAACCCAATAATACAAGTAGATTTATGGATTGATAATGATTTTGTTTTAAAGATTAAAGGTTTAAAATTTAATTATTGTTAAGGGTAATTTGTTTTATTTAATAAGTCTTAAAGGATGAAATTGAGTGATTAAGTAAGTACAATTACTTTGTGTAATTGATTTAAAAGCTAATGGCTTGTGTAACTTAATTGAAGATAATTAATTTTTTTCAAAAGCTTAATTATTTGATGAAAGCAACTAAAGGTTAATTTTTAAGGTTGATTTGTTAATTAAATTAAAGGTTGATTAATTAACAATAAGTAATTAAGAATAAATTATTACTTGAGGATAATTACTAAATTAAATGTAATTAATTTATGATTTAAGTTAATTAATCATGTGATTAAATAGATAATTACCCAAAGTAATTAATTTGTAATGTAATTATATAATTGATTAGGATAATCACTTTCGATTAAGGATAATTAATTAAAGAATAATTAAAAAATTAAGGATTAATTATTTAATGATTAAAGGTTGATTAACTCATTAATTATGATTGATTAATTAATAATTAAGGGTTGATTAATTCATTATTGAAGATTAATTTATTAAGTAAAGGATCATTAATAAAAAAATTGTACATTAATTAACCAGGACTGGTGATAAATCTGATTTCAATTAATCAGATAATCAATTTAGTCTTACTTATGGATGTTTAAATTGTATGAATTGCTTTGAATTGTTTGATATCTTTACTGTGTGATGCTTTGTAATTTGAATTGTTATAGAATATACCACTTATCGATATTGATATGCTTGAATCTGTGATGATTGATGATGTTGCACTATTGTGTAAAACCCCTGGACCACACTATACACACACAATATGGATTGCACGAGGAAATTGGTTAAGTCACAGATTTTTGAAAAGATTTTAAAATTGAATTTTGAATCCAAAATAGTTTTGAAAATGTAATTGGATTAAATGTGTAAGCTCTTGAAAAAGAGTTTTAAAGAGGTAAAAAGTTATTTTGTATAACTTGATAAAGTTTTGGGAATTTAAATAATTTGGTTTGGATTTGAATTCAAAATTTGAAATTGAATCCTATGTTTGGAAATTATGATTTGAAAAGGTATACAAGTTATAAAGGTGTTTATATGGGTTTTAAACCATTTAAAAAGTATTGTTTTGGGAATTTGAATTTAAACCAAGCCTCATACTTGAAGGGCTATAACTTGTATAAAAGTAACCGGAATTTCCCGAAACGAAAATTATTTGTTTTCAAATAATAAAAGCTTTCATTTAAGGAAAGGATTTCCAATTTATGTTGAAGGGATTTCAAATTTGAAAGCTATCTTAAAATTTTGATAAATCTTGTTATTGAACTGAAATGGATCTTTTACTTAAAAATATTTGAATCGTAAATTGTTTGGGAAACTATGATTGAATCTTTGTGAAAGATTGTTAAGCTTTGTTTTGGAATTGAAGGGGATTCTAAATGGTGTATCTTTTATATAAAAGATTTGGAATGGAATTGTTTTGTGGAAATGGTTTTGAAAGCTATGAATTGAGTCTTTGATTTAAACATTGGATGAGTTAACCCAATTTGAAAGGAAAATTGTTTTGAAAAGGGCTATGAATGAATCTTTGTTAAAGATTGGTGAAGTTTGTTTTTCAAATTGAAAAGGGATTTGAAAAGCATATCTTTTGTATAAAAGATTTGAATTGGAAAGATATTAATGAATCTTTGTGAAAGATTGGTAAACTTTGTGAACTTTGTGAACTTTGTGAAGTGAATCTTTTGTTCAAAAAGATTTGTAAATAATAATTTGTTTAAACCATTTGAAGAAAAGTTTTGGGTAATAAGACGTGACTTAATTGAGATCCCATTATCCATATGGTTTTTAAATACTGCGCTCATTATTCGGTTTAGCCGGGAGAGGACCTTGTGTCATATAACCCGTTTCGAATAATGATACGACGTTATGGATAGCATTTGAAGACCGGTGGTGAAGACCGGATATTTCCGAAAGTGAAAGGGTAACTCGTCGAATGTCTCTGCACCGGCTGATCCATGGTATAGAGATTTGTTCACCCTTTGTGATGGGAAGTCCGAACATGATTAGGGATTATTCGGATGTGCAAGGGCTTCTTTGTGAAGTGCCTTTGGTTCTGTTCGAACCCGGAATAGACTTGTATGGATGTGTGTCTGACATTACACTTTGACATGTAAAGCTGGTTTCTATCAAATACATTTCTGTTTGGTGGCGGAGAATTTATTCTCTTAGCTTAACACCCTTCTCTGAGACGTACGAGCTCAGAGGTTATGTAGTTGATGGTTACTAGTGATACATTCCCAATTTGGTAATGTGGCATGCTAAGTGCTGCTATGTGTTGCTGATCATTTGTTGATCGAAGCATGGCTTTGTGAAAAAAATGTAGTTTTGTGGACGAGACCGCATCAGGACCTCACATCCCGGAAATGGTCGAAACAGGAAAGATGCAGCAAGATTTTTAAGGGTCGCGCCCCTAGGGTATGTCCATTTCCTTCTGGATAAAAGGTGATATCATGGTATGGAGCCCAGATATTTAACCTATGTGGTTGCTACAAACTTATTGCTTTGTGGTTGTTGGTTGAGAGGTACCTCAGATAAAGGTCAGTAACGACCGCGGATGGCATACTTGTGTGGTAGTTACCTATGTTATAGCTTGGTTAAAACGTGAGGTAGCGTCGGCCTTGTTAGCAGAGATCCAGTTAGGTTCTCGAGGGCGTCCTTCCAGAGGCGTTCCCATTTCGGTAAGGAAGTTCCTTAGCCTGACCATTTGTTGGAAAACCAATCTCCAATACGCGCCCTTTACGATTTCAATTGTATAACCTGCCATTCCTAAATGGTAGTTATAGTAGGCATACGATGAAATATGGTATGCTGGCTAAGATTGATATTATACTTTCGAAATGTTTTCTGCACTATGCATTAATAATAATATCAAATGGTTTTCGCGTATCAAGCATTTTTAACTGTCATAAGGAGAAATCTCCTCCAAGTGTGCGCTTGAATTGTGTGTATGGCAGGAGGCCTTATGGCAGTTTCATTTTTCAAAAAGCATTGCAGATTTCAATATTTTAAAATCTTTCGTTGTTTTTTTAAAGATAAAACTATTTTTGTTTGCTCATACCAGTCTCATGACTGACCCGGAGTATATTGTTCGCTTCCTAAACTCTGGGTGCCCACAATTTTCCACACAGGCAGTCTAGAGTTGGGTTTTTCAGAGAGTAGATATCGATTCAGTAGCTTTCAGCTTTCTCTTTGGAATTCTTTGGAGACTTTGGATATTGAAGTTTTTGGTTAGGACGACTGACCTTGCTTAGCTTGGTACAACTTGATGGTGGTTCGAGCTATCTATGGAGATTGCTGATATTGGTGTTTCTTCTGGAGTTTCAAGTTCTAGTTGTTTCCACTGCTAGTTCATTGGTGTTTCCGCTGTAGCATTTCAATATATCTCTGATTTTGATCATTGTTCTATATTTGGACATTGTATCATTGGAGTTGTATATGATATTCATTCTTTTCTTCCGCAGTGTTGTTAGACTTAATGTGTTATAAGCTCTGGCGAATCGGATTTGAACGGTCGAATCTGCGGCATTCGAGTACGATTTGAAGTATGGATGTTGATTTTTGAACATGAAAAATCCGGGTCGTCACATGAAAAGTCGAAGGTGAGACGTTTTATTTATTTACTTTAATTTTGAAATTTAAATGTTCTAATTTATATAACTTTTGCATACGAGGTCCGTTTCACGCACAGTTTTCTCCGTTAGAATTGTATCGAAATTCCGGACATTTTGGCGCTAGTTCGGATAAATTCTGAGATCATTTGTATTTGGACCCTAAATTGGATTTAAATTCGATTTAAATTCAAAAGTGAGTGTTTTAACCCACTCACAACTTCTAAATTTCTTATGTTTGTTAAATTAAATTTATAGTGTGATTAGAAATTTATTTATGGCTGCTTGGTAATTTAAATTTGTCATTCTAGTTAATTTGAATTTACTTTGAATTAAATTGCCATTTAATTTATTATTGAAATTAAATTACCATTTAGTTACCTGTTATTGATAATTAGTTAATTGTTGAATTGGATGATGATTATGATGGATGTTTGATTGTTATATTAGATGATGGATGTCTTGTTTGAATTATATACTGAGATCACTTTGCAAGTTCCCTGAATTATTATTAGGAAAATCACCATGGGTTGAAATGGTAATACCTGAACGATCTATAGATTAAGGAAAAATCGTTATGGGTTAAAATGATTTACTCGAGCGATTTTATGAATTTTATTTAATTCGGGATTGCGGTTTGAAAAGATATATAACCTTAAAATATTAAATTGTGGATTGAAATGATAAATATCCGTATCACTTGACCCAAGGGTAGAGAATTATATACAGACACCAGATTGGTTAAATTAAATGTTGTTTAAAAATACTAAATTTTTGAATTTAGTTAAATGATATTTTGATATAAATTTGATTTATATAAATTGAATTATTGTAACAACCCTCATATTTATCGATTTTATATTTAAATATTTTATTTAAATATTTTGTCGTTAATCGGATATTGGTCCGAAAAGCTACTTTTTGCAAACGGTCAAATTAGGACTCGAGACCACTTCCATTGAGTTCGAAATGTCGTTTACAATTTTTTAAGTATAAACATTAATAGGTTTGGAGTTAGTGGAATTTCACTTACTTTTCCCGCTTTGGACTTTGGGTTAGTTTAGCCATTATAACTCAAACCCACTTCTCTCCTTCTCCTCACTCTTCATAAATTTCCTAACAACCAAGCTTTAGCATTAATGGTGAGTGGAAGGGGAAATTAATATTCCAAGCTTAAATTCTCTTGCAAATCCCACATTCAATTCCAAATTCAAGAAGAAGATATTGGATTCAAGCTTGTGATTACTTCTCCATTGCTTTCAAGATTTTCTTCATAAATTTGGTGCAAAGGTGAGATTTTTATCTCACAATTCTAGCCTATAACTATATTGGACTGTTGGGAATGATTCCCTATCATTTTTGCATGCATATTAGCATTTGGTTTGGATTGGATTGGCAAAAAACTCCAATTTTTAGCATTTTGGTGAATTTTCTGCACTTAGGTCGTTCTGGCCATTTTTCTGTGCTCGGAGTTAGGTCGCTCGCGACCTAACCCTTAGCTCGCTCGCGTTTTATCGCGCTAGGTTGCACTGCCTTGAATTAAGGTCTTCGGAGTTAGGTCGTATGGACCTTAGGTCGTAGGTCGTATGGACCTTAGGTCGTAGGTCGTTCTAGCCATTTCTAATGTCTTCGGAGTTAGGTCGTATGGACCTTAGGTCGTAGGTCGTATGGACCTTAGGTCGTAGGTCGTTCTACCCATTTCTAACGTCTTCGGAGTTAGGTCGTATGGACCTTAGGTCGTAGGTCGTATGGACCTTAGGTCGTAGGTCGTATGGACCTTAGGTCGTAGGTCGTTCTGGCCATTTCTATCGTCTTCGGAGTTAGGTCGTATGGACCTTAGGTCGTAAGTCGTATGGACCTTAGGTCGTAGGTCGTATGGACCTTAGGTCGTAGGTCGCTCGGCCTATTTAACTCGACCTTTTTTATGCTAACCCCTTAGCTCGACCTAGCTTAGGTCGTTAGGTCGCGAACCCTGTTAGGTCGCATGACCCAATACACTTAGGTCGTTTGACCTTATATTCTTTTAGGCCTTTACCTCGTTAGGTCATAGGTCGCTCGACCTTATTACCTTGTTAGGTCGCGAGTCCCTTAAGTCGCTCGCCTCTTCTAACCCGCGAGTTCCTTAAGTCGTTCGTCTTCCTTAGGTCGCTCACCTGGTTGAGTCGCACATTACCTTAGCTCGGCCATGTTAGGTCGTGAGTTTCCCTTAGGTCGCGTACCCCCTTAAGTCACTCGACCACTAGGTCGCGAACACCTCTAGGTCGCTCGACCCCTTAAACTCGTAGGTCACTCGGCCTGTAATAACCCGCATATTTATCGAGTTTGTATTTAAATATTTTATTTAAATATTAACTCGTTAATCGGATTTTGGTCCGAAAAGCTACTTTTTGCAAACGGTCAAATTAGGACTCGAGACCACTTCCATTGAGTTCGAAATGTCGTTTACAACTTTTTAAGTATAAACATCGATAGGTTTGGAGTTAGTGAAATTTCACTAACTTTTCCCGCTTTGGACTTTGGGTTAGTTTAGCCTATTAAGCCCAAGTTCCAACCCTCTTCTCCTCACTCTTCATAAATTTCCTAACTAATCAAGCTTTGGCATTAATGGTGGAGGGAATGGGAAATTAAAACTCCAAGCACAAATTCAATTGCAAATCCAACATTCAACTCCAAATTCAAGTAGAAGATATTGGATTCAAGCTTTGGATTGCTTCTCCTTGCTTTCAAGCTTCATCTTCATAAACTTTAGTGCAAAGGTGAGATTTTTGTCTCACAAATCTAGTCTATAACTATATTGGACTGTTGGGAATGATTCCCTATCACTTTTGCATGCACATTTGCATTTGGTTTGGATTGGATTGGCGAAAAACTCCAATTTTTAGCATTTTGGTGAATTTTCTGCACTTAGGTCGTTCTGGCCATTTTTAGGTCGTTCGGAGTTAAGTCGTTCGTCCATGGGTCGTGAGTCGTTCACGAGTTAACTTTAGGTCGTTCTGGAAGAATTGGCACTTCGGAATTAGGTCGCTCACGAGTTAAGTCGTTAGGTCGCTCGCGAGTTAGTACCATAGGTCGCAGGGCTTTAGGTCATTCTGGAAGTATTGGCACTTCGGAGTTAGGTCGCTCGCGAGTTAAGCCTTAAGTCGTAGGTCGCTCACGAGTTTGGCCTTAAGCCGTAGGTCGCTCGCGAGTTAAGCTTTAAGTCTTAGGTCGTTTCCGACCTATAATCTCTAGGCAAACGTTAAGTCGCTCGCCCTGGTTTATCTCGTAGGTCGTCTCCGACCTAAGCTGCAGATAAGTCATTCGAGTTAGGTCGTTGGACCATTTACCTTAGGTCGCTCGTCCACTAAGTCGGCCTGGTTTATCTCGTAGGTCGTCTCCGACCTAAGCTCCAGATAAGTCGTTCGAGTTAGGTCGTTGGACCATTTACCTTAGGTCGCTCGACTCTGTTAAGTCGGCCATGTTGGGTCGTGAGTCATCGTTAGGTCGCGAACACCTCTAGGTCGCAACCACTAAGTCGCTTGACCCCTTAGACCCCTAGGTCGCAGCCGTTAGGTCGTATGACCCTTGAGTCGTTAGGTCGTTAGACCTCATTTTGTCTTCACTAGGTCGTACCGTTTTGGTCGGGGCGCTGCCCCGCACCCCGCCGGGGGCGCTGCCCCCTGGACCCCGTAAGCGGTGGCGTTGCCCCCGCACCCCCACCTTGGGGGGTTGCCACCCCCCCTGGACCCCCCCTCCGTAGGGGATCTTATCTGAAAAACATTGAGCTGATTTCCTTGGATTTTATTCGCATCTCCGTATGCGATCTTTGTGACTGATTGTTTCTACACTTGCTTATGTGTTTTGTCACTTTATAATACAAAGGTTTCAATACTAGTAGTAAATATAAAAACTCTTTTAACAAACAATTTCAACTCTATTTTTAATAACAAAGCTCTTTTCTTAAACCGTTTTCCAATCTATTAGTATATACAAGCCTTTACCTCACTCGGATGAGAAATCTAATTAAACGACTTAGTAAAACAAGTGGTATGAAACGCTTGCGTTCACTTCGTCGGTTAATTCTTGGACTTGTTCGATTGAACCTCTTGTGACAATTTTATTAGTGAATATTTACAGTTTGTTCGTAAATATTTAAGTTAAGCAAGTGGTTATGGGACATGAAGCTAAACTTCTATATTTACTAGCTTAGTGTAATTGACACTTCTCGTTGATCTTGATGATCGCTTTATGAATTAGACTAGCAATTGCGCGATGTCTCTTTCATTGCAAGGTTAGACTAGACACCACTTGTGTGATTCCATTCACACATACCTTTCTGATTTTTGGTTAGTCTTGACCTCAATCTGTGTGATTCCACTCACACATGTGGGGTAGCTCCCCATGGTCTTCGGACCGTCATGTGATAGGCCTCTTTCCCTTTTTATGATTTCTGGATTTCTCGTGTTGATTTCTGGAATTTATGTCATTGACTTGTTATGAGTACAAGTTTAGGGTATGATGCCCCCTTCGAATCTTTGAGAAGATTCTTGTGATATTGATTATCTCTTATTGATTGATCTTCTGTTGATCATTATTTACATACTTATAGTGGTATGTCGTTATGGATGTTTATGTTTATGCCATATCTTTTATGTTATATCATGTCATCTGATATTTATAGCTAGACTGATCCGTTTATTATTTTCTTAAATAATACTCGGATCAGACCGAGATGTTACAGGTGCTTCTGCTTGACTTCTTCCCAGGGATTCATCACTCTGACTTTTGGCTAACTGTTTAGATTAGCAGTTTTTGTTGTATACACTTGAGATATAGACTCATAGTTGTATTCTTTTGTATAGCACGTGTTGCTATTCTTTTGTATTATCGTGGATCTTATTGACCACTACTCTGATGTACACTTTCATGTGTTAGTTATATATTCATATCTTCTTCCGCCTTTGTGATATGGATCCTCTGTGACTGATTTGTGATATGATTATTTCTATGTTTGTTTCCGAAGATTATTTATAGCCACCGTGTGATAAGCAATTACATGGATGGTCGCTCCTCAACAGCCTTATTCTCCGTGCTAGTTGACAGCACTTCTCCGGAGTGTTCTTGGCTAGCGTGGGTATAGAGGTGGGGCGTCACAGCTCCTTAATTCCTTATGTCGTTGCCCCTTTAGATCGCTCGAACCTATCCTCCCTTAGGTCTTCACTAGGTCATACCATTTTGGCGGGGGGGTTGCCACCCCCCTGGACCCCCCTCCGTAGGGGATCTTATCTGAAAAACATTCAACAGAACTTGCTTTGTTGAGATGCTGAGTTGACCATTCTTTGAGACAAACTATCTTGGGCTTCTCGGTCGATTTTATGGATTTTTGAATATCTATTTCGATGGATTCTTTATCGGTCTCTTTGGATTTTATTCACGTCTTCGAATGTGAATTTTTATTATTGATTGTTTCTACAATCACTTTTATGATTTGTCACTTTAAAATATAAAGGTTTTCTATACTAGTAGTAAATATCAAAACTCTTTCATCAAAACAATTTTAACTCTATTTTACTACAAAGCTTTTTCCTTAAACCGTTTTCCAATCTATTAGTATATACAAACCTTTACCTCACTCATATGGGAAATCTAATTAAACGACTTAGTAAAACAAGTGACATGAAACGCTTGCGTTTACTTCGTTGGTTAATTATTGGACTTGTGTGACTGAATCTTTTGTGACAATTTTCTAGTGAAGATCTACAGTTTGTTCGTAAATATTTGAGTTAAGCAAGTGGTTATGGGACATGAAGCTAAACTTTTATATTTACTAACTTAGTGTAATTAACACTTCTTGATGATCATGACGATCATTTTTGTGTTTTAGACTAGCAACTGTGCGATGTCTCTTTGTCTGCGAGGGAGACTAGACCCCGCTCTTGTGATGTTTCGCCATCGCATTTGTGTGATGTTTCGCCATCACATATGTGGGGTAGCGCCCCACGGTCTTCGGGCCATTCGTGTGTCAAAATTAATGGCTTGCAACCATGAGATAGCATCTCGCTTTGTGTTACACGTGTAGGTGAGTTTTCATATTCCCATTTTGTGAGTTTTCATGCTCCTATATTGTGATTTCTGGATTTCTTGTGTAGTCTTCTGGAATTTGTGCTTCACCTATTTTCATGACTTTCATTGTTATGATTTTCCATCTTTTATGCTTAGGTGAATTTGGATCTTTTAGAAGATTCTTTTGATATTGTCTGATCTCTTGATGATCTTCATTTACATGCTTATCATAGTATGTCTTTATGGTTACTATATGTTCTTGCCATATCTATTGTTTATATCATGTTATCTGATATTTATAGCTAGACTGATCCGTTTATTATTTTCTTATAAATAATACTCGGGTCAGATCGAGATGTTACAGGTGCTTCTGCTTGACTTCTCCCCCGGGATTTACTACTTTGACTTTTGGCTGACCATTTAGATTAGCAGTTTTTGTCGTTTACACTTGAGATATAGACTCATAGTTGTATTCTTTTGTATAGCACGTGGTTGCTATTCTTTTGTATTATTGTGGATCTTTTTGACCACTACTCTGATGTACACTTTCATGTGTTAGTTATATATTCATATCTTCTTCCTCCTTTGTGATATGGATGTCTATGACTGATTTGTGTTATGCTTATTTCTATGTTTGTTTCCGAAGATTATTTATAGCCACCGTGTGATAAGAAATCACATGGATGGTCGCTCCTCAACAGCCTTATTCTCCGTGCTAGTTGACAGCACTACACCGTAGTGTTGTTGGCTAGCGTGGGTATAGAGGTGGGCGTCACAGCTTGGTATTAGAGCCAAACTTCGGAACAATGTAGAATAACTTAACAAGGATCATCGTCCTAAGTCCACCTTAGGAGTTATACCTTAGGATTAATTCGAGTCTTCGTACCGATTCGTCTTATTTTTATTATGATTCCTTGTTTCACTTATCAAGATTGCTTGATATATCTTTTAGTGAATAACCTTTTTCTTCTCCTTCTTTCTTAAGGAAGAAAAATGGTTGGACCTGGACGTCCCCGTGCCGGTCAATCTACTGCAACTCCCCAAGATGGAGTTTTTAAGACTACCTAGCAACTTCTTGACCTTGTCACGAATGCTCAAGCAGCTGGTTCTAATCCGGAACCTACTCACCCTAAATCTGGGTTTGCACGTTTGTGCAATGATTACACCAACTTGGGTGGGAAGCAATTTAAAGGCACTGAAACTATCATCGAGGTCCAAGCTTGGCTCAGAACGTGCGATAGAATATTCTCTCGCATGAACCTCACTGACCTCCATCGAGTCCAGGTGGCTTCCAGTATGCTCCAAGGAAGAGCATTGGACTGGTATGAGCTGTTAATCTCAGAAATTGATGAAGCGGATCTCTCCTGGGAGCACTTCCGGAAACGCTTCGAATCGAAATTCGTGCCTAAGGCTGAAAAAGTAACTTTGGCTCGGAGATTTATTGACCTTGTTCAAGGTCAGTCTTCTGTGACGGACTACGTTGCATCATTCGAATCCCTTTCCAAATATGGGGTCGAATATATAAATACTCCACTGAAGAAGAACCAGAGGTTCATTTATGGCTTAAATAAGAATCTTAAGAAGCCACTACTCCTGAAACTAGAAGTTACATTTGATCAACTCGTCGATATCGCTCTTCGTCTTGAAGAGGCCGATAGAGAGAGTGATGTTGAAGTGGTTGGCGCTAAACCAAACTTCAACAACAAAAAGAGGCCTAACAAGTTTAAAGGTTCTTATCCTAACAAAAAGGGTAAGCAAGCAACTTCGGCTGCTGTAACAGCCCGCAAATCCGTACCCCTTGAGTCAACACTATTCTACAACAACCAACTCAAGTTGCACAGAAATACGAACCATTTGGGTTTAAGAAGAAGAGGTAGAAGAGAAGAAAACAAAATCAACATCAGAATCTAACCATCGCAGCGGAATAAACTATAATAGGTAGTAAATAGTCTTTACTCAAAATCAAATATATCTGTTTACATATATTACAACATCAGAGTACATCAGTCACAGCTCACATTAATAACATACAATGGGTACACAACAACTCAAACAGCGGAATATATATATATATAACAAGTACGACTATACGTATCGTCATCCAGCTCGTCTCCTGAGCTCCACAGCATTCATGTCCTGTATTCTATAATACTCGGTCTGACCCGAGCATTACAGTTAAATAACACCCGAGTCGGTCTGGATTACCAGCGTGAGAAAATCACACCCAATTGATTATTAAAGTTTCAAAAATCCTTTGAAAACAAAAGCATCTCGTAAGACCACGCCACAAATAAACATGTCGGGTTTTTACCTTACGATAGCTAAAACAATTTTTATAGAAATCCTCTGATATTATAATAGGGTCTATATACAAATACTTATAAAATAGCCGAAATTGTTACATTCATTAAATTCCAGCTACTAGCCACAAAAGTGGGTAATACAAACAAAACTCGTACAAGGCTCGTAGGGAAAATGGATTTCCAACAATGACTAGGCACTGGGGTACCACCTGTCACAGTACGGGGCCTAGATCACCGTACCGAGGATTACTCCCTTCATCCCCTGCAACACAAGGCCAGAACCATTCCTTACTGAACAGTCCCGAACAAGATAAACCCCGTGGTTGGCGCGACCAACCACCCACTAAGCCGAAATAATAAAGGGACATCTAGACAGGGGAATTATCTTGTCCTGCTTGGGCATGACCCACCTAACCTTGCTGCATATCCCCTGATTTTCAGTCATTCCCGGTTGATGAGGCTTGAGGCTAAGTGTTACCTTTAGAACGTTTTCACTTAGAATGCCCATCGTCCACCTGACGATGTTTCGCAAGCATTCGTCCTTACAAGTCCGTCCCGGGTTCGAACGGAACCGAAGGCACTACCCTACTACATCCATTTTGGAAATATCCTCAAGATTAGTAGCGACTAGCCCTTGCACTCCACTGCTCCATCTTCGACTCCGAACATGTTTTTCGCACGAAACGTACAAACCGGATCGAAGTGGTTTTCGAGAAATAAATCTCGATCCCGGACTCTTCGAAACAATCAACGTAGTTGGCCAATATTGATAGTCAGTTATTTAACTATCAATTAATATTCACAATCAACCATCCAACAATAAATAATTTCCCAATTTATTTATTACCCTCAAAATATCTTCACAAGTTATATTTCCACTTTTCAAACCCTTTTGAAAACAGTTTTAAAACTATCTTCCTTTCTCAGAATCAATTTCCCAAATAGTTTCTATTTCCACTGAAATCGCCAAGCACAAAACTTAAGATTTTTAAAAACTACTTCAATAATTTACTAAAAATACATACTATATGATTTTTGAAAATAAAGTTACTTTATGAAATATAAAACTAGTTTTTCACTCTTAAAAATAAAATACTAAGTCACATTTAAATAGTTATTACAATAATAGATTTGAAACATATTTACTTATGAATTTTAAACATTCAGAAATAATAAAATTTCTAAAATATGCTTTTTAAAACCACATTGAACTTTTATCTTATATTTAAATTTTCTTTTTAAAAAAAAACGTACTTGGCTATCCAGGGAAATATACTTCCCTTCACATTCTTCTTGAAATTCTAATTTCTATCACTTGAATCAATTTCCAAATTGAATTCCAATTTTCTTCCTTTCTATTTCAAAATCTATTAATTTTAGATTTTATTTCCTTAATTATGAGTTAAATTACTTTTAACTGAAAATACCAATTCTTAGATTTCTCAAGTTACTTCTTTATTCTTTAAATACATTTAAACTTTAAATTTTAAAATAATTCTCTGTTCTTTTATTGATATAACTTAAGTTTACAATTCATCAATTTCATTTTATTCAAAATTCTTTCTCTTCATTCTCGAAGTCATTTATTTTTATTTTCATATTACTTCTATTTTTCTCAATTCACACTTAATTTATTCAAATTTCCTATAATTACTTTACTTACAAATTCATTTCTTTTATTTTCTTTCCAAAAATCCAATCCATATAATTTTGGTAATTCATTATACCACAAATATATCCGATCAACCATAACATTCAATATTTCAATATAACTCATTATAGAATGTCAATATTCACAGCAGAGAAAATTAAATAATTTAAATAAATGTTGAGGGATCCAGTTGGATCCCTCCAACCTGTTTTCCCTGCATCCACAGACGTTAGCACAATATAGTACACCAATTACAAAATATCATACTATATCACATCGGCCAATTCAACCATCCAAACAATTATTTAAATTTTATCATTTAAAATTTAAACTGAGTGAGATTAACTCACCTTTGATTTTATTTGTAATCCACTTCTTTATTGCCTTGGTTTTCCCTTTTTTTTTGACCTAGAATAAACAATTCATATGATTTATCGAACAATCAATTTCCTTTCAATAGATTTAATTAATTAACACCTATAATTTGAACCAGTCTATTGATCATTTTCCTATTAGATATATTTAAATTAGCCAGATTATTCTATCAAGTAATTTTCCTCATAATAAATAAAATTTTATGTTACAAAAATAATTAATTAAGCTAAACTCCTGAATGCACTACTTTAAAAACAATCAAGGAAATTTAAGATGTATATTTAATTTTGTTCTGTTAATTTCTGTACATATATATATACAAACTTAGAATCTGCATAGATGTATCCTACTGCGTATATTTTCTGCTGTTCATTTACATTCATTTTTTTTAACACGTATATCTCAAATCAAAGAAAGTGCCTCACTGATACGACACGCTCGAAACCAGCCAGGCTTCACTGTTCGCCGAACTCGAGCTCTACTTCGAGCTCCTCCCAGAAGTTGTAGCCTCCGAACACCGCGAGTACCACCATCCCTCAATCGGATCGCGGGCCGCCTCACACGCGCGCCTACATCGATGCCACCAACTTGCCTACGCCTTCCACTTTCCCAATCGCCCCCTATAACCACGAAGATCCCAAACCCTAACCCAAAGACAGTTCGACCTTTCCACTGCCGATCCCCAAGACAAGCGCCGCCATCCATTCATACTACGAACTTCGAGTTCGACGTCGAACATCATATCGCAACCCCTATTGCTCAAAGAAATCCATAGACTCGAACGTCCACCATCTCCCCTCGCGTTCAAACGAACTCGACAATTTAAATTTTCGATCTAAATTGAGAGGAGGGGAGGACGAAATTCGATTTGGGTGAAAACAAGGTCTAGAAATTTGAAAGCAGAAGTCTCGATTCCTTTTTTTTATAATGGATTTGATTTTAGGCTTCGGCCATGATAAATTTTTTTCTGATTTATTTTTGAACGAGAATGAAGCATCTCGATTTTCATTTTTGATAGAATGAGGAAGTGTGTTCGAGAAGGCAAAGGGAGCATGTTTGAAAAAAATATCTAGCTACAGTAAGATGAGGGTTGACTGGTCAACACATATCCTTTCTATTCAAATTAAAATTTAAACCGTCTCAAATAATTATTAAGCGTTTATACACCGTACTCATACAACAACTCCGATCAATACGAAATTTGGAATCCGATAATAATTCAATATTACGGATCTAATGGAACTGGTTTCGTCGAATTCCGAGACTGCGCCTCGGAAGGTTATTTTTAAATTCAATTTAAACGATTTAAATTTCAAGAGTGAACAATCAACTTTCAAATTCAATTCTAACATTTTTACTATCTTCACTATCATCACTATAAATTTTATAAGCCTTCAAATTTTTTTTTTTTTTAAACAGACTTAAAGTCTCAGATTTCATATCTTATCCCAATTCAAATTATTTAATTCAATAATTAAATTATAAAATAAATTTTGATATTCGTAAATCAAATTAAAATTACTCTATTGAATATTTAAAGTCAATTAAATATTCCAATTTAAATGCTCGAAAATTCCGGGTCGTCACAGCTGCAAAGACACCTTCCTCTAGTAGCGGGCAATGCTATAACTGTGGTTCTAAGGCCATTTTGCGAACAAGTGTTCGAAGCCCAAAAGTTGTCGCTATTGCAAGAGCTCGGAACATTATATACATATGTGCCTTACACTAAAAGACAGGAAAGAGTGAAAGTTAAACGTGGCTCAAGCCCCTGGCAACACATCTCGTGGCCAAGGTATTTCTCATTCCATTCTTGATGGTATTATTTTATTTCATGATCAACCTATTAGAGTTCTCTTTGATACGGGTGCATCCCATTCTTTTATATCAAAGGAACTTGTCGACACTTTCTCTCTAAATGTTGATGCTTTAATGACTTCCTTGAGAATTGCAAATCCTGTTGGTGGATCCCCAACTCTTAGTTTGCTTTGTAAAAGTGTGGAGATTATTTTATGTGATTTTCCATTCCTAGCCGATTTTCATGTTATGCGTTACCTAGGTTTTGGAATGATTTTGGGAATGGATTGGCTTAATCGTTATGAAGCTCATATCCTATGTCCTGAGCGGACTATTCATCTCCGACATCCACTATCTGTTAATCAGATTTCTGTTAATCTTAAAGATTCAGAATCTTGTTTGGTGGCATCTTTATATTCTTTAAATCCTCGTGACATCGATGATGATGAAGATGATATTATTTCTCGTATTCACGTTAGTCGTGAATTTTCCGACATATTCGACCCCGTTTTAGGTTTACTACCTAAACGAGCAATTGAGTTCAGAATTAATCTTGTTTCCGGAGCTCAACCTATTACTCGTCCTCCTTATCGCTTGTCCAATAAGGAAAATGAGGAGATGCGCAAACAGTTGTCCGAATTGGAGACGAAGCAATTTATTCGCTCTAGTTCCTCGCCTTGGGGAGCTTCGGCTATTTTCGTGAAGAAATCTGACGGTACGCTTAGGCTTTGCGTTGACTATCGCAAGCTTAACGATCTGACTATTAAAAATAAATATCCTTTACCTCGGATTGACGATCTGTTTGATCAGCTTAGCAGAGCTAGGGTCTTTTCACAGTTGGACATGGCTACCGGTTTTCATCAGCTTCGTATTGCTGAGGATAGTATTCCTTTGACGTCGTTTCATACTCGTTATGGATCTTATGAATGGCTTGTTATGCCATTTGGTTTAACGAATTCTCTTGTGACGACCGCCCATGACTCCCGCACCAAAACAAGGGAATAGTGTGCTGAAAAGCGTGCCAGGTAGCCATGGACGATAGTCAGGGTAAAATAAAACAGCAAACTCTATCGTACCACTCACAGCGCATGGATAAAATACAATAGGGAAATATGTAGTGAAGCTCCATAACAGAATGTCATCATATAAGCATCATAGTAGTTTTATACAAATATATGAATCGTCATACATCAAAGCCTCACTACATAACACTCAATCAGATACAACAGCGGAACATCCAGTACATATAGTAAGAAAACTAATATGCAAAGCCTCCTGCTCGTCTTCGTCATCATCAGCGTAGATCTCTAAGAACAGCACCTGTCACCTGCTACCTAGTCTGCCCATCCCAACATGGATGAACAGCCCAAGGTAATAAGAGGAGACATAAAACCTTGAGTCAGACAAAGTCTTAGTGAGCAGTAAATCAACTATCAAACATACCAAAAGAGCATAAGGGATAGAAGGAATAGGAACCAAACCATCCCACTCTACCTCTTTCTACAGTGATAGCCCCCAGACACGTACTAAGAAGAAGCAAGCATAACATAGCAGATAATTAAGGTAAAGCAATAATCACTCGAGCCAAGGACGATGTTTTTCAAATACAAACCCCCAAGGCCTAAACCAAGATCAGATAAGCACCCAGAAAACACCGCTCTTGAGACCGAATGATAATACAAACAAACATCCATGACTCTTGCTATCACTGTTATCCTTGCCTTGATTTCACCGTTAGTTGAATGACCACCTGTCAAGGGCTAATGGTAACCCCGGTTTTAGACATAACTCCGCACGTCATCATGACCCGTGCCTAAGCCGAACGCATCAGCCCAGAGTACTAGCACGTCATCGTGACCCGTGCTTGGAACGTCATCGTGACCCGTTCCAACGTACCCTTGCTTTGAGTATGCTAGAACCTTCAACAACGATGAGATCTTAGCCTCCTAGTCATCCTCCTTGACGACTCTTTCCATACTAGCTCAAGCGCCTCTCAAGCTAACCATTATCCATCCCAACTCGGACCGCATCACTGAGTTATAACTTCGCACGTCGTCATGACCCGTGCTTGGAACGTCATCATGATCCGTCCCATCTCAACATATGCCTTGCCCCATCACATCATAGCAAAGTCCCATCTCAATATCATGCTTTGCCTTCTCGCATTATGGCAAGGTTCCACATCATCGAATCCATCCATATGAGCTTCCACATCCGCTTCATATGCTACAGGCAGCTTTCACCATTCAAGAGCCTTTCCACTTAGCTTTTGAATCACCATCGACCTTACTTGTCCAAGTCAAGTAATAGATCAACTAATCAATCAAATCAAACATTAATCCAAGCAATCAATCATTCAACAAGATCTACATAGAAAATCAAGTAATCAAACATGATCTAAATAGGCATTTATAATTACAATGGCAATTTCGTAAATAAATGAGCATAGATCTAACATACATGAATCATGGGTCTTTAGCATAGATCTAACAAATATAAATCATGGGTTTTGTCTCTACAACTAGATGAATGAACTTGCAAAGGTAAACATCTTCATAAGTAATGGATCTACACTTGGATCTAAGGAAGAATGCATAAAATCACTATCTACAACACTCCAACAAACCACCAATCCAATACACTCCTTTGGGTCCGCGTGAGAGATAACTACCACTCACCAAATCACCCAAACACTTCAAAAACAATCAACTCCAGATCTGGACAGCGAAGATCAAGGCTTGATCCGGCAAAATCTCGCTTCAATCGATGAAATCTCACTCGAACGGATGAAGATCTTCAACTTTGGCCCTTGAATCTTTGATCTTGATCTTCGATCTTGGATGGATGTTAGAACTAGATTGGAATGGAGAAAAGAAGATGAAGAAATGTTGTAGTCGAGTTCCCAAAATGGCAGCACTTCGTCGCTTCAAAAACCGGTGCCAAAAAGTGAGCCAAAGCCCTCTATTTATAGGCTGAAATCTTAGGTCGTCCGCCCCTTAGGTCGTCCACGACCTAACTATCCCGACCTACGACCTAACTATCCAGACCTACGACCTAAAGCATACGCGACTCAACTCTCCAACGACCTAACCCTTACGCAAAATGCACGACCTAACACAAACAAGCCGTGTCCCTTTCTAGGTCGTCAGAACGACCTAACGACCCAACACATCCACGACCCACGACCTAACACAAACATCCTGCCTCAACATAGGTCGCCTACGACCTAAATACACACTGTGACCTATCTTAGGTCGCTTCCCGACCTAACTCCCTTAAGTCACCTACTATTAGGTCGCTAAACCCCTTAGGTCGCTCACTCTCTTAGGTCGCTAGCTTCTTAGGTCGGTCACTCTCTTAGGTCGCTCATCCGGCCTAACTTCCACACGACCTAAATCCTATACGACTTAACTCCTACACGACCTAACTCTTAAGTCGCTCAACATACTTAAGCCGTTACATCTATAGGTCGCTCCACTCAACCTAACTCTCATACGGCCTAAGCTTCACACGAGCTAACTCTTCTAACCTGCTAACTCTTAGGTCGTTAACTCGTAATACTACTAGGTCGCTAACCCCTAACTCAAGCAACCACTTTAAGTCGTCTACGACTTAAGAACACTCTACGACCTAACCAAGAGCCGATCTAAGGACCCTATGCAACCGAGTTAACTTCCTTACGAGCTATCTTTTACACGACTTAGGCTATGGATGACGTAAACAACACTAACGACCTAATAATTCTACGATTATATCGACACGTAAAATACGGGTCGTTACATTCTCTCCCCCTTAGGAATTTCGCCCCCGAAATTCCAAACAAACAACAGCAATCAAAACTATTCCGCATGCCTACCATCCATAGCAATCAACAAACCATGCATCCAATTCTAGCCTAGCATGCAGAATTCTAAGATTAGAACAAGCTACAAATTCATGAGATGTCACGACACCTTAGGGCCATACCTCGAAGAGTCCAGGATGAGCTGCCTTCATCCTCTCTTCCTCCTCCCACGTACAGTCGTTAACATCATCACTCCATTGTACCTTGAGCAACGAAATCGTCTTCCTCCTAAGCTGTTTCGTGTCGGTTCCAACAACACGAAGTGGCTTACGAGGTCTCGAAACAACTGGATCAACCTTCAAGTCTTCACAGCTATCAGCAGAAACCACCGTAGTTGGGTCGTGCACATACTTCCGTAGATACGATACATGAAAAACATTGTGCACACCCGCCATCTTTTCCGGTAACTCCAACCTATAAGCGAGCTTTCCAATTCGCTCAATAATCGGAAATGGTCCAACAAATCTCGGAGTCAATTTTCCTTTCTTCCCGAATCTAATGACATTCTTTAGTGGAGAAATCTTCACAAAAACCATATCGCCTACGTCGAATTCCAAATCCTTACGACGATTATCGGCATAACTTTTCTGACGATCTTGGGCTGCTTTCATTCGTTGCCGAATGATCTCTATACAATCCGAAGTCTGTCGAATCATCTCTGGCCCAAGTATCAGCTTTTCTCCAGTTTCTAACCAACATGTCGGAGAGTTACACGGTCTCCCAGATAATGCCTCATATGGTGCCATACCAATGCTCGACTGATAACTGTTATTATATGCAAACTCTACCAAATGAAGATGATCTTCCCATGATCCTTCGAAGTCCAGAACACAAGCTCTAAGAAGATCTTCCAAAACTCGATTGACTCTCTCGGTCTGACCATCTGTTTGCGGGTGATAAGTTGTACTCAAACACAACTCAGTTCCCAAAACTTCCTGGAAGCTCTTCCAAAATCCACTAGTGAACAATGGGTCTCGATCGCTCACTATACTCTTCGGAATACCATGGAATCGAACTATCCACTTAACATAAAGCTCAGCCAACTTCGATGCAGTCCTAGTCGATCGAACAGGAATGAATCTTGCACTCTTAGTCAGACGATCTACGATGACCCAAATCCCTTCCTTCCCTGTCCTGGTTCTAGGTAGACCATCGATAAAATCCATCGACACTTGCTCCCACTTCCATGTAGGAACTTCTAATGGCTGAAGTAATCCACTGGGCTTCTTCTGCTCAGCTTTCACCAACTGGCAGTTCATACACTTGGAAATAAAATTTCCAACATCTTTCTTCATGCCTTCCCAGTAGTAAGTTCTCTTCATATCCTGATACATCTTATTTCCACCTGGATGAATTGTCAACTTCGAGTGATGACTTTCCCTCAGAACTTCATCTCTCAATCCATCTATATCGGGAACAACTAGTCGTCCTTGCTTTCGAAGCCAACCCTCTCGATCGACCTCGAATCCTTTATCCTTCTCTGGTTCCAATCCAGACTCCAAATCTCGGATAATCCTGACAAGCTTATCGTCTCGCTTTTGGCTCTCGCCAATCCTTTCCACAAGAGTAGGTCTTATCGATAAGTTTGCCAACATTTCAGGTTCCAATTCACATCTGGACCTGAAATCAAATCCAGCCAAATACTCGAGACTCTTCCATTTCGAAAACATGGCTCCCAATCCTGCATGTCTTCGACTTAACGCTTCTGCCACTGCGTTACCTTTTCCCGGAGTATAGGCTATACCAAAATCATACGATGCTAGAAACTCTAGCCACCGTTGCTGTCGAAGATTCAAATCCTTTTGGGAGAAAAGATACTTCAATGACTTATGATCCGTAAACAACTCGAATCTAACTCCCAATAGATAATGTCTCCACATCTTCAAAGCAAACACAATTGCCGCTAACTCCAAATCATGAGTCGGATAATTCCTTTCATGCGGCTTCAGTTGTCGACTTGCATACGCAACAACTTTACCCTTCTGCATTAGCACTGCTCCCAGTCCAGTACCACATGCATCGGTGTAAACCACCATCTCATCATTCCCACTTGGAATAGTCAAAACAGGAGCACTTGTCAGTCGCTCTTTTAGGATTACGAAAGCTTGCTCACACTTGTCATCCCATCTGAACACTTGGTTCTTCTTCGTTAATTCTGTTAATGGTGCAGCTATCTTGGAAAAGTCTTGATAAACCGACGATAATATCCTGCTAATCCAAGAAAACTTCTCATATCAGATGCATTCTTAGGTCTAACCCAATCCTGGATTGCTGCCACCTTAGCGGGATCAACCGCTATTCCATTTCCAGAGATAACATGGCCTAAGAACCTCACTTCACTCTTCCAGAAGTGACACTTCGAAAACTTAGCCTTCAGCTGATGTTTCCGTAAGATTTCCAAAACAATTCTCAAGTGTGTCTTGTGTTCTTCCTCAGTTCTGGAATAAATCAGAATATCATCCACGAACACAAGCACGAACTTATTCAACTGATCTCTGAACACCCTATTCATAAGATCCACAAAATATGCTGGTGCATTGGTCAATCCAAACGGCATTACCAGCCACTCATAAAACCCGGATGGTGTCCTGAAAGCAGTTTTCGGCACACTATCCTTCGCCACTCTCAACTGGTGAAATCCCGTTGCCAAATCCATCTGAGAAAACACCTTAGCCTCGTGGAGCTGATCAAACAAGTCATCTATTCTCGGCAATGGATACTTGTTCTTCTTAGTCACCTTATTCAACTCACGATAATCCACACACAACCTCAACGATCCATCCGCTTTGGTTGCAAACACAACTGGTGCACCCCATTCGGACACACTACGCCGAATGAATCCCTTCCGTAAAAGGTCATCAACTTGCACCCTCAACTCTTGTTGCTCCCTAGGCGCCATCGGCCTAAGAGGCATCACAACAGGTCTGGCTCCCTCAACTAGATCGATACGAAACTCGATCTCCCTATGCGGTGGTAACCCTTTGACCTCGTCAAAGACGTCCTCAAATCCATTCACAATAGGCACCGACGACAGTCCATCCCGTGGAACAACCAGCGAATACATGAAGCTCATGAAGACGCCTTCCTCATGCTTACATCGTATCACAACCTTTCACCCTTCCACATTTCCGACTGTCACCTCCAGCCTCTCACAATCAATCCTTGCCGCATACTTCCTAAGCCAGTCCATACCCAAAATAATTCCGAACCCCGTAAAGTTCAGAACAAAGCAATCACAAACAAACGAGCAATCATGACTCGACACAACTAGGCCACGGCATATCACACACAAACATGACGAACCCCCAACTGGATTAGTCACAACCAATGGCCTATCAACAATATCCGGTTTCAAACCTAACCGGCCTACCAAATCATCACAAACAAAAGAATGCGACGCTCCAGTATCAAACAACACTCTAACTGGAACACCACAAATAGAAAGAGTACCTTGAACCACCACACTCTTCCCCTTCTCTTCAGCAATAGGAGCTTTTGAAGACAACGACACAGCTCCCAAAGCATAAGCTTGCACAACCTGCCTATCTTTCCTCGGTTCTGGACAGTCCTTCTTGATATGTCCCAACTTATCACAGTTGTGGCACTTCAACTGCACCTTTGGATTCTAGCAATCCCGGGAGAGATGACCCTTCTGTCGGCAGTTGTAGCAAGTCACTTCGCCTTTCAACTTCTTCTGGCCATCCTTTCCCTTCTGTTGCTGCTGCTTCCTCTTCTTATTTCCACCCTGCTGTGGCTTAGACCCTTCCTTGGTTACAGCAACAACAGAACCTTCCCTGGGAAACAAACTCTCATGCCTAAGAGCTTTTTCCACAAGCTTCTCAAACGGATCGTCCAAATGATCCACTAACTGCCTTCCAAGATAAGCGTCCAAACCGGTCACAAACTTCTCGTTCTTCTGGTAGGGAGAATCAATATACGATCTGGCATACTTGGACAAAGCTTCGAACTCAGAAATATACTCAAGAACTGGTCTCCCACCTTGCTTGAGCTCCACAAACCTCTTAAACAAAACAGATTTCTGAGCCGTAGAGATGAACTTGGCTTCAAATCTGACTTGGAATTGCTCCCAAGTGATCCCTTCCTCTGGAGTATCGATGGTGATGGAATTCCACCAATCAGCAGCTCTTCCCTGAAGCTGTCTTAATGCAAGCTTCCTCTTGGTTGCATCCTCAATTCCCAAATCACCAAAAATCCTTCGACAAGCATCAATCCATCTCTGCACTTCAATGGTCGATTCCGTCCCCAAGAAAGCTTTTCCTCCAAGAGAAGTATAGTCCTTGCAAAGCTTAGCAAAATCCACTGGTCTTGGAGCTTGAACTTGAACCCCAACATCTACAGATGGCCCTGGAGCTGGTATCCTTCTCATGATCGAAGTCATCATCGCTTCGAACATAGTTCCATAATCAACAGCTTCTTCAGCAGCACGTCCTTCCCTTGTAGCTGGTCTCCCTCTTCGACTCATCCGTAACATCTGTAATAAGAATGATTAGAACACCTTAAGAAACAACTGCATAAGGAGTTCAAATCCTTTTAAACTACTATATTATATATAGTAATCATCCATCAAAATACAATTACGTCTCTCATACGCAGTTACGTCAGCGAGCGTTGGCTAAAAATCGATTAACCAAAGCTCTGATACCAAATGTGACGACCGCCCATGACTCCCGCACCAAAACAAGGGAATAGTGCGCTGAAAAGCGTGCCAGGTAGCCATGGACGATAGTCAGGGTAAAATAAAACAGCAAACTCTATCGTACCACTCACAGCGCATGGATAAAATACAATAGGGAAATATGTAGTGAAGCTCCATAAAAGAATGTCATCATATAAGCATCATAGTAGTTTTATACAAATATATGAATCGTCATACATCAAAGCCTCACTACATAACACTCAATCAGATACAACAGCGGAACACCCAGTACATATAGTAAGAAAACTAATATGCAAAGCCTCCTGCTCGTCTTCGTCATCATCAGCGTAGATCTCTAAGAACAGCACCTGTCACCTGCTACCTAGTCTGCCCATCCCAACATGGATGAACAGCCCAAGGTAATAAGAGGAGACATAAAACCTTGAGTCAGACAAAGTCTTAGTGAGCAGTAAATCAACTATCAAACATACCAAAAGAGCATAAGGGATAGAAGGAATAGGAACCAAACCATCCCACTCTACCTCTTTCTACAGTGATAGTCCCCAGACACGTACTAAGAAGAAGCAAGCATAACATAGCAGATAATTAAGGTAAAGCAATAATCACTCGAGCCAAGGACGATGTTTTTCAAATACAAACCCCCAAGGCCTAAACCAAGATCAGATAAGCATCCAGAAAACACCGCTCTTGAGACCGAATGATAATACAACCAAACATCCATGACTCTTGCTATCACTGTTATCCTTGCCTTGATTTCACCGTTAGTTGAATGACCACCTGTCAAGGGCTAATGGTAACCCCGGTTTTAGACATAACTCCGCACGTCATCATGACCCGTGCCTAAGCCGAACGCATCAGCCCAGAGTACTAGCACGTCATCGTGACCCGTGCTTGGAACGTCATCGTGACCCGTTCCAACATACCCTTACTTTGAGTATGCTAGAACCTTCAACAACGATGAGATCTTAGCCTCCTAGTCATCCTCCTTGACGACTCTTTCCATACTAGCTCAAGCGCCTCTCAAGCTAACCATTATCCATCCCAACTCGGACCGCATCACTGAGTTATAACTTCGCACGTCGTCATGACCCGTGCTTGGAACGTCATCATGACCTGTCCCATCTCAACATATGCCTTGCCCCATCACATCATAGCAAAGTCCCATCTCAATATCATGCTTTGCCTTCTCGCATTATGGCAAGGTTCCACATCATCGAATCCATCCATATGAGCTTCCACATCCGCTTCATATGCTACAGGCAGCTTTCACCATTCAAGAGCCTTTCCACTTAGCTTTTGAATCACCATCGACCTTACTTGTCCAAGTCAAGTAATAGATCAACTAATCAATCAAATCAAACATTAATCCAAGCAATCAATCATTCAACAAGATCTACATAGAAAATCAAGTAATCAAACATGATCTAAATAGGCATTTATAATTACAATGGCAATTTCGTAAATAAATGAGAATAGATCTAACATACATGAATCATGGGTCTTTAGCATAGATCTAACAAATATAAATCATGGGTTTTGTCTCTACAACTAGATGAATGAACTTGCAAAGGTAAACATCTTCATAAGTAATGGATCTACACTTGGATCTAAGGAAGAATGCATAAAATCACTATCTACAACACTCCAACAAACCACCAATCCAATACACTCCTTTGGGTCCGCGTGAGAGATAACTACCACTCACCAAATCACCCAAACACTTCAAAAACAATCAACTCCAGATCTGGACAGCGAAGATCAAGGCTTGATCCGGCAAAATCTCGCTTCAATCGATGAAATCTCACTCGAACGGATGAAGATCTTCAACTTTGGCCCTTGAATCTTTGATCTTGATCTTCGATCTTGGATGGATGTTAGAACTAGATTGGAATGGAGAAAAGAAGATGAAGAAATGTTGTAGTCGAGTTCCCAAAATGGCAGCACTTCGTCGCTTCAAAAACCGGTGCCAAAAAGTGAGCCAAAGCCCTCTATTTATAGGCTGAAATCTTAGGTCGTCCGCCCCTTAGGTCGTCCACGACCTAACTATCCCGACCTACGACCTAACTATCCAGACCTACGACCTAAAGCATACGCGACTCAACTCTCCAACGACCTAACCCTTACGCAAAATGCACGACCTAACACAAACAAGCCGTGTCCCTTTCTAGGTCGTCAGAACGACCTAACGACCCAACACATCCACGACCCACGACCTAACACAAACATCCTGCCTCAACATAGGTCGCCTACGACCTAAATACACACTGTGACCTATCTTAGGTCGCTTCCCGACCTAACTCCCTTAAGTCACCTACTATTAGGTCGCTAAACCCCTTAGGTCGCTCACTCTCTTAGGTCGCTAGCTTCTTAGGTCGGTCACTCTCTTAGGTCGCTCATCCGGCCTAACTTCCACACGACCTAAATCCTATACGACTTAACTCCTACACGACCTAACTCTTAAGTCGCTCAACATACTTAAGCCGTTACATCTATAGGTCGCTCCACTCAACCTAACTCTCATACGGCCTAAGCTTCACACGAGCTAACTCTTCTAACCTGCTAACTCTTAGGTCGTTAACTCGTAATACTACTAGGTCGCTAACCCCTAACTCAAGCAACCACTTTAAGTCGTCTACGACTTAAGAACACTCTACGACCTAACCAAGAGCCGATCTAAGGACCCTATGCAACCGAGTTAACTTCCTTACGAGCTATCTTTTACACGACTTAGGCTATGGATGACGTAAACAACACTAACGACCTAATAATTCTACGATTATATCGACACGTAAAATACGGGTCGTTACATTCTCTCCCCCTTAGGAATTTCGCCCCCGAAATTCCAAACAAACAACAGCAATCAAAACTATTCCGCATGCCTACCATCCATAGCAATCAACAAACCATGCATCCAATTCTAGCCTAGCATGCAGAATTCTAAGATTAGAACAAGCTACAAATTCATGAGATGTCACGACACCTTAGGGCCATACCTCGAAGAGTCCAGGATGAGCTGCCTTCATCCTCTCTTCCTCCTCCCACGTACAGTCGTTAACATGATCACTCCATTGTACCTTGAGCAACGAAATCGTCTTCCTCCTAAGCTGTTTCGTGTCAGTTCCAACAACACGAAGTGGCTTACGAGGTCTCGAAACAACTGGATCAACCTTCAAGTCTTCACAGCTATCAGCAGAAACCACCGTAGTTGGGTCGTGCACATACTTCCGTAGATACGATACATGAAAAACATTGTGCACACCCGCCATCTTTTCCGGTAACTCCAACCTATAAGCGAGCTTTCCAATTCGCTCAATAATCGGAAATGGTCCAACAAATCTCGGAGTCAATTTTCCTTTCTTCCCGAATCTAATGACATTCTTCAGTGGAGAAATCTTCACAAAAACCATATCGCCTACGTCGAATTCCAAATCCTTACGACGATTATCGGCATAACTTTTCTGACGATTTTGGGCTGCTTTCATTCGTTGCCGAATGATCTCTATACAATCCGAAGTCTGTCGAATCATCTCTGGCCCAAGTATCAGCTTTTCTCCAGTTTCTAACCAACATGTCGGAGAGTTACACGGTCTCCCAGATAATGCCTCATATGGTGCCATACCAATGCTCGACTGATAACTGTTATTATATGCAAACTCTACCAAATGAAGATGATCTTCCCATGATCCTTCGAAGTCCAGAACACAAGCTCTAAGAAGATCTTCCAAAACTCGATTGACTCTCTCGGTCTGACCATCTGTTTGCGGGTGATAAGTTGTACTCAAACACAACTCAGTTCCCAAAACTTCCTGGAAGCTCTTCCAAAATCCACTAGTGAACAATGGGTCTCGATCGCTCACTATACTCTTCGGAATACCATGGAATCGAACTATCCACTTAACATAAAGCTCAGCCAACTTCGATGCAGTCCTAGTCGATCGAACAGGAATGAATCTTGCACTCTTAGTCAGACGATCTACGATGACCCAAATCCCTTCCTTCCCTGTCCTGGTTCTAGGTAGACCATCGATAAAATCCATCGACACTTGCTCCCACTTCCATGTAGGAACTTCTAATGGCTGAAGTAATCCACTGGGCTTCTTCTGCTCAGCTTTCACCAACTGGCAGTTCATACACTTGGAAATAAAATTTCCAACATCTTTCTTCATGCCTTCCCAGTAGTAAGTTCTCTTCATATCCTGATACATCTTATTTCCACCTGGATGAATTGTCAACTTCGAGTGATGACTTTCCCTCAGAACTTCATCTCTCAATCCATCTATATCGGGAACAACTAGTCGTCCTTGCTTTCGAAGCCAACCCTCTCGATCGACCTCGAATCCTTTATCCTTCTCTGGTTCCAATCCAGACTCCAAATCTCGGATAATCCTGACAAGCTTATCGTCTCGCTTTTGGCTCTCGCCAATCCTTTCCACAAGAGTAGGTCTTATCGATAAGTTTGCCAACATTTCAGGTTCCAATTCACATCTGGACCTGAAATCAAATCCAGCCAAATACTCGAGACTCTTCCATTTCGAAAACATGGCTCCCAATCCTGCATGTCTTCGACTTAACGCTTCTGCCACTGCGTTACCTTTTCCCGGAGTATAGGCTATACCAAAATCATACGATGCTAGAAATTCTAGCCACCGTTGCTGTCGAAGATTCAAATCCTTTTGGGAGAAAAGATACTTCAATGACTTATGATCCGTAAACAACTCGAATCTAACTCCCAATAGATAATGTCTCCACATCTTCAAAGCAAACACAATTGCCGCTAACTCCAAATCATGAGTCGGATAATTCCTTTCATGCGGCTTCAGTTGTCGACTTGCATACGCAACAACTTTACCCTTCTGCATTAGCACTGCTCCCAGTCCAGTACCACATGCATCGGTGTAAACCACCATCTCATCATTCCCACTTGGAATAGTCAAAACAGGAGCACTTGTCAGTCGCTCTTTTAGGATTACGAAAGCTTGCTCACACTTGTCATCCCATCTGAACACTTGGTTCTTCTTCGTTAATTCTGTTAATGGTGCAGCTATCTTGGAAAAGTCTTGATAAACCGACGATAATATCCTGCTAATCCAAGAAAACTTCTCATATCAGATGCATTCTTAGGTCTAACCCAATCCTGGATTGCTGCCACCTTAGCGGGATCAACCGCTATTCCATTTCCAGAGATAACATGGCCTAAGAACCTCACTTCACTCTTCCAGAAGTGACACTTCGAAAACTTAGCCTTCAGCTGATGTTTCCGTAAGATTTCCAAAACAATTCTCAAGTGTGTCTTGTGTTCTTCCTCAGTTCTGGAATAAATCAGAATATCATCCACGAACACAAGCACGAACTTATTCAACTGATCTCTGAACACCCTATTCATAAGATCCACAAAATATGCTGGTGCATTGGTCAATCCAAACGGCATTACCAGCCACTCATAAAACCCGGATGGTGTCCTGAAAGCAGTTTTCGGCACACTATCCTTCGCCACTCTCAACTGGTGAAATCCCGTTGCCAAATCCATCTGAGAAAACACCTTAGCCTCGTGGAGCTGATCAAACAAGTCATCTATTCTCGGCAATGGATACTTGTTCTTCTTAGTCACCTTATTCAACTCACGATAATCCACACACAACCTCAACGATCCATCCGCTTTGGTTGCAAACACAACTGGTGCACCCCATTCGGACACACTACGCCGAATGAATCCCTTCCGTAAAAGGTCATCAACTTGCACCCTCAACTCTTGTTGCTCCCTAGGCGCCATCCGCCTAAGAGGCATCACAACAGGTCTGGCTCCCTCAACTAGATCGATACGAAACTCGATCTCCCTATGCGGTGGTAACCCTTTGACCTCGTCAAAGACGTCCTCAAATCCATTCACAATAGGCACCGACGACAGTCCATCCCGTGGAACAACCAGCGAATACATGAAGCTCATGAAGACGCCTTCCTCATGCTTACATCGTATCACAACCTTTCACCCTTCCACATTTCCGACTGTCACCTCCAGCCTCTCACAATCAATCCTTGCCGCATACTTCCTAAGCCAGTCCATACCCAAAATAATTCTGAACCCCGTAAAGTTCAGAACAAAGCAATCACAAACAAACGAGCAATCATGACTCGACACAACTAGGCCACGGCATATCACACACAAACATGACGAACCCCCAACTGGATTAGTCACAACCAATGGCCTATCAACAATATCCGGTTTCAAACCTAACCGGCCTACCAAATCATCACAAACAAAAGAATGCGACGCTCCAGTATCAAACAACACTCTAACTGGAACACCACAAATAGAAAGAGTACCTTGAACCACCACACTCTTCCCCTTCTCTTCAGCAATAGGAGCTTTTGAAGACAACGACACAGCTCCCAAAGCATAAGCTTGCACAACCTGCCTATCTTTCCTCGGTTCTGGACAGTCCTTCTTGATATGTCCCAACTTATCACAGTTGTGGCACTTCAACTGCACCTTTGGATTCTAGCAATCCCGGGAGAGATGACCCTTCTGTCGGCAGTTGTAGCAAGTCACTTCGCCTTTCAACTTCTTCTGGCCATCCTTTCCCTTCTGTTGCTGCTGCTTCCTCTTCTTATTTCCACCCTGCTGTGGCTTAGACCCTTCCTTGGTTACAGCAACAACAGAACCTTCCCTGGGAAACAAACTCTCATGCCTAAGAGCTTTTTCCACAAGCTTCTCAAACGGATCGTCCAAATGATCCACTAACTGCCTTCCAAGATAAGCGTCCAAACCGGTCACAAACTTCTCGTTCTTCTGGTAGGGAGAATCAATATACGATCTGGCATACTTGGACAAAGCTTCGAACTCAGAAATATACTCAAGAACTGGTCTCCCACCTTGCTTGAGCTCCACAAACCTCTTAAACAAAACAGATTTCTGAGCCGTAGAGATGAACTTGGCTTCAAATTTGACTTGGAATTGCTCCCAAGTGATCCCTTCCTCTGGAGTATCGATGGTGATGGAATTCCACCAATCAGCAGCTCTTCCCTGAAGCTGTCTTAATGCAAGCTTCCTCTTGGTTGCATCCTCAATTCCCAAATCACCAAAAATCCTTCGACAAGCATCAATCCATCTCTGCACTTCAATGGTCGATTCCGTCCCCAAGAAAGCTTTTCCTCCAAGAGAAGTATAGTCCTTGCAAAGCTTAGCAAAATCCACTGGTCTTGGAGCTTGAACTTGAACCCCAACATCTACAGATGGCCCTGGAGCTGGTATCCTTCTCATGATCGAAGTCATCATCGCTTCGAACACAGTTCCATAATCAACAGCTTCTTCAGCAGCACGTCCTTCCCTTGCAGCTGGTCTCCCTCTTCGACTCATCCGTAACATCTGTAATAAGAATGATTAGAACACCTTAAGAAACAACTGCATAAGGAGTTCAAATCCTTTTAAACTACTATATTATATATAGTAATCATCCATCAAAATACAATTACGTCTCTCATACGCAGTTACGTCAGCGAGCGTTGGCTAAAAATCGATTAACCAAAGCTCTGATACCAAATGTGACGACCGCCCATGACTCCCGCACCAAAACAAGGGAATAGTGCGCTGAAAAGCGTGCCAGGTAGCCATGGACGATAGTCAGGGTAAAATAAAACAGCAAACTCTATCGTACCACTCACAGCGCATGGATAAAATACAATAGGGAAATATGTAGTGAAGCTCCATAAAAGAATGTCATCATATAAGCATCATAGTAGTTTTATACAAATATATGAATCGTCATACATCAAAGCCTCACTACATAACACTCAATCAGATACAACAGCGGAACACCCAGTACATATAGTAAGAAAACTAATATGCAAAGCCTCCTGCTCGTCTTCGTCATCATCAGCGTAGATCTCTAAGAACAGCACCTGTCACCTGCTACCTAGTCTGCCCATCCCAACATGGATGAACAGCCCAAGGTAATAAGAGGAGACATAAAACCTTGAGTCAGACAAAGTCTTAGTGAGCAGTAAATCAACTATCAAACATACCAAAAGAGCATAAGGGATAGAAGGAATAGGAACCAAACCATCCCACTCTACCTCTTTCTACAGTGATAGCCCCCAGACACGTACTAAGAAGAAGCAAGCATAACATAGCAGATAATTAAGGTAAAGCAATAATCACTCGAGCCAAGGACGATGTTTTTCAAATACAAACCCCCAAGGCCTAAACCAAGATCAGATAAGCACCCAGAAAACACCGCTCTTGAGACCGAATGATAATACAACCAAACATCCATGACTCTTGCTATCATTGTTATCCTTGCCTTGATTTCACCGTTAGTTGAATGACCACCTGTCAAGGGCTAATGGTAACCCCGGTTTTAGACATAACTCCGCACGTCATCATGACCCGTGCCTAAGCCGAACGCATCAGCCCAGAGTACTAGCACGTCATCGTGACCCGTGCTTGGAACGTCATCGTGACCCGTTCCAACATACCCTTGCTTTGAGTATGCTAGAACCTTCAACAACGATGAGATCTTAGCCTCCTAGTCATCCTCCTTGACGACTCTTTCCATACTAGCTCAAGCGCCTCTCAAGCTAACCATTATCCATCCCAACTCGGACCGCATCACTGAGTTATAACTTCGCACGTCGTCATGACCCGTGCTTGGAACGTCATCATGACCTGTCCCATCTCAACATATGCCTTGCCCCATCACATCATAGCAAAGTCCCATCTCAATATCATGCTTTGCCTTCTCGCATTATGGCAAGGTTCCACATCATCGAATCCATCCATATGAGCTTCCACATCCGCTTCATATGCTACAGGCAGCTTTCACCATTCAAGAGCCTTTCCACTTAGCTTTTGAATCACCATCGACCTTACTTGTCCAAGTCAAGTAATAGATCAACTAATCAATCAAATCAAACATTAATCCAAGCAATCAATCATTCAACAAGATCTACATAGAAAATCAAGTAATCAAACATGATCTAAATAGGCATTTATAATTACAATGGCAATTTCGTAAATAAATGAGCATAGATCTAACATACATGAATCATGGGTCTTTAGCATAGATCTAACAAATATAAATCATGGGTTTTGTCTCTACAACTAGATGAATGAATTTGCAAAGGTAAACATCTTCATAAGTAATGGATCTACACTTGGATCTAAGGAAGAATGCATAAAATCACTATCTACAACACTCCAACAAACCACCAATCCAATACACTCCTTTGGGTCCGCGTGAGAGATAACTACCACTCACCAAATCACCCAAACACTTCAAAAACAATCAACTCCAGATCTGGACAGCGAAGATCAAGGCTTGATCCGGCAAAATCTCGCTTTGAAATCTCACTCGAACGGATGAAGATCTTCAACTTTGGCCCTTGAATCTTTGATCTTGATCTTCGATCTTGGATGGATGTTAGAACTAGATTGGAATGGAGAAAAGAAGATGAAGAAATGTTGTAGTCGAGTTCCCAAAATGGCAGCACTTCGTCGCTTCAAAAACCGGTGCCAAAAAGTGAGCCAAAGCCCTCTATTTATAGGCTGAAATCTTAGGTCGTCCGCCCCTTAGGTCGTCCACGACCTAACTATCCCGACCTACGACCTAACTATCCAGACCTACGACCTAAAGCATACGCGACTCAACTCTCCAACGACCTAACCCTTACGCAAAATGCACGACCTAACACAAACAAGCCGTGTCCCTTTCTAGGTCGTCAGAACGACCTAACGACCCAACACATCCACGACCCACGACCTAACACAAACATCCTGCCTCAACATAGGTCGCCTACGACCTAAATACACACTGTGACCTATCTTAGGTCGCTTCCCGACCTAACTCCCTTAAGTCACCTACTATTAGGTCGCTAAACCCCTTAGGTCGCTCACTCTCTTAGGTCGCTAGCTTCTTAGGTCGGTCACTCTCTTAGGTCGCTCATCCGGCCTAACTTCCACACGACCTAAATCCTATACGACTTAACTCCTACACGACCTAACTCTTAAGTCGCTCAACATACTTAAGCCGTTACATCTATAGGTCGCTCCACTCAACCTAACTCTCATACGGCCTAAGCTTCACACGAGCTAACTCTTCTAACCTGCTAACTCTTAGGTCGTTAACTCGTAATACTACTAGGTCGCTAACCCCTAACTCAAGCAACCACTTTAAGTCGTCTACGACTTAAGAACACTCTACGACCTAACCAAGAGCCGATCTAAGGACCCTATGCAACCGAGTTAACTTCCTTACGAGCTATCTTTTACACGACTTAGGCTATGGATGACGTAAACAACACTAACGACCTAATAATTCTACGATTATATCGACACGTAAAATACGGGTCGTTACAGCTCTGGCTTACTTCGTTGACCTCATGAATCGAGTTTTCAAGGCTTTCCTCGATCGATTTGTTCTCATCTTGATTGATGATATCCTTGTGTATTCTAAATCCGAGGAGGAGCATGAAAAGCATCTTCGGATTGTATTGGAAACTCTTAGGAGTAATCAATTGAAGGCGAAATTTTCTAAATGCCACTTTTGGCAATCTCGTGTGAAGTTTCTCGGTCATATTATTTCCGAATCCGGAATTTCCGTGGATCCTTCAAAGATTGAAGCGATTCAAGATTTGAAGAGACCAGAGAGTGTGACAGAGATTCGTAGTTTTCTTGGATTGGCGGGTTATTACCGTCGTTTCATTAAAGACTTTTCTAAGATTTCCATGCCTCTTCCTGGCATGACTAAGAAGGGATTTAAATACATTTGGTCGGACAAATGTGAAACCTCTTTTCAGAAATTGAAAGAACTCCTTTTCGATGCTCCTATTCTTGTTATTCCCGATGGGAATCAAGATTTTGTTGTTTATACTGATGCTAGTCACGTTGGTTTGGGTGCCGTTTTTATGCAAAAAGAACGTGTTATTGCTTATGCTTCTAGGCAATTGAAGCCGGCCAAGACTAGATATGCCACACATGATTTAGAACTCGCGGCTATTGTTTTCGCCCTTCGAATTTGGCGTCATTATCTATTGGGAGATAAATTTATTCTTTACACGGATCATAAGTCTTTGAAATATTTATTTTCTCAAAAGGAACTTAATTTGCGTCAACAGCGTTGGCTCGAGTTCCTTGCACCTTATGATCTTGATATTCTTTATACCCCCGGTAAGGGTAATCGTGTCGCCGATGCTCTTAGCCGTAAACAACAAGCAGTTGTTTCTATGATGATATCTGAATGGAACGATCTCGAGATTTTATCTACTTGTGAGATTCGAGAGCGCGTATCCGATTTATGCTCATCACTTGTTTTATGTAGCCTTGAGGCTCATCCTTCTCTTTTAGACCGCATTCTTGAAGCTCAAGGGCTAGATCCTGAATTGGCTCTTCTTGGCCAAAATGTTAAGGATAAAATTGATATTGAAGGTTTTAAAGACTTTGATATTGATTCTCGTGGCGGCATTCGAAAAATTGGTAGACTTATCGTACCAAATACTGGTGATCTTCGTAAAGATATCTTAGGAGATTCCCATCGTTCTAAATTCACCATTCATCCCGGTAGTAGTAAAATGTACGTTGATATGAAGCGTCTTTATTGTTGGGAGGGAATGAAATCTGATATTGCTAACTTTGTTAAGTGTTGCATGACTTGCCAACTTGTCAAGGCCGAACATCAAAGGCCTGGTGGGTTATTGCAACCTTTAGAAATTCCAATTTGGAAGTGGGACCAAATTTCCATGGATTTTATAGATGGCCTTCCCCGTTCTCGTTCGGGTCATGATAGCTTATAGGTAATCGTTGATAGACTTACTAAATCCGCCCATTTTATTCCCGTTCAGTCTAACCGAACCGTTCCTCTTTTGGCCAAACTCTTTATCAAAGAAATTGTTAAATTGCATGGAGTTCCTACTTCTATTGTTAGTGATCGAGATCCATTGTTTACTAGTGGATTTTGGAAGAGTCTTCAAAAAGCTTTAGGAACGAAGCTTAATTTTAGCACTGCTTATCACCCCCAGTCCGATGGACAAACCGAGCGTGTGAATCAAACTCTTGAAGATCTTCTTCGTGCTTGTGTGCTCGATTTTGGGGGAAGTTGGGAAGATCATATTTCACTTGTTGAATTTTCCTATAATAATAGCTTCCAATCTAGTATTGGTATGGCACCTTTCGAGGGACTCTATGGAAGGCCATGCCGATCTCCTTCTTGTTGGCTTGAGGCCGGTGAGAAGCTGGTTTTAGGTCCAGACTTTATTCGTGATTCCACAGAGAAGATTGAACTTATTCGACATAGGATGAAAGAAGCCCAAAGTAGACAAAAATCCTATGCTGATAATCGAAGAAGGAAATTAGAATTTTCTGATGGAGATCTTGTTTTAATTCGTGTTTCACCTATGAAAGGTGTTGTACGTTTCAGTCGGTCAGGAAAGTTAGCGCCTCGGTATATTGGGCCATTTCCTATCACTGAACCTATTGGTTCCATGGCTTATCGCCTTTCATTACCGGCTCAGTTTTCTGCCATGCATGACGTGTTTCACGTTTCTCAATTACGGAAATGCCTTCGGGATTCCGATTCTATTCTTGAGCCTGGTATTGTGGAAGAAATTGAAGTTTCACCAAATTTAACTTATGAGCAGCAACCTATTCGAATTATTGCTTCGAAGGTCAAACGACTTCGAAATAAAGATGTTCCGCTTGTGATGGTTCAATGGTCCTCAAACCCTAAAGATTGCTCTTAGGAATCTAGAGAATTCATCGAGCGAACACATCCGGACTTACTTTCTAGTGCTCAATAAGGTGAACTTCTTATTTCAAATTTCTTTTGTGTTAATATGCTTTTATGGTTGTTACTTTTTATATCCATCTTATATATTGCGAGGACGCAATTTCTTTAAGGAGGGGAGTCTGTAACAACCAGCATATTTATCGATTTTATATTTAAATATTTTATTTAAATATTTTGTCGTTAATCGGATATTGGTCCGAAAAGCTACTTTTTGCAAACAGTCAAATTAGCACTCGAGACCACTTCCATTGAGTTCGAAATGCCATTTACAATTTTTTAAGTATAAACATTGATAGGTTTGGAGTTAGTGGAATTTCACTTACTTTTCCCGCTTTGGACTTTGGGTTAGTTTAGCCATTATAACTCAAACCCACTTCTCTCCTTCTCCTCACTCTTCATAAATTTCCTAACAACTAAGCTTTAGCATTAATGGTGAGTGGATTCAAGCTTGTGATTACTTCTCCATTGCTTTCAAGCTTTTCTTCATAAATTTGGTGCAAAGGTGAGATTTTTATCTCATAATTCTAGCCTATAACTATATTGGACTGTTGGGAATGATTCCCTATCATTTTTGCATTCATATTAGCATTTGGTTTGGATTGGATTGGCGAAAAACTCCAATTTTTAGCGTTTTGGTGAATTTTCTGCACTTAGGTCGTTCTAGCCATTTTTCTGTGCTCAGAGTTAGGTCGCTCACGACCTAACCCTTAGGTCGCTCGCGTGTTATCACGCTAGGTCGCACTGCCTTGAATTAACGTCTTTGGAGTTAGGTCGTATGGACCTTAGGTCGTAGGTCGTATGGACCTTAGGTCGTAGGTCGTTCTGGCCATTTCTAACGTTTTCGGAGTTAGGTCGTATGGACCTTAGTTCGTAGGTCGTATGGACCTTATGTCGTAGGTCGTTCTGCCCATTTCTAACGTCTTCGGTGTTAGGTCATATGGACCTTAGGTCGTAGGTCGTATGGACCTTAGGTCGTAGGTCGTTCTGGCCATTTCTAACGTCTTCGGAGTTAGGTCGTATGGACCTTAGGTCGTAAGTCGTATGGACCTTAGGTCGTAGGTCGTATGGACCTTAGGTCGTAGGTCGCTCGGCCTATTTAACTCGACCTGTTTTATGCTAACCCCTTAGCTCGACCTAGCTTAGGTCGTTAGGTCGCGAACCCTGTTAGGTCGCATGACCCAATACACTTAGGTCGTTTGACCTTATATTCTTTTAGGCCTTTACCTCGTTAGGTCGTAGGTCGCTCGACCTTATTACCTTGTTAGGTCACGAGTCCCTTAAGTCGCTCTCCTTTTCTAACCCGCGAATTCCTTAAGTCGTTCGTCTTCCTTAGGTCGCTCACCTGGTTGAGTCACACCTTACCTTAGCTCGGCCATGTTAGGTCGCGAGTTTCCCTTAGGTCGCGTACCCCCTTAAGTCGCTTGACCACTAGGTCGCGAACACCTCTAGGTCGCTCGACCCCTTAAACTCGTAGGTCGCTCGGCCGCTTAATTCGTTAGGTCGTTGCCCCTTTAGATCGCTCGACGCTATCCTCCCTTAGGTCTTCACTAGGTCGTACCGTTTTGGCAGGGGCGTTGCCCCCGCACCCCCACCTAGGGGGGTTGCCACCCCCCTGGACCCCCCTCCATAGGGGATCTTATCTGAAAAACATTCAACAGAACTTGCTTTGTTGAGATGCTGAGTTGACCATTCTTCGAGACAAACTATCTTGGGCTTCTCGGTCGATTTTATGGATTTTTGAATATCTATTTCGATGGATTCTTTATCGGTCTCTTTGGATTTTATTCACGTCTTCGAATGTGAATTTTTATTATTGATTGTTTCTACAATCACTTCTATGATTTGTCACTTTAAAATATAAAGGTTTTCTATACTAGTAGTAAATATCAAAACTCTTTCATCCAAACAATTTTAACTCTATTTTACTACAAAGCTTTTTCCTTAAACCGTTTTCCAATCTATTAGTATATACAAACCTTTACCTCACTCGTATGAGAAATCTAATTAAACGACTTAGTAAAACAAGTGGCATGAAACGCTTGCGTTTACTTCGTTGGTTAATTATTGGACTTGTGCGATTGAATCTTTTGTGACAATTTTCTAGTGAAGATCTACAGTTTGTTCGTAATATTTGAGTTAAGCAAGTGGTTATGGGACATGAAGCTAAACTTTTATATTTACTAACTTAGTGTAATTGACACTTCTTGATGATCATGACGATCATTTTTGTGTTTTAGACTAGCAATTGTGCGATGTCTCTTTGTCTGCGAGGGAGACTAGACCCCGCTCTTGTGATGTTTCGCCATCGCATTTGTGTGACGTTTCACCATCACATATGTGGGGTAGCTCCCCACGGTCTTCGGGCCATTCGTGTGTCAAAATTAATGGCTTGCAACCATGAGATAGCGTCTCGCTTTGTGTTACACGTGTAGGTGAGTTTTCATACTCCCATTTTGTGAGTTTTCATGCTCCTATATTGTGATTTCTGGATTTCTTGTGTAGTCTTCTAGAATTTGTGCTTCACCTATTTTCATGACTTTCATTGTTATGATTTTCCAGCTTTTATGCTTAGGTGAATTTGGATCTTTTAGAAGATACTTTTGATATTGTTTGATCTCTTGATGATCTTCATTTACATACTTATCATAGTATGTCTTTATGGTTACTATATGTTCGTGCCATATCTATTGTTTATATCATGTTATCTGATATTTATAGCTAGACTGATCCGTTTATTATTTTCTTATAAATAGTACTCGGGTCAGACCGAGATGTTACAGGTGCTTTTGCTTGACTTCTCCCCCGGGATTTACTACTTTGACTTTTGGCTGACCATTTAGATTAGCAGTTTTTGTCGTTTACACTTGAGATATAGACTCATAGATGTATTCTTTTGTATAGCACGTGTTGCTATTCTTTTGTATTATTGTGGATCTTTTTGACCACTACTCTGATGTACACTTTCATGTGTTAGTTATATATTCATATCTTCTTCCGCCTTTGTGATATGGATGTCTGTGACTGATTTGTGTTATGCTTATTTCTATGTTTGTTTCCGAAGATTATTTATAGCCACCGTGAGATAAGAAATCACATGGATGGTCGCTCCTCAACAGCCTTATTCTCCGTGCTAGTTGACAGCACTACACCGTAGTGTTCTTGGCTAGCGTAGGTATAGAGGTGGGGTGTCACAATTATTGTCGAAAATCGGGTTTTATGTTGAAATTTGAATTAGTTTAAAGGAATTGCTTTAAGGAACTTAATTGGAATTTTAAGTTGATTTTTGAAGTACAATTGATACTTATATGAATTGAGTTATTGAAATTGTTTGAATATAACTTTGGATATGTATTGAAATTGAAGTAGCTAAATTTGATATTTCAAACATGAATTGAAATCGATGTAAATTTAAATATTTTATTGAGAAGTTAAATGGAGATTTGGAATTAGGTTTTGTTGATCTGGAAATTGGAAATGGTTTTTGTAACGACCCAGAATTTTTAGTAATTAAAATTTGAATATTTAATTAATTTTAAATATTAATAAGTGAATTTATAAGTCAAATAAATTTTTATTTGAATTATTGGATAATTAAATCGATAATTTAATACGTTAAATTATGGAAATAATTGAAAATTGGGTTAAATATGATTGAAAATAATTTGGAAAATTTTATTTTATCATATTGCAGTTAGAACGATATTTTAGAACTTTTAAAATCGAATTAAAAGTTAAATTATGAAAATTGAATATTTTAATATTAAAATCGACTAGTGAAAATAGTCAATTTTTGGACAGTCTCAGAAGTGAACGGAACCAGTTCCATTGGATCCGTAATAGTTAGTTATTACCGGATTTCAATTTTCGTGTCAATCGGAGTTATCGTTTGAGCGTGGCAGCTCGAAACGCATCGAATTGTTTTTAATTTAAATTTGGCGAGTGAAAATAGACATTTTTCAAAAAGTCTCGGATTTCGACGAAACTAGTTTCATCGGATCCGTAATGTGATATTACTGTAAGGTTTCAAATTTCGTGTCAATTGGATTTACCGTTTGTCCTGTACAAATTAAAACGACTAGAAAATCGTTTAAATCGGTTTAATTTAAATTGAACGTTTGTAGCCATAACTCGCACAGATGTCCGAATTAGCTTTCGAAACCTGTTCCATTGTGTCCGGAACGCGGGGTAAACCCTAGAAACGCTCGTTACGGCGTGTAAATCGGAGTTCGGAATTTCCGGATGAATAGTGTCGTTCGAAACTCTATAAATAGACCCCCACTCTCTTCATAAATTAAAAAAAAATAAACAAAACCCTAACCCTAAATAAACTGCAGCCGCCACCCTTGCTATGAATGGCCAGGATTTAATCCCTTTCTTCCCTCAATCATTCACAATCCGTTGACATTCACGCGAAGTGTTCAACACGGAAGTCGAAGAGCATGAGGAGAGCTAGAGATCTATACGGTTGAGATCTGAAACGACGTCGGATGGTGGGAGCTAGGGGAGGCCGACGCCTACAGTTCACGCACGCATTTCAAGGGAAATCTGGAGGCCGAGTTGCAGGGTATTGGGGCCGAGCATGGTGGTGGGGTTGGGCTACACAACGGCGCATCTTGATCGAGTTTTAATCGAGTGTTGGAGTTGCAAATTCGAACCCTAATATGAGCTAATGGGTTTGATTTTGTTTCGTGCGTTACTGGAGATGGAACGTGATGATGGAAGAGGTTGGGGACGGCCTGGATATTCTTGGCTTGTGATGGATGGCTTAGATTGAAAGTTAAGTTAAAATATAAAGGTTATGTTGAAATTAGTTATGTAAAATTCGTGTAAACTTCAAAAATTGATATCTTTTTCATACGAGGTCGAAAAATTGCGAAACCAGTTGCGTTGGAATCGTATGGACAAGAACTACGCGATGGAGTTGGATTGGAGTCGTTTGGAGTTAGTGAAAATTTCGTGTAAAATTAAACGTCCGTTTAATTTTATTCGAAATAAATCGCTAAAACGGAAATAAAATCAAGGTGAGAACTTCTCACTCAATCGAACCAGTTTCGATTTTATTTTAAATAGTTAGATTTAAAATATTTGAATGCATGTTTGAATGTTGATTGATATCTATTGATTGTTAAAATAGACATTATACGCCGTTAGTAAGCGGATGTTATTTATTAAAAACATATACCGCGAATATTTCATAAATAGTGAAATTGGTATTATATATAATATCAATATATATATATATATATATATATATTGGCATATGTATATATTGGAGTTATTGATTTCCCGCATTTTTTGTTTAGCGGATGAGACCCTATTGCGCCGTTATTAAGCGGATAATATTTTAAATCCCATATACCGCGATAATTTCGTACTGGAGCGAAATTGGTATTGTGCTAATGTTTGTGGATGCAGGAAAACAGGTTGGAGGGATCCAACTGGATTCCTCAACAGTTTTTATTTGATTTCAGATATTTTGATATTTGATGGATTATCATATTGATATATGATATCGTTGTTGTCGTGATTGACTATTTGGTATGTAGCATCATTGGACCAAGTTTTGGAATTTTAAAATGATTTTTAAAGTGATTTTTGAAAGTATATGTTTATAAAATAATTTCGGAATTGATCCATTTTAAATAAATAAACGTTATAATTTTTATGTTATAAAAATTATGATATTTTTGAGAAATATAGTTAAAAACTGATTTTTGAGAATATGATGCTAATGATTTATAAAATAGTTTAATCGGGATTTTAGAATTTATTGTGAAAAGTTTAAATATAGGATTTACAAAATTTAATTATTTTATGAATCAAAATGGTGAAATAATAATAGAGACTAAAGACGTTTTAAAGAATAATATAAATTGATTTATATTAAGAGATTTATAAATGGATATTATAAATTGAAATATTGACATTATAAAACGAGTTTTTATAAGTGTTTGAATGAAGTGAAAATGAATTTCATAATTGAATGGAATTTATAGAATTTTAAACAGTGAAGTTATAAATGGAATTTTATAAACAGTAGGTTTATAAAATTTATAAAGTCATTAAAAGAATGGTGTTGGATAAATAATTGAATCTTATAAGTTATAAGATTTATAATTTTGAAGTTCAAAGGAACGATTTTTGTGAACGAATAAATTATAAGTATTTAACTTATAATATGAACCTTTAGTTTATAATTGAGTTATAAATCGAATAGGTTAAATAAGAAAATTTATAAAAGGAAGTTGTTATAAAATAATTAGAAATGGGATTTATAAACGTTGTTTTATAAATTCGCAAATGACTTATTTTGATAAGTAAAATTGTTGAAACCTATAAATGAAGTTATATTCACGTTTTTGACAGTGAATAACCCTTTGAAATAAAATGAATAGAAGTGATGAAATTGTTAATGTAGTATATTCACGTTTTTGAATAGTGAATAATATGTTAAAGAAAATATTTTAAATGTGATACTTTAAATTGAATTAAAACGATCTAACGATGTCTTAATGTGTTGAGATTCGAAACCATAGATTTCAACATCTATTGTTGAAATAGACGTTTTCGAGAAATAAAAGGAAATAGTGGACTATGACACTGTTGTTATAGTAAATGATTTCCGAAAGGAAATGTTTTGTATAGTATTGGGATTTATATATCTATTTTAATTTCGAATCCCTATACTAGTGATTTTGGGTTGTCGTAACGATGTTTTACGCAACATTTGTTTTGACCCAAATAAATATGTTTAAGAGAATGATTTCCTTAAAGAATGAAATATATACTTAATCTCGATTTAAGTATATTGAATATTTTCTAAGTGTTGAAAATAAATAAAATTTGTGAATTACTTATGAATAAATAAGTATGGAAATGTTTTCCAATATAAAGTGAATATTTTGAGAATTTATCTTTTGAAGATAAATTGAAATGGATAATTGAAATCGTATATGCATGGATATTGTGAAATGTAAATTCACTAAGGAATTTATAAAAGAAAGTGGAATTTGACTAAAAATAAATATTGATTTATTTTTGAAGTATTGAAATTATATATCTAGTGAAGATATTTTGAAAAATAAATAATTTGGAAAATTATTTGGAGACTGGTGATGTTGTGCATATCCATTGATAGTTCAATAACCGACTATCAATATTTCCCTTTGAATGGGTATTTGATGTGATTTGTTTGAATGAGAATGCTACACTTATTTTTGAATAAGCGCTCATTATTCGGGTTAACCGGAAAAGGACCATGGGGTCGTATAACCCATTCCGAATATGTGATACGTCGTTATGATAGCATTGAAGATCGGTGTTGAAGACCCGGTATTTGCGAAAGCGATAGGATGACCTATCGATTGTCTCTGCACTGAGTTGCAACGGTATAGAGACTCCCTAAGTGATGGGAAATCCGATCAGGATTGTGAATATCCGGATTGCAAGGACTTCTTTGTAAGTGCCTTCGGTTTTGTTCGAGCCCGGAACAGACTTGTATGGATTGTATGTCTGACGTTACATATTGAGATATGAAGCAGATTTCTTTCAAATATATTTCTGTTGGTGGCGGAGAATTTATTCTTTTAGCTTAACACCCTTCTCTGAGACGTACGAGCTCAGAGGTTATGTAGTTGAAGGTTATCAGCGATATATTCCCAATTTGGTAATGTGACATGCTGAGTGTTGCTGTAAATGATCATTGTGTTGATTATTTGTGATAGGATCGTTTATTTGATCGTCTATCCTGGTGATCATTTCTATGATCATTTGTTGACCCAAAGCATGGCTTTTGTATAAAGTATGTTTTTGTGGACGTGACTTCGTCGAGCCTCACACCCCGTGAATGGTCAAAACAGGAAAGATGCGGCAAGGTTATGAGGGGTAGCGCCCTTTAGGATGTGTGCATTTCCTTCTGGAAAAGGGTGGTATCATGGTATGGAGCCCAGATACTTACTCATGTTGAAAACACTTTGTTATGATTGTGTGAATTGATTGCGAGCGCTCGGTGAAAAGGTCCCAAAGGACCGGGGGATGGCATATTCGGTCAGTTGTTACTCAGTTAGGGGTAACCTGGCCTTGTGTTGGTAGAGATCCGGTTTGGTTCTCGGGGATGTCCATCCAGAGGCATTCTCATGTGGCAATGGGAAGTTCCTTGGCCTGATCATTCGTTGGAAATCCAATTCCCAATACGAACCTTGTACGGTATTAGTTGTAGAACCTGCCATTTACTTATGGTGGTCACCACTGTTTAGATGGTAGCTATAGTAGGCATACGATAATGGTCGTATGTTGGCTAAGATTTATATTCTACTTTCGAAATGAATTTTTTCTACACTATACACTAGTAATAATATCAAATGTTATTTTAAATGCGTATCAAGCATCTTTGACTATCATAAGGAGAAATCTCCTCCGATTCTGCGTTTGCATTGTGTGTGTGTGCGGGAGGCCTTATGGTAGTCTCATTTTTAAAAGCATTGCGAATTGAATTTAAAAATATTCCTCTATTTTGATTTTAAAGATAAATAAACTGTTTTGAGTTCTCACACCAGTCACATGACTGACTCGGAGTTTATTGTTTTCCTTCCTAAACTCTGGGTGCCCACCAATTTCCACACGGGCAGTCAAGAGTTAAGGTTTATCAGGATATTCTGGATATTCTGGAGTTGCTGGAGGCAAGCTGGATGGCATGGCATATTACTTATATAGTATTTCTTCTTCCGCTGCACTGTTTGTTGTTGTTGTTGTTGTACACTCTGATGATATGATGTAATGAAATGTGATGTAATGTAATAACTGATAGTTATTTGTTTAAAGATTATTCATTTATTATTATATGTTGTTCCGCTGCGAATTGTGAGATTCTGATGTTGTTCAGTTGTTTTCTGTTCCGTTCTATTCTCCATTTTTCTATATTTTCAAATTTTCTATTCTCTGTTTTTCTGTTTTTTTTTTCTTTTTTTTCTATCTTCTTCTCTCTTTTTCTTTCCTTTTCTTTTCCTAAATTTTTCTTAAACCCCTAAGGGTTCGTATTTTTGTTCATCTTGAATTAATCAATGGAGATTAGTGTCTATTCAAGGAGTACGGATTTACGGGTCTTTACAGTTTTGGTGTGTTGGAATAAAATAAATAGTTTTAATTGATATTTATTTTAAATTCATATTTTAGTACAAAATGAGAAAAAAATATTATTTTTAAAATTCTAATTATTAAGGTTTTTAAATTTATCAAACTATTCTAACCTATATCAATTACATAAATTATTTTAACCTAATTTAAACCAACTTAATTTACTTTAAACTAATTAAACCATTTAATTTATTTTAAATCTAATTAATCTATTTTAAACAATTTAATATATTTAAAATATATTTAATCTATTTTAAATCTATTTAACTATCTTTAATGAAATATTTTTTAATCTATATTAATCTATTTTAGAGTATTTTAACTATTTATAACTATTTAAACTAATTATAACTATTTAAATTATTTTCTAAATTTTCAGACTAAGTAAAGTGGAAGGGCATATATTCAAAATCCTTGATCTACAAACGAATACGGTTAAACAGTGTTATAACCTAAATTGGGATTTATATAACATATTTTGAGTAAATGAAGTTTTGAAATTAGGGTTTTAAACTATTTTGAAAATATAATTTTTGAAAGTAAAAATGATTTCAGAAATGATATGATTTTGAAAGTGAATATAATTTCGAAAGTGATATGGTTTGAATTGAATATGATATTTTGATATCAATCATGAATTAATTTTGGAAATTTAAAAGAACCACCCAGTGTGTAATAAGCGATTGGTTGTTAAAGAAACTGGGATCAGATATTTTCATACACTCTGCCAATACCGAAAACCACTTTAATAACTGTGTACGTGGTGGTGAGTCCAGAAATGAAGTAGGATGGTTTGCTGAATGGTTTCTGCATGAGGTATTTACGTGACCCTCACTTCTGTGAGTCAGCTTGATGCGGCTAAAATCAGAAGCCATGCCAGGCCAAGTGAGGTCATTCCTCCAATCGGGCACACTTCTTCGATACCATATTCTGACTTTGTGATTTGATTTGGTGGCCACCCTTGATTTTGATTTAGGAGTGTGTTCCGAGATGGGCGGTAGTAGCTGTTATGCGTTACCATCAGTCCGGATCCACAAATGATATATCTACCGTGGCATTTCCTCATGTGCCATGGCGCATGCCCTATCGTGCCTTCTATGAGTTTATTTTGTACCATACCTATGGAGTGCCCTCTGATAGCCCTCCAGTTTACGGAGGAATTATGGTACTGTATAGACTATGGGAATATATAAAAATGTGTTAAGGGGGATACGGGTAATGCCTTAATGCAATTTTAATACTTTACATTACTATAGACACTATTGTAATAGCGTATTGTACTACATAGAAGATAGTTTAACGGATCCTTTGGAGATGTAAATCCCGAACATGTCTTCAGTTACTGCACTCACGTTAGAAACTGGATAAAAGATGTCGAACCCCATAAACATCTCTGACGCCGTCACACACATATTTACCGTTGATTTAATTTACATAAGAACTTTTAGTTCTGACTCGAGTGTTTTGTCTTTTCAATTCGCTCGGGTCAGCCAGAGCATTTCAGGGTTGAAGACCTTATTTCTGGAGGACGAAGACGAAGATTTGTACTATTACTATTTATTATATCTATTTTGCAACATCACGTTGTTCCGCTGCATTTATTTATTTATTCTCGTTATCTATAACTCTGATTTTGTATTGTATTAATATAAACAAATTTATTTTAAACAGCTTCATGAACTGTTATTTGATTATCATATTTTTTCATTCCGCTACGAGATTCTATATTTGTTTTATTCATTTTCCCTTATCTTATTTACCATAATAACAATCTTCCTCTTTGTATTGTTTGAGTAGACGCATGTGTCTGCTTAAAGCATCCAAAAAGACAGGTCGTTTCAATTGGTAGAAGAGCGAGGTTTAGTGATAACCTTAGTTTTGTGGGGTCTGACTTATATAAAATAGGGTAGGAATACCCTAAAATGAGCCGCTGAGTGTGTATATATATGAGAGAGCATATTTGTTAGTGCTATAAATGTTTATATTGTGTTGATTTGTTCCATTTTGTATTTATAAATTCTGGTTGGTGCATAGGATGCTATGATATCGGTAGGGATTTCTAAATACTTAATAGGACAAACCGACACAATATTTGTTTTGAAATATAGGTAAATGAAATAATTTTTCCTATTATATATTTTTGTATATAAAATAATAATTTTATAAAAGATATAATTGGATGTAATATGTTGTTTGTTAGGTAGAGAAATTTTATAAATATTGGTTGAGAAATAAGATTTACAAATAAAAAAAATTGGAATTTTAGAACTTAGGTCCCATGATTTTGAAATTTCTTTCGAAAGATTTTGGAATATGATATTAGTATTATTTGAAAGTATTTTCTGATAAATATTTCAATATAATTTGAAGGAAATGTTTTAAAGGAATTTTAGAAAGAAATAAGTTTTGTACTTCCCTCTCTGTCATTGGAAAATAATTTCGGTGATGAGTGCATGCATCATCGACGTTCATTTTCGAATTTCAAAGTGGGTGGCCACTGTACTAATTTTACCACACATTTTGTTTGATAAAAAAATCTTAATTTCCAAATATATAAAATTATACACATATATTTATGTGTGTATATATATATATATATGTAAGTTGTGAGTATACAGTGAAATATATTATTTTAAATGAATGAAACGGAACTTGACTTTTAGTTCTTAAATTTCTTAAAATTAGAGATTTCAATTATTGTAATGAAATGAAAATTTAACCATTTAATAATCGAAACTTGTGAAATGAAAAGCTAAGTTAAGAATGATATATATCAGAAATTTGAAACTTGTAAGCCAAAGGATGAAAATCCTGAAGATATGATTACCGAACCTTTTGTAAATCAAGATAAATGAGATAAACTTATGTAATATTCAATTTCATTCTTAGAAACATATATAACTTACCAAAATATTAGTAGTTGTAATGTTGAATAGGAATAGAAAATGGAATATTATACAAGTAAAATTAAGTAATGAAAGTGTTCAATGGAATTACTTTTGTAAATAATTTTTTTTATATTATAATGGGTATAAACATAAGTTATAATTGAAATAATACTAAATAAAACGTAAAATAAAAGTGAGTACTGTAAGTAAAATATTATAAACTTAAGTTAATGTTTGAAGCTATTGATAATTAAAGTAAATAATAAAATGAATACTATATTAAATTAAATGGTTATAACTTCAGAAAAGTTGAAATGATTTAGGAAATGGATTTAATATTTCAATGACATTAAATAAGAAAATGAAGGTAAATTTAAATAGTAAGAAACTTAAGTATGAACTTATGCACTAGTGAATGTTAATATCTAATTAAAATCAAGTATAAATCAATATGAACTAAACAGTAATAAAAAAATGTATGAAATACTTGAATAATGAATTCACTGATTATTATAAACAATTGAATAGAAATAACTTATGTAAGAAATGAATATAAAGAAATGAAAAGAAATTTTCATTATATGAATAAATGAAGAAAAATGAATTTTGTAAGTAATGAATGTAAATAAATGAAAATAAGTACTGAATGAATGAATGTGAATTTGTTTACAAAGAAAACTATATAGTACTGTAAGAATTGATTTACATATGTTTAAATAATTATAAATGAGTCACATATGTAAGAAAAATGTAAATAACATGTAAGTAAATGAATGTAAATTAAATAAATAATCATTGTATGAAAAAAATGAACAACAAATCTTGTGAAAAGAAATTAATAAGAATAAACTTAAATAATGTTGGAATTTGATGTTTGTTTTGGTTTATGGGTTGTTGGGTAAAGATACTTCTAATTGTTTAGGAAGTATGAATAATTTATTGAGTTTTATCTAAGACTATTGGGTAGATGGTATACTTGGTAGTTTATTTGTCATTCTATACGATTAAAGTGTCTAAACCCAAAACAAACCATTTGTTTTGCTTGATGTGGATGAATGGTTGATCTCTTTTATTTCATGTGATGATTGGATGCTTGTTTGCAAGTGACCATTGTTAAGTTGCATTGATTTGTATTGGTATTGGTTGAAACAACTTAAAATAATTCTCTTTTATATAATTATTAACATCTTTGAATTATATGAGTGAAATACAGGTTGTGAAAGCAATAGCAACTAATTTTGGTTTCTTGAAATAAGCGTTATTTGCCTGACAAATAGATACGTTTTCGGATTACAGTGTTCTAGCGATTTTTTTTCCTTGTTGTTGGGGTATATTATTTTGGAAAATATGATATATATTGTTATTATTATTTCTCCCAGATCACTCCGTACAAAGGAGACTCTGGCGAAAATTTTCGAAAATTTTGCACTTAAAAATTTTGTGAAATATTTTCCAAACTTGTCTTAACTTGAATATAAATGGATTTAATTGTTTAAAAATTAACATATTTTATTTAAATTATTCAATTGTGTAAACTAATTGTTTATAAATCTAATATTTTGAATAAAGTATGTTGATTTTTTTAATTCCTCTTTTCCCTTCTTTATCCTTTTCGGGGACGAAAAGTTTTGAGTGGGGGAGATTGTAACGACCCGTAATTTTTGAAAATAAAATAGTCAATTTAATAAGATTTTATGATTAAATATTGGAAGAAATAAAAATTTGTAATTTATTAATGAAATAATGAATAGAATGAAATTTAATAAGATTAAGTTAGGATAATTATTAACAATTTAAATGAAATTCCTATCAATTGAAATGACTTAAAGGTTATGATTGGATATAAAGTGAATATAGGAAACAAATGTAAATATTGAAGTAATTAATGATATAATATATAGTAAATGTAATTGAAAAAAATCATTGTTAAGTAGGTAATTGTAACATTTGGATGTAAAAAATAACTTACTAATGCGACTAAAGGTTAATGGTAACAATTATTATATGTTACTTATTTATTCAGTCTATTAAATTTAATTGGAAATCAACTAAAATTAAATATAAATAAATGTTACAATAATGGGAGTAAAGGCAATAACAAAAATTATGAATGTAATAAAATGAGTAGAAATGTTAATTATATTCATAATGTAATAATTGATACGATAAAAGAATGAAACCAAGATAAACGATTATTTGGGATTTTTAAATTACAATTAGTGTGTAAGATTTGACAAAATTTCAATATAAATGGGAATATAGTAGTTAATACAAATAAAGATGGAAATTGGAGGATATTAATGTAAGGAAAGGCAAACAAATACTAACTATGTTATTTGAGTCATAATTAATTGAATATAATGTCTGAAATCAAATTAATACAATTTATTGGAATTAAATTATAACTAATTGGATTTAATTACAATTGAAATTAAACACTATACATGGTAAAATAATTAACTTTGAATTGATATCCAAATTTGTTTTGAATTATGGTAAATGTCCAATAATCCAAATTGATAGAAATTGAAAACAATTAAATTTGAATTGAAAAAGTGATTTAATTAATTTAATATTAATTTATTTAATTAATATGAAGACAACCATTTTGGCAACTGACTTGGATTTCGAAGAAACCAATTTCATCGGATCCGTAATAGTGAATTATTGTAGCATTTCAAGTTTGGTATCAATCGGACTTGTCGTCTGATCGTACGAGCTTGAAACGCCTAGAAGTTAATTTAATTGAAATTAATTTGAAATAAGTTGATTTTAACATAACTTCTTCACACGATGGAAACGGGCATTCTGGTCGTATATCGTTCAACTTCTAAATAAAATCTAATCCATTCTTTCTATTTTCAGCTCTGCATATAAATAGCTCGTTATAAACCCTAGGTTATTTCTGATTTCAGTACGTACAACTCCATCTATCTGCTTCCTATTCCTTCCAATGACTGCAAACCCTAATTTCCAATTGCAAATTCAATTTCAAATTCAATTCCTAAAATTAAACTCTTCAAAATATATCGGATTATATATCGATTAGAAGCTCTCGACGAGCGCAACCCTAATCTATGATTCGTTTTTCAATTTGATTCATCGTTTGTTCAAAAATTCAGGATGAACCTTTGCCGTTCGTAGGCCACAATCTGGATCTAACGGCGGATTTTCAACTATAGGACGATTGAGATATTACAGTGCGTAGAGGAGCAGGAGGTGAGTCAATCCTTGTGGCTCGTTTGGTCTGTAGGTGTTGGAATTCGCCACCGTCTGGCCTTTTAAATGCAGCGGCGACGGAGCGTTTGGTCGAGGCAGGAGGGCGCGCGAGCGACCAGGAGGCTCGGCCTGGGATGGTGAGCACAACCATGTTGCTCGATCGTGAGCTAGGGCAGTGTGGCGGCGTGTTTTGGCGGTCAACGGTGAAGTTGAGGCGGTCGGTTTGGGATCATATCACGTGAATTAGGGTATGGCAAGGGCTGATATGTCAAAGACGAGACGTTTTATTTTTATTTCTATTCTAATTTTGAATTTCAAATGTTCTAATTTATATAACTTTTGCATACGAGGTCTGTTTCACGCGCGGTTTTCTCCACTAGGATTGTATCGAAATTTGAACATTTTGGTGCGGGTTTGAACAAATTCTGAGATCGTTTGAATTTGGGCTCTAAATTGGATTTAAATTCAATTTAAATTCAGAAGTGAGTGTTTTAACCCACTTACAACTTCTAAATTTCTTATGTTTGTTAAATTAAATTTATAGTGTGATTAGAAATTTATTTATGGCTATTTGGTAATTTAAATTTTCTATTATAGTTAATTTGAATTTATTTTGAATTAAATTTCCATTTAATTTATCATTGTATTTAAATTGACAATTAATTTTTTATTGTATTTAAATTGCCAATTAATTACCTGTTATTGATAATTAGTTAATTGTTGAGTTGGATGATGATTGTGATGGATGTTTGATTGTTGATATTAGATGATTGGATGTCATATTTGAATTATATACTGATATCACTCTGCAAGTACCCTTAGTTATTATTAGGAAAATCACTGTGGGTTGAAATGGTATATACCCGAATGATCTATAGACTAGGAAAGAATCGTTATGGGTTGAAATGATAAACTCGAGCAATTTTATGGATTTTATTTAATTCGAGAGTGCGGTTTGAAATGATATATAACCGTAAAATATTAAATTGCGGATTGAAATGATAAATATTCGTATCACTTGACCCTAGGGTAGAGAATTGTATATAGACACTGGATTGGTTAAATTAAATGATTTTAAAATTCTAAATTTATGAATTCGGTTAAATGGTATTTTGATATAAAATTTGATTTATAAAAATTGAATTATTATCGAAAATCAGGTTTTATGTTGAAATTTAAATTGGTTTAAAGGAATTGCTTTAAGGAATTTAATTGGAATTTTAAGTTGATTTTTGAAGTATAATTGAAACTTATATGAATTGAGCTATTGAAATTGTTTGAATATACTTTGAATATGTATTTAAATTGAAGTAGCTAAATTTAATATTTCAAATTTGAATTGAAATTGATGTAAAATTTAAATATTTTATTGAGAAGTTATATGGAGATTTGGAATTAGATTTTGTTGATTTGGAAATTGGAAATGGTTTTGGTGCGTTGGAATGAAATAAATTATTCTAATTTATATTTATTTTAAATTCATATTTTAATATAAATTGAGAAAAAATATCACTTTTAAATTTCTAATTATTAAGATTTTTAAATTTATCAAACTATTCTAACCTATATCAACTACATAAGTTATTTTAACCTAATTTAAACCATTTTAATTTACTTTAAACTGATTCAACCATTTAACTTATTTAAATCTGTTTTAAGCTATTTAATCTATTTTTATTATGTTTAATCTATTTTAAATTTATTTAACTATCTTTAATCAAGAAAAATATTTTTAACCTATATTAAACTATTTTAGAGTATTTTAACTATTTAAAATTTTATTTTAACTATTTATAACTATTTAAACTAATTATAACTATTTAAATTATTTTCTAAATTTTCAAACTAAGTAAAGTGGAAGTGGATATATTCAAAATCCTTGATTTACAAACGAATAAGGTTAAACGGTGTTATAACTTAAATTGGGATTTATATAACATATTTTGACTAAATATGAAGTTATTGAATGAGGGTTTTAAACCATTTTGAAAATATGATTTTTGAAAGGAAATACGATTTCTGAAAGTATGATTTTTGAAAGGAAATACGATTTCAGAAATGATATGGTTTTGAAAGTGAATATAATTTCGAAAGTGATATGGTCTAAATTAAATATGATATTTTGATATCAATTATGAATTAATTTTGAAAATTTTAAAAGAACCATCCGGTGTGTAAAGCGATTGGTTGTTAAAGAGATCGGGATAGGATATTTATACACTCTCTGCCAATACCGAAAACCACTTTAACAACTATGTACATTATAGAGATTCTAGAAATGAAATAGGATGGTTTGGTGAACGAATTCTGTATGAGGTATTTACGTGACCCTAACTCCTGTGAGTCAGCTTGATGCGACTAAAATTAGGAGCCATTACGGGCCAAGTGAGGTCATTCCTCCGATCGGGCACATATCTTCGATATTATTTCTGACTTTGTGATTTGATTTGGTGGCCACCCTTGATTCTGATTTGGAAGTGTGTTCCGAGGTGGCGGTAGTAGCTGCTATGCGTTACCACCGGTCCGGATCCGCAAATGGTATATCTACCCTGGCATTTCCTCATGTGTCATGTCGTATGCCCTATCGTGCCTTCTACGAGTTTATATTGTACCGTACCTATGGAGTGCCCTCTGATAGTGCTTCAGTTTACGAAGGAATTACGGTACTGTATAGACTATTGGAATATATAAAAATATGTTAAAGGAGATATGGGTAATGCCTTAACGCTATTTTAATACTTTACATTACTGCAGACACTATTATAATAGTGTATTGTGCTACATAATAGATAGTTTAACGGATCCTTAGGAGATGTAAATCCCGAGCATCTCTTAAGCTACTGCACTCATGTTAGACACTGGATAAGAGATGTCAAACTCCATAAACATCTCTGACACGGTCACACTCATATTTACCATTGATTTAACTTACATAAGATCTTTTAGTTCTGACTCGAGTGTTTTGTCTTTTCAATTCGCTCGGGTTAACATGAGCATTTTAGTGTTGAAGACCTTATTTCTGAAGGAGGAAGACGAAGATTGGTACTATTACAATTTATTGTATCTATTCCACTGCATCATGTTGTTCCGCTACATTTATTTATTCTTGTTTTTTGTAACTCTGATTTTGTATTATATTAATATAATCAAATTTATTTGTAAACAACTTCATGAATTATTATTTGATTATTATATTTTGTCATTCCGCTACGAGAGTCTTTATTTGTTTTATTTCTTTTCCCTTTTCTTATTTACCCCAACAACAATCCGCCTTTTTGTATCTTTTGAGTTGATGCGTGTGTCTGCTTAAAGCATCTAAAAGACAGGTCGTTACACACAACATATTAAAAGGCCTCGTAGGGAATCTCGAGCAAGATACTATGGTTACTCATCGATGGCAAGAAAGATGATTTCATCATGCATCATGATGATCATCTTATATACCGATAAGTCATGGGGTGCAAAGACTGTGATAAAGTTAAGGGTTTGCCATGGGGAAATTATGTAATTTGATTATATAAATTAACTATTATAATGAATCTTCTTCGAAATGAAGTAAGATTTTGGTTTTATATTCTATTATACATATATTTATATTGGGATATAATTAATGTTTTGAAGACATTAAATACATTGCGATGACCTCCCTCCACCTCTGATTCCTAAGTCATTTGTATAAACCAAAGTAGCGCACTGCAATACTACCCAGCCGATGAGGGAAACTGTTAAGGGTCAACGATGAAATCAAATGATAACCTATAATTTACGTCACAATGCATAGCATAAATATAATATCAAACATAAATATAAAAGAGGCATGATAATATCACAATAAAATGAACCAAAATATCATCAAAGCACAACACAGGTTCATCAGATTATACAAAATAGAATGTATGAGTTTATACATCTCCAATACATCATAAATTGCATATTTAATTATAGTTATATAAAACATTATGCTATAGCTCCATCACACAACACAGGGGAAATGAGCGGAGTAACACCATAATAATATCATATTGTTGAGTATTCATAAGCTTCTCATTCTTCCTTTACACAGCTCAATATGCTAACCTATAACATGTCTCTTAATCTATTCATTTAAGAGTATTCTAGAATATAAGAAGTAATAAAAATAACCATGGGTTAGATAATATTCTAGTATGAGCAGTCTATAAGCCTATAATAATAGATAAAAGTCGATATACCGTTAATAAGTGTACTACGACATGGAAAGTAACACCTCGCTTTCTCATTCATTCAACAACTTAGCACATAATAACATTATACTGAACTATCATCAACATAATACCCCAAAAATTCCAAGGATAAATGAAATTTGAAACCAACGAAAGTTGATAATGTCATAGCCATCGCAAGTTGATAGCAATGAGCTATCATAAGTTGAAGGAACTGGGCTACTGAATTTATACTGTCAAGACCATCGCAACTTGGCACCATAAAGCTATTGAAAGTTGATATGGTCAGGACCATCGCAAGTTGACATTATAAAGCTATCAAAATTTGATATGAACAAAGCTATTGCAAAGTGATATCATATAGCTATAGCCAAAGAGAATAAAGAAAGCCGTCATAGGTTGACATACGGAGGCTACACAAGTAGAGGATAGGTAAAGTTAATGTATGTTAAAATGAAAACAAAGTTATCACAAGTTAAAGCCATCATATATTAAAGGCTATCACAAGATAAAAGCCGTCGAAAGTTGATATTATATAGCTATCACAAGTGGAAGCCTAGGATATTATATGTTAATAACATATAGCTATCGCAAGTTAAAGACTATCACATAACAAAGAGCTGTCGCAAGTTGATAAAGAAGGAAGCCATCATGTCAGGATCCGCCTTTTGATCCTCAGAAGTTGACACTAATACATCCAAAATATTCACGTGTTGAGCATCCGAGTGCTGGAAAGATGGATTGTTAGGGTGAAAGAAATAAAAGACAGAACAGAATCTCACATCCTGATGAGTAATATATAACATGTAATAGGTCTTTATCAAGAAAAATTGTAATGTACATACCATCAAATCAGAGTACACTAATCACTAATCATCAGTCTGGACAGTTATAACAATCTGTCCTCACAAATTTTGTTAAATAGAGACAACTAATGCAGCGGAAAATACATATACATGAGTACGTCTCGGGGCCTCCATTACATCTCATGAAGCTCCAAAGCATCCAAACTAGATCTGTGTATATGCTTAGCCTGACCTGAGCATTATAAGAAAGACAATGCCTGGATCAGTCTGGTAAAACCAGCGTGAGAACTCAAATTATAAGGAACTTTATTATCAAAACTTGTAAAACCTTTTAAAATTAAAGGTAACTCCTAAGACCGCGCCGCACATAAATACAAATGAGTTTTTGCCTTACCATAACCAAAACATTTTCTATAGAAAATCTAGTGATATTTTAGTAGTTTCTAGGATACAAATACATATTAATCATAGCTGAAATTATTATATTACTGAATTCCAGCATAATAGGTATACAATTAAATCTGAAGGCTTGTATTGGAAAATGGATTCCAACCATGAAAGGGTAAGGGTTTACCCACCAAATATGTACACCTCTAAATAAAATGTACGGGAGGCTACAACACGTTGCACCTCTGCTACTTAGGATCAGTCCTACCCCTTACTGGATAGTGCCGAATATGATCATCCCTTTCTTGCGATCAAACCATAATGGGCCTTGAAGCATACATAAATATCGACTCTAGATATGGCAATAATCATATCCTAATGGAAGCGACCCACTTGGCCCTACCACATGTCCTCGCTTTAGTCATTTTTCCAGTTGATGAGGCTTGAGGCTACGATTACCTTTTTATAGCAAGTCATCTTGGAATGTTAGCACTTCCCTCCAAGGAGAAATGCAATGCCAAAAATCAACCATACAAGTTTATTCTAGGACTGAATGAAATCGAAGGCACTACTTCTACTACATCCATTTTGGAATCACCCTCGGAATTAGTAGCAAGTAGACCTTGCACTTCATAACTACATCTTTAATTCCATACTCTTCAAGATGTCTTTAACACGATGGTTGAGTTGGATCGAAGTGGTTTTTAGATAATTTATTCTTATCCGATCCCAGTCCTTTCAAAACGACATTAAATAGTTTTCCGTAAACTCAGCCTCAGTTCTTTCGAAAATAATCAAATAATAAATAGGATCAGGGATCACCCCCTAACCATTTAAGTGGACGGATATCCCTATCATTTGTCCTAGGAGAATAAAACGAGATTTATACGCACATTACAACATCATCAAAGATGATTGTACCATATAACTCGCGTGTTTCTCCTAGACTTTTTTAGAGTTATATTTTGGTCCAGATTTGATAATTAGTTTTTTAACTATCGAATAAACACGCAATCCAAACACAGATTTAATTTCCCATGGAAACCACTAAGCCTAATTTAATTAATCTCTTGTTAATTAAATCTCTTTTAATTAATCTCTTGTTAATTAAAGATCTTTGATTATCTACCCAAAATAATTCATATAATTATCTTACTAGTATAAGTATATTCACAAACCAGTTGAGAAAGATTTCTTATTTCAAATTCATTTGGATGAATCAAATCATAAGTCTTTGAAACATAGTTAATTATGAATCCCCAAACAATTAGTCCCTCGGTATTAAGTAGATAATTGCATCCCTACCACCAAAATTAAGAAGGACTAATCATTTATTTGATTTATAACTTAATTAAAATAAATGATTCAATCAAAACTTATAAACCCAATCTTTCTTTCAGTAATCCAAGATTCTCTTTCAAAATATAACTCTATTGCTTAGTTCTTTATACTAAGTAGAACTCCCTTTAGAAACAAAATTATTCGCTTAAACCCCTTTTATAAAGCAATTTTATTACTAGAAAGCATATCCCTAAGTTAATTAAATTAACTTACTCACTATTAATTAATTAACCCGAAACACAATCATTAGATTAATTAACCAACTTAAACCACCAACTTAATAAATTTTTAATTAAGTTTAAACCACGTTATTAAATAATTAATCCACTTAAATACTTTTATAAAGTAATTAAGTAAGGCAAGCCTTTATAAATAAAATAGTTAATTAACGTTTAAATACCTTATATAAAATGATTAACCTATAAACATCATTAATTATAAGATTAATTAACTTAAGATAAACCATAAATTAAAAAGGACGATTATTTTAATCACTATTAATTTAAAATAATAATTACCCTCTTTAAATATAATTAATTAACTAAAAAGTAATTTAGCATCGTTAATTAAATAACAATTGACTTAAATAATTATTGATTAAATAATACTTACATAAACACTTTAATTAAACAGTAATAAACTTTAAACCATTATTAATTGAATACTAATTAACCTTAAACATTTGTAATTAAACAATAATTAACTTCAACAATTTATAATTAATTTAAACCATTTAATTAAATAAATAAAACCCTTTTAATTAAATAAATAATCTTTAACATTATTAAATTGAATTAAACTTCAATAATACTAATGAAATAACAATTTAATCATATCTATTAGTTTAAAATTTTATCTTAATTTTTCATAATACTAAATTTTAATTTCAAATCCATAGCTTGTCCAGTTTGTAAGAGACTTAGCAAATCCCCATGTAACTTCAACAAGCTACCATTATACTCAAAACGATATTTAAGTCGCAACACAAGTATTTACATAGACAACAGATATGTAAATAAAATCCATACTATTAATCGATGGATTACACATCAATATATATCAACTAGAAAATAAATAAATATCCAAACTCACATAATAGTAGAAAGGGGATTTATTATACTGAATAAATGTCCAATATAATCTATTTAACTTAAATATAGTAAAACAATGTTTTATTCTGCTAACATGTCGTCAAAGACTAATTCTAACTATTAGACGATGTAATTAAAAACTGCTAGTATTTATTTACCATTAAATTTAACTATAGCACATAGGTCAAGCGATTACGTGGGTGTGTTTTATTTGCCATTGCGAATCCAATGTAGAAAACCGTGAGTAAACTGGATTTTGGACGAAGGAGATATATAGTTTCAAAGTTTAAGAGTTTTAAATTCTTTTGTTTTTTTATTTTTTACTTAAACAAATACACAGACTCCAACTACTAGGCCCAAGGCCCAACACAAACACCCAAGCCCACATGCTACTCTTCCAGGAATGAAATCAATCTTCATTTCCAAGAACAAAACCTGGAACACAATATATTGTGCACGCACATGCACTGTTGCACGCTGCACACCACCAGAGCGCACCAATTGGCGCCATGAAGCTGCCCACAAACGCCTTTCCGCCTGAACGCCTCGACCAACCCACCACCGCCACCACCATTACCTATGATGCCCCGAAGCCCAAAAGGCCTCCCATGTCGAGAGCTTCAGACCATTACAAAAGATACAAGATGGGACCAAAAATACACCATTCCTCACGACTCTGATCATTTGATTGACCAGCCGCCATCACTAACCTCCTCCCCTTCGACCCGTGAGCGCTTGACCCAACACTTATAAGGCTCGATGGCCTGAATTGACTAAGAAAGGTCAAAACCCGAACCTGAAAAGAAGATGACCCTAAACCCTAATTTTAGCTACAACCGCTAAACCAGGCCTCTACGACTCTCGCCCCTAACATGAAAAAGTTCCATCTCCCTTCGACCATCGTCCCTGTACCTAACGTCAAACCCCTTGACCACCGGTTTGTTGGAATTTCATTTTTAACCTCATAAAGAACATTTAACAAATTCGACATAACCACAACACTAAAAATTATGAAACCCACCCCTAAAAGTTATGATTTACTAAAACAACCATGATCATATATGTGACGACCTGCAAATTTGTACCCTTTGAATCGACAATAATCCACACATATCCGACCCAAAATGCACCGACTGACGGACAGTCAAGAGAAAGAAAAGAAGAGAGAAGAAGAGAAGAGAAGAAAGAGAGAAGACAGAACAAAACAGAATAATACAGAATCTCACGTCGTAGCGGAAAATATATAATATCATATCAATGATTTTTACAAAATAGAAACTGTATATACATACATCAATCAAAGTTCAATAATCAAACAATAGTTATCAGCCTGGGTAATTACAATAACCTGTCCTCACAAATGCTGATAATATACAACAACCAAGCAACAATGCAGCGGATAATCAAGCAAAACAGGTACGTTTATATGAAATGAAGATCTCCAGCTCTCCTGCTGAAGCTCCAAAAGCACCAAATCTAAACCTGTAAATATACCCGGTCTGACCCGAGCATTGAAAGGGAAGAACGCTCAGATCCGTCTGGTAAACTAGCGTGAGATACACACTCAACTGAATTTATTATATTACTAAACTTTTCCTTTATCAAAACAAAAGTATCTCATAAGACAAGCCCGCATATAAACACAGATATGTTTTTACCTTACAATAACTAAATCATTTCATATCAAATTCATCTTATATTAAACTAGTGTCTAGTATACAAATAGTATTTAAAAATTGCCGAAATTGTTGCCATTATTGAATTCTAGCATACTAGGCTCTATAAATAAATTAGCAGGTACGTAGTGGAGTATGGATTTCCATAAAAATGACTAGGTGAAGGGACTACCTTCCGGTAGTACATCTCTAGAAGAATGTACCGAGAAACCATCACAATGTTTCTCTACCAACACAAGATCAGCCAACCTATATAACTAGATGGTACCGAATATGTCATCCTCCGATCGTTACCAAATTTTACAGAGGGCCCTCGAAGCAACAAACCACAATAATCAGATACCCGACGTCATAGCATGTAAAGATATATCAAGAAGAGGATGATCATATCCTAATGGGAGCGACCCACCTAGCCTTGCCGCATCTGACCATGTTTTGGTCATTTCCAGTTGATGAGGCCTGAGGTAACAATTACCTTTCACAATCACATATCGCATTACTATGAATGCCACACGGCCATTTCCGTTGACTACTAATTTCCTTCCATAAAAATACAACCCTTAAGCTCATACGTCTCAAGGAGGCCTTCTCCGCCACCAATGATGCACGTTTGTAAAAACCAATGTACGTAATCTATAGAAATGCAATGTTGGATAAACATCTATACAAGTTGTCCAGGAATAGGACAAACCAAAGGTACTTTCCTACCACATCCTATCGGGAAATCTCTAGGATTAGTAGCGAATAGTCCTTGCATTGGATATTTCATAATGAAGAGACCACTGCTACTATATGTATATTGGGATTTTAACCCCAAACAATCAACAAGCAGTCCCCCACTAAGAAAATCTAGAATATCAATATCATCAATAACCTGCACAATCTAACGCATATACGTTGGTCCGAAGTGGTTTTCGGATAAACCGATCCCGGTCTCTTCGCACCAACAACGCAAAAGCGTTCCTCAACCTTACACAGAAACTAAGTCTCATAGACTTATCACGTCTTCAATTTTCAACTTGCTATCCTTCGGGCCAAGAAGGAAGCTCGATAGATTAGAGTAATACTCGGCACTATATGAATCAACATCCTCAACACAAACAATAATCAAGCCTACACAGAAGGCTACGTACTAAGTGTACGACTAAATAGTTCCCATATCAAGTCGAGCAACTAAAATGGCTAAATTTGATAGTCTGTTATTTAATTATCAAAACAAACAATCAAATTTTCAGCACCATAACAATCACTAGGCCCTTTTAATTAATCTTTTATTAATTAAATCACTGCCAAATATTCACTTCAAATTATCTTTAAAAGGATATATTCTCAAAACCATTTCAACTTTTGTATTGGAAAACATTTCCATATACTTATTTAATAATAAGTAATTTACAAATAAATTTATTTTCAACACTTAGACATATTATATATACTTAAATCAAAATTAAGTATATATTTTATTTTTATAAGGAAAATGTTCTTATTAAACGCATTTATTTGGGTCAAAACGAATGTTTGTAAATCATCGTTATGACAACCCAAAATCACTAATATAGGGATTCGAAAATAAGACGGATATATTGTGATGACCTAGAATTTTGACGTTTGAAATCAAAATATTTAATTGATTTTAAATATTTAGAACTTATTTTAAACTTGAATTTCAATTTTAACAATGGATTTGACAATTAAATTATTGAATTTAATTTATTAAAGGCGTAAAAATTTGAATCTTTGGTTGTAAGCTGATTAAAAAATATTTCAAAGGTTTGGAAATTTTATATTGATGATACTGAAGATAATGGAAGCTTCCGAGTTGAATTTGAAACAGTTTTGATCAGTATTGAAATTTATACCGTTTAAATCGATATTTAAAAATAGCCTTTCGAGGTACAGTCTCGGAATTCAGCGAAACTAGCTCCATTGGATCCGTAATATTGTATTATTTTCAAATTTCAATTTTCGTAGTATTTGGAGTTGTCCTGTGATCATACGGCAGATGACGCGCTGAAAATTTTATAGAAATTCAATATTATACCTGGTTCAAAAGGCTATCTTCTCCATACGATCGAATTTGGACCCGAAACCTTTTACATTGTGTTCGGAATAGGCGTATAATGTTATAAACGCCTGGCGATACGCTTCGATTGAAAGTCAAATTTTTGAGTTGCGAAATTGAGATAATTTAAAATTAAAATTAAATATAAAAAAATATATATGTATATCTCGCTTTAAATTTTTAGACCACATTCAAACACTTGGCATTAGATTTACAACACGTGTCTCCTGCCTTTTTTACTTTGCATACAAATGTCCATTTCGGTTCCTTTGAAAAAATATTAAGCGAATAAGAGCATTTGAATTTTCTTCTGTTTCCACCCAAATTCAAATTGCGACCCTCCTTTTTCTCTTATTTCTAAACTCACGATCGAATCAGCAAGAAAAAAATATATCAGATTAGCGAAATTCAAATCGAGTTCATTCAAATAGAGTTCGACTCAGGAATATAGGCGCGGGCCATCATGACTCGAAGACGCGTGAAGCAATGATGCGCGCAAAGCCAAAGTGGCAGCGAAACGGGTGGAATCGCGAGAGGATGTCGCGATTTGATGAGGCGATTTCAAGGCAGCAGTAAAGGGGGCGTGCAACTGGAAGGGTCGGCGAATTAGGTTGAGCACAGCAGGTTCATGGGTGATGCTAGCGGTTCATGGACGGCGAAGTCGATTGGGCTCGAAGCTAGTATTTCATGAGCTCGCGATGGAAGTTAATGCGATTTGCGATCGTGTCTGGGTGATCATCTGGAAATCGTTGGGGTATATCATTTTCATTAGAAAAAAAAGTTTATGTATGCTGAAGAAAATAATTGCAGTAGTTGAAAGGAAAGAAATGTTTGGGAAAATTTTACAGTAAAGTTGATTTAGTTATGTGTTCAAAAATAAATGTTTGGTGGTTAATTTATTTTATTAATCTATTCAATCACTTCAACTACTAAAAATAATTTATTAAACGAAATTTAGTTTTTAATTTAATTTTAGTTAAATAAATTTATTAAAATGCAATTTTTTTAAAATCAAAAGTATTAGTTTAAAATGAAATAGTTGGTTAATTAAATTATCAAATGGAATTTAATTATTCGATGTATTTCAAATATTAATCAACTGTATAAAATTGTCTATACAAGGTCTAATACTTTGAAGAAGACAAGTCGGAATTGGGAATGGATTGCAAATAAAAAGGTAAGAATTCTCACTCAATCGGATTTTTCGATTTAATTTTAAATAGTTAAATTTAAAATTGTTGATTGTGTGCTTGGATGATAAATTATTGTCATTTGTATTGGATTAGACCTTATGCACCGCATAATAGCAGAGGATATTATATAAAGCCATATACCGCGATATTCCGCCTCGAACTAGAATTGGCATTATATATGTATTAGGAGTGATTGATTTCTCGCATTATATAGCGGATGAGACCCTATGCGCCGCATAATAGCGAATGATTTTAAATAATCCCACATAGCACGATATTCCACCTCGAAGTCGTATTGGCATTTAATTGTTGTGCTAACAATTGCAGATGCAGGGAAAACAGGTTGGAGGGATCCAACTGGATTCCTCAAATATTTGAATTTGTTTCAATGATGTGTGTTGATTAATTTATAATCTGTATATGACTATATTTGTAATTGAAATCGCTGATGGCTATAGTTTAGCCAAATATATTTTTGGTATCGTAGGATACCAGAAATAAATAAAATTGGATTTTTGGAAATGAAAGTAGAAAATTTTAAGTAAATAGATTTTTGAAATTGGATAAATTTAAAGGAAGGAATTTAAAAGTATAAAAGTAGATTTTTGTAATTTTATCGAATAAATTCCAAAATATGGAAAAAGATTTTAATAAATGGATTTCAAGCGATATTGTTTAAAAGTTGGAGAATTTATTTAAAATTCAGATTTTAAATAGTTTGGAAGTAATAAAGGAATTTGTTTTAAAAGAAAATAAATTTGGAAATCCATTTGGAAATTGATTTGGTGTTTGAAAATAAATCCTTTGGAAATCAATTTGGAATTTGATTTGATGTCGGGAAGAAAATATTTGGAAATTGATTTGAATATCATATATTAGTGGATATTTGGAAATTTAAATTCATAATGAGAATTTATAAAGGAAAGGGTTTGTTTTAAAAATAAACATTTGGTTATTTTTAAAGGTGTGGAAAGAAATTTACGGATTTGGAATGTAAATTAAAATAAATCAAGAAAGATTTATAAATTGATTTGAAAGAACCATTTTGAAATGGAAAGTGTATTTTCCCTGGAAAGCCGAGTATGATTTAAAAGTAGCCTATAAATATAAATTGAAAATTTTTAAGGATGGTTTTAGAAAGGATACTTTGGATAAATTATTTTCATAAGCTGGTTTCAAATCCGTAAAGTAAAGATTTATTTAATTAATTATAAAAGTGATTATTTAAAGATTTAATTGATATTTGTTTTAGGAAATGGTTATTTAAATAGTTATTCTCTATCTACTAATTTTATTTTAAAATTAGTTTGGACTTGAAGTCTTATATGTGATAATTAGTATAATGTTTTCATAACCAATGTTTAAGTAAGTATTTAAGATTGTTTTATTTTAAATATTTCCAAGAATATTTTAGATAAGTGATTTGAATTATTTTAAAGTATTCAGACTCATCATATTTTCAGTGGAAATAAATATTTGGAAATTTATTCCGTGTGAGGAAAATGATTTGAAATTTGTTTTCAAAGTGTTGAAGTGTTAAAAATTATTTTCGCGAAGATATGTTAAAAATAAATAATTAGGGAAAATGATTTAAATCTGGTAATTGTTGTGATGTTGAGTGATAGTTAAACAAACGACTATTAATATTGGCCTTTAAATGCATTCGAATTTCGATGCGACCGGGGGTCGAATTCCAAATGGGTATTCGAAAACCACATCAAATCTTTGTGATGTATCTTTTGTTTAAAAGATTAAAGTGGAAATTTGTTGTGATTTCCTTGAAATCTAAATGTAACACTTATTTTTAAAATAAGCGCTCGTTATTCGGATTAGCCAGGAGAGGACTTTGTGTCATAAAACTCATTCAAAATAATGATACGACGAAACGGGATTGCATTTGAAGATGGTGTTGAAGATCGGGTATTTTCGAAAGCGAAAGGATTACCTGTCGAATGTCTCTGAACTGAGTTGCTTCGTTATAGATATTTTACCACCTTTTGTGATGGGGATTCCGGACGTGATTGGTGAATATCCGGATTGCAAGGGCTTCTTTGAAGTGCCTTCGGTTCCGTTCGATCCTGGAATGGACCTGTATGGATGTGTGTCTGACGTTAAACTTTGAGATGTAAAGCTGGTTTCTATCAAATACATTTCTGTTGGTGGCGGAGAATTTATTCTCTTAGCTTAACACCCTTCTCTGAAACATACTAGCTCAGAGGTTATGCAGTTGATGGTTACTAGTGATACATTCCTAAGTTGGTAATGTGGCATACGAAGTGCTGCTGATCATTTGTTGATCAAAGCATGGCTTTTGCGAAAAGCGTAGCTTTATGGATGAGACTTCGTCGGACCTCACGACCCGGAATGGCCGAAACAGAAAGGATGAAGAAAGGTTATTTGAGGGTAGCACCACCTGAGGTTATGTCCATTTCCTTCTAGAAAGAGATGGCATCATGGTATGGAGCCTAGATATTTTACCTATGTGGTTGCTGCAAATTTATTACTTTGTGGTTGTTGGTGCCGAGGATCCCCGGATAAAGGTCGCTAACGACCGGGGGATGACATACTCGTGTAGTAGTTACCTAGTTATAGAGGTAACCCAGGCTTGTGTTGGCAGAGAGCTACTTAAGTTCTCGGGGCGTCCCTCCAGAGGCGTACCCATGTGGCAATAGGAAGTTCCTTAGCCTGACCATTTGTTCGAAATCCAAAGAAACAATACGAGCCCTTACGATTGCAATTGTATACCCTGCCACCTTAGGAGGTTGCTATAGTAAGCATAATATAATGGTACCTATACTGGATAAGATTTATATTACACCTTCGAAATATTTTCCACACTATGCACTAATAATAATAATATCAAAGAGATTTTGCGTATCAAGCATGTTTGACTGTCATAAGGAGAAATCTCCACCAAGAGTGCGATTGCATTATGTGTGTGCCGGGAGGCCTTATGGTAGTTTCATTTTCGAAAAGCATAGCAGATTTTTTCTTGTTTTCTTTGTGAAAATAATAGTTTTTAAGATCTCACACTAGTCCCATGACTAACTGCAGTTTATTGTTTCCTTTCTAAACTCGGGGTGCCCATAATTTTCCACACGGGCAGCCTAAAGTCAGGTTATCCGTTATTCGGGAGCGAAGTCAAGAAGTATGCTGTGGAGATCTGGAGTCCAAGCTGGATGGCGAGGCGTATCACTAGTATATGTTATTACTTTTCCGTTGTTGTGTGGTTGTAAACTCTGATAATGTGATGTATAAACGGATATAGTGCTTTTGGTTTGAAGATTATTCATTTATCTATTATATATTATTCCGTTGCGAAATGTGAGATTCTGCTATTGTTTCTGTTTCTTCTTCTTCTTTATCCCTAACGGTTCGGTTTTTCGTCGTTCGATTGTGCGGCATTTGATATAGTGGACGTATTGATGTGTCGACTTTCGAGCGTCGAAAAATTGGGTCGTTGCATTGTGGTATCAGAGCAATTGGTTATGCGACAACCTTGGCTCTGTTGGAGAATACTCATTAGAGATAGAGTCAGTATTACTCTAGAATGAGTTTGAGTGTAATAATAGATATGAGCGCGTATTTCTTAGTGAATATAAAAATTGTTTTATAATGTGTTGACTTATCGATTGAGTGATTATATATTCTGGTCGGTGCGGTTTGGCCAACTGTATCGATAAGGGTTTCTAAAATTTTAAACAAGATAAATCGACACAGTATTCTTTTAAAATCGGGTAAATGAAATAATTTCACCCAAACTATTTTTGTATATAAAAGGAAATGATTTTCCATAAATTATTATAGTATATGGTTAATTGTTTGTTAGGAAGTGATAATATTTAAATTATTATCATTGATTATTGAATAAGAAATTGAAATCATAACAAAGAGCTAAGAAAATAAATCCATATACAAATGGATTTGTAAATATAAATAGCGAATGTGATTTATAATTTGAAATAGAATTCCAAAGAAATATTTGAAAGTATTGAAAGGATTTGAAAATTATGAAATTTGGAAAGGATTAAATTCCTTTTGGGTTTGAAAATGGTTTTCAAAGGTTTTGGAAAAATAATGGTGATATTATTTGGGGAAATATTTTTGAATTGGATTTAAAATCTGGTGGAGTTTGGAATTAAAAAATATATATGTAAACGAAGGTAAATTGAATTCATATGGAATTGGAAATCCAGTTTGAATAAAAGTAAAAATAAAACCAAAGTGCTCCAACCAAAGTGTTGAATTGAAAAATAAATATAAGAAATATACAGAATACTTATATTGAACTTAAGAAATGGATAATGGAATATTTAAGTAAAAAAAAATTGGGGATAAGAAAATTGTTCTAAATTAAAAAGTGTATGAAGATTAAATTGAAAATTGTGAAATGAAAATTGTGAATAGGTGAATGAAAATCAATGTGAATAAAAAGAAAAGAAAATTGATATATATAAAAGTCATTTGGAATTTATGCGTAGGATGTATGTATATTATTTTATTCGCATAACGATTTGATGCAGAATTCGAGCACAGAATTTCGAGATAATTATATCGATTCGAGTTAGGAATTTTTCACTCGATTTTCGACGACGAACCTGGATATGGATTTTTGGTTGATTCTGGAAATTCTTTGTCATAGTTTACGGCTATGCAAGGAGAATGACGGTTTCTGATCAAGAAACCAGATCTGAGTCCGTACTAGGAAGTCGGGTGGACGATACTAGTTCGAAAATGAAATTGTGTGGTCGAGTGAGCGATCGAATTTGATATTGCATACGAATGATGTAAGAACATCGTATAGATTTGGATAAAATAAATATTGAAACTCTTGTAAAAGAAATGTGCAAAATGATTTGAAATGTTGTAATTGGACACTATTGCTAGTAGGATATACAGGTGTCATAAAGGAAAATGGAATTGGGATTTGATTTCGAAGATAATTTAAATTGCTCGACAAAAAGGTATGAATTTGAATTTCTATATGAAAATTGATGACTTTCTTGCCTAGCTGCTTGGCTTTTTGTTTTCTTTTTGAATCTGGGGTGTCGTAGTGCCATTTTGTAGTCGTACCGAGCTAGCCGCGCAAAGGAGACGCTGGCGAATTTTTTCGAAAATTTAGGGAGTTAGAAAATTTTGAGAAAATTTTGGAAGTTTAAAATTTAAATTTAATTTTAAGTTTGAATTGGTTAAGAAAACAATATTGTTTGGAATTTATGGAAGGTTTTGGAAAGTTAGTTGAAATGATAATGGACTTTAATAAAAAGATTTGTTTTGGCAAGTTGATAAAACTATTTGGTTTTGGGAAAGTGATAAACGGGTTAAGGATGATTCTTCTTCACTAGTAATTTCGAGACGAAATTCTTTTAAGGGGGAAATGATATGACAACCCAGAATTTTTACATTTGAAATCGAAATATTTAGTTGATTTTAATATTTGGAAGTTATTTTAAACTTGAATTTCAATTTTAACTATGGATTTGGCAATTAAATTATTGAATTTAATTTATTGAAGGGGGTAAAAATTTGAATCTTCAGTTTTAAGCTGATTAAAAAATATTTCAAAGGTTTGAAAAATTTATATTGATGATACCGAAGATAATGGAAGCTACAGAGTTGAATCTGAAACTGTTTTGTCTAGTAATGAAGTTTATCGTTTAAATCGATATTTAAAGTAGCCTTCCGAGGCACAGTTTGGAAATTCAACGAAACCAGTTCCATTGGATCCGTAATATTGTATTATTATCAGATTTCAATTTTCGTAGTATTTGGAGTTACCATCTGATCGTACGGTAGATAAAAGCATTAAAAATTTTGTCGAAATTCAATATCATAGCTGGTTCAAAAAGTTATCTTCTCCATACGATCGAATTTGGACCCGAAACCATTTCCAATGTGTTCGAAAAAGGCGTATAACATTGTAAACGCCTGGCGGCATGCTTCGATTGGATGTTAAATTTTTGAGTTACGAAACCGAGACAATTTAATTTAAAATTTAATTTAAATATAAAAAATATGTACATCTCCCTTCAAATTTTTAGACCACATTCAAACATTTAGCATTCAATTTACAACACGTGTCTCCTGCCTTTTTTATTTTGCGTACAAATGTCCATTTTGATTCCTTTAAAAAATATTAAGCGAACAAGAGCATCTGAATTTTCTTCTATTTCCACTCAAATTCAAATCGCAACCCTCCTTTTTCTCTTTTTTCTAAATTCACGATCGAATCAACAAGAAAAAATGTCAGATTAGAGAAATTCAAATCGAGTTCATTCAAATAGAGTTCGATTCAGGAATATAGGCGCGGGCCATCACGACTCGAAGAAGCGTGAAGCAATGATGCACGCAAAGCCAAAGTGGTAGCGACGAGACATGGGTGGAATCGCGAGATGATGTCGTGATTTGAGGAGGCGATTTCAAGGCAGCAGTAAAGGGAGGTGTGCGACTGGAAGGGTCGGCGAATTGGGTTGAGCGCAGCAGGTTCGTGGGTGATGCTCACGGTTCATGGACGGTGAAGTCGATTGGGCTCGAAGCTAGGATTTCAAGAGCTCGCGATGGAGGTTAAAGCGATTTGCGATCGTGTCTGGGTGGTAATCTGGAAATCGTTGATGTACATCGTTTTCATTACAAAAAAAAGGTTTAAGTATGCTGAAGAAAATAATTACAGTAATTGAATGAAAAAAAAAATGTTTGGGAAAATTTTACAGTATAGTTGATTTAATTATTTGTTTAAAAATAAATGTTTGGTGGTTAATTTATTTTATTAATCTATTCAATCATTTTGACTACTAAAAATAATTTATTAAAGGAAATTCAGTTTTTAATTTAATTTTTAGTTAAATAAATTTATTAAAAAGTAATTTGTTTAAAATTAAAAGTATTAGTTTAAAATGAAATGGTTGGTTAATTAAATTATCAAATGGAATTTAATTATTCGATTTATTTCAAATATTAATCAACTATATAAAATTGTCTATACAGGGTCTAATACTTTGAAGAAGACAAGTCAGAATTGGAAACTGATTGGAAATAAAAAGGTGAGAACTTCTCACTCAATCGAATTTTTCAATTTAGTTTTAAATAGTTAAATTAAAATTGTTGATTGTGTGCTTGGATGATAAATTATTATCAGTTATATTGGATTAGACCCTATGCGCCGCACAATAGCAGAGGATATTATATAAACCCATATACCGTAATACTCCACCTCGAAGTGGAATTGGTATTATATATGTATTTGGAGTGACTGATTTCCCGCATTACATAGCGGATGAGACCCTATGCGCTGCATAATAGCGGATGATTTTAAATGATTCCATATATCGTAATATTCCACCCGAAGTGGAATTAGTATTTAATTGTTGTGCTAACATATATGGATGCAGGGAAAACAGATTGGAGGGATCCAACTGGATTCCTCAAATATTTGAATTTGTTTCAATGATGTATGTTGATTTGTTTATAATCTGTGTATGATTATATTTGTAATTGAAATCGTTGATGGCTATAGTTTAGCCGAATATATTTTTAGTATCGTAGGATACCAGAAATAAATAAAAATGGTTGGAAATTAAGGTAGAAATTTTAAGTAAATAGATTTTTGAAATTGGATAAATTTAAAGGAAGGAATTTAAATTTATAAAAGTCGATTTTTGTAATTTTATCGAATAAATTTCAAAATATGGAAAAAGATTTTAATAAATGGATTTCAAGTGATATTGTTTAAAAGTTGGAGAATTTATTTAAAATTAGATTTTAAATAGTTTGGAAGTAATAAAGGAATTTGTTTTAAAGAAAATAAATTTGGAAATCCATTTGGAAATTGATTTGGTGTTTGAAAATAAATCCTTTGGAAATCAATTTGGAATTTGATTTGATGTTGGGAAGTAAATATTTGGAAATTGATTTGAATCGTATATTAGTGGATATTTGGAAATTTAAATTCATAATGGGAATTTATAAAGGAAAGGGAAATTTGTTTTAAAAATAAACATTTGGTTATTTTCAAAGGTGTGGAAAGAAATTTACAGATTTGCAATAGAAATTAAAATAAATCGAGAAAGATTTATAAATTGATTTGAATGAACCATTTTGAAATGGAAAGTGTATTTTCCCTGGAAAGCCGAGTATGATTGCAAAGTAGCCTATAAATATAAAGTGAAAACTTTTAAGGATGGTTTTAGGAAGGATACTTTGGATAAATTATTTTCTTAAGCTGGTTTCAAATCTGTAAAGTAAAGATTTATTTAATTAATTATAGAAGTGATTATTTAAAGATTTAATTGATATTTGTTTTCGGCAATGGTTATTTAAATAGTTATACCCTATCTACTAATTTTATTTTAAAATTAGTTTGGACTTGAAGTCTTATATGTGATAATTATTATAATGTTTTCATAACCAATGTTTAAGTAAGTATTTAAGATATTTTTATTTTAAATGTTTCCAAGAATATTTTGGATAAGTGATTTGAATTATTTTAAAGTATTCTAACTCGGCATATTTTCAGTGGAAATAAATATTTGAAAATTTATTCTTTGTGCGGAAAATGATTTGAAATTTGTTTTCAAAGTGTTGAAGTGTTAAAAATTATATCTCGCGAAGATATGTTAAAAATAAATAATTGGGGAAAGTTGTTTAAATCTGGTAATTGTTGTGAATGTTGATTGATAGTTAAATAACCGACTAACAATATTGGCCTTTAAATTGCATTTGAATTTCGATGTGATCGGGGGTCGGATTCCAAGTGGATATTCGAAAACCACATCGAATCTTTATGATGGATCTTTTGTTTAAAAGATCAAAGTGGAAATTTGTTGTGATCAGGTTGAAATATGAATGTAACACTTATTTTTAAATAAGCGCTCGTTATTCGGATTAGCCTGGAGATGACATTGTGTCATAAAACCCATTCCGAATAATGATACGATGAAATGAGATTGCATTTAAAGATGGTGTTGAAGACCAGGTATTTTCGAAAGCGAAAGGATTACCTGTCGAACGTCTCTGCACCGAGTTGCTCTGGGATAGAGAATTTATCACCCTTTGTGTTAGGGATTCCGAACGTGATTAGCGAATATCCGGATTGCAAGGGCTTCTTTGAAGTTCCTTCCGTTCCGTTCAATCCTGGAAATGACATGTATGGATGTGTGTCTTATGTTACACTTTGAGATGTAAAGATGGTTTCTATCAAATACATTTCTGTTGGTGGCAGAGAATTTATTCTCTTCGCTTAACACCCTTCTTTGAGACATACGAGCTCAGAGGTTATGTAGTTGATGGTTACTAGTGATACATTCCCAATTTGGTAATGTGGCATACGAAGTGCTGCTGACCATTTGTTGATCGAAGCATGGCTTTTGTGAAAAGCAATTGTGGACGAGACTTCGTCTGACCTCACAAACCGGAATGGTCGAAACAGGAAGGATGCAACATGGTTATTTGGGGGTAGCGCCCCCTGAGGTTATGTCTATTTCCTTCTGGAAAGAGGTGGTATCATGGTATGGATCCTAGATATTTTACCTATGTGGTTGTTGCAAATTTATTACTTTGTGGTTGTTGGTGTTGAGGATCCTCGGATAAAGGTCGCTTACGACCGGGGGATGGCACACTCGTGTAGTAGTTACCTAGTTACAGAGGTAACCCGGCCTTGTATTGGCAAAGAGCTGGTTAAGTTCTCGGGGCATCCCTCTAGAGGCGTGATGTGGCAATAGGAAGTTCCTTAGCCTGACCATTTGTTGGAAATACAAAGAAACAATACGAGCCCTTACGATTACAATTGTATAACCTGCCTCCTTAGGAGGCTATAGCAGGCATAATATAATGGTACCTATGCTAGCTAAGATTTATATTATACTTTCAAAATATTTTCCACACTATGAACTAATAATAATAATATATCAAAGAGATTTTGCATATCAAGCATGTTTGGCAATCATAAGGAGAAATCTCCCCCAAGTGTGCGATTGCATTGTGTGTGTACCGGAAGGCCCTATGGTAGTTTCATTTTTCAAAAGCATAGCAGATTTCATCTTGTTTTCTTTGCGAAAATAACTATTTTTAAGATCTCACACCAGTCCCATGACCGACCTGGAGTTTTTTGTTCCCTTTCTAAACTCTGGGTGCCCATAATTTTCCACACGGGCAGCCTAGAGTCAGGTTATCAGTTATTCGGCAGCGAAATCAAGAAGTATACTGTGGAGATCTGGAGTCCAAGCTTGATGGTCAGGCGTATCACTAGTATATGTTATTTCCTTTCCGCTGTTATGTTGTTGTAAAATCTGATAATGTGATGTATAAACGGATATAGTGCGTTTTTTTTTGTAACGGCCCGATTTTTCGATGGTCGAAAGTCGACATCAATACGTCCACTGTATCAATGTCGCACAATCGAATGCCGAAAAACTGAACAGTTAGGGTTTGAGAAGAAGAAGATAGAAGAAGAAACAGAAAAACAATAACAGAATCTCACATTTCGCAGGGGAACAAATATCATAGATAAATGAGTATCTTTTAAAAACAAAAGCACTATATCAGTTTAATTTATACATCACATTATCAGAGTTTACAACAACGCAATACAACAGTGGCAGTTATTTTAACTTGCTTACATAGAAATTTTGACTTACACCAACCCAAACGCAACAAACACTACATAGTATATGTGATACGTCTCGCCATCCAACTTGAACTCCAAATCTCCATAACATATCTTTTCTGACTTCGCTCCAGAATATTGATAAGCTGACTCTAGGCTATTGTAACGACCCGTATTTTACGTGTCAACAAATCGTAAAATAGTTGCCATTAGGTCGTTTGCAATGTTTGAGTCAACCAGAGTTAGCTCGTGTGGGAGCTTAGGTCGTGTTGTGGTTGGGGTCGGTGGAGCAAGTTAAGAGAGTGACCGACTTAAGGTAGTTAGCGGCCTAACGGGATAAGCGAGTTAGTGGTAGTTGCCAACTTAAGATATTGACCGATCTAAAAGTAGACCGACCTATAGGAGTTAACGACCTGCAGGCTTAAGTCGTAAGCGACTTATGGTGATAGGGTGAGTACAGTTAGGTCATGGACAGGTTATGGTATAGGTCGAAGGTCGTTGAGACCATGTGTATAGTGTTAGGTCGGATACATCGTTGGGTCGGCAGTATAGGTAAGTCGTTAGGTCGGCTAGGTGTTAGGTCGGCCATAGGGTTAGGTAGTTAGGTCGGCATGTGTTTTAGGTCGCGTTGAAGGCCTGAGTGTTAGGTCGTAAGTCGTTAGGTCGACGACGACTTAAGGGGGGGCGGACGACTTAAAAATCTGCCTATAAATAGAGGGGTTTGATTCACTTTTTTAGGATCGGGATTTCGAAGCGACGAAGTGCTGCCATTTTGAGAGCTCATGTACGACACTTCTTCACTTCTTTTCTCCACTCTAATCTAGTGCTTCCATCCATCCAAGATCGAAGATCAAGATCAAACTAAGAGCCAAAGTTGAAGATTTACATTCTTCGAAGAGAGATTTCACCATTTGAAGCAGAATCTTGTCGGATCAAGCTAGATCCTTTGCTGTCCAGATCTGGAGTTAGTAGCTTTTGAAGTGCTTAGGTGATTCGGTGAGTGGTGGTTATCTCTCACACGGACCCAAAGGAGTATATTGGATCGGTGGCTTGTTTGTGTGTTAAAGATAGTGGTTTTATGCATTTTCCTTAAGTCTGCATGTAGATCCATCGTTCATAAAGTTTTAATATCTATTTTACTACATGCAAGTGCATTCACCAAGTTGTAGAGATAATTGCTCATGATTCATGCTTGTTAGAGTGCTTGTTAGATTTGGACTCTTTATTTACGAAACTTCCATCATTGTTATAAATGTTTATTTAGATCATATTTAAATGCTTGATTACTTGGATTTATAATTGATTTGATTGATTGCTATAAATTAGTTAATTGATGATTTGATTTGGACAAGTTGGTCGAAGATGATTCAAAAGCTAAGTGGAAAGGCTCTTGAATAAGGAAAGCTGCTTGTAGCATATGAAGCGGATGAGAAAACTCATATGGATAGATTTGATGATGATATTGAGATGGGACGTTGCTATGATACGAAGAAGAAAGCATGATGTGAGATAGTCTTGGTTTAATCCAGACGGGATCATCCCAAGCATGTTGATAAATCGGTGATATGGTTCGAGTTCGTGGATAATGGTTGGCTCGAGAGGTAGCTTGGGCAAGTTTGAGAATAGTCGTCGAGGAGGATGACTAGAAGGCTTGGATTTCATTGTTATTGAAGGTTCTAGCAAACTCAAAGCAAGAGTACATGGGGCGCCCAAACGACTACAGGTAGGTGGTCGGGACACTCAAAAGACTACAGGTAGGTGGTCGAGTACTTTGGGCAGATTCGATAGTCCTAGGCACGGGCTGCGACGACGTGCGGAGTTATGTCTAGAACCGGGGTTACCATTAGCCCTTGGCGGACGGATGAAATAATGGGTCGGTCATTCAATTAACGGTGAAATCGAGGCAAGGATAACAGTGATAGCCAGAGTCATGGATGTTTGGATGTTGGTTGAACCATCATTCGGTCTCAAGAGCGATGCTTTCTGGGTGCTTATCTGATCTTGGTTTAGGCCTTGGGGGTTTGTACTTGGAAAACATCGACCTTGACTCGAGTGATAATTGCTTTACTTTAATTGTCTGCTTTGTTATGCTTGTATTTGCTTAGTGTGTCTGGGGCTATCACTATAGAAAGAGGTGGAGTGGAATGGTTGAGTTCCTATTCCTTTTTACCCTTTATGCTCTTTTGGTATGTTTGATAGTTGATTTACTGCTCACTAAGACTTTTGTCTGACTCAAGGTTTTATGTTTAACTCTTATTACCTTGGGCTGTTCATCCGTTTTGGGATGGGAAGACTAGGTAGCAGGTGACAGGTGTTGTTCTTAGTGACTAACGCTGTTGATGACGAAGACGAGCTGGAGGCTTTTGCATATTGTTTTCTTACTATATGTACCGGATGTTCCGCTATTTGTATGATTCTCTGAGTGTTATGTAGTGAGGCTTGCTGTATTTACTTTTGAGATTGTTGTACCAAACTATTAGGAGTTTATATGATGAGATTTTGTTCTATGGAGCTTCACTATGTATACTTTCTATTGTATTTTATCCATGCGCTGTGAGTAATACGACAGACTATTCTATTTTACTTTATTCCTGACTATCGTCCATGGCTTTCTGGCACACCTTTCAGCGCACCATTCCCTTGTTTAGTGCGGGAGTCATGGGCGGTCGTCACATTTGGTATCAGAGCTTTGGTTAGTTGATTTTAGCCAACGCTCGCTGACGTAACTACGTATGAGAGACATAATTGTATTTTTATGGATGATTACTATATATAATATAGTAGCTTAGAAGGATTTGAACTCCTTATGTAGTTGTTTCTCAGGGTATATTAATCATTTCTTCGAGATATCAGGAATGAGTCGAAGAGGGAGACCAGCTGCTAGGGGAGGCCGTACTGTTGAGGGTGCTGCTGATTATGCTTCTATGTTCGAGGCTATGATGACTTCGATCATGAGAAGGATGTCAGCTCCGGGGCCATCGGTAGATGTTGGAGTTCAAGTTCAAGCCCCAAGACCAGTGGATTTTGCTAAGTTGTGTAAGGACTATACTGCTCTTGAAGGGAAGGTTTTCTTGGGAACTGAATCAACCATTGAAGTTCAGAGATGGATTGATGCTTGTAGAAGGATTTTTGGCGATTTGGGAATTGAGGATGCAACTAAGAGAAAGCTTGCATCAAAACAGCTTCAAGGAAGAGCTTCTGATTGGTGGAATTCTATCACCATTGATACTCCAGAGGAAGAGATTACTTGGGAGCAATTCCAAGTCAGATTTGAAGCTAAGTTCATTTTTACAGCTCAGAAGTCTGTTTTGTTCAAGAAGTTTGTAGAGCTCAAGCAAGGTGGGAGACCAGTTCTTGAGTATGTTTCTGAGTTTGAAGCCTTGTCCAAGTATGCTCGGTCATATATTGAATCTCCATATCAGAAGAATGAGAAGTTTGTGACAGGCTTAGACACTTATCTTGGGAGGCAGTTAGTGGATCATCTGGACGATCCATTTGAGAAGCTTGTGGAGAAAGCTCTCAGGCACGAGAGTTTGTTTCCTAAAGGAGAATCTGTTGTTGCTGTAACAAAGGAAGAGTCTAAACCACAGCAAGGTGGAAACAAGAAGAGAAAACAGCAACAGGTAAGGATGGTCGGAAAAAGAAGCTGAAGGGTGAAGTGACCTGCTACAATTGTCAGCAGAAGGGTCATCTCTCCAAAGATTGCAAGAATTCTAAGGTTCCAGGGAAGTGCTACAACTGTGATAAGCCAGGGCATATCAAGAAGAATTGTCCAGAATCGAGGAAGGATAAGCAGATTGTGCAAGCTTATGCTTTGGGGGCTGTGCCATCGTCTTTGAGAGCTCCTACTGCCGAAGAGAAAGGAAAGAGTGTGGTGGTTCAAGGTACTCTTTCCATTTGTGGTGTTCCAGTTAGAGTGTTATTTGATACTGGGGCGTCACACTTCTTTGTTTGTAGTGAACTTGTAGGCCGGTTGGGTTTGGAACCGGATATTGTGGATAGACCATCAGTGGTGACTAATCCAGTTGGGGGTTCGTCTTGTTTGTGTATGGTATGCCGTGGTCTAGTTGTATCGAGTCATGATTGCTCTTTTGTTTGTGATTATTTTGTTCTGAACTTTGCGGGGTTTGGAATTATTTTAGGTATGGACTGGCTTAGGAAGTATGCGGCAAAGGTTGATTGTAAGAGGCTGGAGGTGACAGTCGAGAATGTGGAGGGGTGAAAGGTTGTGATACGATGTAAGCATGAGGAAGGTGTCTTCATGAGCTTCATGTATTCGCTAGTTGTTCCACGGGATGAACTGTCATCGGTGCCTATTGTGAATGGATTTGAGGATGTCTTTGACGAGGTCAAAGGGTTACCGCCGCATAGAGAGATCGAGTTTCACATCGATCTAGTTGAGGGAGCCAGACCGGTTGTGATGCCTCTTAGGCGGATGGCGCCTAGGGAACAGCAAGAGTTGAAGGTGCAAGTTGATGACCTTTTACAGAAAGGATTCATTCGGCGTAGTGTGTCCGAATGGGGTGCACCAGTGGTGTTTGCAACCAAAGCGGATGGATCATTAAGGTTGTGTGTGGATTATCATGAGCTGAATAAAGTGACTAAGAAGAACAAGTATCCATTGCCGAGAATAGATGACTTGTTTGATCAGCTTCACGAAGCTAAGGTGTTTTATCAGATGGATTTGGCAACGGGATTTCACCAGTTAAGAGTGGCTAGGGATAGTGTGCCAAAGACTACTTTCAGGACACCATTCGGTTTCTATGAGTGGCTGGTAATGCCATTTGGATTGACCAATGCACCAGCGTATTTTGTGGATCTTATGAATAGAGTATTCATGGATCAGTTGAACAAATTTGTGCTTGTGTTCGTGGATGATATTCTGATTTATTCCAGAACTGAAGAAGAGCACAAGATGCACTTGCGTATTTTTTTGGAAACTTTGCAGAAACATCAGCTGAAGGCTAAGTTTTTGAAGTGTCACTTCTGGAAGAGTGAAGTGAGGTTCTTAGGACATATTATCTCTGGAAATGGAATAGCGGTTGATCCCGCCAAGGTGGCAGCAATCCAGGATTGGGTTAGACCTAATAATGCATCTGATGTGAGAAGCTTTCTTGGATTAGCAGGATACTATCGTCGGTTTATCAAAGACTTTTCCAAGATAGCTGCACCGTTAACAGGATTGACGGAAAAGAACCAAGTGTTCAGATGGGATGCTAAGTGTGAGCAAGCTTTCGGAATCCTGAAAGAGCGATTGACAAGTGCTCCTGTTTTGACTATTCCAAGTGGGAATGATGAGATGGTGGTTTACACTGATGCATGTGGTACTGGACTTGGAGCAGTGCTGATGCAAAAGGATAAAGTTGTTGCGTATGCAAGTCGACAACCGAAGCCGCATGAAAGGAATTATCCGACTCATGATTTGGAGTTAGCGGCGATTATATTTGCTCTGAAGATGTGGAGACATTACCTATTTGGAGTCCGATTTGATTTGTTTACAGATCATAAGTCATTGAAGTATCTTTTCTCGCAAAAGGATTTGAATCTTCGGTAGCAACGATGGCTAGAGTTTTTAGCATCATATGATTTTGGTATAGCCTATACTCCGGGAAAGGGAAACGCAGTGGCAGATGCGTTAAGTCGAAGACATGCAGGATTGGGAGCCATGTTTTTAGAATGGAAGAGTCTTGAGTTTTTAGCTGGATTTGACTTCAGGCCTAGATGTGAATTGGAACCTGAAATGTTGGCAAACTTATCGATAAGACCTTCTCTTGTGGAAAGAATTGGCAAGGGCCAAAAACGAGACGATAAGCTTGTCAAGATTATCCGTGATTTGGAATCTTGATTGGATCCAGAGAAGGATAAAGGGTTCGAGGTCGATCGGGAGGGTTGGCTTCGGAAACAAGGACGACTGGTTGTTCCCGATATAGATGAATTGAGGAATGAAGTTTTGAAGGAAAGTCATCACTCGAAGTTGACAATTCATCCAGGTGGAAATAAGATGTATCGGGATATGAAGAGAACCTATTACTGGGAAGGTATGAAAAAGGATGTTAGAAACTTTATTTCCAAATGTATGAACGCAAGTTTATAAAAGCCGAACAGAAGAAGCCAAGTGGATTGCTTCAGCCGTTAGAAGTCCTACATGGAAGTGGGAGCAAATATCGATGGATTTTATTGATGGACTACCTAGAACCAGAGCAGGGAATGAAGGGATTTGGGTCATCGTAGATCGATTGACTAAGAGTGCAAGATTCATTCCTGTTCGATCAACCAGGACTGCATCGAAGTTGGCTGAGTTGTATGTTAAGTGGATAGTTCGATTCCATGGTATTCCGAAGAGTATAGTGAGCGATCGAGACCCATTGTTCACTAGTGGATTTTGGAAGAGCTTCCAGGAAGTTTTGGGAACCGAGTTGTGTTTGGGTACAGCTTATCATCCCCAAACAGATGGTCAGACCGAGAGAGTCAACCGAGTTTTGGAAGATCTCCTCAGAGCATGTGTTTTGGACTTCGGAGGATCATGGGAAGATCACCTTCATTTGGTGGAATTTTCATATAATAACAGTTACCACTCAAGCATTGGTATGGCACCATATGAGGCATTGTATGGAAGACCGTGTAACTCTCCGACATGTTGGTTGGAAACAGGAGAAAAGCTGATACTTGGGCCAGAAATGATTCGACAGACTACGGATTGTATAGAGATCATTCGGCGACGAATAAAGGCAGCCCAAGACCGTCAGAAAAGTTATGCCGATAAGCATCGTAAGGATTTGGAATTCGACGTAGGAGATATGGTTTTTGTGAGGATTTCTCCACTAAAGAATGTTATTTGATTCAGGAAGAAAGGAAAGTTGACTCCGAGATTTGTTGGACCATTCCCGGTCATCGAGCGAATTGGAAAGCTCGCCTATAAATTGGAGTTACCGGAAAAGATGTCGAGTGTGCACAATGTTTTTCATATATCGTATCTACGGAAGTATGTGCACGACTCGAATATAGTGATTTCTGCTAATAGCTATGAAGGTTTGGAGGTTGAACCAGTAGTTAAGAGACCTCGTAAGCTGCTTCGTGTTGTAGAGACTGACACGAAACAGCTTAGGAGGAAGGTAGTCAAGTTTCTCAAGATACAATGGAGTGATGATGTTAACGACTGTACATGGGAGGAGGAAGAGAGGATGAAGGCAGCTCATCCTGAACTCTTCAAGGTATGGCCCTAAGGTGTCGTGACATCTCATGAATTTGTAACTTGTTCTAGTTTTAGAATTCTGCATGCTAGGCTGGTAATTGGATGCATGGTTTGTTGATTGCTATGGATGGTAGGCATGCAGAATAATTTTGATTGTTCTTGTTTGTTTGGAATTTCGGGGGCGAAATTCCAAAGGGGGAGAGAATGTAACGACCCGTATTTTACGTGTCGACAAATCGTAAAATAGTTGCCATTAGGTCGTTTGCAATGTTTGAGTCAACCAGAGTTAGCTCGTGTGGGAGCTTAGGTCGTGTTGTGGTTTGGGTCGGTGGAGCGAGTTAAGAGAGTGACCGACTTAAGGTAGTTAGCGGCCTAACGGGATAAGCGAGTTAGTGGTAGTTGCCAACTTAAGATATTGACCGATCTAAAAGTAGACCGACCTATAGGAGTTAACGACCTGCAGGCTTAAGTCGTAAGCGACTTATGGTGATAGGGTGAGTACAGTTAGGTCGTGGACGGGTTATGGTATAGGTCGAAGGTCGTTGAGACCATGTGTATAGTGTTAGGTCGGATACATCGTTGGGTCGGCAGTATAGGTAAGTCGTTAGGTCGGCTAGGTGTTAGGTCGGCAATAGGGTTAGGTAGTTAGGTCGGCATGTGTTTTAGGTCGCGTTGAAGGCCCGAGTGTTAGGTCGTAAGTCGTTAGGTCGGCGACGACTTAAGGGGGGGCGGACGACTAAAAAATATGCCTATAAATAGAGGGGTTTGATTCACTTTTTTAGGATCGGGATTTCGAAGCGACGAAGTGCTGCCATTTTGAGAGCTCGTGTACGACACTTCTTCACTTCTTTTCTCCACTCTAATTGTAACGCCCCGAAAATTTTCGACTTTCGAAAATTCAACATCGATACTCACTTTATCGACTGCCGAGAAATCGAAGGCCGGAAACACGGAATGTTATGGGTTTTAAAAGAAATTTAAGAAAAGAAAAGAGAAGAAGAGAGAAGATAGAAAATAGGGAAAATTTTGAAAGAGAGAAAAGACAAAAGAAAATAGAGAATTTGAAAACAGAGGGAACAGAAAAATAGAACGGAACAGAAAACAACAGAACAACAACAGAATCTCACAATTCGCAGCGGAACAACATATAATAATAAATGAATAATCTTTAAACAAAGAACTATATCAGTTATTACATTTTATTACATTTCATTACATCATATCATCAGAGTATACAACAACAACAACATATAGTGCAGCGGAAAAAGAAATACTATATAACTAGTAATACGCCATGCCATCCAGCTTGCCTCCGGCAATTCCAGAATGTCCAGAATATCCTGATAAACCTTAACTCTTAACTGCCCGTGTGAAAATTGGTGGGCACCCAGAGTTTAGGAAGGAAAATAATAAACTCTGAGTCAGTCATGTGACTGGTGTGAGAACTCAAAACAGTTTATTTAATTTAAAATCAAAATAGAAGAATATTTTTAAAGTCAATTCGCAATGCTTTTAAAAATGAGACTACCATAAGGCCTCCCGCACACACACACATGCAAACGCAGAATCGGAGGAGATTTCTCCTTATGATAGTCAAAGATGCTTGATACGCATTTAAAATAACATTTGATATTATTACTAGTGCATAGTGTAGGAAATTATTTCGAAAGTAGAATATAAATCTTAGCCAACATACGACCATTATCGTATGCCTACTATAGCTATCATCCAAACAGTGTTGCGACACCATAAGTGAATGATAGGTCCTACAACTAATACCGTACAAGTTTCGTATTTGGAGAATGGATTTTTCCAACAAATGGTCAGGCCAAGGAACTTCCTATTGCCACATGGAAACGCCTCTGGCTGGACGCCCCGAGAACCACCGTCCTCTGCTAAACAAAGCCGGGAATCCCTTTTCCCAAGGAATATTACAAACCCTCAGATATGCCACCCCCGGTCCTTTGGGACCTTTAAACGAGAGCGCTCTCTAACCAACATCACACTATAATAATAAGTGTTTCAACATGAGTAAGTATCTGGGCTCCATACCATGATACTACCCTTTTCCAGAAGGAATGGTCATACCCTAGGGAAGTTATCCCTGAAAACTTTGCCGCACAATTCCTGTTTCGACCATTACCGGGTTGTGAGGCTCGACGAAGTCACGTCCACAAAAACATACTTTATACAAAAGCCATGCTTTGGGTCAACAAATGATCAACACAATGATCACAAGGAAAGACGATCAAATAAACGATCCTATCACAAATAATCAACACAATGATCATTTCAGCATCACTCAGCATGTCACATTACCAAATTGGGAATATATCGCTGATAACTTCAACTATATAACCTCTGAGCACGTACGTCTCAGAGAAGGGTGTTAAGCTAAAAGAATAAATTCTCTGCCACCAACAGAAATATATTTGAAAGAAATCGGCTTTACATCTCAATTTGTAATGTCAGACATACAATCCATACAAGTCTGTTCCGGGCTCGAACAAAACCGAAGGCACTTATTACGAAGCCCTTGCAATACGGGTATTCACAATCCCGATCGAATTTCCCATCACTTAAGGAATCTCTATACCAGGAGCTACCCAGTGCAGAGACAATCGATAGGTCATCCTATCGCTTTCACAAATACTCGGTCTTCAACACCGATCTTCAATGCAATTCACAACGACGTATCACATATTCGGAGTGGGTTATACGACCCCATGGTCCTTTCCCGGTTAACCCGAATAGTGAGCGCTTATTTAAAAATAAGTGTGGCATTCACATTCAAACAAATCACATCAATTACCCATTCAAAGGGAAATATTGATAGTCGGCTATTGAACTATCAATGGATATGCGCACACATCACTAGTTTTCAAATAATTTTCCAAATTATTTACTTTCCAAAATATCTTTACTAGATATATAATTTCACATTTCAAAAATAAATCAATATTTATTTTTAAACAAATTCTCCTTTCCTTTATAAATTCCTTAGTGAATTTATAATCCAAAATATCTATGAATATTCGATTTCAATTATTCATTTCAATTTATCTTCAAAAAGATAAATTCTTAAGATATTCACTTTATATTGGAAAACATTTCCATACTTACTTATTCATAAGTAATTCACAAATCCTTTTTTTTTCAATACTTAGAAAATATTCAATATACTTCAATCAAAATTAAGTATATATTTCATTCTTTAAGGAAATCATTCTCTTAAACATATTTATTTGGGCCAAAACGAATGTTGCGTAAAACATCGTTACGACGTCCCAAAATCACTAGTATAGGGATTCGAAATTAAAATAGATATATAAATCCCAATACTACACAAAACATTTCCTTTCGGGAATCATTTACTATAACAACAGTGTTATAGTCCATTATTTCCTTCTATTTCTCGAAACGTCTATTTCAACAATAAATGTTGAAATCTATGGTTTCGAATCATCACACATTTTAAAACATCGTTAGGTCGTTTTAATTCTATTTAAAACACCAAATCCAAAACAATTTCTTTAACGTGTTATTCATTATTCAAAAATGTGAATAAACTTCGTTAACAAATTTCATCCTTTTATTCATTTTAATTCAAAGGATTATTCACTATTTAAAAATGTGAATATAACTCCTTTAATAGGTTCCAACAATTTTCTTATCAAAATAAGTCATTTGCGAATTTATAAAAACATCGTTTATAAATTCCATTTCTATTTATTTATAAAAACTTCCTTTTTATAAATTCTTTTATTAACCTATTCCAGTTTATAACTCAATTATAAACTACAAGTTCATATTATAAGTTAATTACTTATAAAACGATTATTTTACAAAATCGTTCCTTAGAATTTCATAATTATAAATCTTATAACTTATGAGATTCAATTATTTACCCAAGTCTATTCTTTTAATAACTTTACAAATTTTATAAACCTACTGTTTATAAAATTCCATTTATAACTTCACCGTTTATAATTCTATTAATTTCATTCTTTAATGAAATTCATTTTTCACTTCATTCAAACACTTATAAAAACTCGTTTTATAATGTCTATATCTCAATTTATAAATATCCATTTATAAATCTCTTAATATAAATCAATTTATATTATTCTTTTAAAACGTCTTTAAATTCCTTTATAATTTCACCATTCTATTGATTTATAAAATAATTAAATTTTATAAATCCTATTTTTAATCTTTTCATAATAGATTCAAAAATCCAATTTAAACTATTTTTATAAAATCATAAATCCCATATTTCTCAAACATCAACTTTTAACTATATTTCACAAAATCATAATTTTTATAACTTTAAAAAAATATAACGTTTATTTATTTAACATGGATCAATTCCAAAAATATTTTATAACTTATACTTTCAAAAATCACTTTGAAATCATTTTAAAATTCCAAATTTGGTCCAATGATGCTACACACCAAATAGTCAATCACGACTACAACGATCCATCATATATCGATATGATAATCCATCAAATATCAAAATATCTGAAATCAAATAAAAACTGTTGAGGAATCCAGTTGGATCCCTCCAACCTGTTTTCCTGCATCTACAAGCATTAGCACAATACCAATTTCGCTCCAGTACGAAATTATCGCGGTATATGTTCTTATTAAATATTATCCGCTTAATAACGGCGTAATAGGGTCTCATCCGCTAAAAGAAAATGCGGGAAATCAATCAACTGCAATATATACATATGCCAATATATATATATTGATATTATTTATAATACCAATTTCACTGTTTATGAAATATTCGCGGTATATGTTTTTAATAAATAACATCCGCTTACTAACGGCGTATAATGTCTATTTAACAATCAATAGATAACAATCATCATTCAAGCATGCATTCAAATATTTTAAATCTAACTATTTAAAATAAAATCGAAACTGATTCGATTGAGTGAGAAGTTCTCACCTTGGTTTTATTTCCGTTTTAGCGATTTATTTCGAATAAAATTAAATGGACGTTTAATTTTACCCAAAATTCTCACTAACTCCAAACGACTCCAAACCAGCTCCATCGCGTAGTGCTCGTCCATACGATTCCAACGCAACTGGTTTCGCGCGTTTTCGACCTCGTATGAAAAAGTTACGAATTTTTAAAGATCGTACACGATTTTATATAAACTATTTACAACAAACTTAACAATTTTAATACCCATTCAAACTAGAGCCACTGGATCCCACACCCCCTTCATCTCAGCCGTGCATTTGCTTCTTCCTCCTCACGCACACTCTACAGGCAATAACAAAACGCAAGAACCCATACACATAGCAACTAGGGTTTAAATTTACAACCATTTCAAACGATTTGAACACGATCAGCTTGCTCCATGTCGAAGCCCTACCTCTCCACCATGCTCGGCCCCAAGGAGAGCAAGCTCGGCCATGTCTAACACCTCGAAAGGCGTGCGTGAACTGTAGGGAACGGCCCCACTTTGCTCCTCCATCGTCGCTCCAAATTCGATCATCACCGTATGGAATTCAAGATCTCATCGTGCTCTATAACTTTCGTGTTGAGAGTTTCTTCTAATTCTTCACGGATTGAAAGTACTTAAGGGATGAAAATCGAAAGATTCTGGCCTTAGAAATAGGGGGAGGCGGCTGCAACGTGATTAGGGTTTTATTTCTTTTTTTTATTTTATTTTGAAGGGGTAGGGGCCTATTTATAGAGAAACGATCGACACTATTCACCCGGAAATTCCAAACTCCGATTTACGCGCCGAAACTGACGTATCTAGGGTTTATCCCGCGTTCCGGACACAATGGAACAGGTTTCGGAAGCTAATTCAGAAGTATGTGCGAGTTATGGCTATAAACGCTCAATTTAAATTAAACCGATTTAAATCGATTTCTAGGCGTTTTAATTCGTACCGGACAAACGGTAAATCCAATCGACTTGAAATTTGAAACCTTACAATAATATCACATTACGGATCCGATGAAACTGGTTTCGTCGAAATCCGAGACTTTTTGAAAAATGGCTATTTTCACTCGTCAAATTAAAATTAAAAATAAATCGATGCGTTTCGAGCTGCCACGATCAAACGATAGCTCCGATTTACACGAAATTTGAAATCCGGTAATAACTAACTATTACGGATCCAATGGAACTGGTTTCGCTCAATTCTGAGACTGTTCAAAAATTGACTATTTTCACTAGTCGATTTTAATATTAAAATATTCAATTTTCACAAATTAACTTTTAATTCGATTTTAAAAGTTCTATAATATCATTCTAACTTAAATATGATAAAATAAAATTTTACAAATCATTTTCAATCATATTTAACCCAATTTTCAATTATTTCCATAATTTAACGTATTAAATTATCGATTTAATTATTCAATTAAATCCAAAAATTCAAATAAAAATTTATTTGACTTATAAATTCCCTTATTAATATTTAAAATTAATTAAATATTCAAATTTTAATTTCTAAAAATCCTGGGTCGTTACACTAATCTAGTGCTTCCATCCATCCAAGATCGAAGATCAAGATCAAACTAAGAGCCAAAGTTGAAGATTTACATTCTTCGAAGAGAGATTTCACCATTTGAAGCGGAATCTTGTCGGATCAAGCTAGATCCTTTGCTGTCCAGATCTGGAGTTAGCAGCTTTTGAAGTGCTTAGGTGATTCGGTGAGTGGTGGTTATCTCTCACACGGACCCAAAGGAGTATATTGGATCGGTGGCTTGTTTGTGTGTTAAAGATAGTGGTTTTATGCATTTTCCTTAAGTCTTCATGTAGATCCATCGTTCATAAAGTTTTAATATCTATTTTACTACATGCAAGTGCATTCACCAAGTTGTAGAGATAATTGCTCATGATTCATGCTTGTTAGAGTGCTTGTTATATTTGGACTCTTTATTTACGAAACTTCCATCATTGTTATAAATGTTTATTTAGATCATATTTGAATGCTTGATTACTTGGATTTATGATTGATTTGATTGATTGCTATAAATTAGTTAATTGATGATTTGATTTGGACAAGTTGGTCGAAGATGATCCAAAAGCTACGTGGAAAGGCTCTTGAATAAGGAAAGCTGCTTGTAGCATATGAAGCGGATGAGAAAACTCATATGGATAGATTTGGTGATAATATTGAGATGGGACGTTGCTATGATACGAAGAAGCAAAGCATGATGTGAGATAGTCTTGGTTTAATCCAGACGGGATCATCCTAAGCATGTTGATAACTCGATGATATGGTTCGAGTTCGTTGATAATGGTTGGCTCGAGAGGTAGCTTGGGCAAGTTTGAGAATAGTCGTCGAGGAGGATGACTAGAAGGCTTGGATTTCATCGTTATTGAAGGTTCTAGCAAACTCAAAGCAAGAGTACATGAGGCGCCCAAACGACTACAGGTAGGTGGTCGGGACACTCAAAAGACTACAGGTAGGTGGTCGAGTACTTTGGGCAGATTCGATAGTCCTAGGCACGGGCTGCGATGACGTGCGGAGTTATGTCTAGAACCGGGGTTACCATTAGCCCTTGGCGGACGGATGAAATAGTGGGCCGGTCATTCAATTAACGGTGAAATCGAGGCAAGGATAACAGTGATAGCCAGAGTCATGGATGTTTGGATGTTGGTTGAACCATCATTCGGTCTCAAGAGCGATGCTTTTTGGGTGCTTATCTGATCTTGGTTTAGGCCTTGGGGGTTTGTACTTGGAAAACATCGACCTTGACTCGAGTGATAATTGCTTTACTTTAATTGTCTGCTTGGTTATGCTTGTATTTGCTTAGTGTGTGGGGGGGCTATCACTGTAGAAAGAGGTGGAGTGGAATGGTTGAGTTCCTATTCCTTTTTACCCTTTATGCTCTTTTGGTATGTTTGATAGTTGATTTACTGCTCACTAAGACTTTTGTCTGACTCAAGGTTTTATGTTTAACTCTTATTACCTTGGGCTGTTCATCCGTTTTGGGATGGGAAGACTAGGTAGCAGGTGACAGGTGTTGTTCTTAGTGACTAACGTTGTTGATGACGAAGACGAGGTGGAGGCTTTTGCATATTGTTTTCTTACTATATGTACCAGATGTTCCGCTGTTTGTATGATTCTCTGAGTGTTATGTAGTGAGGCTTGCTGTATTGACTTTTGAGATTGTTGTACCAAACTATTAGGAGTTTATATGATGAGATTCTGTTCTATGGAGCTTCACTATGTATACTTTCTATTGTATTTTATCCATGCGCTGTGAGTAATACGACAGACTATTCTGTTTTACTTTATCCCTGACTATCGTCCATGGCTTTCTGGCACACCTTTCAGCGCACCATTCCCTTGTTTGGTGCGGGAGTCATGGGCGGTCGTCACAGCTGTCCATGTGGAAAATTATGGGCACCTAGACTTTAGAAAGGAAATAATAAACTCCAGGTCAGTCATGGGAATGGTGTGAGATCATAAAACAGTTATTTTCACAAAGAAAGGAAAATAAATCCGCTATGCTTTTGGAAAATGAAACTACCATAAGGCCTCCCCACACACACATAATGTAAACGCAGAATTGGAGGAGATTTCTCTTTATGATAGTCAAACATGCTTGATACGCAAAATCCTTTTTAATATTATCATTAGTGCATAGTGCAGAAAACATTTCGAAAGTATAATATTAATCTTAGCCAGCATAGACATTTCAAAGTATGCCTACTATAACTACCATCTAAACAGTGGTGACCACCATAAGTAAATGGCAGGTTATACAACTAAAAACGTACAAGGCGTGTATTGGAGATTGGATTTTCAACAAATGGCCAGGCTAAGGAACTTCCTGTTGCCACATGGGTACGCCTCTGGAGGGACGTCCCTAGAACCTACCCCGATCTCTGCCAACATAAGGTCGGGTTACTTCTGTAACAAGGTAACTGCTACTCGAGTATGCCATTCCCTGGTCGTTTGTGACCTTTATCGAGGATCCTCAACCACAAAGCTACAACCACAAAGTAATAAATTTGCAGCAACAACATAGGTAAAATATCTGGGCTCCATACCATGATACTACACTTTTCCAGAAGGAAATGACATACCCTCAAGGGGCGCTACTCTCAAATAACCTTGTCGCATCCTTCCTGTTTCGACCATTTTCGGGGCTTGAGGTCTGACGAAGTCTCGTCCACAAAGCTACACTTTTCACAAAGCCATGCTTCGATCAACAAATGATCAGCAGCACTTCGTATGCCACATTACCAATTTGGGAATATATCACTAGTAACCATCAACTACATAACCTCTGAGCTCGTACGTCTCAGAGAAGGGTGTTAAGCTAAGAGAATAAATTCTCCGCCACCAACAGAAATGTATTTGATAGAAACCAGCTTTACTATCTCAAAGTGTAACGTAAGACACACATCCATACAAGTCCGTTCCGGGATCGAACGGAACCGAAGGCACTTCAAAGAAGCCCTTGCAATTCGGATATTCGCTAATCACGTCCGGAACCCCAACACAAAGGGTGATAAATTCTCTATACCAGAGCAACTCGGTGCAGAGACATTCGATAGGTATTCCTTTCGCTTTCGAAATACCCGGTCTTCAACACCATCTTCAAATCCAATCCTATTTCGTCGTATCATTATTTGAAATGGGTTTTATGACACAAAGTCCTCTCCCGGCTAATCCGAATAACGAGCGCTTATTTTAAAAATAAGTGTTACATTCATATTTCAAGAAAATCACAACAAATTTCCACTTTGATATTTTAAACAAAAGATTCATCACAAAGATTCGATGTGGCTTTCGAATATCCACTTGGAATCCGACCCCCGGTCACATCGAAATTCAAATGCAATTTAAAGGCCAATATTGATAGTCGGTTATTTAACTATCAATCAACATTCACAACAATTAGCAGATTTAAATAATTTTCCCAAATGATTTAGTTTTAACATATCTTCGCGAGACATAATTTTTAACACTTCAACTAATTTTTTCCTTACGCGGAATACATTCTCAAATATTTATTCATTTCCACTGAAAATCTGCCGTGTTAAAATACTTTAAAATAATTTAAATTACTTATCCAAATATATATACTTGGAAATATTTAAATTACAAACTATTTCTAAACACTTATTTTAATATTAGATATGAAAATATTATACCAATGCCTCATATAATACTTCAAGTCCAAACTAATTTTAAAATAAAATTAGTAGATAGAGTAGAAATATTTAAATAACTATTTTCTAAATCAAATATCAATTTAATCTTTAAAATAATATCTTCTATAATTAATTAAATAAATCTTTACTTCAAAGATTTAAAATAATTTCCAAAAATAAATTTTCCAACAATATTTTTTCCAAATAAACTTCTAGAACTTTTAATTTATACTTCAAAAGCTACTTTAAAAATATACTCGGCTTTCCAGGGAAGAATTCTCATTCCATTTCAAAATGGTCTATTTAAATCAATTAATAAATCTTCTCGAATCATTTTAATTTACATTCCAAATCTTTAAGTTTCTTTCCACACTTTTTAAAAATAAACCAACATTTATTTTTAAAACTAAATTCCCTTTCCTTTATAAAATTCCCATTGTGAGTTTAAATTTTCCAAATATCTACTGAGATACGATTTTCAAATTGGATTCCAAAAATCATTTCAAACACCAAATCTATTTTTAAATTTGATTTCTAAATTTATTTCCTTTAAAATAAATTCCTTTATCTCTTCTAAATTATCTAAAATCTGAATTTTAAATAAATTATTCAACTATTAAGCAATATTACTCAAAACCTATTTAATAAAATCTTTTCCCATATTTTGGAATTTATTCAATGGGATTTTATTATAGATTTTCTACTTAAATTTCAAAAATCCAATTTCATTTATTTCTGGTATCCTATGATACCAAAAATATATTTCGGCTAAACTATAGCCTTCAACGATTTCAATCACAAATATAATCATACAAAGATTATAAATAAATCAACACGCAATATTGAAATGAATTCAAATAGTTGAGGAATCCAGTTGGATCCCTCTAACTAGTTTCCCTGCATCCATAGACGTTTGCACAATAATTAAATACCAATTCCACTTCGAGGTGGAAATATCGCGGTACATGGATTTATATAATATCATCCTCTATTATACGGCGCATAGGGTTTCATCCGCTATATAATGCAGGAAATCAATCACTCCAAATACATATATAATACCAATTCCACTTCGAGGTGGAATATCACGGTATATGGGTTTAATATAATATCATCCGCTATTATGCGGCTCATAGGGTCTAATCCAATACAATTGATAATAATTTATCATCCAAGTACACAATCAACAATTTTAAATTTAACCATTTAAAATTAGATCGGAAAATCCGATTGAGTGAGAAGATCTCACCTTTACCTTTATTTTGCAATCCAATCCAAACCAGTTGTTTCTTCACGACTTAAAACCTTGTAACAAACAATTATATGATTTAATTAATATTCGAACAAATCGAATAATTAATTATCATTGAACAAATTTAATTAACCAATGATTTTTTATTTTAACCTAATCATTAATTTTTCTTAAACCAATTCCTTTAATAAATTTATTTAACTAACATTTTGATTTTTAAACAAATTTCCCTTTTTAACAAAATATCTTTTAGTAAAAATAATAATTTAAATAATTTAAATAAGTTTATTAACCACCGCATTCCTTTTTTACTTATATACGTAAATATTAAAACAGAAATATTTTTTTATACTTTATTGTAAAATTAAATTTCATTTGTATATAAATTTTCAAACATGCATGTGTATATTTCCTTTTGAAACCATATACACACACAAAAAAATAAACTATATTAAAAATCTAATTTTCTATAAATTCTTGTATTCATTTTCTGTTTTGAACTTCATATATATATATATATAAGAACTATTTGTTTTAAAATCAATCTTTATATAAAATTCCTATATTTTTTATCCAAAACCTTAAATTTTATTGTTAACTGAATATATATATATATATATATATATATATATATATATTCATTCATTTTTTTATATAAATAGGAATTAAAACATAAATACAAATTTTATTTCCATTTAATCTGAATAAAAATTAATAGCATTACCTTACAACCTCCATGCTCGATTTCGCCCATGGCGCATTGCCTGAGTCGCCCCTACTCGATTTCCAGCCCACAGATTCGCGACTATAAATTAATCGCCGCCTAAATTCTCGCAACGAAGAAGACGTCGCCGATGTTCACTGCCACCACTCGTGTGCTGCTTACAGCACAGCGTCTATCCTGACGCCTCCTCTCGACGACCGCGCCTCCATTTCGTGATGCCACTTACCATCGTGAGTTCTCCCCTTCGCGTGCTCGTCCTTTTTCGAAAACGAAATTGGCTCACAAGCTTCCAATATGAAATCGAACGGGTTCGATTAGCATCGAAGGACTCGATTTATTTTCGAGGCTGGTTGAATTGATTTGAACGAACTACTATCGGCCTAGAAAAGAAAATTATCGCGATTTTATTTTTATAGTGGCCATAAATTGATTTGAGATAGAGTAGGGGACTCGGCTGAAAAGAATGAGATAATTTTCTTTTTCGAGCTTTAATTGTTATTATTTTTTACTGTGTTGGTTTTCAACTCTAAAGAGAAGACGCGTGTGCTCATTAGGAAAGACACATGCGTCAAATTCCAACACGTGTTAACAAAAGCTTTCTACAATATTTTAATAAAATAATATTATTTATTCAAATTTAAATTTAGATTGTCTTGATTTCGCAACTCAAAATCACGATCTCCAATCGAGGCATGCCGCTAGGCATTTATAACATCAAACCCTTATTCCGAATGCAATGGAAAATGTTCCTAGTCCAAATTCGATCGTATGGAGAAGATAGCTTTTGAGACCCAACTATTAAATTAAACTTCGACCAAATTTTCAACGCTTTTGACTATCGTACGATCACACAACAACTCTGAATGCTATGAAAATTGAAATCCGATAATAATACAATAATACGGATCCAATAGAACTGGTTTTGTCGAATTACGAGACTGTGCCTCAAAAAGCTATTTTTTAAATATCGATTTAAAAGATATAAAATTCAAAACTGATCAAAACATTTCCATATTCAATTATGAAGCTTCCATTATCTTCAGTATTATCAATATAGATTTTACATGCCTTTAAAATATTTTTAATCAGCTTAAAAATCAAGATTCCATATTTTACCCAACTTCAATAATTTAAATTCAATAATTTAATTGCCAAACTCATTCTGATATTTGAAATTCAAGTTAAACTAACTTCCAAATATTTAAAATCAATTAAATATTTTATTTCCAAATGTCAAAATTTCCAGGTCGTCACATTCCTCCCCCTTAAAAGAATTTCGTCCCGAAATTACTAGTTAAGAAGAATGATCCTTCAACTGTTTATCATTTTTCCAAAACCAAACAGTTTTATCAATTCACCAAAACAAATCTTTTTATTAAAGATCCATTATCACTCCATCTATCTTTTCAAAATTTTCCATAGATTCCAAACAACATTGTTTCCTTAACAATTCAAAAATAAATTCAAATTCAAATTTTAATTTTTCAAAATTTTCTTAAATTTTTTTTAACCCTCTAAGTTTTCGAAAAAGTTTGCCGGCATCTCCTTTGCGCGACTAGCTCGGTACGACTACAAAATGCCACAACGGACCCCCAGATTCAAAAAAAAGCAAAAGACCAAGCGGCTATACAAGAAAGTCATCAAATTTCATACAGAAATTTAAAATACATACCTTTCTCGAGCAATTCAAACTTTATCTTCGAAATCAAAACCCCATTTCCATTTTCCTTTATGACACCTGTATCCTACTAGCCATAATATCCAATTACAACATTCAAATTTATTTTGCACATTCCTTTACAAAAGTTTGATATTTATTTCATTCAAGTCCGTATGATATATTTATATCATTCATACGCAATATCAAATTCGATCGTCCACTCGATCACACAATTTCACTTCCGAACTAGTATCGTCCACTCGACTTTCTAGGGCGGAATCAGATCTGGTTTCTTGATCAAAAACCGTCATTCTCCTTGTATAGCCATAAACTATGGTAGAGAATTTACAGAATCAACCAAAAATCCATATCTAGGTTCATCGTCGAAAATCGAGTGAAAATTCCAACTCGGATCGATATAACTACCTAGAAATTATGTGCCCAAATTCTGGATCCAATCACTATGCGAATAAAATAATATATGTACATCCATTGTATTTATTTCTAATTGATTATTAGCCTTATCAATTTCCTTTTCTTTTATTCACATTTATATTGATTTCTATCCATTTCACAATTTCCAGTATAATTTCCATTCTCTTATAAATTTAGAATATTTCCTCAATCCCAAATTCTACTTTAGAACTCCGCCATTTATTTCTTATGTTCAATGCATATTCTATATACTTCCTATATTTATTTTCAATTCCCCATTTTGGTTTATCTATACTTTTATTTAAACTGGATTTCCAATTCCATGTGAATTCAATTCTTTTCCAACCATACTAAATTTGTCATTTCTTTAATTAGTTTCACTTACTAATTTTATTTCAATACTTTGCTTTGTTTATCACAAATCAAATTCAATTCCAATTCCAATTCCATTTACTTACAAATTCGAAATGAATTTCAATATTCGATTACACTTTCATTTACTTGCAATTGTAAATTCATTTATTCATTCACAATTTTTATTTTCCACCTTAATAAAATTTATTCCATAATTATTTTTATCAGATTCCAGAGTCTTTTCAACATTTCAAAATTATTTTTTGAAATCAATTCAAATTATCTTTTTGAATTTCAAAACCCAAACCCAGTTTTCCAAACAACTTCCATTTAAAATAATTTGGCAGCAATTCCTCTTTTGGAAACCCGAAAATGAACATCGATGATGCTGCAGTTATTACTGAAATTATTTTACAGCGACCGAAAAGAGTTTAGTGCTTTTATTCCTCTAAAACACTTTTCCAAAACCTTTGAAAACCATTTCCAAACTCCAAGGGAATTGAATCTTTTCCAAATTTCAAAATTTTCAAATCCTTTCAAATATTTCTCTGAAATTTTATTTCAAATTATAAATCACAATTACAATTTATATTTACAAATCCCATTTGCATATGGATTTTATTTCTCAGCTTTTGATTATGATTTCAATTTCTTATTCAATAATCAATGATAATAATTTAATATTATCACTTCCTAACAATCAAGCACCCATATACCATAATAATTTACAAAGATTATTTACTTTTATATACAAAAATAATTTGGGTAAAGTTATTCCATTTACCCTATTTTAAAACAATAATGTGTCGGTTTATCTTGTTTAAGAGTTTAAAAACCCATATCGATATTGTTGGCCAAACTGCACCGACCAGAATCTATAAACAATCAACCGATAAGTCAACACAATATAAAACAGTTTTATATCCACTTATAAATACGCGCTCATATCTATTATTACACTCAAACTCATTCTAGAGTACTATTGACCCTATCTCTAATGAGTAACACCCACCAGAGCCAAGGTTGTCGCTTAACCAAATGCTCTGCTACCAATCTGTAACGACCCGATTTTTCGACACCCGAAAGTCGACGTCGATACTTCCACTGTATCAATGCCGCACAATCGAATGCAGGAAAACTGAACCGTTAGAGTTTAAGAAGAAGAAGATAGAAGAAGAACAGAAAAACAATAACAAAATCTCACATTTCGCAGCGGAACAAATATAATAGATAAGTGAATATCTTTTAAGAACAAAAGCACTATATCAGTTTATACATCACATTATTAGAGTTTACAACGACACAATACAACATGGGAGTTATTTTTAACTTGCTTACATAGAAATTTTGACTTACACCAACCTAAACGCAACAGACACTAAATAGCATAAGTGATACGTCTCACCATCCAGCTTGAATTCCAGATCTCCATAGCATATCTTTTCTGACTTCGCTCCAGAATAATGATAACCTGACTCTAGGCTGCCCGTGTGGAAAATTATGGGCACCCAGAGTTTAGAAAGGGAACAATAAACCCAGGTTAGTCATCGGACTGGTGTGAGATCTTAAAAACCGTATTTTTACAAAGAAAGGAAAAGAAATCCGCTATGCTTTTGGAAAATGAAACTACCATAAGGCCTCCCCACACACACAATGCAAATGCAGAATTGGAGGAGATTTCTCCTTATGATAGTCAAACATGCTTGATACGCAAAATCCTTTTTAATATTATCATTAGTGCATAGTGTAGAAAACATTTCGAAAGTATAATATTAATCTTAGCCAGCATAGACATTCCGAACTATGTCTACTATAGCTACCATCTAAACAGTGGTGACCATCATAAGTAAATGACAGGTTATACAACTAAAATCGTACAAGGCGCGTATTGGAGATTGGATTTCCAACAAATGGTCAGGCTATGGAACTTTCTATTGCCACATGGGTATGCCTTTGGAGGGACGTCCCGAGAATCTACCCGGATCTCTGCCAACACAAGGCCGGGTTACCTCTATAACTAGGTAACTACTACTCGAGTATGCCATCCCCCGGTCGTTTGCGACCTTTTATCCGAGGATCCTCAACCATAAAGCAACAACCATAAAGTAATAAATTTACAGAAACAACATAGGTAAAATATCTGGGCTCCATACCATGATACTACCCTTTTCCAGAAGGAAATGACATACCCTCAGGGGGCGCTACTCCCAAATAACCTTGCCGCATCCTTCCTGTTTCGACCATTTTCGGGGTGTGAGGTCCGACGAAGTCTCGTCCACCAAGCTACACTTTTCAAAAAGCCATGCTTCGATCAACAAATGATCAGCAACACTTCGTAAGCCACATTATCAATTTGAGAATATATCACTAGTAACCATCGGCTACATAACCTCTGAGCTCGTACGTCTCAGAGAAGGGTGTTAAGCTAAGAGAATAAATTCTCCGCCACCAATAGAAATGTATTTGATAGAAACCAGCTTTACATCTCAAAGTGTAACGTCAGACATACATCCATACAAGTCCATTCCGGGATCGAACGGAACCGAAGGCACTTCAAAAGAATCCCTTGCAATCTTGATATTCACTAATCACGTCCGTAATCCCCATCACAAAGGTGATAAAATCTCTATACCGGAGCAACCCGGTGCAGAGACATTCGACAGGTAATCCTTTCGCTTTCGAAAATACACGGTCTTCAACACCATCTTCATTTGCAATCCCATTTCGTCCTATCATTATTCGGAATGGGTTTTATGACACAAAGTCCTCTCCCGGCTAATTCGAATAACAAGCGCTTATTTTAAAAATAAGTGTTACATTCAGATTTCAAACAAATCACAACAAATTTCTACTATTATCTTTTAAATAAAAGATCCATCACAAATATTCGATGTGGTTTTCAGATATCCATTTGGAATCTGATCCTCAGTCGCATCGAAATTCAAATGCCGTTTAAAGGTCAACATTGATAGTCGGTTATTTAACTATCAATCAACATTCATAACAATCACCAGATTTCAAATAATTTTCCCCTACATATTTATTTTCAAAATATTTTGCAGGATATAATTTTAACACTTTAACGATTTGAAAACAAATTTCAAATCAATTTCTACATTTTAATCCTTTGAAAACAAATTTAAAATCATTTTTTCCTTACATGGAATACATTCCCAAATATTTATTCATTTCCACTTAAAATCTACCAAGTTCAAATACTTTAAAATAATTTAAATTACTTATCCAAATGTATATAAATGGAAATATTTAAATTAAAAACTATTTCTAAACACTTATTTAAATATTAGATATGAAAATATTATACCAATACCTCATATAATACTTCAAGTCCAAACTAATTTTAAAATAAAATTCGTAGATAGTGTAGAAATATTTAAATAACTATTTTCTAAATCAAATATCAATTTAATCTTTAAAATAATCCCTTTTATAATTAATTAAATAAGTCTTTTCTTAAAAGATTTAAAACAATTTCCAAAAATAATTTCTCCAACAATATTTTTTTCAAATCAACTTCTAGAACTTTAATTTATACTTCAAAAGCTACTTTAAAATATACTCGGCTTTCTAGGGAAGAATTTTCTTTCCATTTCAAAATGGTCCTTTTAAATCAATTAATAAATCTTCTCGATTTATTTTAATTTACATTCCAAATCTGTAAATTTCTTTCCACACTTTTTAAAAATAAACCAACATTTATTTTTAAAACAAAATTCCCTTTCCTTTATAAAATTCCCATTGTGAGTTTAAATTTTCCAAATATCTACCGAGATACGATTTTCAAATTGGATTCCAAAAATCATTTCAAACACCAAAACAATTTTTAAATTTGATTTCTAAATTTATTTCCTTTTAAAATAAATTCTATTATCTCTTCCAAATTATTTGAAATCTGAATTTTAAATAAATTCTTCAACTATTAAGTAATATTACTCAAAACCCATTTAATAAAATCTTTTCCCATATTTTGGAATTTATTCAATAGGATTTTACTATATATTTTCTACTTAAATTTCAAAAATGCAATTTTATTTATTTTTGGTATCCTATGATACCAAAAATATATTTCGGCTAAACTATAGCCTTCAACGATTTCAATCACAAATATAATCATACACAGATTATAAATAAATCAACACACAATATTGAAACAAATTCAATTATTTAAGTAATCCAGTAGGATCCCTCCAACTTGTTTGCCTGCATCCACAGGCATTAGCACAACAATTAAATACCAATTCCACTTCGACGTGGAATATCGCGATATATGGGATTTATATAATATTATCCGCTATTATGCAGCGCATTGGGTCTCATCCGCTATATAATGTGGGAAATCAATCACTCCAAATACATATAAAATACCAATTCCATTTTGAGGTGGAATATCGCGGTACATGGGTTTAATATAATATCATCCGCTATTATGCGGCGCTTAGGGTCTAATCCAATACAACTGATAATAATTTATCATCCAAGTACACAATCAACAATTTTAAATTTAACTATTTAAAATTAAATCGGAAAGTCCGATTGAGTGAGAAGATCTCACCTTTGCCTTTATTTTGCAATCCAATCCAAACCAGCCATTTCTTCATGATTTAAAACCTTGTAACAAACAATGATATGATTTAATTAATATTCGAACAAATCAAACAATTAATTATAGTTGAATAAATTTAATTAACCAACGATTCTTTTATTTCAACCTAATCATTAATTTTTCTTAAACCAATTCCTTTTAATAAATTTATTTAACTAACAATTTGATTTTTAAACAAATTTCCCTTTTTAATAAAATATCTTTTAGTAAAACAATAATTTAAATAAGTTTAATAACCACCACATTCCTTTTTTTATACTTTATTGTAAAATTAAAATTTTATTTCTATATAAATTTTCAAACATGCATGTGTATATTTCCTTTGAAACCATTTATATATACACATTTATAAAAATAAACTATATTAAAAATCTAATTTTCTATAAATTCTTATATTCATTTTCTGTTTTAGACTTTATATATATTTATAAGAACCATTCTTTTTAAAATCAATTTTATATAAAATTCCTATATTTTTTATCCAAAACCTTAAAAAAATTCTGTTAACTAAATATATATATATTCATTCATTTTTTATATAAGTAGGAATTAAAATCGAAATAAAAATTTTATTTCCATTTAATCTGAATAAAAATTAATAGCCTTACCCTACACCCTCCGTGCTCGAGTTCTCCCATGGCGCGTTGCTTGAGTCGCCACTTGATCGCAAGTCCACAAATTCGCGACTATAAATCAATCATCGCCTAAATCCTCGCAACGAAGAAGACGTCGCCGATGCTCATAGCCACCACTTGTGTGCCGCTTACAGCACAGCGTCTATCGCGATGCCTCCTCTCGACCATCGCACCTCCATTTCGTGATGCCATTTACCATCGCGAGTCCTTCCCTTCGCGTGCTTGTCCTTTCTCTGAAACGAAATCGGCTCACAAGCTTCCAATATGAACTCGAACGGGTTCGATTAGAATCGAAGGAGTAGATTTATCTTCGAGCCTGATTGAATTGATCTGAACGAACTGCTATCGGCCTAGAAAAGAAAATTGTCGCGATTTTATTTTTGCAGTGGCCATAAATTGATTTGAGATAGAGTCGGGGACTCGGCTGAAAAGAACGAGATAATTTTCTATTTCGAGCTTTAATTTTTTTTTTCTGTGTTGGTTTTCAAATCTAAAGAGAAGACGCTTGTGCCCATCAGGAAAGACACGTGAATCAAATTTCAACACATGTCATGTAACGTCCCGCCTTTTCCCACGTTATAAATCGACGATAAACCACACACGTCAGACTTAAACCATATAAAAGGACTGATTGTTATGAGGTAAATAAGAAAAAGCAGAGAAAGAAAAAGAACAAAACAAAATCTTGCATTGGAACGATAAAATATAATAATCAAATAAATAGTTTATGAAGCTGTTTTACAAAACATTTGATTATACTTATACAATACATATCAGAGTTACACATATCAGAGAATAATCAATAACAATGCAGCGGAAAAATGTGATGCAGTGGAATACTATAATAAATAATAATAAATCTTCGTCTTCGTCCTCCAGAATACGGTCTTCCAAATCCTGAAATGCTCAGGCTGACCCGAGCGAATTGAAAAGACAAAACACTCGAGTTAGAACTAAAAGACCTTATGTAAGTTAAATCAATGATAAATATATGAGTGGAACGGTGTCAGAGATGTTTACGGGATTTGACATCTCCTATCCAGTGTCTAACATGAGTGCGGTAACTTAAGAGATGCTCGGGATTCACATCTCCTAAGGATCCGTTAAACTATTTACCATGTAGTAATATTTCGCTGTTATAATAATGTCTAATAGTAAAATAAACTTACTTTCAAATAGTATTAAGGCTTTACATTTTCCACCTTAACGCATAATAGTCCTAGTAGTCCATCCAGTATCAGCGCATCTCCGGATCGAGAGACTACTCTGAATACTCCACAGGCTACGGGAGAAAACCAAACTCGTCCAAGGCGTGCTTGGGTAGGTGACACGACACAACTAGGCAATGCCAGGGTAGATATACCAATTACGTTTCCGGGTCGGTCGTAACGCGTAGCGCGCAGCTACCGCCCACCTCGAGCACACCCCAAATCAAAAATCAAAAGTGGCCACCGAATCAATCCAAAGTCAGAGTATAATATCGAAGGGATGTGTCCGATAAAAGGGGCTACCTTCTTAACCCATCGATCGCTCCTGTTTTAGCCACCTTATGCCAACTCACGGGAGTGGGGTCCACGTATTTACCTCAAAGGAAACGTCGCCGCCATCCTACTTCATTCTCGAATCTCCACCGCGTACATGTTTGTTAAAGTGGTTTTCGGAGTTGGCAGAGAGTATGACAACTTCCGATCCCGGTATCTTCAACAACCAAACGTTATTACAATACCACAGCCTTTTCAAAATAATTATACTTCAAAACCAGAATATAATATCCATTTCAAAACCATATAAATATGATATCCTTTCCTTTCCAGAAACCAAATCAATATGATATCATTTTAAAAATCATAGTATTTCCAAGTTATAAAATTTCGAAACCAAAGACTTAAAACTATAACACTTCCAAAATGCAATACTTTGAAATTTATAACTTTGGAACATAACCTCCACCTCTTACATGGTTTAAATATTAAATATTATATAAGATAAGCTAGCTTCTTAAATTTCACAAATCAATTCCAAATAGATTTAAATCCCCAAATAAACCATTTCAATTTCCATATATTTCAAAACCGTGACGACCCAGACTTTTTATGCATTTGAAATTGGAATATTTAATTGATTTTAAATATTTAAAAGTTTAATTTTTAACTTGAATCCAAATGTCATTATTTACTTGACGATTAATATATTAAATTAAACAATTTGAAGTTGGGTAAAATGTTAAATCGGGAGTTCTAAGCCTGTTAAAAATAATTTAAAGGCTTATAAAATTTATATTGATAATACTAAGAATAATAGAAGTTGTAAAATGGGATTTAACACTGATTTGTTCGGTTTTGAAATTTTATCGTTTAAATTGAATTTAAAAATAGCCTTTTGAGGCATAGTCTCGAAATTTGACGAAACTAGTTCCATTGGATCCGTAATAGTGTATTATTATCGGATTTCAATTTTCGTGGCATTTAGGGTAGTCGTGTGATCGTACGGTAAATAAACGCGCTTAAATCAATATTCGAAAATTTAATATAATAACTTGGTTCAAAAAGCTATCTTCTCCATACGATCGAATTAGGAATTGAAACCTTTTCCATTGCGTTTGTAATATGGGTATAACGTTATAAACGCCTAGCGGCACGCCTCGATAGGAGTTCGTGATTTTAGACCACGTAAGTCGAGATAATTTGTATTCGAATTTGAATTTAAAGTAGTATATATTTATATTCTCATCAATCAGTTGAAATAATTTCACATCGTCGTTTTTCTTTCACTTCAGAAACACTGTAGTGAGTATTCTTCAACACGCTTCCCTTTTATTATTTACAGCCGAATCCTTCTCAAATCAGAATCTAAAAATAAAAGGAGAGATAATGGATGAATCGATTCCCCAAATCGAAATCCTATTCTGTAAAAAAAATTAAAATTAAATCAATGGCCGAGCCTCGTTCGGCATCCCCTATTCTCGAATTCTTGTCGATTTGACCTCGGCCTGCCTGGAAGTCGCGATTCGAGGGCTTGACGTTGCGAGGTGAGGCCTCGCGATGATGGCGGTGAAGCTCGAATTAGCTGAAGGTGTTGATCGATGGTGTGGCTGCAGCTTGTGGCGTCGCGCGAGTCTGGTTCGAAGGGAGGTGATGGCGCGTCGTCGGAAAGATGAACTCGCGATGGCATCTCAACCCTAATTCACGATCGTACATGGTAGGGAGGAGCGCAGCGGCCACGTGGGGGCAGTAGGTGGTGTTTTTCGTGCGAGCAGAAGGAGAGTGTCAAGCACCTAGTTTGCAGAGGTGGATTTTTCATAGCAGTAAGGTAATATTTTTGTTTTAATTTAAAATTCATAAATATGTATATAAAGGATATTTATAAATATGTATGTGGGCAATCAGTATATATACACACACATATATTTATTTTAGTTTAACTGTATATATAGAAGCAGAATTACTTTATATAGATAAGTTTGAAAAAAACAAGGAAAGAAAAGAAAAGGGGAAATTTTAGATTGCTGTAATGTTTATATATATATATATATATATATAAATCTGATTTTTGAAATTCTATATAGATTATTTTTAAAATGTACAGAGGTTATATTTTTAGTATATGGGATTTAGAAGAATAAGAAATATTACTTATGATTGGAAATTAGTCTAAAATTTAATCATTAGTTAATTAAATTGATTTAATGATACTTGATTATTCAATTTTTTAGAATATTAATAAAATCATATAATGTCATTCAAGGTCTGAAAATCGTGGAAAAACAAGTTGAGATGGGTTGGATTGCCAAACAAAAATCAAAGGTGAGTTAATCTCAATCTGCTAAATTTAAATGGTTAAATTTAAATTATTGATTGATTGATTGGATTTGGTGTGTTATATTATATATAGTAGTATATAGTATATCTTGTAATATTTGATTTCCCGCATAATAGAGGATATTATTATATTAAAACCCATATACCACGATATTCCACTTCGAAGTGGAATTGGTATTTATGTTGTGCTAACGTCTGTGGATGCAGGGAAAACAGGTTGGAGGGATCCAACTGGACCCCTTAACATTTATTTAAATTATTTAATATTCTCTGTTGTGATTATTTGATATTCTATGATGAAATATATTGGAATATTGAATGCTATGGTTTGATTGATTATACTTGGGTATAATGAGTTACCAAAAATATATAAATTGGATTTTGGAGAAAAAAATAAATAAATAATAAGAAGTGAATTTGTAAGCGAAATAATTATAGAAAATTGGAATAAATTAAGAATGAATTGAAAGAAATGGAAGTGATATTAAAACACTAATAAATAACTTCGAGTATGAAAAGAAACAAGATTTTGAAATAAACATAAATTAATGAATTGTAAAATTAAGTGATATTATTATAATGGAATAAAGAATTATTTTAAAAATTTAAAGTTTAAACTTTTTTTAAAAAAAGGATTAAGATGTAATGTGAGAAATCTAAAATTAGTATTTTCAGTTAAAAATACTTTAAATCATAATTAAGGAATAAAATCTGAAATTAATGGATTTTGGAATAAAAGGAAGTAAATTGGAAATCAATTTGGAAATTGATTCAAGTGTTTAAAATTGGAAACTTAAAGAAGAACGTGAAGAGAAGTATATTTCTCTGGATAGCCAAGTACGTTCAAAGTAAATTTTTAAATATAAGATAAAAAGTTTAAGGTTGTTTTAAAAAGCATGTTTTAGGAATTTATTATTTCTAAATATCTAAATTCTGAAGTAAATATTTTTCAAATCTATTATCGTAGTAATTATTAAAAAGTGACTTGGTATTTTGTTTTAAAAAGTGAAAACCTAGTTTTATATTTTATAAAGTAACCTTATTTTCATATATTCATATAGTATGTATTTTAACAAATTATTGAATTAGTTTTAACTTAAATGTTTTAAAATATATTTTAAAGTAAAGCGTTTTAAATTATTTTAAAAAAAATCTAAAGTTTTATGCTTGGTGATTCCAGTGGAAATAGAAAATACTTGAAATTTATTCTGTGAAAGGAAGATAGTTTGAAATTATTTTCAAAAGGGTTTGAAAAGTGGAAATATATCTTGGGAAGATATTTTGAGGTAAATAAATAATTTGGGAAAATTATTTATTGGTTGATGGTTGTTTGTGAATATTAATTGATAGTTAAATCACCGACTATCAACATTGGACAAATGCGCTGATCGTTTCGAAGAGACCGGGATCGAGATTTATTGCTCGAAAACCACTTCGATCCGGTTTGTACGTTTTCGTGGAAAACGAGTTCGGAGTCGAAGATCGAGCAGTGAAGTGCAAGGGCTAGTCGCTACTAATCCTAAGGATATTTTCAAAATGGATGTAGTAGGAGTAGTGCCTTCGGTTCCGTTCGAACCCGGGACGGACTTGTATGGATGAATACTTTCGAAACATCGTCAGGTAGACGATGGGCATTCTAAGGGATATGTTCTAAAAAGGTAACGCTTAGCCTCAAGCCTCATCAACCGAGAATGACTGAAAATCAGGGGTTATGCAGCAAGGCTAGGAGGGTAGCACCCATTCAGGGTAAGCTCATCCCTGTCTAGATGTCCCTTTTTTATTTCGGCTTAGTGGTGCGGCTGCTGATCCCAACCATGGGATGATCTCACACGGGATTATCAAGTAAGGGGTAGTCCCAGTCTTGTGTTGCAGGGAGTCGGGAGTGATCCTCGGTACTGTGATCTAGGCCATGTATCGTGACAGGTAGTACCCTAGTGTTTGGTCATCAGTTGGAAATCCATTCTTCCTACGAGCCTTGTACGAGTTTTGTTTGTATTACCCACTCTGTGGCTTGTAGCTGGAATTTAATAGATGTAACAATTTCGGCTATTTTAATAAGTATTTGTATATAGACCCTATTATAATATCAGAGGATTTTAATATAAAACTGTTTTAGCCATCGTAAGGTAAAAACCCGACATGTTTATTTGTGGTGTGGTCTTACGAGATGCTTTTGTTTTCAAAAGGATTTTGAAACTTTAATAATCAATTTGAGTGTGATTTCTCACGCTGGTTTTCTAGATTGACTCGGGTGTTATTTAACTATAATGCTCGGGTCAGACCGAGTATTATAGGATACAGGATATGATGCTGTGGAGCTCAGAAGACGAGCTGGATGACGATACGTACTTTCATACTTGTTATATATATATATATATAAATATATATATATATATTCCACTGTGTTGAGTAGCTGTGTATCCAGTTGTATGTTATTGATGTTGAACTATGATTGATGTACTCTGATGATGTAATATATAAACCTATATATTTGATTTTGTGTAAAGATCATTTATTATCTATTATATTTTATTCCGCTGCGTTGGTTAGATTCTGTTGTTGTTTTTCTATTTTCTTCTACCTCTTCTTCATTAATCAAAATGGTTCGTATTTCCGTTCATCTTGAGTTGATTGATGTAGAATAGTGTTGACTTAAGGGGTACGGATTTACGGGTCGTTACAGTTGGTATCAAAGCATAGGTTGGTGATAACCTTGGCTCTGGTGGGGATTACTTATTAAATAGAGTCCGAAAGTACTCTACAATGAGTTTGAGAGTATTAATAGATATGAGCGCGTATTTGTTAGTGAATATAAAATTGTTTTTATATTGTGTTGATTTATCGGTTGAGTGTTTATGGATTCTGGTCAATATATGGGATGCCATGTCATCGATAGGGATTTCTAAACTCTTGAACAAGATAAACCGGCACAGTATTGTTTTAAATAGGGTAAACGAAATAATTTTACCCAAAATTATTTTTGTATAAAAAGGAAATAATTTTTCGTAAATTATTATATTTATATATGGATGCTTGGTTGTTAGGACTGATAATATTAAATTATTATCATTAATGTGTAAAATTGAATAAGAAATTTAAATAATAACCAAAGGTTATGGAATAAATTAATAAAATAGACGAGATTTGCAAATGTGATTTATAATTGAATAAGGAATTGAAACCATAATTAAAAACTAAGAAACCAATTTATATACAAAATGAAATTTGTAAATATAAACTAAATGTGAATTATAGTGTGATTAATAATTAAAATATGATAAAATTTCAAAGTAATGTGTGAATTTAAATTTAAAGGATTTGGGGAATTTGGAAATTTAATTCCTTTGAATTTGAAAATGATTCTCAAAAAGTTGGGAAAAATAAAATATATTTGAGAAACATTTTTGAATCGGATTTGAAATCTAGAGAGATTTGGAATTTAAAGGGTTTTAAAGGAGAGAAAAGCATTGAACTCTTTACGGTCGTTGGAAAATAATTCCGATGGTGATCGCGACATCATCGGTGTTCATTTTCGAGTTTCCAAAAGAGGGATTGCTACCAGGATGTTTTGGATTAATGTTTGTTGGAGGAATTTGGTTGATTTTGAAAATGTAAAGGAATAGTTTGGTTAGATATATATATGTTTTCAAAATTGAATGTTGAACTTAAGTTTGAAAAAAATAATTAGTTAAGTTGGATTAAATAAACAAGTTTTAAGATTAAAATTTATAAGTAACTAATTAATTAATACGGTAGGCAAATGAAATGAAATTCAATATTGGATGATGTTTGATTTAAATTTATAAAAATAAGTGCAGAATTAGTTCAAATGAACTAAAAATAATAAATGTTTGGAAATAAAATTTATTGGTTGAAAATGAATTTTTGAATGAATAAATGGATCAACTATTGAACTTATAAAGTAAAGTTGATATTAATAAGAAGAAATTGGAAATTTTAATCCGGGAACTAAAAATTAACTTAAGTGAATGAAAATGAAGAAAATATACTTGAATTTAACTTGAGATAAGTTAAATAAAATTGAAATTGAAATTGAATTAAATTTGATATTAAGTTGAAAGGTAAAATAATTATAATTGTGAAATGAAAATTTATACCTTAAGCTAGTAAGTGTTATATATATAATCTGAAATTTGATTATAAGATGAAATGACTCTAATGAGCAATATAAGCTTTTAAATAAATAATTTAGAATAACTTATAAAAGAATTAAAAATCCTTAGAATAAAATATACTTGGGCTATAAATAAGCATAAATCTTGAGTAAAAATAAAAGATGAATATATTAAAGCCTAGAATGAATGGAAATGGGTAAAATAATAAGTTGTGAGTTATAAAAATGAAAAGTGTGATAGAAAACCCAAAATAAATATTTTTGATGAATTGGAAAATAGAACGAAAAATCCAAATTTGAATTAATTGCACTTAAGAAATTTAATGAAGAGATTCTGAGATTAAAAATCAAATATTGAATTTAAACCAGGGGAGAACTAATTAGATAATAAACTAGTTGATGAAATATGGAAATGGAATTCAAAATTTTTAACTTAGAATTGAATTGTGAATAAATAATTGATCTTGGAATTGAAGCTTAAGTTATAAATTGAAATTCAACTTAGAATTGTAAGTGAATTAAATATGAATTGAAGTTGTATGGAATTGGATCAAAATAAAATTGATTTGAGATGAAAACAAATTCAATTCAAGCACAAATGGAATGACCTTATTGTTAATAAATTCAATAATGAATTGTTAATGTGAATTAAAATTTAAAAATGTATAAAAGAATAAACTAATTGAATAAATTAATAAAATGATTAGGATTTGACCCAAGGAAAAATCAAATCAAGGATTTAGAATAGAAGTTGGTTGAATAAAATAAACTTAAGTTTTGGATGGAATTGTTTGAAGAAGATAAATAACCTAAGTAAATGGTGAAATGGTTATTTAATATTTTGGTTGACGAGTTTAATAAGATGGTTGGGAATCAAACTTTTTGGATATGAAAGAAAATGCAATGGAAAGATTGTGAATAAATTAAAACAGGACGGAATCAAGTGTAAATTGAGTTGGAATCAATTTAAATGGTTGTAAAGCTTATGTTATTATTTATTCACATTAATATTGACGAAATGCATTAGAAAATGGATCGTTTGATGTAAATAGGGTTAGATCAATTGTATGAGTTATTAGAAGTGAAATGAGATGATTTTGGCATCAATTGAAATGAATATGAGTTTGTTTCGTTTAAAAATGAATTGAATGGAATGGTATGTAATTTGGATGCAAATAATTTAAAACTAATGTAGAAACCTTGCATATGTATTTATGAATGTATATCACATGCATTACTTATGAATTCTATGTGTTAGCTATTTGAATATAAGTGAAATGTTAATAAATTGCATATATTTAGTACTTACATATTTAAATTAAGTAAGTACAGTTTCAAGGAAGCCGTATGGATGGATTTGATCGCGCAAAATGCTAAATAAAGGTACGCCTATACAATAAAAATAGGAAATATGAACTATTTTTTGTTTTTCCGACCGTGTGGGTCGATGTATATATATTTATATCTTTTGTCAAATTGCAAAAGCTCTTCCGTACAAAGGAGACTCTGCCAAAAAAATTTGAAAATTTTGGGAGTTAGAAAATTTTTGAATTTTTTTTTTGTTAGCGACGAAACGATTCCAAATTGAAAATCGAAATAAATTAAGGAATGAAACTACTTTAAAATAATAATATGAATCAGTATAAATGGTAGATAAAAATTAAATGTTCAGAGTTGAAAATAAATTAAACCCATATGGAAATGGGAGAACCAATTTAAATAGAAATAGAATTGTGTATGTAAAGTAAGGTGAAATCGCAGAAATTGTTTGAAGAAACTAAAGGAAGAAAAAAGTTGCAAGTAAACTTTTAATTGAGATTTTAAATAAATTAGTAGGTGGAATTAATAAAAAGAAATGTTTAATTAAATATGGAATTGGAAATCTAGTGTAAAAATAAGGTGAATAAAATTCAATATGCAAAGTTTGAGGGCAAATTGATTTCAAATGGAATCGTAAAGGCAAATTGAATAGAAGTGGATATTGATTAAAGTAGTAAAGTGAAAATAACAAAGAAACATATAAAATGCTTATACTAAACTTAAGAAAGAAATGGTAAATTCTTAATGGAAAATTGATATTACAAATATATTCTACGTTAATATTAGAATGAATAAATATTGACATTTTGTAAGAAAGTCGATAAAATGTTTTTGAATGTTGTGATTGAATATTATTACTAAGTAAGATATGCAGGTATTATAAAGAGAAAAGAAAATTGGTTTTGATTTCAGAAAATAAATTTGAATTGCTCGACAAAAAAGGTATGTGTTTGAATTTCTGTATGAAATTTGTTTGGGTTTTTGATCGAGCCACTTGGCCTTTTGTTTTCTTTTGGAATTTGGGAGCCTGTAGAGGCCTTTTGTAGTTGTACTGAGATAGCCATGCAAAGGAGACGCTGGCGAAATTTTTCGGAAAATTTAGGGAGTTAGAAAATTTTGATAATTCAAAATTTGGTTTTAAATTGAAACTTGAATAATTGAGCAATTAGTATTGTTTGCAAATTATGGGGAAGTTTGGGAAGTTAGTAAAAATGGCAACAGATCTTTATAAAAGATAGTTGGGTAGGATGTTGAACTATTTGGATTCGGAAAAGGTAAACGGGTATTGGACCATTTTTCCTAACTAGTAATTTCGGGGACGAAATTCTTTTAAGGGGGGAGGAATGTGACGACCTAAACTTTTTGAGCATTTAAAATCGGAATATTTAATTGATTTTAAATATTTAAAAGTTTAATTTTTAACTTGAATCCAAATGTCATTATTTACTTGATGATTAAATTATTAAATTAAATAATTTGAAGTTGGGTAAAATGTTAAATCGGGAGTTCTAATCCTGTTAAAAATAATTTGAAGGCTTATAAAATTTATATTGATAATATTGAGAATAATAGAAGTTGTAAAATTGGATTTAACACTGATTTGTTCGGTTTTGAAATTTTATCGTTTAAATTGAATTTAAAAATAGCCTTCCGAGGCACAGTCTCGGAATTTGACGAAACCAGTTCCATTGGATCCGTAATAGTGTATTATTATCGGATTTCAATTTTCATGGCGTTTAGGGTAGTCGTGTGATCGTACGGTAAATAAACGCGCTTAAATCTATATCGAAAATTTAATATAATAACTGGGTTCAAAAATCTATCTTCTCCATACGATCGAATTAGGACTCGAAACCTTTCCATTGCGTTCAGAATATGGGTATAACGTTATAAACGCCTAGCGACACGCCTCGATAGGAGTTCATGATTTTAGGCCACGTAAGTCGAGATAATTTGTATTCGAATTTGAATTTAAAGTAGTATATATTTATATTCTCGTCAATCGGCTGAAATAATTTCACATCGTCGTTTTTCTTTCACTTTAGAAACACTGTAGCGAGTATTCTTCAACACGCTTCCCTTTTATTATTTACAGCCGAATCCTTCTCAAATCAGAATCTAAAAATAAAAAGAGAGATAATGGCCGAATGGATTCCCCAAGTCAAAATCCTATTCTGTAAAAAAAAAAAAAATTAAATCAATGGCCGAGCCTCGTTCGGCATCCCCTATTCTCGAATTCTTGTCGATTTGACCTCGGCCTGCCTGGAAGTCGCGATTCGAGGGCTTGACGTGGCGAGGTGAGGCCTCGCGATGATGGCGGTGAAGCTCGAATTAGCTGAAGGTGTTAATCGATGGCGTGGCTGCAGCTTGTGGCGTCACGCGAGTCTGGTTCGAAGGGAGGCGATGGCGCGTCGTTAGAAAGACGAACTCGCGATGGCGTCTCAACCCTAATTCACGATCGTACGTGGTAGGGAGGAGCGCAGCGGCCACATGGGGCAGTAGGTGGTGTTTTTCGTGCGAGCAGAAGGAGAGTGTCAAGCACCTAATTTGCAGAGGTGGAGTTTTTCATAGCAGTAAGGTAATATTTTTGTTTTAATTTAAAATTCATAAATATGTATACAAAGGATATTTATAAATATGTATGTGGGCAATCAGTATATATATATATATATACGCACACATATTTATTTTAGTTTAACTGTATATATAGAAACAGAACTAATTTATATAGATAAGTTTAAAAAAACAAGGAAAGAAAAGAAAAGGGGAAATTTTAGAATGCTGTAATGTTTATATATATATAAATCTGATTTTTGAAATTCTATATAGATTATTTTTAAAATGTACAGAGGTTATATTTTTAGTATATGGGTTTAGAAGAATAAGAAATATTACCTATTATTGAGAAATTAGTCTAAAATTTAATCATTAGTTAATTAAATTGATTTAATGATACTTGATTATTCAATTTTTTAGAATATAAATAAAATCATATAATGTCATTCAAGGTCTGAAAATTGTGGAGAAACAAGTTGAGATGGGTTGGAATGCCAAACAAAAATCAAAGGTGAGTTAATCTCACTCAGCTAAATTTTAATTTTAATTTAAATGGTTAAATTTAAATTATTGATTGATTGATTGGATTTGGTGTGTTATATTATATATAGTAGTACATAGTATATCTTGGAATATTTGATTTCCCGCTTAATAGTGGATATTGTTATATTAAAACCCATATACCGCGATATTCCACTTCGAAGTGGAATTGGTATTTATGTTGTGCTAACGTCTGTGGATGCAGGGAAAACAGGTTGGAGGGATCCAACTGGACCCCTCAACATTTATTTAAATTATTTAATATTCTCTGTTGTGATTATTTGATATTCTATGATGAAATATATTGGAATATTGAATGCTATGGTTTGATTGATTATACTTGGGTATAATGAGTTACCAAAAATATATAAAGTGGATTTTGGAGAAAAACATAAATAAATAATAAGAAGTGAATTTGTAAGCGAAATAATTATAGAAAATTGGAATAAATTGAGAATGAATTGAAAGAAATGGAAGTGATATTAAAATAATAATAAATAACTTCGAGTATGAAAAGAAACAAGATTTTGAAATAAACATAAATTAATGAATTGTAAAATTAAGTGATATTATTATAATGGAATAACGAATTATTTTAAAATTTTAAAGTTTAAACTTTTTTTAAAAAAAGGATTAAGTAGCAATGTGAGAAATCTAAAATTAGTATTTTCAGTTAAAAGTACTTTAAATCATAATTAAGGAATAAAATCTGAAATTAATGGATTTTGGAATAAAAGGAAGTAAATTGGAAATCAATTAGGAAATTGATTCAAGTGTTTAAAATTGGAAACTTAAAGAAAAATGTGAAGAGAAGTATATTTCTCTGGATAGCCAAGTACGTTCAAAGTAAATTTTTAAATATAAGATAAAAAGTTTAAGGTTGTTTTAAAAAGCATGTTTTAGGAATTTATTATTTCTAAATATCTAAATTCTGAAGTAAATATTTTTCAAATCTATTATCGTAGTAATTATTTAAAAGTGACTTGGTATTTTTTTTAAAAAGTGAAAACCTAATTTTATATTTTATAAAGTAACCTTATTTTCATATATTCATATAGTATGTATTTTAACAAATTATTGAAGTAGTTTTAACTTAAATGTTTTAAAGTATATTTCAAAGTAAAGTGTTTTAAATTATTTTAAAAAAAATCTAAAGTTTTGTGCTTGGTGATTCCAGTGGAAATAGAAAATACTTGAAATTTATTCTGTGAAAGGAAGATAGTATGAAACTATTTTCAAAAGGGTTTGAAGTGGAAATATATCTTGTGAAGATATTTTGAGGTAAGTAAATAATTTGGAAAAATTATTTATTGGTTGATGGTTGTTTGTGAATATTAATTGATAGTTAAATCACCGACTATCAACATTGGACAAATGCGTTGATCGTTTCGAAGAGACCGGGATCGAGATTTATTTCTCGAAAACCACTTCGATCCGGTTTGTACATTTTCATGGAAAACGAGTTCGGAGTCGAAGATGGAGCAGTGAAGTGCAAGGGCTAGTCGGTACTAATCTTGAGGATATTTTCAAAATGGATGTAGTAGGAGTAGTGCCTTCGGTTCTGTTCGAACCCGGGACGGACTTATATGGATGAATGCTTTCGAAACATCGTCAGGTGGAGTCTGGACGATGGGCATTCTAAGGGATATGTTCTAAAAAGGTAACGCTTAGCCTCAAGCTTCATCAACCGGGAATGACTGAAAATCAGGGGTTATGCAGCAAGGCTAGGTGGGTAGCACCCATTCAGGGTGAGGTCATCCCTGTCTAGATGTCCCTTTTTTATTTCGGCTTAGTGTTGCGGTTGCTGATCCCAACCATAGGGTGATCTCACTCGGGATTATCCAGTATGGGGTAGTCCCGGTCTTGTGTTGTAGGGGGTCAGGAGTGATCCTCGGTACTGTGATCTAGGCCACGTACCGTGACAGGTGGTATCCCAGTGCCAAGTCATTAGTTGGAAATCCATTCTCCCTACGAGCCTTGTACGAGTTTTGTTTGTATTACCCACTCTGTGGATAGTAGCTGGAATTTAATAGATGTAATAATTTCGGCTATTAAGTATTTGTATATAGACCCTATTATAATATTAGGGGATTTTAATATAAAACTGTTTTAGCTATCGTAAGGTAAAAACCCGACATGTTTATTTGTGGCGTGGTCTTACAAGATGCTTTTGTTTTCAAAATGATTTTGAAATTTTAATAATCAATTTGAGTGTGATTTCCCACGCTGGTTTTCCAGACTGACTCGGGTGTTATTTAACTATAATGCTCGGGTCAGACCGAGTATTATAGGATACATGATATGATGCTGTGGAGCTCAAAAGACGAGCTGGATGACGATACGTACTTTCGTACTTGTTATATATATATATATATTTATATATATATATATTCAGCTGTGTTGAGTAGTTGTGTATCCAGTTGTATGTTATTGATGTTGAACTATGATTGATGTGCTTTGATGATGTAATATATAAACCTATATATTTGATTTTGTGTAAAGATCATTTATTATCTATTATATTTTATTCCGCTGCGTTGGTTAGCTTCTGTTGTCGTTTTTCTATTTTCTTATTCTACCTCTTCTTCATTAATCAAAATGGTTTGTATTTCCGTTCATCTTGAGTTGATTGATGTAGAATAGTGTTGACTCAAGGGGTACGGATTTGTGGGTCGTTACAAAAACTAAATTTTATAACTCACATATATATATATATATATATATATATATATATATATATATCAAATTCACTTCACTATTATTTAGTTTTTAAATATTTGCTTAATAAATCCAATATCCTTTAAATAAAACTTCAAATTTCAGTAACTGAATATTCCTCAATTTTTTTAGACTTGATATATTCACTTAAATTACCTTAAACCCGAATTAAGTTATAAAACCATATTCTTTTAAAAACTCAATTTCAATAGTTCCAAATGGATTCTTATTAAATATAACTCTTAATTAAATAAAATCTCAAATCAATTTCGAAACTATCTTCTCAACCTTGATTTATACATATAAACTCTATATTAAAATATAATTCAAGAAATACTTATCCATATTATATTTTAATAAAATCAACTTCATTATTAAACTTATTTTACACTTTAAATGCTTTTATACATAGTTTAAAACCAAGGATTTAACTATATACAAAATAATTTTAATAAAATATCCAAATTTATATCTCATAAAACCGTATATTATTTTCACAAAGCCATAGAAATCATTTCAAAATATTTATATATATATATAGACCGCGATGTCTGTATAAAATTTTCTATCCTATGTTTAAGTGATACGGATATTTATCATTTCAATCCATAATTTAAAATAAAAATGCGTTATATATCTTTTCAAACCGCAATTCCGGATGAAATAAAAATGCATAACAACTTGCAGTTTTAAAATGACACAAAATACAACATCCATTCATCCAATATAACCCATCAACCATTTATCAAAATCATCATCCAAATTTAAACAATAACATCAATATAGACAGAAAATAAAAAATAGGTATTTCTGGCAGTTTATATTCAAAAATAAATTAAACAACTGTCTAACTGGCAGTTTATATGCAGTAATAAATTTGATAACAAAATTAATTCAAACAAATGAAATTTAACTGAGAAGATGATTTTAAATATACGTCAAACAGCTATAAATAAATTTCAAATCACATCATAAACAAATTTAACAAACATAAGAAATTTTAGAAGTTGTGAGTGGGTTAAAACACTGACCTTTTGAATTTAAATTGAATTTAAATCCAATTTAAACCCAAAAATTGAACAGTCTCAGAATCCATCCAAACATGTCCGGAATCCCAATACGAACCTAGCGGAGAAAACCGCACGTGAAACGGACCTCGTATGCAAATGTTATGTCAATTAGAACATATAAAATTTGAATTAAATTTAAATAAAATAATACAGGTAGTATTCCACGTAACCCATCTTCTTAGCACGCACGCAACTCCCAAACAACCGAACCCAAACACGTCCAACCAGCGCTCCCCTTTGACCGTGAAATACGGCCGCCACTGGCCACTAGGGAACGTCGCACCACCGCCACCACGACTGCCTCCCTCTCCCGCATCTACGCCTTTAAGGACATTGTACTTGGCCTCCCCTACCACCGCCGCCGCGGCCAAAGTTCCAAGGTTTTCCAAACCCTAAATCGCCAAATTTCGATGCCTCAGCCACCAATAGAGGCTACGACCACCACCAAACGACTTCTCCAGACGAGTTCTACAATACCCAGATTTCAATTTCATTGATTGATGTCAAAATCAAAAACGCCCAATTCGACTTTGACCGCGATTTCTGATCAATCCGGTCACTGTCTCGAATAACGAACATTAGACGTAAGTTCGTATCATTGAGATCTTCGATATATATTTTTTTGAATTTTTTTGAGGAGTTTGAAATTTCACTTTGATTTTTGAATTTGCAATTGGATTTGGAATTGTTTGCCATTGGAATAAGGAGGTGAAGAAGAATTGTACGCACAAACAAATGAGAAATATAGGCAGGCTAGGGTTTATAACAGGGTATTTATAGACAAGGTTGAAAAAGAATAGATGGATCAGATTTATAAACGCGTTGAACGATGAGTGGCCCGAAAAGCCTGTTTTGACTCCGGAACGAAATTGGGTCAACCCATATATATCAAAATAGATGTTTTAAAATATTTTAAACGCAATGGAAAAGGTTTCAATTCCAAATTTCATCGTATGAATAAGTTATGCTAAAATCAATATTTTTCAAATTGATTTCAATTTCATTAATTTCAAGGCGTTTCGAGTCCATATGATCAAACGACAAGTCCGATCGCTACGAAACTTGAAACCCTACAATAATTCACCGTTATTGATCCGATGAAACGGGTTCCGTCAAAATCCGAGTCAGTGGCCAAAATGGCTATTTTTACATTAATTAAATAAGTTAATAATTAGTAAATAAAATCACTTTTCAAATTTCAATTCCATACTTAACCAATCCTATCATTTTTGATCTCTTAAACAATTATAGTGATTTAAACAAATTTAGATGTTAATTTAACGTTGATTCATCCCTTCAATTTCAGCATTAAGTTTCAATTTCATTTTATTCAAAAATTATAAATATAACTTCCAATAGTTCCATTTAATTAAATAAATTAATAATTATTCCATTTGTTATTGTCAAATAAAAGGATTTAACATCTGATTCAAAACTATTACATTAATATCCTCACATTCCATCTTAATTTCAAATAATGTAATAATTTTAATATTTAACTCCACTCATTTGCAATTAATCTAATTATTTAACTTTAAATTCCAATAAATTAATAAATTCTACCTTCTACTCTTTTAATTCAACTAATTATCATATTATGAATAAAATTTACGTTATTCCCACTTATTACCCTAAATTACATTAACGTAACATTTAATTCAGATTTATTGCAATTGATTACCCGTTTTAATTTAATAGACTATATAAATGACTACTTTATAATGATTGTTCCCACTAACCCTTAATCATATTAATACATGTTATCATTTCCAAACAATTACATACAGAACATTTCTTTTATTCAATCACTATTTATTCATTATTAATTCATTGATTAATTAAATATTTACATTTATTTTTCCTATAATAATTTATTACCAAATATTCTCATTTACAATCAATTATAACCCAAATAGGTGTTTCAATCAATTGGGTATGCATTGAATTAATTATTTATTAACTTACATTTACGTTCTTACCATTTATTTGAAATTTTCCTTATTTTCCTTATTATGAATCAATTATAAACTTACCATCTTAAAGGTGATGTCAACATTTTAAATTATTAATTTACCTTTTATATTCCATTATAAATTAATGCACATATACAAATTAAGATTTTAAATCAAATTAATCATTTCATCTTGGTTCCATTCTTTTTTTTACAGATTAAGCGGGGTTAAAACTGGGCTCCTACTAGCTTTATTAAACACAGAAAAAGGAAAAAAAAACATGAGAACACACACCACAGAGCAGAAAGAGGAAAAGAAACACATAATACACAAGAAACACATCCAAAGCAAAAAAAGAAAAGCTAAGCCAAGAGAGGAACTAAGGTATCCATGGGTCAAATTGAATGTCAAGAAACTCATGCGCACTGACCCTCATCCCCAACAGGATATCATGCTTTACAGCAGACCATACTATTTCCTTGCTTCTGCTAATACCATCAAAGCACCTCTTGTTTCTTTCCCTCCAAATAACCATCATAAGCTTTTTCAAAATGAAGAAGAAGTATTGCTTTATGTCATCCCTCCACCTAGTGGCACTTTCAGTCAGGTTCCATTGATTGCTAGAGATTGGTACATTAAAGACCCTCGGTAAACAGCTTAACATTTTGTTCCAGATAAAAAGAAAAAAAGGACAATCAAAGAAGATATGAAAAACACTTTCACACTGTTGATTACACAGCTCACAAGTAGGAAGAACAGACATTCCATATCTCAACAGCTTGTCTCTCAATAGTGCATTTGAAATTACCTTCCAGAACATAAGATTGCCACTGCTGGAATCTTGGTTCCATTCTTTTATTACATCAAATATTGCTTTATGAATAAAATTAGCATTTCTTATTCATTTTGTTACATTCATAGTCTCCGCTATTGTCTTAAACTTGCTAATAACATTAAAGTTCATTTAATTCTAATCGATTCCCCATTTAAATTTAATAGACCAATTAAACAGGTAACTTATAACCATCGTTATCATAACTTTTAATTACACATATGAATTCACTATTCACAAACAAATGTTACACTTCTTACATAAAGTTGATTTTATTAAATTACCATTAACTATCTATTATCTCACTAATTAATTCATGTTTACATCCACTTCCGTATATAAATTTTGTAACCAAGTTATAACCTTTACATTGTTTCACTTATTGTAATTACATCCAAGTTATTAACAATTAACTTACATTTATACAGTTGCAATTCATTTTAGTTATTATTTCATTAATATTATTTCCAATTTTATTTCTTTCAGTATTAATTACACAATCATATTAAATTAACAAATTATAATGTTTTCCACTATTTCTTTATTGGGATTTCATTCCAATTGTCAAGAATCAATTTTATTTACCATTGCAACATTTAATTTCTAACATTCGCTCCAATATAAATTATAAGATTTTCATTTCTTTCTACATTTAATTACAAAATCTTATAAATTTAACCAATTTTAATTATCGAAATTTTACGGGTCGCTGCACTCTCCCCCACTCAAAACTTTTCGTCCCCGAAAAGGAAAAGAAGGGAAAAGAGGAACTTATAAATCAATACATATTATTCAAAATATTATATTCATAACAATAAATTTACAGAGTAGGATAATTTAAATAAAATATATAGATTTATAACCAATTAAATCCTTTATATTCAAATTTATAAAGTTTGGAAACATTTTCAAAATATTTTCTAAGTCCAAAATTTACGGAAAATTTCGGCAGAATCTTTTTTGTACGGGGAGGCTCGGGAGAAAATATAATATTAAATATAACAATATACAACATATTTTCCAAAATAATATATATCTCAACATGGGAAAACAATATAATAACGCTATAAACTGTAATCCGAAAACGTACCTATTTGTCGGACAAATTTACGCTTATATTATGAAACCAAATGCAGTTGAAATTGCTTCCATAACCTGTATTTCACTTATATAATCCAAAAAGAGTTAATAATTATATAAAATGAAATATTTAAGGTTGTTTTCAACCACCAACGAACCATCAATACATACAACAATCACTTGCAACCAGGTATACAACCATCACATAGAAATCAACACAAATCAATCATTCATTTATATCAAACAAAACAAATAGTTGTTCGGGTTCAAAACTTTAATTTGTACGGAATGGAAAAAAAAATAGACTACTAAGTGTACCCTTCACTCAACAGTCTTAGGTGAAACTAAATAGATTATTCATGCATCCAAACAAATTTGAAGTATCCTTGCCCAAACAACCATAACTAAACAAACAGCAATTTCAAACAATTGATCGATTTCATTCTTATTAATTTCATTTCATACATTTGTTGTTTGATTTCCCTTTTTATTCATATACTGATTTATCTTTTTATCTTACATTTAACTTCTTACAATTTTTATTCATTTTCATTATTCATTTATTTAACATACTTACCTTTATTACAGTAACATTTCAATTATAACTTAAGTTCACAACAATTACAACATCAAATTCTTATTTACAAAAGAAATTTCACGGAATACTTCCATTTTTCAAAAAAAAATTACTTGTATAATATTCTGTTACATTTTCTTATTAAACATTGTAACTTTTATTATTTGGAACGTTATATATATGCTTTTAAGAATGCAATTGAAATTTATACAAGTTTATCTCGTTTCTTTTAATTTAATTAAATGTTCAATACTCATATCCTTTGTCTAGCTGTGACGCCCCACCTCTATACCCATGCTAGCCAAGAACACTACGGTGTGATGCTGTCAACTAGCACGGAGAATAAGGCTGTTGAGGAGCGACCATCCGTGTAATTGCTTTGCGCGAGCACCGATATGTCAAATAGTATAACATGCATTTTATTTCAAAATCCGACATACCGATACAAACACAAAGCTACTACACAGTGGCTATAATAATCTTCGGAAAGAAATATAGAAATAAACATAACACAAATCAGTCACAGATAATTCATATCACAAAGGCGGAAATAGATATGAATTTAACACTAACATATGAAAGTGTATATCAGAGTAGTGGTCAAGAAGATCCACAATAATACAAAAGAATAGCAACACGTGCTATACAAAAGAATACAACTATGAGTCTATATCTCAAGTGTAAACAACAAAATAAACTACTAATCTAAGTAGTTTGCCAAAAGTCAGAGTAATGATCCTAGATGAGAAGTCAAGCAGAAGCACCTGCAACATCTCGGTCTGACCCGAGTATTATTTAATAAGAAAATAATAAACGGATCAGTCTAGCTATAAATATCAGATGAAACGATATAGAGTAAGAGATATGACTAAACACATAATAATCGCAATGCCAAGCTGTGATATATATAAGTAATTGAAAATCAACAAGAGATTAATCAATATCACAAAATCTACACAAGAATCAAAGAAATGTCATACTCTTTATTTAGTTCATCAAACCACAAATATTAACAATTGTATCAATGTCAATCACAAAAGTCAATGACACACTCACCAATGCACAAATATTGATAAAACTTATCAATAGAAATCACGAAAATTGGTGAAACACAAATTCTAGAAATCATCTCAAGAAATCCAAAAATCACAAAAAAGGGGGAAGGCCTATCACAAACGGGAGCATAAAGCTCACCAACACGTGTATCACAAACGGAACGCCAATTCCATGGTTGCTAACCATCACAAATTGAGCCGAAGCTCCACAAACGTCCCGAAGACCATGGGTGCTACCCCACCAATTTGAGTCGAAACTCCACAAAACGGGGTTTAGTCTCCCTCGTAGACAAAGAGACATCGCACATTGCTAGTCTAAATCACAAAGATGATCGTCATGATCAACGAGAAGTGTCAATTACACTAAGCTAGTAAATATAAGAGTTTAGCTTCATGTCCCATAACCACTTGCTTAACTCAAATATTTACGAACAAACTGTAGATCTCCACTATAAAATTGCCACAAGAGATTCAATCGAACAACTCCAAGAATTAACCGACGAAGTAATCGCAAGCGTTTCATACTACTCGTTTTACTAAGTCGTTTAATTAGATTTCTCGTGCGAATGAGGTAAAGGTTTGTATATATACTAATAGATTGGAAAACGGTTCAAGAAACGAGCTTTGTACTAAAATAGAGTTGAAATCATTTGAAGAAAGAGTTTTGATATTTACTACTAGTATAGAAACCTTTATATTTTTAAAGTGACAAATCATGAAGAAGATTGTAGGAACAATCAATCACTAAAATTCACATACAAAGATGTGAATAAAAATCCAACGAAACCGATAAAGAATCCATCAAAATGGATATTCAAAAATCCCTAAAAAGGAGTCATCAAAGTCATAACAAATGATAACAACACATAGGAAACAACACGAATCGATTAAAGTTGGAAATTCAAAGAACTAGGCGAAATAGGCAAAAATGCACCAGGTCGGTCGGCCGGCTACAGAGCTCAGTCGACCGGACCCTGTTCTCAAAATTCCCCGGGAAGCAGGTCGGTCGGCCGAACCCTGTACTCGGTCGACCGAACCTTAAACAGAGAAGTGCTTATGCACTTGGCAGCAGGTCGGTCGGCCGGCAGCAGGGCTCGGTCGACCGGACCTGTTGCCAGTCCCTTCCCAGTCCATCCAAATGAGGTCCAACCTCGACCGAATTGCATTGTCCCGAGCAATGGCGCTAAGGGATTATGCCAATCGACTACCCGGCCCTATATGCTCCTCGACGCATCACCAAAAACATGTTCAAACATCAAAGTTAGTATTTTTAACGAATTGAACTCAAAACACCAAAAATTGGAATATTCTCCAAATCAATCCAAACCAAAAGCAAATGCACACGAATAAGTGTTAGGAATTCATACCTAACATTCGAAGATAAATATAAGCATAGACGTGAGATAAAAATCTCACCTTTGAACCCAAGCAATTGAAAAAGAAGCTTGAAAGCAAAAGAGAATCAACCACTCTTCAAATCCAACTCAAGAAGCTTGATTCTAAGCTAACAAAAGAAACATTTCCTAAATTAGGTTTAGGAATTTCTGAAATTGATAAGAGAATGAGTTGGAGAAGAAGAAGAGAAGCTTACCAATAGGTTCTTCTATTAGTTTGGAGCTAGAGCTTGATTTGCAAAAGGAAACTAGGGTTTTGGAGTTTTAATTTCCTATCTCTCCCACCATTGATGTTTTAAAACTGAAGAGAGGAGAAAGTGAGGGTGAATGGGGAGGAGTGGCTCAGATTTGAGTATAAGTTAAACATAGGGCTGAGCCCAAACCCAAACCCAAAGTGAAAAGGTAGCAAAAATCAACTTTCTCCAAACATATCGAAGCTTATACTCAAAAAGGTCGCAAACGGCATTTTAAACTCAATGGGAGTGGTCCCGAGTCCTAATTCGACCGTATGCAAAAAGTAGCTTTTCGGACTAAATTCCAAGTATCGATAAAACATTTAAATAAAATATTTAAATATAAAAATCGATAAATATTTGGGTTGTTATAGACTCCCCTCCTTAAAGAAATTGCGTCCTCGCAATATTTAAGAAGAAGATATATAGTAACAACCATAAAAGCATATTCAACACAAAAGAAGTTTGAAATAAGAAGTTCACCTCAAAGAGCACGGGAAAGTAAGTCCGGATGTGATCGCTCGATGAACTCTCTAGACTCCCAAGAACAATCCTTAGGATTTGAAGACCATTGAACTTTCACAAGCGGAACATCTTTATTTCAAAGACGTTTGACCTCCGAAGCAATAATTCGAATAGGATGCTGCTCATAAGTTAAATTAGGCGAAACTTCAATTTCTTCCACAACACCGGGCTCAAGAACAGAATCGGAATCTCGAAGACATTTCCGAAGTTGAGAAACGTGAAACACGTCATGGATAGCAGAAAATTGAGCCGGTAATAAAAGGCGATAAGCCATGGAACCAATACGTTCAGTGATAGGAAATGGCCCAATATATCGAGGCGCTAATTTTCCCGATCGACTGAAACGTACAACACCTTTCATAGGTGACACACGAATGAACACAAGATCTCCCACAGAAAATTCTAACCTCCTTCTTCGGTTATCGGCATAGGATTTTTGTCTACTCTAGGCTTCTTTCATCCTATGACGAATAAAATCAATCTTTCCTGTGGAATCACGAATAAAATCTGGACCTAAAACCAGCTTCTCACCGGCCTCAAGCCAACAAGAAGGAGATCGGCATGGCCTTCCATATAGTGCCTCGAAAGGTGCCATACCAATACTAGATTGGAAGCTATTATTATAGGAAAATTCAACAAGTGAAATATGATCTTCCCAACTTCCACCAAAATCAAGAACACATGCACGAAGAAGATCTTCAAGAGTTTGATTCACACGCTCGGTTTGTCCATCGGACTGGGGGTGATAAGCGGTGCTAAAATTAAGCTTCGTTCCCAAAGATTTTTGAAGACTCTTCCAAAATCCACTAGTAAACAATGAATCACGATCACTAACTATAGAAGTAGGAACTCCATGCAATTTAACAATTTCTTTAATAAAAAGTTTGGCCAAAAGAGGTACGGTTCGGTTAGACCGAACGGGAATAAAATGGACAGATTTAGTAAGTCTATCAACAATCACCCATAAGCTATCATGACCCGAACGAGAACGGGGAAGGCCATCTAGAAAATCCATGGAAATTTGGTCCCACTTCCAAATTGGAATTTCTAAAGGTTGCAATAACCCACCGGGCCTTTGATGCTCGGCCTTAACGAGTTGGCAATTCATGCAACGCTTAACGAAGTTAGCGATGTCAAGTTTCATTCCCTCCCAATAATAAAGTCGCTTCATATCCGCGTATATTTTACTACTACCGGGATGAATGGTAAATTTAGAATGATGAGAATCTTCTAAAATATCTTTACGAAGATCACCAATATTTGGCACGACAAGTCTACCAAATTTCTGAATGCCGCCACGAGAATCGATATCAAAGTCTTTCAAACCTTCAATATCAATTTTATCCTTAATATTTTGGCCAAGAAGAGCCAATTCAGGATCTAGCATTTGAGCTTCAAAAATGCGGTCTAAAAGAGAAGGATGAGCCTCAAGGATACATAAAACAAATGATGAGCATAAATCGGATACGCGGTCTCGAATCTCACAAGTGGATAAGATCTCGAGATCGTTCCATTCGAATATCATCATAGAAACAACAGCTTGTTGTTTACGGCTAAGAGCATCGGCTACACGATTACCCTTACCGGGAGTGTAAAGAATATCAAGATCATATAGTGAAAGAAATTCGAGCCAACGCTGTTGACGCAAATTAAGTTCCTTTTGAGAGAATAAGTACTTCAGAGACTTATGATCGGTATAAAGAACAAATTTCTCTCCTAAAAGATAATGATGCCAAATCCGAAGAGCAAAAACAATAGCCGCGAGCTCTAAGTCATGTGTGGCATATCTAGTCTCGGCAGGCTTTAATTGCCTAGAAGCATAAGCAATAACACGTTCTTTTTGCATAAGAACGGCACCCAAACCAACGCGACTAGCATCGGTATAAACAACGAAATCTTGATTCCCCTCGGGAATAACAAGAATAGGAGCATCAGAAAGGAGTTCTTTTAACTTCTGGAAAGAAGTTTCACATTTGTTCAACCAAATGTATTTAACACCTTTCTTGGTTAAGCTAGTGAGAGGCACGGCAATCTTAAAAAAGTCTTTGATAAAACGGCGGTAATAGCCCGCCAATCCGAGAAAACTACGAATCTCTGTCACACTCTCCGGTCTCTTCCAATCTTGAATCGCTTCAATCTTTGAAGGATCCACGGAAATTCCGGATTCGGAAATAATATGACCGAGAAACTTCACACGAGATTGCCAAAAATGGCATTTAGAATATTTTGCTTTTAATTGATTACTCCTAAGAGTTTCCAACACAATCCGAAGATGTTTTTCATGCTCCTCCTCGGTTTTTGAATGCACAAGAATATCATCAATAAAGATGAGAACAAACCGGTCGAGGAAGTCTTTGAAAACTCTATTCATAACGTCAACGAAATAAGCCGGAGCATTCGTTAGACCAAATGGCATAACAAGCCATTCATAAGATCCATAACGAGTACGGAACGATGTCAAAGGAATGCTATTCTCTACAATACGAAGCTGATGAAATCCAGTAGCTAAGTCTAATTGCGAAAAGCTCTAGCACCACTAAGTTGATCAAATAGGTCATCAATCCGAGGTAAAGGATATTTATTTTTGATAGTAAGATCATTAAGCTTGCGGTAGTCAACGTAAAGCCTAAGTGTATCATCGGATTTCTTCACAAAAATAGCCGAAGCTCCCCAAGGCGAGGAACTAGAGCGAATAAATTGCTTCGTCTCCAATTCAGATAATTGTTTATGCATCTCCTTGTTTTCTTTATTGGACATACGATAGGAGGGCGAGTGATAGGTTGAGCTCCAGGAATGAGATTAATTCTGAACTCAATTGCTCGCTTTGGTGGTAATCCTAAAATGGGCTCGAATACGTCGGAAAATTCACGAATGACGTGAATAAGAGAAATAATATCACCCTCATCATCATCATCGTCATCACGAGGGTTTAAAGAATATAAAGATGCAACCAAAGCAGAATCCGAATCTTTAAGAATAACAGAAACCTGATTAACAGATTGAGGATGTCGAAGATGAATAGTCCGCTCAGGACATAGGATATGAGCTTCATAACGGTTAAGCCAATCCATTCCCAAAATCATTCCAAAGCCTTTATAACGCATGACATGCAAATCGGTTAGGAAAGAAAAATCACACAAAATAATCTCGACATCTTTACACAATAAACTGATTGTTGCGGATCCACCAACTGGATTCGCAATTCTCAAAGAAGTCATTAAACACAAAACATCCAAAGAAAAAGTATCAACAAGTTCTTTTGATATAAAAGAATGGGACGCACCCGTATCAAAAAGAACTCGAACAGGATGATCACGAAATAAAATAATTCCATCCAGAATAGAATGAGAAATACCTTGGCCACGAGATGTGTTGCCAGGGGCTTGAGCAACATTAAGCTTTCCCTCCTTCTTGCCCTGAAGCTTGGGGCATGAAGATATAACATGACCGGGACCTTTGCAGTAGCGACAAGAGATAGACTTGGGACACTTGTTCGCATAATGGTCCTTCGAACCACAATTGTAGCATTCCCCATGACCAAAGGAAGAAGTCTTTGCCACAAAGGTTGCTTGTTTCCCTTTCTTATTGGGATAAGGACCTTTGAATTTACTAGTCCTTTTCTTGTTGTTGTTGAAGTTTGATTTGGAACCCACCACTTCAACATCATTCTCCTTATCCGCCTCTTCAAGACGAAGAGCGATATCAATGAGTTGGTCGAAAGAAACTTCTAATTTTAGAAGTAATGGCTTCGTGAGATTTTTGTTTAAGCCATAGACGAACCTCTGATTTTTCTTCAATGGGGTGTTGATGTATTCAACCCCATATTTGAAGAGAGATTTAAAAGACGCGACATAATCTGCCATGGAGGATTCACCTTGAACAAGGTCTATAAAACGGCAAGCCAAAGTCACCTTCTCAGCTTCTGGTACGAATTTCAACTCGAAGCGTTCCCGGAATTGCTCCCAGGTGAGATCCGCTTCATTAATCTCAGAAATAAGAAGCTCGTACCAGTCCAATGCTCTTTCTCGGAGCATACTAGAGGCCACCTGAACTCGGTGAAGGTCAATAAGATTCATGCGAGAAAAGATTTGATCGCATGACCTTATCCAAGCCTGTACTTCAATAATAGTTTCGGAACCTTTGAATGGCTCCCCACCCAAATTAGTATAATCGCTGCACAAGCATGCAAATCCCGACTTTGGGTGAGTAGGTTCCGGGTTAGCTCCAGCTGCTTGAGCATTTGTCACTAAATCAAGAAGCTGTTGAGCAGTCATAAAAACACCATCTTGGGGTGGAGTGCTAGAAGGTACGGCTCTGGGGCGGCCTGGTCTAGATATTTCTCTCCCTTTAGAAGGAAAGAAGAAGAAGAAAAAGGTTATTCACCAAATTGAATATCAAGCAATCTTGATAGATAAACAAGGAATCATAAGGAAAATAGGATGAATCGGTACGAAGACTCAAATTAAATCCTAAAGCACGACTCCTAAGATGGACTTAGGACGATGATCCTTGTTATAATATTCCATATTGTTCCGAAGTTTGGCTCTGATACCAAGCTGTGACGCCCCACCTCTATACCCACGCTAGCCAAGAACACTACGGTGTAATGCTGTCAACTAGCACGGAGAATAAGGCTGTTGAGGAGCGACCATCCGTGTAATTGCTTTGCGCGAGCACCGATATGTCAGATAGTATAACATGCATTTTATTTCAAAATCCGACATACCGATACAAACACAAAGCTACTACACAGTGGCTATAATAATCTTCGGAAACAAATATAGAAATAAACATAACACAAATCAGTCACAGATAATTCATATCACAAAGGCGGAAATAGATATGAATTTAACACTAACACATGAAAGTGTATATCAGAATAGTGGTCAAGAAGATCCACAATAATACAAAAGAATAGCAACACGTGCTATACAAAAGAATACAACTATGAGTCTATATCTCAAGTGTAAACAACAAAATAAACTACTAATCTAAGTAGTTTGCCAAAAGTCAGAGTAATGATCCTGGATGAGAAGTCAAGCAGAAGCACCTGTAACATCTCGGTCTGACCCGAGTATTATTTAATAAGAAAATAATAAACGGATCAGTCTAGCTATAAATATCAGATGAAACGATATAGGGTAAGAGATATGACTAAACACATAATAATCGCAATGCCAAGCTGTGATATATATAAGTAATTGAAAATCAACAAGAGATTAATCAATATCACAAAATCTACGCAAGAATCAAAGAAATGTCATACTCCTTATTTAGTTCATCAAACCACAAATATTGACAATTGTATCAATGTCAATCACAAAAGTCAATGACACACAAATTCACCAATGCACAAATATTGATAAAACTTATCAATAGAAATCACGAAAATTGGTGAAACACAAATTCTAGAAATCATCTCAAGAAATCCAGAAATCACAAAAAAGGGGGAAGGCCTATCACAAACGGGAGCATAAAGCTCACCAACACGTGTATCACAAACCGAACGCTAATTCCATGGTTGCAAACCATCACAAATTGAGCCGAAGCTCCACAACGTCCCGAAGACCATGGGTGCTACCCCACCAATTTGAGTCGAAACTCCACAAAACGGGGTTTAGTCTCCCTCGTAGACAAAGAGACATCGCACATTGCTAGTCTAAATCACAAAGATGATCGTCATGATCAACGAGAAGTGTCAATTACACTAAGCTAGTAAATATATGAGTTTAGCTTCATGTCCCATATCCACTTGCTTAACTCAAATATTTACGAACAAACTGTAGATCTCCACTATAAAATTGCCACAAGAGATTCAATCGAACAAGTCCAAGAATTAACCGACGAAGTAATCGCAAGCGTTTCATACCACTCGTTTTACTAAGTCGTTTAATTAGATTTCTCGTGCGAATGAGGTAAAGGTTTGTATATATACTAATAGATTGGAAAACGGTTCAAGAAACGAGCTTTGTACTAAAATAGAGTTGAAATCATTTGAAGAAAGAGTTTTGATATTTACTACTAGTATAGAAACCTTTATATTTTTATAGTGACAAATCATGAAGAAGATTGTAGGAACAATCAATCACTAAAATTCACATACGAAGATGTGAATAAAAATCCAACGAAACCGATAAAGAATCCATCAAAATGGATATTCAAAAATCCCTAAAAAGGAGTCATCAAAGTCATAACAAATGATAACAACACATAGGAAACAACACGAATCGATTAAAGTTGGAAATTCAAACAACTAGGCGAAATAGGCAAAAATGCACCAGGTCGGTCGGCCGTCTACAGAGCTCGGTCGACCGGACCCTGTTCTCAAAATTCCCCGGGAAGCAGGTCGGTCGTCCGAACCCTGTACTCGGTCGACCGAACCTTAAACGGAGAAGTGCTTATGCACTTGGCAGCAGGTCGGTCGGCCGGCAGCAGGGCTCGGTCGACCGGACCTGTTGCCAGTCCCTTCCCAGTCCATCCTAATGAGGTCCAACCTCGACCGAATTGCATTCTCTCGAGCAATGGCGCTAAGGGATTATGCCAATCGACTACCCGGCCCTATATGCTCCTCGACGCATCACCAAAAACATGTTCAAACATCAAAGTTAGGATTTTTAACGAATTGAACTCAAAACACCAAAAATTGGAATATTCTCCAAATCAATCCAAACCAAAAGCAAATGCACACGAATAAGTGTTAGGAATTCATACCTAACATTCGAAGATAAATATAAGCATAGATGTGAGATAAAAATCTCACCTTTGAACCCAAGCAAATGAAAAAGAAGCTTGAAAGCAAAAGAGAATCAACCACTCTTCAAATCCAACTCAAGAAGCTTGATTCTAAGCTAACAAAAGAAACATTTCCTAAATTAGGTTTAGGAATTTCTGAAATTGATAAGAGAATGAGTTGGAGAAGAAGAAGAGAAGCTTACCAATGGGTTCTTCTATTAGTTTGGAGCTAGAGCTTGATTTGCAAAAGGAAACTAGGGTTTTGGAGTTTTAATTTCCTATCTCTCCCACCATTGATGTTTGAAAACTGAAGAGAGGAGAAAGTGAGGGTGAATGGGGAGGAGTGGCTCAGATTTGAGTATAAGTTAAACATAGGGCTGAGCCCAAACCCAAACCCAAAGTGAAAAAGTAGCAAAAATCAACTTTCTCCAAACATATCGAAGCTTATACTCAAAAAGGTCGCAAACGGCATTTTAAACTCAATGGGAGTGGTCCCGAGTCCTAATTCGACCGTATGCAAAAAGTAGCATTTCGGATTAAATTCCGAGTATCGATAAAACATTTAAATATAAAAATCGATAAATATGCGGGTTGTTACATTCTAAGTTACAAATTTCAAATTTCTTTTAATTTTATTTATAACTTAGCATTTAATCTCTTATTTTAATTAAAGGTTCCAATTATTAATTAGTTACATTCCATTTCACTACAATAACTGAAACTATTATTTAACGGAAACTTAAGAACTAGATACCGGGTTAATTTCAAATTATTTTAAAGTAATCGATAAATATATACTTACAACTTATATATCCCATTATATTTAGAACAATTAGAAATTTATATTTGGTTTATCAAAATAAACCTGTAATAAAACTATTACAGTGGATTTCCCACTTCGAAACTCGAAAATGAATGTCGACGATGCGTGCACTCATCACCGAAATTATTTTCCAATGACAGAGAGGGAAGTACAACTTATTTCTTTCCAGAATTTCTTTAAAACATTACTTTCAAATTATATTAAAATATTTATATCAGAAAATACTTCTAATAATATTATTATTATATTCGAAATCATTTGAAAGCAATTTTCAAAAACCCCGGGACTTAAGTTCTAAATTCCCAATTTATTTTTATTTTCAATCTCATCTCAACTATTATTTAAAAATTTCATTACCTAACAACCAATATATTACAACCAAATAAAATCTTTACAACATTTTATTTTATATATAGAAAATATACTAGGCAAAATTATTTCATTCACCTATATTCAAAACAAATATTGTGTCGGTCTGTCCTATTAAGTGTTTAGAAATCCCTATTGATGTCATAGCGTCCCATGCACCAACCAGAATTTATAAATACAAAGTGGAACAAATTAACACAATATCAAAACCTTTTTATAACACTAACAAATACGCTCTCTCATATATATACACTCAGGGACTCATCTAGGGTATTACTACCTTATTAATAAAGAGTCAGACCCCAGAAATCTAAGGTTTATCGCTAAACCAAAGCTCGGATACCAGATGTAACGTCCCGCCTTTTCGCACGCTAAAAATCGATGATAAACCACACACGTCAGACTTAAACCGTACAGAAGGGCGGATTGTTATGGGGTAAATAAGTAAGCAAAGAAAGAAAAAGAACAAAATAGAATCTTGCAGCGGAACGATAAAATATAACAATCAAATAAACAGTTCATGAAGCTGTTTTACAAAACATTTGATTATACTTATACAATACATATCAGAGTCACACATACCAGAGAATAATCAATAACAATGCAGCGGAACAATGTGATGCAGTGGAATACTACAATAAATAATAATAAATCTTTGTCTTCGTCCTCCAGAATACGGTCTTCCAAATCCTAAAATGCTCAGGCTGACATGAGCGAATTTAAAAGACAAAACACTCGAATCAGAACTAAAAGATCTTATATAAGTTAAATCAATGATAAATATATGAGTGGAACGGTGTCAGGGATGTTTACGGGATTTGACATCTCCTATCCAGTGTCTAACGTGAGTGCAGTAACTTAAGAGATGCTCGGGATTCACATCTTCTAAGGATCCGTTAAACTATTTACTATGTAGTAATATTTCGCTATTATAATAATATCTAACAGTAAAATAAACTTACTTTTAAATAGCATTAAGGCTTTACATTTTCCACCTTAACGCGTAATAGTCCCAGTAGTCCATCAAGTATCAGCGCATCTCCAGATCGGGAGACTAATCTAAATATTCCACGGGCTACGGGAGAAAACCAAACTCGTATAAGGCGCGCTAGGGTAGGTGACACGGCACAACTAGGCAATGCTAGGGTAGATATACCAATTACGCTTCCGGGTCGGTGGTAACGCGTAGCGCACAGCTACCGCCCACCTCGAGCCACACCCCAAATCAAAAATCAAAAGTAGCCACCGAATCAATCTAAAGTCAGATTATAATATCAAAGTGATGTGTCCGATAAAAGGTGATACCTTCTTAACCCGTCGATCGCTCCTGTTTTAGCCACCTTATGCCAACTCACGGGAGTTGGGTCCACGTATTTACCTCAAAGGAAACGCCACCGCCATCCTACTTCATTCTGGCATCTCCACCGCGTACACGGTTGTTAAAGTGGTTTTCGGAGTTGGCAGAGAGTATGACAACTTCCGATCCTGGTCTCTTCAACAACCAAACGTTATTACAACACAGCGGTCTTTTCAAAATAATTATACTTCAAAACCAGAATATAATATCCATTTCAAAACCATATAAATATGATATCCTTTCCATTCCAAAAACCAAATCAATATGATATCATTTTAAAAATCATAGTATTTCCAAGTTATAAAATTTCAAAACCAAAGACTTAAAACTATAACACTTCCAAAATGCAATACTTTGAAATTTACAACTTTGGAACATAAACTCCATCTCTTACATGGTTTAAATATTAAATATTATATAAGATAAGCTAGCTTCTTAAATTTCACAAATCAATTCGAAAAAAGATTTAAATCCCCAAATAAACCATTTCAATTTCCATATATTTCAAAGTTTTAAATATTCAATATATCAAAACTAAATTTTATAATTCATATATATATATATATATATATATATATATATATATATATATATATCTCAAATTCCCTTCACTATTATTTAGTTTTGAAATATTTTCTTAATAAATCCAGTTTCCTTTAAATAAAACTTCAAATTTCAATAACTGAATATTTTTCAATTTTGTAGACTTAATATATTCGCTTAAATTACCTTAAATCCGAATTAAGTTATAAAACCATATTCTTTTAAAAACTCAATTTCAATAGTTCCAAATGAATTCTTATTAAATATAACTCTTAATTAAATAAAATCTCAAATCAATTTCAAAACTATTTTCTCAACCTTGATTTATACATATAAACTCTATATTAAAATATAATTCAAGTAAATACTTATCCATATTATATTTTAATAAAATCAACTTCATTATTAAACTTATTTTATACTTTAAATGCTTTTATACATAGTTTAAAACCAAGGATTTAACTATATACAAAATAATTTTAAAAAAATATCCAAATTTATATCTCATTAAACCGTATATTTTTTTCACAAAGCCATAGAAATCATTTCAAAATATTTATATACATATAGACCGCGGTGTTTGTATAAAATTTTCTATCCTATGGTCAAGTGATACGGATGTTTATCATTTCAATCCGTAAGTTAAAATAAAAATGCGGTTATATATCATTTCAAACCGCAATCCCGGATGAAATAAAAATGCATAACAACTTGCAGTTTTAAAATGATACAAAATACAACATCCATTCATCTAATATCACCCATCAACCATTTATCACAATCATCATCCAAATTTAAACAATAACATCATTATAGACAGAAAATAAAAAACAGGTATTTCTGGCAGTTTATATTCAAAAATAAATTAAACAACTATCTAACTGGCAGTTTATATGCAATAATAAATTTGATAAAAAAATTAATTCAAATAAATGCAATTTAACTGAGATGATGATTAAATATATGCCAAACAGCTATAAATAAATTTCAAATCACATCATAAACAAATTTAACAAACATAAGAAATTTTAGAAGTTGTGAGTGGGTTAAAACACTCACCTTTTGAATTTAAATTGAATTTAAATCCAATTTAAACCCAAAAATTGAACAGTCTCAGAATTCATCCAAACAAGCGTCAAAATGTCCAGAATTCAAATACGAACCTAGCGGAGAAAACCGCACGTGAAACGGACCTCGTATGCAAATGTTATGTCAATTAGAACATATAAAATTTGAATTAAATATAAATAAAATAATACAGGTAGTATTCCACGTCACCCATCTTCTCAGCACGCATGCAACTCCCAAACGACCGAACCCAAACACGTCCAACCAGTCCTCCCCTTTGACTGTGAAATACGGCCGCCATTGGCCACCAGGGAACGTGGCACCACCGCCACCACGACTGCCTCCCTCTGCCGCATCTACACCTTGAAGGCCATCGTACTTGGCCTCCCCTATCGTTGTCGCCGCCGCCAAAGTTCCAAGGTTTTCCAAACCCTAAATTGCCAAATTCCGATGCCTCGGCCACCAATAGAGGCTGCGACCACCACCAAACGACTTCTCCTGACGAGTTCTACAATACCCAGATTTCTATTTCATCGATTGATGTCGAAATCAAAAACGCCCAATTCGACTTTGACCGCGATTTCTGATCAATCCGATCACTGTCTCCAAAAACGAACAGTAAGCGTAGGTTTGTATCATTGAGATCTTCGATATATATTTTGTTCTGAATTTTTTTAAGGAGTTTGAAATTTCACTTTGGTTTTTGAATTTGCAATTGGATTTGGAATTGTCTGCCATTGGAATGAGGAGGTGAAGAAAAATTGTATGCACAGACAAATGAGAAATAGAGGCAGGCTAGTGTTTATAACAAGGAATTTATCAACAAGGTTGAAAAAGAATAGATGGATCAGATTTATAAACGCGTTGAACGATGAATGACTTGAAAAGCCCATTCTGACTCCGGAACGAAATTGGATTAACCCATATATCAAAATAGATGTTTTAAAATATTTTAAACGCAATGGAAAAGGTTTCAAGTCCAAATTCCATTGTATGAAAAAGTTATGCTAAAATCAATATTTTTCAAATTGATTTCAATTTCATTAATTTCAAGACGTTTCGAGTCTGTATGATCAAATGACAAGTCCGATCACTACGAAACTTGAAACCGTATAATAATTCACCGTTACTGATCCGATGAAACTGCTTTCGTCGAAATCTGAGCCAGTGGCCAACATGGCTATTTTTATATTAATTAAATAATTTAATAATTAATAAATTAAATCACTTTTCAAATTTCAATTCCATACTTAACCAATCCTATCATTTTTTATCTCTTAAACAATTACAGTGATTTAAACAAATTTAGATGTTAATTTAACGTTGATTCATCCCTTCAGTTTCAACGTTAGGTTTCAATTAAATTTTATTCAAAAATTATAAATATAACTTCCAATAGTTCCATTTAATTAAATAAATTAATAATTATTCCATTTATTGCTGTCAAATAAAAGGATTTAACATCTGATTCAAAACTATTACATTAATATCCTCACATTCCATCTTAATTTCAAATAATGTTATAATTTTAATATTTAACTCCACTCATTTGCAATTAATCTAATTATTTAACTTTAAATTCTAATAAATTAATAAATTATGCCTTCTATTCTTTTAATTCAACTAATTATCATATTATGAATAAAATTTACGTTATTCCCACTTATTACCCAAAATTACATTAACGTAACATCTAATTCAGATTTATTGCAATTGATTACCCGTTTTAATTTAATAGACTAAATAAATGATTACTTTATAATGACTGTTGCCACTAACCCTTAATCATATTTATACAAGTTATCATTTCCAAACAATTACATACAGAACATTTATTTTATTCAATCACTATTTATTCATTATTAATTCATTAATTAATTAAATATTTACATTTATTTTTCCTATAATAATTTATTACCAAATATTCTCATTTACAATCTATTATAACCCAAATAGTTGTTTCAATCAATTGAGTTTGCATTTAATTAATTATTTATTAGCTTACATTTACATTCTTGCCATTCATTTGAAATTTTCCTATTTTCCTTATTATGAATCAATTATAAACTTACCATCTTAAAGGTGATGTCAACATTTTAAATTATTAATTTACATTTTATATTTCATTATAAATTAATGCACATATACAAATTAAGATTTTAAATCAAATTAATCATTTCATCTTGGTTCCATTCTTTTATTACATCAACTATTGCTTTATGAATAAAATTAGCATTTCTTATTCATTTTGTTACATTCACAGTCTCCGCTATTGTCTTAAACTTGCTAATGTAACATTAAAGTTCATTTAATTCTAATCGATTCCCCATTTAAATTTAATAGACCAATTAAACAGGTAACCTATAACCATTGTTATCATAACTTTTAATTACACATATGAATTCACTATTCACAAACAAATGTTACAATTATTACATAAAGTTGATTTTATTCAATTACCATTAACTATCTATTATCTCATTAATTAATTCATGTTTGCATCCACTTCTGTATATAAATTTTATAACCAAGTTATAACCTTTACATTGTTTCACTTATTATAATTACATCCAAGTTATTAACAATTAACTTACATTTATACAGTTGCAATTCATTTTAGTTATTATTTCATTAATATTATTTTCAATTTTATTTCTTTCAGTATTAATTACACAATCATATTAAATTATCAAATTATAATGTTTTCCACTATTTCTTTATTGGGATTTCATTCCAGTTGTCAAGAATTAATTTTATTTACCATTGCAACATTTAATTTCTAACATTCGCTCCAATATAAATTATAAGATTTTCATTTCTTTCTACATTTAATTATAAAATCTTATAAATTTAACCAATTTTAATTATCGAAATTTTACGCGTCATTACATGTTAATAAAAGCTTGCCATAATATTTTAATAAAATAATATTATTTATTCAAATTTAAATTTAAATTGTCTTGATTTCGCAACTCAAAATCTCGATCTTCAACCGACGCGTGCCGCTAAGCGTTTACAATGTTAAACCTCTATTCCGAACGCAATGGAAAAGGTTTCGAGTTAAAATTCGATCATATAGAGAAGATAGCTTTTCGCCCAGCTATTAAATTAAATTTTGATAAAATTTTCAACGCGTTTGACTATCTTACGATCACATGACAACTCCGAATGCTACGAAAATTGAAATCCGATAATTAGACAATATTACGGATACAATGGAACTGGTTTCACCGAATTTTGAGACTGTGCCTCGGAAGGCTATTTTTCAAATATCGATTTAAACATATAAAATTCAAAACTGATCAAAACATTTCCAAATTCAATTCTGAAGCTTCCATTATTTTCAGTATTATCAATATAGATTTTACAAGCCTTGAAAATATTTTTAATCAGCTTAAAAATGAAGATTCCATATTTTACCCAACTTCAATAAATTAAATTCAATAATTAATTGCCAAACTCATTATGATATTTGAAATTCAAGTTAAACTAACTTTCAAATATTTAAAATCAATTAAATATTTTATTTTCAAACGTAAAAATTTCCGGGTCGTCACAATTTCAAAGATTATTCATTTATCTATTATATATTATTCCGCTGCAAAATGTGAGATTCTGCTATTGTTTCTGTTTCCTCTTCTTTCTTCTTCTTCTTTAGCCCTAACAGTTCAGTTTTTTGGCATTCGATTGTGCGGCATTTGATATAGTGGACGTATTGATGTGTCGACATTCGAACGTCGAAAAATCGGGTCGTTACATATATAAATCCCATATACTATATAAAACGTTAATTTTCAAAAATCATTTACTATAACGACAGTGTTATAGTCAATCATTTTCCTTATCTCTCGAAAACGTACATTTCAACAATGAATGTTGAAATCTATAGTCGATACTTTACACCTCTAAAACATATTCAAAACCATTTTACTCTATTTAAAAATCACTTTCCTAAACATTCATTTATCTTAAAAGATTATTCACTTTCAAAATCGTGAATATAATGCCTAACCAAATTCTTTATTATTGCAACATTTAATTAAAGGATAATTCACCATCCATAATCGTGGATTTAATTCGTTTAATAAACTAATGATTAACTTATTAGATTCGATTGATTTCACATTTATAAATCAATGTTTACAAATCCACATTTCTATTTTTATAACAACTTCAATATATAAAATTCCTTTATTAACAAATTCCATTTATACCTTACTTATGTTCCAAAGTCCAATTTATAAGTTAATTACTTATAAATCATCTATTTACAAATTCATTTATTTTATTACTTCACAAATTCATAAATCTTATTTACTTATAAAATCCATTTATAACTTCATTTTAATACTTATAAAACTCCTTTACAATTTCATCACTTTTGATTTATAAAAATATCAAATTTATAAATATTATATATAAACCGTTTATAATAACTACAAAAATCCCAATTTAAACTATTTACAAAATCATTAACTCCATATTTCAAAAATCATATTTCAATTATATTTCACAAAAATCATAATTTTCATAAAATAAAAATTATAACATTCATTTATTTAAAATAAATTCATTCCTTTAACACTCTAAAATTTAATAAAACATATATCTTCAAATCACTTGAAAATCCTTTTTAAGTTGAAATCATCACTTTAATATTTTTAAATTCCAAAATAGGCCAAATGCTGCAACAGCAATAAATACATCAATCACGGTAACCAAAATATCATATATCATATGATAACAGAATATAGCACAATATCTGTAAATAAATCAATACAGGTGAGGAATCCAATTGGATCCCTCCAACCTGTCACCTGCAATAAATATACATATTAGAATATGTGTACAATGTCCGCTTCGAGGCAGACGCGCATACAAAGGGTCATTCGCTCATACACGGGAACGTATAGGGTCATCTGCTCCATTGGGCAGGTATATATCCAAATACCAATCAATATTATATCATCCAAACAATCATCAAAGATAATATTATTTCTCACTTATACAAAAATATCAGTGAGGCAGAAAGAGTGAGTTGCACTCACATTGATTCCGAAAGCAGCTATAGTATTTTATTCCGAATAAAATTAAACGCAGGTTATAATTTTACCCAAAATTTACACTAGCTCCAATCAACTCCAAACCAGCTGTAAAATGTAGTGCTCGTCAATACGGTTCCAACGCAATTTATTTTGTCAATTTTCGAACTCGTATGACAAAGATATGACGTTTTAAAGTTTGTATAATTTTAAATATAATAATTTACAATTTCTTTTTAATTTTAAACCTTTAATCTCGGCCATTGATTGCATTTGCACCAGATCTGGCCGCATACTCTATTTCTTCCCCCACATTCAAATTCGAATGCGAATTAAACCCATGGCCGCCAATGTTGCTCGAATTTTCGGGCCCAACTCCATCACTTCGACGACGATCGGAGACTTCCAATCAAATGCCCTCGACGAGAGCTACCCACGGCCAGAGGCTGGTCGAACTCGGCTGCTAATTTTCCTCGATAAATGCGTATGAACATTGGTCATTCGAGTTCGATTTGCCGTTGATTCGCGGCTCCATTCTTGATCACAACCGTTAGATTTGTAGATCACGCGATGCTATACAATCTTCTAGTTGAATGTTTTTGTTGATTGTTATTGGATCGCTAGAAATCGAGGAAGAAGAGGATGTGTTTTCGACCATTGAAATTATTAGTGGCGGCTAGCCCTAGCTAGTGTTTCTGAGCGAAAAATGAAATTTATAGCGTTCTTTTATAGAAAATTTTGCGACACTGTTCATCCGGAAATTTATCGAACTCGAAAAGAAGCGTACCGCCTAGCGTTTATAATGTTTACCCCTATTCCAAATGCAATAGAATATATATTGGAAGCCAATTCGATCATATTTGGAAGATAGGTTTTCTAATCGACTATTTAAATTTAAAATTCACTTAAACAGATTTCTACGCGTTTTATCTTGCCCCGGACAAACCGTAAATCCGATTGACACGAAATTTGAAATCTTGCAATAATATAACATTACGGATCCAATGAATCTGGCTTCGTCGAAATCCAAGATTGTTTGAAAAATGATCGTTTCTACTCGTTTATGAAATATTAAAATATTCAATTTCTTCAATTAAACTTTTAATTTGATTTTAGAAGTTCTCTAAAGTCATTCTAATTCAACTATGATTTAATTCAACTTTATAAATCATTTTCACTCACATTAAATCCATTTTCCAATTATTTCAACAATTTCAAATATTAAATTAACAATTAAATTATCCAATTAAATTACAATATTTCAAAAAATACGTTATTCAACTTATAAACTTTACTTGTGAATACTTAAAATTAATTAAGTATATGAATATCGAATGACTGAAATTATGGGTCGTTACATTCTCCACTACTTAAAAGAATTTCGTCCTCGAAATTACAAAGCAAGAAAAGTCACAAAATCCATCAACTTTTCAAAATAGTTCGTTCAAATTAGATTTACCAAAATCACATAAGTGTTTAATTTTCCCAAAATCCATTAGTTAAACTTCTTGTAAAAACTTTACAAAGTTTTCAAATCCATATATAGTTATCTTTTCAAAAACCAATTAATATCGTTTTAATTTATAACTCAAAATCAAAATTTTATTTATCAAAAATTTTCCCCATTTTCCTAAAAATCTTCTAACGCTTTAAATTTTCAAAAAATTTCGCTATAGTCTCCTTTGCGCGGTTCGATCGTAGTAGGATCACAACATATATATATATATATATATATATATATATATATCACAAATATACATCTCATCTTCGAGGATGAGGCATTGCATAGGGAAAAAAGTGTAAAAGTACGATATGTAATCCGAGATATATACCTTATATATTATTAGCAAGCATATACGGCTAATATAGCGCGAAAGCGAGCTCCAAATGCGAAGCAAATGTCATCCGCGCCTACTATACACTCAACAAACAATGAGAAACATGTATATATGAAACATAATATCAATATACAACATATATCAATACAATTACTATATATGGCAATATAGCAAATGCAATCAAAAGCAACAAATCCAATCATCAAACAACTATCATCCAATATCTATCCAATCAATCCATAACCAAATCAATATTCTTTCACTTCTCATTAATATTCGTTGAATTGGTTTTCAATTTAAATCACATTTGATTCATTAATATTGGATTTTGTAACATTTATTTATATTCAATTAGTTTACATTCACTAATTTACTTTCAAGTTAGTTCACTTTCGATTCAAATCAAATTCAATTCTATTTAAAATTCACTTACTTCCAATTTGAATTTAATTATTTTAGCTTTCAATTTCATTAATTTAATTTCATTAACACTTAATGAATTTCTATACACTCAACTAACAAACAAAGTATAACCAACATAACCAAATTTATTTAAATCGCTTACATTCAATCTGGTTTAACACATTTAATTTTAATTGGTTTGATATTCAATTTGGATTGAATTCTAGTATTCACTATATTTACATTTTTATACAGCACTTCCAATATTATTATTAATTCAAAACTTCTCAACAACAACATTTTTAATGCTAATTCATTTTAAATTTCAAGTTGAATTTCATTATATAACTCAAATTCATACTCATTTAATTCACTTTATTAATTTATTTCGATACCAAAATCAACTTCATTCAACATCACTTAAGTTATATTTCTTCACAACATTTCATTCTATTTGAATTAAACTTATATTTCAACTTATAAATTCAATTCAGATTCCAAATCTAAAGTCATTTTATTTAACTTTTACTTAAGTCTAATTTCATATCACTACTCAAATTCAGATCTTGTTTTGCTTAACAAAATTGTTTAACCATTTTAACATTTGATTTTACTTACATTTTCTCATTCTATAAGTTATACAACTTATTTATCTAAACTACCAAATTCATGTTATATAATCACTTATATTTTAAGTTAAATTTTCATTAAATAACTTATTTAATTTGGTGTAAATTATTTAACCTTCCTTTAGTTAAATTTCAAATCATATACTTTATTATACTAACTTAAATTTTATTTCAACTTTACTAAAGCTAAAATTTTATTTCAACTTTACTAAAGCTAAAATTTTATTTCATATTATAAGTCCAAAGTCATTTTACTCATATTTATCAATTTCAACTTGGATTTTAAATTCAAATTCATTTGTCATAACAAAACTTCAATTTTCAATTTACTATTGGTAGCAAATCCATCACATAGAAACTCGAAAACAACACCGATGATGCTGTAGTCCTCACCCTTATTATTCCCAGCAATAGCAGTGAATTCGGTGCTTTATATTCTTTTAAATTTTCTTCTATATTTTCAAATAACATTTATAAACTTATACTTATATAGTTTCATTATTTAACTTTACTTACATAAGATCCATTCAAAACTAATTTATCTTACTTAGATTTATAACAATATAATCTCTGTAGCTTTGAAAAATATCTTTCAAAATAAACGACATTTAAATTTTCAAATTCTCATTTTGAATTCATTTTTATTTATAACTCAAATAGTTTCATTTCTTATTTATAAGATTATTTCACAATTATAAATCATATTAATTATAATTTCATTCTTATAATTCTTTAGCTTATACAATTTATTCCTTTACAATTGTTGTTTTTATTTAGATTATTCAAACAGCTTTTATTATCTTATATATATTCCCATTTTATTTATCAAATTAAGGTAGTTTCATTTTAAAATTCATAGGTTGATATACTAACCCTAGATGAATTTTACTTAGGCACCTAACCTAAGCTTTGATACCACATGTGACGACCCGGATTTTCGGACCAGTTAAAATTTCCGAAAAATCTGTTCTAGAAGTACTAATGAAAAATACCAACTTAATACAGCATATTTGATAAATATTCGAATTACTAGATGTACAGGATACAATTTCAATTATACAACTTATCAGAGTAATTTATTTATTTATTAATCCTACAAAGTGTGCTCTAATACATACCAAATACAATGACTATAAATCTACCACTGCACAACCCTGATAAGAGAGACAACACTATCCTTACCTGCGAACTCAATAAACAATGTAAATGTGGAATAAAATAGTAAGTAGGAAAGATACAATAACACAAGAAAAACAACAGCCAATAACATATAAACATTAAAGAGTTATATTATTTTAGGGGCTGCATCACTACCACTTATAACTGCCTACGTACCCCTATCTAACTGGATACCCAATTAGATACAGGATCAATCCAATGTAGTTCTCCTACCATAAATAGGACTCATGGAGCGCACGATGTAAGTAACAAATATGCAATTCCCAATACTACCAACTTAGGCTTAATCTTCAATTTTAGATTATCAAATCTAATTACCATTACTAATATTATCTCATTGGACTTTATTCTTAAATTATTATTTCAAAACTTTTGAAATATATATATATATATATATATATCTTTTATTTTCAAATTATACTTTACTTCGGTATCTTAAATCGAATCACTTTTGAAAAGTTTATTTGGACATCCCAAATACTGTAATAAAAAACATATCAAACCATATGCAACCATATCGAGAGGTTTCTCCCAATAATAAGGTAACTAGGTTCCAGCCTTAATACAATTGATAAATAAGTATATCCCTCTATTTCAAGAGCAGACTATACCAAAAACATATGCTCATTTTTAGTTATGGGTTACCCGAATCGTTGGTAACATAACAAATCATTATATCCCGGAGCGATAAATCATTTCACACTAATATTCACAAGTACTTTAAAATCTATAAAAAATTTCATTTTCCAAATCTATTCAAAAATCATCTTAAAATCATTGGGTTTAGTCCTCAAAATTCTTTCCTTTTTATAAAACATTTTTGTAAAACCATTCTTATATAAATCATTTTTACATAATATAACTTCAAAATATTCATTACCAAACATTTCTATTTCTTTTAAAAGGGAAAACATTTCATAACATTTCAACTTTAAAATCAATCTTCAAAACAATTCATTAAATTAAAGTGAACCAAATTAAAGTGAACCAAATATTACCGCTAAACACCTTATACTCAAGTTATGAAATAAATCACAAGGAGTTAGCCTACAATTATTTTTTTTCCCAGCCCATGCATATGGATAATTAATTGTTTATAAACTGGTCGAGCAAAGTCAACAATCAATAAATAATAATCATGCTCATAAACTGGCTGAGCGCAATCCAAACAACCAAACAATTGATTAACAAAATAAACACAACAATAAATGATAAATCAATGCTTCATTGTATCAAATATTTATAATACTTTTTATTTTATCTTGGGTTAAAACAGTTTAATGCTTATTTTGGAGCATCCGGGCTTTGCCTTCGAGATGTTCCGTCTCTCACCCAAGTCTCCTTGGATCTCACAGACGAAATACATGTACTAGTCGTTTTCGCATACCCTATTAAGTATTTAACTTCTAAATTTTAAATTATTCAATTAACCATCCAAACATAATATTGAGCAAGGAAATCAACCATTGTTTTAGAAACAAAGTAAACAAGCATTTAACAAGGATTTTCAAACAACACTTAACACTTAAAGTTTCTTCAATTTAGCAATGATTTTAATGAACTTAAAATGAGAAATAACTTACTTTGAATTCCACTCCATCAAACTTTAAGGCAAGGAACTTAAGATTTAACACATACTTCCTACTATGCTTCAGAACCAAATGAAAATAAGCTCAATTTCCTCCTTCGTAGTGCTTGTCCAAGGCTTGAGATGGAAGTTAGCCGAAAGTATAGAGAAAAAGTGGTGGAGCTTTGAACTTGAATTCTCAAAATTAGACCCGAAAAGTAGGTCAACTTCTCTCTTATTTTTGACTCTCTTACTCTCAAAATTTGAAAAACTTGTTAACTGAAAAGTTGTTGCAAATTCTTTTTTCTTAAATTTAAAAAAAAACACTTGATTTTGGTTGGTTTTGAGGAATATATGATAGAACGAAAAAGAGGTATTGTCGGATTGACAAAAACGAAGCCCGCAAATGTACTTCAAAGAATTGAGTTTTAGATATAGAAAACCTCAAAACTGGAAAAATAATAAACATAAAAGTTGTAGCCGCTGAAATTTTACATGGTTTAGAAAAAATAATTTTTTAATTTGGATCTGTTATGATCTACTTATGATCAAAATAAAATGGCTTATTCACGGGCTTAAAAACTGAGCCAGAAAATGCACTGGAAAGAAGTGGATTATTGACATGATTAACTTTAGAATGAGACAAAGTGGTCAACATGAAAGTTGTAGCCACTGAAAAAATATTAATTTAAAAAAATTGCATTTTGGTTCAGTTTTAAAGAAGTTGTGGCCGAGAGAAGAAGAGGTAAAATGTGGAGAAAAGAGGAGTTTGATTTGAAGAGAATAAATATTTATTTCTTTTGAATATTTTGTAAGTATTTTAATATTATTTCTTTCTAATTTTTTCTATGGCTTGGAAGCCATTAAAGAGAAGAGGAAGAAGATGAAGAAGTTTAAGAAAAGAAGAAGAAGAAATATGAATGATAGTGAGAAGGAGGTGGGTATTTATAGAAAAAGAAAGAAGTGGTAAATTTACCAAAATAACCTCTTATCAAATTACCAAACTAACCTTACTTCAATCTAAAGAAATCTCCGCTTTTTCAATACGTAACATCATCTTTCACATCCGTACTTTATGTCTTAGTCACTTAAATATTAAGTAAAGAATACCATAATTATGTTGGCTTTGATTTGATGTGATTTGATGTTTACTTTTTCTTACTTTTGTTAATTCTTACTTACTTTTACTAATGACTTCTAGAAGATTTCTAATTATATTTAGTAAAAGTAAACTTGTTTATTTATTAAAATATGTAATATGTATGTTAAAATATGTTAACAAAGATGCGATAATGTTGCGGCAACTTATTTTGAATAAAACGTTGATTTCCGACAAAAGTTTTACGTTCACATTTTGACGTTTTAGTTAAACTATTTATTTATGTACACCAAATTTAAAAATAAATTTGTACAATGTTATTGAAAAATATAAACACTCACAAACTAATTAAAATAATTTATTTAACCATTGAAACTTTTTTAAAATCAGTGTTTTGTCACTTTTGTCAATATAGGCAAATGTTACTATTTTGTGTATACTTCTCTTTTCAAATCCAATCTAATTTTGTTTGAATCATATAACCTTTTATACTTTATATTTAAAATCACTCTAAATAGTATATTTTAAAGCGGTCAAATTCCGGGTCAATACATTCTCCCCTACTTAAAAGAATTTCGTCCTCGAAATTACAATGATGGAAAAATATAAAGAAAAACAAACAATTAACAAATAGTTAAGCACACCAAAAATAGTAATATCACTCATTACCTCGGTCGGAGGTATGGTGCCTTCTCCTATCCATTTTATTTATCAAATTAAGGTAGTTTCATTTTAAAATTCCTAGGTCGATATACTAACCCTGGATGAATTTTACTTAGGCACCTAACCTAAGCTTTGACACCACATGTGACGACCCGGATTTTTGGACCAGTTAAAATTGCCAAAAAATCCGTCCGTTCTAGAACTACTAATGAAAACTACCAACTTAATACGATATATTTGATAAATATTCAACATTACTAAATGTATAGGATACAATTTAAATTATACAACTTATCAGAATAATTAATTAATTTATTAATCCTACAAAGTGTGCTTTAATACATACCAAATACAATGACTATAAATCTACCACTACACAACTCTGATGCGAGAGACAACACTATGCTTACTGCAAACTCAATAAACAATATAAATGCAGAACAAAATAGTAAGCAGGAAAGATAAAATACACAAGAAAAACAACAGTCAATAACAGATAAACATGAAGGAGTTATATTATTTTAGGGCTGCATCACTGCCACTTGTGACTGCCTATGTACCCCTATCTAATTGGGTACCCAATTAGATACAGGATCAAGCAAACATAGTTCTCCTACCGCAAATAGGACTCATGGAGCCTACAATGTAACAAACAAATACGTAATTCCCAAAACTACCCATTTAGGCTTAATCTTCAATTTTAGATTTTCAAATCTAATTACCTTTACGGAGATTATCTTGTTGGACTTTATTCTTGAATTATTATTTCCAAACTTTTGAAATATATATATATATATATATATATATATATTCAAATTATACTTTACTTCGGTATCTTAAATCAAATCACTTTTGAAAAGTTTATTTGGAAATCCCAAATACTGTAATAAAAAACATATCAAACCATATGTAACCAGATCGGGAGGTTTATCCCAATAACAAGGCAACTGGGTTCCAGCCTTAATAAAATCGATAAATAAGTATATCACTCTATTTCAAGAGCAGACTATACCAAAAACATATGCCCACTTTTTAGTTACTGGTTACCTGAATAATCGGTAACATAACAAATCATTATATATCCCGAAACGATAAATCATTTCACACTAATATTCACAAGTACTTTCAAATCTATAATAATTTTCATTTTCCAAATCTATTCAAAAATCATCTTAAAATCATCCGGTTTAGTCCTTGAAATTCTTTCTATTTTTTAAAACATTTTTGTAAAACCATTCTTATATAAATCATTTTTATATAATATAACTTCAAAATATTCATTCCCAAACATTTCTATTTCTATTAAAGGGAAAACATTTCATAACATTTCAACTTTAAAATCAATCTTCAAAACAATTCATTAATTAAAGTGAACCAAATATTATCGCTAAACACCTTATAGTCAAATTGTGAAATAAATCATAAGGTATTAGCCTACAATTATTTTTTTACCAGCCCATGCATATGGATAATTAAGTGCTCATAAACTGGTCGAGCAAAGTCAACAATCAATAAATAATAATTAAAGCTCATAAACTGGCCGACCGCGAACCAAACAACCAAAGAATCATTAACAAAATAAACATAACAATAAATGATAAATCAATGCTTCATTCTATCAAATATTTATAACACTTTTTATTTTATCTTGGGTTAAAACCGTTTTAAACTTATTTTGGAGCATCCGGGCTTTCCCTTCGACATGTTCCGTCCCTCGCCCAAGTCTCCTTGGATCTCACAGACGAAACACGTGTACTAGTCTTTCCCGCATACCCCATTAAGTATTTAACTTCTAATTTTAAATTACTCAATTAACCATCGAAACATAATATTGAGAAAGGAAAATCAACCATTGTTTTAGAAAACAAAGTAAATAAGAATTCTACAAGGGTTTTCAAACAACACTTAACACTTAAAGTTTCTTCAACATAGCAATGATTTTAATGAACTTAAAATAAGAAATAACTTACTTTGGATTCCACTTCTCCAAACTTTAAGGCAAGGAACTTAAGATCTATCGCATACTTCCTACCATGCTTCGAAACCAAATGAAAATAAGCCCAATTTCCTCCTTCCTAGTGCTTGGCCAAGGCTTGATATGGAAGTTGGCCGAAAGTATAGAGAAGAAGTGATGGAGATTTGAACTTGAATTCTCAAAATTAGACCCAAAAAATGGGTCATCTTCTCTCTTGTTTTTGACTCTCTTACTCTCAACATTTGAAAAACTTGTTAACAGAAAAGTTGTTGCAAATTATTTTCACTTAAATTTTAAAAAAATAATCACTTGATTTTGATTAAGTTTTTAGGACGATATGATAGAATGAAGAAGATGTATTGTCGGATTGACAAAAATGAAGCCCGCAAACGTACTTCAATGAATTGAGTTTCAGGTATAAAAAACCTCAAAACTGAAAAATAATAAACACAAAAGTTGTAGCCGCTGAAATTTTATGTGGTTTAAAAAAATAGTTTCTTAATATGGATCTGTTATGATCTAGTTATGATCAAAATAAAATGGCTTATTCTCTGGCTTAAAAACTGAGCCAGAAAATGCACTGGAAAGAAGTGGATTATTGTCGTGATTAACTTTAGAATGAGACATCAACATAAAAGTTGTAGCCACTAGAAAAATTACTGATTTAAAAAAAAAATTTGCATTTTGTTTCAGTTTTAAAGAAGTTATGGCCGTAAGAATAAGAGGTAAAATGTGGAGAAAAGAGGAGGTTGATTTGAAGAGAACAAACATTCATTTTTTTTTGAATATTTTGTAAATATTTTGACATTATTTCTTTCTAATTTTTTCTATGGCTTAGAAGCCATTAAAGAGAAGAGGAAGAAGATGAATAAGTTTAAGAAAAGAAGAAGAAGAAATGTGAATGATAGTGAGAAGGAGGTGAGTATTTATAGAAAAAGAAAGAATTGGTAAATTTACCAAAATAACCTCTTACCGAATTACCAGACTAACCTTACTTCAACCTAATGAAATATCCACTTTTTCAATACTTAACATCATCTTTCACATCCTTACTTTATGTCATATTCAGTTAAATATTAAGTAAAGAATATCATAATTATGTTGGCTTTGATTTGATGTGATTTGATATTTACTTTTTCTTACTTTTGTTAATTCTTACTTACTTTTACTAATGACTTCTAGAGGTTTTCTAATTATATTTAGTAAAAGTAAACTTGTTTATTTATTAAAATATGTAATATATATGTTCAAACATGTTAACAAAGATGCGATAACGTTGCGGCAACTTATTTTGAACAAAACGTTGATTTCCAACAAAACGTTTTACGGTCACATTTTGACGTTTTAGTTAAACTATTTATTTATGTAAACCAAATTTAAAAATAAATTTGTATAATGTTATTTAAAAATATAAACACTCATGAATTAATTAAAATAATTTATTTAACCATTGAAACTTACTTTTCTAAAATCAGCATTTTGTCACTTTTGTCGATATAGGCAAATGCTACTATTTTGTGTATACTTCTCTTTCCAAATCCAATCTAATTTTGTTTGAGTCATATAACCTTTTATATTTTATATTTAAAATCACTCTAAATAGTATATTTTAAAGTGGTCAAATTCTGGGTCATTACAATATACTCCATCCATCGATTTATGAACGACGAAAAATTGACATCTTATTGTATTTTTGGAAAATTCACAAAGTATACTTAACTAAAAATTCCCAAACTATTTTTAAAATAATCTACACCTAAAAATACTCAAATTTTCTTTTGACGGTATGTCGAAAATTCTCACGGTTTGTGAGATATTGGGATTTGAAGGTAAGGGGGAGCTTTTGTTTTATTTAAAACAGAGACATGTTTTGTTAACAGCAAAAACCTTAACAAATTTCTAGATCCAACAAACTAAATTTATGCATGTTTTAAATGATTTTATAAGCCATGTATATCATATCCAATTCCTAAACAAATTAGCAAACAAATTTCCACAATATTTGTTTCACAAAATCATTAAACAAGTTAGAGTATCTCACATTATAATTTCCATGCCTTCTGTAAATTGCTTTAAGCCCTAATTCTTTTGGGTGCTAACAAGCTTCTATCTTGGGAAGAAAGTATAAAATTTGAGTTTTTATAATAAAAGATGAGACTTATATAAAGTAGACAAAGAAAAAAATGGAAACAGTGGAAGAAGATGGAATGAGAAGTGTGGACATATGTATAGGGGGATTAGAAAAACAAAATATGTTTTTCAACACAAAAGTATTTTCAAACTTCCCAAAGTACTAAACACTTTAAAATCTAATGGATAAAAGGGTGTTTCCATGTATTAAGTCCATGTCCATGTCCATTGGATAAAAGGGTGTTTCCATGTATTAAGTCCATGTCCAAGTCCATGTCCATTGGCTAAAAGAATATTTCCAATAACTTACCCCCTTTACTTAACAATTAAGCTTCACTTTATGTCACATCCACCTTTTATTTAAATTTTAAATAATGTTTACTTTTTAAATACTAAATATCAATATGTATACTCATTTGAAAATAAAGGATGTTATATTTTTAGAATTTCTTAAGGTAAATTAAAATATATTGTAACTTTAAATAACTTGTTAGTCGACAAATGGCTGGAAATCTGAAAATTACGCTCTGGTCATATTTCCAGTTTTTCGTCGAACTATTCATTTTTATAAACCAAATTTAGAAATAAATTTTCTATTATTGATTTTAAATTTAAACGAGTGTTATCTAATTAATGAAACCATTAACTAAATATATAAATTAAAATAAGTATTCACAAATGAAAATGATAAAATTCCAGGTCGTTACATTCTTCTCCCCAAAAAAGAATTTCATCTTCGAAATTTCACCACTTGAATACCCAATATTATTCATAAGCCTACACGTTGTTCATAGATCATCCATGTGCCAAATCTGATTTGATCTCTACTTGAATATACTACTTCGCTTCTTAACTAATATCGCTCACCCGATTCTCTAGTGCGAACTTCGATCAGGCTCCTCGACTAAGAATCTCTGTTCCCCTTGCATAGCCATATACTATCAAAGAAAACTTTACCTCCATATCAAGAACCATCACCAAGTGTTCGCCATCAAGAATTGATGATAGATTCTAATTTATAATGGTGTGAAACATCTCAAAGTTACGTACTTGAATTTTGGATCAAAACAATGGGAAAAGGGGAAATGATCTACGTACAACTTACGTACTTATTATATTGGTCCTCACTAACACCAATTCTTTTCTTTTAAAATTATTTATGAAAACGTTTCATAAATATAACACTATTCGATTAAATCTTCCATTTAGATTTTTTCCTAACACCTGATTTTTATTTCAAAACTATTTTGAAATAATACAATATATTTTAAATCATAGAAGATATATATATAGCTCGAGTAACCCCAACATGATACTCAGGAACTGGGTACTATCAAAAAGTATTATATATTCTCTTAGCAAGAAGGTAATATTCAAGTGAAGCATTTACCATTTGAACACGTCTCCCCCCTATTTTTAAGTTGTTGTTGAGCCACTCGAACTAGTTAATTTAAAATACTTCTTCTATTAATGTTTTTACCTATAAAAACCTTCCAGTAGTACTATTATTATTTTTCCCAAAATTATTGAAATCTTTCAAAATCACCAGGATTTAGATTCTCAAAATTGCTCTTTATTTTATAAGACACATCTTATAAATTAAATTTATATAGATCAACTTTATACAATAACTTCTTTAAAACAGAAATTAATTTTTTAACAGTTTGAACTTGTTAAATCTGCATTATTTAATAAAAGCCTTATAGTCGAATCATGTAAGTGAATTCATAAGGTGTTCGTATCTAACATTAAATTAAATCAACCAATAAATACTCATAAACTAACTGAGCATAAGTAAACAAACAAATAGTGATAATTAAATATCAATATTTCCTGACAAACAATCACAACCCAAAATAACTATATTCGTTATACTGAAAATTATTTCATTGCACATAAAATATAATCCTTGGTAAAATTATTTCATTCCCCCATTTTCAAAATTGTCAATTTTCCTGGTTTAAGTGCTTAGAAACCCCTATCGACACCGTGGCATCCCACATCTCGACCAGAATTCATAAACTACTCAACCAACAAATCTACATGATATAAAACATTTTTATAGCACTAACAGATACATACTTATATATATAATGCACTCAAACTCATTCTAGGGTATTACTAACTCAATATCTAATGAGTCATCCCCACCAAATCCTAAGTGTTCACTTAACCTGTAACGACCTGGATTTTCGACTCCGAAAATTCCAGATAGTTATAAAAAAGCAGAAAGAGATAAAAAAAGAATAAGAGGAAACATCAACATCTCACATTCACAGCGGATAAAATATAATAATAAATAATAACAATTTACAAAAGAATACTATATCTGTCGATTACATTTTAATACATCAGAGTTACACATATATACAGAAACTAGATATACACAATTACCATGCCTCAGATACACAATAATATAATACAGCGGAAACACTCCATATGTTCCTGCCATCCAGCTCGCCTCTTGAGCTCCAAAACGTCCTTACCTGAAAATCTGTAATACTCGGTCTGACCCGAGCATTACATCAATGTAACATCCGGGTCGAGCTGGAAACCAACGTGAGTAAACCCATCTAACATGGAATACAAAGCATACATCTTATATAAAACCCGAGGTAGCTCATTTCAATTTACAAGTTCTCAATATGTTATGGACATCACTTATTTTACACATAAGTTTTCTAAGTATCAAAGTTTAGATTTAAATAGTCCAATTCCTTTAAATCACTTCATTCCAGCCTATAGATTTCACATATCAATCTATAAAAATTCGAAGTGGTTTCGGGTATTTTCTAATACCCGATCTCGGTCTCTTCGAGTCCAATGTCATCTTATCCCAAGCTTTTAGGTGAATACAACTCAAACCTTTTAAATAGGATGTCACATTTCACAGCAATACATCTCGATAGATGACCACATTATCATTGTTCAGCCCAATCATATCACAAATCATTTCATATCACATAGTATCACAATCACACACCAGGAGCAACAAATAATCCAAGGTGTTCAAGTATCATTCAATTATGCATAAGCAAGATAAATTAGCCATACAATTCTAAATTAATTTAATTAACTACCAACGAATTAGATTAATGAGTTTATAAATCTTGCTTATTTAACATTAATTAATTTTACTCAATTGATTGATCATCCCTTAATTATCCATATTGGTTAATCATTCCTGATTAATCATTTTTTATTTTACATTAAGTAATTTCTCTTAAATTAATTACACAAATTAATTATCCTCAAACCCATCACATTAATTAACCTTTAATTACCATCTTGATTTCTTACCCCAAATTAACTATCCGATAATCACTTACATTGATTAATTATTCTTAAATTAATTCATACTCATTAACTAACTTATTCTTAATTAATTTCCTTAATTAATCAATCCTTTTATTAATTACACTAAGCAATTAATTCTTAATTCCTTCTATTAAATAACTATTCTTTAATTACTTTCCATTAAGTAATTATCCCATTGGTTAATCAACCTCCCTTAATTAACCTTTAATCACTAATTTAATCAATTAACTCTTAACAAATAAATCTTTTAACTACTTACATTTAGTAAATCATTTAAGTAATTAATCTCTAATGATTTATAGTAATAAATTTCTAAATACAAATTAATTAATCTCTTATTAATTTATTACTTTTAATTCTTTATTAATTAATCCTTATTCACTTAAGTCTCTGATTAATCTATGATAAATCATTAACTTAATTAATTACTTAACCATCATATACGTCATTTTTAAATTGAATGCATTAAAAATTAGTTTATACTTAACCTAAAAAAAATACTTTAGAACCTTAATTAACTTAAGTCTAACATACTGTCTTAAGACATCTATTTAATTAAACCATTATTAAACCACATTTGAGAATATACTTATGAATCAATTTATCATCACCCCTATATATTTCAAACCAGCAATTTGAATTCAAAACCCAATTGCTTTATGAATATAATTTATTCCTAGAAAAGCAAGATTAACACTTTACCTTGCTTAAAATCTGATAACCCCTGAGATTGATTCTCGCTAAACTCTTTAATTTAACAACAGGTCAAAGTAATTCAAACCAAGACCAAATTCTACAAAAAATCACACGAGGACGACACGAGGACGACTTCGATTCAAAACAAAATCTTCCTGATTCCCTCCTCTTAACTTCCCTACATCATTAACTGCAGCTACAAACGATGCATGCCAGCATCGTGTGCACCTTCACATGACACCGGAGGGTTGACCATCACCACCGGACACTCCACGAAGTCACTCTCAACCTTCCTGCTTCCCTCGACCACTCGAAACTCCAAGAAAAACCCCACATCGAAAACGAACCAGAAATCCCATACCTCGCCTGAAAAGCCCAATCTGTCATCGCCTCGCGCCACCTTCTCTGACCACCGGTCATCTCGCCTTCTTGCCAAAAACTACATCTGAGTCACCTCAAGCCTTTCCCCTATTCGCGATAAAGTCTGAAACACCTTTGATGGTGCCATGGGATCAAGAACGAAGACGAAATTCATCAGGCTTAAACCCTAAATTAAATCGTCCCATCAACCACGATGCTCAGAAAAAGGAGATACCATTATTCTCTCGACCCCCGGCCTACAAACTTCCCTCGACCATAATCACGAGTTTACCGATCAACTCAATTGCCGAAATTTGATGATATACCTAATTCCGGTAGTCTCGCGATTCCTCAACAACCACTAACATAAAAATCACGAAATCTATACTAAAAATCTTGGTTTACAACTTCAACCTTGATTATCGATTCCAAACCTGAAATCAAGATGTTTGATTTTGCTCTAAATTTCAAAGTTTTATTATAACCTTTGTTTTAGAGATAAATTCTCAATTATTTAAATTCAAAATCATTTTATAAATGATGTTATCTTAATTTAAAACTTTTCTCCTCAGAAATTAAAATCTAAATTGACTTCAGATGGAAGATAGGAGTTTTGTTTGGAGGTTTGAGGCTCTGATTATAACAGAGACAAGATATAAACAGTCATATTCATCCTTATATATATATATATATAGGCAGATTTAAACAAATTTCAGAAAAGAATTATCCACGCATACATTATTTCATCATATCCATACAAATTTATCACATGCACCAGATTCCACTATATATATATATATATATATTTTTAGCAAAAGATTACTCACAGATATGATAAGCAGAGAAGCCTAAGCAGTTTTGAACAAAGCTGGAAAAACTGGGAGCTTTGAAACTGAAATTGCTTTCATTCTTAGAAAAAACTTGAGAGCTTGCTTTTATTTTTTGATTTTTTTTTAGTTGATCCAATGAGTGAAAAGAAGAAGACAGAGTAAAGGTATATGTAAGAAAAAGGTAGGCTGCAATTCTTAGTTGTACACAGCAAGCTTCTTATTCTTTTTTTATATATATAGATCAGAGATTTTTCTTTAAAATGTCGGCTTGACTTCAGATTTTGTAGGCTGACTTGATTTCATGTGATATGCTTGCATTAATTATATGTTTCCTCTTTTGTTTACACACACATACACACACACACACATATATATATATCCATGTATATATACATGCTTTTCCTATTTCTTGACAATGTACAAATGCATGTATATCTTCCTCATTTTTATAATAATGTATATACTTATTTACCCATGTATTTATCTTCTTCATTTATACTAATATATATATATATATATATATATATATACACACACACACTTATACATATACTTATGTATATACAGTTATGCATATGAATTTTTATCCTATTTTTATGCGTACAATCTTATATACATTTTATTTATTATTATTTTATTTTTATTTTTGTCTTATTTCTTTGCATATACATATATTTCACTAATGTATATATATTTTTGGAATTATCGTATGTGTTTATTTTATATTTTACATAACCATCAATTTGTTTTATATATTTATTTCTATTTTAAACTTAAACTACCAAATACATCATTAACTTCTTATTTTTTTATACTTATGTTAATATCATAGTCTCTTATGTTTATGTATTTATACGTACGTTTATAGGCACATATTTGATTTATACTTATGTTTAAATATTTATAAGATTTATTTTATTTTAACCATTATTCTCTAGATTACACCATAAATATAAATTCAGATCAAAAGTTAATAAGTAGAGCTTTACTTTAATTTAATGTAAATAAAATAGATTTTATTTTAAATATTTTTGAAAGACTGTATTTTAAATTTTCAAATCATAATTTCCTTCCAAAATACACATATATATAAATAAATGGCAAATTTCCAAAAGTTTTATTTATTTTTAAAATGATAAGTTCGTATTTTATTTAATTAGATTAAATGCTTATTAAAATAATATTGCCAAAATACCGGGTCATCACATTCCTCCCCCCTTTGAATCTTTTCGTCCTCGAAAAGAAACGAAGCCAGAATTATTAAAATACTTAAAATCAGATAAATTTTATACAATCATTTTAAAACTACTTTAAAAATCTATATAATATTACTAAAATAGTTTTTATACAAATACTTTTATAACTCGATGTTTCGAAAAGTCCATCCTTGTTCTCATAGAAATTCGGTCATACGTTGATCAGGTGTACAACTAAAAATCTATAAGCGCTTGGCAGACCCGTTTCAACATCCAGTGAAAATACTTGGGAAAATAATTTTATTGAAAATATAGAAAACATTTTTTGAAAATAGAGGAAATATCTTTGGTGAGAATGCTCTGGAAATCATCACTCTCATCCATGGTCGCAGTTACATCTCGGGTTACGTTGCCATCGCAGCAAAAGTCCATATAACTGTAGGCACTCCGCGCCCCTCGATTACGCCATGGAACCCACAACAGATCGCAGTTACATTCCAGGGTTACGTTGCTATCGCAACAAAAGTCCATGTAACTGTAGGCATCAGCGCCCCTCGATTTTCGCTGTCAAAATGAAACTTCTCCACTCCTACATAGGTCGCAGTCCACCGATGTAAAATCAAACGCAGACTGCTGGCTCTCAGCAGCACACATGACTTTCGCTATGTTATCATAGGTCGCAGTCTACCGATATAAAATCAAACGTAGACCGTTGGCTCTCAGCGGCACACACGACTTTCGCTATGGTATGCACTACTCACAATCCTTAGGAACTAGTTTTGTCCGGACTCCTCATAGGATCAACTTTAGAACCCCCTTTAGAGTTCAAGGCAGCACCACCCAGTGGCACTCCTGAGAAGTTCATTTCAAGGGAGCGCCTTTTTCCCCAGAGCCATTACCAAAAATTTTATACTATACACATATAGTATCTTTCAAATCATACACCTAGTATGATCTCATACAAAGCTCCTTTACACAAAATCGATTATCCCAAAATCGATAATTTTCAAACTAGGCTTTCCAAATTTCATTATTGATTTTACCCAAAAATCAAAAGCCTTTCAAAATCCAAAGGTTCCCAAAACCTTTCTTCCAAAATCCTCATAAGATCCTTTATGTATATACACATTATATTTTTAAAACTTTGGATCATTTCAAACTTGTATAAAACTCCTTTTATACTTCAAACACTTTCAAAATCCTTTCCTTCCGGCAATAGATTCAACAAGGGGAGATTTATCTTATATAACAAAGATATATAACTTTGTTTATTCAAAATCAAATATTCAATTTTGATTACTCTTTCCAATACCAATTTCGTTCAAAATTGTACGATGTACACTTATTATCCATACGCTATACTAATCTGATCGCTCACTGACCACACAATTTCACTTCCGAACTAGTATCATTCACCCGACTTCCTAGTGCGGACACAGATCTGGTTTCTTGATCAGAAACCGTCATTCTCCTTGCATAGCCATAACTATGATAGAGAATATCCAGAACCAATCAACAATCCATATCCATGTTCGCTGTTGAAAATCGAGTGAAAAATCCCAACTTGGATCGATATAACTATCTTGAAATTTTATGCTCGAATCTGGATCAAATCACTATGCGAATAGAATAATATACGTACATTCTACGTATTTAACTTCATTGATTATTAACTAAATCAATTTCCTTTCTATTCATCCTCACATTGAACTTTATTCACTTAATCACATTTGCCTTAATTCCCATTTGGATTATCACTTCAATTCTTATCTCAGTTGGGTATTTAATCAATAACAGTTTGAACTCCGACCAGTTTATATTTAGAAAATAGCTTGAAAATTTTAAAAATAGATAAGTAGTGAAAAACAATTAATAGTTTGTAAAATAGCTACAAAATAGTTAAATAATTATAAAATAGTTGGAAAATGGTTAAATAGTTATTGAAATTTTAAATAATTGCAAAACAGTTGTAAAATAATAATTAATTTGAGAAATAGTTAAAAAATAGTAATTAGTTTATAAAACAGTTGGAAAATTGTTAAACAGTTCCAAAAATAATTGTAAAACAAGTATAAGATAGTTTGGCTTTAAAAAAAAGAAAGGTTGTATATATAATGAATAACTTGGAAAAATAGATTTGTACTAAAACAATTTATTTTGAAAATATTCCAGAGTCAAACTGTTCAATTCCCAACCTCCAATCCCATCAATTCAATTTAAATTTCCACTTCCATTTAAATTGACTCAATTCTAATTTGAATAACTTCAATTTCCATCAAAATTGATTTCTCCCCAATTCAAGATGAATTAATTCTCAATTTCTTTCAAACTTTCAAATCAAATTCTAGTTGAGTTTTAAAACATATTCACTTTAATTACAATTCCTAAATTATTCAAATTAATTTAGACGAATTTCAAATCGGATTTACTTCAATTTCAACTCATTTCAATTTCTATGAATTAGTCCTAATTCCCATCTGAATTTGAAATCGTTAAATCTTCGATTTTATTTCAAATTAATCCAATTCAAATTTCCCATGTGAATTTTTTTATACTTATCTATCTTCAATTCCACATCCTTAATTTCAAATTAACGTTAGATTTTCCTTTTATCCCAATAATGGATATATTACCACACTTTATTTCTCATTCATTTAAACAAATCCGATCCACAATTTAAAAATCTTTATCAACAATAGGATGATATCATCTAATTTATTTAAAAACATCCATCCATTTTCAATTTCTAGATCTCAAACCCGTTTTGAGATCACACAAATTCCCAATTCAAATTAACCATTTAACTTTCCAAGTTAAATTCCAATTTCATCTTGAAATTTCTAATTCAGGTTGCTTATTAAATTATCTAACTTTCCGAAAGTTAAATTCAACTTACTTAATTCAGTCAATTTACACAATTTGAATTCCCATTCAAATTTTCAACTTCAGATTAATAATTTTATAAGTTTAAAGACTTATCACATTGGGTATCACATCTCATTCCAAATTTAAAACTCAACCTTGTGTTTATTTCATGTTTATTTCCTTACACACCAGATTACTTTTAGATTTTAAACCACCTTTGGTTTTAAATTCAAATCAAATTTTCAAACAACCCATTGTTTGCAACAAGTCTCTTTTATTCAAATAATACTTATTATTTCTTTTAGCACTTTGAAACAAGTTTCAAATTTTTGGACCTAGATTTAAAATTTCACAATTTAGTTATTTTCAATTTCAATTTATAAGTCACACTTTACCTAAATGTTTACTTCTTTAAAACATTTCATTTTGCTTACTCATTAATACACATCTTATTATTAAACACACAACAATCATTTTTGATAATAACCAAGATTATCATATCTGAAAACCAATTCATTTTTTTTTATTCTGAAACTTTTCCCCAAATCCAAGATTTAATTTCAGTTTGAATCCATTTCAAACTTATCTTTATTTAATTTCAGTTTGGTGGTATTATATTACTTCTTAATTTAATTCTAATAATTTAACAGGCAATTTCCTTAATATTTATTAGAATGAAATATTGCTTTATATATCAAAATATAATCTTATATAAAATCATTTAAAATCCTTATATAAGAAAATAACAAGTACACTCTCTCATACACACACACACACACACACTCAACTCATTCTAAGGTACCATTGACCTTATCCTCAATGAGTAATCCCAACAGAGCCAAGGTTCTCGCTTAACCTTTCAGCTCTGATACCAACTGTAACGACCCGGATTTTCGATTTTGAAAATTCCAGATAGTTATAAAAAAAGCAGAAAGAGATAGAAAAAGAAGAAGAAGAAACATCAACATCTCACATTCACATCGGATATAATAAATAATAACAGTTTACAAAAGAATACTATATCTGTCGATTACATTTTAATACATCAGAGTTACACATCCATACAGACACTAGATGTACACAATTACTATGCCTCAGATACACAATAATATGATACAGCGGAAACACTCCATACGTTCCTTCCATCCAGCTCGCCTCTTGAGCTCCAAAACGTCCTTACCTGAAAATCTGTAATACTCGGTCTGACCCGAGCATTACATCAATGTAACATCCGGGTCGGGCTGGAAACCAACGTGAGTAAACCCATCTAACATGGAATACAAAGCATACATCTTATATAAAACCCGAGGTAGCTCATTTCAATTTACATGTTCTCAATATGTTATAGACATCACTTATTTCACACATAAGTTTTCTAAGTATCAAAGATTTAGATTTAAATAGTCCAATTCCTTTAAATCACTTCATTCCAGCCTATAGATTTCACATATCAATCTATAAAAATTCGAAGTGGTTTCGGGTATTTTCTAATAACCGATCCCGGTCTCTTCGAGTCCAATGTCATCTTATCCCAAGTTTTCAGGTGAATACAACTCAAACCTTTTAAATAGGATGTCACATTTCATAGCAATACATCTCGATAGATGACCACATTATCACTGTTCAACCCAATCATATCACAAATCATTTTATATCACATAGTATCACAATCACACACCAGGAACAACAAATAATCCAAGGTGTTGAAGTATCATTCAATCATTCATAAGCAAGATAAATTAGCCATACAATTCCTAATTAATTTAATTAACTACCAATGAATTAGATCAATGAGTATATAAATCTTGCTTTAACATTAATTAGTTTTACTCAATTGATTGATCATCCCTTAATTATCCATATTGATTAATCATTCCTGATTAATCATTTTTTATTTTACATTAAGCAATTTCTCTTAAATTAATTACACAAATTAATTATCCTCAAACCCATCACATTAATTAACCTTTAATTACCATCTTGATTTCTTACCCCAAATTAACTATCCGATAATCATTTACATTGATTATTTATCCTTAAATTAATTCATACTCATTAACTAACTTATTCTTAATTAATTTCCTTAATTAATCAACCCTTTTATTAATTACACTAAGCAATTAATTCTTAATTCCTTCTATTAAATAACTATTCTTTAATTACTTTCCATCAAGTAATTATCCCATTGGTTAATCAACCTCCCTTAATTAACCTTTAATCACTAATTTAATCAATTAACCCTTAACAAATAAATCTTTTAATTACTTACATTTAGTAAATCATTTAAGTAATTAATCTCTAATGATTTATAGTAATAAATTTCTAAATACAAATTAATTAATCTCTTATTAATTTATTACTTTTAATTCTTTATTAATTAATCCTTATTTACTTAAGTCTCTGATTAATCTATGATAAATCATTAACTTAATTAATTACTTAACCATCATATACGTTATTTTTAAATTGAATGCTTTAAAAATTAGTTTATACTTAACCAAAAAAATACTTTAGACCCTTAATTAACTTAAGTCCAACATACTGTCTTAAGACATCTATTTAATTAAATCATTATTAAACCACATTTGAGAATATACTTATGAATCAATTTATCATCACCTCTATATATAATTATTTCAAACCAGCAATTTGAATTCAAAACCCAATTGCTTTATGAATATAATTTTTTCGTAGAAATGCTAGATTAACACTTTACCTTGCTTAAAATCCGATAACCCCTAAGATTGATTCTCGCTAAACTCTTTAATTTAATAACAAGTCAAAGTAATTCGAACCAAAACTAAATTCTAAAAAAAATCGCACGACTTCGATTCAAAACAAAATCTTCCTGATTCCCTCCTCTTAACTTCACTACATCATTAACTTCAGCTACAAATGATACATGCCAGCATCGTGTGCACCTGCACACGACACCGGAGGGTTGACCATCACCGCCGGCCACTCCATGAAGTCACTCTCAACATCCCTGCTTCCCTCGACCACTCGAAACTCCAAGAAAAACCCCACATCGAAAACGAACCAGAAATCCCATACCTCGCCTGAAAAGCCCAATCTGTCATCGCCTCGCGCCACCTTCTCTGACCACCAGTCATCTCGCCTTCTTTCCAAAAATGTGTCTGAGTCACCTCAAGCATTTCCCCCATTCGCGATAAAGTCCGAAATACCTTTGACGGTGCCATAGGATCGAGAACGAAGACGAAATTCATCAGGCTTAAACCCTATATTAAATCGCCCCTTCAACCACGATGCTTAGAAAAATGAGACCCCCGGCCCCATCAATGGAAGATAGTAGTTTTGTTTGGAGGTTTGAGGCTCTAATTATAACAGAGACAAGATATAAACAGACATATTCATCTTTATATATATAGGCAGATTCAAACAAATTTAAGAAAAGAATTATTCATGCATACATTATTTCATCATATCGATATAGATTTATCACATGCACCAGATTCAACTATATATATATATATATATTTAGCAAAAGATTACTCATAGATATGATAAGCAGAGAAGTCTAAGCAGTTTTGAACAAAGCTGGGAAAACCGGGAGCTTTGAAACTGAAATTGCTTTCATTCTTAAAAAAAACTAGAGAGCTTGCTTTGATTTTTTTTGATTTTTTTTGTTAGTTGATCCAATGAGTGAAAAGAAGAAGACAGAGTAAAGGTATATGTAAGAAAAAGGTAGGCTGCAATTCTTAGTTGTACACATCAAGCTTCTTATTCTTTTTTCTTATATATAGATCAGAGATCTTTCTTTAAAATGTCGGCTTGACTTCAGATTTTGTAGGCTGACTTGATTTCACGTGATATGCTTGCATTAATTATGTGTTTCCTCTTTTGTTTACACACACATATATCTATCCATGCATATATACATGCTTTTCCCATTTCTTGACAATATACAAATGCATGTATATCTTCCTCATTTTTGTAATAATATATATACTTATTTACCCATGTATTTATCTTCTTCATGTATACTAATATATATATACACAATTATGCATATGAATTTTTATCCTATTTTTATGTGTACAATCTTGTATACATTTTATTTATTATATTTTTATTTTTGTCTTATTTCTTTGCATATACATATATTTCACTAGTGTATATATATTTTTAGAATTATCGTATGTGTTTATTTTATATTTTACATAACCATCAATTTGTTTTATATATTTATTTCTATTTTAAACTTAAACTGCCAAATACTTCATTAACTTCTTTTTTATACTTATGTTAATATCATAGTCTCTTATGTTTATGTATTTATACTTATGTTTATGACCATACATTTGATTTATACTTATTTTTAAATATTTATTAGATTTATTTTATTTTAACCATTATTCTCTAGATTACACCATAAATATATATTTAGATCAAAAGTTAATAAGTAGAGCTTTAGTTTAATTTAATGTAAATAAAATAGATTCTATTTTAATATTTTTGAAAGACTGTATTTTAAATTTTCAAATCATAATTTCCTTCCAAAATAGACATATATATAAATAAATGGAAAATGTCCAAAAGTTCATTTATTTTTAAATGATAAGTTCGTATTTTATTTAATTAGATTAAATGCATGTTGAAATAATATTTCCAAAATAGCGGGTCATCACATAACCTAAACTCTGACACCGCTTGTAAAAACCAGCGTTTTCGATCCTCAGAAACCGACACTATACATCCACGGTATTCACGTGTCGAGCATCTAAGTGCCGTTGTGGTGAAAGAAAAAAGACAGAATAGAATCTCACATCGTGATGAGTAATATATAATATACAATATGTATTTACTGAGAAAGATTGAAATATACATACCATCAATTCAGAGTACACTAATCATTAATCTTCAGCCTAGACAGTTATAACAACCTGTCCTTACAAATGTTGTTAAATAGAGACAACCAATGCAACGGAAAATAACATATATGTGAATACGTCTCGGGGTCTCCATCATAGCTCTTGAAGCTCCAAAGCATCCAAACTAGAACTACAAATATGCTTGATCTGACTCAAGCATTTTAAGAAAAACAACGCTCGAATCAAATTTATAAAACCAGCATGAGAACTCAATTCACAAGGAACTTTATTATTATAACTTGTAAAACCTTTTAAAATTAAAGGTATCTCGTAAGACCATGCCGCACATAAACATGCATAGGTTTTTACCTTATGATAAAAAAAATTCGGTAGAAAATCCAGTGATATTATAATAGTGTCCAAGATATTAATACATATTAACCACATTTGAAATTATTATATTATTAAATTCCAGCGTAAAAGGTATAAAGCTAAATTTGAAGGCTCGTACTGAAAAATGGATTCCAACTATGAAAGTGTGAGGTTCTACCCACTGATTCCGTACACCTCTAGATAAAATGTACGAGAGGCGAGGATTGTCCCTACCTCTTACAGGATAGCTCTGAATATGATTACCCCTTGATGGCGATCAAACAACCATAATGGGCCTCGAAGCATACATAGATATCGACTCTAGATATGGTGATGATCATACCCCAATGGGCGCAACTCGCTAGCACTACTGCATGTCCCTGCTTTAGTTATTTTCCCAATTGACGAGGCTTGAGGCTACGATTACCTTCCTATAGCAAACCGGCTTGGAATGTTAACGATGCCCTCTAGGAAGAATTGCAATGCCAACATTTATCCATACAAGTTCATTCTAGGACCGAACGAAACTGAAGGCACTACTTCTACTACATCCATTTTGGAATCACCCTCGGTATTAGTAGTAAGTAGACATTGTACTTCAAAACTCCATCTTTGATTCAGTACTCTTCAAGATGTCTTCAACACGACACTTGAGTTGGATTGAAGTGATTTTCGGATAATTTATTCTTATCTGATCCCGGCCTCTTCGAAACAACATTTGATGGTTTCCATTAAACTCAACCTCGGTATTTTTGGAAATAAACAAACAATAAATAGGAGCGGGGATCACCCCCTAGCCATTTAAGTGGATGGATCTCACTATCATTTATCCTAGGAGAACAAAAAGAGATTTACACGCATAGTCCAACATCATCGAAGATGACTATGCCATATAACTCATGTGTTTCTCCTAGATATTTCCAGAGTCATATTTTGGTCCAGATTTGATAGTCGGTTATTTAGCTATCAAATAACACGCAATCCAAACATAGATTTAATTTCCTACGGAAACCACTAAGCCTCGTTTAATTAATCTCTTATTAATTAAATCCCTTTCATTATCTACCTAAAATAATTCATATACTTATCTCACTGGTATAAGTATATTCACAAACCAGGTGAGAAAGATTTCTTATTCAAAATTCATTCTAAACGGATCAAATTATAACTCTTTGAAACACAGTTAAATATGAATCCCCAAACAACTAGTCTCTTAGTGTTAAGTAGGGAATTGCTTCCCTACAACCAAAATTAAGAAGGATTAATCATTTATTTGATTCATAACTTAATTAAAATAAATGATCCAACCAAAACTAATAAATCCAATCTTTCTTTCCAAGTTAATCCAAGATTCTCATTTAAAATATATCTCTATTACCTATTTCTTTATACAAAGTAGAACTCCCTTTAGAAACAAACTTATTTTCTTAAACCCCTTTTTACAAAGCAATAATATTATTGGAAAGCATATCCCTAAGTTAATTAAATTAACATAATCACCATTAGTTAATTAACCCAAAACACAATTATTAGATTACTTAACCAACTTAAAACACAAATTCAATAATTGGTTAATTAATTTTAAACCATGTTATTAAATAATTAATCCACTTAAATACTTTTATAAAGTAATTAATTAAGGTAAAATTTTATAAATAAAATAATTAATTAACTTTTAAATACCTTATTTAAAATGATTAACTTATAAACATCATTAATTATAAGATTAATTAACTTAAGACAAATCATAAATTAAAAGAATGATTAGTTTAATCACTATTAGTTTAAAATAATTAACCATTTTAAGCATAATTAATTAACTAAAAATTAATCTAATATCGTTAATTAAATAATATTTAACTTAAACAATTATTGATTAAATAATAATTACTTAAACACTTTAATTAAACAATAATCAACTTTAAACCATTATTAATTGAATAATAATTAACCTTATACATTTATAATTAAGTAATAATTAACAGTTAACCATTTATAATTAACTTAGAACATTTAATTAAATAAATAAAACCATTTTAATTAAATAAATAAACTTTAATTTTATTAAATTGAATTAAACTTCAATAATACTAATGAAATAACAATTTAATAATAACAATTAGTTTAAAATTTTATCTTAATTTGTTATAGTACTAAAATTTTATTTCAAATTCGTAATTTGTCCACTTTGTAAGAGGCTTAGCAAAATCCAATGGTACATAAATAAGCTACCATTATACTCAAAAGGACATTTAAGTCACAACACAAATATTTACCTAAACAATAGATATGTAAATAAAATCAATGGATAACACATCAACATAAATCAAGTGATATATAAATACATATCCAAACTCACATAATAGCAGAAAGAAGATTTATTCTGCTAAATAAAAGTCCAAAATAATCTGTTTACCTTAGATACAACAGAACGAGGTTTTATTCCCCTAACGAGTTGTTAAAGATTAATCCTAATTATTAGACGACGTAACTAAAAACTGCTAGCATTTATTTACCATTAAATTTAACTACAGCATGTGGGTCAAGTGATTATACGAGTGTGTTCTATATGCCATTACGAATCCAACGCTAGAAATAGTGGGTAAATCGGTTTTTGGACGAAGGAGATATTTGATTTCAAAGTTTAAGGGTTTTAAATTCTTTTTATTTTTTTATTTTTTATTTTAACAGATATACACACTCCAACTACTAGGCCCAACACAAAAACCCTAGCCAGAATACTTCTCTTCTCCAACTCCAAGACAATCTCCATTTCTAAGAACAAAACTTGGGGCACAATATCATGTGCACGCCCGTGTACTTGTGCGTACTGGTGTATGATGCATACCACTCGAGCCCACTGATTGATGCCGCAACGCCGCCCACCAAGACCCCTCTATCTGCACACTGTGACTGACCCCCCACCATCGCTATTACCAACGACTCTCCACAGCCTAAAAGACCTCTCATGCCAAGAGCTTCAGACCATTACGAAGGATATAAGACATGACCAAAAATAAACTACTTCCTATGAGTTTGATCATCTGAACAACCTTCCGTCGCCACCAACCTCCTCCCCTTCAACCCCCAAGCGCCTGACCTCGAAAGGTCAAAACCTAAATGGAAAATGATCCTAAACCCTAATTTTAGCTTCTAATGCAGACATTGTTAGAGTTTTGACCAAAACCAAATTCTATAAGTCCTAGTGTGATATAGTGTCGATGAAGAGAATTGATCCAAGTAATCATTACTATCGAGTACTCTTATAATAGAAAAATTAGATTTCACCAAAAAGATGGGTAAGTGATAAATTCTGTCAAAATGTCACACCACTAGATAAGGTGATGTATGTACGTTAATATTTGAATTGTTCGATATTAATCGTTGACTAAATTTACAGCTTTGAGTCGCACTACTGTAAGGATGAATACTCCAAAAAACCACAGGATTTAATTAATTTATGATTGTAAATTAATTAATAAAAATATTAATTATTAGATTTTATTTAATTTGTTTGAATACCATTAGTATTTAATAAAGTGCATATATAAAAGCAATAGAAACGCTTATCTATATACGATATCGATAGAATATTTAATAGAATTTAAATAGGTTATTTGCTATGTGGTTTTGTGAAACTTTTAAGATGCGCATTGTCTCCATTACGGTAGGCCAAAGAGGAAAGAAGGTGAGAGGTTTCAAGTGAGATATGAAAATCCAAAAGAGCAATTAAAGGAAGAAAATAAATCTCCATTCTTTACTCTTCTTTATTACTCACTTAAAACACATTTATAAAATGATTTTTGCTCCTTTCTCTGCATTTCATTTACTGTCAAAAATATGAAGAGGGGGGAGAGGATTTGATGTGATTTAATAAGGAATCAAGCAATGAAGTTTTAGAGGAGGGAATTGAAATATTTCAGTGTTTTCTTTAAAACAAATTTTCTTTCATCATTTATTTTATAGACAATTCATTTTCTTCTACTCGCATCTCCCTCTCCTATCATGGCCAAAATCCACGGCCACTTTACCATGCTTTTTTTTCAAAACAATATCATACTTACAAGATGGTACCTCAACTCGTTGCAATTTATGGAGATGATTTAGTTGAATCTATGGGTTTTCTTCATCATTTAATGTGCAACTTTTGGCCACATCTTAAGGTGACATTCAAATTTTATTTAATCATATTCATATGGTTTAGATCCTACAGATGCTACATATCATCTGTGTTTGCGCCAAAATTGGCCACAAACCCCAAATATCGTGAAAGCACCGGTGTATGAATACAACTCAGCAATATTCAAACACAAATTACAGATCTCAGCAAATAACCCAAAAATGTTTGCACAAGAAATGAGCAAACACCTCCAAGTCGTATGAGTTAGTTGATTTTATGTTGTTTTTAGTGATTTGGGTGATTTATGCAAATATATGAAAAGCAGGGACTAAACTGTAAAATACACACAGATTTATAGTGGTTCGGCCAGAACGTGCCTACGTCCACTTTATATGTTATTCTCCTTTTTTTCCTCAGATTACAAGTACAAAGCTTTGGTTACAAGTAACTGAAAGTTGTTTGAAAGTTCTATCCGTGCTTGAGCTCTCAAACTTCTCTGCCATTGTTGTACCCCTGCCCCTCTATTTATAGAGTGAGGCCGGGGGTAGGGGTTCTGGATGTATATAGCTGCTGGTGGGCCTGGGCTGATGCAATCTGGCCTGGCAAAGTTGGTTCGGCAATGCTTTGGTCCGGCGTTGCCTTGGTTCGGCAGTGGATGGAGAATGAGTTGGTTCGGTAGGCGTGGGAAGAGTGTTGGTTCGGTGGGATTTGGTCCGGTAGGAGCATGGAGATGGAGCTGGACCGGTAGTGGCATGGTTCGGTGGAGAGTGGTTCGGCTAGGAGTTGGTTCGGCAGGCATGGGAGGTGGGTTGGTTCGATAGGAACATGGAGAGGGCGTTGGTTCGGTGGTGGCCTCCTTCATCTTGGTTCGGCGGTAGCACCGGTCTAGTGAAAACATGCCCAACACCGATTGATACGAATATGCTGCTAACCTTCACCATCCCATTAGTACGAAGTGCATCGATACGAACTCCTAAGTGCCTGATCGATTCGAACCATCCTTGCCAATTTGTTAACATTCCAGTTTTGACCAAAAATGGATAACACTTTGCCTCCCAAAACATGCCTTGTGATAGGAAGGCGTGTTTTGTAATGCCATGAGCTGGATGTTCATATCCTGTTGATGTCCTGCAAAGGAATTTACAGTTTTATGTGACCTTAAATGTCGACCGATCGGGATCGAGATATTTGAGATGAAGTGCGACCGTTCATGGTCAAGCGCCTAACTTCAAATGACGATCGTTCGGGATCGAGCCATTTGAGGCGAAGTGCGACCGCGCGCGGTCAAGTGGCGGACCTCAAATGACGACCGTTCATGATCGAGCCATTTGAGATAAGGTGAGTTGTGCCGTTCGGGGCGAGTTGTGCCGTTCAGGGCAAGTTGTGACCGTTTGAGGTCGGGTTGTGCCGTTCGAGGCGAGTTGTGACCGTTCGAGGTCGGGTTGTGCCGTTCGAGGCGAGTTGTGACCGTTCGAGGTCGGGTTGTGCCGTTCGAGACGAGTTGTGACTGTTCGAGGTCAGGTGCCGTTCGAGGCGAGTTGTGACCTGTAACAACCCACATATTTATCGATTTTATATTTAAATATTTTATTTAAATATTTTATCGTTAGTCGGATTTTAGTCCGAAAAGCTACTTTTTGCATACGGTCGAATTAGGACTCGGGACCACTCCCATTGAGTTTAAAATGCCGTTTGCGACCTTTTTGAGTATAAGCTTCGATATGTTTGGAGAAAGTTGATTTTTGCTACTTTTCACTTTAGGTTTGGTTTTTGGGCTCAGGCCTATGTTAACTTATGCTCAAATCTGAGCCACTCTCCCCCACTCACCCTCATTCTCTTCTCTTTTCAGTTTTTATAACATTAATGGTGGGAGAGATTGGAAATTAAAAACTCCAAAACCCTAGTTTCTCTTGCAAATCAAATTCCAAGCTCCAAACTCAAGAAGAACCCATTGGTAAGCTTCTCTTCTTCTTCTCCAACTTATTCTCTTACCAATTTCAGAAATTCCTAAACCTAATTTTGGGAATGTTCTTGTTTTTTAGCATAGATTCAAGCTCATTTGGGTTGTGTTGAAGAGAGGTTGATTCTCCATTTGCTTTCAAGCTTCTTCTTGTTTGATTTTGAGAAAAGGTGAGATTTTTTTATCTCACATCTATGACTATAATTATCTTTGGTTGTTGGGTATGAATTCCTAACACTTCTTCATGTGCATTTACTCTTGATTTGGATTGGTTTTGTGAATATTCCAATTTTTGAGTTTTTAAGTCAATTTGTGTGAAAATCCTTTTATGAATGTTTGATCATGCTTTTGGTGATGCATCGAGGAGCATATAGGGCCGGGTTGTCGATTGGCATAAACCCTTAGAGCCAATGTTCGTCCGGTTGCATTTTGGAAGAGTTTGCTCTTCATTTGAATAAGGCTGAAAAACAGCCCAGACATGATTCAGTCGACTGAATACTCTGTTCAGTCGACTGAGCCTGGAACCCGAAAGTTTCCAGGCATGATTCAGTCGACTGAATCCTTTGTTCAGTCGACTGAACCTGGAAACAGAAAGTTTCCTGAACCTGGAAAATTCCCAGGTACAGGGTCAGTCGACTGAATCCTCTGTTCAGTCGACTGAACCTGCTGTTTTAGTCCAATTTGCCTTTTTGGATTGAATTTCCAATTTAAATCGATTCGTGGTGATCCTATTTATTGTCATCATTTATTATCCTCTTTGATGACTTATTTTCTTTGGGAATTTTAGGTATATCCACTTCGATGGATCCTTTATCGATTTCATTGGATTTTTAATCACATCTTCGAATGTGATTTTTGTGATTGATTGTTTCTACAATCCCCCTTGTGCTTTGTCACTTTAAAAATATAAAGGTTTTCTATACTAGTAGTAAATATCAAAACTCTTTCCTCAAACGATTTCAATACTATTTTAATACCAAATTCGTTTATAAAACCGTTTTCCAATCTATTAGTATATATAAACCTTTACCTCACTCGTATGAGAAATCTAATTAAACGACTTAGTAAAACAAGTGGTATGAAACGCTTGCGTTCACTTTGTTGGTTAATTCTTGGACTTGTTCGATTGAAACTCTTGTGACAATTTTCTAGTGGAGATATACAATTTGTTCGTAAATATTTAAGTTAAGCTAGTGGTTATGCGACATGATGCTAAGCTCATATATTTACTAGCTTACTGTAATCGACACTGCTCGTTGATCATGACGATCATCTTTGTGATTTAGACTAGCAATGTGCGATGTCACTTTGTCTGCGTGGGAGACTAAACCCCGTTTTGTGGAGTTTCGACTCAATTTGGTGGGGTAGCAACCCATGGTCTTCGGACCGTTTGTGGAGCTTCGGCTCAATTTGTGATGGTTAGCGACCATGGAATTAGCGTTCCGTTTGTGATACACGTGTTGGTGAGCTTTATGCTCCCGTTTGTGATAGGCCTCCCCCCTTTGTGATTTCTAGATTTCTTGAGATGATTTCTAGAATTTGTGTTTCACCAATTTTCGTGATTTCCATTGATAAGTTTTATCAATATTTGTGCATTGGTGAATTTGTGTGTCATTGACTTTTGTGATTGACGTTGATATTATCGTCAATATTTGTGGTTTGGTGAACGAAATAAGGAGTATGACATTTCTTTGATTCTTGTGTAGATTTGGTGATATTGATTAATCTCTTGATTTTCAATTACTTATATAAATCACAGCTTGGCATAGAGATTATTATGTGTTTAGTCATATCTCTTACTCTATATCGTTTCACCTGGTATTTATAGCTAGACTGATCTGTTTACTATTTTCTTATTAAATAATACTCGGGTCAGACCGAGATGTTACAGGTGCTTCTGCTTGACTTCTCTCTTGGGATTGATTCCTCTGACTTTTGGTTAACTACTTAGATTAGTAGTTTTTTGTTGTATACATTTGAGATATAGACTCCATAATGTATTCTTTTGTGTAGTTCATGTAACTATTCTTTTGTGACATTGTGGATCTTTTTAGACCACTACTCTGATGTACACTTCCTAGTGTAATATTCATATCTATTTCCGCCTTTGTGATATGAATTGTCTGTGACTGATTTGTGTTATGTTTATTTCTATATTTGTTTCCGAAGACCTTTATAGCCACTGTGTAGTAGCTTTGATTTTGTGTCAATATGTCGGATTTCCTCTTGAGATGAAAAGTTATATTTTTATCCGGTATATCGGTACTCGCACGAAGCAATTATACAGATGGTCACTCCTCAACAGCCTTATTCTCCGTGCTAGTTGACAGCATTCACTGTAATGTTCTTGTCTAGCGTGGGTATAGAGGTGGGGCGTCACAGCTTGGTATCAGAGCCAAACTTCGGAACAAAATAGAATAATTTAACAAGGATCATCGTCCTAAGTCCATCTTAGGAGTCGTGCTTTAGGATTTAATTCGTGTCTTCGTACCGTACTATCCTATTTTCTTTTATGATTCCTTGTTTTATATATCAAGATTTCTTGATATTCTTTTGGTGAATAACCTTTTTCTTCTTTCTTTCTTTCTTTCAAAAGGAAGAGAAATGGTTAGACCTGGCCGCCCCAGCGCCGGTCAATCTAGTGCTCCACCCCAAGATGGAGTTTTTATGACCACCCAGCAGCTTCTTGATTTAGTGACAAATGCTCAAGCAGCTGGAACTAACCCGGAACCTACTCACCCAAAGTCGGGATTTGCACGCTTGTGCAACGATTACACTAATTTGGGTGGGAAGCCCTTCAAAGGTTCCGAAACTATTGTTGAAGTCCAAGCTTGGCTTAGAACATGCGATCGCATCTTTTCGCGCATGAATCTTATCGATCTTCACCGAGTTCAGGTGGCCTCCAGTATGCTCCAAGAGAGAGCGTTGGACTGGTACGAACTTCTCATTTCTGAGATTAATGAAGCGGATCTCACCTGGGAGCAATTCCGGAAACGCTTCGAATTAAAATTCGTGCCAGAAGCTGAGAAAGTGACATTGGCTCGACGATTTATAGACCTTGTTCAAGGTGAGTCCTCCGTGACTGATTACGTCGCCTCCTTCGAGTCGCTTTCCAAATATGGGGTTGAATACATCAACACCCCTCTGAAGAAGAATCATAGATTCGTCTATGGCTTAAACAGAAGTCTCAAGAAGCCATTACTTCTAAAGTTAGAAGTTTCTTTCGAGCAACTCGTTGATATCGCTCTTCGTCTGGAAGAGGCGGATAGGGAGAATGATGTTGAAGTGGTGGGTTCCAAACCAAACTTCAACAACAAGAAGAGGCCAAACAAATTCAAAGGCCCATATCCTAATAAGAAAGGGAAGCAAGCATCTTCGGTAGCAAACGCTTCTACCTTTAGCCGTGGAGAATGCTATAATTGTGGTTCGAAGGACCATTATGCGAACAAGTGCCCAAAGTCTCTCTCTTGTCGCTACTGTATAGTCCCCGGTCATGTTATATCTTCATGCCCCCAAGCTTCAGGGCAGGAAGGAGGGAAAGTTAAATGTTGCTCAAGCCCCTGGCAACACATCTCGTGGACAAGGTATTTCTCATTCTATTTTGGATGGAGTTATTTTATTTCGTGATCATCCTATTCGAGTTCTTTTTGATACGGGTGCGTCCCATTCTTTTATATCGAAAGAACTTGTTGATGCCTTTTCTTTGGATGTTTTGTGTTTAATGACTTCTTTGAGAATTGCGAATCCGGTTGGTGGATCCGCAACAATCAGTTTATTGTGTAAAGATGTCGAGATTATTTTGTGTGATCTTCCTTTCCGAGCCGATTTGCATGTCATGCATTATTTAGGCTTTGGAATGATTTTGGAAATGGATTGGCTTAACCGTTATGAAGCTCATATCCTATGTCCTGAGCGGACTATTCATCTTCGACATCCTCAATCTGTTAAGCAGATTTCTATTAATCTTCAAGATTCAGCTTCCAGCTTGGTCGCATCTTTATATTCTTTAAACCCTCGTGATGACGATGATGATGATGAGGGTGATATTATTTCTCTTATTCACGTCGTTTGTGAATTTTCCGACATATTCTAGCCCGTTTTAGGATTACCACCTAAGCGAGCAATTGAGTTCAGAATTAATCTTATTCCTGGAGCTCAACCTATCACTCGTCCTCCGTATCGTATGTCCAATAAAGAAAACGAGGAGATGCGTAAGCAATTATCCGAATTGGAGATGAAGCAATTTATTCGCTCTAGTTCTTCGCCTTGGGGAGCTTTAGCTATTTTTGTGAAGAAATCCGATGGAACACTTAGGCTTTGCGTTGACTACCGCAAGCTTAATGATCTTACTATCAAAAATAAATATCCTTTACCTCGGATTGATGATCTATTCGATCAACTTAGTGGTGCTAGAGTCTTTTCACAATTAGACTTAGCTACTGGATTTCATCATCTTCGTATTGCAGAGGATAGTATTCCATTGACCTCGTTCCGTACTCGTTATGGATCTTATGAATGGCTTGTCATGCCATTTGGTTTGACGAATGCTCCGGCGTATTTCGTTGACCTTATGAATAGAGTTTTCAAAGACTTTCTCGACCGGTTTGTTCTCATCTTTATCGATGATATTCTTGTGTATTCTAAAACCGAGGAGGAGCATGAAAAGCATCTTCGGATTGTGTTGGAAACTCTTAGGAGTAATCAATTAAAGGCAAAATTTTCCAAATGCCACTTTTGGCAATCTCGTGTGAAGTTTCTCGGTCATATTATTTCCGAATCCGGAATTTCCGTGGATCCTTCAAAGATCGAAGCGATTCAAGATTGGAAAAGACCGGAGAGTGTGACAGAGATTCGTAGTTTTCTCGGATTGGCGGGCTATTACCGTCGTTTTATCAAAGACTTTTCTAAGATTGCCGTGCCTCTCACTAGCTTGACCAAGAAAGGCATTAAATACATTTGGTCGGACAAATGTGAAACTTCTTTTCAGAAATTAAAAGAACTCCTTTCTGATGCTCCTATTCTTGTTATTCCCGAGGGGAATCAAGATTTCGTTGTCTATACCGATGCTAGTCGCGTTGGTTTGAGTGCCGTTCTTATGCAAAGAGAACGTGTTATTGCTTATGCTTCTAGGCAATTGAAGCCTGCTGAGACTAGATATGCCACTCATGATTTAGAACTCGCGGCTATTGTTTTCGCTCTTCGGATTTGGCGTCATTATCTTTTAGGAGAGAGATTTGTTCTTTATACCGATCATAAGTCCTTGAAGTATTTATTCTCTCAGAAGGAACTTAATTTGCGTCAACAGCGTTGGCTCGAGTTTCTTGCACCTTATGATCTTGATATTCTTTATACCCCCGGTAAGGGTAATCGTGTCGCCGATGCTCTTAGCCGTAAGCAACAAGCAGTTGTTTCTATGATGATATCTGAATGGAACGATCTCGAGATCTTATCCACTTGTGAGATTCGAGACCGCGTATCCGATTTATGTTCATCTCTTGTTTTATGTAGCATTGAGGCTCATCCTTCTCTTTTAGACCACATTCTTGAAGCTCAAGGGTTGGATCCCGAATTGGCTCTTCTTAGCCAAAATATTAAGGATAAAATGGATATTGAAGGTTTGAAAGACTTTGATATCGATTCTCGTGGCGGCATTCGAAGATTTGGTAGACTTATCGTGCCAAATATTAGTGATCTTCGCAAAGATATTTTAGAAGATTCTCATCGTTCTAAATTCACCATTCATCCCGGTAGTAGTAAAATGCACGCGGATATGAAACGACTTTATTATTGGGAGGGAATGAAACTTGACATCGCTAACTTCGTTAAGCGTTGCATGACTTGCCAACTCGTTAAGGCCGAACATCAAAGGCCTGGTGGGTTATTGCAACCTTTAGAAATTCCAATTTGGAAGTGGGACCAAATTTCCATGGATTTTATAGATGGCCTTCCCCGTTCTCGTTCGGGTCATGATAGCTTATGGGTGATCGTTGATAGACTTACTAAATCCGCCCAATTTATTCCCGTTCGGTCTAACCGAACCGTTCCACTTTTGGCCAAACTCTTTATCAAAGAAATTGTTAAATTTCATGGAGTTCCTACTTCTATTGTTAGTGATCGCGATCCATTGTTTACTAGTGGATTTTGGAAGAGTCTTCAAAAAGCTTTAGGAACGAAGCTTAATTTTAGCACCGCTTATCACCCCCAGTCCGATGGACAAACTGAGCGTGTGAATCAAACTCTTGAAGATCTTCTTCGTTCTTGTGTGCTTGATTTTGGTGGAGGTTGGGAAGATCATATTTCACTTGTTGAATTTTCCTATAATAATAGCTTCCAATCTAGTATTGGTATGGCACCTTTCGAGGCACTCTATGGATGGCCATGCCGATCGCCTTCTTGTTGGCTTGAGGCCGGTGAGAAGCTGGTTTTAGGTCCAGATTTTATTCGTGATTCCACAGAAAAGATTGACCTTATTCGTCATAGGATGAAAGAAGCCCAGAGTAGACAAAAATCCTATGCCGATAATCGAAGAAGGAAATTAGAATTTTCTGTTGGAGATTCTGTTTTTATTCGTGTTTCACCAATGAAAGGTGTTGTGCGTTTCAGTCGCTCGGGAAAGTTAGCGCCTCGATATATTGGGCCATTTCCTATCACTGAACGTATTGGTTCCATGGCTTATCGCCTTTTATTACCGGCTCAATTTTCTGCTATTCATGACGTGTTTCACGTTTCTCAATTACGGAAGTGCCTTCGAGATTCCGATTCTATTCTTGAGCCCGGTGTTGTGGAAGAGATTGAAGTTTCGCCTAATTTAACTTATGAGAAACATCCTATTCGTATCGTTGCTTCGGAAGTCAAACGACTTCGAAATAAAGATGTTCCGCTTGTTAAAGTTCAATGGTCTTCAAATCCTAAGGATTGTTCTTGGGAATCTAGAGAGTACATCGAGCGAACACACCCGGACTTACTTTCTCATGCTCTTTGAGGTGAACTTCTTATTTCAAGTTTCTTTTGTGTTGAATATGCTTTTATGGTCGTTACTTTATGTTCTCTTCTTTAATATTGCGAGGACGCAATTTCTTTAAAGAGGGGAGTCTGTAACAACCCGCATATTTATCGATTTTATATTTAAATATTTTATTTAAATATTTTATTGTTAGTCGGATTTTAGTCCGAAAAGCTACTTTTTGCATACGGTCGAATTAGGACTCGGGACCACTCCCATTGAGTTTAAAATGCCGTTTGCGACCTTTTTGAGTATAAGCTTCAATATGTTTGGAGAAAGTTGATTTTTGCTACTTTTCACTTTGGGTTTGGTTTTTGGGCTCAGCCCTATGTTAACTTATGCTCAAATCTGAGCCACTCTCCCCCACTCACCCTCATTCTCTTCTCTTTTCAGTTTTTATAACATTAATGGTGGGAGAGATTGGAAATTAAAAACTCCAAAATCCTAGTTTCTCTTGCAAATCAAATTCCAAGCTCCAAACTCAAGAAGAACCCATTGGTAAGCTTCTCTTCTTCTTCTCCAACTTATTCTCTTACCAATTTAAGAAATTCCTAAACCTAATTTTGGGAATGTTCTTGTTTTTTAGCATAGATTCAAGCTCATTTGGGTTGTGTTGAAGAGAGGTTGATTCTCCATTTGCTTTCAAGCTTCTTCTTGTTTGATTTTGAGAAAAGGTGAGATTTTTTTTATCTCACATCTATGACTATAATTATCTTTGGTTGTTGGGTATGAATTCCTAATACTTCTTCATGTGCATTTGCTATTGATTTGGATTGGTTTTGTGAATATTCCAATTTTTGAGTTTTTAAGTCAATTTGTGTGAAAATCCTTTTATGGATGTTTGATCATGCTTTTGGTGATGCATCGAGGAGCATATAGGGTCGGGTTGTCGATTGGCATAAACCCTTAGAGCCAATGTTCGTCCGGTTGCATTTTGGAAGAGTTTGCTCTTCATTTGAATAAGGCTGAAAAACAGCCCAGGCATGATTCAGTCGACTGAATACTCTGTTCAGTCGACTGAACCTGGAACCCGAAAGTTTCCAGGCATGATTCAGTCGACTGAATCCTCTGTTCAGTCGACTGAACCTGGAAACAGAAAGTTTCCTGAACCTGGAAAATTCCCAGGTACAGGGTCAGTCGACTGAATCCTCTGTTCAGTCGACTGAACCTGCTGTTTTAGTCCAATTTGCCTTTTTGGATTGAATTTCCAATTTAAATCGATTCGTGGTGATCCTATTTATTGTCATCATTTATTATCCTCTTTGATGACTTATTTTCTTTGGGAATTTTAGGTATATCCACTTCGATGGATCCTTTATCGATTTCATTGGATTTTTATTCACATCTTCGAATGTGATCTTTGTGATCGATTGTTTCTACAATCCCCCTTGTGCTTTGTCACTTTAAAAATATAAAGGTTTTCTATACTAGTAGTAAATATCAAAACTCTTTCCTCAAACGATTTCAATACTATTTTAATACCAAATTCGTTTATAAAACCGTTTTCCAATCTATTAGTATATATAAACCTTTACCTCACTCGTATGAGAAATCTAATTAAACGACTTAGTAAAACAAGTGGTATGAAACGCTTGCGTTCACTTTGTTGGTTAATTCTTGGACTTGTTCGATTGAAACTCTTGTGAAAATTTTCTAGTGGAGATATACAATTTGTTCGTAAATATTTAAGTTAAGCTAGTGGTTATGGGACATGGTGCTAAGCTCATATATTTACTAGCTTACTGTAATCGACACTGCTCGTTGATCATGACGATCATCTTTGTGATTTAGACTAGCAATGTGCGATGTCTCTTTGTCTGCGTGGGAGACTAAACCCCGTTTTGTGGAGTTTCGACTCAATTTGGTGGGGTAGCAACCCATGGTCTTCGGACCGTTTGTGGAGCTTCGGCTCAATTTGTGATGGTTAGCGACCATGGAATTAGCGTTCCGTTTGTGATACACGTGTTGGTGAGCTTTATGCTCCCGTTTGTGATAGGCCTCCCCCCCCCTTTGTGATTTCTGGATTTCTTGAGATGACTTCTAGAATTTCTGTTTCACCAATTTTCGTGATTTCCATTGATAAGTTTTATCAATATTTGTGCATTGGTGAATTTGTGTGTCATTGACTTTTGTGATTGACGTTGATATTATCGTCAATATTTGTGGTTTGGTGAACGAAATAAGGAGTATGACATTTCTTTGATTCTTGTGTAGATTTGGTGATATTGATTAATCTCTTGATTTTCAATTACTTATATAAATCACAGCTTGGCATAGAGATTATTATGTGTTTAGTCATATCTCTTACTCTATATCGTTTCACCTGGTATTTATAGCTAGACTGATCCGTTTATTATTTTCTTATTAAATAATACTCGGGTCAGACCGAGATGTTACAGGTGCTTCTGCTTGACTTCTCTCTTGGGATTGATTCCTCTGACTTTTGGTTAACTACTTAGATTAGTAGTTTTTTGTTGTATACATTTGAGATATAGACTCCATAATGTATACTTATTCTTTTGTGTAGTTCATGTAACTATTCTTTTGTGATATTGTGGATCTTTTTAGACCACTACTCTGATGTACACTTCCTAGTGTAATATTCATATCTATTTCCGCCTTTGTGATATGAATTGTCTGTGACTGATTTGTGTTATGTTTATTTCTATATTTGTTTCCGAAGACCTTTATAGCCACTGTGTAGTAGCTTTGAGTTTGTGTCGATATGTCGGATTTCCTCTTGAGATGAAAAGTTATATTTTTATCCGGTATATCGGTACTCGCACGAAGCAATTATACAGATGGTCGCTCCTCAACAGCCTTATTCTCCGTGCTAGTTGACAGCATTCGCTGTAATGTTCTTGTCTAGCGTGGGTATAGAGGTGGGGCGTCACATGACCGTTCGAGGTCGGGTGCCGTTCGAGGCGAGTTGTGACCGTTCGAGGTCAGGTGCCGTTCGAGGCGAGTTGTGACCGTTCGAGGTCGGGTGCCGTTCGAGGCGAGTTGAGACCGTTCGAGGTCAGGTGCCGATCGAGGCGAATGAGTGTGCCCGGGGGGGACTTAATATTATCAGTGCCGGAGTTATTGTTTGGGGGAGTTTCCGAATCAAAGACTTCGGCAGTTCGCTGCCATGTAAGAGGTGCTCGTGGACCGTTCGCGATCCACGGGCATACAAGTAATTTTTCCATAGAATTGTAAATGTTAAAGCAATAATCATATGAACCTTACAGCAGACATGTCCAAACAGGAAGAATTTAAATGTTCAAATCAAAATCAAAGCAAAAGGCAGAATGAAGATGTCAAAGCGTAAACTCTTACTATAACGCGGCTGGTAGTCATTCAGAGCATGCCTATGGATCGTGCGCGATCGCTCACATGTGTAAATGATTTAACCGTGTTAGCGAGAGGTTTACAACTTGTTCATCGTTATTTTAATCAAGCAATCAATGGATAATCAAACGATGCCCCGATCCAGGGTCACCTCTAGCCGATGTAGACGGTGGTCGCTCTGGCTCCACAGCTGGAGTTCGCCTCCTCACATACTGAAGGAGCATACCGTGCCTGATATGCCCTTCCACCTCGTCCTTCAAATGCCTACAATCATTAGTGTTATGACCATTTAATTAATGGAATACACAAAACTTATCTGATTTTCTTTCGTCAGAGGTTGGATCCCTTCGCATTGGTCTACGATACGGAACCTGCTCCTTGGTATCCTGATAAATTCATTCCAGACTCTCACTCAGCTCAGTGTAAGTGGTGAATCGCGGCTCCCTCCATTGCCGCTTTGACCTGTCCCCGTCATCCTCGGTCTTTCTTTTACCTCTACTAGTTTCCGCGCCTTACTCAGGGGGATTTCCTCCTTTGATCGCATAAATATCAATTCCTTCTTCTTCTTCTCTTTCGGCGTTCGCATCCTCCAATCGCAGAAACTTTTCCGCCTCATGATAGAATTCTCCTAGATCCACGGGTGGATCCTTAGTTAATGAATTTTTGAACTCTGTTCCGTCAGCTATCCTGGACACAGCCGTTATCATAACCATGGATGGATCTGGTCGATCCACCGAAGCTGTCGCCGCAGTGAATCGCGTTAGGTAACTCCTCAAAGTCTCTCCAGTTTTCTGCTTTAGGGTTGCCAAGGTCATCACATTCTTGGGTCTTGTAATGTGGACCCTGAATTGCCTCATAAATCTCTCAATCAAATCATTCCACGTTCCGATGGATCCATTCTCCAATTGTCTAAACCACAATGCTGCGATATCCGCCAAGTACAATGGAAAGCACCGGGCCATAACCTCCTCTGATGCCCCCAGCACTTCCATATGCCTCATATACTTCGTTAGATGAACCGTGGGGTCCGTTCTCCCGTCATACATGTCCAGCGATGGTAACTTGAAATCCGGTGGGTTCCTAGCTTGTCTGATTGCTGGAGAAAAAAGACTCCTATTAACATCCTCCAAATCTTTGTTTACCAAACCGCCTCTCATAGCTTTTCTAACCATCTCTGCCAACCTGTCATTGTCTCCGAGATGCAATCTTTGTTCATTACTTTCGACCTGCCCCCCGAGTCCACGAGGGAATTCTGGGATTTGCCCCCTTGACTGAGCGTTCACTCCTCTGCTGCTCCCAGATTGTGCAGATGCTTCTCTTGCTCTCTCCGAAATTGGATCTATGTTCTCCATGGGTGTGCCTCCTAGTCCAGGTGCTATGCCGGATGGTCCAACTCCATTCCGAACTCCATCCGCTTCCCTATTTTGTGCTCCAAGTTTTCCAATCTGCTGAAACAAATTCTGAATCAACTCCTCTTGTCTTTTCATCATTTTCTCCATCTCATCCCTGGTGATGAAGACTGAAGTTTGGTTCTCTCCTGAGGAAGCCCCTTTACTCCCTTCGTGCTGACTTCTTTCTGGTCTCTGTCTTCTACTTGTTTTCCTTCCAAGAGCCATAATCTCGGATAGACTTCTGGTTCTTAAAGAGAGTCTCTCAACAAATCTTTGCGAGGCAATGATTAAAACGCTCCTGAGTTGCTCTCAGTGAAAGCACCAAAGTGTTTGCGCCAAAATTGGCCACAAACCCCAAATACCGTGAAAGCACCAGTGTATGAATACAACTCAGCAATATTCAAACACAAATTACAGATCTCAGCAAATAACCCAAAAATGTTGCACAAGAAATGGGCAAACACCTCCAAGTCGTATGAGTTAGTTGATTTTATGTTGTTTTTAGTGATTTGGGTGATTTATGCAAATATATGAAAACCAGGGACTAAACTGTAAAATACACACAGATTTATAGTGGTTCGGCCATAACGTGCCTACGTCCACTTTATATGTTATTCTCTTTTTTTCCTCAGATTACAAGTACAAAGCTTTGGTTACAAGTAACTGAAAGTTGTTTGAACGTTCTATCCGTGCTTGAGCTCTCAAACTTCTCTGCCATTGTTGTACCCCTGCCCCTCTATTTATAGAGTGAGGCTGGGGGTAGGGGTTCTGGATGTATATAGCTGCTGGTGGGCGTGGGCTGATACAATCTGGCCTGGCAAAGTTGGTTCGGCAATGCTTTGGTCCGGCGTTTCCTTGGTTCGGCAGTGGATGGAGAATGAGTTGGTTCGGTAGGCGTGGGAAGAGTGTTGGTTCGGTGGGATTTGGTCCGGTAGGAGCATGGAGATGGAGCTGGACCGGTAGTGGCATGGTTCGGTGGAGAGTGGTTCGGCTAGGAGTTGGTTCGGCAGGCATGGGAGGTGGGTTGGTTCGGTAGGAACATGGAGAGGGCGTTGGTTCGATGGTGGCCTCCTTCATCTTGGTTCGGCGGTAGCACCGGTCTAGTGAAATCACGCCCAACACCGATTGATACGAATATGCTGCTAACCTTCACCATCCCAATGGTACGAAGTGCATCGATACGAACTCCTAAGTGCCTGATCGATTCGAACCATCCTTGCCAATTTGTTAATATTCCAGTTTTGACCAAAAATGGGATAACAATATGTTTATATGTTCATCTTACAATATCATTCGGATCCCTTTTGTCACACCTCAATTAATCAAATATTCGTCATGTTAATTTAATTTAGATCTCCTTTTTTGCTGCACTTCAATTAATAATACAATCATTATGTTGTATATTTTAGATCATTTATCTTTTCTGATTACTTATTCATATTGTTTGTATAGTTTAGATTGAATCATTTTACAAGGACTTCCTATGTGTCTAAGTTGTTTGATCTATTTTTTTGTTGTTTTGAAATTACTTTTCAAAAAAACACCTTTTTCATTAGGTATGTGTGTATATACACACACACAAGTTACATGATTATTTAAACAATTTTGACTGAAAACAATTTTGAATAATTTTAGTTAATTTTGATTGGAAATAATTTCGGTTAAAAACAAATTTGATTATTCAAACTCGCCTTTAAAATTAAATACATGTGTTACATATTTGTTATTTTTAATATAATATGTTTGCTTTCTTGTTATCATAAGTGTAAAAGTTATTTCATTTTGAAAATCTGTAAGTTGACTTTTATGTAAAATCATAAACCATTTGATTCCTTCCCAAGTAGGAAGTTAGATTTAAATTTGTTAACTTCAACATATAAATATTAGTTACAAACTTTACATATATATGTTGTTTCATATATTAAAATATAGTTTACAATTATTTATATATGGATATATGTACGTGTATTTATTTTAACTCAAATTTTCTAAAATGGGATTTTGTGTAAAACTAAAAAAAATTAATTTTAAATCCTTCCATAAATAAATAAATACATATATATATATATATATATATATATATAAACATAAACCGTGGACAACAAAGGCATGCATAAAAGGACAAATGGGTCCGTTGTAGCGTAAACCGCAGACCTACATACGGTCACATAAGTCATGCACGCTTCTTATCTATAGCACGTGTATATTATACACAAACAAGTGTATTTGTTACTCTTATAAATTTAAATAAACAAAATCTTTTTCAAACAAATAAAATAAAATATTTTACTTAAAATATTTGAGATTGGTTCTAAAATCCATTTAGACTTACAAGCCCAATAAAGATCCAAAAAAGGAATTTTTTTGAAATCCACCTAATTTATCCGCCGCTTTCGAGTAATTCAGAACATTCCCCATCACCTCTTAAGCGGGCACATACATGATCTTAGCAACACTTCCTGTACCAAAATGAATTCTCAATGGCTATGTAGTTAATATCCACTGAAACATCGTTGATATATCTCATACCGCTCCTAAGTTGATATTTATTCAAAATATCACTTAAAATATCATTACCGATCTATTGTTCGATATTTTCCGATATATCGCTCTGATATTCAATGTAAAATACTCCATAATTTTTAGAATATCATTCATTATTTTATGTGTTGAAGAAAATATCTGTACAAATAAATATCTTCGCATTCATAATATTTATTTTTTTATATGATGAATGACGGTTTGTGGACTATATTAGAAATCCCAATGTAGTAATTTTTTTAGTTTAACCTTACAGTTTTAGGCTTTCTCATTAGTCTTTCAATAAAGAAAACTATACTCATTCCATTATTTTAAATATTTTATTTTTTTGAAGACTTTACCACTAAATCAAGATCATGAAAGAGCTACTTCTCTTTTTTGTTATTTTTGTTTTTCATTTCTAATTAGTAAGTTAGCTTATGAAATTTATTTTATTAGTTATTTTCATGCACCCAAAACTAAAATTTGAAGAGCGGTAAAGTTATATATATTTGAAATATCGATAAGGAACAAGCTAAAGTAGTAATTGGTATCAAATCAATATTACTTATTCGATAAATTAAGTGAAAATGAAAACGATAGAACTATAAATATGGAAAATTTAGGAAAGTAACAAGATCATTATATTACTAAAGAAATAATGAATATATTATAAATAACGAAGAAAATAATAAATATGTACATTATACGAATTTCTCAGTTTTTATGAACCTATTTTATGATTTGTATTAAGTAGAATATCTTAGTAAACAGGTTGTAATCTATAAGCTATACGCAATTTGTTTTTGATAAGAGTATGGAATTATTACATAAATATTTGAATACTTAACATCAATATAACATTATAACATAGTATAATATCGTTTATAACATGTTCTATACATGTCCAGTATTTTACCGATATTATCATGATATTTTTTAAAATATCTTATATCGGTACTTGACCGATATGTATTCAATACTGATATTAACTACTTAGCTCAATTGTACATACCACCAATCTCATATACACACACACCTTGCTTTCTTTATGTATCTTGCAATATGAGACTTATCCATTCAATCCACACACCTACAATACGAGTCACACTAAGCAATCTCCGCTTTCGCTAGCACTACCTCAAGCCTTCTCTTTGGAGCATACTGATGAAGCTCTATAGCTAGGTCAGGCTGCTTCCAAAAGTTTTCTTTCTGCAGTTGTCTACTTACCAAATCTCCACCTTATGGCGAGTTTTCCACTCAAGTCATCTTAGAGATCCTTAATCCTCAATGCAGTAGACTAATTACATATCCATGAGTCCTCTTCCAGTAGTGGGTCAAGTTGTTTAACCATATATCCACCCAGACGAGTCATTCCCTTCTCCACTATAAGAAAATGACCCTATTACAACTATTTGTTTACAACTTCCTCAAGATGACAGTTGTAATAAAGGTTTCTAAAAACCGATTTTTCCTGACAGTTATAATAAATGTATTTTTAACTATCGTTTATTTTAGCTAATTGCAATAGAGATTTCTTGAATATTTTAAAAAAAATTTAAAATATTGATAATAATTAATAACTTGTGATTTATAATTTATAATTAATAACTAATACTTAATAATTAATCATTTGTAAATGAAGATTTATAGTTAATAATGTGTAATCTACTATAATTAATGATATTGATAAATAATTTATAATTTATAATTATTTTAATAACTAATAATGTAGTATATTCAATTATTAATAAATAATAAATTAATTGATAAATTCTAATAATAATGTATAAAAAATGATATATACTTTATATTTGGTAATTTATAATTAATAACTTATTATATTGATAATTCATTAATTCTTAATGTATAATTAACGGTTAATAATTTAATGATTAATAATTTAAATTTATTATTTATTATAACTCATGGTTCAATTGATAAATTATAAATAATAATTTATATTTAATAATTTATGATTTAAAATTACTAAATTATAATTAATAATTTATTAACACTGATATAAAAATAGTAATTGATAAGGAACAAATGAGTATGGTGGTAAAGCTTAAATATCAGGGCCCACTATCACTGTGTAAATTCAGTCACCGCTAAAACTTTACTTTTCACTAAACTTAAATCCAAAATTACTCATTCACTTCCTTGATCTGGAAGCTCAAGATTCATCATTCTCTCCTGTCATAACCCAACAAATATGTCGACCTCCTTATAGTCCCTCTTCTTTAGGCGACATTGATTGCGACTTCTCACGGTCTATCCTCTTTGGGCGACAATGATGATGGCTTAAGATATCGGGATTCATGGCATCAACTTTAGATTCAACACATCGCGGTCTTTCTTCTATTGACGACATTGACGATGACATTACATCATGATCATAATCGTGAAATTATAATTAATCAAATAAATTAATTAAAAATCTTAGACGGGCTAAATAATACAAGTATGGGGAATGAATTAATAGAAAGAGGTGTGAGGGCCCAAGCCCAAATTATTATGGGATAATAAACATTACTTCCCACTATTTATTCATTTCATCCTACCTAAAATAAATTAAAAGGCTAAGAAAGAACTTTAATGGTAGTGGATGGAGAAGGAAAATATGAAGAAGATAAAGAAAATGCAAGATAAAGGGGATTAAGAAGGCTAGAGCTAGACATCTTAAAGATCTAGGTGAGTAATACTTAACATTTCTACACCGATCCCTAATAAATGGTCTCGATTTAGATTTGTATGTTATTAAGCATGATGGGTTTCATACGGATTTCTATAAATAAATATAAAGATTAATGAATGCTTTAGGAGTAGTATGGATAAACATGGGATTTTTAGATGAGTTTCTCCCACTTTAATAATCTCGAAATATAATGAAAATTTTATATGATGTTCGAATCATGATTTTAGAGATTTGTTTTTAGCTTGAGAATTCTCTTAAACTTGTGTAATTTGATATGATTTATTTAAGGTGCATTACTAGAAAATAAATTAGGAAAATACCCTTAAAAGTCCAAATAAAGATGGAGCATGCTAGAAAAGGTGTTCATAAATTTTTGGAAATTTATTTAGATCTTCTATAAGGAAAATAAACCAAAATGGGTTAAGAACTACGCTGGCCAAGTGAGAACTGCGGGGACACATGAAAATAAAAAATTTATGGGAAAAATATATTAATAAGTGTCAGATAAATGGGAAACCATATCCAAATCATTTGTTGAAAAGAAAGAAAAATAAAACAGAAAATAACAGAATGTAAAATAGTGACGAATGAGACAACGAAACATGTAAAGACATTGTCAAAGATGTCAAGGTCTTTCTGAAATAGCATTGGGGGCGGTGGCTCTACATTTATAAGTAAGAACTACACGCATCATGAAGGGGGTCATGCTGTGCCATAATTAGGAAGGGAATACTTAATATAAAAAGTGGGAAGCACCCAGTGTTGGGGCAGGGTGGAACTGTGCTAAGAAAAGTAGTAAACGAAACATAATAAAAGATAGCAGGTTGGATTCGGGGAGAGGCTAGGCAGTTTAAGGAAGGGATCCTGAGCTAGAAATAAGGTTGGAAGGGCTATCGATGTTGGGTAGGGATGCCCACTTGAATGCACACATTGGGAAGGTGAGGAGAGGCATTTAACTTCCAAGACTATGGAGGCAATTCCATAGGTTAAACAAATATTTAAAGGGAATGTACACCTAGGGAAGGTGAGAAGAGAGATTGATGAATGCACACCTAGGGAAGATGAAGAAAGACATTCAACTGCGCGGGGCAAAGTATACATACATCAAAAGAAACAAACAAGTAAGAACTGGGCGGGGCGGTATCAAATACCTCAAAGAAGGTAATAATAATAAATAAGAACCACACAAGGCACAATATCACATATAATAAAAGAAGAACAAATAAGACAAGCGTGGGGCGTCGAATTAACCATTTAAAGGATAAATAAGACCTGCGTAAGGCACAAAATTAAATAATAAGGAATTAGCACGAAGATGCATGAGGCGTGGTATCGAGCAGAAGTAAATCATACAATTGGTTACAGAATAACATAAATTAGGAACCAAGTCGAGACTATGTAATGTACGCAGTGATAAGTATTGTAATGAATTAAAAGGGGTAAACTAAATTAGGAATTGAGTAGGGACTGCACTGGGGGTGCAGCAGTAAAAGGGGACCACTTAAGGAAGCATAGGATGAAGAACCAATTACATAAGTATTTTGAATGTTCCACTCTTGATGTTTAAATATTAAGGGGGAATGTAATGACCTTAAATTTAAATTAATCAAATGAATCAATCAAAAGGTAGGGTGGCTCAATAAGAGAAACAAAGGGAAATAAATATATGGAAAAGGGGTATGAGGGCCCAAGCCCAAATTATTGTAGGACAATACACATTACACCTTTCTATTCATGCATTTCATCCTACCCAAAACAAAATAAAAAGCTAGAGAAGAACTTTAATAGTGTGGCCTAAAGAGAGAAAATAAGAAAAATTCAAGCTAAAGAGGATTAAGAAGACTAAAACTAAACATCTTAAATGTTTAGGTGGGTAATACTTAAAATTCTATATCCATCCCTAATATATGGTCTTGGTTTATATTTGTATGTTTTTAAGGATGGTGGGGTTCTTATAGATTTTTATTAATAAATGTAAAAGTTTAAGGAACTATTTGGGGAAGGATAGATAAGCATGGGATGTTTAGATGTCTTTCCCCTACTTTAAGGATTCCCAAAGGTAACGGAAATTTTATATGATTTCTAATTATGGTTTTAGAGATGGTTTTTCAGTTTAAGAAATTTCATAAGCTTATACGGTTTTACATAATTTATTGAAGGTGCGCAACCAAAAAATAATTAAGGAAAATACCCTTAAAATGTTCAAATAAAATTAAAGAATCTTAGAAAAAATGTTTAGTAATTCTATGGGAACTTACCGAGATTTTATATAAGGAAAAGAAACAAAGATATGTTAAGTACTATGATAGGGCAAGTGGGAACTGCGGGGACGCAAGAAAATAAAATTATACAAGTAAAAATATATTGATAAGTGTCAGGTAAATGGGAAAGTAGATCCAAATCATTTGCCGAAAAGAAAGAAAAAGGACACTACAAAAAAAGAAAGTAAAATAAGGATGAATAAGATAATGACAGGTGTAAAGACGAATAAGATAACGACATGTGTAAAGACATTGTCAGGGATGTTAGAGTTTGTCTGAAACGACGGTTGGGTGGGGGCCCTACATTATAAGTAAGAACTGCGCACAACATGAAGGGTTCATGCTGTGCCATGATTAGGAAGGAAACACTTGATTAGAAAAGTGGGAAGAACTCAGCGTGAGGGCAGTGTGGTATTGCGTCAAGAAAAGTAGTAGAATAAACCTAATAAAGGATAAGTAGGGGGGCTTGGGGAGAGACCGGTTAGTACAGGGAAGGGATCTTGCGCTAGAAATAAGATTGGAAGGGCTATTGATGTTGGGTGGGGAGGCTCACTCTAATGCATACCTAGAGAAGGTGGGAAGATGCATTCAACTTCCTAGGACTATGGTGGGGTTACCAAGCAATTCCAAATTAAACTAATGTTTAGGGACCGCATGTATGTTTCTTTGTAGTCGACTACGGTGGGGTGATTCTAAACAGTTCAAAATAATAAGTAAATAAATATAGAGGTACTGCAAGTGGTTATTTCTTTGTAGCCTAGGGCCTAGCTAATTAAACAGTTAAGTACTGCAAGTGGCTGGGTCCATAATGTTTGAACTAATGAATGAATCTAGAGAAGACTGTGGTAGGATGATTGCAAGCAGTATTACATAAGAGATAAACCTTAATGGGATGTTAAGATGGTATTGCGCATGGGGCATAATATCAAATGGGTATATTTTATTAAAGAATGAATTGACTTGGGAATTGAGTGAACACTGTGTCGAGGGTGCAGTAGTAAATGGAACCACCTAAGAACGTGCAAGGACATAGTAGTGAATAATAACTACTTGCGTTAGAACTATTATTGTTTCATTTATATTGTATGGTTAGTGAAGGGGAAACCTATTTCATGCAGTTTGGATTGGTCTCACTATGTGTTTGTTTTGGATAAGGATTATTCACACCAAACTTTATGTCTAGCATGTATTTTTATTATTGTTTTTCCTATAAACTTATAGGTACTCATTTGAGTAGGTTGAGTTTATATGGTTAGACAGGTATGAAATAAGGGTTGTAGTACGAATATCGAAGACGAAGTAGGAGGCCTATTAACTAATAAAGATTTTTTGTTTTTCTATGTGTTAAGGAGTGCGGACTGCATCATCATATTTTGACCGGACTCTTCACTATGTTATTTTATATTATATTTGAATCATGCGTAGGCATGTATTTAGGTTTAATTCTGATAGAAGTATATGTAAAGAATGCTTAAGAAAATTTTGATGTAATAAAAATAATCAACTGCTTTGTTTGCTCTATCTACATTTAATTAATAAACTAAACTCAATTTCATCGCTTGAAGATAATTTCGATGATGACTGCAGCATCGTCAATGTTCATCTTCGAGTCTCAAGTGGGGAATGTTATAGTTTGGTATTAGAGCATATGTTAACGACATTTAAGTAAAAAAGGGATAGATAAATAAGAGCGGTATTTAAAATAAAATGAACACCCAAGGGAAGGGTTGCGTTAATATATATATATATATATATATATATATATATATATATATATAACTTACTTGTATGTTGCTATTTACATATGTTGGAAGATATATCTATTCTTCTACTATGATTTCACTCTCTATCTTTTCGTTTCTGATGAAGGCTTGCATAACAGAAAAGCAAGATGGATTTGCGAAGTGGACTAGTTATGATAAGAGGAGACTATGTAAGAAGAGAGGCTGAAAGTACACAGAGCAATGGAAGGAATGAGGGAGAAATCCCAAGAGCGGTAGGAGAGGAAGCTACACAACCGGCAAATTAGACAATCATGGATGTAAAGGCCTTATTTAGGCAGTTCATCGCTCAGATGATGAGGGAAGCTATAATGAAGGTAGTTCAGTCAAGACCTGCAGCGATAAAGGAGGATTTCTCAAAGATGAATAAAGATTATAAAAACCTATGAAGGAAGACATTTGTAAGGAAGGAGCATTCAGTAGAAGTCCTACACTGGCTAAGAAGTTGTGAGCGTATATAGGTACTTAGGATTGATTGATGTGCAAAAGAGAAGGTTGGCATCAAAACAAATATAGGAAGATGCATTGGACAGGTGGAAGATAGTAGTTGCTAATACCCAAAACGAGGAGATTACTTAGGAGCAGTTTAAAGAGAGGTTTGAGGCATAGTTTATATCAGAATCACAACGGAGTGTGCTGCTGAGAGAGTTCATCGATCTGAAGTAGGTGGACCTTACAGCGGAGGGGTACATCCAGAAGTTCAACTCGTTGGCTAAGTACAGTAAGGAGATCATCGATACCCCGATGAAGAAGAATGAGAACTTTATTAGGGGCTTGAAGCAAGGCCTTGATCATAAGGTGATGACTTATCTAGCATCTCATTTTGAGTTTGTTGTTGATCTAGCTAGAAGGTATGATGGGATGTACCAGGAGCAGAGAACAGTGGATTTTAGACCTAAAGTAGAGCATAAGAATAAGTTTACCCTATATATGAAAGGCAAGAAGGGTGTACCAAAGGCAAAGGGTGGAGAGTTTACTATTACAGAAGCGGTTTGCTATAATTACGGACAGAAAAATCATTATGCTTCGAAGTGCCCCATGCTTGAGAATTTTGGAAGGATGAAGTGCTACAAGTGTGATAGGATGGGACATCTGAAGAAGGAATGCCGAGAGCTTAAAGCACAGGCTTACTCTTTAGAGGGACTGAGGGAAGGACCATATGCTGAGGTGAAAGGCAAGCAGAAAGTCTTAGAAGGTATGGCTTTGATTTCTAGTATTACAACTAGAGTGCTATTTGATACTGGTGCTAAACATTCATTTATAGTTAAAAACTTAGTTGATAGACTTGGGTTAGGAGTCACCTATATAGTCACTTCCATGCATGTAGAAAATCTGATAGGAGGGTATGCCACTCTCGGATTGAGATGCACTGACCTAGATATTGTGCTAAGTGTGTAAGTTTTCTCATGATCCTTACGTGTTTGACTTCATAGGCTTCAGATTTATTTTAGGGATGGACTGGTTCGATAAGCATAGTGCAAGGGTGCACTATGCAGAGACGATAATTACTCTGAGTCATCAGGACCGCAAAGATAGAGTGTACGTTGCCTTAGAGGAGTACTGGTCTAGGTGCATAGATGCTTTATTTTCTTTAGCTTTGGAAGAAGACGATATTGGAGCAATACAGGTAGTTACGATATGTGTTTGAATTAGTTTCAGGGTTGCCACCTCCAAGAGTGGTGGAGGTTCGAATGGATTTATTACCGGGGACTGAACCATCTAGTCGACCACCTAGTAAAAGGCCTTCGAAGGAAATGGAGGAGCTATAGAAGTAGTTGGTAGAATTGGAAGGAAAGAGCTTCATAAGGCCAAGCGGTTTGCCATAGGAAGCAGCAGCGGTGTTCGAAAAGAAGTCTAATGGATCTTTAAAACTGTGCATCAGAAGCTGAATGAAAGGATGGTGAATAATATGTATCCTTTTCAGAGAATTGATGATCTTTTTGATTGGTTAAGTGAAGCTAAGGTGTTTTCATAGTTGGGCTTCGCTATGGGGTTCCATCAACCAAGAGTTGCAGAGGAAAGCATTCATTTGACTACGTTTAGAACAAGGTATGGTTCATATGAGTGTTTGATTATGCCATTTGGGCTGACCAATGCGCCTGCATTTTTTGTAGACTTGATGAAAAGGATCTTCTGAGATAAGATAGATAGATATGTACGGTGTGAAGTTTCTTAGGACTAGCTGGCTATTACCGAAGATTTATTAAAGATTTCTCCTATGTAGTTGAGTCGATGACGAGACTGACCCAGGAAGGGTGAGCATTTTTTTTGATCATAGGAGTGTGATAAGGAATTCTACGAACTGAATTATAGATTGACGAATGCACATGTATTTGTAATACCTAAATGGAGTGATGGTATGATCGTATACACCAATGCATCAGGTTTGGGGTTAGGCGCAGTGTTGATACAGAAGGGTAGAGTAATTGCTTATGCATCTAGGCAGTTGTGACGCCATGAAGTTCAGCATCCAATGCCTATTTAGAATTAGCAGCAGAAGTCTTTAGATTGAAGGTTTGGAGACATTATCTCTTAGGGTTGAGGTTTGAGTTGTGTACTGACCACAAGCCTTTGAGATATTTGTTCTCTCAGAAGAAATTGAACACAAGGCGACAGAGGTGGTTAGAGTTTCTAACATCATATGATTTTGGAATAGGTATACCCAAAGAAAAGGCAAAAAAGTAGTCGATGCCTTAAGCTAGAAACATCAAAGTTGTGTTTTGTCTATGATAGAGGAATGAACAATTTTAGAAACCTTGTATACATGTGATGTGCAATTTCGGTCTAGTGCGGATTTGAGTAAAGCATCCAGAATGTTAGCATGCTTAGAAGTCAGACCTGCACTAATAGAAAGAATAGCTGAATTGTAGAAAGGAGACAAATTTTGCACAGGAATTGCAAGGAACTTGAATGTAGAAGTTGGAGCAGTAGAACGGAAGGGATCAGCGTTGATAGAGAAGGCAGACTTAGAAGGTAGAATATTCCAAGTGCAGAAGGACAATGGAATAAAGTATTGGATGAATGTTATCATTCAAAGCTTACCATAAACCCTGGTGGTACGAAGATGTACCGAGATATGAAGAGGAGTTTCTTTTGAGGAGGGATAAAGAAAGATGTGGAAGAGTATATGAGAAGATGTATTACATGCTAGCAGGTGAAGGTAGAACATCAGAAGCCAAGCAAGCTCCTACAGCCTTTAGAAGTTCCAGTATGGAAATGGACACGGAAAGGGAATGAAGGAATGCAGATCACAGTTGACAGGCTAAGTTTTCCCATTTCATTCCAATGAAGGCTAAGCAGACTGCATCGAAATTAGTAAAAACATATTGAAGGTAATAGTGAGACTGCATGGGGTGCCTAGCATTATTATTTATGACTGAGATTAGTTGTTCACAAGCGTGTTTTGGAGAACTTTGCAGAAGATGTTGGGAACCAAATAGTGCATGAGTACTACATACCATCCACAAACAGATAGGAAGACTAAGGAAATCAATAGGGTCCTATAAGACTTGCTGAGAGCAGGCATTTTAGACTTCGGTGGATCTTAGGAGGATTACTTGCATCTGGTAGAGTTCTCGTGTAATAATAGCTATCAGAGCAGTATTGGAATGGATCCATTTGAGGCATTGTATGGAAGGCCATTTAAGTTGTTGGTTGGAGGCATGGGATTGGATTGTGTTAGGACCAGATATGGAGAAGGATGCTACTGCGAAGGTGGACCTGATACGAGCCAGAATGAAGGTAGCATAGTCTAGAAATAAGAATTATGTCGACATAAGGAGAAAGGAACTTGAGCTCAAAATAAGCGATGAAGTGTTTATGAATGTTTCTGTGACGAGGGGTGTAGTGCGCTTCGGGAAAGCCGAAAAATTAGCACCCAAATACATAGGACCGTTTTCGATCATAGATAGGATTGGAAAGGTGGCATATAAGATGGATCTGCCTAGTGTTTTTGCAGGGATTCATAAAGTGTTTCACGTATCATGTTTGTGGAAGTGCATTAGAGATCCAGATGCAATAGTTAATCAAAGCGCAATAGAAGGCCTGATCATAAGGTTAGATATGAAATATGTGTGCTGGCCGGTTTGAATAATAGTTCGAGATAAGAAGCATCTTCGGAACAAGGTAAAGAAGAAAGTATGTGTCCAATGGAGCACAGGTCGAGAGGACTGCACATGGGGAACAAAGGATAAGGTTAAGAAGAGCTATCCAGAGTTATTCGTTTCAGATGAGCGTATGAGCTATGTATTGAGTTGTACTGCTGTAGACCATATATATATATATATATGAATATTATGGATGTTTACCGTATTAGTAGATAGCACTAGGACGTTTTATATATACACATAAATTGGGAATTCATGTGTATGTTAGGGTAAGCATGGAATATAGGACAAAATGTCTACTCAACCTTAACTAAATTTAGGGGGTGAAATTCCTTTGTGGAGGAAAGACTGTAGCGACCCTAAATTTAAATTAATCAAATAAATTAATTAAAAGGCCTGGTCAAAATAATAGAAGCAAAGGAAAATAAATAAATGGATAAGGGGTATGAGGGCCCAAGCTCAAATTATTATGGGACAATAGACTTTATTTGTTTCTATTCATTCATTTCATCCTACCTAAAACAAAACAAAAGGCTAGAGAATAACCTTAATGGTGGTGGCTTAAAGAGAGCAAATAGAGAGAAGATAAGGAAAACACAAGCTAAAGAGGATTAAGAAGACTAAAGTTAGGCATGATCTAGATTAGTAATAACTAACCTTTTTACATCGATCCCCAATACATGATCTCGATTTAGATTGTATGTTTTTAAGGATGATGGGGTTCATATGGATTTTTATTAATAAATATAAAAATTTAAGGAACTATTTAGGGAAGGATAGACAAGCATGGGATGTTTAGATGTATTTCCTCTACTTTGATGATTTTGAAAGATAATGGAGATTTTATATGTTGTTCTACTCAGTGTTTTAGAGATGATTTTTAAGTTTGAGAAATTTCTTAAGCTTATATGATTTTATAGGATTTATTGAAGGTGTACACCAGAAAATAAATAAGGAAAATACCCTTAAATTTCCAAATAAAATTAAGGAATGTTAGAACAAGTGTTCAAGAATTTTCTAGGAATTTATATTGAGATTTTCTATAAGGAAAATAAACAAATATATGCTAAGTACTGCATTGGGGCAAGTAGGAACTGTGGGGATGTAAGAAAATAAAATTATACGAGGAAAAATATATTAACAAGTGTCAGGTAAATGGAAACCAGATCCAAATCATTTACTAAAAAGAAAGAAAAAGGACATTTCGAATAATAGAAAGTAAAATAAGGATGAATAAGATAGTGAAAGCATGTAAAGACTTTGTCAGGGGTGTTAGAGTTTGTCTGAAATGAGGGTTGGGTGGCGGCCCTATATTATAAGTAAGAACTGGGCATAACATGAAGGTGTCATGCTGCGCAATAATTTGGAAGGAAACACTTAATAAGAAAAGTAGGAAGCACTCAGCATTGGAGCGGAATGGGTACTGCGCTGAGAAAAGTAGTAGAATAAACCTAATAAAAGATAAGTATGTGGGACTCGGGGAGAGGCCAGATTAGTACAACGAAGGGATCCTATGTTAGAGATAAGATTTAAAGGGATATTGATGTCGAATGGGGATGCTTACTCGAATGCACATCTAGAGAAGGTGAGGAGAGACATTCAATTTCCAAGAACTATAGTGGGGTATACTAAGTAGTTCCAAATTAATCAAATGTTTAGGGACCGCATGTGGGTTTCTCAGTGGTCGACTACGATGGGGTGATTCTAAGCAATTAAAAATAGTAAGTAAATAAATATAAAGGGACTATAGGTGGGTGTTTCTTCGTAGTCTAGGGCTTAGCCAATTAAACAGTTAAGTAACGCGAGTGGCTGGGTCCACATAGTTTGGACTAATGAATGAATCTAAATAATACTACGGTGGAATGATTCCTAGCAATATTAGATAAGAGATAAACCTTAATGGGATGTTAATATGGTACTGCGCATGGGGTGCAGTATCAAATGGGGATAGTTTATTACTAAATGAACTAAATTGGGAATTAAGTGGGATTGTACTGGGATGCAGTAGTAAATGGAACCGCTTAAGAACGTGCAGGGACGCGGTAGCGAATAATAACTACATGCATCAGAATTATTATTGCTTTACTTATGATGTTTGGTAGTGACGGGGAAACCCATTCCGTGCAATTCAGATTGGTCTTACTATGTGTTCTTTGGTAAGTATTATTCGCACCAGACTTTATGTCTAATCCGTCTTATTATTTTTGTTTTTCCTATAAACTCATGAGTAAAGGTTGAGTTTATAGGATTAGACAGGTATGAAATAAGGGCAGAAGTACGAAATCGAAGATGGAGCAGGAAGCCTAATAGCTAATAAAGATTTTTTTTCCGTTGTGTTAAGGACTGCAGGCCGCAACATCATATGTTGACCCGACTCTTCATTATGTTATTTTCTATTTATTTGGGCCCTGCATGGACACATCTTTAGGTTTAATTCTGATAGTATATGTAAAGAATGCTTAAACAAATTTTGACGTAATGAAAATATTTAGCTGCTTTGTTTACTTTATCTGTGTTTAATTAATAAAGGAACCCACTTTCGTTGTTGGAAGATAATTTTGGTGATGACTACAGCATCATCGTGATTCATCTTCGAGTCTCAAGTGGGGATGTTACAGGAAACCCAACCTGTGTAGTATGGTTTGGTCTCACTATATGATTGTTTTAGGTAAGCACTATTCACACCAAACTTTTTGTCTACCCTATTCTTTTATTACTGTTTTCCATATAAACTCATGAATGCTCATTTGAGTAGGTTAAGTTTATAGGAATAGAGAGGCATGAAACAAGGACCATGGTACAAATATCGAAGACGATGCAGGAGGCTTGTTGCTGATAAAGATGTTTTTTCTGCTATACTAAGGAGTGCGGGTCACATAATCATATATTGACCCGACTCTTTGCTATATTATATTCTATTATATTTGACCCCTATGTGGGTGCGTTTTTGGGTTTAATTGTGATAGAAGTAAATGTAAAGAATGCTAAAGAAAATTTGGATGTAATGAAAGTATTTAGTTTCTCTATTTACTTTATTTGTGTTTAATAAATAAACTGAACTCACTTTCGTCGCTGGAAGATAATTCTAATGATAATTGTAGCATCATAAACGTTCATCTTCAAGTCTCAAGTGGGGGATGTTATAGTTTGGTATCAAGGTTACAGACATTTAAGTAAAACAGAGCTAGATAAATAAGAGTAGTATTTAAAATAAAATAAAGACCTATGGGAGGGGACACATTAACACACACAGATATAACATATATATATATATATATATATATATATATATGTAACGTACTTATATGTTGCTATATATATATATATATATGTAGGAAGATTGATCTATTCTTCTATTATGATTTCGCTCTCTATCTTTTCGTGTCCGTTGAATGCTTGCTTAACAAAAAAGCAGGATGGATTTGAGAAGTATACGAGTTATGATAGGAGCAAGTGTAAGAAGAGAGGCTGAAAGTATGTAGACTAATGGAGGGAATGAGGGAGAAATCCTAAGAGCAGTTGGAGAGGAAGCTGCATAACCAGCATATGGGGCAGGCATGGATGTAAATGTCTTATTTAGACAGTTCATGGCCCAGATGATGAGGAAAGCTGCATCAAAGCAGTTCAGCTGAGACTTGGGGCAGTGAGAGAGGAATTCCCAAAGGTGAACAAAGATTATAGAAATTTTGGATGGAAGGCATTTACTGGGAAGGAGCCTGTAGTAGAAGTACTGAATTGGCTAAGAAGTTGTAAGCGCATATTTGGAGACATAGAATTGAATGATGCATAGAAGAGAAGGTCGGCATCAAGACAGTTGCAAAAGGATGCAGTGGACTGGTAGGAGATAGTAGTTGTTGAGACCTCAGAGGAGGAGATCACTTGGGAGCATTTTACAAAGAGGTTTGAGGCACGACTTATATCAAAATCTCAATAGAGTTTACTGTTGAGAAAGTTTGTTGATTTGAAGTAGGGTGGCCTTACTGTAGAGGGGTACATCCAGAAGTTCAACTCGTTGGCTAAGTATGGCAGGGAGATCGTCAATACCCCGATGATGAAGAATGACAAGTTTATCAAGGGCTTGAAGCAAGGTCTTGATCATAAGGTAATGGCTGGTATAGCATCTCCTTTTAAGTTGTAGTTGACATGATAAGAAGGTATGATGGGATGTACCAAGAGCATAGAAATAGACGAGACCCAAAGCAGAGCAGAAGAAGAAGTTTACCCTATACACGAAAGGCAAGAAAGGGGCGCAGAAGGGTAAGGGGGTGTAGTTGCTAACACAGAGGTTGTATGCTTTAACTGCGGACAGAAGGGGCATTATGCTTCAAAGTGTGTATGCCCAAAGAACATGAGAAGATGAAGTGCTTAAAGTGTGACGAAGTAGGACATTTGAAGAAGGACTGTCCAGAGCTTAAAATGTAGGTTTATACTTTGGAGGGACCTAGGGAAGGACCATCTATCGAGGAGAGAGGCAATGGGAATGTCTTGGAAGGTATGGATTTTATTTTTGGTATTTCAGTTAGGGTATTGTTTATTGGAGCTATACAGTCATTTATAATTAAAAAGTTGGTTAGTAGACTTAGTTTAGGAGCTACCTATTTAGTTTCCTCTATACGTGTAACAAATCCAATAGGAGGGTACACCACTCTCATATTGAGATGCACTAACCTAGATATCGAGTTAGATGGGTGGTGAGTTTTCTTGTGATCCCTACATGTTTGGCTTTATAGGCTTCGAAGTCATTCTAGGGATGGATTGGTTGGAGAAGAATAGTGCATGAGTGCACTACGCTGAAAGGATAATTAGTCAAAGTCATTCAGACCGTAGAGATAGAGCATATGTGGTCTTGGAAGAATGTGGAGATTTGCACAGGAATGCTTTATTTGCTTTGACTTTTTAACAAGAAGACTTGGAGCAGTACGTGTAGTAAAGTAGTTCTGAGATGTTTTTGAACAGCTTTCGAGGTTGCCACCCCCGATAGAGGTGGAATTTCGAATAGATTTATTACCGAGGACTGAACCATGTAGTCGACCCCTAAGTAGAATGCCTCCAAAGGAGATGGAGGAGTTGAAGATGCAATTGATAGAGTTAGAAGGAAAGAGCTTCATAAGGCCAAGCAGTTCGCCTTGAGGAGCGGTAGCGGTGTTCGTAAAGAAGTCCGATGGATCTTTAAGACTGTGCATTGACTATCGAAAGCTGAATGAAGACGGTTTAGAATACGTATCATTTGAAAATAATTGGTGGTCTGTTTGATTGGTTAAGTGAAGCTAAGGTGTTTTGTAGTTTGATTTGGATATAGGGTTCCATTAATTGAGAGTTGCGTAGAAAAGCGTTCGTTTGACTACATTCAGAACAAGGTACGGTTCATACGAGTTGTTGGTTATGTCATTTGGGCAGACCAATACACCTACATTCTTTGTGGACTTGATGAACAAGATCTTCTAAGATGAGCTGGATAGATATGTTTTGGTGTTCATAGATGACACCTCTAAGGATGAGGAGGAACATGCGTTCATCTAAGGCTTGTGCTGGAGACATTAAGACATCATAAGTTAAAGGCGAAATTTTATAAATGTCATTTTTTGAGGAGAGAAGTGAAGTTCCTAGGCCCTATGATATCGAAAGGAAGATTAGTTGTAGGTCCTTTGAAGGTAGAGGCAGTAAATAGGTGGAAAAGGCCTGAGATTGTGACCACGGTACGAAGTTTCTTAGGATTGACTGGCTATTATCAGAGATTTATTAAAAACTTCTCCCGTATAACTGTGCCAATAACAGAGCTGATCGGGAAGGGCGAGCAATTTGTTTGGATGTAGGAGTTTGAGAAGGCAAGTGTAGATTGACGAATGCACCTATGTTGGTAATACCTAAAGGGAATAGTGATATGAATGTATACACCGATGCGTTAGGTTTGAGATTAGGCATAGTGTTGATACAGAAGGGTAGAGTAATTGCTTATGCATCTAGGTAGTTGCATCCCTATGAAGTTTGGTATCCAACACATGATTTGGAGTTGGCAGTAGTTATCTTCGCATTGAAGATTTAGAGACATTATCTCTTAGGCAAGAGGTTTAGGTTGTACACTGACCACAAGTCCTTAAGATACTTGTTCTCTCAAAAGGAGCTGAACATGAGACAATGGGGGTTGGTAGATTTTCTACCATCATATAATTTTAGGATAAAATATACCCTAGGAAAATACAACAAAGTAGCTGATGCCTTAAGCCGAAAACAGCAAAGTTATGTTTTGACTATGATAGAGGAATGGGTTGCTTTAGAAATATTATCTATGTGTGATGTGCAGTTTCAGTCTACTACCAGTTTGAGTAGTACATCAAGAATGCTATCATGCTTATAAGTCAGGCCTGCGCGGGTAGAAAGAATAGTTGAATTGCAGAGGGGAGATGAGTTCTGCGTAGACACAGTAAAGAATTTGAACTCTAGAGTCGGAACAGTAGAGCTGAAGGGATTTTGTGTGGATAAAGAAGGCCCGCAGAAGAATGGTAGGTTGTATGTTCCTAATGCAGATGAATTGCGAAAGGAAGTATTGGACGAATGTCATCGTGCAAAGCTTACTATACATCCTGGACGTACAAAGATGCATCAAGATATGAAGAGGAGTTTCTTCTGGGATGGGATGAAAAAAGATGTGGGAGAGTACGTAAGAAGATATCTTACATGCCAATAGGTGAAGGTATAACATCAGAAGCCAAGTAGGATTCTACAGCCTTTAGAGGTTCCAATATGAAAATGGGATTCGGTATCTATGGACTTCGTAGATGGGTTGCTAAGGACAAGGGCAGGGAATGAAGGCCTTTGGGTCATAGTTAACAAACTAACTAAGCTTGCCCATTTCATTCTAGTGAAGGCTAAGAGAAATGCACCAAAGTTAGCAGAAATGTATGTGAAGGTAATAGTAAGACTGCACGAGATGCTAGTACTATTATTAGTGACAAAGATTCACTATTCACTAGCATGTTTTGGTGAAGTTTGCAGAAGATATAGGGTATGGAACTATGCATGAGAACTGCATATCATCTACAGACAGATGGATAGACCGAGAGGATCAACAGGGTCTGAAAGACTTGCTGAAAGCATGCATTTTAGACTTTGTTCGATCTTGAGGGGATTACTTACATCTGGTAGAGTTCTCATATAACAACAACTATTAGAGCGGTATTGGGATCGCTCCACTTGATGCATTATATGAAAAACCATGTAAGTCTCTTCCATGTTGGTTGGAAGCAGGGGATAGGATTTTGTTAGGATCAAATGTGATGAAGGATGCTACTAAGAAGGTGGAACCGATCCAATCTAGAATGAGGGCAAAGCGGTCTATGAAGAAGAGTTATGCCAATACAAGGAGGAAGGAAATGGAGTTCGCGGTAGGAGATCAAGTGTTCATGAAGATTTCTCCGACGAGGGGTGTAATGCACTTCGAAAAAGCTGGAAAGTCAGCACTCATATATGTAGGACCATTTTCGATCATAGATAGGATTGGGAATGTGGAGTATAAGGTAGATCCGCCTAGTGTTTTTTGCAAGAACTCATAATGTGTTTCATGTATCATGTTTAGGGAATACATTAGAGATCCAAGCACAGTAGTTAATCGGAGCGTAATAGAAGAACTAATCATAAATCCAGATATGACATATGTACGCAGACCGGTTCGAATAGTGGTTTAGGATGAGAAGCATCATCGAAACAAGGTAGTGAAAATAGTGTGTGTCCAGTGGAGCACAGATCGGGAGGCCTATATGTGCAAAACATAGCATGAGGTTTAGAAGACCTATCTAGGGTTATTCATTTCAGATTAGCGCATGAGTTATGTATTGAATCATTTTGCCGTATATCATATATATGTATGCATGGATATTATGGCTGCTTACCGCATTAGTAGATAACACTAGTATGTTACACACACACACACACACACACACACATATATATATATAGATTAGGAATTCATGGGTATGCTTAGGGTAAGCATGAAATAAAGCAAAAATCTATATTGAACCTTTACTGAATTTTAAAGGCGAAATTTCTTTAAGGAGGGAACACTGTAACAACCCTAAAAAATATAATTAATCAATCAATTAATTAAAAGGTCGAGGCAGGCTAAATAAGAGAAGTAAGAGGGAATGAAAAAGAGGTGTGAGGGCTTAAGCTCAAATTATAGTAGTACAATAAATATTACTCCCCTTTATCCATTCATTTAATCCTACCTAAAATAAAATAAACAACTAAGAAAGAACTTTAATGGTGGTGGCTTAGAGAATGCAAATAGGAAGAAGATAAGGGAAATGCAAGCTAAATGAGATTAAGAAGACCAAAGCTAGACATCTTAAAGATCTAGGTGAGTAATACTTAACCTTTCTATACCGATTCCTAATATATGGTCTCGGTTTAGATTTGTACATTTTCAAGTACGTTGGGGTTCATACAATTTTCATAAATAAATATAAAGGTTTAATGAATGTTTTGGAGAAAGTATGGATAAACATGGGATGTTTAGATGAGTTTCTCCATCTTTAATAATCTCGAAATATAATGAAAATTTTATACGATGTTTGAATTATGATTTTTGAGATGAGTTTTTAGTTTGAGAAATCTCTCAAGCTAATATGATTTGATATGATATTGGAGGTGCACGACTAGAAAATAAGTAAGGAAAATACCTTTAAAAGTCCAAACAAAGATTAAGTATGTTAGAACAAGTGTTCACAAATTTTTTGGGATTTCATTAGAATCTTCTATAAGGAAAACAAACCAAAATGGGCTAAGAACTGCGCTGGGGCAAGTTAGAACTGCGGGGATGCATGAAAATAAAAATTTATGGGAAAAATATATTAATAGGTGTCAAGTAAATGAGAAACCAGATCCAAATCATTCGTTGAAAAGAAAGAAATAGGACATTGTAAATAACAGAAAGTAAAATAGGGATGAATGAGATAACGACACGTGTAAAGACGTTATCAGAGATATCATGGTTTGTTTAAAACGATGTTGGGATGACGGCTCTACATTTATCGATAAGAACTACAGATGGCATGAAGGGATCATGCTGCGTCATAATTGAAAAGGGAACACTTATAAGGGGAAGCACTCAGTGTTGGTACAGGGTGGTACTGCGTCAAGAAAAGCAGTAAATGAAACCTAATAAAAAATAAGTATGTGGGACTTGGAGAGAGGCTGGGGCAGGATGGGGAAGGGATCCTGTGCTAGGAATAAGGTTGGAAGGGTTATTGACGTCGGGTGGAAACGCTCACTCGAATGCAGACCTTGGGAAGGTGGGGATAAGCATTCAACTTTCAAGGACTACGGAGACAGTTCCATAAGTTAAATAAATATTCAAAGTGGATGCACACATTGAGAAAGTGAGAAGATGCATTTATGAATGCACGCTTCGGAAAGGTGAACAAAGGTGTTCAACTGCGCGGGGCGCAGCATTAAATACTTTAAAAGAAACAAATAAGAACTATGCGGGACAAAGTATTAAATACTTCAAAGAAGGTAATAATAGGAACTGCGCGGGGCGTAGTATTAAATATTATAAAAGAAGAACAAGTAAGACAAGCGTGGAGGGCCGAATTTAACAGCTAAAATATAAGCAAGACCTACGCGGGCGCAGAATTAAACAATTAAGGAATAAGCACGAAGATGCACATGCCGTAATATCATGCAGAAGTAAATCGTACAATTGATTACAGAATTATCTAAATTGGGAACCTTGTGGAGACTGTAGAGGGTGCACAGTAATAAGTATTGAAATGGATTAAAAGGGACGAACTAAATTGAAAATTGAGTGGGACTGCGTTGGGGGTGCAGCAATAAAGGGAGACCGTTTAGGAAAGCGTAGGATGTAGATGCAGTTAAGACCCATTGCATCGGTATTTTGAATGTTCCACTCTTGATGTTTAAATAGTGGGGGGTAACCCAATTATACAGTATGTTTTGGTCTCACTATATGATTGTTTTGGATAAGTATTATTCATACTAGAATTTATTTCCGATCGTGTTTTAATTATTATTTTCCTCATAAACTCACGGATGCTCATTTGGGTAGACTGAGTTTATGAGATTAGACAGATACAAAATAAAGTCCGCGGTACAAAGGTTGAAGATGGAGCAAGAGGCTTGTTGCTAGTAAAGATTTTTGTTTCGGTTGTACTAAGGAGTGCGAACTGCATCATGATATACTGACCTCACTCTTTACTATGTTATATTCTATTGTATTTGAACCCTACTTGGGCATCTCTTTGGGTTTAAATGTGACAGAAGTACACGAAACGAATGTTAAAGCAAATTTTGCTTAATGAAAGTATTTAGATGCTCTGTGTTTAATAAATAAACTGAACCCACTCTCATCATGGGAAGTCCCAAGCAGGGATGTTACACATCAACTTCCGATTCAGCACATCGCGGTCTTTCTTCTATCGATGTCATCGACGACGACACTACATCATGATGCGAATTCGGATTTCTTACGATTTCGATTCTCCACATCACGACTTCATAATCCTTTCAATTTCGTATCAAGGTTCATTTTAAAATAAAATTCTCCGGCACCTCAAATTTGTTGACAGTGTAGAAACCGTTCAGTTTGATTTCTAAGGTTTTAATATAGTAGCAGACATCAATATTACTAACTGATTTGCATCTCCTAGATATTGTTTTCACTTGTTTGGACATATAAAATTGATTCGGTTTTACGTTTCTACGCCGTTAGCCAAATATATATATATATATATATATATATATATATATATATATATATATTCAGAATAGTTTATACTTTCCTTTCTGTAGCTTGCTAATTCAGTCCATTACAGGATTTAAATATTGAAGTCTCTCCACACGAACTAATTGTGTATTTATGTTGGTCTTCTTGAGGCATTTCTGGAAGTTTCTTGCGATCCAATTTAGCAATTTCAAGGTTCTTAGTACTGTTACAATGAATATACAATACGATTTAGATTTTAATGTTATATGTCTAGTGTACTAAAACAGATAGCATGCTACAATAAACTCGTCGCACAAGTTTATTAATTAGAATTCCGCTACGCTGGAATTCTGTATTAGATAAATGTAACAATAAGTTACGTTGTAAATAAATTACAACAACAACGTTATACTATTGTAAGAAATAGTATAACTTATAAACGGGAAAGATTACCGTGAATCTAACCAGTATATAAAGGAAATTCCGTCTGAGGCTTGTCGTAACAATTTCCTTAAGAATTTTATTTCAAAACTCTCCCAAGATACAACAGACGTAATCTGCACGAGATTGTAATGAGTATGTCAACTCTGTGATATATATATGGAATATAGAGCAGTAGAGCAAAGAAGCAGAAGAAATTAGATTGGAATAGGATAAGAATGTGATCAGTATTCTCTCCTATTTATAATTTCGTCCGTATCCCTTCGAACAGTCGCGTCTGCTTGACGGGTCGCACCCGTTGCCTTTTGGTCGCTGCTGTTCGTTAACGGGTCGCACCCGCCCGTCCAACGGTACTGTTTCGTACCTGCTCGCACTGTTTCGCCCGCGCCTGTTCAGTCGCGTCGCACCCGCTTCAATCGGCTCGCTCGCACCTGTTTGCTTCCAACGGGTCGCACCCGTTTACTGTTCACGTCCGTTCATGAACAGTCGCATCTGCTCAGGCAAAAAACCCTGCGTCTGTTCACCCGCCCGCTTCTCTTTAAATTCCAGGCCCAGCCCAGTTTCAGACTAAGCCCAAAACCGTTAAACAATGGCCTAGTAAAAAGAATGGTCATTTTAGACCCGTACCCGAACCCGAGCCCGGCCCGGCCCGGTTGGTCGGACGGACGGCGGCGGCGGCGCGCGCGCTTGTGTGTGGTGGTGATTCATGATCTCCCTCCTCACAACGAAGCATACATTTGGGAGCCCCAGGCCCCCAACCTGCACTTGAGAAAACCATATATAAACCAATATAGCTCTCAAGAATTTGGCGATGTGGGACTTTGTATATTTCCATTCATTCTAGCTTTAGGAATTCCAACAATCCCCCCCATGAATGATAATATACATATCCCCCACACAAAGCGAAATATCACAGAGTACATATGGAATAATGCTTTATCGTGGATAAGTAGATATTTCACTTTGAACTTTCCCTAGTTAAAACTTATCGGATCTACTTGGCTAATCGGTGAATTATTTCATCTTGAACCGTCGGCCTTTATTGTATATCCAAACAATAAGCTTTACGAAGCATTGATTCCCTTCTCATCCAATCTCTTGGTTTTGTTCATTTTGGTCCTGAACATATTTTGGTTCTGCGAGTGTTATAGAGAATTTAAGCCTTTAATATTCTCATAGAGCCGACCCAGCTCACACTAACATAGGTGATCGCAACCATTAAGAGTATCCTACATATACCCCACTTGTTATTTTCAAGATATGGTCATCATTAAAAAACATAGTTTTAACCTTTAACTACTTCTGTAGGTATGCATTATATTTTGCACCATAGGAATGGAGTAGGACCAAGTCCAGACAAATGCATTACTTCTTGAGTTACTCATAACTGGTTTGCCTATTGATCCTAGTCCGTGGGATCTCCAGTCGCTAGGAGAGGTTTCCGTATAAGGTAACTCTTGTTGGTTTAGGCTTTTTTAAACCCATTCCCCTCGATGCGCAGTCAATTTTCTCTCTTGATAAACCTTTAGTAAATGGATCCGCTAGGTTATCATTTGTTCTCACATAATCTATGGAAATAGTTCCATTTGAGAGTAACTGCCTAACTGTATTATGGCGTCGACGAATATGTCGTGACTTTCCATTATACACAAAGTTTTGCGCTCTGCTTAGCGCTGCTTGGTTATCACAGTGTATGCATATGGCCGGTACAGGTTTAGGCCAAAACGGAATATCTTCTAAAAAGTGACGAAGCCATTCTGCTTCTTTGCCTGCTTTATCTAATGCAATGAACTCTGATTCCATAGTGGATCGAGCTATGCATGTTTGTTTAGTAGATTTCCATGACACCGCTGCCCCTGCTAGGGTAAAGACATAACCACTCGTTGATTTTGATTCCTCTGAATCTGCAATCCAGTTTGCATCACTATATCCTTCTAAGACGGCAGGATATTTTCCATAATGTAAGGAATAGTTAGTGGTATTTTTTAAATATCCAAGCACTCTCATTAGTGCTTTCCAGTGTTCCTTCCCTGGATTGCTTGTATACCTGCTCAATCGACTTACTGCATAAGCTATATCTGGTCTGGTGCAATTCATCAGATACATTAAGCATCCTATTACACGAGAGTATTCCAGTTGCATTACACTCTCATCAGTGTTTTTATGCAGTACTTCCGATGGATTAAAGGGTGTATTTACTCCTTTAATTCCAAAGTTTTGAAATCTTTCAATTACTTTTTCTACATAATGTGATTGAGATAACTCAATTCCATTCGATGTTCTTATTATTTTTATTCCCAAAATAATATCTGCAACACCCAAGTCTTTCATGTCGAAATTGTTGATCAACATTTTCTTTATGGTCTCAATTACCTGAGTATTTGGACCGAATATTAGCATATCGTCCACATATAGACAAATCATCACATATGATTGCCCAACCTGTTTGTAATAAACACATTTATCACATTCATTTATACGAAAACCATTTTTCATCATGACGCTATCAAATTTTGCGTGCCATTGCTTTGGAGCTTGTTTTAGTCCGTATAATGATTTGACTAATCTACAGACTTTGTTTTCATTTCCTTTGGAAATAAATCCCTCAGGTTGCTCCATGTAAATCTCCTCATCGAGATTTCCATTTAAGAATGCTGTTTTTACATCCATTTGATGAATCTCTAGATTATAAATGGATGCAATTGCTATTAACATTCTTATAGAGGTTATTCGTGTAACCGGTGAATAGGTATCAAAGAAGTCTACTCCTTCTTTTTGACGATATCCTTTGGCTACTAATCTGGCTTTATACTTGTCGATAGAGCCATCTGCTTTCATTTTCTTCTTGAAAATCCATTTGCAGCCAATTGGTTTTATTCCTGGTGGAATATCAACAATTTCCCAAGTTTTATTACTTAGAATTGAATCAATCTCACTTTGGATTGCTTCTTTCCAACATGAAGATTCAGAAGATGACATTGCTTCCTTGTACGTTTGAGGTTCGTGTTCTAACATATAAGTTAAAAAATCCGAACCAAATGTTTTGGAAGTTCTTGCCCTTACGCTTCTTCTTGGTTCAACCTTCTCGTTGTCCTGATGAGTTTCATCTTCACATGTCTCATCTCTGTTATCTCTTGTCCTTTTTGGGACAGGATTTCCATCGTTTCTTTTATATGGAAACACATCTTCAAAGAACGAGGCATCTCTTGATTCCATGATTGTATTTACATGAATATCATTTATATCAGACTTGAATACCAAAAATCTATAGGCACTACTATTTTGGGCTGGCCCAAGATAATAACAGTCCACTGTTTTTGGTCCAAGTTTGACTCTCTTGGGAGGCGGAACTGGAACTTTTGCCAAGCACCCCCACACTTTGAGGTATTTAAAGCTTGGTTTGTGTCCTTTCCATATCTCATATGGAATTGTTCCCGTTTTATTGTGAGGAACTTTGTTTAATATGTGATTAGACATATTTAAGGCTTCCCCCCACAAGTTCGTCGGCAGACCAGAAGTTAAAAGCATGGCAGTAATCATGTCTTTTAACGTTCTGTTCTTCCTCTCGGCTACACCATTTTGTTGTGGTGAATATGGAGCTGTTGTTTGATGAATTATACCATTTTCGGCACAGAACTGTTCAAATGGTGATTCATATTCTCCACCTCGATCAGATCTCAATATCTTGATCTTTTTATTTAACTGATTTTCTACCTCAGCCTTGTATTTTATAAACGCGGTTATTGCTTCATCCTTACTATTTAAAAGATATACATAACAATATCGCGTATAATCGTCAATAAAAGTAATAAAATACTTTTTCCCACCTCTTGTAGGTAGTGATTTAAAATCACATAAATCTGTATGTACCAAACCTAATGGTTCGGTGCTTCTGTCAGCAGATTTAAATGGTTGTTTGACCATTTTTGCTTCTACACATGTCTCACATTTGTAGTTCTTATCTACTTGGAAATTTGGAATCAATCCCAAGTTTGATAATTTCTTCATTTTTCGGAAGTTTATGTGTCCTAATCTATCGTGCCATAGTAAAATTTCATGCTCAAGCAAGTAAGAGACTTCAATTTTATTATTAGCACAATCAGAATACATAGATTTATTGCCCGTAACGGCTACATTTGCCTTAAATAGGCCATCACATAGATATCCCCTTCCGATATACATTCCAGCTTTGGACAGAACCATCTTGTCTGACTCAAACACCATCTTGAATCCCTTCTTTGATAGGACTGCACCAGAGATGAGATTCTTGCGTATGTCTGGAACGTGAAGCACGTCATTCAATTTGACAGTTTTTCCAGAAGTGAACTTGAGGATAACTGTTCCACTTCCTTCGATCATGGAAACTGCAGAATTACCCATGTAGAGTCTTTCTTTCTGATCGAATTTCTGGTATGTTGAAAACATGGATTTTTCAGAGCAAACATGACGAGTAGCTCCTGTGTCAACCCACCATTGGTTAGGGTTCTGAATCAAATTGCATTCAGAAATAACCGCTGAAAAGTTGGACTTATCCATTTTCATGTTGTCAACTGTTAACATCTCTGTTTTAGTGTAAAACAGTAAAATTCTTAAGATGTTATATGTCTAGTGTACTAAAACAGATAGCACGCTACAATAAACTCGTCGCACAAGTTTATTAATTAGAATTCCGCTACGCTGGAATTCTGTATTAGATAAATGTAACAATAAGTTACGTTGTAAATAAATTACAACAACAACGTTATACTATTGTAAGAAATAGTATAACTTATAAACGGGAAAGATTACCGTGAATCTAACCAGTATATAAAGGAAATTCCGTCTGAGGCTTGTCGTAACAATTTCCTTAAGAATTTTATTTCAAAACTCTCCCAAGATACAACAGACGTAATCTGCACGAGATTGTAATGAGTATGTCAACTCTGTGATATATATATGGAATATAGAGCAGTAGAGCAAAGAAGCAGAAGAAATTAGATTGGAATAGGATAAGAATGTGATCAGTATTCTCTCCTATTTATAATTTCGTCCGTATCCCTTCGAACAGTCGCGTCTGCTTGACGGGTCGATCCCGTTGCCTTTTGGTCGCTGCTGTTCGTTAACGGGTCGCACCCGCCCGTCCAACGGTACTGTTTCGTACCTGCTCGCACTGTTTCGCCCGCGCCTGTTCAGTCGCGTCGCACCCGCTTCAATCGGCTCGCTCGCACCTGTTTGCTTCCAACGGGTCGCACCCGTTTACTGTTCGCGTCCGTTCATGAACAGTCGCATCTGCTCAGGCAAAAAACCCTGCGTCTGTTCACCCGCCCGCTTCTCTTTAAATTCCAGGCCCAGCCCAGTTTCAGACTAAGCCCAAAACCGTTAAACAATGGCCTAGTAAAAAGAATGGTCATTTTAGACCCGTACCCGTACCCGTACCCGAACCCGAGCCCGGCCCGGTCGGACGGACGGCGGCGGCGGCGCGCGCGCGCGTGTGTGGTGGTGATTCATGATCTCCCTCCTCACAACGAAGCATACATTTGGGAGCCCCAGGCCCCCAACCTGCACTTGAGAAAACCATATATAAACCAATATAGCTCTCAAGAATTTGGCGATGTGGGACTTTGTATATTTCCATTCATTCTAGCTTTAGGAATTCCAACAATCCCCCCCATGAATGATAATATACATATCCCCCACACAAAGCGAAATATCACAGAGTACATATGGAATAATGCTTTATCGTGGATAAGTAGATATTTCACTTTGAACTTTCCCTAGTTAAAACTTATCGGATCTACTTGGCTAATCGGTGAATTATTTCATCTTGAACCGTCGGCCTTTATTGTATATCCAAACAATAAGCTTTACGAAGCATTGATTCCCTTCTCATCCAATCTCTTGGTTTTGTTCATTTTGGTCCTGAACATATTTTGGTTCTGCGAGTGTTATAGAGAATTTAAGCCTTTAATATTCTCATAGAGCCGACCCAGCTCACACTAACATAGGTGATCGCAACCATTAAGAGTATCCTACATATACCCCACTTGTTATTTTCAAGATATGGTCATCATTAAAAAACATAGTTTTAACCTTTAACTACTTCTGTAGGTATGCATTATATTTTGCACCATAGGAATGGAGTAGGACCAAGTCTAGACAAATGCATTACTTCTTGAGTTACTCATAATTGGTTTGCCTATTGATCCTAGTCCGTGGGATCTCCAGTCGCTAGGAGAGGTTTCCGTATAAGGTAACTCTTGTTGGTTTAGGCTTTTTTAAACCCATTCCCCTCGATGCGCAGTCAATTTTCTCTCTTGATAAACCTTTAGTAAATGGATCCGCTAGGTTATCATTTGTTCTCACATAATCTATGGAAATAGTTCCATTTGAGAGTAACTGCCTAACTGTATTATGGCGTCGACGAATATGTCGTGACTTTCCATTATACACAAAGTTTTGCGCTCTGCTTAGCGCTGCTTGGTTATCACAGTGTATGCATATGGCCGGTACAGGTTTAGGCCAAAACGGAATATCTTCTAAAAAGTGACGAAGCCATTCCGCTTCTTCGCCTGCTTTATCTAATGCAATGAACTCTGATTCCATAGTGGATCGAGCTATGCATGTTTGTTTAGTAGATTTCCATGACACCGCTGCCCCTGCTAGGGTAAAGACATAACCACTCGTTGATTTTGATTCCTCTGAATCTGCAATCCAGTTTGCATCACTATATCCTTCTAAGACGACAGGATATTTTCCATAATGTAAGGAATAGTTAGTGGTATTTTTTAAATATCCAAGCACTCTCATTAGTGCTTTCCAGTGCCTTCCCTGGATTGCTTGTATACCTGCTCAATCGACTTACTGCATAAGCTATATCTGGTCTGGTGCAATTCATCAGATACATTAAGCATCCTATTACACGAGAGTATTCCAGTTGCATTACACTCTCATCAGTGTTTTTATGCAGTACTTCCGATGGATTAAAGGGTGTATTTACTCCTTTAATTCCAAAGTTTTGAAATCTTTCAATTACTTTTTCTACATAATGTGATTGAGATAACTCAATTCCATTCGATGTTCTTATTATTTTTATTCCCAAAATAATATCTGCAACACCCAAGTCTTTCATGTCGAAATTGTTGATCAACATTTTCTTTATGGTCTCAATTACCTGAGTATTTGGACCGAATATTAGCATATCGTCCACATATAGACAAATCATCACATATGATTGCCCAACCTGTTTGTAATAAACACATTTATCACATTCATTTATACGAAAACCATTTTTCATCATGACGCTATCAAATTTTGCGTGCCATTGCTTTGGAGCTTGTTTTAGTCCGTATAATGATTTGACTAATCTACAGACTTTGTTTTCATTTCCTTTGGAAATAAATCCCTCAGGTTGCTCCATGTAAATCTCCTCATCGAGATTTCCATTTAAGAATGCTGTTTTTACATCCATTTGATGAATCTCTAGATTATAAATGGATGCAATTGCTATTAACATTCTTATAGAGGTTATTCGTGTAACCGGTGAATAGGTATCAAAGAAGTCTACTCCTTCTTTTTGACGATATCCTTTGGCTACTAATCTGGCTTTATACTTGTCGATAGAGCCATCTGCTTTCATTTTCTTCTTGAAAATCCATTTGCAGCCCATTGGTTTTATTCCTGGTGGAATATCAACAATTTCCCAAGTTTTATTACTTAGAATTGAATCAATCTCACTTTGGATTGCTTCTTTCCAACATGAAGATTCAGAAGATGACATTGCTTCCTTGTACGTTTGAGGTTCGTGTTCTAACATATAAGTTAAAAAATCCGAACCAAATGTTTTGGAAGTTCTTGCCCTTACGCTTCTTCTTGGTTCAACCTTCTCGTTGTCCTGATGAGTTTCATCTTCACATGTCTCATCTCTGTTATCTCTTGTCCTTTTTGGGACAGGATTTCCATCGTTTCTTTTATGTGGAAACACATCTTCAAAGAACGAGGCATCTCTTGATTCCATGATTGTATTTACATGAATATCATTTATATCAGACTTGAATACCAAAAATCTATAGGCACTACTATTTTGGGCTGGCCCAAGATAATAACAGTCCACTGTTTTTGGTCCAAGTTTGACTCTCTTGGGAGGCGGAACTGGAACTTTTGCCAAGCACCCCCACACTTTGAGGTATTTAAAGCTTGGTTTGTGTCCTTTCCATATCTCATATGGAATTGTTCCCGTTTTATTGTGAGGAACTTTGTTTAATATGTGATTAGACATATTTAAGACTTCCCCCCACAAGTTCGTCGGCAGACCAGAAGTTAAAAGCATGGCAGTAATCATGTCTTTTAACGTTCTGTTCTTCCTCTCGGCTACACCATTTTGTTGTGGTGAATATGGAGCTGTTGTTTGATGAATTATACCATTTTCGGCACAGAACTGTTCAAATGGTGATTCATATTCTCCACCTCGATCAGATCTCAATATCTTGATCTTTTTATTTAACTGATTTTCTACCTCAGCCTTGTATTTTATAAACGCGGTTATTGCTTCATCCTTACTATTTAAAAGATATACATAACAATATCGCGTATAATCGTCAATAAAAGTAATAAAATACTTTTTCCCACCTCTTGTAGGTAGTGATTTAAAATCACATAAATCTGTATGTACCAAACCTAATGGTTCGGTGCTTCTGTCAGCAGATTTAAATGGTTGTTTGACCATTTTTGCTTCTACACATGTCTCACATTTGTAGTTCTTATCTACTTGGAAATTTGGAATCAATCCCAAGTTTGATAATTTCTTCATTTTTCGGAAGTTTATGTGTCCTAATCTATCGTGCCATAGTAAAATTTCGTGCTCAAGCAAGTAAGAGACTTCAATTTTATTATTAGCACAATCAGAATACATAGATTTATTGCCCGTAACGGCTACATTTGCCTTAAATAGGCCATCACATAGATATCCCCTTCCGATATACATTCCAGCTTTGGACAGAACCATCTTGTCTGACTCAAACACCATCTTGAATCCCTTCTTTGATAGGACTGCACCAGAGATGAGATTCTTGCGTATGTCTGGAACGTGAAGCACGTCATTCAATTTGACAGTTTTTCCAGAAGTGAACTTGAGGATAACTGTTCCACTTCCTTCGATCATGGAAACTGCAGAATTACCCATGTAGAGTCTTTCTTTCTGATCGAATTTCTGGTATGTTGAAAACATGGATTTTTCAGAGCAAACATGACGAGTAGCTCCTGTGTCAACCCACCATTGGTTAGGGTTCTGAATCAAATTGCATTCAGAAATAACCGCTGAAAAGTTGGACTTATCCATTTTCATGTTGTCAACTGTTAACATCTCTGTTTTAGTGTAAAACAGTAAAATTCTTAAGATGTTATATGTCTAGTGTACTAAAACAGATAGCACGCTACAATAAACTCGTCGCACAAGTTTATTAATTAGAATTCCGCTACGCTGGAATTCTGTATTAGATAAATGTAACAATAAGTTACGTTGTAAATAAATTACAACAACAACGTTATACTATTGTAAGAAATAGTATAACTTATAAACGGGAAAGATTACCGTGAATCTAACCAGTATATAAAGGAAATTCCGTCTGAGGCTTGTCGTAACAATTTCCTTAAGAATTTTATTTCAAAACTCTCCCAAGATACAACAGACGTAATCTGCACGAGATTGTAATGAGTATGTCAACTCTGTGATATATATATGGAATATAGAGCAGTAGAGCAAAAAAGCAGAAGAAATTAGATTGGAATAGGATAAGAATGTGATCAGTATTCTCTCCTATTTATAATTTCGTCCGTATCCCTTCGAACAGTCGCGTCTGCTTGACGGGTCGCACCCGTTGTCTTTTGGTCGCTGCTGTTCGTTAACGGGTCGCACCCGCCCGTCCAACGGTACTGTTTCGTACCTGCTCGCACTGTTTCGCCCGCGCCTGTTCAGTCGCGTCGCACCCGCTTCAATCGGCTCGCTCGCACCTGTTTGCTTCCAACGGGTCGCACCCGTTTACTGTTCGCGTCCGTTCATGAACAGTCGCATCTGCTCAGGCAAAAAACCCTGCGTCTGTTCACCCGCCCGCTTCTCTTTAAATTCCAGGCCCAGCCCAGTTTCAGACTAAGCCCAAAACCGTTAAACAATGGCCTAGTAAAAAGAATGGTCATTTTAGACCCGTACCCGTACCCGTACCCGAGCCCGGTCGGCGGCGGCGGCGCGCGCGTGTGGTGGTGATTCATGATCTCCCTCCTCACAACGAAGCATACATTTGAGAGCCTCAGGCCCCCAACCTGCACTTGAGAAAACCATATATAAACCAATATAGCTCTCAAGAATTTGGCGATGTGGGACTTTGTATATTTCCATTCATTCTAGCTTTAGGAATTCCAACATTTAAGCCATCTGTTTTGGAGCTGCAACTTAAGTTTTATTTTCATCGTCTTTCCCTCAAAAAGCTTTGGCTGATTGAAACAATGATACATTGAAACCTTTGAAATATGTGAATTTTAGTAAAAACTAAGTTACAAGATTTTGGGCGATGACTTGATGATTGTGACCTATAATTTACATTTTAATGGATAGTCCGGGAATAAAACCTATTTTAACCAAGTTGTTAGTTTGTACTATGCTCAGATTGTTGTTTGCTTACGGTCATGTTGTATTGCAATGTTAACCAGCTCTTTGCGATAACAGATAACTTTACCTTAATTTGAAGTAGAAATGATTTTTGTTCTACTTTTCATTTATTTGTTAATTGTTTAAACAACTTCTATAATTGTTTAAACAACTTACTTCTATTAACTACTTGAAGTTTTGACTCATCGTCTCTTATCATTTGTGTGTTTTTTATTTTTAAATTACATCTAAGATGTAAAAAATATGTTTAATTTAACTTACCTCTTCATCATTGATATATTAACACAAGTAGAAACTTTTAACTCTAATACTCGATTTTAAGCTTTTAATGTTCTTTTCATAAATCCACCACAGTTTTGTTCACCATAGTTAAACAAATATTTTTACTGCATATCTTGATCATTTAAACTCAGTATAACAATGAGATAAATTTTAGAAACAAGGGGAACCTGCTTGTTCTTTACAATTCAATTAGTTCGGATAAGAAAACTGTATCAAGCATAATTGAACTGATAAAAGCTATCGTATATCGTATATAGCATTGATATGGTTAAATTTGTTGCCGATAAATTGGCATCATGAGTTGATTGTGGCCTTGCCATGTATTTCCATGGTTACCTTTATTCCTTTTTATCCATAACTTTCTTGCAATTTCTTCTGACAATATTATCACCGTTCTGTGTGTGTGTATTAATTTTAAGTTGAATTTGCTTTTACAGCACTGTCTTTCTTTCCTCTTTCCTGCTTCTTGAAACTTCCACAAATTTATTTGTTTCCAACGGCCGATGGTATAATTGACGGTCTTTCTCTGCTTCTCACGTTGATAACAGTACATGGTAAAAAGAGAAAAAGAAATTTTGATAGACACGAGTTTGGCCAACACAAATTTTCGTTTGTTATTTCTCCTTATAATTAGTTATCTCAGGTAAGTAATACAATATAGGACCATGCTCTTCCTTTGCAATCGTTTTCTTCACAATTTTACTCCTAGAATAACATAGTAGAGGATAGTTATTGGTATAGCTATTGTTGTTCCAAGAATAACACTGCAAAAGCAAGTATAAATCAAAAGTAAAACGATAACAATGTTGTTCAAGAATTGCAACAGAGTTGGACGTACGATGGGCAAATAATTCCTTCATGGCATTCATACTCTTTTGCAAATACAAATGGAACAATTCCTTGAGGAAGAGCAGCCTACAAATTTCCATATATTAGTATTTGTATTTAATTTGTAAACAGGGAAAAAAATCCTTTAAAAAAAATATTGCTACAAGGTAAGGATAAAGGAATTACAATCATATATTTACATAATGTAGAACATTATAGGTTTTTGATAATAATGCGGACTGTATGTTTATGGAAACTACATACATACCTGTACAATAGCGATACGAAAGAGGTTCCCTCTAAGACCTATGACATATGAAGTAACTGCAATTATGATAGGGCTCATCAAAAACCGAATTGTCATGGACATACATAGCTCTCTCTTTCGACATGTTAGTATTTTTGGTTGTGAAGCAATAAAAAGACCTGCTCGAATAATCATGTAGCAACATATCATAAGTTTAACAATCATTAGGTTTAAACTCTGTGAAAATATCATGATTGAAGAAAATGGTTAAACTTACCCAAGCTGAACATAGACATTCCTAATCCCGTCCTAGACAATATAGTTATGGAGTCATCTACTATCTTTGGTATTGGAACATTCCATCTGTAACGAAAGCATTGACTACTATTAATTAACATGATGTTCAAGAATGTAACAATACAAAATACATCACCTGAAAGAAACAAGTGACCATATAAGTCCAATTACACTTCCATATATGTTTGGATTACAAATAAGCTTTCTCCATGTCGTGGTGATTATAAGCTTGGCAACCACAGTTGCTGGAGGCATATCATGATCATCATTCATCTGCTCTTCTAATTTATTAATTTGCACACTACTATTATCTGTTGCATCAATATTTTCAATTTCATCTGTAACTGCATATATAGAATTTGATGATGAATTTATAGTTTCGTTCACAATGTCATCAGTCAAATTTATTGTTTCTTCACGTTTTGAATATATAAGGTACTCGTTATCTTTATGTATGTCTGAGCTCATTTTAGAAGGCATAGTGGAAGATATATCATCCTTTAAACTTTGCCATTTTGGAGTTTCCTCTACTCTTGAGAAAGATGGAGAATATATTTCCACATCTTCCATGTCAGTCTGTCTCAACTCATTTGAACTAGACGACATTGAAATATTCTTTAATCCTTTAATGTGCATGCTATGTTTACCTTCTCTACATGTTTCTTTATCAGCATGCAAATTTTCTTTAACATTGGTAGTTGCTCTGACTTCATCATGTGAAAACCTTTTAAAAATAAGCACTTTTACAGCTCGATACTCATACATGATTAGTAACAAAGAGGACCAGATCAGACCTTGTAGAACTATAATTTGAACCATAAGACTAGTAGAAAAATCACCATACATTGCCTTGAGTAGAGGAAGTCCTATCAAAAGAACATTTGGCAATGCAGAGATGGAATAAATTGTAATAGACCAGTCAAGATTACCGAACCTTGTGAAGTTGAATAAGAGAAGAACAGAAAGGATGATAGCTTTTTGAAGGGTATCTACGGCTAGAAAGCGTAGATTCATGTCATACACATTGTTTTTAGCTATGAAATGAAAACCAAGTAAAGGGACAGCAAATGTTGCAACAAATTTGTTGATTCCAGAGCATTGATCAGGAGTGAATATTTTCCACCATTTGACAGATGCATAGGCTAATATCATTGCCACATATAGCGGCACAACAGCAACAACCACTGCGTAAATGTCACGTCCGCTTATCATCGTCTTTGCACATAAAACGAAGGGTTCAATAATATGAATATGAAGAATTGGGGAAGATTTTGTTCCTGATATTGTAAGCTGTGAAAGAGTAGGCTTGTTAAAAGAATGCAGCACTATGTAATGCTAGATTGGATTATTAGTTGTTTAAATTCAAGTAGAAAGTGTTTTGTAAAAATCAAGATTTTGATAAAGTAGTTGACTTTGCATTGCTTTTTGCAAGGTATGATTGTATATCATATCATATGTTCATGCAAGGAAGACTGCTTGGATTGACTACTGCATTCTTTACAGTTTTGACAGCAGATTGATGGTGCGTTCCCTGAGGAAGTTCTGCCCGTGTAAACGCTCTTAGCTTTAGCTTTTGCTGGTCGTGACCCAGAAACTACATGTTTAGCTTAGTGGGCAAGGAATGTGTTCGCATCCGAACGGGCTATTCTAGACGTGGCACGAACAGAAAATGCTCTACGAAAGAAAATTGTGTTTTTATGCTGCGAACGGGACAACAAACAGAATTTTTTTGCTGTATGAATGTGAATATTTATTTATTTTTAATAGCTTTAAGGATTTTTGGCTAAATTTCAATAATGAGTATTAAATCACAAATTGCACATTAAAAAAAGAAATCCGTATACTATGGAAACAAATAACTTAACATTTGATTAAAAAAAGGTACATTTGAACTTTTGATGTTAACAAGACATCAATTTTTTTTCCCTTTAAGTTGGTGGACCATCCAGTTTGATATATTTATAAGTTTAATCTCATTGTCCAACATAGAACGAGCCAGCTTAAAGATTTGTACGCACGTGCGAAAAAATAAATGCAACCTCCCACCACTCATAACCGTCATAGACCGAATTCCGATACAATGTTCAATAGTTTATTTAAACGCGTCAGGATACAGTTTTCGTCTCTCAAAGTCGGGGATCTCACTTGCCTTGCATGAGACAATGAACTGGGAGAAGTAACGACTATGAGACTAGAAGGTCATTTAAAATCCCATTAAGAATAACAAAGTAAAGTCGGTGTCAAAGTGGACTTAAGGTGATGGAGGAATATTGTAAACGCGTCTACCTTTCTTTATTGTACCGACGTACATCTAGTCCAACTATCTAAATTTTGAGAGCATGGTCTTTAAAGTGACGAAATCATAAAGCGGTTGTCTGTCAGCATTCATCATCTCCTTGTGTGTAGTCTTGTTCAACCGACCAAACAACCTTTGGTGTTTGTAGTAGATCGTTCCACAGCAACCAAAACCGCTTCATGGTGTCTTATTTGTTCTTTATATGACTGTCGATGAAATTTGTGCATAACCAATAGTTGAACTCAAGCGCATCATTATTGTACCGGTTGCCAACAAGACCAGTTCGGATATCTATTAAAAATGAAAAGATATTTATGAAAATTAAAGTTCGCTTAGCATTCGAATCGACGATGTTTCTGACAGAAGATCTGGTGGAGGTGGTCGAAAATTTGAAATTCAAAAAAAAAATCATAAAGAATATATGTCATATAGAGATGTGAAATAAACATAGCTGTAAAAGAAATTATCTTGATTTGAAAAATAGCCGTTTAGAATTGAAAGTTATGAAATGGCGCACTTGGCATGTCGAACAGATCATGTCCTAATGGTTTAATATTTACTGCTTTAGCTGAATACGCTTTGAGTTTTAAATAATTTAACTATTTTTGTATCGACGGTTTTATAAGAAAACTTATAATAAATTCCAATCCATTTTATAATATTGTTTGGGCCAAAAACGACCCAATCAAATTATATATATGAAAACGAAGAGATTCAAAGAAATAAAGAACAGACAATTTTTATAATGGTTCGACAAATTCTCCGACTTACGCCCACTTAATCTTTTTTATTGATTATATTGTGCTCCTATAAAATAGTTTTTACAACTCGGTCTCTTACCACTCAGGTAAGAATTATATAGAGCTTAGTTGAGGATTAAATAGCTCAACTAGTATTGACTCAGTGTAGCCAAAAGAAGATACCCTTTCCAGTGCATCTCCTCATCTATTTATAAACAAATGACATCACCAAAATCATCTGAAAACGCTTACCACGTTCTCCATGTCGGTCCGAAGTTGTAGTGATATCATGGTTAAAACCACTAATCACCAAACCTTGGTACCGAGTTTTGCTTACAACTCGGTTTCCAAGTTGTAAGATTTATGTCCTTTTGTTCTTGTTTTCCTTTCTTTGTTTTCCATTCTTCCATTCTGCTTGCAGACTCATCATGTTTTACACTATAACTTGGCACCGGGTTGTGGGGCCGAGTTATAATATTTTTCCCCATTTTTTCTACTTCCTTTATAAAGCTCCATCTTTCCATTTTATAATGTTTTCTGATTTTCAAATCTGTTTCTTTATCATTCTTTAGTCCCGTTTATCCGCTTGAGTCTGTTCAGAGACTGTGGAAAATCTGCCAGTAACATTGGCCCCTTAAAGTAGGCCTTATGAATATAAAATGTGCTTTGATCTAGAACAAATATCGAAACTGGCATATTATCAGTAGCGACTGGACAATGGTAGCGAATAATCTGATTCCTTCAGATTCACCTGTAAATCAAAGGTCGTTCTGGACCTATCATAGCTATGAACGTAAATCTTTGCTTAAGCGTTATTCAGAAATCATAATCATCCCACGTTCCCTTAGAATTTAATATATCATATATCATAACTCAAGGTCACCCCGCGTTTGCTCGGGATTAAATAATTATATATTAGTATCAATATCATTTTGTTTTCTCTTAGGATTTAACTATCTGAGTAACTCGTATATCATGCAATCAGACATTGTTAATCATAGCTGTGCATTGCCATCGATTGAAACGTTACATATTAATCGACTAGTATCGCCCAACATCCCATCACAAGTACAACCGAATCGAGGCAATGACATAATCCGGTAATCATTATCAAACCTTTTCGAAATCAAGAGGCATTTAAACCCTAATGTTTAGTATCTGAACTCTCCAACTCACATAAACACATATCTAGATTCAGCCTAATCTGCTCTCTCTCGGATGAGGGAACTCAATTCCAAGCGCATCCATCCGCTCACTCTCCGGTGAAAGGACTTATTATCCGGTACAAGTCCATCCATTCGCTCTCCAACAATGGAACCTACATTTCACGATTTATCACCCATCTCTCTGGTTAAGGGAAACATATCCTAGTAATTTACATATCAGTTTAAGAATAACCAAATTCCACTATATCCCACAATAATATCAATATCAGTTATCATGTTCGAATGATTTTCAATTTTAAATATCCGTCACTTGATCATAGAGTTCAAATCAGATGAATTAAGCAAAAATCAAAAGGACTAATCTAATCAAGGACTACTTTCGGGCCTTAACTCCAAGCATGCCTATGGAACCATTCGGGATCCTATGCATGAGTAAGTGGTTCGGTAGTAATCCTTAGTATCTTATTCAAAGAAATTAAAGTGTAAAAATTAAACATAACTTTATTCCATCATGATCATGGGATAATCATTCTCTATCCATAACCACAACCGTATCACGATACATCTACTACAAATGATTGTCGCTTCTGCGGCACCACTACAGTTTTTGCTATAGTAATCTAATTTTTTATATATTATTGTAACCGGTTATTTCGAACCTATTCTTTGATTAAATATCATAGATGCCTTCATTCATTCGTTTCATGCCCATCCGGTTCATGGAATAGGCAAAACTTTCTGAACCTCTTGTAATGACCCACTATTCTTTTTTTACATCTAAAATCAATAATAAATGACGTCAAAATACACTTATTACTAATTTCAGATATTATAAATAGTGAACCATTGGTAGATTAAAATTAAATAAATTCTAAAACAATAAATAAAAGGGAAACCTCACATCGAAATGTAGACATCATTGTATACACTTATATACATACTAGCTTCGTAATCAAATATCACTCGAATAAAATATATGAAACGATCCGCCTTATTCTCCACAATAAGATGCATCATTTTGAAGAAAGAAATGGATAGAAAAGAGAAAGATAGAGAAGAAAGAAGAAATAACATCAGAATATCAACAACGGAACGAATAAATTATATTAATCACATAATATATTGCATAGTATCATATACATCAGAGTTACACAGTTCATACAACGCATACTAGACAATTATAAACACCTGTCTAGTTATACAACTCAATATACAATATAGACAAATGACTCAGAGAACACACAGCGGAATACTATATTTCTACACGTTGAAGCCTCCTGCTCCATTGCTTCTCCAGAATTCGTCAAAGCTAACCTGAATCCCTTGGCTACTCGTTAAAATTTGAGTACCCAAGAGTTTAAGAAAAACAGAACAAACTCTAGGTCAGACATGGGTCCGGTGTGAGTAAACGGTTAAAGTTGCTTAACTTTGAAAAACCTTTTGAAAATAAAAGGTATCACGTAAGACTCCCCACACATAAACATGGGTAAGTTTTTACCTTACGCAAACCAAAACATTTGATAGAAAATCCAGTGATATTATAATAGGGTCTAGGGTTTTCAAATAAATAAGAAATAGCCGAAATTGTTACATTTATTAAATTCCAGCTACATAGGTATACAATTAAATCCGTGGGTACTTATTGGAGTTTGGGTTTCCATATAATGGCAGGGGTACTGGGGTACCGTCCGTCACAGTACGTGGCCTAGATCACCATATCGAGGATCCACCCTAAATCCCCTGCAACACAAGGCCGGAACCATCCCTTACTGGACAGTCCCGAACAAGACAACCCCGACGGTTGTAGCTATTCAACCACCCACACAGCCGAAATAAAAAGGATTCTAGACAGGGGTTCATCTCATCCTTCTTGGGCGTGACCCACTTAGCCTCGCTGCACCTCCCATGTTTTAGCCATTCCCCGTTGATGAGGCTTGAGGCTACGATTACCTTTAGAGAACACATCTCTTAGAATGCTCATCGTTCACCTGACGATGTTCTAAAAGCATTCAATCCATACAAGTTCGTTCCTGGTTCGAACGAAACCGAAGGCATTATCTTGTTACACTCATTTTGGAATCACCCTCAAAGTTAACGACAATAGCCCTTGCACTCTGAATCTTCATCTTCACTTGAGATTCACAACCTATCGTTAATTTGGATTGATGTGGTTTTCGGATATCCAAATCTGAAAACCGATCTCGGTCTCATCGAAATCCAAAACGTATCTTTTAAGGCCAAGTTGTTTTAAACTTAAAACAATTCAATTCAAATCATTATCTATATTCACACAGATAGATAATTCACATATATACAGATAATTCATATCATCATCATTCAACCAAATCATCTCATATCACATATCACACATATCTCATCAGAGATATCAAAAATCAAGGTATTCAATATCAATCAGCCATCCATAAGAAATGATCTATTAATCACACATCTATAATTAATTTAAATTGAATTAAATTAATTACTTCATCTCTAATTAATTTAAAATAAATTGAATTAATTACTTTCATCACATAAATCTTGCTTACTTAATCATTAATTAAACCAATTAATTAATCATCATCTTAATTAATCACCATTGATTAATTATTTTTAATTACATTAAGTAATTAACCATTAATTAATTACACAAATTAATTATCTACAAACCACTATAGTGATTAACCTTAATTACTTCATTAACTAAATTAATTACATTAATCCTTAATCAATTACAATAAATTAATCACCTTATGATCACTTATTATTGATTAATTAATCTTATTTAATCAATCCTAAATTACTCTCATTAATCACATTAATTAATGATCTTTAATTAATTACTTCCATTAATTAACTTTAATTAATTAAAAACAGTAATTACCATCTTGTAATTACTTACCTTAATTATTTAACTTCTTATTTAATTATACTAATCCTTTGATTAATTACACCAAGTAATTAACCCTTAATTACTTCTACGAAGTAATTCTCCTTTAATTACTTTCCATTAAGTAATTCCCTTTAATTAATTACATTCCAGTAATTATACATTAATTACTTCACTACGTAATTACACTATTTAATCTCATTAAGTATTCATACTTAATCAATCACCAAATTATAATCTTTAATTAATTAACCTATTTGATTAACTCAAATTAATCACACTTATTTGATTAATTACAATTGGGTAATTCATCCCTTAATTACCCCCTTTTAAATAAATAAATTAATCTTTAATTATAGATTAATTAATCCTTAATTATTAATTAACAAACCTTAATTATTAATTAATAAAACTTAATAACAAATTAATTAATCCTTAATTAATTAATCCTTAATTAATTAATCAGTCCTTAATTACAATTAATTAACCCTAATAACATTAATTAATTTTTTAATTACAGATTAATTGTCTCTTAATTATTAATTAATAAAACCTAATTATTAATTAATAAAACTTAATTACAAATTAAGTACTTTTTAATTACCAGTTAATTAACCTTAATTACTTAATTAATTAATATTTAATCATTAATTAATAATCTCTAATTATCTAATTAATAATTCTTAATTATAAATTAATTAACCTCTAATTAATTAAGTTATAATCCTTAATTATTAATTTTAAATAAATTAATTAAATCAATTAATTACTCTTAATTAATTCTTTAATTAATTCTTAATCATTATTAATTAACTTTAATTAATTAAACTTAGTTTTCCTTAATTAACTTAATTAATTTCAAGATAATGAAACATTAATTATCTTAAGATAAAACATTATCTTGTAAATACCTTAATTACCATTGAAACATTTTAAACCATTTTATCTTAATAATTAATTTTACTTAATTAAATCAAAAATTAAGTTTTAAAACAAATAATCATTTTAACTTGATAAATTAAAGTTATCAAAATATAAATTAAAAATACTTAAAACATTTATCAAAAGATGGTTTAAACTAAATTTAATTTAAATTTTAAAACTTGTCTTTAAAATTCCATTTTTACTTAAGTTTAAAAATAACTTAACTTTATTTAACAAATTTTAAATTAAATAAATTTCAAACTTCTTGATAAAATGTTAAAGAAAAACATGTATATTTAGAAAGAATAGAATTCAAAAAACAAGATTCATTCCAAAAGTTAAAACTTTCTTTATTCAAATTTGAAATTTGTTTTATAAAAACTTTTAAAAAACTTTCAAGAATTTCCTTCAAATCATCTGCTTCAGATTGAACCTGAGAAACACTCAAACCATTTCAAGTTTCAATTCTTTCTTAAATTTTAAAGGTTTAGTTTAGATTTTAAATTTTAAAACCTGGAAACAACCAACTGTTTCAGGTTAAAACCACACAGGCAACTCGAGTTTCAACTCGAGCCACAAACTCAAAAGCACGAGCATCTCTTCGAATCACAACCTAACCCAACCACCATAATCCTACTGACACCAAAACACCCTCGTGCACATGCACCAGCACCGGAATCACCTTCCACCTCCGATGAACTCTCCAGCATAACGAACAACATCACTGCAACCTCCTTCGATCATCAAAACACACTCACCTTCCTCGCATCAAATTCGAGTTACCCAGTTAAAAACTGGAACCAACTACCATGGCCAAAATCCACCTCGAAGTCGCTCCTCTGACCATCAGGCAACGAGCATCTCCGGCCACTTCATCTCCGTTCATCCACGAACCTACCCCAGAGTTACATCAAACTCGATGCATCAGAGAAGTAGCAGTACTTCACCTTCCAAGCTATACCAAAACTAGGTTTACAACCTAGATCACCTTACCGCCGATGTCACGGCCATCAGAAACCCCTCCTGCCATTTTTGCCCAATAACCCGATCACTTAACTAGCTCCAACAGGAACCCGACCTCTCCAGTCACCAAGATCATCAGAATTCGACCAGAAATCAAATTCCAGACAACCCAAAATTCACATTCAATACTTCACTCAAAATTATGATTTTGATTTTAAAAATCATATCTTCCCAAGCCAATTCAAGTTATGTATTTGAATCAGAGAATTGTATCAATTGATTTTAACATATTTATAAGTTTTTACTGTAAATCATGATTTCCAATTACTATATATATATATATATAAACATGATTAAACTATTTTTAGATCCAAGTTTAAGTTTAAACAAAGTAAATTTGTTTTAAAACTACGGCCTAAAGAGAGAATCAGAGAAGAGAAAAGTGGAATTTGAACTAAAGTTAACTCTGTAATATGAAACAGAGAGGAACATGGATTTAAATCAAACATGCACACATGAATACAATTAATCTATATACAGAGGCACTACTTATATAAACATATACATGTAGAGCATCATCACAGCAATTTGTCAAGCAACATATAATTAGCAACTTAAGTTTTTTAGTTTAAAATGTTTACTCACCTTTTTGTAGAAAGAAGAGAGTTTTTGAAACTAGATTTGAAAATTTGCATGCTTTGTTGATTTGATTCCAGAAAACTGAATTTCTTTGATTTGCTTTAAACTGAAATGCTTGATACTTTAGAAACTGGAAAGCTTTAAAACTTGAAAGTTTGCACAGGAAATAACTTTGAAGCCAATTATTGGGAAGATTTCTTGATTTCCAGGTTGAAAATGAAACATTACAGGCTCTGAAAAAATTCTGGTTACAGGCTTTTTTTTAAAAAATGCTTTAATAGTCTCAGATGTGATTTTGTTTTTGAGGAAATTAAAGATCTGAAAGTTTTTTCAGAGGAGATGAGTTTTAGTTTAGTTTGCATTTGTTGTTGAGGATTTCTGGTTTGCATTTGAACTTGAGGAAATTTACAGGATATTGATTTTAAACTGAGAAATGAATTCAGGTTTGATGATTCTTGCATTTCTGATTTTAAAGAATGAAGATTGCATGGAAATTCTGGTTTTTAGAAATGAACTCAGATTTGAAAAAAAGAAAATGAAGAGGAGATAGGGGTTTACATAAGTTAATTTCAGCTTTTATTAAAATTAAAAGAAAATTAAATAAAGGTGACACTTGTCTCTTGCCTTAATTAATTGCTTAACACATGTTATTTATATCTTTATTTAATTACACTTGTCATAATTATATTTATATTATTTTTAAATGATTTTTAAAGCTTTTCTTATTAACTTCCTAATAAACAAATACATTTATAAAACAAGAAATGCTTTTCTAATTTTAAATAAATAAAACTTTTAAAAGAAAATAAAATAAACCCAATTATCTTTTAAATAAAATCATATATAATATTGTAAACTCATTTTTAAATGCTAATTCAAAAAGCTTTTGTATTTATTCCTATTAAATAAATAATTTTCCAAATTATATATATAATTTTTTTTAAAGAAAATAATATAAACTACCTTAATTTAGATAAAAACTTAATCCATATTTTATATCCAAACCATATTATTATTTCTATTTTAAAGATATATATATTCCTTTAAATTCAATTTTTAAATCCAAATTCAAAGTCAATTTAAAATCCAAATTTAGAATCAATTCAAATAAATATAGACATCAATTTTAAACAAATACATTATTAGATTTTGAAAATAATAAGCCTATTTAAAATTTTAGATTTATAAAATAACACAAATTAGATTTGTAACTAATTGTTCCGTTTAAAAATCTATTTATAACTATACTTAAAAACAAATCATTATTAAATTGTTTGAAAATATCAAATTTTACCAATTTTAATTAATTAGTTAAGGAGATTATCATATTTTAAATTCCTTGAAATTCCGGGATGTCACATTCCTCCTTCCTTATAAGAATTTCGTCCTCGAAATTTAAAACAAAAGATAATCCAAAGATTTTATTTTATTTAAACTAATTCAGGCATACATATCAGCCATATGCAACCAAACAAACAATTTCATCCAAACAACCAATTCAATCAAACAAACAACATTAGCTATCCGGACACAGATCCGGATAAGCTTCCTAAAATTATTCCAAGTTTCCTAGGCACAGACACCGGAATACTCCCTCTACTGAATCCAAACTAGCTATACTATTAAGCTATTGAGCTCCTACTCATCAAGATCTATAATCTGCACAAGATATCTGACCACAAACAAACTCAACTCAACTACCAAATCTTTCTGAACAGCTGGTTCCACAACCAGAGATAGATCTTACATGTATTCCCTCAGATATACGTGAAATATCTTGAATCCCAGTCTTCCAAACTGGCAATTCAACTTTGCAGACCAAAGCACTTATCCTTATAAAAACTCAGAAGAATCCAATATACTACAGAGCTAACCTCACAATCTTACCCAATCTTATTGCTCCCTTCGACCGAAGAAATAACAAGCAAGTCTCCAACTTCGAATTCCAAATTCTTCCATTTCTTATCCACAAAACTCCTCTGACGATCTCGGCTGCACACATCCTTCCTTGATCAGCTCAACCTTCGCTGATGCCTTTAGAAACAAACTGGATCAAAAATATCTCAACAAACTGATCCTCTCAAGATCAACGCAAAATCAAGAACACAAACTCTACTCCACAAACATCAGTAGACATCACACTTACTTCTCCTATCCAGAAAAGAAAAAACAGGTACACTCACAATCCTATAGAATCTCTCTAATCCAAACACTGCAACTTCCGGTTGCTTCCATTCTAGAATAGCTGTCACCTTGCTTCCACTGCGCAACTCTGATCTGGAGCAGATGAGAATGCCGTCCAATGAACATGAGCATAGACTAGACAGCACATCCCCGAAATATGGTTCAACAGATCCATAAAGAGAAAACTCAGAAGTTCCATGAAATACTGAGCCGCTTCACCAATACTCATCCTAGGAGACATCCTTCTACCTAGCTGAATCACCGGTATCACTCTTGAAATCAAGTCGATATGGAACTCAATCTCCAATGCGGACAAACTTATAACTTCCCTGAAGACATCCGAAAAAATCTCTGACAACTTCTATAACTCAAGAGAACACTCAAACTATAGCAAGTCACTTTTGCGATCCTATCCAATCCAATATCCAAAGATAATGTTCTCTCTTTACCAATAAGAATAGCTTATCCCCGACCAATCCATCGAAGAAAAGGGTCCACTCTACTGCTTCTTAACTCCTCTTCTAGGAAACTGCTAAGCCAAAAGATCTTCCTACTGGCACACAAAACACTCCGAGCTGCATTGTTGACACAGATGCCAAAGACTTCCTAATCCAAGCTCCTTGATCCTTCAACCAATCCCATACAAGACCTTGAGATGTGCAGACATCTCCTCAAGAAACTCGGGCCCCAAACCATAAACATCCAGCTAAAACTTGGCCAACTCACCGAAGCAGACACACTTCCTTAAACTTGCTCCAAATAAAACATCTTCGGAGAATCCATAGTCACCGCGTCTCATCACGTAGCTACTACTTCCTGAGGTTGCCAAGATACCACACTTGCTTCTGCCTAACCGACTGATCCAAATTCTACTCAACCAACTTCAAAGTTGAACTCCGAACCATTAAAAAGTTTCCTCCAGAGATAAATGAAATCCTTACACCAAATTGCAAAGCTTACTCGAGACGATATTAGGTCTACCGTCTCGACAAATACACTTCCAACCTCAATACTCCAACTCTAACCATTGGTAGTCGTGTTACACACACCACTACCTTATCTACCTTTATAACTTATGTTGGAAAACCCGAATAGGTAACCCAACAAATAGGTAGAAACATATATATATATATATATATATATATATATATATATATATATATATATATATATATATATATAAATTACAAGTACGCTCTCTCAAGGAAGACATCACTCCAGAGCCTAGGTATTCGCACAACCTATGCTCTGATTCCAAATGAAACGACCCGCTTTATTCTCCACAATAAGACGCATCATTTTGAAGAAAGAAAGGGATAGAAAAGAGAAAGATAGAGAAGAAAGAAGAAACAACATCAGAATCTCAACAGTGGAATGAATAAATTATATTAATCACATAATATATTACATAGTATCATATACATCGGAGTTACACAGCTTATACAACACATACTAGACAGTTATAAACACCTGTCTAGTTATACAACTCAATGTACAATACAGACAAACGACTCGGAGAACACACAGCGGAATACTATATTTCTACACGCTGAAGCCTCCTCCATTGCTTCTCCAGGATTTGTCAAAGCTAACCTGAATCCCTTGGCTACTCATAAAAATTTGAGTACCCAAGAGTTTAAGAAAAACAGAATAAACTCCGGGTCAGACATGGGTCTGGTGTGAGTAAACGCTTAAAGTTGCTTAACTTTGAAAAACCTTTTGAAAACAAAAGGTATCACGTAAGACTCTCCACACATAAACATGGGTAAGTTTTAACCTTACGATAATCAAAAAAATTGATAGGAAATCCAACGATATTATAATAGGGTCTAGGGTTTTCAAATAAATAAGAACTAGCCGAAATTGTTACATTTATTAAATTCCAACTACATAGGTATGCAAACAAATCCGTGGGTACTTATTGGAGTTTGGGTTTCCATACAATGGCAGGTGGGTACCGCCCGTCATAATACGTGGCCTAGATCACCGTACCGAGAATCCACCCTAAATCCCCTGCGACACAAGGGGGGAACCATACCTTACAAGACAGTCCTGAACAAGACAATCCCGACGATTGTAGCTATTCACCTGCCCACACAGCCGAAATAAAAGGGACTCTAGACAGGGGTTCATCTCATCCTACTTGGGCATGACCCACTTAGCCTTGCTGCACCTCCCCTGTTTTAGCCATTCTCGGTTGATGAGGCTTGAGGCTATGATTACCTTTAGAGAACACATTTCTCAGAATGCTCATCGTCCACCTGACAATGTTCTGAAAGCATTCAATCCGGGTTCGAACGAAACTGAAGACATTATCTCGCTACACTCATTTTGGAATCACCCTCAGAGTTAAACGACAATAACCCTTGCACTCTGAATCTTCATCTTCACTTGACATTCACGACCTATCGTTAATTTGGATCGATGTGGTTTTTTGATATCCAAATTTGAAAACCCGATCCCGGTCTCATCGAAATACAAAACGTATCTTTTAAGGCCAAGTTGTTTTAAAGTTAAATCAATTCAATTCAAATCATTATCTATATTCATACACATAGATAATTCATATATATACAGATAGATAATTCATATCATCATCATTCAACCAAATCATCTGATATCACATATCACACATATCTCATCAGAGATATCAAAAATCAAGGCATTCAATATCAATCAACCATCCATAAGCAATGATCTATTAATCACACATCTATAATTAATTTAATTTAAATTAAATTAATTACTTCATATCTAATTAATTTAAAATAAATTAAATTAATTACTTTCATCACATGAATCTTGCTTACTTAATCATTAATTAAACTAATTAATTAATCATCATCTTAATTAATCACCCTTGATTAATTATTTTTAATTACATTAAGTAATTAACCCTTAATTAATGACACAAACTAATTATCTACAAACCATTAAAGTAATTAACCTTAATTACTTCATTAACTAAATGATTACATTAATCCTAAATTAATTACAATAAATTAATCACCTTATGATCACTTATTATTGATTAATTAATCTTAATTAATCAATCCTTAATTACTCTCATTAATCACATTAATTAATGATCTTTAATTAATTACTTCCATTAATTAACTTTAATTAATTATAAACAGTAATTATCATCCTGTAATTACTTTCCTTAATTAGTTAACTTCTTAATTAATTATATTAATCCTTTGATTAATTACACCAAGTAATTAACCCTTAATTACTTCTACTAAGTAGTTATCCTTTAAATACTTTCCATTAAGTAATTCCCTTTAATTAATTACATCCCTGTAATTATACATCAATTACTTCACTAAGTAATTACAGTATTTAATCTCATTAAGTATTCATACTTATTCAATCATCAAATGTTTATCTTTAATTAATCAACCCATTTGATTAACTCAGATTAATCACATTTATTTGATTAATAACAATTGGGTAATTCATCCCTTAATTACCCCCTTTTAAATAAATAAATAAATATTAAATTATAGATTAATTAATCCTTAATTATTAATTAATAAACCTTAATTATCAATTAATAAAACTTAATAACAAATTAGTTAATCCTTAATTAATTAATCCTTTATTAATTAATCAATCCTTAATTACAATTAATTAACCCTATTAATAGTTAATTAATTCTTAATTAATTTTTTAATTATAGATTAATTGTCTCTTAATTATTAATTAATAAAACCTAATTATTAATTAATAAAACTTAATTACAAATTAAGTACTTTTTAATTACCAGTTAATTAACCTTAATTACTTAATTAATTAATAATCTCTAATTATCTACTTAATAATTCTTAAATATAAATTAATTAACATCTAATTAATTAAGTTATAACCCTTAATTATTAATTTTAAATAAATTAATTAAATTAATTAATTACTCTTAATTAATTCTTTAATTAATTCTTAATTATTATTAATTAAATTTAATTAATTAAACTTAATTTTCTTTAATCAACTTAATTAATTTCAAGATAATAAAACATTAATTATCTTAAGATAAAACATTATCTTATAAATACCTTAATTACCATTGAAACAATTTAAACCATTTTATCTTAATAATTAATTTTACTTAATTAAATCAAAAAATAAGTTATCATTTTAACATAATAAATTAAAGTTATATTTTAATAACTTAAAAATACTTAAAACATTTATCAAAAGATGGTTTAAACTAAATTTAATTTAAATTTTAAAACTTGTCTTTAAAATTCCATTTTTACTTAAGTTTAAAAATAACTTAACTTTATTTGAAAAAATTTAAATTAAACAAATTTCAAACTTCTTGATTAAACGTTAAAGAAAAACATTTATATTTAGAAAGAATAGAATTCAAAAAACAAGAGTCGTTTCAAAAGCTAAAACTTTCTTTATTTAAATTTGAAATTTGTTTTATAAAGACTTTCAAAAATTTCCTTCAAATCATCTGCTTCAGATTGAACCTGAGAAACACTCAAACCATTTCAAGTTTCAATTCTTTCTTAGATTTTAAAGGTTTAGTTTAGATTTTAAATTTTAAAACCTAGAAACAACCAACTATTTCAGGTTAAAACCATACAGGCAACTCGAGTTTCAACTTGAGCCACAAACTTAAAAGCACGAGCATCTCTTTGATTCACAACCTAACCCAACCACCATAATCCTATTGACACCAAAACACCCTCGTGCGCATGAACCAGCGCCAGAATCACCTTCCACCTCCAATGAACTCTCCAGCATAACGAACAACATCACTGCAACCTCCTCCGATCATCAAACCACACTCGCCTACCTCGCATCAAATTCGAGCTACCCAGTTAAAAACTAGAACCAACTTCCATGACCAAAATCCACCTCGAAGTCGCTCCTCTGACCATCAGGCGACGAGCATCTCCGGTGTAACGACCCAGAATTTCTATCAATTGAAATTCATATATCTAATTAATTTTAAATATTCACGAATGAAATTTGTAAGCTAAGTGAATTAAATTTCGAATATCTACATTTAATTGAATAATTAAATCGATAATTTAATATTTGAAATTATAGAAATAATTCGAAATTGGATTTAATGTGATTAAAATCGATTTATAAAGTTTTATTAAATCATATTGGAGTTAGAATGATGTTATAGAACTTTTAAAATTGAATTAAAAGTTAATTTGTGAAAATTGAATATTGTAATATTTAATCAACGAGTAAAAATAGCCATTTTTCAAACAGTCTCGGATTTCGACGAAACCAGTTTCATCGAATATGTAATGTTATATTATTGTATGGTTTAAAATTTCGTGTCAATCGGACTTACGGTTAGTCCGAGGCAAGCTAAAACGCGTAGAAATCATTTCGAGTGAATTTTGAATTTAAATAGTCGATTCAAAAACTTATCTTCCAAATTTGATCGAATTGGCTTCTGATGTATGTTCCATTGCATTTGGAATGAGGGTAAAACATTATAGATGCCAGGCGGCACGCTTCGATTGGAGTTCGGAAAAATCTCGGGTGAATAGTGTCGCGTAATTTTCTATTTAAGGACCTCAACTTTCATTTTTTTTACACTAAACCCTACTCAGAAACCCTAGCCGCAATCAACAGTATTAATGGCCGAAAACCTCTTTCAATCTTCCTCCATTCTCTCTCGATCCGTTAATCTATTCAAAAAGGTTCCAACTACAAAATTGTAGATCACATCCTCCTCTACAAATCCAACGGTGATGATCAGAATCAATGCAACGGATTGATAGAAATTTGCATTCGAACGAGGGGCGTTTGGGCTCAAATTCCAAAGCAAAGACAGGGCCGAGCTTTAAGGTATTGCAGCCAAAGGTGCATCTCGTGGAGGGCTACGATATGGTGGTCGTTGGTCGTTGCAAAGGTGATCCTAGGTGGCGCGTCATCTACGGTTTATTGGCGGCACAAATGGGTTCTTCGCGTTCGTATGTTACTGGAAAGGAAGAAACGCAGGCAACGGCCATGATCTCATTAACAGGAACGTACGGCCACGATTGATTAAGGTTAAAAATAATAAAAGAAAATTTGTAAATTTATATATATATTATAATTCGTTAAATTTTGAAATAACATAACTCTTTCATACGAGGTCCGTTTTGGACGAAACGAATTGCATTGGGTTCGTATTGACGAATACTACGCTATGGAGCTGGATTGGGATTGATTGGAGCAAGTGTGAATTTTGGGTAAAATTAAACGCGCGTTTAATTTTATTCGAAATAAAACACTACAACTGTATTGAAACCAATGTGAGAACTTCTCACTCAATCGAAATTGTTTCGATTTAAATTTTAAATAGTTAGATTTAAAGTTGCTTGTTTGTGCTGATTTGTATGCTTGGATGATAAATTATTATCTATTGTATTGAAATAGACCCTATACGTCGTATATTAAGCGGATGTTATTTATTAAACACATATATCGCGATAATTTCACCTTGATGTGGAATTGGTATTATATATGTACTTGGAGTTGATTTTCCCGCATTATATAGCGGATGAGACCCTATTGCGCCGCATAATAGCGGATAATATTTTATAAATCCTATATACTGCGATATTCCGTATTGGAACGGAATTGGTATTGTGCTAACATCTGTGGATGCAGGGAAACAGGTTGGAGGGATCCAACTGGATTCCTCACCCGTATTGATTTATTTACAGATATTGTGATATATTCTGTTATTATATGATATATGATGTTGTGGATGTCATGATTGTTATATTTAGTGCTGTTGCAGCATTGGGCCTATTTTGGAAAAATTAGAAGTATTAAAGTGATGATTTTCAAATTTAAAAGGGTTTTAAAGTGATTTTTGAAAGTATACATTTTATTAAATTTTGGAATTGATTCGTTTTAATTAAATAAACGTTATAATTTTAATGTTATAAAATTTGTGATTTTTGAAATATGGAGTAATGAATTTTATAAAATAGTTTAAATTCGGATTTTTGAATTATTATAAACGTTTATATAAAAGATTTATAAAATTGATATTTATAAATTAAAATATTGGAATTATAAAATGAGTTTTTTTAGTGTTAAAATGAAGTATAAATGGATTTCATAAGTGAATGAGATTTATAGATTTATAAATCGTGAAGTTATAAAATGAATAGATTTTGTAAAATAAAAGAATTATAAGTAATTAAACTTATAAATTGGATTTTGGCATTTAAAAGAGATATAGATAGAATTTGTTAATAAAGTGATTTTATAAGTTCAAGTAGTTATAAAATACAAATGGAAATTATAAACCTTATTTTATAAATTCGAAATCGACTTATTTTGATAAGTTAGTTATTAAAGCTTATTAAAGGAGTTATATTCACGATTTTAGGACGGTGAATAATATACTGAAGAAATGTTTTGGGAAAGTGATATTTAAATAGAATTTAAAACGATTTGAAGTGTTTTAAAATGTATAAGCGTCGAAACCATAGATTTCAACATTCATTGTTGAAATAAACGTTTTCAAGGAATAAAAGGAAACAGTGGACCATAACAGTGTTGTTATAGTAAATGATTTTTGAAAGGAAATGTTTTATATTGTATTGGGATTTATATATCTATCTTAATTTCGAATCCCTATACTAGTGATTTTGGGTTGTCGTAACGATGTTTTACGCAACATTCGTTTTGACTCAAATAAATGTGTTTAAGAGAATGTTTTCCTTAAAAGAATAAAATATATACTTAATCGTGTTTTAAGTATATCGAATATTTTCTAAGTATTGAAAGTAAATGGATTTGTGAATTTCTTATTGTTAAATAAGTATTTGGAAATGTTTTCCAATGTAGAAATTGAAAGGGTTTAGAGAATATATCTTTCCAAAGATAAATTGAAGTGAATATTTGGCAAGTTATTTAATTGATGGAAGATAAATAAAAGGGCCTAGTGATTGTTATGGTGCTGAATATTTGTTGGTTTGCTTTGATAATTAAATAACCGACTATCGATATTTACCTTTAAATGGGTATTTTTGGTCATTTGCTTGAATTTGAATGCTACACTTATTTTTAAAATAAGCGCTCGTTATTCGGTTTAGCCAGGAGAGGACCTTTATGTCATATAACCCATTCCAAATAGGGATACGACGAATATGGATAGCATTAAAGACCGGTGGTGAAGACCAGGTATTTTCGAGAACGAGAGGACAACTCGTTGATTATCTTTGCACTGAGTCATGCGGGTATAGAGATTCCCTAATGATGGGAAGTCCGATCGGGATTGTGAATACCCGGATTGCAAGGGCTTCTTTGGAAGTGCCTTCGGTTCTGTTCGAACCTAGAACAGACTTGTATGGATTGTATGTCCGACATTATAAATTGAGATATAAAGCAAATTTATTTCAAATACATTTTTGTTGGTGGCGGAGAATTTATTCTCTTAGCTTAACACCCTTCTCTGCGATGTACGAGCTCAGAGGTTATGTAGTTGATTGTTATCAGTGATATACTCCCAATTTGGTAGTGTGGCATGCTGAGTGTTGCTGATCCTTTGTTGATCGAATCATGGCTTTGTGAAAAGCGTAGCTTTGTGGACGTGATTTCGTCAAACCTCACAACCCGGTTATGGTCGAAACAGGAATCGTGGCAGCAAGGTTATTTAAGGATAGCGCCCTCTGAGGGCATGTCATTTCCTTCTGGATTATAAGTGGTATCATGATATGGAGCCCAGATATTTACTTCGTAGTTGCTGCATATTTATTGATTTGTGGTTGTTGGTTGAGAGGATCCTCAGAATAAAGGTCGCAAACGATGGGGGGATGACATGCTCGTGTCAGTTGTTACCCAGCTAGAGGTAACCTGACCTTGTGTAGCAGAGATCCGGTTAGGATCCCGGGACGTCGCTCCAGAGGCGTTCTATTTTACTTGGGAAGTTCCTTTGCCCGACCATTTATTGGAAATCCATTCATCCAAATACGCACCTTGTACGGTTTTAGTTGTATAACCTGCAATGGAATGTGGCGGTAACTTGCTATTGAACATGGTAGCTATAGTAGGCATACGATAATGGTCGTATGTTGGCTAAGATTTATATTATACTTTCGAAATGTTTTCCTACACTTTGCACTTATAGTAATAATATCAAAGAAATTTATGTATCAAGCATGTTTGACTATCATAAGGAGAAATCTCCTCCGATTCTGCGTTTGCATTGTGTGTGTGTGTGTGCGGGAGGCCTTATGGTAGTCTCATTTTCTAAAAAGCATTGCGAATCTATTTTAAAATATTTCTTTATTTGTTTTAAAAGATATAACTGTTTTAAGTTCTCACACCAGTCACATGACTGACTTGGAGTTTATTGTTTCCTTCCTAAACTCTGGGTGCCCATCAATTTCTACATGGGCAGTCTAGAGTCAGGTTATCAGGTCATTCTAGAATTTAGGAGTTGCTGTAGAAATCTGGAGGCGAGCTGGATGGCGTGGCGTATCAACTAGTATATGTTAACCGGTATCTTGGCCCAGTTACAAAACGACAGTTGAAGACACTACTATCAGCGCTAGACAAGATTATGATCACGAAGAGCCTGGAGGCATACGGGTTTGATGAGGACAACATGTTTGGCATTTAGGCATGGTTCAGCATCAAGAAAATGCTAAGCATCCTAAAGCATCGCTCGGCCAGAATCATCGTTCGGCTAAAAGGTAACGTTCGGCATCATAGGAGCACTCAGCATCATAGGAACGTTCGGCATCATAGGAACGCTCGGCATCAAAAGAATGTTCGGCATCTATGAATGTTCGGCATACAAGGGACGTTCGGCATCTAAGAACGTTCGGCATACAAGATACGTTCGGCACGTATGGGTCAAATGGTATTTAAGAGCGTTTGACTTCTAGAGCGCTCGGCATTCATGCTTCACTCGGCATTCCTGGACTGTTCGGCATTACCAGCCTCGTTCGGCCTACACCCCTCACTCAACACCTTGCACCGTTCGGCACAAATCTCGTGCTGCATGTAGAGCATCCGACCTTACTTCGTTCGGCACGCAGAGCGTCCGGCCTCACTTCGTTCGGCATAAAAATGAAGGTTCGGCGTTTGGTCATTCGGCCTATTTGGGTCGACACACGGGGCTTACTCCATTTGGACCGAGTTATTCAGCTATCAGGCCCACCAGGAAAGTCCAACCCACCTTCGTCTATAAATAGAGGGACAGGGGCACAGTGAAATGGACCCTTTTTTTCGGGAACACTGGGGAGACTCTGCCATTTCTTATACTCTCCTCTTTTTTAATTCAAACTTGTATCCAAGTGATTAATTTACGGATTGTATCTGTATTCAAGTAATGGAGAAAGCAATAAAGATTAAACTCAAAGTGGATGTAGGCAGTTACGCCGAACCACTATAAATCTGGTGTTCTCGTTTTTGTTATTCTTTTTCATTGAATTGCACTATTTTTCAGTCCTAATTTACTCTCTTCATTAATCTCTCTACATAACTCTACTCAAGGGTGTTAGTGACCAATTTTGGTGCTAACATTTTGGTGCTTTCACTGAGAATTGAATTCTCAGCTTGGTTGGATCTCATCATCTACTATTGGATTTCCATATTCGCGAGATAGATCCAGTTGTCTAATAGAAAACTTCGTATTCTACTCAAATTTGAAAGAAATCTAAAGGAAGCTGATAGCCGTAGATTGGATTCACTGATGCACGCAAGATTTGGCGATTGGATGTTGAAGTTTGCACTCAAGTTGAATGAAGGCCAACCCTCCTCTAAAGGCAATTTAACCGATCGCCCCAGAAAAAGTCTATGCCGATCATTGCAGAAAAGGTGTATGCCGAGTTACTCCTGGCCGAACACTCCTGGCCGATCCATCCTGGCCGAACACTCCTGGCCGAACCATCCTGGCCGATCCATCCTGGCCGATCCCTCTACGCCGAACGCTCGTCCAGGCCGAACGTACCTCTAGGCCGAACGCTCCTCCAGGCCGATCCAAACCTCTAGGCCAAACGCTCTTCCAGGCGGAACATACCTCTATGCCGACCACCTCTATAATGCCGAACGGTATTGTATATGTCGAGCGGCATCCAGACCGTTCCAAACTTAAGTTACACTGGTCTCTTATACGACCCCTATAGTGAATTCAAAACTCAACTTAATAAAGGAACATTCTATCTACTTCCCTGACATCCCCTGATCGACCGGGGCATAGAGGATCTAGCGACAGCTTCTGAACGACAACAAGGGAGCGGACAAACAACTGCTACTCGAACGATACCCTCAAAGGGATATTATATTGATCACTTGAGGATAATCGACCTCCATATATATTTTAGTAGCCGGTTAGCTGGAGAGCCTCCAACGACCATGGATCGTCTCTATGACAATAATGAATCTAAATCAAAGTGTGGAGGAGCAGAACAGACTAAGGAAAATAACAATGAAGGCCCGTTGACTAAGGATGTAGATCCTAGTAGCCGAAACAAGACCTCAAAATTTGGCTCATATGCTCTTTGAAAGATTCAGTTGACAACCTCTACTTGAAGACTCACGACTCAGAGTGATATTGGAAACTAACCTCGAGAGAGTACACCAAAGTCTAAAGAAAATCAGGGGAATGTTGTATATTCCCAAATGCTCACTGATCCTAACACGGGCAATTACAAACACCTCCGAGGTGTGATCAAAAAGCTGATCTAGAAAGTAAAGCTTCAATAGTATGTACATGTCCTGCAGAATGGCGGGCAGGGAATATCCGATGCCTATTAATAAAGGGCTATGATTATCAATTGGACTGCTGACGGCCGACATCCCTTTGAAAGGAGCCAAGGGCAAAAGTCGAATAGCAAGCACACGATGCTACTTCATCTATCAATGAGATTTATCATAATCTTCTTTGAATCATTTCCATTTCTATTTCAATTGTTCTATGAACTACGACTAACTTTAACTAAACTACTTTCAAAACGATGCAGGAGACTGGATACTCAGATTTGGTCACCAACCAATCCACGCAGACCATGATCGGACGTGTGGAGTACATCTAGATGAGAATAATTCAATCGCTCATCATCAATCATGTGCCTTTAATTTAGGGCCAAGAACTAGAGATTGAAAACCTCATTACAATTAGAGCCCAAATATAAAGTCGACATGACTGACCATCTATTCATTGACCTCCACGTTTGACTCGGAGACCTGAGCAAGGCTTGGAATTAGTATGGCCTGATCGCCCACTCAAATCAAGTCATAGAACAAAGTTTGATAAAATATAGAGGCCTCTTCTGAAGCTCAGTGACGCCAAGACCTGTCTAGAGTGGACGTGATTTGATCATCTACACACCAAATCCTGCCTTCAACACAAAAGAAGGAGATACAGAGCAAATTGTAAGAGATTCTGCTATCTAACCCAACATGGATGTGATCCAACCATCTGTCATATACCTCCTTCCTTGACTCGATTGGAAGAGCTATAATTACCAAGCGGACGAGAATCGATCGTCCATTTTTCAAATTTCGTCCCTTGAGCTGGGGGCAAGATCCCATTCCATGAGCAAACGTGGTTCGACTGTTCATTCGACAACATTAGCCTCGATACGGTAGATGAATACAAATTAAAGAGTGGAAATACGACTACTATCAACTTAAACCTCCAAGTCCCCAGAGCGTGGACTGGAGTACTCTAAGTCCCCAGAGCGCGGACTAGAGTATAAACGACTTAAACCTCCAAGTCCACAGAGTGCGGACTGGAGTACTCTAAGTCCCCAGAGCGCGGACTAGAGTATAAACGACTTAAATCTCCAAGTCCCCAGAGCGCGGACTGGAGTACTCTAAGTCCCCAGAGCGCGGACTAGAGTATAAACGACTTAAACCTCCAAGTCCCCAAAGCACGGACTGGAGTACTCTAAGTCCCCAGAGCGCGGACTAGAGTATAAATGACTTAAACCTCCAAGTCCCCAGAGTGCGGACTGGAGTACTCTAAGTCCCCAGAGCGCGGACTAGAGTATAACGACTTAAATCTCCAAGTCCCCAGAGCGCGGACTGGAGTACTCTAAGTCTCCAGAGCGCGGACTAGAGTATAAACGACTTAAACCTCCAAATCCCCAAAGCGTGGACTGGAGTACTCAAAGTCCCCAGAGCGCGGACTAGAGTATAAACGACTTAAACTTCCAAGTCCTCAGGGTGTGGACTGGAGTACTCTAAGTCCCCAGAGCGCGGACTAGAGTATAAACGACTTAAACCTCCAAGTCCCCAGAGCGTGGACTGGAGTACTCTAAGTCCCCAGAGCGCGGACTAGAGTACAAACGAATTAAACCTCCAAGTCCCCAGAGCGCGGACTGGAGTACTCTAAGTCCCCAGAGCGCGGACTAGAGTACAAACGACTTAAACCTCCAAGTCCCTAGAGCGCGGACTGGAGTACTCTAAGTCCCCAGAGCGTGGACTAGAGTATAAACGACTTAAACCACCAAGTCCCCAGAGCGCGGACTGGAGTACTCTATAGAGTATAAACGACTTAAACCTCCAAGTCCCCAGAGCGTGGACTGGAGTACTCTAAGTCCCCAGAGCACGGACTAGAGTATAAACGACTTAAACCTCCAAGTCCCCAGAGCGCGGACTGGAGTACTCTAAGTCCCCAGAGCGCGGGCTAGAGTATAAATGACTTAAACCTCCAAGTCCCCAGAGTGCGGACTGGAGTACTCTAAGTCCCCAGAGCGCGGACTAGAGTATAAACGACTCAAATCTCCAAGTCCCCAGAGTGCGGACTAGAGTATAAATGACTTAAACCTCCAAGTCTCCAGAGTGTGGACTGGTGTACTCTAAGTCCCCATAGCGCGGACTAGAGTATAAATGACTTAAACCTCCAAGTCCCCAGAGCGCGGACTGGAGTACTCTAAGTCCCCAGAGCGCGGACTAGAGTATGAATGACTTGAACCTCCAAGTCCCCAGAGTGCGGACTGGAGTACTCTAAGTCCCCAGAGCGCGGACTCGAATATAAGCAATTCGGATCTCCTAGTTCCCTGAATATGAACTATGACACAGATGACTTGAATTTGTCAAATCCCTGACATACGGGCTAGAATGTATTCTAAGTGCTCGAAGCACAGAATGGAAGTTCAACAACTCCCGAAGTGTTTCCGAGTTATATAAAGACGGACCGAGAAGTCTATGTTACTCACAACTGCTTGGATCAACATCACAACCACAAAGAAAACTGAACAATAAGAGTCTTTTGTAAGACGGAAAAAGGAACTAAACTTCAATGAGAAATGAGTTCCTATTACAACTCCTCCAAAGTTCGGAGTCGACATTCTATTTACAAGGACTAAGGAAATAGATGAAAATAATTACATGACTTAAGCTAACTCTCGTTGAACGAGGATAGTAATCACTTCTTGTACTTCTTCAACTCCTTTCCGGATGGCTCCTCTCCGTAGCATTTACCCTTGGTACTCTTCTTTGATAGAGGGGTAGCAACTGAAGAAGTACGGAGAACTTCCATAGGCTTGGACCCGCCGGGAAGGATGACCTTCAACGGCTTGTTCAAAGGATCTTCCAAGTCCACAACTCGGGGCTCGACCTTGACCCTGACCTTCTCTTTCTCGAGCCGCTCCTTCATGCTCAATTCGGATGTGTGATTAGAGGCGCCTGTAATTTCTACTTCATAACCCCCGTCGGTATAGGAGGAGGTTCCGGACTTGTCTTCATCAAGCGCTCCAATCACCGAAGCACGGACAGGAGTACTCTAAGTCCCCAGAGTGCGGACTAGAGTATAAACGACTTAAACCTCCAAGTCCCCAGAGTGCGGACTGTAGTACGCTAAGTCCCCAGAGTGCGGACTAGAATATGAACGACTTAAACCTCCAAGTCCCTAGAGTGCGGACTGGAGTACTCTAAGTCCCCAGAGTGCGGACCCGAGTATAAACGACTCAGAAACCTCTATGTCCCCAGAGTGCGGACTAAAGTGCTCCTAGTCCCCTGAGTGCGGACTGGAGTATAAACGACCTAAGAACCTCTACATCCCCGGAGTGCGGACTGGAGTGCTCTAAGTCCCCTGAGTGCGGACTAGAGTATAAACGGCATAAAAAACCTCTACATCCCCAGAGTGCGGACTACTGTACTCTCAGTCCCCAGAGCACGGACTAGATTATAGAAGACTTGAGAAGAATCTCCAAATCCCAGAAGCGGACTAGATTACTCTAAAATCCCAAAATGCGGACTGGAGTATAAACGAGTTGACAAAAATCCCTGCGTCTCGAACTGTGGACTAAAGCATAAACCGTTCGACAAATCTCTAAGTCCCCGGAGCATGGACCGAAGCATGAGTACAAATTGGGCGCGAATCAACCGGGGGGAGAATAACACCAAGTCACCAGAATGCAGAGTGCTGTATAAACATCGATAAATAGACGAGTGGATTCCGACCATTCTCTATTACGCAAACTTCGGCATGGAATCGATCGAAGGATTATTAACCCGCTAAGGATGGAGTTCGACCATCCGACTAGTGGCCTGGCCAAATCAATGCTGGGAGCATGGGTACAAATCACTAAAAAGCTGAATACGACAGCTTACTATAGCTCTAGCGTGGCGTTCTTTATAACTTGAAGCAACGACTGCAGGGAAGCCTCAATACAAAACCAATCGAAATGGCATCCAAAGCTACGAGCAATCGACTATATCATACCTCAGATCGAGGGTCAATACCGATCCGCACCAAGCACATACGAATGTGACTCGGATGTTTCTTGAAAAACTATGACCTCCAGAGTGTGGAAAGGAGGGTAAACCATGAATACTTGGTCAAAAATTCTCCAGCACCCTCATTCGATTCGTCATGAGGAGTATGAAACTGGATGAGCATAACCCGACTGCATTTGTAGCCAACTTTACCCCGAGAACTGATTACAGAGCATGAACCAAAGTGGACGTAGATGACCATCCACTGTCCAAATTACGCCCTGAAACTGACGTGGCATCGAAGTATTCCTCTTGGAATGAAAAACCACGATAAAATCCGAGATAGGTGAGACCTAGTCTCCCATCGATTGACATGATCCCACTATTCAACGGGAAAAAGAGTAAAGCTAAAGTGGGCGTGGCTGGCCTTCCTACTTATCGGTATATGCCCCAAACCTGGGGGCACGAGCGAGGAGCAAGATGAATGTGAACCGACTAGTCACCGATCACCTCTATGTCTTTGGAACTTAGGTGAAAACATAAACATAGCTAAGACGAGACTTAACCGTCCATGCAGTACATTTATCAACCCGAGACTGGGAGAAGACGCATGGTCATCCTAAAACTGGCTACGATAGCTCAGTATTAAAACTTATATATAGTGCTTACAGTTGCTCAAGGAGACGACCGAAAGGATGCCTAGAGATTGAATCATTGAATTGACACCTTAGCTCATGAGCAATTGACTTTCACTCCAACCCGAAGGACGGGTAAAGGATCATGAATGCATTGAATAGAAAGTGCGTTACTCGAATACACAAGCAAATTCAAACTCATAGCAAGATCCAGCTATACAGTTGCACGCCACTCGAGGCTGACCCCCACTCGACATTTCCTTCAATGCACTTTTAAGCCTGATCTTTGGCCATTTGTTGATAATCTATTAGAGCATTCAGGGTCCTTCGCTATTAGACTTAAAAACTCATGACAAGACTCTAGGGTTCGACTAGAGCAACCATCATTATTGGTCGTCCCAACCATATTTCACATTGAATGTTATGCAAAATAATTACATCTATACTCAAAGAATCTGGGATGGCACCTGCTAAGGTGACGGTCGACATTACACTCAGCCAGGCGACCCTTTCCGGGTGCTGAATATCGGATCACAACTCAGTGTAGTGATGATAAAAGAATTAGTTGGATTTTCTGAATAAATGATGATATGTTCCCTTGGACCCATTCTGACAAGCATATGTGATTTCATTAACTATCGCGAGCCATGCATTGGATATCAACCCGAAGCTACAAAAGCTAGCATAATATCTATTGATTTCACCATGAAAGCTCCACTCTTACTTTTAGGCTCAATCCATTAACGTCTATGCCTACCAGCCGTTGCGACAGGGCATCCAATGACCTGAGACGTCTGAAAGACTACTTAAATAAAATATCAAACTAAGCTAATTCGATATCACTTATTTCCCTCGAAGGGCTATCTAAGGACGGAAATCAGCAGACCTCACACCCAAATTCACTACCTCAGAACACTACTCGAAGAGTAGCAGAGAACCAACCATAAGATGGAAAATGTACGTGGATGGAGCATCCAATGATCAGTGTTATGGAATAGGAGTCATGATAATAACTCCCGAGGAGCGATCAATCTACTACGTCCTGAAACTCGATTTACCTATAACAAACAACGATGCTTAGTATGAAGCCTTGGCTGCCAGCCTCAAACTTGCTAAAGGATTTGAAGTGAAAACTTTACATATCTTTTGTGATTCTTGATTGGCAGTATACAAATTTAAGGAAGTTGATCTTGCTAGGGGGCATTGTCTTGCTCCTTATCTCGACCAAGTCCAAGGGCCACTAACCGACTTCACGTATTACATCATTACACACCTCAGCGAACAAAATGAAAAGGTGTCATGGTTGACTCCCATCAAAGACTATCTACAATGAGGAATTCTTACTGAACGGAGGAATGGAAAACGACAGATCCTCCTCAAATCTTCATACCAAATCATCTAAGAATAATTCGTTTGTCAAAAGGAGTTTATCCATCCCCATGCTTCGGCGCATCGCCCATGATGATATCTTGAGCAAATTCTATGAAGAAGAATGCGGTAATAGCATCAGGGGGAAAACCATGATAAAGAAGATACTTTGCTACAGGTATTACTGGCCAACTATCAATCTAGATACGGTCGATCATGCTAGACAATGCGAAAAGTGCAAGATGTTTGCAAAAATCCAGGAACCCCACCGATGGAAATTACTCAAATGGCTAGTCCACGGCCGTTTCCCACTTGGGGGCGTTGACGTCCTCTTCTTACCAATCCTAAAGGTTGAAGCTGTGAACAAAATCATAGAGTTTTTACTGAAGAGGGGTTTGGAAAACTCCTCAAGTGGCTGATTGCAACCCTTATTTCACAGAAAATACAAACAAGGAATCGCAATTGAATTGCAATTAAACTGGACGGAGTTGGCGACGACTTATGAGCATATAAAACGCATTCGAGAGCCAATGGAAAGAACATGTACCCAAACGTGCATGTGTATATCCGAACAAGTCCGACTTCTTGAAATCAACAGAAATTAAATTCTCACTAAGGGTTATTGAGAAAATACTAGATCAGATAGCCGAAGCTCGCTAGCTCTGTAGATCAGACACGAGTGGTCACTGATGAACTACAACCCTGGATTTATAATATTGGGAACCAACCAAGCGTCAAGACGACCAAAGAAGGATATGACAGCTTGGGAGGATAAAGTCGAAGGATAATGACTATTAAAGAAACATGATGGATTTCTTTCTGAAGACAAGGAATACTCGCTGATTCAAAGCGTGTTGTGTTGCTTCACACGACACGTTTTGGGGGGCAAATGTTAACCGGCATCTTGGCCCGGTTACAAAAGACAGTTGAAGACACTACTATCAGCACTAGACAAGATTATGACCACGAAGAGCCTGGAGGCATACGGGTTTGATGAGGACAACATGTTTGGCATTTAGGCATGGTTCAGCATCAAAAAAATGCTAAGCATCCTAAAGCATCGCTCGGCCAGAATCATCATTCGGCTAAAAGGTAACGTTCGGCATCATAGGAGTACTCGGCATCATAGGAACGTTCGGCATCATAGGAACACTCGGCATCAAAAGAATGTTCGGCATCTATGAACGTTCGGCATACAAGGGACGTTCGGCATCTAAGAACGTTCGGCATACAAGATACGTTCGGCACGTATGGGTCAAATGGTATTTAAGAGCGTTTGACTTCTAGAGCGCTCGGCATTCATGCTTCACTCGGCATTCCTGGACTGTTCGGCATTACCAGCCTCGTTCGGCCTACACCCCTCACTCAACACCTTGCACCATTCGGCACAAATCTCGTGCTGCATGTAGAGCATCCGACCTTACTTCGTTCGGCACGCAGAGCGTCCGGCCTCACTTCGTTCGGCATAAAAATGAAGGTTCGGCGTTTGGTCATTCGGCCTATTTGGGTCGACACACGGGGCTTACTCCATTTGGACCGAGTTATTCAGCTACCAGGCCCACCAGGAAAGTCCAACCCACCTTCGTCTATAAATAGAGGGACAGGGGCACAGTGAAATGGACCCTTTTTTTCCGGGAACACTGGGGAGACTCTGCCATTTCTTATACTCTCCTCTTTTTAATTCAAACTTGTATCCAAGTGATTAATTTACGGATTGTATCTGTATTCAAGTAATGGAGAAAGCAATAAAGATTAAACTCAAAGTGGATGTAGGCAGTTACGCCGAACCACTATAAATCTGGTGTTCTCGTTTTTGTTATTCTTTTTCATTGAATTGCACTATTTTTTAGTCATAATTTACTCTCTTCATTAGTCTCTCTACATAACTCTACTCAAGGGTGTTAGTGACCAATTTTGGTGCTAACAGTATATAGTATTTCTTTTCCGCTGTTTGTTGTTGTAAACTCTGATAATGTAATGTAATATGATGAAATGTAAAAACTGATATAGTTCTTTGTTTAAAGTTATTCATTTATCTATTATATGTTGTTCCGCTGCGATTGTGAGATTCTGATATTGTTTCTGTTGCTTTTTCTTTGCTTCTTCTTCTATCTTCTACCTCTTCTTTAACCCTAACGGTTCGGTTTTTCGGCATTCGATTGCTCGGTAGTTGATACAGTGGACGTATTGATGTCGGCCTTCGTAAGTCGAAAAATCGGTTCGTGACATCCGGCCACTTCATCTCCGTTCATCCACGAACCTACCCCTAGAGTTACATCGAACTCGATGCATCGGAGAAGTAGCAATATTTCACCTTCCAAGCTAGACCAAAAATAGGTTTACAACCTAGATCATCTACCGCCGACGCCACGGCCATCAGAAACCCCTCCTACCATTTTTTCCCAACAACCTGATCACTTATCTAGCTCCAACAGGAACCCCGACCTCTCTAGTCACCAAGACATCAGAATTTGACTAGAAATCAAATTCTCGATAACCCCAAAATTCACATTCAATACTTCACTTAAAATTGTGATTTTGATTTTAAAAATCATATCTTCCCAAGCGAATTCAAGTTAAGTATTTGAATCAGAGAATTATATCAATTGATTTTAACATATTTATTAATTTTTACTGTAAATCTTGATTTCCAGTTACTATATATATAAACATGTTTAAATCATTTTTAGATCCAAGTTCAAGTTTAAACAAACTAAATTTGTTTGAAAACTACGGCCTAAAGAGAGATCAGAGAAGAGAAAAGTGGAACTTGAACTAAAGTTAACTGTGTAATATGAAACAGAGAGGAACATGGATTCAAATCAGACATGCACACATGAATACAATCAATCTATATACAGAGGCGCTACTTATATAAACATATACATGCAGAGCATCATCACAGCAATTTGTCAAGCAACAAATAATTAACAACTTAAGTTTTTTAGTTTAAAATGTTTACTCACCTTTTTGTAGAAACCAAAGAGTTTTTGAAACTGGATTTGAAAATTTGCATGCTTTGTTGATTTGATTCCAGAAAACTGAATTTCTTTGATTTTCCTTAAACTAAAATGCTTGATACTTTAGAAACTGGAAAGCTTTAAAACTTGAAAGTTTGCAAAGGAAATAACATTGAAGCCAATTATTGGGAAGATTTCTTGATTTCTAGGTTGAAAATGAAACATTACAGGCTCTGAAAAAATTCCGGTTTCAGGCTTTTTTCTAAATGCTTTAATAATCTCAGATGTGATTTTGTTTATGAGGAGATTACAGATCTGAAAGTTGTTTCAAAGGAGATGATTTTTAGTTTAGTTTGCATTTGTTGTTGAGGATTTCTGGTTTGCATTTGAACTTGAGGAAGTTTTATAGGATATTGATTTTGAACTGGGAAATGAATTCAGGTTTGATGATTCTTGCATTTCTGATTTTGAAGAATGAAGATTTCATGGAAATTCTAGTTTTAGAAATGAACTCAGATTTGAAAAAATAAAATGAAGAGGAGATAGGGGTTTATATAAGTTAATTTCAGCTTTTATTAAAATTAAAAGAAAATTAAATAAAGGTGACACTTGTCTCTTGCCTTAATTAATTGCTAACACATGTTACTTATATCTTTATTTAATTACACTTGTCATAATTTGTATTTATATTATTTTTAAATGATTTTTAAATCTTTTCTTATTAACTTCCTAATAAACAAATACATTTATAAATCAAGAAATGCTTTTCTAATTTTAAATAAATAAAACTTTTAAAAGAAAAGAAAAATAAAATCCAATTATCTTTTAAATAAAATCATATATAATATTGTAAACTCATTTTTAAATGCTAATTCAAAAAGCTTTTTTATTTATTCCTATTAAATAAATACTTTTCCAAATTATATATATAATTTTTTTAAAGAAAATAATATAAACCATCTTATTTTAAATAAAAACTTAATCCATATTTTATATCCAAACCATATTATTATTTCTATTTTGAAGATATATATATATTCCTTTAAATTCAATTTTTAAATCCAAATTCAAAGTCAATTTAAAATCCAAATTTAGAATCAATTCAAATAAATATAGATGTCAATTTTAAACAAACACATTAGTAAATTTTGAAAATAATAAGCCTATTTAAAAATCTAGATTTATAAAACAACACAAATTAAATTTGTAACTAATTATTCCATTTAAAAATCTATTTATAACTATACTTAATAACAACTCGTTATTAAATTGTTTAAAAATATCAAATTTTACCAATTTTAATTAATCAATTAAGGAGATTATCATATTTTAAATTCCTTGAAATTCCGGGATGTCACAATATACCACATAGTTTATACATTTTATTGCATCAATTATTAAATTTGTACTAATCAAATCAACATTAGTAACATGTTTACATAGTTCGAATCGAATGATATATAGTTAATTTGTATAAATGTGTGTGTAAATTTTAGCGTTACCATGTATTGTTTAAATCGGTAACAAATATTATTAGTATTAAGCACATCAAATTTGAAAGACATTTAATACAAACTTATGCATATTTGAGAATTTAAAAGGATATTATAGACAAAAGATTCATTATTTCTAAATGAGATTTAAGGCATACATATAGAAGCTTTAATCAATTATGAAAACTTTAAAAGATAATTTATATACGAAAGATCTTATATGTATCATCCTTGTATAGAAAGTTTTAAATGCCAAGTTAATTTTGCAAGGTTTTAAAATATGTGCAGAAACTTTAAATCATATGTTACATGTGGAAAATTAAAGTTTAATGTTTATGATTAGAAACTCATAAAGCCAAAATTTCAATGCTTAATTATTATTATTTTTAATATTATTGAATTTTATATTTATACTAAATAAATTAACAAGGTAGTGAGTGTGTGTGTGTGTGTGTGTGTGTGTGTTTATATATGCATAGTATATGTGAAGTGGATATACATCACACTATTTACTTATGTATATATTACATAATGTTATGTTTCGTTGAATCATTATGTTATGCTTACATGTCTCTCTAATGATGCCATTCATTTATTGAACCATATATGTTCACGTGACCTTTCTCATACCTAAATTAATAAATATAACTTCTAATTAATTGCACAATTATCACATTTATGATCTATTAAGTTATTTTCTTAATTAAAAATTTAACGCTTTCACATACCTTACTGATATAACACAAACACCCAAAAAAATTAACACAAATACAAATACTTAACTAATATATATATATATATATAGTGTGTGTGTGCGCGCGCGCTCGCTAGAATCGTGTAAGTCGAAAGTGGGTAAATGAGTGAATTTCAAAAAAAATTCTATATTAATGTTAGTTAAGTCTATGAAGCCTAAATAGATTTTAGATCAAATCTAAAATTTTAAATAAAATCTTCATTTTATTTTATGTGTTTAAAATATTTTGAGTTTAATTTAAGTCGTTCGTATGTTGTAATGGTTTGTAACGACCCGGAATTTCAGACACTTCATATTTAAACATCTGAATTATTTAAATACTAAAATCTTGGATCAAATGTTATTAAAATGATTTGATAAGATTTTTAGCCCCCTTTGATAAGTAACGATGGTAAATTTATTTTGAAAAGATGTTTCCAAAAATAAATACTTTGAGAAATATCGGTAATGTCCGAAAATTATTTTATTGATAAATGGGTTAAGTTGTTCAGATTTTTTTATATACACTAATTTGCTTAGAAAGTAATGAAGATAAAATAAAAATATTTTTCCAGTTATGGAAATAAACTTAATGAATGATGTCATGAATGAGGTAAGGGAAGATACTTAGGAATGTGCATAAATGGAAAGTCTTAAAAGTTAAGTAAATGATAAAGGAGAAGTGATGTTTGTAGTTAATGTCATAAGGGTTTTGAGGGGTTTTTGGTCTTTTTCCATTACATTCCAAAGCCTACATAATGAGAGGCATATCCTTAAGAAATAACTACACAAAACCAAATAAGTTTGATATGAAATAGGATGGTTGAAAATGGTGGAAGTGCTTAAGCACTAATCCACTTATTACTCTCTAACTTTTTCAAAAGTTAACTAAATCTTCTTAAAAGTTTTCTAAACTTTGGTTTTTGGTCTAAGACATCATGGGAAGCCTGATTAGCAAGTAATATGTGAGAGGAGGTGAGAGGAAGAGGAGGATCCAAGGAAGGCCGTAAGCACGGAGGAGGAGGACGATGTTGGCTTTGGTTTGGAAATGCTAAAGGTTGGACCTTTAGGCTTGTGTTGATAAAAGAAGGTGCAACATCCCTCTAGATAAAGGCCCAAAACTAACGGCTACAGATGTTGCAGTCATCCATAATTATTAATCTTGGATGACTAAATACGGCGGTGCTAGATATATTGATACACAAATCATGGAAATATGGAAAAAAAATTAGCGATTCCAAAACACATTTCCATATTCAAATTAAAACATTTCATGTTCATTACATAATCCCAAATTACGTTATCCACATTTTGAAAAATATAATTATTAAATTACACCAAGAGCGACATATGAAGACGCCCCTTTGGTTGATTAAAGTATATAGTGAGGCTCATAAATCTTCCTTTACAAACAAAACACACAGTAGAAAAGAAAGCACTAGATAACTATATCTGACTTCTACACGTCTCCCGAAGCTTTATTCGTCTAAGAAGAGAACCTGAAATCCTTAAATATCAAACTAATTAAAATTAATTGAGTACCCGAGAGTTTAAGGGGAAAACAAAAACTTTGAGTCAGACATAAAGCCTGATATGAATAATAATCTAACATCTCAATCATTTTAGATATCTAGTGAGACTATGGCGCTTAGCGGAATGGGTTTTCCCCTCACTGTTATCCTAAAGCCTTTATAAAACCATATACTGTACCCACACATTTACAATGGTTAAAGCATACATTTTTAAAATATTACGATGATATGCATACTTGAAAATCATTAGGATTTACCATTCCCAGTTTAATTTTACACCCTATCATAATTATAGTTTCTATGGACTATTAACCTCTTTAGTTTTCATGGGTTTACTAATAACCTTAATATAACTATTAGACACCTTTTACTATTTATAGTTTTTAAGGGATTCCTAAAAACTTATAGGCTCCTGCTAGTTAACTTAATTAATTTATGGGTCCTCTCGAACCTATTAGTCCTAATAATTATTCACATTATCCTAGTTTTCATAGGTTGACAAGGAATCAATGGATTTATCCAATAACTCACTTCACATCCTAGTTTTCATGGGTTGACTAGGAACCTACTGATATTTCCATTAGCTACTTTCTTATCCTAGTTTTCATGGGTTTACTATGAACCTATTGACTGATGTCAATTCTTAATCTGGATATAGTTTTCATGGGTTCACTACAAACCACTTAGCTCATACTAGTCCTTAATACATAGTTTTCATGGATTAACTATGAACCTGTCGGTTTCGTCCAATAACTACTTAATCATAGTTTTCATGGGTTTATTATAAACCTTTTAGTCTCCTCTAATAACCACTAAGTTTACGCATCCTATATTTTTGGTCACCTTGACTCCATGGATACAATTCTACTCATTCAGGAGTTTAAGCAATTTGTATTCACTGTTAAGTTAACCTAGATGGTTCTTCTACCCCTTTTTCTCCAAAATATAGTTATGGATTATTATGTGAATATATTCATATTTGAAGAAGTAAAACAGCAACTTAACAATATCACTGCTGTGGGTTTAAGGTCCTTGAAACACATTTCATAAAATCTAGCTAACACCTTTTAATTTATATTTTTATCAAGGCAAAACTTCTTCAAAATCACATACTTAAAGTCATTACAAAACTCCTTTATTTAAGCCATGGGTTTTCTTTAAAAATTTAGAGTATGATTTTTTAAGACCTTTCGAAACCATTGGAAAGAAAACGTTTCAAAAGCTTAAACAACACTAAAAACCATTTAAAACCCAACCCTTCGACCTTGTCGAAAGGTCGCCTAAATCCTTTCAAAACCAAACCATTCGACCTTGTCGAAAGGTCTTCAAAATAATCTTTTGAATCCAATCCTTTCGAAACCGTTGAAACCATTGATAAATTCAAACCTTTTCAAAGCATTCAACTCTTAAAATATAAACCTTTCAAAGACATTGAAGTTCAAACCTTTCAAAAGCATTAGGTTATAATTAAAAATATTACTTTGGGTCATAGGAGAAAGTTTTCAGAACCACTCTCTAATCTATAAAACATTGGGGAAAATATTTAAACCTTTCGATTGTGTCAAAAGTTCATGCTTTCGACCCCTTTGGAAGGTTAAATGAAAATAAAAGTGGCAGTTCTTTTCAAAATCCTCTTTGAAACAACCTTTTGTAACCAAACCTTTCGTCCTTCTTGAAAGGTCTCTTAAGTCCTTTTCAAAACCTAACCTTTCAACTGTGTTGGAAGGTCTTATAAAACAACTTATAAAAACCAAACCTTTCGACCTTGTCGAAAGGTCTCTTAAAACAGCCTTTCAAAAACCAAACCATTCGACTGCTTTGGCAGGTTCAAAACAAAATAAAAGTAAAGCAGCAGTAACCTTTCAACTTTGTCGAAAGGTATAAATCCTTTATTTTGAACATTCGACTTGGTTGAAGCCCACCAAGTTGAAAGCTCTAATTCGAAAGCAAAGCAGGTGAAAGGTTAAATTTATAAAACAAACATAACCCAACCTCTTTAGCCGTCAACCTTTCGACTAAGAACCCTTCGACTCTGTACAATCCATTATGTACCAAGATGTTTGATACCATATGCATTGGTTCGACCATGTCGAAAGATATAACCTTTAGACTTAGTCGAGAGGTCTAGGTCCGAAGGTTTAATGCTGTAAAAGGCTGAAACATGCTAAAAGTATGACTTCTTTGTTTTTCACATAAAAGGGTAACGTGATGACCAATTTTTTTTGGATGTTTGAAATTGTAATATTTAATTGATTTTAAATATTCGAAAGTAAAATTTTAACTTGAATTCAAATATCACCATTTATTGGGTAATTTAATGATTAAATTAAATAATTTAAAGTCGGGTAAAATATTGAATCTTCAGTTTTAAGCTTGTTAAAAATAATTTAAAGGCTTGTAAAATTTATATTGATAAAACTGAAGATAGTAAAAGTGTTAAAATTGGATGTGGAAGTGTTTGGTTTAGTTTTAAAAATATATAGTTCAAATTTGAATTTAAAAATAGCCTTCCGAGGCACACTCTCGGAATTCGACAAAAGCAGTTCCATTAGATCCGTAATATTATGTTATTATCGGATTTCAAATTTCGTAGTAATTGGAGTTGTTGTGTGAGCGTACGATATATAAATGTGTTCAATTTATATCGAAAATTTAATATAATAATAGGATCCAAAAGCTATCTTTAACATACGATCGAATTAGGACTCGAAACCTTTTCCATTGTGTTCGAAATAGGGATATAACATTATGAACACCTAGTGGCACGCCTCGATAGGAGGTCGAGATTTTTAGCTTGATTTCAAGATGCTTGGATACAATTTTAATTTTAATTGTATATTGTATCCAGTCAAAAGCAAATCATATCAACATTTGTTTCAAAATTACCGTAGCCTCTTCTGCACGCCACCTGCTATTCAATATCACACCTTGTCCCTTCCCCTTCTGTATATCACGTGGTTTCTTCTTTCCCTCAGTTAAAAAGAATAATGAAAACAAAATCCTGAACACGAGAAAAAAAAAAATTGAAATGGCCGAGCGAAATCAACCAAAGAAATCATTTCCATTCGAAATCAAATTTCTCCTCGTTATTCAAATCGCAACTCCCATTTTCAAATTCTCTGACCAAATCGAAGGAGGCCAAATCGGGCAAGCTACGCGATGACTCGAGCATAAGTGGGTCGCGTACTCGTGGAGCATGCGAAGCATACGTAGGGAAAGGTCGTAAATTTGAGGCGTCGATTTAAGAAAGGCTTCGACTCATTCGATGGCGCTCTAGCTGATTTGGTTTTGGGGGTTGCGAAGGCTGGGGTATTGGCGTCGCAGTCGAGTCGCGGAAGAGCAAGCTAGGGTTTGGAGATCACCGATGTTGGGTAGTTCGATTTCGTCGGAACTCTGGTGGGTTTCGCAAGCCGAGTTGATGTTCGTGAGTGAAGCAGTAAGGTATAGTTTTTTTTATTTAATAAGGTATATGGTGATTTGAAAATTAAAAAATATGTATGTTAAAAGCTTTAACAATAAAGAAAATTACTGTTTGTTTATATACAGTAAAGGAAAGTATAAATAAATATATATATATATATATATATATAGATGCAAAGAGAACATCTGTTTTATATTTACAGCAAAAGAAAAAAATTAAATCGTTAGTTAATTAAAATTATCAAATGGAAAATTAATTATACGATTTATTCGAATATTAATAAAATTATGTAATGTTGTTCAAGGTCTAAAATCATGGAGAGACAAGCTGGTTTGGAAAGGGTTGCAATTAAATGAAAGGTGATTTAATCTCACTCATCTGGGTTATTTAAATTTAAATAGTTAAATTTAAATAATTGGTTGATTGATTGAATTAATTTGATGTGCTATATTATATATAGTAGTATATAGTATATATTGGATGATTGATTTCCCGCATTATATAGCGAATGAGACCTATGCGCCGCATAATAGCGGATGATATTATATTAATCCCATATACCGCGATATTCCACCACGAAGTGGAATTGATATTGTGCTAACATCTGTGGATGCAGGGAAACAGGTGGAGGGATCCAACTGGATTCCTCAAAATTATTTAGATTGTTTAATATTCCATGTTATGAATATTTGATATTCTATGATGAATTATATTGATAATTGGAATATTAAATGCTATGGTTTGCTTGAATATATTTCGACACACTGGCTTATCAAAATATATAGAATTGGATTTTTGAAAAGGAAATAAAAGAGGGAATTTTTAAGTTAAATAATTATAGAGAATTGAATAAATTTAAGAATTAATTGGAAAAGAATAAAAAGTGATTTTTGAATTTTAATAAATAAAATTCCAAGTATGGGAAAGAGGATTTGAATAAAAAGGGAAAATAATGAATTTTACAACTTAAGTGATGTTATTCAAAGGAATAAAGGATATACTTTAAAATTCAAGGTTTAAAATTTATTTAAAAGAATAAAGATGAAATTTGGAAAATCTGAAATTGGTAATTTCAGTTAAAAAGATTTTTAAATCATAACTAAGGAATAAAAATCTGAAGTTATTGGGTTTTGAAATAAATGAGTAAGAAAAGAAATTTATTCCAAATTGGAGAAAATTGGAAATCAATTTGGAAATTGATTTAAGTATTTGAAATTGGAAATTTTAAAGGAGAAGGGAGACTTGAAATTTATAAACTGGGTTTATAAAGGTGAAGTAATATATCAGTGGATATTTGAAGAATAATTCATGATGGGAATTTATTAAAGGAATGGGAATGTTTGTTTAAAAATAAATAGTGATTTATTTTCAAAGGATATGAAGAGAAGTATTTCCCTAGATAGCCAAGTATGTTTTCAAAGCAAATTTTAAATATAAGTTAAAAGTTTTAATGTTGTTTGAAAAGCATGTTTTAGAACACTTATTATTTCTAAATGTTTAAATTCAAAAGTAAGTATTTTCTTTTAATCTATTATAGCAGTAATTATTTAAAGGTGGCTTGGTATTATGTTTTTAAAGTTAGAAATTCCATTTTATATTGTACAAAGTAGTTTTATTTTCTTCAAGTATATATTTTTAATAAAGTATTAAAGTTTTTTTCTAAATCTAAATGTTAAAGTGTGTTTGATAATAAAGTGTTTTAAATTATTTTAAAATCTAAAGTGTTTGTACTGGGTGATTTCAGTGGGAATCGAAATATTTTGGGAAATTTATTTCGTGAGAGAAAATGGTTTGAAACTGTTTTCAAAAAGGGTTGGAAATGGAAATATGTCTTGCGAAGATATTTTGGGGATAACAAATAATTTGGGGAAATTATTTATTATTTGATGGATGTTTGTTAATGTTAAGTGATAGTTAAATAACCGACTATCAATATTGGCCAATGCGTTGATCGTTTCGAAGAGAAATAGATCGGGATCAATTTCTCGAAAACCACTTCGATCCGCTTTGAACGTTTTCATGGGAAAACATGTTCAGAGTCGAAGATGGAGAAGTGAAGTGCAAGGGCTAGTCGCTACTAATCCTGAGAATGATTCCAAAATGGATGTAGTAGGAGTATTGCCTTCGGTTCCGTTCGAACTCGGGACGAACTTGTATGGATGAATGCTTTCAGAACATCGTCAGGTGGACGATGAGCATTCTAAGACATGAGTTCTCTAAAGGTAATGCTTAGCCTCAAGCCTCATCAACCGGGAATGATTGAAAATCAGGGGTTATGCAGCATGGCTAGGTGGGTAGCACCCATTTAGGGTGAGTTCATCCTTATCTAGATTTCCCTTTTATTTCGGCTTAGTGGTGCGGTTGCTGATCCCAACCATGGAATGATCTTACTCGGGATTATCCAGTAAGGGGTAGTCCTGGTCTTGTGTTGCAAGGGGTCGGGAGTGATCCCCGGTATACTGATCTAGACCAAGTACCGTGACCGGTGGTACCCCAATGCCTAGTCATTAGTTGGAAATCCATTTTCCCTACGTGCCTGTACGGTTTTGATTGTGCCCAACTATTGCTGAAACTTGAGATGCAAGCATTTCAGCTAGATTCTATTTTACTTTCTATAGACACTTATATAATATCAGAGAATTTTAATAAAAGATGTTTTAGCTATCGTAAGGTGAAAACCCGACATGTTTATTTGTGGCATGGTCTTACGAGATGCTTTTGTTTTCAAAAGGATTTTGAAACTTTAATAATCAATTTGAGTGTGATTTCTCATGCTGGTATTCCAGACTGACTCGGGTGTTATTTAATTGTAATGCTCGGGTCAGACCGAGTATTATAGGATAAAGGATATGCTGCTGTGGAGCTCAGGAGACGAGCTGGATGGCGAAACGTACTTCCGTACTTGATTATTATTTCGCTGTGTATTCAATTTTGAGGATAAGTTAATATGACTGTCCAGATTGTATGTTATTGATGTCATTGAACTCTGATGATGTATTCTAATGATGTATGTATAAAACAGATATAGTTTTTCTTTTGTGTAAAGATCTGTTTTTAGTCTATTATATTTTATTCTGTTGCGATGGTTAGATTCTGATGTTGTTTTTCTATTTTCTTCTTCTACCTCTTCTTCTTTAATCCAAATGGTTTGTATTTCCGTTCATCTTGAGTTGAGTGATGGAGAATAGTGTCGACTCAAGGGGTACGGAACTGCAGGTCATTTCACTTGGTATCAGAGCTTAGGTTGGCGATAACCTTGGCTCTGGTGGGGATTACTCATAGAATAGAGTTCGCAGTACTGTAAAATGAGTTTGAGCGTATTAATAGATAGGAGCGCGTATTTGTTAGTGAATATAATTTTTTTTTATATTGTGTTGATTTATCGGTTGAGTGTTTATGGATTATGGTCGATATGTGGGACGCCATGTCATCGATAGGGATTTCTAAACTCTTAAACAAGGTAAATCGACACCGTATTGTTTTAAATAGGGTAAATGAAATAATTTTACCCAAATTATTTTTATATATAAGAGAAATAATTTTCCGTAATTATTATAGTTATATATGGTTGCTTGGTTGTTAGGAGATGATAATATTAAAATATTACCATTGTTAAGTGAAAGTTGAATAAAGCGTTAAAATTATAACCAACGATTAAGGAATAAATTAAAGAAAATAAATGGGATTTGTGAATGTGATCTATAATTTTGAAATAGAATTCCAGATAAATATTGGAAATGTTTCTGAAAGAATTTGGGATTTGAAATTTAAATTCCTTTGAATTTGGAAATGGTTTTCAAAAGTTTTGGAGAAGTAATAGTGGTAGTATTTCAGAGATATTTTTGAATTGGATTTGAAATCTGATGAGATTTGGGATTTAAAAATATTTAAAGGAATTTTAAAAGGATAAAAGCATTGAACTCTTTTCGGTCGTTGGAAAATAATTCCGATGATGATCGCAACATCATCGGTGTTCATTTTCGAGTTTCCAAAAAGGAGGATTGCTACCTGGATGTTTTGGATTAATGTTTGTTTGCGAAATTTGGTTTGATTTTGAAATTGCAGAGGAATAGTTTGGTTTAGATATATATTTTTTCAAAATTGAATTTGGAACCATTTAGTAATGGTTTAAAACTCTGGAGTTGGTTTGAAGTGTTTGGAATCGAAACTGAACGTTGAACTTAAGTTTGAATGGAAAATTGCCAAGTTGGACTAAATAAAACAAAGTTTTGAGATTAAAATTAGTAAGTAACTGATTGATTTATATGGTATGCAAATGAAATGAAATTGAATATTGGATGATGTTTGATTTGAAAATTGTGTAAAATTAAGTGTAGAATTAGTTCAAACGGACTAAAAATAATTAATGTCTGGAAATTAAATTTATTGGTTGAAAATGAATTTGTGAATGAGTATTAATAAGTGAGTAGCTTATAAAAATTTAAAAAGGGAATAAATAAGCCGAAATAAAAGTATTGGTATTTTGGAAATGAAATAAATAAATAAATAAAATCCAAACTTGGGATATAAAGTAAGATTTAACTCGACAAAATTAAATAAAATGGTTTTAAAGATAAATGAAAAAAAATCAAGTATGGGATTATAAATTGAAAGTGTGGTCGAACGAAACTGAATTGGATTAAAATAGATTTGGTGTGAGTTGTAAACAAATCCATCTCAAGCATAAATTGAATGGCCTTATTATTAATAAATTCAATAATGAATTGTTAATGTGAATTAAAATTTAAAAATGGATAAAAGAATAAACTAATCGAATAAATTAGTAAAATGGTTGGGATTTGATCAAAGGAAAATCAAATCAAAGTTTTAAATGGAAGTTGGTTGAATAAAATAAACTTAAGTCATTGGGTGGAATAGTTTGAAGAAAATAAATAACTTAAGTAAATTGTGAGATGGTTATTTAATATATTGGTTGTCGAGTTTAATAAAATGGTTTGGAATCAAACTTTTTGGATATGAAAGAAAATGCAGTGAAAAGATTGTGAATAAATGAAAATGGGATGGAATCCAGTGTAAATTGAGTTGGAATCAATTTAAATGGTTATAAAGCTTAAGTAATTATTTATTCACATTAATATTGTCGAATTGCGTAAGAAAATGGGTTGTTTGATGTAAACGGGATTAGATAAAATTCTATGAGTTATTAGAAGTGAAATAGGACGATTTTGAAATCAATTGGAATGAATATGAGTTTGTTTTTCTTAGAATGAATTGAATATAAGAAAATAAGTTGTAAATCACTTAAACTGAATGAAATGGTTTGAGAATTGGTTGTAAGCAATTGTAATAAGTGTCGGAACCTTATATGTGCTTATGGAATTTATATAACGTGCATTATATGTGAAATTTATTTGTTAGCTATTGAAAGTAAGTGAAATGTTAATAAACTGCATATATTTAGTACTTATATGTTTGAATTGAGTAAACACGGGTACCGGGAAGCCGCTTGGTTGGATTTGATCACGCAAAATGCTAAAATAATAAGCCTCTTGCTTAAAAATGCTAAATAAAGGTACGCCTACTCAATAAAATAGGAAATATGAACTGTTTTTGTTTTTCCGACCGTGTGGGTCGATGTATATATATATTTATATCTCTTGTCAAATTGCAAAAGCTCCTCCATACAAAGGAGACTGCCAAAATTTTCTGAAAATTTTGGGAGTTAGAATTTTTTTTTAAAAAAATTCTCTAACGGCAAAGGATTTAAAATTGGTAAGCAAATAGATTTGAAACTGAATATTGAAATCTAATTTAAAATTGTGTATGTAAAGTAAGGTGAAATCGAAGAAATTGTTTGAAGAAATTAAAGGAAGATAAACTTTTATTTGAGATTTTAAATAAATTCGTAAATGGAACTAATATAAAGGAAATGGTTAATTAAATATGGGTTGAGATAAGGTGAATAAAATTCAATATTTAAAGTTTGAAGGCAAATTGAATTCAAATGGAATTGTAAAGGCAAAGAGAATAGAAATGGATATAAACTCCAATAGTGAAGTGAAAATAAATTTAAGAGGTGTATAAAATATTTATATTGAACTTAAGAAATGAAAGGTGAAATTCTTAAGTATGTTTGGTATTGGAAATATGCTAAGTAAATTTGGAATGGAGAAATATTCTAAGTTAATATTTGAATGAAGATTTAATAAAAGCGATAATTGGGGATAAGTGAATAGAAATCAAAATGAAAGTGAATAAAATAGAATGGATATAAATACGTAGGATGTACGTATATTATTTTATTCGCATAGCAATTTAATCCAGATTCAAGCATAGAATTTCGAGATAGTTATATCGATCCGAGTTTGGATTTTTCACTCGATTTTCGACGGCGAACCCTGGATATGGATTTGATTGATTCTGGAAATTCTCTATCATAATTATAGCCATGCAAAGAGAATGATGGTTTCTAATCAAGAAACCATATCTGAGTCCGCACTAGGAAGTCGGGTGTACGATACTAGTTCGGAAGTGAAATTGTGTGATCGCGTAAGTAATCGGATTTGGTATTACGTACGAATGATATAGGTACATCGTACGGGCTTGAATGAATAGATATTGAAATTTTGTAAGGGAGTCAATAAAATGATTTTGAATGTTGTGATTGGATATTATTGCTATGTAGGATATAAAGATATTGTAAAGGAAATGGAAAATTGGTTTTGATTTCAGAAGATAAATTTGAATTGCCCGATAAAAAGGTATGTGTTTAAATTTCTGTATGAAATTTGATTTGGTTTTTGATCTAGCCACTTGGGTTTTTGTTTTCTTTTGGAATTTGGGAGCCCGTGGAGGCATTTTGTAGTTGTATCGAGCTAGCCGCGCAAAGGAGACGTTGGCGAAATTTTTCGAAAATTTAGAGAGTTAAAAATTTTTGAGAAAATTTTGATAATTCAAAATTTGGTTTTAAATTGAAATTTGAATGATTGAGCAAATAATATTGTTTGAAAACTATGGGAGAGTTTGGGAAGTTAGTAAGAATGATAATGGGTCTTTTATAAAAGATAGTTGGTAGGATGTTGAATTGTTGGTTTTAGGGAAAAGTAAATGGGTATTGGACAATTCTTCCTAACTAGTAATTTTGGGGACAAAATTCTTTTAAAGGGGGAGGAATGTGACGACCCAGAATTTTTGAATGTTTGAAATTGGAATATTTAATTGATTTTAAATATTTGAAAGTTATTTTTTAACCAGAATTCAAATATCACCATTTATTGGATAATTTAATGATTAAATTAAATAATTTAAAGTTGGGTAAAATATTGAATCTTCAGTTTTAAGCTTGTTAAAAATAATTTGAAGGCTTGTAAAATTTATGTTGATAAAACAAAAGATAGTAAAAGTGTTAAAATTGGATTTGGAAGTGTTTGGTTCAGTTTTAAAAATATATAGTTTAAATTTGAATTTAAAAATAGCCTTCCAAGGCACTGTCTCGGGATTCGACGAAACCAATTCCATTGGATCCGTAATATTGTGTTATTATCGAATTCCAAATTTCGTAGTGATTGGAGTTGTTGTGTGAGCGTACGATATATAAACGTGTTGAATTTATATCGAAAATTCAATATAATAACTAGGTCCAAAAGCTATCTTCTACATACGATCGAATTAGGATTCGAAACCTTTTCCATTGTGTTCGAAATAGGGATATAACATTATGAACGCCTAGTGGCACACCTCGATAAGAGGTCGAGATTTTTAGCTTGATTTCAAGACGCTTGGATACAGTTAAATTTTAATTGTATATTGTGTCCTGTCAAAAGCAAATCATATCAACATTGTTTCAAAATCACCGTAGCCTCTTCTACAAGCCACCTGCTGTTCAATATCACATCTTGTCCCTTCACCTTCTATATATCACGTGGTTTCTTCTTTCCCTCAGTTAAAAAGAATAATGAAAACCAAATCCTGAACTTGAGAAAAAAAATTTGAAATGGCCAAGTTAAATCAACCGAACAAAATCATTTCCACTCGAAATCAAATTTCTTCTCGTTAGTCAAATCGCAACTCACATTTTTAAATTCTCTGACCAAATCGAAGGAGGCCAAAGTGGGCAAGCTACGTGATGACGTGAGCATAAGTGGGTCGCGTACTCGTGGAGCACGCGAAGCATACATAGAGAAAGGTCGTAAATTAGAGGCATCGATTTAAGGAAGGCTTCGATTCGTTCGATGGCGCTCTAGCTGATTTGGTTTTGGGGGTTGCGAAGGCTGGGGTGTTGGTGTCGCAGTCGAGTCGCGGAAGAGCAAGCTAGGGTTTGGGGATCGCCGATGTTGGATAGTTCGATTTCGTTGGAACCCTGGTGGGTTTCGCAAGCCGAGTTGATGTTCGTGAGTGAAGCAGTAAGGTATAGTTTTTTTTATTTAATAAGGTATACGGTGATATGAAAAATAAAAAAAAATATATGTTAAAAGCTTTAACAGTAAAGAAAATTACTGTTTGTTTATATACAGTAAAGGAAAGTGTGTGTATATATATATATGTATATGCAAAGAGAACATCTGTTTTGTATTTACAGCAAAAGAAAAAAAAAAATTAAATCATTATTAACTAAAATTATCAAATGGAAAATTAATTGTACGATTTATTCGAATATTAATAAAATTATGTAATGTTGTTCAAGGTCTAAAATCGTGGAGAGACAAGCTGGTTTGGAAAGGGTTGCAATTAAATGAAAGGTGAGTTAATCTCACTCATCTGGGTTATTTAAATTTAAATAGTTAAATTTAAATAATTGGTTGATTGATTGAATTGATTTGATGTGCTATATTATATATAGTAGTATATAGTATACATTGGATGATTGATTTCCCGCATTATATAGCGGATGAGACCCTATGCACCGCATAATAGCGGATGATATTATATTAATCCCATATATCGCGATATTCCACTACGAAGTGGAATTGGTATTGTGCTAACATCTATGGATGCAGGGAAACAGGTGGAGGGATCCAACTGGATTCCTCAAAATTATTTAGATTGTTTAATATTTTGTGTTATGAATATTTGATATTCTGTGATGAATTATATTGATAACTGGAATATTGAATGCTATGGGTTGCTTGAATATATTTCGACACACTGGGTTATCAAAATATATAGAATTGGATTTTTGAAAAGGAAATAAAAGAGGGAATTTTTAAGTTAAATAATTATAGAGAATTGAATAAATTTATGAATGAATTGGAAAAGAATAAAAAGTGATTTTTGAATTCTAATGAATAAAGTTCCAAGTATGGGAAAGGGGATTTGAATAAAAAGGGAAAATAATGAATTTTACAACTTAAGTGATGTTATTCAAAGGAATAAAGGATTTGCTTTAAAATTCAAGGTTTAAAATTTATTTCAAAGAATAAAGAAGAAATTTGGAAAATCTGAAATTGGTAATTTCAGTTAAAAAGATTTTTAAATCATAATTAAGGAATAAAAATCTGAAGTCATTGGGTCTTGAAATAAATGAGTAAGAAAAGAAATTTATTCCAAAATGGAGAAAATTGGAAATCAATTTGGAAATTGATTTAAGTATTTGAAATTGGAAATTTTAAAGGAGAAGCGAGACTTGAAATTTATAAACTGGGTTTATAAAGGTGAAGTAATATATTAGTGGATATTGGAAGAATAAATTCACGATGGGAATTTATTAAAGGAATGGGAAAGTTTGTTTAAAAATAAATAGTGATTTATTTTTAAAGGATATGAAGAGAAGTATTTCCCTGGATAGCCAAGCACTTTTTCAAAGCAAATTTTAAATATAAGTGAAAAGTTTTAATGTTGTTTGAAAAGCTTGTTTTAGAACACTTGTTATTTCTAAATATTTAAATTCTAAAGTAAGTATTTTATTTTAATCTATCGTAGCAGTAATTATTTAAAGGTGGCTTGGTATTTGTTTTGAAAGTTAGAAATTCAGTTTTATATTGTACAAAGTAGTTTTATTTTCTTCAAGTATATATTTTTAATAAATTATTAAAGTAGTTTTTCTAAATCTAAATATTAAAGTATGCTTGGTAATAAAGTGTTTTAAATTATTTTAAAATCTAAAATGTTTGTACTTAGTGATTTCAGTGGGAATCGAAATATTTTGGGAAATTTATTCCGTGAGAGAAATTGGTTTGAAACTGTTTTAAAAAAGGATTGGAAATGGAAATATATCTTGCGAAGATATTTTGGGGATAATAAATAATTTGGGGAAATTATTTATTATTTGATGGATGTTTGTGAATGTTAATTGATAGCTAAATAACCGACTATCAATATTGGCCAATGCGTTGATCGTTTCGAAGAGACCGGGATCGGGATTAATTTCTCGAAAACCTCGATCCGGTTTGAACGTTTTCGTGCGAAAACGAGTTCGAAGTCAAAGATGGAGCAGTGAAGTGCAAGGGCTAGTCGCTGCTAATCCTGAGAATGATTCCAAAATGGATGTAGTAGGAGTAGTGCCTTCGGTTCCGTTCAAACCCGGGACGGACTTGTATGGATGAATGCTTTCAGAACATCGTCAGGTGGATGATGAGCATTCTAAGAGATGAGTTCTCTAAAGGTAACGCTTAGCCTCAAGCCTCATCAACCGAGAATGACTGAAACTCAGGGGTTATGCAGCAAGGCTAGGTGGGTAGCACCCCTTTAGGGTAAGGTCATCCCTGTCTAGATGTCCCTTTTATTTCAGCTTAGTGGTGCGGTTGCTGATCCCAATCATGGGACGATCTTACTCGAGATTATCCAGTAAGGGGTAGTCCCGGTCTTGTATTGCGGGGGTCGGGAGTGATCCTCGGCATACTGATCTAGACCAGGTACTGTGACAGGTGGTACCCTAGTGCCTAGTCATTAGTTGGAAATCCATTTTCCCTACGAGCCTGTACGGTTTTGATTGTGCCCAACTATTGCTGAAATGTGAAATGCAAGCATTTCAGCTAGATTCTATTTTACTTTCTATAGACACTATTATAATATCAGAGAATTTTAATAAAAGATGTTTTAGCTATCTTAAGGTAAAAGCCCGACATGTTTATTTGTGGCGTGGTCTTACGAGATGCTTTTGTTTTCAAAAGGATTTTGAAACTTTAATAATAAATTTGAGTGTGATTTCTCACGCTGGTATTCCAGACTGACTCGGGTGTTATTCAACTGTAATGCTCAGGTCAGACCGAGTATTATAGGATACAGGATATGTTGCTGTGGAGCTCAGGAGACGAGCTGGATGGCGATACGTACGTCCATACTTGATTATTATTCCGCTATGTATTCAGTTTTGAGGATAAGTTAATATGACTGTCCATATTATATGTTATTGATGTCAATGAACTCTGATGATGTATTCTGGTGATGTATGTATAAAACAGATATAGTTTTTCTTTTGTGTAAAGATCTATTTTTAGTCTATTATATTTTATTCCATTGCGATGGTTAGATTCTGATGTTATTTTTCTATTTTCTTCTTCTACCTCTTCTTCTTTAACCCAAATGGTTAGTATTTTCGTTCATCTTGAGTTGATGATGGAGAATAGTGTCAACTCAAGCGGTATGGAACTGCGGGTCGTTTCAGATAATTTTCCAAATAACCTGCCATTGGTTGTCAAATTCTCATTGGTTAATAAATACTTTTCAGAAAGGTGCTGCCACTAATTTCAAAAATAAATAACAATTTTATTTCATAAATTTCCCCTTCACCTTGATAAATGCATAAAACATTTAAGTCTCATAACTTAAGTAATTTTATATGTTCATCAAAACATTTAGAGAAAATTTGGAAAAATACCAAAAAATCTATTTTAATATGTTTTCCAACATACAAAATTTTCAAACCCAATTTACAATTATTTTAGTCATAAATAACTTATAACCCAATAAATCATTTTCTACACTAGAAAATTTATATAAATTCCACATTAACTCAAAACATTATGGAGATTGAAACCCATCACCAAAATCATGTTTTCTATAACGTAAAAGTTTCCTATGGCATTTAAAAATTGTTCCATCTTAGTTTTTCCCTAAAACCGTGTATATCCCTTATTAAACAACCTTGTCTAAACACATATAAATAATAAACAAGCATATCATCGTTTAATATATATCATAAAATAGATTTATTCTTAAATTCGAAACCATATAATGTAAAATTAAAATTAGAGATGTAGAAATTATTATTCACCTTAGATTGGATAAGAAAATTGAAGTATGATTGAGGCCGATTCCTTCTCACTTGAATCCTAAGCTTTTAGTTGATTTTCTCTTCTCTTCTTCCTTCCTAATGGTCGGCTTTGTTTCTCATGGTTATAAATATTTTTGTTTGAGATAAAATACACGTGCAAAACGTAATGGGAATGGTATAAGGGTGGGAAGTATGGAGCAACTATTTACCCTAATGCCCCTGTGTTAATTTCCTAACCATTTATGTAAATTCATTAGATTTTAAATAAGCACGATCACCTAGTTTATTAATCAACCTCAATCCCTTTATCTACATTATTCTATTTAATTTACTCTAATTAAATTTCTTGAATAATGTCACTAAAATTAGGGGTGTTACAGGAGGTGGCTCTTTGGTTCTTATAGCTTTGTGCTTGGGATAGGCATGGATCTAAGTCAGGTGTCCCACTATGTCTTAAGCATATATTTTGTGTGTGTGTGTGTGTGTGTGTGTGTGTGTGTGTGTATATGTGTGTTGTGTTTGAATTATAAAGTTGAAGTGATATTAACTAAGTAAAGTTATAACCTTTGGACCCATCTTGCTTTTGAAAGAAAATGACACCTTTATATTGTATTACCTTATTTATATTTCCCTCTTAAACATGTGGCATGGCCTTGACTTGATGTTCAAATGGTTGCTTAACTTGTATGTTAAATTGGAGTAAGTTTGGAAGTGTTTGAAACGAGAATAGTTGTTATAAGTGCACTTCGGAATCCCTTGTTTTTGGTAATTTTTATAAATAAATGAAAAGATATTGTTAGGGATTTCTTTCCATGGTTTTATGTAACCTAATGATAGTACTTACTGTAAACATATCAAGTCACAAATCATTTTGTTTATGTGGTTAAAACTTGTCTCAAAGATGGTGCTTTTCAATGTTGTTTTGACAAAAACTTCTATCATCACTTATGAATGCTGTAGTAATTCGTTTATGTTTTCTAAGTGTTTAAAATGCGATGTTTTGGATAGTTTTTCATGATTTTAATGGTTTCTAAATTCTTTTCTTTATAAAATCATTTTCTAGAAGTTCTTATAAAATGTATTTGAGTATGAAAAAAAAAGAATAGAAGTTTAAATGTAGTTTTAATGATTATTTGTGAATTTTGAAAGTAAAATGCTGCAAGATGTAAAACATATTTTTAATCAAACTTCTAAATTAGTTATTTTCAGTAATATTTTGCATAGATATTTAAAAACTATTTACAGATATTTCTAAAGTATTATTTTTATATATATGTTTTGACAAAGGTGATTGACTAGGCTTAACACTAAAAGCCAATGAGTAGGCTTGTCTATTTATGAGATTCAAGAATGAGGTGCTAGGCAAAGCTTTGAGCAACCAATGTCCAAACTTACCTAGCTTCACTCTTGAATGAGGAACAACATAAGTTGAAATGTCAAACACATGTTGATCTTGTTGTTTACGTACTTGTTTAAAAAGGTAACTAAATTTTCTTAAATGCTAAAAGCCGATGAAGTATGCTTATATATTTATGAGAGTTAAAGATTGATGTTGAGTAGGGACAAAGAAAAAGAGTTCTAACCTACTGGCTCTCCTCTTAAACAAGGAATAATTAAGTCTGTAACATTGGAAACAGAATAACAAGGTTGTTTGTTACTTGTTTATGAAAATCATTAATATTACACTTAACACTAAAAGCTGACATAGTTGGCTTCTCTATATTTGGAGTTAAGATTGATGTTGAGTAGAGATGGAGCAACTGAGTTCTAATTTACCGAGCTTCTCCCTTGAACGAGGAATGTTTAAGTCGAAAATGTCAAAAACGGGTTAAGTATACGAACATTGATTTGTATAAGCAATGGTTTTTGAATATGAACTTAGATCTTTAAAACAAAGGTTTATGAAGATAGTAATAAGTGAAATGGTTTTGGGTTAGTTGTGAAAATGTGTTAATCGCATTCATCTTTAACCGTTTTCGATTATACTTAGGGATATAAATATATCTTTTAAAAAAATGATTTAAAGATAAGCATAAGTGAACTGGTTTTGTGTTTGTTGTGACAATGTGTTAATAACATTTGTCTTTTACCCTCTTTGATTATACTTATAAATGTAAATAGATCTTTAAAAGAATGTTTTAAAGAAAAGCAAAAGCGAAATGGCTTTGGATTTATGGTGACAATGTGTTACTCGCATATGTCTTTAACCCTTTTTTTATTATACTTATGAATGTAAATAGATCTTTAAAAAAGTGTTTTAAAGATAAGCATAAATGAAATGGCTTTGGGTTTGTTGTAACAATTAAGTAGCATTAGTCTTAAACCTTGTGAATGGATTTGTGAAAGTACTTAGATCAACAAAATGGATTTTTGAAGGAAATTATAAGTAAGGAATCATTTATTAAAACGATAGAAAAAGCAATGGTCTAAAGTAAGAAATCTTGTTAATTATTTGTGAATATACTTATACCATTTGAGATAAGTATACAAATATTTTTGAGGTATAGGAAAAGCAAAGGTTCAAAGTAAGAAATCTTATTAATTATTTGTGAATATAGTTATACCATTTGAGATAAGTATATGAATACTTTTTGAAGTATTGAAAAATTAGAAATGAATAGTAGAAATTCATAAATGATGTTTTATGAAGTAAAAGACGTTTTATTAATAAAGAGGTTTTAATTAGTAAAATATTAATTAAACAAAAGAGGATCAGAAGTTGCTTATGTGACTTAATCTTGCTTTGTGTGACTTGATCATGCATTGTTTATTTCCTTGTTTATGGAAAACATTTATTCGTATATTTAGCATTAAAAGCCGATGAAGTATGCTTATCTATATATAGGAATTTAGACCGATGTTTGTGTAGGGATATGAGCAATAGAACTCTTACATACCAGCTTCACTCTTAATCGAGGGATAGTGTGATATGAAAATATCAAAAATGTGATAAGTGTATGAGACTTGATTTCAAGATGCGATCGCTTTCATGGTCTTTGAATGACCAAATTCGTTGATTCAATCTTGAAGAGACCGAGATTGGTACATGTTTTACTTCTCAAACCCACTTCTAGGCTTAAATACAAGTTTATCTGTTGGAACTGAATTTGTTCAAGATGTAAGAATCTATGTGGAGATTCAAGATCTATTTAAAATGCTTGAATACATGTAATTGTTTGTGATGATGTGGGAATCCATGCGTGATTCAGAGATCTGTTGAAACATAAAAATCGTTGTGTGGTTTTAAAATCTGTTCGAGATGTGGGAAACCAATTGGGGATTCATTTTTTGTTTGTGTGATGAAGACTTGTGTGAAAGATGTCGAAGGTGACCTCGACGTTGGAAATAGCTAAAAGTATAGTAGGAGCATAGCTTAGGGTTTTGCTGACCCATGACAGGATATTATCACTCCAGATCTAGAGTATGTTTATCGACAGGCTGGCCGGCGGGAGTGATGGTATTTGGGATCAAGTATTAGACATGGACCGATCATGTTTGCCTTGTGGTATATTCTATCAAGAGATGTACGACGCTCGGAGGTAGTTTCTGACCCTTGTGCATGAGATTGGATTTCGGCTTGACTGAAGGGTTCTCTATAGAAATTCTATTATTTGATCGTTCCTTATCGAATTTGATTATACTCCTAATATGCTATGAATGTAATGATTGTAATAATTCCAACTATGTTATAATATTTATATTCTATACCTTATACATTATCTACTATATCACCTTATGTACCTATTAGATGATGGTTCTTTTGAGGGGATAATCGTTATGGCATTCCATGTGGTCTCAAAAGTACCGTTGTATACTTACACATATTTTTTGAGTTTCTCATACCAGACTTATGTTAGACACTTGGTTTTTATTTTCTCTAAATTCCTCGCGTGCACTTTCGAGTTGTCTCAGAAAGAGGTTTTTGTTGATGCTCATTGGAGATCGGGAAGATAAGTTGGATATTTCAGCTACCATATTATTCTTATTTTTGTTGCATTACTATTATATATATCAGTATTTGTGAGAACAAGGTGTTATAACTGTCCATCTTGATGATGGTACTTAGGTTTTTAACTCCAAAATTTTTGTATCAGAGTAACCCCTTTGTACTGTTCTTTTGATGTTATACATTATCGTTCCGTTGTGAGATTTTGTTATTGTGTTCTCTTCTTTCTTATCTTTTTTTGTCTTTTTATTTTGCCCTAACTTTTCGTCTTTCTGGCACTTCGGTGCTCAGCATGTGAATATCGTAGATGTATTAGTGTTAACGTTCAAAGGTTGAAAAGTAAGGCCGTTACACTTGGTACCAAAGTTGAAGGTTAAGCAAGAACCTTGCTTTAGTGAATATAACTCATTAAGAGATAGGGTAATGTAATGCCCTAGCATGAGATGAGTGTATTATTCATATGAGAGTGTATTTGTATTTGTTATAAACGTATACCTTAATGGTGACTATAACTACGAAAATTAAAGATCTTATATAAAATAACTTATATAAGTGAATTGTCAAAGTATAGTTTAATTAATGTAGGGGTTAATGATGTTTATCTATTATCCCTCATTCATTAGTTTAGTTATCCTTGGCCAATCTATGGGCATTAACTATCATTTGTTGATTGTTGATTTGTGCTCGACCAGTTTATGAGCATTTTTACCCTTTTACTACATGGGTTGGGCAAACAGTATTTGTAGGTGCATTGAAACGGACACCTTGTGAAGCTAATTTCATAATTTGACTATAAGGCATTCGGTGGCAATTGTGGGTTAAAAGCTAACCTCAGTAAAAAGATTTTTATTATAATCCGAGGAAAGATACGATATTGTAAGAATAAAAATTTATGAAAAGATTTTATATTTTATACAAATATGGTTTATAAGAGATAATTTATAAACAAAAAGGATTTAACTGATATTTGAGAACTTAAATCTCGGTGTCATTTGTAACGACCCGGAATTTTGGGCAATAACAATTTAATAATCCGTGTTAATAATTTAATTGATTTGATAATTTTCTTTATAATTTTAATTTAAAATTGGCTAATTTAATCTTTTAAAGGTTAATGAATTTTAATCTGACAATTTAAATTTGATAAGAATTGTTTTTCAAAAGCTAATTAAAATTTTTATTCTATTTATAATATATACATTTGATATATATTGTGAATAGGATATCTTCTGTTTAAATTAAAGATTAATTTTCAAATTGTAACATATATGTATGTATATGTTATAGTTTGATATTGTTTTGATATTTAGTTTAATCTATTGATATTTTAATATGAATGAATTGTAATTCAAAGCTTTGCTTTAAAACTTAATATTTTTCCAAAAGCTAATTTAAGTTTGATTCATTTATTTGCAAAATATAGGATTGTTATTTATTTTAAATATGATAGTTAAACAAAGTTTTATCTTGTTTTCTTTAAAATGCTTAAATGAAAATGGTTATAAATGCATATGTATAATGGTTTTAGATTTTTTTTTTAGAAATCAAAGAAATTATTTATATTAGTTTTGAAACATTTTCTTTTAAAGATAAACTTATATATATACATATGTAAGTATTAATTAATAAAGTAAATTAAGTATGTTAGTTTATGTTAACATTTAAATTAAATTAAAATTTATTCAAAACATTTAAAGACATGTGTAAGCATGTTGATTACCTTAATAAAACACATGTAAGTAAATTAAGCAAGCATATGTCAAATGTAAATGCATAAAGACATGTGGCATTCATCTTTCATTTATTTGAAATTTATTATATAAAAAAAGAAAAGGAAATTTGTTTCTCCTTTGTTTCTTTTCTAAAGCTCAAAACAGAGAAAATAATTCTTAACTTCAAATCTGGAATGATCAAAACCTGCATCTCAAATGAAAAGCAAAATTGAACCTGTAATGCAAAGATTCAAATCAATATCTACTTCAACCTGAAAATTCAAATGAAGTTCAACCTGAAATCTGTAATTTCAACATGCAAAGGGAAATCAACAGCAAAATTGAAAGCATGCTAAAGTTTTCTTCAGTAACAGCAAGGAATCAAAAGCAAATGCATTATCTAAATTAGCAAGGCCTGGAAATTCATTCTACTATGTTCTGTTTTCTGCTGTGCTCTGCATATCATCTAAAAGGTGAGTAAATTTTATTTTAAAAATAGTTTTACATCTGGGAATTTACTGGGAAATATGAATCAGATCTTGTAGTATTATGGTATGAATTTTTCGCATGTATGCTTGAATGTGAATGCATGTTTGTATTTATGAATTGTCTATATATAAATATGCTCCTCTGTTTAGTTACAGACTACAGGAAAAAAAATATAAAATGTTCAAATCTCTGCCTGTGATCGAATTTATGTTTCGATCTTTAAATTAAAGATGATTGAAGGATTATAAACTTAATCTTAAAAATAATTTCAAGGGATTATATTAAGACACTATTTCAAAGTTGGATTTTTTTTTACAGTAAATACAATATATATATGTGTCAAAATAAATCATCTCAATTCAGTAATTTGAATTCTGGAACATATTAGTAATTGAAGATGATGATTTTAGAAAGTAAAATCAGGATTTTTAGTGAAGTGATTGTTGGGTTTTGCAGTAATAAGCTATTTTGGGAATTTGGTTGATTTCTGATTTTATATACATTGATTCGATTTGATTTTTGAATCAAAGCTAGATTATAAGCTATAGATTTTAGGAAAAATATCTAAGAATTTTCCTAATGACCGAATTGTGTGATTTAGATGTAACTAGGGTTTTAGGTAGTTTCAGTTCGACTTTACTGTAAATGACATTTGCGACTTCGGTGCTGGATCGAGTTCCTTCCTTTTTGGTGAAGATGAAGTCCATGATGTGATGTATATATGGTGGGATCGGTGAGGATGAACGGCGACAGGTTTGACGTCGGCAATGGAGTTTTGGGTTCGGGTAGTCTGCAGTTTTTTCGAGTTGAGTACAAATTTTTGATTCGTGTGAGATTATTTGAATCTGGGTGCTCGGTCGTGATGTTTGGGTTGCGTGCGATGATGGTTGGGGGTCGCGACGACCGTAGCTGGCCGGAGGCGAGGGGAGATGTGCACAGGGGGTTGTGTGCACGACTTTATCTGGGGAAGTTTAGTTTTGGGGGAAGACGAAGTTTTATCGTGTGAAGCTCGGGTTTTCATATAGGGCGACTCGAAGAAGGGGGGGTTGGTTTGCTTCGGTATTGACTCGAGATGATTTGTGTTTTGCTTCGGGACTTTGGCTACTGATCTGGTAGTTAGGCATTATTCTATGTTGCAATTAATTTTATACAAGTTTATAAGGAGTTAGATGCTATGTTTAAACTAGTTGATTAAAATGTAATGTTAATCAAACTTCTTAAAGTATAAGTTGGATTTTATTTATTTATTTGTCTTTAAACTTATTTAAAATGATTTCATTTGTAAGTAAATTTAATTTCATTTTGGGGTTCAAGGGATATTTTGAATTAGATATTAAATCAAAGTTAAGTTTTAATGTTAAATAATAATTCAAATCTAAGATTTCAAATTTATATTTGAAATAAATAAGTCAGATATTAGATGTTTAAAAGTATTCTTAAATTTGAATTTTGTTCTAAACTTCCTATTTTCAAATAAGATTATCATTATGATTTTGGTAAACCAAGATTAATAACTTGTCTTTAAAATTAATTTATTTAATTCATATGATTTGTTTGTAGAAATAATTAAAGTTAAATTATTTGAATATGACTTAAGAATACTTAATTAAGTATAATTGTTAATAAGTAAGTGATTAGATAAAATTTATGTTTTTCTTAATTAATTAAAGATTTTCTCTAATTATAAGAAGATTAATTAATTAATTGTTTAATTAATTTTAAATAATCAGTTAATTATTTATTAAATTTTAAGTAATCACTTAATTATGGATTAATTAAGTATAATTACTTGATAAAGTAATTAATGTTGAATTATTGAATGTAATTAAGAAGTTAATTACTTATGGAAGTAATTAATGATAAGTACTCATGGAGTAATTAGTTGAAGTGATTATTAGTTAATCACTTAATGATATCAAATAAAGAATTAATTAATATAATTGTTTGAAAGATAATTAATTATGGAGTAATTAATTAAAGAATTATTTAATGATGAAGTTAATTGTTTGTTAAGTGATTAATTAAGGGTTAATTAAGGTTTATTAATGGAAGTAATTAAAGGTAATTACTTGTATAAGTAATTATGAGTTAATTACTTAATTGTTTATTTGATTAATCAATGTGATTGATTAATAAATGAGTTTAACTTAAGATTAATTACCAAGTGTAATTAATGAAATTGTAATTAATTAATAAAGTAATTAATTAAGAAATAATTTATTAATTTAATTATTTAATAATTACTTAATGAAGTAATTAAGGATTAATTAATTGAATTAATTAATCAAGGATTGAAATAATTAAATTAGAATTTAATTTATTAAGATAAGTAATTATAAATTGTTAATTACTAATTACGATTAATGAGTTGATTAATTATAAGTTAATTAGTTAATTAATTAAAGTAATTATTAATTAATAAGGATTAGTTAATTAATGTGATTAATGATATTAATCAAGGTTGATTAATAAAAGTAATTAATTTAAATGTGATTAATTAATTGTAATTAATTAAGAATTAATGTAATTAATTATAGTTAATTAATTAATGAATGATCATTAATTATTGTAATTAATGATAGTGATGAAAGATTAATTACTAAATATGGATAGGATAATTACTTGAATGTAATTAAATATAATTAATCAAGGAAGATTAATTAAAGAAGATCATTAGAGATGATTAATCTATTTATTTGGGATAAATAAATTAAGAATGATTTTAATAATCCAATTGATTAGAGTTAATCAATTTTGTTTTGAATAAATGATTAATATTGGATGAATGATTAATATTGGATGAATGATTAATATTGGATGAATGATTGATATTGGATGTTGAATGATATTGAGTGATTGGTTGATATTGGATGTTGATAATGGTTGATACTGGACATCTCTGTTATGTGATATGCTGCTTTGTGAAGATGAATGTTAGTATGAATTATCTGTTAGGATAATATAATTCATTTATCTGTTTATATATCATCCTGAATTAAGTTAAACTGTTTAAACCCTTAAGTACAACTTGGACATTAGAATGGCGTTTGGTTTCGATGAGACCGGATCGGGCTTCCATATTTGGATATCCGAAAACCACATCGATTCCAATTAAACGTTAGGTCGTGTATCCAAGTGGAGCAAGTGAGGACTCGAGGTGTAAGGGCTATACGTCAGTATAACTCTGTGGGTGATTCCGTAATGAGTTTGACGGAATAGTGCTTATAGATTCGAGATGGCGAATCAAAGTGCAAGGGCTATGGTCGTTGACTCTGAGGGTGATTCCAATAATGAGTGCAACGAGATAGTGCCTTCGGTTTCGTTCGAACCCGGAACGAACTTGTATGGATTGAATGCTTTCAGCACATCGTCAGGTGGACGATGAGCATTCTAAGATAGATGTGTCCTATAAAGGTAATCGTAACCTCAAGCCTCATCAACCGGGAATGGCTAAAACAGGGGAGGTGCAGCAAGGCTTCGTGGGTAGCCCCCACTTGAGAGTGAGATTTACCCCTGTCTAGAGGTCCCTTTCTATTTCGGCTTAGTGTGTGGTTGGTCGCGCCAACTACGGGGTGGTCTTGTTCGGGACTGTCCAGTAAGGGATGGTTCCGGCCTTGTGTTGCAGGGGAGTTAGGGTGGCTCCTCGGTACGTTGATCTAGGCCACGTACTGTGACGGGCGGTACCCCAGTAGCCCTGCCATTGTATGGAATCCAAAATCCAATAAGTGCCTGTACGGTTTTGATTGTGCCCAACTATGTTGGAGCGTGAGATGTACGCATTCCAGCTATTTCTGTATTTTATTTTGAAAACCCTAGACACTATTATAATATCACTGGATTTCCTATCAAATGTTTGGTTAGCGTAAGGTAAAAACTTTTCCATGTTTATGTGTGGGAAGTCTTACGTGATACCTTTTCTTTCCAAAGGTTTTCTAAAGTTAAGCAACTTTTAACCCGTTTACTCACACCAGACCCCTGTCTGACCCGAGTGTTTATTTTATGTTTTATTAAACTCTTGGGTACTCATATTATGTATGAGTAGTCAAGTGATTCAGGTTAGCTTGACGAATTCTGGAGGAGATGTGGAGCAGAAGGCTTCGACGTGTAGATATATATTAATTCTGCTGTGTGTGTTGTGTCTGTATGTTGTGTTCTTGAGTTGTATAGTTAGACAGATGTTTATAACTGTCTAATATCTGTTGTTTAAGTTGTGTACTCTGATGTAATGAGGTACTATGTAATATTTTATGTTAATTATTATATTTTAATTCGTTCCGCTGTGAGTTCTCTGGTATGGTTCTGTTTCTTCTTTCTCTTTCTTTTCTTCTTCTATCCCTTTCTTTCTTCACTAGTGATGCGATTTCCTGGAGATAGGAAGTCGGGTCGTCTCATTTGGTATCAGAGCATTAGGTTGAGTGAATACCTAGGCTCTGAAGTATGTTTTTCTTTAGGGAGCATTAGGTTGAGTGAATACCTAAGCTCTGAAGTATGTTTTTCTTTAGGGAGCATTAGGTTGAGTGAATACCTAAGCTCTGAAGTATGTTTTTCTTTAGGGAGCATTAGGTTGAGTGAATACCTAGGCTCTGAAGTATATTTTTCTTTAGGGAGCATTAGGTTGAGTGAATACCTAGGCTCTGGAGTGGTGTCTTTCTTGAGAGAGCGTACTTGTAATTTTTATATATAACTATATATATATCCATGTCTACCTAATAGGTTGGGTTATCTGTACGGATTTTCCAACATAAGTTTTAGAGGTAGATAGATGGAGTAGTGGTTTGTGTGTGTAACACGACTACCACTAACGGAAGAGACCCATATGTTTGAGGTTGGAAGTTTTTGTCGAGACTGTAGACCTAATACCATCTCGAGTGAGATTTGTAGTTTGGAGTAAGAATTTTTCTGATATCCGAAGGAAATCTTTTGAAGATTCGGAGTTATCTTTGAAGTGTAAGTTTGGATTTCGCTCGGGTAAGCGAATTTTTCTTGAGTTTGGATTTGTTGAAAGTGTAGAGTAAGTGATGATATCCTGATAGCTGCGTGATGAGATGCAGTATCCTTGGATATTTTCTGAAGGTGTTTTCTTTTGAAGCAGTTTTAGTAGTAGTTGAGGAGCAGTCTTTACCTGCTCAGGGAAGACTTGTCTGTGTATAAGTTGTTTGGATCTTCAGCAAGGAGTTTGGCTATTTTGGGATATGAGACTAAGGTCTATGAGTTATTTGCTTTGGCATGGTCTCATTGTTATTCCTTAAGGTAAGCGAGTTGTGGATGCTTGGTTTGGAGTCCGAGTTTCTTGAGAGGTTGTCTGCCATCTCGGAGGTCCGTTGTGTGGTTTGTTGATGGTTTTGGGTTTTGGAGAAGCATTTGGATTTGAAGTCTTTGGTTAGCCGTGGTAGCAGTGCAACTCGAAGTGTTCGGTGTGCTGACGAGGAGGTCTTTTAGCTTCGCAGTATCATCGAGGGAGAGTTTAGAAGCTGCAATGTTGGTTGTTTCTCTGGTGGTTTAGAAATCTTTGTGGTTCTCTTTCAGAAGTCCGGGCTGAAGGTGGTGATGTTTTCTTGAAAGGTTAACCTTGTTTGGAAAAGCTTTAAGCTGTTCTAAATGGATAAAGAGAAGACAGTTTCTTTGGAATGCGAACTAGGTAGGATCGCAAAAGTGACTTGCGATTAAGTTGGAAATTTTCTTAGGCTATCTAGGTGATCTGTTGTTTGAGGCTGAGGGTTCTCATGTGGGTAAGAGCTACTGAGGTAATCAGAAGTTTGTCTGCATTTGGAGTTGAGTTCCATATCGATTTGGTTTCCAGAAATAATTTTGGTAGCTAGCCTGGTTGTAGAATGGCTCTTGAGGGAGAGTTGGTATAGCAACTCATATATTTTTGGATTTGGAATTGGATTGATCTAACTCTTGAATTGGATTCTGTTATAAGGTTGTGTGACCGAGTCAGAGGAGTCACTCAGAATTTTATGGATTTGATGAACAAGGTTTCCAAATTTAGTGGATAAGTTTGTATTCGTGTTCATCAGTAGTATTCTCATCTATTTCAGAATCAGAGTTGTGCAGCGGAAGCGAGGTAGCTGCTGTGCAAGGAAGGAAGCAAGTTCTGTTTGATATTGCTTGAGTAGTAGAGCTTGTGTTCTGGATTTCGACGGATTTTGAAAGACTTTTCCGTTGGATAGGATATTGAAGCTTGTCTGTTTTGAGTCTAGTTGTTTCTGGAAGTATCAGCATAGGTTGAGCTGATCGGAAGAAGTTTGGCAGCCCAGGATTGTCTGTTGAGCTACAGATATGAGATAAGGAGTTTGGAATTTGAAGTTGGAGACTTCAGTGTTGTTAGATCTCTCTAGTTAAGAGAACAGATATTGGATAAGTTTGGTTGGTTTGTGCTGAGGCATTTGAGGATTTCTTATCTATGTTAGGATAAGATTGAATTGCCAATTTGGATGGCTGAAATTCATTGTGTATCACGTATCTCTGAGGGAATACGTGTATGATTCATCGATTGGTTGTTGAATCTGTAGTTCAGTTGGAGTTGGATGTTGAGCTGGATTTGAGAGTAATCTGATGTTCTGTTCAGATTGATTTATCTGGAGATGAAAGGAGCTCTGGATTTTGGTGGTGTAGTTAGTTTGTTGGCTTTTATAGAGTGAGTCACCCGGTGATTTATACTTGGGGAAACTCGAGATAGTATTAGAGATTTATTCTGATTTGTGTCAGGATAATTAGTTGGAGTTGTTCGTTTGTTTGATTGATTGCTATGGTTGATAGTTACTGGTTGTTAAGTATGTTTTGCTGATTTAAATTAAAATCTGTACTGGATTATTAAATTACCTTTGCTTTTAAATTTTGGGGACGAAATTCTTTTAAGGGGGGAGGATTGTAACGACCCGGAATTTTGGGCAATAACAATTTAATAATCCGTGTTAATAATTTAATTGATTTGATAATTTTCTTTATAATTTTAATTTAAAATTGGCTAATTTAATCTTTTAAAGGTTAATGAATTTTAATCTGACAATTTAAATTTGATAAGAATTGTTTTTCAAAAGCTAATTAAATTTTTTATTCTATTTATAATATATACATTTGATATATATTGTGAATAGGATATCTTCTGTTTAAATTAAAGATTAATTTTCAAATTGTAACATATATGTATGTATATGTTATAGTTTGATATTGTTTTGAAATTTAGTTTAATCTATTGATAATTTAATATGAATGAATTGTAATTCAAAGCTTTGCTTTAAAACTTAATATTTTTCCAAAAGCTAATTTAAGTTTGATTCATTTATTTGCAAAATATAGGATTGTTATTTATTTTAAATATGATAGTTAAACAAAGTTTTATCTTGTTTTCTTTAAAACGCTTAAACGAAAATGGTTATAAATGCATATGTATAATGGTTTTAGATTTTTTTTTAGAAAACAAAAAAATTATTTATATTAGTTTTGAAACATTTTCTTTTAAAGATAAAATTTTATATTTATATATGTAAGTATTAATTAATAAAGTAAATTAAGTATGTTAGTTTATGTTAACATTTAAATTAAATTAAAATTTATTCAAAACATTTAAAGACATGTGTAAGCATGTTGATTACCTTAATAAAACACATGTAAGTAAATTAAGCAAGCATATGACAAATGTAAATGCATAAAGACATGTGGCATTCATCTTTCATTTATTTGAAATTTATTATAAAAAAAAAAGAAAAGGAAATTTGTTTCTCCTTTGTTTCTTTTCTAAAGCTTAAAACAGAGAAAATAATTCTTAACTTCAAATCTAGAATGATCAAAACCTGCATCTCAAATGAAAAGCAAAATTGAACCTGTAATGCAAAGATTCAAATCAATATCTACTTCCACCTGAAAATTCAAATGAAGTTCAACCTGAAATCTGTAATTTCAACATGCAAAGGGAAATCAATGGCAAAATTGAAAGCATGCAAAAGTTTTCTTCAGTAACAGCAAGGAATCAAAAGCAAATGCGTTATCTAAATTAGCAAGGCCTGGAAATTCATTCTACTATGTTCTGTTTTCTGCTGTGCTCTGCATATCATCTAAAAGGTGAGTAAATTTTATTTTAAAAATAGTTTTACATCTAGGAATTTACTGGGAAATATGAATCAGATCTTGTAGTATTATGGTATGAATTTTTCTCATGTATGCTTGAATGTGGATGCATGTTTGTATTTATGAATTGTCTGTATATAAATATGCTCCTCTGTTTAGTTACAGACTACAGGAAAAAAATATAAATGTTCAAATCTCTGCATGTGATCGAATTTATGTTTCGATCTTTAAATTAAAGATGATTGAAGGATTATAAACTTAATCTTAAAAATAATTTTAAGGGATTATATTAAGACATTATTTCAAAGTGGGATTTTTTTTACAGTAAATACAATATATATACGTGTCAAAATAAATCATCTCAATTCAGTAATTTGAATTCAGGAACATATTAGTAATTGAAGATGATGATTTTAGAAAGTAAAATCAGGATTTTTAGTGAAGTGATTGTTGGGTTTTGCAGTTATAAGCTATTTTGGGAATTTGGTTGATTTCTGATTTTATATACATTGATTCGATTTGATTTTTGAATCAAAGCTAGATTATAAGCTATAGATTTTAGGAAAAATATCTAAGAATTTTCCTAATGACCGAATTGTGTGATTTAGATGTAGCTAGGGTTTTAGGTAGTTTCAGTTCGACTTTACTGTAAATGACATTTGCGACTTCGGTGATGGATCGAGTTCCTTCCTTTTTGGTGAAGATGAAGTCCATGATGTGATGTATATATGGCGGGATCGGTGAGGATGAACGGCGACAGGTTTGACGTCGGCAATGGAGTTTTGGGTTCGAGTATTCTGCAGTTTTTTCGAGTTGAGTACAAATTTTCGATTCGCGTGAGATTATTTGAATCTAGGTGCTCGGTCGTGATGTTTGGGTTGCGTGCGATGATGGTTGGGGGTCGCGACGACCGTAGCTGGCCGGAGGCGAGGGGAGATGTGCACAGGGGGTTGTGTGCACGACTTTATCTGGGGAAGTTTAGTTTTGGGGGAAGACGAAGTTTTATCGTGTGAAGCTCGGGTTTTCATATAGGGCGACTCGAAGAAGGGGGGGTTGGTTTGCTTCGGTATTGACTCGAGATGATTTGTGTTTTGCTTTGGGACTTTGGCTACTGATCTGGTAGTTAGGCATTATTCTATGTTGCAATTAATTTTATACAAGTTTATAAGGAGTTAGATGCTATGTTTAAACTAGTTGATTAAAATGTAATGTTAATCAAATTTCTTAAAGTATAAGTTGGATTTTATTTATTTATTTGTCTTTAAACTTATTTAAAACGATTTCATTTGTAAGTAAATTTAATTTCATTTTGGGGTTCAAGGGATATTTTGAATTAGATATTAAATCAAAGTTAAGTTTTAATGTTAAATAATAATTCAAATCCAGGATTTCAAATTTATATTTGAAATAAATAAGTCAGATATTAGATGTTTAAAAGTATTCTTAAATTTGAATTTTGTTCTAAACTTCCTATTTTCAAATAAGATTATCATTATGATTTTGGTAAACCAAGATTAATAACTTGTCTTTAAAATTAATTTATGTAATTCATATGATTTGTTTGTAGAAATAATTAAAGTTAAATTATTTGAATATGACTTAAGAATACTTAATTAAGTATAATTGTTAATAAGTAAGTGATTAGATAAAATTTATGTTTTTCTTAATTAATTAAAGATTTTCTCTAATTATAAGAAGATTAATTAATTAATTGTTTAATTAATTTTAAATAATGAGTTAATTATTTATTAAATTTTAAGTAATCACTTAATTATGGATTAATTAAGTATAATTACTTGATAAAGTAATTAATGTTGAATTATTGAATGTAATTAAGAAGTTAATTACTTATGGAAGTAATTAATGATAAGTACTCATGGAGTAATTAGTTGAAGTGATTATTAGTTAATCACTTAATGATATCAAATAAAGAATTAATTAATATAATTGTTTGAAAGATAATTAATTATGGAGTAATTAATTAAAGAATTATTTAATGATGAAGTTAATTGTTTGTTAAGTGATTAATTAAGGGTTAATTAAGGTTTATTAATGGAAGTCATTAGAGGTAATTACTTGTATAAGTAATTATGAGTTAATTACTTAATTGTTTATTTGATTAATCAATGTGATTGATTAATAAATGAGTTTAACTTAAGATTAATTACCAAGTGTAATTAATGAAATTGTAATTAATTAATAAAGTAATTAATTAAGAAATTATTTATTAATTTAATTATTTAATAATTACTTAATGAAGTAATTAAGGATTAATTAATTGAATTAATTAATCAAGGATTGAAATAATTAAATTAGAATTTAATTTATTAAGATAAGTAATTATAAATTGTTAATTACTAATTACGATTAATGAGTTGATTAATTATAAGTTAATTAGTTAATTAATTAAAGTAATTATTAATTAATAAGGATTAATTAATTAATGTGATTAATGATATTAATCAAGGTTGATTAATAAAAGTAATTAATTTAAATGTGATTAATTAATTGTAATTAATTAAGAATTAATGTAATTAATTATAGTTAATTAATTAATGAATGATCATTAATTATTGTAATTAATGATAGTGATGAAAGATTAATTACTAAATATGGATAGGATAATTACTTAAATGTAATTAAATATAATTAATCAAGGAAGATTAATTAAAGAAGATCATTAGAGATGATTAATCTATTTATTTGGGATAAATAAATGAAGAATGATTTTAGCAATCCAATTGATTAGAGTTAATCAATTTTGTTTTGAATAAATGATTAATATTGAATGAATGATTAATATTGGATGAATGATTAATATTGGATGAATGATTATATTGGATGAATGATTGATATTGGATGTTGAATGATATTGAGTGATTGGTTGATATTGGATGTTGATAATGGTTGATACTGGACATCTCTGTTATGTGATATGATGCTTTGTGAAGATGAATGTTAGTATGAATTATCTGTTAGGATAATATAATTCATCTATCTATTTATATATCATCCTGAATTAAGTTAAACTGTTTAAACCCTTAAGTACAACTTGGACATTAGAATGGCGTTTGGTTTCGATGAGACCGGATCGGGTTTCTATATTTGGATATCCGAAAACCACATCGATTCCAATTAAACGTTAGGTCGTGTATCCAAGTGGAGCAAGTGAAGACTCGAGGTGTAAGGGCTATACGTCAGTATAACTCTGTGGGTGATTCCGTAATGAGTTTGACGGAATAGTGCTTATAGATTCGAGATGGCGAATCAAAGTGCAAGGGCTATGGTCGTTGACTCTGAGGGTGATTCCAATAATGAGTGCAACGAGATAGTGCCTTCGGTTTCGTTCGAACCCGGAACGAACTTGTATGGATTGAATGCTTTCAGCACATCGTCAGGTGGACGATGAGCATTCTAAGATAGATGTGTCCTATAAAGGTAATCGTAACCTCAAGCCTCATCAACCGGGAATGGCTAAAACAGGGGAGGTGCAGCAAGGCTTCGTGGGTAGCCCCCACTTGAGAGTGAGATTTACCCCTGTCTAGAGGTCCTTTTCTATTTCGGCTTAGTGTGTGGTTGGTCGCGCCAACTACGGGGTGGTCTTGTTCGGGACTGTCCAGTAAGGGATGGTTCCGGCCTTGTGTTGCAGGGGAGTTAGGGTGGCTCCTCGGTACGTTGATCTAGGCCACGTACTGTGACGGGCGGTACCCCAGTAGCCCTGCCATTGTATGGAATCCAAAATCCAATAAGTGCCTGTACGGTTTTGATTGTGCCCAACTATGTTGGAGCGTGAGATGTACGCATTCCAGCTATTTCTGTATTTTATTTTGAAAACCCTAGACACTATTATAATATCACTGGATTTCCTATCAAATGTTTGGTTAGCGTAAGGTAAAAACTTTTCCATGTTTATGTGTGGGAAGTCTTACGTGATACCTTTTCTTTCCAAAGGTTTTCTAAAGTTAAGCAACTTTTAACCCGTTTACTCACACCAGACCCCTGTCTGACCCGAGTGTTTATTTTATGTTTTATTAAACTCTTGGGTACTCATATTATGTATGAGTAGTCAAGTGATTCAGGTTAGCTTGACGAATTCTGGAGGAGATGTGGAGCAGGAGGCTTCGACGTGTAGATATATATTAATTCTGCTGTGTGTGTTGTGTCTGTATGTTGTGTTCTTGAGTTGTATAGTTAGACAGATGTTTATAACTGTCTAATATCTGTTGTTTAAGTTGTGTACTCTAATGTAATGAGGTACTATGTAATATTTTATGTTAATTATTATATTTTAATTCGTTCCGCTGTGAGTTCTCTGGTATGGTTCTGTTTCTTCTTTCTCTTTCTTTTCTTCTTCTATCCCTTTCTTTCTTCACTAGTGATGCGATTTACTGGAGATAGGAAGTCGGGTCGTCTCATCTTTGAAAATGCTTTTCAAGATTTTGAAGAAAATAGCAGTAGTATTACTTCAAAGTATATATTTGGGAAATAGCTTTATGAAATTGAGATCATGGTATTTAGTAATATTTATGAAGTATTTGATACCGTTTTGAAATGTTTTCGGTTAAGTCCGAAAGGCATGAATTGGATGTACTGACTCACTCCTCTCGCTTAAAAATAAATCTAGTGATGACTTTAACATGATCGACATTTTTTTTTTGGATTTATAAGTGGGGGATGCTACAGGATTGTTTTAGTAAGACAGATTTCGATTTGATTTCGAAAGTATGGTTAGCTATTCAAAAGATATATGCATGTATTATTATTTTAGAATGATTTGAAATAAAAACTTGATGTTAATTCTAAAGTTTTCTTTGGAAAGCAATTTGATATGAACTTTTTAATGTAGAAAAGTTTTATATGCATACTATGTAGGGTGCCTGAGTGGTAATGGCATAGCCTGAAATAATTGTTGGAACTTTGCAGGTTTTCCCTTTTTGGGTAAAGTGTGTTTAATAAATAATTGAAATTTGTTAAGCTATTTTATGGACACAAGTAGCCTATGCATTAAGATTGTATGATATTTGCATTATATTTGACATACTGTTTTGTAGTTTTCATTTGTTAAAATGAAATGGGATTTTTGGTGATTTTGAAACTTCTTAATTATATAGAATTTGAAATAAGTGTTTTGTGAAAATATAAAGATAGGTTTATATAACACTTGAATTGAGAAGTTAGTAAGTTGAAAAAAGTTTAAATTGTTGAACATCCTTGTTAAGTAAAACAAAAATTTATGTGTTTGTATATACTTGTAGGATATAGTAGAGTATTATACGAGTATGAACTTAACTTGTAAACTATTTATAAACTTGAAGTTATGTTTTATGAAATGGTTCGTAAATGATTTTAGTATTGAATGAAACATACTATTAGTGTAAATAAAAGTGATAAAAGATAGTGGTATAGTTAAGAAACCAATATGACAAATACGTAAGTCGTACATAGATCGTTTATTCGCAAGACTGTTCTTGATCTAGTATTCGAATACATGATTTCGAGGTGGTTTACACTGGTCCGGACCAGGATTTTTACTCGATTCTTGATGGCAAACATTGATATAGATTCTTGATATAATCTCAAAGTTTTCTATCATAATATATGGCTACGTAATGAGAATGAAGGTTTCCAATCAATGAACCTGATAGGAGGCCGCGTTAGAGAGGTCAAGTGATCTATACTAGTTGGGAAGTGAAATTTATACGATTGAACTAGTGATCGAATATGATATTGCGTACGGATGATCCATGTACATCATATGGACTTTAGTATATTTTCTTGTTAAGTTTTGATGGCTTATGGGAGTTTAGGTGATGACTCTTCGATTTGCTATGAGGTAGCGTGAATTGTCTATTAAATAATAACATGAGGCTGTTGAACGTACAGTCGCTTAGTAGATTATTTATCATCCTTATGCGAATAGAGGGTTTTGAAGTTGGACTAACCATAGGTTTTGTTTTGCTAGTGATTTTGATTACTATTTAAGTATTGCTATGTGATTGTTTCCTAAGTTACTCATGTTGGAATTTCGAGGATGAAATATTCTGAGCGGTCGAGAATGTAACGACCCAGAATTTCAAACTCTTCATATTTACATATCTGAATTATTTAAATATTTGAACCTTGGATTACATGTTATTAAAATGATTTGATAAGATTTTAACTCCCTTCTACATCATAAGTAGTGATGTTAAAATTATTTTGGAAAAATGTTTTCAAAAATAAACACTTTGAAAAATATCGATAATGTGATCGAAAATTGTTTTATCGATAAACAGCTTTTTTAACCGCTAGAAGTTTTTCAGACTTCTTTTACATATATGCTTATAAATTGAAGAAAATGAAATAAAAATATTTTTGCATTTACGGAAATAAACTTTATGGATGATGTCATGCATGAGGCTGTGCAGTTAATTCCCTGCTATAACCCTGTTATATCTCATAGCGGATTTCTACCGCTACGATTTTTCCATATAGCCTCAAATACATCCTTTCCGCTTTAAGCCCCACTATTTTTTCCATGTCCCATTATTTCCGCTATTTCCGTGTAATCTTCTTTAAAAAAAATTATACATTATAAAAATTATGAAATTAATTTATTTAATTGAATTTTTAATAAATTTTTAGAAATGAAAATACTATAATGTTCTACTAAATTCAATTATGTTATATAACAGTTTTATTTTTATTTACAGTATATTCTCATATGTTTTTATTTAAAATTATTTATGTATTAATTATAATTCAATTGAATGTTAATTTTTTATTTAATTACCATTTATATATTTGTAAAAACATTAAGTACGAGTTTTATATACTATTTTAAAGTCATATGCTATATCCCGCTATATCCTTGCTATATCTCCGCTATGTTTTTTATACCTTCACCGCATTGAATCTGCCGAGCGCTTTAACTACACAGGCATGAGGTAAGGGAAGATACTTAGGAAATGTGCATAAATGGTAAGTCTTGAAAGTTAAGTAAATGATAAAGGACAAATGATGTTTGTACTTGATGTCATAAGGGTATTGAGGGGTTTTTGGTCTTTTTCCATCACATTTATAAGCCTGTATAATGAGGGGCATAACCTTAGGTAATAACCATACAAATTCAAATAAGCTTGAGATGAAGTAGGATGGTTGAAAAGGGTGAAGTGCATAAGCACTAATCCACTTATTACTATCTAACTTTTTCAAAAGTTAACCAACTCTTCTCAATCTCTTCTAGACTTTAGCTTTAGGCTAAGACATCATGAAAATCATGATTAGCAAGTATGAAGTGGGAGGAGGTGAGAGGAAAAGGAGGATCCAAGGAGCCCATGAGCATAGAGGAGAAGGAGGAAACTGTTGGCTTTGGTTTGAAAATACTAAAGGTTGGACCTTTAGGCTTGTGTTGATAGAAGGAGGTGGTTCTTTGATTATTATAGCTTTGTGATTGGGTTAGGAATGGATCTAAGTGAGTTATATCACTATCTCTTGAGTATATATTGTGTATGTATATGTTGTGTTTGAATTATAATGTTAAAGTGACATTAACTAAGTAAAGTTATAAACTTTGTACCCATCTTATAAAGCAAATGACAACTTAGTATTATATAATCTCACTTCTATTACCTTCTTAAACGTGCAGCATGGTCTTGAAGTGATGTCCAAGTAGTTGTTTAACTTGTATGTTAAATTGAAGTACGTTTGGAAGTGTTTGAAGCGAGAATAGTCGTTATAAGTGCACTTCAGATTCCTTTGTATTTGGTAATTTTTATAAATAAATGGAAAGATATTCTTAGGGATTTCTTTTCATATTTTTTAAGTACCCTAATGGTAATACTTACTTTATAATATTAAGTCTAAAATCATTTATTTAAGTGGTTAAAACTAGTCGTAAAGATGTTGCTTTTCAATGTTGTTTTAACAAGGACTTTTAACAGCACTTATACATGCTGTAGTAAGTCGCTTATGGTTTTATGTGTTTAAAATGCGACGTTTTGACTAGTTTTTCATGATATAAATGGTTTCTAAATTATTCTCTTTATAAAATCTTTCTGTGGAAGCTCTTATAAAATGTATATGAGTATAGAAAAAACGAAAGTGTAAATATAGTTTTAATGATTATTTGCGAATTTTGAAAGTAAAGTGGTGCAAAATGTAAAACATGTTTTTAATCAAACTTCTAAATTAGTTATTTTCAAATAATATTTTGCATAGATATTTGAAATATATTTACAAGTATTTCTGAAGTATTAGTTTTATATATATAAGTTTTGACAAAGATGATCGAATATGCTTAACACTAAAAGATGACGACTAAACTTGTCTGTTTGCGAGATTCAAGAATGAGGTGTCTAGACCAGGATTGGAGCAACCAGTGTCAAAATTACCTAGCTTCACTCTTGAATGAGGAATAGTATAAGTTGAAATATCAGAAATGTGTTAATTTTATTGTTTACTTGTCTAAAAAGGTAACTAACTTTGCTTAAATGCTAAAATCCAACGAAAGGGGATTGTCTATTTGAAACTTGGAGATTGACGTTGAGTAGGAATGGAGCAATAAAGCTATAACCTAGGGGCTTCCCTCTTGAATGAGGTATAGTTAAGTCGGGAACGTCGAAAATGGGTTAACAAGGTTGTTTATTACTTATTTATGGAAATCATTAATATTATATCTAACACTAAAAGCCGACGAAGTAGGTTTTTCTATTTCTAGGAGTTAAAATTGATATCGAGTATAGATGGAGCAACATAGCTCTAACCTACCAGATTTCCCTCTTGAATGAGGAATATTTAAGTCGGAAATGTTAAAAACGAGTTAAGTATACGAACAATTATTTGTATAAGCAATGGTTTTTGAATATGAACTTAGATCTTTAAAACAAAGGTTTGTAAAGATAGTAATAAGTGAAATTGTTTTGGGTTTGTCGTGAAAATGTGTTAATCTCATTCATCTTTAACCTTTTTCGATTATACTTAGGGACATAAATATATCTTTTAAAAAAAGAATGATTTAAAGATAAGCATAAGTGAATTGGTTTTGTCTTTGTTGTAACAATGTGTTAATAACATTCGTCTTCTACCCTCTTTGATTACACTTATAAATGTAAATAGACCTTTAAAAGAATGTTTTGAAGATAAGTAAAGGCGAAATGGTTTTGGGTTTGTTGTGACAATGTGTTACTCACACATGTCTTTAACCCTTTTTTATTATACTTATAAATGTAAATAGATCTTTAAAAGATTGTTTTAAAGATAAGCATAAATGAAATGGCTTTGGGTTTGTTATAACAATGTTTAAGTAACATTAGTCTTGAACCTTTTGAATGGATTTGTGAAAGTACTTAGACCTTTAAAATGGATATTTTGAAGGATATTATAACAATGGAATCTTTTTTGAAAATGATAGAAAAAGCAAAGTTTTAAAGTAAAAAATCATGTAAATGATTAATGAATATATTTATACCATTTAAGTATATAACTATTTTTGAGGCATAGCAAAAGTAAAGGTTTAAAGTAAGAAATCTTGTTAATGATTTATGAATATACTTAAACCATTTGAGATAAGTATATGAATACTTTTTGAAGTATTGAAAAAGTACAAACGAATAGTAGGTATTCATAAACGATATTTTATTAAGTAAAAGAAGTTTTATAATAAAAGAGATTATAATTAATAAAAGATTAATTAAACAAAAAGGGGATTAGAAGTGGCTTATGTGACTTAATCGTGCTTTGTGTGACTTGATTATGTATTGTTTATCTCCTCGTTTATGGAAAACATTTATTCATATACTTAGCAGTAAAAGCCGATGAAGTAGGCTTGTCTATCTATGGGAGTTAAGACTTGTGTTAATGTTGGGATATGAGCAATAGAGTTCTAACCTACTGGCTTCAATCTCGATCGAGGGATAGTGTGAGATTAAAATATCGAAAACATGATAAGCATACGAGACTTGATTTCCATATGTGATCGCTCTCATTATCATTAAATGACCAAATTCGTCGGTTCAGTCTTGAAGAGACTGGGATCGGTAAGTGTTTTGCTTACCGAAAACTAGTTCAGGCTAAGATAGGTATTCTATCTCTTGGAAATGGCTCTATTCGAGATGCGAGAGTCTATGTGGAGATTTGAGATCTTTTTAAGGTGCTCGAACACATGTGGTTGTTCGTGATATATTCAGGATGTAGGAATCTATAATGACCCGTAAATTTTAACTGTTTTAATAATGTAATTAATTGAGATTTTGTGAAGTTTTAAATAATTGAATTTGGAAATAAAAATTTGATATTTGGATTGCGTCCACTAAAACATAGCGAATGGTAAATTTTTATCTGTTAGTATGAAAGTTTTTTTCCTTGTAAAATTTTATTTAAATTTAAATCAGTCAATATTTGATGATAATAAAATGTTTTCCAAATCTGAATTTTTTTATAATAAATTCGTAAATCATCTTCTGAGTGAGACTTCATATTTCGTTTCTCCAAATTTGGACTGATATTGCTCCGTTCTTCTTATTTTCGGCGTTTTAGCAGCATTATTGGTATCGATTATCGACTTTTGATACGACGATAGTACCACTAATATCTGTATAGCATTTTGATCGTCTCATCATGCGGTATATTCAATTCTATGTTTTGAAATCCGGTACGTAGCGAAATCCGTGTAAATGGTAACCGTATCGGTAACCAGTTTGTGTCTTTTGGGTTCTTACACCATTTCATATTCCACCATTTAAACCAAAAGCCTTTGGCTTTTAAAATTCTTGGAAATCAACATTCTCACTGAAACACATCTATACCATTGTTTTTTCGGTTTCTTTGTTCGAAAGAGAAAAAAAAACCAATGTTTATTTTCATTTATAGCCGATTCATATTTTGCCTTCGCCATTTTTTGTTTCCCTCACTACCAACCACCACTCATCTCCCCTGCAGCCAAGCACCGATCGCATCCACCTTGTTTGCAGCCAAACCCCACGTGAAGCAGCAACGTAGATCCACCTATTTTTCCTTTATCCCACTTTATTGCTGCCTCGCTCTACCGAGCCTTACCATTTGTCGCAACACCTTCCTCCTCCGCTTGTAGTTCGGCTTCAGCACCCAGATCCGCCACTCAGTGCTTCCCTTTGATTTTCTGGCCACATGCTCATGCACTAGTCATGCTTTTTGTGAGGTATATATATATATGTTTTAGAAATTTTTGGGTATCATTGTATAAAAATCTGTTTATATATATATTTGTGAACAAGTTATATCTAAGTTTGTTTATAATATACATTATGTCTGTTGTTTTATAAAAGAAGTCTACATGATTTGGTTAGTCGCATACAATGGTTGCTTATATATAGCATGCAGTTTGTACATTTAGTTGTAATTTTATATATATTTTGTCTGCATATGTCTATTATCCTATATATATATATATATTTGGTTACATATAGTATTGATTCTTATGTATGTATATGCCTTGTTAGTATATTTATAAAGTTATATAAGTTGTTATTATATATATATATATATATATATATATATATATATATATAAGTTACGTGTATTAGTATACTAGATTATAAAATGTATGATACATATTTGATGGTTGTATATCTGTTAGTTTACATATATAACTTTTCATTCATATAAGTATATTATCTGTTGTTGGCATACGTCGTTATACAATCGTATGTGTGTATATATATAAAAAGGTCAAACTTGATTTTTTTAAAGTATCATTTATATATATATATATATATATATTATATATTAACATTTAGGTTGGTTACAGCAGTATATTCTGTGTTTCCATGTTTGTAGTTTTTAGGTTTGCAGTTTTCTGTACAAGCTATACGTATACATATTAATTATATATGTTGTTTAATGTTGCAGCTTTATGATATACATACATACATACATACATACATATAATTAATATATAATATGTTTAAGTATTTATTTAAAAATTATATTTTCAAATATAGAGCTTATAATAATTTTTAATAAATTAAGGTTGGAAAGAAAAATAAAAGTTGGTTTGAAATTATATTTATTGAGAATTATACTCAAACAAATTTGATTTGAAATTTATTAAATTTTAGTTTTTAAAGATATGATTTTATAACTTGATTTTGATTAAGGTGATTTAAATGAATATTTTCAAATTTACATAAATTAAAATGATATATTTATTTTTATTTAAATTTGAAATTTAAAGTTTTATTTAAATGTTATCGGAATGATTAAATATTTCAAAACTAAATAACAGTAAAGTGAATTTGTTACATATATATATATATATATGGAATTTTCAGATTTAGTTTTGAAAATATTGAATATTTAAAGCTTTGAAATATATTGAAATTGAAATGGTTTTTTAATGGTTCAATCTGTATTTGAAATCGATATAATTTGAAATGGATTATTGAGGAACTAAATTGAATTGAAATTGATGATGTGAGATTTAATTAAATCGAATTTTGGCATTTGAGTTGATTTGTATCGATTTGTGAAATTTGAGGAAACTATTTATTATATAAGTATTTTTTAAAATACTTAAAACTATTTTAATATTTTACTTTATAAATTATTTAATATAAACTTTTTTAATATAAATCATTTTCAATATAAACTATTTTAATATACTAATTATTTTAATATAAACTATTTTATTTTTATAAAATATCTTATTATATATACTATTATTAATATCTAAACTGTTCAAGTGGGAAGTTATGATTTTCAAAGTTATGTTTTCAAAGTGTTATGATTTCCGAAGCGTTATAATTTCAAGTGTTTTGGTTTCGAAAGTGTTTTAACTTTGAAAGTGCTATGATTTTGGAAATGGATATATATTTGAAGTGAAAATTGATATAGTATTGATATAGTTTTGAAATGGAAATGATATTTTGGTTTTGAAGTATGATATTTTAAAATGAACATGGTGTTATAATAACGATTGGTTGTTAAAGAGACCGGGATCAGTTATTGTCATACTCTCTGCCAATGTCGAAAACCACTGTAACGACCATGTATGCGGTAGAGATTCAGAATGAAGTAAATGGTGGCAACGATCCTATTTGATGTATATACGTGAACATGACTCCCATGAGTTGGCATAGGGTGGCTAAAACAAGAGCAATTGACGGGCCAAGTGAGGTAGCTTCTCCGATCGGACACACTCCATCGTATGCCATTCTATTACTTTGTGATTGATTTGGTGCACACCTTTGATTTGGGAGTGTGTCTCGAGGTGGGAGATTGCAAAGGCTTTGCGTTACCACTGCCCCGGAAGTGTAATTGGTATATCTACCCTGGCATTGCCTAGTTGTGCCGTGTCACCTACCCTATCGAGACCATTACAACTTTGTTTTGTGTCGTACCTACGGAGTGCTCTCTGATAGCCTTAGATTATGGAGTATAATGGTATTGTATAGATTATGGCATTATAAAATGTGTTAAGGGGAATATGGGTAATGCCTTAACGCTTTTTTAATAGTTTACTTTATTATAGACATTATTATAATAGCATATATTACTACATAGTAGATAGTTCCACGGATCCTTAGAGGATCGTTATCCCAAACATCCTTTAAGTTACTTGTTTTTTAGTTGATATTTCACTTGAGTTTGATTTATTAATATAAGAATGTTAATCATGACTCGAGTGTTTTGTGTATTACTTTACGCTCGGGTCAGATCGAGTGTCACAACATTTGAGATCACCTTTGGAGTTGGAGCTTAGCTTGGTGATCCATCTATCTATTCAGCTTGCGGTTATTCAGTTGACTCCTGTGATATATTCTTATCTTGTATTTGACTATTGTATTGAGACTTCTATGTATTCGAGACTTCTGTTATATCTTGTTTAACTCTGTTATACATAAAGCTGCTTCATGAACTACTATTCATTTGTTTCCACCGCTTATTGTTGTAATACTCTATGTCTGTGATTCCGTGATTATTTTATTTACTTTATATGCTGACTTTTGCCAAATATAAATTAATAATCTAACATTTTTAGCAATTCAAGTCTGACATGTGTGGATGTGAATGGTTGAAAATATAGGGATGTTATAGAATCCATGTGTGATTCTGAGATCTATTGAGATATAGGAATCTGTATGTGGTTTCAAAATTAGTTTGAGATATGGGAATCCAATTGGTGATGCGTATTTTGTTCGAGTAATGAAGACTCGTTTGAAAGATGCCGACATGACCTCGACATAAAAAATGGCTAAAAATAGAATAGGAGCGTAGCTTAGGGTTTTGCTAACCAATGATAAAATATTATCACTCCAGTTCTAGAGTATGCTTATCAATAGGTTGGCCGACGAGAGTTATGGCATTTGGGATAATGTATTTAGACGTGGACCGGTTATGTTTACCTTATGCTATATTCTATCTAGAGATATGATGCTTGGAGGTAGTTTCTGACCCTTGTGCGTGAGATTGGATTTTGGCTTGACCGAAGGGATCTCCACGGAAAATCCATTATGCGATCATTCCTTATCAGATTTGATTATACTCTTAATATGCTGTGAGTGTAACGATTGTAACCATTCCAGCTATGTTATAATATTTATATTCTATACCCTAGATACATCTATTATATTACCTTATGTACCTATTAGATGGTGGTTATTTTAAGGGGACAATCATTATGGCATTTCATGCGATTTCAAAAGTACTGTTATATATTGTACACACATTTCTTGTGTTTCTCATACCAGACATACATCTGACGCTTGGTTTTTGTTTTCCCTAAACTCACTGCGTGCTCTTTCGAGTAGTTTAAAAAAGGTAGGCTTTCATTGATGTTCATTGGAGCTCGAGAAGACGAGCTGGATGTTTCACATATGATAGTATTCTTTTTTCTGCTGCATTACTACTATATATATGAGCATTTACGAGAACGGGTTGTTATAACTGTCTGGGCTAGTGATGGTACTTCGATTTTATAACTCCAAAATTTTTGTAACCGGTTTATACAGTCCGTTTGATATTATATTTTATCGTTCTGTTGTGAGATTCTGATATTTATGTTCTCTTCTTTCTTGTTCTATTTCCTTTTCTTTTATTTTATCCTAACTTTTCGTCTTTTCGGCACTTAGGTGCTCAACATGTAAATACCGTGGATGTATTAGTGTCGACATTCAGGGGTTGAAAAGTCGGAACGTTATATGGTTCCATCAAATACAACCATGTATGAAAATACAGGAAGTGCACATAGTTAATGTATACGTGTTTTGGTGCTTGGATTTGTACTGCAACAGATACATTCCCCTTTATATGTGCCTCTAATGTCCAAAATACCCGCACTTGTCCATTTTATAAACCGAAAATTAAGAGCATATGCATGTGCATATATATAAACACGCACATTTTTATACATACACACACAGATATATATATATATACACACACACACATATATATATATACATACATGTACAAATATAAATATTTATATGTATGTACACAAAATATTTGAATTAGTGTTTTAAATTTAAAAAAATATGCAATATTGTATTCGATTAGTTTGTAATTTTAAAGACATACCTTAAAACAATAAAATTAATCAAACTTGGATCCAATTGTGTACTTAAGAAATCGAAAGTTTTAAATTTTTTAATAGAAAAGTCAACTTGTAAATTTTAATTGACTTAATTGTTATTCACATGTACATAATAACCAAAATTATTTTAAAGCAACTTGTAATATATGCATTCAATTCTAAAACTTATATCATAAAACTTAAATAAATTTATAAAAAATTGTTTCCAATAATTTTTTTTCCAAACAATAGTTTTGAAAATAGATAAGAATTAAGTAATTTAAGCGCATATAAATCATGATAATGAAGTCCAAATCTAAAATAAACATACGATATGAAGAAATAAATAAAAATAGCGATAGATCTAAAATTATTGACATAAATAATATATGAACAATTGAAAATAAGGGTAGAGAGTTGTTAAAATCATATTAACAAGATGAGCATAAAATTGAATCAAGGGAGGCAAATAGGGATCTAAATTGTAATGAAAAATTTATACGAATAAAAGAGATGCGTAAGGTGGAGGATTCAAACCATATGTTGAATTTATATTTATAATAGAAATTTACCTAATGATAAAGCCAAATGAAGTGCCATGAATGATGAAAGGATTCATAGATTCAATGAATCGATCTCTGCATCATGCAAGAATTAAGAGACAACACCCTTTTTTTATATCTTATTTTGAAATTATAAGCCTGTAATGACTCGCCTTTTGGACAGTTTAAGTTGACAATAAACCACACGTGTCTAACTCAAACTATTCAAAAGACGAATTTTTAATGGGATTGTTCAAATGAAAAAGATTCAAAAGAACAAAATACAGAATCTTGCAGCGGAAGGATGAAATATAATACACAAAATAAATACATAAACAGTTCATGAACTATTTTCAACAAAATCAAAATTTAAATTTTTTGCAGGCAGAATAAACAATTGCTATAATAGTAGTAGATACGCTCCTCGATTCCATCTTCTTCTTCAAAAATAAGTGTCTTCGCTAAACTAAAATACTCGGTCTGACCCGAGCGTAAAGTAAAACCAAAAACACTCGAGTCAAGACCAACATTTTTATGTAAGTAAGTCAACTCAAGTGAAATGTATAGATAACTCAATAAGTGAAATGCTTAGGTTTAAATAAACATCATCTTTCACACTATAAATCTGTTCAGTTCAAGTACCTACTTTATGTTCATTTCCAATCGATTTATTATTAAATCCAACTTCAGATTTCAATTTTTCTCTTAAAGCTATTAAATTATAATCAAACAAGTTTAAATACAAAAATACAATTAAAACATTCATTAAATCGATTAAATTCCAATTTCATAATTTCAGGTTCAAACATAAATTTAAACTTACAATATTCCAATTTTATTTCTAAATTAATTTATTTAAGCCCAATATGGTTTTATATCGGGTATACATCATTCCAATCCAAAGTTATTTTGCTAACTATCAGGGAACTTGAAGTGTGAGAACAATAATAACATACATAACATAACATATCACTGACCAACATGCGTGCATAATTAACAATTTAATATATACACATGCATAAATAACATATCACATGTGTCACATATCGTAAACAACATAAGTGAATATTTCAAATTCTGACATGTCATACACTAACATAACATATATAAACATATAACACGGCATATATACAAGGAACTTGAAATGTGATTTACAATAAAATAACATGGCATATCATTTTTCCCAAACATAACACATTATTTCCATATGGCATAGGTGACATATTATTAACATAGCATGTGCAACATATGATTTTATTAACTAACACTTTTTTCAATGTAGCATATGTGATGTATTTCAACATGGCATATAACATAAATTCTAACATAACACATTTTTTTACATATCATATGTGACATATTTAACATACATATGTGACAATTAATCAAATCAACATAACATACTATTTGTGATATATAAAACAACATGTGCATGTGAGTTTTATAACACAAATTCAAGGGAACATAACAACATATATCACATATTCTTATCTAAAGCAAACATTTCTCACAACATTTCAATCAATGTTTATTTACTAAACAATAAAAATTATAATCGTAAGTGATTGCTTACCTTGCGAGGTTAGAGAGTTTTTTACAACACAAACAGATAGTTCCTAGTTGAAATCCAAACGATAAGCTAACTAATCCTATCCGTAGCAACAATCCAATAGCAAAGCAAAGCACGACGACGCAAATCGAACAAACTTAGTTTTCTTCTTCTTCCTTTTTAGAGAGATGAAGTAAGAGAGGAGGGATGGATTTTAGAGTTTGAAGAGAGGAGGGATGGAATTTGGAGTTTGGGAATTTGTGGATTTGTGTAATTAGGAATTTTGGAGTTTCTGTAGTTTTGAGAAAGAATATCAAATCCGAAAATTCCGCTCTAGATCTGAGGAATGATGCTCATAATGGCAGCGAACCACATAGCTTTGCTGCATCTACCTTGGTTAAGCCATTTACCAGATTGTACGGCTTATGAGGTCACGTTACCTTTTTCCTTTCTTAGAAATTCCACTTGGAATGCTAACACTACCCTTTAAGTAGTAATGCAATGCTAGCATTTATCCATACAAGTTGTTCAGGATATGAAAAAACCGAAGGCACTACGTATATTACATCCTTTTTGGAATCACCCTCAGGATTAGTAGTAGGCAACTCTTGCAGTTCAAAGAGATCCATCTTTGATTTTCTCATCTTGAACCAGACTTGAACCTCTTCTAACACATCGAATACTTATATGGTTTTGGAGTGGTTACAGTTTTGAGACATTTCATATAAGTGCACTCCCCCACTTACCGGCCACTCCAAGAACCATTCGACGATTCTCCAATAAACTCAACTCTAGTTCTTTTGGAAATAACTAGATAATAAATAGGAGCGAGGATCACCCCCTAACCATTTGAGTGGATGGATCTCCTTGTCATTTTACCTAGGATAACAAAACAAGATTTATATGCACAATACAGCATCATCGAAGATGACTGTGCCATATAACCCCCGTATTTCTCCTAAATATGTCCAGAGTTACAATTTGGTCAAGATTTGATAGTTGGTTATTTAACTATCAAATAAACAATAATCAAATCGATTTATTCCATATGGAATCCACTAAGCCTTTATTAACAAACCATTTATTAATCAAATCATTTTTTCAAACCTTTGATTCAAAACACCTTTAAATATATTTTCACAAACCATTTATACTCCTTTCAATACTAGGAAAAACATTTATATACTTATCTCACCGGTATAAGTATATTCACAAACCATTTTATTCCTAATACTTAGGAAAATTATCCGTATACTTATCTCAGTGGTATAAGTATATTAACAAAACTTTAAGGAAGATTTTCTCTTTTCAAATTCATATTTAAATGGGCCAAACAAATATTATTTAAAATATATCTTATTATAGACCAAAGCAACCATCCTTCAGTGTTAAGTATGATGAATGTTTCTATAACACCATAATCAAGAAGGATTGGAAGGTCTAAACAAAATCCCATCCCTTTTAAAAGATTCACTTTTACAAGCCTATTTCACATTTATAAATCCATTTATAAATATCCAAATTTATTTATAGAACTCCTTTTATTAATATTTGTATGATTTATAAAATCCCTTCTATTTCTAAAACCTCTTTTCTAGTTATACAGCTGGTTTCTAATTATAAACACCTTGTAAATCTCTATTTATAAACTCCTTCATGGAAATTCTTTATAAAATCCTTTTACCAAAATATCGCTTATAAATCTCCTTTATGAAATATCATTTGTAAATCTCCTTTTATATGAACAATTTATCATTTATAAAATTACTTTTATAAATAAATTAGTTACCTTTAAACATCATAATTGAAATAATTAACTAATTTTAAACATCCATAACGTAACGACCTGATTTTTCGATGTCCGAAAATCGACATCAATACATCCACTATATCAAATGCTGAACAATCGAATGCCGAAAAACCGAACTATTAGGGTTAAAGAAGAGGGAGGTGGAAGAAGAAATAGAATACAATATCAGAATCTCACAATCACAGCGGAATAATATATAGTAGATAAATAACTAATCTTTAAACAAAAAGAACTATATCTGTTTATACATTACATCATCAGAGTAGAATACAAATCAATAAATTAATTCAGGACAGTTATAATATCTTGTCCTCCAAAGCCGAATATACAACTTACACTGCACAGCAGAAATATAAATCTACGAAAATACGCCTCATCGTCTAGCTTGTCTCTTGAGCTCCACTGTAGTCCATCCCAAAATCTATAATCTATAATACTCGGTCTGACCCGAGCATTATAGCTAAATAACGCCCGAGTCAGTCTAGAAAACCAGCGTGAGAAAACACACTCAATTAGATTATTAAAGTTTTCAAAATCCTTTGAAATCAAAGGTATCTCGTAAGACCACGCCACAAATAAACATGTCGGGTTTTTACCTTACGATAACCAAAACATTTACCTATAAAATCCTCTAATATTATAGTAGTGTCTATATACAAATACTTATTCAAATAGCCAAAAATTTTACATTATTAAATTCCAGCAATACTAGCTACAAAGTTGGTTCTATAAACAAAACCGTAAAGGCACGTAGGGAGAATGGATTTCCGTCAATGGCAGGGCTACTTGGGTACCACCCGTCACAGTACGTGATCTAGATCACCATCACCGTACCGTGGATCCACCCTGATCCCCTACTATACAAGACCGGACTACCCCTTATTGGATATCCCGAATAAGATCACCCCGGGTTGGGATCAGCAACCGCCCATACAGCCGAATAAAAAGAGACCTCTAAACAGGGATGACCTTACCCTAATTGGTTGCTAGCCACTTAGCCTTGCTGCATCTCCCCTGTTTTAGCCATTTTCGGTTAATGAGGCTCGAGGTTAAACGTTACCTTTTTAGCATATATTCACTTAGAATGTTCATCGTCCTCCTAACGATGTTCTGAAAGAATTCGTCCATACACGTCCGTTCCAGGTCCGAACGGAACCGAAGGTACTACTCCTACTACATCCATTTTGGAATCTCCCTCAGGATTAGTAGCGATTAGCCCTTGCACTTCACTGCTCCAACTTCGACTCCAAGTTCTTGTCTTCCTCACGAAACGTTCAAACCGGATCGAAGTGGTTTTCGGGATATAAATCCTGATCCCGGTCTCTTCGAAATGATCAGCGCATTGGCCAATATTGATAGTCAGTTATTTAACTATCGAATAATATTTACAAACAACCATCAGGCATTAATAATTTCCCAAATTATTTATTTCAAATTATCTCCACAAGATATTTTTCTACATTTCAATCCTTTGAAAATAGTTTTCAAATCATTTTTTTCTCGCGGAATAAATTTTCATCCAATTATTTTATTTCCACTGAAAATTTGCCAAGTCTTAATACTTAGATTTTTAAAATAATTTAATATCACTTTATCCAAAAATATATACTTTAAAATACTTAAAATAAAACTATTTAAAACACTTACTTAAAATACTAGTTGTGAAATTTTATAATAATTTCTCATGTAAAACTTAAACCAAAACAAATCTTAAAATAAAAGTTATAAAATTCTATACAAGTTTTTCAAATAAAAACTTTAGCCAAACTATCTTTAAAATAAAACTACTTTATAAAATATAAATATTAGTAATTATCTTTTTAAATCATAATACCAATTAACCTTTTGAAATAATTACTACTATAACTAATTTAATAAATATTTAACTATAAAATTTTAAACAACTTAGACAATAATTTCTCAAAAAAAATTCTTTTTAAACAACTGTAAAACCATTTAACTTATACTAAAAAATCTGCTTTGAAAACGTACTTTGTTTTTCAGGGAAATACACTTTTCTTTCACACCTTTTAAAAATAAACCACTATTTATTTTTAAAACAAATTACCATTTTCTTTTATAAATTCCCAACGTGAATTTATACTTCCAAATATCCATGGATTTCTTATTTTACTTTATAAACCCAGTTTATAAATTCCATCGTCTCATCCTCCTTTAATTCACCATTACAAACATTTTATCAATTTCCAAATCGATTTCCAAATTTACTCCATTTTGAAAAATAGATTCATTTACTTACTCGATTTATTTTTAAAAAAAGCCTATTGATTTCAGATTTAGCTTCCTTATTATGATTTAAAATCTTATTTAAACTGAAAATACCAATTTCATACTTTCCCCAATTTCTTGTTTATCTTTTCCAAACAAATCTAAACCTTGAATTTAAAAATAAATTCTTTATTCCTTTAAATAATATCGCTTAAATTTTAAAAATTCCTTTATTCCCATTTATTCAAAAATCTCCTTTCCCAAAATCGGAATTTATTTATTAGAATTTAAAAATCAACCTTTAATCTTTTCCAATTTATTCTTTAATTTATCCAATACTCTAAAATTATTTTACTTAAAATTATCTACTTTAATCTCTTTCCAAAAATCTAATTTTAATATTTCTGATATCTTAAAGTACCAAAAATATATTCGGCCAAACCATAACATTCAATAATTTCAATTTCCAATATAATTAATCACAGATTATCAATAAATCATATCACAGCATATGAAATAAATTCAACCATTTTAGGATCCAGTTGGATCCCTCCAACCTGTTTCTCTACATCCACAGATGTTAGCACAATATAAAATACCAATTTCACTTCGAGGTCGAATATCGCGGTATATTGGGTCATCCGCTATTATGCGGGCGCATAGGGTCTCATCCGCTATATAATGCGGGAAATCAATCACTTCACTATATATATACTACTATATATATTACCACATCCAACTGATAATAAATTATCAATCCAAACAAAAAACCAATAATTTAAATTTCACTATTTAAATTTAGAAAGTCTCCAAATGAGTGAGATTAACTCATCTTTGATTTTTGATGATGCAATCCACTTCCATCTTGACTATTTCTTCACGATTTTGGACCTTATATAAACAATTCATGATTTATTATCATTTGAACAAATCGAACAAATAATTACCATTTATCAATTTAATTTTATACAAATAATTTAATTTTAAACTAATTTCTTTTAATAAAATATTTTCTAGTTACCAAAATAATTACATAAGTTAACTAAACAAATTAATCACTAAAATAAATTTGTAAATTGTATTCTGTTTTTATTTTCCATTTTCAAACTGCATATCAAAATAAGCTATATGGGTTCCAAAAATCTTATGTTTATATAAACTTTCAACACTTTAAAATCCCTATTTATTTTTAAAACTTCATATAAATACTTTAAAATAATCTATATAAATTTTTATAAATCTGGTTTTATACAAAACTTCTCAAACATTTAAAATTCCCATTTTCAAAACCTTACCTCTACATACACACACACACATATATATATATACATACATACATACATACATACATACATACATATATATATATATACTTGTCTCCTTATCTATGTATATATTTCTGTTTTCTATACATGTGCATATATATACATATATAATTTCAGATTTAAATTAAATTAAGGTTAAGAGCAAAACTTGTTCATCCATTACTGCCAATATTTTCTAAACTGTATATACACACACATATATATATATATATATACAGAATTAATATAAATTAGGTATATATTCTACTACAAAATTCCTGCCTAATGTATGTATTAAATAAATTTAAATCAAAGAATACTACACTGTAAAATTCTGTGTACTCAAATCAAATGCCGAACCACTAAAATTATTTTAAATCTATATATATATATATATATATATATATATATACATATGTAAAAAATAGAAGTAAAAGAAAGAACATCTACATATTCACCCTCGCTGCCTCCACCACGGCCCCCGACCACCATTGCAGCACTGGCTTCGGCAATCGAACCTCTTCAAGTACCGCCCCATCACCCACGAAACCTCACCTCCCACCCGCGCACACAAAACCCAAACCTCGCGCCCAACATCGCACCAGTCTCGCGATGGCCGCTGCTCCAGGCCTCCCCCGTCGCCCCCCATTTGTGTCGCCCTCCAACCTCTCACGCATACGCGACTCGATTGGATTCGATCGAATCTTCCGTGACTTAGATTTGAAAGAAGTATGACCTGCATATAAGAATTGATTTGAAGAGCTCGGCACTTAAAGAAGAAGAAAAGGAAGATCGCGTTTGGATTTTTAAATCTGCCCACTTTTTTAATTACAGCTAGGATTTTCGATTCTCAGGCTTCGGCCATTAATATTTTTGAAGCTACTGCTTGATTTTGAACGAAATAGGGTTTTCGTTTGTTTTTTCTTTTTGAACGAGATATTCATCATCTTTCTTTTTAGAGGACACATGTACAAAAGATGACACGTGTTGTAAAACGAAGGACAACTGTTGAGATGCGGTCTACAAAAATTTGAATGAAGAAAACATATATATTATATTTAAATTAATTTTAAATTGTTTTAAATTACGCAACTCAAAATCTCGACCTCCTATCAAGACGTCCCTGCAGGCGTTCATAATGTTAAACCCCTATTTCGAACACAATGGAAAAGGTTCCGAGGCATAACTCGATCGTATGGAGAAGATAGCCTTTTGGATCCAGTTATATTAAATTTCGATATAGATTTCAATGCTTTATCTACCGTACGCTCACATGACAACGCCAAACACTACGAAATTTGAAATCCGATAATAATACACTATTACGGATCCATTGAAACTAGTTTCGTTTAAATCTGAGATTATACCTTGGAAGGCTATTTTTAAAAATCGATTTAAACTATATATTTTCAAACTGAACAAATCACCTTTAAATCCAATTTTATCACTTCTATTATCTTCAATATCATCATTATAAATTTTATAAGCCTTTCACTTATTTTTAACAAGCTCGAAACTCCAGATTTCATACTTTACCCAGTTTTCACTTATTAAATTCAAAAATTTAATTACCCAAATAAATAGTGATATGTGAAATTCAAGTTAAATTAACTTTGAAATATTTAAAATCAATTAAATATTCCAATTTTAAATATCCAGAAATTTCCGGGTCGTCACAATCCTCCCCCTTAAAAGAATTTCGTCCCCGAAATTCCTTGTCAAGAGAAATGGTCCTTAACCCGTTACTATTTTCCAAATCCAAATAGTTTTTAACGACTTCCCAAAAGCAAACAGTTTTAACAATACCCAAAACAATCTTTTATTTAAAACACACTAACCCTAACTTACCAAACTCTTCGATAGTTACTAAACAACATTTTTTACTCAATAATTCAAATTATAGTTTAAACCAAATTTCAAACTATCAAAATTTTCTCAAATTTTTTTTAACTCCCTAAATTTTCGGAAAATTTCGCCAGCGTCTCCTTTGCGCGGCTAGATCGGTACGACTACAAAATGCCTCTGCACGGCCCTAAATTTCAAAAGAAAACAAAATCCCAAGTGGCTAGACAAGAAAATTATCAAATTTCATATAGAAATTTAAATACATACCTTTTTGTCGGGCCATACAATTTTGTCTTCTGAAATCAAAATCATCGATTTCCTTTTTGCTTTTAAATACCTGTATACTACTTAGCAATAATATCCAATCACAGCATTCAAAATCGTTTTATTCATTTCCTTTCAAAAGTTTCAATATTTGCTTTACTTAAGCCCGTACGATGAACGTATGTCATCCGTACGCAATACAATTAAATCACTCACTCAATCACAAACTTCACTTTCGAACTAGTATCGTCCGTCCGACATCCTAGTGCGAACTAAGATCTGGTTTCTTGATCAGAAGCCGTCATTCTCCTTGCATATCCACAAACTATGATAAAGAATTCCAGAATCAATCAAAAATCCATATCCAGGGTTCGCCGTCGGAAATTGACTGAAATGTCCCAACTCAGATTGGTATAACTACCTCGAAATTCTATGCTCGAATCTTGATCAAATCATTATGCGAATAACATAATATACGTACATCCTATGTATTTATCTCAATTGATTATTAACTATATCAATTCTCCTTTTATTCACATTTATTTTTGATTTCCATTACCTATTCACCATTATCCCATTTCCCAACTTCCAGTTTAATCTTCACTCAATTATTAACTTCATATATTTCTAATACCAAGTTTACTTAAGAATTTAACCATCCTTTTCTTAAGTTCAACATAAATATTTAATATACTTCTAATATTTATTTTTACTTCACTTCTGAAGTTTATATCCATTTCTATTAACTTTGCCTTTACAATTCCATTTGAATTCAATTTACCTTCAAATTTAAATATTGAATTCTATTCATCTCAACCCATTTTTAATTTCCTTTAATTAGTTCCACCTACTAATTCATTCCTACTACAACATTTTTTACTTCCAAAATTTTATTATGTCAGTTCACTTTGAACTAGTTCTATAACTTCACTTTACTTTACACAAACCCAATATTCAATTCTAATTCTATTTACAAGTTTAATTAATTTGTTTACTTACTAATTTTATTTCAATACTTTGCTTTATTTAGTCCAACTTGAATAATTTTCCATTTCACTTTATTTAACATAATTCAAATATTCAGTTTTCAATCCAAATTTTAAGATTCGATAAGTTTTTCAACTTATTTATATTCCATTCACAATCTCTTGAATTTTCTTCATTTAATTGACTTACTTTACTAACCTATTTTATTGTCACATTTACTTAAATTTAACTCTTCTTCAAGTTTCATTTTATTCTGACCAATTTCAAAACTATTTTATTTAGCCTGCTTAGGCGTAAATTTCCCATTCTAATTAATCTTTTCAAACCCTTACATTTTTTAAACTTACTAATATTCCATAACCATTTTTAAATAAGATTCCAGAGTTTAAATAATCACTTAAGTATTTCAAAATCATTTTTGAAATTAATTATATCCAAAATCAATCTATTTCAAAATCAAACTCAGTTTTGCAGGCAACTCCAATTCAAAATTTCCAGGTAGCAATTCCTCCCTTAGAAACTCAAAAATGAACACCGATGATGTCGCAATCATCATCGGAATTATTTTCAAGCGACCGAAAAGAGTTCAGTGCTTTTATCTCTTTAAAAACATTTCCAAATATTTATAATTCCAAATCGTACCAGATTTCAAATCCAATTCAAAAATATTTTCGAAATAATTTCACAATTATTTCTCCAAAACCATTAAACCAATTTTTAAATTCAATGGAATTTAAATTTCCAAATTTTAAATCATTTCAATTTATTTTCAAATATTTCTCTGGAATTCTATTTCAAATTATAAATCACATTTACAATTCACACTTATAATTTACTTTTTAACTTTTTGGTTATAAAGTCAATTTCTTATTTTAATTTCTACATAACAATGATAATAGTTAAATATTATCATTCCTTAACAACCAAGCAACCATATACTATAATAATTTACAAAAATTATTTCTTTTATATACAAAAATAATTTGGGTAAAATTACTTCGTTTACCCTATTTAAAAACAATACCGTGTCGGTGTAACAACCGCATATTTTACGATTGTATATTTAAATATAGCATCGTTCGTCGGATTTAAGTCTGAAATGCTACTTTTGCAAACAGTCGAATTAGAACTCGAGACCACTTCCATTGAGTTCAAAATGCTGTTTGCAACCTTTTTAAGTATAAACATCGATATGTTTAGAGTTAGCTTGAATTTTGACATTTTCACTTAGGGCTTTGGGTTTGGATTTTAGCCCAATAACCTAACATAAGACCCTAGCTCCACCGCCTTTCCTCTTCATTCATTCTCATTTCCTAACACTTCAAGCTTTAGCAAAAATGGGGGGAGAGATTGGAAATTAAAATTCTAAGCCCTAGTTTCTTTTGCAAATTCAAGTTCTAGCTCCAAAATCAAAGAGAAGCTTAAGCATCCTCTTCTTCTTCTCCATCTCAATCCCTCTCCAATTTTTGAAATTTCCTATAACCTAACTTATGAAATATTTTCTTATAAGCTTGGATAAAAGCTTCTTGAGTTGAGATTGAAGAGTGGTTGATCTTGCCTTGTTTTAAAAGCTTCTCCTTCATTGTTTTTGGGTTTAAAGGTGAGTTTTTGAACACACATCTAAGTCTATGTTTTGATTCTTGTTAGGTATGAATTTCTAACATCTATTCATGTTCATTTGCTTTTGATTTGAATTGGTTTTATGAATATTCAAATTTTTGGTGTTTTGAAGTCAAATCTTTAAAAATCCTAGCTTTGATGTTTAAACATGCTTTTTGTGGTGTATCGAAGAGCATATAGGGCTGGGTTGTTGAATGGCGTAAACCCTTAGCGTCCATCGCTCGTTCGATCGCAATTTGTTGGGATTTTGCCCCACTTGGGGGCTAGGCTGATAATGCTGAAGCAGCAGGTTCAGTCGACTGATGCAGGAGATCAGTCGACTGATGCAGCAGGTCAGTCGATTGAACCAGGGGGCATAAAAATTCTCTATCCCTGTATCAGTCGACTGACCTACTGAGTCAGTCGACTGAGCTTGGAAACCAAGTGTTTCCAGGTCTGTATCAGTCGACTGACTTACTGGGTCAGTCGACTGAGCCTAGAAACCGAGTGTTTCCAGGCCTATGTCAGTCGACTGACGTTGTAGTCTAGTCGACTGAATCAGGGAATTTGCATTTTTGCCTACTTTAGGCATTTTTGAGTGGATTTCCAATTTTTAATCGATTCTCGTTTCTCCGATTAGTTTTTTCACTTTTGTTGACTTTGATAATTTCTTTTTCGGGATTTTTGGGAATATCCATCTTGTTGGATTCAGTGTCGATAGCTATGGATTTGATTCACGTATTCGTATGTGAATTTTTGATGACCGATTGTTTCTACAATCCTTTTTGTGACAGTCACTTTGAAGTACAAAAGTTTCTATACTAGTAGTAAATATTCAAACTCTTTTACAAAGACGATTTCGACTCTATTTTTAATACAAAGCTCTTTATAAAACCCGTTTTTCAACCTATTAGTATATACAAACCTTTACCTCATTCGTATGAGAAAATCTAATTAAACGGCTTAGCAAAACAAGTGGTATGAAACGTTTGTGTTTACTTCGTGGGTTAATTTTTGGACTTGTTCGATTGAAACTCTTGTGACAATTTTCGAGTGGAGATCTTCAATTTGTTCGTAAATATTTAAGCCAAGCCAGTGGTTATGGGACATGAAGCTAAAATCATTTATTTACTAGCTTAGTGTAATTCACACTTTTTATTGATCAATATAATCATTTTGTGATTTAGACAAGAGATATGCTACGTCTCTTTGTCCACGTGGGGGACTGTACCTCGTTTTATTGAGTTTCGTCTCATTTCTTTTATAGGCTAACGACCTATTGGTTCTTTGGATTTTCGACTCATTTTTGTGGGCTAGCGACCCATGCTCTTTTATGGAATTCGGTTCATCGGACGTACCGTTGTACTACGTCGTTGTCCGGCTTATCAGGTTTATCGGGCGTACTGTTGTACTACGTCGTTGTTCCGAATTATTTGAGTTTATGGTTCCTCGGACGTACCGATATTGTACTACGTCGTTGCATCGGCTCTATGGTTAGCGACCTGTTTGTGATGCATATGTTGGTGAGTTTTCATGCTTCCGTTTTGTGATAGGCCTCCCTCCTTTTTTGTGATTTCTGGGTTTCTAGTTGATAATTTCTAGAATTTGTGATTCACCAATTTTGTGATTGGCATTGATATATTTGTCAATATTTGTGGTAGGGTGAATAAAATAAAGAATATGACATTCTTTTTTGTGTTTTGAGATTACTTGAGATATTGTATGATTTGTTTTGTTATTTAATGTATACTTGTCGCAATATGGCATTATGGTTATCATACGTTTCTATCATATCTCTTATTCTATCTCATTTTATCTGATATTTATAGCTAGACTGATCCGTTTATTATTTTCTTATTAAATAATACTCGGGTCGGACCGGGATGTTACATGTGCTTCTACTTGACTCCTTTTCTGGGAACATTATCTGATTTTTGACTAACTACTCTAGTTTAGTAGTTTTTGTTGTTATACATTTGAGATAGAGACTCCTTGATGTATACATATCTTTTTTTTTGGCACTTGTATCTATTTTTTGTGATGTAGTGGATCTTGTATGACCACAACTTTGATGTACACTTTTACGTGATATATTCATATCTGTTTCCACCTTTGTGATATGGATATCTGTGACTGATTTGTGTTATGCTTATTTCTATATTTTTTTCCAAAGACCACATAGCCACTGTGTAGTCTCTTTGGGTTTGTATTTGATATGTCGGATTCCTTTCGAAAAGAAATACGTGACATACCATCTGACATATCGGTACTCGCACAAAGCCATTACATGGATTGTCGCTCTTCAACAGCCTTATTCTTCGTGGACGGCATTACCTCGTAGTGTCCTTGGCTAGCGTGAGTATAGAGGTGGGGCATCACAGTTTGGTATCAGAGCCAAATTTCGGAACAATGTAGAATAATTTAGCAAGGGTCATTGTCCTAAGTCCTTCTTAGGAGTCGTGCTTTAGGCTTTACTTCGAGTCTTCGTACCGTTTTATCCTACTTTCTTTTATGATGCCTTGTTTTACCAATCAAGATTGTTTGATATTCATTCGGAGAATAACCATTTTCATCTTCTTTCTTTCTTTCTTAAAGAAGAGAAATGGTTAGACCAGGCCATCCCAGAGCCGGTCAATCCAGTGCTACTCCTCAAGATGGGGTATTTTGTCCGCTCAACAACTTCTAGATCTTGTAAAAAATGCTCAAGATGTCAGATCCATTCTAGAGCCTACTCACCCAAAATCCGGATTTGCACGCCTGTGCAGTGATTATATAAATTTGGGTGGAAAGCCGTTCAAGGGTTCCGATGGGGTTATCGAAGTCCAAGCTTGGCTTAGAACATGCGATCGTATATTTTCTCGCATAAATCTCATTGATCTGTATCATGTCCAAGTGGCTTCTAGCATGCTCCAAGAAAGAGCATTAGATTGGTATGAGCTTTTGATTTCTGAAATTAATGAACCGGATCTTACTGGGGAGCAATTCTGGGAAGGATTCCAATTAAATTTTGTGCCGGAAGCTGAGAAAGTAACTTTAGCTCGGCGCTTTATTGACCTTGTTCAAGGTGAATCCTCTGTGATGGATTACGTCGCATCTTTTGAATCCCTCCCTAAATAAGGGATCGAGTACATTAATACCCCATTGAAAAAAAATCAAAGGTTTGTCTATGGCTTGAATGAGAATCTCAAAAAGCCATTACTTTTAAAATTAGAAGTTTCTTTCGATCAGCTTGTTGATATCGCTCTTCGACTCAAAGAGGCCGATAAAGAAGATGATGTTGAAGTTATGGGTGTCAAACTGAACTTCAACAACAACAAGAAGAGACCTATTAAGTTCAAAGGTCCTTATCCCAATAAGAAAGGGAAGCAAGCAACTCCGGTAGCAAAGACTTCTACGCCTAGTCATGGGCAATGCTACAATTGTGGTTCTAAGGACCATTTTGCTAATAGATGTCTGAAACCTCTCTTTTGTCGTTATTGCAAAAGTTCGGGTCATCTTTTGTCATCTTGCCCCAAATTTCAAAGCAAGAGCGAGGGAAAGCTAAATGTTGTACAAGCCCCTAGTAACACTTTTCGTGGTTAAGGTATTCTCATTCTATCCTTGATGGCATTATTATGTTTCGTGATCATCCTATTCGAGTTCTTTTTGATACGGGTGCATCTCATTCTTTTATATCAAAAGAACTTGTTGATACTTTTTCTCTAAGCGTTATGGCTTTGATGACTTCTTTGAGAATTGCGAATCCGGTTGGTGGATATGCAACAATCAGTTTGCTTTGTAAAGATATCGAGATTATTTTATGTGATTTTTCTTTCCGAGCCGATTTGCGTGTCATGTGTTACTTAGGCTTCGGAATGATTTTGGGAATGGATTGGCATAAACATTATGAAGCCCATATCATATGTCCTGAGTGGACTATTCATCTTCGACATCCTCAATCTATTAAGCAGATTTCTATTGTTCTCAAAGACTCGGATTCTAAATTGGTAGCATCCTTGTATTCTCTAAACCCTCATGATGACGATACTAAAGATGAAGAAGATGTCATTTCTCTCATTCACGTTGTTCGTGAATTTTCCGATATATTTGACCCTGTTTTAGGATTTCCACCTAAGCGAGCAATTAAGTTCTAAATTAATCTAATCCCTTGAGCTCTACTTATGACTCGTCCTCCTTATCGTATGTCTAATAAGGAAAATGAGGAGATGCGTAAATAATTATCCGAATTGGAAGCGAAGCAGTTTATTCGTTCTAGTTCCTCTCCTTGGGAAGCTTCAGCTGTTTTTGTGAAGAAATCTGATGGTACACTTAGGATTTGCGTTGACTACCGCAAGCTTAATGATCTTACCATTAAGAATAAAAACCATTTACCTCGGATTGATGATCTGTTCGATCAACTTAGTGGTGCTAGAGTCTTTTCACAGTTAGACTTAGCAACCGGTTTACATCAGCTTTGAATTGTAGAGGATAGCATTTCTTTGACTTCATTCCATACTCTTTATGGATCTTATGAATGGCTTGTTATGCTTTTTGGTTTAACAAATGCCCCAGCTTATTTCGTTGACCTTATTAATCGAATTTTCAAAGACTTCCTCGATCGATTTGTTCTCATCTTTATAGATGATATTTTTGTTTATTCTAAAAATGAGGAGGAGCATGAGAAGCATCTTCGGATTGTGTTGGAAACTCTTTGGAGCTATCAATTGAAAGCAAAATTTTCTAAGTGCCACTTTTGGCAATCTCTTGAGAAATTTCTTGGTCATATTATTTCCGAATCCAGAATTTTCGAATCCTTCAAAGATCGAAGCGATTCAAAATTGAAAAAGACCAGAGAGTGTGATGGAAATCTGTAGTTTTCTTGGATTGGCGGGTTATTACCGTCAGTTCATAAAAGACTTTTCTAAAATTTCTGTGCCACTTACTAGTTTGACAAAGGAAGGAGTTAAATGCATTTGGTCGGGCAAATGTGAAGCTTCTTTTCAGAAATTAAAAGAACTCCTTTCCGATGCTCCTATTCTTGTGATTCCCAAAGGGAACCAAGACTTTATTGTTTATACCGATGCTAGTTGTGTTGGTTTGGGAGCCATTCTCATGCAAAGGGAACGTGTTATTGCTTATGCTTCTAGGCAATTAAAGCCTGCCGAGACTAGATATGCCACTCATGATTTAGAGCTCGCGGCTATTGTCTTCGCCCTTAGAATTTGGTGTCAATTTCTTTTGGGAGTGAAATTTATTCTCTATACCGATCATAAATCTTTGAAGTATTTATTTTCTCAAAAGGAACTTAATTTGCGTGAACAACGTTGGCTTGGGTTTCTTGCATCTTATGATCTTGATATTCTTTATACTCCTGGAAAGGGAAATCGTGTTGCCGATGCACTTAGTCGTAAGAAACAAGCAGTTGTTTCCATGATGATATCCAAATGGAATGATCTCGAGGTTTTATCCACTTGTGAGATTCGAGATCGTGAATCCGATTTATGTTCATCTCTTGTTTTATGTAGCCTTGAGGCTCATCCTTCTCTTTTAGACTTATTCTTGAAGCTCAAAAACTAGCTCCCGAATTGGCTCTTCTTAGCCAAAGATGTAGGGACAAAATTGATATTGAAGGTTTGAAAGACTTTGATATTGATGTTCGTGGCGGTATTCGAAAATTTGTAGACTTATCGTGCCAATTATTAGTGATCTTCGTAAAGACATTTTAGAAGATTCTCATCGTTCTAAATTTACCATTCATCCTGGTAGTAGTAAAATGTGCGTGGATATGAAGCGACTTTATTATTGGGATGAAATGAAATCTGATATTGCTAACTTCATTAATCGTTGCATGACTTTCCAACTTACTAAGGCCGAACATCAATGGCCCGGTGGGTTATTGCAACCTTTGGACATTGCAATTTGAAAGTGGGATCAAGTCTCCATGGAATTTATTGACGGACTTCTCCATTCTCATTCGGGCCATGATAGCCTATAGGGGACAGTTGAAAGACCTACAAAATCTGCCCATTTTATTCCCGTTCGGTCTAATCGGACCGTACCTCTTTTGGCCAAACTTTATGCTAAAGAAATTGTTAAATTGCATGGAGTTCCTACTTCCATTGTTAGTGATCGTGATCCATTGTTTACTAGTGGATTTTGGAAGAGTGTTCAAAAAGCTTTAGGAACGAAGCTTAATTTTAGCACCGCTTATCATCCTCAGTTCGATGGACAAACAGAGCGTGTGAATCAAACTCTTAAAGATCTTCTTCGTGCATGTGTTCTTGATTTTGGTGGAAATTGGGAAGATCATATTTCTCTTGTTGAGTTTTCCTATAATAAAAGCTTCCAATCTAGTATTGGTATAGTACCTTTCGAGGCACTCTATGGAAGACGATGCAGATCTCCTTCTTGTTGGCTTGAGGCCGCTGAGAATCTGGTATTAGGTCTAGATTTTATTCGTGATTACACAGAAAAGTTTGACCTTATTCGCCATAGGATGAAAGAAGCTTAAAGTAGACAAAAATCCTATGCCGATAACCGAAGAAGGAAATTGGAATTTTCTGTGGGAGTTTGGTGTTTATTCGTGTTTCACCTATGAAGGGTGTTGTGCGTTTCAGTCGATTGGAAAAATTAGCGCCTCGATATATTGGTCTGTTTCCCATCACCGAACGCATTGGTTCCGTGGCTTATCGCCTTTTATTAGCGGCTCAATTTTCTGCTATTCATGACGTGTTTCACGTTTCTCAATTACGATAATGCCTTTGAGATTTCGATTCTATTCTTGAGCCCGATGTTGTGGTAAAGTTTCGCCTAATTTGACTTATGAGCAACATCCTATTCGCATCATTGCTACGGAGGTTAAACGCCTTCGAAATAAACATATCCCTCTTGTGAAAGTTCAATGGTCCTCAAATCCTAAGGATTGCTCTTGAGAATCTAAAGAATTCATCGAGCGAACACATCCGGACTTACTCTCTCATGCTCCTTAGAGGTGAACTTCTTATTTCAAATTTTCTTTTGTGTTGATATGCTTTTATGGTTGTTACTCTTTATTTTCCTCTTAAGTATTGCGAGGATGCAATTTCTTTAAGAAGAGGAGTCTGTAACAACCCGCATATTTTACGATTATATATTTAAATATTTTATTTAAATATAGCATCGTTGCTCGGATTTAAGTCCGAAAAGCTACTTTTGCAAACAGTCGAATTAGAACTCGAGACCACTTCCATTACGTTCAAAATGCCATTTGCGACCTTTTTAAGTATAAACATCGATATGTTTAGAGTTAGCTTGAATTTTGACATTTTCACTTAGGGCTTTGGGTTTGGGTTTCAACCCAATAACCTAACATAAGACCCTAGCTCCAACCCATATCCTCTTCATTCATTCTCACTTCAAGCTTTAGCAAAAATAGGGAAAGAGATTGGAAATTAAAATCCTAAGCCCTAGTTTCTTTTGCAAATTCAAGTTCTAGCTCCAAAATCAAAGAGAAGCTTAGGTAAGCATCCTCTTCTTCTTATCCATCTCAATCTCTCTCCAATTTCATAAATTTCCTACAACCTAACTTAGAAAATATTTTCTTATGAGCTTAGATTGAAGCTTCTTGAATTGAGATTGAAGAGTGGTTTATCTTGCCTTGTTTTAAAATCTTCTCCTTCATTGCTTTTGGGTTTAAACGTGAGTTTTTGAACTCACATCTATGTCTATATTTTCGATTGTTGTTAGGATAAATTTCTAACATCTATTCATGTTCATTTGCTTTTGATTTGAATTGGTTTTATAAATATTCCAATTTTTGGTGTTTTGAAGTCAAATCTTTAAAAATCCTAGCTTTGATGTTTGAACATGCTTTTGGTGGTGTATCGAAGAGCATATAAGGCTGGGTTGCCGATTGACATAAACCCCTAGCGCCCATCGCTCATCCGATCGCAATTTGTTAGGATTTTGCCCCACTTGGGGGCTAGACTGATAATGCTGAAGAAGCAGGTTCGGTCGACTGAACCAGCGGGCAGAAAAATTCTCTGTCCCTGTATCAGTCGACTAATCTACTGAGTCAGTCGATTGAGCCTGGAAATCAAGTGTTCCTAGGTTTGTATCAGTCGTCTGACTTACTGGGTTAGTCGACTGAGCCTAGAAACCGAGTGTTTCCAGGCCTATCTCAGTCGATTGAGGCTATAGTCTAGTCGACTGAATCAGGGAATTTGCAATTTTGCCTACTTTAGGCATTTTTGAGTGGATTTTCAATTTTTAATCGATTCTTGTTTCTCCGATTAGTTTCTATCACTTTTGTTGACTTTGATAATTTCTTTTTTGGGATTTTTGGGAATATACATCTTGTTGGATTCGGTATTGATTTCTATGGATTTGATTTACGTCTTCATATGTTAATTTTTGGTGACTGATTGTTTCTACAATCCTTTTTGTGACTTTTCACCTTGAAATACAAAGGTTTCTATACTAGTAGTAAATATTCAAACTCTTTTACAAAGATGATTTCGACTCTATTTTTAATGCAAAGCTCTTTATAAAACCCGTTTTCCAACCTATTAGTATATACAAACCTTTACGTCATTCGTATGAGAAAATCTAATTAAACGGCTTAGAAAAACAAGTGGTATGAAACGTTTGCGTTTACTTCGTCGGTTAATTTTTAGACTTGTTCGATTGAAACTCTTGTGACAATTTTCAAGTGGAGATCTACAATTTGTTCGTAAATATTTAAGCTAAGTCAGTGGTTATGGGACATGAAGCTAAACTCATTTATTTACTAGCTTAGTGTAATTCACACTTTTTATTGATCAATATGATCATTTTGTGATTTATACTAGCGATATGCTATGTCTCTTTATCACGTGGGGGACTGTACCTCGTTTTATTGAGTTTCGTCTCATTTCTTTTATAGGCTAACAATATATTGGTTCTTTGGAGTTTCGACTCATTTTTGTGGGCTAACAACTCATGCTCTTTTATGGAGTTCGTTTCATCGGACGTACCGTTGTACTATGTCGTTGTCCGGCTTATCAGGTTCATCGGGCGCACCGTGTTGTTTCGAATTATTTGAGTTTATGGTTCCTCGGGCGTACCGATATTGTACTACGTCGTTGCACCGGCTCTATGGTTAGCAACCATGGGTTAGCGACCCGTTTGCGATGCACGTGTTGGCGAGTTTTCATGCTCCCGTTTTGTGGTAGACCTCCCCTCCTTTTTTGTGATTTCTAGGTTTCTAGTTGATGATTTCTAGAATTTGTGATTCACCAATTTGGTTATTGGCATTGATATATTTGTCAACATTTGTGGTAGGGTGAATGAAATAAAGAATATGATATTCTTTTGCGTGTTTTGAGATTTCTTGAGATATTGTATGATTTTTGTTGTTATTTAATGTATACTTGTCACAGTATGGCGTTATGGTTATCATATGTTTATGTCATATCTCATATTCTATCTCATTTTATCTGATATTTATAGCTAGACTGATCCGTTTATTATTTTCTTATTAAATAATACTCGGGTCAGACCGAGATGGTACAGGTGCTTCTGCTTGACTCCTCTTCTCGGAACATTATCTTATTTTTTGTCTAATTACTCTAGTTTAGTAGTTTTTTTTGTCATACATTCGAGATAGAGACTCCTTGATGTATACATAATCTTTTGTTCGGCACTTGTATCTATTCTTTTATCACGTGTAATGGATCTTGTATGACCATTACTTTGATGTACACTTTTACATGATATATTCATATCTGTTTCCGCCTTTGTGATATGGATATTTGTGACTGATTTGTATTATGCTTATTTCTATATTTGTTTCTGAAGACCACATAGCCACTGTGTAGTCGCTTTGGGTTGGTATTTGATATGTCGGATTCCTCTTGAAAAGAAATACGTGACATACCATCTGACATAACGGTACTCGCACAAAACCATTACATGGATGGTCGCTCCTCAACAGCCTTATTCTTCGTGTTAGTTGACGGCATTACCTCGTAGTGTCCTTGGCCAGCGTCAGTATAGAGGTGGGGCGTCACAGTTGTTTTATCTTGTTTAAGAGTTTAGAAACCCCTAACGATGACATGGCATCCCGTATATCGACCAGAATCCATAAACACTCAACCGATAGGTCAATACAATGTAAAAATAGTTTTTATATTCACTAACAAATACACGCTCATATCTATTTGTATGCTCAAACTCATTCTAGAGTACTATAGACTCTATTCTAATGATTAATTCCCACCAGAGCCAAGGTTCTCGCTTAACCTCGCTCCGATACCAACTCTAACGAACCGATTTTTCAACGCTCGAAAATCGACATTAATACTTCCACTGTATTAAATGCCGAACAATGAATACCGAAAAACTGAACCATTAGGGTTGAAGAAGAAGGAGGTAGAAGAAGAAATAGAAAACAATATCAGAATCTCACAATTGTAGCGAACAATATATAATAGATAAATAACTAAACCTTAAAAAAAAGAACTATATCCGTTTATACATTACATCATCAGAGTAGAATACAAATCAACAACTCAATTCAGGACAGTTATAATATCTTTTCCTCCAAAGCTGAATATACAGCTTACACTACACAGCGGAAATATAAATCTACGGAAATACGCCTCGCCATCCAGCTCGTCTCCTGAGCTCCACAACAGTCCATCCCAAAATCTGTACTCTATAATACTCGGCCTGACCTGAGCATTATAGTTAAATAACACCCGGGTCATTCTAGAAAACCAACATGAGAAAACATACTCAATTAGATTATTAAAGTTTTCAAAATCCTTTGAAATCAAAGGTATTTTGTAAGACCACGCCACAAATAAACATGTCGGGTTTTTACCTTACAATAACCAAAAAATTTCTTATAAAATCCTCCAATATTATAGTGGTGTCTATATACAAATACTTATTCAAATAGCTGAAATTGTTACATTATTAAATTCCAGCAATACTAGCCATAAAGTGGGTTCTACAAACAAAACCATAAAGGCACGTAGGGAAAATGGATTTCCATCAATGGTAGGGCTACTAGGGTACCGTCCGTCATAGTACATGGTCTAGATCATAGTACCGAGGATCCACCCTGATCTCCAGCTACACAAGACCGGACTACCCCTTACTGGATAGCCCGAATATGATCACCCAAAGGTTGGGATCAGCAACCGCCCACACAGCCGAATAAACAGAGACCTCTGGACAGGGGTGACCTTGCCCTAATTGGTTTCTAGCCACTTAGCCTTGCTGCACCGATTGATGAGGCTCGAGGTTAAGCATTACCTTTTTAGCACACATTCACTTAGAATGCTCATCGTCCTTCTGACGATGTTCTGAAAGCATTCGTCCATACAAGACCGTTCCAGGTCCGAATGGAACCGAAGGCACTACTCCTACTACATCCATTTTGGAATCACCCTTAGGATTAGTAGCGATTAGCCCTTGCACTTCACTGCTCCATCTTCGACTCCAAGTTCTTATCTTCCTCACGAAACGTTCAAACTGGATCGAAGTGGTTTTCGGGAAATAAATCCCGATCCCAGTCTCTTCGAAATGATCAGCGCATTGGCCAATATTAATAATTGGTTATTTAAATATCAAATAATATTCACAAACAACCATAAGGCATTAATAATTTCCCAAATTATTTATTTCAAATTATCTCCACAAGATATTTTTCTACATTTCAATCCTTTGAAAATAGTTTTCAAATCATTTTTTTCTCGCGGAATAAATTTTCATCCAATTATTTTGTTTCCACTGAAAATTTGCCAAGTCTTAATGCTGAGATTTGTAAAATAATTTAAAATCACTTTATCCAAAAATATATACTTTAAAATATTTAAAATAAAACTATTTAAAACACTTATTTAAAATACTAGCTATGAAATTTTAAAATAATTTCTCATGTAAAACTTAAGCCAAAACAAATCTTAAAATAAAAGTTATGAAATTCTATACAAGTTTTTCAAATAAAAACTTTAGCCAAACCATCCTTAAAATAAAACTACTTTATAAAATATAAATATAAATAATTATCTTTTTAAATTATAATACCAATTAACCTTTTAAAATAATTACTACTATAACTAATTTGATAAATTTTTACCTATAAAATTTTAAACAACTTAAATAATAATTTCTCAAAAACATTCTTTTTAAACAACTTTAAAACTTTTTAACTTATACTTAAAAATCTGTTTTAAGAACATACTTGACTTTTCAAGGAAATACACCTTTCTTTCACACCTTTTAAAAATAAAGCACTATTTATTTTTAAAACAAATTACCCCTTTCTTTTATAAATTCCCACCATGAATTTATACCTCCAAATATCCACTGATATCTTATTTCACTTTATAAACCCAGTTTATAAATTCCATCTTCTCATCCTCCTTTAAATCACCATATCAAACATTTTATCAATTTCCTAATTTACTCCACTATGAAAAATAGATTTATTTATTTACTCGGTTTATTTTAAAAAAAACCCACTGATTTCAAAGTTAGCTTCCTTATTATGATTTAAAATCTTATTTAAACTGAAAATACCAATTTCATACTTTCCCCAATTTCTTCTTTATCTTTTCCAAACAAATTTAAACCTTGAATTTAAAAATAAATTCTTCATTCCTTTAAATAATATCACTTAAATTTTAAAAATTCCTATTCCCATTTATTCAAAAATCTCCTTCCCCAAACTTGGAATTTATTTATTAGAATTTAAAAATCAACCTTTATGCTTTTCCAATTTATTCTTTAATTTATCCAATTCTCTAAAATTATTTTACTTAAAATTCTCTATTTTAATCTCTATTCAAAAATCCAATTTTTATATTTCTGATATCTTAAAGTATCAAAAATATATTCGGCTAAACCATAACATTCAATAATTTCAATTTCCAATATAATCAATCAAAGGTTATCAATAAATCATATTACAGCATATGAAATAAATTCAAACATTTGAGGAATCCAGTTGGATCCCTCTGACCTGTTTCTCTGCATCCGTAGATATTAGCACAATATAAAATACCAATTCCACTTCGAGGTGGAATATCGCAGTATATGGGGTTATCCGCTATTATGCGGGGCACGTAGGGTCTCATCCGCTATATAATGCGGGAAATCAATAACTCCAATATATATACTACTACTATATATAATACCACATCAAACTGATAATAAATTGTCATTCCAAACAAATAAACAATAATTTAAATTTCACTATTTAAATTTAAAAGGTCTCCAAATGAGTGAGATTAATTCACCTTTGGTTTTTGATGATGCAATCTGTTTCCATCTTGACTATTTCTTCACGATTTTGCACCTTGTATAAACAATTCATGATTTATTATCACTTGAACAAATCAAATAATTAGTTACCATTTATCAATTTAATTTTAAACAAATAATTTAATTTTAAACTAATTTATTTTAATACAATATTTCCTACTTACCAAAATAATTACATAAGTTAACTAAACAAATTAATCACTAAAATAAATTGGTAAATTGTATTTTGTTTTTTTTCCATTTTCAAACTGCATATAAAAATAAGCTATATGGGTTCCAAAAATCTTAGCTTTATATAAACTTTCAACCCTTTAAAATCCTTATTTATTTTTAAAACTTCATATATATATATATATATACTTTAAAATAATCTATATAGATTTTTATAATTCTGGTTTTATACAAAACTTCTCAAACATTTAAAATCCCCATTTTCAAAACTTTACCTCTACATACACACACACACACACACACACATATATATATTTGTCTCCTGATCTATATATGTATATTTCTGTTTTCCATACATGTGCATATATATACATATATAATTTCATATTTAAATTAAATTAAGGTTAAGAGCAAAACTTGTTCATTCATTACTGTCAATATATTCTAAGCTGTATTTATATATATATATATAATTAATATAAATTAGATATATATCCTACTGCAAAATTCCTTCCTAATGTATGTATTGAATAAATTTAAATTGAAGAATACTGCACTGTAAAATCTGTGTATTCAAATCCAAATGTCGAAATATTAAAATTATTCTAAATCTGTATATATATACATATATATGTAAAAAATAAAAATAAAGAAAGAATAACTACCTAATCACCCTCGCAACCACGACCCCCCTCCCCCCACCACATCGTAGCTCCGGCTTTGGCTATCGAACCACTCCGAGCACCGCCGCATCACTATCAAAACCTCACTGCCACCCATGCACATGAAACCCAAACCTCGCGCCCAACAGCGCACCAGTCTCGCTATGGTCGTTGTGCCAGGCCTCCACCGTCGCCCCCCTTTGTGTCGCCCTCTAACCTCTCGTGCTTACGCGACTCGATTGGATTCGATCGAATCTCCTGGCTTATATTTGAAAGAAGTATGACCACCAGATAAGAATTGATTTGAAGAGCTCTAAACTTAAAAGAAGAAGAAAAGGAGGATAACGTTAGGACTTTTAAATTTGCCATTTTTTTATAACAATGAGGATTTTCGATTCTCAGGCTTCGGCCATTATTATTTTGAAGCTACTGTTTGATTTTGAATGAAATAGGGTTTTCGTTTGTTTTTTCTTTTTAAACGAGATATTCATCATCTTTCTTTTTTGGGGACGCGTGTATAAAAGGTGACGCGTGTTGTAAAACGAAGGACAAGCATTGGGATGAGGTCTACAAAAATTTAAAGGAAGAAAACATATATATTATATTTAAATTAATTTTAAATTTTAAATCGTTTCAAATTACGCAACTGGAAATCTCGACCTCCTATCAAGGCATGCCGGTAGGCGTTCATAATGTTAAACCCCTATTCCAAACACAATGGAAAAGGTTCCAAGGCCTAACTCGGTCGTATAGAGAAGATAGCTTTATGGATCCAGTTATATTAAATTTTGATAAAGATTTCAACGCGTTTATCTACCGTACGCTCACATGACAACTCCAAATACTACGAAATTTGAAATTCGATAATAATACACTATTACGGATCCAATGAAACTAGTTTCATCAAAATCCGAGACTATGCCTCGGAAGGCTATTTTTAAATATCGATTTAAACTATATATTTTCAAAACTGAAAAAATCACCTTTAAATTCAATTTTATCACTTCTATTATCTTCAATATCATAATTATAAATTTTATAAGCCTTTAATTCATTTTTAACAAGCTCGAAACTCCAGATTTCATATTTTACCCAGTTTCCACTTATTGAATTCAAAAATTTAATTACCCAAATAAACAATGATATTTGAAATTCAAGTTAAAATAACTTTAAAATATTTAAAATCAATTAAATATTCTAATTTCAAATATCCAGAAATTTCCGGGTCGTCACACTTAATAAAGTAATTAATTAACTTAACTCATCATTAATTAAATCGATTAATTAACTTAAACTACATTAAAAATATAACTAAATATCTTTAAGAAATATAATCAATATAATTAAATATATCTAAGCATCTTCAGTAATATAATTAAATACCTTTAAACCTTTTTAACAAAAATAATTGAATAACTTAACACATCTTTAATAAAATAATTAGTTAACTTAGTTTGAAAATCCTATTATAAACAATTTACTCTAAACATCAATAACAAAGTAACTAAACCCATTAACAATCATTAAATAAAATAATTGATAAGCTTTAAGCCCCTTTGATTATGATAATCAACAAACTTTGAACATTATTCAAAAAGAGGCTCAACGACCACAATAGTAAAAGTACTATTTAATGTAATTGAACTTTTTAAGTCACATAACTGGTATTTACATAAAAACATATATGTAGATAAAATTAAGATTATCAATTACTAGTTAATCCATCACTCATCTAATAACGAATAAATCCACATATTAATTCACTGACATATGAATAAATATCCAATTTAATATAATAGCGAAAAAAGAATTAATTCTGCTAAACAGATGTCATTAAAAATCTACACAATTTACTTATCGCAGAACGGTTTTTATTCTGCTAAACAGATGTCCAAAATAATCTTTTAAACTTAATTTAAAAGATCGATGTTTCATTTGGCCAAATATATATCACCGATGAAAATATAACTTATTATCCACATTATTATCTAAATAACATAGTGTAACCAATTATTATTAACTTGCCATTAAATTATACTCCACTAAAACTATCATCAATCTATATCAAAGCGTTGTACTCATCAACATGAGTATAACACAAAAATCCGTAGGTTAAATAGCTTTAAATCGGAGAAGTTATTACTTTTTAAATTTGTCAACATACTTGGTTTAATTATTTTTAAAAAGAAAACATGGATTTTAATTCTCATCCAAAATAGCCAAGCCAACTCCACTTTCCACTAACCAAACTTGACCCCTTGCAAATGAAAGCCCCTCTTCAAGCGCAATTGTCCATAATGTTAGGGACCAAACTTCCTTGTGTTGAATAGTTGCATGACATCCTCTCCCAATTATATTTGCATGCAAACAGATCCCTTGTATTCTATGCATGCCACCTTACTCCTCATAGCCCACGACCGTCGCCTCCACTCCCTACAATCGTCGTCGCCATTTGCCCCGCTTCTGCCCTCGGTCATGCTTAACACCGCGCACTACTAGAGACGTTGTATATTGCGACGCCCATTTCCGACGGCTCGTCGATTTTATAGTTTTTCATGATACTGCATTGATTATTTTTTATACCAAATTGAATGCTAATTAGGTTGTTATTATAATTATTTATCATTTAAATGTTGAGAAAAATAATTTGTTTAGTGTATATGTGTGTTAATTGGTGTATATGTGTTGATTAATTAGTGCATGCGCGCATTAGGGCTAGTTTGGATTAATTAGAGTCGATACTCAGAATTTAGTGTATGCATTCTTAAGATGACGAAAACAACGATATAGTGTATGCATTTCTTAGAATGTAAATAAATTACTGTAAAAATTATTGTATAATACGCGTTACGTTTTATAAATCCCTTTGATAGTTTTTGGCCCCGTCTGACAAGTATTGTACATGATCGTTATATGGATATTCATTTTTATCATGGAACGGACATTTATATTCATCTGATACAATATTTTTCAGCTTTTTCCCTGTGTTGGATAAGTACTTATATTTTGTAAATCATTTCATTTTAAACGATTAACAAAATTTCGACAGCACTTTCTTTTTGTTACTTGTGTACGCGTATATGTGTATGATAAAGGAAACAAAAGGGAAGTGCTATCAAAATTTTGTTGAATCGTTTAAAATGAAATTATTTACAAATTATAATTAATACTGTGTTTGTAATGGGAAGTTGGATGACCAACCATCAAAGTGTAAAACAATAATCTAAAAATTGTGGTAATATGTTCATATAATTTGTATAAATCCGTTTGAAAATAAAATTAAATAGAATAAATTATTAATTTGTGAAAATTTAAATGTATGATTTAATTGAAAATTATAATGTCAATACGTAAGTGATTAATAATCATTACTGAATTAAAATGTTTTAAAGTAGGAAAAATTATCAATTATTTTATCGATCGGAGTTGGATGTACCAACAAACAAGAGAAATTGGAGGCTCAATAAGCGAACATTTTCAAAATGCACGTCTTCATTGAATTTTTTTGAGAAAAATGTGTGATCCTTTAATAAAAAAGGAGAGCACACATGATGCTATATATATAAAACATAACAAGGTGCTGCTAACATGCCTGCCAGGTGACAAAAATAAAATAAAAGAAACAATGAAATAAACATGTACCCCTATAATGAGCTCCGGCAAAGCCACCGCCCATTACACCCCAAAATCGAGCTCCGGCAAGGCCATCGCCTGATAATAAGGTGTTGGAGGTACCTAGAAATACTGAATAGTATCAGAAGCTATCTGAGAGGTCAAAGATATTGGAAGTCGGCTCAGTCAAAATAAAGATCTATGAAGCTGCCTCAGCTGATAATCCAGTAAGAAAAAATCCGCTCTGAGAACTCTGATAAAGCTGGAAGTATCTCTATCCTCGATCAGCAATACTGGAAAAAGCTATCCTACATACCGGAATATAGACACAAAACATCCTATCTAACCCAAACCTGAGACAAAACTAGGAAAAAAATTAGAATGGAACACATATATGTATATAAGTAGAATTTATATACATATACGTGTAAATAAAACATAATAAGATATAATAATGCAAAATAATCTAGAACAAAAACTAACAGTTCTAAAGTGAAAGGGAAAAATGGTCCAAACTGAAGAAAATAAGCAAAATGTAAACAAAAATAAAAATAACTAATACAAAAACAAAGAAAATTCTGTAATTATCTTTGTGGACCATCAATTAAAAGCAAGTTGTGAAGCACCGAGGGATCATCATTTAAATTTGAAAAGAAACTAATACTATTATTATTAGAGACAAAAATATTGTTGTTTTGTTTTAAAAATACTGATATTATTACTCACTTTGTTAAGATACTCCTTAAAAAGATAGTTTTTGGCTAATTTATATTTAGGATTAGAGGTCTAATTAAAGCAAAAGGACGAAATTAAATAAATCAATTTATTGAAATGGTTTTTATTATTGTTAAAAATACGTTGATTTCTTTCAAACCAAATGTACCAATAGGATATAGTGAATAAAGTATTAAGCAAGTATCGATTATCCTTATTAAACTTAAATCTAAAAGTGTTCCAATAGAAAAAACAATCAGAAATTCTAAATTTAATATTAAAGTCAAAAAATATATTAAGGGTGTTCATAAGAATAAAGTGAGTATCCATACAGTCATAGTAAATATGCTTAATATCCTCCAAATGTCTATTACAAAAATAACAATTATAGTCAATATGAATATTTTTTCTTTTTAAATATTCTATAGTATTTAATTTTCCATGCATAATAAGCCACATATGGATTTTAGATTTAGGAGAAGCATTTGATTTCCAAAATAAATTTAAAATAACTATAAGTTACACCCGAAAAATTAATAAATCTATCAAAAGAATTTGAAGAGAATTTAATAATGGCAACGACAAAGAAACTCGTTGTCCATGTAGTAGGTGAAAATTATTGAAGCATTTGATGCCAGATATGGTAATAGTTCATTTGCGCCAATATGGTTTCGCACCAAATTATTTGGTGTGGGATCATCATGAAGAACTTATAACATCTAACCCAGTACATTCGGAGGAGGAGGTGGATAATGAAATTATTCCGACGAATCTCATAGAAGATATGGTTGAAGATGCAGCACGTTTAATGTTCCCTACTGTTGAAGTTGATGGTAATGATGGTAATATCGAAGAAGACCAAGTATTGGAGAAAAAGTTTTTATGATTTATTGGATGCTGCTAAAAAACACCTTGGGGATGGTTATACAAGCGGTACTATCAGTAACTGCTAATAAAACCCTTTGGGATGATTGTACATGTAAGCATATTTTAAGTTATAAGTTATTGATAATGATCATTTGTAACGGCCTGCCAATTCGTATAATTCGAGCTGACAATAACCCACACATGTCCATCCCAAATTGAATGGAAAGATAGATTGTTTGGGAAAGAAGAAGAAAATATAAGAAGAAGAGAAAGAAACTAAAACGATCACAGAATCTCACAATCGCAGCAGAACAAAATATAATATAAAATCAATAATCTTTGCAAAGGAGAAACTACTATATACATACGTCCATCAGAGTACAATAACAATAAAAATCATCAAATTGGATAGTTTTAACAACTTGTACTCACAAATTGCTGACAATTTCAACAACAAAGCAGCAGAACATTGACAAATACGTAAATATGACCTGTGGACCTCCAACTCGTCTTCTAGGCTCCAAATGCGTCCAAAAAATTTATAAATACACTCTGTCTGACCCAAGAGCGTGAGAAAACACACCCAACTAGATTTTAATGTTCTAGAAAACCATTTGAAAATCAAAAGTATCTCGTAAGACCACGCCGCATATAAACACAGATGGGTTTTTCCTTACGATAACTAAAAAATTTTCTTTAGAAAATCTATTTATATTATAAAATTGGAAAGGGTCAAAGTAAAATATGAATATAGTTGAAATGCTTACATCTCACGTTTTAGTATAGTTGGGCACAACTAAGTTCATCGGCGTTTATGGGAGAATGGATTCCATACAATGATTAGGCTGCTGGGGTACCGCCTGTCACGCTGCATCTCTAGATAAAATAACACCGAGTACCTCGCCTGGATCCCTTGCCAAAATAATACCAGCCTACCCCATACTGGATAGTACCGAATATGATCATCCCTCCGTTAGTTTTCCCCGAAGTATACAAATGATAGATAATAGTGACTCGAGATTGGGATGATCATACCCTACTTGAGAGCGAGCGACCCACTTAGACTATGTTTTACCTTTTATATAGCACTTCCTACTTGGAATTCTAATACTGCCTTCCAAGAAACAATGCAATACCAGCATTTATCCATACAAGTTCGTTCAGGGATTGAACGAAATATTTGAGAGCTCCGTCTTCAATTCCATCATCTTCAAGATGTCTTCACTTCGAAATGCATTCGTTGGATCGAAATGGTTTCCAGATAACATACCCAATCCCGGTCTCTTCGAAATAACTTTTGAGAATTTTCGGCAAAATCAACTTCGGTTCTTTAGGAAATAAACAGTCAAATATAAAAACAGAGATCACCTCCTAACCGTTAGTGGACGGATTTTCTTATCATTGTCCAAAGAGAACGAAACGAGATTTATATGCACAGTACAACATCATTAGAGATGACAGTGTCATATTACTCACGTGTCTCTCCTAGATATTTCCAAAGTTACGTTTCGATTCAAATTCGATAGTCGGTTATTGAATTATTGATTAGAAAACATTCAATCAGGGATTTGAATCCATAAGGAAACCATCAAAGGTTAGGCACCAAGCAACGCTAAGCCCCTATTAATTAATATTTTATTAATTAAATTTATTTTACATTACTTGAATCAAAAATTCTTTCTACAAAAGATTGATATAAACTATAAATTCCTATTTCTCCATATTTGAGAAAAATATCTATATGCTTATCTCGATGGTACAAGTGTATTCAACAACAATTGGAAGATTTCCCTTTTTATTCAATTCAAAAACCATTTATAAACCTTATTATAATCTATAAAACAATTTATAAACTTCTTTTATAAATCTACAAACCCATTTCTAAAATTCCTTTTATAAATATCTAAAATCATTTATAAAACTCCTTTTTTCTTTTTAACTAACCTTCCATTTTCATTTTCCAAAACATATTATAAGATTCCTCTTATAGCTCATATCTATTTATAAAATCATATTTATAAATCTCAAAAACATTTAAAATAATTTCTAATCATTTACTTTAAAACACTATTATATAATCATAAGCATTATAAATAAATATCAACTTTAAAACACTATAAAATAATAATTAATAAATTTCAAACATCCTTAGTAAAACAATAATGAAGATAGCAATATCTATCTTCAACTTTTTTATTTATAACTAATAATAATTAATTTCCAAAACTTTACTGATAAATAATTATAATCAATTTTAAACCATATTAATATTTAAATAATTAACCTTCCAAACTATTTAAAATATTGATAAACAATTTTTAAACAATATTAATATTAATAAACAACCTTTAAAATATAAATATATTTCCTTGATAAAAATCTATACTTGATTCAACATAATAATTTCCATATTTATAAACCATGTTTATAAATCTCTTCCCATTTTATAAAGCTTCCTTTCATAACAATTCCTTTGTTTATGAACCTATTTATACCTTTATAAATCCTGCTTATTTATAAAATACCATTTAAAACATAATTTCAATCGTTTTAGCCTTTCTCCAACGGGTATAAATATCTTTTATAAATTTCCTTCAATTTATAAAATATCATTAAAAATCCCGAATATACCCTCGTCTTATATTTCCAAAATAGAAAATCATCCTTCCTCTTACAATGAATTCATCTTTCGATTTATTTCTCCAATCGATTAAATGGTAATAGTTTCATTTTTATTCATAAAACACCATTTATAAATCTATCCCTTTATAAGTAAATTACGATTTACAAATCTTATCTTTGTTTGAAAAATATCACTTTTATGAATTTAGCACATTTATAAATTCACCTTTACAAGTAAATTACACTATATATACCTTTATATATATAATGGTTAATAAAATTTGTATAGAAATATTTCAGTTTTCTTTTTAAAACCATATCCCATTATTATAAAAGACTGACTTATTTTCCCAAATTTTAAAATATTTACTCTTAGTTTTAAAACTCTATCTAAAATGTTTTATAAAACTATTATATTATAATATCCAAAAAAACATACTTTTATTTTGGGAAAAAAATATTTAATACATGAATAATTTTCAAATCACTTGAGATTTCCTTTTAAATCAAATCATTAATTTATAGTATTTTTAAAATACCAAAATTGACGCCTAGTGCTACCAAAGCACTAAATAAACAAAATCATGTCTATGTCATCATTTATAACCTCTGACATATCATATATCAATTTATATGAAAATAAATCAACTGTGTAAGGAATCTCGTTGGATCCCGCCAACATATCCCCATGCATTACTTATAGTACATAATCATAAAAATATAAATCAACCGCATCGAGGCGGGATTCGTATAGAAAGGTCATCCGCTCTTACATGAGAATGTAATAGGGTCTCACCGCTCCAATAGGTGGGAATATATCTAAAGCAACAATATAATTTAGTGTATTATCCAACAATCAATAACGATTAGAAATAAATATCCAAACATCCAATAAATAATATTTATTGACTATATAAATTTTTTAATTAGCCAAAAAGGTGACATTTACTCACATTGATTTTTAGATTTGCCAAACATTCTTTTTTGAATTAAAATTGAACGAACGTCGAATTTTAATCCAAACTTTCAACTAGCTCTAAATCAGTTTAATCCAATTCTATAATGTAGCCTTCATCGATACGATCGCAATGCGACTCGTCGTGTTCAATTTGAACTACGTACGAATTCGATATGGATTAACGAACTCTTATTGATAATTAATTTTTAATAAATAAAACTTTAAACTAATAAACTACCTTCCACTTTCTTCCCTCTTTCCGTTTGCAACCCCAGGCACGCTTTCGACCTTCTATTGATTTCTCTTTTTTTCTTTTACCTGCTCGACGATCGATTACTCGATCAACGCTGACCACCCACGCCACCACGGCGCTCACCTCCAGCGCCTCGTCACTACCATCTACTGTCGCACGTGCACAAGCATACAAAATCGTGGAATACATTCGCGGCTCGTGATCGCGAGCTTCCAACCGCCACTGGCCGCTGTGATCCCATCCCAACGTCCGTCATCATCGATGCCTCGAGTTCTTTACTTTCCTAGTTGAAGACTTCGCTTGATATAGTCGATAATGGCTCCAATCGTCGAAGGCCGTTGGATCGACCATTGTGATTTTTGGAAATACGGTTTTTTTTCTGGTATTGAACGCAATATAAAAGGAAGGAGAGGAGTATGGCCAGGTATGGGCTAGCGTACTTTGTTATGGGCCGATGTGTTACGCATGGATAAACCATGGATAACAATATATGTGTGTGTATATATATATATCTGTGTGTGTGTGTGTGTGTGTAATAAAATGTTCATCTTTTAAGCGTTCGAAATTTTTGAACTCCAAATGGGGCATGCCATCTAGCGCTCTATATGTTATAAACCTTTTCCGAACATAGTGGAACTTATTTCAAGGCCTAATTCGATCATATGCAGAAGATAGCTTTTCAAACCCAATTATATTATATAATTTTTTTGAAATTAATTTCCATGCATTTCGATCTCGCACGTCCAAATGATACAACCAATAGCCATGAAATTCGAAGGCATATAATAATATACTATTATGGATCCAATGAAACTGGTTTCGTCTAAATCCGAGATAGTACCTTGGAAGACTATTTTTACATGTTAATTAAAACGAGTAATTTCCAAAATCAGTTAAATCACTTTTAAACTAATTTAAAGTTTAATACCTTCATTCTTATTTAAATAGAATTTAAATTAGTTTTCCAAAATCATTTTCATTCATATTAAATTCAAGATTAAAATATTAACAATCCCAAATATTCAATTTAACAATTTAGTTTTCAAATAATTCACTATATTTGAAATTCAAGTTATTTAACTTATAATATTAACTTTTCAATATTTAAAATCAATTAAATATTCCAAATTCAAATAACTAAAATTTTGGGCAGTTGCATTCTTCCCTAATTAAAAGAATTTCGTCCTCAAAATTACCAAGTAAGAAAAATGTCACAAACATATTAACCTTTCAAAGCAATTAGTTGAAATAGCTTACCAAACTCTTTAAGTCATTAACTTTTCAAAATCAAATAGTTGTAACTTATAAAAAGAATTCTAATTCTTCCAATTCATTCATAGTTATTAACCGATACTTTCCAAGTTACAAAATTAAACTCCAAATTTTAGTTATCAAAAATTTTCCAAAATTTCTCAAAAAATTTATAATGCCTTAAATTTACGAAAAATTTCGCCAGCGTCTCCTTTGTGCGGCTCGATAGTAAAAATTTACAATATATATATATATATATATATATATATATATAATCACAAATATACATCTCATCTTTGAGTATGAGGCATCTCGTAGGGAAAAATATAAAAATACGATATGTAATCCGAGATGTGCACCTTACTTTAGTATTAACAAGCATATACAACCAATATAACGCGAAAGCGAGCTCCAAATGAGAAGCATACGCCATCCGTGCCTACTAATCACTCAATAAACAATGAGAATAGGTATGTAAAAAGGAACATCACTATTTTACATAGAAGGTATCATAACCATATGAAATTTTTAGGAAATGTAACAAGGGAAACCATTAACCAAATAATATTCATCCAATTTATTTATCAACAAATCAACTTGCATTTTCAATGCCAACATTTTATTTGTACACTTTCATTTCTTATTAACATGCAATTGATTCACTTCCAATTCATTCACCTTCATCATACTAACATAAATTAATAACAGTTAATTCATTTGCATTCAATTTAAATCAATTTCAACTATTCACATTAATTTGACTTGCACTCATTTATTCACATTAAATTGATTCTTAATCAATTCATTTACTTTCAATTGATTTTCATTCGATTATTAACATTCACTCTAATTACATTCAATCCGAGGTTAGCAATGATACTTTGCATACTAATTCGTTTATGGACCATTTCCATAAAACAATTTCTTAAGTTTATTTCAAATATTTTATCCAACCTTCCTTATTTTCATTATCATTCAACACTTAACTTCATATGCAATTCTATCAACAACTCAAATTGCATTTCATTTTATAATTTAAGTTCACCTTCATCTCGAAAGCCAAATTCAAATTTATTTAACTTGTTTTATCCCACTTTACTTATCTTGAGTTAAATTTCATTTCAAAATTTACTTTCTTTAACTTAAGTTAGTTTTCATTTATAAGTCAAATTCATATTCATTCCACAAATTTATTCCAATGGTTCATTTATTTATTCATTGCGCATCAAATTCAATCACATTTAATCCATTATGTTACTCCACTTTAGTTAAATTTCTTTTCATCTTATCCATTACTCAATTTATTTAACTTTATTTAAGTTAAAATCTTTAATTTCATACCTCAATCTCAAAATTCCTTTTCTTATCCATACCATTTCCATTTTATAAGTTCAAAACTTATAGTCTTATGTTTTCTCAACATTTAGATAGGAATTTCCCGGATTTTAAACACCCGGTTTTATTTCAAATCATTATAAAATCATATATATATACACACACACACACACACAAAGCTCCTTTATATATCAAATTAAACTTTTAAAATCTAAAAAAATGTGTTTAACCAAAACAAAATTCAATGGTAGCAATTCATCACTTAGAAACTCGAAAATAAATACTGATGATGCGGCTGCCATCACCAGAATTATTTTCCAACGACTGAGATGATTTCGGTACTCTCTACTTCTTTTAAATTCCATTTAAAATATTTCCAGCTAAAACATTTTTCCATAATAATACTATTATTATTTTTCCAAATCCACGGAAAAAACATTTTCAAACTAATGAGATTTAAATTCTCAAACTTCTTGTTTTAAATCCATTTCTATCTAGAAAACCATATCTTTCAACATACTTATAGACTTTTCATTTCCTTTCCATTTATAAATCACATTCATAAATTATATTTATAAATTCACTTTCTTATATAACTTATTTGCAAATATTCCTCTTAGTTTAGTTTATAATAATAACTTTTATTAGAACAACAACAACAAATGATAATAATCAAATATTATCATTCACTAACAACCAAACATAACAAACATAACTATAATAATTTGTGAAAATTTATTCCTTTATATAAAATATAATTTAGGTAAAATTATTTCATTTACCCAGTTCTCAAAACAATACCGTGTCGGTTTTTCTTGTTTAAGTGTTTAGGAACCCCTATCGATATCGTGGCATCCCAAGTGCCGATCAGAATTCATAAGCCACTCAACAAATAAATTAATATAATATAAAACATTTTTATATCACTAACAAGTACGCGCTCTTATATATACACTCAAAACTCATAATAAGGCATTCCATTACCTTATCTCTTAATGAGTTGTCCCACCAAAGCCAAGGTTGTCGCTTGACCGTGCGTGCTGATACCAAATGTTATGACCTGCCAATCCATGCAATTCAAGCTGACAACAACCCACACATGTCCAGTCCAAATTGAACGGAAAGACTGATTGTCAAAGGAAAGAAGAAGAAAGAAGAAAAAAGAAGAAGAAAAAAGAAGAAGAAGAGAAAGAAACTAAAACAATCACAGAATCTCATAATCGTAGCGGAACAACATATAATATAAAAATAATAATCTTTACAAAGGAGAAACTGTTACATAGATACATCCATCAGAGTACAATAACAATCATAATCATCGGCTTGGACAGTTATAATAACCCGTCCTTACAAATTACTGACAATTTCCACAACAAAGCAACGGAACATAGACATATATGTCAATACGACCCATGGACCTCCAACTCTTCTCCTGAGATTCAAATGCATCCAAAACAATCTGTAAATATACTCGGTCTGACCCGAGCATTATAATAAAATAGCACTCGAGTCGGTCTGGAAAATCAGCGTAAGAAACACACCCAACTGGATTTTAAAGTTCTAGAAAACCATTTGAAAATCAAAAGTATCTCATAAGAACACGCCGCACATAAACGTAGACGGTTTTTTACCTACAATAACCAAAACTTTTTCTATAGAAAATCCATTTATATTATAACAATGTCTATGGGTCGAAGTAAAATATGGATAAATAAAATGCCTACATCTCATGTTTCAGTATAGTTGGGCACAACTAAGTCCATACGGTGCTTATTGGAGAATGGATTCCATACAATGACTGGGCTACTGGGGTACCACCCGTCATGGTGCATCTCTAGATAAAATAACACCGAGGACCTCGCTTGGATCCTCTGCCAACATAGAACTGGCATACCCCTTACTAGATAGTACTAAATATGATCATCCCTCCGTTAATGGGCCCCGAAGCATACAAATGAGAGATAATAGCGACTCTAGATAGGGATGATCATACCCTACTTGGAAGCGATCCACTAGCCCTGTTGTATCTCCCAAGTTTTAGTTGTTCCCGTTTCGTGTGGCTTGAGACTATGTTTTACCTTTTATATAGCACTTCCCACTTGGAATGCTAATACTACCTTTCAGGCAACAATGCAATGCCAGCATTCATCCATAGAAGTTTATTCTGAGACTGAATGAAACATTTGAAAGCTCCGTCTCCAATTCCATCATCATCAAGATGTCTTTACTTCGAAATGCATTCGTTGGATCGAAGTGGTTTTCGGATAACATACCTGATCCTGGTCTCTTTGAAACAACTTTCTATCGGTAGCCTCAACCTCGGTTCTTTAGGAAATAAACAGTCAAAGGTAAGAATGGAGATTACCTCTTAACCATTAGTGGATGGATTTCCTTACCACTGTCCTAAGAGAACAAAATGAGATTTATACACACAGTACAGCATCATCGGATTACTGTGCCATATAACTCATGTGGTTTGGGTCTAATTTCGATAATCAGTTATTTAACTATCGATTTAAAAAACATTCAATCACGGATTTAATTCCATAGGGTAAAACAACATTGGTTAAACACCAAGCAACACCAAGCCTCTATTAATTAATATTTTATTAATTAAATTTACTTTATAATACTCGAATAGAAAATTCTTTCTACAAAGATTGATATAAACCCAAAATTCATATTTCTCCATATTTCGGAAAAATACCTATATCCATATCTCGATGGTATAAGTGTATTCACCAAAAATTTGGAAGATTCCCCTTTTTATTCAATCCAAAAACCATTTATAAACCTTATTATAATCTGCAAAACCATTTATAAACTTCTTTTATAAATCTACAAACCCATTTCTAGAATTCCTTTTATAAATATCTAAAATCATTTGTAAAAATCCTTGTTTCTTTTTAACCAACCTTCCCTTTTCATTTCCAAAACATATCATAAGATTCCACTTATAACTCACAACTGTTAATAAAATCCTATTTATAAATCTCAAAAACATTTAAACATAATTTCTAATCATTTACTTTAAAACACTATTATATAATAATAAACATTATAAATAAATAAATATTAACTTTAAAACACTTTAAAATAATAATTAATAAATTTCAAGCATTCTTAATAAACAATAATAGTTTATCTTCAACTTTTTTTGTTTATAACTACTAATAGTTAATTTCCAAAACTTTATTGATAAATAATTGTAATCAATTTTAAACCATATTAATATTTTAAATAATTAACCTTCCAAAATATTTTATAATATTGATAAACAATTTTTAAACAATATTAATATTAATCAAAAACCTTTAAAATACAATTTTCTTGATAAAAATCCATACTTAATTCAACATAATCATTTCCATATTTATAAACCATGTTTATAAATCTCTTCCCATTTTATAAAATTTCCTTCCATAATAATTACTTTATTTATGAACCCATTTATATCTTTATTCCTTTATAAATCCGGCTTATTTATAAAACCTCATTTAAAACATAATTTAAACCATTTTAACCATGCTCCCATAGGTATTAATTTATTTTATACATTTCCTTCAATTTATAAAATATCCTTTAGAAATCCCAAATTTACCCTCATCTTAGATTTTCAAAATAGAATATCATCCCTCATCTTATAATAAATTCATCGTTCGATTTATTTCTCTAATCGATTAAATGATAATTTTTCCATTTTTATTTATAAAATACCGTTTATAAATCTATCCCTTTATAAATAAATTATGATTTTACAAATCTTAACTTTATTTGAAAAATATCACTTTTATGAATTTAGCATATTTACAAATTCACCTTTATAAGTGAATTACACTATATATACCTATATATATATAAATTGGTTAATAATATTTATATAGAAATATTTCTATATTATTTTTAAGACCATATCCCTTTATTATAAAGGACTGACTTATTTCCTCAGATTTTAAAATCATTACTCTCAGTTTTAAAACTCTATCTAATTTTTTTTATAAATCTATTAAATTATAATATCCATAAAATCATAATTTTATTTTAGAGAAAAAATAATTTAAAACATGATTAATCTTCAAATCGCTTGAAATTTCTTTTTAAATCAAATCACTATTTTATAATATTTTTAACTGGAATTAAGGCCTGGTGCTACCAAAGCACTAAATAAACAAAATCCTATCTTGTCATCATTTATAACCACTAACATATCATATATCAATTTACATGGAAAATAAATCATGATAAATCCAGTTGGATCCCTCCAACATGTCCCCCTGCGTCACATAGTATATAATCATAAAAATATAAATCAACTGCTTCGAGGTAGGATCCATATACAAAGGGTCATCCGCACTTATAGGGAAACGTAATAGGGTCTCATCCGCTCCAATAGGCGGGAATATAACAAAACCAATAATATAATTTAGTATATTATCCAACAATTAATAAGGTCCAAAATAAATATCCAAACATCCAATAAATAATATTTATTGACTATATAAATTTTTTGTTAGCCGAAAAGGGGAGATTAACTCACATTGATTTTTAGATTCACCAAATGTTCCGTTTTGAATTAAAATTGAATGAATTTCAATTTTAATCCAAAATTCCAACAAGCTCCGAATCCATCCAATCCAATTCTATAGCGTAGCCTTCGTCGATACGATCGCAACGTGACTCATGGCGTTCAATTTGGACCCCGCACGAATTCGATATGGATTAATGAACTTATGAAAAATTAATTGATAATTAATTTTAAATAAATAAAACTTTAAACTAATAAACTACCTTCCCTTTTCTGCCCTCTTTTCGTTTTCTACCTCAAACACGCTTTCGACCTTCTTTTTTTCTTCTTTGCTTTTCTTACATGCTCGATGATCAATCGCTCGATCAACGCCGACCACCCATGCCACCATGCCACTTGCCTCCAGCACCTCGCCGCTGCCATCTCCCGGCGCATGCACGAGCGTACAAAATCGAAGAACCCATTTGCTGCTCGTGAACGCGAGCTTCTAGCCATTGCTATTAGCCATCGTGGCCCTATCCAACCATCCATCTTCATCGATGCCATGAGTTCTTCACTTTCCTAGTTGAAGACTTTGCTTGATATGGCAGATAATGGCTTCGATCGTCGAAGGAAGTTGGATCGGCCATTGTAATGTTTGAAAATGCAGTTTTTCTATTATTATGTTTTCAGGTATTGTACTCGATATAAAAGGAAGGAGAAGGGTATAGCCCGGTATTGGCTCACTACATTATTATGGGCTGATGTGTTAGGCATGGATTATATATATATATATATATATATATATATATATATATACATTATTTATAATGTCCATCTTTTAAAAATCTGAAATTTTCAAACTCCAAACGAGACATGGCGCCTGGCCTTTTATATGTTATAACCCTATTCTGAAAACAATGGAACTTGTTTCAAGGCCTAATTCGATCATATACAGAAGATGGCTTTTCAAACCCAATTATATTATATATTTTTTCTTGAATTAATTTCTATGCATTTCGATCTCGCAGTTCCAAACATTACGTCCAATCGCCACGAAATTTGATGGCATATAATAATATACTATTACGAATCCAATGAAACTGGTTCCGTCGAAATCCGAGACGGTACCTTGGAAAACTATTTTTATACATTAACTAAAACGAGTAATTTCCAAAATCAGTCTGTAAAGATCACATTTTTAAGCCCGATTTAATTTAATAATTAATTTGATTTTAGAATTTAATTGGTAAATTGATTGGTAAATTAATTAGAATTTTTAAAACAAGTAAAATATGTGTTTGATTTTAGATATATTGTAAATATAAATTTTAGTTTTGGAAATTCAAGGATAAATATTTTATAAATAAATTAGATTTAAATTTATACATTTTAAATTAGTAAAAAAATTTGTTTTCTAATTATATTAAATAGGCATTTTGATTTGGAAGTATGATTTAAATTTAATATAATAAAAGGGTATTTAAGGATTAAATTCTAATTTATATGTTTAATTATTAAAGTGTAATTAGTTTTAAATCATTTTCTTTAAAAAGTAGTATATATATACATAAATAAAAAATAGGAAATAATAAATAGATAATATATATATATAGTTTGAAATTATAATCAATTAATAAATTAATAAGTAAGGGTTTAAAATATAAAAATACATTATCTATGACATTTGTAAAATAATAAGACCATGTATTAACATTTGAAGCTAAATCCTAACATGCATATTACATGTGTTGCTTTAAGATAGATTATAATTACAATTTTCACTTGATTTTAATTTAAATAAAAATGAATACAAGATTTATAAATATATCTACTTCCTCTCTTCCAAATTTTTTTTCCATACATTTCAAAACTAAAGAAACAAGAAAACTGAAACCAGATCGACGTGCATCTCCAACCTGAGAAAACAAAAATCAAAACAAAACCAGATTAATTTAACTCAGACAAAATCAAACTGAAACAAAAGCCTAAAAACTAAAAAGAAATTCAATTCAAGTTTCAACCTGGAAACAAGATCAACTCAGCAAAGTTCAAAACCAATTTTCAACCTGGAAATTAAAACCAGATTCAAGTTGAATCAAAACAAAATAATTTCAGCAATCAATCTAGAAGCAATCAAGCAAGTCCAGTTCAACATAAACAAACAAGTGGCAATTTAATATCTAATGGATTTAACTCAAAACACATTCCAGTTTTTAACTTGAAGCTTGGCATTATATCAATTCAGTTTTATCAAACAAGGATCCAAATTCCAGTTTCAGATCAAAGCCTTGTTTTCTGTTCTCTGCTTTGCCAAACTCCAAGTGAGCAAACTAACCCTTTTAAATTCTTAAGTCTGTTACATCTGGGTAGTGTGTGGAAATCTTTGAAGTTATGAAGTGAAATAGGCTTGTATGATTGTGTAAATGTGCCTGCATGTATGTATACTTTGTGTACATGTCTGGAAAATATGCAGATAAAGCTCTGTTCAACATTTACAGGTTTTAAACCTGTTTAAAAAATCACAATCTTATCCTATAATCATCTTTAGGCTTTGATGTCTAAATAAATTATTTTTGTAAGATCAGGATTTAAGTTTTAAAAATAATTTTAAGTATAATTTATTAAAGTATTTTCTGGAAAATCGAGAAAAACAGATGAATATAAACCATACCAAAATCTCAATTGAATGATTTGTTGTTTCAAGTTTATAATCTGATTTGTTATCAAAATCTATGATTTTAAAAATATAATCAAGATTTTTAAGTTTAAAAATTGAACGAAATTGCAAGTTGAACAGAAATCAAAGATTGGGTGATTTCTGGCGATCGACGCATGGCATGGGATCAGGATCGTCACTGGTGGAGGCTTGGGTGTTGTAGATTGAGGGAAAAATAGTTAGAGATTTTCTAGATGTCTATGTGGCGGTGGTTCGACGTTTTAGGGTTTGAACTGTGTTTTTGTCGAACTGGTTCTTGGGGGAATTTGCGACGTCGTCAAGGTTTTGGGTCGATCGCATGTAAGGGAGCAGGAACTGGGGACTAAGGCGGAGGTTCCGGTGGAGTGGCGTGGTCTCTGGCGTGGGGTGGCGTTGTAGCGAGGCGAATTTGGGCGATTGATTGTGTTCCAGGTAGGGGTCGAAAAGCTTGTTTTCAATTCTCTGGTGATCTTGAAATTCTGGGTGATCGAGAAGTGTGGAAAGCTCATCGACAACCAGTCGGAGGTCCTGGTGATGGCCGATAGTTCATTGATCACCTGTGCACATGAATATGGTATCGGTCGTATCAATGTTGATTGTGGTTTGAGGAAGAAAAGGATCGTCGGGTCGAACTCGAAGGAAATTGCAAGATATCTCGAGGAAATGAAGGAAGGTTTTAGCTCGGGTAGATTCAGATTTTGCTCAGGATTTTTGTGATTTGTCTCGGGTCTGGAATCTTATATAAAAACAATTTTAATTTTTGAAACCAAATCAAGTTATATTTGAACAATTTTTGTTAAAAACCAGTTGTGATGACCCGGATTTTTCAGCATTGAATCTGGAATATTTAAATGGTTTTAAATATAGAAATAGAATTATAAATTGGTTTTGAATATGAAAAACTTTGATTTATCCATTCACAATGTAGATATTGCAATTTGTTGAATAATATAATTTATTCAACTCAATAATTGTAGATTGAGTAAAATATTTAATCTTGAGTTTCGAGCTTGTTAAATATATTTTAAAGGCTTGTAAAATTTATATTGATAGTACTGAAGATAGTAAAAGTGTTAAAATTGAATTTGGAAGTGTTTTGTTAAGTTTTGAAAATATATCGTTTAAATTGATATTTAAATAGCCTTCCGAGGCACAGTCTCGAATTTCAATGAAACCAGTTCTATTGGATCCGTAATATTGTTTAATTATCGGATTTCAATTTTCGTAGTGATTGGAGTTGTTGTGTGAGCATACGATATATAAACGTGCTGAAGTTCATATCGGAAATTTAATATAATAACTGAGTCCAATAGCTATCTTCTCCATACGATCGAATTAGGGCTCGAAACCTTTTCCATTACGCTCGAAATAGGGGTATAACATTATAAACGCCTAGCAGCACGTCTCAATATGATGTCAAGATTTTAAGCTGTGAATTCAAGATAATTTAAATTCAAATTTAAATTAATATATTGTTTGACTTGTCAAATATTCCCATCAGCTTCCTTTCTTTCAAATCGGAACTTTATCCCTTCACTTCAGAAACACCACAGCCGACCTCCTCTGTAGCAAGCCACCCTAGCAACCCAATCCTGTCCCCTTTTCTTGTTCAAAGAACGCAACCCTTCTCGTTTAAAAATATAACTGAGCTTCTTCTTTCAAAACTAAAATCAAAATCAAACGAAATGAAAACGGCCGAGTTTTCTTTGGTACAAAAATCAAAATTTAATCGTAGCTTCAGAAATCAATTTCAAGTCGCGATCTTCATTCTTTATCTGTTCGAAGCCTAGCTGAATTCCCCTCTCTCATAATCGAATCTACAAATCGATTTGATTTCGCCTTTCGAATTTTGGCCTCGTTAGGGTTTCTCACGCGCGTAGTTTAGGGGCGTGCGCGGCAAAGCTTTGGGGTCGCGGCATGTCATCAACAGGATGGTTTCAAGCTCGAGCAAGTGGCGACGCCTGGAAGAGAACGCTGGGGATGGTGACTCGAGATGGTCGCGACAAAACTAGGGAAGAGGGCACGAGATGACGGCTGGTGTTAGGAGAAGCTACCAGAAGCAGTTTTTTTCTTCTTCCTCGCGATCGAAGTCAGTGGGGGATTGTCGACGTTAGTGAGCTCGAACTGGGTTCGATGTCGAGATGGTGTTGCCGCGTCTGTGAGGTAAATTCTTCATTTTAATATTTAATGTATATATGTATATATATCAATATGGTTTTAAAGGAAAAAAATACAAAAGAAAATATAGTGAGATGTATATGTGTGCAGATTAATTTCGATCTATATATATATGTACTGAAAACAGAAAAGGAAATATTTTACAGTAAAAACAATTTCGTTTTAATATATATACAGCTTTGAAGGATTTTTTTAGAAATTAATGTGTAAATATAGGTAATATATATATATATATATATGAATAATATTTTGGAATATAAGATAATTTATAAAAGTCGGATTTTTTTGAAAACTATAAATTATTTTTATAAATGTGTTTCAAAGGGAAAATTTCTAGCTTAAAATTTAATCATTAATTAAATTAATAAATGGTGTGGTAAATTCAAGTGTTAATAAATTGTATAATGTTTATACAAGGTCGAAAAACCGTGAAACCAAGGCAAAGTTGAAGTGGATTGCAAATAATATCAAAGGTGAGATAATCTCACTCATCTAGGTTTAATTTAAATTTAGATGGTTGAATTTAAATATTTGGTTGAATAATTGAATTGATTTGATGTGCTATATTACATATAGTAGTATATATATAGTATATATTGGAGTGATTGATTTTCCCGCATTATATAGCGGATGAGACCATATGCGTCGCATGATAGCGGATGATATTATATAAACCCATATACCGCGATATTCCACCTCGAAGTGGAATTGGTATTGTGCTAACATCTGTGGATGCAGGGAAACAGGTTGGAGAGATCCAACTGGATTCCTTAAATTTATTTAGATTGTTTAATACTCTGTGATATGGTTTATGTGATAATCTGTGATAGATTATGTTGGAAATTCAAATTTTGGATGCTATGGTTTGACTGAATATATTTGGATATATCGAGTTATCAAATTGTATAGATTTGGATTTTTGAAAGAAAATAAAGAGAGAATTTTAAGCAAATAATTATAGAAATTTGAATAAATCAAAGAATGAATTGGAAAAGAATAAAAGTTGATTTTTAAATTCTAATAAATAAAATTCCAAGTATGTAGAAATGAGATTTTTGAATAATTGGAAATAAGTGATTTTCTTAAAAACTTAAGTGATATTATGTAAAGGAATGAAGAATTTATTTTAAACAATTCAAGGTTTGGATTTATTTAAAAGGATAAAGAAGGAATTTGGGAAATCTAAAATTGGTGTTTTCAGTTAAAAGATTTTAAATCATAATTAAGGAACAAAATCTGAAGTTAATGGATTTTGAAATAAATTAGGAAGAAAAGATTTTTTTTTCAAAATGGAGTAAATTGGGAATCAATTTGGAAATTGATCTAAGTGTTTGGAATCGGAATTTTAGAAGGAAGTTGACTATGAAACTTATAAACTTGGTTTATAAAAGTAAAGCAACATATCAGTGGATATTTGAAAGAATAAATTCACAGTGGGAATTTATTAAAGGAATGGGTAAATTTGTTTAAAAATAAATAGTGGTTTATTTTTAAAAGATGTGAAAGAGAAGCGTATTTCCCTAGATAGCCAAGTACGTTTTCAAAACAAATTTATAAGTATAAGTTTAGAGTTGTTTCAAAAAGTATGTTTTAGAAAATTTATTATTTTTAAATGTTTAAATTTTAAAGTAAGTCTTTTTCAAATTTATTATAGTAGTAATTATTTAAAGGTAGCTTGGTACTATGTTTCTAAAAGAGAAAAATTTTAGTTTTATATTTTATAAAGTAGCGTTATTTTGAATATTCTTAAAGTATATATTTTTGAATAAGGTATTAAAGTAGTTTTATTTTAAATGTTTTAAAGTATAATTTATAATAAAGTGTTCTAAATTATTTTATAAATCTAAAGTATTGTACTTTGTGTTTTCAGTGGAAATAAATATTTGGGAATTCATTCCATGAGAAAACTGTGGTTTGAAAACTGTTTTCAAAGGGTTGAAAATTGAAAAATATATCTTGTGAAGATATTTTGAGGTTAATAAATAATTTGGGAAAATTATTTATTGTTTGATGCTTGTTTGTGAATGTTAATTGATAGTTAAATAATCGACTATCAATATTGGCCAATGCGTTGATCGTTTCGAAGAGACCGGGATCGGGATTAAATTCTCGAAAACCACTTCGATCCAGTTTGAATGTTTCATTGGAAAACGAGTTCAAAGTCGAAGATGGAGTAGTGAAGTGCAAGGGCTAGTCGCTACTAATCCTGAGGGCGATGCCAAAATGGATGTAGTAGGAGTAGTGCCTTCGGTTCCGTTCGAACCCGGAACGGACTTGTATGGATGAATGCTTTCGGAACATCGTCAGGTGGACGGTGGGCATTCTAAAAGATGTGTTCTAAAAAGATAACGCTTAGCCTCGAGCCTCATCAACTGGGAATGACTGAAAATCAAGGGTTATGCAGCAAGGCTAGGTGGGTCGCGCCCATTAGGGTGAGGTCATCCCTGTCTAGATGTCCCTTTTTATTTCGGCTGTGTGAGCGGTTGCTGATCCCAACCGCGGGGTGATCTTACTCGGGATTATCCAGTAAGGGATAGTTCCGGGCTTGTATTGCAGGGGATTTAGGGTGGATCCTCGGTATGCTGATCCAGACCAGGTACTGTGACAGGTGGTACCCCAATGCCTAGTCATTAGTTGGAAATCCATTCTCCCTATGTGCCTTTACGATTTTGTTTGTAGAACGGACTTTGTGGCTAGTATGGTGCAACTTAATCATGTAACAATTTTAGCTATTTTAATAAGTATTTGTAAATAGAAACTATTATAATATCAGAGGATTTTGATAAAAAGTGTTTTGGCTATCGTAAGGTAAAAACCCGACATGTTTATTTATGGCGTGATCTTACGAGATGCTTTTGATTTCAAAGGATTTTGAAACTTTAACAATCCAATTGAGTGTGGTTTTCTCACGCTGATATTCCAGCCTGACTCGGTGTTATTTAACTATAATGCTCAGGTCAGAACGAGTATTATAGGATACAGGAAAGGATGTTGTGGACTTAGGAGACGAGCTGGATGGCGATACGTATATCCGTGCTTGTTTTAAATATTCTGCTGTGTTGTTTAGCTGTGTAATTAGGTTCTGTAAGGACAAGTTGTGATAACTGTCCAGTGGTGTGTATTATGGTTATTGTACTCCGATGATGCAATGTATAAACACTTATATTTTTCCTTTGTGTAAAGATCAGTTATTATCTATTATATTTTATTCCACTGTGTTGGTAAGATTCTGATATTGTTTCTATTTTCATCTTCTACCTCTTTTTTTACCCTAATGGTTCGGTTTTTCGGACATCGAAAAATCGAGTCATTACATTTGGTATCAAAGCTGAAAGGTTAAGCGAGAACCTTGACTCTGGTGGGAATTACTCATTTGAAATTGAGTCAGTAATACTCCAGAATGAGTTTGAGTGTATTAATGGATATGAGCGCTTACTTGTTAGTGGATATAAAAATGGTTTTATATTGTGTTGATTGATTTATTGAGTGGCATATGAACCTTCGTCCGCATAGTCTAGGCAACTGTATCAAAGGGGTTTCTAAACACTTGAATAGTACAATTTGACACAATATTGTTTTCGAAAACAGGTAAGTGAAATAATTTTACCCAAAAATATATTTTGATATAAAAGAAATATTTTCCTATATCGTTATATAACTTGGATGTTTGGATGATAATATCTTAAACAAATGAGATTATAAAAAAATTTGGAATGACTTGTATAATCAAATGGGAATTTGTATGAGCATAAATTATACAAATGAATTATAGTTAAAATTTGATTTAAATCAAATCTGTAAATTTAAAATCCCGGAGATTTTGGAAGTGTTTTGAAGATAAATAATAGCTTTATTATTTTGGAGGTATTTCTGAAAGGAAATTGTTTCAAACAAATTTTGGAAAGGGATATAGCATTGAGCTCACTTCAGTCGCTGGAAAATAACTTCGGTGATGATTGTAGCATCATCGATGTTCATTTTCAAGTTTCTAAGTGACGGATTGCTGCCAAATTGATTTTTTCAGAAGAACTAGTTTTGTTTTTGAAATTTCAAAGAAAATTTGTTAGGAATAAAAACCAGGATTGGTTTAAAAAATTTGAGAAGTGTGATTTTGGGATAATGGTATTTCAAAATGATTTGAAAACCAAAAGCCGGGTGTTTAAAAATCCTGAATCCTTATTTGAATTGAAAATCCTGATGAGATAGGTTATAAGCTTATAAATTGAGATGATTTTTTTAAAATAAGAAAGGAAAATAGGAGATGTAAATGTTGTAATTAAAATTTAAAAGGGAAAAAAGAGAGTAAAATAGATTTAACTTGGTTAATGGTGAAGGAATTAAATTGTTGAAAGTTTAATTGATTGCGGCTTGAATGGAAAGTTTTCAGTAAGTAAATGGATTAAAATTTTTGGATATAAATTGGAATAAAATTAAGTTGAAATGAATGAACTTAAGCTAAGTTTAATATTGAGTTGGATTTGAACTAAACTGAAGATAAAATTTAGTTGTATCTGAATAAAATGGGATTGAATTAAAATTAATTCAGAGAGTTATTGATAATATAGAATGAAATAAAATTATTACTTAAATAAATAGAAGTAAGTTGTATTGGATTGGAATAAATAAAAATATGCTTAGGTTAAGTAAGGATCTCGAGTTAAAATGAAATGGATTGTGCTTAATTATAAATGAATGGAAGTATGAAAACATAAGCACGTGACCCGTGGGAATTCGAATAGTGAAATAAGGACCAAATAAATTTGATTGGTGTTTCGAAATGAAATAATAATCCAAACATGAATTATAAAATAGATTAAACTCGAGAAAATTAACTAAAGTGATTTTTGAAGATAAAAATCAGATATTGAATTGTAAGATTGGAGTGTACTAATTTGGAATAAATTAGTTAATTGAATATGTTAATGGGATTTAAATTGGTAATAAAAAGTTGAAAGTGTAATGGAATTGGATTATAATAGTAATGGTTTGAATTGTAAATAAATTCAAGTGGGTAGAAATGGTTTGAAGTGGCCTTGCTATTAATAAAGTACAATTCAGAAATAATAGATTGAATGAGTACACTAATTGAATTTGATAGAATGGAATTTAATTGGAAATGGAGATGAACTTAAGTTGTTAACTTAAGTGAATTGTTAAATGGTTGTTAGTGAGCTTTATGAAATGGTTTTGAATGGAACCTGTTTGAATAATGAAATGGAATTATTATGGGTTTAAATAACTTAAGTAAGTGTGAAATGGTTATTTAATTGAATAACATGGTACGTTTTCAAGTCCCATAAATGGTTTTGAATGAAACCTATGCGAATATGAAATGCAAGTGAATGATTGTGAATAAATTTAAAAATGGAATGGAATTAAATATAAATTGAGTCGGAATCAATTTAAATTGGTTATAAAACTTAAGTAATTATTTATTCACATTGATATCATCAAATTGCATAGAATGAATTGTCGTTTGACGTAAACGAAAGTAATTAAAATTCTATGAGTTGAGAGAAGTTAAATAAATTGATTTTGAGATCAATTGAATTGAATATGGGTTTGTTTTTCTTAAAACTAAATTGGATGCAAGCATGTGTGTTGTTAACCATTTGGATTAAGTAAAACGATGTGTGGTTGGTTGTAAGCAATTAAAATTAACGTTGGGACATTGAAATTGCTTATGAAAAGTGTTTAGTGTGCATTGCTTCTAGTATTCATGAGTGGTAGTTGTTTAAAGAGTGAAATGATAATGAATTTCATATATATGGCACTAACATATTTAAATTGAGTAAGTATAGGTACAAGGAAGTTGTGTGGCTGGATTTGGTTGCGCTAATTGCTAAAATAGTGAACCGCTTGCTTAAAAAATGCTAAATAGAGATACGCATACGCAATAAAAGTTAGGAAATATGAACTATTGTTTGTTTTTTTTTTGTTTTCCGACCATGTGGGTCGATGTATATATATTTATATCTCTTGCCAAATTGCAAAAACTCCTCCGCTCAAAGGAGACTCTGCCAAAATTTTCCAAAAATTTTGGAAGCTAGAAATTTTTTGAAATTTTTTTTGTTAGCGACAAAACGATTTCAAATTGGAGTTGAGATAAAAGGATTTTGGAAATGGAGTTGAGGACAAATTATTTTGGTCGAAACTAATTGTTTAGTTGGAACTAAAGTTTAGAAAAAGTGAATATGAGATTTTCACTAAGTGGGTTTTGTAAAGTTATGGGTTTGGAGCAATCTTTGCCTTAGTAATTTCGGGGATAAAATTCTTTTAAGGGGGGAGGAATGTGATGACAAGGATTTTTAAGCATTGAATCTGGAATGTTTAAATGGTTTTAAATATAGGAATTGAATTATAAATTGGTTTTGAACATGAAAAACTTGGATTTATCGATTCAGAATGTAGATACAGCACTTTGTTGAATAATATAATTTATTCAACTCAATAATTGAAGATTGAGTTAAATATTTAATCTTGAGTTTCGAGCTTGTTAAAAATATTTTAAAGGCTTGTAAAATTTATATTGAAAGTACTGAAGATAGTAAAAGTGTTAAAATTGAATTTGAAAGTGTTTTGTTAAGTTTTGAAAATATATCGTTTAAATTGATATTTAAATAGCCTTCCGAGACACAGTCTCGAATTTCGACGAAACCAGTTCTATTGGATCCGTAACATTGTATTATTATCAGATTTCAATTTGTAGTAATTGGAGTTGCTGTGTGAGCATACGATATATAAACGCGCTGAAGTTCATATCGGAAATTTGATATAATAACTGAGTCCAAAAGCTATTTTCTCCATACGATCGAATTAAGGCTCGAAACCTTTTCCATAGCGTTCAAAATAGGGGTATAACATTATGAAGGCCTAGCGGCACGTCTCGATATGATGTCAAGATTTTAAGCTGCGAATTTAAGACAATTTAAATTTAAATTCAAATGTAAATTAATATATTGTTTGACTGGTCAAATATTCCTATCAGCTGCCTTTCTTTCAAATCAGAACTTTATCCCTTCACTTCAGAAACACCACAACCGACCGCCTCTGTAGCAAGCCACCCTAGCAACCCAATCCTGTCCCCTTTTCTTGTTCAAAGCACGCAACCCTTTTCGTTTAAAATTTGAACCGAGCTTCTTCTTTCAAAACTAAAATCAAAAATCAAATGAAATGAAAATGGCCAAGTTTTCTTCGGTACAAAAATCAAAATCTAATCCTTGCTTTAGAAATCAATTTCAAATCGCGGTCTTCATTCTTAATTTGTTCGAAGCCTAGCCGAATTCCCCTCTCTCATAATCGAATCTGCAAATCGATTTGATTTCACCCTTCGAATTTTGGCCTCGTTAGGGTTCGCTCGCGCGCGTAGTTTGGGGCGTGCGCGACAAAGCTTCGGGATCATGGCATGTCATCAACATGATAGTTTCAAGCTCGAGCAAGTGGCGACGCTTGGAAGAGAACGGTGGGGATAGTGACTCAAGATGGTTGCGACAAAACTAGGACAGAGGGCGCGAGACGATGGCTGGAGTTAGGCGAAGCTACCAGAAGCAGTTTTTTTTCTTCTTCCTCACGATCGAAGTCAGTGGGGGATTGTCGACGTTGGTGAGCTCGGGCCGGGTTCGATGTCACGATGGTGTCGCCGCGTCTGTGAGGTAGATTCTTCATTTTAATATTTAACGTATATATGTATATATATCTATATGGTTTCAAAGTAAAAAAATACAAAAGAAAATACAGTGAGATGTATATGTGTGCAGATTAATTTCGATCTATATATATATACTGAAAACAGAGAAGGAATTAGCATTAAAGGATTTTTTTTATAGAAATTAATGTGTGTATATAGGTAAGAAATATATATATATATATATATATATATATATATATATATATATATATATGAATAAGATTTTGGAATATAAGAGAATTTATAAAAGTCAGTTTTTTTGAAATCTATAAATTATTTTTATAAATGTATAAGTAGTTTCAAAGGGAAAATTTCTAGTTTAAAATTTAATCATTAATTAGAATAATAAATGGTGTGGTAAATTCAAATGTTAATAAATTGTATAATGTTTATACAATATCGAATAACCGTGAAACCAAGGAAGATTGTTATGGATTGCAAATAATATCAAAGGTGAGTTAATCTCACTCATCTGGGTTTAATTGAAATTTAAATGGTTGAATTTAAATATTTGGTTGAATAATTGAATTGATTTGATGTGCTATATTATATATAGTAGTATATATATATATAGTATATATTGGAGTGATTGATTTTCCCACATTATATAGGGATGGGGCCCTATGTGCCGCATAATAGCGGATGATATTATATAAACTCATATACTGTGATATTCCACTTCGAAGTGGGATTGGTACTGTGCTAACATATGTGGGTGCAGGGAAATAGGTTGGAGGGATCCAGCTGGATTCCTCAAATTTATTTAGATTGTTTAATACTCTGTGATATGGTTTATGTGATAATCTATGATAGATTATGTTGGAAATTCAAATGTTGGATGCTATGGTTTGATTGAATATATTTGGATATATCGAGTTATCAAATTGTATAGATTTGGTTTTTGGAAGAAAATAAAAGAGAGAATTTTAAATAAATAATTATAGAAATTTGAATAAATCAAAGAATGAATTGGAAAAGAATAAAAGTTGATTTTTGAATTCTAATAAATAAAATTCCAAGTATGGAGAAATGAGATTTTTGAATAAATGGGAATAATTGATTTTCTTAAAAACTTAAGTGATATTATGTAAAGGAATGAAGAATTTATTTTAAACAATTCAAGGTTTGAATTTATTTAAAAGGATAAAGAAGGAATTTGGGAAATCTTAAATTGGTGTTTTCAGTTAAAAAGATTTTAAATCATAATTAAGGAACAAAATCTGAAGTTAATGGATTTTGAAATAAATTGAGAAGAAAAGAAATTTATTTCAAAATGGAGTAAATTGGGAATCAATTTGGAAATTGATCTAAGTGTTTAGAATCGGAATTTTAAAAGGAAGTTGAGTCTATGAAACTTTTAAACTTGGTTTATAAAAGTAAAGCAATATATCAGTGGATATTTGGAAGAATAAATTCACGATGGGAATTTATTAAAGGAATGGGTAAATTTGTTTAAAAATAAATAGTGGTTTATTTTTAAAAGATGTGAAAGAGAAGCGTATTTCCCTGGATAGCCAAGTACGTTTTCAAAAAAAAATATAATATAAGTTTAAAGTTGTTTTAAAAAGTATGTTTTAGAAAATTTATTATTTTTAAATGTTTAAATTTTAAAGTAAGTCTTTTTCAAATTTATTATAGTAGTAATTATTTAAAGGTAGCTTGGTACTATGTTTCTAAAAGAGAAAATTTTAGTTTTATATTTTATAAGGTAGCTTTATTTTAAATATTCTTAAAGTATATATTTTTGAATAAGGTATTAAAGTAGTTTTTATTTTAAATGTTTTAAAGTATAATTTATAATAAAGTGTTTTAAATTATTTTAAAAATCTAAAGTATTGTACTTGGTGTTTTCAGTGGAAATAAACATTTGGGAATTCATTCCATGAGAAGAGTGTGGTTTGAAAACTGTTTTCAAAGGGTTGAAAAGTGAAAATATATCTTGTGAAGATATTTTGAGGTTAATAAATAATTTGGGAAAATTATTTATTGTTTGATGGTTGTTTGTGAATGTTAATTGATAGTTAAATAACCGACTGTCAATATTGGCCAATGCTCTGATCGTTTCGAAGAGACCGGGATCGGGATTAAATTCTCGAAAACCACTTCGATTCGGTTTGAACTTTTCATGGGGAAAACGAGTTCGGAGTCGAAGATGGAGCAGTGAAGTGCAAAGGCTAGTCGCTACTAATCCTGAGGTGATGCCAAAATGGATGTAGTAGGAGTAGTGCCTTCGGTTCCGTTCGAACCCGGAACGGACTTGTATGGATGAATTCTTTCGGAATATCGTCAGATGGACGGTGGGAATTCTAAGAGATGTGTTCTAAAAAGGTAACGCTTATCCTCGAGCCTCATCAACCAGGAATGACTGAAAATCAAGGGTTATGCAGCAAGGCTATGTGGGTCGCGCCCATTAGGGTGAGGTCATCCCTGTCTAAATGTCCCTTTTTATTTCGGCTGCGTGGGCGGTTGCTTATCCCAACCATGGGGAGATCTTACTCGGGATTATCCAGTAGTTCCGGTCTTGTGTTTCACGGTATTTAGGGTGGATCCTCGGTACGCTAATCTAGACCAGGTACAGTGACAAGTGGTACCCCAGTGCCTAGTCATTAGTTGGAAATCCATTCACCCTACGTGCCTTTACGATTTTTGTTTGTAGAACCCACTTTATGGCTAGTATGCTGGAATTTAATCATGTAACAATTTCAGCTATTTTAATAAGTATTTTTAGATAGACACTATTATAATATCAAAGGATTTTGATAAAAAGTGTTTTGGCTATCGTAAGGTAAAAACCTGACATGTTTAATTGTGGCGTGGTCTTACGAGATGCTTTTGATTTCAAAGGATTTTGAAACTTTAATAATCCAATTGAGTGTGGTTTTCTCACGCTGGTATTCCAGACTGACTCGAGTATTATTTAACTATAATGCTCGGGTTAGACCGAGTATTGTAGGATATGGGAAAGGATGCTGTGGAGCTCAGGAGACGAGCTGGATGGCGACACGTACTTCCGTACTTGTTTTAAATATTCCGCTGTGTTGTTTAGCCGTGTATTCAGTTTTGTAAGGACAAGTTGTGATAACTGTCCAGTAGTGTGTATTTTGGTGCTGGCTGAAAGTTCATCGATCACCTGTGCACGTGCATATGGTATCGGTCGTATCAATGTTGATTGTGGTTTGAGGAAGAAAAGGATCCTCGGGTCGAACTCGAAGGAAATTGCAAGATATCTCGGGGAAGCGAAGGAAGGTTATTGCTCGGGTTGATTCAGATTTTGCTCGGGATTTTTGTGATTTATCTCGGGGTGGAATCTTATATAAAAACAATTTTAATATTTAAAACCAAATCAAGTTGTATTTGAACAATTTTTGTTAAAACCAGTTCTTTGTAAATAATAAATATTTACCCAAGTTTTGAATTAGTTAAACGGATTTTTTAAAATAAAATTATTTTAAAATTAACTAAGTTTGAAAGTGTTTTAAAATATATATATAACCCTTGTTTTTGAAAAGTTTAATTTAAACATGCATAATAATGTAGTTAAGTGGTTAATTAAGAAAGATGAAAATATTTTAAAAAGGTTAATTCACTTAAGGGTTTAAGTTAATAGAATAATGATAATTTATTCTCAAAGTTATGAAGTGATTAATAAAGACAAAATGGTTTATCTTCTTAGTTAATTAAGATCTTAAGTTATTAATGATTTATTAAGTAATGAAAGCAATTAAAGAAGAATTGATTAATGAAGGTGATTAAAGGATAATTACATTTAAGGATAATTAATTAATTAAGGTTAATTAATATAAGTAATTAAAGGTAATTAATTACTTAAAGATAAATTACTTAATTAAAAGTAATTATTTAATGATTAAAGGTTAATTGATTTATTAATTAAGACTGATTAATTAATAATTAATAGTTAATTAATTTATTATTAAAGGTTAATTAATAAATGATTAAAGGATAATTAATTAAAATGGTTTGTAATTAATTAATATTAATTAACCAGGATTAGTGATTTATTCATAAGTAATTAATCTGATTTAAATTGATCAGATAAATTAATTGATCTTATTTATGGATGTTTTGAGATCATACTGAAGTTTGAATTGTTTGATATCCCTGATGTGTGCTATTCTGTAATATGAATTGTATTTTTGAGCTGTGATCTGTGACTTATTTATCTATGATGCATTTATGTATTCATCTGTGAATCTATGAATGGAAGATAAGCATTATAGGATCATACCGCTTATCGATATTGCTGTGTTTGTTGTGATGATTGATGATGTTGCACTATTGTGTAAAACCCTTGGACTACACTATACACACACAAAAATGGATTTCACGGGGAAATCGGTTAAGTCGCAGATATTTGAATTTAATACTATTTTATTCAAAATGGTTTTAAAAGTTGAATTTTGAATCCAAAATAATTTGGAAATGGAATTGAGTATAGTATGAAAAGCTTTTGAAAAAGGAGTTTTGAAGATAAAAGTTATTTTGAATAACTTGTTAAAATGTTGAAACTAAAACAATTTGATTTGAATTTGAACTCAAGATTTTGAAATTGAGTTTTATATATGTATGGAATTTGAAATTATTTGGAAACTGTGGTTTGAAAAGTGGTGATACAAGTTATATAATATGTATATGGATTTCTAAACCATCTTCAAAGTATTTTGAAAATATTATTTTGGGAATTTGAATTTAACCCAAGTTTTTACTTTAAAGACTATACCTTGTGTATATTTGATCGGATTTTCCCAAAACGAAAACTCTTTGTTTTCAAATAATAATAGCTTTCAAATAAAAGAAAGGATTTCCATTTTTCATTGGAAAGGGTTTCAAATTTGAAATGAAATTATTTTGAAATCTATAAATGAATCTTTGCAAAAGATTAGTGAACTTTGGTTTCAACTTGAAGAAGCCTTAAAGGTGTATCTTTTGGTTTAAAATATTTGTAATTGAAATAGTTTTGAAAGCTATGAATGAATCTTTATGAAAGATTGGTGAACTTTGCGAATTGAATCTTTTTGTTTAAAGATTTCAAAATGTTAATTTGTTTAAACCATTTGAAGAAAGGTTTTGGGCTTTAAGCTGTGACTTAACTAAGATTCCAATATCCATATGCTTTTAAAATTAATCGTTCACTATTCGGTTTAGCCGGAAGAGGATTTTGTATCGTATAACCCATTCCAAATAATGATACGATGAAATAGATAGCATTTGAAGACAGGTGGTGAAGACCGTGTATTTTCGAAAACAAAAGGATTACCTGTCGAAAGTCTCTACACCGGCTGATCCCCGGTATAGAGATTTATATTACCCTTTGTGATGGGTAGTCCGGACGTGATTAGGGATTATCTGGATTTGCAAGAGCTTCTTTGAAGTGCCTTCGGTTCTGTTCGAACCCGAAACTGACTTGTATGGATGTGTGTCTGACGTTACACTTTGAGATGTAAAGATGGTTTCTATCAAATACATTTCTTTTTGGTGGCGGAAAATTTATTCTCTTAGCTTAACACCCTTCTTTGAGACGTACGAGCTCAAAGGTTATGTAGTTGATGGTTACTAGTGATACATTTCCAATTTGGTAATGTGGCATACGAAGTGCTACTGATCATGTGTTGATCGAAGCATGGCTTTTGTGAAAAGCGTAGATTTGTGGACGAGACTTCGTCGGACCACACAAGCCGGAAATGGTCGAAACAGGAAAGATGAAGCAAGGTTATTTGGGGGTAGCACCCTCTGAGGGTATGTCCATTTCCTTCTGGATAGAAGTGGTATCATGGTATGGAGCCCAGATACTTAACTTATGTGGTTGCTGCAAATCTATTGCTTTGTGGTTGTTGGTGAATCTCGGGATAAAGGTTGGTTACGACCGGGGGACTCATGATAGTTAGTTACCTAGTTACAGAGGTAACCCAACCTTGTGTTGGCAGAGAGCTGGTTAAGTTCTCAGGGCGGCCCTCCAGAGCCGTACCCATGTGGCCCAGGAAGTTCCTTTGCCTGACCATTTGTTGGAAATCCAATCACCAATACGCACCCTTTACGATTGCAGTTGTATAACCTTCCATTCTTAAATGGTAGCTATAGCAGGCATAATATAATGGTACCTATGCTGGCTAAGATTAATATTCTGCACTATGCACTAATAATAATATCAAAAAGGATTTTTCGTATCAAGCATGTCTGACTATCATAAGGAGAAATCTCACCCAAGTGTGCGATTGCATTGTGTGTGTGCCGGGAAGCCTTATGGTAGTTTCATTTTCCAAAAAGCATTGCGGATTTCTTTTAAATTCTTTTGTTTTTCTTTTGTTAAAAATAAACTATTTTTGTTTGCTCACACCAGTCCCATGAATGACCTGGAGTTTGTTGTTCCTTTCTAAACTCTGGGTGTCCACAATTATCCACACGGGCAGTCTAGAGTTAGATTTTTTAGATAATCAGCTAGTAGATGTAGATTTGATATCTTTGAAGTATTTGGATTGGCAATCGCATTCGTTTCACTTCAACATTCAGACCGACCTTGCTTCATGCAACGTGATGGTGGTTCGAGCTTCTAGATTAAGATCTTGGGAGCATTGGATTGGAATGCAGTTTTGGAGTCTATCTTTCTTTCTATCCTTTGGAAGATCAGATTGTTGTTGTTCTTCCGCTGTTGTCTTGTATCTCTGATATATGTTGATATTCATTTGTATCAGATGTTGTATCTGTTGTGTATCAATAGAAGTTATTCATTTTTCTTCCGCTGTGTTATTGTGCTTAATGTATTATAAGCTCCATCGGAACTGGAGTTCATTGTTTGAATCTACTGCATTCGAATACAAGTGAAGTATGGATGTCGATTTTCGGATGCCGGATTTCGGGTCGTGACAAGTGGTATCAGAGCTGAAGGTTGAGTAAGAACTTTAGCTCAAGAGTATAACACATTATGTGACTCATTAGAGATAGGGTTACAAATGCCCTAGAATGAGTATATCCCTAAGATATCCATCTGTATGCCTCAGTAAATTCTCTTACTATCCACCAATAGTGAGTATGAGTGCTAGAAGAGGACGAGATAAAGGATGGGGGAGTACCACTACGAATGGTCAATACCCTACGACAATAAGGAAACAATTTTCTCTATCAATCTCTTTGATCATCGTTCACTTTCAATTCTTTGATGGCTTTGTGGCAGCTCGAAGAAGAGCTTCGGTGTGATGGTGGCCCTGCGAATCGTTGTAGATAAATTCCTAATTCGTATTCTCTTCATTAGTTTCCCATCAGTTTCTCGTTCTTAACTTCAATGAATTTAAAATTCTATGTAAAATGAATTGATGAATAAAATATGAAGATTTGTATCAATAAAACGATTTCGATTAAAACCAAATTTTAAATTCTATTGAAATTTCTTGTGAGGATCAAAGTCCAAAGAGGGACAAGCCGGTGTAAACTTTGGGGTATTCTGACCTGAGTTTGGAATCTATACCTAGTGATTGAGAGTTATGGAAGATTGAATCTATCGGTCTGTTCTTTTGGGTCCAGATATGTTCTATGAATGGTTTGTTATCCCTTCGAACTAACCCATGCCCCTGCATATTTCGTAGATCGGATGACCCAAGTATTTCGTAAAGTGTTGAACAAGTCGTTCTCATATTTATTGTTGATATTCTGATTTAGTAAGCCAAATGTAGAATAAATATTCAGTTTGATCTGGTAAAATATTCTCCATATGATCTTTGGTTATCTCTCTACCTAGCAAATTTCGGGGATGAAATTTTCTTAAGGGGAAATCTGTAACGATCTCGTTTTTAAGCCCGATTTAATTTAATAATTAATTTGATTTTTGAATTTAATTGGTAAATTAATTTTAATTTTGCAGAACAAGTAAAATATGTGTTTGATTTTAGATACATTGTAAATAGAAATTTTGGTTTTGGAAATTCAAGGATAAATATTTTATAAATAAATTGGATTTAAAATTCAACATTTTAAATTAGTAAAAAAATTTGTCTTCTAGTTATATTAAATAGGCATTTTGATTTGGAAGTATGATTTAAATTTACTAAAATAAAAGGGTATATAAGGATTAAGTTCTAATTTATATGTTTAATTATTAATGTGTAATTAGTTTTAAATCATTTTCTTTAAAAAGTTGTATATATATACATAAATAAAAAATAGGAAATAATAAATACATAATACATATATTGATATAGTTTGAAATTATATGTAATTAATAAATTAACAAGTAAGGGTTTAAATATAAAAATACATTATCTATGACATTTGTAAAATAATAAGACCATGTATTAACATTTGTAGCTAAATCCTAACATGCATATTACATGTGTTGCTTTAATATAGATTATAATTACAAGTGTCACTTGTTTTTAATTAAATAAAATTGAAAACAAGATTTATAAATATATCTACTTCCTCTCTTCCTAATTTTTTTTCCATACATTTCAAAACTAAAGAAATAAGAAAACTAAAACCAGATCAAAGTGCATCTCCAACCTGAGAAAACAAAAATCAAAACAAAACCAGATTAATTTAACTCAGACAATCTCAAACCTAAAACAAAGCCTGAAAACTAAAATGAAATTCAATTCAGGTTTCAACCTGGAAACAAGATCAACTCAGCAAAGTTCAAAACCAATTTTCAACCTAGAAATTAAAACCAGATTCAAGTTGAATCAAAACAAAATCATCTCAGCAATCAATCTGGAAGCAATCAAGCAAGTCCAGTTCAACATCAACAAATAAGTGGCAGTTTAATTCCTAATGGATTCGACTCAAAACACATTCCAATTTTTAACTTGAAGCTTGGCATTATATCAATTCAGTTTTATCAAACAAGGATCCAAATTCCAGTTTCAGATCAAAGCCTTGTTTTCTATTCTCTGCTTTGTCAAACTCCAAGTGAACAAACTAACCCTTTTAAATTCTTAAGACTGTTATATCTAGGTAGTGTGTGGAAATCTTTGAAGTTATGAAGTGAAATAGGCTTGTATGATTGTGTAAATGTGCCTGCATGTATGTATACTTTGTGTACATTCCTGGAAAATATGTAGATAAAGCTCTGTTCAACATTTACAGTTTTTAAACCTGTTTAAAAAAATCATAATCTCATCCTATAATCTTCTATAGGATTTGATGTCTAATTAAATTATTCTTGTAAGATCGGGATTTAAGTTTTAAAAATAATTTCAAGTATAATTTATTAAAGTATTTTCTGGAACAAGAAAAACAGATGAATATAAACCATACCAAAATTTCGACTTGAATGATTTGTTGTTTCAAGTTTATAATCTGATTTGTTACCAAAATCTATGGTTTTTAAAAATATAATCATGATTTTTAAAAATATAATCATGATTTTTAAGTTTAAAAATCGAATGAAAATGCAAATTGAACAGAAATCAAAGATTGGATGATTTTTGGCGATCGGCGAAACGGGTTGGGTCGGGATCGTCACTTGTGGAGGCTTGGATGTTATAGATTGAGGGGAAAATATTTAGGGATTTTCTAGATGGTCGGCGTGGCGGTGGTTCGATGTTTTAGGGTTTGAACTGTGTTTTTTTCGAACTGGTTCTCGGAGGAATTTGCGACATCATCAACGTTTTTGGGTCGATCGCATGTGGGGGAGCAGGAACTGTGGACTTAGGCGGAGGTTCCTATAGAGTGGCGTGGTCTCTGGGGCAGGGTGACATCGTAGCGAGGCGAATTTGGATGATTGATTGTGTTCCAGGTAGGGATCGAAAAGCTTGTTTTCAATTCTCTGGTGATCTTGAAATTCTGGGTGATCGGGAAGTGTGGGAAGCTCATCAGTGACTTGTCGGAGGTCATGGTGCTGGCTGAAAGTTCATCGATCACCTGTGCACGTGCATATGGTATCGGTCGTATCAATGTTGATTGTGGTTTGAGGAAGAAAAGGATCCTCGGGTCGATCTCAAAGGAAATTGCAAAATATCTCGGGGAAACGAAGGAAGGTTGTCGCTCGGGTTGATTCAGATTTTGCTCGGGATTTTTGTGATTTGTCTCGGGGCTGGAATCTTATATAAAAACAATTTTAATATTTAAAACCAAATCAAGTTGTATTTGAACAATTTTTGTTAAAAACCAGTTCTTTGTAAATAATAAATATTTACCCAAGTTTTAAATTGGTTAAAAAGATTTTTTAAAATAAAATTATTTTAAAATTAACTAAGTTTGAAAGTGTTTTAAAATATATATAAAACCCTTGTTTTTGAAAAGTTTAATTTAAATAAACATAATAATGTAGTTAAGTGGTTAATTAAGAAAGATGAAAATATTTTAAAAAGGTTAATTCACTTAAGGGTTTAAGTTAATAGAATAATGATAATTTATTCTCAAAGTTATGAAGTGATTAATAAAGACAAAACGGTTTTTCTTCTTGGTTAATTAAGATCTTAAGTTATTATTGATTTATTAAGTAAGGGAAGCAATTAAAGAAGAATTGATTAATGAAGGTGATTAAAGGATAATTACATTTAAGGATAATTAATTAATTAAGGTTAATTAATATAAGTAATTAAAGGTAATTAATTACTTAAAGATAAATTACTTAATTAAAAGTAATTATTTAATGGTTAAAGGTTAATTGATTAATTAGTTAAGACCGATTAATTAATAATTAATGGTTAATTAATTTATTATTAAAGGTTAATTAATAAATGATTAAAGGATAATTAATTAAAATGGTTTGTAATTAATTAATATTAATTAACCAGGATTAGTGATTTATTCATAAGTAATTAATCTGATTTAAATTGATCAGATGAATTAATTGACCTTACTTATGGATGTTGTGGGATTATATTGAAGTTTGAATTGTTTGATATCCCTGATGTGTGCTATTCTGTAATATGAATTGTATTTTTTAGCTGTGATCTGTGACTTATATATCTGTGATGCATTTATTTATTCATCTGTGAATCTGTGAATGAAAGATAAGCGTTATAGGATCATACCGGTTATCGATATTGCCGTGTTTGTTGTGATGATTGATGATGTTGCACTATTGTGTAAAACCCTTGGACTACACTATACACACACAAATATGAATTTCACGGGGAAATCGGTTAAGTCGCAGATATTTGAATTTAATACTATTTTATTCAAAATGGTTTTAAAAGTTGAATTTTGAATCCAAAATAATTTGGAAATGGAATTGAGTATAGCATGAAAAGCTTTTGAAAAAGGAGTTTTAAAGATAAAAGTTATTTTGAATAACTTGTTAAAATGTTGAAACTAAAACAATTTGATTTGAATTTGAACTCAAGATTTTGAAATTGAGTTTTATATATGTATAGAATTTGAAATTATTTGGGAACTGTGGTTTGAAAAGTGGTGATACAAGTTATATAATATGTATATGGATTTCTAAACCATCTTTAAAGTTTTTGAAAATATTATTTTGGGAATTTGAATTTAACCCAAGTTTTTACTTTAAAGACTATAACTTGTGCATATTTGATGGGATTTTTCCTAAATGATAACTCTTTGTTTTCAAATAATAATAGTTTTCAAATAAAAGAAAGGATTTCCAGTTTTTGTTGAAAAGGGTTTCAAATTTGAAATAGAATTGTTTTGAAAGCTATAAATGAATCTTTGCTAAAGATTAGTGAACTTTGGTTTCAAATTGAAGAGGATCTTAAAGATGTATCTTTTGGTATAAAAGATTTGGAATTGAAATAGTTTTGAAAGCTATGAATGAATCTTTGTGAAAGATTGGTGAACTTTATGAAATGAATCTTTTTGTTTAAACCATTTGAAGAAAGGTTTTGGGCTTTAAATTGTGATTTAACTAAGATTCCAATGTCCGTTGCTTTTAAAATTAAGCGTTCACTATTCGGTTTAACCGGAAGAGGACTTTGTGTCATATAACCCATTCCGAATAATGATACGATGAAATGGATTGCATTTGAAGATAGGTGGTGAAGACCGAGTATTTTCGAAAATGAAAGGTTTACCTGTCGAATGTCTCTGCACCAGCTGATCCCCGGTATAGAGATTTATATTACCCTTTGTGATGGGGAGTCCGGACGTGATTAGGGATTATCCAGATTTGCAAGGGCTTCTTTGAAGTGCCTTTGGTTCTGTTCGAACCCGGAACAGACTTGTATGGATGTGTGTCCGACGTTACACTTTGAAATGTAAAGCTGGTTTCTATCAAATACATTTCTGTTTGGTGGTGGAGAATTTATTCTCTTAGCTTAACACTCTTCTCTAAGACATACGAGCTCAAAGGTTATGTAGTTGATGGTTACTAGTGATACATTCCCAATTTAGTAATGTGGCATACGAAGTGCTGTTGATCATGTGTTGATCGAAGCATGGCTTTTGTGAAACGTTCAACTTTATGAATGATACTTCATCGGACCTCACAACCCAGAAATAGTCAAAATAGAAAGGATGCAGCGAGGTTATATGGGGGTAGCCCCTTGAGGGTATGTCCATTTCCTTCTGGATAGAAGTGGTATCATGGTATGAAGCCCAGATACTTAGATTATGTGGTTGCTGCAAATCTATTTTTTTTGTGGTTGTTGGTGAATCCCGGGATAATGGTTGGTTACGACAGGGGGATGGCATACTCGTGACAATTACTTACCAAGTTACAGAGGTAACCTGGCCTTGTATTGGTAAAGAGCTGGTTAAGTTCTCAGGGCGTCCCTCTAGAGGCATACCCATGTGGCTAGGAAGTTCCTTTTGCCTGACCATTTGTTGGAAATCCAATCACCAATACGCGCCCTTTAAGATTGCAGTTGTATAACCTGCCATTCTTAAATAGGCTATAGCAGGCATAATATAATGGTACCTATGCTGGCTAAGATTAATATTATACTTTGAAAGATTTTCTGCACTATGCACTAATAATAATATCAAAAAGGATTTTGAGTATCAAGCATGTTTGATTACCATAAGGAGAAATCTCCCCCAAGTGTGCAATTGCATTGTGTGCGTGCCGGGAAGCCTTATGGTAGTTTCATTTTCCAATAAGCATTTCGGATTTCTTTTAAATTCTTTTGTTTTGCTTTTGTTAAAGGTATATTATTTTTCTTTGTGCACACCAGTCCCATGACAGACCTGGAGTTTATTGTTCCCTTTCTAAACTATGGGTGCCCATAATTTTCCATACGGGCAGTCTAGAGTTAGATTTTTGGATAATCAGCTAGTAGATGTAGATTCGATATCTTTGAAGTATCTGGATTTACGATCGCATTCGTTTCACTTCAACATTGTGGCTGATCTTGCTTCGTGCAACATGATGGTGGTTCGAGCTTCTAGATTGGAGATATTGGGAGCATTGGATTGGAATGCAATTTTGGTGTCTATCTTTATTTCTATCCTTTGGAAGATCATATTGATGTTGTTCATCCGCTGTTGTCTTGTATCTCTGATATATGTTCATTTGTATCAGATGTTGTATTTGTTGTGTATCAATAAAAGTTATTCATTTTTCTTCCGCTATGTTGTTGTTCTTAATGTGTTATAAGTTCCATCCGAACTGGAGTTCGACGTTTCAATCTGCGGCATTCGAATACGAGTGAAGTATGGATGTCGATTTTCGGACGCAGGATTTCGCGTCGTGACACAGTCAAATCACTTTTGAACCCAATTTAAAAGTTTACTATCTTTATTCTTATTTAAAAAGAATTTAAATCTATTTTTCAAAATCATTTTCATTCATATTAAATTCAATATTTAAAATATTAACAATTCCAAATATTAAATTTAACAATTTAATTATCAAATAATTCGCTATATTTGAAATCCAAGTTATTTAACTTATAATATTAGCTTTTCAATATTGAAAATCAATTAAATGTTCCAAACTCAAATATCAAAAATTCTGGGTCGTTACATCATTTTAATTAAATAGTTATAAAATATTTAATTTTGCATCGCATGAAAGATTTTTGCAAGCATGTGCACAAATGGTTGAGCATTCGGGATGGGAGCAATTGACCACTGATGAGAAGGACACTATCTTTGACACTGTTATGGACTCGACAAAGAGAAATAGACACTATGGAGACAACAATCAATCGGTAATTTATAAAAATTAACTAAGTTGTAAAAATTGCTTAATTTTTATAAAACTAACGCAATAACTTAAACATATTTTGACTTGTTTTGTAGGCTCGGGACAATGCTTAGATTAATGAGCTTCAACAGCAGATTGCACAAATGCAGGAGCAGGATCACCTTCGAGCAGCACAAATAGAGCAACTGAACCGGCATTTGGCCGAGTATGTGGAGCGTCATGGAGCATTCCCTTTGTCTGGTGGTTCCGAAGCCGATGACGAGTCATGAGGTACGTTTTGTGTTTTTTGTTTCTGAAACTTGTGTGTGTCTATACAATGAGAGATGGTGAGTGTGACGACCCATAATTTTTGAATGTTTGAAATCGGAATATTTAATTGATTTTAAATATTTAAAGGTTAATTTTTATCTTGAATTCAAATATCACCATTTATTGGGTAATTTAATTTTTAAATTAAATAATTTGAAGTTGGGTAAAATGTTGAATCTGGAATTTTAAGCCTATTAAAAATAATTTGAAGGCTTGTAAAATTTATATAGATAATGCTGAGGATAATAGAAGTTTTAAAATTGAATCTAACAGTGATTTGTTCATTTTTGAAATTTTATCGTTTAAATTGATATTTAAAAATAGCCTTCCGGGGCACAGTCTAGGATTTCGACGAAACCAGTTCCATTAGATCCAATATTGTATTATTATCGAATTTCAAATTTCGAAACATTTGGAGTTGTTGTGTGATCGTACGATATATAAACGTAATGAAATTTATATCGAAAATTCAATATAATAACTGAGTCCAAAAAGCTATCTTCTCCATACGATCGAGTTAGGGCTCGAAACCTTTTCCATTGCGTTCGAAATAGGGGTATAATACTATAAACACCTAGCGGCACGTCTCGATAGGAAGTCAAGATTTTGAGTTGTGTTTTCGTGGTAAATTTAAAATCTAAAATTTAAATTACATATTTATATTTCAGCATTCAAATCTGTATTCTCATCGGCCTACTTTCTTTCACCATCAAAACTTTTTCCTTTTCCTTCAAATTTCTGTAGCTTTCCTTTATCTTCTCCAACACGCAATTCCCCTCTCTTTCTTTTAAATCACGCACATCCTTCTTTTCCTCAGAGAGAAATAAAAACTCATATTTTCCCCTCTTTTGTCTTCGATTTGAAATCGAGCATCAAAGAAAAGGGGAAATGGCTGCTTCCTGTTCGATTCAAGGCAAACCGATCGAATCGCGTAGCCTCTTTAAATCTTTTCGTCAAACCAAGAGGGGAGAGTACGTCATCGATAGGCAGATGATTAAATTGAGGGTTTTGGAACTCGCGATGGAGGATAGCGATCTGGTAATTGCGTGGCAACTGTAGGGGATGGTCGCGACGCGAGTTAAAGCTCGAGGTACTTTTAGGGCTTGGTATTCTCTCGAGCGAGGCCTGGGTGCTTGTGGTAGGCGGTTCGTGGGATCGTGATGTGCTGTTGAGTGTCGTACTCGGAGTTGGTGTTATGGGAGGTTGCAGTTTCGTTGGCGAGGCAATGTCGATTTTGGTGGCCGAGGTCGGCGAGATCGATTGAAGCACATTCTTCATGAGGCGCATGGTGATAGGTCAGGCGAGGGATGAGGGTGGATATCTGTTTCGACCTGTGCTGGGAGGTAAGGCTATTTTGTGTTCCTTATTTATTTAATTTATATATACATTTTCACAAATATAGGATAAAAAATAAAATAAGATTAAAATTGTTATATATATATATATATATATATATATTTATAGTAGGAGTTATAGGCTGCTTTATATTTGAATTTAATTTCATAAGTATATATATGTAGATTGCAAAATATATAAAGTTTAAGACAGAAAACTTTTTGAAATGGGTATAAACAATATATACATATAAGCTTTTAGGAAATGGAAATTTTATATGTTCGAAGAGTTTTGTAGGACTAGATTTAAAATAATAATACTAAAAAATATTTGCATATACACATATTAAACTACTATTAAATTTTAGAATATGTTTTATAGTGATTAGCTTGTTTAAATAAGTTATTTAATTTATATTGGTCCCTAAAAATAATTTATTAGAGGAAGTTTACTGTAACAAAACTATAGTTTTGTTATTTACTGAAGAAAACATATTTTCATATATAATATAAGGATACATACATATTTTAATACAGAAAATAAGTATATATTAATATATATATATATATATATAATTTTGGAAAAATATATAAGGGTTTATATAAAAGTTAGTTAAGTAAATCTACTAAATGATAATTAATTGTTTGATTAGATCGAATATTAATAAAACATCTAATGTTTATACAAGGTTTGAAAAATCATGGAAAACAAGTCAAGATGGAATGGATTGCAAATCAATAACAAAGGTGAGTTAATCTCACTCATCTGGTTTAATTTAAATTTAAATGGTTAAATTTAAATAATTGGTTGAATGTTTGAACTGATTTGATGTGCTATATTATATATAGTAGTATATAGTTTATATTGGAATGATTGATTTCCTGCATTATATAGCGGATAAGACCATATGCGCTGCATAATAGCGGATGATATTATATTTAAAACCCATATACCGTGATATTCCATCTCGAAGTGGAATTGATATTTTATATTGTGCTAACATCTGTGGATGCAGGGAAACAGGTTGGAGGGATCCAACTGGATTCCTCAACATTTATTTAGATTATTTAATGTCCTCTGTTATGGTTATTTGATATTCTGTTATGAATTATATTGGAATATTGAATGCTATAGTTTGCTTGAACATTTGGTACACCAAGTTATCAAAATATATAGAATTGGATTTTTGAAAAGAAAAGAAAAGAGTGAATTTTTAAGTAAAATAATTTTAGAAAATTTGAATAAATTTAAGAATGAATTGGAAAAGAAATAAAGTGATTTTAAAATTTTAATAAATAAATTCCGAGTATGGAAAAGGGGATTTTAAACAAATAGAGAAATAATGAATTTTAAAACTTAAGTGACCTTATTTAAAGGAATAAAGAATTATTTCAAAATTCAAGGTTCAAATTTATTTAAAAGGATAACAAAGGAAATTTTGGAAATCTAAAATTGGTATTTTTCATTTAAAAGATTTTAAATCATAAGTAAGAAATAAAAATTTGAAGTTAATGGGTTTTGGAATAAATTAAGTAAGTGGAGAAATTTATTTCAAAATGAAGTGAATCGGGAATCAATTTGGAAATTGTTCTAAGTGTTTGGAATCGAAATTTTAAAAGGAAGTTGAGTATATAAAACTTATAAACTTGGTTTATAAAGGTAAAGCACTATATCGGTAGATATTTGGAAGAGTAAATTCACGAGGGGAATTTATTAAAGGAATGGGTAAATTGGTTTAAAAATAAACAGTGATTTATTTTTAAAGAATGTGAAAGAAAAGTAAATTTCCCTAGACAGCCAAGTACGTTTTCAAAGCAAATTTTTAAGTATAACTTAAAAGTTTTAAAGTTGTTTAAAGGTATAATTTAGAAAATCTATTATTTGAAATGTTTGAAATTTTAAAGTACGTATTTTTCAAATTTATCTTAGTAGTAATTATTTAAAGGTGACTTGGTATTTTGTTTTAAAGGAGAAAATCTAGTTTTATATTTTATAAAGTAACCTCATTTTCAAGTATTCCTGTAGTATATATTTTTAATAAAGTGTTGAAGTAGTGTTGATTTAAATGTTTTAAAGGATAATTTATAATAAAGTGTTTTTAAATTATTTTAAAAATCAAAGTTTTTGTGCTTGGTGTTTTCAGTGGAAATAAATATTTGGGAATTTATTCCATAAGAAAATGTGATTCGAAAACTGTTTTAAAAAAGGTTTGAAAATGGAAATATATCTTGCAAAGATATTTTGAGAATAATAAATAATTTGGAGAAATTATTTATGTTGATGGTTGTTTGTGAATGTTAATTGATAGTTAAATAACCGACTAACAATATTGGCCAATGCGCTGATCGTTTCGAAGAGACCGGGATCGAGATTTATTTTTCGAAAACCACTTCAATCCTGTTTTTACATTTTCGTGGAAAAACGAATTCGGAGTCGAAGATGGAGCAGTGAAGTGCAAGGGCTATTCGTTACTAATCTTGAGGATTTTCAAAATGGATGTAGTAGAAATAGTGCCTTCGGTTCTGTTCGAACCTGGGATGGACTTGTATGGATGAATGCTTTCAGAACATCATCACGTGGGCGATGAGCATTCTAAGGGATACGTTCTAAAAAGGTAACGCTTAGCCTCAAGCCTCATCAACCGAGAATGACTGAAAATCAGGGGTTATGCAGCAAGGCTAGGTGGGTAGCACCCATTCAGGGTGAGGTCATCCCTGTCTAGATGTCCCTTTTATTCAGCTTAGTGGTGCGGTTGCTGATCCCAACCGTGGGGTGATCTTACCGGGATTATCCAGTAAGGGGTAGTCCCGGTCTTGTGTTGTAGGGGGTCGGGAGTGATCCTCGGTATTCTGATCTAGACCATATACCGTGACAGGTGGTACCCCAGTGCCTAGTCATTAGTTGGAAATCCATTCTCCCTACGCGCTTTTTACGAGTTTTGTTTGTATTGCCCACTTTGTGGCTAGTAGCTGGAATTTAATCATGTAACAATTTCGGCTATTTTAATAAGTATCTGTAAATAGACCCTATTATAATATCAAAGGATTTTAATAAAAAGTGTTTTAGCTATCGTGAGGTAAAAACCCGACATGTTTATTTGTGGCGCGGTCTTACGAGATGCTTTTGTTTCCAAAGGATTTTTGAAACTTTAATAATCAATTTGAGTGTGATTTCTCACGCTGGTTTTCCAGACTGACTCCGGTGTTATTTAACTATAATGCTCGGGTCAGACCAAGTATTATAGAATACAAGAAAGGATGCTGTGGAGCTCTGGAGATGAGCTGGATGGCGATACGTACTGCCATACTTGATTATTGTTCCGCTGTGTATCCAGTTGTATGTTATTGATGTTGTTGAACTCTGATGATGTAATCTGATGATGTATGTATAAAAAGTTATAGTTTTCTTTTGTGTAAGGATCATTGAATATCTATTATATTTTATTCCGCTGCGATGGTAAGATTCTGTTGTTGTTTTCTTTTTTCTCTTCTTCTACTTTTCTTCTTTAACCTAAATGGTTCGTATTTCTGTTCAACTTGAGTTGATTGATGTAGAATAGTGTTGACTCAAGCGGTACGGAACTGCGGGTCGTTATATTTGGTATCAGAGCAGAAGGTTAAGCGAGAACCTTGGCTCTGTAGGGATTACTCATTGAAATAGAGTTCGTAGTACTCTAAAATGAGTTTGAGAGTATTAATAGATATGAGCGCGTATTTGTTAGTGAATATAAAAATTGTTTTTATATTGCGTTGATTTATTGGTTGAGTGTTTATGAATTCTGGTCGATGTGTGGGATGCCATGTCATCGATAGGGATTTCTAAACTCTTGAATGAGATAAACCGACACAATATAGTTTTCAAACAGGGTAAATGAAATAATTTTACCCCAAATTATTTTCAAATATGAAAGAATTTTTTTAAAATTATTCATTGCTTGGATGTTAGGAATGATAATACTAAATTATTATCGTTGTTGTGTGGAAATTTAACTAGAAATTGAAGATAATAACCAAAGATTAAGGAATAAATTAATGAAATAAATGGGATTTGTAAATGTGATTTATAATTGAATAAAGAATTGAAATCATAATTAAAAACTAAGAAACAAATTCATATACAAATGAGATTTGTAAATGTAAACTGTAAACGTGTATTATAAATGTGACTTATAATTTTAAAATAGAATTCCAGAGAAACATTGAAAATGTTTCTGAAAGAATTTGGGATTTGAAATCTTGGAAATTTAAATTCCTTTGAATTTGAAAATGATTCTCAAAAAAAAAGTTGGGAAAAATAATATATATTTGAGAAATATTTTTGAATTGGATTTGAAATCTAGTGAGATTTGGGATTTAAAATTTTTTGAAGGGATTTTAAAGAGATAAAAGCATTAAACTCATTTCGGCCGCTGGAAAATAATTCCGATGGTGACCGCAACATCATCAGTGTTCATTTTTGAGTTTCCAAGAGAGGGGTTGCTACCTGGATGTTTTGGATTAATGTTTGTTTGTGAAATTTGGTTTGATTTTGAAAATGCAAAGGAGTAGTTTGATTTAGATATATATGTTTTCAAAATTGAATTTTGAACATTTTTGTAATGAGTTTTTACGTGTAAACAAAAGAGAATCGAAACTGAGCGTTGAACTTAAGTTTGAATGGAAAATTAGTCAAGTTGGACTGAATCAAATAAAGTTTTGAGATTGAAATTAGCAAGTAACTGATTGATTTATATGGCATGCAAATGAAATGAAATTTGAATATTGGATAATGTTTGATTTAAAAATGTGTAAAATAAAGTGCAGAATTAGTTCAAATAGACTAAAAATAATTAATGTTTGGAAATAAAATTTATTGGTTGAAAAGAGTTTGTGAATGAATAAATGAATTTATAATTGTAAGTAAATGAACCAAAATTGGATATTAGAATGATATTAAATGGAATTAAGTCCTTGCTTAACAAAATTCAAAAGAATGGTATGTAATTAGATTTAACTGGAGTTAAATTAAATAAAATTGAATTGAAATGAATTCAGTTGAGTTATAGATAATATTAAATGGAATAAAATTCTTACTTAAATAAATAAATGTAAACTAAGTAAGTATTGAATTGGAATAAATAAGTTTCGGAAGCTTATAAAAGAATTGGAAGGCATTGAAATAAAAAAAATATAATCCCTAGTTAAAAGTAAAATTTGAATAGAAGTATGAATATTAATAAGTGAGTAGCTTATAAAAAATTAAAAAGGGAATAAATAAGCCGAAATAAAGTATTGGTATTCTGGAAATGAAATAAATAAATAAAAAAATCAAATATCAAGTATGGGATTATAAATTGAAAGTGTAATCGAATGAAATTTAATTGGATTAAAATAGATTTGGTGTGAGTTGTAAATAAATCCAATTCAAGCATAAATTGAATGGCCTTATTATTAATAAATTCAATAATGAATTGTTAATGTGAATTAAAAATTTAAAATGGATAAAAGAATAAACTAATCGAATAAATTAGTAAAATGGCTGGGATTTGATCAAAGGGAAATCAGATTAAAGATTTATGGAAGTTGGTTGAATAAAATAAACTTAAGTTATTGGGAGGAATAGTTTGAAGAAAATAAATAACTTAAGTAAATTATGAGATGGTTATGTAATATATTGGTTGTCGAGTTTAATAAAATGGTTTGGAATCAAAACTTTTTGGATATGTAAGAAATGCTATAAAAAGATTGTGAATAAATTAAAACGGGATGAAATCAAGTGTAAATTGAGTTGGTATCAATTTAAATGGTTATAAAGCTTAAGCAATTATTTATTCACATTAATATTTTCGAATTGCATAAGAAAATGGATCGTTCGATGTAAACGGGATTAGATAAAATTCAATGAGTTAATAGAAGTGAAATAGGATAATTTTGAAATCAATTGAAATGAACATGAGTTTGTTTTGCTTAGAATGAATTAAATATAAGCGAGTAAGTTGTAAATCACTTAAACTGAATGGAATGGTTTGAGCATTGGTTGTAGGCAATTGTAATAAGTGTCGGAACCTTGTATGTTCTTTTGAAAATTATATAACATGCGTTATATGTGAAATTTATGTGTTAGCTATTGAAAGTAAGTGAAATGTTAATAAATTGCATATATTTAGTACATATATGTTTGAATTGAGTAAGTACAGGTACCGGAAAGGCTGGTTGGCAGGATTTTGGTCGCGCTAATTGCTAAATAATAAGCCGCTTGCTTAAAATGCTAAATAGAGGTACGCCTACGCAATAAAAATAGGAAATATGAACTGTTTTTGTTTTTTTTGACTGGGTGGGTCGATGTATATATATTTATATCTCTTATCAAATTCCAAAAGCTCCTCTGTACAAAGGAGACTCTGCCAAAAAAATTTGAAAATTTTAGGAGTTGGAAAAAATTTGAAATTTTTTGGGAAAATTTTTGTTAGCGATAAAATGATTTTAAATTGGAAATTGAAATAAATTAGTGTGTGAAACTTATTTAAAATAACGATATGAATCAGTTATAGATGGAAGATAAAAATTCAATATTCAGAGTAGAAGATAAATTGAATTTATATGGAAATGGGAGAACCAATTTGAATAGAAGTAGATATAAACTAAAGTGGTGGAGTGAAAATAAATATAAGAGGTGTATAAAATACTTATATTGAACTTAAGAAGAAATGGTGAAATTCTTAAGTAATATGGGTGTCGGGAAAATATATTGAATAAGCATGAAGATCTAATAAAAATATGTGTACACCATACGGCATGAATGAATAGATATTGACATTTTGTAAAGAAGTGTATAAAATGATTTTGGAATCTGTAGTTGGATATGGTTAATTTGGATATAAAAGTATTAAAAAGCAAGTGGGAAAAATTTGGATTTTCAATTCCAGAAGATAAATTTGAATGGCTCGACAAAACGGTATGTATCTAAATTTCAGTATGAAATTTGGTTGGGTTTTTGATCTAGCCACTTGGCCTTTTGTTTTCTTTTGGAATTTGGGAGCCCATAGAGGCATTTTGTAGTTGTACTGAGCTAGCCACGCAAAGGAGACGCTGGCGAAATTTTTCGAAAATTTAGGGAGTTAGAAAATTTTTGAGAAAATTTTGATAATTCATAATTTGGTTTTAAATTGAAAATTTGAATGATTGAGCAAATAGTATCGTTTGAAAACTATGGGAGAGTTTGGAAAGTTAGTAAGAATAATAATGGGTCTTTAATAAAGGATATGTTATGGCAAGTTGATAAAACTGTTTGGTTTTGGAAAATAGTTATGGGTATTGGATCATTCTTCTTAACTTGCAATTTCGGGGACAAAATTTTTTAAGGGGGAGGAATGTGACGACCCGAAATTTTTGAATGTTTGAAATCGGAATATTTAATTGATATTAAATATTTAAAAGTTAATTTTTATCTTGAACTCAAATATCACCATTTATTGGGTAATTTAATTTTTAAATTAAATAAATTGAAGTTGGGTAAAATGTTGAATCTGGAATTTTAAGTCCGTTAAAAATAATTTGAAGGCTTGTAAAATTTATATTGATAGTGCTGAGGATAATAGAAGTTTTAAAATTGAATCTAACAGTGATTTGTTCATTTTTGAAATTTTATCGTTTAAATTGATATTTAAAAATAGCCTTCCGGGTCACAGTCTCAGATTTCGACGAAACCAGTTTCATTGGATCTATAATATTGTATTATTATCAGATTTCAATTTTCGTAACATTTGGATTTGTTGTGTGATATAACGATATATAAACGTGCTGAAATTTATATCGAAAATTCAATATAATAACTGAGTCCAAAAAGCTATCTTCTCCATACGATCGAGTTAGGGCTCGAAACCTTTTCCATTGCGATCGGAATAGGGATATAATATAATAAACACCTAGAGGCACGTCTCGATAGGAAGTCAAGATTTTGAGTTGTGTTTTCATGATAAATTTAAAATCTTAAATTTAAATTACATATTTATATTTCAGCATTCAAATCCGTATTCTCATCAGCCTACTTTCTTTCACCATCAAAACTTTTTCCTTTCCCTTTAAATTTCTGTAGCTATCCTTTATCTTCTCCAGCATGAAATTCCCCTCTCTTTCTTTTAAATCACGCACATCCTTCTTTTCCTCAGAGAGAAATAAAAACTCATATTTTCCCCTCTTTTGTCTTCGATTTGAAATCGAGCATCAAAAAAAAGGGAAAGGGCCGCTTCCTGTTCGATTCAAGGCAAACTGATCGAATCGCGTGTTCTCTTCAAATCTTTTCGTCAAACCAAAAGAGGAGAGTACGTCATCGATAGGCAGACAATTAAACTGAGGGTTTTGGAACTCGCGATGGAGGATAGCGATCTGGTAATTGCATGGCGACTGTAGGGGATGGTCGCGATGCAAGTTAAAGCTCGAGGTAATTTTAGGGCTTGGTATTCTCTCGAGTGAGGCCTGGGTGCTTGTGGTAGGCGGTTCGTAGGATCATGATGTGCTATTGAGTGTCGTACTCGGAGTTGGTGTTATGGGAGGTTGCAGTTTCGTCGGCGAGGCAATGTCGTTTTCGGTGACCGGGGTCGGCGAGATCGATTGATGCACGTGCTTCGTGAGGCGCATGGTGATAAGTCAGGCGAGGGATGAGGATGGTTATCGGTTTCGACCTGTGCTGGGAGGTAAGGCTATTTTGTGTTCCTTATTTATTTAATTTATATGTACATGTTTCACAAATCTAGGACAAAAAAATAAAATAAGACTAAAATTATATATATATATATATATATATATATATATATATTTATAGTAGGAGTTATAGGCTGCTTTATTTTTAAATTTAATTTAATAAGTATATATATGTAGATTGAAAATATATAAAGTTTAAGACAGAAAACTTTTTGAAATGTGTATAAACAATATATACAGATAAGATTTTGGGAAATGGAAATTTTATATGTTCGAGGAGTTTGGTTGGACTATATTTAAAATAATAATAATAATAAAATAAATTTGCATATACACATATTAAACTACTATTAAATTTTAGAATATGTTTTATGGTGATTAGCTTGTTTAAATAAGTTATTTAATTTATATTAGTCCCTAAAAATAATTTATTAGAGAAAGTTTGCTGTAACAAAACAACAGTTTTGTTATTTACTGAAGAAAACGTATTTTCGTATATAATATAAGGGTACATACATATTTTAATACAGAAAATAAGTATATATGAATGTATATCTATTGAAGTTTGGAAAAATATATAAGGGTTTATATAAACGTTAGTTAAGTAAATCTACTAAATGATAATTAATTGTTTGATTAGATCGAATATTAATAAAACATCTAATGTTTATACAAGGTCTGAAAAATCATGGAAAACAAGTCAAGATGGAATGGATTGCAAATCAATAACAAAGGTGAATTAATCTCACTCATCTGGGTTAATTTAAATTTAAATGGTTAAATTTAAATAATTGGTTGAATGTTTGAACTGATTTGATGTGCTATATTATATATAGTAGTATATAGTTTATATTGGAGTGATTGATTTTCCCCGTTATATAGCGGATGAGACCCCATGCGCCACATAATAGCGGATGATATTATATTTAAAACCCATATAACGCGATATTCCACCTCGAAGTGGAATTGGTATTTTATATTGTGCTAACATCTGTGGATGTAGGAAAATAGGTTGGAGGGATCCAACTGGATTCCTCAACATTTATTTAGATTATTTAATATTCTCTGTTATGGTTATTTGATATTCTGTGATGAATTATATTGGAATATTGATTGCTATAGTTTGCTTGAATATTTCGGTACACTAAGTTATTAAAATATATAGAATTGGATTTTTGAAAAGAAAATAAAAGAGTGAATATTTAAGTAAAATTATTATAGAAAATTTGAATAAATTTAAGAATGAATTGGAAAAGAAATAAAGTGATTTTATAATTTTAATAAATAAATTCCAAGTATGGAAAAGGGGATTTTGAATAAATAGAGAAATAATGAATTTTAAAACTTAAGTGACCTTATTTAAAAAAATAAAGAACTATTTTAAAATTCGAGGTTTAAATTTATTTAAAAGGATAACAAGGGAATTTTTGGAAATCTAAAATTGGTATTTTTCAGTTAAAAGATTTTAAATCATAAGTAAGAAATAAAAATTTGAAGTTAATGGGTTTTGGAATAAATTGAGTAAGTGGAGAAATTTATTTCAAAATGAAGTAAATCGGGAATCAATTTGGAAATTGTTCTAAGTGTTTGGAATCGGAATTTTAAAAGGAGGCTGAGTATATAAAACTTATAAACTTGGTTTATAAAGGTAAAGCACTATATCGGTAGATATTTGGAAGAGCAAATTCACGAGGGGAATTTATTAAAGGAATGGGTAAATTGGTTTAAAAGTAAACAATGATTTATTTTTAAAGGATGTGAAAGAAAAGTAAATTTCCCTGGATAGCCAAGTACGTTTTCAAAGCAAATTTTTGAGTATAAGTTAAATGTTTTAAAGTAGTTTAAAGGTATAAATTAGAAAATCTATTATTTGAAATGTTTGAAATTTTAAAGTACGTATTTTTCAAATTTATCTTAGTAGTAATTATTCAAGGTGACTTGGTATTTTGTTTTAAAGGAGAAAATCTAGTTTTATATTTTATAAAGTAACCTCATTTTCAAATATTCCTATAGTATATATTTTTAATAAAGTATTGAAGTAGTTTTGATTTAAATGTTTTAAAGGATAATTTATAATAAAGTGTTTTTAAATTATTTTAAAAATCCAAAGTTTTTGTGCTTGGTGTTTTCAGTGGAAATAAATATTTGGAAATTTATTCCATAAGAAAAGGTGATTTGAAAACTGTTTTCAAAAAGGTTTGAAAATGGAAATATATCTTGCAAAGATATTCTGAGAATAATAAATAATTTGGAGAAATTATTTATGTTGATGTTGTTTGTGAATGTTAATTGATAGTTAAATAACCGACTATCAATATTGGTCAATGCGCTGATCGTTTCGAACAGACTGGGATCAGAATTTATTTCTCGAAAACCACTTCGATCCGGTTTGTACGTTTTCATGGAAAAACGAGTTCAGAGTCGAAGATGGAGCGGTGAAGTACAAGGGCTAGTCGCTACTAATCCTGAGGATTTCCAAAGTGGATGTAGTAGGAATAGTGCCTTCGGTTCCGTTCGAACCCGGGACGGACTTATATGGATGAATGCTTTCAGAACATCGTCAGGTGGGAGATGAGCATTTTAAGTGGTACGTTCTAAAAAGGTAACGCTTAGCCTCAAGCCTGTTCAACCGGGAATGACTGAAAATCAGGGGTTATGCAGCAAGGCTAGGTGGGTAGCACCCATTCAGGGAGATGTCATCCCTGTCTAGATGTCCCTTTTATTCGGCTTAGTGGTGCGGTTGCTGATCCCAACCGTGGGGTGATCTTACTCGGGATTATCGGTAAGGGGTAGTCCCAGTCTTGTGTTGCAGGGGGTCGGGAGTGATCCTCGGTAAACAGATCTAGACCGGGTACAGTGACATGTGGTACCCCAGTGCCTAATCATTAGTTGGAAATCCATTCTCCCTACGCGCCTTTTACAAGTCTTGTTTGTATTACCCACTTTGTGGCTAGTAGCTGGAATTTAATCATGTAACAAATTCGGCTATTTTAATAAGTATTTGTAAATAAACCCTATTATAATATCAGAGGATTTTAATAAAAAGTGTTTTAGCTATCGTAAGGTAAAAACCCGACATGTTTATTTGTGGCGTGGTCTAAGGAGATGCTTTTGTTTCCAAAGGATTTTTGAAACTTTAATAATCAATTTGAGTGTGATTTCTCACACTGGTTTTCCAGACTGACTCGGGTGTTGTTTAACTATAATGCTCGGGTCAGTCCAAGTATTATAGAATACAGAAAAGGATGCTGTGGAGCTCAGGAGACGAGCTGGATGGCGATACGTACTGCCGTACTTGATTATTGTTCCGTTGTGTATCCAGTTGTATGTTATTGATGTTGTTGAACTCTGATGATGTACTCTGATGATGTATGTATAAACGGATATAGTTTTCTTTTGTGTAAAGATCATTGAACATCTATTATATTTTATTCCGTTGCGATGGTAAGATTCTGTTGTTGTTTTCTGTTTTCTCTTCTTCTATCTCTTCTTCTTTAACCCAAATGGTTCGTATTTCTATTCAACTTGAGTTGATTGATGTAGAATAGTGTTGATTCAAGGGGTACGGAACTGTGGGTCGTTACAGTGAGGTTTATTTGTGAACATGTGATGTTTGATGTTGATTTGTGGGGTTTGATGCTGGATGTTGGATGTATATATTGTACATTGATGTTGGATGTAAATATTGCAGTTGGGTGTGTGAGACTAATGATGGACGGTTTGTTTTGTATTGATTGGAAATGTTTGAGTTTGAGATGGTAAAGCTTGAGTTTTATATTATTATTGATATTGATTTTAGTTTATATATCTGATATATATATATATATATTAATTTTGATGTGTTGTGATATATATCGATACTGATATGCTATTTGACTGTTGAAAAAAATGTTTTACCCAGATTTCCGACGGCTCCCGACAGCCTATAGGTCCAAAAAATCCGACGACGACGGTTTGCTGGTCGAATATTCCGACGAATTTTGACGGTTCTCTGGTGAGTTTTCAAGCCAGTGGACGTTGGCATAGTTGAAAAAAACATTGGAACTGCCATCGAAAAAGCCATCGGACGCCGTCGCAAGTCGCCGTCAATTCCGTCGGAAATGGACGAAATCCGTGTTCTGTATTCCGACGGGATTTCCGACGGCACATGACGCTGCCAACAGCCATAAGCCGTCAGAAATCACTGTATACCTTATATTGACACTGACAAATACCCTCAAGGATTACTCACACAGCACACATACTTGCTAGCAGCAAGTAATGAAGTAAGTAAATGAGGTTATTTGAAAAATAATTTGGAAAAATGGAGAATGTGTGACGACCCGTCTTTCTGCTACCAAAAAGACGTATCATCATAAAGAAAGAAAGGGATAGAAGTAGAAAAGAAAAGAAAGAAAAGAACAACGACATCAGAATCTCACAGCGGAACGAATAAATTATAAGTATTTACATAATATAATACATCAATCAGAGGTATACAGATAATACATCACATACTAGACAGTTATAAACACCTGTCTAGTTAATACAACTCCATACAATACAACTCAAACAATATGACTCAGAGATACTAACACAACGGATCTATATATATATATATATATATATATATATATATATATATACATACATATATATCTACAACGCTGAAGCCTCCTGCTCCCTTGCTCCTCCAGAATTCGCCAAAGCTAACCTGAATCCCTTGACTACCCGTAAAAATTTGGGTACCCGAGAGTTTATGAAAAACAAAAATAAACTCCGGGTCAGACATGGGTCTGGTATGAGTAAACGGGTAAAAGTTGTTTAACTTTGAAAACATTTGAAAATAAAGGTATCACGTAAGACTCCCCACAAATAAATACGGGTAAGTTTTTACCTTACGCTAACCAAAACATTTCATAGGAAATCTAGTGATATTATAATAGTGTCTAGGGTTTTCAAGTAAATAGAAAATAGCCGAAATTGTTACATTCATTAAATTCCAGCTACTAGCCACAATAGTGGGTAATACAAATCAAAACTGTAGGGTCTCGTAGGGAAAATGGTTTTCCAACAATGGCATGGCTACTGGGGTACCGCCCGTCACAGTACGGGGCCTAGATCACCGTACCGAGGATTACTCCCTTCATCCCCTGCAACACAAGGCCAGAACCATTCCTTACTGAACAGTCCCGAACAAGATAAACCCCGCGGTTGTAGCTAGCAACCGCCCACTAAGCCGAAATAAAAAAGGGACATCAAGACAGGGGAAATATCTTGTCCTTCTTGGGCATGACCCACCTAACCTTGCTGCACCTCCCCTATTTTAGCCATTCCCGGTTGATGAGGCTTGAGGCTGCGATTACCTTTATTGAACATATCTTAGAATGCTCATCGTCCACCTGACGATGTGCTGAAAGCATTCAATCCATACAAGTTCGTTCCGCGTTCGAACGAAACCGAAGGCATTATCTCGTTACACTCATTTTGGAATCACCCTCAGAGTTAACGACGATAACCCTTGCATTCTGAAACTCCATCTCGATCTCCATTTGATAAGTTACGACCTATCGTTTAATTTGGATCGATGTGGTTTTCGGAGAATCAAAATTGATTCTTACGATCCCGGTCTCATCGGATCCAAACGCCATTTTAAGGGCCAAGTTGTCTATTTAACTTAACAGTTCAATTTAATATCAAGAATTAACATAACAGATATAACAGATAAATCATACATAGTTATCACAGATATCCATAACATCACAGCATACCACAGAAATATCATCAACAGATATCAAAGTCAATCAAACAGAAATATCAATGCATACCAAACAGTTTAGTTTTACTTGACTAAATTATTTGCTTAAGAATAAACTATTTTATTCTGTTTAATAATTTACTGAGTAATTAACTTATTAATGATCAATTAATCCATTGGTTAATCATTAATTATTAATTTATTAATCATCTAATCTTTAATTAATTAATTAATTAATTAACTTCTATTCATAAACTGTTACTGAATTACTCAGTTAGTTAATTAATAACTTACTTAGTAAAAGTAATTACTTATGTAGTTACCTCAAATTACTTTAATTAGTCAATTATTATCAATTTATTTAATTATATAATCTTAAATTAATCACTTCAGTTAATTATCATTTACCAATTAACTTTTAAGTAATTAACTAACGTTCTTAAATCTTAAATTTGATTTAACATAAGATTTGTTTTTAGTTACAAAATAATTCTAAGTTATCAATTAAACTCCAAACATAAATTAATTCAAATTACTTATTAATAATTACCTATCTTTACATACTTGCCTTATCTAAACCTTTAGTCAGATATAAATCTAACTACTAATTGCCTAGTTAACTTAATTAAAATCATAATACTTAAACAAACTTACGTTCGACCCACAAGAAAACGACCCGAGTCTGCATCTTCTTTTACTCGAGCAAGTCTCGAGTCATCTTCGCATCTTACCCGCGTTTCTACCTCTCACTCATCCTGTTCTTCTTCCTCCTGTAACGTTTCTTCCTCTTATCTTTTTTTTCTTTTTATTTATCTATTTAAAAACTGCAGAAGCTTCTCACGCAAACGCGAGCCCACACTCGAGCCATCCTACCACCTTACATGATTACCCACTCGAGCATCATACGAGACAGTGCTAACCCAAATCTCACTGGCGCGCTTACGCCACCGTGCACGTGCACGGTGGTGCGCTTGGCCTCCGGCAACCCCCACGCATCACAAATTACCCTCTCAAACGAAGTCAAAACCCATAAGTTCAATTACAAGCCGAAACAAAAATTCGACCTGTAGCTCGAGCATGGTAACAAAACCCCCCACTGACAAATCAATCGCGCGGCCACCACACCTCAGCGGAGGTGATGAAAATTCACCAGAACCTCGATCACACCCCCCTCTAACTCCACCCGGAAACGCGGCCAACTCGATTTACATATGATGTCGAAATCAATTATTTACAGAGCATCAAAAGTTTAAGCACTCAAACCCTATTTTTGATTCATACTCAAAATTTATGCATTTGAAAAATAAATTGACATTTTTCTAGTGCTAATACAACTTCAATCTTGCCTCATTCCAAATTCCAGAAATTAAAATGTACTCAATCTTCCAAATTTGACAAAAATTCAGTGAAACTCTTTTTTTAAAACTTCTCTGAAAATCTTTGCTTTCAAATTAAAATTTTCATGTTAAAAATCATAATTATGTTTATGAAATCTAAATATACTGTTGAATTTACAAATTTAAACACTTGAATTTTCAACTTTGATTTTTTTTTTACCTGTAGTTTTGAAAATACAGTATTAACATGCTGTTAAACTTTAAAACATGTTTGCAGACTTTTGTTTAGGATAAACCAACTTGAATTAGCTCACTACCAAGATCAGACAATTATATGAATAGGTATTGGAAATTTACTGGCTTTACTTTGTTCAAACTTGAAATACTGAATCAAGAACCACCATGTAAGTTTCCAGTGCAAACAAAACATACACAGAACAGTATGTTTAAACTATATCATCACATATCATTAATAAGCAAATATACAAGCTAAAGTTGAAATTAGTTTGTTTACTCACCAAAAATAATTTGAACAGAAGATATGTTGAAGAAGACACTGCAGTTGAAACTTCCCTGAAACCTTCCTAAGTTTCCCGTCTTCTGTTTCTTTTTTCTTTTTACTTGTTTCTCTGTTTTTAAATTAATGTATATTGCAAAGCAAGACAATGCTTTCCTCAGGTTTTCTTTAAGTTTAGGTTTGTATATATAAACTGATGATATATAGGTAGATTGATATAGAAGCTACTAATCAGGTTGTAACTAGACAGTTAGTATTTATTTGTCATTTTCTTTTTATTGGCTAAGAAAATTCAATGCAGTATGAAATCATACAGGAGATTTCGGCTATATGTACTTGTTAAGCAAGAAGTTAGGCTATTTAATGTTCATGCTTTTAATTATGACAACAAGAAATAAATGTTTTACTGATTGTTATATTGTTTGGTACAAAGATATTTATCATATTTCGGCTAGCCTATCTTGCAAGACACACATATTTTGTTTTATGTTGAAGTAAAACTTTGTTTTCTTATTTGCTTACAACTAATAAATGCTTATGCTTCACTTATGCTAACAAGTAATGAATGTTTCAGTTTTCCTGTTTGTTTTGTACAAGCTACAGATTTTTTTTTGTTTTTATTAATTTGAAGTAAAGCTTTGCTTTTCTTATGAATAAAAATTTTCCTGCAGCACATAACTTTGTATTTAATTCATATCATTATGAATGTACAAAGGTATTTATATATCTTCTTTGAAGTTAGACCTGGCTTGTATATGAAGCTATACTGTATATGTAAACATTTATTTTATTAGTTCTAGCCTAATTATATTATACTTGCAGGAATTACTATATTGTACTGTCACATGTATTGTCAGATACTATATTATACTTGCAGGAAGATGTTTGCCTTATGAATGAAAGTATGTTGTACTATGTATAAAGATTTTGTTGTATGAAAAGTACATTTGCAGATAGATATTTAGTTTTTGAGTGTGAAGTTTTGTTTATGAGAATATATATTGTTTTGTATAAACACTTGTCTTATATTATGTTATAAATTGTTTTCATTTCATTTTACACTTTAAGTTTGGATTACATGTGAAGATATAAAAGAACAAATTTTATTATTTGCTTGCTTATTTATTTATATTTGTATTTTATATTTTGATTATCAAAATTTACATTATATTCTTAAGTTTCACTTATATGTAATACTTATTTTTATATTTATCTCCAATTATAATTTATTCAAATTACGTACATAAGTTTGACTCATATGTTACATTTATACTCTATATTACTAGAATTTGATTGTAAACTCCAAACATTATTATTTATATGTATATGTTTATCAAATGTTAGCAAAATGTAAAACTTTTAATTTAAACATATAAGATAAATTTTATTATAAATATTATTGAGATGCTTATTCCAAAGTGCCAAATCAATCTCTTTTTTTAAAATACAGTTTATAGCAATAATCCCAAATCACATTCATTTTAATATGATCAAACTGCTTTTTATTTAGTTAAACTAAATATATATTAAAATAAACGGGGTCAAAAATCCAGGGTCGTTACATTCCTCCCCCCTTAAAAGAATTTCGTCCCCGAAATTTAAAACAAAGACAATTTAAAAGTTGGTATACCAACCATTCAAACATAAATATTTATATATTAACAAACAACCAAACAATCCATTTTAACACCCAACACTAGTTATCCGAACACAAATCCAGATAAACTTCCCTACAATTATCGAGAGTTTGTTTCTCGATGATCAACAATCCAAACTGGATTCCTGACCATAGTTAAATTTGATTCAACTTCCAAATTCTTGAATAACTAGTTTAACAACTAATGAGGAATCACAAACAAATTCCCTTAGATGGTATATATGGAATACACAATAAATTCCAGACACTTGTTCTAGCAATTCAATTTTAAAAGCTACAGTATTAACTCTTTATAAATTTTATCGACTTCTTCACAGAATTTCAATACTTATTAAATCAAGCCCGCATGATGTACATATATCATTCGTACGCAGTATCAAATCCGATCGTTCGCTCGATCACACAATTTCACTTCCGAACTAGTATTGTCCACCCGACTTCCTAGTGCGGACTCAGAACTGGTTTCTAGATTAGAGACTGTCATTCTCCTTGCATAGTCACAACTATGATGGAGAATTTTCAGAATTAATCCAAAATCCAAATCCATGGTTCATCGTCGAAAATCGAGTGAAAAATCCTAACTCGGATCGATATATAATTATCTCGAAATTCTGTGCTCGAATCTGGATCAAATTGTTATGCGAATAAAATAATATATGTACATCCCACGTATTTATATCCATTGATTATCAACCATATCAATTTTCTTTTATTCACATTATTCTGATTCTATCCACTTGGAATAATTTTTCCCAATATCAAATTTTACTTAAGAATTCCACCATTCATTTCTTAAGCTTAATATAAGCATTATATATACTCTTATATTATTCCTCTACCATTTTAGCCTTTATATCCTCTTATATCTATTTATTTCAAATTTGAATTCCTAATCCCATGTGAATTCAAATTTTCTTCAACTTTGAATATTTAATTTTATTGACTGTCTTTCATTTATAACTGATTTCTATCATTATTTTAAATTAATTTCATCCACTAATTTCTTTTCAATTTCCAATTTTAAATTGTTTTGTTGCTCAATCATTTTTTTGTAGTTTCCAAATTCTAAAAAGTTTTGACAGAATCTCCATTTGTTTAGCATTACATATTTTCATAAGCACATATGTAAGATTTCCAACACTTATTACAATTATTTCCAATCAATTTTCAAATCATTTCTTTTAGTTAAAGTGATTTACACTTACTTGCTTAAGTAAAACAGACTCATATTCAAAATCATCCTATTCTGCTTCTAACAATTCATAAAATTTTATTCAATCCCATTTACTTTGAACAACCCATTTCCTAATTCAATTCAACAATATTATTGTGAATAAACAATCACTTAAGCTTTATAGCAAATCTTAAATTGATTCCTACTCAATTTACACTTGACTCCATCCCATTTAATTTATTCACAATCCTTACATTGCATTTTCTTTCATTTCAACAGGTTTGATTCCAAATCATTTTATTAAACTCGACAACCAATATTTTAAATAATCATTTCACAATTTACTTAATTCATTTATTTTCTTCAAACTATTCCACTTAACAACTTAAATTTATTCTATTCCACCAACTTCCATTTAAATATTTGATTTGATTTTCCTTTAATCAAATCCCAACTATTTACTAATCTATTTGATTAGTTTATTCTTTTATCCATCCTTAAATTTTAAATTTACATTAACAATTCACTATTGAATTTATTCATAATAAGGTTATTCAATTTATGCTTGAATTAGACTTATTTACACCAATTTTAACTCAATTCATTACTTACTTATTTACTTAAGAATTTTATTTCATTCAATATTATCAGTAACTCGATTGAATTCATTTAAATTCAATTTTATTTCTCAATATATGAGCTCAAAACTTATTTGTTTACTTAAAAGCTTATATTGCTCATTTGAGTCATTTTATCTTATAACAACAATTTCAGATTACATATATATATATATATATATATATATATATATATATATATATATATATAACACTTACTATCTTAAGGTGTAAATTTTCACCTTACCATCACAATCATTTTTCCCTCAAATTTTATATCCAATTAAGTTCATTTTGAACTTCAATTCCATTTAGCTTATCTCAGGTTAAACTCAAATATATTTTCTTCACCTTCATATTCTTAAATTAAATTTTAATTCCTGGATTAAAATTCCCAATTTCATCTTATTAATATCAACTTTACTTTATAAGTCCAATAGTTGATTCATCTAAACTTACACATTATTAATTCGAATTCTTAGAATTCAATTGCCCGGTTTTCATTTCCAAAATCATTTTAAAATGATAACTACACATGCCCAGTTGGTACATCAAATCAAATTTTCAAATTCCAAACACTTGTTTTCACCAAAACGAATTTTCTCCTTTGAAAATTTTAAAAAAACTTGTATACCCAACAACCCCAAACAATATCATAACCAACTATCCTGGTAGTAATCCATCACTTTAGAAACTCGAAAATGAATACTGATGATGTGGCTATCATCATCAGGATTATTTTCCAGCGACTTGAAGTGAGTTCAGTGCTTTCTTACCTTCACAATTTCTCTCAAAACAATTTCCATTCAACAATATTTTTCCAAAACAAGATTCCATTTTTCTTTTTTCTTTTTTTTTTCCTTCAAATCTTTGGAAAAACATTTCAAGCATTCCCAAGATTTTAAATTTCCAAATCCTTTGTTTTAATTTTTTTTTTTTTAAACACCTTTCAAATTTCCGGGACTTAAATTCTTGTTTAATCAAATTTTAGCTATATTCCTTTTGTATTAAAGATCATACTTAGACAATTTTATTTGTTTATAGACCACTCAAATTTAAATTTTTATTTGGTTGTTGTATTAACAATCACACATCCAAATATATATAATAATTTCAGAAAAATATTTCTTTTATATCAAAATATAATTTTGGGTAAAATTATTTCATTTACCCTACTTTAAAAATCAATATTGTGTTGAATTGCTCTATTCAAGTGTTTAGAAACCCCTTCGATACAGTTTTCGAGACTGTGCTGACGAAGGTTCATATACCACTCAATAAATCAATCAACGCAATATAAAACAACTTTATATTCACTAACAAATACGCGCTAATATCTATTAATACACTTAAACTCATTTTAGAGTTCTACTGACTCTATTTTATGAGTAATTCCTACCAGAGCCAAGGTTATCACCAACCTATGCTCTGATACCAACTGTGACGACCCGTCTTTCTGCTACCAGAAAGACGTATCATCATAAAGAAAGAAAGGTATAGAAGTAGAAAAGAAAAGAAAGAAAAGAACAACGACATCAGAATCTCACAGCGGAACGAATAAATTATAAGTATTTACATAATATAATACATCAATCAGAGGTATACAGATAATACATCACATACTAGACAGTTATAAACACCTGTCTAGTTAATACAACTCCATACAATACAACTCAAACAATATGACTCAGAGATACTAACACAACGGATATATATATATATATATATATACACACATATATATCTACAACGCTGAAGCCTCCTGCTCCCTTGCTCCTCCAGAATTCGCCAAAGCTAACCTGAATCCCTTGACTACCCGTAAAAATTTGGGTACCCGAGAGTTTATGAAAAACAAAAATAAACTCCGGGTCAGACATGGGTCTGGTATGAGTAAACGGGTAAAAGTTGTTTAACTTTGAAAACATTTGAAAATAAAGGTATCACGTAAGACTCCCCACAAATAAATACGGGTAAGTTTTTACCTTACGCTAACCAAAACATTTCATAGGAAATCTAGTGATATTATAATAGTGTCTAGGGTTTTCAAGTAAATAGAAAATAGCCGAAATTGTTACATTCATTAAATTCCAGCTACTAGCCACAAAAGTGGGTAATACAAATCAAAACCGTAGGGTCTCGTAGGGAAAATGGTTTTTCAACAATGGCAGGGCTACTGGGGTACAGCCCGTCGCAGTACGGGGCCTAGATCACCGTACCGAGGATTACTCCCTTCATCCCCTGCAACACAAGGCCGGAACCATTCCTTACTGAACAGTCCCGAACAAGATAAACCCCGCGGTTGTAGCTAGCAACTGCCCACTTAGCCGAAATAAAAAAGGGACATCTAGACAGGGGAAATATCTTGTCCTGCTTGGGCATGACCCACCTAACCTTGCTGCACCTCCCCTGTTTTAGCCATTCCCGGTTGATGAGGCTTGAGGCTGCGATTACCTTTATTGAACATATCTTAGAATGCTCATCGTCCACCTGACGATGTGCTGAAAGCATTCAATCCATACAAGTTCGTTCCGGGTTCGAACGAAACCGAAGGCATTATCTCGTTACACTCATTTTGGAATCACCCTCAGAGTTAACGACGATAACCCTTGCATTCTGAAACTCCATCTCGATCTCCATTTGATAAGTTACGACCTATCGTTTAATTTGGATCGATGTGATTTTCAGAGAATCAAAATTGATTCTTCCGATCCCGGTCTCATCGGATCCAAACGCCATTTTAAGGGCCAAGTTGTCTATTTAACTTAACAGTTCAATTTAATATCAAGAATTAACATAACAGATATAACAGATAAATCATACACAATTATCACAGATATCCATAACATCACAGCATACCACAGAAATATCATCAACAGATATCAAAGTCCATCAAACAGAAATATCAATGCATACCAAACAGTTTAGTTTTACTTGGCTAAATTATTTGCTTAAGAATAAACTATTTTATTCTGTTTAATAATTTACTGAGTAATTAACTTATTAATGATCAATTAATCCATTGGTTAATCATTAATTATTAATTTATTAATCATCTAATCTTTAATTAATTAATTAATTAATTAATTAACTTCTATTCATAAACTGTTACTGAATTACTCAGTTAGTTAATTAATAACTTACTTAGTAAAAGTAATTACTTATGTAATTACCTCAAATTACTTTAATTAGTCAATTATTATCAATTTAATTAATTATATAATCTTAAATTAATCACTTCAGTTAATTATCATTTACCAATTAACTTTTAAGTAATTAACTAACGTTCTTAAATCTTAAATTTGATTTAACATAAGATTTGTTTTTAGTTACAAAATAATTCTAAGTTATCAATTAAACTCCAAACATAAATTAATTCAAATTACTTATTAATAATTACCTATCTTTACATACTTGCCTTATTTAAACCTTTAGTCAGATATAAATCTAACTACTAATTGCCTAGTTAACTTAATTAAAATCATAATACTTAAACAAACTTACGTTCGACCCACAAGAAAACGACCCGAGTCTGCATTTTCTTTTACTCGAGCAAGTCTCGAGTCATCTTCGCATCTTACCCGCGTTTCTACCTCTCACTCATCCCGTTCTTCTTCCTCCTGTAACGTTTCTTCCTCTTATCTTTTTTTTTCTTTTTATTTATCTATTTAAAAACTGCAGAAGCTTCTCACGCAAACGCGAGTCCACACTCGAGCCATCCTACCACCTTACACGATTACCCACTCGAGCATCATACGAGACAGAGCTAACCCAAATCTCACTGGCGCGCTTACGCCACCGTGCACGTGCACGGTGGTGCGCTTGGCCTCCGGCAACCCCCACGCATCACAAATTACCTTCTCAAACGAAGTCGAAACCCAAAAGGTCAATTACAAGCCGAAACAAAAATTCGACCTGTAGCTCGAGCATGGCAACAAAACCCCCCACTGACAAATCAATCGCGCGGCCACCACACCTCACCGGAGGTGATGAAAATTCACCAGAACCTCGATCACACCCCCCTCTAACTCCACCTGGAAACGCGGCCAACTCGATTTACATATGATGTCGAAATCAATTATTTACAGAGCATCAAAAGTTTAAGCACTCAAACCCTATTTTTGATTCATACTCAAAATTTATGCATTTGAAAAATAAACTGACATTTTTCTAGTGCTAATACAACTTCAATCTTGCCTCATTCCAAATTCCAGAAATTAAAATGTACTCAATCTTCCAAATTTGACAAAAATTCAGTAAAACTCTTTTTTTAAAACTGCTCTGAAAATCTTTGCTTTCAAATCAAAATTTTCATGTTAAAAATCATAATTATGTTTATGAAATCTAAATATACTGTTGAATTTACAAATTTAAACACTTGAATTTTCAACTTTGATTTTTTTTTTTACCTGTAGTTTTGAAAATACAGTATTAACATGCTGTTAAACTTTAAAACATGTTTGCAGACTTTTGTTTAGGATAAACCAACTTGAATTAGCTCACTACCAAGATCAGACAATTATATGAATAGGTATTGGAAATTTAATGGCTTTACTTTGTTCAAACTTGAAATACTGAATCAAGAACCACCATGTAAGTTTTCAGTGCAAACAAAACATACACAGAACAGTATGTTTAAACTATATCATCACATATCATTAATAAGCAAATATACAAGCTAAAGTTGAAATTAGTTTGTTTACTCACCAAAAATAATTTGAACAGAAGATATGTTGAAGAAGACACTGCAGTTGAAACTTCCCTGAAACCTTCCTAAGTTTCCCGTCTTCTGTTTCTTTTTTCTTTTTACTTGTTTCTCTGTTTTTAAATTAATGTATATTGCAAAGCAAGACAATGCTTTCCTCAGGTTTTCTTTAAGTTTAGGTTTGTATATATAAACTGATGATATATAGGTAGATTGATATAGAAGCTACTAATCAGGTTGTAACTGGACAGTTAGTATTTATTTGTCATTTTCTTTTTATTGGCTAAGAAAATTCACTGCAGTATGAAATCATATAGGAGATTTCGGCTATATGTACTTGTTAAGCAAGAAGTTAGGCTATTTAATGTTCATGCTTTTAATTATGACAACAAGAAATAAATGTTTTACTGATTGTTATATTGTTTGGTACAAAGATATTTATCATATTTCGGCTAGCCTATCTTGCAAGACACACATATTTTGTTTTATGTTGAAGTAAAACTTTGTTTTCTTATTTGCTTACAACTAATAAATGCTTATGCTTCACTTATGCTAACAAGTAATGAATGTTTCAGTTTTCCTGTTTGTTTTGTACAAGCTACAGATTTTTTTTTGTTTTTATTAATTTGAAGTAAAGCTTTGCTTTTCTTATGAATAAAAATTTTCCTGCAGCACATAACTTTGTATTTAATTCATATCATTATGAATGTACAAAGGTATTCATATATCTTCTTTGAAGTTAGACCTGGCTTGTATATGAAGCTATACTGTATATGTAAACATTTATTTTATTACTTCTAGCCTAATTATATTATACTTGCAGGAATTACTATATTGTATTGTCACATGTATTGTCAGATACTATATTATACTTGCAGGAAGATGTTTGCCTTATGAATGAAAGTATGTTGTACTATGTATAAAGATTTTTGTTGTATGAAAAGTACATTTGCAGATAGATATTTAGTTTTTGAGTGTGAAGTTTTGTTTATGAGAATATATATTGTTTTGTATAAACACTTGTCTTATATTATGTTATAAATTGTTTTCATTTCATTTTACACTTTAAGTTTGGATTACATGTGAAGATATAAAAGAACAGATTTTATTATTTGCTTGCTTATTTATTTATATTTGTATTTTATATTTTGATTATCAAAATTTACATTATATTCTTAAGTTTCACTTATATGTAATACTTATTTTTATATTTATCTCCAATTATAATTTATTCAAATTACATACATAAGTTTGACTCATATGTTACATGTATACTCTATATTACTAGAATTTGATTGTAAACTCCAAACATTATTATTCATATGTATATGTTTATCAAATGTTAGCAAAATGTAAAACTTTTAATTTAAACATATAAGATAAATTTTATTATAAATATTATTGAGATGCTTATTCCAAAGTGCCAAATCAATCTCTTTTTTTAAAATACAGTTTATAGCAATAATCCCAAATCACATTCATTTTAATATGATCAAACTGCTTTTTATTTAGTTAAACTAAATATATATTAAAATAAACGGGGTCAAAAATCCAGGGTCGTTACAGAATGTTTGCTTGGCAGAGCAAAAATATGAAGAATAGGGAAAAAAATATCCATCCATTCCTTTTTATGTGTGTTTAAAGCCAAATAAAAGTGTGAAGAAATGAAAATGCATCCCCTAAGCTTTCATGCATGAGAAATGAACGTATCCATTTTCTTTGTCATGCATGTTCCTCCTTTTTCACTTGTAGTGAAAAAGTGAATGTAAAATGTGAAAGTGCTTGTGAATGTCTATGAGTGAGTGTGTAATATAAATAAAAATAAAATATGTACTAGTGAATGAGAGTCCCTCCTTTTATCTATATATATATACATACATATATATATATATATATATATATATATGCACCAATATAATTACTTCGTGGCTAAGGAATAAAAAAAGTCAATGCAAGGACAATCAAAAAAGTAAGAAATGATATGAAAACACTTGAAATGAGTGTAACATGTAAATATTATGTTGCATGTGAATGTAGTTTTGATTTTGAAAAAGGTTAGTTTTTGGTACACCGTCCCAAGATAACGCGTTCTCATACGAGTTGTGAATGATAGAAATTAAAATACGATCATGTGCAATAACGCAACAAAACCACAAAACAATAATAAAATAAACTGCTTAACAAATTTTGTAAAGTTTCAGAATTAAAAACATTTTGCTGTAAAATACATCAAATAAAAATTTAATTATTTTCCAAATTAAAAATTATGGAAAAACTTAAAAATACGTCATCCAAATCGGGCAATTATTTGAAACACGTAGATGTTTAAAATTAGTTAAATATTCCTAAAATTAAGTGATAAAATTTCGGATCATTACATTCTTTCCCCTTAAAAGAATTTCATCCCCAAAATTCCATCATTATCAAACCCAATAATACTTAACGTTTTCATAAGCCCATACCATGTATATAAATCATCCGTGCGAAATATTCGATTCGATCGCTTACTTGAATACATAACTTCTCGTTCGAACTACTGTCGCTTAACTTGCGTAGCTATATACTATGATAGAAAACTTTGGTTCCATATCAAGAACACTCACCATGAGCTCGCTGTCAAGAAATGAGTGATAAATCCTTACTCATATAGGTGAAAATCACCTCATGGTTGTTACTGGAATCTCGGATCGAGAACAGTTATGCAAACAAATGATCTACATACAACTTACATATTTATTCCTATTGGTTCTTACGTATACCAATTTTATTTATTTATGGAAACATTCATAAAATCTAAACATGAGTGTAGTAATATTTTTTCTAACTCTAGTTCAAATTCAAACAATACCCTTTTTTTACCAAGAGTATATATACGAAATCGGACTTGTTTTACTTAACCAGATGCTCAATAATTTAAATTGTTTTTTTAACTTACTATTTCTTAAAATTTATAAGTTATAAGAACTTATTTTCCTATAATTTCACAAAATAACTAGTTTTAATTTCTATATCAATTCGAAAGTTCAGACTGTCCAAAATCGCTGAAATTCCATTTCATTTTTAATAATAGAAGATTACCATAAAACTTATCATATTAAGATGCATAATCAACCTACCCTAATGCATAGGTTACATGAACCTATATAATACTTAACCAAAACTTAAACACTAAACACTCTTGTTTTATTTCCAATCGATTTTTGATATATATATATATATATATAACTTTATGTACCCAATCATACTTTTAGAATTAGAACAAAATTTGCTTTACCAAAATAACTATAAAACACAACTACTGTATTAGAAATCCTCATTTAGAAACTCGAAAATGAACATCCATGATGCTGCAGTCATCATTAGAATTATTTCCAGCAACTAAAGTGGGTTCAGTGCTTCTATATCTTCTAAAATCTCTTTAAATAATTATATTCATGAATGTTGTCAAATAATATTAACATTATTACTTTTCAAAAACTTTGAAAAACAAATTCCAAAATATAGCGATTTTATATTCTCAAATTCTGAACTTAACTCCATTATACTTATAAATTTTTTACTTTCTTATGTAAAAACATTACACAATTGTATCTCTCTATTTATTAAAATAAGCAACTCTTATTAAAATTAAATTTTAACCCAACATTAACCCCAAATGCCTTATAATCAAATTGTGAAACTGAATTCACAAGGTGTTCGCATTCATTGTTCCTACACTTAATATCTACCCAACCCATGCAATGAAAAGGTAGGACTACTCATAAACAGGTCGAGCACAACCAATCTGACCATAAATGATAATAATCAAGCATTATTATTTCCTAACAAACAAACGTTCTCTAATAACTATATTAATTTCCTACAAGTTTTTGTTATATATAAAATATAATTCTAGGTAAAATTATTTCCTTTACCAAATTTAAAACAATGTTGTGTCAACTTGTCTTATTCAAGTGTTTAGAAACCCTTGTCGATAATATTGATCAGACACATCGACCAGAATTCATTAGCCACTCAATCGACTAATTAACATAATATGAAACATTTTTATAGCATTAAAAAAATACACTCTCTAGTATACAATAAACTCAAGCTTATTCTGGGGTGTCACTTACCTTATCTCTAATAAGGTTAACCCACCAAAGTCAAGTTTCTTGCTTTATCATCAACTCTGATATCAAATTTAACAACCCGCCTTTTTGGTGCTTAGAAGTTGACACTAATACATCCACGATATCCACATGTCGAACATCCAAGTGCCGAAAAGATGGGTCATAGGGGTGAAAGAAAGGAAAGATAGAATAGAATCTCACAGAAACATGACAAGTAATATAATATAAAGATGTTCTTTACAAAAGAAAACTAAACTTTAATATACATACACCAATCAACGTGCAACACTAATATATCATCAGCTTGGACAGTTATAATAACCTGTCCTTGCAACTTGCTGATAAATACAGAACAATAACATTGTGGCGGAAACAAAGAAATACGAAAATACATCTTAGAGGATCCAGCTCGTATCCTGAAGCTCCAAAATGTCCAGCTAATTTGAAAAATATGCTCGGACTGACCTGAGCATTATAGGAAAACAACCCCCGAGTCAGTCTGGTAAAACTAGCGTGAGAAACACAATCAAATGGATTATTTAATATTATAAAACCTTTTGAAATAAAGGTATCTCACCACACCGCATATAAACACGGACGGGTTTTTACCTTACGATAACTAAAATGTTTTTATTAAAAATCCAGTGATATTATAATAATTTCTAGGGTAAATTAAATATTAATCATAGCTGAAATTACTACATTAGTTAAATTCCAGCGTAATAGATATACAACTAAATTCGTAAGGTACGTATTAGAGATTGGATTCCAATATGGCAAGGTAAGGGACTACCTTTCGTACAATACACCTCTAGATAAAATATACCCAAGTTCCAACCTATAGCTACATGCCAACACAAAGCCGGTGCTAGTCCGTGAGATGATGGTTTTGATGACAACAACCTTGGAATAGATTATAAAATATAAATACTAGAAGTATAAGTTTAGATATATATGTATATGCAGGATTTAACCATGCAGGTATCAAGAATGAAGACTGTATCAAGATTGAAGACTCATGAGTATCAAGATATCAAGAGTTCAAGAGTTTTTGTAATTTATCTTCTAATTAGAAATTTTGTTAAAACTCCTAGAAAAGCACTGGCATCTTAAAATCCAATTTATTCGTGGAATGGAATCCACTTCGAGCCTGTTAAAGGGATGGAACCCTAAGTAGGATGGAACCTACGAAAAATCTAGTGGAACATTGTTTTGTATCCGCTAATTTTTTATTCAAAATGATTTTTCAAAATTATATCTTGTTTTCAAAATGATTTCAAAACCTTCCTTTTAAAAGCATCAAAAACATCTATCCTGATTTCAAATACTTTTAGCCTCAAAATAATCTTTAATTTCAAAATCAAATTATCCTTGTTTTTAAACTATCTTTTAAATATGGTATATTTTACTTTTAAATATTTATACTTAGATTTTAAATATAAAATTATAGTAAAATTTTGTATATATTATTCTTTATATTTACTTATCTATTTTAATTATAGTCAAGAATATTTATAAAGTTTAAAATAGTTTTAATATAAAATAAAGGTTATTTTCAAAGAAAATCAAAACACAAAAAATCCCTTTGGGATGTCAACATACTCAAGTACCCTATGTCGATATGGTGTCAGTTGAGTTCAAAATTTAAATTTCAAAAGAAGTGTCTATTCGTCATAACTCTTCACGAATGGACATGGCAGTTGTTCTTCTATAAGTAGGGGTTAGTTTCAACGAATTTTAATTCAGTTTTTCTGGTTTTTCACTCCTCTTTTTCCTCCACGTTTCTATATACAAATTCTTACCATTACTCTGCCGAAATCAACATTGTATCTAACTAGATTATCTCTGGTTTGATTCTCTATCACTATCTCAACAAGATCCTCAGTGCTATTCAGAGTTATAGGCTTTTTGTAATCAACTTAGCGAGAAAAGGTGTGATTGTAGCCTTGGAAATCAATCAAGCGAGATAAAGTGTGATTGTAGCCTTGGGAAATCAATTGGGTGAACTTGTTGCTCGAAAAATCAAGTATCTCTACCCAGAGGATTGTGATTCTGGAGGGTGTACCTCGTTGCCTTGAAATCGAGGGTGTAATTGTAAAGATTGTTTTTGAAAGGAAATCCGTAATTGTGTGCGGGACTGGAAGTAGGGTAACTCCGAACCAGTATAAAATCCGGTGTGTTCTTTCCTTTACTGCTTTTACTTTATATTTGCATTTATGTTTGATTCTGTGATAATATCTGTGTCTGAATATTACATTCATTTGTGTTTAAATTAACAAAAACTCAAAAAGATTTAACTATTCGCTAAAACACTATTCACCCCCCCTCTAGTGTTTATCCTAGCCTTAAGATCCTTAAGCCGCATTTCTCACATTTGGTATCAGAACAAGGTTTTCAAAGCTTCATAATCTTATTTTTGAAAGAGTTTCAAAATGGATAAGTTTGTTAATACTAGTTTATAAATATTCAGATCATCATTGTCTTTTGAGTCTGCATATTCAAGTTGTCTACCAAAATTGTTTGATGTGCAGGAATCATGCTTTAAGGCTATTGAGGAATCAATACACAACAGACAAATTGTGTAGATCAGAAAGGAAAAATGGATACTCGATAGTGGATGTTCTACACACATGACTGGCAATCCAGATAAGTTAAATGATATAATATACAAAGACGAAGGACTGGTTAACTTTGGAGATAATTCAAAAGGATATGTGATTGGCATCGGCAAAGTCGGTAACTCTGAAACTCCTATTATTACTAATGTTTTGCTAGTTAAAAATCTAAAATATAATTTGCTAAGTATAAGTCAACTTTGCGATAATGGATATAAAATTAAATTTGAAAAAGATAAATGTCACATTGAAGATAACAATTCAACCATGATATTTGAGGGAGTTAGGAAAAAGAAAATTTATATTCTTAGTATGAAAGTTTCAAATGATAACTTATGTCTTTTGGCAAATACAAGTGACCCTTGGATTTAGCATAAGAGATTTGGGCATTTGAATTTCAAACTCTTATCTAGACTGTCAAAACATGATCTAGTAAGAGGTCTCCCTAAAATGAATTTAAAGTAGATAGTCTATGTGATTCACGTCAATTAGGAAAACTTAGAAAAAGTTCCTTTAAATTAAAAGATATGATTTCAACTTCAAAACCTCTTGAATTACTTCACCTTGATTTATTTGTTCCATCTCAAATTCTATCAATAAATCATAGTAAATATGTTTTTGTAATTGTAGATGATTTTTCTAGATTTACATGGACAATATTTTTGAAACATAAAAGTGATACTTTTGAATGTTTTTAGAACTTTACAAAAAGGATTCAAAATCAAATTTATCTAAAAATTATAACCATTCGTAGTGATCACTGTGGTGAATTTGAAAATGAAAAGTTTGAGGAATTCTGCAATAAAAAGGAAATAACTTACAAATTTTCATTTTCAAGAACTCTACAACAAAATGGAGTAGTAGAACGTAAAAATAGGACGATTCAAGAGTGTGCGAGAACTATGCTTTCAGACAGTAAATTACCAAAGAATTTTTGGGCAGAAGTAGTTGCTACTGCCTGTTATATTTTAAATAGAATTTTAATTAGACCTTTAACTAATAAGACTTCTTATGAACTTCTTCACTCAAAGAAACTTAAAGTATCTTATTTTAGAATTTTTGGAATTAAATGTTTTATTTTAAATACTAAAGACAACTTAGATAAATTTGATCCTAAATCCGATGAAAGTATCTTTATCGGATATTCTAATAAAAGTAAAGCGTATAGAGTATTTGATTTAAAAACTAACACCATCGAAGAAATAATGCATGTGCCATTCGATGAAAATTTCAAAAATTTTGAAGATACAAATGATGAATATGATTTAATTACTCAAAATCAAGAGTCAACTGAAACTAATAATGAAATTAATCATCCTAATAAAAGGACTAAACTTTCAAAAGATCATCCTATTGAAAATATACTAGGAGATATGCAATCTGTAGTTAAAACTAGAAATCATCTAAGTCAAATGAATAATGTAGCTTTTATATCAAATATTGAACCCAAAAATCCAAAAGAAGCATCAACTGATGATTCATGGATTTTGGCTATGCAAGAAGAACTAAATCAATTTACTAGAAATGAAGTTTGAGAACTTGTTCCTAAACCTGAAAATAAAACTATAATTGGAACTAAATGGGTTTATAAAAATAAAATGAATGAACAAGGAGAGGTAGTTAGAAATAAAGCACGTTTAGTCGCTTAAGGTTTTTGTCAAGAAGAAGGAATAGGTTTTGATGAAACCTTTGCTTCCTTAGCAAGATTAGAAGCCATTAGGATTCTACTTGCTTTCGCAAATCATAATAATTTCAAATTATATCAAATGGATGTTAAAGTACCTTTTTAAATGGATTTGTAAAAGAGGAAGTATATGTTGAAAAACCACCGCTTTTTTGAAAATGAAAAATTACCTAATCATGTTTACAAACTTAAGAAAGCTTTATATGGTCTAAAACAAGCTCCTAGAGCCTAGTACGATAAACTAAGATCTTACTTATTACAATCAAATTTTGAAATTGGTAAAGTAGATAATACTCTTTTTATTAAAAGAAATAAAAATGATATTCAACTAGTACAAGTTTACGTAGATGATATCATTTTTGGATCAACTAACTTTGAAATGAATAAAGAATTTTCTGAAATAATGACAAAAGAATTTGAGATGAGTCATATGGGTGAATTAAATTTCTTTTTAGGATTACAAATAAAACAATTAGATAATGGTATCTTTATTAGTCAAGAAAAATATGCTAAATAACTAATTAATAAATTTGGTTTGACTACTGCGAGTGGAAAATCCACTCCCATGGGAACCAATGAGTACCCTAGTAAAGAAGATCTCTCGAAAGATGTAGATCAAAATTTATATAGAGGAATGATTGGATCACTACTCTATATTACGCTAATAGACCTGATATCATGCATAGTGTTTGTCTCTGTGCAAGATATCAATCCCAACCTAAAGAGACCCACTTAAAAGCTGTAAACGTATCATAAGATATGTTAAACACACCTCTGATTACGGCTTATTTTACCCTAAAAATGATTCCTTTGATTTAGTATCTTATTGTGATGCTGATTATGCTGGTTGTAAATCAGACCGAAAGAGTAGAAGTAGAACTTGTCACTTTTTGGGGCATTCTCTGATTTCCTAGTATAGTAAAAAGCAAAACACAATTTCTTTATCAACAACTGAAGCAGAATATATTTCTGCGGCTTTGTCTTGTTCTCAAGTAATATATATGCAACAGACTTTAAAAGATTATGGTTTAAATTTTTCAAAATCACCAAATTATTGTGATAATACTAGTGCAATAAGTTTATCCAAAAATACTACTCAACATGCTCGAACGAAACATATTAATATAAGACATCATTTTCTCAGAGATAATATAAATAAGGAAGTAATTACTCTAGATTATATCAATTCTGAGAATCAAATTGTTGATATCTTAACAAAACCATTAAATGAGTCTATATTTACTAAATTACGAAGAGAATTAGGTATTTGTTCAATAACTGAAATATAAAATATAAATAAACAAAAGTATAATTAAAATTAAATCAAATTAAATCAATTAATAAAAAATTTAGAGGACCATGTCGACATACCCCCCAACCCATGTCGACAAATAACGTTTTTTATTTTTAAATTTTTCCCACCAAAATTCAAATAATTGGTTATATATTCTTCACATTTTCAAAATTTTATTCATCCTTTCTGTTATCTCTCTGTTCTTTTCTCTGAAATCAAATAATCAATGGCCTCCTCTTCCAAATCAAACATAAAATCAACCTTTTCATTCCTCTCTCCTACGTCTGGTCCATTTCAACGTACTACTCTCGCTCGTGTGACTAAAATGGAGGATACTCTAAAGGATGCACTTCAGTTAATGACTGAAATCCAAGTAATGCAAATTCGAATGGCCAAGGAACAAGAGAGGCAAGGCAAAATCCTTTCGGAATTTGCAAAAATTTCTAATGGACAATCATGCTAACACTATCTTGATTGAAGAAGACTCTTCAGGAAATCATGTACAAGAGGCCAGTGAAGAAGAAGAAGAACCCATGGAAGATATGCACGTGGAGGATGACGACAAAGTCGTGTGCATTGGAAAAGTTTGTTTTGACAAAGATGAGAATCTTGTCGAACAATGTGGAAATTTCTGTTTCCACTATCCAAACCGTTCGATTCATAGATCTCATATGTTCAAAAACACACATTAGTTTCTTCTCTTTCTTTACCATTGTTGTATGTTCCTTCTTACGTTTTGCTACGAAAATGTAAATATAACTATATGATTAATAAATTGTATTCTTATATGTGTTCTTCCCTATTAATAAATATAACTATACAGTTATAATATACTTAGAATAATTAGTAGTTTAGGTTTAGGTTTATCTAAGTGTTGATTATTTATGATAACACTATCATTATAATGAGTATTAGATTTAGGGGGAGTTCCATAGTTTGGTGTTATATAGTTTAAAGTTAGTTTTTTGTTCATGACAAAGAGTGAGAAGTATAAAATAGAGTAGTTAGGCATAGATTAAGGGGGAGTTATTAGGATAGAAGTAATATTTTACAAACAAAGGTTGTCATCATCAAAAAGGGGGAGATTGTTAGTCCGTGAGATGATGGTTTTGATGACAACAACCTTAGAATAGATTATAAAATATAAATACTAAAAGTATAAGTTTAGATTTATATGTATATGCAGGATTTAACCATGCAGGTATCAAGAATGAAGACTGTATCAAGATTGAAGACTCATGAGTATCAAGGTTATCAAGAGTTCAAGTAATTTATCTTTTAATTAGAAATTCTGGTAAAACTCATAGAAAAGCACTGGCATCTTAAAATCCAATTTATTCGTGGAATGGAATCCACTTCGAGCCTGTTAAAGGGATGGAACCCTAAGTAGGATGGAACCTACGAAAAATCTAGTGGAACATTGTTTTGTATCCTCTAACTTTTTATTCAAAATGATTTTTCAAAATTATATCTTGTTTTCAAAATAATTTCAAAACCTTCCTTTCAAAAGCATCAAAAACATCTATCCTGATTTCAAATACTTTTAGCCTCAAAATAATCTTTAATTTCAAAATCAAATTATCCTTGTTTTTAAACTATCTTTTAAATATAATATATTTAACTTTTAAATATTTATACTTAGATTTTAAATATAAAATTATAGTAAAATTTTGTATATATTATTCTTTATATTTACTTATGTATTTTAATTATAGTCAAGTATATTTATAAAGTTTAAAATAGTTTTAATATAAAGTAAAGGTTATTTTCAAAGAAAATCAAAACACCAAAAATCCCTTTTGGATGTCGACATACTCAAGTACCCCATGTCGACAGGGTGTTAGTTGGGTTCAAAATTTAAATTTCAAAAGAAGTGTCTATTCATCATAACTCTTTACCAATGGACATGGCTGTTGTTCTTCTATAAATAGGGGTTAGTTTCAACGAATTTTAATTCAGTTTTTTTTGGTTTTTCACTCCTCTTCTTCTTTCACATTTATATATACGAACTCTTATCATTACTCTGCCGAAATCAGCAATGAATCTAACTAGATTATCTCTGGTTTGATTCTCCATCACTATCTCAACAAGATCCTCAGTGCTGTTCAGAGTTATAGGCTTTTTGTAATCAACTTAGCGAGAAAAGATGTAATTGTAGCCTTAGAAATCAATCAAGCGAGATAAGGTGTGATTGTTGCCTTGGAAATCAATCAAGCGAGATAAGGTGTGATTGTAGCCTTGGGAAATCAATTGGGTGAACTTATTGCCCAGGAAATCAAGTATCTCTACCCAGAGGATTGTGATTTTGGAGGGTGTACCTCGTTGCCTTGAAATCGAGGGTGTGATTGTAAAGATTGTTTTCGAAAGGAAATCCGTACTTGTGTGCGGGACTGGATGTAGGGTAAATCCGAACCAATATAAAATCCAGTGTTTTCTTTCCTTTTATACTTTTACTTTATATTTTCATTTGTGTTTGATTCTATGATCATATCTGTGTTTGAATATTGCGTTCATTTATGTTTAAATTAACAAAAACTCAAAAAGATTTAACTATTCAACCCCTCCCCCCTCCTCCAGTGTTTATCCTAGCCTTAAGATCCTTAATCCGCATTTCTCACAGCCGGCTGCCCCTTTAACATAACAACCGGATTACATCATTTCCCAGGACTGGGCATAAAACAATCTGTACCCTCCTTGGCCCCACTCCTCGTGCGTATACCAAATCTTAAAATTTCACTCTGGATCTAAGGAATGATGCTCCTAATGGTAGTGAACCACATAACTCTGCTGCATCTAGTCTATTTTAACAATTTACCATGTTTTGTGGCTTGTAATGTCGCGTTTTACCTTTTTCCTCTCTTAGCAATTCACACTTTGAATGCTAACACTACTCACTAGGCAGCAATGCAATGCTAGCATTCATCCATACAAGTTATTCAAGATATAAACAAACCGAAGGCACTACATCTACTACAACCATTTTAAAATCACCCTCAAGATTAGTAGCAAGTAACCCTTATACTTCAAAGAGCTCCATCTTTGATTCCATCATCATGAACTATACACGAACCACTTCCAACGCATTGAATACGTATATGGTCTTGGAGTGGTCCTAGTTTTGAGTCATCTCATATAAGTATACTCTCCCACTTACCGGTTGTTGCAAGAACCAGTCGACGATTTTTCGGTAAACCCAACTCCAATTCTTTTGGAAATAATTAGTCAATACATAGGAGCGGGAATCACCCTCTAACCATTTAAGTGGACGGATCTCTCTATCATTTGTCCTAGAAGAACAGAACGAGATTTATGCGCATAGTACAGCAACATCGAAGATTGTACCATATAACCCTCGTGTTTCTCCTAGTTATTTCTAAAGTTATAACTTGGTCCAGATTTGATAGTCGGTTATTTAACTATTAAATAAATAACAATCAAATAGATTTATTCCATATGAGATTCACTAAGCCTCTATTAATGAATCTTTTATTAATCAAATCACTTTTTCAAATCTTTGATTCAAAACACCTTTATAAAGATATTTTCACAGACCCTTTATACACCTTTCAATACTTGGAAAAATATTTATATACTTATCTCACTAGTATAAGTATATTCACAAATTTTATTAGAATACTTAGGAAAATTATCCATATACTTATCTCAGCGACATAAGTATATTAACAAAACTTTAAGGAAGGTTTTCTCTTTTCAAGTTCGTATTTAAATGGGCCAAACAAACAGTAGTTGAAATATATCTTACTATAAACCAAACCACCTATCCTTCGATGTTAAGTATGAAGAATGTTCCATACCACCATAATCAAGAAGGATTGAATGACCTAAACAAAATCAAATCCCTTTTAAAAGATTTCCTTTTTACAAGCCTATTTCATATTTACAAATCCATTTATAAATCAACAAATTTATTTATAGAACTCCTTTTATCAATATCTAAATGATTTATGAAATTCATTCTATTTATAAAACTTCTTTTCTATTTATACAGCTAGTTTCTAATTATGTACTCCTTGTAAATCTCTCTTCATAAACTCCTTTATAAAATTTCTTTATAAAATCCTTTTATCAAAACATCGCTTGTAAATCTCCTTTACAAAATATCATTTGTCAATCTCCTTTTATATAAACAATTTATCATTTATAAAACTACCTTCATAAATAAATCAATTACCTTTAAACATCATTATTGGAGTAATTAACTAACTTTAAACATCCTTATAAAATAATTAATTAATTTAACCCATCATTAATTAAATCGATTAATTAACCTAAACTACATTAGAAATGTAACTAAATATCTTTAAGAAATATATTCAATATAATTAAATATCTCTAAACGTCTTTACAAATATAATTAAATACCTTTAAACCTTTTTAATAAAATAATCAAATAACTTAATACATCTTTAATATAATAATAAATTAACTTACTTTAAACATCATAGTATAAACAACTTACTCTAAATATCAGTAACAAAATAATTAAACCCATTAAACATCATTAAATAAAACAATCAATAAACTTTAAGCACCTTTGATTACGATAATTAACAAACTTTAAACATTATTCAAAAGGAGACTTAGCGACCACAATAGTACCTAGACAAGCTACTATTTGACTTAATTTAACTTTTCAAGTTACACAACCAGTGTTTACATAACAACATATATGTAAATAAAATCAATTAGCAATTACTAGCTAATCCATCATTCATCCAATAAGGATTAAATCCATATACTAATTCACTGACGTATGAATAAATGTCTAGTTTAATATAATAGTAGAATGAGGATTTATTCTGCTAAACAAATGTCATCAAAATCTACACAATTTACTTATAGCAGAACGGTGTTTTATTCTACTAAACAAATGTTCAAAATAATCTATTAAATTTAATTTAAATGATCGGTGTTTTATTTGGTCAAATAGATATCACTGATGAAAATATAATCTACTAACTACGTTATTATTTAAATAACGTAATTATAACCAGTCAGTGTTAATTTGCCATTAAATTGTACTACACTAAACTATCATCAACCTATACCAAAGCATTGCACTCGTCGTATAACGCAAAAATTTGGGGGTCAAATGGATTTAAAACGGAGTTATAACCTTTTAAATTATCAACATACTTGGTTAAATTATTTTTATAAACCAAACATGGATTTTAATTCTCACCCAAAAGGCCAAGCCAATTCCACTTTCCCACTAAGAAAACCCAACCACTTGCAAATGAAAGCCCTCCTTCAAGCGCAATTGTCCTTAATTTTGTGGACATAGATGCTCCCTTGTATCGAATAGTAACATGACATCATCTCCCAGTTATATTCGCATGCACCCAACTCCCTTATATTCCATGCACGCCAACTTCCTCCTCATGGCCCACGACCGTCGCCTTCACCCCTACAGTCGTTGCCACCACTCACACCGCCTCCATCCTCTCGCCTCTGGCCTCGGTCATGCTTAACACCATACTCACAAATACCCTCAAGGAGTACTCAAACAGTGCACACACTTGCTAGCAGCAAGTCATGAAATAAGTAAATGAGGTTATTTGAAAAATAATGTGGAAAACGGAGAGTGCTTCCTTGGTAGAGCAGAAATACAAAGAATGGGAAAAAATGTGCTTATCTATTCATTTTCATGCGTGTCTAAAGCCAGGGAAAAGTGTGAAAAAATGAAAATGTGCGCCCTAAGCTTTCTTGGATGAGAAATGAATGTATCTATTTTCTTTGTCGTTCGTGTTCCTTCTTTTTCATTTGAAGCAAAAAAAAGCGAATGTAAAATGTGAAAGTGCTCGTGAATGCCTATGCATGAGGGTGTAATATAAAAAACATGTATTAGTGAATGAGTCCCCCTGCCCTTTTTATCTAGCATGTACATATATGCACCAATATAATTAATTCATAGCTAAGGAGTAAAAAGTCAATGCAAGGACAATTAAAAAAGTATGAAAAGTTATTAAAACACATGAATTGAGTTTATGTGTGAATATTGTGCTGCGTATGAGTTTATGTGTAAATATTGCGCTGCGTGTGAATGTAGTTTGGTTTTTGGAAAAGGTTAGTTTTTGGTACACCGTCATACAATAGCACATTCGCGCAAAAGCCGTGAATGATAGAAATAAAAATACGATCATACAAAACCATGCGACATGATTACAAAATAATAATAAAATATATTGGTTAGCAAATTCTGTAAAGTCTCAAAAATATCTCGGTTTGCCGTAAAATATGTCAAACGAAAATTAAATTATGTTCCAAATTAAAAATTATGGAAAAATCCTACAAATTAAATTAAAAATACATCACCAAAATTGGGCAATTATTTAAAACACATTTTTATTGTACTTAATTTCAAATTTGAAGACTTAAAATTAATTAAATATTCTCAGAATTATAGTGATAAAACTTTAGGCCATCATACAGGGTATACCCACTTGATTTGGGCAAGCTACAAGCACACCCAATTGATTTAAAAGGGCTACAATCACATCCAATTAAATACAACTAGAGTTTGATGGTTTTTCCAAAGACTATTTCTTGGTCTTTGGATATAATGGATCCTATAGCCTTTAAAGTAGCACTTTGATCTTGAATTGAAAGAGAGAGAGATCATTGAAATTAGATAATAAATAGTAGAGAATCAATACAATGAAGATTGAATTGATTCGGGTTGAATTTGAACAGATTTTAATAAAATTTTCACTAGAAGTTTTGGCAGAATAAGAGGAGAGAAGAAAGAAGAAATTAGTTGTTAAAAAAATTCATTTGAAACTCCCTATTTATATAGAATAAACAAACATATCTATTCATAAAGATTTACGACGAATAGATACTATTTCAAAATTTGAATTTCAAATTAGCGGCATGTATGTCGACGTAGTCATTGTGTATATGTCTACATATCCCTTTGAAAATTGAAAACTCTTTTGTTTTTAAATATTTTGAATATCTTATGCTTTGTAAAATATTTTGATACTTTGTAATATAATTTAAACATAGTTTATAAATATATTAAACCTTGAAAAACTTTTACAAAACACTTTAGATATATTTTAAAATTCTATTTTGATTTTAAAATTAAAGAATAATAAAATGAGAAACAAGGATCAAAGATTACTACCAAGGACTTTAACTATATTCTATGACTTTATATACTACCATAGTCTTGAGATCTTCATGCCTTGGTCTTTATACTCATGAGTCTTTGTGTCCCTTGCTTGAGTCTTTATACTATACAGTTTTCAATTTAATATCTGTCTAATATCTTGCACTATATACTATATAACTTGACAAAACATTAGTATCTATATTTTATATAAATGTATTTTGTTATTAAGATTATTATCATCAAAGTCAATAACCGAGGTATTAATAGAATCTGTATTGCTCGCCATTGCGTTTTTAAATTTTAGTTATATACTTGTATAAATTGTTGAATGCTAAAAGTTTGGTAGTTGGCCAATTGGATATGACATTGATATATGTTAAAAGTTAAACCTTTTTAGTGATATGGTAGCTATTGGCCTCATTAGCTGTTTTGATTTGAAAATGGTTTTGAATCGGATGATGATTTTAAAAGTGATTTTGGGAATTTTCTATGGCATTTTATTTAGAAATGGTTTTTGAATTTTTTTATTTTATTTTAACCTTCTGTTAATCTTTTCTAATTTATATGGAAATATTTAAAAGTATTTCGAGAAGTATTTATTTTACAGAAAATTTAATATAGTAACAGATGTTTATTTTAAAGAAAAAAAGGCTTATCTTTTATAATAAAGTGATACTGTTTTAAAAGAAGATGGAATATTTTGGAATAAATATTTGTGATATGCCTTATGTAAAATGTTGTGTAGAAAGAATAGTTTGTAAATAATATTTTATAAAAGGGAAATGATATAATTTTGATAAACTGGAAATATATCATAGTAGTAAAATTATAGTGGTATACAGAATGATTGTTTATAGGAAGTATTTAGTTCTATCTAGAAATTGAAGATTTATAATAAGTATATGAGATTTAAAATTAGGAGATTTATACAGGATTTTTATAAATATATTTAGAGATTTATAAACGAAGATTTATAAATACAATCGAGATTTATAAAAAGAAGTTTTATAAATATAACAGAGATTTATAAAAGGAGTTTTATAAATAAATTTAGATATTTATAAAAGAATTTTTATAAATATAATAGAGATTTACAAAAGAAGTTTTATAAATAGAAAGGAGATTTTTGAAAGGAGTTTGTAGATATAAATTAGATTAATAAAAAGCAATTTTATAAAAGGAAATGAGATTTGATTTATATAAATGATCATTTTAAATTGTGTTGGTATGGAAAGTATCTTTTTCTTATTTAACACCAAAATCCATGGTAGGGAAACTCGTCCCTATCTTGAGAACTAAGAATGTATGTTGAGGCAAGGATAATACACTAAGTTGTCCAAATTCATTGTGAATCGAAGGATAGCACAAATTTGAAATCGGGAAGTTGTGGTAAGTATATTTGGTTAAATTTACATACGATCCATTTACTCACACCAAAAGGAAAGAGTTTTGGGTTTATTTCCATCGATGTTTTAAATGACATTTGTAACGACCTGGAATTTTCGATAATTAAAATATTATATTAAATAAGATTTTGGAAATTCAATATTGTAAGAAATTTAAATTCATGATTCATTAACGGGAAAATAGTTAAAAACATGATTTAATAATGTTGTTTGAATGTTAATAACAACTCTTTTAAGTAATCTCCACCAATTGGAATAATTGTAAAGTTAAATTGGTTAGAATAAGAGATAAATTAAATGTTGGATTTAAACGTTGTAATTATATGTTATTAATTGAAATATGAAAATAAGTTCACTAGTATGTAAATTTAGTAGCTTTCATTTATAAACAATAAGCTTGGAAATGTGTTTGAATTATTAATGTATGATAATTGCTTCAATTATCATTTTGTTATCTAATCGGTAAAATAATTTGGAAATCGATAAAATTTAATATAATTGAAATGTTGCAACTAATCTACTTAAATATTTGCAGTTAATATGGATTAAGATGATAACTGTAGACTATTGATGTAATAAAACATAAACCAACGTTAATTATGTCCATAAAGTGATAGTTGAGTGAATAATAAGATGTAAATCAAAATGAATGAAATTATCTGAATTTAAAATTTTAATTATTGAATTTATTGCAATGGCAATTGAATACTGTAATTAATGCAATATCTAAATATTGAATTGGACATGGAAATTTGTTTTAAAGAATTATAAATGTCTGGGTAATCAAAAAGGATAAAAATTGTTAACTTTTAAATTTAAAATTTAAAGGTGATACATTAATTTAATAATTATTTATTTAATTAACGTGAAAATAGTCATTTTGGCCAATTTCTAGAATTTTAATGAAACTAGTTTCATCGGATCCATAACAGTGAATTATTGTAGGATTTCAAGTTTCGTAGCGATCAGACTTGTCGTTTGATCGAACGGGTTCGAAACGCGTAAAAATCAATTTAATGAAATCAATTTAAAATAAGCTGATTTTAAAATCGAACTTCTTCATACGATGGAATTAGGATTTGAAACATGTTCCGTCGAATTTAAAAATATCTAAATATCTATTTCGATATAATGGATGACCCACTTTCGTTTCGAAAACAGATCGGGCTTTTCGGGTCGTTATTGTCGTTTCGAACCAATTCGATATGTTATTCTTTCTTATCGGATCTTATCTATATAAATAGTTTTCCAAACCCTTGCAGCCTTTTTATTTCTTATTCATATACGTACAATGCTATTTGTCTATTGCTATCTCCTCTCTTAAATAGCGAAAAATATATTTTCAATTCCAAGAACCCAAAAACCGTAAATTCAATTTCAAAACCAATTTCAAAAATTCAAACTCTCTAAACTATAGCAAATTATATATCGTTAAAAAGCTGTCGATGTGCGTAATCCGTTTAGTAATTCGTTTTTCAATTGGATGCATCATTTGATTAGTAATTGAGGATGAACCTCGTCCGTCAAAATTAGGTTTTCGTGATCCAACGGTGGATCTTCATCCATTTGACGATCGAAAGGCGGAGTTAGGAAGAGGATGAAGAGCAGGTCCGGGGGTGGTATTCGTTTGTGGTAAAGGCGCTTAATTTCGCCAAAAAACGAAATAGAAAGGGCGGCGGCGTTGGGTCTTTTTGGGGAGGCGGAGCAAGTTCTGGTGGTCGTGACGGCTAGGGTAGGGTCGGCCTAGGTGGAGCAACTCTCTGGTGACGTCGGATCATAGGCTTGGTGATCTGAATCGTACACGTTTAGTCGATCAAGAGGTGGCCGTCTCGAGTACTGTGCGTGAACGAGATGTCATGTAACATCCCAATTTTTATAAAAATTAAATTAGTAATTAATATGATTTTTAAATTAAATTGAAATTAATTTAAATTTTCAAAATAAAATAAGTGTCGATTTGTATATATATAAATAAGATTGTAAATTGCATTTGAGTATAAAATTCAAAATAATAAATATTTTTAAAAATTATTTGAATTTAAATATATATATGGGTAGATTTGAATTTAAAATTTAAATAAATATCTTAGTGAAATAATTTGGATTTAAAATATTTTTCTTTAAAATTGTATACATTCAAATAAAGGAGAAATGTATTTATGAAATGATAAAAATGTAATATAAAATTTATTTAAACCTTTAATTCATGCAAAATACAAGTGTTAAATTTTTGACACATAATATTAACAAGTGTAATTCATGAAACAAGTAGTTTAACAAGTGTAATGATCTTGTAATTAAAATGAACAAGTGTCTTTTTGTTTTTATTTTTGAGAAAAAAATTGATAAAAATAGAAAATGAGATTATATAAACTATTACATACGCTCCTTCTCATTCCTTTATCTTCATTTTCAAACTAAACCTGTATCTGAAACCAGAAGATTAAAAACAATCAAATCAGGAAGCAAAAGAAGAGAAAAGCCGAAACAAATACAAATTATTTCAAAACATGGAAGCCAAAGAAAACCAATCTCTTCGTTTCATTTCAAATATGAAAAACAAAGGTTCAAAGCTCAAGCCTGTAGAGGAAAAATTCCAAACAAATAAAGAACAGTCGATAATTAAGCAAAATCAAAGATTCAAGGATCATTACAAATCAACTTAACAAGCAAATTCAAATTCCAGTTTTTAAAGTTCCAGGCTTTACAAAAGCTTTTTGTTTCATAGCTATAGGTGAGTAAACTTTTGAAATCTGGATTTTTGACTTGTTGTTTGAGAATCATGCTTGAAGTAAAGTGATAAAGTATTGTATTTATACAAGTACGTATGGATATATGTATGGATTGGTTGTGCATGTCTGGAACATAGACATATGCATTTTTGTTCCAGGTTTACAGGCATCAAGCATGTTCAAAAATTAAATTCTCTTCCTCTGATCCTTATTAGACTTAAGGATCGAAACAAGATCTGTTTGTTTAACCATGCATGATTCTAGTTTTAAAAATAAATTAAGTAAATAAAACTAAAGTTTTCTCTCGAAAATTTGAAAATACAGGCAAACCAAGTATAGGTTGAAAATTCAACCATCATGATCTCTGATTTCAAATATATCAATTGAAATATTTATAAAAATAATGATTTTTGAAACTAAAATCATAATTTTTAAGCAAGTATTCCCTGAGAAATATAAAGATGAACGGATTTGTGTTTTTTTGTGATTTCTGGTGATCGGCGACATAGTTCGTCTCGCGATTATGGCTGAAGCTCGCTGGGAGGTCGGGGAGTTTGAGAAAAATGCTCGAAAAAATTTCCAATCATCGTGGTGGCTAAATTTCGATGATCTAGAGTTTTAACCCATGTTTTGGTCGAAGCCGAAAATTTGATTACCGCGGTTTCGTCAAAGCACCGGAGTTGATCGCATCAGTGCCAATCGAAGCGAGGGGAGGGGAGTAGGCAAAGCTCTGACTAGAATTTCATGACCTCTGGTAGCCCGGGGCGATAGAACGAGACAGTTATTGGTGATAAAAGCTTGTTCCAGTTTGGGGCAGATTGCTCATTTGCGAATTCATCGTTATTTGGGGTTTTGGGTGCTCTGGTGGCCAGGGGAAGTGGTCGTAGACTTATCGACGGTAGTAGCATCAACCGAAGATGGCTGGAGTGCCTGTGCCTGTACACGTGGCGTGGTTGTATCAGGGGTTGGGTTTGAAGAAGAAGGTTTGGTGACTCGAAGTAGTCATCGGGAAATCTTACCTCTGGCTCGAGTAATAGCTCAGGCAATTTGGTGTGTGTGCCGGGGTTTTTCTAAAACTTGAACAAAATTTTAAGTTTAAAAAGAATACGGAATGGTTTGGGGGAAAACTCGAAGTAATCAGTGTGATAGCTCGATGGTGGACTCGGGGAGGTTTCGGGTTGGGTCGAAAACAATTTTCAAAATTTTAAAAACAAATTCAAATTTGAATAATTTTTGACTTATTCTTTTTAAATAAGTGTTTTATTTTAGAAAGGGAATTAATAAAGGTTTAAGTTAATTATTTTAAAATAATTAAGTTTATTATAATTATGTAATCATTATTTATAAATAAATTCATAATTTATTTTAAAATAAACGATTAATTTAAATGAAATGTTGTTTTAAATTTTTAATTAACCTTAAATCTTTTAAGATTAATTATGGGTTAGTGTTAATCATCTACAAGGTTTGTTAATTTAATATTTTAATAATAATTAAAGGTTAATTTATTATTAATTAAAAGGTTAATTAATTTTAAAATTAAGGATAAATTTATTTATGTAAATAATTAAAGAATAAATAATTAATGAAAGTAATTAATATTAATTAATAAATAATTAAGCATTAATTAAGAATAATTAATTAATTTATAATTAATAATTAAAAGTTAATTAAATGATAATTAAGGTTAATTAGTTATTAATTAAGATTAATTAATTAATAATTAAGGACTAATTAATTTATAATTAATAATATTTAATCATTAATTAAGGATATGTAACAGTCCGGTTTCTCGACTTCCGAAAGTCGACATTAATACGTCCACTGTATCAACTCCCGAACCATCGAACGCCGGAAAACCGAACCATTAGGGTTTAAGAAGAAGAAGGTAGACGAAGAAAACAGGAACAATAATAGAATCTCACATTTCGCAGCGGAACAAGTATAATAGATAAATAAATATCTTTAAACAGAATCACTATATTAGTTATTAGATCACATTACATTATTAAAGTGTACAACAACGAATAGCAGAAAGAAATATTACATATATAAGTGATACGCCTTGCCATCCAGCTCCAATTCCTGATTCCACAGCAACTTCTAGACCTTGCTCCCAAATAAATGCTAACCTGACTCTAGGCTGCCAATGTGGAAAATTATGGGCACCCAGAGTTTACAAAGGGAATATTAAACTCCAGGTCAGTTGTGGGCTGGTGTGAGATCTAAAAAAACAGTTATTTTCATAAAGAAAATAAAAAGAAATCCGCTATGCTTTTTGAAAATGAAACTACCATAAGGCCTTCCGCCATACACACAATGCAAACGCAGAATTGAAGGAGATTTCTCCTTATGATAGTCAAAACATGCTTGATACGCAAAATCAGTTGATATTATTATTATTAGTGCATAGTGTGGAAAACATTTTGAAAGTATAATATTAATCTTAGCCAGCATAGGTACCATTATATTATACCTGCTATAGCTACCTTATTAAATGGCAGGTTCTACAACTAAAACCGTACAAGGCACGTATTGTTTCTTTGGATTTCCAACAAATGGTCGGGTTAAGGAACTTCCTACTGCCACATGGGTACGCCTCCGAAGGGACGCCCCGAGAACCTAACTGGATCTCTGCCAACACAAGGTCGCGTTACCTCTGTAAAAATAGGTAACTACTGACACGAGTATGTCATCCCCCGGTTGTAAACAACCTTTATCCGAGGATCCTCAACAACAACAATCACAAAGTAATATGTATTTGCGATATCCACATAAGTTAAGTATATGGGCTCCATACCATGATACCACTTCTATCCAGAAGGAAATGCACATACCCTAAGGGGTGCTACCCCCTATAACCTTGCTGCATTCTTCCTGTTTCGACCATTCCGGGGTGTGAGGCTCAACGAAGTCTCGTCCATAAAGCTACGCTTTTCACAAAAGCCATGCTTTGATCAACAAATGATCAGCAGCACTTCGTATGCCACATTACCAATTTAGAAATGTATTACTAGTAACCATCAACTCTTAACCTCTGAGCTCGTACGTCTCAGAGAAGGGAGTTAAGCTAAGAGAATAAATTCTCCGCCACCAACAGAAATGTATTTGATAGAAACCAGTTTTACATCTCAAAGTGTAACGTCAGACACACATTCATACAAGTCCGTTTCGGGATCGAACGGAACCGAAGGCACTTCCAAAGAAGCCCTTGCAAATCCGAATATTCACTAATCACGTCCGGAATCCCCATCACAAAGGGTGATAAAATCTCTATCCCGGAGCAACCCGATGCAGAGACATTCGATAGGTAATCCTTTCGCTTTCGAAATACCCGGTCTTCAACACCATCTTCAAATGCAATCCTATTTCGTCGTATCGTTATTCGGAATGGGTTTTATGACACAAGGTCCTCTTCCGGCTAATCCAAATAACGAGCGCTTATTTTAAAAAAATAAGTGTTACATTCAGATTCAAACAAATCACAACAAATTCCACTTTCATCTTTTAACAAAAGATCCATCACAGCCACAAAGGTTCGACGTGGGTTTCGAATATCCATTTCGAATTTGACTCCCGGTCGCATCGAAATTCAAACGCCACTTAAAGGCCAATATTGATAGTCGGTTATTTAACTATCAATCATCATTCACAACAATTACCAGATTTAAATAATTTTCCCAAATTATTTATTTTCAAAATATCTTCACAAGATATATTTTTAACACTTCATCACTTTGAAAGTCAAATTTCAAATCGATTTCCCATCCTTTGAAACAAGTTTCAAATCTTTTCCACACTTTAAAAATAAACCAATGTTTATTTTAATACCAATTTTCCTTTCCCTTATAAATTTCCATTGTGAATTTACATTTCCAAACATCAACTGATATACGATTTTAAATCGATTTTCCAACATTCACTTTCAAACACCAAATCAAATTCCAAATTGATTTCTAAATTTATTTTCAAAACACGAAATCAATTTCCCTTCGAACACCAAATTAATTTTCATATTGATTTCCAAAATTTATTTCAATTACCAAATCAATTCCAATTTGATTTCTAAAATTGCTTCGAACACCAAATTAATTACAAGTTGGTTTCCCAAGAATTCATTTTCAACTACCAAGTCAATTTTCCAAATCGATTTCAAAATTTAATTCAACTCCAAATTAAATCCCTAATTTAATTTCTAAATTTATTTCCTTTTTGAAATAAATTCCTTTATCTTTTTCAAATATTTAAAATCCGTATTTTACATAAATTCTTCAACCTTTGAATAGTATTACCCGAAATCCATTTATTAAGCCTTTTCCTCATATTTTGGAATTTTATTCAATAGGATTAAAAATAAAACTTTATCCTTTTGAAATTCCTTCTTTTAAATTTATCCAATTCTCAAAAATAAAGTTTATTATAAACTTTCAACTTGAATTTTCAAAATCCAATTTTTTATTTACATCCGGTATCTAACGATACCAAAAATATATTCGGTTAAAGTATAGCCTTTAACGATTTTAACCACAAATAAAATCACACAGGGATTATAAATAATCAACACACAGCATATGAAACAAATTCAATATTTGAGGAATCCAGTTGGATCCCTCCAACCTGTTTCTCTGGATCCACAGATGTTAGCACAACAATTAAATACCAATTCCACATCGAGGTGGAATATCGCGGTTTATGGGATTTATAAAAATATCATCCGCTATTATGCGGCGCAATAGGGTCTCATCCGCTATATAATGCGGGAAATCGACAACTCCAATATATATTATATACTACTATATATAATGTTATGCCATGAATAATTATTATAATTCAATTACCCAAGCACACAGTCAATCAAATTAAATTTAACTATTTTAAATCAAACTGGAAATTTAAATTTGAACTTGAGTGAGAAGATCTCACCTTTGCTTTTATTAGCAATCCATTTCCATCTTGACTCGATTTTCTCGATTTAAGACCTTGCATAACAATTATATAATTTTATAAATATTCGAAATAAATTGAACAATTGAATTTTCCATTTTATAATTTAATTAACTACATATATTATTACCATTAACAAAATTTAATTTACTAATAATTTTCCCTTTAAAATCTTTTAGTAACCAAAATAAATTAATTAAGTCAATCGTACAATTTTATCACTAAATCCCTTATACATATGTACATTTGTACATATAAAAATTTAAAACTACTAATTTTAAAACCTTACTGTTTAAAAATTTTGAAACAGACTTTACTTTTTTTTTCTTCTATTTTTTTTATACACAGAATTTAAAATCTAGATAAGAATTCACCTTACTGCCTCCTGCTATTACCCATGGTGCGACCCCACCCGAAGCCCTAACTCCGATCAAACAGACCCTTATTCGTCGGACCCTAGCTTGAGAATATCACGACATCGCCGCTTCGTACCCCTTGCCGGCACACGAGTTCGCCAATGCTTCATTGTTGTTTCGTTGTCGTGACCTCGCTGCTGCCACCATTTCGATTCCGATGAACCCCAAATACTGCAATTTCAACTATCGCAGATTCAGACTCCAACAATTCGAATTCGACCATACCCTAATCACGACATCGCTGCCGAGTCGAGCTCTAGATTGCCCTCGATCGAGACCACCACTTCACCGCCTTGCGACCTCGAACTCACCGCCTCAACGAACCCTGATACGTGCGCACGTGATGCTCGATGCAGCCACGCCGTCGCTCCGAGATTGCGATATTGACTCGAGATTCCCTTTATGATTTCGTGCGGCCATTGATTTTTTTCTTTATATCGCCGAGGATTTAGAATTTGAATTGGGAATGAAGAAATTAAAAGGAGCGGCCATTGTTTTGTTTTAATTTTTTTTTCTTCGATCGATTAACTAGTTCGGCTGTAAATATCAAAGAGGGGAAGCGTATAGAGGAAGGTAGGGTTTTGATTTTTTTTATAATTTTTTATATTCAAAATATCTCGTATTACCTAACCCGAAATCCTGAACTCCTATCGACGCATGCCGCTAGGCGTCTATAAGGTTTTATCTGCATTCCGAACACAATGGAACGCATTTCGAAGGCTAATTCGATCATATGTGCAAGTTACGGAAGTAAACAATCAAACTTAAATTAAATCGATTAAAAAAATTTCTATGCGTTTTGAGCTGCGAGGGTCAAACGACAACTCCGATTGCTACAAAAATTGGAATCCGATTATAACTAACTATTACGGATCCAATGGAATTGGTTTGTGGAAATCCGAGACTGTGCCTCAGAAGGATATTTTTAAATATCGATTTAAACGAAAAATTTTAAAACTGAACAAATCACTTTCAAATTCAATTCTGAAGCTTCTGTTATCTTCAGTATCATCAATATAAATTTTCGAAGCCTTGAAAATATTTTTAACCAGCTTAAAAGTCAAGATTCAATATTTTACCCAACATAGATAAATTAAATTCAATATTTTAATTGCCAAATTCGTATCAATATTTTAAATTCAAGTTAAACTAACTTCCAAATATTTAAAATTCAACCCAATATTTTAATTTCAAATGTCAAATTTTTTGGGTCGTCACATCCTTCCCCCTTAAAAGAATTACGTCCCGAAATTACAAGTTAAGAAGAATTGATCCTTAACCCATTTTCTATCTTTCTAAAACTAAACAGTTTTATCAACCTACCAAACAAATCCTTTTTATCAGAGACCCATTATTAATTCAACTAACTTTCCAACTTCAATTATATGTTCCAAACAACATTGTTTTCCTAACAATTCAAATTTAAATTTGAATTCAAATTTCAAATTTTCAAAATTTTCTCAAAATTTTTTCTAACACTATAAATTTTCGAAACATTTCGCCAACATCTCCTTTACGTGGCTAGCTCGGTACGCTACAAAATGGCACCACGGGCCCTCAGATTCCAAAAGAAAACAAAAGGCCAAGCGGTTGGACAAGAAAATCACCAAATTTCATATAGAAATTTAATTACATACCCTTTTTGTCGAGCAATTTCAAATTTATCTTCGAAAATCAAATCCCAATCCCTTTGTCTTTAACACACCTATATATTCTGATATCCATAATATTCAATAACATTCATATATCATTTTTGCACATTCCTTTACCAAATTTTCAATATATACATCTTATACCATCTTTAGTTTACTATTGAAGTTACATGTAACGAACCAGAATTTATATTAATTAAAATTCGTTTGGTTAATTGATTTTAAATATTAATAAGTAAAATTTATAAGTCTAATAATTTATTTTTCGAATAATTGGATTTAATTTGATAATTAAATCGATAATTTAATAGTTGAAAATACAGAAATAATTGAAAATTGGGTTTAATATGATTAAATTTGATTCGTAAAATTTTATTTTATCATATTGAAGTTATAATGATGTTATAGAACTTTTAGAATCGAACTAAAAGTTAATTTGTGAAAATTGAATATTTTAATATTTAATTGACGAGTTAAAATAGCCATTTTTCAAACAGTCTTGGATTTCAACGAAACCAGTTTCATCGAATCCGTAATGTGATATTTTTGTAAGGTTTCAAATTTCGTGTCAATCGGATTTACCGTTTGTCCGGGGCAAGCCAAAACGCATAGGAAATTCGTTTAATCGGTTTAATTTAAATTGATCGTTTATTGCCATAACTCGCACAGATGATCGAATTGGCCTCCAAAAATCATTCCATTGTGTTCGAAACGCGGGGTAAACCTTAGAAATGCCAACCGGCACGCTTCGTTTGGAGTTCGGAAAATTTCGATGAATAGTAATTCGAGAAATTTTCTATAAAAGCCCATGTTATTCATAATTTGCAACAAACTCCACTCAGAAACCCTAGCCACCTCCATATACGTTTAATGGCCAAAATACATTCTCTTTCTTCCCCAAATTTCTTCAAATCCATCAAGTAATTCGAGAAACCTTCTAAACGAAAGTTGTAGAGCACTCTGAGTTCTAGATATCCAACGGTGATGATGGATTTTAATCAAGTGGTTTGACGGCAAAACGAGCTCGAACCCGGCATGTTCGCGAACGCTTTTCGAGAGAGATGGGGGCTGAGTTCAATGAGGTTCATGCTGAAGGTAGCATTCGTCGTGAGCTTCGAAACTGTGCATCCTGATCATCCTGGAAGTCGACGTGGTAGTTGCATGTATTAGGGCAAAGTGGCGGCCATGTTGGGTTCGTGGACGTGTTCTTCACGTTGGAGAAGAAGATGGGGAGTGCGGCTAAGATTTGATGGCAACAAAATGGACGGCCCAGATCTGAGTTAGGTTAAAAATTGAAATAAAAGTGTAAATTTATTTATATTTAAATTCGTACGATCTTTAAAATAGTGTAACTTGTTCATACGAGGTCGGAATTGCGCGAAACTAGTTGTGTTGGCTTTGTTTTGTCGAGCACTACGCAATGAAGCTAGTTTGGAGTCGTTTGGATCTAGTGAGAATTTCAGGTAAAATTAAACGCGTGTTTAATTTTATTCGAAATAAAACGCGGAAACTGAATTGAAATCGAGGTGAGAACTTCTCACTTAATCGAATTATTTCGATTTAAATTTTAAATAGTTAGATTTAAAATAGTTGATTGTTTGATTGGATGATAAATTGTTATCTATTGATTGCTAAAATAGACATTATGCGCCGTTAGTAAGCGGAGGTTATTTATTAAAAACATATACCGCGAATATTCCACCGTATAGTGAAATTGGTATTATATATGTACTTGGAGTTGATTTTCCCGCATTATATAGCGGATGAGACCCTATTGCGCCGCATAATAGCGGATAATATTTTATAAATCCCATATACCGCGATATTTCGTCTTGAAGCGAAATTGGTATTGTGCTAACATTTTTGGATGCAAGAAACTGGTTAGCGGGATCCAACTGGATTCCTCAAACATTTGAATTGGTTTCAATGTTGTGTGTTGATCTATTTATTGATCTATTTATAATCTGCGTGATTATCTTTGTGATTGAAATTGTTAAAGGCCAAATTTTAGCCAAATATATTTTGGTATCGTTAGATGCCGAAAATGAATTAAATTGGATTTTTGAAGATTAAGTTGAGAATTCATAATAAAATTTAATTTTGAAATTGATTCATTTTAAATAAATAAACGTTAAAATGTTTATGTTATGAAATTATGATTTTTTGTGAAATATAACCGAAATGTGATTTTTGAGATAAGTGGTTAATTAATTTATAAAATGGTTTAAAATTGGGATTTTTGAATTATTATAAACGGTTTATATAAAAGATTTATAAAATTGAGGTTTATAAAATAAAATATTGGAATTATAAAACAAGTTTTTATAAGTATTAAAATGGAATATAAATGGATTTTATGAGTGAATGAAATCTATATATTTATTTATAAGTTGTGGAGTTAGAAAATGAATGGATTTTTGGCAAAATAAAATATTTATAAGTAATTAACCTATAAATTAGGTTTTGGATTTAAATGAGATATAAATAGAATTTGTTAAATAAGGGATTTTTATAAGTTGAAGTTTTTGTAAAATATATGAATATGAATTTATGAACGTTGTTTTATAAATTCGAAATCAACTTATTTTGATAAGTTAATTATTATAGATTATTAAAGGAGAATATTCACGATTTTGGACAGTGGATAATTCTTTAAAATAAAATATGTAGAAAGGTTGAATTTGGTTAAGGAAATATATTCACGATTTTGGACAGTGAATAATATATTAAAGAAATATTTTGGAAAAGTGATGTTTTAAATAGAATTAAAACGATTTAAAGATGTTTTAAAATATATTAAGTATCGAAACCATAGATTTCAACATTTATTGTTGAAATAGATGTTTCGAGAAATAGAAGGAAATGTTGGACTATAACACTGTTGTTATAGTAAATGATTTCCGAAAGGAAATGTTTTATATTGTATTGGGATTTATATATATGTGACGCCCCACCTCTATACCCGCGCTAGCCAAGAACACTACGGTGTGATGCTGTTAACTAGCACGGAGAATAAGGCTGTTGAGGAGCGACCATCCGTGTAATTGTTTTGCACGAGCACCGATATGTCAGATAGTATAACATGCATTTATTTCAAGAGGAAATCCGACATACCGATAAAAACACAAAGCTACTACATAGTGGCTATAATAATCTTCGAAAACAAATATAGAAATAAGCATAACACAAATCAGTCACAGATAATTCATATCACAAAGGCGGAAGAAGATATGAATATATAACTAACACATGAAAGTGTATATCAGAGTAGTGGTCAAAAAGATCCACAATAATACAAAAGAATAGCAACACGTGCTATACAAAAGAATACAACTATGAGTCCATATCTCAAGTGTATACAACAAAATAAACTACTAATCTAAGTAGTTAGCCAAAAGTCAGAGAAATCAATCCCAAGTGAGAAGTCAAGCTGAAGCACCTGTAACATCTTGGTCTGACCCGAGTATTATTTAATAAGAAAATAATAAACGTATCAGTCTAACTATAAATATCAGATGAAGCGATATAGAATAAGAGGTACGACTAAACACATAATAATCACAATGCCAAGCTGTGATATATATAAGTAATTGAAAATCAACAAGAGATTAATCAATATCACAAAAATCTACTCAAGGATCAAAAGGAATGTCATACTCTTTTATTTCGTTCACCAAACCATAAATATTGACGATTAGATCAATATCAATCACAAAAGTCAATGACACACAAATTCACCAATGCACAAATATTGATAAAACTTATCAATGAAAATCACGAAAATTGGTGAAGCATAAATTCTAGAAATCATCTCAAGAAATCCAGAAATCACAAAAAGGGGGGAAAAGGCCTATCACAAAGGGGAGCATAAAGCCCACCAACACGTGTATCATAAACGGAACGCTAATTCCATGGTTGCTCACCATCACAAATTGAGCCGAAGCTCCACAAACGGCCCGAAGACCATGAGTTGTTACCCCACCAATTTAAGTCGAAACTCCACAAAACGGGTTTAGTCTCCCTCGCAGACAAAGAGACATCGCACATCGCTAGTCTAAATCACAAAAATGATCATCAAGAAGTGTCAATTACACTAAGCTAGTAAATATATAAATTTAGCTTCATGTCCCATAACCACTAGCTTAACTTAAATATTTACGAACAAATTGTAGATCTCCACTAGAAAATTGTCACAAGAGATTCAATCGAACAAGTCCAAGAATTAACCGACGAAGTAAACGCAAGCGTTTCATACCACTCGTTTTACTAGGTTGTTTAATTAGATTTCTCATACGAGTGAGGTAAAGGCTTGTATATACTAATAGATTGGAAAACGGTTTAAGAATCGAGCTTTGTAATAAAATAGTGTTGAAATCGTTTTGATGAAAGAATTTTGATATTTACTACTAGTATAGAAAACCTTTATGTTTTTAAAGTGATAAATCACAAAGAAGATTATAGGAACAATTAATCACTAAAATTCACATTCAAAGACGTGAATAAAATCCAAAGAAATCGATACCGAATCCATTAAAATGGATATTCCCAAAATCACGAAGAAAATGTCATCAATAAGTGATAATAATAAAAGGGAATCAACGCGAATCGATTAAAGTTGAAAATTCAAGCTAAATAGTAAAATAGGCAAAAATTGGCATATTCAGACGTCTGAAAGGTATGATACAGACGTCTGAATCTGGAAAATAAATACTTTCCAGGACAGAATTCAGACGTCTGAATCAATAAATTCAGACGTCTGAAAATGTTAAATTTTAGCCTATTTCCTTTCTGGTTCAATTCGAACCAATTCAGACGTCTGAAATATAGATTCACACGTCTGAATACTGGGGATTCAAAATTCCCAGTATAATATTCAGACGTCTGAAAATACATATTCAGACGTCTGAAAACCGAATTTCAGGCATTCCCTGAACCTAGGCCAAAGATGGTCAAACGATTATCGGAAGCGAACGATCGAGTGACAACGACTAAGGATTTACGCCAAGCGACAACCCAGCCTTAACGGCTCTTCGATACGCCTCAAATATCAATGTCCAAATATCCATAAAAGGATTTTCATAGATTTTGATTTCAAAACACCAAAAATTGGAATATACATCAAATCAATCCAAACTAAAATCAATTGCACAAGAATAAGCGTTAGGAATTCATACCTAACAATCGAAGATAATTATAGACTAAGATGTGAGATAAAAATCTCACCTTTGAACCCAAACGATTGAAGAAGAAGCTTGAAAGCAAAGGAGAATCAACCACTCTTCAAATCCAACTCAAGAAGCTTGATTCTAAGCTTTAAAAGAAGAACATTCCCAAAGTTAGGTTTAGGAATTTCTGAAATTGATAAGAGAATGAGTTGGAGAAGGAGAAGAGAAGCTTACCAATGGATTCTTCTATTAGTTTGGAGCTAGAGTTTGATTTGCAAAAGAAAACTAGGGCTTGGAGTTTTAATTTCTTCTTCCACTCTCCATTGTTATAAAAGCTTGAGTATTAGGAAATGAGGAATGAAGTAATGAAGAGGAGAAGGGGTAGGGACTGAATACATAAGTGGGGTTATTGGGCTCAGCCCAAACCAAAGCCCTAAGTAAAAAGTAGCAAAATTCCGCTAACTCCAAACATATCAAAGCTTATACTCAAAAAGATGGCAAACGGCGTTTTGAACTCAATGGAAGTGGTCTCGAGTCCTAATTCGACCGTATGCAAAAAGTAGCTTTTCGGACTAAATTCCGAGTATCGATAAAATATTTTAATAAAATATTTAAATATAAAATCGACAAATATGCGGGTTGTTACAGACTCCCCTACTTAAAGAAATTGCGTCCTCACAATATTTAAGAAGAAAATATAAAGTAACAACCATAAAAGCATATTCAACACAAAAGAAATTTGAAATAAAAGGTTCACCTTAAAGAGCACGGGAAAGTAAGTCCGGATGTGATCGCTCGATGAACTCTCTAGATTCCCAAGAACAATCCTTAGGGTTTGAAGACCATTAAACTTTCACAAGCGGAACATCTTTATTTCGAAGTTGCTTGACTTCCAAAGCAATAATACGAACAGGATGCTGCTCATAAGTTAAATTAGGCGAAACTTCAAACTCTTCCACAACACCGGGCTCAAGAATAGAATCGGAATCTCGAAGACATTTCCGTAATTGAGAAACGTGAAACACGTCATGCATGGCAGAAAACAGAGCCGGTAATGATAGGCGATAAGCCATTGGACCAATACGTTTAGCGATAGGAAATGGCCCAATGTATCGAGGCGCTAATTTTCCCGATCAACTGAAACGTACAACACCCTTCATAGGTGAAATACGAATGAACACAAGATCTGCCACAGAAAATTATAACTTCCTTCTCCGGTTATCGACATAGGATTTTTGTCTACTCTGGGCTTCTTTCATCCTATGTCGAATAAGTTCAATCTTTTCTGTGGAATCACGAATAAAATCTGGACCTAAAACGAGCTTCTCACCGGTCTCAAGCCAACAAGAAGGAGATCGGCATGGCCTTCCATAGAGTGCCTCGAAAGGTGCCATACCAATACTAGATTGAAAGCTATTATTATAGGAAAACTCAACAAGAGAAATATGATCTTCCCAACTTCCACCAAAATCAAGAACACATGCACGAAGAAGATCTTCAAGAGTTTGATTCACACGCTCGGTTTGTCCATCGGACTAAGGATGATAAGCGGTGCTAAAATTAAGCTTCGTTCCTAAAGCTTTTTGAAGACTCTTCCAAAATACACTAGTAAACAATGGATCACGATCACTAACAATAGAAGTAGGAACTCCATGCAATTTAACAATTTCTTTAATAAAAAGTTTGGCCAAAAGAGGTGCAGTCCGATTGGACCGAGTGGGAATAAAATGGGCGGATTTAGTAAGCCTATCAACTATAACCCATAAGCTATCATGACCCGAACGAGAACAGGGAAGGCCGTCCATAAAATCCATGGAAATTTGGTCCCACTTCCAAATTGGAATTTCTAAAGGTTGCAATAACCCACCGGGCCTTTGATGCTCGGCCTTAACGAGTTGGCAAGTCATGCAACGCTTAATGAAGTTAGCGATGTCAAGTTTCATTCCCTCCCAATAATAAAGCGCTTCATATCCGCGTACATTTTACTGCTACCGGGATGAATGGTAAATCTAGAACGATGGGAATCTTCTAAAATATCTTTACGAAGATCACCAATATTTGGTACGATAAGTCTACCAAATTTCCGAATGTCGCCATGAGAATCAATATCAAAGTATTTCAAATCTTCAATATCAATTTTATCCTTAACATTTTGGCCAAGAAGAGCCAATTCAGGATCTAGCCCTTGAGCTTCAAGAATGCGGTCTAAAAGAGAAGGATGAGCCTCAAGGCTACATAAAACAAATGATGAGCATAAATCGGATACGCAGTCTCGAATCTCACAAATGGATAAGATCCCGAGATCGTTCCATTCGGATATCATCATAGAAACAACCGCTTGTTGCTTTCGACTAAGTGCATCTGCAACGCGATTCCCCTTGCCGGGAGTATAAAGGATATCAAGGTCATATGGTGCAAGAAATTCGAGCCAACGCTGTTGACGCAAATTAAGTTCCTTTTGAGAGAATAAATACTTCAAGGACTTATGATCGGTATAAAGAACAAATTTCTCTCCTAAAAGATAATGACGTCAAATCCGAAGAGCAAAAACAATAGCCGCGAGCTCTAAATCATGTGTGGCATATCTAGTCTCGGACGGCTTTAATTGCCTTGAAGCATAAGCAATAACACGTTCTCTTTGCATAAGAACGGCACCCAAACCAACACGACTAGCATCGGTATAAACAACGAAATCTTGATTCCCCTCGGGAATAACAAGAATAGGAGCATCAGAAAGAAGTTCCTTCAGTTTCTGAAAAGAAGTTTCACATTTGTCCGACCAAATGGATTTAACACCTTTCTTCGTTAAGCTAGTGAGAGGCACGGAAATCTTCGAAAAGTCTTTGATAAAACGGCGGTAATAACCCGCCAATCCAAGAAAACTACGAATCTCCGTCACACTCTCCGGTCTAGAGACCAATCTTGAATCGCTTCAATCTTTGAAGGATCCACGGAAATTCCGGATTCGAAAATAATATGACCGAGAAACTTCACACGAGATTGCCAAAAGTGGCATTTAGAAAACTTTGCTTTTAATTGATTACTCCTAAGAGTTTCCAATACAATCCGAAGATGCTTTTCATGCTCCTCCTCGGTTTTTGAATACACAAGAATATCATCAATAAAGATGAGAACAAATCGATCGAGAAAATCTTTGAAAACTCGATTCATAAGGTCAACGAAATAAGTTGGAGCATTCGTTAGACCAAATGGCATAACAAGCCATTCATAAGATCCATAACGAGTACGGAACGATGTCAAAGGAATGTTATCCTCTGCAATACGAAGCTGATGAAATCCAGTAGCTAAGTCTAGTTGTGAAAAGACTCTAGCACCACTAAGTTCATCGAATAGATCATCAATCCAAGGTAAAGGATATTTATTTTTGATAGTAAGATCATTAAGCTTGCGGTAGTCAACGCAAAGCCTAAGTGTACCATCGGATTTCTTCACAAAAATAGCCGAAGCTCCCCAAGGCGAGGAACTTGAGCGAATAAATTGCTTCGTTTCCAAATCGGATAATTGTTTACGCATCTCCTCATTTTCTTTATTGGACATACAATAAGGAGGATGAGTAATAGGTTGAGCTCCAGGGATAAGATTAATTCTGAACTCAATTGCTCGCTTAGGCGGTAATCCTAAAACGGGCTCAAATATGTCAGAAAATTCACGAACAATGTGAATAAGAGAAATTATATCTTCCTCATCATCATTATCGTCATCACGAAGATTTAAAGAATATAAAGATGCAACCAAGCTGGAATCCGAATCTTTAAGATTAATAGAAATCTGCTTAACAGATTGAGGATGTCGAAGATGAATAGTCCGCTCAGGACATAGGATATGAGCTTCATAACGGTTAAGCCAATCCATTCCCAAAATAATTCCAAAGCCTAAATAACGCATGACATGCAAATCGGCTAGGAAAGAAAAGTCACACAAAATAATCTCGACATCATTACACAATAAACTGATTGTTGCGGATCCACCAACCGGATTCGCAATTCTCAAAGAAGTCATTAAAGCAACAACACTTAAAGAAAAAGTATCAACAAGTTCTTTTGATATAAAAGAGTGGGATGCACCCGTATCAAAAAGAACTCTAATAGGTTGATCATCAAATAAAATAATACCATCAAGAATGGAATGAGAAATACCTTGGCCACGAGATGTGTTGCAAGGGGCTTGAGAAACATTTAACTTTCCCTCCTTCCTGCCCTGAAGCTTGAGGCATGAAGATATAACATGACCGGGACCTTTGCAGTAGCGAAAAGAGAGAGACTTTGGGCACTTGTTCGCGTAATGGTCCTTCGAACCACAATTATAGCATTCCCCACGGACAAAGGAAGAAGTCTTTGCCACAGAGGTTGCTTGCTTCCCTTTCTTATTGGGATAAGGACCTTTGAATTTATTAGGCCTCTTCTGGTTGTTGAAGTTTGGTTTGTAACCCACCACTTCAACATCATTCTCCATATCCGCCTCTTCAAGACGAAGAGCAATATCAATGAGTTGGTCGAAAGAAACTTCTAATTTTAGAAGTAATGGCTTCTTGAGATTTTCGTTTAAGCCATATACAAATCTTTGGTTCTTCTTCAATGGGGTGTTGATATATTCAACCCCGTATTTAGAGAGAGATTCAAAAGATGCGACATAATCTGCCACGGAAGATTCACCTTGAACAAGGTCAATAAAACGGCGAGCCAAAGTCACCTTCTCAGCTTCTGGTATGAATTTTAACTCGAAGCGCTCTCGGAATTTCTCCCAAGTGAGATCCGCTTCATTTATTTCAGAAATCAGAAGCTCGTACCAGTCTAATGCTCTTTCTTGGAGCATACTAGAAGCCACCTGAACTCGGTGAAGATCAATGAGGTTCATGCGAGAAAAGATTCGATCGCATGTCCTTAACCAAGCCTGGACTTCAATAATAGTTTCAAAACCTTTAAATGGCTTCCCGCCCAGGTTGGTGTAATCATTGCACAAACGTGCAAACCCAGATTTAGGGTGAGTAGGTTCCGGATTAGAACCAGCTGCTTGAGCATTCGTGACAAGGTCAAGAAGTTGCTGGGTAGTCATAAAAACTCCATCTTGGGGAGTAGCACTAGATTGACCGGCGCTGGGACGGCCAGGTCTAACCATTCTCTTCCTTTAGAAAGAAATAAAGAAGAAGAAAAAGGTTATTCACAAAATGAGTATCAACCAATCTTGATAGATAAAACAAGGAATCATAAATAAAATAGGATGAATCGGTACGAAGACTCGAATAAATCCTAAGGCACGAATCCTAAGAAGGACTTAGGACTATGATCCTTGTTACATTATCCTACATTGTTCCGAAGTTTGGCACTGATACCAAGCTTGTGACGCCCCACCTCTATACCCGCGCTAGCCAAGAACACTACGATGTAATGCTGTCAACTAGCACGGAGAATAAGGCTGTTGAGGAGCGACCATCCGTGTAATTGATTTGCACGAGCACCGATATGTCAGATAGTATAACATGCATTTATTTCAAGAGGAAATCCGACATACCGATACAAACACAAAGCTACTACACAGTGGCTATAATAATCTTCAAAAACAAATATAGAAATAAGCATAACACAAATCAGTCACAGATAATTCATATCACAAAGGCGGAAGAAGATATGAATATATAACTAACACATGAAAGTGTATATCAGAGTAATGGTCAAAAAGATCCACAATAATACAAAAGAATAGCAACACGTGCTATACAAAAGAATACAACTATGAGTCCATATCTCAAGTGTACACAACAAAATAAACTACTAATCTAAGTAGTTAGCCAAAAGTCAGAGAAATCAATCCCAAGTGAGAAGTCAAGCTGAAGCACCTGTAACATCTCGGTCTGACCCGAGTATTATTTAATAAGAAAATAATAAACATATCAGTCTAACTATAAATATCAGATGAAGCGATATAGAATAAGAGGTACGACCAAACACATAATAATCACAATGCCAAGCTGTGATATATATATATATATATATATATAAGTAATTGAAAATCAACAAGAGATTAATCAATATCACAAAAATCTACTCAAGGATAAAAAGGAATGTCATACTCTTTATTTCGTTCACCAAACCATAAATATTGACGATTATATCAATATCAATCACAAAAGTCAATGACACACAAATTCACCAATGCACAAATATTGATAAAACTTATCAATGAAAATCACGAAAATTGGTGAAGCACAAATTCTAGAAATCATCTCAAGAAATCCAGAAATCACAAAAAGGGGGGAAAGGCCTATCACAAACGGGAGCATAAAGCCCACCAACACGTGTATCACAAACGGAACGCTAATTCCATGGTTGCTCACCATCACAAATTGATCCGAAGCTCCACAAACGGCCCGAAGACCATGGGTCGCTACCCCACCAATTTGAGTCGAAACTCCACAAAACGGGGTTTAGTCTCCCTCGCAGACAAAGAGACATCTCACATCGCTAGTCTAAATCAGAAAAATGATCGTCATGATCATCAAGAAGTGTCAATTACACTAAGCTAGTAAATATATAAATTTAGCTTCATGTCCCATAACCACTAGCTTAACTTAAATATTTACGAACAAATTGTAGATCTCCACTAGAAAATTGTCACAAGAGATTCAATCGAACAAGTCCAAGAATTAACCGACGAAGTAAACGCAAGCGTTTCATACCACTCGTTTTACTAGGTCGTTTAATCAAATTTCTCATACGAGTGAGGTAAAGGCTTGTATATACTAATAGATTGGAAAATGGTTTAAGAATCGAGCTTTGTAATAAAATAGTGTTGAAATCGTTTTGATGAAAGAATTTTGATATTTACTACTAGTATAGAAAACCTTTATGTTTTTAAAGTGACAAATCACAAAGAAGATTGTAGGAACAATCAATCACTAAAATTCACATTCGAAGACGTGAATAAAATCCAAAGAAATCGATACCGAATCCATTAAAATGGATATTCCCAAAATCACGAAGAAAATATCATCAATAAGTGATAATAACAAAAGGGAATCAACACGAATCGATTAAAGTTGGAAATTCAAGCTAAATAGGAAAATAGGCAAAAATTGGCATATTCAGACGTCTGAAAGGTATGATTCAGACGTCTGAATCTGGAAAATAAATACTTTCCAGGACAGAATTCAGACGTCTGAATCAATAAATTCATACGTCTGAAAATGCTAAATTTTAGCGTATTTCCTTTCTGGTTCAATTTGAACCAATTCAGACGTCTGAAATATAGATTCAGACGTCTGAATACTGGGGAATAAAAATTCCCAGTATAATATTCAGAAGTCTGAAAATACATATTCAGACGTCTGAAAACCGAATTTCAGGCATTCCTTGAATCTAGGCCAAAGATGGCCAAACAATTATCGGAAGCGATCGATCGAGCGACAACGACTAAGGATTTACGCCAAGCGACAACCCAGCCTTAACGGCTCTTCGATATGTCTCAAATATCAACGTCCAAATATCCATAAAAGGATTTTCATAGATTTTGATTTCAAAACACCAAAAATTGGAATATACACCAAATCAATCCAAACCAAAATCAGTTGCACAAGAATAAGCGTTAGGAATTCATACCTAACAATCGAAGATAATTATAGACTAAGATGTGAGATAAAAATCTCACCTTTGAACCCAAATGATTGAAGAAGAAGCTTGAAAGCAAAGGAGAATCAAACACTCTTCAAATCCAACTCAAGAAGCTTGATTCTAAGCTTTAAAAGAAGAACATTCCCAAAGTTAGGTTTAGGAATTTCTGAAATTGATAAGAGAATGAGTTGGAGAAGGAGAAGAGAAGCTTACCAATGGGTTCTTCTATTAGTTTGGAGCTAGAGTTTGATTTGCAAAAGAAAACTAGAGCTTGGAGTTTTAATTTCTTCTTCCACTCTCCATTGTTATAAAAGCTTGAGTATTAGGAAATGAGGAATGAAGTAATGAAGAGGAGAAGGGGTTGGGACTGAATACATAAGTGGGGTTATTGGGATCAGCCCAAACCAAAGCCCTAAGTAAAAAGTAGCAAAATTCCACTAACTCCAAACATATCAAAGCTTATACTCAAAAGGATGGCAAACGGCGTTTTGAACTCAATGGAAGTGGTCTCGATTCCTAATTCGACCGTATACAAAAAGTAGCTTTTCGGACTAAATTCCGAGTATCGATAAAATATTTTAATAAAATATTTAAATATAAAATCGACAAATATGCGGGTTGTTACTATATATATTTAATTTCGAATCCCTATACTAGTGATTTTGTGTTGTCGTAACGATGTTTTACGTAATATTCGTTTTGACCCAAATAAATGTGTTTAAGAAGATGTTTTCCTGAAAGAATAAAATATATACTTAATTTGAATTTAAGTATATTGAATATTTTCAAAATGTTGAAAATAAATAGATTGGTGAATTACTTATCATTAAATAAGTATGGAAATGTTTTTCCAATATAAAGTGAATATTTTGAAATTTTTATCTTTTAAAGATAAATTGAAAATGAATATTAGAAATCGATTTAAAAATCGTATATTCATAGATATTTTGGAATTGTAAATTCACTATGGAATTTATAAACGAAAGGGAAATTAGTTAAAAATAAATGTTGATTTATTTTGAAGTGTGGAGATTAATTTACAGATTTGGAATGTAAATTTAATAAATCGGTAAGGATTTATTTAATTGGTTTAAATGAACCATTTTGAAATAAAAGTTGTAAGGGAGTAAATTGATTTGAAATTGGTTTTCAAATGGTTGAAGTGTGGGATATATATCTTATAAAGATATTTTTGAAAATAAATAATTTGGGAAATTATTTGAAATCGGGTGATGTTGTGCATACCTATTGATAGTTAAATAACCAACTTTCAATATTTACCTTTAAATTGGTATTTGTGGTGATTTGCTTGAATTTGAATGCTACACTTATTTTTGAATAAGCGCTCACTACGGGTTAGCCGGGAAAGGACCTTGGGGTTGTATAACCGATTCCAAATATGTGATATGTCGTTATGGATTGCATTTGATGACCGGTGTTGAAGACCGGGTATTTGTGAAAATGATAGGATGACCTATCGATTGTCTCTGCACCGTTAGCTACGGTATGGAGATTTCCTTTGTGATGGTAAGTTTTATCGGGATTGTGAATACCTGGATTGCAAGGGCTTCTTTGGAAGTGCCTTCGGTTCTGTTCGAACTCGGAACAGACTTGTATGGTTACGTGTCTGACATTACATTTTGAGATATAAAGCAGATTTCTTTCAAATACATTTCTGTTGGTGGCGGAGAATTTATTCTCTAGCTTAACACCCTTCTCTGAGACGTACGCACTCAGAGGTTATGTAGTTGAAGGTTATCAGCGATATATTTCCAATTTAGTAATGTGGCATGTTGAGTGTTGCTGTGTGATGATTATTTATTGATCATTTGTTGATCAAAGCGTGGCTTTGTGCCTAGCTTTGTGGAGGAGACTTCGTCAGACCTCACTTCCCGGAAATGGTCAAAACAGGAATATGCGGCAAGGTTATGAGGGTCGCGCCCTTTAGGGTATGTCATTTCCTTCTGGAAAGGGTTGTATCATGGTATGGAGCCCAGATACTTACTCATGTTGATACACTATATCTATTACTGTATGATGTTGTTGGAATCGAGCGCTCGGATAAAGGTCCAAAGGGACCGGGGAATGGCATAGTCGTGTAGTAGTTACCTAGTGACAAAGGTAATCCGGCCTTGTGTTGGCAGAGAGCTGGTTAAGTTCTCGGGACGTCCCGCCAGAGGCGATCGCATGTGGCAGTAGGAAGTTCTTTAGCCTAACCATTTGTTGGAAATCCAAATAAAAAAATACGCACCTTGTACGGTTTTAGTTGTAGAACCTATCATTCACTTATAGTGGCGCCCCACTGTTTGGATGGTAGCTATAGTAGGCATAAGTGCAGAATGCCTATGCTGGCTAAGGTTTATAACTTTACTTTCGAAATGTTTTCCTACACTATGCACTAGTAATAATATCAAATGTTTCTTTTTAATGCATATCAAGCATCTTTGACTATCATAAGAAGAAATCTCCTCCAATTCTGCGTTTGCATTGTGTGTGTGGCGGGAGGTCTAATGGTAGTCTCATTTTCCAAAAGCATTGCGAATTGACTTTAAAATTATCTTTGTTGTTGTTTGTTTTAAAGATAAAATGTTTTAAGTTCTCACACCAGTCCCATGACTGACTCGGAGTTTATTGTTTTCCTTCCTGAACTCTGGATGCCCATAATTTTCCACACGGACAGTCAAGAGTCAGGTTTTTCAGGATATTTTGGAATTCAGGAGTTGCTGGAGGCAAGCTGGATGGCATGGCGTATTCACTAGTATATAGTACTTCTTTTCCGATGTTTGTTGTTGTACACTCTGATGATGTATTGTAATGTAATGTGATGTAATGTAATAACTGATATAGTTCTTGGTTTAAAAATTATTCATTTATCTATTATATGTTGTTCCGCTGCGACTGTGAGATTCTGATATTGTTTCTGTTCTGTTTCCTTATTTCTTCTATCCTTTTCTTCTACCTCTTCTTCTTTAACCCTCATGGTTCGGTTTTCCGGCATTTGATTGCTCGGCAGTTGATACAGTGGACGTATTGATGTCGATTTTCGAAAGTCGAAGAATCGGGTCCTGACAGCTGGTATCGGAGCATATGGTTAAGCGACAACCATGGCTCTGTTGGGTATTACTCATTAAAGATAAAGTCAGTAGTACTCTAGAATGAGTTTGAGTGTAATAATAGATATGAGCGTGTATTTGTTAGTGAATATAAAATTATTTTATATTGTGATGATTGGTTTGTTGAGTGGTATATGGATTCTGGTCGGTATAGTCCGTACAACCATATCGATAGGGATCTCTAAACACTTATACAGAACAAATTCGACACGATATCGTTTTAAATTGGGTAAATGAAATAATTTTACCTTGATTATATTTTATATATAAAGGAATAATTTTTCAGAATTATTAAAGTGTATATGAATTGATTGTTTGGTTGTTGAATAAGTTAAATAAAAACAACAGCTGTAAAATAATGAAATTTTATAAGGAAAGATTTATAAATGTGATTTATAAGATAAAAGGAAAATTTTAAAAGAATTTAAAAGCACTGAATTCACTATTGTCACTAGGAGATAATAAGGATGATGACTGCAGCATCATCAGTATCATTTTCGAGTTTCTATGTGAGGGATTTGCTACCATAGTAAATTGAAAATTTGAGTTTTATGGTGATAAAAAAATTTGAAAATTTAAAAATCCAAGTTGAAATTGATGAATATAAGTGAAATGAATTTTGAACTTATAGTATAAGATAATAAATTTAGCTTTGGATAAGTAAATGGATTTGGAAGTTTAAATATATAAGTTGTATAACTTAGAAAATGAGAAAATGTAAGTGAAATCAATAGTTAAAATGGTTAAACAATTTTGTTAAGTTAAATGAAATAGAATTTGAAATAAGTTAGAAGTGAACTTAAGTTGTATAATGGAAGTAAAATGTAAATGAAGTTGAAATGGAATATAACTTAAGTAAAATTGAATGAAGTTGATTTTGGTATCGAAGAAATTAATCAAGAAAAGTGATGATTTTGAACAAGAGTTATATAACTGAAATTCAACCTTATATTGTTAAAGGAATTGGCAATTAAATTAATAAATGGATTGAATGTTAATCAGTCGAATGTAAATAAGTTGATATGAAACAATGAATGAAGTGTTAATTAATTAAAAGCTAATGTTATTGAAAGTTGAATAAATTAAATGGAAGACAATTTAATGTTAAACCAATTGGAATTAAATGTGTTGAACCGAATTGAATGTAAATTTAATAATTTGGTTATGTTGAATCTACATTGGTTGTTATATGATTGTTGATTGATTGTATATAAATTCATTAAGTGATAATGAAATTGAATTAGCGAAATTAGAAGCTAAAGTAATTGAATCCAACTTGGAAGAAAATGAACTTGAATAGAATTGAATTTGATTTGGAAGTAAACTAACGTGAATATAAATTAGTGAATGTATACTAATTGGAGATGAATAAATGAATGTAGTAAAATCCAATGTAAAAGAATCAAATGTGATTAAAAAGAAAAACCAATTCATTGAATATTAATGAGAATATGAATGAATATTGATTTGGTTATTGATTTGTTGGATGATAGTTGTTGATGGTTGCATTTGTTGTTGCATTTGCCATATTGGCATATATATTTGTTATGTTGCTACATGTTGTATATTGATATTATTTTCAAATATGCATGTTCTCATTTGTTTGTTGAGTGTTTAGTACGTGCGGATTGCGCTTGCTTCGCATTTGGAGCTCGCTTTCGCTCAATATTAGCTGTATACGCTCGCTAATAATAAATAAGGTACATATCTTAGATTAAATATCGTACTTTTACCCTTTTTTCCCTGCGGGATGCCTCATCACTTGATGAGATGTATATTTGTGATATATAAACTATCATTTTTTTCGGATCGAGCCGCGCAAAGAAGACTATGGCGAATTTTTCTGAAAATTTAAGGCGTTAGAATTTTTTTGAGAAATTGGGAAATTTTTGAAAACTAAGTTTGGATTTGGAAACTTAGTAAAGATTTTGTATGAAGTTTAACTATGAATTTTGAGAAAGTTAAACACTTAAGAGAATTGTAAAATCTAACTTGAAGGGTTTGTTTTGAAAAGTTAATGGATTCTGTAACTTTTTCTTACTTGGTAATTTCGAGGACGAAATTCTTTTAAGGGGGGAAGTCTGTAACGACCCAGAATTTATATTAATTAAAATTCGTTTGTTTAATTGATTTTAAATATTAATAAGTAAAATTTATAAGTCTAATAATTTATTTTTCGAATAATTGGATTTAATTTGATAATTAAATCGATAATTTAATAGTTGAAAATACAGAAATAATTGAAAATTGGGTTTAATATGATTAAATTTGATTCGTAAAATTTTATTTTATCATATTGAAGTTATAATGATGTTATAGAACTTTTAGAATCGAATTAAAAGTTAGTTTGTGATAATTGAATATTTTAATATTTAATTGACGAGTTAAAATGACCATTTTTCAAACAGTCTCGGATTTCGATGAAACTAGTTTCATCGGATCCGTAATGTGATATTGTTGTAAGGTTTCAAATTTCGTGTCAATCGGATTTACCGTTTGTCCTGGGCAAGCCAAAACGCATAGGAAATTCGTTTAATCGGTTTAATTTAAATTGATCGTTTATTGCCATAACTCGCACAGATGATCGAATTGGCCTCCGAAACACGTTCCATTGTGTTCGGAACGTGGGGTAAACCTTAGAAACGCTAACCGGCACGCTACGTTTGGAGTTCGTAAAATTTCGATGAATAGTAATTCGAGAAATTTTCTATAAAAGCCCATGTTATTCATAATTTGCAACAAACTCCACTCAGAAACCCTAGCCGGCTCCATATACGTTTAATGGCCGAAATACATTCTCCTTCTTCCCCAAATTTCTTCAAATCCATCAAGTAATTCGAGGAACCTTCTAAACGAAAGTTGTAGAGCACTCTGAGTTCTAGATATCCAACGGTGATAACGGATTTTAATCAAGTGGTTTGATGGCAAAACGAGCTCGAACCCGGCACGTTCGCACACGCTTTTCGAGAGGGAGGGGGGCCGAGTTCAATGAGGTTCATGCCGAAGGTAGCATTCGTTGTGAGCTTCGAAACTGTGTATCCTGATCATCCTGGAAGTCGACGTGGTAGTTGCGTATATTAGGGCAAAGTGGCGGCCACGTTGGGTTCGTGGACGTGTTCTTCAGGTTGGAGAAGAAGATGGGGAGTGCGGCTAAGATTTGATGGCGACAAAATGGAAGGCCCAGATCTGAGTTAGGTTAATAATTGAAATAAAAGTGTAAATTTATTTATATTTAAATTCGTACGATCTTTAAAATAGTGTAACTTGTTCATACGAGGTCGGAATTGCACGAAACCAGTTGCATTGGCTTCGTTTTGTCGAGCACTACGCGATGAAGCTAGTTTGGAGTCGTTTGGAGCCAGTAAGAATTTAGGGTAAAATTAAACGCGCGTTTAATTTTATTCGAAATAAAACGCGGAAACTGAATTGAAATCGAGGTGAGAACTTCTCACTCAATCGAATTATTTCGATTTAAATTTAAAATAGTTAGATTTAAAATAGTTGATTGTTTGATTGGATGATAAATTGTTATCTATTGATTGCTAAAATAGACATTATGCGCCGTTAATAAGCGGAGGTTATTTATTAAAAACATATACCGTGAATATTTCACCGTATAGTGAAATTGGTATTATATATGTACTTGGAGTTGATTTTCCCGCATTATATAGCGGATGAGACCCTATTGCGCCGCATAATAGCATACAATATTTTATAACTCCTATATACCGCGATATTTCGTCTTGAAGCGAAATTGGTATTGTGCTAACATCTTTGGATGCAGGAAACAGGTTGGAGGGATCCAACTGGATTCCTCAAACATTTGAATTGGTTTCAATGTTGTGTGTTGATCTATTTATTGATCTATTTATAATCTACGTGATTATCTTTGTGATTGAAATGGTTAAAGGCCAAATTTTAGCCAAATATATTTTGGTATCGTTAGATGCCGAAAATGAAGTAAATTGGATTTTTGAAGATTATGTTGAAAATTCATAATAAAATTTAATTTTGAAATTAATTCATTTTAAATAAATAAACGTTGAAATGTTTATGTTATAAAATTATGATTTTTTGTGAAATATAACCAAAATGTGATTTTTGAGATAAGTAGTTAATTAATTTATAAAATGGTTTTAAATTGGGATTTTTGAATTATTATAAACGGTTTACATAAAAGATTTATAAAATTGAGGTTTATAAAATAAAATATTGGAATTATAAAACTAGTTTTTATAAGTGTTAAAATGGAATATAAATGGATTTTATGAGTGAATGAAATCTATATATTTATTTATAAGTTGTGGAGTTATAAAACAAATGGATTTTCGACAAAATAAAATATTTATAAGTAATTAACCTATAAATTGGTTTTTGGCATTTAAATGAGATATAAATAGAATTTGTGAAATAAGGGATTTTTATAAGTTGAAGTTTTTATAAAATATATGAATATGAATTTATAAACGTTGTTTTATAAATTCGAAATCAACTTATTTTGACAAGTTAATTATTATAGATTATTAAAGGAGAATATTCACGATTTTGGACAGTGGATAATCTTTTAAAATAAAATATGTAGAAAGGTTGAATTTGGTTAAGGAATTATATTCACGATTTTGGACAGTGAATAATATATTAAAGAAATATTTTGGAAAAGTGATTTTTAAATGGAATTAAAACGATTTAAAGATGTTTTAAAATGTATTAAGTATCGAAACCATAGATTTCAACATTTATTGTTGAAATAGATGTTTCGAGAAATAGAAGGAAATGTTGGACTATAACACTGTTGTTATAGTAAATGATTTCCGAAAGGAAATGTTTTATATTGTATTGGGATTTATATATATATATATTTAATTTCGAATCCCTATACTAGTGATTTTGGGTTATCGTAACGATGTTTTACGTAACATTCATTTTGACCCAAATAAATATGTTTTAAGAAGATGTTTTCCTGAAAGAATAAAATATATACTTAATTTGAATTTAAGTATATTGAATATTTTCAAAATGTTGAAAATAAATAGATTGGTGAATTACTTATTATTAAATAAGTATGGAAATGTTTTTCCAATATAAAGTGAATGTTTTGAGATTTTTATCTTTTAAAGATAAATTGAAAATGAATATTAGAAATCGATTTAAAAATCGTATATTCATAGATATTTTGGAATTGTAAATTCATTATGGAATTTATAAACGAAAGGGAAATTAGTTAAAAATAAACGTTGATTTATTTTGAAGTGTGGGGATTAATTTACGGATTTGGAACGTAAATTTAATAAATCGGTAAGGATTTATTTAATTGGTTTAAATGAACCATTTTGAAATAAAATTTGTAAGGGGGTAAATTGATTTGAAATTGGTTTTCAAATGGTTGAAGTGTGGGATATATATCCTACACAAATATTTTTGAAAATAAATAATTTGGGAAATTATTTGAAATCGGGTGATGTTGTGCATACCTATTGATAGTTAAATAACCAACTATCAATATTTACCTTTAAATAGGTATTTGTGGTGATTTGCTTGAATTTGAATGCTACACTTATTTTTGAATAAGCGCTCACTATTCGGGTTAGCCGGGAAAGGACCTTGGGGTCGTATAACCCATTCCGAATATGTGATACGTCGTTATGGATTGCATTTGATGACCGGTGTTGAAGACCGGGTATTTGTGAAAACGATAGGATGACCTATCGATTGTCTCTGCACCATTAGCTACGGTATGGAGATTTCCTTTGTGATGGGAAGTTTTATCGGGTTTGTGAATACCTAGATTGCAAGAGCTTCTTTGGAAGTGCCTTCGGTTCTGTTCGAATCCGGAACAGACTTGTATGGTTACGTGCCTGACATTACATTTTGAGATATAAAGCAGATTTCTTTCAAATACATTTCTGTTGGTGGCAGAGAATTTATTCTCTAGCTTAAAACCCTTCTCTGAGACGTACGCGCTCAGAGGTTATGTAGTTGAAGGTTATCAGCGATATATTCCTAATTTGGTAATGTGACATGCTGAGTGTTGCTGTGTGATGATTATTTATTGATCATTTGTTGATCAAAGCGTGGCTTTGTGCCTAGCTTTGTGGACGAGACTTCGTCAGACCTCACTCCCTGGAAATGGTCAAAACAGGAATATGCGGCAAGGTTATGAGGGTCGCACCCTTTAGGGTATGTCATTTCCTTCTGGAAAGGGTGGTATCATGGCATGGAGCCCAGATACTTACTCATGTTGATACACTATATCTATTACTGTGTGGTGTTGTTGGAATCGAGCGCTCGGATAAAGGTCCAAAGGGACCTGGGAATGGCATAGTCGTGTAGTAGTTACCTAGTGAGAAAGGTAACCCGGCCTTGTGTTGGCAGAGAGCTGGTTAAGTTCTCGGGACGTCCCGCCAGAGGCGATCCCATGTGGCAGTAGGAAGTTCCTTAGCCTGACCATTTGTTGAAAATCCAAATAAAACAATACACACCTTGTACGGTTTTAGTTGTAGAACCTATCATTCACTTATGGTGGCGCCCCACTGTTTGGATGGTGGCTATAGTAGGTATAAGTGCGGAATGCCTATGCTGGATAAGATTTATATCTTTACTTTCAAAATGTTTTCCTACACTATGCACTAGTAATAATATCAAATGTTTCTTTTTAATGCGTATCAAGCATCTTTGACTATCATAAGAAGAAATTTCCTCCAATTCTGCGTTTACATTGTGTGTGTGGCGGGAGGTCTTATGGTAGTCTCATTTTCCAAGAGCATTGTGAATTGACTTTAAAATTATCTTTGTTGTTGTTTGTTTTAAAGATAAACTGTTTTAAGTTATCACACCAGTCTCATGACTGACTCGGAGTTTATTGTTTTCCTTCCTGAACTCTGGATGCCCATAATTTTCCACACGGACAGTCAAGAGTCAGGTTTTTCAGGATATTTTGGAATTCAGGAGTTGCTGGAGGCAAGCTGGATGGCATGGCGTATTCACTAGTATATAGTACTTCTTTTCCGATGTTTGTTGTTGTACACTCTGATGATGTATTGTAATGTAATGTGATGTAATGTAATAACTGATATAGTTCTTGGTTTAAAAATTATTCATTTATCTATTATATGTTGTTCCGCTGCGATTGTGAGATTCTGATATTGTTTCTGTTCTATTTCCATATTTCTTCTATCCTTTTCTTCTACCTCTTCTTCTTTAACCCCCATGGTTCGGTTTTCCGGCATTCGATTGCTCGGCAGTTGATACAGTGGACGTATTGATGTCGATTTTCGAAAGTCGAAGAATCGGGTCCTGACATTATATATTCATTTTCATTCAATCTTGCATTTTCAATTTCATTTAAATTCAATTTGCAATTTCAATTTATTTGGATTCAGTTTACCTTCTGAATATTGAATTTTATCTTTTAATTATAACCGATTCATATCATTATTTTAAATTAGTTTCATTCACTAATTTACTTCAATTTTCAATTTGAAATCGTTTTGTCGCTAACAAAAAAAATTCAAAAAATTTCCTACTCCCAAAATTTTTGACAGAGTCTCCTTTGTACGGAGGAGCTTTTGCAATTTGACAAAAGATATAAATATATAACATCGACCCATCCGGTCGGAAAAAATAAAAACAGTTCATATTTCCTATTTTTATTGCGTAGGCGTACCTTATTTAGCGTTTTTAAGCAAAGCAGCTTATTATTAGCATTTTAGCACGACCAAATCCAGCCAAACGGCCCTCCTGCACCTGTATTTACTCAATTTAAACACATAAGTGACATATATAGGAAATTCATTTATATTTCACTCATTTTCGATAGTAACACATAATTTTCACAAGCAAAATATTCAAAATTATTTCCATTAGCAATTTATATGGTTTCGATACAATTTTAGTTGTTTACAACTAAATCACGTATCATTTCTATTCAATTTCAATGATTTACAACACACTTTCTTTCAATCGATTCATTTTTAACCGAAACGAACTCATATCCATTTCAATTGATTCAAAAATCAATTTTATTGGCTTTCATTAACTCATTGAATTTTATACATACTTGTTTGCATCAAACGATAACCATTTCTATGCAAATTCGACGATATTCACTTAATAGAATATCCAATCTAGTTTATAACTAATTTAAATTGATACCAACTCAATTTACCCTTTATTCTATTTCTATTTCCAATTGATTCTGTTCAATTCATTTTGCATTCCATATTCACCTTCATTTCAATTAAAACCATTTCACAATTTCTAGTTTATCCTCCATTCATTAATTTAGAATATTTCTTAACTCTAAATTTCACTTAAGAATTTTACCATTTATTTCTTAAATTCAAGATAATTATTCTATATACTTCTTATATTTATTTCCAATTCACCGCTTTGGTTTATAACCACTTATATTTAAACTGGATTCCAAATTCCATATGAATTTAATTTAACTTTTATTTATAAATATTGAATTCATTTCCAACCAAATCTATTTGGTCTTTTCTTCAATTAGTTTCGCTTACTAATTTTTTATTTATTTCAATACTTCGCTTTGCTTATAACAAATCAAATTCAATTCCAATTCAATTCTATTTGCTTCAAATTCGAAATGAATCTCAACTTTCAATTTCACTTTCATTAAATTGTAATTGTAAACTTATTCATTCATTCACAATTTTCTAAGTTTTCAAATTTATTTATTATTCCATAACTATTTTTAAATAGGATTCCAGAGTTTTAAACAATTGCTCAAATCATTTTGAAGTCAAATTTTATATCCAAAACCCTTTGTATTTCCAAAACAAACCCAACTTTGGCAAACAATCTTCAATTTAAAATCATTCGGCGGGAATTCCTCTTTTGAAAACTCGAAAATGAACACCGATGATGTCGCGATCATCATCTGAATTATTTTCCAGCGACCGAAAAGAGTTTAGAGCTTTTATCCCTTCAAAACATTTTTTTTAAACCCTGAAAACTATTTCCAATCCCAAAAGGAATTTAATTTCCAAACTTCCCGAATTCCAAACATTTTCAAGAACATTTCCAAATATTTCCCTGGAATTCTATTTCAAATTATAAATCTCATTTACAATTTACATTTACAAATCCCATTTGGATTTTCATTTACTTAGCTTTTGGTTTTGATTTCAATTCTTACTCAATAATCAATGATAATAGTTTAATATTATCAATTCCTAACATCCAAGCAACCAAATACTATATAATTTATGGAAAATTATTCATTTCATATACAAAATAGTTTTGGGTAGAATTATTTCATTTACCCTATTTTAAAACGATATCGTGTCAACTTATTCTGTACAAGTGTTTAGAGATCCCGATCAACAACGTTAATTACTCGTATTGACCAGAATCCATATACCACTCAACAAACCAATCAACACAATATAAAACAATTTTATATTCACTAACAAATACGCGCTCATATCTATTATTACACTCACACTCATTCTTGAGTACTGTTGACTCTATCTCTAATGAATAACACCCAATAGAGCCAAGGTTATCGCTTAACCAAATGCTCTGATACCACTTGTAATAGTCCGGCTTCTCGACTTCCGAAAGTCGACATTAATGCATCCACTGTATCAATTGCCGAACCATCGAACGCCGGAAAACCGAACCATTAGGGTTTAAGAAGAAGAAGGTAGACGAAGAAAACAGAAACAATAACAGAATCTCACTTTTTGCAGCGGAACAAATATAATAGATAAATAAATATCTTTAAACAGAATCACTATATTAGTTATTACATTACATCACATTACATTATCAGAGTGTACAACAACGAACAACAGAAAGAAGTATTAAATATATAAGTGATACGCCTCGCCATCCAGCTCCAATTCCTGATTCCACAACAACTTGTAGACCTTGCTCCCAAATAACTACTAACCTGACTCTAGGCTGCCCGTGTGGAAAATTATGAGCACCCAGAGTTTAGAAAGGGAACAATAAACTCCAGGTCAGTCGTGGGACTGGTGTGAGATCTAAAAAAATAGTTATTTTCACAAAGAAAATAAAAAGAAATCCGCTATGCTTTTGGAAAATGAAACTATCATAAGGCCTCCCGCCACACACACAATGCAAAAGCAGAATTGGAGGAGATTTCTCCTTATGATAGTCAAAACATGCTTGATATGCAAAATCAGTTGATATTATTATTATTAGTGCATAGTGTGGAAAACATTTCGAAAGTATAATATTAATCTTAGCCAGCATAGGTACCATTATATTATGCCTGCTATAGCTACCATATTAAATGGTAGGTTCTACAACTAAAACCGTACAAGGCACGTATTGTTTCTTTGGATTTCCAACAAATGGTCAGGCTAAGGAACTTCCTACTTCCACATGGGTATGCCTCCGGAGGGACGCCCCGACAACCTAACCGGATCTCTGCCAACACAAGGCCGGGTTACCTCTGCAAAAGTAGGTAACTACTGACACGAGTATGCATCCCCCTGTTGTAAACAACCTTTATCCGAGGATCCTCAACAACAACAATCACAAAGTAATATATATTTGTGATATCCACATAAGTTAAGTATCTAGGCTCCATACCATGATACCACTTCTATCTAGAAGGAAATGCACATACCCTAAGGGGCGCTACCCCCTATAACCTTGCTGCATTCTTCCTGTTTCGACCATTCCGGGGTGTAAGGCTCGATGAAGTCTCGTCCACAAAGCTACGCTTTTCACAAAAGCCATGTTTTGATCAATAAATGATCAGCAGCACTTCGTATGCCACATTACCAATTTGGGAATGTATTACTAGTAACCATCAACTACATAACCTCTGGCTCGTACGTCTCAGAGAAGGGTGTTAAGCTAAGAGAATAAATTCTCCGCCACCAACAGAAATGTATTTGATAGAAACCAGCTTTACATCTCAAAGTGTAACGTCAGACACACATCCATACAAGTCCATTCCGAGATCGAATGGAACCGAAGGCACTTCCAAAGAAGCCCTTGCAAATCCGAATATTCACTAATCACGTCCGTAATCCCCATCACAAAGGGTGATAAAATCTTTATACCGGAGCAACCGGACACAGAGACAATCGACAGGTAATCCTTTCGCTTTCGAAAATACCCAGTCTTCAACCCCATCTTCAAATGCAATCCCATTTTGTCGTATCGTTATTCGGAATGGGTTTTATGACACAAGGTCCTCTGCCGGCTAATCCGAATAACGAGCGCTTATTTTAAAAAAATAAGTGTTACATTCAGATTCAAACAAATCACAACAAATTCCACTTTCATCTTTTAACAAAAGATCCATCACAATCATAAAGGTTCGATGTGGGTTTCGAATATCCATTTGGAATTCGACTCCCGGTCGCATCGAAATTCAAATGTCATTTAAAGGCCAATATTGATAGTCGGTTATTTTAACTATCAATCATCATTCACAACAATTACCAGATTTAAATAATTTTCCCAAATTATTTATTTTCAAAATATCTTCGCAGGATATATTTTTAACACTTCATCACTTTGAAAATCAAATTTCAAATCGATTTTCCATCCTTTGAAACAAGTTTCAAATCTTTTCCACACTTCAAAAATAAACCAATGTTTATTTTAAAACCAATTTCCCTTTCCCTTATAAATTTCCTTTGCGAATTTACATTTCCAAACATCAACTGATATACGATTTTAAATCGATTTTCCAACATTCGCTTTCAAACACCAAATCAAACACCAAATTGATTTCTAAATTTATTTTCAAAACACGAAATCAATTTCCCTTCGAAAACCAAATCAATTCTCATATTGATTTCCAAAATTTATTTCAATTACCAAATCAATTCCAATTTGATTTCTAAAATTGCTTCAAACACCAAATTAATTACAAGTTGGTTTCCCAAGGATTTATTTTCAAATACCAAGTCAATTTTCCAAATCGATTTCAAAATTTATTTCAACTCCAAATTAATTCCCTAATTTAATTTCTAAATTTATTTCCTTTTTGAAATAAATTCCTTCATCTTTTTCAAATATTTAAAATCCATATTTTAAATAAATTCTTCAACCTTTGAATAATATTATCCGAAATCCATTTATTAAGCTTTTTCCTCATATTTTGGAATTTTATTCAATAGGATTAAAAATAAAACTTTATCCTTTTAAAATTCCTTCTTTTAAATTTATACAATTCTCAAAAATAAAGTTTACTATAAACTTTCAACTTGAATTTTCAAAATCCAATTTTTTATTTACTTCCGGTATCTAACGATACCAAAAATATATTCGGTTAAAGTATAGCCTTTGACGATTTTAACCACAAATAAAATCACACAGAGATTATGAATAATCAACACACAGCATATGAAATAAATTCAATATTTGAGGAATCCAGTTGGATCCCTCCAACCTGTTTCTCTGCATCCACAGATATTAGCACAACAATTAAATACCAATTCCACTTCGAGGTGGAATATCGTGGTATATGGGATTTATAAAAATACCATCCGCTATTATGCGGCACAATAGGGTCTCATCCGCTATATAATGCGGGAAATCGACAACTCCAATATATATTATATACTACTATATATAATGTTATGCCATGAATAATTATTATAATTCAATCACCCAAGCACACAGTCAATCAAATTAAATTTAACTATTTTAAATCAAACTGGAAATTTCAATTTGAACTCGAGTGAGAAGATCTCACCTTTGCTTTTATTAGCAATCCATTTCCATCTTGAATCGATTTTCTCGATTTAAGACCTTGCATAACAATTATATGATTTTATAAATATTCGAAATAAATTGAACAATTCAATTTTCCATTTTATAATTTAATTAACGACATATATTATTACCATTAACAAAATTTAATTTACTAATAATTTTCCCTTTAAAATCTTTTAGTAACTAAAATAAATTAATTAGGTCAATCGTACAATTTTATCACTAAATCCCTTATATAATTTTCTTCAAAAATCTTATATAAATTTCTTGTACATACATACATTTATGCATACAAAAATTTAAAACTGCTAATTTTAAAACCTTACTGTTTAAAAAATTTGAAACAGACTTTAATTTTTTTTCTTTTGTTTTTTTATACACAGAATTTAAAATCTAGATAAGAATTCACCTTATTGCCTCCTGCTATTACCCATGGTGCGGCCCCACCCGAAGCCCTAACTCCGATCAAACAGGCCCTTATTCGTCGCACCCTAGCTCGAGAATATCACAACATCGTCGCTTTGTACCCCTTGCCGACACACGAGTTCGCCAATGCTTCGTTGTCATTTCATTGCCGCAACCTCGCTGCTGCTACCATTTCGATGCCGATGAACCCCAAATACTGCAATTTCAACCATCGCAGATTCAGACTCCAACAATTCGAATTCGACCACACCCTAATCACGACATCGCTGCCGAGTCGAGCTCCAGATTGCCCTCGATTGAGCCCTCCACTTCATTGCCTTGCGACCTCGAACTCGCCGCCTTGACGAACCCACATATGTGCGCACGTGATGTTCGATGCAGCCATGTCGCCGCTTTAAGATCGCGATATCGACTCGAGATTCCCTTTATGATTTTGTGCGGCCATTCATTTTTTTTATATCGCCGAGGATTTAGAATTTGAATTGGGAATGAAGAAATTAAATGGAGCGGCCATTGTTTTGTTTTAATTTTTTTCCTCTTCGATCGGTTAACTAGTTCGGCTGTAAATATCAAAGAGGGGAAGCGTATAGAGGAAGGTAGGTTTTTTTTATAATTTTTTATATTCAAAATATCTCGTATTGCTAACCCGAAATACCGAACTCCTATCGAGGCATGCTGCTAGGCGTTTATAAGGTTTTATCTACATTCCGAACACAATGAAACGTATTTTGGAGGCTAATTCGATCATATGTGCAAGTTACGAAAGTAAACGATCAAATTTAAATTAAATCGTTTAAAACAGTTTCTATGCGTTTTGAGCTGCCAGGGTCAAACGACAACTTCGATTGCTACGAATATTGGAATCCGATTATAACAAACTATTGTGGATCCAATGGAATTGGTTTCGTCGAAATCCGAGATTGTGCCTCGGAAGGATATTTTTAAATATCGATTTAAACGATAAATTTTAAAACTGAACAAATCACTTTCAAATTCAATTCTGAAGCTTCTGTTATCTTCAGTATCATCAATATAAATTTTAGAAGCCTTGAAAATATTTTTAACCAGCTTAAAAATCAAGATTCAATATTTTACCTAACTTAGATAAATTAAATTCAATATTTTAATTGCCAAATTCATAGCAATATTTGAAATTCAAGTTAAACTAACTTCCAAATATTTAAAAGTCAGCCCAATATTTTAATTTCAAATGTCAAATTTTCTAGGTCGTCACAGGATAATTGATGAAAATAATTATGTGATTAATTAATTATACATGCGTGATTAATTCATCTTAATTGTAAATGATTGATTATTGTTGAATGCTTTGTATTGATTGATATCTCTGATATGTGGTTGTGATACTATGTGATATGAATTGCTTTGTGCTGAGCTGTGACTTTTGTAAATCTATTACCGTGTGAATGTGAAAACCCTTTGGCCCGTAAAATGGCATTTGAATTTCGATGCGACGGGGAGTCGGATTCCAGTTGGTTATCTGAAACTCACATCGAACCTTAATGGTGAATCTTTGTGATTGATATATCCACATATTTTTAAACAAAGCGCTCACTATACGGTTTAGCCGGGAGAGGACTTGGTGTCATATAACCTATTTTGAATAGTGATACGACGAAATGGATAGCAATTAAAGACGGTGGCGAAGACCGAGTGTCTTCGAGAATGATATGATAACATGTCGAATGAATCTGCACTAAGTTGCTCCGGCATAGAGATCTCCATATGTGATGGAGAGTCCGATCGGGATTGTGGATGCCCAGATTGCAAGGGCTTCTTCCTTTATAGGACGAAGTGCCTTCGGTTCCGTTCGAACCCGAAACAGACTTGTATGGTTGTATGTCTGACATTACACTTTGAGATATAAATCTAATTTCTATCAAATACATTTCTGTTGTGGCGGAGAATTTATTCTCTTAGCTTAACACCCTTCTGTGAGACGTACGAGCTCAAAGGTTATGTAGTTGATGGTTGTTAGTGATATACTCCCAATTTGGTAGTGTGGCATGCTGAGTACTGCTGATCATTTGTTGATCGAAGCATGGCTTTTGTGAAAATCGTAGATTTGTGGACGAGACTTCGTCAAACCTCACAACCCGGAAATGGTCGAAACAAGAAAGTTGTGACAAGGTTATTAGGGGTCGCGCCCCCTAGGGTATGTCCATTTTCTTCTGGAAAAAAGTGGTATCATGGTATGGAGCCTAGATATTTAACTGTATCGTTGTTGCTATTTGTTGGTGAATCCCAGGATAAAGGTCGGTAATGACCAGAGATAGCATACTTGTAGGTGTTACCTAGTTACAGAGGTAACCTAGCCTTGTGTTGGCAGAGATCCAGTTAGGTTCTTGGGGGCGTCCCTCCAGAGGCGTCCCATTTGTTAAGGAAGTTCCTTAGCCCGACCATTATTGGAAATCCAATCATTCAATACGAGCCCTATACGGTTTTATTTTTATAAACTGCCATTTACTTATGGTGGTGACCCGCCGTTTAGATGGTAGCTGTAGTAGGCATACTACAAAATGTGTATGCTGGCTAAGATTAATATTATACTTTTGAAATGTTTTTCACACTATGCACTAATAATAATATCAAAAGAGTTTTCTCGTATCAAGCATGTTTGACTACCATAAGGAGAAATCTCCTCCAATTATGCGATTGCGTTGTGTGTGTGCAGGGAGGCCTTACGGTAGTTTCATTTTTCCAAAAGCATGAACGAATTTCTTTTATAAATTGTTTTTGTACAAACAACTGCTTTTGTTTATTCATACCAGTCCCATGACTGACCCAGAGTTTATTGTTCCCTTCCTAAACTCTGGGTGTCCATAATTTCCACACGGACAGCCTAGAAGCAGGTTATCCGTGTTTTGGAGCTAGCTTGAATTTAGAAGTCTTTTGGTAGCTGTCGTATTTTGGAAGCTTTCTGGTTTGAAGATCTTTGGAATCCCTTTGGATCTAAAAGTTTGGAGTTTTGGAAACAAACCTATCAAAGTCAAAGTATGTGGGAACTTTTTTGAAGACCTGTTGTTATTGTTCCGCCATGGTGTTATCATTTTGATATTGTATCATGTGTATATCACTCTGATGTTAGAGATCATTGTTGTAGTGAATATTATATCCATGTTGTATCTGTATTGTGATCAATGAAATTCATTTTGTTTCCGCTGTTTTATATTCATCTAATCTTGTTATAAGCTCCATCCAAACTGGAGTTCAACGTTTGAATCTCCGGTAGTTGAATACAAGTGAGGTATTTGATGTCGATTTTTGAACACTGGATTTCGGGTCGTGACAAGTGGTATCAGAGCTAAAAGTTGAGTAATAACTTTAGCTACGGAGTATAACACATTAGATGACTCATTAGAGATAGGGTTAGGAATACCCTAGAATGAGTATATCCCTATGATATCTCATTCGTATGGTCTAAATCAAGTTTTCTTACTATTTACAGATAGTGAGAATGAGTGGGTGAAAAGGACGAGGTAGGGGACGGGGAAATACCACTACAATTATTCAAGTCCCTGCAACAACGGAAGTAGCTATTCCCACTCAACCTTAGCCAAATCCGGCTGATTTATATCGAAGTTTTTCCAAACTTCGTGTGTAACGACCCAGAAATTTTGAACAATTTAATTTGAAAATATTTAATTAATTTTAAATATTTGAATGATGGTTTGGGTTGAATTTTCAATATAACTTTGAAATTGGCGATTAAATTATAAAATTTAATCTATTGAGAGTTGAATAAAAATTTGAATCTTCAATTTTAAGCTGATTAAAAATATTTCAAAGGCTTGTAAAATTCATATTTATAATACTGAAGGTAATAGAAGATTCAAAATTTAATTTGAAACTGCTTTGTTCAGTTTTGAAATTTTATCATTTGAATCGATATTTAAAAATAGCCGTCCGAGGCACAGTCTCGGAATTCGACGAAACCAGTTCCATTGGGTCCGTAATATTTAATTATTGTCGAATTTCAAATTTCGTATTTTTCGGAGTTGATATTTGAGCACACGGTGAGTAAACGCATTGGAATTTAAGTCGAATTCAATTTGAAATTTAAATTTAAATTTAAATTGGTCAACCTCAGCACGTTCTACCTTTTCTCACGCCTAAAATCACGAATGAGATCGTGTGAGACATGCCTTCGTACAAACTTACACGTCGTTCTTTATTCCATAAGGGCCGATACTTCTCTTCCTTTACAGTTCAAATCTAAATTCAAACGAAGAAAAAAATGGCCAAGCTTCAAAATTCGCATACACTCCTTTCGTCCGCTCTCTATTTATTCAAATTTAAACCCAGTATTCCTTTTATCTTCCTCTCGTTCAATTTGGATAACGAAATCAAGGCCGAAAAAATCAAAATGGGGCCGCCTTCGTTTTTTTTTTCTTTCCTTTTCAAATTGAAACTCGCGTATGAGTTTGGCCTCAATGGAGGAAATGGGGGCAGCGCGCGCGCGTAGACCGTGGTAGGTGGAGCGGCACGGCGGCGGCGTGGGGACGAGCGCGATTTCGTGGAGGGGCGGCATCGACTCAGGAGCTTCACAGCAGATGGCGACGCTAGGGTTTCGCGACAGTACGGCACGGTGGCGCGCGTGATTCAGTTGTGGGGTTTGTGACGTATGGTGCCGGGTTCTTCAATTTGCAGTAAGGTATTTAACTTTTCGAAATTTTCAATTTGATTAAATCAGAGAAATTTTTTTTATGCAGTTTTAATTTTATATACTTACAGTAAGAAGAAAAAGAAAATTTATATACAGTTGTTTTAATCAAAATTTATATATTTGCAGTTTTAAGTTAAACTTGATTTAAATTAAAAAAAATTGAAGATATGAAATAGTTGTTTAATTTAATATATATACACAAATATATACATATAGTGGATTATAATATATGTATAAAAAATTTAAGCAGTAAAGAAAAAAAATTGTAAACAAATAAAGTTACTTCCTGTTTTATTTTTATAAAAATTTCTAATTATAAATATATAAACATGTGTTCCAATTTATTAATTATTCTAAAATAAATTTTTAAAAGGTGATTTGTTTGTTTAGTTAACATATTTAGAAATTAAATTTTGTCGCTAAAAATAGTTTATTAATGAAAATTTAGTTTAAATTTAAATTTTTAGTTAAATCAATTTTTAAAGACAAAATTGGTTTAAATGAAACTATTAATTAATTAAACAATCAAGAACGGGAATTGGTTATTTGATTGATTCGAATATTAATTAATTTGTATAATATTTATACAAGGTTCAAAAATAGTGAAGAAAACAAGTTGAATTGGAAGTGGATTGCAAACGGAAATAAAGGTGAGAACTTCTCACTCTAAAGGGTTTATTTAAATTTTAAATAGTTAGATTTAAATTTTAGTTGTGTTGATTGAATGCTTGAATGATGATTGTTATATATATATATATATATATATATATATATATATATATATATTGGATGTGAATAGACCCTATACGCCGTTAGTAAACGGAGGTTACTTATTACACCCATATACCGCGGTATTCCACCTCAAAGTGGAATTGGTATTATATTAGTATATTGCAATATATATATATATATATATATATATATATTGGCATATGTATATATTGCAGTTGATTGATTTCCCGCATTTGTATAGCGGATGAGACCCTATTGCGCCGCCTATTAAGCGGATATTATTTTATAAATCCCATATACCGCGATATTCCGTCTTGAAGCGGAATTGGTATTGTGCTAATGTCTGTGGATGCAGGGAAACAGGTTGGAGGGATCCAACTGGATTCCTCACAAATATTTATTTGATTCAGATATAGTGATATTTGATTGTTTATCATATCGATATATGATATTGGAAAGTCGTGATTGACTATTTGATGTGTTGCGTCATCGGATCCAATTTTGGAAGTTTAAAAATAACGATTTTGATTTTTAAGGGATTTCTAAAGTGATTTTTGAAAGTATACGTTTATGAAATATATTTTTTTGGAATTGATTCATCTTAAATAAATAAACGTTATAATTTTAATATTATAAAAATTATGATTTTTGAGAAATACAATTAAAAGTTGATTTTTGAAAATATGGGATTAATGATTTTATAAAATAGCTTAAATTGGGATTTTTGAATTTATTGTGAAAGGTTTAAAGTTAAGATTTATAAAATTTGATCATTTTATAAAAATCAAAATAATGAAAATATAAAGGAGTTTAAAGACGTTTTAAAAGAATAATATAAATTGATCCATATAAAAGATTTATAAATTGATATTTATAAATTAAAAATATTGGAATTGTAAAACGAGCTTTTATAAGTGCTAGAACGAATTGTGAATGAATTTCATAAATGAATGAAATTTATAGGATTATGACGGTGAAGTTATAAATGGAATTTTATAAACAGTAGGTTTATAAAATTTGTAAAGTTATTTAAAAGAATAGATTTTGGATAAATAAATGAATCTTATAAGTTATAAGATTTATAATTATGAAGTTTAAAGGAACGATTTTGCAAACAAATAAATTATAAGCATTTAACTTATAATATGGACTTTCGGTATATAATTGAGTTATAAATCGAATAGGTTAATAAAGGAAATTTATAAAAGGAAGTTGTTATAAAATAAATAGAAATGGAATTTATAAACATTATTTTATAAATCCGCAACGACTTATTTTGATAAGTAAATTGTTGTAACTTGTTAATGGAGTTATATTCACGTTTTAGACAGTGAATAATCCTTATAAATAAAAATGAATAGAAATGATAAAATTGGTTAACAAGTATATTCACGTTTTTGAATAGTGAATAATATGTTAAAGAAATGGTTTCGAATGTGATGTTTTAAATAGAATTAAAACGATCTAAGGATGTTTTAAATGTATTAATATTCGAAACCATAGATTTCAACATTCATTGTTGAAATAGACGTTTACGAGAAATAGAAGGAAATGGTAGATTATAACACTGTTGTTATAATAGATGATTTCCGAAAGGAAATGTTTTGTATAGTATTGGGATTTATATATCTATTTTAATTTCGAATCCCTATACTAGTGATTTTGGGTTGTCGTGACGATGTTTTACGCGACATTCGTTTTGGCCTAAATAAATATGTTTAAGAGAATGATTTTCCTTAAAGAATGAAATATATACTTAATTTCGATTAGAGTATATTGAATATTTTCCAAGTGTAGAAAATAAAAAGACTTGTGAATTACTTATAAATAAATAAGTATGGAAATGTTTTTCCAATGTGAAATGAAAAGTTTAGAGAATTTATCTTTTTGAAGATAAATTGAAAATGAATAATTGAAAACGTAAATTCATAGTTATTTTGGAAATGTAAATTCAATATGGAATTTAAAAATGAAATTTGGAAAATGGGTTTAAAAATAAATATTGATTTATTTTAAAGAATGGAAAATATATATCTTGTAAAGATATTTTTTTGGAAAATAAATAATTTGGAAAATTATTTGGAATCTGGTGATGTTGTGCATATCTATTAATAGTTCAATCACCGACTATCAATATTTACCTTTAAATAGGTATTTGTTGTGATTTGCTTGAAATTGAATGCCACACTTATTTTTTCTAAAATAAGCGCTCACTATTCGGGTTAACCGGGAAAGGACCTTGGGGTCGTGTAACCCATTCCGAATATGTGATACGTCGTTATGAATTGCATTTGATGACCGGTGTTGAAGACTGGATATTTTCGAAAACGAAAGGGTTTCTTGTTGATTGTCTCTGCACTGGCTTATCCCCGGTATAGAGATCTCCATATGTGATGGGAAATTCGGACGTGATTAGAGATTATCCGGATTGCAAGGACTTTTTTGTAAGTGCCTTCGGTTCTGTTCGATCCCGGAACAGACTTTTATGGATAGTATGTCTGACATTATAAATTGAGATATAAAGCCGATTTCTTTCAAATATATTTCTGTTGGTGGCGGAGAATTTATTCTCTTAGCTTAACACCCTTCTCTGAGACGTACGAGCTCAGAGGTTATATAGTTGAAGGTTATCAGCAATATATTCCCAATTTGGTAATGTGACATGCTGAGTGTTGCTGTGAAATGATCATTGTGTTGATCATTTGCGATAAGATCATTTGTTTGATCGTTTATCTTTATGATCATTTCTATGATCATTTGTTGACCCAAAGCACAGCTTTTGTATAAAGCGTGGCTTTGTGGACGAGACTTCGTCGAGCCTCACACCCCGGAATGGTCAAAACAGGAAAGATGCGGCAAGGTTATGAGGGGTAGCTCCCTTTAGGGTATGTGCATTTCCCTCTGGAAAAGGGTGGTATTATGGTATGTAGCCCAGATGCTTACTCATGTTGAAACACTTATTATTATGGTGTGATGTTGATTACGAGCGCTCGGTTAAAGGTCCCAAAGGACCGGGGGATGGCATACTCGTGTCAGTAGTTACCCAGTTAGGGGTAACCCGGCCTTGTGTTGGCAGAGATCCGGTTTGGTTCTCGGGGACGTCCTTCCAGAGGCGTTCTCATGTGGCAATGGGAAGTTCCTTGGCCTGACCATTTGTTGGAAATCCAAAGAAACAATACGAGACTTGTACGGTTTTAGTTGTAGAACCTGCCATCTAATATGGTAGCTATAGTAAGCATACTATAATGGTACCTATGCTGGCTAAGATTTATATTCTACTTTCGAAATGTTTCCTACACTATGCACTAGTAATAATATCAAATATTTCTTTTTAATACGTATCAAGCATCTTTGACTAACATAAGAAGAAATCTCCTCCAAGTCTGCGTTTGCATTGTGTGTGTGGTGGGAGGTCTTATGGTAGTTACATTTTCAAAAACATTGCGAATCTATTTTTAAAATTATCCTGCACTTTATTTTAAAGAAAAATAAATTGTTTTGAGTTCTCACACCAGTCACATGACTGACTCGGAGTTTATTGTTTTCCTTCCTAAACTCTGGGTGCCCACCAATTTCCACACGGGCAGTCGAAAGTTAGGTTTATCAGGATATTCTGGAATTCAGGAGTTGCTGGAGGCAGGTTGGATGGCATGGCGTATTTACTAGTATATAGTATTTCTTTTCCGCTATTTGTTGTTATTAGTTGTTGTACACTCTGATAATGTAATGTAATGTAATAACTGATATAGTTCTTTGTTTAAAGATTATTCATTTATCTATTATATGTTGTTCCGCTGCGATTGTGAGATTCTGATGTTGTGTTCTGTTATTTCTTTCTGTTCTATTTTCTTCTATCTTTTCTCTCTTCTTTTTCTCTCTTTCTTTTTCTTTTCTTCTTCTTAAACCCTCAGTATTCGGTTTTTCGGCATCCGACTGATCGGCATTCGATACAGTGGACGTATTGATGTCGAATTTCGGGAGTCGAAGAATCGGGTCCTGACAATGTGGTATCAGAGCTTATGATTAAGCGACAACCATGGCTCTGTTGGGTGTTACTCATTAGAGATAGAGTCAGTAGTACTCTAGAATGATTTTGAGTGTAATAATAGATATGAGCGCGTATTTGTTAGTGAATATAAAATTGTTTTTGAATCGGGTAAATAAGATAATTTTGCCCAAAACTATTTTTGTATAGAAAAGAAATGGTTTTCTATGAATTATTATAGTATATGGTTGCATGATTGTTAGGAAGTAATAATATTAAATTATTATCATTATTATATGGAATTAAATAAGAAATAAAATGGATTGAATTCGGGTAAACTAACTTGATAAATTATTAATTCATGGACTAATGAATTGGAATTTGAATTGGTTAAAATTAAATTTTCGTCGTGAGCTAAATTTGAAGATAAATTTGAATTTGTATATAAATTCAAGTAAGTAAAAGAAATAAATTGAAATTCCCTTTGTTAGTAATTAAGTAAATTCGAGATGAATTGAATATGGAAATTGAAATTTAAAATGAATAAGTGAATGTACTAATTGAAAAGAATTAGTGAATAAAACTAATTTAAAGTAGTAATATGAATTAGTAAATGAAAGTTAATCGTTAGAATTCAATATTTAAAATTGAGAATTAAATTCGAATGAAATTGAAATTGAGAATTGAATTCAAATAAAATTGAAATTGTGAATTGAATTGAAATGTAAAAATTGAATGAAAATGGATATGTAACTTCAATAGTGAAGTAAAAATGTATAAGAAGCATATATTGGAAATTATGTAATAGAATTGGCAAAATGGTTTGAATGTTGGAATTGGATATTATGACTAGCAGGATATACAGGTGTATTAAAAGAAATGGAATTGGGATTCTGATTTCAAAGATAAAATTGAATTGCTCGACAAAAAGGTACGTATTTCAATTTCAGTATGAGATTTGGTGATTTTCTTCTCCAGCCACTTGGCTTTCTCTTTTCTTTTTGATTCTGAGGGGCCGTGGTGCCATTTTGTAGTCGTACCGAGCTAGCCGCGCAAAGGAGACGCTGGCGAAATTTTTCGAAAATTTAGGGTGTTAGAAAAATTTTGAGAAAATTTTGAAAGTTTAAAATTTGAATTTGAATTTAAATTTGAATTGTTAGGAAAACAATGTTGCTTGAAACTTATAATTGAAGTTCGAAAGCTAGTTGAAATGATAATGAATCTCTAGTAAAAAGATTTAGGTTAGTAAGTTGATAAAATTATTTGAATTGTGAAAAATAATAGACAGGATAAGGGCATTCTTCTTAACTTGTAATTTCGGGACGAAATTCTTTTAAGGAGGGAAGATTGTAACGACCCAGAAATTTTGAACAATTTAATTTGAAAATATTTAATTAATTTTAAATATTTGAATGATGGTTTGGGTTGAATTTTCAATATAACTTTGAAATTGGCGATTAAATTATAAAATTTAATCTATTGAGAGTTGAATAAAAATTTGAATCTTCAATTTTAAGCTGATTAAAAATATTTCAAAGGCTTGTAAAATTCATATTTATAATACTGAAGGTAATAGAAGCTTCAAAGTTTAATTTGAAACTGCTTTGTTCAGTTTTGAAATTTTATCGTTTGAATCGATATTTAAAAATAGCCGTCCGAGGCACAGTCTCGGAATTCGACGAAACCAGTTCCATTGGGTCCGTAATATTTAATTATTGTCGGATTTCAAATTTTGTACTTTTCGGAGTTGATATGTGAGCACACGGTGAGTAAACGCATTGGAATTTAAGTCGAATTCAATTTGAAATTTAAATTTAAATTTAAATTGGTCAACCTCAGCACGTTCTACCTTTTCTCACGCCTAAAATCATGAATGAGATCGTGTGAGACATGCCTTCGTACAAACTTACACGTCGTTCTTTATTCTATAAGGGCCGATACTTCTCTTCCTTTACAGTTCAAATCTAAATTCAAACGAAGAAAAAAATGGCCGAGCTTCAAAATTCGCATACACTCCTTTCGTCCGCTCTCTATTTATTCAAATTTAAACCAAGTATTCCTTTTATCTTCCTCTCGTTCAATTTGGATAACGAAATCAAGGCCAAACAAATCAAAATGGGGCCGCCTTCGTTTTTTTCTTTCCTTTTCAAATTGAAACTCGCGTATGAGTTTGGCCTCAATGGAGGAAATGGGGGCAGCGCGCGCGTAGACCGTGGTAGGTGGAGCGGCACGGCGGCGGCGTGGGGACGAGTGCGATTTCGAGGAGGGGCGGCATCGACTCAGGAGCTTCACAGCAGATGGCGACGCTAGGGTTTCGCGACAGTACGGCACGGTGGCGCGCGTGATTCAGTGGTGGGGTTTGCGACGTATGGTGTTGGTTCTTCAATTTGCAGTAAGGTATTTAACTTTTCAAAATTTTCAATTTGATTAAATCAGAGAAAAAAAATTTATGCAGTTTTAATTTTATATACTTACAGTAAGAAGAAAAAGAAAATTTATGTACAGTTGTTTTAATTAAAATTTATATATTTGCAGTTTTAAGTTAAACTTGATTTAAATAAAAAAAAATGAAGATATGAAATAGTTGTTTAATTTAATATATATACACAAATATATACATATAGTGGATTATAATATATGTATAAAAAAATTAAGCAGTAAAGAAAAAAAATTCTAAACAAGTAAAGTTAATTCCTATTTTATTTTTATAAAAATTTCTAATTATAAATATATATACATGTGTTCCAATTTATTAATTATTCTATAATAAATTTTTAAAAGGTGATTTGTTTGTTTAGTTAACATATTTAGAAATTTATTTTTGTCGCTAAAAATAGTTTATTAATGAAAATTTAGTTTAAATTTAAATTTTTAATTAAATCAATTTTTAAAGACAAAATTGGTTTAAATGAAACTATTAATTAATTAAACAATCAAGAACGGGAATTGGTTATTTGATTGATTCGAATATTAATTAATTTGTATAATATTTATACAAGGTTCAAAAATAGTGAAGAAAACAAGTTGAATTGGAAGTGGATTGCAAACGGAAATAAAGGTGAGAACTTCTCACTCTAAAGGGTTTATTTAAATTTTAAATAGTTAGATTTAAAATTGTTAGTTGTGTTGATTGAATGCTTGAATGATGATTGTTATATATATATATATATATATATATATATTGGATGTGAATAGACCCTATACGCCGTTAGTAAACGGAGGTTATTTATTACACCCATATACCGCGATATTCCACCTCGAAGTGAAATTGGTATTATATTAGTATATTGCAATATATATATATATATATATATATATATATATATATATATATATTGGCATATGTATATATTGCAGTTGATTGATTTCCCGCATTTGTATAGCGGATGAGACCCTATTGCGCCGCCTATTAAGCGGATATTATTTTATAAATCCCATATACCGCGATATTCCGTCTTGAAGCGGAATTGGTATTGTGCTAATGTCTGTGGATGCAGGGAAACAGGTTGGAGGGATCCAACTGGATTCCTCACAAATATTTATTTGATTCAGATATAGTGATATTTGATTGTTTATCATATCGATATGTGATATTGGAAAGTCGTGATTGACTATTTGATGTGTTGCGTCATCGGATCCAATTTTGGAAGTTTAAAAATAACGATTTTGATTTTTAAGGGATTTCTAAAGTGATTTTTGAAAGTATACGTTTATGAAATATATTTTTTTGGAATTGATTCATCTTAAATAAATAAACGTTATAATTTTAATATTATAAAAATTATGATTTTTGAGAAATACAGTTAAAAGTTGATTTTTGAAAATATGGGATTAATGATTTTATAAAATAGCTTAAATTGGGATTTTTGAATTTATTGTGAAAGGTTTAAAGTTAAGATTTATAAAATTTGATCATTTTATAAAAATCAAAATAATGAAAATATAAAGGAGTTTAAAGACGTTTTAGAAGAATAATATAAATTGATCCATATAAAAGATTTATAAATTGATATTTATAAACTAAAAATATTGGAATTATAAAACGAGCTTTTATAAGTGTTAGAATGAATTGTGAATGAATTTCATAAATGAATGAAATTTATAGGATTATAACGGTGAAGTTATAAATGGAATTTTATAAACAGTAGGTTTATAAAATTTGTAAAGTTATTTAAAAGAATAGATTTTGGATAAATAAATGAATATTATAAGTTATAAGATTTATAATTATGAAGTTTAAAGGAACGATTTTGCAAACAAATAAATTATAAGCATTTAACTTATAATATGGACTTTCGGTATATAATTGAGTTATAAATCGAATAGGTTAATAAAGGAAATTTATAAAAGGAAGTTGTTATAAAATAAATAGAAATGGAATTTATAAACATTATTTTATAAATCCGCAACGACTTATTTTGATAAGTTAATTGTTGTAACTTGTTAATGGAGTTATATTCACGTTTTAGGCAGTGAATAATCCTTATAAATAAAAATGAATAGAAATGATAAAATTGGTTAACAAGTATATTCATGTTTTTGAATAGTGAATAATATGTTAAAGAAATGGTTTTGAATGTGATGTTTTAAATAGAATTAAAACGATCTAACGATGTTTTAAATGTATTAAGATTCGAAACCATAGATTTCAACATTCATTGTTGAAATAGACGTTTTCGAGAAATAGAAGGAAATGGTAGATTATAACACTGTTGTTATAATAGATGATTTCCGAAAGGAAATGTTTTGTATAGTATTGGGATTTATATATCTATTTTAATTTCGAATCCCTATGCTAGTGATTTTGGGTTGTCGTAACGATATTTTACGCGACATTCGTTTTGGCCCAAATAAATATGTTTAAGAGAATGATTTTCCTTAAAGAATGAAATATATACTTAATTTCGATTAGAGTATATTGAATATTTTCCAAGTGCAGAAAATAAAAAGACTTGTGAATTACTTATAAATAAATAAGTATGGAAATGTTTTTCCAATGTGAAATGAAAAGTTTAGAGAATTTATCTTTTTGAAGATAAATTGAAAATGAATAATTGAAAACGTATATTCATAGTTATTTTGGAAATGTAAATTCAATATGGAATTTAAAAATGAAATTTGGAAAATGGGTTTAAAAATAAATATTGATTTATTTTTGAAGAATGGAAAATATATATCTTGTAAAGATATATTTTTTGGAAAATAAATAATTTGGAAAATTATTTGGAATCTGGTGATGTTGTGCATGTCTATTAATAGTTCAATAACCGACTATCAATATTTACCTTTAAATAGGTATTTTTTGTGATTTGCTTGAAATTGAATGCCACACTTATTTTTTCTAAAATAAGCGCTCACTATTCGGGTTAACCGGGAAAGGACCTTGGGGTCATATAACCCATTCCGAATATGTGATACGTCGTTATGAATTGCATTTGAAGACCAGTGTTGAAGACCGGATATTTTCGAAAACGAAAGGGTTTCTTGTTGATTGTCTCTGCACTGGCTGATCCCCGGTATAGAGATCTCAATATGTGATGGGAAATTCGGACGTGATTAGAGATTATCCGGATTACAAGGACTTCTTTGTAAGTGCCTTCGGTTCTGTTCGATCCCGAAACAGACTTGTATGGATAGTATGTCTGACATTACAAATTGAGATATAAAGCCGATTTCTTTCAAATATATTTCTGTTGGTGGCGGAGAATTTATTCTCTTAGCTTAACACCCTTCTCTGAGACGTACGAGCTCAGAGGTTATATAGTTGAAGGTTATCAGCAATATATTCCCAATTTGGTAATGTGACATGCTGAGTGTTGCTGTGAAATGATCATTGTGTTGATCATTTGCGATAAGATCATTTGTTTGATCGTTTATCTTTGTGATCATTTCTATGATCATTTGTTGACCCAAAGCACAACTTTTGTATAAAGCATGGCTTTGTGGACGAGACTTCGTCGAGCCTCACACCCCGGAATGGTCAAAACAGGAAAGATGCGGCAAGGTTATGAGGGGTAGCACCCTTTAGGGTATGTGCATTTCCTTCTGGAAAAGGGTGGTATCATGGTATGGAGCCCAGATGCTTACTCATGTTGAAACACTTATTATTATGGTGTGATGTTGATTACGAGCGCTCGGTTAAAGGTCCCAAAGGACCGGGGGATGGCATACTCGTGTTAGTAGTTACCCAGTTTGGGGTAACCCGACCTTGTGTTGGCAGAGATCCGGTTTGGTTCTCGGGGACGTCCTTCCAGAGGCGTTCTCATGTGGAAATGGGAAGTTCCTTGGCCTGACCATTTGTTGGAAATCCAAAGAAACAATACGAGACTTGTACGGTTTTAGTTGTAGAACCTGCCATCTAATATGGTAGCTATAGTAAGCATACTATAATGGTACCTATGCTGGCTAAGATTTATATTCTACTTTAGAAATGTTTCCTACACTATGCACTAGTAATAATATCAAATGTTTCTTTTTAATACGTATCAAGCATCTTTGACTAACATAAGAAGAAATCTCCTCCAAGTCTGCGTTTGCATTGTGTGTGTGGTGGGAGGTCTTATGGTAGTTACATTTTCAAAAACATTGCGAATCTATTTTTAAAATTATCCTGCACTTTATTTTAAAGAAAAATAAACTGTTTTGAGTTCTCACACCAGTCACATGACTGACTCGGAGTTTATTGTTTTCCTTCCTAAACTCTGGGTGCCCACCAATTTCCACACGGGCAGTCGAGAGTTAGGTTTATCAGGATATTCTGGAATTCAGGAGTTGCTGGAGGCAGGTTGGATGGCATGGCGTATTTACTAGTATATAGTATTTCTTTTCTGCTGTTTGTTGTTATTAGTTGTTGTACACTCTGATAATGTAATGTAATGTAATGTAATAACTGATATAGTTCTTTGTTTAAAGATTATTCATTTATATATTATATGTTGTTCCGCTGCGATTGTGAGATTCTGATGTTGTGTTCTGTTATTTCTTTCTGTTCTATTTTCTTCTATCTTTTCTCTCTTCTTTTTCTCTCTTTCTTTTTCTTTTCTTCTTCTTAAACCCTCAGTGTTCGGTTTTCCGGCATCCGACTGATCGGCATTCGATACAGTGGACGCATTGATGTCGAATTTCGGGAGTCGAAGAATCGGGTCCTGACATGGTGGAAAGTCGTTCACTGGTAAGGAGTCAATTGTCAAAGTACAAGCCTGGATTCGATCGTGTGAAAGAATATTCAGACGATTGAAGTTAGAAGACGATCAAATGCGATTGATAGCTTCTTGGCAACTCCAAGAGGAAGCTCAAGCCTGGTGGGAGACTGTTACAGTGGATGAGCCGGAAGATGAGTTCACTTGGAGTCGATTCAAAGAGGTGTTTGAGCAGCGATACATGTCATCTGTTGGTATCTCCAGAATGTACCAGGAATTCATGGATTTGAAGCAGGGAAGTTTGTCGTTTGAAGAATACTTGAACAAATTCAACGAGTTATCTCTGTTTAGTCCGGAGTTGGTAAACACCCTCCTGAATAAGAATGAAAGATTCATTCGGGGAACGAATAAGAAATTCCATGAAAGGATGACTGCTCACGTGAAGGTATATTTTTCTGATTTGATCGATATAAGTTATAGATATGCCACCCTAGATAAGCAGGAAGTTCTGGAGGAGAAAGGAAGTACAAGCGATCCGAATTGGAAGAAAAGAAAGTTCGAAGGAAAGAAACTGTATCAAGGCAAGGAGAAGAAGAGTAATCAGGAGAACTCGGCGAGGGATATTACTTGTTACAATTGTCAGGAGAAGGGCCATTATTCAAACGATTGTAAGAAGCCAAAGAAACAAGTAAAGAAAGATCAACCTATGAAGACAATTCAAAGAACCAAGGAATGCTTTTACTGTCACAAGCCAGGTCACGAAGCTAAAGATTGCCCGAAAAAGAAGCAAACACAAGTGGCGAAAATGTACACGATAAAAGACGACCCCTCAACTTCAAATGTGGACAAAGGAAAAGGAGTTTTAGAAGGTAACCTTATTATTTTTATGAGAGTTGTTAGAGTTTTGTTCGACACGGGAGCCACACATAGCTTTATCTCCCAACAAACCGTAAATGAATTAAAACTTAAACCTGAATTTGCTGACGAGCCCATTTGCGTGAAAAATCCAATTGGTGGCCCTGAGACCTTTGTCTACGATGTAGAGACGTTCCTTTCTCGTATTTTTGTCATCAATTTCCTATTAGTCTCTCTATTCTCGACTTTAATGAATTTGAAATCTTACTCGGAATGGACTGGCTAATGAAATACGAAGCCAAATTAGATTGTAACAATCAAACGATTTCGATCTGAACCAAATTTGGGAATTTCATTGAAATCTCTTGTGAGGATCCGAGTCCTAAGAGGGATAAGCTAATGTATACTTTGGGATATCCCGAACCTAGTCTTGAGTCCATACCTATTGTCCGGGAATTTCCAGACATGTTCGAAGAGGTTAGATCTTTGCCTCCTCACAGAGAAATTGAATTAGAAATCGATTTAGTTCCCAATGCTTGTCCAGTTGTTCATGCATTCCGCAGGACGACACCAAGGGAAAGGATAGGACTAGTCAATCAAACCCGAGATTTGCTAGAAAAAGGATTAACACGTCCTAGTGTTTCCGATTGGGGTTCACTTGTTGTCTTTGTAGCCAGATCTGACGGATCCTTGAGATTGTGCATGGACTACCGCGATCTCAATAAACTAACCCTCAAAAACAAATTCCCTTTGCCTAGAATCGACGATCTATTTGATCAACTGCACGACGCTTGATTCTTTTCAAAGATGGATCTAGCTCAAGGATTCCATCAACTACGAATTGCCAAAGACTGTATTCACTTAACTACTTTTAGGGGTCCAGACACATTCTATGAATGGTTAGTCATGCCTTTCGGACTAACCAATTCTCCCGCACACATCGTAGATTTAATGACCCGTGTATTCCTAGAGGTATTGAATAAATTTGTTCTTGTGACGATACTTTGATCTACTCAAAATTTGAAGAAGAACATGATGAGCATTTAAGATATGTTTTGGAAATATTGAGGAAGAACATTCTGTTTTCCATATTTTCTAAGTGTCATTTTTGGGTTAAGGAAATTAGATTTCTCGGTTATATTGTTAATGAAGAGGGAATTTCTATAGACCCGGGCAAGGCTTCCATTATTCTAGACTGGAAGCAACCCACTACTCCGAAGGAAGTTAGAAGTTTTCTGGGGTTAGTTGGATAGTATAGGAAGTTTGTCCAAGATTTCTCCAAGTTGGTATGTTCGTTGACTAAGTTAACTATGAAGAATGCTAAATATGATTGGACTCCAAAATGTGATGAAGCATTCCAGGAGATGAAGAAAAGATTGACTATCGCTCCTGTTCTTGCTATTACTAATGGGAATCCAGGCTTATCTGTCTACACAGATGCTTGTGGTGAGGGTGTGGGTGATGTGCTAATGCAAAATGGTAGAGTGATTGCCTACGCGAGTAGACTATTGCGTCTGCATGAGAAAAACTACCCAACCCATGATCTGGAGCTCTTGGCTGTTATTTTCTCTTTGAAAATCTGGCGTCACTATCTTCTGGGTAAAAATCTCTTTCAGCTTTCCTAAAAGATTTAAAAGTTTAACTTAACTTAATACTTAATAAACTCTCCTTGTTTTAGGTGAAAATTTTGAATTGTTCACCGACCATAAATATCTGAAGTATCTCTTTACCCAGAAGGATTTAAATCTGAGGCAACAACGTTGGTTGGAATTTCTAGCGTCTTATAACCTAGATATTCTGTATATGCCTGGAAAAGCAAACAGGTAGCCGATGCTTTGAGTAGAAAACAGACTATTCTTGCTCATCTTGTTGTCACTCCTACTCTTCTTAAGAGGATCGCTAGTAAGCAGAAAGAAGACGAGTTTCTTTGAGAAATTTATAAAAGAATATGCCAAGGTGAAGATACTAGCTTTGGATTCGATAATAGAGGAATTACAAGACTGAAATATATGATCTACGTTTTAGATATCCCAGATCTGAAATGTGAAGTTTTGGACGAGTGTCACAAGTCCAAGCTTAGTATCCATCCAGGAGTTAATAAGATGCATCGAGGTATCAAAAGGAATTTCTGGTGAAAAATAATGAAAAGGGATATATCTATTTACGTGAGTCGTTGTGCTACTTGTCAACAAATCAAAAGTGATCAAAAGAAGATGCCAGGTTTACTTTAGCCGATGGAAGTACCTAAATGGAAGTGGGATCAAGTGTCAATGGATTTCATGGACAGTTTGCCAAGAACTCAGAAAGGAGGCGATTTGGGTTATCGTGGATCGTCTAACCAAGACTGCCCACTTCATCCTAGTAAAATCTAACCGAACGGTGGCAAGTCTAGAAAAGTTGTATGTGAAAGAGATCGTCCGTCCCCATGGAATACCAAGAAGTATAGTGAGTGATCATGACCCGATATTCACTAGCAGATTCTGGGAGGCTTTTCAAGCCGCATTGGGAACCAAACTGAATTTCAGCACTGCTTATCACCCGCAGTCTGACGGGCAGACTGAAAGGATAAATCGAATCTTAGAAGACCTTTTGCATGCTTGTATTCTTGACTTTGGCTGTTCATGGGAGGACCATTTGCATCTGGTTGAATTCTCATATAATAATAGCTATCAGGCCAGTATCGAAATGGCTCCTTTTGAAACTTTATATGGTCGTCCGTGTCAATCACCTGCGTGTTGGATTGAGTCAGGTGATAGACTTGTTCTTGGACTAGATATGATAAAGGAAGCTATGGAGAAAGTTGATTTTATTCGAAAGAAATTGAAAATGGCTCAAAGTTGTCAAAAAAGTTATTACGACCGTAGGAGAAGATCTTTAGAATTCCAAATTGGAGATTCTGTTTTCCTCAAAGTTACTCTGATGCGGGGGGTGTTGAGATTTGGAAAGACTAGTAAGCTGGCGCCGCGTTATATTGGTCCTTTTCATATACTGGAGAGGATCGGTTCTTTGGCATATCGAGCGCAGCTTCCCAATTGGTTATCTGGCATACACAATGTGTTTCGTGTTTCACATCTTCGAAAATATGTGCACGATCCAAATTGTATTATTGAAGAAGCCGTCCAGCAAGATTTGGAGATCACAACAAATCTAGCAGTGAAAAGAGAACCGACAAAGATTATAGAACAAGATGAAAGGCAGCTGAGGAATAAAGTTATGAAACTAGTTAAAGTGCAATGGAGTGGTGATCCAAATGACTGTACTTGAAAATTAGAGGATAGCATGCAGAAGTCATATCCCAATTGTAGAGTTGATATTTTGGCTTAATCTAATAAGCCATTTCTCTATCTTTTTCTGTGATCTTATATTCTTTGTTTGTCTCTCTCTTTCAAATTTCGAGGACGAAATTTTCTTAAGGGGGGAATCTATAACATCCCAATTTTTATAAAAAATTAAATTAGTAATTAACATAGATTTTGGAATTAAATTGAAATTAATTTAAAATTTTCAAAATAAAATAAGTGTTGATTTGTACATATATAAGTAAGATTGTAAATTGCGTTTGAGTTTAAAATTCAAAATGATAAATATTTTTAAAAATTATTTGAATTTAAATAAATATATATAGGTAGATTTGAATTTGAATTTGAATTTTTAATAAATATCTTAGTGAAATAATTTGGATTTAAAATAATACATATGTGATTTATTCAATGTTTAATTTTTTTTAAATATTTTTTCTTTAAAATTGTATACATTTAAATAAAGGAGAAATGTATTTATGAAATGGGAAAAATGTAATATAAAATTTATTTAAAACCTTTAATTCATGCAAAATACAAGTGTTAAATTTTTAACACATAATATTAACAAGTGTAATTCATGAAACAAGTAGTTTAACAAGTGTAATGATCTTGTAATTAAAATGAACAGGTGTTATTTTGTTTTTATTTTTAAGAAAAAAATTGATAAAAATAGAAAATGAGATTATATAAACTATTACATCTCTTCCTTCTCATTCCTTTATCTTCATTTTCAAACCAAACCTATATAATCCCAAACCAGAAGATTAAAAACAATCAAACCAGAAAACAAAAGAAGAAAAAATCCAAAACAAATGCAAATTATTTCAAAACCTAGAAATCAAAGAAAACCAATATTTTCATTTCATTTCAAATCTGAAAAACAAATGTTCAAAGCTCAAGCCTGTAGAGGAAAAATTCCAAACAAATAAAGAACAACTCTGTAATTAAGCAAAATCAAAGATTCAAGGATCATTACAAATCAATTCAACAAGCAAATTCAAATTCCAGTTTTTAAAGTTCTAGGCTTTACAAAAGCTTTCTGTTTCAAAGCAACAGGTGAGTAAACTTTTGAAATCTGGATTTTTGACTTGTTGTTTGGGAATCATGCCCGAAGTAAAGTGATAAATTATTGTATATATGGATATATGTATGGATTGTTGTGCATGTCTGGAAAATAGACATATGCATTTTTGTTCCAGGTTTACAGGCATCAAGCCTGTTCAAAAATTAACTTCTCTTCCGCCGATCCTTATTAGACTTAAGAATCTAAACAAGATCTATTTGTTTAACCATGATTCAAGTTTTAAAAATAAATTTAAGTAAATAAAATTAAAGTTTTCTCTGGAAAATTTGAAAATATAGGCAAACCAAATATAGGTTGAAAATTCAACCATCATGATCTCTGATTTCAAATATATCAATTGAAATGTTTTTTAAAGTAAAATCATAATTTTAAGCAAGTATTCCCTAAGAAATATAAGGATGAACGGATTCGAGTTTTTTGGTGATTTCTGGTGATCGACGACATGGTTTGCCTCACGATTACGGCTGAAGCTCGTTGGGAGGTCGGGGAGCTTGAGAAAAATGCTTGGAAAAATTTCTGATCACCTTGGTAGCTAAATTTCGATGACCTAGGTTTTTAACCCATGTTTTGGTCGAAGCCGGAAATTTGATTGCCGTGGATTCGTCAACGCACCAGAGTTGATCGCATCAGTGCCAATCGAAGCGAGGGGGTAGGTGAAGCTTTGACCCGAATTTCATGACCTCTGGTGGCCTGAGGCGATAGAACGAGACAGTTGTTGGTGATCAAAGTTTGTTCCAGTTTGGGGTAGATTGCTCGTTTGCGAGTTCATCGTCGTTTGGGGTTTCTGGGTGCTCTGGTGGCTAGAGGAAGTTATCGTAGACTTATCGACGGTAGTAGCATCAACCGAGGATGGATGGAGTGCATGTGCATATGCACGATGGCATGGTTGTATCAGGGGTTGGGTTTGAAGAAGGTTCGGTGACTCGAAGTAGTCTTCGGGAAATCTTATCTCTGGCTCGAGTGATAGCTCGGTTAATTTGGTGTGTGCGCCGGGTTTTTTCTAAAACTCAAACAAAAATTTAAGTTTGAAAAGAATACAAGTTGGTTTTGGGGGAAGTAATCAGTGTGATAGCTCAGGGGTGGAATCGGGGAGGTTTCGGGTTGGGTTGAAAGCAATTTTCAAAATTTTAAAAACAAATTCTAATTTGAATAATTTTTTACTTAGCCTTTTTAAATAAGTGTATTATTTTAGAAAGGTGATTAGTAAAGGTTTAAGTTATTTATTTTAAAATAATTAAGTTTATTATAATTATGTAATCATTATTTATAAATAAATTCTTAATTTATTTTAAAATAAATGATTAATATAAATGAAATGTTGTTTTGAATTTTTAATTAACCTTAAATCTTTTAAGATTAATTATGGGTCAGTGATAATTATCTACAAGGTTTGTAAATCTAATGTTTTAATAATAATTAAAGGTTAATTTATTATTAATTTAAAGTTAATTAATTTTAAAATTAAGGATAAATTTATTTATGTAATTAATTAAATAATAATCAATTAATGAAAGTAATTAAGATTAATTAATAAATAATTAAGCATTAATTAAGAATAATTAATTAATTTATTAATTAATTAATAATTAAAAGTTAATTAAATGATAATTAAGGTTAATTAATTATTAATTAAGATTAATTAATTAATAATTAAGGACTAATTAATTTATAATTAATAATATTTAATCATTAATTAAGGATAATTGATGAAAATAATTATATGATTAATTAATTATACATCGCATGATTAATTCATCATAATTGTAGATGATTGATTATTGTTGAATGCTTTGCATTGATTGATATCTCTGATATGTGGTTGTGATACTATGTGATATGAATTGCTTTGTGCTGAGCTGTGACATCTTTGAATCTATTACTATGTGAATGTGAAAACCCATTGGCTCGTAAAACGGCATTTGAATTTCGATGTGACAGAGAGTCGGATTCCAGTTGGTTATCCGAAACCCACATCGAACCTTAATGGTGAATCTTTGTGAATGATATATCCACGTGTTCTTTAACTAAGCGCTCACTATTCGGTTTAGCCAGGAGAGGATTTTGTGTTATATAACCCATTTCAAATAGTGATACGATGAAATGGATAGCAATTGAAGACGGCGGTGAAGACCGGGTGTCTTCGAGAACGATAGGATAACCTGTCGAATGACTTTGCACTGAGTTGCTCTGGTATAGAGATCATATGTGATGGGAGTCTGATCGGGATTATGGATGTCCGGATTGCAAGGGCTTCTTCCTTTATTGGATGAAGTGCCTTCGGTTCCGTTCGAACCTAGAACGGACTTGTATGGTTGTATGTCTGACATTACACTTTGAGATATAAAGCTGATTTCTATCAAATACATTTCTGTTGGTGGGCGGAGAATTTATTCTCTTAGCTTAACACCCTTCTCTGAGACGTACGAGCTCAGAGGTTATATAGTTGATGGTTATTAGTGATATACTCCCAATTTGGTAGTGTGGCATGCTGAGTGCTGCTGATCATTTGTTGATCGAAGCATGGCTTTTGTGAAAAGCGTAGCTTTGTGGACGAGACTTCGTCGAACCTCACAACCTGGAAATGGTCGAAACAGGAAATTTGCGGCAAGGTTATTAAGGGTTGCGCCCCTAGGGTATGTCCATTTTCTTTTGGATAAAAAGTGGTATCATGGTATGGATCCCGGATATTTAACTGTGTGCTTGTTGCTATTTGTCGGTGAATCCCGGGATAAAGGTCGGTAACGACCAGGGATGGCATACTTGTAGGTGTTACCTAGTTACAGAGGTAACCCGGCCTTGTGTTGGTAGAGATCCAGTTAGGTTATTAGGGGCGTCCCTCCAGAGGTGTCCCATTTGGTAAGGAAGTTTCTTAGCCTGACCATTGTTGGAAATCCAATCATTCAATACGAGCCATGTACAGTTTTAGTTATATAAATTGTCATTTACTTATAGTGGTGAACCGCCGTTTAGATGGTAGTTATAGTAGGCATACTACGAAATGTGTACGCTGGCTAAGATTAATATTATACTTTCGAAATGTTTTTCATACTATGCACTAATAATAATATCAAAAGATTTTTCTCGTATCAATCATGTTTGACTATCATAAGGAGAAATCTCCCCCAATTGTGTGATTGCATTGTGTGTGTGCGGGTAGGCCTTATGGTAGTTTCATTTTTCCAAAAGCATGAACGGATTTCTTTTATAAGTTGTTTTTGTAGAAACAAATGCTTTTGTTTACTCATACCAGTCTCATGACTGACCCGGAGTTTATTGTTCCCTTCCTAAACTCTGGGCGCCCATAATATCCACACGGGCAGCCTAGAAGCAGGTTATCCGTGTTTTGGAGCTAGCTTGGATTTAGAAATCTTTTGGTGGCTGTCGTATTTTGAAAGCTTTTTGGTTTGAAGATCTTTGGAAGCCCTTTGGATCTAAAAGTTTGGAGTTTTGGAAGCAAACCTCTCGAAGTCAAAGTATGTTGGAAATTTTTTGAAGACCTGTTGTTATTTTTCCGCTATGGTGTTATCATTCTGATATTGTATCATATGTGTATCACTTTTATGTTATAGATCATTGTTGTAATGAATATTATAACCATGTTGTATTTGTGTTGTGATCAATGAAATTATTATTTTTTCCGCTGTTTTATATTCATCTAATGTTGTTATAAGCTCCATCCAAACTGGAATTCAACATTTGAATCTCTGGTAGTCGAATACATGTGAGGTATTTGATGTCAATTTTTGCACGTTGAATTTCGGGTCATGACATGTCAGATGCTAGGGTTCGAACGAAAATCAAGGTGATGTGTTTACCTTTTATTTTATTTTATTTTATTTTTAAATTTATAGTTTAGTTGTTCTAACGATCATATCTTTTGTATATAAGCTCGGATTCATATGCGGTTTCCTCCACCATGATCATATCGAAATTCCAGATGACGGGGAACTGGTTTGGTTTAATTCCGAGACCGTTAAATTTTAGGCTCTTTTTGGATTTTAAAATCATCGACAAATCAAAGGTGATTGTTTTAACCCACTCACGACTATTAAATTGTCTTATGTTAGTTAAATTAAATGTGTAATGTGATTAGAAGTCGATTAATTGTTGTTTGTATATTTAATTTGTCATTCCAATTAAATCTACATTTTTCAAATTTTACTGCCATTTAATTTAATATTAAATTTAAATTGCAAGCTAAACACTTGTTAATGATAATCAGTAATTGTTGTTATTTATTGCTTGATTTGAATGGTGATTGTGATCGATGTTTAACTATTGATATTGGATGATTGGATGTTATGTTATATATCACACTGCAAGTTCCCATAGTTTATTGTTAGAAAATCACTATGGGTCGAAATGATACATAACCGAATGATCTATGGATTAGGGTAAATCATTATGGGTTGAAATAATAGACTCGAATGATTTTATGGATTTTGAAATTTTAACTCGAGATTACGACTAAAATGATACATATCCGTAAATTTAAATTTATTGCGGGTTCAAATGATATATATCTGTATCACTTGACCATAGGGTAGAAAATTATGTACGGACACTGGATTGGTTAAATTAAATGATTTTTAAATCCTACAATTTTGGATCCAGTTAAACAATATTTTAAAGAAATTTTATTTATATGTTAGCACCAAAATCGATCACTAACACCCTTGAATAGAGTTATGTAGAGAGATTAATGAAGAAAGTAAATTTAAATAGAAAAGTAATGCAATTGACTGTGGATAGAACAACAAAAACGAAAACACCAGAATTATAGTGGTTCGACGTAATTGCCTACGTCCCCTTTGAATGTGATCTTCGTTACTTTTCCAATCACTTGAGTACAGATATAATCTGTAAACAAGCAACTTGAATACAAGTTTGAACAGAAAAGAAGCGAGTACAAAAAATGGCAGAGTCTCCCTCGAGTTTTGGAAAATAGGTCCGTTCAACTGTACCCATGCCTCTCTATTTATAGATGAAGGTATGGTGGACTCCCTGTGTAGGCCTAAGACCAAGGTAGCTTGGCCTATAGTTGGAGGTGAGGTGGACCAAACGAGCCATGCCGACCCATGTCTACCGAACCACCCATGCCGATCCAGATATGCCGAATTTCTAAGGCCGAACGGTGGTCGCCGATCAACTTCTTGATCAAGGTGAGTGATGTTTTGATCCAAAGTGAAAGGATGTCGATCGTATTTCCCTGACTTGATAGCTATGGCGGAACCACTTCTTCTTCACGCACCTTGTTCGACCCGCCAAGGCCGGACCATCATAACCGAACCTCCTAAAGATGCCAACCACATCAAGATCGACCCTAATGTAGTCTTTCACTATAACCGGCCTACTTCGACCAAACCATTATTGCTGACTCGACATAGTGCATATAGCTGATCGAGAATAACCGACCAAGAACAGCCGAACCACACTCCAAGCACCGACCCATCATCCATCATACATCGACCCCTACTCATCGAGGCCGACTTAGAATAATCGCCATTACAACTCGAAGTGGACCAATCCTTGATGTTATGCTCGCTTACGTTCAATTATAACTTCTGCAACCTTCATTTTGTAGTTGGGCCAAGGTGTCGGGTAACATTATATAAATCGAATTATTTTAAATCAAGCTTTAAATGTTGAAATGGAAATAGTTTAAATGAATGGTTTAAAGAATTTAAATTGAAATTTTGAAGTTGAGTTTTGAATTATAAATGAAATTTACCGAAACTGAGTTATTGTACAAGTTGAATATTTAGAATTTGAAATCTATTGAATTTGATGTGGTTTAATATTATAGTTCAAAAATGGACTTGAAATTGATATAGACTTAAATGATTTATTGAGAATCTGAATTGAAAGATAAAAATTGAGTTTTATTGATTTGAAAGCTGGATATGGTCCGGATTTGTTGAAATGGAAGAAATAGTTTAATTTGATATTAATTTCAAATTAATTATTTTAATATAAACTCTATAAAGATATATTATTTTAAATTCATATTTATTTAGATTTTCAAACTATTTACTATATAAACCATTTCAATAATTAAACCATTTAAACTATTTTAAAGTATTTTAAGCTAATTTAATCTATTTTAGTCTATTTAATCTATTTTAATCTATTCTAAACTATTTTAATCTATTTTAAACTATTTAAATTAATTAATCTATTTTAATCTATTTTAAACTATTTTAGGCTATCGTAATCTATTTTAAACTATTTTAACTAATTTAAACTGCTTTAAACTATTTTAAAAACTATTTAAACTACGTATGACTATATAAACTAATTTTAAAAATTCAAACGGTGCAAAGTTGAATTGTTTATATTTAAATCCCTGATTTGAAAGCTAATATGGTTAAATGATGTTATAACCTAAGTTGGAATTTTAAAATGATATTTTCTGGTGAAACGGCATATTTTGAGTAAATATGGTGGTTTTGAAATGAGGGATATTTTGAATTGAATATGATTTCAAAAGTGATATGATTTGAAGTAAATATGTTATTTTTACATCAATTATGAATTGATTATGGAAATGTAAAAGAACCATACGGTGTGAAATAAGCATTTGGTTATTAAAGAGACTGGGATCGGATATTGTCATACTCTCTACCAATACCGAAAACCACTTTAACAACTATGCACGTGGTGGAGATTCCAAAATGAAGTAGGATGGTTTGAAGAACGATTCTCTATGAGGTATTAACGTAGCCTGGACTCCCTCGAGTCAGCTTGATGTGGCTAAAATAGGAGCTATTCTGGGCTAAGTGAGGTCGCTCCTCCAATCAGGCACATTTCATCAATATCATATTATGACTTTGTGATTGATTTGGTGGCCACACCTCAATTTGATTATGGGAGTGTGTTCTAAGGTGGGCAGTAGTAGCTGCTATGCATTACCACCAGTTCGGGAGTGCAAATTGTAGAATTCTACTCTGGCATTCCCTCGCGTGTCTTGTCGCGTGCCTTATCATGCTCATTACGAGTTTGGTTTGTACCATACCAATGGAATGCTCACTGAGTAAACCACCAGTTTTGTGGAACTTACATTATCTATATAGACTATGGGAATATATAAAAATGTGTTAAGGGGGATATGGGTGACGCCTTAATGCTATTTTAATACTTTACTTTACTATAGACAATATTATAATAGTGTATTGTACTATGTATGTAGATAGTTTAACGGATCCTTAGGAGATGGAAATCTCGAACATCTCTTAAGTTATTGCACGCATGTTAGACACTGGATAAGTGATGCCAAATCTCGTAAACATTTCTGAAGTCGTCACACTCATATTTATTTACTGTTGATTTAACTTACATAAGTTCTTTTAGTTCTGACTCGAGCGTTTTGTCTTTTCATTATGCTCGGGTCAGTTTGAGCTTTTTAGTGTATTGAAGACCTTATTTCTAGAGAATGAAGACGAACATTTAGTACTATTATTATTTATTATATTTATCCCATTCATCATGTTGTTCCGCTGCATTATTTACTTATTCTTACTGTATGTAACTCTGCTCTGTATTGTAAAAGTGTAATCAAATGTTATTTGTAAAACCGTTTCATGAACTGTTATTTGATTATTATATTTTGTCATTTCGTTATGAGATTCTGTGTTTTTTTATTTCTTTCTCTTCTTTTTCTTATTTACCCTATAACAATTCTTCCTTTTGAATGGTTTGACTTCGACATGTGTGGTTTATTGTCAATTTAAACCGTCCAAAAAGGTGGGTCATTACATTTGGTATCAGAGCCAGGTTTAGCAATAACCTTAGCTTTGTAGGGCTTGACTCATTAGAGATAAGGTTGTAATAACCTAGAATGAGTTGTTTTGAGCATGCTCGTATGTGTGTGTATAAGAGCATACTTGTTAGTGTTATAAAAACTGTTTTATATTGTGTTAATTTGTTCTGTTTAGTACTTATAAATTCCAGTTGATACATAGGATGCTATGACATTGATAGGGATTTCTAAATACTTAATAGGGCAGACAGACACAATATTGTTTTTGAAATATGGGTAAATGAAATAACTTTACCAAGTATTATATTCTGTATATAAAAGAATAATTTTTATAAATGATATAGTTGGACGTGATATGTTGTTTATCAGGTAGAGAAATTTTATAGATATTCGCTATAAACTAAAATTTATAAATAAAGTAAATATAAATTGGAAATTTGAGAACTTAAGCTCCGGGGTTTGAAATTTGTTTTCAAATGACTTTGGAATATAATATTAGTATTATTTGAACGTATTTTTCGGATAGAAATATTTTCAACGCGATTTGAAAGAAAGTTTAAAATACGAATTTTGAAAAGAAATAAGTTCTCTATTCCTTTCTCTATCGCTGGAAAAAAAATTCAATGATGATTACACGCATCATCGACGTTCATTTTCAAGTTTCAAGTGGGAAGTCCACTATAGTGGCTTTACTACACATTTGTTTTGATAAACAAGTCTTAATTTTAATTTCTTAATATGATTGATATATAAGGGATATGAATATCTATATTATTTTAAAAAGAATAAAATTGGAACCTGGCATTTAATTCTTGAGTTTGTGCAAATTAGAAATTTTAATTATTATAATGAATGAAACCTTGACTATATTAATAATAGAAAAATTCTAAAGTGAAAATAAATAAATTAATAGTTAACTAATTAATGAAATGTAAGGAAATTGAAGTTGTCACTTATAAATTTAAGGACAATGGAAATTAAGAAGATGTAATTATTGAATATTTTGTTAACTAAAATGAATAAGATAAAATTGTGTAACATTCGATTGCATTCTTAAAACATATATATAACTTACCAAAAATGTTTAAAAAGTTGTAGTGTTAAATAAGAATATGTAATATAATATTATACAAGTAAAACTTAAGCCATGAAAGTGTTCATGGAAATATGTTTATAAATGGAGAATTATGATGTATAAGAATATTATAAATTTAAGTTAATGCTTGAAGTTATTTATAATTAAAATGAGTAGTAAATGTGAATAGTATATTAATTAAATGATTATGACATCAGACTCAATATTAAATAATACCATATATGAAAGAAATAAATGTGAAAAGAAAACGAGTTAAAATGTAAGTGTGAGTTGACTCACAAATGAATAATGGTATAAAAAGGAAATCAAAGTAAATAATAACAATAAATTAAATTTTGCAAAGTGACTAATATAATACTTTAAGAATTGATTTTGGATGATCCAAATAATTGAATGGAATTAACTTATGTAAGCAAATGAATGTACATTAATGGACAATTTGCATTGTATGAATGAATGGGAAATGAATTTTGTAAGTAATGAAGTTAAATTAACAAAATAATCATTGTATGAATGAAAGAAATGAACAGTAAATGATATGAAAGGAAATTAGTAAGAATGAACTTAAATAATGCTTGAAATTCATGGTTGTTTTGGCTTATGGGATGATTGGAAAAGGATACTTCTAACTGTATAAGGATGTATAAATAATCTATTAAGTCTGTTAGCACCAGAATTGGTCACTAACACCCTTAAATAGAGTTATATAGAGAGATTAATGAAGAAAAAAAGTTAAACAGAGAACGGTATGCAGATTTAAATGCAGAAAATATGAACACCAGATTTATAGTCGTTCGGCGTAATTGCCTACGTCCACTTTAAGGTTAATCTTTATTGATTTTCTCGATAATCGATTACAGATACAATCTGTATACCAATTATGTTGAATACAATTGCTAAGCAAAAAAGATAAGTCTTGAATGAGTCTTGAATGCGGCAGAGTCTCCTCTGTATTCTCGAAAAAAGGTCATTTTCACTGTGCCCCTGCCTCTCTATTTATAGGCGAAGATGAGTTGGACTTCCCTGGTGGGCCAGGTAGCTAAGTAGTTTGGCCCAAAAAGAGTGATCTCTGTATGCCGATCCATAGATGCCGAACGCAAAAATGCCAAACAAGGCATGAATGTCGAACGACATCCTCATGCCGAACGAAGTAATGCCGAATGATATCTTCATGCCGATCGAAGTGATGCCAAACGATATCTTCATGCCGATCGAAGTGATGCCGAACACTCTGAATGCCGAACGAATTATTTGTGTCGAACGACACTGGAAGCCAACCCAGTGTGTTGTACCGAACGACTCTGGATGCCGATCGATCTCGAATGCCGAACGAGATTTATGCCGAACGACACTGGAAGCCTACCCAGTGTGTTGTGCCGAACAACTCTGGATGCCGATCGATCCCGAATGCCGAACGAGATTTATGCCAAATGAAGTGATGTGCTGAACAAGGTTTGGATGCCGAGCAGTATGGAATGCCGAATGACTCTGCCATGCCGAACGTCCATAGATGTCGAACGATATACAATACCGAATGACACTTAATGCCGAACGCTCTTGCATGCCGACCGTCCCATAGATGTCGAACGAACTTGAGTGCCGTACGAACCATTTGTGCCGGACGACTCTGGAAGCCGAGCGCTTTCTAATGCCGAACGCTCCTAAGTGCCGAGCGTTCCTGAATGCCGAGCGTTCTTTAATGCCGAACGATCTGGATGTCGAACGACGCATAAATGCCGACCAGTATGCAAATGCCGAGTACTTAGTTGCCTGGTCAAACCTTCAGGTAACACTTGCCTCCCAAAGTGCATCACGTGGTCGAACGTGGTGCGCTTTGAATCATGAGCTCTCCGTGTTTTGCTTCGAGCCTCGGCTCAGTTTTCTCGATTGTATCTTCTCTCGAATACTAGGTGAGGCGATGCTCTCCGAACGACATGCAAATGCCGAACAGCATAGGCAATGCCGAACGAGGTCGTCTTGACCGGTTCTACCGGTCATTGTCCCTTCGACTTCCCCTCTTCTCCAATAAAGGTCAGCATTTTCCTTCTTCTTCTCTTTTCACTTTTTACCTCTGTTATTTTCCAAAAACTCGCAACTTACCTCCCTTGAATTTCGTTCAAATTTCCGAACTCCCTTTCCTTCCTTGAATCCAACAAGCCCTTCCTACAGCTTCCTCCCAAATTAAGCTCAAACAACTCCAAATCTTAAGCTCACAAACCTCCAAGCTCCTGCCGTTCTCTTTGGTAAGGAGCTTTCGATCGCTCTCTCAAATTAGGAAGTATAACATATTACTCGAACTCGTGAATCCTCCATAGAACGCCAACATGAGATTGATCGCCTGAATCTTGAGGCTATTCAAGGCAAAGTCATTATCAAAGCTTAGGACGAAGAGATTGCGTCTTACAAATCTCAGCTTGAGGCCACCCAGCAGAGCGCCAAAGATACCGCTGAAGCCGTAACTTGTTTGGAATCAACTCACAAAAAAGAAACCGACGAGGCGATACAACGCTGTGGGGATTTATCTTTGGACAAAGACTCTGTGCAAAAAGAGAGGGATGCATTCTGCCTTCGAGTCAAAGAACTTGAGGAGCGACTCCGCAAAGAGCAAGAAGAGAAGATTGCTGCCCAAGAAGAGTCGCAACAGTATTGCGACGAGATCGTTGCAACGCGACTCCTAAAGGCGAAACTTGAGGGCGAGCTTTCTAAAGTTGAGGCGCTAAAGGATGAAGCCCGTGAAGAGGGCAAAAAGATAGCATCTACGGAGATCGACTCCCGTCTTTAGGCGGCCAAGGAAGAAGGTAGGGAAGAGGTCAAAAGCATGTTCAACCCGCTTATTGTCGAATTCAATGCCCGTGTTCTCATGCACCGGGACTTAACTTTTCTGGGCGAGGGCTATCTTGAATCTTTGGCCGAGGCGTGGGAGACCTTGATTGAAATCAAGAAGGCCGAACACGGTATCGAGGAGCTTGATGAGGGGGCTTTGATAAAAGAATTCCTTAAGGGAAACGAGCCTACGGACCTGTCAGCGGCTAAAGCCCTTTATTGCAAAGGCTCCCCCTCAACGAAAGGGAAAGAAGTTATCGCCAGTCCATCCGGGATCGAGTCTCCAGCTCGTGTGCTTACCCAACTGACCGGTCGGCTGATACTCGATCCTTTTGAACAGCACATCGGCTATGACTCGGAGGACCACGGCCTTGGCGTTCACATTTTGTCCCCTATTTTAGAAGGTGATACCTCCCTGACAGCTGAGAGCCAGCCGGAACCTGGTAAGCAACTCTTTTTCTTTAACATTCCAAGAGTTTTCATTTTTCACCGAAAGCTATCGCATTCTAATACTTGCTTTTCATGATTTTGTGCAGGCCGTTCTGATCTTGAGCCCACTCCGAGGAGCGATGTCGCCAAGGAGGTAAGGGAAAAAAACGAGTGAAGCCATTCACGTAGGAGAGGCTCCCGGTCTAGATGCTCAGGTGATCGGAGCGCTTGATGAGGAGAAATCTGAGACTTCCTCTCCTATCGATGGGAGTTATGAAATTGAAATTACAGGCGACTCTGAGCACACATCCGAACTGAGCATGAAGGAGCAGCTTGAGAAAGAGAAGGAAAAGACGGTCAAGATCAAGGTCGAACCTCAAGCTTTGGACCTGGACGATCCTTTAAACAAGCCATTGAAGGTCATCCTCCCAGGCGGGTCCAAACCCATGGATGTTCCTCATACTTCTTCGGCTGTCACTCCCCCGTCAAAGAAAGCTATCAAAGGTAAACGTACCGGGGAGGAATCATCTGGCAAAAATTCAAAGAAGTCAAAGAAGTAGTCCTCGCTCTCGTTCAACAAGAGCTAGTTTAGATTATGTAATTATTTTTGTTTTCGTAGTTCATGTAAATAAAATTACTTGTGATGAATAAAACTTAGTTCTTTTCCCTCTTAGAGGACTGTTGTTGTTTGGTTTTTTGTATAACCGTTGTCAAAACCCAAGCTACTGCGAACTACGTGAACTTCTCGATTCATCTTCAAACAAGTTGACAACTTTTTTAGTATTTGCACATTCTTTTATCCCACGCTTTGGAGACTTAGAATATTTTTCAATCCGTACGCCAAGGGCTCGATAACTTCAAGTCATTTATATCCAGTCTACCCTCAGGGGACTTGGACATTTAAATTGTTTATACTCTGGTCTGCATTCCGAGGACTCAGAGTACTCCAATCCACACTCCAGGGACTTGGAGATTCTCAGTCGTTTAAACTATGGTCCGCACTGCGGGGACTTAGGGTACTCCAGTCCGCACTACAGGGACTTAGATATTTTTAGTCGTTTATACTCGAGTCCGCACTCTGGGGACCTATAGTACTTCAGTCCACACTCCGAGGACTTGAGATTTTGAGTCGTTTATACTCGAGTCCGCACTCCGGAGACTTGGAGATATTGAGTCGTTTATACTCGAGTCCGCACTCTGGGGACTTAGAGTACTCCAGTTTGCACTCCGGGGACTTAGAGATTTTGAGTCGTTTATACTCGAGTCCACACTCTAGGGACTTAGAGTACTCCAGTCCGCACTCAGGGGACTTGGAGATTTTGAGTCTTTTATACTCGAGTCCATACTCTGGGGACTTAGAGTACTCCAGTCCGCACTCCGGGGACTTGAAGATTTTGAGTCGTTTATACTCGAGTCCGCAGTCTGGGGACTTAGAGTACTCCAGTCCGCACTCCAAGGACTTGGAGATTTTGAGTCGTTTATACTGGAGTCCGCACTCTGGGGACTTAGAGTACTCCAGTCCGCACTACGAGGACTTGGAGATTTTGAATCGTTTATACTCGAGTCCGCACTCTGGGGACTTAGAGTACTCCAGTCCGCACTCCGGGGACTTGGAGATTTTGAGTCATTTATACTTGAGTCCGCACTCTGGGGACTTAGAGTACTCCAGTCTGCACTCCGGGGACTTGGAGATTTTGAGTCGTTTATACTCGAGTCCGCACTCTGGGGATTTAGAGTACTCCAATCCACACTCCGAGGACTTGGAGATTTTGAGTCGTTTATACTCGAGTCCGCACTCTAGGGACTTAGAGTACTCCAGTCCGCACTCTGGGGACTTGGAGATTTTGAGTCGTTTATACTCAAGTCCGTACTATGGGGACCTAGAGTACTCCGGTCCACACTCTGGGGACTTGGAGATTTTGAGTCATTTATACTCGAGTCCGCACTCTGGGGACTTAGAGTACTCCAGTCCGCACTCCGGGGACTTGGAGATTTTGAGTCGTTTATACTCTGGTCAACACTCTGGGGACTTAGAGTACTCCAGTCCGCACTCCAGGGACTTGGAGATTTTGAGTCGTTTATACTCGAGTCCGCACTTTGGGGACATAGAGTACTCCAGTCCGCACCCCGGGGACTTGGAGATTTTGAGTCGTTTATACTCGTTCGTATGTCAGATGGAGTAATGTATCTCTTAGTCATTTGTTACAGCGTTATCATACATAGGAACATCGACAATTCATGGGAAAAAGAAATGACTTCAAGCCTTTATAATGCAAATAAGCTAAATTGTATTTTTACATGCCGTAAACTAGGAATAAAAACTTGCTGGAAATAAATGCAACTAAAATATGATAGAAATGAACTAAGTGTAATAATGCCGCAAATGTTCACCATTCCATGCTTGGGGGAGTGTCGCACCATCGACGGTCTCTAGCCTGAAAGTCCCTTCTCCAAGCTTCTGTTCAATGACATATGGACCTTCCCAGGCGGGGCTCATTTGTGATGGAACTGGAAAAACTCGTTTCAAAACGAGATCACCCACGCCAAAGATTCTCGGTCGGACTTTTTCATTATAATATCGAGCAACTCGGTGCATGTATGCAGCCGCTCTTAAATTAGCTTCTTCACGTTTTTCATCAATGAAGTCCAACGATTCCAGTAAGAGATCTTGATTTGACTCAGGGTCATAATAAGTTACCCGATGTGATGGGACTATAAGTTCCATGGGTATGACAGCTTCCATGCCATATGCTAATGCGAATGGAGTGTGGCTAGTCGCGGACTTATGGGTGGTTTTGTAAGCCCAAAGTGCTGTCGGAAGCTCATCCACCCACTTGCCTCTAGCCTTTTCCAAACGTTTTTTCAATATGGATTTGATTATCTTGTTTACGGCCTCCACTTGTCCATTAGCTTTCGGATGAGCAACTGCTGCAAACTTTTTCTCAATACCATATTTTTGGCAAAATTTCCTAAACTCTTTGCTTTCAAACTGAGTTCCATTGTCTGTAACTATGGTTCGTGGCAGGCCAAAGCGGCATATGATATTTCGTACAACGAAATTAATGACTTTCTTCGTGGTGATAGTGGACAAAGGCTCTCCTTCTGCCCACTTGGTAAAGTAATCGACTGCAACAATCGTATATTTCATACCATCTTTGGATAGGGGTAAGGAACCGACTATATTGATCCCCCACATTGCAAATGGCCAAGGACTAACCATTTGTGTGAGTTCCGTTGGCGGAGCTCTTGGGATTTTCGCATACTTCTGGCATTTGTCACATCTTCTTACGTAGTCTGCGGCATTCCGATTTACAGTTGGCCAATAGTATCCATAGCGGAGGATTTTCTTTGCTAACGTCTGCCCCCCAGTATGATCGCCACATTCACCTTCATGGACTTCCGTCAGGACTCGTTTTATCTCATCATGGGCAATGCACCGGAGAAATGGGGTCGAGAATCCCCTCCGATACATTATTCCATCCTGCATTACATAACGAGAAGCCTTACGAATGACTTGTCATCTTTCGCTCCTTCTTTCGGCCACGGCCCCGTATAACAAGTACTGCTTGAATGGGGTCATCCATGACTCCTTCTCAATTTTTGTTTCTAACATGAAATCTACCTCCATTATATTTATGCTCGGAACATGTAAGGTTTCAACGGGAAACAATCCCATCTGCTGCACATCGCCAGTGCTTGCAACTTTTGCCAATGAATCAGCTGCTCTGTTTTGTTCACGCGGAACATATGAAATATCATAATACTTGAGATTCGCTAGCAGCTCCTGAACTTGGGCCAAATATGGGGCAAGTATCTGCCCCCTTGCTTGGTAGTCTCCACGCACTTGATACACCACCAGTTGCAAGTCACAAAATATTTCAACCGATCTTATTTCCAGTTCTTTGACGAGTCTTAAGCCGGTAATCAATGCTTCATATTCGGCTTTGTTATTCATTGCTGTGAATTCGAGCTTCAAAGTGTAGCAAACTGATCGGTTTTCAGAAGTTATAAGAACTATGCCAACCCCCGAACAATGGTCGTTAGATTCCCCATCGGCGTACGTCTTCCATCGGAAGGGAGGTATGACATTGCGGCCGTTTGATTCGTCTGTCATGGTGAATTCAACGATGAAATTCGTTAGCGTTTGTCCCTATATGGCCTTTCGCGGCAGGTAAGTAATATCGAACTGACTCAGTTCGATATTCCACTTTAACATTCTTCCAGAAGTTTCCAGTGGTTGGAGTATCTGACGCAAAGGTTGATCAGTGTAAACACTGATTGGATGTACCTGAAAATATAGGCGAATCTTGCGTGATGCAATCACCAAGAAATAGGCTAATTTCTCGATCTTGGGATAGTTTCTTTCTGCCCCCGTCAGACATTTACTAACATAGTAAACTGGTTTTTGAACTCGGTCCTCTTCACGAACCAAAGCCGTACTGATAGCATGGTGGGATACTGCCAAGTACACATACAACATTTCATGGTCTATTGGTTTCGATAGCACTGGGGGGCTCTCCATATGCCTTACCAGAGCTCGAAATGCTTCCTCACGGTCGGATGTCCACTCTAAATTCCTTGTTCCCATCTTTATCACATCAAAGAAAGGAATGCACTTATCAGTGGCTCTGGATATGAATCGGCTCAGCGCTGCCACTTTTCCGTTCAAGCTTTGTACTTGCTTTATAGTTCTGGGCACTCGTATGTCCCGAATAGCCTAAATCTTTTTCGGGTCAGCTTCAATTCCACGTGCATTCACAATGAAACCCAAGAACTTTCCTAATGCCACGCCAAAAGAGCATTTCAAGGGGTTGATCTTCATACCGTAATGTCTGAGTATATCAAACATTTCTGCTAAGTCTCGGATGTGGTCGTTTGACTGCCATGACTTCACGAGCATGTCATCCACACAGACTTCCATCATCTTACCGATCTGATCCTTAAACATTCGATTCACCAGACACTGATAAGTTGCTCCCACGTTTTTCAATCCAAAGGGCATTACTACATATCAATATAGCCCCATATTTGTGACAAAACTGATGTGCTCTTGGTCTGGAATGTGCATCGAGATCTGATTGTATCTTGAGTATGCATCCATAAATGACAATAATTTATGTCCGGCGGTAGAGTCGACGAGCTGGTCGATTCTAGGTAAAGGGAAACTATCCTTCAGGCATGCTTTATTCAGATCGGAGTAATCAACACAAGTTTTCCACTTTCCATTTGCTTTCTTCACTAGCACTGGGTTAGATACCCATTCAGGGTAGAGGGTGTCGCGGACGAACCCATTGGCTTTGAGTTTGTCCACCTCCTCTTTGAGAGCCGCGGACCTTTTCGGGTCCATACCTCTCCTTTTCTGTTTTACGGGAACGTGTTTTGGGTCTATGTTCAACATATGACTCGTGATTGTTGGAGAAATCCCGCACATATCAGAGTGTGTCCAAGCGAAAACGTCCAGATTCGTCCGGAGGAAATCAGCAAGATTCTCGGCCACTGAAGGGTTGAGTTGCGATCCAATCTTAAGAACTCGTGATGGGTCATCCCGGCTGACTATGATGTCGATCGTAAGCTCAGCCGGTGCTGCATTCATTTCCCTGGGTTCCCCAACATCATCTCTCGGATCTATGTCTCTATGGATTCGAGAATGTTGCCCGAGCCAGGGCTCGGGCACTACTTGTCAATCATCAGTCTTTAGGATGCAGACGGAGCTGTCCGCAACCTTTCCCTTCTCTCTCCGCTGAGCTTCTCTCAGTTCCGCCACATAACATCCGTGACTGGTCTCCTGATCGCCATGTACAACACTGACTCCTTTGTCTGTCGGAAATTTTAATGTCAAACACCATGGGGCCAAAGCAGCCCTAAATTCTGCCAAGGCAGGGCGACCCAAAAAGACATTGTATGGAGAGTCAACATCCATTACTATGAACGGTAGGACTCGCACTCTCCTACGCTCACCTTCCCCCAGTTCAACTGGTAGCTCAATATACCCCATCGCGTCGGTTGCAGCACCATAAAAGCCATGGATACGGGCTTTGCATGGTTTCAAATCTTTCGTTCCATCTTCATTTGGTCATATGCCTTCTTGAAGATGATGTTGATAGAGCTTCCACAATCAATCAAGATTATTTTCACGTAAGCTGGCCCAATTGTTGCAGATATAACCATCGGGTCGATAGTAGGAGCCTCCACCTTGTCCGCGTCTCGACTCCTAAGCATTATATCGTCAGTCATCATACGTTGTTGTTTTGCGGGGGTTCCATCTTCCACATTCGAACAACATTCATAATCTGCATGCCTCAAGGAAGTAACATATTGTTCCATCTCCTACCAATTCCTGTCTGCAGGATGAGTTCCTCCGACAATAGTGTTTATGATCAATCTACCCACAGTACGAGCAGGTTGTTCTGGTTGGCATGGAGCCGGCCTGCGTCCGGGGTCTGACGTTCCTTGCCTTCCATCTTGTGGGTTTTTGACAAATTCCTGTAGTTTTTTCTGTCTGATCAACTTTTCTATGGCATCGTGGAGGTGTCTACACTCCTCAGTATTGTGCCCATGGTTCTTATGGAAGCGACGGTATTTCCCTGTCCATTTCTGTTCTTCAGTGGACTCCTTCGGGCGCAGCTTTCTGTATTCAAAGGTGTTACAGGTAGATAGATAAATGTTTTCAAGAGAAGTATTCAGTGGGGTGTATTCATTGTAGGTCGGAATCCTTGGCTTCCATTTCCCTGCTTCTCCTTTCTTTCCAAGATTTCCACCTCTGGATCCTTTGGACTGCCCAGGCTTGTTCTGGACATTGACTTGAACTTTCCCGAACTATCTTCGGACTATTTCACGGCGATGTTACTTTTCACAGTCTCTTGAACAGGCCCTGGTGCCTTATCTCGTCTCGTCCATCGAGCCTCCTCCGTCCGTATGAACAGATGAGCTTTGGAATAGAATCATTCCATGTAGCTGGGGGCTTTCCCGCCAACCAATCTCCAAACTCCGAGTCTGGATCTACACCTCGCATTACCGCCATCAAAATTGCGTGGTCGTTAGGATTGCTAACTTCAGTGGCAGCAACATGAAACTTCTGTTGTATGCTTTCAAAGACTCTTCCAGAGCCTGGATTACGCTTGATAATGACATTACGTCCTTTGGACGGGTAGCATGTATCCTGAATTGTTCAATAAATTTCATCGCTAACTCGTCGAAGCTGGATATAGATCGTGGAGGAAGCCGAGTAAACCACATAGTGGCGATTCCGGATAAAGTGATTGGGAAACACCTACACTTAGTCGCGTCATTTGCCCATGCTGAATCCATCATCCATTCGTACCTCGTCACGTGTTTCCTAGGGTCAGTCTTCCCTTCATAGGCTAGGATAGTCGGTATATTGAATTTCTTAGGGTACTCAGCCTGTAGGATAACATCTGTGAAGGGAGTATGACTCCTGGGCACTCCCCAATCTTCGTTGGTCAGGCCTTGGTTCTCCCTCATCAACTGCCTGACCATGGCTAAATCTGGAGTTTGTATGGAAGGTGGGAGGTTGGGTTCCGCTCCACAGGACCGGGCGAGTTGATGTCCCGCCTGCTGACGGTCGGTCAAATGTGCATCCTGAAGGCCAACTTGATTTGGGTCTTGATGAGCCGGGCGTCCGGTCTCTTCACGTGCCTAATCCCTAGCGGATCGATCAGTAGCACCTGCCTGTGTAGCCTCTGTCTTGCGTCGTCTTCGCCTAGGAGGTTCATCAGCCGAGGTCGAACTATCATATGAAGAATTAGGAGTGGGACTACTTCCAGCATTCTGATGCTGCTGCTGGGCAAGCTGAGTCATGAGATTAGTATTGGCTTGGATCTGCTCAGCAAGTTGCCTTTTACTTTCCCTAAGTTCTCTTATCAAGTCGTTGAACTCTGTTTGGGAAACGACCTCCACTTGGTTCTGGGTGGAGGTTCCTGCGCCTTAAATTGCTGGTTGGTTGCTAGGTCCTATCTTTTGTACACTAGCAGTTTCATTGACATCTGTGTTGTAAGAGGCTGATCTAGTTCATGGTCTTCCCATGATAGAGTTGTCAGTTGTAATTCTGAGTAGAATCAACAGATGTCTTGTGAACGATTTGGATCTCCTTGGGGGATTTTCCAATCCAGTAGCTACAAAGTAGATCCTATCGTCCTGAGAATTCGATTCTCAGTGAAAGCACCAAAATGTTAGCAGCAGAATTGGTCACTAACACCCTTGAGTAGAGTTATGTAGGGAGATTAATGAAGAAAGTAAAGTTAAACAGAGAACAGTACGCAGATTTAAATGCAGAAAATACGAACACCAGATTTATAGTGGTTCGGCGTAATTGCCTACGTCCACTTTGAGGTTAATCTTTATTGTTTTTCTTGATAATCGATTACAGATACAATCCGTATACCAATTATGTTGAATACAATTTCTAAGCAAAAAACATAAGTCTTGAATGAGTCTTGAATGCGGCAGAGTCTCCCTGGTGTTCCCGAAAAAAGGTCCATTTCACCGTGCCCTTGCCTCCCTATTTATAGGCGAAGATGGGTTGGACTTCCCTGGTGGGCCAGGTAGCTAAGTAGCTTGGCCCAAAAAGAGTGATCTCTGTGTGCCGATCCATAGATGCCGAATGGCAAAATGCTGAACAAGGCATGAATGCCAAACGATATCCTCATGCCGAACGATATCTTCATGCCGATCGAAGTGATGCCGAACGATATCTTCATGTCGATCGAAGTGATGCCGAACACTATGAATGTCGAACGAAGTATTTGTGCCGAACGACACTGGAAGCTGACCCAGTGTGTTGTGCCAAACGACTCTGGATGCCGATCGATCCCGAATGCCGAACGAGATTTATGCCGAACGACACTAGAAGCTGACCCAGTGTGTTGTGCCAAACGACTCTGGATGCCGATCGATCCCGAATGCCGAACGAGATTTATGCCGAACGAAGTGATGTGTCGAACAAGGTTTGGATGCCGAGCAGTATGGAATGCCGAATGACTCTGCCATGCCGAACGTCCATAGATGTCGAACGATATACAATACCGAACGGCTCTTAATATCGAACTCTCTTGCATGCCGACCGTCCCATAGATGCCGAACGAACTTGAGTGTCGAACGAACCATTTGTGTTGGACGACTCTGGAAACCGAGTGCTTTCTAATGCCGAATGCTCCTAAATGTCAAGCGTTCCCGAATGCCGAGCGTTCTCTAATGCCGAATGATCTGGATGCCGAATAACGCATAAATGCCGAACAGTATGCAAATGCCGAGTACTTAGTTGCCTGGTCAAACCTTCAGGTAACAAAGTCATTATCTAAGGCTGTTGGGCATAGAGTACACTTGATAGTTTGTTTATCACCTTTGTACAATTAAAAGTTTCTGAACCGGAACAAACCGTTAGTATTAGTTGCTATGGATGTATAATTGATTCTTTTATTGCATGTAATGGTTGTAATGGTTGTTTGCCTACGTTTGTGTGATTTGCAATTGTTATTAATTTGAAACAACTTAAATATTACTCTTCTTACATAATTATTAACTTCTTTAGATTATATAAGTGAAATACAGGTTTATGGAAGCAATAACTACTGCTTTTCGTTTCACAAATAAAACGTTGTTTGCCCATCAAATAGGTACGTTTTCGGATTACAGTTTTCTAGTGATATTATATTGTTTTCCCACGGTTTGGGATATTTTATTTTGAAATATGATACATATATATATTGTTATTATTGATATTATTATTTTTCCGAACCTATCCGTACAAAAGAGACTCTACCGAAATTTTTCGTGAATTTTTGACTTAGAAAATTTTGTGAAAATGGGATTCGAACTTTTATATGAAGATTTAATTAGTATATTTTATTTGAATTACTTAATTATGTAAATTAATTTTTTATAAATTTAATACTTTGAATAAAATATATTAATTTTTTAAATTTCTTTTCAAAAATTTTCTAGGACGAAATGTTTTGAGTGGGGGAGAGCGTAATGACCCAAAATTTTCGATAATTAAAATATTAAATTAAATAAGATTTTGGGAATTTAATATTATAAGAAATTTAAATTTATGATTCATTAACAGGAAAATAGTTAAAAACATGATTTAATAATGTTGTTTGAATGTTAATAACAACTATTTGGATGTAATCTTCACCAAGTGGAATAATTTTAAAGTTAAATTTGTTAGAAACTGTAAATAAGAGATAAATTGAATGTTGGATTTAAATGTTGTAATTATATGTTATTAATCGAAATATTAAAATAAGTTAACTAATATGTAAATTTAGTAGCTTTTGTTTGTAAACAATAAGCTTGGAAATGTGTTTGAATTATTAATGTATTAATGTATTATAACTGCTTCAATTATCATTTTGTTATCTAATCGGTAAATTAATTTGGAAATCAATAAAATTTAATGTAATTGAAATATTGCAATTAATCTACATAAATATTGCATTTAATATGGATTAAGATGATAACTGTAGACTATTGATGCAATATAACATAAACCAATGTTAATAATGTCGATAAAGTGATAGTTGAGTGAATAATAAGATGTAAATCAAAATGAATGAATTTATTTGAATTTAAAATTTTAATTATTGAATTTATTGCAATGGCAATTGAACACTGTAATTAGTGCAATATCTAAATATTGAATTGGATATGGAAATTTGTTTTAAAAGATTATAAATGTCTAGGTAATCAAAAATGATAAAAATTGTTAACTTTTAAATTTAAAATTTAAAAGGTGATAGATTAATTCAATAATAATTAATTTAATTAACATGAAAATAACCATTTTGGTCACTGTCTTGGATTTTGACGAAACTAGTTTCGTCGGATCCATAACAGTGAATTATTGTAGGATTTCGAATTTCCTAGCGATCGGAGTTGTCGTTTGATCGAACGAGCTCGAAAAGCGTAGAAATCAATTTAATGAAATCAATTTAAAATAAGCTGATTTTAAAAGCTAACTTCTTCATACGATGAAAATAGGACTTAAAACCTGTTTCATTGAATTTAAAAATATCTAAAAAAAATATTTCGATATATTGGATGATCCACTTTCGTTTCGGAAACAGAACAGGCTTTTCGAGTCATTATTGTTGTTTCGAACCAATTCGATATGTTATCATTTGTTACCGGGCCTTGTCGTTGGAAAGCTCTCGATGAGCATAATCTATTGTAGAAATTCATTTTCCAATTGGATGCATCGTTTGACCAGAAATTGAGGATGAACCTCGACCGTCGAAATTAGGTTTTTGCAATCCAACAGTGGATCTTTATCCGTTTGACAATCGGAAGGCGACATTGGGAAGAGGATGAAGAGCAGGTCGAGGGAAGGTATTTTTTCATGGTAGAGGCGCTTGATTTTGCCAGAAAACAGCAAAGAAAGGGTGACGACGCTGGGTCTTTATGGCGAGGCGGAGCGAGTTCTGGTGGTCGTGGCGGCCAGGTAGGGTCGGCCTAGGTAGAGAAACTCTTTGGTGACGTCATATCGTAGGTTTGGTGGTCTAAATCGCATGCATTTGGTCGATTAGGTGGCATCCGTGTCATGTACTATGCGTGAATGAGATGTCAGATGCTAGGGTTCGAAAGAAAATCAAAGTGATGTGTTTACCTTTTATTTTATTTTATTTTTTATTTAAATTTAAAGTTTGGATGTTCTAACGATCATATCATTTGCATATAAGTTCGAATTCACGTGCGGGTTTCTCCACCGTGATCGTATCGAAATTCCGGACAATAAAGAATAGGGTTTGTCGAATTCTGAGACTGTTTGATTTTAGGCTATTTTTGGATTTTAAAATCGTCGACAAATCAAAGGTGAGTGTTTTAACCTTCTCACGACTACTAAATTATCTTATGTTAGTTAAATTAAATGTGTAATGTGATTAGAAGTTGATTGATTGTTGTTTGGTATATTTAATTTGCGATTCTAGTCAAATCTGAATTTTTTGAATTTTATTGCCCTTTAATTTAGTATTGAATTTAAATTGCCAGATAAACACTTGTTAATGATAATCAGTAATTGTTGTTATTTATTGATTGATTTGAATGGTGATTGTAATGGATGTTTAACTGTTGATATTGGATGACTAGATATTATGTTATATATCACACAGCAAGTTCCCTTAGTTTATTGTTATGAAAATCACTATGGGTTGAAATGATACATACCCGAACGATCTATAGATTAGAGAAAAATCATTATGGGTTGAAATGATAGACTCGAACGATTTTATGGATTTTGAAATTTTTACTCAAGATTGCAAGTTGAAATGATAAATTTAAATTTATTGCAGGTTGAAATGATATATATCTATATCACTTGACCATAGATAGGGTAGAAAATTATGTACGGACACTGGATTGGTTAAATTAAATGATTTTTAAATTCTAAATTTTTTAGATCCTATTAAACGATATTTTAAAGGAATTTATTTATATAAAACGAATTATTTTAAATCCAAGCTTTAAATGTTGAAATGGAAATTATTTAAAGAATTTAAATTGAAATTTTAAAGTTGAGTTTTGAATTATAAATGAAATTTACCAAAATTGATTATTATTGAATATTAAAACTTTGAAATCTATTGAATTTGATGTGGTTTGAATTTATAGTTCAAACATGGATTTGAAATCGATATGGATTTAAATGGTTTATTTGAGAATCTGGATTGAAAGATAAAAATTGAGTTTTGTTGATTTAAAAGCTGGATATGGTCCGGATTTGTTGAAATGAAAAAAATAGATTAATTTAATATTAATTAAAAATTAATTATTTTAATATAAACTGTTTAAAGATATATTATTTTAAATTCGGATTTATTTAGATTTTCAAACTATTTACTATATAAATTATTTCAATAATTAAACCACTTAAACTATTTTAAAGTATTTTAAACTGATTTAATCTATTTTTAATATATTTAGTTTATTTTAATCTATTTTAAACTATTTTAATCTAAGTTAATCTATTTTAAACTATTTAAAATATTTTAAGCTATTGTAATCTATTTTAATCTATTTTAACTATTTTAAACTGCTTTAAACTATTTTAAAAACTATTTAGACTACTTATGACTATTTAAAATAATTTCAAAAATTAATGGTGCAAGGTTGAATTGTTTATATTTAAATCCCTGATTTGAAAGCGAATACGGTTAAATGATGTTATAACCTAAGTTGGAATTTGAAAATGATATTTTCTGGTGAAACGACATATTTTGAGTAAATATGGTGGTTTTGAAATAAGGGATATTTTGAATTGGATATGACTTCGAAAGTGATATGATTTGAAGTAAATATGGTATTTTGATATCGATTATGAATTGATTTTGGAAATGTAAAAGAACTATCTGATGTGAAATAAGCATTTAGTTGTTAAAGAGACTGGGATCGGATATTGTCATACTCTCTGCTAATACTGAAAACCACTTTAACAACATTGCATGTTGTGGAGATTCGAGAATGAAGTAAGATGGTTTGGCGAACGATTCTATATGAGGTATTAGTGCAGCTCTGACTCCCTCGAGTCGGCTTAATGCGGCTAAAACAGGAGCTTTACCGGGCCAAGTGAGGTCGCTCCTCATATCGGACACATTTCTTCGATACCATATTATGACTTCGTGATTGATTTGGTGGCCACCCCTTGATTTCATTATGGGAGTGTGTTTCGAGGTGGGAGGTAGTAGCTGCTATGCGTTACCACCAGTCCGGGAGTGCAAACGGTAGAATCCTACCCTGGCATTGCCTCGCGTGCCTTGTCACATGCCTTATCGCGCCCATTACGAGTTTGGTTTGTACCGTACCTATGAGGTGTTCGCTGAGTAAACCATCAGTTTGGAGGAGATTATAGTATCTGTATACACTATAGGAATATATAAAAATGTGTTGAGGGTGATATGGATAACGCTTTAACGCTATTTTAATACTTTACTTTACTGTAGATACTACTATAATAGCGTATTGTACTGTGTATATGGATAGTTTAATGGATCCTTAGGAGATGGAATTCCTAAACATCTCTTAAGTTATTGCATGCACGTTAGGCATGAGATAAGTGATGTCAAACCCCGTAAACATCTCTAAAGCCGTCACACTCATATTTATTTACTGTTGATTTAACTTACATAAGATCTTTTAGTGCTGACTCGAATGTTTTGTTTTTTCACTACGCTTGGGTCAGTCTGAGATTTTTAGTGTATTGAAGACCTTAATACTAGACGATGAAGATGAAGATTTAGTACTATTATTATTTGTTATATTTTTCACATGCAGCATGTTGTTCCACTACATTATTTATTTATTCCTACTGTATATAACTCTGATTTGTATTGTAAAAGTGTAATCAAATATTATTGGCAAAACAGCTTCATGAACTGTTATTGATTATTATATTTTGTCATTCCGCTGTGAGATTCTATGGTTTTTATTTCTTTCCCTTCTTTTTCTTATTTACCACATAACAATCCTCTCTGTTGAATGGTTTGAGTTCGACATGTGTGGTTTATTATCAATTTAAACCATCCAAAAAGGTGGATCGTTACAACATTTGTATTAACCCAAACAAGTATGATTTTGAAAGTGAAGTCTTTCTTATGTTATTGTGAATATACTTATACCATTGAGATAAGTATATGGTTACATTTTCTAAGTATTGAAAATGTAGTGTTTTGTAAATATAATTATACTGTTGATATAAGTATATGGAAAAAATTTCTAACTATTGAAAGTTAGATGTTTTGTGAGTATAATTATACATTTGAGATGAGTATATCAATATTTTTCAAGTATTGAAAAGAGTAGAGAAGGTTTATGAATATATCTTTTGTAAAAGATATTTTAATATAATAATTTACAAAGTGGTTTCAATAAATGAAATGATTGAGGCTTAATGGTTTCTTATGTGCTTAAACTTGCTTGGTTTCCATATAAAATTAAAATATCTAATTTGATTCATTGTTTATTTAATAGTTAAATAAACGATTATTAAATCTTGGCCAGTTTTGAAATTATCGATTATAGGCTTGGAGAGACTAGGAACGGATAAGCATGGATTATCCAAAAACCACTTCGAACTGACATTATCATTTGAATTGAAGACATCTTGAAGATGATGAAATTGAAGATGGAGTTCTTTGAAGTTCAAAGGCTGCTAGCTACTAATCCAGAGGACGTAGTAGAAGTAGTGCCTTCGTCCTAGAACAACTTGTATGGATGAATGATGACATGCACCATTGCTTGGAGGGCAATGTAGCATTCCAAGTGGGATTTGCTAAAAGGTAAAATGTAAGCTCAAGCCTCACAACCAAAGAATGGCTAAATTAGGGTAGATGTGCATGGCTATGTGGTTCACTACCTTTACAGTATGGTCATCACCCGACCTAGATCATTATTTATGGATTTTGTATGTTGGGCCTACGGAAACGGTTTGTTTATGTGGTAGTTGAGGTGATGGTCATATTTGGTACTATTTAGTAAGGGGTATTCTAGTTCTATGTAGGTAGAGGTGCAATAGGTTCACAGCCTTGTCACATTTTCTCTAGAGGTGTATTGTACGGAAGGTAGTCTCGTACCTTGTCGTTGTTGGATCTAATATGTGCCTTTGCAAACTTAGTTGTATGCTATGTATGTTGTCAAATTTATAACCATTCCAACTATGATTCAATATTTATTTTAAACCCTAGATGATATTATAATATCAGAATACTTCCTATAAATGGTTTGGTTATCGCATGGTAAAAAATCATCCATGTTTATGTGCGGCATGGTCTTACGAGGTACCTTTGTTATGAGAGGTTCTATGACATTATAAATCCTTTTGATTATGTTTCTCAAGCTGGTTTACCAGATTGATCCAAGCATTATTTTCTTATAACCCAAGCTTATTTCTAGATTTAGTTATGGACGTTTTAGAGCATCAGGAGACGAGTTGGATGCCTCCAAGGTGCACTCATGTATCTTTTATTTCCACTTCATTTGTTGTTTTGTATTTATCAACATCTTGAGGACAGGTTGTTATAGCTATCCAAACCGATGATATGTTAGTTTACTCTGATTGATGTATGTATATAGAACTTTTCTTTTGTAAAGATCTATTGTATAATATATTTTACTCGTCGTGGTGTAAGATTATGTTCCATCTTTTCTTTCTTTCACCCTAAAAATCTATTTTTCCGGCAATTGGATGTTTGGTACGTGAATACCATGGATATATTAGTGTTGACTTTTGAGGGCTAAAAAGGTTAGTCGTTACACATATACCATGATTTTAAGATGTCGCTGACACTTGAATCACAAGGGTAATTCGTTAGAAATACATTATTGCCTATACTGGTATCACTCAATAAATGTATATTAAAGGTTATGAATCTCTAATATAAATGTTATCCTCTACCATTTATATATTAATAGATTACTTTCATACTCCTTAATTGTTGATCTTCCCTCAAGATAGAGATGTTATGTGTGGTATTATTAAGATATTGACTAGAGGAGGCAAGATGCATGCATGTATTTGTTGAGATTTCCTCAAGGTACGTGCATTATACTTAGGTCGTCAAGAATTGGTAGGTACGAGTGAATGATCTCTTTTTATTTTTGACCTTTCCTCATTGTCAAGATGGTATTAGGATGACCACAAGTTAGGAGTTGTATAAGGTACAACTAATAAGATGTATCCATAACATGCGAGCCTCTAATTTGTTGAGCTTTCCTCAAAGCCGGAATCCAGAGGCATGCGAGTCCTAACAACTACTAGAGAATCGAAAGATTTCTATATTGTTCGCAAGGTTTTGAAAAAACATAAAAATCTAGTGCGAGAGTTAAAAAATGAAATGGTAACATTTAACATTTCTAATATTGTAAGAATATCTACTATATAAAGTTAAAATAATCTACATTATTAAAATAAAGTTGATAAAATGTTTATCGGTTAAGATATACAAATGAACTACACTAAAGTGACAAAGAAATATAAAATATATTGACCTTTAAATCCTATGGCATGTTGTCGATTCAAGGCCCTAGTAAGAGCCAATTTTTATGGCCACTAAAACATGCATACATCGGTGGCTTGAGTGTTTACTTGCTCGAGACTATGTGTTATCTTTATGCATTTTTAGGATATGGATATTTGATCCACATTCAATCACATATAAATGTTATACAATGAATGATTACAGCTCGTAATAACTTTAATGAAATAAGTTTACTGTGAAATAAACAAATAAAACATAATGCAAAATCAGGTATTTAATACGATTGATTATAATAAGGATCTCCTTTGAATGGTTCGACCATTTGGAAAGGAAAGATAATATACGATAGCTGATGTAACTTAGGCACAGTTGGGATGAAAGGAGTAAGTGGTCATCTTTACTTCATATAGAGACATTAAAAACATGAATTGTATAAAATATTAGTGGATACTTAATACAGAATGAGAAATGTCATTTCTATTCCCATTTTTTATAACACAGAAAATTGTTGTTTATAAAATATATTTCTACAAGTTTTATTTGATAAAAAACATTCGACTTTAAACTAGTTACAGTAAAAATATTAAATAGCATGTAATAAGTATTTCAATGAAACTTCATATTTCATACAATATTATAATATGCTGGAAATAGTCGGATTATGCCACATAATACTTATCAATTGATGCGTCAAGATACTAAAAAATGTTTTCGTAGATATACCTAATATAATTTATGAAATGATAATTATATTTAGTATTGACTAAAAATAAATATATTTGTATTTTTTTACTGATATTTCTATTCATTATGGAATAAATTTATTAGAATAATGGTATTTGTTGCACTAGCAACATAAAACAGAAGTATCTAAAATTTTAACAATTAAAATTTTGATTGTGGAGTAAGAAATATCTTGGAAGAATAAATCTCTAAATCATATGATTATGAATCATATAGTACTGATGAATTATATCTTGGAAGACTATAGGCAAATCAGCAATTCAATGGGAGTGGAAAAAAGTTAAGGAACTATTTGAATTGGTACATAAAGATGTATGTAGTCAAAAGTCTAACAATAGCAAAATGGATCCACCAACTTTGTTTCATTCATAAATGAATTATCAAAGAAGTGAACATGTGTATTTGATACATAAGCAATGTATTTTAGATAAATATAAAATAGAAGTAGAAAACATGACATACAAAAGAAATAAAATGATTTCAATTTGTTTGAATAAGTGAGCGTATTTGAAAGAGCTCCCAATGTACCAAAAACGAATAAGATTATGTTGCTTAAATATTTCGCAAGCAACTAGCAAGCACAATTAAAGGCAATCTGGCCCAAGCCCATGGTCTCATACCAGCCTTCTACCCTGCAAGGCACCAAGGTAAAGCTCGTCTCTTCAAGCACCTTCACATAAACAAGACCGGGATTGGGCCTAGATCAGTCTCGCCCGACTCCTTTACATCGGATTTCCACCAACAGCTAAAGACTATCATGATTTTCCCGGCCCCTATTTGAGCCCATCTTCGCAAGAGTTCTTTCAGGAAACAATAGCTTGCCTCGGCCATGGCTTTCGTATAGCCAAGATCCAGTCAGCACATGACCTCCTTCTCGAATCCCCCAAGCTTAGTTTATTGCTCGCCTTTCCATGTGATTCTTAGCTACATTCCGAACCTCTTCTATGTTGCTGACATCCAGTTGACCAACTAGGCCACATGGGTATTCAAGTGAAAGACAAAGCTATTAGTCCGTCCAACCAAAGCACCATCGGTAGGGCAGCTGATCCGATGAGGTTTACCATCGGCATAAATGCACATTTAATGCAAGCACTGCCTTGTACAAAGAGGTGATGAGTTCTTTCTCTTCCACCGCCTATCTTCTGACCTGCTTTACAGTTGTTGACCATCTACCTCTACAGTTAGATAAGTGGTTGTAACACCTAAAATAAACCATAAATAACAAAGTAAAGTAAATTATATACGATAAGGTTTGGATAAGGAAATTTTATAAAAGTTGGAATTTAACCATGAAAGTTACTCCGTTGTGTTCGTGGAGAAATTCTGATCTGTTTTCGTATATAATATGCTGAAAACCGAAATTACAAAGAATTTAAGAGCATTTGAAGTTTTCATATTTAAATTAATTTAGTTTGGATTCAAATTCAAATAAGAAATCAAATTTAGGATTTAAATTTCAAAAATTAGCTTAGAGCTAAGTAAATAATTAAGTAAGGCTTAACGTTAAAAAGTTAATAAGGAAATAAAATAATTTGGCAATGGAAAGAAAAATAAACATCCATAAATAAGATAGTGGTCAACCTGAATAGGTCTACTAGTCGACTGGGTTGGCCGCTTGGTAAAGAAAGTTGCCTATGGCGGCTAGGGTTTTATGCTATGTTCTATTCGGTTATGCATCTAGATTTACCCGTTTCCTACCTACTTCCATCAAACTATTCTTATGTGTTTCAACTCCTATAAATAGGACCCTATCCTCTCCACTTTTATTCATATTATTTTGGGAATACGGCGAAACTCTGCCATTGCTATCTCTCTAATAAGATTTAGAAAATCCCTAGAAGATTCAGGTAAAGATTCAACTTATTTTCTATTTGTTTCTTCTTCCTCCAATCTATCCTTATCCTATTCTTCTCCAATTATTCTAAACTAATGAAATATATATCCCTTCTCTATTGTGTGTGTATATACACCAAAAGAGAGATTTTAGAAGAGATCGAAAGGCTGCAAATCTGTTTGAGTTAAGCTAAGGATAATCTAAGTGGAAACTTAGTATTTATTTTTAACAATTGTTTAGTGTATTTCTTTGGATATGAATATGCATTAGGAATTTTTGGAATTTCGAAAATATGATAGATAAAATTCTCCAAAATTTCTTTTTATTTCGAAATGTCAATTCTATGTTGAGATTCTCAATTCTTTATATTAATTTATGGATTTTGTTTCGTTTATGCAATTTTTTGATAATAGTCTATTCCACTTCACCTCCTTCTTTGGGTCAAATTGTGATCCTTCAATAAAATAAGAGGTTCAGATTACGAATTATATTTTCGTAGATTATACCACTTATTCATATCTATTTCTTTTTATAGAGAGGAGTTGAATAGAATATAGGATTTAGATTGCAATTCTTTTTGCTTACGACATTCCATTTAATTAGTGTAATAAATTGAGTTTCTATTTTATTTACAAGTTTGTTAAGCAGTTTTGATTATGAATCTATTCCCTGTTCTGAAAATTTGAATTCCATGAAGTTTTGGGAAATTGAAGAAAAAGGAATTGAGAAAATAATGGTTAGGGAATTGACATTAAACACTAGTTATGGCGTAAAATCCGTGTGACTAGAAATTACTAAGCGTGAATATTTATTTATTTCTATCTATAAAATTAACATATAACTATTGCGTATATGACATAGTTAATTAGGAATTTATTCATATTTATTTTCCCTTATTGGGAAGGTAACTGATTTTGAGGCAAAAATAAAAGGAAACTCTTATATAGCCTAATTCTTATTTTAATGTGTAATAAGGAAGATTCCTTATAAGACCTTATTTATGAAACGGTGAGATGTGTGTGTGTGCGCGCGTGTGTGTGTTATATATATATATATGTGTGTGTGTGTGTGTGTGTGTGTAAAGTAATTAATTTATGGCTAAGTTATAGGAATGCGAGGTCAATAGAGTTGCATGATAGAAGTCTGCCATTCACTTTGAGGCTACCAACAGTCGTGTATACTTTTATTGATGCAAGATATCCTTATGATAAATATTTGTAATGATGCGAGCTTAGTTCAAATCCAGTGGGCGAACTCTGCCTAGCTAATCTGGTCATCCGTTCCTATGAATAGTAGACAAATATAAGACGTCATTATAGGTATGGGCCATAAGACAAAGGGCCTGCTTTGAGGTTTGAGGTATTAATTGATTGGACTTGCCTTTTTCCATTGATGAAGTATTTAATGGCCAAGGGTTACGCTAAGTGGTATCTCTACATGGGTCCGCTTCTAGGATTAGGCCTTAAATGATGGGCTTGCCTATTTTCTACTTGGATATATTAAGTGGCCTATGAGATTCCATATGATGTCAGCTATAGTACCATTGAGGAGCATGCTTCTAGAATTAGGCCTTAAATGACGGGGTCTACCTATTTTTCACTAGGAAGTATTAAGTGGCTTGGGTACCATCTCTTGCACTATTATCTATTTGTGACATACGATTGTGATATGAGATGTACTTTTGGAATGGAAGGTATTAAATTGTTGGACTGGCCTCCTTTCCTTACAAAGAAGTATTAAATGATTTTATGTTCATAGATATATTCTTATTTTTGAAGTATACTACCCAAGTACTAAAAAGGTAAGACTCAAGGTTTTTATTCACCAAACACTTGTTGTTCTGACTCCCTCATCATTACAACACAGATTAAGGATGAAGTGATGGCGGCGACAATGCTTAAAGGTGAAGAAGCTTGGCAAGTGGCAATATTTATTATTATTTGCTTTCATGTGTACCCATGGATTTAAATAATTGCTGTGACGAATATTGTATTACGGTTTTTACGGAACTTTATGTTATGACATTTTTATGGTTTTGAAATAAATAGGTACGCTTTATTATTATATTTTGTTCCATCTCCTATGAGTTCTAAAAGTTTAGTTATGACTTTGCAATATTATTTCTATTTATCATCAACAACTTACCTTAGAATGGAACTAAATTTCGATGGGCCTTTTCTGAGATCGAAATTTAGGCATGTTCTATGATGGGTTGTTACATTTGGTATCAAAGCTCTGCGTTACCCGATCAATGGGGAAAAACTATACGTTCGAGAGACGTATTTGTTATTTTGAAAAAAGTTTTTCAAAAAGAATTTTCAAAGGAATTCTTACTATATGTATACACACACACACACACATACTTATACCCCCTCTTCTTCAACATACGCACGTACACTACGTAAACTTTTCTTTTCTTTCAGCATGTAAATAGTATTTTAGGAAATCGTCACTAAAGGTTTAACCTACATATAGTTGATATGGCTGCTAATCAATCTTCTTTCGAACCCCTAACAACATAAGACCACCCATTCGTGGAATACCTGAATGGTTTAAATAATATCTTAGGACTAACGGGTAGAATCCTATTCCTCCAACTGCACCAGTAGCACCCAATGCCCCATATGCTAATGCAGTACCACATCCTGCTGAATTTCATAAGCTATGTAAGGACTTTCTCAATATGGGGGGAAAGACATACTCTGGAATTGATTGATATTCGAAGGCTAAAGCATGGATTGGCAAATGCGAGAAAATTTTAGAGAACTTAGTTGGGATGATCAGTTAAGAAGAAGAATGGCAGCTTGGCACCTCAGGGAAGAAGCTATAAATTGGTGGAACTTTATGATTGATGAGCATCTGGGTAGGATATTCTCTTGGGATGAATTCAAGGAACGATTCAAGATGAGATTCATGTTTAGAGCAGATGTTAGCTTGAAATTGGAAAAGTTCATTCATCTGAGACAAGGAGATTCTACCATTAAGGAATACATAGCTCAGTTTATTACATTGGCTAAATTCGAGATGAACCTGGTAGACACACCTATGAAAAAGGCCTTGAAGTTCGTGAAGGCTTAAATTCCCAGGTAGGAGAAATTTTGTTGATCCAAGTACTTATGGGGCCACGTATGAGATGTTGGTGGAAACGGCAATGCTGCACATGGCCAATGAGGAAGATAAGAGAGAGAGAAAGAGAAGTCTGCACAGACCCAAAAGTAAGGAGGGTCTAAGAAGGGGAGCTATTGGGCCAACAAGAAATTGAAGCGGATGTTTAAGAAGGAAGTTAAGGTGTGTAAGAGATGCCAAAGGAGGGGTCATGAAGCCAAAGATTGTAGGGTGAGTCTGATGAAGGAATCCTTTAAAAGAAAGTGCTTTAAATGCCACGAGGAAGGGCATCACAAGAATCAATGTCCCAAGATAAAGGACCGAGCGGATAGGCTTATGCTATTGAAGTTTTCCCTATTGCCAGTAACCCACTAACAGAATAAGGAAAAGCAGCTCTATAAGGTATAACTCTTAATTTTGGGGTTACTATTCATACCCTATTTAATTTGAGGGCATCTGTGATAACCAGGATTTCTGGGCATTGTAATTAATAATATAATTGGATTAATTAATAGGAATACTGAATTTATAGACAAATAAATTTTTAAATATAATTATTAATAACACATTGAATTGGGTTTGTCTAAAATATATGTATTGTTGACTTGATTTTAAATTAGATTTTCAAATTTAATTTGAATATGAATTTGGATTTATTAAGTAATTCAAAGGATAGATATTTTAAATATTTGGATTTAAAATATATGTATAAGCTTTTATTTATATATAAATTGTTTGTTACATTTTCAATAAAAAGAAATTCATATATACATAACAATAAATAAATTAAGTAAGGGGTTTTACTAACATTTTAAAATTAAATATAAGTTACTTAATTACAAGTGTATATATATTAAGTTTTCATTATAACAAATGTTGATTTATAAACTTTAGTGAATGACAAATGTAAAGATTTTAAACATGTGTCACTTTTTATTTTTGATTTTCTTTTATTTTAAATAACTCAAATTCAGCCTATATAAAACATTGTTCCTTCTCTTCATTTCTTTTTACTGTTCTCCTTTGAAGCTAAGAAACTAAAATACTATAACTCCAAAACAATTAGTGATAAATCTCCTCTCAAACCAGAATTTATAAACAATAAACTGCATATCAACTTCAAAATAATAATAGCTCAAAGCCTGTACATTTTCAAAGATCAATATCAACCTGCAAAGTATTTTCTTCAAACCTGGAATTCAAGCAGCTTCACCTTCATTTCAAAGCACTTCATCTCTGTTCTAGATTTAAGTCATCTCTGCCAGTTTCAATAGCAAGAAACTCAAGTTTTAAAAGCAAAAGCATATTCCAGTATAAAGTTTTCAAATCATAGAAGCATCTGTTCATCTTTGTTACAGGTGAGTAAATTTTTATTAAGAAAATTTAAGTAAAATAAATTTGTGCATGTGAATTTTTGAGATGTTGGATATCTTGCATGTATATATATAGATGAAATCTTTGTGTATATTTTGTTTTAAACTGTGCATGTTCAATCTACCTGATTTCTTCTCTGTTTTTCAAGTTACAGAGTAAACCTGAACAAAATTTAAAAGTTTTTCCATAACAAATCACTATTCGGCTTGAGTTACAAACACAATATGTTTATTTAATCACAAATTAAAGTTTTTAAATTTTATTCAAATTAAATTTGTTTGAATATCTTCAGGAAACAAGAAGATGCAGTACGAAATTTAAGAACATGATAAAATCAAGTTTTATAATTTGATGATTCAATTTTATATCTTGAATCAACTCAGTGAAACATTATTTTTAAATATAAATCATGATTTTTAGTTTGGTTTTGAGGCAGTAGTTTGGTGATATCCTGCAATTGTGTTTTGGGCAAATTCTTGTCGACGGAGGAGTTATGGTGGTCAGGGCTTCTACTGGAGAAGGAGTGATGATGGATGGTCACGACAAAAATGATCAGAGGTGATCTCAAATGATGGTGTGGCCGGACGACGTGGGTTTAGGGTTTAAGCCCTATGTTTGATCGCGTCTAGAAATTGCATGACTGGGAATTATGGGTTAGATCGATTTGCGTAATATTTAGGGGATAGTAGCGTGGAGGCCTTGCGATGATGTGGCAAGAATTTCGTGGCTAACGATGGTCAGAATCGTGGGATTGAGGGGTTTTCAGGCGAAGTGTTGTCACAGGTGATGGGTGCGGACTGCTTCGATTTTGATTTAAGTCACGTGATAACAGGTCGTGGGTCAGAGTCGCATCTGTGGTTGATAGGAAGCTTGCGCGCGGTGTCGCTGGTGGCGGCGGCGGCGTTGGGGAGACGTGCACGTGCACGGTGACAGAGGGGTTCGTGTCAGGGAGGTTGTGTGTTGAGACTCGAGTTGATGATCGAGTAGGAAGGGTTTTGTCTCGTGTATGGCTTGGGGTAATACTGTAGTTGCTCGTGCCTAGGTTCGAGAGTGTTGCTTCTTTCAGATTTCAGTGTAGTTTAAGTTTAAACATTAAGCTAAAAGAAATAGGGATCGAGGAAGGGGTATGGACCCGAGTTGGTCTCGAGTTTGTCGGGTTGAACCCATAGCTCGTAATGTTTTAAAGAGTATTTTTCAAAACTTTTTTTTAAGTTTTAAAAATTTAAAATTTGTTTAAACTACTTTGTGAAAATATTAAAATATTTAATTTAAAGTATTTTATACTTTGATAGTTAAATTTTGAGATGATTTTATATTCATTTAAATTTAACTTTTTAAAAAGTAATTAAGTTTAATCAAAATGGAAATGTTTTAAATATGTAATAAATCTAAGTAATTAATAAAATTGATTTGTTTTGAAAATTAATTAAGTTTTTATAGTTAGGATTACTTTAATTAATAAAGTAATTAAAGTATAGTTGTATAATGATTCAAAGGTGATTTAAATAATGTATTGATTATCTAATATATTGAAGGATTGTTAAGTTTATAAATGTAATCAATTAAGGAAATAATTAATTATTTTTATGATAATTAATAAAGATTTATTTAAATTGAGAAATCAATTTAATGGATTGATTTATTAATGTAATTAATTGATAATTAATCACTTAATGAAATAAATTAGTGATGATAATGAAAGTGATTAAAGAACAATTACCGAATGTCATTAATTAGGTAAAGTAATTAATGGATAATTGCAGAACGTAATTAATTAATGGGTAATTACTTGATGGAAAGTAATTAAAGAATAATTACCTAGTGAAAGTAATTTAAGCATCAATTACTCAGTGTAATTAATTAAAGAATTTATCAATTAATTAAGTGGTTAATTAATTAATGTAAGTAATTAAGAATAAGTAATTACTAAATGTGATTAATCAAGGTTGATTAATAAATGTGGTAAATTAATTAAAGGCTAATTCCTGAATGTGATTAGAAGGATAATTAAGGGATGATTAATTAGTGGTTTGTAATTAATTATGGTTAAGTAAGCAAGATTAAAAGTGATTAAGGAAATTAATTTGATTTAATTAGGAATGGGTGACTAATCAATCTTGCTTATGGATGATTGGTTGATATTTCCGGTATAAAATGTTAATGACATGATATGTTTGTCTTGTATGGTGATTATGTGGATATCTGTCGTTGATGAATTGCTATATTAAAAGTGATACCTTGTATTAAAGGTTGAATTGTGTTTCACTTAATTAATGGGGGTTAAGATGGAAATTGAGTTCAAAGAGACCGGAGTCGGGTATTAGTAAATACCCGAAACCACTTCGATTTGTAATCTATAATAATTCTGTACCGATTTGGTATGTGAAACAAATAGACTGGAATGGAATGACTTAAGTGAACTGGACCATTTAATCTAAGTATGATACTTAAAAATTGATGAGTGTAATAAGTGTTGTATATACCAAACCTGTGAATTTGTTAAATTATTACGAGTTACCCTGGGTTTTTAATAGGTTAATATTTTGGTGTATTTCATGTTAGATGGGTTTACTCACGCTGGTTTCCAGCCTGACCCGGGTGTTACTTTGATGTAATGCTCGGGTCAGACCAAGTATTACAGATTTTTAGGTAAGGACGCTTTGGAGCTCAAGAGGCAAGCTAGATGGCACGAACGTATGGAGCATAAACCGTTGTATATAGTATAGTTGTCTTGGACATGTTGTTTTTAAACTGTCTAGTGTATTGAAATGGTTGTAACTCTGATGAATAAAAATATAATTGTACTGATGATGTTCTTCTTTGTAAAACCGTTATTTATGTTATATTATATTTTGATCCGCTGCGAATGTGAGATTTCTGTGACTTGTTTCTATTTCTTCTTCTTTCTCTTTTCTTCTTTTCCTAACTATCTGGAAGTTTCGGATCAGAATTTCTGGGTTGTTGCATTTGGTATTAGAGCGAGGTTAAGCGTGAACCTTGGCTCTGGTGGGGAAATACTCATTAAGGATAAGGGTCAATGGTACCCTAGAATGAGTTAAGTGTGTGTATATATATGTGAGAGCGTACTTGTTATTTTCTTATATAAAGATTTTAAATGATTTTATATAAGAATACATTTTGATATATAAAGCAATATTTCTTTCTGATAAATATTAAGATAATTGGTTGTTAAATTATTGGAATTAAATTAAGTGGTAATAGAAATACAACCAAATTGAAATTAAAATAAGTTTGAAATTGATTCAAACTGAAATTTTAAATCTTGAATTCAAAAAGGAGTTTAGAATAAGATAATAATGAATTGGTTTCCAGATAGGAAAACTTGATTATTATCGTAAACGATTGTTGTATTTAATAATGAAATGTTGTAAGGAAGTAAAACATTTAGGAAAGTATGATTTATAAATTGGAACTGAAGATGACCTAAATTGTGAAGTTTTAAATCTAGGTCTAGAATTTGAAAATTGTTTTAAAGTGATAAAGAAATAATAAATAATGTTATTTAATGAGGGGTCCTGTTTCAAACAAGAGTTGTTTGAAAACTTAAAGGAAGTTGTTGTGAATTTAAAACCAAAGGTGGTTTAAAACTTAAGGAATATCTAGGTAAGCAAATTGATATATATGAGATGAATTCTTCTAATTAAGTCTAATTCATAGGTTAGGAAGTCCCTCTAGAATTCAATCTTTGAGAGAAATGGCTAAGAGTGAAGAATGGAAGGCAAGGCGCAGAGAACGAAGGGCAGCTGCACGTAAGGAACGGGAAATAGCAATTCAGGAGTATGAAAGTCGGATTAAGGAAAGAAATGGACCAGGACCTTATGATAATGTCACATGATATAGATGTTTCAGTAGGGGTCATTACCCAGCTAAGTGTGGTAAAACAAGGAAGGAATTAAAGGGTACATTCCAACAATTTCGCTCCGAGATATTATGCTTTAAGTGTCATAAGAAGGGACATTTACTTAACCATTGTCCTGAAGTGGGGAAGGTGAAGCGTAAACCAATGGAACCGGTCAACGAGTCAACCATTTGCTATCATTGTAAAGGGTTGTGACATATCGCGAGAAATTGTCCCAAGAGACAGAAGAAGAAGATTAAGGTTGTGGAACATCCAGTAGGAAGCATGGAGGTCATCCAGATTGATGAGAGGGTAGAAACTTTTTGTGGGAAATGCTATAAGTGGGGACATCCTATTAAAAAGTGCATGTTTGGGCTTTGCCCATTGAAAGGAAGTCCATAAGAAGGATTTTGGTAGAAAACGCTAGGACTCTAAAACCTGGGTGATGGTGTAAACATCTTAATTATGACTTTGTAAGGCTTTTATTGTGATGAATGGATGTAATGTTGAACTTCTAGTGTGCAGTTTATCAAATGTATGAAATATTTTGTGGTAGTATGATCTAATATAATCACCTTCTTTTATTTGAAATGGAATTTGAATTGAATTTGGGAGGAAATCAAGAATAATTCAACTTGATTTGGAAAGAAATTGAGGTTAATTCAACTTGAATTGGGAATAAATCAATTTCAATGGAAATTGAAATTATTTAAAATTGGAATTGAGTCAATTTAAATGGGAGTGGAAATCTAAATTGAATTGATTGGAAATGGAGGATGGTAATTGAACAGTTTGACTTTGGACTATTTTCAAAATAAATTGTTTTAGTACAAATCTATTTTTCCAAGCTATTTATTATATATACAACCATTCTTATTGAACCCAAAACTATCATATACTTATTTTATAACTACTTTTGGAATTATTTAACTATTTTATAACTACTTTATAACTAATTACTATTTTATAGCTATTTTGCAATTATTTAAAATTTCTATAACTATTTTCTAACTATTTTACAATTACTTAAATATTTTACAGATATTTTACAAACTAATAATTATTTTTCAACTTCTTATCTATTTTTAAAATTCTTCGAGCTATTTTCAAAATTTAAGCTGGTCAGAGTACAAACTATTTATAATTAAAGTAATAATCCATTTGGGATTGAAGAAATCGTGGATAAGTAAATAGAAATCAAAAATAAATGTGAATAGAAAAGGGGATTGATTTGGTTAATAATCAATAAAGATAAATACGTAGGATGTACGTATATTATTCTATTCGCATAATGATTTGATCCAGATTCGAGCATAGAATTTCGAGATAGTATATCGATCCGAGTTGGGATTTTTCACTCGATTTTCGACGGCGAACCTGGATATAGATTGTTGATTGGTTCTGGATATTCTCTATCATAGTTATGGCTATGTAAGGAGAATGACGGTTTATGATCAAGAAACCAGATCTGAGTCCGCACTAGAAAGTCGGGTGGACGATACTAGTTCGGAACGGGAATTATGTGATCGAGTAAGCGATCAGATTGATATTGTGTACGGATGATATGTGTACATCGTACAGATTGGAATGAAGTTGATATTGAAGTTTGTAGATAAGAAATGTGAAATGGTTTTTGAAGTGAAAATATATTTTGTGAAATATATGAGGAAATAAAATAAAAATTGGATATTTCTATGGTAGAAATTTACTCTATGAAAGTAAGTAATATGGTTAACGACTTTATAGAGTAATCAAATTTGAATATTTGATTTGGGATAAACAAAGTTATGTATCTTTGTTATATATAAGACAAATCTTCTCTTGCTGAATCTGTTGCCAGAAGAAAATGGATTTTTGGAAATAATTGAAGTATAAAAGGAGTTTTATACAAGTTTGAAATGATCCAAAGTTTTAAAAATTATATATATAAATATATATATATCGAGGATCTTATGAGAATTTGGAAAGGTTTTGGGAACCTTTGGATTTGAAAGGCTTTTGATTTTTGGGTAAAATCAATATTGAAATTTGGAAAGCCTAGTTTGAGAATTATCCATTTTGGGATAATCGATTTTGTGTAAAGGAGCTTTGTATGAGATCATACTAGGTGTATGATTTGAAAGATACTATATAGTATAAAGTGTTTCGATGATGGCTCTTGAGAAAAAGGCGCTCCCTTGAAATGAACTTCTCAGGAGTGCCACCGGGTGGTGCTGCCTTGAGCCCCAAGGGGGGTTCTAAAGTTGATCCTGTGAGGAGTCCAGACAAAACTAGTTCCTGAGGATTATGAGTAGTGTGTACCATAGCGAAAGTCGTGTGCGCCGCTGAGAGCCAATAGTCTGAGTTTGATTATATATCGGTAGACTGCGACCTATGGTAACGTAACGAAAGTCGTGTGTGCCGCTGAGAGCCAACAGTCTGCGTTTGATTTTATATCGGTAGACTGCGACCTATGTAGGAGTGGAGGAGTTTCATTATGATAGCGAAAATCGTGCGTGCCTCTAAGAGCCAACAGTTACATGGACTTTTGTTGTGATGGAAACGTAACCCTGGAATGTAACTGCAATCTGTTGTGGGTTCCATGGCGTAAACGAGGGGCGCGGAGTGCCTACGGTTACATGGACTTTTGCTGCGATGGCAACGTAACCCAGGATGTAACTGCAACCATGGATGGGAGTGATGATCTCCAGAGCATTCTCACCAACGATATTTCCTCTTTTTCAAATGTTTTCTATATTTTCAATAAAATTATTTTACAAGTATTTTCACTGGGTGTTGAAAACGGGTTTGCTAAGTACTTATAGATTTTCGGTCGTATGCCTGATCAATGTATGACCGAATTTCTGTGAGAACAAGGTTAGACTGGTTGAAACATCGAGTTATAAAAAGTATTTTTTATAAAACTATTTTATAATATTATGCAGATTTTAAAAGTGTTTCAAAGAATAATTTTTCTAATAATAAGCATTTTAATAAATTCTGGCTTCATTCCTTTTCGAGGACAAAAAGATTCTAAGGGGGGAGGAATGTGATAACCAGGATTTCTGGGCATTGTAATTAATAATATAATTGGGTTAATCAATAGAAATACTGAATTTATAGACAAATAAATTTTTAAATATAATTATTAATTACACATTGAATTGGGTTTGTTTAAAATATATGTATTATTGATTTGATTTTAAATTAGATTTTCAAATTTAATTTGAATATGAATGTGGATTTATTACGTAATTCAAAGGATAGATATTTTAAATATGTGGATTTAAAATTTATGTATAAGCTTTTATTTATATATAAATTGTTTGTTACATTTTCAATAAAAAGAAATTCATATATACATAACAATAAATAAATTATGTAAGGGGTTTTACTAACATTTTAAAATTAAATATAAGTTACTTAATTACAAGTGTATATATATTAAGTTTTCATTATAACAAATGTTGATTTATAAACTTTAGTGAATGACAAATGTAAAGATTTTAAACATGTGTCCCTTTTTGTTTTTGATTTTCTTTTATTTTAAATAACTCAAATTCGGCCTATATAAAACATTGTTCCTTCTCTTCATTTCTTTTTACTGTTCTATTTTGAAGCTAAGAAACTAAAATACTATAACTCCAAAATAATCAGTGATAAATCTCTTCTCAAACCAGAATTTATAAAACAATAAACTGCATATCAACTTCAAAATAATAATAGCACAAAGCCTGTACAATTTCAAAGATCAATATCAACCTGCAAAGTATTTTCTTCAAACCTGGAACTCAAGCAGCTTCACCTTTGTTTCAAAGCAGTTCATATCTGTTCTAGATTTAAGTCATCTCTGCCAGTTTCAATAGCAAGCAACTCAAGTTTTAAAAGCAAAAGCATATCCCAGTATAAAGTTTTCAAATCACAGAAGCCTCTGTTCATCTTTGTTACAGGTGAGTAAATTTTTATTAAAAAATTTAAGTAAAATAAATTTGTGCATGTGAATTTTTGAGATGTTGGATGTCTTGCATGTATATATATAGATGAAATCTTTGTGTATATTTTGTTTTAAACTGTGCATGTTCAATCTGCCTAATTTCTTCTCTGTTTTTTCAAGTTACAGAGTAAACCTGAACAAAATTTAAAAGTTTTTCCTTAACAAATCACTATTGGGCTTGAGTTACAAACACAATATGTTTATTTAATCACAAATTAAAGTTTTTAAATTTTATTCAAGTAAATTTGTTTGAATATCTTCAGGAAACAAGAAGATACGGTAGGAAATTTAAGAACATGATAAGATCAAGTTTTATAATTTGATGATTCAATTTTATATCTTGAATTAACTCAGTGAAACATGATTTTTAGTTTGGTTTTGGGGCAGTAGTTTGGTGATATCCTGAAATTGTGTTTTGGGCAAATTCTTGTCGACAGAGGAGTTATGGTGGTCAGGGCTTCTACTGGAGAAGGAGTGATGATGGATGGTCATGGCAAAAATGATCAGAGATGATCTCAAATGATGGGGTGCCCGGACGACGTGGGATTAGGGTTTAAGCCCTATGTTTGATCGCGTCTAGAAATTGCATGACTGGGAATTATGGGCTAGATCGATTTGCGTAATATTTAGGGGATAGTAGCGTGGAGGCCTTGCGATGATGTGGCCAGAATTTCGTGGCGAACGATGGTCGGAATCGTGGGATTGAGGGGTTTTCAGGCCAAGTGTTGTTCCAGGTGATGGGTGCAGACTGCTTCGATTTTGATTTAAATCACGTGATGACAGGTCGTAGGTCGGATTCGCATCTGTGGTTGATAGGGAGCTTGCGCGCGATGTCGCTGGTGGTGGCGGCGGCGGCATTGGGGCGACGTGCACAGTGACAGGGGGTTTATGTCAGGGAGGTTGTGTGTTGAGACTCGAGTTGATGATCGAGTAGGAAGGGTTTTGTCTCGTGCATGGCTTGGGGTAATACTGTATTTGCTCGTGCCTGGGTTCAAGAGTGTTTCTTCTTCCAGATTTCAGTGTAGTTTAAGTTTAAACATTAAGCTAAAAGAAATAGGGATCGAGGAAGGGGTATAGACCCGAGTTGGTCGGGTTGAACCCATAGCTCGTAATGTTTTAAAGAGTTTTTTTCAAAACTTTGTTTTAAGTTTTAAAATTTTAAAATTTATTTAAACTACTTTGTGAAAATATTAAACTATTTAATTTAAAGTATTTTATACTTTGATAGTTAAATTTTGAGATGATTTTATATTCATTTAAATTTAACTTTTTAAAAAGTAATTAAGTTTAATCAAAATGGAAATGTTTTAAATATTTAATAAACCTAAGTAATTAATAAAACTGATTTGTTTTGAAAATTAATTAAGTTTTTATACTTAGGATTACTTTAATTAATAAAGTAATTAAAGTATAGTTGTATAATGATTTAAAGGTGATTTAAATAATGTATTGATTATCTAATGTATTGAAGGATTGTTAAATTTATAAATGTAATCAATTAAGGAAATAATTAATTATTTTTATGATAATTAATAAAGATTTATTTAAATTGAGAAATCAATTTGATGGATTGATTTATTAATGTAATTAATTGAGAATTAATAACTTAATGAAATAAATTAGTGATGATAATGAAAGTAATTAAAGAACAATTACTGAATGTCATTAATTAGGTAAAGTAATTAATGGATAATTTCAGAACGTAAATAATTAATGGGTAATTACTTGATGGAAAGTAATGAAAGAATAATTACTTAGAAAGTAATTTAAGCATTAATTACTCAGTGTAATTAATTAAAGAATTTATTAATTAATTAAGTGGTTAATTAATTAATGCAAGTAATTAAGAATAAGTAATTACTAAATGTGATTAATCAAGGTTGATTAATAAATGTGGTAAATTAATTAAAGGCTAATTCTTGAATGTGATTAGAAGGATAATTAAGGGATGATTAATTAGTGGTTTGTAATTAATTATGGTTAAGTAAGCAAGATTAAAAGTGATTAAGGAAATTAATTTGATTTAATTAGGAATGGGTGACTAATCAATCTTGCTTATGGATGATTGGTTGATATTTCCGGTATAAAATGTTAATGACACGATATGTTTGTCTTGTATGGTGATTATGTGGATATCCATCGTTGATGAATTGCTATATTAAAAGTGATACCTTGTATTAAAGGTTGAATTGTGTTTCACTTAATTAATGGGGGTTAAGATGGAAATTGAGTTCGAAGAGACCGGAGTCGGGTATTAGTAAATACCTGAAACCACTTCGATTTGTAATCTATAATAATTCTGTACAGATTTTGTATGTGAAACAAATAGACTGGAATGGAATGACTTAAGTGAACTGGACCATTTAATCTAAGTATGATACTTAAAATTGATGAATGTAATAAGTGTTGTCTATACCGAACCTATGAATTTGTTAAATTATTACGAGTTACCCCGGGTTTTTAATAGGTTATTATTTTGGTGTATTTCATGTTAGATGGGTTTACTCACACTGGTTCCAGCCTGACCCGGGTGTTACTTTGATGTAATGCTCGGGTCAGACCGAGTATTACAGATTTTTAGCTAAGGACGTTTTGGAGCTTAAGAGGCAAGCTATATGGCAGGAACGTATGAAGCAAAAACCGTTGTATATAGTATAGTTGTCTTGGACATGTTGTTTTTAAACTGTCCAGTGTATTGAAATGGTTGTAACTCTAATGAATAAAAATATAATTGTACTGATGATGTTCTTCTTTGTAAAATCGTTATCTATGTTATATTATATTTTGATCCGCTGCGAATGTGAGATTTCCGTGACTTGTTTCTGTTTCTTCTTCTTTCTCTTTTCTTCTTTTCCTAACTATCTAAAAGTTTCACATTGGAATTTTTGGGTTGTTACAGCATCACATTCCTTTATAGCTGGGGATGCAATAAATTCAACAAAACATAAAATCGAAATGGTCAACGGCCCAATAGAGGTTTCCAATCCCATTAAGTGTTTGACCCAACTTTCTCTTATTTGCAAAGACCCAATGTTAGACATATGCGACTTTATTTCATATGTACTGTGTACGTTCTAAATTTCGAGGGGTATGGACTTATATTGAGTATGGATTGACTATCATATTACGGAGTCATTCTTGATTGTGACAAAAGAGCAGTACGATTAAGGAGAAGTCGAGGTCATGACCTAGAAGTTCTTTGTACACCCAAAGCTTTAGTTGAGTTAAGCCATTTATACTCACTAAGTCTATCTGTTGATCGAGAACCATTATTTATACCCGTAGTTTGTCAATTTCTTGATGTCTTCGAGGAGGTCTCTAGTCTCCTACCCATAGGAAGAATGAGTTCGGAATGAATTTAGAGAAAGACGCAAGACCATCGCTCTGCCATTGAGACATATGGCCCTTAAAGAAAGAAGGGAATTAGACAAGAAAATCTCAGAGCTATAGAAAAAATGATTCATCCATAGGAGTACTTCTGAGCAGGGAGCCCCTGTCGTTTTTGCTACTAAGGCAGATGGTTTCTTAAGACCTTTTGCGTTGATTATATGGAGTTGAACAAGTTAACAAGGAAAAATAGGTACCTTCTACCTAGAATAGATGACTAGTTCGACTAACTCATAGGAGCTAAAGTCTTTTCTAATTAGACTTAGCAACGGGATTCCAACAAATAAGGATTATAGAGGAAAGCAAGCCAAAAACCGCATTCCATACGCCAGATGGACTCTATGGGTGGTAAGTAATGTCTTTGGACTAAAAAATGCCCCAGCATACTTTATGGGTTTTATGAGTAGAATATTTAGAGGGCAACTTAATAAAATTATCGTAGTGTTTGTTAATGATATCTTGGTCTTCGTCAAAGGCAAGGAGGAGCATGAAGACCACCATAGGGAGGTATTGGAGATCATGAGAAGAAACCAACTCAAATCTAAGTTTTCTAAATGCCACTTTTGGAAAAAAGAAGTTAGATTCCTTGGGCATATTGTTTCAAAGAAAGGGTTGGCAATGGACCCTACTAAAGTGGAAGCTGCAACAACTTGAATTCTACTGGGTCTGGATTTTTCGTAAAAGTGCTAAAACCCAAGCCCACTGAAACCCAGGTTGGGATTTTGATATCCTACAAATAGGGAAAGACAAAATATATCAGAGCTCAATTAAATATCTCACAGCAAAATTGACTAAAATATAATAGCAAGTAAATACTCACCAATATAATAACACTTTCTAAACAAGTGTCTTAAAGCTAGAAAGTCTCTGCCATCTATCTAACCTAAAGGATGTTATAAGGAGAGGGTAAGAACTAAAATTCTAGTGAGTGGATAAATTATACACTTTTAAGCTTAATTCTACATATTCCATTTTATTTCCATTTACTGTTATATTAGGTTCCTTAGGTTTATCATACTCTCGCCTCTATGCGTGAATCGTACCCATCTACTCCTTAGTAGATTAAAACTTAATAACTGATATATATATACACTCACACACATGTAGCTATATGCCTAATGACCATATTGGTCCTAGGTACTACCCATAGTACCTTCTGTATCCTCCTTGCAAAGGACTCAATCGTCTTGCTCTTATAGCGTTCTGTGACTACATCTGTAAAGGACAGCTTCGTGAGGCCTACAATATAGATATTCTGTTATCCACTGTGAAAATGTAAAACTGCGTCCATACTAGTCTATACTAATGCTTGGACATCCGCAACATACCACCCAGTGCATACATTAAGGACTATACATAATTGTTCTGTCTACTCTCTGAATCCCGCCAATGAGGTGTACCTTGTATGGAACTCAGCCAGAGATTTTCTATATCTATAAAGGACAGCTTCGTTAGGCCTGCAATATAGATATTCTACTTGGTCTGTTTCTTTTCTCATAGTGCCTACGGCCCCACGCAGCCACCCCTTAACCGATCGAAAGACCTCTAAGGAGTTAAGTGGTCGTTCCCTACTACAAACAATCTAACATCCAATTGGCGGTGCCCCTCATCCAATGTCTCGATAGTGAAAGAATCATTGGACTTTTTGTTTTAACTCTAGTCTTTCCCGAACTCGCTCTTTGTTTTGATGCTAGCCAATATCCGCATGCGACTATCCGTTTGGTTCATGCCCACTAAACTTACTTGCAAGTACTGTTACGAATATCCTACTCCGAACACCAACCACTTCTGATTGCCTACAATGGTCATGCCATGCAAAAAGTAGTCAAGGCATAGTCTCTTGATGGCACACCTACAGACCTGCCTCCGAGGATGCAGCTTCGTTAGGCCTACCCAGAGGGCCATCCTAGAGTATCCTTGCATCTTGTTAAAGTATCGTACTTTCTTCTAGCATAAAATAACTAAGTTGGATGTGCTTCTCCTTTGCTGAAATCTGTAATTAACTGTTTCGTTAGGCTCTTCATCCTTGGGCTACTCCAAATGCTTCTCACTCTTTTATTAGACCCTAAGTCTAATCTTTTAATTTGTGTTTAATTTAGTTTCCTTATTCTGTTGGCTACTTATTTACCCTAATTAGCATATTCTTGCCCTCTTCTCACTTCTGGCTATTGTGAGACCACTATTGATCTAATAGGGAATGTTGTTGGTACTGCCACTTCTATTACCTTGCTTAGTTAACTCAATTTAAGTCTTAAGCATTAAATAAGCATCTTCTATTATCTTTGTTCTATTTTCTTATTAACTTAATTTAAATCTTAAATAAGCCTTTCCATTCTTTCTACTTTAATTATAACCTATGTTATAATTTTATTTGTAATTGTAACTTTTATAATTTGTATATGATTACAAGTGTATCTCTTCTGTTCTAGGCTGTCTTCTTTTATTATGATATAGAATTATCTTTTCTCGTATATTATATAACTCACTTATCATAATAACTGTCTTATTGTATAGTCTGCAGAGTAAATGCAGATCTAGGTTCATTATCGTTTACAGCTTCAAATTCTTTTCTAATAATTTGCTTGATTCCTTTCATACTTTACTTTATTTTCTTCTATTCTAAGAAGTAATTCTATTATATTTGATTGGGTATGAAGACTATACTAAAAATCCATTTTCATATTTTGTTACTAAATAATACTATAAACAATAATTCGTAACTGTAGGGTATTTCTTTTATTATTTTAAAATAGTGTAAAATACAGTGGTTTCTCTATTATACACTTGTTCCCTTTTTTCTTTCTTTTGTTCTTGCAGTTACGTTTATCGTTATCTTTAAAATATTAAATTATTGAAATGTATCATATTTTCTAAACTAACCAATTAATCTATTATTTACATCCAGATCAAGTTATTAGATTAATTAATTATTCCTGTTTTACCATAATTATTGCACAGTTCCATTTTTCAAACTTTATTCCAACTTTCTTATTTTACATCTAATCTAGTATTTTTCCCATTTTAATCCATAATCGCGAATTTTCTTTTTAACTATATTATTCACGTACAAGGATAATAAAATGAAAATAGCATTTAGGCTAAATTATAACTTTAAATTAGATGTAAATAACTTTAAATTTCCTACAGTTCAACATAATTAATTAACAGAATTAATTACTAAAATACTAAATAAAATTATTTAACGGGAACTTAACGATAATATATCATAAACATAAAAGATATAATTAAATCCACTCACTTGGGTAGCTTTCCAAATCTCCCTATTTTTATTTCAAATCTGTTCCTAACATCTATATTCACCTTCTTTGTAATCCTATTTGGAATTACATAAGATATATTTACAGATCTATAATATTTGAAAGAGAAAAGGAAGAGATTTGGATTAGAAATAGCAAGTAAAACTCAGATCTATGGTTTTACCTTTGACATAGCCTTTTGATTTGAACCAATTCCTAATTCCCAAATTGATTATATTCTCCTTTTATTTAGATTTAAATTCATGTGAATTAGGTCTAAAATTTTGTTACTAAGAAAGTGTAGAAGAGATAGACAAATGGCTGAGATTTTGTAGGCAAGAGAAAAATAATGAGAATAAAAATGAGGCTCTGCACCTATATTTATAGTAGTTCAAATTAGTGCCAATCATTAGATATAAACCCTAAAATCTAAAGCGTACACTCTGCCTGTAGACATCAAATTAATATGTTTTCTTCTGCATTTGTTTTTATTTCAAATTGATTCTCCAACAATCTTTTCATTAATCACTTTCCCTTCTCTCTTGCAATCTTTGGAAACATATAATTTTAAATATAACATTTCTTTTAAATGAGATTCCCCTATTAATCACCTGATTAATAGATTTCATATATACCTAGAATTAATTTACTATCCAATTAATCCTTGCCTACACTGTGATTTCTTACCAAATTACTATGTTAATCAACACTATATTAATTCGTCACATATATGCATATTAATTTATTTTATTCCCATGATTATTGCATGCATATATTCTACAATTGAATTTTGAGACACAATCTTAATTATATTTGTTACCATACGTCTACATGTTTATCAATTGACAATTGATTACTTGCGTAAATTACTCTTTCTCCATTTTATTCTCTTGCACTAACATATATGTTTCTAATCATATAAATTAGTTTCTACAATATATGTTCAATTTCTTATCAGTTCTTGTCAATTAATCATTTCTACTAATTAGTTGAATATTAATTTCCCTTATAAACAAACGTTGTCAATTTATCTTCCCTATTAATTGATTTATATAATTTCTCTATCTAATTTATTTGTTACACAAATATATATATGTACATATTCCAAATAATATTAATTAGTGTCCTCATTTACAAACACTTCTTTGTTTTAAAATTTCAAACGTATATAACTTAATTAATTTATTCGCATATATAATTATAATTTAATGCGGGGTGTTACATTCTCCCCCCCCCCCCCCCAAGGAAATTCAAACCCCAAAATTTGATATGGGTTCAATTATGTAATTTCTTGTATTAATCATATCTATTTTGTGTACATCTAATTTTGCAACAATCCATGCATAGTGCAAAGTGCAATACATCATAAAATATATGCATGTACAAGAATTTCTATGCGGTACCTCCTATATGAATGCCTTTTCTTTTAGAAATTCCTTTTAAAACATGATGCACACATGCTAAATGTACTTGAAATTTCTATATAAATGCAATCTTTTGAAAACTCAAAACATTTTTCATTCAATTTTTTCCACAGTCCTACTGAATATGAGCATAGTTCAACAAATTTTTACGTCCAAACCTACTACACAACTTTTAATTTTCGAATTTTAGAAAATTCTAATTTTCCAAATTCGATTTCTTATGATATAAAGAAGGTGGAAAATGGAAAAACTTCATATTTCTCCTTTTTTTTGTGCAAATCTTCCTCTATACTTGGGATTTAGGCTACTATTCTAAAAAAATTATTTACTTCCCCAAGTATAGTTTACATAAGAAAATATCTCTTTTTAAATTTTTCTATTGACGTTTCTGTCGTTTTCTTTAAATTTGTTATTTTCTTTTTAGTTATCATATTATGATTTTACTTTTTTTTATATACAACAGCTAAACACAGCTATCATCTAGGACAAGGAGATCTAGGACCATGTCCATTTTGACATAGAAAGGTCCTACTCTAGGAATCCAAGTAACTAATATGTTTCTCCTGCCGCCTATTACTTGTTACCAACTTACGTTGTATTACTCATAACAAATAAGATCTATTCATCTCTTCTATTTTACGCTCAAAAAGGAATAACTAAGTCTTATTTACTGCAATGGATAAGGGTTTCAGTCTATGCAGTCTCTATCTATAAAGACAATTGATCTTGGGAAAATTTTCTCTTTACCTTTCATTTCTTCCCAACTAAGGTATAACCTATCCCAACCATGTGTGTCTTATCATCTTACTAATATCATTTCACTATTCTTCTATAGTCTGCACATATGAAGCAACATTTCTAGGTTTTCACTGGTGTCCTATACACCTAATGGGAAATTTTGTTATTACTAAGAGTAATTACTCTATAACCTTGTAATTTTCCAATTACACCTAGGAAATGATTCATGTATACTTCATATTTAAAAGTCTGATTTGGTTGGGTATTTATCATATTTTCTTCAAAAAATTAAAACTACTAAATTTTATCTTTTCAAAAACATATTTACTTTTCCACTAAACCAACTTCTTTTTTTAAACATGTCTTGCTTGTTCTTAAAACTTTTTTCTTTTTTCTTGACTTTAAAAAAAATGTCCTCACAAGTTTTCAGAATATCCTTTTTTATAGATTTTCAAATTTACTTAAACTGGGGTAAATAAGAATAATTGTTTTATCATAAATCTCTTAACTTTCCTACTCTTCCAATTACTTAACCTTGAAGGAGTTACTATCTTACTATACTTAATGGTTTTATGCCTTAATGTATTGAAAATACTTTCTCTTATGAGAAACCATTAACGTTAAAACCTTTTATGAATCCTTTAAAGGAGGATTTCATGTTTATGTGAAATTATAAGGAATTTATATATATTTTATCGAAATAGGCTATACAAAATATGGTGCTTTCCATACCTTGTACATCTCTTTCATGTGTTCCTTATAGCTTGCACGAAACATCTTTATTTGTGGTTCATAGAAAATTATATCATTATTCATTTCATTCCAATAGATTAAGGTATGTTTACCATATATTTACTTACATAAGATATTTCCTACTAAATTCATTAATTTATCGTACATTATTTTTCAAAAGAAATCATTTCTAAAACTTCTTTACAACTAGAAAATATTTTCACGTGAATAATAAGTGTACATATAAACCACTTCAGAAATTATCTTCAAAACTCATTTGGGTCAAAACAGATGTTGCGTAAAATACCGTTACTACAACCCAAAAATACTAATATATGGATTCGATTAAAATACTTATTAATAAATCCCGTTTTCTATGTAAAAACATCTACTTTGGGAGTCACCTACTACAACAATAGTGTCATAGTCTAGGCTTCCTTTATTTTTACTGAAAACATTTGTTACAACAATAAATGTTGTAACTTATGTTTTCAATACTTAACACACTCTAGGTTTTTATATTTAAAATTATTGTTTACCTACGAATAAACTAGTGAGCTATACATGCTTTATAATTCTTCAAAAAGAATTTCGTTTTTAACAAAATTTACATCATATAAAAACCAATTTAAATTTCATACCACTTATTTTTTCAAAAACCCAATATTTACTTCCTCAAATATATTAGCAGTTATATTTTTCAACTTTTTTTAATTCAAAAGTTTCATTTTTATCGGGTTAGACATAAAGTGGATTTTATTCATACTAAAATCTCTTATTCTTCCAAAATAAAAACACTCTTCCTACTTTCCCTAAGGAACTTCCTTACTTCCTAAAACATATGGATACAAATTTTCTCTCAAAACATGGCTTATTTGTATGCTATAAATCGATAATAACATAGGGATTTACATACTTGGGTCATGCCAAACGCAACTAGCAAACTACGCAAAAATACACTTCTAAAAACTCTCCATATGTTAAAATCTATGGTTGAGGATTATTTGGACTTTAGTACATAATTTATTTATATTTTATTCAAAAATACAAATACGTTCACTCACCATCTACGTAGGAATCCTAAACCTAGGCTCTGATACCAAATGTAACAACTCGAATTCTAATGTGTTCGGATTTTTTGCAAATATGCTACAACCCATGCCCATTGAAACCCGAGTTGGGAATCTGGTATACTACAAATAGGCAAAGACAAATATATCAGAGCTCAATTAAACATCTCATAGTGGAAATAACTAAAATATAATAGTAAGTAAATACTCACCAATATAATAACACTTTCTAAGAAAGTGTCTTAAAGCTAGGAAGTCTCTGCCGTCTACCCAACCTGTAAGATGTTATGAGGAGGGGGTCAGAACTAAAGTTCGGGTGAATGGATAAATTATACACTTTTAAGCTTAATTCTACATATACCGCTTTATTTCCATTTATTGTGATATTGAGTTCATTAGGTTTATCATACTCTCGCATTTGTGCGTGAATCATACCCATCCACTCCTTAGTAGATTAAAAATTAATAGCTGATATGTATAGTTATATACCCAATGACCATATTGGTCCTAGGTATTACCCATAGTACCTTCCGTATCCTCCTTGCAAAGGACTCTATCATCTTGCTCCTATAGCGTTCTGTGACTACATCTGTAAAGGATAGCTTCATGAGGTTAACAATACAGATGTTTCGTTGTCTACTATGAAAACGTAAACTACGTCCGTACTAGTCTATAATAATGCTCGGACATCCACAACGTACCACCCAGTGCGTACATTGAGGACTATACATAATCGTTATGTCTACTCTCTGAATCCCGCCAACAAGTTACCTTGTATGGAATTCATTCGGGGATTTTCTATATATGTAAATGACAGCTTCGTTACGCCTACAATACAGATATTCTAGTTGTTCTGTCTCTTTTCTCATTGTGGTTATGGCCACATGCAACCATCCCTTAACTAATCGAAAGACCTCTAAAGAGTTAAGTGGCCATGCTCTATCATAGACAATCTAACATCCAATTGGCGGTGCCCCTCATCCAATGTCTCGATAGTGAAAGAATCATTGGACTTTTGGTTTTAGCTTTAGTCTTTCCCTAACTCGCTCTTGGTTTTGATGCTGGTCGATATCCGCATATGACTATCCTTTTGTGACTTGCCCACTAAACTTACTTGCAAGTACTGGGACATATGAATATCCTACTCGGAACACCAACCCCTTCTGACTGCCTACAATGGTCCTGCCATGCAAAAAGCAGTCAAGGCATACTCTCTTGATGGAACACCTAAAGACCTACCTCCGGGAATGCAGCTTCGTTAAGCCTACCTAGAGGGCCATCCTAGAGTATCCTTACATCCCATTGAAGTCTCGTACTTCCTTCTAGCAAAAAATAACTAAGTTGGACATGCTTCTCCTATGCTGAAATTTGTGATGAACTGCTTCGTTGGGCTTTTCATCCTTTGGGATACTCCAAACGCATCTCACTCTTTTATTAGACCCTCAGTCTAGTCTTTTAATTTATGTTTAGTTTACTTTTCTTATTCTGTTGGCTAACTTATTTACCCTAATTAGCATATTCCTGCCCTCATCCCACTTCTAGCTATTGTAAGGCCACCATTGATCTAATAGGGAATGCTGTTGATACTGCCATTTCTATTACCTTGCTTATTTAACTCAATTTAAGTCTTAAGTTTATTAAATAAGCATCTTCTATTATCTCTGTTCTATTTGCTTGTTAACTTAATTTAAATCTTGAATAAGCCTTTCCATTCTTTCTACTTTAATTATAACATATGCTATAATTTTACTTGTAATTGTCACATTTATCTTCTATTATAATCTATATGTGCTTACGATTGTCTCTCTTTGATTATGATATAGAATTCTCTTTAATTCTCTTGTATTATATAATTCACTTATCATAATAACTATCTTATTGTATAATCTGCGTAGTAAATGCAGATCTAGACTCATTAGCATTTATAGCTTCAAATTCTTTTCTAATAATTTACTTGATTTCTTTCATACTTTATTTTGTTCTGTTCTAGAAAGTAATTCTATTTTATTTGGTCGGGTATGAAAACTATACAAAAAATCCATTTCCATATTTTAATACTAAATAATACTATAAACAATAATTCATAACTATAAGGTATTTCTTTTATTATTTTGGAATAGTATAAAATACAGTGGTTTCTCTATTTTACACTAGCTCCCTTTTTTCTTTCTTTTATTCTCGTGGTTAAGTTTATCTTTTATCTTTCAAATATTAAATTATAGAAATGTATCGTATTTTCTAAACCAACCAATTAATTTATTACTTACTTCCAACTCAATTTATTAGATTAATTTATTATTGCTATTTTAGCATAATTTATTGCAGAATTCCATTTTTCTAGCTTTATTCCAACTTTTCTTATTTGACATCTAATCTAATATTTTCCCATTCTAATTCATAATCGTGAATTTTCTTTTAACAATATTGTTCGCGTACAAAGAGAATAAAAAGAAATCAGCATTTAGGCTAAATTATAACTTTAAATTAGATGTAAATATTTGTAAATCTCTTATAGTTCATCATAACTAATTTACAGAATTAATTACTGAAATATTGAATAAAATTATCTAACGGGAACTTAATGATAATATATCACAAACGTAAAAGATATAATCAAATCCACTCACCTTACTAGCTCTCCAAATCTCCCTATTTTTATTTCATACCTATCCCTAACATCTATAATCACCTCCCTTGTAATTTCTATTTGGAACTACAAATGATATATTCATAGATATATAATATTTGAAAGAGAAAAGGAAGAGATTTGAATTAGAAATAGCAAGTAAAACTCAGTCTAAGGATTTACCTTTGACATAGCTTTCTGATTTTAACCAATTCCTAATTCCCTAATTAATTCTATTCTCTTTCTATTTAGATCTAAATTCGCGTGAATTAGATCCAAAATTTTATTATTAAGAAAGTGTAGAAGAGATAGAAAAATGGTAGAGCTTCTGTAGGCAAGAGAAAAATAATGAGAATAAAAATGAGGCTCTGCACCTATATTTATAGTGGTTCAAATTAGTGCTAATCATTATATATAAAACCCTAAAATTTAAAGCGTACACTCTGTCTGTGGACATTAAATTAACATGTTTTCTTCTGCGTTTTTTTATTTCAAATTGATTCTCCAACAATCTTTTCATTAATCGCTTTCTCTTCTCTCTTACAATCTATGGAAACATATATTTTTAAATGTGACGTTTCTTTTAAATAAGATTCCCCTATTAATCACCTGATTAATAGATTTCCTATATACCTAAAATTAATTTACTGTCCAATTAATCCCTGTTTTCACTGTGATTTCTTACCAAATTAATATGCTAATTAACACCATATTAATTCGTCACATATGTGCATATTAATTTATTTTATTCCCATAATTATTGCATGCATATACTCTACATTGAATTTTGAATCACGGTCTTAATTATATATGATACCATAAGTCTCCATGTTTATTAATCGACAATTGATTACTTGCGTAAATTACTCTTCCTCCATTTTTATTCTCTTGAACTAACATATATGTTTCTAATCATATCAATTAGTTGCTACAACATATGTTCTCTTTCTTGTCAGTTCCTATCCTTAATCGCCTCTACTAATTAATTGAATTTTAATTTCTCTTTTAAACAAAGACCGTCAATTAATCTTCCTATTAATTGATTTTATATAGTTTGCCTCTCTAATTTATTTGCTACACAAATATATATATATATATATATATATATATATATATTCCATATAATATTAATTAGTTGCCCCATTTACGAACATTTCTTTGTTTTTAAAATTTCAGACATATATAACTTAACTAAATTATTTGCATATATAATTGTAATTTAACGCGGGATGTTACAAAAGCTATCCAAGAATGGAAGGTTCATAGTAATGCTTCGAAGGTTAGAAATTTTCTAGGGTTAGCAGGCTACTATAGGAGATTCATCAAGAGTTTTGCACAAATAGCAGCCTTTTTAACCGGATTGACCAAGAAGAATCTAGTCTTTGTTTAGGATGTTAAGTGCACCAAAGCATTTGAGAAGCTAAAGGAGTTATTGGCTAGTGCACCCGTGCTCACTATTCTAGATGGAACCAAGCCGTTTACGATTCCCATGGATGCATGTGGCACTGCATTAGGAGCAGGTCTTATGCTAGTAGACAGATAAATGATCATGAGAAGAAGTATCCAGTGCTTGATTTTGAATTGGCAGCAATTGTTTTTACCTTGAAGACATGGAGAAATTGTCTCTTAGGGGAAAGGTTTGAGCTATTTACTGATCATAAATCACTCAAATACTTATTTTCCTAAAAGGATTTGAATCTTCGGTAGCAAAGGAGGATGGAGTATATAACATCCTTCGACTTTGATATTCAATATACCCTTTGAAAAGGGAACATAATCTCTGACGCCCTTAGTAGGAGACTCGCTACCCTAGGTGCTATATATAAATGGAGACAGTTTGAGTTTCTCTCGAATATTAACTTCCAACCATTAATAGAACCCATCCAAGTTTTCTATCAGTCTTGGAGGTTAGACAAGCCTTGATGGATCATATAGGCATGAGCAAGTAAAAGCAAGGGTTAGTAGAGATTTTGGAAAAATTAAGGAATGGAGAGCATTTTCCTCATGCTAAGAGGTACTCAGTTGATGGGAAGGGATATTTAAGAAGAGATTGATGTCTTTGCATCCCAATGATTGATGACTTGATGATAGATGTGTTTATGGAATGGCACCACTCAAAGATGACTATTTATCCGTGAGGAGATAAGGATGTATAGGGACACGAAGAGAATTTTTTTGGAATGGAATGAAGAGAAGCATAGCTGAGTTTATTACAAAATGTTTTACATGCCAAAAGAAAAAAGCTGAGTAAGGGAAACCTGATGGATTATTATTTCCTTTGGAAATTCCAACATGGAAGTGGGAGCATATTTCAATGAATTTTGTAGAAGGTGTAACGACCCGTTAATTTTCAATAATTGAAATTGTTAATTTAATGAGATTTTGAAAATTTAAAATTGAAGAAATTAAAAAAATTGTGAATTTTTAGTAAAAGTTGTAATGCAATAATGAAAATAACTAAGAGGAAACGTAACAGGGTTATTTAAAGTTAATAATTTATGAATTTGAATGAATTTCCAATTTAAAGAAAAGTAATTAACTGTTACTTTATGATGATTTATGAAATAACGGAAAGAGTGAATAATAAGTGAACGTATTTAGTAGTATGAAAATAAATGGCAACATTGATGTGTAAGTAATAAAAGCTTATTTATGTGATTAAAGGGTAACGGTAGTGTTTATTATATGTTATCTATTGTTAATTGAAATTTTAAATAAATTTTTAATAAATGTAAATTAAATAGGAACATAGATTTATTTATGAGGTAGTAAATGATGTAATAAAGGTATGAAACCAAGTAAATAAATTGATTGAGAATATAAATTGTAATTAATGTATATATCTGGCAAATATAATAAAATGGAAATAGTAGTTAATGCAAAGAAAAGCTGGATTTGAATATAGTAGTTCAATGAAAGACAAACAAATCATTCCATCTAAGTCTAATTTATAATAAAATGTAATTATTGTAGCATTTGAAATTAAATATTATGTGATTGAAATAAAGATGAAAACGAAAATATTGAAGTATGTAATGCAATGGATATCATAAATAGAATGGAATAAATTAGTGTATATATGGAATAATAATCTGGGTTGATAAGTAACGAATTTATAAAGGCAATGGAAAGCAAATAAGTGAAAAATTAATATAGGTTTATTTATTTAATGTGTAAATAAACTATGGTAATCAATTACAATAAATACAAATTTAACGTTTTGTTAATGTAAATTTAAGTAATATAAATTTTATTCATAATAATGAATTGGTTGATTTAATAAATGGAAGCTTTGATTTGTGAATAATAAAAGCTTATTAATGCGACTAAAGTATTAACGATAACGATTTTGGATGTTACCTATTTTGTAGCTGGTTGATTTTAATTGGAAATCAGTTACAAAAATTTTATTACATTAATGTAACTAAGGTAATTATCAATAAATTGAATGCGAGTCAAATCAATAGAAATAATATAGATGTATACTTAGCTACAAATGGAATGTATGAAAACAAAAATGTAAGCATTGAATTAAATTAAGGAATTTAAATTATAATAAATGGTCATTGAATAAAATCAATGTTCTGTAAGTAATTTCAATATTGGGTTGAAGGAAAAAAGCTTAAAGGTGATTAAAGTTTAATGGTTACAATTGTTAAGATACCTATTTGTGTAGTTCATAAGATTTAATTTGTAATCGATTGTAATGAATCACAATTCAATGTAATATTTGTATAAATTAAAGAAATATTTAAAAGCAATGTTAATTCTATTTATAATATGACAAATTCGTTGATGTAAAACAGGAAATCTTTAATGTTTTAATGAAAATTTAGGCAGTAACGGAAGGTGTTAATGTAATAATGAAATAAATGGAATTGTGAATTTATTCATAATGTAGTAATCGATATAATGGAAAGTATGAACTCAAGTAAATGAATTGATTTAGAATGTTAATCGCAATTAGCGTGTATAATGGTAGAAATAATAAAATGGTAATAGAGTAGTCAATACAAAGAAAGATGAAAATTTGAGCGTACTATTGTAATAAAGGGTAAACAAATGTTATCATTGTTTATTGAATAATAATTGTTTTGATAAAAAGGATTGAAGTTAAATCAAGTAAATTTATTGGGAATATTAAATGTAATTGGATGTATATTAATGTAATAAAATTTGCGTTATATATGGAATTAATGTTAAATCTATTATTAAATGACTGTTGGTGGAATAAAAGGAATGCAAAATAAAGTTTTGTCAATATGGGAATTTAATGTATGATGATGGGATAAATTGCAATTAAAGGTGATTAAATAGTACGATAATTGGAATTAAGTTAAAATGGGAGAATATCAAGAACCAAGATTTAAAAGCAATGTTAGCTAAATTCTTATTGTAATAAGACTCAAATAACAAGGGTTAAGAATTTAATAAATGGATTTTATTTTATAATTTCTAAATTTAATGAAATTGAAATTTAATATTGAAATTGAGGTTAACATTGGAATTGATGAATTAATCAACTCAAAATTTACGTTTAAATTTGTTTAAATCATTGTGAATGATTGAGAAATAAAAAAAATGATGAAATTTGTCAATTTAAGAATTGAAATTGAAAAGTTGGATTTAACTAGTTTATTTAATTAATTGGAAAATAGCCATTTTTGCCACTGACTCGGATTTCGACGAAACAAGTTTCATCTGATCCGTAACGGCGAATTATTGTAGGATTTCAAGTTTCGTAATGATCGGACTTGTCATTTGATCGTACGGACTCGAAACGCCTTGGAATCAATGAAATTGAAGTCAATTTGGAAAATATTGATTTTAGCATAACTTCTTCATACGATGTAATTTGGACTTAAAACCTTTTCCATCGCGTTTAAAATATTTTAAAACATCTATTTTGATATATGGGTTGACCCAATTTCGTTCCAGAGACAGAACGGGCTTTTCGGGCCATATATCGTTCAGCACGTTTATAAATCGGGTCCATCTATTCTATTTCAGCTTTTTCTATATATATCCTATTATAAACCCTAGTAGCCCTCTATTCCTCATTTCTATATGTATAGAAACTTCTGTGCTCCTCTTCCTCAATGGCTGTAAGCTTTAATTTATCCAATTCAATTTCAATTCAAAAATCAAAGTCAAAAATCCATCCTCAAAAAATTCTGGAAAATAATATATCGAAGCTCTCGAAGAGCGTAATCTTCTAGTGTGATTCGTTTTTCAAATCGATACACCGTTTGCCCAGAATTCGCCAATCAATTCTCGACCGTCCGTTGCATCGTAATCGACTGCGACGGATCATCAAATCGACTGGGGGGTTGCGTAGAGATCGCTGAGGGGAGTCGATCTATGTGGTTAGTATGGCGAGCCGACGGTCAGATTTGCGGCAAAAATCCAATTAGGGTTTGAAGCATGGTGGCGGCCGGTGGTGGTTTGAGCGATCGCGACGTCATAGGGGGGTCGGCGTGTCGAGGCAGAGTCGGCCGAACCATAGCGCGCGTATCAGAGTGGCGCAGCGGCAACGTGGGTAGCGCGATCATATGAAGGTGGTGGCGTGTCGAATTTCCTATGCGTGATTAGGGTTTTAGCACTAAACAGTGGCCTGGGAAGAAAGTTAGGTGGCGTATCTTTTATTTATTTAATTCTTATTATTTGTTTAATTTCATTTTGTAACGTTCTAATATCAATATTTTATGTACGTGGTCCGTTCCACGCGCGATTTTCTCCACTGGGTTCGTATTGGGATTCCGGACATTTTGGCGCTGGTTTGGACAGATTCTAAGACTATTGAAAGTTTGGGTTTAAATTGGATTTAAATTTAATTTAAATTCAAAAGGTGAGTGTTTTAACCCACTCACAACTTCTAAAATTTCTTATGTTTGTTAAATTAAATTTTGTTGTGATTATGCATTTATTGATGACTTTTTCATATATTTTTAATCATCATCTAATTAATTGCATTTATTTAAATTAAATCGTTATTTAATTTATTATTGAATATAACTGCCAGTTAATTACCTGTTCTATATTATCAGTTATATATTGATATTGATTGATTGTTTTGTATGATGATTGTGATGGATGTATGATTTTATGATGGATGAATGGATGTTGTATTATATATTATTTTAAACTGCAAGTTGTTATGCATTTTATTTCATTCGGGATTGCGGTTTGAAATGATATATAACCGTAAATTTTTATTTTAAATGGCAGATTGAAATGATAAATATCCGTATCACTTGACCATAGGATAGAAAATTATATACAGGCACCGCGGTATATATATAAAATTATTTTGAAATGATTATCTATGGTTTTGGAAAGAAATATACGGTTTAATAAATATTAATTTTTGATGTTATATAAATATTATTTTATATATATATATATATATATATATAGCTAAATTCTTGAATTTAAGCCATGTATAGAATTGATAAATAAAAATGAGTTTAATAATAAAGTTTGATTTCCTTTATATAAAATGGTTAAGTATCTATTTAAATTCTATTGTATATAGAGTATATAATGACTCAAATAAAATTAAGGTTGGAAGATAAATGTGAATTTGATTTGAATTAAAGTATTTAAGAGTTATCCTTGAAAATTTTGATTTGAAATGTAAATAAATTGATATTTAAAGGGTATGATTTTATAACTTGATTTTGTTTAGAGGAATTAAATAAATATCAATTTGATTTAAACGAATATTATCAAGTTAATTTAACTAAACGAATATCCAGTTATTTGAAGTCTAAAGGTTTTACTAAAATGATATTTGATTTATTTACAGAACATTTCAAATCTAAATAATGGTAGTTGAAATTGATGTATATGAAATTATCAAAGAATAAGTTTTGAAATGGTGGGATAATTAAAGCTTTGAAATATATGGAAATTATATTGGTTTATTTGGGAATTTAAAATCCATATTGGAATTGATTTGTGAAGGAGAAGAAGCTATTTTACTATATAAAGTAATTAAGTATTTAAACCATTTAAGTGGCGTAGTATGTTTCAAAGTTACAAATTTCAAAGTATTACGTTTTGGAAGGGTTATAGTTTAAGTCCTTGGTTTTGAAATTTTTATAACTTTGAATACTATGCTTTTAAAAAGGATATCATATTGATTTGGTTTCAAAATGAAAATGATATCGTATTTATATGGTTTTGAAATAAATATTATATCATGGTTTTGAAGTACAAATTATTTTAAGGTGACCGCGGTGTTATAATAATGTTTGGTTGTTAAAGAGACCGGGATCGGAAGTTGTCATACTCTCTGCCAACTCCGAAAAGCACTTTGACAACTGTGTACGGGTTGGAGATTCCAGAATGAAGTAGGATGGTGGCGGCGTTTCCTTTGAGGTAAATACGTGGACCCGACTCCTGTGAGTTGGCATAAGGTGGCTAAAACAGGAGTGATTGACGGGTTTAGAAGGTAGCCCCTTTTATCGGACACATCCCTTCGATATTCTACTCTGACTTTGGATTTATTCGGTGGCCACTTTTGATTTCTTTGATTGGGGGTGTGGCTCGAGGTAGGCGGTAGCTGCGGCTGTGCGTTACCACCGACCCGGAAGCGTAATTGGTATATCTACCACTACACCACAAAAGGCTTTTAACAGCGTTTGATAAACGCTGTAATATGATACAACAGCGTTATTTCAAACGTTGTATAACGACATGCTGTCGTATATACATAACTTACAACAGCTTTTCTATAAACGCTATTGAAACATCTCTGTGACAGCGTTTATTACGAGCTGTCAATAATGTTTTTACAGCGTTTTCAGACGTGCTGTATTATGTTTCAATAGCGTTTATAATTTAGTTGTCGAAGATGTTCAAATTCTACTTTAACTGTTTACAACAGCTTTTTCTAAACGCTGTTATTGAATCATCAACAATTTCGACAGCATGTTAAAAACGCTGTTATTGAATCATCAACTATTTCGACAGCATGTAAAAAACGCTGTTATTGACAATTTCAAGATAATTACAGCACGAATTAAACGCTGTTGTTTCTTCATTGACAGCATTAATCAAACGTTGTCTTCTATTTATATAACAGCTTTAATATTCCACTCTATTTTTGAATATTCCAAAACTATATTTTAAGCATATTCAAGCAACTAGTATATATAACAGGTTCTAATAACTATTAATTGGTTACATAAACTAGTTAAGACAATATTAATAAACAAAAGACATCCATAAACCAAGTTTCAATAATATCCATAAACAAAAATAACAAAGTAAACCAAGTTGCCACAAATTCTGTTAAACAAAGACACGTTATATGTTAAGTAAAAGTATAATATCAATACAGTAAGTCCACACCAAATGCCAACAACAAAACGTGCATCTAAAAAGTTTCATATGCTTGCTACTTGCTACTTGCTACTTGCTACGGAAGAAGAATGTGTCATCGCCATCTTTAATTACCTGCAATGAAGAAATTTGAAATGATCAGTGAGTAAACGCTATCTAAAAATTTGAAGTTTCATATGCTAAAATGCTTAACTGCGCCAAAAAGTCACTATATGGATCTAAAAATTTGAAGTGATCAGTGAGTAAATGCTTAACAACCCACCACTATAATCAATACAAACCAGTGCACATCACCAGTGAACATCAAACCAAACTGCACCATATTCCATCCCCAACTACCCCTGCTACCACCCTATTGCAAACTATAGTTTGCACTGACAAACTACAGTTTCTATAATATCACAACCAAAATGATTTACTTGCACCATTTTCATAGTAGTATAGCCACTGTACATTGGTTATACATGATGCAATATGATCAACCAATGATTACTACTGGTAAATATGATATAATGATATTGTGCCATAAGGAAAAACATGAGTAACAACAACTACCTGATTTAGATTCAACCTACGCCCCTCCCCATAAGGAAAAACACAAGTAAAAATGATATAATGACCCTGTGCTAAGGATGAGCTTTGATCTCAGGAAAATTGAACCTATGTGATTTAGATTCATCTACCCGATTTCTTCTTTTGTTGGAATACCTAACACCTAATTTATAAACATTAACTGGTAAGATATTTCCCTTATGAAAAGGAATATAACAACTATGGTGGATATGCAAATATTTCTAATGAATATCACACCTTAATGATTTCCACAAGGTGATTTATAGAGCGCTCTACAGGAAACAAAGGTTGCATGTATCATATTGAATTTTTGGTGAATGGGAGAAATTAGTATATCAAAAACAATTTGCAATTTTCAAGTTGAATTTATTATTATTCAACTAATGGTAGTAGGGTATACATTGGGATGTTTCTTTAGGCTTCAACATCTTTATTGGCGATACACACATCGTAGCAATCAAGGATCAGATCAAGAGTCCCTACAGTCACACTCAAGTAAAAATGACAATTTGATTTCTAATTATTTTTTGTGAGGTGTAGCATGAATTGATATCGTATTTTTTAAATACAATTTTATATACTACAAACAAATTTATGTTTTACTGGTCATGTTTATCACTAGGAAGTCATGATTATCTTATTGGCATGCTTTTACTAATTGTCATATGTATGTGGTTAATTCAGTTGGATGCCAGCAAATAAGATGGTGACAAAAAAATGTCATGCATAAACAAAGATAGAAATTAGCATGACTGCGGAAAGTAAAACAGAATTCTGTGTATTCATTTTATTGAAAACAATTTGTAATTTTCAAGTTGAATTCAGTGTATTGATGAACTAAAACAAATATGTGGTTAATTACTATGTATCACACTTAAAGCCCTACCACCTATCTTATTCTAGTAAATATAATCCAACAAGCAGCAAAGAAAGAAAATCCTTGCAACAATAGTATCAAAAATTAATCTAACAACCTGTTTGGCCAAAGTGCAGGCCCTGTCATGTGAGTTAAGGATCTCATAATAAAACACAATGAAGTTAAGTGCCAACCATAGGCGGTTCGGGTGAGTTGGTGCTAAACCAACAACTGCAATGTTCTGCATCAATAAACATATTACTATATCACTAATCGATTTTTACGATGGTAGCAGCAATTATATACGAAGTTAAGAAAAAAGTTTCTATTAATTTCACTTTTATACACAATGCATTGTGACATCAGTTTTGTGTAAATATAATAAATAATTAAAAAAGGTAAAAACCATTTCAAAATTAATATTATCTATTTTAGAAATACAGTATTAAAGTTCCTTGGATTGTATTATAATATTGATCGGTGAAAATAAGTATGAAACTGAGAACTATTAAGGCATACATTACATAATCCTCGGTAATTTTTCTAATTATCATGAATATCAACTAATTAGTATAGAAAAGAATTTAATGTTCATTACTCTATAAAAACATAAAATCAGAAGAAGAAAAATCAGCAATGAATTCAAAACTTCTTGTTTACAAACAACTCTCCCAAAGCAAACTGTCAGCCTGATAGCCTTTGATCATTATGTTGTTGCAGTAAAGTAGTTAATTAAATAACCATTGAATTAACTCGTATTGTGTATATATTTGTATCTTTTATGTAAGAGACGGTATATTCATCAAAGTACATATATTCTATAGATGTATTAATATCTTATGTGTTTGAAATTGCAACTAGATCAGAATACATGTTACATAGCTTGGTTATGTATAGAAACAGACCACACAGAATCATTATGCTAGATCCTAAATTACTCCAAGGTCCACTTAGTTAAAATCAACTCATCAAAATTAACAAAAATAAATGGTAAATCCAATAATAAATCCAATAGATCCAAAGCTTGTAGTTTCGAAATTATTACAACTATAAAAATATAGTCATACCTGAGTGCCTTGTAAGCAAAAGGCATGCTCTCTACTATAGTTTTCCTCTCATCTCCAGTCTTGAATTCTGCCAAATATTGATGATAATAACCTTCATCTTCAAATAGAACGCTTTGGAATCAGTGGCACTCGCCGCATAAACCAAACTGTTGTACTGTTTGTTCTACTAACTCCATTCAACAAATGTACTTTGGAAGACTATATAAGTTCAATTACTTGACCTTAAGTTGTTTTTTTCTCCTTTGCAGGACCAGGTGCAATCACTCCAGACATAATCAATGTAAACTACTATACTGAAAATCATCAGTACCGATCATGAATATAAATTCAACCAATATCACTAACTATTTCTTGAACTACAGAACTACAACAGCGACGTTCTTCCTGACAGCGACAAGCTCACATCGACAGTCACTACATAGATCTCGGCTTCGACTTTAGGCACCTGTGATAGGCTTTTAGGAGAACATGTGAATCATCAGTAGCCTACACCCCATATGCAGCATCTCATGTAAGCATTTCAAGCAACATGACTAACTTGGAGAAACAGCGACTACATCTACTCATTAACAGCCGTAGCAACGTGATATCCAGGTCTCAACAGTGCATCTCTCGATTTCAGGTAGTGGATCGTCGATCATGGCAGTAAGCACAGAGCTTCTCTTAGCACTTCAGACCAGAACGAAGATGAATTCAAGCGTAGAAAGGCAATGCTATTAAAATTCAAATTCAAATGGCAGCAGCAAGCATCAACATTCAACTCTAGGACAATGTGCACAAAGATGTTGAAACTAGGACACTTTGAGGTTGTCTAAATAATCTCTAAAGCAAGTACAGTTTATTGTTGCTAAAGAAATAATACGTGACCAAGCATAGGTGATGACATGGATTACCCTCCTTTTTTAGTTATTCTTCCTGCAATCAAGAACGTATTGGGATTGTTCATTCATAGTTGCTCAGATGGAATTCAAACAGTGCACCAACTCCAATTAATTTCTGAAATATGTTCTCAATTTCTGATGCTCCATTTTCCTACACAGTGACATGGAGTCTATACAAACATAGCAATGTGTAAAAGTATGCATATCAGATATGCACATTAACAAAACTGTTGCAGTAGTTTTTTGATGTATACTAATGTCAACGGATCGTTTGCTGTTAAAAGATAGAAATATATAATAGTATTCACCATATGATCCTATTCATACCACACAAAAAAATGTGTTTGTGAACTGAAATATCATTAAATGCTTGGAGAAGAAAGAAAAATAAACTTTGTATCATTATATGTTACATATTAGGATGTTGCCCTAAGCGAAGGAAAAAAGTCATGATTTATTTATTATAGTTTTCTTATCATTCTATTATTAGGACTATTAAACATCAAGTCAATTTTTTTTATTCCAGAGCAACCGATAAAACAGAAACTTCAACCAAAAATCTCAATACTTGATATGGAAACTAAAAATGTGATGCATACAGATTATTTCAATGTTTTGATGTTTAAATAACTCATCTTTTGCATACCACTTATTAGTCTATATTTACTTGGGTTGTAGTGCATAAGGTACATGAATTTGCACCTAATGCATTAACTTGCCTACTGAGCTCAAATCCACTGGCATTCTAACATGGATAAAGATGACAATATATTTAAACATATAATGGGTATCAGAATGTGTACAATGTAATATCTTAACTGTCTTAGCCGAGGTTCACGCAGCACAATCTTTTACCTTTTGATTTAATAAAACTTAAGGAACTGGTAAACAATAATATTTTACCACTTTAAACTTCAAAAATAATGAGAAGAAAAATAGTCTCCATCGATTATCTCATACCAGATACATAGTTTCTAGACTTCAACGTGGACTAAAATACATAATTTGATTTTCTTTAGTATTAATGGAGCTTTGCACATAGACATAGTTGGAATTGTAACTTGGAAAATGAAATCAGTGGTGTTTAATCCCTTGACCTATTGATAAAAAGTTCTTTTCGTTTCTAGTTCCATTTCATGAAGGCTTCATAACTGAATACTAGCTAATGTAATGAACTGAACATAACAAACTATCGAACCTGACGTATTAGCAGACCAAGGGTATTCATAGGAGGATGACGATTTCATATCCATGTGGATGACTAAACTTGCTTATTGGTCCATATTTGCATGTACCTGTCTTCAAATAGAACTGTAGAAATAATGAAACCAATTACTTTACAGACAACCAAGCATGAAAATGACCTACACTATATTTTGGTTCAAATATTTGAATTTAAAGTTACTTTATAGGACCTGTAGCATTTCATTACAGAAGCAACTATTTTTATAAACAAAAAATAACTATTTTCACTGTTACACCACAAATTTAATTTTTTTCGCTTGAGTAGCATTAAATCATATGTAAAAATACCATGACTACCAGGTCACGCTTTGATGGTGAATTAGGTAGAATAATCGTTGATGATTTGATAGAAAAAATTCAATTTGCAGTTGAATAAAGAACTGCACTGTAAACACTAAATGAAAATGAATCATCATCATACCATATCGTATTAAAAAACCAAAAGCAACCACAATCATAGCCAGAAAAAAACCAAACACCGCAACACCATTACCTCTCAACCTAAAACTGGCGGAAACCATATCAGGCTTAACACACTCTTCCCCCATTAAACTAAACCCATTATTGATTAACCCTACCATACAAAGACATATCATCTTCTTCGTTTTCTAGAGGCTGTAAACATAACTTGCAAAATATAAATAGTAGTAACAAAAATAATTAATTTCAAATGTTGAATCTAAAGATTAGAAAATTACCTCAGATCGGGCTTCTAAAGAGAATTAATCGATAATTTTAAAGCGAATGACATTCCTATTTATTGAGCAAATTCATAATTGGATTCATTTTCTTATTTGTTCCAAGGATGGATTCAAGGTGTTAGGGCTAGAGAAAAATAGATGTTGCAGGCGAAACTAGAGTACGAATGAAATTTCATAGGATCTTTCACATATATTTGGGGTTTTAATTAGGTTTAAAATAATTTTGGGGGAGATTGGTGGTCGATTGTTTTCTTGCTTTATGCGGGAGAGAAGAAATAATGGCGGCCAGGTAGCCGCGTAATGAAACGAATCTAAAAATAAAGCGGGTCACTTTAAATAGCGTTTCAAATTCCAAAATTTACTTCCCTAAATACTTTTATCAGCATTCATAATGAAAACACTGTCCGTTATTGCAGTGAAAAGCGCATTTTCTTGTAGTGATGAAAAATATATCCATTCACTATATGAATTCTAGAAATGAAACATATACTTCTCATATCATAAGACTCGCTTGTAAAAAACCAGAATATCAGATCTACTCTAAATAAGCATCGACATAATATAAATGCAAAAATGTAATGTACCAATTATGAAAACACGATAAATATATCCACACAGACACCAGAACACTGTGGTTGCTCTTATAGCCTGATTTTTATTCTTTTACGAATCTGCTTGCCAAGAGAGTCTACCATGATATTCTACTATGCTTACTTTGTGGAGCCCTAGTCTATATAGATTTACGACTTTCAACTTTCCAAGAAGTTTCCAGTGAATTTCCACCAACTAATCCTGCTTGTGCTGAAGCTATAGAAACAGATTGCCTATAAGAGCAACCGAAGGAATATCAAACGTACTAGGTGGTCCCTGATTTAAAAGAAGAGCCTGAACAGTGGAAAGTATCTTCTGGTTTCCAACTGCCTTGTTTATTTTACTTATTACGCCAATTGTCCTAGAGTATATTTATAAACAAATTATAATTATTTACTTGATACTCTTTAACTACGTATTCTTAATACATATAAAGCACCGGGCTTTAGTGACAAAATAGTAAAAGAGAACACGCGTTTAACACAGGCACCAGTTCATATTATTAACACACATGATAAATAGATTCGTCAGTTTATTAGTGACCTGTAGAACTAACCATTCAACTCAAAAACAATCCATGACATATATAATCTCACTTTCCATATCTATTATCGATTATCCTCCACTTCTATTAGCGAACCATTTCAAGCTGTTTCATCTTATATTGACATTATTAAAAGTGATATAAAATGTATGAATTCGGTTAAAACGTTACATGTTATAATAAAAAGCTTTGGATATGGCAAAAGAACTTAGTAATAGCAAGCTTCAGGTGATCCTGCAGCTGGCGATGAAAGTATTCAGTGGACCTACGGCATTTTTTGGTGGCTTTATCTAAAACAAATACATCAAAAAAACTTCATGGTGATCAACATCAAATAGTCTTTTACTTGAACTAGTGTTTATAGGTTGAACTATCCAACTAACTCTACTCAAAAGCATAGTAAAGAGCTCCACTGGAAAAAAATCCATCTTCGTTAAATTTGATACATGAATTGGGTTGATTTACTTAACAATTAAATAAATATTTAAGAATATTTTGAAAATTTAATAATAATATCAATGTACCAATACAAACGCTATAAATGAATGTCGAAAAGAATACAAGATTGAATTTAATGTAAACAAAACAAATTTTGAATGGTTTTAGGAATTATATCAAATTATTTTTGTATTATATTCCAAGCTACAAATTTGTAAAAAATAATATATAAATAAGTGTAAGCATGCTAAATAATGCAAAATCAGTTTTTTTGTAACTCAGTTTACAGTTAAAACAAAATTTGAAATGTTGTAGTAGAGGAAAACTGAATAATTTTTATTTGTATTTAGAGTCTCATGTATATTAGTTAAACATTTACAGAGGGATGGCTTTTGTATCCAAGTTTAGGCATTCCTATATCTTTGTACTCATCACAATAATTAATTATAATGTTAAATTTTGATCACATAAGTAGCATTTTTATATTTAGCATTGAAAATGAAGTGAAATTTTAATTTTATTAAAATAAGTAATAGCAATTAATAACTCATAAAACAAAGAGAAAATTTTACCATTTTCCATTGATGTTTGATCAAAATATATATAGTACATGAAAATTTTCGTTAACTTATAAAATTGCCAGCATAGTCAACTGCATTTTCTGCGGAGTGGATTGGCAGACAAGTTTGCACTCAACATCAACTAAGAAACCTGTACTGATATTGACTGATGGATTCTATATGCTTTAAAAAATGACTAAAGAGAGTTGGCCATATGAACTAGGATTTGCGAGCACTGTAACCTTCACTCCTATGATCTTTTTCATGTTCCCAGTTACAGTATTTATGACATACTTTATTTTATTCGTGGATATTCTTTCTTTAGTGTACAAATTGATCAACACAAAACAAAAAAGTAGTTTACAATGCTTTTTCAAATTATTTTTACCCTTAATTAAAATGAAACAATATTCAGTTCAATTTCAATCACTCTTTTGGACTATTTATCGTACTAACTATCAAGAATAGCTATAATGAATCGGTGATCATTATAAATTACTACCTTTTTTGGGCATCATTTGTTTAGCAAAAGAATAACATTGCCAACTAGCTAGTGATCAAAGATTAGAATAACAAATAAAAAGGGCATGCTCACTTAGTGGTATAATAATAAAAAACAATCATAGCAACCTTCCATAATAATTAAGCAATTTGCCATAAACATATACATATGTGTGTGTATGTATATATGTGTGTATATATCTGGACAGTAGAAATTAATTTGCTTAGTTTAAGTAATGTTTTAACTATTGGGCAGCCACATTTTTGCGCTGATCAACAAGAAGTGAAGGTCATGTAGTAATCCATAGTGAGGTCGTAGTCTTCTATACAGACAATTCAATCATCCATTAGGCAAAATGCATAGAGATCAAAAGAATACCGTTGTCTATAAAACTTAGTAGGACCCTTATTGACAGTGAGAGATGGTGACCTGTAATTTTCTCATAACTTTTCTTTTGTCCAACTATTACATCCTTGAAAAATTATACCCACTCATTGCTTGGTGCTTCTTGATATTGGTGCCTACTTATTGTTCAACGAGGTTACAAACTAATTGGAAACAATAAGCTTGGACCATTGTTCTCTTTAAGTAAATAATAAACGAACAGCTTACCATGTTCTCCACTTATATAGACTTGAATTTTTACGAAAACTTAGCAATTATGATGTAACAATCAAAATACATTTTCAACCTTTTGCTATAACAGAAAGGACAACATTTTCCAATATGTGCTTAAGCATAATAATATACATATGTCAATTACATCAAAACTCCTTTTTGTAAAATTGAGATAACTCAGTTAAGTAATCTTAGTTTTTCAAAACCGAGTAAAAATCATTTTTGCAATACTAGGCATTCTCAATATTGAGGAAACCGAGTGAACCTCGGGTTTGCAAAACTGAGCAACACTCAGATTGCAAAACTGAGAAAAATCAGTTTTGAAAAAATGACAAAAACTCATTATTGTTAAATCGGTGTTCGAGCATGTGTGTAATCAATGAATGACAAATGTTAAACATATTTAGCATGTATAAATCAAAAATTTGACTTGAGTCATAAGATCCAATTTCAAGGTTAAAGCTCCAGAAATTTTTGATGTAGCAGTTCCCCTACATAAACATTCACATTCAAAGTAGATGTCCCTAAACAACTTCTATGTCATGTATGTAGACTGAAATTTCTTATTATCTTATTATCCAACTATACAGATAGGAAAATGAGAATACTCTTAGCAATAGAAAAAGATCATACCAATGAAGCCATATGCTATGTTTGCTGAGGGAGTCTCCTACTCCAAGTGCATCCATGGCTCTCCATGCATTTTCCCACGTAGTTAAAGCAAATCCATAGGATCTCAATTCACTTGATGATTCTAATACCAAGTTCTTTATTTCCTTTCTGCAAATAAAGTACTATTATCGATTTCAGTCTGAAATAATCATACATTTTACTTATATATGATTTATACTGAAGGGTAAATCAACTTCGCAATACTGGGTATTTTCAGTATTGAAAAAACAGGAAAAAACTGAGTAAAACCCAGTTTTTCAAAATTGAAAAAAAAACAATTTTGAAAAAATAAGAAAATTCAATTTTGTTAAATCAGTGTTCCAGCATGTGTATAATCAAAGAATGACAAATATCAAACATATTTGACTCTATTGCATCTACGTAATCTAGGATATAGTAATTATATTTCTCAATATCCAATTGCAACATTTTTTTTCCTACCCACAATATCTCTTTCTACATACAACAATTTATAAAAACCAAGTTTCCAAAGTAAACTTTTGAAGCATAATAGCAATAAATGTTTGATATTTAATATGGTTAACAACATCAGACAGTAAGGAAACATGTCAAACGAATACTGATGTCTTACCTTTACATTACAGTCGGATTAAAGCATGACGGTTGGAAGTGGTCTACAAACAGTTGAAGTGTTTCTATTCCAATAGCCTGGGATTGGTCGGTAGCACCATTACCACCCTAAATTGTAGCTGAAGTGGTCTAGAATTTAGGGTTTTCATTTAGGGTTTCTTGCGGAGGGAAAAAGGATTTGCGTTTTTGGATTAGGGCTTCTTGCGGAGGCTGAAGATGATTTAGAATTTTCGTGTGGATGATAAGATTGAGCGAAGGGAGAGCTGAAAGTGAATGATAATTGAGAAGTATTCCATTAAGGTTATTGCTTTATTTTGGAAGGAAACAAAATAATAAATGGCGGGCATGAAAATAAATGTCGATTTATTTAGTGGGAAGATATTAGACAGCGATTATCAAATCTTGTTGATATCTAAAATCGCAAATAACTGCGTGCATGGTTAAGACGCTGTTCTATTTTGCTGTCAAATGCAGCTTTTCTTGTAGTGTACCCTGGCATTGCCTAGTGCGCCTTGTACGAGTTTGTTTTGTACCATACCTATGGAGTGCCCTCTGACGATGCCCAGTACGGGGGAGATTACGGTACTGTATAGACTATGGGAATATAAATATGTGTTAAGGTGGAAAATGTAAAGCCTTAATGCTATTTTCAGTATATTATACTTTACTTTAGACACTATTATAATAGCGTATATTACTACATAGTAGATAGTTTAACGGATCCTTAGGAGTTGTGAATCCCGAGCATCTCTTGAGTTACTGCACTCACGTTAGACACTGGATAGGAGATGTCAAATCCTGTAAACATCTCTGACGCCGTTCCACTCATATTATTTATTATTAATTTAACTTACATAAAATCTTTTAGTTCTGACTCGAGTGTTTTGTCTTTTCAATTCGCTCGGGTCAGTCTGAGCATTTCAGGATTTGGAAGATCGTATTCTGGAGGACGAAGACGAAGATTTATTATTAATTATTATTATATTCCACTACACACTTTATTCCACTGCATCAATTAATATTCGCTGGTATGTGCAACTCTGATATGTATTGTATAAATATAATCAAATATTTTGTAAAACAGCTTCATGAACTGTATATTTGATTATTATATTTTATCGTTCCGCTGCAAGATTCTATTTTGGTTTTCTTTCTTTCTCTGCTTTTTCTTTTTTACCCCATAACAATCCGCCCTTCTGTATGGTTTAAGTCTGACGTGTGTGGTTTATCGTCAATTCAAAGCGTACGAAAAGGCGGGACGTTACAATCTGGTATTAGAGCTTTGGTTTAGCGATAAACCTTAGATTTATGGGGTCTGACTCTTTATTAATAGGGTAGTAATACCCTATGATGAGTCGCTAAGTGTATATATATGAGAGAGCGTACTTGTTAGTGTTATAAAAAGGTTTTGATATTGTGTTAATCTGTTCCATTTTGTATTTATAAATTCTGGTTGGTGCATGGGACGCTATGACATCAATAGCGATTTCTAAACACTTAATAGGACAGACCGACATAATATTTATTTTTATTATAGGTGAATGAAATAATTTTGCCTATTATAATTTCTATATATAAAATAAATCTTTTAAAGGTTATATTCGGTTGTAATATATTGGTTGTTAGGTAATGAAATTTATAAATAATAGTTGAAATAAGATTTCTAATAAAATAAATGAAAATTGAAAATTTAGAACTAAACTTCCAGGGTTTTGAAAATTTCTTTCAAATGATTTTGGAATATAAAAATAATATTTTAGAAGTATTTTCTGATATAAATATTTCAATATAAATTGAAAGAATTATTTTAAAGAATTTTTGGAAAAGGAATAAGCTATGTACTTCCCCCTCTGTCGCTGAAAATAATTTTGGGTGATGGCGGCCGCATCATCGACATTCATTTTCGAGTTTCGAAGGGGGAAGGTCACTGTAGTAGTTTTACTGCAGATTTATTTTGATAAACAAATATAAATTTTAAATTGTTTAATTATAGTTAGATATATATAAGTTGTAAGTATATACATCTATCTATTATTTTAAATGAATCTTGGATAAAAAACCGGTATTTAAATTCTTAAGTTTCTGTTATTTTACAGTTTCAATTAGTGTAGTTAAATGGAAATTAACTAATAATTGGAACCTTTAATTAAAATAAGAGTTAAGTTAATGTTTAAAGTATTTATAACTAAATAAGTAAAAAAGATGGATAGTAAGTAAAACCTCTTGAGTTTAAGATGAGTATTTGAAACTCTAAATAAATTAAGAGATTTAATGCTAAGTTATAAATAGGATTAAAGGGAATTTGAAATTGTAACTTATTAAATAAAGAATAATATTATTGAACATTAAGTTAATTAAAAGAAATAAAGTAAACTTGTATAACTTTCAATTACATCCTTAAAGGCATATATATAACTTACCCAACAATAAAAGTTACAATGTGTAATAAGAAGTTGTAATAGAATATTATACAAGTAAAAATTTGAAAAAAATGAAAGTATTCAAAAAAATTCTTTAATAAATAAGAATTTGATGTTGTAATTGTTATAAAATTAAGTTATAATGGAAATCAAACAACAAATAGTATGAAATGAAATTTAAAAGAATGAACATAATTATTGGTTGGATTTGTTGTTGTTTTGGTTTATGGTTGTTTGGGTAAGGATCCTTTAAAATTGTTTGGAAGAATGAATAATCTATTTAGCTTCATCTAAGACTGTTGAGTAAACGGTGCACTAAGTAGTTTATTTTCCATTCTTCGCAATTTAAAGTTTGAACCCGAACAACTATTTGTTTTGTTTGATTTGAATGGATAATTGATTCTATGTGATGGTTGTTTGCTTGTTGCTAGTGATTGTTGTTGTATTGTTTACTTGATTGTGGTTTAAACAACTTCAGATATTTCATTTTATATATTTGTTAACTCTTTTGGATTATATAAGTAAAATACAGGTTATGGAAGCAATTGCTACTGCATTTGGTTTCATAATAAAAGCGTTAAGTGCCCGGCAAATAGGTACATTCTCGGATTACGGTTTTGTAGCGTTATTATATTATTTTTTCCGTGTTGGAATATATTATTTTTAAAATTATATGTTGTATATTGTTATATTGATATTATATTTTCTCTCGAGCCTCCCCGTACAAAGGAGACTCTGCCAAAATTTTCCGTAAATTTTGGACTTAGAAAATTTTTGAAAATGATTTCCAAACTTTATAAATTTAAGTATAAAAAGATTTAATGGTTATAAAATGGTATAATTTATTCAAATTAATTTATTTTGTAAATCTATTCGTTTATAAATTTAATATTTTAAGTAAGATATATTGATTTCTTAATTCTTCTTTTCCCTTCTTTCCTTTTTGGGGACGAAAAGTTTTGAGTGGGGGAGAGTGTAACGACCCGTTAATTTTCAATAATTGAAATTGTTAATTTAATGAGATTTTGAAAATTTAACATTGAAGAAAATAAAAAAAAATTATGAATTTTTAATAAAAGTTTTGATGCAATAATGAAAATAACTAAGAGGAAACGTAACAGGGTTATTTAAAGTTAATAATTTATGAATTTGAATGAATTTTCAATTTAAAGAAAAGTAATTAACTGTTACTTTATGATGATTTATGAAATAACGAAAAGAGTGAATAATAAGTGAACGTAATTAGTAGTATGAAAATAAATGGCAACATTGATGTGTAAGTAATAAAGGCTTATTTATGTGATTAAAGGGTAACGGTAATGTTTACTGTATGTTACCTATTATTAATTGAAATTTTAAATAAATTTTTAATAAATGTAAATTAAATACACTACAAGAAAGTTGGTTATTAATAGCGCCATTAGATAACACGTTATTCTAAAGCGTTATTGTTGAATTTTGATGGTTTGTTATTTTACGTTACATAACGCTTTCGCAAAAAGCGGCCCCAAAAAATAACATCCCGCTCCCAAATATTTTGTTTCCCTCCAAGCCAAACAAGACCATAACAGCTTACCCATTTTCAATTTTATTCCAACCCTAAATCGAAACCCACGAAGCAATCTATAACCCTAAATCAAAACCTTGAATACTGCCGATCTTCAGCATCTCTCAAAAATGCTCTGAATTCCATGATGAGCTGATTCGAAGAAGTCGAGCTCTTGTGCATGTAATTCAATTTGAGGAGTGCGTCTAGAACCCTATATCGATTTTAAGTGATCGTAATTTGATTTTGTTTCTCTTCTTTTTTTATTTTTGATTTGGTTTGATTTTTTTTAATTGTTTAGTATTTATAGTTAAACTATTTTTCAAAATCAGCATGGGTCTTTAATCGTCATGAACGGTGTAAACTGCTTCCTTTATTTTCCTCAATTTGTGAAGGCTGCATCAGTATCCTCTTCCCATCTTCATTAATACATGCTTGGCATTGCATTTTAGCGAGAATATCCTTTTGGTCTCCATTATATAAGTTAGTGTAACAAGATATAGCTTCATTCTCTATTTCTTCTGGATTGCACGTACACTCTCCACTAGCCTTGATTAACGCTTGTACTTGTTTGAGTACGTTTGTTTGGACATATTAGCATGGAAAAATTATAAAGAAGTATCACCTTGTTGAAGCTATTGTACCTTGTCCTTCAGTTTATTACTCCCATACTTGTATTTTTGTGGATTTTGAAATATGTGCCTTCCTCGCAACATTAATTCATATATGTCCAAATTTTCAGGTTCTTGATCAGATAGTTCTAGCAACATATTGTTCTCCTTCTCAGCTTCAATAAGATAAGTATTTTATTTTATTTGGACTTTTTTCCACTACTTCAAGTTCTTTTTACATTTCTTGAGTTTATTTAGAAACGTATACTTAAAGTCCTTCCAAGCGTGCATATTTAAAGCATCTGCAACACGTTGTTCATACCCATCGTGTTGAAACCACGAGTTATCATACCTTAAAGGCCTCTCTTTTTATTTGAATGTCTGAATTAAATACACTAACAAAGGATTATGATCACTAGAAAAGTTAGGTAGTATCGATGCTTCCATGAGAGAAAAGTCTAAAGTAGAGATGAGTTCACCAATATCTTATCAGTATTATTAGCCATACTATCCCTTCCTTAAGTGTAATTAAAACACAACTTTTAATTCAGTCGGCCCTAAATGTAATGGACGGTTATTTAAACTTCATAACTGTTGAAATGGAATAAGTGGTCCTTCTTGCTTATCAGTTGAAGATAAAGAGTTGTTGAAGTCACCATAAGTAGTCATGCAGTCGTAGTTTCTTTTAATACAAATATGATTTACTGTTATAGTCTTTCTTTTTCAGTTTGAATATTACAGCATCAGATGCTAAGCTGGCGCCATGTTAGCCTATAGTGAGTATGCAATTATCAAAACAAAGCTGTAAGTTTGTATAAATTGTTCGTACAACCCAAACGACATACAACAATGTACACAAAATAGAAAACATCAAACGATTTTAAATGACACATTTTTGTATTTTTGTTGTTCTAGTTAGTGTCCTAAATGAAAATCAATTTTAATATTTTCAACTTCACCGGATCGTAGAATCGTACAAAATTTACAAGTGTGCACATAAGTTTATTGATGTTAGTCTTAATGATTAAGAAAACACTTGAATATCAAATTGAACGATTCATAGGTATAATATTATGTGTTTACATAACATTTGAGGAAGACCTTATGCTAAGATTCCCTTTTTTTTTGTTTGCTAGTTTTTTTTATGACTCTCTGTTACTCTTTATGGGTAGATATTGAAGTTTTAGAATTAGGTTTGAGAGTACAAGATTCAGGGAGCAATACGTGTAGAGCGTAACGACCAATGAGTAGAAATGTAGTTGGTTATTGTTAATTAGTTGCTTTTATCTTGAGCATTTGGACTTGATGACGTCCTAATGTCTAAAAAAAATTTATTTTTTTTATTTTTTTTGAAATGGTACTTTATATACAACAAATCATTGGGACAACTATCCCATGTCAACAAACGTTCGAAAGCAAGTTTCGAACTTGTGACCTCTTGCACCAAATCCGAATCAATCAACCACTTGGACAATTATATTATATCTTGTTATATTAGGATTGATCATCGTTGTTACTTTGTCTCTATAGTTATTATCGAGTAAGCTATTTTTAATTCTAGATGTACATACAAGGGAAAGTTTTAGCGGTTATTATAGTGATAGCCAGAGAACTTGCCATCGTCAATAGGGATGTAAATTGGTTCGATCAAGGTGGCGTTTGGTTTGGTCAAGGATGGACATGAACGATATCCGAGTAATATAAAAGCCATTGAACAACTTAAGAGAACACAATTTCTTTTTTTTTTTAATAATACTTTATATCTTAAACAAAAATAAAATGGTCAAGGGTGGACAAAGAAGAACATTTTAAAATTTCTCACTCGAGTCAACATCGAACCCTCACGCACCCACCTAAAAAAGCAGAACAAATCTAAATTTAAGTGATGCTCATTAATTCTGGGTGGATGATTATCGATGGATGAAAAGGAATAGTTATATAGATATAATATGAGATAGTGGTAAAGCAATATAAACTGACAACTTTTAAGCATATTTCGTTCCAAATTATCATATTGGCCATTACTCTTTTTTCTTTGTTTCAAACCGTGAGTTTAGCTACTCTTTTAATTAGATGAAAACGCTAATATAATGATATGATGATATATATAATCAAATCAGTAATACATCAGTTCAAATGAAACATAGGTACCAAGCCCATATAATATACCAGTACAAACAATCCATATAAAGGCGGTTAACCTAATTATGGTCTACCTATGCTTCTGACATTAACAGATCAAGATACTAGTACAAAGTAGCGTATCTCTTCACTGTAGTGGCTGATAAGGTGGCAGTTTCCAGCCAGTCAAGCTAGGCCTGGTCCAAACCCCATCAGTTCTCAAAGCAGATTCCCCTGCTGCACCATACTCCGACCTCATATGCCTGACCATCTCACCACCACCATGCCCTTTATCTCCAACGTTGACATAATGATCTTTTGCATGCATTAAGTTGACTGTTGCACTGCTCTGCTTTTTACTATACTTTGTTGTGGAGCATTCATTTTCTTCCTGACGCATATTTAAGCCGTCGTATCTTTCACTTAATGCACCAACAGCCACAAGAAACAATGGGTCAGGAAATAGAGCACTCATTTCTTGGCATCAATGGCCTCAAACTTCACATAGCACAAACTGGCAAAGGTAACGCTTAAAAAGCATCAAATTCCATTAGGTATGGCTATGGCAGATACATAATTGTATTATTAATCAACAAAAATGTGCAGGAGAAAAGGGAACGGTAGTGTTCTTACATGGATGTCCAGAAATATGGTACACATGTAGGTACCAAATGCAGGCAGTTGCAAAAGCTGGATATCGTGCCATAGCTCCTGATTTTCGCGGTTATGGTCTCTCTGAACTGCCCAAAGACCTCGAAAACGCCAAGTGGGAAGACCTTATCGAAGATCTCCTGCTTATTCTAGATTCGCTTCAGATACCCAAGGTCAGGCCTCTTTAATTTACTAATTTTGTATTTTGGTCGACTTAAAAGGCAATAATTTTGTGTTTATTTCTTCTTCTTTGTTCAATTTTTAAAAAAGGTTTTCTTAGTGGGTAAAGATTTTGGAGCTATGCCTGCTTATGAGTTTGCCGTGCATAATCCTGATCGCGTTTTGGGTGTGGTGACGCTGGGTTTTCCCTTTTCTCCTGCAGGATTTGGAATAGATCTTCTTCCAGAAGGATTTTACATATTAAGATGGAGGGTAATCTATTTTTTACAATAGAGCTGTACAAATTATGAACATCTGTGTTATCAATTATGGGCATTAAATTTAAAGGGTTAAAATTTGAGAATAGTTTATTCTTGTTATAATTCAGATTAATATATATATATATAATTAAACCGTGATATATTCAATATACAGTTTGAAGGGTCAACATGAGGCCTCTCCCTTGGATTTAGTTTGCCTTTGTATTAATAATATTTTAGTTTACTGATATGAAACTGAGAATTAGCTGAGTTGGTTAGCGCACAAATCTACAACTTTGAGTGCAACTTTTGAAGCCTATTCCCAAAAAAAAAAGTTTGTTTGTATTTTTTTAAAATAAATAAATAAATAAATATTAGACCTTAAATCATCTGTAACCTCCTGATTATCACGAATCCTACTATGTGCTCAGTTGGCTTGTAGTTCAGGGCAGAGAATTATAATTGTTGATGCACTGTCTAAAATGAAAACTAAGAATGGGCTTCAGTCATATAATTTATGAAGTTCAGGATGAGTGTGAAAAATATACCGGAATGATACAACTTTGATGTTTCGAATCTTCCTTTATCTGGATCATATATATGTTAGACAAATGCAATTGAGTTATTTGTATAGTTCATAATCATTTCAGAATTGTTTTATTGTAAATGTGTTATTATTACATAAACTTGAACTCAGCTACTCCAAATTAATTTTTTTTAGATGTTACAGAAAGAAAACAGAAAACTCTAAAACTCTCTTATTTTGAATTTTCGCTAACTCATAATACAAGTTTCGAAAAAATTGCAATCCTATCACAACATTTACTGAAAACTATCTCAATTATTTTGTAACATGTTGTAGTAATATTTGCTTAACTTCTAAACTGTTTATCATTTTGAATTGAATAAATTTCACGGATTAGCTAATAGTGTCTTTTAGCAGGAGCGTGTGATTTGGCATTAGATTTGGATGATGATGAAGTCATGTATGATTTATTGGTAGTAAAATATGCTGACATATCCTCACTCTCTATCTCTTCAGGAACAGACTCTTCAATTTCATCAGCAGCAAGCTCCATAGTGTCATCCAATTTCATCAGCAACAAAGTCCGCAATGTCATCTTCTTGAATTTTATCAGGCAGTTCAGTATTGAGGAAGTTGAGTGAGTCAACATTCTCTTGTTCCTTTTTTGAACTTTCAAGTATTTTGTGTTTATTGGCATCTATTTCAAATACGAATTATCCATAAGTTTGTTACATAGAAACATAAACATGTTCCTTTCCCTTAACCGTCGTAGCCTGTTTTGTAGTTTAAGCTTGCTCACAGTCATTATCTTCCTATGCATGCACCTTTTCAGGCTGTTTATTTTTCAAAATCGAATTACTCTTAGATGGATTTATGATCATACATTTCATTCTCTCTCATGCCCTCTCTCTGTCATACACGGAGACACATAGGTACATAGAGACAAACACACACACATACACAAACATACCCCAACAAGTACACATTTGTGCGAACACACATTCTGATTCTCAATAACCTCAAATAGAGGTATGTTAAACAAATTGTGCTTATGAATTGCTTCATCTTAAATTATTCATGAAATTTGTTACAAATTACACTGGAGAGAATCGTAATGATTGAAAAACTACGCTGGCACACCAGCGGACAATACAAATATTATATCAAACTCTGTCACCTCTTCTACATCAGTCAAATTAAACTGTAGATTCTTTTGTCAGGTCTTAACAATGTTTAAATAGAGTGGTGGGTATTTATAAGCCAGATACAACTGTACTGTCATTGCCACTGTAGACGATATTTCCCCTATGGTATAGGAATATTGTTATTATTTCTTGTAAATATTTAACTCGTTTATTTTTAAGTGTAATATTTTTGTAATTTTTTTCAGTGTAAATTTAACATTTTACTTTTTTGCAAGTAATGTGCCAATCATCAAAGTACATAGATATATTATCTTATATTTATCTACTTGATGTTATTTACTTATAATATATAATTATAAGAATTTGGTGGGTGGATCAAATTATTTATGCGCACTAGTGTGTGCTTGGTCATGTTTCATATTATATACAGTTGTATGTTATTTCCAAGCTTGAAGGTTTCACTAATAGCCATATTGGTGAAGTATTAAGTCTATGATGTATAATTCTTTTGTTTTTGTAAACTATTTTCAAGTCTTAAGAATATGTATTTCAAGTTGTGCATGTTATCAATATCGATAATTTTGGCTGGATTTGGAGTTGACAACCAACTTCAGTTCGTACCTTTCAAAATAGATCATAAACCGTCGATTTTCCATATTGGGAAAATAGATCAGTAGAAATAATCAATTGTAATTTCTAGTTCATGCAGTTTATGCACTTGCTTTAATGTTTGTACACTGTAATGAAAAATATATATCACATTTCAATCTGAGCATGCACTTGTTTTAACATTTTCTGTTTCTTTGTGTTAACTTCGCAGGCTTATTTGGAAGGAAGCAAGGTCCTTAGTACGCAACTAGATCAGATCTTGCATGTTAGAACTCTGTAATGTTTGTACTCTATAATATTTGGAAGGATTGCTTTAATATTTGTACTATGTAATGTTTGTACACTTATTAAATTGACATTATTTTCTGTTTCTCTGTGTTAACTTGGCTGCAGGCTTATGTTTTATTCAATGGTTATTCACTTGCTTTAATGTTTGTACACTGTAATGAAAAATATATCTCATTTCTTTCTGAGCATGCTTTTGTGTTATATTTGTTGATTATAATGAGCTATTGAATAAATATTTTATAGCGGCAAAATGGTCTAAAGATTTTCAATTCCGTTGAGATTTAGCTGTATTATAACGGCTACAATGAGCTATTGAATAAATATTATATAGCGGCAAAATGGTGTTATAAAGATTTCCAGTTCCGTTGAGATTTAGCTGTATTATAGCGGCTATAATGAGCTATTGAATTAACATACCATAGCGGCGAATTTGTGTTATAAAACTAAGCTTAACCATAGCGGCATACTTTGTGTTATAAATATTCAACAGTTTTTTATAACATGTCGATATACAGCGCTTATCAAACCGCTATGGTTCTGATTAATAGCGGCTATATGCCGCTATAAAAGACACTTTTTGTTATAGTGATAGGAACATAGATTTATTTATAAGGTAGTAATTGATGTAATAAAGGTAAGAAACCAAGTAAATAAATTGATTGAGAATATAAATTGTAATTAATGTACATATCTGGCAAATATAATAAAATGGAAATAGTAGTTAATGCAAAGAAAAGCTAGATTTGAATATAATAGTTCAATGAAAGACAAACAAATCATTCCAACTAACTCTAATTTATAATAAAATGTAATTATTGTAGCATTTGAAACTAAATACTATGCGATTGAAATAAAGATGAAAACGGAAATATTGAAGTATGCAATGCAATGGATATCATAAATAGAATGGAATAAATTAGTGTATGTATGGAATAATAATATGGGTTGATAAGTAAAGAATTTATAAAGGCAATGGAAAGCAAATAGGTGACAAATTGATATAGGTTTATTTATTTAATGTGTAAATAAACTTTGGTAATCAATTGCAATAAATCCAAATTTAATGTTTTGTTAATATAAATTTTATTCATAATAATGAATTGGTTGATTTAATAAATGAAAATTTTGATTTGTGAATAATAAAAGCTTATTAATGCGACTAAAGTATTAACGGTAACGATTTTGGATGTTACCTATTTTGTAGCTGGTTGATTTTAAATTGGAAGTCAGTTACAAAAATTTTATTACGTTAATGTAACTAAGGTAATTATTAATAAATTGAATGCGAGTCAAATCAATGGAAATAATATAGACGTATACTTAGCTACAAATGGAATGTATGAAAACAAAATGTAAGCATTGAATTAAATTAAGGAATTTAAATTATAATAAATGGTCAATGAATAAAATCAATGTTCTGCAAGCAATTTTAATATTAGGTTGAAGGAAAAAAGCTTAAAGGTAATTAAAGTTTAATGGTTACAATTGTTAAGATACCTATTTGTGTAGTTTATAAGATTTAATTTGTAATCAATTGTAATGAATCTCAATTCAATGTTATATTTGTATAAATTAAAGAAATATTTAAAAATAATGTTAATTCTATTTATAATATGACAAATTGGTTGATGTAAAACAGGAAATCTTTAATGTTTTAATGAAAATTTGGGCAGTAACGGAAGGTGTTAATGTAATAATGAAATAAATGGAATTGTGAATTTATTCATAATGTAGTAATCGATATAATGGAAAGTATGAACCCAAGTAAATGAATTGATTTAGAATGTTAATCGCAATTTGCGTGTATATTGGTAGAAATAATAAAATGGTAATAGAGTAGTCAATACAAAGGAAAGATGAAAATTTGAGCGTACTATTGTAATAAAGGGTAAACAAATGTTATCTTTGTTTATTGAATAATAATTGTTTTGATAAAAAGGATTGAAGTTAAATCAAGTAAATTTATTGGGAATATTAAATGTAATTGGATATATATTAATGTAATAAAATTTGCGTTATATACGGAATTAATGTTAAATCTATTATAAAATGACTGTTGGTTGAATAAAAGGAATGCAAAATAAAGTTTTGTCAATATGGGAATTTAATGTATGATAATAGGATAAATTGCAATTAAAGGTAATTAAATAGTGCGTTAATTGGAATTAAGTTAAAATGGGAGAATATCAAGAACCAAGATTTAAAAGCAATGTTAGCTAAATTCTTATTGTAATAAGACTCGAATAACAAGGGTTAAGAATTTAATAAATGGGTTTTTATTTCATAATTTCTAAATTTAATGAAATTGAAATTTAATATTGAAATTGAGGTTAACATTGGAATTGATGAATTAATCAACTCAAAATTTAAATTTTTTTAAATCATTGTGAATGATTGAGAAATAAAAAAATGATGAAATTTGTCGATTTAAGAATTGAAATTGAAAAGTTGGATTTAACTAATTTATTTAATTAACTGGAAAATAGCCATTTTGGCCACTGACTCGGATTTCGATTAAACCAGTTTCATCAGATCCGTAACGTTGAATTATTATAGGATTTCAAGTTTCGTAACGATCGGACTTGTCGTTTGATCGTACTTACTCGAAATGCCTTGGAATCAATGAAATTGAAATCAATTGAAATCAATTTGGAAAATATTGATTTAGTGTAACTTCTTCATACGATGGAATTTGGACTTGAAACCTTTTCCATTGCGTTTAAAATATTTTAAAACATCTATTTTGATATATGGGTTGACCCAATTTCGTTCCGGAGGCAGAACAGGCTTTTCGGGCTATATATCGTTCAGCACGTTTATAAATCGGGTCCATCTATTCTATTTCAGCTTTGTCTATATATATCATGTTATATACCCTAGCAGCTCTCTATTCCTCATTTCTATACGTACAGAAACTTCTGTGCTCCTCTTCCTCAATGGCTGTAAGCCCTAATTTATCCAATTCAATTTCAATTCAAAAATCAAAGTCAAATATCCAAATTCCTCAAAAAAATTCAGGAAAATTATATATCGAAGCTCTAGAAGAGCGTAATCTTATGGTGTTATTCGTTTTTCAAATCGATACACCGTTTGTCCATAATTCGCCAATCAATTCTCGACCGTCCGTTGCATCGTAATCGACTGCGACGGATCATCAAATCGACTAGGGGGTTGCGTAGAGATTGCTGAGGAGAGTCGATCTATGTGGTTAGTATGGCGAGCTGACGGTCAAATTTGCGGCAAAAATTCGATTAGGGTTCGAAGCATTGTGGCGGCTGGTGGTGGTTTGAGCGAACGCGACATCATGGGGGGTCGGCGTGTCGAGGCAGAGTCGGCCGAACCATAGCGCGCGTATCAGAGTGGCGCAGCGGTAACGTGGGTGGCACGATCATATGAAGGTGGCGACACGTCGAATTTCCTATGCGTGATTAGGGTTTTAGCTCAAAACAGTGGCCTGGAAAGAAAGTTAGGTGGCATGTCTTTTATTTATTTAATTCTTATTATTTGTTTAATTTCGTTTTGTAACGTTCTAATATCAATAACTTTTACGTAAGTGGTCCGTTCCACGCGCGGTTTTCTCCGCTAGGTTCGAATTGGGATTCCGGACATTTTGACGCTAGTTTGGGCAGATTCTGAGACTATTGAAATTTTGGGTTTAAATTGGATTTAAATTCAAAAGGTTAGTGTTTTAACCTACTCACAACTTCTAAAATTTCTTATGTTTGTTAAATTAAATTTTGTTGTGATTATGCATTTATTGATGACTTTTTCGTATATTTTTAATCGTCATCTCAGTTAATTGCATTTATTTAAATTAAATCGTTATTTAATTTATTATTGAATATAACTACCAGTTAATTACCTCTTCTATATTATCAGTTATATATTGATATTGATTAACTATTTTGTATGATGATTGTGATTGATGTATGATTTTATGATGGATGAATGGATGTTGTATTATATATTATTTTAAACTGAAAGTTGTTATGCATTTTATTTCATTCGGGGTTGCGGTTTGAAATGATATATAACCGTAAATTTTTATTTTAAATTGCAGATTGAAATTGGGGTGTGGCTCGAGGTGGGCGGTAGCTGCGGCTATGCATTACCACCAACCCGGTAGCGTAATTGGTATATCTACCCTGGCATTGCCTGGTTGTGCCGTGTCACCTACCCTAGCGCGCCTTGTACGAGTTTGTTTTATGCCATACCTATGGAGTGCCCTCTGACGACGCCCAGTACGGGGGAGATTACGGTACTGTATAGACTATGCGAATATAAAGATGTGTTAAGGTGGAAAATGTAAAGCCTTAATGCTATTTTTAGTATATTATACTTTACTTTAGACACTATTATAATAGCGTATATTACTACATAGTAGATAGTTTAACGGATCCTTAGGAGATGTGAATCCCGAGCATCTCTTGAGTTACTACACTCCCGTTAGACACTAGATAGGAGATGTCAAATCTTGTAAACATCTCTGATGTTGTTCCACTCATATTATTTATTGTTAATTTAATTTACATAAGATCTTTTAGTTCTGACTCGAGTGTTTTGTCTTTTCAATTCGCTTGGGTCAGTCTAAGCATTTCAGGATTTGGAAGACCGTATTCTGGAGGACGAAGACGAAGATTTATTATTAATTATTATTATATTCCACTACACACTTTATTCTGCTGCATCAATTATTATTCGCTGGTATGTGCAACTCTGATATGTATTCTATAAATATAATCAAATGTTTTGTAAAACAGCTTCATGAACTGTATATTTAATTATTATAGTTTATTGTTCCGCTGCAAGATTCTATTTTGTTTTTCTTTCTTTCTCTTCTTTTTCTTATTTACCCCATTACAATCCGCCCTTCTGTATGGTTTAAATCTGACGTGTGTGGTTTATCGTCGATTTAAAGTGTACGAAAAGGCAGGACGTTACAGAAGGATTGCTTAAAAGTCAAAAAAACAATAAGGCTATTTGGGTTTTTTTCCGATTATAAGAAATTGGACAAGCGCCTCTCTCGCCCAAATTTATATTAAAGAGGTTGTTCGTCTACATGGAATTCTAATAAGCATAGCCAGTGTAAAGATCCCTTATTCACTAGTAAATTTTGGAAAAGCCTACAGACAGCTTTGGGAACTTCTTTGAAACTTAGCATGGCATATCACCTGCAAACCGACGAACAAATAGTGAAGGTAAACAAAAATTTGGAGATTTTTTAAGAGCTTGTGTTTTGGATTTCGGAGGATACTAGGAGCAGCATCGACCATTGGTTGAGTTTTTGTATAATAATAGCTATCGAACTTCGATTGGTATGGCCCCTTTTGAAGTACTCTATGAGCGACCATGCAAATTGCCTTGTTATTGGTGGGAAACCACCAAAAAAGTGTTGCTCAGACCCAATTTGATCCATGATACCATGAAAAAAATAGAGTTGATCTAGCAAAGGATGAAGGTAGCACAAAACCGTAAGAAATCTTATGCGGATAGAAAAAGGAAAGAACTTGAATTTGAGGTTGGGGATATGGTATTTGTAAAAAATCTCCCCTCTTAGCAAAGTTGTTAAATTTGGCAAGTCTATAAAATTGACACCTAGATTTATTGGGCCAATCAAAATTCTAGAAAGAATAAGAAAATCAGCATATCTAGTGGATATTCCAAACAAGTTGGTAGGAGTCCACAATGTTTTTCAAGGTTCTCTCTTAGGAAATGCCTTCATGATGACACCGCTAGAAGAGTAGAGCCTGACCACTTTTGGGATTTTGAGATGGAGCCGACAATGCCCTGTGCCATTGCACGTGTTGTGTAGCATGGTACTAGGAGACTTTACATGGAATAATTAAGTTGGTCCAAGTACAATAAGGAGACAATCCGACGGAAAGCACATGGGAGACCAAGGAGAAGACGAAGAACACTCACCCATAGCTTTTCACTGGCAATTTTTCTTCAAAATTAGGATTTTGGTTGCATTACGGTTGCTAGGTTAGATGGCAGGAGATGGTTGTTACACTTTTTTACAATCACTTTACACTCATATAGAAACTTTTATGCATGTTCAGGTTATTTGTATACATACTTACATGACACGATTACACATCCACGCTAGGATTGAGCACATTTTAGCATGCCTGCGATACATAATCACTAGCACGAATGGTTGAGTAGATGGTCGTGTAGAGAACTTGGTTGTATAATGCGGATGTATTGCAAGTTATGTTATTTGCCCCTTGGAAGATTTCGGGACGAAATCATTTTGAAGGAAGGAAGAATGTAACACCCCGTAAAATGAATCATAAATAAATTAAGTAAATTAAATTAAATATAATAAGAGTTAGACATGGGAATTTTATAAAAGTTGAAATTTGACCAAGAAAGTTATTCTGTTGTTCTCGTGGACAAATTCTGATCCTTTTCCATATGTAATATGTAGAAAACGGAGCTCAAACATAGAAGTTATGAGTATTTGAAGTTCTCATATTTAAATAAATTGAGTTTGAATTCAAGTTCAAATAAAGAAATCAAATTTAGGATTTAAATTTCAAAAATTAGCTTAGGGGCCAACTAAACGATTAATTAAGGTTTAACGTTAAAATGTTAATTAAGGAATAAAATAATTCGACAACGGAACGAAAAATAAACGCCCTTATATAAGACAGCGATCGACCTGGATAGGTCAACCGATTAACCATAGAGGTCGACCGGTCGCCTAAGGGTAGTCAACCGCTTGGCAATGAAAGTTGCCAGTGGTGGCTAGGGTTTTATGCTATGTTCTATTCGGTTATGCGCTTCAGATTTACCCGTTTCCTACCTACATCCATCCTATGGTTTTGGATTGTTTCAACTCCTATAAATAGGACCATATCCTCTCCACTTTTATTCATATTATTTTGGGGAATATGACAAAACTCTGTTATTGTTATCTCTCTAATAAAATTCAGAAACTCCGTTGAAAATTCAGGTAAGGACTCAACTTATTTCTTATTTGTTTCTTCTTCCTCCAATCTATTCTTATCCTATTCTTCTCAAATTATTCTAAATCTAATGAATATATATACCCCTTTCCTACTATGTGGGGTATATATATAAATGTATATCAAAAAAGAGGGATTCTGGAAGAGATCGGAAGGCTGCAAATCCATTTGAGTAAAGCTAAGGCTAATCTATGAGTGGAAACCTTAGTGTTTCTTTTCAGCAATTGGTTAGTGTATTCTTTGGTTTTGAATATGCACTAGGGATTTTTGGGATTTTGAAAATATGATAGATAAATCCCCCAAAATTCCTTTTTATTTCAAAATGTCAATTCTATGTTGAGATTCTCAATTCTTTACAATTTGAAGGAATTTGTTTCGTTTGTGCAATTTTGACAGTTTCATAGTTTATTCCACTTCTCCTTCTTCTTTGGGTCAAATTGTGGTCCTTCAATAAAATAAGCGGTTTATATTACAAATTTTACGTGTAATTTACACCAGTTATTCATTTTTATTTCTTTGTAAACAAAGGAGTTGAATAGAATATGGGATTTAGATTGCAATTCTTATTGTTTAAGATATTTCATTTAGTTGGTGTAATAAATTGAGTTTCTATTTTATTTACAAGTCTATTATTGCAATTTTGATTATGAATATCTATTCCCAAATTTGGACAATTAAATTCCAAGAAATCTTAGGATATTGAAGAAAAATGACATGTAATAATAACTAGTTAGGGAATTGACATTAAACACTAGTTAGGGTGTAAAATCTACGCGGTTAGAAATTATTAAGCGTGAATATTTATATATTTCTACCTATGTAATTAACGTATAACTTTTGCATATATAGTATAGTTAAATAGGAATTTATTTATGTTTATTTTCCCCCGTTAGGAAGGTAATTGATTTTGAGCCAAAAATAAGAGGAAACTCTTATATAACCTGACTATTATTTCAAGGCGTAATAAAAAAAATTCCTTATAAGGCCTTATTTATGAAACGGTGCGATGTGTGTGTGTATAGAGGAATTAATTTATGGCTAAGTATAGGGATGCGAGGTCAATAGAGTTGCATGACAGAAATCTGCCCTTCACTTTGAGGCTGCCAACAGTTGTGTATACTTTATTGATGTAAGATATCCTTATGATAAATATTTGTAATGACGCAAGCTTAGTTTCAAATCTAGTAGAGGAAATCTACCTAGCTAATCTGGCTACCAGTTCCTACAAATAGCGGACTAATATGAGACGTCATTATAGGTATGGGCCATAAGATGAAGAGCCTCCATCGAGGTCTGAGGTGTTAAGTGGTTGGACCCTCCTTTTTCCCTATATGAAGTATTAAATAGCCATGGGGTTATGCTAGGTGGTATCTCTACAGGGGTATGCTACCGGAATTAGGCATTAAATGATGGGGTGTGCCTATTTTCCACTCGAAAGTATTAAGTGGCCTGTGAGATTCCTTATGATGTCCACTGGATAGTACCATTGAGGAGCACACTTCTGGAATTAGGCCTTAGATGGTGAGGTATGCTTATTTTCCTCTGGGAAGTATTAAGTGGCTTAGGCACCGTCTCTTGCATTATTAGCTGTTTATGACGTATGATTGGTATATGGGATATACTTCTAGAATGGAACGTATTAAGTGGTTGGACCCGCCTCCTTTCCTAATAAAGAAGTATTAAATGATTTTATCTTCGTAGACATATTCTTATTTTATAAATCTACTTTCCAAGTCCTAAAAAGGTAAGACTCGAGATTTTTTATTCACTAAACACTTGTTGTTGTGACTCCCTCCTCATTACAACATAGGTTAAGGATGGAGTGATGACGGTGAAAATGGTTAAAGGTGAAGGAGCTTGGCAAGTGGCAGTATTTATTATTATTTGCTTTCACGTGTACCCATGGATTTAAACAATTGTTGTAACGGGTATTATGTTATGGTTTTTATGGGATTTTGTGTTATGACATTTTATGGTTTTGAAATAAATGGGTACACTTTACTATTATATTTTATTCCATCTGCTATTAGGTCTGAAAGTTTATTTATGGCTCTACAATATTATTTCCTTTTACTACCAATAGCTGACCTTGAAAAGGATCAAACTTTCGATATGCCTTTTTTGGGTCGACATTTAGGCATGTTCTGGGGTGGGTTGTTACAGTGGCCCAGCCTGATTCCCGTCTTTTCTCACAGCACAATCTCAGTCGTATATTTTCTATTTTAGCTACTATAAATCATGCAATGATACTTCAAACAGTTTGGACTCTCGTTGAATTATCATCATTATCTCAGCTTAGAAATCCTCTCACAGCAAATACAAGCCCTAAGCCCTTGAGATCAATGTCGTATTTTACAACTGAATTTTAATATTATTTAACATTGGTTTATAGCATAAATAATGTTGTTTTAATTATTTGGAGATGATAATAAATTTATTTTCAAGTTTTGTTTACATAAATATATAGTTTGATTAAAAAATGAAAATATAACCGGAATTCGTTTTGGGATTTTCGACTTTTCGTCGAACAGAAATTGTAACGTTTTTGAATGTATTATTTTACATATGAACATACATATAATATTTACCTAATTTCTAACAACAACTAATCAACCTTAATCATGATTAGTATTTTCCAGAATATTATTAAGAAAAGATGATATTTTATTTTGATGTGACATGGGTCATGATTAAAGAAGATATTTTGCTATTTAGGTTTGACATATGCACATGGATTGATATGTTTTGCATGTCATAATTACATATTTCTAATCACATTACATCTCATTAATGCATGTAAATGAGTATGTTGGCTTGGACGTGATATTGGGGGGTGTGGGTATATAGGATTTTGTGCTTATAAGACAACGATGATTTTGGTACTAAATGCAAAAATATTTTCATTCTCCCTTTCAATCACACTTAATAAAGCACATAGGTAAGTTAATCAATTAATTCTCACAGTGTTGTTATTAGTCGGAAGCATCTCAGGTCATTTTGGATAAAAGTTGGAAGTTCAATAATGAGTACTCGACATTCGTAATTATTAAATAACATCAACAATTATTTCAAGTATGATAATATGACCATTTAATATCTTAGATGTTTTATATGGATGTTTGAAAATGGTTGATTATATGGTTGATAACTTGGTTGTGATAAATGTAACCAAGAATGGTAAAATCATAATTATCCAAAATAGAAAAGGTTAAGTAATTAACTATAGTTAATTCATGGAAAAATAAATCCCTATTAATATGTGAATTATTAATCCTCTTTATGGTTTTGAATATATAAAGATTAAAAAATGAATATATAATATTATAATATGAAATAAAGAGGAAAAGGAGTTTTTAATGAACTAAAAATAGCTCAAAATGATTTAAAATGGTTTATTTTGGTATTTTAAACATTTTAACGAGTTTCGGAAAAGTTTATGAAGTTTGAAAAATAGAGCCAAATCGAGCTCGTCGCGTAGCAACAGTTCGTAATTTTCCGACCTGAATAATTAAATCAATGAGTATGTTTCAATATAAGTCGAAATTCTTCGAACTAAGAATTTTCTGAATCTATATGGGTATAGTTTTCAAATGAAAGAAGAAAATCAAGATTTTATTCAGTAGAGTTTGAAATATGTCCAAATCAGTTTTTTAAAAACATGGCGTTTTGGCGGTTCGAAAATCAAAGGGGTAAATTCTTTAAAATAATTTTTTTTAAATCTTTAAAAAATATAAAATAAATTCCATAAATATGATTAAATATTTTAAAAGAGTTTTGAATAGAAAAATTGGACATATATGAGGTGGAATATATATTTAGAGTTGAAAAGCTCAAAAAACAATATTCACAACGGTTTTTACGATGATTTTCAGTAACTTCTGCAAATCATGTTTTTAACTTAATTATTCTTTCCCAATCTTTTTAGTAATCTTCTCAAATGAATAATCAAGTATTTTGAAGATGATTTGAAAGTTTTTATAATTATTTTAAGGTATTTTAACATAAATAGTTAGAGGAAAATTATTTTAAACAATATTTAGAATAATATTAAGTAAATGAAAATCTTCTCTAAAAGATCATATAAAAGATTTAAAGTTAATCAAATAACTTGACAACCTTATGGGTGACAGAGAGATAGTCTTTAGACCTAGCTTCGACAAATAGTGTCTGGGTTCTGCTCTAGCTATCCAGACTGGCCCGATGCAGGGGATAGTTAATTTACTCGGACCATAATTTTTATAAGTTAAAAGAAAAGAGAACTAGGGTTTTTCAAAAGTTAAACAAGATTTTAGAATATGATTTTTATGGTATAGAGAAACCCTAGTTAAACTCTACATTAAATTCCAAGGAGGGAATTCGTACTACCTATGTGAATTTAAAAGTTGACTTCATCATTATTTACGAATAGTATAGGTTCAATATAGAAATTAGTATTGAGTATAATTATCCTAATCTCTGTGGATCCTTTTCTACTAAATACTGATTGATTTGGATTTACAATAAATGACATCTTAAATAACATCATTTTTGGCTCATTCAAAAGTTATGATTTGAAAATAAGAAATCTTTGTTAAGATTTAAATAAATGGTTTGGAAATGTTTTCCTAAGTAAAAGATGAAATGATTTTGAATTATTCCAAGATTAAAGAGGTTTAATCAACTAGAGAATTTGATAAATGAGGCTGAATGATTCCTATACTCTTGAAAGATAAAGGAATGGTATAAAAGAATATATCTTCGAAGGATATCTTATTTGATAAAATGATAAACCGGTTAGATGTTTTTTGATAATCACCAATATAGTTGACATCTTTTTATCGATAATTAGTTCGAAGAAACCGAGGTCGAATTTGGGCAATTCCTATTCGAAAACCACTTTAAACTAATATATGTGTTCGAAAGTGAAGATATGTTGAGATAATGATTTAAAGATGGAGATCTTCATGATCTAGGGCTGCTTTCCACTAGCCTCTGGGTTAATTCCCATATTATATATATGGTGGTAGTAGTGCCTTCGTTCTGAAAATCTTCTATTTGCAAGGACTGCATGCGACTAATCCAAGGGGTGATTCCTAAACAGGAAGTAGTAGGAGGAGTGTCTTCGGTTTTTCTTCACTTGGACAATTTGTATGGATGAGTGTCTGACATTATATTTCTAAAACTACATACATCGATCTCTACAAACGCACATCTATTTGATGGTGTATGAGGTAACCCCATCAATACTTAACACCCTTCTTTGAGACGTACAAGCATGGAGGTTCTACTTTTGTGGAAATTAATAATGTGTTGTTAGAAATATCAATGTGGCATTCTAAATGCAATTTTCTTTGTGAAAAGCAAAGTGTGGCTTTGTGAAAAGAAAAGCATGACTTAACGGAAAATAGAGCCTAGCCTCATAGGCCTTACATTTAGGAGATGATATGGGTAATTATGTAGCCTGTAGGACATATTTCATCAGTTTTCTTGATGATAGAGGAGTCTAGTAGTGTCTGGACCTACAATGGTTTAAATGGGCAAGTATTGGAGGCTTGAGTGAGAAAGTCCAAAGCCACTAAAATACGATGTTCTATAGTAGTGTAACAATGTTGTACAAAGGCCTGCTTGAGAAATGTTACCGTAGACTAGGATGTTATGTACGAATTTCACATCATATGAAATGACCACTAGTTTCCTATCATGTTGGAAATCCAATTCGGATACAAGTTTTCTCATTTTGGTTGTATTCCCAAAATAGTTGTAACGCCGTGCAAACATTTCAGCTACCCATTGGTACCATATACTTTGTCGACTATTCCTGGTATTGGTACTTTCTTTATATATACATTTATTTTAAATTGTTTTCAAACCGATGTCATTAAAGGTAATATCAAAATGTTTCGATATAAAATATTTCGGTTATCATAAGGTAAAAATCCATTCGTGTTTATGTGCGGCGTGATCTTATGAGATACCCTTTCTTTTCAAAAAGGTTTTATTTTGGCATCAATCTGATAAATGACACAGCCATATATATTTATAATTCGTATTTCTCGTGCTGGTTTACCAAGCCTGATCTGGGTATTTTTAATATTCGGGTCAAATCCAAGTAGTTTTTGGTTTAACTTTATACGCTTTGCATTTCCAGTGGAGAGCTGGAGATCTTCATCAATGTATGGATGTATATTATATTCCCGCTGCATTTGTTTCATTGTTTGGTTTTTTAGCATTTGTAAGGACAGATGTTTATAACTGTCCAGGCTGAGCTTAGGTTAGACTCTGGTATATATATTTAAAATTTTCCACTATAAATATTATTGATATTATAAATTATTCCATTCGTGTGAGATTCTGCTTTCTACATTATTTTGTATTATTTTCATATTACCCCATAACTATCCTACTTTCCGTTCAATTTGAGTTAGACATGTATGGTTTATTGTCAACATAAACTGTACAAAAAAGTAGTTCGTTATAGTTGGTATTAGAGATTAGATTGAGCAAACATCTAAGCTTAGTATGGGTAAGACTCATTAGAAATAGAGTTAGTAATGCCCTAAAATGAGTAACTCATAAGAGATAGGGCATGAGACAACCTAGAATGAGTTTGAGTGTATTAGATGTATGAGCATGTATCTGTTAGTGACTAATAAAGTGTTTTATGTTGATTGGTCTATTAGGTGGTTTATGAATCTGGTCGATGCATGGTGGCCATATGTATTCGATAGGGATTCCTAAATACTTATTAAGGAAAACTGAAATATTATTTTTAAAAGGACTATAATTTATATATATAAGAACATCTTTCAAAAAGATATAGATATTTATATGTGTTGTGTAGTTAATGCCCCGCTATTACCCCGCTATATCCCATAGCAGATTTCTACCGCTACTATTTTTCCATATAGCCTTAAAATATAGCCTTTCCGCTTTAATCCCCGCTATTTCCGCTATATCCCGTTGTTCGCGCTATATTTTGCTATTTCTGTTATATCTTTTTCAATAAAATGAATTAAAAAATTGGATTTATACATTATAAAAATTATGAAACTAATTTATTTGATTTAATTTTTAATATATTTTCAGAAATGAAAATACTCTAATATTCTACTAAATTCAATTATGTTATATGACAGTTTTACGTTTATTTAAAGTATATTCACACATGTTTTTTGTTTAAAATTATTTATGTATTAATTATAATTCAATTGAATGATAATTTTTCATTTAATTACCATTTGTATATTTGTAAAACATTAAGTACGAGTTTTATATGCTATTTTAGAGCCATCCGCAATATCCCGCTATATCCTCGCTATATCGCCGCTATGACTTTTTGCACCTCCACCGCTTTGAATCTGCCAAGCGCTTTAACTGCACATTATATGTGTTAGTTTTTGGTTAAGGAAGTAATAACATTCAGTTATTATCATTTGTTGATCGAATGAACATCTTGTGAATTAAGTTTCACGATTTGACTATAAGGTAATTAATAATAATGTTGGGTTAAGGATAATGAATTTATATAAGATAATAAATAAGCATGTTGTATAAAAGTGTGTTTTACAAAAATAAAATGATTCTCTAAAATATTGATTTAGAAGATATGTTTTATAACAAGCGATTATGAAAATTTAAATCCTGGTACTTTCGAAAAGCTTTGAAAAATTTAAAATGATTTCATAGAAGTAATATTTTAGGAGTAGAATTTATAAAATGGGAAGTTTATATTTATAAAAGAGTTTTTGTAAAGTTAAAATATCTTTTAAGAGAAATGATTTTAAAGTGATATTTAAATGAGATTTAAACTATGTTTTTAAAAGTGGTTTAAAAAGGGCTTAGTTGGAAGAAGACATGGATTTCGACATCATTGTTGTAAATAAATGTTTTTAGGAAAGTGAGGAAGATATAGACCATAACACTGTTACTATAGTAAGTGATTTTCGAAAAGAGATATTTTATATGGTATATGGGATTTATACGTATCCTATATTTGATGTTAAGATTAAAGGTGGGTAATATGTATCTATTTTAAGTTAAGAATGTCGCCCATTCAAAGTTTTAGAGTTAATGATATCCCAACTTAATCGGCTTTATTGTTAACTAATAAATAGTTTATGTTCGACATCGAAAATTAATATTAAGTATAATTAATCGGATCCCTATACTAGTGTTTTCGGTCATTGCAACGATGTTTTAAGCAACCTTTGTTTTGACCCAATAAAGTGTATTTTGAAAAATATGAAGCTTTCCTCAAAGATTTTTACGAATTTATGTATATATGGTACTTTCTAAGTGTTGAAATTGAAATGGTTTCTTTGGAAAGAAGATAGAAATTTTTGGTGAATAAAACTTTGAAGTAATTAACTATAAAGAAGCATCTCTATTAAAATGTTTGAATAAAAGTTTTATGAAATGTTTTCATAAAATTTTTGGGAAGGTTAATAAGTACGTATGAGATACTTAGATCGTTTCGTTGCATGATTTTGATCTAAGATTCGAGTACATGACTTAGAGGTATTTACACTGGTACGAAAAAGGATTCATCACTCGATTCTTGATGACGAACAATGACGAAGCTTGGTGATTGGCTACTTGTGTTTTCTATCATAGTTAAGAGCTGTGTAAGGAAAACGAAGGTTTCTGATCAAGAAGCCTTATCAGAGTCTGCACTAGAAGATAGAGGGATCGATACTAGTTCGGAAGTAAAGTTGCGTATTTGAATAGGAGATCAAACTAGATATTTCATAAGGATGATCTATATAAATCATATAAATTTAACTTTATAAAATAAAGTTTTGGTCAAACTTTTATGGGTTGTGGTGAAATTTCGGGGATGAAATTCTTTTAAGGGGGAAGAATTTAATGATCCGTAATTTTATCACTTTAATTTGGGATATATAATTAATTTTAAATATTCACATAATTATTTTAAATGGTAAATGACTCTCTTTAATAGTGATAATAAGTGATTTATAATGGTTTCGTAAATATATATACTTCTTTTATAATACAAATTTCGTTGCATTTTGGCAGATCGACTTCGTATTTTTGCAATCGAATTTTAATATTATTTTATATTGATTTATGCCATAAATATTCTTGTTTTAATTATTTTGAGATGATGATAAATTTATTTTCAAGTTTTGTTTAAATATATTAATAGTTTGATTAAAAATTAAAAATATGACCGAAATTTGTTTTTGGTATTTTCGACTTTTCGTCAAACATAAGTTATTGTAACTTTTGAATGTACTATTTACATATGAAAATACACATAACATTTACCTAATTTCTAATAATAGTTAATCTACATTAATCATGATTAGTATTTTATATTTTATTTTGATGTGACATGTATCATTATTAAAAAAGATATTTTGGTATTTAGATTTGACATATGCACATGGATTAAGATGTTATGCATGTCATAATTACCTATTTCTGATCACATTACATCTCATTAATGCATGTAAATAGGTATCTTGACTTAGATGTGATGTTGGGGGGGGTGGATATATAGGATTTTATGCTTATAAGACATAATGATGATTTTGGTACTAAGTACAAAGATATATTCATTCTCCCTTTCAATCACCTTTAATAAGGCATATGGGTATGTTGGCTTTGAGGGAAGGAGAGGGGTAAATATGTCCAAGGGTATAAGTGAAATTAGCCACTTTGCATGAGGTTATAAATAGAGACTCCATGCTCTCATTTTTCATTATCTTCCCTAATTTTACCTCTTCTTCTCATGACTATAACTCCCTTTAAACTACTCTAAGTCAAGAATTCTTTTTTCAAATTCGAGAGAATTGAGTTGACTATAATTTTCATTTACATCATTTCTTCAAAATCTGAAAGTTACTATGATAAAAAAGTAATTCTTTCCAACTCATTTTCGGGCTCAAATTTTTGGATCCGAGAATACCTCTTCTTCTTTTGATAATATCTCCCTCAAATAACTCGGAATTGAGTAACTCTTTTTTTAAATTCAAGAGGAGAGAATTTCTAAGAACTTTTCCTTTGACAGCTTTTCCAAATTTCGAGAGAAACATAGCCAAAAAGTAGGGAGAATATGAACTATTTTCAGATCTAGTTTTGTGAATTCAAAGTCCCTTTATCTCTCAAGGCTGAGAACCACTCCTCCTTAACCAACCATGGCTAAGCCCAAGTGACTCCTAGGCCGCACCCTCTAAGAGCAGAAGCTAGGTGTCGTAATATTGTTATTAGTCAGGAGCATCTTGAATCGCTTTAGATAAATATTGGAAGCATAATGGTGAGTACTCGACATTCGTAATTATTGAATTACATCTATAATTATTTTAAGTATGATAATATGACAATTTAATGTCTTAGATGATTTATATGGAGTTTGGAAATTGGTTGATCATGTAGTTGATAACTTGGCTATGATAAATATAACCAATAATGGAAAAATCATAATTATCTAAAATAGAAATGGTTAATTAATTAACCATAGTTAATTCAAGGAAAAATAAATATCTATTAATATTTGTATGTGAGTTAGTAAGCCTTTTTATGGTTTTGAGTATAAAAGGATTGAAATATGAATATATAACATTATAATATAGAATAAAGAAGAAAATGAGTTTTTAATGTAGCAAAAATAGTTTGAAATGATTTAATATGGTTTATAATGGTACTTTAAACAATTTAACTAGTTTCGGAAAAATTTAATGAAGTTTGAAAAATGGAGCCAAATCGAGCTTATCGCGTAGTGACAGTTCATATTTTTTCGACCTGAAAAGTTAAATCATTATGTATGATTCAGTATAAGTCAGAATCCTTTGAAATAATTTTTTTCAGATCCATGTGTGTATAGTTTTCAAATAAAATAAGAAAATCAAGATTTAATTTAGTAGAGTTTGAAATATATCCAAATCAAGTTTTCAAAAACATCGCCTTTTGGCAGTTCGAAAATCAATGGGGTAAATTCTTCAAAACGAATATTTTTAAATATTTAAAAAATATATAATATATTCCATAAATATGATTAAATGTTTTAAAAGACTTTTGAATAGAAAAATTGGGCATATATGAGGTGAAATATATATCTAGAGCCGAGAAGCTCTAAAAATACTATTCATAAGGTTTCTTGCGACGGTTTTTGATAACTTTTGCAAATCATGGTTTTAACTTAATTATTCTTCCCCAATCTTTTTAGTAGTCTTCTCAAATGAATAATTAAGTATTTTGAAGATGATTTGGAAGTTACTATAATTATTTTAAAGCAGTTTAAAATCAATGGTTAAAGGAAAATTGTTTTAAACAATATTTGAAATAGTATTAAGTAAATGAAAATCATCTCTAAACCATCATATAAAGGGTTTAGAGTTGATCAAATAACTTGGCCGTCTTATGGTGATAAATAGATAGTCTCTAGACCCAAGCTTGGACAACTAGTGGTTGGACTCCGCACTATCTATCCAGACTGGCCTAACGGAGGGGATAGTTAATTTGATCTACTCGGACTGCATTTTCTTAAGTTAAAAGAAAAGAGATATGGAGTTTTTCAAAATTAAAAAAGATTTAAAATATGATTTTGGTGGTATAGAGAATATCCTAGTTAAACTTTGTATTAAATTCCGAGGAAGGAACTCATACTATGCATGTGAATTTAAAAGGTAATTTCACCATTATTCAATGAAGAGTACATGTTGAATACGAAAATTGGTACTGAGTATAATTATCCTAATCTCTATGGATCCTTTTCTACTCAATACTATTTGATTTGGATTTACAGTAAATGATGTCTTAAATAACATTATTTTTGATCCATTTAAAAGTTATGATTTAAAAATAAGAAATCTTTGTTAAGATTTAAATAAATGATTTGGAAATGTTTCCTTAAGTAAAAGGCGATTTATTTGGAATTATTCAAAGAATAAAGAGGTATAATCAACTAGAGGATTTAATAAATGAGGCTTAATGATTCCATATACTCTTAAAAGATAAAGGAGTGGTTTAAAAGAATATATCTCCAAAAGATATCTGATTTGATAGATAAACTGATTGGATATTGTTTGATAATCACCTATATACTTGACATCTTTTTATCGATGATTAGTTCAGAGAAACCAGGGTTGAATTTGGGTAATTACTATCTGAAAACCACTTCGAACCAATATATGTGTTCGAAAGTAAAGACATGTTGAAGACAATGATTTGAAGACAGAGATCTTCATGATGTAGGGCTTTTGCCAATAACCTCTGGGTTAATACTCATATTATATATTTGGTGGAAGTAGTGCCTTCTTTCTAAAAATCTTTGAATTGCAAGGACTACTTTCTACTAATTCTAGGGGTGATTTCTAAAGAGGAAGTAGTAGGAGGAGTGTCTTTGGTTTGTCCTTCACTTGGACAATTTGTATGGATAAGTGTCCAACATTGTATTTCTAAAACCACATACATTGATTTCTACAAACGTACATCTGTTAGGTGAACTAGGAGGTAACCCCATATATATTTATCACCCTTCTCTAAGATATACGAGCTTAGAGGTTGTACTTTTGTGGAAATCGGTAGAGCGTTGTTAGAAATGGCAATGTAGCATCCTAAGTAGAATTTTTCTTTTTTTTCTTTATGAAATGTAAAGAGTGGCATTCTGATTTTGATTATATTCCCAAAATAGCTGTAATGCCTTACAACATTTTAGCTACTCCTTGGTACTATATACTCTGTCGACTAGTCTTGGTATTGGTACTTTCTTTGTATATACATTTATTTAAAAAGTTTTTTCAAATCAATGTCATTATAGATAATATCAAAATGTTTCGATATAAAGTATTTTATACGCGACATAGTCTTATGAAATACCCTTTCTTTTCAAAAAGGTTTTGTTTTGGCATCAATCTGATCGATGGCACAGCCATATATATTTATAATTCGTGTTTCTTATGCTGGTTTGCCATGCCTAATCCGGGTATTTTTAATACTCGTGTTAGATCCGAGTAGTTTCAATTTTTGCTTTAGGCGCTTGGAGGTCGGTAGAGTTACACAACAAAAGTCTGCTCCTTTACCTAGATGCTACCAGCAGTTGTGTATATTTACTACTGATGTGGGACATCTCCAACCATACGACCCATGGAAAAGGGATATGCAAGGGATCTACTTTTGGGTCGGAGGTATTAAGTAGCTATTGTTAGGTCGCCTCCTTTCTACTTTAGAAGATTAAATGGTCGAGGTTAGCATTAGGCACGATATTGGGAAATCTCGAGAAGGGTCCGCTTCGAGGTCGAGGTAAGTGGTTATTGTATGGTTCACCTCTCTTTATAAATAAGTATTGAGTGGACTGATGAGATTCCATGCGATGTCAGCCAGGGAGTACCAGAGAAGGGGCCATCTTGGGTTAGGTATTAAATAACAAGGACTTGCCTAAGATATAGATATTAAATGGTCAGAGTTTGAGACTAATTTCCATTAAGAGGTATTAAGTGGCTTAGATACTCCTCTCATATTATTAGGACACGACTGATGGTAGTTGCGGGGGACTAGAATGTGCCATTGGCCAATAGTTGAGGGTAAGTTATAGAGTTGGGATGCGTTAGTAATGCAGTAATTATATTATAAAGCCTTATCTAGGTATCATCTCTCTCTGTAGTTAGGACCTAATTGACTAGCAGTTATGTTGCGGATGGCTTGCTATGTGAACTGAGGTATTAAATGGTTATTGGGTTTGCCTCCTCCATATTTAAGAAGTATTAAGTGGTCAGGGTTTTTGGATAGTATAGGTTTATGTGTGTGTGCAGGCTTATATATAATTATACATTAGAGAAGGTTTGGTTATGCATATCGTACGTGCACTTGCGATTAAACGATAAGCCGTAGATAATAAAAATAACACATAAATGGAAATCAACCGGCATAAACTAATGGTATGGGTAAAGTATGTAATTTTCTAGTCGTCAGAATGTTGTTTTGATTCCCTCCTCATAACAACCCATGGATTAGGATTAGAAGGACAGGCTATTGGTGAAAAATAGGAACATCAGATGATGAAGTCTTCTCTTTTATGCTACATGTACAAGGCAAATAAAAATCCAAGATAGTAGCCTTAGTCAATGCATATGTTCTATAATATTTTTTAATCCCACTGTGAGTTTATATTAATCATACTCTAATATACTTGTATTTATTACAGGTTACCAAAACCAACGATCCATGCCTTAATGGAGTTGGGTTTTAATTTAGTCAAAATTCGGGCCGACTAAGGTGCTGGTTGTTGCATTTGGTATCAAAGTTTAGGTTAGTTGATCATAGGAAATAGGATACTCTGAGAGAACATATTTGTATTTTTTACCTATAACTATATATTTTATATGCAAAAATCTATAAATTCCGAATATAGAAGTACTTGCGACCATGTTCCGAAAGGATAGATAACGTGACTATGAGTTCGAAAAAATAGAGTTAAATTTTTTCTCCAACCTCGACTACCCCACGGGGCGGAGGTCGTATCGTAAGGAGCAGATCAAAAAGAGCATAGGCACAACACGTCGGGTAATTTCGGAGGCTAGATGATACTTGATTCCTTTGTTTGGCCTAGACTACCTTAAGATTTATGATTTTAATGGATTGCCGACTGAAGACTTACATCTCATCTAGATCAATGGGAGACAAGACCTATATGTTGCAAAACCCAGAAGTAAGGAATGATAGCAGTGGAGGAAGATGTGAAGAAGTAGTGGAGCAAGTTCCCGTAGAAGGTGTGCGCAAATTACCATAAGAAGATAAGCCGGATATTTTATGGAGGTAGGTTAAGGATGAATGGAAAAGAAGGAGAGTCCAAAATGAATGACAATTAAAGTCCATATCTAAGTCCAACCCATTTGAAAAAATTTGATATAAGGTTTTTTTGAAAATACCCTGATATGTATTGAATGGGTTTTTCAAAAGATTTATCGGGAAGTTGTTGTTTTGAAAAAGCAAGGTAATTTGAAAAGTCATAATTTGAAATTTTATTGAGCCAAGATTTTGGATTTAAAGGTTTACGGTAAAAGAAGTTTTTAAATTTTAAGTTTAAAATTGATTGACTCAAAAAATTTAGATTTAAAGATTTTTGATAAAGATATTTTTCATTTTTGAAACGAATAGAAAATAGAGCGTAGGTTTAGTTCGGTGATTTTTCCAACTTTGTAAATTTGGAATTTCCATTTTAAAATTGATTTTAAAGAGTGAATAAATGGAAATGTTACTTGATTCAAAGGGGGTATAACGCCCAAATTGATTCGGGCTTTAGGCTAATTTTCAAAATCTGTTTTGAAATTAAAATAAAATTTATAAATTTAAAAGGTAAAATTTAAAATAAGAAATATTTTATAAATATTAAAAATTATTTTCAAACTATTTATGAAAATTTATAAATTAAATTTCAAATATTACTTAAATATTAATTAGGTTAATAAATCAAATAATTACTTAAATAGTTAATTAAGTAAATAAAATAACATATATATTGATATTTGTTACATTATCTTGAATTGTTTAAGGTGATGTATGTATATATAATTGTCAAAATAAATTTATAATTAACTAAAATTATGTGTGTGTGTGGATAATACAAATGTTATAGTAAACATATTCAATCTAAAATATTTAAATGAATAAAACAAAAATTAACTGAATTGTTAATTATTCGATTACTTAAAATAATTAAATTAGATTTAGTTAATAAAATTAATATAAGATTACACATAAGATTTCATATAAGTTAATTAATTTATAAAATAATGCACAAGAATTAAACTTATATTAATGTATAATGGAAGGTGAAACAATAAGAAACACTAATAAGATTTAAGGAATAAATAGATATGTATAGTATGTATACCATAATTTCATATTTTTCCAATGCCTGAATCACGAGAGTACTTCATAAAATACATAATTCCATAAGTCGGTACCACTCAATTCAATATATTAATGATTATGAATCTTTAATACAATTATTATCGTCTACCATTTATATATTAATAGATTACTTGCATGCTCCTTAGTTATTGAACTTTAGCTAAAGATGTTATGTGTAGAACTATCAATATATATAATAGAAGAGGTGAGATACATGCATATATTTGTTGAGAATTCCTCAAGGTGTGTGCATTATACTTAGACATCACAAAATAGGTACAAATCAATGATTTCTATTTATTTGTTGAGTTTTATTCAAGGTAAAAATGAGATTAGGACAAGGAACATAAGGTTAGGAGCTGTATGTGATATAATCGATAAGGAGTTATCTATCCTATATAGGCCTATGATTTATTGAGATTTCCTCAATGTAAAAGTCTCAAGGCCTACACGTCCTAACACCCACTAGAGAAGTCAAAATACTTTTATGTTTCGTCTTAGGATTTTGAGAAACATAAAAGTCTAGTGGGAGCATTATTAGAAAAATGAAATGGTAGCATTTAACCTTTCTAATATTTTAAGAATGTATGCTATGTATAAATTGAGTAATCTACATAAATAAATTTTATGCATTTAATATAATTGATAAAATTTTTATCGATTATAATATAAAAATGAATTGAATTAACATTGACAAATAGAAATATAGCATGTACTTACTAATAAATTTTGCATGTTGTCAATTAAAGACCCATGCAAGAGCCCAATTATACAACTACTAAATACATTTGTAACTTGATCACATACATATTTATTTGCCTTAGACTATACATTATCTTTTATGTGTTTTGACTCTAAACAATACATATTTATGGATATGTGATCCGTATTCAATTACATATAAATGTTATATAATGATTGGTCATAGTAATATACAAAACCTTGATGAATATAGTTCATTCGAAGTGAGTAAGTAAACTATAGTGTCGGATCATGTATTCAATATGATTGATTATAGTAAGGATCTTGTTGTGTTAGATGTAGCAATAAACCAAGAGCTACAAGATGGACCTAAGAATTCAATCACTGAAAATTTAGTTTGATCAGTTTACGTAAAATAAAACTTATTTGACATTCTTAAAATGTTATGATGGCTGAATGAATTTTTGTGAAGAGTTCGTTGTGACCTTGTAGTAAGGGTTTCCTTTTGAAAGGTTCGACCGGTTGGAAAGGAAAGCAAATGTACGAGAGTGGATGTAACTGAAGGCACAGTTAAGATGAAGAGAGTGAATGGTCACTTCTCCAACATGAAGAGATATTGGAAATAAGAATTGTAAAATAATAATATGTACTTAACATGGAATAAGAAATACGATTTCTATTCCAAATGTATTTTCATATAGAAAATTATTTTCTATGAGATTTAATTAATTAATTTTAAGGTTTTCTGGTCTCAAAACTCATGATTGTTAAACTGTTGGAACTAGGCCAGTTCGCAGTGAAAGAATTGGTACCTTTTTGGTTCTTTGTTGGGCCTACTTAGTCCATATTTATTTAGAACTTTTCTAAAATTTCTTTTAAATAAAATCAATATTTTATTTGAAATTATAAATAAAATTTATTTTTATAATTTTATATTATATTTCATATATGTATATCATATGCACATATGCATACGCTTGCATAAGCAACAGTATAATGTGTACATAGTTTGACATGCTCTTGTATAGATGTTGGGATTTACAACACAACATACCTGTTATCCCTTCATATATATTATTGTTTTATATAAATATACATATATGTGCATCAAGATTATTGTATAAATTTTACTAAATTGCCTCGAAATGCAGGGGTTTACTCTCCCTATTTGTTTGATAATCTTGAGGTCGATGAAGTGATGGTTCCTCCGGTTGAAGTTTTATAGGCAGGAATAGATTATGGGTCTGATTATTTGGTTGGTTTTTTCTTAGATTCCAACCCAGCATTTAATGTGGCTAAAGAGCATCATAGTCCAGTATGGAAATCCAGAGGTGGCTTTAGTGTTCATTTTGATAATGATATATTCTATTTCAAATTATCGAGAAGAAAAGAAAGACAACATGTACTGGAAGCTAATCTGATTCTCATAGATGGAAAGCCATTCATTATCACTTCCTGGAGCCCGTCCATGAGCAAGGATAAGAAACGGGTTTTTATTTATTCCTATTTGGGTTCATTTCTTTCACATCCCTTCTATTTTGCAACTAATGATTGGGCTTGACTGGCATGTCGACCTTATTGGTAAGGTGATTTGTTTTTATTCTATACTGTGACCAGGAAGAGATTGGTGCATGCCAAGGCATTGATTGAAATCACCCCTAAGAAGCCTTTGCCTTCTATGCTTAAGGTTAGAATCCTTGAGGGAGATAATGCTGAAGTTAGTGTTTGGTACAGTTGGAAACCTGATATATGCTCAACTTGTCATTCTTTTTCCCATCTTGTGGATGCTTGTTCTCGTTGGGCTATCGTTGATCCCGTACCATTTACTGATAGGATCCCACTTCCATGACCTCCGGTAGTGAAGTGGGTTCCAAAAGTTTTCCCTATTCATGTAGCCTTTCCTCCTTAGATTGTTCCTCCCATGCCTTCTCTTACTGTAGTTCTAGAGGTGGTTGATGATCCTGTTATTTCTTCAATGATGGTGCCTCCTTCTGATACTATTATTTGGAACTTTGATTAGCAATCTTGGACACATGTGTCCTTCTTATATGAGATATTCCCCTAAGAGTAATATTTACAATAAGTTTGTGAGTGATGATGAAAATGAGAGTAGGTTTCTCTTCTATCACAATGAGGATGAGGGTATGACCCATACTGGGTAGGTGATATTGGCGAAGTGAACAAGAATGTGATTTAGGATACCATTTGGAATGGAAAATATACACTGATGCCTCCATCGGCTTTGTTCCTAACCTTGTTCATCTATTCTTTGGTTTTGTGATTGTCATTAGTCCTGACTCGCCAGATGATTATAGCGGTTCCTCTTCTTCTAAGGGGGGCTAGTCATGGTCGTTAGTAGTTTAGGTGTCCTGCCTAACTCCTGTGCTATTTTTTTATTTTTCTCTTAGCTGCTGAGACATCTTTGCCTCTCACGTGTATTGCATTTGTTTAGTGGTATGGCCGCTACAAAGCCATCATAATTTTCTATGCATATGTAGAACACATGTTTCATTTTATTAATAAAGTGGAACTGCCCACTATAAATCCGGTTAGCCTTGCTAAAAAAGATTATTGTACAAATAAACATAAACGTGTGTGTATATATGAATTTAATTATATATTTATTATAATATATTTGCTATAAATTATTTATATAAATCATTTATGAGATATATGTAAATATATATGTAATATAATTAAATTTCAAAATCATTTTAAATATTAATTTATAAAATAAATTAAAACCTTTATCATATTTTATGAAAACAAAAGTAAAATTTTTGTTTTAATACACACACACACACACATAGATGTATATTATATACATATAAACATGTAGCTATTTCGTTAGTATGTGTGTGTATATAATTTTTTTACTAAATATATATATTTGATGACTTCTATTCAAAAGTTATATATCTATATATAACCATCGACATATGACAATACAATAATATAATGATTCATAATAAGTGCTATCTAGCTAACATATTAATGATCGATTAACTAAAAAATTAAAAAGATTAATAAAATTGAAGCATATATTTCACCAAGGTCTAGAGATCACACTTTGAAATGATGAAATAGCCTATAGAATCTAATATTAAGTTCTAGAGTTATCGGCTCTCGAACAGTTTTACTACTGACGATCGAGTCGAAAAAATTTGTTATGCTTTGTGCTCCGATTTCCTTTGGGTTTAAATAGGGGTTTGTCACTCTAAATTTAAAGGAGGGAGGAATGCAAAAGGTCTCAAATAAATGATGTAGAGAGTGGCACATAAACAGGAAGTCAAATAGAGAGAAAAGTGGATCACATCCTTATCAGTCTCTTACTAATTCCACTCTTTTGCTAACATTTAGCAGGCCTGTCTGATCTATTTTGGCTGAAATTCGTATGCCACATATAGGCCTCAAAACCAATTCTAGCCCAAACAACATTTTGTTGCATTTAAGTCTAAATTTAAAAATGTATCGATATCGCATATTGATTAATACATCTATAATTGCTATCAATACATTATTTACCATTGTTCAACATATTAATACAAAAATCTATAATTAATATTTCATAAATATTTATTAATTTAACTAATTTATAATAATTAGAGATTAATTAGATAAGGTGATGAAAGGAATATTCATCGTTTTGGTTGTATGCCTCTTAGGTATAAATTTGGTCAGCAATTAATATCGAATAATTCGAATATAACGTTCACACATCACTTAGTAGGTAGTGAGATATTATGACTAAATTTATCGCTTATTTAGTTTCGGTAAAATCTAATTTTACTTTATTAAGCGTTACCCGATTGTGACAATTATTTACACCAATTCCCTTCGTCGAAACTATATCACTTTGGACTTACGAAATTTGTCAATGTTCAAAATTCCATTGTCATTCGTATGCAATTCCGTAGGCTAAATACAAAGTCATTGGTTCAATAATAACCATTATATTGATTTAACTGCTCTAGCCAGAGACTTTGGTTTTGAGTTGACTTCAATAGACTGTGACACTAACCTCGTATAACTGATGAGACGGGTCCTTTTATGAGTAGTGTTTCACTTCCAATGCTTCCATTCGACCCAACTATAGTCGTTCCATTGTGGTTGTGCCATGATTTAACTATAATCAAAGCATAGTTTCAACAATGGAGCTCGACTCTATTCTCAAGTCGAGGGAATTGTATAATATTATCAAATCAATATTTTCTGTTTGACCTAATTATATTAACCAACAGAAAATTATCGAATGATTCATTCCACAGTTATCCAATAACTATCAGTATGTAACCCTTTGGTTCCCTCAGCGGTCATGCATAATACACTATACAACATTTGGGGATCATTACGCACTCTAGTCTCCACGGAGGCATCAATATCCAATCTCGATACATCTTGATTGGGAATATTTAAAACCATATATTTATTTTACTGTAATAAATCACTCATGGTTACAATGCATTGTAACTACTATCACGAAACATACCATTTATGGATTATTTATACACTTTCAATTAAATTAACTAATTAATACGACAAGTTATATAAGTATATAATAGAAATAAAACACCTTTTATTCCAAAAAAGATTGGGTGTCAAGTTAGATATATGTAATAAATTACATAATTTCCTCCTATGGCACACCCTTAACATTATCAATCCCCCACTTGAACTTAGGGTCAACTATGGTTTTTCTATTTCATCCCTTCATTCGGTTTGATGAGAATTGATTGAGTTAGACTCTTTGTGAATGGGTCTGCTACATTAGTTTAATTAACTATTCTGTCGATTAACTCTATCTACTGTTGATAGACTACCTTTATCATACAGAACTATTCGGAATATGTTTCTCGGCTTCTAGTGAGCTCTTATTATTACATTATTAGCATATAACAATGATGTAGTATTCTTTATATTTGGAATCACACCTAGCTTGGTGACAAATTTATGCATTTATATTTATATACATTGCTTTTATTGCGGCGCTATTCAAGGCGGTCTACTTAGCTTTCCGTTGAATCAGCCACAATCTTTCATTTGGAATATTTCCAATTTAAAGCTTACTGCTAAGGTTTGAACATGAATTTATTATCAACATATTATACCCAATAGTACTTATGAAGTTCGACGAACACCATTTCATAAAGAGTTCGTAGTTTCTGTAGGCAATTCTCTAGTATTTAGTAAATACTCGAGAGCACTTTAAACTACTATTTAGCGATCTTAATTCAAATTTGATATTTGCTTCATGCATCAAATACATAGCAAATTACGTTATCGTGGATGATTCAACATGTATGATAGTTCCTATTGTTAATACATAAGGAATCCATCTTACATGTTCCATGTTAAATATTTTAATATGGTGTCTTTGCATATTGTTTGGTATATTCCCAACATCCTTTATGCTTATTATAAAAGATATAACTACAAATCCAATATCGAGTATTAAGTAACCAAACTATTATTATTTCAACATTAGTACATTGTTAACAATCATCGGTATGGTGTTACTTACAGTTTAGAAATATCTATGTATTTTTTAGTGGTTCTTTCTCATGGACACATGCTTCGTATACATTTTGACTAAAAATCAAACTATTTGCTATTTATATCAAAATACTTATTCGAATCCGATGCTTATAGAATGGTACTTTCGTACTAATACTTGGATCGTATCTAGAAACCGACAAACTCAATATCGCTCTCATTGACTTTGAGATACTTTGGTTGTTATGTGTAAACAATCTATTCTAAATAATTATTTTGAATTTTCCATTTCAGCACATATGTACCAAAACATAAAGTCATACCAAGCAATAATTTCTTGAGTAAATCTGAGATCACCTAAGCATGTTTAATGACGAGTATATTGCGTGAATTTCAATAATTGAAATTTACAATGTTATTCTTATCAACATTGCTTATTATATTCCAACTGATTAGTCTTCCTCTTGAAGACACATTTATGGCCGATGGATCATATCCTTTTTGATATAGCTATCAAAATCATATTTTTGATAATGCACTTGGATCCCTTTTCGAATTTGTACATCGTACCTTATCATAGAGTCAATATTCTTAATATCCTAGTTGACAACTAAGGACTACTTATTCTCTATGTTGATAAAAAAACTCAAAGTTAATCTTCAATGTGTGAGAATATTTATTAGATATTCTAATGCATTGTGTTCAATTAAGTTTGGTTAATTTCATTCAACCCTCATAATCAGTTTTATCCTTCGATCGTATCCAAATCCATTTCACTACCAATAATTTCTAAAAGTAATTCCTTTACTATGAAGTTGATATTTCTTGAAACAACAATTGTTTCTCAGTTTAATGGAATGAGTATTCACAAACATTTTATGAATTGCCTTACATATTAAACTGATTCGGTTTTAGTTTACAATACTTATGCTCAAAACATAAATTGATCATTCAATGACAGTAGTTCCCAAAGTCCTGTTGGGGTGATTCATATCAGATACCTTATGAATAATTATTACGTGCAGTTTTTCGACTGGCATAACCCGCCGGCTCCTTGGCTAGGAAATTTTAGGGTTTCTTATAAACCCTTATTTTGTAAGATTTTGTAAACCGCTCTTTAGATGAAACTAGTGTGAACCCGTGCTTCGCACACAGATTCTTAAAAAAAATGCAGAAAATTTTTGATGATAAAATTGAGATAATGTTATATAATATCATCTTTTACCTATCAACATTTAACCTTATAGAGCAAATTAATATGGCGTTAACTTAAGTTATAACAATCTGTATGCAAAGTAAAGATATGCACTAAACGCTTAGAGGTTGATAGGTAATGCATTTTTATCATTTACTAATTTGAACCTGAAGCTGGATACTCTTTATTCGTGAATTGTACATTTCCATAATTTGAAATAGTTTTTTTTTGCAAGTTATTGTCATGAAATATTTATTATCATGAACAATCCATTACATATCTGCTGTTAAATTTACTATTTAGCTTCTTATAACTTAATGTTGTTTTAGTAACTGTTGATCAAACTTCATGTGTAAAATCTGAGGAAATATGTGTTTATCAAACTAAATTTGAGCACTAATTACAGAAGTATTACATGATTATGGATTTGGGATTTGTAAATCCGGTTACTTTTGTTGAATACAAACTAACTAAAAATATTTGTTGTAGGCAATATAACTGAATAAGACTGTCTATTCGACCAAAAAGTAACATATTATCACATGACAACTTTACAAAGACAACAGAAAATATAAGCAAAAAGACGTTTTCTACAACTTGACCATCTCAACATGTTTTACACGTGAAAGTATATGAAAGTTTTCAAAAGAGCAATGAAGGAAACCAACAAATTTCAAGCAATGGAAGCAATATCCATTCAGAAAATATTGGTACAAAGGTTTTTTTGAATGTTGAATCAGCAAAAGTAAGTAAAATTTTATTATAACTCAGTTCAATTTGGGTTGGTAAAATGCAGATGAAGGTTACTCATTGGCTTTATTTGATGTGATGCTTTCCCAAAATAGCAAGAGCTACCTGTAGAAATAACAAAATATGTATGGTATAATATATTGAAATGAAAAATAATAAAAGTAAAATACTTCAGTTAGTATAATCGGGAAGTGCATAACTGTATATTCATATGGTGAACTCAAATAAAGTCCAAAAATAAGTGATGGTATAATATATTATATGCCTTTGTCCGAGTAACAGGTGGGTTGAAGTCCTGAGCAACAAACAAAGTTAAATACCTTTTGGAACTCTATTGTTGAGTTAATGAAGAACAAACAAAGTTAAATACCTTTTGGAACTCTATTGTTGAGTTAATGAAGAACAAACAAAGTTAAATACCTTTTGGAACTCTATTGTTGAGTTAACTTAGGCTGGTGTATACCAAAGGCCAAAGGCTAAACGTTGAAAGATAGCCACATCATAGATGCTATTGTTTCATATACCTTTCGCAAATTTCAACAGTAACCCAAATAAGCATATCAAAAGTGAGCAGAAACAACTGGATATGTGACAAATGCAGTGTAAAGGTAAAATGTTAAAATGCATTTTTCTTGTAATACTGCAGTTTTCTTCATCCTAATATCGAACTTTGATACAGTTGCTGTAATTGATCCATTTAGACCAACAATTGATATATTCAGTTAAACACTGTAAACTTTTTAAAACGTTGGTGGCTCAAAAAAAGAATTTGATACTTGCTTAAGTGCCCCTCGACTATATATTGACCAATCTATAAGTGGAGTATAAACAAAAATAATCTTCTAATGCAAGCACCAAGCCATAATACAATATTACCCACGTCGACCATATCAGATTAGCTATAACTTCATCTAAATATGGCAAGTAACAATACCCTCAGTTGTTTATGTGTGCATACCTTTTTTTATATGCACATACATATGCTAAAATGAATGGTCTCAAATATTGATCATATGCTTTCAATTATGCTTTTTTTACTATTGTACTAAAAGATAAAACTGCAAAATTGATACTGAAGGATAAAACTGTAAAATCATTCAAGAAGTGATTGGACATGATGATGTTGTCATGGTAAAAATAAAGTTATCTACAACATATATGTTGAACATCAAAACAAACTAATTTTGACTCAACAGTAGCCATACCGTTAGTTCCATCATAAAATCAAATTTTGCGTCCAAATTGACAAAAGATTCATTTTTGAATGGAGTGATTATTTGGCAACCATGGGTGGCATAAACACATATTTCCATAGAGTTAAATAATCCATATGCCTCCTTAAGTGTACATCAGCAATTCATATATAGTAACAAAGAAATACAACTTGCCTATAAATATTTATGCTTTCATGCTAACCATTAATTACTTGAACTTTAAAATTTAGTCATATGCATATGTTTAGTACATATTTCTTGCCAGTCATTTGTAAAAGAACATGTTTATGATGGGAAGTTGTTATATATGAATATTACATGTATAATCAAGATTTAATATTTCAAAATCATTGAACAATAAAATTTGTTAGCTTATTTACAATTGTGAAGTTAACTTTATATTTCTTGGCCTTTGTGAAATGATGTTGATTTCTTAAATATACTTTAATTATGCCAGTATATCTGAATTTAAGCCATTTCCAGGATTATATTTTCTGATTGTTTACTGTCAATAAACATGGTTATTTGGTTGTGTTATGGTATAAATATACTTGAATGTATATTACTTTTCGTATGAAATTTATTATTTGTTAATTAATTGTTTTGCCACCTATAAGGAGCTTAGGTAATATAAAATTCTTATGAATTGAAAAGGTAAAAATTAGGGAGATGTCATTATTTTCGAACTCACATGACCATCCTTTCTCAAAAACTGGTTTCATATTATTCACATAGAATTATTTTCAATAATTATGTTTTTTCGAAAATTAAATCTATACCCAATCAGGAATTAATACGAAAAAATAAATTAAAATATTGCAATGTTGCAATTGAAAGTGCAAATATTATACAGTTTCAAATTCAGATGATTGAACTATAAACTATAAATATTTGCACTTTGGACTGTAAATATTATAATTTTTGAAAACTATAAATATTTGCAATTATCCTTGCAATAATTCTAGCAGTTCACATGAAATCGGTTTTTGGGAAGGGGTGGAACGTATTTTGAAACTTACAGAATGGTATTTGACAAAATTTCCGTCAAGCAATACAACATGTGCAGTATAGTATTATAGAAGTAACCAACCTACGTAAACAATAGTATGATAGTTTTGGTTTACAATGCCTCTATCCGGTATGGCACCTTATTTTTTTTAAGCAATATTAATTATATAATATATGGTAGTGCCTTTGAAATGAAAATAACTTCAACTGTGGGTTCTTAATCTTAGAACCTTATCAGAATAACCTAAGGGTATAATTTACCTAGTTGCTAAAACTTTAATGTGAAATAAATTCTAGCTTCCAATTTATTCAAATTTGTAGGAGGAAAAAAATTAATCTATATCACCACAAATCATAGAATTTTAGGCACATATTTACTACTCATGAGCAACAATTTGTATAATATAGATGAAATCATAAGTAAATATAGGAAATAAATAAAAGTAGTTAATCATGGATGGATTTAGATTGTATATTACTTGTAAGCCGTTTAATTTTTTCACGTTTGAATAAAAATTTGTGGCACGTTAACTAAGAACTAAGAAAGTAAAACATATTACATTGACCTTACAGGAGTACACCAAAAATAAAATAGAGAAGAGTTAGTGGGTCATTATTTCAAACATTTCATGTGTACAATGAGACTAAAAATTTCTCACCTTGGCAGCTAGTAATGAAAATGTAATATTCTGACCAAGCTTTCTCAAACTCTTCCCCATGTCAACCCTCCGATGGTACGATACCTAATTTTCAATATAAGACAGTGTAACCATAGAGTTAGTAATGAAATTGCAGCAAAAATGAATTGCTTGTTGAGTAAACAATTACCGAGATAGAAATAAATATAGAAGATTCAACATATTCTTTTGAATTTTGACTGATAAATCAAAATCAACCTGCTAATAGTAAGAAGGTAAGTGTATCGGAATATCTTATTGTTGTTAAAGTAGCATTGGGTCTTAATAAATGGAAGATTAAGTGGGTTTCAATAGATGGAAGATTAAGCATATCAGCAAAAGTCGATGTAATAGAAAATATCAAAACCAATCATTTAAAAACTAAATTTGCAATTTGCGATTAAAAATGTATGATTGATTTTACATTACAGATAATAAAAGCTTACCTGATAACAGTAAAGGGTTTTAATGTAGAATACTAACTCGACTTTGATTCAGTAAACAGGTACTGGCACTATTACTAAAACTTGAATAAATGGTAGTCAATTTGATTAAATGGGGAGCAGACGGTTTGAGCAAATAATGCTGGAAGATAGTGGGTGAGAAACTTAATGTTGTTTATAGAATTGAATACCGAGTTAACAATAAGCGTGATATTTTATTGGCATGGTTATCTATATTATTTATTAGACAAATTAATAAATAAAGGTTAATTAATATTCTTAAAATAATTTATAATGAAATTATTTAATTAATTTAAATATACAGACTTGAATGTAAATTGTACATGAAAAATGAAACTAATTGTAGAAAGTGTAGGTTTTTGAATGTAAAACGATAGTGTAAAATTAATAAAATCTTATAAACAATTCAAAACTAATGAATTGTATTAGGTCTTTAAAATAAAATTTTAGTAAACATCTAGAGAAAGTTAAGAAGAGGTGAGAGAAATGCTAAAATTAACGTGAGAGTTGTAAATAAAGACTCTCTGAGAAGTATGCTTACCGCTTCCAAACAATTGGAGTTGTGTTGTAGATGCATTTAATCATACTGCAATTGATTTTCATCCACATAAATTGGAAATATTGGAGCTCCATTATTCCCTCCATACATGTTTAGTTCTCCTAAATGTGGAAGAAAAACAATAAAGCAATACTTACAGATATAACCTTTTCCAATTCACCTTTAGTCAGACTTATAGCAATTTTAATCCAATAATTGTGTTTTCCAGTCTCTTTGTCAGAAAATTAGTTACCAAATTCAGTACAATTAAATTGACATTATTTTCCTAAGGATTAGCTAATATACCATTAGCTCCTATTTGAGAATTATTTCCTATATCAAGGTCCGAACTACAGATAAAAATAGAAAATTTTGAATCATCTAACAAATTAGAGCTTGCAAATCATGATTTAATAAAACTAATCAAATATCCTTCACAGACTCGATCCGTTAATAACTCCAAACTATGCATTCAAATCAGGAAAAATAAGCATAGAAATAAATATAAATTATCAAAAAAAATTGGGGATCGAAACTAATTTTCAGTATAAACACCAAATTCTTATAAACAATCATGTTATCAGGGAAATAACAATTTTAAAGGAATAAATTATAGCTAATAGATCAAAATTATTAAAACAAACCTCAAGTAAATTTAAACAACTAAGCAAAATCATGACAATTACAAAATCAATCAAATATACCTTATGCAATCTGCTAATCGATCCAAAAAGCACTAAAACGGAGTTGTGTAATTATTTGTTTTCTTCAGAAATGAAACAGTTGTTGATATGGTCTTGGTTGATGGACAGCGCTAAAATGACGTTAATATCCTTACCATGGTTAAGTTCTTATGCCGGTTTGGTTTGAGTACGGTTGTATTTAAAAAACCAGGACTGAAGGGCGAAAACTGAGGAAGATGGAAGAGGCGAGGGGATTATCGGATGGGAATCGAAATATCAATGTGAAGAGGATGCAAAGATCTGGAGATGTAAAGGTATGTGACGGACATCAAAGGAGAGGCCGACGTCAATCCATGGGAAAAGACATAATTTAGGAGTAGAAGAATATTTAGGGCTTGAATGGTAAAGGAGTGGAGGCAAAGACGGGGATGAAAAGAAAAATAACACGTTGTGACTGTTAGTTTAAAATTGCTGTAGGAAATTGAAGTATAGATAATAGTAGTAGATAATATAGGTTTGGAGACTGTTTAGTTTACAAAATTCAAGGAGGCATGTGTGCTCTTGAAATTGAACTGGCTAATAATATAATAGTATAGATTAATTTTATCCTCGTATGCTACTCCTAAGTATACAACCTTATAGAATGAAGTTTGATTACTCCTTATCGATACATCATTATGTAAAATAAGATGGTATGATTTTTTAGGTTGAGTCTTCATTCATTTATAGGAACGTTGGGAACTATCTTCCAATATACTCACATGTTCAATCAAATTGAATTAATATTATTTTCTTGTAACAACCCTGTATTTTGTGATTATTTTAAACGTATATTTTAATTATGTTAATTGAATTTCCTGATTTAGAAACTTTATTTTTATTTATTAAATTAAATAGTTCTATTATTTTAAATATAAATTTTTATTTCTATGTGAATTAGAATTCCAAATATGAATAGATAGAATATTTTCTAGAAAAGTGAATTTTGGTCAATATGGTCAAACTTTGACTTTTAAATTTAAAAATTTGAAAGTGTCAAAATTTTAATTTTATCTCTTATTATGAAAGTAAATAAAATTTTAAGAACGCTCCTTTTTGTTTCGTTGAAATCTGATTTATAATGTGAAAGTTATGCCTCTTTACTATTGTGTGAAATTTGCTATACTTGCCAAAATTGTTTATTTTAAATTATATAAATAATATTTTATTTGGTCATGTAATGTTCTAATCTATTTTATATGGGTAAAATAACATGTATTGTATACATTTTTGGTTTTAAAACATTTTTGAAAGTGTAATTGACATTTTCCAATGTCAGTTGTATTCTGTTTATAAAATTTTATTTCTAGTTTCAATTAATTAAAGGAATTCTTTATTTATTTCTCTATTTTCTCAAGATCTTATTTTATTATCATTCCCACTTAATTTTGTTCCTCATTTATTTTATTTACTTGACATTTTATTTGTTTTAAAGTGAAATAGAAATTTTCTAGAGTTAATGGTATTTTATTTGAAATTTTCATGTCCTGTTTCCAAATTTTAAACAATTTATTTAGTTCTTTTACTATTTTGTCCAATTTAATTATTTATTTCATTTTAGAAATGATAAATATATTATTTTATTTCAAAATTTTTCTTTATAATATTTTTAAAATGAAGTAGATATTTTTCCAAGGGTGGTGATGATTTATTTGTAATTCTTGAACCCTGTTTTGAATTTTAAGCAAATTCTTTAATTCTTTTTCCATTTTCTTTAAAATTTATTATTTATTTTTATTTTATATTGCTTTGTTTCGGTTTTTAAAGTCAAATTACTGAAATTTTATTTGTTTTATTTAATTAAAAGAAAGTGCAAATTTTGAAAGGACTTAAGCTTTAAATTTTGTGACTTTTCATCTGCTAGACTCTTCATTTTCCATGACCTTTCACTTGCTCATTTTGGCCGTACCTTTTCTTTAGTGTAGCCATGAGTTTCATTTCTTATTTTCACGTGAAAACTTTCTCTCCCCATTATTTCTCACGGCTAGAAAAAAATTGGTTATGGCTTCTCTATATTTTTCTACTTTTTCTCCTTTCTTTTGCTTGTTTTGGCCATGATTTCTTCATAAATGTGATCGGCCACCACTCTATTTTCCTTTGCCATAGCCTCCACCACCTCCTCCTCTTCACCATCCACCATCTAATATCATCTCCTCCACTGACTTGACTAGGCCGCACCCTTCTCCTTAACAAAACTCCACACAAAAGCCTTGAAAACTACTTAAAAACATGTTAGCCTAGCCTAGTTGCTTCACCACCTTCATAAATCACCTTGGCCATCATCTAGATCCGCCGCCGCCACCTTGATATGACCACCACCCATCACTTAGATACTGTCCAGATTTGAAACATGAAAGGTTGAGCCAAACACCCATGTAGCCGAGCCCAAAATATTGACCAAAACTCCACTATCAAGCCTAGCCTCTTCACATACTCATGCCTTGTAACCTCTACATGTTCATGCCTTGTTAGCTGTGCCTACCTAGGTCCATACCAAGCCAAAGCATGTCCAAACCTAAGCCAAATTCACCCCTAGGCCGAGCATATGAGTGTAGAAAGCAAGGCAAAAGTATTCATTTCAATATTGCTTTTTTATTTCAAAGTTATTTCAATTCGCCGTTGTATTGAATTATATTAATATTTTGTTTTGTTTATGAGTTGTGACAAGATCATTAGCTTGGTTCTCATCCACTTGGGTCTATTGTTGTGTCATCATGCTTTTGGGAATCAGTTTATGTCATTTGAATTGCCAACTCCAGCACAAAAATGTGAGTATTTCTCACCAGACAATTTATACTTATATAACTAGTAAACTGATAGCAATTGAATCTGTAAACCATATCATCATGTTATAACTGCCTATGCTATGATCATGTGATGTTCACCTCTGTTTATGCACCCGTTACATCATATGTTACTGTTATATAAATGTAACGATTTCGGATTTTTCGTTGCCGAAAAACCAAAATGTTATGGGTTTTAAGAAAGAGAAAAGAAGTAGAAGAAGAGATAAGAAGAAAAAGATAGAAAATAGAACGGAAAGAACATAGAACGGGACAGAAAACAACAACAGAACAAACATCAGAATCTCACAATTCGCAGCGGAACAACATATAATAGATAAATGAATAATCTTTAAACAAAGAACTATATCAGTTATTACATTACATTTCATTACATCAGAGTGTACAACAACAAACAATGCAGCGGAAAAAAGAAGTACTATATAATAGTAATACGCTATGCCATCCATCTTGCCTCCAGCAACTCCTGATTCCAGAATATCCTGATAAACCTTAACTCTTGACTGCCCGTGTGGAAATTGGTGGGCACCCAGAGTTTAGGAAGGAAAACAATAAACTCCGAGTCAGTCATGTGACTGGTGCGAGAACTCAAAACAGTTTATTTTTCTTTAAAATCAAATAGAGGAATATTTTTAAAATCAATTCGCAATGCTTTTTAAAAATGAGACTACCATAAGGCCTACCGCACACACACACAATGCAAACGCAGAATCGGAGGAGATTTCTCCTTATGATAGTTAAAGATGCTTGATACGTATTAAAAAGAACATTTGATATTATTACTAGTGCATAGTGTAAGAAAAAATTCATTTCGAAAATAGAATATAAATCTTAGCCAGCATAGACATTTCGAACTATGCCTACTATAGCTAACTATGTTCAATAGCAGGTTACCGCCACATTCCATAGCAGGTTATACAACTAAAACCGTACAAGTCTCATATTGTTTCTTTGGATTTCCAACGAATGGTCAGGCCAAGGAACTTCCCATTGCCACATGAGAATGCCTCTGGAAGGACATCCCCGAGAACCAAACCGGATCTCTGCCAACACAAGGCCGGGTTACCCCTAACTGAGTAACAACTGACCGAATATGCCATCCCCCGGTCCTTTGGGACCTTTTAACCGAGCGCTCGTAATCAATTCACACAATCATAAAGTGTTTTCAACATGAGTAAGTATCTGGGCTCCTTACCATGATACCACCCTTTTCCAGAAGGAAATGCACATACCCTAAAGGGCGCTACCCCTCATAACCTTGCCGCATCTTTCCTGTTTTGACCATTTCCGGGGTGTGAGGCTCGACGAAGTCACGTCCACAAAAACACGCTTTATACAAAGTCATGCTTTGGGTCAACAAATGATCATAGAAATAATCACCAAGATAGACGATCAAACAAATGATCCTATCATAAATGATCAACACAATGATCATTTCACAGCAACACTCAGCATGTCACATTACCAAAATTGGGAGTATATCGCTGATAACCTTCAACTATATAACCTCTGAGCTCGTACGTCTCAGAGAAGGGTGTTAAGCTAAGAGAATAAATTCTCTGCCACCAACAGAAATATATTTGAAAGAAATCGGCTTTATATCTCAATTTGTAATGTCAGACATACTATCCATACAAGTCTGTTCCGGGATCGAACAGAACCGAAGGTACTTACAAAGAAGTCCTTCCAATCCGGATAACCTCTAATCACGTCCGAATTTCCCATCACATATGGAGATCTCTATACCGGGGATCAGCCAGTGCAGAGACAATCAACAAGAAACCCTTTCGTTTTCGAAAATATCCGGTCTTCAACACCGATCTTCAAATGCAATTCCTAACGACGTATCACATATTCGGAATGTGTTTTTCCTCGGACGGCTATTTTTAAATATTGATTCAAACGATATAATTTCAAAACTGAACAATTCACTTCCAAATTAAATTCTGAAGCTTCTATAATCTTCAGTGTTATCAATATAAAATTTACAAGCCTTTGAAATATTTTTAATCAGCTTAAAATTGAAGAATCAAATTATTATTCAATTTTCTATAGATTAAATTCTATAATTTAATCGCCAAATTCATAGTTATATTGAAAATTCAATCCAAACCATCATTCAAATATTTAAAATTAATTAAATATTTCCAAATTAAATTGTTTAAAATTCTGGGTCGTTACAATCTTCCCCCCTTAAAAGAATTTCGTCCCGAAATTACAAGTTAAGAAGAATGCCCTTATCCCGTCTATCATTTTTCACAATCCAAATAGTTTTATCAACTTACTAACCTAAATCTTTTTACTAGAGATTCACTATCATTTCAACTAGCTTTTCAACTTCAGTTATAGGTTCCAAACAACATTGTTTACCTAACAATTCAAATTTAAATTCAAATTTAAATTCAAATTCAAATTTTAAACTTTCAAAATTTTCTCAAAAATTTTCTAACACCCTAAATTTTCGAAAAATTTCGCCAGCGTCTCCTTTGCGCGGCTAGCTCGGTACGACTACAAAATGGCACCATGGCCCCTCAGAATCAAAAAGAAAAGAGAAAGCCAAGTGGCTGGAGAAGAAAATCATCAAATTTCATACTGAAATTGAAATACGTACCTTTTTGTCGAGCAATTCAATTTTATCTTCAAAATCAAAATCCCAATTCCTTTATACACCTGTTGTGACGACCCGGAATTTTCTAGCAATATCAATTTAATAATCTGCATTAAATATTAAATTGATGTGATATATTTTTGATAATTTAATCTGAATTGATACTTTTCTTTTAATAAATATTCAATTGGTAAATGATATCTGTTAAAATTAATTGATTTGTTTTCTATTTATAAATGTATATATTTGTATACATAATAAATAGATGAAATTTGTTTTAAAATTTAACTAATAAATTGTTTCAAATACATATATATATATATATTAGTGAAATAGAAATTGTGTTTTATTTAATACAAACATTTCAAAGCTAAATAAATAAATGCAGGATTTTCAATACATAAATAAATGTTTAAATAGTTCAAGACTCATTTTAACTTAAGTTTAAATTTAGAATTATTAACAAAATGATTTCTTTTCTTTTAGTATATTTTGATTTAAAATATGAATTTAAAATTTATATATGAGTTTTAATATAATTTTGTCAAACAATACATCAACATACATTAATAAAATATGTAGCTTATAATAAAAAGATAATTTATTCTATTTATCATTTCAAATTGATCATGTGTTTTATAATATAAAGTAAGTAATAATCATATGGGATAAATTTATATAGCATTCACAAACATTTACAATTGACAATAACAAGTCACATACACTTCAAAATGTAATAACAAGACAACAATAAATAAACTAGAAAACAAATAAGTTTTTAAGTTTGTAAACTATCACATATGAACTGCAGTATATACATATAAGTATATGTTTAAAGCATCTAGATAAATATGCAGGCCAATGAGCAAATATATATATGTGCAGGCCAAATTGTATGAAACAAAGCAAATGACAGTAATAAGAATACACATGTCTTACAAACAAAATGAAAGATATAAAAATATCTATGTGTGCAGGCCAAATAAATACACAACTGTGTATATGTGTGAAGCTTGCTAGAGAAGATAGTATTAAATATCTTTAAGCTAACAAACAAAACTAATTAATGTAAAAATCTTTTTAGTACATTAAGTATTCTTTTCAGCCTCCAACCTAAAATATCTCTCTGGTGTAAATCTGTACAATACAAGATTGTATGCAATATTGTCACAATTTCTTGAAACATAATTATAACCCTGCCTCTTTTCCTTTTCTATATGTTAGCTTCATATCAGTTCGAACTAAGGAAAATCTAAAGTAAACTTCATTTCAAACTAAAACATGAAAGTAAAACTATTTCATACTTAAACAAAATTCAAGAAGCAAAGTAGAATGAAGTCACAGTAGATTCAAGCCTGAAATTTCATGCCTGCTTCAATAAAGAGCCTCTGTTCTTCCATATATCTGTGAGTAACACTTTTCAGATTTTCTTAAGTTTAAATTCTGACGCATGCCTATATTTGAATGCTTAAATAAATTATGTGAACATATATATATTCGTTCTTTTTCTCTGGATATTTGTGAGCTATAATTCTGCATATCTCAAGCCTGAAAAATCAAACTGTTTCCTTATAAACTTGCCGTGTTTTCTATTTGCTGTAAGTAACATAAATTAGTTAGATGTTTTAAGCATATATTAAATGGTGGCATATTTATTTCCTGAATTTAAGAATGTTTGCAGAGATATTCTGTGTGTATGTGAATATGCTATGTGTACATTTGCTCTATGCCTGGATTGTTTCCAGACTTGGTTTCAGGTTCCAAACTAATCCAAACTTATTTGTTTCTGATTTAAGATAGATTTGAACCTAAGGTGAATAAATACATTTGTTATATCCTTGGCTTTGGTTTAGAATTATTAAAGCTCAAATCAAATTGAATTCTTGCTCTGGAAAACAAAAATTTTACTTTTAAAAAGCATTTACACCTCTGCTGATTAATGAATGAAATTAAGATTTGAATAAGTGATGTTTGTAACATCATGAAATAAGTTTAAATTTAGATAAGATAAAAACAACTTAAAATTTCATCTGGAACCCAAATTTAAAGCAAATTGGTGCTCGAAACCTAGTTTTTGTGGGTCGAGAACATGTGATTCGTTCGTCCTACTGAATGCACCGAGTGACACGTGGCTTTTAGGGGAGGTAGAGGGTAGATGGACGGTGACGTAACCGGAGTTTGGTGGCCTCCGGTGGTGGGACCACCGCGTGCGTAGAGCTGACAGGTTTGAGGGAGGTGAGGTCGTGTGTTTTTCCAGGTTTAGTTTCTTGTTTCCATTTTCTCGCGTGCGCCTGGGAAGAAACTCGAAGCGGGTTACGTTTTTACTCGGGAAAGTCTCGCGTGTTACTCGAAGCAACGCAGGGGGTGCTCGGTAGAATTGTTCAGTGTTTTGTTTTTACAACCTGTAACAGTTTTTCAACTGTTTGATGAATTTTGTCTTAAATTTAACTCTAAGCCAAGTTTAATTTTAAATCAATGTTTAAGACATGAATTTAAGTTAGTTTTGAAATAATAAAGTTTTCAAAATTTAAATTTATGTTAATAACTTAAAAAGTGCTTAATGCAAGTGTATTCAAGGAGTTGAATTCAAAAATGAAATATAGAATGTTAAGAAAGTATTAGATAAGTTAACTCCAAAGGAAGTCAGGACTTAGGTATGTAATTCCAGACTTGAAACTAAATTAAAGTTTTATAATTTAAAATTGATTCAAATAAGTTTAATGCTATTAAATATGTAAGTTTTTTTAAAAAAAAAAAAGAAGAAGGGGTTTTGAAATAAATGTTTCAAACATATTGGAATTGAAAATATAATCAATAATGAAAATGGTTTGCTTTAATTCATGAAATTTTGGAATTTATGTGCATCAACCTTTAAGTTAATTAGGTAGAATAATTAATAATAGATATTAATTAATCTAGTAATTATAGTGTAAAAGTAGTAATTAAGTTAATTAATTAACTAATATGTGATTTAGAACTATAGATTAGTTTTTTTAAAATTAATAATGGTTAATTAATTCATAATTAATAATTAATATAAGTTGATTATGTTAGAAGGAAATAATTAAATAATTATTAATGAAATTCATTAACCAGATTATGTTATAATTAATTAATATGATTGATTTTGTAATAAATTAATTAGATTAATTAATTCAATAGTTTAAATGAAATTATTTATTGAGAAGTAATTAAGAAATCAATTACTTATTAATTGTGTACATTGATTTAATTTGAGTTAATTAATTTAGTTTAATTAACCGATATTTTGGAATTGAATTACTTAGAAAAGTAACTGAAAGATAATTACGGGATGTAATTAACTGGATAATATTGTTAATAGAAGTAATTGAGAATTACATTACTTAAAAATTAATCAAGAGATTAATTAAGCTTGTTATTGAGAAGTAATTAATTTAGAATGATTAATTACTGTATATATTAATCCAGAGGATTAATATTTGTGGTTTGAAGATGTGTATCCTTAATATAATTAACAAATGAAAATGAAATTAGAAATCAATAATTAATATAATTAATGATGGGAATTAGAGAAATTGATTTATTTGAGAATAATAAATCAACAAGATAATTAAATGGTAATAAATCCATATAAATGAAATTAATTAATGGATTATTCAAGTTTAATTTCTGTAAATTAATTAAGGAAAACTTCTGGAATACAGTAAAAGATATGTAAATCAAGATGATTAATATGAATATATAAGTAATTGATGATAAGATTTGAATTAAGTAAATTAATAATTATTAATTTAAGAAATCATTTGATGATTTGATATGTGTAATTACTTAGTGTAATTAATGGAGCATAATTACTCAGAATAGTAATTGGATGATCATTACTTGATGAAATTAATACAAGATGATTTGTAGTAGAGTAATTTGAGTAATTTCTTTTGTAATTAATCAAAGGATTAATTTATGGAAATAATTAATTATGGAATGATTAATTTGTTAATAAGTAATTAAGAGTAGTTAATTACTGGTTTGTTATTAATCAAGTGTGATTAATAATTGTGTTTAAGTAAAGATTAATCACTCAATTATTTTAGATAAGTAATTGAATATAAATTGAAGATCATTAAGTAATATAATTAATGATGTAATTAAGAATTGTAAATTAAGGAATGATTAATGGGTAAGTAATTAAATGTTAATCTGCTATAAATGATTTAGAAAAATTCATTTAAGGAATTTATTAAAGACTAATTTATTCTTGTAATTAGAGAATGGTTAATTAATTTGATTTATAACTAATTAATAATTGTGAGAGCAGGATTTATGGAATGAGTAATTAATTTAATTTATTTTAATTTAATTAAAAATAGAAGTAGTTAATTTAATTCATTTTTAAATTAATTATAGATTGTGATTCATAAATCATGCTTATGGATGATATTGATATTTCGTTGATTGATTGTGATCTCAGATGTGGATGAATAATATCTATGTGATTTGGATGTATGTTTTAAGTATGAAAATGTTTAATTATCTGTTGGGATGATGATATTAGTTATCTGTTTATGATGATGATGTGATTATCTGTTATGAGATGTGAATTATCTATCTGTGCATATTGATGATATTGAATTCACTGTTAAGACTAAATAGACAACTTGGCCCTAAAAGACACGTTTTTGGATTTCGATGAGACCGGGATCGGGTTTTCCGCATTAGGAACATCCGAAAACCACATCGTTTCCAAATTAACGTTAGGTCGTGAATCTGAAGTGAAGATGAAGGTTCATAATGCAAGGGTTATCGTCGTTAACTCTGAGGGTGATTCCAAAATGAGTGTAACGAGATGATGCCTTCGGTTTTGTTCGAACCCGGAACGAACTTGTATGGATTGAATGCTTTCAGCACATCGTCAGGCGGACGATGAGCATTCTAAGAAATATGTTCTATAAAGGTAATCGTAACCTCAAGCCTCATCAACCGGGAATGGCTAAAACAGGGGAGGTGCAGCAAGGTTAGGTGGGTCATGCCCAAGCAGGACAAGTATATTCCCCTGTCTAGATGTCCCTTTTTATTCGGCTTAGAGGGCAGTTGGTCTGCAGCCAACTGCGGGGTTTATCTTGTTCGGGACTGTTCAGTAAGGAATGGTTCCGGCCTTGTGTTGCAGGGGATGAAGGGAGTAATCCTCGGTACTGTGATCTAGACCACGTACTGTGACGGGCGGTACCCCAGTAGCCCTGCCATTGTATGGAATCCAAAATCCAATAAGTGCCTACGGTTTTGATTGTATTACCCACTTTTGTGGCTAGTAGCTGGAATTTAATCATGTAACAATTTCGGCTATTTTCTATTTACTTGAAAACCCTAGACCTATTATAATATCACTGGATTTCCTATCAAATGTTTTGGTTAGCGTAAGGTAAAAACTTTTCCATGTTTATGTGTGGGAAGTCTTACGTGATACCTTTTGTTTTCAAAGGATTTTTCAAAATTAAGCAACTTTAACCTGTTACTCATACCAGACCCATGTCTGACCCTAAGTTTATTTTGTTTTTCATAAACTCTCGGGTACCCAAATTTTTACGGGTAGCCAAGGGATTCAGGTTTAGCTTTGACGAATTCTGGAGGAGCAATGGAGCAGGAGGCTTCAGCGTTTTAGATATATATATAGTTCCGCTGTGTGGTATCTCTGTGATGTATTGTGTATTGTGTTGTATTAACTAGACAGGTGTTTATAACTGTCTAGTATGTGATGTATTATTTGTATCACTCTGATTGATGTTATATACTATGTAAATACTTATGTGATTATTATATTTTATTCGTTCCGCTGTGAGATTCTGATATTGTTGTTCTTTCTTCTCTATCTTTTCTATTTTCTCACCTCTTTCTTTCTTAATAACGATGCTTCTTCCTGGGCGTAGGAAGTGGGGTCGTTACAGTGGTATCAGAGCGCTAGGTTGAGTGAATACCTAGGCTCTTAAGTGATTTCTTACCTGAGAGAGCGTATTTGTAATTTTGATATATATATTATATATTTATTTCTATCTATTTGTTGGATTACCTGTTCGGGTTTTCTAATATAAGCATAAGGATAAATTGGGTAGTGGTGTGTGTAACACGACTACCTGCCGTTGGAAGTATATTTGACGAGACTGTAGACCTAATACCGTCTCGAGTAAATTTGGGGTGTAAGGATTTCACCAAATCTCTGGAGGGAACCTGTTAAGTTTTGGAGTCCATTTTGATGTACAAGTTTGGATGAGTAGAATTTGGATTTTTGTCAGTTGAGCTGAAGCTAGGAATATTAACTTGGTAACTCAAGAAGAAATAATAGTGTATGTTGAGATGCAGTAGCAATGGATTGTTTCCGAAGAAGTTCTCAAGGCTCTTGGGACAAGGAAGTGTGTCTACATTAGTTTGAGGTTGAGTTCAGCTGAATGTTGTGTTTGGCTTTGAGGCCTGAGTTTTCCGAGGAATTTTGGATTAAGGAGTTTTGGCATCAGCAGCAGTGTTGCAGCTCAAGTTGTTCTGCCGGCACGCGAGGAGGTCATTTGTCAGCAATTCTTTAGAGGTGAAGTCCAGAGGCAGTTTTGTGGATCCATTTCTTCAATGGATTGGCTAGATAAGCTTAAGCTGTTCAAATTGGTAGGAGAGAACAGTTTTCTTTGGATATTAACCTGAGTGGATCGCAAAAGTGACTTGCGATAGTTAAGTATTTTCTGGGATGGCAGAAAATTTTTCTGGATACCTTTGAAGAAGTCGGGGGTTTGCCTTAGCATCTGAGGAGTTGAGTTTGGTATCGATTGGATTTCAGAAGTAGTGTCGATGGTTCAGCTTAGTAATAGAATGGTTTCTGGAGAGAGGAATTGGTTAAGCAACTCAAGTTTTGGAGGAACTTCTGAGTTATTTTGGATTTGTTGAATCATATTTTTGTCATGTGTTGTCCAGTTTATGCTTATGTGTATCATCAGCATTTTCATCTACCCGGATCAGAGTTGTGTAGCGGAAGCAGTTGGGAGTGCATCTGTTTTTCTTTTCTGGAAAAGAGAAGTGGTTTTCTACTGAGGATAGTAAAGGTTGTGTTCTTGGTTTTGGGTAGATTCTGAGAAAATCATTCTACTGGATTGTTTTTGGATTCAGATTGTTATAGGAGTTACCAGCGATGGTTGAGCTGATCAGTAGATTGAAGGTAGCTCTGGATTGTCAGAAGTATTTGGTGGATAAGAGACGAAGGAATTTGGATTTTGAAGTCGGAGATTTCATTTTGTATGAATTTTATCTGATTCGAAGGAGTTCTGTAGATTGGTAGTATAGACTATTTAGATTCTATAGATTGAGTATTCCGGTATTATACTGGGAAACTCTAGGGAGCTCTATCCAGAATTTTGTCTGGATAGTTAGCTTTGTTGATTGAGTAGATTGGTTGTGATGATTGTTAGCATGTGATTGATATATGTTTATGGTTTAAAATTAAATTAAAATCTTAAATATATTATTAAATTACCTTTGCTTTTAAATTTCGGGGACGAAATTCTTTTAAGGGGGGAGGAATGTGACGACCCGGAATTTTCTAGCAATATCAATTTAATAATCTGCATTAAATATTAAATTGATGTGATATATTTTTGATAATTTAATCTGAATTGATACTTTTCTTTTAATAAATATTCAATTGGTAAATGATATCAGTTAAAATTAATTGATTTGTTTTCTATTTATAAATGTATATATTTGTATACATTATAAATAGATGAAATTTGTTTTAAAATTTAACTAATAAATTGTTTTAAATACATATATATATATATATATATTTTAGTGAATTAGAAATTGTGTTTTATTTAATACAAACATTTCAAAGCTAAATAAATAAATGCAGGATTTTCAATACATAAATAAATGTTTAAATAGTTCAAGACTCATTTTAACTTAAGTTTAAATTTAGAATTATTAACAAAATGATTTCTTTTCTTTTCTTTTAGTATATTTTGATTTAAAATATGAATTTAAAATTTATATATGAGTTTTAATATAATTTTGTCAAACAATACATCAACATACATTAATAAAATATGTAGCTTATAATAAAAAGATAATTTATTCTATTTATCATTTCAAATTGATCATGTGTTTTATAATATAAAGTAAGTAATAATCATATGGGATAAATTTATATAACATTCACAAACATTTACAATTGACAATAACATGTCACATACACTTCAAAATGTAATAATAAGACAACAATAAATAAACTAGAAAACAAATAAGTTTTTAAGTTTGTAAACTATCACATATGAACTGCAGTATATACATATAAGTATATGTTTAAAGCATCTAGATAAATATGCAGGCCAATGAGCAAATATATATATGTGCAGGCCAAATTGTATGAAACAAAGCAAATGACAGTAATAAGAATACACATGTCTTACAAACAAAATGAAAGATATAAAAATATCTATGTGTGCAGGCCAAATAAATACACAACTGTGTATATGTGTGAAGCTTGCTAGAGAAGATAGTATTAAATATCTTTAAGCTAACAAACAAAACTAATTAATGTAAAAATCTTTTTAGTACATTAAGTATTCTTTTCAGCCTCCAACCTAAAATATCTCTCTGGTGTAAATCTGTACAATACAAGATTGTATGCAATATTGTCACAATTTCTTGAAACATAATTATAACCCTGCCTCTTTTCCTTTTCTATATGTTAGCTTCATATCAGTTCGAACTAAGGAAAATCTAAAGTAAACTTCATTTCAAACTAAAACATGAAAGTAAAACTATTTCATACTTAAACAAAATTCAAGAAGCAAAGTAGAATGAAGTCACAGTAGATTCAAGCCTGAAATTTCATGCCTGCTTCAATAAAGAGCCTCTGTTCTTCCATATATCTGTGAGTAACACTTTTCAGATTTTCTTAAGTTTAAATTCTGACGCATGCCTATATTTGAATGCTTAAATAAATTATGTGAACATATATATATTCATTCTTTTTCTCTAGATATTTGTGAGCTATAATTCTGCATATCTCAAGCCTGAAAAATCAAACTGTTTCCTTATAAACTTGTTCTGTTTTCTATTTGCTGTAAGTAACATAAATTAGTTAGATGTTTTAAGCATATATTAAATGGTGGCATATTTATTCCCTGAATTTAAGAATGTTTGCAGAGATATTCTGTGTGTATGTGAATATGCTGTGTGTACATTTGCTCTATGCCTGGATTGTTTCCAGACTTGGTTTCAGGTTCCAAACTAATCCAAACTTATTTGTTTCTGATTTAAGATAGATTTGAACCTAAGGTGTATAAATACATTTGTTATATCCTTGGCTTTGGTTTAGAATTATTAAATCTCAAATCAAATTGAATTCTTGCTCTGGAAAACAAAAATTTTACTTTTAAAAAGCATTTACACCTCTGCTGATTAATGAATGAAATTAAGATTTGAATAAGTGATGTTTGTAACATCATGAAATAAGTTTAAATTTAGATAAGATAAAAACAACTTAAAATTTCATCTGGAACCCAAATTTAAAGCAAATTGGTGCTCGAAACCTAGTTTTTGTGGGTCGAGAACCTGTGATTCGTTCGTCCTACTGAATGCACCTAGTGATACGTGGCTTTTAGGGGAGGTAGAGGGTAGATGGACGGTGACGTAACCGGAGTTTGGTGGCCTCCGGTGGTGGGACCACCGCGTGCGTAGAGCTGACAGGTTTGAGGGAGGTGAGGTCGTGTGTTTTTCCAGGTTTAGTTTCTTGTTTCCATTTTCTCGCGTGCGCCTGGGAAGAAACTCGAAGCGGGTTACGTTTTTACTCGGGAAAGTCTCGCGTGTTACTCGAAGCAACGCAGGGGGTGCTCGGTAGAATTGTTCAGTGTTTTGTTTTTACAACCTGTAACAGTTTTTCAACTGTTTGATGAATTTTGTCTTAAATTAACTCTAAGCCAAGTTTAATTTTAAATCAATGTTTAAGACATGAATTTAAGTTAGTTTTGAAATAATAAAGTTTTCAAAATTTAAATTTATGTTAATAACTTAAAAAGTGCTTAATGCAAGTGTATTCAAGGAGTTGAATTCAAAAATGAAATATAGAAAGAAAGTATTAGATAAGTTAACTCCAAAGGAAGTCAGGACTTAGGTATGTAATTCCAGACTTGAAACTAAATTAAAGTTTTATAATTTAAAATTGATTCAAATAAGTTTAATGCTATTAAATATGTAAGTTTTTTTAAAAAAAAAAGAAGAAGGGGTTTTGAAATAAATGTTTCAAACATATTGGAATTGAAAATATAATCAATAATGAAAATGGTTTGCTTTAATTCATGAAATTTTGGAATTTATGTGCATCAACCTTTAAGTTAATTAGGTAGAATAATTAATAATAGATATTAATTAATCTAGTAATTATAGTGTAAAAGTAGTAATTAAGTTAATTAATTAACTAATATGTGATTTAGAACTATAGATTAGTTTTTTTTAAATTAATAATGGTTAATTAATTCATAATTAATAATTAATATAAGTTGATTATGTTAGAAGGAAATAATTAAATAATTATTAATGAAATTCATTAACCAAATTATGTTATAATTAATTAATATGATTGATTTTGTAATAAATTAATTAGATTAATTAATTCAATAGTTTAAATGAAATTATTTATTGAGAAGTAATTAAGAAATCAATTACTTATTAATTGTGTACATTGATTTAATTTGAGTTAATTAATTTAGTTTAATTAACCGATATTTTGGAATTGAATTACTTAGAAAAGTAACTGAAAGATAATTACGGGATGTAATTAACTGGATAATATTGTTAATAGAAGTAATTGAGAATATCATTACTTAAAAATTAATCAAGAGATTAATTAAGCTTGTTATTGAGAAGTAATTAATTTAGAATGATTAATTACTGTATATATTAATCCAGAGGATTAATATTTGTGTTTTGAAGATGTGTATCCTTAATATAATTAACAAATGAAAATGAAATTAGAAATCAATAATTAATATAATTAATGATGGGAATTAGAGAAATTGATTTATTTGAGAATAATAAATCAACAAGATAATTAAATGGTAATAAATCCATATAAATGAAATTAATTAATGGATTATTCAAGTTTAATTTTTGTAAATTAATTAAGGAAAACTTCTGGAATACAGTAAAAGATATGTAAATCAAGATGATTAATTTGAATATATAAGTAATTGATGATAAGATTTGAATTAAGTAAATTAATAATTATTAATTTAAGAAATCATTTGATGATTTGATATGTGTAATTACTTAGTGTAATTAATGGAGCATAATTACTCAGAATAGTAATTGGATGATCATTACTTGATGAAATTAATACAAGATGATTTGTAGTAGAGTAATTTGAGTAATTTCTTTTGTAATTAATCAAAGGATTAATTTATGGAAATAATTAATTATGGAATGATTAATTTGTTAATAAGTAATTAAGAGTAGTTAATTACTGGTTTGTTATTAATCAAGTGTGATTAATAATTGTGTTTAAGTAAAGATTAATCACTCAATTATTTTAGATAAGTAATTGAATATAAATTGAAGATCATTAAGTAATATAATTAATGATGTAATTAAGAATTGTAAATTAAGGAATGATTAATGGGTAAGTAATTAAATGTTAATCTGCTATAAATGATTTAGAAAAATTCATTTAAGGAATTTATTAAAGACTAATTTATTCTTGTAATTAGAGAATGGTTAATTAATTTGATTTATAACTAATTAATAATTGTGAGAGCAGGATTTATGGAATGAGTAATTAATTTAATTTATTTTAATTTAATTAAAAATAGAAGTAGTTAATTTAATTCATTTTTAAATTAATTATAGATTGTGATGCATAAATCATGCTTATGGATGATATTGATATTTCGTTGATTGATTGTGATCTCAGATGTGGATGAATAATATCTATGTGATTTGGATGTATGTTTTAAGTATGAAAATGTTTAATTATCTGTTGGGATGATGATATTAGTTATCTGTTTATGATGATGATGTGATTATCTGTTATGAGATGTGAATTATCTATCTGTGCATATTGATGATATTGAATTCACTGTTAAGACTAAATAGACAACTTGGCCCTAAAAGACACGTTTTTGGATTTCGATGAGACCGGGATCGGGTTTTCCGCATTAGGAACATCCGAAAACCACATCGTTTCCAAATTAACATTAGGTCGTGAATCTGAAGTGAAGATGAAGGTTCATAATGCAAGGGTTATCGTCGTTAACTCTGAGGGTGATTCCAAAATGAGTGTAACGAGATGATGCCTTCGGTTTTGTTCGAACCCGGAACGAACTTGTATGGATTGAATGCTTTCAGCACATCGTCAGGCGGACGATGAGCATTCTAAGAAATATGTTCTATAAAGGTAATCGTAACCTCAAGCCTCATCAACCGGGAATGGCTAAAACAGGGGAGGTGCAGCAAGGTTAGGTGGGTCATGCCCAAGCAGGACAAGTATATTCCCCTGTCTAGATGTCCCTTTTTATTCGGCTTAGTGGGCAGTTGGTCTGCAGCCAACTGCGGGGTTTATCTTGTTCGGGACTGTTCAGTAAGGAATGGTTCCGGCCTTGTGTTGCAGGGGATGAAGGGAGTAATCCTCGGTACTGTGATCTAGACCACGTACTGTGACGGGCGGTACCCCAGTAGCCCTGCCATTGTATGGAATCCAAAATCCAATAAGTGCCTACGGTTTTGATTGTATTACCCACTTTTGTGGCTAGTAGCTGGAATTTAATCATGTAACAATTTCGGCTATTTTCTATTTACTTGAAAACCCTAGACCTATTATAATATCACTGGATTTCCTATCAAATGTTTTGGTTAGCGTAAGGTAAAAACTTTTCCATGTTTATGTGTGGGAAGTCTTACGTGATACCTTTTGTTTTCAAAGGATTTTTCAAAATTAAGAAACTTTAACCTGTTACTCATACCAGACCCATGTCTGACCCGAAGTTTATTTTGTTTTTCATAAACTCTCGGGTACCCAAATTTTTACGGGTAGCCAAGGGATTCAGGTTTAGCTTTGACGAATTCTGGAGGAGCAATGGAGCAGGAGGCTTCAGCGTTTTAGATATATATATAGTTCCGCTGTGTGGTATCTCTGTGATGTATTGTGTATTGTGTTGTATTAACTAGACAGGTGTTTATAACTGTCTAGTATGTGATGTATTATTTGTATCACTCTGATTGATGTTATATACTATGTAAATACTTATGTGATTATTATATTTTATTCGTTCCGCTGTGAGATTCTGATATTGTTGTTCTTTCTTCTCTATATTTTCTATTTTCTCACCTCTTTCTTTCTTAATAACGATGCTTCTTCCTGGGCGTAGGAAGTGGGGTCGTTACACCTGTATATCCTGTTATCCATAATATCCAATTCCAACATACAAACCATTTTGCCAATTCTATTACAAAATTTTCAACATATGCTTCTTATACATTTACTTCACTATTGAAGTTACACATTTATTTTTATTCAATTTTACATTTCAATTCAATTCACAATTTAAATTTCATTCGAATTCAATTTTCAATTCCAAACATTGAATTCTAACGATTAACTTTCATTTGCTAATTCACATTACTACCTTAAATTAGTTTCATTCAATGATTCATTTTAATTAGTACATTCACTTATTCATTTTAAATTTCAATTTCCATATTCAATTCATCAAGAATTTACTTAATTACTAACAAAGAAAATTTCAATTTATTTCTTTTACTTACTTGAATTTATATACAATTCAAATTTATCTTCAAATTTAGCTCACGACTAATTTTTAATTTAACCAATTCAAATTCCAATTCATTAGTCCATGAATTAATAATTTATCAAGTTAGTTTACTTGAATTCAATCCATTTTATTTCTTAAATAACTTTATAAAATTTATTTATAAAATTCCATTTAATAATGATGATAATTTAATATTATTACTTCCTAACAACCATGCAACCATATACTATAATAATAGAAAATCATTTCTTTTCTATACAAAAATAGTTTTGGGCAAAATTATCTTATTTACCCGATTCAAAAACAATTTTATATTCACTAACAAATACGCGCTCATATCTATTATTACACTCAAACTCATTCTAGAGTACTGCTGACTCTATCTCTAATGAGTAACACCCAACAGAACCATGGTTGTCGCTTAACCATATGCTCTGATACCAAATGTAACGTTTCAGCGGTCACAACCGGTAGGCTTTTCAACCATCCCAGCCCCACCGTGGCTTACACTGATATCCCAAACTTGCTTTTACGGCCACCCTTTCGAATGTCACGGCTTCGCCTAACCAACCCCGTAAAGAGGACGTGTGGGGGTAAGAGTCTCCCGTTCGCCACCAAACCGCGAAGCGAGAACCCCCCATCACATATCACCTAGCATAAGCAAGACTGGTGTGAGAACTCAAAACAGTTTATTTTTCTTTAAAATCAAATAGAGGAATATTTTTAAAATCAATTCGCAATGCTTTTTAAAAATGAGACTACCATAAGGCCTCCCGCACACACACACAATGCAAACGCAGAATCGGAGGAGATTTCTCCTTATGATAGTCAAAGATGCTTGATACGTATTAAAAAGAACATTTGATATTATTACTAGTGCATAGTGTAAGAAAAAATTCATTTCGAAAATAGAATATAAATCTTAGCCAGCATAGACATTTCGAACTATGCCTACTATAGCTAACTATGTTCTGTAACGACCCAGAATTTTTGATAATTAAAATTTGAATATTTAATTAATTTTAAATATTAATAAGTGAATTTATAAGTCAAATAAATTTTTATTTGAATAATTGGATTTAATTGAATAATTAAATCAATAATTTAATATGTTAAATTATGGAAATAATTGGAAATTGAGTTAAATATGATTGAAAATGATTTGTAAAATTTTATTTTATCATATGGGAGCTAGAAAGATATTTTAGAACTTTTAAAATCGAATTAAAAGTTAATTTGTGAAAATTGAATATTTTAATATTAAAATCGACTAGTGAAAATAGTCAATTTTTGAACAGTCTCAGAATTGAACGAAACCAGTTCCATTGGATCCGTAATAGTTAGTTATTACCGGATTTCAAATTTCGTGTCAATCGGAGTTATCGTTTGAGCGTGGCAGCTCGAAACGCATCGATTTATTTTTAATTTTAATTTAGCGAGTGAAAATAGCCATTTTTCAAAAAGTCTCGGATTTCGACGAAACCAGTTTCATCGGATCCGTAATGTGATATTATTGTAAGGTTTCAAATTTCAAGTCGATTGGATTTACCGTTTGTCCGGTACAAATTAAAACGCCTAGAAATCGAGTTAAATCGGTTTAATTTAAATTGAGCGTTTACAGCCATAACTCGCACAGATGTCCGAATTAGCTTCCGAAACCTGTTCCATTGTGTCCAGAACGCGGGATAAACCCTAGGAATGTCAGTTTCGGCGCGTAAATCGGAGTTCGGAATTTCCGGATGAATAGTGTTCGTTCAAAACTCTATAAATAGCCCTCTCTCCCTCACAAATAAAAAAAAATATATAAAAACCTAATTTATAAACCCTAGCCGCCAGTTTCATATGAATGGCCAGAATTGTCTCTCACTTCTCCCTCAATCTCTCTCAATCTACAAAGATTTAGCCAAGGTGTTCAACATGAAACTTGTAGAGCTCGACGAGAGCTTTAATTTCATACGGAGATGATCGGAAACGGAGCAACGTGGGAGGAGCTACAGGGGGCCGTCGCCTACAGCTCATGCACGCATTTCGAGGGCCAAGCAAGGGCCGAGCTCCACGTGCTTCAGGCCGTGCATAGGTGGTGGAAGGAGCTTCGAGATGGCGGTGGTTTGATGTGATTTCGTCGAGAAATGAGCTTGCAATATAAAACCCTAATGGCTTGTTATGGGTTTGGTGGTTGCGACCTCAATCTGTAGATAGAACGTGGGGGAGATGAAGGTAGGGGACGGTCCAGATGAGAGGTTGTGGGATCCAAGGGCTAGGATGGAAGAGAGGTTTAAAAATTTTAATTATGTTGTAAATTAGTAAGTTTAAATACGTGTAAACTTCAAATATTCGTAACTTTTTCATACGAGGTCGAAAAAATGCAAACTCAGTTGCGTTGGAATCGTATGGACGAGCACTACGCGATGAAATTGGATTGGAGTCGTTTGGAGTTAGTGAGAATTTTGGGTAAAATTAAACGTCCGTTTAATTTTATTCGAAATAAATCGCTAAAACGGAATTTAAAATCAAGGTGAGAACTTCTCACTCAATCGAATCAGTTTCGATTTTATTTTAAATAGTTAGATTTAAAATATTTGAATGCATGTTCGAATGATGATTGTTATCTATTGATTGTTAAAATAGACATTATGCGTCGTTAGTAAGCGGATGTTATTTAATAAAAGCATATACCGCGAATGTTTCATAAACAGTGAAATTGGTATTATATATAGTAGCAATATATATATATTGGCATATGTATATATTAGAGTTATTGATTTCCCGCATTTTTTGTTTAGCGGATGAGACCCTATTGCGCCGTTATTAAGCGGATAATATTTTAAATCCCATATACCGCGATAATTTCGTACTGGAGCGAAATTGGTATTGTGCTAATGTTTGTGGATGCAGGAAAACAGGTTGGAGGGATCCAACTGGATTCCTCAACAGTATTTATTAGATTTCAGATATTTTGATATTTGATGGATTATCATATCGATATATGATATCGTTGTTGTCGTGATTGACTATTTGGTGTGTAGCATCATTGGACCCAGATTTGGAATTTTAAAATGATTTTTAAGTGATTTTAGAAAGTATACGTCTTATAAAATAATTTTTGAATTGATCCATTTTAAATAAATAAACGTTATAATTTTTAAAGTTATAAAAATTATGATTTTTGAGAAAAATAGTTAAAAACTGATTTTTGAGAATATGATGCTAACGATTTTATAAAATAGTTTAATCGGGATTTTAGAATTATTGTGAACAGTTTGAATATAGGATTTATAAAATTTAATTATTTTATGAATCGAAATGGTGAAATAATAAAGGAGATTAAAGACGTTTTAAAAGAATAATATAAATTGATTTATATTAAGAGATTTATAAATGGATATTTATAAATTGAAATATGGACATTATAAAACGAGTTTTATAAGTGTTTGAATGAAGTGAAAATGAATTTCATAATTGAATGGAATTTATAGAATTTTAAACAGTGAAGTTATAAATGGAATTTTATAAACAGTAGGTTTACAAAATTTATAAAGTTATTGAAAGAACGAATTTTGGATAAATAAACAATCTTATAAGTTATAAGATTTATAATTTGGGAAGTTAAAAAGAATGATTTTGTAAAATAATCGTTTTATAAGTGTTTAACTTATAATGTGAACTTTTGTTTTATAATTGAGTTATAAATCGAATAGTTTAATAAAAGAATTTATAAAAAGGAAGTTTTTATAAATAAATAGAAATGGAATTTATAAACGTTGTTTTATAAATTCGCAAATGACTTATTTTGACAAGAAAATTTGTTGAAACCTATAAATGGAGTTATATTCACATTTTTGAATAGTGAATAATCCTTTGAATTAAAATGAATAAAAGGATGAAATTGTTAATGAAGTATATTCACGTTTTTGAATAGTGAATAACATGTTAAAGAAAAATGTTTAAAATGTGATATTTTAAACAGAATTAAAACGATCTAACGATGTTTTAAAATGTGTTATGATTCGAAACCATAGATTTCAACATTTATTGTTGAAATAGACGTTTTCGAGAAATAAAAGGAGATGATGGACTATAACACCGTTGTTATAGTAAATGATTTCCGAAAGGAAATGTTTTGTATAGTATTGGGATTTATATATCTATTTTAATTTCGAATCCCTATACTAGTGATTTTGGGTTGTCGTAACGATGTTTTACATAACATTCGTTTTGGCCCAAATAAATATGTTGAAGAGAATGATTTCCTTAATAGAATGAAATATATACTTAATTTCGATTGAAGTATATTGAATATTCTCCAAGTGTTGAAAATAAATAAAAATTGTGAATTACTTATGAATAAATAAGTATGGAAATGTTTTCCAATATAAAGTGAATATTTTGAGAATTTATCTTTTTGAAGATAAATTGAAAAGAAAATTGAAATGAATAATTGAAATCGAATATTCATTGATATCTTGGAATTATAAATTCACTAAGGAATTTATAAAGGAAGTGGAATTTGTTTAAAAATAAATATTGATTTATTTTTGAAGTATTGAAATTATATATCTTGTAAAGATATTTTGTGAAATAAATAATTTGGAAAATTATTTGGAAACTGGTGATGTGTGCATATCCAGTGATAGTTCAATAACCGACTATCAATATTTCCCTTTGAATGGGTAATTGATGTGATTTGTTTGAATATGAATGCTACACTTATTTTTGAATAAGCGCTCACTATTCGGGTTAACCGGGAAAGGACCATGGGGTCGTATAACCCATTCCGAATATGTGATACGTCGTTATAATTGCATTGAAGATCGGTGTTGAAGACCCGGTATTTGCGAGAGCGATAGGATGACCTGTCGATTTACTCTGCACCGAGTTGCTACGGTATAGAGTTCTCCATATGTGATGGTGAATCCGATCAGGATTGTGAATATCCGGATTGCAAGGACTTCTTTGTAAGTGCCTTCGGTTTTGTTCGATCCCGGAACAGACTTGTATGGATTGTGTGTCTGACATTACAAGTTGAGATATAAAGCCGATTTCATTCAAATATATTTCTGTTGGTGGCGGAGAATTTATTCTTTTAGCTTAACACCCTTCTCTGAGACGTACGAGTTCAGAGGTTATATAGTTGAAGTTATCAGCGATATATTCCCAATTTGGTAATGTGACATGCTGAGTGTTGCTGAAATGATCATTGTGTTGATTATTGTGATAGGATCGTTTATTTGATCGTCTATCTTGGTGATCATTATGTTGATCATTTGTTGACCCAAAGCATGGCTTTTGTATAAAGTATGTTTTTGTGGACGTGACTTCGTCGAACCTCACACCCCGGAAATGGTCAAAACAGGAAAGATGCGGCAAGGTTATGAGGGGTAGCACCCTTTAGGGTATGTACATTTCCTTCTGGATAGAGGTGGTATCATGGTATGGAGCCCAGATATTTAACCTATGTGGTTACTACGAATTTATTACTTTGTGGTTGTTGGCTATCGGGATCCCGTGAGAAAGGTCGTTTACGATCGAGGAATGGCGTGCTCGTGTCAGTAGTTACCCAGTTAGGGGTAACCCGGCCTTGTGTTGGCAGAGTTCCGGTTTGGTTCTCGGGAATGTCCTTCCATAGGCATTCTCATGTGGCAATGGGAAGTTCCTTGGCCTGACCATTTGTTGGAAATCCAAAGAAACAATACGAAACTTGTACGGTTTTAGTTGTAGAACCTATCATTCACTTATGGTGTCGCAACACTGTTTGGATGGTAGCTATAGTAGGCATAGTTCGAAATGTCTATGTTGGCTAAGATTTATATTCTACTTTCGAAATAATTTTTCCTACACTATGCACTAGTAATAATATCAAATGTTATTTTAAATGCGTATCAAGCATCTTTGACTATCATAAGGAGAAATCTCCTCCGATTCTGCGTTTGCATTGTGTGTGTGTGCGGGAGGCCTTATGGTAGTCTCATTTTAAAAAAAAAACATTGCGAACTGAATTTAAAAATATTCCTCTATTTTGATTTTAAAGATAAATAAACTGTTTTGAGTTCTCACACCAGTCACATGACTGACTTGGAGTTTATTGTTTTCCTTCCTAAACTCTGGGTGCCCACCAATTTCTACACGGGCAGTTAAGAGTTAGGTTTATCAGGATATTCTGTATATTCTGGAGTTGCTGGAGGCAAGCTGGATGGCATGGCGTATTACTAGTTTATATAGTATTTCTTTTTCCGCTGTATTGATGTTGTATGTCGTTGTACACTCTGATGATATGATGTAATGAAATGTGATGTAATGTAATAACTGATATGGTTCTTTGTTTAAAGATTATTCATTTATTATTATATGTTGTTCCGCTGCGAATTGTGAGATTCTGATGTTGATCTGTTGTTTTCTGTTCCGTTCTATGTTTTCAAAATGTTCTCTATTCTCTTTTTCTTCTATTTTAAAAATATCTATTTTCCTTTCCTCTCCATTTTCTGTTCTCTCTAATTTCTCTATTTTCTATCTTCTTTTCTTTCTATTTTCTAAATTTTCTATCTTCTTTTCCCTCTATCTTCTACCTTTTTCTCTCTTTTTCTTTTCTTAAATTCTTTTTAAAACCCTCAGTGTTCGGTTTTTCGTCGTTCGATTTCTCGGTAGTCGATAAAGTAAGTATCGATGTTGAATTTTCGGAAGACGAAGAATCGTGTCCTGACATGTTCAATAGCAGGTTACCGCCACATTCCATAGCAGGTTATACAACTAAAACCGTACAAGTCTCGTATTGTTTCTTTGGATTTCCAACGAATGGTCAGGCCAAGGAACTTCCCATTGCCACATGAGAATGCCTCTGGAAGGACATCCCCGAGAACCAAACCGGATCTCTGCCAACACAAGGCCGGGTTACCCCTAACTGAGTAACAACTGACCGAATATGCCATCCTCCGGTCCTTTGGGACCTTTTAACCGAGCGCTCGTAATCAATTCACACAATCATAAAGTGTTTTCAACATGAGTAAGTATCTGGGCTCCATACCATGATACCACCCTTTTCCAGAAGGAAATGCACATACCCTAAAGGGCGCTACCCCTCATAACCTTGCCGCATCTTTCCTGTTTTGACCATTTCCGGGGTGTGAGTCTCGACGAAGTCACGACCACAAAAACACGCTTTATACAAAGTCATGCTTTGGGTCAACAAATGATCATAGAAATGATTACCAAGATAGACGATCAAACAAATGATCCTATCATAAATGATCAACACAATGATCATTTCACAGCAACACTCAGCATGTCACATTACCAAAATTGGGAGTATATCGCTGATAACCTTCAACTATATAACCTCTGAGCTCGTACGTCTCAGAGAAGGGTGTTAAGCTAAGAGAATAAATTCTCCGCCACCAACAGAAATATATTTGAAAGAAATCGGCTTTATATCTCAATTTGTAATGTCAGACATACTATTCATACAAGTCTGTTCCGGGATCGAACAGAACCGAAGGCACTTACAAAGAAGTTCTTGCAATCCGGATAACCTCTAATCACGTCCGAATTTCCCATCACATATGGAGATCTCTATACCGGGGATCAGCCAGTGCAGAGACAATCAACAAGAAACCCTTTCGTTTTTGAAAATATCCGGTCTTCAACACCGATCTTTAAATGCAATTCATAACGACGTATCACATATTCGGAATGGGTTATACGACCCCAAGGTCCTTTCCCGATTAACTCAAATAGTGAGCGCTTATTTAAAAAAAAATAAGTGTGGCATTCAATTTCAAGCAAATCACAACAAATACCTATTTAAAGGTAAATATTGATAGTCGATTATTGAACTATCAATAGATATGCACAACATCACCAGATTCCAAATAATTTTCTAAATTATTTATTTTCCAAAAATATCTTTGCAAGATATATCTTTTCAATACTTCAAAAATAAATTGATATTTATTTTTAAACTCATTTTCCTAATTTCATTTATAAATTCCATATTGAATTTATATTTCCAAAAATATTTGTGAACATACGATTTCAATCATCCATTTTCAATTTATCTTCAAAAAGATAAATTCAAAATATTCACTTTATATTGGAAAACATTTCCATACTTATTTATTTATAAGTAATTCACAAGTCTTTTTATTTTCTATACTTGGAAAATATTCAATATACTTTAATCGAAATTAAGTATATATTTCATTCTTTAAGGAAATCATTCTCTTAAACATATTTATTTGGGCCGAAACGAATGTTGAGTAAAACATCGTTACGACAACCCAAAATCACTGGTATAGGGATTCGAAATTAAAATAGATATATATAAATCCCAATACTATACAAAACATTTCCTTTCGGAAATCATTCATTATAACAACAGTGTTATAATCTACCATTTCCTTTTTATTTCTCGAAAACGTCTATTTCAACAATGAATGTTGAAATCTATGGTTTCGAATCTTAACTCATTTTGAAAACATCGTTTGATCGTTTTAATTCTATTTAAAACATCACATTCAAAACCATTTCATTAACATATTATTCACTATTCAAAAACTTGAATATACTACGTTAGCAAATTTCATCATTTCTATTCCTTTTATTTTTAAAGGATTATTCACTGTCTAAAACGTGAATATAACTCCATTAACAAGTTACAACAATTTACTTATCAAAATAAGTAGTTGCGGATTTATAAAACAATGTTTATAAATTCCATTTCTATTTCCTTTATAACTACTTCCTTTATAAATCTCCTTTATTAACCTATTCGATTTATAACTCAATTATAAACCAAAAGTTCATGTTATAAGTTAAATACTTAGAATTTATTTGTTTGCAAAATCGTTCCTTTCAACTTCATAATTATAAATCTTATAACTTATAATATTTATTTATTTATCCAAAATCTATTCTTTTAAATAACTTTACAAATTTTATAAACATACTGTTTATAAAATTCCATTTATAACTTCATCGTTATAATTCTATAAATTTCATTTATTTATGAAATTCATTCACAATTCATTCTAACACTTATAAAAGCTCGTTTTATAATTTCAATATTTTTAATTTATAAATATCAATTTATAAATCTTTTATATGGATCAATTTATATTATTCTTTTAAAACGTCTTTCAACTCCTTTATAATTTCATCATTTTGATTTGTAAAATAATCAAATTTCATAAATCCTATTTTTAAACTTTTTATAATAAATTCAGAAATCCCAGTTTAAACTATTTTATAAAATTATTAATCCCATATTTTCAAAAATCAACTTTTAACTGTATTTCTCAAAAATCATAATTTTTATAATATTAAAATTATAACGTTTATTTTTTTTTAAGATGAATCAATTCCAAAAATATTTTATAAACGTATACTTTCAAAATCACTTTAGAAATCCCTTAAAAATCAAAATCGTTATTTTTAAACTTTCAAAATTGGATCTGATGATGCAACACATCAAATAGTCAATCACGACTTTCAAACATCATATATCGATATGATAAACAATCAAATATCACAATATCTAAAATCAATAAATATTTGTGAGGAATCCAGTTGGATCCCTCCAACATGTTTCCCTGCATCCACAGACATTAGCACAATACCAATTCCGCTTCAAGACGGAATATCGCGGTATATGGGATTTTATAAAATATTATCCGCTTAATAGGCGGCGCAATAGGGTCTCATCCGCTATACAATGCGGGAAATCAATCAACTGCAATATATACATATGCCAATATATATATATATATTGCTATATATAGATATATATCCTACTATATCTAATATCACAGTCAAGCAAACAATCAATAATAACTGCAAATCCAACTTATAAATTTATTTGAGTGAGAAGTTCTCACCTTTACTTTTATTAGCAATCCATTTTCCATCTTGAATCGATTTTCTTGATTTATACCTTGTATAAATATATACACAATTTATTAATATTCGAACAGATCGAATAATTAATTTTCATTTGACAAATTTTAATTCATCGGTGATTTCATTTTAATCGTTAAATTAACTGATAGTTTTGTTTTAAACTAATTTCTTCTTTAATAAATTTATTTTAACTAATAATTAAATTTAATTAACCAAAATCTCTTTTAATAACTTAGTCAATTATAAATTCAATTTTTTAACTAAAAATTTTCTTTTTAGTAACTACAATAGATAAAACAAATTAATTATCGTAACTATTGTTTATAACAACTTAACTAATCATTTTACTTTAAATTAATATCCTTATATCAATTTCTTTTAAATAATTTGTTTAACTAAATATTGAATTAAAACTAAACTTCCTTTTTAATAAATTAATCAAATATATATATATATATTCAAACTCTGGGATTTTTCCTTTTCTGGTAAAATCATATTTTATATATATATATATATATTCACTGTATTTTTCTTTGAAGATAATATATATAGATTTTAAAATTTATAAATAATAATTTTTTCCAAACTTTATTTATGTAAAATATTTTCTTTACTGTAATATTTAAAATACCATAATACATTTTTAAATTGAATTGAAGATAATTGAAACTGCATTTTTAAATCTTCAAACTTTTAAAATCCTATTTCTAATCTATATACATTTTACTTAAATTAAATTAAATTTGAAATCATTAAAATTTTAAAAACTCGAAAATTACCTTACTGCCCAGAAATCCACCAACCTGCCATCATCAGAAACTCGACGTCGACCCCCAACCTCCATCGCAACTTCCCATACTGCTGTCGCCGCTCCTATTCGCGCTCGAACCACCCACTACCTCGCGCGAGCGCCTCGACCTGCGCACAATCCCAACTTCTGACCTACTTGAGCACGCGACCCAATCCACTTCGCCATCACGTCGCAAACCCCACGCAAGCACCTGCCTATGCCATCACGTGCTCGAAGACGCCGCTCGAACATCACTGCCGCGAACCCCCATTGAACTACAATCGCCACCTCCTTTCGAGTTAATGTCGCCGCTACCCCTCTGACTCGCGCGCCTCGCCAATCGCCCTCTAGATATTCGCACACGCGAGCGCGATGTCCCCCCAATCGATCGCGATGCCTTCGTTGATTCAATTTAGGGCTTTGATGTTTTGTTTTTTTTTTCTCATTTGGGGGATAAAGATGAAGCTCGGCTACTGATAATAAAGAAAAAAAGGGGGGAAGAGAAAATAGGAGAGGAGTGGAGAACGGCTTCGGCCATTTTTGTAAACGAGAAGAAGACTTCTGTTGATTTGAACAGAAGGTTAACGCGGCCATGATTTTATTTTCGTTTCTGTGATTTTGATTTCTGAGAGAGGGAGGGGGTATTTGAAATCGAATGAGTATGGTTTGCACGATTTCATCAGTAATTGTAGGCGTGATACTCTGCGTGTTTTAAGGGAGAACGTGGTGAAGTTTGACTAATTTAAATTTTAAATTTAAATTGAATCCAATTTGATTTCGACGCGTTTATATCTTGTGTGCTCACATATCAACTCAGAAAAATACGAAATTTGAAACCCGGTAATAATTCAATATTACGGACCCAATGGAACTGGTTTCGTCGAATTCCGAGACTGTGCCTCGGACGGCTATTTTTAAATATTGATTCAAACGATATAATTTCAAAACTGAACAATTCACTTCCAAATTAAATTCTGAAGCTTCTATAATCTTCAGTATTATCAATATGAAATTTACAAGCCTTTGAAATATTTTTAGTCAGCTTAAAATTGAAGAGTCAAATTATTATTCAATTTTCTATAGATTAAATTCTATAATTTAATCGCCAAATTCATAGTTATATTGAAAATTCAATCCAAACCATCATTCAAATATTTAAAATTAATTAAATATTTTCAAATTAAATTGTTTAAAATTCTGGGTCGTTACAATAATACTATACTGTTCATTTATATATGTTTATCACTGCCAGTTCCCTGTTAGTTTAGAAATCACTATGGGTTGAAATGATACATACCCGAACAGACTTTAGAATAGGGAAAAATCGTTATGGGCTGAAATGATAGGACTGAACGGTTTTTATTTATTTTATTTTACTTGGGACTGTGGGTTTGAAATGGTAGAACCCGGATTTTCTTTGTAACTGCGGAATGAAATGATATATATCTGTATCATTTGACCTAGGTTAGAAAACTATATACATGCCCGTGGTTATTTATAAAGTATTTTGAATATTTTTAAGTATTCTTAAAAGTGTAAATTTATGAAAATTTGATTTAAATTGGATTTTAATGTTTAAATGAATAAATTTTGATTTTTCTATAAGTTAAAAATGTTGAATAATTAAATGATTAAATTGAATTTTTGAAATATAACTTAAATATGGAAGTTTGGACTTTGGCTTTTAAAATGACATTTAAGTTATATAAATAAAAATTTAAGTGGTTTAAAATGTAAATTTATGATAATTTGATTTAAATAGATTTTAAAGTGTTTTAAATAAAGGATTTAGGATTTTTCTATAAGTGGAAAACGTTAAATAAATAAATGGCTAAGTTGAATTATTGAAATATAACTTAAGTCTGGAAATTTGGGTGTTTGGTTTAAAAAGGAAATTTGAGTTATATAAATAAATAAAAATGGAAATTAAGTTATATTTGTAAAAAAATGGTAATAAAATTATAGTGTTAAGTTTATTGATTAAAAATGTGAAGGCTAGAAAATTTACACTTGAATTTATTAAACAAATTATTGAAATTTGATTTAATTATGAAATGTTACTTTATAAAGATCATAAGTTAAAAGTAAGTCAAATGAACATTTTTGAATGTTAAAAATGTGATTTTATAATGTTTAAAGGGTTTAAATTGAAGTTTATTATTTGCTGGAAACACACTAAAATCTGCAAAATTCTTTTAATAGCACTCAGAAATGCTGTGGTTTCTGTAAATGAACTAAAACTAAATAAAAGAGGCTATTACCGCAGTTCTGAAATGCTGTAGTAAATTTAAAAGGGTAAAACTTAATAAAGGCCTATTACAGTGGTCTGCTGTCTTTGCTGAAATTCAGTAAAACCTTAATTTGGAAACCTGAGCCATTACAGCATTTCTGGAAATGTTATCTTTGCTGTTTTAAATTAAATTTCAACTAAAACTGAGATTTAACAGCAGTTTTTGAATGCTGTCTTTGCTGAATTAAAATGTTTTCAAGTATAACTTATAACAATTTTTTTTAAATGCTACGTAAGGCTGAAATTTTTAATGTTTATGGTTTTTAACTAAGTAAATGAGCTCAGAATGGTTTGAAACTTTGGAAATTGAATACTTAACTTGAAAGAATAATAACTTCACTTTTAAATGATTTAAATGAATAAATTTAATTGGAAAATAAATCATTTTAAAAGGTGATTTGAATTGAAATAAATGAATGTTATCTTTGAATTTAAAAGGGTATTTTAAATTTGATATTTGGATTTGAATTCAAGTAATGATTTTATAATGAAGTTTTGAAAGGATATGATATTTTGATATATTGAAATGATTTAAAAAGGAAGCTTTGAAAGGAAATGATATTTTGATATATTGAAATGTTTTGGAAATGATTTGATCTTTATTTTGATAAAGATTTGGATTTGAAATGATATTTTATTTTGAAGTATAAAATATTATTTTTTAAAATTATAACCCCGGGTTATAATAACGATTGGTTGGCAAAGAGACCGAGATCGGATATGGGCATACTCTCTATCGATACCGAAAACCACTTTGACAACCCTGCACGCGGTGGAGATTCCAGAATGAAGTAGGATGGTGGCGACTTTCTTGAGGTATATTACATGGACCCGACTCCCATGAGTTGGCTTAAGGTGACTAAAACAGGAGCGATCTCGGGCCAAAAGGGGTAGCTCCTCTGGTCGGACACATTTCTTCGATACCGTTCTATTACTTTTTGTGATTGATTGGGTGCACCCCTCTAATTTGGGAATGTGTTCCGAGGTGGGCAGCGTTACCACCAGCCCGGGATCGTAATTGGTATATCTACCCTGGTATTGCCTTGTGTGACGTGTCATCTACCATGGCGAACTTTAGTACGAGTTTGGTTTTCTCCCGTAGCCCATGCGTATCTTCTCGTAGTCTCCCGATCAGGAGATATGCGGATATTGGATGAACTACTGGGACTATTACGTGTTAAGGTGGAAAATGCAAAGCCTTAATGCTATTTAAAAGTATGTTTATTTTACTGTTAGACATTATTATAATAGCGTATACTACTACATAGTAAATAGTTTAACAGATCCTTAGAGGAAGGGCGGTCCCAAGCATCCTTTAAATTACTTGTGCCTTTACAACAGTTCACTTGAGTTGGTTTAATTGTATAACTATGTATGTCCTGACTCGAATGTTTGTATTTTTATTTACGCTTGGGTCAGCCTGAGTATTCACAGATTTGGATTCCACTTTCTGGAGATTGAAATCGCTGGAGATTATCTGCTTGTCTAGTTTTATCTATTTCACTTCCAGTTATCCTGTTGATCCCAGTGTTGTATTCAACTTGTACTTGGTTATCATATTGAGACTTCTGTTGTATCTTATTTAACTCTGATATATTTTTATAATAGCTTCATAAACTACTATTTCTTTTACTTCCGTTGCATTATTATTACTCTGTGTCTGTGATCTGTGGTTATTTATTTACTATGTATTGTGAGATTTGCTAAATTTTATTTACAACGCGGTATTTTGAGCAATTCATGTCAGCATGTGTGGATGCGAATGTTTGAAAATACCTTGTTGTTACATTTCTATTGCACATTATTTTATTTACTTCTATTTCATACTCCATGAGCTTACTGAATGGGTTTTTTGTCCTTAATTATTTGAGATATAATTAATTATTATCACACGATTCATAATCATATAATCCAAGAATTATTTCTCCATATACTGGATAAGTCTATAATTCCAAAATAATTGCAAAGAAATTTAGATAATTCTACATTTTCCAATGCATCCCAAATACCACTATTATAGTTTTATATTATAACAAATATTCATAGTACTCATATTGAAACAAAACTTTTTCTATTTTTCAATTAACTCTGAAAAAACGGTCATTACTACATAAATAATGTTTGATATGTTATACAAAAATATTTTTCATAATTTGATGCAATCAACAAGTGCCTTATGACATGCTTCTACTATTTCCACCATTATTACAATAGCATATGAAATATAAAGCCTCGTTCAACCACTTAATATGTGTTATTTAATTCATTTACTGCAACTGGTTTACAGTCGAGAACTTTCAGATCAAATATCCTAAACTTGATAAAATAAATCTCATAGAAAACAAATTTTCTAAATGAAAATACACTTCAAAATAGAAATCATGTTTCTCATTTCAATGCTATTAACTATTATTTTAAAAGTTTCATTTCGAATGTTTCTTTACAAAGCAGAAGTCGTTGTTCGCTCTCTTCATCCTAACCGTACCTTAGATTATATCCACGCTTATACAGTCAATTTCCTTTCTAAATGGTCGAACCATTCAAAGGAAATCCTTATTACAATATCATCATGAACTCTTTATAAAAGTGCACTCGATTATCCTTAACATTTAAAGATACCAAATATTTGCACTTTACATAAACTGATTAAACTAACATTTCAACATCAAATTCTTAGATCTATCTTGTAGTCTTTGCACCAGTGTTACATTTAATACAATAAGATCATGATTGTAATCAATCATATTGAGTACATGGTCTAACACTATGGTCAATTTACTTATTCGATTGAACCAATTTCATCGAGGTTTCATACATTACAAATTGTGACTGTTCACCGTATAACATTTATATGTGATCAAATACCGATCAGACATCCACATTAAAGTATTGTTTCTCGCGTTCGAAACTCATAGAAGACAGTACATAGTCTTAGGCAAATAAACAAGTAAATGATCAATTACTAATGTATTCGGTAGTTGTAAAATTTAGTGTTTGCATGGGTATTGAAACAATAAACGCAAAAATATTATTGGTAAGTATATTTTTATATTTCTATTTGTCAGTATTAATTTAGTTCATTTATATATTTTAAATGATAAACATTTTATCAATTATATTAAACACACAAATTGTCAATGTAGATTATTATAACTTTGTATAGCTTACAATATTAGAAAGGTTAAATGTTACCATTTCATTTTTCTAATAAGCCTCTCACTAGTCTTTTATATTTCTCCGAATCCTAAGACAAAACATAGAATCATTGGACTTCACCAGTAGGTATTAGGACCCGTATATCTTAGGATTTTGACCTTGTGAAAAGCTCAACAAATCATACTTCCATACACGATGGATAACACCTTATCAGTTGTATTGTATACAACTTCTAACCCATGGTTCCTTGTTGTAATCTCATTTTTACCTTGAGGAAAGCTTAACAGGTAAAAAAAGATTATTCACTCAAACCCACCATTTCATGACAGCCTAAGTATACTGTACATACCTTAATGAAAGCTCAACAAATATGTATGTATATCTTACCTCGTTTAGTCTATATATTAATAATACTACACATAACTACACATAACATCTACAGCTTGAGGAAAACTCAACAATTAGAGAGTATGCAATTAATTTATTAATGTATAAATGGTAAAGGGCGGGTTCATATTACCGATTCATAATCTTTAATATATATTATATTGAGTTATATCGACTTGTGGAATAATGTATTTCTTATGAAATACCCTCATGACTCAAGTATTGGACACATCAGAAATCATGTTATATGTACTTTTACGTATGTATTCCTTAAGTCTATTTAGGGTTTCTCTGATGTTCCACACTTAGTTTATACATTCATAATATATAAGTTTCGTTATTATATAACTTTTATATTTAATTGACTTATATAGTAATTTTATCTCTAATATTATATTAATTAAATCTTATTTAATTAATTAAGAATTTAATAAATTATTATAATATTGAATTATTACGTATTATGACATTTATATTATGACATTTACATTATTTTTCTTATTTAAAATTTAGCTTTTAAATTTAAATAATTTATTTAATTTCAAAAAAGATTTGAAAACTAGCCTGAGACCCAAATCAATTTAGGCTTTTTTACTAGGGATAACCTTTGGGCTTACCTCATCCTTTCGGGCTAGGCCAGTAGCCAGATAGGTTAAAGTGCTAGATTACCCAAATCAACCTTAGACGCTACTTTTCTAGACATCCTACTATATGGGGAGGCTTTAATAAGTTAACCCTAATGCTGCTAATTTTAATCGCATAGGCTATTGGCTCTAATACCATAGTTGGAATTTAACCAATCCATAGCAGAAGAATTGGGTAAAAAAAATTAAAATAAAATTACCTTTTAGGATTTTTGTTGGGCCATGCAGTCTAAATTTATTTAGAACTATTCTAAATTTTCTTATAAATAAAATCAATATTTTATTTGAATTTATAAAAAAAATTATGTTTATAATTTTATATTATATTTCATATATGGGTATCATATACACATACGTGTGTCATGCATATGCAATAGTATAATGTGTACGTGGTCTGACATGCTCGTGTATAGATACTGAGATTTACACCAAAACGGACATGTTAGCTCCCATGCGTATACTATTGTATTGTCTAAATATACATATATGTGCATCAAGATTATTGTATAAATAAATATACACATGTGTGTATATGTATGTATGTATGTTTGTATATATAAATTTAATTATATATTTATTATAAAATATTGGCTATAAATTAGTATATGAATCATTTATGAGATATATGTGTGTCTGTGAATATATATATATATATATATATATATATATATATATATATAATTAAACTTCAAAATTATTTTAAATATTGCTTTGTCAAATAATTAAAACCTTTATCATATATTATGAAAAAAATTAATAATTTTTTAAATTTATACACACACATACATATATAAACATATAGGTATTTAGCTAATTAATGTACATACATACATAAATATATATATATATAATTTATTTAAACATATATATATATATATGCTACCACTTACGGCTTGGAAATTTATTTTAAATAATTTTTATGTAAAATATACTTTAAAAATTTAAATCCATGCGGATTTAATTAATAAAAATGTTTAAAATTATATTTGAAGTAAAAATGCATATTTAATAATGTATATAAAAATTTCCAGAAAAAATATTTATAAATGAGTTATAAATTATTTTTTGTGTTTAGCTAATTTAAAAAAAAAAATGTCCTCCATGCAACATCCCCCTTCCAACGTTGTCCACAATGCAAGCTGCCATGCTGGTTAATCAAGTTACTGATGAGGAAATAAAAAATACTCTCTTTGCCATGAATAGAAAGTCGTGTGGTGGGCCTGATGGATTCAATGTCCTCTTCTTTGTTACTTGCTGGGACATAGTTCAGCTGGATTTCTGCAGGGCAGTGCACAATTTTTTTAACAAATGCACACTGCTAGCCGAAGTCAACTCAACTAATATTGTTCTTATCCCTAAATGTTCTGATCCTAGCACTGTCACTTCCTTTAGACCAATCTCGTGCTGTAATGTTATGTATAAGTGTATTTCTAAGCTTATTGCCTCAAGGCTAATGCAAGTTCTCCCCCAAATTATTTCACAAAATCAAGTTGCTTTCCTTCCCAAAAGGAGTATTTTTGACAACATATTGCTGGCTCAAGAACTTCTTTGTGGGTACTCGAGATCTAATACTCCACCATCTGCTATGCTAAAGCTTGACATTACTAAAGCTTACGATTCCATACACTGGTCCACCATTGTGAGAATTATGGCATTAATGAACTTCCCAAAGCCATTTGTTGGGTGGGTTTACGAATGTATTTCAACTGCTAGGTTCTCCATTGTTATTAATGGACGACCTGTTGGTTATTTCAGGAGTAGGCAGGGTATTAGGCAAGGGGATCCGATCTCATCGTACTTATTCCTTCTTGTGATGGAAGTGCTCACTAGATATATGTTAACTAAATATGTTGCTGGGCAGATCAAATACCACCCCAAGTGCAAACTAACAAATGTTACTACTCTCATGTTTGCGGACGACATCATGATTTTTACAAAGCCTCGTCTCCCCTCGTTGCAGTGTGTTATTAATACGTTGACTGATTTTTATATGATGACTGGATTGCATCTTAATTATTCTAAATCAAGTATAGCAATTGCTGGGGTCACCACCAGTATTTCCAATGGTCTAATCCAACACACTGGGCTCCAAAGCATGGGTACTGATATGACTTATCTTGGCCTCCCCCTCTTGACAACTAGGCTGAAATATGCTGATTGCCTCCCCCTGTGCTCCAAGATGGTGGCCATTCTTGACAGATGGTCTAACAGATTTTTAACCCAGGCAGGAAGGCTTGTACTTATCAAGTCAGTTGCTTTTTCAATGACAGTTTTTTGGGCTAAAGCTTTTGTCTTGCCTGCAAAACTTTTGCACCAAGTCAGAAGTGCAATGCTCAGATTTTTTTGGATAGGTTCCATCAATAACAGGAAGCCATTGCCATGTTCCTACAGTCTTTTTGAGAAGAGTTTAAATGCTGGAGGGTTGGGGGTTATAAACATTGTCAACTGGAATATTGCAGCGTTCAGTACTCATCTTAACTCCATTCTTGTCAAGGATAATTCTGGGTGGGTTAATTGGGTCTGGGCAAATAGATTAAGTAGGGCAAGTTTCTGGTCAGTACCCACACCTCAAACTTGCAGTTGGTCTTGGAGAAAGCTTCTGAGTTTACGTGATAGCTTGCTTCCCACAATTGTTCATAGGTTATCAAACTCATATGCAGTCAAATTTTGGTATGATCCTTGGGTGGCCAAGGGGGTGGTTTTGCATTCTTTGCTCACCTATCAACAGCTGCAACAAACTGGTATTCCTATTAATCCAAAAGCTGTGGACTTTATTTTCCATGGTATTTTGCATCTGCCATTTTCGTCAAATCAGTGCATAAGAACTGTTTGGAATGATATACAATGTAATAGCTACCCTCTTGTTGATGTTGATGAGGTGCTTTGGAATGAAAGGCCTCACTCTGTCAAGCTTGTGTACAAGCACCTGCACAATTTAGGTGATCAAGCCTTCAAGAGGAGCAAAGTTATTTGGACCACTGATTCAACCCCAGGGGATAATCTAATGCTTTGGAAAGTTCTGCAAAATGCCTTGTTGACTAGAAACAAATTGATGGAGATGGGTTATGATACGGGGTTAACTTGTGTGTTCTGTGCTAATGAACCAGAAACTGTGCACCATTTGTTTCTGCAATGTCCATCCACTAAGATGCTATTTGACAATATGATGCTTGTTGCTGGGAGTAGAATGTTGGCTGGTCTCACAATGATGAATTTTGACATGATATACAAAGCAACTAGGTGGCGAACATTGAAAGCGAGATACTTAACCATCTGCTTGAAGAAGTATATGGCAGTGGTGTGGTATGAAAGGAATATGATTTGCTTTGAAAGTAAGAGGAGAGATGGGCAGGTGTTATGGAAGGTTTTGAAGAATGAAATGTACAAAGCTTTGAAGATGCAATCCAATTTTCCAGCGATTTACAAGGATGCTTGGAGATAGTTGGTGTTTATTTTGGGTGGTATCTTGTTTTGTTTTTGCCTTGTGTGTTTTGTTTTTTCCCGCTTTATCCCGGTGTGTTTGTATTTTCTCTTTTTCTTGCTTGTTTGTTTTCTTTGAGCAAGAATTGTATTTTATTGTTTTTTTGGCAATAAAATCAGGTAGGGGCCCTGTTAACCCCGCTAGCTTTTGCTATAAAAAAAAATGTTTATGCTTTTTTTATTTACTATCGGATGGTTTTAGGTATGTATAATTTTTGTAAAATTTTTAAATACATATATCATATGAATTAATATTTTATAATTAAGTTCAATTGATTAAATCATTTAATAATAATATTTTAGTAATAAAACATAATTTTTTTATCATTAGATCATGAGCTACATGATGACTTCCATACAGAAATATTTATATTTTTATCTTTACGCGCGCACACACGTGTGTGTATGTGTGTATATATATATGTGTATATATATATAACCATCGACATATGATAATAAGTAATATACTAATTCGTGACAAGGTCTATCAAGCTAACATATTAATGATTGATTAACTAAGCAATTAAAAACCTTAATAAAACTAAAGCATGCCTTTCACCAAGGCCTAGAGATCACACTTTGAAATGATGAAATGGCTCCTTGAATCAAATTCCAATTTCTAGAGTTGCCGGTTCCCGAACTCTTTACCACCGATGATCGAATCGAAGTATTTTGATGTGATTTGAGCTTGGATTTCTTTTGGGTTTAAATGGGGGTTTACTGGTTGGAATTTGTAGGAGCAAGGAGTGCAAAAGGTCTCAGAATAAATGGTGCAGAGAGTGGCGTATAAATATGAAGTCAAATAGAGAGAAAAGTGGATCACATCCTTAACTCTCTCTTACTAATTCCACTCTTTTAAACCATTCGAAAGCTTCCCTCTTTTTCCAATATTTGGCTATCCTATCCAAGCTATTTTAGCCAAAATTTTCATGCCCCAAATGGGCATCAAAACCAATTCCAGTTTAAACAATTTCTACTGTGTGTAAATCTAAATTTAAACGTTTACCGATATTATATGTCGATTAATATATTCATAACTTTTGTAAATAATTGTTTAACCTGTTCAACACATTGACTACAAAATTTGGTACTTAATATTTCATAAATATTAATTAATTTAATTTATTTATTAAAATTATAAATTAATTAAATCGGGTGATAAAAGGAGTGATCATCGTTTCAGTTATGTGACTCTTAGCTGTAAATTTGGTCGATAATTCATACTGAACAATTCAAATGTTAACATTCACACGTCACTTAGCAGGTGGAGTTTAAATTTATCATTTATTTTGTTTCGATAAAATCCATTTTTACTTTATTAAGCATTGCCTAATAGTAACAACTATTTACATCAATTTTCTTCGTCAAAACTATATCACTTTGGACTTATGAAATTGGGTAATGGTCAGGATCCTAATATCATCCATATTCAATTCTATAATACAAAAACAAAATCCTTGGTTCAATAATAATAGTTATTATTAACCAAACTGCTCTGGCCAAAGACTCTAACTTTGAGTTGAGTTCAATTAATCGTGATACTAACCTTACATAACTGAGGGGGTGAATCCTCTCTTGATTAGTATTTGATTTCTAATGCTTTCACTCGATCCAACTATAGTCGTTTGATGGATGATGTGCCGTGATTTAACTATAATCGAAGTAGAGTTTACACATCGAAGCTACAATAACCTTAAGTCGAGGGAATTGTGTAATATTATCGCACCCGTATTTTCTGTTTAATCTAAGTTATATTAACTAATAGAAAATAATCAAGTAAGTCATTCCATAGTTTTCTAATAACTATTAGTACGTAACCCCATATCCAGACATGAGTAATAAACTTCCCAACATTTGGAGAGCAGTACATCCTGTAGTCTCAACGGATGCCTCAATATCTAATCTTGATACATCTTCATAGGGAATATTTAAAATGGTATGTTTATTTTAATATAATAAATCACTCGGTTACAACGCTTGTAATTACTATCACAAAACATACCATTTATGGATTTAATTTCTAGGAAATATACTTCTAATTAAATTAATTAATCAATATATTATATTATATCAAGCATATAATAGAAAGAAAACACCTTTTATTTCAAACAAGATTAGTTATCGAGTTAGATATAGGTAACAAATTACATAATTTCCCATAGAGCATTCCCCTAACTCTGTCATAAATAGGTTATAGTAGATGGAATAAATAACTCATATTAAGTGGTTGAATGGAGCTTCGTATTTCGTACGCTATTATAGTAATGGTGAAAATAGTGGAAGCATGATATATAACACTTATGCTTGCGTTAAAGTATGAAAATTGTTCACATAAAACATACCAAACATTATTTATGACATAACAACCATTTTTCAGTATTGATGGAAAATAGACATAGTTTTATTTTATGAATATTATGAATATTCATTATTGCAACAGTGGTATTTTGTTTTCATAACAAAAGTGTTGCATTGGAAATTAAAGAAGTACCTAAATTTATTTGCAATTATTTTGAAATTATGGACTAAGCCATGGTTTAATAAATAATTCTTTACCATATGATTATGAATCGTATTATACTAGATAAATGGTGTCTCAATCGATTAAGGGCAAAGCACTCATTTAGTGAGAACGACATAAGAGTTAATGAACTTTTCGGCTTGATACATGTAGATGTATGCAATCATGAGCCTAATAGTTCCAAATGATTCCATATACTTTATTAAATTCACAAATGAATTATCATAAACATGAATATTTGCATTTGATACTCATGTGATATGTCTATGATAAGTTCTTAGAATATAAAACGGAAGTAATTTACATAACATGAAAATGAAAATGAAATATCCGATTTGATCTAATAAGTGATTATACTGGAAATAGTTCTAAATGTGCCTAAATCTAAAGATTCAATCCTAAAAATCACTCCTTCCTATGGTACATAATGATGTTTCGATAAGGAGTGATTAGACTTTATTGAATAAAGTAGGATTGATAATGAGCGAAATTGAGTTAACTTCTTTATGTAAGGTCGTGTACAAAAGAGTAGTACATAAGGTGAAAATTAATTTCATCTAAAGCATGATTTACAAAATCATAAGAGATAAGAGTATATAAGAAACCCCAACATATCCTAGGATAAGGAGTTGATGGTTGTGCGAGTCGAAAGATTATACATAATAATTGTTTGTGAGGTTCCTTGTGTAGACCACTCCAAAGTAGTCTGGGGTCAATCAATATTGATTGACCAATTTATGTTTTGAACATAAGTTTTGTAAATTAAGACCAAATCAGTTTTATATATGTGCAAGTAAATTTCTAAAATGTTTATGAATACATATTCTGTTGCACTAATAAACAATTATTGTTTAAATAAACACCAACTTCATGGTGAAGGAATTTTTTTAGAAATTATTGGTAGTAAAATGAATTTGGATACGATACATGGATAAAACTAATTATGAGGAACGAAATGAAACTAACCAAACCTAAATGGATACAAAAAATTAGAAAGACTAATACATATTAATGAACATTAAAGAGAAACTATAAATTTCTTATCAATGTTGAGAAATAGGATACCTTCGGTCGTTAATAATGCCATTAAGAGTATTGACTCCGCTATATGGTATAGTGTGCAAATCTAGAAAGGATTCCATGTACACTATCAAAATATGATTTTGGTAATTGTACCCAAAGGGATATGACTTGTTGACCGCATATGTGCCTTCGAAAAGAAGACCAATGCAGTTGGAATATAGTAAGCAATGTTGATAAGAATAACATCGTAAATTTCAATTGTTAAAATTAGTGTAACATATTTGTCATTCAACATGCTTAAGTAAATTTGCATTTTACTAACAAAACTATCGGCTGGTATGACTTTTTTTTTTAGTAGATATATGTTAAACCGGAAAATTCAAAATAATGGTTTAGAATAGACAGTCTGCACATAATAACCAAAGTGCTTTGAAGTCAGTGGGAATGATATTGAGTTTGTAGGTTTTTGCATATGATCCAAGAACTTATATGAAAGTATTATTCGATAAGCATCAGATTTGAACAATTATATTAACAAAAATGTAAAATGGTTTGTTTTTCAGTCAAAATGCAGAGGAAATGTGCATACGTAAGAAAGGATTATAAACATACTAGAAAATTTTAAAAGTTAAATAGCAACATTGTGATTATTAATGTCATACCCAAGTTAAATCATTATAGTTTGGTTGATTAATACTCGATATGGGATTTATAAATGATATCTTTTATGATCGGTATAAAAGGATGTTGGCAATGTCCCAAATGATATACATTGATGACATATGAAAATGTTTAGTATGAAACATATAAGAATGGATTTCTTATGCATCAGCAATTGGAATTATCATACATGTTGTATTGTATATAATATAATATTTGGATTGATTATGATACCCAAAGTAGATAACAAATCCGAATTATGATTGCTTAAAGTTGTTTAAGAGTCCTTTCGAGTATATGCGCAATATTAGAGAATTGTCTATAAAAGCAATGAACTCCTCAAGAATGAGTATTCAAACTTCATAAGTGATATCGAGTATAAAATATCAATATTAAATTCACGTTCAAATCTTAATTAAGGAAATATAAGTTGGAAATGCACCAAATGAAAGGCTGCGGCTAATTCAATAAAAATGCTAAGTAAATCGACTTGAGTAGCACTGTAACTACCCACCCAGAACATGCATAAATTTCGATCCAGAAAAAGCCCATCGAAACTTAGATCCATTCTAAGGCAAGCTGTTGATAATAAAAAGAAGTAACATTACAGAGCCATAACTAAACTTCCACAACTCACAACGAATGGATCAAAATATAATAGTAAAGTATACCCATTTATTTCAAAACCATATAGCCATAACTAAACTTCCACAACTCACAACAGATGGAACAAACTATAATAGTAAAGTATACCCATTTATTTCAAATCCATAAAAATGCCATAGCACAAAATCCCATAAAAACCATAACATAATATCCATTACAACTAAATCGATGGGTACACATAAAAGCAAATAGTAATAAATACTGTCACCAGCCAAGCTTCTCTATCTCTATGCATCGTCACTGCCATCGCTCCGTCCTTAACCTGTGTTGTAATGAGGAGGGAATTATAATAACAAGTGTCTGGTGAATAAAAACCTGGAGTCTTACCTTTTTAGTATGTGGGCAGTATATTTCAAAATAAGAATATGTCTACGAACATAAAACCATTAAAATTATCTAATACTTCTTTATAAGTAAAGGAGACGGATCCAACAACTTAATACCTTCCATTTTAGAAGTAGGTTTCTAGAATCCCAAATCCCAATCATATGTCATAAATAGCTAATAATGTAAGAGACGATACCTAGGCCATTTAATACTTCTCAGTGGAAAATAGGCGGATTCTGATCATTTAAGACCTCAATCAAGGTAGACCCCATCATTTAAGACCTATTTCCAGAAGCATGCTCCTTAATGGTACTATCTAGCTGACATTGCATGGAATCTCATAGGCCACTTAATACTTTCAAGTGAGAAATAGGCAAACTTTGGTCATTTAGCATGTTAAATAAGGCAGACCCCATCATTTAAGATCTATTTCCATCATTTAAGATCTATTTCCATCATTTAAGATCTATTTCCAGAAGCGGACCCTTGTAGGGATACCACCTAACATAAGCCTTTGCCTATCTAATACTTTATATGGGGAAAAAGGCGGGTCCAACATCTTAATACCTCAATCCTCGAAGTATGCCCTTCGTTTTATGGCCCATACCCGTAATAACGTCTCACATTAGTCCGCTATTCGTAGGAATTGGTAGCCACTTTAGCTGCGCAGATTTCCTCTATAGAATTTTGAACCAACCTTAGCTCATTACAAATATTTAACGTTAGGATATCTCACGGTAATAAAAGTAAATGCAACTGCTGGTAGCCTTAAAGTGAAGGCTGACTTCTGTTATGTAATTTTATCGACCTTGCATCCCTATGACTTAGCCACAAATCAATTACTCCCTATATATTACATATATATCCATCTCATTGTTTCATAAATAAGGCATTATAATTAATATTCCTTATTACACCTTAATATAATAATTAGGCAATATACGAGTTTCCTCTATTTTCGCCCCAAAATCAATTACGTTCCTAATGAGGAAAATAAATATAAATAAATGCCTAATTACTATGCCATATACGCAATAGTTATATGTTAATTACGTAAATAGAGATAAATAAATAACCATGGCGAATAAGTTTTAAACGTATGGGTTTTATGCTCTAAACTAGCGTTAAATGTCAATTCCTTAACCAATTATTATAACAAGTCCTTTTTCTTCAATTTCTCACGATTTCATGGAATTCTAATGTCCAAAACAGGGAATAAATATTAATAACCAAAACTACAATAACAAACTTGTAAATAAAACAGAAAATCAATTTATTACACTAATTCAATGGAATATCTTAAACAATAAGAATTGCAATATAAACCTCATATTCTATTCAACTCCTCTTTTTACAAAGAAATTGATAAGAATAAGTAGTGTAAACTACGAATAGAATTCATAATCTAAACCTCTTATTTTATTGAAGGATCAAAATTTAACCCAAAAATGAAGAAGTGTAATAGACTATGAAATTATCAAAGATTGCATAAACGAAAAAATCTCATCGAATTAATGTAAATAATTGGAATCTCAGCATAGAATTAACAAATCGAAATAAAAAGGAATTTTGGGGGATTCTATCCATCATATTTTCAAAATCCCAAAATCCCTAAGGCATATTCAAATCTAAAAGAAATGCACTAAATAATTGCTAAAAAGAAATACTAAGGTTTCCACTCATATATAAGCCTAGCTTTACTCAAATAAATTTGGAGCCTTTCAATCTCTCCCAAATCCCTCTCTTTTGATATATACACACACAACAGGGAAAGGATATATATTCATTAGATTCAGAATAATTGGAGAAGAATAGGATAAGAACAGATTGGAGGAAGAAGAAACAAAAAGAATAAGTTAAATTCTTGCTTGAATTCTCTATGGAGTTTCCGATCTTATTAGAGAGAGATAGCAATGCCAAAGTTTTGTTGTATTCCCTAGAATAGTATGAATAAAAGGGGAGAGGATAGGGTACTATTTATAGGATTTGAAACGCACCAGAACCGTGAGATGGAAGTAGGTAGGAAACGGGTAAATCTAAAACCTTAGCCGCCACTGGCAGTAGCTTTTGCCAAGCGGTCGACCGCCCTTGGGTGACCAGTCTGTCGCTTGACCTACTCAGGTCAACGCTCCTTATATTTAGGGGATGTTTGTTATTTCCATTGCCATATTATTTTATTTCCTAATTAATTTTTTAACGTTAAGTGTTAATTGAATGTTTACTTAGCCTCCAAGCTAATTTTTGAAATTTAAACCCTAAATTTGATTTCTCATTTGAATTTGAATTCAAACTAAATTAATTCAAATCTGAGAACTTCAAATGCTCATAACTTCTTTGCTTGAGCTCTGTTTTCAGCATATTATATATGGAAAAAAATCCGAATTTCACCATAAACGCAACAAAATAACTTCCATGGTCAAATTTCAACTTTTATAAAATATCAAGGTCCAACCCTTATCATATTTACTTTATTTATTTATGGTTCATTTTAAGTGGTGTTACAAGCGCCATAATAAAAGTAATCTATAAATATAAATGCAAAAAATTATTACCAAATAAGGATAGTTAATGTAACGACCCACTTTTCGTACACTTTAAGCTGACAATAAACCACACATGTCCAACCCAAATTGAACGAAAAGGGGGATAGTTAGGGAAAGAAAGAAGAAAGAAGACAAGAAGAAACTAAACAACATAGAACCTCATAGTGGAACGAATAATCTATATTATATAACAAATCTTTACACAAAAACAAAACCTTAATTTATATATATGCAAACATCAATCGGAGTATATTAACTTATTCAGCTCGGACAGTTATAACAACCTGTCCTTACAATTGCTGACATACACAACCATGTATACAACGAAAATATAATCATCTACGTGAATACGTCTCTAGACCTCCAACTCCTCTCCGGAAGCTCCAAATGTCCAAGTAAACCTGGAAATATGCTCGGTCTGACCCGAGCATTTTAGGAAAACAACGCTAGGGTCAGTCTGGTAAAACCAGCAAGAGAAACACAGTCACATGGATTCTTAAAGTTTAAATAACTTTTCAAAACAAATGTATCTCGTAAGACCACGCTGCATATAAACATAGATGGTTTTTTACCTTATGATAACCAAAAACATTAATATCATAAACTCCAGTGATATTATAATAATGTCTACAAGCGAAATAATAATAAAGTAGTTGTGATGCTCGCGAGTGTACATCACAATGAAAACCGATAAGGCTCGTTCGCTAATTTTGTAGGATTTCCATGGAGGCGCCCTCAGTACTTCGAGGAACGGTACTCCTACACAAGGATCAAAGATATCCTTCTGAAGCAGCATGCATCCCTAGTGATGTACCATACTAAAAACATAGATGGTCTCGCTAAGACTGAGTACATCGCCCCATGCATGCATAACAACTATAGGTAACGTATAGGTGGAGCCGACTACACCCTATGGGTTTGCTAACCCTACTAGCCATGCCTCCTATCTCTGGTTTAGTCATCCCCATTGATGAGCCTACATCCATCTTCCATCTTACAAACCGCCACCAAATAGATCACGGAATCCTACATAGATTCCAGTACCCCAACGGGTATTGGAATCACGCATAGATTCCCACATCTCAACTAGATCTTGGAATCACACCCGGATTCCCATACCCCCAACGGGTCTCGGAATCACACATGGATCCAAACATCTCAAAATATCACGAATCTCCTCCATAAAACCATATATGATTTTCGGAGTGGTTACGGTTTTGAGTCATCTCTTACGAGTACACCCTTCGTTTTCAAGGTGCTCCACAAAACCAAAGCCGATTTCTGAAATGCTCAATACCGGTTCTTTAGGAAATAATCAGACAATACATAAGAGAAGAGATCACCCACTAACTGTTTAAGTGGACAGATCTCCTTATCATTTATCCCAGAAGAACGAAATGAGTTTATACGTATAGTATAGTACCATCGATGGTAACTGTACCATATAATTCCCGTGTTTCCCTTAGGTATTTCCAGAGTTAAAATCCTTCGATGTTAAGTAGGGAATATTTCCCTACCACCAAAATTAAGAAGGATTACATACTTAGGCCAAGATTTAATATTCGGTTATTTCACTATCGAATAAACAAACATTCAAATAGAGATCACATTTCCCACTGAAATCACTAAGCCTCATTTAATTAAATTTTGATAAATTGAATCTCTTTATCAAAAAACAGTCATATACTTATCTCACCGGAATAACTATATTCACAAACCATTCTCTTCAAAAATATTTGAATTTTTTTGTAAAAATTAAATATGGAAAGCACCATTCGGTGTCGATCATGGATCGCGGCTCAATGATTATATCTTTATCCCAGAGAAATCCAAATTTAACTACAGGCAATCTCTGCCTCTCGAATTATGCCATGAAATTTCATAGATCGCAGTTTGCACAATGGTTACATCGTTATTCCAACGAAAACAAAACAAACTATAGGCGATCTCTGCCCCTTTGAATTACGCTATGAGAATATACCATTACTTCTTGAAATCTTTTATTTTAATAAATATCTCAAAAGAATACTTATAAAGTTTCTTTTTAAATTCCCAAGTATAATTTAGGAAAATACTCTTTTATAAATCTCAAACCATTTGTAAACTTTCCTTTTTATATCCTTTCGTTTAAAACCAATTCTTTAGAACAAAAACATTATTTAATTATAGTAAAATAAAATTTTAATATTATAAAAATAACTTTAAATATTTTAAATTAATTAACTTTTTTTGGCAATGCAAGCCGGTTTTATAGTGGGCCGTCCACTTTTATTACCAAAGTAATAAAGTTGTAGTACAGGAGAAAGGTAAAAGCACCTAAACCACTATGAAAATAGGAAAATACAGCACAGGTATGTGACAGACATGTCACAATAACTAAAATAATCACCTAGACTAGGACTCCTCCGAAGAGGAAGAACCACCATCATCAAAAGATTCCAACGGGACATTCCCACAAAGTCCAGCAAAGGGGCTGAAACGGATGGCAAGTCTAGGGTCGTAACCCATAGCATCAGGAGAGTATATGAAAGATCGATCCCAAGAAGAATCAGCTAGCATATCATAATTCCAACTCGCATTCACACCATCCAAATCAAGAACTAAAGAATCACCAGACGGACGGTAATAAAGGCATCTAAGGTCCGCTTGATCATTGGAAACAAATCTGAAAAATGAATCATTCATGGGGTTAAATCTAATATCAGAAATACGATCAACCCAACACCTCTCAGACTCAACTCAATCAACAGGATACCGGGTAGAATCTAGAACAGCTAAAGGAATATCAGGAGCAACACAAGGAACCACAGCAATAGCAGGTGAGGCAGGCCAAACATCAGAAGGAGGCGGACCCAGATCTGGCAAGGGAGCCGCAGGAGTGGGGGCGACATGAGAGACAGCGGAAGGAGCCTTAGGGATCCATTTCTGGAGCGGGGGACGAGGCAAAGGAATCTTCGGAGGAGCCACAGAGGATTTGGAGTGCAGGCAGGCGATAGAAAGGTGGCCAAACGAGTGACAGGAGGAGCATATATATGGAACCCAACCATAGCGAACACGGACCTCCGCAACATGCCCAACAGCAAGCTGAACAGGAATAGAAGCAGGAAGAGGCTTAAAGGGGAAAATCTCAATTAAAGCCTTTGCATACATCAATTTTTCTCGGGCAACCGTGTTAGTGTCAAAGCATTTCAATTTTCCGATGTTGCAGGCTAACCAATTCAACCCAAGCAAAGGCTGAAGCGCAGAGGGGATTTGCGAAAAGTACACCCAAACGGGGATGGAAAGCACCTGCTCGTGAGCACTCGCCACAGTGGGAGACCAAGGTGTAGTAATAAAGGGCCTACCAGCAAAGAAGGAAGGCTCAGCACCAAGAACTAGCCGACGATCCTCGGAAGAGGAAAACTTGAGGTAATATAAGGAGTCAATCAGCTTAACATGCAAATTACCACGCAGCTTCCAAGACTTACGTAAAACCGATGTCGGATCACGAAGTCGGTGATTTGGTTCAAGAAAGAAACCAACCAAATATTCAGACCAAAAATCCACTCCGGCTTGCATAACCAAAGGAGGCGGGATCATCACTCCATTCTCTTCGACAATTTCAAAATCAATTGGTTTGTAATCGCCCGCATTACGAGGCAGAGAGTGGAAAAGAGAAGACCATGGTTTGTGGCATGACGGGGAAGGAACAGTTGGACCAGGTTGAAAATCAGCATTGGGCAGAGCAGTAGATGCAACAAACTTAAAAGCAACAAAACTTTTTTCACTGTCTAGAGGGCCATTGGTCTCAGAGGCAAATAAACAAGCAGTTGAAGTGCATTGTCCAGAAACAACAGCCGAGACCAAACTCACTTTTCCACCAGACAATCCACTATTACCCACTACGCTAAATACAGCATTAGATGCATTCATCCCAATATCACAATTAGTATTCACCTGCTTACTCACAATCGCATCAGGAGTAGGACGAATAAACTGCAACCCAGACGAAGGCGTAAGCAAATCAGATCCAGAATGAACACTGCAAGCAACCGCAGCTTGTTCCATGGCAGTCGAAACTGGGCAAGCAATAGGAGCATTGGGGGATCGAATACTGGCTAGAAGGGGCGGAAAATCAGCGATTGATAGCATGTTCGGATTGGAAATTGGGGTAACTGCAGACATATTTTTATACAATCGGCCAGAGCGAGTTGAGGAGGGAGAGAGAGGGATCGTTGGATGGGAAGGAGAAAAGGACATTAAGAGGAGAACGCGGAAAATAATAGACGAGGCAAAGAGGGGATCACGGAGGGAAAGAAATCGCTTGGAAAAATCGCCTGGACGACATTTTTAGGTTTTTTTGACAAATGGTTGATTAATATACTAAATTAATCAACTTCAATCAATATTAATATAATAATTATTTTTAAGATAGTATTAACACTTCAACGAATTATCCTTGAAATAATAACATTATTATACTAATTAACTCTTAAATAGCAATTACCTTTTAAATCAAATTATTATAAAATAACTTTAATTAATAATTAAAATATAATTTAAAACATTTTAAATTAATAAATAACCTTGATAACAATAATTAAATATTAATAATAACTTTTAAGAATCAGAAAATAATTAACTTTAAATCATTATTAAATAATTATTAATTATCTTTAAAACCTTATTAATAAATGATAATTATCCGTAAAATAACTTTGATTCAAAAATCAACTTCCAAATTTGGAAAAATGCTAAGTAACTCCAATGGTGCTCAATCAAGTCACCATTAATTCCATTAATTCATTCAAGTTATAATCTAAGTATTTACATAACATCCAATATGTAAATTCACTTCATAATTAATAAGCAGTTATTACTACATCACATGATAAAACCAACTGAATGTAACTATGTGTCACACTAATGTAATAGTAGAACGGGGTTTATTTTTACTAAATAAATGTCCAAGCATGACCTATCCAGTTAAATTTATTTTTACTAAATAATAGCAGAACAGTGATTTATTCTGCTAAACAATGTCCTGTTTAAATTTAATTAGCAAAACGAAGTTTTATTCCGCTAAACATATGTCCAATTACCATATTTAATCCAATTTAACTTAACTGTATTTTATTTTGGTCAAATAAACATCATTATTTAAGGTATACAAATTTTAATTGATGGTGTTTTTAAAATAACGTGGTCTTAAATCCTGTCCGTTTAAATATATCATAAATTTTTACATGTCCAAAGCTATCAATAACATATACTACAATGTTGTACTCACCCATACGAGTACAATGCAAAAATCTGAAGGTTAATCGGATTTCACACGAGCAAATTATTAAGTTTCAAAGTTTACAATAATTAATAAAATAAATAAATAAAATCAAACTTATAAAAACATTTCTCACCTTCCTTCCTGTGGGCCAAAGCCCAATGCAAACCAACTTGCTCGCATGCAAATCTTCCTTTCCCAAAGCTTCATCTCCTCTCCCAATTTCTTTCTTCTTCTTTTTATAGCCTGGACGAAACTAAACGTGCACGTAGGTGCACACGTGCACAAGCACTCGACCGCCACCCCCTCAGAAACTGCTGCGCCTATGCCACTAAGTTCGTGTCCACTTGGTCGACCATCCGGCATTCTCTCATCATAGCCAACAGCCCCACGTCGCTAAACACCCGTTGTCGTGCCTAGGCTTCCTAAATGATGCCACATCAACTGAATCCCATCGCTACCTCGCACCTCCAGAACATGCGCCACTCGACCATATGAACCATCATCCTCTACCGCAGCTCCCAAATGCAATTGAACAAAGATCGATCGCACCCTCATCACCAAAATCGAATGTGATCGAGCACCCATTAAAACACGCCTTAAACCCTAATTCCATCAAATCATGAAATAGCAAAGCCAAAATCAAAATTCAACCACGGTCATGACTTCCGCCTTGTCCCAAGGCTCCTCCCGGATGTCTCCGCTCGATCCCTAGACCATCGGTTTGCCGGAAATTATTTTTTTAACATTTTCCGATCATCTCCTTTCCTACAAAAAACCAAGCCACTAGAAATCATGCGAATGCTTCTAAAAATCCCCAATCGTTGATGCGAATCCATCCATGCTCTCCGTTCGCCAATCCGCGATCGTCGAAAATGATCGTTTTCTCGATCACTTGCAGTAATTAAAAGATATCTCTGTGAATACTTAATGAAAATCCATGAAACTGTTTCTAAAGGAATCTAGATTTGACAACGAATAACTTTCGTGTTGGTCATAGTGGCCAATATTGATTGGATTTGGAGTTGTTGATTGTTAAATGAGGGCAAATTGCTATTCTTCGTTCACTGGAAAATGAATAAAAGAAAGGAGATGAGCTGATGTGTATATTTATAGCTAACCAATTAGCCGGTGGTTTTCAAAGTCAGATTTCTCACAAATTGCAATCTAGGCAAGGGAGCAAAGAGTACAATGGACGGGGGAAAAAGGAGCAAGGTTGTGGCTGTTGGCTAAAGGAAAGGGCTGAGTTGATGTAAAGGCTGCTGATTTGAAAATAAGGTTGCATTGTGCTTGTGTTTGATTTTGTAAAGATTCTGGTACCCCAGCACATCATGTCGCGTTCACGTCCAAGCCATGAATGATAGAAAATAAAATTTGATTGCGTATAGAATTGTAATGTAATCTCAAAACAACAATTAAACACAACGGATATTTTTTTTTTTTAAATTTCAAAAGTGCCAACGTTCAACATAAAATTGCCAAATGAAAATTTAATTATTTATCAAATTAAAAATTATGAAAAAATTCTATAAATTAAATTAAAAATACATCATCAAAAATCAAGTCCCAATTTGAAGCAGACAATTTATCGAAATTTAGATTTAAATGCGAATATTTAAACAAATTAAATATTCAAATTCGAAGATCCAAAAATACGGGTAAAGAATACAATGTCGTTGTTATATGATAATAATGTAATAATAAGATCTTACTAGAAGTCAAGAAACATACTTCAAATAGTTTCATATGATAAAAGCAATTTACCAACATCAAAGTTGATTAACAGAGTAGATAATTAAAATAATAGATCCATTTACGAAGGGACCGACTCGATTAGTTCTCATCAAACTAATGGAAAGGATGGAATAGAGATTCTTTAATTGGCCCCAAGTGCAAGTGGGAGATTGATAGAGTTAGGAGTATGTTCTAGGGGTAATTATGTAATTTACTATAAATTAGTAGAGTATTAATTTTGTAATAAAATCTCATTTGAAATAAAAGATGTTTTTTCTATTATATACATGATATAATGAGTTATATTAGTTATTTATTTAATTTAAAGTATATTTTTGAAAATCCATAAATCATATGTTTTATAATAGAAATTACAATATGTTGTAATTAAGAGCAATTTGTCAAAATAAAATAAACATATTGCTTTAAATATTCATATTCAAGATATGTCGAGATTGGATATCGATATGTCCGTTAAAACTAGAATACATAACGCTCTCCAAACATTGAGCGGTGTATTACTCATGGCTATTTGGAAGCACCAAGGGGTTCTGTACTGATAGTTATTGGATGACTTTGAAATGACTCACTTGATAGTTTTCTATTGGTTAATATAACTAAGGTCAAAAGGAGAACATTGAATTGATAATGTTACATAGTTCTCTCCACCTGAGAACAGCTTTGAACTTCATTGTGGACACTCCACTTTGATTATAGTTAAATCGCGGCACGACGTCCATCGAACGACTGTTGTTTTGTCTAAGTTGAGGCATTGGAAATGAAATACTATTCAATACAGAATTCATCTCCTCCATTGTACGAGGTTAATATGACGGTCAACTATAGTGGACTCAAAGACAAAGTCAGTGGCTAGTGCAATTTGATTAATAATAATCCTTATTATTAAACCAAAGGTTTTTTGTTTGGATTATGCAAGTTAAATGTGGACTATATTGGAATTTTGATCGATATCTAATTCCATAAGTCCTAATGTGATATAGCTTTGACAAAGAGAATTTGTGTAAATATTGTCACTATCAGGAACCAATTAAATAGTAAAATTGGATTTTGCCAAAGCAATGGAAGCGATAAATTCGGCCAAACTATCACACTACTAGCTAAAGTGACGTGTGAACATCAATATTTGAGTTGTTTGATATTAATTGCTAATTGAATTTACACCCAAGATTCACACAACCACGTTGTTGAATACTCCGACTACCACCTTATTTAATTAAATTCTAATTATAAATTAGTTAAAATAATCAATATTTATGAAATGTTAGATATAAAATTTTATTTGATTTATTTGGATCGGTATTGAAAAATACTGTATATATAAAAGTTATATATATACACGTATCGATACACGATATTGATATGTATTTGAATTTGATTTAAAATGCAAATTTCCTAACATGGTTCGAAAGTTCTACTAGGCCCACTAGCCTAGTAATGATGGTCGATAATAGGAAGGGCTAAGAAGGTGGTATTTTTGATATTTTTGGGTTTGAAACTGCGGAGAAAAGGAAGGGTCTAGATCCACTTTTTCCTCTCTTTCCTTCCTTATTTAAATTCGTTGCCACTTTCTATTTTGAGGTTACTCTTGTTGGAACCCTAATTGTATGATTTTTTTTAATGGTGAGGACTATATACATACTATATATATATATATATATATATATATATATATATATCTTGTAGCATGTTTTATACAGGACTTTAAAGGCACCGGTGATTCGAAGAGAAAATAAGAGAAAGAAAGAAGAAATAGTCATTTACAAGTTAAAAGCACGTTCTTTCATCCTAAGAAATAATTTGTAAAATCTCTTAGATGATTCAAAAGCATATACACATATCACTTTTGCATAAGATTTTCAAAACAAAGACTAAATGTAATTACAATTAATTATTTACAATGCTTTAAATAAAAAACAAAAACATGAAGGAGTAGTCGATTGAAATTGCTCATGTGACGACTGAGGGTGTCGACTGAATTTGCTAATGTGTCGATTAAGGGTGTCGCCTAAATTTACTTTAAGTCGGTTAAACCTTGCCTTGCTTTTAGGAAACTTGTTCCTTTGAATTCAGTCGACGCTCAAATTTCCTAATCGACTGAATGAACAATAATGGATTTTCTAAAATAAAACTTTGAAAAGATATAACCCTTCACTGGTTCTTCTTCGATGGAGCGTGATTTTCTGAAATAAAACGACTTCTAAGAATAACTATTGATTACTATAAATAAGCCTGCAATAAGAAGTTTTGAATTGAACTTACTTTCTTGCTTTCCAAAAACTTCTTTCTGGCTATTCTTTTTTAAAAAGGTTGTCGTCACTTATTCACTCAAAATACTCCTTCCACTTCCTTGATCGTGCATCATTGAATCATCAAAGGAGATTATAGGAAGTCTATAACTGTAGTCAAAATCCATGTTGATAGAACACAACATTATCAAATCAGCAAACTCTTGTAACACCTATTTTTTCGGGCTAAGTGAGGTGGATTGATTAATGAAAATCTGAAGGGGGCTTGGGGACTGGACACTGGATGGGAGGTTCGAACCAGTATAAAAATCTCGGGGTGATCATTTTTACTTTACTTTATTATTATTTAGCTTGGTGATATACAAATTTACATTAGTTAGGCATATTAGAGATCCTTTTCGAACCTAGTATAAGATCAAACAAAATTATATCAGAAGGTAAATAAATCTCTTTGATTGGCATCACTTTTTGAAAGAGACCGAGTAAGATTCAAGGCGCGAATTTGACTAATCATTCAAGCCGTTACGACTAGGTAGAATTCAAGTATTTTTATTCTATAATAATTTATGCATAATCACCATGCTATTGTGCTGGCATAGGCCAAATTTGTATCACAAATTCTTATATTTATTGGTTATATATATATACACACACACACACATATATATAGTGTGTGTGAGAGAGTTTTTTTGTGTCTGTGTGATCGTTAAATTTTTTATATGTATATATGGTCATTAGCTTTCATCCGTATTTTATAAAATAAAAAAAATCAAAATTTAAAATTAATTGAAAGTATTTTGAATAAAAATTAAATTTTTAAAAATAACACATACACACACACACATATATATATTAGATAAAAACATTTGATCATATCATTTCGTATGTACATGGATAATTTTTTATATATTTATATATACATTTATTTTATTTGAAATATATTATTTATATTTGTTAATTTAAAATATTAAATTATAATATATGTGTGTGTGTGTGTCATATGTATGTTATAAAACATAATATTTATATGAAAAAAACCAATTTTGTTATATATGGAAAATTTAAATTTAAAGGAACTAAGATTAATCCATACAAATTTATTATATAAAACAAATAATTTTGTAAAATTAAATATGTTTGAAAATAAATGTTAATATATATATATTTATAATCTCGCATATATATATATTATGATAATATAAATTGATTTTTCATTATGTAATTTAAAATATATTTATATGTATTTTCAAATTAAAAAAATCGTATATTTTTATACATAAATATGATCTAATAACTTATTTGTAAACTTTGAATTTGAATTTGAATTTTAAAAGATATATAAATTTAGTAAATTTAAATTATGAAAAATTTGAATTCTTAATTTTTAAATTATTATATATTTGAATTATTATTAATTATTTTGCATATGAATATATTCGTGTGTGTATAGCTAATTATATAGTTATATGTAAATACATATAAACAAATATATTTTATATTACGTTAATAGCATTAATATTGATAGTATGTATATAAAGGAGCAAACAAGTTTGTTGCAGTGCACATTACAGTGTTTAGATACATGCATGTTAAACATGCATATTGTATATGTTGCACTTGCATGTACACATATATATGCATATGATACACATATGAACATTATATAACTTATATACAATAAAATAAAATCCATTTATTAATGAATTAAATAAAATATTGATTTTATTTAGAATTTATTAAGATTAGATCTAGATTAATTTAGACTTCATAGGTCTAAAATGATAAAAAAAATTGAACTTCACCTATTTAACACGTTGCATGCTGGCCCAAACCCAACATGGCACAACCAGAATCATCTCATCCTCTAGGTACAAAAGTGGAAGCCCTACTACGGTACCTGAATCATCAAAAGCTCTAAACGTATGAGGAGGACGGAGAGTTGCTCTCTCTGTAAACTAAGATGATATAGGCTTAAAAGAAGACAGAGGAACTATATCTTCCAATAACAATGCAAAGATTGATATGATCAGTCGTCCAACGCCATGCAATTAAAGCCCACGTTTAAGCCTCGCTAATAACCCGCTAAAGCACTTAACATAGTTTGAGCATTATGTTTTTTTAATTTAGTGTTATTAAATAGCAGATCTACATAAAGCCCATATATTTTCCTCTATGCCTGCTAAATCAGCCGTTTTTAGCACTCGATTTATCAACTTTATTATAAAAAGGTTGATCTGACCACTTCTCTTATAAAGCAAATCAATAAATTTAAGATATATGTCTAGGTTAAAGTCCTAACACTCAACAAAAATTAGCACTCTACTTTAGTCACTAAGTTTGAACTGCATGGATCATTATATTCTTCTTTTTTGCAATATAGAAGTGAACAATGTTTCTTTTTATACACAAATAACATAGGAATGAGAATAAACCAACTTTGAAAAATTGATTTTATCTCCAATAAAGTTTTTGCACCTCTTTTTTCGAATATATCCCCTCTTTATCCCCATTGTAGCTTTTTACTCCTCCATTGTTATAAAACCGTTAAGCGGTTTAATTGCATATGTCTCACGTACGTAATCTAGTAAGGAAAATGCATGTGGAGCGACTCAAACCTCGTAAGTGTCAAAGTGCCTGTAAATAGTATAAGGCTCGTCATATATCCATATATGTTGTTGTAACAACTCTAATTTGGAATAATATTATTTTAGATATTTAATTAGATAAAATAATGTGTTGATATAAGAGAAATGAGACTTGACAATTAAATAGTTCATTCCTTGATTTGAGTTAATAAGATTGATTATAACTTAAATAAGGAGGAATAATGTGAGGGGGGAAAATAAGAAAAAGCCTTATTTCCTAAACGTAAACCCTTCCATTCTCACTTCCTTATTCACAATCACTTCATACAAACTAAAACAAAGACAAGGTCGGTCATTTCTAGGAGATTTAAAAGGAGAAAATGCTAGGAAATTTAAGGATAAAGCTTAGGGGGATCAAATCAACATTTAAATTTAAATCTCTTTATCTAATGAAGGTGAATAATAATTATCCACCTCACTATTGCTTACTTATTTCAGTTTCATGCTTAAACCCGAATTATATGTTTTTATTATGCCATGTTATGATTGATTGGTTGATATGCTTGAATGATGAATTATTGGATTTAATATAGAATTATTTAATAGGCTTTAAGAGTGAAAACCTAGTTTACAACATCCAATTGACTTGAAGTTTAGATATAATGTTCATAACAATATTTTAGATGTGGGTTTTTAATTTCCTAATATCCAAGAAATTATAAATATTTCATGAATTTCCTAAGTAATAAAAATGATTTATTTTATGTTTAATTATTAAAAATAATTAACTAATGTTTTGGTCCTAAATTTTTTATATGTGAAAGATAATCCTGATTTATTATGATATTTGAGGATTTTTCCCTGCTGTTTCTAATTTTATATGAATTTACTAGGCTATAAACACTTAATAATTATATTAGAATAATAATGTAAATTTAATGGTTTGCAAACTATTTCGGGAATAACAATTCCAATCTAAAGCAGTTTTCTAAAAACGTTTTGATAAAGAAGTTTATTAACTAATAGCAATTTGACAAAGGATTGGAGTTGTTAAAAAAAAGAAATTGTTTTTTAAGGAAATAAAATAGTTTTATGTTAATTATGAGATTGCCACGTCGTTATTAATCAATGCACGTCCATCCACGCCGCAGCTATCAATGCTGCTTACTTATGCCGCACTTATTTATACCAACATAAATATTTATAGCGGCAATGATGCTGCATACTTTATATCGGCTGTAGTTATGTCACAAGTTTTCACCATGGTTTTAAACAATGTCGCATGCTTCCTATGTGACGACACAGCTTAAGGCAGCAGCGGCGCAAGTAGTAATTCCGACATTAACTACTTTAGGCAGTGATGCCATTAGCATATAAAATGGCAATGATGCCACCTATTATCAATTTAAGCATTATTATTATAGCGGCATAATAGCCCAGTTTTATGAGTTTAATGACAACTGTTTTATAGCATTGATGTCAGAAGTCGTCAATGTCGATCTTGCTGTTTTAAAAGCACCCAATATCAATGGTTTTATGATATTGATGTCGAAGATTATCAATGTCGACATTGCTATATTTCCAATTTAAAAAGCTTTATACTATGCAAACTTTATAACTTATATTTTATATCAAGCGACATGGATGATATAGGTCTTATGACCCTGTGTTTTATTAAATCGAAACTATTTATAGACAGTGACGTATAAGGGATGCAATAATCTTGTAGGAAACATTATTGTTGCACTTTATATAATTAGTTTTATTATATGGATTTATAGCCTAGGGGATTAGAGGTTTGATGACCTCAAATTGCTTTCGAAGTTAATGAAAGCTATTTTATAAAAGCATATATTTTGGCATAATATTTTAGATAAAACAATGGACTACAATTTCCTTGTTCTAAGTAAGATTTCAAGGTTTAAATCATTAATAAAGAATTACTTATTCAAGGAAAGAAATAGGATATTTAACCTAGAATTTTACTAGTGAAATTACTGTTCTTATCACCTTTAGATAACTTGTGATAAGATAAATTGATTCAAGGATTAGAGAACAGAAAACCAGATAATGTGAACTGTAATATCCTGGAATTTCCAGGAGTTTAAAATGCTGATAATCTCTTAATTTAATTATTTGAAATTGATAAAATTGTTATTCTCAAAGATAATTAACCAATTAATATTTTAATTATGGTTATAAATTGGTATATTGTTTTCAAAATTTATAAGTGTGTTTAAAATGCATTTATATCTATGTATTTAAATCTGTGTATTTTAAATTGATTTTAAAATAGGATATATTATTTGTAAATAATAATAAGATTATTTAAAAATAGATGTTTATATTTATTTAAATTTATTTTAGATTTAATTTTTAAATTTGACTTTGAAAATGAATATAAATTTGAATTCAAAGAAATACATACATATTAAAATAAAATGATTAATTAAAATGATTAGTTAATTGATTTAATTAAGGTTTATTTAAGTAAGATTTGTGGTAATGTAGGTAATTAATTTAATTAATTTTAAATTAAGAGATGAAGTAATTAATTTAATTCACTTTAAATTAATTAGAGATAGAGATAGTTAATTTAATTCATTTTAAATTAATTATGTTGTGATTAAGTAAATCGTTGCTTAAGTATGAATGGACGACTTTGATTGTCTTGATTGGATGTAATCTCAGAAATGAGATAAGTAATGTTGTGTGGTATGAATACTTGGTTGTATTGTGATGATAACATAGATTAATTGGGATGGTGATATATGGATTACCTATTTTGATATTGATAATGTAGATATCTGTTATTTGATAATGTGATTATCAATTGTGACTTGTGAATTATCTATTCTGTGTATATAGATAGTTGAATTTAATTGTTTAACTTTAAAACAACTTGGACTTAAAAGACACGCTTTGGATTTCGATGAGACCGGGATCGGGTTTCCATATTTGGATATCTGAAAACCACATCGATTCCAATTAAACGTTAGGTCGTGAGTCAAAATGGAGCTTTGTGAAGACTCAAGGTGTAAGGACTATACGTCAGTATAACTCTGTGGGTAATTCCGTAATGAGTTTGACGGAACTAGTTCTTATAGGTTCGAGATAGTGATTCAGAATGCAAGGGTTATTGTCGTTAACTCTGAGGGTGATTCCAAAATGAGTGTAACGAGATAATGCCTTCGGTTTCGTTCGAACCCGGAACGAACTTGTATGGATTGAATGCTTTTAGAACATCGTCGGGTGGACGATGAGCATTCTAAGCGATGTGTTCACTAAAGGTAATCGTAACCTCAAGCCTCATCAACCGGGAATGGCTAAAACAGGGGAGGTGCAGCAAGGCTTCGTGGATAGCCCCCACTTGAGAGTAAGATTTACCCCTGTCTAGAGGTCCCTTTTATTTCGGCCATGTGGGCGATTGATAGCTAGAATCGTCGGGGTTGTCTTATTTCGAACTGTTCAGTAAGGAATGGGTCCGGCTTTGTGTTGCAGGGGAGCGGGCGTACTCCTCGGTACGGTGATCTAGGCCACATACTGTGACGGGCGGTACCCCAGTAGCCCTGCCATTGTATGGAATCCAAAAATCCAATAAGCGCCAACGGTTTTGATTGTATTACCCACTTTTGTGGCTAGTAGCTGGAGTTTAATCATGTAACAGTTTCAGCTATTTCATATTTATTTGAAAACCCTAGACACTATTATAATATCATCGGATTTCCTATCAAATGTTTTGGTTAGCGTAAGGTAAAAACTTTTCCATGTTTATGTGTGGGAAGTCTTACGTGATACCTTTTCTTTTCAAAGGTTTTTAAAGTTAAGCAACTTTAACTGTTTACTCATACCAGACCCATGTCTGACCCAGAGTTTATTCTGTTTTCTTAAACTCTTGGGTACTCAAATTTTTACGAGTAGCCAAGGGATTCAGGTTAGGATTTTAGGTCTTGACGAATTCTGGAGGAGCAATGGAGCAGGAGGCTTCTGCGTATAGCTTATAGTATTCCGCTGTGTGTTCTCTAAGTTGTTTCTGAGTTGTATTGAGTTGTATAACTGGACAGGTGTTTATAACTGTCTAGTATGTGTTGTTTTAGCTGTGTATATCTGATGTATATGATACTATGTAATGTATTATGTGATTAATATAATTTATTCGTTCCGCTGTTTAGATTCTGATGTTGTTTCTTTCTTCTTCTCTGTCTTTTCTCTTTTCTGTCCCTTTCTTTCTTAAAGATGATGCGATTTTCTGTGGTAAGAAAGTTGGGTCGTCTCATGAATGGTGAGGGGATCGCCCTGTACTTCAACTGTTAGCCCCTAGTTGATCTCAGTCCACAATTCTAGTGCGTAAGGCTTAGTTAAGGGAAAACTAAAAGCAGGTTTACACACCTAAAGAAATCTATAAATTAGAGAGGTTATTGGTTGGCCTACAAAATCATTAGGTTTATAGCGAACCTAACAAAATGATGAGATTAACAAACAGTCAGGTTAACACTAAGATGATTATGTTTGAAAGGACGGTCTAGTTTCCTCCTAACAGTAAGTTGGAAAATTTTGGTATATCTGGTAGGCCCGAGTCAGCCGTATAGGTTTGAATTATCTCTAGGAAAACTATGAAGTAGAGATAGACGGTCAATTAATTGAGACAAATTGGTCGGGTTTACCCAGTTAGCATGCATGCATATGAGTGTTTATATTTATTTAACCATTGTAGATGTAGGAGCATGATTGTGATTGATATTTTTTCAGAAGATAATAGTGAAGGGAAAAGCCGTTCCGCTCAACGGCGTAGTCTCACTAGATATATATTACCGAGATGACGTATTATTATTCACACCAGACCTTTTGTCTCACTCGAAAATTTTGTTTTCCCCTTTAACTCTCGAGTGCTCATTTGAGTAGCTCAAGAGTAATGTTTCCAAGTTTTAGGTTTGACAAATAAAGCTTTCGAAGACGTGCATGAGGCATAACTAGCTACATAGGAGTCTATTTATGTCTACTGTTTTGTTATCATTTTGTTAAATGTATGTAATGGCAGAAATTATATCTATCTAGTAATAAACTTTGACCAGCCATGGTGGAAACTTCATATGGCGCTCTTGGAGTATGTTGTAATAATTATATTTTATCTGAACCTGGGAAAATTTTGAAATTATACAATGAATATGGAAAGTATTAATGAAAAATTAGAAAAAAAATTCACACGTTCATGTGCTTTAGATGTTACTATATTATTAACCAATCTCATTATCACTGAAGAATAATACTATTGATGACTACAACATCAGTAGCGCTTATTTTCGAGCCTTGGAATAAGGGATGTTACAACTTGGTATCAAAGCAAAGGTTTTGTAAAACCAAAAGATTTTTAAACTTTAGAAGAGCTTTTGAAAACACAATCCTTATGAATTAAAAAATGAGATTAAGATATAGGATAACGCTATAGTAACATACTTGAGTTTGTTATATATATATATAAGTATATATCTTATCTCTATTATTCCCTCTGTCTTAGATCGTTCTTATGTACCTTATAATGGTTCAAATGAAGATTTAAGAAAAGTAAGATATTGAGGAAGAAGGAAGAGTGAATCTCGGTGGAGGAAGCACTACAACCAATGGAAATATCAGGCCCAACACTAGGAAGAATTCGGGCCGACCAACAACTGCTAATGTAGGTGTTGGAATACCGCTGGTAGATATAGGAGCTACATACCGGTTCTTTGTCAACATGATGCAAGATGAAGTTGCAGCTGTATTAGTTGATGATAATGCTAGATGAGCAAATCCTAAAGTTCTGGCTGTCAACAACTGTGCTATGCTGAGTTGGGATTATGCAAGACTCATAGGAAAGCCATTCATTGGAACGGAGAATGCTATCGAAGTTGAGAATTGGTTGTTGCATTCTAAAAGGATCTTTGCAGATTTAGGGAAAAACTGTAACAACCCGATATTTTCAGCCATTCGTATCCATTGTAAGTGCATAGGTAGACACACACGCCGGACTTGAATTGCTCAAAATACCGCATTGTAAATAAATTTAGAGCAAATGAAATACAATAACAGAATCACAGACATAGAAATATCAGAATAACTCGCAGCGGAATATAAAATACATAGTAGATCATGAAGCTACTACGGCAGAGTCTCAAACCAAATACATAATACAGTTTGAAAACAACAAAATAGAAATCCCAAATACATAGAAGTTCACTAATACATGAGATAAACTAGAACAGCTGAAACAGAAAGTAGATATAAATGTAGATAAGCAGAAACTCCAACAAAGACCAGCTCCAGAAAGAGAATCCAAAGCTGTGAATACTCAGGCTGACCCGAGCGTAAAGTAAAACACAAAACACTCGAGTCAGGACAATATATACTTATGTAATGTAAACCAACTCAAGTAAACTGTAGTAGAAATGCATAATAACTTAAAGGATGCTTGGGATCGCCCATCCTTTAAGAATCGGTTAAACTATAAATTAAATACATCCCGTGGTTAAAATTTCAAAATGATATTTTATACTTCAAAATCAAATATCATTTCAAAATTCAATATCATTCAAAATCCATTTCAAAATATCAAAATATCATGTCTTCCAAACCACATTCATTTTTATTTAATTTAAATACCATTACAAAACACATTTCAAAATAGTTTATATTTATTAAAACAGATTAAAATTCAACTTTCGCAGCATTTAGAAATTTGCTACAGAAAGTTACATTCAAAACAGTTCAATTTAACAAAAGATAGCATTTAAAAATGTTGTAATAGGGTTACATTAGTTTCAAATAAAACTTAGTTAAATTCAACAATTGTAACATTTACAAAAATGCCATAATAGCCTTTAATTAAACGTAGCCATTTGGTTCATTATTATCAACTACAGCATTTACAAATGTTGTATTATCATTTACATTAGAATTAATAGCATTTCAGAAATACAGTTAATTAACTTCAAATATTCAGTATAATTTCACAAACAATTATATTTTTATTTAAATCACTTTTAACTTATAACATCATATAATTTCACTTTTAAAACAATCATTCAAATACCCTTATATTCATGATTTTATAAAGTTAAATCTCCATTCAAAAATCAAAATTTAATAATAATTCACTTATTTAATTCCAACATTAAATTTTAAATTCATTAAATTAAATTTAACTTAACACTTAAGTTTAAAATTTTCAAATATAACTTAATTTCATTTTTATTTACTTAACTTAAAATTTACTTTTAAGCCAAATTCACAAATTTCCAATTTTAGTTATATTTCAAAATTTCAACTTAAGTATTCATTCATTTCGCATTTTAACTTTATTCAAAAATCATTAATATATTATAAAATCATTTTAAATTCATTTAATTCAAAATATCATAAATTTATCATAATTTCATATTTAATTTAAATTCCATTTATCACCAAATATAATTTTCCAAAATAACTTACATTTCAGATTTTCTAACTTTACCATTTTTCATTTCACTTATAAATTTTCAGAAAATTGTTTGCGTAAAAAATGGGCAAACACCCTAAAGTCGTACGATTCCGTTGATTTTAAGTCGTTCTTAGCGATTTGGGTGATTTATGCAAATATGCAAAAAGCAGGGACTAAACTGTAAAAGACACACAGATTTATAGTGGTTCGGCCAGAACGTGCCTACGTCCACTTTATATGTTATTCTCCTTTTCTCTCCAGATTACAAGTACAAAGCTTTTTATACAAGTATATGAAAGTTGTTTGAAAGTTCCATCCGTGCTTGAGCTCTCAAACTTGTCTGCCATTGTTGTACCCCTGCCCCTCTATTTATAGAGTGAGGCTGGGGGTAGGGGTCTTGGATGTGTATAGCTGCTGGTGGGCTAGGGCTGAAGCAATCTGGACTGGCAACTTTGGTTCGGCAAAGCCTTGGTTCGGTGATGCATGGAAGTGGATTGGTCCGGTAGAGGTTGGTCCGGTGGTGGCCTCCTTGTATCTGGTCTGGTGTTGACACTTTGGTTTGGTTCGGTAGACACATGGAGCAGGATGGTTCGGTGAAGGGGACGTAGCTTGGTTCGGCGGTGAGCGTATGAAGCTTGGTCCGGCTATGTAGGGGGGAGATGGTTCGGCAGTGTTGGGAATGCCGAATGAACAGTGCCGAATGAGCTCTTGTATTGGGAATGCCGGATGAACCATGGGGAGTTCGAATGCCGAACGAACTCAAACACTTGAACTATCGGACGATACTAAGGGGTTTTAAGTACCGGATGGAACTTATTACCGGATGAATTCGGGGAATGTAGCGTCGAACGAACTCTTGCCTCTCTTTACCGAATGAACCTTTGCACTTGAATCGTGAGCGAAATCCCTGACTTATATACGCTTGCTGGCTGCTTCTTCTTGGTGCGGTCGTGGTGGAAATGCACACAACATTGATATTCCAGTTTTGACCAAAAATGGGATAACACTTTGCCCCCCAAAACATGCCTTAAGGTAGGAAGGCGTGTTTTGTAATGCCATGAGCTGGATGTTCATATCCTGTTGACAACCTGTAAAGAGCTTGATATTTTATATGGCCCCAAATGACGACCGTTCGGGATCGAGCTATTTGGGATGAAGCGCGGCCGTTCATGGTCAAGCGCCTAACTTCAAATGACGACCGTTCGCGATCGATTCATTTGAGGTGAAGTGCGACCATTCGCGGTCAAGCGTCTAAATCCATGCGACGATCGTTCGAGATCGAGTCATTTGCGGTGGAATGTGATCGTTCACGGTCAAGCGCTTTACTTCAAATGACGACCGTTCGGGATCGAGCCATTCGAGGTAAAGTGCGACCGAGCCCGGTCAGAGGGCGGACCTCAAATGGCGACCGTTCGCGATCAAGCCACTTGGGGTGAAATGTGACCGTTCGCGGTCAAGCGCCTTACTTTGGATGACGATCGTTCGAGATCGAGCCATTCGTGGTAAGGTGCAACTGTTGGCGGTCAGGGGGTGGACCTCAAACGGCGACCTTTCGCGATCGAGCCATTTGTGGCGAGATGAGTTGTGCCGTTCGAGGCTAGTTTGTGACTGTTCGAAGTCGGGTGCCGTTCGAGGCGAATTGTGACCGTTCGCGATCGGGTGCCGTTCGAGGCGAATTGTGACCGTTCGCGATCGGGTGCCGTTCGAGGCGAATTGTGACCGTTCGCGATCGGGTGCCGTTCGAGGCGAATTGTGACTGTTCGAAGTCGGGTTCCGTTCGAGGCGAATCAGTGTGCCCGGGGGGGACTTAATAATATCAGTGCCGGAGTTATTGTTTGGGGGAGTTTCCGAATCAAAGACTTCGGCAGTTCGCTACCATGCAAGAGGTGCTCGTGGACCGTTCGCGATCCACGGGCACACAAGTAAATTTTTCCATAGAATCATATGAATCTTACAGCAGAAATGTCCAAACAGGAAGAATTTAAATGTTCAAATTAAAATCAAAGCAAAAAGCAGAATGAAGATGTCAAAGCGCAAACTCTTACTATAACGCGATTGGTAGTCATTCAGAGCATGCCTATGGATCGTGCGCGATCGCTCACATGTGTAAATGATTTAACCGCGTTAGTGAGAGGTTTACAACTTGTTCATCGTTATTTTAATCAAGCAATCAATGGATAATCAAACGGTGCCCCGATCCAGGGTCACCTCTAGCCGATGTAGACGGTGGTCGCTCTGGCTCCACAGTTGGAGTTCGCCTCCTCACGTACTGAAGGAGCATACCGTTCCTGATATGCCCTTCCACCTCGTCATTCAAATGCCTACAATCATTAGTGTTATGACCGTTTAATTCATGGAATACACAAAACTTATCTGATTTTGTAACGACCTGATAAATTTATGATATTTTTATAAATTTAATTTATATGTTTGCTAATTTAATCCAGTATAAAATTAAAGTCTTAGGATTTTAAAAGGATGAATGTAGGAGTTAGATAGTAACTGTAATTACAGGTAGAGATTTAAAAGGTTATATGACATAGATTTGAAAATAACTGAAAGTTGTGTTGTAGTTATAAGTCTTAATTTGTTGGTTTAATGGTATTAATGTAACAATAACTGAATTGGATTACATACACACAAACATTTGAAAAATTTATTAGGTGGACTAAATTGGTTAAAGTTCATAAGTTGTGCATTTCAATTTAGTAGAAATTCTAAACGATAAACGAAGATTTAAATAAACGCTAAATTAAAACTATGTAAAATGGTGACTTAAGGCCTAGTTATAGGAATTGGAATATAATCCAAAATTTAATTAATGATAGTAACGTAGTATTAGCTAATAAATAGATTTCAATGCAGTAACCAAATGAAAGGAATAGGAATGAATATATATATTGAATAGGAATGAATATATATATTGGTTTGAAATGAAATAAAAATGTGTCACATTTAGATGGAGTAAAATTTAAGAAACCTATAAATGTGGAATCAGTAAACATTTGTAAAAAATATTGCCTAGAATAAAATTCATTTAATATAAGAATTCAAAGGTGGAAGATTTACATTTGGATTGAAAGGTATAATTAATTGAATTGGTGATTTGGGAATTTAATCCAAGGGTTACTCTAAAAATAAATACGGATAAAAAGAGGTTAAACTAAGGAGGGGCATTAATTGATTTTAAGGCTTATTTAATACGTTAATAGGCAAGACTCCGCATTCATACATTTATACAAAGCTAAATAGAAGCACAAGTGTGATATAATGTAAATAGATGGATATCAACCTTTATTTATATGTTAATGGGATTTAATTTCTATTGTATAAAAACCGCAATTTAATGAAGATTGAAATAGCTAATTCATACGTTAGTTGATTTAGCTGGAATATGAAGATATTTAATGGAATAGTGAAATCAAATGGGAATGGGTTTCCATTGTTCATTTGAATTCACATTCATCATAAAAACTTATTTGAAAACCAAAGGAATAATAAAGGAATCAAGACTTAATTAGTAATTTGGATTTAAGACATGGCAATTTGGATTTATTGCAACATTTAATACCATAGAATTTAGTAAAGCTTATTCAAATTTTAGTTGACCATTTGTGATATAACTTTTTGAAAACAAGACTTTATTTATGAATTGAGTATTTGATTCAACGAATGGTAATTACTTCATTTAAAAATGGAATTTAACGTAAATTTGTACGTTATTAAAGTTAAATGAAAGCTGTAAACATTTGACTTAGAGAACAATTGAGTGAAATCTTAACTAATGTAAACTTCATCATATTGACATCCATAACTGTGAATCATAGGAAGAAGGTAAATAAATGAACTTAACCAAACTATTTATGTTGAATATTGAAAATTTGAATAAATAAATAGTTAAGAAAATTAAGGGAATGGGAATAAAAATTTATTTATAATTTGGAATTTTAATTACGGTGAAAAGGGTTAACTGCAATTAAAAGTAAGTTGAGATGGAAATCAAGTTATTTATTTAATTTGGTTTAAGATGAGAGTGTATAAGTATAAGATTAGGTAATTTGTGAGAATAAATTTATAATTCCCAATTAATAAGAAAGTGCAGAAATTAAAATTGCAAATTTATATACCTATAAATTTTTATTCACATCCAAGCTTGTTAAATTTATTGGGATTAATTGAACTATCTAAGTAATGAAATTTGGCCAATAATAGGAGTTGAAACATAAAAATTGATTTTTTATGATTTATTTAATTGATTTAATAATATTAAAAATAGCCATTTTTGTCACGGACTCGGATTTTGACGAAACCAGTTTCATCGGATCCGTAACGGTGAATTATAATAATGTTTCAAGTTTCGTTGCGATCGGACTTGTCGTTTGATCGTACGGACTCGAAACGCCTTGAAATTTACGCATTTTGAAATCAATTTGAAATTTTGTTTTTTTAGCATAACTTCTTCATACGATCGAATTTGGTCACGAAACTTTTTCCATCGCGTTCAGAATATTTTAAAACACCTATTTGGATATATAGTTTTAACAAATTCGACTCCGGAGGCATAGCGGGCTTTTTGGACCATGGTTTGTCACGCACGTTCGCGTATCCAGTCTAGCTACCCTACCTCTAGCCTATCTATAAATATACATCTATAAACCCTAGCTCCTTTCTTTTTCATTTGCTGTAAGTTCATTTCTTCACTCTTTTCTCTTTCCCAAATGTATACATCTCAGATCCAATTCCAGATCCATCCACAGTTCAAAATCAAAAGTCAAAACTCAAAAATTTCAGAAAATTCCAGAAAAAATATATGTTGAAGTATTCGATACGCGTAATATACTGGTGAAATTCGTTTTTCAATTGGAGCTGTCGTTTATCCAGAATAAATTCAAACAGCCCCAAAACCGTTCATCATCGCCGTAACAAAAGTTGTCGGATCGGAAAAACATTTCTGGGTTTTGGAGAGGGAACCGAGGGGATCGCATCTGTGTAGTTTGTTTCGAGTTTCAACGGTTGGATTGGCGGGAATTTTCGATTAGGGTTGATAAAGTATGGGTTGCGTGCGTGTTTTCCTCTGTTCGAAGGTGCGTGCGTTGCTGTAGCTATGCGCTTCTCTTTAGGTGACGTGGCTTGTGAAGGTGAATGTGTGTCATTTGTTTATTTCCAATTTTTGAATTCAATCACCATTTTTCGCCATAACTTTCTCATACGAAGTCGGATTCACACGAAATTTTTTTTGTTAGGATCGTAATTTAATTCCGGACTCGATGACGCTGGTTTGGACGAATTCTGAGACGGGCGAAATTTTGGGTTTAAATCGGGTTTGAATTCGATTTAAAATTCAAAAGGTGAGTGTTTTAACCCACTCACAACTACTAGAAGCTTTTATGTTTGTTAAATAAATTTTAGAAATGAATAGAAATTTATTTATGAGCTTTTGGCATGTTATTTCATTCATATCTGTTGAATTGCATTTTTTTGAATGTAACTGTTAATTTAATTGATTTATTGCGTGTAAATTGGCTGTTAGAAATTATTGTTTGCATATGAACTGCTAGTTAACAGTTATGTCAATTATCACTGAATATAAATTGTTAGATTAATAATTGATAAAATTTAATTTGAATAAACTGCCAGTTATCACCTGTTATATATGATCATATATATAATTGTTATTGATTGATATTGATCGATGTTGTGATTGGATGATGGATGTGTTGTTGAATGAATGTTTTATTTGATATCATTAAACTGCAAGTTAGCATACATTTTACATTTCATTCGGGATTGTGGTTTGAAATGATAAAACCGCAAAGTTTTATTTTTTTAAATTGCGGATTGAAATGATAAATATCCGTATCACTTGACCATAGGATAGAAAATTATATACAGGCACCGCGGTCTATATATAACTATTTTAATGTGATTTCTATGGTTTGGATTGAATACGGTCTATAAATCTTAAATTTATATTGTATAAATATTTTATTCCATATTTATATACCTATGAAGTTGAAATTTTGAAATTAAAAGGAATATAAATTTCTTTATTGAAAATGGAAGAAATTTAGAAAATGGAGTTTGGTAAATTTATATCCTATGTTTAAATGTAAAGTTGGAAATTTTAAGATATGATATTTGTAATTGGATTTTCCCAAAATAAATAGAAATGGATATTCTAGTATAATTTGAAGTGGAAAAATTCTATATATATATATATATATATATATATATATTTTACTAGAAATTGAAGTCTTATTAATTATGGATTTTATGTGAATGGTCAAGATTAATTAATAGAATATTGATTTTGAAAGGATAAAAATCCAACTTTAGTTGAAATATTAATGCTCAAAAATGGATATAAATATATATAAAATTGAAATGGTTTTGGGACTTGAAGTAATATTTTGGACTTTGGTTTAACTTTAAAACAAGAAATATTTGGAAAGCCATGTAATTTATTCTTTATAAGCCAACAGTAAAGTTAAACCTTTTTAATTCGCATACCGTTGAATATCCAAACCATTTAGTTTTGAAAATAATGGTTTTAAAATACTATGGATTTTCGAAGAATTATGTTGAAAGTTACAAACAAAATATTGGTCACATGGGATATTAAATAATAAAAAGTGACATAATTTTTGGAAAGGAAAATTTTATTTGGGAAACGATATCATTGATTTGGGCTTTTATAAAATAATATGAAAATAAATGGTTTGTGTTTTTAAAGAAGAAATGATATCGTAATATTATGGTTTGAAATGGATTATATTCTGGTTTTAAAGTATAAACTATTTTTAAATAACCGCGGTGTTATAATAACGATGGGTTGGCAAAGAGACCGGGATCGGATATGGACATACTCTCTGTCGATACCGAAAACCACTTTGACTAACCGTGTACGCGGTGGAGTTCCAGAATGAAGTAGGTGGTGGCGACGTTTCCTGTAAGGTAAATACGTGGACCCAACTCCCGTGAGTTGGCATAAGGTGGCTAAAACAGGAGCGATTCTCAGGCCAATGAGGTCATTCCTCTGATCGGACGCTCCTCTTCGATATTATACTTTGACTTGGATTGATTCAGTGGCCACTTCTATATTTTGATTTTGGGGGAGTTAGTTCGAGGTGGGCGGCAGCTGCGCGCTGCGCGTTACCATCAGCCTGGATAGCAATTGGTATATCTACCCTGGCATTGCCTAGTTGTGCCGTGTCACCTACCCTATCGCGCCTTGTACGAGTTTGGTTTTCTCCCGTAGCCCGTGTGGTATCCTCTAGTGGCTTCCCGATCAGGAGGGACTATGATATTGGATGGACTACTGGGACTATTACGTGTTAAGGGCTATATGGGTAACCCCTTAACGCTATTAAAAAGTAAGTTTATTTTATAAATAGACACTATTATAATAGCGCAATATACTACATAGTAAATAGTTTAACGGATCCTTAGGAGATGTAAATCCCGAGCATCTCTTGAGTTACTGTACCCATATTTATTTCTGTTTATTTAACTCACATAAGATTTTCTAGTCTGACTCGAGTGTTTTTGTCTTTTCAAATTCGCTCGGGTCAGTCCGAGCGTTTCAGGATAGCAGATTTTAGCTTTGGAGGACGAAGACGAAGAATCAGTATTATTCTATATATAGTATTGCACCACACTCTTTTTATTCCGCTGCATTGTTGTATTGGTATGTGTAACTCTGATGTTCATTGTATAAGTGAAATAACTGTTTTGTAAACTGTTTTGAACTGTATATTTATTATTATATTTTATCCTTCCGCTGTGAGATTCTATTTTGTTTTATTCCTTCTCTGTTTTTCTTATTTACCCCATAACAATCCGCCCTTGCGTATGCTTTGAATTGGCACGTGTGTCGTTTTAAAGTGTGCGAAAAGGCGGGATGTTACAGATTTTCTTTCGTCAGAGGTTGGATCCCTTCGCATTGGTCTACGATACGGAACCTGCTCCTTGGTATCCTGATAAATTCGTTCCAGACTCTCATTCAGCTCAGTGTGAGTGGTGAATCGCGGCTCCCTCCGTTGCCGCTTTGACCTGTCATCATTGTCTTCAACCTTTCTCTTTCCTTTGCTAGTCTCCGCACCCTTTCCAGGTGGGTTTCCGCTCTTGATTGCGTAAACGTCATCTTCTTCCTCTCTTTCTACACTAGCATCTTCCAAACGCAGAAACTTTTCAGCCTCATGATAGAACTCTCCCAGATTCATAGGCGGGTCCTTGGTTAATGAATTCTTGAACTATGTACTATCAGCTACTCCAGATACAGCCGCCATCATGACCATAGATGGATCTGGTCGATCCACTGATGCTGCCGCCGCATTAAATCGCGTTAGAAAGCTCCTCAAAGTCTCTCCAGTTTTCTGCTTCAAGGTTGCCAAAGTCATCACATTCTTGGGTCTCGCAATATGAACCCTGAATTGCCTCATGAATCTCTCAGTTAAATCTGCCCACGTTCCTATGGAGCCGCTCTCCAGTTGCCTAAACCATAACGCTGCAATGTCCGTCAAATACAGTGGAAAGCACTGGGCCATGATCTCCTGTGATGCCCCCAGCACTTCCATGTGCCTCATATACTTAGTAAGATGGACCGCAGGGTCTGTCCTCCCATTGTACATCTCTACTAATGGTAGCTTGAATTCTGGTGGGTTCCTAGCCATCCTAATTGCAGAAGAAAAAGGACTCCTGTTTACATCTTCCAAGTGGTAGGTCCTTGAGTTCAACTCTCAATGAAAGCACCAAAATGTTTGCGAAAAAATGGGCAAACACCCTAAAGTCGTACGATTCCGTTGATTTTAAGTCGTTCTTAGCGATTTGGGTGATTTATGCAAATATGCAAAAAGCAGGGACTAAAGTGTAAAAGACACACAGATTTATAGTGGTTCGGCCAGAACGTGCCTACGTCCACTTTATATGTTATTCTCCTTTTCTCTCCAGATTACAAGTACAAAGATTTTTATACAAGTATATGAAAGTTGTTTGAAAGTTCCATCCGTGCTTGAGCTCTCAAACTTGTCTGCCATTGTTGTACCCCTGCCCCTCTATTTATAGAGTGAGGCTGGGGGTAGGGCTCTTGGATGTGTATAGCTGCTGGTGGGCCAGGGCTGAAGCAATCTGGACTGGCAACTTTGGTTTGGCAAAGCCTTGGTTCGGTGATGCATGGAAGTGGATTGGTCCGGTAGAGGTTGGTCCGGTGGTGGCCTCCTTGTATCTGGTCCGGTGTTGACACTTTGGTTTGGTTCGGTAGACACATGGAGCAGGATGGTTCGGTGAAGGGGACGTAGCTTGGTTCGGTGGTGAGCGTATGAAGCTTGGTCCGGCTATGTGGGGGGAGATGGTTCGGCAGTGTTGGGAATGCCGAATGAACAGTGCCGAATGAGCTCTTGTATTGGGAATGCCGGATGAACCATGGGGAGTTCGAATGCCGAACGAACTCAAACACTTGAACTACCGGACGATACTAAGGGGTTTTAAGTACCGGATGGCACTTATTACCGAATGAACTCGGGGAATGTAGTGTCGAACGAACTCTTGCCTCTCTTTACCGAATGAACCTTTGCACTTGAATCGTGAGCGAAATCCCTGACTTATATACGCTTGCTGGCTGCTTCTTCTTGGTGCGGTCGTGGTGGAAATGCACACAACATTGATATTCCAGTTTTGACCAAAAATGGGATAACAAAAATCAATAATGCTTTACAAAAATAATTTTTAATCAAATTTAAATCAAAATATTATAATATTTACATTTCTAGAATATTTTAATTTTTTTAGAAAAACATCTTTTAACAACGGGTCTGTATTTCATTTTCTAGCCTAGGTAAAGTGATACGGGTAATATATCATTTCAACTCGAAATTTACAAAGAAAACCCGGGTTTGATCATTTCAAACCCGCAATCCCAAGTAAATGCAAATAATTGAAAATCATTCAGGCCTATTATTTCAGCCCATAATGATTTTCTCCTCTCCTATTCCAAAGTCCTTTTATCTTCCGCCTTTTCATTTTCTCAACTTGCATCTTTATTGTTTTGGCCGACTTTCTCATTGCTTCAGCTGCATTTTTTTTCATTTTCACGCATCATAACAAAGCTTCTCATTCCACAAAAATCACGGCCACCATCTCTTGCAAAAAGTTTGGTAAAAAAATCCTTTTCTTTTTCATGTTTTCATCTTGTTTTCATGGTTTTGCACTTGCTTTCTTCATCTCTATTTGGCTTGGCCTATCTCCTCCATCACCATGGTGGCCTCCACCACCCCCTTCCTCTGACCATCACCCATCCTACTACCCCTCCACTTCAAGCCGACCCAACCCAAGGCCCTGATCTACACAAAAATCCACCAAAAACCCATCACTACCTACAAGCCTAGCCTAGATTTGTTAACACCTCCTTCCACAACCTCTAGCCGCCACCACCTCCACCGCCACCACCTGGAAAAACGATGAGCATAAGAGGAGACTGACATCCAGGTAATTGTAAAGAGCTGCATTATACTAGTAGAATGGTGTAACTATGGGGATACTGGAGGAGAATTTGACTTGGGCAGAATTCAGAAGGAGGTTTGAAGAGAGATTCATGTCTGAAATAGCCAACTCAACTTTCTTTTAAAAAAATGTTGAGTTAGAAAAATGTGATATGTTAGTGCTTGAGTACGCAACCAAATTTGAGGCGTTTTCCATATATGGATATGCCACTGTGGATAAGGCAATCAAAAGGAATGAAAATTTCATTAGATGATCGAAACCAGAGCTTGCCGAAGCAACATTACCATACCTTAGAGACCGTTGTGATGTAGTAGTGGAAATGGCACCGAGGAACGAAGAGAGGCTTGCGCTGTTTAGAAATAACAAATCGGTAGAGGCTCAGGGTGGTCAAAGTCAAAAAGGAAAGTTCTTTAAGAAAAAAGGAGCTCGGAAGGTTAGAGCTTCCAAGAAGGGAAAAACTAATATTATCTGCTTCAAATGTGACAAGAAAGGACAGTTTATTCATGAGTGTCGAACCGGTCAGGGAAAGAAGGCCATTGGAAAGAAGAACATCAATTGCTTCAACTGTGACTGGATATGGCATTACAAGAATCAGTGCAGAGAACTAACTAGGGTCGAGAAAGGAAAAGTGTTTGCTTTGGAACCTCTACCTCGAGACCAACAGGGGAGGAGAAAGGAAAGGCTGTGGTGGGAGGTACCCTTTTAATTCATGGCATACCTATTAGAATATTGTTTAATACTGGTGCATCATAGTCTTTTATCACTCATAATTTGGTCTATGAGCTTGATATAGAACCATCATACCTTGTTACTTCCTTAAAGTTTGTGAATCCGATAGAAGGGTCTGCAACTTTCGGGATTAGATATGACCATTTAGAGTTTGAGTTAGGTCATATATTCGCATGCAGTTTACATGTGTTTGATTTTGTGGGATTTGAAATTATATTGGGTATAGATTGGTTAAGAAAATACGATGCTAAGATATTCTTCCAAGATAGAAAAATATCATTAAGACATCCTAATTACAACAGTCGAATTATATGCTCAATACAGAACTCAAATTTTGATGTTTGTGCTTTATTGGGTGTAATGGAGGAGGACGACGAGTTGAATCGAGTTTTTGTCGTTAGAGAGTTTGCAGATGTTTTTGAGTCTGTTACAGGACTACCACTAAAATGAGCTATTGAGTTTCGAATAGATCTTGTACCTAGAGCTAAACCCGTAAGTAGACCACTAGCATAATGACACCTACTAAGACAAAAGAGTTAAAGGTGCAGCTGGTGGACTTAGAAGGAAAGAGTTTCATTAGACCAAGTAGTTCGTGTTGAGGATCAGCCACGGTGTTCGTGAAGAAAACGGATGGGTAATTGAGAATATGTATCGATTATCATAAATTGAATGAGAAGACGATAAAGAATAGATAGTCCTTGCCAAGAATAGATGATTTATTTGACCAGTTGAGTGAAGCTAAAGTATTTTTCCAATTGTATTTGGCGACAGTTTTCCATCAATTAAGAGTAGTGGAGAACAATATTCCTTTGACGACGTTCTAAAAAATATATGGTTTCTACGAGTGGTTAGTAATGTCATTTGGGTTGACTAATTTGCCTACTTTCTTTGTAGATTTGATGAAGTGAATCTTCCGAGGGCATTTTAATTGGTTTGTATTAGTATTTATAGATGACATCCTGATATATTCTAGAAGTGAACAAGAACATGAGAGTCACCTTAGAATAGTGCTTGAGTTGTTGACACAATATCAATTAAAAGCGAAGTTTTTGAAACGTCATTTCTGGAATAAGAAGTGGGGTTCCTTGGTCATGTAGTTTTAGAAAAAAGGTTGTTGGTAAATCCAGCTAAGATTGAGGCTGTTAATAATTGAAAGAGACCTAAGACGGCTACCAAGATAAAGAATTTTCATGGATTAGCTGACTGTTATCGTAGATTCATCAAGGATTTCTCTCGTATAGCAGCACCTAAGACTAAGCTAACAAGGAAGGACATGAAGTATGTTTAGACTGATAAATGTAAGGAGGCGTTCCTAAAGCTAAAGCATTTATTAACCAATATGCTTGTGTTAGTTGTTCTGGATGGGGATAGAAATTTGGTGGTGAACATTGATGTGTGCGGAATAGAATCAGGAGTGATATTGATGCAAAAAAGATAAAGTAATTTCCTATGCTTCACGACAGATTAGACCGCATGAAGTTCGATACCCGACTCACGATTTGGTGTTGGCAACTATAAATTTTGCTTTGAAAGCGTGGAGGCATTACCTTTTGGGAGTAGTATTTGAGTTACTTATGGATTATAAGCCCTTGAGATGTTTATTCTCCCGGATTGAGTTGAATATGAGACAGTAAAGGTGGCTAGAGTTCATAGCGACTTATGATTTTGGTATTGAGTATATGCCAGGGAAAGGAAACAAAGTAGTTGATGCACTTAGTAGAAAACATCAGAATGCAGTATTAGCCATATTGGTGGAGTGGAAAGACTTAGAAGCATTGACTACTTATAATGTGTGACACCTAGTCCTAGTCGGCATACTGCTATATCGTCTTGTTTAGAAGTTCGACCAGCAATGATTGAAATAATTGCTTCTAAACAAAGAGATGATTCATTATTAGCTGAACGAATTAGAAGACTCGAAGGTTGTAGCGACCAACAAAATTTATTACTTTGATAATTATATTTATTTTTAAATTTATTTAAATAAAAGATTGATTATTCCAATAATATTGTTTTGGGTGACAATAATTAATAGTAATTTTATTTTGAAAAAATATTTTCCTCGAAATCTAAATCGATAAAATGGCCTAAAACGGTTTTATCAATAACCAGCTCTATAATCGTAAAATGTCGCTCAAGAAGCTGGATACATACATTTATTTTTATAATTAAACAAGAATATGAAATAAAATCAATTGATTTGTTTTTGAAAATAAAATATGTTTTTGGCATTATTATTAATGCCCTATAATATGATAATTGATTTATTTAAATGTGATTGAGATTTAAGGAATAAATAATTATTTTAATAATTCAAATAATTATTTTAAATGATGATAATTCATTTTTAATAGTTACAAAGTGATAATAAATCATTTATAATAGTTTTATAAATATATATATCTGATTTGAAAATCTAAGAAAAAATCGATATTGCTTTATAGGTATAATAACAATTATTGTAAATAATCGCTAATATAAATTTATATGGTTCTATAGATGAAATGTGATCATTTTAATTTATTAATAATTATTATAAATTTATTTTAAAATTTTGTTGACAAATATATGTATGTTAAAGTATAAGTGAAAATGTGATCGATGATCGGTTCTTCGGATTTCAACGGTTCATCGAACGAAAGTTGTTCGAAATTAATTCAACGTTGTTTATATGTCATGTACACATATATAACACATAAATGCACAGCTAACATACACATATACATATACATGTATATAATTACACTTAGACGTATATATTACCAAATCTAAGATATTTTATAAGCAAGCTTCCTCCTTGAGCTTAACCAAGTCATGACATGCATACATGAAGTAGATGGAAGTGATGGGCACATGGGGGGAGGCTTTTGCTAGCCTAGAGAGGGGGGAAGGTGTATTGGAGAAGCCATGAAATGATGATGTGTGTATAGATTCTTTTACACTCTTCCTTTGGCTATAAATAACCCACCCTCTCATCGCACTATTTCACTTTCTTCACTCTAGCCTAGCTTCCTTATATCAGACTGAAACGGGGTGATTCTTTTTTGTGAAACCATAGAGAAAAGAAACCAAAGTGGGGGTATACTGACTAAACTGATACGTCGTAGAGACTGCAACCGAATAAGCAACTTCTCCCTTATTGGGCCCAATTATTTTCTACAATTTTCTAATTGACCACTTCTTCGCATTTTAAAGTTACCTATGCTCAAAACTTCATTTTCTCCAAAGCATTTTCGAGCTTAGTTTTAATAGTCGAAAATACCTCTTATTCATTCGAGTATAACTCCTAAAAATAGATCAAAATGAGGCAATTATTTTTTTCAAAGCATGTAGAGTTCCAGTGGCTACAACTTTCATGTTTATCACTTCTTCCAATTTTGTGTCTAACTATGTCAAAATTCCACTTATTTACAGTGCATTTTCGGGCTTTGTTTTTACGAATCTGAGAATACCTCTTCTTCTCTTGGCATAACTTCCACATATCTAATCCAAATTAGATGATTTTTCTTTGAAACCTTAGAGAAATAAATTTCCTATAACTTTCATGTTGACCACGTTTTGAAATTAAGAGAGTTGTGTGTCCATAAACCCAAGAGAAAATCACCTATTTTAGGTCTAGTTTTTGGTAGATACAATAATAATCCAAAGTTCTACACCTCATTTTCCATGCTTGGCTGAGAACCACTTTTGGCAAGGAATGGTCGAGCATACTAGGAGGCAAGGTGTTGGGATTTGTGAGCTCGGATCGCATGTTAGTGAAGTTATAGCCTTTTTCTGATAGGAAATCAATGCGAGAACTCCTAAACTATATTATATTATATGTTGAATGATGATATGATGTTTGAAAATGGATGTTTAGTATGCTTTGATCGTCAAGTTTGGTTGTTTCCATATGAATGTTAAAAATATATGCAAGTAACGAATATACATGTCGATAAACATAAAGGAAATCACTTTCCTTGAATTAATGAAATGGTATATATATGGAATTATTAAAACTCTTAAAAATGGTTTGAAATGTATTTGAAATGTTTTATAAATACATTTAGAAGCGTTTTGGTGAAGTTTGAAAAGAAGTTGAAAATTTGGATAAAAATAAGTGCATCGCGTATTGGCAGCTCGCGATTTCGCGCTATAAAAGTCAAACAAATTAAAAGTTGGAATATAGCTCGGAATTCTTTGAGACAAGAATTTTTTGAACTATTATATCCATAGTTTTCCAAAAAAAAGAAAATCTACATTCCGATAAGTAGATTTTGAAATATGTGTAAAACAAGTTTTGGAAAAATCTCGATTTTGCAATTCAGAATACAAAACTGGATAAAATGATGTTTCAAATTGTTTGAAAAAGTGGAATAAATCTTATAAATATTTTAAAATGTTTTAAAGAGATTTGAGTAATAAAAATGAATTTTTAAATAATAAAGAGTCGTTTTGAACAATATAGCTTAAAAAGGCACTTTCCGCAACACTTTTCCACAGCACTTTTTGCAATTTTTGAAATATAGTTTAAACACAACCGTTCTTTCCCAAATCTTTTGTAAATATTTTTAAATAATTAATAAAGTTTTTTAAAGGTAGTTTGAAGGATTTATGAAACGATCAGATGTTTAAATGATTTAGAGTCCATCAAATAACTTGACCGCCTTATGGGTATCAAAGAGATAGTGTCTAGGTTTAGGTTTGGAAAACAAGTTTCCTACTCTCCTTGGCTGTCTAGACTAGCCCAACGGAGGGGATAGTAAATTTTATTTACTCGGATTGGAATTTTCCAAAGGATAAAGAAAGATATTTTCGAAGATTTAAACCATTTGGATTTTATAGAGATAATCTTCTTGTACTCGATGTTAAAGCCCTAAGAGGGAACTGTACTATCCATGGAATTTAAAAGGTGATTTTTTCCGTTATTCCGTCCATAGTATTTGTTGAATAAGGTGATTGATATTGATAGAATTGGATGATATCTATAGATTCTGCTCACTTGATATTTACTGGTTTTGGAATAACATCCTAGATAACATGGTTTTAACTAAATCAAAAATATGAGTTTTGAATGAAGAAATGTTTGTTAAGATTTAAATGAAATGATTTGGAATTAATTTAAATTCCTATATTTAAAATTTATTGTTTTGGATTTATAGTAAACGATGCCTTGAATAACATTGTTTTGATCCGTATTAAAAGTTATGATTTGGAAATCTTTGTTAACATTTAAATAAATGATTTGAAATATTTTCCTAAGAAAATATGAAAGGATTTGGAATTTAAAAAAAAAATGTAATCAAAGGATTTAACAAGAGAGGTTAAATGATTTCGTATTACCAGAAAGAATGTTTTATAAATATATATCTCCAAAAGAGATTTTGATAAAAAGCACTTAATCAATTAAAGAATGATCCCATATTCATAGAACCTCTTTTTATCGATGATTGGATCGGAGTAACCGGGGTCGGATATGGATAATTCCTATCCGAAAACCACTTTGAACCAATATATGCGTTCGAACAAAATGAAGACTTGATAAAGAAAATGAAGGATGAAGAATATGGATTTTCGGGATGGAAGGATTACTTATTGATAAATCTGGTTAGATCCCAAATACTAAAGTAGCGGTAGTCCCTTCATTTTTGAAACTCTTTAGGTTATAAGGACTTCTCGCTACTAATCCTAGGGTTAATTCCAGACAGGATGTGGTAGGAGAGTGCCTTCGGTTTCATTCAGTCCCAGAACGAACTTGTGTGGATGGATGTCTGACATTGCATTTTTGAGATTTCATCGTTGACCTTTATTAACATACATTTTTTTGGTTGTGGAGAAGGCAATTTCTCTTAGCTTAACACCCTTCTCTGATACGCATGAGCTCGAAGGTTGTATGTTTGTGGAAGTCAATTATGATCGATGGAATGGAAATGTGGCATTCAAATAAAGATGATGCGCTATGATAAAGGTAATCATTACCTCAAGCCTTGCACCTGGAAATGACCGAAACATGGTAAATGCGGCAAGGTTATGTGGTTCACAACCATTAGGGTATGATCATCTCCTTCTAGATATATTTCTTCCTGCTATGACATTAGGGATGTAAATTATTGTTGATGTATGCTGTGAGGGCCCTCGGATAGATCGGTAACGACCAGGGTGATGACATATTTGGTACTATTTAGGAAGAGGTAGGCTGGTCTTGTGTTGGCAGAGAACCATTTTTTGGGCCTCGGCACATTCCTCTAGAGATGTACTATCGAAAGGTAGTCTCTTCACCTAGTCATTTGTATGGAGACCCATTCTCCAATAAGAGCCCATAAGATTTTAGATGTAGAAAGCCTTGTATTACAAGGTGGTATGCTGGAATTTGATAATGTAACAATTTTGGCTAAGATTAATAAATTTACTTGCGAAAGTTTTCAAAGAATGTCATTAACAATAATACCAAGTATTTTGATGTAGAATGATTTGGTTATCATAAGGTAAAAACCTCTTCCGTGTTTATGTGCGGAGGGGTCTTATGAGAACTTTTTGGTTTTCAAAACCCGTATTTTGAGTTCTCACACCAATCCCATGACTGACTCGGAGTTTATTTTCCTTTTCCTTAAACTCTGGGTGCCCAAATTTTCTCTGGCAGACTAGTAGACATGTTTAGCCTAGAAGAAATCCGGACGGAGCTTGAGGCATGGAGTCAGAAGATTTACTGAAGATTTGTTATCTATTTCGACCACACTCTTGTACTACAGTATTCCGCAAATTTATAAGGACAGGAATTTATAACTATCCATGTTTTTAACTCTGATAAATGTATTTTAATTTCCACTGTAAAGATTTTATATTGAAATAACATATGTGAGATTTTGTTCTATCTTTATTTTTCTTTCTTGGCCTTAATGATCCACTTCTCCAGCACTTGGATCTACGGCACATGAATACCAAGGATGTATTAGTATCGATTTCTGATAGTCAAAGAAATGGGCCGTTACATTTGGTATCAGAGCTTAGGTTGAGCGAAAAACTTGGTTTGATAGGGACAAAAGATTCATTAGAGATAGGGTTAGTAATACCCTAGGATGAGTAACTCATTAGAGATAAGATTAGTAACACCCTAGAATGAGTTTTGAAAGTATTATATATGAGTGCGTATTTGTTAATATTATATACAAATGATTTTAGTTTTGAAAATTTATCCACGAAATAATCTTACCTAAAATTATATTTTGAATATAAAGAATATTTTTCAAATAATATATTCTTTGAATGAAGGAAAGGATAATACTAAGTTAATATCATTGATTGATTGGTTGTTTAATTTAAACGTTTAAGTACGAACACCTCGTGAATTTAGTTTCACAATTTGACTATGAGGTATCCGATAAATAATAATGTTGGGTTAAGATCAAAGGAATGTTTTTAAGATAAATAAATCTTACAAATGTGTTTTATATAAGTGATTTTATAAATAGGATTTATAAAATGTGCTTTATAAAGGAATTTTTGAGAATATACATTTCAGTATTTTGAATAGGATTTCAAATGATTTTTGGGAAAGGAATAATAGTATTATTTCTAAAAAGGGATTTTGAAAATGAAAAGCAATCTTCTGACTAATTAATCTGAGTGGCTCGAAAGTAACTAAAAATGGATAGGAGATGTGTCTGATGGTAAACGCTTCTCTTAAGTATTCCCCTAATTGTTAAGGAAATATATGATGCTATTGGTAGTACCTAGTTCCTTGGTATCATTTTTGAGTTACTCGATCGGTATAATTTTCTAAAGTAAAAAGAATAATGTGAATCATCAATTGGTGAATTAATAGATGATTGTCAATTCTTATCAAAGTGTATTATCTTAATTGATAAGCATGGGTATGCTTTGATCTTTAAAATAAATATTTAAAGTTATTGATGAAGGGTTTTGGGTTTGTTGTAAACGATGTTTTAGTAGCATTTGTTTTAAAACCCTTGAACGACACTTTAGAAGAAACCTTATGGGTATATTTGGAACTTACATAATGGGATTTAAAAGATAATAACAAAAATTGGAGTCTTTTATATATAAAAATAGAAATGTTATAAGCTCAAAATTATAAAAGAAAACGATAAGATCATTATTAATGTTTTGGCGGTAAATGTTTTAATCACTTTGATTGTATTTTGAAGTAATAAAAACTTGTTAAATATACTTAAAACATTTGAATAAGTATATGAATACTTTTTAAGTATTAAAACCGGTATAAGTAGAGAGAATATATAAAAAAAGAAGTTTTAATTAATAAAGGAGTGTTAACTAATAAAGTAAATTTTAACTAAATAAAGAATTTTTTCACATTTAATATTAGTTAAATGAAGTTTATGGTGATTTATCAATTTAATGAATTATTTTGAAAATAAATTTTTTCGGAAGCCATTAAGACAGGTTTAGAGATGTGTTATAATAAAAAAATATTTATCTTTTGAAAAAAGAAATGTGTTTTTAAGTATAAATATTTGGAAATAAAAATGTAAAATGGTTATGTATAAAAAAGTATCTTTATGAAAGTTTGAAAAAAGGATTAACATTTTATGAAATGTTTTCATAATTTTTTTTAAAAGGTTAATAAATACATATAAAGTATATAGATTATTTTGTCGCATGATTTAATCAAAGATTCGAGTGTAGAAATTTGATGTGTTTGACACTTATCTGAAAGAGGATTTATGGCTCGATTCTTGATGACAAACATTGATAAGGGCTGGGTTGGATACTTGAGATTTCTATCATAGTTGACAGCTATGCAAGGAGAATTAAAGTTCTAATCAGAAAGCCTAGTCAAAGTCCGTACTAAAGGATCGGGGATCAATACTACTTTGGAAGTAAGATAGTGAATTCGAATATAGATATTGTGCACGGATGATCTATATACATCATACGAGTCTAAGTTTATAAATAAATATTTTGGGCAAACCTTTGGGTTTTGTTTTGGGTAATTTCAGGGACGAGATTCTTTTAAGGAGGGAAGTCTGTAACGACCCACATTTTTATCACTTTGATAAATTATATTTATTTTTAAATTTATATAAATAAAATATTGATAATTCAAATAATATTGTTTTGAGTGATAATAAGTAATTGTAATTTTATTTTGAATAAATATTTACAAAAATATTTTCCTCGAAATCTAAATCAATAAAATGGCCTAAAAGGTTTTATTAAGAACCAGCTCTTAATCGTAAAATGTCGCGCATGGAGCTGGATGCATATACTTATTTATAAAATTAAAAAAATATGAAATAAAATTAATTGATTTGTTTTTGAAAATAAAATGTGTTTTTGACATTGTTAAGAATGCCCTTAAATATGATAATTGATTTATTTAAATTTAGTTGAGATTTAAGGATTAAATAATTATTTTAATTATTCAAATAACTATTTTAAATGATGATAATTCATTTTAAATAGTTATAAAGTGATACTAAGTCATTTATAGTAGTTTTATAAAGATATATATTTGATTTGAAAAAATATAAGGAAAATTTTCTATATTGCTTTATTAGTATAATAGTAATTATTTTAAATAATTGTTAATATAAATTTATATGGTTTTATAAATGAAATGTGATCATTTTAATTTAATAATAATGATTAGAAATTTATTTTAAAATTTTGTTTACAAATATACGTATGTTAAAGTATAAGTGAAAATGTGACCGATAATCCTTTCTTCGGATTTCAACGGTTTATCGAACGAAAGTCATTCGGAATCAACTCAACGTTGTTTATCTATCATGTAGACATATATAGCACATAAATTTACACCCTAACATACACAAAAACATATACATGTATAAAATTATACCTAGACATATATATATTATAAAATCTAAGATATTTTATAAGCAACTTCCTCCTTAAGTTTAACCAAGTCAGCACATGCATACATGAAGTAGATAGAAGCGATGGGCATATAGGGGAAGGCTTTTGCTGGCCTAGGGAGGAAGAAAGGTGTATTGAAGAAGCCATGAAATTATGATGTGTGTATAGATTCTTTTACACTCTTCCTTTGGCTATAAATAGCCCACACTCTTATCACATTTTTTCACTTTCTTCACTATAGCCTAACTTCCTCATATCAGAGAGAAATGTGGAGATTCTTTTACTGAAACCTTATATAAAAGAATTTTCTACAACTTTTTAGTTGACTACTTCTTCCCATTTTAAGGTTAGCGATGCACAAAACTCCATTTTCTCCAAAGCATTATCGAGCCCAGTTTTAATGGCCGAAAATACTCTTTTTCATTCGAGCATAACACCTCCAATATAGATCCAAATGAGGTAACTCTTTTCCTCAAACCATTTAGAATTCTAGTGGCTACAACTTTCATGATTATCACTTCTTCCAGTTTTGAGTCTAACTATGCCAAAATTCCACTTTTTTTAGTGCATTTTCGGGCTTTGTTTTTACGAATCCAAGAATACCTCTTCTTCTCTTGGCCATAACTTTCTCATATCTAATCCAAATTAGATGACCACGTTTCGAAATTCAATGGGTTGTGTGTCCATAAACCCAAGATAAAATGATCTATTTTTGGGTCTAGTTTTCAGTAAATTCAATAATAATCCAAAGTCCTACACCTCATTTCTCATGCTTGGACAAGCACCACTTTTTGCATGGAATTGCCGAGCACACTAGGAGGCAAGGTATTAGGGCTCATGAGCTCGGATCGCGAGTTAGTGAAGCAATAGCCTTTTCCTGATAGGAAATTAACGTGAGAACTCCTAAACTGTAATATATTATATGTTGAATGATGATATAATGTTTGAAAATGGATGTTTAATATGCTTCGATTATCAAGTTTGGTTGTTTCCCTGTGAATGTTGAAAATATATGCAAGTCATGAATACACATGTCGATAAACACAAAGAAAATCACTTTCCTTGAATTAATGAAATGGTATGTATATGGAATTGTTAAACCTTTTAAAAATGGTTTGAAATGTTTTGTAAACATTTAAAAGTGTTTTAGTGAAGTTTGAAAAGAAATGGAAAATTTAGTTAAAAATAAGTGCGTCGCGTAAGGTAGTTCGCAATTTCATGCTATAAAAGTTAAACAAGTGTAAAAATTGGAACATACCTCGGAATTCTTTGAGATAATAATATTTTCAAACTATTATCCATAGTTTTTCAACGAAGAAAGAAAATTGAGATTCCGATAAGTAGATTTTGAAATATGAGTAAAAAAAATTTGGAAAAATCCCGATTTTGCAGTTCGAAATCCAAAACTGGATATCTTAGAAAATGATGTTTTGAATTGTTTTGAATTGTGGAATAAATCTTATAGATCTTTTAAAATGTCTTAAAAGTTATTTAAGTAATAAAAATGAATTTTCAAATAATAAAATTCTTTTTGATCAATATAGCTTGAAAAGGCACTTTTTGCGGCACTTTTCCTCACCACTTTTTATAATTTTCAAAATATAGTTTTAAACGCAACCGTTCTTTCCCAAATCTTTTGTAAATGTTTTTAAATGATTAATAAAGTATTTTAAAGGTAATTTTAAGAATTTATGAAATGATCAAATGTTTTAATGATTTAGAGTCGATCAAATAACTTGACCGTCTTATGGGTGTCAAAGAGATAGTGTCTAGGCTTGGGTTTGGAAAACTAGTTTTCTGCTCTCCCTGGCTATTCGGACTGGCCCGATGAAGGGGATAGTAAATTTGATTTAGAATTTTCCAAAGGATAAAGAAAAATGTTTTCCAGGATTTAAACCATTTGGATTTTATAGAGATGATCTTCTTGTACTCGGTGTTAAAGCCCGAAGAGGGAACTTGTATTATTCGTGGAATTTAAAAGGTGATTTCACCGTTATTCTGCCTATAGTATTTGTTGAATATGGGGATTGATATTGAGTAGAATTAGACGATTTCTATAGATTCCGCTCACTTAATATTTACTGGTTTTGGGTTAACATCCTAGATAACATAGTTTCAACAAATCAAAAGTATGAGTTTTGAATTAAGAAATCTTTGTTAAGATTTAAATGAAATTATTTGGAATTAATTCAAATAACTATACTTAAAATTTATTGGTTTTTATTTATAGTAAACGATGTCTTGAATAACATTGTTCTGATCCATGTTAAAAGTTATGATTTAGAAATCTTTGTTAAGGTTTAAATAAATGATTGGAATATTTTCCTAAGAAATGATGAAACGATTTGGAATTTAAAAGAGTTTTATGTAGTAAAAGGATTTAATAAGAGAGTTTAATGATTCCGTATATACCAAAAAGAATGTTTTAGAAATATATATCTCCAAAAGAGATTTTGATAAAAAGAGCTTAATCAATTAAAGAATGATCCCCTATTCAGAGAATCTCTTTTTATCGATGATTAGATCGAAGGAACCGTGGTCGGATTGAGGTAATCCTTATCTAAAAACCACTTTGAACCAATGTATGCATTCGAACAAAATAAAGACTTGATAAAGAAAACGAATAAAGAAGACTAAGGATTTTCGGGATGAAAGGATTGCTTGTTGATAATTCTGGTTAGCTCCCAAATACTAAAATAGCAGTGGTCCCTTCATTTCTAAAACTCTTTGGGTTACAAGGACTTCTCGCTACTAATCCTAGGGTTAATTCCCAATAGGATGTGGTAGGAGAGTGCCTTCGATTTCTTTCAGTCCCAGAATGAACTTGTATGGATGGATGTCTAACCATATTCTTGAGATTTCATCGTTGACCTTTATTAATATACATTTTTTTGGTGGCGGAGAAGGCAACTTCTCTTGCTTAACACCTTTCTCTAAGACCAATGAGCTCGGAGGTTGTATTCTTGTGGAAGACAATAGTGATTGATGGAATGACAGTGTGACATTTAGAGAAAGATGATGTGTTATGATAAAGGCAATCATTACCTCAAGTCTCGCACTCGAAAATGACCGAAATAGGGTAGATGCAACAAAGCTATGTGGTTTGCAACCATTAGGGTATGATCATTGTCTTCTAGATTTATTTCTTCCCGCTATAACGTTACGGATGTAAATTATTATGGATGCATGCTGTGAGGGCCCTCAGATAGATCAATAACGACCAGGGTGATGACCTATTCGGTACTATCTAGGAAGAGGTAGGCCGGCCTTGTGTTGATAGAGGACCATCCGTTGGGCCTCGACACATTCCTCTAGAGATGTACTATCAAAAAGTAGTCCCTTGACCTTGTCATTTGTACGGAAACCCATTCTCCAATAAGAGCTCGTAAGATTTTAGATGTAGAAAGTCTTATATTACAAGGTGGTGTGATGGAATTTAATAATGTAACAATTTCGACTATGATTAATAAATTTACTTGCGAAAGTTTTCTAAGATATGTCATTAAAAATAAGATCAAGTATTTTGACGTAGAATGATTTGGTTATCATAAAGTAAAAACCCATTCCATGTTTATGTGTGGCGTGGTCTTAGAGATACCATTTTGGTTTTCAAAACGCGTATTTTGAGTTCCCACACCAGTCCCATGACCGACTCGGAGTTTATTTTCCTTTTCCTTAAACTTTTGGTGCCCAAATTTTCTCAGGCAGCCTAGTAATTAGGTTTAGTTTAGAAGAAATTTGGATGGAGCTCGAAGCATGGAATTAGAAGATTTGTTGTCTATTTCCATCACACTCTTGTACTATAGTATTTCAAAAATTTGTTAGGATGGGAATTTATAACTATCCATATTTTTAACATTGATAAATTTATTTTAATTTTCATTGTAAAGATTTTATGTTGAAATAACATATGTGAGATTTTTTTTTGTCTTTATTTTTCTTTCTTACCCTTAATGATCCGATTATGTGGCACTTGGATCTATGGCATGCAAATACCAAGGATATATTAGTGTCAATTTCTAAGAGTCGAAGAAGCGAGCCGTTACAAAGGTGGAATTGAGATGGATGATTTGAAATATTTATCTTAACCAAAATGAATGGTTGAGAAAGAAGGAGTGATTATGTGTTCCAATGTGGGATACCTAAAGAAGGAATTTCTTAGAGAGCGTCATCGATCAAAGTTTACCATTAATCATAGAGGTATTAAGATGCACTAGGACATGAAGAGAAGTTTATTCCGAGAAGGTATGAAAAGGAATATAGGCTTACAAGTAAAGTAATGTCTAAACTACTAATAAGTGAAAGTCGAGCATTAGAAGCCAAGTGGTTTACTTTAGCCTTTAGATGTACCAAAATGGAAATGAGACTCTAAATCTATAGATTTCATTGATGGGTTGCCTAGGTCGAATATGGGAAATGAGAGTATTTAGGTTATATTGGACAGACTGACTAAGAGTGCAAATTTCATTCTCATTAAGTTGACAAGGACGCCATCTATTTTAGCCAAGTTATTTATGAAGAATATTGTCAAACTGCATGAAATTCCTAGTAGCACAGTTAGTGATAGATATTCTTTATTCACTAGCGAATTCTGAAAAAATCTGCAAGAGGTTTTTGGCAGCAAGCTCAAGATGAGCACCGCTTATCATATACAAATAATTGTGCAAATGGAAAGTGTTAAAAAAATCTTCGAAGATTTGCTAAGAACTTATGTGTTATATTTTGGAGGATTGTGGGAAGGTCATCTACACTTAGTCGAATTCTCCTATAACAATAGCTATCAGACTAGTATAGGGATGACACCTTTTGAAGCTCTGTATGGAAGGCCATGCAAATCACTCATATATTGGTTAGAGACTGGAGGTAGACTAGTTCTTGGTCCAGATATGGTGAGAGAAGTCACAAAAAAGATTGATTTGATCTGAACAAGGATGAAGGAAGCTTAGTCTAGGCAGAAAAGTTACGCAGATAAGAGGTGTAAAGATTTAGATTTCTCGGTTGGGGACCATGTTTTTGTCGAAGTATCACCGATGAAGGGTGTAGTATGATTTGGAAAGTCAGGGAAATAGGCGCCAAGATATGTTGGACATTTCCTATTATAGAAAGGAATGGAAAACTCGCTTATCGGATAGAGTTACCGAACAGTTTGGCAGGAATCCATAATGTTTTTCATGTTTCACATCTTAGAAAGTGTGTTATGATCCAAAGACTACTGCTGCTAGGACTGCATTTGAAGACTTAGTGGTAGAACTAGACATGACTCTGTACAGTTAATGCGCTCGGTAGATTCAAAGCGGTGGAGGTGTAAAAAGTCATAGCGGCGATACAGCGAGGATATAGCGGGATACAGCGGATGACTCTAAAATAGCATATAAAACTCGTACTTAATGTTTTTACAAATGTATAAATGGTAATTAAATGAAAAATTATCATTTAATTAAATTATAAATAATACATAAATAATTTTAAATAAAAACATGTGCGAATATACTTTAAATAAACGAAAAACTGTTATATAACATAATTGAATTCGGTAGAATATTAGAGTATTTTCATTTCTGAAAATATATTAAAAATTAAATCTAATAAATTAGTTTCATAATTTTATAATGTATAAATGCAATTTTTCAATTCATTTTATTAAAAAAGATATAGCGGAAATAACGGAATATAGCGGAAATAACGAGATATAGCGGAAATAGCGGGGATTAAAGCGAAAATGCTATATTCTAGGGCTACATGGAAAAATCGTAGCGGTAGAAATCTGCTATGAGATATAGCGGGGTTGTAGCGAGGTAATAGCGGGGCATTAACTACACAGACATGACTATTGTTAGGTAACCAGTTAGTATTGTGGCTAGGGATGAGAACAAATTAAAAAAAGATAGTTAGACCAGTGAAGGTCCACTAGAGTGACGATAATAGAGATTTTACTTGGGAGACAGAGAACAGGATTAGAGACACGTATCCTAATCTGTCTTGATGGTATGTTTTATACCCATGTTATATGTTTGTTATATACTTTACCGTATCTTGAGAATTTTTTAAGGAGGGGAGTCTGTAACACTCTTAATTTTGAGTAATATTGTTTTGGATATTTAACTAGATAAATTAGATAAAATAATGTTTGAGATAAGGGAAATGAGATTTGACAATTAAATAGGTCGTGCCTTAATTAATGAGTTAATAAAATTGATTATAATTTAAATAAGAAGGAGGAATAATGTGAGGGGGAAATAGGAAAAAACCTTATTTCCTAAACATAAACCCTTCCATTCTCATTTACAATCTCTTTATACAAACTAAAAAAAGATAGAGCCGACCACTGCTAGGAGATTTAAGAAGAGAAAAGGCTAGGAAATCAAAGAATAAAGCTTAGGGAAATCAAATCAGCAGTTAAATCTTAACCTCTTTATCTAATCAAGGTGAACAATAGTTATCCATCTTACAATTGCTTGCTTATTTCGGTTTTATGTTTAAACCTAAACTATATGTTGTTATTATGCCATATTATGATTGATTGGTTGATTATATGCTTGAATAATGAATTATGGGATTTATTATGGAGTTATTTAATAGGTTTTACATCTAATTAACTTGAAATTTGGATATGATGTTCATAACATTACTTTAGAAGTGGGTTTTTAATTTCTTAATTTTCCAAGCAAATATGAATATTTTATAAATTTCCTAAGTAAGAAAAGTATTTATTTTAGGTTTTAATTATTAAAAATAATTAAATATGTTTTTCTCTCAAAATGTTTATATGTCAAAGAATATGTTAATTCTGATTTATTTTATTTTTGAGGATTTTTCCCAAGTATTTATGATTTTATATGAATTTATTAGGCTAGAAAGGCTTAATAATTATATTATTATAATAATATAAATTTAATGGTTTGTAAATTATTTTGGAAATGGAAATTCTGATCTAAAGCACTTTGCTAAAAAAGAAATTGCTTTTAAAGAAGTAAAATAGTTTTTATGTTAATTACAAGATAGCCACGTTGTTATTAATCAATGCCGACGTCTATCCATGTTGCAACTATCAATGCTGCTTATTTATGCCATACTTATTTATACCGGCATTAATATTTATAATAGCAACGATGCCACATATTTTATATCGGCTATGGTAATGCCGCTATTATTGCTTTCAACATAAAGATATTATGGAAACAATTCCGTTTATTTTATATTGGCTATAGTAATGCCGCATGTTTTTGCCATGGTTTTAAACAATGTCGCACGCTTCCTATTTGACGCCATAGCTAAAGGCAACATTGCCGCAAGTAGTAGTTCCGACATTAATTACTTTAAGTAGTGATGCCGCTGGTGTATAAAATGACAATGGTGTTGCTTATTATCAATTTTGGCATTATTATTATAGCCGCATAGTAGCCCGGTTTTATGAGTTCAATGACAACTATTTTACGGCATTGATATCGAAAGCCATCAATGTCAACCTTATTATTTAAAAGCACCCAACATCAATGGTTTTATGATATTGATGTTGAAGGTTATCAATGTCGACATTCCTATATTTCCAATTTAAGAGCTTTATACTATGTAAACTTTACAACTTATATTTTATTCTAGGTGACATAGATGATATCGGCCTTATGGTCTTATGTTTTATTAAATCAGAACTGTTTATAGATAGTGACATAGAAGGGATGCAATAATCTATGTGGGCAACGTTATTGTTGCACTTTATTTATACAATTAGTTTTATTTTATGGCTTTATAGCCTAAGAGATTATAGGTGCGATGACCTCAAATTGATTTCGAAATTAATGAAAGCTATTTTATAAAAGCATATATCTTGGCATAATATTTTAGATAAAATAAAGGGCTACAATTTCCTTGTTCTAAGTATGATTTCTAGGGTTAAATCATTAAAAAGAATCACGTACTCAAGGAAATAAAGAGGATATTTAGCCTAGAATTTTACTAGTGAAAGTATTATTCTTATCACCTTTAGATAAATTGTGATAAGATAAATTGACTCAAGGATTAGAGATTAGAAAACCAGATAACGGGACTAGTGTAGGGTAGCGCCTATACTTCAACTGTTAGCCCCTAGTTAATATTAGTCCACAATTCCAATGCGTAGGGCTTGGTTAAGGGTAAAAATAAAAGTAGGTTTATGCACCGAAAGGAACTATAACTTAGATAGGTTATTCGCTGGCCTGCAAAACCATTAGGTTTATAGTGAACCTAGCAAAACTATGAGATTGACGGATAGTCGGGTTAATACTAAGATGATTGTGTTTGGACGAACAGTCCAGTTTCCTCCTCGCGGTAAGTTGGAGAATTTTGGTATATCTGGCATGCGTGATTCATCCATACGGGTCTGTAGTAACCTTGGGGAAACAGTGAAGTAGAGACAGGGAGTCAACTAATTGAGATAGAATAGTTAGGTCCACCTAGTTAGCATGCATGCATATGATTGTTTATGCTTATTTAATCATTGTGAATGCAGGAGTATGATTGTGATTGACATATTTTCAAAAGATATTAGTGAGGGGAAAACCCTTTCCACTCAGCAGTGTGGTCTCACTAGATATCTATTACCGAGATGGCATGTTATTATTCACATCAGACTTTTTATCTGACCTGAAGTTTGTTTTTACCCTTTAACACTCGGATGCTGATTTGAGTAGTTCGAGAGTAAGGTTTTCAGATTTTAGTTTTGATGAATAAAGCTTCTAAAGATGTGCAAGAGGCAGAGCTAGCTATATAGGAGTCTATTTATGTCCACTATGTTTTATCATTTTGTTTAAGTGTATGTAATGGTAGAAATTGTATCTGTCTAGCACTAAACTCTGATCAATAAAAGGGGCATCTTCATATGTCGCTTTTGGAGTATTTTGTAATAATTATATTTTATCTGAATCTGGGTAGTGAATATGGAAATTATTAATGAAATGTGCTTTTTTTTACATTCATGTGCCTCTGATGTTAACGATACTATTAAGTAATATTATTCTTTGATCGAAAAATAATACTATTGATGACTGCAGCATCTGTAGCACTTATTTTTTAACCACGGAATGAGTGAGGTTACACCTGTCGTAAACTGGCTAGATATGCCGAGTTAATCCAACAACTTGGACCAAATATGTCATTAGCTAAAGGGGAGATAAAAATCCATTCAGTATCATATAACTGTAACCAACATCTATCCCCAAAAACCATGTAAGAAGATACATAGGCATATGCAAACAAATCCTATGCCTTGATAAACCTTGGAGCAACATAAGGGGTTGATCCTCGATTGGATGAGCTACGTAATATAGTTATCCCAAGGCGATGAATGATGTTACCTCTCCTCCTCATATATAACTATGCAAGGGGCTCCATCACCTCATTATGAACCCCCGCTGAAGCCTCCTAGCATATGTAACACGACCCTAATAACAAAATGTAGGGGGAAAAATATATTCTTTTGTCGTTTAATCCCGTAGTAGTTGCGAGTGCATGTTCACCATGTACTCATATTAACAGAACGGTAGCAAATGCCACATACAACACATCTGCTTCACTTTATTAAACATAAAAGAGTTAAGCGCAGTGTAGAGTGCCCCAGGTATAACCGTGCCCTAATCAATAGTCCACACAGCATCTACATCGACCAAACCAACCAAATATCCAAGACGAACAACACTCCTTTGGTTTAAAAAAATACCAAACCAAAACGATATATTAAAAAGGCAGTAGCCATATGAGTAGTAAAATCTAGATCATCTCTATGATCTTTAATGCAAGCCTGTTATTGTGTAAGTGTGATATCTCTTGTTGTCACATCCTCCTCATCCAACCCATAAATAATGAAAATACGAGTCAAAATACTAGAACCTCGTAGTTCGATATTTTGATAGTGACAACTGCACAAGAAATATTTGTGTATATACTCAACCTTGCGGGAAAATATATCATAGTGTTTTATAAGATCATATAAGAAATAGATACAATGAAGAAGACAAGACGAAGATGACAAAAACGACGAATACAAGATGAAGATGACAAACAAAGCTACATTAGTCATAGTGTTTTGTATCTAGTATTATATGGTTGTTAAATCTCTTCAAAGTGGCATACATACACAAAGCATTAAAGTTGCATTTCCATTAAAAAATAGAATTACACAAAACAATCGACTAAATACACTTAACAAGTTGACTAATACAATATCAGTTGACTGGTCAAACTTGTTTAGTCGACTGGTATACTTGTGCATTTTACTTTTATAAGACAATAAAACCAGTCGAATAAAACCATAGAAACATTCAAATGATGACTCAACTAGTCGATTGGTTCCACGGTTTCAGTCGACTAAAAAGAGGTAAAAATGAATTGTTTTCTTTCTATTTGAAAACTCATTTTTTTGACTATAACTAGTCGACTGATTAGTACACTACTAGTTTACTTCTTACTTATAACTATCATATTTTTTCAAATTTCCAAAGAGTCGTCTTCCTTAAGTGAAAGGATATTCCCTTATATGAAAAGTTACATTTATCTATGATAGTAGCTACCTCTCATGAATGCATACAACTCTTCAATCATTATATTTGATTCAAGAATCAAATATGTAATTTCCATTGCTTTTCTCTCAAAATCCCTCGAAATTTGTTCTTGCATTTAAAAGCTTTCATTTACAATATTGCTTACTTAAACGTTTAAGAAATATTAAGTAATCATACTTCCATTCTTCCAAATATACAAGGTAAACCATTATGAAGAAGATTATAGGAAGGATGCACTCTATCAAATCATTATGTTATTTAGAAGATAGAAAGTGAAATTTTTACTGCTTTAGTAGTTGAAGACCTATTGGAGATGTGACAACCCACCTTTCTGACCTCTGAGAATGACAAGTAATACATCCATGGTATTCGTGCGATGTTGCCGAAGCATCCGAAAGATGAGTTGCCGTGGGGTAAAATAAAAGAATAGAACAGAAAAGAAAAATCTCACAACGTAATGGTTACACTAATACAACAATAATATAGTACATATGGTTACTCTTGACATGTAGTTATCAGAGTTACACAAAGTACTACTATAATCAGTGTAGGCAATTGTACACTCTACTCTTACCCTTTCTGATACATACACACATACATACATAACCATACAGTAGAAATAGATAACTAGATAGATAAAGGAGCCTCCTGCTCATCCATCGTCTTCAAATAGCCCAAAAAAAACTACTACTCTCGGACTACTCAAATATACTTGAGTACCCAAGAGTTTAGGAAAAACAACAACTTTGGTCAGACAATAAGTCTGGTATGAGTAAATCTCTAAAAAAAGGATGGAAATAAACACAATATATGAGACCACATCGCCAACCATGGAACGGGTTTCCCCTCGTAATAACAACATCGAATCACAATAATAAATACAAATAATTAAACATCGCGAAGTGCTCACACCATTTCTCGATGCAATTAAGAAAGAGGTTAATTTAAAATTTTGAAATCAAAGGAAAGGAAAGAGAAATTTTCCAATAAATGACTAAGAGGCTACGCCCTCGTTACTAAAAATATACCTCTGGAATGTATACTCAAGAAAGTCATATACTTTATGACTCTCTCGGGATCTCCAAGCCAGACCCCGCCAACCTTACTGAGAATCTGAGTATTTGACATCTCAGTGTGCATAGATTCGATACCCAATCTAGAATGGATGTGTTAATACCGTAATGGGAGCAACCCCACAAAGTTGGCCCCAACTCGCGCTTTGGTTTTAGTCATTTTTGACAAAGGATAACAAAAGCTTAAGTGAGCAATAAACCATCTTAGATTGATGATACATGATAAAGAAAACCGATAGTCAATAAATCAACTATTGAGAATGATTAAAATGATCGCATATGGATAGTAAAACTCATGTTCCTACCATTACTCATCTATTTCAAACTTGTACTATTTCTTGTTAAAAATGTAGTCGGGAAAGCGAAGGTAGTATTGACTACCTCTAGGCATTGCCTTGACGACATTTTTAACATTCGAGATAGTGACACGTTTCCATTCCTTTAAATTTAGTGCTAAAAGCATGGCTAAATTCTTTCCATATAAGTGATATCGGATTACGGAAATTAATTTCTTATCCTTTTCGTAATTGAATCAAACATTACCTTTAAAACCGATCTTGCGCAGGGATTGCACATTAAAAATACTAATTTTGAGCAACTTTATCAAAATGATTAATTAACTCTAAAGACAAATTAATTTTTTCAATATTATTATTTAAAATGATTAATCTACTTTAATCAATGATTAATTATTTCTAACATCTTCATTTAAAATAATTAATTAACTTTAATCCTGATTAATTACTTCAAACAACATTATTCGAAATGATAACGTTAATCATCCTTGTTTAAATGATTAATTAACTTTAAAACATCATTATTAAAATGATTGCTTAACCCTTAAACATCATTATTAAAATGATTGCTTAACCCTTAAACATCATTATTAAAATGATTAATTAATTTTTAAACATCATTATTAAAATGATTAATTAATTTTAAAACATTATTATTTAAGTGATTAAATTATCTTAAAACATTATTAAGATTACGACTGATTAACTTTAATACATCATTATTTAATAATTAATTAACCTTAATCATCATTATTTAAAATGATTAATTAATATTAAAGCATTGTTATTAAAATTATTAATTAACTTTAAACATCATTAATCAAAGGACTAACTAACTTTAAATATCATTATTTAAAATGATTAATTAATTTGAGATATCATTATTAAAATTATTAATTAACTTTAAATCTATCATTAATTTTAAATAACTAATTATCTTTGCAAAACCCATATACAAGATTTAATCAAAAGATTTCAAAGAAGATAACATTTTTCAAACTACCGATATAGCGATAGTAGCTATACGGATAGTTCCATAAACACTTTCCATATGTCGCTTGTTCAAGCAAACATCACATAATGTAAGTGAGAGCACAAAAAAGGCAAACAATAACTATACATCATGCAAAGAGCATCCTAATATTATTTACTTAAACCTTTTTCCAACTAATTTCAATTTACTTTACTAAACACCAGAATGTCAACTTTTAAAGTGGTCACCAAGCCAACATATCTAATAATTTTAACACATAGAAATATAATAAAATCATATATATTTTTATCACAATAATAAAGGTCAAAACTTTAGTTATATAGGTGAGATTTTGGTCACCAAAATGTAACCAAACTAAGTTGAACTAACTCTACACCTTGTACTAGCACCCGTTCTTTGTTTACTAAAACTATTTGGAGTCCACAAAATTTATTGAGAACATCTCGAAATACTCGATTCATTAAGTCCATAAAATAAGCAGGTGCATTAGTCATTCCAAACGGCATAATTAACTACTCGTAAAAACTATCTGGAGTCCTAAAGCTGTTAACAACACACTCTTCTCTGCTACCCCTAATTGGTGAAAACCGTGGCAAGATCTAATTGGGAAAATATCCAAGTGTGGTGGAGTTGATCAAACATGTCATCGATCCTTGGTAAAGAGTATTTATTCTTGATAGTCCTTTTACTCAACTCCTGGTAGTCTACGCAAAACCTTAAAGAACCATCCGCCTTTGTAACCAAAATGACCGGTGATCCCCAACTTGAGGTACTATGCCTTATCAATCCCTTCCACAACAAGTCAAATATTTGACTTTCTAACTCTCTCTTCTCTTTCGGGGCCAACCTTCAAGTGGGTTGTACAATAAGTCTGGTTCCTAGAATCAAATCAGTTTGGAACTCCACTTCGCGATGGGGTGGTAAATCTTGCACTTCGTCAAAAATATCCGAGAAGTCCCAAGCGGCCGATATATCCCTAAGCTCCTCCTTAGCAACTTCAAGCAAATACAAAAAAATACTCATCAACTTGTTAGGCTATTCATAACATAAATCCACCCCAACATCTCTAGAATCTCTAATTCTTACAATCCTTTGGTCACAATCCGAGATCGCTTTAAGCTTAGATAACCAATCCATTCCCAACAACACTCCAAAGCCCATGAACCCAAAAATAAACAAATCAAAGGGAAAGAAATAATTTTAACATGAAATAGGCACATGTAAACACACAGCGTCTAGATTTGTCATACCCCTAACAGGGTTCAGCACACAAAAGGGGTTACTCAAAAGAAGGGTTAAATGTTAATTCTACCAACGAGATCAACTGAGATAAAACTATAGGAAGCACTTATATCGAATAATATCCTAATAGGAAGATCACAGACGGATAGTGTACCTTGCAACACCTACTTTCTCTTCTGTCCTGAAGAAGTGGATGGTATCTCCTCAATAGCAAAAGCATGTCCTTGCATCCCCTTTTTCGGAAAAAGGGCACTCATTCTTCATGTGTCCTTGCTTGTGACAATTGAAGTAGAATGGTCTATTAGTGGGGTCCAGACAATGATTTGCAAAGTGGTCCATTTTGTTGAAATTGAAAAAAAGAATATTGGTCAAGTCACGTTGCTGGAGCTCCACCTCCAGATTTCTATTCTAACCATTGTTCTTTCCTTTGCGCTTGAAATTCAGCTTGCCTTCGACTGGTATCATTGAAAAAGGCTTGGCATTGATTGTTGGCACTACTCCCTTCTAGACTCGTTCCATAATATCCAGAGCTTCGAACCTCAAAGCATACTGATAAGGTTGGTGAATGTATCCGTAAGATGATTAGTCATTTCTCTCTAAAACTCTAGTCGCATTCCATTCATAAACATTTCATTCTTCTTGAGCGGTGTGTCTATCAGTCTAAGTTTAAAATGGGATAATGCATAAATCTTATGCTTATACTATGCCACAGTTATATCACCTTACTTCAAATATAGGAAACTCCTAAACAATTGGATCCTTCCAGCTTCAGGGACAAACTACGCTTCAAAGGTTTTCCTACACAGTGCCCAAGAAAACTCCTTATCCGAAGTATTAGCCGTTGTCGAATCCCATCAGTCCATCGCTGACTTTCGAAGTTGTCGCGATGTTAACAAACGTTTCTCTGCATCTTCTAACCTAAGATCTCTAAATATTATTTCACAAGATCTAAGCCAAGACCACACTCCAAGAATATCTTTAACACCATAAAATGGTTTCCCATACAAAGCGGTGTAATTCTTGCACAAAATTGCAAAATTCATATAGGGATGAACTTGCGCTGCTACTTCCTCTACTGGACTTACAGCTAGCCCATTTCTAGCTGCTCTACTATTAGTACCCGTGCCAGTTCCAGATCCATCTCTTCCTCCACTTCTTGTATTCATCTTCTATTACTTGGACAGATAATAGGAATCTTTAGTATACAAGAATAGGATTAAAATAGTTTAAGGAAAACAACACCAAGGATCTAGAATGAGACTTTAGAGCATAGATATTATTATAAAAATTACAAATATGCTCTCTCAAGATTAACTCATTCTAATGTACCACTTACCCTATCTCTAATAAGTTATACCCCAATCAGGCTAATGTGTTCACTCAACCAAAGCTCTAATACCAACTATGACAACCCACCTTTCTGACCCTTGAAAACAATTACATCCACGGTATTCATATGCCCTTGCCCAAGTATCCAAAAGACGAGTTGTCATGAGGTAAAATAAAAGAATAGAATATAACAGAATAGAAAAATCTCATAACGAAATGGTTACATATAATAAAATAATAATATAGTACATATGGTTACCCCTTAACATGCAGTTATTAGAGTTACACAGAAGTATTACTACAATCATTCTAGGCAGTTGTACATTTTGCCCTTATACATGCTGATACAAAATACATACATACATAACCATATAGCGGAAATAGATAACTAGATAGATAAGGGAGCCTCCTGCTCATCCATCGTCTTCGACTAGCCCAAAGAAAAACCAGCTACTCTTGGACTACTCAAATATACTTGAGTACTGAGAGTTTAGCAAAAACAAACAATTCTGGTCAGATAATAAGTCTGGTATAAGTAAATATCTAAAGAAAAATGTGGAAATAAACACAATATGTGAGACCGCACCGCCAACTACGGAACGAGTTTCCCCTCACAATAACAATATCTAATCACAGCAATGGATACAAATAATTAAACATTGCGAAGTGCTCACGCCATTTCTCAATGCAATTAAGAAAGAGGCGAATTTAAAATTTTGAAATCAAAGGAAAGGAAAGAGAAATTTTCCAACAAATGACTACAAGGATGCGCCCTCCTTACCGAAATTATACTATTATAATATATACTTGAGAGAGTCATATACTTTGTGACTCTCCTAAAAACTCCAAGCTGGATCCCGCCAACCTTACTAAGAACCAAAGTATTTCACATCTCAATGTGCATAAGATTGAAACCCCATATAAAGTGGATGTGTTAATACCCTAATGGGAGTAACCTCATATAGCTTGCCCCCAACTCTCTCTTCGGTTTTAATCATTTTAGATAAAGGATAACAAGGCTCAAGTTAGCAACAAATCGTCTTAGATTGACGATGCATAATGAAGAAAGCTGAATTGATAGTCAATAAACCAACTATCGAGAATGATTAAAATAATTGTATATGGACAGTAAATCTCATATTCCAATCACTACTAATTGATTTCAAACTTGTACTGTATCTTGGTTAAAATGAAGTCGGGCAAATGAAGGTAGTGTTACCTCTAGGCATTGCCTTGATGACATTTTAACTTTGGAGATAGTGATAGGTTTCCATACCTCGACGTTTAGTGTTAAGACTATGACTAAATTCTTTCCATATAAATGATATTGGATTATGGAAAATTAATTTCTTATCCTTTCCGTAACTAAATCAAACTTGACTTTAGAACCGATCTTGCGCTGGGATTTCAGATTACAAATATTAACTTTGAGCCACTTTATCAAAATGATTAATTAACTTTTAAATAAAAATTAATTTCTTCAGTATCATTATTTAAAATGATTAATTAACTTTAACCAATGACTAACTACTTCAAACATCTTCATTTAAAATAATTAATTAACTTTAATCTTGATTAATTACTTCAAACAACATTATTCAAAATGATTAGTTATCTTTAATCATCCTTGTTTAAATGATTAATTAACCATAAAACATCACTATTAAAATGATTACTTAACCCTTAAACATCATTAATAAAATGATTAATTAATTCTAAAACATCGTTATTAAAATAATTAATTAATTTTAAAACATTATTATTTAAGTGATTAATTAATCTTAATACATTAAGATTACGATTAATTAACTTTGGCACATCATTATTTAATAATTAATTAACCTTAATCATCATTAGTTAAAATGATTAATTAATTTTAAAGCATTATTATTAAAGCGATTAATTAATCTTAAACATCATTAATATATGGATAATTAACTATAGTACATCATTATTTAAAACGATTGATTAATTTTAAATATCATTATTAAAATGATCAATTAACTTTAAATCTATCATTAATTTGAATAATAAATTATCTTTGCAAAACTTATGCATGAGATTTAACCAAAATATTTCAAAGGGGAGAACATTCTTCAAAGTACCAATACAGCAATAGTCACTATGCAGACACTTCCATAAATACTTTCCATATGTCACTTATTCAATCAAACATCACATAACATAAATGTGAGCACAAATACAAAGGCAACTAACAACTATACATCATATAGAGCGCATCCTAATATTATTTACTTTAACCTTTTTCCGACTAATTTCAAGTTACTTTACTAAACACCAAGATGTCAACCTTTTAAAGTGGTCACCAAGCTAACAAATCTAACACTTTTAACACATAAAAACATAAGGAAATAACATATTTATCACAATAATAAAGGTCAAAACTTTAGTTATAAATGTGAGATTTTGCTCACTAAAATGTAATCAAACCAAGTCGAACCAACTCCACGCCTTGTACTAACACCCGATCTTTGTTTTCTTCCTAAAAGTATGTATTGTTGAAGCCTAAACAGGCTAGATGGGGTCGACCATGGACTATATGGGCTCGACCATGGATGTTTTGAGGAGATACGTGTCTTTTTTGGTTAGTTAGGAGATGTAGAAGAGAAAGAAGTGATTTTTAGTGATTTTGTTTAAGAAAGAAGTGAAAAGGAATGGATTTTAAATTTGAAAACTTAGGAAGCCATTAACAAGTTTTCAAAAACTTAAGAAAGGCGACGGAGATTTTGAAAAGTAAGAAAATAAATGCTAAAAATGAGAAGGAAAATAAAAGCATTGTTTTATAAAATGTGGAATAAGAGAATTACTACAATGCCATTCCTTACATTCCCTCTACGCAAATTGCTCCACTTCATCACCTCCCTCCTCCTTGCCCATTACACATGCAACCCATGAATGCTCCCCCTTTATCCATTATGTTCACTTTTTTGTACCATGATGCATTAGTGGTAATGCGACATTTCATTCTTAGTTTATTTTTATTTAAATTTTTGAAAAGATGTCACATCTTCTTATATTTATATTTACTTAAGTAACTTCATTTTCATCATATTATTTAAATTATCCATACTTATGTCTAGATAACTATACATTGGAATATGTTTACTAAAATGTACATAACGTTTCCGACAACTTTTAGATAATGAAAAATTGAATGTTCAGAAAAAGAATTTCGGTCATATTATTTATTTTATTCAAACTGTTGTTTTTGTAAACCAAATTTAAAAAAACATTACCAACATTAGTTATTATGTAAAAGAGGTTTATTTGAGTTATAAAATACATTATTTAGATATTTAAAAATATTTTAAATATTTAAATTCATTGTGACTAAATTATGGGTCGTTACTTCAAAATGATCAAGGAATAATTCAGGTGATTAAATCAAATTCAAAGTGATTAAATATAGAGACACACCTTAATATACAAACACACCTCATGCACAACCAAATTCAAAGTGATTAAATATTCTAAACAAACTTAGATAACCAATCCATTCTCAACAACACTAAAACCCATGAACCCAAGAACAAACAAATCAAAAGGAAATGAATAACTCTAGCACGAAGTCCTGTTCGGCAACTCAAACATTTTGTAAGATCCTCGTTTCTCCAGATTAAGTGAGGATTATTATTTAAATTCAAAAGTCCAGGACTGGACATGCGATGGGAACCGAACCAATATAATTATATTCGATGCACTTTACTTTTGAGTATTTTTATTTAAGCTATTATCATACAAGTTTTAATTTAGTAGAACAATTCATATTACTTAATCCATAACGACTTTTACAAACGACTCAAAACTAGCAACAAAGGGAACTTGTATATGATCAGCTCGTCCCATCTCGATATCGGTTAGCATATAAAAATCCAGAGAGGTGAATGTAAGCTCGAAATCATCAAGATTAAAAGTATGAGTAGTAGACTATCATTGCTTTGTAAGTGCCTCTACTAAACAATGATCGTTACATGTATAAGGTGGAATCAAAATATACAAGCTGAAAGGTGTAGTTACTAATTAATCTCTAATCAGCCAAGGTAATGTGAAAACTAATCATCAATATACCTATGCTCGCCACTGCTCTAACTACATTTGAGGCCAACGTATTCAATTATATAAAATAGTTATCACTATCCTATAATAATGTATTTGCATCAGAATGTAGGTATGACCAAAAAAACAGAGATATACCATAGAATCTAAAGATCCATCGCGACGGTGAATGTAACCTCTAGTAGCTGATGCAAAATACGAAGACTGTCACTACACAATGTAGGATCTGATTTATTATGTGCCGTAGCGGCACTAAATTTTTGAATTTTAATAGAATCAATATGAATAAAAATTGGAGTTGGATGCCATTTTAGGAATGCATGTTTAGTAGGGCTATCAATAGATACCTGAAAAATCTGAAATTCATCCGCATTCGAAAAACGGATAAATATTCGATATCCCCAAAAATGAATGCGGATTCAGATACAAATATATCTGCATTTCAAAATTTTCCGTTTGGTTTTTGTCAAGATTATAATTTAAATTATGTGTACTTTAATGCAATAAAAGATATTTGTTTATTATTTATTAAGTTATAGTTTATATTATATGCATTTGATGCTTATTAACTGCTCAAAACTATTTATTATCATCATATTTGTTGATTTTAAACATTTTTATAATCAATGAGATTGAAAAATATTATATTAAACTAATTTTTTTTGAAATGGTACTTAAATACAACATGTCACTGTGACAACATATCACAAATCACTTGTCAATATATGTTCGAATCATACTACGCAAGTTTCGAACTTGTGACATCTCGCACCAAAGTCGAATCACTTAACCACTGAGACAATGATGCTTGTCTTAAATTTTTCTTTTTATAATTCTAGATTTATCGATCGTTAGAGGATATGATAATTATCCAATATTTGTCTTATTTATAGATGCGGATATTCGATATTCGTAAATTATTTCAGATGCGAATGTGGATATAATACTATTCTAATTCGTAAGCATCCGTTCACACCATTTTAATTTGAAAGCTTGATAGGTCTAATGTTTTGTTGAAGGTCCGTTAGGCTGATCCCAGGGGAGATGCTCCTAAGGTCGTACCAAAGTAAGGACCACGAATTTTGATTACAAGCAGAGTTCGCTCTGGGTAAGTCATCTTCTTCCAGTTTTTTAAACCCTAGACTCGTCGTATCCTCAAATTCCCGGTATCATGAATTCGGTTTCCAGAATCAAAACCCTAGTTCCCAAATCTAACTTCGTCAGAAACCTCAGATTCTTTTCTCAAACTTTAGAACCAATCGATCCCAAAAAACTGCCGACAAACTACACATCTCCGTCCAATTTCGACCCCTCCAACCACCGCCCTCCCCCAACCCCCCGAGTTTGGTCTCTCGTCGACGATGTCGCTGCTTTGACCATTTCTGAAGTAGCGGAGCTCTCTCAGATCCTCATTACCAAAATGGGACTCAAAGATCCTCCCAACATTGCTATCATGGGCGCAGGTGGTGGTCCGGGAGGTAGTGCGGCGGCAGGAAAGAGTGCGGAGAAGGAGGCAGTTGAGGAAAAGAAGGAGAAAACGGTGTTTGAGTTGAAGCTGGAAGAGTTTGATGCAGCAAGTAAGATAAAGGTGATTAAGGAGGTGAGAGGGTTTACGGAGTTGGGGTTGAAGGAGGCAAAGGAGTTGGTGGAAAAGGCACCGGTTGTTATTAAAGGTGGGGTGAGTAAAGAGGATGGAGAGAAGATTATTGAGAAGATGAAAGCGGTTGGTGCCAAGGTTGTGTTGGCATGATTGTTGACAACTACTACAATGGTATGCATATGGCTTGTATTTTAACAGTATGATAGCAATAATTTGAATGTTGAAGCCTATTTTTGAAACTGGATGTATTGTAACATTCAGTGGATTTTGCCTCCCCTTTTAAAATTTAGCATATTTGTTGAATATATATAGACACACACACACACGAATCCTTTACACACACCTTTTGAGCAATAAGAGCACATACTTTGACTTATCCGCTGCAATTCGATACGCTGCTTATGATGTTTGCGCATGTGATGGTGTTTTAATTTTACAGTTTGTCACATGCCTTATAAATGGTATTTTGTTTTTCTGCATTATGTAACACAGGTTGTTATTTAGCAATCCATCCAAGTTTGGTCTATTTACACATGACATGAAGCTCACTTGAAACAAAATTTGAAAAAATTAGTTAATTAAATTAGAGAAGAAAATTAATAGAAGCAAAAAACGGGGAATAAGATTTGGAGATGAGATCACCATGCAAAAACTAAACCAACCTTGATATTAGTCTTCCTGAAAGACGATGAATAGAAAACAACTGTACTATAAGAACAAGGTAGGTGATGTAAAATTCAAAATTGTTATAAATACATTTATGAATATGTCAGTTTTTCATATCCATAATGAAATCAAGTTATTGCATAAATGCATCAGAACTACATTCTCAGACGATAAAGGAATTTCAAATGAGAACATAAGTCATATTTTTATTGAAACAATTCGTATTTCAAATTAGCGGAAAAAAATTATTTATAGTTTAGTACTCAAAATTAAAATGTATTTTTGTAAAGGTTTCAAATATTCTTATAATAAAAATTAAAAAAAGCATGAAAAATGGTATTGGTTTAAATGAGTGTCAAATTGGTGAAAAAAGGGATTATAGAAAAGTCAAAGTTTCTTTAAAAGTTCAAATAATGTAACCAAATTGAACTTTTATTCCCAAGGTAATCATAATTCTTAAAAGAAATAAAATTAAACTTATTTTTTTAAAATAAAAAATTAATATATTTAAAGATGAATAGAAATTCTGTATATTTAGACAATTGAACTTAAAAAATGTTGATTGGTTTTCATCGTTGTAAGTTGTAAGGTAGTACTGATGTATAAACTGTTAGGATAAATTTTGTGAAGAAATAGCTGCTGACGTATGGATTGTAGGTCTGAGTGTAGTGCTTATCACCAATGATTATTTTACCTTCGAATGATGGTGACAATATATATAGACATTAAGAATGAACAAGTAATTAACTGCTGTAACAATATGAACTACAAAGAAATAGTTGTTCATATTTTATGCAAATTATAAAATGTGGTTTTCAATGCTTTTCCCTAGTCGAAAACATGAAGCAGTTTTAAGCATTAAATTTAAGAACTCTTTTGGTATTATAACTTGTTAAGCACTCATGCTCAACACGGATAAATGTTTTTTGTTTAAATGTTGATGATTTTCAACTGCTTATTAAGCACTCATGCTCAGCACGGATAAAATTGGGTATCGAACGGCGTGCGCCTAGGCGCAAAAAAGCGCAAGGCGCACCCAATGGATTTTTTTGTGACTCAAGGCGTAGGTGATTATCGAAGCGTAAAAAAAGTGCAAAAAACTCTAACGCGTGCAAAGCTATAAAAAAAGTGCGCTTTTGTTTTATTTGAAGTGGAATTAAATATTTTGTTGTTGTACACTTAAGTTGAATGATTTTTCAATTACTTATTTTGGTTTGTGACGAACTTTCGAAGTTTTATTCTTAAAATTGCACATGTATTTAATTTTTAATTGCCAAAAATTGTGGTTAATAGTAGTTTATAATAGTAGAAAAGCGCAACAGAAAAGCGCAAAGCACAAAAAAGCAAAAAACAAACCTCGCTTTTTTTTGTGCTTTTTCGCCTTGATTATTTTGATCAAGCAGCAGACGAATAAAAGTAGAGAGGTTAATATGGAAAAGAACACACAAAAATTAGGGTGGTTCGACAAAAATCAATAGTCTACATTTACTATCACTTTGTTATTGATTATGCTTTGTTCTTACAAAGGAGATCTACAACTTGGTACAAAATAGTTCGAGTATGAATTTGATAGAATTCAAGCGTAGAACTAAATAACAAAGATCAGATCATATACTTTTTCAAAGCCCCTACCTCACTATTTATAGACGAAATTAGTGAAAAAAATTGTCGGAATTTGCTCAACCACGTTCTCCACATCCAGTCCAAAGTTTCAACCAGAGATCGTGGTTGAAATCTTGAACTAACAACGATCGGTATTGACCGTCATGGGTTGGTACTGAGTTATTCAGTTTTCCATTATTTTATTCTTGACTTAGGCTTGTTTTCGTCTTTGGCTACGTCATGCTGGCGCATCACATGCTAAGAGATGGATTGGTACCGAGTTATGAAGGGTCGGGGCCAAGTCGTCGCTCAATTTTGAATCTTCAACTTCTTTAGCTTGTCAACACTTGACTTCTTTAAGGGACGGTTAAGTACTTTTTTATATTCAACAAGGATCGGTATCAACCCTTGTGACCTCATCTAGATTTTGGCATTCCATTTGAATTCTTGACTTTTGATCCATCTCACAAACACTCAATAATTCCGATTCATTGAGATATTGTTTGGTTCAAAAGAAGGACAACGCTTGCTCCCAAAGTATGCTTTGGGTTAACAAAGCATGCTTCGGATAAAGACAACCTATCGAATTCGAATCCTGATTTGAAGAGATGTCATTATTCTTTGAATTGTTTTCGTGAAGCGAACATTCCTTCTGGATCAATATATTGCTTCAAATAGTCGTGGATTCCATCTCTGGACAGGTATAAGTGCCAAAGTGTTCCACTTAGAATTTTAACTCAGTTCTGAAATTTCTGAAAGCTTCTTCTTTCATTTGGTCGGGTATGATTTCATCTTTCATCCTTGCTCACTTTTCATTTGCATTGCAATTGCCATTCGTTCTCTTTCCCTTCTCTTATTATTTTTCTAAATCATATGGATCGAGATCGATCCTTATGGATCAATATCGATCGTTTCATTTTGTGTTTCTATATAAGTAACACTTGAAGAAAGTTCCATCTTCACTTTAACATTCAGGCTATTGGTTCCATCTTTCTCCAGCTTTGGGATTCCCCTTCCTTATGTCATTAACAGTACCGCTCTCTTCTTTAAGCTTCGAACCCAGTCGACTTTTGCTATGATCCACAATTGATCTAGAAGAACAACTCCCATCCGACTCATACGAACTCGAACCCAATTCCCCATCCTCGACATCGTTCTTTTGCTTCATTTTTAATCTAAAGTAGGTTGCTGCCACTGCTTTCATGGTTGCCAACGCTTAGCTACGGCCATTGACCTATATATGGCTTTGATTCTCGTGGTCCCCCTTCCTTCTACCTTCTTCCACACTTAGCCATGACTATCTTAACACAATGGACCTTAAACTTTTGGGTAGCTCGAAGTAGACCTTCGTTATCTCTGGGTTTGACTCCAAGTTCTCTCCATTTTCAGTTGCTTGGTGTCAGCTTCAAGTTCTCTCAAGCTCAGTTTCAAGTTCTCTAATGGTGATCTTATATGTCCATCTTTGACAAATGATTTAAGTGGAAGGAAGGTGTGGTTGAATTTCATCGATTCTTGGTCACACATGGATTAGTGGTTTGGTTTGGATGGGACGATTTCAAAGAACGGTCACATCGGACATACTCCGACGTCCGATGGAATCATGCATCAATACTTTGAGTCTAACATCTTAATCCTATGTTTCTACAAAGAAAACCGCGTATAACTCCGAAAAATGGTCCGTTATCATATATTCTACGAAAACGGGTTCGACACATGGTTTTATAGCGCGATGGAGCTCGCTTGCCAGCACGGTGGATTATCTACATAGAGTGTTCATGTACATTGTGCCACGGGCACATGACACACTGCGTAGATTGAAACACATCACTGTCCCCCGTCAATGTATGAGGCTCGGTGGGTTAGCACACGTCGTATTCAAATATCTTGGGTATATATTGTTAAGTTAACAAAAAAAGTGATTTTTTTTTTTAAAATGGCAACTTAAGCTATTCTTTTGGACATAGTTCGTTATGAGTCTAGGAAGTTTACTATATATGATAAAATTTCTTTAAAATTTCAGATCAATTCAATCGTCTCTGTTCTTGATTATTACGCATGAAGTAAGAAATGAACCAATGTTGCGCTCTATTTCATGAAGCAGCGGCATAATCTGGTATTTGAAGATTCGAGACCAAACTCTACTATAATACCACGGTATGCTATGAAATCATGAAGGGGGTACCGTGTCTAGTTGCATGAATGGAGCCAAATCTAGTGGAGGAACAATGATGTTACGTCCGTCAGAAGGAGAATCTATAGTAAAAGAACCATTTCTGGATATAGAAATGACAGATTGGGATCATGATGAAAACACATATAATGATCTTTTTACTCAAATGCTTAGACATGGTGCTAGATCCGACTGGATCAAATATCATTCCTCGCTTGAACAATTAAAAGATTTTTATAATGGTCAACATTCTTTATCTTACAGTGTAACTTTCAATATAGACCGAATTCCTCGTAGGAAAATACGAAAATATATACTAACACGACTTCAACATGCTAGTGGAACGATATACTTGTTATCCCCTAGTATGAATGTTATGAAATACATATATTATGCTACAATTGGATAAAAGATGCTTTAGCATGGTTAATAAATCTCGAAAGAATAAATTCAATAATTACAAAAAATTAAAAATATTCCATCTAAGCAGGAAGCTCTTGGCGAATTACTAAAATTATTACTAAGGGACTTCGCAGAAGAAACATTCCTTGAAGATACTAACTATGAAAAATAATTATTAAAAATGCAATAATGTGACATATGTATGTACGAAGAATTTATTGTCAAATACACAGGTCTACTTTTTCATTTAAAAAATAACGATCAAAATGTTTTTTTGCACAAAATGATTTTTTTATACAAAAATATCTTTTCCTTGAAATAATATCATACAAGAAAATACGATACTTTAAGATGAAGTACATCTGATGAAAACCATAATACGGTCACACAGACATTTAAAATAAGGTGTATGAAATACACTATGAAATGGTTTGTGAACAAATAAAAAATAAAATTAAAGAATGCGGAAGATACCAATACACAATTTGGACGTCTATCTGAATTTGAAAGAAAAAGACCAAATTTTTCAAAAGAAAAACAAAGCCTAAATATCGAGTTGCTCATAAAAAGGGAAACCAGAGCATGAGAAAAATTTAGAGAGGAAAGCAAATTTTTCAAAAGGAAATATATTAAAAAAGAAAATTTCTGTAAAAGTTGCAAATGTTTTAAATGTAATAATGAAGGACATTATGCAAATGAATGTCCTACAAATGTACAAAATGTTATAATAACAAATGTAGAAGAATATGGTATTCATGTAGGCACTATTGAAGATATATCTAGTAATGCTAATTCCTCAGGATATGAAATTGAATCCATTTATTCAGATACTTATGAAGAATTAGATAAAATAAATAATTCATTAGAAGAGCTTTAAAATCAATATGATTACAATTATCAAATAAAGATTATACTACTTACCATAATGCTATGCTCCCTATACGAGAAAGAATAAATTCTCCTGGATATACCTTATATGCAGAAAAAGACTTTAAACTAGAAATACCTTACTATAGAAGTATTTTTAGATCTAATAACAAAAATTTCATTTGAATATTATGAGATAATTCATAATATATCAAAACTTACAAAGAAAATTATTTTTGTAACAAATGGATTAATTAAACCAATGTCCAAAACTAATACGTCCATACTTTTCAAAAGCACTGGTTTAGAAGATAAAGAATACCCGATTGAACAACGAGATTTGCTCGGACTACTTATTGTACATAATACGAAGATCTTCCAATAATAAAAAGAAGAAATACACGATCATGATATATTTACCCCATTAGGTGGTTCTACATCCCAAACGTCAAGGACTAAAGAGTCAGAAACTTATCATGAATATAGAGTATATATGAATACATTTGCATCGGAAGAAACAACAAATCCGCAAATTGAAGATATACCGAAGAGCAGTTTATTGTCACCGATGAAGATTTTGAAAAACTAAAAGAGGCAATTCCTCGTTATGATAAAATGGATATTTACAAACCCTTGACATTCGAATCTAGATTTTTTAATCAACATATATACATATTTGAATGTATGCAAGAAAATGTAGAATCCATAAGTCTTCTTAATAAACGAATAATAGAAAAATAAAAGCTAAGTATACAAATACTAGAAACATACATACATGCTTAATAAAACTAAAGATAACAGGTCCCTTTAGATCTGGAAATGATACTCTAATAATGATAGTTTGTATGGATGCAAAAATCAATAATCCTTTAATAGTATTATTAATGGAGCTAATTCCAATTTAGCAAACAAATCATTTGAAGTTAACATACATCCTGATTTTTGTACAAGTCTTGGAGATTAATATATAGAAAATGCTTGTACATTGTCAGTAAACTTACAAAATATTGAACTTTTACCAGGTTCTAAAGTTCTAGGTGTACAATGGGAACATTATATGGCTTTGAACGATACAACTACATTTAAATCACGTTAAAATAATTTGTTAAACTATTTGAAGTAGGATTAGAAAAAATAATTCAACTCAGATTAGTTAATATGTGACATTTAAAGTTTGACAATAAAACACAAGTATTTGTAAGGTCACTTAGACCAAGAATACAAATACATACAGAATATTTTATAGCATCAGGAAATATTATTTCCACATATGAGCTTTAGACATGAAAATCCAATCGAGGGAAGAACTATGAGAATACCTGGAAAACAAAAGGAACAGAAATCAAACCGAATGGTCATAAAGATTCCTATCGAAAATATAAAATATCATGTCCATAGATCTAAAAAAGATAGCACAATTACATATACATCTTCCAATAACGATATGTATCCCCGAATATCAAGAATTCGTGGTACATACTTTATTGGATTCTGGTGCAGAAGCTAGTTTACTACAAGAAATATTTATACCCAATAACTCTAGGTATGTTTAGATAAAAAGGGAATACAAAATGATTTATGGGAAGACGAGTTCTCGTAAATCATAAAAAGAAAAAGAATTGCAGGTACAAATACCCGATATACAGGACAATAAAAAACCCTACAATACTACCAAGAGAATTTGACTGTGATTATATCATAGGAATAGACAATCTAAGGAATCATTTTCCCTTTGATAAATATTATTTTAAACTAGACAGCGCTTTAGTACAAAGAGTAGCACTACCGGGTACAGTAGCATCGCATTATGCTCCAACAACATAGCGTGATGAAAATCCAATTACATTAATTGAAAATATAAGAACACCAAAAAAACTGCAATCGAAATTTTTTATCTGTAAAATACCAACTCCAAACGAGTTTGGAATGTTAATACATAATATGGTTGAACCTCATTATGCAGACAATCAATTGAAATAATTTGACAAAGCACCAAGGTTTTATAAAAACGAATCAATGATTTTATTGCTTATCTTCTGAATTGGAGGCAGATTAAGGGTCGGTACGACTCTGACACTTGAATTTTTAGAATTACAAGAATATATAGTAGAATAGAACCAGTGCCAAAAGATCCTAAAAAATGAGCCATACCTCTTTAAAAAATCTCGCATCAAAGATCTCAAGACCGTTCTTCTTACTATGTACCAGTTCTCCATGAAAATAGAGTGTCACATCAGCCTGGCCAGGTCGGCACAACTCCAAGAGTAAGGGTCGGTATCGATCCATAATATAGCCAAAATGGCCGCCTTCATCTCTTCGCTATGACCCGTCTCGTGATTAGCTTTGTGATTTCATAGTTGTTTGCACCAATATTAGCTTGTTTCGGGGTTCAAATGGTGGAGTTGTTGAAGAACAAAGCTAAAGATTCAAGAGTTCATGAGGATCGATAGAGAATCACGTTGAATTGACAAAACAACATTGAACATATGTTCCTAGTATCAAATAAGGTAGGTGGACCGAAGATGGATTCCAATGATGGAATTTTTATGGGTCAACACCGACCCTTAGGGATGGGTCGGTACCGAACCAATACTTGTGAAGTATGGGCTTCTGGAATTTTTATGGTGGGTTTGTATTGTTGTTATGATCTTGATTGTACTTTGGTTTTTGGGCTTCGTGGTCATATATTTGGACGTCTTGTCTTGATAATTTCGAAGTTTGACTCATCAGATTCGTCTGCATACTGCCTGGTCAAAAGGCGGAATAACAGTTGCCCCCCAAAGCACGCCTTGCGAATGGAAGATGTGCTTTGCTCAAACAAATTTGATGTCAATCTTCGATGGTTGAGCCCTCTGACTACTTCAAACTTAGTGAATCGTCCAATTTCTTCGTATTCTCTTGTCAATCATAGGTCATTCCAGACTTGTCATAGCCTAAGACTCTAGATTCTACTTGAGTGTTGTCTATACCATTAAAACATCTCTTGTTGGATTTTAATGACAACAACTATACAATTATGCCAAATAAGCTAACTTGCAGATACATGTCAAATTATATACATGGAAATACAAGAAGAGATATACACGATGGAGATAAGCCGAATGAATATATACAAGGAGATATAACGATCGAGATCAAAATCAGGCTAAAACTGAAGAAAACAAATATAGTGTATATTTTTTTATCGGTCTAGATTATATGTACAATCTCCAATTTGATGATCATACACACACAAAATATATTTTGAAAACTGTATTTTTACAATGTGACTATTTTATTATAATGCATATATATTCAAAAGAAAATAGTCAAAATATCATTTTATAAACAAAATATAACATTTAAAAGGAAGAACATTTTAGTTCAACACCAGAAGTTTAATTTTCATCATAGACGTCCGAGGAACATTTTAGTTCAATATCAGATGTCTGATATTTCATCATAGACGTCCGAGGAACATTTCAGATCAACATCAAACGTCTGACATTTTCATCGTAGATGTCTGGTCATATTGATATAAAAACATACTTTTCAGTTCAAATCTAAGCGTCTGGATTTTTCATAACAGACGTCTGGATACCAATAACCAGGTTTTTTATTTGAATTTTCGAAAAGACTTGTCATCTCTTTTTCAACAGTTGAATCTTCTATTTTGAATAGTTTTCTCCAATGGCTACTACCGTTCAATTAGAACTTTTCAAATTTGTAAATAGAGTTTAGAATTCATTTTTTTTGACACAACCAAGAGCTAATTCTTTCTATCTTCTTGATCTATACTTGTGATTTACAAATATTCTCAATTATTTTACTTCCTACAATTACACGTTCAAATCATCATTTTAAGGAGATTATATGAAGGGTGTACTTAATAGACTTATTCATGTTATCTAGAACACAATCAATCAAGAAACTTACTACCATTCGTAGTCGAAGTCTGCTGGAGTTTTTCAGGCACGAAGTCCCATTCTGTAGCTTAGGCGGTTTGTAATATAGAAGTCCTATTCGACAGCTTAGGCGGTCTGTAAAACCTATTTCTTCTGGTTAAGTGAGGGTGTAGTAAATTCAGAAGGAGTCTGCGACTGGACGTAGAACGTGAAGTTCGAATCAATATAAAAATCTCTAGTGCACTTTACTTATTGCAATTTTTATACTGCCATTTTGATATAAGTTTTTGTTTAGTAAATATAATAATATTACTCGATCCGCATCAACTTTCATTATATATTACTGCTACTGTGATTACTGTGCTTCAATTCTGTATCTATATTTGGTCATCATCGATCAAGTGCACAATGACTGTTAATCGATGCTAGCGACTTTCATATACACCATCATAATTTCGATTTCATCCGGAGTCATTACATCACATATCAAAACCATTCTGTGTTCATCCCGGATTTATATCATTATCATACTGATTTTATTCAGAGTTATTATATATCAAAATCGTTCCGTATTCATTCGGGATTTATCTATTTCGTTTTAATTTCAAGGCTTTCGAATCCTTTTATCAAAATCACTATATGTTCGAAGGTTCAATCTCTCTGGATTGTTTCAGATTCAGTTTAACGCACAATACCTTTGGATCGTTTAATGTTTAGTTTTCAACGAGTTGTCTCTCCAAATTGTTTTATAGCTAATTTAATATGTGATCTCTTTGGATCGTTTACCGCTCAAGTTAAAGGGACGATCTCTCCGAATCATTAATTGAATTCGTGGCTGTTCTGTGTCGATAGTTAAATCCGCGATATCTTTGGATCGTTAATTGAGGTCGTGGTCATTTGAGATCAGTAATCAAATCCGTACTCTCTGGACGGTTAATCAAATCCATGGCCGTTTGAGGCCGATAATCAATTTCGTGGTCTCTCTGGACCGTTAATCAATTTCATGGCCGTTCGGGGTTGATAATCAAATCAGTGGTCTCTTCGGACCTTTACCGAGCCCAATCCACTCGTTCTTTGGCGATGAGACTCAACGACAAGTAAGCCCATCCACTCACGCTCTGGCGAGGTGACTTAATTCTTGCACTCCGGTCCCAACTTTTAGGATTTAAAGCGATCAATATCGTTCAAGTTCACCCCCTCGCTTTCCAACGAGGGGATTTGCACCTTACACTCCGGTCCCGCCTTTTTAGATAATATTTTAAAGCGATTATTATCGTACAAGTCCATCCACTCGCTCTCCGACGAGGGGACGTCATCTTGCACTTTGGTCCCGTCTTTTCAGACGGGATTTTAAAGCGATTAATATCAGTTGTCACGTTCGAGTGAGTTTCAATAATCAAGGGTTTGTCTAATGCATCAAATTCAAATGCTAAGAAACAAAAAGTCAAACATTACGATAAATGCCTCTCCGGATGTTACATTCTAGCATCCACTCAGAGCGCGTAAGGACCGATTGAGATCTCATATGCGAGTAAGTGTTTAGACTATATTATTACATTGTTTATTGAAAGGGAAAGATAGAGTGTGAGGACCGAACCTGATCCTCTGCCATCCCGATCAAGATACGACTATCCTTGACCTTGATCCGTTTCCATTTGCCGCGATCAATAGATGCTCTTGTTCCACCGCCGCAGCTCGATTTCTCACACACTATTGTAACCGGTTATCTTTGACCTGTTCCTTGATCAGATCTCGTAGATGTCTATGGTCATTCGTGTTATGCCCGTCCAGTTCATGAAATATGTAATATTTTCCAGACATCCTTTCACGATCAGTTGGCTCCCTCTTTGCCGGCTTTCGATAAGGGATTTGATCCCTGTTATCCAGATAAATACGCTCTGGGTTTCATTCAAGTCCGTGTAAGAAGAGAATTTTGGTTCCCTCCTTTGCCGCTTTGATCCATCAAAGTCATTGTCCATTTTCCTTTGCCTTTGTTGGATCCTTCTTCGAGAGATCCTTCGCCACCCACGTTATTGATTTCTTCCTGATCAGCCTCAACATCCTCCTGACACAGGAATCTCTCAGCCTCATGATAAAATTCTATAAGATCTCTTGAAGGATCTCGTTCCAGTGCAATCTTGAAGTCCGTCTTAGCGGCTATTTATGAAACCGTTGCCATCAGAACCATTGAAGGGTTTGGTTTATCAACCGTGGCAGCTGCCACATTGAACCTCGTTAGAAAGCTTCTAAGGGTCTCTCCGGCCCTCTGTTTCATATTTGCTAATGTCGTTACATTTTTGGTCGTGAAATATGGACTCGGAACTGCTTTACAAATCTATTTACTCACTCGACCCATGTGCTGATGGAACCGCTCTCCAGATGTACCTCGTAAAATGGACAATTGAATCTATCTTCCCATCATAGGTTTCCAATGTAGGTAATTTGAAATCAGACGGATTTCTAACGTACCGAATATTCGGAGTGAATAGACTTCGCTTACATTTTCCAGCTCTGGTTAGACAATCCACCCCTCATAGCCCGTCTCATCAACTCAGCAAGTCTATCACCGTCATTCAAAATAACTCTAAAATTAGCATTCTCAGCCTGCCCTCCGACTCTGTGAGGGAATTCTAGTACACTCCTCTTGCTGTGCTTTTACATTCCGATCCAAGTTCATACGCTTCGCATCATTTTCAAAATGTACATCGTTCCTTACAAGGCCAGGACGATCCATGCCCCAGAGCCTTCGGGGGTTGGTACCGACCCGTGTTTGGGGTCGATACCGACCCATATGTTTGGCTTGGGGTTTGTCCTAGGTCGTCCTGCCCCGCTTTCAGCTATCTACGCTCTGGCTTCTGGCCTTTGATTCTTATTTGTAGCGATTCTAGCTGTTTCCATCTGTCCCATTCTTTTGAAGGAATTTTCCATCATCCTTTCTGGCAATCCATTCATTATAGTTTCTATCTCACCTCTGGTTATGTAGATTGATGAGGGTTGGATCCCGAGGACGCCTCCTAACTACTCCCTTATTGATTTCCTCCAGGTACGGCATTTCTAGTTAATTGTTTCGTCATTTTGAATGTTTTTAAATCTCATATTAACGAGTTCAAGTGCCTCTCAATGAAACCACCAAAATGTTTGAAACAAAAATGACACAAGCACCCATAAGTTATAGTAGAAAATTAAAGGTGAAAAAAAACAAATTAAAGCGAATAAGAAATGAACACACAAAGATTTACAGTGACTCGACATATTCTGGCCTACGTCCACTTAATGATTTTATTGTTTATCTTTTGACTTGAAGACAGAAGTTCTTAGGAGTCGGTACGACTTCGACACTTAGATTTGCAGAATTACAAGAATATAGAGTAGAGCGGAACCAGAATCAAAAGATCCTAAAAATGAGTCTTTCTTCTTTATGTACAGAGGCAGAGAGCCTAAAATTTGGCACCAAAGATCTCCAAACCATTCTCATTGCTATAAAATAGTTCTCCATGAAAATAGTGTCACATCATCGGATTGGATGAGTCGGTACAAATTCAAGATTATGGGTTGGTACCAACCCATAATATGGCCAAAATGTCTACCTTTACTCTTCGGCTCGTCTTGTGATTAGCTTTGTGATTTCACAGTTGTTTGTAACAATATTAGCTTGTTCCGGGGTCCAAATGATGGAGTTGTAGAAGAACAAAGTTGAAGATTCAAGAGTTCATGTGGATTGATAGAGAATCGCGATGAATCGACAAAACAACATCGATAATTTGTTTCTAGTGTCAAATATGGTAAGGTGAGCAGAAGATGGACTCCAATGATGGAATTTTTATGGTCGATCCCTAGGGATGGGTTGATACTGACCCCCATACTTGTGAAGCTTGGACTTTTGAAATTTTTGTGGTGGATTTGTATTGGTGTTATGATTTTGATTGTACTTTGGTTTTTGGGTCGTGGTCATCTCTCCGGACGTCTTGCATTGATAATTTTGAAGTTGGACTCATTGAATACGCTGCATACTGCCTGCTCAAAAGGCGGGATAACAAATACAAAAAGTTCTAATACACATTCTTCTCTAGTATTTTTAGTAAAAAATCATGCTGAATTTAAAAGAGGAAATGCTAAAATGGTAATAACTTACAAAAGGCTTCATAGCTATACAAAGTTTAATTGATGTTTTATTCCTTTTATTGAGCATTTGACTAAGCAAATACAAGACGTGAAATGCTATAGCAAATTTGATGCCAAATTCAGCTTTGATAAAAAATTCATAGAAGTAACCGCCTTCAGTTGCCTATAAGGACATTTTGAATGGGTAGTTATGTCATTGGATTAAAAAATGCACGGTAAGTATTTCAGAATGGATGAATTATATTTTCAGACGTTTACCATTTGCTACGGTTTATATAGACGACATCCTGTTATTCTCTAATACCGCGAAAGAGCACTAACGACATCTACTAAGGATAGTGCATATATTATTAGAAAATGATGTAATTCTAAGTCTAAAGAAAATTGAATTGTTTAAAAAGAAATTGATTTTTTTTAGAAAGAAACTTAAAAACGGGCAAGTAGAATTACAACACATATACACAAAAATTAGGGATTTTCTCGGTACTTTCAAAATATTAAAAAAACTTAAGAGTTTTTTGGGATTATTAAATTATGGAAAATTATTTCCTCTTTTGTATGCCAAAACTCAAAATCTACAAAAGAAACTTACAGAAGAACGGGCAAAATACAAATAACATAATGATGAACATTCAAGAAGGTAGAACACAGATAAAATCCTGATTACATTACAAAGAAAAAGAAGAAAGTACGAAAAGTAAACATCTAATAAAAAATCATAAAAATCCTTTGTTTCTCAATTGATGAAGAATTATTTACCTTACAAACCGATGCTTCTAACAATTTTTGGACAGAAGTATTAATAGCTAAACAAAAAGAGGTGGTAACATACTCTTCTGGTAAATTTAACAAACCTCAGATACCCATGACAAAAAAGTACTTACTATGAAATTAGTACTTGAAAGTCTAAAAATTTATCTTCAACATACACAATTTATAATTGAAACAGATCACAAATCTACCGTTCAATTAAAAAAAAATCACGAATAATCCAAAAAAAAATCTTCGAAAAATTAGATTGGCAATTTATTTAGAGATTTATAATTATGATGTCAAATACATTTTAGATTACACTTATTTTGCTGCTGATCTTACTAGGTTATGAAAAAAGACAATTCAGTAGAATAAGGCCATCTAAAAACGCCCAAATGCAACGTTCGATCTAGTAAACTTAAGAATTCGAGACTTTTTTGAATTACTTAGAATATACAAGATCGATAACCTGAAAACCAAGGAGATGGAAGCTGAAATGACGGTACAAGATATGATCTTTCCGTGTCGCTAACATCTCAATGATGAAAAACAACTCCTTCCGTTCTTCAAACAATTAGAAGATACAAAATTAATAAAACTCTAAAAATGAAGTGTTAATTGTTAATAATAATAGGTGACCACAACTTTTAGCTTTGTTTATCAGTTATACAAAAGTACAAGAAATATATTAGAAGGTTTGGTTCATGAAATTTACGTCCACACAAGCATCTTGAAGAATACGCGGACTGTATTCTAGACATTTGAAAAATACTTTTTTTCTTTTAAATATTGAAGTAGGTTTTTTTTACCAGGTTCAAAATCAGAACATGGAGTGTTTGGGAGGAAAAACAACACATTATTTTTTACCCTTAGATTCAATTATGAGAGTTGCATGGGGTAATTGAAAATTCCAAGCATGAATTTATTAAATTCAGCAGAAATGATTTTGATGAAGAAAAACAAAGACTTTTAACAACATACAAATTTTTTTACCGAAGCTTTTAACAAAGATGAAATAGAAGCACACTCCGTAATCGAGGGTAAAACAATATTATTGTTTGATTATCTATTAGAATTCAAATTCTTAACAGACATAATAGCAAAAGTTCAACACTTCTTTAGATGGTCTCAAAACTGGATTAGTTGGCACTATGACACAAGAAGAATACTTTGAAGAACAAGTAAAAAGGAAAATTACAAGACAAGACTGCATAATGAGAGATTATGTGAACTGACCCTTTTGATGACGAGTCATTGGCTAATATTGACATCCAAGACTAGCAAAAGGCACGATGGAGCTTTATTTTTACAAGAAATTATTTGTCACAGCATAAAGGATATCCAAACATCTAACATAACTTGTATTTAACACGGTAAACAACGAAAAGACAAATCCTTCTCAGAAACTAGTAGAAAAACACTTTTATTACAAACTTTATTATTACGAGAGAACTTATATAGCAATGGGTGAAGTGTCAGCCTAGATTTCCTAGGTTTTGTCACTCTAGAGTAGAGACTAAATTTCCTAGGTTTGTGAGTCACCTTAGATTTCCTAGGTATGCCACTCTATCGTAGAAGCTAGATGTTTTGGATTTCCATTATGCCATGATAGGTGATTTCTTGCAAAACTAAGAGTTTACCATGTCTTTTGCTAGTCTTGAATGTCAAGGTTAGCCAATGACTCGTTATCGAAAAGGTTGGTCTCCATAGTGTCTCTCATTATAAAGTCATGCTGGACCTTTGTTATTCAGTCTGTTGAGGGTTAGAATTTTGATAGATAGCCAAACATGAATATCGTTTTACCCTTAGATACAGAGTATGCTTCTATTTCACATTTGCTGATAGTTTTAGTAAAAAATTCTTATGCTGTTAAGAGTCTTTCTTTTTCTTTATTAAAACTCTTTTTGTTGAATTTGATAAATTTATGCTCGGGATTTTTAGTTATCCTGTGCAGTTTCCATAACGGAGTGAAAACTCATAGATGGATTTATCATTGTTTGATAAATTTCAAAATGAACCTATCAATATCTAAACAGCTAATTAATGGTACTTTTTCTTTGATTTCTACTTTGAATTCATGTCCAGTTCTATGTCAATGGATATATTAATTATATTGAAACCCATAAATGGATTTATCATTGCTTGATAAATTTAAAAATTAACTTTATCATCGTTTAGACCAAGGTTTGAGGTTTCGATCGAAACATCGAGATTCCGGTCGTTCCGTATAGGTTTCGGCAGGGATTGAAACGAAACCAAGACGAAATTCCGGTTCAATAAAAACTATTGAACTTCAAATTTTACAGCGAAAAAAAGTCTAAAAAAGAATTAATTTGAATTTAAAATACATGAACATTCATGTTTAAAATTGCAATTTAGGAAACATATAAATTCACAAAAAATGTGAATGGTGTAACTAAAAAGTCGAAAATGAAATAATAAACATTTTTTAGTGTTATGGATATTTATACTTAATCAGTATTGTTCTTTTATATCTTATTTTTCTATTAAATATAAATTATATGTCTTGTTTAAATAAATTAAACAAATATACGTGTAATTATATGGAAAACAAATAACGATATCCGAAACTGAAACTAGAATCGAAATTTACGAAATTTACGAGTTACATCGAAATTCCTAAAATTACAAAAGACCGAAACCGAGATCTCGAACCTTGGTTTAGACAACTGATTAATGGGTTCATTTCTTTAGTTTCTTCATATTCAAATTTAATATATTTCAATGGATTTTTCATGTTTCTAAAACTCGGAGGTCGTTGTTTGATAAATTTGAAGGTGGACTTACGATAATTTAAATAACTGATGATTGGATTCATTTCTTTGATTTATATTTTGAAGTAAAACTCAGTTCTATTTATAACTTCAAGAAATTATATATTAAAAAATATGCGGAAATAAACTTAAATAATCTGACCTAGAATTTGCTCTGGTTCAGCAAAAAATGAAATTAGAAATTCTAGGTACGTTTTACATCTTCTTGCAAAATGAAATATGGATGTCTAGCTTCTAATTTTGGCCTACTCTTGATTCATCTTATGATTTATTTTGGTCCCTTACCTCAAAACAGAATAAGATGGTAAATTGATAAACTGATTTGATTCTCTCAACTTAAATTGAATCTTCTAAACATAGTTCAATTCAGACACAAAATAATTCATGATTTTTGTAAACTAGACCAGTTATGGTGGCCGTTTTGCAGTCCTGATTTTGGTGATGTACAAAAATAAAGAACTCGTCGATGCGAGAATGTGGATTTGCTTTGATTTTGTAGTCAATATATAATTTCTTGATTTGATATGAAAATTAGGTTTTTATTTGAGTTCTTGTCATAATTTGATTCAACTTTAATGCATCTTATTTCAGTGAATATTTTAACAGTATGGACATTTGATTCAAACAACAAAAAATAATAATAAGAGGATCTAAAACTGTATATTACAAAATGTGATCATATACGTTATTTCCATTTTTTAAATATCATGTTCTAGTAATGGATTGGCATGTTAAATAATATTTCAAAATTTATCTACTTAAAGTTTGCAAGCTACATCAGAGCTTGAAAAATTCTATTAGACAATAATGGACGTAAATTGAATAGTTTATAGCCGTAGGGAGTGCAGTCTTTGTAACTTTTTATATATTTTTCACTCTCTTTTTCTTTCTTTTAATTGTCTGAACCAGCGTCATGAATAAAAATTTACATAAATGCATTTAGTTTGCAACATGACGCTTTTTTATTAAGTTCAGATCGTAAGAATGAACTATTATCATCACCTGATCTAATTCAAACATGTGCCTGGATGCCCTTTCACTGGGTTCTTTTTTTTGTACATGTAAACCTACCTTGATGTTGTAATTCCTCTGTTTATTGGATTTCCAGTTTCCCAGCTAGCATTAAGGAGGGAAGGTAAGCAGGGTTCTTTATATATGAGATCACATAGTACATTTGGTTTGTTGTTTAAGTTACAACTGCTGTCTCTCTTTATTTCCCCTTTGAAATTGTATAATTAAGTGAAAAGGCTGCTTGATGTCCACGCCCCAGCTGAAGCACATGGGATAAGTGGTTTCTTGAAAATGGTAAATTTTGTTTTTTTTTCCCCAATTTTTTTATATTAATGGATGCAACTGTACTTTCTATATTTACTATATAAAAGCTTGAATCTTGTGTATGTATGAGTTGATGATATGTTGAAAAAATTTAGGGTTAATTTCTGCGTCCACAGAGCAAAGTTCAATCTCATACCTTATTTAGTTGGCCATGTTATGAACTGTTATGAACGCTCTTGATTTCCATTATGTTAGTTTTGGTTTATACAACTGTTAACCCGTATTTTGGCAAGACAAAATACATGCGGATTAACGCATTCGACTGCATAATGATCGAAGTTGGATTGTCATAGATAATAAACATGACCACGAGGTCGGAATATATATAGCCAACGAACAAACTACGCAAGATGTTTAAAATATGGTTTCAACAAAAATCGAGTCACTTCAAGTTGCTTGGAGTCTGCTTCGAGTCACCTTCATGTTTGTTTCGGGTTTTCAGTCAGCTTACTTTGGGTCAAAGGAGTGTTCGCTTCGGGTCGACAACACGTTTACTGCGAGTCAGTGATAGGTCTACTTTGGGTCAAGTGGGCGGCTACTTCGAGTGGATCGATCGACAACCATGGGTTCACATCATTTCATATCCATCACTTTACAACCCTTCTTCTTCGTATCGATACGGCTTCGTATCCATCAAGTTTACACCTTCCTCCTTCGTATCCATCGTGCGTTGGCATCGGTCTAGGTTCATCTAACACCCACTTCGTATCGATCCCCCCTTCTACACATTTCGTATCGATCATCAAATGGTCGATACGAAATCCACCTTTAAATGATCGATACGAACAACACGTGCCAACATTGATTGATACGAAGCGAAATATAAGCATGGATACGAAGGCGTTTTCTTTAGTATCGATACGAAGAGCAATCTACAGGGTGGATATGAAAAGCATGGTCAAATGAAAGAAGCGATCAATTGGCATGAAAAGTGGATCTCTCCTGAACCATCGCTCCACGTCACGAGTACATGGCAGATCGATACGAATTATGATCAGTCTGAGGTTGATCGATACAAAGCTATCGATACGAACAATTCAGCTACTTACAAATTCAACTTTGGATCGATCATAACTCGAAATCTACAAGTTCAAACGGCTTCAAATTTTCACCGAAGCTTCCTTGTGCACTCAACCACTGTAACGAACAGGATTTTTCGCGCTCGAAAATCGACATCCATACTTCATATCGTATTCAAATGCCATAGATTCGACCGTCCAAATCTGATTCGCCGGAGCTTATAACAACGTTAAGTAAAAAAAAAACATAACGGAATAAAAGAATAATACATTGATATACAGCTTTGATACAATATCTGATACAACAGATGATCCAATAGATATCAATATACATCAGAGATACAATAGAATAGCAGCGGAAAAGAAAATAGATAACACTAGCAACGGATAATCTCCAAAACAGTCTTCAAAAGAGAACTCCAAGGCACCAATCCAAAATAGCTCGAACTCCCAAAAGATAAGCAAGTGCAGTCCATATCCAAAGGCTGAACTAGCTCCAGATAATCTACTAAACCTGACTATCTGAAAACCCCAACTCTAGACTGCTCGTGTAGAAAAATTTTGAGCACCCAGAGTTTAGGAAAGAAACAATAAACTCCGGATCAGTCATGGGACTGGTGTGAGCAACAAAAACAGTTATCTTTAAAACAAATAAAGAAATATTTTAAAATCAATTCGCAATGCTTTTTAGAAATGAGACTACCATAAGGCCTCCCGCACACACACACACACACACAATGCAAACGCAGAATCGGAGGAGATTTCTCCTTATGATAGTCAAATATGCTTGATACACATTAAAAAGAAACATTTGATATTATTACTAGTGCATAGTGTAGAAAAAAAATCATTTCGAAAGTAAAGATATAAATCTTAGCCAGCATAGGCATTTCGCACTTATGCCTACCATAACTACCATGTTCAATAGCAGGTTACCGTCACATTCCATGGTAGGTTATACAATTGCAATCGTAAAAGCTCGTATTGGAATGAATGGATTTCCAACAAATGGTCGGGCAAAGGAACTTCCCATACCGAAATGGAACGCCTCTGGAAGGACATCCCCGAGCATCCCAAATGGATCTCTGCCAACACAAAGCCGGTGCACTCCCTGCCCGGGAGTATCAACCTCAGATATTCCATCCCCGGTTGTAACCAACCTTTATCCGAGCGCTCGGTACCAACAACACCACACAGTAATAGATATAGTGTATCCACATGAGTAAGTATCTGGGCTCCATACCATGATACTACCCCTATCCAGAAGAAATGGACATATCCTAGGGACGCGATCCCTGAAAACCTTGCTGCATCTTTCCTGTTTCGACCATTTTCCGGGTTGTGAGGTTTGACGAAGTCTCGTCCAAAAAGCCACGCTTTGGTACAAAGCCATGCTTTGGGTCTATAAATGATCAAAGAAATGATCACAAAGATAAGTAATCAAACAAATGATCATATCACAAATGATCAAACAATGATCATTTCACAGCAACACTCAGCACGTCACATTACCAATATTGGGAGTATATCACTGATAACCTTCAACTACATAACCTCTGAGCTCGTACGTCTCAGAGAAGGGTGTTAAGCTAAGAGAATGAATTCTCCGCCACCACAGAAATGTATTTGAAAGAAATCTGCTTCATATCTCAATTTGTAATGTCAGACATACAATCTATACAAGTCTGTTCTGGGTTCGAACAGAACCGAAGGCACTTCCAAAGAAGTCCTTGCAATCCGGGCATTCACAATTCCGATCGGACTTCCCATCACTTAGGGAATCTCTATACCGGAGCAACTCGGTGCAGAGACAATCGATAGGTCATCCTATCGTTCTCGCAAATACCCGGTCTTCACCACCGGTCTTCAAATGCTATCCATAACGACGTATCACATATTCGGAATGGGTTATACGACCCAAAGGTCCTTTCCCGGCTAACCCGAATTGTGAGCGCAACATTTAAAACATATGGATATGAGATTTCAATTAAGTCAAAACTTAATAATTCAAAACTTTTCTTTCAAATGGTTTAGACAAATTATCATTTCCAATCTTTTAAACAAAAAGATTAATTTCACAAAATTCCATTTACGGATTTCAAAACAAATTTCCATTTCATTTGGATTAACTCGTTTAAAATCTTTAAATTAAAGATTTAACTTATAACTTTCAAACCGTTTCCATAACTTGGAAAATCATTTTCATTTTTAACTTGAAAACCTTTTTAACGAAATTTGGAAGTTCACTATTCATATGAAAGCTTTTATTATTTGAGAACGAATTTATTTTAGAAAGATCCAATTTTATTTACACGAGTTAAAGCCTTTGAATATAAATTCAAATTCCCAAATCAATACCTTTAAAATAGTTTAATCCATATAAACTCATTTATAAGTTGAATAGCCTTTTTAAAACCCTAGTTTCTAAATCATAGAATTCAATTTCAAATATTGAATTCAAATTTAAATTTTAATATTTAAATTTCAAAACTCAATTAAGTTATTCAATTAAATTTCATCTTTGAAATTCCATTTCAATTGCTTTTCACTTTAAACCCAATCCATTTTCAAAACATTTGAATTAAAATATTCAACTTTTAAAGTTATTTCAAAATCTGTGACTTAATCGATTTCCTCGTGAAATCCATATTGGTGTGTGTATAAGTGTGGTCCAGGGGTTTAACACAATAGTGCAACATTTTTCAATCATCACAGATTAAACATAGAATTATAATTGATAAGCGATATAAACTATAACGCTTATCGTACAGATCACAGATATATATATCAATGTAAATAAATGGATAAATTATACACAGCTCAATCCACAGAACAAAATATCACAAATCAGATAGGACAATCAATTCAAGGCATCTCATAAAATACAATCATTTATAGGTAAGGTCAAGTATTTAATAATCATTTATAAGCAGGATTAATTTATTGTTTTAATTCTAATTAATTCAATTTATTTCCAATTAAATTAATTACTTATGAATTAATTATCTAATCCTGATTTATTAATTGATTACAAATCGTCTGATATTAATTTATTTATCAAATACTTTAGTTAATTAAATTATTGTTAATTAATTACCATAAGTGATTATTACTAATCACTTAATCAACTTCAATAAATTAAAATATCAAAATCAATTTCAATTAGTAATTAATCCCTTAATTACTTTCATTAAGAAATTATCTTAGATTAATTCATTATTAATCATTCCTAATTATAAATTAATCTAAATTATTAATTACTCATAAATTAAATAAATCATTCTTTAATTACCTTATTAATTAAACTATTTTATTACCTTAATTATCTCTAAAATAAATAAATTTCTTTATTTATGATTTCATCATCATTTATGTGTATTTTAAACATTACACTTTAAATTTAGATTAAATATACATTTTTATTATTAAATTTCATTTAAAACCAATTTAAACAATTATATATTTGAAATAAAATTTTATTTTAAACAATCCCAATCTTAAAATCTTTGAAAAACCTTCCAATATGTTTTAATTGAACTAAGCAAATATTCAACTTTGGAAACTTGATCTCCATATTCTTAAATTTATCTATTTAAAATATATTGAAATATAGTTTAAACATTTCTTTGAATTAATAGTTTTAAATCATGCTTATTCATAACTTGTTTAAGTTTACTAAACTTTGATCTAATGTTTAAGTTGAACATCTTTGAATTCAATTCAAAATTTATTTAGCTAATTGTTTTTATAATCAACTATTTAAACATTTCAAATCTTGAAACATATTAAATTAACCAAATTTCAAAATCTTGATTCATCCTTTATTTGAAAAAGAACTTGCTTCCAAAATTTATTGGGTTTTCTTTTGCAGCCTAAGTCATTTAAAACTTAGATCAAACACAGGAAACCCAAACACTCAACCCCAAGCAAGATGCGACATCCTCGAGAAATCACGAAGACGACTAAATTTTTTTTCGAGTTTTCCCAATACCTCATCCCCTCCCTGAGTCAGACGTGCACGTGTATGTGCACGAGCGCAGCCGACCACCGGCGATCGTCGCGACGATGCTCCACGACCCCACGATCTCCCTCGATCACGATGACGTACCCAGATTTCGCGAAAACCAACTGAGTCGAAATCGAGATAAAATGTCGACCAACCCAAACACAGCACAACGGAAAACTCGCCTTCCACGTCGCCTCCGACCTCGAAACCACCGGCCACCTTCACCGAAGCTTGCGACACACCTTCCAGCACCCATTCCCCCACTCGCGATCCCCTCCGATGATCCCCTGACGACACACAAACCCCAAACCTCGAATCGAACCGATACACCCCTTAAACCCTACCGATCCCTCGTGACGCCACCACGCCCTGTTATAAATGTTTCGAATATTTTTCTATTGATCATTAACATGAAAGCTTCCCTCACCATTGATCTCGGCGCTCAATTCGATTCAAATCGTTGGAATTTGGCCAATAGGTGTTTTCCATTCAAACCCATATTCCCACTTAAATTTGAAACTAAAAATCAAAATTTTATTTTTAAAATTCAATACTCCCGAACACTAATCAGATTGTATAATCACAAACATAAATTAAATCACTTGATTTTTATCATTTAAGAAGGCATTACTGTGTATTCCTTAATTCCCAATGAACTATCTGTCCATTTGGATTAATTACAATTTTATAAACAATGTTATACCCATACAAATATCATTCATTTAGCAATCCAAACCCAATATGTTTTGTGTTGTGATGATTTTAAATTTTCAAGTAGGGTTTGAAACCTGGAATAGAGGCATGTTGTTTTGCCTGCACACTAATATACACAGTCATTCATTTTTTTTATAAGGGCATGCAAACACAATTTACCACCATCCAAACATGATTCACAGCATATATCAAATATAGATCCAAACATCAATGGATCATAGTAAAGTTAGGGAAATGTTTGCTCACCTGTCATTTTTGGAAGAAGAACAGAGTAGCTTATCTTTGACCCCGGCTTTGAATTTTTTTTCAAGCTAAACCTTATCTTGATCTCTGGTTTGTATTGCCTTTTAGATTTGAATTTTTGTTTGAGTTTTAAGTGGTATTTAGTTCAATATTACTTGGCTTGAAATGGACAAACTAATGATGAGGAGTTGGATATATATAAAAGAGAAGATGTTACAGGGTGATGTTATTTTGTATAATAGGCATGGGTGAAGAGGCTTGCATTAAATGCCAGGGGCATGTTGCATTAATTGCCTGGGTACTTCATTTGCAAGCTACTCTTCCATATCAAATTTGATTTGTTTACCTTTATGCAGGCTGATGATAATGGCATTACTTGCTTAGTACTTTATGTTTTATACTTATCTCTTTTCTTTTATTTTGTGTTCATATTGATTGCTGTCTTGCATTCTTTTGTTTATGTTTTGTTTGTACTTATCTTGCCTTTCTTTACTTGTTCTTTTTACTTTGTCTCTGCTGAAAATGTGTATATTTTTGTTTGTTGGTATTTCTTCTTTTGCTTTGTATTTATTCTATAACTTTGTTAGTACGTAGATGTTTTCCTTTCTCATTTGAATGTATATGTTTGTTTGGTTCCATACTTAACTTTTATTTATTTATCTCTATTTATAACTCAAATATTTATTTTACTACTATTTTTAGTTTAAATATTTATCATGAATTTTACTTTAATAATTATTGTTTTATATTTTTCTATATACACATACATATATAGTATTTAAATTCAAATCAAATATATATATATATATATATATATATATAATTTTAAATTTACTCATATATGCTCAAATACATATATATATATATTCTCATATATATACAATATTAAAGTTTAAATGATCATACAGAATTTATCTGTATGTGGGGAAACTCGCTTAAATTTCCAATTAGCTATACAATTTAAATTAAAAATTATATAAATTATCAATTTAATTTTATATAAAATTCGAGGTCGTTACAGACTTCCCCCCTTAAAAAGAATTTCGTCCTCGAAATTCACCAGAGAGAGATAACGAAGATAGATGAAAGATAGAGAAATATCTTTTCAGATCAAACTGGTTATCAATCCTGCATTTGGCTCACCAAATCAGAATATCAACAATAAATACAAGAACAAACTCAATCAATTACGAAACAATTTGGTTACCTGATCTACGAAATATACAGAGGTATTGGTTAGTTCGAAGGGATAACTAACCGTTCGTAGATTATATCGAAACCCAATGAAATAGACAGAAATAGATTTGATTATGATCTCAGATTCAAGATTTAACTTATTTACGATTTGCTGAGAAATAAAACTAAGGGTAGTTCTCATGCCGAACAAATTTCGAAATTTTTTAATCATAAATGAGATAGTTACCTTATAAAATTTCATTTCCTTAACTAACTTTTGAGGTTAAAGAATCACCTTTGATTTCACAAGCCCTCGCTGCTTGAACTTGCTTCAGTGCTGAGCAATTCATAATCCTATGCCCCGGCTTGTGGCAATGACAACATTTTCTACATTCCTGTTCTGGCTTCATAAATGGCTCTCTCAGTCCTTGTTTTCTGGGATTCTTACATTTGTTCAAGTAATGACCTTTCTCGAAGCAGTTGAAACAAGTAACATCTTTCACCTTTTGCTTCTGTATATCCTTCTTTCCTTTATCCTTTCTCAGTTTCCTTCCACCAAACTTCTTTTTCCTCCCATTTAGATTAGTTGTACCTCTATTCTCCTCCGGATCTTTTTGCTTTTCCAGAGTATCGTATCGATAGCCCATATCAATTAATTCAGAAAACGATTCCTTCACATGAATAGTCATCCTTTCCTGAAACTCCTTGTTCATTCCCCGAATAAACTTTTCATTCTTCTTCAATGGTGTATTCACCAATTATGGACCAAATCGGGATAACTCAATAAATTTGTTTAAGTACTCTTCAAATGATAAACTCCCTTGCTCCAAATCCATAAACTCCTGATACACTCTAGAGATACCAGCAGACGGCATATATCGCTATTCGAATACTTCTTTGAAACGATTCCAAGCAAATTCATCCGTCGGCTCATCTACGGTAATTGTTTCCCACCAAACTAAAGCCTCTTCCCCGAGTTGCCAAGAAGCTATCAATCGCATCTGATCATTTTTTAACTTTAATCCCTTGAAAATCCTTTCGCATAATTGAATCCAGGCTTGTGCTTCGATAACAGTTTCCTTGCCAGTGAATGGCTTTCCACCAAGTCTAGAAAAACTTCGATATAAATCAGCCAAATTTGATTGAGATTGAATGGGAATATCTGTCATTGCAGGGCTTTGACCAGGTGAAGTGGTACTTTCCTGTCTTCTATTTCGTCCTCTTTTTCCATTCATTCTTACTATCTGCAATAGTAAGAAATCCGATTAGGCATTCGGACGAAATATCTTAGAGAATAACAACAGATAAAGAGAATAGATTGAGAAATTTGAGTTTTGGTTTCACTGGTTGTACTCATTCTAGGGATACTTCACCCTATCTCTAATGAGCTACTTAATGTGTTATACTCCTGAGCTAAAGTTCAACCTTAGCTCTGATAGCACATGTAACGAACAGGATTTTTCGCGCTCGAAAATCGACATCCATACTTCATATCGTATTCGAATGCCATAGATTCGACCGTTCAAATCTGATTCGCCGGAGCTTATAACAACGTTAAGTAAAAAAAACATAACGGAATAAAAGAATAATACATTGATATACAGCTTTGATACAATATCTGATACAACAGATGATCCAATAGATATCAATATACATCAGAGATACAATAGAATAGCAGCGGAAGAGAAAATAGATAATACTAGCAACGGATAATCTCCAAAACAGTCTTCAAAAGAGAACTCCAAGGCACCAATCCAAAATAGCTCGAACTCCCAAAAGATAAGCAAGTGCAGTCCATATCCAAAGGCTGAACTAGCTCCAGATAATCTACTAAACCTGACTATCTGAAAACCCCAACTCTAGACTGCTCGTGTAGAAAAATTTTGAGCACCCAGAGTTTAGGAAAGAAACAATAAACTCCGGATCAGTCATGGGACTGGTGTGAGCAACAAAAACAGTTATCTTTAAAACAAATAAAGAAATATTTTAAAATCAATTCGCAATGCTTTTTAGAAATGAGACTACCATAAGGCCTCCCGCACACACACACACACAATGCAAACGCAGAATCGGAGGAGATTTCTCCTTATGATAGTCAAATATGCTTGATACGCATTAAAAAGAAACATTTGATATTATTACTAGTGCATAGTGTAGAAAAAAAATCATTTCGAAAGTAAAGATATAAATCTTAGCCAGCATAGGCATTTCGCACTTATGCCTACCATAACTACCATGTTCAATAGCAGGTTACCGCCACATTCCATGGCAGGTTATACAATTGCAATCGTAAAAGCTCGTATTGGAATGAATGGATTTCCAACAAATGGTCGGGCAAAGGAACTTCCCATACCGAAATGGAATGCCTCTGGAAGAACATCCCCGAGCATCCCAAATGGATCTCTGCCAACACAAAGCCGGTGCACTCCCTGCCCGGGAGTATCAACCTCAGGTATTCCATCCCCGGTCGTAACCAACCTTTATCCGAGCGCTCGGTACCAAAACCACCACACAGTAATAGATATAGTGTATCCACATGAGTAAGTATCTGGGCTCCATACCATGATACTACCCCTATTCAGAAGAAATGGACATATCCTAGGGACGCGATCCCTGAAAACTTTGCTGCATCTTTCCTGTTTCGACCATTTTCCGGGTTGTTAGGTTTGACGAAGTCTCGTCCACAAAGCCACGCTTTGGTACAAAGCCATGCTTTGGGTCCACAAATGATCAAAGAAATGATCACAAAGATAAGTAATGAAACAAATGATCATGTCACAAATGATCATATCACAAATGATCAAACAATGATCATTTCACAGCAACACTCAGCACGTCACATTACCAATATTGGGAGTATATCATTGATAACCTTCAACTACATAACCTCTGAGCTCGTACGTCTCAGAGAAGGGTGTTAAGCTAAGAGAATGAATTCTCCGCCACCACAGAAATGTATTTGAAAGAAATCTGCTTTATATCTCAATTTGTAATGTCAGACATACAATCTATACAAGTCTGTTCTGGGTTCGAACAGAACCGAAGGCACTTCCAAAGAAGTCCTTGCAATCCGGGCATTCACAATTCCGATCGGACTTCCCATCACTTAGGGAATCTCTATACCGGAGCAACTCGGTGCAGAGACAATCGATAGGTCATCCTATCGTTCTCGCAAATACCCGGTCTTCACCACCGGTCTTCAAATGCTATCCATAACGACGTATCACATATTCGGAATGAGTATACGACCCAAAGGTCCTTTCCCGGCTAACCCGAATTGTGAGCGCAACATTTAAAACATATGGATATGGAATTTCAATTAAGTCACAACTTAATAATTCAAAACTTTTCTTTCAAATGGTTTAGACAAATTATCATTTTCAATCTTTTAAACAAAAAGATTAATTTCACAAAATTCCATTTACGGATTTCAAAACAAATTTCCATTTCATTTGGATTAACTCGTTTAAAATCTTTAAATTAAAGATTTAACTTATAACTTTCAAACCGTTTCCATAACTTGGAAAATCATTTTCATTTTTTACTTGAAAACCTTTTTAACGAAATTTGGAAGTTCACTATTCATATGAAAGCTTTTATTATTTGAGAATTATTTTAGAAAGATCCAATTTTATTTACACGAGTTAAAGCCTTTGAATATAAATTCAAATTCCCAAATCAATACCTTTAAAATAGTTTAATCCATATAAACTCATTTATAAGTTGAATAGCCCTTTTAAAACCCTAGTTTCTAAATCATCGAATTCAATTTCAAATATTGAATTCAAATTTAAATTCTAATATTTAAATTTCAAAACTCAATTAAGTTATTCAATTAAATTTCATCTTTGAAATTCCATTTCAATTGCTTTTCACTTTAAACCCAATCCATTTCCAAAACATTTGAATTAAAATATTCAACTTTTAAAGTTATTTCAAAATCTGTGACTTAATCGATTTCCTCGTGAAATCCATATTGGTGTGTGTATAAGTGTGGTCCAGGGGTTTAACACAATAGTGCAACATTTTTCAATCATCACAGATTAAACATAGAATTATAATTGATAAGCGATATAAACTATAACGCTCGTACAGATCACAGATATATATATATATTTCAATGTAAATAAATGGATAAATTATGCACAGCTCAATCCACAGAACAAAATATCACAAATCAGATAGGACAATCAATTCAAGGCATCTCATAAAATACAATCATTCATAGGTAAGGTCAAGTATTTAATAATCATTTATAAGCAGGATTAATTTATTGTTTTAATTCTAATTAATTCAATTTATTTTCAATTAAATTAATTACTTATGAATTAATTATCTAATCCTGATTTATTAATTGATTACAAATCGTCTGATATTAATTTATTTATCAAATACTTTAGTTAATTAAATTATTGTTAATTAATTACCATAAGTGATTATTACTAATCACTTAATCAACTTTAATAAATTAAAATATCAAAATCAATTTCAATTAGTAATTAATCCCTTAATTACTTTCATTAAGAAATTATCTTAGATTAATTCATTATTAATCATTCCTAATTATAAATTAATCTAAATTATTAATTACTCATAAATTAAATAAATCATTCTTTAATTACCTTATTAATTAAACTATTTTATTACCTTAATTATCTCTAAAATAAATAAATTTCTTTATTTATGATTTCATCATCATTTATGTGTATTTTAAACATTACACTTTAAATTTAGATTAAATATACATTTTTATTATTAAATTTCATTTAAAACCAATTTAAACAATTATATATTAGAAATAAATTTTTATTTTAAACAATCCCAATCTTAAAATCTTTGAAAAACCTTCCAATATGTTTTAATTGAACTAAGCAAATATTCAACTTTGGAAACTTGATCTCCATATTCTTTAAATTTATCTATTTAAAATATATTGAAATATAGTTTAAACATTTCTTTGAATTAATAGTTTTAAATCATGCTTATTCATAACTTGTTTAAGTTTACTAAACTTTGATCTAATGTTTAAGTTGAACATCTTTGAATTCAATTCAAAATTTATTTAGCTAATTGTTTTTATAATCAACTATTTAAACATTTCAAATCTTGAAACATATTAAATTAACCAAATTTCAAAATCTTGATTCATCCTTTATTTGAAAAAGAACTTGCTTCCAAAATTTATTGGGTTTTCTTTTGCAGCCTAAGTCATTTAAAACTTAGATCAAACACAGGAAACCCAAACACTCAACCCCAAGCAAGATGCGACATCCCCGAGAAATCACGAAGACGACTAAAACAAATTTCGAGTTTTCCCAATACCTCATCCCCTCCCTGAGTCAGACGTGCAGGTGTATGTGCACGAGCGCCGCCGACCACCGGCGATCGTCGCGACGATGCTCCACGACCCTACGATCTCCCTCGATCACGATGACGTACCCAGATTTCGCGAAAACCAACTGAGTCGAAATCGAGATAAAATGTCGACCAACCCAAACACATCACAATGGAAAACTCGCCTTCCACGTAGCCTCTGACCTCGAAACCACCGGCCACCTTCACCGAAGCTGCGAGACACCTTCCAGCACCCATTCCCCCACTCGCGATCCCCTCCGATGATCCCCTGATGACACACAAACCCCAAACCTCGAATCGAACCGATACACCCCTTAAACCCTACCGATCCCTCGTGACGCCACCACGCCCTATTATAAATGTTTCTAATATTTTTCTAGTGATCATTAACATGAAAGCTTCCTTCACCATTGATCTCGGCGCTCAATTCGATTCAAATCGCTGGAATTTGGCCAATAGGCGTTTTCCATTCAAACCCATATTCCCACTTAAATTTGAAACTAAAAACCAAAATTTTATTTTTAAAATTCAATACTCCCGAACACTAATCAGATTGTATAATCACAAACATAAATTAAATCACTTGATTTTTATCATTTAAGAAGGCATTACTGTGTATTCCTTAATTCCCAATGAACTATCTGTCCATTTGGCTTAATTACAATTTTATAAACAATGTTATACTCATACAAATATCATTCATTTAGCAATCCAAACCCAATATGTTTTGTGTTGTGATGATTTTAAATTTTCAAGTAGGGTTTGAAACCTGGAACAGAGGCATGTTGTTTTGCCTGCACACTAATATACACAGTCATTCATTTTTTTTTTATAAGGGCATGCAAACACAATTTACCACCATCCAAACATGATTCACAGCATATATCAAATATAGATCCAAACATCAATGGATCATAGTAAAGTTAGGGAAATGTTTGCTCACCTGTCATTTTTGGAAGAAGAACAGAGTAGCTTATCTTTGACCCAGGCTTTGAATTTTTTTTCAAGCTAAACCTTATCTTGATCTCTGGTTTGTATTGCTTTTTAGATTTGAATTTTTGTTTGAGTTTTAAGTGGTATTTACTTCAGTATTACTTGGCTTGAAATGGACAAACTGATGATGAGGAGTTGGATATATATAAAAGAGAAGATGTTACAGGGTGATGTTATTTTGTATAATAGGCATGGGTGAAGAGGCTTGCATTAAATGCCAGAGGCATGTTGCATTAATTGCCTGGGTACTTCATTTGCAAGCTACTCTTCCATATCAAATTTGATTTGTTTACCTTTATGCAGGCTGATGATAATGGCATTACTTGCTTAGTACTTTATGTTTTATACTTATCTCTTTTATTTTATTTTGTGTTCATATTTATTGCTGTCTTGCATTCTTTTGTTTATATTTTGTTTGTACTTATCTTGCCTTTCTTACTTGTTCTTTTTACTTTGTCTCTGCTGAAAATGTGTATATATTTGTTTGTTGGTATTTCTTCTTTTGCTTTGTATTTATTCTATAACTTTGTTTGTACATAGATGTTTTCCTTTCTCATTTGAATGTATATGTTTGTTTGGTTCCATACTTAACTTTTATTTATTTATCTCTATTTATAACTCAAATATTTATTTTACTTCTATTTTTAGTTTAAATATTTATCATGAATTTTACTTTAATAATTATTGTTTTATATTTTTCTATATACACATACATATATAGTATTTAAATTCAAATCAAATATATATATATATATATATCTATATATATAATTTTAAATTTACTCATATATGCTCAAATACATATATATATATTCTCATATATATATACAATATTAAAGTTTAAATGATTATACAGAATTTATCTGTATGTGGGGAAACTCGCTTAAATTTCCAATTAGCTATACAATTTAAATTAAAAATTATATAAATTATCAATTTAAATTTATATAAAATTCGGGGTCGTTACAACCACCACCACGATTGGTTGCAGCTCCATTCAAACATTCCTTGATCGATACGAATAAGGAGGGGATCGATCCCAATTGATCCAAAATGACCTCAGATCGATCAGATGGGCCCACCCATGTGTGAGAAGGGATATTCTGAAATCTAAGCCAGATATTTCCAGACCGCGCTTATAAATAGCTTTCCAATGCCAACAGAAAATTGACTTTTGGGCTCTGCTATGCAGTTACTCTGTCGAATCTTCATTGTAACTTGAGTGTTAGAGTTATTCACCATTGTAATCAGTTAGCAATCAGCAATAAACATCAAATCATTCAAAGTGGACGTACGCACAACGCCGAACCACTATAAACCTTGTCTTTTTACCGCTTTCCATTTAATTTTGAGTGTTCTTCATATTTATATCATCTACATTTTGTCTATATGTGATCCGAGATCGTGAATTGATGCTTTCATCTGCAATTGAGTGTTTGTAACCAATTTTGGCGCAAACATTTTGGTGCTTTCACTGAGAAGGCTAGCACTTAGGGATTCGAAAGCTTGGATCTTGGATTTGAAGGCATAGGAACTTGGATCTGGAAAACTATGATGAAGCAATCAACAAGAAGACAGAGCGGAAAGGAGTCAGTATGAAGGAAGTCAGGAGTGTATTCGCATCCGCACATGTTGAAATTGAATTGCTCAAAATATCAGATTGTTAATTTATATTTGGCAAAACTCAACATATACAGTAAATAAATTAATCACAGAATCACAAACACGGAGTAATATAACAATAAGCAGCAGAAACAAATGAATAGTAGTTCACGAAGCTACTATATATATAACAGAGTTAAAACAAGATACAACAGAAGTCTCAATACATGGTCAAATAACAAAAATCTGAATATCACAGGAGTAAATGGAATAGCTGAAAGCTGAATAGATAGATGGATCTGCACGCGAAGCTCCAACTCCAAAGGTGAGTCTCAAATGCTGTGACACTCAGTCTGACCCGAGCATAAAGCAAAACACAAAACACTCGAGTCAGGATTAACATTCTTATATCAATAAATCCAACTCAAGTGAAATATCAACTGAAATACAAGTAACTCAAAGGATGTTTGGGATACCCATCCTCTAAGAATCTGTGGAACTATCTACTATGCAGTACAATACGCTATGATAATATGTCTCTAGTAATGTAAACTATTAAAATTGCGTTAAGACGTTACCCATATACCCCTTAACTTATTTTATAGTGCTATAGTCTATACAGTACCGTAATACCTCCGTAAACTGGAAGCTGCCAGAGGGCACTCCATATGTACGACACAAAACAAACTCATAGTTGTCTCGATATGGTAGGTGACACAGCACAACTAGGCAATGCCATGGTAGATATACTAATTACACTTCCGGTCTGTTGGTAACGCAAAGCCGCAGCAATCGCCCAACTCGATCCACACTCCCAAAAATCCAAGGGTGCACCCAATCAATCACAAAGTAATAGGTATCGAAGAAGTGTGTCCGATCGGAGGAGCTACCTCACTTGGCCCGTCAATTGCTCATGTTTTAGCCACCTTAAGCTAACTCACGGGAGTCAGGTCCACGTATATACCTCAAATAGAATCGTCACCAACCATCTTACTTCATTCTGGATTCTCCACGTACGCGGTTGTTAAAGTGGTTTTCGATATTGGTAGAGAGTATGACAATAACCGATCCCGGTCTTTTTAACAACCAAACCTTATTATAACATCGCGGTCATTTATTTCAAATAATTTATAATTCATATCAAAATATCATATCATTTCAAACCATATCAATATGATTTCATTATTCACTTAAAATATATTCATTTTCAAAACCATAGCACTTTCAAAGTTATAATACTTTCAAAATTATAAAACTTAGAAATTATAACACTTTGAAAATCATAACACTTTGAAAACATAACTTTGAAAACCATAACACTTTCCTCTTAAACAGTTTAGATATAGAAAATAATATATATAATAAAATAGTTTATATAATAAAATAATATAATAAAATTGTTTATATTAAAATAATTTATATGTTAAAATAGTTTTATATTAAAATAGCATATATATTAAAACAATTTATAAAGTAAAAATATTTATATATATTTTAAAATATTTTACATGATAAAATAGTTTCGTCAAAGTTCACAAATCAATTCGAATTAACTCAAATTCCAAAATCCCATTTAAATCAAATCTCAGTTCTTCCACTTCAATTCAAATCTCAATAAACCATTTTATATCGATTTCAAATATAGATTTAAACTACAAAAATAAATTATTTCGATTTCAATTGATTTCAATGTTTAAAATATTTAAACCTTTACAATAACTCAATTTGATAAATTTATTATATTTCAAATTCAACTTTACTATTATTTAATATCGAAAAATTCACTTAGTCAGTCCAATATCATTTAAATAAAACCTTAAACTACAATTTAAATAAACTAAATATTCCTTTCAATTTATTTACTTGAAATATTCATTTAATCACTTTAAATCAAAATCAAGTTATAAAATCATATCTTTAAAATCTCAAATTCAATAAGTTTCAAATCGTTTTAATTAAATATAATTCTTAAAAGAATACGATTTCTAATCAATTTAATTTATCTTCCCAACCTTAACTTATAAAAATTATTATAAAATCTATTTTTAAAATATAATTTTAAATAAATACTTAAACATATAATATATTAATTAAATCAAACTTTATTAAATTAAATCTTATTATTAAACTTATTTTATATTAAAACTTAATTTATATATATTTTAAAAATAGTAAAATTTTAAGTAAATTCTTTAAAATTTAAATTTCAAAACTAACATATAAATTTAATATTTTAAAATTAATAGTTTTAAACATATATAAAATACCATATATATATATATATAATATTTTAAAATCAATATTTATATAAAACCATATATATTTCCTATTTAAAATTTTGGAAATCATTTCAAAATATATGTAGAACAACGATGTCTGTATATAATTTCCTGTTCTATGGTCAAGTGATACGGATGTTATCATTTCAATTCCCAATTTAAATATCTACGGTATATGTCATTTCAACCTGCAATTCCGAATTCAAATTTAATGAAAATCGCTTGGGTTTTTCTTTCAACCCACAATGATTTTCTCATATTCTACAAGATCGTTCGGGTATGTATCATTTCAACCCATAGGGAATTTCTAAACTAACAGGGAACTTGCAGAGTGAGAACAAATACGATAATAATATAACATATCGATAACATATATATATCATGTGCCAGATGTCATAGGTGAACAGTTACAGATACTCGCATATTATATCTGACAAATGAATATCTAGCAACAACATATTTCAATTGTCGTTTCAAATGAAATCAAATTTTTAATAAATATAAGAATGTTAATCGTGAGTGATTGTTCACCTTTCGAAGAGACAAGAAGATGACACAGACACAGATATGCACACGAAAAAGTGACAAGCTAGGAATTGCTGCGACAAATTCGATTTGAGATGATAAGTTAAGATAAACAGGAGATCGATGAATCAATGATATAAGTGAACATATATATAACCATATATATAAAATCATATTCTAAATTCAAACATATATTAAATTAAATTATATACATTTCTTTTCAAATCAATATTTAATCCCAACACATACTATATATATATATATATATAATTGAAAACCAAATTCACATATATATAAACAAATGTACATACACATATATACAAACTTACATGTTAAAATTTAATGCCAATAGTGTTTAGCATACTTTCAAAACAATACTACGATAGCATATATTCACCATAGACATGTATATATAAACAACAAAATGATATAGAACTCATTCATATATATAAAAGCAAACAGATCTTAAATAAACTATAGCAACATATATAATAATACAAATATATATGTAGACTTTGAACAAATATGCAAACCAATATATACACAGGCTAAAAAACTGGGCAAAAGAAAATATGTATGCAACTTATAAAATATATATACATTTCAATAAAAACATGTAAACAAGATGTATACACTTTTGTACACAGGATATATATATATATATAACTTAACTATATATATAACTTAAGATATAAATATAACTAATCATATAATATAATCTGTTATAAAATAAAATATATACGTGTATAGTATTTTAAACAATGTAAGATAAAAGTTGCCGTATCAAACTTCATATAAGAAAACATATATTTTCTTCCATAATAAAATCTAATGCAAATATACGTGCTATAACACATATATGTACCAATGTACATATAATATAAAAATATATTATCTACTTTAAAAAGAGGAGCACGGCACACACTATACCATATGATATAAATTTGAAAGCTGCAAATAATTTATACTTAAAACAATATTATATTTATAAGATTTGCATATATATCACTTACATATGATTAGAAGGAAATGAGGAGGAAGGTCATGTGGCTGCTGGGTGGCTGAAGCGGCGGAAGGTTGAGAGGGGAGTTGTCCAGCCAATGTGATTTCCTGTGTGCGCCGTAAGGAGGAAGGTGGCGATGGTGGTGAAGGCTATGTAGGAGAGAGGGAAGGCGGGTGTGGAGGCGTGGAGATGCTTCAGATGATGGACGACGTGGAGTGGTGGAGAAAGAGGCGGTGGAAGAGGTTGGCCGATGGAGGGTTTCGATGGCCGAGTTCTGAGAGGGAGTGTGGCCACAAGGGTGGAGTTTTGGCTAAGGGAGGTAGATGGTTTAGGTGATGTTGGAGGAGAGGAGCAAGGAAGTGGATGGGTTCATGGGTCGAAGCTTGGTGGTTGCAACATGAAACGGTGGAGCGGCCATTTGGAGTGGGAAAGGCTCGACGCGTATGGGTGGTTGAGCACTCGACTACAGGAGGAAGGCACAGTAGAGGGAAGAAAAGGAGCAGGTTTTATTTGTATAACCGAAAGTATTATATTACACCATTATAATTATTATGTATACAAATAATGGCAGAAGCGAATATAAGATAATAGAGGAAGAAGAGGAGAGGTGAACATAAAAAAAATGCAACTATTTTTTAATCTTTGTTTTGAACAACAAGACCAACAGAAAGGCAGGAAATGAACCAAAGTTGTATTGAAAAATGTAGAAATGATAAAAGGCAATTGAATAGAATTTAGGGACCCAATAAAAGCTAGTGCCCATTCAGTTTTTACACGATAGTTAAACGAGTGGCCATCTGGAAACCAAAAGGTCAAATATGGAACTGATATAGAAATCATTTCCGTAGATTTCGCCGTCTCCCGGACTCCGAAGCAAACAAACGAATATGCTGTGGAGATCAGCACGACGAGACGATCAAAACGGTACACAGAGATGAGTGGTACGATCATCCTATCAAAAGTCGATAATCGATATCGAAAATGCTGTTAAAACGCCGAAAATAAGATATACAGGGCAATAACAGTCCAAATTTGACGAAATGAAATATAACGTCTCACTCAAAAAAAAAATTTACAAATTTATTATATAAAAATATTTAGGTTTGAAAAACATTTTATTATCATCAAATATTAACTGATTTAAATTATATAAAATTACACAAAAAATAATCTTCCATATTTTCTGATGAAAATTTGCCAGTTGCTTTGTTTAAGTAGATGTATTTTAAATATTAAATTTTTATTTTCAAATTTAATTATTTAAAATTTCACAAAAATTCAGTTTAATTAAGTTATTAAAACCCTTTAAAATTTTACGGGTCGTTACACTCTGCCCCGTTCAAAACTTTTCATCCCCGAAAAGGAACGAGGTAGGAGAATGAAAACAGCCATAAGAAAAATAGATTTGAAATATAAAATAAAACAATTAATTTAAAAACCGTATAAATTTCATTAATTTTTATTTTATTTTTTTAAATTGGTTTATATTCAACTAATTGATTTCAATTCAATGTATTTTCATTCAGTTGATTTGATTTCAATTTATTAATGTTTGTTACAAAATGGTTTTTTTTCAAAACAAAATTTACTTTATCATCTCATTTATATAATCCATTTGATTTTACTTAAGTTGATTTCACTTTATAATTCAATCTTAACTATTTCTAATTCACTATTTATCTATTTATTATCCTGTTATTCAATTTATCTCAATTAACATTTTCTATAGCCATAAATTAAATATATTAACATTTGTGAAAATCATATTTTATTCAAATCAAATTAAGTTCTTTTAATATCATTTTATATTGTATACTATTCAATCATATAGTTAACTTATGAGTAATTTAGGTAGGTTATATTGGAATGCAATTGAGTATTATACAGGTAAATTTTCCTAATTCAATTAGTCAAATTTTAAATATTTATTCAAAAATTTAAGAGTTAAATTTCCAATTTCACTTCAAACTATTTAGAGATAAATATATTATATTTTCAAATCAAATCTATAAACATATACCTATATATATTATAAATCAAGTCATACTTAAGAAATTCAAATGAAATTCATTTTTCAAAATAAAAGTGTAGCAAAGCTACTAAGCGGTCTCTCCACTCTGAAACTTGAAAATGAATGTTGATGATGCTGCAGTCATCACCGAAATTATTTTCCAACGACGATGAAGGAGAGTACTAATTCAAAACTCTAAAATTCTTTGGAAACAAATTTCTATTCGAAAATACCTTTAAATAATATACCTTAAGAATTTAAAACCAAATTTTCTAAAATATTGGAAATTGAATTTTCAAATTCTTAACTTATATCCATTTAAACTCCAAATCAAATTATGACCATGTTTTATAATTTCATTTATTTATATTGTGTTAGTTTGCTCTGTTCAAGTGTTTTGGAATTCCTATCGACAACGTTGGTCAGACGAATCGATCGAAATCAAAATCAACATTAACAACTCAAACAACACACTATAAAACATTTATATTAATTACAAATACACTCTCTCACACGATGATTCCGGAATGGATTCCAAAACAAGGATAGAGATCAAAATTTAGAGGAACCCTAATCAAGAGAATTTTAACTAAGAAGATAGACTTGAATGGGAGATAAGATAATTAAATAGCAAAGGAGAAAAGATGGATATACTAATGTAAATCCCGGGTGACCTTAACCGGGTCAACCGTGACTTCACGAATAAGATCAATGCAGAATAAGATTGATCACAAGAGAATTGCCCTGGTCGCTTACTAGAGAAACATTCATGCATAACAAGAGATAGCAGCATCTAAACTGAGGATACAAAAATCTCCGGTGCATCAATGTCTGTTGATAAAGGAGTTTCACCCCTTCACAAATCATTCTAAAATTTACGGGGCCCCCGATTCATTATAGAGATCAACCGAAGTGGAGTTATGCGATACTCCAGATTCAAGAAGAATACTAATAGGGAGTGACAAGAATGGATTTCAGAACGAAGGGGGGAAGTTCCAAAATTCAGAGGAAACCGAGTCAAAGAGGAAGGAATTCAAGATTGAACAAAGGTGATTTTGTAATTAAAATTACCTTATATGTTAAGTTTTGCCTAAAGCCAGAGCTCTGATACCAACTGCAACGACCTGGTATTTCGTGTCATTCGCATCCGCACATGTCGGAATTGAATTTCTCAAAATATCAGATTGTTAATTTATATTTTGCAAAACTCAGCATATACAGTAAATAAATCAATCACAGAAGCACAGACACATAGTAATATAACAATAAGCAGCGAAAAAAATGAATAGTAGTTCATGAAGCTACTATATATATAACAGAGTTAAAACAAGATACAACAGAAGTCTCGAATACATAGAAGTATCAATACATAGTCAAATAACAAAAATCTGAATATCACAGGAGTCAACTGAATAGCTGAAAGCTGAATAGATAGATGGATCTTCAAGCGAAGCTCCAACTCCAAAGGCGAGTCTCAAATATTGTGACACTCAGTCTGACCCGAGCATAAAGAAAAGCACAAAACACTCAAGTCAGGATTAACATTCTTATATCAATAAATCCAAATCAAGTGAAATATCACCTGAAATACAAGTAACTCAAAGGTGTTTGAGATACCCATCCTCTAAGGATCCGTGGAACTATCTACTATGTAGTACAATATGCTATTATAATATGTCTGTAGTAAAGTAAACTATTGAAATAGCGTTAAGGCGTTAGCCATATCCCCCTTAACACATTTTATAGTGCTAGGCTATACAGTACCGTAATACCTCTGTAAACTGGAAGCTACCAGAGAGCACTCCATAGGTACGACACAAAACAAACTCGTAGTGGTCTCGATATGGTAGGTGACATGGCAAACTAGACAATGCTAGGGTAGATCTACCAATTACACTTTCGTACTTTTGATAACGCAATGCCTCAGCAATCTCCCAACTTGATCCACACTCCTAAAAATCCGAGGGTGCACCCAATCAATCACAAAGTAATAGAATGGTATCGAAGAAGTATGTCCGATCGGAGGAGCTACCTCACTTGGCCCGTCAATTGCTCCTGTTTTAGCCACCTTAAGGTAGCTCACGGGAGTCAGGTCCACGTATATACCTCAAATAGAATCGTCACCAACCATCCTACTTCATTCTGGAATCTCCACTGTGTACACGGTTGTTAAAGTGGTTTTTGATATTGGTAGAGAGTATGACAATAATCGATCCCGGTCTTTTTAACAACCAAATGTTACTATAACACCGTGGTCGTTTATTTCAAATAGTTTATAATTCATATCAAAATATCATATCATTTCAAACCATATCAATATGATATCATTATTCACTTAAAATATATACATTTTCAAAACCATAGCACTTTCAAAATTATAATTCTTTCGAAATTATAAAACTTAGAAATTATAACGCTTTGGAAATCATAACACTTTGAAAACATAACTTTGAAACCATACCACTTTCCTCTTAAACAGTTTAGATATAGAAAATAGTATATATAATAAAATAGTTTATATAATAAGATAATTTATATAATAAAATATTTTATATTAAAATAATTTATATGTTAAAATAGTTTTATATTAAAACGGCATATATATTAAAAGAATTTATAAAGTCAAAATATTTATATATATGTTAATATACTTTACATGATAAAATAGTTTCCTCAAAGTTCACAAATCAATTCGAATTAACTCAACTTCCAAAATCCCATTTAAATCAAATCTCAGTTCTTCAATTTCAATTCAATTCAAATCTCAATAAACCATTTTATATCGATTTCAAATATATATTTGAACTATAAAAATAAATCATTTCGATTTCAATAGATTTCAAAGTTTAAAATATTTAAACCTTTACAATAACTCAATTTGATAAATTTATTTATATTTCAAATTCAACTTTACTATTATTTAATATTGAAAAATTCACTTAGTCAGTACAATATCATTTAAATAAAACCTTAAATTACAATTTAAATAAACTAAATATTCCTTTCAATTTATTTACTTGAAATATTCATTTAATCACTTTAAATCAAAATCAAGTTATAAAATCATATCTTTAAAATCTCAAATTCAATAAGTTTCAAATCGATTTAATTAAATATAATTCTTAAAAGAATACGATTTCAAATCAATTTAATTTATCTTCCCAACCTTAACCCTGTAACAAGTACCCGAAGTAAGTGTTTGGCAGGCACATACTTCCCTAGAGTTTACAGGCGAAGCTTGGTTCTCTAGGTAATTCAAAAAAAAAATTATAAATAAATACTTAAACATATAATATATTAATTAAATCAAACTTTATTAAATTAAATCTTATTATTAAACTTATTTTATATTAAAATTTAATTTATATATATTAAAAATAGTAAAGTTATAAGTAAATTCTTGAAAATTTATAATTTCAAAAATAACTTATAAATTTAAATTTTCCAAAACATATAATTGTAAAATCAAGAATTTTAAACATAAATAAAATACCATATATATATATAATATTTTAATATCAATATTTATGTAAAACCATATATATTTCCTTTTTAAAACTTTGGAAATCATTTCAAAATATATATAGAACAACGGTGTCTGTATATAATTTTCTATTCTATGGTCAAGTGATACGGATGTTATCATTTTAATCCGGAATTTAAATACCTACGGGTATATATCATTTCGACCAGCAATCCCAAATTCAAAGTTAATAATAGTCACTTGGGTTTATCATTTCAACCCATACCGATTTTCTCCTATTCTACAAGATCGTTCCGATATGTATTATTTCAACCCATAGGGAATTCTAAACTAATAGGGAACTTGTAGAGTGAGAACAAATACGATAATAATATAACATATCAATAAAAGACATATATCATCAATATAAATAACAGATCATGGTGTCAGATGTCACAAGTGAACAGTTACGGCTACTGGGATATCATATGTGGAAAATAAATAACAAGCAACAGCATATTTCAATTGTCGTTTCAGTTGAAATCAAATTTAATAAATATAGGAATGTTAATCGTTAGTGATTGTTCACCTTTCGAGGCTAGAGAGACAGAAGATGACACAGACACAGAAATGCACACGGAAAAGCGACAAGCTAGGAATTGCTACGACAAATTTGATTTGAGATGATAAGTTAAGATAAACAAGAGATCGGTGAACCAATGATCTAAGTGAACATATATATAACTGTATATATAACCATATATATAAAATCATATTCTAAATTTGAACATATATTAAATATATATATATATATATATATTTCTTTTCAAATCAATATTTAATCCCAACACATACAATATATATATACACACACATATATAAAATTGAAAACCAAATTCACATATATATAAACAAATGTATATACACATATATACAAACTTACATACATGTTAAAATTTAATACCAATAGTGTTTAGCATACTTTTAAAAGAATACTACTATGACATATATCCACCACATACACACACACACACAAAATGATATAGAACTCATTCATATATATATATATAAAAGCAAACAGATCTTAAATAAACTATAGAAACATATATACTAATACAAATATATGTGTAAACTTTGAACAAATATGCAAACCAATATGTATGCAGGCCGAAAACTGGGCAAAAGAAAACATGTATGCAACTTATAAAATATATATACATTTCAATAAAAACATGTAAACAAGATGTATATACTTTTGTACACAGGATATATATATATATATATATAACTTAACATATAAATATAACTAATCATATAATATAATTCTGTTATAAAATAAAATATATACCTGTATAGTATTTTAAACAATGTAAGATAAAAGTTTCCATATCAAACTTCATATAGGAAAACATATATTTTCTTCTATAATAAAAATCTAATGCAAATATACGTACTATAACATATATATACGTACCAATGTAAATATAATATAAAAATATATTATCTACTTTAAAAAGAGGAGATGGGCACACACTATACCATATGATATAAATCTCAAAGCTACAAATAATTTATACTTAAAACAATATTATACTTATTAGATTTGAATATATATCACTTACATATGATTAGAAGGAAATGAGGAGGAAGTCCATGCGGCTGCTGGGTGGCTAATGCAGTGGAAGGTGGAGAGGGGAGTTGTTCGACCAGTGTGATTTCCTGCATGCGCCGCGAGGAGGAAGGTGGCAGTGGTGGTAAAGGCTATGTAGGAGAGAGGGAAGGCGGGTGTAGAGGCGTGGAGATGCTTCGGATGATGGACGACGTGGAGTGGTGGAGAAAGAGGCGGTGGAAGAAGTTGGCCGATAGAGGGTTTTGATGGCCGAGCTCTGAGAGGGAGTGTGGCCACAAGGGTGGAGTTTCGGCTAAGGGAGGTAGATGGTTTAGGTGATGTTGGAGGAGAGGAGCAAGGAGGTGGATGGGTTCATGGGTCGAAGCTTAGTGGTTGAAGCATGAAACGGTGGAGCGGCCATTTGGAGTGGGAAAGGCTCGGCGTGTATGGGTGGTCGAGTACTCGTCTGTAGGAGGAAGGCACAGTAGAGGGAAGAAAAGGAGCAGGTTTTATTTGTATAACCGAAAATATTATATTACACCAATATAATTATTCTGTATACAAATAGTGGCAGAAGCGAATAGAAGATAACAGAGGAAGAAGAGGAGAAGTGAACATGAAAAAAATGCAACTATTTTTTTAATCTTTGTTTTGAACAACATGACCAACAGAAAGTAGGAAACGAACCAAAGTTGTATTGAATAATGTAGGAATGGTAAAAGCCAATTGAATTGAATTCAGAGACACAATAAAAGCTAGTGCCCATTCTGTTTTTATATGATAGTTAAACAAATGGCCATCTGGAAACCAAAAGGTCAAATATGGAACCGTTACGGAAATCGTTTCCGTAGATTTCGCCGTCTCTCGGACTCCGAAACACACAAACGAATATGCTGCGGAGATCAGCTCGACAAGACGATCAAAATGCTATATAGAGATGAATGGTACGATCATCCTATCAAAAGTCGATAATCAATACCAAAAATGCTGCTAAAATGTCGAAAATAAGACATATGGGGCAATAGCAGTCCAAATTTGACGTAATGAAATATGACGTCTCGCTCAGTAGATGATTTAAAAATTTATTATATAAAAACATTCAGGTTTGGAACATATTTTATTATCGTCAAATATTAACTGATTTAAATTATATAAAATTACACAATAAAATAAACTTTCATATTTTTTGATGAAAATTTACTAGTTTCTTTGTTTAAGTAGATGTATTCCAAATATTTAATTTTTATTTCCAAATTTAATTATTTAAAATTGCACAAAAATTTGGTTTAATCACGTTATTAAAACCTTTTAAAATTTGACGGGTTATTACAAGGAGGCTTCTTCAGGAGCTAATCAGACTTTAGTTTTCATCACTAGAGATGAAATAGAGATGATGATGGAGGCTATGCAGTAAGAGATGCTGAAATGGCAGGAGGAAATGATGCAGATCTTGCTCCAGCAATTTGGACAAGCTGGAGCATAGAATCGAGAGAACGAAGCAGCTGGAACAGAGGGAATCCATAAACAAAGTCAGGGACACGTAGCTACCATGACTCAAGATAGAGCATGACAATCGAGAGTATCCCCCGAGCTAGGGGCACATCCCCGGATCATGTTGACCTAATTCCATGCAGGATACTGGGCGGTACCAAGCAATTTGGTGTTTATAGAGGAATGGATGCTCGTCTGGAGGAGAAGATTCCCGGATTCCCTCGTGAGCTCGGGGGGCAGATCAGAGGGAAAAAACAAGGATCACCACTTGGCCACAATGACAGATTGACAGAGATGGTCAGACGCACCATGAGAGGAGGATTAATGAATAGAGATTTGAAAGATGTGAACATGAGCCCTTTCGCTCCCGTAATAAGGCAGAGCAGGAACCCACCTGAATTCAAGCTACCTACAATAGAGACGTACGATAGAAGGACGGATCCTGCAGTTCATTTGACGAGGTATATAAGGGACATGGAGGTACTGGGGGCACCGGAGGAAGTCATGGCCCGGTGTTTCCCATTGTGTTTGACGGATATAGTAGCGCTGTGGTTCGGACAATTAAAAAGCGGCTCCATTGGAACATGGACCGAGTTGGTTGATAAATTTACGAGGCAGTTCAGAGTTCACGAGGCCCAAGAACATGATGACTTTGATAACTCTGAAGCAGAAAATCGGGAAGTCTCTGAGAAGTTTTCTAACATGATTCAATGCTGCGACGACATCGGTGGATCGACCAGATCCATCTATGGTTCTGATGGTGGCTGTATCTGCCATAGCTGATGGCACGGAATTGAAAAATGCATTAACAAGGGATCCACCTATGGATCTGAGAGTTTTACCATGAGGCGGAAATGTTTCTGCGGTAGGAAGATGCAAAGGCTAAGAGAGAGGAAGGAGATGAAGTTGATGTTTATGCAGTCAAAGGCGGGAATCCGCCTAGGAAAGATTTGAACAAGGATAAAGGGAAGCGAAAAGCATAGAACAGCTTTGATGAGTCGAGGTGATCGAAATAATGAGCTAATATTTACCTCTTATTCGGAGCTGAGACACAGGGGCAGGTTTCCTACAGGAGGCCAATGAGGAGGGATCCAACCTATAATGAAAAGGAATCAAACAGTACTGCTTATTCCACAAGCTAAGCGGCCACAGTATGAATGATTGCATGCATTTGAGGGATGAGATAGAAGAATATATCCAAAACGGTATGCTATTGCAGTGCGTGAAGAGGCGAGCAGCGACGATGGAATAGGAGCGACCGACATCTGCATCGAATGAGAATGGCTCCGAATCAAGGCATCAGCTTCTCATCAACTGATTGGAATAATGACGAATAAGTAGCAAACTCCACACTAACTGTGGTTAAGTCGCTTATACACATATGGGATCATGAACGGTCCTCAGGCATGCTCTGAGACGACTATAAACCGCAACAATGGAGGTGTTTGTACTTTGACGTTTCTGTTTTGTTTTTGTTTTCTATTCTTTGCATCTGAACTCGATTTAGTTGGACATTTTTATTGTAAGACTCATTTGAATGTAATTCTGATGTTTATAATTCCAAAATACGACCTCGAACGGTCAAAATTCGCCTCGAAAGGCACCCGACCTTGAACGGTCATAATTCACCACGAACGGAACCCGACCTCGAACGATCACAATCTGCCACGAATGGCACCCGACCGCAGACGGTCATAATTCGCCTTGAACGAACTTCGACCTCGAACGGTCACATATGTCGTCCCGAAGGGCATACGATCTCAAACGATCGCTATTCACAATCAGGAAAAATCGTCAATCTCTTTATAGGTCATCAACAGGATACAAACATCAAGCTTGTGGCACTACAAAACACACCTTCCTATCGCAAGACATGTTTTGGGGTGTAGAGTATTGACCCGCTTTTGCCAAGGCGACATACATGCAAATTTAACCCGCTTGACTGCATAATGATCGAAGTTGGATTGCCACAGATAATAAACATGATCACGAGGCCAGGATATAACATAGACGACGAACAAACGGCGCAAGATGTTTAAAATTATGGTTTTGACAAAGATCGAGTCGCTTTAAGTTGCTTGGAGTCTGCTCCGCATCACCTACATATTTGGTTCGGGTTTTCAGGCAGCTTGCTTCAGGTCAAAGGAGTGTTCGCTTCGGGTCGGAAACATGTTTACTCCGAGTCAATGATAGGTATACTTCGGGTCAAGCAGGCGGGTACTTCGAGTGGATCGATCGACAACCATGAGTTCACATCATTTCGTATCCATCACTTTACGACCCCCCTTCTTCGTATCGATATGGCTTTGTATGCATCAAATTTACACCTTCCTCCTTCGTATCCATCGGGTGTTGGCATCGGTCTTGGTTCATCTAACACCCACTTCGTATCGATCCCCCCTTCTACACATTTTGTATCGATCATAAAATATACGATACGAAGTCCACCTCTAAATGATCGATACGAACAACACATGCCAACATTGATCGATATGAAGCGGCATATGAGCATGGATATGAAGGCGTTTTCCTAAATATCGATATGAAGAACAATCTACAGGGTGGATACGAAAAACATGGTCAAATGATAGAAGCAATCAATTGACATGAAAAGTGGATCTGTCCTTAACGATCGCTTCACGTCACGAGTACATGGCAGATCGATACGAATTATGATCAGTCCGAGGTTCCTCGATGCAAAGCTATCGGTACGAACAATTCAGTCACTTACAAATTCAACTTTGGATCGATCATAACTTAAAATTTACAAGTCCAAACGTCTTCAAATTTTCACCGAAGCTTCTTTATGCACTCAACCACCACCACGATCGGTTGTAGCTCCATTCAACCATTCCTTGATCGATACGAATAAGGAGGGGATCGATACCAATCGATCCCAAATGACCTCGGATCGATCAGGTGGGTCCACCCACGTGTGAGAATGGGTATTCCAAGATCTAGGTAAGATATTTCTAGACTGCACCTATAAATAGCACTCCAATGCCAACTGAAAATGGACTTTTGGACTCTGCTATGCTATTACTCTATCCGATCTTCATTGTAACTTGAGTGTTAGAGTTATTCACCATTGTAATCAGTTAGCAATCAACAATAAACATCAAATCATTCAAAGTGGACGTCGGCCACAACGCCGAACCACTATAAACCCTCTCTTTTTATTACTTTCCTTTTAAAATTTGGGTATTCTTCATATTTATATCCTCTACATTTTGTCTATTGTAATCTGAGATCGTGAATTGGTGCTTTCATCTGCAATTGGATGTCTGTGATCAATTTTGGCGCAGACAACAACGTTTTTTTATTTTTGTCGGGATATGCATATTTCAAAAATTTATTACACAGACAGTCATTTTCAAACTAAGCACAAGCATAGGTCCCAACTTACCCAACATGATGCTGAAAAAAACATCCATACCACTTTCAAAGTGCGTATGGGTGCGTATATATGTTGAAAATCTTCGAAGTGCATTTTCGGGAATGCACTTATCTCTGTGTTGCTGTGCTAAATACAAAAGTGCATACAGTCGTTCACCATGTTATCATTCTTCTTCACATCTTTCCCTCTTTGAAATCAACTTTCACTAAGCTTAGATATTTTTTCTCATCTCAAAGTGATACCACTTGAAACAACAATTATTGAATTGTTGCTTTTAAGATTAATAACTTAACATGCTATTCCATATTTGTTTTACCATTACTTATTTATTATAATCAATTGACGTTGACTGGTTGATTTCATTATAATCCTATTATGTTAAATTTACATTCAATTATGTTAGTTTAAATAGTGGCTTGTACAATTAAATCGTAGGTGGATTAACTAACGTGAAATTTTTTATTTGTTGATGAAATTATATGGTGACGTCGATCTTCATTATGATTTTGCTCCAAAAGCACAAGTTTTGCTACGGTTTCGATTTTTTTCTGGACAAACAGTTTGTTGGAATTTCAGAAAACTTTGACTTGTCAAAGATTGTGGAAAAAGATTTGTGTTAACTTTGATTAAAGTGGACCAAAGGTTGAGTTTGCATTGATGTTGGTTCATTTCTCTGTAGATAGGAAAAGGAGGTTCGCAATGATATCAAGCTACTGAACCAAACTACAATGTTAATGTTCTGTCCATCAAAAAGAGAAAAGTGTTATCGTTTAGAAACGCATCTCCCAAATCGGATTTGTCACTATAGATTCCTGTATTGATATTGTGGCTTTCAAAAACAAGATAAATGTAGGATGTCAGTTTTATGGATGTTCTTCGTATATGTTTAAATACAAATCCATGTTTACACATTGTAATCTCTATGAGCATATGGATCCTCCAATGTGCCGTAGAGTATTTGAATTCATTATTGAAATGCAGAATGAAATCGATTTGAACCATTATAATGGGAAGTTATACCAAAGGAAGCCAAGCTCCTAACCAGAACTTCGTCATGATGTAGTATATGGTCTCTCACGATGTGCAAGATCACATTTACTTTTAATTAATTATCGATAGTAATTAAATATGTACTGATAATTAAAGAAAAATTTGAGTTGTCTTTCAAGATGTTTTTACCTTTACATTGTGTTTGGAAGGATCGAACAAATTTTGATATATAATAGGATTTCATAAATTGACAGAATCGAGTATTTTTGGGCTTGGGATCGATTTACGTCCGAAGATTTGATATTTTGCTATAAATATTGGCTAATGTAACACCAACAGTCTTCACTTCAGGAAAATGTCCACAATCCAAAAATCGACCACCTCTCCAATGGAGGTCATGCATCGAAATATATGATGCTGCCCAAACCAAGCAAATTATATATCAAGTTGTTTGTTTAGACCAGACGATGAGGTGGAAAGTGTTTGTTTTTGGAGACAACGCTCCAAGTGGCCGGGAAATGATGAAATAATCTAGAGTGTTTGCAGTGTTTGACGGTGAAACGTCAATGGTAAGGTGAAGGAGGGTACCAGGTTGTTAGGGAGGACGAAGAGCGTTGATCGGTGGTGCTCCATCTGGCTATTGTGGTAGAAAATAATTAGGGTTTAGGGAAAAAAGGGCAGCCATTGGTTTCTACGGTGGCAGATGGCTAGAGGAGGGTTAGGGAGATTAGGGAGGTTGTCCAGTGGTGAGCGGTGGTGGCCCTGGGCCTAAGGTAATGATGATAGGTAAGGGGGTTTGCACGATATGGGTTTGAGGCGATGTTTGGTAATTTTAATTTGTAACAAATTAAACCCTAAATCTTCTAATTGTTATAACTTTTGCATACAACATTCCTTTCACATGGAATTTGTTGTATTAGGACCGTGGCGAGATTGTTGATGTTTTGGCCTATTCTTTTGCTAGATTTGAAGACTATATGAGAAACCGCCTTTAGGGAGCTCGAATGTAGTAAGTTATTTATTATTTAGATCATTATGTACTATGCTAATTTTTTTTACAGAAGTTGGTAAAAGGATAGAGTTGATGGTTTTAACACGTGCTTTAATTGTGCAGCTCGTAGCCAACATAATGGTTTCATTATGTTACTAAGAGTAAATGCACACCAATGTGCATCCAACAAATAAAGATATTTACTTTTTATTTAAGACATTTAATGCATAAAACAATTTTATTACGGTAATGTTGTTTTTATTATGTGTGTTATAAGTGAAAATCTTTAATGTTAAAGATGCCTTTATTTCAAGTAGTTTTATTAGTGGAGCAAGTTGCAAATTGATTGTGAGATTCTGTTAATGGATGATCATGAAGTGGATGGTGGCGCATGCCACAAATCTATAGTGATATTCCATTGATAAGCGATCAGAAATTGAATGCTATTTAGGGTATGTTAGAAAATTCCAAAAGATACGATGTAAATCCTATTAATTAAACTTTCATTATCAATAGTAGATATATGTTGACATAAATATGATATTAAATCGGGACATTGAACATATGTATTTGATGTTAGCTATTTATGTTTGCTTGATGTTTATATCGTTGCTCAATAATTGAAGTTGACATATTTGAGTTATAACAGTGTTTGATAAGATTGTTTGTTTGTTTGGTTGTTATATTGCGAGTGGTGATATATTGAATTATTGAAATATTGTAGTCATGTTATTGAATTTTGATAGTTGTAATATGATCATATTTTGTTTGATTGAATGTTATGTAAACCATGCGATAATTATTATTTGTAGTTCATGGACAAATAATAGTCGGTAATTAATTTCATTTAGGCATCGATTATCAAAAAAGTCAAGGATCACTAGCTCTAGTGACATGTGGTAAGACATTACAGAAATAGGTTTTGGATGTCATGTATTCGAACTCTCGAGACATCAAAATGACCGCTCTACTTGAATTAAGTACCATTGTTATAAAAAAGATTAACGAAAAAGGTGTCATACGAGATATTTTATAAATTTAGTGTAATATTCATAAATATGTACAATATGATTTTTAAAAGAAAATAAAGATATTATTTATGAATTTTTGGGAAAATCTATAAAAAATAACAATAAATTCCTCTAGTAGGATATTATTATTATTATACATAAAGGGAAGTGGATTTTAATAAATAATAATAGTTTTTGGAAATATCCATTGTATATTAATTTTAAGATGAATAATTTTAATAAAATCTTTTGGAGAGATTTATAGTATTTTATTGTTATTATTGAAATAAGTAAATAAATAGTAAGATTGTTTTGATAATGTAAAGGTCGAATTACTATTAGTATAGAGATAATAACTGAAAGGATAAATTAAATTTTTTTATTTTAAATTATTGTTATTTAAGATAAATAATAATACAGTTTTAGTAAAGTAAAAAAAAAGAAGAAAAATTATGTTTTTGAAATAGTCGATTTGTACTATCATTAGTACTGTAGGTTGAGAAATAATAACTAAAAAAACGGGTGGATCAGGTAATATGTGCTAAGTGTATTCTAGGTAAAGTATTACTTTATACATCTGCATTACATAACTAACTGGTAGGATACTTACAAGATATGTAAATGCAAAGTGAGTTAAGTATAAAATGCAAATACACCCTAATTTTTTGACCTTCCGTCACACGTTTGATCGCAGAACTCCATTTCGGAATTTCCACTAAACAAACCCTCTCTTGATCCAAAGAAACATGTGTTGTTTATACGGCCTGAGTTGTAGAATAAGACTTCCTATATAACTTGAAACAAAGAACTAATGACAATCTTTGTATATTGAAATACTAATTTGTCATTTTAAGTACGTTTGTCCTATACCCTACAAGAATTTCTTAGGAATTGAAGAACAAAGTATATATGACATAATTGAATCAAAAAATGATTTGGACCTGATTGCTTAGAGAGCGGAAATGTTTATTTGGGCTTGAGAGTATGAATTTGATAAGATATAAAATGATGGTGAAAACTGGAAGCAAGTTTTGACTAAGGAGAAGTATTAGTATATGGATGGAGATAGGTTCCAACGAGGAGTAGTAACTGCAGGGAAGAGATATTGGAAGAAATGTCACAACCCTTAAACCTAAAAATATTTTTTGTCCATTTTCAAAAAACTCTTAGGGCTGGGTACCACGTTTTAGTTCTTCCGGAACATAGAATTACAAATTATTTAAAAATACCTTTTTCTAGAAAATTGTACATAAAATTTATAAGCATTGTGGAAGCTTATGTGATGATATAAAGGAGTCAACTGGTTTTAAAAAGTATACCTATTTATAAAAATAAACACACCATGGTCTTCTGAACTCCATTTGTTGACTCATTGTTTTCATCAAGCTCCTTGTTGCTATATGTGAAATACTGATGTTCCTCCAATGTCTGTGATCATTTGTTCCTCTTTGACATCATTAAAATACAAAATCTAAATAATCCTCCCCTTTTGACGATGACAACAACATCTATACAAATATGTAAAGTAAAGCGCTACTTAAATATACTCTTTTATCATTGTGGTCACTAATAGAGTTAAGGGTATTGCCTAAGGGAAATTATGTTTTGTGACATATATTTAACTCGATAACCAATTTTGTTCATAATAAAGGTGTTTAAGTTCTATAATATATTTTTATATTGTGATATAATTAATTAAGTAGTTAATTTAAAGCATATTAAATAGAAAAATCCTTAAATGATATATTAGCGATAGGAATTGAATTGCGTTGTAATCATGAGAAATTTATCATATTAAAATAACATATTATTTTAAATATTCCTACTCAAGGTGTTTCAGGATAGGATAGTGATACATTCAATGAGACTTGAGTATATAATGCTCTTCAAATGTTGGGTACTATATTACTCACGACCATTAGAGGACCAAGAGTTTACGTACTGATAGTTATTGAATAACTGTAGAGTGACTCACTTGAGAGTTTTTTGTTGGTTAATATAACTAAGACCAAACCAAGAATCTTGAAGTGGTGATGTTATACAATTCTCTCGATTTGAGAATACTATGGAACTTCAATGCAGACACCCATGAATATAGTTAAATCGTGACATGACGATCTATCGAGCAAGTATAATTGGGTCTGTATTGAAGCACTGGAAGTGAAAGAGTATTCAATAGAGAATTCGTATCCTTGATATAAGGGGTTAGTATCATGTTCAACCAGTCAACTCAAAGTCAAAGTCTCTGACCAAAGCAGTACGGTTAATTATAATTATTATTATTGAACCAATAATTTTGTATTTAGACTAATCAAATTGAATGTAGATGATATTTGATCAAAATCAAATTCCATAAGTTCTAAAGTGATATAGTTCCGACGAAGAGAATGAATGTAAATAATCGTTGCTAGTAGGTACCGCTTATAATAGTAAAAATGGAATTTACCTAACAGATGTGTAATGGTATATTTAATCAAACTATCATACCACTAGCTAAGATGACGTGTGAATGTTAATATTTAAATTGTTCAATATTAATTGCTGACTGAATATACATCTTTGAGTCACACAACCGTAATAGTGAATACTCTAAAAAACTACACGATTTAATTAATTTATAGTTTTGTAAATTAATTAATTTAATAAATATTTATGAAATATTTATTATTATATTCTATTTGATTTGAACCATTAATATTTAATAAAATGTGTATATACAAAATTTATGTATGCACGTATCGATAAACAATATTAATAAGATATTTAAATTTGATTGAAATCGATTAATTTATTGATCAATTATCAAATAGGATTGGGATTTTTGAAAGCCTTTATAGGCTCTTTCTTAGGTAGCTATGCATGGATAAGGGGCTTGGATTGATTGAGATTTGATGAGGAATTGAAGGGGGAAGAGGTTTTAAGGACGGAAAGGTTTCAATTATTCCTTTAAACAAAAAAAATTCATTCATTAATTAATACTCTTTCATGATTCACTTTCCCGCCTCCTCCTCTCTCTCCTAAAATTCCATGGCTTTATGGAAGAGCAATTCCTGAAGCAAAATCAAAACAAATAAAATAAATATAAAAGTTTTCCCTCGGATCGTTATGATTTCTGCATCCGATTCAATCAGATTTAGGAGTTTTCCTTCATTCAAGGCGTGAGTTTCAGCTTCATCAAAAGATAATTTTCAGTCCCTTTTAATATATGTTACAACATGTTTGAATGGCTTAGATCTCCTATCTTCACGATTCATAATGATTATATGTTACACCTTGTTAATTTAGTTTAAATCTTATACCTAATTAGATGAACTTATGTATGCTTATGTGGTCCAATCTTTTGTTTTCTATTGTTTTAGAAGTTAAAGTTTAATGGAAAAAAATATTTTCAAATCTGGATCCAATTGTAATTAGTTGAAATATTTTGTAACATATTTATATAAAAATATAAGTGAAACACATACATAATCTATTTGAAAATTATTTTATGAAATTGAATGTAAGTGTTGTGTGTGTATGTATTGTGAGTCGACGGAATAGGGATCTTAAGGCTAAATTAACACTAGAGGGAGCGGGGTTGAATAGTGTTTAATTGATTATATGAATATTTTTCAAATTCTTTAAGATTCTACTTGGAATGATGTAATTAACAATCACATAAATAATCATAGAATCAAAGTGCAGATAAAAGTCAGTAAAAGTAAAAAGGAAAGAACACACCAGGATTTTATACTAGTTTGGAATTACCTTACATCCAGTCCCGCACAATTCCTTGTACAGATTTCTTTTCATTTAGTAAATGCAAATACATTCTCGATTTCAAAGCTACAAGACACACCCTCCAAAGTCCCGACCTTTAGGTAGAGTCACTTGATTTTCAGGCTACAAGCACACTCACTAGATTTACAGGCAACTAAGCACACCCAATTGATTTTGCAGGCTACAATCACATATACTTAGATTTTAGGAATACCGAGCACATCACAAAGTATAAGAGTACGATTTATTAGAGTTTACAAATTCAAATCTTCGATCTTGATTACAATTGATCCTATAACTCTTGAATAGCACTTTGATCTTGGTTTGAGTGAGTGAGATGAGAGAAATCATAGAGTAATGAAGGAGAATTAAACTATTAATGATTGAAGCTGATTCTGGTTGAATTTTGATAGAGTTCGGTAAAAATTGATTTAGATGCAACGAGCTCGGAGTTTTCGACCCTCGAGAATCGACACAAATACAACCACTGTATTGCGTGCCGAGCAATCGAATGCCTGAAAGCCCGATTGTTAAAGGAAAAGAAAGAAGAAAGAAGGAAGAAGAAAGAAGAGAGAGAGAGAAAACAAACTACACAGAATCTCACAGTAGAATGAATAATCTATAATATACAATAAATCTTTACACGAAGAAGAAATGTAATATATGTACATCAATTAGAGTATACTAACCTATTTCAACATGGAAAGTTATAACAACTTGTCCTCATAATTACTGATAAATACAACAATGAATGCAGCGGAGAGATAACCATATACACGAATACATATTTGGGCCTTCAGCTCATCTCCTGAAGCTCCAAAGCATCCAAACTAAATTTGTAATATGCTCGGTCTGACCCGAGCATTATTATAAAATAACACCCAAGTCAATTTGAAAAACCAGCATGAGAAAACACACCTCAAGTGAATTTTTAAAGTTATAGAAATCTTTGAAATCAAAGGTATCTCGTAAGACCACATCGCACATAAACACGGACGGGTTTTTCCTTACTGTAACCAAACCATTTCCTATAAAATTCTCTGATATTAAAAATAGTGTTTCAGTTACAAATACTTAATAATCATAGCCGAAACTGTTACATTAATTAAATTCCAACATAATAGGTATACAACTAAAACCATAAAAGTTCGTATTAGAGAATGGATTCCATACAATGACTAGGCTAATGGGGTACTGTCCGTCACGGTGCATCTCTAGATAAAATAACACCCTTTACTGGATATTACCGAATATGATCACCCCTCCGTTAATGGCTCCCAAAGCACACAAATGAGAGATAATATTGACTCTAGATAGGGATGATCATACCCTACTTGGGAGCGAACCACTTAGCCCTACTGCATCTCCCATGTTTTAGTCATTTTCGGTTGATGAGGATTAGGGCTACGTTTTACCTTTTATATAGCACTTCATGCATACAATTTTATTCTAGGACTAAACGAAATGCTTGAAATCTCCGTCTTTAATTCATCATCTTCAAGATGTCTTCACTTCGAAACACTTGAGTTGGATCGAAGTGGTTTTTGGATAAGATCTGATCTCAGTCTCTTCGAAACAACTTCCGATAATTTCTGATAAACTCAACCTCGGTTCTTTAGGAAATAAACAGTCAAAAATAAGAGCGGAAATTACCTCCTAACCGTTAGTGGACGGATTTCCTTATCATTGTCCTAGGAGAACGAAACGAGATTTATACGCATAGTACAACATCATCGGAAATGACTATGACACATAACTTATGTATTTCTCCTATATATTTCCAAAGTTATGTTTTGGTTCCAAATTTGATAGTCGGTTATTTAACTATCGAATAACAAATATTCAAATCGGAGATTTATTCAAATGGGAAAAACAACATTGGTTAAGCACATAAGCAACCACTAGCCTCCTTAATAAATCTTTTCATCTATTAAATTCACCTTGTAAATACTTGTATCAGTATACTTTTACAATGATATATTCACAAATTCCTATAATTTGAACACTTGGAAAGATATCCATATACTTATCTCAATGGTATAAGTACATTTGCAAGATTTTCTTTTTATACAATCAAGTACATTTACAAAACAGAGAAAGATTTTCTTTTTATACAATTCTCAAATCATTTATAAATTCTTTATAAATTCTAAGTCATTTATAAACTATTTATAAATCTCTAGAATAATTTATAATCTATTTATAAATTATTTCTCAAGTCATTTATAAAACCCTTTATAAATCCATGCAACTATTTATAAAATTCATCTTGTAATTCTATAAACCCATTTCTAAATTTGTTTATAAATATCTAACCATTTATACTTCACCTCATAAATATTCCCCCTTTAAGTCTTCAAAGCATTTCATAAAACTTCCATTATAAACGCCAAGTCTGTTTATACACTCTATTTTTGAGTCTCGACAACATTAAAAATTAAATAAAATCGTTTACTTAACAATAAACGTTATAAATAAATAGTAATTATTAACTTTAAAACATCTTAAAAATAATATTTAATTATTGCAAAACATTATTAAATAAATGATAAAAACTAATCTTTATCATGACTATAAATAATAATAATCAACTTCCAAAATATTATTAATAATCATTATTATTAATTTCATACCATATTAATTATTTGAATAATTACCCTTTCAAAGTAATAAAAAATTGATAAATATCTTTAAAACAACATTAAATATAAATAAATAACTTTAAAACAAAATTAAATGAAAAAAATAACTTTAAAACAATATTAATTATATATTAAATAACTTTACAACAATATTAAATAAAAAGAGATAATTCTCAAACAATATTAATTATAAATAAGTAAATTTAAAACAATATTAAGTAAAAACAAATATTTTTAACACAAATAGATAAAAAGTTTGGAATAAAACATAAATTAAATGTTTTAAAACAAAGCATTTTCGAAACCCAATTTCAGATTTAAAAATCATTTCTTGTGTGAAAAACAATTCCAATTCAAATGGCAGTTTATATTATTTTTTAAATACTAATTTTGAGGCCACTAGCCATCCAACGCTTAACCAATATCGATACCGATTTTCTATCGCTACTAGTTTTTAGTTGCCCATATAACAATGTCATAACTAATAGGGTTAACAATCAGTTTTGATATTCCATAACCATTCAACAAAAACATCATCAGAAAAACATTTCAATGAATAGTGAGGAATCCTGTTGGATTGCTCCAACCTATTTCCACCTACATCACAACTCGTTTATGTATCAACACATATATATGTAAATAAAATCAATAGTGGTGAGGAATCCAATTGGATCCCACCAACCAGTCCTCCTGCATCACAAACAATATATATAGATATATATACATACATATATGTATAAGTATATATATGTATATGCTATATGCATACATATATATGAATATACATATATATATACATAAACATACATACATACATACGTACATACATACATACATACATACATACATACATACATACATACATACATACATACATACATACATACATACATACATACATACATACATACATAAATACATACATACATATCTATATAACATGGGCCATTCGCTACTAGGCGGGAATATAAAAAAGGTCATCCGCTCCAAGGGTGGGAATAAATCCAAACCAAGTGATAAAACAGTAAAACATCCAAACATTCACCCAATGATTTTTATCGACTATATAACATTACTAGTTAACGAAAAAGGTGAGTTTAACTCACTGGGATTTCTATTGCCGCTGAGGCATTTATGTTTGGAACTAAAATCAAACGATATCCGATTTTAGCCCAAATTTCAGTAGCCTCCAAATCAAACCAAACCAATTCCATCGTTAAGCTTATGTGATCACGAGGGCATCGCAAAAACCCATGCCTCGATTGGATTTCGTATGAGAGAGTTATTAAAATTTTAAGTTATCGATATTTAAATTAATAGTTGATAAACTAATTACATTTTAATTAAACTAATCCCCTCACCCTATCTTCTTCTTCCTCAACTTATGCCTGTAAATGACCCATCTCCACAGTGCACGGCCGTGCAGTGACACGCTGCTTCGGCTCACAATCCAATGAACGAAATCCACCATCGCACTTCTTGTCGCGATCTCCTTCCAACCATCCCTGTAACACCCCTAATTTTGGTTTAAAATTATTTAGGACATTTAATTGGATAAATTAAATAGAATAATGTAGAAAGGGGATTGAGGTTGATTAATGAATTAAGAGGCCATGCTTATATAAACAAATGAACTTATAAATGGTTAAGTAGTAAGCAATTGAACATAACGACATTTGGGTAAATTTCCACCCACAATCCCCCTATACCATTTCCATTAAGCCATACACGTTCAATTTTATCTTACAAAAAATATTAAAAGTAAAGAAGAAGAGCAAGGCCGACCATTAGGAAGAGTAGAGAAATCAAAGTAAATCTTAGGAGCAAGCTTAAAGAAATCAATCTCAATCAAACTTCAATTTCCTTATCCAATCTAAGCTGAATAATAATTTCTATATCTCTATTTTGATTTTATTATCATATGGTTTCAGATTTAATTATAAATCTGTTTTATGATATATATTGATTGGTGATATGCTTGGTTTATGATTTATATGATTTAAATGAGGTTGTTTAAAGGGGATATATACGGTTTTAGGGTAGAACCGATACTTAATGATTTTTAAATGCCAAGGGAAAATTTTATGTTGTAGAAAACAAAATTTTGGAATAGGGTTTCAATTTTCATAATTTTCCAAGCCATGGAGAATTTATTATGAATTTTCAAAGGAAAAATGATTATTTGGGTTTATAAATTTATTTTGGAAAATATATTAAGAATCTAGGTCTGAAATTTCAATATGTTAGATGACATGATTAAAGTGAATTTCTAGAATTTTTAGGCCTTTTTATTAAGTGATTTAGTATGGAAATTAAAATATTTCGAAAAGGAGGACCCAAATGATTTAATTATTTTATAAGAGGAAGCGCTTATTTGTTAAAAGTTAACTAAATTTTAGATCTGAGAGAATGCGGCAAATATTATCCAAATTATTTAAAAAGATTATGTAAGTCAATCAAATGTTTACAAGTAGGCAAGTTTGTTACAAAAAGTTTACTTATTTTTGCAAAATCAGCTTTTACCCAGAAAAGATGGTTTCGCCCTCTTTGGCAAATCTTTTGACTTAGACCTCACGACCGAGACCTTTCGACTTCATTGACCAACAAGGTCAAAAGCAATGCACATGATATCATTCAGGTGGTGTGTAGTGAGTTGGACCGAGTCGAAAGGTAAGATGTCGAAAGGTCTCTTTTGAAGGGTTGCTTTAGAAGGAGAAGGTCCCCAGTTACTTTGATTTGAAAAAGAAATTCACTTGCCTGTTTTAAGAAGCTTCCGAAAAAGTCGAAAGCTATGATTTCGAAAGGTTTTAAAGAGATGTTGAAAGAGAATTTCCACCTTTAATTTTGTTTAAACCTTTCAAAGGGGTTGAAAGTAGAAGCTTTCGACGTTGTCGAAAGCTTCAACTATTTTTTTTTAAATATAAGCCGCTTCCCAAACATTCCGAAGGGGTCGAAAGAAGAAGCTTTTGAAGTCGTCGAAAGGTTCAGCTGTTTTTTTTTACTTTAAAACAAATAGATAAAAAGTTTGGAATAAAATAGAAATTAAACCTTTTAAAACAAAGCATTTTCCAAACGCAATTTCAGATTTAAAAATCAAATCTTGTGTGAAAAAAAATTCTAATTCAAATGGCAGTTTATATTATTTTTTAAATACTAATTTTGAGGCCACTAGCCATCCAATGCTTAACCAATATCGATACCGATTTTCTATCGCTGCTGGTTTTTAGTTGCCTATATAACAATGTCATAACCAATAGGGTTGACAATCAGTTTTGATATTCCATAACCATTCGACAAAAACATCATTAGAAAAACATTTCAACGAATGGTGAGGAATTCCGTTGGATTGCTCCAACCTATTTCCACCTGCATCATAACTCGTTTATATATCAACACATATATATGTAAATAAAATCAACAGTAGTGAGGAATCCAGTTGGATCCCTCCAACCAGTCCTCCTGCATCACAAACAGTATATATATATACACATACATATATGTATGTATATATATATATGTATACGCATACACATACATACATACATACATACATATACACATACATACATATACATACATACATACATACATACATATATATATACATATATACATATATATATATACACATACACACACACAAAGATATATATATATATATATATATATATATATATATATATATATATATAACATACGCCATTCGCTACTAGGCGGGAATATAAAAAGGGTCATCCGCTCCAAAGGCGTGAATAAATCCAAACCAAGAGATAAAACAGTAAAATATCCAAACATTCAACCAATGATTTTTATTGACTATATAACATTACTAGTTAACGAAAAAGATGAGTTTAACTCACTGGGATTTCTGTTGCTGCTGAGGCTTTTCGTTTTGGAACTAAGATCAAACGATGTCCGATTTTAGCCTAAATTTCAGTAGCCTCCAAATTAAACCAAGCCAATTCCATCGTTAAGCTTATGTCATCACGGAGGGCAACGCAAAAACCCATGCCTCGATTGGACCTCGTATGAGAGAGTTATTAAAATTTTAAGTTATCGATATTTAAAATTAATAGTTAATAAACTAATTACATTTTAATTAAACTAATCCCCCCACTATATATTCTTCTCCCTCAACTTAAGCCTATAAACGACCCATCTCCACAGTGCACAGCCGTGCACTGACACGCTGCTTCGGCTCACAATCCAATGAACGAAATCCACCATCGCACTCCTTGTCGCGATCTCCTTCCGACCATCCCTATAACACCCCTAATTTTGATTTAAAATTATTCAGGAGATTTAATTGGATAAACTAAATGGAATAATGTAGAAAGGGGATTGAGGTTGATTAGTAAACTAAGAGGCCATGCTTATATAAACAAATGAACTTATAAATGGTTAAGTAGTAAGCAATTGAACATAAGGGCATTTGGGTAAATTTCCACCCACAATCCCCCTATATCATTTCCATTAGGCCATTCATTTTTTCCTTAAAAAATAGTAACCGTAAAGAAGAAGAGCAAGGCCGGCCATTAGGAAGAGTAGAGAAATCAAAGTAAAGCTTAGGAGCAAGTTAAAAGAAATCAATGTCAATCAAACTTCAATTTTCTTATCCAATCTAAGATGAATAATAATTTCTATATCTCCATTTTGATTTTATTATCATATGGTTTCGGATTTAATTATAAATCTGTTTTATGATATATATTGATTGGTGATATGCTTGATTTATATGATTTAAACAAGGTTGTTTAAAGGAGATATATATACAGTTTTAGGGTAGAACCGAGACTTAATGATTTTTAAATGTCGAGGGAAAATTTTATGTTATAGAAAACATAATTTTGGAATAGGGTTTCAATTTTAATAATTTTCCAAGCCGTGGAGAATTTATTATGAATTTTCAAAGGAAAAATGATTATTTGGGTTTATAAATTTATTTTGGAAAATATATTAAGAATCTGGGTCTGAAATTTTAATATGTTAGATGACATGATTAAAGTGAACTTCTATAATTTTTGGGCGTTTTTATTAAGTGATTTAGTATTGAAATTAAAATATTTCGAAAAGGAGCACCTAAATGATTTAATTGTTTTATAAGAGGAAGGGCTTATTTGTTAAAAGTTAACTAAATTTTAGATCTGAGTGAATGCGGCAAATATTATCAAATTATTTAAAAAGATGATGTAAGTCAATCAAATGTTTACAAGTAGGCAAGTTTGTTACAAAAAGTTTACTTATTTTGGCAAAATTAGCTTTTACCCAATAAAGATGGTTCCGCCTTCTTGGCAAACCTTTTGACTTAGATATCTCGACTGAGACATTTCGACTTCATTGACCAAAAAGGTCAAAAGCAATGCACATGCTATCATTCAGGTGGTATGTAGTGAATTAGACCGAGTCGAAAGGTAAGATGTCGAAAGGTCTCATTTGAATGGTTGCTTTAGAAGGAGAAGGTCCCCAGTTACTTTGATTTGAAAAAGAAATTCACTTGCCTGTTTTAAGAAGCATTCGAAAAATTCGAAAGTTATGATTTCGAAAGGTTTTAAAGAGATGTTGAAAGAGAATTGCCGCCTTTAATTTTGTTTAAACTTTTCGACGGGGTTGAAAGTAGAAGCATTCGACGTTGTCGAAAGCTTCAACTGTTTTTTTATAAATATAAGCTGCTTCCCAAACATTCCGAAGGGGTCGAAAGCAGAAGATTTTGAAGTTATCGAAAGGTTCAACTATTTTTTAATACATATAAGCCACTTTCCAAACCTACCGAAGGGGTCGAAAGTAGAAGTTTTCGACGTTGTCGAAAAGTTCCATTGTCTTCCCCAATATTTTGCAAAAGTAAAGAGTGGTTTTGAAAGAGATACCTTCACCTGTGACCCAATGTAATATTTTTAAGATTAAGTCCAATGGTTTCAAAAGGTTTGCTTTGCAATGTTTTCGAAAGGTTTGCTTCCCAATGTTTTTAAAAGATTTACTTACAAGTGATTTGGAATTTATGCTTCCACTCTTAATTAATGATACTTTAACAAGGTCGGAAGATTTTGAAAGAAGTGTTTTAAAGTATTATAATGGCCGAAGCCTATTGTTTTAAAATTTATGGTTTATGCTTTCGAAGGGGTTGATAGGTTGCTTACGAATGGGTCGAAAGCTAAGCATTCGAAGGGGATACTTTCGAAAGGGTTGGAAAATTGTTTCTTTTAAACTTATAAAATGTCGTTTAACATTGGGGATGCTGGGGTGGGATTAATGAGTACAACACAATAGTTGGGGATATCAACACTTATATGTTTTGACAATCATTGGAGGATACCAATGTAAATTATAAATGGATGTAACCTAAATTAAGGATACTAATGGAAATAGGTCAACCATGTGGATAGCATGGGATAATTGGGATATAACCTAAATTAGGGATACTAATGGAAATAGGTAATCATGTGGATATCATGAGATAATTATGCTCAGGAGGGATAGCATGAGTTAAGTGGCCAAGTGAAGGGTTCATAGTTATCCTGGGAAAACTAGGGTATGGTTGATGGATAGTCAACATCATATTGGGGATGTAAAGCTCCATATGTTTGATGAAGGGTTTATAGTCATCATACGAAAACTATGAGATATAAGATGGATAGTCCATATCCACTTAGGAAAAATGAAAATGGGATGGATAGTCCCTCTTTAAGGAAAATTAAAATCTAATAGGGGATGGGGAAACCATAAATGTTTGTAAGCATGCATATCATCATAATATTTTTAAATATATGTTTTAACCATTGTGGATGTAGGAGCATGTAATATGGTTTTATATAAGTTTTAGGATATTAGTGAGGGAAAACCCACTCCGCTAAGCGGCGTGGTCTCACTAGATATCTAAAAGGATTGAGATGTTATATTATTATTTGTACCAGGCTTTATGTCTGACTCGAAGTTTTTTCCCTTTAAATTCTCGGGTACTCAATTGATTTTGAGTAGTTTGAGATTTGGGGTTTTAAGGTTCTCTTCTTAGATGAATAAATCTTATGGAGGCATCCAGGAGGCAGTTAGTTATTTAGAATTATCTTTTTCCGCCGTGTATTTGGATGTAAAGGTGGATTTATCAGCCTTCCTATATACTCTGATCAACCAAGGGTCATTTACATATGTCGCTCTTGGCGTATGTGTAATATTATATTTTGCTGAACGTGGTTAATGTTTCGGGATTACGTAATGAACATGAAATGTTTGGATTGGAATGTGGAAATATGTTTTTGAATTGTTAATTTTTTTCCATATTCTTTTATTTGTGTATCAATGAATCTAGCACCGTCGTATTTGGTTGCCGAAAATTACAACTATGGATGACTGCAGCATCCGTAGCCATTAGTTTTGGGCCTCCAAATAGGGGGATGTTACAAGTTAGTATCAGAGCATAGGTTTATGAAACTTTAAAGGAAAAGTAAAATATAAAATCTTTTTGAAACATAATCCAGTGAATTTGAAAATAAGATCGGGTTTGGATTAACGCTATAATAACATACTTGTATTTGATATATATATATATATATGTATATGTATAAGTACGTCTTCCCCTCTCTCTTAGACCATTCTTATGTATCTTACTAAGGCTCATATGCGGATTTACAAGAAAGAAGATATGGAAGCAGGAAACAGAAGATGAAATCTAGGTGGAGGAAGCACCACAACAAATGGCAATGCTCGACCTAATACCAGGAGGAACCAAGGTCGACAGGTTAATGCTAATCCAAGTGTAGATGCCAATGTAGGTGCTGGAACCCCACTAGTAGATATGAGGATGATGTATTAGTTCTTCGTCAACTTGATGCAAGCTAGAGCAGTTGCAGGGGTAGCTGGAGGTAATGCTGCGAATGCTGGAGGAGCCAATCCTGTGGCCCCAGTTAGTAACAACTATGCCAAGCTGAGCATGGATTATACTAGTCTGGGAGAGAGCCTTTTCTTGGAACAGAGGATGCTGATGAAGTTGAGAACTGGATTTTGAGCTATGATAGGGTCCTTACAGATTAGGCTTAGATGATAGAGAGAAGAGAAGGCTAGCCTCTAGATAGTCGCAAGGGTTAGCGCTTCACCAGTGGAACAGTGTGATAGTCGGAGTTCCGGAGGAAGAGTTGAAATGGGCTAATTTTAGAAGAAGGTTCGAGCAGAGGTTCTTGTCCGAGGTTTCCAAATCAGCATTGATGAGCAAGTTCGTGGATCTTGTGCAATGAGAGATGTCAGCGATCGAGTGTGCTGCTAAGTTTGATGAGCTGCCTCGATATGGTTATGCATTGGTTGACACTAATGTCAGAAGGAATGAGAGATTCAGTCGAGGTTTGAGGCTAGAACTAGGTAAAATGACCATGACTCATATTAGAGAGCCTTGTCATGTAGTGGTGGAGATAGCCATTTGCCATAAGGAGATACTTGCTGTATCTGTTAGGGAGAAACCAGTTGAATTCGAAGATCCTCGGGTGAGAAAGAGGAAGTTTTTCAAGAAGAAAGGAGCTCAGAAACGAGGAGCAACTAAGAAAGGGAAAGCAGATATAGTTTTCTACAAGTGTGATAAAAAGGGTCGCTATGCTAACTAGTGTCGTTCGGGAGATGGAAGGTTGGTTGTGGGGAAGCAGAATGTGCAATGCTACAATTGCAACTAGATAGGGAATTACAAGAATAAGTGTCCTAAAGCTGCTAAGGCAGGAAAAGGAAAGGTCTTTGCTTTGGAACCACCATCCTCTAAACCAACTGCTGCTAAGAAAGGGAAGTATGTGATGGAAGGTACACTTTTGATTCATAACATACCATTTAGAGTATTGTTTGATACCGAAGCATCGCATTCATTTATATTATAGTATTTGGTTGATAGGTTATGTATAGAACCCACATACCTTGGTACTTCCTTAAGGGTTGCACATCCAATTGGAAGGCATGCAACTCTCGAGACGAGATGTGACTAGTTAGAACTTGATTTGTTAGGTCATAAGTTCGCATGCAGTTTGCATGTCTTTGATTTCGTAGATTTCAGGACCATTTTGGGTATGGATTGGTTGGGTAAGTATGAAGGTAGGGTATTTTTCCATGAACTAGAGATATCATTGAGGCACCCAGATAGTCATAATCGAATCATTTTCTTAGTGAGAATTCTAGTAAGATTGCATGTGCTTTATTGAGTACCATGGACATTGGAGATGAGCTTAGTTAGGTTCGTGTAGCTAGAGAATTTGCAGATGTATTTGAGCCAGTCACTGGATTACCCCCGAAACAAGCTGTTGAGTTTCAGATAGACCTCGTACTGAAAGCTGAACCTGTCAGTAGACCACCTTGCAGGATGAAACCGACAGAGATGAAGGAATTGAAGGTGCAGTTAGTGGATCTTGACGAAAGAAATTTTATCAGACCAAGCAGTTCACCTTGGGGAGCAGTTGCGCTGTTTGTGAAGAAGCCCGATGGGTTGTTAAGGATGTGCATCGACTATAATAAGTTAAACGAAAAGACGATCAAGAATAGGTACCCTCTGCCGAGGATAGAAGATCTATTTGATCAATTGATTCGAGCCAGAGTATTTTCCCAATTGGATTTGGCAACAGGGTTCCATTAGTTGAGAGCAGTGGAGGATAGCATTCCTTCGATGATATTTTGGACTAGGTATGGTTCGTATGAGTGGTTGGTGATGCCATTTGGATTGACAAATGCCCCTGCTTTCTTCGTTGATTTGATGAACTGGTTTTTTTGCATGCTAGAGGTACAAGGATCGATAGGGGATGTAGCTCAGATGGTAGAGCACTCAGCCTCCAGCTCCTACTCTAGCATCTCCTCCACGCAAGTCTACCTTTGTGCGTATGTGTAGTTGGTGAGCAAAGCAGCTCTTCCCTGTGGTGATCTAGGTAAGAGCACTTGGATAGGTTCGTGTTGGTATTTATAGATGATATTTTGGTGTACTCTAAAGATGAAAGGGATCATGAGTCATCTTAGAGTGGTGGTGGAGATGCTGGGGCAGAATCTGCTCAAGGCGAAGTTTTCAAGTGTCATTTTTGGAAGAAAGAGGTTAAGTTTCTTAGTCATGTGGTTTCAGAGTAGCGATCGTCAGTCGATCCAGATTAGATCGAAGATGTGAATAATTGAAAGAGACCAGAAACGGTGACGGAGATTAGATTTTTTCTTGGACTTGATGGATATTACTGGAGATTGATCAAGGATTTCTCGCGGATAGCAACGCTTTTGACTAAGTTGACCAGGAAGGACGTGAAGTTTGTTTGGTCTGACAAATGTGAGGAAGGGTTCCTTAAGTTCATTTGTAACTAATGTGCCAGTATTAGTAGTTCCCGATGGTAATCAAGGGTTAGTAGTATACACTGATGCATATGGCACTGGATTGGGAGCAGTATTGATGCAGAGGGGCAAAGTTATTGCTTAAGCATCTAAGCAGCTTAAACCGCATGAAGTTAAATATTCTACTCATGACTTAGAGTTAGCTATGGTGATATTTTCCTTGAAGATTTGGAGGCATTATCTTTTGGGAGAGAGATTTGAGTTGTATACCGATCATAAGTCATTAAAGTATTTATTCTCTCGGAAGGAGTTGAATATGAGGCAGCAGAGATGGTTGGAGTTTTTGGCTGCTTATGATTTTGGTATAGAGTTGTAACAACCCTGCATTTTGTAATTATTTTAATTGTATATTTTAATTATTTTAATTTATATTCCTGATTTAAAAACTTTATTTTATTTATTAAAATGAATAAACTTTGTTATTTTAAATATAATTTTTGATTTTTATGTGAATTAGAATTCCAAACATAAAAAAATAGAATATTTTCCAAAAATGTGGATTTTGGTCAATTAGTCAAACTTTGACTTTTGAATTTAAAATTTAAATATTTGATTGTTTTTGAATTTTATCTTTTGTTATGAAAATAAATTAAATTTCAAGAATACTGCTTTTTGTTTCGTTGAAATCCGATTAATATTGTGAAAGTTATGCTTTTTACAATGTTGTATGTAAATTATTTTATTTAACAAAATTGTTTATTTTAATTTATATAAATAATTTTTTTTTCATATCTTGTTCTAATTGTGTATATATGTGTTATATGACATGATATGTATAAATTTTATTTTTAAAACATTTTATAAGTGTAGTTATAATTTTCCAATGTTAAGTGTACATTGTCTATATTTTTAAATGCTAGTTTTAATATAAAAACTATTTCTTTATTTATTTTCTATTTTTCCTTAAAATAATTATTTATTTTTCTTTTTCACTTTATTTTTTCATTTTTATTTTTATTAACTGATTTATTTTATTTTATTTTTATTTAAAAGAAAATAAAAATTCCAAGAGACAAAAGTCCTTTTATATTTTAAGTCTTTTCATTTCTTTTGTCTATTCATTTTTCAATTTGCCTTTTCATACTTTGACCGCCCATTCTCCTATGCATTGCCGTGTATTCCTCTTTACATTTCACGTGAGAAACTTTTCTCCTCATCCTAAAACTCACGGCAATGAGAGAAAAGGAAAAAATAATTCTAATGGCTTTTCTTTCTCTTCATTTTCCTTCTTCCTTTCAATGATTTTGTGCCTTGCTTCTTCTAGCTCTGCTCGGCCCCACTCTCCACCATCTCCACCGACCATCACCTCCTCCATCTACAAAAGCCATCAGCCCCTCCTCTGACCAAAATTCAGGTCGTGACTCTTCACATGAAGCATCACCACAAAATCAATGCAACACTCCACCAAAACTTGCCTTAGCCGAGCCTATGTCTTCACCACCTTCATCCATCACTTCGGCCACCCTCTTAGCCACCACTGTTATCCCGCCTTTTGGCAAGGCCGCGATACCAAGAGATTGATCGAAAAAACCAAAGATAGTTCGTCTCAAAGATTGATTATGCATTGATTCGCTATGGATATTGATGAATTTTGTCCGAGTCCGGATCGGGCCACAATTAATCAGACATGACGAGAAAAGCTATAGAAGCTAGCATCTCAAATTTTAGGTTAATCGGAGTTCGTATGAGTGAGATATGATCGATACAAGTTAGAAGAAATATGCCGGTTTGTATGTTCATATCGATGGGTTTCGTACCCATCGAAATCCCACTATTCGTATCCATCAGGTTGGTGCGCTTCGTATCCATCAACCATACATAGTTCGTATCCATCGATTTCGTATCGATCAGAGCAACATCCCATTCGAATCCATCCGTTCGTATCAAACCTAAAGCATCGTTTCGTACCCATCAATGGGCTGCGCTTCGTATCGATGGACTTCATGCCCATCAATATTGTTTGCTTCGTATCGACCGGGACGGCCAGATCCTCGTGTCCATGAATTTCATATCGTTCAACCAATGCCTAGTTCGAATCGATGAACGAAACCTTCATTCGAATCCATCAGGTAGCTTTAGCTCGTATCCATCACAATCATATCCATTGAATGGAGACATCGCCATCGATACGAGCTACGCCGCCTATCTCGATTCGAACTAGACATTGAAAATTGATATGAGATTGATTCAAACTGGATAATAGTACTCGACACAAAGGAGGCAAAATTCGTGGATGCGAAGTGGTCAGCTCGGCACAAGAACCGGACCGAGGCGAAGAGTGCGTGCCACCTCGTCCAAGAACCACGTGAGAAGATCGATTCGAACGTATCGATTCGAACTGATGGATTCGAACCAAACAGCCAACCGAAACACTCCAATTCGTATCGATCATATCTCCCAAACCACGAGGCCAAATGCAATAATTTTTTTTACAGAAGCTTCCATACAAGGTAAAGATTGCTCCTGCCAAGTTTCAGATCGATTGGGTCATTTTTTGATGGATACGAATTCACTTCGTATCGATCTCAGATCGAGTCGAAACTTGGTGGGGTCGGTCGCGTGGGCCCACTCACATGCCAGAAAAAGTCTCCCGAAGTTTGAGCGAGATCTGAGCCTCCTACGCCTATAAATAACACCCTGAAGCCTGCAGAAAGAGGATCTTTTGGCCATTTGACGTCCAGACTCTGCCGGATTCAATTCTACTCTTCATTATCGCTATTGTAATCAAACCCAGAGTGATTATCAACTGTAATCCGATGTAATTGACTGAGATCATCAAGTGAATCAATAAAGTCATCAACTTTAGAGTGGACGTAGGCAAGATTGCCGAACCACTATAAATCATGTGTCATTTACTGCTTTATTGTGAATTTGTTGAGTGATTTTCAACACTTATTTCTCTACATATTTGTTATCTATGATCTGTGATTGTGAACGGGTGCTTTCAACGACTATCGGGTGTTTGTGGTCAATTTTGGCGCAAACAACCACCACTAGCAACTACAGCACCTTTAGCCGCTGCTGCACCATCTCCAGGCCTGTACCTGACCTTGGCCATGCCCTACTTCCCTTTGGCCGAGCCTACATGATGACCAAATCCACTCTATTTGCCTTGTCCCTTTACATGCTTCATGATATTGCTACTACCACCTTCATCCACTTGTTGCCTTGCCTATATGATGTTACCTGACCTACATGATGCCATACCCAACCCAAAGCACCATCATATCCCAGCATTGAGTCCCCTAAGGCCAAGCATTGGAGTGGTTGAAGCAAGGTCTAAACTATCTTGTCTTTGTTGCATTTTATTTCAATTTCTTTCATGTTATTTTGTGTTGAATATTCATGTATATATGTCTTGTTTGGTTGTTGCTTACAAGATCATATCTTGGCTGTAACGACCCATGTAAATTCGATGTTTAAAATGAATATAATTAATAGGATTTTTAATTTAAATTTAGAAAGGAATAAAAATCTTAGTTATTTATATGAAAGAGTATGTGAAATTTGATGTACCAAGGGAAATTAGAATTTACAAATTTAGCTATATATTGTAATTAATAGAAATAGTGGAAATTGTTGCATTGGATATAAGCTAGAATAAGTAAAGTAATGCAAGTATTGGATTTAACAATGAAATAAAATATTGATTATGGGTATTGAATGTAGATGGGTGAAATAAAGAAATGCAGGACAATAAATAATTTATTTAATGCAATCCCTTTTATTTGTTAACTATTGTAAGGGTTAATTAATTATGAAAATTTGGAAATAGGTTCAAATTGTATGTTAGACAATCAAATTTCAATAATTAAAGTTAGTAATTAATGGATTAAATGGAATAATTATTGGAGTTAAGATCTAAATTTGTATGTGAGCATTAATTGATATTGGAATATAAAGGGGTAAATTTATAGTATAAAATGTAGACATCACCTTTAAGATGATGGGTTTATAATTGATGCATAATAGGGAAATCAAATGAATGGGTTTAATTGAATAACAATTAGCAATTAATGAATGAAGAGAAATTTTAAGGGCGTAACTGTTTTCGTTAAATTAATTTTGGTAACAAATTGTACTGAATATAGATTTAACATTGTGTGATGTATTTAAGTAATAATTGGAGAACAATGTAAATTATATCCGTGAATGGTCAATTCAATTAAACAACAAGATTTTTAAATAAATAAACGTTTTTATTTAGGTTTCAATTTGTTAATTTATGAAGTTTAATGGGAAATCAAATTGCAATAAATTGCCCTAATTTATGCAGTTAGAGGAGATTTAGATTTGCATTATAGATGGAAGTATAATCTAAATTGATAGGTAACAAACTTAATAATAAAATTTAGAGCTAATAGGTGGCAAATTTATATAGTTGTTTATTTACGTAATGTGTACGTAAGCTTTGGTAAACCGATTTCTATCGATCCAAATCTAACGATTTGTTAATATAGATTTAAGTATAGGAGCAGTATTTATTAATTGAATTGAAGTATTGCAAAATAAATGAAATTCAACGTTTAATATTACATTATTATAAGTAAGATAATATGTGTAAGTATTGTTAAGGTTATTCATATTTGACAAATTTATTGAGTTATAAGGATTGATATATAAATTAATGTTAGTTTAGGATATCGTTACTTGGTGATTTATTATAGAGTAACGGGAGTGTGAACGTAAAATAATAAAAGCATAGATTTATGGTAGGACATAATTTATGGTTTTGGGAATTTAAATCCAAAGATTTATTTATTTAAGGAAATAATACGTATTAAATCTCAACTTGATATAATCAATGCAAATTTAGCAATTAAAAATAAATTGCAAGTTGGTAATTTAGGATGTTTGTGAGTAAATTTGCAGGTAAGATAATTTTTAAAGTTTTACCCATTCATATAATTTATTTAAATATATATAAATCAAATGACAACATTGTGTTAATAATAGTCGTAAGTGAATTTGAATGCTAAAGGGGTAAGAATCGTTTTAGGTTAACCGTTTATTTAATATATTAAGTCTAGACTGGCAATCGATTGAAATAAAAAAATAATAATATTTTGTTTTGTTAATGTGGCTTAGTTAATAAAGAGGAATTTATATGAAATGAAGCATGCATGAGAAATGCATTATAATTCAATGTTATGTTTACCCATTAAATGTATACTAGGTTAAGTATCAAATAGAGGGAAAGAAAAGTAAATATTGAATTGATTGATGAATAAGTATTCATTGGATAGAAATTTAATGTAAAGTTGATATTAATTGTATAAAATCTATCTAAGATAATGAATTGCAATAAATTGTGGGTTGATAATAAGGTGTGAATGGAAATTTGATTTGTTATATTAAATGAATAGATTCAAATTGTATGTAGATAATAAATTGCAATAATTAAAGTTGGTAATAAATGGAATATCAAACTATTCATAAAGTGAATATAAGTAGATGTAACAAATGAATAGGAAATGCTAGTTATTCATAAAGTGAAGGAATGGAACCTAGATGGAATAAGAAATTGGATTTAGAATCTTAATTTGTAGATGTGCATATATTTATAAATGGATTAATTTATGAAATAAAATGGTAAGTAATTATAATATTGTTATTAATAATAGACGTTACTTTAAGGATAATTAATGTAGTAACGTAAGGTGAAAATGTAAATTAAAAGGGAAACGTAAAATTTAGTTAAGGTAGTAATTTATGAATTGGGAATAAAATTCAAATGTTATATTAGGCAGTAAATCAATTTGGGAATAAAATTTTATTTAATTGGGGTAAATTGATATACACTAATGTTAAATATATACATAAGATGATGATTGAATACGAATGGTATAAAATTTCATTTGAAATAAGATTTTTTAATTTATTGAATTTACTTTAATTAAAGGTAAACACTAATTTTTTTACAATAAATCTTTATTTGATATGAAGGTTTGGTTAATAAATTTGAAGCTAATTGCAATCAGAAATGATAGGAATGGTAAGTTGACCATTTATTCATAATAAGATCTAAAAATCAAATAAATGGATTATTGGAATTTAAATTTGACAAATTGTGAATTCATTTAAATTCGGATCCATCTGTCTATTCCAACTTCATCTATAAATACCCCGCTAAACCCTAGCCTCCGCCTATTCTCATTTGTCTGCGCGTAAAATTTCATCAGCTCCTTCTCCTCCTCAATGGCAGACAAACAAATCCTAGATCCAAATAAAAATTCCAAACCAAATCAAAAGCTAAAATTCAAACTTCTCAGAAAAATCTGGAAGCAAAACGCATGAGGAAGAGAGGGAAAGAAAGTGGGATGACGTGGCGCTTGAAGGTGTTCTTTTATTTCTATTCTTTTTTCTTTTCTTTTTGAAATTTCAATCACCATTAATGCGTATAAATTTCTCCTACGAACTCCGTTTCACGCGAGATTTTTGTTGTTGTTAGGATCATAATAAAATTCCAGATCTTTTGACACTAGTTTGAACAGATTTGGAGACCGTCGAATTTTTGGGTTTAAATCGGATTTAAATTCGATTTAAATTCAAAAGGTGAGTGTTTTAACCCACTCACAATTTCTAAAATTTCTTATGTTTGTTAAATTGATTTTAGATATGAGTAGAAATTTATTTATGACTATTTGACATGTTTTATTCCTTATCTCTGTTAAATCGCATTTATTTAATTTAACTGTTCATAAATTTTATTACTGCGTATAAATTGACAGTTATAGTTATTTATTTGCATATAAACTGTTAGTTTAATATTTGTTAAATTCATTTTTGAATATAACTGCCAGTTATTACCTGTTATATATTATCAGATGTATATTGATATTGATTTATTATTGGATGATGATTGTGATATGGATGATGGATGATGAATGATGAATGGATGTTTTATTTTATATCATTAAACTGCAAGTTATCATGCATTTTTCATTTCATTCGGGATTGTGGTTTGAAATGATATACAACCACAAAATTTTTATTTTAAATTGCGGATTGAAATGATAAACATCCGTATCACTTGACCATAGGATAGACAATTTTATACAGGCACCGCGGTAAATATATATAATTATTTTTGGAAATGTTTTTCTATGGTTTTGTAAAGTTATATATATATGGTTTATGAGATATTGATTTGGTTATTGATAAAGGCTATTATATATATATAGTAATTTCCGGTTTTTAAGCTTTGTATAAATTTGATTTGAAGTTTAAATAAAGTTTGATTTTAAGATCAAATAAGATTAAACATTTATTTAAAATTTAATTTCTGGAGTTTTATGACTTAAATGAGAATAGATTTGGAAGATGAATATTATGTTAAATTGAAATTTAATAAAAATTAGAAATTTTAAAGGATATGATTTTTATAACTTGATTTTTGTGTAAAGTGATTTTAATGAATATCAGGTTGATTAAATGAATATATAATAAATTGAAAGATGATCCAGTTATATGAAGTTAAAGGTTTTCTTAAATTATATTGAATTCATTAAGCAAACATTTCAAGTCTAAATAAGAAGTAATTGAATTTGATACATATGGATTTGTCAAATGAGTTGTTTTTTTGAAATGGTGAAATATTTGAAGCCTTGAAACATAAGAAGTGAAATGGTATTTGGAAGTGTAAATCGATATTTGAAATTGATTTGTGAAATCTAAAGAAGCTATTTTGTTTTATAAAAGTAGTTTAATATTTAACCATTTAAGAGGTGGAAATTTGTTTCAGAGCTATGTTTTTCAAGGTAGTATAATTTGGAAATATTATGTTCAAGAGTTGATTTCTAAATATTTTACTTTGGAAACCCTATGATTTTGGAAGGAATATATATTGGAAAAAATGATATCGTATTAATTCGGGTTTTAAAGGAAATGATATCATATTTATATGGTTTTGAAATGGATATTTTATTCTGGTTTTAAAGTATAATTATTTTAAATGACCGCGGTGTTATAATAACGATTGGTTGGCAAAGAGATCGGGATCGGATATGGACATACTCTCTGTCGATACCGAAAACCACTTTGACTAACCGCGTACGCGGTGGAGATTTCAGAATGAAGTAGGTTGGTGGCGACGTTTCCTGTAAGGTAAATACGTGGACCCAACTCCCGTGAGTTGGCATAAGGTGGCTAAAACAGGAATGATTCTCGGGCCAATGAGGTCATTCCTCTGATCGAACGCACTCCTTCGATACTATACTCTGACTTTGGATTGATTTGGTGGCCACTATTGATTTCTTTGATTTGGGGGTGTTAGTTCGAGGTGGGCGGTAGTTGCGGCTACGCGTTACCACCAGCCCAGATAGCAGTTGGTATATCTACCCTGGCATTGCCTAGTTGTGCCGTGTCACCTACCCTAGCGCGCCTTATACGATTTTGGTTTTGTACCATACCTATGGAGTGCCCTCTGACGACGCCCAGTACGGGGGAGATTACGGTACTGTATAGACCATGGGAATATATTCTGTGTTAAGGGCTATATGGGTAACCCCTTAACGCTATTAAAAAGTAAGTTTATTTTACAAATAGACACTATTATAATAGCGCAATATACTACATAGTAAATAGTTTAACGGATCCTTAGGAGATGTAAATCCCGAGCATCTCTTGAGTTGCTGCACTCATATTTATTTCTGTTAATTTAACTCACATAAGATCTTTTAGTTCCGACTCAAGTGTTTTTGTCTTTTCAAATTCGCTCGGGTCGGTCCGAGCGTTTTAAGCTTGCAAGATTTAGCTCTGGAGGACGAAGACGAAGATTTATATTATTATTATTTATACTAGTGCACTACACACTGTTCCGCTGCATTGTTATTGGTATGTGTAACTCTGATATGTATTATATAAATGGTTTTGTAAACAGATTTATAAACTGTATATTTGATTATTATATTTTATCCTTCCGCTGTGAGATTCTGTTTAGTTTTTTTTCTTCTCTGTTTTTTTCTTATTTACCCCATAACAATCCGCCCTTCCGTATGGTTTGAATTGGCACGTGTGTCGATTTAAAGTGTGCGAAAAAGCGGGACGTTACATTGGCTCTCTCCACTCACTTGAATCCAATGTCGTATTGTGTCGTGCTATCGTGCTTTGTGGATTTCATTTGTACAGTTTTGTTGTTATCTCCAGCTTGAAAAGGTGAGTCTTTCTCACTCCGACATTTCTACTTATGAAATAGTGAATTGATGACAAGTGTTTAGTAATTAAAATGTTTATGCAAGTTAATGATGATTATATGATATGCTATGCCATGTTATTACCATGTTAACTTTGTTAATTATCACCTGACATCTGATATATGACATTATATTGTGACATTTACATGTTAGTATATTTGTTTATATTGTCTATGTATAAGATCACACTGCAAGTTCCCTGTAGAATAGAATCACTATGGGTTGAAATGATACATACCCGAACAGACATTAGAATAGGAAAAAAATCATTATGAGCTGAAATGATTGGCTCAGTGATTTTTATTGTATTTTATTTGACTTGGGATTGCGGGTTTGAAATGATAGAACCCAGTTTTCTTTTTAAATTGCGGATTAAAATGATATATATATCTGTATCACTTGACCTAGGTTAGAAAATTATATACAGACCCCGTGGTATATTTTTAAATGATTTTTGTTAAGATATGTATTTTTAAAAGTATGAAATTTGATTTAAAAATATATATTTTATGGTTTTAAGAAGGCTAAATATTTAGTTTTGAATTTGTGAATTTAAGTATGTAAATTTGAAGTAAATGTGATTTTTGACTTTAAATTTTATTTTAAAAATGTAACTAAATAATGGAAATTAAATTTAAAGTTTTGAAATGATATTTGAAGTAAAATGTAAGTTTTATTTAATTAGTAAGTTAAGAAAACAGTGAATTTTGACTTAACAAATGAATTGAGTTTTTAAAATTCGATATTCAGTTAGAAAATTTTATTGTGATAAATCATATGATAAATTGATTTAAATGTGAAAGTTTGGAAGCCTAAAAAAATGATTTATAAGTTTAAAATTTGCTAAAATTGAAGTTTTATTGTTTTTGAAAAGTTAAACAAAAATCTGGAATTTTTTAATAGCATTTCAAAAATGCTGTGGTCTTATGACCGCATTTTTAAATGATGTTGTTTTGAATTTAACTATGTTTTAATAACTAAATATCCATTACGACATTTTATAAATGCCGTTGTTCCTGAACTAAACTATTTTGGAAACTATAAGCTACGATAGCCCTTTATAAATGTTGTCGTTGCTATAATTTGACAATGTTATGAAATATTTATATTTTAACACTATTTGATTTATATTTTAACTTGTTAAATGATTTAACTTTTGGAATTGATTATTTGTGAAATTTTAGGAGTTTTGAAAATATTTTAATATTTAAATTTGAATTTTTAAGGAATTTAAATTAAATTTGAATTTAAATAAGGTTTACTTGGTTATGTGTTATTTTGAATGAATTGAAATGAGATAAATGAATTTTTGAATGAAATTTTGGAATGTGTTTTGAAATGATATTTAAATGATATCTTTTATTTTAAAACGATATTTAAATTGAATATTTGAATTAAAGAATGATAATGATTTGATAATGGGATTTGAAAGGAAATGATTTTGAAATGGTTTTTGAATGAGATAATCTTTATTTTGATAAAGAATATGAATTTGAAATGATATTTGATAATGAATATTTGAAGTTTATATCGTATGAAAGGATATTTAGTTACTTGAAATTCTGGTTTATTTAAATGATATTGGATTTATGAAATGAATATTTCAAAACTAAGTAATATGAAGTTAAATGTGAGATATATGAAATAATAAAAAAAAAATTAGTTTTGAAATGTGGGATATTAAAGCTTGGAAATATATTAAAAATTGAATAGTTTATTTTGTGGATCAAATCTATATTTTAAAATTTATAAGATTTGAAATGTTATGTTAGGAAACTGAGTTGAATTGAAACTGATGGTTTGAATTGAATTAAATTGGAAATTTGAATTGGGTTTAATTGAATAAATTTGAAAAATGTAAAGAATTAAATGAATGTTCTATGATTTCAAATATATGATTTTGAAATGTTATGATTTCCAAAGTGTAATGATTTCAAGTATTTTGGTTTCGAAAGAGTTATAACTTTGAAAGTATTATGATTTTTGAAAGGTGAATTTGTGTTTGAAATGGAAATGATAAACTATTTTTGATTTAAATGTAGTTTTGAAATAAAAATAGTTTTGGTTTCGAAGTATAAACTATTTTGAAAGGAATATAGTTTTGAAATGAATGATTTGATTTTTTTTTGAAGTATAAACTATTTTGAAATGACCCCGGCGTTATAATAACGTTTGGTTGTTAAAGAGACCGGGATCGGAAGTTGTCATACTCTCTGCCAACTCCGAAAACCTCTTTAATAACATTGTACGCGGTGGAGATTCCAGAATGAAGTAGGATGGTGGCGAAGTTCTTGAGGTATATTACGTGGACCCGACTCCCGTGAGTTGGCATAAGGTGGCTAAAACAGGAGTGATCTCGGGCCAAGTGAGGTCATTCCTCCTATTGGACACATTTCTTTGATACTATACTCTTACTTGTGGTTGATTTGATGGTCATCCTCCGATTTTGATTTGGGAGTGTGTTTCGAGGTGGGCGTATGTGGCTGCTACGTTACCACCAGCCCGTGTGCGTAATTGGTATATCTACCCTGTCATTGCTTTGTGTGCCGTGTCACCTACCATAGGGAGCCTTACTACGAGTTTGTTTTTCTCCCGTAGCCCATAGAGTATTTAGGGTAGTCTCCCGATCTGGAGATATGCTGATACTAGATGGACTACTGAGACTATTACGTGTTGGGGGCTATATGGGTAATCTTTCAACGCTATTTAAAAGTAAGTTTATTTTACCGTAGACATTATTATAATAGCGCAATATTACTACATAGTAAATAGTTTAACGGATCCTTAAAGGATGGATGGTCCCCAGCATCCTTTAAGTTACTGATGCATTTTGTTACTGTTCACTTGAGTTGATTTACAGTTCATAAGTATTTATGTCATGACTCGAGTGTTTTGTGTTTTGCTTTACGATCGAGTCATACTGAGTGATTCAGCACTCAAGACTCACCTTCGGAGTTGGATCTTTGCTTGAAGATCTAGCCATCTATTTGCTTTCAGTGTCCGATTATTTCAGTGATGTATTCTGATTTGTACCTGATGTATCTTGTTTCTCTTCTATTGTATCTTGTTTAACTCTGATGTATCTTATTTTTATATAGTAGCTTCATGAACTACTACCTCTTTTAATTCCGCTGCATTATTATTTACTCTGTGTCTGTGATCTGTGACTATTTATTTACTATATATTCTGAGATTTGCCAAATTTTATTTACAACGCAGTATTTTGAGAAATTCAAGTCCGACATGTGTGGAGGCGAATGGTTGAAAATGTTGGGTCGTTACATTTGGTATCAGAGCTTTGGTGGCTCTAGGCAAAACTCAGCATGTACGGTAAATGTATTTATTGAATCACTTTCATTCGAGTTTGAATCTCTTCCTTTTTGACTCAATTTCTTTGAATTTTGGAACGTTCCCTGCGGTTATAAAATCCATTCTTGTCCCTCACTATTCGTCTTCTTTTGATTCTGGAGTATCCCATAACTCCACTTCGAATGATCTTTATAATGAGTCGACGATCCCGCCAATCTCAAATTGATTTGTAAAGAGGCGAAACTCCTTTACAACAGCATCGATTCACCAAGGATTTTATTTCATTGGTTTAGATGCTAGTATCTCTTATAATCCAAAATTCTATCTCTTGAGATTGAATGTTGATTTACCCTAGAAAATCTACATCGATCTTATTCTTTAAGTCACGGTTGACCCGGTTAAGGTTCCCACGACTTAGATAAGCTTATCCATCTTCCTTTTCTATTATTTAATCATCTCATCTTTGTTTCCAACTTATCTTCAAATCATTTTTGATGTGTATTTGTAAACTAAGATTTAAAATGATTTATATATTGTGTTGTTTGAGTTGTAGATGTTGATTTGGGTTTTCGATCGATTCATCTAATCAACGCTATCGACAGGATTTCCAAAACACTCGAACAGAGCAAACTGACACAATATGGTTTTTCAAATTTAGTAATGAATTTTTTTTTGTAACTATATTATATTTTTCTGGATTTTTATTGAATTAGTTGTTAAGAAATAATATTTGATTTTATATGTCATTATCTCTGGTTTCATATATAAATAATTGAACTATAAAACATGGTTATAAATTTATTTGGAAATTTAAAACGAATTTAAAACAAGATTTTGAGAATTTAATTTCCGATGGATTTCAAACCTTGTATTTAAAGTTATAAAAGGATATACTATTTAAAGTATTTTTGAATAGAAATTTGTTTCCAAAGAATTTTAAAGTTTAAAAATTAGTGCTCTTCTCTTTGTCGCTGGAAAATAACTTCGGTGATGACTACAACATCATCGATATTCATTTTCGAGTTTCGAAGTGAAGAGACCATTCTGTAGTCTTGCTACAGTTTTGTTTTGGGGAATTCAATTGATTTGAATTTCTAAAATAAGATTGGATTTACAACACACACTGATATATGATTTAAATTTGAATGGATATATATATAGTAATGTGCATTTATTTATCTCAAAATAGTTTGGAATTTATCGGAAATTTAAATTCCTAAATTTCATCTTGAAGGATAATTGCATGTATAATTTCAAGATTTTGATAAATATTCAAGCTTGAAATGAACCCCCCCAAATAAAATACTTATAAACTAGAGAGTTAAATTCAATAAATAAGATTTAAATGCTATGCTAATGAATCATAAATAATACATTTAATATGATATTATAAAGATGTAATATGTGATATATAATGAGAAATTATGACATATAAATGTTGATTAATATATGATATGAATGATGATTAATATGTGATAAAAATGATAACTAATATAGGATATAAGTAATACATTATGACATATATTAAAATATATAATGATAAATGTGATAATATAAACTATATTAGAATGCTAAGTAATATGGATTTAACTCTATATATGAATTATGATTAATAATGGATATTAAGTCATTAAATAAGACAAACCAAATGTAACTTAAACTATTTATTTAATTACTATCAAATGTGAATGTGGGATACTATAACCATTATAAAAAAACACCGGGTGTAACTCCTAAGTAAGATGATAAATACATCAAAATCCATGCCTAGTGCATTTAAAATAATATAAAATAGATGATGTGAGAAAATGCGGATTACAGATTTTAAGGCTGGAATAATACTAGAGGGGGGAGGATGAATAGTGTTTTATGGATTTTCTACATCTTCTTGAAACTTATGTAATTAAATCACCAACAAATGCAATTCATCGACACGGATATAATCACAGAATCAGACACAGATTCAGTTACTAAATAAAAGCAGTAAAGGAAAGAGCACACCAGGATTTTATACTGGTTTGGAGTTACCTTACATCCAGTCCTGTACAATCGTATGGATTTCTTATCAAAATAATCTCCCACATTACACCCTTGGTTTAAAGGCTTCGAGATACACCCTCCTGTATTCGAGTCCAGGGCAAACTCTCTTGATTTAACCAGGCTACAAGATCACCTAATTGATTTCTAGGGCTACAACCATATCCAATTGATTTCAAGGCTCAACCGCACCTTTTACTCAACAGTTTGATTTACAAAAGATCCTATAACTATGAACAACACTAAGATCATATGGAAAGAGTGGCATGGAATCAAACAAGAGATAATTAAGTTTAATTCACTTTGTATTTTGACAGAGTATAGTTTAGGATTCTTTAAAATAAACGTGGAAGATGAAGGGGAGAGAAAATAAACGAAATCTAGTGAAAAATTCATTTAGAACTTACTGGTATTTATAGTAGAGACACAACCATATCTATTTGTGAAAGGATACAACGAATAGATACTTCTTTTGAAAAATGAAATTTGAAAATAACGGACACCATGTCGACATGGGAGGTTGAGGGATGTCGACATGCTCAAGACAAAATCGATGTTTTGATTTTCTTATTAAAATTGGTTTCTATTATTTGTCAAAACAATTTCTAAACTTTGTAAATATATTTGAATATAGTTTAAACATATAAAAGAGTTTTACAAAGTAATTTTTAATATATATAATCTTAATCTATAAAGTGATTTAAAATCTGAGTATATAGATATTTTAAAGCTAAATATCTAAGATAAGAGATGGTTTAAAAACAAGGACAGTTTTGAAATCAAAATATTAAAAATGATAAAAATAGTTTTGAGGCTAAAATATTTAAAACCAAGAGAGATATCTTTTTGAAAAGAAAGTTTTGAAAACATTTTTTAAATAAAAGAGATATATTTTTGAAAAGCATTTTTATAAAATTAGTGGATATCAAAATAGGACCACTATATGTTCTACTAGATATTGTCGTGGGTTCCATTCCACTAGGGTTCCATCCCTTTAACAAGCTCGAAGTGGATTCCATTCCACGAATAAATTTTGAACAAAGATGTAAGTGCTTTCAAAAAGTTTTAACATAATTCTAGACTCAATACTTATCTTGTACTATTGAAATATTGAACTCTTTATATCTTGATACTCATGAGTCTTCAATCTTGATATCTTCAATCTTGAATCTCTATACTGTACAGTCTTCATTCTTGGTACCTGCATGTTTATATCCCGCATATACATATATATCTAAACTATAATGTTAGTATTTATATTTTATAGCAAGTCCTAAGGTTGTTGTCATCAAAACCATCATCTCAAGGACTAACAATCTTCCCCATTTTGATGATGACAACCTACGTTTATAAAATATACTTCTCCTTCACAATAATTCCACCTAAAACTAGTAACTCTCTCTTAATCTAAGCCACTAATAACTCCCACTTAATCTAAGCCTAATAACTCTATTTTTTATTTCTCCCCCTTTGTCATCAAAAAAACTTATCCTAAACTACTCTACCATGTGGCATGATGCGTCCGAAATATATTCCATGTACATAATCAAAATATGATTTTGATATTAGTACCCAAAAGACCATGATCCATCGGCTACAAAAGTGTCTTTAGGAAGGAGATCAATGCAGCTGGAATATAAGCCGTATTGATAAGAATAACATCGTAAATTTCAATTGTTGAAACTAACATAACAGATTAATCATTCAACGTATATAGTTAATTTTGATTTTTACTAAAAACCTTATCGCTTGGTATAACTTAAATTTTGGTGCATAATGTTGAAACAAAAAATTCTAAATTATAATTTAGAATAGACTATTACACGTAACAATCAAAACATCTCGGAGTCATTGGAAGCAATAATTGGGTTTGTGAGTATTAGATATGATCTAAGAAATGATACAAAAGCTTTATTTGATAAGCATCACAGTTAAATAAGTATTTTGACAGAGAATCAAATAATTTGAATTTCAGTCAAAATGCAGAGGAAGTGTGTGTCTGTAAGAAAGAATATTAATAGGGAAAATATATTTATGGAATATCATCTTTTCTTATGTACTTGATACATAGAACAAGCATCAAAGCCAAATCAAGATTGCTATATATTTTGAGTGTTCTTAAGTATTTAAGAAAAATACTAGAGAATTGTTTATAGAAAAGATGAACTCCTTATAAAGGATTGTGCAAATTGAACTTCATTAGTGATATCAAGTATAGTATGTCAATTCTAAATTCATTTTTAAACTTAAATTGAGAACTTTAAGTTGGAATTGTTCCAAACAATAAGTAGTAGCTGATTCAACCGACGACCACTACAATAAAAGAAGTATAAATAAATGCACAAATTTATAACTGTGCTAAGGGTAATTCTAAATGTTGAAAATCCCATGACATTGTTATATGATAACAATGCCACGATACATTTCGTAAATAGAGCAATTGGAATTTGAGAGACATACTCCAAATAGTTATACATGATAAAGAAAGTTTATCAACATCAAAGAGAGTTGATTGACAAAGTAAATAATTAAAACAAAATGGCATACTCATTCACTAAGGGACTAAACTGGTTAGTTTTTGAGAAATTGGTCGATGAAGTTGGAATAAGATTCCATATTTGACCAAAAGCAGAAGTAGGAGATTGATAGAGTTAGGCATATTCCTTAAGAGCAATTATGTAATTTGTTACATGTATCTAACTTTGTGATTAATCTTATTCAAAATAAAAGGTGCTTTTCTTTTTGTCATATACTCGTCATATAATGATATAAATAATAAAATAATTAATTTAAGCATTTTGATGGAAAATCCTTAAATGATATGTTATGTGATAGTAATTACAAAGTTTTGTAATCATGATCATTTTATTACAATGAAAATAACATATTGTTTTAAATATTCTTCTCAAGATATTTCGGGAAAGGATATCGATTCATCCGTTGTGACTAGAGTATGTAACACTTTTTAAATATTGGGTAGTGTATTTCTCATGATTTTTATAGGCACCAAAAGGTTATGTAATAATAGGTTTTGGATAACTACGAAACGACTCACTCTAGTGTTCTCCATTGGTTAATATAACTAAGGTCAAATTGACAATCTCGAAGTGATGTTATTATACAATTCCCTCGACTTGAGAATACTATGAAACTTTGAAGCTGATACTCCACTTTGATTATAGTTAAATCATGGTATGGCATCTACTGAACGACTATAGTGATAGATTCAGCAAAAATGTCACATTGCTGCCACGATGATGAATGAACGTTAATATTCGAATTGTTCGATAATTAATCGCAGACTGAATTTACACCTTTGAGTCACACAACTGACATGATGTATAATCTGAGTGAACCGCACGATATAATTCATTTATAATTATTATAAATTAATTTAATTAATTAATATTTATGAAATATTAATTATTAAATTTGTATAAATACCATTAGTATTTGATAAAGTATGTATATAAAATTTATAAACATACGTATCAATACATTATGTTAATATAATATTTAAATTGGATTTAAATAGAATAAATAATAAGTGTATTTTTGAATTAATTAAAATTTTGAAATGTTAATTATTGAAATTTTATTTGATTTGTTTGAATACCATTAGTATTTAATAAAGTGCATAAATAAAAGTTATAAACGCACGTAACAATATACAATATCAGTTAAGTATTTAAATTAGATTTAAATGGATCAAATACAAAAGGGTTTGGAATTTTTTTTGAGGCCCATTTCTCCTTGATATGGCTATAAAAATAGGGAAGATGAGAAATTTTCAGTTTTGAATGACCTTTTTGCATCCTTTATGCCATTCATTTATTTATTCTTTTATACTTTTTCTCCACCTCTCATATTATGTCGTGGCCGAAATTCCATGGGGTAAAAGGATAAAAAATTCCAAAATCAAATGCCAAATAAAATCATAACAATATGTAGTTCTTATCTCTTGATTCCTGTAAGATCTGGAGATTGATTCAATTGAGTCTAGGAATTTTTGATTCGTCTTTCCAAGGTGTGTTTCATTAGCATAATCTATGGTAATTCTTCAGTTAATTTACTTATGTATATTTTATCATTCATATACTTATATTTTTTATGTTCAATTGATCCTTTTAAAATTCTCCATCATCTAAAATTGAATATGTCTCAATCGTATTGTTTTATTTCAGATCCACTTTTGTTCTTCATCCCTCTACTGTATATATTTATTTCATATTGATTTGATCAAATTTTCATATCACCTTTGCTTATTTTTTGTTATTCTATGTAATGTTTAGATCAATTTTCTCTTATATGAATTTACATGTGCCTATTTCATCCAATTTGTTTTCTTTTGTTTTGGTGTTTTTGTTTCAAGAAAAAGAGAAATTTGAAAGTTTATTTAGATATAGATCTATTTTATACTTTTATAAAAGTTATATACACAACTGCAAATAAATTATTTATGCTAATTATTTATTATTCCTTGAAGATTCATTTCTGTAATCATATGGTTAACTTTTGGATATAAACATTCGAATGTTATTCATGTAAGAATGAAAGTTTTTGGGTCTAGAATTTACAAGTGGACTTTGTGCAAATTTTAAATATATTATTCTCTTTCCTAACTTTGTTGTTTAAAAATAAAATAAAAACTTTCCTAAATTTTAGCTTTAGTTCTATATTAAAACTTATCCTAAACTGTTTATTTTAAATCTAATTTACTTACATAGATGTTTGTATGTGTGTATTATAAATAAAATATTCACAAATATATGTTATTTTAAATCTAATATGTTTAATAGCAATTTTGCATAAATACATGGAACTACACATATGTTCTTTTATTTAAAATTAAGAAATAAGATCTTGTATAACTATGCAACCTTTTATATCAAAGCTTTCTTTATTGAAACCAAATTTACTAACGTCAATTTTAGATTTCAATTACATAAAGTTGTTGTTTAATGTGACTTTAGTATATGTACACACACATGCTCGTGCATGCGTATACACATATATTTTAAACCAAAATCATGGACGACATAGGCATATGTAAAGGGGAAATGTGTCTGTTATGGTGTAAATCCCAATATCTACATAGTATCCATTAACTATGCACACTTCTTATATGTTGCACTTACACAAGTACTGTTGGTGTATTTAGATTTACTCACATTTATTATCATGTTTAAATTGATCATCAACGACAGTTAATGAATTATTAATCTAATCAGAGAGAGAGAGAGAAACAGAGAAACGAAAGTTTTCTCTTTCCAATTAAAGCTATTCCTTTCCTTAGTTAAGTGCATAGGTTTTAGAGAGGGAAAGGAAAGGGTTGCTTCTCAAATTAGTTTTAGTGAGTAGTCGGTACACACATGGATGTATTTAATACACTCATACAGTTAACTTTATATTAAATTCAAACTCTTTAAAATTAATTAAATAAAATAAAGTATTTTATTTAAATCACTTTTTAGATTGGATCTAAAACCTTTTTAGACTTCATAGGCCTAATAGATCAAAATATAATTCTTTTTTGAAATTTACCCATTTCACTAACTTCCGACTGTACCGATTCCAACAATAACATGACATGCAAAAGAAAATAAAATAATTCGATTTGATCGAATAGGTGAGTATGTTGGAAAGGAGTTTCGTATATACCTAAAACAAAGAAGATTCAATCTCAAAAGTTACTCCTCCCTATGATACATAATGATGTATCGATAAAGAGTAATCAGACTACGATGGACAAAAATATGATTGATAATAGGTGAAGTTGAGTTAACTTCTTTCCGTAAGGATGTATATTTAAGAGTAAGTACATAAGGTTAAACTAATTTCATCTTAAAAAAAGTCGACAAAATCATACTAGATACGAGCTGATGAAATAACTCCTACATATCATAGGTCAAGACGTTGACAGGTTGTGTGAGTTTCTTAATTATACATAATACTTATTCGTGTGAGATCGTGTGTAGGCTACCCTAAATGGGTTTGGGGTCGATAAATACTGATCGACTAATTTATGTTATGAATATAAATTTTGTAAACTTAAAAACCAAATCAATTATATATAATTATGGGCAATTCATAAAATGTTATGAATATCTATTCCATTACACTAAGAAACAACTATTATTTCATGATGATGGGATTTCTTTCGAAAATTATTGGTAGTATAAATTTGGAAAGGATGCAAGGATAAAACCAATTACAAAGGATGAAATGAAATTGACCAAATCCAAACGGGCATAACTAATAAGGATGTTGAGAAAAGAATTTTCTTGGTTTTCAATAAGCCATTAAGAGCATTGACTCTACCACATGACATGATATACAAATCTAGAATGGATTCCATGTATATTTTGAAAATATGATATTGATAGTTATAACCAAAGGTATATGGTCCATCGGCCACGAAAGTGCCTTTGAGAAGAAGATCATGGAGTTTGAAACGTTGATAGTGTTTGCGCCAAAATTGGGCACAAACCCCAAATACCGTGAAAGCACCAGTGTATGAATAAAAACCAATGATATTCAAGCACAAATAACAGATCTCAGCAAATAACAAGCAGCAAATCAGAAATAATGAAAAAAGACACAAGTTTTATAGTGGTTCGGCTACCTCCGGCCTACGTCCACTCCAAAGTTTTATCCTTTTACTAATTATCCTTGCTGGTCACAAGTGATTACAGCAGTTACAAAGTCCAAATTCGAAATCAATGGAAGTAATGACGATATGGAGTGATCCTGGCAGCGTCCGGGCGTGCTTCTTCTTTCCAAAATATCCGACCCCTTTTCTGAATGACCAAGGGCTCTATTTATAGGCGTAGGAGGCTGATATTTCTCCTAAAAATCCTGTAGACTGCTTCTGGCACGTAAGGGGGCCCATACGTCCGGATTCTGGAAATCCGGGCCTACTTTGGGATCGATTCGAATTAGGGTTCGAATCGATCAAGAAAACATCCAATCGAGGTGAAATTTGGTGTAGGCATTCTTCCACATGCATGCAAGCCGCTGTGAAAATTTCATTGCATTTGGATCAACGGTTTGGAAGATATGATCGATACGAGATCAAGGCTTCGTGCGCTCTGCCTGGTTCGAACCCATGCTTCGAATCCATTGTCTTCGACTCGACCCAAAGTGCGTGCGCATCGATGACGTGTCGCGAAATCCCTGGGTTGATCCGCCTTTCTCTCCGAGTTTACTGGGTCGAATCCATGGTTTTAGCCGCCTTGACTTAGTGGTTTTCCAACTGAATGGTTTCGAGGCAAGTCATGGGATGGAGTCGAAGTGAGGTTTCAGGATGGATTCGAAGTGTCTTGCCTTGAGGGGTTCGAAGTAGAGGACGTTCAATGGATCCGAAGCAAGGTTGGGCTTATGGGTTCGAGTATATCTTCTGCCGATGAATACGAAGTAGGTTTCACTTCATGGATTTGAAGCACTACAACCTGATGGATACGAAGGAGCCTCTTACCTGATGGATACGAAGGATCCTAGGTTTCCATCGAGTCGAAGTCCACTTAGCCTCCCCATCTGATCGATACGAAGACCATCGAGCCGTGTGCAAGCTGATCGATACGAACGGTATCGATTCGAAGTCATCACTTCCTGATCGATACGAAGTGCATCGATTCAAACCATCCTTGCGCCATGCCTTCAATCGATGCAAACCTGATGGAGTCGAACGGAACAAAACCTGATGGGTTCGAATCTGATGGATTCGAAATGAGCACCACCTTGACCCCTTGATGGATTCGAACAGTGTGCCCTTCCTACCTTGCATCGATCATAACTCCTCCATACGAACTCCGATTAACCTGAAATTTGAAACATAGCCTTTCCTAACCCTTATCATCATCTTCAATCAATTTCGTCTCGATCGGAGCTCAACCAAATTTTGACGTCATCGATTGTAGCCTTGCCTTCAATCGATCTCCAATCTCGATGTCCACCATTCCTTGCCAATTTATCGATATTCCAGTTTTGACCAAAAAGTGGGATAGCACTTTGCCCCCCGAAACATGCTTTGTTGTAAGAAGGCGTGTTTTGAATAGTTCCGATTCCGATATCCAAAGTCCATAGCCGTATTGCCGGAGTATGTCATCCTTGATTGCTTCGAGTTGATGCCCAATTCCAAATCCAATAGCCAAAGCCTTAGCCAATTGCATACCCATCCGAGCTCGACAACCGAGTCCATACCCATCCTTATCCAATAGCCAATAACCAAATCCAGGACCTCTCCCGATCGATATCCAAATCCAAATCCATAACCTCTCCGGGCTCTTGCCAAGCGTAATCCACCCTTGACGACCGGGGTCCAGTGTCCCTGGACGTTGAGTTAACCTCTCCGGGTTCTTGCCAAGCGCAATCCACACTTGACGACCGTGGTCCAGTGTCCCTGGACGTTGTACAATGTCATGGCTTAAGTCCTAAGCCAAATCCTGGTCTCTCCGGACCCTTGTTGAGCATAGTCCATACTCAATGACCCGAAAGTAACAATTTATAATATAGGGCCTAAGTCCTAGGCCGAATCTTGGTTATTCCGGACCCTTGCCGAGCATAGTCCATACTCGACGACCTGAATGAGTCGATTTGCCGCGTTCGGGCAAAGCGACTCACCCCTTGCTAGGCATAGTCCATACCCAACGACCTTTTACCAAAAATCAGATAAAAATCCAATCAAAAGCCAGTCCAAAATCCAAATCAAAGCCAGAAAACCAGAAATCCAAAATCAAAAACAACCATCCAAAGGAAAACCTAAATCAAAAGGCAAACAAAACCAGGAGTTCAATCCAAACTCCAAAACCAAATCAAAAAAGAAAAGTAGTGTCCAATCAAAAAGCAAAAGATAAATTTCACAAACCATAGCATCGCAGTTTATCATCATTCAGAGCATGCCTAGGGGCTATCTCCGTCCCCATACATGTGTAAACGACTTGGTTGCTTGCCAGTAGTTTGCTACTTATTTCATATTATCCTGATCAGTGGATGATCAATCGACCATCATCCCTGGGCCTCACATCATCACGGTGTGAGGTAGTCGGTGGTTGCACCTGCTCCACCGTTGCATTCTGAGTTCCGACATATTGCCGTAACTGTCCATTCCTTACATGCTCCTCGATTATATCCTTTAAGTGCCTGCTTCTGTTGGTATCATGTCCATCTAAATCATGGAATAGGCAGTGCCTTCCTGATGTCCTCTCCCGTTCTGATGGTTCTCTCCTAGCCGGCCTCCGGTAGGGAAGGCGATTCCGAGTATCCAAGTATATCCGCTCCAACATCTCGTTCAATCCTGTGTATGTGGAAAACTTTGGATCCTTCCATCGCTTCCTAGCACTTCCGGAATCATCGTCCAACTTCCTTTTTCCTCTATCTTTATCCGAACCTTTGCTGGACGGTCCTTCACCCTCAGTCGCATTAACCTTTTTCACCTTTAAATCCGTACTTGCATCTTCTTGCCGAAGGAACCTTTCTGCCTCGTGAAAGAATTCGTCGAGATCCTGTGGGGGATCTCGTATGAGAGATACCTTGAAATCCGAGTCCTCCCTGACTCCTAATACTGCTGCCATTAAAACCATCGATGGATCAGGCCGATCCACTGAAGCGACTGCCGCACTGAATCGAGTTAGAAAAGCTCTAAGCGATTCATCCATCCTTTGCCTCACCGATGTCAATGTCATCACATTCTTCGGCCTCTTGAGGTGAACCCGAAACTGTCCCAAAAACCTTTCCACCAATTCCCTCCAGGTCCTGATGGATCCTTCTCCCAGCTGCCTAAACCACATTGCAGCTAAGTCCTTCAAATACAAAGGGAAGCATCGGGCCATCACTTCCTCAGATGCCCCCAACACCTCTATGTGTCTGGTGTACCTCATCAAATGATCAGTTGGGTCTGCCTTGCCGTCATATACCTCCACGCTAGGTAGCTTGAACTTAGGTGGGTTCTGAGCCATCCATATTTCCCGAGCGAACGGACTCCTATTCACTCCTTCCAAGTCTCTGTTGGTCAAACCACCTCGCACAGTTTTCCTGATGATCTCCATTAATCCAGTATTGTCTGTTGGGGGTTGCCCCCCATGCCCTCGAGGGAACTCCGGCACATATTCCTCGTGTGGTTCACTAGCAGCAACGTTAGCTCTAGCCTGTTGAACTCCTTCCAAAGGTCCTCCTGTGTTGGATCCTGTGGGCCTGCCCCCAAGCCCTTGTTGACTACCCTCTGGCTCCGATTCTCGTCCTCCATTGGGTTCCATAACCCTAGTTCCTTGTCCTGCATCCACCGTGGCTGTAGCTATTCCTAAGTTCTACATCCCTGCAGCTCTCATTCGCTCAAAGAAAGTCTGCATCATTTCCCGTTGGCTCTTCAATAATCTCTCTTGCAAAGAATTTGCCATGGCTTCCATCTCATTCCGGGTTATGTAGATTGAAGCCTGTCCTTCCCCAGCTCCGGAGGATGCTTGTTGACTTCCTTCCTGTTGGCTTCTCTCAGTCCTTTGCCTTCTACTATTTTGGCTAGTCATTCTCTTCAAACCCAAAAACTCCTTAAAATCTCCGAATCTGAACTTCAAATCCGATGTAGCGGGTGCTAGTCGTTCTCAGTGAAAGCACCAAAGTGTTTGCGCCAAAATTGGACACAAACCCCAAATACCGTGAAAGCACTAGTGTATGAACACAAACCAATGATATTCAAGCACAAATAACAGATCTCAGCAAATAACAAGCAGCAAATCAGAAATAATGAACAAAGACACAAGTTTTATGGTGGTTCAGCTACCTCCGGCCTACGTCCACTCCAAAGTTTTATCCTTTTATTAATTATCCTTGCTGGTTACAAGTGATCACAACAGTTACAAAGTCCAAATTCGAAATCAATGGCAGTAATGACGATATAGAGTGATCCTGGCAGCGTCCGGGCGTGCTTCTTCTTTCCAAATTCTCCGACCCCTTTTCTGAATGACCAGGGGCTCTATTTATAGGCGTAGGAGGCTAATATTTCTCCTAAAAATATGGTAGACCGCTTCTGGCACGTGAGGGGGCCCATATGCCCGGATTTTGGAAATCCGGGCCCACTTTGGGATCGATTCGAACTAGGGTTCGAATCGATCAAGAAAGCATCCAATCGAGGTGAAATTTGGTGTAGGCATTCTTCCACATGCATGCAAGCCCCTGTGAAAATTTCATTGCATTTGGATTAACGGTTTGGAAGATATGATCGATACGAGACCAAGGCTTCGTGCGCTTTGCCTGGTTTGAACCTATGCTTCGAATCCATTGTCTTCGACTCGACCCAAAGTGCGTGCGCATCGATGACGTGTCGCGAAATCCCTGGGTTGATCCGCCTTTCTCTACGAGTTTACTGGGTCAAATCCATGGTTTTAGTCGCCTTGACTTAGTGGTTTTCCAACTGAATGGTTTCGAGGCAAGTCATGGGATGGAGTCGAAGTGAGGTTTCAGGATGGATTCGAGGTGTCTTGTCTTGAGGGTTTTGAAGTAGAGGACGTTCGATGGATCCGAAGCAAGGTTGGGCTTATGGGTTCGAGTATATCTTCTGTCGATGGATACGAAGTAGGTTTCACTTCATGGATTCGAAGCACTACAACCTGATGGATACGAAGGAGCCTCTTACCTGATGGATACGAAGGAGCCTAGGTTGCCATCGAGTCGAAGTCCACTTAGCCTCTCTATCTGATCGATATGAAGACCATCGAGCCGTGTGCAAGCTGATTGATATGAACGGTATCGATTCGAAGTCATCACTTCCTGATCGATGCGAAGTGCATCGATTCGAACCATCCTTGCGCCATGCCTTCGATCGATGCAAACCTGATGGAGTCGAACACAACAAAACCTGATGGGTTCGAATCTGATGGATTCGAAATGAGCACCACCTTGACCCCTTGATGGATTCGAACAGTGTGCCCTTCCTACCTTGCATCGATCATAACTCCTCCATACGAACTCCGATTAACCTGAAATTTGAAACATAGCCTTTCCTAACCCTTATCATCATCTTCAATCAATTTCGTCCTGATTGGAGCTCAACCAAATTTTGACGTCATCGATTGTAGCCTTGCCTTCAATCGATCTCCAATCCCGATGTCCACCATTCCTTGCCAATTTGTCGATATTCCAATTTTGACCAAAAAGTGTGATAGCAGATAGAATAACATCATAAATTTCATTTATTAAAATTAACGTAACATATTCATCATTCAACGTATTTAAGTTAATTTCGATTTTATTTGTAAAAATTAATAAAAATTATCTCTTAATATGATTTTGAATTTTGGTATATGTATATTGAAACAAAAATTCTAAATGATGATTTAGAATATGCTATCTGCTCTTAATAATCTAAGTGTCTCAAAGCCGGCGGGAGCGATTATGAGTTTATGGGTTATTGGAAAAGATCGAAGAACTGATTCAAAAGTATTGTTCAACAAGCATCAGAGTTGAGCAAATGTTTTGGTAGAAAAATTAAATCGTTTGAATTTTAATCAAAATAGAGAGGAAGCGTGTGTCTATAAGAAAGCACTATAAAGATGCTACCATATTTTAAAAACTACAAGTAAACAATAAACAGACTTATATTGTTAATGACGTACTTGTGTTAAAATCATTTTAGTTTGGTTGTTTAACCCTTGGTATTGGATTTGAAATTGAAAACGTTTATAATCTATTAGAAGAATGTTGGGACAGTCCTAAGATGATAATCACAAACATCATATTAATACATTCAACATGGAGTATGTAATATGAATTTCTAATGCATTGCAAAACAAATCACCATACATGTTTTATTATCTACATTGCCATATTTCGCTTATTTATTTGATACGTATGACAAGTATCAAATCCAAATTAAGATCACTGAAATGGAAGTTTAGAGTGTTCTTGAGTATTTACGAAATACGAGAATTATTTATAAAAATAAAAGATTCCTTAAGGAGGAATGCTTGGACTCGAACCCATAAGTGATATCTAGTATAAAATGTCAATCTTAAGTTTAGAACTTTAATGTCCCAAACAATAAGTAATGGTTGATTTAACTAAAAGTTAAGTACATCGCCTTGAATATTGCTGCAATATAGAAGTATAAATGTATAAATTTATAACTGAGCTAGGGGTAATTCAAAATATCGAGATCCCATGATGTTGTTATATCATAACAATGTTGCAATATAGTTCATAAAATAACCTAAAGCTCCGAAGAAATCGAAAATATACTCTGAAGGGTTCCACACGATAAAAGCAGTTTATTAGCATTGAAGAAAATTAATTAACAAGCAAATAATTAAAACAATATAGCATACCTGTTCCTAAGGGACTAGCCCAATTAGTATTTGAGAAAACTGATTGAAGGATTTGGAATAATATTCCATAATTGATCCCAAGCGCAAGTGAGTGGTTGATAGAGTTAGGGCTATGCCCTGGGGTAATTATGAAATTTGTCACATATACCTAACCTGATAACCAATCTTGGTCATAATAAAGGTGTTTGATTTCTGCGATATACTTGATTATATTGTGATATAATTAATTAAGTAATTTGTTTAAATCATATTAAATTGAAAACCCTTAAATGATATGTTATGTAATAGTATTTACAATATGTTGTACTCATTAAAAAATTATCACATTAAATAATATATTATTTTAAATATTCCAAGTCAAGATGTTTTGAGATAGTATAGTATCGAGACAATATATCGATACATCCATTGAGACTTGAACCTAGGGCATATGTGCTTTTTGATAGTAATTTTCCATCACTCAACATGGTCGATAAAGACCATATATGGTTGACACCAACCATGTTGGTCAGGCCAATACTTGGCCAAAATGGCAAGGTATCAAAGCATTTTATCTCTGATCCCATGTCAACCTAAAGCATCCTCTTCGAAAATCGAAGCAAATGGCTCAAAAACATAAGGTGAACACCATCATGAAATTTGGCCAAGTCTCTGACTTTGTTGCCAGCATCTCCACAAGACTGACCCGAAGTACTTATGCTAAAATTCTATAGTTTCGCTCTCCTTGACTTGAAGCTCCCTACTGCCGAGATGATTTCACCCAATCATAAAATTTTCAAAGTATAAATGCTTATGTCCATATGGTTCTACTAGGTGCAATCTGAAGCATAAGCTACTAAAACCCAGTGAAAAATGCTATGTGACTCGAAACACCCAATATGACCATATTTTGGTCACTGTCACATCCGACAATACAGATAGGCTTATGAGGTCTTGAAGCTTCTGGTTCAATTTTGATATCCACAAGTTGATTTGATGCAATAGTCATACCTGAGTCATACAGAAACTTCTGTAAATGAGAGATGTGGAATACATTGTGCACACCCTCCATCTTCTGAGGTAAGTTAACTCTATATGTCAGGTTCCCAATCCTCTATAGTATCGGAAAAGGACTTGTAAATCTCTGTTCCCACTTCCCCTTATTACCGAACTGAACATCATTCTTCAATGGAGAGATCTTTACAAACATCATATCGCCGACGGAAAACTCCAAATCTCTATGTCTCTTACCAACGTAGATCTTATATCTATCTCGAGCTACCTTCATCCGTTTTTGAATGATCTCAATCTTCTTTGAAGTTTATCTAATGATATCTGGTCCAAGTGTTAGTTTTTTGCCCAATTCCCACCAATAAGAAGGAGGGTTACATTGTTGGCTATACTATGCCTTGAATGGTGCCATACCGATTCTAGGCTGATAACCATTGTTGTATAAACTCTACAAATGTAAGTGATCATCCCATGAGCCTTCAAAGTCATGTATGAAGACTCATAAGGGATCCTCCAAGATACGATTCACCTCTTGGTTTGCCATCGATTTGCAGGTTTTAACCTATATTAGGATGCAATGTGTCCCTAATGCCTCCTGTAAGCTTTTACAAAAACCGTTAGTGAATAAAGAGTCTCGATCACTAATGCTCTTTGGCACACCATGGAATCACACCTTCCATTTCATATACAACTTTGCCAATTTTTACGTCGTTCTATCAGACTTAACAAGTATGAATCAATCACTTTTTTTAATCTATCGACCATGACCCAAATGTTATCGTATCCTCATCTGGTCCTCGATAGTTCATTGATGAAATCCATCAAAACTTGTTCCTACTTCCACTTAGGAACTTCAAATGACTATATCAATCAACTTGGCTTCTTGTCCTATGCCTTTACCAACTGGCAATTCATACACTTTTAGATGAATGTCTCAACATCCTTCTTTAACCCTTTTTGATAATACGTCTTCTTCATATCATGGTACATCTTATTACCATCGAGATGTATAGTTGACCTCAGATGATGGCACTCCCATAGTACCTCATCTGAAAATTCATCAACATGGGAACAAACAATCTCTTATTCTTATGGAACCAACCATTATGATCGAGTCTATACTGCCTCATCTTATCAGACTCTACCTCTCCTTTTATCTTCGCTGTGATCTCTGCTAGTCTATCTTCTTGCTTTTGGCTAGTACCAATCCTCTTGATCAAGGTAGGTCTAATAGTCAAACTTTCCAACATCTCTGGGTCCAGCTCATAATGAGGTCTAAAATCATAGCCAACAATAAACTTGAGTTGTGTCCACTCTAGGAACACAGTCCTAAAACTGGCATATCTTCTACACTAAGCATTGATGACTACATTTCGCTTACTATGCATATAAGAAATGCTAAAATCATAAGAGGCAAAAAGTTCCAACTATCGCCACTGACGAAGGTTATAGTCTTTCTAGGAGAAAGGTATTTCAATGATTTGTGATCCGTAAATAACTCAAAGCTTTTCCCCAAGCAAGTAATGCCTCCAAATCTTTAAAGCAAACACTATTTCCACTAACAACAAATTGAAGGTCTCCTCTCATGCTGCTTCATCTGTCGATTAACATACGCGATAACCTTACCTTCTTGCATCAAGACCGCACCCAGTTCGGTACCACAAACATCTGTTTATACCGTCATATCCTCTTTCTCTCTTGGAATGGTTAACACTGATGCACTCATCAACCTCTCATTTAGACTCACAAATGCATGATCATACCTTGCATCCCAAACAAAAGTTCATTCTTCTTTATCAAATTAGTCAACAGTTACACTACCTTTGAAAAATTCTTAATGAAATGTCTATAGCAGTTCAAGAAGATTCTCACATCCGTAGCATTCTTGGGTTAGTTTCAATCTTGAACGGTTACTACCTTCATAGGATCTATAACAATACCTTGTTCTCAAACAACATGACCTAATAATGTTACTTCCATCCTCCAGAAGTGACACTTTGAAAACTTTTCTTTCAATCTATGCTTCCTCAACACTTCCAGCACAATTCTTAAATGTGTTTTGTGTTCCTCTTCGACTATGAGTAGACCAGAATATCATCCATGAATACATGTATAAACTTATTTAGCTAATCTTTGAAGATATGGTACATAATATTATAAAGTATGCTGGTGAATTGGATATCTTGAATGGCATAGCCAACCACTCAAAGAATCTAGATGATGTATGAAATGCCATGATCAGCACACTCTCCCTTGCCACTTTCAGTTAATGAAATCCTTTCGCTAGATCCAACTAAGAGAATACCTTTGCACCATGGAGTATATTGAACAATTCATCTATACATAGGTGTGTATATTTGTTCTTTCTCATCATCTTATTCAACTCATTGTAATCAACACACAACCTCAAAGAGCCATCCACCTTAGTGGCAAATATTACATGTGCAACCCACTTTGATATTCTCCTACGAGTGAACCCTCACTTAATAAGGTCATTTAGTTGCACCTCCAACTCATTCTGCTCTCTTAACGCCATATGCCTTAAAGGCATAACTATTAGTCTAGTGTCTTTCACTAAATTTGTGAGAACTCAATCTCTTGGTGTGTCGATAATTTGGTCAGCTCCTCAAATACATCCGAATACTCTCTAACGATAGGCACAAATGACAACTCATCCTATGGGACCTATAGTGAATATAGAAAGCTGACCATAACCTGGGTCCTTTGGTAGGTAGCTAATCTATACCTTCTGCTCATCCTCAGCCCTAATTGTCACCAATAGCTTCTCGCAATCCACCACTACCATATACTTTCTTACCCCATCCATTCCCAAGATAATACCGAACCCAAAAACACTCAAAACAAAGCAATTAAAAATAACAAAGCATTAATGACTCGATAAAACTAACAACAATAAGAAATACATAAGTTAGTGAGGCCTTCAATAGGGCTTGTTACTTCCAAAGGTCGGTCAACAGTTTCGGGTCTCAATCCCAGTTTATCTACCAGATAACTAAATACGAAGGAATGAGATGCTCCAGTATGGAACAAAATACGTATGGGAACACCATTTATAGAAAGCATACCTTCGATCGTGATGCCCTTCCCTTTCTCTTTTGCCGATAAAGCACTCAACAAAGTCGAAATAGAAAATAAAGTATATGCCTTCACTATATGCTTATGCTTCACCAGTTTTGGGCAATTCTTCTACAGGAGTCCTGTCTTATTACAGTTATGACACGTCTTCCCTTCAGCTTTGTAGTCCTTATTCAGATGACTCTAATCGCTATAGTTATATCAAGCAAGGTTCTATTTAGCCTTCATCTGAGCATTGTTACGTTAAAACTGCTTCCTTCCATTATTCCATTTTTTCTTTCCTCCCTACTTTGTTATGGCTTTGGCTCTTCTTTAGTAACAATAACTGGTTTGGATTTAAGGTGTAAATTTCATGGTGAAGAGCTTTCTCGATGAGTTTCTCAAAAGGCTCAACGATATGTCCCGCTTACTTCTCTTTTAGATAATCATCCAAACCCAAAATAAATTTCTCTTTTCTATTTAACAGAGTATCAAAAAAGGACATCTTAAATTATGATAAAATATTAAACTCAAATGCATATTCAAAGACCGACATATCTCCCTACATCATCTCTGCAAACTCCTAAATAACTCTGACATCTGGTTCATTGGTATGAACTTCTCCTCAAATCTAATCTTAAACTGATCTCAGGTGAACTGGTCCTCAGGAGTAGCAAATTTTATAGCGTTCCACCGATTCATAGCCTATTCTTGGAGTAGTCAAGAAACCAACCACCTTATCATAACATCATCCAGTTCCAAGTCATATAAAATCCTTTTGTAGGCATCCAACCAATCCTGCACTTCCACAATTGATTCTATTCTTTGCAATAGTTGCCACCAAGACTGATAAAATCCTTATTCATCTTTATGAAATCAGCTTTAGGCAGCTACACTTAAGCCTTCCACTAACAACAATATTCAAAGCATTTGATTGGGCATTTTGCAACATGTTCATCATCATGGTATTGAACATAACCTGCAAGTCAGGGACAGTTGCCCTCGGGCTTGCTCCTTCCTCCTTGATTCTTGAGACGGAGTTCCTTGCATCGTTTCTTATATGACAAGTCATTCTCGATATATGACAAGAATGATCAAACTCTCATAAAGAAAACTACATCAGTAGTATTCGTGTGTGCAATATGCCTTATATACCATATATACATATTGCTATATAGTTTTGAAAACCGAAATATATAACAAGTACGCTATCTCGTATACTGTCAATCCAATTCAAAGGATAACTCCTTCTTATGTCTAAAGGATCAATATATCAACTTAGAATTAAGTGAGTTTACCTAAGTTAAATTGCTTAACCTAAGCAATGGTACCAAATATGTTGACTGTCCTACACCTCTGGCACCCAGTATACCTTTATAGTGTGCTACGACCTATTATAAAGTAAATAAAACAATCATAGAACCTATTGCATATCTCATAGCATATCGAGTAAAATATAATAATCATCATATATATAATATAAGAGAGATAATAATAACAAAATGAACCACAATATCAGAGTACATGGGTTCTAATAGTTAACTGATGATAGTAGAGTTTATACAATAGATGATAAAATCGAAAGATAAATTGCCTCTAAATAAAATAAATAAACATTTCATAGGCTCCATAGTGTCGCATAACAAACAACTAATAATAAGCCAGCATACAAGTATGAGAAAGCATCAACTCCTGCTCGTCCATCGGTATAGCACCACATGTCAACCAAACCTACTATCTACTCTACTTATTTAAGAGTACTCAAGATAATAAAAGGTAAAACATAACCTCGAGTCGGACAATAGTCTAGTTAAACAGTCTCGAAATACTATAATATCGATATAGTAAGGAAAACTAGCATGAAGAATCATACCTGATCTGTCCCTGCATCCAAAGAGTTAGCATAAAATAATAATATGGTAATAAACAAACATCATAAATTGTACAAATATCAAAGTACACATCAAGTTCTAGGTATCGGTCTTCTGGATACCTTCTTCCTCTGACATCCTTTGAGGTATAAAAAAACATGGAAAATAAGCATCATCAAACAATCCTCACTGTCATTTAATGTGCTTTGGATATATGATAACTTGAATGACCATTCCTTTGCCAAGCATTGGTGGAAAATTCTCGGTTTTCTATTTACATGAACACCAACCTAGAGCTACCATTGGATTTCTTCCTCAATCTAGGTATGCAAATCCCTTTAACGATCCAAGGTGCCAATTATGTATCCAATGAGGGCTTACGATAACAATAGAAAACACTTTAAGTATCGATGATCCGTTCGCATGAATATCTAAATCCTTCCCCGCTTTATCTATTTCCATTCATCGTAGCAGAACCCTTCCACGTTCCACTTTGCACAATAGAACCCTTCAACGTTTTATTCACGCGTTCCCTTCCTCGAACCCGTCCTGGAAGATCATCATCATGAATCTATTGATTGAGCTGCCATCATCAGAACACTTCTAGATGTCAACATCAATCATAGAATCAAACATTAAAGTTCTAAACCCATCGCATTGAAGCGTTACACCTTAACCTTCTTATTTATCATCATTCTTCATCGCTCTGTAACCATCGAACGTCGACTGACCAAACAAACACACGTACACGACCGCCAAGCTCTTAAGCGCATGCCTTTATGAACTCGCTTCAATTTCCCATCACTTGACAAGGTCGGTACCGACCATATTAGCCAGCATAAAATTTGGCCAAAGTGGCCAGGTATGAAAGCGTTTCATATTGCCTTACTCCCATGCTAAGCCGAAGCATCTACTCCCCAAATTCGAAGGTAGCGGCTCAAAAAAGGGGTGAACATGGTCAGTACCGACCATGTTCCTCATCAAGAAATTTGGCTAAATCATTGACTTTGTTTCCTGCATCTCCCCAAGCCTAATCTAAAGTACTTATGTCGAAAACCAAAAGTTTCCCTCTCATTGACTCGAAGCATCCCACTCTAGATGATTTAACCAACTATAATTTTGTCTAAGTACAAACGCCTTTGCAGACATGTTTCTGCCATGGGAACCCACAACATAAGATACCAAAACCCAAAGAAAAATATTCTATGACTCGAACCACCCTGTCATGACCATATTTTGGTTACCGTCGACATGATTTCGACGATCATATTTTAAGCTACCAAGTCAAGTACAATTTGCTTGGACTTGTTTTAGGGTTTCTTGGGACTTTGAACAACATCATATCCAAGTAGCATCACATATCGAACAATTTTAATGCCATTTGTATCAAACGACGTACCATAATCCTAAATACACGAAACAACTAGCAAACACTTCAAAACAATTCATACAAAAATAAAATATCGTCACACAACAACAAATGCATTTGAATCATCCAAACATAATTTATATGCATAGATCATCCTAGGTATAATTTTATAGAAATTGACAATTATGGTCGGTAAATGGTGTAAAATGTATCAAAATTGAAATCTATCCTTTTGAAAATGGTTTTGAGGTTTTGTTAACATCAAATATAAGTTTTAAAATGTTTTAACATTGAAATCACTTTTAAAACCAAAATTTAACTATATCAACATGCATAGCATAATGAAAGAAGAAATATCACTCATCTAGTATTAAATTTACCCATATACCAATGCAAATTCAAGATTGAACAGTGATGACATGGATTCCAAAACAATCCTAGCAGTAATCCTAAGATTCCCCTTACTAATCACCTTTTAATGATGTGTTTAGGCTAATTAAAGTATGAAAAAAGGAGATTTTGGTTTATAATGAATTAATAGAGGTTTAGATTAGTTTTGGGAAGTGAAAAAATGATTTAGATCTGTCACATCATCCCCAATTAGACACGATTCTTGAAATGGATTACTAGGCTTAATTTGGGCTTAATTAACTACCCACTAAGCTAGCCAACAGCTATCTAAACTTCAAATGGTCATATCTTCCAAAAATTGATTCCAAATTCCTATGATGACTCCTTTATGAAAAGAGAAACCACCATCCTGATCTAATGAAAGGTTTTTTAGAACCTAATTTAGCTTATATCAAAAGTTATAGGCCTTAAAATATTTCAAGTTCAAAATCATCAAATAAAATTCTAAGGATAGAAAATGTCCCTAGTAAATACTTCCTAAAGTTATAGGGTCATATGACCTCAATTAGATTTAAAAACTAACATTTTACGATCCTCTAATACATAAAGTACAGGTGTCGCATCAAGCTTTGTTAGTTGAGTCTTAACAAAGAAAAAGTTAAGTGGGCTATAGCCAATATTGTTGTGCGTTATGATATTGACATCTTTAACCATTTTTGGCATGATCTAGACTTAGCATTTGTGTATAACCTTGTTGACTATGTCCCAACAGTGCAAGCCACGAGTGATCATTGGGTCGACGCTAACTACGACCTAAGAATCTTGTTTGACTGCCTCTCAATGCTCCTTCATTGTAATTATGGAGTTAACCTACTCTCAAGCAGGCTTAAAACTTGAGGGCGCGTCTACCCCCATCTTGCATTAGCAACCCAACCCTTTGGAGGAAGAAGAATTTTTTTGGCTACAGAATCTTCTAAGTATATCTCTTAACTCGGTTTATGTTGTTATACTTGTTAATTGTGTATGAACATATATACCTATATTATTTCCTTAATTACCCAAGCGTGTAAGCAAATTAGGTAGAAATCATACTTTGTTAGCTTTATGTCGACCTTTGATCTATCTTTTTGCTAGAACTTTGTACCGAGTATGTTGTTTTCCTTTCCTTTTGTCCCTGGTTCAGCCTTGAATGTGACATTTGCTGCGCTCAATTTAGTTTATTGCATAATAACATGTTTCCTGAACCTTGTCTTCAGCATTTTCTTTTTTTGCATGCCCCTGTTATAGGATGTTACTTTTATGATGCAAATTATTCTGATTATTTTTCACTAAGAAGTCAGGTCATGTGTTTAGAACATTTTTCATTTATGTGCATGGTTTTTATAAAGTAGTTCAAGCCATTTAATAACCCTACATCCCATGCATTTTTGGTTGAAAAGTCAAGTTATGTGTTTCGTAACTCTGGTTTATTATGTAAGTAAATAGTATTGACAGATGGATTTTTATACTAGTCCGGGCCGTCTAACATCCCTAGTTCATCTTATCATATCATTATTTGTTGATTATTATAGCTTGGTACATTTCATCCTTCTGAAAAAGAAAAGGAAAAAAGAATATGCTACACAAAGTAAGGCCTAAGTTGCTCTAAATTCCACGCCTTTAGGACAAGATTCCCATTTGGTCTAGATACATAGTATGTGCCATTAGCTAGTGTTTGTACGATTACTAGGTGTCCTTCCTAGGTAGGTTCTAATGCACCATCAAATGGGTTTTTCGTCCTAGCTATTACTTTCCTTAAGATTAGGCCTCTTTATAGAATTTTCTCCTTTTTGAGTCAGGAATTATAACTCTTAGCCATCCTTTACTGATATAATGCAGCTCTAACCATTACTTCATCTTTTCTTTCTGCATGAAGTCTAATTCAGTTTCTTTAAATTGTCGGTTCTACTCTGTTACATATGATAAGTTCCTATGGTAAGACACTTCAATCTCAACAAGGAGCATGGCTTCATAGCCATTTGTCAAAGAGAACGGAATATTTCCTTTAGGGGATCTTGTTGAGGTTCTATAAGTCCATAGGACTAAGGGCATGTATTATTTATATAGTTGTATAAACTTTTGAGTTGTATTTATATTGGTATTGTTGATTTTACGTGCTTATGACACATGTTTGCATGATTTAAATACTTGATTTTTGTACCTTATCTGAATTTCAAGGACAAAATTCATTAATGAGGATAGCTTGTAACACACCAAATTTTGGTTTCATATTATTTTAGATATTATATTAGGAAATAATTTTATAAATAATGTTGGAGAAATAAATGTATAAATAATATGGATAATTTCCATATAATTATAATTTTGAATTTCAAAGTTTAAATGGAGAATTTATTTCCCATTAAAAGATATTAAAGGCCTTAATTATATAAGGAAGAAAAAGAAAAAAAGAAAAATAGCACAATAAATTATTTGCCCTAACGTGCTTCCCCTCCCTCTTATATATCTTCAACTTACTAGAAGTGGGTCATAAGATGGGACTACTTAGAAATACCAAGAAGGAAGTTGTAGAGAGAAGAGGTGCAACTGGCAAGGAGATGACAAAGCTATTCTCGTCGTGCCCTCAATCGAAGGGGCTTAGGATGTCCCAAGGGAAGGCGAGACGAGGAGCAATGCTAATGAGCCCGGTCGTGCCACTACGAGTCCAAGCCACGAGCCTGTAGTTGGATCCTCCTGAGGCCCACAACTCCCTACCTCGAGGAAGAGAAAATGAAAAGGCCTTATAAATAAGCTTCGTAAAGGGTAGGTCTCCAAGAAACCCAAATCAACCTCTGCTATTACAGATTAGTCTAGCTCTTTACTTCTAGAAAATCTATTTAAGGGGCTTTCTAACATCCCGCTTCTAAGGAAATTACAATTTTGCCAACTTAATTCTTGGAGGGGGGGTCTGAATCTCCTATTCGATTTGGCGCCGACATTAGCCCTACCGGCATAGGAGAGATTACTCCAACGAGCAAAGCTCCAACAATTGGTCCGTTGGGAGACATTAGGACACTCATGATCACGTGCAATGCATCGCAAGACACTTATCCACCTTTAACTCTAGTGATTCTTATACACTTTCATTTTGTTTGTAGGCTTGATGTGATGCCCCCGTAACTATGATCTCTTAAAGAGATCAGCGTAGTCTCAACCATCTTATTTTGGGCCCAGTCGAGGTACGGACCATGGTCGAGATAGAGGAGGTTGTAAAGAGAGAGAAGACCGAGACCGAAGCTATCAGTCTAAGGACTCAACATCCAAGCATAGTCAAAGTCTCATTCTTCTCATGACAAGGGTATCGGTCAACGCCCCTTATACATAGTAGCAACAAGTTACTACCTCGTGCCCCTAGTCCAGCTACTGCACCCAAGCAACATTCGAGGTCTTCCATCACCCATCGATCTTTGAATCGCCAGTCTGGTATAGAAGGCCTTGATATCTCATCCCTCAAGCACGACAGACGGGCCCTTTCAGCCTCTACTACTCCTGATGCCACTACCGCTGAGGTGATGGATGAGCTCAAGGCTACATTTTCAAAGTTGTGCTTTGACGAGTTCAAATTTGTTCCCGTTTGCATTCAATTCCTTCAAAAGTCAAGGACACAGTGCTCTCGTATGTCAATGATGTCTATGTCTAGCATAGTACAACCCTCCGTGTTGCTGAGATAATTTTTGAGGTGTTAATGGAGAGGAAACGCGAGATCGATCGCTTAACTGTTGAGGAAATCTATGATATTAATTGCTTATATGAGGAGGTCAAGCAGTTGAGTACGATGCCGGTCGATGCTAAGTAAAAAGCCAGGGAATCTTTTGAAGCCGTCGAGTGCTTAATGAAAGTGTGCCAAGCTGAATTTGACACCGCCGTTCATCACAGTGGTACTTTAGCCCTCAAAAAAGACGTGTGATGCCCCACCTCTATACCCACGCTAGCCAAGAACATTACGTTGTAATGCTGTCAACTAGCACGGAGAATAAGGTTGTTGAGGAGCGACCATCCGTGTAATTGCTTTGTGCGGGCAACAATATGTCAGATAGTACAAGGAAGTCCGACATGCCGATACAAACTCAAGGCTACTACACAGTGGCTATATATATTCTTCGGAAACAAACATAACACAAATCAGTCACAGACATCCATATCACAAAGGCGGAAAAAGATATGAATATAACATATGAAAGTGTACATCAGAATAGTGGTCAAACAAGATCCACAATATCACAAAAGAATGGTTACAAGTGCTAGACAAAAGAATATGTATACATCTGGGAGTCTATATCTCAAAGGTATACAACAAAAACTACTAATCTAAGTAGTTAGCCAAAAGTCAGGATGATAATCCCAGAAGTGAAGTCAAGCAGAAGCACCTGTAACATCTCGGTCTGACCCGAGCATTATTTATAAGAAAATAATAAATAGATCAGTCAAGCAATAAATACCACATAAAATGATATAGAATAAGAGATACGACATAACATATGATAACCATAAAGCCATGATGTGATAAGTATGAAATTGAAAATCAACAAGAGATTAATCAATATCACAAGAATCTTCTCAAAGATCAAAAGGAATGTCATACTCAATATCTTCATTCACAAAAGTTAATGACACACAAATTCACCAATGCACAAATATTGATAACACATATCAATGAAAATCACGAAAAATTGGTGAAACACGAATTCTAGAAATCATCGATGGAAATCCAAAAATCGCAAAAAAGGGGTGGCCTATCACAAAACGGGAGCCTGAAAACTCACCAACACGTGTGTCACATACAGGACGCTATCCCATGGTCGCTAACCATAGAGCCTGTGCAACGACGTAGTACAACGGTACGTCCGAGGAACCAGAAACTCGTAAAATTCGGAATAACGACATAGTACAACGGTACGCCCGAAGATCCGAACTCCATAAAAAGGTGGGTCTCTAGCCCACAAAAATTGGGTCGAAACCCCAAGAAATAAATAGGTCATTAGCCTATAATAAAAATGAGGCGAAACTCAATAAAACGAGGTACTGTCCCCTACGTGGACAAAGAAACATAGCATATCGCTGGTCACAATCACAAAAATGATTATCATCGATCATCAAGAAGTGTCAATTACAATAAGATAGTAAATATGTGAGCTTAGCTTCATGTCCCATAACCAATAGCTTAACTTAGATGTTTACAAACAAATTGTAGATCTACACTAGAAAACTGTCATAAGAGATTCAATCGAACAAGTCCAAGAATTAACCGACGAAGTAAACGCAAGCGTTTCATACCACTTGTTTTACGAAGCAGTTTAATTAGATTTCTCGTACGAGTGAAGTAAAGGTTTGTATATTTTTAAAATGACAAATCACCAAAAATGATCGTAGAAACGATCAATCACAAGAATCCACATACGAAGACGTGAATAAAATCCAAAGAATACGATTCCAAATTCTTCAAAGTGGAAATAGCCTAGTGACTCAACATGGCCCGACCTAGCAGTGGAACAACCTAAGGAGGTAGCGGCTCAAAAGAGGTCGAGCGACCTAACATGTTGCGACCTAACGTTGGTGCGAGGCCTAGCAGATACGACCAAATGAGTGGCGCGAACTAAGTATGGCGTGACCTAAGGCGTAAGAGGGCCGAGCGACCTAAGTGGTCAAATGGGCGCGACCTAAAAGCACTCGCGACCTAATGGTGCGAACGGCCTAACAAAAACAAGGCCGAGTGACTTAGGAAAGGGTGTGACCTAACGTTGGCGCGACCTAACATAGCGCGACCTAAAAGCACGCGCGACCAAAGGAGGTAAGAATAGGCCGAGCGACCTAAGGGGTAAGGCCGAGCGACGACCTAACGACCTAATTAATGCCGAGTGGCTTAAGGAAGTGAAGACAGCCGAGCGACCTAGCGACCTACGACCTAGGGCCGAGCGACCTAACGACCTAGGGGGAAAATGACCTAAATGCAGGCCGAGAGTCCTTCATATGCAGGCTGAGCGACCTAAGGGTTTTGGAGCTCAAAACTCGTCCAATTTGCAACCGATCGAGCACGTACGCTAGGGGATTATGCCCATAGGCTACCCGGTCGTATTGGCTCCTCGGTGCATCACCAAAAACGTGTTTAAACGTCAAAGATTGGATTTTTGAAGATTTGAACCCAAAACACTAAAAATTGGGATTTTCACCAATTCAATCCAAATCAATGACAAATGCATATGTAAAAGTGTTAGGAATTCATACCCAACAATCAATGATAGTTATAGACAAAGATGTGAGATAAAGATCTCACCTTTACACAAAATTTATGAAGAAGGAGTTTGAAAGCAAGGAAGAATCAACCCAAGAAGCTTGAATCAATGTCTTCTCTTTGAATTTGGAGTTGGATGTTGGATTTGCAAATGATCTTGAGCTTGGAGTTTTAATTTCCCATTCCTTCCCCCAATTTTGATGAAGCTTGAGTGTTAGGAAATGAAAGTGAAGTTATGAAGAGAAGGGGATTGAGTTAGAATTAATAGTTTAGGCAGATGGGCTAAACCAAACCCAAAACCCAAAGTGAAAAAGTAACAAAATTTCACTAACTCCAAACACATCAAAATTTATACTCAAAAAGATCGCAAACGGTGTTTTGGACCCAATGGAAGTAGTTCCGAGTCCTAATTCGACCGTATGCAGAAAGTAACTTTTCGGACCAAAACCCGACTAACGATAGAATATTTAAATAAAATATTTAAATATTCAAATCGTAAAATATGCGGGTTGTTACAGACTCCCCTCCTTAAAGAAATTGCGTCCTCGCAATAATTAAGAAGAAAATATATAGTAACAACCATAAAAGCATATTTAACACAAAAGAAGTTTGAAATAAGAAGTTCACCTTAAAGAGCATGAGAAAGTAAGTCCGGATGTGTTCGCTCGATGAACTCTCTAGATTCCCAAGAGAAATCTTTAGGATTTGAGGACCACTGAACTTTAACAAGCGAAACATCTTTATTTCGAAGGCGCTTGACCTCCGAAGCAATAATACGAATAGGATGTTGCTCATAAGTTAAATTAGGTGAAACTTCAATTTCTTCCACAACACCGGGCTCAAGAATAGAATCGGGATCTCGAAGGCACTTCCGTAATTGAGAACCGTGAAACACGTCATGAATAGCAGAAAACTGAGCTGGTAACAAAAGGCGATAAGCCTCAGAACCAATACGTTCGGTGATAGGAAATGGCCCAATGTATCGAGGCGCTAACTTTCCCGATCGACTGAAACGTACAACACCCTTCATGGGTAAAACACGAACAAACACAAGATCTCCCATAGAAAATTCTAATTTCCTTCTCCGGTTATCAGCATAGGATTTTTGTCTACTTTGGGCTTCTTTCATCCTATGACGAATAAGATCAATCTTTTCTGTGGAATCACGAATAAAATCTAGACCTAAAACCAGCTTCTCACCGGCCTCAAGCCAACAAGAAGAAGATCGGCATGGCCTTCCATAGAGTGCCTCAAAAGGTGCCATACCAATACTAGATTGGAAGCTATTATTATAGGAAAACCCAACAAGAGAAATATGATCTTCCCAACTTCCACCAAAATCAAGAACACATGCACGAAGAAGATCTTCAAGAGTTTGATTCACACGCTCAGTTTGTCCATCGGACCGAGGATGATAAGCAGTGCTAAAATTAAGCTTCGTTTCCAAGGCTTTCTGAAGACTCTTCCAAAATCCATTAGTAAACAATGGATCACGATCACTAACAATAGAAGTAGAAACTCCATGCAATTTAACAATTTCTTTAATAAAGAGCTTGGCCAAAAGAGGAACGGTTCGATTGGACCGAATGGAAATAAAATGGGCGGATTTAGTAAGTCTATCCACTATCACCCATAAGCTGTCATGACCCGAACGAGAACGGGGAAGGTCGTCTATAAAATCCATGGAAATTTGATCCCACTTCCAAATTGGAATTTCTAAAGGTTGTAATAACCCACCGGGCCTTTGATGTTCGGCATTAATGAGTTGGCAAGTCATGCAACACTTAACGAAGTTAGTAATATCAGATTTCATTCCCTCCCAATAATAAAGTCGCTTCATATCCGCGTACATTTTACTACTACCGGGATGAATGGTAAATTTAGAACGATGTATATTTTTAAAATGCCTTTACGAAGATTACTAATATTTGGCAAGACAAGTCTACCAAATTTTCGAATATTGCCACGAGAATCAATGTCAAAGTCTTTCAAACTTTCAATATCAATTTTATACCTAAAATTTTGGCCCAGAAGAGCCGATTCGGGATCTAGCTTTTGAGCTTCAAGAATGCGGTCTAAAAGAGAAGGATGAGCCTCAAGACTACATAAAGCAAGAGATGAACACAAATCTTAAACGCGATCTCGAATCCCACAAGTAGATAAAATATCGAGATCATTCCATTCGGATATCATCATAAAAATAACCGCTTGTTGCTTACGACTAAGTGCATCGGCAACCCGATTTCCCTTTTCGGCGGCATAAAGAATATCAAGATCATAAGCTGCAAGAAATTCGAGCCAACGTTGTTGACGCAAATTAAGTTCCTTTTGAGAAAATAGATACTTCAAAGATTTATGATCGGTGTAAAGAATAAATTTTTCTCCCTAAAGATAATGACGCCAAATACGAAGGGCAAAAACAATAGCCGCGAGCTCTAAATCATGAGTGGCATATCTAGTCTCGACTGGCTTCAATTGCCTAGAAGCATAAGCAATAACACGTTCCCTTTGCATAAGGACGACACCCAAACCAACGCGACTAGCATTGGTATAAACAACAAAATCTTGATTCCCCTCGGGAATAACAAGAATAGGAGCATCAGAAAGGAGTTCTTTTAATTTCTGAAAAGAAGCTTCACATTTGTTCGACCAAATGTATTTAACACCTTTCTTTGTCAAACTAGTAAGAGGCACGACAATTTTAGAAAAGTCCTTTATGAAACGGCGGTAATAACCTGCCAATCCAAGAAAACTATGGATCTCCGTCACACTCTCCGGTCTCTTCCAATTTTGAATCGCTTCAATCTTTGAAGGATCCAACGGAAACTCCGGATTCGGAAATAATATGACCGAGAAACTTCACATGAGATTGCCAAAAGTGGCATTTAGAAAATTTTGCTTTTAATTGATTGCTCCCGAGAGTTTCCAACACAATCCGAAGATGTTTTTCATGCTCCTCCTCGGTTTTTGAATACACAAGAATATCATCGATAAAGATGAGAACAAACCGATCGAGGATGTCTTTGAAAACTCTATTCATAAGGTCAACGAAATAAGCCGGAGCATTCGTTAAACCAAATGGCATCACAAGCCATTCATAAGATCCATAATGACTATGGAACGACGTCAAAGGGATGCTATCCTCTGCAATACGAAGCTGATGAAAACCGGTAGCTAAGTCTAATTGTGAAAAGACTCTAGCACGGCTAAGTTGATCGAATAGATCATCAATCCGAGGTAAAGGATATTTATTCTTGATAGTAAGATCATTAGCTTGCGGTAGTCAACGCAAAGCCTAAGTGTACCATCAGATTTCTTCACGAAAATAGCCGAAGCTCCCCAAGGAGAGGAACTAGAGCGAATAAATTGCTTCGTCTCCAATTCGGATAATTGTTTGCGCATCTCCTCATTTTCCTTATTGGACATACGATAAGGAGGACAAGTGATAGGTTGAGCTCCAGGGATAAGATTAATTCTGAACTCAATTGCTCGCTTAGGTGGTAGTCCTAAAACGAGCTCAAATACGTCGGAAAATTCACGAACAACGTGAATAAGAGAAATAATATATTCCTCATCATCGTTATCGTCATCATGAGGATTTAAAGAATATAAAGATGCAACCAAGCTGGAATCCGAATCTTTAAGGTCAATAGAAATCTGCTTAACAGATTGAGGATGTCGAAGATGAATAGTCCGTTCAGGACATAGGATTTGGGCTTCATAGCGGTTAAGCCAATCCATTCCCAAAATCATTCCAAAGCCTAAGTAGCGCATAACATGCAAATCGGCTCAGAAAGAAAAATCACACAAAATAATCTAGACATCTTTACACAATAAACTGATCGTTGCGGATCCACCAACCGGATTCGCAATTCTCAAAGAAGTCATTAAACACAAAACATCCAAAGAAAAAGTATCAACAAGTTCTTTTGAAATAAAAGAATGGGACGCACTCGTATCAAAAAGAACTCGAATAGGATGATCACGAAATAAAATAATGCCATCAAGGATAGAATGAGAAATACCTTTACCACGAGATGTGTTGCCAGGGGCTTGAGCAACATTAAGTTTTCCCTCCTTCCTATTTTGAAGTTTGGGACAAGAAGATAAATAATGATCCAAACTTTTGCAATAGCGACAAAAGAGAGGTTTCAGACATCTATTGGCATAATGGTCTTTAGAACCACAATTGTAGCATTGCCCACTACTAGGGGCAGAAGCCTTTGCCACCGGAATTGCTTGCTTCCCTTTCTTATTGGGATAAGACCCTTTGAACTTAATAGGCCTTTTCTTGTTGTTGTTGAATTTTGGTTTGGCACCCATGACATCTGCATCACTCTCTTTATCTGCCTCTTCGAGTCGAAGAGCGATATCAACAAGTTGATCAAAAGAAACTTCTAGCTTTAGAAGTAATGACTTATTGAGATTTTTATTCAAGCCATAGATGAATCTCCGATTTTTCTTCAATGGGGTATTAATGTATTCAACCCCGTATTTAGAGAGAGATTCAAAAGACGCGACATAGTCTGCCACGGAGGATTCACCTTGAACAAGGTCTATGAAACGACAAGCTAATGTCACCTTCTCAGCTTCTGGTACAAATTTTAACTCGAATCGTTCTCGGAATTTCTCCTAAGTAAGATCTACTTCAACTATTTTAGCAATAAGAAGCCCGTACCAATCTAATGCTCTTTCCTGGAGCATACTAGAGGCCACCTGAACACGGTGAAGATCAATAAGATTCATGCGAGAAAAGATTTGATCGCACGATCTCAGCAAGCCTGGACTTCGATAATAGTCTCAGAACCTTTGAATCGCCTCCCACCCAAATTGGTATAATCGCTGCACAAACGTGCAAATCCAGACCTAGGGTGAGTAGAATCCGGATTAGATCCGGCTGCTTGAGCATTCCTCACTAGATCAAGAAGCTGTTGGGCAGACATAAATACTCCATCCTACGGAGTAGCACGAGATTGACTGGCGCTGGGACGTCCATGTCTAACCATTTCTCTTCCTTTTGAAAGAAAGAAAGAAGAAAGATAAGGTTATTTACCAAACGAATATCAAGAAATCTTGATAGATAAACAAGGAATCATAAAGAAAATAGGATGAATCGGTACGAAGACTCGAATTAAATCCTAATGCACGATTCCTAAGATGGACTTAGGACGATGATCCCTGCTAGATTATTCTACATTGTTCCGAAGATTGGCTCTGATACCAAGCTGTGACGCTTCACCTCTATACCCACGCTAGCCAAGAACACATTACGTTGTAATGCTGTCAACTAGCACGGAGAATAAGGCCGTTGAGGAGCGACCATCCGTGTAATTGCTTTGTGCAGGCACCAATATGTCAGATAGTACAAGGAAGTCTGACATGCCGATACAAACTCAAGGCTACTACACAGTGGCTATATATATTCTTCGGAAACAAACATAGAAATAAGCATAACACAAATCAGTCACAGACATCCATATCACAAAGGCGGAAAAAGATATGAATATAACACATGAAAGTGTACATCAGAGTATTGGTCAAACAAGATCCACAATATCACAAAAGAATGGTTACAAATGCTAGAGAAAAGAATATGTATACATCTAGGAGTCTATATCTCAAAGGTATACAACAAAAGCTACTAATCTAAGTAGTTAGCCAAAAGTCAGGATGATAATCCCAGAAGTGAAGTCAAGCAGAAGCACCTGTAACATCTCAGTCTGACCCGAGTATTATTTATAAGAAAATAATGAACGGATCAGTCTAGCTATAAATATTAGATAAAATGATATAGAATAAGAGATATTACATAACATATGATAACCATAAAGCCATACTGTGATAAGTATGAAATTGAAAATCAACAAGAGATTAATCAATATCACAAGAATCTTCTCAAAGATCAAAAGGAATGTCATACTCAATATCTTCATTCACAAAAGTTAATGACACACAAATTCACCAATGCACAAATATTGATAACACATATCAATGAAAATCACGAAAAATTGGTGAAACACGAATTCTAGAAATCATCCATGGAAATCCAGAAATCACAAAAAGGGGGAGGCCTATCACAAAACGGGAGCCTGAAAACTCACCAACACGTGTGTCACATACAAGACGCTATCCTAAGGTCGCTAACCATAGAGCCGGTGTAACGACGTAGTACAACGGTACGTCCGAGGAACCTGAAACTCGTAAAATTCGGAATAACGCTGTAGTACAACGGTACGCCCGAAGATCCGAACTCCATAAAAACGTGGGTCACTAGCCCACAAAAATTGGGTCGAAACCCCAAGAAATAAATAGGTCGTTAGCCTATAATAAAAATGAGACGAAACTCAATAAAATGAGGTACTGTCCCCTACGTGGACAAAGAAAAATAGCATATCGCTAGTCATAATCACAAAAATGATCATCATCGATTATCAAGAAGTGTCAATTACAATAAGCTAGTAAATATGTGAGCTTAGCTTCATGTCCCATAACCACCAGCTTAACTTAGATATTTACAAATAAATTGTAGATCTCCACTAGAAAACTGTTATAAGAGATTCAATCGAACAAGTCCAAGAATTAACCGACGAAGTAAACGCAAGCGTTTCATACCACTTGTTTTACAAAGCCGTTTAATTAGATTTCTCGTACGAGTGAAGTAAAGGTTTGTATATTTTTAAAATTACAAATCACCAAAAATGATCCTAGAAACGATCAATCACAAGAATCCACATACGAAGACGTGAATAAAATCCAAAGAATACGATTCCAAATTCTTCAAAGTGGAAATAGCCTAGTGACTCAACATGGCCCGACCTAGCAGTGGAACAACCTAAGGAGGTAGCGGCTCAAAAGAGGTCGAGCGACCTAATATGTTGCGGCCTAACGTTGGTGCGAGGCCTAGCAGTTACGACCAAATGAGTGGCGCGAACTAAGTATGGCGCGACTTAAGGCGTAAGAGGGCCGAGCGACCTAAGTGGTCAAATGGGCGCGACCTAAAAACACTCGCGACCTAATGGTGCGAATGGCCTAACAAAAACAAGGCCGAGCGACTTAGAAAAGGGTGCGACCTAACGTTGGCACGACCCAACATAGCGCGACCTAAAAGCACGCGCGACCAAAGGAGGTAAGGATAGGACGAGCGACCTAAGGGGTAAGGCCGAGCGACGACCTAACGACCTAACTAATGCCGAGTGGCTTAAGGAAGTGAAGACAGCCGAGCGACCTAGCGACCTACGACCTAGGGCCGAGCGACCTAACGACCTAGGGGAAAAACGACCTAAATGCAGGCTGAGGGACCTAAGGGTTTTGGAGCTCAAAACTCGTCCAATTTGCAACCGATCGAGCACGGACGCTAAGGGATTATGCCCATAGGCTACCCGGTCGTATTGGCTCCTCGGTGCATCACCAAAAACGTGTTTAAACATCAAAGATTGGATTTTTGAAGATTTGAACCCAAAACACTAAAAATTGGGATTTTCACCAATTCAATCCAAATCAATGACAAATGCATATGTAAAAGTGTTAGGAATTCATACCCAACAATCAATGATAGTTATAGACAAAGATGTGAGATAAAGATCTCACCTTTACACAAAATTTATGAAGAAGGAGTTTGAAAGCAAGGAAGAATCAACCCAAGAAGCTTGAATCAATGTCTTCTCTTTGAATTTGGACTTGGATGTTGGATTTGCAAATGATCTTGAGCTTGGAGTTTTAATTTCTCATTCCTTCCCCCATTTTTGATGAAGCTTGAGTGTTAGGAAATGAAAGTGAAGTTATGAAGAGAAGGGGGTTGAGTTAGAATTAATAGTTTAGGCAAATAGGCTAAATCAAACCCAAAAACCAAAGTGAAAAAGTAACAAACTTTCACTAACTCCAAACACATCAAAGTTTATACTCAAAAAGATCGCAAACGGTGTTTTGGACCCAATGGAAGTGGTTCCGAGTCCTAATACGACCATATGCAAAAAGTAACTTTTCGGACCAATATCCGACTAACGATAGAATATTTAAATAAAAGATTTAAATATTCAAAGCGTAAAATATGCGGGTTGTTACAAGACATTTTATAGAAGGATAAGGAGTGTTGAAAAAGGACAGTGATGCTATGGCCTTTCATATTAAACAGCATATGGGAGAGCTCGAGAAGGAAAAATAGGAGAGAAACTTGAGGCACCGTTGGAGTCGCAACTATACTGCGAGGAGATTGTCGAAGCTCGTGAAGCTAAAATAAAAGTCGACAGACAACTTGCATAGATAGAGGCCCTTAAGGAATAGGCTAGGGAGGCAGGACGAATAGTTATAAAGGAAGAGTTTGATCCACTGTTGATATATTACAATGCATGCATCCTGATGAAACGCAACCCCCGCTTCCTTAGAGAGGGGTATCCAGATCGCTCATCGAAGGCTAGGACCATATTGTAGATTTGAAAAAGAAGTCCCTTTGTGGTGCTGAGGTGGATGAAGAGCAGCTCATGTGAGAAATTTTGCATGATGAAGAGCCCAATGAGCTCAGGGCTGTCGGCTTAGTTTACTCAATGATCCAGTGATCACAAATAAAGGGAAAGATGGCGATGAGTCCTCAGGATCTATTTCCAAAGACTCCCTACTACTCAAGCAGCTGGTGCTTTAATTTTTACACCCTATAGAAGGATATAGGCTATGATCCAGGTCATCGAGGGATAGAAAAATCTTTTAAACTGTCTTCGATTTTAGAAGGTGGCACTCCAGCTACGACCGAAAGCCTATTTGGTGAAGGTATATCTCTTACTTCTCTGACGTTCGAGAAGGTTTAGATCCCATGCCTGATAGTTATGGGGTTACCCATTGTTATTCATGAAATAGCAGGTCCGCTTGCATCGGTCCATGTTCCCGATGATGAACTACCATAGGACAGCAGGCACAAACCACGAGGTCCACTGCGGCAGTCACTGTACATATGGCTCTTACTGATCAACCTGCTGAGACTCCCGGCCCAGATACTGAAGTCATAAGGGCACTGGATGAAGAAAAGACTAATGACTAGCAGGGCTAGGACAAAGCAGAGGATGTCATAGTGACACATGCCTTCGAACACACTAATAAACTTAGTACGAAGGAGCGCATCGAAAAGAAGGAGCTAGAGTTGCAAGCTAAGAAGGAAAGTATGACTTTCGAAGAGTTCTCAATCATTATTGGTCAAGCCTTGACTATCTTTCACTAGCTGCCACCACGGTCAATCTCTTCATTTAATGAGTTAGCAAAGAAGTTCCTGGAGCAGTTCCACATGCACACGACTCCCCGAAGTGCATATTAATCCGCTAAATCAAAGTAGATATGATGGTCAAACTAGCCATCTTCTTTTGCTATATCTCTTATTGAGCTTTGAAGTCACAACCAGGGATAAGCTCAAGCAATTCCCACTCTTCTCAAAGAACGCATGCCTGCACCTTGCATCTTAAGTAAAAGTTTGATGCTCCCTCATCAAATAGGTCAACGAAGCTGCTACCTTGGGCCTATTCAAATTCTGGACTACCAGAACTATAGGATCTATAGTGACATCCTACTTTGAAACTACATGACCCAAGCATCTCACTTCCCTCCTCCAGAAGTGATACTATCTAAATCTCATCATCAATCAATATCTTCTCGACACCTACAACACAATCACTAATCATGTCTTGTGCTCTTCTTTTGTCCGTGAGTAGATGAAAGTATCATGAGCACAAGCACAATTAACTCAAGTGAACCCTCGAAACACGGTCCATGAGATCAACAAGGCATGTCGACACATTAGTTAGCCCGAACGTCATAACCATTCAATTGAAAATCAAGGTAGCATATGGAACGCTATAATCAGCACACTCCCTCAAAATACTCTTAGTTGGTGAAACCTTACCACAAGGTCTAACTAAGAGAACATCCTCATGTTATAGAGCTGATCGAACAAGTTATCAACAAATAAGAGTTGAAACTTGTTCTCCATCTCATCGAGCTTACAACAACCAACAAACAACTCCAAAGAGTCGTCCATCCTACTGATGAACATTGTGAGTTTATCCTACCCAAATATACTCCCACCAATGAAGCATCACCTCAATAGGTCATCTTCTTGCACCTTTATTTTCCTAAGCTCTTTGGGCATCATATGCTTTAAAGGCATAACTACTGGTCTAGCTCCTATGATCAGATCGATGCGAAATTCTATCTCCATATGGTGGTTATCTGGTCACCTCACAGAATATGTCTGGTCACTCTCTATCTACAGCCACAAATAACAACTCATTATGTGGAATATCGAGAGAATATAGAAAGATAACCATCTTCATGGTCTATATGTAGCTAATCATCACTGTTCGCTCCTCCACAACCCCAATCATCGTCAGCGACCTCTCACAATCCACCACTATTCGGTATTCCTTTCAGCCAGTCCATTCACAAATCATAATACTAACCAAGCTAAACCATAAAAGATATCAATAGAAAAAAAACAAACAACAACATCCATGACTCAATATGGGAAGGTCTCACAAACTATGTGTAAGCTGGTTGAGGCGCTAACTAGGTTCATCTCAATCAAAGGGTTGGTTAACTATCTCGAGTCTCAATCCCAATATCTCTGTCAAATCTAGATATGAAGGGATATGAAACCTCGATGTCAAATAAACATGTATAGAGACGCCATAAGTGAAAAGCATATCTCAAACGGTAATCCCATTTCCCTTCTATTTTGTCGATGAATCACTTGACAAAATTGGAACGACAATCAATACATATGCTTCCATGGTTTATCCCTACTCTGTTGGTTTGGGACAACCCGTCTACATTCGGTACAGGCTCTTACGTCATAAAGCCTTCTTGATCATCTTCTCAATGCCCTATCAATATGACCAATCAATTTCTTCCTAAGATGATTACTCAAATCAATGATAAATTCTTTATTCACCGAAGCGAATGATGAACTAATCCTAAGTAAAGCCATCCTTAGGAATCAAAGCTATAGAGACACTCCACTAGTTCATTATTTATCCCTGGGGGTATCTAGAGGTTAACTTCTACCTCATGGGATCGTCTAACTCCAACTTATCCGAAGATCCTCTTGTAAGTAACCATCCAATCTTGCCTCTCAACATCCAACTTTGCTTCATGGAACTGCCTAACTTCTACACTCTCATAGTCTCTATACAGCTCGGAAAATTGGACTCTAACCATTTCACTTGAGCAAATTAACCATCCAAAACAACTTGGGCATTCCGAAAAACGATTCACACCATCTCTACGAACATATCCCTTCAACTACGGTTAGCGATCCCAATCCTACCCAATCTGCATCTAAAGATAGAGTCAATAGTAGTATTTCCTGCATGCCAAATCATTCCTATTCTATAATAAGGAAGATCGGTCTCTCACAAAGAAAACCGCATCAGTAGTACTCATGTGTTCACAAAACACATGTACTACATATACTACATAGTTTTTAAAATTAAAATATATAACAAGTACGAACTCTCTTGTATATACACTCATACTGGATCTAGTATAAGATGATAATTCCTACCCTATCTCTACTGGATCGCGGTATCAACTCAGCTAAATCAAGTAACCAAAGATTCAATACCAAGTGTAACGACCACCCTACACCTATGTTGCATAATGGTTTTCAAAAGAAAGAAAAGAAGTAAAGAAGAGGAAATAGAAGAGAATGGAAAAGATGAAAAAGGAAACATCATAACCACATAACCGATTGAATATGTCACATCATGTTAGATAAAATATAATAGCCAACATAGTAACAAAACAGTAGAGACAATGTGAACTAATAACAGAGTATAAGATCCAAAGAGTTATACAATACAGTAACAGAGTTTATACAGCTGGAAAATAAACTCAATTGATACGTTGTATTATACAATAGTAAGTCGAACCCTATCAAGGCCCCATAGTGTCACACAACAGAAATACAATAACTTTCTTAAATACAAATACGGGTATGTGTCACCTCCTGCTAGTCTATCTGCAAAACTCCATATGACATCGACACCTGCTCCCAAATCTACTCATTTAAGAACACCCAAGATAATAAGATGCAAAGCATAAAAACTCGAATCAAACAACAGTCTAGTGTGAGCGATAAGCAATCTCAAAATACTATAAAAATTGATGTAGTATATGAAATAGAGGGCACACAAATCATACCTAACATGTCCCTGCAACCAAAGAGTCAACACATAACATGGATAATATTTACTCTACAACATCATAAAAGGGTACACCATACTCGGTATATGTCGAGGTGCCTAAACATCTCCATCTACAATACCTACTCTGTACTAAGTAAACTGTCCAGGTGTCTAGGTATCTCCATCTACTATACCTGCTCCACACTAAGTCAAGTAGGGGTGTCAAGGTACCCCTACCATAATACCTACCTCGTGTGACATTCCAAAGGTGATAGATGGCTAATGAAACAAACATAACAAAAATAAAATCCATTAAACAATCTAACTACCATCTAGTGTGATCTAGATATATGATAACTCGTATGACCACCAAGTCTGAGACTAATGGAAATCTTGGTTTTTCGTCATACTCTCGTATCTCACAGCCCAAAGCTGGATATGTATCTCGCAGCCTAAAGCTGGACACTAAACCTAATACCCATAGGTCTAGGGTATACAGATCCTCGCTACCAATGCATGGCATCCCTACTATAAATTACGCCTGCTTCGAGTACAACATAAAACTCTTCGAGTCACCAACGACCCCGTAGCACATGCATATACATCTGAGTCCTACTAGCTCTATACAATTTCTACTATCGAGAACCCACCACATTCCTCCACTCCACGACTCCCACCACAAGCCTCTTAAGTAACTACTAGACTATGAGCAACAAACCGAAGATACCGAGTGTTTAATCTTCGGTACCTGCCACCTCCATGAGCCACAAACCGAAGATACAAGTCCATTATATTTTACATTGCCTTTCCCCATAATGCGAATGAGCCAATATCTCCAACATGATCTACAAAGTCCTAAACTATCTACCTCGAACATACTCCCAGCATGAGCCAATATCCAAAGTTCCAACTCCCATGTCGAAGTGCCACACCATCTCAATCGCTTGCCCTAGAGAAATGAAATTAAGACTCTAAGTTGGTCGCATGAAGAAACCATCAAATTATGCACCACGAATCATCAACGTCCAAGCCAAAGATCAGCCAAAATCACCAATCAACAATGGTGATGGACATAACCACTTTAGTCATTTACTTAGCTAAACGGATTGTACAAACCAAACGAAAATGTCCAACATCCATCCTAAATTCCAAAGCCTCATCCTCAATCTTAAATCCGTCAGCATGGATCCTAATCCTTATCTACAACTTATCTCGCTAGTTAGGATTTCTCCTGTACGAAACCCCAATGTACAATATACTCCTCTAGAACTAGATCACCGCTAATCAGCATTTTCAACCAAATAAGCCAAACAACCAAACATACATCCAACAACCATACATTCATCCAAAAAATCATACATACAACATGTATAATTCATCTATACCAATCAATGTGGAAAATCATATCAATAATAGCTTAAATCTAATAATTCCCTAACCATGACATGTCGATGGAAAATATGTGATATTCTTTATAAATCATTTTAAAATAATCTTGTTTTCTTTTATAAAAATCTAATAGATCTACAAGTATAGAAAAATCACATTTTAAAAAAATCATTCTTGAGCGTCAATCTAATACTATAATGTTGATCTCCCCACCATGAGCTAAATGCAAGAAATCGCGTTCAAAACGAACCTTGTATGCAAAAGATATGGCCAAAATAAGAATCTAAACTATCGATTGATTAAATAATAATAGTTAAACCCTTAACTACCTCTCTAACCCATCTTCCCCAATCCAAATCCTCTCCCTTTACATATATAAAAGAACGTAGCCGTGATATCCTCTTCTTTATTACTTCGATTTCTCTTTCGATACTTAATGAAATCGCAATCCGTCTTTGCTAAAATGCTCCACTTCGCGATCTTTTTGCCAAAGACACAAGAAGACATGACTCGATCCATGTAGTGAATCGTCACTTGACGCATGCCATTTCCTAGGTCTTCAAACGCATTTTGCAATAGGGTTTCATGTATAATGGTTTTTGGTGAGGAGATGCTATTCGCCAAGAGTTGTCTAACGGCGATCTCTGTTTCTCCTATCGTCAACCGTAGCTCTGACAATCTCAAACCCTAGATCAACCATGGATTAGGTCAATATTTCCAATCACGATCGATCCAAATTACGCTATATTCATCGCAAGGCTCTCGCCCATACGATCTCAATACACCTAGTTTTCACAATTTGTCATTGTGCGGATTGGCCGATTTAATTTTTGAATGGATTTATGAAGAGCGACCATGGAGTTTTCTTCTCAGGAATGAATAGAAATGGAATTTAAAAAAATGAAGGGAGAAATTTAATTTTTGGGATTTATATAATATTATAATATTCTGTTTATTTAAATTCTCAAATAAATGGTCGTACGTTTCGAGTCCGTATGATCACACGACGTGTCCGATCGTCATGAAACTCGTCTACATACATCAACTTATTTTTCTAGATCCAACTGTATTAATCTCATCACCATATGAGACTGTTCCCTAGGTGCTAGTTTTGCATATTTTTAGATCGTTTCGGCCATCGAATCATTCGATCTTCAAATATAGTGATCCTTATACTCAATTTAATTCACAACATTATTTTGAACTCAACAGAAGTGGTCTCGAGTCCTGATGTGGCCGTATGCGAAAAATCACATTTTGGGCCTCCGTTTAATTGATGATTAAATATCTAAATCAATTATTTAAATATCTAATCATTAAAAATACATGTCATTGCACATCTCCTCAATTGTTTGAGATTAGTATTACAATCAACTATAGTCAACTCAAAATTAAAATCTTCGGCTAGGGTAGAAAGATTAATAATAAATGTTATTATTGAATCATGAACTTTGGTTATTGAATGAATAGTTGAATGTGGATATTATTAGAGTTTTTACCAATGCCAACCCATATATCCTAAGGTGGTACAATGTTGAAAAAGAGAACATATGTAAATTTTTATCACTTATAGTACCACTTAAGCTGATGTAAAAGTATGATTTTACCGAAAAGATCTATAAGCGATGAACTCGGCCAAACTATCATAATACTAGCTAAAGTGACATGTGAATATTAATATTTGAATTATTTAATATCAACCGCTAACTGAATTCACACCCCTGACTCACACAACCGTATTTGTGAATTCTCCGATATACCATATGATTTAATTAGTTATAAATTAACTAATTAATTGAATTAATTAATATTTAAGAAAAACTAATTATTCATATATTTGATGCTTTCGTTGTGATTAGAAAGTGGGATAACACATAGAAATTTTTGGGTCTATTAGCAATTATTTGAATGTGTATATGAAAGTTACATATGCACGTGTGTGTACATATATATTTATGTGCATGTGTGTGTTTAAACATGCTTTAAATATATTTAATTACTTAACAGGCTCTGGGATGGTTTGGTCCATGTAAAAGACCATGTATGGCCGGCCTAATGAGGAAAAAAGATGGTCGAAATTTTAGATCTAGATTAAAATAAGAATTAATTAAGAGTTTGTAAGAGAAGAAGGTGGAAGTTTTTTTCCATTTCTTTTTAATACCAAACCTTCCACATTCATTCTTTCTTTCCTTCTTCATTTCATGACCGGCCATTTCAACCATATTCCTCAATGGTCGAACTCATTTTCCTTAAGTACTCTTAAATAAAATTAAAATAAAGTGGTTTATTTGATTCTAGGAATATCGCATGGTGATTCAAGCAATCTAAGAGTCAATTCATAAATTAAGATGTCATAGAGGGCTGGATCTGCAAAGGTATTTTCATATTTTTAGTATACATTCATATTGCCCACACCTATAACTAATGCGTGTAACATATATATTTAAATTGCCATTGAATATTTTAAATTTAGTTTGTTATATATTTTGTTTATAAATAAATTTCAAGAAAAATAAAAACTATTTTGATTTATTTATTTTGACCGCACATTTATAAAATAACCTTTTATAAAATGTATTTCATGTATTTTTTTGCCAAAATAATTGATTAATATCTTATAATTTAATATATTTAGTATATCTAACATTAAGATATAAAATTTGAATTTTATATAAATTTCTTTATATTATTTTGAAATAGTAAAATATTATTAAAGTTCAAAATATTTGACTAAGTCGATTTTAATTAAAATTAAGATATTTTAATGCTTACTTAATCAAAGAGATAAATCTGAAGGTTATTTTATAAACTATTTTTGGATTTTATTTATATATACTTATATAAACTTAATTTTGTAACTACATGATAATACACACATAATACATACACATACACACACACACATATGGTACCACTAATATGTGTATATGAACCATGTACACATATTATAGTATATTTAGACATATGTATGTATGTATGTATACTCAAGCATTTGTATTCTTGATATGCATCTTGGTTTATCATGCGTATCTGTAAATATACTATACATGTATATAAAATATAAAATTCTAGTACTATATGTATGTGTGTGTGTGTGTATAGTTATACATAAGCTTATGTACGATTATGTTACCATGTCATACATATGTATTCCTTTGCAATTTACACCATATATGTCTATTTGACCTTTCTTATGCCCAGAGGGATAACATACAACTCCTAATTAATTATACTGTCATATCTATGATTTATTAAGTTACAGCCCATAAATAACAATATGATTTTCACATAACTAAATGATAGAACATAAACACACAACTAAATTTCATACACACACGTACGCATATGCATGTGCGTTCACTCACATATGCACACATGCACACACACACACACGTGCCCACACACATATACCATAGTTGTAATTTATATTTATTTTGAGTGTGATGTACATCTTATGTTATCGTATTATGTGATGGATGTATATGATATATTACAAACTAAACTTAATTAATATGATTAATCATATAAAAATAAAATATCTAAAACCAAATATGATTTTAATACACACACACACATACATATATAGAAACATACATAGAAACACACAGATAAACATACATACATACATACATACATACATACATACATACATACATATATATATATAGATGTAACCCTGGTTAATAGATTTCATAGGCCCATTAAGATCCAAATAGGGATTTTTTTTAAATTTACTCACTTTACCCACTGCAAATTTGGTCAGTTCCAACAACTCCTCTCCTCGAGCTCGATCCCTAGCGCTCTAAAATCAATTAGCTCCATATCTATGGGTTTAACCATAAATTACACGCCTAGAAGTCCCAGAGTGTGCTTCGAAGCACTAACCTAGAGCATTACTTAGGCCGAGTTTGGGTCGAACAACACCAAAACCCAAAGTCGACTTCAAGATAACTTCAATCAAATCCTACTCGACCCAGTCTCTCTAAGACACTCAAACTCGAGCTGAACCTTATTGGGATCACTCATACCTGAGCCCTACCACCTCTAGGCACTCAAATTTGAGCCCTACACCCCTGGACTACTCTAGTTGCCCTTTCATGCTATAACATTTAAATTTGACCCTTACATAAGAAATTTTTTTAATATGTAAACGGTACATATTTCCAACTTTGTCTATAAGCTTTAGATGCTTAAAAACATTCCAAACTATGAAGAAAAAAGGGATCTTCTGTGACGCCCCACCTCTATGCTCACAATAACAAAGAGTAATAAAAGAAATACTGTCCGTTATTACGAAGAATAAGGCTGGATAGGAGCGGCCATCCGTAGTTAGGCCTTACACTAGTATTGGTTATCTCGATAGGAGTGATATATATTTTTAAGTTTTCTTCTCTTATTTATTTACTCCCATCAACATATCCAAATCCGGTATAAAACGAACTACGATGGTTCATAATAGTTTAGGACAATAAATATAATAATAACACAGATAATACAAAAATGTCTCATATATATAATAACTGATGTCAGTTACAATACGTGTGATATAATACATATGATACAACTACAACTGTTGACTCAGAAAGTTATATACACAAGTACATTATCGTGAATAATATACATGAATATACAACATCTTATGCAATGACACGACAACTCCAAAAGATATGCAAAGTCTTCATAGCTCAAACAGCAACCCAAAGTAAGATATAAACAACCTGTAAATACTCGGTCTGACCCGAGTATTAAATTCAAAAGAAAATAATACACGGGTCAGTCTAATTCAAACTCAGTTATTAGTGCGCAAAAGCAATAATAATTAAATAATGAATAGACGACAGTCACAATAAATCTCGTCATCCGATCCTTAAATAAAGAAATCGGGTAACGATAAATATAACATGTAATAGTGTTAAACAACAAATCAGCAAATTCAAATCATCAACAAAGATAAGTTAAAAAGATTACCAAAGAAGATAATTTAGAAAACAACAGAATTGCCTAAACGGCAATTAACGACAAAATTCAATTATTAAATAAATAATTAGAAACTCATAATCTAATTATCAAAAGATAATTAGATATCGACAAAATCATTAAATTAAACCAAATCAAAATATGATTCAAAACATATTGAATTGAATAAACGAAACAGTCAAAGAATTGAAATATCAATTAAAACGACAATTCGAGTAGGGCTGCAGTACACGCACGCGTGTACTGCCTCGCCGCTATGGCATATGTAATATGCAAAAGATCAATAAATCAAAACAAAATAGAATATCATAAAAGCTATATCGTGTGGCTGCGGTTCACGCTTGCGTGCACTGCCTTGCCACTACAGTGATGATGTACCCAAAAGCTCAATACCGTGTGGCTGCAGTACACGCTTGCGTGCACTGCCTTGCCACTACAGTACAAGACGTCATCATAACTCCAACTATTGACAGCAAATCAATACTGCAGAGGTCAAGTCACGTCTATCATGACTCAACACAACTACCAATCAACTCAACTCGAATGACCAAGTGCACAAAGGCAGTGGTACAAATACACGAAAACAGCAGAATGATGGTGCAAGCACCAACGATATGACAACATAACATATAGCATTGCATATACAGGGATAGCAACAAGGCATAAAGGCCAGCCAAGGATACATGTACAACGATCAACACTGTGAGCACTGTGGAATGCACGGGTGTGCAACAAGGAGAATGCACAGATGTGCCATAGGGAGTGTACACATGACAGTAATGACACGCAACAGACTAATGAAGTAAAATACCAAACACACGGAGGCAAAGCCCAAACACTTGAAGACTCAAACTCAAGAATAAATTTACCATGCGTAGCAAGTGATAAATCAGAGTACACTTGAACTACGTGCCTCAAAGAACATGCAATAAAGGAGGCAACAAGTGATGTACACCTGAATGCACAGTGGACAATGCAAGTGAACGCATCATGAACCAAGGAAGGCACCCGTAACAACTACATGGAACTGAATTGTGCAAACACAAATAGAAGATGTATATGAAAATGAAGCAGTTCAATATCACCACACATAACAGGTACAACATGCAGTGATATTCAAGCTGCAGGTTAAAGATATAGGGGCCGAAGTGAATACAGAAAGGAAATGCAAAGTCACTCAAAGACAATTGCAATAAACAACGACAATTCAAAGAAATGCCGAAGTCAATGAATCAACACGAGTTCAAAAATTATAAAACAGCTGTCTCAAATCAAGACAATGCCACCCAGATTATTTTCGCAAAATCAAGTTTGCAAACCAAGTCCAAAAACAACTGCAGTGCAAATTTAACAATACATGCATACACACATACAAAGGTATGTATGAACACATATGAAGACACGTAAAAATAAGTAGGCAGTGAATTGCAAAATCAATACAGAGGGGATTCCAACCTATAGTTCAGAGCAATGCCCAAGACACAATCAAAACGAGTTCGAAAACTCATGGGACGCTGTTTCAAATCAAGACAGTATTCCAAAGTAAACAACCAAGATCAAGTCCGGACAGTACCATCTAACGAACATTCAAGGATGCAAGCATGTACATGATGGTCAGTGAAACCCAAATGCTACATGAAACAAGTATAAGTGCAACATCAATGGAAGCACAATTAAAATGGGCTGCAACAGTGAATCACCACCTAAATCAAACTATCAAAGACCAGTGGACAGTGGCAGTGTCAAGGTCACCAAAATTAAAGACATGGGCCGAAACCGTTACACAAAAATGCAAAGCCAAAGTCGAGTATGCTACAGAATAACCATGCCAAAGCTATGGAATAATAAATCAAAGTCAAAGCCGAAGACAACGAAAACAAAATTATCACAGCCGTGTAAAACAAGAAGACGAACTAAGACAGATAAGCCGAAGCCAACAATGTTCAATACCATGAATATCGAGCAAACAAATTATACGATTTGATAAAGTCAGAGATCAATCTCAACCTCAAAAGAATATCAACTGCCAGAGCAAAAATCAACTGACGAATTCAACATAATATCAGAGAATTTAAAGCCGAGAAAATCACGAAATCAAAAATATACGAAAGTGAATCAGAAGATGTGAGTGAATAAAATCACTTACCTTAGCACAATCGAAGCAGCCTCGAGCTAAACCATCAACCAGAGGAAGGATCCAAGCACCTTCAATTGAATCGACAAACGCCGGCTACTTCAACACGAAGCCCTAATTTTTCTCTCAAAGAGGGAACGAACGACAATGAGCAGTCGCGAGTAACTCAAGGAGAGTCGATTGACAAAGCAAAGGGTGGGAGACATCCACTGTCGAACAAGGTCGGCGCTATGATTTATTCAAAGGCCCTAGCTTTTGGGAAGAAGAACAACGAAAATGAACGAAGCCGCCATTTTTCGTTCATTAGATTTATTTTAGTTAGACTAAGGCTTGTGCAGAGTAAAAGAATGAAGTGTGAACGTTATTCACTTTATCATAGCATCAAGCAAATGAAAACGTGGGCCAGATTCGATTTTTAAAGCCCGCCTAACCTTAACGAATTTTTTTTTCAGAATTTCGACTGATTTTAGAAACTCCCAATAATAAACAGCAATTAGCTGTCAACATTAATCGTTTATTGATGATAATAAATTTTTCACAAATTCCCGGGTTGTTACATCTTCGCTACTCGTCATAAACTCCAAGCGGTCAATGAAATCTAGAAGAGATTTATAGTTATTTTCTATCTGCACAAAATAGAAATGTCCACTCTATAAAATACTTGTGCAAGAATATGAAAAAGGTGATTTGTAGCGAGGTATATAATAAGAAGAAAAGTGGATGTATTTATCATTAATAACCGAACCATTATAAAAATTCTCTGTCTCCCCTTTTATATACTTTTACACTTTTACTAAGTTTGATTTCTCTTCTATATCTCTTTATTTTGTTCACATTTTTTGAGATTTGCTTTTATTTGTCTATTCGATAATGTCAATTTCAGAAGATCTAAATATATATGTACACGATGTTTGTACCACTTTTAACGAAAACGTATTGGTGCTTTCATGGAGAAGGATCATGTCCCTTGCTTTTAATTTTTAAAAAAAAATTATGCAAAAAACTCTCTTTTGACTTTATTTGGAAAATTATCTCCCCTTCTTTGATTTTAAATTTGAAAATATTCTACAAAATAAATTGCTTCCCTTTTTCTATTCAAATTAGGATATAATTTACAAAGGAAAGTTACTTTTCTCCTTTTAATCTTATTTTAGGAAAGGATTAATAAAGAAAAATAATTTTCATGCTTTTTAGTTCTATTTTTGGGAGAAGTTCTACAATGAAAACAACTTTCTTTTTAATTCTATTTTTTTTCTTAAAAAACGTTTTGCATGAATGGTTTCTATAAGACAAGAAACCTATTCTAATAATGCTGATCAAATTGACGTTTCCTCTCTCTCCTTAACTACCACAGAGAATGAAATTGTTAGACTCACTAAGATGTACTAAAATCTAAAGAATGACCAAACCAATCAAAGGGCCGTATTGCAACTTATACTTAGCCAACTGAATGAAGGAATAGTTAAAAATTCTCCAAACAAATCGACTGAACCATTGGATTGAAACCAGGACGAACAGAATTTGGAAATGGTGAAATTTTTTTCAAAATTATACAAGCATTATAAAATGTCCATCGTGTTCAAAATAGAGCCTCGTCATCAATCAAAATGCTGATATGGTTTATTAACATAAAACTGAACTTTTTCGAGAAAACCATATGAAGGTAGTTGAAATAACATTGTGGCATTGGGTTGAGCTTGACCTTTACCATTCGGTCGAAATATCTCATTTCAACCCTATGAAGCAAGATCCCCAAGCAATAAAAATAATGTGATTCGAATGAGAATTCGCTCACCCCATGGTGCTATCCACTCCTTGATGAGGCGAGATTATACTTCTGGTTACTGCAAAGATAACCACAAATAATCGATGAATAGATCAGAAGGTCGATATAAGAAAATGCCTAAAGGAAACACAACATATGAATTGTTGTGAATTTTCAAAATTGATTTTGGCATTGGGGTTTGTTTTAAAGAAGAAGAAGAGGAAGGAAAGTATAGTCCCATATCTTGGGATATGAGGAACTATATTTGTTTAAATGTAGGTTCCTGAAGAGAAAGTTGGGCCCTTTGGTCATCCAAATGTTTACTCTATTGTAAGGAGCGAATCAATACATAACCACCACACAACACCGCCGCCGTCGCCTATCCGTCCGACCGACCATACCGGGCCGGTTCGGATTTGGGTTTGGGTCTGAATAATAGTCTTTAAAAAAATTATTTTTAAGCCAGATTTAAATTCGAATTTAAATGGGTGGAATTGGCGGGAGACTTCACCGTTAGAATGGTGGGAAGTTTGTGTTCAAATGAATAGACACAGGCAAGATATATGACTATTGCATATGAACGGATTCGTCTTCTCACAAACAAAAGGCACCTCTCTACAACTGTAAATAGCGACACCCAGAAACAGTTGCAATTTTCAAGTTCTTCTTCCCTGAATTGTAATGCATGTGGACATTTCAAAATTCTGAAATCAAAAACTCCTAAAAATGTTGCGAATTCATAATTCTCTTCTTCTTATCTGTTCTCTTCTCTAATTTTGCATCATTAGTAAATATCAAAAAAGTGGTCATGGCCAAATCAAAGTCATATAAACTTTGAATCTGGTTACACTCTTCCAAGGCTTCATTAAATCCTGAAGTCAATAGTTCTACAATCCATTAATACCTGTTAGATTGAACTATTGTCTAAAAGAATCTACATAGTAGATCTTTGAAATCAGAAGCACAATCTCCTCATCATCATACTCGAATCATAGATTAAAATACAATAAATTTTTGACAATATTTCAACTATAGATGGTTCGAGTTCAAGCAACATCAATGCCCTGTAAGTCATGAATTAATATTTGACACGTTTGGAGCAGTTTGAAGGTGAAAACTTTGCACGATGGCAAGAAATTATGAATTTCTTTCTAATCACTGTCAGACTCTTCTACATTCTTGAAGATGATTTAGAGGATATACCCAAAGAAACTTCGAAAGATACAGTTGAGTTGCAAGTGAAACGTGCGAAGCATAAAGAAGATGATTTCCTGTGTAGAGGACACATACTCAACGCATCTGTATACAATGCACATAGAAGTCTGGAAACAACCAAAGCACTCTGGACTACATTGAAGAGTAAATATCGAATACTTGAGGCAAGCAACATGAAATTCTTGATATGCAATTTTATGGATTTTAAAATGAATGATAATAAGTCCATTATTGGATAAGTTTGTGAAATTATATATATAATAATTCAACTTAAAAATGCCAAGATTGAACTCCTTGAATCCTTTGTTGTTGGAGATATAATTTCTAGACTCCCTCACTCTTGGAATGATTATAACAAAAAAATTCAAACATGTAGAAATGGATTAGATTTAGAGAATTCATAGTGTCATCTTCACATGGGAGAGGACTCTCATAAAATCGAGTTTCATTCTTAGGTGAATAATACCAAATTGACAAATTCGTTGAAACCTTAAAATGAGACACAATTTAAGAAGAAAAATCATTCTAAGAAAGATAAGAAGAAAGACACTTGTTATTTTGGTAATAAGCCTGGAAATTATTCTCGTGACTGCCGTTTATGAATGAAACAAATGAAGACAAATATGGTGGAAGACATATTGGTCGTAGTAGTGCAAGAAGCAAACTCTGTTAGGGGCATAGAAAATTATTGGTGGCTTGATACTGGAGGAACATTCATATATGCTAGGATCGTAGTCTCTACTAGAACTACGAAGAAATTAACGGAGATGACAATCAAGTCACTAGAGAAAATAATGTTCGTAGTAAAGTGATTGGCAAAGGCACTATAGAACTCCCATTCACTTCTGGAAAGACTCTCACTTTAGTTAGCATTTTGCATATACCCGATATTTGCAAGAATTTTGTTGGATACCTTCTTAACAAAAGAGGATTCAAGATAGTTTATGAGTCTGACAAATTAGTGTTATCCAAGAATGGGAAGTTCATGGATAGGGATATTCTTGTAATGGCATTATTAAGTTGAATTTAATAAAGAATACTTCTGCTGATGTCGTTGATTTTGTAAATTTATGGCATGCTTGATTAGGACATGTTAAATATGGTTCATTTAAAAATATGAATAAGTTAGGATTAATTCCTGATTGCAATTTTAACTCCATCTCTAAATATAAAATTTGTGTCAAGCAAAAACACATAAAAAATCCTTTAAATCTATAGAAATGAAGACTAGTCTACTTGAACTTATATATAGCAATCTAGGTGATTTAAAAGGTCACACAATATATGGTGAAAATAAAGTCTATGTCACATTTATTGATGATTACTCTAGATATTCTTATGTTTATCTAATGAAATCAAAAGATGAAGTCTTTGATAAATTTAAAATCTACAAGGCTGAAGTTGAAATGCAAATAACACTTACAATAAAAGTATTGCATTATGATCATGGTGGTGAATATTTTTCAAGTGATTTTACTTTATTCTGTAAACAACAAGAATTAATTCATTAGTGTGTTGCTCCTTATACCCCTCAACAAACTAGGGTCATTGAAACAAAAATAAGTCATTAATAGAAATGGTTAATGCTATGCTAATTATTTCAAATTTATGGGGCGATGCCATTTTATCTACATGTTATATTTTAATTAGAGCTTCTTTGAAAAAAGAGAATATATCTCCCTATGAACTACAATTTAAACGAAAACCTAAATTATTAAGACAAAAAGTTTGGGGATGTTTAGCGTATGTTAGAAAACCAGATCCCAAAAGGCTAAAATTTGGAAATAGAACATTTAAGTGTGCTTTCATATGGTATTCTCTTAATAGTATAACTTATCATTTTGTCATCCTTGATACTTTTGAAGTAATTGAGTCTGTAGATGTAATTTTTTTTGAAAACAAGTATGTTGTCCAACATCAAACTAGCGAGAATCCATTGGCATCATCTAGTTTAGAACATATTGAAACTAATGATAACAATGACAAAGATTGTAACTCTTCTCAAAACAACGGGAATGTTTTAACGCTTGAAGAGAATATTGAATGAAGGAAAAGAAATGGCAAAATAGCAGGGATAGAAAGAGACTATGGTCCTGACTTCATTACATATCTTTTATAAGGAAGTAAGAATGAAATTCTTAACATCACTAGATACGTAATGAATGTTAATGATGACCCACAAATTTATTCTGAAGATATGAGTTCCTTATACAAGGAGCAGACCTATGTTTCCGACTCAACTATGTTGTCAGAATTGATTGCATTAGTATATGCAAGCAAGGAGGCAGAATAGCTTAAGAATTTATTAATACAAATTCCTTTATAGAAGAAGCCATCACCAACAGTCTTGATTAACTGTGACAATCAGGCTATGATATATAATATTTCCAATAAAACATATGATGGAAAGTCCAGACATGTAAATCTTAGACATCAGATGATAAGACAATTACTCAAAAGAGGAGTAGTCAATGTCGATTACATAGAAACAAAGAAAATCTTGGCCAACCCATTTATTAAGAGTATTTCAAAAGCTACGGTTTCCATAAAATCGAAAGAAATAAGGCTAAAGTTTGTGAATGAAGGTTGATCATCCTTAACAAAAACCTAACTTATGTCTTTAAATGGATAGACAAAGTTCAATGGGTACTAACAAGTTAAGAGAATGATTATGGAACACTAAAACTAGTTGCCCATCATTAATGTTGGATTCTGCATGAAAGAGGATAGATGAAGATCCTTAATAAGTTTGGTTAAAATCACAAGGTGTTTCACAGAACACCTTAAGGGACTTACCTACATGAGTATGGAAATCAGACCATTTCGTAAGAAAGATTGACCACTTTCTGAAGAAGACTCACGAACTCAGGATTTGAGCACACGACCATTAATGTGCGGAACATACATAACAATCTACATATATAAATCAGTATATGTAGCTGTTTTGATACTATCACAAGAGGTACTTGGTTCAAGACACGTTCACCATAAATATTGATAGAACTTTGAATGGTTTATACTAAGTGAAGTTCAAATCCAAAATACCTATCATTATGTATAGATTTCCATGACGACACAGTAATTGATCTTGAAACTACGTTGGCTTGAACCCACTTGGGCACATAGGCAGTCACTCTAGTGATGCAACCGTCTACTTCATTTATTTTACATATTTTGAATATAAGGGAAATTGTTATAAATTTTCAAAAGTGATTTTGGGTATTGGCTTTGTTTTAAAGAAGAAGAAGAGGAAGGAAAACATAGTCCTGCATCTTAGGATATAAGGAACTATATTTGTTTAAATATTGATCCCTCAAGAGAAGAATTGGTCCTTTAGGCACTCAAATATTCACTCTTTTGTGAGGAGCGAAGCCATGTATAACCACCACACATGCATCTGCTGCCACCATCATCCATCCATCCGACTGGATTGGGCTGGGTTTGGGTTTGAACAATAGTCTTGGACAAAATTATTTTTGGGTTAGAATTAAATTCAAATTTAAATGGATAGAATTAGTGGGAGATACCACCGTCAGAATGGCAGGAAGTTTATACTAAAATGAATTGACGCAGGTGGAAGACGGGATCATTCGCATATGAATGCACGTATTTTCTCACAATGAAAAGGCACCTCTCTGCAACTATAAATAGCAACATCCAGAAATTGTTGCAATTTTCATGTTCTTCTTCCCTAAATTTGCAACGCATGTGGAATGTTTCAAAATCCTAAAATCAGAAACGCTAAAAACGTTAAGAATTCATAATTCTCTTCTTCTTATCTATTCTCTTCTCTAATTTTGCATCATCAGTAAATATCAAAAGAGTGTCCCTTCGCCGGATCAAAGTCATATAAACTTTGAATTTGGCTAATGCTTTTCAAGGCTTCATTGGTTCATGAAGTCTATAGCTCTGTAATACATTTGTATATGTTGGGTCAAATTATTGTCTAAAAGAATATACACGGTAGATCCTCAAAGTCAGAAGTACAACAATCTCCTCATCATCATACTCAAATCATAGATTAAAATCTATTAACCATAAAATATGAATGAAGATAAAGAAGGTCTTCCAAAAACCTTCCACATAGATAAAGAACATCAGGAGAAATCCCCTTACGACAATATCGAAAGGATTGTACAATGCTAACAAAGAAGAGCACATGGGAACTTAAGACTGAAGCTTTCGGAAGCATGAAGGAAAGAACTACTAAAATACAACAAAGCACCTAGATACAAAACTATTAAGCACCTCCTGAATGAAAAAGGAATATGGCTCCGTAACCATTTGCCATAAAATAAAGACTAAAGAAAAGAAGTACACACTAAATCCTTTGAAGGAGTTGAAAGAATGCGAATTAAAAGCTTGTAGCAATCCCAAACCTTTCGAAGGAAACAAAGGGTTTCGTCTCTCGACATTCAAATAGTTCTTACCTTCCAAAAAAGATAGAGAAGTCAAAGAAAGGTATGAGACTCTATAATGACCTTTTCGAAAGCATAATAAGCCTTTCAGACCGGTTTGAATGCATACTTAGTACCTTTCAACTGTGTCGGAAGTTTATGACAAGGGCGGCATTCATATGTCAACAAAGAATGGAAGACAACCTTCCGACAACATTCAAGAAAAACATAGCTTTCGACAGCAATCAAGTAGAGGAGGAATCTCCTGACAAGGTCAACGGGTTTACAACAGTCAAGAAAGGGAGCAACCTTCCGACGGGGTCGAAGGGTTCACAATACCACATAAAAGACAGACCCTACGGAAAAGACGAAAGGTTCATGAATACATTAGGAAATGCAGACCCTTCGACAACATTTAAAGGTCCGTATGTACAATATACAAACCTTTCGACAAGATCGAAAGGTTTACAACTAGGTATAAGAGGCAACCTTTCGTCCTAGCTGAAGGCATGGAGCCAAGGGAAGGACCGCCTGCATCTATAAATAGGACCCAAGGGGTCCAGTTTTGAGATTCGATTTTCTTCTCATTCTACTTTCACTCAACTACTATTGCTTCCGCTCACTACTTTATAACCCTAATTTAGAACTCAAATTAGGGATTGGTTTCTTAAATTTTGCACCAAACTTTATCATGAAGAAGTAAAGAGAATTGTGGCTTATGATCAACTTGGAATTTGGGGATGATCATGATTAGGCGTTAATTCAATATTAACGGCTGATCATATATGATTTATTTCTTATCTTATTTGTTTATTTCGAGTATATGCCATGGAACTGTCATTAGACATTTTCATAAGTCTTGTCCCCTTTTCTTGGCCCCGAACATAAAAAGAGAGATGGTACTTGTAAAATTAATCCCTAATATGGTTCCATGGCATATTAAATCAGTTGTTATTTTTACCTGAGCATGTTTGGATGATGCATTCTTTTCGAAGGGGTTTCACGAGAAGAATATCAACCTAAGAGGCCGAAAGCATTAGAAAAATGTAAAACAGAGTAACATCTCCTTTTGACAACGTCAAAAGATCTACTACCTTCCGACAAGATCGAAAGGAGATGAAAATCATTGATCAACTGCTCTCAGTTTCTAGGGGAGATGGAATACAATGAAACGACAATGTCAAAAGCTATATAATCATAGCAACCTAGTCGAAAGGTTTAAATAATCTTTAAACCTTCCAGCCAGGGCAAAATGTTTAATAATTCTATTCAAACCAAAAGGTTTAAACAGACCCGCAACCTTTCGACATTGTTAATGAGTTAGTTAACTTTCTACTCAATTTCATAGAAGGGATAAACAATTTCTCAAAACCTTTCAATATTGTCCATCTTGGGATAAAGTTAAAACTAAGGCTTTAAACCCTTTCGACTTAATAATTTTATTCGAAAGATGTGAATTCACTCAACCATAAAGTTGAGCCCATGTGAAATAATCTTATGAAAGCATTAGGGATGTTAACAAGAAATCTTGTTAACATTTTTGGCGCTAGAAGGAGGGATTGAACCTCCGACCTTACTATATTAGTATAACTAATTGCAGAAATTTGATTTGTTGTAGGAAAACAAAATCAAAAAGGCTTTCTACCATCAATGAAAGGAACGAATATGTAACTTCACTAGAGGAAGATGTCTCACCATCTTTTAACCTTAGGAACAGGAAACAGGGGCAGTCTTCCACCCCAGCTCAACCAACCCAGATTCGACTATCTCCACAACTGGCTCCAACTCAAAATCTTTAGCCAGAGGACCACATTGCTAAAATCACATATTTAGAACGAAAAATGGCAGAGATGAAGGATCTCCTAATTGAAGTACTATCTCATCGGTCATCTATGAAAGCTTCTACAGCAGGAGAGGAAGTTGTCTCTCCTAGAAGAAATATGAAAATCAACATGGATGCCGCGAAGAGTGAAGCTAATATTTCCTTGTATAAAAGGAAGGATCGCCTTCCAGTAAAGGCAAACTATCAAGGAAGGGTCCAAGAGAAAAAGAATGGATTCTAACTCGGTAGAGGAAAGTGAAATTGTTACAGAGCTAGATTATCGAGATGAGGCTGGAAAGAGTTAAGCCTGTTGAAGAAACCAAAGAAATTCAAATAGATTCTACCTATTCTACCAAAATAATCAGAGTAGGAAAGAATCTTGGGGACAATTAAAGTAAGGATTGACAGAATTCTTAAAAGCCAATAAGGATGTTTTTGCTTGGACCCATTCTAACATAGTTGGAATTAGCCCTTTGGTTATGAGTCACGCCTTGAATATCAATCTAGACATCCCTCCGGTCAGGCAAAAGAAAAGACAATTCGATAAGGTGAGGACTGACACCTTAAAGGAAGAAGTCAAGAAATTGCAGTAAAATGGGTTTATCCGGGAAGTCTTTTACCCTAAATGGTTGGCAAATCCGGTTATGGTAAGGAAATCTAACGAGAAGTAACGGACTTGCATGGATTATACATATTTAAACAAAGCATGTCCAAAGGACTATTACCCGCTGCCAAGGATAGATCAATTGGTCGACCCCACCAGTGGACATAAGATGCTCTTCCTAATGGATGCTTATTCCGGATACAATCAAATGCCTATGTTTAAACCCGGTAAGGAACAAACCAGCTTCATTGCAGATGAGGGGACCTATTGTTATAAAGTAATGTCATTCGGATTGAAAAATGCTGGGGCAACATACCAAAGGTTGGTTAACCGAATGTTCAAAGAACAAATCGGGAAAAATATGGAAGTTTATGTTGATGACATGTTGGTAAAATCCCAAGAGGTGAAGGACCATCTTGAAGATTTGGATGAAATGTTCAAAGTGCTCCACAAGTATCAAATGAAACTCAACCCCCAAAAATGCAACTTTGGAGTCCATTCAGGAAACTTTCTGGGCTATATTGTAAGTGCATAAGGGATTGAGGCTAGTCCTAAGAAGATCAAGGCCATTAAGGATACGACAGAGCCTAAGACGGGTAAAGATGTCATGAGTTTAAACGGAAAAGTAGCAGCACTAAGTAGGTTTATATCAAAGACTACTGATAAGTGCATACCATTCTTTGAGGTAAGAAAGTAAAAGAATTTTTTTGAATGGAACGAGGATTACGAAAAGGCATTTCACGAGTTGAAGCTACATTTGGAAAAACCTCCAATCTTATCCATCCCCGAAGAGCGAGAGGATCTATTCATGTATATGGTAATTTTTGAACACGCAGTAAGCTCAGTATTGATCAGAGATGACAAGGGATTACAATTACCGGTTTATTTTGTGAGCAGGAGGTTAAAGGATGCCGAAGTATGATACCAAGTCATTGAGAAATTGACATACTGTTTAATTTTAACAGATTAAAAATTAAGGCCTTACTTCCAGGCGCACCCAGTAAAGGCGTTAACCAACTTTCAATTGAATCATGTCTTTGGTAAACCCGAAACTTCTGGAAGATTGATTAAGTGGCGCATCGAACTAAGTCGGTATGATATAGCATATCATCCTAGGATGGCTATAAAAGGGCAAGCTTTATCTGATTTCGTTAATAAGTCCACGGGATTCATTTTATAACAATCCAAAAAGGAAAAGGATGTAAAACCCAAATGGCAGTTATTTGTGGATGTCGCCTCAAACAAACAAGGGGACGGAGCAGGATATGTGATAATTACCCAGATGGACATAAACTTCATTATGCTATGAAATTGGGGTTCTCGGCAACTAACAATGTAGCAGAATATGAATCCATGGTTGTAGGATTAACCCTCGCTCTATAACTCAAGATCCCGAAGATTCAACTATTCAGTGATTCTCAATTGATGGTTAACCAAATCAAACAAGTATATCAAACCAAAGATCCCAAACTTAGTCAGTATGTGAAGAAAGATTTGAAAATGATCGCACTTTTTAAAGATTTCTCTGTACACCGAATACCAAGAGGAGACAATTCTCAAGCAGATTTACTGACTAAGTTGGCAAGTTCGAGAGGAGCCCTAGAGACTTGAATTATGCCTGTGGGATTTCAGGTCAATCCAAGCATTGAGGAAAACAAACAAGAGGAAACCAAGGAGCTATTATTATTAACCCGATCACAAGCCTTAGCACAAGAATCAGAAGAAATAAATTAGGAAATACTGAACGAAGAACGTATAGGCTCAATACCGAAAGAATATTACAAAAACACTTAGATGGCTCCGATTATGAGTTATATTGTCAATGGGACACTACCTGCAGATAAAATAGAAGCATGAAAGCTGAAAAGACAAGCCCAAAGCTTTACCATTATGGATGGAATTCCATACAAGAAAGAATATGCCCTTCCCTATTTGCTATGTGTAAAACTCGAGAGTGGATTGAGGATATTAAAGGAAGCACACAAAGGATTTTGTGGAGATCACTCTAATGGGATCAAACTTGCCAAAAAGATAATGAGCCCTGGTTTTTATTGTCCACATTTGACTAACCAAGCAATTGAGTATGTTAAAAGGTGTGAAAAGTGTCAACATTATTAAAAAATACCACGTATTCCTCCAGTTCAACTTACCCCCATTACCAATCCATGGCCATTTGATGTTTGGGGAATTCATTTGATCGGGCCGCTTTCAATCTCCAAAGGAGGAGTGAGATATGCTGTAGTGGGAAATGATTACTTCATAAAATAGATCGAAGCATAACCACTTTCAAAAATCACCTCTGGGAAAATGCTAAGATTTGTCATTAAAAACATTGTCATAAGGTTTGGGATACCTTACAAAGTAATATCCGACAATGGAACTCAATTTGAAAGTGAAGAATTTTTACGATTTTTCCACAAGAATGGACTCTTCCATCGCTCACCCAAAGGCCAATGGAGCCGTCAAAGCTGCTAACAAAACAATAAAGACAATCTTGAAAAAGAGACTGAATAAGGCAAAGCGAATTGGGTAGAGGAATTACCCCTAGTTTTGGGGGCTTATAGAACATCCACTAGAATTACAATGGGTCATACCCCGTATTCACTAACATAAAGATGTGAAGTAATGCTACCGGTAGAAATTGAAGTACATTCTCATCAAAGTATTACCTACGCCTTTAATCCAAACCAAGAGCTTGAGAAAGGAATCACTTGACTTAATTCATGATTTAAGAGATGAAGCAGCCTTAAGAACAACTGAATACCAAAGGAGAATATTGAAGTACTACAACTCAAAGGAAAAAAACAAGGTCATTCAGACAGGGAGATTTGGTACTTAGAAGAGTAATGGCCAATATGAGAAACCCATCAGATGGGTCATTGGGACCAAAGTGGGAAGGTCCACTAATAATTTTCAAAGAAATCCCCCAAGAGCCTACAGGCTATGCCATCCTGATGGTAATGTGATACTAAGAACCTGAAACATAGAATATTTGAACCATATTTTCCGACTCTGAATGAATAAAACATTTTCAAGAATGTCTCTGCTATGATTCATTAACAAAAGTCTACATGGTCGGGAGTAAAGTTCTCCTCAAACTTGGACTACCTAAGATGTTAGGCTACCAATAATGGTAGAAAGCCCTTGGTCACGCCAAGATGGCCCGGTCAAGGCACCTCTTAGAGGGAGGGCGTAAGCCTTGCCAAAGTCAGAAATGGATAGGTTAAAGCAGCACAAGCCCTTATCCACGTTACACTATGGCCAGGATAGGGCACCTCCTGGAGGGAGGATGCGTAATCTCTTGGTCCCACCAAGCTTGGCCTGGCCAAGATACCAAACAAGCTCTTAGCCGCGTTACGCTATGACCAGGTTAAGGTGCTTTTTGGAGGAAGGTCGGGTAAGTCCTCGGGTCCTGCTTCAGAATAAGATAGCCGAGCGCATCGGAAACCCGGATGAAATGTCCGATGGACTAAGAAAAGTCCTTGCCTGAAATAGGCACTACTAGAAATAGGCACCACCTAAAATGGAAACCACCATAAATTGGCAACGTCTAAAATGACAACAGCCTGAAAAAGGCCTGCTTGAAATAAGCATGACAATTGGATAAAAGAGTCCTTGCCTAAAATAGGCCAAAACAAATAGACAAAGAAAACTAGGGCTCGAGAAAGCAAAAGAATGCAAGACATCCTCAAAGCCTGAAGATGGCATATTTGAAAAATAGAATCAGAAAGAATTCTCTAAATTCTCTTCATAAACATCTGCCAGATGGGTATTCTGGTCTTCTATTAATAGTTACCAGAAATGGTATTCTGGTCTTCTATTATTAATTGCCATAAATGATATTCTAGTCTTCTGCTATTAATTACAGAAATGGTATTCTGGCCTTCTACTATTAATTGCCAGAAATGATATTCCATTCTTCTATTATTATTTGCTAGAAATGATATTCTGGTCTTCTAATATTAATTACCAGAAATGTTATTCTGGTCTTCTATTAGTAACTAACGTAAATGGTATTCTGCGACTTCTATTATTAATCATTAGAAATGATATTCTGAAAGTGGCATCCTAGACTTCTATCATTAGTTATCTAAAATGATTTTTTGGACTTCTACTATCAAATATCTGGAAGGGATATTCTGGTCATCTATTACTCATTACCCAAAATGGTTTTCTGGATTTCCATTATTGATGCCAAAATGGATTTCTGGTCTTCTATTACTCATTATCAGACGTGCATTTCTGTTCTTCTACTATTTATCACTAGAAACAGCCTTATGATTTTCTATTATTGAATGACAAAACAAGTCATCTGAACCTTTAACGTTTACAACCAAAAATAGCCTCCTAGATCTTTACATTAGAACAGATGATCGAATTGGTATTTTGGTCCTCTCTCATTATTACCGGATTAAAATGGAATTGTAGCCTTCTATTATGATGATAAAGATGATCCTGGCCTCCCTATTATTATTTGATATGGATTTTTTAGCCTTTATTGTCACAATACACGAACTTATAAATTATCCATTCATGGTTTTGTAACATTCTATTGCTAAGAAATTTCCATCATTCATGAAAAAATGGGAAATAATTACTATCTGGTTCTGACTGTTCAAAGGATGAATCTCCCACCAAAATAAAACCAAAGTTAAAGGTCAACCAAACTGAAAAGATACTTGTAGTATGAACTAACCATGCGAATATTATTAGATGTATTGCAGGAATGGGGGGCCAATTTGGTAATCCTGGAATTTTTGTCCTAGAGAACAAAAGCCTTCTTTATAAAAAGGGGGACTAAATGTTAACCGTAAAATATGAATGAAGATAAAGAAGGCCTTTCAGAAACCTTCCACATAGATAAAGAACATTAGGAGAAATCCCCTTGCGACAATATTAAAAGGATTGTACAACGCTAACAAAGAAGAGCACATGGGAACTTGAGAATGAATCGCAAGCATGAAGGAAAGAACTACTAAAGTACAACGAAGTAGCAACATACAAAACTGCTAGCCACCTCCCGAATGAAAAATAAAATGGCTCCGTAACCATTTGCCATAAAATAAAGACTAAAGAAAATAAAGTCATGCTAAACCCTTCGAAGGAGTCGAAAGAATGCGGATTAACAGCTTGTAGAAATCCTAAACGTTTGGAAGGAAACAAAGGGTTTCATCTCTCGACATTCAAATAGTTCTTACTTCCGAAAAAGATCGAGAAGTCAAAGCAAGGGTATGAAACTCTATAACGACCTTTTCGAAAGCAAAATAAGCCTTTCAGACTGGTTGAAAAACATACTTAGTACCTTTCGATGGTGTCTAAAGGTTTATGATAAGGGCGGCATTCATAGGTCAATAAAGAATGAAAGACAACCTTCCAATAACATTCAAGAAAAACACGGCTTTTGGCAACAATCAAGTAGAGGAGGAACTTCCTGACAAGGTCAAAGGGTTCACAACAATCAAAAAAGGGTGCAACCTTCCGAACCGGCTGAAGGGTTCATAATACCATATAAAAGATAGCCCTTCGGAAAATACGAAATGTTCATGAATACATTAGGAAATGCAGACCTTTCGGCAACATTCAAAGGTCCATGATGATGTATAGTAGACAAACCTTTCAACAAGGTCTAAAGATTTACAACTGCGTATAAGAGGCAACCTTTCGTCCCAGTTGAAGGCATGAAGCCGAGGGGAGGACCGCCTGCATCTATAAATAGGACCCAAGGGGTCTAGTCTTGAGACCCAATTTTCTTCTCATTCTGCTTTCACTCAACTACTATTGCTTCCACTCACCCTAATTTATAAATCAAATTGGGGATTGGTTTCTTAAATTTTGTATCAAACTTCGTCCTGAAGAAATAAAGAGAATTGTGGCTTGTGATCAACTTGGAATTTAGGGATGATCAAGGTTAGGGGTTAATCAAATATTAACGGCTGATCATATATGATTTATTTCTTATCTTCTTTGTTTATTTCGAGTATATGCCATGGAACTGTTATTAGACATTTTCACGAGTCTTGTCCCTTTTTCTTGGCTTCGGTAATAAAAAGGGAGATACTACTTGTAAAATTAATCCCTAATATGGTTCCTTGACATATTAAATTAGTTCTTATTTTTACCTGAGCTTGTTTGGATGATGCATTCTTTTGGAAGGGTTTTCACGAGAAGGATATCAGCCTAGGAGGCCGAAAACATCAAAAAAATGTAAAAAAGAGTAACATCTCCTTTCGACAACATCGAAAGGTCTACTACCTTCTGACAAGATCGAAAGGAGATGAAAATCATTGATCGACTACTCTCGATTTCTAGGGGAGATGGAATACAACGAAATGAAAAGGTTAAAAGCTATATAATCATAGCAACCTAGTCGAAAGGTTTAAACAATCTTTAAACCTTCCGGCTATATTAGAAGATTTAATAATTCTATTATTCCAACCAAACCAAAAGGTTTAAACATAACCTCAACCTTTCAACATGTTTGATGAGTTATTTAATTTTCTACCCAATTTCATAGAAGGGATAAACAATTTCTCAAAACCTTTCGATATTGTCCATCTCGGGTTAAGGTTAAAACTAAGGCTTTAAACCCTTCCGACTTAATCATTTTATTCGAAAGATGTGAATTCACTCAACCACAAAGTTGAGCCTATGTGAAACAATCTTATGCAAAGCATTGAGGATGTTAACAAGAAATCTTGTTAACAAATTCTAATAGAAAATGTAATACCGACAAGCAAAAGCCAAAAGGCGAACGAGATCAGGTTAGGAAGGCCATTCTAGTCCTTCTATGTATTCTATATACTTTCTTAATGACTCAATCAAGAACATTTTTTTAGATACCAAGAGCATGATTCCATATCGAAAACTAAGACATATATATGCTAAACCAAATAAGGAAAGTGCAACGACACGTAATTTAATCACTTTTAAATCTTGGTATTTAATATATTTTTGAATAATTAATCAATAATATTAACACAAATAAAAATCTTTTTAAATAATAATTAGTGATAGGGAAATATTTTCAAAATTTTTTTACAAAAATAATCAGTTCAAAGAAAAATAGAAAATATGACCGGAAATCATTTTCCGAATTTTTGATTTTTCAATGTCTAAAAGTTATCGAAAACGTTGTATACATTATAGTTAACATATACACCTATAATTACTAAATAGTACAAGTATGGATAAGGTAGTAATGTAGTAAAAATATAATTACTTAGGTAAAAGTTAGTAACGTAGTAATGATGTAATTACTTAAGTAAATGGGGAGCTTGAATTTAAAAAGAGAAAAAGAAAGATTTCATGAGTATAAAAATCAACTTAAGTATATAAGAACACTCTTTTACCCAATGGATTTTCTAAAGTATGTTCTTTAATGGAAAGTGCGCAAGAGGGGGAAGGAATAACATGTTTTTGAAGGAAGAAAAAAGGATGTGGTGACGATGTGGAGCTTAATGAGTGGAGGGTACGTAAGGAAGGCTATTTTGGTAATTCACACATTTCACTTTGTATAAAAAATTCTCTTTATTTTATTTCTCATTTTCCACTTCATTTTCTTATTTTATAAACATCCACCTTCTTTTTCAAGCTTCCATGGCTTCCAAAATGTTTTTAAAACTTTAAAAATCGCAACTTTTTCCCATTTTCCTTAAGAAAAATTGCTAAAACTCCTTTCTTTCTTCTCCACGTCAATATTTCCATTAAAACAAGACCCAAGCCACTACTTTTGTACCATGGCCAAGCCCAACCAACCCTAGTTCGACCCAAATCCACTTCTTTTTGGTCTTAAAGTTGAGTTCTTATAGAAGGAAGTTCCATCCGTTTGTCGGGTACAAGTTTGGTTGAAGTTTGATTCGATTTGATTGCATTTTGTTGAGAAAATTCTCATTTTTTTCAAATAAATTTTTGACCTTTACTGTATTAACTGAAATACATGTTAATTGTTGATTTTTGTATGTGTTAGATATGTTGGACGTGTTGGGTAGTTAACCACCTTGAAAGGTTGACCTCTTAATGATTAGTTGGAAAGTTATGTTTTTGTTTACAAGTTTTGATCTATATGTTGTCTAAGTTGCTATTTTGTAACGTCCCGCCTTTTCGCACGCTTTAAATCGACACACGTGCCAATTCAAACCATACGGAAGGGCAGATTGTTATGGGGTAAATAAGAATAACAGAGAAGACATAAAATAAAACAGAATCTCACAGCGGAAGGATAAAATATAATAATAAATATACAGTTCATAAAACTGTTTACAAAACATTTGATTCTTCTTTATACAATAAATATCAGAGTTCACATACCAATAAATACCAATGCAGCGGAATACAGTGTGTAGTGGAACCATATAATATAATAATAATAATAATGAAATCTTCGTCTTCGTCCTTCAGAAATAAAGTCTTCAAATCCTGAAACGCTCGGACTGACCCGAGCGAATTTGAAAAACAAAAACACTCGAGTCAGAACTAAAAGATCTTATGTGAGTTAAATTAACAGAATAAATACGAGTGCAGTAACTCAAGGGATGCTAGGGATTTACATCTCCTAAGGATCCGTTAAACTATTTACTATGTAGTATATTGCGCTATTATAATAGTGTCTAATTGTAAAATAAACTTACTTTTTTCTTAGCATTAAGGGGTTACCCATATAGCCCTTAACACGTAATAGTCCCAGTAGTCCATCCAATACCATAGTCCCTCCTGATCGGGAAGCCACCAGAGGATACCACACGGGCTACGGGAGAAAACCAAACTCATACAAGGCGCGATAGGGTAGGTGACACGGCACAACTAGGCAATGCCAAGGTAGATATACCAATTGCTATCCGGGCTGATGGAAACACGTAGCCGCAGCTACCGCCCACCTCGAAACAAACTCCCCCAAAAATCAAAGTAAAAGTGGCCACTGAATCAATCCAAAGTCAAAGTATAATATCGAAGAGGAGTGTCCGATCAGAGGAATGAACTCATTGGCCCGAGAATCGCTCCTGTTTTAGCCACCTTATGCCACTCATGGGAGTCGGGTCCACGTATTTACCTTGTAGGAAACGCCGCCACCATCCTACTTCATTCTGGAATCTCCACCGCGTACACGGTTGTTAAAGTGGTTTTCGGAGTTGGCAGAGAGTATGACAACTTCCGATCTCGGTCTCTTCAACAACCAAACGTTATTATAACACCGCGGACATTTAAAATAATTATACTTTAAAACTAGAATAAAATATCCATTTTAAACCCATATAAATACGATATCATTTATATTTTTAAAACCCCAAATCAATACGATATCATTTAGGCCCAAACCAATATAATGTCATTTTACTTTCCAATATATATTCTTTCCAAAATCATAGGGTTTTCAAAGTAATATATTTAGAAATCAAAACTCTGGAATATAATATTTCCAAATTATACTACCTTGAAAATCATAACTTTGAAACAAATTTCCATCTCTCAAATGGTTAAATATTAAATTCTTTTATAAAACAAAATAGCTTCTTTACATTTCACAAATAAATTCCAAATATCAATTTAAACTTCCAAATACCATTTTTAATTCTTATATTTCAAAGCTTTAAATATTTCACCATTTCAAAAACAAACTCATTTGACAAACCCATATATATCAAATTCAATTTCTTATTATTTAGACTTGAAATGTTTACTTAATGAATTCAATATAATTTAAGTAAAACCTTTAACTTCACATAATTGGAAAATCTTTCAATTTATTAAACTTGATATATTCATTTAAATCAACCTGATATTCATTTAAATCACTTTACACAAAAATCAAGTTATAAAAATCATATCCTTTAAAAATTTTAACTTTTATTAAATTTCAATTTAACTTAATATTCATCTTCCAAATCTTATCCTCATTTAAGTCATAAAAACTCCAGAAATTAGATTTTTAATAAATGCTTAATCGTATTTGATCTTAAAAATCAAACTTTATTTTATACTTCAAATCAAATTTATACGAAGCTTAAAAACCGAAAATTACTATATATATATATATAACCAATTCAATATCCCATAAACTATATATATATAGCTTTACAAAACCATAAAAACATTTCAAAATATATTTTATATATATACCGCGGTGCCTGTATAAAATTTTCTACCCTATGGTCAAGTGATACGGATGTTTATCATTTCAATCCGCAATTTAAAATAAAAATGCGGTTGTATATCATTTCAAACCGCAATCCCGAATGAAATGAAAATGCATGATGACTTGAAGTTTATACAATATAAATGTAGCATCCATTCATCCAAATTTCAATCATCAACCATCGTTTGCGATCATCATCCAATTTAAACAATCATCGATATAGAGCATATAAATTATACAGGTAATAAATAACATGTGTTAACTAACAATTTATATTCAATAATAAATTTAACTACTGTTAAACTAGCAGTTTATATGCAAAAATAAATGTAAATTTAACTGGCAGTTAATATGAAATAAAAATAAACATAACTATGACAGGCAGTTAATACGCAAATAAATAAATTCTAACTGTCAAATTATATGCAATAAATAAAATAAATTAACAGTTAAATTAAATAAATGCGATTTAACAAAGATGACGAATAAAACATGCCAAACAGTCATAAATGAATTTCTACTCATATCGTAAGTCAATTTAACAAACATAAGAAATTTTAGAAGTTGAGAGTGGGTTAAAACACTCACCTTAGGGATTTAAATCGAATTTAAATCCGATTTAAACCCAAAAATTCGACGGTCTCAGAATTCGTTCAAACTAGCGTCAACAGATCCGGAATTAAATTACGATCCTAACAAAAAAAATTGCGTGTCAAAAGGATCAAGTATGCAAAAGTTATTCGATTAAATCGAGTTGAAATCACGAAAAAAAAAATTATTAAAACAAAAGTGAAACTCACCCCTTCTCTCAGAGCCACGTCACCCTCAACTAGCACACGCCTACAGGAATCGCGCACGCGATTTCAAACAAACCCTAGAACGCAAACTACCGGCCGCCACTTTTTTGATGAATTTTTCGCGACGCCACGACCATCATCACCTCGATCAGAATGCGCCACTGTCCTCTGCACCTCAAGCCGACCTCCCATTGAAGTCGCGGCCCCCTATAGAACCTCGGCCATCGAACGGCCGATGCCACTTCCAACGCCAACTGCGACGAACCCTGACACCTCTGGCTCAAACGAGCCGCATGGATCGCAAGCACACGACCTCCTCTATGCGACTGTACCATCTGATCGCAGATCTGCCGTCGAGAATGACAGCTACATACGAACGGCCAAAACTATTTTAGAAAATTCCGGCTAAACTGTGATCCAAATAGGAAAACGAACACCACCAGTAGATTCGTGTCGATGAAATCTACAACATATATTTTTTTGAGATTTTTCTGAGGACTTTTGAATTTTTAGCTTTGGATCTGATTTGAATTTTTCATTTGGATCTAGAATTGTTTGTTGCCATTGAAGAAGAGGAGTACAGAGGTTCCTATACGTATATAAATGAGGAATAGAGACTGCTAGGGTTTATAACAGCCTATTTATAGACAAACTGCAATAGAATAGGTGGGCACGAATTATAAACGCGCTAACCGATAGTTGGTCCAAAAAGCCCGTTCTGACCTCGGAACGAAATCGGGTAAATATATATCGAAATAGGAAATTTAAAATATTCTGAACGCGATGGAAAAAGTTTCACATCCAAATTCCATCGTATGAAGAAGTTATGCTGAAAACAATATTTCCAAATTGATTTCAAATTGATTTAAATTAAATCGATTTCAAGGCGTTTCGCGTTCGTACGATCAAACGACAAGTCCGATCGCTACGAAACTTGAAACCCTACAATAATTCACTGTTACGGATCTGATGAAACTGGTTTCGTCGAAATCCGAGTCCGTGACAAAAATAGCTATTTTTATATTAATCAAATGAATTTAAAATAAATAAATTAAACAAATTTTATATTTAGATTTTAGAATTTGATCCATTTTATCACTCTTAAACTTTCTTAATTATTTACAAAATTTCAAACAAGTTTAGATGTCAGATTAAAGAAGGTAAATTTATAAATTTCAATATAAATCCTTAATTTCATTAAATTCACAAATTATAATTTAACTTTCTAAAATTTATATTCAATCAAAGAAATCAATGGTTATTTCATTCATATATTTCAAGTAGATGAATTTAATATTAGATTCAAAATTTATTATCCTAACATTCTTCGATTACACTTAAATCCCTATAAATGTAATATTTAGATTTTAAATTTTCATTTATTTCGATTAAACCTATTATCATATGTTACTTTAATATACTGACAAGCTTACTTTTGCACCCTTTCATCTACCCAACTGTCATTTTATAAATAAACTTAACAATAGATTCATACTCTATTACGTAAATGCATACCCTTTTATCTAAATTAAAATTTACGTAACTTCAAACATTTAATCCATTTAATTCCAGTTACCCCTTTCATTAAATTTTAGATTCAAATCAATTTATAAAGTTTTACCTCCATTCTTTATATAAACTAACCATCATCAAATGAAGAATTTATTTACGTTATTCCCCATTATTACCTAAATTCATTTAAACGTAACATTTATTTCAATGATTTACCAATTAAATTGAATGGACTGAATATACATATATCTCATAATAATTGTTGTCAAAAACTCTAAATCGCACATTTATAAGTTTGTTGTTTACATCGTATTGGTTTTTATTCAAACATCACTTATTATATATTAAATAAATTCAATATTTAAGTTCTTTTACATTTATTACCAAGTACACCTTTTACCTTATTCCAACAAATTGGAATTTCATTCAATTAATATAACAAATCAATTTCTACTCACCCTTTATTTCCAACCCACAAATTGAAATCCATTATATTATATGGATGTTGTCCAATTTCTATGTATTATTAACTTAACAACCTATATACATTCATTGATTGATTTCTATTTGCCTTTGTTTCCTTACATTCAGTTCTTCCTTACATTCAGTTCTTAGCTTAAATTTCTACGGTTGCATTCCATTTGCACTTCCATTACTACGATAAAATTTAGTAACGCTTATATCATCAACACATTATAATTTCTTACCTTTTAATGAGTTTGATTTCCTAATAAATTTATTAAATGGAAATGTTCATTAAAGTTTATAAATTGTTAACTTGTATATGATTATTTTGCCCTTTATATTCCATTATAAATATATGCACACATACAAATTAAGATTCTAAATCCAATTAATTATTCCTTTTACATCAACCATCACTTATGAATAATTAGCGTTTCCTATTTATTTTTGTTACATTCACTTATATTCACATTATAAATAAATTGGTATTCCCTTTAACCCATTTATTACTAACTTTAATTATTGCAATTCATTTATCTAACATAAATTTTGAATCTATTTCCAAATTTTCATATTTCAATTAATTAACACCTTACAATAGTTTACAAATAAAAGGGATTGTACTAATTACGTTGTTTATTGTCCCGCATTACTTTATTACTTCCGTTTACATTCAATTTCCATAATTCAATATTTTATTCCATTGATAAATTTAATACTTGCCTTAATTTACTTATTCAAACTTTATATCAAATGCAACAGTTTCCACTATTACTATTAATTGCAATATATAATTTAATATGTAAAGTTTGATTACCCTTGATACATCAAATTTCAACATTTTCTTTCATATAAATAAATAAGATTTTTATTCCTTTCTAAATTTAAATTAAAATCTTATTAATTTAATTCATTTAAACACCGAATTTACACGGGTCGTTACATATTTGCTTTTGTTTATATGTTCATGCTATACTATGTAATGCTTGGATAAATCAGTGACATGTGAAAAAAGTTGATGGAAATGTCCGTATAGAAACTATCGCTATATCGGCACTTTTGAAAACAACATATCTTTTGGAATCCTTGGTATAAAACCTATGCTAGGATTTTACAAGGTTAATTAATTACTTTAATAATGATGGTTTAATTTTAATTAATCATTTTATATTGATGGTTTAAGGTTGATTAATTATTTAATAATGATATTTTGAATTTAATTAATTATTTTAAATATGATGATTATGGTTAATTGATTATTTAAATAATTATGTGATTAAGATTAACTAATCATTTTATTATTGATGTTTAATTAATTGATCATTTTAACTGATGATGTTTAAGGCTAATTAATTATTTAACTAATGATGTGTTAAAGTTAATTTATCATTTTGTTAATGATATTTTAGGATTAATTAATCACTTTAATAACAATGTTTAAAAAAATTAATTAATTACCTTAATAGTAATGTTTTTAAAATCAATTAATTATTTTGGTAATAATAATTAAAATCAATTAATTATCTTTACTACTAGTAAAGAGAATTCCATGAACTAATTTACTTGGTGTCCTTTTGAACTTCCCAAATTGTCCTTTCTATTTCCTTCCACACCTCATGTTTCTATTCTTATTCGTATTACCTAACAAGTAATCTCTTCCCCCATTTCGTCCGTCCAGATTCCAATACTCTATTCCTCTAATCTCCAAATCGATTCCCCTTATATATTTCATTACAACTCAACTCCACTACCATGGCCACCAACAACCCTACCCAAACTATCAACCCTAATCATATGCTGATTTTATAGTCTTTATCCATCAGTGCAAATCAAACTAGCTTGCTCATTTCATCGTCTGATTTCGTCGCCTGCTGAACATGGACTGCAAGAAATCTTGTGATTAGGTTTGTACAGTTTCATTTCAGTAACCCAATGTTACTAAGTGTAATTGTATTATTATTTTATTACATCATCGATTGTAGGTTAGGATAACAATTTGAATCAACGTCGTCTCGGCTTCTTCAACTCTAGGCGCCTTTAAATAGTACTATTTTGCAACGAGTTACCGTTTTACCATGCCGATTTTAAATTAGGGTTATCATTTCAAATCAAGTTGTGATTTAATCATAATTGCATTTTTGTTCCTCTAACTTTTTTCCTTTGATTGAAATGATATATGCATACTAAATTTCAACTAGTAATTACTAACGGGGAGATGTAATTAATGCAAACATACTCTTCCTTTTATGATATCAAATACGCCTATTTTGACTAACTTCTCTCAGAGAGGCTTACTTTGCTTTTGTTGCTAACTGTAACATGAAACATACTTAGGCTAGTGTTTTTTGGACTAGGAAAGCATGCCTAAATGGTTTGAAAAATATCTCGAGTTATCAATGTGTTCTATGTTATTACAGTTTGTTTGGTCGTATATAGTAACTATTTTTTTAACTTGATTTACTGCTCTGCGAAAGTTTGCACTAGAAGTTATCATCTTATGTCTTATATGGGGCATGTTGTTTCATAATCTGTCTGCGTTCTAACTTTTACATATTAGTGCTAAAAAATATGTTAATAAATAAACATATGTTATTGAAAGGAAATAAAGAAAGTTAGCCTTTGACAATACAGTTTAGCAGTCTTTTTAACTTTATATGACAAAAGATGTACTAAATTTTACTTATTATGATAATTATACTGTTTCTAGTTCTATGCAGCAGGACCATCAATTTATTCTCATAATTTTACACTTACGGTAATGAATGCAAAAATTCATGTAATACATTCAACCACTTAAGTATTTTGTCCTTGCTATTACTCAAAGTTAATTGCTTCAGATAATGAATTTTAGAATATTGAAAGACATTGTGCTAAAACGCATACCCTAGGATACATGCATATAGATAGAAGATAAAAGAGAGACATTGCACAACATTATTGACAATTACATCATGTCGCAGTTGCGTACTAATATTATTGTTGGCTACATTTGCTAGTATGAGTAGTTTCTTCCATTTACATGCTCCAGGTCAAAATTTGTTCAGGCTATCATTACAAACACAATTTTTACATGAAGTAGACATGAACAATGGAATAAGGTTAAATGTAGGAAAAACATGCAGTTCCCATGTTATAGTTTATTTTGGTATTTTAATACACTAGATTTATGTATATTAAGTTCACTGATTGTTTTTTCACAGTGTAATTCGTTCTTAGGAAAATGAGAATGTTTCTTATACATCATGAGTATATATGTACGTCCAGGTGGACATGCATTTAATCACAATGTGCATGCATAAATTCAGCAATACGGTTATGTAGCATTACCGTACATAATGAAGAAGAACAATGACTCTAAAATTCATGTTTTCACTATATATCACAATGATCCTAAAAATAATATAAACAAATGGAATGACGTTGGTATCCCAAGTAAAAGATTGAGTTTCAAACTTAAGTTTTGTTTTTAGACAATATAAATAATTATGTGCGTAATAGTTTATATATTGTACTTATGTATAAACCAATTTTACTACTAACTGTGTAGTACTATAAAGAAATTTATATAGAACCATTTCTTAAAAGTTGCATATTCAAAAATCAACTTTTATGAAGTAGAAGAGCAAAATTTAATTGGATTACCTGAATAATGATCTAATAACGATTGTTCTTGTCTCATCTTTTCTGTTAGCTAATATTATGCATGCAGAGGTAACCAAACAGCTTCCATCTTTGGACAAAAATAAAATGTTTCTTATTTTGTAAAAGCGGAATCTAATTAATAAAAGTTAATTAAATTAGTCATTTAATTGCTATTCGAAAAATAATCACTTGGCACTGTAGAATTTTCTTTTGGAACCATTAGTATTTAAAAGAAAAAGACACTTAGGTTCAATAGGAAGAAGGTGATTCAAATGAATTATGGTAGTGTGCAACTTGCATAAGTAACTGGTTCAATATGTACAATCTTCTGCGGTCTCTTTACAAATTTATTTGGATACATAGATGTATATTCTTGCTTATAATTTTGTGTATCTACGTTGTCCTCTCCTGAAAGGCCATCTGACAAATTCTTCTGTATTTTAGATATAACCTACACCATATAACCAATTAAGGGAATTATCAAACTTACCTGACGTACCATGTATACTAATTGTTATCGAGTCTGCTATGAGTGAATTATGTTCAAAGATTTTGTCATCTTTATAAAAGTCCCCTCATATATTAAGGGAAGCTGAAATTAGTTCTTTAAATTGTTCAATAAATAACAAAAAATATTATTTTCAGTTGGAAATTTATAAAACTAATTAGAGAAAGGTGGTTGAAATTGATGGAGACTTTCTACTCTATTATATAAATGAAATATACATGTGTTAGATATTTATTAACAAACACATAAATAGAGAGAGAGAAGGGACCCGCATCCTTAAAATATAATTATGGCATGGTGATGAATTTTCTTTCAACTGACCTTGAAACCGTACATGTTTAAGTGCTAATTGTATTCATGCGCGTATGAATTTGAATGCAATTGAGAGTTTTGAGACAAGTTTTGAATGGTGCGAGTGCAATCAAAATGAGATAGTGCTTCATCTTTTGCTATCACAGTTGCTTGCTATAGAATGTATTGGATTGAACAAATAAATCAAGGGGATTTACAATACACAACTTTTTTACTAATATAGGAAAGGCGGTATGAGACGACCTGACTTTTTCTCCACAGAAAGTCGTATCATTTTGAAGAAAGAAAGGGATAGAAAAGAGAAAAGAAAGAAGAGAAAGAAGAAACAATACCAGAATCTCAACAGCGAAACGAATAAATTATATTAATAACATAAATATTACATAGTTTACAACCATTATCAGAGTTACACAGATTATACATCACATACTAGACAGTTATAAACACCTGTCTAGTTATACAACTCAATACAATACAAGGAACTACTCAGAGAAACCAACACAGCGAAACACTATATATTTACATACAGAAGCCTCCTGCTCCATTGCTCCTCCACAATTCGTCAAAGCTAACCTGAATCCCTTGGCTACTCGTAAAAATTTGAGTACCCAAGAGTTTAAGAAAAATAGAAATAAACTCCGGGTCAGACATGGGTCTGGTGTGAGTAACAGGTTATGGTTGCTTAACTTTCAAAAACCTTTTGAAAAGAAAGGTATCACGTAAGACTTCCCACACATAAACATGGAAAAGTTTTTACCTTACGCTAACCAAAACATTTGATAGGAAATCTGGTGATATTATAATAGGTCTAGGGTTTTCAAGTAAATATGAAATAGCCGAAATTGTTACATTCATTAAATCCAGCTATTAGCCACAAAAGTGGATAATACAATTAAAACCATTGGCACTTATTGGATTTTGGATTCCATACAATGGCAGGGCTACTGGGGTACCGCCCGTCATAGTACGTGGCCTAGATCAACGTACCGAGGATCACTCCTAATCCCCTGCAACACAAGGCCGGAACCATCCCTTACTGGACAGTCCTGAGCAAGACAACCCCGACAGTTAGAGCTCACAACCGTCCACACAGCCGAAATAAAAGGGACCTTTAAACAGGGGAAAATCTCGTCCTATTTGGGCATGACCCACTTAGCCTTGCTGCACCTCCGCTGTTTTAGCCATTCTCAGTTGATGAGGCTTGAGGCTACGATTACCTTTATAGAACACATCACTTAGAATGCTCATCGTCCACCTGACGATGTTCTGAAAGCATTCAATCCATACAAGTTCATTCCGGGTTTGAACGAAACCGAAGGCATTATCTCGTTACACTTATTTTGGAATCACCCTCAGAGTTAACGACGATAACCCTTGCACTCTGAATCTTCATCTTCACATGAGATTCATGACCTATCGTTAATTTGGATCGATGTGGTTTTCGGATATCCAAATATGGAAACCCGATCCCGGTCTCATCGAAATCCAAAACGTGTCTTTTAAGGCCAAGTTGTTTTAAAGTTTAAAACAATTCAATTATCTATATACACACAGATAGATAACTCACAAATCACAATTGATAATCAACATTATCATAACAAACAGATGATCCATATTATCATCAAAATAGGTAATCCATATCATCAACACAACAGATAACCTATATTATCATCACAATGCAACAAAAGCATTCATACCACACACCATTACTTATCTCATTTCTGAGATCACAACCATTCAAGGCAATCAATATCATCTATTCATACATAAGCAAAGATTTACTTAATCACAATATAATTAATTTAAAATGAATTAAATTAATTACTTCCATCTCTAATTAATTTAAAGTGAGTTAAATTAATTACTTCATCTTAAAAATCTTGCTTACATAACCATTTAATTGATTACAAATCAATTAATTAATCATTCTAATTAACCACCTTAATTAATCACCCTTAATTAATTATTCTTAATTACATGCAAGTAATTATCCTTTAATTAATATCACAAATTAATTATCCTTACCCAAAAACAGTAATTAACCTTTAATTACTTCGATTAATTAATTATAATTAATTACATTAATCCTTAATTAATTACATTGATTAATTACTTTTAATCACTTATCATTGATTAATTAATCTTAATTAATTAATCCTTAATTACATCATTAATTATATTAATTAATGATCCCTAATTACATTTAATTAATTATCCTCTTAAATTAATTACCTTAAGTAATTAACCCATAATTATTAATCCTCTTAAATTAATTACCTTAAGTAATTAACCCATAATTATTAATCATTCTAGATTAATCACATTCAGTAATTAACTAACCTTAATTACCTCATTAAATAAATTAATTATTTCTTAATTAATTATCTAAATCAATCCCTTGATTAATTACTAAGTAATTTAATCCAAATTGCTTATATTATTAAAACATCTTCCATTAATTACATCGTGTAATTATCAATCAATTACTTCACTAAGTAATTTCCAATTCATTAATTACATTAAGTAATTATCATCAAAACATCAAGTGTTTAAAATTAATTAAACTTAATTAGTCAATTTAAACAATCACATTTAACTCAATTAATTACCTTAAATAATTAATTTCTTAATTACTTCATAAAGTAGTTACACTTAAACAATTCACAAATGATTATCATTAAATTAATTAATCTAATTAATTATTAAAATTAATCACATTAATTAATTATTAAATAATCCTAGTTAATGACCTTCATTAACCATTCTTTAACTACTTCATTTAGTAATTAACTTAAATTAACCATTATTAATTACAAATTAATTTATCTTTAATAATCCATTAATTAATCCATAATTATTTAATTAATTAAGTGTTAAATGTAACTTAATTAATCCTTAATTACTTAATTAATTAACCTTGATTATAACTTAATTGCATAATTAATAAATCTTTAATCATTAATTAAAAATCTAATTAATGATCTTAATTACCAATTGATTAACCCTTAATCAATTATTAATTAATCCCTAATCATTAATTAATTAAATAATTAATTACTCCTTAATTACCTTATTAATTAAATTAATTTCAAAACATTAAATCTTAATTAAATTTTAAGATAAAAACATTTCTTAGTTATAACTAATATGTCATTAACAAATATATTTGAAAACAATTTACTTATGAACTTACTTTTAAAATTTCATTTCAAATATGAAATTTAAAATGAATACAATTTAAACTTAAACAAAGTTTTAAACAATTTAAAAATCTTTTTAAATTACATGGCAAACAAATGCTTGTCTTATGAAAGAAATTCATACGAGTTTAAAACTAAATTCATTTTAAAATTCAATAATTTAAATCTACACTTTGTTTAAATCTTTCAAATTTAAAACTTCTTTTAATTTCAAAAACCGAAATTCATATTTAATCTTTGATTTCCAGATTTATACTTAATTTTAAAAAACTTTCTCATATTTTAGAAACTTCATTTTATAAATTTAAAACTACTTAACCATTTTTAAAGAAGCTAACAATTCAAGTTTAAACTTTATTTTTATTTTTATTAAAAACTGATTTTAAATTTAAACTTAAAATCCAAAATTTTAAACTTGAATTTAAAACTTAGTTTAAACTCAAGCTCTACATTTAACATCTTCTGCTTTTTCTGAAATTTTAAAAACAGACATTTCAGGTTTCTCGAACCTGTAAAAATTGAAATACCCGAGACACCACAAATCTACTTCGAGTTCAATGCCCATCCTCCCCGAGTAAACCACCCTACTGCTTGGAGCAACTCTAGCAACTTCCATTGTTTCCAAAACTTAACCAAAACATCATCAGACATATCTCATCACCGTGCATATGCACGGTGGCTCCGGCCACCACTGATCATCAGAGATGGTCGCTACACATCAGAAACCGACTCAGCAACCCACCACGATCATCCAATCTTGACCATCACCCAGAAAACAAAATCAAACACCCAATTCCAAAACCTGGAAACAAGTGCAGTCACCCTAATCCAAACCTGTCAACGCGCCGCTTACAATATTTCGACCACCTGACCTTCTCCCACTTTGGCCATGCCTACTTCAACATCCAAGCTAACATTACCCCAAGCCTCGACACACTCGATCCACTATACACACCTTAATGCTCGATAAATTAAGCACAGCCAAAAACTAGGGTTCTAAAGGGAACTCCACTGCTGCAACTTCTCTGGTGAATTTCATCACCATCCACTATTTTTTCCAGCAACTCCTAACCCTCCTCCTTTACCTGGAAGAACCCCGAGCCCCCACGATTCATAGATCACCAGAAAATTCAAATAATCCCATTTCAGTTCAATACCAAACTGCACCTTCAACTTAATTCTAAAAATCCAGATTCTTGATTTAAAAATCATGTTTTAGTTAGTGTATTCAATCTACAATACTGAGTTTATAAATTATACAGTATGAGTTTTGATTATATCAACATGCATTGATGTTTTTATATGTTTCCAGAGACATCAAGCTAAAATTTTAACTTATTTAAATTTTAAATATTAACTTAAGATAAATCAAACAACTTTAATTTATAAATTTCATTCTATCAGAAACTAATTAAAAGATAAAGATTTAAATCAAAAAATTTGCCTGGAAAACAAAACAGAATAGGGAAATTATAAACAGTATGCACAGAAATACATATTCACATCAAACATTTACTTATTGTAACGACTCGGATTTTTCGCGCTCGAAAATCAACATCCATACTTCATATCGTATTCGAATGCCATAGATTTGACCGTTCAAATCCGATTCGCCGGAGCTTATAACAACATTAAGTAAATAACACAGCGGAATAAAAGAATAATACATTGATATACAGCTTTGATACAATATCTGATACAACAGATGATCCAAAAGATATCAATGTACATCAGAGATATGATACAATAAATAGCAGCGGAAAAGAAAACGATAGATAACATCTAGCAGCGGAACAATATAACTCTAAGATAGTCTTCAAAAGAGAACTCCGAGAACTGCAACTCTATCTCAAAAAATCAATCCAGCAATAGCTCGAACCCCTAATAACGATGCACCAAGCTCAGCAAGACTGGTGCGATCCAAAGACTGAACTAACTCCAGATAACCTACTAAACCTGACTATCTGAAAAACCCAACTCTAGACTGCTCGTGTAAAAAATAATGAGCACCCAGAGTTTAGGAAAGAAACAATAAACTCCGGATCAGTCGTGGGACTGGTGTGAGCAACAAAAACAGTTTATCTTTTAAAACATTCAACAAAAGATTTTCAAAGTCAATTCGCAATGCTTTTTAAAAATGAGACTACCATAAGGCCTCCCGCACACACACACAATGCAAACGCAGAATCGGAGGAGATTTCTCCTTATGATAGTCAAAGATGCTTGATACGCATTAAAAAGAAACATTTGATATTATTACTAGTGTATAGTGTAGTAAAAAATTCATTTCGAAAGTAGAATATAAATCTTAGCCAGCATAGACATTTCGAACTATGCCTACTATAGCTACCATCCAAACAGTGGGGCGCCACCATAAGTGAATGATAGGTTCTACAACTAAAACCGTACACGGTACGTATTTGAAGAATGGATTTTCCAACAAATGGTCAGGCCAAGGAACTTCCCATTGCCACAGGGAAACGCCTCTGGAAGGACGCCCCGAGAACCACCGTTCTCTGCTAAACAAAGCCGGGAATCCCTTTTCCCAAGGAATATTGCAAACCCTCAGATATACCACCCCCGGTCCTTTGGGACCTTTAAACGAGAGCTCTCTAACCAACATCACACCACAATAATAAGTGTTTCAACATGAGTAAGTATCTGGGCTCCATACCATGATACTACCCTTTTCCAGAAGGAATGGCCATACCCTAGGGAAGCGATCCCTGAAAACCTTGCCGCACAATTCCTGTTTCGACCATTACCGGTTTGTGAGGCTCGACGAAGTCTCGTCCACAAAAACATACTTTATACAAAAGCCATGCTTTGGGTCAACAAATGATCATAGAAATGATCACCAAGATAGACGATCAAACAAATGATCCTATCACAAATAATCAACACAATGATCATTTCACAGCAACACTCAGCATGTCACATTACCAAATTGGGAATATATCGCTGATAACCTTCAACTACATAACCTCTGAGCTCATACGTCTCAGAGAAGGGTGTTAAGCTAAGAGAATAAATTCTCCGCCACCAACAGAAATATATTTGAAAGAAATCAGCTTTATATCTCAATTGTAATGTCAGACATACAATCCATACAAGTCTGTTCCGGGCTCGAACAGAACCGAAGGCACTTACAAAGAAGTCCTTGCAATCCGGATATTCACTAATCACGTTCGGACTTCCCATCACATATGGAGTCTCTATACCGGCGCGACTCGGTGCAGAAACAATCGATAGGTCATCCTATCGCTTTCGCAAATACCCGGTCTTCATCACCGGTCTTCAAATGCTATCCATAACGTCGAATCACATATTCAGAATGGGTTATACAACCCAAAGGTCCTTTCCCGGCTAACCCGAATAGTGAGCGCAATGTTTAAAAATATATGGATATTGGGATTTCAATTAAGTCACAACTTAGTAATTCAAAACTTTCTTTCAAATGGTTTAATCCAATTATCATTTCAAATCTTTACACAAAAAGATTCATTTTCACAACCTTTAACGGTTTAAGCAATTTTCACATTTTAATCTTTTAAACAAAAGATTCATTCACAGATTTTCCAAATCAATTTTCATTTCAATTTGATTAACTCGTTAAATCTTTAAATCAAAGATTTAACTTATAGCCTTCAAAACAATTTCATTTCAATTTGATTTAAATAAATCATCAATTTAAATCTGTTAAAAATAAACAGATTTAATTCATAGCTTTCAAAAAGAATTCATTCATAACTTAGGAAAATCATTTCTCTATTCAATCTTGAAATTCCCCTAATTAACTGGAATCTCAGTTCTTATCTAAAAGTGTTTATCATTTGAAAACAACAGTTTTCATTTTCGAAATCTGATTCATTTATACGAGTTGAAATCCTTGGGTTAAATTCAAATTCCCAAAAATAATACTTTAAAAATGATTTAACTCTTAATGACTAGTATAATATCGTTAATCCCTAGTTTCAAATTACAGAATTCAATTCCTAATTTTGAATTCAAATTTAAATCAAAGTACTTAAATTCCAACACTTAATCCAGTTATTCAAAATAAATTTCCATCTTTGAAATTCTTTTTTTTTTCAATTGCTTTTCACATTTAGTCCGATTCCATTTCCAAAACATTTGAATTTAAAAATTCAAATTTAAAACTATTTCAAACATCTGTGACTTAACCGATTTCCTCGTGAAATCCATATTTGTGTGTGTATGGTGTAGTCCAGGGGTTATACACAGTAGTGCAACATCATACAATTATCACAGATCAGAATACAGGATTATAATTGATAAGCGATATAAACTATAACGCTTATCTGTCATATACAGATCACAAATATATATACCACGGCTAGTAAATTACATCACAGATAATTTATCGCAGATCACAACATAAATCAGGATATATACAAAGCATCATAAATCAGGAATATCAAACAATCAAGTCATCCAATAGAATCCAAATATCCATAGGTAAGATCAATAAATTATCTGATTAATTTAAATCGAATTTATTTCTTATGAATTACTAATCCTGGTTAACTAACATTAATAATTTACAAATCATTTTGATTAATTATTCTTTAATCATTTATTAATTATCCATTAATAATAAATCAATTAACCTTTAATTATCAACCTTTAATTATTAAATAATAAAGCTTTAATTATTTAATTTACTATTTTATTAATTATTTTTAATTAATTACTTTGATTAATAATCATTCCTTAATCACCTTCATTTATTAATTAACCTTTAAATTTATTTAATTATCCTCAATTTACTTACCTTAATAAATTAATCTCATTAATTAATTATCCTTTAAATGAATTAACTTTTTAAACATTAATTCATCAATCTTAATTAATAATCAATCGATCTTTAATTATTAAATAATTATCCTTTAATGTAATTACACTAAGTAATTATCCTTTAATTCCATTAAGTAAAAACCCTTTTATTAATTACATTAAGTAATTATATGCTTAAGTAGTCATCCTTTAATTATTCATTATTAATAAATTAACTCTTAACAAATTAATTAATCTGTAATCAGTACTTAATTAACCTTTAAATTATTAAATAATAAATCTTTAATTAATCACATTAATTTATTCAATCACATAAATTAAATCTTTAATTAATTAATCCTTTTAATTAAATCTTTAAGTAAAACTAAATTAAATTGAAATAATTTACTTTTAAACCTTAAACCAATCCCATACTTAAATAAAACAATTATTTAAAAGAATGAGTTAAAAATGTTTAAAACTTGAATTTTGTTTTAAAGTTTCAAAAACTGTTTTTATACCTACCCGAGACAAACCCGAGAAAATCCACGTTCTACCCAAGCCCTGCTTCGAGTCTTTCCCCAAACCAACCCGAGACTCGTAAATTTCAAATTTTTTGTTTAAGTGTAAAAATTGACCCGGATACAACTTAAAACTACCCGAGCTCAAACTCGAGCCAGCCCTACGTTTCCCCGAAGACAACTTCAAGTCACGATGCTTCTTCCCCAAAACTTCGAATGCACAGATATATACATATGCGCGTACACATGCACCCACACCACGACCAGCTCCGATCAACTTCACCGCCGCCTTCAGGTCAACTTCGATCGCCTCAAGCCATCCAAACACCCAGAAACTCGAATTAAATTAGAAAACGAGATCGAGTCGTCTCGACCAAATAAACCCGGCGAAGCATCACCAGATAATTGCTCGGCGCCATCACCTCAGGCCATCGGAGATCACGCAAATGCACACAAACCTTCCCAAATGTTTGACGCCTCGTTTAGCACTGGTGCGGTCTACTCCGGTTCAACGACGAGTTGCCAGCAACCCAAATTCCGACCTTAACTAAATCATGCGCTTAAACCCTAGCCTAGTGATTTCCGGCCACCACGACGATATAAAAATTAGTTGAGCATTTTTCCCACACTCATCGATCTCCCAGCTAGCTCCAGACATGATCGCGCCGACCATCTTCCCTCCGATCACCAGAATTTTCCCAAAACCCATTTTCTGGTCAACTCGAAAATTCACACCATCTACAAACTTAAAAATCTAGATTTATATATCAAAAATCATCATTCTCCGATTCGATTCAGTTTATAAAATTAAAACTTGATATTTGGATACTAGATTTCCTGACATTAGTAGATCATTGCTGTTAATTTCTCATTTTTTGAATTAATTACTTATCATATATACTTAAAATTAGTTTTAAATTAAATATGACCTTCGTATATGCATTTTATCTTCAGGCATCTTAGCCTAATACTGAATCTATGAAGAGAGATAGAATTATTTTAGGTAGATTGGTGCTTGAATACAAACAGAGATGTATATGCATTTACACAGACATGCATACTCAAACATTTACATATATATATATATATATATATATATATATTCAAACAGATTTTCATTCATGCAACCACTTTACTTCAAGTTATAATCACAGATATCAAGTTATAAATCAACTAAAGTTTCAAGACAGTAGTTTACTCACAGGCATTTCAATAAACATAGAAAACTGGGTTGAGTTACTCACATTGTTCAAAAGAAAGAAAACAGAGACATCTATTTATATGTCCAGGCAAACATATCAATGACACATACATATATATAAATGTAAGCAAATTATGATTCATGCAAGCATACTTCATATCATAATATAGGTTGAGGAGTTTAGCTCACAGTTTTGAGAAGATGACAAAGCAGAGCATTCCCATTTGAAAACTGCAGTTGTTTTTCTTCTTTTCTTTAAATCTTTGTTTTGTTCAAGTTGTTTCTCATTTCAGTTTTACTCAGCTTTTGTAAGTGAACGAACTGAAATGAATTTTGTTTGAAGTATGGAAAGAAGCTACTAGTTGATATCACTTTGTACAGGTGATAGAATAGTGTTTGTACAATACTAGGCATGCTTGCATTACTACTCTTTACCATACTTGTATATAATAAGGTCTGACACCTTTGTTGCTTCATTTCTTTTTTATACTTTATTTGTTTTGCTTTTCATTTGCTCGGCTGAGAATCTTCTTTTGTACTTTGCTTTAGTTAAATATATGTTTATTATCTTGGTTTTACTATCTTACTTTGCCTAACTATCCTATAGGCAGCATACTTTATTTTGTTTGTACTTATTTATGCATATGTTTATTTAGTTAGCTTTGTAACCTGCTTTGTATTCTATTTGATTTCTTTCTTTTGCAAGCTACATACTTGTATGTATTTTTGTTTTGGAATACTTCATTTATATGTTTACTTGTTTCTTGTCTTATTACTTTATAGTATGAATAACTTCTATTTTAACATGTTGTTAAAATTTATTTATGAGTTACTATATATATATATTTTTCTTAATTTATTTTATAACTCCAATATTTATTAAACCAAACATCTAAGATTTAAATTCAAATCAAAATATATATATATACACACAAGATTTTATAATTTCAAATTGACTCATATATACCCAAATATATATATATATATATATATATATTCACATATATACATATATATACAATATTCAAAAATTTAAATGATTTATATAGAATATATTTGAACTCGGGGAAACTCACATCACTAAATCGATTAATTTCACCGTTTTCTTCAAAAATAGATTTTAATTATCATTTTAAATTTATATAAACATCCGGGGTCGTTACAGACTTCCCCCCTTAAAAGAATTTCGTCCTCGAAATTCGCAGGCACGAAAACAACACAGAGATAGCTAGATAGAGAAATATCTTTTCAAATCAAGCTGGATGTCAATTCTGCATTTGGCTCACCAAATCAGAATATCAACAATAGATACAAGAAATTATAATAAAATTTCAAATTTTGGTTTTAAACAAAATCATTTTATCGATACAATTCTAATCATTCTTCATATTCTATTAATCAAGTTGACTCAATTTGAAATTTCTAATTCCAAATTCATTAAGGTTTAAATCGAAAAGCTGATAAGAAACCGATGAAGATACGAAGTAAAAATTTCCTACAACGACTTGTAGGCCACAATCACACCGAAACTTCTTCTTGCAATCGCCACGAAGCAATCAAAAGAATTTAGAGCTGAATCAAAGAAATTTGATAAGAAAGTTATTTCCACCGTTGTTACAGAGTTTTGACTAATTATAGTCGTATTTCCTCATCCCCTATCTTGTTCTCTTCTTGCACTCATACTCACTATCAGTAGATAGTAAGAGAATTTACTGAGGCATACGAACAGATATCTTAGGGATTACTCATTCTAGGGATACTTCACCCTATCTCTAATGAGCTACTTAATGTGTTATACTACTGAGCTAAAGTTTAACCTTAGCTCTGATACCAAATTGTAACGTTTCGGATTTTGCCCGGCCGAAAATCAACATCCATACTTCATATCGTATTCGAATGCCATAGATTTGACCGTTCAAATCCGATTCGCCGGAGCTTATAACAACATTAAGTAAATAACACAGCGGAATAAAAGAATAATACATTGATATACAGCTTTGATACAATATCTGATACAACAGATGATCCAAAAGATATCAATATACATCAGAGATATGATACAATAAATAGCAGCGGAAAAGAAAACGATAGATAACATCTAGCAGCGGAACAATATAACTCTAAGATAGTCTTCAAAAGAGAACTCCGAGAACTGCAACTCTATCTCAAAAAATCAATCCAACAATAGCTCGAACCCCCAATAACGATGCACCAAGCTCAGCAAGACTGGTGCGATCCAAAGACTGAACTAACTCCAGATAACCTACTAAACCTGACTATCTGAAAAATCCAACTCTAGACTGCTCGTGTAGAAAATAATGAGCACCCAGAGTTTAGGAAAGAAACAATAAACTCTGGATCAGTCGTGGGACTGGTGTGAGCAACAAAAACAGTTTATCTTTTAAAACATTCAACAAAAGATTTTCAAAGTCAATTCGCAATGCTTTTTAAAAATGAGACTACCATAAGGCCTCCCGCACACACACACAATGCAAACGCAGAATCGGAGGAGATTTCTCCTTATGATAGTCAAAGATGCTTGATACGCATTAAAAAGAAACATTTGATATTATTACTAGTGTATAGTGTAGTAAAAAATTCATTTCGAAAGTAGAATATAAATCTTAGCCAGCATAGACATTTTGAACTATGCCTACTATAGCTACCATCCAAACAGTGGGGCGCCACCATAAGTGAATGATAGGTACTACAACTAAAACCGTACACGGTACGTATTTGAAGAATGGATTTTCCAACAAATGGTCAGGCCAAGGAACTTCCCATTGCCACATGGAAACGCCTCTGGAAGGACGCCCCGAGAACCACCGTTCTCTGCTAAACAAAGCCGGGAATCCCTTTTCCCAAGGAATATTCCAAACCCTTAGATATACCACCCCCGGTCCTTTGGGACCTTTAAACGAGAGCTCTCTAACCAACATCACACCATAATAATAAGTGTTTCAACATGAGTAAGTATCTGGGCTCCATACCATGATACTACCCTTTTCCAGAAGGAATGACCATACCCTAGGGAAGCGATCCCTGAAAACCTTGCCGCACAATTCCTGTTTCGACCATTACCGGTTTGTGAGGCTCGACGAAGTCTCGTCCACAAAAACATACTTTATACAAAAGCCATGCTTTGGGTCAACAAATGATCATAGAAATGATCACCAAGATAAACGATCAAACAAATGATCCTATCACAAATAATCAACACAATGATCATTTCAAAGCAACACTCAGCATGTCACATTAACAAATTGGGAATATATCGCTGATAACCTTCAACTACATAACCTCTGAGCTCATACGTCTCAGAGAAGGGTGTTAAGCTAAGAGAATAAATTCTTCGCCACCAACAGAAATATATTTGAAAGAAATCAGCTTTATATCTCAATTGTAATGTCAGACATACAATCCATACAAGTCTGTTCCGGGCTCGAACAGAACCGAAGGCACTTACAAAGAAGTCCTTGCAATCCGGATATTCACTAATCACGTTCGGACTTCCCATCACATATGGAGTCTCTATACCGGCGCGACTCGGTGCAGAAACAATCGATAGGTCATCCTATCGCTTTCGCAAATACCCGGTCTTCATCACCGGTCTTCAAATGCTATCCATAACGTCGAATCACATATTCAGAATGGGTTATACGACCCAAAGGTCCTTTCCCAGCTAACCCGAATAGTGAGCGCAATATTTAAAAATATATGGATATTGGGATTTCAATTAAGTCACAACTTAGTAATTCAAAACTTTCTTTCAAATGGTTTAATCCAATTATCATTTCAAATCTTTACACAAAAAGATTCATTTTCACAACCTTTAACGGTTTAAGCAATTTTCACATTTTAATCTTTTAAACAAAAGATTCATTCACAGATTTTCCAAATCAATTTTCATTTCAATTTGATTAACTCGTTAAATCTTTAAATCAAAGATTTAACTTATAGCCTTCAAAACAATTTCATTTCAATTTGATTTAAATAAATCATCAATTTAAATCTGTTAAAAATAAACAGATTTAATTCATAGCTTTCAAAAAGAATTCATTCATAACTTAGGAAAATCATTTCTCTATTCAATCTTGAAATTCCCCTAATTAACTGGAATCTCAGTTCTTATCTAAAAGTGTTTATCATTTGAAAACAACAGTTTTCATTTTCGAAATCTGATTCATTTATACGAGTTGAAATCCTTGGGTTAAATTCAAATTCCCAAAAATAATACTTTAAAAATGATTTAACTCTTAATGACTAGTATAATATCGTTAATCCCTAGTTTCAAATTACAGAATTCAATTCCTAATTTTGAATTCAAATTTAAATCAAAGTACTTAAATTCCAACACTTAATCCAGTTATTCAAAATAAATTTCCATCTTTGAAATTCTTTTTTTTTTCAATTGCTTTTCACATTTAGTCCGATTCCATTTCCAAAACATTTGAATTTAAAAATTCAAATTTAAAACTATTTCAAACATCTGTGACTTAACCGATTTCCTCGTGAAATCCATATTTGTGTATGTATGGTGTAGTCCAGGGGTTATACACAGTAGTGCAACATCATACAATTATCACAGATCAGAATACAGGAATATAATTGATAAGCGATATAAACTATAACGCTTATCTGTCATATACAGATCACAAATATATATACCACGGCTAGTAAATTACATCAGAGATAATTTATCGCAGATCACAACATAAATCAGGATATATACAAAGCATCATAAATCAGGAATATCAAACAATCAAGTCATCCAATAGAATCCAAATATCCATAGGTAAGATCAATAAATTATCTGATTAATTTAAATCGAATTTATTTCTTATGAATTACTAATCCTGGTTAACTAACATTAATAATTTACAAATCATTTTGATTAATTATTCTTTAATCATTTATTAATTATCCATTAAAAATAAATCAATTAACCTTTAATTATCAACCTTTAATTATTAAATAATAAAGCTTTAATTATTTAATTTACTATTTTATTAATTATTTTTAATTAATTACTTTGATTAATAATCATTCCTTAATCACCTTCATTTATTAATTAACCTTTAAATTTATTTAATTATCCTCAATTTACTTACCTTAATAAATTAATCTCATTAATTAATTATCCTTTAAATGAATTAACTTTTTAAACATTAATTCATCAATCTTAATTAATAATCAATCGATCTTTAATTATTAAATAATTATCCTTTAATGTAATTACACTAAGTAATTATCCTTTAATTCCATTAAGTAAAAACCCTTTTATTAATTACATTAAGTAATTATATGCTTAAGTAGTCATCCTTTAATTATTCATTATTAATAAATTAACTCTTAACAAATTAATTAATCTGTAATCAGTACTTAATTAACCTTTAAATTATTAAATAATAAATCTTTAATTAATCACATTAATTTATTCAATCACATAAATTAAATCTTTAATTAATTAATCCTTTTAATTAAATCTTTAAGTAAAACTAAATTAAATTGAAATAATTTACTTTTAAACCTTAAACCAATCCCATACTTAAATAAAACAATTATTTAAAAGAATGAGTTAAAAATGTTTAAAACTTGAATTTTGTTTTAAAGTTTCAAAAACTGTTTTTATACCTACCCGAGTCAAACCCGAGAAAATCCACGTTCTACCCAAGCCCTGCTTCGAGTCTTTCCCCAAACCAACCCGAGACTCGTAAATTTCAAAATTTTTGTTTAAGTGTAAAAATTGACCCGGATACAACTTAAAACTACCCGAGCTCAAACTCGAGCCAGCCCTACGTTTCCCCGAAGACAACTTCAAGTCACGATGCTTCTTCCCCAAAACTTCGAATGCACAGATATATACATATGCGCGTACACATGCACCTACACCACGACCATCTCCGATCAACTTCACCGCCGCCTTCAGGTCAACTTCGATCGCCTCAAGCCATCCAAACACCCAGAAACTCGAGTTAAATTAGAAAACGAGATTGAGTCGTCTCGACCAAATAAACCCGGCGAAGCATCACCAGATAATTGCTCGGCGCCATCACCTCAGGCCATCGGAGATCACGCAAATGCACACAAACCTTCCCAAATGTTTGACGCCTCGTTTAGCACTGGTGCGGTCTACTCCGGTTCAACGACGAGTTGCCAGCAACCCAAATTCCGACCTTAACTAAATCATGCGCTTAAACCCTAGCCTAGTGATTTCCGGCCACCACGACGATATAAAAATTAGTTGAGCATTTTTCCCACACTCATCGATCTCCCAGCTAGCTCCAGACATGATCGCGCCGACCATCTTCCCTTCGATCACCAGAATTTTCCCAAAACCCATTTTCTGGTCAACTCGAAAATTCACACCATCTACAAACTTAAAAATCTAGATTTATATATCAAAAATCATCATTCTCCGATTAGATTCAGTTTATAAAATTAAAACTTGATATTTGGATACTAGATTTCCTGACATTAGTAGATCATTGCTGTTAATTTCTCATTTTTTGAATTAGTTACTTATCATATATACTTAAAATTAGTTTTAAAATAAATATGACCTTCATATATGCATTTTATCTTCAGGCATCTTAGCCTAATACTGAATCTATGAAGAGAGATAGAATTATTTTAGGTAGATTGGTGCCTGAATACAAACAGAGATGTATATGCATTTACACAGACATGCATACTCAAACATTTACATATTTATATATATATATATATATATATTCAAACAGATTTTCATTCATGCAACCACTTTACTTCAAGTTATAATCACAGATATCAAGTTATAAATTAACTAAAGTTTCAAGACAGTAGTTTACTCACAGGCATTTCAATAAACATAGAAAACTGGGTTGAGTTACTCACATTGTTCAAAAGAAAGAAAACAGAGACATCTATTTATATGTCCAGGCAAACATATCAATGACACATACATATATATAAATGTAAGCAAATTATGATTCATGCAAGCATACTTCATATCATAATATAGGTTGAGGAGTTTAGCTCACAGTTTTGAGAAGATGACAAAGCAGAGCATTCCCATTTGAAAACTGCAGTTGTTTTTCTTCTTTTCTTTAAATCTTTGTTTTGTTCAAGTTGTTTCTCATTTCAGTTTTACTCAGCTTTTGTAAGTGAACGAACTGAAATGAATTTTGTTTGAAGTATGGAAAGAAGCTACTAGTTGATATCACTTTGTACAGGTGATAGAATAGTGTTTGTACAATAATAGGCATGCTTGCATTACTACTCTTTACCATACTTGTATATAATAAGGTCTGACACCTTTGTTGCTTCATTTCTTTTTTATACTTTATTTGTTTTGCTTTTCATTTGCTCGGCTGAGAATCTTCTTTTGTACTTTGCTTTAGTTAAATATATGTTTATTATCTTGGTTTTACTATCTTACTTTGCCTAACTATCCTATAGGCAGCATACTTTATTTTGTTTGTACTTATTTATGCATATGTTTATTTAGTTAGCTTTGTAACCTGCTTTGTATTCTATTTGATTTCTTTCTTTTGCAAGCTACATACTTGTATGTATTTTTGTTTTGGAATACTTCATTTATATGTTTACTTGTTTCTTGTCTTATTACTTTATAGTATGAATAACTTCTATTTTAACATGTTGTTAAAATTTATTTATGAGTTACTATATATATATATATATATATTTTTCTTAATTTATTTTATAACTCCAATATTTATTAAACCATTCATCTAAGATTTAAATTCAAATCAAAATATATATATACACACACAAGATTTTATAATTTCAAATTGACTCATATATACCCAAATATACACATATATATATATATATATATATTCACATATATACATATATATACAATATTCAAAAATTTAAATGATTTATATAGAATATATTTGAACTCGGGGAAACTCACATCACTAAATCGATTAATTTCACCGTTTTCTTCAAAAATAGATTTTAATTATCATTTTAAATTTATATAAAAATCCGGGGTCGTTACACTTATAAACACAAGCAGTACTTATTCATTTCAGTATACTAGCATGCAACCAATTTTTGAATTTTAAATTTTAGAAAGTTACTCACCTATTTATTTTGTTTGAAGATGCAGAATAGAGCCTCCATTTGAAATGTTTTTAAATTTTGAGTTGCTGAAGACTAATTATCTTTGCTCCTTTGTTTTTAGAAGTTGAATTGCTAATCTATATGCAACTGAAATGCTTGCAAATAGATGCTGCTTGATCCCAAGCTTCCCTTAGTTTTTTTAAGGTTTGCATGCAGAGCCTATTTTCCAGATTTTATAAAAATGCAGGTTTGCCTTTCTTCATGAACTGCAGGTTTGAAAAGAAAATGCCTTTGCTTTTTGTTTGATTTTAAAACTGTTTGCAGGCTTCAAGATTGCGGAAAAATTGGTGCAGAACAGAATTGAAATTGAGGAGTTTGTTTTCAGGGATTTGTATTGTTTAGTTTTCAGGTACATGTTTTTGAAGATGATTACTAGAATTTAGATTTTGATCTGAAGAGTTTGTAACAGATTTGGTTTTGAAGATTGTATACAGATTTTGGAAAAATGAGGAGTTTTACCGATGCATGAGAAAGGTTGAAGTTTTATTTTGATTAGGAAATGAGAAAAAGGAATAGGAATGAAATATGATTACTTATATAGGCAAATTTTCAGATTTTATAAAATAAAATAAAAACAAATTTAAAAGAAGCCACTTGTACAAAATTCTAACATTTGTCACATTTGAAAGTTTATCATTTAACATTTGTTAAATGATGCTTTAGGAAATCAACACATGTCTTTATAAAAGTAATTAGTATTTAATTTACATGTTAATATAATAGTTATGCCTAATTAATTTGTTAATTAGTATTCGTATATATAAATTTTTAAAAGAAATAAAAACAAATTATACTTTATAAATAAAAACTTATGCATATAAAAAAATCAAAACAATTAAAAATCTATACTTTGGATTTTAAAACTTTATATTCAAAATCAAATCAAATTCAAAAATCTAATATTTAAAAATCATGTTATATATATAAATTAAATTTGAAATAACAAATGTTATTTTTATCAAAATCTATTGTAAAACAATACATTATAAATATTGTTTTTAGAAATGACTCATTATCAAATTGAAATAATTATAAAAGAAATTTTGTCTTTATTAATGAATTACTTATTTTATTAAGCTATGTTTTAAAAAGAAAACAAAACAACTCTTTTTTTAAATTAATTTTAAATTTAAATTTAAAACTTAAGCCAAAATCATTTTAAACATTTGTCTTAACAATTTAAATTCATATACTTATTTATTAAATAGCTTTGAAAAACTTAATATTAAATTAAATCAAAATTTCCAAATTATCAATATATATATATTAGAATTTGAAAACAAGATTCATTTATTAAATTTGAACCAAGATTATTTATTAAACTTAATATTAAATAAAAACAAATTCTCAAATTACTACAAGTACTAGAATTAGAAAATATGCTTTATTTATTAAATTTAAAACAAAGCTAATCTATTTACAATATAAACTATATATTTATATTATAAATAGAAACTAATTTATTAGCTTTAAAAGATAAATTCTATGAATTAAATATTTATTAAAGAAAAATTATTAAATCTATTTGAATTATTATTAACAAATTATCAATATCAATTTAATTTCTAATACAGATTATTAAATTGATGTTGTCAAAAATTCCTGGATATTACAATCCTTCCCCCTTAAAAGAATTTCTTCCCCGAAATTTAAAACAAAGGTAATTTAATAATCCCATTAAAGATTTAATTTTAAAACACAAGCATATATCAAACATATGCTAACAACCATAACAGCCAATTCAACCAATCAAACAAATCTAATTATCCAGGAAAAATTCTGGATAGAATTTCTTCGAGTTTCCCCAAGTATAAATACCAGGATACTCGCTCTATAGAATCCAAACAAGCAATACTACTAAGCTACAGAACTCCTGTTCATCTATATCTACAAAACTCGACAAGAGATCAGACTACAGACGAGTCTGACTCAATAACCACAACTCCTGAACTGCTGGTTCTACAACCAGAGGTAGATAAAACACGTACTCCCTCAGAGATACGTGAAACTCATCGAATCCCAGTTATCCAAACTGCCAATTCAATCCTGTAGATCAATCACTTATTCTTACAGAAAAGATGCAAAATACTTCAGTGCTAGCTTCCCAGCCTTACCCAGTCTTATAGCTCCCTTTCGATCGGAGAAAACTTATCTAAAATCAAATCTCCGACTTCAGAATCCAAATTCCTCCGTCCCTTATCTACAAAACTCTTCGGACGATCCTAGGCTGTCTACAACCTTACTGATCAGCTCAACCCTTGCTGATGTCTTTAGAAACAAACTAGACCAATCAACTCAACAAAATGATCTCCTCAAGATCAACCAAAATCAAGAATAAGAACACCAACTCTACTCCTCAAACATCAGAAGACAACAACTTCTCCTATCCGGAAAAAAAAGCAGATGCACTTCCAAACTGCTTCCACTGCTCAACTCTGATCCAAAGTAGATGAAAATGTTGAAGAAGATCACGAGCACAAACAAGACAACACATCCCAGGAACATGGTTCATCTGATCCATAAGAAAATCTCAGAAGTTCCATCAAAACCTGAGCTGCTTCACCAACTCAATCTTTAGGAATCATCCTTCCACTAAGCTGAACCACCGATACCACTCCTGCAATCCCAGTCGATAAGAAAACTCAATCTCCAAATGCGGACAAACCTCTGACTTCTCTGAAGACATCTAGAAAAACTCTGATAACCCAAGAGAACACTCAACTATCGCAAGTCACTTTTGTGATCAACTCAGACTAATCCAAAGAAAACCCGTTCTCTCTTTACCAAACAGAACAGCTTACACTTATCTAGCCAACCCATCGAAAAAACGGGTCCACTATGCTGCTTTTGAACTCCTCCTTCAGAAAAACTACTAAGCCAGAAGATCTCCTGCCGACACAGAACACTTCGAGCTGCACTGCTGTCATAGATGCCAAAGATCTCCTAATCCAAAGCTCTTCGAGAAACTCGGATCTCAAATCAAACAGAAACACCATGCTGAGCACAGCCACAACATCGAAGCATACCTACTTCCTTAACCTTGTTCCAAAGAAAACATCTTCGGGCACGTCCATAATCACTGCATCTCATTACGCAGCTACTACTTCCTAAGATATCAAAATACCATCACTTGCTTCTGCCAACTAACAGATCCAAACTCTACTCATCCAACTTCACTTCAAAAATGGACTCCGAACCTTAACAGGTTTCCTTCAGAGATCGATGAAATCTGAACATCACTGCAAAATTTACTCGAGAAGGTATTAGGTCTACAGTCTCGACAGATACACTTTCAACCTCAACATTTAAACTCCAACCAATGGTAGTTGTGTTACGCACACCACTACCCCATCTACCTTTATAACTTATATTGGAAAACCCGAACAGGAAACCCAACAAATAGGTAGAAATAAATATATTTATATATATATTTCAAATTACAAATATGCTCTCTCAAGATAGACACCACTCCAAAGCCTAGGTATTCACTCAACCTAATGCTCTGATACCAAATGAGACGACCGGACTTTTTCTCCACAGAAAGTTATATCATCTTGAAGAAAGAAAGGGATAGAAAAGAGAAAAGAAAGAAGAGAAAGAAAAAACAATACCAGAATCTCAACAGCGGAACGAATAAATTATATTAATAACATAAATATTACATAGTTTACAACCATTATCAGAGTTACACAGATTATACATCACATACTAGACAGTTATAAACATCTGTCTAGTTATACAACTCAATACAACACAAGGAACTACTCAGAGAAACCAACACATCGGAACACTATATATTTACACGTAGAAGCCTCCTGCTCCATTGCTCCTCCATAATTCGTCAAAGCTAATCTGAATCCCTTGGCTACTCGTAAAAATTTGAGTACCCAAGAGTTTAAGAAAAACAGAAATAAACTCCGGGTCAGACATGGGTCTGGTGTGAGTAACAGGTTAAAGTTGCTTAACTTTCAAAAACCTTTTGAAAAGAAAGGTATCACGTAAGACTTCCTACACATAAACATGGAAAAGTTTTTACTTGCGCTAACCAAAACATTTGATAGGAAATCCAGTGATATTATAATAGGTCTAGGGTTTTCAAGTAAATATGAAATAGCCGAAATTGTTACATTAATTAAATTCCAGCTACTAGCCACAAAAGTGGGTAATACAATCAAAACCGTTGGCACTTATTGGATTTTGGATTCCATATAATGGCAGGGCTACCGGGTACCTCCCGTCACAGTACGTTGCCTAGATCAATGTACCGAGGATCACTCCCCATCTCCTACAACACAAGGCCGGAACCATTCCTTACTGGACAGTCCCGAACAAGACAACCCCGACAGTTGGAGCTCACAACCGTCCACGCAGCCGAAATAAAAGGGACCTCTAGACAGGGGAAAGTCTCGTCCTACTTGGGCATGACCCACTCAGCCTTGCTGCACCTCCCCTGTTTTATCAATTCCCGGTTAATGAGGCTTGAGGCTACGATTACCTTTATAGAATACATCACTTAGAATGCTCATCGTCCACCTGACGATGTTCTGAAAGCATTCAATCCATACAAGTTCATTCCGGGTTCGAACGAAATCGTAAGCATTATCTCATTACACTTATTTTGGAATCACCCTCAGAGTTAACGACGATAACCCTTGCACTCTGAATCTTCATCTTCACTTGAGATTCAGACCTATCGTTAATTTAGATCGATGTGGTTTTCGGATATCCAAATATGGAAACCCGATCCCGGTCTCATCGAAATCCAAAACGTGTCCTTTAAGGCCAAGTTGTTTTAAAGTTTAAAACAATTCAATTATCTATATACACATAGATATATAACTCACAAATCACAATTGATAATCAACATTATCATAATAAACAGATGATCCATATTATCATCAAAATAGGTAATCCATATCATCATCACAATAGATAATCTATATTATCATCACAATGCAACCAAAGCATTCATACCACACAGCATTACTTATCTCATTTCTGAGATAACAACCATTCAAGGCAATCAATATCATCTATTCATACATAAGCAAAGATTTACTTAATCATAATATAATTAATTTAAAATGAATTAAATTAATTACTTCCATCTCTAATTAATTTAAAGTGAATTAATTAATTACTTCATCTTAAAAAATCTTGCTTACATAACCATTTAATTAATTACTAATCAATTAATTAGTCATTCTAATTAGTCACCTTAATTAATCACCCTTGATTAATTATTCTTAATTACATGCAAGTAATTATCCTTTAATTAATTTCAAAAATTAATTATCCTTACCCAAAAACAGTAATTAACCTTTAATTACTTCAATTAATTAATTAATTATAATTAATTACATTAATCCTTAATTAATTACATTAATCCTTAATTAATTACATTAATTAATTACTTTTAATCACTTATCATTGATTAATTAATCTTAATTAATTAATCCTTAATTACATCATTAATTATATTAATTAATGATCCCTAATTACATTTAATTAATTATCCTCTTAAATTAATTACCTTAAGTAATTAACCCATAATTATTAATCATTCTAGATTAACCACATTCAGTAATTAACTAACCTTAATTACCTCATTAAATAAATTAATTATTTCTTAAATAATTATCTTAATCAATCCCTTGATTAATTACTAAGTAATTTAATCCAATTACTTATATTATTAAAATATCTTCCATTAATTACATCCTGTAATTATCAATCAATTTGTTCACTAAGTAATTTCCAATCCATTAATTACATTAAGTAATTATCATCAAAACATCAAGTGTTTAAAATTAATTAAACTTAATTAATCAATTTAAACAATCACATTTAACTCAATTAATTACCTTAAGTAATTAATTTCTTAATTACTTCATAAAGTTATTACACTTAAACAATTCACAAATGATTATCATTAAATTAATTAATCTAATTAATTATTAAAATTAATCAAATTAATTAATTATTAAATAATCCTAGTTAATGACCTTCATTAACCATTCTTTAACTACTTCATTTAGTAATTAACTTAAATTAACCATTATTTATTACAAATTAATTTATCTTTAATAATCCATTAATTAATCCCTAATTATTTAATTAATTAAGTGTTAACTGTAACTTAATTAATCCTTAATTACTAAATTAATTTACCTTGATTTTAACTTAATTGCTTAATTAATAAATCTTTAATCATTAATTAAAAATCTAATTAATGATCTTAATTACCAATTGATTAACCCTTAATCAATTATTAATTAATCCCTAATCATTAATTAATTAAATAATTAATTATTCCTTAATTACCTTATTAATTAAATTAATTTCAAAACATTAAATCTTAATTAAATTTTAAGATAAAAACATTTCTTTATTATAACTAATATGCCATTAACAAATATATTTGAAAACAATTTACTTGTGAACTTACTTTTAAAATTTCATTTCAAATATGAAATTTAAAATGAATATAATTTAAACTTAAACAAAGTTTTAAACAATTTAAAAATCTTTTTAATTACATGGCAAAGAAATGCTTGTCTTATGAAAGAAATTCATAAGATTTTAAAACTAAATTCATTTTAAAATTCAATAATTTAAATTTACACTTTGTTTAAATCTTTCAAATTTAAAACTTCTTTTAATCTCAAAAACTGAAATTCATATTTAATCTTTGATTTCCAGATTTAAACTTAATTTTAAAAAACTTTCTCATATTTTAAAAACTTCATTTTATAAATTTAAAACTACTTAACCATTTTTAAAGAAGCTAACAATTCAAGTTTAAACTTTATTTTTATTTTTATTTAAAACTGAGATTTTAAATTTAAACTTAAATTCCAAAATTTTAAACTTGAATTTAAAACTTAGTTTAAACTCAAGCTTTACATTTAAAATCTTCTATTATTTTTTTAATTTTAGAAACAGACATTTTAGGTTTCTCAAACCTGTAAAATTTAAATACCCGAGACACCACAAATCTGCTTCGAGTTCAATGCACATCCTCCCCGAGTAAACCACCCTACTGCTTCGAGCAACTCTAGCAACTTCCCTTGTTTTCCAAAACTTAACCAAAACATCATCAGACACATCTCATCACCGTGCATATGCACGGTGGCTCCGGCCACCACTGATCATCATAGATGATCGCTACACATCAGAAACCGACTCAGCAACCCACCACGATCATCCAATCTTGACCATCACTCAGAAAACAAAATCAAACACCCAATTCCAAAACCTGGAAACAAGTGCAGTCACCCTACTCCAAACCTGTCAACGCGCCGCTTACAATATTCCGACCACCTGACCTTCTGCCACTTTGGCCATGCCTACTTCAACATCCAAGCTAACATTATCCCAAGCCTCGACACATTCGATCCACTATACACACCTTAATGCTCGATAAATTAAGCACAGCCAAAAACTAGGGTTCTAAAGGGAACTCCACTGCCGCAACTTCTCTGGTGAATTTCATCACCATCCACTATTTTTCCCAGCAACTCCTAACCCTCCTCCCTCACCTGGAAGAACCCCGAGCCCCCACGATTCATAGATCACCAGAAAATTCAAATAATCCCATTTCAGTTCAATACCAAACTGCACCTTCAACTTAATTCTAAAAATCCTAATTCTTGATTTGAAAACCATGTTTTAGTTAGTGTATTCAATCTACTATACTAAATTTATATATTATATAGTCTGAGTTTTGATTATATCAACATGCATTGATGTTTTTATATGTTTCCAGAGACATCAAGCCAAAATTTTAACTTATTTAAATTTTAAATATTAACTTAAGATAAATCAAACAACTTTAATTTATAAATTTCATTCTATCAGAAACTAATTAAAAGATAAAGATTTAAATCAAAAATTTTGCCTGAAAAACAAAACAGAACAGGGAAATTATAAATAGTATGCACAGAAATACATATTCACATCAAACATTTACTTATAAACACCAGCAATACTTATTCATTTCAGTATACTAGCATGCAACCAATTTTTGAATTTTAAATTTTAAAAAGTTACTCACCTATTTATTTTGTTTAAAGATACAGAACAGAGCCTCCATTTGAAATGTTTTTAAATTTTGAGTTGCGGATTACTAATTATCTTTGCTCCTTTTTTTTAGAAGTTGAATTGCTAATCTATATGCAACTGAAATGCTTGCAAACAGATGTTGCTTGATCCCAAGCTTCCCTTAGTTTTTTTAAGGTTTGCATGCAGAGCCTATTTTCCAGATTTTATAAAAATGCAGGTTTGCCTTTCTTCATGAACTACAGGTTTGAAAAGAAAATGCCTTTGCTTTTTGTTTGATTTTAAAACTGTTTGCAGGCTTCAAGATTGCAGAAAAAATGGTGCAGAACAGAATTGAAATTGAGGAGTTTGTTTTCAGGGATTTGTATTGTTTAGTTTTCAAGTACATGTTTTTGAAGATGATTACTGGAATTTAGATTTTGATCTGAAGAGTTTGTAACAGATTTGGTTTTGAAGACTGTATACAGATTTTGGAAAAATGAGGAGTTTTACTGGTGCATGAGAAAGGTTGAAGTTTTCTTTTGATTAGGAAATGAGAAAAAGGGATAGGAATGAAAGATGATTACTTATATAGGCAAATTTTTAGATTTTTTAAAATAAAATAGAAACAAATTTAAAAGAAGCCACTTGTACAAAATTCTAACATTTGTCACATTTGAAAGTTTATCTTTTAACATTTGTAAAATGATGCTTTAGGAAATCAACACATGTCTTTATAAAAATAGTTAGTATTTAATTTACATGTTAATATAATAGTTATGCCTAATTAATTTCTTAATTAGTATTTGTATATATAATTTTTTAAAAGAAATAAAAGCAAATTATACTTTATAAATAAAAATTTATGCATATAAAAAAATCAAAACAATTAAAAATCTATGCTTTGGATTTTAAAACTTTATATTCAAAATCAAATCAAATTCAAAAATCTAATATTTAAAAATCAAGTTATATATATAAATTAAATTTGAAATAACAAATGCTATTTTTATTCAAAATCTATTGTAAAACAATACATTATAAATATTGTTTTTAGAAATGAGTCATTATCAAATTGAAATAATTATAAAAGAAATTTTGTCTTTATTAATGAAATACTTATTTTATTAAGCTATGTTTTAAAAAGAAAACAAAACAACTCTTTTTTTTAAATTAATCTTAAATTTAAATTTAAAACTTAAGCCAAAATCATTTTAAACATTTGTCTTAACAATTTAAAATCATATACTTATTTATTAAATAGCTTTGAAAAACTTAATATTAAATTAAATCAAAATTTCCAAATTATTAATATATATATATATATATTAGAACTTGAAAACAAGATTCATTTATTAAATTTGAACCAAGATTATTTATTAAACATAATATTAAATAAAACGAATTCTCAAATTACTACAAATACTAGAATTAGAAAATATGCTTTATTTATTAAATTTAAAACAAAGCTAATCTATTTGCAATATGAACTATATATTTATATTATAAATAGAAACCAATTTATTAGCTTTGAAAGATAAATTCTACCAATTAAATATTATTAAAGAAAAATTATTAAATCTATTTGAATTATTATTAACAAATTATCAATATCAATTTAATTTTTAATACAGATTATTAAATTGATATTGTCAAAAATTCTGGGATATTACACAGTAAACATGAAAACTTGGGAGTTAGTTCGTAAATGTTTCATTTTCTGTTCAAATTCGAATCCACTAATTTATTTTTGAGAATAGGCAAAGTTAAAGGACAAAAATGAAAATCAAAAGTTAAGCATTTGATTTTTTTTCAAACCGCCAACAAGATATTTAAAGCAGAAGAAATCACAAAATCAAAAGGTTCGAGCACTAATTGGAAATTGAATGAATACCGAAACAAACGTTGAGTCACAATCACAAAATAAGAAACAATGCTTAGATCAGATTAGTATAAACATTTAAAAAAATGAAGAGATTTCAGATTATGGAGTTTTTAATACTACGGAAAGAATATAGATGTAATACGGATTCACAACACAGTTCATCTAGCTGCTCAACCTGAGTTGGATGAGTCGTGCAAGTTATGTTGTAAATGATTTGCCGAATAACAAGTACAAAGTAGTTCTACAAATCCAACTAGAATCAAAGGGAAAACTCCTTGAGAATAACAGTTAGAAAAAGCAGTCGGTTCATACTTTCGAGTTCTTTTGTTAACATCTGCAACCTGAAAAAATAGCTTATATTCAACACCTTTGGAAACTTCATTCATTTCTCCATGAAGCATTTTAAATAAGAATTTCTCTGACTCCTTCTGTAAAATGCTTGATACACACAAACTTGGCTATATCTGCCAAATGGAATAATTCATATTTTTGAATTAATACATGCACAATAAGATTAGATGCAGGTCCACTTAGACGTGCATATATACTCGTTTTAATAATGGCGTTTTAAAATTAATTAATCATTTTAATTAATGATATTTAAGTTAAATGAATCGTTTTAACTAATGATATTTGATTTAGTTAATCATATTAATTAATGATATTTGAAGTAATTAATCAGGATTAAAGTTAATTAATTATTTTAAATGAAGAGGCTTTGAAGTAATTAATCATCGATTAAAGTTGATTGATTATTTCAAGTGATTATTTTGATTGTTTTAAATATGAAACCCAGCAGAAGTTTGGTTTTAAAAAGTAAAAATATCGATTCGGTTATGGAAAAGAATTTCATAAACGATTTTGCTTGCATGGAAAGAATTTTGTCATACTCTTGGCACTAAACATCGAGGTATGGAAACTTGTCACTATTTCGAAAGTTAAAAGTGTCGTCAAGGCAAACGCCTAGAGGTAACACTACCTTCACTTGCTCGACTTTATTTTTAACTAAGAAATATTAAAAGTTTGAAATAGATGAGTAGTGGTAGAAATATGGGACTTACTATCCATATACGATCATTTTTAGTTGTACTTGATATCAACTATTGGATCAACTTTCTTCATTTTGTATCGTCAATCTAAGACGATTTGTGGCTCATTGAGTTTTGATATCCTTTGTCAAAAATGACTAAAACTAAAGTGTGAGTGGAAGCCAAGCTATATGGGATTGCTTCCATTAGAGTATTTTTATATCCACTCTAGGTCGATTTTGGTTATATGTGCAATAAGATGTGAAATACTCGGTTTCTCGGTAAGGTTGGCGGGGTCCGACTTGGTATTATCCGAGAACCATCGTAGTTCTCAGTTATATTCTGGAGGTATACCTTCGATAAGGGGGGTTCACCCTCCTAGTCATTTGTTGGAAAATTCCTCTTTTCCTTTCCTTTGATTCCAAATTTTTAAACTTACCTCTTTCTTAATTTCATTGGGAAGTGTAATGAGCACTTCACGATGTTAAATTATTGTATCCATGGTTGTGATTGGATGTTTTTATTGTGAGAGGAAACCCATTCCGCAGTTGGTGGCGTGGTCTCACGTATTGTATTTATTTCCATCCTTATGTTTATAGATTTGCTTATGCCGGACTTGTTGTCTGACCCGAGTTGTTTGTTTCTGTAAACTATCAAGTACTCAATTATATTTGAGTAGTCTGAGAGTAGCAGGTTTCCTTTGGTCTCTTTGAAGACGACTAACAAGCAAGAGGTTCCTTTATCTATCTAGTTATCTATTTCCGTCGTATGTTATGATAAATATGTATGTATTTTGTATCAGTACATGTAAAGGTGGAATGTATAACTGCCTAGCCTGATGGTTGTAGTACTTTTGTGTAACTCTGATAACTCCATGTTTTGGAGTAACCTGATGTACTATTTTATTTTGTATTATTTGTGACCATTCTGCTGTGAGTTATTTATGTTCTTTCCTATTCTGTCCTTTTATTTTTACCCCACGACAACTCGCCATTCGGATGCTTGGGCAATGGCTCAGGAACACGGAGAATGTGTTAAGTGTCGTTCTCAAGGGTTTGAAAGGTGGATCATCAAAAGAAGAAAGCGTGCAAGTATTTTCATTGCAACGACGAGTTCTCTGTTGAATTCAGTACCACTCTTGTTATCAAAAAATAATATTTCCATTACCATGAGTACTATGGAAAAATACTAACAATTGTCATCATTTTAAAGATATTATAAAGGAACTAGCCCAACAGTGTAAGTTGGAACAATACTTATGCCAACATGGGCCACTAGAAGAACCACCACTGTAACTCCAGCAGCAGCCTTCAACACATGCAAAAACTTCAAAGGGTAAGGACACCTAAGTCGATCTCCAAGCTTATACTAAATGATTGCTTCGTTATCAATGTTGGAACCTTATGTTCCCTAACACCAGGGGCAAGTAGAAAAAATGCAACCATAGACGGTTGTAGTAACTTCAAACACCAAGGAATCCCAACCAAGGGAAGTCCCTTAAAATGTACACTACCCATCTTATTCCTTATCTTGAAGATACTAGGAGGTAGGTGGAGACATAACCTATGAACTTGATTATTCATACCAAGTCTACCAAGTATTAAAACAATAGTTTCTGTAATGACTAAAAACAAGTAAGACCATTACAACAATCCTACTTGTTCACTCCACTCTCTCTCCTATTTTCAACTGAACGAACGAGCTGCGTGCCCAAGTAAGTTATGAACTAGCCACAGAACTAATTACAACAGTGAAGTTTTCGCCGTTATAAATTTATAACCTAATCTCCCAACCCCGCCGCTTCTATCATTCTCCATCCTCTCCAAATATACTTCAGCCGACTCCATTACTATCCTCCCTCAAAATCACTAATTTCCTCCTCCAACGGTCCAAATCCGTCAGTATATACCCAAATTAAAGCTTGTTTTTGAGATCCACGCTCGAAGAATTGTCTAGATTCCAAAAAATTCTGTCGAAAATTTCATGCACGGAGAAGGCAGTAGTAGTGACGTTGGAGGCGGTGATGAAGATCAGATTATTGTACCATACGGGCATGAGCAAGGAATAGTAGATCTACTGAAGCCATCGAGAATCTCGATAATCAAGGCGGAGACGAAGGCGGTTGCGGAGGCCATATGGGTGGTGGAGCTGGCAGGACGGGTAGGGGTATGGGTCATATTACCGCTAGAGTCGCCGAGCTTGATGGATTTCAGGAACCGAATCATAGCGCAGCAAAATTGCCTATGCTTTCTAACTTTCGCGTGCTTCCAAAAGGCGAAATACATGTCAACACACAGACGAGTTTGGCTGTAAGTATTTCTTTATATGATTAAAATAATTGTAATATGTTGTTAGTTTAAATATATAAGTATGATTTTATTAAATTTAACCGTCATGGAATATCCGTTCGTGGGGTTCTTTAGCGAACATGCTTAGATATTTTCATAAAAATTTGGCAAATAAGGATAAAGTCATAGCACTTTTCCACGGGCTTGGATTCCATCATTTCTTAGGTAATCTAACGAACCATTTACTTAAAAAACTAGTTAATTCATCACTCCGTAATTTAACTTGTTATGTACTCTACAATTCTAGGAATCAACAATGTTATAAAAGGTGATGTGCAATTATGCACAGCTATTGCTTTACAGTGGTATAAAATCACTCACACGTTCCACTTTCCTTACGGTGAGCGAGGAATTATACTGCTTGATTTCTCTATGCTTACCGACATTAGCATTGGAGTGGCCACTTTTCCATCGCTTCCATTCGATGAAGCTCGATGATGTGATGTGGTACTTGTTCATGATCTTCTACCACATTTTGAAGCTTCCGCTGCATCATATCAGGCCGGAGGCGCTATTAGAGTCAGGGCTATTCATGCTGCCATGGACAGCATACTCGGTCATTACTCTACTGATGATGATCTGCAGCTTGCGAGTATTTGTTCTATACCTTATGGGTAACTTGTTTTTTAGCACCTCAAGCAGTAGTTTAGCGGCCTGGTTTATTGAGGTCGCATCTCATTTTGATTTCAGTAGTGCTATCCTATATGACCGGGGATACACCTATTCTTGCATACATGTACAGATGTCTCGATGTACAGTGCACCATTACGGACGCTCAGGTTTGATTATTTGGTTTTTGGGAGTTACTACAATAGTGTACTCCGAGTATTCCAGGAATTTTCATTTTGTCACTTTGACTTCAGACGTATTTGCTTTTTCCCTCATTTGTTATTTTTGTCCGCGGACAATAGGGAGCCCAGCGATAATGAATCCCATCATGTTTATTCGGTTTCCCATAACCAAATCGAGTTGAGGATGTATAGACATCAGATTACATGGCATCCAATTAATGATAGTGTATTAATTGGCCTTGATTTTATAAAGATTGCTAGGATGCTTGCCAGGTGGAGATTTCCACACCTATCTCATCCCTTGGCATTTGGTGCATATTGGTATTTTGGTGAGAGGTGTTCGAGACAGTTGTACGACTTTGATGCTATTCTTGATGATCCATACCCTCATAACTATCGCTGAATGATTTATCCTTCCGAGCAGCTAGACCTGGTGAGAGCAAGAGGTTGGTGGCCGGCTGAGACCTTTGTTATTACCGGTCCATCATACGTTGACTTCTGGCATAGATTTTACGGTGAGTCTAATGATACCATTAGCCATGCAGCGGCGATAGATTTAGTCGGTCCATCTGCTATACACCATGGTATACATCCCTCGATTGTCGAGGATCTTACCCAGCCCAATCAGGGGTATCGTGCACCCAATCACGTGTCGGTTGCTTCTCACTTCGGATGGGCCATGGTAGTTCCTAATATTGGACCAGACCGTTATATTGACGCGTTTCATCCTCCAACGCATGATCAGTACCCAAATCTGATCCATATATCATACGCTGATCTATACGATATGCAGATGAGGATCAGACATACAGGGTATGTAGAGCATAGGCATAGCCTAGACTACTATGATAGTGAACTACGTCGGCAGGCAGTTGCAGCAGCAGCACGACTACAAGCACAACTGGAGGAAGAGCTAAGAGATTTGCTGACATGTAGATGTACTATGAGCATTTAGCTGTCCCGAGCGGTGGTGGAGATGATGATGATGATGATGAGAGACGACGTCATCATCATACATGTCCACGTACTAATGGATGATCTTATTTATTGTATTTCATTTGTATGTCTATGTTGTTTGTGTACTTATTCTTTTATTCTGATATATGATATATCTATTGTATTCGGTTTACGTATCGATGTCATTATCATTTATGTTTCTACGTTGTTGGTGTTATTATTCATGTGCTATGATGTATGATATATCTATAGTATTCAGTTTATTCATCGATGTCATTATTTTTCATGTTTCTGTGTTGTTGTTGTATATATATTTTCTAAAAAGCATAGATTGGCATAACCTAATAGTATAGACAATTACATTCATTGGCAGCAAACATACCACTTCCTATAATTATCATAACCTTGCTTTCTTGTTTTTATAATTACCAGTTTTCCATTTTCTACTTCGCTTCTATATATACATATACCAGTTTACATCTACTTCTTCACAATCGTCTACTCCTTCACTTCTATCTAGATCTTCCTCGCATTCATTTACACCTCACACCGATGCCATCCTGGCGTCTTTTATAGATTCTGGTATAGGAGGCTACGTGCTTTCGAAAAGTCCACAAACGATGAGGATTGGCTTATAGAGTATCAAAAGCAGCACTACGAGGACATCCGAACCAAGTTCCTAAACCTTAGCCAAATAAGTCTCCAGGAGGATGTTCAACCTCCATATGAACAATAGGTTATACATCATCCATATGAACAAGAGATAAGATTTCGTACAAATACACAAGAACATCGGAAAGTCCGTAATGAATGGATTCAGATGAAGTAGGAAGTTAACTCTCCTCCATTACTATATTGTGTTTACGGAGTGTCGGTTATGAAAGTGTGCTATGGATCGTGTAATATGGATATATGATAATACATAGTGTAGTGATGATAGCTATACAGTAATTAGTGCAGAATATAAAAGCAGTATAATAAAAATGACACCAGAGATTTTTATACGGGTTTGGAGCTTCGTCCTACGTCCAGTCCCAGACCCCTTCTGGAATTTCACTAAAACAACAACCGTCACTTAATCGAAGGAACGGGCCAATACAATCCCTGAGCAGCTAAACAGGGACCTGAGCAGCGGAACAGGATTTCGTCTCAACAACCGAAGAGGACTTCACACGCTTGAGCAGCAGAACAGGACTTCAACAAATACAAAATATCATTTGACTTTTTGTGTTCTGGTAACACGGATAAGTCTGTTTATAGTACACCCTTCCTATGATCTTCTCCTTGAGTATAAATAAATATATTTAAAGTTTATGAAGAATAGAAAGGTATAATATTGCTTAGAGTATGTTAATGCATAATATTTGAGAGTATAGTTGCAAGTATATTCAAGAGAGTTAGATAAGATGGATAAGAAAATTTGGTAGATTAGAATCAAGTTAGAGTATGTATTTATAGATGTTAAAAAGCAGTGACTATTGACGAAGAGTTCCGGTTGAAGTGTTGCGTCCAAATCTTTTTGTAGAGATTTGTAACTCTTCATAAATAGTCGTGTCTTTTTAGAAAATATAGTTGTTGTAGAAATTCAGTCAACTGAACCTCTGGGTCAGTCGACTGGATATTCAAACGAATTTTTTAATATATATTTGTTTATTTTTTCACCTCTGCATGTTGCACAGAAATTGTCAGGTTAGTCGATTGACCTACCAGGTCAGTCGACTAACCTAGACTGACCTAGTAATTTATGTGCAATTTGCACAGTTTTCACAGGTTTAAATATATATATTATATATGATTTTAAATGAAAACTTTGATTATATATATATATTATATGCTTATATGTATAAATCATTTGAAAATATAAAGATTATATATAAGCTAATATATACGTTAAACGAGGAGAGATCTTAACAAAATTGACTTAAGACTCAAAACAAGATAATAAAAATTTGATGCATCGATTTTGATGTCTTGTCTCCATGTATTATATATTCTCTTTTTGTTATAATAGTCATCAAATTTCTATGTTATAGTGATAGCTTTATGTCATTAATCAAAACCAAGTCTCAACATTCTTCCCCTTTTTGATTGATGACAACCTATAAATAGATATAGATTTTGATTGTATATATAATATAAATACTTACTCCCTTTGAATCTTTGACGATCTATATCCTACATTTTTAATGTTAGTGATAATATTTCTCCCCCTTTGTCATCGACGAAAATGAATAAGGAACATAAATATTAAGATGATGTATTGATAGGTATTAAGAGAGAACCGAACATTCATACTTTACAATAAACATGAGTTTTGACATAATACGAAAAGATTGGCTATTTAGTACAAGCCGCAATGTTGTGAAATAAAAAGACTAATGTTTTTATAATATAAGAAAAGTAATAACTTACTCCATTACATGCTTACCCCTATCATTATGCGATCTTTGACTACCACTATCGCCTCCATTTCCACCGTTGTCGCTACTACTAGCTTGATCATCGGAAGAGGAAGACCAAGTGAAGACGGGTTGCTTACCCGGATCACCTAGTGTAGCCGTGGAAGTGCCAGATGAACACGAGATAGCTTGCCATAACTTTATGAAAAATCCTTTAACTTTATCAAGCTTTTTTTCAACTTTAGTGATATGTGATTGAAGAATTTTTTGGTTACGGCATATCATGGAAATAAACTCATGTGGTGGAAGGCCTGGATTAGGAATCATAATTTCATCTTGTTGAAAAATAATTGATCTTTGGCGAGTTGGAGGTTGAGATGCTTCACCTTGTTGTTGTGGTGTTTGATCTTGAGGTAATTGGCGTTGAGTCCATTCATCAAAAGTAATGATAGGAGGAGCTCGAGCAACCGGTAATTTCATTAATGCTAGAGTACGAGAGTTTAAGTAGCCGATGGTAGAAACTGGTGAGCCAGGCCCCGGAATCTCACATTTTTTTAGCAAGTGCATAATATACTCATCGTTGTATATAACATTCATTCGACCATTGTTAAAGCTTAAGAATTCATCAAGAATTAAACAAAGCCAATTAACTTTGATATTTCCGAAGATGGCATATAAGGCTTTGAAGTTGTGTTCATAAACAAGTTCGCAACTTCCAGTTCTCGGAGTTATGGTTTTCATTAATGCACGGTGTATAATTCTAGCTTTAGGCCTTAAAGACATAGACTTGAGTTAGCGCATATCATCTTCCAAAAATAAATGACTTATATGGTCACGAACGACCATATCACAATCAACATTACTTAATTCAATACCATAATTTTTAGAATTTAAAATGTGAGCCATTCGATCTAACGAAAAAAATACCGGTTTTCCACAAACCAAACTACATACACAATCATCTTGGTTTTGAATGTTTTGGTGACCTAAATTAAGATTAGCATAGAATATCATGACCATAATTTGGTTTATTTTATGGTTGTTTTCATCAATATTGAACAAAGACTCCAAATTGCTTCGACGAGCCAATTCTTGTATATGATAAGGAGAAAAATCGGCAAATTTTACAAACGAACCTTCAAAAATACGAGAATCTTGCATTCTCCTCCATCTTCTAACTGCGGTATCATCGAAAAGCCATTGTTGGATTTTCTCATTGGAAGGAGGTTGGGAAGATGAAAATGTTTGTCCTTTTCGTTTTGGAGCCATTGAATTTGAGCGTTTGGAGGTAAAAATTAGATTTTTGAAGATCTAGGGTTTTAAAAGAGTTGACAATATGAAATGAGAATGAAGAGTAAAGGGAAAAGTGAAGGTTAAAGGGTGAGAATGGGTGGGTAGGAGCAGTAATTTTGCTCAAATCCACGAATCAGTCGACTTAATTAGTTGTTCAATCGACCGAACCTAAAATTCAAAATTTTCGAACTTCTGGTTCAGTCAACTGAAGGCCTGATTCAGTTGACTGAATCTTGGTCATTTAGATTTTGTCTTCTGTTCCATTCGACTGATCCACTGTGACAATCGGCTGAGGCTGGTTTTCAAAAAAAAATTATCCCAGTGTCAGTCGACTAATACACTGGTTCGGTCGACAGAACCGTGTAAATTTTTCCAATTATCTTGATTTTGTGTAATGTTTTATATGTTTGTACTTATGAAGCTGTATATTTGAATATTAGAACCAACATATGTGTTGATAAAAAAATATGAAGGAAAAGAAATGTTTTATTCTATTAAAAAATTGTACATAATTTGTCAAATTATTCAAAAAAAAAACATATAATAACAACTACTCTTATTTTGAAGGGCTAGGAGTTTTGTAGCCCTGTAGTTGTTTGCATCGAACATTGGATGCTTCATTTCGATCCCATGAGTTTGGTGAGACTGGTGGTCGTGGCGGGGATGAAGTAGAAGGTCGAAGAATAGGCAAACGACGTATTCGTCTATTGGATGGGATGAAGCACCTCAAAATTTCATAGCAATGTGTTCTATAATACCTAGACATCTCGATTTGATTTTCTGCTATGTAATATATTTCGCACTGAAGCATCAACGACTCCTGCCAATAGTAATGCAAATCACTTATTTTTTGTTTAGTGGTTGGAGAGACATCAAACATCATCTTCTTTCCTTTCTTTTTCTCCGGAGTGTATCCGGTATGATCGTGAGAGGTAGAAAGTGGTGTAGAATGATGGACAGGTGTTTTTGGTGATTCATAATAGGTAAGAATTTCAATGGAGTGAGTCGATTGTGAAGAGGTTGACATAATGATAGATAGTTTGTATTTTTGTTAGTTTGTATAAATAACAGAGAATAAGTATACCTATTTATAGACTAATGTTGAGAATAAAAAGGATGAAGGATGGATTGTATTGATTTTAGCTACAAAAAGGTTGTTAGTTAGAAATGTTAGTTCTATTTTATTGGTTTTCTGTTATTGTGATTTGTCTATGTACATGTAATATACAGAAAACATATATTTATAAAGGTAAGTGTTATACATAATTTAGAGTATAGTTGTCACCATATAGTAAAATCCCCGACCTGGAATATAATGAAAATAATCAATAGCTCAGGTCTTAAGACATTTGGGCTATTCACAACATGTCATAGGTTCGAGTCTCATCATGGTCAGAAAAATGATTTTTTGTCAAAAATTTTATTTTCGAGTTTTTAGAAAAAATTTCGTATTTTATCGTTTATATATCTTTAATTGACATTAGACCGAGTTCTCGACGTAGTTTTATAAAAGTGTTCTCTAACAATGGTTTAGTACAAATATCAGCTAATTGATTTTCAAATGGAACGTAATCTAAATTTATCACATCTTTTTTATATTGTCGTGCAGAAAGTGATGTCTAATATCTATGTGTTTAGTTTTAGAATGATTTACTGGATTTTTGGATAGATTTATTGCACTGGAATTATAATAGTAAATTGTTGATTTTGATAAAATGATTCCGAAATCTTTAAGGGTCTATTGCATATAGATTACTTGTGCACAAGCTAATGCTGTAGAAATATATTCTGCTTTACAAGTTGATAGTGAGACACAATTTTGTTTCTTGCTAAACCACGATATTAATGATATACCAATGAAGTGACATGTATCGCTTGTACTTTTTCTATCCGTTCGTGATCCTCCGAAATCAGCATCGCTCTATGACACTAACTCGAACGAGCAATCTTTTGGATAGAAAAGTCCAAAATCTTTTGGATAGAAAAGTCCGAAATCTTTAGAATTACTAAGATAATGTAGTATTCGTTTTACGGTTCGTAAGTGTGATTCTTTTGGGTCAGCTTGAAATCTTGCACATAGACATACACTCATCATTATATATGGTCGACTCACTGTTAGGTATAGTAATGATCCTATCATACTACGATATAGTTTTTGGTCTACACTCTTGTCGTTTTCATCTTTATCAAGATGTGTTGTTATGCTCATAGGTGTTGGTTTGGCAGTAGTGTTTTCCATTCTGAATCGCTTAATAAGATTATTACAGTATTTTTATTGATTTATAAATATTCCATTTGAAACTTGCTTTATTTGAAGACCTAGACAATACGATAATTCTCCCATATGGGACGTTTCGAATTCTCTAGTCATTGTTTCAGAAAATTCTTTGCATAATTTATTATTAGTTGAACCAAATATAATGTCTACATATATTTGAACTATTAAAATATCATTTTTAGAGTGTTTTATAAATAAAGTATGATCTTCTTTTCCTATTTCGAATCCTGATTCAATTAAATAGCTTTCAAGGTGTTCATACCAAGCACATGGTGCTTATTTTAAACCATATAAAGCTTTCTCAAGTTTATAGATATGATCTGGATAGTTTTCATGAACAAATAAAGGGGGTTGTTCAACAAAAACATTTTCTTTAATATAACCATTTAAAAATGCACTTTTAACATCCATTTGATAGAGTTTAAAGTTACTAAAACATGTGTATGCCAGTAAGATTCGTATTGCTTCTAGTCTAGCGACTGGAGCAAACGTTTCTTCATAGTCTATTCCTTCTTCTTAGTTATACCCTTGTTCTACTAATCTTGCTTTGTTTCTAGTTATATTTCCTAATACGTCTGCTTTATTTTTATAAATCCATTTAGTTCCTTTAACAGTCAGATCGGTTGGTCTGGGAACTAGTTCTCAAACTTCATTTCGTTCAAACTGATTTAGTTCTTCTTCCATAGCAATAATCCAATTTTCATCGGATAATGCTTCCTTAGTATTTTTAGGTTTATAATAGAAAGAAAAGCTACATGACCCATTAAATTTATTTGATTTCTAGTTCGAACATCTGAATTTATTTCTCCAATTATATTTTCTGTAGGATGATTTCATAAGATTCTTCTAGGAGATCTCATTTTATTGGAACTATTTCTATTTTCTAAATTATTAACAATGTTTTCATCTTCTCTAGAATTATAAACAATATTTTCATCTTCTCTTAGATTATTTATTTCTATATTCATGTTATTATCAAATAAATCATCGTTATCATTTGTTTTTGAAATAAGTTTAGAGTTTTCATCAAAAAACATATGGAGTGTCTCTTCAATAGTATTAGTTCGTTTATTGAAAATTCGATAAGCTTTGCTTCGATTCGAATATCCAAGGAATATACCTTCATCACATTTTGAATCGAATTTGCCAAGCTGATCTTTGGTATTTTATACAAAACATTTTGATCCAAATATTTTAAAATAAGATATGTTTTGTTTTCTACCGTTAAAATGTTCGTAAGGTGTATTCTTAGTGAGGGTCTAATAGAAACATGATTCAATACATAATAGGAAGTTGCAACAGCTTATGCTTAGAAATGTTTTGGTAATGTACATTCGTTTAGTAAGGTTCTTGCACATTCTTGTAGAGTCCAATTTTTTCGTTCTACAACTCCATTTTGCTGTGGGGTTCTAAGAAACGAAAAGTTATGAAAAATTTCTTTCTTTTACAGTAGTTATCAAACAGATTGTTTTCAAATTCATCTCCGTGATCGCTTCTGATATTCTTAATTTTAGTACCTTTTAAATTTTGAATTCGTTTCACAAATGTTTTGAAAATTTCAAAAGTATGACTTTTATTTTTCATAAAGATAGTCCATGTATATCTAGAAAAATCATCAACTATTACAAATACGTATTTGTTGTGATTTATGGATTGAACTTAGGTTGATCCAAATAGATCCATATGTAGTAATTCAAGTGGTTGTAATGTCAAAATGACTTCTTAGATTTAAATGAAGATTTAGTTAATTTACCTAATTGACATGCGTCACATATATTATTAACTTTAAAACTCATCTTTGGTAATCCTTTGATGAGATTATTTGTAGAAATTTTATTTATAGTTTTGAAATTTATATGACACAATCGTTTGTGCCATATCCAGGGATCATTTTCTTTGGCTATTAAACACATGTTTGAGTTATGATTAACTTTCATATTCAACACGTAAATGTTTTTATCTCTATTTCCTTCGAAAATAAGATTCTGATTTTGATCGAAGGTACTACATTTATTTTCAGAGAAAGATATTTTAAAACCTTTATCGCATAATTGACTTATACTTAATAGATTATGTTTTATATTCTTAATTAATAAAACGTTTGAAATAAGAGGTAAATTAGATGTAACGTAATTGCTCACATCACCATTGCCGATGATATATCCCTTGGAATTATCTCCAAAAGTGACAGAACCTCCGTCTGAGTATGTAATGTTTGTCAGCATATCTTTGTCTCCTGTCATGTGTCTTAAGCAACTACTGTCAAGTATCCATTTTCCTCTCTTCTTGAGTGGGACCTGCAAAAATTATGAGATGACGTTGGTACCCACCTTTTTAATAGGATCCTAAGAGTTAGGTCTTAGGAAATTAAACCCAAGTGGGTTCAATATCCCTTTAATAAATATAATTCTTAATTTTATGAACATTTTCTATAAAGGATCTAATATACTTATTCTTATTAATTTGTTATTTGTTTAGGGACCCATATATTGATAGTTTTAGAAGCTGATCTTTTTGAAAAGATTGGTGTTTTAATTGACTTAACATTATTTTAATTACTGGACTATGAATTCTTGACTTTCTTTTCATAACCTAGTCCGTTTTTATTTGTAGCAGGTTGTGAATTTTTGATAATTCAAGATAAATTCTCTCTGCCTTTATTAAAATTCGATACATTTTTAGTGATACCTTCTAGTTTGGTCTTTAGACTCGAATTTTCTAGTTCTATCATTTTGATATTAGTTTTCAAATCATGATTTTCAGAAATAAGAACATCATTCTTTTCTTTTTGAGTTTCAATTTCTTGACTCAATATTATTAGTTGAGAATTAACATTTGAAAGCGATTCTTGAGTTTTCTAAAGTTCTTCTTCCAATATTTTCTTCTCGTCTTTAAGCATATCTCTTTCGAATTCTGCCTTGTTCTGATTTTCAACAGCCTCTTTATATTTTCTTTTGAGACTTTTTAAAGTATCTAACAATTCTGAGTTTATCTCTATCATATCATCAAGAGTTAAATCACTAACCTCGTTATCTTTGGCCATAAAGCATACGTTGGCTTGTTCATTACCACTATCGATCTCACTTTCAGAAGAAGAAGAAGAAGAGTCTGAATCATCCTATGTAACTGAGAAAACTTTCCTTCTGAATTTTTCCTTCCTTTTATTGCGATATCCTTTCTGTTGATCCGGATAGTCCTTTTGTATATGCCCTTTTTTGTGATAGTTAAAGCACTCCAGAACTGATGAAGATGGTGGTTTATTGCTGTTTGAGCTTCTTTTGCCATTATTTCTGTTTCATTTTCTATACTTTAAGAATTTCTTAAAGTTTTTGGCAATAAAGGCTAGGTCGTCTTTTTCTCAATCTGATTCTTCTTGTTCTGCATGGAATGCTATATTCTTTTTATCTTGAGCTTGAACTCGTTTAGCATGCAAATTCACTTCATATGGACATTAGATTTCCTATTAACTCTTTCAGACTTATTTTTGAAATACCTTTCGCTTCTTCAATAGCGAGAACTTTTCTTTCCCATTCTTCCGTTAAAGAGTTAAGAATTTTTGATACAATATCAAAATCTGAATATTTTTCTCCTAGTCCTACTAATCAATGGTAGATATCCTGAAATCTTGAATTCATATCATTTATAGATTCATTTTCTTCCATCCTAAAGTTTTGAAACTTACTTTTGAGCATGGATATTTTGCTTTGTATGACCTTATTAGTTCCTTCGTGTGTAACTTTGAGTGTACGCCATATTTCATATGAAGTGTTGCACATGCTAACACGGTTAAACGCATTTTTATCTAAGGCATAAAAAACATATTCAAGGCTTTTGCATTTGCTGTGGCATCTAGTTTCTGTGTATTTATCCAAGTAGAATACTCTTCTGTAGGAATAATATATTCTATCTGAGTTATATTTCATGAATCCAAACCATTTGCTTGCATATATATTCTCATTCGTGTAGCCTAGTAGTTATAGTTCATGCCATTAAATAATGGTGGACATGCAGTGGATTGTCCTTCAATGAAGCTAGTGTTAATGCTAGTGCTAGTGTTAGTTTCCATATTATTAGATTATCAGATAACTGTGTTACGGTTATATGATGACCGTGCTAGGATACCAAATAAAAGTGTGCTATGGATCGTGTAATATGGATATATGATAATACAGAGTGTAGTGATTATAGCTATATAGTAATTAGTGTGGAATATAAAAGCAGTATAATAAAAATGACACCAGAGATTTTTATACTGGTACGGAGCTTCGTCCTACCTCCAGTCCCAGACTCCTTCTGGAATTTCACTAAAACAACAACCCTCACTTAACCCGGAGGAACATGCCTATACAGCCCCTGAGCAGCCGAATAGGGACTTGAGCAGCCAAACAGGGACCTGAGCAGCGGAACAGGATTTCGCCTCAGCAGCCGAAGAGGACTTCACACGGCTGAGCAGCAGAACATGACTTCAACAAGTAAAAAATATCGTTTGACTTTTTGTGTTCTGGTAACACGGATAAGTCTGTTTATAGTACACTCTTCCTATGATCTTCTCCTTGAGTATAAATATATATATATATATATATATATATATTTGAAGTTTATGAAGAATAGAAAGGTATAATATTGCTTAGAGTATGTTAATGCAGAATATTTGAGAGTATAGTTGCAAGTATAATCTAGAGAGTTAGATAAGAAAGATAAGAAAATTTGGTAGACTAGAATCGAGTTAGAGTATGTATTTATAAATGTTAAAAAGCCGCACTATTGATGAAGAGTTCTGGTTGAGGTGTTGTGTCCAAATCTTTTTGTAGAAATTCGCAACTCTTCACAAATAGTCGTGTCTTTTTAGAAAATATAGTTATAGTAAAAATTCAGTCAACTGAACCTCTGGGTTAGTCGACTGGATATTCAAATAAATTTTTTAATATATATTTGTTTATTTGTGCACCTATGCATGTTGCACAGAATTACCAGGTCAGTCGAATGACCAAGTAGGTCAGTCGACTGACCTGGTAATTTCTGTGCAATTTGCACAGTTTTTACAGGTTTAAATATATAGATTATATATGATTTTAAAGAAAAACTTTGATGATATATATATATTGTATATTCTTATATGTATAAATCATTTGAAAATAGGAAGATGACATATAAGCTAATATATATACGTTAAACGAGGAGAAATCTTAACAAAATTGACTTAAGACTCAAAACAAGATAATAAAAATTTAATGCACCGATTTTGATGTCTTGTCTCCATGTATTATATATTCTTTTTTTATCATAACAGTCGTCAAATCTGTATGTTGTAGTGATAACTTTGTATCATGAATCAAAACCAAGTCTCAACAAGTTACATATTTCGTCATGCGGAGCGGAAATGACATTGGATGTGGCCATTATAGATGCCATAACTTTCCAATTGGTTGTGATTTATAGTAATGGATTGATGATCCATTCCCTCGTCGAGCAGTGGAATATGCAAACAAACTAGAACAAGAACTAGCCATGCTTGGTGATAGGCTGCATGCATTGGAATTTCAGCGTGGTGGTGGGCATAACTAACATGTTGAAGTATGTGGTATGTTGAAGTATGTCGTATGTTGTGGTATGTTCGAGTCTGTCGTATGTTTAAGTATGTCTTTTATTGTATATTTAAGTATGTTGTGGTATGTTATAGTATGTTGAAGTATGTCATATGTTATGTTTAAATACATAGTTTAGTCTCTAAATTACATCAAACATACACAACTCATATTACCATAGGTGGACATACATTAAACTTATACAACTCATAGAATACAAGTTACCCAAATAATACTCATGGACATAAACCAATCTAAGACACTTAGACAAACACATGGACATACATCGTACGTTGACATAGTACCCACTCAAACTGTCTAATATAATTCATCCATAAATTATACGCAGTATGACCAACAAAGTGAGCTTGACAATCCATAAAATACAGGGAGTCAAAAGTTGATCGGGTCATTTGAAAAATATTATCTCGTTCTACCTCAGTTATAATTCTCTAATTCCTCCTGCAAGCTCTAGTAAATGTAACAAATGTACTTCCAGTATCCAAATTTCATCTTCTCAGTCTACATTCTGGATGGTTGTTGTAAGCTTCGTTGACGGTGACCCAAAAAACTTCATCAACCTCCTCTTCCATGTGCCTTGTATTAGCCTGTATATAGGCTTTAATCAACACCAAATAATCATGGAGAGTGCATGTCTGATTTGCCATTTGGAATCCTATGAACCTCTCATGCCAACACTTAGTGTATAAATAGTAATCATAGGGATTGCAATTGTATCAACGTGGAGCTAACCGAAACCAATCAGTGGCCACTTCAAATGTACACTGTAGCCATTACCGTCATGTCTTTTCCAACAATATAGTTACACTATAGCCATTATGGCCTCTACAAACGTATATTATAACCATTGCTGTTATGTCCTTTCCAACACTGTAGCTACACTATAGCCATTATGGCTTTGCAAACGTATACTGTAGCCAGTACTGTCATGTCCTTTCCAACACTTTAGCTACATTATAGCCATTATAACCTCTACAAACGTACGTTGTAGCCATTACTGTCATGTCATTTCCAACAATATAGCTACACTATGGCCATTAGGCCTCTGCAAACGTACACTGTAGTCATTAGTGTCATGTTCTTTCCAACACTGTAGCTACAATATAGCCATTATGGCCTCTACAAATGTACACTATAGCCATTGTCTTTATCAAGTAATACCTACGTGGAGCAAACCGTAACTATTCAATGTTGTGTGATTCATTTTCTTTTGTATTCCACATACTTTTATCTCCTACATTTATATATACTTGTATTCTTATCTACTCCAACACACAATTATAAAAAACTAAAACAAACCAATAAGTCAAATTACTTACTGCTTGACAACCATGGATCCTAAGGTATACTACCAGTACAAACAAGACATGAACCAAAGCTACGACAGTTAACAAGAAGTGGATGATGAAACGGCATAATTTCAAATTCAACAAGCAGCAGTAGGATATTCTTACTTTTTTGTGAAGGATCTATGAGCAACCGTCGTGGTAGTATACCTAAACGAATTGACCGACGATATGAGAGGGACTATAAGGATGGACATGAAAGGCTAATGAAAGACTACTCATTGACAATCCAACCTACTATATAAATTTGTTCCGCCATCGATTTCGAATGGGCCAAGATGTTTTCTCTAAAATTTTCTCAAACTTCATGAAAACAACCCATATTTTACTTATAGGCTAAATGGAGCACCAAAACCAAGGTGTTCTCCCAACATCAAAATCTTGGCTGCTTTACGTATGTTAAGCTACGGAGCAGCTGTGATCATATGAATGAGTATTTCAAAATTGCATCTCAACAGCAATAGAGTTCATGAAGGAATTCTATAAAACAGTGATCGAATAGTTCAGCAAGGAATACTTACGAACGTCGGGACCAAATGATGTGAACAAAATAATAGCCAGAAGAGAAGCCAGTGGTTTTTCAGATATGCTTGGAATTTTGGATTGCATGCATTGGGCATGGAAAACCTGTCCAACAAATTAGAAAGGAATGTTCACGAGACACAAAAAGGTGCCAACAATGATCCTAAAAGCGGTTGCGACCGATGATTTATCGGTTTGGCATGATTTCTTTGGAGTACTAGGTTCGTTAAACGACATAAATGTGTTAGAATAGTTATACCTATTCTCTAAACTATCTAACGGAATCTCAACGGACGTTACGTATAAAGTTGGTAATGTCGAGCATCAAACTGGATATTACCTAGTCGATGGAATTTACCCAAAGTGGAGAAACTTAATACAAGGCTTTAAAGTCCTAACAAGTGACAAGGAGAGCCTGAAAAAGTGGCAAGCTACAGAAAAGACATCGAATGTACGTTCGATGTCTTACAAGCGGTTTCAGATTTTATGAAATCCTACTTGATTTCATGATGCAAGAGTACTATTTGAAATTATATATGCTTGTATAATAATTCATAATATGATTGTAGAGTACAGGTGGGTATAAAAACCAAACGACTAATTACCCATACATGTTTAAGGGTTCAAACAAAAGACCCAAGAGAAACATTAATTCAATGGAGGAGTATCTTGACATGGTACAATATATTGTAGATCCAGCTACACACTTTTAATTGCATGACCAGTTGATGGACCATTTATGGGAACACAAAGGAAGGAATAGTAGGAATCCATAGCCATGCTTATAGCAGGTGTTTATGGAATTGTTGATGAGGTTATATGTTTGCTGGTGTGTTTACTGTATCATGTTTTAAGGTTTGTATGTTGACCATTTCGTAATATTATTATGTACCTTGTTTAATAAAATGTTGTACGACCTTAGTTCAGAATACATGAATGGTACAATAAAAATAACAAGTACAACACAAATACATATATAAACACAATGATGCAGAGAGATACTACAAAGATACAATACAAATACACACCTAAAACAAACGACACAAAGTAACACCAACAAATTACAATGCAACTGCATATCTAAAACTCATCCCTATACGTGCCACTTTCGCTTCCACTGTCTCTAACTTTCTTATAAATTTCCAACTGCTCGATTACCAGTTCTTGCTACAAAGGAGAAAGCCCACTGAAATCACAAGTCATCAGTTTGATATAGTTCTTCTCTCGCATCAAATCTTTCTTCTCCTCATGGGCTCGTCTCTTGAACTCTCATTCTTCCATGATAGCCTTCTGAAACTCTATTTTATTGCGATTTCTTTATGCTGAAAAGTTGGCTATATGCTCTCTTGTTTCTCTAGCAGACGTCTCTAAAGTTCCTAAAAATCTTGAAAATTCCGCACTGCGCTGCTCCAACTAAATTGATTTATTTCTACCAAGAGGTTGTCCAACACTGTTTCTAAATAGTGGAGACCTTTTCTAAGAACTTGGATTGCTTTCTAGACTTGAATCAGAATAGTTCATTCTTCTGGCTTTATTTTGTTGCTCGAACATGAAGTTGTTAGGATTCTTCCATTTCAGTAAACTGGAGAGAAACTCAAAGCATTCTTGCAATTTGAATGGTTGACCGTATTTCAGCTGATAAGCCTTAAGCAATTCTTCAATTTGTAGAACAAATCCAAAAGTTTATGAATATACAAAACTAGTCAAACACATTACCATTTCAAAGAAATGTAAAACACTATTTTACTTACAATGTCACAAGGAGCGGCGCGGCAGTACTTTGCTGTCTAGTCTGGAATTTGGCAAGTATTGCCAAATGTTTTGGCATGTGGATTTCATATCTCGATATCCTCCTCTAAGCGATCTCCATGTTCTCTTCAATGGTTCCAAGGTGTTGTAAAAGTCAGCAACTCTTTTTTAAAATTTCTAGCCTTTCATATTATTGCCAGAAATACTATCTTATGAAATGCGCATTCATGATTTAGCAAGTGAAATATATTGTTCAGAAGTAAACTTAACTTGTTTTTTTCTACCATTAGCTGCTACTCCTTCCTCTTTGACATTTTCCACATCAATGTCTTCTGTGCCAATGTCTGTCTCCGCTGCAAGTGAATCTCTACGCCATCTGTCGAAAATGCCACTTAAGGATTTCCGCTTCTTCTTCTTGTTATATTTCGAGCTCGGGGGCGCAAGCATCTCTACAGCTGCTTCTTTATTGCATTCTTCCATATATTGCATCACCTTCTTGGTTTTCGTCTTCCTCCACCTCCGCATTCTCAACTACTAACGGTTTCTTTATTAGCAGAAGCCTTACGTCCATAAGAATATTGCCTTTGGAGATTATGCATTGCTTCATGGTCACGAATCTCTAACTGTTGCGCAAAAAGATGATGATATTGTAGTTTATCTTTTTGCATCATCAAAAACATGTACGACAAATGATCATCGCATACGCCTAAAGGAGGACATTGTTGGTAGTATGGTTGTGGGGCAGAAGATTGAATGGAAGGCAAGTTAGAAGGAGTGAACGGTTGGTAAGGCTGGCTATAAGAGAAGTTCGAATATGGCGAATAGCCGTACTCATGTGGTGGACAAAGTGTTTGTTATTAGTATGGTGGGCGTTGGTTGCAAAATGCGGTGGAAGGGTATGCAGACATGAGTTTCTTGCTAACAATTTTTTGGCGGAACATTTGGATGAAAAAGACATTTTCATAATTAAAGGAGGAAGAAGTAAGGTTGAGGTGGTGTGAAAGGAGGAGAAGGATGGTGGAATATATAGGGGGCTGTTGAACGTTGGAGCATAGCCGTTGGGTTGGCAACGACTATATTTTATAACGACGAAGTCTTCGCCGTTATACGTTTATAATGGAAAAGTTTTCGCCGTTATAAGTTTATGACGGCGAAGACTTTGCCGTTATACTCACCAGCCCCTATTCAGTTCACTAACCACGAGATCAGTTCAAACTAGCCATAGGAAAGTGAATAAGCCACACTTGTTTGCTTCGTGACTTGTTTAGCAACTGAACAAGCCATTGTTGGTTATGCCCTAACCATTGTTCTCTAAGGAAAATAGGGGCAAGGGGAGAAGCAATATATAGATGTAACCTCTGTCCTTTGATGGAATTAGGGGAAGCAGAGGAGCAATCTATACAGGTAACCATGGTCCTCTAGTGAAATTAGGGGATAAGTGGAAGAGCAACCAATTGTTGTTGTAGTGCGTTCGATACTATGCAGCAGTGCCTTTCCTACTTCAATAGCACATCGAGTCTCTCTACGTGGCAACGAAGCATCAATATAGCTTGGTGAGTCGCCTTATGTAAAAAACAAGGCATAGTTGTAGCGTGGTAGTTACCTTATGCAATGACAACCTCCTACTGTAGCATGGTGAGTCGTCTTATGCAGTAACCTCATTTAATCACTATAGCATGCTAAGTTGGTGAGTCACCCTATGTACAGTGACCTTCTAGCATATTATAGTGAATCACTCTATGTAAAAATTACATATCACTGTATCATGGTAAATATCCCAATACGTGGTAGTCGAAGAAATACAGGAATCCATATAGTTCTATCCCTGTAGCATGGTGAGTGACCCCATGTAGCGGTATTATGAGAAATCCAAGACCCTAAGAACTTCACTTTATTACTTTAGCATGGTGAATGGCCTAAGAACTTCACTACAGCAATGTTGATTTGCCCTATGCAGTAGCACCTCGTACTGCAGTCCTCTTGATAAAATGATGCAACGAAATGGTCCAACAACTTCCGTTAGCCTACTAGATATAGTGTGACATGGTAAAGTTCTAAGATACAAGCAGCATCTTGAGATTCCAAACCCTCGCTACGACTTGCATGATAATACATTGTAGTGAAGAAATTAGTTGCATCTCAGAATTAAACCACTGATGACTCAGAGATTGATGAAGATGAATTAATGATGTGCGCAAAGAAGTTTAAGAAATTTTTGAGAGAAAACAATCTCGAGAAACACAAAATGACGGGAAACTCTAACAAAAAATGTTGTATTCTCACATGGTGTTTCAATGATGTCAAATATACAACTAAGGTGCGAACAATTAATTTAGTAAGAAGAAAATGACAAAGGAACATACGAAGGTACAAAAGAAAGCACTAGGTATTTTTGAGTCTCAAGAACTAGACTTTAATAAAACCCCTCATAATGGTATAACATATACACATACATGTTTTCAAAGTATTTTGAACATTTTTCCAAATATTTTTGAACTGTTTTTATAGCACCTTAGTAGTGAAACCGAAAGAAGTAAAATCTAGCTAGTGTCGAACCAAACATTTCGAGATAGAAAAGGAATATGTCACTTTTAGTTTATTTTAGTTGACTAGACTTGATAGGAATTCTAACTAAACATTGCTAATTTTGAATTGTTTTCTTTTTATTTGTACAAAATAGATTTACTGCGCATATCTCAGCTGATAGCTCTTCAAGTACTAGTCGAATGAACTAGCCCAGATTTGTATATTTCATTTATATTTGAAAAGATGCATACTCATTTTGAATATATTTTTTAGTTATTACGATTTATTCTTCACAAATGGTCACATCTCTTCAGTTTTCGGCCATATGTTTCAACAAAGAGATACAACCTTCTGTTAAAACTTTTCAGTCTCCATTTAATCAATTTTTTACAAAAACATTTCAAGAACTTAATTCTCCATGTTTTTGAGCATGAATTTCTTATTTGCATTGCTTTTCACCTCTAAATCATATTTCAGATCTTTTGCTTCTTGAACTTATGCACATTAATTATAAAAATTTTGTGTGTCAAGGCAATATCCGTATATTGAGATATATACCAGCATACTATATTGACACTCGTTGTTTCAAAGTTCAAAAGTGAACGGTCTCTTAATTAACTTGAGAAATTCACTAAGTTTGTTAGAGTCAAAGTGACTTTTTGTTAAAAGGTCGATTAGGTGTCTAAATAAATCTAAAAGTTATAAGCATATTCTTTAAGAAGACTGCTGGATTGAACATGTAGGACAAGGGTTAGAACCAAGATAAATTTGTTATGTGATTTACTTTTTGCTGCATTACTTTACAAATAGAAAGTGATGGATTATTGAAGAGAAAGTGAAGAAATGTATTATTTGATATATTGAAGATAATAATATGTTACACGAGTACACAGTATTTATAAAGTTATAATACAGCTCTGTGAAATGACAAATGTGCCCTTAAAACCCTTATGCTAATACAAGAGATAGCTCGGCCCATTATGTATCTCATTTCATTATTTCTGTATTGCTTATTTCCCCCCGACAATGTCGGCTAGGGTTTTCCTCATCACTTTCGAAAATACTTTCCTCCTTCTTACTTGTCAGATCTGTGCTTTCCTTCAAATAAGTTGATTTTCTGAAGCTATTTGGTGCCTTGATGCTGATTTGAGCCGAATATATTTGAAAGATTGAGAGGTTCGATGGGTAGCTTGATTTGATTTTTTTCTTTTGGAATCGCAGGCAAAATTACATGCTTCACGTGGTTTTGTCGGCAAGATCCAGCTTATACAAGTCTCCGATGTTGGATCTGGGCTATTCTTTCTCGAAGAATCTGAATTTGCCTCGACTTTAAGATCTGAGCGAAGCCTCACAAAGTTGTTCTTTGAAATTGATTTAGTAAGAATATCGGCCTTCTGACAAGTAGCTGGAAGGTGATTAATATTGAGTTTCCCTTTGATGACTTGCTCACGAACGAAGTATAGATCAATTTCCATATGCTTCGTTCGTGAGTGAAGAATAGGGTTAGCTGAGAGAGATACGGTGCTGAGGTTATCACACCATATTACGGGCTTCATGCTGTTTGTAATTTTTATCTCTTGAAGAAAAGATTCCAGCCACATTATTTCGGCAGTAGCGCATGCGACACTGCGATACTCCGCCTCTGTACTTGATCGAGAGACAGTTTGCTGCTTTTTGGAGCACCAGGATACCGGATTGCCACCGAGATAAATGCAGTGACCGGTGGTTGATCTTCGGTCGTCAGAGTCTGATGCCCAATCCGCATCTGCGTATCCTTGAATATTTAATGATTTGCTAGCCTTAATGCATATTCCATAATTCATTGTCCCCTTTAAGTAACGCAGGATCCTCTTCACTGCCTTGCAGTGTTGATCTAGAAGTTCCTGCATAAATTGACAGACCTTATTTACACTGAATGAAATATCGGGTCGAGTAACGATAACATATTGCAAGGCACCTACTATGCTTCTGTACTGTTCAATGTTCTCTATATGCTCACCCTTGAATTTAGATAAGTGTAAATTACTTACCATAGGTGTTGGCATAGGTTTGCATCATTCATGTTTGCCCTATTAAAAATTTCAGAGATGTATTTACTCTGAGTCAGTAGCAGTTCACTTTGAGATTTTCTGTGTACTTCTATTCCTAAGAAGTAACTCAGTTTGCCTAAATCTTTGATAGAAAAAGTTTGATGTAGATAACAGGTGACATGTTTAATTTCATCACTACTATTTCCTGTAATTATAAGATCATCCACATATACAAGTACATAAGTAGGACTGCTATCATTTATCTTAATGTAAAGTGAGTTGTCAGACCTGGTTGGCTCGTATTCAAGATTGATCAAAGTAGATTTTAGTTTTTCATACCACACTCTAGGTGCTTGCTTCAGTTCATAGATTATTTTATGTAGTTTGCATACCATTTTCTTGTCACTGCCTTTAACATATCCTGGTGGTTGTTGCATGTATACTTCTTGTTGCAGTTCACCATGTAGGAAAGCATTGTTGACATCAAGTTGTCTAATGTCCCATTTATTATATAAGGCAACTGTGAGAATTACCCTGATTGTAGTTGGTTTCACTACTGGTGAGAAAGTTTCTGTGAAATCAAAACCACTCTGCTGCGAGTACCCTTTAGCTACCAACCTTGCCTTGTATTTAGTTACTTTTCCATCTGCTGACTGCTTGAGCTTGTAGGTCCATCTACATCCAATTGCATTTTTATCTTTTGGTGCCTGTACAGTGCTCCATGTCTTGTTTTTAATTAAGGCATTATATTCATCGTCCATGGCTGTCTTCCAATTGCTGTCTGTATGTGCCTCTTCATAATTGGCTGGCTCATTCTTTTTCAGTACAGTAGAATATATTTTTGGTTTAAAAATACCATGTTTTGATCTTGTCATCATGTGATGTCCTTCTCTTGCAGGAGATGGTGATGTACTTGCATTTGTACCATCAACTTGGTCTGGACTTGAGGAAGTGTCCATGCTTGATGAAGTATCCATGCTGGAATCTGAAGAGTCACTGACTTGACAGTGATTGCTTGGATCTTTCGATCCATCAATCTCAGACTGATCATCTGATATGTTTTGTGTGTGTTTTCTTACTAGATGATCAGTTTGAGTCTCATTTATTTGCTCACATGAGTAAGTTGGAACACACTGTTTTTGAACAGGATGCATTGATGATTTAGCATCATATACTTTATGGGTAGTTTTCAACTTACTCATAGAGAATGGAAAGACATGTTCATTAAAAGCAACATGTCTAGAAATAATTATCTTACCATTATTGGTAAGACATTTGTATCCTTTTGATTAGTAGGATATTCAATAAATGTACATGGCAAAGATCTAAAGCTTAGCTTGTGTGAACTATATGGTCTTAAATATGGATAGCATAAACAACCAAAGGTTTTAAGTAACATATAGTCTGGTGATATGTTGAGTAATTTCTCAAGTGGTGTTTTGTTTTTCAACACCTTTGTAGGCATTCTGTTGATGAGGAATACAGCAGAATTAAATGACTCTGGCCAAAATTTAAGAGGCATTGAGGCATGAGCCAGTAGTGTTAACCCAGTATCAACTATGTGCCTATGCTTTCTTTCAACAAGGCCATTCTGTTCAGAAGTGTATGGACAGGTGATTCTGTGTATTATTCCTTTCTTGATAAAGTATTCTTTCAAAGTTTTGAATTCAGTTCCTCCATCTGTCTGAATTATTTTTAACTCATTGTCTGTTTGTCTCTCTGCTTGATTAATAAACCTCATCACTGCATCTTTGGTTTCAGACTTTGATTTAAGAAAATATATCCATGTATATCTAGTAAATGAGTCTACAAAAGATACATAATACTTAAACCCATAATCTGAATCAATTGGTGCTGGACCCCACAAGTCAACTGCTACCATTTCTAAAGGTTTTGTATATCTAGTTGATGATTTAGAAAATGGTAGTTTATGACTTTTTCCCATTTGACATGATGAACATACATATGGTCTGGAAATGTTTTCAAATTTCATATTCATATTTTTCAACACATGCTTTACAGTATCCATACTGGGATGACCCAGTTTATTGTGCCACAGGTCAAACATTCTTTCATTTTCAACAATTGAATCACATCTAGTATAATTGCACCAATTTCTCTTTGAGCAGACTTAGTTTTCTTCGACAGTTTGAAAATGTAAAGGCCATTGTGCACATTACCCTGTAACAAGATTTCTTTACTCAGTAAATCCCTAACTAAACAGAACTTTGGATAGAATTCAAAGAATACTTGATTGTCATCAGCAAATTGAGAGACACTCAATAAGTTTTTCTTAATTTGTGGTCCTCTAAGTAAATTATTGAGATGTAACTCTCTTTTGCTTCTGATTCTAACATTTCCAGTATGAGTTATTTGAACTGGTTTACCATTACCCATAAAAATAGACTGCGTACCTTTATACTCTATATTTCCAAGATTAAGATTGTCAAGATTGTTAGTAATGTGATTTGTTGCACCTGAGTCTGGATACCATTCTTCAAACTGTAGATCATCAGTCTTTGTTTGCTGGTCTGCATCTGCTTGACTTCTGGCATTGTTACTTTGCCTTCTTGCATCTGAACTAGTATGAGCAATATTGATAGTAGGGTTATTATTTTTCTGAACATTATTTTGCTGATTCATGTTAAAGCTTTGATCAAATCTGAAGTAGCACTTGATTGCAGTATGCCCAAATTTCTCACAAATCTGACATCTAAGTCTATTAGAGTTGTTCCACCTTCCACGACCTCTGCCTCTATAATTATGACCATCTCTCTGGTTGTTTGGATGAGACCTGTTATTAGTTGATCTTTCTTGACCTTTTTCTTTATTATTTGATGCATAGTTTATAGATAAATCTGCATTCAATGATTTCTTTTGATCAATTCTTCCTTCTTGAGCAAGAAGTGTGGACTGAACATATTGAATTGAGGGTAAAGTTTCTCTTGATGAGATAATTGCAACAACTGACTCATACTCTTCGTCCAAACCACTGAGAATGGTGAGTATCTGCTCTGTATCTGGGACCTTGTGTCCTGCTGTCTCTAGTAAGTCACAGTATGTTTTTGCTTTAGTTAAGTATTCTTGCATTGACATGTTGTCCTTCTTCAGATTCTGCAACTGTATTTTGTAATGCAAAATTCTTGCAGCAGTTTGAGAATTGAAAATTTGATTAATTGTTGACCATATTTCTTGAGAACTCTTACATCCAACAATTTGAGACAAAAAATTGACACTGGTGGATGACATCAGCCAAGAAGCTAGCAAACTGTCTTGCCTTTGATAATTCGTGTAATCTTGATTTGGAATCAATTTTCCACTTGTGTCACTTATCATCATTGATGGTATAGCTAATGTTCCGTTGACATAATTTTCCAGACCATAACCTCTTATTGCTGTTTCTGCCTAATATTTCCATAGTAGATAGTTATTTTCATCTAACTGAACTGAAATTTGACTTTTTGGCTTTATCATGCATAGACTTGCTGAATCTTGAATTGTGTTTGATGGATTCCTTCTTGTGGGAGATGTAGTTGCAGAATTACCTTCAGTCGTATCTGCCATTGAACAAATCTTGGTCCTTCACTGATGATATGAATCACTTGATTTTGGCGGGGCAGTCAATCTTGCTGCAGCCAAATAACAGATTCTTTTCTTTATCTTGATGAATGAAATAGTATTTTAAATCAAGAAACTGTTTCTTGGTTTAAAAAATCTGTTCAACTGTAACTGAAATGGTCTTCTCTGATGAGGATGATTCCGAAGAGAAGAACTGCAGCCTGTCCTGGATGATGAACTGACAGGATTCAGGCGTGGCAGTGTTGTAGAAAACAGAATGAGCAGAGCACTAGATCAGGGAAGGTATCTCTCCGATGATGATATTATAATCTGAGGAGAGAAAGAAAAATAATCATCCAAAAGTTGATCGTTTGATCATATGGATATTAATTTCAATTTTAATCTGCCGTTTGGCAAGAATGCTCTGATACCAAAATAGAAAGTGATGGATTATTGAAGAGAAAGTGAAGAAATGTATTATTTGATATATTGAAGATAATAATATGTTACACGAGTACACAGTATTTATAAAGTTACAATACAGCTCTGTGAAATAACAAATGTGCCCTAAAATCCCTTATGCTAATACAAGAGATAGCTCGGCCCATTATGTATCTCATTTCATTATTTCTGTATTGCTTATTTTTTACTGAGTTTGCTCGCTTTAACTTGTTTTATGTTTAAGTGTAAAAGTAGCTAAACTATTTTCGGGTTATATCAATCCAACTCCATATTTGATTTCTTTTTTCCGCAAAAGAAGTGTGTAATGTTTTCATATTGCAGGGTGGACTGTATAATCAAGTAAGCACCTCCCTTTTTAAGCTAAATTCTTGCCTCTTTTGGTTCATAACAAAGTGGCTGTTGTTTTTGATATAACTGTCACACTTTTCAGAATGGATCAACTATATTTTACGAAACGATATATTATTACAAGATCTAGTAGCATGTGTTTGGCACGTGTAAAACAATGATTGGTAGAAATGGTAGAAGATCATCGTATAATATGCAAATGAATCATACATATAACATTCGTGTGAAATACAATAGTAAATAGTACAAAGGGTTCAAGTTCAACGCATGAAAATATATCTTTTTAAATTTAAAAGCTTAAACATCAACTTTTAATATCATAATATCGGTTCAACACATCAAAAGCTAGTAGAAATATATTAATATAAACGTGGTATGGTGGTTGAACATATATTAGATACCATTATAATAATTGTTCACTTCTCCTTTTTTTTCAAAGGGATTGTTTATGGGAGAATTCAAAACTTTAAAAGTATTTTGATGTAATTTACAATGCTAGTTGGAATATTTGAATGTTGTAACAATTATTTTTGTTTTATTAGACTTAGCTTAGTTTGTTGTTTACTAACTGTAAAAGTAAAAACTATTTCAAATTGAAATTATTTCAGAATGAGGTTGACACTACAAGGACAACTCTGTTTAGCGTCGGCATAGAGAGCCGACTTAATTCGACCGACACGAGCCGTCGTTAAATACCAATGCTAAATAGCTCGTCGCCAAGTGAAATGGCGACGGCAAAGGCGGATTCGATTAAAACACTACAAAGCATCACTGGTTCAAATTTGGTCTCGTTTGAAGGTCGTTCGGCCTTCGAACGAAGGGTTTTTTGTCCGAAAGTCCACGAACGTCCATAATTTGGAATTCAAGATCGACACCCAAGATTCGTGTATTTTTTAACCATATTCTGGAAATATCTCCAAAATACTTTAGATCGGCATAAGATCCAAAGAATTTATTTTTACCCCGCATAATTTATTTTATATAATTTTATTATAACTGATACATTTAAAAATTCATAATTGATTACCCAACGGTTTAAAAAGTTATTTTAATTCTTTAAAATGTTACATATAACCACCTTTATCGAATTTCTATAGCGGATCGACTAAAAGTTGCATCAATTGGTCGTGCGAGTTAGATTTTCAACAACGATAACTTTTCGAATTACACGAACATATATCATCGAAAATACCAATTTAACCTATCACGACCGCCATTGAGTGAATATTAATTTTCATACATGTCAATTTTATTTTTTTGCCATTTTAGTAATGTTTTTCATTTTTTCAAATGAAATAGGTGTATATAAGAATTAGATTGGGAAAATTATTAAATAGCTCACGCTAGCCGATTCCAGCCGACTCCGGCCGACCCCAGCCGACGCAAGGTTCAATATTAAGAGCCGTCCCCAGCCGACTCCGACCGACTCCATGCTCCATCCTCATTTTAAAGTATTCTAGTAGTGTGAAAAGAATCACTATTTTCCATAAGGTTATGGCCACTTTGACACATCCATTGAGCATGTATATAAATTATAATAAGTACCTTTAAACAAAATATATATTTAATTGAAATAATTAAACATTTACCTGCAATTTTAGTTGTTTTTTTTCAATAATTATTTTGGAAGAAAAATGTATAGTTAGAAATAATTTCAAAATATTGAATTATGGACTACAATAATGCAAAAGTACACAGCTTACATTTGTGTATGAATAATCTTAATTTTGTATTATAATATTTTTTAAAATGTTTTAAGTATGAGAAAAAGCAGAACATTGTGGAAAATGTTACCTAAAGAAAAGATTTTGTATATGATTAAGTGTAATAGTATTTTAGTTTCAAATATTAAAAGAACCCATAAAGTATGCTAAAATTATAAAAAAAAAATCAAAATAAAGCAGTGCATTAAAGATTGTTATATGATTACGGGTAATTATGAGAATTTTTCAAAAGAAATCAAAGATAAAAATACCCCTTATTTAAAACAGTAGTAAATAATACATTTTAATTATTTTGTTTTTTACTTCTTAAAACAAACCCTAATTAATCTAATAAAATATGGTAAATCAAATTCTTATTATCTAACCAAAAAAAATTGAAGAAGAATGGATTGATTTAAGATTAAAATCAAAAGAAATTATGATCTTGGATTAGAAACAAAGGAGTAACATGATTTTGGAATAGAATCTGAAAGTTAGATTAAAATGAATACATCTTTGGTAGCACATAACAGAATCGTACACAAAGTTTACTACGATTTATTTTTTTCTCGTAGTTGCCCAACTAGTAATGAATTCTTTCCTCATAATTGCTTCTATGGATGGTTCGGTTTTTGTTAGGTTTTGTATATGAATTCGGGAAAAGAAGAGAAGTGACACCGTGGAAGATTAAAAGTTCATGAAAGGTAAAATTAAAAATTTAAGGAGTATATAAGGTTAAAAAAAAAAGACGTACAATGTTTTGTGTTGAAGTTGGGTGCATGTAAAGGTAAAGCAAAATAAGATCAAATATAACCAGCCTTCAAATTATGGCGTACTATATCGTTCTTTGTGGTAACATAGTTGATGTGAAGACATAAAAAAATCTAGGGTTTTCTTCTGCCATGGGAGAAAATAATTTTTCTCTCAAATCCAAATCAAATCCCCCTTTCTCTTGTCCTTCCCCTCAAGATAGGCCACCTGAATCCCATTTCAGAAAGCCGAATAATGTCATCATCGATAATGAGGGCTTCCAATTGGTTCAATCAAGATTGCAAAAGAGATATCAGCCCAGATTTGGCCAGACTAAGTCCCAAATCAGTAGTAATCAGAGAAGGAAAGAGGATCAGAAGATCAATTCTTTCAAGGACAGAACTAAGCAGGCACAAAGAGATAATCCACCAACAAAGTTCTCACTAAATGGAGAACTAAAGCAGAGATCTTGGGCGGACATTGTCTCAGAGCAATCTAATGAACCAAAGGATGAAGATTGCAGTCTTGAAACCATTTTGCCTATCAAAATTAATAGCAAGAAATATGGTGTTATAAAAGAAACGGTGTGCAAAAGAGCTGTGGAGTGTTAGAATAATTCTGTTTTGGTATATGTTGTTAGTAGTAAACCATATTTCGTGTTTTTCAAAGAATATATCAAAAGAGTTTGGAAACCAAAAGGAGAATTTGAAATCTTTTCCAGAGAAAATGGTTTCTTTCTGATTAAATTCTGTGATTCTCAAGACTGCAACTCCATAATTCAGAATGGTCCATATTTCTATAACGGCAAGCTCATCATCATGAGAAGGTGGACGGAATCATTGAAGATGGACAGAGATCTTCTATCTACTATGCCATTATGGATTAGATTACCAAGTGTAAACCTCAAATTATGGGATAGAGAGGCGTTTAGCATCATGGCAAGTATTATCGGAAAACCCATTAAAATGGATGCAACAACAACCATGAAGATGAGATTGAATTATGCTCGAATTCTAGTGGAAGTTTCTGCAACGGATGAACTTCCAGATGAAATTTGTTTAAATCTTTATAATGGGTAAAACATTATACAGAAGGTTGAGTATGAATGGGTTCCACCGAAGTGTAGCATCTGTAAATGCTTCGGTCACACTAAGGAGCAGTGCAACCAGAAGCAGTCGTGGATTCCCAAACAGAAAGATAAAAATTTAGCAAGTATTCAAGAAAACGGATCTGAAACAGTTCAAGAAATTAATGTCAGTAATGGTACAATATTTCAGTCAAAATCTCAAGAAGAAGTTGATCGAATCTATCAAGAAGATATCATTTTCGATCAAGAAAGCAATTCTAAAGAGCTCACTGATCAAAACAATCAGATCATGGCTATGGAAGTTCATCAACAAAGCAAAAAAACCTCAAAAGATCAAGATCCGACAAACAAAAAGGAGGGTAAAATCAAACAGGTCTTTAACTCTGAAACCCCCCATATTTTAGAGTCATGTTTAATTACAGGCCAGATTAATACAAGCTTAGTGAGCAAAATTCATCAAAATTCCAATATGAATCAAGAATCAAAGGCTGAGAAGGGATCTTCTTCTTCACTTGCTGCAGATGTTGAGAGAAATGGTTGCTCAACATTGCCTCGCAAGGGTGATCTACCTCCAGAGCAGGCTGCAATGTCTGATTGTAATGAATCAGAATTGCCTCGCTCAGCTTCTTTCGATATATCTTTAATCAAGATTCCAGAATCTGCACAAATAGAAGAAGATAAATCTGAGGAAAAAGACAGTGGTGAAGAGTTTGACATATCAGAATTACATATAAGTAAAACAAAATCTTCAGGAAAGTTAAAGGGGAGTAAAGAGAAAAAAGCTTTCAAACAAAAATACATATCAATTAACCCAGAGTGGGATCAAATGTCCACCAGATTGAAGGCTAAAGGTACTGATAATAAAAGGAGAGGTAAAAGTACCATGGTGTCAGGTACAATTTAAATTCCTTATTTTATATCATAAATATGTCTATCTTTGCATGGAATGTTAGGGGGATGAATACCCCTGTAAAACAATCTGATATCCTTCATATGATTAATATATATAAACCTACTATAATTTCCCTTATTGAGAATAAATTAAATGATGAAAACTTGATAGATTCTGTATTAAATTATCTAATAATTGGAAAGCTATTCATAATAATGACTGTGGCTGTAAAGGTAGAATTATTGTTATCTGGGATTCTAATATCTGGAATAATACAAACATAAATAAAGACAGTCAATTTATAGATTGTAATTTCAGGAATATTGGTGGTTTTTATTTACAAGTTACTGCTGTATATGGTAGTAACTTAGAAATCGAAAGAAATGTTTTGTGGCAAAAATTGAAATCTCTAAATTACTTTTATAATCTCCCTTGGATTGTATTAGGGGATTTTAATACTGTTTTTCATGTTAATGAAAAGTTTGGTGGGATGAAGATCCCTCAGAATAAGCTAGATAAAGTCAATAAATTTCTGTTAGAGTCTGGTCTTATTGAACCTACTGTTAGTGGTAGTAAATTTACTTGGAAATCTGGTCTAGCTAAAAATATTCATTGCAAATTAGATAGAATTTTGTATAATAAAGACTTTTTAAATAAATTTCCTGACAGTACCTGTTCTACTTTGGAGCAGAACTTAAGTGATCACACTCCTCTTCTGGTTAACCTTGTTGTTAATAGTATTGCTAATACTAAAGCCTATCCTTTTAGATTCAAAAACAGTTGGGTTCTAGAAGAAGATTACAAAAGTTTAATGGAAAATTGTAATAGTTTTTCATGTAATGGTTCCAAACAAATTCAGTTTTGTATGTTTCTGAAATTCACTAAAAATAATCTTAAAAACTGGAATAAAAATAAACATTTTAATAATAATAGGATTGCTGATTTGAGAAATGAAGGTAAAAAGTTACAGATGTTTGCTGATAATAAGCCTGGTGATTTGAATGATATTAATAAATTTTTTCTTAATCAAAGGGAGTTGTCTAATGAGATGTATAAAGAATCAGTAGATGCTAGACAAAAGCTTAAGACTGATTGGCTTACTTTAGGGGATGATTGTACCAAGTTTTTTTATGCTAAGATGAGTAATAGGAAACACCTTAATAACATAGGTTGCATTTTTGATAGAGAGGGTAGTTTAGCTAACTCATATGAGACAGTTTCTTCTGAAGCTGTCAAGTTTTATAAGGAACTTTATTTTTCTGAATCTATTGAAAGAGAGTTCCCAGACATAACATGCAAAAATATCTTAAATAATAATGCTGCAGAAATTCTACTGGCTTCTGTGAGTATTAATGAAATAAAATTTATTTTTTTTAATGTCGGGGACAACAAAAGTCCAGGCCCTGATGGTTTCAATGCGAATTTTTTTAAAAATAATTGGGAGTTTATAAAGCAACAAGTGACTGATGTGGTCAATGAATTTATGAACAATGGTAAAATTCTCAAAAGTATTAATCATACTTTCATTACCCTTATTCCTAAAAATAAAAACCCCATTGATATAGGTGATTACAGACCAATTTCTTGTTGCAATTTTATCTATAAAATTATTGCTAGTGTGCTCAGTCATAGAATAAAAGTGTTTCTGCCTTTTCTTATTGCTGAAAACCAAAGTGCTTTTGTTCCTGGTAGGCTTATATATGAAAACTCCCTTTTAGCTCACGAAATGGTCAGAAAATTTAATACTAAACAGGGTGATAATGTTTGTATTAAGATTGATTTGCAAAAAGCATATGATAAGGTTAACAGACACTTTATTCGTCACATTATGATGTGTATGAGTTTCCCTATAAAATTTTGTGATTTGATTTTTGAATGTATTAACACCCCCACTTTTTCTATTCTCATTCAAGGTAAGGCTGAAGGGTTTATAAAGTCTAATAGGGGGATAAGACAGGAAGATCCCTTGTCTCCTTATCTTTTTGCTATAGTGATGGAATACTTCTCTATTCTTATTGAAATAGAAAGTATGAAAGGTAAAATCCATCCTATAAATAGAATTCAGCCATGTGTCAATCACCTGATCTATGCTGATGATCTTATGGTGTTTATCAAATCTAATAAAGTTAATGCAGAATCTATTAAATACATTTTTGAAAAATTAAAAATTCATGCTGGGCTTCAGCTTAATGTTAACAAATGTAAAGCCTATTTTAGCAAAGATTGTAAGTTCAAAAAAGAATTTTTAAATATTTTACAAATAGATGAGGGTTTTCTTCCTATCAAGTATTTAGGTTTGCCTCTTTCTACTAATTTGATTAAGAATTCAGATTGCTCAATTCTTATTGATAAAATTCAGGAGAGAATGGAAACATGGTCTTGCAAATTACTCTCAATTGCTGGTAGGCTTGAGCTTATTAAAACTGTGGTTTATGCTATTATCCTATACTGGTTACAAACATTCCAAATCCCTGCTGCTACTATTAAAATATTGGAAAACAGATGTGCAGATTTTCTGTGGAGAGGCAAATACCACAAAATTAGTTGGATTAATGTGTGTAGACCAAAAAATGAGGGGGGTTTTGGTATTAAAATTTTTAAAGATTTGTGTACTACTTGCCATCTAAAATTATTTTGGAGATTCATTAGTTCAGATTCTTTGTGGGCAAGGTGGATGAGATCCAAGTACTTGAAGCGGGAAAATTTATGGACTACTGTTCATAAAAATAATCAATCAAACACTTGGAAATATATTTTAGATTGTAGGGAAACTGGGAAATCTCTTATTGTTAGAAAATTTAAAGATGGCAAAAACACCAGTTTGTGGTTTGATCCTTGGTTTAATAATGAAACTTTTATAAATAGGGCTGGGTGGAATAGTCTTGTTTTATGTGGTAACCCTAATGAGAAAGTTTCTGATATTATAGTAAATAATCAGTGGCACCCACAGATTCATCCCATTACTAACCCTCATAAAAATAATATTTGCAATATTCAATTTGACAAATATGCAGAGAATGACTACTGGGAGTGGAAAGCTAATAACAGAGGGAAGTTTTCTTTTAAAGAAACTTGGAACTTTATCAGAATCAAATATACTGCCGAAGTATGGTATCAGTGCATTTGGAATAGAGTGAATTGTCCCAAGATGACATTCTGTACTTATTTTGCTATTAAAAACAGATTGCCAACCTGGGACAGGATTAATAAATGGGGAAGCAATGTAAATTCACTCTGTTCCTTATGCAAATTATGCGATGAAAATGCTAATCATATATTTTTTGAATGAAGCTACTCTTTTTTTATATGGAATCAAATCAGAATGACTTTAAGCATAGATGACAACAGACATATGGATATTATGAATATTATCAGAATTATCAACAGCAAATTCAAAGTTAATTCTGAAGAATCGGAGTATGCTTACATTCTTCTTACTACAGCAGTTTTTTACTTATGGAAAGAAAGAAATATGCATGTGCATAATAAGGGCAGCAGTAGCAAAGAGCAAGTTTGGATTACTGTTAGTACAGATAGTAAGATCATGTTGCAAAAATCAAAAAAAATTCATAAAAGTCAAACCAGATATACTTCCCTTGCTGAAGATTGGAAGGCTGAAGCTGGTAGCAAACACTTGGAAGCATTTCTTATAAATTCGAAAGACTTCCAGATTAATGAGGATAATAGCTCTTTCAGAGCTGCGAGCTACAGCAATGAACCACATCAAGCAACTGCCATGAAAACGTCAGATCTAGGTCGTATTGACACTAGATCTAACAATTTCGAGGCCATCAGAGATTATGCTGTGAGATCCGGACCATCTTTGGGTGATAATAGCAAAGCGCAGCAAGCTTCATCAGATCTAGGTCGCGTTGACCATAGATCTAATAATTCCGAGGCCATCAGAGATTATGCTGTGAGATCCGGACCATCTTTCGGTGATAATAGCAAAGCGCAGCAAGCCTCATCAGATCTTGGTCGCGTTGACCATAGATCTAATTTTTTCTCGCATTTGAACAACAATCACAAAGACTTCTGGAGTACTAATTGTAACAGAGGCATAAGAAGTGGATTTAATGAAGCTCTTTCATACTGGGAAAGAGGAGAGAGCAGTGGTAAGAGGAGCGACAGAGGTTAGAAATGGAACGGCCATTGTTGCCGACTTTCTTTCTTTCTTTCTTCTGGTCGCTTTATTTGTATTGTTGAGATGGTAGAGACGGCTAGGGTTTTTCTATTGTGTTGTGGGTGCGGGTGTACTACCCGTATGTATTTGTAATGGGCCGGGCCCTTTTTTACTTCTTTCAAAAAAAAAAAAATATGGCGTACTAGAAAACTGAAGCATCAAAATTTCATCATAGTTGAGCTAAGATAAAAGAAAGTTAAGAGTTCCTGATTGTCATCATGATTTCTACCATCACAGAACAGTGCCATATCTTATACATAGACAAAACCTTCTATGAATCTTAGCATAAACACGTTTTCTGCTCGGTTATATATGTCCTGCTTCCAACGGCAGTTTTTCATCACATACACGCTCTCTAGCCATTATCGCCTGCAAGTTGAAATCCTCGGTTACATTCAGAGCTTTTACATCAGAAGAACATATATACATACTACAAGATAACAGTTTACTCACCTGTTGTTCCCAGTTGGTACAAATTGTTATGATGGCAAGAGAAACTGTTTGAACAAGTGCGCCACTTACTATTCCAATCCAAAGTCCCTTGCCTCTGATTTGCAATATAAACCCTAATACCACAGCAACTGGAATCCCAAACAAATAATATGCTCCCAGGTTCACATATGCTCCTATATGCTGCCATCCACATCCTCTAGCTATTCCTAAAATAAACATAAAAATACATTTTAATTCTAAAATACGTACGCTGCTTGAAACTTGGAAAGTAAAGAACCTGAAAGAACTCCTTGCAGGCTATCCACAACAACTGCTATACAAACAAGAGGAGCCATATCCATTACATAATCTACTACTTCTTTATCATTGCTATAAGCAGACCCAAAAAATCTACGTAGCATATAGAGACTAGTGCTAACAATAATCGCTTCCGTAACCGCTATCAACATCACAATGCGAACTGCTGATCGAGCCTTTTCATGATTTCCTGCTCCTAGTTCGTTTGATACTCGTGTACTACACATAATTTCCATGCAAAAGATTGAAAACTTGTAACAAAATAGTAGCACTGTGTATATTTGTGAATGCAGTAATTTACACCTACCTTGCAGCAGCACCAATTCCATATGGTATGGTGTACAGGCAAGAAATGCTAGTCAGACTGCTTATATAAAATTATCGTTAATTTCAAAAGTTTATCTGTATGAATAACGTATCATCATAATTTCTAACCACTGTGCTCGTTTACCATATTGAAAGCACGGAGGTTTCAAGTTTTGGATTCGGCAGCAATCCGGAGAGCAAAACAAGTAACTCGAATGACCACCATTCTAGGCTGTTTCGAACGAATAATGATTTTAAATATACTGAATTTACAACTAGAATTAACAAAAACCAGTGAAGTATGAATACCATATCATGAAAGCAGATGGAAGGGCTATCCTCATGAACTCATGAATTCCCTTGAACACATCGACTGAGAATGGTGCACGTGTCAGCTCACATTCTTTTGAGTACTTGATATAGATAACGAGAAAGAATACATTGAACCAATAAGACAAGCTTATTGAAAGAGCAGCGCCCAAGTACCCCAATCTCGAATGAAATACCAAAATCCAACATAATGGGATGTGAAAGCATAAAGTTAAAAAAGAAGTTAAAACAAGAGGAAAGGTTATGCTCTGAGACTGAAGGAACTTAATCAAAGGCATTGCAATAGCATATGCGAATAAACCAGGTATCATCCATGCTGTATATTTGCCTGCTCTCAGTGAAATTTCAGGATCTTGACCTATGAATGCGAGGAAATGTCCAATGTATAGCCATATGACAGCTATAGGAATGCAAAGAAGTAGAAGAGAAAATATAGCGCTATATGTTTGAACAGCGAGTTTTTTGTACTGTTTTGCTCCGAATGCTTGTCCACATAATGTCTCCAAACCACTTGACATTCCTAGCTATTTAACAAACAAGTAATTTGTCAAGTAATGTGTGATGTATTTGGTTTTGATTTTCATATATTATCTCTGCGCCACTAAAAGAAAACAGAATCATTACGTAAATAACACAGTCGAAGACTAGGGAATATTTGATATTTTCTATATACGCAGGTTGTCAAAAAAATCCAAATCCATAATCACATCATAAATGACAGAAGAAAATGACATGGATTTGAAATAAAGTTAGTCAAGTGTTGTGTCCAATAGTAATAAACAACTTATGGGAAAACCAAGCTTGTAAATAGAATGACAAATTTAAGAGGACAGGTACTAGACTTCAATGCAATTTATCTATCTATTAACTGCAAACAATTTTTTTCTTCTGTATTATATAATCAACTAAATAATAGACATTGGGTTTGGTGTCTCTATTTGCGTTGAATACTGATAGCTGCACATATTGATGTATGATGATCAAATTCTCAGCTATTCTCTTTTTTTCATCTTCTTAGCACTAATTTGAAAGAAAAATGTAACTAAGAAATAAAGAAAAAATATTACAAAATCTTAACTAAATTTATTAGAAGAACAATTCAAGAGTGTAATTGAAAAATAAGCAATGAAAATATATGATCAGTTAGGTGTGGCTCGCATTGTATTAGAGTGGATGCATAGATTGGATTATGATTAGTCTCACATCATAAGATATTATAAAAAGAGATCATATATATGAGATTGGTGGCTTGTAATAGTGGAAGATGTGAGGGGTGCGGAAACAATTACAACATGATGGTCTGCACTTTTAAAGTTGAAGTTGAATGAATTAAAATAATTTAAATAGTGATCATACATTTATGTCATAGTAGTAATCGCAACAGAAAATGTCAAAATCAAGGCATAATATATCTAAAAAACAAAGTATGATATGAAAGTGCATATCTGATCTGCACTCTTCATTTTACAAAATGCAGATATAAAAACGAAAAATTACTTCATCATTTCATTTCAACTAATTATATACTGTTTTTCATAATGTCTAAGAATAAAACTGAATGAAGGATTTCAAAAGTTAAGATACTTGAATTCTAAATATACATAAATCCAATACAACTGCTTGTGCATCAAGAGAAATCAAATTGTACTTAATCTTAATCAGTATAGGTTAGAAAATTGAAAATTGATTTTAATTTATTTTGAAAACCAAAATTAGAAAATGGGATGATGCCATTACATTAAAAAAAATGAAAACCTGAAGAAAATGATAAGTATCATGTATGACTTTACTGACTTTCAACATTAACAATAGAGATGTAAGAATGATATAATGTAAATAATATGGATTTTAAAGTTATATCCGATTCTCACTATCAATAAAGAAAAGAAAAGAGCAATACATACAAGGAAGCTGAATCCAGTGACCCCAGCAAGCGAGGTAGCAATAGCAGAACTTGAAAGTGCAAGCTCTCCGAGGTGACCAACCATCATGCTAGAAACCACTTGAACCAAATAAGTGCATATCGTCACTGCCACCATAGGCCCTGCTAAATAACTGATCTGTTTTCCTTCATCCTTAAGCTCACTTATGAATTTGGTCACAGCTCCTCTTCTTTTGCTTTCTTCGTATGACAGAATAAGAGGAGTTTCCATCTCAACTTCTTTTGATTAATCTATTATTACCTCAAGATATAAATAAAAGGCTCATGAGATGGTTATGTTACAGTTAATAATCCTTGTTTATACATTTTGCTGTTGATAAATACAGAAATGACAGGTTGATAATTATATGCTAATATACAATGCTAGTTATTTTTCCACAATGTTACAACAAATATTTCAAATCTGCTTAGGCATCTGCGTACGTCATCCCGTATCCTTTTGCTGTTTTTGTTGTTATTACACTATGCATGTGGGGCTCTATTATTATTATTATTATTATTATTATTATTATTATTATTATTATTATTATTTGTGTTGTTATTGTTATATCACCTTTTTACGCACGTGGACGGTCAATGAAGATCTAAATGCTCTATTATACATACATAAAAACAAAACTTGCCCTCAACAGCTTGGCATCTTTTTTAGGAGTTCCACAGTTGCAAAGAATATAATGAATATATATATATATATATATATATATATATATATATATATATATATATATATATAGTTTTTTGATAAAACCAACAAATATAAGTAATAACTTATCAAATATTCAAAACTACGAAGCTTTGGCTGGAAATCGATTAATCAATCGAGTTTAGAACTCCTAAAGATCGATTTATTTAATTTGCAGAAAGAAAAAGGTGAAGGGTATGACTAAAAATAATTGAGATAAACATATATAAATTAGTACAAAGAAACATTAGAATTTTCAGATAATGAAAGTAGATTAGTTATTAATGTACCTTGAAGGCACGATATACTCAAAATCTGGCCTTCGGTTTCAGGTTCAGTATTACTGAAATCGGTTACAAGTCTGCCAATGTTACAGTATACAAATCCATAATATGTTAGAAACTCGCTGATATCAGAACCATTAATGCGTAACAAACATATTAAGTATAGGGCAGAACTAAAATAAGACAAACAAATAACAGACAATCAGACTGCCAGCTATGAAACATCACAAAACGAACAGTATTGATGTACTGACGGAGCCTTTTCACAGCATTCACTGGATGCTCGTTTGTTGTTTTAGTTTATGTGAAAGAAAATTGTGGAGGAAATTTCTTATCTATTTACACCTAAACTAATATTTCAAGGACAGGCAAGAATACATTCTTACCTATAAACTGTAACAAATGCAAAGAAGATAAATGAACAAGACATACCCACCTACTTTATCACGACAGAACAAGCTGCACGGATGAAACCTTTGATTTTTCTTCATTTAGGGATTTTACCAAACGACTTGCATACGCCAAACAAGCTTAACCCACAAAAGTAAGATATTACTTAAATAACTACATATAATATGCAATAATACATCCTTTGTCGCATCGGTGTAGTCTAAAGGACACCAATATCCAACATGAATAACGAATATTAAACTTGTTGAAGAGGACCCGAGGTTTGTTTCAAAAGAAAAGTAGCCTTGCATTAAAAAGCAGCCAAATCTCTTAATACATTTCTATATATTTCACAAAAATTCTTATTCAAATGATATTTAATATGGCGTGAATTTGAATCTAATATTTTACAAGTCTACTGTATTACATAAGATAGTGAATAGTCGATTAATTTTTCATTTCAATCCTTCGTTATACAATCTGTATACAAAAACAGAGATGAATCACTTATAAACTTCTCACACAAGTTTACAAATCAGATTTCCATAACTTTGGAATTGTATATCAGTAATTTTGAACAATAACTATTGTTGTAATGAATTAACAACAACAAACTACAACAATAGCAACAACTAAGTGCTGCGTTAAACTATAGCAACAAACAATCATTGTACTACTTCGTAAAAACAGCACAACTTCGAAATGGAAAGATGACAGATCGATGTGTATGTGTGTGAGTGTGTGTACATATAAACAAAAAAGAAATCTAACCGAATGAAGAAGAAAATTTCATCTATGGCATGCTGTCAGCACCAAATAACACTCAAGAAAAGATTTGAGTAGAGAGATTAATGAAGATGGTAAATTAAAACAGACGAATGTATGCAAAACTAACTGCAGAAACAAGAACATCAAAATTATAGTGGTTCGGCCTAACTGCCTATGTCCATTGTTAATGTAATCTTTATTGTTTTTCTCCAAGACTTGAATACAAATACAATCCGTAAACTTCTAACTCGAATACAAGTTTGAACTGAAAGAAGCGAGTACCAAAAATGACAGAGTGTCCCTAGAGTTTCTGAAAAAAAGGTCCCTTCAACTGTCCATGCCTCTGTATTTATAGACGAAGATAGGCTGGTCCATCTGTGTAGGCCCATGATTAAGATACTTCGGCCCACTACTGACAACTCTTGTACAACAGACCGAGCCACGTTTGCGAACGACGTTGGCCGAGCGGTAAATTCCGAACTGGGGCGTCTTGATGATTAGCTCGAAGCAATCTTTCTAGGGGTTCGAAGTGAGCAACGGTGTGACTCAAAGCAAAGACATGTCGGCCGCCTCGCTTTGGGATTGAATCGATAACCCCCAACTTCGATGGCACGCACCGAACGAGGTATACCAAACTACCATAACCGAACCATGAGGACCGAAACAGGGCTGAATTAAGCTCCTTGATCGAGCCGTGTAAGGCTTCACTTCCTTGACCGAGCGGAGCCCACCGAAACATCTAGGCCGAACGGCACATACCGAACTGTCCAGACCAAACGACAGAATGTCTCCCCTAGCCGAGCGACGAACGACTTTGCGCTTTTAAGGCCGGCCAAATCCATACCGAACGAAAATTGACCGAATTGTCTTGTCTATCCTCCCTCGACCGAGCGGCGAACTTCTCCTCTAGGCCGGGCGATATTCATTGAGTTCCTACCAACACCTTTTCTTTAGCGGGCGAAACATGCCATCTCACAAGATCGAATGACACACGTCCCCCCTTACTCGGTCGAACCATGCATACACGCTGACCCGTGAATATAGGCCGAACCACTCAAATTGAATCCATTCCATATATCTTCAACTTCTTCCTGGCTTGAGTCTGGTCTCGATCCAATCTAAACCTCTATAATTATCATCTTGTAGCCGGGGCCAAGTAACCGGGTAACATTTTTCTCCCAAAGTGCGTCTTATGAATCAACATGACGCCTTTGACTCAACGAACACTTCTCGCTCTCAGAAGCTAGCCCATTCCGACTGGTAACTGACTGTCACTTTTTAATTGACTCTTGGCGGAGCTCCATGTTGCCTTTCAAAGGCTGAACCATGGGAGATCTTTCAAATCCAAGCTCCTTCCAGTAATGCTTGTTTCGTCTCTAGCTCACCACCCTCAATCATTATAATACGCATATGTACTTACATTAATTTTATTTTAATATCCACATTCCCTTTATTTTATTTATAGTAAACCTCTACCATTACGGTTATGATCTTTATCCATTATTTATCTATATATTTTTTCCAAAAATGCTTTTCTATTATTATTTATATACTTTTCTTCCCTTTTTTTATTTCGAGAAGGACCGGCATATGAAGGCCGATCCACCCGTTCGATTTACCTGGCTCGGCATGTTGCCTTGTCGACATGGTGACTGGGTCTTTGTTAGAACGTCGGTTCACATCCCTCTCCATATATAAAAGCTCAGGCCTTACTTTCTCTCCTCATCTTTGTTCTATCATTTTCCCTTTATCGGTTTTACTTAATAAATCAGGACTCCATTTCTCTTCCAAACTGTTATACCCTTCCTCTCAATCATCCTCTCCAACACATTCCCTAGCCATCCTCGACTCTGAGTTTCAAGAAGCACTCATCCCACCCTTAAATTATCATATAGGTGAGGTTCTCTATTCTCTAGAACTCGAGCTAGAGGGCCGAGCCACATAGGAATTTGGTTTAGCGTGGTGAGCACGAGAGGAGAGAAACGCAATGAGTAGGTGCTCGGGCGTTGGTGATGAAGTGCTTTTGGTATGAGTAGACTTTGACTTGCGGGAAACAACCATGGACAGCTTTAGGAAGCAAGGTCGAAGGAGTGTAGGAGTATGTAGTTGGTCGATTTGCTTCAGTGAGGAGGCTATTGTTCTGAGAGGAAGAATCACAATCCCTCGAGGTGTTATGAGTCGGTAGGAGTTTGTAAGAGTAGCGAGTATAGGTCAAGTGAGGTGCTCGATAGTTAGAGTGGGAGATAAGAAGTAAGTGGGTCAGTCAGTAATTCGGAGGAGAGTTGCTCGCGGTGTAGTGCGGCTCCATGTCTAGGCTCATGTTGGTGGTCAGTATTGGGCATTGGTAATGGCTCGGTGAAAGCTTAGGGTAGTAGTTTGTCATAGATTGAGATTGATGGAGAAGAAAAGTGTTGTCAAGTATGGCTCGGCACCTGATGAAGTGAAGTGGTTCAATGGAAGTCTGAGTATGTCGTTCGGTGACTAGAGAGGGAGGTAGTGAGAGAGCGGTTCGGCATTGGAAACCAAGATTTTGCTAATTGAACATAATACATACTTTGATAACCTACTTCCACAATCATTTACTATACATCGGACAACAACAAGTAACAAAACACATAAGCCCAAGGACTCAATCTGAATCAACTTCCCATAGCTTGAATAAATTTAAATGTAAGTTTAACTTAACATATGAAAACAACAACCTTCATATTCTATGATGCCGACGCTTGGTTCCAGAATTTTTGATGCCAATCATATGACAAACCGTAGGAGACGGTCAGCAATGACGGTCTCCGAGGACAACCACTTAAAACTCTATCACACCATGCTTGTGTTTAAAGCTTTTAACTTTTCTGGCACTCATGTTTAAGTCGTAGCACTAGTTCACACACAACGCAGGGGGATGTATTACGTTTTATCTGATATCAATTGTCTTTCAAGTATAGTTAAAACAGGTATCTATCCATATTCTATGCTCGTTGAAGATGTCCAAAAGATCGAGCTCTGCTACAGTTTCCGACAAGCCTGAGCCAAGTTCTCAACAGGGGGTGGTAGGAATTTCGATTCCATCGACAACTCCTCCACAGGGTATTCCAAATCCACCATTTGTAGTTATTGGCCCGGCTCGTGATGTGATAGATGGAGCGGTTATTCTGGAAAATCCTATTGATTCACAAGATTCAAAAATCGGCAATGCCGGTCTTCGTCGGTTGTGCACAATTCATGGAATCCCTTTCGACGACGTTTTAGTTCCATCGGGGCAAGATCGGCCTCACCTTCCCCCAGCTGGATATACAGCTTGCAATAAATTCATGTGCTGGGTTAGTAGCGTGCAACCTTTCAACTCCTTTCTTCGTGAAGTGCTATAGTATATCGAGATCGCCTCGGCACAGCTACATCCCAATAGTCACGTGTTCATCTATGGCACTTGTATTCTTTTCATGAGCATCTTGTTCAGGCTCCCCACTCCTGGCGACATCCTCTATATTTATCGCTTCGAAAGACAGTTTGACAGTCCATCCTTCATATTCCTCGAGCCGCATTTCAAGTGTCAGATCCTGACGTGGGCATGGAGTAAATTCTCCTAGTATAAGCATGAATGGTTTTACGTACACTGCAATCCCAGCCTTGCGAGAAGGTGGCTGGAAGGGAGTAAGTTCCATTTCTGGATCAATATTCGTATAAGGCATGAAGTGCATTCTTTTTAAACTACTTCCAATTTTTACAGGTATCGGCCCAAGTCCCGAAGGCATTGGGTACTCTGAGGCAGTCGAGACCATCTGGGCTATTCCCGTAGAAGACCGGGAAATCAAATCCGATATTTCAAATGAATCTCTTTTAAAGTTTGGATTTTTGGCGGAAGGTCGTCGAACTAGTCTCCCAACTGGCGCTGCTATAACCGAATCCTCCGCAGAGAAAGGCAAAGGGCAAGTTGGGCTTTCAATACCCTCTACAGAAGGAACCCCCGATATATCTGAGGAAGGCGAAATAAAGGAGGCCGAGGTTCCAAAAACGACCGACGAGAACTTAGGCTCTGATATTGCACCAATAATGGATGCGCCTTGCATCGCCAAGTCACTTTCCCATTCGAAGAGGCAAAAAAGCCTAGCGTATAAACTGAAAAAGAAAATAGTAGGCGAAACTTTAAAGTTACAATCACTCCAGTTAAGAAAAAGTCATCTCCCCAACATCTAGAGGGTTCATTAAAAGGTCTTTCAGACGTCACCATCCCTGATGACCTGCTGAATTACGGTTTTAACGACCCAGGGGATATGGGACTTAATTCTCCCGCGAAAGGCGATGGAGGCGATCAAATTCATCATCAGGGAGAAAAAACTCCAATAAGTAAAGAAAAAGAAACTGGTCCATCGGGGGGAAACACTATGACACACATGAACACTCACACTTCACCCTGCACTTAAATTTTAGCCATCATATTATTCTCGCTAACTCGTCCTCACTTGATTTCTGTGCAGGTGATATGGGGAGCACTCACAGATTCGACCACCTTCAAGGGTCTTCCATCTTCCACCACTCCAGTTGGGATTCGAGGTCAGGTAGACGTTGAGAAAGAGATGATAGCGGTGATAGGGACTACCGTCCCAGAGACTCTTCGTCTTCTCGAAGAAAAACATACAGCCATTCTTCATACCCCAACGATCCTCCCCCTCACTCAAAGCACAGTGGAGAAAAGTTCTGCTTAGAGGGGGTCTCAATCTGAAGCTCCTCACGACCAACACTTTGGTTTGTCTAGCATAAAGCAATCTTGTGAGCCTCATAAAAAGTCTGTGGCTCCGGCTAAGCGAACCCCTCCAATCTCTGCACATGATTCATCAATAGCCGAAGATTAGCTGAGCTTAAAGCCACATTTATGAAGATATGCTTCGACGGACTGAAATTTCATCCTGCGATTTACCCAATTCCAGGGAATGTCAAACAAAGAACCATCGCTTGCAATAACAATGTCTATGTTCAACACGACGTGTTTGTACACTTGCCAGAAAAAGTTTCAAAAGTTTCTATGAAAAGTCAATATAAGATCAATCGCCTGAAACTTGAAGCCATCCATGATAAGACATCATCAAAGCCCATGATGAAGAGCTTTCCTCACATAAATCTCACTTGAAGCTGCCAAACAAAATGCTAAAGATACAGCAGAGGCAGTCAGTCATCTTGAAGCTACTCACAAAAGGAAAATTGATGAGGCAGTTCAACGTTGTGGCGCTTTAGTTTTAGAAAAGACTCCGTTCAAAAATAAAACGATTCCTCGCTCAACGAGTTAAAGAAATGGAGGAGCTACTTCTCAAAGAAAAGGAAGAAAAAACCGCTGCTCAAGAGGAGTCGTGATGATATTGCGACGAGATTGTCGCTACATGACTTTTAAAAACAAAGCTTGATGAGGAGCTCACCAAAGCTGAAGCATTAAAGGACGCAGCACGTGAAAAGGGAAAAAGAATGACATTGATAAAAATTGAATCTCACCTTGAGGCAGCTACTGAAGCCGGGAGAGAAGAAATTAAATGCCTATTTGATCCGCTTATTGCTGAATATAACACTCGGGTTCTTATTCATCGAGATCTATCTGTTCTAGGCGAGGGTTACCTCAAATCATTAGCTGAGGCATGGAATACCTTGATAAAAATCAAATGAGTAGAGCTGGGCACCGAGGAGGTTGATGAGGATTCTCTTGTAAAGGAAGTGCTTCGAGGAAACGAGCCTTCCGACTTATCTGCAGCCAAAGTCCTTTATGGAAAAGATTCCTCCTCATCAAAAGGGAAGGACGAAGTTGCTGGTCCATCCGAGACTGAATCTCCAGCTCTTCCTTCTGTTCAGTCGACCGGTCGCTCATCACTCGACCCTTTCGAGCAACCTGATGGATATGATTCAGAGAAACCCAAGCTTCATATCCACATTCTACCCCCTATCCCAGAGAGTGAGACTCCCAAAATAACCGAGAGTCAGCCGACGGCTGGTATTTTATTCTTCTTTCTAGAGTTCAAATAACCATCTCTTCTTAGCAGGTAACAAATGTATTCTAACATTTTCCTGTTATAACTTCATGTAGGCCATTCTAATCTTGAACCAACTCTAAGGAGCGATGCCGCGACGGAGAAGGAAGAGAAATCGGGAGAGGCATCTCACACTGGGAATGCTCCCGGACCTGATGCTCAAATGATCGGGGTGCTCGTTGAGGTCAAACTCGAGAACCCCTCACCTATAGAAGAGCATGATGAAGTTGAAATCACGGGTGCCTCCGAACACACTTCGAAACTGAGCGTGGAGGAACAAATCATGGAAGAGGGGAAGAAAAAAGCTGAAATTAAGGCTGAGCCTGAAGTGGTGGAAGTGGATGATCCCCTGAACAGGCCCCTGAAGGTCATTCTCCCCGGTGGGACCACGCCATTGGAAGTTCCTCCTCCTCCGAGCACCACCTCACTAGGAAGCAAGGCATCCAAGAGAAAACGCTTGGATGAGGAGCTTTTGAAGAAGCTGAGGAAGGAGAAAAAAAAATCAAAAAATTAGCTATCCGGTCGTGCCTCATTCAACCTGAATAAGTCTGACTTATGCAGTTATTTCTACTTATTTTCATAGTCATTGTAAATAGACTTTTTGCTCCGAGTTCAAGAGAAGTTGTAGGGAAAATGAATCTTCGATTAGTAAATAAAATTTTATTTCTTTGTTTTCGATGATTTTCGCTGTTTTGCTTACTGTCTAACTTGTAGTCGAAATTCGAAATCTCGTGAGTTAAATAAGCTCCGGCCTGCTTCCACATGAATTGGAAATTTGTTCAATTGTAAATCCTCTAGTCCGCACTCTGAGGACTCTAGTGCTCACTCTGCGGACTTAGAGATTTTCAAATCGTTTACACTCTTGTCCGCACTCTGTGGACTCAGAGTGCTCTAGTCCGCACTTTGGGGACTTAGAGATTTTTCAATCGTTTATACTCTAGTCCGCACTCTGGGGACTCAGAGTACTCTAGTCCGCGCTCTGTGGACTTAGAGATTTTTTGAGTCGTTTATACTCTAGTCCACACTGTGGGCACTCAGAGTACTCTAGTCCGCACTCTGTGGACATAATGATTTTTGAAGTCGTTTATACTCTAGTCCACACTCCGTGGACTTAGACATTTTTGAAGTCGTTTATAATCTAGTCCACGCACTGGGACTCAGAGTACTCTAGTCCGCACTCCGGGACTTAAAATTTTTTGAAGTCGTTTATACTCTATTCCGCACTCTGGGGACTCAGAGTACTCTAGTCCGCACTCTGAGGACTTAGAGATTTTTTAAGTCGTTTATACTCTAGTCTGCATTCTGTGGACTCTGAGTACTCTAGTTCGCACTCCGGTGACTTAGAGATTTTCAAGTCGTTTATACTCTAGTCTGTGCTCTGCGGACTCAAAGTACTCTAGTCTACACTCTGAGAACTTAGAGATTTTCAAGTCGTTTATACTCTAGTCCGCACTCTGGAGACTCAGAGTACTCTAGTCTGCACTGTGGGGACTTAGAGATTTTTTAAGTTGTTTATACCCTAGTCCGCACTCTAAGGACTCAGAGTATTCTAGTCCGCACTCCGGGGCTTAGAGATTTTTGAGGTCGTTTATACTCTAGTCCGCACTCTGGGGACTCAGATTACACTAGTCCGCGCTCCGGGGACTTAGAGATTTTCAAGTCGTTTATACTCTAGTCCGCACTCTGGGGATTTAGAGTACTCTAGTCCGCACTTTGGGGACTTATAGTACTGTAGTCCACACTTTGGGGACTTAGAGATTTTTTAAGTTGTTTATACTCTAGTCTGCACTCTGAGGACTCAGAGTAATCTAGTCCGCACTCCGGGGACTTAGAGAATTTTGAAGTCGTATATACTCTAGTCCGCACTCTGTGGACTCAGAGTACTCTAGTCCCCGCTCCAGAGAGTTAAAGATTTTTGAAGTCTTTTATACTCTAGTTCGCACTCTGGGGACTCAGAGTCCGCGCTCCGGGGACTTAGATTTTTGAAGTCGCTTATACTCTAGTTCACACTCTGGGGACTCAGAATACTCTTGTCCGCACTCCGGGGACTTAGAGATTTTTGAAGTCGTTTATACTTTAGTCCGCACTCTGGGGACTCAGAGTACTCTAGTCCGCACTACGGGGACTTAGAGATTTTTAAATTCGTTTATACTCTAGTTCGCACTCTAGGGACTCAGAGTGCTCTAGTCCGAACTTTGGGGACTTAGAGATTTTTGAAGTCGTTTATACTCCAGTCCACACTCTGGGGACTCAGAATACTCTAGTCCGCACTCTGGGGACTTAGAGATTTTCTAAGTCATTTATACTCTAGTTTACACTCTGGGGACTCAGAGTACTCTAGTCCGGACTCTAGAGACTTAGAGATTTTTTAAATCGCTTATAATCTTGTCCGCACTCTGGGGACTCAAAGTACTCTAGTCCGCACTCTGGGGACTTAAAGATTTTTGAAGTCATTTATACTCTAGCCTGCACTTTGGGACTCAGAGTACTCTAGTCCGCACTCTGGAAAATTTCGAGATTTTTTAGTCGTTTATACTATAGTCCGCACTTTGGGAACTTAGAGATTTTTATTTTATTGATTGACTTTAACTTTGTATGCATGTTCATACCCCGAATAGAATAATGTGATTTAATTTTTGCCATGGAATTATAACACATAGAACATCAATAGTTCATAGAAAAGCGGCTTCATGCCTTTATTGATCATAACAAATAGGGACAAATTGAATTGTCTTATTACACGTCGAAGACAAAAAACTACAAAAGAAAACCATATTGGAAACAATTACTACTAAAACGTGAAACAAATGGGCTAAGTGTAATAACGACGCAAATGCTTGCTAATCCTTGCTCGGGGGAGCGTCACGCCGTTGACGATCGCTAGCTTGAAAGTTCCTTCTCCAAGCTTCCATTCAATGACGTATATACTCTAGTCCACATCAAAACGAGATCGCCCACATCAAAGATTCTCGATCGAACTTTTTCATTATAATATCAAGCGACTCGATGCCTATATGCAGCCGCCCTTAAATCAGGCTTCCTCACGTTTTTCGTTGACAAAGTCCAGTGATTTTAGTAAGAGATCCTGATTCATCTTAGGATCATGATGAGTTACCCGATGAGAAGGAACTTCAAGTTCCATGGGTATAACACCTTCAGTGGCATATGCCAAAGAGAATGGAATGTGGCCAGTCGCGGACTTGTAGGCGATTCTAGAAGCCAAGAGTGTTCTCGGAAGCCCGTCCACCCACTTGCCTCTAGCATTCTCTAAACGTTTCTTCAATACTAATTTGATTATTTTATTTACGGCTTCAACTTTTCCATTGGCTTTAGGGTGAGCGACCGTTACAAACCTTTTCTCAATGCCATATTTTTGGCAGAATTATTTGAACTCCCTCCTTTCAAATTGAGTTCCATTGTCCGTAATGATAGTTCGTGGGAGGCTAAAACGGTATATGATGTTTCACACAATGAAATTAATGAATTTTTTTGTGGTGATTGTAGCTAATGGCTTTGCTTCCACCCATTTGGTAAAGTAATCGACGCAACAATTGCATATTTCGCACCACCTCTGGAGATCGGCAAGGAGTCGATTATATCGATCCTTCATATTGCAAATGGCCAGGGTCTAATCATTTGTGTGAGTTCCGTCGGGGGAGCACTGGGGATTTTTGCATACTTTTGACATTTGTCGCACCTTCTTACATAGTCTGCAGTGTCCTGATTCACGGTTGGCCAATAGTATCCATAGCAGATGATCTTTTTTGCTAATGTCTGCCCCCTAGTATGGTCACTACATTCTCCTTCAAGAACCTCTTTCAAGACCCGCTTTATCTCATCGTGGGCAATGCACCGAAGTAAGGGAACTGAGAATCCTTTCCGATACATTATTCCATCCTGCAATATGTACCGCGTAGCTTTGCGAATGAATTGTCGTCTTTCGTTCCTTTTCTCGAGCAAAGTCCCATGTAATAGGTATTGTTTGAATAGGGTTATCCATGACTCCCTCTCAGTTTCCGTTTCTAACACAAAATCTACTTCCATCTCGTTTGTACTCGGAGCATGTAAGATTTCGACGGAAACCAAGCCCATCTGCTGTGCATCACTAGTACTACCAAATTTTGCCAATGAATCGGCTTTCCCTTTTTGTTCACGTGGGATGTGTGAAATATCTTAATATTCAAGGTCTGCCAACAACTCTTGAACCCGAGCAAGGTATGGGGCAAGTCTCTGCCCCTTTGCTTGATTGTCTCCCCGCACTTGGTACACCACGAATTGTGAGTCACAAAAGATTTCAACCAATCTTACTCCAAGTTCCCTGGTAAGTTTTAAGCTAGCAATCAATGCTTCATACTTGGCTTCGCTATTGTAGCTGGAAAATTGAGCTTCAAAGCATAACAAATTGATCGGTTTTTGGGAGTTATAAGAATAACACCATCCCCAGAACAACGATCGTTGGATGCCCCATCAGTGTATAGTTTCCATTGAATGGGGGAAAGAACATCATCACTACTTGGCTCATCTGATATGGTGTATTCTGCAATGAAGACCACTGCATTGATATGGTGTATTCTGCATTGACCGGTCGTAGAGGATGATAGGTATAAACACTGATCAGTGTGCCTGAAAATATGGACAAAGTTTGCATGACGTAATCACCAAACAGTAGGATAGCTTCTTAATTTTAGGATAGTTTCTTTTTGCCCCTTTAGCCGTTTACCGACGTAGTACACTGGTTTTTTAATACGGTCCTCCTTGCGAACCAAGGCCGTACTGATGGCATGCTAAGACACGACCAAGTATATGTATAACACTTCATGGTCTACAGGTTTTGACAGAACCGAGGAACTTTCAAAGGTCTTAGCAGAGCTCGAAACGCATCCTTACAGTCCAGCGTCCACTTAAAATTTCTCTTCCCTTTATTTATTACATCGAGGAAGGGAATACACTTGTCGGTCACTCTGGATATGAATCGACTCAATGCGGCGACCTTTCCATTCAAGCTTTGTACTTGCTTTATAGTTCTGGGCACTTGTATGTCTTGAATTGCCCGAATCTTTCCTGGATTAGCTTCAATTCCTCGTGCATTGACAATAAAGCCCACAAATAATTTCGATGCAATACCAAAGGAAAACTTTAGTGGATTGATTTTCATCTCGTAGCATCTAAGTATATCAAACATCTCCGCTAAGTCTCGAATGTGGTCATCTGACTGCTGTCACTTCATGGACATGTCGTCCACATAGACTACCATTGTTCTACCAATGTGGTCTTCAAATCTCTGATTTACCAAGCGCTGATAAGTCGCTCGATGTTCTTCAACCCAAAAGGCATCACCACATAACAATACAGTCCGACATCTATGACAAAACTAGCGTATTTCTGATCTGGAATGTTCATCGGGATTTGGTTGTATCCCGAATACGCATCCATAAATGACAATAACTCATGTCCGGCTGTTGAGTCGACTAGTTGGACAATTCTAGGTAAAGGGAAACTATCCTTAGGGCATGCCTTGTTCAGGTCTGAAAAATTAACACAGGTCCTCCATTTCCCATTTTATTTTCTTACTAGTACAGGGTTAGAAACCCATTTAGGGTAGAGAGTGTCGCGGACGAACCCCTTGGCTTTGAGTTTGTCCACCTATTCTCTGAGAGCAGTAGACCTCTCCGGGTCCATACCTCTCCTTTTCTGTTTCATTGGTACATATTTTGGGTCAATGTTCAACATATAACTTGTGATGGCAAGAGAAACCCCACACATATCAGAGTGGGTCCAAGCGAAAACATCCAGGTTCGCTTGGAGGAAATCAGTTAGATCCTAATTATCAAGGGAGTGATTGTGATCCAATCTTAAGCATCTATGATGGGTCATCATGGCTGATCGAAATGTCGATCTTCAGTTCAGTCGATGCAGCTTTAGATTCCTTAGGTTATTCATCATCGTCTCTCGGATCCATGTCTTTGTAGATCCGACCCTGCTGCTCGAGCCAAGGCTCGGGCATTACTTGTCAATTTTGTGCAACCTGGAGGCGGACGGAGTTGTCTACAACTTTTCCCTTCTCTCTTCGCTAATCCTCTCTCAGCTCAACCACATAACATGCATGACCAGTTGCTTGATCGCCATGCACTATACCAACTCCTCTATCGGTCGAAAATTTCAAAGTCAAACACCATGGGGCCAAAGCTGCCCTAAACACCACCAGGGCCGGTCGGCTCAGAAAAACATTATACGGGGAATCAACATCCAAAACAATGAACGGTAGGATCCGTACCCTCCAACGTTCACCTTCTCCTAACTCAATCGGTAATTCAACAAAACCTATCGCATCAGTGGCTACACCATTAAACAGTGAATGTGGGCTTTAGATGGTTTCAGATCCTTTGCCTCCATCTTAATTTGGTTGTACACCTTTTGGAATATAATGTTAATAGAACTCCCACGATCAATCAATATCCTTCTCACAAACGCTGGCCCAATTGTGGCCGAAATGAACATCGGGTCAATGGTAGGTGCCTCTACTTGATCGGCATCTCTACATCGGAAAATTATGTCATCTGTCATCATTCGTTGCTGTTTTGCTGGAGTCCCTTCTTCCGAATTCGAGAAACATTCAAAGTCCGCGTGTTTCAAGGAATTAGCATAGCATTCCATTTCTTGCCAATTATTGTCTGCTGGATGAGGTCCATCGACTATCGTATTTATTATTAGTCTACCTACGGTCCGAGAAAGTTCCTCGTGATGACGTGGAGCCTTCGCGCGACCGGGGTTGGACGTTCCTTGTCCGCCCTCCTGTGGATTCTTGACAAAATGTTGTAACTTCTTTTGCCGAATCGGTTTTCCTATAGCATCATGGAGGTGTCTACATTCCTCAGTGTTGTGTCCGTAGGTCTCATGAAACCGGCAGTACTTCCCTGTCTGCTTTTGTTCCTTAGTGGATTCTATTGGGCACAATTTCCGGTATTGGAAGGTGTTACAAGTTGAAAAATAAATATTCTCCAGAGATGTTCAGAGGAGTGTATTCGTCGTAGGACGGGATCCTTGGTTTCCACTTTCCGTCTTCCCTCTTTCTTTCGAAATTTCCTCCTCCAGGTGCTTTAGACTACTCGGGCTTGTTTTGAACATTAACCTTGACCTTTCCGGAGTTGTCGCTAGCATGTTTTATCGCAATGTTGCTTTGCACGTCTCTTTGCCAGGCCTTGGCACATTGCCTCGCCTCGTCCACCTGGCTTCCTCCCTTCTCATGAACTTGTGCACCTTTGAATAAAAACATTCTAGGGTAGCCGGAGGTTTTCTTGCCAGCCAACCACCAAACTTTGAGTCCGGGTCTACCCCTCGCATCAGGGCCATGAGAATAGCATGGTCATTCAGGTTGCTAACTTCAATAGCAGCAACGTGAAATCTTTACAAATATTCCTTTAAGGACTCCCCAAGAGCCTGGATTACAATAGATAAAGACATCACGTCCTTTGGGCACGTGGAATGGATTCTAAACTGTTCCACAAATTTCGTCACTAACTCATCAAATCTAGAGATCGATCATGGAGGAATTCTGGTGAACCATATGGTAGCGATACCAGATAGGTTATTGGGAAACATCTACATTTAGTCGCATCATATTCCCTAGTTGAGTCCATCATCTACTCGTATCTCATTACATGCTATCAGGGACCAGTCTTCCCCTCATAGGCTGGAACAGTCAGCGTACTAAACTACCAGGGGTATTCAGCCTGTCGGATAGCATCTGTGAATGGAGTATGTGTAACGGCCCGATTGTTCAATGCCTGAAAAACCAAACCATTAGGGTAAAAAGAAGGAGGTAGAAGAAGAAATAGAAACAATATCAGAATTTTACCAACACAGAGGAATAAAATATAATAGATGATAACAGATCTTTACACAAAAGAATTATATATCTGTTTTATACATACATCATCAAAATACAGCATCAAAGTTTAATAAAACCAACAACACAACTCAGGATGGTTATAACCGCTCATCCTTCCAAAACTGAATACACAGCGGAATATACATCATATACGTCGCATATGTCTCGCCATCCAGCTCGTCTCCTGAGCCTCACAGTAGTCTATCCAGAATCTGTACTCTATAATACACGGTCTGACCAGAGCATTATAATAAAATAACATCTGAGTCAGTCTGGAATACCAGTGTGAGAAAATACACTCAAATTGATTTTTAAAGTTTCAAAAATCCTTTGAAAATCAAATGCATCTCGTAAGACCAAGCCACAAACAAACATGTCGGATTTTTACCTTACAATAGCTAAAACATTTCTTATAAAATCATCTGATATTATAATAGGTTTTATATACGAATACTCATTCAAATAGATGAAATTGTTACATGATTAAATTCCAGCATACTAGCCATAAAGTAGGTTATACAAACAAAATCGTAAAGGCACGTAGGGAGAATGAATTTTCAACTAATGACTAGGCACTGGGGTACCACCTGTTACGGTACCTGGTCTAGATCAGCATACCGAGGATCCAACCTAGATCCCCTGCAACACAAGACCGGGACTACTTCTCATTGGATAATCCTGAGTAAGATCACCCCAAGGTTGGGATCAGCAACTACACCACACAGCCCAAATAAAAAGGAACATCTAGACAGGGATGACCTTATCATAATCGACGCGACCCACTTAGCCTTGCTGCATAACACCTGATTTTCAGTCATTCCCGGTTGATGAGGCTCGAGGCTAAGCATTACCTTTTTAGAACATTTCACTTAGAATGCTCATCGTCCTCCTAACGATGTCCTGAAAGCATTCATCCATACTAGTCCGCCCCGGGTTCGAACGGAACCGAAGGCACTACTCCTACTACATCCATTTTGGAATTACCCTAAGGATTAGTAGAGATTAGCCATTGCACTTCCCTGCTCCATTTTCGACTCCCAGCTCTTGTCTTCCTTATGAAAACGTTCAAACCGGATCGAAGTGGTTTCCGAGAAATTAATCCCGATCCTGTCTCTTCGAAATGATCAGCGCATTGGCCAACACTGATAGTCGGTTATTTAACTATCAAATAACATTCAAAAACAATCATCAAGCCATAATAATTTCTCCCAAATTATTCGTTAACCTCAAAATATCTTCGCAAGATATTTTTCCACTTTTCAACCCCTTTGAAAACATTTTCAAACCATTTTTCTCTCACGGAATAAATTCCCCAAATATTTTCTATTTCCACTGAAATCACCAAGTACAAATACTTTAGATTTTAAAATAATTTAAACACTTTATTTTAAAATATACTTTAAAACATTTAAATTAAAATTACTTAAACACTTTATTCGAAAATATATACTTTAAAAATAAAAACTACTTTATAAAATATAAAGCTAATTTTTAAAGTAAAAATTAAGCCAAACTAATTTTAAAATAAGAGTTACAAAATTCTATACAAGTTTTCAAATAAACTTTAACCAACTATCCTTTTTAAAATAAAACTATTTTATAAAGTATAAATATTAATAATCATCTTTAAAATCATAATACTAGTCAAACCTTTCAAATAATTACTAATAAACTAAATTTAGATAAATGTTTACTTATAAAAATTAAACGACTTAAATAATAATTTCTTAAAAATATTCCTTTAAACAAACTTTAAAACTTTTAACTTATACTTAAAAATCTGCCTTTGAAAATGTGCTTGGCATTTCAGGGAAATACACTTCTCTTTCATACTTTTAAAAATAAATCCCTATTTATTTTTAAAACAAATTTCCCACTTCGCTATAAATTCCACCGTGAATTTATACTTCCAAAATATCCTCTGATATCTTATTTCACTTATAAACCAGTTTATAAATTCCATAGTTTCATCTTTTTTATGAAACAAAAATTTCAAACACTAGATCAATTTCCAAATTGATTTTTCAGAATTTACTCCATAAAAAAATTCCTTTACTTACTCAATTTTTTTTAAAACCCATTAATTCCAGAATTTAACTTCTTTATTAAGATTTAAAATTTTATTTTAACTGAACCTACCAATTCCACATTTATTTTAAATTCTTCTTTTATTTTCTCTTACATTTAAATCCTGAATTGAATAAATCTTTTATTCTTAGTATAATTTAAGTTTAAAAATTCATTTATCCTCATTTATTTAAAAATCTCTTTTCCATAATTTGGAATTTTTTTAATTAAGAATTTAAAATCAACTTTTATCCTTTCCCAATTTAATTTATCCAAATTCTTTATAATTATTTTTCTTACAAATCTTTTCTTTTCGAAAATCCAATCTATATATTTTTGGTAACTTAATAAACCCAAATATATTCAATCAATCCATAGCATCCATTATTTCCAATTATCAATGTAATCTATCCAGATTATCCAATAAATCATAATACAGAATATTTGAACAGATCTAAATATTTTGAGGAATCCAGTTGGATCCCGCCAACATGTTTCCCTGCATCCACAGATGTTAGCACAATATAAAATACGAACGAATTCCACTTCGAGTGGAATATCGTGGTATATGGGTTTATATAATATCCTCCGCTATTATGCGGCGCATAGGGTCTCATTCGCTATTTAATGCGGGAAATCAATCACTCCAATACACTATATACTACTATATAATATATCACAACCAATCAATTCAATCATCCATCCAAATATTTAAATTTAACTATTTAAATAAAAATCCAGATGAGTGTGATTGACTCACCTTTATTTCGTTGCAATCCATTTCCATCCTGACCATTCCTTCACGGTTTCAGACCTTGAAACAACATTATATGGTTTGTTGTCATTTGAACTAATCAATTTCCATTTAATAAATTTAGTTAACTCATAACTTAATTTAACTAATTTTCCTTACAACAAATAGATTTTTAAGTTACTAAAATAATTAAATATGTAAACCTCCATAATGCATTATTTTAAAATAAACTAGCAAATTAAAATATGTAAATGTATATTTACTTTATTTATTTATTTCCCTTTTCAAACTCCATCTAAAAATAATCTATATAGGCTTTAAAAATCTAACTTTTATATAAACTTTTACATTCCAAAACCTTATGTACATATATTTCTGTTTTAGACCTTGTACATATATATTTATAAAGTTAGTTAAAAATGTAACTTCCTATTAACCTATATATTAAAACTAAAAAGTAATTTTCCCAAACCAGACAAATTTCTGCTTAAACTCTCTCTCTCTATATATATATGTATGTATGCATGTATTTAAAACTGAATACATAAGTAACTGTTGTTAACGTACTTACTGAAAAAACAATTACCTAACAACACGTTCCACGAAACGGCAGCAGCCACTGCTATCGACCCGCTCCTCCTTCCTCCACGATTTCCTTTCCGACACAAACGACTACCTCCACACGATGATCGGCACCACCCAGTCGTGACACAACGGAAACCACGTCGAACCCTTAACGCAGTCGCGGCCTTCGCTTGAGCACGCCTCCCTTGACAATCCCTAACGTGACTCTACCCTAACAAATCGCGAGCGAAAACCCTCGAATGCCGGCTCCCGTAGATCGACGCCATTCCCACTTCGTCACTCCCTGCGGCAAAATGCACGAGACCCAAATAAAAGTCGCAAAGCTCCTCATCCCATCCGCGCATGATTCGATCGCATCCAAGCATGCATCCACGTGCTTAAATAACTCTGACTTCGAACATGGCTTTGGTTCGATTTTAATCGAACTTCCCCTTTTTCCTCGATTCGATTGGATTAGAAATGAGAGGAAGAGGATTTCATGATTTCAAACTACCAAAAGAAAAGAGAAAAGGGCCGTAATCTAATCGGCCATTCCGATTTGATTTTCATTTTTTTTTGGAGAAAATGAACTGGCTTTGAAATTTTTAAGGGAAGATGCAGATTTGTTTACAGGGGTATGAAACTATTTTAGCTCTGTCGTTTTATATTTTTTTATGAATTCCTTTTAATTCCCTTTGCTTTACACTTGGTATCGGGAAAAAGAAAATGATCAACACGTTTCAAAAAAGAAATATGAAAAAGGGGGCACATGTTCAAGATGGACAAGCGTGTCTAATCAGCCCATTATATGTGAATATAAATTTTTAATTTAAATTCAAATCCAATTTCCTAGGTAAATGCAACTCAAAATTTCGAACTCCTATCGAGGCGTGCTGCTAGGCGTTTATAATGTTATATGCCTATTCCAAATGCAATGGAAAAGGTTACAAGTCCTAATTCAATCGTATGGAGAATATAGCTTTTTAGATCCAGTTAACATCAAATTTTCGATATAAATTTTAGCGCGTTTATCTACCGTACGGCCAAATAATCATTCCGAACATTACGAAAATTGAAATCCGATAATAATACAATATTACAGATCTAATGGAACTAGTTTCGTCGAATTCCAAGGTTGTGCCTCGGAAGGCTATTTTTAAATATCGATTAAATAATATAAATTTCAAAACTTAATAAAACACTTCCATATCCAATTTTAAAAGTTCCATTACCTTCAGTATTATCAATATGAATTTTCTAAGGCTTTGCAATATTTTTAACAAGCCTGTAACTTCTAAATTCAACAATTTTACCCAATTTCAAAATATTAAATTCAAAAATTTTGTTGCCAAATAACAGTGATATTTGAAATTCAATATAACGACCCTGACTCGACCTTCGAAAATCGGCACCGAATACGACACTCGTATTCAAATGCCGCAGATCCAAACGTCGAACCTGGTTCGCCGGAGCTTATAACACATTAAGTAAATAACACAGCGGAAGAAAAGAATAGCATATATCAATATACAACATTTGATACAATAACTGATACAACATGAATGGTACAACAGAATGGTACAATAGATAACACCATTATCAGAGATACAAAGAATAGCAGCGGAAATAAAAGATAACACTAGCAGCGGAACACATCTCCAAAATAGTCTTCAGGGAAGAACTCCAGTATCGGTAATCTCCATCTCCAAGGCACCAATCCAGAATAGCTCGAACTCTCAAATCAAGATGAAGAGAAGCAACTCGATCCAATTGCGATTGCCAAATCCTAAGGCTTGAAAGCTATCGAATCTACACCTACCATTGATTATCTGAAAACCCCAACTCTAGACTGCCCGTGTGGGAAATAGTGGGCACCCAGAGTTTAGGAAAGGAACAATAAACTCCAGGTCAGTCATGGGACTGGTGTGAGCAAACAAAAACAGTTGGTCTTTTAAAACAGAGAGAAGAATTTAAATTTGAAATCCGCAATGCTTTTTGAAAAATGAAACTACCATAAGGCCTCCCGGCACACACACAATGCAAACGCACACATGGGGGAGATTTCTCCTTATGATAGTCAAACATGCTTACTACGAGAAAAATTCTTTGATATTATTACTAGTGCATAGTGGGAAATCTTTCGAAAGTATAATATAAATCCTAGCCAGCATAGGTACCATGATGCTATGCCTACTATAGCTGCCATGTTAAATGGCAGGTTCTACAACTAAAACCGTACAAGGCACGTATTGGATGAATGGATTTCCAACAAATGGTCAGGCTAAGGAACTTCCTATTGCCACATGGGTACGCCTCTGGCGGGACGTCCCGAGAACTAACGTTACGGTTAGATCTCTGCCAACACAAGGCCGGGTTACCTCTGTAACTAGGTAACTACTACACGAATATGTCATCCCCCGGTCCTTTGGGACCTTTATCCGAGTGCGCGCACAACAACACCACACAGTAATAGGTATAGTGTATCAACATGAGTAAGTATCTGGGCTCCATACCATGATACCACCCTTTTCCAGAAGGAAATGACATACCCTAAAGGGCGCGACCCTCATAACCTTGCCGCATCTTTCCTGTTTCGACCATTTCCGGGGAGTGAGGTCCTGATGCAGTCTCGTCCACAAAGCTACGCTTTGTGCAACAAAGCCATGCTTTGGGTCAACAGATGGCCAAAGCAATGATCACAAAGATAAATGATCAAACAAATGATCATATCACAAATGATCAACCAATGATCATCACACAGCAGCACTCAGCATGCCACATTACCAAATTGGGAATATCACTGATAAATATCAACTACATAACCTCTGAGCTCGTACGTCTCAGAGAAGGGTGTTAAGCTAAGAGAATAAATTCTCCGCCACCAAGCAGAAATGTATTTGATAGAAATCAGTTAACATCTCAAAGTGTAATGTCGGACATACAACCATACAAGTCTGTTCCGGGTTCGAACAGAACCGAAGGCACTTCCGAAGAAGCCCTTGCAAATCCGGGTATCCACAATCCCGATCGGACTTCCCATCACTAAGGGAATCTCTATACCGTAGCTACTCGGTGCAGAGACAATCAATAGGTTATCCTATCGTTCTCACAAATACCCGGTCTTCACCACCGGTCTTCAATTGCTATCCATAACGTCGTATCACTATTCGGAATGGGTTATATGACACAAGGTCCTCTCCCGGCTAAACCGAATAGTAAGCGCCATATTTTAAAACATATGGATATGGGATTTTAGTTAAGTCACAACTTATAAAAATCCAAAACTTTTCTTTCAAATGGTTAAACAAATTACCATTTTTAAATCTTTAAACAAAAAGATTTATTTCACAAAGTTTCACCCAATTTCACATAGATCTATCCATAGATTTCAAAAACAATTCCCATTCAATTTGGATTAACCCAATTTATAATCTTTAAAATTAAAGATTTATAGCTTTCAAACCCGTTTCCAAAAATTTATCTAAAACTTGGAATACTATTTTCATTTTTTAGACCTGAAGCCCTTTAACACAAATTGAAAGTTCATTTCTTATGTGAAAGCTTTATTATTTGAAAACAAATAGTTTTCGTTTTAGAAAAATCCAATTTATACAAGTTGAAATCTTGGCTTGAATTTAAATTCCAAAATACCACCTTTAAAATGGTTTAAAAACCCATATAAACCCATTTATAAGTTGAATATCCTTTTTAAAACCTTGGTTTCCAAATTTTAGAATTCAATTTCAAATATTGAATTCAAATTTAAATCCAATTATCTAAATTTTCAAACTTAATCAAGTTATTTAAAAATAACCATTTTCAAAAGCTTCAATTCTAGTTCAAAACTATTTTGGATTTGAAAATTCAATTTTTAAAACAATTTCAAAATCTGTGACTTAACCCATTTCCACGTGCAATCCATATTTGTGTGTGTATAAGTGTGGTCCAGGGGTTTTACACAATAAGAGCACATCATCAATCAGCACAGATTCAATCATTACAATTCGATGTGGGTTTCGGATAACCAAATGGAATCCGACTCCCTGTCGCATCGAAATCCAAATGTCGTTTTATGGGTCAAGGGTTTGCATAACAATATATACATCACAGATATAACAGCTTAGCACAAAGCAATACATAGCATCACATCATATATCAAATATATCAATCCATCACAAAGCATTCAATAACAATCAAACATCTTCAGTTAAGATGAATAAATTTGCGTGGTTTTAAATTTATCAACCACATAATTACTTTCATTAGTAATCTTTAATCAATGATTAATTATCATTTATTACAATTGATTAAGTCTTAATCACCTTCATTTATTAATTAATTAATTTTTCTTTAAATTAATTAACCTTCGAACATTTGATTAACAAATCTTTAATCATTAATTATCCATACTTAATTACTTTAACATGTAATTAATCACTTAATTAATTATTCTTAACTATTTTATTCATTAATCATTAATCAAATGATTTAAACCTTTAACTAATTATTAATTAATTCTTCAATTAATAACTCAAATGATTAACTCTTAATCACATTACTTAATTACTTTTAATAAAGTATTTATCCTTTACTTAATTACCTTTAGTAATTAATCACTTAATTACTTCCCTAAGTATTATATTAGATTAATCCAAAGTGATTATCTTAATTAATCATAATTTAATTACTTAATTAACTAATTAACTTAATCATTTAAAATTAATTAAATGATTCTTAACTCATTATATTAAAAGATTCTTAATTAAGAAAACATCATCTTAATTAAATCATTTATGACAAATAAAACTTGATAATTAAAAATGATTCAATTATCTCAATTATCTTTACAAATTTAATTATCTTTAATTAAATCAAATTCAAAATAACTAATAATAATCTTTAGTACAATCGATTATCAAATTCTAAATCATTAAACTTTATTTAAATAAAATTTAATATTTAGAAATCAATTAAATTTAAACATATTTTAAATTGAACTTTTAAAATATTTAAAACCTTTCCAAATTTATTTAATAAAGTTTAATATAAACTTTATTTCAAATCTACTTATTTTATCTTAACTTTTCAATTAAAAGTTAAACTTATCATAATTTTATTTCAATACTTAAAGGAAAGAATTTTTTTTTCAAAAATCTAAACCTTCATTTGAAATCAAATTCATATTTAAATTTTACTTAAAAACATTTCTATTCAATATTTAAAACTTCTCAAAACTGATTTGAATTCAAATTGTTTTAAAGCAAAACTGAAATCATATCTAAATATGATTCCAAACCCAATTTTAAATCTTACTTAAAAATTTAAATGTTTCATTTTAACACTTTGAATTCAAACTTAATTCCAATTCAAACCTAAATTTGAATCTTGTTTTTAAATATTGAATTCTCTTTTAAATTTTTAAAAGAACAAAACAGTTTTTAAATAAAAACTGGATTCAAGGAATCCTGAAACCTATATTACACTTGGTTTCAAATTTGAACTTAAACCTTATTTAAATTTAAATTCATCATTTAAACTTTTTGAATTCATAAACTTATTTGAATTCAATTCAAACTATTCTTAAATTTAACTCATAGCTTTTTAAACATTTGAGTTTTCCCAGATTTTAAAAAAAAACACAACTATCAGGTCTGCACAGCTAACCCGGGACCACCCTCAATTTACTTCGAGTCAGTACCCCTCTATCTTCGAGTCACCACAAGGATTGCACGGGAGTGACTTCGAGTCACCCAAAGCCTGCACATCAAAACTTCACCAGAGCCTCAAACAACACTGTTCAAATGCACCACCACTCCGGCGACTTCCAGCAAACTTCACCAACTTCTCCAAGAAGCTATCCACCTCTCCACTTGATACAAACACCAACATAAATACTCTGTAGCTTGAAAATCAGATTCAATCAAAATGACAACCTGGAAACTACTTCACCAAGACAGACCAAACCTGTCAACCATCATATCAACTCACTCTGGTCATCTTATGGCCTCTAACTCCAGCCACTGCTCCTCCTATACCCCTTCTGCAATACCCCAAATTCTCAGTCCACTCGAACCACCACATAGTTTCAGACAGTGACAAAACTTCATCACTTTTCAATTGGAGTTCAAACCTGAAAACCACTCTTGCCATCAACACAAAATCTATGACTAACTTCCCTTATTTTCCCCTCATTTCCCAATAAAACTTCACATTCCAGGCAGAAATACTGGTTCAAAATCCATTTTATGCTTTGATATCCCCAAATATAACAAATTCTGCACAGACTAAATTTCTAACTCCTCAGCAGATATTAAAACTGTGATGCTTGTTTTTAATAATCATGTTTTAAAACATGTATTAAGGCTTTAAACTTGTTTTGAATAATTTAGAGATGTTGGAAAACTTTTACTTCGAAAACTTGTCTGTTATTTCCAGTAGTAACAGGTTTTGCTTCCCTAAACTAATTTTTTTTTTAAATTAAATTTACAAACCTAATCTATGCAGAACAAACACAACATGTATACACAATAAATTCTAAATAAGATCCAGTCATAAAGAAATGAATTTGTGTTTAAACACCAGTAGTAACAGAAACATGTCTGTAGAAATTCTCCTCACACTTATCTGCATACTCAAGATTTATGTATGCAGGCCTAATCACACTCAACAGTCAAGCATGTATTCAACTCATGCACAAATAAATTTTAAACAACATATAAATTTGGCGTCACTCACTATCAAAAAGAACAGAGCAGTTCTTAATTATCACTGTTTTAATTTTCTCATTTAAAAGGCATTTGAATTAAACTTTAAATTTCTACAAGTTCTTGATAGCTTGGATTTTAAAAGAAGAAACTGTCTTTAAATATAGATTTACTCACAAGCATTAACAAGAAAAATAGGTTTCAGGAGGGAAAGTTGCTCACCTGGATTGGATATTTGGACAAAGCAAAAACTGGATGTTGCTTAAGAAGGAACAGAGGAGCATCTTGAGCATGTACATTTTTGTCTTTCTTTCCTTTAAATCTTGAAGTTAAGTCTGCAACTTTTAAATACAAATTTTCTTAGTCTCTGTTATATTTGTTTACTTAATTCATTAATAACAACAATTTAAATTTTTTTTTTTTTACTTACTGTTTAAATTTTTTATACAATAGAGAAAGCTTCTCTGCAGTTAAAACCAGAAATTGTTTTAACCCTTAAATCTTGGTTTTCTCCTGCAACAGATTGATAAAGTTGTTTAAGTTCTCTACCTTAATATTGTGTAACAACTTCAAACTCAAAAAAAAAAACAAAAATTAAAAAGAAATTTACTGGCCTTTGAATTGCTTAAGAGGATCTGCACTATCTCTGGCCAAAGACTGAAGCTTTGATGTTGATTTATAAATCAGCAGTTTTGATTCTGTTTGTTTGATGTTTAAAATCTGAAGCTAACAGGTTGTAGCTCTGACTCCTTTCAATTGCTTCAGGTTGAATCATTGATTTGTGAAATGCTTTTAAGTTGAGTTGCTTTCAGATTTGATCTCTCTTTTGATTTTCTTCCTCAGGTTCTTGTTGTTGAAGAAGATTTTTCAGATTTGAACTTGCATGTTTACTGAGTTTTTTTCTTTTTCTTTTTAGCTTTGATTTGCTCTTGAATCTTTGGTGTTGTGGTTTCTGAGATACCAATCTTTGGTACTGTAGTTTCAGATTTGGTGAGATGTTATTATAATTGCATATGGGGAACTCAAAAGTTTTCCTCAATTTTTTTTTTTTTATTAATTATTTTATTAAGGAAATGATGTTTTTATGCCACTTGTTAAAAACAATCTTAAGCTTAAGATCTTGTTAATTCTTCTACTCCACCCTCATGTGTATATGTTTACATTTGTATACATGTTTTCTTTGTTTTAACCTTTGTTTTAAGTTAAATACTTATGTTCATTTTTAAACAATTTAAATAGTTTTAAACATAACTTTATATTGTATTTATTTTCAAGAAAAAAAAAAGCAATTTGAATTTTTGATTTATGAAACATGATTTATGCTTTTAGCCCTTTATCAATTTATTTGCAAGTTACTTACATACACTTGTATTCATTTATATAAATATACATCTTATTTTCCTAAATCCAATATATATTTTTAAGCTACTTATACTTAAATTTCTTATTAAATTTTTCTGTTTATGATCAAAATTATTTATTTATTCTAATTAATTCTCATTTTATTTTCAAAAAAATAAATTAAATTGCCAATTTAAACTTAATGAATTTCAGGAATGTTACAGATTTCCCCCCTTAAAAGAATTTCGTCCTCGAAATTGCAAGGAAGACGAGAAAGAAAAGATAATAGACAAAGAAATTATTGATCGCATTAGATCGAAATATTTATTCTGCATTTGGTTTCCCAAATTAGAATATCAATAATATGAGAACGAACTCACACAATTATTACACAGATATTTGGGTCCACCGGTCTACGAATGTGCAAGGGCATTGATTAGTTCGAAGGGATAACTAATCGTTCGTAGACTACATCGGATCCCAGAGAATAAATAGATAGATTAAATCTTCATATTAGTTAACCAATTTATTCAATTTAAATTTTTTCCATTTATTTAAAATTTTCAAATTTCAAATTCATTAAAGTTTAGAACGAAAAGTTGATAAGAAACGGATGAAGATACGAAGTAAGGATTTTCTACAACGAGTCGTAAGGTCATCATCACACCGAAACTTCTTTCTGGAGCAGCTACGAAGCAATCAAAGAATTTGAAATCGAATCAAAGGAGATTGATAGAGAAAAGTTGTTTCCACTTTTGCAGGGTATTGACCATTTGTAGTCGTATTCCCCTGTCCCCTATCTCGTTCTCTTCTCGCACTCATACTCACTATCGGTGAATAGTAAGAGAATTCACTGAGGCATTCGAACGGATATCTTAGGGATATACTCATTCTAGGGTATACTTCACCCTATCTCTAATGAGCTACTTAATATGTTATACTCCTGAGCTAAGGTTTTAACCATCAGCTCTGATACCACTTATAACGACCCTGACTCGACCTTCGAAAATCGGCACCGAATACGACACTCGTATTCAAATGCCGCAGATCCAAACGTCGAACCTGGTTCGCCGGAGCTTATAACACATTAAGTAAATAACACAGCGGAAGAAAAGAATAGCATATATCAATATACAACATTTGATACAATAACTGATACAACATGAATGGTACAACAGAATGGTACAATAGATAACACCATTATCAGAGATACAAAGAATAGCAGCGGAAATAAAAGATAACACTAGCAGCGGAACACATCTCCAAAATAGTCTTCAGGGAAGAACTCCAGTATCGGTAATCTCCATCTCCAAGGCACCAATCCAGAATAGCTCGAACTCTCAAATCAAGATGAAGAGAAGCAACTCGATCCAATTGCGATTGCCAAATCCTAAGGCTTGAAAGCTATCGAATCTACACCTACCATTGATTATCTGAAAACCCCAACTCTAGACTGCCCGTGTGGGAAATAGTGGGCACCCAGAGTTTAGGAAAGGAACAATAAACTCCAGGTCAGTCATGGGACTGGTGTGAGCAAACAAAAACAGTTGGTCTTTTAAAACAGAGAGAAGAATTTAAATTTGAAATCCGCAATGCTTTTTGAAAAATGAAACTACCATAAGGCCTCCCGGCACACACACAATGCAAACGCACACATGGGGGAGATTTCTCCTTATGATAGTCAAACATGCTTACTACGAGAAAAATTCTTTGATATTATTACTAGTGCATAGTGGGAAATCTTTCGAAAGTATAATATAAATCCTAGCCAGCATAGGTACCATGATGCTATGCCTACTATAGCTGCCATGTTAAATGGCAGGTTCTACAACTAAAACCGTACAAGGCACGTATTGGATGAATGGATTTCCAACAAATGGTCAGGCTAAGGAACTTCCTATTGCCACATGGGTACGCCTCTGGCGGGACGTCCCGAGAACTAACGTTACGGTTAGATCTCTGCCAACACAAGGCCGGGTTACCTCTGTAACTAGGTAACTACTACACGAATATGTCATCCCCCGGTCCTTTGGGACCTTTATCCGAGTGCGCGCACAACAACACCACACAGTAATAGGTATAGTGTATCAACATGAGTAAGTATCTGGGCTCCATACCATGATACCACCCTTTTCCAGAAGGAAATGACATACCCTAAAGGGCGCGACCCTCATAACCTTGCCGCATCTTTCCTGTTTCGACCATTTCCGGGGAGTGAGGTCCTGATGCAGTCTCGTCCACAAAGCTACGCTTTGTGCAACAAAGCCATGCTTTGGGTCAACAGATGGCCAAAGCAATGATCACAAAGATAAATGATCAAACAAATGATCATATCACAAATGATCAACCAATGATCATCACACAGCAGCACTCAGCATGCCACATTACCAAATTGGGAATATCACTGATAAATATCAACTACATAACCTCTGAGCTCGTACGTCTCAGAGAAGGGTGTTAAGCTAAGAGAATAAATTCTCCGCCACCAAGCAGAAATGTATTTGATAGAAATCAGTTAACATCTCAAAGTGTAATGTCGGACATACAACCATACAAGTCTGTTCCGGGTTCGAACAGAACCGAAGGCACTTCCGAAGAAGCCCTTGCAAATCCGGGTATCCACAATCCCGATCGGACTTCCCATCACTAAGGGAATCTCTATACCGTAGCTACTCGGTGCAGAGACAATCAATAGGTTATCCTATCGTTCTCACAAATACCCGGTCTTCACCACCGGTCTTCAATTGCTATCCATAACGTCGTATCACTATTCGGAATGGGTTATATGACACAAGGTCCTCTCCCGGCTAAACCGAATAGTAAGCGCCATATTTTAAAACATATGGATATGGGATTTTAGTTAAGTCACAACTTATAAAAATCCAAAACTTTTCTTTCAAATGGTTAAACAAATTACCATTTTTAAATCTTTAAACAAAAAGATTTATTTCACAAAGTTTCACCCAATTTCACATAGATCTATCCATAGATTTCAAAAACAATTCCCATTCAATTTGGATTAACCCAATTTATAATCTTTAAAATTAAAGATTTATAGCTTTCAAACCCGTTTCCAAAAATTTATCTAAAACTTGGAATACTATTTTCATTTTTTAGACCTGAAGCCCTTTAACACAAATTGAAAGTTCATTTCTTATGTGAAAGCTTTATTATTTGAAAACAAATAGTTTTCGTTTTAGAAAAATCCAATTTATACAAGTTGAAATCTTGGCTTGAATTTAAATTCCAAAATACCACCTTTAAAATGGTTTAAAAACCCATATAAACCCATTTATAAGTTGAATATCCTTTTTAAAACCTTGGTTTCCAAATTTTAGAATTCAATTTCAAATATTGAATTCAAATTTAAATCCAATTATCTAAATTTTCAAACTTAATCAAGTTATTTAAAAATAACCATTTTCAAAAGCTTCAATTCTAGTTCAAAACTATTTTGGATTTGAAAATTCAATTTTTAAAACAATTTCAAAATCTGTGACTTAACCCATTTCCACGTGCAATCCATATTTGTGTGTGTATAAGTGTGGTCCAGGGGTTTTACACAATAAGAGCACATCATCAATCAGCACAGATTCAATCATTACAATTCGATGTGGGTTTCGGATAACCAAATGGAATCCGACTCCCTGTCGCATCGAAATCCAAATGTCGTTTTATGGGTCAAGGGTTTGCATAACAATATATACATCACAGATATAACAGCTTAGCACAAAGCAATACATAGCATCACATCATATATCAAATATATCAATCCATCACAAAGCATTCAATAACAATCAAACATCTTCAGTTAAGATGAATAAATTTGCGTGGTTTTAAATTTATCAACCACATAATTACTTTCATTAGTAATCTTTAATCAATGATTAATTATCATTTATTACAATTGATTAAGTCTTAATCACCTTCATTTATTAATTAATTAATTTTTCTTTAAATTAATTAACCTTCGAACATTTGATTAACAAATCTTTAATCATTAATTATCCATACTTAATTACTTTAACATGTAATTAATCACTTAATTAATTATTCTTAACTATTTTATTCATTAATCATTAATCAAATGATTTAAACCTTTAACTAATTATTAATTAATTCTTCAATTAATAACTCAAATGATTAACTCTTAATCACATTACTTAATTACTTTTAATAAAGTATTTATCCTTTACTTAATTACCTTTAGTAATTAATCACTTAATTACTTCCCTAAGTATTATATTAGATTAATCCAAAGTGATTATCTTAATTAATCATAATTTAATTACTTAATTAACTAATTAACTTAATCATTTAAAATTAATTAAATGATTCTTAACTCATTATATTAAAAGATTCTTAATTAAGAAAACATCATCTTAATTAAATCATTTATGACAAATAAAACTTGATAATTAAAAATGATTCAATTATCTCAATTATCTTTACAAATTTAATTATCTTTAATTAAATCAAATTCAAAATAACTAATAATAATCTTTAGTACAATCGATTATCAAATTCTAAATCATTAAACTTTATTTAAATAAAATTTAATATTTAGAAATCAATTAAATTTAAACATATTTTAAATTGAACTTTTAAAATATTTAAAACCTTTCCAAATTTATTTAATAAAGTTTAATATAAACTTTATTTCAAATCTACTTATTTTATCTTAACTTTTCAATTAAAAGTTAAACTTATCATAATTTTATTTCAATACTTAAAGGAAAGAATTTTTTTTTCAAAAATCTAAACCTTCATTTGAAATCAAATTCATATTTAAATTTTACTTAAAAACATTTCTATTCAATATTTAAAACTTCTCAAAACTGATTTGAATTCAAATTGTTTTAAAGCAAAACTGAAATCATATCTAAATATGATTCCAAACCCAATTTTAAATCTTACTTAAAAATTTAAATGTTTCATTTTAACACTTTGAATTCAAACTTAATTCCAATTCAAACCTAAATTTGAATCTTGTTTTTAAATATTGAATTCTCTTTTAAATTTTTAAAAGAACAAAACAGTTTTTAAATAAAAACTGGATTCAAGGAATCCTGAAACCTATATTACACTTGGTTTCAAATTTGAACTTAAACCTTATTTAAATTTAAATTCATCATTTAAACTTTTTGAATTCATAAACTTATTTGAATTCAATTCAAACTATTCTTAAATTTAACTCATAGCTTTTTAAACATTTGAGTTTTCCCAGATTTTAAAAAAAAACACAACTATCAGGTCTGCACAGCTAACCCGGGACCACCCTCAATTTACTTCGAGTCAGTACCCCTCTATCTTCGAGTCACCACAAGGATTGCACGGGAGTGACTTCGAGTCACCCAAAGCCTGCACATCAAAACTTCACCAGAGCCTCAAACAACACTGTTCAAATGCACCACCACTCCGGCGACTTCCAGCAAACTTCACCAACTTCTCCAAGAAGCTATCCACCTCTCCACTTGATACAAACACCAACATAAATACTCTGTAGCTTGAAAATCAGATTCAATCAAAATGACAACCTGGAAACTACTTCACCAAGACAGACCAAACCTGTCAACCATCATATCAACTCACTCTGGTCATCTTATGGCCTCTAACTCCAGCCACTGCTCCTCCTATACCCCTTCTGCAATACCCCAAATTCTCAGTCCACTCGAACCACCACATAGTTTCAGACAGTGACAAAACTTCATCACTTTTCAATTGGAGTTCAAACCTGAAAACCACTCTTGCCATCAACACAAAATCTATGACTAACTTCCCTTATTTTCCCCTCATTTCCCAATAAAACTTCACATTCCAGGCAGAAATACTGGTTCAAAATCCATTTTATGCTTTGATATCCCCAAATATAACAAATTCTGCACAGACTAAATTTCTAACTCCTCAGCAGATATTAAAACTGTGATGCTTGTTTTTAATAATCATGTTTTAAAACATGTATTAAGGCTTTAAACTTGTTTTGAATAATTTAGAGATGTTGGAAAACTTTTACTTCGAAAACTTGTCTGTTATTTCCAGTAGTAACAGGTTTTGCTTCCCTAAACTAATTTTTTTTTTAAATTAAATTTACAAACCTAATCTATGCAGAACAAACACAACATGTATACACAATAAATTCTAAATAAGATCCAGTCATAAAGAAATGAATTTGTGTTTAAACACCAGTAGTAACAGAAACATGTCTGTAGAAATTCTCCTCACACTTATCTGCATACTCAAGATTTATGTATGCAGGCCTAATCACACTCAACAGTCAAGCATGTATTCAACTCATGCACAAATAAATTTTAAACAACATATAAATTTGGCGTCACTCACTATCAAAAAGAACAGAGCAGTTCTTAATTATCACTGTTTTAATTTTCTCATTTAAAAGGCATTTGAATTAAACTTTAAATTTCTACAAGTTCTTGATAGCTTGGATTTTAAAAGAAGAAACTGTCTTTAAATATAGATTTACTCACAAGCATTAACAAGAAAAATAGGTTTCAGGAGGGAAAGTTGCTCACCTGGATTGGATATTTGGACAAAGCAAAAACTGGATGTTGCTTAAGAAGGAACAGAGGAGCATCTTGAGCATGTACATTTTTGTCTTTCTTTCCTTTAAATCTTGAAGTTAAGTCTGCAACTTTTAAATACAAATTTTCTTAGTCTCTGTTATATTTGTTTACTTAATTCATTAATAACAACAATTTAAATTTTTTTTTTTTTACTTACTGTTTAAATTTTTTATACAATAGAGAAAGCTTCTCTGCAGTTAAAACCAGAAATTGTTTTAACCCTTAAATCTTGGTTTTCTCCTGCAACAGATTGATAAAGTTGTTTAAGTTCTCTACCTTAATATTGTGTAACAACTTCAAACTCAAAAAAAAAAACAAAAATTAAAAAGAAATTTACTGGCCTTTGAATTGCTTAAGAGGATCTGCACTATCTCTGGCCAAAGACTGAAGCTTTGATGTTGATTTATAAATCAGCAGTTTTGATTCTGTTTGTTTGATGTTTAAAATCTGAAGCTAACAGGTTGTAGCTCTGACTCCTTTCAATTGCTTCAGGTTGAATCATTGATTTGTGAAATGCTTTTAAGTTGAGTTGCTTTCAGATTTGATCTCTCTTTTGATTTTCTTCCTCAGGTTCTTGTTGTTGAAGAAGATTTTTCAGATTTGAACTTGCATGTTTACTGAGTTTTTTTCTTTTTCTTTTTAGCTTTGATTTGCTCTTGAATCTTTGGTGTTGTGGTTTCTGAGATACCAATCTTTGGTACTGTAGTTTCAGATTTGGTGAGATGTTATTATAATTGCATATGGGGAACTCAAAAGTTTTCCTCAATTTTTTTTTTTTTATTAATTATTTTATTAAGGAAATGATGTTTTTATGCCACTTGTTAAAAACAATCTTAAGCTTAAGATCTTGTTAATTCTTCTACTCCACCCTCATGTGTATATGTTTACATTTGTATACATGTTTTCTTTGTTTTAACCTTTGTTTTAAGTTAAATACTTATGTTCATTTTTAAACAATTTAAATAGTTTTAAACATAACTTTATATTGTATTTATTTTCAAGAAAAAAAAAAGCAATTTGAATTTTTGATTTATGAAACATGATTTATGCTTTTAGCCCTTTATCAATTTATTTGCAAGTTACTTACATACACTTGTATTCATTTATATAAATATACATCTTATTTTCCTAAATCCAATATATATTTTTAAGCTACTTATACTTAAATTTCTTATTAAATTTTTCTGTTTATGATCAAAATTATTTATTTATTCTAATTAATTCTCATTTTATTTTCAAAAAAATAAATTAAATTGCCAATTTAAACTTAATGAATTTCAGGAATGTTACATTCAAGTTAAGCTAACTTCCAAATATTTAAAATTAATTAAATATTTTAATTTTAAATATCCAAAAATTTCTGGTCGTCACATTCCTCGCATCTTCAAAAAATTTCGTCCTCGAAATTTCTAGTTAGGAAGAATGGTCCAAAACCCATTCATTTATATTTCCTAAATTCACTATTTTTAACAACTTCTCAAAACCAAATAGTTTTAACAATACCCCAAGCCATCTTTTATTTAAGACCCAATATCATCATTATTAACTTCCTAAACCTATCCATAGGTTTCAAACAATATTATTCCCTCAACCATTCAAATTATATTTTCAAATTTAAGGTATAAATTTAAAACCAAATTTTAAATTATTAAAACAAAATTTTAAATTATCAAAAATTTATCAAAAATTTTTCTAACTCCCTAAATTTTCGAAAATTTCGCCAGTGTCTTCTTTGCGCGGTTAGCTCGGTACAACTACAAAATGCCTTTACGGGCCCTCAGATTTCAAAAGAAAACAAAAGGCCAAATGGTTAAACCAGAAAATCATCAAATTTCATACTGAAATTTAAACACATACCTCTATGCTGGACAATTTAAATTTATCTCCAAAAATCAAACTTCCATTTATCCTTTGCCTTTAAATGCCTGTATATCCTACTAAGCAATAATATCCAATTACATATTGCAAAATCATTTTATACATCTCTTTACAAAGATTTTCATATCTATTTCTTTCACATCCATACGATGCACATATATCATCTGTGCAATACCCAATTTGGTCGCTCGCTCGATCACACAATTTCACTTTCGAACTAGTATCATCCACCCGACTTCCTAGTGCGGACTCAATCTGGTTTCTTGATCAGAAACCGTGATTCTACTTGCATAGCCACAAACTATGATAGAGAATTTCCAGAATCAATCAAAAATCCATGTCCAGGATTCGCCGTCGAAAATCGAGTGAAAAAATCCCAACTCGAATCGGTACAACTACCTCGAAATTCTGTGCTTGAATCTTGATCTAATCACTATGCGAATAAATAATATATGTAAATCTTACGTATTTATATTCATTGATTATTAACATATTGATTCTGTTTTATTCACATTAACTTTGGTTGCCATTCACTTATTTACAATCATCCCATTTCACAACCTTATTTAATCTCCATTTCCATATTAGTTAGTATAATTCCAATACCAAATTTACTTAAGAACTTTCATCCTTAACTTTTCTTAAGTTTAATATAAGCATTGTATACTCTCATATTATTACTGTTCACTTTACTACTTGGTTTTTATCTACAGCTAATCAATTTGGATTTCAATTCCATATATATTCAATTTGCATCAATTTACTAATTAATTTCAAATCTCAATACTTTTTCCCAATTTTCATCTAGATTTTCATTTTCAATTCTTGTTGAATTTGGTTCATCTACAAAATCTGAATATTGAATTTTATCAACTATCTTCCATTCACAATTGGTTTATATCATTATTTTAAATTAGCTCCATTCACTAATTTATTCCAAATCTCAAACAAAAATTTTTATTACCAAACTTTTATAATTCTGGTTCATTTCTAATTTATTCTATAACTTCACTTTATTTTACACATTTTAATTAAATGTCATCTCAACATACAATTCCAGTTTATCTGCTTACCCTCTTGAATCAATTAGTTTACTCACAAATTTTATCTCAGTCCTTTATTTTAATTAGTCAAAACTTGACTAACTTCCATTACACATTTTAAATTAATTCCCAATATTCAGTTTCTAATTTTATTTACTTACAAATGTTAATTCATTTGTCTATCCACAATTTTAATTTCCATTTCATTTACCAATCTGCTTTAATTAGCTTATCTTTCTAACTTATTTCATCTAATTGGTTTCCTTCACCAGCTTAATTCATTTTCAATCAAATTTAACTTATTAATTATATTTATCACTTCATGCTCAAATTTAATTTCAAATCTTTCTAGAAAGTTTATTTCTAAACTTTTACTCCTTTAGTTCGTTGGAACAAAATTCTACAATTTCCATTTAAAATTTTTAAACTTCCTTAAGTTTCCAACTTATTTAAATTCCATAAATATTTTAAAATAAATTCTAGAGTCTCTTTTAATCAATTACTCAACATTTCAAATTCATTTTTGAAATCAATTATATCCAAACCAAAATATTCCTTTGCATTACAAAATTTAACTCAATTTTGCAACAAATACCAATTCAAAATAATCTATATTCCTTTGTATTTAAAATCAAAACGGTTTCACCAAACCAAAACTTCAATAATTCAAAACTCATTTTTGAAGTCCATAATTCAATTGCATATCCAATTATTCTTTGAATTTTTAAAACCATCCCAGTTTTGCAAACAATTCCAAATTAAATCTTCGGGTAGCAATCCCTCTTTTGGAAACTCGAAAATGAACATCGATGATGCTGCAGTCATCACCGAAATTATTTTCCAGCGATCGAAGAGAGTTTAAATGCTTTTACCCCTTCAAATATTTTTAAATTCCAAATCTCTCCTGATTTCAAACCCAATTCAAAAACATTCTTCAAATACTATCACTATTTATTCCAAAAGCCTTTGAAAATCATTTCCAAACTCAAAAGGAATTTAAACCTTTCCTAAAATTTCAAATTCCAATCCTGCCAATTCATGTTGAAACACTACTCTGGAATTTTAATTTCATCTTCAAATATAAATCACATTTATAATTCACATTTATAAAATTGTTAATGAATATATTCCTTAATCTTTGGTTATAATTCAATTCTTTATTCAACTTCCACTTAACAATGATAATAATTTAATATTATCATCTCCTAACTACCAAGCTAAATTATTTATTTTATATACAAAAATAATTTTGGGTAAAATTATTTCATTTACCCTATTTTAAAACAATACTGCGTCATTTTATCTTGTTTAAGAGTTTAGAAACCCATATCGATGATGTGGCATCCCACATATCGACTTGAATCCATGAACACTCAACCGATAAATCAACACAATATAAAAATAGTTTTTATTCACTAACAAATACACGCTCATACTATTAATACACCCAAACTCATTCTAAAGTACTACGGACTGTATTTAATGAGTAATTCCTACCAGAGCCAAGGTTATCGCTTAACCTTCAGCTCTGATACCAAATGTAACGGCCCGATTTTTCGATGCCCGAAAAATCGAACCATTAGGGTAAAAAGAAGGAGGTAGAAGAAGAAATAGAAACAATATCAGAATCTTACCAATGCAGTGGAATAAAATATAATAGATGATAATAGATCTTTAAACAAAAGAAACTATATATCTGTTTTATACATACATCATCTACATCATCAGAGTACTGCATCAAAGTTCAATACAATCAAAAACACAACTCGTGATGGTTATAATTCTCATCCTTCCGAAACTGAATACACAGCGGAATATACATCATATACATCAGATACGTCTCGCCATCCAGCTCGTCTCCTGAGCTCCACAACAGTCCATCCAGAATCTACACTCTATAATACTCGGTCTGACCCGAGCATTATCATAAAATAAGACTCGAGTCAGTCTGGAATACCAGCGTGAAAATATACTCAAATTTATTTTTAAAGTTTCAAAAATCATTTGAAAATCAAAAGCATCTCGTAAGACCACGCTACAGATAAACATGTCGGGTTTTTACCTTACGATAGCTAAAACGTTTCTTATAAAATCCTCTGGTATTATAATAGGGTCTATATACAAATACTTATTCAAATAGCTGAAATTGTTACATGATTAAATTCCAGCATACTAGGCACAAAGTGGGTTATACAAACAAAAATCGTAAAGACACGTAGGGAGAATGAATTTCCAACTAATGACTAGGCACTGGGGTACCACTTGTCACGGTACCAGGTCTAGATCAGCATACCGAGGATCCACCCTAGATCCCCTGCAACACAAGACCGGGACTACCCCTTACTGGACAATCCTGAGTAAGATCAACCCATGGTTGGGATCAACAACCACACCACATAGCCGAAATGAAAAGGGACATATAGACAGGGATGACCTTACCCTACTAGGCGTAACCCACTTAGTCTTGCCGCATAACCCTTGATTTTAAGTCATTCTCGATTGATGAGGCTTGAGGCTAAACATTACCTTTTTAGAACATTTCACTTAGAATGCTCATCGTCCTCCTGACGATGTTCTGAAAGCATTCATCCATATAAGTCTGTCTCGGGTTCGAACGGAACCGAAGGCACTACTCCTACTACATCCATTTTGGAATCACCCTCAGGATTAGTAGCGATTAGCCCTTGCACTTCACTTCTCCATCTTCGACTCCCAACTCTTGTCTTCCTCACGAAAATGTTCAAACCTGATCGAAGTGGTTTTCGGGAAATTAATTCTGAACCAGGTCTTTCCGAAACGATCAACGCATTGGCCAACATTGATAGTCGGTTATTTAACTATCAAATAACATTCACAAACATCATCAAGCCATAATAATTTCTCCCAAATTATTCATTAGCCTCAAAATATCTTCGCAAGATATTTTTTCACTTTTCAACCCCTTTGAAAACAATTTCAAACCATTTTTCTCTCATGGAATAAATTTTCCAAATATTTTCTATTTCTACTGAAATCACCAAGTACAAATACTTTAGATTTTAAAATAATTTATACATTTTATTTTAAAATATACTTTAAAATATTTAAATTGAAATTACTTAAACACTTTATTTGAAAATATATACTTTAAAAAAAAACTACTTTATAAAATGTAAAACTAATTTTTAAAGTAAAAATTAAGCCAAATTAAATTTAAAATAAGAGTTACAAAATTCTGTTCAAGTTTTCAAATAAAGTTTAACCAACTATCATTTTTAAAATAAAACTATTTTATAAAATATAAATACTAATATTCATCTTTAAAATCATAATACTTGTCAAACATTTCAAATAATTACTTCTAAAATAAATATAAATAAATGTTTACTAATAAAAATTAAACGACTTAAATAATAATTTCCTAAAAATATTCCTTTAACAAACTTTAAAACTTCTAACTTATACTTAAAAATCTGCCTTTGAAAACGTGCTTGGCTATTCAGGGAAATACACTTCTCTCTCGTACCTTTAAAAATAAATCCCTATTTATTTTTAAAACAAATTTCTCACTTCTTTATAAATTCCACCGTGAATTTATACTTCCAAAATATCCTCCGATATCTTATTTCACTTATAAACCAGTTTATAAATTCCATAGTTTCATCTTTTTTTTGAAACACAAATTTCAAACACTAAATCAATTTCCAAATTGATTTTTTAGAATTTACCCCATAAAAAAATTCCTTTGCTTAATCAATTTTTTTAAAACCCATTAATTCCAGAATTTAACTTCTTTATTAAGATTTAAAAATCTTATTTTAACTGAACTACCAATTCCACATTTATTTGAAATTCGTCTTTTATTTTTTCTTACATTTAAATCCTAAATTGAATAAATCTTTTATTCTTTAAAATAATATCATTTAAGTTTGAAAATTAATTTATTCCCATTTATTTAAAAATCTCTTTTCCATAATTTGGAATTTTTTTAATTAAGAATTTAAAATCAACTTTTATCCTTTCCCAATTTAATTTATCCAAATTCATTATAATTATTTTTCTTACAAATCCTCTTTTTATTTTCTTTTCGAAAATCCAATCTATATATTTTTGGTAACTCAATAAACCCAAATATATTCAATCAATCCATAGCATCCATTATTTCTAGTTATCAATATAATCTATCCAGATTATCCAATAAATCATAACATAGAATATTTAAACAAATCTAAATATTTTGAGGAATCCAGTTGGATCCCTCCACCCTGTTTCCCTATATCTACAGATGTTAGCACAATATAAAATACCAATTCCACTTCGAGGTGAAATATTGCGGTATATGAGTTTATATAATATCCTCCGCTAATATGCGGCGCATAGGGTCTCATCCGCTATATAATGCGATAATCAATCACTCCAATATACTATATACTACTACATGATAATCAAAACCAATCAACTCAATCATCCATCTAAATATTTAAATTTAACTATTTAAATAAAAATCCAGATGAGTGAGATTAACTCACCTTTATTTCATTGCAATTCATTTCCATCCTGACCATTCCTTCACGGTTTCAGACCTTGAAACAACATTATATGATTTGTTATCATTTGAACTAATAAATTTCCATTTAATAAATTTAGTTAACTCATAACTTAAATTAACTAATTTTCCTTATAATAAATAGATTTTTAAGTTACTAAAACAATTAAATATGTAAACCTCCACAATACATTATTTTGAAATAAATTAGCAAATTAAAATATGTACATGTATATTTATTTTATTTATTTATTTCCCTTTTCAAACTCCATCTAAAAATAATTTATATAGGCTTTATAAATCTAACTTTTATATAAACTTTTACATTCCAAAACCTTATGTACATATATTTCTATTTTAAACCTTGTATGTGTATATATATATATATTTATAAAGTTAAATAAAAATGTAAATTCCTATTAACCTATATATTAGAACTAAAAAGTATTTTTCCCAAACCAGACAAATTTCTGCTTAAACTATATATATATGTGTTTAAAACCGAAGGCATAAGTAACTGTTGTTAACGTAGTTACTGGAAAAAAACAATTACCTAACAACACGTTCCATGAAACGGCAGCATCCACTGACATCGACCCGCTCCTCCTTCCTCCACGATTTCCTTTCCGACACAAACGATTACCTCCACGCGATGATCGCCACCACCCAGTCGTGACACAGTGGAAACCACATCGAACCCTTAATGCACTCGCGGCCTTCGCTTGAGCACGCCTCCCTTGACAATCCCTGACGTGACTCTACCTTAACAAATCGCGAGCGAAAACCCTTGAGTGCTAGCCCCATAGATCGACGCCATTCCCACTACGTCACTCGCTGCAGCAAAATAAGCAAGACCCAAATCCAAGTCGCAAAGCTCCTCATCCCATCCGCATGTGATTCGATCGCATCCAAGCACGCATCCACGTGCTCAAATAACTCTGACTTCGAACATGGCGTTGGTTTGATTTTAATCGAACTTCCCCTTTTTCCACGATTCGATTGGATTAGAAATGAGAGGAAGAGGATTTCATGATTTCGAATAACCAGAAGGAAAGAGAAAAGGGCCGTGATCCAATCGGCCATTCCAATTTGATTTTCATTTTTGTTTGAGAAAATGAAATGGCTTTGAAATTTTTAAGGGAAGATGCAGATTTGTTTACAGGGGTACGAAACTATTTTAGCTCGGCTGTTTTATATTTTTTTATGAATTAATTTATAATTCCCTTTGTTTTACACTTGGTACCAGGAAAAAGAAAATAATCAACACGTTTCAAAAAGAAATTTGAAAAAGGGGATACATGTTCTAGATGGAAAAACATGTCTAACCAGGCCACTATATGTGAGTATAATTTTTTAATTTAAATTCAAATTCAAACCAATTTCCTAGGTAAATGCAACTCAAAATTTCGAACTCCTATCGAGGCGTGCTGCTAGGTGTTTATAATGTTATATGCCTATTTCAAATGCAATGGAAAAGGTTCTGATGCAGCGGAAATGATACGATGACGACGAAATGAAGATTTCGTGTCAAACTAATCGAAGAACGATTAGATGAAGTAATATGAATCGATGGTTGAAAGATACCGAATGCCCAAATTCGTTGATCTTCGAAAGATGCCGAATTCTAGCTATCTTCGACACGTTGATCGCGCACGATACCGTGAAAGAAGATCTACAATTCTTCGAACGTTGATCAAGCGCACTTGATATCGTGAATTGGCTTCAACAGTCATTGATTCGAGCGCACTCGAATACCGAAAGTGGAGATATAAGATCACGCTCAACTACCAATTTCAAAAGAGGCACAAAGCACTCAAACAAAGTTTCATTCAAAAATCAACCACCCCCACTACAACTGACTCACCTTGCCTATTTATAGGCGTTACATTTCAACACTGACCAACCGACCTAACATAGGTCGTTAACGATCTAGCACAACACACACGAACTACCAGTAACGACTTAACACTGCACGAGTTACAACACACGCGACTCAATAAACACACCATTACATCACAACGACCTACAATCAGCGACTTAACATAAAAATGCAAATACATCAAAACGACTCAAAACTTTGACATATTTCCTGGAGCGACTTATCATGAGCGACCTAACTTAGAGCGACCTTCACTAGGTCGTGAACGACCTAAGGCTCCTTCCTTTGAACAACTCAAATCTGTTGATGTGTTATCCCACGTGCGACCTTCACTAGGTCATGAGCGATCTAAGGCTTCTTCACTAGGTCGTTTGGAACTTGGCATTCCCCGGTTAGGTAGTAACTTCCTACCTCGTGGATCGTTAGGTCGTGGATGGCCTAAGGCGAGTAATTGTGTTGCTTCATCATTAGGCTGGGCTACATCAGGTTCCAAGTCCTAATTCGATCGTATGGAGAAGATAGCTTTTTAGATCCCGTTAATATTAAATTTTCGATATAAATTTCAGCGCGTTTATCTACTGTACGGCCAAATGATTACTCCAAACATTACGAAAATTGAAATCGAATAACAATACAATATTACGGATCCAATGGAACTAGTTTCGTTGAATTTCGAGACTGTGCCTCGGAAGGCTATTTTTAAATATCGATTAAATAATATAATTTTTAAAACTTAACAAAACACTTCCAAATCCAATTTTAAAAGTTCCATTAACTTCAGTATTATCAATATGAATATTCTTAGGCTTGGCAATATTTTTAACAAGCCTGTAACTTCTAGATTCAACAATTTTACCCAATTTCAAATTTCAAAATTTTTATTGCCAAATAACAGGGATATTTGAAATTCAAGTTAAGCTAACTTCCAAATATTTAAAATTAATTAAATATTTCAATTTCAAATATTCAGAAATTCTGGGTCGTCACAGTATGACTTCTATCTATGCCTCAATCATCGTTTGATAGCATGGTTATGAGCAAACTCTGCTTGACATAACTTCACATCCCGGCTCTTTAGATTATCCTTCACGAGACACCGCAATAAATTTCCCAGCGATCTGTTCACAACCTCGGTTTGTCCATCCGACTGCGGATGATAAGCACTACTGAAATTCAGCTTCGTCCCCACCATCTTCCACAAGCTCAGCCAAAAATGACTCAGAAATCTGGTATCCCTGTCTGAAACTATAGATTCTGGTAAGCCATGCAAGCGATAGATCTCTCTAAAGAACAACTGTGCCACATGGACTGCAACTGCCGTCTTTTTACAAGCAACAAAATGTACCATCTTCGAGAAACGGTCCACCACAACATATATAGAGTCATTTCTCCGTTGAGTCCTCGGTAAGCCCAATACAAAATCCATCCTTACATCCACCCACGGTTTTGTAGGAATAGGTAAAGGCATATATAAACCCGCATTTGTAGCTGTCCCTTTCGAAACTTGACAAACATGACATCTACGAACAAACTTTACAACTTCCCGCCTCATCGAGGGCCAATAGTAAGATTGAGAAATCAACTACAATGTGCGATCCCGTCCAACATGTCCTTATTCATGCAACTCTTTTATAATTTTCATTCTCAAGCTGCAATCTGGTACGCATAATCGATTCTCCTTGAATAAGAATCCATCTACCAACACAAACTCATCCGTACTCCCATCTTTGACTTTCACAACAATCTTTGTAAAGTAAGGATCTTCTTTAAACAACTATGGCAATAGTTCAAATCCTGTCACTTCAACCTTCATCGTTATCAACAAATGATTCCTCCTGCTCAAGGCATCAGCTACACGATTCGTCACCCCTCATTTGTGCTTTACAACAAAAGTAAACTGCTCTAGATACGCGACCCATGAAGCGTGCCTAGCTGAAATTTTGTCCTGTCCTTGCAAATGTTTCAAAGCTTCATGATCCGTATAAAGAACAAACTCCTTCTAAAATAGATAATGTCTCCAGTGCTTCACAGTTTGAACAATCGCGTAAAACTCCACATCATAGGTGCTATATCTCAACTTGGCTCCAGACAATTTCTCACTGAAATAAGCAACTGGTCTGCCCTTCTGACTCAATACTCCACCAATCCCAACCTTCGAAGCATCAGTGTGTAACTCGAACAATATCCCAAAATCCGGCAAAACTAGAATTGGTGCTGACGTCAAAAGTGTCTTAATCTTCTCAAAAGCTAACTCTGCTTCCTCTATCCACACGAACTTCTTTCCTTTCATGCAATCGGTCATAGGTGCCATCACACTGCTAAAATGTGGAATGAATCTTCGATAAAAAGATACCAACCCATGAAAGCTTCTCACTTCAATAATTGTCTTGTGTTGTGGCCAACTCCTGACAGCTTCCACTTTGCTTTCATCCACTTGAATACCCTCCTTTGACAGAACATATCCCAGAAACAAAACACTGTGCGTCATGAACACACACTTCTTCACTACTGTATAGAATTGCTCCTGTCGTAGAATAAACAGCACTTCTCGCAAATGCTGGACATGCTCTTCCATACTCCCACTATAGATCAAAATATCATCAAAGTAAACTACTACGAACTTCCCAATGAATGGCCTGAAAATCTGGTTCATCACTCTCATAAAAGTACTAGGAGCATTTGATAAGCCAAACGACATAACCAGCCATTCGTATAGACCTTTCCTAGTTTTAAAGGCAGTCTTTCACTCATCACCCGGTCTAATACGAATCTGATGGTATCCACTCTTCAAGTCAGTTTTTAGAACACAACAGCTCCACTCAACTGATCAATCAAATCATCGAACCTCGGCATAGGGAACCCGTATCTCACAGTGATCATGTTTAAATCCTGACTGTCCGTACACATCTGCCAAGTCCCATCCTTCTTCGGTACCAATAAGGCTGGCACTACACAAGGACTCAAGCTCTCCTGAACACGCCCTTGTTCTAACAACTCCTCCACCTGCCTTCTCAGTTCCTCATGCTCCGTAGGACTCATCCTGTAATGTGGCTTGTATGGTAGTACAGCTCCTGGAACAAGATCTATTTGATGTTGAATGTCCCTCAACGGTGGTAGCTCCTTTGGCAACTCTTTAGGAAACACATCTTCAAATTCCTCCAATACTGGCTTTACTTCCTCTGGAACTTCAGCAGATTCAGTAGCTTCATGTCCAATCAACAAGAACACCTCTGGACTCTCCTCTACTTCTTCAATAAATTCCTTCAAAGTCAACAAAGTCTTCAGCTCCTCAATCTCTTCTGACTTGCTCTCTCCTTGCTGTCTCTTCTTTGGAACTAAAATGATCTTAGTCTTCTCAAACATAAAGCTGTAGCTATTGGTTCGACCATCATGCTGCACTGCTCGATCACACCGCCATGGTCTTTCCAAAAGCAAGTGACAAACATCCATCTCCACCACATCACACCAGATCTCGTCTTTATACTTCTTCCCAATAGAAAATAGAACATGAACTCGCCTGTCCACCTTCACCTCTCCTCCTTTCCTTAACCACGCTAGCTTATAAGGATTTGGATGCTTCTCCGTTTTCAACTTCAACTTTCTCACAGCTTCGGTAGAAATGATATTGTCACAACTTCCCGCGTCAATCATAAATTTACAAACCTTTCCCAATATAGTGCATTTCGACTGAAAGATATTACTCCTCAACCAACTAGCCTCTTCTTCCTGCTTTAGTGTCAAACATAATCTCCTCATCATTAAGTTACATCCTTCATCTCCCGACGCGATATCCTGTTTATTCTCCTCAACTGGTCTAGATTAACCTTCACCAACATCCTCACCCTCAACCTCAGCAATCATTGTTCGCTTCTTCGGATTCGGAAAGTCATTGCTTTTGTGACCAAATTCCTGACAATTAAAGCATTTGATACTGTTGTTGACTTTTGCCTTTGCAACCTCGTTCACAACTGGTTTACTGACAGCTTTAGAAACATTGGAACTCCCACTAGCACCTTTGTTTTGAATATTGGAACTTGGAATCACACCACCTCCTCGTCTTCCTTGCTTCTCCCAAGCCAACGCTTTCTGGTGCGCTTCAGCTACAGATCTAGGATCAAACATATTCACCATATCCTGTATCTGGATCCTCAATCCACCAACAAACCTAGCAGTCAATTGTTCCTCTGTCTCCATAATGTCATTACGAGCAATCGGTTGATAAAATTCATCAGCATAATCATTAACAGTCTTCGTCCCTTGCCTCAGATTCTGCAACCTCTGATACATGAGTGATTGATAATTGTAAGGCAAGAACGTAGCCTTCATCAGCTTCTTCATCTTCTCCCATGACTCAATCTTTGACTTCTCCATTCTCTCCGGTGTAAGTTTCGTTTGTTGCCACCATGCCATAGCTCTCCCTCTTAATCTCATAGCAACCAACTTCACTCTTCGATTCTCGGAAACTTCCTTGAAGTTAAAAATTTCCTCAACATTTGACAACCAATCAAGGAATTCTTCTGCTACCATTCCATCCTTGAATTCTAGAATTTCCATCTTCATACCCGACTCCCATCGTCGGTCATCCTCAACATCCCTATATGAGTTTCGAACTTGGTCTCGATCTCGATAATGAATGCTAGCTCTATCACCCTCTTCATCAAAATCAAATGTACGTCTATATCGATCTCGACCATCAACATCCCTTCGATCACGCATGTCTCTTCTACTATATCTTTCATCATCATGATATGGCTCATCTCCAAACTCACGTGGAGTTCTTCTCTCTTCATGTCTATATTCATGGTGATCTCTTCTCGATGAAATCGACGTTTCTCTTCTTTCTCTAAAAGATTGTGGCGACACCCTCCTTGCTTCCGTAACCGATGGCGAAACTCTGTTTCCCACATGATTCGAGATTGCTGATCTTCTCCTTTGATTCATATATATCATCAATTTCTCCAACCTACCAATGCCTTCATCCAACTTTTCATTGAATTTATTGCTAATGCGTTGTTCCATCTGTTCAGCACCTTCTCTCTTGTACAAATCTTCAACATTCTGATGACGATTAGCTCTTCTCGGCGGCATTGTAGAACTTCAACAAATCTTCAACAATACAACTTCGGCCTTGATCTACTTTGAACAAAACAATGCATGGCTTCTACACTTCAACTCTCAACTTGAACACTTGATGCACGGCTCAAACTCCAACTAGCTCGGCTCAGCCTAAGTCAAACTTCACTTTGGCGCGCCAAAAATTCCAATGAGAAAAATTCAAACACTTTCCGAACTTTGATCCAAAATGATATGGATCGAAACTTCCAACTTTTTGCAACTTCACGATGAACACGATGAACACTAAACTTCAAATACTGCTCCTTGGCTCCAAGACTCGGCTTAGCTATGATTGGCTAAATCTAGCTTTGATACCAAATGATGCAGCGGAAATGATACGATGATGACGAAATGAAGATTTCGTGTCAAACTAATCGAAGAACGATTAGATGAAGTAATATGAATCGATGGATCGAAAGATACCGAATGCACAAATTCGTTGATCTTCGAAAGATGCCGAATTCTAGCTATCTTCGACACGTTGATCGCGCATGGCACCGTGAAAGAAGATCTACAATTCTTCGAACGTTGATCAAGCGCATTTGATACCATGAATTGGCTTCAACAATCGTTGATTCGAGCACACTCGAATACCGAAAGTGGAGATAGAAGATCACGCTCAACTACCAATTTCAAAAGAGGCACAAAGCACTCAAACAAAGTTTCATTCAAAAATCAACCACCCCCACTACAATTGACTCACCTTGCCTATTTATAGGCATTACATTTCAACACTGACCAACCGACCTAACATAGGTCGTTAACGACCTAGCACAACACACACGAACTACCAGTAACGACTTAACACTACACGAGTTACAACACACGCGACTCAACAAACACACCATTACATCACAACGACCTACAATCAGCGACTTAACATAAAAGTGCAAATACATCAAAACGACTCAAAACTTTGACATATTTCCTGGAGCGACTTATCATGAGCGACCTAACTTAGAGCGACCTTCACTAGGTCGTGAACGACCTAAGGCTCCTTCCTTTGAACAACTCAAATCTGTTGATGTGTTATCCCACGTGCGACCTTCACTAGGTCGTGAGCGATCTAAGGCTTCTTCACTAGGTCGTTTGGAACTTGGCATTCCCCGGTTAGGTAGTAACTTCCTACCTCGTGGATCGTTAGGTCGTGGATGGCCTAAGGCGAGTAATTGTGTTGCTTCATCATTAGGCTGGGCTACATCAGGTTCCAAGTCCTAATTCGATCGTATGGAGAAGATAGCTTTTTAGATCCCGTTAATATTAAATTTTCGATATAAATTTCAGCGCGTTTATCTACTGTACGGCCAAATGATTACTCCAAACATTACGAAAATTGAAATCGAATAACAATACAATATTACGGATCCAATGTAACTAGTTTCGTTGAATTTCGAGACTGTGCCTCGGAAGGCTATTTTTAAATATCGATTAAATAATATAATTTTTAAAACTTAACAAAACACTTCCAAATCCAATTTTAAAAGTTCCATTAACTTCAGTATTATCAATATGAATATTCTTAGGCTTGGCAATATTTTTAACAAGCCTGTAACTTCTAGATTCAACAATTTTACCCAATTTCAAATTTCAAAATTTTTATTGCCAAATAACAGGGATATTTGAAATTCAAGTTAAGCTAACTTCCAAATATTTAAAATTAATTAAATATTTCAATTTCAAATATTCAGAAATTCTGGGTCGTCACAGTATGACTTCTATCTATGCCTCAATCATCGTTGGATAAGCCCTAATTTTCCATCATCAGCTGTCTGACCATGGCTGACAAATTCGAGGTCTGGACGGGAGGTGGCAAGTTGGATTCCGTCCTGCGTGATCGTCCCGGCTCGTGTGTCCTTGATTGGTAATCTCCCAAATGAGTGTCCTGGGGACCTGCTTCATTGCGTCCCTAGTGAGCCAGTCGGTCTGCTTCCACTCGCGCTTCAAATCCTAAGTTTCCCATTCCAACTTGATAGCGGTTTCCTAGGTGCAATTAAGGGGCCACGACTCTAGGTAGGGAACTCGGATCATTTCTGTTGGATTGATCTACTGCATTTGTTTGCGCTGTTTCAATTCTGCGGCATCTACGCCTGGGATTTTCATTAAACGAAGCAGAGCTATCAGATGATGAATAGGTTGCGGGACTTCCTCCAGCATTCTGATGCTATTGTTGAGTAAGCTGGGTCAAAAGATTGCCATTAGCTTGAATCTGCTCATTAAGCTGTCTTCTGCTTTCCATGCGTTCTCTCATCAGCTCGTTGAACTTTGTTCTAGTGACAACTTTTGTTTGGATTAGGACGGTGGTGGTCCCTGCACCTGGATTAGCTTGTTGATTTTTGGGTCCTCCTTGTTGGATGCCAGCGGTCTTGTTGACATTCGCATTGTGGGAGGCTGATTTGGTACACAGTCTTCCCATTGCAGAGTTATCGGTAGAACTCTGAGTAAAAATGTATGAACTTCTTGTGAACGAACTTGGATCTTCTTTGGGGGATTTCTTCAATCCAGTAGCGACAACGTAAATCCTAATTGCCTGAGAATTCTATTCTCAGTGAATGCACCAAAAATGTTAGTACCAAAATTGGTCACTAATACTCAAGAAAAGATTTGTGTAGAAAGATTAATGAAGATGGTAAATTAAAATAGAGGAATGTATGCAAAACTAACTGCAGAAACAAGAATAGCAGAATTTTAGTGGTTTGACGTAACTGCCTAGGTCCACTGTTAATGTAATCTTTATTGCTTTTCTCCAAGACTTGAATATAGATATAATCCGTAAACTTCTAACTCGAACACAAGTTTGAACTAAAGAAGCAGGTACCAAAAATGACAGAGTGTCCCTGTAGTTTCTAAAAAAAGGTCCCTTCAACTGTCCCCCACCTCTATGTTTATAGAAGAAGATATGTTGGTCCATCTGCGTAGGTCCATGATTAAGATATTTTAGCCCACTACCGGCAACTTTGTACACCAGACCGAGTCACATTTGCCAAGCGACATTGGCCGACAGTAAATGCCGAACCAGGGCGTCTTGATGATTAGCTCGAAACAATCTTTCTAGGGGTTCTAAGTGGGCAACAGTGTGACTCAAAGCAAAGACATGCCGGCCGCCTCGCTTTGGGATTGAATCGATCTCCCCCAATTTCTATGGCATGCACCGAACGAGATATACCAAACTGCCATGGCCGAACCATGAGGACCGAAACAGAGCTGAATTAAGCTCCCTGACCGAGCCATGCAAGGCTTCACTTCCTTGACCGAGCAACGCCTACTGAAACATTTAGGCCGAACAGCACATACCGAACTATCCAGACCGAACGACATAATGTCTCGCCTAGCCGAGCGATGATTGACTTTGTGCTTTTAAGGTCGGACCAAATCCACACCGAATGACAATTGATCGAACTGTCTTGTCTATCTCCCTCGACCGAGTGGCGAACTTCTCCTTTAGGCCGAGCGATATTCATTGAGTTCCTACCAACACCTTTTCTTTAGCCGGGCGACACACGCTATCTCACAAGATCGAACGACACATGTCCCCCTTCCTTGGCCAAACCATGCATACAGGCCAACCCTTGCGTATAGGCCGAACCACTCAAATTGAATCCATTCCATATATTTTCAACTTCACCCTGGCTTGAGTCTAGTCTCGATCCAATCAAAACCTCTATAATTATCATCTTGTAGCCGGGCCAAGTAACCAGGTAACACTTGCCATAATAATTTCCTCAAGACTTTATTCAAAGTCTTTCAAGATACAACATACATGATCTGCTTGAGATTGTGGTGCGTAAGAACTTTTATATGGTATAGAGGACTTTTTTTTAAGAAGGAAGAGGACGAGGAGAATTGGTTGGAATTGGAAAGTGATCAAGTTTCATTTTCCTTACATAGGAAAATTTCCAACGGCTACACCCATTGGAAAAAGGCCGCGTCTGTTCAATAAATTCGCAACGGCTATATCCATTGAAAAAATGGCGCGTCTCTTCGTTTCATTTTGCAATAGAAAATTCGCAACGGCTATTTCCTTTGGCAACCGATCGCATCTCTTCATTTGAAAAGCAGCATCCATGTCCGTTAAAGCGGATGCGACTCTCATCTGTTCGAATTTAAACAGTCAAAAAACCGTCCACTTTTGTCCAACAAAAATGTAACACGGTTCGCTCTTATTAGACCTGCACTCGACTCGGTTCGGTACGGGTGGGCGGCGCATGCATGTGTTAGTTCATGGCCATATAGGTCCTCCCCTCGTACAAAATTACCTGACCCTAAGGGCCAATATGGATTTGAGGAAAGTAGTATATAAGCATTAATATTAACTTATTATTGGCGATATGGGACAATATCTCATTCACTATAAAGGGCCTCTAACAATCCCCCACATGAATGATGATATATGTCTCCCCCACACAAAGTGTAATCTCACACGGTTCATATGGAGATCAAGCCATATCGAAGATATGTAGATATTTTACTTTGAACTTGTAAAAACTTATCGGATATACTTGGCTTAACGATGAACTATTTCATCTTGAACCGTCAGCCGTTTGTGCATAACCAGACAATAAACTTTACAAAGCATTGTTTCCCTTTACATCCAATTTCTTGATTGTTTTCATTTTGGTCCTAAACAAATTTGGTTCTGCGAGTGTTTTAGAGAATTTAAGCCTTTAATATTCTCATAGAGCCGATACAGTTCACACTAACATAGGTGATCACAACCATTAAGAGTATCCTACATATACCCCACTTATAAACTTCAAGATATGGTTATCATTAAAAAGCATAGCTTTGACCTTTTAATACTTCTGTAGGCAGGCATTCTATTGTTCATCATAGGAATGGAGTAGGACTTAAGTCCAAACAAATGTATTGGTCCTTGAGTTACTCAAAACTGGTTTTCCCATTGATGCTAGTCCGTCAGATCTCCGGTCACTAGGATAGGTTTCCGTATAAGATAACTCTTATTGGTTTAAGCTGTTAAAACTATTCCCCTCGATGCGCAGTCTATTTTCTCTCTTGATAAACCCTTAGTAAATGGATCCGCAAGGTTATCAGTAGTTCTCACATAATCAATGGAAATAGTTCCGTTTGAGAGTAAGTGCCTAACTATGTTATGGCATCGATGAATACATTGTGACTTTCCATTATACACAAAGTTTTGCGCTCTATTTAACGCTTCTTGATTATCATAGTATATGCATATGGCCAGTACAGGTTTAGGCCAAAATGGAATATTTTTTAAAAAATGACAAAGCCATTCTGCTTCTTCGCCTACTTTATCTAAAGCAATGAATTCTGATTCCATAATGGACCGAGCTATGCAGGTTTTTTTAGTAGATTTCCATGATACTACTGCTCCTGCTAAGATAAAGACATAACCACTAGTTGATTTAGATTCCTATGAATTAGAAATCCAGTTTGCATCACTATATCCTTCTAAGACGGTATGATATTTTCCATAATATAAGGAAAAGTTTGCGGTGCTCTTTTAATATCCCAACATTCTCATTAGTGCTTTTCAGTGTTTCTTCCCTGGGTTTCCTTTATACTTGATCAGTTTCTCACTCTAATTTTTCTTCTTCCTTCTCGTTTATAAAAAACTCCAAAATTGAAACGGTCTTGCATATCGCATAGAAGATCATACACACCACAATCTCGAGCAAAACCATCTCCTCTAAACGGATTAGGCATATTGTGGGTAGTAGTTTTTGCTGATAGTTCTACTGCCGCCATCTCTGTTTTAGTGAAAACAAGAAAGTCTTAAGATGTAATACGATCAATATACGAAAACAGAGATGAATCACTTATAAACTTCTCGCATAAGTTTATAAATCAGATTTCCACAACTTTGGAATTGTATATCAGTAATTTTGAACAATAACTATTTTTGTAATGAATTAACAACAACAAACTACAGTAATAGCAATAAACAATCATTGTACTACTTCGTAGAAATAGCACAACTTCGAAACGGAAAGATGACAGAATGATGTGTGTGTGTTTATATAAAAAAGCAAGAAACATATTTGGATGAAGAAGGAAATTTCTTCTAAGACTTGCCGTAATAATTTCCTTAAGACTTTATTCAAAGTCTTCCAAGGTACAACAGACGTGATCTACTCGAGATTGTGGTGCATATGAACTTCTATGCGGTATGGAGGATTGTTTTTTCATAAAAAAAGAGGACAAGAGAATTGGTTGGAATTGGAAAGTGATCAGGTTTCCTTTTCCTTACATAGGAAAATTTCCAATGGCTAGACCCATTGAAAAAAGATCCCGTCTCTTCAGCAAATTCGCAACGACTATATCCATTAGAAAACAAGGGCGTCTCTTCGTTTTATTTTGCAACAGCAAATTCATAATGGCTATATCCGTTGGAAACCAGCCGCATCTCTTCGTTTCATACAAAACCGGCCGCGTCTCCTCAATTTAAAAGCAGCGTCCATGTTCGTTCAAACAGATGCTACTCTCACCTGTTCAAATTTAAACAGTAAAAAAACTATCCACTTTTTTCTAGCAAAAATATAACACAGTCCGCTCTTATTGGACCCGACCCGACTCAGCTCGATGCGATACGAGCGGCTTGTGTGTATGTGTTAGTCATAGCCATATAGGTCATCCCCCTTGCACAAAATTACCTTACCCTAAGGGCCAATATGGGTTTGAGGAAAGTAATGTGTAAGCATGAATATTAACTTATTTTTGGCGATGTGGGACAATATCTCATTCACTATAAAGGGCCTCTAACATCCTATATGTTCTCTCAGTTTTTTATTTGATTCCCACCTTTTAGAATTCCTACGATACATCTCAACATGTTATAGAATCAATTATGCATATATCTTTCCATTTCTTCTTCACTCTCGTTTTCTTTTCATATTCATTCTATGCTCATATCATGATTTTCTTCTTAATTCAAGTGTTTATTTAGCATTCAATAAATCTTTTCATCCCTAGTTCTTCATATTTTATTGGTATATTTTTCTCACTTAATTTTTCCATATGCTCCTCCTATACCCAAAAATCATTTATTTCGCGTCTCTTACCAAATCGAGGTCATTTCAAAATCCAAATTTAATAATTTAAACTTACATTGACACCGCCTTCTCTTATGACATCTCTACTAATGCCAAGTTTATAGGCCATTGTCCTTTGATGACACTTCTCTTGGTCCAATCAAGCACGCTATCAACCGGGATGATCTTGATAATGGAATTGAGTACAACACTGTTGATCTTTTCCCGTTTTAGATTGTTATCTTGTATGGCACTTTGGGTTATTTGTCATTTTATTCTTTGCGAGTTGTAGCTGCTATGGTATGTCATTTTGAGTTACGGTCAAAATTGTTTGTGTGAGTTATAGTTGCTTTGTTACCTCAATCAAGCACATGTTTTAATAGTATTAATAAAAAGTGGATGAGCCACTCCTAAACCAATTATATCCATTAAAATCTTAATTATTTTATTGCTAAATCTTTAGAATAATTAATTAAATAAAAATATTTTTCATACCCCTTCTCTTAACAAACTGACATCACTTTATACCTAACTCTACATTCAAACATAATTTTAATTTTAATTTCTACTTTATTAATTCATCGCCTTCACTTTTTTCATGCAATTAACCTTCATTCATATTTAAGATTCACATGTTATTGTGGTTCCAAATAGTGACCCTGAGTTTTTTGCGGAGATATATTTGGACATTTGACATGAATTTTGTTTGGAGCATCAATTCAACATCGGCATGACTACCGGTAATATTTTTATTTGTACATCACAACGTCACTACAATATAGTATTTATAACCTAATCCTTTTGCTTTACATGTTAGATAAATATCATAATCATGTTTTATCATATGTGTGTGCGCGCGCGTGCGTGCATGTATGTATGTTTGCGTATGTTTATATGTACACACATCCATATGTATATGTGTATATACATACATACATATGCATGTGTGTGTGTATACATACACATGTGTGTGTATTTGTGTATATATATAATGTTTCATTTCAAACCCAAACAATTACGTAAAATATAATGTTGTCTTTAAAAGCATAAACAAATATTACTTAACAATATTTGTTTGTTTATTGAAGAAAATTATCTATGCATATTTTTCTCTCATTTATTTTAATTTTTTACAAAGAGTATGAATGACTAAAAAATTGCTTTTTTTTAAACAGTGGTCCTCTTAGAGCACTCATAATTATATTAGCGGGTACCAAAAACCATATAAGTGTCTGTGAAGATATACAAATAAACAGATTAGATCTTCACATAGATGATAAAAAGAGAGAGAGAGAAAGCAGAGCAGACAAATAATATACATTTATTTAACATTATTAGAACTGCCATTAAGTGCACTGTAATGTGAAAACCTTCCAAAGGATTGCCCTTGCCATTTAATATTTTGAATGCATTATGAGAGATTGTTGCACGGTGAGTTGTTGCAGGAGTGAAGTGTTGATGTCAAAAGCTGCTGCTAGCAAGGTTGTGTTGTAGGCGGGGAATGAGTGTCGAGAGCTGTTGCTGAGTATGGACACAGGTGGGCGGGCACGGAGAGTGTGACAAGGGACATGCATGCATGAGTTGCTGAATGCGAGATGTTGGATTGAATATGAGTAGTAAGGCATAAATTGACGTTGCAGTTAGCATGCAGTTAGCATGCTTTGACGTTGCAGTTAGATATTGTGAGTTTCTAAGCTGAACAATACCTGCATTTGGGCTAGGAATATGGAGCAAAGGAACTGATTCACAATATCTGTGTAGGTTGCTGAGCTAAACAAGACCTGCATTCAGATGCAGTGATGAGTTGACCGTGTGAAGATGACTATACAGGTTGTTGAAATGAACCGATGGCTGAATTTAAGATGTTGAAGGTTGTTAGCAGAAGAAGCTTTAATTTGGCCTTCACAGTATTGTGAACGGTAGCATTAAGTTGTAGTCAAAAGGCAGTAGCTGTTGACGATACCATTGCAGTTACAAATACGAGTGAACTACAAGCAACCAGCAAAATGCATGTGAATATAGCTGCTAACGTCTATTGATTTAATGAGAATAGGATTTGAACTGTCGAACTGCCATCTATCTAACCTGGGCTGCTCTACGGGAGAATTAACCATGCTAAAGCTCTAGAAGAAGAGTAGAGTTAATCGTGCAAGGTAGACTGTTACCGATCAACAACAAACAATAGCTCCAATCTTCATGTTGACTGATAGACCCTGTCAATATGTCAGGCAATAACATATAATAGAAGAGTGGTTTTTATGAGTAATATTAAAAAATTTAGAATTTCTTTCCAGCCAAAGACCCCAAATCGAAAAAAATTGAATCTATAACGTTTCTTATAGGTTGAGAGAATTTATATCTAAAGTTATTCTAGTAATCAAGAGTGGAGGGATGTTATATTAATGGTTATATTAAACATACCTAATAGGCTAGTAATAATAAATTGGGTAAACTAATAGTTGTAAAACAGCTCGATGTTGAGTATTTTCGGGGAAAGACTTACAAAAATATCACAAGTTATGTTTAACATTGTTTCGAAGTTTTGAGTCAAGATTATCAGTGGTGTTTAATTATCGTGGAAAACTAACCACACGAGGATCTTAACTTTTAAGGAGCGCTCTCATTGACAAGAAAATTGTTGAAGTTACAATACAATTTATAAAGATTGTAAAATTTGAAGCGAGTCACCATGGTATATTTTCAACAAAAGTAAAATTAAAATGTAAAATTGCATATTAACTAAGCACATATTCTTTACCAAATCTATAATTTTTTAAGCTTAACATGGTTTTAATATTCTAAAATATGAAGGATTGTCTTACATTGGTGCATTTTAAGAAAGAAGCATCACTAACACAAATGTTTTTTAAATTTACAAATAATTATTGTAATTTATGGCGACTTATTTATTTAAAAATCTTCCAAAACCTACATGATTTAGTATAAGAATAAAAGGTCGAACACCATGAGAATGAATTCGTATTTAATATCATACAAAACCGAGAAAGTGAAGTAAATTAAGAGAAGGATATTTACTAATTTAAACTTGACTTCAAACTAAGTAAGCAATTATTAACAATATGAATTTAATGATATATGTATACCAAATTAAATTAGATAAAGTATTACACATTGATTCTTGAACAATATTTAAAATAATTAATTACCATCAATTTGAGAGTGCAATTGTACACACTTCTTGCAAAAAATAGTACCTGGGTGTAATACGTGTGATGAGCTGAAGCGGACATGCACAACTTAATTCCTCTTAGGAGTTTATCGATCCATTGGGTTCTCCTGAGTATAATTCAAAAAAATAAAAATAGAATAATAAGAGAATATCCATTTCTCTTTGAATCACAGCTTAAATCATTTATCAAATTAATATCCAATAAAGAAACAAATATGTAAATTTTCAAATAACCCGTAACGATTTTGGGCCTTATAGTTATAACTTTAATAGTTAAATTTGTAAAATATATAGTATCCGGTAGTGGTATAGTTAACTTCGTTTACGTTTCCAATAAAAGATTTAAATTAACTAAATTACTCATGTCCTTTAATAAATATATAATTATTACCAAAATTAAGTGTATCTTTTGACAGTTTCAAAATTAGATAAAGTGGAAAGTAAGAATTTTAAAAACTAAATGCATTGGAAAAACATACCATAACATTATTCTTGAAATCAAAAGTATAGATAATTTATGATTTGACCAATTGATAAACTTACTTATGAGGTAAATGTGTACAATTTAACTTTATAAATCTTATAACAGATTCATTAGGCATCAAGATAATTAAAGGAAGTAAACAAATGATATGAAACTCAATTTGGCTTTTAGATATTTTTGGTATAAAATTTTTACATACTAATAATTGTAAAAATATGTCCAACAAAAGAATAAATATATATATATATTTGTTGGTATGTATAACCAAAGGTGAAAGTAAATTAAGATACATATTATTTAAAATTCAAATTCAAACTAATTAAATTACGAAGCTAATTAAATTAATTAATTACCATTATTATGATAATTAAAGGCAAACGTAATTTAAAAATGCGTATATGCTTGCTTTTATCAACTCCATGATGCTTCGACCTAATTCTCGACCTTTGAAAATTTTCAGTAATTGCCATGATTAGTTTGCTAATTTAGAAAATATATAAAATACCATTTAATACTCATCATATTCATAAGTGCATACAAAGTTCAGCACCATTTCAAAATCTTTTTTATTACCTACAACATCATAGAGAACGTAGAGCATAAACATAGATCATACACAGAAATTACACCGTTGTAACGTCTTATAATGCTAGAATAAATATTCGTTGTGCATCACTCTTTAGTCTGATCATTGCTAGTTTTATAATACTAAATAATCATACCATTGTAATGTCTTAGTATGTTTGAATAAATACCTTGAATAATATACTAATTATTTTTAGCATTAGAATATTAAATTTTAATATCATATACAATAATTATGCTAAATAATTACAATATTGTACTGTCTTATACTTTCAACATAAACACATTGAATAAAATTTAAATTTTTTTAGGATAATCATGTAATAATCTAATATCATACATAATGAATATAGAATGCTAACTAATTATAGCATTGTAATGTAAATAAACACCATAACTAAAATGCTAATTTGTTTTAGCATTATCATATTAAATTTTGATATTATACACAATAATTATAGAATGCTTAGTAATTATATTATTGTAGCATCTAATAAAATTTTACATGAACACTTTGTACAAAAATGATAAATTATTTGAACATTATCATGTAATAATATAGTAGCATACATAGTAAATACAAAATGCTAACTAGCTAAGCATGGTTATACCCTGTTATCTTAGAATAAACACCTTTGAAAGTGTATAGGACCGTATAATATGAAAATACAGTAGTACAGAGTATAGTGATGATAAATAGTGCGGAATAAAAAACAGTATAGTAAAAATGACACCAGAGATTTTATACTGGTTCAGAGCACCATCATACGTCTAATCCCAGACTCCTTATGGAATTTCACTAATAACAATCCTCACTTAACCCGGTGGAACGGCTATACACAGTCTGAGCAGCAGAACAGACACCTGAGCAGCGAAACAGGATTTTCGCCTCAACAGCAGAAGAGGACTTCACTAATACAAAAGAATATCTGAAACTGTGTGTTCTTGATAACACTAATTTGTTACTGAAGTTACAAACCTCCTATAATCAAATCCTCAAGTATATGAAGTGAATCTGAAGATATGAAGAGAAGGTAATGCTAAGAATCGAAGATTATGAAAGTTATTTGTAGATTCAAAGTAGTAAGAACGTATGTTCGTGGTTTGAACGCAAATATTAAAGCACAAGAAGAATATAAGAGAGTTAGAATGAAAATCGGTGAATGTGAAGTGTTTGTGAGTATGTACATATAGTAGTTGAAGAGTTACTGCCAATGGTGAATGGTTCTGACAAAGGGAGCATCTATCTCCGTTCAGAGAAGGGTTGCTTCCTTTCGCAGAAGAAGATGTCTTTTCGAAATATGGCAGTTGGTCTCGGGTCAGTCTATTGGTCGTTCTTGGTCAGTCGACTGACTATGCCAAAGATTTAAAAATAAATAGTGCATATCGTATATGTACACAGTCAGTCGACTTGATGATCCTAGCCAGTCGACCGGCTGAGGTATTTTTGCACAATATGCTTCTGTTTTGTTTAAATATGAGAAACATGAAGTGCGGACTACTTGAGGATAGATTTTAACAAATTTCTAAGACTCAATCATAAGTAATAGACAGTGAGAACATAGATTAAAAGTCTTGATACAGCCACAGTCCTTTGATAATCTCTTTTTATTCTAACTTGCTTTGTCATGAATCAAAAACTAGTGATTCAACAACCTTGACCAAAGTGCTAATTTTTTTGGAATTATCGTATTAAATTGATAAACTAACATTGAAAAATTACCATAGTAACCGTAACAATTATTAATAAAAAATAATTGAAGACAACGATGAGTTGTACCTTTTCTTTGCGGCTTTTAAGCCTGAGCAAACTTGTCTCCTACCTCACCTGGCTCTGATACCAACGACTCTGCCATTAAGTCGCGTAGCTTTGTTATTCTCATTTGTTTCCATTGAAGGGTGTTGTTAGGGAAGTTTTAGCGTAAATTGTTGACAGTGATAAGGTGAATAACGTGGAAAGAATATCTAAAACTTTATCATTTAGAAATAATAATAATAATAATAACAACAACGGTCTAGATAATCTATATAGAGAAATTCATAATAAGGATAAAGAAATAACTATAAATGAAGATTTAGAAGCTATATTAAACAACTGGAAAATTCCAGCTTATTTGCCTTCAAAGATTACAAGAAAACTGAAAGCATTATTACAAAAATTGATTATATAATTAAAATATTAGAACAAGCAATTCCTTTATCTGAAGGATATAGTTCATTTTGTTTATTTTCAAAAATCTTTTAAATTTACATAAAGAGAAATATAAATATATTCATATCGAATTAATTCAAGTTGCTTTAAAACTGGCAACAAGGGTAGGATTGAATGAGTCTGTTATAATTGCAGTAAGAGATTAAAAAACATAATAAATTTCATGATTCCTTATTAGGAATAGTAGAATCAACACTATGTGATGGATCGATATATTTTTCATGTTTTCCAAATTTTACTGTCTTTAACAAATCCAAATTTAGTTTAGTCCATCTGTCTGGATATAAAAACTAAGGGGTTTAATATGAAACCGAGAACACAAAATGTTATTCTTATTTATAGAATATGTTATAAAGTAATGAATACTATTGTTACCGATATAAAAAATACACTGATTAAAAATCAAAGCACAGCTACACTGTATATAACATACATTAGTAAAAGTAATGTTGTAATTCCAAAATCGACCAATTGGAATGTGAAAGACTAACTTATGATGGATCGATTATACAAATGACAAGTATATAACTAAATTAAACTATAGTGTAATAATTAGTAAACAATGTAAATAAGAATAATCACACCAGGGTTTTTATACTGGTTCGGATCTTCCGTCCTATGTCCAGTCCCGAAGCTCCTCTTTGGAATTTTCTTTCACCAAATTACCCTCACTTCACCCGGAGAAACAGGAGTGTTTCTTTTTCAACTATGTGTTCTTCTATTACACGGATTTTGACTATGTAGTACAAACGAACTTCCTATATCTATTGAATGACTGAATACATATTGTTCGAGAGAATATAGAAGTGTATGATCTTAGATTTTCAGATTGGATAGCAAGTAGATGATTAAGATAGAAAGTAAGCGAGTAAGTATTTTTGTTGATTCATCTTGGTTCTTATTTATATAGTTGTAGAGAGTTGCTTCTAGTAGTCACATCTCTTCCCTTTCAGTTTAGAGTCGTCACTATTCACTATAGTGCGGAGGAGAGATAGAGTTGTGTCTTTTCGGAGATGACAATTGTTATTTGAATTTTTTGCCCCGAGCCCAGTTTCAAACATCTGAATGTTGTTTTTAGACGTCTGAAACCTATTATTAATTTTAGTCCGGCATCTAGATTCAGACGTCTGAAGTTCTGCATTCAGACGTCTGAACATGTCAAGTGAGTTTTTTCTAGGTTAATTCTTGAGTGTTTGTTCCTTCAATCTTCGTGCAACTTTGTAGATGAATTTCTTTAAAGCTTTAGTCACCGTCTTGTCAAGGTAGTGGTTTGTCTTGCTCTGTATCTATGTATGTTATATATATATGTGTATGTATATATGATTTCCATTGTATAGTTGTCATCGTCGAAATCATAAACTCAGTGTTCTAACATTCTCCCCCTTTTTGATGATGACTACTATATAATGTACTTAGATAATAATTACAGACAGATTCTCCCCCTAAATGTAATCTCCCCCTATAGGTGTGCATATCTATTTTTTCCCCTTTGTCATTATCAAAAAATAATTGAAGAACCATAACACAAAGACAAGTATGATATGTAGAAAAAAATACAACAATAACAAAAATTATGATTACATCTTGAAGCATAGCAAAAACTACAAAAAAAATATTAACAATATGAGGTCAAGGTAGATCATCACCAGGGCAGGCCAATTTCCCTTTTTCCTTGTCGCCGGTCTTTGGCAAAGTGTGAGGAGATGGAGAAGGTGTAGACCAGTCAGAAGAAGGTTGTCGAGTTTGTTGAAGTGCTTGATCAAGTTTGGAAACTAATGAAGCAATAGAGTCTTCAACTTTGAAAGCCTGGTGGACAATGTGTGATCAAGCCTTGCTATTTGTTTACCAAGGAGAATTTGATTTCTAGATAGGAGCACTTGGTTTCGCAAAGTTAAGCGAGCAATACTTTCATTAGCATTAGGTTGAGTTCGTGCTTCCAAAATCTCCATATCAGAGTAATATTCAAACGAGGAAGGAGGAGGTGGAGATGGTTGCCTTGGTAGTTCTGTATTACTTTCTTGTTGTTGTTATTCTTGTTGTTGTGTAGGAGGAGGAGGTTTATCTTGTGCATTTCTCCATTCTAGAAGAGTTGTATAAGATGGTGATTCCTCCAGTAAATGCATAAGGTTGAAAATTTTTGTTCCACTATATTTGATAGGTAACTCCTCAAAAGTAGAAATGTATGATGGGATGTTTACTGCTTTGAGGATTCGCACAATATACACCGAGTAAATGATAGTCAGGCAAGATCTATTCCAAAAACCTTTTCATCGAAAATGAACTGAGCCCAATTAATTGTTATTCGACTAAAAAGAGCATATAAAGCTCTGTGTTCAAGTTCTGTAATTTGTTCATGGCTACCTAATCGCGGGATGCTAGTATTTATAAGCATTCGGATAAGGATCCTAGCACGTGGCCTAAGGAATTTGGAATAAAATTGAGGCATTTGATTCTCCCATAATTGATGAGTTGTAATATCACGAGGTTTGAATCGCATATCCTCTATTTCAAATAATTTGTGACCCGTATAAGAGCATTCTAAAATCCGTTCAATTATAGTGGGGGTTAACTTAATTGTTGTCCCATAGACACTCGTCCATAACCACTGTTCATCATTCTCAGTAGTCCATATGGATGAACTATCCAGATTAGCATAAAAAAGGTATATAGCTAATTGGTCGATGGAGATATCGTTGCATTAAAAGAAACAAGGGTTTTTAAGTTACCTTGCTCACAGATATCATCCATATCGTATGAAGGAAACTTGATTAGGTTATAGAAGGGTCCTAGATGCATCTTCTTAATCTTTAAGTCTTCAAACCGTCTTATAGTTGATGGATTGTGGAATAACCAATCTTTGATTTGTGTGATAGTTACCATCAAGGGTTGAGAAGAGGATCCTTCTCCATGCTTTCTTTTCTTAATTCCAATTTTTTTGTTCGTGGTGGCATTAATCAGGTGGGAAATTCTAATATTAGGTTTTGACAATGATAAATTTTGATTTCGAATGATTAGAAATAGGAAAAGGGGATTGATCGATCAAAGATAGGGTTTTTAAAAAACTGTCGTTTCCAGTTCCAAACGTCTGAAATAGTGGACCAGATATCTGAAAATGCTTAATGTAGAAGCAGAGAGTAGAATCAGACGTCTGGAAATAACAATCAGACATTTAGGAAGTGCTAACACCAGACAGAGAGTAATTTCAGACGTCTGGAAAGAATTTCAAACGTCTGGGAACATTTATTAGTAATTTCAGATTCCTATTTCAAACTTATGAAATCTTTTTCGGAAGTTTGAAAAAACTTTAGATTAGTTTTTTTTGATATTTTTGTAAAAAAAAACTTTATTTATCGAATAGAATACAATATAAACAAATATGTATGTATATAATCGTCTTTAAACGTAGTAGTTTATTTGTTCCGGTTCCATTCCTGACGATCCCATGAATTTGGTTCGTAGATGGGATGACCATAGTTGATTGGGGACCAGGAAGGAGCTTTGGGCGACGAAGTCGACAGTTCGTATCTAGGAGTTTCAACAAAGCATGGAGATTTTTTATGTAAACGTTTCTTTGTTGGAGAATGACCACATATAGCATATAGAACCTTTTCCAGGAAGTTCAAATGTTTGATTGTTCCTTCCCGTCTATAGTATATTTCCTTTTGAGCATCCATCATTGCGAATTGACAATGTGATATTTCATCAAGTTTTTCATGGATTGTAGGTGGTTTTTCTCATATGGCTTTCTTCAGTAGAGGTGATAATCCCCATCCACTTTTTGGTAAGTCAGGAGAGGGTGGAGAATGAGGAGGTGAAGGAGTACGAAGAGAGGGGGTGGATACGTTGGAGGATGACGATCCAGAATTATATGAAGTTATTTCTTGAGATGACATTTTGATTTTTATATTTGATATATATTTTAAAGCGAAAATTCTGAAAGTTAGATTTATAACAGTCCAAATATAAAAATAGGTAGCATTTTTATGGTCTAAAATTATTGTCTAAATTTTTAAAGGTTTTTAATCAGCTAAAAAGTTGTGGATATAAAAAAAATTCTTAGTTTAAAAGTTCATTAGGTGAACGAATGCCTAAGTCTCATCATAATTTTACAAAAGTTTGTTCGTTTAATGGTTTTGTGAAGATATCGGCTATTTGATTTTCAATGTTAACATATTCTAAGGTTACAATTCCTTTTTCAACATTATCTCTTAAGAAATGATGTCTTATATCTATATGTTTAGTTCGAGAATGATTTATTGGATTTTTAGATTGATTGATTATGCTAGTGTTATCACAATAAATCGGGGATTTTCCAATTATTTTTCCAAAATCTTTTAAGGTTTGTTGCATGTAAATTACTTATGCACATGCTAATGCCGCTGAAATATATTCGGCTTCGCAGGTGGATAAATAAACACAATTTTGCTTTTTACTAAACCATGAGACGAGAGATTGTCCAATGAAATGACACATTCCACTAGTACCTTTTCATATCCGTTTTGCATCCTCCAAAATCCGCATCGCTATATGATACAAGTTCAAAGGAAGATCCATTCGGGTAGAATAGTCCATAGTTTTCGTGTTAGATAAATATCTCAAAATATGTTTAACGGCTCTTTGATGAGATTCTTTTGCTTTTACTTGAAAACGTGTGCAAAGACAAACACTCATCATTATATCGGGTCGACTTGCGGTTAAATATAATAACGAACCAATCGTACTCTTATATATTTTTTCTTCAAAGTCTTTTCCGTTTTCATCATTATCCAGATGAACTGCTGTACTCATAGGGGTAGGTTTACTAGATGTTTTATCCATACTGAAACGTTTTAATAGTTCATTACAATACTTTTCTTGATGTATAAAGATACCATTTTCTAGTTGCTTTATTTGCAATCCTAAAAAGAAATTTAATTCGTCCATGTGTGACATTTCAAATTATTTTTCATTATATTAGAAAATTGTCCACATAAATTTTCATTAGTTGATCTAAATATGATATCAGCGACATAAATTTGAACTACTAAAATATCATCATTTTCTCTTTTAATAAATAGAGTCGTGCCACTTTTACCAATTTGAAATCCTGATGAAATTTAATGATTTTTAAGCCTATCATACCATGCTCTCGGGGTTTGTTTTTAACCATATAAACCTTTATTTAATTTAAAAACATGATTTGGATATATTTCATGTTCAAATAATGGTGGTTGTTTGATATAAACATTTTTTTTAATGAAACCATTCAAAAATGCACTTTTGACATCCATTTGATATAATTTAAAATCGTTATGACAAGCAAAAGCGAGTAGAGTTCGTATAGCTTCTAATCTAGCTACAGGTGCAAAAGTTTCATTGTAATCGATTCCTTCTTCTTGATTATATCCATGTGCTACTAAAAATGCTTTATTTCGAACTATATTTCCGGTTTCATCGGCTTTGTTTTTAAATACCCATTTAGTTCCAATGACGGATTGATTTTCTGGTCTTGGAACGAGTTCCCAAACATTATTTCGCTCGAAGTGATTTAATTCTTCTTGCACAGTTAAAATCCAAAAATCGTCTTTAGAGGCTTCGTTATAGTTCTTTGGTTCAAAATTTGAAACGACTGCAACATGACTTATTTGATTTAGTTGATTTCGAGTTACTCAAGAATTGAAATCTCCAATAATGTTATCTATAGGATGATTCTTTAAAATCCTAAGAGGTGAAACTAGAGTATTATTTTGATCAACGGCTTCATTATTATTGTGAGGTGCGTTAGAAGAATCATTTGGATGTACTTCTTCTTCGTCATTAATTTGTGTAGTTACAAAATTTTCATCAAAAGAAACATGTAAACTTTCTTCTATAATTTTGTCCTTTTGTTATAAATTCTATAAGCTTTGCTACGATCTGAAGAGCCAACAAATATTCCTTCATCGGCCTTAGCATCAAATTTTCTTAGATTGCCTTTAGTATTTAATATGAAACATTTTGATCCAAATGTTCAAAAATATGATACCTTAGGTTTCTTACTAAAAATTATTTCATAACACGTGTTTTTTGTCATTGGTCGTAGTGTCACTCTATTCAAAACATATTGTAGCAATAGCTTCGGCCCAGAAATGTTTCGGTGGATTACTACTATTTAATATTGTTCTTGCACATTCTTGTAATGTTCAATTTTTTCGTTCAACTACACTGTTTTGTTGTGGTGTACGTGGAATTGAAAAATTATGATTAATTCCCTTTTTATTGCAGAAGTTTGCAAAATGTTCATTTTCAAATTCTTCTCCTTGATCATTGCGAATATTTTTAATTTTCAAATTCATTTGATTTTTAATTCTTTTTGCAAAAATTTTAAACATACCAAACGTGTCACTTTAATGTTTTAAAAACAAAGTCTATGTATATCTTGAAAAATCATCAACAATTACAAAAACATATTTGTTTTGATTTATTGATCTTTCTTGAGTAGGACCAAATAAATCTAAATGCAACAATTCTAATGGTTGTTTTGTTAAAATATTATTTTTAGATTTAAAAGAACTCCTTTTTAATTTTCCAATTTGACATGCATCACACAAATTGTCTATTTTATAATTTATTTTTGGTAAACCTCTAACTAGTTCATGTTTTGATAATTCATTTATATATTTGAAATTCATGTGATAAAATCGTTTATGCCATAGCCATGGATCATTAAGCTTAGCGGTTAAGCATAAATCCGAATTTTGTTTTATATTCATATTCAAAATATAAATATTTTTATTTTGAAATCGTTCAAATAATAAATTTTTATTATTATCAAATATATTGCATCGATTTTTCTCAAAATTTATTTGAAAACCTTTATCACATAGTTGACTAATGCTTAGTAAATTATGTTTTAAATTTTCAACTAATAAAACATTAGAAATAATATGAGAGTTAGAAATACCGATGTTTATGACTTCTCTAATTCCGACGACATATCCTTTTGAGTTGTCTCCAAAGGTTATGGTGCCTCCATCGATATATTTTATATTTAAGAGCATCTTGGCATTTCCGGTCATGTGTTTTGAACAGTCGCTATCGAGTATCCATTTCTCCTTGCTTTTATTTTTGGGTACCTATAAAACAAAAATTATTCAATTGGTACCCACTTCTTTTATTAGGGTCCTAAATGTTAGGAGGGAAGGGTAACCATACCCAAGTGGGTTTGGGTCCTTTAAAAACAAATCATTGTTAAATACTACACTTGATAGAAAACTATCAATATATTTTTGTCCAATTAACTTATTATTAGACTTTGGTATCCAAATTTTTATATTTTTAGATTTTACACCTTTACTTAACTTTGGTGTTTTTTTGAAACTTTGATATAAGGTACTTTGCTTTATAGTATTACCTCTTTTCTTTTGCGAATTCTTTTTAAATCCTAATCAATTTTGATTACCAGAGGTTTCAAAATTTTAATTAAATTATCAAGATCTTGTATTCCTTTGTTAAACTTTGAAACATTGTTAGTAATTTTTTATAGTTTATCTTTAATTCATAAATTTCATTTTTTGAAATTTCTGTACTAGTTTTTAGTTCGATATTTTCCTTAATCGGATTATTATTCTTAAGTTTTAACTTATCTATTTCACTAAGTTTTGTATCATATTCGATAGATTTTTTACATTTTTCTTATGAAATCTCTAATTCTTCTTCTAAAATAACTTTTTCATCCTTTAATAACTCAATTTCTAGTTCTAATCGATTTATTTTGGCTAGGTGTTCTTTATTCAACTTTTTTATTTGTCTAAAATTATCATCAAGTTCAATACTTAACTCTAATAATTCATTGTAGCTAAGTTCAGGACACACCTCATCAGCGTTAACCATAAAACGTACATTAGCTTGTTCTCCACCGCTATCACTATCACTCTCGGACGATGATGATGAATCAGAATTGTCCTAAGTGACTTTAAAAGCTCTTTTCTTCTTAAAATTTTCAAATTCGTTCTTTTTCTCATTGTTGAGTTTAGGGCAATCGTTCTTCATATGTCCGTATTGATCACATTCATAGCACTTGATTTGAGATAGATTTGTTGTGTTAGACTTCCCTTCTTTTGGAATTTGGTCATCTTTCTAAATTTCTTGAATTTGTTATAATTCTTGGCAATGAAAACTATCTCTTCTTCATCCAAATCCGAGTCATCATTCTTTGCTTGAAATGCTATGTTCTTCTTCTCAACATTTTGTTCTTTTCTAGCCTGTAAGTTAGCTTCATAAAAATACTACTATTATCAGGTGCTTCATATTTATTTTGTGTAGCGGACCATATTTCTAGACCATTTGCTTCCATAAAAATATGCATATGAGTGGACCAATATGCATAGTTTGAGCCATTAAATAGTGGGGGACGTGCGGTAGACTGACCTTCTTGAAAGATACTTGTCATATTAGTGATTCAGAAACTTGTTACAGTACTTTTAATCAAACCTTGCTCTAATACCAATTGAAAGACTAACTTATGATGGATCGATTATAAAAATGATAAGTATATAATAAATTAAACTATAGTGTAATAATTAGTAAAGAATGTAAATAAGAACAATCACACCAGGGTTTTTATACTGGTTCGGACCTCCCATCCTACGTCCAGTCCCGAATCTCCTCTTCGAAATTTCCTTTCACAAAATAACCCTCACTTTACCCGGGGGAACAGGTTTACAATAGCAGCATTTCTTTATCAACTATTTGTTCTTCTATTACATGGATTTTGACTATATAGTACAATTGAACTTCCTATATCTCTTGAATGATTGAGTACAATATTGTTTAAGAGAATATAAAAGTGTATGATATTAGATTTTCAGATTGGATAGCAAGTAGATGATTAGAACAAGAGATGATTAAGATAGAAAGTAAGTGAGTAAGTTTTTTTTGATTCATCTTGAAACTTATTTATATAGTTGTAGAGAGTTGCTTCTAGTAGTCACATCTCTTCCTTTTTAGTCTAGAGTCGTCACTATTCACTAGAGTTGCGGAGGAGAGATGGATTTGTGTTTTTTTTCGAAGATGATAGTTGTTATTTGAATTTTTTGTCCCGAGCCCAGTTTCAGACGTCTAAACGTTGTTTTTAGACGTCTGAAACCTATTATTAATTTTAGTCCAGCATCTACATTTAGACGTCTGAAGTTCTTCATTCAGACGTCTGAACATGTCAAGTGAGGTTTTCTGGGTTCATTCTTGAGTTTTTGTTCCTTCGATCTTCGTGCAACTTTGTAGATGAATTTCTTTAATGCTTTAGTCATTGTCTTGTCAAGGTAGTGGTTTGTCTTGCTTTGTATCTGTGTATGATATATATATATACACACGATTTTCATTGTATAGTTATCATCGTCGAAATCGTAAACTCAGTGTTCAAAGAGAATGATATAAATTTACCAAATAAATGGCTTTCAGAAGAACCAAATGAACTTACTAAAGTAGAGAATAAAAATCTAAAAGAAATTATTGAACATCCTGATGGTGACATTGAGATCAGATTTTCAAAAGAAAGTGTCACACGCTTAAAAATAGGTTCTCACTCTAAACTAAATTAGGAACCAAGATGCAGCAATGATGAAACCACTCCTTTAAAAATAGAAAAGGAAAATGTAATTGTAAGAAACATGATGGATGGAGAAAGTCAGCCTGAACATAGGGTTGATATTCCTCCATCAAATCCTAGATCACCAATTACTTCATATATGGTATGTGATGAGAATAAATATGTGTTTGGCTTAAATATCATAACTCTTAATGAAGAGTACAAATTTCCTTTTTCAAAATTTAAAAAAATAAATTTTTATTCAAAAGAAAAAGAATATAAAAGAAAATGGTTCTCCATGAAAGATCCTAAAGAGCAAGACAAATGGATCAAAAGATATAAAATGTTTTTGAAAAGGATGGGAAAAGATTTACCAGAAGACTATGATATAATAATAATTATAGAAAAAGGTGTATAAAATGGAAAAACAAAATAATACTTTTTCAGATTTTGATGACTTCGTAACAGTCGCAACATAAATTCTGCTTATAAAGGCTACACTACAAAAGCAGAAAAGACTATTAGGAGTATACACCCTCCAGAGGCAAACTTATTAATCAAAATAGATAAAGAAGAAATTACTGCTACTTCTTATAGAAAAGACAAGGCATTTGAAGCCATAATAGAACAAAATAATTTTAAAAAATTTACGCTTCAATCAATAGGTAGTCAACTTACAAGAATTGAACAAAGGTCTAATAAAGTTCAAGTAAAACTACAATATGCAATATAGATGAAGTTTTATTTAAACCCGGTCAGCACAAAACATAGAAATGAACATAGATAAACCAGGAGAAAACTCTGAAATGTTAAAAGAAATAATGGAAAGATTAGATGTTTACTAGAAGATAAGGTGAATAGAGAAATCTCTGAACCAGAATCTGATAATAATTCAGAAAATGAAGTAGATAACTTACAAAAAATGTTCTTAAACATAGAACAAGAGAAACCAAAAAATAATTTTGAAGTTAATAAAATATGTTATGGAAATAGCTCATATAGTAAACCTTATTATACGAAACCTACGCTAGTGGACCTCTTATTTGAGGAACAAAACAATTATGGAGCCATATCTTTTGACGGCATCTCCATTGTAGAATGGAATGTAGATGGTTATTCTGAATATCAAATACAAACTAGTCCGAATTATGACAATATATGCTACTGCATGTCTAATAAAAAATAATTCAGATGATAGAATAGCTAAAGCTATTGTCCAAGGATTTACTGGTCAACTAAAAGGTTGGTGGGATTTTCAACTATCTAATGAAGAAAAAGCGCACATATTTACTGCAATAAAATTAGAAGATAGAATAGCAAAAACTGATTGTGTCAACACGCTTATATATACAATAGCTAAACATTTTATTGGAGCTACAGCTCTTCAAACTGATAGAACTCAAGAACAATTAATGAATTTAAAATGTCAAAATTTACCTTAATTTATATGGTATAAAGATGTATATTGTTCAAGTTATTTACTAGAAGTGATAGTAATCATGTATTTTGGAAAGAAAAGTTCTTATCAGGACTACCCCATTTCTTTGTAGAAAGGGTTAAAAACCGTATAAAGCAGAAAAATAATGGAACTATCCCTTATAGCCAATATACTTATGGTGAAAAAGCAGCAGAAATAGTTATGGAAGGAATTCATTTATGCAGTGAAATAAAATAACATAAGAAAATTCAAAAGAAAAAAAAATTATGGAGAATTTAGGAGATTTTTGTGATCAACTTGGTTTATTACCAATAAACCAATTAATGAAAATAAAAATTTAGAAAATCATCTAAGAAAAAATTCTATAAGAATAAAAATTTTCGAAAAGAAAATTATGCAGAAAGTAGAAAAACTTCTAAAAGGAAACGATTAAAGCTTTATAAAAGAAAAGAGCAAAACAACTATGTTCAAAAAAGTTCCAATATGTTGGAAATATAAAACACCGGGCCATTATGCAAATAAGTGTAAATTGAAAAATAAAATAATGATCTAGATATTGATGAAGAATTAAAAAATTCATTTAAAAAATTATTCATATCAAGCATTGACTTGGAAAAGGAAATTTAAATCGATCTGTTATTATAGAAATTAATTCAGAAACTGAAAGTGAATCAGAAAATGATTCAGCTAATAATTCTGAATCTGACAATTGTGATGGCAATTATGACAATTACAAAGCTTTATGTAAAGCTAATGGACTATTTATTTTAATAATAGAAGAAAATTTCATTCTGGACATTATAGACAAAATTTCAGATCCAGAAGAAAAGAAAAACATGTTATAAAATATTTAGAAACACATAAAAATGAAAAGAAATTAAAATTAAAAAAACCAAAAGCTTATAGTTTACATGAAACTATAAGGGAAAAGCTTCAGGTAATATTAATCCAATAAATACTGAAGCTACGATTATAGAATTACAACATAAAGTTAAATTACTTAAACAAGAAGTAAATGAATTAAAATAAAGAATGTTTTTAATAGAGATAAAACCTCAAGATGATAATAATTAGAAAATGATAACATTTCAGAAAAAGAAGAATTAAACTCTTTAACATTCGTTAATGCAGTAGGCAAGGTAATTACCCACAAATGGCATATTAAGATTACTATTGTAGTTCATTAAGAATACTATTTTACTACGATAGCAATGATGGATTTAGATGCAGATTTGAACTGTATCAACGAAGGATTAGTACCTTCAAAATACTTTTCTAAACCACATAAATATAAAATGCTACAGAGGAAGAAAGTTATTAGTTAATTATAAGCTACAAAATATAGCCGTTTGCAATAAAGAAATTTTTTTAGAAATGTCATTTATAATGGTTAAAAATCTATCTCATAATATTATACTGAGAAATCCTTTCTTGCATTTGTTATATCCTATAACAAATATATCAATGGAAAGAATTACTAGTACTACTAATAATGAAGAATTAACATTCAAATTTGGGTCACAACCACAACATCATAAAATTGATATTATACAAAAGACTGTTAAAAGAAAAGAATTTTTTAACTCTTTATCTCAGGAAATAAATTATAAAATAATAAAAGAAAATTATTACAACCATATTTACAACAAAAGGTTAAAGACCTACAAAACCATATTGGAAAAATTATCCATGTAGATACTCCTAATGCCTTTTGGCAAAAAAACACGAAATAGTTTACCTTACGAACCCGACTTTAAAGAAATTCAAATTCCGACTAAAGATAGACTAATAGCTATGTCTCAAAGACATTTAAAAATTTATAAAAATGAAATAGAAGAAATATTACAGAAAGGTATTATTAGATCATTTAAAAGTCCATCGAGTTGTTTGGCGTTTTATGTTGAGAATGCAGTAGAACTAGAACGTGGTGTTTCAAGATTAGTTATAAACTTAAACCTTTAGACAAGGCTTTAAGATGGATCAGATATCCAATTCCTAATAAAAAAGATTTACTAGCACGACTTTATTGAGCCAAAATAATGTCCAAGTTTGATATGAAATTTGGATTTTGGCAAATTCAGATCAAAGAGGAAGATAGATATAAAACCGCATTTACTATTCCGTTTGGCCATTATGAATGCAATGTAATGCCATTTGGGTTAAAAATGCCTCTTCAGAATTTCAAAAAATTATGAATGATATTTACAGTGCTTATACAATATTTACCATAGTATACATTAATGATGTTCTTATATTCTCAGAATCAATTCATCAACATATTAAACATTTGAATATTTTCATAAATATTACTAGAAAGGCTGGATTATCTGTATCAGCTAAAAAGATAAAAAAAATTCAAACAGAAATTAGATTTATTGGACATATTACAAAAGAGGGAACAAAATTTCTCATCGATAGAGCAGTTATATTTGCAGAAAAATTTCCAAATGAAATTAAAATGAAAATCAATTACAAAGATTTTTGGGAAGCTTGAACTATGTTTCTAAATTCTATAAAGACTTTGCTTATGATGCAAAACCATTATTAAAAGATGAAAGAAAATTCGCCTGGCTGAACAGAAGAACATGCTAAGGCCGTAATGAAAATAAAAGCAAAAATAAAGGAAATTCAGTGTCTCGCAATTCCCAACCCTAATGCACTTAAAATAGACGAAACAGATGCATCATACAAAGGTTATGGTGGTATTCTTAGGCAAGGAATTGCTATTAAAGAGTCTTTAGTCATATTTACATCTAGAATCTGATAAAGACCTAGAGTTAATTACTCTGCTGTCAAGAAAGAAGTATTAGCAATTGTACTATGTATACAAAAGTTTGAAAGTAATCTATTCAATTAGTTTGTTTTTTACTAAGGGTAGATTGTAAGTCCGCTAAGGAGATTTTGCAAAAAGATGTTACAAATGTCTCATCAAAAGTAATATTTGACAGATGTCAAGTAATCTTATCAGAATTTGATTTTGATATTGAGTTTATTAAATGGTTTGATAATTCTTTACCAGACTTCTTAACTCGAGAATTTTTACAAGGAAAAAATGAATAAAGGAAAAGTAAAGGAAGAAAGTAGTAAAACTACACTATCACGTCCTATAACGACTTATAAGTTAGTATTTAAAAATATGAAAAAACCTTAAGAGAAGAAGTCTTAAAGACTACTCCAATTGAAGAACAGTTCAGAGCTGATGCTTACGAATTGGCGGTAAAATCCATATCAGCAAAAGAATATGTATGCCTGTAAGTTCCAATATCTATGATATGGATATCTCCTGTGGAGAAAAAATACATATATTTATCTACCGAAGAGGTTAACCTTCTATTTGAAATTTTTTATAGACCGCTACCTTTATCCAAAGGATTTTAATTTCTACCAAGAAATTCTAACCTACATGGTTTTTGTTCTATTCAAATCGTCCATGAGAATAAATGGCAAATGGGCTTTCTCAAAGGCCTCCATTATAAAAATAATTACTCCAGAATGATGGGAAGGTACTCATACTAGCCCAAAGAATTAACTACAAACTCAAAGAAGAATAAATTAAATTTCAATTACTTTGACTACGCTAAAGATTGGGATTTAGCATTCTCTTACGAAACCAAGTAGAGAAAATATAGTTGGTTTGTTAAGTTTAAAACTCAAAAAACCACTAATTTTTCAGACTGGTTTATAATTTGGTTTTCAAATTTTGGATTATATCCAATCATTTTACTATAAAAAATAAGAAGTATTTATGAATAATTCGTTCATGTTAATACTTCGAAATGTCATAATTAATATTTACAGCACTTTATCAAATACCATGGATCATGAAGTGGGACGTTGTTATAGTTCCAAGGTCGCTTCAAAAGCTTGGAATAAATTTTGAAAACTTTCCTTGTTTAGGAAAAACACAAATGCTATATTAGATTCAGATAGTGATATTGAGCTTATGTGCATGTCTACAGATCAGAGCTCATGAAAATGCCGAAAAGAAATGAAATACTGTATGCTAAAAGCAATAAACATAATGTTAGATGTCGCAAGAAAAAGGTTAATAGCTCCTGAATTCTGTATGTATATTTTCATCTACTTGGTAATATAATCTATATTATAGACGAAATACCGTTATCACCACCTTGGGATTCCCTCCTCTAAAACCACCACCAAGAGTTCCTCCTCCAACAAGATAAAATCTAAAGCAATAAAGTCTATAAAATGGAGTTAGTACTACCTATGATGTCATGTATGCTTATGCAGCAAAGACAGTCCAACAAAAGATAAAAGCAATAATTGAAAAGATAAACATGCCAGCACAAAAGAAGATGTCTAATTATGCCAACACATAAGAAGATGTCTAATCATGCCAGTACAAAAGAAGAGGTGTTATTACGCAGTACAACATACAACCACCGGTTTATGTTTATTTATTAACCGGATAATTCCTACTATATATTGGAGTGCTCTATGTTGTATATGTAATAAATTTTTATGTAAGAAAAAGATTGTTAGATATATTTGTAATGGCAGAAAGCTACCCTTTGTAAAATAGTTTGCTGTAATAAAATCAGTTTGCTGTTATAAAATCCACTCTATTATTGTTATCTCTTTAAGTATTTATTTGATTCATATCCAAAACGATATATAAAAAGAGCATTGTGTTTATAAACTATATTGGCATGTATCAAAAAAGCATAATGATATATACACATAGCATTTGTAATTCTGAAGTTCACTATCATATGTTAGTTATGCGGAGTGCTAGACAAATATAGCATTGTATTTTTAAACGCATTAGCATGTATCCAACATGTAGAAGATAGATAAACATGGCATTGGATTTTTAAAGTGCACTAGCATGTGTTTAATATGCAGAACGTTAGATAAAAATCGCATTGTATTTTAAAGTTCACTAGCATGTGTTCAATATGAATACTAATACAAAAATTTTCACTATTGCATTGCTTTTATTTATTTTCCATTCTAATTATAGATTGGTTTGTTGACAAACAAGAGATCTATGAGCATACCATTAATCCAATACAATCAAGATGGTAAGTCTGAGCTTTTCAATATAAATGTTAAATATTAATTCAAAAAATTCTAGCAGTTATTCATATGTACTGATTTAGAAAATCTGATAAAAGATATTGTTTAGCCTACAATTCGAAACATTGTAGCAACTGAATTCACATACTTAATTTGTTTTCCATTGCATTCTATAAACCACCAGATTTTAATGACATTAGACTATGTTACAATGCAACGAATATGTTTTGATTCATCACGACCCCAAGCTAGATCAACGCAAAGGCCGAATCCAAGCTATAAACAAGCTTAAGAAGTGGTTCAAAAAGTATACAAATTAGGTTTAGGATTGTGTTCTTTTAATTAGGTGAATAGTGATCAAAAATGATTTTTCTAATCAGAAGCCCTTATTAATTTTGAATGTAAATGGTTTTCCTATTCAGATGACAAATATATACTTTGCATTAGGAAGAGAATAAATTCAGTACTCTACTCATTTTTGCGTGCTGTAAAAGAACACTTTTACGAGTATTATTTCTAAAAGAACCATGATTTACTTTTGATTCATTCAGAATTATGAGGTTTTTAGTGATTTGTTTACTACAGACATGGTATTTGTCACTAAACACTTAGATAATGATGTCAAGCGTTAATTAATCCAAAAAGCCCACTTTATTATTTCTATATCAGAGCGTATGAAACTATAGTTTCAATTTCAACTGCTTAAACTGCTCCTGCTTCCACCAAAAAAGTAAAATAAATTGAAGTTGGATGGAGGTAGCATATAGCATCAGGCACATGTTTGGGTGTATTCATCTTTAGCCAGTAAGGACTCGCTTCCCTTTTCCTGATTATTAAAATAGTACTCTATAACTATGTCAGATCGACGGCTGTGGTTTCTGCAGTGTTCGATAGTAAGATTATTGTCGCTAACTGTGGTGATTCTAAAGCTGTGCTATGTAAGTGTAGAGAAGGCCCGATTGCACTTTCAGTTGATCACAAGGTATTTGTTTATACTTCAAATTATCTCAGTTTTCTCATAGCGGTGTTGCTATCGAATAACTAATTTGCCCTTATTCTGTTTTTTATGCAGCCTGATTGACCAGATGAGCTGAAAAGGATAGAGGAGTCATGAGGGAGAGCTATATATTGGGATGGAGTGTGCTTCCAATGTCTCGTGCCATAGGTGTGTTAACTGTTCAGATTAAGTTCTTGATGCTCTCTTTTACATAATTTATACTAGTTGTTTTTTTTAAACTGGTACTTTATATACAATAAATCATTGGGACAACATATCCCATATCTAATAAACGTTCGAAAGCAAGTTTCGAACTTGTGACATCCTACACCAAAGCCGAATTAATTAACCACTTGGACAAAGGTGCTTGTCTTTATACTAGTTGTTAACGCTATGGAAAACGGAACATAGCTATTTGAAGCCATATGCGATAGTAGAACCATAAGTTACAATGACAGAGGGAACTGAAAACGATGAATGTTTAATTCTAGCCGATGATGGTCTATGGAATGTCGTGAGCAACGAGATGGCTTCGGACATTGTGAAGATGTGCTTACATGGTAACAGATCTGGAAGAGAGAGTGATGATGTGGCATCGAGATCTGCAAGGTCAAATAAGGACTGTTCTGATGCAGCTATGTTGCTAACTAAGTTAGCTCTGGCTTGGAATAGTTCTGATAATGCCAGTGTATTTTTGGTTGATCTAAGAAAGATTTTTAGCTAATTGTTTGTATTTTTTTCTTTTTAATTTTATTTAGTTTGGGTGGATTGGTTCATAGATGAAATTGTATAAATGTTGAGCGTCGTCAATGTAGTGCAGTCCTGAGGAAAACAAAAATAAATGTATAAAAGTATAGTGGAAATGTTATTGGAATCCATGCTAATTTTTATTCATGCTTTGCGTCTAAATTTTCTTTGCTGCTTTCTCATTCTGCTTCGAAGTATGGTAAAGGAAAACATGATGCATCGGTCATATATCAAATTTTGGTACGAATAGTACAATGTATGGTTGTATCAATTTTCTGTTCATCTAATGCATATATATCAGTTTATGGATGTTGTCACCGTTCCATATATACTGGATCGTGGTCGATGCACAATTACATTAGAAAATGGTGTTTACATCTAGTTAGTAACATTTTTACCATATATGCCATAAATTCGGCTTTGATCGGATAGTAGAATAATTTAGTGCATGAAATTTATTTTCAGCAAACTTTGCTCTTTGTACATAATAATTATCCAAATTATCCTAGAACCATTATTTACAAACTCGAACTTAATATGTTTAATATGTAGTAGGCATGTCAAATTATTTTATTTTGCTTACAAGACTATATACTGACGTAAACACTAAGTAAATAGTGTAACATGATCAAATATCATTTATAACACAGCTAAATTTATGCACTTTATAACAACGAAGAATACCGGAGTGTGACTACTTCTCATAAAAAACAAAACATTCTCATATTATGCATATTAATCCTTGTATTACAGAGAAAGCCTTTAAATGCCATGATTTTACCAAAAATTTAGCTATAAATCCAGATACGCTAGAAGTTGAAATGCTTAGAATTTGGTACGGTTGTGAAGGCAAAAATGCAAAAATACCGTCTACTAATTATGACAGGGTTGTGCTTTCCCCTATAACAAACAATTCAATATTAGGTCTTGTTAAGGTTAGTCCTCCTCATTTTAATAATTCCATGTTGATTGGTTATTTATTTTTTAACTTTTTCCCCTACCTAGCCTGTATTTCTCAATGTACACATATGTCTCCTTAAAACCTATTCAAACTTATAATTTTCGCAACATATTATCATTTGATAGTTAATTCAAATTAATGAAAAACTACATTAAATATTTTTTCTTGAAATTTTGTGATTAGACGGTCGGTTCCCACCGTTGTGGAGTTGTACTAGTATGATGTTATGTTACCTACGGTTTAAATAAAAATAACAGGAAGTGTTGCGCATTGCTTGTAATGAAAATCGTTAAAAAGTTGAATGAAGAAGCTGGCCTATTTAGAGTAGTAATAGTTTTTCAAATCCTGAATGGTCTTGAAAGAAGTCAGTCGATTCAGAAATATTTTTCAAACTCTTCACAAAATTAGGATGAAGCACCTACAAAAAATCAATCAAAAAAGATGGAATCAACCACAAAAAAAATCAAGCAAACCAATGGATAATGGAGGAAAATATGCATAGGAAATAAGTTGCAAAAAAATTAGTCTTAAAGACGACAAGTTTGTTTTTTAGTCCGAATGACACATTTTATTATGAATAGAAAATGATAGTTGCAACTATCATTTCTTGATTTACACTAAAATGTGTCTTTCAGTCTAACATGCAAACTTTTTGTTCTTGAAACTAACTTTTTCTCCAACTTTTTCTCTAAACCTAAAAACCCCAGATAATACGTTATGATATTGAATTGTTCTGTACTTAATATACACCATTTCTTTGCACAATAATATATAATGTGTTTTTGTCAAAAACATTATTGACTTCTATTAGTTTTCATAATTTCAGATTCTAAAAAAAAATGCATGACTTCTTTTTTTAAAAAAGTTAATTAGGCTAAGGGAGCCCAGCCTATATATCAATTAAATAAAATAATTACATGTATTGGATAAAAGGTTTTTCATAAATTTAATGACTAAGGACAAAAGCCAACCAAGCAACAAAAACTTGGTCGTTATAAAATATAGACATAAGGACATGTACTACTCTACGTATGCCATGGAAAACCTACCAATAGGAAATTACGTTTTTTCCAACCTAGCATCTCTTAGCAATTTATTATGAATCATATTATAGAGCTCCATATGAGTTTTGCTGACATTATGAAAGCTCTACTATTACTCTCTATGTGGACAGTACTTGTTTGACGTTTAAGCATATTCAAAAGTGTCTTAGCTCTTGGTGTTTTTCATCATATTGCTCTCAAGATGTTATGCCATTCTGTTTTGTTGTCATGGCCGCGTCTGTAGTACCTTCCATTTGCAAGAAGTTTTGCCCAGATGTTGTAGACATAAAGACACTCAAAGAAAATATGGGTATTGGATTCTCTTCCAACATTACACAACAAACATTTGTCATTGTCTATGATTCCTACTTTTCAACTTGTCCTTAATTTGTAAGGCATTTTCCATGACTTTCCAAAGGAGGAAATTATCCTTAGTTGGACTTCCCATGCTCTAAATTCTGGAGGACCAACGAAATGTATCTTAAGTGTGTAATAAGGTCTTATAGATCAAGGATATTGCATTGGGTTTGCTAGCATTGGTCCAAAGAACATGAGATTCAGAAGCAGGCGGAAGGCTAGTTGTAAGCATATTCCATAGTTGCCTAACTTACAAGCAGCTGCAGTATGTAATAGTTATATTGTTTTCACTGATATAGTCAGTGGCGAGAGCTGATAGAGTAATCCCTGTTATATGCTTAAGGTTTTCTCCTATTATGTTGCTCACGATGAGACCGGGTCTTGCCCATGGCGTGTTCCATAAGGAGAGGCTTGGGTTATGCTGGGTATTACACGTCACCATAGGAGGAAAAGTGTTTCCAAGCTTTAATATGCTCCTCCAGCTCCAGCTAGCCTTAGATGGAATGTCCATTGACCAAAAATATTTAGTTTTAATTAAACTTTATTTAATCCATAAGGCTCAAAGGTTACTGCTTAGGGTTAGTGTTCGGTCATACAAATCACCATGCCATAGGAACTTGTTGTTTGTGTCAAAATTGGGCACCACACTCTTGTGTTTGAAGGGATAAAGTGAAGAAAGTAAATGGAAAATGTGGTCGATTTAATAAACACGCCAATAATAAGCAAGAAAATCAAACATAAACACTCGGATTTAAAGTGGTTCGGCTTATGGTTTACGTACACTATGAAATGACTGATTTTTATTAACTTTTGCTTGCTGGTTATAACGAATTACAACAGTAAAACTCGAGTACAACAGTGAATCCGGCAGAGTCTGGACGTAGAAGAGGCAAAAGTCCATTTTCTATCGGTCGTGCACTGCTATTTATAGGTGTAGGCTACAAATATCTCGCTCAAATCTCGGAGACCTATTCTCTGACCCCGGGGGCACGATCGATCTCATGTCGTTTGCATTTGATCTGTGTTCGATATCAATGAACTTCGTATCGATCAATATTTCATCCAATCGACTCGAGACCGATCATCAACGTTCTTGAGGATGTACACAAGCTTCTATATAAATTTGGTGGCATTTGGAGTTGTAGATTTTGAGTTATGATTGATGCAAATTTGGATTTTTGAAGGCTATTGAATTCATGTCGATGTTGTTCGTATTGACGGTTCTGCACGTGATGTCCGATGACGTGGCACTTACTTTTAGGATCGATCCACATTTTATGCCGAGCAACCGAGTCTGTCTTATCTATGCGCCTCGTTCGTATCGACCCAGCTCAACCCTGTTCGTATCCATTATTTGATGTCCTGTTCGCATCGATTGTCGCTGCCCTATTTCGTATTGATCATCATAAGTCACTGTTTCATCTTGTACTGTTCGCATCGAATCACTAACCGATCGATACGAGTGCAGCGTGTGTTAATGGATCGATACGAAGTAACGGCTTTGAATGGTTTCGATGGATATGAAGTGGACGTTGGTTAATCGATACGAACAAGCTGGAGATGATGGAAGAGTAGTATTAGGGTAGATGGGTATGAACTGGTGCTCCCCTAATCGATACGAAACCTGCACATTTGATGGATTCGAATAGGATTGATATGGAGGAAGTTTTCTCTGTTGCTTGATGGATGCGAATATGACTGTCGCTTGATTTGCATCGATCATATCTTGACCATACGAAATCTGGTTGACTTGAAATTTGAAGCGTTGGCTTCTATGGCTTTTCTTGTCGTGTCATATCAATTGTAGCTCGGTCCAGACTCAGACAAATACTATCGGTATCCATAATAAACCTGTGTACAATCGATATCCGAGATGGATTGTTCATGGTCTCTAGTCAAGTCCTTGGTGTCACGACATTGCCAAAAGGCGGGATAAATTTGCCCCCCAAAGTACATCTTCTGTGAACATGACGTGCTTTGAAAAGCTGCAATCTTTATTCCGAAAAGGTTCTATCTGATTCGTTGAATTGTCATTGCTTTTTCGTCGAAAGATATAACCTTCGATTGATTTCCAAAATAAAAATGATTGTTGGCTACTAATTGTTGTACTGTGCACTGTTGTCACTGAGTGTTGAATGATAGAAAACTGTCATTTGTTGTTGTAATTGTCATCAGGTGAGCATTCAATTTCTATGAATTCTTTAAAAATTTGGATGTTAATCTGTCATACATATACGTATGTTGACCCGACTCTCGTTAATGTTCGTACGTTCATGAGTCGTTGTCGGTTTTTTCTTTGTATCGAACTTTATATCGATCCTATCCTGAATCAATGTCAAATTCGAGTTGCAACAACGCTTGGTGGTTGTTTTAATCCACTCATTCGCATCGATCCTCTCCTGGATCAATCTAAGATTTTCGAATAAGGATTTCTTACCGATGGCTATTGATACGAAATAGATCAAGTACGGCAATCTGCGTATCGACCGATGTAACTCGTGTGTTCTTAAATTGATGGATACAAAAATTTTGTTTTGTATCGATTGAGTGGAATGGTCCAAATATGGCATTGCTGTGACTTTCATATCGATGGGCTTTGCATCGATGGATAGGAAAAGACTGCTATGAACCGATTTTAGCCATTGGTTACGAACAGTTGCAGCCGTAGTTCGGTGGTGGATGGATATATAAGTGTGTAGGATCGTGTAATATGGAATATAATTAAATCTAAATGTGGAAACAGATGATAATAGCAAAGTAAATGGAAATAAGCAAAATAAAACAAGCACACCAGGAATTATTATACTAGTTCGAACTTTCCGTTCTACGTCCAGTCCCAGACTTCTTCTATAATTTTAACAACAATAACCCTCACTTAACCCGGAGAAACATGTGTATCAGTCTGAGCAGCAGAACAGACACTTGAGCAACTGAACAGGATTTTCGCCTCAGCAGCAGAAGAGGACTTCACTGATATAAAATAATATCTGACACTTTGTGTTCTTGATAACACTGATTTGTCACTGATAGTACAAACCTCCTATAATCAAATCCTCAAGCATATGAACTGTATGTGAAGATATCAAGAGAAGGTAATGCTAAGAATCGAAGATTATGAAAGTTTATTTGACGATTCAAAGCAGTAAAAATGTTTGTTCGTTGTTTGAATGCAAATATTAAAGCACAAGAAGAATATTAGAGAGTTAGAATGAAATTCGGTGTATATGAAGTGTTTGGGGGTATCTATATATAGTAGTTGAAGAATTACTGCCATTGGTGAAGGATTCTGACGAAGAGGATCATCTATTTCCGTTCAGAGAAGGGTTGCATCCTTTCGGAGAAGAAGATGTCTTTCCGAAAATATGGAGTTGGTCTCAGGTCAGTCGACTGGTCGTCCATGGTCAGTCGACTGACTATGCAAAAGATTTTAAAAAATAAACAGTGCATGTGTATATGTACACAGTCAGTCGACTGGATGGTTATGGCCAGTCGACTGGCTGTGAGATTTTTACATAGCATGCTTCTGTTTTGATTTTTATGTGAAATATGAAGTGCGGACTACTTGAGGATAGATTTTAACAAATTTCTAAGACTCAATCATACATACTAGACAGTGAAATCATAGATTAAAATTCTTTGATATAGCCAGTCCGTTGATTATTTCTAATTCTCTTTTTCTTCTAACTTGCTTTATCATGAATCAAAAACTAGTGATTCGACATTCTCTTCCTTTTTGATTGATGACAAACCTGTATATATAAAAGTCCTAGAAACAAATAAAAACTCCCCCTGAATATATAATACTTCTTGTACCTGCATAAAGATGATTAGGATAATTCTTCTTTCCCTTTGTCATCGACAAAAAGGAGATATAGCAAAAATAATTTCAATATAAAGTGCAGATATAAATAGAAAAGTGAGATTATTTAGTACAAGTCTCAAAAGATAAATAATTAAAAAAATTCAATATGTTTTAAATTAACAATAAAGTTATAGATAAGCAAATAATTCATATCCAACTCACTCACCAAGAGACCTACTCATCAAGATCCCAATTGTATTCTCCCTCTGGTGTGGGTTCCTTTCCTGGTCTAGAAGCGCCTTGAGCACCACTGCTGCTCCACTAATATCGCTACTAGTATGCTCCTCGGATGTAGACCATGTAAATCGAGGTGCGGGGTGTTTTCCTTGGGTGACAGATGTGGGAGAGTTGAAGAAGAACATGATAATGCATCCCATAAAGTAGAAAAGAAACCTTTGATTTTATCGAGCTTCTTATCCATTTTCTTGAGTCTAGAATCCAAAATAAGTTGATTGTGGGACAGAATTTCAATGGATTCACGGGTGCCAGAGGAAGTAGCTAAGCGAATATCGCCTTCTTCTTGTTGCGCTACCGGTTCTCTAATTGTAGGACCTCCAGATTGTTGTTGTTGAGCCTATTGATGCTTCCAATCTTCAAATGAAGTAATAGGTAGCGGAAGTGTTGGTAGCTTCATAAGACTTATGGTCCTTATATTTATCATCCCTACAGTAGAGAATTCGGTATCCGGTTAACGAACATCTGCATCTAGAAGAAGTCGCATAATATATTCTCCAAAATAGATAACATGCATATTCCCATCTGTGAAGGTGAGAAATTCATCCATAATACGACGCAACCAATTAACGCGTATATTTCCCTATATGGCATAAAGAGCTTTGAAATTATCCGGATATATTAATTCATATGATCCGGTTCGAGGGAGAATAGATCGCATAAGCGTCTTGTGTAAAATTCTTGCTTTAGGACGAAGAAGCTTAGAACGTAATTCAATCATGTCGTCACCCATGAACATATGACTTATTCTATCTCCTTTTCTTGGATTGCATTCGACATCATTTAAATATATTCCTTCTTTCGGAGATTGAAGTATATGTGTCATTCTATCAAGGGAAAAGAAAACTTGTTGTCCACATACCAAACTCTACACACAATTATTTGGATTCGATGGTTTTTGGTGACCAAGATTTAAATTTGTGAAGAAAAGTTTTACCATAAGATGATTAATGTTGTGGCGATTTGCATTGTAGTCATGGAGTGACTCTAAACCATATCTTCGCATTAATTCTTGAAGAGAGTAAGCACCAAAATCAGAATAAACCAAGAAGGAGCCTTCAAAAATCCTAGAGTTTTTCATTTTCTCCCATCGTTCAATTGCAGTTGCATCATATAGCCAATGAGTAACGTGGGTATCAATAAAGGATGAAGAGCCTTGTTTTGAGCGTTTAGATCTAGGAGGGGCCATTAATTTGGTTTTTTTGAGGATTTCGTGAAAAAAAAAGGGGGCTAGGGTTTTGGAGGCAGTAAAAACGAAGAAGGTAAAGTGAATAGACGGTGTAAAAAGGTTTTAAAAAGAAAAAACAGAACCTCTTTTCGTACAGCCAGTCGACTGGTTGGGGTAGGTCAGTCGACTGGTTGATAACTCGAGAATTTTTTACTCTGTAATCAGTCGACTGACCTATATGACTCAGTCGACTGGTTGACAACCCGAGAGGTTTTACACTCTGTAAACAGTCGACTGGTTATATATATCAGTAGACTGGCTGAAGATAGGAAATGCAATGAAGCTTTAAAAAAAAATTTATTCAAAAAGGCATATACATAATCGAAATCCAAGTAAACAAGAACAATAACACACAAGAAAAGATGATTATTTAGGAGTTTTCGGAGAGCATTCATGTGGTTCAACCTTGGTGTTCTCAACATAAGGTTGCAAAGGAGACCAACAATTTTGGCGATCCTAAGAGTTTGGAGATGCCGGAGATTGATGTGGAGTTTTCTCCCATTGATTATAGCTGGTTGAATTTGGTTAACGGGATGTTGAAGGTTCAACAACGTCATGCTTAGATGTTTTTCCATAGAATTTAAGGGCAATTGATTCTATAAGGCTAAGGCGACTGGAATTCATCCGTTGTTCATAATACATTTCTCTTTGTAAATTGATTTGCTCCTTTTGATAATGATGGATTTCATCAATTTTTTCTTTTATTTTTGGAGAAACAAACAATGATCTTCATGACTTCTTAGTTTTTAGAGAAAATCCAGTGTGATATTGTGGTATTTCATGTCTAGGAGTAGGAGTTGGCAAGGATGGAGTAGAGCTACTGGAAGAATGATAGCTACTAGAGGATTTGGTGTGGCAAAAGATAATTTGGAGTTAGAGGAGTCGGAGGAGTCGTAGGAGTCGTGAGAGGCCATTGATAGAAAATGAGGAACTTGAAGTTTAAAGTTTTGAAAATAATTGTAAGGATGATTATAAAATGAAAGGAATGCAGATTTATAGATGAATTTGGGCCGTGTTTGAGTGGTTAGAAACAGCAGAACATTAATAGCCAGAGAGGAAAAACAGATACAAGGAATGGATGAAAATTGATTAAAAAATTGAATGGTTATGAGCCCACGAAGAGTTAGCAGAAAATAATACATAGCTCAACTGGTAAGACATTGGACTACTAGTTAGGAGACCTGAGTTCGAGCTCTAGCAGCTATGCAATTAATTTTTTGAACGAAAATTTCTAGAATAATTAAAACCAACCATAAGAAAAAATCATAGCTCAATTGGTAAGAAACAATTGTAATACTATAAAGGAGAGGTCATGTGTTCAAGTCTCTCTAGAGTCATTTTTTTTTATTTTGATAAAAAATTTGAGTGAGAGTTTATATATATATATATATATATATATATATATATATATATAATCAAGTTGTGTTATGAAAAACTACAAATACAACTAGTATATATACATATATAAAATTTATAAATTTTTAAAAGAGACTATTCCAAGTTCTCATCTTAAAATGAAAGTGTTTTCATTTAAAGGTTTTGTAAAAATATCTACCAATTGTTTATCAGAAGAAACAAATTCTAGATTTATCAAATCCTTTTCAATTTTATCACGAAGAAAATGATGACGAATGTCAACGTGTTTTGTTCATGAGCGATTAACAGAATTTTTAGATAAATTAATAGCACTAGAATTATCACAGTAAATAGTTGACTTAGATAAATTAAAACCAAAATCTTGTAGTGTTTGTTGCATATAGATAACTTGAGCACATGCCAGACATGCAGAAATATATTCTGCTTCACATGTCGATAATGAAACACAGTTTTGTTTTTTTACTAAACCGAGATGCAAGAGACCGTCCAATGAAGTGACAAGTCCCACTTGTACTTTTCCTATCTGTCCAGCTTCCTCCAAAATCAGCGTCACTATAGGACAATAATTCAAAAGGACATTCCTTTGGATAGAATAGTCCAAAGTCCTTGGTTCTATTAAGATATCGTAGTATGCGTTTCACTGCTCGTAAATGTGATTCTTTAGGATCTGCTTGAAATTGTGCACACAAACAGACACTCATCATTATGTCAGGTCTACTAGCTGTTAAATATAGTAACGATCCAATCATACTTCGATATAATTTTTGGTCATACTTTTGCCACTTTCATCTTTATCAAGATGTATGGTTGTACTCATAGGAGTGCGTTTGGTAGAAGTATTTTCCATACCAAAGCGTTTAATTAGATTGTTACAATACTTTTTTTTATTAATAAAAATACCATTTTCTATGTTTTATTTGTAAGCCAAGAAAATAATTTAACTCGCCTATATGTGACATTTCAAATTCTTTAGTCATTATTTTAAAAAAATCTTGACAAAGTCTTTCATTTGTACATCCAAAAATAATATCATCAACATATATTTGAACGATTAAAATATCCTGTTTATTTCTTTTAATAAAAAGAGTTTGAACAACCTTTCCAATTTCAAAACCAAAATCTATTAAATATCTTTTAAGACGATCATACCAAGCACGGGGTGCTTGTTTCAAACCGTATAAAGCTTTTTTAAGCTTATAGACATCAATAGGAAATTGTTCGTGTATGAATAATGGTGGTTGTTCAACATAAACATTTTCTTTTATGAATCCATTTAAAAAAGCACTTTTACATCCATTTGATATAATTTAAAGTTACGAAAACATGCAAATGCTAGTAAGATTCATATTGCTTCTAATCTAGCGAATGGAGCAAACGTTTCTTCATAGTCAATTCATTCTTCTTGATTATATCCTTGAGCCACAAATCTAGCATTATTTCTAGTAATATTTCCTTGCTCATTTGCTTTATTTTTTGAAAACCTATTTTGTACCAATAACTGATTGATCACTAGGTCGTGGAACTAAATCCTAAACATCATTTCTTTCGAATTGGTTTAGCTCTTCTTGCATAGCGATTAACCAATTTTCATCGGTAGATGCTTCTTTAATATTTTTAGGTTCAATATTAGAAAGAAAAGCTACATGACCCATTTGATTTAATTGACTTCTTGTTCTAACACATGAATTGAGTTCTCCAATAGCATTAACAGAAGGATCATCTCTTAATATTCTAGGTGGAGATCTTAATTCATTGTTATTGTGAACAATGTTTTCATTAATTTCAAGGACTGAAGTTTTTGTGTTTGTGATATTATCAGGGAATTCTTCATCATCTCTTATATTTGGGATTTGTTTAAAAATTTCATCGAAAGATACATGAAGTGTTTCTTCGAGGATATTTGTTCTTTTATTATAAATTCGATAAGCTTTGCTTCGATCCGAATATCCTAAAAAGATTCCTTCAACATATTTTGGATCGAATTTACCAAGCTGATCTTTTGTGTTTAAAACAAAACATTTTGAACCGAAAACTTTAAAATAAGAAATGTTTGGTTTTCGCACATTAAGAAGTTCATAAGGAGTATTCTTAGTTAGTGGTCTAATAGAAACACGATTCAAAACATAACAAGTTGTTACAACTGCTTCAGCCTAGAAATGTTTTGGTAACGTACTTCCATTTAGCAAAGTCCTTGCACATTCTTGTAAGGTTCTATTTTTACTTTCTACAACTCCATTTTGTTGTGGAGTTCTAGGAAACGAAAAATTATGGAATATTCCCTTTTTCTTACAAAAATGTTCAAAGGCTTCGTTTTCAAATTCTACTCCATGATCACTTCTTTTGTTTTTGATTTTCAAACCTTTAAAATTTTGAATTCTTTTGACAAACGTTTTGAAATTATCAAAGGTATCACTTTTATTTTTCATAAAAATAGTCCAAGTATATCTAGAAAAATCATCAATAATTACAAGCACATATCTACTATGATTAATAGATTGTATCTAAGTTGGTCCAAATAAATCCATATGTGGTAATTCAAGTGGTTGTAAAGTTGAAATGACCTTTTTAGGTTTAAAAGATGACTTAGTTAACTTTCCTAACTGACATGCATCACAAATATGATCAATTTTAAAATTAATTTTTGGTAGAACATTCACTAAATATTTTTAGAGAGCTTGTTTATAGTTTTGAAGTTAATATGACATAATTGTTTGCGCCATAACCAAGGATCATTTTCTTTGGCTATTAAACACATATCTGAATTATGATTTATTTTCACGTTCAGAACATAGATATTTCTGTCTCTGTTTCCTTCAAAGATAGATTTTGATTTGGATCAAAAATACTGCATTTGTTTTCAGAAAAAGTGATTTTGAATCCTTTGTCACACAATTGGCTGATACTAAGTAAATTATATTTTAAATTTTTGACTAGTAAAACATTTGAAATAAGAGGTAAATTTGAAATACCGTTGTTGCTCACATCGCCTTTGCCTATGATATAGCCTTTGGATTGTCTCCAAATGTGACGGAGCCTCCATCTGAGTAAGTAATATTTGACAGCATATCTTTGTCTCCTGTCATATGTTTTGAGCAACCACTGTCGAGTATCCATTTTCCTCTTTTCTTGAGTGGGACCTACAAAAAATACAAGATAACATTGGTACCCAGTTTTTTCAATAGGGTCCTAAGAGTTAAATATTAGGAAACCAAACCCAAGAGGATTCAGTATCCCATTTAAAAATGTAATTTTTATTTTTATGAACAGTTTCTAAAAAGTTTTTTATATATTTCTTCCAAATCAAACTATTGTTTTTTTTAGGAACCCAGACTTTTATGCTTTTTGTGTAAGAATTCTTTTTTGTCTGTACTGTAGTAGGATTAATATTTCTTCTATTTTCCTTTTTAGGTGAAGCTGTTGTTTTCTTAGCATATCCTAATCCTTTTCTACTTGAGACAGATTGAGAACTATTAATAATTTTAGATAAAGTTTCTCTTACTTTATTAAAGTTTGAAACATTTTTGGTAATGCTTTCTAAATTAGTTTTGAGACTAGTATTATCCAATTCTATTAATTTTATTTTAGTTTTTAGCTCATGATTTTCAGAAACAAGAACGTCATTCTTTTCTTTTAGAGTTTCAATTTCTTGACTCGAAAGAGTAAGTTGAGAATTATTATTAGAGAATGATTCTTGTAATTTTTCAAGTTCTTCCTCTAGTATTTTCTTCTCATCTTTAAGCATATCTCTTTCGAATTCTACTTTGTTCTGATGTTCATGAGTCTCCTTATATTTTCTTTTGAGATTTTTCAAAGTATCAACTAGTTCTGAATTTATCTCAATCATATCTGTAACGTTTGCGATTTTTCGTTGACGAAAACCGACATTAATACGTCTACTGTATCAACTGCCGAGAAATCGAAAGCCGAAAAACCGTACCGTTAGGGTTTTTAGAAAAAGAAAAAGTAGAAGAAGAGAGAAAAAGATAGAACAGAACAGAAACAACAGAATAATATCAGAATCTCACAATTCGCAGCGGAACAACATATAATATAGAAATGAATAATCTTTAAACAAAGAACTATATCAGTTATTACATTACATCATATTACATTACATTACATCATCAGAGTGTACAACAACAACATGCAGCGGAAAAGAAATATAATATACTAGTAATACGCCATGCCATCCAGCTTGCCTCCAGAAACTCCTGAATTCCGGAATATCCTGATAAACCTTAACTCTTGACTGCCAGTATGGAAATTGGTGGGCACCCAGAGTTTAGGAAGGAAAACAATAAACTCCGAGTCAGTCATGTGACTGGTGTGAGAACTAAAACAGTTTATTTTTCTTTAAAATCAAAATAGAGGAATATTTTTAAAGTCAATTCGCAATGCTTTTAAAAATGAGACTACCATAAGGCCTCCCGCACACACACACAATGCAAACGCAGAATCGGAGGAGATTTCTCCTTATGATAGTCAAAGATGCTTGATACGCATTAAAAAGAAACATTTGATATTATTACTAGTGCATAGTGTAGGAAACAATTTTGAAAGTAGAATATAAATCTTAGCCAGCATAGGCATTCCGCACTTATGCCTACTATAGCTACCATGTTCAATAGCAGGTTACCGCCACATTCCATGACAGGTTCTACAACTAAAACCGTACAAGTTTCGTATTGTTTCTTTGGATTTCCAACAAATGGTCAGGCCAAGGAACTTCCCATTGCCACATGGAAATGCCTCTGGAATGACGTCCCGAGAACCAAACCGGATCTCTGCCAACACAAGGCCGGGTTACCCCTAACTGGGTAACTACTGACACGAATATGTCATCCCCCGATCGTAACCGATCTATCCGAGGATCCTCGATTTCCAACAACCACAAAATATGCAGCAACAACATAGGTTAAATATCTGGGCTCCATACCATGATACCACCTCTATCCAGAAGGAATGACATACACTAAAGGGGCGCTACCCCCTAATAACCTTGGTGCATCCTTCCTGTTTTGACCATTTCCGGGGTGTGAGGTCCGACGAAGTCTCGTCCACAAAGCCACACTTTATACAAAAGCCGTGCTTTAGGTCAACAAATGATCATAGAAATGATCACCAAGATAAATGATCAAATAAATGATCCTATCACAAATGATCAAACAATGATCATTTCACAGCAACACTCAGCATGCCACACTACCAAATTGGGAGTATATCACTTATAACCTTCAACTATATAACCTTTGAGCTCGTACGTCTCAGAGAAGGGTGTTAAGCTAAGAGAATAAATTCTCCGCCACCAACAGAAATATATTTGAAAGAAATCAGCTTTATATCTCAACTTGTAATGTCAGACATACAATCCATACAAGTCTGTTCCGGGCTCGAACAGAACCGAAGGCACTTCCAAAGAAGTCCTTGCGATCCGGATATTCACTAATCACGACCGGACTTCCCTTCACTAAGGGTGATAAAACCTCTATATCGAAGATCAGCCGATGCAGAGTAACTCGACGGTAATCCTTCCGTTTTCACAAACATCCGGTCTTCAACACTGGTCATCAAATGCAATCCATTTCGACGTATCACATACTCGGAATGGGTTATACGACCCCAAGGTCCTTTCCCGGCTAACCCGAATAGTGAGCGCTTATTCAAAAATAAATGTGGCATTCAAATTCAAACAAATCTCAACAAATACCTATTTAAAGGTAAATATTGATAGTCAGATTATTTAACTATCAATAGGCGTGTTCAACATCACCAAATCCCAAATAATTTCCCAAATTATTTACTTTCCAAAATACCTTTACAAGATATATATATATATATATATATATATATATATATATATATATATATATTTCCCACACTTCAACATTTGAAAACAAATTTTCAAATCACTTTTCACCTTTACCACTTTTGAAAACAAATTTCAATCAATTTCCTTATGCGAAATACTTTCAATCCAACATGGTTCATTTAAACCAATTTAAATAAATCCTTAACGATTTACTTTATATTTACGTTCTAAATCCGTAAATTTATTCCCACGCTTCAAAAATAAATCAACATTTATTTTTAAACAAATTCCCCTTTTCATTTATAAATTCCATAGTGAATTTACATTCCAAAATATTTATGAATATACGATTTCAATTATTCATTTTCAATTTATCTTCAAAAAGATAAATTCTCAAAACATTTCATTTCACATTGGAAAAACATTCCCATACTTATTTATTCATAAGTAATTCACAAATCCATTCAATTTCAACACTTGGAAAATATTCAATATACTTAAATCGAAAATTAAGTATATATTTCATTTTTTAAGAAATCATTCTCTTAACACATTTGTTTGGGCCAAAACGAATGTTACGTAAAACATCGTTACGACGACCCAAAATCACTAGTATAGGGATTCAAAGTTTAAATAGATATATAAATCCCAATACTATACAAAACATTTCCTTTCGGAAACCATTTACTATAACAACAGTGTTATAGTCCACCATTTCCTTCTATTTCTCGAAAACGTCTTTTTCAACAATGAATGTTGAAATCTATGTATTCGATACTTAATACATTTTAAAACGTCTTTAAAATCATTAACTTCATTTCATAATGTTCCTTCCCCAAAAACATATCCATTTCATTTAATAATATATTCACTGTCCAAAATCGTGAATATAATTCCTTTCATATATTCCTATATCCAACTTATCAAATTCAATTGATTTCGGATTTATAAACAACGTTTATAAACTCCATTTATATTTTTTATAAACTTCTATTTTTAAAAAAAATCCTTTTTATATCTCATTTTAAATGCCAAAATCCGATTTATAAGCTGATCACTTATAAATCTTATACTTTACAAAATCTATCCATTTTATATCTTCACATTTCATAAATTTATAAATCTCAATTTACTTACGAAATCCATTTTTATTTCACTTTATTACTTATAAAAACTCGTTTTATCATTCCAGTATTTTTAATTTATAAATATCAATTTTATAAATCTTTTATATAAACCGTTTATAATAATTCAAAATTCCCAATTAAACCATTTTATAAATTAATCACTATTTATTTCAAAAATCTTAATTTGGTTATATTTTACAAAAATCATAACTTTTATAACATTAAACTTATAACGTTAATTTATTTAAATTAAACCAATTCAAAATTTTAATAAAACATATACTTTCAAAAATCACTTTTAAAAATTCCTTTAAAAACTAAAATCATTATTTTAAAACTTCAAAAATGGATCCGATGATGCAACAGCACCAAATAGTCAATGACGACATCCAAATATCATATATCGAAATGATAATCAACAAATATCAAAATATCCGTAAATAAATCAATACAGTTGAGGAATACAGTTGGATCCCTCCAACCTGTTTCTCTGCATCCAAAAACATTAGCACAATACCAATTCCGCTCTAGTACGGAATTATCGCGGTATATGGGATTTAGAATATTATCCGCTTAATAGACGGCGCAATAGGGTCTCATCCGCTATACAATGCGGGAAATCAATAACTGCAATATATACATATGCCAATATATATATTGCTATTATATAAATTTCACTGTTTATGAAATATTCGCGGTATATGTTTTTAATAAATAACATCCGCTTACTAACGGCGCATAATGTCTATTTTAACAATCAACAGATAACAATCATCATTCAAACATGCATTCAAGAATTTTAAATCTAACTATTTAAAATTAAAATCGAAACTGATTCGATTGAGTGAGAAGTTCTCACCTTGATTTCAATTTCGTTTTAGCGATTTATTTCGAATAAAATTAAACGTGCGTTTAATTTTACCCGAAATTCTCACTAACTCCAATCGTCTCCAATCCAATTCCATAGCGTAGTGCTCGTCCATACGATTCCAACGCAACTGGTTTCGCGCGTTTTCGACCTCGTATGAAAAAGTTATGATTTTTACAAGTTTTACACGAATTTTTATAACTAAATTTACAACTTTTAATAAATTTTCAAACCTAAACTAATCACAGCCGTTAGATCTGGTCTCCCCCTCATCAGGCCGTGCGCACATCCTCTCCCCTCTCACGTTCCCAGGCCGAACAAAGAACCCATCAACTACATAATTAGGGTTTAAATTTGCTCCTTCCTCAAACATCTTGAACACGATCAGATACTTGCATCTTGACCGCCATCTCCTGCTCTACCTCCACCATGAATAGCTCGAAGCTCGGCCTTCAATATTGCCTCGAAATGCGTGAAAAACGCAGCCCCTTCTCGCTTGATTTTCCGTTGATTCGTTGCTCCGTTTTTGATCATCTCCGTATGGATTCGAAGCTCTCTTCATGCTCTTCAACTTTCGTGTTGAACACTTCGCGTAATTCCTTGTAGATTGAGAGTGATTGAGGAGAGAAAGGGATGCATTTCTGGCCATTGATAACAAGGGGGGTGGCGGCTGCAGTTTTTTGACCTAGGGTTTCTAATTTTTGTAAATTATGAAGAGGGGAGGAGGGGCTTTTATAGAAAATTCGCGCGACACTATTCATCCCGGATTTTCCGAACTCCAAACGAAGCGTGCCGGTTGGCGTTTCTAAGGTTTACCCCGCGTTCCGAATGCAATGGAACATGTTTCAGGAGCTAATTCGGTCATCTGTGCGAGTTATGGCAATAAACGTTCAATTTAAATTTAAACCGATTAAACGATTTTCTAGGCGTTTTAGCTTGTACCGGACAAACGGTAAATCCGATTGACACGAAATTTGAAACCTTACAATAATATCATATTATGGATCCGATGAAACTGGTTTCGTCGAAATCCGAGACTTTTTGAAAAATGGCTATTTTAACTCGCCGAATTAAAATGATATCTATGCGTTTCGAGCTGCCACGGTCAAACGATAACTCCGATTGCTACGAAAATTAAAATCCGATAATAACTAACTATTACGGATCCAATGGAACTGGTTTCGTCCAATTCTGAGACTGTTCAAAAATTGGCTATTTTTTTAGTCGATAATTAAATATTAAAATATTCAATTTTCACAAATAAACTTTTAATTCGATTTTAAAAGTTCTAAAATATCGTTCTAACTTCAGTATAATATAATAAAATTTTACAAATCATTTTCAATCATATTTAACCCTATTTTCAATTATTTCTGTAATTTCAACTATTAAATTATCGGTTTAATTGTCAAATTAAATCTAATATTCGAAAAATAAATTATTCGACTTATAAATTCCACTTATTAATATTTAAAATTAATTAAATATTCAAATTTTAATTATCAAAAGTTCTGGGTCGTTACAAACTTCCCCCTTAAAAGAATTTCGTCCTCGAAATTACTAGGTAAGAAAAATTACAGAATCCATTAACTTTCTAAAACAAATTTAAACTTCTTACCATACTTTACTAAGTTTTCAAATCATACTTAGTTATCTTTTCAAAACCAATTACATCCTTTAACTTCCAATTCCAAAATCAAAGTTATAGTTTTCACAAATTTTTCCAAAATTTCCAAAAGTATTCTAACGCCTTAAATTTTCGGAAAAATTCGCCAGTCTCCTTTGCGCGGCTCGATCCGAAAAAAAATGACAGTATATATATATCACAAATATACATCTCATCAAGTGATGAGGCATCCCGCAGGGAAAAAAGTGTAAAAGTATGGTATGTAATCCGAGATATGTACCTTATTATATTATTAGCGAGCATATACGGCTAATATAGCGCGAAAGCGAGCTCCAAAAGCGAAACAAACGCCATCCGCGCCTACTAAACACTCAACAACAACATGAGAATCATGCATATATGAAAATAGTATCAATATACATCATATAGCAACATTCATATATGCCAATATAACAAATGCAACTAAAGCAACAAATGAAACCATCAACCAACTAAATATTCATTCATATTCTCATTAATATTCAATGAATTGGTTTTCAATTTTAATCACATTTGATTCGTTTACATTGGATTTACTAACATTCATTCATATTCAATTTTAATTAGTTTGCATTCACTAATTAAATCCAATTCACATTCAATTCTATTCCAATTTATTTACTTTCAATTTGAATTCAATTATATAGCTTTCAATTTTGCTAATTCACTTTCATTAACACTTAATGAATTATATACAATCAATCAACAATCAAATAACAACCAATGTATATTCAACACAACCAAATTTATTCACTTTACATTCAATTTGGTTCAACACTTTTAATTCCAATTGGATCATATTAAATTGACTTCCATTCAATTTATTCAACTAGCTTTTAATGAATTAACACTTATATATTCATTATTTCATATCAATTGTTTACATTCGATTGATTAACATTCAATCCATTAGTTCAATTCAATTGCTAATTCCTTTAACAATTTAAAGTTGAATTTCATTTATATAACTCAAGTTCAATTTCTCAATGACTTCACTTATTTAATTCACTTATGAATTTACTTCGATACCAAAATTCAACTTCATTCAACATCACTTAAGTTATATTTCATTCCAAACACCTTTTGTTTAATTTAACTTAAGTTTTCACTTATAAATCCAATTCAAATTCCAATCCTATTTAACTTTTTACCAAAGCTAAATTTATTAACTCGTATCATAAGTTCAAAACTTATTTCACTTATATTCATCATCTTATAAGTTATACAACTTATATTTAACAACTACTACTTGGATTTTATTGATTTACTTATACTTCCTTTAATTTCACTTCATCCTTTAAGTTAAATTTATTCTATCGAAATTCAATTTGTATAAGTTATCAACTCATTTATCATTTCCATAATATTTAAATAGGATTCCAGAGTCTTTTCAACCTTTCAAAACCATTTTTGAAATCAATTCAAATTACCTTCTGAATTTCCAAAACCAAACTTAAAATTTTCCAAACAACTTCATTTAAAATAATCTGGAAGCAATACCTCTTTTGGAAACCCGAAAATGAACACCGATGATGTCATGATCATCATCGGAATTATTTTCCAGCGACCGAAAAGAGTTTAGAGCTTTAATTTCTCCAAAACAATTTTCCAAACTATCAAATCATTTCAAAATACTTCTTTGGAATTTCATTTCAGATTATAAATCACATTTATAAATCTTTTACTTATATAATTTTACTTCTTATATATAAGATTATTTCATAAGTGTAAATTATTTTAATTATAACTCCATACTTTTATAATTCATTTGCATATACAATTATTCTTTTAAAAGTGGTGTTTTATTTAACAACCAAACAATCAATTCATATACACTTTAAATAATTCTGAAAAATTATTCTTTATATATAAAATATAATCAAGGTAAAATTATTTCATTTACCCAATTTAAAACAATACTGTGCCGAATTGTTCTATTCAAGTGTTTAGAGATCCCTATCAACAACGTTAATTACTCGTGTTGACCAAAATCCATATACCACTCAACAAACCAATCATCACAATATAAAATAATTTATATCCACTAACAAATACGCGCTCGTATCTATTATTACACTCAAACTCATTCTAGAGTACTACTGCCTCTATCTCTAATGAGTAATACCCAACAGAGCCATGGTTGTCGCTTAACCATAAGCTCTGATACCAAATGTAACGTTTGCGATTTTTCGTTGTCGAAAACCGACATTAATACGTCTACTGTATCAACTGCCGAGAAATCGAAAGCCGAAAAACCGTACCGTTGGGGTTTTTAGAAAAAGAAAACGTAGAAGAAGAGAGAAAAAGATAGAACAGAACAGAAACAACAGAATAATATCAGAATCTCACAATTCGCAGCGGAACAACATATAATAGAGAAATGAATAATCTTTAAACAAAGAACTATATCAGTTATTACATTACATCATATTACATTACATTACATCATCAGAGTGTACAACAACAACATGCAGCGGAAAAGAAATATAATATACTAGTAATACGCCATGCCATCCAGCTTGCCTCCAGCAACTCCTGAATTCCGGAATATCCTGATAAACCTTAACTCTTGACTGCCAGTATGGAAATTGGTGGGCACCCAGAGTTTAGGAAGGAAAACAATAAACTCCGAGTCAGTCATGTGACTGGTGTGAGAACTAAAACAGTTTATTTTTCTTTAAAATCAAAATAGAGGAATATTTTTAAAGTCAATTCGCAATGCTTTTAAAAATGAGACTACCATAAGGCCTCCCGCACACACACACAATGCAAACGCAGAATCGGAGGAGATTTCTCCTTATGATAGTCAAAGATGCTTGATACGCATTAAAAAGAAACATTTGATATTATTACTAGTGCATAGTGTAGGAAACAATTTCGACAGTAGAATATAAATCTTAGCCAGCATAGGCATTCCGCACGTATGCCTACTATAGCTACCATGTTCAATAGCAGGTTACCGCCACATTCCATGGCAGGTTCTACAACTAAAACCGTACAAGTTTCGTATTGTTTCTTTGGATTTCCAACAAATGGTCAGGCCAAGGAACTTCCCATTGCCACATGGAAATGCCTCTGGAATGACGTCCCGAGAACCAAACCGGATCTCTGCCAACACAAGGCCGGGTTACCCCTAACTGGGTAACTACTGACACGAATATGTCATCCCCCGATCGTAACCGATCTATCCGAGGATCCTCGATTTCCAACAACCACAAAATATGCAGCAACAACATAGGTTAAATATCTGGGCTCCATACCATGATACCACCTCTATCCAGAAGGAATGACATACACTAAAGGGGCGCTACCCCCTAATAACCTTGGTGCATCCTTCCTGTTTTGACCATTTCCGGGGTGTGAGGTCCGACGAAGTCTCGTCCACAAAGCCACACTTTATACAAAAGCCGTGCTTTAGGTCAACAAATGATCATAGAAATGATCACCAAGATAAATGATCAAATAAATGATCCTATCACAAATGATCAAACAATGATCATTTCACAGCAACACTCAGCATGCCACACTACCAAATTGGGAGTATATCACTTATAACCTTCAACTATATAACCTTTGAGCTCGTACGTCTCAGAGAAGGGTGTTAAGCTAAGAGAATAAATTCTCCGCCACCAACAGAAATATATTTGAAAAAAATCAGCTTTATATCTCAACTTGTAATGTCAGACATACAATCCATACAAGTCTGTTCCGGGCTCGAACAGAACCGAAGGCACTTCCAAAGAAGTCCTTGCGATCCGGATATTCACTAATCACGACCGGACTTCCCGTCACTAAGGGTGATAAAACCTCTATATCGGAGATCAGCCGATGCAGAGTAACTCGACGGTAATCCTTCCGTTTTCACAAACATCCGGTCTTCAACACCGGTCATCAAATGCAATCCATTTCGACGTATCACATACTCGGAATGGGTTATACGACCCCAAGGTCCTTTCCCGGCTAACCCGAATAGTGAGCGCTTATTCAAAAATAAGTGTGGCATTCAAATTCAAACAAATCTCAACAAATACCTATTTAAAGGTAAATATTGATAGTCAGATTATTTAACTATCAATAGGCGTGTTCAACATCACCAAATCCCAAATAATTTCCCAAATTATTTACTTTCCAAAATACCTTTACAAGATATATATATATATATATATATATATATATATATATATATATATATATATTTCCCACACTTCAACATTTGAAAACAAATTTTCAAATCACTTTTCACCTTTACCACTTTTGAAAACAAATTTCAATCAATTTCCTTATGCGAAATACTTTCAATCCAACATGGTTCATTTAAACCAATTTAAATAAATCCTTAACGATTTACTTTATATTTACGTTCTAAATCCGTAAATTTATTCCCACGCTTCAAAAATAAATCAACATTTATTTTTAAACAAATTCCCCTTTTCATTTATAAATTCCATAGTGAATTTACATTCCAAAATATTTATGAATATACGATTTCAATTATTCATTTTCAATTTATCTTCAAAAAGATAAATTCTCAAAACATTTCATTTCACATTGGAAAAACATTCCCATACTTATTTATTCATAAGTAATTCACAAATCCATTCAATTTCAACACTTGGAAAATATTCAATATACTTAAATCGAAAATTAAGTATATATTTCATTTTTTAAGAAATCATTCTCTTAACACATTTGTTTGGGCCAAAACGAATGTTACGTAAAACATCGTTACGACGACCCAAAATCACTAGTATAGGGATTCAAAGTTTAAATAGATATATAAATCCCAATACTATACAAAACATTTCCTTTCGGAAACCATTTACTATAACAACAGTGTTATAGTCCACCATTTCCTTCTATTTCTCGAAAACGTCTTTTTCAACAATGAATGTTGAAATCTATGTATTCGATACTTAATACATTTTAAAACGTCTTTAAAATCATTAACTTCATTTCATAATGTTCCTTCCCCAAAAACATATCCATTTCATTTAATAATATATTCACTGTCCAAAATCGTGAATATAATTCCTTTCATATATTCCTATATCCAACTTATCAAATTCAATTGATTTCGGATTTATAAACAACGTTTATAAACTCCATTTATATTTTTTATAAACTTCTATTTTTAAAAAAAATCCTTTTTATATCTCATTTTAAATGCCAAAATCCGATTTATAAGCTGATCACTTATAAATCTTATACTTTACAAAATCTATCCATTTTATATCTTCATATTTCATAAATTTATAAATCTTAATTTACTTACGAAATCCATTTTTATTTCACTTTATTACTTATAAAAACTCGTTTTATCATTCCAGTATTTTTAATTTATAAATATCAATTTTATAAATCTTTTATATAAACCGTTTATAATAATTCAAAATTCCCAATTAAACCATTTTATAAATTAATCACTATTTATTTCAAAAATCTTAATTTGGTTATATTTTACAAAAATCATAACTTTTATAACATTAAACTTATAACGTTAATTTATTTAAATTAAACCAATTCAAAATTTTAATAAAACATATACTTTCAAAAATCACTTTTAAAAATTCCTTTAAAAACTAAAATCATTATTTTAAAACTTCAAAAATGGATCCGATGATGCAACAGCACCAAATAGTCAATGACGACATCCAAATATCATATATCGAAATGATAATCAACAAATATCAAAATATCCGTAAATAAATCAATACAGTTGAGGAATACAGTTGGATCCCTCCAACCTGTTTCTCTGCATCCAAAAACATTAGCACAATACCAATTCCGCTCTAGTACGGAATTATCGCGGTATATGGGATTTAGAATATTATCCGCTTAATAGACGGCGCAATAGGGTCTCATCCGCTATACAATGCGGGAAATCAATAACTGCAATATATACATATGCCAATATATATATATTGCTATTATATATAATACCAATTTCACTGTTTATGAAATATTCGCGGTATATGTTTTTAATAAATAACATCCGCTTACTAACGGCGCATAATGTCTATTTTAACAATCAACAGATAACAATCATCATTCAAACATGCATTCAAGAATTTTAAATCTAACTATTTAAAATTAAAATCGAAACTGATTCGATTGAGTGAGAAGTTCTCACCTTGATTTCAATTTCGTTTTAGCGATTTATTTCGAATAAAATTAAACGTGCGTTTAATTTTACCCGAAATTCTCACTAACTCCAATCATCTCCAATCCAATTCCGTAGCGTAGTACTCGTCCATACGATTCCAACGCAACTGGTTTCGCGCGTTTTCGACCTCGTATGAAAAAGTTATGATTTTTACAAGTTTTACACGAATTTTTATAACTAAATTTACAACTTTTAATAAATTTTCAAACCTAAACTAATCACAGCCGTTAGATCTGGTCTCCCCCTCATCAGGCCGTGCGCACATCCTCTCCCCTCTCACGTTCCCAGGCCGAACAAAGAACCCATCAACTACATAATTAGGGTTTAAATTTGCTCCTTCCTCAAACATCTTGAACACGATCAGATACTTGCATCTTGACCGCCATCTCCTGCTCTACCTCCACCATGAATAGCTCGAAGCTCGGCCTTCAATATTGCCTCGAAATGCATGAAAAACGCAGCCCCTTCTCGCTTGATTTCCCGTTGATTCGTTGCTCCGTTTTTGATCATCTCCGTATGGATTCGAAGCTCTCTTCATGCTCTTCAACTTTCGTGTTGAACACTTCGCGTAATTCCTTGTAGATTGAGAGTGATTGAGGAGAGAAAGGGATGCATTTCTGGCCATTGATAACAAGGGGGGTGGCGGCTGCAGTTTTTTGACCTAGGGTTTCTAATTTTTGTAAATTATGAAGAGGGGAGGAGGGGCTTTTATAGAAAATTCGCGCGACACTATTCATCCCGGATTTTCCGAACCCCAAACGAAGCGTGCCGGTTGGCGTTTCTAAGGTTTACCCCGCGTTCCGAATGCAATGGAACATGTTTCGGGAGCTAATTCGGTCATCTGTGCGAGTTATGGCAATAAACGTTCAATTTAAATTTAAACCGATTAAACGATTTTCTAGGCGTTTTAGCTTGTACCGGACAAACGGTAAATCCGATTGACACGAAATTTGAAACCTTACAATAATATCACATTATGGATCCGATGAAACTGGTTTCGTCGAAATCCGAGACTTTTTGAAAAATGGCTATTTTAACTCGCCGAATTAAAATGATATCTATGCGTTTCGAGCTGCCACGGTCAAACGATAACTCCGATTGCTACGAAAATTAAAATCCGATAATAACTAACTATTACGGATCCAATGGAACTGGTTTCGTCCAATTCTGAGACTGTTCAAAAATTGGCTATTTTTTTAGTCAATAATTAAATATTAAAATATTCAATTTTCACAAATAAACTTTTAATTCGATTTTAAAAGTTCTAAAATATCGTTCTAACTTCAGTATAATATAATAAAATTTTACAAATCATTTTCAATCATATTTAACCCTATTTTTATTTCTGTAATTTCAACTATTAAATTATCGGTTTAATTGTCAAATTAAATCTAATATTCGAAAAATAAATTATTCGACTTATAAATTCCACTTATTAATATTTAAAATTAATTAAATATTCAAATTTTAATTATCAAAAGTTCTGGGTCGTTACAAACTTCCCCCTTAAAAGAATTTCGTCCTCGAAATTACTAGGTAAGAAAAATTACAGAATCCATTAACTTTCTAAAACAAATTTAAACTTCTTACCATACTTTACTAAGTTTTCAAATCATACTTAGTTATCTTTTCAAAACCAATTACATCCTTTAACTTCCAATTCCAAAATCAAAGTTATAGTTTTCACAAATTTTTCCAAAATTTCCAAAAGTATTCTAACGCCTTAAATTTTCGGAAAAATTCGCCAGTCTCCTTTGCGCGGCTCGATCCGAAAAAAATGACAGTATATATATATCACAAATATACATCTCATCAAGTGATGAGGCATCCCGCAGGGAAAAAAGTGTAAAAGTATGGTATGTAATCCGAGATATGTACCTTATTATATTATTAGCGAGCATATACGGCTAATATAGCGCGAAAGCGAGCTCCAAAAGCGAAACAAACGCCATCCGCACCTACTAAACACTCAACAACAACATGAGAATCATGCATATATGAAAATAGTATCAATATACATCATATAGCAACATTCATATATGCCAATATAACAAATGCAACTAAAGCAACAAATGAAACCATCAACCAACTAAATATTCATTCATATTCTCATTAATATTCAATGAATTGGTTTTCAATTTTAATCACATTTGATTCGTTTACATTGGATTTACTAACATTCATTCATATTCAATTTTAATTAGTTTGCATTCACTAATTAAATCCAATTCACATTCAATTCTATTCCAATTTATTTACTTTCAATTTGAATTCAATTATATAGCTTTCAATTTTGCTAATTCACTTTCATTAACACTTAATGAATTATATACAATCAATCAACAATCAAATAACAACCAATGTATATTCAACACAACCAAATTTATTCACTTTACATTCAATTTGGTTCAACACTTTTAATTCCAATTGGATCATATTAAATTGACTTCCATTCAATTTATTCAACTAGCTTTTAATGAATTAACACTTATATATTCATTATTTCATATCAATTGTTTACATTCGATTGATTAACATTCAATCCATTAGTTCAATTCAATTGCTAATTCCTTTAACAATTTAAAGTTGAATTTCATTTATATAACTCAAGTTCAATTTCTCAATGACTTCACTTATTTAATTCACTTATGAATTTACTTCGATACCAAAATTCAACTTCATTCAACATCACTTAAGTTATATTTCATTCCAAACACCTTTTGTTTAATTTAACTTAAGTTTTCACTTATAAATCCAATTCAAATTCCAATCCTATTTAACTTTTTACCAAAGCTAAATTTATTAACTCGTATCATAAGTTCAAAACTTATTTCACTTATATTCATCATCTTATAAGTTATACAACTTATATTTAACAATTACTACTTGGATTTTATTGATTTACTTATACTTCCTTTAATTTCACTTCATCCTTTAAGTTAAATTTATTCTATCGAAATTCAATTTGTATAAGTTATCAACTCATTTATCATTTCCATAATATTTAAATAGGATTCCAGAGTCTTTTCAACCTTTCAAAACCATTTTTGAAATCAATTCAAATTACCTTCTGAATTTCCAAAACCAAACTTAAAATTTTCCAAACAACTTCATTTAAAATAATCTGGAAGCAATACCTCTTTTGGAAACCCGAAAATGAACACCGATGATGTCATGATCATCATCGGAATTATTTTCCAGCGACCGAAAAGAGTTTAGAGCTTTAATTTCTCCAAAACAATTTTCCAAACTATCAAATCATTTCAAAATACTTCTTTGGAATTTCATTTCAGATTATAAATCACATTTATAAATCTTTTACTTATATAATTTTACTTCTTATATATAAGATTATTTCATAAGTGTAAATTATTTTAATTATAACTCCATACTTTTATAATTCATTTGCATATACAATTATTCTTTTAAAAGTGGTGTTTTATTTAACAACCAAACAATCAATTCATATACACTTTAAATAATTCTGAAAAATTATTCTTTATATATAAAATATAATCAAGGTAAAATTATTTCATTTACCCAATTTAAAACAATACTGTGCCGAATTGTTCTATTCAAGTGTTTAGAGATCCCTATCAACAACGTTAATTACTCGTGTTGACCAAAATCCATATACCACTCAACAAACCAATCATCACAATATAAAATAATTTATATCCACTAACAAATACGCGCTCGTATCTATTATTACACTCAAACTCATTCTAGAGTACTACTGCCTCTATCTCTAATGAGTAATACCCAACAGAGCCATGGTTGTCGCTTAACCATAAGCTCTGATACCAAATGTAACGTTTGCGATTTTTCGTTGTCGAAAACCGACATTAATACGTCTACTGTATCAACTGCCGAGAAATCGAAAGCCGAAAAACCGTACCGTTAGGGTTTTTAGAAAAAGAAAACGTAGAAGAAGAGAGAAAAAGATAGAACAGAACAGAAACAACAGAATAATATCAGAATCTCACAATTCGCAGCGGAACAACATATAATAGAGAAATGAATAATCTTTAAACAAAGAACTATATCAGTTATTACATTACATCATATTACATTACATTACATCATCAGAGTGTACAACAACAACATGCAGCGGAAAAGAAATATAATATACTAGTAATACGCCATGCCATCCAGCTTGCCTCCAGCAACTCCTGAATTCCGGAATATCCTGATAAACCTTAACTCTTGACTGCCAGTATGGAAATTGGTGGGCACCCAGAGTTTAGGAAGGAAAACAATAAACTCCGAGTCAGTCATGTGACTGGTGTGAGAACTAAAACAGTTTATTTTTCTTTAAAATCAAAATAGAGGAATATTTTTAAAGTCAATTCGCAATGCTTTTAAAAATGAGACTACCATAAGGCCTCCCGCACACACACACAATGCAAACGCAGAATCGGAGGAGATTTCTCCTTATGATAGTCAAAGATGCTTGATACGCATTAAAAAGAAACATTTGATATTATTACTAGTGCATAGTGTAGGAAACAATTTCGACAGTAGAATATAAATCTTAGCCAGCATAGGCATTCCGCACTTATGCCTACTATAGCTACCATGTTCAATAGCAGGTTACCGCCACATTCCATGGCAGGTTCTACAACTAAAACCGTACAAGTTTCATATTGTTTCTTTGGATTTCCAACAAATGGTCAGGCCAAGGAACTTCCCATTGCCACATGGAAACGCCTCTGGAATGACGTCCCAAGAACCAAACCGGATCTCTGCCAACACAAGGCCGGGTTACCCCTAACTGGGTAACTACTGACACGAATATGTCATCCCCCGATCGTAACCGATCTATCCGAGGATCCTCGATTTCCAACAACCACAAAATATGCAGCAACAACATAGGTTAAATATCTGGGCTCCATACCATGATACCACCTCTATCCAGAAGGAATGACATACACTAAAGGGGCGCTACCCCCTAATAACCTTGCCGCATCCTTCTTGTTTTGACCATTTCCGGGGTGTGAGGTCCGACGAAGTCTCGTCCACAAAGCCACACTTTATACAAAAGCCGTGCTTTAGGTCAACAAATGATCATAGAAATGATCACCAAGATAAATGATCAAATAAATGATCCTATCACAAATGATCAAACAATGATCATTTCACAGCAACACTCAGCATGCCACACTACCAAATTGGGAGTATATCACTTATAACCTTCAACTATATAACCTCTAAGCTCGTCCGTCTCAGAGAAGGGTGTTAAGCTAAGAGAATAAATTCTCCGCCACCAACAGAAATATATTTGAAAAAAATCAGCTTTATATCTCAACTTGTAATGTCAGACATACAATCCATACAAGTCTGTTCCGGGCTCGAACAGAACCGAAGGCACTTCCAAAGAAGTCCTTGCGATCCGGATATTCACTAATCACGACCGGACTTCCCGTCACTAAGGGTGATAAAACCTCTATATCGGAGATCAGCCGATGCAGAGTAACTCGACGGTAATCCTTCCGTTTTCACAAACATCCGGTCTTCAACACCGGTCATCAAATGCAATCCATTTCGACATATCACATACTCGGAATGGGTTATACGACCCCAAGGTCCTTTCCCGGCTAACCCGAATAGTGAGCGCTTATTCAAAAATAAGTGTGGCATTCAAATTCAAACAAATCTCAACAAATACCTATTTAAAGGTAAATATTGATAGTCAGATTATTTAACTATCAATAGGCGTGTTCAACATCACCAAATCCCAAATAATTTCCCAAATTATTTACTTTCCAAAATACCTTTACAAGATATATATATATATTTCCCACACTTCAACATTTGAAAACAAATTTTCAAATCACTTTTCACCTTTACCACTTTTGAAAACAAATTTCAATCAATTTCCTTATGCGAAATACTTTCAATCCAACATGGTTCATTTAAACCAATTTAAATAAATCCTTAACGATTTACTTTATATTTACGTTCTAAATCCGTAAATTTATTCCCACGCTTCAAAAATAAATCAACATTTATTTTTAAACAAATTCCCCTTTTCATTTATAAATTCCATAGTGAATTTACATTCCAAAATATTTATGAATATACGATTTCAATTATTCATTTTCAATTTATCATCAAAAAGATAAATTCTCAAAACATTTCATTTCACATTGGAAAAACATTCCCATACTTATTTATTCATAAGTAATTCACAAATCCATTCAATTTCAACACTTGGAAAATATTCAATATACTTAAATCGAAAATTAAGTATATATTTCATTTTTTAAGAAATCATTCTCTTAACACATTTGTTTGGGCCAAAACGAATGTTACGTAAAACATCGTTACGACGACCCAAAATCACTAGTATAGGGATTCAAAGTTTAAATAGATATATAAATCCCAATACTATACAAAACATTTCCTTTCCGAAACCATTTACTATAACAACAGTGTTATAGCCCACCATTTCCTTCTATTTCTCGAAAACGTCTATTTCAACAATGAATGTTGAAATCTATGTATTCGATACTTAATACATTTTAAAACGTCTTTAAAATCATTAACTTCATTTCATAATGTTCCTTCCCCAAAAACATATCCATTTCATTTAATAATATATTCACTGTCCAAAATCGTGAATATAATTCCTTTCATATATTCCTATATCCAACTTATCAAATTCAATTGATTTCGCATTTATAAACAACGTTTATAAACTTCATTTATATTTTTTATAAACTTCTATTTTTAAAAAAAATCCTTTTTATATCTCATTTTAAATGCCAAAATCCGATTTATAAGCTGATCACTTATAAATCTTATACTTTACAAAATCTATCCATTTTATATCTTCATATTTCATAAATTTATAAATCTCAATTTACTTATGAAATCCATTTTTATTTCACTTTATTACTTATAAAAACTCGTTTTATAATTCCAGTATTTTTAATTTATAAATATCAATTTTATAAATCTTTTATATAAACCGTTTATAATAATTCAAAATTCCCAATTAAACCATTTTATAAATTAATCACTATTTATTTCGAAAATCTTAATTTGGTTATATTTTATAAAAATCATAACTTTTATAACATTAAACTTATAACGTTAATTTATTTGAAATAAACCAATTCAAAATTTTAATAAAACATATACTTTCAAAAATCACTTTTAAAAATTCCTCTAAAAACTAAAATCATTATTTTAAAACTTCAAAAATGGATCCGATGATGCAACAGCACCAAATAGTCAATGACGACATCCAAATATCATATATCGAAATGATAATCAACAAATATCAAAATATCTATAAATAAATCAATATAGTTGAGGAATCCAGTTGGATCCCTCCAACCTGTTTCCCTGCATCCAAAAACATTAGCACAATACCAATTCCGCTCCAGTACGAAATTATCGCGGTATATGGGATTTAGAATATTATCCGCTTAATAGACGACGCAATAGAGTCTCATCCGCTATACAATGCGGGAAATCAATAACTGTAATATATACATATGCCAATATATATATATTGCTATTATATATAATACCAATTTCACTGTTTATGAAATATTCGCGGTATATGTTTTTAATAAATAACATCCGCTTACTAACGGCGCATAATGTCTATTTTAACAATCAATAGATAACAATCATCATTCAAACATGCATTCAAGAATTTTAAATCTAACTATTTAAAATTAAAATCGAAACTGATTCGGTTGAGTGAGAAGTTCTCACCTTGATTTCAATTTCGTTTTAGCGATTTATTTCGAATAAAATTAAACGTGCGTTCAATTTTACCCGAAATTCTCACTAACTCCAATCATCTCCAATCCAATTCCATAGCGTAGTGCTCGTCCATACGATTCCAATGCAACTGGTTTCGCGCGTTTTCTACCTCGTATGAAAAAGTTATGATTTTTACAAGTTTTACACGAATTTTTATAACTAAATTTACAACTTTTAATAAATTTTCAAACCTAAACTAATCACAGCCGTTAGATCTGGTCTCCCCCTCATCAGGCCGTGCGCACATCCTCTCCCCTCTCACGTTCCCAGGCCGAACAAAGAACCCATCAACTACATAATTAGGGTTTAAATTTGCTCCTTCCTCAAACATCTTGAACACGATCAGATACTTGCATCTTGACCGCCATCTCCTGCTCTACCTCCACCATGAATAGCTCGAAGCTCGGCCTTCAATATTGCCTCGAAATGCGTGAAAAACGCAGCCCCTTCTCGCTTGATTTCCCGTTGATTCGTTGCTCCGTTTTTGATCATCTCCGTATGGATTCGAAGATCTCTTCATGCTCTTCAACTTTCGTGTTGAACACTTCGCATAATTCCTTGTAGATTGAGAGTGATTGAGGAGAGAAAGGGATGCATTTCTGGCCATTGATAACAAGGGGGGTGGCGGCTGCAGTTTTTTGACCTAGGGTTTCTAATTTTTGTAAATTATGAAGAGGGGAGGAGGGGCTTTTATAGAAAATTCGCGCGACACTATTCATCCCGGATTTTCCGAACTCCAAACGAAGCGTGCCGGTTGGCGTTTCTAAGGTTTACCCCATGTTCCGAACGCAATGGAACATGTTTCGGGAGCTAATTCGGTCATCTGTGCGAGTTATGGCAATAAACGTTCAATTTAAATTTAAACCGATTAAACGATTTTCTAGGCGTTTTAGCTTGTACCGGACAAACGGTAAATCCGATTGACACGAAATTTGAAACCTTACAACAATATCACATTATGGATCCGATCAAACTGGTTTCGTCGAAATCCGAGACTTTTTGAAAAATGGCTATTTTAACTCGCCGAATTAAAATGATATCTATGCGTTTCGAGCTGCCACGGTCAAACGATAACTCCGATTGCTACGAAAATTAAAATCCGATAATAACTCACTATTACGGATCCAATGGAACTAGTTTCGTCCAATTCTGAGACTGTTCAAAAATTGGCTATTTTTTTAGTCGATAATTAAATATTAAAATATTCAATTTTCACAAATAAACTTTTAATTCGATTTTAAAAGTTCTAAAATATCGTTCTAACTTCAATATAATATAATAAAATTTTACAAATCATTTTCAATCATATTTAACCCTATTTTCAATTATTTCTGTAATTTCAACTATTAAATTATCGGTTTAATTGTCAAATTAAATCTAATATTCGAAAAATAAATTATTCGACTTATAAATTCCACTTATTAATATTTAAAATTAATTAAATATTCAAATTTTAATTATCAAAAATTATGGGTCGTTACAATATCATTAAAAGTAAAATCACTAACCTCGTTTTCAGTAGCCATGAAGTAGACATTTGCTTCCTCGTTTTCACTTTCACTACTGTTATGTGATGAAGAAGCATCTGAATCATCCCATGTTACGGAGAATGCTTTCTTTTTCTTATCTTTTCTGCTCTTGTTGAAGTAGTTTTTCTTTAATTCTGGACATTCTTTCTAGATATGACCTTTCTTATGGTAATTAAAGCATTCTAGAATTGAATATGATGGTTTGTTTGGAAAGTTCCTTTTTCCATCATTTCTATTGTTTTTCCTGAATTTCAAGAACTTTTTGAAATTTTTGGCAATAAATGCTAGATCTTCTTCATCCGAATCTTCATCTTTTTCTTCTTCAGCATGGAAAGCTCTGTTCATTTTGTCTTGTGCTTGTACTCGTTTTTCCTGCAAATTTACTTCATAGGACATTAGATTTCCTATTAACTCTTCTGGTTTTATGGTAGAGAGGTCATTAGCTTCTTCAATAGCCAAGACTTTTCTTTCCCATTCATCCGTTAAAGAGTTTAGGATTTTTGATACTATCAAAATCAGTGTACTTTTCTCCTAATCCTAATAGTGAATGATAAACATCTTGAAATCTAGAGTACATATCATTTATGGATTCATCTTGTTCCATTCTAAAGTTTTGAAACTGATTTTTGAGCATGGAGATTTTGCTTTGTTTGACCTTGTTAGTTCATTCATGAGTGATTTTTAGCGTTCTTCATATTTCATAAGTAGTTTGACACATGCTAACATGATTAAATTTATTTCTATCTAGTGCAAAGAATAACATGTTCATAGCTTTAGTATTGGAAGTAGCATCTAATTTTTGTGTGTTTGACCAAGTGGAGTATTCTCCAGTAGGAAAAGTGTATTCATTTTATGTAATATTCCATGATTCAAAGCTATTTGATTGCATATAGATTCTCATACGAATTTCCCAATAGTTATAGTTCAGACCATTGAAAAATGGAGGTCGTGCAGTGGGTTGACCTTCAATAAAACTAGTGTTAGTGACAGTGTTAGTGGTAGACTTGGTTTTGTTTCCATATTAGCAAAATATCATATAACTGTGTAACGATTATAAGATGCCTTACTTTGATACCGAATGTAAGTGTATAGCATCGTGTAATATGGAATATAATAAAATCTAAATGTGGAAACAGATGATAATAACAAAGTAAATGGAAATAAGAAAAATAAAACAAGCACACCAGGAATTTTTATACTGGTTCAAACTTCCCATAATACATCCAGTCCCAGACTCCTTCTGGAATTTTAACTACAATAACCCTCACTTAACCCGGCGGAACAGGTATATACAGTCTGAGCAGCAGAACAGACACCTGAGCAACTGAACAGGATTTTCACCTCAGCAGCAGAAGAGGACTTCACTAATACAAAATAATATCTGACACTGTGTTTTCTTAATAACACTGGTTTGTCACTGATAGTACAAACATCCTATAATCAAATCCTCAAGTATATGAAGTGTATGTGAAGATATCAAGAGAAGGTAATGCTAAGAATCGAAGATTATGAAAGTTTACTTGATGATTCAAAGCAGTAAAAATGTTTGCTCACTGTTTGAATGCAAATATTAAAGCACAAGAAGAATATTAGAGAGTTAGAATGAAATTCGGTGTATATGAAATGTTTGGGAGTATCTATATATAGTAGTTGAAGAGTTACTGCCATTGACGAAGGATTCTCATGAAGAGGAGCATCTATTTCTGTTCAGAGAAGGGTTGCATCCTTTCGGAGAGGAAGATGTCTTTTCGAAAATATGGCAGTTGGTCTCAGGTCAGTTGACTGGTCGTTTATGGTCAGTCAACTGACTATGCAAAAGATTATAAAAAATAAACAGTGCATATGTATATGTACACAGTCAGTCGACTGGATGGTTATGGCCAGTCGACTGGCTGTGACATTTATACATAGTATGCTTCTGTTTTGATTTTTTATGCGAAATATGAAGTGCAGACTACTTGAGGATAGATTTTAACAAATTTCTAAGACTCAATCATACATATTAGACAGTGAAAGCATAGATTAAAAGTCTTTGATATAGCCATAGTCCGTTGATTATTTCTAATTCTCTTTTTCTTTTAACTTGCTTTTTCATGAATCAAAAACTAATGATTTAACAAGATACGATGCACCATTCATATCGATGGCCCGAGATATTGCTCACTACGGACTAAAACAGCCAGGAGGCGAATCGTCTCTTTGGGTTTGTACCCATATAAATACCTTTAGTACTTAGAAAAATTCACTTGCTTTTGTTCCATACTTTGCTTTCATATCGACCACAACGAAGAGAATGAAAGCTGTATTTTCCTTAAAACCGATCAAATCATTGATCTCTCGAACCAACCCTTTAATCTAGGTAATTAATCAATAAAAATCCCTCTAGAACGATGAGACTCGAGTTCGATGTCAATTTTTCCAAAGTCGTGGCCGATTCTAGTGATGTTGTTGCTTGAATTAGGTCGGAGCATGGTTGAAGGAGGATGTAATGGCATTTGTGTTTTTTGGAGAAAAACTATAGAGGGATATGAAGGATGCATCCGCATCGATTGTGCATGAAGAAAAAGTTCGCATCGATCTGGGCGTAGTGGATTCTCGTATCGAATGAAGGAATTGTTTTGTATCGATAGCTGGTGGACATTCGCATCGATCGGTTGATGAATGGAATTTGTATCGATCTAGAGTGATCGATATGAAATCTTGGGTCTGGCGATTGATATGAAGAAAAGGGTTTTGCATCGATATGAAACGATCTTCGGCTGATCGATATGAAGCGCTGTTTCACGATCGATACGAATTGTTGTTTCCCATGATTAATACGAACCGTGCCCCTGGTGATCGATACAAATGAAGTTTCTTATGATTGATCCAAATCTTGACCTTGATGGATACGAAATTTTTCCACATTCGAACATTTGACTCCGACGAGCTTCTGCCTTGTATAATAGGATTTAACGTTTCACTGCATAGTTGACTGTCCTTCTAAGCTCGTCAATGGAACTGTAACTTGGCCAACTCTTTGAACTGTAACTTGGATCGTTCTCCAGAGTCTGGATGATACGGTTGTGACGGTCACTCCGGTTGAATCTCGAAGTCTTGTCGTTCGAGCATTTCCCACGTTCCATAGGATCTTTTAAGTACTAGATAGCACTGCACTGCACAACACATTCATGCACTTCACACCGGAGAACGCACGGGCTTACTATTATCTAATGATGGTTTTTGATGAGTTGATTAGTTATGGAATCTATAAGTTTTCAGCAGCAGGAAACTCAAAGTCCATCTTCTCTGATAATACAGGTGCCGGCCATTACAGCCAAAGTAATAGGTCCAGCTCCGGATGAGCTGTCAGGAGAAAATTTTATCGCGAATCCACAAGATTCTTCGCCGTCAAATGTCTTCGAAGATATGTTGGGGGTGAATATGCTTAAGGAACGATCTATCATTAAATGACGTTCTGCTTTCCGGCTCGAATGACAGGCCACATGCTCCTCCATAAGGATTCACAGCCCTTAACCGCCATTCGTGCATAGCGGGAGCACTTCCTTCATTCAACCAGTACATCCAAGAAGTGTTAGCTTTCTTTGAAATCACCCCGTCATAATTACATCCAAACGGATATGCACTGCTGGATAGTCTATTCATTGTTTTCATGAAGCATCTTTTCCGCCCCTGATCCCGGAATAAATCTGATTCTTGTTTAATGTTAAGAGTCGGGGAGACAGTCCTTCGTTCATATTTCTAGAGGTGGTCAGGAACTGCCAAGTGGTGACAGGGTCCTGGACCAGGCTTAGCTAATTTAAGACAGAGTGGTTCTATGTCCGATGCCCTCCAGGTTTTGCCAATCGGTTGTTAGTCAGACGTAAGTGCTGCAATTTTTCCAGTAGCTAGCGAGATCATCATGACTGACATTGAGACAAATATCTTCTTTCCTTTATAGTCGCAATTCCATGACCCAAAGGTACTCATTTTAAAGAAATAGTACGGGTCCTTTAGAAAGTGCAGGGCAAAATGGGAGAAATCGATTCGGTGGTCACAGATAGAAATTTGAGGATTGTCGAGCTAATCAATCGAAATCAAAGCATAAGACTGGAGGGATCGCTTAGGGTGGCTTCAGTGAGATGGGCTAAATATGGAGGGCCCTAGATTGTAATCACCGAGGAGAGCGATGAAGAGAACATGCCTACTAATGACGAACCCATAGCCGGGCCTTCTAGTAGTTTTCAGGACTTAGAGGGAAGGAGGAAAGGCAAGGCGATAGCATATAAACGTCAAAAGTCAATGAGATGGAAATACATGATTGTGTCTTTTCCAGTCTCCGGTGTTAGAATCTCAGAGGCTCCTCCCTCACAGATAAAGAATCCCTTTGAAGGACTTGCCAACATTCCAATTTCGGACTCTGTGTCGCTTCAACATGACACCGGATTGGAAGGGCTCCAAAGTGCCTTAGATTTAAGCGAGTCACTTCCTACAAGTGTGGCCAACATATCCGGTTGGTCGCGGGGTTTAACACATGCATACACACACTTCACAGCATTACACGATTTCCAATCATAAGTTATTCATTCCTCGAGATTACCGATCCTGCTTTTCTTTCTATTTTGCAAATACGATGACTAGGAGAGAATCTATGTTGGAAAGCCTCCACTCCGCACGCTAATCGTCCAGTTCATACTATGAGTCTCGTAGGAGTGAAACTGACAGAGACCGCAATCGTGGTTATTTTAGTCAAGAATGTTACGAGAGGGATATGGATAGAGATAGAGAATATAGATATCATTTCCGATCATGCTCTCCACCTCCTCGAGCTCCAACACAACCCTCCGGTCACATAGACAACCTTTAGAGCCTCCAAGTCAAAAATCGTCTTATCAAGCTCTTGAGCCTGACTCATAACGCCGCAGAACTGAGGCCGAAACTTTCACTGTCATTGAACAAGCCATTACCGAGCCCACTGGGGAAGGAGAGATCAAAATCGCCCAGCTGAGAAAAGATTTTCCAAACATTTGTTTCGATGGTTTTATCTTCCCTCCACATTTAAAGAAAATTTCAACTGAGGCGGAACAAACGATGCATGATTACATCCATGATATTTATACCAAATACAAGGAGTGGATGAAAGTCGCAGATAAAGCATCGGCGGTGGGTTTTGAGCAAGAAAAAACTATTATGAAGTTAGAAACTGACCTCGCCCAAAAGGACCGTATAATTCAAGTGCTAAACAATGAAGTTGATCTCGCAAATCTGAAATAGAGGCCACCAAGAAAGCAAATGAGGCAGATGCGACAAATGCATTTCACATTGGTTCAGGAGATGGGTCACTGAAATACCACAGTTACAGCTGAAAGGGACGCTGCATTGAAGGAACTTAACAATCTTAAAGAAAACTCTCTGAAATCATCAAAGAAAAGGATGATGCGAATAAAGCAGCCCAGGAGGCACGCGAGCAAGCTGTGGCATTCCAGGATGAAAGGGATGCTGCAGTACTTAAAGTTCGAGAGGCTGAGGTCAAGGTTGCGGACGAAGTTTAGATGGCAAAGGCCAGGCTAGGGACTGATATTAAAGACCTTCTGATCACATACAATGTCAATGTTCTGAAGCATAAAAATCTAGCCTGGCTCGATAATTATCTAGCGCACTTATACAACGCTTGGGGCCAATTAGTAGAAGATGAAAAGGCCGAACACCAAGCTGAATCGGTTGATGAATTTGAGCTCGAGAACCGGGTGTTGAGAGAAGATGAAAGAAAATTTCTCCATGAAACCACTATTGCATATGAAAAGGAGAGACTTGGCACTCAACGTTCGGATGCTGGATCTGGTGTCATGCACCATGACGTAAGTCTTGAAACTCTTGTGCCATTACCCAGCCCGAAACTACATCTGTGGTTGATCCCCAGTCTATTCCTGCATATAATCCCGATCAACCATTGTTGTCTTCAGTCCAAGAGCAATTATCTAAAGCTGCTCCGCCAGCTGCAAGTCAAACTGAAGAAAGTACTCTGAACATTTCCTATACTTGCTAAAAATCGAAAGCGCTACTTGAAGTGATTATTAACAGTTTTTTCTTTGTCTCTATACATTGATTGGAGTAACATATGTTATCCCTCCTCCAACCCAAGAGTTGCATCACGAGCAGTAGGCTATCATTACGGAAGCGACCATGAAAGCAGCTACTACATCTAAAGATGGGGTACAAGGGAGCACACTTACCTTCGACAAACGGATGATGGAGGAACTTCTCGGTCATCACAGTGACCTCTTTGTTGACCTGCTGTTTGTCATGAGTAGAAGCGCACCTATGACCAGCTCCTCAGGCCCAACTATTAAGCTCCTGGTGAGGCTCGGACAATTCACAAAGTGGACATAATAGCCGAAATTAATGCCGAAATGGAAGCAGCATCCAGGACTACTAGCTTTGGAGGTGGAATGGCGGGCCTTGGTCCAGCTCTGTTTCGTATGATTTCTCCTAGTGGTACGGTCAATGATACCAGTGTGCCTCTTCCGCCTCCTACTGTTGATCATGTCCCTCCGACTCCGCCTTCAGGAAGCATTCCAATACATGTGAGTTCGGAGGAGGAAGTTGATATAATGCCCCCGGCTTGAGACCAGCTACCAAAAGGCAAGGGCTCAAAGAGGAAGCCAAGTGGCAGCTCCAACGGGTCAATGCCGAAGAAGAAGTCGAGAAAAAAAAAGAGTAGACATGTCTCTTCGGCTCATTTTTGGTAGATGGATAGGAATCTACTTTTACTTTCTTTTTGTAGGCCGTGTGTAGATGCGGGTTTGACCCCTACTAGTAGGATTTTTGGAACAATTTTGTACTTGTTCTTCTTTTTCAACGAATAATAATAGAATTCCATTTTGTCTTCAACACTGTTCGTTGTCATTTTCTTAAGTGTTCCAGCACTTGAACTTCAATTCAATGCACTTATGAAGTTTAGTCTTCAAATAAGACCCGAATTTAGTCACTATGTTCTGGAGCCACAGCTTAGAGTCACGATCAAGCGTTAAGTCGAATTCGATATTGTATTTTCTCAATCAGTGGCTGATACTTAAATTCTGCTTCTTAGTTTCAAGGATAAATTGAGAAGATCGGTCAGTAGTCTCTATTTTCCTTTAACACATCAACCTTAATCTTTATGGAGCGAAGCTAAAACATGGCGAATTTGGGTAGTCGAACCACACTAGCTCACCAATTGGTGATCGTATCCACACTTTGGGGATTGCACTTGTTCGTCGGCGGTCAGTTATGCCTGCTTAAGTTTTAGTGATACCCCATACTCCGGGGACTTAAGTTATTTTCATGGGCAGTCAGTCATACCCGTTTAATATTTATAACTGCATCCACACTTTGGGGGCTTTAGATTGATTCGTGGATGGTCAGTCACACCTGATTTATGTTTATACTCTGGCCGCACTTTGGGGACGTAGAGTTGTCTCACGGATAATCGATTCGTGTCCGGTTTGGGTCTAAACTCCAATTTGCTCTCTAAGATTTAGAGTTATTCGGTGTTTATAATCCAATCCACGCTCTGAGGACTTAGAGTTAATTGTTGTCGATACTCCAGTTCGCACTTTGGGAATCCAGAGTTGGTTGACGTTTGTACTCCAGTTCGCACTCCAAGAATTTGGAGTTGGTTGATGTTGATACTCCGGTTCACACTCAGGGAATCCGGAGTTAGTTGATGTTTATACTCCAGTTCGCACTTCGAGAATCTGAAGTTGGCTGACAGATGATCAGTCACTTCTGTTTTGGCTTTTGGATTTTGTTCGCACTCCGGGAACGACGAATCTATCAGGATCGTGGATGGTCAGTTCACATCCACCTTGATTTAACAAATGAGGTCGTTAGACGGATGGACACATCCTCCTCAAATTTGGTCAAGATACGGGCGAAGTCGTTAAGTGGACGGATTCACCCTCTACGAAACCGCATTTACATGTTTATACTTGAGTTCATGCTTTAGTGTAATGACTTGTCCCCGAGTTCGGGTTTTACTTAGCGAGTCACTGGTCGCATCACAGTTACTCCCTATTTGAATAAATCCCACCGTATGATTAGACTTAGCTCTCCATGCATAGTGATGATTGTATGACGCATTTAAAAAAATCACAGTTTTGGCTCGAAGAGATTGCATTTTATTGCTGAAATAAGAAAATACGGCAAAGTCAGTTGCCTTATTACAAATTCAAATTTGGAAATGCATAAACAAATTGCAAATTAAAAATAGACTAAATAAATAGATAGAGCCTGTTATGTGTAATAGCGACGTAGACTTTCGCTGTTCCAGGCTCTTGGCAGAATGAGGCTATCAAAGGTTGATAATTTAAATGTACCATCTTTGAGCTTTCGTTCAATGACATACAGTCCTTTCCGCGTTGGTTTCATATGTGAAGGAGACGGATAAATTCTCTTGAGAACGAGATTGCCAAGTCTGAAGGTTCGGGGTTAGACCTTCGCATTGTATATCTGGGCGACTTGACTTTGATCTGCGGTTGCCCTCAAATCAGCCTCTTCACGCTTCTCATCCAATAAATCCAAAGATTCGTCAAGTAATATAACATTTGTTTTAATAAGTCACGCGATGAGAAGGTACTTCCATCTCGATTGGAATAATGGCTTCGGAACCGTAAGAAAGAGAGAATGGAGTGTGGCCGACTGCATATTTATAGGTTGTTCGGTAAGCCCATAAAGCAATAGGAAGTTCATCGACCAATTTACCCATGGTATTTTCCAATCGTTTCTTCAGAATAGACTTTATAACTTTATTAACAGCTTTAACCTGTCCATTCGCTTGAGGGTGTGCAATTGCGGAGATCTTCTTCTGGATGTGGAACCGTTGATAGAAGTTCTTAAATTCAACACTGTCGAATTGGGCTCCGTTGTATGTGACGATGGTATGTGGGAGGCCAAATCGGAAAAAAATGTTGCACACTACAAAGTTGATCACTTTCTTCGTCGTGATTGTAGCAAGGGGTTTAGCTTCCCCCACTTGGTAAGGTAATCCACTGCGATTCGCACCACCTTTGGCTAAAGGTAGAGAACCAATAATGTTAATCACACATACTACAAATGACCATGGACTGACCATCTGAGATATTTCAGTAGGTGGGGCTTTAGGAATCCGTGTTTCTGGCATCTATCACATTTTCTGGTATAGTCCGATGCATCGCGGTTTACAGTTGGCCAATAGTATCCATATCGGAGCACTTTCTTGACAAGAGCTTGCCCTTCGGTGTAATCACCACATTCTTATTTATGTACATCATGCAATACACGTTTGATTTCATCGTGGGCGATAGACCGGAGTAAATAAACAGAGTACCCTCTTTTATACATGACTCTATTCTGAATAGTGAATCGCGAAGCCTTTCGAAGGACTTGTCTCTTTTCACTTCTGCGCTTCCGTAGGGTCCCATGCTCGAGATAATTTATTAATGGAGTCATCTATGACTCCTTATGGGGAACAACCTCAAATGCCCAATTCGTTTCCACCTGATCGATGCTTGGAGAAGATAATGTTTCCATGGGAACGATTCCTATTTGTTGTGCCTCACCTGTATTGGCTAACTTTGCTAATGAATCGGCTTTTTGATTGCGCTCTCGGAGGATGCAATAGATGGCATAATGATTGAACTGATTCAATGTCTCTTGGTCCCGAGCCAGCTATGCAGCCAGCCTTCGGTCTCTGGCCTGGTACTCTCCCGAACTTGACACACGACCAACTGCGAGTCACAATAAATCTTTAGGAATATAATTCTTAAATCTATAACTAGTCTCAATCTAGCAAGTAGGGCTTCATATTCGGCTTCGTTGTTAGTTGCACAAAAATCAAACTTTAAAGCATAGCATATAGATCGACCTTACGGAGTTTCAAGTACAATCTCGGCACCTGAGCAACGGTCATTTGATGCACCATCAGTATGTAGCTTCCAGATATGCTTGGGAGATTCACTGGTTTCGGGCAAGTCTTCTAGAATAGTAAATTCAGCTATGAAGTCTGCTAGGACTTGTCCTTGAATGGCTAGCCTTGAAGTATAAGTAATGTCAACCTGACTTAGTTCGATATTCCACTTGAGTAACCTACTAGACGTCTCAGGCCGTGTAAGGACCTGTCGTAATGGCTAGTCAGTGTAAACGGTGATAGGATGAGCCTGGAAATACGGACGTAACTTCCTTGAGGCAAGGATAAGACAATAAGCCCACTTCTCCAGCTTCGGATAATTTATCTCTGCTCCTGTTAGTCGTTTACTAATATAATAGACCGACCGTTGCATCCGGTCTTCCTCCCAATTTTGGGCAGCACTGATTGCGTTTTCTGACACCACCAAGTAGATGTACAATCTCTTGTGATCAATAGGCTTTGACAGAATAGGCAGCGTGGAGAGGTGTTAAATTAGTGCTCGGAACACGTCCTCACATTCCGTAGTCCATTCAAAGTTCTGTTTCCCTTTTCTGATCAAATTGAAGAAGGGAATGCATTTTTCAGTGGATTTTGAGATGAACCTACTCAGTGTGGCTACTTTCCCATTGAGGCTATGTACTTGCTTTATAGTTCTTGGAGTCTTAAGATTTATGATTGTCCAGATCTTTTCAGGATTAGCTTCGATCCCTCGAGCATTGACGATAAACCCAAGGAATTTTCCGGATGCAGCCCCAAAATGGCATTTCAATGCATTGAGCTTCATTCTATATTCTCGAAGGATGTTAAACATTGATTCCCAGTCCTTGATATGGTCAGTGGATAATCGCGACTTTAGAGCATGTCGTCCGCATATATCTCCATCGTTTTTCCGATCTGGTCAGCGAACATTCGATTAACCAATCGTTGGTAAGTTGCGCCAACGTTCTTGAGTCCAAACGGCATGACTTTATAATTGTAAAGTCCCAGGTCAGTTACAAAGCTGGCATGTTCTTGGTCAGGTAAATGCATGGGTATCTGATTGTAACCAGAATATGCATCCATGAAGAATAGGAGTTCATGTCCAGTTGTCGAGTCTATGAGCTGATCGATTCGGGGGAGTGGAAAACTGTCTTTAGGGCAAGCCTTATTTAAGTCTGAGTAATCAATGCACGTTCTCCATTTCCCATTTGGCTTTCGGACGAGTACAGGATTTGACAACCATTTCGAGTATAATGCATATCGAACAAACCCGTTTGATTTAAGCTTATCTACTTCTTCTTTAAGGGCGGCAGATCTCTCAAGATCCATACAACGCCTTTTCTGTTTAGCTGGGATATGCCGCGGGTCATTATTCAATGTATATTTCACGATGTCTGAGGAAATTCCACACATGTCAGAATGTATCGAGGCAAACACGTCCAAGTTAGCCCGGAGAAATTCAACCAATTCCTCTTGCATTTGTTGGCTTAGCTGAGATCCAATCTTTATCATTTTAGAATCATCATCATCGTCGATCAGAACGTCGATCATCGGCTCGGTCGAGGAAGCTTGACTGTCTTTACTTTCACTTTCACTTTCGGTATTTCTTGGGTCAAGATCCCATGGGAATTAGTCGGGGTGCCCGAGCCTAGGCCCAGGCATTAGCTGTCAATTTCAGCAAAGCAGACGTAGAGAGATTTCTCTATGCCGTTTCCCTTTTCTTTTCGTTGTGCCTCTCACAGCTCAGCAACATAACAAATTCGTCCAGCAGCCTGGTCTCCCTGAACGACTCCAACTCCATTGTCGGTAGGGAATTTTAAAGTCAGACACTAAGGGGCAATGGCAGCCCTGAACTCAGCTAGGGCCGGTCGGTCCAAGAATGCATTATATGACGAGTCTATATCTAACACAACAAACTGTAATATTCGGACTCTTCGGGATTCTCCAATCCTCAACTCCACTGGCTGTTCCACCACTCTAGTGGGTATTGTTGCACTTCCATTGTAGCCATGAATATGAGACTTACAAGGCTTCAAATTTTTGGTTTCCATCTTCATTTGGTCATAGGTTCGCTTAAATAATATGTTCACAACTTCCACTATCTACTAATATCCTCTTCATCCAAGCAGGACCTACTTGAGCTGATATGACAAGTGGATCAATGGTTGCGGTTTCGACCCTATCGGCATCTCTGTCCCGAAGCATGATGTCATCGTCATCATTTTCTATTGCTTGGCCGGATCCCGTCTTCCAAACTACTACAACATTCGAAGCTCGCATGTCTGATAGAGCTGGCATATGACTCTATTTCCTTCCAGCTTTGGTCTGCTAGATGAGAACCACCATTAACAGTATTTATCACCAAACTCCCACTGGTACAAGCGGGATCCTCCTGTCTTGTCTGATTTGACACGTGGTTCTAATTCGATGGGCTCGCACCTCTTTACTGCGGCGCATGCACAAACTGCTCTAACTTTCTCTCACGTATCAACTTTTCAATGAGATCCTGTAAATGACGGCACTCATTTGTGTAATGGCCATAGCTTTCATGGAATCTACAAAACTTCCCTGTCTGAATCTGTTTCTTCGACGATTACTTCGAAGCAGGTTTCTTGTACTAAATAGTGTTGCAGGTCTGTAAATACACATTCTCCAGCGATGTATTCGAAGAACTATAATTATCAAACACAGATCCCTATGTCGTGGCCCACGATTTTGATCTCGTTTTTTATTTCCATTATCTTTCTGTTGATTTTGTTTATTCTGTATGTTCAATTGCGCTTTTTCAGAACTCTCCCAGGTTTGTTTAACAGCAACATTGCTCTGAATTCCTTCCATACTAGGCCCTGCATCATCCTTTTTCCTAGACCATTTCATATCCTCCCTTCTTAAGAATTAGGCTACCTTGGAATAGAAATGGTCCAATTAAGTAGGAGACTTTCCGGCCAACCAGTTGCCGAACTCAAAATCGGGATCGATTCCATTAATTAGTATCATTAGAATAGAGTTATCATTGGATTGCTAATCTCAGCGCATGCAGCATGAAATCTCTCCAAGTGACATCTAAGTGTCTCTCCGAGACCGTGAGTGACACTGGAAAAATTATTAACATCTTTAGGCCTTGTAACATGTATGTGGAACTACCCAACAAACTTTGTCGCCAACTGATCAAAACATGAGATAGATCGAGGTGGTAAACGAGTATACTACATAGTCGCTATTCCCCCAGAGAGACAGGGAAGCATCGGCACTTAACTTCATCATCAGATCGTGCAACATTCATTAACCATTCATACTTTAACATATGTTGATTAGGATCAGTGCTCCCTTCATAAACTGGCAAAGTCGCACCTTGAATCGCCGATGTGGTTCAGCGTAGAGTATATCATCAGTAAAAGGGGTATGACTCTGGGCGATTCCCCAGTCGTCATTGGTGAGGCCCTGACTTTCATGGATCATGTGACGGATCATCGTCGGGATGTCCGACACCTGGACGTTCTAGGCCCTGTTGGGCTAAGGTGTGGTCGGGTTCCACTATGCGAGGATGGGCCAGACATGGTCGACGGTCCATGTCTCGATTCCTTGATTCGAAGTTCTCTGGAACATCAGGTTCTAGAGTATATTCATGTTGGCGACGGTTTGGTTTCGTCGTATTTCGGAAATCAACTCCTAATTCAGTAGCAATGGTAGTAGTGCGGTTGTCCGTGACATGATAAGGAACAGTATCTCCTCGGGAGGAGGGTCCAGTCAGATGGCAAGTTGATGGGCAAGCCTTTGGTTATCCAAGATTTAGGGTGCGCTGTTGTCCAATAGTTTGTGTATAGCTTCGTTCCGGCCATGGGTGCATGGATCTATGGTGATAGGCAGAAGAGCCTAAACTCTCGGTGGATAAATAGGTAGCCTGATCCCTTCTGGATCTCCTTTGTCTTTGACGATTTAGTTGGTTGGTCAATTCCGCATTGGCACGGAGTTGTTGGGTAACCTGTTGGCGGCTCTGAGTCAGCTCTTGCATTAGCAATTGAAATTCTTCCCTGTGACAGGGCCTTGTGGATCTGATGGTCCGGCAGCATTCTGATCAGTAGGAGGTAGTTGTACGGGGTTCTTTCGTCCCGTCCTTCTGGATCGGCAGCTGTTGAAGTAGTTCTGGTATTATCCATGATGGACAGCGAAGCTCCTTCCTAGACTTGATGCAAATCTGAATAGGGTGGAAGAATTTTAAACTTGAAATCTGGATCTTCTTCTTAGATTTATGCAATCCGATATCGACAGTAGATCCAACGAGTAAGAGAAAAATTGGGTTTTCTCAGTGAAAGCACCAAAGTGTTTGTGCCAAAATTGGGCACCACACTCTTCGAATGTGCTTGAAGAGATAAAGTGAAGAAAATAAATGGAAAATGAGGCAGAACTAACAAACACACCAATAATAAGCAAGAAAATCACACAGAAACACACGGATTTAATGTGGTTCGGCATATGGCCTACGTTATTGACTTTTATTAACTTTTGCTTGTTGGTAACAATGAATTGCAATATTAAAACTCAAGTACAACAGTGAATTCGGCAGAGTCTGGATGTAGAAGGGCCAAAAGTCCCTTTTTTGTAGGTCCTGGACTGCTATTTATAGGTGTAGGCTACAAATATCTCGCTCAGATTTCAAAAGGCCTCTTCTCTCACATGGGGGGGCCACACGATCGATCCCATGCCGTTTGCATTCAATCCGTGATCGATACGAACGAACTTTGTATCGATCAAGTATTTCATCCAATCGAGTCGAGATCGACCATGAACCTTCTTGAGGATGTACACAAGCTCCTGTGAAAATTTGATGGCATTTGGACTTGTAGATTTTGAGTTATGATCGATGCAAATTTGGATTTTTTGAAGGCCTTCGAATTCGTATCGATGCGGTTCATATCGATTGCTTCGTATCGATGGTTCTACACGAGATGTCTGATGATCTGGCCCTTGCTTTTAGGATCGATCCACATTTTATATCGAGCAACCGAGTCTGTCTTATGGATGCGCCTTGTTCGTATCGACCCAGCTCATCTCTGTTCGTATCCATTATTTGTTGCTATGTTCATATCGATCGTCGCTGTTCTATTTCGTATCGATCATCATAAGTCACCATTTTACCTTATGTAGTTCGCATCGATCACTGACCGATCAACACGACTGCAGTGTGTGTTAATGGATCGATACAAAGTAGGGGCTTTGAATGGTTTCGATGGATACGAAGTGGACGTTAGTTGATCGATACAAATAAGCTGGAGACGATGGATGTGAAGTAATATTTGGGTAGATGGATATGAACTGGTGCTCCCCTAATCGATACGAAACCATGCGCATCTGATGGATTCGAACAGGATCGATTCAAAGGAAGTTTTTCTCTAATTGCTTGATGGATGTGAACGGGGTTGTTGCTTGATTTGCATCGATCATATCTTGACCATACGAACTCTGATTGACTTGAAATTTGAAAAGTTGGCTGTCATGGCTTTGCTTGTCGTGTCATATCAATTGTAACTTGATCCGGACATGGTCAAAATTTATCAGTATCCATAGTAAACATGTGTACGATCGATATTCGAGATGGATTGTTCTCAGTCTCTAGTCAAGTCCTTGGTGTCACGGCCTTGCCAAAAGGTGGGATAACACTTATTTAATAGCATATTGATCATGCTAATGAGATAATTTGGAATCCAATACATAGTCATAACAGTTGCAATCGATTGAACTTTGACTGGTCTTCCAGATTGTGAGAGTAAAGTGTTCAGTCAAAAGCTTAGCTTATGAGTAATCTTTTCATAGAGGGGAAGGCATTCAATTTTTTAAATTCTCGACGTGTTTAATGGCACGGCAAGATAAAAATATTTTTACGTCAATTCGTAGGAAAGATGACGAGGTTTGACTTATGCTCAGGCTGTATTCCTGCTATAAGAGTTTGAGATTCTATTAGATTGATTTGAAATCTTGTCTTCTTATAAAAGTTTGAAGAGTATCCATAATTGTTTGTATATTTTATTTAGTCGGTTTTATGAAGACCACAAAGTCATCAGCAAAGAGTAGATGAGTTATTTGGGTCCTCTTATAGTTGGGTTGCAACTATAGTATTTTCTTATTAACTTCTTGTAGAATGAGATTATTTAGCACTTCCATGACAATAATGAAAAGATATGTTGACATCGAGTCTCCTTGTCTGATTCCTTGAGTGGACTTTAACCACGCAAGTTACCATTTTTTGTATAATGACCCACAAATTTATCACTTTGATAAATTATATTTATATTTGAAATATTCAAATACAATATTTTATGATACAAATTATAATGTTTTGAACCATAAATAATCATAGTAAACTTGTTTTAAAGGCATATTAACAAATATGGATATTTGAGGGTTTTTGTTAGAAAAAAGTTTTCGAAAAAATTGAGATTTTCTCAATATTAACGTGAACGGAACTGGATATATACACTTATTTATCCATTTAAGCAAGAATATGAAATAAAATTTATTTATTTCATTTTTGAAAATAAAATATATTTATGACATCATCGAGGATATGATCAATTTTATATATTTCTGGAATTTTAAATTAAGTTTAAACAATCAAATAATTGTCTTAAAATGATAATAATTCACTTTACTTAGTTATATAGTGGTAATAAATCATTTATAATAATTGCGTAAAAAATATATACTTGATTTGAAGATATAAGAAAATTAGTAACGCTTTGTCGATACGAAAGCACTTTTTGTAAACACTTGTTTAATATGGTTTTATAAATCAAATGAGCACTTTTTAATTATTCTAAGATAATAATAAAAAATTCGAGATTTTTTTTACAAATATATATAACAGAGAAGTAAAAATATGATCAGAAATCGAATCCTGGAATTGTAACGGTTCGACAAAAATGAAGTTGTGCAACGTTATATGTTATATGCAACATACATATGCACACATACATATATACACATCCATAATCATATAAATACACATAATAATTACCATTTACATCTCATATTTAATAATAGTAATTAAACAAAATATCATGATATTTATTTACAAATATCTAGATATTTTCCTAAAGAAAATAAGCAAAACTTCACATTGCCTTACACCTTACACAAATGCACACGGAGAGGCATGGTTGGGGGGGGGGGGGGGGGAAGGGGGTGATGCGTATGTGATGGGGGGCTGAGATGTGCATGGATGATGTAAACAAACACATGTCATGTGTAAGAGATACTTTCGTAAGGTTGCTTAAGAGTTAAGGCTCTCTTCCTGTAAATACACACCCACCCCTTCACATTTCTATCATTCAAAACTCAAGCATCTTCTTCTTCCTTAGCTCCTCTCCAGTGGATTCCTAATAAGCCCCTTCTCTTGAGAAATATATACAAAGATATAGCTAAAAGAAATATATATATATACATACATATATACCATGTTATTCCACTTCCAAAAACAATCCAAAACTTCCTCCCACTTCTTCACAACCCACGGCCACCCCTTTTCCAAGCATCAAGGTCGAGCTCCACCACTCAAAGAAGCACGGCCGAACCTACATGGATCAAGGTGGAGATCCAAAAGCTCCGGAGTGAAGAAAAGAAAATGAAGTGCAGTCCAAATTCCACTGAAATGAAATGGAGAAGCTTTAGAAAAGTTCAGGATGGAGAAGGAAGTGATGGTGTGAAGTGTGGTGATATGTGCTTAAATGTTGGTTGGAAGAGGATGGAGTTTGGTTTGGTAAAAGTGAGTTAATCACACTTTGAATCACTTGATAATCACTTATTAATATTTCTTATTATTCACTTAAATATTGTTTGCTATTACTGATAATAATTGACATTAATTACTTAAAGTTATATCCTTAATCATATGCTAAATGATTTCTTATATGGTTGTTTAATATTTTTGGATGATGATTGGTTGATTAAATACTTGCTTGATGTGGAAATAATTCATGTTAAATATACGTCGAATTTATATACAGGAAATCACTTTCCTATATGAATTATTCGAAAGAAGACTTTTTCGAGCTTTTATAACTATAGTTTTCTAATGAAGGAAACAAATCAAGATTTCATTTAATGGAATTTGAGTTATGTCCAAATTAAGTTTTTAAAAACATTGTGGTCTGACAATTTTAGAAACCATAGTGGTAAATACTGTAAAATTGATATTTTGAAACCTTTAAAATATGAAATAAACTTTATAAATATTTTAAATGCTTAATTAGGGATTTGGGTCGTAAAAATGAACATATTTGAAATGGAATTAGTGTTTTGAACAAAGAAGCTTTGAAAACACTATTTGCGGAAGTTTTTATAGCGATTTCGAAAACTTTTGCAAATTATGGTTTTAACTTAATTATTTTTTCTCATCTTTTTAGTAATCTTTCCAAATGAATAAATAAGTATTTTAAAGATGATTTGGAAGTTTTATAATTATTTTAAAGGAGTTTCAAATAAATGGTTAAAGGAATTGTTTTAAATTATATTTGGAATTGTATTAAGTAAATGAAAATCATTTCTAAAAGATCATATAAAAGAGTTTAGAGTTCATTAAATAACTTAACCACCTTATGGGTGATAGAGAGATATTCTCCAAACTCGAGCTTGGACAACCAGTGTCTGAGTTTCGCTCTAACTATCTGGACTGGCCCAATGGAGGGGATAGTAAATTTGATCTACTCAGACCATGTTTCCCTAAGATAAAAAGAGATTTAGAGATTTCAAAAAGTTAAATAAGATTTGAGAATATTAAGATTTTGAAGATATTTGAAATGTATTGGTTAAACTCTATATAAATTTCGAGGAGGGAACACGTACTATCTATGTGAATTTAAAAGGCGATTTCACAATTATTTGATGAATAGTACAAGTTGAATATGGAAATTAGTATTGGGTATAGTTAGTCTAAAATTTATGGTTCCCTTTTATTCAATATTAACTGGTTTGGGTTTATAGCAAACGATGTCTAAAATAACATTATTCTTAACCCATTAAAGATATGTTTTGTAAATGTGAAATCTTTATTAAGATTTGAATTATACATTTCCTATGTAATTATAGATGAAATGTTTTGGAATTTCCAAAGTTAAAAAGGGGTTTTAATTAACCAAAGGATTTGATAAAAGAGGTTTAACGATTCTATATGTACGAAAAAGGAATGATATATATATCTAGAAGATACTTTATTTAGATAAAGGATATTGGTAAATTGAATAATACTCACCCACATACTTAACATTTTTTATCGATAAATTGGTTTGGAGGAACAAGGACACATGTTGAAGACATTGATTGTGAATACAAAGATCTTCATAATCTAGGGCTGCTTTCCACTCACCTCTCGATTCCCATATCATATACATATGGTGGAAATAATACCTTCGTTTTGAAATCTTCAATGTTAGGACTGCTCGCAGTTAATCCTAGAGGAGTTCCCAAACAGAATGTAGTAGAAGAAGTGTCTTTGGTTTGTCCTTTGTCTGGAAAAATATATATGAACGATTGTCTAACATTGAATTTCTTAAAACATATACATTGATTTTTATAAACGAACAACTGTTTGGCAGTGTAGAAGGTAACCCCTCTTATGCTTAACACCCTTCTTTAAGACAAACGACCTCAGAGGTTGTACTTTTTTGAAAATCAATAGTGTGTTGTTGGAATTGGAAATGTGGCATTTAAAGTCAGATTGGTCATATGAAAGGTAAAATATTACCTCAAACCTCATATATCAGTATTGGCCAAAATAGAGTAGATGCGGAAGGGCTAAGTAGGTCGAACCCATTAGGATTTGTTCATCACCTTTCTAGATTACCCTGTATATATCGGGTTTGTTGTGTATGCTATGAGACATTTTGGATAAGTCGGGATTAACCTGGGTGATGTCATGTTCAGCACTATCTATGATAGAGGTAAGCCGGTTCTGTGTTGATAGAGGTTGGAGTCTCATATGCTAGAATCATATTAATGTAACAATTTTCGCTACGATTAATATGCTATTTAAAAGGGTTTTCAAAGAGTGTCATTAAAAATAATATCCCTGATTTTATGTAGAAAATGTTTTGGTTTTCATAAGGTAAAAACCCATCCATATTTATATGCAGCGTGGTCTTATGAGATGCCCTTTGTTTTCAAAAACCCATGTTTTGACTTTTTTTCAGACCAGTCACACGACAGACCTGGAGTTTATTTTCTTTACCCTTAAACTCTGGGTGCCCTATTTTTCCCAGCAGCTAAGTAGTTCAGGTCTAGCTTGGAACATGTTGGAGGAGCTTAAAGTAGGAGCTGGAGTTTCCTATGTAGATAGTTATCCATTTCCATTTCCAATGCATTTGTTTACTATTTGTATTCAGCACTAGTAGAGACAAAGATTTATAACTGTCTAGGCTGAGATTAGGACTCTGATGTATGTATTTAAAATCTCCTCTATAAATATTATATATTGAAATAATACACGTTATTTCATTCATGTAAGATTCTATTCTGTCTTTATTTTTCTTTTTACCATCGATCAAACTGTCTTTCCTACACTTGGATATTCAGCACGTGAATACCGTGAATGTATTAGTGTTGATTTTTGAGGGTCAAAAAGGCAGGTTGTCACAGTTGGTATCAAAGCTTAGGTTGAGCGAACGCCTAAGCCTGATAGGGGTAAAATATCATCAGAGATAGAGTTAGTAATGCCCGAGGATGAGTAAATTATTCGAGATAGGGTAAGTGCACCCTAGAATGAGTTGAGCATATTATATATGAGCGTGTTTTTGTTAATGCTATATAAAAATAATTTTTGTTTTAAAAATTGGTAAATGAAATAATTTTTCCTAGGATGATATTTTGATTATAAAAAAATATCTTTTAAATGATATAGTTATTCATGTTGTGTTTTGTTGTTAAGGAAATGATAATATTCCGTAATTGTTTGATTATTTGATTGACTTAAAAGTTTGAATACGAATGCCTCGTGGATTTAGTTTCACAATTTGACTATGTGATGTTCGGTAAACAATATTGGTTTAAAGATAAAGGAATTTATTTAAGATAAGTAAATTTTATAAATGTGTTTAATAAGTTATTTTGGATTTATAAAACATGTTTCATAAAGAGATTTTTGAGAATTTAAATCAAGGTATTTTGAAAAGAATCTTGTGATTAACTAGTTTGAGTGGCTCGAAAGTAAGTAAAAATTGACGGGAGATGTGTTTGGATGGTAAACACTTCTCTGAAGTATTCCCCTTCTTGTTAAGGGAATATATGATACTATTGGCAGTACCCAGCCCCTTGGTATCATTTTTGAGTTACTCGATCTATATAATTTTCTAAAGTAAAAAAGATAATGTGTATCACTAATTGATAGATTAATTAATGATTATTAGTTTATATCAAGGCATTTGCATTAAATATTGGAAGCAATAACATTCAGTTATTATCATTTGTTGATTTAATAAACACCTTGTTAATTAAGTTTCATGATTTGGCTAAAGGTGTTTGATAGTAATGTTGGTTTAAGGATAATGAATTTTTATAGGATAATAAACGAGCATGTTGTTTAAAAGTGTGTTTCACAAAAGTAAAATGATTATGGAAAAGTTGGATTTGTAATTGATAATTTGTAAATAGATTTATAAATGAGATTTTATAAATAAAGGAGATATAGAAAGGAATAAATTTACAAAATGGAATTTTATAGATAAAGATATTTTATAAAAAGAAGTTTTATAAAATAGGAAGGAGATTATAAAACATGTTTTTATAAATATAAAAGGGTTTATCTTGATAAATAGAGGATGATTTTTATAAAGAGATTTTCATTTCGTTTTAAAATTAAAATAATCTCACAAAGAAATGATTTGAAGGTGATATTTAAAATGAGATTTAAACTATATTTTTAGAAGTGATTTAAAAAGGACTTAAGTTGAAGAAGATAGGGATTTCGACATCATTATCGTAAATAAATATTTTCGAAAAAGTGAGAAAGACATAGACTATAACACCGTTGTTATAGTAAGTGATTTCCAAAAGAAGATGTTTTATGTAGTATATGGAATTTATACATATCCTATATTTGATGTTAAGATTCGAGGTTGGTAACTTATATCTATTTTTGAGCTAAAAATGTCATCCATTCAAGGTCTGAGAGGTAATGATACACCAACTTGATCAGCTTCATTATTAACTAATAAATAGTTTAAGTTCGACATTGAAAATTAATATTAATTAATCAGATCCCTATACTATTATTTCTGGGTTATCGTAACGATGTTTTACGTAACATTCATTTTGAACCAATAAAATTTATTTTGGAAATATGAAGCTTTTGTCAAAGATTTTTATGGATTTAAGTATATAAATGTATTTTTCAAAGTGTTAGATTAAAATAGTTTTTTTTGGAAAGAAGATAGAAATTTTTGGTGAATGATTTTTTTTAAAAGTAATTATATATAAAGAAGCATCTTTATAGAAATGTTTGAATAAAGGATAAAAAAAATTATGAAATGTTTTCATAAAAAATTTGGAAAGTTTAATAAGTACGTATGTGGTAAGTAGATCATTTCATCGCACGATTTTGATCTAAAATTAGAGTACTAAACTTTGATGTGTTTTCACCGGTTTGAAAAAGAATTTATCACTCGAATTTTGACGATGAACATTGATGAGGATTTGTGGTTGGGTACTTATGTTTATTTTATCATAGTTGAGAGCTATGTAAGAGAAACGAAGGTTTCTAATTAAGAAACCTGATTAGAGTCCGCACTAGAGGATCGATGGATCAATATTAGTTCGAAAATAAAGTTGTGTATTCGAATAGAAGGTCAAATCCGATATTGCATACGAATGATCTGGGTATATTCAAATTTAAGATCGAATAAGTTAGTACACATATATATAATCTATGAGCATAACACAGTTTGTATTTGAAATTTGAAATTTGAAATAATGTTTTTACGGGATTTTAATTCGATGTAATTTCGTGGACAAAATTCTTTTAAGGAGGGAAGTCTGTAACGACCCGCAAATTTATCACTTTGATAAATTATATTTATATTTGAAATATTTAAATACAAGGTTTTATAACACAAATTATAATGTTTGAACCATAAATAAAGATGGAAAACTTGTTTTAAAGGTATATTAATAAATATGGATATTTTGGGGTTTTTATCAGATAATGACGAAAAATTGTTTTAGAGAAATTGAGATTTTCTCAATATTAACATGAATGGAATTGGATATATACACTTATTTATCCATTTAAGTAAGAATATGAGATAAAAATTATATATTTTATTTTTGAAATTAAAAAATATATATGACATCATCGGGGATATCATCACTTTTATATATTTTCTGGAGTTTTAAATTAAATTTAAATAATCATATAATTGTTTTAAAATGATAATGATTAATTTTAATTGGTTATATAGTGGTAATAAATCATTTATAATAATTTAATAAAAATATATACTTGATTTGAAGATATAAGAAAATTAATAATGCTTTATGATACGACGGTACTTTTTGCAAACATTTGTTTAATATTTATTTATATGGTTTTATAATTCAAATAAGCACGTTTAATTATTCTAGAATAATAAGGAATATATTTTTAAGATTTTTTTACAAATAAATATAGTTTAATGGAGAAGTAAAACTATGACCGGAAATTAGATTCCGGAATTGTAGTGGTTTGACAAGAGGGAGTTGTGCAACATTTTATGTTATATGTGACATACAGATGCACATATATATATATACACGCATCCATGAGCACATAAATATGCATAAGAAATACCCCTCCCATATTTACTAATGGTAAATTAAATAAAATATTACGATATTTATTTATAAATATCTAGATATTTTCCTAAAAAAATAAAACAAAGCTTCACATCACCTTACACCTTACACAAATGCACATGGAGGGGCATTGGGGGGGAGGTAATGCATGTGTGATGGGGGGGTGAGATGTGCATGGATGACTCAAACAAACACATGTCATGTGTAAGAGATATGTTCTTAAAGTTGCTTAAGAGTTAAGGCCCCTCTTCCTATAAATACACATCCACCCTTCACCTTTCTACCATTAAAAACTAAAGCTTCATCTTCTTCTTATTTAATTCCTCTCTGATGGCTTCCTAATAAGGTCATTCTCTTGAAAAATATTTACAAAGATATAGCCAAAAGAAATAAATGTATACATAAATATATACCATGTTATTCCACCTCTAAAAATAATGCAAAAATACCTCCTACCTCTCCACATCCCATGGCCATGCCTCTTCCAAGAACCAAGGTCAAGCTCCACCACTTAAAGAAGCATGGCCGAACCTACATGGAGCCAAGGTGAAGATCTAAAAGCTCTGGAGTAAAGAAAAGAGAAGGAAGTGCTGTTGGAATGCCGCTAGAATCAAATGTAGAAGATTTATAAAAGTTTAGGATGAAGAAGGAAGTGATGGTGTGAAGTGTGGTAATGCATGCATAAATGTTGGTAGGAAGAGGATAGAGTTTCGTTTGGTAAAAGTCAGTTTATCTCACTTTGAATTGCTTGATAATCACTTGTTAATATTTCTTATTAATCACTTAAATATTGTTTGCTATTAGTGATAATAATAGACATTAACTACTTAAAGTCATATCCTTGATCATATGCTAAAATGATTGCTTATTTGGTTGTTTAATTGTTTGGATGATGATTGGTTGATTATATGTTCGCTTGATGTGAAAATAATTCACGTTATATACGTCAAATTTACACAAAGGAAATCACTTTCCTATGTGTATCATAAAAGAGTTACAACATAGTTAAACTTCTTTAAACATAAATAAAATGGTTTATATATGTTTTATAAGTATTAAAACTCATTTCGGTAAAGTTTGGAAAAGATTTGAAATAGAGTCAAAATAAGCGTATCGTGGAACAGTAGTTCGCGATTTCGCACCGTAAAAGTTAAGTCAATGGATATAATGGAATATAGCTCGGAATTATTCAAAAGAAGAATTTTCCAAAGTATTATCAATATAATTTTCAAATGAAGAAGAAAAATATGATTTAACTTAATGGAATTTGAGTTATGTCCAAATCAAGTTTTAAAAACATAGCACTTTGTAGTTTTGAGAACCAAAGCTAAATACTTTAAAAGTAATATTTTTAAAATATTTTAAAATATAAAATAAATTTCATAAATATTTTAAATTTTTTTAAAAGGTATTTGAGTTAGAAAAATGGGAATATATGAAATGGAATTAGTTTTTTGAACTAAGAAGCTTTAAAATCACTATTTGCAGCAGTCTGTGGAGCAGTTTCGTTAACTTTTGCAAATTATGGTTTTAACTTAATTATTCTTTCCCAATCTTTTTTGTAATCTTTTAAATTGAATAATTAAGTATTTTAAAGATGATTTGGCAGTTTTATAATTATTTTAAAGGAGTTTAAATAAATGGTTAATGGAAAATTGTTTAAACAATATTTGGAATTGTGTTAAGTAAATGAAAATCATCTATAGAAGATCATACGAAAGAGTTTAAAGTTGATAAAATAACTTGACCACCTTATGAGTGATAGAACGATAGTCTCTAGACCCGAGCTTAGACAACCAGTGCCTAGGTTCTGCTCAACTATCCGGACTGGTCCAACAGAGGGGATTGTAAATTTAATTTACTCGGACCACATTTTCCTAAGATAAAAAGAGATTTGGAGATTTCCAAAAATAAAAAAGATTTTTGAATAATAAGATTTTGGTGATACATAAATGTATTGGTTAAACTCTCTATTAAATTCCAAGGAGGAAAATCGTACTATCCGTATGAATTTAAAAGGTGATTTCACCGTTATTCTACAAATAGTAGAGGTCGAATACAGAAACTAGTATTGGGTAAAGTCTAAAATTTATGGATCACTTTTATTCAATACTAACTTGTTTGGGTTTACAGTAAATGATGTCTTAAATAATATTGTTTTTGACCCATTAAAGATATGTTTTGGAAACGTGAAATCTTCTTTAAGGTTTTAAATTATAATTTTCCTAAGTAATTAAAGATGAAATGTTTTGGAATTTCCAAAGTTAAAAAGAGGTTTTAATTAACTAAAGGATTTAATAAAAGAGGTTTAATGGTTCCATATATACTAAAAATGGAATGATGTATATCTCTAGGAGATATTTTACCTAAATAAAAGATATTGATAAATTGAATAATAATCACCCACATACTTAACATCTTTTATCGATAAATTAGTTCGAAGGAACTGGGGTCGAATTTGGGTGATTCCTATCCGAAAACAACTTTGAACCAATATACGTTCAAAAGTGAAGACACACTGAAGACGATGAAGGTGAAGATGAAGATCTTCATAATGTAGGGCTGCTTGCCACTAATCTCATGATTCCTATATCATATACATATGGTGGTAGTAGTACCTTTGTTTTGAAATCTTCAATGCAAGGGCTGCTTGCTACTAATCCTATAGGCGATTCCCAAATCGGATGTAGTAGGAGAAGTGCCTTTAGTTTGTCCTATACCTGGACAACTTGTATAGACGAGTGTCTGAAATTGCATTTCTATAAACACGTACATTGATTTTACAAATGTACATCTGTTTGGTGGTGTGGAAGGTAACCCCTCTTACATTTAACACCCTTCTCTGAAACATACGAGCTTAGAGATTATACTTTTCTAGAAATCAATAGTGTGTTGTTGGAAATGGCTCTTTGGCATTCTAAGTGGGATTTTTCATGTGAAAGGTAAAATGTTACCTCAAGCCTCACACATCGGTAATGGTAAAAACAGGGTAGATGCGGCAAAGCTAAGTGGATTGCACCCATTAGGATATGTTCATCACCTTTCTAGGTTACCTTTTATATATCGGGTTAGTATTGTATGCTATGAAATGTCTCAAATAGGTTGGGAATGATCGGAGTGATATTATAATCAATTCTATCTATGATAGAGGTAGGTCGGTTCTGTGTTGGTAGAGGTTCGAGCCTTAGGTGCATCCCTCAAGAGATGACTGTTGGAAGGTAATCCCTTACCTTGTCATTGTATGGAATCTATTCTCCAATACGAGCCTTTACGGTTTTAATTGTTGGACCTAATATGTTGGGATTTAATTAATGTGACAATTTCGGCTATGATTAATATGTTATTTCAAAGGGTTTTAAAGAATGTCATTAAAAATAATATCCCTACTTTTACATTGCAAATGTTTTAGTTATCATAAGGAAAACACGCGTCCGTATTTATGTGCTGCATGGTCTTATGAGATACCATTTGTTTTCAAAAACCCATGTTTTGAGTTTTCTCACACCAGTCCCATGATCGACCCAGAGTTATTTTCTTTTCCCTTAAACTCCGGGTGCCTTATTTTTCTATGCAACCAAGTAGTTCAGGTCCAGCTTGGAACATTTTGGAGGAGCTTAGAGTAGGAGCTGGAGTTTCCTCTATAGGTGGTTATCCATTTCCATTTCCGCTACATTTGTTTATTGTTTGTATTCAGTACTAGTAAGGATAGAGATTTGTAACTATCTAGGCCGAGATTAGGATACTTTCTAATGTATGTATTTAAAATATCTATTGTAAAGACTATATATTGAAATAATATATGTTATTACATTCATGTAAGATTCTGTTCTGTCTTTATTTTTCTTTTTACCTTGATCAATCTATCTTTCTGGCACTTGGATGGAAAGTGAATACCGTGAATGTATTTGTGTTGATTTATAAGGGTTGAAGTGGTGGGTCATTACACCTTCTATAGAGAATTGAGGGGTGGAGATGCAAGTGAAGATCCAAGCAAGAAAATGCTTCGCGTAGTTCATTCTCAACATTATGGCTATGATAGAGCTCCAAGAAACAGTGATGAAAGCTTTCTTATATCTAATTTAAGCATACACCAAGGGGAGATGGAGACCATTTCATAACCCATAACGAATTCTTGCGTCATAAGGCTATTATCACGTATTGTTTGTTTGTGGATGATGGCCATTTAATTTTAAGATATAGTTGATGTTAACACACTTTGAAGTTTAGTTGCAGCGAAGTTAGGTATGTATTTGTACAACACAGTGTAATAAGCAATCGGGAGGTAGTTAGTAACAGAGAGGCTATTTTCACACTTCGGGCAAGGGTGATAGCCATTGCATTAACTCCAAAGGGAAAATTGTTTATTGAGAATAAATATTGTATGGCATAGGTGGTGTCAAGACCAATAGCATGCCAACTTTATGTTTGGAATGTAGCATTAAAGCTATTGTGGCTACCTCAACTAGATGTATTGAGAGAAAATGCAAATTCTTTTATTTCGTTAGGGGTGACTTGAGATATTAGGAGGTTAGATTGGGATGTAGTTATGCTTGGAAGTTTTTTAGAAAACAACCAAGTCAAGTTAGGTTTGTGCGGGGTCGGAGATGCTAGAATGGAGTAAAAACAGTCTATGAATGCATGGTTTATGGCTTCAGTGCTAGTTTGTATTGAACACTGCATGTACTTAATCAAATGGATACTAGAGCTATCCAACTTTAGTTTGAATGAGTCGTTATAGTATTTGTATTTCTATTTTCTCAAGCTTCGTATTTGATATGTGCCTTCTGCCTTGCCATATGGGCTTTATCTTCAATAGCCTTTTGAAGTCAATCAGAGCATTCCTGTTCTAGATCTATAAGTGTATGATGTCTGTACCAAAAATGGACACAACACTCTTCGAAAGTTTTTGAAGAGAAAAAATAAAGAGATAGAAATTTAAAATGTAGATTATCTAACAAAAACTCCAAGAACAGATAAGTAAATGCATAGACACAAGCAATTTAGAGTGGTTTGGCGTGTTGCCTACATCCACTATGAAGTTTTATTATTTTATTGATATTCTCTTGATGATTACACTTGATTACAGTGAGCTACAGCGAATTGCAACTCTCAAATTTGAGTACAACAGAAACAATGGAGTGCAAAGGTGAATCTGGCAGAGTCTGGACGCTAGAGAATCAAAAGAATCTTCTTCTGTAGGCCCTGGGGCTCTATTTATAGGCATAGGAGGCTGATATTTCACTCAAACTTCGAGAGACTCCTTTTGGCATGTGAGTGTGCCCACGAGATCGATCCCGTGAAGTTTCAACTTGATATGTGATTGATACGAACGCAATTCGTATCGATTAAGATTTTGTTCAATGGAGTCTAAACTTGGTATGGACATTCTTTAGCTTGTACGTAAGCTCCAATGAAAATTTCGTAGCATTTGGACTTGTGGATCTCGAGTTATGATTGATACGAGATAGGGTTTTTCGGTAGACTGTTTGATTCGAATCGATAGTTTCGAATCGATCCCTTCGAGTTGATGGTTGCACGTGATCAAGTGGTGACATGGTGCGCACTCTTCGGATCGATCCACCTTCGTCGTCGAGTTGACCGGGTTGTCCCTTGAATTTCGCCTCGTTTGCATCGTAGGTCGTTGCCTAGTTCATATCGGTTGAAGTCGTTAATTCGTATCGATGGAAGTGTGCAGTTCATATCGATGGGAATCATGTAGTTCGTATCGATGGGAATCGCGTAGTTTGTATCGGTTGTGGGCTCTTGTTCGCGTCGATCCACGTTGTTCAACTCGACGGATTCGAATGACTACATGGATACGAACAGGTACTGGCTTCGTTAGGCCTTGATAGATACGAACAACGGTCCACGATGGATATGAACTAGCGAAGACAGATGGATACGAACAGGGCACTCCTTGAGGGATACGAATAAGGCAGTTACTTGATGGATACAAAGTTGACATTAGCTGATCGATATGAAGTGCACCGTTATTTGATGGATATGAAATCTACCGATGCGAAATGAGGCTTGGCGATGGATATGAACTAGACCGATACGAACAACGGTCCATGATGGTTCGAAGTGGTTGCCGCTCTGATCGATACGAAGATGATGGATTCGAACTGAGGTGTAATGATGGATATGAAATGGAGTTATTTCCTCCAATCTTGCATCGATCATAACTTGGGCACAGAACTCGGATTGACCTGAAATTCAAAAAGTTGGCTTTTATAGCCTCGTTGGTCCTGTCATATCAATTATAGCCTGATCTGGACTCGGACAAAATTCATCGATATCCATAGTGAACCTGTGCATACTCGATATCCGGGATGAGCAATCCTTTGTTTTCAGTCAGTTCCTTGATATCTCGGCCTGGCCAAAAGGCGGGATAACATTTACCCTCCAAAGTACGGCTCGTGGAAACATGACGTGCTTTGAAAAGTTGCCATCTTCATTCTGAATAGTTATCGTCTTTGAAGAGAAGGTTGTAGTCTTCGACTGATTTCCTCATTAGTGTGATCTATTGATTGTCAACTATTGTACCCTATACTTTTCTAGCTAATTTCTGTATGATAGTGATTAGCTGTTTGTCGCCGTAGTCGTTATCAGATTAATATTCAATTCCTGTGAATGTTGAAAGTTGAATATTAGCCCGACATATATATGCATATATGTTAATCTAACTCTCGTTAACGTTGCACGTTCATGAGTCGTTGTCAGTTCTCTCATATCGAATTCCGTATCGATCCTCTCCTGAACCGATTTAAAATTCGAGTTGCGACAATGCTTGATGGTTGTTTTTGGATGTTCCTTTGTATCGATTCTCTCCTGAATCGATATAAAAGGTTGAAAGATTGATCTCGCATCGATATACTTTGCATTGATGGATACAAAATAAACATTTCGCAACAATGTTTATGAGCTTCGATGGATACGAAATTTCCACTTTGTCTCGATGGTTCTTTCAAAATGATGGATACGAAATGATCATTTGCATCGATGAATATTGGCATCTGGAGGCTGTCAATTGGTGGATTCGAAAGACGTAGCTCGTATCGATGCATTGTGGATGGAGTCGAATCAATCGATACAAACAACAGTCTCGAATCGATGGACCTCGGCGACAATTTCGCCTTGATGAAGGCACCGGATTATGGGTTCGAATAGCTCGTTCGAACCGATTCAATAGTTGACCTATTGCGACCGGTCGCGTTGACTGGGCGGCGAATCTCCTTTTCTCTTTTGTGCTCGTGTCTATATAAATACGGTGGACTTAGTCGTTTTTCATGTTTTTCCTTCACTTTGCTTCGTGCCTTCGTATCGCTCTGAAAGCTTAGAGAAAAGAAGAACTCGCGTGTCCTCGAACCAATCCATCTTTCAAATCTCCCAAATCAACTGGTAGGTTTAGGTAATTCATCGAACGAATCTAACGTTTAAACAACGAGACTAGAAATCTCTGCCATCCTATTTGCCTCTGTGATTGATTCTGACGAAATCGAGGTTAGAGATGGGCCAGAGCAAGGTTGAGGACGGAGGAAGGAAAGGGAGTTGAGGACATTTGGAGAAGAAGGAGTGTGGGATACGAAGGTTGCTCGGCCTACGTTTCATGTCGATCTGGAGTAGGCGCTTCGAGATGATGAAATGGAGGCCTTCATATCGGTCGATGAATGAGCGATGAATTTCGTATTGATTCTGGTGACAGTAGTTCGCATTGATCAGAATCAATCGTTACGAAATCGAGTGGCCAAGGAATCGATACGAAGTCCATGGCCCTAGATTGGTGTGTGCTTCGTTGTTTGAGATCGAGTCGAAATCAGCAAATGCTCGATCATTACGAAATGACAACCTCAAACCGAAACGAAACCATGAGCCTACTGATCGATAAGAAGTAAAATATTCTGATCGGTACAAAGCTAACATTCCCTTGATCGATACGAAGTCGAGCTTTTCTGGTGATCGATATGAAACATGTTCTCACGATCGATACGAAGCGTATCGATTCGAACACGATCGATGTGAAACCGAGGACTTCTTGATCGATACGAACTTGAACACACGGATCGATTCAAAGCTACCCAATTTTGATCGATACGAAACCAAGACCTCTTCAATCGGTACGAACTTAAACAGTGGCGATCGATTCCAAGCCGAAATTTGATGAATTTGCAAAACTTTTGCATATTTGAACACTTGACTCCGGCGAGCTTCATTCCTGCATATCTGGGTCTAACTTAGAATAGCATATCTGACTGCATTTCGAAGCTTGTCGATGGAACTATAACTTAACATGATGCTATATCCCTCGCGAGTGGAAAATCTTTTCGAAGGGATCGCCAATATCCTAATCCTGGACTACGCGTCCTTCCAACATGATGCCAAATTGGAGGAACTTCAACACTCTTTAGATCTAAGCGAGTCTCTTCCCACTAGCGTGGTCGACACTTCTGTTTGGTTGGGGGGTTGAACATACATACACACTTCACGACACTATACGATTTCTGACCATAGGTTGATCACTTTGGGAAATTACTAACTCTGTTCTTCTTTCACTTTGTAGATACAATATCCGATCGAGACTCGATGCTGGCAGTCTTCGGAATGCTCGCCGATCTTCATCATATTACGAGGCGTGCCAAAGAGATACGGACAAGGAGTATGATCGGGGTTACTCCAGTCAGGAGTGGTATGAAAGAGATAGGGGGTACATACACCGATCTCGATCTCGCTCACCCCTGCTAGAAATCCTGTGCAGCCTCCGACCCACGTTTCACGACCTCTAGAAACTTCAAGGCATAAGCCGTGTTCTCATGCTCTAAGGTCTGAAACTCAACATAGAACCGAAATAGTGGCCCCCACAACTGCAGAGCAGGTCCTTACTGAGCCCTTGGGGGAGGGAGCGATCAGGCTTGCTCAACTTAAGAAAGATTTCCCCTATATTTGCTTTGATGGATATATCTTTCCCCCGCATTTAAAGAGAATTCTGATGAGGCTGAGAACATTGTTCATGATTATGTTGTAGACATTTATTTCCAATATAAGGAGTGGGCGAAAGCTGCGAGAAAAGCATCGAAAGTGGCTTTTGAGCAAGCTGCTATGATTTAAAAGTTGGAGAAAGAGCTTGCACAGAAAGACAGGATTATTCAGGTGCTCAATGCTGAAGCCGAGTCTTCTCGAAAATACGAAATAGAAGCTCTCAAAAAGGCCAATGATGCCAACTCGGCCATGGATAGGATGAGACAAGGGCATTATTCCATGATGAAGGACATGTGCCGTAGGAACACCACCGTCACTGCCGAACGGGACCCAGCCCTCAAAGAGCTCAACGAGCTTAAGTCCAAACATTCCAAAATCATTAAAGAGAAGGATGCTGCCAATATCTTCACACATGAAGCATGTGATCAGGCGGTGGTGCTTCAGGGTGAAAGGGATGCAGCTTTGGAAAAAGTCCATGCTATGGAAGCTGAGGTCGAAGAAAAAGTTCGGACGGCGGAATCCAGGCTGGAAGAAGATATAGAGGAACTTCTCATTACGAATAATGCCAAGTGTGGAGACATAGGAATCTAGATTGGCTCGAGAATTACTCGACACATCTTTGTAATGCTTGGAACCTGTTGGTCGATGTGGAGAAGGCGGTGCATCTGGGTGGATCATTCGATTGAGTTCGAGCTGGAGAGTCGTGTGTTGACCGAGGACGAAAAGAAGATTCTCCACGATTCGATGATCTCACACGAGAAGGAGAATTTCAGCACCCAACACCAGGAGATTGGGGAAAGCTCGGGCATCGAGCATCACGCCATGAGTTCCGAGATTACTGCTCCGCCTCGATCTGAGCCTATTTCAGCAGTTGAACTCCAGTCTATCCTAGCCAACAATCCAGAACAGCCATAGTTATCCCCCATCAGAGAGCATACCTTCAAAGCCGCTCAGCCATCTGAGAGCCAAACTGAGGAAGGTACTGCTTGCACAAAAAATGGGCAAACACCTCCAAACTGTATGATTTAGTCGATTTTATGTTGTTCTTGGTGATTTGGGTGATTTATGCAAATGTGTAAAAAGCAGGGACTAAACTGTAAAAGACACGCAGATTTATAGTGGTTCGGCCAGAATGTGCCTACATCTACTTTATATGTTATTCTCTTTCACTGTTCAGATTACAAGTATATGAAAGTTGTTTGAAAGTTCTGTCTGTGCTTGAGCTCTCCAAAAACTGTCCGCTATTGTTGTACCCCTACCCCTCTATTTATAGAGTGAGGCTGGGGGTAGGGGTCTTGGATGTATATAGCTGCTAGTGGGCCAGGGCTGACGTGATCTGGCCTGGTAATGTTGGTTCGATAGTGCTTTGGTTCTGTAGTGGGTGGAGGCGTGGATTGGTACGGTGGTGCTTTGGTTCGGTAGTGGGTGGAGGCGTGCATTGGTACGGTAGTGCTTTGGTTCGGTAGTGGGTGGAGGCGAGGATTGGTCCGGTAGTGCTTTGGTTCGGTAGTGGGTGGAGGCGTGGATTGGTCCGGTGGTGCTTTGGTCCGGTGGTGAGTGATTCGGCTAGGCTTTAGAAATGGGTTGGTTCGGTGATCTTGGTCCGGTGGGACTACGCCCAACATTTGCCCCCCAAAGTGGGGCATATGCCTGCATATGTCGCGCTTTGTTTTAGATCAATTTGGACACCCTCATTCGACCCAAGTGCCGAACCAGTTGGTCCGGCCAACCTACGCTTGCCTATAAGTATGGGCTTCACGCCTCCGTTACTCCTTACTATTTGAAAGAGCCGATCCAAACTTTTATCTGCCGAATCAGGTGAGGTTCCCTTCCGCCGAATGAACTTTATGCTAGAACTACCGATTGAGCTCGGGGAGTATGAGTGCCGAATGGTCTTTGAGCCTCGAACTACCGAATGAATTTGGGGAGTACGAGTGCCGAATGGCCTTTAGCCTCGAACTACCGAATGAACTTGGGAGTACGAGTGCCGAATGGTCTTTGAGCCTCGAACTACCGAATGAACTTGGGAGTACGAGTGTCGAATGGACTTTGGCCTCGAACTATCGATTGAGCTTTTATGTTTTTAATTATGAATGAGATTCCGGGCTGTAGGTACTTGTTTGTCTACATCCCTTGTTCTGACGATGTGTTTTCTCTTGTTGTAGATAATGTCTCATAAAGTAGAAACTCGTTCTGACAAGAAGAAATCCAAGGACAAAGGAGAGTCCTCCATAGTGCCCTCAGTTCATTCAGAGCCAGAATAACATGAACCGTCCCCGAGATCATTAGTAGATGGGTACGGCCCTCAGGAGCTCTTGAACTCACCGCCTGACTTCTTTCTCAGCCCCCTCAAAGATGAACAACTTGACGTTATATCTAGATCTTTTGGGATCGATGGAGCGCATATGATGTTGCCGGGGAAAGGAGTGATGCCGTATAATCCCCCTGAAGGATATTTTTTTTACAGTAGTTATCACTGCATGTGCGGAGCCATCCCTCCGATCAACGCTTGGATAGTTAGCTTTATCACATAGTTGAAGGTGGCCCCTTTCCAGCTTCAGCCCAACTCCTACGCCATCTTGGTGAGTCTGTTCATTATCTTCCAGAGAAAATACGGGCGTCCCCCCTCCAACCGGGAAATTCGGTACCTGTACAACTTGAGAGGCTACAAGAAGGGGTCTCCGTATATTAGCTTAGAATCGGTCGTGTCTTTCAAGCCAGTCCTGGACCTATATTCAAAATTTAGCATGTTCAAGAAGGAATGGTTCTTTGTCAAGGATGACTCTGTTTCTTTCCACCGCTTCACCTCTGGTTGTAAGTTGAATCTCATTTATAATTTCCGTTCTGACTGCAATGCTCCTCCTTATGTTCTTTATTTCTTGCTAGCGATAGGTGGCTTTGTAGTTGTAGAGAACGATCGTCTGGTTCAGATGGCTGCGGAAATAGAAGCCGTTCCGGGGAACGAGAGGGCAGCTTCTTATTTGATCAGGAACACTACTCTTTTGGGGCTCAACTTGATTCTGCCACGCCAGTCTGTGGTCAAGCAAAGAGACACAGCTGAGGAGAAGGCCGCCAAAGCTAAAGGAGGGGCTACAACGAAGAGCAGCAAAAGAAAATCCTTCTCGAAACATCCAATTGTCGGGGGGAAGAAACTTAAGAAGTCTGATGGACCCTCCCCCAGCACATGTCCAGATGTCCTGGAGGAGGAAGATGTGGAGGAGGAAAGAGGCGAGGATGAAGGAGGTGAGGCGGAGAGTGGAAGTGGTGGAGAAGGTGATGGTCATAGCGATGGTGGTGGCAACGAACAGAGTGGTGATGGCACTGGGGCTTTGTCTTCTGAGCAAGCAGGTGTGATCCAGGAGTGGACAGATGACGCTTTCCGCCTAGCTTTTGAAGGGTTGGAGGAAGGTCGGCTTTAGTGGAGAAGCCTAAGAAAGCTGACATGGCCGGGACCGGCGCCGATTCGTCTTCTAAGAGCGCTTCAGCTAAGGCAATTCCTGCGATTCAAGGTGAATTTTTGACTCTTGCCGACTCCTTTTATGATAAGGATTTAGGAGTATTTTATGGTCAGCTCCCGTTCTGGAATGAGATCCAGGACTTATTGCAATATCCTACTCCCCCCTAGGGTTTGTATAACAAAAGCGTCTATTTACTCTTCTTAACTTGATATATTTCTTGAATTATAGCTAAATGTAGGCTTGTAACACTTGGTTTTTATCACAGAAGCGGGTAAGGGACAAGACATCAGATGTTCGACACCATCTTGAACAATACAAACTTCTCAAGGCTTCTATTAAACCAAAGCCTCCGACTAACCGTCCTGGAGACGTAATCGGCTACCGTCCTCTTCTTCGAGTTATCGAAGAGGATATCCAAAAGAAGAAGAGGAGTCGCTCCTTGTTTGAACCTTCACCTGGTTCTCAGCCCCCAACTCAGCCTCTTCAGGATACCACGGAGGAGAATACTAAGTTTATACCTTCTCCACACCCGTCTGAAAATCCTACCGTTACCCAGATAGATCATCCCGGCTTGGCTCGTAATCCGTTTGCGGGTCATCCGGATCTGGATCCGGGTTCTCGTGATATTACCTTTGATGAGGCTACCGGTGAGCACCTTCTCCCTCGTAATCCTATGGTAAGAGTATTAGATGAAGCTAAGTCCCTGGACCTTGATTTGCTTACCACTTGGGTCGTAACTTTGGGGGACGAAGCTAAGGCAAACATTGACCGGGTTGCTGAGGAAACCAGGAAGCTGATGGGGCATCATGCCCGACTGGTCAAGGCTGGAGAAGAAATCGGGAGTGTTAACATTCGACTGCGGTTCATGGTTTCCGACCAGGCCAAACAACTCGCTGATCAGGCCATTCAGATCTCTCAACATGAGGCCGCTTATAGGCAATTAAAGAAAACCATGGAAGAGGCCAGCATGGCAGAGTTACGGAAAAATGGAGGCTGTTCGTAAGGAACGGATTGATATGGCTATTGCAACGGTGGATGAGGTTCGAAAAGCGAATCTCGAGCGGGTACAGGTGTTATCCGGGAAACTTGAAGCCGCAGAGCTTGCTCAAACCAAGCTGAAGGAGGAGATGGAGGCGATGAGGAAATCCTTTTAGGCTGCCTGCTCGCGATACCAATCGGAGAGGGATGCTGCCACTGCAAAGCTGTTGGCTTCTGAGGACCGAACAAGGGAGTTCAAGGAGAATGAGGGGATAATGGATGAGATGCTTCAGGATATATACTTTCACTTGGAAACAGGAAAACTTATCTTGGATGGATGATTATCCCTGAGTCATGGCCAGGATTTATCTCAGAGCCCTGGAGGAGGCTAAGGCCGATGCAGATAAGGAGGGTGGCGTGGCCTTTAGAATGGACGTGGTTACGGCTCAATTCACCAAGGAGGAGAAAGCGGCGGTGAAGGAGGGTATGCGGATGCTTAATGCTTAGGAGGTAGGTTTGCAGTTAGAGGATGATGATCAAGGAGCAGATGCTGGTAATTCTTCCCTTTTAGCTTTTCGTAACTTGATTGCTTATTGTTTATTTAATGGATTCTTCTCTTGAATTGGACAGGCGGGACCCCTGAAGCACCAACTACCTCTGGTCAACATGCTGAGAGTTCCAATCCTGCAGTTAAGTAGATCTCGAAGGGCCAGTAGGATAGAAGTGAAGCTCCGATGCAGCCGACTCCTTGACTTGATCTGGATATCTTTTGGTTTACTTGACACTGCTGTCTGTGGTAGTCCCAAAACATTAATGTAACTTTTAGGCTGTAATTATGTTATTCGTAACGAACGACTTTATTCTTGGCATGTAATTTTTAACTTAAGCTGATTCTGTCATATTTGAATGCTATCATTATTTTGGTGTGTTGCATAAGAAATATAGCTGTGCACATTCCTGTGATTCAATTGTGTTTGATGTCAAGTTCTTGCTTAAAATATAATTTCATATCTTGTAATGTTAGTGTGATGCGCGAATAAATTACAGCTACGTATTCATATACAAAAGAAGAAAGTACCGCCCTTCAGTTTTAGTCATAGACGGTTGCTTTGAATGTCTTGTATGACTGAGCATGGAATGCAGCTGAGTGACCTGTCATCCAGTTGTGAGTTCCTATTCCCATTAGCGAGCGTCTCCTATTTTGTGTCCTGTACTTTAGGGATCGTTATAGAGGATAGGAGGAAAGCTTTTAAACAAAATAGAAATATAAGAAATAGTAAAACTTTCAATGACAGAAGGCTTGCGACGTGCTTAAGTTCGTGGCAAACGGTTTTGTAGTCACTTTCCCTACCTGTGGGTCTTGGAGACATTTGTCACCCATCTTACGCCTCCGCGGGGAATTTCTCTTTTTTACCACAGCCGTACTTAAGACACTCGGAGCCGAGATCGCGCACAGTAACTACCCAGGCCATTATGGCCCATAAGCGTGGGTATTATTCGATTTACCGTGGCCGGCTAGCGTGGGTGCCGATCGTCAACTGTGAACTACCCCTGGCTGGCCACACCTTATGTTAGGGCTTAAAGTAGGTTCACGGTTGCCGGCGAGCCGAACGCCGTAATGAGCTGCCTCGGCTATAGTCGGCCTTCTCGGTGGCTTATAATCGGCTCATTACAGTTGGCTTTAAGGGCCGATCGCGAGCAATGAGTTAACCCGCAGCAGAGGGATGCTGGAGCAAAAGTGTCTCATTGGCGAGGGCATAGATTCGTATAGTACCTGTTAGGTCTTGTCCAGGTGAAGTCGCGCTGTGATGTGTCTTGAATGGAAATGCCATTACACAGGATTTTGTTCAACAGAAAAGGATAAAGTTAACAAGCAGCCAAGATATAAATGAACAAGTTAAAAAAGAGACAAGTTTTTAAAGTGGTTCGGCACGAAAATGCCTACGTCCACTGATTCTCTTTGTTAATTCACTCCATATGGACAGTACAAGTTAAGAAAAGTATCGACGAAGGTGTTGAATGTTCCATGCCCTCTGGACCACCTCTCCGTCCACTTATGACAAAATATAAGCTCCGTTGTGGAGATCTTTATGAAGTACATATGGTCCGTCCCAGATTGGATCTAGTACACCGGGGCACGGAAAGATTCGTTGAGGATAAGATCTCCTTCTTGTAAGCTAAGATGCTTGACTTTGGAGTTGTATTGCGCTGCCACTTTTTGCTTGTGAGCTGCTGCTTTGAGCGCTGCATCGTTTCTTCTCTCTTCAATTAGATCCAAATACATGTGAAGGAGTTCTTCGTTCTCTTTTGGGTTATAGTGGATCCTACGGTGGGAAGGAACTATAGTTTCGACTGGGAGCATGGCCTTCGATCCGTATGCCAAAGAGAAGGGAGTATGCCCCGTTGATGTTCTGAAAGATGTGCGGTAGGCCCAAAGTGCCGTAGGAAGTTCATCCACCCAAGCGCCTTTTGACTTTTTAAGTTTCTTCTTGATTAGAGTTTTGAGAATTTTGTTGACAGCTTCGACTTGTCCGTTTGCTTGGGGATAAGCTACAGATGAGAAGCTTTTGTGAATTCCGTGCTCTTGGCACCAGTCGGCGAACTCCTCGCTATCAAACTGAAGTCCATTGTCCGATATGATTTTGAGTGTAACTCCGTACCTACATAGAACATTTTTGATTAAGAAGTTAATAACTTTTGCCTAAGATATTTTATTTAAAGGTTCTGCTTCCACCCATTTGATGAAATAGTCAACTGCCACTATAGCATATTTGGCTCCGCCTCGGCCCACTGGCAGTTCGCCAATCAAGTCAATTCCCCATACTGCAAAGGGCCAAGGGCTATCATTTGAGTAATCTCATTTGTTGGTAGTCGAGAAATCTTAGCAAATTTCTGACATCTGTCACATTTTTGGACGAAGTCTAAGGCGTCTTTGTTTAAGGCGGACCAGAAATATCCATATCGGAGTATTTTCTTTGCCAGAGTCCGCCCTCCAGTGTGATCTCCGCAGCTTCCTTGATGGATGTTGGATAAGATTTCCATAGCTTCCCTTCCAGCGGCACACCTTAATAAGGGGTTAGAGAAGCCGCGCCGATAGAGGATGCCTTCTTGTATTGTGTAGCGGGAAGCTTTCATCAAGATTTTCCTGACTTCGTTACGCTCGCTGGGCAGTGTGCCATCTTGTAAGAACTTTCGGATGGGAGTCATCCAAGTTTCCTCTTCGATTGCAGCTATCAGATTCACTTGCTCGAAACTCGGGGTTAGTTGCTTTGAGATGGCTACTGTTCCGGAAATGGTACCGTCTTTCATGCTAGCTTGCTTTTCCAGCTCGTCGGCCTCTTGGTTCTCTTCTCGAGGGATGTGTTTGATTAAATATTGATCCAATTGATCGAGTAGCAGCTTGGTCTTCTTTAGATATGCTGTGAGTCGTTCTCCTCGAGTCTGAAATTCTCCTAGTATTTGGTTTACAATAAGTTGAGAATCACTATGAAGACATAAAGAACTGACTCCAATCTCTAAAGCAAATTCTAATCCAGCTATTACTGCTTCATATTCTGCATCGTTGTTGGTGGTAGTGAATTCCAACCTTAGAGCATAGCGTAGCTTCCTTCCTCTGGGAGTGAATATTACAATACCTGCCCCCGAGCCTTGTTCGTTTGATGCTCCATCCACAAAGAGATTCCACTTGATGTCTTCTGCTATTTCAGATTGCTCCTTACCTTCATTGGTAGTGAATTCGGCAATGAAATCGGTCATAGCTTGTCCCTTGATGGCGGTGCGAGGATGGTAGGTGATATCATATTGACTCAGTTCAATGCACCATTTAAGTAGTCGCCCAGAAGTGTCGGGACGATGGAGTACCTGCCTGAGCGGTTGATCGGTTAGAACTCTGATGGAATGGTATTGGAAATAGTGTCGCAATTTTCGTGATGTTATTAGTAAACAGTATGCTAGCTTCTCAAGTTTAGGATATCTGGCTTCTGCCCCCGTAAACCTCTTACTCACGAAGTATACTGGCCGCTGTGCGCGGTTGTCTTCTCTCACCAAAGCGGCGCTCAGAGCATGAGATGACACAGCCAGGTATAGGTATAGCTCTTCGCCTTCATTTGGAGTTGAGAGTACTGGTGGTCTCTGGAGGTGTTCGATTAGGTTGAGGAAGGCTGTTAAGCATTCTTCAGTCCATTCGAACTTTCCTTTGTCTTTCTTTAGAGCTTCGAAGAAAGGGATGCACTTGTCAGTTGCTTTAGAGATGAATCTGCTTAGGGCGGCCATTTTCCCATTTAGGATTTGCATTTCTCTTCGAGTGGAAGGTATCCTGATATCTCTTAGAGCTCGGACTTGTTCGAGGTTTGCTTCAATCCCCCTGGCATGGACGATGAATCCCAAGAACTTTCCTGATGATACTCCAAATGAACACTTTAGAGGATTCAACTTCATTCCATATTGACGAAGTACTTGAAACATCTCGCCCAGGTGGCTTACATGATCGTTGGCTTTCCTCGATTTTACTAGCATGTCATCCACATAAACCTCCATAGTTCGTCCTATCAGTTCCACAAACATCTTGTTGACGATGCATTGATAGGTAGCTCCGGCGTTTTTAAGTCCAAAAGGCATTACTCTACAGCAGTACAATCCCCGGTCAGTGATGAAACTAGTGTGATCTTGATCGGGGGCGTGCATAGGAATTTGGTTATATCCTGAGTATGCGTCCATAAAAGATAAGAGTTCGTGCCCGGCTGTGCTGTCCACCAGCTGATCGATACGGGGGAGTGGGAAGCAATCCTTCGGGAAAGCGCCATTTAAGTTGGAGAAGTCAATGCATGTTCGCCACTTCCCATTAGCCTTCTTTACTAGTACCGGGTTAGCGATCCACTCTGGGTAGATGGCTTCTCGTATGAAGTTATTGGCAAGTAAGTTACTTCTTCATCGAGGGCTGCTGATCGTTCTGCCCCCATACTTCTCTTTTTCTACTTTACTGGTACCTTGGTAGGATCGATGTTTAGTACGTGGCACGCCACGTCTGGGGAGATTCCAGTCATGTCAGCGTGCGTCCATGAAAATACATCCAAGTTGTGGCGGAGAAAATCAACGAGTTGATCCCTCAATTCTGCTCTTACCTGAGATCCGATTTTCAACAGTCTACTTGAGTCGTGTTTGTCTACAGATACAAACTCCATAGCCTCTGCAGGCTCGACGGTGGACTCCTCCTCTTTGTCCCTGGGGTCTAATTTATTGAAAGGATCACTGGTATATCAAAGAGGAGGGGCTTTCTTTAGTTGCTATGCTTCCAAGTTTTTCATGCAGAGAGTCGTCTCTGCATTCTTCCCTTTATCCTTCCTGCGATTATTGCGAAGTTCAGTTACATAGCAATCTCGAGCGGCGTCTTGATCTCCCTCTACTTCCCCTATTCCATTGTCTGTTGGAAATTTCATCTTCAGGCACCACGGGTCCAGGACAATTTGGAAGTCAGACAAGGCTGGTCTTCCTAAAAAGGCGTTGTAGGCCGAGTGGTTATCTATTAGCACAAATGTTTGTTTCCGCACAACAGAGCGGGGGTGACTTCCTATTTCAACAAAGAGGTCCAATTGTCCGAGGGGCATCTTCGCGTCTCCAGTGAAACCGTGTTGTGGTTTGTTGCAGGGAGACACATCCTTCATTGACAGCTTCATTCTGTCAAAAGTATGCTTGAATAGGATATTAACTGAGCTTCCAGTGTCTACTAGAATTCGGAAAACTTCGACTGGGCCGAACCAGGCAGAGATGACCATAGGATCCATGCGAGGGTACTGCCTTCCTTCTAGGTCACGCCTATTGAATGTAATGTCATCATTCTCTTTTCGCTTCGGGTGGCGTTCTTCCATAACAGAATTAATCCAGCCTTCTTTATTTCTAAGTGACTTTCTGTATCTTTCCATCAGTGTCCAGTTTTTGTCGGCGATGTGTGGTCCTCCCGATATGGTATGGACCACTATCTTCTCTTGACTGGAGCTGCTGGTGTTTCGATTTCCCCCTCCTGTTTCTGAGAGGGGTAGGCTTGGGTTCTCATTGGCAGGAGTTGGAGTCCTGTTCTGACCTTTTACATAGCGTTCCAGTCTCTTCCTTCTGATGTGTTCTTCAATTAAGTCCCGGAGATGATGGCATTCATTGGTATCATGCCCATGAGATTCGTGGAAGCGGTACAACTTTCTAGACTTAATTGCGTTATCTGATTCCTTCTTGTATGGGGGTTTGTATTTAAATTTGTCTTGTGTGGCCAGGAAGATGTTTTCGATTGTTTCATTCAAGGGAGTGTAAGCGTCAAATCTCGGTCATGGCCGATATTGATGCTTTTCTCCCTTCTTGCCCCCAGCATTGTCTCTAGAGTCATTTTTTCGAACGTCCTTCGCTACAGCGGGTGTGCTGCCATGAGCTGCCTTAGTTTGTTGCCATGTCTGTCTTTCAGTGGCAGCGTCTTCAAGTCTCATATATCTTCCGACTTCATGGAAGAAATCAGGTAAGGTAGCTGGTTTTTCTTTCGTTAATCTTCTAGCAAACTTAGTATCCGGATGCACACCACTATAGAGGGCCATTAAGATGAGTATCTCATCGGCATCTTGGACTGCAGCCGCTGCAGCATTGAATCGGGTTAGATATTGTTGCACTGTCTCTCCAGGCTTCTTTTTGATACTAGATAGGGAATAAGCGTCCTTGGGTTGTTCCACATGAATGCGGAACTGGCTGATGAACTTTTCTTTCAACATTTCCCATGAGCTGATGGATCCTTGGGGTAGATGGCAGAACCAGGAGGTAGCTAGATCTTCCAAGAATAGTGGAAAGCATTTGCACAATACTCCTTCTGTGGCTACACTCATGAGCATATGCTGTGTGTATCTCTGCAAGTGTACAACGGGGTCAGAGATTCCCTTGTAAGGTTCCATTGTTGGCATTTTCCATTCTCGAGTGGTGATGGCAATTTCGATATTGCGGGTGAAAGGGCTGGTTACCCTAGCGCCTATCCCTCGATCTCTTTGATCCCGTTGGATGCACTCTCTGAACAATCGCGCCATCCTTTCATCAGAATTTGGAGCAGATAGAAATGAGTTTGGTTCTTCTCTACGGGATTGATTCCGTCCAGATGATCTGTAGGGATGGTATCGTCTATCACTCCTAATATTTTTCAGTGGCTGTCTCTGGTCTTCTGGGAGCATGCTAGGGTCAGCTACAGTTGGCCCTTGCCTTGATCTTCCCCTGCTGGGTTCTGTTCCGAGCACTTCCTCGGGTCCAACTTCGGGCTGGACTCTAGCTCGGCCCCATTCATTGGTGTTTCCATGGCTAGGTAGCATGACAGGCTTAGCTACAACCGACCCTCGCCTGGTAGCTGCCCCGCTGGGTTCGGTGCCAAGCGTTTCCTCGGGTCGGAGTTCGTGCTGAGTTCGGGCTTGGCTCCTACCATTGTTGTTTCTGTTGTTAGCTTCTTCGAAGAAGAAAGATCTTTGTCGCCTTCGAGATCCTCCAGACTGGGACTTACCCCATGATTCAGTGTTGCGGTTGGATTCTCCAGTATCCCTTAGGCGCGACATGAGTCGGTTCACCAAGGCTTCTTGTTGGGATGTGAAGCGGTCAGTCACTTCAGCCACAACCCTGTCTAGATCTGCCCTAATAATTGCTGCCGGCTGTTCCGTGGCAGGGACTGTCGGATTTGCCTGATTTTCATTTGGTACTGCTGTTGGAACGGGACGATTCTCTTGATCTGGGATCGCTGGATTTGGAATACAGCTAGTTGTGATGTTCTTCCCTTTGTTAACATCTTTCTTCTGCCTGGGAGGCATGTTTTCTGAGCAATGAGCGATGCTGTTAGGAAGAAGGTTAAGTGGGAGAAGTTGAAGTTTCGAGCTCCAGCTCTCAGTGGAAGCACCAAAAATGTTTGCACAAAAATGGACAAATACCTCCAAGTCGTATGATTTAGTCGAATTTTATGTTGTTCTTAGTGATTTGGATGATTTATGCAAATATGTAAAAAGCAGGGACTAAACTATAAAAGACACGTAGATTTATAGTGGTTCGGTCAGAATGTGCCTACATCCACTTTATATGTTATTCTCTTTCACTGTTCAGATTACAAGTACAAAGCTTTGATTACAAGTATATGAAAGTTGTTTGAAAGTTCTATCCGTGCTTGAGTTCTCCAAAAACCGTCCGCCATTGTTGTACCCCTACCCCTCTATTTATAGAGTGAGGCTGGGGGTAGGGGTTTTGGATGTATATAGCTGCTGGTGGGCCTGGGCTGACGTGATCTGGCCTGGTAATGTTGGTTCGGTAGTGCTTTGGTTCGGTAGTGGGTGGAGGCGTGGATTGGTCCGGTAGTGCTTTGGTTCGGTAGTGGGTAGAGGCGTGGATTGGTCCGGTAGTGCTTTGGTTCGGTAGTGGGTGGAGGCGTGGATTGGTCTGGTAGTGCTTTGGTCCGGTGGTGAGTGATTCGGCTAGGCTTTGGAAATGGGTTTGTTCAGTGATCTTGGTCCGGTGGGACTACGCCCAACAGGTACTCTGAACAAATATCATCCGTGTTCAAAATAAGGGACTCGCCTTGAAGTGCTCACTAACAATTTCACTTCTTTTGTTCAGTGACCGGACGTCAATGCCACCTGCAATCCAAGAATTGCATCAAGCGCAGGAGGCCATTATTACTGAGGCGACTACTACAACAACGACCGCACCAATCTAAGGAACGCATGGGAGCTCACTCTCTTTCGATGAGCAGATGATGAACGAGCTTTTAGGTCGACACAATGACCCCTTCACGGAGTTGCCATTTGCCATTAGTGGACTCGCACCCATTTTTGGTGCTTCAACACAAACCACTACTGCCCCTAGCGAAGCTCAATCTATTCGCGAGGAAGAGATACTGGCTGAAATCAATGCCGAGTTGGAGGTAGCGGCACACGATAGTAGTTTTAGGGGTGGAATGGCGGCGCCTGGCCCAGCTCCGCTAAGAATGATCTCACCTGGAGGTACACTTGTCGATACCAGTGTGCCCATTCTGCCTCCTTTTGCAGATCCGACTCCTCCAAATCCTCCTACAGGGAGCATTCCTCTAAATTCAAGTTCGGAGGAGGATATAGACATCATGCCTCCGTCTGGAGATGATCCGCCAATGAGTAAAGGTTCAAAATGGAAGACCACTAGTGTCTCTAGTGGATCCACACCGAAGAAAAGGCCAAAGAAGAAAAGGGAGGAGATAGGCCTTTTCGGTGCATTTTTTGTAGCTAGGAACTTATTTTTGGCTTTTCTTTCATAGGCCATGTATAGATGCAGGTTTGGCCCCTACTTGTAGGGACTTTGAAAAACTTGTATATGAATCTTCACTTACAATTAGTTGAAATGAAATTTTGTATTCTTGTTTCAACTTTTATTTCTTTCTTTTATGCTTAAGTGTTGCAGCGTTTGAATTTTAGTTCAATGTGATTGTGGAGCTTCAACTCTTGAGTTGAGTTTGTCGTTATTCACCAAGTTTGGAAATCACAAACACGAAGTGTAATTGGAAAAAGGTTTGGACTTTGATGCTGTACTGCTCCGGCCAGCGGTTGACACTTAAGCTCTGCCCCTGTTCCAGGGATGAGTTGTAAAGATCGGCTAGAGATCGCCATTCGCTTTATTTTTCGAGTTTAATATTGTCAGATCAATGATAAAACAAGTGAGAGTTGAGCGGTCGAATCACACTTGCTTACTCATAATAGTCACATCCGCACTTCAGGGATCTGCATTTGCATTTTGGCGATCTGTCATGCCTATTGAAGTTTTTAAGTACATGTCCATGCTCTGGGGACTTAGGTTATTTGCGATCGATAATCTGGTTCGCACTCTGGGAATCCGGAGACTATCGCTGTTTGTAATCCAGTTCGCACTCCGGGAACATGGACTTAGCGTTTATACTCTAATTAATACTCTGGGAATTTAGAGTTAGCGCTTCCACTTTGGTTCGCACTTTGGGAACCTAGAGTTGATGTTTATGTCCCAATTCACACTTTGGGAATTTGAAGTTAGTGCTTACACTCTGGTTCGTACTCTGGGAACCTAGAGTTTATGTTTACATCCCAATTCGCACTCTGAGAATTTGGAGTTAGCGCTTACACTCTGGTTCGCACTCTGGGAACCTAGAGTTGATGTTTATATCCCAATTCACACTTTGGGAATTTGGAGTTGGCCAGCTGCCAATCAGTCACATCTGTTTAGGCTTTTTAGGAGTTTTTTCGCGCTCTAGAAAAATAGATTTATCGGGATCGTGGATAGTCGGTTCACATCCACCCCGAGTTAACAAGTGAGGTCGTTGGATGGACGGATCCATCCTCCTCGAACTTGGTTAGGATGCGGTCAAAGTCATTTGGTTGATGGTTCCACCCTCTCCATAACCGCATTTATGAGTTTTATGCTCGAACTCGCACTCTGGGAGTTTGGACTTAGTTAAAGGATTGTCGTGTATCAATCCTTTTTGACTTTAGTGCAGTGACTTGCCCCCGAGCTCGGGTTTCACTTAGCGAGTGATCGGTCGTGTCACAGTGACTTCCTATTTGAATAAATTCCACCGCATGATGGAACTTAGCTCTCCGTGCATCGTGATGTCATATGTCATATTCAATAAATCGCAGCTCTGGCTCAAAGAGATGACATTTTATTACTGAAATGAGAAAATACGGCAAAGTCAGTTGCCTTATTAAAAATTCAAATTTCGAAATGCGGAAACAAATTGCAAATGGGAAAAAATAGATTGAAGTAAATAAAGCCTGTCATGTGTAGTAGCGACGGAGACTCTCGCTGTTCCAGGCTCTTGGCGAAGTAAGACCGTCAACGGTCAATAAATTGAACGTGCCGTCTATGAGTTTTTTTGTAATCACATACAGTCCTTTACAATTTGGTTTCATGTGTGAAGAAACCAGATAGATTCTCTTGAGAATGAGATCGTCGAGTTCAAAGGTTCATGGCCGAACTTTCACATCGTATAATCGAACGACTCGGCTTTGATATGCGGCTGCCCTAAAATCAGCATCTTCACACTTCTCATCCAATAAATCCAAGGATTCAGCAAGTAATATGGTGTTTTTCTTCGGATCATAGTAAGTCACGCGATGAGAAGGTACTTCCATCTCGACTGGAATAACGGCTTATGAGCCATAAGATAGAGAAAATGAAGTGTGTCCGGTAGCAAACTTGTGGGTCATTCGGTAAGCCCATAAAGCCATAGGAAGTTCATCAACCCACTTGTCCCCGGCCTTTTCCAGTCGCTTCTTCAGAATAGACTTGATAACCTTATCAACAGCTTCAACTTGGCCATTCATTTGAGGGCGTGCAACTGCAGTGAATTTTTTGTGGATATGAAATCTTTGACAGAAATTCTTGAATTCAACACTGTCGAATTGGGTTCCGTTATCAGTGATAATGGTAGGGGGAGACCAAATCGGTAGATAACGTTGCGAACTACAAAGTTGATCACTTTTCTCATCGTGATTGTTGCAAGTGTTAAGCTTCAGCCCATTTGGTAAAGTAATCAACTGCGATGATGGCGTACTTTGCACCACCTTTGGCCAGAGGCAAAGCGCCAATGATATCAATGCCCCATGCTGCAAACGGCCATGGAATGACCATTTTGGTCATCTCAGTAGGTGGGGCTCTAGGTATTCGGGGATGTTTCTGGAATTTATCACATTTCCTAGCGTAGTCTGCTGCATCCTGGTTTACAGGTAGACTGTAATACCCATATCTGAATACTTTTTTAGCGAGAGCTTGCCACTCGGTGTGATCGCCACATTCTCCTTCATGTATATCATGTAACACTCGTTTAATTTCATCGTGTGCAATACATCAGAGGAGTGGAAAAGAATATCCTCTTCTATACATGACTCCATTCTGAATGGTGAACCGCAAGGCTTTTCGAAGAATCTATCTTTTCCCACTCCTGCGCTCAGGCAATGTCCCATGCTCGATGTAATTTTGGTACGAAGTCATCCATGATTCCCTACTGGGAGCGGTTTCAAATACGAAGTCTGTCTCCATTCGATCAATGCTCGGAGAAGATAATGTCTCCACAGGGATAAGTCCCATTTACTATGCTTCGCCCGTACTTGCTAACGTCGCCAATGAATCAACCTTTTAATTGCGCTCACGGGGTTTGTAGAAGATGGCATAATAATCAAACTGATCAAGTACTTCCTAGACTCGAGCTAGATAAGCAGCTAGTCTTCAATCCTTGGCCTGATATTCATACGAACTTGGCATACAACTAATTGGGAATGACAGTAAATTTCTACAGCAATAATTCTCAGATCACAGGCAAGTTCCAATCCAGTAAGCAAGGCTTCACATTTAGCTTCATTATTGGTTGCACGAAATTCAAATTTCAAGGCGTAGCATATGGATCGGCCTTCTAGGGTTTCAAGTACTACTCCAGCACCTAAGCACCGATCGTTGGATGCACCATCGGTATGTAGCTTCCAGATATATTTGGGAGATTTGCTGGTCTCGGGCAAGACCTTTGGAATGGTAAATTCGGCTATGAAATCTGCTAGGACTTGTCCTTGAATGGCTCTCCGTAAAGTATAAGTGATATTAAACTGACTCGGTTCAATGTTCCACTTGAGTAACCTACCAGACTTTTCAGGCCGCGTAAGGACCTATCGTAATGGTTTATCGGTGTACACAGTGACATGATGAGCTTGGAAATATGGACGGAGCTTTCGCGAGACAATGACTAGGCAATAAGCCGATTTTTCTTGCTTCGAATAATTCCTCTCAGCTCCGGTTAGTCGTTTACTAACATAGTAGACCGGTTTCTGCACTCGGTCTTCCTCTCGAACCAAGGCAGCACTGATCGCGTTTTCTAATACCATCAGATAAAGGTATAATTGCTCGTGGTCGATGGGCTTTGATAAAATCGGTGGTATGGGGAGATGTTGGATCAATGCTCAAAATGCATCTTCACACTCCATGGTCCATTCCAAGTTTCGCTCTCATTTTCGGATTAGATCGAAGAAGGGGATGCATTTGTCGGTTGACTATGACATGAACCTGCTCAATGCTGCTACCTTCCCATTGAGACTCTGGACTTACTTTATGGTTCTTGGAGTTTGCAGATTTCTAATTGCCCAGATCTTTTCGGGATTTGCTTCTATTCCTCGAGCGTTGACGATGAACCCAAGGAACTTTCCAGACGTGACTCCAAAATGACATTTAGCGGATTGAGCTTCATCTTGTATTCTCGAAGGATGTTGAACATTGATTCCAAATCTCTGATATGATCAGTGGAGAATCGCGATTTTACCAACATGTCTTCTACATATACTTCTATAGTCTTCCCGATCTGGTTGGCGAACATCCGGTTGACTAGGCATTGATACGTTGCTCCGGCATTCTTGAGCCCAAAGGGCATGACTCTATAGTAGTAGAGTCCCAGACCAGTTACGAAGCCGGTATGTTCTTGATCGGGTAAGTGCATGGGTATCTGATTGTAACCGGAATAAGCATCCATAAAAGAAAATAATTCATGCCCAACCGTTGAATTTACAGGGTAATCAATCCGTGGAAGTGGAAAACTGTCTTTTGGGCAAGCCTTATTCAAGTCAGAGCAATCAACACACGTCCTCCATTTCCCATTCAGCTTTCAGACAAGCACGGGATTGGATACCCACTCCGAGTATACAGCATCTCGAATGAACCCATTTGATTTCATCTTGTCGACTTCTTCTTTAAGGGCGGCGGATCTCTCTAGATCCATACCATGCCTTTTCTGCTTGACCGGGAAACACCGTGGGTCAATATTTAGGGTGTGGCTTGCGATGTCCAGCGAGATCCCACACATGTCAAAGTGCGTCCAGGCGAATACGTTGAGATTTTCCCAGAGAAATTCAACCAATTTCTGTTGCATCTGTTGGCTTAACTGAGACCCAATCTTTATCATCCTTGAATCGTCATCATTATCGATCGGAACATCGATCGTCAGTTCAGCTGCGGAAGCTTGACTTTCTTTAGACTCGTCTTTACTTTCAGTGTCTCTTGGGTCAAGATCCCTCTAGAATTGGTTGGGGTGTCCGGGCCTGGGCCAGGCACCAACTGTCAATTGTCGGCAAAACGGACGTAGAAAGATTCCTCTACGCCCTTTCCCTTCTCCTTTCGTTACGCCTCGCGCAGCTCAGCAATGTAACAGTTCTCCCAGCAGCCTGATCTCCTTGAACGATTCCGATCCCACGATCGGTGGGGGATTTCAGAGTCAAACACCACGGGGCAATAGCTGCCCTGAACTTAACAAGGGTCGGTCGGCCCAAAAAAGCATTATAAGGGGAGTGAATGTCCACAACAACAAACTGCAATATCCGGACTCTCCGGCGTTCTCCAACTCCCAATTCCACTAGCAGTTCCACCACTCTAGTAGGTATAGTAGCACTTTCGTTGAAGCCATGGATTCGAGATTGACATGGTTTCAAATCCTTGGCTTCCATCTTCATCAAATCATATGCTCGCTTGAATAAAATATTCACAGAACTCCCACTGTCAACCAGGTTCCTCTTCATAAAAGCAGGACCTACCTGGACAGATATGACTAGTGGGTCGATAGTGGGGGCTTCGACCTTATCAGTGTCTCAGTTTCTGAGTACGATGTCATCTGTCATCGTCCTTTGTTGCTTGGCCGGATCCCCATCATCACTACTGCTACAACACTCGAAGTCTGCATGCCTGATAGAGATGGCATACGACTCCATTTTCCTCCAGGTTCAGTCTGTTGGATGAGGACCACCACTTATTGTGTTTATAACTAACCTCCCACTAGTACGAGCGGGTTCCTCCTGCATTTCTTGATTCTGCACACGATTTTGATTCGATGGGCCCGCACCTCCTAATTACGTCGCCCGCACGAACTTATCCAACTTTCTCCCTCTAATCAATTTCTCGATGAGATCCTGCAAATGACGACACTCATTTGTGTTGTGGCCGTAACTCTCATGGAACCTAAAAACTTTCCTGTCTGAATCTGCCTCTCCGATGATGGCTTCGGAGCAGGCTTCTTGTACTACATAGTATTGTAGGTCTGCAATACACATTCCCTAGCGATGTATTCAATGATGTGTAGTTATCGAACATCGGTGCCCTACTCGCGGGTCACGATTCTGATCTAGCTTCTTATTTCGATTGCCATTGTTCCTCTGTTGAGTTTGCTTGTTTTGTATATTTAATTGAACTTTCCCAAGCTCTCTCCGGACTGTTTAACCGCAACATTACTTTGTATTCCCTCTATAACGGGTCTCGCGTCATCCTGCTTCCTAGACTGTTTCGCGTCCTCTTGTCTTAAGAATTGAGCAGCTTTGGAGTAGAAACGGTCCAATGACTCAGGTGGTTTTCCAGTCAACCAATTTTCAAACTCAGAGTTAGGGTCAATCCCCTTAGTCAATGCCATTAAGATTGAGTTGTCGTTGGGATTACTAATTTCCGCACATGCAACATGAAATCTTTCTAGGTAGCGTCTGAGTGTCTCACCGGGAGCTTGAGTGACGCTGGATAGAGTATTGACATCTTTAGGCTTCGAAACATGCATACGAAGTCGTTCTACAAACTTAGTGGCTAACTGGTCAAAGGAAGAAATGGATCGAGGTGGCAATCTTGTGAACCACATGGTAGCAATGCCCCCCAAAGAAGTGGGAAAACTATGGAATTTCACGGCATCATCAGCTCTTGCAGCACTCATTGACCATTCATATTTCAGAATATGTTGATTGGGGTTAGAATTTGCTTCATACATTAGTAGAGTCGGCTTTCTGAATCGTCGATGGGGTTCAGCATATAATATCTCGTCTGTAAAAGGAGTATGACTCTGGGAGATTCCCCAGTCGTCATTCATGAGGCCTTGGCTTTCTCAAATCATCTGCTGAATCATAGTCAGAATATCCAACATCTGGACATTCTGTGCACGTTGAGCCAAAGTGTGGTCGGGTTCCACAGTGCGGGGCTGGACCGAGCGCTGTCGACGGTCTAAGCCTCGCCTCCTTGGCTCAAAGTCTTCTGGGACGTATGGTTCAGGAGTACGTCCACATTGATGATGGTTCAGATCTGACTAATTCTGGGCATCGACCCCTGGTTTAACCGTAGCGGTGGTGGCACAGTTGTATGTGGTGTATTAAGGAACGGTACCTCCCCAGGAGGAGGGTCCAGTATGGAAACTAGCTGATGGGCCAACTCTCAGCTATCCAACGGTCATTGTAGGTTGATGTCTAATGGCTTGTGTGTAACTCCCGTCTAGCCAAGGACGGGTTGATCTGTGGTGGTAGTCAGACGAGGCAGAAATTTTTATGGAGGAATTAGAAGCATGATCTCTTCTGGATCTTCTGCGCCTTTGGCGATTCAGCTGATTACTCAGTTCAGCATTAGCGCACAGTTTTCCAGTCAATTGCTGCTGACTCTAAGTCAATCCTTGAAGCAGCATCTGAAATTCTTGTCTCATAATCGAGCCTGACGGATCTGAGGGTCTGGTAGCATTTTGGTTGGATGGAGACAATTGTGCTGGATTCTGTCTATCCTAGCCTTCTTAATCGGCAGCGTGGAGGCGGTCCTTGTGCTAACGATTGCGATAGATGAAGTCCTTTCCTAGATTTTATGCAAATCTGAATAGGATGGAAGGATTCTGGATTTGAGATCTGGATCTTCTTCTTGCATTTATGTAATCCGGTATCGATAGTAGATCCAATGAGCAGGAGAGAAACTGCATTTTCTTAGTGAAAACACCAAAGTGTTTGTACCAAAAATGAACACAACGCTCTTCGAAATTTTTTGAAGAGATAGAAATTTAAAATGTAGATTATCTAACAAAAACTCCAAGAACAGATAAGTAAATGCACAGACACAAGCAATTTAGAGTGGTTCGGCGTGTTGTCTACGTCCACTATGAAATTTTATGATTTTATTGATATTCTCTTGATGATTACACTTGATTATAGTGAGCTACAGCGAATTGCAACTCTGAAATTCGAGTATAACAGAAATAATGGAGTGTAAAGGTGAATCCGGTAGTGTCTGGACGCTAGAGAATCAAAAGATCCTTCTTCATTAGGCCATAAGGCTCTATTTACAGGTGTAGGAGGCTTATATTCGCTCAAACTTCGAGAGACTCCTTCTGGCACGTGAGTGGACCTACGCGATCGATCCCGTGAAGTTTTGACTTGATCTGTGATCGATACGAACGCAATTCTTATCGATCAAGATTTTGTCCAATGGAGTCGAAACTTGGTGTGGACATTATTTAGCTTGTACGTAACCTCCTATGAAAATTTCATAGCATTTGGACTTATGGATATCGAATTATGATCGATATGAGATGGGGTTTTTCGACAGACTGCTTTGTTCGAATTGATAGTTTCGAATCGATCCCTTCGAATCGATGGTTGCACGTGATCAGGTCGTGACGTGGTGCGCACTCTTCGGATCGATCCACCTTCGTCACCGAGTTGACCGGGTCATCCCTTGAACTTCGCCTCATTTGCATCGAAGGCCGTTGCCTAGTTGGTATCGATTGAAGTCGTTAATTCGTATTGATGGAAGTGTGTAGTTCGTATCGATGGGAATCGTGTAGTTCGCATCGATGGGAATGGAGTAGTTCGTATCGGTTGTGGAGTCTTGTTCGCATCGATCCATGTTGTTTCAACTCGATGGATTCGAATGACTAAATGGATGCAAACAGGTAATGGCTTCGTTGGGCCTTGATGGATACGAACAACGGTCCATGATGAATACGAACTAGCGAAGACAGATGGATACGAACAGGGCTCTCCTTGAGGGATATTAATAAGGCAGTTACTTGATGGATGACATTAGCCGATCGATACGAATACACCGTTACTTGATTTATATGAAATCGACCGATGCAAAATGAGGCTTGGCGATGGATATGAACTAGACCGATACGAACAACGGTCCATCATAGGTGCGAAGTGGTTGCCGCTCTGATCGATACGAAGACGATGGATTCGAACTAAGGTGTATTGATGGATACAAAATGGAGTTATTTCATTCAACCTTGCATTGATCATAACTTGAGCACACGAAATCGGATTGACCTGAAATTTGGAACGTTTGCTTCCATAGCCTTGCTGGCCCTGTCATATCAATAGTAGCATGATCCGAACTCGAAAAAATTCATCAATATCCATAGTGAACCTATGCTACTCGATATCCGGGATGAGCGATCCTTGATTTTCGGTCAGTTCCTTGATATCTCGGCCTTGGCAAAAGGCAGGATAACACACGAAGCCCATTGTTTACGCTTATGTTTCAGGAGTTTTAGTTTTGACATTAATACTTTGATGGGGTTGCTATGTTGGGGGAACTCCAAACACGTATTAATAAGTTAACATAACCTTTGTTAGTTAATTGGTGATTAAAAAATTTAAGAAAGGTGCTTTGCTTCCTTTCCTCCTCCTCCATGATGGGATTGGGCTGTGATATGAAATTGATGGTAGTAGGATTTAGCAGTATTGGTTTGGCCAGAAGGACATAACAATGGGATTTTGAAAAATGTGGTTAGGTTTACAGAGAGTGCAAGAGCCAGTGTAGTTCTTATTACTCCATTTGTAAACTAAACCATGGGATCGAATGGTGGAGAGTTATAATAGGAGAAGAGCTTGGCTAAAAGGCATGGTTTCTTTGTACGTGAGAGGATAACCACTAAGTTTTTAGTTGGAGGAGTGCAAGAATTAAAATTACCGCATATTATCCATGGAAGAGTAGGATTGCATAGTGTTGGCAGAGAATTTAGGACACAATGTCTCTGGTCGTTGTTGTTCTCGGCATAAACAAAGGTGAGCTGGAAGTGAGTATTTATAGGTTTGCGAAGAGCTTGGTAATGTAAGAATTGATCGATGCTTGTAGATTTAGTCAGAAAATATGTGCCAGGATTCCATAAATCATTAATCTTCCATAGGGAGACTCAAGAATGTTGTGATCAAGGTTCCATCACGACTTTATGAACCTTGCAACCTTTAACATTAAATTGTGGTTCGGCTTAGTTTCAGCTATACACATGATGCGAAGGTGGTTAGTTTTTATACATTCCTTAATTTCAATTTTCTTAGAGGGTGAGTGAGCCCTTCTTACATCGTAATAAGCTTTTTATTTGGGACAATTGAAAGAGCGGGAGAGAAAGGTTGTTGATGACTCCTTATGTGTCTTGAAGAGGGTGAGGAGTGGATTGAACTTGAGTTTGAGTGGGGTCAGTTTGCGCAAGATTAAATTTCTTGACCATGGTTGAGAACATCATGAGATAAGACATGCTTTTTGGCTTTGGATCTCCTACCTCTGCCTTTTTTCTTAAATAGAGGACATGAGGATGATGAAACTGGGTTTTTTTGTATAGTAGGAGAGGGTAGAATAAGATGGGGTGGGAGGACTAAATGTGGATATAAGGAAGATGCTTTAGGGAAAGGCTTGGAGGAGTTAAGGTGTTGAAAAGAGGGAGATTGTAGAGTTTTATGATGTATAATAATGCAAATAGACTAAAGTTACGGCTACATATTCTGTTTAGTAAAGAGGTCGGGTATATTCTATTATTAACCCAACCTGGCCCATGTAACTATCTCAGTCCTGTATATAAATACAAAGAGTGCAGTCTGTACTGTATGCAACAAAAGCTATTAATAAAATACATATCATTTACTCCTTCAAATTCTCTTTTATGGTATCAGAGCCTCTGCCTAACGGCACCACTGGCTGATCATTTCTGTTACTGACTGAAGTCCATCAGAGAGTTCTCATCATCTGGAGTTTTCTCTCACATCAACAATTCTCTTCAGATTAAATATCATCATCAATGATTTTTCATCCTCATCCCTCAAGGGTAATCAAGAATCAGGTTCTTGATTAGATCTCCTGTAGAGAGCCTTGCCTGAAGATTCAAGTTGCGATCAACAGAATCTTGGCTGCATCTCAGCCATCAGAGAAGATCTGCATCATCAATCCTCTATCTTTACTCTTAGCTACACACTGAAACTTGGTATGATGCTCAATTTCAGTGTGTCTCGCCAAGATAGCTGCATCATCTTTCTAATCCATTGCCTACCATGTCAGAAGGAGGAGACAATGAATCGTCGCCACTTCTATGATTGAAACCACCAATCTATCTCTGATAAAACCCAAGAGTCATCTTAATTATATTCAACTTGACGAAAACAACTTCTTGCTTTGGAAATATCAAGTTGAAACTGCCATAAATGGCTATGGGCTTGAAGCCTTTATCAAAGGAATCATTGCAATCCCACCTGTGATGACAGCAGACAGAGAAGGCAAAATGATAAGTAATCAAGATTATGTGAAATACAAGAGACAAGATAGTATACTATTAGCATGGTTTTTATCATCTATCAGTGTTAATCTATTGCATCAAATTGTTGGATGTAGTTCATCATATGAAATCTGGAAAACTGTGGAGCAGACCTTTAATTCTCAATTTGCTGCACGTATTATGCATTACCAAAGAGAACTACAAAACTTGAAAAAGAAAAATATGTCAATGAGGGAGTACTTAACCAAGATTAAGTCATTTTGTGATCTTCTAGAGACTGCAGGTCATAAAATCTCTGAAACTGAACAGATCTTGTCTATAATGAATGGTCTTGGGGAAGAATATGAATCTGTCATTGCAGTTATCTATTCTAGAGAAACACTACCCAATATGCAATTTGTTCACCCCTCTCTTCTTGCTCGTGAAGGGAGAGTTGAATAAAGAAAGTCAAGTACATCAGATTATTCAATTAACTATGCATCAAATTCAAGAACCAGGAATCAAGAAAAGACTCAAACCAACAGAGGTGGTTTTAATCAGAGAGGAAGAGGGAGGAGTGGAAGGTGGAACAATAGTAATAGAGTTAAGTGTGCAAAAAATTTGGTCATATTGCAAGCAAATGCTACTTCAGATACAATACTAACAACAGAACACTAATCAAAGTCAAGGCATACAAAGAAGCTTTAATCCAAATGCAAATGTAGCTCAATTAAAGAAAACATCAAGAAGTCAGAATGAAGATACTCAAGGTACTTAAATGAATTTAGAGACTCTTACCGGACCTGAAGACATTCACTTTGAAGAATGGTATCCAGATTCAGGTGCCACCAATCATCTAACTACCAACATTCAGAATTTGAGTCTTGGTAACAAGGAATACTCAGGTACACGGTCAATTTATATGGGTAATGGTGAAGCTATAAGTATAACTCATGTTGGAAATGGCAGCATCAAAGGTAAAAGACAACTTTACTTGAATAACTTGTTGACTGTTCCTCGAATTAAAAAGAATCTCATTAGTGTCTCACAATTTGCCAATGACAACAATGATTACTTTGAGTTTCACCCAAAATTCTGCACTGTTAGAGACTTATCAAATCAGGATATATTGTTACAAGGTAGGTTGCACAATGGGCTTTACAGATTCAATCTTGGGAATACGAAGAAATTCACTCATAAAAACCATGGTGCAACAATTTAGAAACTACTGATACTAGCAATAAGAGTGTATTTGATGAATGGCACTGCAAATTAGGACATCCCAGTGTTAAAACTGTAAAACATGTTCTGAAAAGTAATAATATTCCTTTTGAAAATATTTCTGTTCCTTATATATGTACAAGTTGTCAACTTGGCAAAAGTCACAAACTACCTTTTGCAGACTCTATTATTGTTTACAATAAACCACTTGAGCTTATAGCTACAGATCTCTGGGGACCTACTCTAGTAAATTCAGACTATGGATTCAGGTACTACATTTCATTTGTTGATGCTTATTCTAGGCATACTTGGATATATTTTCTCAAGGCTAAATCAGAGGTATGCAAAGCAGTTATTTAATTTATTAGTCAAGCTGAAAAACAGTGTAACAGTGAGGTTAAGACTATCCAATCAGATGGAGGAAGTGAATTTAAACCTCTGAAAGAATATTTTCAAAATAGAGGAATTATACATAGGATTACTTGGCCACATACTTCTGAACAGAATGGTTTAGTGGAAAGAAAACATAGACATATAGTTGAAACTAGATTAACACTGTTGGCTCAAGGCTCCTTACCAATGAAATTCTGGCCTGATGCATTTACTACAATATATCCTCATACCATAAAAAAGAATTGAAGTGTTATTTAATGTAAAACTAGTTTATTCAGAACTAAAAACCTTTGGTTGCCTGTTTTTTCCATGTCTTAGACCATATAACACTCACAAATTAAGTCTTAGATCTGCTCCTTGCACATTCTTAGGACATGCTAGTAACCAGAAAGGGTATAAGTGCCTTAGCAATAATGGTTAAGTCTATATTTCAAGACATGTTGTATTTAATGAAACCATTTTTCCTTTTGCAGATAAAGGAATAGAAACCACACATAAAATATATAACACAAAGGTATCAATACCACAAATACTTGAAGTTACTGACTGGAACAGTGGGCAAGAAGCTGATAAGTCATCAGGACCACAACACACTTTGTCTTCCATCAGACCAGGTCATAGTACAACTGAGTCAAGTGATCATCTCAACATCTCACCACATAACTGTTCCAATTCTGAAGAAAGATCAGAAAATAATGAAAGCAATTCACCATGTTCTGAACACTCCAGTGTCAATGAACAACCCAACATTCCTGCAAGAACAGAACATCATATGATTACAAGAGCTAAAAGTGGGATTTTCAAACCCAATGTATACACAGCTCATCTAAATCAAAAGGAACCTACTACTTATGAAAAAGCTTCCAAGTATGATCGCTGGAAATTAGCCATAGATGAAGAATATAATGCCCTCACAAGGAATAAAACATGGAGCTTAGTTCATCCACCTAATCACAAAAATGTTATTGGAAGTTAATGGACATACAAAGCAAAGAAAAATCCCAATGGTAGCATAGCAAAATACAAGGCAAGACTTGTTGCAAAGAGGTATACACAGCAGTTTGGTTTTGATTTTAATGAGACTTTTTCTCCGGTAGTGAAATCAACCACTATACGAATTATCTTAACCATAGCACTACACAACTAGTGGAAGATTAAACAATTAGATGTAAACAATGCTTTTCTAAATGGGAAACTACAAGAGGAGATTTATATGCAACAACCAAAAGGCTACATTCAAGGCAATAATGCAAATTTGGTATGTAAACTTCACAAGGCTATTTATTGACTCAAGCACGCTCCAAGAGTATGGCATGAAAAATTCCAGACAACCTTGGTCAACTTAGGATACAAGCCAACCAAGTCAGAAAGTTCTCTATATATGAAAACAAGCCATGGGCAAACTGTCTATCTACTAGTATATGTAGATGACATATTAATAACAGGCAGTGACAACAATGAAATCAGGAAAACTATCCGGCATTTAAATCAAACTTTCTCTATCAAAGAGCTTGGTGACTTAAGCTACTTCTTGGGTATAGAAGCCGTAAAGAAAAGTAATACAAAGCTTGTTTTAAATCAAATAAAATATATCTCAGAGATTCTTGACAGAGCAAAAATGGATCTAGCTAAACCATTGTTCACTACTATGACCAGTAATCTTCGCCTTTCAAAAGACAAAGGAGAACTCATTTCTAATGATTGACAATATAGAAGCATAGTATGTGCTCTACAGTATGTTACTATCACAAGACCAGAAATATGTTACAGTGTCAACAAAATTTGTCAATTTATGCAACGACCAAGAGATGAGCACTGGAAGACAGTAAAGAGAGTATTATGCTATCTTAGAGGAACAATTAATCATGGAATATCATAACATACATGCAAAGAGTTAAACATACAAGCTTACGCTGATGCCAAGTGGGCTACCGACCCAGACGACAAAAGATCTACCTTTGGGTTCTGTATTTATCTTGGTGAAAACCCAATATCATGGTGCTCCAAGAAGCAAGCTACTGTCTCATGCTCCAGTACTGAAGCTGAGTACAGAGCGGTTGCCAGCACAACTGCGGAATTAATTTGGATCGAGCAATTATCATACGAAATTGGATTTAAGCCAATAAAAAGACCAATAATTTGGTGTGATAACCTGAGTACAGTGGCTCTCTCTGCCACTCCAGTTCTTTATTCTCGAACAAAGCACATCGAGATTGATCTGCACTTTGTTTGTGAACAAATCAGTAAAGGAAGGCTCGATATTCGTCATATCCCTGCTGGATACCAACGCGTTGATATTTTAACAAAGGCACTTTCGACTACGAATTTCTCAAGCTTCAAAATCGACTTAAAGGTGGTTGACAGCAACACTGATGATGAAGCAAAAGAAATTCAGGCAAGGGATAGACAAGGCAAGCTAGATCTGTGAGATTTATGAGATCCAACTCGCCTTAGTAACTCAAGGCTAAAGGGACTGATATGTTTTCATAAGTAAAACTCCATGGCGGCGCAGGAGCAAAGAGAAGGGCGAAAACCCTAGATAAATTTGAGGGGGTGTAATAATGCAAATAGACTAAAGTTATGGCTACATATTCTGTTTAGTAAAGAGATCGGGTATATTGTATTATTAACCCAACCTGGCCCATGTAACTATCTCAGTCCTGTATATAAATACAAAGAATGCGGTCTATACTATATGCAACAAAAGCTATTAATAATATACATATCATTTACTTCTTCAAATTTTCTTTTGATGTAAAGTTTCATGTTGAGAATTTTATTGGAAAATCTCTTGTTGAGAAATATGTTATGCATGCTAAAGAGTTTGCATGTCAACATTAAATATGATGGGTGCCAAAAGTGTTTGGAGTACCGACAGTGTTTGAAGTTGTTGCAGCGTTGGTTTATAAAGATATGGATTTTCTCGGGGAGCTAAGCATTAGTATTTGAGTTGTGGTGATGCAGGTTTTAGCTCGCTATGAAATATTTTGTAGCAAGTCAAAGGATTTGGAGTGGCTACTTTATTTATAGGGATATGTCCGATATTGCATGAGGTTTGGACGACGTTAGAGACAGTTGTCTCACTTGGATTTGCAGATGAGGTTAGTGGAGGGACATGAGGTGGAGTAGTATTTAATAATGTTGGGAAGTATTTGAGGTAAGGGGTACATTGTTGCTTTGTGACATACTCATATTGATGGGTAAAATATGAGGTGATTGAAATGACACTTCAGCACATGTGTTAGAGTCAATAATAGCTTCATTATTCATACTATTGCTTTGAAAATTTATTACCCCATCCTCCCCAGTAGCATTTAAGGGGTGCATTGCATCAACACTTCCATGCAAAACATATTTGTTATTTTTTGAAATTATTTCTTTCCACACTTGTTTGGACTTCTGTTTTGGCAATTGTTGCACTTTATTATGCCTTATACTTAGAGTGGTGCTTTGTTGCTTAAATTTGTTTAGGGCAGGATGCTAGGTTCTGAAGCTGGTGGTTTATTGGTTGTTGTGAAAGTTGCAGTATCACGGTCAAATCCACCGTGTCCAAAAACTCTATAGTGCACATATATATTTGGCTACCAATCATACCTACTTGCATAGAGGAGAAATTATCACCTAGTCCATCAACTTGTATGTATTCTAGTAATTCCTAATCCGAGCAAATCTCAATGAGCACCTTTGCATATTTGAAACATTTTAAATTTTTCATGCTTTCATCAAAGCATACCAGCCTACCTAAGTGATAGGATAGCTAGTTTATGCCTACTAGAGTCCAAATGAACAGTGGGATCTATAGAAATGAACCCATATTGACACTTTTTGAGTTTGTGCTTGAGCACTACCAAAGGAAGGATTCCAAGTGGTGATCATAACATTTTCCTTTAATAAATGTAAGATCAGATTATAGTATCTTTACTTTGGCTTGCTCATTGTAAAATTTGAAATAGAAATTTGTGTTATCTGATTATATGTCTACTTCACCAATAAGTTTCCAGTGCATCTTGAGATGTGATACTACCGGTAAGTTTGACAGTGAGCCATCAAGAAAACATTCAATAAGATAATCATTCCAAAATTTCATACCTTCTTCCTGACTTCAACTGGCGGTGCTTTAGGCTGAGTAACCTTAGCTTTGTCAATCTGTCGTGGTTGGTAAACACATATTGTTAGCGTCAAAATTGGTCACTAACACCCAAATCTAAGTGAAAGTACCAAACAACAATCACAGTTCACGGGTAGGATATATGTAGAGGATATTTAATATGAAGAATAACAGAAATTAAAATGGAAGCGGTAAAAACACGGAATTTATAGTGGTTCGGCTAACTCTGGCCTACGTCCACTCCAGTAATTTCTTTTTTATTGCTGTAACAATCGATTACAGTTACAAAGTGATAGGCTAGCCTTAGCCTTAGGGGATAGAAAGTTAGAGAGCAGGAGAGAGAATCAGGATCCCTTTTCTGAAGCTCTACGTGCTCTATTTATAGACACGTCCAGGTAGATGTTGGGCTCTCTGAATGATTCCGGCCCACCAAGGCCATATGCCGAACCGAAATGCCGTGCCGAACGTACATGCCTCTCCCAATGTTGAGCCTCATATGATGCCAAATAGCCTATCAAGCCGACCGCTTCCTGATGTCGAACATACTTCTTATGCCGATCACAGTGAGGCCGAACACTCTGAATGTTGTGGGATGTATTCGTGCCGAACGATACCGAAAGCCGATCCAGTGTCTTGGCCGAACGATGTCTCGGCCGAACGATGTCTTCGCCGAACGATCCAATACGTCGAACGATCCCTGATGCCGAACGTTCCATCCAATGCCGAACGATCCATCCAATGCCGAGCCATCCCTTATGCCGAGCATACTCGTATGCCGAACGAAGTCTGATAGAATAATGTTGGTCGAGGCATTTGAGTGATACATGCCGATCGATGCTGGGGTGAGGTGTGCCGAGCGCACCTTAATGCTGAGTTCAAATGCCGAGTGGAAGATGCCAAGTGAAAGAATGCCGAACGTACTTCAATGCCGAGTACAAATGCCGAGTGGAGGATGCCGAGTGAAGGAATGCCGGTCGTACTTCAATGCCGAGTACAAATGCCGAACAAACTATCATGCCGAACATAACTAGGTGCCGAACAGACCTAAATGCCGAACACAAGCAAATGCCGAATATACTTAACATGCCGATCATACATAAATACCGGATCTATCTTCATGTCGAACATAGTTAGCATGCCGAGCATAATTAAGTGCCGAGCAAACATAAATGCCGGGCATATACAAATGCCGAACATACTCTCCTTGCCCAATTTCATAACTGGTCTTCTGCCTAATCAATTTATGCCAAATGATTGCCAATGCCGAACCATATTTTCTAGACCCAAACTATAGTTGATCCATCTTTATCCAGTCATATTTCCATCTCCTAAGCAGGTTGCGTCATCCATCCATCCAGTCGACTGAATCCATCGTACACCAGCCTTGACGAACGTGCAACCGATTAAGTTAAACCCGCATGTCCATGGCCTGGTAAAAAGGCGGGTTAACACTTGCCCCCCAAAACATGCCTTGCTATTGGAAGATGTGTTTTGAATAGCCTCAAATCTGATATCCAAAGTCCACATCCTTTTTGTAACCATATCATCAAATCCATGACCTCTCCGGGCTTAATCTTGATTTTGTAGACCTCGCCGGGTCGTGTTATCCTGTTCCAGCCTTGACTTTTCCATCACGGGCTTGTATGTTCTCCGGCCTTGACTCTCCGGTCAAAGACTTTGATATTCACCGGCCTCAGCAATCCGGCAAAGGATTTTGATATTCTCCAGCCTCGGCACCCCGGCTAAGGACTTTGATATTCACCAGCCTCGACTCTCCGGTCAAGGACTTTTTACATTCTCCAGCCTGGACTCTCCGGTCAAGGACTTTTTATATTCTCCGGCCTTGACTCTCCGGTCAAGGACTTTTTTTATTCTCCGGCCTCGACTCTCCGGTCAAGAACTTTTTATATTCTCCGGCCTCGACTCTCCGGTCAAGGACTTTTTATATTCTCCGGCCTTGACTCTCCGGTCAAGGACTTTTTATATTCTCCGGCCTCGACTCAAGGACTTTTTATATTCTCCGGCCTCGACTCTCCGGTCAAGGACTTTTTATATTCTCCGACCTCGACTCTCCGGTCAAGGACTTTTTATATTCTCCGGCCTCGACTCTCCGGTCAAGGACTTTTTATATTCTTCGGCCTCGACTCTCCGGTCAAGGACTTTTTATATTCTCCGGCCTCGACTCTCCGGTGAAGGACTTTTTATATTCTCCGATCTCGACTCTCCGGTCAAGGACTTTTTATATTCTGACCGAGTTCATTTCTTCGCTCTCCGGCGAAAGGGACTCGTTACTTGTGACCATTGCCCCGTCTCTCCGGTCGGGGCAGTAATTATAAAACCTGAACTGTTTATTACATTGATCCAAAACCAAATATAAAACCAGAAATCCGTATCAAAAATCAAACGTCCAAACCAGAATGGGAAACCAAGAAAAAACCAACCAAATCGGGAGTTCAATCCAAACTCCAAAACCATACCAAAGAAAAGTAAATGTCCGAAATACGAAAGAGAGAACCAAAGTCAGCAGAAAACTAGAAAGAAAGCAGAATTTCCATAGACTCAAGTAGTACGGTTTTCAGTTATCTCATGGCATGCCTAGGGACCGTCCTCAATCCCGTACGTGTGTAAGTGACCTAGCCGTATTACTTTGAGTTCTATTACTTATTCAAAACCACGAACCTGTTTAGTTGATAGTAAATCGGCGTTGACCAGACCCAATGCCGCCATTGCTAGAGGTAGGTGGTGGCTGCTCTTGCTCCCCTGCCGTAGTTCGATTCCTGACATATTGCTGTAGGTGACCATTCCTTACATGCTCCTCAATGATATCCCTCAAATGCCTACAGTCCTTTGTGTTGTGCCCATCCAGCTCATGGAATAGGCAATGTTTTCCCGATGTCCGTTCGTATTCTGAAGGCTCTCTCTTTGCTGGCCTTCGGTATTGGAGCCGCCCTCGAGTGTCCAGGTAAATCCTTTCTAGAGTCTCAGTTAAATCTGTGTAAGAGGAAAACTTTGACTCCCTCCGAGGTTTCTTCGAAGTGCCACCATTTCCATTCGTTTTCCTTTTTCCTTTATCATCTTTACTTAGATCCTCCCTGGATGGACCTCCACCCCTCACTGCATAAGCTTCAGCCTCTCTCCCTACTCTCTCAGCCTGCGCATCATCCTGTCTTAAGAACCTTTCCGCCTCATGATAGAACTCCCCAAGATCCCTCGGTGGGTCCCATTCCAATGATATTTTGAAATCCGAGTTATCCGCGATTCCCGAGACGGCTGCCGTCAAAACCATTGACGGATTGGGTCGATCCACTGAGGCTACTGCTGCGTTGAATCTGGTTAAGAAGTCCCTGAGCGATTCCCCTTTCCATTGTTTCATAGATGTCAGAGTCATCACGTTCTTGGGTCTAACTATGTGGACCCGAAACTGTCTCATAAACCTCTCAATTAGCTCCGTCCATGTGCCGATAGAACCATTCTCCAGCCGTCTAAACCACATAGCTGCGATATCTGTCAAATACAATGGGAAGCATCGAGCCATGACCTCATCCGATGCCCCCAGTACCTCCATATGCCTTATGTATTTCGTCAGATGAACCGTTGGATCCGCCTTCCCATTATACATTTCCAAATTTGGTAGCTTAAATTCGGGTGGGTTCCTAGCTTGCCTGATAGTAGGAGTAAAGGGACTCCTATTTACATCCTCCAATTCTCTATTTACCAATCCACCTCTCATAGCCCGTCTAGCCATCTCCGCTAATCTGTCGTTGCCCCCAAGATGTAATCCTTGTCCATCGCCCCTGGTCTGCCCCCCGAGTTTATGAGGGAATTCTGGCACATACTCCTCATCTCGCACTCCTGCACTCCTGTTGGTGTCGGGTTGCACAACATCGTCTGGTATCCCTCCATGGGTTGGTCCAACATTTCCTGGTGGTATGCCCCCAAGCTAGATCCATATGGATTGATAGCTGTTTGCTGATTGGGGGTTGCCCCCTGCCGAGCTATTCCCTCTGCTTGCTGGTTGAGTGCTTCTGATCCAGCTCCACGGATCTGAGCTGCTGCATTTTCTGTTTGTGCAAATTGTCTGAGAAGAGTCTGCATCATCTCCTCTTGTCTTTTCATCATCGCCTCCATTTCCTCTCTAGTGATGTAAATGGATGCTCCACCTGCTCCATCTCCAGAGGAAGCCTCTTGACTTCCCTCCTTATTTCTCCTTTCCATTACTTGCTTCCTTACTGATGGTCTAGCCATTGCTCTTTTAAATCGAAGTTTCTAACTCCAAAATTCCTGAGTTCAATTCCCAGTGAAAGCACCAAAATGTTAGCGCCAAAATTGGTCACTAACACCCAAATCCAAGTGAAAGTACCAAACAACAATCACAGTTCACGGGTAGGATATATGTAGAGGATATTTAATATGAAGAATAACAGAAATTAAAATGAAAGCTGTAAAAACACGGAATTTATAGTGGTTCGGCTAACTCTGGCCTACGTCCACTCCAGTAATTTCTTTTTTATTGCTGTAACAATCGATTACAGTTACAAAGTGATAGGCTAGCCTTAGCCTTAGGGGATAGAAAGTTAGAGAGTAGGAGAGAGAATCAGGATCCCTTTTCTGAAGCTCTACGTGCTCTATTTATAGACACGTCCAGGTAGATGTTGGGCTCTCTGAATGATTCCGGCCCACCAAGGCCATATGCCGAACCGAAATGCCGTGCCGAACGTACTTGCCTCTCCCAATGTCGAGCCTCATATGATGCCAAATAGCCTATCAAGCCGACCGCTTCCTGATGCCGAACATACTTCTTATGCCGATCACAGTGAGGCCGAACACTCTGAATGTTGTGGGATGTATTCGTGCCGAATGATACCAAAAGCCGATCCAGTGTCTTGGTCGAACGATGTCTCGGCCGAACGATCCCTGATGCCGAACGTTCCATCCAATGCCGAACGATCCATCCAATGCCGAGCCATCCCTTATGCCGAGCATACTCGTATGCCGAACGAAGTCTGATAGAATAATGTTGGTCGAGGCATTTGAGTGATACATGCCGATCGATGCTGGGGTGAGGTGTGCCGAGCGCACCTTAATGCTGAGTTCAAATGCCGAGTGGAAGATGCCAAGTGAAAGAATGCCGAACGTACTTCAATGCCGAGTACAAATGCCGAGTGGAGGATGCCGAGTGAAGGAATGCTGGTCGTACTTCAATGCCGAGTACAAATGCCGAACAAACTATCATGCCGAACAAACTATCATGCCGAACATAACTAGGTGCCGAACAGACCTAAATGCCGAACACAAGCAAATGCCAAATATACTTAACATGCCGATCATACATAAATACTGGACCTATCTTCGTGTCGAACATAGTTAGCATGCCGAGCATAATTAAGTGCCGAGCATACATAAATGCCGGACATATAAAAATGCCAAACATAATGAAGAAAACATTCAACAAGATAATCATTCCAAAATTTCATACCTTCTTCCTGACTTCAACTGGCGGTGCTTTAGGCTGAGTAACCTTAGCTTTGTCAATCTGTCGTGGTTGGTAAACACATATTGTTAGCGTCAAAATTGGTCACTAACACCCAAATCCAAGTGAAAGTACCAAACAACAATCACAGTTCACGGGTAGGATATATGTAGAGGATATTTAATATGAAGAATAATAGAAATTAAAATGAAAGCGGTAAAAACACGGAATTTATAGTGGTTCGGCTAACTCTGGCCTACGTCCACTCCAGTAATTTCTTTTTTATTGCTGTAACAATCGATTACAGTTACAAAGTGATAGGCTAGCCTTAGCCTTAGGGGATAGAAAGTTAGAGAGCAGGAGAGAGAATCAGGATCCCTTTTCTGAAGCTCTACGTGCTCTATTTATAGACACGTCCAGGTAGATGTTGGGCTCTCTGAATGATTCCGGCCCACCAAGGCCATATGCCGAACCGAAATGTCGTGCCGAACGTACATGCCTCTCCCAATGTCGAGCCTCATATGATGCCAAATAGCCTATCAAGCCGACCGCTTCCTGATGTCGAACATACTTCTTATGCCGATCACAGTGAGGCCGAACACTCTGAATGTTGTGGGATGTATTCGTGCCGAACGATACCGAAAGCCGATCCAGTGTCTTGGCCGAACGATGTCTCGGCCGAACGATGTCTTCGCCGAACGATCCAATACGTCGAACGATCCCTGATGCCGAACGTTCCATCCAATGCCAAACGATCCATCCAATGCCGAGCCATCCCTTATGCCGAGCATACTCGTATGCCGAACGAAGTCTGATAGAATAATGTTGGTCGAGGCATTTGAGTGATACATGCCGATCGATGTTGGGGTGAGGTGTGCCGAGCGCACCTTAATGCTGAGTTCAAATGCCGAGTGGAAGATGCCAAGTGAAAGAATGCCGAACGTACTTCAATGCCGAGTACAAATGCCGAGTGGAGGATGCCGAGTGAAGGAATGCCGGTCGTACTTCAATGCCGAGTACAAATGCCGAACATAACTAGGTGCCGAACAGACCTAAATGCCGAACACAAGCAAATGCTGAATATACTTAACATGCCGATCATACATAAATACCGGATCTATCTTCATGTCGAACATAGTTAGCATGCCGAGCATAATTAAGTGCCGAGCACACATAAATGCCGGGCATATACAAATGCCGAACATACTCTCCTTGCCCAATTTCATAACTGGTCTTCTGCCTAATCAATTTATGCCGAATGATTGCCAATGCCGAACCATATTTCCTAGACCCAAACTATAGTTGATCCATCTTTATCCAGTCATATTTCCATCTCCTAAGCTCGTTACGTCATCCATCCATCCAGTCGACTGAATCCATCGTACACCAGCCTTGACGAACGTGCAACCGATTAAGTTAAACCCGCATGTCCATGGCCTGGTAAAAAGACGGGTTAACACATATGTTCTTAGTTTTATATTTAAATAAAGAATTCCATGCTGGATTAGTGGCATTTAATGTTAGACTGGTAATGGAAGTGACAGGTGAATGGGGAAAAAGGGTTTCAGTGGAGATGAAAGTTTCTGCATTTCAAGGCCATGAGAACCTAGAGAAGCGGATCTGATGGTTCAGGTGGATGAGGGTTGAAATGAAAGTCAGGAAGAGGTAGTTGGTCTTACAGGGCTTGAGATAAGGGTGGAGCCACCAGAAAAGGAGGATGTTGTGGCGATTGTGGACATGGGGGCTGAGGTGGTACACGTGGTTGGGTAGGGTGGTTGCGAGTTGGTGGTTGCTGGATGGAGAGTGGGGGGAAGGTTGGGGGTTTTGTTGGAAGGGGGAATAAAAGGAAAGAGGAGGAAACCATTTGTTGGGAAGGAAATAAGGACGTCATGAATAAGCAACTGTTAATTGTTCAATGCTATATTCAAAGTTGTTCGTAATTACTGTACTGAAATGCTAGATACAACTCGCATTATCCTATGACTAATTTTTCTATGCTTGTACTATCATACTGCTAGAATGATGTACTTTTAGGTACTTAGCGAAGTTTGAAAAGTATGTAATATAACTGTAAATTACAGACATAACAGTGTGTCCAGTCCTATTACTTTCTATTATACTAGAATGCTATATACAACATATCATTACGCGAAAACTTGTTGTCCAATCTTTGTACTGTGAAAATCTTAAACATGTACTACTGAGTACTTATAATGTTTGAAAACATCTAATACCCTTGTAAATTCCATAATATATATGAATGATACAAATAGTTAACTATTACAATGAATGAGCATTACGCTTCAACATATTCAACAACAATTGAAGCTTACCAAAACTATAATCAACATCAAATACACGTCTAAAACTAATTGGAGCCACGTTCAACATCAGATACAAAATAATAAAACCACTGAAAACTGAATTGCATAGTATGCACAAAAATGCTAGTTTCATAAACAAACAGAGAAACAAAAAACTGATCAAACGACACTACCAATCAAAAGTAATTCCAATACTTGCCGAACCTACTGAACCACATCTTGAACTACACATTGAAAAAAAAACATCACAAAAAAACCAAAATGTTATATTCAATCACATTATGTTGTAACAAAATAATTAATAGCTAAAATCTATCCAGAACAACATTTAATATCATAAACAAAATATTAACCCAATGACTAATTGAATTACATAATGGAAATATAAAAGCTAGTTTAATATCTCATGATTAAGAGTATCATTAAAATGTATTTCCAATATATGAAAAAATAACAAAATATCATCCCCGAGTACAACTAAAAACAACAAGTTCATAATAACAATATAATATAAAAACCTTCAACTCTTCAAAGATGCTAGACGGTCCCTTTTCTTGCGATGGACTTCATTATGTTGACTACATTTGTTTCTTTTAGTGCGAAATAGCTAAATCCACCACACCTCTTAATTAATGATTTTCCCACACCACAAGCCTCTTTAGGAGGCCTAATCAAAACATCATTTTCAGTCACATAGGATTAATAGCTTCAGCATAAGAAGATCAAAAAACGTTAACACGTAAGTATTGCTTCACATAATCATAAACCGATGACCTAGGCATATTAATACACTTAAACACATAAACACATGAAAAACCAGTAATTCTCTACCGATTGCAAGTAAAAGAACACTATTGAAGATCAATAACAGGTGACTTTGGTGATTTAACTTCAAGAAAACTCCAAGGACTTAAAAACATCCCAACGAAATCCATCTTCAACTAATTTAGACAAACATTCGTGCATAACAAGACAAGGAGTAGGCGTCCACAAATGGCATTCCCCTCTTATTATAGCCATTTTCTCTGTTACTTTCACTCTAAGATTATCCAAATAAGAAGTAATTAGCATAACTCTATCTTTAAAAATACAAGAACTAAACTTTCCATAACATTAGAAGAATATTCATCATAATGTTTACCTTTAAAAAATAAATCCGTCCAATGATCAAAATGTATATCCTTTAAAAAATTATATGCACATACAAATTAAAAGTACTAGCACAAGGTTTAAATAATTCAATATTAAAGGAATCACATTTACCCCGACTTAATAGAGTGCTATTTTTTTGCTCTATATGAAGTAAACAGTAACAATGACAAGAAGAACGAATTATTTTAGGAACACCTAAAGTAAGACCCCATTGATGATCCAACATAAAAACTAAGGAACCATCTCATTAAGCATTTCCTTTAGATGAGACAAAAACAAAGATCATTTAGCTTCATTTTAATGTGAAATGATACCCACTGTAAGTGGAAAGAAACCTATAACAAATAAAATGAACTAGTGGCCAAAGTACTTGTAACAAATATGAATTCTGTTTAATGTTCAAAACCATGTTCAGTGCTATAATTTACTATTGTACAGTAATGTTAAATACAATTAGTAGCTATTCAATCATTATATTGTCAGATTATTAAAAAATTATATGCCTTTATTTTTTGTTGCTAAAATATCATATAATTTCAAACATATTAAAAACCCAAACCGTGAATGAAGTGAAATAAAAATATAAAATAGCATACTACTATAAATATTTTTTCATTATTTATAATGATGTTTTGTTAAAAACAACAACTACTAACTACTTTCAAATGGTAAAAACTTGCATAACTACTTTTAATTGGTTAGTCGTATGTATAATACTAATATTTAGCTATCACAATGAAATGTTATATATAATTGGTAATGCAACAACCCACACCTTAACGTGTCTGATATTCCAAATAAATCGAAAAACCAAAGTCATTAGGGTACAAATCGTTGGTGTAGGTATCCTATAATAAACATAAGTATATCAGAGGGCTGTCTATATGAACTCATTATGAAAAATAAAATATAATAAAACATATACATATTGACTAAGGCTAATATCTTGGAACTAATATCATTCCTCGGATATCTGGAGCCCTTGATAGTGCAGAGCATGCATGGGAGAATCTACCTTCTCACCTTTTCCGCCTTATACCCGTATCTTTCCTTCTTAATCTATCGTGTGAGTTGTAATGAGGAAGAGGGTAGAAACGTTCTGGTAAATTACATATTTTATCCATGATACTTTTATGCCATTGGTTTCCATTACATGTTATGTTTATTGTTAAAAAATTAGTCAGTTTGACTTCATATATGTGTATGCTACATTCAGCCTACCCCAAGGTATAAAATAAATACACAGATGTATAAATATAAGCATCGCTGTCATCAATGGACAAGGATACATCCTCATTAGTACCCCTAACTATACACCGCATCTCGTGTTCTCCAAGGAACCTTCCATTGATGCCTAATAATAGCATTATAACTAATTAGCCATATTACTAACTCGTTACAAGACTTATCTAAGGCTTAACTAGCCAACCTCTTAACAAACAACTTTGAGGCAATTTTTAACGACTCGGAATTTCACTGCTTTAATTTTCGAATATTTAATTAATTTTAAATATTCGAATAATAATACTTCAATGAAAATAAAATTCTTTTAAATAATAATTATTGGTGGTGAAATCATTTTCAAATTTTGTTTACAAAAGTAATAGGTTTGAAGAAAGATTGGAAATGTGACTGAAATTCGTTTTACGAATTTTTTGTTAGTTAAAAGTTGTCGGAAATTTTGTATCGCTTTTGTGTACACACAACCACGTTTATAAATTACTTTAGACATGCTTGTATATAAATATACTGTACAGTTAAGTACGTATGTATTTCTAAATAAGATAATTTTTTATTATAAAAAGTTAAAAAATATATAATACATAAGATTCCTTAGGAAACATTTAGCACATGGAAGTACAGAACATGTCTGTCTTGACATGAAAGGGAGGGGGAGGCTTTATGGGCGGAAATGGTGAGGTGGAAAGGAGGTGGTGACTGGCATGCATGTAGTGGCGGGTAAAGGATAAGGGGTATTTTGGTAACCTTCTAATTGTAATTTATATAACATCACCCATTGGAAGGCCCAAAACTAACTGCTACGGATGCTGCAATCATCCATAGTTATTAAATCTTGGTGACCAAATGTGGTAATGTTAGATATTTTGATATAACAGAAACACATGAATACGAAAAGTTTTATAATCATAAAATAAATTTCTCATTCCACTTCAAATCACATTTCAAATTCATTACATAATATCAATTCATAAAGCACGTTCAGATAAATATAATTGTTACAAAATACACCAAGAGCGACATAAGAAGACGCCGCTTGATTGATCAGAGTCTAAATATAGGCAATTAAACAACTTTGCCATTACATCCAAAACACGACAGAATCAAACAGAAAGAACTCCTACTAGCTAGCTTGCGTACTGCACGTCTCTGAAAGCTTATTTGTCTGAAGGAGAATCTGAAAACCTTAATTCTCAAACTACTCAAAATCAATTGAGCACCTGAGAGTTTAAGGGGAAACATAAACTTTGAGTCGGACAAAAAGTTTGGCATGAATAATAACCGACAATCTCGAACCACATAGATGTCAAGTGGGACCACGCAGTTTAGCAGAACGAGTTTTCCTCTCATTAGTATCTTAACCCAATTTATAATAGCCATACACTATGGACCTGCATCCACAATGGTTAAGACATAGCATAATAAAACGCATTATGATGATATGCAAACATGTAGTATGCTCTGAATTTCCCATCCCCATTTACCTGACTATCTATGTCAAATTATAGTTTCTGGGGTAATTATAGTTTATTAGTTTTTATGGGATAACAAATAATCCGTTAATTCTTTATGGAATTCCCATCCACTTTCCTAGTTTTCATGGGGTCACTATAAACTTATTGGTTCCTACCAATACTATCATCCAGTCATAGTTTTCATAGGATCTCCATGAACCTATTGGTATCTATCAACAATTTTCTTCAATCATAGTTTTCATAGGCTTACTATGAACCTATTAGATTCTCAATAACATCTCTCATTTCATAGTTTTCATGGGCTGACTATGAACATTCAATAACTTATTCGGGACGTAATTTTCTCGGGATCACTAAGAACCTATTGGCCCCAGTCAATAACAATTTTCGTACATAGTTTTCGTGAGCTTACTGAAAACCTATCTAAACCAATAATCTTTGATCAGTCTTTAGGCATCCTATATTCTGGTTTGTACGACCTCCTAGATGCAATTCTACTCACACAGGAGTTAACTCAATGTAAATTCACTACTGCATCAACCTAGCTGGCTATTCTACCCTTAACACCCCAAAATGTAGTTATAGGTTAATTATGAATTGAATATGTTTATAAAAGCATACATGATAACTTGTCAAAACATAATAATGTAAACGTCTATGAAATTCCTTGTAATCATTTTTCTAATGAAGCTTGGTTAATACCCTTAACCCGCCATCTTTAGCAAGGAAAGCTTCTTCAAAAATTCCAAAGTAAAATGCCATTACAAAACTCTTTTATATTGCCATGGGTTTCCCTTTAAAAACGAGATTGGGTTTCTTATTTGAAAACTATTGCTTTCGACAGTATCCTTTGTATCATTACTTAAAACCTTAGTTGTTCTTCTTTGAGGCGATCTAATGCATCTTTCAAAAGGATTGAAACATTCCTTTCAAAAACATTAAAGATATACCTTTCGAAACACTTAAAAAATTCCTTTCAAAAGAATTTAGCTCAAGCAAGAATTTATGAAAGCATAGCTTCAAAACCATTTGAAATATCCTTTTCGAAATCATTGGATTTAACATTAAGTATAACTACTGGGTCAAAGAGAACAATAGCCAAAGTATTCCTTTCGAAAGCATTGATTTTAAATAAAATAATCGAGAAAAGAATAGCTTTAAAACAAACCATTCGAAACAATTGCCTTCGAAACCATTGATAAAAGCGACTACAAGGACCCTTTTGAAAGTATTGGGAAGGTAGCTTCAATATTAATAAAACGAAAGCCTTTCTTTTGAGCTAATTGTTATAAGGCCATATGGAAAAGCAGCCTTTCATCAATTCGAATGGTATGAAGGTGGCAGATAGGTATCGAATAGGTTCAAAATGCGGTAACTCATTCGAAAGCTTCTTTAAAAACAAAGCAAGTGACAAATTATTCGAAACCATCTTTTTAAACAAAGGTAATGATTCAAAAGCTTCAACCCCTTCAAAAGCATCTTTTAAAAACAATAGCAAGTAATGTATTCAAAAGCTCATAAGAATGACTTCAACCCTTTTGGAAGCATGCCTTTGACACAGTCCCTTCCGCCTTTCTCCAATCCGCTACGTATCAACGGCTTGACACTACGTGTATTGGTTTCAAATGGATTCACTGTAACGACCCGCCGCCTTGACCGCCTCTAGTCGGTAATTAAACCAACTAGAAACGTTCAAAATGACGGATTGTTATTTAGTTTATAACATTTAAACAGAATCAGCTACAGAATCACAGAATAGTAATCATATTTTATAAACAACTTTTCTTTTATATACAAATATCAGAGTTAATACAATAAGTTACATTTTATACAGCGGAAACAAATTTTATTAAGTACAAGAAAAATAATTTTCTGAAAAGCTTTAGTTGTGCTTTCCCCTCTCTCTCTAACTTCGCTGCGCGCAAAACTCCAAGCTGTAAAAATACTCGGTCTGACCCGAGCGTTAATTGCAAAACACAAAAACACTCGAGTCAGGATTAATCTTTATTCAAGTAAATAAATTTGAAATGAACTGAATAATATGGTTACAGATATGGTAAAACAGATAAATCAATTTAAAATCTATTACGGATTTTTCACATTAACAATTTCAAATTTTTAAGTTCTGACAAACACACGTGTGCACTGCCTCGCCAACACGTGTGCGAGTGTAATCACAAAGACCACAAAGATACAATAACAAGCCCGAACAGAAACAACACAGCAGGTCAAGGCAGCGAGCACAAGTACAGGCCGAAATGCACAACAGTTTCAGCAGCCCCAAATGCAACAGGGCATACAACTACAAGTATGGACAGTGCACAGATCAATAGTGCACAGGGGCAGCAGTGGCAAGACACAACTACAGTGGACAGGTATACAACAACAAGCATGAAGTATGCAAGCTCAGCAACAACTACCAGTTCCATATAACAAGCTACAATTGAAGATGAAACTGAAGACCAACTGGCTACAAATTATAAGTAAGACCAACAACAAGTTGGACTGCAACAGTCAATATGCAGACCAAAGGCACAATGCCACAGCAACTAGGAGAAAACAGAAGTGAAGACAAGTGAAACAATGATCAAGCTTCAGGATGAACAATTGCAGTCAAGAGTATACATTGGAATGAAGTAGTGCAAGCATAGGTGAATGTGTCAACATATCACGTACATAACAATGCAATACCAAACTTCACAAGCAATGACCAGTGCGATGACCAAGCACTGCATTAAACATGAAACAAGACCACAACTAGGCAAACATCACATAGGATTTACAACAACTAAAACCAAGATGAATAAGACAGCAAGTCAGTGACATGCCCATCAACCAGACAGAGTTAACAACAGGGAATACACAAATTGACACAGCAAAATGATCAAGATTTGTTCCAATGTTCACAGAGACAACCCATAAGATTTGTTTTGTTTATTTTCTAAATTCACAGAGACAATACAGAACTTTCATATTAAATAGAACTTTAAAACTTTGACAAATGTTCATAGCCACATTTTGTTAAACCTTAAATCTTCACACTGAAAGAAATAAACTCACAGCAGCTTGCTCAACTAAATATATTCATGTATCTACCAGTATGAAATTGTGTTTTCATGCAAACACACTTGTTTCTAGAGTAAAACAGGCAAATAATTTCTACTTAAGTTTATTTAATATAAAATGTTACTCACATACAACATATTTTGTTTAAGGATTAAAAACTAAAAAAAAACACTTAGGTGGATAGTTTGAATTTTTAAATCAAGTTTAGAACCTGTAACTATAAAGATAGAGGCAAAATAAATCAAGGCAGTGCATCAAAATGACCAAGCTACACATGAATAATGCACAATTCAAACAACAGGCAAATAAAGGTCACAAATGCAAGTGCAGTTGCAGTGTGCCACCTGAGAATATACACAAGTGCAGATCAAATGCAATTATACAACAGTGGCCAAACTTATGTATGCAACAGATAAGGATGCAGACACCAAATGACCAAATGAATCAACTGCAATGCAACATATATCAGGATGCAAACAACAATGGAAATGAAGACTAGAACAACCAAGAGAACAGTGACCAGACCCAAGTGCAACAGCATGGGGTACAACTACAAGTGCAACAGCATGGATGCAACTTGACATGCAAACTGCCACAAACCAAAGTGCATGAACACAGTAGACTACTGTTACAAAAAAAACTCAAGTGAAGCAAGTAATGCAACAGTAGCAAGTATATATGAATACAACTACAATGCAGACCAAATGCAACACCAATACAACAACAGTACCAAAAGACTCAAGTGCAAAATAATAAATGGTCTAATGGTTACCAGGCATGGGACAAACATGCAAGTTTAAATTCATAATGCAATTGTTTGCAAACAGTTTTCAAACAAGATATTTAGTAGCATCTGTACTTATCAATTTAATAACAAAATAAATATAGCATCTGTTCTTATCAATTTTTAAAACAAACACCAATAGCACATGTTCCTATCAATTTTAAAACAAACACAAATAGCACATGTTCCTATCAATTTTAAAACAAACACAAATAGTCAGGTAGCATTTGTTCTAATCAATTTAAAAATTAAGACTGGGCAGCATCTGTTCTTACAAATTTAAATTTTAAAAGAAATCAAAAAAACATTTGCTCCTAACAGTTCAAAAACTAAATCAAATGGGTAGAATCTGTTCTTATAGTTTAAAATAATTACTAGCATCTGTTTCTACCAATTTAAAATCCAAGTAAATCGAGCAAATAACAGCAACTAGCACAAAAATTCAACATGCAGTCACAAATCTGAGCATATCAGTTTTAAAAATTAAATTAGCCGAGCCAAAGATAATCAAATCGCCCCAAAAACATAGCATGCAACCAAGGAATTCACTTCAAACAAATTCAAAAACTTGCATGAAGATTATCGTGAGCTTAGAAAACTCACATGCATTTCAAAACAGAGGGACAGTCAACATAAACAAACATGCAAACACATTATCACTTAACAAAAACAATTTCAGGTACCAAAACATCACAACATATTATAGGCTTAAGTGATTGATTCACGGATAAACAAAGAAGAAGGTTTGGGTTCAGAGGTTTCCATATAAATATTCATTAACAAAGCAAGATCCAACACATGCAGCAACACAAAGCAAGTCAAGATTTAATAGCCTCTATTCTCATCAGATTCTTAAAATGATAGCATCTGTTCTCAACAGTAAAAAAAAATTTAAATTTATAGCATCTGTTCAAATCAGTTTTTAAGAAAAACAAATTTTCAAAACAACAATCTGAAATCAAACATTTGGAAGCACCTGTTCTCATCAGGTTATTCATAGCATTTGTTTTTATCAGTTTAAATTAAAATTTAAATAGTGTCTGTTCTTACCAATTTAAAACAAATATCAAATAGCATTTATTCTTATTAGTTTAAAATCAAAAATTGAGTAGAATCTGATCTTAACAGTTCAAAAACACAACATCAGAGCAAGTGATAACGAATAGCAACCAACAATCCAACATGCAGTGAGTTATCTGTTCTTATTAGTTTAAAATTCAAATTTAACCGAGCAACTGAAAGCTAATAATCACCAAATCATAGCATGCAACCAACATTCAATCCAAACAAATTTAAACACCTGAATTAAAAATTAATCGTGAGCAGAAAACTCACCATAACAAAGTCGAAGCAGCCGAAGGGAAATAAGCCAAGTTGAACGAAGGTCGAAGCCCAGATTAGATCGCAAACCCTTGTTTTGAATCGCAAGAAGCAAAACCCTAGATTAGATTGCTAGCCCTAATTTACAAAGAGGAACGGCTGCCATCATTTTTATTTTCTTTTTCTTTCGTGATTTTGCTTAGGGTTTGTGAAAATGGATAATGGAGGAAACGGGTCGAATTGAGGTAAAAAGGAAACGGCATTCAAAGGTAAATGGACCGAGATTCACAATTTCAAAGCCCAACAACACTTAACCAAATTTTATTATATATTTTTTTCATTTTGAATTTCAATAAATTTTGTTATTTCTTTGCTTTGTTTTGTTGAATTATGTTGTTATAACTTTTCCAATGTAGTCACTTCATATTTTACGAAGTTTACAAATATGTTGTTTTAAATTTTAACTATGTATATTTACTTATCTATTTTGTATTGAATAAAATTTTATTCCTTTTTATTTTAAAGAAAAGAAAAATGTTATTTAAAACTAACCATCCATTTATAAATTTACATAAATAAAAATTCTTGTATCCAAATTATTTTCTTAAGTCATTAGTTTGAATTAAAAATACAAATTCAATATTCAATTTCAACTCCAAAGTCAAATATAAATTTTATTCAACTTTTTCTAGATTAAATTCTCAAATTTGATCGCAAAATTCATTGTTATATTGGAAATTCAGTTTAAATTATCATTCAAATATTCAAAATTAATTAAATATTCACAATTTAAATTGTTCAAAATTTAGGATCGTTACAATCTCCCCTCCTTAAAAGAATTTCGTCCCGAAATTACAAGTAAGGAAAAATGATTGTTAAAATTTCACCGATATTTATATTTTACTCAATTTTATCAAGTTCAACACTTATTAAAGATGAATGAATATAGGATTCATTCTATTTGTTTTATCTCGCTAGCTTTGCTAATTAACTCTTTTGTTTATTATTTTCTACAATCAAGACACAAAAAAAATCTTTACTAAAATTTTCAACTTACAAAACCCAAATTTTAAATTTGAAACACTACATTTAAGAAATTTTACATATTATAACTTTTCCAAAGCTGTGGATTTTTCAAAACATTTCAAAAATCCTCTTCCTTAATTCATTAGGTTGGAATTTACATCACTTTAATTTCAGATAATTGATTTGCTATTTAAAGTTTGAAAATACTTGCTAACTCGAAATTTAACAAGTCTACTGTCGTTCTTAAAGACATTAGGCATACGCTGGCCAGGCGCAAGTCTAACAATCTCCAAGTACTAAATATACTTGCTTCAATTCCCAGTGAAAATACTTTAAAAATTCTTTTAAAAATGGATATGGAAAGCACATTCCCCCATGGATCACAGTTTACTCGGCGGTTCCGCTACTATCCCAGTAGAGTCGCTTGTAACTGTGGATATCTCATCCCTTGAATTTCGCCATGGTTGTTGCCAAAGATCGCGGTTCACACGGCGGTTACGCTACTATCCCAGTAGAATCGCTCGTGACCGTAGGCATCTCGCCCCTCGAATTACGCTTTGGTTTGTAGATTGCAGTTTACACGGCGGTTACGCCACTATCCCAGTGGAATCGCTTGTAACTGTAGGCATCACGCCCCTCAAATTACGCTACCACCCGAGTGTAACTAGATCGCGGTATACTCGGCGGTTACGCCACTATCCCAGTGGAATCGCTTGTAACCATAGGCCTCTCGCCCCTCGAATTACGCTAGCACACTATACCAGTCCAAAAGGACATTCCAACTAATGGAAATACAAAAGGTCATCCAACTAATGGAAATATAAATGGTCATCCAACTAATGGAAATATAAATGGTCATCCAACTAATGGAAATATAAATGGTCATCCAACTAATGGAAATACTACGTAGCTACGATTTTTAAATGGATACTCATCTCGAGTTCCATCACCATCACACAGTCACACAGTATAAATGGAAGGTACCTTTCCATATCCTCAATTTGGAAAACATAATATTATACATACATATATAATATTTCATTTCACATTTAGTACATATCATACTCATGTACTTACATAAGTTTTCCATAACAATTACTTTTCCAAACTAATTGGTTTTCGAATTAATCGTATTCACACATATACGTTATGAAAACCACAATATTTCATACCCATAACAAATAGAGGATTCACAAATTTTTCCATTTCATTATCCATTTAAAATTTTCCTCTAAGCCGATTTGGAATTTTAAGGTTATCTCAAACCTAATTCACATTCATAATCCAATTTATTATCGACTTCACACTCGATTTGGATTTCACGTTACATCGTCAATCCTCAACACATAATTGATGTCTATCGATATATAACCTCTGAGCTCGTACGTCTCAGAGAAGGGTGTTAAGCTAAGAGAATAAATTCTCCGCCACCAACAGATATATATTTAATAGAGATCAATTGATATGTCGTCAATTCACGACGTTAGACATACAATCCAAATCATCCATTTAAAATTCAAAGTTCAACTTAAATTGTTTTTGGGCGTCAAAGTTAAACTCAATTTAACTCAAAATTCAATCACTTTGAAAATTTCCAAATTGAACTAATTGTTCAAATTTCCCAAAAATAATATCTTTACAAGATATAAAATTTTTCACACTTAACCATTTGAAACAAATTCAAATCATTTTGCACCTTTTAATCTTTGAAAACAAATTTCAAAGCAATTTCCTTAAATGGAAACATTTCCAAATATTTATCCATTTTAAACTTCAAATGGTTCACTTAAATTAATCAAATAAATCCTTACCGATTTATTTTAAACTTACGTTCCAAATCCGTAAATTTATTTCCACATTTCAAAAATAAATCAATATTTATTTTTAACAAATTCCCCTTTCTTTTATAAATTCCATAGTGAATTTACATTTCCAAAGTATCTATGAATATACGATTTTCAAATCGATTTCACAAATTCATTTTCAATTTATCTTCAAAAGATAAAATTTCAAACATTCACTTCTCACTTTATCTTTAAAAGATAAAGTTTCAAACTTTTCATTTCATATTGGAAAATATTTTCATACTTATTCAATAATAAGTAATTCACAAATCCATTTATTTTCAACACTTTGAAAATATTCGATATACTTAAACCAAAATCAAGTATATATTTCATTCTTAAAAGAAATCATTCTTTAAACACATTTATTTGAGTCAAAACGAATGTTGCGTAAAACATCGTTACGACGACCCAAAAATCATTAGTATAGGGATTCGAATTTAATATAGATGTATAAATCCCAATACTATATAAAACATTTCCTTTCTTTTCCTCGAAAACGTCTATTTCAACAATGAATGTTGAAATCTATGCTTTCGATACTTAACACATTTCAAAACAACTTAAAATGGATTTACTTCATTTCATAGTGTTGCTTCCCAAAAACATTCCCATTTAAGTTTCAACTTCAACTAAATTCATAGTTTGAATTCTGCATACATTTCAAAATATTGGTTTTAAATCAACTTCAAATTTCCAATATTAAGTTTTCCACTTAACTTAATTTCATGCCATACAAATTCAAATTCTTCATTGCATCTATTTAAATCTCTTATAAATTTTCATTAGATTCATATCTCTTTTTATATCTTATTTATTGTCCAAAACCATAGATATAACTCCTTTAATAAGTTATAACAATTTTACTTATCAAAATAAGTCGTTTGTGGATTTTATAAACATCTTTAGAAATTCCATTTCTATTTATAAAACTTCGTTTTATAATCTCCTTTATTAATTTGATTCAATTCAATTCATATAACTCAGTTATATACCAAAAGTTCATATTATAAGTTAAATACTTATAATCCATTTATTCACTAAATCGTTCTTCACAACATTCGAAATCAATTTCAAAAGAATTCAGAATCAAATTCTCAAGTTATAGTTCAATAATCCACTTGATTATAATCAAATTGACATATCATTTTATTTCCCAATTATTACATTGGAGATATTCAAAATATTTGATTTAAGTCAATTTAAACCAATTCATTAATCCACTTGACTTACATTTCATTTTCCATGACTCTCAAAAATTCGATAATGAGTTTCTGAACGATCGAAACTCAAGTCTAACGAGACCTCACCGAAGAGAAACAGTCGCAAACCTAAATTTAGAGAGGGGAATTTCCAAAAATAATTCTAATTTTCAAAATACCTTTTTATTTTAAAGAAAACAATTTTAAACTTCTTTAGATTTGAAAACACTCCCTTTAAAGTGATTCTAGTAACTATTCATATTAAACGCCATAAACTAAGCTTTGTGTAAACCAAAGCTCTGATACCACTTTGTAACGACCCGCCGCCTTGACCGCCTCTAGTCGGTAATTAAACCAACTAGAAACGTTCAAAATGACGGATTGTTATTTAGTTTATAACATTTAAACAGAATCAGCTATAGAATCACAGAATAGTAATCATATTTTATAAACAACTTTTCTTTTATATACAAATATCAGAGTTAATACAATAAGTTACATTTTATACAGCGGAAACAAATTTTATTAAGTACAAGAAAAATAATTTTCTGAAAAGCTTTAGTTGTGCTTTCCCCTCTCTCTCTAACTTCGCTGCGCGCAAAACTCCAAGCTGTAAAAATACTCGGTCTGACCCGAGCGTTAATTGCAAAACACAAAAACACTCGAGTCAGGATTAATCTTTATTCAAGTAAATAAATTTGAAATGAACTGAATAATATGGTTACAGATATGGGAAAACAGATAAATCAATTTAAAATCTATTACGGATTTTTCACATTAACAATTTCAAATTTTTAAGTTCTGACAAACACACGTGTGCACTGCCTCGCCAACACGTGTGCGAGTGTAATCACAAAGACCACAAAGATACAATAACAAGCCCGAACAGAAACAACACAGCAGGTCAAGGCAGCGAGCACAAGTACAGGCCGAAATGCACAACAGTTTCAGCAGCCCCAAATGCAACAGGGCATACAACTACAAGTATGGACAGTGCACAGATCAATAGTGCACAGGGGCAGCAGTGGCAAGACACAACTACAGTGGACAGGTATACAACAACAAGCATGAAGTATGCAAGCTCAGCAACAACTACCAGTTCCATATAACAAGCTACAATTGAAGATGAAACTGAAGACCAACTGGCTACAAATTATAAGTAAGACCAACAACAAGTTGGACTGCAACAGTCAACATGCAGACCAAAGGCACAATGCCACAGCAACTAGGAGAAAACAGAAGTGAAGACAAGTGAAACAATGATCAAGCTTCAGGATGAACAATTGCAGTCAAGAGTATACATTGGAATGAAGTAGTGCAAGCATAGGTGAATGTGTCAACATATCACGTACATAACAATGCAATACCAAACTTCACAAGCAATGACCAGTGCGATGACCAAGCACTGCATTAAACATGAAACAAGACCACAACTAGGCAAACATCACATAGGATTTACAACAACTAAAACCAAGATGAATAAGACAGCAAGTCAGTGACATGCCCATCAACCAGACAGAGTTAACAACAGGGAATACACAAATTGACACAGCAAAATGATCAAGATTTGTTCCAATGTTCACAGAGACAACCCATAAGATTTGTTTTGTTTATTTTCTAAATTCACAGAGACAATACAGAACTTTCATATTAAATAGAACTTTAAAACTTTGACAAATGTTCATAGCCACATTTTGTTAAACCTTAAATCTTCACACTGAAAGAAATAAACTCACAGCAGCTTGCTCAACTAAATATATTCATGTATCTACCAGTATGAAATTGTGTTTTCATGCAAACACACTTGTTTCTAGAGTAAAACAGGCAAATAATTTCTACTTAAGTTTATTTAATATAAAATGTTACTCACATACAACATATTTTGTTTAAGGATTAAAAACTAAAAAAAAACACTTAGGTGGATAGTTTGAATTTTTAAATCAAGTTTAGAACCTGTAACTATAAAGATAGAGGCAAAATAAATCAAGGCAGTGCATCAAAATGACCAAGCTACACATGAATAATGCACAATTCAAACAACAGGCAAATAAAGGTCACAAATGCAAGTGCAGTTGCAGTGTGCCACCTGAGAATATACACAAGTGCAGATCAAATGCAATTATACAACAGTGGCCAAACTTATGTATGCAACAGATAAGGATGCAGACACCAAATGACCAAATGAATCAACTGCAATGCAACATATATCAGGATGCAAACAACAATGGAAATGAAGACTAGAACAACCAAGAGAACAGTGACCAGACCCAAGTGCAACAGCATGGGGTACAACTACAAGTGCAACAGCATGGATGCAACTTGACATGCAAACTGCCACAAACCAAAGTGCATGAACACAGTAGACTACTGTTACAAAAAAAACTCAAGTGAAGCAAGTAATGCAACAGTAGCAAGTATATATGAATACAACTACAATGCAGACCAAATGCAACACCAATACAACAACAGTACCAAAAGACTCAAGTGCAAAATAATAAATGGTCTAATGGTTACCAGGCATGGGACAAACATGCAAGTTTAAATTCATAATGCAATTGTTTGCAAACAGTTTTCAAACAAGATATTTAGTAGCATCTGTACTTATCAATTTAATAACAAAATAAATATAGCATCTGTTCTTATCAATTTTTAAAACAAACACCAATAGCACATGTTCCTATCAATTTTAAAACAAACACAAATAGCACATGTTCCTATCAATTTTAAAACAAACACAAATAGTCAGGTAGCATTTGTTCTAATCAATTTAAAAATTAAGACTGGGCAGCATCTGTTCTTACAAATTTAAATTTTAAAAGAAATCAAAAAAACATTTGCTCCTAACAGTTCAAAAACTAAATCAAATGGGTAGAATCTGTTCTTATAGTTTAAAATAATTACTAGCATCTGTTTCTACCAATTTAAAATCCAAGTAAATCGAGCAAATAACAGCAACTAGCACAAAAATTCAACATGCAGTCACAAATCTGAGCATATCAGTTTTAAAAATTAAATTAGCCGAGCCAAAGATAATCAAATCGCCCCAAAAACATAGCATGCAACCAAGGAATTCACTTCAAACAAATTCAAAAACTTGCATGAAGATTATCGTGAGCTTAGAAAACTCACATGCATTTCAAAACAGAGGGACAGTCAACATAAACAAACATGCAAACACATTATCACTTAACAAAAACAATTTCAGGTACCAAAACATCACAACATATTATAGGCTTAAGTGATTGATTCACGGATAAACAAAGAAGAAGGTTTGGGTTCAGAGGTTTCCATATAAATATTCATTAACAAAGCAAGATCCAACACATGCAGCAACACAAAGCAAGTCAAGATTTAATAGCCTCTATTCTCATCAGATTCTTAAAATGATAGCATCTGTTCTCAACAGTAAAAAAAAATTTAAATTTATAGCATCTGTTCAAATCAGTTTTTAAGAAAAACAAATTTTCAAAACAACAATCTGAAATCAAACATTTGGAAGCACCTGTTCTCATCAGGTTATTCATAGCATTTGTTTTTATCAGTTTAAATTAAAATTTAAATAGTGTCTGTTCTTACCAATTTAAAACAAATATCAAATAGCATTTATTCTTATTAGTTTAAAATCAAAAATTGAGTAGAATCTGATCTTAACAGTTCAAAAACACAACATCAGAGCAAGTGATAACGAATAGCAACCAACAATCCAACATGCAGTGAGTTATCTGTTCTTATTAGTTTAAAATTCAAATTTAACCGAGCAACTGAAAGCTAATAATCACCAAATCATAGCATGCAACCAACATTCAATCCAAACAAATTTAAACACCTGAATTAAAAATTAATCGTGAGCAGAAAACTCACCATAACAAAGTCGAAGCAGCCGAAGGGAAATAAGCCAAGTTGAACGAAGGTCGAAGCCCAGATTAGATCGCAAACCCTTGTTTTGAATCGCAAGAAGCAAAACCCTAGATTAGATTGCTAGCCCTAATTTACAAAGAGGAACGGCTGCCATCATTTTTATTTTCTTTTTCTTTCGTGATTTTGCTTAGGGTTTGTGAAAATGGATAATGGAGGAAACGGGTCGAATTGAGGTAAAAAGGAAACGGCATTCAAAGGTAAATGGACCGAGATTCACAATTTCAAAGCCCAACAACACTTAACCAAATTTTATTATATATTTTTTTCATTTTGAATTTCAATAAATTTTGTTATTTCTTTGCTTTGTTTTGTTGAATTATGTTGTTATAACTTTTCCAATGTAGTCACTTCATATTTTACGAAGTTTACAAATATGTTGTTTTAAATTTTAACTATGTATATTTACTTATCTATTTTGTATTGAATAAAATTTTATTCCTTTTTATTTTAAAGAAAAGAAAAATGTTATTTAAAACTAACCATCCATTTATAAATTTACATAAATAAAAATTCTTGTATCCAAATTATTTTCTTAAGTCATTAGTTTGAATTAAAAATACAAATTCAATATTCAATTTCAACTCCAAAGTCAAATATAAATTTTATTCAACTTTTCCTAGATTAAATTCTCAAATTTGATCGCAAAATTCATTGTTATATTGGAAATTCAGTTTAAATTATCATTCAAATATTCAAAATTAATTAAATATTCACAATTTAAATTGTTCAAAATTTAGGATCGTTACATTCACTAGTGGGAGTATAGTGAGAAAAGCTAGCAACTGGAAGTGGCGAAGTGGTAAATCAAAACAAAACTGATTTTATGCCTGTCAAGGAAATTTTTTTCACCTAACATGCCTAATTTTTCAAAATGCTATGAATTACCATTTCTTTATCAAAACCCTTTTTCTAAATGGCTGCTGAATTCACAATTAACCATTTAAAAAATTTTAAGCAAATAAGCCATTCACCTTGATAAAACATATAAAACATTTATGTCCCTTAAATTAAATAATTTTATGAACATAGTAAAATGGTTAGGAAATTTCCCCAAAAATCACAATAATACAATTTTTACATGATTTCCAACATATATAAATTTTAGACCCGAAGTCCTTTATAAAATGCCTTAAATAATTTAAAACCAAAATTATCTATCTCTCCTATTCAAAATTCATAATAAATTATCCATAGTCTGGAATACTATGAAAATTTAAATTTATCTCCAAAATAATATTTTACATAACATATCCAAACATCATGGCATTCGAAATAAACTCGCATGATTTTAACCTTAAAATCAAATTATATCATCCCACAAAGCCCTTATTTAAATTACAACGTGACATATAAATCAAAGCATATCATCATTCATCCAACCAAATGGTTTTAAATCTAAAACCTGAAATTAAAATGTTCAATAAAACTTATATGAGAAGATTTAGATCGTAATTCACCTTGTTTGGATAAGGAACTTGAGATTCGTCCTTCACTTTAATCTTCCTAGCTTGAATCTTAGCCTCTAATTAATATTAAGCTCCTCTTCTCCTTGTGTTATGGCTGACCTTGTTTCCTTTGGTTTATTTTTTTGATTTATGAAAATGAGAATGAAAATGAGGCAAATGTTTAGGGATTATGGTATATGGCTATTGTCATATTACCCTTACCTTATTCTCTTAGGCATTTAACTTATAAACCATTTTTATAAATCCAATAGTTAAGGCTCGGCCCTAATTAGTTTTCAAATCTCAATTCCTTTATCACTCTAATCCCTATATTATTCTATTTAATTTATTTAATTAAATCTCTCGAATAGTGTTATTTAAAATTAGGATATTATAGGCTCCCCTTCTTAAAGAATTTCATCCTTGAAATTCAGCAAGGAATAAATACTAAGCATAGCAATCATCTGTAACATCTCCTGTTGGGCGGATTCTCACCCAGAAGGTCTCGAGACCGAGAAGCGTAAATTTCACCCGGGCTGGCAACCCCCATTCCACCCAGTAAGGAGTTCATTCAACACTCATGTCCAAAGTTCCATTCGGCATCCCCATGCGAGGTTCATTCGGCATCTCCATGTACTCAAGTGCTAAAGCCCATCCAACATCCCCTTGGCAGCAGTTCCATTCGGCACGAAGGCCACCGGACCAACCCCCCACATCTCCATGCCGGTCCAAACCAAGGCCCAACTACCGAATGAGATCATGCCAAACCAAAGCCTCGCCTCCACACCACCGAACCAGATGATTAGGTACCACTACCGGACCACCCCTCAGCCGAACCAAAGCTTCTCCTCCACTACCGGACGAGAACCAACACCGGTCCAAACTCCATCTCCACACTACCACCGGACCACGCCTACCACCGGACCAAGCTCCATGCCGAATGTCCTCCGCCGAACCAGACAACTGCCAGTCCAGATCGCTTCAGCCCGGGCCCACCAGCAGTTATATACTTCCAAGACCCCTGCCCCCTACCTCACTCTATAAATAGAGGGGCAAGGGTACAACAATGGCAGACAAGTTTGAGAGCTCAAGCAAGGAAGGAACTTTCAAACTACTTTCATATACTCATATACGAAGCATTGTACTTGTAATCTGAAGGAAAGAGATAATAACATATAAAGTGGACGTAGGCACATTCTGGCCGAACCACTATAAATCCGCGTGTCATTTACATTTCAGCCCCTACTTCTTTTATATTTATATACTCATCTAAAATCATTGAAAATCACATATAATCAACTAAATAATACGACTTGGAGGTGTTTGTCCATTTTTTGTGCAAACATTTTTGGTGCTTTCACTGAGAATTGAACTCAAGCTTCAGCTTCTCCCACTCAACCTCCTTCTTAACAACATCGTTCGTTACTTAGAAATCATGCCTTCCAAACAGAGAAAGGATGTTAACAAAGGAAAGAACATCGCAACTAGCAGCCTTCCAGATCCAGCAATCACAGATCAGCCCACTTCAACAGCAGTACCAGATGAAAATCAGGAAAATCCAACTGGTCCCGCAACGGAACAACCAATCACTAGGGCAGATCTGGACAGGGTTGTGGCTGAAGTAACTAACCGCTTCACATCCCAACAAGAAACTTTGGTGGACCAACTCATGACACGCTTAAGGGATGCTGAAGAATCCAACCGCAACACTGAATCATGGGGTGAATCCCAATCCGGAGGATCCCGGAGGCAACAAAGGTCTTCGCTCTTCGAACAAGCTATCAACAGGAAAAACGATGATAGGGGCCGCGCCCGGACTCAGCCCGAATTCCGACTCGAGGAAGCCCTTGGAACCGAACCTAGCGGGGGAGGCACCAGGCGAGGGTCGGATGTAGCTGAGCCAGTCATGCCACCTAATCATAGAAACCCCGCTGAACGGAGCCGAGCTAGAACCCAGCCCGAAGTTGACCCCATGGATGTGCTCGAAACAGAACCCCACAGGGGAAGATCAAGGCAGGGGGCAACTGTAGCTGGTCCTAGCGTGCATCCAAGCAGCCAAAGACAACCACTGGATAATGCTAGAGGTGATAGACTGTACCATCCCTACAGGGCATCTGGACGAGATAGATCCCGCAGGGAAGAACCGAGCTCATTTTTGTCCGCTCCAAGTTCTGACGAACGAATGGCACGATTATTCAGAGAATGTGTCCAACGGGAGCAAAGGGACCGGGGAATAGGCGCTAGGGTCACCAGTCCCTTTACCCGAAATATCGAAACTGCCATCACTCCCCGGGAATGGAAAATGCCAACCATGGAACCTTACAAAGGAACTTCCGACCCCATCGTACACCTGCAGAGGTACACCCAGCATATGCTCATGAGTGGAGCAACAGAAGGAGTATTATGTAAATGCTTTCCGCTATTCCTATCAGATCTAGCTACCTCCTGGTTCTGCCATCTACCCCAAGGATCCATCAGCTCATGGGAGATGTTAAAAGAAAGGTTTATTAGCCAGTTCCGCATCCATGTGGAACAACCCAAGGATGCTTATTCTCTATCCAATGTCAAACAGAAATCCGGAGAGACGCTGCAACAATATCTAACACGGTTCAACGCCGCAGCGGCAGCAGTTCAAGATGCCGATGAAAAACTCACTCTGATGGCCCTCTGTAGTGGTGTACATCCAGACACCAAGTTTGCCAGAAGGTTAACTAAGGAAAAACCAGCTACCTTGCCTGATTTCTTCCATGAAGCTGGAAAGTATATGAGACTTGAAGACGCTGCTACGGAGGGGCAGTCAGGGCAACAAGGCAAGATAGTTCAGGACAAGGTTCCCACTGCAGCTAAGGACGCTCGAAGAAATGAATCTAGAGACAATGCTGGGGGCAGAAAGGTTGAGAAGCGCCAATATCGACCAGGACCAAGATTTGACTCCTACACTCCTTTGAATGAAACAATCGAAAACATCTACCTAGCCACTCAGGGCGAACTCGGATACAAGCGCCCCCCGCACAAGAAAGAATCAGATAACGCACTCAAGTCCGGAAAGTTCTGTCGCTTCCACGAATCCCACGGACATGACACCAATGAATGCCACCATCTTCGGGACTTGATCGAAGAACACATTAGAAGAAGAAGACTAGAACGTTATGTGAAAGGTCAGAACAGGACTCCAACTCCTGCCAACGAGAACTCAAAGCAACCCCTCCCAGAAGTAGGCGGAGGGAATCGCAACAATCACAACACCAGTGGCTCTAGTCAAGAGAAGATAGTGGTCCTTACCATCTCAGGAGGACCACACATCGCCGACAGAAGTTGGGCAGGGATGGAAAGGTACGGCAAGTCGCTTAGAAATGCCGAAGGATATGTTAACTCCATTACGGAGGAACGCCACCCGAAACGAAAAGAAAACGATGACATTGTATTCAGTAGGCATGATTTGGAAGGAAGACAGTACCCACATATGGATCCCATGGTCATCTCTGCCTGGTTTGGTCCAGCTAAAGTTTTTCGGATTCTAATAGACACGGGAAGCTCCGTTAATATCCTGTTCAAACATGCTTTTGACAAAATGAAGTTATCAATGAAGGATGTATCCCCCTGTGACAAACCACTATACGGTTTCACTGGAGATGCAAAGATGCCTCTCGGGCAACTTGACCTCTTCGTCGAAATAGGAAGTCATCCCCGCTCCGTTGTGCGAAAACAAACGTTCGTACTAATAGAAAACCACTCGGCTTACAACGCCTTCTTGGGAAGACCAGCCTTGTCTGACTTCCAGATTGTATTAGCCCCCTGGTGCCTGAAAATGAAATTTCCAACAGACAACGGAGTAGGAGAAGTAGAAGGAGATCAAGATGCTGCCCGAGACTGCTACGTAACTGAACTTCGCAATAACCGCAGAAAGAATAAAGGAAAAGATGCAGAGACTACTCTCTGCATGAAAAGCTTGGAGGCATAGCAACTAAAGAAAGCCCCTCCTCTTCGATACACAAGCGATCCCTTCAATGAACTAGACCCCAGGGATAAAGAGGAGGAGGCTACCGCCGAGCCTGCCGAGGCTATGGAATTCGTATCGGTAGATAAGCATGATTCAAGTAGACTATTAAAAATCGGATCTCAGCTGAAAACGGAATTGAAGGATCAACTCATTGACTTTCTCCGCCACAACTTAGATGTATTTGCGTGGACCCATGCCGATATGACAGGAATCTCCCCAGACATAGCATGCCACATGTTGAACATCGATCCCACCAAGGTACCAGTAAAGCAGAAAAAGAGGAGCATGGGGGCAGAGCGATCAGCAGCCCTTGATGAGGAAGTAAAAAATCTACTTGCTAATGGCTTCATACGGGAAGCCATCTACCCAGAATGGATCGCTAACCCAGTGCTAGTAAAAAAGGCCAATGGAAAGTGGCGAACATGTATTACTTCTCCAATCTGAATGACGCTTGCCCGAAAGACTGCTTCCCACTTCCCCGAATTGACCAACTCGTAGACAGCACAGCTGGGCACGAACTCCTATCTTTTATGGATGCATACTCCGGATATAACCAGATCCCCATGCACGCTCCCGATCAGGACCACACTAGCTTCATCACCGACCGCGGATTATATTGTTACAAAGTCATGCCTTTTGGACTCAAAAATGCTGGAGCTACCTATCAACGCCTCGTCAACAAAATATTCGCAGAACTGATAGGACGAACTATGGAAGTATATGTAGATGACATGTTGGTAAAGTCCAGGAAAGCCAACGACCATGTAAGCCATCTGGACGATATGTTTCAGGTACTTCGCCGATATGGAATGAAGCTGAATCCTCTAAAGTGCTCCTTCGGAGTATCATCGGGAAAATTCTTAGGATTCATCGTCCACGCCAGAGGAATCGAAGCAAACCCTGAACAAATCCGGGCTTTAAAAGAAATAAGGATACCTTCCACTCGAAAAGAAATGCAGAGCCTAAACGGAAAGGTGGCCGCCCTAAGCAGATTCATTTCCAAGGCAACTGACAAGTGTGTCCCTTTCTTCGAAGCACTCAAGAAAGACAAAGGGAGGTTCGAGTGGACCGACGAATGCTTAAAAGCCTTCCTCAACCTAATCGAACACCTTCAGAGACCACCAGTACTCTCAACTCCAAATGAAGGTGAAGTGTTATACTTATACCTCGCTGTATCATCTCATGCTCTAAGCGCCGCCTTGGTAAGAGAAGAAGACCGCACACAACGCCCGGTTTACTTTGTAAGCAAGAGATTTACGGGGGCAGAAGCCAGATATCCTAAACTTGAGAAGTTAGCATATTGTTTATTGATCGCGTCACGGAAACTGCGACACTACTTCCAGTCTCACTCCATCAGGGTTCTAACCGATCAACCACTAAGACAAGTGCTCCATCGTCCTGACACTTCTGGGCGACTCCTCAAATGGTGCATCGAACTAAGTCAGTATGATATCACCTACCATCCCCGCACCGCTATCAAAGGACAAGCCATGGCTGATTTCATTGCCGAATTCACTACCAACGAAGGCAAGGAACAATCCGAAGTAGCAAAAAACATCAAGTGGAACCTCTTTGTAGACGGAGCATCGAACGAACAAGGCTCGGGGGCAGGTATTGTGATCATCACCCCCAGGGGAAGAAAGTTGTACTATGCATTAAGATTGGAGTTCACGGCCACTAACAACGATGCTGAATATGAAGCAGTAATAGCGGGATTGGAACTGGCCCTAGAAATTGGAATCAATTCCTTATGTATTCATAGTGATTCTCAGCTTATCGTAAACCAGGTACTAGGAGAATTCCAGACTCGAGGAGAACGACTCACAGCATACCTAAAGAAAACCAGACTGCTGCTCGATCGATTGGACCATTATCTAATCAAACACATTCCTCGAGAAGAAAACCAAGAGGCAGATGAACTTGCAAAGCAAGCTAGTATGAAGAACAGCACCATTTCCGGAGCACTAGCAATCTCAAGGCAGCTAGCCCCAAGTTTCGAACAAGTGAATCTGATAACAGCAATCGAAGAAGGAACCTGGATGACTCCTATCCGGAAATATTTGCAAGATGGCATACTACCCGACAGGCGTGACGAAGCCAAGAAGATCTTGAGGAAAGTTCCCCACTACACAATACAAGAAGGCATCCTCTACCGGCGTGGCTTCTCTAGCCCCTTATTAAGATGCGTCGCCAGAAGGGAAGCCAAGGAGATATTAACAAACATCCATCAGGGAGGATGCGGAGATCACACTGGAGGACAGACTTTGGCAAGAAAGATACTCCGATATGGATATTACTGGCCCACACTAAACAAAGATGCCCTAGACTTCGTTAAGAAATGCGACAGATGTCAGAAGTTCGCCAAGATCCCTCGACTACCCACAAACGAAATTACTCAAATGACCAGCCCTTGGCCCTTTGCTGTATGGGGAATTGACTTAATTGGCGAACTGCCAACGGGCCGAGGCGGAGCCAAATATGCTATAGTGGCAGTCGATTATTTCACCAAATGGGTGGAAGCGGAACCTTTAAATAAAATATCTTCTGCAAAAGTTATCAACTTCTTGATCAAAAACATTCTGTGCAGGTATGGAGTCCCCCTCAAGATCGTATCAGACAACGGACTCCAATTTGACAGCGAAGAATTTGCCGACTGGTGTCAAGAGCATGGAATTCATAAAAGCTTCTCATCAGTAGCTTACCCTCAGGCAAACGGACAAGTTGAAGCTGTCAACAAAATTCTCAAAACCCTAATCAAGAAGAAACTTGAAAAGTCAAAAGGCGCTTGGGTGGACGAACTTCCTACGGCACTATGGGCATACCGCACATCTTTCAGAACATCAACGGGACATACTCCTTTCTCTTTGGCATATGGATCGGAGGCAATGCTCCCAGTTGAGACTATTGTGCCTTCCCACCGTAGGATCCACTACAACCCAGAAGAAAACGAAGAACTCCTCCTCATGTCTTTGGATCTGATTGAGGAAAGGAGAAACGATGCAGTACTCAAAGCAGCAGCTCACAAACAAAAAGTGGCAGCACTATACAATTCCAAAGTCAAGCATCGCAGCTTACAAGAAGGAGATCTTGTCCTCAGGCGAATCTTTCCGCGCCCCGGGGCACTGGACCCCATCTGGGACGGACCATATGTAATTCACAAAGATCTCCACAACGGAGCTTACATTTTGTCAACAGTGGACGGAGAGGTGTTCCAGAGGGCATGGAACATCCGACACCTCCGTCAATACTTTTCTTAACTTGTACTGCCCATATGAAGTGAATTAACAAAGAGAATCAGTGGACGTAGGCATTTTCGTGCCGAACCACTTTAAAAAATCTTGTCTCTTTTTAACTTGTTCCTTTATGTCTTGGCTACTTGTTAAGCGTTATCCCTTTCTGTTGAACAAAATTCTATGGCATCTCCACTCAAGACGCACCGCGGCCTCATCTGGACTAGGCCTAACAGGTACGCTACGATTCTATGCACTCGCCAATGAGACTCTTTTGCCCCAGCATCCCTCTGCTGCGGGTTAACTCATTACGCGCCTGCCCTCAAAGCCAACTGTAATGAGCCGATTATAAGTCATCATAAAGGCCGACTATAGCCGATGGCAGCTCATTACGGCGTTCGGCTCGTCGGTAACTGTGAACCTACTTTAAGCCCCAACATAAGGTGTGGCCAGCCAGGGGTAGTTCACGGCCAACGGCACCCACGCTAGCCGGCCACGGTAAATCGAATAATACCCACGATTACGGACCATAATGGTTCGGGTAGTTACCGTGCGCGATCTCGGCTCCGATGTGTCTTAAGTGCGGCTGTGGTAAAAAAGAAAACTCCCCGCGGAGGCGTAAGATGGGTGACAAATGTCTCCAAGACCCACAGCTAGGGAAAGTGACTACAAAACCCGTTTGCCACGAACTTAAGCACATCGACGGCCTTCCGTGACTGGAAGTTTTACTTTTACTATATTTCCATTTCATTTAAATATTTTTCTCCTATCCTGTATAACAAACTCTAAAGTACAGGAAACCAAATAGGAAGCATTCACTCATGAGGCTCTAAGCCTGCGTGCTGGGTAGCAGGGCGCTCGGCTATACCCGTGAACAGTTACACAAGACACTCAAAGCTACCGCCTGCGAATAAAACATAAAGGGCGGTACTCTCTTCTCTTGTACATAAATGCGTAACTATAACTTATTCATACACTGACATTGCAAAACGTGAAATTATATTTCAAGCAAAAACTTAACATCAAACACAAGTGGAATCACAGGCATATACATAATTATACTTCTCACACAGCACATAAAGATAGCAACAACATTTAAACATGACAAAATCAGCTTATATTATAAGATCACACGAAGTTATTCTTTGCAAATAATTTTATTACAGTTGCATATCAAAGACTAACATGAACAGTGATAAAAAAAGAAACAAAAAGATGGCAGATGCATCCACACTCCATCACCAACTCCCCCAGCCTACTTAGCCGCAGGATCGGAGCCCCCAGCATGTGGATCTGAAGTCCCACCTGTCCAGATCAGAAGAGGAATTCATTAAACGAACGATCAAGTTATGAAAACACGAAAAGAAAAGAAAGGGAAAAGAATAACTCACCAGCATCCGCCGCTTGATCCTCATCATCCAACTGCACGCCCGCTTCCTCTGCAGCGAGTAGCCGCATCCCCTCCTTCACCGCCGCTTGCTCCTCCTTTGAGAACTGAGCAGTAACCGCACTCAAGTTGAAAGCCTCTCCGCCTTCCTTACCCGCGTTCACCCTGGCCTCCTCTAAAGCCTGGAGATACACCTTGGCCATGACCCGAGGGTAATCGTCCATCCAAGACAAGCCGCCCTCTTTCCAAGTATGGAAGTACATATCCTGAAGCATCTCGTCCATCATCCCCTCATTTTCCTCAAACTCCCTCACCCGAGCCTCGGAAGCTTGCAACTTAGCGACGGCGACGTCCCTCTCTGATTGGTATCTCAAGCAGTCAGCCTGGAGTGACCTCCTCATTTCCTCCTCCTTCAACTTGAGGGACCTCCTCATCTCCTCCAGCTCCTCCTTCAACTCGGCCTGAGCCATCTCCGCAGCCTCGAGCCTCCCTGACAACTCCTCTACCCGCTCGAGATCCGCATTTCGGACCTCATCCACCGTTACGATAGCTATGTTAATCCGTTCCCTGCAAGCGACCTCCATCTTCCGTAATTCCGCCCTACTGGCCTTCTCCATGGTCTCTTTCAGACGCTTGGAGGCTTCCTCATGCTGGGAAATCTGGATGGCTTGGTCGGCGAGTTGCTTGGCCTGATCGGCAACCTTTAACCTCAACCGAATGTTAGCACTCCCGATCTCTTCCCCGGCCTTGACCAACTTAGCATGATGCTCCATTAACTTCTTGGTCTCTGCGGCCACCCGGTCGATATTAGCCTTGGCCTCATTCCCCATGGTGACTACCCGTGTAGTAAGTAAATCAAGATCTAAAGATTTGGCCTCGTCCAGCACTCTTACCATGGGGTTGCGGGGAAGGAGGTGCTCGCCCGTGGTCTCATCGAATGAAATGTCCCGAAAACTTGGGTCTAAATCAGGATGGCCGGCAAAAGGGTCACGAGGCACGGGGCGAGGCACATCGGGATGCCTTATATGAATGACAGTAGAACTCTTGGAAGGAGGAGGAGGGGGGCAGGGCTCCGTGCTCTCCTCCGTAGTATCACGAGGAGGCTGAGTAGGGGGAGGCAGAGTAGGAAGCTGCGAAGCAGAAGAAGACTCAAATAAGGAACGACTCCGCTTCCTTTTCTGAATGCCCTCTTCGATGACCCCAAGAAGAGGGCGGTACTTGACTACGTCCCCAGTGCGATCAGTAGAAGGTTTCGCGGAAGCTCTCCTCGACTTAAATTGTTCAAGGCGGTGTCGAACATCCGACGTTTTACCCGCCTGGCCTGCCCCTGGAATAAAGAACAAGTGTTACGAACATACAATAATCCGCAATTCAAAAAATGTGCTAAGTTAAAAAGAAAGAAAAGTGAGGAGACACATCTATTATACAAACCCGGCGGAGGAGTTGGATACTGCAATAAGTCCTGGATCTCATTCCAGGACGGAAGTGAACCGTAAAAAATTTCTAAGTCCTTATCGAAAATAGAATCGGCAGAAGACAAAAGTTCACCTTGCATCGCCGGAATCACCCTAGCTGAGGAACCCTTAGAGGATGGGTCAGTGCCAGCCACAGCTTTGCCGGTTTCCTTTGCCTTCTCCGTTCCCTTCTCCGTTTCCGACTCTCCCTCCGACTCCCCGAAGGCCCGACGGAGAGCCTCATCCAGTTCGAGGTCTTGTTCAGAGGTTAGAGCAGCAACACCACTACCACCTTGACCGTCGCCATCTCCTCCACCCTCCGACCCTTCTCCAACTTCGCCTCCTTCCTCCTCTTCTACACCTTCCTCCTCCGGGACAGTCGGGAAGTACTTGGAGAAGGGCCATCGGACTTCCTCAGTTTCTTCCCCCCGACCACGGGACGCTCTGCGAAAGGCTCCCTCTTACCGCTCTTTACCTTATCCCCCTCCTTAGCTTTAGCAGCCTTCTCCTCAGCCGTGTCTCTTTGCTTAACCACGGACTGGTGCGGTAAGATCAAATTATACTCCAAGAGGGTTGCGTTCCTGATCAAGAAGGAGGCCGACCGGTCCCGTGCCGGAATAGCCTTTAGTTCAGCAGCCATTCGTACCAAGGAATCATCCTCCACAACTGCAATACCACCTGTCGCTAGCCAGAAATAGAAGCATGTCAGAAAAAAAAAACACTACAGTCAAAACATGGAAAATATGAATGAAATCCATCTTACAGCCAGAAGTGAAAAGGCGGAAAGAAACAGCATCGTCCTTGATGAAGAACCACTCTTTCTTGAACATGGTAAACTTGGAATATAGGTCCAGGACTGGTTTGAAGGGCACAGCCGCTTCCAGACTAATATACGGAGACCCCTTCTTATAGCCTCTCAGGTTGTACAAGTATCGAATTTCCCGGTTAGAAGGAGGACGCCCGTACCTCCTCTGGAAGATAACAAAGAGGCTCACCAGGATGGCATAAGAATTAGGCTGAAGCTGGAAGGGAGCCACCTTCAAATATGTGGTGAAGCTAATAATCCAAGCGTTGATAGGGGGGATAGCACCGCACATACAATGGTATCTGCTAAAAGCGAAGTAGCCCTCGGGAGGATTATATGGCATCACTCCATCTCCCGGCAGCAGCATAAGGGCCCTATCTATCCCGAAGGAACGGGATATGACGTCAAGTTGCTCCTCCTTTAGGGAGCTGGGAAAGCAATCCAGAGGAGAGATCAAAAGTTCCTGTGGACCATATCCATCCACTAGAGACCTCGGGATAGGTCGATGTTGCCCGGATCCTGGTTGGACTGGGGGCAAGGAAGAAGAAGGTTCTCCTGTGCCTCGAGACTTTTTCTGTCTGATCGTGTTTCCGCTTTGCGAGACATTTTCTGCAACACAAGGAAAGCAAGGCATTAGGACAAGGAACATAGAAAAGTAAACAAACAAATGCGTGCAAGTGTGGGATTTCATTCGCAAACTAAAGTTTTCAAGTTCACAAGTTCATTCGGTTCCCAGTTCATTCGGTTTCCATCTCATTCGGTTACCATCCCTTCGGTTCCCATCTCGTTCGGCCCCAAGGCCATAGTCCCATTCGGTAAAATGAAAACTTTCGTATGTATTCGGCAAAAGGGAACATACCTGGTTCGGTACTAGATTGGTCCGGCGCTTGATCGATTCGGTACTTGTTTGATCCGGTACTTAACTGGTTCGGTGCTCAATATGGTTCGGCTCTACTCGTTCGGTAAAGAAAAACAATGGGGTACGGCCTCTATATATAGGCGAATTCACAACCACCGAACCAAACATTTTGCCCAACCGGACCAATAATACCGGACCACCATAAGCCGAATGAGAATAGCCGGACCAACCAAGAACTGAATGGAACTCTCTCTCTACCGTCCAAGACCAGGAACTAGGGGGCACGCAGGGCGCCTCACTCAGATAAGTCCCGAACTCCAGATCTTACTAATTTTTATGCCTGTCAAGGAAATTTTTTTCACCTAACATGCCTAATTTTTCAAAATGCTATGAATTACCATTTCTTTATCAAAACCCTTTTTCTAAATGGCTGCTGAATTCACAATTAACCATTTAAAAAATTTTAAGCAAATAAGCCATTCACCTTGATAAAACATATAAAACATTTATGTCCCTTAAATTAAATAATTTTATGAACATAGTAAAATGGTTAGGAAATTTCCCCAAAAATCAAAATAATACAATTTTTACATGATTTCCAACATATATAAATTTTAGACCCGAAGTCCTTTATAAAATGCCTTAAATAATTTAAAACCAAAATTATCTATCTCTCCTATTCAAAATTCATAATAAATTATCCATAGTCTGGAATACTATGAAAATTTAAATTTATCTCCAAAATAATATTTTACATAACATATCCAAACATCATGGCATTCGAAATAAACTCGCATGATTTTAACCTTAAAATCAAATTATATCATCCCACAAAGCCCTTATTTAAATTACAACGTGACATATAAATCAAAGCATATCATCATTCATCCAACCAAATGGTTTTAAATCTAAAACCTGAAATTAAAATGTTCAATAAAACTTATATGAGAAGATTTAGATCGTAATTCACCTTGTTTGGATAAGGAACTTGAGATTCGTCCTTCACTTTAATCTTCCTAGCTTGAATCTTAGCCTCTAATTAATATTAAGCTCCTCTTCTCCTTGTGTTATGGCTGACCTTGTTTCCTTTGGTTTATTTTTTTGATTTATGAAAATGAGAATGAAAATGAGGCAAATGTTTAGGGATTATGGTATATGGCTATTGTCATATTACCCTTACCTTATTCTCTTAGGCATTTAACTTATAAACCATTTTTATAAATCCAATAGTTAAGGCTCGGCCCTAATTAGTTTTCAAATCTCAATTCCTTTATCACTCTAATCCCTATATTATTCTATTTAATTTATTTAATTAAATCTCTCGAATAGTGTTATTTAAAATTAGGATATTATAGGCTCCCCTTCTTAAAGAATTTCATCCTTGAAATTCAGCAAGGAATAAATACTAAGCATAGCAATCATCTGTAACATCTCCTGTTGGGCGGATTCTCACCCAGAAGGTCTCGAGACCGAGAAGCGTAAATTTCACCCGGGCTGGCAACCCCCATTCCACCCAGTAAGGAGTTCATTCAACACTCATGTCCAAAGTTCCATTCGGCATCCCCATGCGAGGTTCATTCGGCATCTCCATGTACTCAAGTGCTAAAGCCCATCCAACATCCCCTTGGCAGCAGTTCCATTCGGCACGAAGGCCACCGGACCAACCCCCCACATCTCCATGCCGGTCCAAACCAAGGCCCAACTACCGAATGAGATCATGCCAAACCAAAGCCTCGCCTCCACACCACCGAACCAGATGATTAGGTACCACTACCGGACCACCCCTCAGCCGAACCAAAGCTTCTCCTCCACTACCGGACGAGAACCAACACCGGTCCAAACTCCATCTCCACACTACCACCGGACCACGCCTACCACCGGACCAAGCTCCATGCCGAATGTCCTCCGCCGAACCAGACAACTGCCAGTCCAGATCGCTTCAGCCCGGGCCCACCAGCAGTTATATACTTCCAAGACCCCTGCCCCCTACCTCACTCTATAAATAGAGGGGCAGGGGTACAACAATGGCAGACAAGTTTGAGAGCTCAAGCAAGGAAGGAACTTTCAAACTACTTTCATATACTCATATACGAAGCATTGTACTTGTAATCTGAAGGAAAGAGATAATAACATATAAAGTGGACGTAGGCACATTCTGGCCGAACCACTATAAATCCGCGTGTCATTTACATTTCAGCCCCTACTTCTTTTATATTTATATACTCATCTAAAATCATTGAAAATCACATATAATCAACTAAATAATACGACTTGGAGGTGTTTGTCCATTTTTTGTGCAAACATTTTTGGTGCTTTCACTGAGAATTGAACTCAAGCTTCAGCTTCTCCCACTCAACCTCCTTCTTAACAACATCGTTCGTTACTTAGAAATCATGCCTTCCAAACAGAGAAAGGATGTTAACAAAGGAAAGAACATCGCAACTAGCAGCCTTTCAGATCCAGCAATCACAGATCAGCCCACTTCAACAGCAGTACCAGATGAAAATCAGGAAAATCCAACTGGTCCCGCAACGGAACAACCAATCACTAGGGCAGATCTGGACAGGGTTGTGGCTGAAGTAACTAACCGCTTCACATCCCAACAAGAAACTTTGGTGGACCAACTCATGACACGCTTAAGGGATGCTGAAGAATCCAACCGCAACACTGAATCATGGGGTGAATCCCAATCCGGAGGATCCCGGAGGCAACAAAGGTCTTCGCTCTTCGAACAAGCTATCCTACCTTGGATCAACTCAATCTTCTTTGTTGCCTCTCTTACCAAATATGTACATAAGACTAATATGTCTCCAGTTTCCAACCAACATGCTGGTGACTTGCATGGCCTTCCATTCAAATCTTTGAAAACACCATTCCTATACTAGTCTGGTAACTATTATTATAGGAAAACTCAACTAAGCATAGGTGATCTTCCTAAGATCCATTAAAATCTAGCACATAAGCTCTTAACAAATCCTTGAGTACCTTGTTGACTCTCTCTATCTGCCTATCTGTCTTAGGATGATAAACAGTACTCATCTTGAGCTTAGTACCTAACATATCCTGTAGACTCTTCCAAAACTCGCTCGTAAACAAAATATCTCTATCACTTACTATACTACTAGGAATTCCATGTAGTTTAAATATGTTCTTCATATACAATTTTGCTAAAATATGTGTCGTCCTGGTTGACTTAACTGGAATGATAGAGGCACAATTGGTCAATTTCTCCAATATGACCCATATACTTTAATTTCTCGATTCGACGCAGTGCATCAATAAAATCCATGGATATCGAATTCCATTTTCGAACTGGTATCTCCAAAGGTCGAAGCAACCCACTCGGCTTTGGATGTTCGGCTTTTACTTGCTGGCAGTTTATATACTGCTTTACCCACAAGCCAACATCCTCCTTCATACCTTCCTAGTAGAAACTCCTCTTCATGTCTTGATACTTCTTGCTTTCGTTAGGATGAATCATAAATTTGAATCGATGATATTCCCTAAGAACTTCTCTCCTCAATCCCCAACATTCGAAACATACAATCATCTCTTATTTCTCAACCATCCCCTCTAGTCAAGATTATAATCTTGAGATTATCAATCTTTGATCCAACCTCAAGCCTTTTACCTTCTCGACGAATAATGGATTATCTTTCTGCTTAGAAGCAATCCTTTCCATTGGTATTGGTTCAACTTCCATGCAAGACAACATGGAAGTGCTCTAACTAGATAGCAATCCATCTTAACTACACACTACAAGTAGTCAAAGCCTCTAGATCCTTCCAATATGTTAACATAGTTAATACCACATTCTAATGTTTCCTGCTAAGAGCGTCCACTACTTTATTTTCTTTACTAGGTGTGTACTCTACACCAAACTCATAAGCGATCAAAAACTCCAGCCACCTCTGCTGCCTCATATTTAACTCCTTCTGAGAGAATAAATACCTAAACAATTTATGATATATATATAACTCAAATCTTTCCCCTAAGAGATAATGTTCCCATACTTTCAGTGCAAAGATAACCGCTGCCAACTCTAGATCATGAGTAGGATATTGTTGTTAGTCCTTGAGATGATGGTTTTGATTACAACAACCTTAGAATAGATTATAAAATATAAATACTAACAGTATAGTTTAGATATATATATGTATATGCAGGATTTAACCATGCAGCTACCAAGAAAGAAGACTGTACAGTATAGAGATTTAAGATATCAAAATTGAAGACTCATGAGTATCAAGAATATCAAGTTTATCAAGAGTTCAAGATTTCAAGAATAAGTCATTTTAATTAGGAATTTTGTTAAAACTCCTAGAAAAGCACTGCCATCTTGAAATCCAATTTATTCGTGGAATGGAATCCACTTCGAGCCTGTTAAAGGGATGGAACCCTAAGTAGGATGGAACCTACGAAAAATCTAGTGGAGCATCGTTTTGTATCCGCTAACCTTTTGTTCAAAATGACTTTACAAAATTATATCTTGTTTTCAAAATGATTTCAAAACCTTCCTTTTAAAAGAATAAAAAACATCTATCCTAGTTTTTAATACTTTTAGCCTCAAAATAATCTTTAATTTCAAAATAAAATTATCCTTAGTTTTAAACTATCTTTTAATAATAATATATTTAACTTTTAATATTTATACTTAGATTCAAATATAAAATTATAGTAAAATTTTATATATACCAAAATATTATTCTCTAAATTTATTTAAGTATTTTACCTATAGTTAAGTATATTTATAAAAGTTTAAAATAGTTTTGATATAAGATAAAAGTTATTTTCAAAGAAAAACAAAACACCAAATTTTCCTTTGGGATGTCGACATACCCAAGTTACCCATGTCGACATAGTGTCAGTTGATTTCAAAAATTTGAATTTCAAAAGAAGTGTCTATTCGTCATATCCCTTCACGAATGGACATGGCTGTTGTTTTTCTATAAATAGGGGATGTTTTCAACGAATTTTATAATATATTTTTCTGGTTTTCACTTCTCTTCTTCTTCCACATTTCTATGTACACATTCTTACCATTACTCTGTCGAAATCAACATTGAATCTGACTAGATCATTTCTGGTTCGATTCTCTATCACTATCTCAACAAGATCCTTAGTGCTATTCTGAGTTACAGACTTCTTTGTAATCAATTTGGCGAGAAAAGGTGTGATTGTAGCCTTGGAAATCAATCAAGCGAGAAAAGGTGTGATTGTAGCCTTGGAAATCAATTGGATGAACTTGTTGCCCGAGAAATCAAGTATCTCTACCCATAGGATTGCGAATCTGGAGGGTGTACCTCATAGCCTTGAAATCGAGGGTGTAATTTTACAATTGCTTTTGAAAGGAAGTTCGTACTTGTGTGTGGGACTGGATGTATGGTAACTTCGAACTAGTATAAAATACGTTGTGTTCTTTCCTTTACTGCTTTTACTTTATATTTGCATCAATGTTTGATTCTGTGATCATATCTGTGTCTGAATATTGCATACATCTACGTTCAAATTAACAAAAACTTAAAAAGATTTAGTAATTTCTTTAAACACTATTCACCCCCCTCTAGTGTTAACCCTATATTTGCAGAAGAAGGATGGGTGGAAGTTCCTCGTAATGTTTGATTTGATTGGTGTGTTTGATTTGATTTGATTTGAATTATTTGATTTGATTTGATTTGGATTGATATTTGGTGTGAAAAGCATGTATAAATACGCATTGATGTGATCTTTAATTAATTATCATGCTATCAGTATAATTATGTCTTAATCTATCTATTATATACTCCATTGTATAGTTTATTAATGCAGGTACTTTAGTCCAAGAATGAGGGGGAGTTATATAGTTTGGAGATTATATAGTTTGGAGTTAGTTTTTGTTGATGACAAAGGGGGAGAAATATAAAATAGGATAGTTAGGCATAGATTAATGGGGAGTTATTAGGATAGAAGTAATATTTTATAAACAAAGGTTGTCATCATCAAAAAGGGGGAGATTGTCAGTCCTTGAGATGATGGATTTGATGACACAACCTTAGAATAGATTATAAAATATAAATACTAACAGTATAGTTTAGATATATATATATATGTATGTATATGCAGAATTTAACCATGCAAGTACCAAGAATGAAGACTATACAGTATAGAGATTCAAGATATCAAGATTGAAGACTCATGACTATCAAGAATATCAAGATTTCAAGAATAAGTCATTTTAATTAGGAATTTTGTTAAAACTCCTAGAAAAGCACTAGCATCTTAAAATCCAATTTATTCGTGGAATGGAATCCACTTCGAGCCCGTTAAAGGGATGGAACCCTAAGTAGGATGGAACCTACGAAAAATCTAGTGGAACAACGTTTTGTATCTGCTAACTTTTTATTCAAAATGATTTTTCAAAATTATATCTTGTGTTCAAAATGTTTTCAAAACCTTCCTTTTAAAAGAATCAAAAACATCTATCCTGGTTTTTAATACTTTTAGCCTCAAAATAATCTTTAATTTCAAAATCAAATTATCCTTAGTTTTAAACTATCTTTTAATAATAATATATTTAACTTTTAATATTTATACTTAGATTTAAATATAAAATTATAGTAAAATTTTATATATACCAAAATATTATTCTCTATATTTATTTAAGTATTTTACCTATGGTTAAGTATATTTATGAAAGTTTAAAATAGTTTTGATATAAGATAAAAGTTATTTTCAAAGAAAAACAGAACACCAAAATTTCCTTCGGGATGTCGACATACCCAAGTTACCCATGTCGACATAGTGTTAGTTGATTTCAAAATTTTGAATTTCAAAAGAAGTGTCTATTCGTCATATCCCTTCACGAATGGACATGGCTGTTGTTCTTCTATAAATAGTGGCATTTTTCAATGAATTTTATAATATATTTTTCTGGTTTTCACTTCTATTCTTCTTCCACATTTCTATATACACATTCTTACCATTACTTTGCCGAAATCAACATTAAATTTAACTAGATCATTTCTGGTTTGATTCTCTATCACTATCTCAACAAGATCCTCAGTGCCATTCAGAGTTATAGACTTCTTTGTAATCAATTTAGCGAGAAAAGGTGTGATTGTAGCCTTGGAAATCAATCAATCGAGAAAAGGTGTGATTCTAGCCTTGGAAATCAATTGGGCGAACTTGTTGCCCGGGAAATCAAGTATCTCTACCCAAAGGATTGTGAATCTGGAGGGTGTACCTCGTAGCCTTGAAATCGAGGGTGTAATTGTACAATTGCTTTTGAAAGGAAATCTGTACTTGTGTGCGGGACTGGATGTAGGGTAACTCTGAACCAGTATAAAATTCGATGTATTCTTTCCTTTACTGCTTTTACTATATATTTGCATCTGTGCTTGATTCTGTGATCATATCTGTGTCTGAATATTGCGTACATCTGTGTTCAAATTAACAAAATCTCAAAAAGATTTAGTAATTTCTTTAAACACTATTCACCCCCACTAGTGTTAACCCTAGCCTTATGATCTGTATTTCGTATTTCTCATAATTGTAACATCCCATGTTTTTGATAACATTATTTAGGATATTTAATTAGCTAAATAAAATAAAATAATGTCTTGAGTGGGAGATTGATATTTGATTAAATTAAGGAGTAGTCATGCCATTTAAACAATGAATTAAAAGAAGAGTTTAACATGAAATATAGGAGGGGTAAAATAGGAAAGAGGTCATTCCTATATCTTTAACCCTTGGCTGTGTATCCTATACACGTTCATTTCATTCTCAAGATTTTAAAATCTAAGGTTGGCCACCATTAATAAGAGATATGGAGATAAATATAAAGGGAAAATTTAATCAACATCAAATTCATTCATATTTCACATCCTTAATCTCTAAAGCTAAGGTGAATAACGTTTACATCTCTTATTTGTATTATTTTCTGTTTAGGGAGAAATCCGTAATATTTTGCAATGTATTGCCATGTTTTTGAATAATGGAATGATTATATATACTTGTTGATGATTCATGCATGTTCATATCGATTTTATGATATGTTTTAAGGTAAAAACCCTATTAAATGACATCTAAATGCCTTGTGAATTTTTATATAGACCAGAAATAATATTTTGGAGATGGTTTTAAATTTTATAATTTTTTTTAAAGTTATGTGGATTTTATATGAATTTTCTAGTAAAGAAATATTATTTTGGGTAACAAATTATTTATGATTAAATAATAAAAGAATTGAGTCTGAAATTTTTATATGTTGAAAAACATATTAAAGATATTTCTATAGTTTTTATAGATTTTTCCTAAGTGTTTTAATGGGTACATAAAATTACTTAAGGTATGAGACTTAAATGTTTTATACATCTATAAAAGGAGAAGGGGCTCTTTGCAAATAATTCCAATTTGTCATTTCTAGAAATTGGTAGCACTTTTGAAAAACGTAAAATTGCAACCAATCAGATTTAGAAAAATAAGGCAGGTTTAGGTACAAAAGAAATAGTTTAAAAGGACACATAAATAAGTTTTTCACTATTTTGATATATTCGGCACAAGGTTCCGCCTCTTTACCTTCGCTTCCCGCACAGCCGAAACCAACGCACATGGTATCAGGGAACTGGTATGTAGTGAATTGGATGTTGGCAAAAGGTAGTGGGTCAAAACTAGGGGGTTCTGAAGGGGTTGAAGCATTACTTTGATTATAGAGGAAAATGCGCCTGATTGCTTTTGACTAAGAAGCTTTCGACTTAGTTGGCTTTCGACTAAGTCAAATGGATTTAAAGGAAATTGTTTTGATTGGGTTACGCCTTTGTTTTTGGACAACCGCTTTTGACCAAGTCAAAACCTTTTGCTACCTCCTTTTACCTTTCGACCCAGAGGGTTTCGAAAGGGTACTTTGTTTTCTAAAATTTGGCATCTTCTCCAATGCTTTCGAAGGGATGATTTTGACACTATCACTTCTTTACCTAGGAATTCTTTCGAAAGGTAGGCTTTCGAATTAAATAGTTTTAATGACCCTTTTGCTCGGTTGAAGTATAATCCAAATGGTTTCGAAAGAGATGATTTAAACGATTTTGAAAAGAAGTGCTTTCGAATTTAATGGGTTTATGATCCTTTTTCTCTACTTGATGCATAATCCAAATGGTTTCATCCAAAACATTTTTCAAAGGCAGAAATAAGATTTGAATGGTTTCAAAAGGTTCCAATTAAACCCAAGTGCTTTCGAAAAGTTTAGATTTGATGTTTTTGAAAGGTTTTAAAGTAAGGTTTCGAAGGGGTAGTTCCCCAATGGTTTCAAAGGAGTCGAAAGGTATGATTTTTCTAGTTGCTCCAAAAGGATTAAAAGGAAATGTTTTTGAAGATTTTCGAAAGGCAATGTTTAAAGGTTTTAAAAGAAAGACATCTAATGTTTTAAAGCTTTCAAAAGGAAGATTTTTTAAAGGTTTCGAAAGGGTTTTGAGATTGTTTTCAAAAGGAAGGGTTTGGCGATTCTGCCTAGATAAAAGAAAGTGTTTTACTCTATTTAGAAAGGGGTACTTCCAATGGTTTTGAAAGTGGTACTTTTAAAGGTTAAATATTTTTATCAACTATGATTTGGGTAAAGTGTGTGTGTGTATGTCTATGTATAACGTGGCAAGGTGATTTTGAGTAAAGCATAGAGATTATATATTTTCCTTATTTGAGTTTGATTTAAAGATTTTATATCATTTTGGAAAAAAATTCAAGGAAAATATCCCTAAGTAAAATGATTCAGATAATAGTATACCAAATGGGACTGGTATAGGGTCATGTCCTATACATTAGCTATTAACCCCAGCTAATTTTGTCCAAAATTCCAGTATGTAGGGCTTTGTCATAGGTAAGACTAAAATAATGATTGCACACAGAAAGGAAAATATGTTTGTAAACAGATGGGTTATTGGTGAGCCTGCAAAATCATTATGATAAGGTGACCCCGAGAGATGATAAGTTAAGGACAGATCGTCCAGAAGAGAAGTATTTAATAGATAGTTAAGGACACAACGTCTAGTAGAAAAGGAGTGTCTAACAGATGTTAGATAAATTATGATATGTTGCCTGGTAGGCCAAAGTCAGCCAAAGGTTATTAGTTAGCCAAACAAAACTAAAGTGTTTGAACAGGTAGTTCATTTATTACTTGATATATATGTTTACATAATAATGCTTTACAGATTTTAACCAGTTTTGGTTGTTGGAAAGGATTTGCAAATATATGTTTTAAAAGGATGTTAGTGAAGGTAAACTCGTTCCGCCAAGCTGTGTGGTCTCACTTAACATAAAATAACAGAGATGAATATTATTATTTACACTAGGCTTTATGTCTTAAACTCTCGGGTGCTCAAAATTGATTTTAATAGGTTGAGGGTTGAGGTTTTTAGGTTTTGTTGTTTTGGAAAATAAAGCTTTCGGATATGTGCAACTTGTTGATGGATAGCAAGTTATAGATTTATTTTGCTTTGAATATGCTGTGCATATTAAGCCAAATAAGACTTTATTGACTCTGGTCAACCAAGGGCATCTTTGTATGTCGCTCCTTACGTATTTTTATAATGATTATAATTGATCTTTACCTAGGAAACGATAAGGGATTATTGGACATGGATTTGAATTATTGTTTTGATATGTAATCAGTAAAATGTTGTTTTTGAAATTTGTTATTTTTTCATATTCAAGTGCTTCTGATATTATAGATACTATTAGCATTATCGTATTTTGTTACTAGAAGTTAATACTATAGATGACTGCAACATCTGCAGCGCTTAGCTTTTAGCCACTAGATACGAATGTTACAACTTGGTATCAGAGCATAGGTTTATGAAAAATTCAAACTAAAAATGGTTTTTAAAACATAATCCTATGGAATTGGAGTAAGATTGGCTATGGGATAACGCTATAGTAACGTACTTGTATTTGCTATATATAAATATATTCTCTATCTCTTGTCTTTGTTAGGTTTTTTATGTATCTCTTGAGGTTTGGATACAGATATGGATGGTAGAAAAGAGAGAGTTAACCCAAGAGGGGAGGGCACTGACGGGAATTCCAGGCCTAATGCAAGGAGAGGTCAAGGTCAGGCACAAGTAGAGAACATGGGTGCTGGAGTATCGCAATTCGGAATGGAAGCTATGTATCAGTTCTTCATGAACATGTGCAAGCTGGTTTTTCTGCTGGAGTAGTGGAGGAGTAGTTTCGAAGCTCCAGTTGTCAACGACTATGCTAAGTCGAGTGGAGACTACACTAAGTTCGGAGGGAATCTATTTATTGGAACAGAGGATGACATTAAGGTGGAAAATTTGTTGTTGCACTACGAAAGGATTTTTGCAGATTTAAGTCTCAATGATGAGCAGAAGAGGATGTTGGCAATGAGACAGCTTCAGGGAGCTGCTTTTTTTAATGGAATAGTGTGACTGTGGCAGTGGATAAGGAGACTATGACATGGACGGAGTTTAAGAGGAAGTTCCAGGATAGGTTCATGTCATTGATGGTGTAGTCTGTTTTGATCCAAAAGTTTGCTGGGCTAGAATAGGGAGAGATGACCGTTCTGGAGTATGCCGATAGGTTTGAAGAGTTAGCAAGATATGGTTATGCTGCTGTTGACATAGTGATGAAGAGGGACGAGAAGTTTATCAGAGGATTAAAGCCTGAGTTAGCCAGGGCTACATTACCACATATTAGAGATCCCTGTGATGTGGTTGTAGACTTGGTTCTGAGACACGAGTAGAAGCTCGCTTGTCAGGAGAAGAATAAGGCGAAAGAGATCCAGATTGGGCAAGATCAGAAGAGGAAGTTCTTCCACAAGAAGGATGCTCAAAGGAATGGAGCAGCCAAGAGAGGAAAGTCTGAGGTGGTATGTTTCAAATGCGACAAAAATGGTCATTTCACCAATGAGTGTCGTACTGAGAAGGCTAAGGCAGTGATTTGGAAGAAGAACATTATGTGCTTCAACTGCGATCAGATAGGCCACTATAAGAACCACTGCAAGAAGCCTGCTAAGAATGGAAAGGGCAAGGTGTATGCACTGGAGCCTACTGCTTCTAAGCCGATAGCTCAAGAGAAAGAAAAGGTAGTTACGGGAAGTACGCTTCAGATTCATGGTATGTCTGTTAGCGTTCTATTTGATATCTGTTAGCGTTCTTTTTTTGATACTGATCCAAACATTCATTTATATCTAGATATTTGATAGATAAGCTTAACCTAGAACCCACATATTTAGTTACTTCCTTACGGGTTGCGAATCTAATAGGAGGATATGCAACTCTAGGGTTGAGATGTAACTGATTAGAGTTTGACCTGTTAGGTCAAATTTTTGTTTGTCGTTTGCATGTGTTTGATTTTGTGGGATTCAGAATTATTTTTGGTATGGATTGGTTACATTAGTACAATGCCAGGATATTTTGCCAAGATAGGAAAATAGCACTTAGACACCCTAATTATAGTGTTGGATAGTTTATGCCATAGAAGGTTCTTGAAGTGAGATGTATGTTTTGTTAGGTGTTATGGAATTGGATGATGAGTTGAGTCAAGTTTTCGTGGTTAGAGAATTCGCGGATGTATTTGAACCAGTAGTTGGATTGCCGCCGAAACGAGCTATTGAGTTTTGGATAAATTTGGTTCCGAGAGCAGAACCAGTAAGTATGCTGCCAAGTAGGATGGCCCCTTAAGAGATGAGGGAGTTAAAGATGCAGTTTGTGGATTTAGAAGGCAAGAGTTTTATTAGGCCGAATATTTTTCCTTAGGGAGCAACCGTGGTGTTTGCTTAAAAGTTAGATGGATTGTTAAGGGTATGTATCAATTATCATAAGTTGAATGAGAGGACGATAAATATCGATATCCATTGCGAGAATTGACGATTTGTTCGACCAGTTGAATGGAGCTAAGGTATTTTCTCAGTTGAATTTGGCGATAGGTTTCTATCAGCTCAGAGTTGCAGAGGACAGTATACCTTTGATGGCATTTAGGACTAGATATGGGTTGTACGAATGGTTAGCTATGTCGTTTGGACTGACTAATGCGTTGGCTTTCTTTTTGGATTTGATGAATCAATTTTTCCGAGAGCACTTAGATAGGTTCGTATTGGTTTTTATGGATGATATCTTGATATACTCTAAGAATGAAAGAGTGCATGAAGTTTATCTTAGAATGGTGCTTGAGATGATGAGGGAGCATCAGTTGAAGGTGAAGTTTTTGAAATGTCATTTCTAGAAGAAGGAAGTGAATTTTTTTGGTCATGTAGTATTAGAGAGAGGGTTATTAGTAGATCTGACTAAGATTGAAGCGGTGAATTATTGAAAGAGATTCAAGATAATGACTGAGATAAAGAGTTTCCTTGGATTAGCTAGTTATTATCAGAGGTTCATTAAGGATTTTTCATGGATTGCAGCACCGATGACCAAGCTAACGGGAAAGGATGTGAAGTTTGTGTGGACTGATAAGTGTAAGGAAGCATTCCATGTTTTTAAACACTTATTGACCCATGCGTTAGTTTTGGTTGTTCTGGAAGGGTATCTAGATTTGGTGGTTAATACAAATGCATGTCGAATAGGGTTAGCAGCTGTGCTGATGCAAAGAGGTAAAGTGATAGCCTATGCCTCTAGACAGCTTAGACCACATGAGGTCAGATATCCAACACATGACTTGGAATTGGCCGTGGTAACTTTCTCATTGAAGGTGTGGAGACATTACCTCTTGGAAGAGAGGTTTGAGTTATATATAGATCATAAGTCGTTGAAATATTTGTTTTCTTAGAAGGAGTTGAACATGAGACAACAGAGATGGTTAGAGTTTATAGCTGGTTATGATTTTGGGATTGAGGACACATTGGGGAAAGGCAACAAGGTTGCAATTGAGCTAAGCAGGAAATATCAGAATGCAATGTTGGTGATGATTGCTGAGTGGAAAGATTTGGAAGTGTTAGCATATTGCAGGGTGCAGTGGAGATCCGAGGCTGGGTCTAGCGGAGAGACTGTTGTGTTATCTTGTTTGGATGTTCGACCAATGATGATCGAAAGGATTGCTTCTAAATAGGAGGAGGATCCAATGTTAGCTTAATGGATCAAGAAATTAAGAGATAGAACCAAGAGCTATGACTTGACTGATTTCAGTCTTGACCAGAATGGGTGGTTGAGAAAGAGAGAAAGATTATGTGTTCCATGTATAGGAAACATAAGGAAAGAAGTCTTGGAGGAATACCATCGTTTGAAATTCTCTATTCATCCAAGAGGAACTAAGATGTGTCAGGATATGAAAAGAAGTTTCTTCTACGAAGGTATGAAGCGGGATATTGGTTCATGGGTAAAGCAGTGCTCCAATTGCCAATAGGAAAAGGCTGAACATCAAAAGCCAAGTGGATTTCTTCAGCCATTAGGTATTCCATTTTGAAAATGGGATTCTATTTCCATGGATTTATTGATGGGTTGCTAAGGTTGAACGAAGAAAATGAAAATTTATGGGTTATAGTGGACAGATTGACCAAGAGTGCCCATTTCATTCTAGTTAAGTCGACAAGGATGGAACCTATTTTTGTGAAGTTTTTTATGAAGAATATGTTTAGACTACATGGAATTCCTTGTAGCATAGTTAGTGATAGGGATTCCTTATTCGCTAGCCAGTTCTGGAAGAGTCTAGAGGAAGTTTCGGGAACCAAGCTCAAGATGAGTACCGCTTACCATCCGTAGACAAATAGGCAAACTGTAAGAGTTAACAAAATCTTGGAGGATTAGTTAAGTGCTTGTGTTCTAGATTTTGGGATATCATGGGAAACCATCTACATTTAGTCGAGTTTTCGTTTAACAAAAGTTATCAAACTAGTATTAGGATGGCACCATTTGAAGCTCTGTATGGAAGGCCATGCAAATCTCTTGTTTGTTGGTCAGAAACCAAGGATAGGTTGGTTCTTTGTCCAGATTTACTTAGAGAAGCTACAGAAAAGATTGAGGTCATTTGGGCTAGAATGAAGGAGGCTCGGTCTAGGAAGAAAAGTTATGCAGATAGAAAATGGAAAAAATTAGAATTCTTAGTTGGAGATCTGGTATTTATCTAGGTGTCGTAGATAAAGGGTGTGATCAGATTCGAAAGATCAGAAAAGTTGGTACCGAGATTCGTTGTACCTTTTCATATTGTTGAGAGGATCGGGAAACTCGCGTATAGAGTTAAGTTACCAAGTAGTTTGGAAGGAGTCCACGATGTTTTCATGTTTCTCATCTCAGAAAGTGTGTTAGAGACAAGGTGACTGCTATTGCACCGACTATGCTAGATGACTTAGTGGTAGAACCGAACTTGACGATAGTTAGAAAACCAGTTGGCATAGTTGCAAGAGATGAGAAGAGGCTTAGAACCAAGATGGTCGGGTTAGTTAAGGTCCAGTGGAGTGATGATGATAGAGACTGTACTTAGGAGGTTGAGAGCAGGATTAGAGAGGCTTGTCTTGATTTGTTTGATGGTATGTTTTACCTCTTTATTTGATTTGTTGTGTGACTTATCGTAATTTCAAGGACAAAATTCTTTAAGGAAGTGAGTCTGTAACATACCATATTTTTGATAACATTATTTAGGATACTTAATTAGCTAAATTAAATAAAAAAATGTGTTGAGTAGGGATTGGGATTTGATTAAATTAAGAGGCAACCGTACCATTTAAACAATGAATTAAAAGAAGAGTTTAACATGAAATATAGGAGGGGTAAAATAGGAAAGCAGCCAAACCTATATCTTTAATCCTTAGTCGTGTATCCTATACACGTTCATTTCATTCTCAAAAATTTAAAAGCCAAGGTCGGCCGCCATTAATAAGAGCTAGAGAAAGAAAGATATGGGAAGTTTAATCAACATCAAATTCATTCAAATCTCACATACTTAATTGCTAATGCTAAGGTGAATAATGTTTACATCTCTCATTTGTTTTGTCTTCATTTTTAATGAGAAATCTGAAATGTTGCCATGGTTTTGAATAATGGAATGATTATATATACTTGTTGATGATTTATGCATGTTCATATTGATTTTATGATATACTTTAAGGTAAAAACCATATTAAATGACATCTAAATGCCTTGCGAATTTTTATACAGACTAGAAATAATATTTTGGAGTCAATTTTTAGAATTTTTTTGGATTTTATATGAATTTTCTTGTAAAGAAAATGTTATTTTGGGTTACAAATTATTTACGGTTAAATAATAAAAGATCTGGGTATGAAATTTTTATATGTTGGAAAACATATTAAAATAGATTTTTTGAAATTTTTGTATATTTTTCCTAAGTATTTCAATGGAAATATTTAATTATGTGAGGTATGTGACTTAAATTTATATATATATATAAAAGGAGAAGGGGCTATCTACAAATAATTCAAATTTTTTATTTCTGGAAATTTGCAGCACTTTTGAAAAAGTAAAGTGGCAACCAATGAGATTTAGACAAACAAGGCAATTTGCAACATCCCGTATTTGGAGGCCAAAACCTAAGCGCTATGGATGCTGCAGTCATGTATATAATTAACTTCTAGTGATGAAATATGACAATGTTAATGGTATCCATAATATCAGAAGCACTTGAATATGAGAAAATCATAGATTTTCAAAAAACAATAATTTTCAGTGATTACATTTCAAGAAATCATATCCAAGTTACAAAAATTCCAAACGTGTTAGCAGGCACTGATCAAATATAATTTACAACAATATTCTAAGAGCAACATATGAAGATGCCCCCTTAGATGATCAAAGCAATATAGACATAATTGTCCTAATACATGGCAGAAACAATTTTAAAACAGAATCCTTAAATTAGCTATCTGTCAGTCACATGCTCGTCTTCGGATGCTTTATTCGCCAAAATTTGCTAAAACCTGAAAACCTAAACCCTCAGCCTACTCAAATCAAATTTTGAGTACCCAAGAGTTTAAGGGGAAATAAAAAAATTTAGTCAGACTTAAAGTGTGGTAAGAATAATTTCTGCTACATCTCCGTTTGCTGATAACTAGTGAGACTACACCTCTTAGCGGAACAGGTTTCCTCTCACTAATATCTCTTTTCACAACATATATTTTGCAAATTCTTTCCTGCAACCAAACTAATTAATCAACTGATTATAATAATAATAATATAAAAATATGTTAAATAGGAATTAAGATAGACTATCTGTCTAAAATCTGAACCGTGTGTTCTAAATTTGGAGGTATATGCTCTTTTTTGGACTATCTCTCCTAAAACTGGTTATACCAGAATAGCAATTTCTTTTGTACCGGGTAATGAGCTATCTACCCAAAATAGGTAAAAAGGGGTGGACTAACTGTCCTTAAAAATTTAGCAACATCCGTTACGCTAGTAAATGAACTACCAGTTCTTATCAGGGCTGACTACTCTTTCTAGACTAACTATCCTGGACGAAAAGTACTCTGGGTCGACTGCCCTCAAAATGGACTGACGTTTGAATTTAAAATGAGCCAACTGCCCAAATTTTTATTTTAGGTTAACTTCCCTTCAAAATATCTGAGCTAACTGCTGTACACAATATCTAAGCTAACTGCTCTTCAAAATTTTCCTTGAAAACTTTTTTCAAAATGATTTAGTCCATCAAATCATATATACTAGGAAAATATCTTTAGCTTTTCTCTAAGCTACTTTTGCCATGTTATATATATACTTTACTCAAAATAATGTTGATGATGTTTGATAAGGACTGTCTATCCTTTAAAATAAGTTAAAGTCCTTTATAACTTAAACACTCAAGCTATCTGCCTAACTCTTTCCTTCGAAACCTTTGTTTAAAACCTTTAAACAAGCTTTCGAAAACATAGAAGGTAACTCCTTCAAAACCATTTATAAAACCCTTCGAAAGTACTGAAGGTAACTCCTTCATATCCTTTATTAAACCTTTCAAAATCGTTGAAGGTATCTCCTTTAAAACCATTTATAAAGCCATCCTTTAATAAGCTTAATTTTAAAATATTTGACATCCGGCTTTTAAAACCTTTAAACCTTAGCCTTTTGAGAACAGTAAAACCATACCCTTTGATCTTGCCGAAAGGTTCAACTTTTCGACCTTGTTAGAGGGTTTCCTTTCGACGTTGTCGCTTGTGGTACCTCCCATTTTATATCATTTTTAAACCTTTCGAAAGTATGAAATTCAAAACCTTTCAAATACTTTGGGTTCAAGTTAAAACAAGTGGAAAACCATTTGAAACCGATCAAAATTAACTACTTTGAAACCTTTAAAAATGTGTCGACTTAAAAGATTTGGATTATGCAAATGGATTAAAAAACATTGGCGTTGAAAGCAAATGCTCCGAAACCTAAAACCTTTTGAAATGAAACCTATTGAAATTATTGGAGAGAGGCGGCAGGTTATAGAAAAACAAAACATAACATTTGACTCCATCTGTGCTGAAAGGTTAGGAAGCTGTAAATATGCTTCTGACCTAGCCGAAAGCTATACCTTTCGACTTTGCCAAAAGGTTTCAATTAAAACGAGAAAGCAAACCAATCAAAAACTTTTCCTTTTAAACCTTTTGAAAATTTCGAAAGCTCTTTGTCGAAAGCTAGCAGGTTGATGTGCACGTAAATGTGCATATATTTACATCCATATTTTATCTCCTTCTATTTAAATAAACATCATATTTGGGCATTTTAACATGTTTAAAACCAAAATTCGATTTTTTTTCAAACCATCATATTTTCATCTTCATTCAAGGGCAAAATGCATTTTTGTGCATGAGTCAATTTAAGAATTTTTACTTGGACATTTTTTGATAATTTTTATAGAAATTTGGATGCATATGGAAGAGGCTTATATGAAGATACATGCATGCACAAATGAAATACAAAGGAATGAAGAGGAAATAATTCAAGTTCAAGATCATGGAGGACCCCACCCACTTACCTAAATGTACAATTATGAACTAAAAGACAACTAAGTGGAGGATAAAGTTTCATGCACAACAAATGATGGATTAATTAGTGGTTAACGGTTACTTGGTGGCCACACTTCCTAAAGGGCATTTTAGGTAGCCCCCTAAAAATAGAATTAGGGTTTTATGCATGTATATATAGCCCTCTTATGTATATGAAACTATCATCTACTCTTTCATTTTACTTAAGAAGTTAAAAAATCAAAGTGTAAGCTCAATGTTCTATGAAATAATAATGGCTTCCAAGCCTCTTTCTTCTCTCTTTTCTACATGCTCTTCTTTGTTTTATTGTTAATGTTTATTTCTATGCTCTCTTTCTCCTTATGTTCATATCTTAGATTTACATTTATGCAAGTAGTTAGTAGCTAATCTCTTTTTCTTTCTTTGCTTATTTTCTATTTTCTTTTCTTTTTAATGTTGAAACTTACTTGTGTTGCTTCAATGCCACAAATGAGTAGCTAAACCCCTTCAATTTAGGGGTGATGAAGCTCTCTAACTTTATGTAATTTCAACATTTTATGATTTATGATCTCATTTGGTTTATGCTTTATGAAGTGGATTTTGATGCAAGTTTATACAAGTGAGTTTGATAGCTTATATTGCTTATGCAAATGAGCTATTTTTATTCAACATAAACACAAGTTGCATCATCATTTGCTAATCCATTTTTGATTGTGAAATTAAAGTAAAAATGAAATTTGATGATCTATATTACTAGATACAATTGTAAATAGATCATGCTTAAAATAGCTTTTGCTTTTGCTTCATTTTCATGAGAATTATAAGTGGGTATTTGTTGCATTATAGTTTGATGGTTTGAGTTATGCTAATTAATAACATAAATAAACCATGCTTATGATAAATACAACAATATTTCACTTAAATAAAAGTTAGAGATCATAAATTCTTTGTTTGTTGATTTACAAAAATATGAGAGTGGACTTGCCTCTAAATTGTTCTCTAGTTCAATAGTTTCTAATCTCATTTTAATTCTAGTTTTAGCTTCATTTTAGTTATAGTCATCAATTTCTCCTCCATTTGGTATAATTTGATTGAATAGAATTTTAAAATCATCAATTCCCTGCGGATCGACCCATATTCGCCACATGCTACATTCGTACACTGTGCGCTTGCGGTTATTTTTAAATTTAAATTTGTTCGACGGTTTTCTAAACCGATAGAATTTCCGTCGACGAACAAGTTTTTGGTGCCGTTGCCGGGAATTTTCAAATTTTCAAATTTTCAAATTTTCAAAAAACAAAAAACAAAAACAAAAACAAAAATGCATTTTCAAATTTTCTTTCATTCCCTAAACTCAATTCTAACTCCTTTCTCTTCTCGACTTTCACTTGTGCATGAGTACTTGGACTCGTCATACAACAACGAATCGTTGGTCTCGTGACCCTTCTACAAACCGTTTAACTCGAACAGACGATCCTCCTAAAATGGCGAACGAAAACGCCCTCGAACTCTTATGGATAGAATCTTTACCAATAGAGTTTCTATTCCATCTTGCATCACGTTACCTGCCCCTATGGGTAACCATTTCGAAATCCATTCGAACCATATTGCCACGCTTCCAAAATTTGGCAATTTCGAACACGATGACCCATTCGTCTTTTTGACTAAATTCGAACAAGTTTGCGCAACCATTAAACTTCAACAACTTTCTGATGACGGAATCAAACTTCGATTAATCCCATTTGCTCTTATGGATTACGCTGAAAAATGGTTGTACAACTTACCTTCAAACTCAAATAAAACGTGGGAAGAATTTGTAAAAGCTTTCTTAAAAAAGTTCTACCCCTTGGAAAAAACAAGTAGAATTCGAAACGAAATTGTAAATTTTCATCAATTAAAGGGTGAACCATTTGGAAAATATTTTGAAAGATTCAAAGAGCTTTTGATAAAATGTCCACACTATAACTTTGAAAAATGGACGATTTGCCAAATCTTATACGATGGACTCGAAAATAGCTCCCGAACCATGCTTGAATCAATGTGCCAAGGGAATTTTCTTTCCCAACATCATGACGATGCTTGGCAATTTCTTGAAAACCTCGCTGAAAAGTCGTCCCAATGGGAACGCTCGAACGAAAAATCAATCTACTCATGATCGAGTGCACACTCGATAGGATCTTTTGTTGCTTTAGAAGCTAAGATCGACGCAATGATTAAAAAATTGGATAATGTTTTCTCATCGAATCAAACGAACCAAGCTTCCCAACCAATGTGTTATAAATGCAACGATCCTAATCATATAGGCGACCAGTGTCCCAATTCCGTCGAACAAATCAATGCTTTCAACAAAACAAAAAATGACCCGTTTTCTCCAACGTACAACCCTGGATGGAGAAATCATTCGAATTTTGCATGGAGCCAAAAAAACCCAACACGAATACGATTCGTCCCAATTTTCAAGCATTTCCAAATAATGCTTCGAATCCTCCCTTTCAGCCCAATAATTTTCAACCAAACTTTGCGGGCCCGTCTCATAATCAACCGCAACAACCAAATTTTCCACCAAATTCTGCTCATCCTCCACAAGACGATAAACATTTAACTTCGTTTGAGAAAACTCTTGAAACGTTGGCTAAGGCAAATACTCAAAGCCTTCAATCAAACAGCAATTTGCAAAATTTATTGACTTCATATATGAAAAACACAAACCAATCGATGGCATAACTCGAAATGCAAATGAGTCAATTAACCACGTCTGTAAGTGAACGTGAAGGAGGAACATTCCCAAGCCAGCCCCTTCCAAATTCCAGAAATCAAAACGCAAATTCAAATCAAGCCCATGTTGTTCATGATAGCAACATCACCCAGTTGAATGCTATCACAACTCTCCGCTCTGGTAAACAAATCGATAATCAAGTTGTCAATCCAAATGATTTGCCGGAAACTTTTCTCGACACTTCTAAAACAACGAACGACTCAGAACAGAACGTGGAGCCAAACGTCGAATCAAACGACAATCAAAATTCTTCTTCTTCTACTCGAGTAGACCCGCCTACCGAGTATCGTGTTCCATTTCCATATTGTCTTCGACCAAAGAAAGACTCGGACCAAATGGAAAAGATGTTGGAAATTTTTAAACAAGTAAAAGTGAGCGCTTCTTGACATCGTTCAGCAAGTCCCCACTTACGCGAAATTTCTTAAGGACTTGTGCACCTAAAAGCAACACACTCAAGTGCCTAAAAAAAGTCTTCTTAGCCGCCAGTTTGAGCAAAGTCTTGTCTCAATCCATGCCTGTTAAATATAAAGATCCTGGTTGTCCTACGATCTCTTGTACAATTGGAGATAAGACGATTAACAAATGCTTGATAGACTTAGGCGCGAGTATCAACTTGATTCCATACTCCGTGTACGAATAACTAGGCATAGGTGAGCTCAAACCCACGAAAGTTACGCTTCAATTTGCCGATCATTCCATTAAGAAGCCCGTGGGAGGAATCGAAGGTGTGCTCATTCGAGTAGGGCAATTTATATTCCCCGTTGACTTTATCGTTCTCGAAACACAACCCATGAAAAATCCCTCGAGTCAAATTCCCTTGATTTTAGGCCAACCATTCCTAGCCACCTTAAATGCCTTAATCAATTGTCGTAACGGATCGATGAAATTCTCTTTTGGAAACATGACTTTGGATCTTAACATTTTCAATCTTGAAAGCCAATCGAATGAACCTCGTGACGAAACGTTGGAAGTTAGTGCCATTCACGAAAACTTCGAAAACGAGACACTTGACCTTAACGACGAACGCGAAGCCGAGTACGAAAAGTTGTTTCCGGAAATTCCCAACGAGATTGAATACATTCTTCCCTTTGAATCGCTTCAACTTAAGTCGGAATCTCAATCCAACTCTTTGATTGAAAAACTCCCGAAGTTGGACCTCAAACAACTTCCCGATCACCTTAAGTACGCATACTTTAGTGAAGACGAAACGTTACCCGTCATAATTTCCGCAACTCTCTCTTGATCAAGAAACCTCGTTACTCTCTATTCTTTCGAAAAACAGAGAAGCAATTGGATGATCGATTTCCGATATAAAGGGAATTAGTCCCACTCTTGTTCAACATCGCATCCATTTAATCGACGATGCCAAGCCTACTCGTGACGCGCAGCGAAGGCTTAATCCAAAAATGAAAGATGCGGTGCGTGATGAAATTCTTAAACTTCTCGACAACGGAATCATTTACCCAATCTCTGATAGTTCATGGGTTAGCCCAATTCACGTTTTACCGAAAAAGTCGGGGATAACCGTTGTCAAGAACGATTCAAATGAGCTTATTCCAACTCGTACTCAAACGGGTTGGCGTGTTTGCATTAACTATCGAAAACTAAATGCCGCAACACGTAAGGATCACTTCCCTCTTCCTTTCATCGACCAAATACTTGAACGTTTAGCCGGCCACGAATTCTACTGCTTATCTACTCCGGAAGATCAAGAGAAAACGACTTTCACGTGTCCATTTGGTACTTTCGCTTATCGACGTATGCCATTCGGACTTTGTAACGCTCCTGCGACTTTCCAACGATGTATGGTTGGAATCTTTTCTGACATGATTGAGCGTTTTTTAGAAGTTTTTATGGACGATTTCTCTATCTTTGGCGATTCTTTTTCCCAATGTTTACATCATCTCGAATTGGTTCTAAATCGATGTAAGGAAAAACAATTGACTTTGAATTGGGAAAAAGGCCACTTTATGGTCAAGCAAGGCATAGTCCTTGGACATATCATCTCAAATAAAGGCATTGAGGTAGATAAATCAAAAATCGATGTCATTGCAAATCTACTCATTCCTAAAATTGTTAAGGATATTCGATCATTTCTTGGACACGCTGGCTTTTATCGACGCTTTGTGAAAGACTTTAGCAAAATCGCTCGTCCTTTGACGACCCTTCTTGGAAAAGATGTTCCGTTCGATTTTAACTCTGACTGTATCTCTTCTTTTGAACGTCTTAAGAAGAACTCATTTCTGTTTCAATCATTTGCGCACCCAATTGGGATCTTCCTTTCAAAATAATGTGTGACGCTTCAAACTTTGCCGTTGGTGCTATCTTAGGACAACACATCAACAAGATCCTTCACGTCATTTACTATGCGAGTATGACTTTGAACGACACTCAACTCAACTACACAACAACCAAAAAGAGCTTCTAGCTGTCGTTTTTGCGCTCAAAAAATTCCGACCTTACTTGATCGGGTCACACATTACTGTGTACACGGACCATTCTGCGCTTCGATATCTCTTTACTAAAAAAGATGCTAAATCCCGTTTGAATCGTTGGATCCTTTTACTTCAAGAATTTGACCTTACAATTAAAGACAAAAAAGGATCCGATAACGTCATAGCTGATCACTTGTCTCGTCTTTTGAACACACCATCTTCTTTGCCAATCAATGAAAACTTCCCCGATGAACAACTTCTTTCAATTTCGATCGATCCATGGTACGGTGATATAGTGAACTACTTAGTCACTAAAGAAACTCTCTCATCTTGGTCCAAACAGGACAAATGCAAATTCTTGGCCCAAGTGAAATACTTCTATTGGGGCGATCCATACTTGTTCAAATATTTTCCTGACCAAATCATCCGACGTTGCATTCCGGATAATGAAATAAGGAGCGTTCTTTCATTTTTCCACGATCAAGCGTGCGGTAGACATTTCGGTCCTCGAAAAACTGCGGAAAATGTGCCTCAGTGTGGTTTCATTAGCCTTTTCTTTTCAAAGACTCGTTTAAATTTTGTAAAACTTGCGATCAATGTCAAATGCTCGGACGAATTTCGCGACGAGATATGATGCCTCTAAACCCCATTCTTACGATCGAAATATTTGATGTTTGGGGTATCGACTTTATGGGACCTTTTCCAAATTCTTTTGGAAACTTGTATATCCTTTTCGCTGTCGATTACGTTTAAAAATGGGTCGAAGCCGTTCCTTGCAAAACCAACGACCATAGAATTGTTGTGAAATTTCTCAAAGAAAACATCTTTTCGAGGTTCGACACACCTCGCACAATAATCAGTGATAACGGAACCCATTTTTGCAACCGTTGTTTTGAAACTTTAATAAAAAAATACTTGATAACCCACAAGTTATCCACTCCGTATCATCCTCAGACTTGTGGTCAAGTTGAAGTTTCTAATCGACAAGTAAAACAAATCTTGGAGAAAACTGTTAACAAAAATCGAAAAGATTGGTCTCAAAAATTGAATGACGCGCTTTGGGCTTACCGTACTGCTTTTAAAACTAACCTTGGGATGTCCCCATTTCGTTTAGTTTATGGTAAAGCTTTCCATTTACTTGTTGAAATTGAATACAAAGTGTTGTGAGAAATAAAGAACTTAAATTTTGATCTTGAAAAGCTGGCGAAAACTGAAAACTACAACTCAACGTATTAGAAGAACTTAGGAACGATGCGTATGAAAATGAGAAAATATACAAAGAAAGAACCAAAGTTTTTCATGATAAGTCAATCCTAAGGAAAACGTTTTCGCCTAACCCGAAAGTTCTTTTATATGACTCAAGACTTCATTTATTTCCGGGGAATCTTAAATCAAGATGGACCGGACCATTTATGGTACGAAATGTATTTCCACATGGTGCCATAGAAATAGAAAACCCCAGGGATGGATCAATTTCCAAATTCAACGGTCATCGTTTGAATCCTTTCTTTGAATTGCCAAATAATCAAGAGGAAGAGCTCATGATTCTTCATGAGCCAAGCTACGTCCAGTAAGAATGTTAACCCTCTTTTGTAAATATGTACATATTTTTCTCCGTTACACTCATTATATCATGCATTGACTGTGGGGACACAGTCAAAATTAAATGTGGGGGGAGAGTCACATTTTCATTTTTAGTTTTTCATGGCATATTTGAAATTTTATTTTCTTATTTAAAAAAAAATCTCAAAAACATTTTATTTTTACCATTTTGATTTATTTTTGAAGAAACACTATGGGATAAGTATAAGTTTAGGTTAATAAATTGAAATTTTTGAAAATTTATTTGTCTTAACAAAAGTAAAAAATAAAGTTTGATTACAAATAACAATGGTTTAACTAGTATATAGGAAGATTCATCTATGTTAATTATGAAGTATATTCTAATTGAAAATCTTTGTTTAAAAAGTGGTGAACTTAAAGTAAAGGATATAACATTTTTGTCTTCTAAGTAAAATGGCGCTAAGATGATTTTGCAAAACTCTCTCTCTTAAAATATATATATATATATATAATAATCTAAGTATTCACTCTCATTTAAAAGTCCTCGCGGTTATGCATGGGTGAATTACTTGGAATCTTTGATTATGTGCTTTCATACTCATTTAAAAGTCCTCATGGTTATGCATGTATGGAACATAAGCAAAAAAAACGAACAAACTTAATAAAAACCGCCTACGGTCGATAGGTGTATGCACCAAAGTGTGTGCACTCACCATGCCCTATACTCCCCTTACATAAGCCTGAAAGGCAATGCATGAGTGGTATATCTGGCCTCAGTTTACCTGAGCTAGGTGTGTAATTTTTCTTGCAAATAATGAGAGAGTAAGCAATTGAAATCCTAGCATTATTTTAACTTGTTATTGAAAAGAAATGAAAATACCACTTTAATAAACTTTGATAATCAACTTAGGATTCATTGCATAATTACATTGTGTTATCAACCGAAACAACTAGCCAAACTATGGTCTATCTGTTATGAGAACTTGATTTTATTTGAAATTTTGACGAGTAAATGACTTAAATTTTCAAGACAATGACCAAAACTTGTATTTAACTTATTTGTGTCTATTTAAAAGTAAACCATTCATTTGTAAATATTTCCAAAAACTCGCATTCATGTCTTTGTAAATAAATCTTGCATTTTGTAAATATTTTCACTTTGCATTGGATTTTGTGGGTAGTATCCGCTGAAAACTCTCACTAGACAAGACTCATCCTACTAGGGACACCTAGAGGTTTAACGGATTGTTGCATACGCTCAATGCAATCGTGCTCCCTATGAAAATGGATTTATCTTAGTTTTCCTTTATTCGAGGACGAATAAAAAGATAAGTGTGGGGGTATTTGATGTGCACGTAAATGTGCATATATTAACATCCATATTTTATCTCCTTCTATTTAAATAAACATCATATTTGGGCATTTTAACATGTTTAAAACCAAAATTCGATTTTTTTCAAACCATCATATTTTTCATCTTCATTCAGGGGAAAAATGGTCATTTTTGTGCATGAGTCAATTTAAGAATTTTTACTTGGATATTTTTTGATAATTTTTGTAGGAATTTGGATGCATATGGAAGAGGCTTATATGAAGATACATGCATGCACAAATGAAATACAAAGGAATGAAGAGGAAATAGTTCAAGTTCAAGATCATGGAGGACCCCACCCACTTACCTAAATGTACAATTATGAACTAAAAGACAACCAAGTGGAGGATAAAGCTTCATGCACAACAAATGATGGATTAATTAGTGGTTAATGGTTACTTGGTGGCCACACTTCCTAAAGGGCATTTAGGTAGCCCCCTAAAAATAGAATTAGGGTTTTATGCATGTATATATGGCCCTCTTATGTATATGAAACTATCATCTACTCTTTCATTTTACTTAGAAAATTAAGAAATCAAAGTGTAAGCTCAATGTTCTATGAAATAATAATGGCTTCCAAGCCTCTTTCTTCTCTCTTTTCTACATGCTCTTCTTTTTTTTATTGTTAATGTTTATTTCTATGCCCTCTTTCTCCTTATGTTCATAGCTTAGATTTACATTTATGCAAGTAGTTTGTAGCTAATCTCTTTTGCTTTCTTTGCTTATTTTATATTTTCTTTTCTTTTTAATGTTGAAACTTACTTGTGTTGGTTCAATGCCACAAATGAGTAGCTAAACCCCTTCAATTTAGGGGTGATGAAACTCTCTAACTTTATGTAATTTCAACATTTTATGATTTATGATCTCATTTGGTTTACGCTTCATGAAGTGGATTTTGATGCAAGTTTATACAAGTGAGTTTGATAGCTTATATTGCTTATGCAAATGAGCTATTTTTATTCAACATAAACACAAGTTGCATCATCATTTTCTAATCCATTTTTGATTGTGAAATTAAAGTAAAAATGAAATTTGATGATCTATATTACTAGATACAATAGTAAATAGATCATGCTTAAAATAACTTTTGCTTCATTTTCATGAGAACTATAAGTGGGTATTTGTTGCATTATAGTTTAATGGTTTGAGTTATGTTAATTAATAACATAAACAGACCATGCTTATGATAAATACAACAATATTTCACTTTAATCAAAGTTAGGGATCATGAATTATTTGTTTGTTGATTTACAAAAATATGAGAGTGGACTTGCCTTAAATTGTTCTCTAGTTCAATAGTTTTCTAATCTCATTTTAATTCTAGTTTTAGCTTCATTTTAGTTATAGTCATCAATTTCTCCTCCATTTGGTATAATTGATTGAATAGAATTTTAAAATCATCAATTCCCTGCGGATCGACCCGTATTCGCCACGTGCTACATTCGTACACCGTGCGCTTGCGGTTATTTTTAAATTTAAATTCGTTCGACGGTTTTCGAAACCGATAGAATTTCCATCGACGAACACAGGTGTGTTTTTCTTTAAAACAAAAACAAAATTTCATCACTTTTGAAAGCTATAACCCTTCATCCCAAACCTTTCGACTTCCTCCATTTCACTACGTGTCAGTTTTCTGATACCGTGTGCATTGGTATTTAATCTAATCTGAAGGTTTGATACCCTTCGACCTTGTCGGAAGGTCTGAAATGAAGAGGGAAGCTCTTCTCGAAAGAGTTGAAACAATGAAAATACTATTCTTTTGTACCACACCTGCCTTGTTTGTCTAAATCGGATTGGCGGTTGGAAATTTATATCCGAAAATTGCTATCGATCTTCCATATTTGGAAATTTGAATAATTTTAAAAATGCCCCTTTCTCCTTTATAATTATATAAAACATTTAAGTCTCATGCCTTAAATAACTTTATATAATCATCGAAACACCTTGGAAAATTTCAAAAGGTAAATTAATATGTTCAATTCAACATATAAAAAATTTCGAATCCAAATAATCATCATTCTACCCGTAAATAATTTTTATAAACCAAATTAACCTTTTCTTCTTTAGAAAGTTATAACAAATCCATAAAAATTCAGAAATTTTGAAAATTAAAACCCATCTCAAATATGGCTTTTTAGATCATCATAAAAATTCGCAAGGCTAATGGATGTCATTTAATAGGGCTTTCAGCTTAAAACATGTCATAAAATCTATATGAACATACATAAATCATCAACATGCATATATAATCTTTTATCATTCGAAAACATGGCAAACATTTGCAAAATCATTCGTAACTAACCTTAAAACCGAAACCATAAAAATTTAGAGATGTAAACATTATTCATCTTTGCTTTAATGATTAAGGAGCTTGAGATTTGAATGAGATTGATTTGAATTTGCTTCCCTTAAGCTTTTTTTTTGTTTCCTCTTCTTCTTATTTTGTTAATGGCTGTCGGCCAAGCTTTTTAAGTTTTGAAATGAGAAATGAACGTGTGTTTGGAATACACGACTTAAGAAAGACAATATAGGAATGGACTTTTTTCCATAATATCCCTCCTTTAATTCATTTTAACCTTTTATTAAGTTTATTAGTTTAAAAAGGCATGGCTACATTAATTAAATCAAATCTCAATCCCCTTATCGACACATTATTTCATTTAGTTTATCTAACTAGATCCCCTAAATAATTTTATCAAAAATCTAGAGTGTTACAGACTCTCCTCCTTAAAGAATTTCGTCCTCAAAATTACAATAAGGTTAAACATACCATCAAAACAAGTCAGGATAAGTATCTCTAATCCTGTTCTCAACCTCCCAAGTATAGTCTCTGTCGTCGTCACTCCACTCGACTTTGACCAATCTGACCTTCTTGGTTCTAAGCCTCTTCTCATCTCTCGCAACAATGCGAACTGGCTTCCTCACTATGGTCAAGTCCGGTTCTATCACTACATCTCTAGTACTATCGGTTCAATAGCAGTCTCTGGGTGTCTCACACACTTTCTGAGATGAGAAATATCAAAAACATCATGGACACCTGCCAAACTGCTCGGTAACTCGTGTACGCGAGCTTCTCGATCCTCTCAAGAATAGGAAAAGGTCCTATGAACCAAGGAGATAACTTCCCTGACTTCACAAATCTAAGCACACCCTTCATCGATGATACTTTGACAAAAACTCGATCCCCAGCTGAGAACTCAAAATCTTTCCATCTCTTATTTGCATTACTTTTCTGTCCAGACCGGGCCTCCTTCATCCTATCTCAAATGATCTCAATCTTTTATGCAGCTCTCTAACCAAGTCTGGAACAAGAATCAACCTACCCCGATCTCCAACCAAAAAAGGGAGATTTGCATGGCCTTCCATACAAAGCTTCAAATGGTGTCATCCCAATACAAGTCTGACAACTGTTGTTATACGAAAAGTCGACTCAATCCAAATGGTCCTTCCATGATACCCCAAAGTCCGGAACATAAGTTCTCAACATATCTTCCAAGATCTTGTTAACTCTTTCCATTTTCCCATATTTATACAGATTGTAAGCGGTACTCATCATAAGCTTGGTTCCTAAAAATTTCCGCAGACTCTCCCAAAACTTTCTAGTGAACAAGGAACCTCTATCACAAACTATGCTACTAGGAACTCCATGGTGTCTAATCACATTCACCATGAAAAACTTTGCTAGAACTGGTGCCGTCCTCGTTGACTTAACTGGAATGGAATGGGTACTCTTGGTCATTGTATCTACTATAACACATATTCTTTCATTTCCCTTGTTCAACCTTGGCAACCCATCTATGAAGTCCATAGAAATAGAGTCCCACTTCCACGTTGGAATATCTAACGGCTGAAGCGAACCACTCGATTTCTGATGTTCGGCCATTGCATGTTGGTAATACAAGCACTGCCTTACACATAATCCAATATATCGCTTCATTTCTTCCCAGAAGAAACTCCTCTTCACATCCTGGTACATCTTGGTACCTACGGGATGTATAGTGAACTTCGTACGATGTCATTCATCTAAGGCTTCCTTTCTTATGTTTCCTACACTTAGAACACATAATCTTCCTCTCTTTCACAACCACCCATTCTGGTCAAAACTGAAATCTTTCAAGTCATCGTTCTTGGTTCCTTCCTTTAGCTCACTAATCCGTTCAACTAAAACTGGATCCTTTATCTGCTTACAAGAAATCCGTTCAATCAAAACTGATCGGACTTTCAAACAAGACAATATAACTTTATCACCACTAGACCCTGCCTCGGATCTCCACTACAATCTGTAATCTGTTAATGCTTCTAAATCTTTCCATTCAACCATCATTTCCAACATTGCATCCTGTTGTTTTCTGCTAGGTGCATCTGCAATCCGGTTTCCTTTCCTTGGTGTGTACTCAATCCCAAAATCATAAGTGGCTATGAACTCTAACCACCTCTACTGTCTCATGTTTAGCTCCTTCTGAGAGATCAAATACTTCAGTGACTTATGAACTGTGAACAGCTCAAACCTTTCTCCTAAAAGATAATGTCTCCACACCTTAAAAGTTAAAATCACGGCAGCCAACTCTAAATCACACGTTGGATATCTGACCTCATGCGGTCTAAGCCATCTAGAAGCATAGGCAATCATTATACCTCTCTGCATCAACATAGCTCCTAATCCAGTTCCACACACATTGGTATAGGCTAACAAATCCCGATTCCCTTCTGTAACTACCAACACAGGTGCGTGGGTCAATAAGTGTTTCAAACTTTGGAATGCTTCCTCACACTTATCGATCCACACAAACTTTACATCCTTCCTTGTCAGCCTGGTCATCGGTGCTGCTATCCGTGAGAAATCCTTAATGAATCTTCGATAATAACCAACAAACCGTAGGAAACTCTTAATCTCGATTACTGTCTCTGGACTTTTCCAACTATTCACTGCCTCGATCTTAGTCGGATCCACTGATAACCTTCCTCTAGGATGACATGGCCAAGAAACTTCATCTTCTTCTTCCAGAAGTGACACTTTGAAAACTTCTCTTTCAGCTGATGCAGCCTCAATGTCTCAGGCACTACTCTAAGATGAACTTCATGCTCTCTTTCATCCTTAGTGAAAATCAAGATATCATCTATGAAAACCAGTACAAACCTATCCAAGTGCTCTTGGAAAATCTAGTTCATCAAATCCACAAAGAAAGCTGGAGAATTCGTCAGTCCGAAGGGTATAATTAACCATTCGTACGATCCATATCTAGTCCTAAATGCTGTCAAAGGTATACTATCCTCTGCTACCCTGAGCTGATAGAAACTCTTTGCCAAATCCAACTGAGAAAATACCTTTGCTTCACTTAGCTAGTCGAACAAATCATTAATCTTGGGCAATGGATATCGATTCTTAATCGTCATCTCATCCAACTTACGATAATCCATACGTAGCCTCAATGATTTGTATGGCTTCTTGGCAAACACTACCACTGCATCCCACGGTGAACTGCTCGGCCTGACAAAACTCTTTCCCTCTAAGTCCACCAACTGCACCATCAACTACCTCATCTCTGAAGGGGTCATCCTGCTTGGCAGTCTACTCACTATTTCTGCGCTCGAAACCAAATCTATCTGAAATTCAATAGCTCGTTTCAGTGGCAATCCAAATATAGGCTCAAACACATATGCGAACTCTTTAATCATGAAAAATAGACTCAACTCATCATCTGAATCCAAAGCACCCAACAAAGAAAATAATGCTCCGCTATAACCTCCTTCAATGAAAACAATCTGATTGCTACAATCTGTGTGACTAAGAGACATCTTCCTACCTTGGCAAAATATCTTAGCACCATACTCACTTAACCAATCCATACCTAGGATGATCCCAAACCCCACAAAATCAAACATATGCAAACTATAATCAAAATTATGGCCTAACAAGTCAAACTCAAACTGGTCACACCTCAATCCTAAAATTGCATACCCTTCTATTGGATTCGCAACCCGTAAGGAAGAAACTTAATATGTGGGTTCAAGGTTAAGCTTATCTATCAAACATTTGGATATAAAAGAATGTGATGCACCAATACCAATAAAATGCTAATAGACATACTGTGTATTTAGAGCATTCCTCCAATAACTGCCTTCCCCTTCTCCTGAGCTGTTGGCTTGGAAGCGGCAGGCTCCAATGCATACACCTTGCCTTACCATCCCTAATGGGCTCCTTACGCTGGTTCTTATAAATGTCCTATCTGGTCATGGTTAAAATACCTGAAATTCTTCCCCTTAGCGACATCCTTTGCTTTCCCTAAGCGACACTCATTAGAAAAGTGTCCTTTCTTGTCGCATTTATAGTAGATTTTAACTTCAGACTTCGCTTCCTTGGCCGCTCCACCCTTTAGAGCACCATTATTGGGAAATAACTTCTTCTTCTGGCTCTTCCCAACCTGGAATACTTTTGCCTTGCTCTTCTCCAGAGACTCAAGGACTTCTTCCTGCCTCAAAGCCATCTCTACAACAATATCAAAAGGATCTCTAAATAAGAAAAAGTAGCACTAGACAATTCTGGCTACAATCTTCTGATAAACTCCTTATTCCGTTTCAACACGGTATCTACAGAAGCATACCCATATCGGGCCAACTCTTCGAACTTAGCATACTCGGCAACAGACATCTCTCCATGCACCTACTCAGCAAACCGTCGAATCAAAACTGACTGTGCCATTACTGACATAAACCTCTCCTGAAATCTCCTCTTGAAATCCTCCCAGATTACCATCTCCTCATCAACTATCTCTGTTACAATGTTATACCAGAACAACGTGGTCCCCTGAAGCTGCCTGGATGCCAACTTCCTCTTCTGCTCATCATTGAGCCCTAAATCTGCAAAAATCCTTTCACAGTGCAACAACCAATTCTCAACTTCGATGGCATCCTCTGTTCCCATAAACGGCTTCCCTTCTAGATTCACATAATCACCGCTCATCTTAGCGAAATGAATAACTACTGAAACTTTTAGAACCCCAGCTCCTGCGGCATTTCCTCCTACCACTCCAGTTGCAACTCCTGTCTGCATCATATTCTTGAAAAAACTGATATATGGCTTCCATTCTGACCTGTGGGACTTCAGCACCAACATTCTCTGCCCGACCTTAACCTCTCCTTACATTAGGTCTGGCGTTCCTTTCGGTGCTTCCCCCTCCTTGGTTAACTCTGCTTCTCCTACCAGCTATATCTATGGTCAAACCTCATGAGATACAAAATGATAACCTAATCAAAGATAGATGAGTGGAGATAAAGTGCATATTATATATAACGAATACAAGTATGTTACTATAGCATTAACCCAACCCAAATCTTAAGTACCTAGTTGTAACATCCTGTATCCGGAGGCCAAAACCTAAGCGTTATTGATGTTGCAATCATACGTAGTATTAACTTTTGGTGACGAAATATGGCAATGCCAATGGTATCCATAATACCAGAAGCACTTGAATATGAGAAAATCATGGATTTTCAAAAAAAAATCATTGATTACATTTCAACAAATCAAATCCAAGTTACAAAAATCCCAAACGTATTCCTAAGCATCAATCAAATATAATTTACAACAATACGCCAAGAGTGACATATAAAGATGCCCCCTTGGATGATCAAAGCAATAAAGACATAATTGTCCTAATACACAGCGGAATTTTTTTTAAAATAGAATCCCAAAATTAGCTATCCATCAGCTACCTGCTTGTCTTTGGATGCTTTATTCGCCATAACCTAAAAACCTAAACCCTTAGCCTACTCAAATAAATTTTGAGTACTCGAGAGCTTAAGGGGAAATAAAAAAATTGAGTCAGACTTAAAGCCTGGTATGAATAATTTCTATTACATCTCATTTTATTGATAATTAGTGAGACCACATCGCTTAGCGGAACGGGTTTCCTCTCACTAATATCTCTTTTGACAACATATATTTTGTAAATCCTTTCCTCCAACCAAACTGGTTAATCAACTGATTATAATAATAATATAGCATTATGCTAAATAGGAATTAAAATAGACTATCTATCTAAAATCGAACCGTTTGTTGTAGATTTAGAGCTATCTGCTCTTTTCTGGACTATCTGTCCTAAAACTGGTTATACAAAAATAGCAATTTCTTTTGTGCTGGGTAATGATCTATCTGCCAAAAATAGATAAAAGGGATGGATAAACTGTCCTTACAAATTTAGCAAGGTCTGCTATGCTAATAAATGAACTATATGTTTATATCAAAGTTGACTGCTCTTTCCGGACTAACTGTCCCCTGGGCTGACTGCCCTCAAAATGGACAGACTGTCTGAATTTAAAATCAACCGACTGCCCGAATTTTTCTTTTGGAATAGATACCCTTCAAAATATTTGAGCTAACTGCTCTACATAATATTTGAGCTAACCGCCCTTCAAAATATTTCTTGAAAGCCTTTTTCAAGTTGATTAGTCTGTCAAATCAGATATATACAAGGAAAATATCTTTAGGGTTTTCTAAGCTATAGTTGCCAAGTTATATATACTTTACTCAAAATAATGTTGATGACATTCAATAAGGATTATTTATCATTTAAAATAAGGTAAAGTCCTTTATAACTTAAACACTTAGGCTATCTACCTAATTCTTTCATTCGAAACCTTTGTTTAAAACCTTTAAACAACCTTTCAAAAACATAGTAGGTAACTCCTTTAAAACCATTTATAAAACCCTTCAAAAGTATTGAATGTAACTCCTTTATATCCTTTAATAAACCTTTCGAAATCATTAAAGGTATCACCTTCAAAACCATTTATAAAGCCTTCCTTTTTTAAGATTTTCTAAAACATCCGACATCCGCCTTTTAAAACCTTTAAACCTAGCCTTTTGAGAACGATAAAACCATACCCTTCGATCTTGCCGAAAGGTTCAACCTTTCGACCTTATCAGAGGGTTTCCTTTCGGCCTAGCTAAAAGGTTTCACCTTTCGACTTTATCGAATGCCTGGGGTACCTCCCCTTTTAAATCATTTTAAAACCTTTTGAAAGTATGAAATTCAAAGCCTTTCAAAGACTTTGGGTTCAATATAAAACAAGTGGAAAACCTTTCGAAACCAATCAAAGTTAACTACTTTGAAACGTTTAAAAATGTTTCGACTTAAAATATTTGGATTATGCAAGAGGATCAGAAAACATTGGTGTCAGAAGCAACTACTCCGAAACCTTAAACCTTTCGAAATCATTGAAGAGAGGTAGCAGGTTTTAAAAAAACAAAATATAACCTTTGACTCCTTCTGTGCCGATAGGTTAGGAAGCGACAAATATGCTTCCTACCTAGCCGAAAGCTATAACTTTCGACTGTGCTAAAAGGTTTCAATCATTACAAGAAAGCGAACTGATCAAAACCTTTTCCTTCTAACCCTTTGGACAATTTCAAAATCTCTTTGTCGGAAGCTAGAGGGTTTGTTTTTCTTTAAAACCAAAACAAACTTCCGAAAGCCATAACCATTCATCCCCAACCTATCAACTTGCTCCAATTCACTGCGTACCAGTTTTCTGATACCACGCGCATTGGTATTTAATCTAATCGGAAGGTTTGATACCCTACAACCTTGTCGAAATGTCTGGAATGAACACGGAAGCTCTTGCCGAAAGAGTTGAAACGGTGAAAATACTGTTTAAAATAGTTCTTTTGTACCCCACCTGTCTTGTTTGTCTAAATATGATTGGTTGCTAGAATTTATATTCGAAAATTGCTGCCGATCTTCCATATTTAGAATTTTGAGTAATTTTAAAAAAGCACTTTCTCCTTTATAATCATACAAAACATCTAAATCACATACCTTAAATAACTTCGTATAATCATCGAAACACCTTGAAAATTCTAAAAAAATTCCAGTAAGTAAATTTTATGTTCTCTTCAACATAAATTTTTTTTTGGATCCAAATAATAAGTATTCTACCCGTAAATAATTTTTATAATCCAAATTAACCTTTTCTTCTTTAGAAAATTATAACAAATCCACAACAATTCTGAAAATTCTGAAAATTGAAACCCGTCTCTAAAATAGCTTTTTAGATCATTATAAAAACTAGCAAGGCTAACGGATGACATTTAATAGGGCATTCGTCTTCAAACATGTCATAAAATCTATAGAACATACATAAATCATCAACATGTATATATAACCTTTTATCATTCGAAAACATGGTAAACATTTACAAAATCATTCCAATTAACCTTAAAACCAAAACCATTAAAATTTAAAGATGCAAACATTTTCACCTTTGCTTTAATTGTTAAGGACCTCGAGATTTGAATGAGATTGATTTAAATTTCCTTTCCTTAAATTTTTTTTGTTTCCTCTTCTTCTTCCTTTGTTAATGGTGGCCGGCCAAGCTTTTTGAGTTTTAAAATGAGAAATAAACGTGTGTTTGGAATATATAGTCTAAAGAAGACAATATAGGAATGGCCTTTTTACCATAATACCCCTCCTCTAATTCATTTTAACCCTTTTATTAAGTTTATTAGTTTAAAAAAGTATGGCTTCTTTAATTAAATCAAATCTCAATCCCCTTATAAACACATCATTATATTTAGTTTATCGAACAAAATCTCCTAAATAATGTTATCAAAAATCTAGGGTGTTGCGTAGGTATAAAAGAAATAGTTTAAAAGGACAAATAAATAGGTTTTTCACTATTTCGATGCTTTCGACGCCAGGTTTCGCCTCTTTACCTTCACCTCCGACACAGTCAAAACCAATGCATGTTTTATTAGGGAACTGGTACGTGTGAATTGGATGTAGGCGAAAGGTAGTCGGTCGAAACTAGGGGGTTTCAAAGGGGTTGAAGCATTACTTTAATTATAAAGTAAAATGCATCCGCTTGCTTTCGACTAAGAAGCTTTTGACTTAGTTGGCTTTCGACTAGCTCAAATGGATTTAAAGGAAATGGTTTCTATTGGGTTGCGCCTTTGTTTTTAAACAACTACTTTCAACTAAGTGGAAACCTTTTGCTATCGCCTTTTTACCTTTCGACCTAGAGGGTTTCGAAGGGGTACTTTGTTTTCTAATATTAGGCCACTTCTCCAACGCTTTCGAAGGGAAGGTTTCGACACCATCACTTCTTTACTTAGGAAAGCTTTCGAAAGGTAGGCTTTCGACTTAAATGGTATTAACGACCCTTTTTCTCAATTGAAATGTAACCCAAATTCTAACATCTTATATCTGGAGGCCAAAGCTAAGCGCTACAAATGTTGTAGTCATTTATAGTATTAACTTCTGATGGCGAAATACAGTAATGCTAATTGTATTCATAATATCAGAAGCATTTTAATATGAACAAAATCACAGACTTCCAAAAATAACATTTTTACCGATTACATTCCAAACAAATTCATATTCAAATTACATAATTCCATGTACAATTCCTAGGTAAATATCAATTATAATCATTACAAAACTGCGCCAAGGGCGATATTATGACGACGCCCCCTTGGTTGATCAAATAAATATAGACATATCCGACTTAATATTCACAACGGAAAAATAAACAAAATTATCTATATTTCTAATTGGCTATCTGTCCGCCACCTTCTCGTCGTCGGAAGCTTTATTCGCCAAAATATCAAAAACCTGAAAACCTTAAACTTCAGTCTACTCAAATCAATTTTGGGCACCCAAGAGTTTAAGGGGAAACAAAAACTTCAAGTCGGGTATAAAACTTGGTGTGAATAATTCTGTTACATCTCTATTTACTGATATTAAGTGGGACCGCGCTGCTTAGCGAAACGGGTTTCCTTTCACTAATATCCTCTTTAAAACATATATTTTACTATAGATTGTCAGCATTCTGAAGCTTCCGTGGCTGCTCCGAAGTTTCCTTTGCCGCGCTCCTGTCGTAGGATCTGGGTCCCCAAGGTTTCTGCCCCACCGACTCATTCATATTCTCCTCCCGAGGCTATGTTGCCTGATCAGAGTGATCTTTCATTGCCCCTAGTTCCTCCAGTTTCTCCGTCTGTTCCTAAGGTTCCTCGTGCTGCACCTGACATTGTTGATCCCGACCCTTCCTCGCTGCTGCCTCCTGTTGCTTGGGATGAGCCTGAAGGGTGTTGGATTGATCCTATTTCTGATATGAGGTATAATCCGGTTGATGAATCCTTCTTCCGGTTTGTATCTGATGATCAACAGGACCTTAGATGCCTTCGCTATTAACAATCTGGAGATTCTATAGTTCTTGATTTCGACGGTCTATATGCGACTTCAAATTCTGACATGCTAGCTGATCCATCCTGGGATCGATCTTTTATCTACTGTTCTGATGATGTGGTGTATGACCCTTGTCTTGCTCTCCGGTTCCGCCCTTTTGCTGGCCTTTCTGGGTCTGCCCCTGTCCAGTTGTCTGGTGTTGTTAGTGTCTCTCCCTCGGTGGAGTGCTAGTTTTTGTTGTTTAGTTACTGTGACATTGTTGTCAAGTACCTGTGCTGTATTTTCTGCTTTTTTCTAGTAGTTAAGGCGCTTCTACCTTACTCCTGTACTTCAATTTTTATTACGTTCGTAATAAAAAGTGGACGGCCCACTATAAAACCGGCTGGCCTTGCCAAAAAAAAAAACATATATTTTATAAATCCTTTCCTGCAACCAAACTAGTTAATCAAACCGATTATATCAAAATAGCAATATCCTTTATGCTAATAAATGGACTATTGGTCCGTAAAATAGGTAATATGTGAACTATCTGCCCACAACATAATAGCAAAGTCCGTTGTGCTAACAAAAAGACTTTTTGTCCGAAAAACAATAGTAAGGTCTAATATACTAAAATGGACAACTGTCCATAAATCTTGGCCGACTGCCCACAAATTGGACAAACTGTCCGGATTAAAGTGGACTGACTATCTGAATCATTTTCATAGGGTTAACTACCCTTTAAATTTTCGTTGAAAATATTTTCAAAATGATTTAGTGCTTCAAATCATATGTACAAGGAAAATATATCTTTAGCTTTACTCTAACCTATTTTTGCCATGATATGTATAATTTACTCAAAATTATGTTGATGAATTTTAGTGAGGATTAACTATCCTTCCAAAATGAGTTAAAACCCTTTTAACTTAAAATGCTTAAGCTATACTACCTATTCAATACATTCGAAACCTATGTTTAAAACCTTTAAACACCCTTTTGAAACCCTTGAAGGTAACCCCTTCGAAACCATTGAAAGCAAATCTTTCGAAATCAATAAAAGTCTGTCCTTCAAAAGCTTTAAACGTTACAAATCCTGCTTTAAAATCTTTTAAACCTTGCCTTATGAAAACATCGGAAAAACCTTCCATTTCAACTATGTCGAAACCCTAGGGAACCACCATTTTCGAAACCATTCATTAAAACCTTTTGAAAGCATCAAAACTCAACATCTTTAAAAGCACTTTGGGTTCAATTTAAAATATGTGGAAACCTTTTGATGCCATTCATAATTTCATTCCTTCAAAACCTTTGAAAAGCATCTCGGTAAAAACCATTTGGATTTTGCCTTCAAGTAGGGAAAAAGGATTAGAACTCCATTAAAGTCGAAAGCATCTATTTCGAAGCAATTTAAAACTATCTCTTTCTAAACCAATTTGGGTTTTACTTTACTAGTAGAAAAAGGATCTTAAAAATAATTAAGTCAAAAGAATCTGTTTTGAAACCATTTCCTAAGTAATGAAGTGATGATGTTGAAACCACCCCTTCGAAAGCATTGGAGAGGTTGCCATATTTTAGAAAACAAAAGGAACCCCTTCGAAAACCATCTAGATCGAAAGGTAGGAAGCGACAGCTAATGGTTTCGACTCAGTCGAAAGCAAGCATTTAAAAACAAAGGCACAACCCAATCAAAACCATTCTTTTAAACCATTTGACCTATTCGAAAGCCAACTAAGTCGAAAGCATCTCAGTTAAAAGAAAGTATGCGCACTTTTCTTTAAAACCAAAACAACGCCTCAACCCCTTCGAAACCCCCTAGTTTCGACCTTATACCTTTCACCCACATCCAATTCATTACGTACCAGTTTCGGATACCATAATCATTGGTCTCGACCGTGTCGAAGGCGATAGTATGGAGGCGGAACCTGGTGCTGAAAGAGAAGAAACAATGAAAAACCTATTAATTTGTACTTTTAAACTATTCTTTTGTACCTAACCTTCCTTGTTTGTCTAAATCAAATTGGTTGCAAGGTTTCTCTTTTCAAACGTGCTGCCAACTTTTCAGATTTAACGATTTAAACATTTTTCAAAAAGCCCCTTCTCCTCCATTAATTATATAAAACATTTGAGCCCTTTACCTTAAATAATTTTATATAACCATTAAAAATTTAGGAAAACCAAGAAAAATTCCAGAAAATTAGATTATATATATTTTCTAACATATAAAAATTTCAGACCCAAACAATTAATTGCTTACTCGTAAATAATTTACAACCCAAAATACCATTTTCTTTACTAGAAAATTCATATTAACTCCATGAAAATTCAAAAAAATCAAAAAATTGAAACCCATCTCCAAAATACTATTTACGATCTTTATAAAAATTTGGAAGGCATTTGGATGTCATTTAATGGGTTTTTCACCTTAAAACATATCATAAATTCAATATGAATAACCATAATTCATCAACAAGTATATATATTCATTTCATTATTCAAAAACATGGCAAATCATTGCAAAATATTCCGGATTCATCTTAAAACCAAAAATCCAATCAAAAATGAGATGTAAACATTATTCACCTCATCTTTAGAGATTAAGAAGCTCGAGATTTGAATGAATTTGATTTGAATTAGCTTTTCCTTTAGCTTTTCTTACTCTTCTTTCCCTTTTCCTTGTTAATAGTGGTCGGCCTATTGTTTTAAAAAAATTTAAATTGAAATGAACGTGTATTCCAATACCTGGCCAAGGTTTGGAAGATATAAGAGTGGCCTCTTTTCTATTTTACCCCTACTCTATTTCAGTTTAACTCTTATTTTAATTCATTGTTAAATGGCATGGCTACACCTTAATTAAATCAAATCTCAATCCTCTAATTAACACATTATTTTATTTTATTTTGCTAATTTAATATTATAAATAATGTTACCAAAAATTTAGGATGTTATAGACTCCCCACCTAAAGAATTTCGTTCTTGAAATTAGGATAAGGTACACAATAAATCAAATAATGAGCTGAAGCATACCATCAAACAAGTCAGGATAAGTTTCGCCAATCCTGCTCTCAGTCTCCCAAGTACAGTCTCTGTCATCATCACGTCACTAGATTTTGACCAATCTGACCGTCTTAGTTCTAAGCCTCTTCTCAACTCTCGCAATAATACGTATACGCTTTCTCATAATAGTCAAATCCGGTTCTACTACTAAGTCGTTTAGCACAGTCGGTGCAATAGTAGTCTCTAACACACTTTCTGAGATGAGAAACATGGAAAACATCGTGGACTCTTGCCAAACTGCTCGATAACTCAAATCTATGTGCGAGTTTCCCCATCTTCTCAACAATAGGAAAAGGTCAAATGAAGCTCGGTGCCAACTTTGCCGATTTTCCAAACCTAATCACACCCTTCATTGGTGTCACTTTGACAAAAACTTAATCTCTGACTAAAAAATCTAGATCTTTCCGTCCCTTATCTGCATAGCTCTTCTGCCTATACTAATCCTCCATCATTCTAACCCGAATGACCTTAATCTTTTTTGCAGTTTCTCTAACCAGATCTGGACCAAGAATCAACCTATCCCCGGTCTCCAACCAACAAACGGGAGATTTGCATGGCCTTCCATACAAAGCTTTAAATGATGTCATTCCAATACTAGTCTGATAACTGTTGTTACACGAAAAATTGACTAAATGCAGATGGTCTTCCCATGATCCCTCGAAATCTAGAACACAAGATCTTAACAAATTCTCCAATATTTTGTTAACTCATTCCGTTCGCCCATCTGTCTACGAATGTTAAGAGGTACTCATCTTAAGCTTGGTTTCCAAAACTTCCTGCATACTCTTCTAGAACTAGCCAGTGAGTAAGGGATCTCTATCACTTTCTATGCTACTAGGGATTCCATGCAATATAAGCACATTCTTTAGGAATAACCTTGCTAAAATAGGTGCCATTCTGGTTGACTTAACTAGAATGAAATGGGTACTCTTGGTCAATTTGTCCACCATGACCCATATACTATCATTTCCCCTGTTCGACCTTGGCAACCCGTTAATAAAATCCATGGATATAGAATTCCACTTCCATACCGGAATATCTAACGGCTGAAGCAACCCATTTGGCTTCTGGTGTTCGGCCTTTGCCTACTACCAATTCAAGCACTTCCTTACATACAAACCAATATCCCGCTTCATACCTTCCCAGAAGAAACTCCTATTCATATCTTGATACATTTAGTACCTCCTAGATGAATGGTGAACTTTGAATAATGATATTCCTCCAAGACTTCTTTCCTTATGTTTCCTACCCTTGGAACACATAATCTACCTTTCTTTCTCAACCATCCATTCTGGTTAAGACTGAAATCTTTCAAGCCATCACTCTCAGTTCCATCTTTTAGCTTCCTGATCCGTTCGGGTAACACTAGATCTTCTATCTGTTTAGAAGCAATCATTTGATTCATCACTAGTCGAACTTCTAAACAAGATTATATAACTGTATCTTTACTAGGCCCAGCCTTAGATCTCCACTGCATTCTGCAATTCGCTATTGCTTCTAAATCCTTCCACTTAGCAATCATCGCAAAAATGAATTCTGATGTTTCCTGCTAAGTGCATCTACAACCTCATTGCCTTTTCCTGGTGTGTACTCAATTCCAAAATCATAAGAGACTATAAACTCTAACCACCTCTGCGTCTCATTTTCAGCTCCTTCCGAGAGAACAAATACTTCAGCGACTTATGATATGTGTATAACAAAAACCTTTCTCCCAAAAGGTAATCTCCTCACCTTTAAAGAAAAAAGAACTGCAGCCAATTCCAAATCATGTGTCGGATACCTAACTTCGTACGGTCTAAGCTATCTAGAAGCGTAGGCAACCACTTTACCTCTCTGCATCAGCACAACTCCTAGTCTTATTCCACATGCATCAATATAAACCACCAAATCCTGATTCCCTTCTAGAACAACCAACACAGGCGCATGGGTCAATAATTATTTCAAATCTGGAATGCTTCCTCACACTTACCAGTCCATACAAACTTCACATCCATTCTTGTTAGCTTGGTCATCGGTGCCACTATCCATGAAAAATCCCTAATGAACCTTCGATAATAACCAGCCAACCTAACGAAACTCTTTATCTTGGTTACTGTCTCGGGTCTCTTCCAACTATTTACTGTCTCAATCCTAGTCAGATCTACTGACTACCCTTCCTATGAGACTATATGACCAAGAAACTTCACTTCTCTCTTTCAGAAGTGACACTTTGAAAACTTCGCTTTCAACTGTTGCTGCCTTAGTGTCTCAAGCACCACTCTAAAATGAACTTTATGCTCTCTTTCATCCTTAGAGCATATCAAGATATCATCTGTGAAAACCAATACGAACTTATCCAAGTGCTCTCAGAAAACCTGATTCATCAAATCTCCAAAGAAAGCTGGCGCATTAATCAGTCCAAACGGCATGACTAACCATTCGTATGACCCATACCGGGCCCTAAACACCGTCAAAGGTACACTATCCTCTACTACTCTGGGCCGATGGAAACCTATCGCTAAATCCAACTGCAGAATACCTTGGCCCCACTCAACTAGTCAAACAAATCGTCAATCCTGGGCAGTGGATATCAATTCTTTATCATCCTTTCATTCAACTTACGATAATCGATACAAAGCATCAACGATGCATCCGACATCTTAGCAAACACTGCAGTTGTTCCCTAAGGCGAACTAATTATCCTAATAAGACTTTTGCCTTCTAAATCCACCAACTGCACCTTCACCTCCCTCATCTCTAACGGGATCATCCTGCTTGGTATTCTATTCACTGGTTCTGCTCCCAGAACCAAATCTATTCGAAACTCAATGGCTCGATTTGATGGCAATCCAACTACAGGCTCAAACACATTTGTGAATTCTCTAACCACAAAAACTCAACTCAACTCATTTTCCAATTCCATAGCACCCAATAAGGCATACATCTCACTACAAGAACCTTCTATGGTATAAACAATCTTGTCACTACAATTTGGGTGTATAAGCGATATTTTTTCATCCTGGAAAAATATCCTAGCATTGTACTCACTTAACCAATCCATCTCAAGAATAATCCTGAACCCTACAAAACCAAACACATGCAAACTACACACTAAAGTATGACCTAATAGTTCAAACTCTAACTTGTCACATCTCAACCATAGAGTTGCATACCCTCCTGTTGGATTCGCAACCCGTAAGGAATATCTAAATATATGGATTCTAGGTTCAGCTTATCTATCAAACATCTAGATATAAAAGAATGCGATGTACTGGTATCAAATAGAATGCTAAAAACATACCACGAATATGAAGGGTACCTTCCAAAACTGCCTTTCTTTTCACCTGAACTGTTGGCTTCGAAGAAGGCTCTAATGCATACACTTTTCCCTTTTCATCCTTAGCGGGCTCCTTGCACTAGCTCTTATAGTCGCCTATCTGTTCACAGTTGTAGCACCTAACATTCTTCCTCCAAGACACTTCCTTTGCCTTCCCATCACAACACTTATTGGCAAAGTGCCCCTTCTTGTCGCACTTGAAATAGACAATCTCAGACTTCCCTTTCTTAGCTGCTCCACCCTTCTGTGCACCTTTCCTATGAAAGAACTTCCTCTTTTGACCTTGGCCAACTGGAACTTCTTTAGCCTTACTCTTCTGTAGAGAATCAAGCAACTCCTCATGCCTTAAGGCCATCTCCACTACAAAATAAGAAGGTTATCTAATATGAGGTAATATAGACCGGCTAACTCAGGCTTCATCCCCCTGATAAACTTCATGTTCCTCTTCATGGCTATATCTATTTATGCATACCCATATCTAGCCAACTCCTCGAACCTTCTAGCATGCTCTAGAATAGACATCTCTCCCTGCAACAATTCAGCAAACATCTAATCAAAGCTAACTGTGTCATTGCAGACATGAACCTCTCCTTGAACCTTCCCTTGAAATCATCCCAGGTCATAGTCTCCTCATCCACTGCCACAATCACATTATTCCACCAGAACAAAGCATCTCCCTATAGCTTCTAGATGCCAACTTCCTATTCTGCTCATCATTGAACCCCAGCTCTACAAAAATCCTTCCGTAGAGCAACAACCAATTCTCTACCTCAATGGAATCCTCTATTCCAACAAACGGCTTCCCTCCAAGCTTAACATAGTCCCCACTTAACTTAGCAAGTCGTTGACAACTGGAGCTCCCAGAACTCCTCCTTCCACTACTTCAACAGCAACATCTGCCTGCACCATATTCACGAACAACTGATGCATAGTTTCCATTCCAACTTGTGGGATTCCAGCACCAACATTCTCTGCTAGTTCTTGACCTTACCTCTTCTCACATTAGGCCTGGCTTTCCCATTGGTGCCTTCTCCTCCTGGGTTAATTCTTCCTATTCTTTCTTCCATATCTGTAAACCTCATGAGATATAGAAAATAACTTAGCAAAGGTAGCAGACTGGAGATAAAGCATACACTTATATATAGCAAATACAAGTACGTTACTATAGCGTTATCCCTTACCCAACCTTACTCTAATTTTTCAGGATTATGTTTTAAAAAGAATTTTTAGTTAAAGTGTTTTTCATAAACCTATGCTCTGATACCATGTTGTAACATTCCGCATATGGAGGCCAAAATCAAGTTACAGATGCTGCGGTCATCTATAGTATTAATTTCTGGTGATGAAATCGACAATGCTAATGGTATTCATGATATCAGAAGCACTTGAATATGAACAACATCACAGATTTTCAAAAACACATTTTTACTGACTACATTCCAAAACAAATTCATATTCAAATTAAATAATCCCATGTCCGTTTCCCAAGTAAAGATCAATTATAATCATTAGAAAACTATGCTAGAGCGATGTATGATGATGTCCCCTTGGTTAATCAGAGAAATATATCTATATTGGGCTTAATATTCACAGTGGAAAAATAAACATAATAATATGTATTCCTAATTAGCTATCCATTAGCCACCTGCTTGTCTTCGGAAGATTTTTTTTGCCAAAATATCAAAAACCTAAAAATCTTAACCCTCGGCATACTCAAATCAATTTTGAGCCCTCGAGAGTTTAAGTGGAAATAAAAACTTCGAGTCAAACATAAAGCCTGGTGTGAATAATTCTGTTACATCTCTGTTTACTGATATTAAGTGAGACCAGGCAGCTTTGTGGAAAAGGTTTCCTCCCACCAATATCCCCTTAAAACATATATTTTACAAATCCTTTTCTACAACCAAACTGGTTAACCAAACTGATTATATCAAAATAGCAATATCCTTTATACTAATAATGGACTATCTGCCCGTCAAATAGGTAATATGTGAACTATCTTCCCACAACATAATAGCAAGGTCCATTGTTCTAACAAAAGTACTATTTTTCCGAAAAACAATAGCTAGGCCCATCATGCTAAAATGGACTAACTGTCCATAAAACTGGTCGACTGCCTGCAAACGGGACTAACTGTCCAGATTAAAATGGACTGGCTGTCCAAATCATTTTGTTAAGGTTAACTACCCTTTAAAATTTCCTTGAAAATATTTTCAAAATGATTTAGTCCTTCAAATCATATATATACAATAAAAATATATCTTTAGCTTTATTCTAAGCCATTTTTGCCATGATATATATACTATACTCAAAATAAAGATGACGAATTTTAATGAGGATCAGCTGTCCTTCCAAAATAAGTTAAAACCCATTTTAACTTAAAACATTTAGGCTATACTGCCTATTTAATACATTCGAAATCTATGCTTAAAACCTTTAAACACCCATTCAAAACCCTTAAAGGTAACACCTTTCGAAACCATTGAAAGCAACTCTTTCGAAATCTGTCTTTCCTTCGAAAGTTTTAAAATGTTAGCCGTTTAAACTTTTAAACCTTGCCTTTCGAATACATAGGAAAAACCTTCCTTTTTAACTCTGTTGAAACCCTGGAAACTGCCCCTTTCGGAACCATTCAATAAAACCTTTTGAAAGCATAAAGACTCAACCCCTTCAAAAGCACTTTAGCTTTAATTTAAAACACATGGAAACCTTTCTAAGCCATTCAAAATTTCATTCCTTCGAAACCTTTGAAAAACATCTAAGTCAAAACCATTGGGATTCTGCCTTCACGTAGAGCAAAAGGATCAAAAACCTATTAAAGTGGAAAGCGTCTTTTTTGAAACCATTTAAAACTATTTCTTTTAAAAACCAATTTGGGTTTTACTTTACTTAAGAAAAAGGGTCTTAAAAACATTTAAGTCGAAAGCATCTATTTTGTAATCATTTCCTAAGTAATGAAGTGATGGTGTTGAAACCATCCCTTCGAAAGCATTGGAGAGCTGGCCGTATTTTAGAAAACAAAACGAACCCCTTCAAAACCATCTAGATGAAAGATAGGAAGCTATAACTAAAGGTTTTGACTCAGTCGAAAGCAAGCATTTAAAAAATAAGGCGCAACCTAATCAAAACCATTCTTTTAAAACATTTGAGCTAGTCGAAAGCCAACTAAGTCGAATACATCTTAGTCGAAAGCAAGTAGGCACATTTTTCTTTAAAACCAAAACAATGCCTCAACCCCTTTGAAACCTCCTGGTTTCGGTCTTATACCTTTCGTCCACATCCAATTCAATACGTACAAATTTCTTGAGACCATATGCATTGGTTTCAACTGTGTCGGATAGTATGGAGGCGAAACCTGGTGCCGAAGGAGTTGAAACAGTGAAAACCCTATTTATTTGCACTTTTAAACTGTTCTTTTATACCCAACCTGCCTTGTTTATCTAAATCTGATTGGTTGCAAGGTTTCACTTTTCAAAAGTGCTGTCGGCTTTCTAGATTTAACAATTTAAACATTTTTCAAAAAACCCCTTCTCCCATTAATTATATAAAATATTTGAGTCCCATACCTTAAATAATTTTATACAACCATTAAAACACTTAGGAAAAACCTATAAAAATCCAAAAAATCACATAATATATGTTTTCTAACATTTAAATTTTCAGATCTAAACAATTAATTATTTATCCGTAAATAATTTATAACCCAAAATACCATTTTCTTTACTAGAAAATTCATATTACTTCCATTAAAATTCAGAAAAATCTAAAAATTGAAACCCATCTCCAAAATATTATTTATGATCTTTATAAAAATTCGCAAGATGTTTGGATGTCATTTAGTACAGTTTTCACCTTAAAACATATCATAAATTCAATATGGATAACCATAATTCATCAACAAGCATATATATTCATTCCATCATTCAAAAATGCGACATATCATTGCAAAATATTCGCAATTCATCTTAAAGCTAAAAACCCAATCAAAAATGAAATGAAAACATTATTTACCTTAGCTTTAGAGATTAAGGAGCTTGAGATTTGAATGAATTTGATTTGAATTAGCTTTTCCTTTAGCTTTTCTTACTCTTCTTCATCTTTTCCTTATTAATAGTGGCCGGCCTCTTGTTTTGAAAATTTTCAAAATGAAATGAATGTGTATTCAAATACATGACCTAGGTTTGGAGGATATAAGAATGACCTTTTTTCTATTTTACACCTCCTCTATTTTAATTTAAGTCTTATTTTAATTCATTATCAAATGGAACGGCTACAACTTAATTAAAATCAAATCTAAGTCCCCTAATCAACACATTATTTAATTTAATTTAGCAAATTAAATATTATAAATAATTTACCAAAAATCTGAGTGTTGCACAAATGGGTCTAAAAGAGATGATTTAAATGATTTCGAAAAGAAGTGCGTTCGACTTTAATAGGCTTATGATCCTTTTGCTCTACTTGAAGGCATAATCTAAATGGTTTCGACCCAAATGTTTTTCAAAGGGAGGAGTAAGATTTGAATGGTTTCGTAAAGTTCCACATATTTTAAATAAAAACTAACTGCTTATGAAAGGTTTAGATTTGATGCTTTTGAAAGCTTTTAAAGTAAGGTTTCGAAGGGGTGGTTCTCCAATGGTTTCGAAGGAGTCGAAAGGTGTGATTTTTCTGGTTGTTTCAAAAGGATTAAAAGGAGAGGTTTTCCATTAGTATCGAAAGGCAATGTTTATAGGTTTTAAAAGAAAGATGTCTAAGGTTTTAAAGCTTTTGAAAGGAAGGTTTTTCAGAGGTTTCGAAAGGGTTTTGAGAATGATTTCGAAAGGAAGGTTTTGGCCTTTCGGCCTAGATAAAAGAAAGGGTTTTACTTGGTTTAGAAAGGGGTACTTTCAATGGTTTTGAAATCGGTACTTTCAATGGATTCAAAAGGAAGACTTTTAATGGTTAAATGTTTTCATAAACTATGATTTGGGTAAAGTGTATATATATACATGCATATATGTATATATATAATATGGCAAGAGGATTTTGAGTAAAGCATAGAGATTATATATTTTCCTTATTTGAGTTTAGTTTAAAGATTTTATATAATTTTGAAAAGATGTCAGAAAAAATTTGGAAACGGATCCCTAAGTTAAATGAATCAGGTACTAGAATACCAAATGGGACTGGTATATGGTCGCGTCCTATACATTAGCTAGTAGCCCTAGCTAATTTTTTCCAAAATTCCAGTGTGTAGGGTTTTGTCACAGGTAAGACTAATATTATGAATACACACAAAAAGGAATATATGTTTGTATACATATAGGTTATTGGTGAGCCAAAAAAATCATTAGGAACAGGTGACCATGAGGGATTATAAGTTAAAAGCAGGCCGTCCAGAAGAGAAGTATTTAACAGATAGTTAAAGACAGAACGTCTAGAGGAAGAGGAGTGTCTAACAGATGTTAGATAAATTTTTATATATTGTCTAGTAGGCCCGAGCCAGCCAATGTTTAATATTTAGCCAAACAAAACTAAAGTGTTTGCACAGATAGTTAATTTAATACCTGATATGTATGTTTCGATAATAATGCTTTACAAATTTTAAACAGTTTTGGTCGTAGGAAAGGGTTTGCAAAAGGTAAGTTTTAAAAGGATGTTAGTGAGAGGAAACCCGTTCCACTAAGCGGTGTGGTCTCACTTAACATAAAATAATAGAGATGAACAGTATTATTCACACCAGGCTTTATGTTTGACTTTTAGTTTTTGTTTCCCCTTAAACTCTCGGGTGCACAAAATTGATTTGAATAGGCTAAGGGTTGTGGTTTTTAGGTTTTGTTGTTTTAGTGAATAAAGCTTCCGGAAACGAGCAGGTGACTGACGGATAGCTAATTAGAAGTTATAGTTTTATTTTGTTTTCATTCCACAGTGTGTATTAAGTCAGATATGACTATATTGAGTTTGGTCAACCAAGAAGACATCGTCATATGTCGCTCTTGGCGTATTTCTATATTGATTATAATTGATCATTACCTGGGAAATGATATGGGATTATTTAATTTGGATATGAATTACTATTTTGATATGTAATCGGTAAAATATTGTTTTTGAAATCTATGATTTGTTATATTCAAGTGCTTCTGATATTATGGATACCTTAGCAATTACCGTATTTTATCACCAGAAGTTAATACTATAGATGAATGCAGCATCTATAGCGCTTAGCTTATGGTCTCTAGATACGAGATGTTACAGATATCTCACTTTATGCAGTCTAAGCTATAGTGAAGCATAGGCAATAACTTTACCTTTCTGCATCTACACAGCTATTAATCCGGTTCTACATGCATCAGTATCCACTACTAATTCTTGATTCCTATCTGGAACTACTAATACAGGCTCAATTGTCAACAAATGCTTTAACTTAAGGAATGCTTCCTTACATTTGTCAGACCAAATAAGCATCACGTCCTTCCTCGTTAGCTTAGTCAAAGGCGTTGTTATCCACAAGAAATCCTTAATGAATCTTCAGTAATAGCCAACGAGTCCAAGAAAACCTCTAACATCATTCACCATCTTTGGTCTCTTCCAGCTATTAATAGTTTCGATCGTACCCGGACCAACTGACAAACCCTTCTTTGAAACCACATGACCAAAAAACTTAACTTCTTTCTTCCAAAAATGACACTTTGAAAACTTTGCTTTCAGCTGATGCTGCCTCAGCGTTTCAAGCACTACTTTAAGATGAACTTCATGCTCTCTTTCGTCCTTAGAGTATATTAAAATGTCATCTATGAATACCAATATGAATTTATCCAAGTTCTATCAGAAAACTCGGTTCATCAAATCCACGAAGAAGGCTGGCGCATTCATTTAGTTGAACGACATCACTAACTATTCGTACAAACCATACTTAATCTGAAACACCATCAACGAAATACTGTCCTCTACCACTGTTAGCTAAAGGAAACCTGTCGTCAACTCCAGTTGGCAAAAGACTCTGGCTCCACTCAACTGATCAATCATCGATTCTTGGCAAAGGATACCTATTCTTGATCGTCTTCTCATTCAACTTGTGATAGTCGAAACACATCCTTAATGACCCATCTGGTTTCTTCACGAACACCGTGGCCGCTCCCCAAGGCAAACTACTTGGCTAATGAAATTCTTTCTTTCTAAATCCATTAGCTACACCTTCAATTCCTTCATCTCGGTAGGTGGCATCTTTCTAGGTGGTCTACTTACAGGTTCTATGCTTGACAAAAGATCTATATGAAACTCAATGGCTCACTTCGGTGGTAGTCCTATGACTGGCTCAGAAACATCTGCAAACTCTCTTACTATCAAAACCAGATTCAACTCTTCTTCTAAATTCATTGCATTTTGCAAAATGCAAGCACTTTAGTCTGACTTCTCTACTGGATATATAATTCAGTCATGACTATTAGGGTGTCATAGCGATATTTTCCAATCTTGGCAAAATATCCTAGCATCATATTTATCTAACCAATCCATACCTAAAGTGATCCCCAAGCCTATGAAACCAAAAACATACAAATTACATCCAAACTTATGACCTAACAATTCAAGTTCTAACTGGTCACATCTCATCCCTAGAGTTGCATAGCCTCCTATCAGATTCACAACCCTTAAGTAACAAAGCACGAGGGTGTTAAACATAACCTTTTGGTTTCATTATCGTACTTGAAATTATTTTACAAGTTAAGAAAGTTTTTGAATACTGATATTTTCAAAAATAATTAATTTTTTTAATGATGATTATTTAATTTAATTAATTAATTATTTAATGAGGATTAAGGTTAACTAATTAACTTATTAGTGATGCGTTTTAAATTTAATTAATCATTTTATTTAATGATGTTTAAAGGTAATGGCAGACTAAAGTTAATTAATCAATTTTCTAATGATGTTTTAAATTATTAGTCTTTTTAATTAACGACTTTTAAAATAAATCCATTTGTTTTAACTTTAAGTAATCTTTCCTTTAATAATGTCTCAAAGTTGTTAATCATTTTGAGTAACGATAATGAATTTTTTACTAATTAACTTAATTAATTATATTTAAATATTACTAATTAATTGAATCACTGATGTTTTAAAGGCGATTTACCCTTTTCAATTAAAGGCATTTGAAGTTAATTTATCAACTTAATCAATGAAGTTTTCAAAGTGAATTTATCAAACTAATAAAGATGGTTTGACTTTATTATTCATTTAATTAATGATAATGAATTATTAATTTATTTAATTTAATTAATTATAATTAATTTTTAATTAAATTAATGGTGTTTAAAAGTGATTAACTTCTTTTGGACTAAAGGCTATCGAAGTTAATTCATCAACTGAATTAATGAACTTTTAAAGTTAAATCAATATCATAAGGACATGTTTAAGTTATTAAATCCTTTTTATAACGATATTTCAAAGTTAGTAAACTCTTTCAAATAAGTATTTTAAAGCTAATACTTGTAATGTGAAGCCAAGTACGAATTCGGTTTTTAAAAGAAAAAGTTTGATTCGTTTATGCAAATGAATTAATTTCTGTAAAGCAATTCACTTATATGGAAAAGATTTAAGTGCACAATTAGCACTAAACATTGAAGAAGTAGACCAGTTGCTATTTCGAAGGTAAAAAACAATCGTGAGACATGGCTTTGAGGTAACACTACCTTCACTTGTCTAGTATTATTATTATTTTCGCAAAGCTAGCGAGGTTGGCTGCTCCCCTACCAGATTTATTAAACAGAAAAAAAAAAGAACTACTCAAAACAAGCTTTGAGTAGGAAGAACAGAACAGAAAATTAAAAAAAACAGAAATAAAAACAAAAGAGACAAGCAAATGGCAAGTGCACCGGAGGTACTCGAAGATGAAGGCAACTACCCAAAGAAAACCCCGAAGCAACCAAAAACAACCATGGGATCAGATACAAGAAAAACCACAGATGAACACGGAGAAATTCCCCGATGCCAGCAAATGACATACGACCTACCAATCCCGAAGAAAAGGTAGAAGAACAGAATTACGTTCCAGTAACTCATTTATGATGGAATGCTTTAAGGCTAACCATAATTGAAGTTGGGACTGCTCAAAATTATTAAAGAATCTCTGGTTCCTCTCATTCCAAACTGTTCGTACATATTTTTTGAGGCAGAAACCAAGCAAATCATCAGCATCATCCTTCTTACGAGTAGCTAATAAAATCAAGTCCCACTGGCAAGAGGAATGAACGGGTAAGTTAGACCAACCAAGCTTGTCCATCAACTTCTCCCAATTTTGTTGCAGGAAGCTGCATTCAAAGAACAGGTGCTTACTACTCTCAATTTCGCTTTTGCAGAAGACACACCGATGATCAGAAACAGAAGCGAATCCAGACATCCTGTCCTTGGTCATGATAGCCTTCGATATAACTTTCCATAACAGAAGATTGTCAGAGGGAGAGGATTGCTTATTCCAAACAACTTTATGCCATGGGAACATCGGTTTATCGCGAGTATTAGAAAGAAGATGATAGACATGATTTATAGAGTGAGGCTTACCATCCCAACATAGCGTATCAGTTTCTGGAGAATTATTACGATAGTTACTAAAGCTATCCCAATAAGCTCTCATGGTATGGTTGCTAGTATACGTAAGGGATAGTTTACTATCCACAATGAAGTCAACAGCTTTCGCAGTAATACTAATGTCAGATTGATGGATTTGCTGAGAAGATATTGTTGCAGAAAGGATGAGACCCCTACTTAACCATGGATCATTCCAAAAGTTCTTATTGCTATGACTAGAAAGAGAAAATTGGAGATATGGCAGGAAGACTGAACGCAAAGATAAAATCTTATGCCAAATCCAGCTGCAGCTGCTAGGGGGATCCATAATCCAAATACTTCCATTCCTTAAATCATGATTAACTATCCATTGAACCCAGAGGCTGTTATTGTTTGAGAGTAAGGAGTGGAGATGTTGACTGATAGCAGCAACATTCCATCGCTCAATATTTAAGATTCCCAAGCCACCACAAGAAAGTGGTTGCTCAATGCGATTAAATGAGATTGGAATAGGCTTCCTATTGTGTATGCTACCCGTCCAGAAGAAGCGGAGCATAGCACATCTGACAAGACGAAGCAGTTTTTTTGGGTAAAACGTAAGTTCTAGCCCAGTAAACAATGACGGAAAAACAAATAGATTTAATCAAGACGAGTCTACCGGCTTGAGAAAGAAATCGATTGGCCCAATTAGTAAGCATTCTAGTGATTTTAGAGTATAACGAGTGGCAGTTGGAAAATGTGACTCTAGAAGTGCAAAGTGGGATACCAAGGTAGACCATGTCACTTTGCATGGGAAGAAGTCCAGAGTAAGCAGTCAACGCAGAAGATAAAGAAGGTGGGATTCCGCCAAACAAGATAGAAGATTTTGAAAGATTTAACTTAAGACCAGTGCAAGAATAGAAACTATCAAGGACTTGTTTAATTGCATCAATGGATTCATGGGAAGGGGAGGTGAAAATCATTATGTCGTCAGCGAAGAGGAGGGAAGAGATTAGAGGCTGTTTACATTTAGGATGGAATTTTATCTCTTTAGCACGATAACTTGCATTAAGCATTCTAGTTAAAATTTCCATGATGAGAAGGAAGATGTAAGAGGATAATGGATCACCTTGGCGAATGCCCTGTTTACTTTTGAAATATCCAGCAACTTTACCATTATAGTTAAGGGAGAAATGGTGCAAGTTTGAATTCAATGAGTGGTGGTATGTATACAAGACTTAATTTCCATATTTAATCATTTTATATCCTCGATAGTTAGTATCTCGGCTATCGATTTCTTCACCTTTTTAACCATCATCATTCTGAGACAATTTCTTGCTTCGTTGTGCATTATTATCTTTTATCGGAAATGACTAAACCTAAAGTGCTAGAGGACACCAAGCTATATGGGGTTGCTTCCATCAAAAGGGTAAATATTCCAATTCTCGGTAAGGTTTGGTAGGGACCGGCTTGGTATTGTCCGAGAAGTGTCACGGAGTACATGAGCTTCTCAGAAGTATATTACTATAGGTATACTTCAAAAGGGTGCACCATCCTAGTCACTATTAAAAAACTTTCCTTTCCCTATTTGATTCGAACCTTCGAATTGTTTTTCTGTAATTGAAATGGGAAGAGTCAATCACTCTTCACGATGTTTAATTGTAGTTTTTGTCCATTCTATCAAGTTTGCGCTATTATCTTGTTTTATCCAATTCTGTCCAGTTTGGATTTTGTTCAAACTATTTCCATTCTTTCAAGTATGGATCTTTATTTTATTTTTCCCATCATCTATGTTTGGATTTTTTTCCCCTCTTGTTCTTTTCCATTCTTATGTTTGGTTGTTGTTTATGTTAGAGAAAACACATTCCGTGTTAGCAGCATGGTCCCACATATTATAGTAAAATACACATCCTTTTGTATTAGAGTTTTACTCATACCAGACATTTTGTCTGACCCAAGTTGTTTGCTTTCCCTAAAACTCTCAGGTACTCAATTATATTTAAGTAGTCCGAGAGTAGCAGGTTTTCTTTGGAGCTCTTTGAAGATGGTGATCAAGAATGTAGCTCTTTAATTATCTGGTTATTTATTTCTGTTGTATGATTATCTTGGTATATTTGGTATCTGAATAATGTATTATCAGAATGTATACCATCAAATCTTTTAGATGTACTTTTGTTTAACTTTGATAGCTCCATGTAAGGAGTAACCTTTCATACAATATCTTTTTGTATTATATACAACCATTCCATTGTGAGGTTTTTCTACTATGTTCTTTCTGCTATTTATTTTACCCTAAGACAACTTATCATTCGGATGCTTGCGCAACAGCACACGATTACCGAGGATTTATTAAGTGTCTCTCCCAGGGATTTGAAAGGTGGGTCGTCACAGTTGGTATCAGAGCTTAGGTTTAGAGAACTCCTAAGCCTTGGTGGGGTAAACTCTCTAAGGATAGGATTAGTAATATCCTAGGATTAGATTGAGAGAGAGAGAGAGAGTGTGTGTGTGTGTGTGTGTGTGTGTGTGTGTGTTTTGAGTTTTATTTGTTAGTGTTATAAAAATGTTTTATATTGTGTTGTTTGATCCGTTGAGTGGTATGCAAATTCTAGTCGATGTGCCTAATCAGTGTTATTGATAGGGATTCCTAAACACTTGAACAGACTTATCGATGCTGTATTGTTTTAAAATGGTAAATGAAAAAATTTACCTATAAATATATTTTATATATATAGAAGAATAATTTTCAAGAAAAAATTAATATAGTGGTATCGATGAGTTAATTATTAGGAGATGATAATATTTTATTATTATCATTGTGAATTTGTTTAGTTATGATCATCCAGTTTGAGCATTTACTATTGTTGAATAAGTTCATAAGAGATTTTACTTAGTGCGGTGTAGGTTAGGTAAATAGGAATTATGGAACCTTGAGAATGAACCCCTCATGAATTAAGTTTCATAATTTGACTACTATAAGGTGTTCGGTGAAAGGGTTAAGTTAAAAGTCATCTTTTAATAGTGTTAAACTTAAAGTAAACTTTTAATAAAAAGTTGTTTAATATAATCTGAATAAGGGTAAATATTTGAGAAAATTTAATTATAATATTTAAATGTGAGTTTAATTCACACCCAAATTTACTATTGCATATCTATAATGCTATAAACTATTGTTGATTTCTTGGACGATAGTTAAATTGTTTTATTGATTTGTTTAATTGAAATTAATTTGGATATTGCATTTAAACCGTTTAAGTGTCATTATAGTAATTTTCCCTATATCGTCATTTATTAAATATCAGCCCCTAAACCCTTGTATGTGTGTTTGAACTTGAGATTATGTATTCACAAAAGTGAATGTTTAAAATTTATTAATCATTATGATTAAAGATATTTTAAATTAATTAATCATTTTAACTAATGATTTTGGAATTTGTTAAACAATTTAATTAATGATGTTTAAAATTGGTTAATCTTTTAATTAATGAGATTTGAATTTAATTCGATCAATTTAAGTTATGATTGTTTAAATTTAATTAATTGTTTTAAATAATATTGCTTTGAAATTTAGTTAATCGTCTTAATTAATGTGTTTGAATTTAACTAAATCATTTTAACCAATGATATTTGAAATTTAATTAATCATTTTAACTAATGATCAGTTTGAATCTAATTAATTATTTTGAAAATAGTATGTAAATCTTATAAATCATCTTAGTTAATGATGGTTAAGATTAAATATCCATCTTAATTAATGATTATTTGGATTTAATAATTCATTTTATAAATGATATTTTAATTTGGTTAATTGATTTAATATGAATTTAAAGTAAATTAATGGATTTGATGAAAGTGTTTTGAAAGTAATTAACTATTTTACTAAAGATAATTTATTTGTTTGTTAAAGGAAATTATAAATTTGATTAATTATATTTTAGGATAGTTAATATTGTTTAAGATTTATAAAAAGACTATAAATGTGGTTAACTATCTTTCGGGATAATTAATATTGTTTGGAATTTATAGAACGTATTTAAATTGTTTTATTATCATTTCAGATAATAAATATTATAAATTAACAAATGATGTTTTTTTAATGAGAACTTTTAAACAGAATTGTTTATAAATAAAGCTAAGCGTAAATTGTTTTGGGTTTATAGTAAACCATATTTTGAATGACATTTTTTGACCCTTTTTCAATACATATAGTATTATATATTTGTCTCTTAAAAAAGACAATTTAAAGAGTTTTTGGAAAATTTAAATCCCGGAATTGTTTAAAATGATTTCAAAAGATTTTGAGAAAAGTACTAGCGTTATTATTGGAAATATTTCTGAAGTATAAATTTTTTGGAAAAGAACTTTTTAAGTAGAATGCTTTTTCTTTCAACAATTCAGAGGAAAATATGTCGGTTAATTTTATGGTAATCTGAATAATCTTCTAAGTGATGATCAGATGTTGCTTAGGCAAACGTTGTAGAGTATTTAGCAAATTATTCTCTTTATCATTGTGCAATTGAAATGAATTCAAATCCGAACGAACCCAAGGGGAGTTTTAGTAACTATATTTGTTTGAAGTTATTTCATAAAAGAAATATATGTAGTATGTTTATTTAGTTTTTAAGTTCCCTCAAACGGGATTTATTTCCAAATAAATAGTATTTTTGATAAAATATTGTTTTGGATAAAAGAATCTTTACCGTTAGAGAAGATAAGGGATAATTTAACATTGATTTAATTAGGTTAGATTGGATAGGAAGATTTTGATAACACTATTTATCAAATCCAAAGAAATTATTTAAGTATCTAAGCAGTGTAAACTAATGGGTGTTTTGGGCCAGTCCATAAACATAATCCATTATAAAATCTAAAGGTAAAAAGGGTAAGAAGGTTTTAATAGACATTGTTTCATTAAAACCATAACTTTCGTTTAAAACTTGTAAGTAGTGTAAGTTATTTGTTGTTTTGGGTCAACCCATGAACATCGTCCATTTTAACACTCTAAGTTAAAGAGGCCGAGAGGTTGACTCAGTTATAAAAAACCCAAATTTTAATTAGATCTTCACCTAAATTGTGAAAAGTAAAATGAAGTTTGTATTTGTATGTATTCTTAGGGGATAAAAGAGTATTATACAAGTAAATAAAGTATAATAAGTTACTATTTAGTGTTTTATAACGAAATGACTTTATAAAATATTTTTTTAAACTTAGGTGAAAATTTATGAAATAATTCATTAATGATCTTGATATTGGATAAAGTACTAAATACAAATTAAAGTGATTTAGAAATATTGGTATAATAAAAAACTAATAATTTTAGAGACTGACTTTTATTTTTGTCTGAAGGAGCAAAGGTAATCCTCTAAGCAATAACCAAAGGCTGATGAGCAAAATGGTATACTTAGAATATTATTTATATTCTTAGGAAATCAAGAAAGTTTTGTACCTAAGTTAAGATTTGTTTGTTAATCATTTGAAATTCTATGTTGAGTGTTAGATTTTCCTTTACGGATTATGATTAGTTTGATTGAGTTGATTGATTAGGTGATCTTATATACCATAGTTTACAAAGTTAAAATTTAAAAACCAAGGTTTTTGAATAGTTATTTCTTAGGACTTAAATCCTGGTGCTTTTGGAAAAATGATTTGGAAATTTTTAGGAAAGAAATAATAATTGTTCACTCTAGTTGTTGTATTAGGAGGAATCAGAATACCGTTGGAAGCTCCATATTGTTTTGATTCTAGAGTTTAACATGTTTTGTTAGGAGGACACCCTCTTTGACATTTTTTGATTTTTGATTTACTTCTCTTTTTGAGGAATTCGAAAATAAATTTTGAAAAATGCTGGATGCATAGCATTTTTTAGAGAATATTCTCTTTATTTTTTGCATATGTTTGTCACATTACTTTTGGTTACATCATGATACCTGATTGATATGGTTGTTATAGTATTTATATTACATATGTTTAGGATAGAAATAATATAACTAAGAAAAATATAATAATCGGGCTTATTGAAAATCAAGTAAGTAAATCAATTATCTTAGGTTGGTTATTACTTCTTCCATTCCATAATAATTTCGGGGACGAAATTATTTTTAGGGGAGGAGAGGGTGACGACTTGTAAATTAATCACTTTATTTTTGAATATTTAAATCATTTTTAAATATCTGAATAATGGATTTTGATAACCAAATAAACATATTTTAAATAATAAATAGTGATGTTAAAATCTTTTTTAAATTTTGTTTACTAAAATAGTTAGTTTTAATAAAAACAGAAAATGTGACTGAAAAAACGTTTTCCAAAATTTGGGCTTTCGACAACGAAAGGTTATTGGAAACGTTGTGCACACTTATGCAACCTTGTACACACACACACACATATATGTCATAGGATTAGCAATATATAGGCACACTTAAAAATATGTTAACTTATATATATTTATACTTAAGTGTGATGTGACGGATTTAGTTTTTAAAGCATACACACACATTAGCAACTTTATATATATATATATATATACACATTACACATATATATATATACACATATATATATATATATTAGTCATCTCCAAATCTAAATACAACATGGGTTCCTTGATTGAGGGGTAGGGGAGGGAGTGACCAATATGGGAAATAAGGTAGGAAAAGGTATGTGGTTATCTTGTCACATGACATATTTATTAGTATATTGTATTACCAAGGTTAGTTTTGTTTTTTTTACTAGTTCTCATACCCAAAAATACATCCCTCTCCACTCCTTTGTCACTTCCACATTCTTATAACCTAAGCTCTATTCCATTTTTTCATATTTGCATTCATGGCATCCAAGGCCATTCTTAAGTTTTAAAGTTCAAAAATCATTGTTAACTCCCTACATCCACTTACATACTTCTTCTTCACTAAAACAAGCACCTACACCCCCACCACAACTATGGCCGAGCCTAACTTGTTGTAGAGTTGAGCCCTTTTTGTTCACATAGGCTCACAAACTTCACTTTTTCCAAATCTAAAAGGGGATGCTAGGCTATACTCGAGTTTGGTGAAGATTACCTTAGGTTTAGTCGAGATTTCAATGAGTAAAATCTCACCATTCAAAACTTTAAAATGGTTTTGAAGCTTTGCTTCCATAAATTCTTGCTTGAGATAAATGCTTTCAAAAGTTATGTTTTCAATATTTCGAAAGGTATATCTTTAATGGTTTTGAAAGGAAGGTTTCAGTGCTTTCGAAAGATACGTTGGATGGTCTCAAAGGTGAACATCTAAAATTTTAAGTGAAGATACAAAGATTATAGTCGGAAGCCTTAGTTTTCAAATAAGAAACTCAATCTCATTTTTAATGGTAACCCTGTGGCAATATAAAAGAGTTTTGAAATGGCATTTTACTTTGAAATTTTTGAAGAAGATTTCCTTGCTAAAGATAATGGGTTAATAGTATTAACCATGTTTCGTTAGAAAAAATGATTACAAGGAATTAAATCATATAATTTTACATTATTATGTTTTGATCAGTTATCATGTATGCTTTTGTAAACGTATTCACTTCATAATTAACCCATAACTACATTTTGGTGTTTAAAGGTAGAATAACCAGCAAGGTTGACCCAGTATATTATCATGATACATTTTATTATGTTATGTCTTTAGCATTATGGATGCAGGTGCACAATATATGATTGTTATAAATTGGGTTAAGTTACCAGCGAGGGAAAAACCCGTTTCGCTAAGCGGCACGGTCTCGCTTGATATCTATGCGATTCGAGATGGTAGGTAATTATTCATACTAGACTGTTTGTTGACTTGAAGTTTATGTTTTCCCTTTAAACTCTCGGGTGCTTAATTGATTTTGAGTAGTTTGAGAGTTAAGTTTTTCAGATTCTCCCTTAAACGAATAAGCTTCATAAGACATGGAGGAGGCAAGCTAGCCTGTAGGAGTTCTTTCTGTTTGATTTCGCTGTGTTTTGGATGTAATAGCAAAGTTAGTTAATTGACTATATTTAGACTCTAATCGACTAAGGGGACATCTTCATATGTCACCCTTAGCGTATTTTGTTATAATTATATTTCTCTGAACGTGGTTTTACAAATTAGGATTATGTAATGAATTTGAAATGTGATTTGCAGTGGAATGAGAAATTTGTTTTATGATTTTAAATTTTTTTATATTCATGTGCATCTATTATGTCATTGTACCTAACATTACCACATTTTGTCACTGAAAATTAATAACTATGGATGACTACAACATCCATAGCAGTTAGTTTTGGGCCTCCAAATGGGGGATGTTAGAAGTTGGTATTAGAGCATAGGTTTATGTAAACTTAAAAGAAATTTGAACCTGAAAGATGTTCAAAACATAATAAAATACATCAGAAAATAAGACCGGGCTTTGGGTTAATGTTATAGTAACGTACTTGAAATTGTTATATATATATATATGTATGTATGTATGTATAAGTACATATTCCCCTCTCTCTTAGACCGTTCTTCAGTATATTACTAAGCCTATTATGCATATTTACAAGAAAGGAAGATATGGAGGTAGGAAATGGAAAAGGAAATCTAGGTGGAGGAAGCACATGACTAATGGAAATGCTCGACCAAATACCAGGAGGAATCCGGTTCAACAGACAAATGCTAATCCAAATGCAAATGTCAACGTAGTAGCTGGAACCCACTAGTGGATATAGGGATGATGTTTTGGTTCTTTGTTAATCTGATGCAAGCTGAAGAAGCTACAGGAGTAGCTGGGGGAAACGCTGTGAATATTGGAGGAGCTAATCTCGTTGCCTCAGTTGGCAATAACTATGCTACACTGAGGAGGGATTATACCAGTTTTTGTAGAAAGCTGTTTTTGAGAATATAGGGTGCTATAAAAGCAGAAAATTGGCTTTTGCATTGTGAAAGGATTTTCGCTCACTTAGGATTGGACGATGAGCAGAAGAGGAGACTTGCTTCTTGACAGTTGCAGGGAGCAACACTTTACTGGTGGAATAGTATTATAGTGGGAGCTCCCAAGGAAGAGTTGACTTGGGCAGAGTTTCGTTGGAGATTCAAAGAGAGGTTTTTGTTTGAAGTTTCCAAGTCAGTGTTGCTGAGAAAGTTCATGGACTTAGTGCAGGGTGTAATGTCGGGGATTGAGTATGATACGAAGTTTGATGAGTTGTCCAGATACGAATATGCTACCATTGACACCGTCATTAAAAGGAACAAGAAGTTCATTCGAGGGCTAAGACCTGAGATTGTTATGGCAACAATGCCACATCTCTGCGATTCAATTACAGTTGTAGTGGAGATGGCAATCCGAAATGAAGAGATGCTTTCTACTTATGCGAAGGAGAAGCAGGTTGGAACCCAGGATTCTTAGGGAAAGAAGAGGAAATTCTTTAAGAAGAAAGGAGCGCAGAAAGAAGAAGCTGCCAAGAAAGGAAAGGCTGATCTAGTTTGCTACAAGTGCGAAAAAAGGATAATATGCTCATGAACGTCGAACTGAAAAAGGAAAGAAGGTTGCAGATAAGAAAGAAGTGAAGTGCTTCAACTGTAACCAGATTGGACACTACAAGAATCAGTGTCCATAACTAGTCAAAGTGGACAAGGGAAAGGTTTTTGCTTTGGAGCCATCTTTTTCAAGACCAACCACGGTTGGGAAGGGAAAGATTATGAAGAAAGGTACGCTTTTGATTCATAGTATACCAGTTAGGGTACTATTTGATACCAGTGCATCACATTCATTTATATCTCAGTGTTTGGTAAATTAGTCTCGATAATAGGCGATTTTCCAAAAGTGCCGATATGGTGACTATCACAATACAGGCAGTTCGGAAAACAAGTTTATGTCATTATAATTCAACAAAACATCACATAATAAGGATATGAGCATCTATAAATGGTAATTTACTATAATACAACATGTAGTAAGTGTTTACTAATAAATACATACACTAGTACAAAAAGTGCATATTGCTTCTCCTCATTTGCATCGGTTGAAGTAAAAACTGATGCAAATAGAACTATTTGCATCGGTTCTATCTTAGTAACCGATGCAATTGGTACGTGGAAAGCAATAGGTAATAAAAAATCAAATTTGCATCAGTTCTCACCAACAACCGATGCAAATAGTTTTAGTCGCATCGGTTTTAAAGTCAACTGATGCGACTACATGTTGATGGCAACATGAAATTTAGGTGGGAAATAATGAAAAATTGGCTCCAAAGTTACTACTTTGAACAAATGTACTCCTTCACCCTCAATAACCACTCCCAAAAAAAATTTCTTCTCCTCAAAATCCTCGGTGCCAGAAAATTTATTTTTTACTTCTTTTCTTTTCTTCTTCAACAAATTCTTCTCCGCATGGCAGGACGCAAGCCAAGCATATCTAGTGATTTGTAGCTCCGTTGTTAGCTGTTTGAAGTGGTCGTTTGCAAAAGACTTCGACTTCGCCACTATTGCTGATATTTGAGAAGTGGTCGTTTGTAGCTTGAAGATCGAAGACGACTTCAACTTCGACGTCTTCACCACTGTGTAGATCTGGAAACGAAATCTCGAAGATGACCCAAAATCACCTCCGTTGTTTCGACGTTAGTTTCAAACAACGTTAGCTTAAACAAAATCCGTGGTTGGTGATTTGCCTTGATCTGGAAATGGTTTATGGGGTAAGCTGTGTAGTGCATTATCAATAGGATTAAACCAATTTATGGTTGTGTATGCTAATTTTGGAGACTATTTTTAATTTTCAATTAAAATTATTGTATACTATATTTCTCCATAAATTCTTCTCATATGCACATACAGGAGAATAATTTTTGGCAAGTTTATGGATATGGTTTGGAGCATTAAATTTTATGGAATATGGGGATGCGTTCTATTTTCTGTTTATGGATTTTTATAGTGGTTAAACTAGAGTGAATCTATACTTGAGTAGAATTGGGTATTTAATTTAGATCTATCGTCTTTTTCTCAATTTACGATTTAGAAGAATTGGGTTTTTTTAATAAAAAGCCTCACTTCTTGTTCTTATTTTTTAGTCGCTCCTATATTTTAGCAAACCTTTCAGCTTTAATCATACTGAGTGTATTTGCAATCATTTAACAACTTTGATTTCAATTTCATGATTTATTTTGATTATGTAGTTGGGTTAGCTTCAAACTAATATTTTTTTAATAACTCGAATTGTTGAATTACTGCAAAATACAGATAAGTCATTTTTTTTGCTAATGTGTTTGTCCTTGTTTGTTGTTATATCCCATGAACTATTTGATTGGATATTTTTTTAACCTTGAACATAAGATGAACAGAACTATTGTTGTCAGAAGAAATTATCTTAATTATGTGAAAGAATATCAAAGGCAAGCTCTGTCAATCAAAGTTCTAGCCTTCCTTTGTCAACTGCATTAAGCATCTAATATCCTTTTTATTATTATTCCAGGCATGAGAAGAGGCACTCAAACATACCAGCACACGTTTAAGTCTAAATTATATAATGGTTGAAAAATATAAATTCGTATTACACAATGTTTATCTACGGAACAATAGAGCATCAAAATTAGATATCATACATTAGAAATTGATAGGTGTTGAGGCTATGTTTGAGTTCAGGCCAAGCAATTAGACTATCATTTTACAATTCTGCATGTCTCTTCAAGGTTAACGATCATACATCAGTTCTACAAAAAGTGAAGTTAGAAGTTGGTGAATCAAAGAGAAATGACGTTTCTACAGAGGAGGAGTCTGCTATTGTCGGCAATGATGGAGTTGAAGATAAAAATGAGACTATTACGAATGGAGCCGTAGAGAATTGTGAAATGCATTCTGGAAATGGTTATGTACCTTTTCAGAATGATGATTTGAATTGGATGATGAAGAAATCAGTGTGAAAGATGAGATTTTGGAAGAAGTAAACGGTGTTTTAGATATTGAAAATAATGACAAAGAGGTGAAAGATGTTTATGATGCTGGCAATGAACTACAAGAATCAGGAATGAAGAATTATGAACATCAAGCAGTTGAGACCGAAAAAGTAGAAACTGATAACATCAATGGAAGATCACTTGAAAGAGAAGAGGATGAAACACTTGCTGATGAAGCGGAAGATGCTGAACTCAAAGAAAATATGAATTCTAAGGTTGAATTAGAACCAGAAGAAGAAGAAAAGGAAAAATCTGAACCTGCTTCTAAGAATGGAGAAGTTGTGACGTTTGCTGATGCTGATAAACTAGATCATACACGCATGGATTCAAATACAGTTATGAATGATAACGCTGCGAGCGGTGAGGCTGAATCTCCAAAGCCTATTAAAGAAGAGCCTGTAAAAACAAGAAGTTGGAGAGATATAGTTGTTGATGGTATGGAATCAATACCCGATAAAGTTCGGTTTAGAAGTAGAAACCCAATGGTAAGAAGATCTGCACCAAAAATTGTCAAGTCTGTAGTCAGATCAGGTGGCTTGAACAGTATAATTGAATCAAATGTTTTTTTTACCAAATGTATAAATGAAGCCTTAAGTGGTGAATCTGTAAGTGATTCGACTAGCACCAAAGGTTCCACCAATGAAGAGAAACCAGAGCAAGTGGTAAGGCAAAACATTTATTTATTTTGAATAGTTTTCTATTAACCTTTTTGTGCCTAATATTTCAATTCATGAAACTTATAGGCTGAACAGGACTGTAAGCTGAAATTTGAGGCTGAGAAAGGCAACAGTAACAATGTAGTTGCTGATTTGTTTTCAAAGAGTAAAGGATCGGACATTGGTCTAAAAAACATCAACATTTCAACAATAGCTGGCATTGATAAAGAAGTGCGTACTTTATTGTTTTGGTTAATCAGCAATACTTCATATTTATTGAGAGTATGTGTTTTTTTCTTTTTTGAAGTAAACTGCCCTTATAGGAACAAGTGAAAGAGAACAAGCGGAAAAAAGAGCGAATGGAAAAGGCAAGACAAGAGCAGGAGTTGAGAAAAAAGGCTGAGGAAGAGAAGCGTAGGGAAGAAGAGGCTACGAAAGAATGGTTGAGAAAAGAGGAAGAGGCTACTGAACTGAGGAAAAAATTGGTAGATGAAGAGATGGAGAAAATGAGAATGGATGAGGAAAGAAAGAAGAAAAAGAAAGCAGAAAAGGCGTAGAAAAGAGCTGAATACAAAGCCCAAAAGGAAGCTGAGGAAAAAGAAAAGGTAATCTGCTTTTTTCTACCTCATGAACGTATGACTGTGAATGAGCCTATTTTAACTGATACAGCCCGCATCCACGTTTTCATCGTTGGTATGGCTTAAATCATTTCTTATTTTCTTGGTTTCCTTAGTTTATAAAACATCTTGTTGATACAATACATCAGTTTTAATCTTCATCGCTATTTTGCAAACTCACTTGCATATGTATCAATGTTAAATGATATTACTGAGTTTTTATAACAAATTAAATTTCAAATAAAAAGATATCAAAGCTTAAAATGAAAGTAGCTGAAAAATTCTAGAATGAGGGTGTAATCCTAGCACAAGGGTCATACCGATGAATAAATGTCTCGAAAACACCTCTATACCAATTCCAGAGCCGCCCAGAGATCCGATAGCAAAAGGAAAATATACATAAGATTATGTCTCTTTCTCACATCCGCTTTCTAGGCTGCTTTCCCAAATACACAGTAGATTGATTGGCAATGGACAACACTTAACATTCAGAATTTTATGTGCTTTTCCTCATGTTAACTGCATATAAACATATGTATATCCATTTACTGTAGTATTATATAAAATGGTATTTGCATATTTGTAGAAGAAAGCGAAGAAGCAAAAGAAGAAATCTGGCACATCAGACACATCCAGTGTTTCCTCAGAGAAAAGCGCTACTAGCCCGGAAAAGAATTCTCCAGATGCTTCTTCTTATGATTCGGAGAGTTCCAGAAGTGCAGTTTTGAAGAGGCCTGTGGTGTTGGCATCATCAAAGAAGAAGGTATGTGTGTTCGATTGCAATTGCAGTGGAGGGGTTCGATGATTTGATGGGATGGTTTGTGGGTAGTATAGGATGAAGACAGTTTGTTAAAGTGAATGGAAGAGTTGCAGTGGTTGTTATTGGGGTTCGAGGAGAAGTAGGCTGGTGGTATCAGGGGATATGGCAGAGAAGGGTAGAACTGAGGTGAAGTGTAGTTGCTGTGAAATTAGAAGATGGTATTGCAAACGTATTAATGCCTAAGTAGCAGGTAGCACGGTGGTGGATTGGAGGTTGAACTGATGGCAATGTTCTAGTTTGTACTGGTTTGTGAATGTGCATGTGAAGTTGTAAGTTTGGAATGGCGATGATGGAACTGTAGGTTATAGATGAATGGGGTGAAGTGGGCAATGATGAGGAAGTAAGGAGCTGTGGCGGTGGTGATTGTTATTTGATGTAACTAGATGGTTGCACGGTTTGATGTATCCACACTTATTTTGTATAGATTATTAACATTGTAATTGATATATGTTTATTTTGGTATTATGTTATTCAGTTTGTATTTGCCATCAAATTTAGTTTTGAATGATTGTAATATTGCATGCAATAATTGTTTGTTATAATTAATAATATATATATATATATATTGTGCCTATTTGAGTAGTGTAATAATGATTTCTGAGAATGGCTTTTTTACATCAGGTATAAATAGGTGATGCAATAGAGGGATTAGTTTGCATCGGTTGTTATAAAAAACCGATGCAACATGGGGCTGTGCCCAAGCAACCAACCATGATATTTTGCATCAGTTGTTAGTAACAACCGATGCAAAAGGACCTTTTTGCATCGGTTTCAAACTGATACAAAAGTGTTAAGCATGTTGCATTGGTTGCATATGCATCGGTTGTTGAACTGATGCAAAAGGGGGGTAAACAACCGATGCAAATGGCCTGTTTTGTAGTAGTAATATTAACTTTAACTACTAATGTTTTTCATATAGTTTACTACATGCATACTAATTTTTTAGCTACTAACTAACTACCTAAAATGTCAACTTTCCACATCATAAAGAAAGCCAATAAACAATAACATTCAATTACACATCCAAAAGGAATTAGTAATAACGTTATGTAACACATAAGAGTTTAAAATATTAGTTTTGAAAGGTGAGATTTTACTCACTGAAATCTCGATTAAACCTAAGCTAATCTTCACCAAACTCGAGTATAGCCTAGCATCCCCCTCTAGCTTTGGAAAAAGTAAAGTTCGTGGGCATAAGAGGACAAAATGGTCTCCACCCTACAATAAATTAAGGCTTGGCCAAGGTTGTGGTGGGCATATAGGTGCTTGTTTGGGTGAAGAAGAAGTATGTAACTGGATGTAGGGAGTTTAGAAGTGAAGAAACAATGGTTTTTGAACTTTAAAACTTAGGAATGACCATGGATGCCATGAATGCAAATATTAAAAAATGGAATGGAGCTTAGGTAATAAGAATGTGAAAGTGAGAAAGGGAGTGGAGAGGGATATATTTATGGCCATGAGAACTAGTAAAAGACTAAACTAACCATGGTAGTGTAATATACTAAAATGTCATGTGACAAGGCAACCGCTATACCCTTTCCTAACTTATTTCCCACGTTGGTCACTCCCTTCCCCTAAATGGGAATCCAAGTTTTACTTTGATTTGGAGATGATACACACATACACACATATATAAAGGTGCTTATGTGTGCATATATATATATATATATATATATATATATATATATATATATATGCTTTAAAAACTAAATTTGTCACATCACACTTAAGTATAAATATATATAATTAACATATTTTCAAGTGTGCTTAATTATTACTAATTCTATCATATATATGTGTACAAGGTTCCATAAGTGTGCACAACATTTCAAATAACCTTCCAGTGTCGAAAAGTCAAAATTTCGAAAACCGTTTTTCAGCCACATTTGCTGTTTTCATTGAACTAACTATTTTAGTAAACAAAATTTGAAAAATTATTTTAACATCATTAGTTATTATTTAAAAGATGTTTATTTGGTTATCAAACTACTTTTTTAAATATTTAAAAATGATTTAACTATTCGAATATAAAGCGATTAATTTATGGGTGGTCACGGCTATATGAAAGGTAAAACGTAGCCTCAGGCCTCATCAATCGGGAATGACTAAAGCATGGAAGATGTAGCAGGGTCATGTGGGTCGCACCCATTAGGGTATGTCATCACCAAATCCAGAATCGATATTTGACCCGTTTTTGTATGCTTCGGTACGGTTGCTGATCCCAACCGTGGTGGTGATGTATTCGGTACTATCCAGTAAGGGGAAGGCCGGTCCAATGTTTGTAGGGTATCTGGGCGAGGTTCTCGATGTGTTTATCTAGAGATGCGCTATGGCAGGCGGTACCCTGGCAGCTCAGTCATTGTATGGAAACCCAATTTCCAATAAGTGCCATCTATTTTAGTTGTATACCTATTATGTTAGAATTTAATAACATAATAATTTTGACTATGTTACATATATATATATATATATATATATATATATATATATATATATATATATTTGAAAACCCTATACATTTTGATAATATCACTGAATTTCCTATAAAAGTGGTTTGGTTAGCATAAGTTTAAAAAATCATCCATCTTTTTGTGCAGCGTGGTCTTACGAGATACCTTGATCTTTAAAGAGTTTTTAAAAGTAATAACGTAGTTGTTTTGAGTTTACTCATATCAGACCCATGTTTGAACCAGAGTATTATTTTCTTTCCCTAAAACTCTTGGGTGCTCAAATTTGTACAGGCAGATAAGTAGTTTAGGATTCCCACGGATGCATTTTTGAGGAGCTGTGAGCAAAAGGTTCATCGATGGCTAGTTTTTATCTTATTTTAGCTGTTTATATGTATATTACATCAGTTAGGTAGGGACAAGTTGATATAATTGTGCTGGGGTAGAATTTGTATTAGTATGACTCTGACGTATCAAATTGGAAATGACTTTGTAAAGCATTATGCTGATTAATATAAATTATTACATTGTGTTGTGAGATTCTGTGTTTGTTTAGTTTCTTCTTGTCCTATATCTCATTCCTTTCCCTTAATGATCTATTTTTCTAACACTTGAATACACGGAACACAATATTGTAGATGTATTAGTATCGATTTCCAGGGGTCAAAAAACTCTGGCTTGTTACATTTGGTATCAGAGCATAAGGTTAAGTGAGAAACTTACCCTTGGGGGGAGGGGGTAAACTCATTTAAGATCGAGTTAGTGAGACACTAGAATGATTATGAGTGTGTTATATATAAGAGCGTGTATTTCTAGTGAACACAAAATGTCTTATATTGTGTTGCTTTATATGTTGAGTGGCATAAGAACTCTGGTCAGGACGTGGGATGCCTCGATGTTGATAGGGGTTCCTAAACACTTGAACAAGGCGAACTAACACAGTATTGTTTTGAAAATGGGTAAATGAAACAATTTTACATAGAAATATATTTTGTATATAAAAATGATTTTAAAAATAGTATACTGTAGTATGGCGTAGTTAGTTGAGGTGTTGTTTGTTAGAAGGTAATAATATTTTATTATTATCAATTAGAATTTTATTAGTTGTGCTTGTCTAGTTAAACATTGACAATTGTTAGTGTGTATAGGCAGCTTACCTTTTTAAGATTTGGGTCGTAAATAGAAATATGGAAAACATTGAAACGAACACCTTGTGAATTAAATTACGCAATTTGACTATAATGCATTCGATGTTAATGTTAGAGAAAAATTTGATGTAATAAAGGATGTTTAGTAAAGGTTAGAATATTTTGCAACTAATATTTGGAAAATGATTTTATAAAAGTTGATTTATAAAATGAATTATAAGAAGGTGTCGGTAATTAAAAATAATTTAAGTTAAAAATTTTAGGACTAAAATCTCGGGGCTTTTGGAAAATGTTTCAACGTTTTGAAAGATAATAATAGTTTACTTAAAAGCAATTTTGTTTTAAGTATAGAAATTTTGGGGATGGATATGTTAAGTAATAAGTATTTTCTTTGGATTGGTGGGGGAATGAGTCTTGATTGTTTTGTGATGATTTGAATAATCTTCTACGTGACGATCAGATGTTTTCATTGGCGAATATTGTGATACACTTAGTAAATTATTCTCTTTATCATTGTACAATCAAAACAAATACAAATCCGAACGAACCAAAAGCAAGTTGGTGATAAATGTTTGGTTGGAGATATGTACAGTATTGTTTCAAAAATAAGACTTGAGATAAAAGTAGTATTTTAGGTTAACTAGTTCAAGTGTCTCGAAAACAACTAAAATTTGGGGAAGAGATGTGTTCGAATGGTAACACTTCTCTTGAGTATTATCCTTCCTAGTAAAGGAGTGTATGATAGTGTTTGGTAGTACCAAGTTCCTTAGTATCATTTTGGAGTTACTCGGGCTATATATATTATATGATTAATATATATTATTTTGATTAAAAAAGATTTTGAAATAAGACCAGTCATTTGGATCTTGAGTTTTCCTAGAGAAATAAATGCAAAATGGAATGGTTCAATCAAAGAGGGGTATATACTCTTAGGATGTAGCGGAGCTGCGAAGTAGTATCTAAGTTGAACCTAAGTTTATTTTTATGAAATGTTTTCATAAATAATTTAGTTGAAGTAGAATTGGTATTAGGGCAACTAAATAAATAAGTGCAGAGGTTGGATGTGGATCATCTCTCAATTCCATATAGTTTGATTTAAGATTCGAGTACATGCTTTGAGGTGTTTCACACCATTTCGGATAAGGATCTATTACTCGTTTTTTGATGGCAAGCACTTGATGAGGACTTTTAGTATGGGATCAAGGTTTTCTATCATAGTACATGACTAAATAGGGAGAATAGAGGTTCCAAATCAAGGAACCTGATCGGAATTTGCACTAGAAAATCAAATGAGCGATACTAACTCGAAAATGAAGTTATGTATTTGAGTAGAGATCGAATCAAATTTTTCATAAGAATGATCTATGTACATCATACAAACTAATGTATAGTGTTAAGTGTTTTCTGGGTTAGGTTAAGGTGAAATTTTGGGGACAAAATTCTTTTAAGGGGGAAGAGTGTAACAACAAAGAATTTCACTACTTTGATTTGCAAATATTTAATTCATTTTAAATATTTGAATAATAGATATTATAATGAAAATAAAATTCTTTTAAATAATAATTAATGATGGTGGAATCATTTTCAAAATTTGTGTACAAAAACAATTAGTTCAAAGGAAGATTGAAAATGTGACCGAAATTCGTTTCTCGAATTTTTGACTTTTCGTTGGCTAAAAGTAGTCAGAATTTTTATAACACTTTTGTGTACATATAACCACATTTATAAATTGGTATAGACATGTTTGTTTGTAAAAATACATGTATGTACATTTAAGTACATATGTATTTCTAAATAAGATAAGTTTTTATTTTAAAAAGTTAAAAATATATGATATATAAGATTCCTTATGAAACATTTAGTACATGGAAGTACAAGACATGTTTGTCTTGACTTGAAAGGGAAGGGAAGGCTTTGGGGGTGGAAATGGTGAGGTGGTATTGTGGCATGCATGTAGTGGAGGGTAAAGGACAAGGGGTATTTTGGTAACCTTCTAATTGTGATTTATAAAAAAGAGATTTTCATGATTTTCTTTCTCATATTTCTTTCATGTCTCACTTTCTAGAAACTCCTCCATCTTCTTTATGTATTCCGTGGCTTCCTAAACATATTTTTCAAGTTTTAAAATCCATGTATTTCCACTTAAATCACTTCCAAAACTTGTTAAAACCTCTCTACATCTTCTTCTTCACCTCATCTTCTAAAACCAAGCACTAATCCGCCTAAAACATCCAAAGCCAAGCATTAAGGGCCCAAGGCATACCTTATTTTTCACTTTAGGCCACTAAAAACTTCATCTTTCTAAAGTCAAAACATAGTTCTAGCTTCAGTCCAAGTGGTAGCTTTGTTTGGTCTTATTTGGTGAGTAAAGTTATAACTTTTTTGGAAAGATTCAACCTTTATAATGTTGCCTATTTGTTATAGAATATATTGTTTGGATGGTTGAATTATCGTAGGGTTTGGATGTACATATGTTGCTAGTTTATAGTTTAGTGTAGACTTGTGAATTGAATGTGAAAGTCGTTTTTGGTTATAAAGTTACGATCTTTATCTTGTGATTGGAAGTGATAGGGAAAGTTAGTAAGTAAAATTAGTAAATGAAAAAGTTAATGAGCAACGCTAGCACTTGAAAGGTGTTTGTGTTCGACATAACGATCCTTTGAGATTTTAAATTTGATTGCATACTTTATTTTAAATAAAAAGTTTCCTAATTTTCTAACTTTATTTTGTTTTGGTTCCAAAACTTTATATTAAGTTCATAAAGTAAGTTAAAGCTAAAAATAAGTGTTTTAAAAGACTATATGAGATGTTAATCAAATTTGAAAGTTATGGTATCCATAACAATAGTCACTATGGATGCAGTTCGATAAAAAGTCCAATTTTTAAAAAGTTAATTTTTTATATTTTAAAGTGTTTTTAAATGTTTTAAAAATTTAACAAAAATGATTAAGGAGAATTAATTAAGAACTAAATAATTAATTATTAATTAATTAGTTTTGATAATTAATATTAAACTAGGTATTAAACAAGGTTTGTTAATTTTAATTAATTAAAGAACGGTACTAATTAATTATCTTTTAAAAGCAAGATTTATTTTAAATAAATTTTTTGATAAGCAAGACTATTCTTTAATTAACTATGGGTTAAGTATATGATTTATTTTAAGTTAATTATTGGGTTAATAATTTTTAATTAGTAATCAAGTGTTCGATTTATTTTTAATTATAAATTAATTAAGGGTTTAAATTTATAATTATTTATTTATTTAAGGTTTATTATTTTTCAATTATTAATTAAATTAAGTTTGGATTTAATTAACTGTAATTATGGTTTAACAAAGGGTTTAACTTATAATTAATTATTCTAAAGGGAATTTTTAAGTTTAATCCTTGTTTTCCAAGAATCAAATTGTTTTAAAAGTACTTCTTTTCCAAAGATGGTTTTGAATATAAGGGATTCAAATGTCAATACCATTAATTGAACAAACAATTGTGAAAGAGTTATGTAAATGGTTTGATTGTGTGGACATGTATTGGCATAATAAATCCCCGTTCTGCTATAAGTTGATTATTTGGACATCTAATAGCAGAATAAATCCCCGTTCTGCTATGAAGTAACTGTTTATTATGTGGACATACATTTAGTAGAATAAATTACCATTTTGCTATAAGTTGTGAATTGTATGGACATCTATTTAGCCGGATAAATCACAATTCTGCTATTATGTTATTTGGACATATATATGCTAGTTGAGTTTTATTGACATGTTATTCCCTGATTTGGATATGAATTGCGTTTATATATATGTCGACTTATGTAAATAAGTAATTAAGTCGCTTGAAAGTGAAATTGATGTTAAATGGTAACTTAAATTACTACCACTGGGATTGCTAAGCCTCCTTTTGAAATTTTAATGTATGGTTTTCAATTAACTTCAATTCTTAAATCAATTTGGAGTTAAGGTTTATAAATGATTTTCAAGTAACATTGTGATTTTCTAAAGGTATTTATAAATAATAACTTCTTTTCAAAAATGGATCTTACTAAGAAAAAAGGTTTATTTAAAGTGATTTGAAAGGATGAGTTGCAAAAGATATATATTTTTAAATATTTTTCTTAAAGAAAAAATATTAAAGGAATTTTAAATGGGGAAATATTTTATCAATGATTTTAGAGGTTTGTAAAAAGGTTTCGTAAATTGTATTGTAGGCTTATAAAAGTGTTTTATATATTGATTTTGGACATTATAAAGGTATTTAAGTGTGAAGTGAGCTTTTAGAAGGCAATGTTTTATAAAGGGTAAGTGGATCCATTTATAGAAAGTAATGTTTCCAAAAAGGAATTTGAAAGGAGGAATTTCCCAAATGTTTTGATAACAAATTTATACCCCTAAGATAAGTATAAATATTTTCAATGTAAAAAGGGGAAGTAAGGGTTTCGGAAATAGTGCCCTGTAAAGATCTTTTGATCAAGTTTTATAAAGTGATTCTATTAAATAAAAATTAATTAATAAAGGGTTAATGAATCCCATATGGAAAAGAATCAATATTCGAATGATTGTTCATTAGATAATTAAATAACCGACTATTAAAAACTGGACCTAAATGTACCTTTGGAAATATCTAGGAGACACACAAGAGTTATATGGCACAATCATCCCCAATTATGTTGTACCGTGCGTCTAAATCCCGTTTTGTTCTTCTAAGGTAAATAACAAGGAAATTAATCCCTAGACGGTTAGGAGGTGAACACTACTCTTATCTTTTGTTTGCTTATTTCCTAAAGAACCAGGGTTGAGTTTACTGGAAATTATCGAATGTTGTTTTAAAGAGACCGGGATCAGATATGTTATCCGAAAACCACTTCGATCCAAGTCAATCGTTTAAGATGAAGACATCTTGAAGAGTATGGAATCGAAGATGGTGTTTTGAAGTATAAGGGCTATTTGCAACTAACCCTAATGGTGATTCCAAAATGGGTGTAGTGAAGGCAGTGACTTTGGTTCGTTCATCACCTGAACGACTTGTATGGATGAATGATGACATTGCGTCAATGTTAGCATTCCAAGTGAGTATTGCTATATGAAAGTTAAAACTTAGCCTCATGCCTCATCAATCGGGAATGACTAAAATATAGGAGATGCGGTAGGGCCATGTGAGTCACACCAATTTGGGTAGGTCATGGCCAAATCTAAAATCGATATTTGGCCCATTTTTGTATGCTTAGTACAGTTGTTGGTCTCAACCATGGTGGTGATGTATTCGGTACTATCCAGTAAAGGGTATGCCAATCCTATGGTGGCTCGGAATCTAGGTGAGGTTCTCGGTGTGTTTATCTAGAGATGCCCTATAGCAGGCGGAGCATAGTAGCCCAGTAATTGTATGGAAGCCCAACTCCAATAAGTGCCATCGATTTTAGTTGTATACCTATTATACTAGAATTTAATAATGTAATAATTTTGGCTATATTATATATTTACTTGAAAACCTAGACATTATGATAATGTCACTAGATTTCCTATAATAGTGGTTTGATTATCGTAAGGTAAAAACCATCCCTGTTTATGTGGGCACTATTTAATAAGATACCCATGAATTTTAAAGAGTTTTTAAAAGTAATAATGTAGTTGTTTTGAGTTTACTCACACCAGACCCATGTCTGACGCAAAGTTTTATTTCTTTTCCCTAAAACTCTTGGGTGCTCAAATTTGTACGGGCAGCCAAGTAGTTCAGGTTTCCCACGGATGCATATTGGAGGAGCTAGGAGCAGGAGGCTTCATTGATAGCTAGTTATTATCTTATTTCCACTTTATATATATATATATATATATATATATATATATATATATATATATATTGTATCAGTTTGGTAGGGACATGCTATTATAACTGTCTTAGGATAGAATTTATATTAATATGACTCTGATGTATTCAATTGGAAATGACTTTGTAAAGCATTATGTTGATAAATATAAATTATTCGGTTGCATTGTGAGATTCTGTGTTTGTTTAGTTTCTTCTTATCTTCTACCTCCTTCCTTTTACTTAACGATTGGTTTTTCCAGCATTTGAATGCTCGACACGCAATACAATAGATGTATTAGTGTCAATTTTTGATGTTCGAAATACTCTAGTTTGTTACAAGATTGCATATCTCATACGAAGCCTACACCAGTATTAAGTATAGCCTATCTCTAAGCGAAACACAAGTCTTTCTAATGACTGCTCAAGATCGATGATGCTCTCAACCTAATGTATACATCCCTACTCTTCAAATATATGGTACCAATAGTGCTGACTTAGCGTCGATCTTTCGCCCATCATCCATTTTAGATTTCCTAACGCAAATCAAGGAAATGCCCACCTTGTTACTTAGTACTTCTTGTTGGAATCGAAGCAGACCTCAATTGGCCATTTAAGACTTCAAATCTAAAGCGTAAATATAGTTATTAGAATTATAGATCTGAGAAGAGATTTGACTTAAACATAGTCTAAATTTAAAAATCTAAAAGTTACCTCTTTTCACAGAATCGATTTACCCCTATTCTTCTTCTTTTATTTTCCTTTATTCCACACACACGAAGATATATATACACTATTTTATAATTTCTATAATTCCTAGAAGTAGTGGATAAAAGAAATGGTGGAACTTCACCCCTTGATTCAGAAATTTTTAAAGTGAAGTGAGAAACTAGGCATGTATTTATAGGTGCACAATTCTATCTATTAGATTTTATTTTTCTCTGTCGGGATCGTTTGACGTAAGCTAACCCTAACCAACACGGTACCACTAGTCGACCAATCAATAGGAGATGGTCGACTTCTAGGGGTCGACTGGTCCCGATACTGATGTTGGCTGGTTAACATTATTTAATTAATGTTAATTTATTTCCTTTGATAATTTATTTCCTTTAATATATTTTGAATTATTTTCGACTTTAATTCATTAAATATTAATAACTCTTTCGTTTGAACTCTGATCGTAAAACTTTATATATATGAAAGTTGACCAGAAAATCACCACAAACACAATGATGCTAGTTTCATAGAAAATTTTTGATGTTTATAAAAAATCTATTTTTTCATCTTTGATGATCATTAATTAATTCTTTTTAAATTAATTACTATATACTTTACGGGGTGTTACATCACGTCTTCCTGGAAAAAAGAATTTCGTTCCCGAAATTCCTCAAGGACTGAATCATGTAACATAACATGCAATCATTTTAAACTATCCAACCAATTAGTGCACAACTAAGTTTGTATCCAAGTGCATGGTGTATCATAACACATATGATATGTATGTTGACTAATATTAAATCGTCACTTCCTATATGAATGCATTCTTTAAAATAATTTTGAAAACATGGTGCGAATAACCTATATATTGATTGTTTTATATGTATACAAGGTTTCAAAAATCAAAATCTTTATTTCACACGACAATTTTTCTACACTTCTATGAATAAGAGTATGGTCCAACAAATTTTGCATCTAATCCCTACCATCCAATACCCAGCACATAATTTGTAACATTGTAAATTTTGAAAATCCAGTTTTGCTAAATCTATACTCTTATGTCGAAAAAAGGAATTTAAATGGAAAATTTTATATTTCCATCCTTCTTTTGGATATCCATACCGATGTACCTAGGAAACTTATCTTTTTCCCTAAAATCTTTTTCAACTTTTTCGAGTATGATTCGCTTAAGGAAGTTTGTTTTTAAAATTTTAAAACAGAATTTTTTTTAAACCAGTTTTTTTACTATTAAAAAGGTATGGAAATAGAAATTCCAAAGCTAAAACAGCTTATTCCCGCGTCGTTATCTTTATTTTACATGCTGTCACTTCTGTTGAATAGTAAAATTCATAATTGCTAACTTGTCAACATTATCTACACTAAGCATGTGGTATATCTTTTTTTATAAAAATGTGTGATCTTTAAAAGTAGAGGAGAGCATATAGGTATATATGTATATATCACTGAAATCAAAGGAGCTGCCAACATGCTTGGCAATTAATTAATTATAATACAAAAATAAAAATAAATGACTCAGGTACATCTAGAATGAGCTCCAACATGGCTACCGCCCATTACCTCTCAATATCGAGCTCCGGTAAGGCCACCGCCTGATAATGAGATGTTAGAAGTACCTAAAAAACCCCTGATGCAACTCAATGTGGATGACATCGATAGACGGCTCTAGTAGAGAAAGAAATGCCTCACCGCAAACTCGAAAGATCCAAAATGAACACCTCACTGCAAATGCGACCGATCCAGAATGAAGAACACCACACTTTAAACTTGGAAGATGCAGAATGAACTCCTCATTACCAACGTGGAAGAACAAGAATGAACTCCTCGCTGCCAAAGCATGTGGTATTTCTAAAATCGAAAATTTTCTTCTTTTCTGTTCAAATCCCCTTTTCAATTAAATTTGTAAAATAGTTCAATTGTTATAAATAAAACTCTTTTTTCAAATAATTTTATATTTCAAAATTCAAAAAAATTTGAACAAAAATTTTCAAATGTATTTGTTTTTACATTTTACAAATAATTCAAGCCACAACCCAATGTAACCGGGATTCAGTCAATCGGTTAACGCCTATGATTGACCCTAGCCTATTACATAGTAAATTTTCAAATTTCAAAAACATTTTATTTTCTTTTAGAATATTATAAAACACATAATTACATTTATAATTTCATCTTTTAAGGCATAGGGATAGTGAACCACAGTTTCATAACAACTCTACCCGATCCTTCGCTTCCTAAAACTTATGTTTCCTAAAATTCCGAAGTTTTTTGGATTTAAGCATTCTTTATTTTTGGTTGCTAATTTAATTAATTTCCTACTTTATTTTGTGACTTCTAGCCTTATATACATTCATCACTAGCTAAGTGTCCTTATGAGATTTCCTAATTATACAGTTTTTAAATTATATAGCGGTCAAAGCTCTTCCAAAAAATTAATACTATAATACATAGGAACATATCTCATATTATATCGTACGCATTTTCAATACCGGGAAAGAGACAACTAGTGACTACAACCCAAATAAGCTGAAAGAAACAATCGCTGAAAGCTACACTTCCACATCAACTGGTATTAATTATGTTGTGGCCCTATCACTTTTTACTCAATTAAGATAGACATTTCTAGTAGTCATTCTACTATAACCCACATTTCTTAACTCATATTTTTGAATTCCAGTAAATAAGAACCAACCATTTTAATATAACCCTACTCCGGAGAATAAGAACCAACCATTACTTCAATTATTACACCAATTACAGAATAAACAGTGAATTTCCGCACTACGGTGGGTAAAAAATATAAATTATGCACATTTAGAATAATCGTTGGAAATTTGGCTTGGCGGAATAACTTTCCTACCACCTATCTTGCAATCTTAAGTCAACCAACGTCCTTTATGTGTGTTTTCCATCTCATTATCCTCTTCTCAAGCAATATTACTATCTTCTTTTAATCCTAATCCCTTGATAGTATGCTCAAATTTTTGTATATACTTTCTTTACCTTTTATCTTTCATGCGAGTATACTCTAAGACTCGCCAAAGTGTACTTCAATATTCCTCATTTCTTTATGCGTTTTTCTTATTGCTTTCCCACGTGCTTAACAAGCCTAGGTTCATATCAATATTTCGTATATTCTACGGTGATTCCTTATTGCTATTCTATGAGCATTCATAGTAATTTATTCATAGCTTTAACCTTACCTCTATAGGAAGTCCTCCCTATCTACTCCATATTAAAGTTGGTTTGATTTTCACCGCCCTTATAAAATCATTAAACTTCACCGTCAGAAGTACTTGAACCAAAAAATTTCTTTGTAAATATCAACTTAGAAACTTTCCATTAAACTAAAAATTTTCTTTGTTTATAACCTTATTTTTAAGTTTTATATTATAACTTTTAAGACTATGATTTAGAATTTAGGAAGTAAGTTTATTTATTAAGTTCAAAACTAATGTTAGCAATTAAATTCTCAAAAAGATATTTTTCATTAAATAACATAACAATTCCTTCCCCTTTTAGGATCCTTTTACAATTGAGATTTTTCTTCCTAAAGGTAGGATTTTTAGCTCAAACCATTAATTAAGTCATGCATTTAAAAACTCAATTTTATACCAAACCATTTTTAAAAAATGCACTATTATGGTGTTTCTAAAACATCTTTTATAACTTTAAGCAATAAAAACTGGAGCAGACTTGGATAACTTCCATTCAATTATTTTCCTACTACTCATGTTATTTCTATTTTCAACCTTAGCAGAGACTCTAATAGCATATTAGGAGGACTTCTAAAAGATACGTGCAATTACTGCACATATTTATGGAAATAATTCATTTATCCTTCCATTCTCCATTCCCCATTTAAATCCATTACTACTTCCACATGTCTACCTCTTGAAAAAAATTTAAAACCTTGAATTTACAAAATCAAAAAAATTGTCGAGCTATACATATGCTCTATTTCCTATTGATCTCAAAGAAAATACCTCTTTATTAAAAACCTTTTAACTGAAATTTTTGGTATAAATGGTCTTAATTTGAACTATAACTTCGATTTAAATTCTCTTATATGGGATCGAACTTAGAAATGGACTTTGTTTGTACCTTCTTTTGGACATTTCTTCTTTTCCCCTCATTCTTGACATATCTTTATTCAAACATGTTAAAAATATGCCTACAATCTTGGGTGGTAATTACACACCTTCCCTCGTGAACTTGTTCAATTCTTACTTCCGGATATATACAACATATAGATTATTACTTCCCATCTACTTGAATATAACACATCATCAATTGGCAATCCAACAAGGATCCACAACCATAGGGTAATCTAGGCCAAACAAGGGAGTCAAATACCAACCATCTTCGGGGAATTTCTATATGTTACACTTATGCTCTTCTTAGGTCAACGCCGTATGATTCGGCCTACATCCCATGGGATAACAGGACATGCATATATTTTAAACTCTATTTATTATTCCAACTCATAGTTTTCGTATCCATCTTTCAAAACATGGTCACATCTACTTCTGTAGTTAGGATTTATATGGTTTGGTGTATAATAAATATAATTATAGGTAAAAAATATAAATATGTTCCCTCAGCGTAACCTAATTCTTATGATCGACTAACCTCGCTCTGATATCAAATGCAACAACTCGCACCTTAATGGGCCATATATTTCGACTAAATCAAAAAACCAAAGTCCATTAGGGTACCGATAGTTTGTCATGTAATAAACATAAATATATGAGAGGGCTATCTATATGAACTCATAGGAGAATAATACAATACAATAAATATATCCATGTTTACTAAGGCTAATACCTTGGAACCAATATCATTCCTCAGATACCTAGGCCCTTATTAGTGTAGAGCATTCATGAGAAAATCTACCTTTTCACTGTTCCCACCTTGTATCAGTACATGTCCTTCTAAATCTATCATATTGTTTGTAATGAGGAGGGGGTCGGAACAACGATCCGGAGACTGGTAATTAAGCACTTTATCCATAATACTAGTTTCTACTAATTGGTTTCCATCGCATGTTATGTCTATTAATCCATAAATTAGTCATTTTGACTTCGTGTATGTGTAAAATATGATCAACCTACCCCGATGTGTAATATATATATATATATATATGTGTGTGTGTGTGTATGTATATGTATGTATGTATATATAAGCATCGCTGTCACCAACGGACCATAATACATCCCTCGCTAGTATCTATAACTATACACTGCACCGCGCGTTCTCCAAAGAACCTTCCGTTGGTGGATAATAATGACATTACAACTAATTATCCATATTACTAACTTGTCTCAAAGACTTATGTAATGGTTAACTAGCCTACCTCCTAACAAATAACTTTGGGGCAATCGTGTGTCCTATTCGAAACCTATACTAGTAGGAAGTGTAGTCCGTCTCACATCCTCATGGGTCCTATAGTTAGAGATGTCCCAAATCAGTACAATGTATACACAACTACCGGTAGCCCCTTATAGGAAGCAGACTTCCATTGTGTAACATTACTTACCTCGCATGCCAACCTATGCGAATGGACACGTCATTTACGATTAATCAAAATATTGGGATAGACCCAATAATCCATACCCATCATAACATATACTTGATGTCATATAATTTCAACTAAAAATTTATTACACCTTCTTAGTTCAATTATAGTATTCATTTACTTACCATGAACTTGCTTCATATATCAATTTCACAATTGTCATTAAGTATCGTTTACTATTTTTTTCAATTATACAATTAAGTATCTTTTACTGCTACTTTTCAATTAATACAATATGTATCTTTTGCTTCTCTTTTCAATTAATAATACTAAGTATCATTTATTGCTTCTTTTCAATTAATGCTTAATTTAACTTGACTACTATAACCTCCTCAACTCTCCAATTCATTGTCATAGTCGTATTTAGTGTTTACCATTTATTTCTTAACTTATATTTAATTACACATTTTCAATCAAAAATCGAATTATTATTTTTTCCATTTATAACATTTTTACTTCTATATCGAGGGATTTCTATAATTTAGTTATTGGAACTGTATCTGTTATCCGACATTTTGATCCGACTATATCCAAACTAACTGGACAAGTTATACTCGATTGTCATCGAGGCCAGTAAGCCTTAAGCGATGATTGTGGGGTCTAGAAATCAAGTACAGATGATAATATGAAGTCGTGATCAAACAGAACTGGGAGATATGCTTTACAGAATGTTCAAAGCAAGGAATATAATTTAATCTAGAAAAGGGATCGGCTATGATCCCTCTCTACCATGGTTTGCTTCAACCAAACAAGTGCAACTCAATGAAAAATGATCGATATCTCAAGATCCAGAAGTCGAATGAATATGAAAATTTAGGAACAAGATATTGGGACCTTAGAGAGTCCACCCTAGGGATCACACCCCAAAAGGAGAAAGCAAGTGGGATTGGCTGGCTTCCCTCTAGAGGAATTGGCCAGATTCAGGATACACAACATGTTGCAACAAGGATTGATCAATAACTTTAGCTCTACTAATCCAATTGGCATGAAAATTAGAGGCTAGGCATAATACAATATGGAGAAGCTCTCATATAGATCGCACCCCAAACTCCTCCAAATTAGGGATCGTCCCTGATCCCTATTTCTTAGGATTTAGGCCATGCGATCCCTCTCGTAGGCCCCTATGGTTATGGAAATCTCTCTGTCGAATTTTCAGGGAGATATTTCGCCATCTGCCTCTCTAATTACAGACCCGATTACTTAGTTTCGGGACTTTTACGCTACTTGTTGCTTTGTATTCTTTTGTAACTAAGGAATCTAATCTGATCCCTATTGTACTCATTTTACAAATCGATTAATAAAGTTATATCTTCAAAATGGATGTAGGTAAACAATGTCGAACCACCATAAACTGCTGTGTCTCTATTATTTGCTTATTTCTTATTGCTTTATTACTATATTCTCTCTATATACATTTAAATTCTTAATTTATTCCTCTAAAAAAGTCTCTATTGGGAGTTTATGCCAATTTTTGGTCCTAACATTTTGGTGCTTTCATTGAGAAGGAGATTCCCAGCTCCATTTGGATCCCTTTGCTGCTGTCGAATTACATAAATACCAGAAAGAGATCCAAAATTATCTTCAAGTAGTTTATCCGTCCTATTCATATTTGCAACAGTCTAAGTAAAACTATCAACATTGGTTAGGAACACCAAATCTACCTCTCAAAATGCAGAAGAAAATGAGAACACTAGCATCCAGTAATATGGCTAGAGCAACCTACCAGTAGATGCTAATGCTACCAATCCAGTTGATGTCTAGAATCCTGTTGATTCTATCACAAGAACCAATTTCTAGAATTTGATGAGAGAGCTCATGGATAGCCACTGACAATTGAACCAACATATTCAATCCAACATCGATTTAATGAATCAATTCAGGGAGCAATAGCATGGGAAAACTAAGAGAGAGCTAATCCCTTATTCTACTTCGGAGAGTTCTTGTTCATTGGATGATTATCAAAGACATAGACATCGTAGAACTGATGGATATCACTTAGAAGCATCTGGATATGAACAAGAAAACCTACCTAGGTTGCCAGGATCGATCGGCCCCGATCCCTCTAGAGGGATCGAGGCCGATCCCTCTTCCAAAGGAGGGAATTTGCCTCCTCCTAGTGGAGTACAAGCTAGAGTCACCATGGTTGATTTGGATGTTGGAGTTTAGGTAGATGCAGACCAGTTACCTCCTTAGAATGAGGATGAAGTGAATGCATGTGATATGCATCGAGAGTATGTTGAGCTATGAAGGCATGAAACAGCCCATAGACATCTGTTGGACCATACACACGAGGTGGAGAACGACTACTGTAAGGCTCCTACTATCCAAACGTCGGACCTGTTAGCTACGGTTGGACTGCTAATAAGGGGGAGTCAAGGCTTAACCAATGATGGTTGGGGGATCTCAAGAAGCCATACCTCGTTCATCGACAATTTCCTATATAAGGAGTATCCAATGAGGTTTAGCATGTCGTCGATGCCTGCCTATGAGGGAAAAACCAACCCCGGGCAGGACATCATGAGATATGCATGGCTGATGGATTTCTCTCGAGATGATGATGCCACAAAATGCAGATATTTTCCTATTATCTATAACGTAGCAATGGTTTGGTTTGCGAGATTACCTCCATGGTCGATCTCTAGATTTGATGATTTGGAAACAAAATTTATGGAGTAGTTCTGTATGCATGCAACTTGCCCCAAAGATGCAACACCCCTATCAAGTGTGATTTAGGCTCTAGGAGAATCACAAAAACCTATTTGGAAAGATTTTGTACAGCTGTCACAGAAATCAGCGATCCAAAAGATCATATAATAGTGATGGTGGTAACGAGAAGGACTGACCCAGAATTTGAGTTTGGTGATTGATTAGCTGGCAAACCACCTACGATACTGGAGCGTTTCTATGCAAAAGCAGCTCAGTATTTAAGGAAAGAGGAAGCTAGATGCTCTAGGAAGAAGAATGTTGTGGGGCCAAGTGGAGAGAGAGTGCAGAGTAATATTGCAGTGAAATAATCTAGGCAGAGTTCTGAAAAAGTTCAAGTTAATGTCGAAAATAAATCGAATCAGCAAAAGAAAGGTAGCAATAGGAACCGTGATCAAAAGAGGGATTTTGGATGAGGAAAGCCAAGGATTCCAAGGTATGATACCTACACACCACTGAATACATCCCTAGTGAATGTCTACTTGTCAACATGCAACACCATGTAGTATAAGAAGCCATCTCTAAAAGAATCGATGAAGAAGGAAAGTAGATCGAAATGTTTTGCCAATTCCACGAATACTATGATCATAACACGAATGAATGTAGGCATCAACACGATATTATCAAGAAACTGATTCGAAAAAGAAAACTACAGCATTTTGTTAAAGCTTCGTAGGATGGCGTATAGGAGACATCCGACCCCAGTCGAGGACAAGCGTTGCCAAGGCCAAGGAGCCTACATGGACTGGGGGAAGATTAGTGATCAATACAATAGTCGGAGGACCGCGTTCAGCTGATAAGAGTTGGCATGAGATGGAGCACTATGCTGGCACCATCAAGCATATGAATTTTAAGTGTTGTTCAAGTACAGAAGTTGGGGCTCCAGCAAAACAGCAGCGTACAATGGTAGACGACATTACATTCAGAAATAGAGATGCAGATAAGGTATAGGCACTGACTATCGACCCAATTGTCATTTCGGCCATGATAGACCATTCCCTAGTGAGGAAGATCTTGGTTGACTGTGGTAGTTCCTTGAAAATAATTTTCATAGGGGCTTACGATCAGATGAGGATGGAAGTCAAAGACTTGAAACCATCTAAAGCCCGCATTCTTGGCTTTAACGGTGCTATGTCCGAAGTTGTCGGTTAAGTCAAATTGCCTGTGGAGTTGGGAGAAGGAGGCCATAGGAGAGTGGTGATGTTTCCATACGTTGTCTTGGATGTTGACTCTCCGGACAATGCTTTTCTGGGCCAACCAGCTGTAGCTGAATTTTGGCAAGCTCTTGCCCCATGGTATTTGACTTTGAAGTCCCAACTAATAACTTTGCATGGTGATCAGGTGACCATATGTGCTTTTTATGTGGTTGAATTGAAGGACGCTCAATGGAAGGAGAAACGTAAGTGTGTGGATAAGTCTCTCCGCATCTAAGCCACCGAAGGTTGACAACCAATGCCTAAGCCTTGGCTCGAGTGCCACAGTCAGTTCTATAAAGACATAGATCAAAGAGTTGATGAGGAGGAGCCCAAAGAGACCAAGGATGCAGTGGATGAGCTGACGATTGACATCACAGTCAACCATGACAACCCATCACGGTTCCTAAAGATCGGATCACAGCTCAACCCCTCGATGATGAAAGAACTTGCTGGTTTTCACCAAGAAAATCTTGATGTGTTCGCTTGGACTCATTCTGCTATGTGTGGGATCTCATCTGCCATTGCGAGCCATGCTTAAAATATAGACCCATTGCATGTCCGGAAACAGAAAAGGCATGGTATGGATTCAGAGAGATCTGCCATCCATAAAGAGGAGGTGGATAAGCTTAAAAGCAATGGGCTTATTCACAATGCCCTCTATCCTAAATGGATATTTAGTCCTATACTTGTGAGAAAGGCAAATGGAAAGTGGCGATATGTGTTGACTATTCGAATTTAAACAAAGCATGCCTGAAAGACCATTTTCCCCTTCTGAGAACTGACCAGCTGGTAGACTCTACCGCAAGACACGAGTTGCTATCTTTCATAGATGCATACCCCAGAAAAAATCAAATCCCGATGCACATTTCCGACCAAGAGCACACCAACTTTATTACCGACGTTGGATTATATTGCTATGTGGTAATGACATTCGGATTAAAGAGTGTTGGAACATCTTATTACTGCCTGGTCAACCAAATGTTTAAAGATCACATTGGAAAGACGATGAAGGTATATGTGGATGATATTATCCCGCCTTTTGGCAAGGCCGTGAAACTAAGGACTTGACTAGAAACTAAAGACAATCCACCTCGAAGATCGGTTATCTACAGGTCCATGATGGATACAGGCAAACTTGGTCCGAGTCCTGATCGAGCTACAATTAGCATGATATAACAAGCAAAGCTACGAAAGACAACATTCTAAATTTCAGGTCAATCGGAGTTCATATGCTCAAGCTATGGATCGATCAAGTTCCATATGAAACATGTAAACTTTGTATCCATCACTCTGCATCCATCCCTTTTATCCATCATACGATAGCACCTCCTTGATCGATCGTAGTCCATTTCTCAACAATCACCCTTTTCATATTGATCATGCTTTATCCATCCATCGGCTGTGTGATTCACATCGATCACTCATTTGATCGATACGAAGACAAGAGCCATGCATCGATACGAGACGCTAACAAATAATCGATACGAAGGCAGGATGCATGCATCGATATGAAGAGAACAACCATAGATGGATACGGAGGAAGCGGTCAAGTCATAGGACGCGGCCTCTCAGCATGAAATATGTATCTCCTTAGAATTTTCACTCCACGTCATCGATACGAAATTCATCGATACATAAGCATCGATATGAATCCATCAGCCAACTTGCGAACTCAATCTTAGATCGATCATAACTCAAAAACTACAAGTCCAAATGCTATGAAATTTTCACTGGAGCTTGCTACCACCTCAAGAGTTTCCTTGATCGATCACAGCTCGAATGGAGCCAAACTTGATCAATACAAAGACAATAGGCATCGATTAGGGATCGATCCCAATCAACCCTAGATCGATCTGGTGGGCCACCCACTTGTGAGAAGAGGTATTTCGAGGTTTGAGGGAGATATTTCCAGATCTACTCCAATAAATAGCACCCCTACACCTGTTGAAAAAGGACTTTTGGCTCTCTTATGTCGTTACTCTGCTGAAGCTCCATTTTAACTTGAGTACTAGTGATTTGTATTGTTGTAATCAGTTAAGAATCATCAATAAACATCAAACTATTCAATATGGACATTGGCTACAATGCCAAACCACTATAAACTCTTGTCTCTTTCTATTTCTGCATGCTTTTATTGGCGCGACTGTTAGATTAGCTTCCTTTTCCAATTAATTTCTTCGTTCTAATATCTTCAATTACATTCGAAGAGTATTGTGCCCAATTTTGGTAGAAACACTTTGGTGCTTTCACTAAGAATTAAACTCTATTTCTTTCTAATTCCGTGGATCCCCTGCCATTGTTGGATTGCTAAAATCTAAGGAGGAGATTCAAATCTTTCTTCCAATAGTTCCTTCCATTCTACTCAGATTACACCAGATCTAGGAAGAGCTGCATTCAACATGGTGCGCACTACCAAAACAACTTCAAATGTTATAGATCCAAAAGGAAGGGATAGGCAAAATCCCACACAACTGACCACAGCAGGCCAAACATCAACTGGAGCTCAACATCCGCTTGGTGCGGTGACTAGAGAGGAGTTCCAGACCCTTATGAAAATGGTTACGCTGAACCATCGGGAGCTCACTCAGCAGATCCGTGCCAATACGGAGCTCGCAAACCAGCTGAATGAAGAAAGGTGAAGGAGATCTAGAACGGGGCACACCTCTTATTTCCTGTCTGAAAGCTCGGATTCATCTGACTTCAGTCATAGATCTACATGTCGTGGATTGGATGGAAACTATGCAGATGCCTCCGGGTATCAGCATGTTGTGAATCTCGGACAAGCCAGGATTGGTCCTTCTATAGGGCATCAAGCTGGACCCTTCTTCCGTAGGTGGAGCACTTCCTTATCATACCATTCATGACCACGCAGCTGCTCGTACTATAGATCTGAAAGCCGAGATCCAGAACCAACCAGATCCATCCCCTCATCAACGCGTTCATGCTTAGGGTCCTCATTTTCCTGAAGATCGGGAGCCAAGGAGTCATAGATAGGACCGTAGGCAGTGACCAGACCATCCTCGTAACATGTAACCTGACCATGCCATGGCCCCAAGCATCCAAATACCTGAATTTCCAAACATGATACGTTAGATGATCAGATAAAATCAAGTCCTCACAAATGATGATTCGGGAATCTCCCGATGTCACACTCCATTCACCAATGACATTCTCTATGCAGAACCACCCCGTTGATTTAAGATGCCGACCTTTGTTGAATCACTAGTTTTGATTCATGACAAGACGGTTCGGAAGCTAAAGAAAAATATGCACTCATACATGACAAAAAGAAAACATCATAGGATCAAGACTACAACTCTATGCCTAAATAATTATTATATGTGTTTCAATCTTAGAAATATGTTAAAATCAATCCTCAAGTTTTCTAGCTTTCCATTTTTTCTTTAAAACAGAGTTCACTGTGTAAAATATACACAGCCAGTCGACTGGCTATGCATGCCCAGTTGACTGACTGTGTATATGCACAATAGTATACTCTTTTTCAAAAAACGGTCAAACATTTTCAAATTTTCAAATTCAGTCGACTGATCAAAATCGACCAGTCGACTGATCCGGCTTCAACTATCAAAATTTTGAATGGGCATCTTCTTCCATAAAGGGATGCACTTTATGAATATATGTCTCTATTGGCTGAAACTCTTCACTAAGTGTTGGATCTCTCTGAAAACTATATATAGAAGCACTACGCCATAAATGGCCTTCTGCAACACAAAAAAATTGTTGGGTCAGGCCCAAAAAATGTTGCCATAGGTCTATGGCAACACTTTTGGGGTGATGCAATTTTTGTCGTTGCCTTAGACCTCAAAGGCAACATTTTGACTATCTAAGGCAACATAAGTAATAATGTTGCAATAGAACCCTATTTGGGTCTATAGCAACATCCATAGGTGTCTGTAGCAACATTCCAAAATGTTGCTATAGATATTAACTTTCTGAATTTGTGAGGCCCATAATGTAGAGCATATTTGATTTTTTTAATAGAAATAAATATTTATTTAATAAAATACTATTGCACAGAATTTGAAATTCAAACAGTAATTTATTTAAATAAATATTTTATTTCAACATTTGAAATAGTACAAATTCCCAACTCCACTATTTTACAATTCAATGATATATAACACTGATATTCACATATACAGATATTCCTCGCTACATTACTCAGTTCACTCATTACATATGCAGTTTCAATTTATACAGACACCGACACTGACGAATATAGACATGCACTAACCCGTTCAGCAATGCTGTGAGGATCAATTGCCTGGCCACGTCTTGCACGGACACGTGGTTTTGTAGAACCATTAGAAGCAATAGTATTATTAGCTTGAGCTGAATCATCCACTTGATGCTGTAGAATATTTTCTTCAATAGATCGTGGCAACTTCAAACGTGAAAAAAAAAACATCGATAAGATGAGGAAAATTAGTCACAATCAAATGTGGACTAGGATATGACAGCCTAAAACCACAGCCATGTCACAAAGAAAACAAAATTTGATGGTTACGAGCTACAAACCTGTTGGTAAGCAAGAAATACAGGCGAATTATTCAAAGCAGATTCTGGCCCCATGGAAAAAGATGGTATTTGAAAGTGTTTCATCCCATTTTGCTCCTATAACTTTACGTTAGGTTGATAAGCACAGAATTTCGCCCAAAAATAAAATAATAACAATAATAATAAAAGACCAAATGATAGAGAAGCGTGACAAACCTGATTATGAAGATGCAAAGTACCATTCACTACCCACTCTCTCTGTCTAAACTATCCCTATTTCAAGACATACCATTGCACTGCATAACTCCAGCAACTTCACCAAAATGTTGCCTGCACTATGAATCTCTCAATTCATCCAAACTGAACCAGTGCCAAATCACAAGACCAAACTCCATCGTACTCCATCAGACTAATACTACCACTGTCAAACAACAGTTCAGTGCACATACAAAACTACTAGCCTCACTACAAACATCTCCTCATCTTGCATCTACCATACATACTTACAACATCTCAAAATAGTGCATCACCACTACACACTAGAACCACCCTCCAAACCAACCTTGTCCTTCTACTGACAACAATACATACAACCAGTGCCTACAAACTACCTAACTGCCCATCACCCATCACATTCTTTCCCACCTAAACAGTATACCACTACCCAAACATACAGACATCACGACATCATAGCAACACCACAACCCCAATGCACACAACCAAGCAACCTTGCCTCATCACCAAACACTGTCACCTCAACAAACTCCCCTCTCAACAACATCATCCCCCAAACAAGAAAAATCCCTGGTTCAGTCACAACTTGTTCGAAAAAAATAACAACAAGTTCACAAACACAAATCGCTTACATCATTGTGCCATCCAAGCATCACCAGAGAATCACCATTCCAAAACTATCACGTACATAACCAAATACAACACTACTACACACATTTCAGTTCAAATACTCACCTGCATTTCTGCCACCATACACCTCTCTGCTCTATCAACCTCGAACCACCACCTGCCCACATTGCTCGGACCACCACTTCTTTTTAGAAAAAAACGGAAATCCGACAATACAATTACAACCCCCTTTCAACAAGCTTGACCACACTTTCTAAAACCACTCCAACTTACTTGTGCTTCACTCATTCTTACTTGTGCATACCTACTTGTGCATCACCCTGACCTTCGGACCTACTTGCGCGTCAACATACTGCATCAAACACTCCACTGTCAAGCACCACCAAACCATCCAAACCAACAGTTCAACAAACATCCACTGACCAGTCCCTCAATTCACCGCCTTCAATTCACTACGGCCGTATACCACAACCTTCAATTCAACAAGCTGTAGTCATCACTCTAGCTATCCCCCAGTATTCCAAACTCGCCTGCAATCGGCTGCACCATCAGAATCAAACCCACTGCCTCGACTTCGCTGCTACTCTGAACCACTCGCCTGAAACTCCAATCGAACTTCGACTCCACCAGAAACCCGAAATCCACATCTAACACAATCACCAAATCGGCAACTACACCTCATCCATCATTCCCTCGATAATCCACTTACTACTTCTGTGCTACAATCGTGCAAAACTAGCAATCATGTATCCGCAAATTTTTTTTTAAAGTCGGCGGAATAAAAATTATGGATTGGAAAATTGGGGGAGAGAAACGAAAGCAGGTGAGTGAAAAGTAAAGCGGGAAATGGAAATTGGTAAGGTGTGGATCGATGGTGTGGATCGACGGTTTAGATTTTGTTTTAAATGGTGGTGTGGATCGCTGAGGTGTAAATTTTTATTTTTATTTTTTTAATTAGAATATATCTGCGGCAACACTATATAAAAATGTTGCATCGTGTTACTCTTGTTAGCTAGAGCAACACATTTTTATGGCTAAGGTAACACCAAAAATACAACGTTGCAATAGGACCAAAATTTTATAGCTCTCGCAACATTTTAGCTAGCAACACCTTGCAAATATGTTGCAGAAGGTCATCTATGGCGTAGTGAAGTTATCACTCACTTCATAATCACCAATTTCTGATTCTAATTCTCTCTATTCTCTCTTGTGATTATTCTAGTGCATTCATACTCTTCATTGCTTTGAATCTTTGAATTATATTACATATACTTTGATTCTTAGCAATATTCTTCCTTCCAAATCTTCACATACTCTTTATATTCTTAAGGAATTGATTATAGGAAGTTTGTAATCTTAAAAGACAAATAGTGTTATCAAGAATACATTGAGTCAACTACTTTTATATTTTATTAAAGACCTATTCTGCTGCTCAGGCAAGGGAAAGTCCTCTTCGGCTGTTGAGGAAAAAATCCTGTTCTATTGCTCAGGTGTCTGTTCTGCTGCTCAGACTTATTCCTCCGGGTTAAATGAGGGTATTGTTAGTTAAAGCCAGAAGTTAGTGTGGGGCTGGACGTAGAACGGGAGTTCGAACCAGTATAAAAATTCTTGGTGTGCTTACTCTTATTTACTTTACTGCTTTTAACTGCTTTCGAATTTAGTTTAATATATATTCCATATCTATCGATCCATATAAACTTTCATTTGGTATCAGAGCGAGGCATCTTATAACCGTTACACAGTTATTTGATATTTTACTAATATGGAAAACAACACCAGCACTATCAACACTGTCACTAACACTAGTTTTATTGAAGGTCAATCCACTGCACGACCTCCATTTTTCAATGGTTTAAATTATAATTATTGGTCTACTCGTATGAGAATTTATATGCAATCTAATAGTTTTGAATCATGGAATATCACACGGAATGAATACACTCTTCCTACTAGAGAGTATTCCACTTGGTCAAACACACAAAAATTAGATGCTACTGCCAATGCTAAAGCTATGAACATGTTATTTTGTGCACTAGATAGAAATGAATTTAATCATGTTAGCATGTGTCAAACTGCTTATGAAAAATGGAGAACGCTTAAAATCACTCGTAAAGGAACTAACAAAGTCAAACAAAGCAAAATCTCCATGCTCAAAAATCAGTTTCAAAACTTTGGAATGAAACAAGATGAGTCTATAAATGATATGTACTCTAGACACCAAGACATATATCACTCATTGTTAGCACTAGGAGAAAAGTATACAGATTTTGATATAGTATCAAAACTCCTCAACTCACTCACGGATGAATGGAAGAGAAAAATTTTAGCTATCGAAAAAGCTAACAATATTTCTACCATAAAACCAGAGGACTTGATAGGAAATCTAATGTCTTATGAAGTTACTTTATAAGCTAAAAGAGTATAGGCAAAAGATAAAAAGAAAATAGCTTTTCGGGCTGAAGAAAAAGAGAACCAAGATTCAGATGATGAGAATTTAGCATTCATTGCCAAAATTTCAAGAAATTCTTAAAGTATTGAAAGAACAACAAATTCAATGATAATAAGAATTTCTCAAGCAAACCATCTGCATCAGCTTTAGAATGTTATAATTGTCACAAGAATGGACATATCAAAAAAAACTGTCCAGAACTAAAGAAGAATTATTCCAACAAGGGCAGAAAAGATAGGTACAAAAAGAAAGCATTCTCTGTCACATGGGACGACTCAGACTCCTCATCATCAGATAGTGACAGTGATAATGAAAATGAACAAGCAAATATATGCTTCATGGCCACAGAAAATGAGGTTAGTGATCTGACTTTTGATGATCTAATTGAAATTAATTCAGAACTTTTGAACACCTTAAAAAGTTTCAAAAGAAAATATAAAGAAGCTCACGAAAATCAGAACAAAGCAGAATTCGAAAGAGACATGCTTAAAGATGAGAAGAAAATACAAGAAGAAGAACATGAAAAACTTCAAGAATCAGACTCTAATACTAATTCTCAAATTACTTTATTGAGTCAAGAAATTGAAACTCAAAAAGAAAAGAATAATGTTCTTGTCTCTGAAAATCACGAGTTAAAAACAAAAGTAAAATTACTTGAACTACACAGTATTGTGCTAAAAAGTAAGTTAGAGAATATTACTAAAAATATTTCTAACTTTAATAAAGGAAGAGAAATTTTGTCTAAAATTATTGAAAATTCTCAATCAGTATCAAGTAAAAAGGGGTTAGGCTATGTTAAGAAGTCTATAGCTCCATCTAGAATAGAAAATAAAGGGAGAATTGATTTTAAACCCACAATCACTAAAGAAAATTCAAAAAGGACAAATTTAAAACTATAAAAATATGGATTCCTAAAACAAACAATAGTATGATTAGGAAGAAATATATAAACGCCTTTTTAGAAACTGTTCATAAAAATAATGATTACATTTTTAAATGGGATACTGAGCCCTCTTGGGTTTGGATTCCTAAGATTTAACTCTTAGGACCCTATTAAAAAGGTGGGCACCAATGTTATCTTATATTTTTTGTAGGCCCCACTCAAGAAAAGCGGAAAATGGATACTCGACAGTGGTTGCTCAAAACATATGACGGGAGACAAAGATATGTTATCAAATATTACTTACTCAGATGGAGGCTCCGTCACATTTGGAGACAATTCCAAAGGATATATCATCGACAAAGGCGATGTGAGCAACAACGGTATTTCAAATTTACCTCTTTTTTCAAATGTTTTACTTGTCAAAAATTTAAAACATAATTTACTAAGTATCAGCCAATTGTGTGACAAAGGATTTAAAATCACTTTTTCTGAAAACAAAAGTAGTATTTTTTAACAAAATCAAAATCTTATCTTTGAAGGAAATAGAGACAAAAATATATTCTGAATATGAAAATAAATCATAATTCAGATATGTGTTTAATAGCCAAAGAAAATGATCCTTGGTTATGGCACAAACGATTCTGTCATATTAACTTCAAGACTACAAACAAACTCTCTAAAAATGATTTAGTGAAAGGTCTACCAAAAATGAATTTTAAAATTGATCATATTTGTGATGTGTGTCAGTTAGGAAAGTTAACTAAGTCATCTTTTAAATCTAAAAAGGTCATTTCAACTCTACAACCACTTGAATTGCTACATACGGATTTATTTGGCCAACACAAATACAATCCATTAATCATAGTAGATATGTGTTTGTTATTGTTGATGATTTTTCTAGATATACTTGGACTATTTTTACGAAAAATAAAAGTGATACCTTTGATAATTTCAAAACGTTTGTCAAAAGAATTCAAATTTTTAAAGGATTGAAAATCAAAAACATAGGAAGTGATCATGGAGGAGAATTTGAAAACGAAGCCTTTGAACATTTTCGTAAGAAAAAGGGAATATTCCATAATTTTTCGTTTCCTAGAACACCACAACAAAATGGAGTTGTAGAACGTAAAAATAGAACTTTACAAGAATGTGCAAGGACTTTGTTAAATGGAAGTGCATTACCAAAACATTTCTGGGTTGAAGCAGTTGTAACAGCTTGTTATGTTTTGAATCGTGTTTCTATTCGACCACTAACTAAGAATACTCCTTATGGACTTCTTAATGGATGCAAACAAATATTTTTTATTTTGAAGTTTTCGGTTCAAAATGTTTTGTTTTAAACACAAAAGATCAGCTTGGTAAATTCGATTCAAAATCCGATGAATGAATCTTCTTAGGATATTCAGATCGAAGTAAAGATTATCGAATTTATAATAAAAGAACAAATATCATTGAAGAAACTCTTCATCTATCTTTCGATGAGAATTTTAAACCAATCCCAAGTATAAGAGATGACGAAGATTTCCCTGATAATACCATAAATACAGAAACTTCAAATTTTGAAAATAATGAAAACATTGTTCACAATAATAATGAATTAAGATCTCCACCTAGAGTATTAAGAGATCATCCTTCTATTAATGTTATTGGAGAACTCAATTCATCTGTTAGAACAAGAAGTCAATTAAATCAAATGGGTCATGTAGCTTTTCAATCTAATATTGAACCTAAAAATATTGAAGAAGCATCTACCGATGAAAATTGGTTAATCTCTATGCAAGAAGAACTAAACCAATTCGAAAGAAATGACTTTTGGGATTGGTTCCATGCCCTAGTGATCAATCAGTTATTGGTACAAAATGAGTTTTCAAAAATAAAGTAGATGAACAAGGAAATATTACTAGAAATAAAGCTAGATTGGTTGCTCAAGGTTATAATCAAGAGGAAGGAATTGACTATGAAGAAACGTTTGCTCCAGTTGCTAGACTAGAAGCAATATGAATCTTACTAGCTTTTGCATGTTTCCATAACTTTAAATTATATCAAATGGATGTCAAAAGTGCTTTTTTAAATGGTTTTATAAAAGAAAATGTTTATGTTGAACAAACTCCATTATTTATACACGAACAATTTCCAGACCATGTCTATAAGCTTAAAAAAGCTTTATACGGTTTGAAACAAGCACCCCGTGCTTGGTACAATCGTCTTAAAAGATGTTTAATAGATTCTGGTTTTGAAATTGGAAAGGTTGATCAAACTCTTTTTATTAAAAGAAATAAACAGGACTTTTTAATTATTCAAATATATGTTGATGATATAATTTTTGGATCTACAAATGAAAGACTTTGTCAAGAATCTTCTAAAATAATGACCAATGAATGTGATATGTCACAATTGGATGAGTTAAATTATTTTCTTGGTTACAAATAAAACAACTAGAAAATGGTATTTTTATTAATCAAGGAAAATATTGTAACAATCTAATTAAACGCTTTGGTATGGAAAATACTTCTACCAAACCAACTCCTATGAGTACAACCATACATCTTGACAAAGATGAAAATGGCAAAAGTATTGACCAAAAAATATACCGAAGTATGATTGGATCGTTACTATATTTAACCGCTAGTAGACCTGACATTATGATGAGTGTTTGTTTATGTGCACGATTTCAAGCAGATCCTAAAGATTCACATTTATGAGCAGTGAAACGCATTTTACGGTATCTTAATAAAACCAAGGACTTTGGACTATTCTATCAAAAGGAATGTCCTTTTGAATTAGTGTCTTATAGTGATGCTGATTTTGGAGGAAGCCGAACAGATAGAAAAAGTACAAGTGGGACTTGTCACTTCATTGGACGGTCCCTTGTATCTTGGTTTAGTAAGAAACAAAACTGTGTTTCATTATCAACTTGTGAAGCAGAATAGATATCTACAGCTTTGGCATGTGCTCAAGTAATCTATATGTAGCAAACACTTCAAGATTTTGGTTTTAATTTATCTAAATCAAATTTTTTTTGTGATAACTTAAGTTCTATCAACCTATCTAAAAATCCAATTAATCATTCACGAACAAAACATATTGACATACATCATCATTTTCTTCGTGATAACATTGAAAAAGATATAATAAATCTTGATTTCGCATCTTATGAAAACCAATTGGCCGATATTTTTACTAAACCTTTAAATGAAAACACTTTTGTAAAATTGAGACGAGAACTAGGAACCATCTTGTTTAAAAATTTATAAGTTTTTTTTTTAAAATTATTATTATTTCTACATGAGCTAGGATTCGAACTCAGGACCTCCTGGTAAGTATTGATGTGTCTTTGCCGCTAGGCTACATGATGTTTCTTGTCTAATCTCATAGTTCATTTCAACTTACTCTTTTTAATGGTCCACATCTCCTTGATTATTGTCCTCAATTCTCTTATGGCTGAAATTGAATCTCTCTCTATGTAACCTCAGCTATTAGTTTAACAGACTTCTCTATTTATATTCATTCGTAAACTTTCCTACTTGATTAAAGAAATTTTTACTTCTATAAAAAACAATCAAACATGGTTTTCAACTTTGCATTGGTTTTCTACACCATGGCTGGATCATCCTCAGACGAGCCTTCCTCTCATTACTCGTCTGGATATTCTTTAATTAATTACGAATCTCTAAGTTTGAGGTCTTCCAATCTTCCAAGTTCCACTCCTGCTTATGTCCCAATATGTCCACCACAAAACCATCATACGGGATATACGCCAGAATATAAATGCACGCGAAGAAACTTATTTCCAACTCAAACAACTAAAGAAAAGATAGATGACTTGCATCACTATTAGAGGGAAACACTTGAACTTCAGCGTGAAATGTATTATGAACAAAAGAGTCATGGTAGGAGACTTAGTTTTCTTGAACGATGTGCTGCAAAAATACGTGGTTCATCCCCTATCAACACGAACGCACATATTCACTCACCTCAACGCCCTCATGTATCACCAAATTCATAGGAACGTGGAGGAACGAGCAACTCACCGATTCAAAAAGAATGTTCTCCTATAAAACTATTTGTTGAAAAATACAAAATTGAACCAGGAGAAGAATTGGAAGACTCGCACTCTCATCTCTAATTTTTGTACACGCAAAAAACTTCTATGCTCATTGTCTCTGTTTTAAAACTATATTTATGTTATTAAATAAAACTTGTATGTCTACATGTAAAATAATTCAAAAGATGTTCTGCAATTTTTTACATTCAGTCGACTGAAATTAATATTCAATCGACGGAAATTAATATTCAGTCAACTTTTTACAGGTATGAAAAACTCTCGGGAAACCAATCAGTCGACTGACCTAACAGATCAGTCGACCGGCTGTATAAATTTTTGATTTTTTCAATGCACTAGTCGACTGTCTACAATATACCAGTCGACTGGCTGTATGAAAATTCACTATATTCCCTGTTTACTTCTTTATTACTTCTCCCTCACTTTACCATTCTCAGTTTTTTACCCAAATCTATTTTGTCCACAAACCCAAAAATCTCAAATAAACTCAAATTTTTCACTGAATACTAAATCAAATGGCTCCTACAAAGCGACATAGGCAAAGCTCTTCTTCCGCCGATCCTATCGATGCCCAAATTGCACAATGGCTATATAATGATGTAGCAATAGCAAGATGGCATAAAATGAAAAATTCGCGGATGTTTGAAGGTTCATTCATGGTCTACAGCGATTTTGCGGCTTACGGTTAACAAGAGCTTATGCGTAGATCCAGATTGGAATCTCTACTTGATTTGAATCTCAATTCTCACAAGATCAATCATCTCATGGTGAAGCTTTTTTATGCTAATTTAAATCTTCCTCATCAAAGTCCATCAAATAGATATGATTGTGTTTGAAGTTTAGTTTGTGGGCATCAAGTTTTCTTCTCCTTAGATCGAATGGCCCACATACTTCAAACTCCTAACCAAGGTATTCCCCTAAATGATCGATTGTAATATTCGACAAAGCGATCAAGTTAGCCATATGTTTATGAGTGACAATATGACGGAACTCAAATATATTCTTCTTCGACCAAAAGCAAGAACTCTTCATAAATCATTCATGAGGAGTATCCTTCCAAGAACCGGGTCTTATGAACTTATCTACCCGGAAAATTTCAAAGCACTATATGCGGTATGGGGAGGAATTCAAGTAAATTGGCTACAGAGAATATGGGATGAATTTCTCACCTTCAACAACGGTAATATGAGAACCATTTACTTTGGAGAATATATAATGAGATTTCTCTTAAATATGGGTACACCGCAACCGAAATCTGAAACTTCTTCCGTTGGAATTATCAACATTCGCACATTAAGTCTCATGAAGCTACCATCAGCTCCTCCAGCATTCTACTCATATGAAGAATGGCATCGCCAACAACAACGACAATCAGGCGGACCAATCATTCGAGAACGAACACCTCATCCTGAAGAAGACGAAGAAATTCATCTTGCGAAAACGGCTAGTGTACGAGAATCCATAGAGATCCTTTCTAGAGATCAACAAATACTAGGAACTCGTTTGAAGAAATTTGATAAAAAATTAGACAAGGTCAAGGGATTTTTCTTTATACTATGGGATGCGATTTCATGTTCTTCATCCACGACTGCTTCTTCGGTAGCACATAACAAGCGACTAGAGCCGAGATTCACATGGTCTACTTCCGAGGAAGACACTGGAAGCGATACTAGCAGACAAAGTGGTAGTGGACAAAACACATCAAGGCCTGGCAAGGATCATATGTCTGGAGAGGATTTTGACTAGGATCATGATAAGTAAGCTTTTCATTATTATTGGTAAGATTTGTTGAAATTTGCAATGTATTACGATACTCTATCTACTCTATGTGTACTATTAGTATGTTATACTCTATTTTCTCTATTTGCGTGTTGCACACTAAAATTTATTTCATTTGTCTCCTTTTTTGTCGATGACAAAGGGGGAGAAAAAGTATGTACACTAACATATTTGATGCAGGAAAACGATATCATACATTCAGGGGGAGAAAATTTTCTCTCTAAAGTATATACAGGTTGTCATCAATCACAAAGGGGGAGAATGTTGAATCACTAGTTTTGATCCATGACAAGACGGTTCAGAAGCAAAAGAAAAATATGCACTCATACATGACAAAAAGAAGACATCAGAGGATCAAGACTACAACTCTATGCCTAAGTAATTATTATATGTGTTTGAGTCTTAGAAATATGTTAAAATCAATCCGCAAGTTTTCTATCTTTCCATTTTTTCTTTAAAACAGAGTTCATTGTGCAAAATATACATAGCCAGTCGACTGGCTATGTATGCCCAGTCGACTGACTATGCATATGCACAATAGTTTACTCTTTTTCAAAAGACGGTTAAACATTTTCAAATTTTCAAATTCAGTCGACTGATCAAAATTGACCAGTCGATTTATCCGGCTTCAACTGTCAAAATTCTGAATGGACATCTTATTCTATGAAGGGATGCACTTCATGAATAGATGTCTCTCTTGGCTGAAACTCTTCACTAAGAGTTGCATCTCTCTGAAAACTATATATAGAAGTTATCACTCACTTCATAATCACCAATTTATGATTTTAATTCTCTCCATTCTCTCTTGTGATTATTCTAGTGCATTCATACTCTTCATTGCTTTGAATCTTTGAATTATATTACATATACTTTGATTCTTAGCAATATTCTTCCTTTCAAATCTTCACATACTTATTATATTCTTGAGGAATTGATTATAGGAAGTTTGTATTCTTAAAAGACAAATCAGTGTTATCAAGAACACATTGAGTCAACTACTTTTATATTTTGTTAAAGACCTGTTCTGCTACTCAGGCAAGGGAAAGTCCTCTTCGGCTGCTGAGGCAAAAATCCTGTTCTGTTGCTCAGGTGTCTGTTCTGCTTCTCAGACCTATTCCTCTAGTTAAATGAGGGTATTGTTAGTTAAAGCCAGAAGTTAGTCTAGGACTGGACGTAGAACGGGAGTTCGAACCAGTATAAAAATTCCTGGTGTGCTTACTCTTATTTACTTTACTGCTTTTAACTGCTTCGGAATTTAGTTTAATATATATTCCATATCTATCGATCCATATAAACTTTCAGCCTTGCTGGTGTATGAAGGAAGTTCAGATCCAAATCAGCTTATTCTGAAATATGAACAGCTTATGAATGCCGCTCGAGCTAAAGATGCGGTTAAGTGCAGAAGCTTCCCTTTCTCCTTGGGAGGCATTGCAACTATATGGTTCACTCGTCTACCACCCAGATCCATTTCATGTTTCAATCAGTTGGCTACAAAGTTTGTCGAACAGTTCTGTATGCATGTTACAAGACCGAAAGATGTCAACACCTTATCTAGTGTTACTCAAGCTCCATGAGTGACTCTTAGGTGTTATCTAGAAAGGTTTCATACTACTTTTGCTGAGGTCAGCAACCCTAAGGATAATTCTATTTTGATGGTACTCACTAACGGGATCGATCCCGATTTCTAGTTTCACAATTGGTTGGCTGGGAAACCCCTTGCTTCGTTGGATCGTTTCTACGCTAAGGCGGCCAAGTTTTTGAGGAGAGAAGATGCTAGATGATTTATGAAGCAGGATGATGCGGAGCCTAGTTGTGAACGCATTCAGAGCAATGTTGCAGTAAACTGGACTAGTGAGAATTTCGGAAAAGTCTAGTTGAACATACAGAACAAGCAAGCCAACAAAAGGGTAATGCAGGCCAGGGGAAGAAGAGTGACCTACATCGCTGGCCGAGATCCAAAGATCCTGCGTTCGACCGATATACTCCTTTAAACACATCATTAGGAAGCCAGCTCCAAACCACCATCATCTGAGAAACAAATTCAGATCGGGAAGTTCTATAGGTTCCACTATTGTTACGACCATAATACTAATGAGTGCCTTCATTTGCAAGATATCATCGAGAGATTGATCAGAGAAAGAAAATTAGAAAGTTCGTCCGGGCACCAAAAGGTGGAGGTGCGGGTCTGTCTAATCCAAATCAAGATCAAGGTCAAGCTAGGCCTAAAGAATTCGCACGTAATGGCCGAAAGTTGGTAATTAATAATGTGAGTAGTGGTCCTTATCCGACTGATCGGAGCTCGAAGGAAATAGAGTCATATGCTAGTTCGATTAGGAATGTGGACTTCGAATGTTGAAGTAATGCTAATGACGGGGCCCTGGTAAAACAATATAGGATGATGATAGACGACATCGTTTTTAGAAATCGTGATGCCAACAGAATTAAGGCCTCCACTATCGATCCGTTGGTTATTTCAGCCTAAATAGGTCCTGGTTAGATCAATGGAATCTTGGTCGACAACGGAAGTTAAGTCAGTATACTTTTCAAGCACGCTTATGACCAAATGAGGATGGAAGCGAAAGATTAGAAGTCATGCCAGTCGCGTATACATGGCTTTAATGGAAGTGTAACCGTACTAGCTGGGATGGTGGAGTTACCCTTTGAGTTGGGTATTAGAGATTGCCAGAGAGTTTAGATGTTGCAGTTTGTTGTGTTGGACGTACGTTCCCATTATAATGCTTTTTTGGGCTGACCGGCCCTCGTTGATTTTAAGGCATCAATTACCCTTTGATGTTTAACTCTGAAGTTCCCCACTGATAATGGGGTCAGAGTAGTACATTCTGATCAGGCGACGGGACGCGCCTGTTATGTTGCGCAGCTGCAGGATGCGCAACCGAAGGAGAAAGGAAATGGCATAGTGGAATTTCTCTGCGTCCATTTTTCATAAAATTGACATCTAACGCCTGGGCTAGGCTCGGGCGCCACAACCAGTTCCTTAAGGATCTTGATCCCAGAGACATAATGATGAGGAGGAAGTCAAAGATTACCAGGCTTCTCCAGCAGAATTGACGAACGATGTTCCGATCGACGACAATATCCATTCCAAGACAATGAAGGTCGGATCACAACTCAGTCCGCAGATGAGACAGAAATCAGTTGATTTTCTCCTAGCAAACCTTGATGTGTTTTCCTGGACTCATTCAAACATGTGTCGAATCTCGTCGAACATCGCGAGCCATGCATTAAACATCGACCCATGGCATGTCCCGGTGAAACAAAAAAGTCGCGGTATGGATCCAGAGAGATCCACCACCCTGAAGGAAGAAGTAGATAAATTCAAGACTAATGGGTTTATCCCTGATACTTTATACCTGAAGAGGGTGTCGAATCCAGCGCTTGTCAGAAAATCGAACGGGAAATGGCGGACACGTGTGGACTACTCAGATTTGAACAAAGTCTGCCCTAAAGACAGCTTCCCGCTTTCCAGAATTGACCAACTGGTGGACTCAACGGCCGGACACGAACTCTTATCTTTCATAGAAGCATATTTCGTATACAATCAGATCGTGATGCATCTTTTCGATCAGGAGCATACTAGCTTCGTTACCGATCTGGGCCTCTATTCCTACAAGGCGATGCCAGTCGGACTCAAGAACGCTAGAGAAACTTATCAGAGGCTCATTGACCGAACGTTCGCTAACTACATTGGAAAAACCATGGGGTGTACGTGGATGATATGCTCGTGAAGTCGCAATGTCCATCAACTATGTTGGTGATTTGGAAATGATGTTTAACATACTCTTACAGTATAGAATGAAGCTCAATCTGTTAAAGTTTCATTTCGGAGTTGCATCAGGAAAGTTCCTTGGATTCATCGTCAATCCCAGAGCAATCGTAGCCAATACTGAAAAAATCTAGGCAATCCGAAATCTCGAAACTCTTTGGACCATAAAGCAGGTGCAAAGCCTCAATGAGAAGGTGGCAGCCTTAAGCAGATTCATTTCCAGATCTACGGACAAGTGCATTCCTATCTTCAATTTGATCAAAAAGAGGAAACGAAATTTCAAATGGATAGAGAGTGCGAAGGTGCATTCTAGGCACTAATTCAATATCTCGCAACACCTTCTATTTTGTTGAAGCTAATTGATCATGAGAGATTATTTGTCTATCTGGCAGTTTTGGAAAATGCCATCAGTGTTTCGTTAATTCGAGAAGAGTATCAGATTCAATAACTACTCTATTATATCAGCAAAAGACTAACAGGGACAGAAAGAAACTACCCGAAGGTGGAAAAGCTGGCTTATTATCTCGTTATATCCTCTAGAAAGCTCCGTCCGCATTTCCAGGCTTATCCGATCAGTATTTACGCCAACCAGCCGTCACGACATGTCCTTATAGGACCTGAGACGTTTGGTAGATTACTTAAGTGGAATATTGGGCCGAGTCAATTTGATATCACTTATACACTTAGGCGAGCTATTCAAGGACAAGTTCTGGTGGACTTCATAGCTGAATTCACCATACCAGAAAATTTGCCCAAAGCTAGTGATTCTCCTAAGCGTACATGGAAGCTATACACTGATGGTGCATCAAACAACCGTTGCTCAGGCACTGGAGTGGTACTTGAAACCCTAGAAGGTTGATCCATATGCTATTCTTTTAAGTTTGACTTCTATTCAACTAACAAAGAAGCCGAGTATGAAGCTTTGCTTGCTCGACTTAGGGTTGTCTGAGACTTGGGGGTAATTGTTGTGGAAATATATTGTGATTTGCAGCTGGTCGTATGCCAGGTTCGAAGGGAATATCAAGCCAAAGACCGAAGATTGGCTACCTACCTTACTCGGGTTCAAGAAATGTTTAATTAGTTCAACTATTATGCTATCCATTGTATACCCCGAGAGCAAAACCAGAAAGTTGATTCTTTAGCAAAACTGGCTAGCACTAGCGAAGCACAACAGATGGGACTTGTCCGATGGAGACACTTACTACTCCAAGTATCAATCAGATGGAGACCGACTGGATGCATGAGACAACACCCGAGAGGGATTCGTGGATGAGTCAATACAGAAATTATCTTGAGCGTAGAGCATTACCCAAACGTAGAAGTGAGAAAAGACAGGTCCTTCGAAAAGCTTCGCGATTTATTTTCCATAATGGAGTCCTGTACAGGAGGGGATGTTCTATTCCTTTACTTTGATATATCGCCCACAATGAGATCAAATGAGTGTTACATGATGTGCACGAGGGAGAATGTGGAGATCATACTAGAGGGTAAGACCTTGCGAGGAAGATAATCGGGCATGGGTATTACTAGCCGACCATGAACCAAGACGCATCGGATTGTGCAAGGAAGTGTGATAGATGCCAGAAACATGCCAGAATTCGAAGAAGCCCGCCAATCGAGATTACTTAGATGGTTAGTTCATGTCTATTTTCCACAGAGGCATTAATATAATAGGGTCTTTACCTCTAGCCAAGGGTAGTGCGAAGTATGCCATCGTTGCAGTCGACTACTTTACAAAATGGACGAAAGTCGTGCCCCTTGCTACTATCCCTACGAAGAAAGTAATCAACTTTGTTGTGCGCAACATCATCTGTCGCTTTAGCCTCCCACAAATGATTATCACTGATAACGAAGCCTAATTCGATAGTGTCGAGTTCAAAGATTTTTGTCAACGTTACTACATCCAGAAGAAGTTCTCGGTAGTAGCTCACCTCAAGCGAATGGACAAGTCGAAGTTGTCAACAAAATTATCATGTCCATTCTGAAGAAATGACAGAGAAGGCTGGAGGAAAATGGGTCGATGAACTTCCCATAGCCCTATGGGCATACATATCGAACTACCCACAAGTTTGCGATCAACCACACTCCATTTGCATTTTCCTACAGCTCTGAAGCCGTTATTTCAGTTGAACTAGAAGTAACTTCTCATCGTGTGATCATTATGATCCAAAGATGAATTCCATCTTACTCATTCAATCTTGGATTTACTAGATGAGAAGCTTGAAGAGGCTGATTCGAGGGCAGCCCCACATTACAGTCGAGTCGCCCGATTATACAATGCTAAGGTCCGACCCAGAACCTTCAAAATTGGTGATCTCGTACTTAAAAGAATTTATCTGGTACCTTCGCACATGAAACTGACTTGGGAAGGACTGTATGTCATCGTGCAGAGACTTGGAGATGGCACATTCAAGCTATCAACTGTTACGGTCTCACTTTACTGAGAGCACGGAACAACGAAAGTCTCGTTTGTTATTTCACATAATTGGCTTTTATTCATATAGTCTACTTTTTTCCTTTGAAATTTGTATATGCATTTTTTGAATTTGAACTTGTAATAAGGCAACCGACTTTGTCACACTTTCTTATTTCAACAATAAAATGCAGACTCATCAAGCCAGATTGGCGATTCTTGAAGTGCATCATGCAACAGTCACGATGTACAAAGAGCTAAGTTCCATCTTACAGTGGGACTTATTCATATAGGAAGTGATCATGACCCGACCGGTCACTCGCTAACTCAAACCCTGAGCTCGGGGGCAAGTGACGATAAAAGTAAAGAAGGATTGCAACACGACGATCCTCCAATGAACTCCAGCTCCTAGAGTGCGAGTTGAAGTACAAACTCCAAAATATAGGCCCGAAGAAGGTGGACACCTCCACCCATGACTTCACCCTTATTCAATCCAGGCTCGAGGAGGATGGATCCATCCATCCACGACCTTGCCTTAATCCGGGCTTGAGGAGGATTGATCCGTCCATCAATGACTTTGCCTGCTAGATCAAGGTAGATGTGATCCGACCATCTGCAACCTTGACCAACTCCTTGTTCCCAAAGTGCGAACAAGAACCTAATACTTAAACAGATGTGATTGACTCTCTGTCAACTAACTCTAGATTCCCAAAGCGTAAACTAGAGTGTAAACATTAAACGGGTGTGACCGACCACCCGTAAAATAACCTATGTCCCCGGTGTGTGGATGTAACTCTAAACATTAAATGGCTGTGGCCGACCGCCCGAAAAATAACTTATGTTCCCGGAGTGTGGATATGATTCTAAATACTTAGCATGCGTGACCGACTGCCAGCATACAAGTCTAATCCCAAGAGTGTGGATGCAAACATTAGCAAGCGAGCGAGTGTGATCCTACAACTCAAACTCATGTCTCTTTATCTTTTTTCTGACCAATTTAAGTTAAAGTTAGTGAAGACTACTTTGATTCTCCCCAGAACTAGAGGCATAACTCAAGTACCAGCCTCTGACCCACACAGCGCAACGTTGGGACTCGACTCAACATTTGATCATGACCCAAAGCCATGACTTTAGGACTTAACAGCCGGACTCAAGTTTGACTCAAATACTAAAGCCTTACGAGTATATTGAATGGAAATGCGAGTGCTACAATACTTAGATAAATGAACACAGAGCAACGCTGAAAACAAAAGGAAATTTTAGTTCCACTATTCTTTGGAAAAGCAAGTACAAAATCTGTTCGAAGAATTCCTATAAGTGGGGGCAAAGCCTGCATCTATACATGGCCTACAAAAACAAAAGAAAAAGCTTATTCTAGCAATCTACAAAAGAGAGGAAACAAAAATGCAAGTCTACTCCTCTGGTATTCTATCCTTCTTTCTTTTCTTCGGCATGGACCCGCTCGAGCTGCCACTTAGAACCTTCTTTGAACCTTTACCTCCACGGCCTGCTCCAGTGGGTTGTCTCCGAGAATTGACACAGTCTCCTCTTGGGAACTCACAGGGACTGGAGCATCTTCTATGCGTGGAACCGGAGGGATGGTGGCACTCTCGATGATAGAGGAATGTGGCACACTGGTCTCAATGACAGTGCCACCTGGAGAAACGACAAGTATCGGGACCGTATCGGGACCTGACATAATCCCACCATCTCTATGAGCCTGCTTGGCTTGCTCGATTTTGGCTTTTATTTCCTCTATTATCTACTATGCCTGGTCTACATGTACGCTCATTGGAATGCTGCTGGTCGAATCCAAGGAGCCCTACATCTTCATCAATATTGAAAGGCACTTTTATACTTGGATCACATTGATGGCTGAAGAGTACTTCCATCAATTATTTATCAAGCACGCAGATGCTATCGTGCATCTCCATAGCCGAAGGGGTGACCGTCGCGATTGTATCCTCTGTTGTGAGCGCCTCCTGCTCGAAATGAATTTCTTGAGTTGTAGAAGGGTCGATCGGTGCAGAATCTAAGGTTGAATGAAGATAGGAGAATATTTTATTAATATCATCTAATAGTGCTCCTGAATTTTGAGGAATAGAATAAGTGTTCAGAATACCTTCCTCAAGTTGGCTCCCAGGTTTGGCCGCCGGGCCTTTCGAGCCGCGCACGGTTGTTAAGGAGAGATGCGGCCTATTAGGATCATATTCCGGAATAATTGGAGGATCGATAGAGGAAGTAGACTTAGAATAGGACGATGAAGGCACTTCGAAACTGACTTCGTGATGTTCAATCTCGGATCCTTCCCCAGCATCTGAATACTTAGCGACCAGTTTTTCTTTCTCAAGGGTGATGGTTGTCTCGTGGAGAACTTTAGGTTCATCTACGACTAACACTTGAGCTTCTAGTTCGAACTCATCGACAGTTGCAGTATTTCAGATCACCTTTTTGTCCTCTAGCAAGCGATTCCAGGCCTTGTATAGTTGGAAAGGATAACCTTCACCGAGCCAGATTAAGTTGTGGTTTCTGAAGACATTAGTATTGTAAGTAATTAGGAGATCTTCAAATTCGCTCTCTATCCTGGCCTCAACCGCTTTAACTTCCTTTTCAATCCTGGCATCGGCTTCCACGACATTTAGATTTGTTGCATCCCTTTCTCCTCTAAGCCTTACCGTCTCCTCACATGCCTTTTAGGCCACTTTATTAGCTTTATTCTTATCTTTAAGGGCCTCATTTAGCTTCTCCCTTAGCTTCTTAACTTCCTTCCATGCCTCATCTCTTTCCCAGACGATAATAGTGTTATGGTGGCCCATGTCCTGCACCAAGTCCATGTGAGTCTTTCTCAATGTTTTTCCATGGACCGCCTAGCCTCTTCGGCTCTTTGGTCAGACTCTTTCTCTATATTCCTTGAAGATTCAAGTTTGTTGGTGAGCGCCGTTATTATTCAGCCTTTTTGGGAAAGGTCGCCCTCCAGTTTCTCGATAGTTTTAGCCCGCTCGAGAGATACCGTCGAACCCCTTTCTACAGTCGTAACCCACTCTAGGTATTTGTTGTACACGTCATGCACGTAATCTTGTACCACGTTTTCTATGTCATTCGAGATTCTTATAAAGTTTGGAGGGAAGTGGAAGTCACTGAAACAAATATTTGGGAGGTCTTTCTTCAACTTGGCGATTTGGATGGCTCCCTCCCCCATGGGCTCTACAACAGTCTGTTCAGTGACGACGGTAGCTTCTATTTCAAGTCTTTCATGGTAACTGCCAGATTTCGAAGCACGAGGTGGCGCTGTTTGATGTGCAGTTTCGAAGGATAGCTTATTGGAGCCGGATGGTTTCGAAGGTACTTTCGATGGTGGAGATCGCGACCGGGAGAGGCGCCTGCTTTGATAAGACATTTCCTTCTCCGTATTATAGTGCTTGTGCTCTTGGCTAGATAATAGCCATGACCATAGTCTCTCTCGCTATCACGCTGATGTGATTCGGAGTGTGAACTGGAAGAATGGCGTGAAGAGCATAGATTGCTGAGCATGGACTCTTGTTTCACCATCGTGTCTGTAAGATGAAAAGAGAAGCATAATTAGTTATATCTAAAAATTAAGAAGCATGTGATTAGAATTCATGTGGTGCCATAAAGTGTGTGTATGCATCGCGAACATCGCGAGCCATGCATTAAACATCGACCCATGGCATGTCCCAGTGAAACAAAAAAGTCGCGGTATGGATCCAGAGAGATCCACCACCCTGAAGGAAGAAGTAGATAAATTCAAGACTAATGGGTTTATCCCTGATACTTTATACCTGAAGAGGGTGTCGAATCCAGCGCTTGTCAGAAAATCGAACGGGAAATGGCGGACACGTGTGGACTACTCAGATTTGAACAAAGTCTTCCCTAAAGACAGCTTCCCGCTTTCCAGAATTGACCAACTGGTGGACTCAACGGCCGGACACGAACTCTTATCTTTCATAGAAGCATATTTCGTATACAATCAGATCGCGATGCATCTTTTCGATCAGGAGCATACTAGCTTCGTTACCGATCTGGGCCTCTATTCCTACAAGGCGATGCCAATCGGACTCAAGAACGCTAGAGAAACTTATCAGAGACTCATTGACCGAACGTTCGCTAACTACATTGGAAAAACCATGGGGTGTACGTGGACGATATGCTCGTGAAGTCGCGATTGTCCATCAACTATGTTGGTGATTTGGAAATGATGTTTAACATACTCTTACAGTATAGAATGAAGCTCAATCCGTTGAAATTTCATTTCGGAGTTGCATCAGGAAAGTTCCTTGGATTCATCGTCAATGCCATAGCAATCGTAGCCAATCCTGAAAAAATCTAGGCAATTTGAAATCTCGAAACTCTTTGGACCATAAAGCAGGTGCAAAGCCTCGATGAGAAGGTGGCAGCCTTAAGCAGATTCATTTCCAGATCTACGGACAAGTGCATTCCTATCTTCAATTTGATCAAAAAGAGGAAATGAAATTTCAAATGGATAGAGAGTGCGAAGGTGCATTCTAGGCACTAATTCAATATCTCGCAACACCTTCTATTTTGTTGAAGCTAATTGATCATGAGAGATTATTTGTCTATCTGGCAGTTTTGGAAAATGCCATCAGTGTTGCGTTAATTCGAGAAGAGTATCAGATTCAAAAACTAGTCTATTATATCAGCAAAAGACTAACAGGGACAGAAAGAAACTACCCGAAGGTGGAAAAGCTGGCTTATTATCTCGTCATATCCTCTAGAAAGCTCCGTCCGCATTTCCAGGCTTATCCGATCAGTATTTACGCCAACCAGCAGTCACGACAGGTCCTTATGGGACCTCAGACGTTTGGTAGATTACTTAAGTGGAATATTGGGCCGAGTCAATTTGATATCACTTATACACTTAGGCAAGCTATTCAAGGACAAGTTCTGGTGGACTTCATAGCTGAATTCACCATACCAGAAAATTTGCCCAAAGCTAGTGATTCTCCTAAGCGTACATGGAAGTTATACACTGATGGTGCATCAAACAACCGTTGCTCAGGCACTGGAGTGGTACTTGAAACCCTAGAAGGTTGATCCATATGCTATTCTTTTAAGTTTGACTTCTATTCAACTAACAAAGAAGCCGAGTATGAAGCTTTGCTTGCTCGACTTAGGGTTGTCTGAGACTTGGGGGTAATTGTTGTGGAAATATATTGTGATTTGCAACTGGTCGTATGCCAGGTTCGAAGGGAATATCAAGCCAAAGACCGAAGATTGGCTACCTACCTTACTCGGGTTCAAGAAATGTTTAATTAGTTCAACTATTATGCTATCCATTGTATACCCCGAGAGCAAAACCAGAAAGTTGATTCTTTAGCAAAAGTGGCTAGCACTAGCGAAGCACAACAGATGGGACTTGTCCGATGGAGACACTTACTACTCCAAGTATCAATCAGATGGAGACCGACTGGATGCATGAGACAACACCCGAGAGGGATTCATGGATGAGTCAATACAGAAATTATCTTGAGCGTAGAGCATTACCCGAACGTAGAAGTGAGAAAAGACAGGTCCTTCGAAAAGCTTCGCGATTTATTTTCCAGAATGGAGTCCTGTACATGAGGGGATGTTCTATTCCTTTACTTTGATATATCGCCCACAATGAGATCAAATGAGTGTTACATGATGTGCACGAGGGAGAATGTGGAGATCATACTAGAGAGTAAGGGCTTGCGAGGAAGATAATCGGGTATGGGTATTACTAGCCGACCATGAACCAAGACGCATCGGATTATGCAAGGAAGTGTGATAGATTCCAGAAACATGCCAGAATTCCAAGAAGCCCGCCAATCGAGATTACTTAGATGGTTAGTTCATGTCTGTTTTCCACAGAGGCATTAATATAATAGGGTCTTTACCTCTAGCCAAGGGTAGTGCGAAGTATGCCATCGTTGCAGTCGACTACTTTACAAAATGGACGAAAGTCGTGCCCCTTGCTACTATCCCGACGAAGAAAGTAATCAACTTTGTTGTGCGCAACATCATCTGTCGCTTTAGCCTCCCACAAATGATTATCACTGATAACGAAGCCTAATTCGATAGTGTCGAGTTCAAAGATTTTTGTCAACGTTACTACATCCAGAAGAAGTTCTCGGTAGTAGCTCACCTCAAGCGAATGGACAAGTCGAAGTTGTCAACAAAATTATCATGTCCATTCTGAAGAAATGACAGAGAAGGCTGGAGGCAAATGGGTCGATGAACTTCCCATAGCCCTATGGGCATACATATCGAACTACCCACAAGTTTGCGATCAACCACACTCCATTTGCATTTTCCTACAGCTCTGAAGCCGTTATTTCAGTTGAACTAGAAGTAACTTCTCACCGTGTGATCATTATGATCCAAAGATGAATTCCATCTTACTCATTCAATCTTGGATTTACTAGATGAGAAGCTTGAAGAGGCTGATTCGAGGGCAGCCCCACATTACAGTCGAGTCGCCCGATTATACAATGCTAAGGTCCGACCCAGAACCTTCGAAATTGGTGATCTCGTACTTAAAAGAATTTATCTGGTACCTTCGCACATGAAACTGACTTGGGAAGGACTGTATGTCATCGTGTAGAGACTTGGAGATGGCACATTCAAGCTATCAACTGTTACGGTCTCACTTTACTGAGAGCACGGAACAACGAAAGTCTCGTTTGTTATTTCACATAATTGGCTTTTATTCATATAGTCTACTTTTTTCCTTTGAAATTTGTATATGCATTTTTTGAATTTGAACTTGTAATAAGGCAACCGACTTTGTCACACTTTCTTATTTCAACAATAAAATGCAGACTCATCAAGCCAGATTGGCGATTCTTGAAGTGCATCATGCAACAGTCACGATGTACAAAGAGCTAAGTTCCATCTTACAGTGGGACTTATTCATATAGGAAGTGATCATGACCCGACCGGTCACTCGCTAACTCAAACCCTGAGCTCGAGGGCAAGTGACGATAAAAGTAAAGAAGGATTGCAACACGACGATCCTCCAATGAACTCCAGCTCCTAGAGTGCGAGTTGAAGTACAAACTCCAAAATATGGGCCCGAAGAAGGTGGACACCTCCACCCATGACTTCGCCCTTATTCAATCCAGGCTCGAGGAGGATGGATCCATCCATCCACGACCTTGCCTTAATCCGGGCTTGAGGAGGATTGATCCGTCCATCAATGACTTTGCCTGCTAGATCAAGGTAGATGTGATCCGACCATCTGCAACCTTGACCAACTCCTTGTTCCCAAAGTGCGAACAAGAACCTAATACTTAAACAGATGTGATTGACTCTCTGTCAACTAACTCTAGATTCCCAAAGCGTAAACTAGAGTGTAAACATTAAACGGGTGTGACCGACTACCCGCAAAATAACCTATGTCCCCGGTGTGTGGATGTAACTCTAAACATTAAATCCTCTGTTGTGAGCGCCTCCTGCTCGAAATGAATTTCTTGAGTTGTAGAAGGGTCGGTCAGTGCAGAATCTAAGGTTGAATGAAGATAGGAGAATATTTTATTAATATCATCTAATAGTGCTCCTGCATTTTGAGGAATAGAATAAGTGTTCAGAATACCTTCCTCAAGTTGGCTCCCAGGTTTGGCCGCCGGGCCTTCCGAGCCGCGCTCGGTTGTTGAGGAGAGATGCGGCCTATTAGGATCATATTCCGGAACAATTGGAGGATCGATAGAGGAAGTAGACTTAGAATAGGACGATGAAGGCACTTCGAAACTGACTTCGTGATGTTCAATCTCAGATCCTTCCCCAGCATCTGAATACTTAGCGACCAGTTTTTCTTTCTCAAGGGTGATGGTTGTCTCGTGGAGAACTTTAGGTTCATCTCCGACTAGCACTTGAGCTTCTAGTTCGAACTCATCGACAGTTGCAGTATTTCAGATCACCTTTTTGTCCTCTAGCAAGCGATTCCAGGCCTTGTATAATTGGAAAGGATAACCTTCACCGAGCCAGATTAAGTTGTGGTTTCTGAAGACATTAGTATTGTAAGTAACTAGGAGATCTTCAAATTCGCTCTCTATCCTGGCCTCAACCGCTTTAACTTCCTTTTCAATCCTGGCATCGGCTTCCACGACATTTAGATTTGTTGCATCCCTTTCTCCTCTAAGCCTTACCGTCTCCTCACATGCCTTTTAGGCCACTTTATTAGCTTTATCCTTATCTTTAAGGGCCTCATTTAGCTTCTCCCTTAGCTTCTTAACTTCCTTCCATGCCTCATCTCTTTCCCAGACGATAATAGTGTTATGGTGGCCCATATCCTGCACCAAGTCCATGTGAGTCTTTCTCAATGTTTTTCCATGGACCGCCTAGCCTCTTCGGCTCTTTGGTCAGACTCTTTCTCTGTATTCCTTGAAGATTCAAGTTTGTTGGTGAGCGTCGTTATTATTCAGCCTTTTTGGGAAAGGTCACCCTCCAGTTTCTCGATAGTTTTAGCCCGCTCGAGAGATACCGTCGAACCCCTTTCTACAGTCGTAACCCACTCTAGGTATTGGTTGTACACGTCATGCACGTAATCTTGTACCACTTTTTCTATGTCATTCGAGATTCTTATAAAGTTTGGAGGGAAGTGGAAGTCACTGAAACAAATATTTGGGAAGTCTTTCTTCAACTTGGTGATTTGGATGGCTCCCTCCCCCATGGGCTCTATAACAGTCTGTTCAGTGACGACGGTAGCTTCTATTTCAAGTCTTTCATGCTAACTGCCAGATTTCGAAGCATTAGGTGGCGCTATTTGATGTGCAGTTTCGGAGGATGGCTTATTGGAGCCGGATGGTTTCGAAGGTACTTTCGATGGTGGAGATCGCGACCGGGAGAGGCGCCTGCTTTGATAAGACATTTCCTTCTCCGTATCATAGTGCTTGTGCTCTTGGCTAGATAATAGCCATGACCATAGTCTCTCTCGCTATCACGCTGATGTGATTCGGAGTGTGAACTGGAAGAATGGCGTGAAGAGCATAGATTGCTGAGCATGGACTCTTGTTTCACCATCGTGTCTGTAAGATGAAAAGAGAAGCATAATTAGTTATATCTAAAAATTAAGAAGCATGTGATTAGAAGTCATGTGGTGCCATGAAGTGTGTGTATGCATGTGTAACCCCCCCCCCCAACCGACCGATTGTGGTAGCCTTGCTCGTGGGAGTTGGCTCCTCTATGTCTAATGAAGTTAGACCCACCCAAGTTCGTGGTGGGGAGTGGAGCTCCTCTAACCCTAAATCCTAGAATGAAGATATGTCATCTAGAATAGGAACATCTTACAATGTCCTCAATGAACCTTTCATTTGCAGAGAAGAGTTCTCCGGACCTATAGAAGTTGCAACGGGCTGAGTTATTACAACGGTATTATGCCTCTTGGCTTTATGGGTGAGATTCTTGCCCCTTCTCTTTGATTATGATGATTGAAGGCCCTGTAGAGGCATGACCGCGGGCTCATGCCTAGCTATTATACTCCTGTCATCGCCCAGTTCGATGATTGTAACTCCAAGCGCACTCTGAGCTCCCTTGACTAGAGGCATAGTAAGAGCCCATCTTCCATTATGCCCCTACCGAAGCCACTCTGGGAACTCCTGTTATCCCAATGCTTTGACCTCTCTCTATGAGTACGACGACGATCAAGTTATCGTCAGTAAGAACTTCATCTATTTCTCTAAGTTAGGCAGGCACCGCATGAAGCATTCTTACTATCGCCTTGAACTGAACTCCATCGGGCCGTGGAATGGAAGCTGTAAAAGAAATGCAATAATGAGTCCAACATCGATTTGTATTACCCAGTTAATGGAACAAGAAGTTAAAGCACTTATGTCTGACCAACCACCGCTTAGAAAATCCTGATGGGCGTCTCACAAAGAACCATTATGTCTTGAAGTAGCTCAACTTACTCCAAGCACCTGCCATGACTTGGCAGTTCTTGACTGCTTCTAGAAAAGTAAATGATGGGTCATCCCGACAACTCTTGACATTTAATAAGTATCTAATCTCTTCGACGGTCGGTGGACAAAGGAGATGATCCATAAATATGATGTACAAGCTATTGAGAAGCACATATCCATTAGGGTGCAATTGAGAAGGCACAATCCTAAAGAAGAATAACACGTCCTGAATGAATTGGTTAAATGGAGGCAATGTTATGGCAAAGCACATGAATCAATTATAGGCAGTGAACCCTTCTAGGGGATTGTGTGCATTGTCTTCTGACCTTGGTAGTAGAATGTCTTCCAAAGATAGACCATGCCTGAGACAAATTCTACCTAGCACGTCTTCAAAGATCTTGGAACGGACTGAGTCCAGAGCAGTTCATCCAGAGCAGGACTTACTACATCCACCGCAATGTTTGGCATTTCAATTCTTGGAAGTGGAGGACTTTGAACTCCCCGCGGCTCGGAGCTTCTGGGATTAGATTGCAAGAAACCCGTGTTTCCCCCGGTATAAAGTGAGTAATCGTGTTGTCTAGTAAAGTGCTACATAAAACTTTAAATTTCTACAAGTTTAAAAGATGGTAAAGCGACAAGTCTTCGAGATTAACTGGTGTACCTTCATCACTAACTATCTCAACCGTGCCATCCTGACGTTGGAGGACAATCCATGTTATATTTTGTTATGTTTTTTAAATTATACTTCCATCGACGAGCTTTGAAGGGTGGTCATATATGCAGTTTTTCAATCAAGTCCAAGTATGCAAGGCTAAAAGCTCATCATAGTTAAGTGTTTGAGTGTGCAAAAGGCTATGTTTCATATCCATCAAGGTTCAACTTGGATTGTTCCTCTAAGAGCCTGTGTTCGTATCGATTCGAGGAGTTAGGTTTCGTATCGATCAATCCATGCATTGCTGCACTTCGTAGCGATCCCAAAGGCCTTTGCTTTGTATCGATCACTCCAAGCATTGATACTCTTCATATCGATCCAAAGACCTTGGCTCTGAATCGATCATCTTGCCTCCTCCATCGATACGAATTGCTTTATCCATAATCGATCAATAAATTACTGCCTTTCCACCTCAATCATAAAATCGCCTACAAACTGCTTCACAACATTTTAATCATTCCACGTCTTGCATCGATACGAGTTCGAAGGAGAGATTTGGAGCAAGTGACTCAATCGATTGCTCTCCTTCTTCACCAATCCTCCAAAATGCCATTAATTGCTTCCTCCACCTTGCCATAACCATGCTCTGACACCAAGGGCCCTGGAGATGGCATCACCATGAACGGAGTGACGTGAAACTCGATTCTTGTCACTTTAAACATGGGTCTACTAATCATTTACCTAGATTAAAGGAATTGCATTAAGGATTAAAATTTGGGTGTTTGAAGAAGAGAGCTTCTACAATTTTCTCTTTTTTCTATCGATATGAAGTAAAAGCAGATGCAAGCAAAGTTTTTCTAAGCTTAAATTTTGTACCCATCAACATATGGCAGTACAGAACTAAACATTTCGTATCCATCAATACTGATCGATCCAAACACCACTAGTTCGTAACCATCGATACGAAACCCCACTCTTGTATCCATCAATTCAATAACCCATATGTTGTATCAATCGATACAGAGCACGCCGCACTCAGTCCAGGAATCCATCGATACGAAACCTTCATTCACACATCCTAGATCGATCCAGGAGAGGATCGATACGATGGAATGAATTCAAACGACTATCAATCATTGTTACAACCCAAATTACACATTGATTCAGGAGAGGATTGATACAAAACTCGATCCAAACAAGAACAAAAGGACTTGATGACCTACGAATGTGAAAACATAAACATGAGTCAGGTTAACATATGTGCATGTATGCCAAACTAGCGCTTGATTTTCAAAGTTAACAAAAATGAATGCTTATTTGGTGACAACTAGAATAGCGAATAAAAATGGCTAGCATTTGACCTTCAGTTACAACATAAAACTGCATGATTATTGGCAGTCTATAATTCAACTTTTGTATTATTAGGAATTAGTCAAAGGTTACATCTCTTGATGAAAAGCGATAACTTCTCAGTAAATTAGATAGAACTTTTTCAGAACAAAGATTGCGGCTTTTCAAATCACATCATGTTCACATAGGACGTATATTGGAGGGAAATGTTACCAAGCTTTTTGGCAAGGTCGTGACACCAAGGACTTGACTAGAAAGTAAAGACAATCCTCCCCAGAGACCAATTATATACAGGTCCACAATGGATATAGGAAAACTTGGTCCGAGGCCGGATCGAGCTACAATTAGCATGGTATGACAAGCAAAGCTACGTAAGGCACATTCCAAATTTCAAATCAATCGGAGTTCATATGCTCAAGCTATGGCTCGATCAAGTTCCATGTGAAACAAGTTAACTTCGTAACCATCCTACTTCGTATCCATTACTCTACATCCATCCCCTTCGTATCCATCAAGCAGTAGCACCCCCTGGATCGATCGTAGTCCATTGCTTAACAATCACCCTTTTTGTATCGATCGTGCTTCATCCATCCATCGACTGTGTGATTCATATCAATCACTCATTTGATCGATATGAAGACTAGGGCCAAGCATCGATATGAGACCACTAACAAATCATCAATATGAAGGCAGGATGCAGGTATCGATACGAAGAGAACAACCATAGACGGATACGGAGGAAGCGGTCAAGCTAAAGGAAGCGACCTCTCAGCATGAAATACGGATCTCCCTAGAATTCTCGCTCCACGTCATCGATATGAAATCCATCGATACGCAGCATCAATACGAACCCATCAGCCAACTTGCAAACTCAATATTGGATTGATCATAACTCGAAAACTACAAGTCCAAATGCTATAAAATTTTCACGGGAGCTTGCTTACCACCTCAAGAGCCTCCCTATCGATCACAGCTCGAATGGAGCCAAACTTGATCGATACGAAGACAATAGGGATAGATCCCAGAAGAGGTGTTCCGAGGTTTGAGGGAGATATTTCCAGATCTACTCCTATAAATATCACCCCTACGCCTATTAAAAAGGAATTTTGGCTTTGTTACGTCATTACACTGCTGAAGCTCCATTGTAACTTGAGTGCTAGTGATTTGTATGGTTGTAATCAGTTGAGAATCATCAATAAACAATAAACTATTCAAAGTGGGCGTAGGCTACAATGCCTAATCACTATAAACTCTTGTCTCTTTCTATTTCTACATACTTTTATTGGCGCGATTGTTAGATTAGCCTCTTTTTACATTTAATTTCTTCATTCTAATCCCTTCAATTACATCCGAAGAGTGTTGTGCCCAATTTTGGTACAAACAGATGATATGCTCATAAAGTCGCAATGATCAAGTAACCACATTAAATACTTAGCAAAAATGTTCGATATCCTCTGATATTACGAAATGAAGATCAATCCTCTTAAATGGTTTTTTGTTATTGCATTAGGAAAGTTCTTTGGTTTCATCATCAATTCTAACAGAATCGAAGCTAATCCCAAGGAGATTAGAGTAATTAGCAACATCCAAGCGCCAAAGTCCATCAAATGAGTATAGAGCCTAAATGGGAAGGTTATCGTCCTAAGTCGATTATTTCCAAAGCCACCGATGGATTCCTTTCTTCGACTTGATTAGAAGAGGAAGATGAACTTTGAATGGACACAGGATTGTAGACGCATTCCAAGCTTTGGTGAACCATTTATAGAGGCCTCCCATCTTGTCAAAGCCAGTGGATCATAATGACTTGTATATTTACTTGGACATGTCGGTACATGCTATAAGTGCAGTGAAAGTGTGCTTTGTTTCATGTACTATGGATATACGATAATAAAGAATATTCAAGAAAGTTAGATAGGAGAGATAAACAGATTTAGTAATTTGAAATCAAGTTAGGATACGTATTTATAGTTGTAAAATAGCAGCGACCATTGACGAAGAGTTTTGGTTGAAGCGTTGAATCCAAATCTCTTGGTAGAGATTCGTAACTCTTCATAAATGATCGTGTCTTTTCAAAAAATATAGTTGCTATAGAAATTTAGTCAATTGAGTCTCTGGGTCAGTCGACTAAATATTTAAAAGAATTTTTAAATATATATATTTGTATATTTGTGCACCTGTGTATGTTGCACAGAAACTAGCAGGTCAGTTGACTGACCAACCAGGTCAGTCGACTGATCTGGTAATTTTTGTGCAATTTGCATAGTTTTCACAGGTTTATATATATATATATATATATATATTATATATGATTCTAACAAAACTTTGACTATATATATATTATATGATTATATATGTATAAATTATTTGAAAATAGGAAGATTATATATATAAGCTAATATATACATAAACGAGGAGAGATCTTAACAAAATTGACTTAAGACTCAAAACAAGATAATATAAAAACTGATGCACCGATTTTGATGTCTTGTCCCCATGTAGTATATATTCTCTTTTTGTCATAATAGTCATCAAATCTATATGTTAAAGTGATAGCTTCGTGTCATGAATCAAAACCAAGTCTCAACATTCTCTCCCTTTTTGATTGATGACAACCTATAAATAGATATAGATTTCGATAGTATATAATATAAATATTTACTCCTCTTGAATCTTTGACGGTCTATATCCTGCATTCTTAATGTTAGTGATAATATTTCTCCCCTTTTGTCATCGAAAAAAAGGAATAAAGAGCAAGAATAATAGTATGATGTATTCATTGGTATTAAAAAAGAAATGAACATTAATACATTACAATATCATAAACAAGATTTTTGAAATAATACGAAAACATTGGCTATTTAGTACAAGCCATAATGTTGTGAAACAAAAGACTAATGTTTTAAGAACATAAGAGAAGCAACAACTTCTTCTATTATACGCTTACCCCTATCACCATGAGAACTTTGGTCACCACTATCGCCTCCATTTCCACCATTGTCGCTACTACTTGCTTGATTATCGGAAGAGGAAGACCAAGTGAAGAAGGTTTGTTTGCCCAGATCACCTAGTGTAGCCGTGGAAGTGCCTGATGAACACGAGATTTCTTGCTATAACTTTATGAAAAATTCTTTAACTTTATCAAAAAAATTATCAACCCTAGTTATATGTGATTGAAGATTTGTTGGTTACGGCATATCATGGAAATAGACTCATGTGGAGGGAGGCCCAGATTTGGAATCATAATTACGTCTTGTTGATGAACGGTTTATCTTTGGTGAGTTGGAGGGTGAGATGATGCTTTGCCTTGTTGTTGTGGTGGTTGATCGTGAGGTAATTGGCATTGAGTCCGTTCTTTAAAATAAATGATAGGAGGAGGTTAAGCAACCGGTAATTTCATCAATGCTAGAGTACGGGAGTTAAGTAGCCGATGGTAGAAGCCGGTGAGTCGGGTTCCGAAATTTCACATTCTTTTAGTAAGCGCATGATGTACTCACCGTAATATATAACATTCATGCGACCATTGTTGAAACTTAAGAATTCATCAAGAATTAACTGAAGCCAATTTACTTTCATATTTTCGAAAATGGCATATAAAGCTTTGAAATTGTGTTCATAAACAAGTTCGTAACTTTCGGTTCTCGGAGTTACGATTTTCATTAATGCACGGTGCATAATTCTAGCTTTAGGCCTTAAGGACATAGATTTGAGTTGGCGCATATCATCTTCCAAAAATAAATGACTTATACGATCACGAACGACTATATCACAATCAACATTACTTAATTCAATTCCATCGTTTTCAGATTTTTAAAATGTGAGCCATTCGATCTAAAGAGAAAAATACCGATTTTCCACAAACCAAACTCCATACACGACCATCTTGGTTTTGAATGTTTTGGTGACCTAATTAAGATTGGCATAGAATAGTTTGACCATAATTTGGTTTATTTTATGCTTGTTTTCATCAATATTGAATAAAGACTCCAAATTGCTACGACGAGCCAATTCTTGTATATGATAAGGAGACAAATCGGCAAATTTTACAAACGAACCTTCAAAAATACGAGAATCTTGCATTCTTCTCCATCGTCTAACCGAGGTATCGTCGAAAAGCCATTGTTGGATTTGGTCATTGGAAGGAGGTTGGAAAAATGAGGATGCTTGACCTTTTCTTTTTGGAGCCACTGAATTTGAGTGTTTGGAGGTAAAAATTTGGTTTTTGAAGGTCTAGGGTTTGAGAAGACTTTAAAAATCTAAAATGAGAGCGAAGAGTAAAGGTGAATTTAGAGGTTAAAAAGAGGGATTGGGTTAGTAGGAGCAGTTATTTTTGCTCAGATCTATGAATCATTCGACTGAATCAGGTGTTCGGTCGACTGAACCAGAATTTCAATATTTTCGAAACTTCTAGTTCAGTCAACTGAAGGCCTGGTTCAGTCAGCTAAAGGCCTGATTTAGCTGACTGAATCTGGGTCATTAAAAGTTTAACTTCTGGTCCAATCAACTGACCCACCGTGACAATCGACTGAATCTGCTATAATAATTTTTTTATTCCAGTGACAATCGACTAATCAACTGGTTCAGTCAACCAGCTTGTGTAAATTTTCCCAATAATCCTGGTGTTGTGTAATGTTTTGTATATTTGTTTATTACATATTCATACTTATGAAGCTGTAAATTTATTTATTTGAATATTAGAACAAGTATATATGTTGTGAAAATATAAAGGAAAAGAAATGAATATTTTATTAATAAAAAATTGTACATAATTTGTTAAATTATTTGTAAAATGACATATAATAACAACTATTCTTATTTTGAAGGACTAGGAGTTTTGTAGCCCTGTAGCTGTTTGCATCGAACATTGGATGCTTCATTTCGATCCCATGAGTTTGGTGAGACTGGTGGTCAAGGTGGGAATGAAGTAGAGGGTCGATGAATGGGCGTGACCACATGTTTGTCGATTTGACGGGATGAAACGCCACAGAATATCATGGAAATATGTTCTATAATACCTTGAGGTCTCGAATTGATTTTCTGCTCGTAATACATTTCGCGCTGAAGCATCAACGACTCCTGTTGATAGAGATGTATATCACTTATCTTTTGTTTACTAGTCGGAGAGACGTCAAACATTATTTTCTTTCCTTCCTTTTTCTCCAGAATGTATCCGGTATGATTGTGAGAAGTAGAAGGTGGAGTAGAATGATGAACGAGTGTTTTTATTGGTGATTCGGAAGAGGTTATGATTTATATGGAGTGAGTTGATTGTGAAGAGTTTGACATAATGGTCGGACTTTGTAACATCCCGGAATTTTTGACAATATCAATTTAATAATCTGTAGTTAAAATTAAATTGATATTGATAATCTGTTAATAATTACTCAGATAAATTTAATAATCTCCTTCAATGATTATTTAAACTGGTTATTTTATCTTTTAAATGATATAAATGGATTTCTATTTACAATATAAATATTGGTTTATATTTTAAATAGATTGATTTTAATTTTTGAGTTTTAAAACTATTTCATAAATAAAAATATGATTCTAAAATTGACAGAAAAATATTAAATGTTTTAAATTAGATTGAATTGAGTTTTAAAATTTAGAATTAATTCAACAAATGGTTTTATAACTTAATAAAATGATTTTTAATTTAATAATAAAAGAGAAAAAAAAATAATAAATATTTATATGGTATTGTTTTTATAAATTAATTTTGAATAAGAATTTGTAATGTTCATTTCAAATTGAATTTTTATTTATAACTTGATTTGAAAAATATTTGATTTTGAATTTAGTTGAATTTAAATTTAAAAGTATAAACTTTTATATTGTTTGATTGTCATAATTTTTGATATGAATAAGTTCATTTATTAACAAGATTTGTTTTATTTCCATTTGTAAAATTTATACATATGTTAAATATAAATTAACAAATTCCATTTAAGCTAATACACACTTTAGTTGAAAATCAAACACTAATTATCTTTAAAAGATAACATGTGTTAAATACATATACATTAAATTTCAATTATCTTAATTAAACAAGTGTAAATTCATATGCATTCAAATTGACATGTGTTTAGAAATTAGCATAACCATTAGACAAGTGTAAGATTTTGTTTATAATTTTTTCTTTTCTTTTATTTTCTTAAAATCTAAAAATACAATTAGTTTGCATGTTCATACATAATGCATTTTCATCTCCAAAATCAAACAAAGATCAAACCCATCTTCAAAATTCATTTTTGAAGATCTGTTCATAAAAATCTGCATTTTGTTTCTTCACAACCACAGTTTGGAGTATAATCAAAACATCAATCTACATGTTCAAATCCTTCATTACACACCACGAATTCAAATCTACAAATCTGCATATACAAATTCACCTAAACCCTATTCAAAATCCAAGGCCTGCACAATCAAATCTGCATTCCTCTAAACAACTAAACCTGCACATTCAAATCCAATCACCCTCAAATCCTAAATCTGCATACTCCACTTCATTCCAAAATCAAAATGAAGATCTTTGCCTTTCTGCTTGATCCTGGGTGGAATGAGCATCTGCACCTGCATGCTTGTGTTTGGGGAATTTAGCTACTGCATTTCATATTCAAATTCAAGAAGTGCCTGCATATGCTTGTTTCTGCATAGATGAACACCTGCATGCAAGCATCTTGGATCATGAGTAGCAGAGAGGAGTAAAGCACCTGCATTTTTTTTCTATAAGCCTGTATGTAAGCAATTTGGGTTGGGATCATAAGCATTAGCATGCATTTGGTAACTGGCAAACTGCATATCAATTCAAACTCAGATTTCAACAAAAAGGGGTCAAGCCTGCATCTTTGTGTTCTGTAATTTCAAACTAAAACAACAGAGGGGGTCTGCATTGAAGGTGAGTAACATTTAAACTCTTTAGTTTTAAAAATAAGTTGCATGTTTTACTAAATGCAAATAATATTTTTGTGCTATCTATGGTTGTTGATGTGGAAATGACTTATATCACCTGTTCTGTTTTTGAATTTATTTCCAGGTAAAACTTTATTAACTACTCTTGCCTTTAAGTCAGTTATCTGTTAAAAGAAAATGCAAAGTAAAGTTGTATTAGTTTCATAAGTTAATGTTTAAAAAAAAAAATGTCAAGAAGTTTAAATATGAGTTGCCTCTGTAAAACAGAAAAACATCATTGCATGTTCAATTTTAATCAAACCAAACCTAATTAATAATAATTCAGTAATGCCAATCAAAAGTATAAAATGAATCTTGATTTTTTTAAAATCAAGTATTGGTATTTTTTTTTAGTGTTTATTCTATATGCAGTTTGACATGGAACAAAAATATGAATATGAGCAAATTCTTGCAATTTGTGATTTTAAATGACTCAGGATCTTTTTGAATTATTTAGAAAGGATCATAGATCCTGGTAAAAATCTGAGAGTTAGTTAAAGTTTGATAGATTGATTGCAGTTTTGGGTTTTTAGAACTGCACTCTAGTTTGAAATGGGGTTGAACATGGGATCAGTGGGAAGTCTTGGATGGATTGAGTGTTCTGGGTTTTGGGGTATGGGTAGTGGATGTGTAATGGAGTTCATGGCCAAAGGGGGCGGGAGTTCGATGGTCGGAGCAGTTTGATGTGAAGGATGACAGGTTTGGAGTAAAACCTGTAAGTTGTTTTCAGGTTTTGTAATTTGGGGTTTCTGAGCAAAATCTTTGAATTCCAGTATAATCTCTTGTTTATGTGTTGATGTTAAGTAGTGAACGGATGCATGTAGTTGTGGGGTCATCATTGATGAACGGTAGAGGTGGAGTTGACATGTTTCTGGTGAACTACTTTGGATGTGAAGTGATTCAGGGGAGATGTGGGAAGAATTGTAAAATGACTCGAAGTAGGTCTGTGTGGAACTCGAAGTAAGTATGGCAGAAACCCGAAGCAATGGCATGTAGGACTCGAAGTAAAAGTTTTGTTTCTCGGGTAACCTGTAGTTTACAGATTAAACAGCAAAACTGTGTTTTGTTTTAAAATCTGGGTTTTAAATTTTTAAAAATCAGGGTTTTGAAAATTTAAAATCTGTAGTTATAGGTTTGAATAAGGTTTAGGTTTAAATTTAATTCAAGTTTGAATTTCAAATTGGTATTTAAATTTCAGGTTTTTAAGTTGAAAACTGTTTTTATGTTTTCTTTAAAAATCTGGATTTTTTTTAAAGTTTAAAAACTGGGTTTTAAACATTTGGAATTCTGCAGATTTAGTTAAAGTAAGATTTAGTATAGATTCAAATGTAAGTTTGAAATTTTAGATTCAAATTTAAATCTAGGTTTTGAAATAGAGTTTAAATTCTTAACTTAGTTAACTATTTCAATTTGGTAAATGGTTGAAATTTTAAATAATGAAGTTTTAAAATATGAAGCTAGATTTAAAAATAGATTTTAAAATCTGGAAATCTGAGTTTTTAAAATGAAGCTCAGTTCAAATTTTAAAGAAGATTCAAAGTTGAAAGCTTTAAACTAAAATTGAATTTAAACTTCTAAAATTTTGAAATGAACTTAACTTCAAGTTTACATGATTTGATTTTTTTTTAAGACAAACCTTTGAATTGTCCTGAAATTTAAATAAGTTTTAAATTTATTAAGTTTGAAATTATTTTATTTTAAATTTGAATTTAAAATTGAAATTTAAGGATAAGTTCAAAAAGTACTTTGTTTTGAATTAAATTGTTTTTAAAACATAATTAAGTTATGTTTATTTGAAATTTAAAATTAGAATTATGTTTTAGAATTAATTAACAAGGTAATTAAGGTTTGTTAATTATTTAAATTAATTAATTAAATTTGGAGTTAATAATTGATTAATGATTAATCAATTTGAAATTAAGATCATTAATTAAGTTATTAATTAAAGATAAATGAATATTAATTATGTAATTAAGTTTTAATTTAAGGTTAATTAATTTAATAATTAACTTTAATTAATAATGATTAAAAATAATTTAATTGGTAATTAATTTAAGTTAATTACTTTTTTAAAATAATTAGAGGATGGTTAATGAAGGTCATTAACCATGATTATTTAACAATTAATTAATGTAGTTAATTTTTTATAATTAATTAGATTAATTAATTTAATAATAATCAATTGTAAATGGTTTGAGTAATTACTTGATAAAGTAATTAAGAAATTAATTACTTAATGTAATTAATTTAATTGAATGAGATTGTTTAATTTAATTAATTAAGTTTAATTAATTTTAAACACTTGGGTTAAGAATAATTACTTTATGTAATTGGTGATTTGGGTAATTACTTAGTTAAGTAATTAATTAGTAATTACATGATTGTAATTAAGTGGAAATGTTTAAGTATGAGATAATTTGGATTAATTATTTAGTAATTAATCTAAGAAGTTAATTTAAGGATAATTAATTTGGGTTAATATAGTAATTAAGTTGTTAATTACTTTGAGTAATTAATTTAAGGAATAATTAAGATCATTAATTATTTTAATTAATGATGTAATTAAGAATGATTAATTAGATTAATTAATCAATAATAGGTAATTAATTAATGTAATTAATTAAGGATTAAGATAATTAATTATGATTAATTAATTTAATTGAAGTAATTAAGGGTTAATTACTGTTTAGTGAGGATAATTAATTTGTGAAATTAACTAAGAATAATTACATGGATGTAATTAAGTATAATTAATCAAGAGTGATTAATTAAAGTAATTTATGATTGATTAATTGATTTTAATCAATTAAATGATTAAGTAAGCAAGAAAATTTGGTAAAATAATTAATTTAATTCATTTTAAATTAATTAAAGATGAAGGAATTAATTTAATCCATTTTAAATTAATTTGAGTTAGAGATAGTTAATTTAATTCATTTTAAATTAATTATATGGTATGAGTAAATCTTTGCTTACGTATGAATGGATGTTGATGATTGTCTTGGATGCTTAGTGATCTCAGTAATGAGATAAGTATGTTTGTGTGGTATGGAATGTATGGTTGCATTGTGATGATAACATAGGTTATCTATTGTGATGATATATGAAATATCTATTTGATATTGATGATGTGAATTACCTGTTATATGATAATGTTGATTATCAGTTATGATTTAAGTTATCTATCTGTGTGTATATGGATACTGTAATTGAATTGTTTTAAACTTTAAAACAACTTGGACCTTTAAAGACACGCTTTGGATTTCGATGAGACCGGGATCGGGTTTCCATATTTGGATATCCGAAAACCACATCGTTTCCAAATAACGTTAGGTCGTGAATCTAAGTGGAGCTTTATGAAGACTCGAGGTGTAAGGACTATGAGTCATTATAACTCTGTGGGTGATTCCGTAATGAGTTGACGGAATTAGTCCTTATAGATTCGAGATGGTGAATCAGAGTGCAAGGGTTATTGTCGTTAACTCTGAGGGTGATTCCAAAATGAGTGTAACGAGATAATGCCTTCGGTTTCGTTCGAACCCGGAACGGACTTGTATGGATTGAATGCTTTCAGAACATCGTCAGGTGGACGATGAGCATTCTAAGTGATGTGTCCTATAAAGGTAATCGTAGCCTCAAACCTCATCAAACGGGAATGGCTAAAACAGGGGAGGTGCAGCAAAGCTTCGTGGGTCGCGCCCACTGGAGAGTAAGATTTACCCCTGTCTAGAGGTCCCTTTTATTTCGGCTGTGTGGGACGGTTTAGTAGCTACAACCGTCGGGGTTGTCTTATTTGGAACTGTTCAGTAAGGAACGGGTCCGGCTTTGTGTTGCAGGGGATGAAGGGAGTAATCCTCGGTACGGTGATCTAGGCCACGTACTGTGACGGGCGGTACCCCAGTAGCCCTGCCATTGTATGGAATCCAAAATCCGATAAGTGCCAACGGTTTTGATTGTATTACCCACTTTTGTGGCTAGTAGCTGGAATTTAATAGATGTAACAATTTCGGCTATTTCTTATTTATTTGAAAACCCTAGACACTATTATAATATCACAGGATTTCCTATCAAATGTTTTGGTTAGCGTAAGGTAAAAACTTTTCCATGTTTATGTGTGGGAAGTCTTACGTGATACCTTTCTTTTCAAAGGTTTTTAAAAGTTAAGCAACTTTAACCTGTTACTCACACCAGACCCATGTCTGACCCGGAGTTTATTTTTGTTTTTCATAAACTCTTGGGTACTCAAATTTTTACGAGTAGCCAAGGGAAATTCAGGTTAGGAATCTGGTTAGCTTTGACGAATTATGGAGGAGCAATGGAGCAGGAGGCTTCCGCGTATAGCTATAGAGTTTTCCGCTGTGTGTTTTCTTTGAGTTGTTGTATTATGTTGTATAACTAGACAGGTATTTATAACTGTCTAGTATGAGTTGTTTATGCTGTGTATCTCTGATGTATATGATACTATGTAAAGTATTATGTGATTAATATAATTTATTCGTTCCGCTGTGTTAGATTCTGATGCTGTTTCTTTCTTCTCTTCTTTCTTTTCTTCTTCTATCCCTTTCTTTCTTCATTCATGACGCGATTTTCTGGGAGTGGAAAGTCGGGTCGTGACATTGTGGTATCAGAGCATTAGGCTGAGTGAATACCTAGGCTCTGAGTGTATCTTTCTTTAGGGAGCATTAGGCTGAGTGAATACCTAGGCTCTATAGTGGTGTCTTTCTTGAGAGAGCGTATTTGTAATTTTTATATATATATATTTATATAATTATTTCTACCTATCTGTTGGGTTACCTGTTCAGGTTTTCCAATTTGAGTTATAAAGGTAGATGGGGTAGTAGTGTGTGTAACACGACTACCATTGGTTGGAGTTTAAATGTTTGAGGTTGGAAGTGTATTTTTTTGAGACTGTAGACCTAATATCGTCTCGAGTAAGTTCTGTAGTGATGAAGAACTTCATTGATCTCTGAAGGAAACCTGTTAGGGTTCGGAGTTTATTTTTGAGATTGGATGAGTATTGTTTGGATCTGTTGACTTGGCAGAAGTAAGTGATGGTATTTTGAATACCTCAGGAGTAGTAGCTGCGTGATGAGATGCAGTGACTATGGATGTTCCCGAAGATGTTTTCGTTGGAACAAGTTAAGGAAGTGGGTCTGCTTCAGTGTTGTGGCTGGGGACAGCTTGAGTTTCTGTTTGCTTTGAAGTCCGAGTTTCTCGGAGAGCTTTGTTTTGGAATTCTTTGGCATCTGAGGCAGCAGTGCAGTATGGAGTGTTCTCGGTGTTGGCAAGAGATCTTTTGGTTTAGCAGTTTTTCTGAAGTGGAGTTCAGAAGCAGTTATATGGACCCGTTTCTTCGATGGGTTAGCTAGTTGAGATTGAGCTGTTCTGTTTGGTTAAGGGAGAACAGTTTTCTTTGGATTTGGTTTGGGTGTTCGCAAAAGTGACTTGCGATTGTTTGATAGTTCTCTTGAGTTATCTGAGTTTTTCTGGATGTCTTTAGGAAGTCAGAGTTTTGTCCATTGAGTTTCCTTATCAATTGGAATTCCAGGAGTGGTTCGGATGGTTCAGCTTTATAGAAGAATGGTTCCAAGGAGATTGAGTTGGAATAACAGCTCAGAGTTTTGAGAGGAATTTCTGAATTTCTTATGGATTTGTTGAACCATATCTCTAGGGTATGTTGTTGAGTTGTGCTTGCGTTCTTCTTCATCATTCTCTCTTCTTCGGATCAGAGTTGAGCAGCGGAAGCAGTTTGGAAGTGCATCTGCTTTCCTTTTCTGGAGAAGTAAGTTGTTGTTTTCTGATATTGAGGAGATCATTTTGTTGAGTTGATTGGTCTGGTTTGTTTCTAGAAGCATCAGCGAAGGTTGAGCTGATCAGGAAGGCTGTAGGTAGCCCAGGATCGTCTGAAGAGTTTTGTGGATAAGAGTCGGAGGGATTTGAACTCTGAAGTCGGAGATTTAATTTTGGATAAGTTTTCTCCGATCAAAAGTGAGCTATAAGTTTGGGTGAGTCTGAGAAGTTAGCTCTGAAGTGATTTTGGATCTTTTCTGTGATCTTGAAGATAAGTGATTGATCTTCAGGATTGAGTTGCCAGTTTGGACAACTGGGGTTCGATGGGTTTCACGTATCTCTGTGGGAGTACGTGTATGATCTGTCTCTGGTTGTGGAACCAGCAGTTCTGGAGTTTTGGTTGTTGAGTCAGACTCGTTTGTAGTCTGATATCTTGTCTAATGTTGTAGATATAGTTGTATAGGAGCTTTGTAGCTTCGTAGTATTGTTTGTTTGGATTTTCTAGAGCGAGTGTCCCGGTGGATATATATACACGCTGGGGAAACTCGATGAGATTTTATCCAGATTTTGTCTGGATAATTAGATTTGTTTGATTGGTTGAATTGGTTGTTTGATTGTTAGCATATGTTTGATATATGCTTGTGTTTAAAATTAAAATTTAATAAGATTATTAAATTACCTTTGTTTTAAATTTCAAGGACGAAATTCTTTTAAGGGGGAAGGATTGTAACATCCCGGAATTTTTGACAATATCAATTTAATAATCTGTAGTTAAAATTAAATTGATATTGATAATCTGTTAATAATTACTCAGATAAATTTAATAATCTCCTTCAATGATTATTTAAACTGGTTATTTTATCTTTTAAATGATATAAATGGATTTCTATTTACAATATAAATATTGGTTTATATTTTAAATAGATTGATTTTAATTTTTGAGTTTTAAAACTATTTCATAAATAAAAATATGATTCTAAAATTGACAGAAAAATATTAAATGTTTTAAATTAGATTGAATTGAGTTTTAAAATTTAGAATTAATTCAACAAATGGTTTTATAACTTAATAAAATGATTTTTAATTTACTAATAAAAGAGAAAAAAAATAATAAATATTTATATGGTATTGTTTTTATAAATTAATTTTGAATAAGAATTTGTAATGTTCATTTCAAATTGAATTTTTATTTATAACTTGATTTGAAAAATATTTGATTTTGAATTTAGTTGAATTTAAATTTAAAAGTATAAACTTTTATATTGTTTGATTGTCATAATTTTTGATATGAATAAGTTCATTTATTAACAAGATTTGTTTTATTTCCATTTGTAAAATTTATACATATGTTAAATATAAATTAACAAATTCCATTTAAGCTAATACACACTTTAGTTGAAAATCAAACACTAATTATCTTTAAAAGATAACATGTGTTAAATACATATACATTAAATTTCAATTATCTTAATTAAACAAGTGTAAATTCATATGCATTCAAATTGACATGTGTTTAGAAATTAGCATAACCATTAGACAAGTGTAAGATTTTGTTTATAATTTTTTCTTTTCTTTTATTTTCTTAAAATCTGAAAATACAATTAGTTTGCATGTTCATACATAATGCATTTTCATCTCCAAAATCAAACAAAGATCAAACCCATCTTCAAAATTCATTTTTGAAGATCTGTTCATAAAAATCTGCATTTTGTTTCTTCACAACCACAGTTTGGAGTATAATCAAAACATCAATCTACATGTTCAAATCCTTCATTACACACCACGAATTCAAATCTACAAATCTGCATATACAAATTCACCTAAACCCTATTCAAAATCCAAGGCCTGCACAATCAAATCTGCATTCCTCTAAACAACTAAACCTGCACATTCAAATCCAATCACCCTCAAATCCTAAATCTGCATACTCCACTTCATTCCAAAATCAAAATGAAGATCTTTGCCTTTCTGCTTGATCCTGGGTGGAATGAGCATCTGCACCTGCATGCTTGTGTTTGGGGAATTTAGCTACTGCATTTCATATTCAAATTCAAGAAGTGCCTGCATATGCTTGTTTCTGCATAGATGAACACCTGCATGCAAGCATCTTGGATCATGAGTAGCAGAGAGGAGTAAAGCACCTGCATTTTTTTCTATAAGCCTGTATGTAAGCAATTTGGGTTGGGATCATAAGCATTAGCATGCATTTGGTAACTGGCAAACTGCATATCAATTCAAACTCAGATTTCAACAAAAAGGGGTCAAGCCTGCATCTTTGTGTTCTGTAATTTCAAACTAAAACAACAGAGGGGGTCTGCATTGAAGGTGAGTAACATTTAAACTCTTTAGTTTTAAAAATAAGTTGCATGTTTTACTAAATGCAAATAATATTTTTGTGCTATCTATGGTTGTTGATGTGGAAATGACTTATATCACCTGTTCTGTTTTTGAATTTATTTCCAGGTAAAACTTTATTAACTACTCTTGCCTTTAAGTCAGTTATCTGTTAAAAGAAAATGCAAAGTAAAGTTGTATTAGTTTCATAAGTTAATGTTTAAAAAAAAAATGTCAAGAAGTTTAAATATGAGTTGCCTCTGTAAAACAGAAAAACATCATTGCATGTTCAATTTTAATCAAACCAAACCTAATTAATAATAATTCAGTAATGCCAATCAAAAGTATAAAATGAATCTTGATTTTTTTAAAATCAAGTATTGGTATTTTTTTTTAGTGTTTATTCTATATGCAGTTTGACCTGGAACAAAAATATGAATATGAGCAAATTCTTGCAATTTGTGATTTTAAATGACTCAGGATCTTTTTGAATTATTTAGAAAGGATCATAGATCCTGGTAAAAATCTGAGAGTTAGTTAAAGTTTGATAGATTGATTGCAGTTTTGGGTTTTTAGAACTGCACTCTAGTTTGAAATGGGGTTGAACATGGGATCAGTGGGAAGTCTTGGATGGATTGAGTGTTCTGGGTTTTGGGGTATGGGTAGTGGATGTGTAATGGAGTTCATGGCCAAAGGGGGCGGGAGTTCGATGGTCGGAGCAGTTTGATGTGAAGGATGACAGGTTTGGAGTAAAACCTGTAAGTTGTTTTCAGGTTTTGTAATTTGGGGTTTCTGAGCAAAATCTTTGAATTCCAGTATAATCTCTTGTTTATGTGTTGATGTTAAGTAGTGAACGGATGCATGTAGTTGTGGGGTCATCATTGATGAACGGTAGAGGTGGAGTTGACATGTTTCTGGTGAACTACTTTGGATGTGAAGTGATTCAGGGGAGACGTGGGAAGAATTGTAAAATGACTCGAAGTAGGTCTGTGTGGAACTCGAAGTAAGTATGGCAGAAACCCGAAGCAATGGCATGTAGGACTCGAAGTAAAAGTTTTGTTTCTCGGGTAACCTGTAGTTTACAGATTAAACAGCAAAACTGTGTTTTGTTTTAAAATCTGGGTTTTAAATTTTTAAAAATCAGGGTTTTGAAAATTTAAAATCTGTAGTTATAGGTTTGAATAAGGTTTAGGTTTAAATTTAATTCAAGTTTGAATTTCAAATTGGTATTTAAATTTCAGGTTTTTAAGTTGAAAACTGTTTTTATGTTTTCTTTAAAAATCTGGATTTTTTTTGAAGTTTAAAAACTGGGTTTTAAACATTTGGAATTCTGCAGATTTAGTTAAAGTAAGATTTAGTATAGATTCAAATGTAAGTTTGAAATTTTAGATTCAAATTTAAATCTAGGTTTTGAAATAGAGTTTAAATTCTTAACTTAGTTAACTATTTCAATTTGGTAAATGGTTGAAATTTTAAATAATGAAGTTTTAAAATATGAAGCTAGATTTAAAAATAGATTTTAAAATCTGGAAATCTGAGTTTTTAAAATGAAGCTCAGTTCAAATTTTAAAGAAGATTCAAAGTTGAAAGCTTTAAACTAAAATTGAATTTAAACTTCTAAAATTTTGAAATGAACTTAACTTCAAGTTTACATGATTTGATTTTTTTTTAAGACAAACCTTTGAATTGTCCTGAAATTTAAATAAGTTTTAAATTTATTAAGTTTGAAATTATTTTATTTTAAATTTGAATTTAAAATTGAAATTTAAGGATAAGTTCAAAAAGTACTTTGTTTTGAATTAAATTGTTTTTAAAACATAATTAAGTTATGTTTATTTGAAATTTAAAATTAGAATTATGTTTTAGAATTAATTAACAAGGTAATTAAGGTTTGTTAATTATTTAAATTAATTAATTAAATTTGGAGTTAATAATTGATTAATGATTAATCAATTTGAAATTAAGATCATTAATTAAGTTATTAATTAAAGATAAATGAATATTAATTATGTAATTAAGTTTTAATTTAAGGTTAATTAATTTAATAATTAACTTTAATTAATAATGATTAAAAATAATTTAATTGGTAATTAATTTAAGTTAATTACTTTTTTAAAATAATTAGAGGATGGTTAATGAAGGTCATTAACCATGATTATTTAACAATTAATTAATGTAGTTAATTTTTTATAATTAATTAGATTAATTAATTTAATAATAATCAATTGTAAATGGTTTGAGTAATTACTTGATAAAGTAATTAAGAAATTAATTACTTAATGTAATTAATTTAATTGAATGAGATTGTTTAATTTAATTAATTAAGTTTAATTAATTTTAAACACTTGGGTTAAGAATAATTACTTTATGTAATTGGTGATTTGGGTAATTACTTAGTTAAGTAATTAATTAGTAATTACATGATTGTAATTAAGTGGAAATGTTTAAGTATGAGATAATTTGGATTAATTATTTAGTAATTAATCTAAGAAGTTAATTTAAGGATAATTAATTTGGGTTAATATAGTAATTAAGTTGTTAATTACTTTGAGTAATTAATTTAAGGAATAATTAAGATCATTAATTATTTTAATTAATGATGTAATTAAGAATGATTAATTAGATTAATTAATCAATAATAGGTAATTAATTAATGTAATTAATTAAGGATTAAGATAATTAATTATGATTAATTAATTTAATTGAAGTAATTAAGGGTTAATTACTGTTTAGTGAGGATAATTAATTTGTGAAATTAACTAAGAATAATTACATGGATGTAATTAAGTATAATTAATCAAGAGTGATTAATTAAAGTAATTTATGATTGATTAATTGATTTTAATCAATTAAATGATTAAGTAAGCAAGAAAATTTGGTAAAATAATTAATTTAATTCATTTTAAATTAATTAAAGATGAAGGAATTAATTTAATCCATTTTAAATTAATTTGAGTTAGAGATAGTTAATTTAATTCATTTTAAATTAATTATATGGTATGAGTAAATCTTTGCTTACGTATGAATGGATGTTGATGATTGTCTTGGATGCTTAGTGATCTCAGTAATGAGATAAGTATGTTTGTGTGGTATGGAATGTATGGTTGCATTGTGATGATAACATAGGTTATCTATTGTGATGATATATGAGATATCTATTTGATATTGATGATGTGAATTACCTGTTATATGATAATGTTGATTATCAGTTATGATTTAAGTTATCTATCTGTGTGTATATGGATACTGTAATTGAATTGTTTTAAACTTTAAAACAACTTGGACCTTTAAAGACACGCTTTGGATTTCGATGAGACCGGGATCGGGTTTCCATATTTGGATATCCGAAAACCACATCGTTTCCAAATAACGTTAGGTCGTGAATCTAAGTGGAGCTTTATGAAGACTCGAGGTGTAAGGACTATGAGTCATTATAACTCTGTGGGTGATTCCGTAATGAGTTGACGGAATTAGTCCTTATAGATTCGAGATGGTGAATCAGAGTGCAAGGGTTATTGTCGTTAACTCTGAGGGTGATTCCAAAATGAGTGTAACGAGATAATGCCTTCGGTTTCGTTCGAACCCGGAACGGACTTGTATGGATTGAATGCTTTCAGAACATCGTCAGGTGGACGATGAGCATTCTAAGTGATGTGTCCTATAAAGGTAATCGTAGCCTCAAACCTCATCAAACGGGAATGGCTAAAACAGGGGAGGTGCAGCAAAGCTTCGTGGGTCGCGCCCACTGGAGAGTAAGATTTACCCCTGTCTAGAGGTCCCTTTTATTTCGGCTGTGTGGGACGGTTTAGTAGCTACAACCGTCGGGGTTGTCTTATTTGGAACTGTTCAGTAAGGAACGGGTCCGGCTTTGTGTTGCAGGGGATGAAGGGAGTAATCCTCGGTACGGTGATCTAGGCCACGTACTGTGACGGGCGGTACCCCAGTAGCCCTGCCATTGTATGGAATCCAAAATCCAATAAGTGCCAACGGTTTTGATTGTATTACCCACTTTTGTGGCTAGTAGCTGGAATTTAATAGATGTAACAATTTCGGCTATTTCTTATTTATTTGAAAACCCTAGACACTATTATAATATCACAGGATTTCCTATCAAATGTTTTGGTTAGCGTAAGGTAAAAACTTTTCCATGTTTATGTGTGGGAAGTCTTACGTGATACCTTTCTTTTCAAAGGTTTTTAAAAGTTAAGCAACTTTAACCTGTTACTCACACCAGACCCATGTCTGACCCGGAGTTTATTTTTGTTTTTCATAAACTCTTGGGTACTCAAATTTTTACGAGTAGCCAAGGGAAATTCAGGTTAGGAATCTGGTTAGCTTTGACGAATTATGGAGGAGCAATGGAGCAGGAGGCTTCCGCGTATAGCTATAGAGTTTTCCGCTGTGTGTTTTCTTTGAGTTGTTGTATTATGTTGTATAACTAGACAGGTATTTATAACTGTCTAGTATGAGTTGTTTATGCTGTGTATCTCTGATGTATATGATACTATGTAAAGTATTATGTGATTAATATAATTTATTCGTTCCGCTGTGTTAGATTCTGATGCTGTTTCTTTCTTCTCTTCTTTCTTTTCTTCTTCTATCCCTTTCTTTCTTCATTCATGACGCGATTTTCTGGGAGTGGAAAGTCGGGTCGTGACAGACTTTATATTTTTGTTAGTTTAGTTGTTTGTATGAATAACATAAAATAAGAATGTCTATTTGTAGACTATTATGGAGAATAAAAAGGATGAAATGAATGGATTGTATTGTTTTTAGCCACAACAAAGTTGTTAATTAGGAACGTTAGTTGCTATTTTGGTAGTTTTCTGTTATTGTGATTTACCTATGTAAATGTAATATGTTTGTATATATAGTAAACATATGTATATAAAGGTAAGTATTATAAAAAAATTAGAGCATAGTTGTAACCATATAGGAAAAGCCTCGACCTGGACTATAATGCAAATAATCAATAGCTCAGGTTGTTAAGACATTTAGGCTATTCACAACAGGTCAAAGGTTCGAGTCTTAGCATGGTCAAAAAATGAATTTTTGTCAAAATTTTTCTATTTTTGAGTTTTAGTCCAAAATTTCATATTTTATCATTTATATATCTTTAATTGACATTATACCGAGTTCTCGACGTAGTTTTATAAATGTGTTCTCTAACAACGGTTTAGTAAAAATATCAGCTAATTGATTTTCAGATGGAACGTAATCTAAATTTATCACATCTTTTTCTATATTGTCATGTAGAAAATAATGTCTAATATCTATATGTTTAGTTCTAGAGTGATTTACTAGATTTTTAGATAGATTAATTGGACTAGAATTATCATAGTAAATTGTTGATCTTGATAAATTAATTTTGAGATCTTTAAATGTCTATTGCATATAGATTACTTGTGCACAAGCTAATGTTGAATATATATACTCTGCTTCACAAATTGATAGTGAGACACAATTTTTTTCTTGCTAAGCCATGATATTAATGATTTGCCAATGAAATGACATGTACGCTCATACTTTTTCTGTCTGTTCGTGATCCTCCGAAATCAGCATCGCTATAGGATACTAACTCGAAAGTGCAATCTTTTGGATAAAAGGTCCTAAATCTTTAGTATTACTAAGATAACGTAATATTCATTTTACAGCTCGTAAGTGCGATTCTTTCGGGTCAGCTTGAAATCTTGCACATAGATATACACTCATCATTATATCTAGACGACTAGCTATTAGGTATCGTAATGATCCAATCATACTAGATATAGTTTTTGGTCCACACTCTTACCGTTTTCATCACTATCGAGATGTGTTGTTGTGCTCATAGGTGTTGGTTTGGCAGAAGTGTTTTCCATTTTGAATCACATGATCAGATTATTACAATATTTTTCTTGATTTATAAATATTCCATTTGAAAATTATTTTATTTGAAGACCTAGAAAACCTGATAATTCTCCCATATGAGACATCTCGAATTCTCTAGTCATTATTTCGAAAAACTCTTTACATAATTTATTATTAGTTGAACCAAATATAATGTCATCTACATATATTTGAACTATTAAAATATCATTTTTAGAATGCTTTATAAATAAAGTCTGATCCACTTTTCCTATTTCGAATCCTGATTCGATTAATTTGCTTTTAAGGCGTTCATACGAAGCACGTGGTGCTTGTTTAAAACCATATAAAGCTTCCTTAAGTTTATAGACATAATATGGGTATTTTTTATAAACAAATAAAGATGGTTGTTCAAAAAAACATTTTATTTAGTATAACCATTTAAAAATGCACTTTTAACATCCATTTGATAGATTTTAAGGTTATTAAAACACGCGTAAGCCAGTAAGATTCGTATTGCTTCTAGTCTAGTGACTGGAGCAACGTTTCTTTGTATCCTTCTTTTTGGTTATACCCTTGTGCTACTAATCTGGCTTTGTTTCTGGTAATATTTCCTACTTCGTCTGCATTATTTTTATAAACCCATTTAGTTCCTATAACAGTCTGATAAGTTGGTCTGGGTACTAGTTTCCAAACTTTATTTCGTTCAAACTGATTTAGTTCTTCTTGCATAGCAATAATCCAATTTTCATCGGATATACTTCCTTAGTATTCTTAGGTTCCATAGTAGAAAGAAAAGCCACACGAACCATTAAATTTAGTTGATTTCTACTTCAAACATTTGAATTTATTTCTCCAATAATATTTCTATAGGAGATTTCATAAGATTCTTGAAGGAGATCTTATTTTATTGGTGATATTTCTATTTTATGAGTTATGAATAATATTTTCATCTTCTCTTGAATAATGAACAATGTTTTCATCTTCTCTAAAATTACTTATTTCTATATACATGTTATCATCAAGTAAATCATCTTCATCATTAAAACTTGAAATATGTTAAAAGTTTTCATTAAAAGGTTTGTGGAGTGTTTCTTCAATAGTATTTGACGGTTTATTGAAAATTCGATAAGCTTTGCTTCGATTCGAATATCCAAGAAATATTCCTTCATCACATTTTGAATCGAATTTGCCAAGCCGGTCTTTGGTATTTAACACAAAACATTTTGATCCAAACACTTTAAAAAGGACATGTTTGGTTTTCTACCGTTAAAATGTTCATAAGATGTATTCTCTGTGAGGGGTCTAATAGAAACACGATTCAATACATAACAGGCAGTTGCAAAGGCTTCTGCCCAGAAATATTTTGGTAACGTGCTTTCATTTAGTAGGATTCTTGCGCATTCTTGTAGAATCCGATTCTTTCATTCTATTACTACATTGTGTTGTGGAGTTCTAGGAAACGAAAGTTATGAAATATTCCTTTCTTTTTACAATAGTTATCGAATAGTTCGTTTTCAAATTAACCTCCGTGATCACTTCTGATATTTTTAATTTTAGTACCTTTTAAATTTTGAATTCGTTTAAGAAATGTTTTGAAATTATCAAAAGTATCATTTTTATTTATCATAAAGATAGTCCATATATATCTAGAAAAATCATTAACTATTACAACTACGTATTTATTGTGAGTTCATTAACTATTACAACTACATATTTATTGTGAGTTATGGATTGAACTTGGGTTGGTCCAAATAAGTTCATGTGAAGTAATTCAAGTGGTTGTAATGTAGAAATGACTTTCTTAGATTTAAAGGAAGATTTAGTTAATTTACCTAATTGGCATGTGTCACAGATATTATTAACTTTAAAACTTATCTTTGGTAATCCTTTTACGAGATTATATTTTGAAATTTTATTTATAATTTTGAAATTGGTATGACAAAATTGTTTGTGCCATAGCCAGAGATCATTTTCTTTGGCTATTAAACATATGTCTGAGCTATGATTAACTTTCATATTTAAAATGTAAATGTTTCTCTCTCTATTTCCTCGAAAATAAGTTTTTTATTTTGGTCGAAGATACTAGATTTATTTTCATAAAAAGATATTTTAAATCCTTTATCACATAATTGACTTTTTCTTAATAGATTATATTTTAGATTCTTGACTAATAAAATTTTTATAATAAGAGGTAAATTAGAGGTACCATAATTGCTCACATCACCTTTGCCGATGAAATATCCTTTGGAATTATCTCCAAAAGTGATAGAACTTCCATTAAAGTATGTAATGTTTGTCAGCATATCTTTGTCTCCTGTAATGTGTTTTGAGCAACCACTGTCGAGTATCCATTTTCCTCTTTTGTTGAGTGGGACCTCATTATCTTTGGCCATAAAGCATACGTTGGCTTGTTCATTATCGCTGTCACTCTCACTTTTTGAAGAGGAAGAGGAGTCTGAATCATCCTATGTAACTGAGAAAGCTTTCTTTCTGAATTTGTCCTTCCTTTTATTGTGATATTCTTTCTTTTAATGTAGACAGTCCTTCTGTATATGCCCCTTTTTGTGATAGCTAAAGCACTCCAGGACTGATGAAGATGGTGGTTTATTGCTGTTTGAGCTTCACTTGCCATTATTTCGGTTTCCTTTTCTGTACTTCAAGTATTTCTTGAAGTTTTTGGCAATAAAGTTTAGGTCGTCTTTGTCTAAATCTGATTCTTCTTGTTCTGCACGGAATGCTATATTCTTAAGCTTGAACTCATTTAGTCTGCAAATTCACTTCATAAGACATTAGATTTCCTATTAAATCTTTCGGAGTTATTTTGGAAATATCGTTCGCTTCTTCAATAGCGAGAACTTTTCTTTCCCATTCTTCCGTTAAAGAATTAAGGATTTTGGATACGATATCAAAATCTGAGTATTTTTCTCCTAGCCCTACTAATGAATGGTAGATATCCTGAAATCTTGAATACATATCGTTTATAGATTCATTATCTTTCATTCTAAAGTTTTGAAACTGACTTTTGAGCAAGGATATCTTGCTTCGTTTGACCTTGTTAGTTCCGTCGTGTGTAACTTTGAGTGCACGCCATATTTCATATGCAGTGTTGCACATGCTAACACGGTTAAACCCATTTTTATCTAAGGCACAAAAAATCATATTTATGGCTTTTGCATTTGCTGTGGCATCTATTTTCTGTGTGTTTGTCCAAGTAGAATACTCCACGGTAGGTACAGTGTTTTCTTTCTGATTTATATTCCATGAATCAAAGCCATTTGCTTGCATATATATTCTCATTCGTATGTCCCAATAGTTGTAGTTCATGCCATCGAATAGTGGTGGATATGCAGTGGATTGTCATTCTATGAAGCTAGTGTTAATGTTAGTGCCAGTGTTAGTTTCCATATTATTATAGTATTAGATAACTATGTTACGGTTATATGATGATCCTGCTTTGATACCAAATGAAAGTGTGCTATGAATCGTGTAATATGGATATACGATAATATAGAGTATAATGATGCTAGCTATGCAGTAAATAGTGTGGAATATAAAAGCAGTATAATAAAAATAACACCAGAGATTTTTATACCAGTTCGAAGCTCCGTCCTACGTCTAGTCCCAGACTCCTTCTAGAATTTCACTAAAATAACAACCCTCACTTAACCCGAAGAAACAGGTCTATACAACCCCTGAGCGGCCGAATAGAGACCTAAGTAGTGAAATAGGATTTCGTCTCAGCAGCCGAAAAGGACTTCACACGCCTGAACAGTAGAACAGGACATCAACAAATACAAAATATTGTTAGACTTTTTGTGTTCTGATAACACAGATAAGTCTATTTATAGTACACACTTCCTATGATGTTCTCCTCGAGTATAAATATGTATATTTGAAGTTTGTCAAGATTAGAAAGGAATAGTATTGTTTAGAATATGATATATTGCCGAATATTTGAGAGTATAGTTGCAAGAATATTCAAGAAAGTTAGATAAGAGAGATAAGCAGATTCGGTGATTTGAAATCAAGTTAGGATATGTATTTATAGTTGTCAAATAGCAACGATGATTGGCGAAGAGTTCTGGTTGAAGCGTTGCGTGCAAATCTCTTTGTAGAGATTCATAACTCTTCACAAATGATCGTGTCTTTTCAGAAAATATAACTGTTATAGAAATTCAATCAAGTAAGCCTCTAGGTCAATCGACTAAATATTCAAACCAATTTTTAAATATATATTTCTACATTTGTACAGCTGTGCATGTTGCACAGAAACTAGCAAGTCATTCGACTGACCCACTAGGTCAATTGACTGACCTGGTAATTTCCGTACAATTTGCACAGTTTTCACAGGTTTATATATATATATATATTATGATTCTAACAAAACTTTGACAATATGTATATATTATATGCTTATATATGTATAAATTTTTTGAGAAAAATAAGGTTATATATATAAGCAAATATATACGTAAACGAGAAGAGATCTTAATAAAATTGACTTAAGACTCAAAACAAGATAATATATAAATTGATGCACCGATTTTGATGTCTTGTCTCCGTGTAGTATATATTCTCTTTTTGTCATAACAGTCATCAAATCTGTATGTTGTAGTGATAGCTTTGTGTCATGAATCAAAACCAAGTCTCAACATGCAGCACTACTTCGCAAGGAGAATTGAATCCAGAGACCAGTCTATTATGTTAGCAAGCAATTAGTAGGAGTTGAAAGAAACTATCCAAAGATAGGGAAATTGGCATACTGCTTGTTGATTGCTTCACGAAAGCTCCGCCCCTATTTTCAAGCTCATCCCGTCAACGTTTACACCAACCAGCCATTACAAAAGGTCCTACAGCGACATGAGACGTCTGGAAGGAAACTCAAGTGGAACATTGAGCTGAGCCAGTTTGACATTACCTATCTTCCTCAGAGAACTATCCAGGGACAGGCACAGGCGAACTTTATAGTTGAGTTCACTACATAGGATGATCTCCTAAAGAGCGGTAAAGCTCTTACCATCCGATGGAAATGTATATGATGGAGCCTCCAACGATCATTGTTCTAGAGCCGAAGTCGTACTAGTAACTTCGAAGGATTGATCAATTTGCTATGCTTTAAAGCTTACTGTCCTGCAACGAATAATGAAGCCAAATATGAAACTTTGATCTCTAGACTCAAGCTTGCTAGAGAACTAGGGATAAAATCTCTTCAAAAATTTTATGATTCCTGATTGGTGACATACTAAGTCAGGGGAGATTACCAGGCTAAAGGACAATGACTCGCCCTACATCTTATCCAATTCCAAGAGCTATTGACTGACTTTGAGCATTATGACATCAAGCACATTCCTCAAGATCAAAATAAAGATGTCGACTCATGGGCAGAGTTTGCTAGCACGAGGGATGCACAAAAAATGAGCATTGTTCCAATCAAAGTACTAGATGCTTCGAGCATAAATCAGATGAAAATCGACTGGGTACTAGAGGCGGAGCCTGAGAAGGAATCGTGGATGACTCTGATTAAAGATCATTTGCTACAGGGATTCCTTCCCAATGGAGGAATGAAAGACGACAAATCCTTCGCAAAACTTCACAATATATCATTCAAGAAGGAGTCATGTACAGAAAGGGTTTTTCATCCTCCAGCTCCAGTGTATCACTAAAGATGAAATAAAACGAGTCCTAAAGGATGTTTATGAAGAGGAATGTGGCGATCAAATTGGGGGGCAAACTCTAGCAAAGAAAATACTCCATTACGGGTATTACTGGCCAATTATCAACCGAGATGCTACGGATTATGCTAAGCAATCCGACAAGTGTTAGATGTATAAAAAATTTCGAGAGCTCCACTAACAGAAATTACACAAATTGTTAGTCCATGGTCATTTGCCACAGGGAATATATATTATTGGTTTATTATTAGTCTTAAAAGATGGTGCAAAGTACGCTATCATAGCAGATGATTACATCACCAAATGGGCGGAAGTAGAATCTTTAACCATGATCACAATGAAGAAAGTAATCAACTTCATTATCCAAAACATCATCTGTCATTTTATCCTTCCATGAGTCATTGTAACTGATATTGAAACTAATTCGACGGTGTTAAGTTCAAAGACTTCTATCGTCAGCATCATATTGAAAAGAGATTTGCGGCAGTTGCTCATGCACAAGCAAATGGACAAGTTGTAGTTGTGAACAAAATCTTAAGGACCATTCTAAAGAAACATTTGGAAAAGGCTGGAGGCAAGTGGGTGGATGAACTCCCAACAACATTATGGGCTTACAGAACCACCCACAAGTCGATGACTAACCAAACTCCATTCACCCTTGCTTACGGCTTCGAAGCCGTCATTCCTGTTAATCTCAAAGTCCATTCCTATCAGGTGACTAACTATAACTCCAGAATGAACAGAGATCTTCTCTTTAAATCTCTAGACTTTATAGATGAGAAGTGCGAAGATATTGATTTGAGGGCAGCTGCACATCGACACCTAGTCGCTCGATATTACAATACTAAAGACCAACTTAGAACGTTTGAAATCGGCAACCTCATCTTGAAACGGGTTTTTCCTGTCCCGTCAGACATGAATCCTACTTGGGAAGGACCATATGTCATTGAACAATGTCTTGGAGAAGAAACTTTTAAGCTACCGACTATTGTTGGCGCCACACTTCCAAGGCCATGAAATCGCGAGCATCTATGGCGCAATTTCACTTAGTTTATTCTTTTCATTCAGTTGTATTCAATTTCCAAATTTGCTTTAGCATTTGATTTTCTAGATATGTACTAAGACAAATTATGTCATTTATTTCAATTTGGCAAATAAAGTTTGAAATTTCCTTTATATCTGTGATTACTTAGCATTACATATTAGTCACAACACCCGACTAACTAATATTGACATGTCCGAGTAGGTTCTCATAGTTTGGAGTAGCTAACTACATAGGTTCACGATTGAACTAAACGAAATGAATTTGATTCGACCATTCATTTGATGATTCTCGCTCACAACCCGACGAGCGGAGTACCTAATGAGAAATGGATGTGACTTGACCATTCGATAACCAAATTGATCTCACCAAGCGATGGGATAGACATGAATCAAAAGCGATCCTGATACGACCAATCGCTCGTTAAGATAATCCTCAAACTTGGGGAAAAATCAATTAACTAAAGAAAGTACAGTCCGACTATTTTCTGAAATAACTCTGTAACGACCCAGAATTTTTATTAATTAAAATTTGAATATTTAATTAATTTTAAATATTAATAAGCGAATTTATAAGTCGAATAAATTTTATTTGAATTTTTGGATTTAATTGAATAATTAAATCGACAATTTAATATGTTAAATTATGGAAATAATTGAAAATTGAGTTAAATATGATTGAAAATGATTTGTAAAATTTTATTTTATCATATTGGAGTTAGAACAATATTTTAGAACTTTTAAAATCGAATTAAAAGTTAATTTGTGAAAATTGAATATTTTAATAATTTAATCGACTAGTGAAAATAGTCAATTTTTGAACAGTCTCAGAATTGAACGAAACCAGTTTCATTGGATCCGTAATAGTTGGTTATTACCGGATTTCAAATTTCGTGTCAATCGGAGTTATCGTTTGATCGTGGCAGCTCGAAACGCATCGAATTATTTTTAATTTTAATTTGGCGAGTTAAAATAGCCATTTTTCAAAAAGTCATGGATTTCGACGAAACCAGTTTCATCGGATCCGTAATGTGATATTATTGTAAGGTTTCAAATTTCAAGTCAATTGGATTTACCGTTTGTCCTGTACAAATTAAAACGCCTAGAAAATCGCTTAAATCGGTTTAATTTAAATTGAACGTTTTTAGCCATAACTCGCACAGATGTCCGAATTAGCTTCCGAAACCTATTCCATTGTGTCCGGAACGCGGGATAAACCCCAGAAACGCTGGTTACGGCGCGTAAATCGGAGTTCGGAATTTCCGGATGAATAGTGTTCGATTTTCTTCTATAAATAGCTCAAAAATTCACAAAAATTAAAAATAAAATTCTAAACCCTAATCTATAAGCCAGCCGCCAGTTCAAGCAACCAATGGCCGAAAATTGCCAACCATTTTCCCTCCGAATCTTCAAATCCACTCAACGATTCAAGAAAGTTTCAACTAGAGAATCGAAGAGCATGGTGATATCTACAAGTTCAACGGTGGAGATCGTGTTTGGAGCGACGATGGGGGAGATAGGGGGTCGCGTGCGTGCCGTGTTCACCCTCGTGCGCGCGCATGTAGAGGGGGCCGAGCTTCATATCCTTGGGGCCGAGCATGGAGGTTGGGGAGGCGCACAGCATGGAGGAGTTTGATCGAGTTCAAGTGCGATGTGGAGGTCGAATTAATTAACCCTAATCTTGGATTTGGGTTCGGCTAGTACGTGATTTACTGGAGCTTATGCGCGTGATGTAGGAGATGAACGTGAGGCCTTAGATGCAGATCCAACGGCCAGGGGCTTGTGTAGGGTTTTAATTAGAATTTAGTTGTAAATTTGTAAATATAAAATCGTGTAACTTCAATAATTCATAACTTTTTCATACGAGGTCGAAAATGCGCGAAACCAGTTGCGTTGGAATCATATGGACGAGCACTACGCGATGGAGTTGGTTTGGAGTCGTTTGGAGTTAGTGAGAATTTTGGGTAAAATTAAACGTCCGTTTAATTTTATTCGAAATAAATCGCTAAAACGGAAAATAAAATCAAGGTGAGAACTTCTCACTCAATCGAATCAGTTTCAATTTTATTTTAAATAGTTAGATTTAAAATATTTGAATGCATGTTTGAATGATGATTGAATATCTATTTATTGTTAAAATAGACATTATACGTCGTTAGTAAGCGGATGTTATTTATTAAAAACATATACCGCGAATATTTCATAAACAGTGAAATTGGTATTATATATAATAGCAATATATATATATATATATATATATTGGCATATGTATATATTGGAGTTATTGATTTCCCGCATTTTTTGTTTAGCGGATGAGACCCTATTACGCCGTTATTAAGCGGATAATATTTAATAAGAACATGTACCGCGATAATTTCGTAGTGGAGCGAAATTGGTATTGTGCTAATGTTTTTGGATGCAGGAAAACAGGTTGGAGGGATCCAACTGGATTCCTCAACAGTTTTTATTTGATTTCAGATATTTTGATATTTGACGGATTTTCATATTGATATATGATATCGTTGTAGTCGTGATTGACTATTTGGTGTGTAGCATCATTGGACCAAATTTTGGGATTTTAAAATGATTTTAAAGTGATTTTAGAAAGTATACGTTTTATAAAATAATTTTGGAATTGATCCATTTTAAATAAATAAACGTTATAATTTTTAATGTTATAAAAATTATGATTTTTGTGAAATACAGTAAAAAACTGAATTTTGAGAATACGATGCTATTGAGTTTATAAAATAGTTTAATCGAGATATTTTAGAATTATTGTGAAAAGTTTAAATATAGGATTTATAAAATTTGATTATTTTATAAATCAAAATGATGAAATTATAAAGGAGTTTAAAGACGTTTTTAAAATATTAATATGAATTGATTTATATTAAGAGATTTATAAATGGATATTTATAAATTGAAATATGGACATTATAAAACGAGTTTTTTATAAGTGTTTGAATGAAGTGAAAATGAATTTCATAATTGAATGGAATTTATAGAATTTTATACGGTGAAGTTATAAATGGAATTTTATAAGCAGTAGGTTTATAAAATTTATTAAGTTATTAAAATAATGATTTTGGATAAATGAATGAATCTTATAAGTTATAAGATTTATAATTTGGGCAGTTAAAAAGAACGATTTTGTAAAATAATCGTTTTATAAGTATTTAACTTATAATATGAACTTTTAGTTTATAATTGAGTTATAAACTGAAATAGGTTAATAAAAGAATTTATAAAAAGGAAGCTTTTATAAATAAATAGAAATGGAATTTATAAACGTTGTTTTATAAATTCGCAAATGACTTATTTTGATAAGAAAATTGTTGAAACCTATTAATGGAGTTATATTCACATTTTTGAATAGTGAATAATCCTTTGAATTAAAATGTATAAAAGGATGAAATTTGTTAACAAAGTATATTCACGTTTTTGAATAGTGAATAACACGTTAAAGAAATTGTTTTGGATTTGGATGTTTTAAATAGAATTAAAACGATCTAACGATGTTTTAAAATGTGTTGAGATTCGAAACCATAGATTTCAACATTTATTGTTGAAATAGACGTTTTCGAGAAATAAAAGGAGATGATGGACTATAACACTGTTGTTATAGTAAATGATTTCCGAAAGGAAATGTTTTGTATAGTATTGGGATTTATATATCTATTTTAATTTCGAATCTCTATACTAGTGATTTTGGGTTGTCGTAACGATGTTTTACGTAACATTCGTTTTGGCCCAAATAAATATGTTTAAGAGCATGATTTCCTTAAAGAATGAAATATATACTTAATCTCGATTTAAGTATATTGAATATTTTCTAAGTGTTGAAAATAAATAAAATTTGTGAATTACTTATTAATAAATAAGTATGGAAATGTTTTCCAATATAAAGCGAATACTTTGAGAATTTATCTTTTTGAAGATAAATTGAAAAGAAATATTGAAATGAATAATTGAAATCGAATATTCATGGATATTTTGGATTATAAATTCACTAAGGAATTTATAAAGGAAGTGGAATTTGTTTAAAAATAAATATTGATTTATTTTTGAAATATTGAAATTATATATCTAGTGAAGATATTTTGGAAAATAAATAATTTGGAAAATTATTTGGAAACTGGTGATGTGTGCATATCCAGTGATAGTTCAATAACCGACTATCAATATTTCCCTTTGAATGGGTAATTGATGTGATTTGTTGAATGTGAATGCTACACTTATTTTTTTGAATAAGCGCTCACTATTCGGGTTAACCGGGAAAGGACCATGGGGTCGTATAACCCATTCCGAATATGTGATACGTCGTTATGAATTGCATTTGAAGATCGGTGTTGAAGACCCGGTATTTGCGAGAGCGATAGGATGACCTGTCGATTTACTGTGCACCGAGTTGCTCCGGTATAGAGTTCTCCATAAGTGATGGGAAATCCGATCAGGATTGTGAATATCCGGATTGCAAGGACTTCTTTGTAAGTGCCTTCGGTTTTGTTCGAGCCCGGAACAGACTTGTATGGATTGTATGTCTGACATTACAAGTTGATATATAAAGCCGATTTCTTTCAAATATATTTCTGTTGGTGGCGAAGAATTTATTCTTTTAGCTTAACACCCTTCTCTGAGACGTACGAGCTCAGAGGTTATATAGTTGAAGTTATCAGCGATATATTCTCAATTTGGTAATGTGACATGCTGAGTGTTGCTGAAATGATCATTGTGTTGATTATTGTGATAGGATCGTTTATTTGATCGTCTATCTTAGTGATCATTGTGTTGATCATTTGTTGACCCAAAGCATGGCTTTTGTATAAAGTATGTTTTTGTGGACGTGACTTCGTCGAGCCTCACACCTCGGAAATGGTCAAAACAGGAAAGATGCGGCAAGGTTATGAGGGGTAGCACCCTTTAGGGTATGTACATTTCCTTCTGGATAGAGGTGGTATCATGGTATGGAGCCCAGATATTTAACCTATGTGGTTACTATGAATTTATTACTTTGTGGTTGTTGGTTATCGGGATCCCGTGAGAAAGGTCGTTTACGATCGGGGAATGGCGTGCTCGTGTCAGTAGTTACCCAGTTAGGGGTAACCCGGCCTTGTGTTGGCAGAGTTCCGGTTTGGTTCTCGGGGATGTCTTTCCAGAGGCATTCTCATGTGGCAATGGGAAGTTCCTTGGCCTGACCATTTGTTGGAAATCCAAAGAAACAATACGAAACTTGTACGGTTTTAGTTGTATAACCTGCTATGGAATGTGGCGGTAACCTGCTATTGAACATTGTTAGCTATAGTAGGCATACGATAATGGTCGTATGTTGGCTAAGATTTATATTCTACTTTCGAAATGAATTTTTCCTACACTATACACTAATAATAATATCAAATGTCTTTTTAAATGCGTATCAAGCATCTTTGACTATCATAAGGAGAAATCTCCTCCGATTCTGCGTTTGCATGTGTGTGTGTGTGGGAGGCCTTATGGTAGTCTCATTTTTAAAAGCATTGCGAATTGAATTTAAAAATATTCCTCTATTTTTGATTTTAAAGATAAATAAACTGTTTTGAGTTCTCACACCAGTCACATGACTGACTTGGAGTTTATTGTTTTCCTTCCTAAACTCTGGGTGCCCACCAATTTCCACACGGGCAGTTAAGAGTTAGGTTCATCAGGATATTCTGGATATTCAGGAGTTGCTGGAGGCAAGCTGGATGGCATGGCGTATTACTAGTTTATATAGTATTTCTTTTTCCGCTGCATTGTTTGATGTTGTACACTCTGATGATATGATGTAATGAAATGTGTTGTAATGTAATAACTGATATAGTTCTTTGTTTAAAGATTATTCATTTATTATTATATGTTGTTCCGCTGCGAATTGTGAGATTCTGATGTTGTTCTGTTGTTTTCTATTCCGTTCTATTCTCCATTTTTCTATATTTTCAAATTTTCTATTCTCTTTTCTTTCTATTTTAAAAATTTCTATTTTCTGTTTTCTTTTCTCTCTCTCCATTTTCTACCTTCTTATCTCTTCTTCTGCCTTTTTCTTTTCTTAAATTTTTCTTAAAACCCTCAGTGTTCAGTTTTCCGTCGTTCGTTTGCTCGGCAGTCGATAAAGTGAGTGTCGATGTTGAATTTTCGGAAGACGAAGAATCGGGTCCTGACAAACTCTAAGTCCCCAAAATGTGGACTAGTACATAAATACAAATTGGGTGTGGTTCAATCACCCGCCAATTAACTCTTGTCCCCAGAATGCGGATGTGAGTATTAACAAATAAATAATTGCGGTTCAACCACTCATTATTTCAAAAACTCCGACCTAATGACAATAGGAGGAGTATAAACTCACTAAGGATGGACATTGACCATCCACTATCTAAATCCGCTAAGCCGAGACTGGGGGCAGGAGTATAATCACTTAAACCACTGAATCTGACGGCGTAACACTAGGACTTGAGCCTAGTGGTTGGTTCAACTTGAGGCCACGACCACATGAAGGCCTTTAGCAAAACTTAATGAATGATTATCTGAATCAACAAGCAATGCATTAAGAGTGCATTGGATGGAGAAGTAATAGCTCGACAACTCAAATGAAATTCACATAAGAGTTCAATAGAAAATAAAGAAGTTTTATTTGCACATTAAACTTGAAAATCGTAGTACAAGTTTATCCAAAAGCGGGGCCGTACCGAAAAAAACACGGCAGGCAAAAACAAGGCCAACAAAATGAAAAACAGCTACACAAGCTTATACAAACTAAGCTGAAGTGATGGATACTTATTTTGCCCATTCCCCCTTTTGGATTTCTTAGGAGTGGACCCACCCTAGCCTCCTCCTATCCCTCTCTTTGATTCTTTACCACCCTTGGCAGGAGATCTTTCAGAGTTGGATAGAATTCTTCGTGATCCGACCCACTGGGAGAAATGACTTGAAGTGGGATAAGATTTGGATCATCATCGTCCACATCGATGGGTTCAGTTTTAGCTTATTTCTTCAATGGCTCCTCCCTCTCGATGCACTCTTTCAAGCTGAGCTCATCAGTGTGTTTGGAGGCACCTACGATCATGAAATCATCAAATTCATGTGGCAGTGACTGATCGTCGGCCTTTTCATCGGCAAGAGCTCCAATAACTTGAGCATCAGGCCTTGGAACATCGGTAGCCATCAGAATTTCAGTGAGTGTTGGTTGTTGCTCCACAGCGGCACCGTTTCTCGTAGTTTGACTGGGAGCTGGAAGACATGCAGATTCGCGGGAACAGGCAAATATGCCCAGAACTATTGGGCATGAAGAACGAAACCTCTTGAATAATGGATGATAGAGCGGATACCTATGTCTGCCTGACTTTCAATTTTCGATGAAGTACTCCCTTCTTGAATAGGAGTCAACACCTTTGACATATAACTGGGGCTATTCGGATCATAGGTCGGATCCTGTCCTATACCAAGTGAAACTGATGCTCCGACTATTTGAAGTGAAGGGGGACCTTCGGGATCGAACTCCGAAGCTTCGACAATGTTTTTCCCTTTGCAAGAGGATGCCAAAATATCAAAGTATCGGAGCTTTGCAGTGGCAAGATCTAAAGGTTCATTCCCATGAAGGATCTCCCGTATCAGTTTCTCCTCATCCAAATCATCTTCTCCAAGGGCTTTCTTCCTTATTTCAACGATATATTCCCAAGCCTCGGCAAGTGATTCGAGGTAGCCCTCTTCAAGAAAACTTAAGTCGCGATGGATTAGGACCTTAGCATTGTATTTAACAATCAAAGGATTGAACATGTCCTTAATCACATTCCGGCCAGCCTCTTTAGCATCCTCCAACTAGGCCTTGATTTGCTCTCTAACTTCGTTACAACCATCTTCCCTTACCTCATCCTTGAGGACTTCAATTTAAGAGAGTTGATCGTCAAGTTTAATTTTCAATTCCCGACCCTCGGCGACCTATTCACGATACCTTTGAGACTCCTCTTGAGCCTCAAGTTTTTCTTCCTTCTCTTTTTTATAAGTTCTTTGAGTTCCCTAACGCGGTGGACCAGAATATCTTTCTCTTTTTGCAGTGCGTCCTTCTCCAGAGCAAGCGCATTGCTACGATTAAGGGCAACGTCAAGATTCTTTTTGTTAGCCATTTCCAAACAACTAACTACTTTGGATGTTTCTTTAGCACTCTTCTTTGCACGGCTAGCTTCATCGTCAACTCCATGATCTCATCATATTTATATTTGATTATGTCTTTATCATGGATTTCCTTCATCTTAAAGAGATCGATTGTATGCTGTTTTTCAATAGACACCTCGGAGATTTTCCAAGCTAAATGCTGGAATGCTTCATGCTGCACAAAAATATCATTGACACATGCAAGTGAACTCGTTTTACTTCTAAAGCCATCAGGTTTAGTCCTCGAAATTCCTTCCATTGAATAAAACACTTTTACAAATCATTCTTTGTATAAAATCACATTAAAATATTAATTCTCAAATATCTCTTTTTCTCTTTTAAAGGAAAACATCTCATAACATTTCCCATTGAAAACCAATTTTCAAAACAATTCATTAAATTAAAGTAAACCAAATATTACATCTAATGCCTTATAGTCAAATCATAAAATAAATCACAAGATGTTAACCTATAATTATTTTCTACCAAGCCCATGTATATGGATAATTAATTGCTCATAAACTGGTCGAGCAAAGTCAACAATCGATAAATGATAATCGGTGCTCATAAACTAGCTGAGCCTAATTCAAACAATGAACCAATGTAATAAACATTACAATAAATGATAATCAATGCTTCATTCTATCAAATATTTATAACACTTTGTTTTATCTTGGGTTAAAATGGTTTGATATATTTTGGATCATTCGGGCTTTCCTTTGGACACCGTCCCTCTCCCAAGTCTTCTTTGATCTCACAGACGAAATACATGTACTAGTCATTTTCACATACCACATTAAATATTTAACTTATAAGTTTTAAAATACTTAATTAACCATCAAAAAGTCAAACAAGGAAATAAAACCACTGTTTTAGCAAACAAAGTAAACAAGCATTCAATAAGGGTTTTCAAACAACACTTAACACTTAAAGTTCCTTCAACTTAGCAACGATTTTAATGAACTAAAAGGAAGAAATAAATCACTTTGGATTCCACTCCGTCAGACATTAAGGAAATCCAGATCTAAATCATACTTCCTACTAATTTTTGTAACTTTGTCATTATGGATTTGACTATAACTTCACTACTATTTCCCGAAACCTCTTGAAATCCAGCTATAGCTTCGCTATCTTAGAAGTTGAGATAAAAGGAGGTGGAGATGGCTTATAGGTGGGTATGGCCTTGGGTAGATGGATGGAATTTTACTACCTTGAACTTGAATTAAATGGTATACTTTTCTATCGATTATTTTTGCCATAAAATGTTACCCTTTTGGAAATTTGTTTAGACAAGCATGGAAGCCATTAATGCTCTAGGGAAGAAGAAGGAGAAGCTTGGAAAAGGAAGAAGAAGAATGGAAAGTGTGTTGAATTTCTGAAATAAGTGGTAGGTATTTATAAGAAAAGTTTGGAATAAAATATTATTATGTGAAATGACCAAAATACCCTTACTTCAACTTAAAGTAAACTTACTTTTTCAACATTTACCGTCACCTTTCACATTTTGCTTCATGTCTTAGTCACTTAAGGCTTAAGTAAATGTATTTGGATGAAAAAGTGGATTAAAGAGAAGGTTTTTTTAGATTTTTGATGTGATTTGATTTGATGTTCACTTTTTAACTTTTATCCTTACATACTTTTCTTAATTATATTCTAAAATTTTCCTAATCATATTTAGCAATAGTAAACTTGTTTAGTTATTAAATTGTGTAATATATATATTTATACATGCTAACAAATGTGCAATAATGTTGCGATAACTTATTTTAAACAAAACATTGATTTTTGACAAAATGTTTTACAGTCACATTTTGACGTTTTTGTTAAACTATTTATTTATGTGAAAAAAACTTGAAAATAATTTTTTATCATCTTTAATTAATTAAAACAAGTATATTGACTTATAAAACCTTATTTAATAATATTAAAATTCAAATTAAAAATACGACGTCGATTTGTCAAAATACGACGAAGTTTGTACACTTTTATAAAACAAGTATATATGTTTATAAAATCATTATAAATCAAATTTATAATATTATCATATCATTATATAACCATTATAAAATGTTATTTACCATTTACAATAATTATTCGAATGTATATTAAATTTTATCGAAAACCGGCTTTTGTCACTTTTCGACGAAAATCCAAACTTCTTGATTTTGCAATGAAATTCTAAAAATAAGTCTGTCATTCTTATTTATCACATGAAACATGATTATAAATTTTAAATAAACCTATATTTAAATATTTTAAAATTAAATATTCTTATTTTCCAAGTGATAAAATTATAGGTCCTTACGTACTTCCCCCATAAAAAAATTTCGTCCCCGAAATTGCAAGGACGGAAAAATATAATGAAACAAAAAATTTAGTATACCTAAAAATAAACAGCACTCATAATCCCGATCGGAGGTACGGTGCCTTATCCTATCCATTTTATTTATTAAATTAATGTTGTTTCGTTTTAAGATTCCTAGGTTTATTTACCGACCTAGACAAAGTTTTACTTAGGCATCTAATCTAAGCTCTGATACCACCTGTAATGACCCAGATATTCAGACTAATCAACATCGTCGAAAATCATAAAACTATGAATGAAAACTACCAACTTAGGTTTAATCAATACATTTCGATTTTTCAAATCTAGTTACCTTTATAAAAATTACATCTTTGAACTTTATTCCCGAATTCTTATTTCAAAAGTTTTGAAATATATATATGTATATATCTTTTATATTCAAATTAGTCCTTTACTTCAGGATCAGAAAACAAATCACCTTTTGAAATGATACCAATATACAAGCATACAAACTATATGCTATCAAACCTCGGGTGATTTCTAGCCATAACTAGGCCCCTAGGTCTAGCCTTCTGAATAAATAATAGATTAGTGCATCCCTCTATTCCAAGAGCAGACTACACCAAAGACTACAGAATATCTGCACCTCTATTGCCCATGTGTTTCATAGATTATGAATTACCCGAATCTTTGGTAACATAACAAATCACTTTATATCCCGAAGTGGCTAAATCATTTACACTAATAATTACAAATAGTTCTAGTGTATAATAATTTCCCTTTTCAAATCCTTTCAAAAATCATTTTAGAACCATCAGGTTTAGTTCTCTAAATTCTTTCCGCTTTATAAAATACTTTTACAAAATCATTCTTCATGTGAAATCACTTAGAAATATCAATTCTCGAATATCTCTCATTTTCTCTTTTAAATAAAAACATCTCATAACATTTCCACTTGAAAACCAATTTTCAAAAAAATTCATTAAATTGAAGTGAACCAAATATTGCATCTAACGCCTCATAATCAAATCGTGAATTAAATCACATGGTATAGCCTACAATTATTTTCTACCCAGTCCATGCATATGGATAATTAATTTCTCATAAACTGATCGAGCAAAGTCAACAACCGATAATAATAATCGGTGCTCATAAAGTGGCTGATCCTAATTCAAATAACCAATCAATGAAATAAACAGAATAATAAATGATGATCAATGCTTCATCCTGTCAAATATTTGTAACACTATTTTATCTTGGGTTAAAACGGTTTCATATTTATTTTGGATCATCCGGGCTTTCCTTTCGACTTGTTCTGTCCTCACCTAAGTCTCCTTGGATCTCACAGACAAAACACGTGTATTAGTCATTTTTGCATACCACATTAAGTATTTAACTTCTAAATTTTAAAATACTTAATTAACAATCCAAATAGTCAAATAAGGAAATAAAACCATTGTTTTAGTGAACAAATAAACAAGCATTCAATAAAGGTTTTCAAACAACACTTAACACTTAAAGTTCTTTAAACTTAGCAATGATTTTAATGAACCAAAAGGAAGAAATAACTCAGGATTCCACTCCGTCAAACTTTGAGGCAAGGAAATCCATATCTAAACCATACTTTTTACAAATTTTGTTAACTTTGTCACTACAGATTTGACATAACTTCACTACTATTTCCTGAAACTTCTTGAAATCTAGTTATAGCTTCGCTATCCTAGAAGTTGAGATGAAAAGAGGTGGAAATGGCTTCTAGTTGGGCATGACCTTGGATGAATGGATGGAATTTACTAGCTTGAACTTGACTTAAGTGATACACTTTTTTGTCGATTATTTTTGCCATAACTTGTTGCCCGTATGAATTTTTTTTAGAGAGGCATAGAATCCATGAATGCTCCAAGGAAAAAGAAGGAGATTCTTAGAAAAGGAAGAAGAAGAAGAAGAATGGAAAGTGTGTCGAATTTGTGAAAGAAGTGGTAAGTATTGATAGAAAAAGTGTGGAATAAAATATTATTATGTGAAATGACCAAAATACCCTGATTTCAACTTAAAGTAAACTTACTTTTTCAACACTTACCATTATCTTTCACATCTTACTTTATATCTTAGTCACTTAAGGATTAAGTAAATGTATTTGGATAGAAAAGTGGATTAAAGAGAAGATTTGTTTAGATTTTTGATGTGATTTGATTTGATGTTTACTTTTTTTAACTTTTTTTCTTACTTACTTTTCTTAATTATATGCTAAAAGTTTCCTAATTGCAATTAGTAAAAGTAAACTTGTTTAGTTATTAAATTGTATAATATATATGTTCAAACATGCTAACAATGGTACAACAACGTTGTCACAATTTATTTTGAACAAAACGTTGATTTTCGACAATGTTTTACAGTCACATTTTAACGTTTTTGTTAAACTATATTTTTATGTAAACAAAACTTTAAAAAAAGTTTCTCGTCATCATTAATTAGTTAAATCAAGTATATTTGACTTATAAAACCATATTTAATAATATTGAAATTCAAATTAAAAATACGATGTCGATTTGTCAAAATACGATGAAGTTTGTACACTTTTATAAAAAAAAGGTATATATGTTTATAAAATCATTATAAATCAAATTAATATTATATCATATCATTATATAACCATTATAAGAAATTATTTACCATTTACAACAATTATTCGAATGTATATTAAGTTTTATCGAAAACTGGCTTTTGTCACTTTTTGATGAAAATCCAAACTTCTTGATTTTGTAATCAGATTCTTAAAATAAATTATCGTTCTTATTTATCACATGAAACATGATTACTATTTTGAAATAAACCTATATTTGAGTATTTTTCAAATTAAATGTTCCTATTTTTCAAGTGATAAAATTACAGGTCGTTATAGGGTACCAATGTCAAAACCATATTTTGATACATACTCAGAGTATGTTCTGGATTTGCTTGTCGTGCGACATGGTAGAGTGGATAATATTAATGGCCTACTTAAGAATAAAGAAGTTCTTTTATGGCATTAACAAAATTCATAATTTCTCTTTGATTTATGAGATTTATCATTAGGCATTCTAATCTATCGTGTCTATTTAATTCGGTTAATTTTATTCCATTCTTCGTTATCATTTTTATATTTGGATCGTATCCAAATCCATTTTACTACCATTAATTTCTAAAAGAAAATTTTTCGTTATGAAATTGGCATTTCTTGAAATAATAATTGTTTTTCAGTGTAGTGGAATATGTATCCATAAACATTTTACGAATAACTTAAATATATGCATGAAACAATTTTAATTTACAATATTTATATTCGTAATATAAATTGATCAATCAATATTAATCAGTCCCAAACTCCTTTGGGGTAGTCCACACAAGATCCCTTACAAGCTATTACTATATGCAGCCTTTCGACTCACACAATCTATCAACTCCATTATCTAGGATATGTAGGGGTTTAAAATAAATTTTTATATTGTATGATCTCATAAATTATGCCTTAGATGAAATTAATTTTAACCTTATGCACTTATCCATCAGTTCACAACCTTACAGAAAAAAGTTAACTCAACTTCACTTGTTGCAAATCATACTTTGTCCAACAAAGTCGAGTTACTTCTTATCAATTCATTATATGTACTATAGAGAGATATGAGTTTTGAGTTGAATCTTTATTTATTACCTTTGGAACTGTTTTCTTATATACTCGTTTATTCGATCAAATCAAATTTCCTTATTTCATTTACATGTTACGTTTTATATAAACTTACCATAGACATATTACATGTGTATCTAATTATAATCCGTCGCTAATTTCATCATCTGAATCAATTACAAATGCCATGAAATATGATTGCAACTAATTTCTAATATAAAAAATAGTGGATGGTTGTTTTATAATTTAATTTTTTCAATAAATAAGAATGTGAAAGGAAACCTCATAGTAGAATCAAAAATCAATATGAATGAACATTAATCTAATAATATGTAATTTTACAACATTGTCACATCAATCTCATTTTGATACATCAATTATCATCAACTATAAACCATATAAAAATGGCATAAAAGAATATACCAAATCAACTATCAATCATATAGCCCGAATTCACCTTTCTATTTCCTCTTTTGCACCTACCTACAACTTCACAACTGCACAAATATATATAAAATAAAAGAATTGCATACATACCCCTTTTGCGGAATCAAGCCAACATAGTTCTATTTTATGCCCTTTTCCCGCATCCAAATACATGTTAGTACATAACAGCCATAGCATCTATGCAACTATTGCAACCATCACAACCAATGCACTTAATGCAACCAATGGTAAATGTAGAAGCAGAAAACAATATTTCTATCCATCATAAAAAATCATATATGGGGCAACTACAAATCGATATCAACCACAATCATTAAATAAGGAAACAACACATATACTCACATATACTAATTATCAACTATTAGTAATAGACTGCAAATGTAAGTATAAATCAATCAAATGTGTACTAAAGCACGATATTAGTAACATAAATATCTAGTCATCAAATGTGTACTGAACCGCTATATTAGTAGCACAAACACCAAAATAATAAGACCATAATTAACTATACACATGAAGTAATTATGGCGAAATATCACGCACACATCCAAACACGATCTCATTGTCATAAAACAACATATCTGATAATTCAAATCAACCATTAATCACATTATTAAACATAATGATAATAAATTTTCTTATTTTGAGTTTAAAATATATTTTTCCATTAGTATTTATGACATAAGTAATAACCTTATTAAATTTCTTCCATAAATCTCATTTTAATTCATTAAACAACAATTACTTATGAATATCACCTAAAATATGTAAATATTCTTTCTTATTATTTATTTATCTAATTTTCCACCTATTACACAACTTTCCAATTTAATTTTAATTAATTACACTCATATCTTAAATCCACATTTAATTACAATTAAAAATTCAATAATACAACAATCGATAATAAACAATCAACCCAAGATGCAACATATCCAAAGTATCCATAATAATCAAACAAACATCGATATATCGCAACACATATCAATAATTATAATTTTTCACTAATGAATATGCATTTAGTATTTTAAAATTTAATTAACCATATCAGTGTGCTTTTGCAAGCAGCCTCCAAACTTAGTAAACTTAGTGCCAAATCATCCAGGATTCTAATGTGATTCTAACGGAACCATGCATGAATTGTCGTACGTGAAAGATATGGAGGTTTTAGGTTTCATGTCAAAATCAAAGGGACAAAATCAAAATTTCACCCCTTTGATACACGCAGAGATAACCTTCGTGCAGTCAACTTTGACCGCAATTTGCTACTAACTCTAAACGAATTAGCACCTCTAACAAATTGCTTTGGATACCATCAAACATCCTCTACTAGATATAGCTGGTCCCACGGTTAAACTTTGCTATATCTTAGCTTCAGACGCCAATTTTGACAAACTTCAGCATCGTTTCATGCAATTCGAAGACCATTACTTTCTTCTCCCTATGGTCTACACCCCCTCATTGTTAATTTCATCAACTAGTTCCCAAATAAAAAAATCCTAACTTGCTCTTCTTTGACCTCAATTGGTGGTCGTCTTTGACCGTGATTACTGGCCTCCTCGAGCTTCATCTTCCCAAAATGAATAGTTGCATCCTCCTCTACTCGTTGAGAACTTTGAATCCACATATAATTCAATGGGGATTGGTCATCTTGAATTTTTAATCACCTTTTAATTAATTTTCTAATCACCACTGGTGAGAGATTATGTGATTTCTGGATTAGATAAGAGAGGCGGAGGTGACGGCTACCTCCTAGGGTTTCTAATTATCACTTATATAAGAAATGAGGCAGGTTTGATTATATGTAAACATTTGACCAAAAAGTGATCGCATACCCTATTTTAACATTGTAACACCTCTATTTCGCAAACCATAACTTCAAATGCATCAAAATTGTATATCAATCTGATCATCTTTGAAAGACCTTCCAATGGCTAAAAATACAACATTCAATTCACACCTTTATTAAAAATCCATTTTAAATTACTTTAATGTTAATAGTGCCAAATTTACGAGTCACCACATTCTTCCTCCTTAAAAGAACTATGCACTCGCAATTTCCCAAATACGACCATTGGCCAAATCAATAAGGTCTTGTCATAGGTTTAATGATAAAATATGGGGAAGTATATTAATCAAAATCAACTATCTTTAATTCTAGTACATGACATTTGCATAACATAATCAATCATGACACCAACAATACATTCACAATAAAAAATCCAACACACATACTATAGTAACGTCTATACTTTCTCAATCGTACATTCTAACTATAGTATGTAATATAACACTCGATCAATAATGGGTGAAACAATCTCAACTATAGATCACCACTATACACAAGTCACAACATGCATCTCAACAATCCAAAGTTATGCCCATAGTGAAAACACACAACAAAATTTAGGTTTGTCCAAACATGCATGCGTAACAAGAAATGCATAAATTGATTATCAACATAGTTCATTAAAGTAAAGCATGTACACACCTAAAAATGGTAATCATCGACCATCATATCAACATTTACACGTATGGCAATCCCTATGCCAACTTCCCTTCAACTATACAATGTATATCTCCCAAACTATTGATGAGTTTCCTTATAGCCTCATCCTAATAACAATCAGTACATCATCTCATATTTACATCTTCAACAATAATATGAGTGCCCAGTTATGGATACATCATTAAAATAATGTTGAATTTGCACCAATTCTTGATTCCCCATCCCTTATATACGGTCAGGAAATATAAATCATCACTAAGGAGAATTAGAAAACTACCAAGGTTATATATCTAAAGCTTCTCTCCACAACTAAGGTGAATTAGTTTATCACTAAGTCTTCACATCATATTAACCATTACCAAAGTCCACCTTACAATAGCCTTCACATCACTTTCCCAAAGCCTCATGCCACCACGATCATTATAGAATCCACTCTACACTACGACTTTCTCAAAGTTTTGCATGACCATGATCATTACTGAAGCCTTTCTTCGCTACAACTTTCCCAAATTCTTTCTTCACTATGACCTTCCCAAGGCCTTCATCAATAAGGCTCTCCTAACGTCTTGCTACATCATAACCTTCCAAGGCTCTTTGGATAAATGATAACTCTTTCAATGACCTCCAAGGTCCACGATACCCTGTGTGATAATTGAATTCAATGTTCGTTTGAACCTATCCCATAGAAACTGCCATCCTAGGGCAAGCTAGACCGGCCAAGAGTCCAGGGTACACAGATGAACGTCCTCACACATCATTTCCTCATGAAACACCCATAATCCAAAGTTATTAATGGTCCATTCGACATGACTTCCCATGCCCCATCACATCAATCCTCCATGTCAAATGTGCCTCCTTGGACTACCCTTGTCCCATGCTTACACTTTCGACTAGAAGTACTTAATCGAATGCCTCACGTTGTCACTTCATCAAAGTTTAGAACACTTTACTTGGCTCCTAGGATTTCCTTGCACTTTATATGAAGAAAATCACCATTTTCATTATGCATCAGCGCGAAGTCACTTCATCAAAGTTCAGAACACTTCACTTGGCTCCTAGGACTTCCTTACACTTGATTCGAAGAAAATCACCATTTTCCTTATGCACCGACCCGAAGTCAACAAGAGAAAATTTCACCCCATCCACCATAACTGATCCCATCTCATTAATTTTTCCAATGCACATCCACCGAAAAGTTAATATTGGGTAAATACCATATCATAGAATTATTAACACGGTAACAAGCAATGCACCCTAACATAAGATGTACCTAATCACAAAAAAGGCAAAAACCAAACAACTAAGAAGATCAAAGTAAAACAAATAATCAATCAAAAATATTATGCAAACAAAAAGATTCAACTCACGGACGCATAATATAAACTAATAAGCAACCATTATCAAACAAGTAAACAATAATAACACAATGTAAATAGAATAATTTAATTTAAACAATCATGCCATATACCATAAAAAAAACGAAGTAAAATGAAATAGTCAAATTTATATAGCTAATGTCAACAAGCAATAGGACAACACAACTAATTCAATCAAAATGAACAAGGGCTGCTAAAGTAAAATATCTTAACCACATACACCAAAGTGGGTAATCATAATCTCATATCCCTGCTCTTACTCCAAAAGGGAATAACTAGACATTCCTACAACACAACAGGATAAGCCACACAAAATTTACATCATCATAATGGGTTTTGGACGAACTTAAGACTCACGTCACCAATCGTCCCATCCCATACCACATAGTCTAGTTTTACAATCCTCAAATAGGGTTTTTCGAATAAAACACACTTCTAGAATTTTAATCAAAACAAATATTTTACTTCTTTTCTTTTCAAAATTCACATTTGAATCAAATTATTTCCATCCTTGTAAAATATTTTATCAAAATATTTAACAAGATATTTTACAATTCATTCTTTTTTTTAAAAGAAAAAATTATTCACACATATCCTCAAAAAATTCTTTAAAAATTAGGTGCTCTGCCAATCGAAATTTTTATCAAAAAATTGTTCCCCTTCAAACACCATTTATTAAGAATCATTATTTATATAAAACACTTACAATTAAAATTAGCTTTCATATAAAAGTTCTTCAAATTTAAAGGATGCTCTTAAGAATAAAATAGTTTTCCCTTAAATAAAAATGTTCCTCTCACTATTTACTCAAAAAGATATAAATATTTTTTTCAAAAATTCTCAACAAAACTACTTTGAATAATTTCTCCACTAAAATAGCTTCTCAAATATTTTCTATTTCCAAAAATCTTTTTACCAAAACATCTTTTTCGAAAAATACAATCGGAACAAATTTTCCATAAATAAAATATTTCATTTTCAACTTTTTAAAATTTTAGTAAATCACTTTAAGTCCAAAACATACATTTTCCCTTCTTAAGTAAAATACCCTTAAGAATCCAAAATGTATATTTTTACATAAACCTTTAAAATGAAATTCGATGAAAATAGACCCACTTATTAAGGTTAGGTCTTAAGGTCACATGGGTGTCCCTTGAGTTATAACTAGCACTTAGTCCTCTAGTAAGTGCTCACTTATGTTATAACTAGCACATAGCCCTCCTATAAGTGCTCATCATATCTTATGCCTACAGTATTTATTTCACACTCAAAGGTCATTATAAATAACTAACATCTTAGGATGAGCTATTGGTTATTATGCACGTAACCCATACATGTAAAATATACAACTATCAATAAGGATTATTGAACTCTCTCATTCAACATTTTTAACCCAACCAAATGTGTAAATTAACCTACCATAAATAGTTATACATACAGAATCTCACAGCGGAATGGAAAAAATATGGTAATCAAATAAACAGTTCATGAAGATGTTTACACTATACATTTGACTATACTTTTACAATACCGATCAAAGTTATACATACAATAGAGACAAAATAAAACAATGTAGTAGAACAACATGAAGCAGGGGAATAATACTAGTAATATAATATACCAAATCTTCATCCTTGCCCTCCAGAATAATATGATTTTCAATGCATTGACTCTGGGCTGACCCGAGCATAAAGTAAAAAAAATACACTCGAGTCAAAACTAAAATATTCTCATGTGAGTCAAGTCAATATTACATATAATAGGAGTGTGATAGCGTCATAGATTTTATGGGGGTTTAAATCTTTTATCCAGTGTACAATGTACGTGCAATAAATTAAGAGATGTTACGGGACTTTCCATCTCATAAGGATCCATCAAATTATCTATATAGTAGAATACGTTATTTATGTAATGTCTATTCGATAATATAAATATTCTTTCTATCGTGTATTTTTTACATTAATCCCCCTTAATGCGTTTTTAAGCATTGTCGTGAGATTTGCATATAACACAACAAGTAGAAAGTCGGTAGATAGGAGATGCACCGTGATAAAATAACACTAAACCAAACTCGTAGTGGTCTCGTATAAGGATAAAAGTATGACAAGGCACATGAGGCAATGCCCAAGGTAGTATGCTACCGGTTCAAGTTGCCAGGCTAGTGGTAACGCATCGCCGCAACTACCGCCCACCGCGTCCACCCATCCCATATCGAGTCAAAGGGAGGTTATCATAAGTCGAGGTGCTCCAATCGAAACCAACAACAAGGTAACAGTATGGACCGAGTCCACAAGAAAATCAAAGAACGGATGTCCGCTAGGGGTAGCTAGCCCACTTGGCCTGGTTCAAGCCATCCTATTTTAGTCATTTCAAATTGACATAATTATCGGGGCTATCCATCGTCGTTATCTTTCTTCAAATCCAACCACTTCATTTTAAGGTCTCATTCAAGTACACAGTTGTTAAAGTGGTTCCAACATTGAAAGAGAGTATGTCACCAATCGGCCCCAGTTTCTTTAACAACCAAATGTCATTTTACACACCAGCTTGTTCTTTTAGATTTCAAAACGATTCATACTTGATATCAAAGTATCATATTCACTTCAAAATATCATTCATTTTAAAATAATCCTATTCACTTCAAAATATCATGCATTTCAAAATTATTATATTCACTTCGAAATCAATTTCATTTCAAATTTTGACTTAGGTTATAACATCATTTTAACCACATTCACATTTAAAACAGCGATTTAAATATAAATAGTTCTCAACATGAACAGTTTGATTTTTTTAAAATAGTTTGAATTGTTAAAATAGTTTAGATATTAAAATAGGTTATATATTAAATGATTTGAAAATTTAAATAATTTAAAATTTTGAAAAAGCAGGATTTTAAAACGGTTTATAGTGAAAATAGTTTCAAATTTAAACTGTTTCTTTCCAATTTCGATAAATCTGGACTCAGGTCCAAATTTCAATCAAACTGATTCAATTTCAAATCTTTCAATTCAAATCATCTTCAATCTCAAACTAATTTAAATCGACTCAATTTTGATTTCAATTTAAATGAACTTCAATTTCAATTTCAATTCAAATTAACTTAAATTTCGTAATGTTCCTTTTTAACTTCAAATTCGATTCAACTATTCGATTCAATAGTTCAAATTTCAATTTCAATTCTTATTTTAAGCCATTTATATTTGTATGAATTTCAAGTCTAATTTCAATTTACCAATTTAAATTACTTAAACCAAATTAAAATTCAATGTTCAATTTAAGGTTTAAATCTTTAAAATAATTCAATTCCGAGCCCAAATTTGAAATATTAATTTAAAACACATTTGCTTAGGTAAATTTTATAGTTCGAATAAAAGTTCAAATCCTTTAAAGCAATCCATCCCATAATTCAAATCATATTTCAATTTTAACTTCGAATTGCATATTAAATTCTTCAAAACAATTTCTTTTAACTAATTTTAAGTTCAGTATTTCAAAATTAGAATTCGAAATTAATTCAATCTTCATAAATTCGATTTTTATCTCTTTAAAACAAAATCATTTAAATAGATTCAATTCAAGAATTTAAAACCATTTAATTTAACTAATCCGATGTCCGTATATAGTTTTCTATCATATGGCTAAGTGATCATTCAATTTATTCATGAGCGGTTTTTAATCACTCGCCTTTATTTGAAACTGAAAGTTTTTAAGATTAGAATAAATTCCAATCCAACTTCATGTCGTAGATGATGTCAGTACGAATCCAACGTAACTTGTTTCTTTTGAAACGGACCTCGCATGAAAATGTTATGCAATTTATTGGTGATCGATTATTAATGACATAATAAATGAAGTAATTAAATGTTTAATTAAAATAAATCCCACAAGTTCTACTTCACATGCAAAAACCCTCGTTCCAGTTTGCTTCGCGAGCTTGAAACTCAAAACGCAACCAATGCTTCGATAGCCGCCCATCACCTCCAAATACAGATCGATGATCGGGCTTCACCACCAGAGCCGCCCATGAGAGCTCTACCCATGGCCAAAATCCGGTCTCCCTAAGTGCCACCATCGTCGCGAAAAAACCCAAAACCATCAGAACTTCGTGCTTCAATTCTGGAGATTTCAAAAGCTTCCGACACAATCCAACTGTACATAACATAGAGTTCATCGAGCTCTTAATCTTCCTAGGTTAAGTCAGGATCTAATACTTCATGGATGAGGAGAAATTTTAAGGAGAATAGAGTTGTGATTTTGGCCATTAAATGAAGGAAACAGCGGCCACAAAATAAAGGCTAGGGTTTTGCAGATGAGGACCTTATATACACAATTGCAAAACACTATTCACGCGACAAATTTTCCTAACTCCAAATGAAGCATTCCGACAGGCGTTCTATACGTTATAACCTCATTCTGAACTCAATGGAATATATATGGGGAGCGAGTTCCATCATATACAGAAGATAACACTAAAAATCAAATTATTTAAAATTAAAATCACTTAAATAAATTTTACGTGTTTCCTCCTCGCATGACCAAACAATGTTTGACCACTACGAAACTTGAAATATTATAATAATTCACTATTATGGATTCGATGAAACTAGTATCGTCAAAAACCAAGACAATGCCCAAAAAGTCTATTTTTACACATTGATTAAAACGGGTAATTTCCAAAATTAATTTAATCACTTTTAAATTCAAATTTAAAAGTTCACTAACTCTATTCTAATTTAACTATAATTTAAATCGACTTTTGAAATCATTTTCATTCATGTTAAATTCGGGATTAAATTATTTAAATAATTCAGATATTAAATCCAATAATTCAGTTACCACATAAATCGCTATATTTGAAATCCAAGTTATTTAGCTTATAAAATTTCTTTTAAAACAAATTCAAATAATAAAACAACTACTTCCATTTTACAGTAATCCAACATCTTTGCAATTACTGTATACAGCAAAAGTTATCCATTTCTTACCAAATAAATGTTTTCTTATTTCTGAAATTTATATGTATCAAAAATACCATTTCATATAAATAAACTTATGCTTTTACTTTTAAATAAACATTCATTCAATTCTTTATTAACTTAACATTGATTATCTTAATTTCTGTTGTCAATTGCTTACACTTCAATATCATTTAATTTACTTTCTAATATAAGTTATCATCTTTTACCTTTGTTGAATTTTGTTATTTAAAATTTTTAGCTAAGTTTAGATCCGATAAATTACATTAATAAATCACTAAATCTTTATTTCTAACCATTTTTTTCTATAATAACATTAAATTTAATAATTTAAAATAGCTAAAATACGGGATATTACAGTCTCCCCACTCAAAACTTTTTGTCCTCAAAAAGGAATTAAGGAATTTAAATTTAGATATATTTACTCAAAATAATCAACATATAAAATTTAAAATCTATTTCGTAAAACCATTACCATGCTTCCGCTATGCCACTCAGATATCGGCTTATTGCGAAACAAGTTATAAAATCTTAAAGTCTCAAAAATTTTCTAACACCCGAATTTATGTAGAACTACGACAGCGTCTTCTTTGCGCAGCTTGATCGTAAAAATTTATAATACATATATATATCACAAATATACATCTCATCTCAGTGATGAGGCATCCATAGGGAAAAATATAAAAGTACAGTATGTAATCCGAGATACGTACCATGTTATTATTAATATGAGCAAGTTCACTCATTTAAGCGAGCAAAAAAAAGTCGAATCGCATATACATATAAATGGTCTTAATACGTACCTATGTCAGATCAAGTTTGAATATTAGTTTCTTATAGAAAGATATAGAAAGCATGCATCAGTTTAATAGGACCATGTAACATGAATACTTAATCCAAACCATAAACATATGCATTAATACATAATATAATAATCACATGTAGCCAAAAACGTTATTAACAACGATTTGCAAAAAAAGAAACCATTGAAAAATAAATACTCAACTAATTAATCCAAACTATATCAACTTTCATTATCCAATGTTGACAGTTTATTTATACACTAACATCTCTTATTAACTTCTATGCATTATTAACATCTAATCGGTTTACTTCCAATTTATTCACATCTATTTCATTTACATTCAATTTATTCAAATTTCAGTTATTTCACTTTGTGTTTAACACACTTCATATCAAATCATTCATGGACCATTTTATAAATTCATTTTATTAATTCATTTCATTTCAATACGTGAAAATTATTAATTTACAGAGAATATAAGAACTAAACACCGAGTTTCTTTCCAAATCATTTGACATAATGTATATACTCATATCTTTTATATATATCAAATCATATTCAATAATTTTAAATCAAAAATCTACTTATTGAATCAAATGTGTAGCAAAGTTACTAAGTGGCCTCCCCTATTTTGAGACTCGAAAATGAATGTCGAGGATGCGGCAGTCATCACCGAAATTATTTTCTAGCGACAGAAGATGGGAGTATAGGATTTACTTCCTTTTAAAATCCCTTTGAAATAACTTCCATTCGTAAATATTTTTAGATAATGATAATATATTTTTCAAAATATAAGAAAGAAATTTCAAAAGCATCTTGATTTAAATTCTCAAATTCTCAGTTTAAATTTAATTTTAACTTAAACTAAAGTTAGATTTTACTTAAGTTCATTACTTAAGTTCATAAATATCCATAAACAAAAATTGTTAAAGTTAATATTTTCAAACTTGGTTTTATAAACTTTTTACTTCATATTCAATTTATTTTATAAATCTACTCATTTCATAAATTAAACTTAAAGTTTAAATTATTTATTACCACTTTTACTTAAGTGATTAAACATTCCTTAGTTCAAGTTCTAATTAATATAATACTCTCAAAACCTAAATAGTATAAACCAATTCAGATTTCATTTTACTTACCCAAATTATTAAACAAATTTCCAAACCCTTTTATTAACTATTTTAATAGTTCGAAAATTATATAATTTGCGACTACAAAAATATGACAGTTTATTTTTATTTATTTTCCAAACCTTGTATGCACAAGTTCAAACACTTTCAAACTTTACAAAACAAGTTTGAATACCTTTAAAATCCATATAATCATATTATAACCTAGCTTAACTGAAAATCTCAAAATCCAAACATCCAATTTTTACATTTCAAATCATTTTTAAATAATATCATACTTATCTACCTTATACCTCAAATTATATCCTGGAAATATAAACAACTTGTTTTACCCGAATAAAATTTCTTCGGTAGCAATTCTCACTCAGTAACTCGAAAATGAATACTGTCGATGATGTAGTCATCCCCAGAATTATATCGCAGCAACTAAATTGAGTTTAATTCTTCTAATTTCTTCTATGATTCTTCTTAAAATATAATTCTGGTCAAAAACACTTTCAAAATAGTTCATTTTTTTTTGAAATCTTTGAAAACAATTTTTGAAAATCAACTGGATTTTAAATTCTAAAATTCTCAGCTTTTAGATCCTTTCTATTTATAAGCTATATAATATATATACTTATATGATTCCATTAACTTATTATGAAAACATTTTGTTAACTTACATCTTTGTTGTTGCGAATAATTCTTATTGTAATTAAATTTCAATTCAATCTTACTATTGAACGCTTCAGGAAATAGAGTTCACAAAGTATTCTTTTTTAGTTTAGTTCAACTAATAATCGATGATAACTAAATATTATCATCTCCTAACAATGAACGTCCACAAATAAATTCATATTTCCATAAACCTATATGGTTATTTATGGAAGACTGTTCTTTTTATATATAAAATAAAATTTAGGTAAAATTATTTCATTTACCCTATTTTAAAACATTATTATGTCGACTTGTCTCGTTTAAGTGCTTACAAACTTCAATCAATAACATGGTGCCTCATGTATCGACCATAATTCAAAAATAACTCAACAGATAAGTAAACACAACATAAAAAATTTTATAACACTAATAAGTACGCGCTCTCATAGACACACACACATACAGACACGCACACACACACATTTAACACAAACAAACTCATTCTCAGGTATTACTACCTTATCTATAATGAGTCAATCCCCATCAAAGCTAAGGTTATCGCTAAACCAAAGCTCTAATACCAACTACGACGACCCGTATTTTGGGAGATTTAAGACGACAATAAACCACATATCCAACTCAAAACAATCTGGAACATAGATAATCAATGGAGTTAATTACGAATATATTTTAAAAATATATAAATAAAACATAAAAGTATGTATTTAATAAAGATAATTTGTATATACAAACATTAAAAGCTAATTGAAATAACATTAAAACATGTTGATATGAAAAAGAAAATAATCAAAATGAAATTTAAACATTTTTAAAAATAGAAATATATAGAAATAAATATATATAAATAAGTCTTCACACCTGTCTACTTAGTGATTAAGGAAAAATACATTTGTCAATTAAGGAACTAATGAAGAATACATTTGTCACATTTGAGAAACAAGTGGCAAACCTTGTTTTAATAAAAAAAATTAAGTATATATCAATGTTTTTAAAAAGAAAGCTGTTCATTTTTCTTCAGTAAAAATTTTCTCTGTACTTTCCTTCCTTCTTCTTCTTCTTAAACAATATAAACCAAATACAAACAATCAGTTCAAAAATTCACAAGCTTAAGATCTTGCAAACAAAAGAAAAATCAAGATTTACAACCAAAACAAATTCTAAATCAACAACTGCAAAGTTTCTCTGGATCAACAACAGCTCCAAAGATTCAACTAACAAAATTTTTAAAATTCAATAAGTAAATTCAACTCAAACAACAAGATTCATATCAACATATTCAGAACAATACCAGATCAAAACTGTTCTAGGAAAACAAAATGCAACAGAGCTATCTCTCTGCTTTGATAATAGGTGAGTGAACCTTTTTTATTTAAAAACAGTTTAACAATCTGTGATGAAATCTTGTTACATGTGTAGAAATATAGTCTATAATGCTTGCTTGAGCTTTGAATATAAATGTGTGTATATGAGTATAATATGTTTCCAAATGGTCTCTGTATATTTATATGTGTGCTCTGTTGTTAGTGACAGATTCAACTCCATCACAAAATAATTCCTATCTTCCTAAATAATAAATATTGGACTGTGATTACTAAAAGAAAATGTTAATAACATTGTTTTATTGTTTTTAAAAATAATTTTTAGTGTTTATAATTAACAAATATTCTGTGAATATTAAGATGACCGTAAAAATCAAGATTTTATTAAAAATCAGTATCAATGATTTTATCTTTGAATTATATAGTCTAATTCATCAAAATGAATCATGAATTTTAGAATAAATTTGGTAACTTTTAAATGTATATTTGCCGAGAATTCGAGATTTGCTCGATTTTGGAATTTTGGCCATTTGTAGTTGATCGGAGATGAGTGGGAACTTGGGGTTTGGCCTAAAGGTGGTCGGGGAGACAGTGGTCTCTGGAAAATGGCGAGAGGTTTTAATGTTGGCTGTGGTGGCCGGAGAAGGGAGGAGTAGGGTTTTGTGGAAGGTTTTGGAGGTTGGCTTTGTCGAGAATGGTACAGCGACTGTGGCGCACCGGGATGGATCGCATAGGGGGGAATGGCTTCGGTGGTTCGGGGTGCAACTGTATCCACAGCAGTTTGGTTTCAGGTGGCGTGGTTCATCGTCGACCGTTGATTTTCCGATCGCGTTCATTTTCCAGTTTCGATCGAGATATTCATTTAAGGTTTGCCATCGACTTACGTTATTCTACTTTGTCATGGCATTTGTTGAGGTAGATTGTGAGTTGGTGAGAGTCGGAGAGTTGATCGGCGTCGAGTTCTTTGGTCTTGTATGGTGGTCAACGTGTGCATCTGAGTTTATGGGTTTGGGGAAGAAATGTTGGGCCCGGAGTATTTCGCGATTTCTTTCATGTTCGACTCGGAGTTGACAAAGTGGGAAGCTTTATTTTTGTTGCATCGAGTTTGCGCGAGTGTTGTCTCGGGTTTTCAAGCGCTTTGACTCGAGAAATTTGTTGTTGCTCGAAAATGTTTTGTTTCCAGTTTTTAAATATGTCCAGATTTTAAACTAATATGATTTTCAAATTTTAAAAAGCAAAACTAAAATATTAAACAAAATTTTTATCCAGTTTTTAAAGATGTATAAAATGTTAAAGTTTAGAAAAATGATGTTTTAAACAAATTTAAGTGTTTAAAGTATGAATTTTCAATGTTTTATATTTTGTTTAAAAATATAGTTTGATTTTTATAAACATTGCTTTAGTTGAATCAAGTATTTGGTCCATAAATGTTTTCAAATTAAAAGGGTATTTGTTGAAATTTAAATGTGAATTAAAGTAAAAGTATTTAACTTTAATAATCAAAGAATGATGATTTTAAATAAATCAAATTCAAGATTTTAAATTTAATTTAATTTGAAATGGAATTTAAGAGTTAATGTAGTAAATGATTTATCTTAATTTAATCATGTTTTATTAACAATAGTAATTAAAGTATAATTACTTAATTAACTAAAATGATTAATTTGGGTAATTAAATTAAGATAAATTAATTTGTGTAATTAATTAAGTGTAATTGATTACTTAATTGAGGATTGATTAATCAAGGTTAATTAATTAAGGAATAATTAAGTAATGGATGTATTTAGAGGTTAATTACTTGATATTAAAAGAATTGTTAAGGGTAATTACTTAATTACTCTGTGTAATTAATTAAGTTAATGTGGTTAATTTTAGTCAGTTAATTAAGTTTAATTAATTAAAGAGAATTACTTGATGATGGGTTAAGTATAATTACTTAACCCATTAACGAAGTATAATTACTTAGTGAAGTAATTAATGGATAATTACTGGATGTAATTAAAGGAAAATTACTTGATGGAAAGTAATTAAAGAATAATTACTTAGTGGAAGTAATTAAGTGTTAATTACTCAGTGTGATTAATTAAAGGATTTATTTATTAATTAAGAAGTTAATTAATTATTGTAAGTAATTAAAGATAGTTAATTAGTGAATGTATTAATCAAGGCTGATTAATGAATGTAATTGAGTTAAAGATTAATTATTAAATGTAATAAAAAGAATAATTAATTTATGGAAGTAATTAGAGAATCATTTATTAATGTAATTAATAAGAATAATTAAAGGTTTAATTGATTAATAAATATGATCAATTAAAAAGATAATTAAACAATGAAGTGATTATAGTATAATTAATTAATATAACTAATTAAGGATTAATGCAATTAATTATAGTTAATTAATTAATAAAAGTAATTAAGGTTAATTACTATAAATTGATTTAAAGTATAATTAACTTGTGTAATTAATTTAAAGGCTAATTACTTAATGTAATTAAAGAATAATTAATCAAGGATGATTAATTAAGAGAATAATTAGAGGATAATTAATATGTAATTAAAGATTAATTAATTGATTTGTAAGAGTGATTAATTAATTAATTAGTTTGTAATTAATTAATTAATGATTATTTAAGAAGGATTAGGTGATTAATTCTCAAGTAATTAATTTAATTTAAGTTGATCAAATTAATGATAATAGGGATTAATAATTCCTGTTTGTGGGTGATTGTTTGGGTAGAATGTCTGAATTGAATAATGCTTATAGTTTGATAATTTGTGATTTGCTATGATGTGGTATTGATTATAGCTGTGATAAATGTGTGAAATTTATCTGTGGATAATGCTGTGTGAATTCAATGTTTTAAATTGAATTAAATTGTTCAAACTTAAATAACTTGGACATTAAGATGGAATTTTGGATTTCGGTGAGACCGGGATCTGATTTCCAAATTTGGAATTTCGAAAACCACATCGATCCAAATTAAACATTAGGTCGTGAGATCTCAAGTGATGATCAAGTGAAGATTCAGAGGAAATGCTATGGTCGTTAACTCTGAGGGTGATTCCAAAACGAGTTAACAGAGATAGTGCTTTCGATTGAGATGAAGATTCAGAGTGCAAGGGCTATTGTCGTTAACTCTGAGGGTGATTCCAAAATGAGTGTAGCAAGATAGTGCCTTCAGTTTCGTTCGAACCCGGAATGAACTTTTATGGATTGAATGCTTTCAGAACATCGTCGGGAGGACAATGAACATTCTAAGATATATGTGTTCTATAAAGGTAATCGTAGCCTCAAGCCTCATCAACCAGGAATGGCTAAAACAGGGGCGGTGCAACAAGGCTAAGTATGTAGCACCCAAGTAGGACGAGATTCACCCCTATCTAGAGGTTCCTTTTATTCGGCTTAGTGGGCAATTGGCGACGGCCATCTGCGGGGTTGTCTTATTCGGGACTATCCAGTAAGGGATGGTTCCGGCTTTGTGTTGCAGGGGATTGGGAGGGATCCTTGATACGTTGATTTAGGCCACATACGGTGACGGACGGTACCCTTGTAGCCCTGCCATTGTATGGAAACCAATTCTTCCTACGTGCCCTTTACGGTTTTGATTGTATAACCCACTTTTTGGATAGTATGCTGGAATTTAATCATGCAATAATTTCAGCTATTTCTTATTTATTTGAAAACCCTAGACCCTATTATAATATAACTGGATTTTCTATCAAATATTTTAGTTATCGTAAGGTAAAACTTTTTCGTATTTATGTGCGGGAAGTCTTACGAGATACCTTTTGGTTTCAAAGGTTTCCAAAGTTAAGCAACTTTAACCCGTTTACTCACACCAGACCCATGTATGACCCGGAGTTTATTTTCGGTTTTATTAAACTCTTGGGTACTCAAATATTTACGAGTAGCCAAGAGATTCAGGTTAGCTTTGACAAGTTCTGGAGGAGATATGGAGTAGGAAGCTTCAGCGTTTGTCGATATATAGTGGTTCTGCTTTGCTAGTGTTATATCTGTTTTTTCCTGTGCTGTACTTGAGTTGTAATAACTAGACAGGTGTTTATAACTGTCTAGTTTGTGTTGTTTAAGCTGTATAACTCTGATGTGTATGATACTATGTAATATCTTATGTGATATAATATAATTTATTCGTTCTGCTGTGAGATTATGATGTTATTTGGTTCTTTCTTTTCCATTCTTTTCTCTTCTCTATTCCTTTCTTCTTAATGATGCGTCTTTCTGTGGAATGAAAGGCGGGTCGTTACATTGTGGTATTAGAGCGCTAGGTTGAGTGAATACCTAGGCTTTGGAGTGATTTCTTTCTGAGAGAGCGTATTATATATATACACACACACATACATATACATATATATATATATACACACACATACCAATTTGTTTGGTTACCTGTTTGGGTTTTCCAACATGAGTTCTAGAGGTAGGAGAGGTAGTGGTGTGTAAAGCACGACTACCACTAGTGGAAGAAGTCTGAGTAATTGTGATTGGAAGAGTATCTGCCAGGGCGGTGTTGGGCACCTTGGGTACCTTTGCAGCATAGTGTGAGGATTTCACCAATCTCTGAAGGAAAACCTTTTTTAGGTTCGGAGTCCATCTTTGGAGTGTAAGCTTGGTGCGCTCGTGCGAGCGGATTTTTTAGAGTTTGGGTTAGTCAGAAGTGCTGAAGCAAGTGATGGTATCTTGGCAACCTTAGGAAGTAGTCTTGCCTACATTGGAGTTAAGACTCAGTTCAGCAAGATGTTTGTGCTGGGTTTGAAGCACGAGTTTCTTGAGTGATATCTGCCATCTTGAAGGCTCTTTTGTGGAGTTGGTTGATATGCTTTGTGGTTTGAGGAGCTTATGGATAAGGAAGTCTTCGACAGTAGTAGCTCGGAGGTGTTGTGTGTGCTAGCAGGAAGGTTTCTTGGTTTAGCAGTGTCCTAGAGGTGGAGTTCGGAAGCAGTAGAGTGGTCCGTTTCTTCGATGGTTTAGGAGTCTTTGTGATTCTTCTGTCGGTAGGTCGGGCTGATGGTGAAGACTTGCCCACTTCTTCTGGAAGCTCAGCAGGGTATTATGTTTATGGTTGAGGATGGACCATCAGTTTCTTCTTTTAGTTAGAAGAGCTTAAGTTGTTCTGATTTGTGAAGAGAGAACGGTTTCTTTGGAATCTGAACTGGGTAGAATCGCAAAAGTGACTTGCGATAGTTTGATGTTCTCTTAGTAATCTTTGTTTGGAATTGAGGCATCTCTAGAGAATGTTGGAGCTATCGAAGGGTTTGAGATTTTTCGAATATCTTTGAGGAAGTCAAGGTTTGCATCCGCATTAGGAGATTGAGTTTTGTATCAACTTGGTTCTTGGGGCTTTACCGGTGGTTCAGCCTAGTAGTAGGAGGCTCCTTGAGAGGGGTTTTTGTGAAGCAGCTTAGGATTGATCGGATCTAGTTTTCTGCTTGGATTTTTGTTGTGGTATTTGTGACTGAATCAGATAGGTCTCTATGATTTCATGGAATTTGATGGACAATATTCTGGGGTGAGTTGATCAAGTCTGTGCTTGTGTTCATCAATAGTATTCTCATCCTCTTCAGATCAGAGTTGTGCAGCAGAAGCAAGGAGCAGCTATTCTAGAATAAAAGCAACCTCGGACTCCTCGGAAGTTTATGTTTGTCTTGGATCAGAGGATTTCTACAGGAAGTTCATTCGGGATCTGAAGGTGTGGTTGTCTAGTGTACCTATTCTGTTTTTTCGGATAGGAGAGGTATGTTTGAAGACTTCTGATGATTGTATAGTTAAGTAAGTGTACTAGATTTCGATGGATCTTGGGAGAACCATCTTGTTGAATAGGATCCGGAGATCATTTTATTCTTGATCTAGATTTTATCCAAGAGGCATCTGCAAAGATTGGATAGATCAAGAAGTATGAAGACAGCCCAGGATCGACATAAGTGTTTTGTGGATAGGAAACAAAGGAATTCAGAATTCAAAGTCGGAGATTTAATTTTGGATAAGTTTTCTCCGATCGTAAGAGCAATAAGATTGGGTAAGATCTGAAAGCTGTCCCAGAAGTGTATTAGATCTTTCTATATTCTCTTAAGGTCAAGTGTTTGGCCTACAGGATTGAATTGCCAGTTCGGATGGCTGGGATTCGTAAGGTATTTCACGTATGTTTGAGGGAGTACATGTACGATTCATCACTGGTTTTAGAACCAGCAGTTCAGGGAGATTTGAAAGTTGAACAGGACTTGTCTATGGTTAGGTATCCTGTTCAGGTTAGAGATCTAGAGATTTAGGGGTTCAAGATCTGAGGAGTGTAGCTAGATTAGATTCGGTAGAGCGAGTATCCTAGTGTTTGTACCGGGAAAATTCTAGGAAGTTCTATCCAGAATTTTGTCTAGATAGATAGAGTTGTTTGTTTGAATTAGTTGCTAGTGTATGGTTGATAGCATATGCTTGCTGTTTTAAAATTAAAATATCTATGGGATTATTAAATTATCTTTGCTTTTAAATTTCGGGGACGAAATTCTTTTAAAAGGGGAGGAATGTGATGTCCTGGAATTTTGGGCAATATTTATTTGATAATTTTCATTTATAATTATTTTAAAAATGTGTAATATTGATTTAAAAATCTAATTTAACAGATTTTATCTTTTCAAAACTAATAATTATTTAATTTAACAAATGTTATCTTTTCAAAATTTATAATAATAATAATATAATTTGACAAAATTTTCTTCTTTTCAAAGTTAATAATATTTAATTGATAAAAATTTATCTTTTTAAGTTAAAAGAAAATATATTCTATTTATAATGTATATGTGTATATACATTGTGAATAGGAAGTTTGGTTTTAATTTAATATTTTCAAATTTATAATATATATGTGTATATATTGTGAATTAGAATATTTGATTGAATTTAATAAAAAAATTCAAAAGATTATTTAAAAATTTATCTTATTTTCAAAAAAACAATTAAAGTAAATATTTATTTTGTTTAAAAATATAATAGCTTAAAATAGTATATTATAATAAAAGTTTAAATTTTTTTTCCTTTAAAAATTGGTTCTTAAAATAAATTTAGTTTGTATATATTAAAGTACAATATTTTTAATCTGAAAACTTTAAAATAAGATTTCATTTAATATCCTTTTCTTTTTAAATTTTCTTTCTTTAAAATTTAGCTTTGGCAAATATATTTTAAAAATATAAATAAAACATAAAAGTATGTACTTAATAAAGATAATTTGTATATATAAACATTAAAACTAATTGAAATAAACATTGAAACATGTTGATATGAAAAAGAAATTAATCAAAATGAATTTTAAACATTTTTAAAAATATAAATATATAGAAATAAATATATATATATATATATAAAAGTCTTCACACTTGTCGACTTAGTGATTAAGGAAAAATACATTTGTCAATTAAGGAACTAATGAAGAATACATTTGTCACATTTGAGAAACAAGTGGCAAACCTTGTTTTAATAAAAAAATTAAGTATATATCAATGTTTTAAAAAGAAAGCTGTTCGTTTTTCTTCGGTAAAAATTTTCTCTGTACTTTCCTTCCTTCTTCTTCTTCTTAAACAATATAAACCAAATACAAACAATCAGTTCAAAAATTCACTAGCCTGAGATCTTGCAAATAAAAGAAAAATGAAGATTTACAACCAAAACAAACTCTAAATCAACAACTGCAAAAATTTCTCTAGATCAACAACAGATCCAAAGATTCAACTAACAAGATTTTGAAAATTCAACAAGTAAATTTAACTCAAACAACAAGATTCAAATCAACAGATTCAGAACAATACCAGATCAACACAATTCCACAAAAACAAAATGCAACAGAGCTGTCTCTCTGCTTTGATAATAGGTGAGTAAACCTTTTTATTTAAAAACAATTTAACAATCTATGATGAAATCTTGTTGCATGTGTAGAAATATAGTCTATAATGCTTGCTTGAGCTTTGAATATAAATGTGTGTATATGAGTATAATATGTCTGCAAATGGTCTCTGTATATTTATATGTGTGCTTTGTTGTTAGTGACAGATTCAACTCCATCACAAAATAATTCCTATCTTCCTAAATAATCAATATTGGACTTTGATTACTGAAAAGAAAATGTTAATAACAATGTGTTATTGTTTTTAAAAATAATTTTAAGTGTTTATAATTAACAAATATTCTGTTAATATTAAGATTATAGTAAAAATCAAGATTTTGTTAAAAATCAATATCAACGATTTTATCTTTTAATTATATAGTATGATTCGTCAAAATGAATCATGAATTTTAGAATAAATTTGGTAATTTTTAAATGTATATTGGCCTAGAATTCGAGAGTTGCTCGATTTTGGGATTTCGGCCATCTGTCGTTGATCGGCGACGAGTGGGAACTTGGGTTTTGGCATGAAGGTGGTCGGGGAGACTGTGGTCTTTGAAAAATGGCGAGAGGTTTTAATGTTGGCCGTGGTGACCGGAGAAGGGAGGAGTAGGGTTGTGTGGAAGGTTTTGGAGGTCAACTTTGTTGAGAATGGTACGGAGACTATGGAGGACAGGGATGGATCGCATAGGGGGGAATGGCTTCGATGGTTTGGGGTGCAACTATGGCCAAAGCAGTTTGGTTTCAGGTGATGTGGTTCGTCATCGGTCGTTGATTTTTCGATCGCGTTCATTTTCCAGTTTCGATCGAGATATTGTTTTTGGGTTTTCCATCGACTTTCGTTGTTCTGCTTCGTCGTGGCATTTCTCGAGGTAGATTGTGAGTTGGTGAGAGTCGGAGAGTTAATCGGCGTCGAGTTTTCAGATCGTGCATGGTGGTCAACATGTGCATCTGAGTTTATGGGTTTGGGAAGAAATGTTCGGCTCGGAGTATTTCGCGATTTCTCTCATGTTCGACTCGGAGTTGACAATGTAGGAAGCTTTGTTTTTGTTGCATCGAGTTTGCGAGAGTGTTGTCTCGGGTTTTCAAGCGTTTTGACTCGAGAAATTTGTTGTTGCTCGAAAACGTTTTGTTTTTGGTTTTTAAATCTGTCCAGACTTTAAACTAATATGATTTTTAAATTTTAAAAAGCAAAACTTAAATCTTAAACATAGTTTTTATCCAGTTTTTAAAGATGTATAAAATGTTTAAGTTTAGAAAAACGATATTTTAAACAAATTCAAGTGTTTAAAGTATGAATTTTCAAAGTTTTATATTTTGTTTAAAAATATAGTTGGATTTTTATAAATATTGCTTTAGTTGAATCAAGTATTTGGTCCATAAATGTTTTCAAATTAAAAGGGTATTTGTTGAAATTTAAATGTGAATTAAAGTAAAAGTATTTAACTTTAATAATCAAAGAAGATGATTTTAAATAAATCAAATTCAAGCTTTTAAATTTAATTTAGTTTGAAATGGAAGTTAAGAGTTAATGTAGTAAATGATATATCTTAATTTAATCATGTTTTATTAACAATAGTAATCAAAGTATAATTACTTATATAACTAAAATGATTAATTTGGGTAATTAAATTAACATAAATTAATTTGTGTAATAAATTAGGTGTTATTGATTACTTAATTGAGGATTGATTAATCAAGGTTAACTAATTAGGGAATAATTAAGTAATGGATGTATTTAGAGGTTAATTACTCGATATTAAAAGAATTGTTAAGGGTAATTACTTAACTACTCCGTATAATTAATTAAGTTAATGTGGTTAATTTTAGTTAATTAATTAAGTTTAATTAATTAGAGAGAGTTACTTGATGATGGGTTAAGTATAATTACTTAATGTAATTAATGAACTATAATTACTTAGTGAAGTAATTAATGGATAATTACTGGATGTAACTAAAGGGAAATTACTTGATGGAAAGTAATTAAAGAATAGTTACTTAGTGGAAGTAATTAATTATTAATTACTCAGTGTAATTAATTAAACGATTTATTAATTAATTAAGAAGTTAATTAATTATTGTAAGTAATTAAAGAAAGTTAATTACTGAATGTGATTAATCAAGGTTGATTAATGAACGTAATTAAGTTAAAGGTTAATTATTAAATGTAATTAAAAGAATAATTAATTTATGAAAGTAACTAGAGAATCATTTATTAATGTAATTAATAAGAATAATTAAAGGTTTAATTGATTAATAAATGTGATTAATTAAAAAGATAATTAATCAATGAAGTGATTATAGTATAATTAACTAATACAATTAATTAAGGATTAATGTAATTAATTATAGTTAATTAATTAATAAAAGTAATTAAGGTTAATTAATATAAATTTATTTAAATTATATTTGTGCAATTAATTTAAAGGCTAATTACCTAATGTAATTAAAGAATAATTAATCAAGTATGATTAATTAAGAGAATAATTAGACGATAATTAATCTATAATTAAATATTAATTTATTGATTTGCAAGAGTGGTTAATTAATTAAGTAATTAATGATTATTTAAGCAGGATTAGGCGATTAATTCTCAAGTAATTAATTTAATTTAAGTTGATTAAATTAATTACAATAGGGATTAATAATTCCTGTTTGTGGGTAATTGTTTGGGTAGAATGCCTGAATTGAACAATGCTTATATTTTGATAATTTGTGATGTGCTGTGATGTGGTATTGATTATAGCTCTGATAAATGTATGATATTTATCTGTGAATAGTGTTGTGTGAATTCAACGTTTTAAATTGAATTAAACTTTTCAAACTTAAATCACTTAGACATTAAGATGGCGTTTTGGATTTTGGTGAGACCGGGATCGGATTTCCAAATTTGGAATTCCAAAAACCACATCAATCCAAATTAAACTTTCGGTCGTGAAATCTCAAGTGATGACCAAGTGAAGATTCAGAGGAAAGGCTATGGTCGTTAACTCTGAGGGTGATTCCAAAACGAGTTAACGGAGATACTGCTTTCGATTGAGATGAAGGTTCAGAGTGCAAGGGCTATTGTCGTTAACTCTGAGGGTGATTTCAAAATGAGTGTAGAGAGATAGTGCCTTCGGTTTTGTTCGAACCTAGAACAAACTTGTATGGATTGAATACTTTCAGAACATCGTCGCGAGGACGATGAGCATTCTAAGATAGATGTGTTCTATAAAGGTAATCGTAGCCTCAAGCCTCATCAATCGAGAATGGCTAAAACAGGGGAGGTGCAGCAAGGTTAAGTGGGTAGCACCGAAGTAGGCGAGATTTACCCCTGTCTAGAGGTTCCTTTTATTCGGCTTAGTGGGCAGTTGGCGACGGCCATCTGCAGGGTTGTCTTGTTAGGGACTATCCAGTAAGGGATGATTCTGGCTTTGTGTTGCAGGGGATTGGGAGGGATCCTCGGTACATTGATCTAGGCCACGTACTGTGAAAGACGGTACCGTAGTAGCCCTGTCATTGTATGGAAACCCATTCTTCCTACGTGCCCTTTACGGTTTTGATTGTATAACCCACTTTGTGACTTGTATGCTGGAATTTAATCATGTAACAATTTCAGCTATTTCTTATTTATTTGAAAACCGTAGACCCTATTATAATATAACTGGATTTCCTATCAAATGTTTTGGTTATCGTAAGGTAAAAACTTTTCCGTATTTATGTGCGAGAAGTCTTACGAGATACCTTTTGTTTTCAAATATTTTCAAAGTTAAGCAACTTTAACCCGTTTACTCACACCAGACCCATGTCTGACCGGGAGATTATTTTCTGTTTTATTAAAATATTGGGTACTCAAATTTTTACGAGTATCCAAGGGGTTCAGGTTAGCTTTGACGAGTTCTGGAGGAGATATGGAGCAGGAGGCTTCAGCGTTTGTAGATATATAGTGGTTTTGTTGTGCTAATGTTACATCTGTTTTTTCTGTGATGTACTTGAGTTGTAATAACTAGACAGGTGTTTGCAACTGTCTAGTTTGTGTTGTTTAAGCTATATAACTCTGATGTGTATGATACTATGTAATATCTTATGTGATATAATATAATATATTCGTTCCGCTGTGAGATTCTGATGTTGTTTGGTTCTTTCTTTTCTATTCTTTTCTCTTCTCTATCCCTTTCTTTCTTCTTAATGATGTGTCTTTCTATGGAATGAAAGGCGGGTCGTTACAACAATAGAATGACAAAATATAATAACCAAATAAACAGTTCATGAAGCTGCTTACAGTATAAATTTGATTATAGTTTTACAATATCAATCAGAGTTATGCATTCAGCAGAGACAAAATAAAATAATGCAACAGAACAACATGATGCAAGGGAATAATATTGGTAATATAATATACCAAATCTTCGTATTCGCCCTTTAGAATAATAATCTCCAATGCATTGAAAACTCAGGGCTGACCGGAGCATAAAGTAAAACAATACACTCAAGCCGGAACTAAAATATTCTAAAGTGATTCAAATCAATATCACATATAACAGGAGTGTAATAGCGTCAGAGATGTTTACGGGGTTTACATCTCCTATCCAGTGTACAACATACGTGCAATAACTTAAGAGATGTTATGGGATTTTCCATCTCATAAGGATCCATCAAAATATCTATATATAGTAGAATATGCTATATATGTAATGTTTATTCAGTAATATAAATATTTTTTCTAGCGATAAGGCTTTACGTTAATCCCCCTTAATGCATTTTTAAGCATTGTCATACAGTTTGCATACAACTCAACCAGTAGATAGGGATGCACCATGATACGATAGCCCTAAACCAAACTCGTAATGGTCTTGTATAAGGATAAAAGTATGACAAGGCACGTGAGGCAATGCCCAAAGTAGTATGCTATCGGTTCGAGTCGCTAGGCTGGTGCTAAGCATCGTCGCAACGACCGCCTACCGCGTCCACCTATCCCATATCGAGTCAAAGGGAGGTTATCCCAAATCAAGGTGCACCAATCGAAACCAATAATAAGGCGATAGTATCGATCAAGTCCATAAGAAAAATCAAAGAAAAGATGTCCGCTAGGGGTAGCTAGCCAATGGCCTGGTTCAAGCCGTCCCGTTTTAGTGATTTCAAATTGACACAAGTATTGAGGCTATCCGTCATCATTCTCTTTCTTCAAATCCAACAAATGTACATCAAATCCAACCACTTCATTCTGGAGTCTCCTTCACATATACAGTTTTTAAGGTGGTTCCAACATTGACAAAGAATATGTCAATAGTCGGCCCCGGTTTCTTTAATAACCAAATGTCATTGTACACATCGGTTGGTTCTTTTACATTTCAAAACAATTCATACATGATATCAAAGTATCATATTCACTTCCAAATATCATTCATTTCAAAATTATCATATTCACTTCAGAATATCATGCATTTCACAATTATTATATTCACTTTGAAATCAATTTCATTTCAAAAAAATTTCAAATTTCGACTTAGGTTATAACTCATTTTAACCACATTTGTATTTAAATCAACGATATAAATATAAACAGTTCCCAACATAAACAATTTGAAACTTTTCGAAAATAGTTTGAATAGTTTAAATAGTTAAATAATTTGAATAGTTTAGATTTTAAAATAAGTTATATATTAAATGATTTGAAAATTTAAACAATTTTAAAATTTTAAAAAGATTAATTTTAAAACAGTTTATAGTAAAATAGTTTATAGTGAAAATAGTGTTACATTTAAAACCATCTCTTTCCATTTCCAACAAATCTTGACTCAGGTCCAAATTTCAATTAAACTGATTCAGTTTTAAATCTTTCAATTCAAGTCATCTTCGATCTCAAATTAATTTAAATCGACTCAATTTCGATTTCAATTCAAATCAACTTCAATTTCAACTTCAATTCGAATTAACTTATATTTTGAAATGTTCATTTTTAACTTCAAATTCGATTCAATGGTTTAAATTTCAATTAAAATCTTATTTTCAATTTGTATAAATTTCAAGTCCAATTTTAATTTACCGATTTAAATTACATAAATCAAATTAAATTGTAATGTTCAATTTAAGGTTCATATCTTTAAAATAATTCAATTCTGAGCTAAAATTTGAAATATCAATTTAAAACACATTTTCTTAGGTAAACTCCACGGTCTAAATAAAAGTATAAATCCTTCAATCAATTTCCATTATTCAAATCATATTTCGATAATAACTTCAAATTCTAAATTAAATTCTTTAAAACAATTTTTTAACTAATTTTAAATTCAACATTTCAAAACTCGAATTCGAAATTAATTCAATATTTATAAATTCGATTTTTATTTCTTTAAAACAAAATCATTTAAATAGAATCCAATTCAATAATTTAAAACTACTTAAGTTAACCAATTTGGTGTCCGTATATAATTTTCTATCTTATGGCCAAGTGATCATTTATTTCAATTTTAATTGCAGGTATGGATATATCATTTCAATAAAAAATAAATGTCATAGGTATATATCATTACAACATATTCTTAATTTATTCAAATACAATTCAAATAATAGTTTTATATGCTATCAAATAATATACAGGGTGATAACAGGGATATATTAAAATAAATAAACACACAGTTAACCAACATATCAACCAATAGGCATCCATCACAATCAACATCCAAATAGTCAATATAACACAACAGTTAACTGGATATCAATAATCAAGAGTTTAATTAGCGTTTAATTCCAATTTCAATTTAACTGTTGATTCAAAATTTTTAACATGTCGATTTCTATGTCGATTTCCATGTCTGTTAAATTACCAAACAACAACCAATAAAATTAAATCAATTCATGATTTCAGTTTAATGAACATCAGAAATATTTTAGTATTCATGAGGGTTTAATCACTCACTTTTATTTGAAACTAAAAAATTTTAAGTTTCGAATAAATTCCAATCCAACTCCATGTTATAGACGATGTCGATACGAATCTAACATAACTTGTTTCTTTCAAAACGGACCTCGCATGAAAATGTTATGCAATTTATTGTTGTACGATTATTAACGATATAATAAATGAAGTAATTAAATATATAATTAAATAAAATATCGCACGTTCTACTTCACCCGTAAAAACCCTCGTTCCATCTTGGTTCGTGAGACCGAAACCCAACATGCAACCAATACTTCGACAACCGCCCATCATCTCGTACCGCCGATCGATGATCGGGCTTCACCACCAGAGCCGCCCACAAGAGCTCTACCCATGGCCAAAATCAGGTCTCCTCAACTGCCACCATCACCGTGAACGAAACCTAAAACCATCGTCCCTTCGTGCTTTAATTCAAGCAATTTCAAAAGCTTTCGACATGATCTAACCACTCACAACGTAAAGCTCGTCAAACTCTGTGTCTTCCTAGTTGAAGTTGGGATGTATTACTTTACGGATGAGGAGAAATTTTGAGGAGAATGGAGTTGTGATTTTGGCCATTGAACAAAGGAAAGTGGCGGCCAGAAAATAAAGGATAGGATTTTGCAAATGAGGACCTTATATAGGCAATTACAAAAAACTATTCACATGACAAATTTTCCGAATTTCAAACGAAGCGTTCTGACAGGTGTTCTGTATGTTATGCCTCCATTCCGAACTCAATGGAATATATATCAGGTGCCAATTCCATCCTATACAGGAGATAATGCTAAAAATCAAATTATCTAAAATAAAATTACTTAAATAAATTCTACGCATGTCCTCCTTACATGACCAATTGATAAGTCTGATAGTTACAACTTGAAATCCTATAATAACTCACTACTACAGATTCAATGAAACTAGTTTCGTTGAAATCTGAGATAGTGCCCAAAAAGACTAATTTTACATGTTAATTAAAATGAGTAATTTCCAAAATTAATTTAATCACTTTTAAATTCAAATTTAAAAGCTAACTAACTCTATTCTAATTTAAATAGAATTTAAATCAACCTTTGAAATCATTTTCATTCATATTAAATTTAGGATTCAATTATTTAAATAATTCCATTACTAAATTTAAAAATTCAATTATCAAATAAATTGCTATATTTGAAATCCAAGTTATTTAACTTATAAAATTAGCTTTTAAAACCAATTCAAATAATAAAACAACTATTTCCATTTTACAGTAATTCAATATCTTCGCAATTATTGTATACAACAAAAGTTATCCATTTCTTAACAAATAAATGTTTTCTTATTTCCGAAATTTATACTTATCAAAATAACATTTCATATAAATAAACTGATGATTTTACTTTTAAATAAACATTCATTCAATTCTTTATTAACTTAACATTGATTATCTCAATTTCAATTATCAATTTCTTACAATTCAGTATCATTTAATTTACTTTCTAATATAAGTTATCGTCATTTATCTTATTGAATTTTGTTATTTAAATTTTTAGCTAAGTTCAGATCTAGTACATTACATTAATAAATCATTAAATTTTTATTTCTAACCATTTTTGTTCAATAATAATATTAAATTTAATAATTTAAAATGGTTAAAAATACAGGTCATTATCGTTAACTCTACTAAAGGCTGACGGAGTTGTTTAACCTAAGCACTAATACCAAGTGTAATGACCAACTATTTTTAAACATTTGAAATCAATTATAAACTCTATGAAATATGACTGCAACTAATTTCTGATACTAAAAACAATGGATCGTTGTTTTATATTTAATTTTCTCAATAACTAAGAAAGGAAGAGGAAACATCACAACCAAATCAAACATCGATGTAAATGAATATTAATTCAGCAATATATAGTTTTATTATACCGTCACATCAATTCTTATTTCAATGCATCAATTATAACAATATAACAATGGTATAAAAGAATATACCAAATAAACTAACATGATATAGCCTACGTCATCCTTTCCACTTCCACTCCTCTTCTTACCTACAACTTCATAACCGTACTGATATATATAAAATATAAAGGAAAAGTGTCAACTATCTTTGGACTGATTTAACCACATGCACTACAGCCATTAGCTTGTTAGCTATTGCATAGGAAAAGACTGCTAATTATCTATTTTGGGGGATCAAGCCTATGTAGTTCTGTTACATTCTATTCTTCTATATCCAAATACTTGTTAGTGCATAACAATCATAATATCCATATAGTCATTGCAACCAATAGAACTAATGCCACCAATGCTGATAATAGAAGTAGAAAACAATATTCATATCTCTCCATCATGACAAATCATCATATGGGACAACAACAAAAATAAAACATAGCCATCAAACACAAACAATATTCGATGACAACCCTAATCATTAGGTAAGTAAACAACAAATATACTCACGTATACTAATTATCGACTATTACTAATACACCATCAATGCAAATATCAATCAATCAAATGTGTGTTATACCACCATATTAGTAACACAAACATCAAGTAATCAAATGTATACTAAACCACTATATTAGTAACATAGACTCCAAAATAATAAAATCATAGTTAACTGACACAAGTGTAATAATGGTAAAATATCATGCACACATCCAAATGCAATTTCATTGTTATAAAACAACAGGTGATAATTCAAATCAAACATTAGTCACATTTTTAAATATACAAAAAACAATATTTCTAATTTGGGTTTAAAATATATTTTTTCATTATTATTATAAATTAACCTACCAATTCATAAATAATAACCTTATTAAATTTCTTTAATTATTCTCATTTTAATCCATTAAACAACCGTTGTTTATGAACATCGTCCAAAATCTGTAAATAATCTTGTTTATTATATATTTGTTTAATTTTCCCCTTACTGCACAATTTTACCCATTTAATTTTAATTAATAACATTCAAATCATAAATCTACGTTAGTTATAATTAAAAATCCAATAATACAACAATCAACCCAAGGCACAACATATCCAAAATATCCATAATATGCAACCAATTACGAATATAATACAATGCATATCAATAATCTTATTTTTCATTAATGGATAAGCATTTAATATTTTGAAATTTAATGAATGAAATGAAATTAACCACACTAACATGCTTTTACAAACAGCTCCAAACTCAGCAATCTTAGTACCAGATCATCCAAATTTATGATATGAGTTCAATGGAAGAAACTGCACATGAATCGGAGTTTGTAAATGAAAGCTATAGAGGTTTGAAGTTTTAAGGTTTAATTTGGAAATATAAAAATTAAAGGGACTAAATCAAAATTTTACGCTTTGATCAGCACGGAAATCAACTCCGCTCAATCAACGTTGACAGAGATTTGCACCAACTCTGGCCGAGTTAGCACCTCCGACAAATTGGAAAGATAACCCCTGACGTCCACTACCGGATCCAGCCGGTACCACATCCAATGCCGCCACAGTTAGCCTGAAATCTACAGTAAAAATTTGTAGCTACGTCAGTTTCAAATGACATTTCCATCCAACTACAACATTTCTTTATGCAACTCGAATGACATTGGTTTCTTCCATCCGAGATCTACACTTCCATGTAATCAATTTCGTCAATTTGTACTAGAATAAAAAAAGCCCTAATTTGCCCCTTTGACTCCATAGTGGCCATCTTTCACCGCGATTTCCAACCATCTTGAGCTACATCTTTAAAAAATAACACTTGCCCTCCTTTCTACTTGTCAAGAGCTTTATATCCATATATAATTCGATGAGGTTTGGTTACTTCGAATTTATAATCACCTTTTAATTAATTTGCTAATCACCATTAGAGAGGACCTAGGTGATTTTGGGATCAGGGAGGAGAGACTGATGTGATGGCTACCTCCTTGGGTTTTTAAGTGTTATTTATATAGGAAATTAGGCAGGTTTGGTTATATGTATCTGTTTGGCCCTAAAATGGCTGTGTGTCTTGTTTAAACACTATAATGCCTCTATTTCACAAATCGTAACTTCAATCACATCTAAACATATGTCAAATGATCATCTTAAAAAGACCTTTGCAATAGTTGCATATATGACACTCAATTCAACTTTTTGTTAAAAAAACTGTTTTTAATTGCTTTAATTTTAAAAGCATCAAATTTGTGGCCCGTTACACAAATATGTATGAATGTTTATGAAAATTCAACTGTGAATTAAACAAAGTATGTGGAACTGTTATAGTACCATTAGAATTTTGATTGCATACATCTTCATATATCAATCTGAAGAGTTCACCAACTCTTATGTCTCTCACACTAAAGGGCGCTTTATCCTTATTTTTGAAATAACTGAAGTACTTAATAGATATTTCAATGTTATGTGGCTAATGCAATGGATACCATTATTCTAATAGATTTATTTCATAACGGATATTCAAAACACACATAACAAAAGAAAACTTTATTCACTTATAGTTAATAGTGAAAATAATTAGTATTTCATAAATAATATTTTCTATATGTACAAAAACAATTTTTTGCATCTTGATGCATCCACTGATAAGTATTATATGACGTGCTTTTGCTATTTTCACTATTATAACAACATATGAAATACAAAGCTCTATTCAGCTACCTAACCTATGGTATTTGTCCTAGTTCTATCTTGACCTTTAGGAAAGTCTAACGAATCAAAGAGATTATTCGCTTATACCCACCATTTCGCAATAGCCTAAGTATAATGCACGTACCTTAAAGAAAGCTCAACAAATATATGCGGTTATCTTACCTCGATTATTTTATATATAAATAGTACTACATGTAACATTCTTAGCTTGAGGAAAACTCAACAACTAAGAAACATGCAAACAATTTATTAATACATAAATCGTAAAAGGCAACTTTATGTTAAACTTTAATATATTTAACTGAGTGATATCAACTAATGAGTAATGTATTTCTTATGAAATACCATCGTGATTTAAATGTTGGACACACCTAAAATCATGGCTTTCGTATTATGTGTATGAATTTATCCCTCAAATCTAATTAGGGTTTCTTATAGTTCCATGTTTTATTATACATTCATATTAAATAAGTTTTAATTGTTATATAATTACTATAATTTAATTAACTTATATAATAGTCTTATGTATGATCTTATATTAATATAATTAATCAAATCTTATTTAATTAATTATTTAATTAACATTTTAATTAATTGTTTATTTTTCAAATAAACATTTTAAATTGAATAAGTATACTATAACATTTATAGTTATACACACACACCCATACATACATATATGTATGTATGTACTTATGTATATGTATTATATTATATATTAATTAAAATTTATTTAAGTCATTTAAATCATTTTAATTTAAAAAAATTCATTTATAATTAATTTAATTTATTAATCTGATTAATAATTAATTAATTTTCAAAATTAATTTATAAAGTTTTAAAACAATTTTGATAATTATATTATAACATTTATAATATTTTTTATTCTAAATTTAAAATTGTACTTTAATTTCAACACAGATTTTGAAAATTAGCATAAGGTCCAAAATTAAATTGGGCCTTTTTTATTAAGGATAATCTTTAGGCTCACTTCATCTTTTAGGCCAGACCGGTAGCCAGGTATGACAGGGTACTTGACTAACCAAACACAGACTAGACACTACTTTTCTAGACACCCTAGTAAATGAGTAAGCTTAATTAGTGAGCTCTAACATGATTAATTTAGAACGCATAAACTATTAACCTCTGATACCATTGTTGAACCAGGCTAGTTGGAAGCGGGTTAAATGGGTGAATTTCAATATATAAAAAATTCCATTTTGGTCTTATTTCAGCCTATGAAGTCTAAATTGGATTTTATATCTAATCTAAAATTTCAAATAAAATCCTTATTTTATTTTATCTGTTTAAAATAATTTGATCTAATTTAAGTTATACGTATGTTGCAATTAGTGAATCAAATGTACCCATGTGTGAAAGCATAAGTGCAAAACATAGAAAGTGTACATAGTTAATGTGAACGTATTTATGTGCTAGGATTTACACTGCAATGGACACATTACCCCTTTATATTTGTCTTTGTCATCCAAAATAATAATTATTTTTAATAAAATAGGATTTATTTTGCACATAGACACTCATATGTATGTATACATGTTTACATTAAGATAAACTTTGATTGTCTAAGTTAAAGTATACAATTTGATAATTAAAAGATGGTTTAAAATAAAATTTATAATATAGTTATAATGTTGCAATCCAATAATACTGCCATTAAACTCTCTCTCGTGGTAAAAGACTGTCCTCACTTTTCTCCTCTTTTTATCACTTCTCATCCAGTCGAATCTTTTTCAAGGCTGATTCTATCCATAGCCCACTTTCCTCCTTTCACCCCTCACTCCTTTATCGGTTTTTAGATTTTCCAAAAATTATACATATCTTCAAACCACAACAGATCATGTTCAAATAAAATAATCATATACATAATCTCAATGGAGCAATGTTTATATAAAAACCTCGCCCGGTCCATAGTAGGTTTGTGTAATGACCTTGTTCGGACTGCAAAAGATTCTCATAATAACATAGTTTGGGTCAAGAGAGGTTTGTGCAATAACCTAGTTCGGACTGAGCGTTGTTCGTGAACAAACTACATCATAGCCGAACATGATTTAAGAAATATAAGGACATTTTTGGAACGAATTAAGGGGTAAAAGGGAAAAGGTGGGGTTTGACAATTATTTTTGAGCGAGTGGGACATGAAAGGAGGAAGGAGGGGTAAAAATAGAACTGGCCCTTTTCAATTGGCCATAGTGCTTTATCGTATGCTGACGTTGTTAAGGGTTCGCTTCTCATCTTGCTTCCCAAATCTCTCACTATTACCATGCTGATTCTTGGAATTCTAAAAGGGATAATTATCGATCATGTTATCGCTATAGGGTGCCTCTCATTTTGCCAGAGCTTATCGTGACCTAGTGAGATGTATTAAATGTGGTTCCTTTAAACATAAACAATATTACTGTAAGGGTTATTCATCTACTCCACTATTTAGGCCTTTGAGTGCCAAAAACATGGTTTTTATTCTATCTTTAATTTCTTAAACTAAAGAGTATATTTCTTGAAGAATGTAAGGATATAATGAAGATGCATTTCTATTTCATGAATTGTTATGGCATTTCGATCTATTTATTAAAGAAATGTATGATAAAGATTTACCTAAAGAAAGTGAGGATGGTTGGGTTGCTATTTAAATAAATAATATAGTCATTGCTATATCTTCTTTGGGTATTGTTTCTAAGAGCATCTCCAATAACAATGAATTTCAGTTGAATTATTCAGTTTTCACTTTCTAACAAAAAATTTAAACTGAATATTAAGGATAATATTCAGTTTGGAACTACGTGTCCATTTAATGGATGCTTAGTGTTAGGTGCCCAATGGGCGCCTAACACTAGATGCTCATTTAAGGGCACTCAATTTACTAAAATAATTCAATGGAGCACAAGTTACGATAATTCAATATTTTTTTAAATATTAGGCTTTTATTAAATGAACATCTGACTATTGTGGTTTTCTTTTCCCTCATACCTGAATAAAGCAATTGAAGATTCCCTAATGGAAAGGGATTTTCTTTAAAGAAAGAAAAATTGGTTGCTATCTCTAATTCGATAGAAAAATATGATACTTTACTTAAGGCTAATGTCAAGACTGATATGGAGATAGGTAGAGATTTGGTAAGTTCTTTTGCCACTTTAAAAATTTCTATCAACATAATTTTCTTGATAAGGCTATTGGCAATTGTGGGATAAAAATTCATAAAGTTGCTGTTAATGATGTTGTGGATGTTGAAAGTAAGCATAAAGAATATATGTATTCTGGAAGTAGTCTGTCAGGGAAGAAGTCCTTTGATCAAATGAAGGGGATGGAAAAAGGCACATCTGAAACTAACCTGGCTTGGAACAATCACAGTGTTAACAAGAAAATGGGTCCAGATAGTTTTACCACCATTGTCAACTTCGAAAGTTTTTTGAGTGCTATTTTATCACAATGTCGCATCAATAAGCAGTGTCGAAGTAATAGAAATGAATTAATGCCAACACCAATGATACCGACTCTTAACAACATTAGTATCGCATGACATTAATAAAGGAAAACGACCCTAGACAACATGAGTGTTGTTAATAATAGTATCGCCAATGATCAAATTTGCCATGCTATAATGTTGATGAAAAACGTTATCAATATCGACAAAAGCTATACATGTGACATTAGTGGAGAACGTCGTCAATATCCATAAGAACCATTTATGCCTCTCTTCATTGGTGTTGCCTCATATTTACCCTAATTCAAGCTGATGTTTCCATCCATCTAATAAAATAACTTCATGAACGACGCCGCTCCTCATCAGTGTTTAATTCCGCTTCCAACCATTGCCGCCAACAATCAATCAAGGTATTGCCGCCCTTTTTCAAATTTGCTCTATATATATATGCCACCCTTTTTCAACACTGCTCTATATCTATGTCGCGCTTCACTAATATCAATTCATGTTGATATCTCTCTTCATATATATATTGCTTATATTGGTGTCGCTTCCTATCAATGTCGTTGTTATGTACTATTGAAGCTAGCTTGTTTTTGGCACTACTTCAAGTGGTACAACCAGAGGTCAATGACGACAGTGTCGCATTTCACCAATACTAAAGATATGCTATGCATGTGTCCCTGAAAGTTAAGATCATCAATGCCAAGCTGCTGTACATGCTGCATTCCTACACCTATAAATACGGATATAGGGACAAGTTGGAGAGGGGAATCATTCTCATCCCACTTCTTACATTTTCACTTTTTAACCCCATATCAATTTGGGATTTCGGTCGATTGTAGCACTTGAACTTTGTACACATAAGGAATTGAATATCAAACATTGCATAGCATATTTGACAAGTTGACTCTTGGATTGTGACTTGCATATTAACTATGATATCAACTTTCATATTGACTCGGTTCATCTATGATGCTCGACATAATTTTTTCCTAAGTACCGAATGCACATTGGAATCACATGGATCTAATCTCTAGTGCATTCTATCCAAGTGGCTTAGCCTAAGTTTTCCTTGATCATTTCTTATTTGAATTCACTTCTTCTAACGCTTTTGGTGTTAGCAAAGAAATTCGTTAACATTTTGGCGCTAGAAGGAGGACTCGAACCTCCACTTCCATTGAAACCTTAAGTACAAATACTCCGACCTGCATATTTAAGGCTTAAAGGACTTGCTCAACCAAGCACATTCCATTCCAAATTAACCTACCTTTGATCACGACACCAATTAATTGCATCAACTAAGTTTTACTTAGCCTTGCCAATTAATCGTGTTAAGATGTCTGGACAAGGATCCTCTGAACCTCCAATAACTAAGTCCACATACCCAGTCACTAATGATCTTTGGCTTCATGAAGAATAAGATAAAGAGTCAAAGCACTAAAAATCATGGAAAATAAGAGAAGATGGGTAGCATTTTACAACCCAAACAAATGGAGCTTGAATCTATTCCATCTAGGGCCATCACTGATCTTTGCCCTAGGAAGACATTGTAAGAAGGATGATGTCTTCTTAAAAATTAGAAAAGAGATTCAACTCAAAGCCAAGGGGAACATTTTTGTAAGATAAACAACAAAGTATTCTGATCGATTCACTAGAAACCACTCTCAAGGATTAAATAAAACTCGAGACTCTTTAAAAAGAAAGCTTTATATGGGAGCTAAGGAGCCTGTCGGGCATAAGAGAGCCAAAAGGAATTATTAAGGATCAACTTCCGAAAGATCATGGATTTCCAAGAACTACGCTCACTTCCTATGAGAACATTTATCTCTTGACTAAGGATGAGCTCAACTACTGGCCTTCGTAAAAGAAACGTCTGAAGAATGAAAAGTAACTCGTAGGGTCATATTGCTAATATCATTGGTTCAATGGGCATAATACAAACCAATGTCGAAGCTTGGAGGGCTTGATTAATAATTTCCTAGAGCAAGAAAAGCCGAATGAATTTGTACTAAGATGTTAAGTCAATCATTAATAAAATCAGATCTGCTAAGTGCAACTACATGGTTGAGGAGTAAGACTCTCCTAAAATAATGGAAATGCCTAAATCACTACCTAAAATGGTAATAAGGGGCAAAAGCCTTTGATCCTGCTAAGATGGCCTGGTCAAAGCACCTACTAAAGGGAGGATAGAGTAAGCCTTTGGTCCCATCCGAGAGGGTCTGACCAAAGCACCAACTAAGCCTTCGGTCCCGCCTACGTGGCCTGGCCAGAGCATAAGCCCTTAATCCCATCTCTATGGCTTGATTATGGTGCCTTCTAGAGGGAGGCCAGAGTAATCCTTTGGTCCCGCCTGAAAATGGCATATCCAAAGTTTCTACAAACCTTCAACCCCTGCCTATATGGCCTGGTCGGAGCATCTCCTAGAGGGAGAACGGATAAGCCTTTGGCCTGTCCAAATCAATGAACTAGCCTTCAGTGCCATCATCAAATGCCTCATTGTAGCGTCTCCTAGAGGGAAGTTGGGTAAGTCTTTGGTTTAGATAAAAGAAAGCTAGCCAAACGCACCTAATAACAGACCTAAATAATCCCCTAAGACGGTGATATAGGGTCCGAGCAAAGTAGTGCTCCAAATCAATCAATTTTTTAATCGATTTTTTAGAGGAAGATCTATCAAAACTATGCGAAATAGTGCTCCAAATCAATAAATCTTCTAGAGGAAGATCTATCAAAATTCAAAGTCAGCTTGCGCTTTAAATTAAACAAATATTCTAGAGGAAGGTCCATCAAACATAATCTCTTTATGTTGTCAGATTAGTTCTCCGGTCTTCTACTTATTGCCAAATAAGGTTTTCCGGTATTCTATCTATGGCCAGATAGGTGTTCTAGTCTCCCATTGCTATTACCACATAAGGATTTTCGGTCTTCTATTATTATTATTATTATCGGACAGATTTCTGGTCTTATATTACTATTTCTCGATAAGGATTTTTGGTCTTCTATTACTATTATCGGATAGATTTCTGCTCTACCATTGCGCCAAATAAGGATTTTCAATCCTCTATTTCTATTGTCAGATAAGGGTTTATGGTCTTCTACTATTATTATCGGATGGATTTCTGGACTTCTATTATTACTGCAAAATAAGGATTTCTGGTCTTCTCTGTTATTATTGTCGGATATGATGGATTCCTAGCCTTCTGTTCGTGCTAATGGGTTATCTGGACCTCTATCTAAATTGTTGTTAGAAGGATTTTCCTAATGGCAAAGCATCGCTAAATCAGTTCTCAATTCAGTGTAGAACATATTTAACGGGAATCTTTGTTCCTAAGCAAACTACTGGATATTCGTTAAATAGAAAGGCATATTCTTACATTGAATTCTTCAAAGTTCAACTAGAAAAGTTCTTAGTAAGAAGAGTATCAATTCAAACACCAAAAGCTTAAAGTACAGAAAAGCAAGATATCACTTACTATCTAATTCAAGGTTACATACCTCACATGGTGACATTTGTTCAATTACAAATTTATTTACAATCTAATACATAATGTTCAAAGAAACAGGTACAAAAATTAGAAAAAATAATAATAATCTATTTAACATAAATCTTTGCTAAAGCGCAAGACTTCATGTTGTCTTCTCCAAATCCTTGGCAACAACTGCGTTAGTGATGTGTGAAGGGCCACGTCCTAAAGCTCTTTACATTTCTTTTCCTTCTTCCGAATAGTGTCTGCATCATCAACTGAATCAATTTTAATTTTCAAAGCACGCTAAAGAGTCTTGTTGGCTCCTCATAAAGTTTGAACCATACTTCTTAACTCTTCAATCTCTTACATGCTCAAGTTTTCGAACTTTTCTTTCATATTCATAAAGCATTGAGATACCTCTTCATTCCACTTCCTTTTGAAGTACTGCATGCATTCAAATTTAACTCGACTACTGCAATTAGAGATTGTTTCGTTGCTCAAACATAGAGGTGGGCTTAATAAGGTGGAAATTCTTAGAAAATAAGAGATTAAGATCTTGTCGTCCATCCCAGAGTAGGAGTAGGAAGGGTAGAATCGTCTTCATTTGCAATAAGTTCCATAGATTGACAAGATACTTGACTTTTCATTAATTCCACTTCAAGATCATTCATTCGCTGATATAATTTGGCCATCTCGGCATCGATCTCGATTGAGGGTTTAGAACTTAGAATTTTGTCTATCTTTTCTCTCATCGCTTGGGCTTCTTTGATATTCTCGTCAATTTGATTCTCTAAGCTTGAAGTTACTCCTTTAAGCTTTCTAAATGTCGAATGTAGTTGATATTATTTTCTGTGCCATTTTTGTGCATTTAGGTTGTTAGGGAATCATGAAGTTGAGGCTTATGGGGAAGAACGCCTCTTTTCAATGTCAGCAACTAATTTATCTTTATCCCATTTACTCATGAATGAACGTCTGCAGGATCCAGAGTGAATGTTAGTTGGTTTTCTTAATCTAAGTAAAAAAATCAACACATGAAAAATAAGATTTTTCACCGATAATAACAAAGTTTACAAATGAAAAATAAAATCAAGTTACATCACAATTCTATGTTTAAACATTTAAATGATATTCAAAGTTTTGAAACTGCAATTTTAGCTCTTTCAAATTACCTAGTTAATAAGGTAAGGGTAGAATCAAAAGAAGCTTTAATTCTTCCGGAGTATAAATCGAAGGAAATGGTGATAATCTCGTTTCCCAATCGGAGAGCTAGCATGATCACTTACTAAATAGGCATGATAAGTTCGGATTTCGCTGAGTGGTTTGTCTTTTTCATCACCCAAGAAGTCAAAGCAAAAATTAGGGAATCGCATGTAAAGTTCTTGAAGATCTATAAGAAAATAATGTCTTGCTGACTAAGACATCCTAAGAATTGAAGAATTCTCCTTAAAATCTTTCTTTAGATTGACAAGCTTATTCAGTAGTTCCATAAAAATAGGACTACTTGGGTTTTCCCTAATCTACGCAACATATTAAAATTAGGCTAATAATAGAAAAGCTAAAATAAAGCTCTTGAGCTACTCCAATTACGTATCACAATCATACAATTACTTGGGTTCATACAAGATTAATTTCTTATGTAGTTAAGTCTCTTCCTATTATACTTGAGTTTTTTAAGAGAAAGAGAGTGATATGAAAGAGAAATAGAGGCAACTCTTAGGAGGCTCCAGCATACCCGGGGATAAGGATCGGACCCATGCTCATCCAAATATCTACGATGAAAGTGTCTAAGCAAACCCTCACAATTGTCGCCTAAATAGTAGAAATCAACGAACTTGCCTCTAGAATAAGCTCTATAGAGAAACTCTTGCAAGTTATTCCTATCGTCAATCAAAATCCAAAAAAGAATCATTAGCGATGAGTTCTCTGCTAGCAGTTTTTCACGATGGAGGCGTGCTCTCTTCATCGAGAAGCAACTTCTAGATTTTAGGGGCATTGGAGGCCTTTAACCCTTTCTATTGCGCCTACCGTCTTCACTCCTGTCTCCCCGTTACCTTTCGATTGTAATTCTTCTTTTGTTCTTTCGGTGCTATACTTGTGGATTGTGGAACTCCTGAATCATCGAATTCAACGAAAAGCGGGCTTCAAGAGAGGGAATGAAAGCCATTAGTCGTTAGGGTGAGTGCCCTCAATTTGAAAAATCTTAATTTCGATGTACTTACTGCAAGCTTCTCGTACTTCTCAAACAATTCATTATACTCATTCAATTGTCTATCCAACTCTCTATTTAATCGATCTATATCCATTTGTTCTTTTCAAGCATAACGTCGCAATTGTATTTCGGTTTTCTCCTTAGCTAAAGTAATCAATGTATTAACTAATAGTTACTTGATAACTTAAAGCGTTTGAAAAAGAGATCCATACCTGAGAAAGTGGAACTGCAGATGAAGAAACCTTCTCTTTTTCCTCAAGCTTTTATCCTAGAGGAGCATTGCCTTTCTTTGGAGAATCTTTACTTAGAGGATCAGGAATATCAACAGTTTTTTGCATCCTAAACAATTAAGTCTAGGTTAGCATCACCAGATCTATCTTTATCATATGGATATCTAGAGGGACCCATTCAATCACCTCAATCATCGCAACCACTTTCATCATTACGATCATCATCTTTGTCATCATCACCACCATCATCTTGGTTATCACCACGATCATCATTATTGTCGTCATTGTCGTCATCCTCTTCTCCATCAGGTTCTGCCCTTCATCAATAGGAGCATTGTCAAAGGCTAGCCATTTGTCAGCAGCAATTTCCTCTTCGACGGAAAATTCTTCTTCAAGAGTCTTCCTATCCTTTTTCATCCTAAGATTGAACTTCCTCTTAAACTTCTCATTCAAGTCTAGAAGAGATGGAAAGTCCAAATCTAGGCATTTTTAGATATTGTTAGCATACGCCATATACAAAAAATCTTTGTAAGAGTTTTCTGTGATTTTAGAAAGAGCAACATTAAGAAAGGAAGTGACTTTCTTGTTAGCATTAATGACAATGTTATTAGAGTAATCTAAGATGCTAGATTTCCTTTGCAGCTGGTTTTCTAGCAATTTGTTCTTGTTAACTAGCTCGGAATTTTCTTGAGTCATCTTCTCAAGATCTTCTTAGAGTTTATTAACCAAATCAAGGTTAGCTTTCAAGTTTTACATTTTTTCTTCCAACGAATGTCCAACTTTCTTTTCCTCATCAAGAGAGGAAGCGAGTTTGCCCTTTTCATGAATATCCTCATCTCTAACCACAACAATGTCGATCATACTATTGTTAAGCGAAGATCTTTTCTTTAAGCTTGGCTACTTCATCGGAGGGCCCTTGAGAAGCGTCTCGTAGAAGAAACATATGCTTTCCTACCTAGAATATATAACCTATCTTAGTAGAATGGAATCTATAAAGTTAGGACTAACCAAGTCAATAGAAAAACATACCGATAAAAGTTGTTTAAGAAAAATGAAAAGGTGATCATCAAAATAAGTTGGAGGCTGCGATGATCCTAAAGAAGTGATGGAGGGAGATTGAATAGCCAGTCGAGCGAGTTCTTCAAAATTAATCGCCGAAGACTGAGTCTGAGCCTTCGAAGGAAGAGGATCATTTGGAGAACCAAGGGCATCACACATGCGGCTTATAGATATTGAGGAGGTAGGAAAAGTGACATTGAAGAGAGGATTGGGAGTTTGAGCCTCCTTGGGTTTCTTTGGAGCTTTATCTAAATTCACTGCCTTAGGACTTGAATCAGTGTTTACATGCCCCTCCTCATTACAACAACGGGAGAGAATTCACTCACAAGTTTGGACTTCTTACTCTGAGAAGAAGGAATTTCAATAAGAGCATGATTTCCTGTTTCTTCTTCTTCGTCTAATGCCTTAATGGCTTTAGCGATGGAGTTTTAATAGAAATGGGTTTGATTGGTTGAGACGAAATCGAAGCTTCATCTTTGTACTTCCTCTTCTTAGAAACACCATCTTTAACTTTTTCTTCTTCTAGAGCAACTACGAGGGAAGATAAGTTTAAAGTGAAAGGAAAAGTTAGTAAACTGGTTGCATCAGAAATTCCACTTTAGCTAAATTGAAATTTACCAGCAGGATCGGGCTAAATTGGAGAACTAGAACTGAAGGACTTTGACTTGCCCATCACCAACGAACGTTTCTCCCGAGCATTGTATTTTACCATAGGAGGTTCTTTTAGGATCTTATGGTGATCTAAAATAATAGAATATTTAAGAAGCTCGGTTGGAGTTAACAATCTTAGCCAATTCCCAATTTTCTTTACCTCCTGAGTTAAAGACAACACAGTTGCTTGGTCATTGAAGCTAAGCTTCTTAGGAGCAGAATCTGAGAACAGACACTTATCATTAAAAGATGATAAACAGACATACGGTAACTAAGGATGAGAATCTTACTAACGACAGGAAACGTCCCTCTGATGTTAGAAAAGCACTTGACAAAAGGATTGAGTTTCCTATCCTCTTGCCTTGTTGACACCCTTAGAGATGATACTTTTCAGGTGAGGGTGGATTTGATACAATTGATGATCTGATTGTTCACCCATCTTAGCAGGACTAGCTATCAAATAGAGAATCTCAGCACTAAGGGAGGAGATTCCCGCCTCTCGAACTAAGACTTCTAAACAAGTCCAATATGTATAGAAGTTTGATAAGAATTGTATTGGTGTGATGTCCAAATGTTCCACATATCTTTAGAGAAAGCTAGGAAAAGGAAGATAACCAGTATACCAGATGTGTATCGAAGTAAAGGCGAAATATCCCTCTGATGGGTTATAAATTTTTTCCACGAGGTCGGTCGAAATGGCTTCAATCCCTATAATATCAAACTTCTCAAAAATGGAATTCACTTCTTCTTCGATCATTATATGTGATTGGTTAAAGAGATTATCTCCTTTCTTGCAGCTAAAGGTGAAAGTTTAGGCCCTTTGCTGGGCTCCTTAATGGATTTCTTTGACAGTTGACCTTTCATCTTCCTATTAGGTGATATTACTCCAAATTTAAGAAGTAATAATGCATATACTATCTAATGGATTTCCATATGCTAAGTTTAAATTTATTATCTAAATGGTCCATTTACTATTTAAGTGATAAAGTATATGATAGTCACAAGTTGCTGACCCATAAATGATGCATGTCAAGATTAATGAAGGACTTAAACTTTAACTTTAACAAAGGAAATCCATGGAAAAGCTATATTAAAGCTAAATAAGAGTAGTTACGCAACATTAACAAGCCTATGTCCATGTCGAATGCCACAAAGCTTATGCTTTAGGAATGCGACTATGACCAATATTGATGTGATAAGTATCATTGACATTATGAATAGCGATGACGTGAATTGATAATGTTTTAATCAATTAAATTACTTGTAATATGCTAAAATAACAAAATCATAGGCAATGATATTGAATAAAGCTTAATTCATGATATTAAAAATGGTTACAAAACAATGATGACGTACATAAAGACTATTGATGTTAAATTGAAACTTTACAAACTAACAATGAAGATAGGCGATGATGCCTGTATTTAAATAATATTACATCTAACTGATGTGCATCTTCTCACAACAATGTAAAGTTGTTGCATATAATCTTAGTCACTAATAATATAAGAATTTATTGCGCTATTAATGTAGTAGGACAATAATGAACTTTTTCAATGCCGAATATTATATAGGCAACTCAGCATTGTTCCTAATCAATGCCGAGTTTCTTGATAATGAATCCAATTGACATATGCGCTTTGACAATAATGATCCATGTAACTCTAAATGGATTGTCGTGCTTCATTTTTATTATATAAGACCTTTGTATAAAAAACAGTGGTTAACGAGAAATAGGTTGATAAAGGGCACCATTAACGATGAACATCATAAATATTAAATCATTGTCACAAAAATATTAGCTACGACATAACATAATGAAGGATGAGCTAGTAATGAATATATTGGCGACATCGGAAACATGATGGTCGACGTAAAATATATCCTTATTGGATATCGGATCTCGTAAGCTACGTCCTAAAACAAACATACCTAAATACTCATTGTCGAAAATCTCAAAATTCATTCAGACAACATAAAACTCGACGTTAACCTAAATAAGCGATAATAGACTACATTGATAAACCAAATATTAGCAACAAAAACTCTCTAATTAAATCCCCAAATATCGATTTAAAATCGATAAAGTCTAAAAAGCGATTTCAATGAAAATTCTTTACTCTGGGTTACTTAAAGCATTTAGAGTTAAATATTATACCGGCATAACAAATCGAATAGTCGAGAGCTGAATGTCTTTGATTTCTTGTAAGAATTTGATTTCTGCTTTGAGCTCCTAAATCGCAGGTAAGGAAAGAAAGGAGAAGACCTGACTATTTATAGAAAAGGGGAAGGTGCAAAGAGACCAGTGGATTAATTTTGAATGGACGGTTGGACTGGTGAAAAGACAACCAATAGGAAGCAAAGAAGGATGCCAAAACTATTGACTTAAAAAGTCAATGCCTCCTCTGTACCGGGGGAAGGGGCAAATGTTAGCACCATTGTTGACCACAAAAGTGTTCGATGTGTTATTTGATCACAACACCGCATCAATAAGCAGTGCTGTAGTAATAGAAATGAATTAGTGGTGACATCAACGATGTCGATTCTCATCAACATTGACATAGCATGACATCAATAAAGCCAAAGACCCTAGACAACATGAGTGATGTTAATAATGGTGTCGCCAATGATCAAAGTCGTCAACCTATAATGTCGCCGACGAACGTTATCAATGTCGATAAAGGCTATACATGCAATGTTGATAGAGAATGCCATCAATATCCATAAAAACCATCAATGCCGCTCTTCGTTGGTGTTGCCTCATATTTACCCTAATTCAAGCTGATGTCGCCATCCATCTAACGAAAGAACTTTATGGACGATGCCGCTCCTCATACGTGTTTAACGCCGCTTCCAATCATTGCCACCAACAATCAATCAAGGCATTGCCACCCTTCTTCAACTTGCTTTATATCAACATCGTCCTTCATCAATATCACTTCATGTTGATATCGCTCTTCATCTATATTGCTTATATTGGTGTTCCTATCAATGTCACTGTCGTGTACTATTGAAGCTAGCTTGTTGCCGACACTACTCCAAATGGTACAAATCGGGGTCAATGACGACATTGTTGCATTTCATCAATACTAAAGAGACGCCGCGCATGAGTGTCGCTGAAAGTCAAGATCGTCGACACCAAGCTGGTACACATGTCACATTCCTATTCCTATAAATATGGACCTAGGAAAAAGTTGGAGAGGGAATCATTCTCATCCTACTTCTTACGTTTTTCGCTTTGTGATCCTAAATCAATTTGGGATTTTGGCCGATTGTGGTATTTGAACTTTGTACACATAAGGAATTGAATATCAAACAATTGTATAGCATATTTGACAAGTTCACTTTTGGATTGTGACTTGCATATCAACTTGCATATTGACTCAGTTCATCTATGATGCTCGACATAATTTTTGCTCAAGTAACGAATGCACATTGGAATCACACGGATCTAATCTCGAGTACATTCTATCCAAGTGACTTAAGCCTAAGTTTGCCTTGCCCGTTTCTTATTTGAATTCACTTCTTCTAACGCTTTTGGGGTTAGCGAAGAAATTCTTTAACAGATAGTAATAAAGAAAATATTATTGATGTGATAAAAGGAACGGCTAAGCATTGAAAGGGAGAACGTTGATATTACTTACTGTGTTGATGGCAGTATTAAATGTTTTAACAAGTTTGCCGTTCTTGCTTTGAGTTCTATTGATTTTAATTCTGAAGTTGGAGATTCTATTGAATATAGCTATTATGAAAGGGGTTTGGGTGTGAATAATGATATAAGCTTGGTGGTGAAGGATTTGTGTAACGGTGAACTGGATGTTGAAAGGGGTGTGAATGATGCGGTGCCACTGTTTGTAGAAGTCTCAAATATGCAGGTTGATCAAGGTGATGGTGCCACTTGTATTATGCACACAAACATAGATGACATGCACATGGTTTCAATGGTTTATCTTAATGGATTCAAATGAGAATTTTCTGAGTTGTGGTTGTGGTTGTGATCCAGTAATTGCTTTGTTGGTGAATTTGAAGTGGATGAGGCAAGTTATGATGTTGTTTCGGCTGATGATGGTGAAGTAAATGTTAGGGGGGTATGTGGATCAGAACTTGCAGTAGTGTGCATGGGAGATATAAAAAATGTGGATGAAAGTTCGAGATTATCTTCAGCAGGAGAGATAAATATTAAAAAGGTATGTTTGCAAGTGATGAACGCAAAATATGATCGCAATAGATAAGCTTCATCGAAGGACGTTGATGTGAATTGTACTATACACGATGAGGGTATGGGATCTGGTATGGGTATTTATGGATATATAGACTCCAATATTGCTGTTAGTTCGTGTGAATTAATTGAGGATGAAGAGATTTTACGTAGTGATACATGTGATACGTGTGCATGCGGATCTGGGAAGTACAATAGTGCATTGAAGTTCGAATAAAGAGAGGTAAATTGCAATCAGCTGACAAGAACAAAGAGAGGGGTGGTACAATGCAAAGTTGAATGAGGAAAATGTCAGAGAGTTTGATGATAACGAAGTGATGGAATGGTTATTAGCTGATGAAAAACAATGTATTGGTCCAAAGCAGGAAGGGAATTATACTAATGTGGGGTTGTTTTCTGACGGTGGCCTAGAGAAATGTGTTGTTGAAAATAATAACAACGCATATGGGAATAGTAAAGATGGTAATGAGATGTGTGTTAGATGTTGAAGGGACCCAAAGTTGTGTTTGTGGCAGTGAGAAAGACCATAAGTTAAAAGAATCGGAACTAGAGTTTTGCACGAGTTCGGTGAGATCGATGAGGAGGAGTGTTCGTCTTTGTGGAGAGAAAATTAGAGCATCTATGGGCTCTAGCCCAGTTACAGATATTCTTTTAGGCAATACTTATCTAGGAGTTCGGGCTTTATATTTGATGATGTTCAACTAGATTCGGAGTAGATTAGCATTTAGATCAATTAGACCATGAGATACATTGGTTGTAATGTTAGGTGGTTAGATAACTTAGGAAAATTTAGTTAAATTATTTCATTTTTAAAACATAATAACATTGATATTGTTTTATTATAAAAAAACAGAAATAGAACATTCCAATTATTGGTTATGTAGGAATCTGAACGGTCTTTATTTCAATATTGGGTTTATCTTCTGTTTAGGGGTAGTTTAGGAGGTTTGATAGTGCGTTGGAAAGAGAATTGCTTACATTCTACCATAAAAGCTTATTCTATGTGCTTAAAATTTTCCGTTCTTAGATATGGTTCATTTCTAAATGCTACATGTTTATGGAACAAACAATAAGTTAGATCGAAGTGTTCTTTGAAGCGAGTGGTTGGAATTTAGATCACTAGCTCCAGGTCCTTGAGTGATGGGTGGAATTTCAATCTCACTAGACTCCTAAGAGAATGAGTCCCGAGAGAATGAGATTTTTCTGCTATGTAAGAATTCGATCAGTTTATTGTTGATAGTAATTTAATTGAATTACAATTAACCAATAAACGGTTCACTTGGTCGGATAAAAGGGATGACCCATCGATGACATTCCTGGATGTTTATTTTATTAACGATGAAGTAGAGGATAAATATCCTATTTGTAAGGCCGGTAGGCTTTCAAATATTTATTCGGATCATTATCCAATTATATAATCTTGCAGTAATCAAAATATTAGGAATAAAATATTTAGATCTTAAATGATGTTATCGTTAGAAAATAAATTTACAGAATTAATTGCAAATAAATGACTTTCTTTGAGTAAGTATAATTTTAAACTTTCAGGAAATATAGCTGAAATATTTAAGGAAACTTAGAGATTTAAGAATTTTTCTTAAGAAATGAAATAAATATGTTTTTGGCATTATTATAATTAAAAAATATAAACTACTAAGTGAGATTCTAAATTTGAATAAAACAGAAAATCCAGAAATTTAAACATTTCAAAAAAAAGTGCTTTAAGATTTAAAAGTAGAATTAAATAAAATTCTAGTAAGGAAAGAAATGATGTGGAAACAAAGATCTAAGGTCTAACAGATAGATGGAATAAGAATGCCAAAAAAATGCACAAAATAGCAAATGGTTGAAAACGCGGTAAAACTATTAACTCTATTTTAATCAATATTTGTTGAGATTTTCGAGTAAAAGGAGTTAAATGAGGCTTACTAACTATGATAAAGAATTTTTTGGTACTAAAGTGGACACAGGATCAAAGCTAATTGGGATGATTTATATCCTAATGATACAAAGATTGATATATGTAATTTAGATAACCCATTTACGGAAGATGAGATTTTGAAGGGTATAAGGGTATGTCTAGTGATAAATCACCAGGCTCTGATGGGTTTCCTGTTTTATTTTAAGAAAATTTTTGGTACATTTTAAAATATGATATAATCAAAAAATTTAACAAATTTTACTAAGGATTATTACAATTAGGCAGGTTTTATTTCACTAACATAAATTGTACAAGAAAGTGGGAGAAAATGAGTCAAAGGATTTCAGGCCCATTTCATTATTAAATTGTTCTTTTAAAATCATTTCTAAGGTTTTTGCTAATAGGTTAAACACTAAAATGAATGAATGAATTAATATTACTCAAATTTCTTTTACCAAAGGTGGAAATATTACGGATGGGGCAGTGGTAGTTCAAGAATTTATTAACTATTTCTGTAAATACAATATCACTTGTGTACACTTTTAAAACTTGATTTTACTAAAGCTTTTGCTTCAATTGATTGGATTTTCTTAAGGATCTTTTACTGACTAGGGGATTTAGTATAAGATGGTTGGTTGGATTATGTCTTTAGTTAAAGATGGAAATTCAAGTATTATGGTTAACGATATTTTAGAAAATAAAATTCAATCGACACGTGGACTTAGACAAGGTGACCTTTTGTCACCTCTTCTGTTCAATTTAATTGCTGACTTTTTTGTTAGGATTATCAAGTTGACCAATGGTAATGAGATTTTAACCAATGTTTAAAATGAGATCACGAGTTATGTTATCTTTATTCTCCAATTTGCAGATGATACCATGATCTTTACTCCTCATTTGCTGACACATTATAGCACTTAAGTTTATTTTATACAGTTTTGAGTTACTCTTTGATTAAACATCAACTTTGACAAAAGTTCCATTTTAGTGTTGAACGATATTGATGAAATAGAGAATTAAGTCATGTGTAAACTGAATCATAAAATTATGAAATTTCTCGTAGAATACGTAGGATTTGTAATAAGACCAACTAAACTCAAACATAATGATTGATTAATAATAATTGATAAAATTAACAAAAGGTTTCCCAATTAGAATGGTAAATTTTTATCGAGAGCGGGAATATTAGTTCTTATTAATTCAGTTGTATCAGCACTACCTATATATTGAATGTTGTTTTATCGCTTTCCAGAATAAGTAATCGATACAATATATAAAACTAGGGGATATTTATAAAGTGTGGATAACTCTAATAATAGCTCAAAGTGTTTACTTAGTTGGGAAATGGTATGTAAATCAAAAAAGGAGTGAGCGTCAGGCATTAAAAATTAACATAGTTTAAATACGTATTTATTAGAAAAATGGTATGAAAATTTATTAATAATAATGAAAATAATTTTGGAAAAAAATAATATCAAATCGATAGTATGGTGGTACTAATCTACATCATGTTATTATTAGTAATACAAACAATATTTCTCGTTTTTGGAAATTGATGATAAAATGTTATGATATTTATTAATTAGGAATTAATAATGTTGTACACTCAGGGAATAAAACTTCATTCAGGCATGATGGTTGGATATCAATTTTTCCCCTAAAAGTGGAATTTAAGGAACTTTATGAAATTTTTAATTTAAAAATGTATTGATTTCAGAAATATATGGACCTAATTTAAGTTTTCTATGGGAATTTAGTTTCATTCTTGCTGTAATTAGAGTTACATTATCCCAATTTGCTTTGCTTTGTGCTAAATTAAAATTATATCATATCGATAATGAAAATGACATTAAAATATGGTGTTGAGATAAGAGTAAAACCTATTCGTCGCCCTCTTTTTGTAAAATTCTAAATTTTTCGTGAATAATGTCGAGTATATTTAAATATTTTTGGAAAAATAATACTCCACTAAAGCAAAAATTCATAAGTGGTTAATTATACATCGGAAATTAAACACAATAGAACTTTGAAAAAAAAATTATAGTTATTGATAACAAATTTGATTTTTGTAATATGAAAATGGAAAATATTTCACATCTATATTTTGAGTGCATATCACTTATTCTATTATTATAAATTGTCTTAATATTTTTGATTTTAATATGGCAAATTGTGTTATTAATTGTGAATTATATTGGCATATTCTTAGATTTTTTTTGTATCGAATTTCATAGAATAATTTTAGATACTATTTTTACAATAATTTGTTGGAATATACGGTTTGAAAGAAATCACAGAGTTTTTAATAATATAAAATCTCCTATGGAAAATTTGATATATACAATTGTTTTTTTGTTTTAATTGGATTTCAAACCCTTGTTATAAAATAGATAACAATACCGGTTTCAAAGAATATCTTGAAAAGGTAAAATTTTGTATTGATTTAATAAAGGAAAATCAGGCCACTAAAAATACAAAACAATAATAATACTTTAAATATCTTTTTAGTTGGTATGTGTGCCAATGAATTTTTCAATGTAATATCCTTAATAGGAAACTAGTTACATAATAAAATATGATTATTTAGAATTTATCATTCAATTCTTGATTGTGCACGTCTGTTCTAAATCATATATTAGTAATAATAATGCCATATGTGTCATCCTGGTATATGATAACACACACAATCATTTCGACACCTTAGTTTTACTAGGAAATTAGCTCGTGTTTAGAGTTATTGTCCATTAACAACTTAAACGTATATTGTTTAGAAGTCATAGTCTTACTTCCATGAGTTTAAGTTGATTGAACTCGTTAATATATTTGCCTATTAGCTTGTTTGAGTTATGTATAGGTTCTTGATGGCTCTCCTCTTGCTTTGGTTTCAATTATAAATTTTATTTAGTAAACATTATATAATTTTAGCAGAATTTATTCACTTTCATGATTTAAGTCACACTTAGGTTACTATTTCTTGCACATAGTAGATTTTTCTCCTTTTTCACATATATGTATGTATGTATGTATGAATGTATGTATGTAATAGACTTATATACATATACATGCATACATACGTATATGCTTTTAAGCCTTACATTATCTGTTGAGTTTTTTCAGTTTTAGCTGCTGACATGGACCGTTGGACTAGGGCGTTTTCAATCCTTAGATGTGCCGATCTCGATTTGCTACAGGGCCACTTACAGCATCTTTGGACACTCTATTCACTTCTTCTTTGGAGTCTGGACGTGTTCTTTCTCTCATTGTATCCCCTTCTCTATTGCTACCTTCAGCTTTTTAGGGCCACCATTTTGATTTGTTTATTCTTTTCATGCTTTTAAGTTTTTTGTAGGTTATTTTGGGGAAGGTTTTTTTCTTGTTTTGTTTGTATGCGTTCATGGGAAAGAACCATCTGTCAGGCTTGTTGGTAGCTCCTTTTTTAAGTGTAGAACAAAATTACATGAATGCTCTTCTACTCATAGAGGACCATCCATTTTTCTCAACACACACACAAAAATAATAATCAAATCAATATATCAAAAATCTAAACAAGTAAAATGTATTCAATCAATTTGTAATTTAAAAGGCATATCTTCAACTAACGAAAGTAATTTAACTTAGATCCGATTGTTAACTTAAGAAATAAATCAAAAGTTACAACTTTTTGTGCAAAAATGTCCCCTTACAAAAATTAAATTGACTTAATTATTATTCTCATTTGAATATTGGCCAAAATTGTTTTCAACCAACTTGTAGTATGTAAGAAATGCGGATTACGGATCTTAAGGCTAGGATTAACACTAGAGGGGGTGAATAGTGTTTATAAAGAATTGCTAAATCTTTTTAGTTTATGTTAATTTAAACACAGATGTGTGCAATATACAGACACAGATATGATCACAGAAACAAACACAGATACAGAAATAAAATAAAAAGCAGTAAAGGAAAGAACACATCGGATTTTATACTGGTTCGGAGTTACCCTACATCCAGTCCCGCAACACAAGTACAGATTTCCTTTCAAAAGCAATCTTTACAATTACACTCTCGATTTTAAGGCTACGTGGTACACCCTCTAGAATCACAATCCTCTTGGTAGAGATACTTGATTTTCCAGAAAACAAGTTCACCCACTTAATTTTACGGACAACAAGTTCACCCAATTGATTTTCCATGCCTACAATCACACCTTATCACGCTTGATTGATTTTCAAGGCTACAATCACACCTTTTCTCGCTAAGTTGATTACAAAAAGCCTATAACTCTGAATAGCACTGAGGATCTTGTTGAGATAGTGATAGAGAATCAAACTATGAATGATCGAGTTTGATTCAATGTAGATTTCGGCAGAGTAATGGTAACAATATGTATTAAGAAAAGTGGAAGAAGAAGAGGAGTGAAAAACCAGAAAATATGATGTTAAAATTCGTTAAAACTGACCCATATTTATAGAAGAACAACAGCCATGTCCATTCGTGAAGAGTTATGGCGAATAGACACTTCTTTTGAAATTTAAATTTTAAACTCAATTGACACCACGTCGAAATATTTTAAACTTTATAAATATACTTGACTATAGTTAAAATTCATAAGTAAATATAGAGAATAATATATAAAAGTTAACTATAATTTTATATTTAAATCTAAGTATTTAAAAGTTAAATATATTATATTAAAAGTAGTTTAAAACCAGGAGTAATCTGACTTTGAAATTAAAGATGATTTTGAGGCTAAATTATTTAAAATCAGGATAGAGGTTTTTGAATCTTTTAAAAGGAAAGTTTTTAAATTATTTTGAAAACAAGATAATTTTTGTAAAATCATTTTGAATAAAAAGTTAGTGGATACAAAATAATGTACCACTAGATTTTTCGTAGGTTCTATCCTACTTAGGGTTCCATCCTTTTAACGGGCTCGAAGTGGATTCCATTCCACGAATAAATTGGATTTTAAGATGCCAGTGCTTTTCTAGGAGTTTTAACAAAATTTTCTAACTAAAAAATAAATTATTTGAATTCTTGAACTCTTGATAATCTTGATACTCATGAGTCTTCAATCTTGATATCTTGAATCTTTATACTGTACAGTCTTCATTCTTGGTACCTACATGGTTAAATCTTGCATATACATATATATCTAAACTTGTAATGTTAGTATTTATATTTTATAATCTATTCTAAGGTTGTTGTCATCAAAATCATCATCTCACGGACTAACATAGTATATGTATTCAATTTTCAACTTTATAGCATGAAACTTTAAATAATTACTAAAAATATTTTCAATAATTTTTCGATGATAGGAGCGATACATTATTCGAGAAAAGCATCCATTATGATGTCTCGATGACTTGAACTCGTGACCTCTAGAAAACTTTGTCTAAAGCATCATGCCTCTAACCACTTGAGTTAAAGGTCCTTGGCAATACTTTCAATATAAATTTGTTCAAATAATAGTTTCTGAAATAAAAGAAATTAGATGACTTAAGGATATATAAATTCGTGAATCCATGATAATGAGATTCAAATCTAAATAGATACACAATATTCGCAAATAAACAATAGGTAGTGTAGATCTATAATTATTAACATAGATAGCATATGAACAGTATAATAGAAGGACACTGAGGTATTAAAAACATATTAATAAGATGAGCATACAACGAATTCAAAAGATACAGGTAGAGATCTAAATCATATTGCAAAATTCATTCAAATGAAAGAGGTACAAAAGTGGGAATTCTAAGTATACAAACATGATGAATTTGTATATGAATAAAATAGAAGGTTACATTGAGATGTAGCCAAGAGAAACACCTTGAATGATGAAATGATTCCTAGATTCAATGAATCTATCTGTGGATTTTGCAACAATCGAGAGATAAATACCTTTTTTATTTTATTTCATTTGATTTTTGATTTTGGAGTTTTAAAACCCTGGGGTACCATGAAAATTCACTACAAATGATAGGAGAGGAAGAGAATATTATGTTTGTAACAAAAAATGAATTAGATCAAAGAAATGAAGGGAGATTTGTTTTAAAAGAATAATAGAAGCTTTTCTGTTCTTTCCTTAAAACCTTAGGCTATAATGAAAGTTAAATCTCGTATTAATTTAGTTAAGAAAAATGTATTATTTGAAAATAGAAATAATGATAGCACTTTAAATACCTTTTCACTGACATATACGGCAATGAATTCAGCGCTATATTATATTTAAGAAATCGGTAGATTTTAAAACACTGTAATTTTGAAATTAACATTCATCTCAAAACTTATGATGTTTAGAAGTCGTAGTCTTACTTCCAAGGGTTTAGTTGATTGAACTCGTTAACGTATTTTTCCATAAGTCTGTTTGAGGTATGTGTAGGTATGTTTTCTCCACGATGCACGTCATACATAAGTTAGTGTTTCTCGTATATGTTACTTCTTCTCCTCTTACACACACATATATGTATAATAGACTTATATATATGTGTTTAAGCCTCAATTTTTTGTTGAGAGATTTTCTAGGTTTAGCTATTGACGTGGAACATTCGACTCGGACGTTCTCATTTCTTGGATGAGCCGAGCTTCGATATGATGCACAGCCTTTTACGACTTATTTGGATTTCCTTGACGGTTATTCATACTATCCACTTCCTCTTTGGAAACTGGGAGACTTTTCTCTCATTGTGGTTCTTTCTCCATTACTATTTTCGACTTTTTTTTTCCACCGTTTTGTTTAGTTTATTTCTTTCATGTACTTAAGATTTTTTTTCACTTATTTGGGAGAGTTTTACTTTTATTTTCATTTTGTTTGTGTGGGTTCATAGGGAATGGTCACCTACTATACTTGTTGGTAACTCTTTTTTAAGTATAGAATAAACCTATATAAGTGCTCTTCTCCTCATAGAGGATCACTCATTTTTCTCAAAAAGAAACATTTCATATTCCATTCTTAAAAACCTTCCCCTTTTAATTATCTCTTAAATCTCAGTAAATCCTCTCTTTCCTCTACTTGCATGGGAATGATAACCATATGGGCCCTCAAAATTTCGAAAATCCCTTTAGCATTAATCCCATTTAAATGCAATTTAAATGTTCTACTGACATTGTATATCATGGCATGCGTTTATAACTTTTATATACGAACTTTATTAAATACTTAGGTATTCATAAAAAATTAAATATAATTTAATAATTAACATTTCATAAATATTAACTCATTTAATTTATTTAAAACCTACTTAGTATTTATTCTATTTAAATATAATTAAGACATTCCACCGATATTGTATATCGATGCACGCGTTTATAACTTTTATATGTGCAATTTATTAGATACTAATGATATTTAAAAAAATCAAACAAAATTTAGTGATTAATGTTTAACTGATTTTATCATTTACAATGATTATTAATTAATTAAATTATTGGTTCATACGGAGTATTCATCATTTCAGTTGTTTGACTCAAAGGTTAAAATTCAGTCAGCAATTATATTGAACAATTGGAATATTAACATTCACACGTCATCTTGTTTAGTGGTATTACATTTTGAATGAATTTATCACTTACGCATCTTTTGATAAAATCTAATTTTATTTATTATATGCGATATCCAGTAGTAATGACTATTTATGACGTTTTGAATGAATTTATCACTTACACATCTTTTGATAAAATTTAATTTTATTTATTATACACGATATCTAGTAGTAACGATTATTTGTACCAATTTTCTTCATCAATATTATATCACATTAGGACTTATGAAATTTGATTTTGGTCAAAATTTCTACATCATCCATGTTCAACTTTGTAAGTAAAAACACAAATTCTTGGTTTAATGATAACCATTCTTTTAAAGACCCAATCCAACATCGGTTCGACCTTGGAGCGCTATGCCTCTGAAAATGAAATAACCTTGTGCGTGCATGATCTCACGGTATAATCTCAAAATCTTGAAAATACCTCTAGATCGACCTCTTCAAACCACACGGTTCTTCTAATTTAAGGAAAAATTATAGCTTCACTCTTCACTTTTTCACATAATCAATTTAACAAATAATTTCATAACCTTAGTCGCTAAATTATTAAATTATCTTATCAATTTTGGTTGACATGATATATTATTAGTGTATATTTTATGAATCATGATTGAACTGAACCTCTTTCATCTTAAAAAGTAAGGAAATTTATAATTTTGCGCTAAAAAGATTGTTATAGAATTATATCAATTAATATTTTTTATGAACTGTTCAAAAATGGTTGTATAAAATTTCAGTATATTAATTATAATTGGCTAAAATTCAACATTAATTATAATAATTTAGAATTTAAATTGGAAAAATAGAAAATAAGTATCAACACGGTTCTCGTGGTTGGATCGGTTAAACCACTAGAACTTTTGACATTGCACCACACGGTTCGACTCATGGTTTGGTCTTCGAAACTATGATAATAATAATTATTATTAATTATACTTCTCTGGCTAGAGACTTAGATTTTGATTTAACTAAAGGTCACTATGATACCAACCTCATATAACCAAGAAGACGAATTCTCTGTTGAATAGTATTTCACTTCCAATTTTTTAACTCCGACCCAACTATCGTTGTTCAATGGACATCATGCCATAATTTAATTATAATCAATGTGGATTATCCACATTGAAATTCTACAGAATTCTCAATTCGACGAAACTGTACAATATCGTCGCTTTAAGATTCTCTATTTGAACTTAGTTATATTATCAAACATAAGACTCTTGAGCCAGTCATTCTATAGTAATCCAATAATTATCGGTATGCAACAACTTGGTGTCCCTAGTAGTCATGAGTAATACACTGACCAACATTTGGAAAGCGTTACACACTCTAGCAATACACTGTCCATCATTGCTTAGGCGGTCAAAATGCAGGTTGTGTGCCTCATCCTTCATCCAAAGGCAATCAAATGCGGGAAGTTTCTTTGTAGAATGGGTGCAGCAGTACGCTTGGGTATCCCGATATATAGCTTATTAGGTTTTAGGATATTGCAGGCATCCTTACTCATATGCATCACACATATCTCTATTATGGTTAGGAGAACCTCTGATGGGAATCTAAAAAACGACCCTCTCGCGGGCGCTATATTGTATGTGTTGGGAGTGACAAGCTGGATGGAGTTCAATCAGCAATAGATGGGACTACCAGGCCGAAGTTTATAGTGGTATGAGGATCCATCATAGCCTTGAGGTCGTTCAAGTCACGAGCAATATGTTTAATAATAGTCAAACCGTTTATCAAGCAAAGTCACATGTCATTTCTTAACCCTAGAGTAGGATAATTAGCATTAGCTTAGTGCTTCTATTGATATTGTGACTATTGGAGTTTTTAGCTTCATTCTCACCATTTCTTAGTATGGCATGAATATGGAAGGAGTTTTCCGATAAGAAAAGTGAAGAAAAATGAGAGATTTTAGGAGATTCCCTCCTTCTAGCACCAAAATATTGACTAAAAATTTAGCCAACCTCAAAATAATAGTTGAGAGTCATTATAACGAGGGTTGCCCATCAATATCTTGATTTAATAATGGAAAATGAGGAAATAAATATACAATAAATAAACACAAGATTTAGGGTGGTTCAATCAAAGTTGATCAACGTCCATTATGATAGTTTTCATATTACTTTGCTTCTTTTATAATGGTTGAGATTACGAGAGACAATAACAAGAAAATAAATGTCTAAGAACTTGAAATTGGTCGATCATTGTACAAATGCATTATATGTATTTATAGCTATTGGAAATTGAGTTAGATGGCCCAGATCACGCCGTTAAAGGTTGAAAATCGTTCTTGGTGGTAGATTGAGTCATTTGGTTGATATGGGTGCCAACTAAGATGTTAACTTAATTTATGGCTCTGATGATCGCCAGCTGGTGGTTCGTACTTGAACATGCCCGGTGAGGGATAGACGGCATGGGACCAAGGAGTAGTTGTGCAACGACGCTTTGCCAATATTGTAGTACAGGAGAAAAAGTGGTTATCACACAATGTTGCTTTGTTAGATGAACAATGTCGTATTTACCAGTCTTTTTAGAGAAACGGTGTACTCATTGCTTCTTTTTTGCCGAGGCGATCGAGCACTTGTTGTCAAAGCCTGTCGAGTCAAGACAGGAGGGCTTTAGAAGGTATGGGTGGTGAAGTGGAATGCGAGTGGGTGGATCTTATCAATGGGTAAGGAAAATATATAGGTTGCTCGAAGCATGAACGAGGCCATTGTCCAGGCCGCTCAAAGTACGGGCGAGGCCATTGTTTGGTTCGCTTGAACTATGGGTAATGCCATTGCCCAGGCCACTCGATAGTGGAGAACTAATTTTCATGTCAAGCTCAACCTGTTTCTGTCATTCGCTGATAACCGCATAGGTTTACTATGGCTTACATATGCAATTTGTGTTGGGCAGGCATCTCTGTAGTGAGATATATGTAGTCCAAGCGAGATGCGAGCCAATGGAACTAGGCAGGCCAATATGTGAGTTTCTGGAACTATGCGGGATGACTTGTGCTATACTTGCAAGAAAGTCGAGCAACAATAGTGATAGTGGTATGGTAAATGAGAATACTTTTGTCTTTTCAATTTAGACGCAATTTATATGGATCGTAATAAAATGAGAAAACCACCAATGTTGCCGAGTGAAGCCCACCATGTTACAATACATAATACCAAGTGTCAAATGCATCCTCAAAGTGTTACATGCGTCCGTTGGCCTAAACTAGGTGTGCATGGGCCTATGGACTTGCCTAGTCATCCATATTCTATACATTAATTAAACATTAGTGAAAGTAATGATATATAAAAAGAAAATTATCAAAATAAGATTCAAATCATTTTTTATAGTTATCCAGCAAGGAGAACTCTATTTTCCATCCTTTGGGTTGTAGGTTGTAGGAAATGAGTAGGTGTTGGGTTTTTCATTTTTTGAGCACAGATTTCTTTACATAGACCCCAGCATATAAGTACTTGTATAACTAAAGATTTATTCCATCTAAGTGTCCAGATCTTTTGAACGGATGCCTAGTAGACGAGAGCTTGATACTGTGACACATTTTCAACATACACCTAATATCTAGGGGATTGTCAAATACGTGCCTACTTCTAGATTCTTGTTAAATGGCTATATCCTTCTAAATAAGGTTGTAAAAACCTTTAGATGGACCCTAGGTTGTAAATATGGACTAAGCACTAATTATTTAGATGGAGATTAATTGTATGTAGTTTTTTGATAACTCGCATATTTTGGAGATATTAAAAGTTGATAATAAGAGTGATACTTTATTGAAGCAGTGCACTCATTGTATTCGACTAAAATTAGTATTTGGTTTGCATTAATCGATGAAAATTGAAACTTTGGATTTTGATGAGCTTGAGAGTGAACAATAAAATAAGACCGCCTAAAATTAGCATATAAATGTTTATACGAGGCATCAAGACTAAACTAATGTCTAGACGCCGTTTGAATTCTTAGATCCTACAAGGATTTTTTTACAACATCTTAAAAAGGGAAATGAAAAAGTGTCAAGGAATAAATGATTAATTTCTATCAATTGACCTGATAAAGCCCCAAACCATAGAGTAATTATCACGGTTGTTGTGTATAGATATGTTTATACATCTCGTATTGAAAATCCTCACTCTTTATTGTAGTACATATATGGTCAGATGTTCTGGTTCAAAATTATTCGTCTTTTTTATAAGGAATTCCTAACAAAAATAAATATCTACAGTGAGAAGTAGCAGGGCCGATCTGTATATAAACTAGTCGAGCTGATATCCCATGACCTAATTTTGCATAGTATAATATATTTCAGTGGTACACTTTGCCCGTCCCTAGTTATTTATTGTAGGTTTGAATCTTAACATCTACAAATTAATAGAATGATATTATTATTTTGTTGTTATAAGGGTTTTTCTCCAAAGCCAAGATCAGAGTCCAAAATAACTTTTATTCAATTGCCCAAGGTCCAAATTTATTGGGCAAGAGTAGATGAGGTTTTATACCTTTTAAGTGCATGTTTAACACATATCAAATGATGCTCTTGTTGTGGTGAAAAATTGATTAGTGGAAACGATTTTAATCATAATCTAGTATTGCCTGTTTGAATGTCATTGCAAACTCAAATCAACTGTGATATCACACAAAATCAAACAATATAAGTAAGAGAGACATGCAAGGTTTAATGTGGTTTGGATTTGTGTCCTACATCCTCGGAGATCCAACAATGCTTTATTCCAATCACCAAATTCAAAGTGATTACGAGCCTAATAATGATTAAAGAGCTACAAGATGTGGAGAATCACTCTAATCAAACACTCAATTGATGAATTAAAAATTAGAGCAGTCAAAATAGAAACCCCTAATTTGATTTAGCTAGGGTTTCTACTAATCTCAATTATTGAAAATCTGATCTTTGATAATTAGAGAGCCGACTAGGAGGCTAATATAGATGCTCTAATTGCTCTAAACCATCCATTCACATCAAAAGAATCTGCACCATCAATATAGAAAAAATATGTATATAATTGATGAAACTACTGTTCACAATTTGAATCAGAAAAAACCCTAAGAAACTCTCACTACAACAAACTCTCGGGATAGCAATTAGCAGTAATAAAGATGTCTGATTTACCTAAAACTCAAAAGCTAGATTAACTCAGATGTCTGAATGGTGTAGTCAGACGTCTGAACGGTAACTCAGATATGTGACACCGGCAGAAAACAACTTCTTTTCTTCATATTTTTTATCTTCTTTCAAACGACTTTCCATCAATTCCAACACAAAGCTCTGCACCATATTTTCAATCTAAAGCACTCATAGATATATTTTTTTAAATTGCATAACAACTGTTAAATTTTGGTGGTACAAAATCACAAACAGAAGGAAATAAATATGTAAAAGAAAAAAAGAGAAGATTTTGTTTTCCCTAATTAATAGGCATATTTGATTGTGTTTATTTCTCTCTCTAATTGACTAATCAATTTATTTTTTCTCATCTGATATTAACTTAGGCATTAAGTAATTGACGTTATAAATAGAGACTATAAGAGAAAGTGTAAAATGTGTGGAAATCTATTTGCTAATTCTCTCTTCTTCCATCTTTGTTCTTCTCCTCCAATAATTTTCGCCATAGAGATCAAGACTCCCTTTCTCGATTTGGTTATTGGTTCAATTTGTATTTTGTTTACTTTTATTTTGTTCGATTAATTGTAAACAAATTTTGGTGAATCAATAAAGAGGGTGATTGTGTCAAATCTCTTGTGTATTGATTTCGAATTCCATGTCTGTTTATTTTCTATCAAATTTTATCTCTTTGTGATTTGGATGATAAAAGATTTATTGGGAAAAGATTTCGCAAAACAAAGTTTTCACTACAGGTTGGAATCAGAGCAAGGTAATCATAAAGCTTAGAGCAATTTTGGATTTGGAAAAGTATTCAGATGTCGGATGTGATTTCTTTTTCAAAGATGGCTTTTTTGGATGGAAAAAATTGGGGTATTTAAAAGCTTAGAATGGAAGATGTTTTGTACCTCAATGATCTTCATGATATGATTGATGGAATTAGAAAGAAGCCCTCTGACGTTGAGGAGGGAAAATGGAAGAAGATGGATAAGAAGGCAATTGCGTTGATTTGTCAGTATCTTGATGATTCAGTCTTCCATCATATGGCTAGTTGTGAATACATGAAGGCTTTGTAGGACAAGTTGGTATCTTTATATGAGTCGAAGAGTGCTACAAATTAGGCTTTTCTTGTTCGAAAGTTGGTTCAACTGAGATTAGATCGGGAGAAGTCTGTTACAGAGCATTTGAACGAATTTCAAGATGTAATAAACTAATTGGCAAATATGAATATCAAATTTGATGATGAGTTACATGCTCTTTTATTGATGAGTACGCTTTTAGAAAGTTGGAAAACTTTGATTGCTTCATTGAGTAATTCCAATGCTAATGAAACTATCTCATTGGAAACTGTTTGAAGTAGTCTTTTGAATGAGGAACTTGGAAGAAAAAGTTCATGTGTGAAATTAGTTCAAGGTGAGGCTATGGTAGCAAAGAACTCAAAGAAGGATACAAGTTCGAAGAAGAAAGTCACTAATGATAAAGGTATGTCAAAAAGTATCATTCGTTGTTATTATCATAAAAGGATCATATGCGCAATAGGTGTGAAGCACATAAAGGAGATCAAAAGAAGGATATACATAGTGACAGTGATAGTGATACATGGACGTGCATAGTTGATGGTAGCGACAGTGATACTTCTTGTGATGTCTTCATTACTGAAGAGAAGCCTCGAAAAATGGATTTGGGAGTCATTTTTCACATTTGTAGGGATGTGAATTGCTTCTCTTCTTATGAGAAGAGTGTCGGCATGATTAGGACAACCAATGGAGAAGAGCTACCGATTTTTGGTATTGGATCTATCTTGTTTTGTATGTATGATGGTGTTATTAGAGAAGTTACAGGCGTGAGTCATGTTCCTTCTAGTTCACATAATCTTATTTCTCTTGATCAGTTGGATCGCTATGCTTGCACTTATAAGATTCGAGTTGGAGTTTTGAGAGTGAAGAAGTATGGTCTTGTAGGGATGAGAGAAGTATTGGAATAAGAAAACCTTTATAGTTTGTCAGTCATGTTGTCGACTATGGGAAGCGAGTGACAGTTGGAGATCCTAGTCCACAGTCAGGTGGAGAGACTAATGTATTCACTGCTTATGATGATTGTGTTGAAAATCATATTTTAGACATGGGTCTTCACGTTGATGATGCTCGAAGGATCGATTGTCATCATGTAATGAGCTCAGATCGAGTGGTAGACGGATGTCGAGTATGAAAATCCACAAAGACTGTATCAAAGCCTTTGTGGTATTGCACATACTTTTGAGACCGATTGATGTGGTGCACCTCACATTTGTAGGTGGTGGTAGAAGTTTATAATTTGGTATGATTGAGATATAGGGAGTTGTGATAGATGTAAAGATGGTATGCTTGATATGTTGAAGATATGTGATTTTGCATCGAGGTGAAGCGTTATATTTTGATGATACAAAATCACAAGTAGAAGGAAATAAATATGCAAAAGAAAGAAAAGATTTTGTTTCGCCTAATTAATAGACATGTTTGATTATTTTTATTTCTTTAATTGGCTAATTAATTTATTTTTTGTCATCTAATATTAACTTGGACAGTAAATAATTGATGTTATAAAAAAAGACTAGAAGAGAGTGTAAAATGTGTGGAAATCTACTAATTTTATCTTCTTCCATCTTTATTTTTGTTCTTCAACAATTTTAGTCATAGAGATCAAAACTCTCTTTCTCAATTTGGTTATTAGTTCAATTTTTATGTTTTTTACTTTTATTTCGTTCGATTAATTGTAAACAAATTTTGGTGGATCAATAAAGAAAGTGATTGGGTGGAATATCTTGTTTATTGATTTCTGATTTCATGTCCGTTTATTTTTATTCAAAATTACCTTTTTATGATTTGGATGATAAAAGATCTATTGGGAAAAGCCTACGCACAACAAAGTTTTCCCTACAACAACACTCGTTATTTGTGTTCTATCCCGATTACAAAAGGTTGGAAGGCACTTGTAAGCTTGAATTAAATTTCTGTTGCATACGTGATACGTTGGAGATGCTTTTAGTGACCCGTTTGGGTCAGCTGCGGTGCTAGTGGTTTACGGTAGCTCGTTCGTACCACCCGCAAAGCTTTAATTAATGTGCTATTTAATAACTTAGAAGACAAAGCCAATATAGTTGGGCTGTTCCTTTGAATGTGAACTCGGTGAATACGTTTTCGAGATCGTTCTCACCGCTGACTTTAAATGTCAAGCAGTTAATATATTTATATGTTTTATTTCAGTTTTTAATACTATTCTTTGATGAACAGTCAACTGCATTTAGATGGTTGAATGAAGGTCTTTCGTTGGGAACGACTTAGATATAATTTATATATGTAAGGTTGCCCAAAGTTTGAGATATTGACTGAGATAAATGTTAAATGGATTTGTATTTTGGTTTATGTTTGTGTTATCAGCTTGTTTATCCATTAATGGGCAATATATTGTTGATTGTTCATGCATGTTTTCGGTCTAGTTTGTCTCTGGTTGGACCATGTGATAATGCATGTTTCATGTTAACATTATTTCCTAGTACCTGCAGCATAGGCTGCAAGTTGCTTGTTGACAACCAAAACGAAAGCAACGTTACAGACCAAATTATTCCCAAACTATAAACCAGTACCCAAATATTGCTGATCTAACACGCTTCAAATTTTAATAACGAATAAAAAAAAACCCACTAACAAATACAGAACAAATAAAGAAAGTAAAGGATGAATCATCGCCAGCCAAAAAATGCACATGAAATAGACCTCTCTCCCCCCTTTTCCTTCACGCGTATCCCACCCACCTCCACCTCCACACACTCTATTTACTTTCTTCCCTCTTTTTTTACTTCATCCCCTATATATCCCAACCACCCGTATTTTCCCAGTATTAATTCTTCCTACGCTAAACCATTAAAAACGTAAACAAACTTATAAATTAATGGGGAACTACGTCTCCTGCACGTTGAACAACGCGGCCGCGTCGTCGTCCAAATCGACGCAGATCGTGCTACCCAACTCCGACGTCCGCCACGTCAGCGGCGGGGCCCACACCTCCGCGGCGGACCTCATGCTCGATTTCCCCGGCTACTTCCTCGTCAACTCCCGCTCTTTGCGCGTCGGTATCCGGTTCAACGCTCTCTCCGCCGACGAGGAGCTCGAGAGAGGCCACGTGTATGTTTTGTTTCCGATGTGTAAGGTGAATTCCGTGGTCAACGCCAATGACATGGGCCCGCTTGTGTTGGCGGCCCGGAAAGCGGTCCGGAAGGCTTCGAAAGGGCTGGCCCGTGTTCTGCCCGAGATGGAGCATGAGGTGGAAGAATCGACGGTTGAGGTTAGGAGGGAGAAAGTGATTGATCGCGTTGCGCTGGTGGATGAGGAGGATGAGACTTTGGTTGAGTTCAGGAATAGGATGAGTTTGTGTAGGTCTCGAAGGCCTAATTTGGATACTATTTTTGAGGATGGGGTTTTTTGATCATGGGTTGAAAAATATTATTTCTGCGGCGGTCAGTTACTGAATTATATGGACGTTAATATTAGGCTCTAATTCATTTTTTTTGGTGTGAATTTGTGGTTGCTGTTTCGTTTGTAATTTGTACATATACATATTAGTAAGGGTGATGAAATGATCACCGGTCTAACGATGGAATTGAATTTACGCCTTGTTACAGTTTTTTCGGGGTTGATAACAAGAACTTAACGTTTTCCATTCGTTTATTACCTCAACCAATTGTAATCAACTAGCTTTAGTACTTCGAATTTTTTTTACTTCCTAAATATTTAAGTCCGATATTTCTTTTTAAACATGAAAGTTCTTGTTTCCAATTTCCATAGACGCGTCTTACATATCTAAAGATATAATGATTTATCCATGTTTTTATTCACATTATGAAAGCGCATTACTCAATCAATAGAAAGCTTATTATTCACATCGTGAAATATGCAAATTCACGAAGAACCGAATCAATAATAGAAGAGATGATCGATCCCCCGAGTTTCTCCATAGTATCCCAAGGCAGCAAACATGGTTTCTTCCAAACGTCTGTTAGTTTGAGGCAAGGTGATCCGTTATCGTTGTTATACCGCCTTTTTGGTCAAGGCCGGAATATCAACAAATTGGCAAGAAAGAATAGATATCAGGATTGGAGATCGATTGGAAACAAAGGCTGCAATCGACGTCGTTAAAATTTGGCCAAGCTTCGATCAGGACGGAATCAATTGGAAGTGATGATATGGACGGATCAAGGTATGTGAATGTTGGTTCGAGTCGATACATTTCGTATCGATCGTCAAGCAAGGTTTCGAATCGATACCATTCGTATCGATTAGCAGTGGTTCGAATCAATGGCTTTCGTATCGATCAACATGGATTCGACACGATGGTTTCGCATCGTTCAGGATGGAAAGAGGTGGCATATTTCGAATCGATGCTCTCGTATTGGTAATAGCAGGATTTGGCACTTTCGTATCCATGAGAGGATATCGGAGTTCGTATCCATCAGGTAAAGCTTTGTTCGTATCCATCAGGTAAGGCTTCGTTCGTATCCATCAAAGTGTCTAGTTTCGTACCCATCTGTTGGGCCTTCGTGCGCTTTTCGTATCGATCAACAATTCACCATTTCGCATCGATCAGCTCATAGATCAATACGAAACACATTCCTGGAATCGATACGAGAAAGAACATGAAGTATTGATGCGAGCAATTGAGTACGAACGTAATGGCGAAGCACTGGACACGAACGAGCGTGAAGCATGGATGCGCGCAAAGATCGACCACGATTCAAGGGAAGAAACACTCAACTCGCCATGAAATTAGGATCAAGCCAGGAAAGTAGCACCACGTCAGTAGATAAGCGCGTGCTTGATTGATTTGAAATAAAGCGATACGAAACAATGGATGCGAAATCGAGAGCCTTAGGTAAATACGAGATTGCATCGATCATATCTCCTAAACCATAGGTGCAAATGCTACGAAATTTTCACAGGAGCTTACGTACGAGCTAAAGAATGATCCTGCCAAGTTTCAACTCGATTGGACCAATTCTTGATCGATACGAAATCAATTCGTATCGATCACAGATCGAGTCGAAACTTGGTGGGATCGATCGCGTGGGCCCACTCACATGCCAAAAGAAGTCTCCAGAAGTTTGAGCGCGATATCAGCCTTCGATGCCTATAAATAGACCCCTGAAGCCTATAGAAAAAGGATCTTTGGCTATTCAACGTCCAGACTCTACCGGATTCAATTCTACACCTTACCATCGCTGTTGTACTCAAATTACTTGATTGTAATCGTTGTAATCATCTGTAACCAGCAAGGATAATCAATAAAAGATAAAAATTTGAAGTAGACGTAGGCCGGAGATAGCCGAACCACTATAAATCTCGTGTTTCTGTTTGATATTTCTGGATTGTTGTTTGTTGTTTTCTTATATATGAGATTTGTGTTTGAATATTGCTGATCTTTATTCATACACGGTGCTTTCACGATACTTGGGGTTTGTGACATTTTTGACGCAAACACTTTGGTGCTTTCACCGAGAAGGACTAGCACCCGCTACATCGGATTGAAGTTCAGATTTGAAAAGTGTGAAGAGTTCAGATTTGAAAGACAATGACTCGACAGATAAGCAGAAGACAGAGAGCAGAGAGAAGCCAACAGGAAGGAAGTCAAGAAGCATCCTCCGGAGCTGGAGAAGGACAAGCTTCGATCTACATCACCAGGGATGAAATAGAGGCTATGGCCAATTCATTGCATGAGAGATTGTTGAAGAGTCAACATGACATGATGCAAACTTTCTTTGAACAGATGAGAGCCGCAGGAACACAAAATCTTAGACTAACTACAGTGACTGCGAATGTGGAACAAGGAACTAGGGTCGCGGAACCCAATGGAGGACAGAATACAGAACCAGAGGGCAATCAACAAAGGCTTGGGGGCAGGCCCGTAGAATCTGATATTGGAAGGCCTTTGGATGGAGCTCAACAGGCTAGAGCGAGCACTAACATTAACGAACCGCATGAGGAATATGTACCGGAATTCCCTCGGGGGCATGGGGGGCAACCTTTGACAGATAATGCTGGATTAGCTGAGATTATTAGGAGAACTATGCGTGGAGGTCTGACCAATAGAGATTTGGAAGGAGTGAACAAGAGTCCGTTTGCACGGGAAATCAGGATAGCTCGAAATCCGCCTGATTTCAAGCTACCTAGCGTGAAAGTATACAATGGCAAGGATGATCCAACAGATCATCTGATGAGATACACTGGACACATAGAAGTGCTGGAGGCATCGGAGGAAGTTATGGCCCGATGTTTCCCTCTGTACTTGACGGATATAGCCGCGATGTGGTTTAGGCAACCGGAGGAAGGATCTATCAGAACATGGACGGAGTTGGTGGATAGGTTTCTGAGGCAATTTCAGGTTCATATTAAAAGGCCTAAGAACGTGATGACGCTAACGTCGATAAAGCAAAGAATGGATGAGTCGCTCAGAGCTTTCTTAAGTCGATTCAAAGCGGCGGTTGCTTCGGTGGATCGGCCAGATCCATCGATGGTTTTGATTGCAGCAGTGTTAGGAGTCAGAAAGGATTTAGATTTTAAAGTATCTCTGATACGGGACCCATCACTAGATCTCGGAGAATTCTTTCACGAAGCTGAGAGATTCCTTCGACAAGAGGATGCATGTGCAGATTTGAAGTTAAAGGAGGTGGATGCAGCTGAAGATGGAGGACCATCCAGTGGCAGATCGGATAAAGATAAAGGAAAGAGGAAGCTGGATGATGATTCAGGAAAAGCTAGGAAGCGATGGAAGGATCCAAAGTTTTCCACATACACAGGATTAAACGAGACGTTAGAGTGGATATACATGGAGACCCGGAATCGCCTTCCTTACCGAAGGCCAGCTAAGAGAGAACCTTCTGAACGTGAAAAGGCATCAGGAAGGCACTGCCTCTTCCATGATTTGGTTGGGCACGATACCAACAGCTGCAGGTACTTGAAGGATGTAATCGAGGAGCATGTAAGGAATGGACAGTTGCGACAATATGTCGGAACTCGAAATGCAGTGGTGGAGCAGGAGCAACCACCTCCCACCTCGAGCAACGATGGTGTGAGGCCCAGGAATGATGGTCGAATGGTTATCAATTGACCGGGATAATATGAAATAAGTAGCAAGCTACTGGCAAACGACCAAGTCATTTACTCATGTACGGGGACGGAGATAGCCCCTAGGCATGCTCTGAATGATGATAAACCGCGATGCTATGGTTTGTGAAATCTGTCTTTTGTTTTCGGATTGGACACTTGTTCTTCTGGTTTGATTTTGGAGTTTGGTTTGAACTCCTGGTTTTTTTTTTGCTTTCTGGTTTGGATTCTCGTGCGGATGATTTTTTCTATTTTGGATGTTGGTTCGGATTTCTAATTTTCTGAGTTGATTTGGATTTTGGATTGGATTTTGATTGGTTTTTTATCTGGTTTTTGGTAAATGGTCGTCAGGTATGGATTATATCTGGCAAGGGGTAAGTCTCTTCGTCCGCATGTGGCGAATTAGCTTATTCAGGTCGTTGAGTATGGACTATGCTCAACAAGAGTCCAAAGTGACCAGGATTCGGCCTAGGACTTAGGCCCCATATTATCGATTATTGTTTCAGGTCACTGAGTATAGACTATGCTCAGCAAGGGTCCGGAGAGACCAGGATTCGACCTAGGACTTAGGCCCTACATTATTGGCTACTGTTTCAGGTCGTTGAGTATGTACTATGCTTAACAAGGGTTCGAAATGACCAGGATTTCGCTTAGGACTTAAGCTATGGCATTGTACAACGTCCAGGGACACTAGACCACGGTCGTCAAGTGTGGATCGCGCTTGGCGAGAACCCGAAGAGGTTAGCTCAATGTTCAGGGACACTGGGCCACGGCCGTCAGGTGTGGATTGCGCTTGGCAAGAACCCGGAGAGGTTACGAATTTGGATATCAACCCAGAGAGGTCTTGGTTTCGATTATTGGCTATTGGATAAGGATGGATTAGGGCTCAGTTGTCGAGTTTGAATGGATATGGAATTGGCTAAGGCTTTGGTTATTGGATTTGGAATTGGGCATCGACTCGGAGCGGTCAAGGATGATGTACTCTGATGATATGGCTATGGACTTCAGATATCGGATTTGGAACCATTCAAAACACGCCTTATTATAACAAGGCATGTTTTGAGGGGCAAATGTTATCCCGTCTTTTTGGTCAAGGCTATAATATCAACAAATTGGCAAGAAAGGATGGATATCAGGATTGAAGATCGATTGGAAACCAAGGCTGCAATCGACGTCGTTAAAATTTGGTCGAGCTTCGATCAGGACGAAATCGATTGGAAGTGATGAATTGGGTTAGGAGAGGCTACGTTTCAAATTTCAAGTCAATTAGAGTTCGTATGCTCAAGATATGGGTGGATCAAGTTATGTGAATGTTGGTTCAGTCGATACATTTCGTATCGATCGTCAAGCAAGGTTTCAAATCGATACCATTCGTACCGATCGGCAGTGATTTGTATCAATGGCTTTCATATCGATCAACATGGATTCGACACGATGGTTTCGTATCGGTCAAGATGGAAAGAGGTGGAATATCTCGAATCGATGCTTTCCTATCGATAATAGAAGGATTTGGCACTTTCGTATCCATGGGAGGCTATCGGAGTTCGTATCCATCGGGTAAAGCTTTGTTCGTATCCATCAGGTAAGGCTTTGTTCATATCCATCATTGTGTCTAATTTCGTACCCATCTGTTGGCCCTTCGTGCGCTTTCCGTATCGATCAGCTCATAGATCAATACGAAACACATTCCTGCAATCGATACGAGAAAGAACATGAAGTATCGATGCGAACAATTTAGTACGAATGTAATGGCGAAACAGTGGACGCGAACGAGCGTGAAGCATGGATGCGCGCAAAGATCGACCATGATTCAAGGGAAGAAACACTCAACTCGGCACGAAATTAGGATCAGGCCTGGGAAGTAGCGCCACGTCAGCAGATAAGCGCATGCTAGATCGATTCGAAATGAAGCGATACGAAACAATGGATGCAAAATCGAGAGCCTTCGGTAAATACGAGATTGCATCGATTATATCTCCTAAACCATAGGTCCAAATGCTATGAAATTTTCACAGAAGCTTACGTACGAGCTAAAGAATGATCCTGCCAAGTTTCAGCTCGATTGGACCAATTCTTGCAAAATCAATTTGTATCGATCACAGATCGAGTCGAAACTTGGTGGGATCGATCGCGTGGGCCCACTCACGTGCCAGAAGAAGTCTCTCGAAGTTTGAGCCCGATATCAGTCTTCGACGCCTATAAATAGCCCCCTGAAGCCTACAGAAAAAGGACCTTTGGCTATTCAACGTCCAAACTCTGCCGAATTCAATTCTACACCTTACCATCGCTGTTGTACTCAAATTACTTCATTGCAATCGCTGTAATCATCCGCAACCAGCAAGGATAATCAATAAAAGGTAAAACTTTGAAGTGGACGTAGGCCGGAGATAGCCGAACCACTATAAATCTCGTGTTTCTGTTTGATATTTCTGGATTGTTGTTTGTTGTTTGCTTAGATCTGATATTTGTGTTTGAATATTGTTGATCTGTATTCATACACCGTTGCTTTCACGATACTTGGGGTTTGTGACCATTTTTGGCACAAAAAATCGTTGTTATTGTTTACAATTGCTATGGAATTTTTCATGTTATTGATGGAGGAAAAGGTAAATGAGGGAATGATCATACCAACAACGACCTTAAACAGAGTGGAACATTTATGTTTGAGTATTTTATGGAGATGGAAATTGAGTAAAATCCCATGGAAAGTTATCTGCAAAGGTAAAGAAGCAAAAGGGGGTTTGGTTTGAAACAATTAGAAGTTGTAAGTACAACTATGCATATTAAACCATTCTAGAAAGCGATTAATGAAGACGAAATATGGACAGGCTGATTGAAGGAATTTTTTTTGAAAAACCAATAATTTTGGAAAATTAGTATCAAAAATGACGATTAAAAATGACGATTCAGGAGTATGGATAAACCTTTTTCACAACAAAAATGAAACATTAAAGTGTGCAGAAAGAAGAATTGTATGTGAACAGGCAACTTCCCTTTGGTTCAACCCTTGGATTCGAAGGACTAGGTTGGTCGATGAGTTGGGCGTAGAGTCAATAGAGAGAGTTAGTTGTGAATCTATTCTAGTTAGGAGATGATACAGTTAAAATTATCCTACAGTAAAACTCACGTATCAAGCTAATGCAATATCACAAATACCACCTGGTACAAGACAAAAGTTGTTATGCAATTTCTTTATTTAGTATTTTCATTTTACAAAATTTCGAGGACCATAATGTTTATCAAACGAATGTATTAAGCTGTGCAAAGTTGGCTACTGGAATGATAGAGAATCTCTATATAACAAGTAATAGAATGCATAATGAGAAAGTTGAAAAATTAAAAGTTATATTTCTTCTTCACTATTTCTTCTTCGTCTCCTTTAAATTTTCTCTCTGTCTCAAGTTTTCCTCCTCTTTCTCATTCTTCTATTTTTAATCCGCATCATTTAGTGCTTTCACTCTTATTCTCATTTCCTTCGTCTATATCTCATCTCCTTTGTCATTCTACTAATGGACTCCATGGCCAAAACTATCGACAACAACCATGCCGTCGACATATCCATTCATCAACTCCACGAAATCACCATCCAACAAAAACCTCCATTAACTCCATTCAAACCACCCTCACCACGCAACAAAAAGACATCGCCGACATCAAAACAACCATCACCAGCATGATAATCTCCATTAATCATATCATCCAATCATTATTCGATCTCATCATGAAACTAGGCCTCCAAATCACATTGCCAATGCTTCTTCCTCTTTCTCTGACTCTTCCAACTCCGTTCTCTATCGTTTTTGCTACCTCTACAGTCACTTTCTTCCCTTCAGGTTGCATCAGTCTGACGCCGCCCCACCAGTCCTAACTACCATTCCAACTCCTCTTTATGCTTCTGGCTCTGGAAAGACTACTGCTACTGTAGGAACCTACACTTCGACCCTGCCTCCAAATCTCAAACTACATTTCTCATCTGTAGAGATTAATATCAGTATAAACCGGTTCCATGAAGCTTTTCATCTTGCTGTAAGCGGATTCAGAAAGGTTTACATAGGAGTTATAAATGCTGGATCCATGAAAGTCGCTATCAAGAGAGGGAGTCCCATGTCAAATTAGTTCTGTCCAGATGTATACTCCTTTGGAATCGCGCCCTTTGAGATTTTGTGCATGAGTACATTGCAAAAAAACAGGAATGGACTGATGAATTGGCTGAATGTGTAACAACTCGAATTTTAAGTAATATTTAACCAACGTTAATAATAGTATTTAATTAATTAAATTGGAATTTAAAGTTTAAAATTTAAAATAAGTTAAAATATGGAAAATATTTTATATAATTGATGTATTTTATAATATTGATTTGGGAGAAGTAATTTTAAGTACAAATTTTTTCGTTTGCTTAAATTAAATAGTAACTTAGCTTTTGTAAAATAGAAGGAAATAATATTATACACACACACACACACGAATACTTTGGCACGTGCGTAGAAGGAACCGGTGTTAAGAAACAACGCGTATGGGTTTTTTTGAATTTTATAAAATGAGTTTGACATACATGTAATGTTGCATGTTTTGGATACTGACTTTCAAAATGCATCCACGTCCGATGGACATAGACAACAACTTTACCTAAAACACAGGTGGCAAATAGGTCAGTTTTTAGTTGCTCTAATTTTGAGCCTCGGCTTTGCAATGCAGGCCAGCTATATTTTCAACTTCAAAAGTTCACATATTCAGTTCTGAGAAAGTAAACAACCACTTTAGCTCACATAATTTATTCGGAAAGTAAATACAGTTCATTTAGGTAATACATTCAATGGCTCGATTAGATATACAGATTAACTACCGTCTAAATTAACTAGTGAGCAAACAAAATAGCAATCAGAAAATAAATTAATGTGAAGACAATAGTTTTCAAAGCTGACATGCAACTCATTTAAATATTAAAACTAATGTTTATTACACACAAAATATTTAAATTGGACATTAATAGACATCATGGATAAACATTTCAGAGCCTGCCTTCCATTCAGTCTACAACCACAGCCTGCCTGCCACAGTTTGATCGATTTTCTTTAGTTCACTACTTCATTCTCTTCATCTCTTTCAATATTAATAATATTAGCTTCTTTTCTTCAATGCTTTCAAGCCTACTTTCGGTTCAGATAATGGTGCATACCCCGACCAGGTCTTCCTGGGCTTCATGTTGTCACCTATTCCAAAGCGTTCTCTTTAGTTTGAAGCAAGTGTGATCAATTCAGTTTCATTTCTCATAGTATAAGTCTTCTTCAACTTGCAAGCCAATCATGCTGCTTCATCTTTTGCTAAGCCAAAAATATCAAATTTATATAGTTAAGAAGATTGGCAACAAATTTACAGTTCAGTGTATTGCATTACTCAAATGTACGTTAATTGAATAAGATTAAAAAACCTATGGTGCATAATAAACAAATTTGTCATTGTCAAAATGAATATATTACATATTTTGCATACTTTTAGATAAGCAATTCTAATATTTTCACTTATTATGCAAAATATTGTATTTTGAGTTTGTATTGTTTCGAAATATGAACATTTTTCCTGCATTATGTTCTCGGATCATAAAAGGAAACCATTCAAAAAAGAAATTGATGTACAGACAATAGTTTTGGAACCTGACATGTAAATCTTTTAAATAATAAAAAGTGATGTTATATTCACTTGAAGTACAATTATATTTACTTAAAGGAAATCATTTAAATAATAATGATTGGTGCAACAATGTGCGTGAACAAAAGAAATAGTTGTTTTTCTACATTTGCACGTTTGGGAGATTAGAGCCCGCAGTAGCAACTTTATGTTCACTTAAATTAAATAATGTTAGTTCTCTCGTGTCTTTAAAGTGGTATTAGTGCATATGGACACAGCCATTTAATACACCTCTCTTTGAAAATAGCTTACACTCAAGCACGACTAAAGATAAGTTTCAGAACAAAAACTATTTTAATGTCACATAACTAATTCTATCATAAAAAATAATTATAACAGTTATGGCTTAAAAGATTTTCATTGCAATAAATTACTTGCTTCAAGATCTCAACGTATGCTTAAGTAGATATAAAGTGTACTATAGGTATATAAAGTGTCAATAACAATGGAGATCACAATGATCATTATGTAACACAGCAAGAATAATCTAAAAAATTAGTGTTTAATCAAGTATAGTATTTTAACAGCAAAATGTCAGTGTTCAATATAAAAAATGGACCAGCTTGGTAACTCATAATTAAAAAAAGTCATTCATCCATTCTTGAAATCATGTTCATGAAATAAACTATCAATATTGTACATTGGATATTGGATGACATGACCAAATAAATTAATATCGAAAGTTGTAACATATGATCCGTCTTTATGCATACCAATGTGCATAGGTTTAACCTTCAATCTGATTAAAAAGCATGTAGAACTTTTGATCAAAATTTGGTAGCTTTTCTTATTACCTAGCAAAATAAGTTTTTGCTAATGTACTCGGGATTCCAGTTGAGATATATTTTAGAGTGTGTAAATGGTATTTTCATCGTGAACCATCACATAGTTAGGATGCTATGAAGCTTTTTTTTATGTCAAGGTTGTGGCAAATAACAGTGGAAATCAAATACAACAGAAACTCAAAAAACAAAGAGCGATGTCACAAAGTTTGCAAAATATCTAGTAATACTCTATGATGGGTGAAATATCTGTGTATATTTTGTGTGCGCAATGCTCTCCTAATAGTTTTAAGTTTTGAACATAGTTATTAAACATGCTAAGTTCTTTCAAGCACTTAAAACATATAGATATATCATTAGATGCTTGGCCAATCAATCAAGGAATCTGAATCTATTAATCACAACATAACACATATTTTGAATCAATTCAAATAAGGAATTATATTTAGAGCTACTAAATTGCTACAACATTTTTTTAGGGAAAAATTGATAATCAAATCTATGTGTACCATATCAAATTAATAAATTCTTTAATGGTTCTTTCCCTATGCATTTTTTTAATCAACACAATGACTTAAATTTTTATAACTCAAGAAGCTATGATATTTATTATTAATCAGCCCAGTTAGTGCATATTTTTATGAGTGGGTAGTAAAACTCATATGTTAAGCTAATGATATATTTATCTTAATACTTTTGAAACTGGCTTTATATTCGAGACTCATTAAAACTGCAAATTTTCAGAACTCGAATATTCAAAACCAACATATATAAACATCTGAAGCAAACATGTTTCAAAGCCTTATATCATGTAAAACGTTATTTACTGTTTTTTAACCATGCAAATGTACTCGATGCACTAATATTCTTGAAATTCGATGACATATATTTAGAAGTTAAATATACTATGAAGCCATGCAAACATGAATCTGGATAACGTGTATATCATGTACAGGGAAAACTATACATAATCTTGAAACTGATATATACTTTTGAAAACAGACATGCACTTAAGATCAAATATGCACTTAAAGTTGCATACGCATTCGAAAAATAATTATGTATGCGTTTGGAATCTTCTGACATGAACATAAATATGTATGCTTAAATATATCTGAAGTTTAAAAGCATATGCTGAAAGCTGAGTATCTTATGTGTAACGATCCGGGTTTTTAACACCTATTATTTGGATAATTTACTGATTTTAATTATTGATAATAAAAATCATATATTTAGAGCAACTAAATTGCTACAACATTTTTTTAGAAAAAAAATGATAATCAAATCTATGTGTACCATATATCTGATGGGTAATTTGTCTGTATAAAAGTGATAACAAATATCGTACATATATATAAGTTTTATTTTATAACTAAAATACTCAAGTTTTCCATAAATCACGTTTTCGACTGTGCATCCTAAAAACAAAAAACGTTGACCACTGAATATATATAAAAACTATAAAATCAATAACATTTGAAATCAAAACTAAGAAGATGATAAACGTTACATCTTACCGATCTTGCAGCATAAAAAAGTCAACATAAAAAAGAGAAATATGCATGAAAACAGAATAATCGTTCAAAGTTCTACCAGTCTACCATTGGTGAACTGTGAAACACCAGATTTAGTAAAAATCATATACCTGCCTCTAATTCACTCAACACCCAATTTATATGCCACAACCATCATGCCCCTCTACCAATATCCAATTTCAACCAATTGCACAATAACTGGGCCATCCAGTTCCAGTGAATAATAGTGTACACAGTTAAATGTCGAATGAAGCACCTAAATTTAGAATGAAATTTTTAGCATGCACTCACCTTTCATCGGCTCTTCCATCAACTCTTGCATTCACTCGGCTATAACTTGGCCATTCAGCGCCCTGTTCCCATTCCGTAGGCTGAGTAAAGACTCTAGTTCAAATCTACATGACTCTACTTCCTTTATCGGTGCGTGCTTGATTGCTGTCTACCACACTTGCCCCATTTGCAAACTACTTATAAAACTTCCATTACTTTTCTTGCCAAGCTCGCCAAAAAATGCCTGCCTTAAATCATAAAGCTCCGTCTAGAATAGAAATAAACAATTCATGAGAAACAAAATAATGATATGTAGCAAGCTTGGTTTGAAAATCCATATTTTGTTCTTTGCTACTAAGATGGTTGAGGCATTCAATATAGCATAATAAAACTCAATTTTTTCTTAACACATTCACACCTTCAAATTATATATTATATGTGCTCAGTATATAAAACAAAACAGTCAAACAGTTTGCCAACAAAACTATAAAAAATTGACCAAAATAATCCAACTAAATTGAATAAAATTAGGTTCAATTAGCCAATCATGTAACTAAATCAGGCAATCCATAAAACAAAGAGTAATCAAGCATAAAAGCCAAGACAATAATATAACGCACATATAAATACAATAAACAAAATTTTCGTGAATTTTGTACAAACGCATCAGAATTCGAAAACGTTTGTATGGAGAGTCGATTGCTTAATGATGATAAAATTAGGGTTTTAGATTATACCTAGTATAAAAGCCGAGTAAAACCTTGGGAAAGCCGTTTGCTGCCATGGTTCAACTTGATTAGGTTGAGCTATCGATTTCGAATACTTCGATTGCCATGTCGATCCAAAAATTCATCTAGTTATCGTTAACTGAAATTATCGCCTGCTTCAATTTTTTCATTTTTTGACCAAATTTACTTTCCTTCTTCTGAGGTTCGTGATGATGAAGGGGAATGTGATGAGAACGTGAGCTCTGAACTGATTTAGGAGTCTGATGGAGACTGAATGACTATTATGCCCTTAATTTATATGCAATGAAATAATTTGATAAAGGACATTTGTGACCATTTAAAAATGGCTTCACCCTATTTGTGAAGGGGAATGTGATGAGAACGTGGGATCTGAACTGATTTAGGAGTCTGATGGAGACCGAATGACTATTATGCCCTTAATTTATATGCAATGAAATAATTTGATAAAGGACATTTGTGACCATTTAAAAAAGGCTTCACCCTATTTGTGAAGGGGAATGTGATGAGAACGTGGGATCTGAACTGATTTAGGAGTCTGATGGAGACCGAATGACTATTATGCCCTTAATTTATATGCAATGAAATAATTTGATAAAGGACATTTGTGACCATTTAAAAAAGGCTTCACCCTATTTGTGAAGGGGAATGTGATGAGAACGTGGGATCTGAACTGATTTAGGAGTCTGATGGAGACCGAATGACTATTATGCCCTTAATTTATATGCAATGAAATAATTTGATAAAGGACATTTGTGACCATTTAAAAAAGGCTTCACCCTATTTGTGAAGGGGAATGTGATGAGAACGTGGGATCTGAACTGATTTAGGAGTCTGATGGAGACCGAATGACTATTATGCCCTTAATTTATATGCAATTAAATAATTTGATAAAGGACATTTGTGACCATTTAAAAAAGGCTTCACCCTATTTGTTTTATATACATATATGTATATATGTATATATATATATATATGTATATATGTGTGTGTATATATATATATGTATATATGTATAACACTCACTTTTTTATTTTAAACCCAAAACACTATTGGCCCAAACTCTTGTATTCAACCCCAATAATTAATGTCCAAATCATTTTTCCCACATTTCTCTTTTAATTTCCAGGAACGAACATTCTTTGGGGGAGTCGGATTCATTTTTCTATCTTCTTCTTGAAGCTTTGGAACCGAATTCTTCTCACCATACAAAAATAATTCAAACACAAATTGTAGAAATAGTAATAAAACACAAAATATTAGTATGAGTAATTTAAAGCTTGTTTGCGTCTATAATATAAAGGGAGGTTCGTGCATCAGTGCTACGGTGAGTCTCGTGAGTGATTAGTAGGCTACGGTAAGAGAAGTGAGTGATTAGCAGGCACTCACACACTATATATACAGCAACACTCACACACGTGAACAGCCATGAGCAATACAAAAAAAAAAAAAAAAAAAAAAAAAAAAATTTCGCAGAAATGGAACCATACGTACACACATATAAGTGTATGTAATCAGTGTATGTGCGAGTGCCTGCATATGGGTATGTAGTGATGTTTGTATAACATTTGCGTTTGTATGTGTCAGCATATTTAGAATTTAGCTGCTGCATAAGTCCTGAGTACTTGACCTTTTGCTGTTCATTGATCTTGAGATTGTTTTTGTTATATTTAGTGATTACAATACCGATGTTGCATTTTTATCCGGCTGTGATTCATTCAAATTGTTTTCATTTCTTGAGTGCTTGTGCTTGTTAATATTTATTTTGTTATTTTTTGTCTTGTTTTAGAAACCGACCCTATGTTCTATGTAATTTCTCAAGTTTTACCTTCATTAACTCAATTTGCTTTCGGATGTCTTTGGTCTGTGCGTATACCTCACCAGGTGTATGTGTGTGTAGAATGCTAAGTATTTGTAGCTGTATGAGCATGTGTGCAGGAGTACCCTTGACTATACTGGTATTTTTTATGTTTTGGGCATGATATAATGATTTGTTATTGTTGCAAAACTACAGTTACATTATTATACGTTTAATCTTTTTGAGTTGATAAGTGATAAAGATTTATTTAATTTTTCTCTTCTTGTCTATAAGAATGCATTCCTATACAAATAATATATATTACACACATTTACAAATAGAAATATTAAAAAAAATATGACTAAACATTAATATACACACTTGCAAGATGACATACAGTATATTAACGTGTGTAAATTTTTGTGTGTGGGTATTTATATGAGCATGTGTAAATTGTTGTTTGCGTGTGATTGTATAGGGTGTGTATATGTCATTTGTGTTATGCGTTCATTTCTAGATGCATTTGTGTCCGTATATGTAATATATATTATTGTAATACAATGAGTGTTGACTCTTTATTTATATGTTTGGTTCATATTTTGGTGTGTTGGCAATTTTGATTTTGTGCTCATAAACTAGGCAAACAACATTCCCTATTTACATTTATATAATGAAATGCTAGCGCTTTCAGGTTCCATACACAAGCATAGACAATATGTATGTTAGCATACACTTATATATATTAAAGTATAAAACAAACCAAAATGAATATAGATAATAAGTATATTTAAACACTATACTAAATTTCTATATATTACATATGAATTTTAAATATAATTTAAAGTTTGTTAAATAAATGAAGAGAATTTAATAGACTATTTAAGTATGAAATTGATTGATTAGTAAAGTTATTATCTCCAAATTATTCAACGAACTTATATAAACTTGTTAACGTTATATGTTGCGATGAATTATTATATTTTTACTTGTTGCTATATACACTTATTTAATTGAATTATCTATTTTTATGCTACTACTCTGATAACCCTTTTCTTATTTATTTAATGGAATTATATGAAATACTCTTCATATGGGGTTAGCTTTATAATTCATTTTGAGAATTTAAAATGAGTCTTAAATATTATTAATAAAAATTTAATCATTTGCTAATCTTATACTTGAATTTAGTTATTGTTTAATTAATATATTTGTTATTTATTATCTAGTTTTAAGTATTAATATTTTTTTATAAAATTATGTGTTGAAAATGAAGTATTACTGAATATTGAGTTGCATGTTCTATTCATGTATGTCTTTATGATTAATCAATTTTATCTTGTTTTCTGATTTTACTTCTTTTTATACATTATATTGTATTATATGAGTGATTCATCGTTGATATTGTTTGAGTAATGTTACCCCGCCCTTTCGTCAAAGCCGGGATATCAACAAATTGGTTATAAAGGATGATATCAGGATTGGAGATCGATCAGAAACAAGGCTATGATCGATATCGTCAAAAATGGACTGAGCTCTAATCAATATAGGATCAATTGGGAATTATAAACAAGGTTAAGAAAGGCTACATTCGGAATTTCAAGTCAATCGGAGGTCGTATGCTCGAGTTATGAATGGATCAAGATTCAAGGAAAGTCAGTTCGTATCGATACTTTCGTATCGATTGGGATGGACTCGGCTATTTGCACTAGATCGATGGCTTTGTATCAATCCATATGGATATGGATGAGGGAAACGCATTTGGCACCTCACTTTGGACCAATGGATTTCGTATCGATGAAGCATGCATCGATTGAATGGATACGGCAAGGCATACTTCGCATCGATCAAAGCTTGGATCGATACGAAGGGACATAACTTTGGATGGGTACGAACAAATCAGGAGCAATACGAAGGCAATGGACTTGGATCGATGGATGCAAACAAAGGCACAGTTGATGGGTACGAAAGCATGTGCTTTCGGGATGTTCAGGGGATCGATACGAAGGAGGGAAAGGGTTGATGGATACGAATAAGCCCACATGCGATGGTGGATGGATACGAAGCATGGAGACGAAAGGCTATGGTCCGATGGATACGAGGAGGATCAAGGCAAACGAAGCGGTCAGCGAGAATGAAAAATGGATCGACATGCGAGTATCGCTCCATATCATCGATCCAAGAACGATAGATACGAAGAGGATCGAGACAAAGAGATCGATACGAAGATACCATCTTACATTGAAAACACTAACTTGGATCAATCATAACGCTTACTCTACAAGTCCAAACGTGATGAAATTTTCATAGAAGCTTCCTTATGCACTCAAGAGCCTCCATGATCGATCTCGGCTCAATTAGACTACTTTTGATCGATACTAATTGAACATGGATCGATCCAAAATCACTCCGGATCGATCTGGCATGCCCATCTGCGCAAGAGAAAAGTTATTCTAGGTTTTGAGGCGAATATTTTCGAATCTACACCTATAAATAGCAGTCCTATGGCAACTATAGAAAGGGATCTTCTACTTCTTGGCTAGGCTAAACTCTGCCATTTTGTTTACTGATTCCAAATGCTTGTAGCTGTAATTAAAGTGTAAAAGGAATATGATTCTAAGTCGACGTAGGCGGGAGATAGCCAAACCACTATAAAACTTGTGTTCTTTCTTGCTTTCTTACATTTTACATTTTCTATTTCTTCATTTTTGTTCTATACTTTATCTAGATCTAAGATCTGTGTTGGAATATTGCGGATCTGTGTATATACACTGATGCTTTTACTACTTCTAGGATTTGTGACCATTGTTGACGCAAACACTTTGGTGCTTTCTGTGAGAAGGACTAGCACCTACCACTTCGGATTTGGGGTTCAGATTTGGAGAGCTACAGGATCAGATCTAAGGGGAACCATGACAAAGCTATCAGCCAGGAGACAAAGAGTGGAAAGGAGTCAGCGTGAAGGGAGTCAAGAGGCTTTCTCAAGAACAAATCAAGCCTGTTTTCATCACCAGAGATGAGATGGAAATGATGATGGGAGCTATGTAGGAAGAATTGTTAAAAAGGCAGGAGGAAATGATGCAGAACCTTCTCAGACAGTTTGGACAGGCAGGAACAGCTGGAGCTTCAGGAGTTCAGATGTGACGACCGCCCATGACTCCCGCACGGAAACAAGGAAATGGTGCGCTGAAAGTGTGCCAGGCATCCATGGACGATCATCAGGGTAAGGTAAAAACAATAAACTCTATCGTATTACTCACAGCGAATGGATAAAATACAACAGAAAGTATACATAGTGAAGCTCTATAGAACAGAAGTCTCATCATAAAAGATCATAACAATTTGATACAAACATCTAAATAGCCAATACATCAAGCCTCACTACATAACACTCAGAGAATCATACAAATAGCGGAATACCCGGTACATATAGTAAGAAAACAATATGCAAAAGCCTCCAGCTCGTCTACGTCATCAACAACGTTAGTCACTAAGAATAGCACCTGTCACCTGCTACCTAGTCTGCCCATCCCAACATGGATGAACAGCCCAAGGTAATAAGAGTTAAACATAAAACCTTGAGTCAGACAAAAGTCTTAGTGAGCAGTAAATCAATTATCAAACATACCAAAAGAGCACAAAGGGTACAAAGGAATAGGAACCCAACTATCCCACTCCACCTCTTTCTACAGTGATAGCCTCCAGACACACTAAGCAGAAGCAAACATAGCAATTCAGACATTCAAATCAAAGAAATTATCATTCGAGTCAAGGTCGATGTTTTCCAAGTACAACCCCCCAAGGCCTAAACCAAGATCAGATAAGCACCCTGAAAACATCGCTCTTGACCCAAGCGACGATACAAACAAAACACCCAAACGTCCATGACTCTGGCTATCACTGTTATCATTGCCTCGATTTGACCGTTAGTTGAATGACCACCTGTCAAGGGCTAATGGTAACCCCGGTTCTAGACATAGCCCCCCACGTCGTCGTGACCCGTGCCTAGGACTATCGCATCTGCCCAGAGTACTAGCACGTCTTCGTGACCCGTGCTTGGAACGTCATCGTGACCCGTCCCAACGTACTCTTGCTTTGAGCATGCTAGAACCTTCAACAACGATGAAATCTCAGCCTTCTAGTCATCCTCCTCGACGACTATTCCCATACTAGCTCGAGCGCCTCTCAAGCTAACCATTATCCACAAACCCGGACCACATCACCGAGTTATCAACATGCTTGGGAAGATCCCGTCTGGATTAAACCAAGGCTTTCTCACATCATGCTTTGCTTCATCGCATCATAGCAAAGTCCCATCTCAACATCATGGTTTGTCTCATCGCATCATGGCAAAGTCCCATCTCAACATCATCATCAAATCTATCAATATGAGCTTCAATATCCGCTTCATATGCCACAAGCAGCTTTCCTTATTCAAGAGCCTTTCCACTTAGCTTTTGAATCGTCTTCGACCAACTTGTCCAAATCAAGTTATCGATCAACTAATCAATCAAATCAAATATTAATCCAAGTAATCAATCATTCAAACAAGATCTAAATAAACAATTACACAATAATGGCAATTTCGTAAATAAAGAGTCCAAATCTAACATGCATTCTAACAAACATGAATTATGAACAATATCTCTACAACTTGATGAATGAACTTGCATAAGTGAACATGTGGTAAAATAGATGTCAAATCATCACGAGCAATAGATCTACATGCAGACTTAAGAAAATGCACAAAATCACTCTCTTTAGCACATAAACAAACCACCGATCCAATATACTCCTTTGGGCCCGTGTGAGAGATAACCACCACTCACCGAATCACCTAAACACCTCAAAAACAACCAACTCCAGATCTGGACAGCAAAGAATCAAGCTTGATCCTCCAAAGCTCCGCTTCAAACGATGAAATCTCTCTTCGATGGATGGAGATCTTCAACTTTGGCTCTTGGATCTTCGATTTGATCTTCAATTTAGATGGAAGGAATCACAAGATTAGAGTAGAGAAAAGAAGTGAAGAAGTGTTGTAGTCGAGCTCTCAAAATAGCAGCACTTCGTTGCTTCAAAATCCGATGCCAAAAAGTGAACCAAACCCCTCTATTTATAGGCTGGAAATTGGGTCGTTCGTACTTAGGTCGGTCGCTCTTAGGTCGGCCGTGACCTAACGACCTAACACCCCCTGCCGACCCAACAACACAACACACACACACGGCTTAGCACGCGCATGACTTAACACTCATGCGGCCTACAGACTCGAGTCAACGACCTAACAAGTCCACGACTTAACCTATGCGCGACTCAACACAGGCACGACTCAACACATGCAGTGCCTCGACCTAACGACCTAAGTCCTTAACACACGTGCGCGACTTACGACTTAGCTGAGATGCCGACCTAACCACTACAGCGACCTAACTACAGAAGGCAAACCACCATAGGTCGCATACGACCCAACGACTTACGACCTAACCCTAAGTCGCTTGCAACCTTAGGTCGTCTCACGATCTAACTATAACCCGGCACTCACCACTAGGTCGCTAACTCGCTTCAACCGACCTATCCCTAAGCCGCTAGCCACTAACTCGCTAACTACCATAAGTCGCTCCACTACCTTAGGTCGCTCAACACCTTAGGTCGCTCAACCGACCTAACTTCCACACGACCTATCTCCTATACGACTTAACCCCTACACGATCTAACTCCTAGGTCGTTCCAAACCTATAAGTCGCTCAACTCAAATCCCTTAACTCGCCCAATCATACTTAAGTCGTTACTTCTATAGGTCGCTCCACTCAACCTAACTCTCATATGACCTAAGCACCACACGAGATAACTTAACACGACTTAAACTTTGGTCGACTCATACTCTAAACGACTTAACAACATCAACGACTTAATGTCGACAGTTTTACAATCTTTCGATTCGTAAAAATACAGGTCGTTACATTCTCTCCCCCTTAGGAATTTCGTCCCCGAAATTCCAAACATACAAGAGCAATCAGAAACTATTCTGCATGCCTACCATCCATAGCAACCAACAAACCATGCATCCAATTACTAGCCTAGCACGCAGAATTCTAAGACTAGAACAAGTTACAAATTCATGAGATGTCACGATACCTTAGGGCCATACCTCGAAGAGTTCAGGATGAGCTGCCTTCATCCTCTCTTCCTCCTCCCATGTACAGTCGTTAACATCATCACTCCATTGTACCTTGAGCAGCTTGACTACCTTCCTTCTAAGCTATTTCGTGTCGGTTCCCACAACATGAAGTGGCTTACGAGGCCTTCTAACAACTGGATCAACCTCTAAATCCTCATAGCTATCAGCAGAAATCACTGCATTTGGGTCGTGCACATACTTCCGTAGATACGATACGTGAAAAACATTGTGCACACCCGACATCTTTTTCGGTAATTCCAATTTATAAGCGAGCTTTCCAATTCGCTCGACGATCGGGAATGGTCCAACAAATCTCGGAGTCAATTTTCCTTTCTTCCCGAATCGAATAACATTTTTCAGTGGAGAAATCTCCACAAAAACCATATCACCTACGTCGAATTCCAAATCCTTACGACGCTTATCGGCATAACTTTTCTGACGGTCTTGGGCTGCCTTCATTCGTCGCTGAATGATATCTATGCAATCCGAAGTCTGTCGAATCATTTCAGGCCCAAGTATCAACTTTTCTCCAGTTTCCAACCAACATGTAGGAGAGTTACACGATCTTCCATACAGTGCTTCATATGGTGCCATACCAGTGCTTGACTGGTAACTGTTATTATACGCAAATTCTACCAAATGAAGATGATCTTCCCATGATCCTCCGAAGTCCAAAACACAAGCTCTAAGGAGATCTTTCAAAACTCGGTTGACTCTCTCAGTCTGACCATCTTTTTGAGGGTGATAAGCTGTACTCAAACATAACTCGGTTCCCAAAACTTCCTGGAAGCTCTTCCAAAATCCACTAGTGAACAATGGGTCTCGATCGCTCACTATACTCTTTGGAATACCATGGAATCGAACTATCCACTTAACATACAACTCAGCCAATTTCGATGCAGTCCTAGTTGATCGAACAGGAATAAATCTTGCACTCTTAGTCAAACGATTTACGATGACCCAAATCCCTTCATTTCCTGCCCTGGTTCTAGGTAGACCATCGATAAAATCCATCGATATTTGTTTCCACTTCCATGTAGGAACTTCTAATGGCTGAAGCAATCCACTTGGCTTCTTCTGTTCGGCTTTTACTAACTGGCAGTTCATGCATTTGGAAATAAAATTTCCAACATCCTTCTTCATACCTTCCCAGTAATAGGTTCTCTTCATATCCCGATACATCTTATTTCCACCTGAATGAATTGTCAGCTTCGAATGATGACTTTCCTTTAGAACTTCATCTCTCAATTCATCTATATCGGGAACAACTAGTCGTTCTTGTTTCCGAAGCCAACCCTCTCGATCGACCTCGAATCCTTTATCCTTTTCTGGGTCCAATCCGGATTCCAAATCACGGATAATCTTGACAAGCTTATCGTCTCGCTTTTGGCTCTCGCCAATTCTTTCCACTAGGGTAGGTCTTATCGATAAGTTTGCCAACACCTCAGGTTCCAATTCACATCTAGGTCTGAAGTCAAATCCAGCTAAATACTCAAGGCGCTTCCATTCTGAAAACATGGCTCCCAATCCTGCATGTCTTCGACTTAACGCATCTGCCACTGCGTTACCTTTTCCCGGAGTATAGGCTATACCAAAATCATATGATGCTAAAAACTCTAGCCATCGTTGCTGCCGCAGATTCAAATCCTTTTGGGAGAACAGATACTTCAACGACTTATGGTCTGTAAACAACTCGAATCGAACTCCCAATAGGTAATGTCTCCACATCTTCAAAGCAAAAACAATCGCCGCTAACTCCAAATCATGAGTCGGATAATTCCTTTCATGCGGCTTCAGTTGTCGACTTGCATACGCAACAACTTTATCCTTCTGCATTAGCACTGCCCCAAGTCCAGTGCCACATGCATCGGTGTAAACCACCATCTCATCATTTCCACTTGGAATAGTCAAAACAGGAGCACTTGTCAGTCGCTCTTTCAGGATTCCGAAAGCTTGCTCACACTTATCATCCCATCTGAACACTTGGTTCTTTTTCGTCAATCCTGTTAACGGTGCAGCTATCTTGGAAAAGTCTTTGATAAACCGACGATAATATCCTGCTAATCCAAGAAAACTTCTCACATCAGATGCATTCTTAGGTCTAACCCAATCCTGGATCGCTGCCACCTTAGTGGGATCAACCGCTATTCCATTTCCAGAGATAACATGACCTAAGAACCTCACTTCACTCTTCCAGAAGTGACACTTCGAAAACTTAGCCTTCAGCTGATGTTTCCGCAAGATTTCCAAAACAATCCGCAAGTGTGTCTTGTGTTCCTCTTCATTTATGGAGTAAACCAAAATATCATCCACGAACACAAGTACAAACTTGTTCAACTGATCTCTGAACACCCTATTCATAAGATTCACAAAATATGCTGGTGCATTGGTCAATCCAAACGGCATTACCAGCCACTCATAGAAACTAGATGGTGTCCTGAAAGCAATCTTCGGCACACTATCCTTTGCCACTCTTAACTGGTGAAATCCCGTTGCCAAATCCATCTGAGAAAACTCCCTAGCTTCGTGAAGCTGATCAAACAAGTCATCTATTCTCGGCAATGGGTACTTGTTCTTCTTAGTCACTTTATTCAGCTCACGATAATCCACACACAACCTCAACGATCCATCCACTTTGGTTGCAAACACAACTGGTGCGCCCCATTCGGACACACTACGCCGAATGAATCCTTTCTGCAAAAGGTCATCAACTTGCACCTTCAACTCTTGCTGTTCCCTAGGCGCCATTCGCCTAAGAGGCATCACAACAGGTCTGGCTCCCTCAACTAGATCGATATGAAACTCGATCTCCCTATGCGGCGGTATTCCTTTGACGTCGTCAAAGACATCCTCAAATCCATTCACAACAGGCACCGATGACAGTCCATCCCATGGAACAACCAGCGAATACATGAAGCTCATGAAGATGCCTTCCTCATGCTTACATCGTATCACAACCTTTCGCCCCTCCACATTCTCGACTGTCACCTCAAGCCTCTCACAATCAACCTTTGCCGCATACTTCCTAAGCCAGTCCATACCCAAAATAATTCCGAACCCCGCAAAGTTCAGAACAAAACAATCACAAACAAAAGAGCAATCATGACTCGATACAACTAGACCACGGCATACCATACACAAACAAGACGAACCCCCAACTGGATTAGTCACAACCAATGGTCTATCAACAATATCCGGTTCCAAACCCAACCGGCCTACAAGTTCATTACAAACAAAGGAACGCGACGCCCCAGTATCAAATAACACTCGAACTGGAACACCACAAATGGAAAGAGTACCTTGAACCACCACGCTCTTCCCTTTCTCATCCGCAGTAGGAGCTTTCGAAGACGATGGCATAGCCCCCAAAGCATAAGCTTGCACAATCTGCTTATCCTTCCTCGGTTCCGGACAATTCCTCTTAATATGCCCCATCTTGTCACAGTTGTGGCACTTCACCGGCACCTTTGGATTCTTGCAATCCCTGGAGAGATGACCCTTCTGCCGACAATTGTAGCAGATCACTTCGCCCTTCGGCTTCTTCTGGCCATCCTTACCCTTCTGCTGCTGCTGCTGCTTTCTCTTCTTGTTTCCACCTTGCTCCTTGGCCACAGCAACAACAGATCCTTCCTTAGGAAACAGATTCTCATGCCTGAGAGCTTTCTCCACAAGCTTCTCAAATGGATCATCCAGATGATCCACCAACTGCCTCCCAAGATAAGTGTCCAAGCCTGCCACAAACTTCTCATTCTTCTGATATGAAGATTCAATATATGACCGAGCATACTTAGACAAAGCTTCAAACTCAGAAACATACTCAAGAACTGATCTCCCACCTTTCTTGAGCTCCACAAACTTCTTAAACAAAACAGATTTCTGAGCCGTAGAAATAAACTTAGCTTCAAATCTAGCTTGGAATTGCTCCTAAGTGATCTCTTCCTCTGGAGTATCAATGGTGATAGAATTCCACCAATCCGAAGCTCTCCCTTGAAGCTGTCTTGATGCAAGCTTCCTCTTAGTTGCATCCTCAATTCCCAAATCACCAAAGATCCTTCTACAAGCATCTATCCACCTTTGAACTTCAATGGTTGATTCTGTTTCTAAGAAAACCTTTCTTCCAAGAGCAGTATAGTCTTTGCACAACTTAGCAAAATCCACTGGTTTTGGAGTTTGAACCTGAACCCCAACATCTACTGATGGCCCTGGAACTGGCATCCTTCTCATGATCGAAGTCATCATAGCCTCGAACATAGAAGCATAATCAGCAGTCCCCTCAACAGCATGGCCTTCCCTAGCAGCTGGTCTCCCTCTTCGACTCATTCCTAATATCTAAAAGAAATGATTAATATACCTTGAGAAACAACTGCATAAGAATTTCAAATCCTTCTAACTACTATATTATATATATATAGTAATCATCCATCAAAATACAATTACGTCTCTCATACGTAGTTACGTCAGCAAGCGTTGGCTAAAATCGATTAACCAAAGCTCTGATACCAAATGTGACGACCACCCATGACTCCCGCACGGAAACAAGGAAATGGTGCGCTGAAAGTGTGCCAGGCAGCCATGGACGATCATCAGGGTAAGGTAAAAACAATAAACTCTATCGTATTACTCACAGCGCATGGATAAAATACAATAGAAAGTATACATAGTGAAGCTCTATAGAACAGAAATCTCATCATATAAGCTCATAACAATTTGATACAAACATCTGAATAGCCAATACATCAAGCCTCACTACATAACACTCAGAGAATCATACAAACAGCGGAATACCCAGTACATATAGTAAGAAAACAATACGCAAAAGCCTCCAGCTCGTCTACGTCATCAACAGCGTTAGTCACTAAGAACAGCACCTGTCACCTGCTACCTAGTCTGCCCATCCCAACATGGATGAACAGCCCAAGGTAATAAGAGTTAAACATAAAACCTTGAGTCAGACAAAAGTCTTAGTGAGCAGTAAATCAACTATCAAACATACCAAAAGAGCATAAAGGGTACAAAGGAATAGGAACCCAACCATCCCACTCCACCTCTTTCTACAGTGATAGCCCCCAGACACACTAAGCAGAAGCAAACATAGCAATTCAGACATTCAAAGCAAAGTAATTATCACTCGAGCCAAGGTCGATGTTTTCCAAGTACAAACCCCCAAGGCCTAAACCAAGATCAGATAAGCACCTTAAAAACATCGCTCTTGACCCAAGCGACGATACAAACAAAACATCCAAACGTCCATGACTCTGGCTATCACTGTTATCATTGCCTCGATTTGACCGTTTGTTGAATGACCACCTGCCAAGGGCTAATGGTAACCCCGGTTCTAGACATAGCCCTGCACGTCGTCGTGACCCATGCCTAGGACTATCACATCTGCCCAGAGTACTAGCACGTCATCGTGATCCGTGCTTGGAAGGTCATCGTGACCCGTCCCAACGTACTCTTGCTTTAAGCATGCTAGAACCTTCAACAACGATGAAATCTCAGCCTTCTAGTTATCCTCCTCGACGACTATTCCCATACTAGCTCGAGCGCCTCTCAAGCTAACCATTATCCACAAACCCGGACCACATCACCGAGTTATCAACATGCTTGGGATGATCCCGTCTGGATTAAACCAAGGCTTTCTCACATCATGCTTTGCTTCATCGCATCATAGCAAAGTCCCATCTCAACATCATGGTTTGCCTCATCGCATCATGGCAAAGTCCCATCTCAACATCATCATCAAATCAATCCATATGAGCTTCAATATCCGCTTCATATGCCACAAGCAGCTTTCCTTATTCAAGAGCCTTTCCACTTAGCTTTTGAATCGTCTTCGACCAACTTGTCGAAATCAAGTTATCGATCAAATAATCAATCAAATCAAACATTAATCCAAGTAATCAATCATTCAAACAAGATCTAAATAAACAATTACACAATAATGGCAATTTCGTAAACAAAGAGTCCAAATCTAACATGCATTCTAACAAACATGAATTATGAACAATATCTCTACAACTTGATGAATGAACTTGCATAAGTGAACATGTGGTAAAATAGATGTCAAATCATCATGAGCAATAGATCTACATGCAGACTTAAGAAAATGCACAAAATCACTCTCTTTAGCACATAAACAAACCACCGATCCAATATACTCCTTTGGGTCCGTGTGAGAGATAACCACCACTCACTGAATCACCTAAACACCTCAAAAACAACCAACTCCAGATCTGGACAGCAAAGAATCAAGCTTATCCTCCAAAGCTCCGCTTCAAACGATGAAATCTCTCTTCGATGGATGGAGATCTTCAACTTTGGCTCTTGGATCTTCGATTTGATCTTCAATTTAGATGGAAGGAATCACAAGATTAGAGTAGAGAAAAGAAGTGAAGAAGTGTTGTAGTCGAGCTCTCAAAATAGCAGCACTTCGTCGCTTCAAAATCCGGTGCCAAAAAGTGAACCAAACCCCTCTATTTATAGGCTGGAAATTGGGTCGTTCGTACTTAGGTCGGTCGCTCTTAGGTCGGCCGCGACCTAACGACCTAACACCCTCTGCCGACCCAACAACACAACACACACACACGGCTTAGCACGCGCACGACTTAACACTCATGCGGCCTACAGACTCGAGTCAACGACCTAACAAGTCCACGACTTAACCTATGCGCGACTCAACATAGGCACGACTCAACACATGCAGTGCCTCGACCTAACCACCTAAGTCCTTAACACACGTGCGCGACTTACGACTTAGCTGAGATGCCGACCTAACCACTACAGCGACCTAACTACAGAAAGAAAACCACCATAGGTCGCATACGACCCAGCGACTTACGACCTAACCCTAAGTCGCTTGCAACCTTAGGTCGTCTCACGATCTAACTATAACCCGACACTCACCACTAAGTCGCTAACTCGCTTCAACCGACCTATCCCTAAGCCGCTAGCCACTAACTCGCTAACTACCATAAGTCGCTCCACTACCTTAGGTCGCTCAACACCTTAGGTCGCTCAACCGACCTAACTTCCACACGACCTATCTCCTATACGACTTAACCCCTACACGATCTAACTCCTAGGTCGTTCCAAACCTATAAGTCGCTCAACTCAAATCCCTTAACTCGCCCAATCATACTTAAGTCGTTACTTCTATAGGTCGCTCCACTCAACCTAACTCTCATACGACCTAAGCACCACACGAGATAACTTAACACGACTTAAACTTTGGTCGACTCATACTCTAAATGACTTAACAACATCAACGACTTAATGTCGACAGTTTTACAATCTTTCGATTCGTAAAAATACGGGTCGTTACATCAGATCCATGAAGTTGAAGCAGAAGGACTCAATAAGCAACCGGATAGAGCAGTTCAATAGGGGCAGCCCCCAACTGGCAAGCCACTATCAATCTGGATGGATCCTGATACGGGGGCACACCATCAGGCAATGATGAACCAACTCATGGATAGATTCCAGATGACACCACACAACAGGATGCCGGTAGGAACAGAAGTGTATGTGATGAAGAGTATGTACCAGAATTTCCTCGGGGACTTCGGGGCAACCCTTGGTGGACAACACTGGATTAGCTGAGATTATCAGACGAGCTATGCGCGGAGGTTTAGCAAATGGAGATATGAAAGGAGTAAACCGGAATCCATTTACCCGTGACATCAGAATGGCTCGGAATCAACCGAAGTTCAAGCTACCTACTCTAGAGGTTTATAACGGCAGGGCTGATCCTACCGATCACTTGATGAGGAACACGAGACACATGAAAGTACTAGGGCATCGGAGGAAGTTATGACTCGGTGTTTTCCTCTGTACTTGACGGATATAGTTGCTATATGGTTCCGACAGTTGGAAGATGGATCTATCAGGACATGGACAGAATTGGTGAATAGGTTTTTGAAGCAGTTTCGGGTTCATATCAAAAGGCTGAAGAATGTAATGACACCAACGTCGGTAAAGCAAAGGACAGAAGAATGGTTAGGGCTTCTTAACTCGGTTCAATGCAGCAGTTGCTTCGGTGGATCAGTCGGATCCATCGATGGTCTTAATGGCGGCAGTATCCAGAGTTAGGGACAACTTAGAGTTCAAAGTATCGTTGATACGAGACCCACCAATGGATCTCAGTGAGTTCTTTCATGAGGCCGAAAAGTTTCTTCGACATAAGGACGCGAGTCTAGATCTGAGGCCAAAAGAAGTGAATGTGGCTAAGGTTGAAGGACCATCCGAGGAAAGCTTGGGAAAGATAAGAATAAAGGAAAGAGAAAGTTGGATGACAAATCTGGAAGAGCAAGGAAGGGGTGGAGAGAGCCAAAATTCTCCACTTACACAGGATTGAATGAAACATTGGAGCGGATATTCATGGAGACTCGGTATCGCCTTACTAATTGAAGGCTGGCAAGGAGTGAACCCTCGGAGTACGAGAGGCATCCGAAAGGCACTGTCTCTTTCATGACTTGGACTGGCATGATACTAACAGCTGCAGGCATCTAAAGGATATAATCGAGGAGCATACAAGAAGTGGTCAGTTGTGGCAATATGTCGAAACTGGAAATGCGGTGATGGAACCGGAACAACCACTGTCTACCTCAAACGACGATGGCACGAGGTCCAGGAATGATTGTCGATTGGTTATCGACTGACAGGATGATATGGAATAAGTAGAAAACTCTGGGCAAACGGTCAAGTCACTTACTCATGTACGGGGATGGAGATAGCCCCTAGGCATGTTTTGAGATGATGATAAACCACGACGCTCTAGTTTGTGAAGTCTGCTTTTACTTTTTTGGTTTGGACATTTGCTTTTTTCTAGTTTGGTTTCGGAGTTCGGTTTGAATTCCTGGTTCTGTTTGTTTTCTGGCTTGGTCTTTGGTTTGGATGATTGTTTTTTCGGTTTGGATATTGGTTTGGATTTCTAGTATGGAATTTTGGTTTTCTAATTTAGTTTATATTTTGGATTGGATTTAGATTGGATTTTTATCTGGTTTTTGGTAAATGGTCGTCGGGTATGGATTATACCTAGCAAAGGGGTAAGTCATTTTGTCCGAACATGGCGAATCAGCTTATTCAGGTCGTCAAGTATGGACTACGCTCGATAAGGCTCCGGAGCAATTAGGATTCGACCTAGGACTTAGGCCTCGTATTATCTATTGGTTACTATTTCAAATCGTCGAGTATGGACTATGCTTGACAAGGGTCCATAGCGACCAGAATTTGGCTTAAGACTTAAGCCATGGCATTACTCAACGTTCAGGGACACTGAACTAAGAACGCCAAGGCATTGCATAATATAGGCCGTCGAGTGTTGATTGCGCTTGACAAGAACCCAAAGAGATTGTTGATTCAAATATTGGATATGAATAGCTAAGGATTCGACTAAGGGTCCAAAGTGGTCCCGGATTTGGATATCAACCCAGAAAGGTCTTGGATTCGGTTATTGGATATGGATGGGTTAAAACTTGGTTGACGGGTTCAGATGGCTATGGGATTGGCTAAGGATTTTGTTATTGGACTTTGAGTCGGACATCGATGTGGAGCGGTCGTGGACATGGATATGGCTATGGCATTTGGATAGGATGGCATGGTAATAGATTGGATTACGATTCAAATGGTATGGCTATGGATGGAATGTAAACTTTGGATGTCAGATTTAGAGCTATTCAAAAACACCTTCTTACCATAAGACATGTTTTAGGAGGCAAATGTTACCTTGCTCTTTGGTCAAGGCCGAGATTTCAACATATTGGCTAGAAAGGATGATATCAGGATTGAAGATCGACGGAAACGAGGCTATGATCGATATCGTTAAAAATAGACCGAGATCTAATCAAGGTTGGATCGATTGGGAATGATAAACAAGACAAAGAAAGACTACGTATTGAATCATCTCAGGTCAATCGAAGGTCGTATGCTCGAGTTATGGATGGATCAAGATTCAAGAAAAGTCAATTTATATCGATACTTTCATATCGATTGGGATGGACTCGACTATTTGCACTGGATCCATGGCTTCATATCGATCCATATGGATATGGATGAGGGAAACGCACTTGGCACCTCGCTTTGGACCGATGGATTTCGTATCGATGCAGCATGCATCGATTGAATGGATATGGCCAGGCATACTTCGTATCGATCAAAGCTTGGATCGATACTAAGGGACATAATTTTGGATGGGTATGAACAAATCAGGAGCCATTCTCATATTAATTGAGTTCATATCGATCGATACGAAGGAAATGTTCAAGAAAACATGGACCACAGAGTGATGGGTACGAAGGTTGGGAACGATACTAATAGAGGTGTTTAGGATCGATACGAAGGCAATGGATTTAGATCAATGGATGCAAACAAAGGCACAGTTGATGGGTACGAATGCGTGTGCTTTTGGGATTTTCAGGGGATCGATACGAAGGAGGGAAAGGGTTGATGGATACGAATAAGCCTACAGACGCTGGTGGATGGATACTAAGCATGGAGACGAAAACCTATGTTCCGATGGATACGAGGAGGGTCAAGGCAATGAAGCGGTCTGCGAGCATGGAAAATGGATCTACATGTGATTATCGCTCCAAATCATCATTCCAAAAATGATCGATACGAAGAGGATCGAGACAAAGCGATCGATACGTAGATATCATCTTACATTGGAAAACACTAACTTGGATCGATCATAACTCTCACTCTACAAGTCCAAACATGATGAAATTTTCACACGAGCTTCCTTATGCACTCAAGAACCTCCATGATCGATCTCGGCTCGAATGGACCACTTTTGGATCGATACGAATTGAACATGGATCGATCCAAAATCACTCCAGATCGATCTAGCGAGCCCACCAGCGTAAGAGAAAAGGTATTCTTGGTTTTGAGGCGGATATTTTCGAATGTACACCTATAAATAGCAGTTCTATGGCAACTAGAAAGGGATCTTCTTCTTCTTGCCTAGGCTAAACTTTGCCATTTTGTTTACCAATTCCAAAGGCATGTAACTGTAATTATAGTATAAAAGGAATGAAAGGATTGATTCTAAGTGGACGTAGATAGCCGAACCACTATAAACCTTGTGTTCTTCCTTGCTTTCTTACATTTTACATTTGCTATTTTTCATTTTTATTCTCTACTTCATCTAGATCTGAGATCTGTATTGGAATATTGCAAATCTATATATATACACATGCGCTTTCACTACTTTTGGGGTTTGTGACCATTTTTGGCACAAACAAGTAATATTTTAAAATGATACGGCGATGACATCTTTTCAGTTGGATTTATTGGTATTTTTTCTGTGTGATGAGAAATCTGAATAAACGGATTAGTGACCATATGGTTTGGAACTTTCGGTAATACTCTTTCGGTTATTCTTTGGACTCATCATATAGAATAAAGAAAGGCAAGTGTGGTGTAGGAGCATTGAATAAATGGACTAGTAACACATGGTGGTACAAGACGCCATTGTGTTATTTATTCAGTTATTATTTTGCTTGTGGATGACACTCAATATGGGGTATGTTGTGTGTGACTCGCTGTGGTGAGTATTTATGGAGGCTACTTGTTAGCCACATAGATTTTGTACATTATATATCTATCTACCTTAGACCGACTCCCTTTATGTTTTGGGAGTGAACCAGATTGGCTAGTATCCACCCTGACGGCCTGATTGTGCGATCGCGCCCCAGATTCGCGAGACTGTTGTTGTTTATGATATGCGATGCGCATTACGAGATTGATAGTTGGTTTCCCCTTGTGTCGCATAGGCCAATGGTCAGTTACCATATAGGGGCACATGCTGGTAGTCGTGGCCGAAGAGGCTACGCATTGTCGAGCCTATGGAGGATCATTGTCACGGTACCGAGAAGGAGAGGTAATGTGAACAGATAACCGTAGAAGTAGTGGCATATGGACCACATGTGGCTCCTGGAGTGAGCAGACGTGCTGTCTGTCTTCCGTCTAGTTCCAATATATGTGGAAGTATGAGAGTAGGTAGATAGATATATATTATGTATGGATGAGATTATACCTGAGACCGTGTCCAGAGTATGATCAGCTCCGTATCGATTTTAGGCAGACGGCATACTTATTATTGATTTGTTGTTTTTATCTCTTAGGATCTTTCAGTCGAGAGTTTCGCTTCTCTAGGATGAAGATATATGATATTGTATATTGTAGCATTGTTATGAGCTGGTTTAAATCTTTCTTTTTGATTTGTTGATGTTTTATAATATGAGATTGAGAGAGATAGGGAGCATTACTTCATTACTGACCGACTTCACTTGAGGATGTCTCATTACTAATTATTTTGGATTTGATGACAATTTTTAGATATGTATGATTCATCCATTTGTATTAATTCTATGATTTATGACTCGATGTATTTCTTTATGGATGATGACATCTTTCAAATCGGTACTGGCTATTTCATATAAATTTTAGTTATTTGGGTAATTTGATGTCTTGATGACTATTTATGGTTATATATATTTATGTGTATATATTATTGTTCAATGATTATATTATGCTTTCATTATTATTATGTACTCTTGATTAGACATGGTTTGACCTGTGCATTATTTTATAATACTCGGATCAGTCCGAGACATTTCAAGTACATGGACGACTTGACCAGCATTTGCTTTATTGGACTTCGAGGTGACATATTAAGATGTTCTATGATATTTAAATGAGATTTATTCACTGTATACTTAACTACTAAGTTGTTATATATTAATTGAATATCATTACACTGAGATAGCTGATATTTAAGTTGGTTTATATTCTTCCAACAAGGTTGAATATATATTATATGTTATCGCTGCGATTGACTCTTCGTTCTCTATGATGTACAATATTTTATGCATTGTTCTGTCCTGGAGGCACACGTGTTTATTGTTTTGTATTGACACTGCATATGTACGAATGAGTTTTATATTTGAGGTTTTAATACGTATTAATGTCAGTCCAAGGGAATATTCACATGTGTACCCCTTACAGCCTTATTCTAAGTATTAACTGATATCATTACTCTTTAATACTCTTGTATAGTATGAGTATAGAGGTGAAAAATGGTATCAGAGCAGGTTCAAAATAATACATGATATATAAGAGACACGAGTCACTGGCCTAGTTGTGACTTAGGGTCATGTCCTTTTGGGTGTGTTGGGTAAGTTTCTATTGTAAGAGATAGTATATTATATACATATATTAGATAATTACTGAGGGTAATCACTAGAGAACATATTTATGACTCCATAAATATAAACATTTATTATATAGTTAATTACTTTTTTTAAGCATGAAATATAAAGTGGTTGAAGGGGCAAGGATGAAAGGAGTTAGTCCAACTAGTAGTATTTATATGAATTTTTGATGGTTTGGTATTATAGTTGATTTTTGTTTTGTTTTATTAAAGTGCGCAGCAGAATTATTAATTTCTGTTGAGTACCTATGTTTAATTTCTTTGTTTATCATTAATATGAATTTGTGGGAATCGAATTTGGTTTTGGGATATATATGTATGATTATTAAAGCCATGAAAAGAATTTAATTATTTTGTTTATACTTATTATAAATAAATATGAATAATATTTATTTATTATTGTAAAGTTTGTTTTGAAATGGTTTGTTGAATGTGTTAAGAATTTTGGTCGATGCGGTTACACATATTCGATAGAAATTCTTAAACGCTTGAACAAGACATTTGGACACAATGATTTAGAAATAAATAAATAATCAGTGGAAGATCTAAGTATTTTGGAATAGAGTTGAATGTTTAAATGGGAAATTAAGCGGAGTAAGTTATTTCGGTAAAGCGATACTTGAGAATTATTTTGATAAGTGATATAGAATTATTTTTGAAGTGTTAAATTTTGAAAATATATGTAGAATTTTCCTTCTAGATTTTATTTAAAGGAGCTAAATATTGGTTTAAAATTGTAAAGTATATGATAGTTGAAAAGAAATCTATTTAAATAGAAGATTTTGGGACCTTATTAAGCAATTTTTCCTTGAATAAAAGTTTTGGTACTTAAGATAGCGTTAAAGAAATAATATAATTGAATTAGTATAATTGGTTTGCTACATATTTTTCTTATACGAAATTGCGAGAATGCAATTTTGTTAAGGGATGAAGTCTATAACAACCCGATTTTTAAGTAATATTTAACTAACGTTAATAATAGTACTTTAATTAATTAAATTAGAATTTAAAGTTTAAATTTTAAAATATGGAAAATATTTTATATAAGTGATGCATTTTATAATATTGATTTGGGAGAAGTAAATTTAAGTATAAATTTTTTTTGTTTATTTAAATTAAAAAGAAACTTAGATTTTGTAAAATAAAAGAAAATAAAATTATATATATATATATATATATATATATATATATATATATATATATATAGACACACATATATAGACACACTCTCTTGTTTTATTTAAATCCAAGTCGCCCAAACTCTTATACCCAAGCCCAAGAATTAATGTCCAAATCTATTTTTCCAAATTTCTCTTTTAATTTCCAGGAACGAACATTCTTTGGGGGGAGTCGGATTCATTTTTTGTTATGCTCTTGACTTTTCACCATGGATCTAGTTCTCATGAATGTTACTAACGATTGAAAAGAACTTGTAGATACATGGAAGTGATGGGGAGTTAGTGTGAAGAAGAAGGGTTGTTAGATAGTAGAACAAGAAGAACAAATATCGTAGGAGATGCAGCAGTTAATGAAGAAGGAAATGGGAGAAGATATCATAATAGAAAAACAAAAGAAGAACTGTTTTATTAATTCACAAATCCTGACTGTTACAAATGACTTTTCTTGCTATTTATACATATTAACATAACTAATTTGTCACTGCATAACCCAAAGATACTGTCCCAAAAAATACAAGGCCTGTTCATTGACTCAGTACTTATGCACGTGTACAGCCTGTGCACGTGCACACATATCTAACCAACACTGGAGTCGTCTGTTGGTTTTGGAATGTGTGCCACTCGTAGATCTTCCAATTCATGGTGATTACTGATCGTCTGGTGCTCCGCGCTGTTGGTGGTGAAGTCAAATCCTACAGGAACAGAAGTGTTTGTTGTAATGCCTCTTCTTTCTTCCCTTTTCTCTGCTATATGCAGATCCAGTTTTTGGGCTATAACACTCCCCTCTCCTTCAAAGTTTGACCTTGTCTCAAGGTCAAAAGCCGGAAATCTCTTAATTAATTCCCAATAATCCTCCTACATATAGATTCTTGCTCGCTTTGCTGCTTCCATTTAGCAAGCACTTGAGTCACAGTTCTATTATTTTTTGGGAAAATTCTTCTGTCAAGAATGGCCTCCAGTTCTTCGATTATTTCTTCCACATAAGTCGAGGCATTGTGGTGTATAACTATCCCTCTTCCATGCTTTCTTTTAAGTTGAGATACATGAAATACAGGATGTATTTTGGCTTCAGGTGGCAGTTCCAATTTATAAGTTACTTCACCTATTCGTTGAATAACTTGATACGGTCCATAAAATCTGGGTGAGAGTTTTGTTGTCTTCGAATTACTAACAGTGATTTGCCTGTACGGTTCCAGTTTGAGGTACACCCAATCTCCTACTTCGAATTGCCTCTCTGTCCTCTTATTGTCTACAAATTTTTTCATTCTTTCCCGAGTTAAGGCCAAACTATCCTTTAATAATTGCAACACCGTGTCTCTGGAAAACAGTTCTTGTTCCACTTGTGGCATTTTAGCAGTATGAGGTACATAAGACAGCAGGGTAGGGGGTGGTATTCCATATACTGCAGAGAACGGTGTGGCATTGGTTGAACTGTGCCAACTGGTATTATACCAGTAATCTGTTGCTGGCAACCAGTGTGACCACTCTTGTGGTTTATGGCAAACAAAACGTCGTAGATAACCCTCTAATATTTTATTAATTGCTTCGGTTTTCCCATCTGACCGAGGTGGTATGATGAAGGTGTGCTTCCCTGTAGCTTGAACAGCTCCTGCCAAATGCGCTGGTGAAAATTGCATCCCTGTCACTAATTATACTTTGTGGCATACCATGGAGCTTGAACACCCCATCATAAAATATTTTGGCTATGTCCTTTGCTGTGTAAGGGTGTCGTAAAGGGAAGAAATGTGAATATTTAGTGAGTCTGTCAACTACTACATATATAGCAGTATATTTGTTTCTTTTTGGAAGACCAATGATGAAATCCATTGAAATCTCACTCCATATCTTATCAGGGATGGGCAGAGGCTGTAGAAGTCTAGGCACTGATATGTTTTCGTGCTTGCTTCTTTGACAAGTATCACATTCCTTCACAAACTTCTCTACATCAGATTTCATTCCTTTCCAACAAAATACTTGTTTAAGTCTGTGTTTAGTCTTCTTTATGCCTGCATGGCCACCCAGTGGAGTGGAATGATATTTATGAAGTATAGTAGTAATAATTCCTTTGCTATTGCAGTCTAAATAAATTCTTCCCTTGTAAAAAAGGAGTCCATCCACCAACTTATATTTGTCTTGGTTGAGCTTGCCTTCACTGAGCCTCTGTAGCATGTTTTGATAGTCTCTAGATTGTTGCATACTGTTCTTTAACTCTTGCATCCAACTACTTTCAACCGATGAAATAGCACAGCAGTGCATAGTTGTCATAGAAGAATTTTGCTCATCTGGTAATCTTGACAGTGCATTTGCTACAGTGTTCTCTTTTTCCTTTTTATACTCAACTTTATAATCAAAACCGTGTAGCTTGGCCAACCATTTCCCTTGAATTCCAGTTGACAGTTGGTTCTTTCCTTTAAGTGCTTGGCTGAGGTAGGTTGTGGGTTTCCCATCTTGTGTCAAAACTGCACCTATACCCACTCCACTAGTATCACATTCAATCACGAAGTCCTTGTTAAAATTTGGCATGCTGAGAATAGGTGGTTCCATCAAACATTGCTTCAGTTTTTTAAATGCTGTGGTAGCCTTCTCATTCCATGCAAATGCATCCTTTTTAAGGAGCTCAGTCATGGGTTTGGCAATGCTTCCATAATTTCTTATAAATCTCCTATAATAATCAATGAGACCCAAAAAACCTCTCAAGCCTTTTACGTCTCCTGGTTGAGGCCACTATTTGATAGCATGGACCTTATCAAGGTCCACTGCAATACCATTCCTGGATATAATATGTCCCAAGTAAGCTACTTGAGTCACCGCAAAGTAACATTTTGAAAGCTTTATAACTAGCTGATTATTCTCCAATTCCTGCAATGCAAGTCTAATGTGCGACAAGTGCTCAGACCAAGTCTGGCTGTAAATAAGTATATCATCAAAAAAACAAGTATAAATTTTCTTAGATATGATTTAAATACATTATTCATCAAAGCTTGAAATTTTGATGGGGCATTTGAGAACCCAAAGAGCACCACAATAAATTCATAATGCCCATCATGAGTTTTAAATGCAGTTTTATATATATCAGAGGGGTGCATTCGAACTTGATGATACCTAGACTTCAAATCAAGTTTTGAAAAATAAGCAGAACCATATATCTCGTCCAATAAGTCATCAACTAATGGAATATGAAACTTATCCTTTACAGTCTGACTGTTGAGTGACCTATAATCGATGCACATCCTCCAAGTTCCATCTTTTTTCCTGACCATGACTACTGGTGATGAATACTCACTTATACTGGGGCGTATCACTCCATACCAAGGTTCAAAATTCCGTTATTCGTTTCCGTTTCGGTCGTTGATAAGTTTACAATTTCCGGTTCCGTTTCGGAAATTTCGGAAATTCCGTTTTAGTTCCGGTTTGAGAATTCCGGTGTATTTTTCTATAAATACATTAAAGTCATGTGTGGTTCTATTCAAATAAACTAATTTTTGAGTTTTTTTAAAAAACCAAGGCTCCGTTTGGTTTTCTATTTTTAGTTTTGGGTTTTCGACAGAAAACGTACACACGATTTATGTATTTTTGAAAAACAACCGATTTAAAAATATGTTAACATATAAAATAGAAACAGATTTACTTTGTTTTTCATGCTCAGAGAAATAACAAAAGAATGGAAAACAATCATTATCCCCTTCGTCCGTTCATTCATCCCCTCCGTCGTCTCTCCTTTGTCGTCGCAATAGTTCAAATTTTTATATTTCTCTTCCGTCGTTCTCATATCTTGATATGAAGGTTGAAAACACAAAACACGAAACACAAAATGTAACCAAACAGGCCCTAAAATGGATAGGTTTTGATTTAAAAGGAACGAAAAATAAAAAGACATCTTATTTAAGTCGATCAAACGAGGCCTTAATAAATATTTAATACCCACAAAATTTTATAGTACTTTCTCATTATTGTACGCATGGTACGCATGGGACATGTTTCGACAAAGAAACTATGCATGTACATACTTTGACAGAAACATACAAATATATTACTGACACAAATTATACTGCACATTTGAAACAATTTTATTTAATATCCTATTCATCCAAGCCAGCCCAAGTATGCCAAATAAAAAATATCTAGCTCCCTAACTGCACGCAAAGTGGAAAGCTGGATACCCATCTCTCCCCTTTCTTATTTCATGAAACCATGCCCTAATCGAATATCTAACAAATCCATGGCAGGAGGAAAAAAATTCATCAACGATTACTGCTTGAATCCAAGTCAACATTGCCCTGCTGCTAGGAATTGGGGAAGCTTTCTTCATTGGAGGCTTTTTTAGTTTATATGTCAAAAAATTTATTTGTTCGATACCAAAACGAAATTTTGATGAAATTCCGGCCCGGACTACGCCGAAACCGGTACGGGATCGCCGGAATTTTGGTTTGCCTGGCGGAATTTAAAACCTTGCTCCAGACTCTAACATTTCTTTAATAAGTTTTTCTAATTCATTTTTGATATGAAAAGAATGTCTATATGGTCTAAGGCATACAGGTTTAGCATTTGGCAGTAGAGGTATTTTATGGTCACAACTTCTTGTGGGTGGTGGAGGTGGAGTAGAATTTGTTACAGAGGGGTACTGTTGCAATATGGCTTGAACATCAGGATGTATTGTTTGATGGAGATATCTGTTAGCAGGAACTTGTAGTTTTTTAGAGTATAACTGCAAGGTGAGTTCTCCCTTTGTACTTTCCTTTGTTATGTCTTTATCTTTCATCAATTTGTGGTTGTCTTTGATTCCCTGCCAAATATACATCTGGTCTTGAAATTGAAATTTAATTTTCAATTTTGAAAAGTTAAAGGATACATCCCCTAATTCCTTCATCAATTGCGCCCCTAGAACAACTTGACATCCTTCCAGAGGTATCACTAACAGATCAATGGGCATAACACATCCTTGACATTTGAATATGACTCCTTGGCAAATTCCCTTACCATGAATTCTTTCTCCATTAGCTATCTGTACTGAGTAATCCAGAGACTCTTGGACATCCAGCTGCAATCTTTTGGATAAGTCAGTGTTTATTAAACTATGGGTGGATCGCGAGTATATGAGGACATTGATGGGCTTCCCATTAATTATGCCTTGTACTCTGATGGTATTAAGTGTAGGGATACTGCACATACATTGAGGGTGATAGAATAAGTTTCTTCCTTTATTTCTATAGGAGAGGTGGGTATTTTATTGAATCCTTGCTCATCTTCCATGGAGTCATCGTCTGGAGTTTCTGTGTTTTCTTCATGAAGTGGCATGATGCCTTCAACAATGTATACTTTTTTGTTCTTGCATACGTGACCAGGGTGCCACTTTTCATTACACCCATAGCAGAGGTTCTTTCTTCTCCTTTCTATGATTTCATGAGGAGTTAATCCCTTTACCTTAGCATGGTCTTCCTTGTTACTTCTTTCTGTAAATTTTTCTTTGTTTTGGAATCTGCTTCTTGTAGGATTGCTAAGTTTATTCTTCTTTTTGCTCACATTTTTCCATTCAAATACTTTAGCTAAACTTACTGCCTCCTTAAAATCAACTGGGTGCAATGCTATGACATCAAACCTAATTTCTTCCTTGAGACCATCAATGAATTTCTCAAGTAGAAATTGGTCAGGCAAATCTTGACACACCCCTTGCAACTCCTCGAATTTAGTGAGATAAGATCTTACAGAAGTGGTCTGTTTGATGTTGGAAATTGCCCCATATGGTCTCTGTAATTATTCTGAAGCAAATCGAACAATCAGTTCTTCCTTAAAAATTGCCCGGTGTTCATAATTCCTTACCGTCTTTGTAAGCCACCCATACCACAAATGTGCCTCTCCTTTTAGATGGAAAGAATAGGTGGGTACCCACTCTATTTCTGGCGTGTTGTGATACTGAAAGAGCTGCTCTACTTGGCTAATCCATTCCATCACATTGTTGTCCCCATTATAAGTAGGAAATTCTTATTTGATGATGGTGTTTTGTAGCAGTTTAGGAGATTGGATAGGATTCTGGTTATGGTTTGGGGGGCTTGCTAATATTCCTGCTGTATTCCTAGGGGGAGGAATAGAAGTAAAGGGTAACTCTTGTTGAAGAAGTTCTTGTTGGGTTCTTGGTTGTATTCTTTGTGAAGGTGGTATATAGGGTGGAACAGTTCTTGGGTGTGAATTGAATGAATGGTTGCTGGCTTCCCCATTCTTGCTACCTCGTTGATTCTTGATTTCTCTTAACTCTTTAGCCATGCTATTAGAATCTCACTAATACTGTCCATCTTGACATTAAGTTCTTGGTTACCTTTTTGTAGTTCTTGAGTTGTATCTTGTAAGGTTAGGTTGGATTCTTGGAGCTCCCAAATAGCTACAGTAGTTTTCAGGTTGATTTGATCTTGTCTTGCCTCTCCAGGTGAATGATCTGGGGTAATTTCAGTGTGATCAATGTTTTCCTCATCGGAAAGGTTAAGTTGGCCTCGGGTGTCGGACTGCTCTGATACCATCTTGTTATGCTCTTGACTTTTCACCATGGATCTAGTTCTCATGAATGTTACCAGCGACTGAAAGGAACTTGTAGATACAGGGGAGAGATGGGGAGTTAGTGTGAAGAAGAAGGGTTGTTAGATAGTAGAACAAGAAGAACAAAGATTGTATGAGATGCAGCAGTTAATGAAGAAGGAAATGTGAGAAGATAGCATAACAAAAAAATAAAAGAAGAACTGTTTTATTAATTCATAAATTCTGGCTGTTACAAATGACTTTGCTTGCTATTTATACATATTAACATAACTAATTTGTCACTGCATAACCCAAAGACACTGTCCAAAAAAATACAAGGCATGTTCATTGACTCAGTACTTGTTCACGTGTACAGCCTGTGCACGTGCACGCATATCTAACCAACATTGGAGTCGTCTGTTGGTTCTGGAATGCGTGACACTCGTAGCTCTTCCAATTCATGGTGATTAATGATCGTCTGGTGCTCCGTGCTGTTGGTGGTGAAGTCAGATCCTACAGGAACAGAAGTGTTTGTTGTAATGCCTCCTCTTTCTTCCCTTTTCTCTGATATATGCAGATCCAGTTTTTGGGCTCTAACATTTTTCTATCTTCCTCCTAAAGCTTGGGAAAAGATTTCTTCTCACCATAAAAATAATTCAAACACAAATTGTAGAAATGGTAGTAAAACACAAAATATTAGTATGAGTATTTTAAATCTTGTTTGCATCTATAATATAAAGGGAGGTTCGTGCATCAGGGCTACAGTGAGCCTCGTGAGTGACTAGCAGGCAAAGGTAGTAGAAGACGCAAGTGTCAGGTGAAAATCTTCTCACCAAATCTATGTTAATCAAATGATTTTACTTATATGTACTGTGAGCTTGAACACAAAATCTATGTTAATCAAATGATTTTACTTATATGTACTGTGAGCTTGAACTGCTCATATCACTGTATATCATGATTGCTTAAAAAAATGATATGAAACCATAATAATTGACCATCTAAAAACCTGATAAGGCTCTAAGATCGACCACTGCAGGTCAACCTTGTTGAGAAATGTAGGGTAGTATAAGAATAATCACTCCAAGACACGAAAGTATCGTTGTCTTTCAAGAATGTTTTTCCATTTTTTATCACAGCGGGTGGTATGAAAAACTTTCTTTCAGGATACAACGGAGATTATCTGTGCAAGTTGTGATTACTTGCACATATCAGAAGAAACCCTCAGAAGAATAATGCCAGACGAGTTAGATATGGAAGAAAAGAGAAGTAGTTCACTGCGTTGATGAAATTCTCTATTATATAGGGAGTGAGGTGTCTATTCGTCTACAGGTGCCTATTAACAAGCGCAAGCACTCCAAGGTCGAACTGTTATTCGTCTAGTATAGCAAAACAGAGAATAATCAAATATAAACTCGTCGCACAAGTTTATAACTCAGATTTCCACTACACTGGAATTCTATAGTAAATATTATAACAATATGAACGTTGTAAATGAATTACAACAACAGCGTTATACTATTTTGAATAAACAGTATAACAAAATAGAAGAAAGAATTGAGAATTATAACCGGATAATGTCTGAGGCTCGTCGTAACGATTTCCTTAAGAATTTTATTTCAAAATTCTCCCAAGATACAACAGACGAATTCCGCTCGAAACTGTAATGAGTATATCACTCTGTGATTTGAATATAAGAACAGTAGTTAACAGAAGAGAAGAGATTAGAAAATTCGGTGAGGAAAGTGATCAGTTTTCCTACTTATTTATAGTTGGTCCGCATCCCTTCGAACGGTCGCGTCTGCAACCGTTCGTCCAAACGGTCGCGCCCGTTTCCTTTAATCGTTACTGTTCGTGTGTCTGCTTATGTTCAGTCGCGTCTCATCAGTCAGGCCGCACCTGTTCGCCTCCAACGGGTCGCACCCGCTTTTGTTCGCCTCCAACGGGTCGCACCCGCTTCTGTTTGTCACTAACGGGTCGCGCCTCTTCATTTAACCGCGTCCGCTTATGAACAGTCGCATCTGTTCGTTCGTCTGCAAATGTTAAAAAAAAAAACCCGGCCCAGTTTTGCAGGAAAATTAGAATCATATTAGACCCGAACCCGAACCCGAGCCCGGCCCGGTTCGGTCGGACGGACGGCGGCGGCGCGCGTGCGTGTGTGGTGGAGATGCATGATCTCCCTCCTCACAACGAAGCATACATTTGGGAGCCCCAGGCCCCCAACCTCCTCATTGCAAAGCCATATATATATATTGGAATGGTTTTGAAATTTTGGCGATGTGGGACTTTATGTATGTTTCATTCATCCTTTGGAATTCCAACAATCCCCCACATGAATGATAATATACATATCCCCCACACAAAGCGAAATATCACAGAGTATATATGGAATTAATGCTTTATCGTGGATAAGTAGATATTTCACTTTGAACTTTCCCTAGTTAAAACTTATCGGATTTACTTGGCTAATCGGTGAAATATTTCATCTTGAACCGTTAGCTTTTATTGTATATCAAGACAATAAGGTTTACGAAGCATTGATTCCCTTCTCATCCAATTTCTTGGTTGTGTTCATTTTGGTCCTGAACAGTACTTGGTTCAGCGAGTGTTATAGAGAATTTAAAGCCTTGTAAAATTCTCATAGAGCCGACCCAGCTCACACTTACATAGGTGATCGCAACCATTAAGAGTATCCTACAAATACCCCACTTGTTATATTCAAGATATGGTCATCATTAAAAAACATAGTTTTAATCTTTAAATGCTTCTGTAGGCATGCATTTATATTCTGCACCATAGGAATGGAATTGGACTATGTCCAAACAAATACATTACTTCTTGAGTTATTCAGAACTGGTTTGCCTATTGATCCTAGTCCGTGGGATCTCCAGTCGCTAGGATAGGTTTCCGTATAAGATAACTCTTGATGGTTTAGGCCTTTAAGCCCATTCCCCTCGATGCGCAGTCAATTTTCTCTCTTGATAAACCTTTAGTAAATGGATCCGCTAGGTTATCATTTGTTCTCACATAATCTATGGAAATAGTTCCATTTGAGAGTAACTGCCTAACTGTATTATGGCGTCGACGAATATGTCGTGACTTTCCATTATATACAAAGTTTTGCGCTCTGCTTAGCGCTGCTTGGTTATCACAGTGTATGCATATGGCCGGTACAGGTTTAGGCCAAAACGGAATATCTTCTAAAAAGTGACGAAGCCATTCTGCTTCTTCGCCTGCCTTATCTAATGCAATGAACTCTGATTCCATAGTGGATCGAGCTATGCATGTTTGTTTAGTAGATTTCCATGATACTGATGCCCCTGCTAGGGTAAAGACATAACCACTCGTTGATTTTGATTCCTCTGAATCTGCAATCCAGTTTGCATCACTATATCCTTCTAAGACGGCAGGATATTTTCCATAATGTAAGGAATAGTTAGTGGTATTTTTTAAATATCCAAGCACTCTCATTAGTGCTTTCCAGTGTTCCTTTCCTGGATTGCTTGTATACCTGCTCAATCGACTTACTGCATAAGCTATATCTGGTCTTGTGCAATTCATGAGATACATGAGACAGCCTATTACACGAGAATATTCCAGTTGCATTACACTCTCATTAGTGTTTTTGTGCAGTACTTCCGATGGATTAAAAGGGGTATTTACTCCTTTAATTCCAAAATTTTGAAATCTTTCAATCACTTTGTCTACATAGTGTGACTGAGACAATTCAATTCCATTAGGAGTTCGTATTATTTTGATTCCCAAAATAACGTCTGCAACTCCTAAATCTTTCATATCGAAATTGCTAGTTAACATTTTCTTTATGGTCTCTATGACTTGAGTATTTGGACCAAATATTAGCATATCGTCTACATATAGACAAATCAACACATATGATTGTCCAATTTGTTTATAATAAACACACTTATCGCATTCATTTATACGAAAAACCATTTCTTATCATGACACTATCAAATTTTTCGTGCCATTGTTTTGGAGCTTGTTTTAGTCCGTATAATGATTTTACTAATCTACAGACTTTGTTTTCATTTCCTTTTGGAAATAAATCCCTCAGGTTGCTCCATGTAAATCTCCTCATCGAGATTTCCATTTAAGAATGCTGTTTTTACATCCATCTGATGAATCTCTAGATTATAGATGGATGCAATTGCTATTAACATTCTTATAGAAGTTATTCGTGTTACTGGCGAATATGTATCAAAAAAGTCTACTCCTTCTTTTTGACGATATCCTTTGGCTACTAATCTGGCTTTATACTTGTCGATAGAGCCATCTGCTTTCATTTTCTTTTTGAAAATCCATTTGCAGCCAATTGGTTTTATTCCTGGTGGAATATCAACAATTTCCCAAGTTTTATTACTTAGAATTGAATCAATCTCACTTTGGATTGCTTCTTTCCAACATAAGGATTCAGAAGATGACATTGCTTCCTTGTACGTTTGAGGTTCGTGTTCTAACATATAAGTTAAAAAATCCGAACCAAATGTTTTGGAAGTTCTTGCCCTTACGCTTCTTCTTGGTTCAACCTCCTCGTTGTCCTGATGAGTTTCATCTTTACATGTCTCATCTCTGTTATCTCTTGTCCTTTTCGGGACAGGATTTCCATCGTTTCTTTTATGTGGGAACACATCTTCAAAGAACGAGGCATCTCTTGATTCCATGATTGTGTTTACATGAATATCATTTATATCAGACTTGAATACCAAAAATCTGTAGGCACTACTATTTTGGGCTGGCCCAAGATAATAACAATCTACTGTTTTTGGTCCAAGTTTGACTCTCTTGGGAGGCGGAACAGGAACTTTTGCCAAGCACCCCCACACTTTGAGGTATTTAAAGCTTGGTTTGTGTCCTCTCCATATCTCATATGGAATTGTTCCCGTTTTATCGTGAGGAACTTTGTTTAATATGTGATTAGACATATTTAAGGCTTCCCCCCACAAGTTCGTCGGTAGACCAGAAGTTAAAAGCATGGCAGTAATCATGTCTTTTAATGTTCTATTCTTCCTCTCGGCTACACCATTTTGTTGTGGTGAATATGGAGCCGTTGTTTGATGAATTATTCCATTTTCTTCACAGAATTGTTCAAATGGTGATTCATACTCTCCACCTCGATCAGATCTTAATATCTTGATCTTTTTATTTAACTGATTTTCTACCTCAGCCTTGTATTTTATAAACGCTGTTATTGCTTCATCTTTACGATTTAAAAGATATACATAGCAATATCGCGTATAATCGTCAATGAAAGTAATGAAATACTTTTTCCCACCTCTTGTAGGTAGTGATTTGAAATCACATAAATCTGTATGTACCAAACCTAATGGTTCGGTGCTTCTGTCAACAGATTTAAATGGTTGTTTGACCATTTTTGCTTCTACACATGTCTCACATTTGTAGTTTTTATCTACTTGGAAATTTGGAATCAATCCCAAGTTTGATAATTTCTTCATTTTTCGAAAGTTTATGTGTCCTAATCTATCGTGCCATAGTAAAATTTCGTGCTCAAGCAAATAAGAAACTTCAATTTTATTAATAGCACAATCAGAATACATATTTTTATTGCCGATAACGGCTACATTTGCCTTAAATAGGCCATCACATAAATATCCCCTTCCTATATATATTCCAGCTTTGGACAGAACCATCTTGTCTGACTCAAACACCATCTTGAATCCCTTCTTTGATAGGACTGCACCAGAGATGAGATTCTTGCGTATGTCTGGAACATGGAGCACGTCATTCAACTTAACAGTTTTTCCAGAAGTAAACTTGAGGATTACTGTGCCACTGCCTTCGATCATGGAAACTGCAGAATTACCCATGTAGAGTTTTTCTTCGTGATCGAATTTCTGATATGTAGAAAACATGGATTTGTCAGAACAAACATGACGAGTAGCACCTGTATCTACCCACCATTGGTTAGGATTCTGAACCAGATTGCATTCAGATACTACCGCCGAGAAGTTGGACTCGTCTACTTCCATGCTATCCACTATATTTGCCTCTTTATTGCGTTCCTTCTTGTGTCTGCAATCTTTAGCGGCATGTCCAACTTTTCCACAAACCCAACATTCGCCATTAAACTTCTTGGTTCGTTTGTTGTCTTTTGGTTTGTTGTCTTGAGCTTTTCTTTTCTTCTGGAAACTCTTCTTTTTGTTTTTGGTCTTCGACCCTTCAGCCACAAATGCCTCCTCGCTTGGTTTTGTAACTGCACGGTTGTCCGCCTCGATTTTTAATCGGACTATGAGATCCTGCAAAGAGATTTCCTTCTTTTTATGCTTTAGATAATTGCGGTAATCTCTCCACGACGGTGGCAGTTTTCCCGTGATGGCTTCGACCAGAAATGATTCTCCAACCTTATGACCTTCCGCCTCGAGTTCATGAATGATGATTTGCAGTTCATGCAGTTGAGCGGTTACTGGTTTGGAGTCAACCATCTTGTAGTCCATGAATTTGTCTACAATAAATTTCTTAAGACTGATATTCTGCGTCTTGTATTTTGCGGTAAGTGCATTCCAGAGTTCTTTTGACGTCTTTAAAGGCTGATATACTTTGTATAGCACCTTGTCGAGACAATTCAGAATATAGTTTCTGCATAAAAAATCGGAATGCTTCCACATATTCACCTCTGCTTCCTTGCCTGTTGCAAGAATCGGTTCCTCCTCGTCGAGGTACTTTTGTAGACCGAGCGTGGTGAGATAAAATAACATCTGATTCTGCCATGTCAAGAAATCATCACCATCTCCCTTGAACGGTTCAGGTCTGTTGTGAGTAGTATTCTTTGAAAATTCTACAGCTGCCATCTCTGTTTTAGTAAGAAAACAGTAAAATTCTTAAGATGTTATTCGTCTAGTATAGCAAAACAAAGAATAATCAAATATAAACTCGTCGCACAAGTTTATAACTCAGATTTCCACTACACTGGAATTCTGTAGTAAATATTATAACAATATGAACGTTGTAAATGAATTACAACAACAGCGTTATACTATTTTGAATAAATAGTATAACAAAATAGAAGAAAGAATTGAGAATTCTAACCGGATAATGTCTGAGGCTCGTCGTAACGATTTCCTTAAGAATTTTATTTCAAAATTCTCCCAAGATACAACAGACGAATTCCGCTCGAAACTGTAATGAGTATATCACTCTGTGATTTGAATATAAGAACAGTAGTTAACAGAAGAGAAGAGATTAGAAAATTCAGTGAGGAAAGTGATCAGTTTTCCTACTTATTTATAGTTGGTCCGCATCCCTTCGAACGGTCGCGTCTGCAACCGTTCGTCCAAACGGTCGCGCCCGTTTCCTTTAATCGTTACTGTTCATGTGCCTGCTTATGTTCAGTCGCGTCTCATCAGTCAGGCCGCACCTGTTCGCCTCCAACGGGTCGCACCCGCTTCTGTTCGTCACTAACGGGTCGCGCCTCTTCATTTAACCGCGTCCGCTTATGAACAGTCGCATCTGTTCGTTCGTCTGCAAATGTTAAAAAAAAAACCCGGCCCAGTTTTGCAGGAAAATTAGAATCATATACCGAACCCGACCCGGTTCGGTCGGACGGACGGCGGCGGCGCGCACATGTGGTGGAGATGCATGATCTCCCTCCTCACAACGAAACATACATTTGGGAGCCCCAGGCCCCCAACCTCCTCATTGCAAAGCCATATATATATTGGAATGGTTTTGAAATTTTGGCGATGTAGGACTTTATGTATGTTTCATTCATCCTTTGGAATTCCAACAATCCCGTAGCAGGGGTTACCATCCTTCTGGAGCCCCTCCGCAGAGGATCTTATTTGAAAAAACATTCAACAAACCTAATCTCTGTCCAGGTCGACCTCCCATCAACCCAGGTCGACAACATAACCAGTGTGATGTGCATGAATCTGTGTGTGTGATGGTTCCATTTCTTTGTGAATATTGTTTTTTTTTTTGGGTATGCTCATGGCTATTCATGTGTGTGAGTGTTGCTGTATATAACGTGTATGTATGGGCGAGAATATATAAATGTGTGTGTAATCAGTGTATGTGCGAGTGCCTGCATATAGGTATGTAGTGATGTGTGTGTCATCTTGTGAACATTTGTGTTATCCCATTTTTTGGTCAAAACTGGAATATCAACAAATTGGCAAGGAATTATGGATATCAGGACTGGAGATAAGGCTACGATGGATATCGTCAAAATTTTGTTGAACTCCGATCGGGACGAAATTGATTGGAAATGATGATAAGGACTATGAAAGGATATGTTTCAAATTTCAGGTTAATCGGAGTTCGTATGAAGGAAATATGATGGATTCAAGGTAGGAATAGTACGTAGTTCGAATCCATCAAAAAGGGGATAAAGTGACGCTCGGTTCGAACCGATCAGGTTCGAACCCATCAAGATTCGAACCCATGAGGTTCGCATCGATGACGCTTCGAATCGATGGGAACTAGATGGGTTCGAAAGGAGTAGCTTCAATGCAATGGACATGGATTCGAACGATGGACATGGACTCGAAGATGGTGGATTCGAACGATAGGTATGGATTCGAAGATCATGGATTCGAAGATGAAGATGGACTCGAAGAAGGTAATGGATTCGAAGTATACATGGATTCGAAGTGGACATGGACTCGAAGAAGGAGATGGATTCGAAGTGGACATGGGTTCGAAGAAGGAGATGGAGTCGAAGTGGACATGGATTCGAAGAAGGAGATGGAGTCGAAGTAGACATGGATTCGAAGAAGGAGATGGAGTCGAAGTAGACATGGATTCGAAGAAGGAGATGGATTCGAAGTGGACATGGATTCGAAGAAGGAGATGGATTCGAAGAGGACATGGATTCGAAGATGATGGATACGAAGCAAGGGGCATGGATTCGAAGGACGAGGATTCGAAAGGGATGGATTCGAAGAGGATAGACTCGTAGGATATGGACTCGAAGGAGGCGGCTTCAGAAAGCATGGATTCGAAGAGCATGGGTTCGAAGGGTATGGATTCGAAGGAGTCGGCCCTATGGATTCGAAGGGGATGGTTTCGAAGTAGATGGTTTCGAAGCATGGGTTCGAACCATTCAGGACGCACGGATTCTTGAACTTGGATCGATCATATCTTCCAAGCCGTTGATCCAAATGCAATGAAATTTTTACAGGAGCTTACATACATGTTGAAGAATGTTCACACCAAATTTCAGCTCAATTGGATGGATTCTTGATCGATTCGAACGTCACTTCGAATCGATCCCAAACTGGGCACGGATTCCGAGAACACAGGCCTGTGGGCCCCCCTCACGTGCCAAGCAGCCTCCCCAGGTTTTAGGCGGGATTTCAGCCTTCCACGCCTATAAATAGAGCCCCTGGTCATTCAGAAAAGGGGGTCGGAAAATTTGGAGAGGAAAGGCAAGCCCAGACGCTGCTAAAATTATACCATAGCATCATTACTGCAATTTTTTTTAGATTTGGTCACTACAACTGTGGTAATCACTTTTCAAGGATAATCAATAAAAAGAAAAAAAAAATTGGAGTGGACGTAGGCCGGAGATAGCCGAACCACTATAAAACCTGTGTCTCTGTTCTTTACTTTTGGACTGCTGTCTATTATTTGTTGAGATTTGTTGTTTGTGTTTGAATATCACTAATTTATATTCATACACTGGTGCTTTCACGGTATTGGGTGTTTGTGACCAATTTTGGCGCAAACATTTTGGTGCTTTCACTGAGAACAACTAGCATCCGCTACATCGGATTTGAAGAGTTTGAGGAATTCAGATTTGGAAGACAATGACTAGGCAGAATAGCAGAAGGCTAAGGGCTGAGAGAAGCCAACAAGGAGGAAGTCAACAAGCATCCTCCGGAGGTGAGGAAGGACAGGCTTCGGTCTACATAACTCGGGATGAAATGGAAGCTATGGCCAATTCTTTGTAGGAGAGATTGTTCAAAAATCAACAGGAAATGATGCAAACTTTCTTGGAACAAATGAGAGCTACAGGGATGCAGAACTTAGGAACGGCTACAGCAACTGCGGATGTAGGACAAGGAGCTAGGGTTGTGGAACCCAATGAAGGACAGGATACGGAGCCAGAAGGCAATCAACAAGGGCTTGGGGGCAGGCCCACAGGATTCAATGCAGGAGAACCTTTGGAAGGAATTCAGCAAGCTAGGGCTAACATTGCCGCTAGTGAGCCACACGAGGAATATGTACCAGAATTCCCTCGGGGGCATGGGGGGCAACCCCTACCAGACAATACAGGATTAGTAGAAATGATTAGGAAGACTGTGCGAGGTGGTTTGACAAACGGAGATTTGGAAGGAGTGAATAGAAGTCCATTCGTTCGGGAGATAAGGATGGCTCGGAATCCACCTAAGTTCAAGCTACCTGGCGTGGAGGTATATGATGGTAAGACGGATCCAACAGATCACTTAATGAGGTACACCAGACACATGGAGGTGCTGGGGGCATCGGAGGAAGTGATGGCCCGATGTTTCCCTTTGTATTTGAAGGACTTAGCTGCAATGTGGTTTAGGCAGCTGGAAGAAGGATCTATCAGGACTTGGAAGGAATTAGTGGAAAAGTTTTTGGGACAGTTCCGGGTTCACGTCAAGAGGCCGAAGAACGTAATGACTTTAACATCGGTGAAGCAAAGGATGGACGAATCGCTTAGAGCTTTTCTAACTCGATTCAGTGCGGCAGTCGCTTCGGTGGATCGGCCTGATCCATCAATGGTTTTAATGGCAGCAGTATCAGGAGTCAAGGAGAATTCAGATTTCAAGGTATCTCTGATACGAGATCCCCCGCAAAATCTCGATGAATTCTTTCATGAGGCAGAAAGGTTCCTTCGGCAAGAAGATGCAAGTACGGATTTAAAGGTGAAGAAGGCTAATGCAATCGAGGTTGGAGCGGTATCCAAAAATGGTTTGGATAAGGATAAAGGGAAAAGGAAGTTAGATGACAACTCTGGAAACGCTAGGAAGCGATGGAAGGATCCAAAGTTTTCCACATACACAGGATTGAACAAGACGCTGGAGCGGATATACCTGGAAACTCGGAATCGCCTTCCCTACCGAAGGCCGGCTAGGAGGGAACCAACAGAGCGGGAAAGGACATCAGGAAGGCACTGTCTCTTCCATGATCTGGATGGACACGATACCAACAGCTGCAGGCACCTAAAGGACATAATCGAGGAGCATGTAAGGAATGGACAGTTACAGCAATACGTTGGAACTCGGGATGCAACGGTGGAGCAGGAGCAACCACCGACCACTTCACGCCGTGATGATGGAAGGCCTAGGGATGATCGTCGATTGATCATCCATTGACCAGGATAATATGGAATAAGTAGCAAGCTACTAGCAAACGGTAAAGTCATTTACACATGTACGGGGACGGAGATAGCCCCTAGGCATGCTCTGAATGATGATAAACCGGGATGCTATGGTTTGTGAAATTTATTTCTTGCTTTTTAGATTGGACATTGCTTTTCTTTTTTGGATTTGGTTTTGGAGCTTGGATTGAGCTCCTGGTTTTTCTTGCTTTTTTATTTGGATTTTTCCTTTGGATGATTGTTTTTGGTTTTGGATGCTGGTTTGGATTTCTGGTTTTCTGGTTTGGATTTGAATTTTGGATTTGGATTTGGATTTTGGATTTGGATTTCGAATTTGAATTTCGGATTTGGACTTTGGAATAAATTTTGGTTGGACTTTTATCTGGTTTTTGGTAAATGGTCGTCGGGTATGGATTATGCCTGGCAAGGGATGAGTCACTTTACCCAAACAAGGTAGATTGACTCATTCAGGTCGTCAAGTATGGACAATGCTTGGCAAGGGTCCGGAGTGACCAGGATTCGGCCTAGGACTTAGGCCCTCTATTATCATTTATTATTTTCAGGTCGTCGAGTATGGACTATGCTCGGCAAGGGTCTGGAGAGATCAGGATTCGGCTTAGGACTTAAGCCATGGCATTTTACAGCGTCCAGGGACACTGGACCAAGGTCGTCAAATATGGATTGTGCTTGGCAAGAACCCGGAGAGGTTGGCTCAACGTCCAGGGACACTGGACCGAGGACTTCAAGTATGGATTGCGCTTGGCAAGAGCCCGGAGAGGTTAACTCAACGTCCAGGGACACTGGACCACGGTCGTCGGATGTGGATCACGCTTGGCAGGAACCCAGAGAGGTTATGGATTTGGATATCGACCCGGAGAGGTCCTGGCTCCTGTTATTGGCTATTGGATAAGGATGGATTGGAACTTGGTTGTCGAGTTCGAATGGATACGGAATTGGCTAAGGCTTTTGCTATTGGATATGGAATTGGACATCGACTCGAAGCAGTCAAGGACGATATACTCTGGCAATATGGCTTTGGACTTCGGATATTGGATTCGTAATTATTCAAAACACGCCTTGTTATCACAAGGCATGTTTCGGGGGGCAAAATGTTATCCCATTTTTTGGTCAAAACTGGAATATCAACAAATTGGCAAGGAATTATGGATATCAGGACTGGAGATAAGGCTACGATGGATATCGTCAAAATTTTGTTGAACTCCGATCGGGACGAAATTGATTGGAAATGATGATAAGGACTATGAAAGGCTATGTTTCAAATTTCAGGTTAATCGGAGTTCGTATGAAGGAAATATGATGGATTCAAGGTAGGAATAGTACGTAGTTCGAATCCATCAAAAAGGGGATAAAGTGACGCTCGGTTCGAACCGATCAGGTTCGAACCCATCAAGATTCGAACCCATGAGGTTCGCATCGATGACGCTTCGAATCGATGGGAACTAGATGGGTTCGAAAGGAGTAGCTTCAATGCAATGGACATGGATTCGAACGATGGACATGGACTCGAAGATGGTGGATTCGAACGATAGGTATGGATTCGAAGATCATGGATTCGAAGATGAAGATGGACTCGAAGAAGGTAATGGATTCGAAGTATACATGGATTCGAAGTGGACATGGACTCGAAGAAGGAGATGGATTCGAAGTGGACATGGGTTCGAAGAAGGAGATGGAGTCGAAGTGGACATGGATTCGAAGAAGGAGATGGAGTCGAAGTAGACATGGATTCGAAGAAGGAGATGGAGTTGAAGTAGACATGGATTCGAAGAAGGAGATGGATTCGAAGAGGACATGGATTCGAAGATGATGGATACGAAGCAAGGGGCATGGATTCGAAGGACGAGGATTCGAAAGGGATGGATTCGAAGAGGATGGACTCGTAGGATATGGACTCGAAGGAGGCGGCTTCAGAAAGCATGGATTCGAAGAGCATGGGTTCGAAGGGTATGGATTCGAAGGAGTCGGCCCTATGGATTCGAAGGGGATGGTTTCGAAGTAGATGGTTTCGAAGCATGGGTTCGAACCATTCAGGACGCACGGATTCTTGAACTTGGATCGATCATATCTTCCAAGCCGTTGATCCAAATGCAATGAAATTTTTACAGGAGCTTACATACATGTTGAAGAATGTTCACACCAAATTTCAGCTCAATTGGATGGATTCTTGATCGATTCGAACGTCACTTCGAATCGATCCCAAACTGGGCACGGATTCCGAGAACACAGGCCTGTGGGCCCCCCTCACGTGCCAAGCAGCCTCCCCAGGTTTTAGGCGGGATTTCAGCCTTCCACGCCTATAAATAGAGCCCCTGGTCATTCAGAAAAGGGGGTCGGAAAATTTGGAGAGGAAAGGCAAGCCCAGACGCTGCTAAAATTATACCATAGCATCATTACTGCAATTTTTTTTAGATTTGGTCACTACAACTGTGGTAATCACTTTTCAAGGATAATCAATAAAAAGAAAAAAAAATTGGAGTGGACGTAGGCCGGAGATAGCCGAACCACTATAAAACCTGTGTCTCTGTTCTTTACTTTTGGACTGCTGTCTATTATTTGTTGAGATTTGTTGTTTGTGTTTGAATATCACTAATTTATATTCATACACTGGTGCTTTCACGGTATTGGGTGTTTGTGACCAATTTTGACGCAAACAATTTGCATTTGTATGTGTCTGCATATTTAGAATTTAGCTGCTGCATAAGTCCCAGTACTTGACCTTCTGCTGTTTATTGATCTTGAGATTGTTTTTGTTATATTTAGTGATTACAATACCGATGTTGCATTTTTATCTGGCTGTGGTTCATTCAAATTGTTTTCATTTCTTGAGTGCTTGCGCTTGTTAATATTTATTTTGTTACTTTTTGTCTTGTTTTTGAAACTGACCCAATATTCGTATGTAATTTCTCAAGTTTTACCTTTATTAACTCAATTTGCTTTCCAATGTCTTTGGTCTGTGCGTATACCTCACCAGGTGTGTGTGTGTGTAGAATGCGTGAGTATTGTAGCCATATGAGTATGTGTGCAGGAGTACCCTTGAGTATACTGGTATCTCTCATGTTTTGGTCATGATATAATGATTTGTTAATGTTGCAAAACTACTGTTACTTTATTATATGTGCAATCTTGTTGAGTTGATAAGTGATAAAGATTTATTTAATTTTTCTCTTCTTGTCTAAAGGAAAGCATTCCTATATAAGTGCAAGCTCCTTTAGCACAAATATAATACACACACACATTTACAAATAAAAATAAATTAAAACAAATATGACTAAACTTTAATATGCACATTTGCAAGATGATATACTTTATATTAACATGTGTAAATTTGTGTGTGTGGGTATCTACATGAGCATGTGTAAATTATTGTATGCGTGTGATTGTATATGGTGTGTGTGTATCATTTGTGTTGTGCGTTCATTTGTAGATGCATTTGTGTCCATATATGTAATCTATATTATTACAATACGATGAGTGTTGGCCCATCATTTATATGTTTGGTTCATGATTTAGTGTGCTGGCAATTATGAATTTGTGTTCATAAACTAGACAAATAACATTCCCTGTTTTCATGTGATATGAACATACATTTATATAATGAAATGCTAGGTGCTTTCAGGCCCATACGCAAGCACAGACAATATGTATGGTAGCATACTTTTATGTATATTAAAATATTAAAAAAACCAAAATGGATATACATAACAAGTATATTTAAACACTATACTAAATTTATATATGCTACGTACATATGAATTTTAAATATAATTTAAAGTTTGTTAAATAAACGAAGAGAATTTAATGGACTATTTAAGTATGAAATTGATAGAGTAGTAAAGCTTTGTCTCCAAACTATTCAATGAACTTATATAAACTTGGTAAGGTTATATGTTGTGATGAATTATTATATTTTTATTTGTCTCTATATACGCTTATTTAATTGAATTATCTATTTTATGTTACTACTCCGATAACTCTCTTCTTGTTTATTTGATGGAATTATATGAAATACTCTTCATATGTAATATTTACCTTTATAAGTCATTTTGGAAATTTAAAATGAGTTTTCAAATATTATTAAAAAACATTTAATCATTGCCTAATCTTATATTTGAATTTAGTTAATTGTTTAATTAATATATTTGTTATATATTATCCAGTTTAAGTATTAATTTTGTTTTATAAAATTATATGTTGAAAATGAAGTATTGCTGAATATTGAGTTCCATGTTCATGTATGTCTTTTTGATTAATCAATTTTATCTTATTTTCCGATTTTACTCATTTTTATACATTATATCATATTGTATGAGAGTGATTCACCGTTGATATTGATTTGAGTAATATTTTAAAATAATACGGTGATGATATATTTTCTGTTGGATTTATTAGTATTTATTCTGTGTGACGAGAAATCTGAATAAACTTACCGTCTGGTAGGTGACTTTCGATAATACTCTTCCGATTATTCCTTCGTTATATAGAATAAAAAAGGTTGAGTGCGATGTATGAGCATTGAATAAATGTACAAATAACACATGATAGTATGAGACGCCAACGTGTTATTTATTCAGTTATTCTTTTGCTTGTGGATGACACTCAATACGGTGTATGTTGTGTGTGACTCGCCGCAGTGAGTATTTATGGTGGCTACTTGTTAGCTGCATAGATTTTGTACATTATATATCTATCTACTTTAGACCGACTCCCTTTATGTTTCGGGAGTAAACCAGATTGGCCATTATCCATATTGGTGGCCTGATTGCGCGATCGCGCCTTAGATCCGCGATACTGTTGTTGTTTATGATATTTAATGCGCATCACGAGATTGATAGTTGGTTGCTCCTTGTGTCGCATATGCCAACAGTTATTACCATATAGGGACACATGTTGGTAGTCGTGGCCGAAGAGGCTACGCGTTGTCGAGCCTATGGTGGATCATTGTCAAGGTACCGAGAAGGAGAGGTAATGATAACCGTTGACTGTAGGAGTCATGTCATATGCACCACGTGAGGTTCCTGGAGCGAGCAGACGTGTTGTCGGTCTTCCATCTGGTTCTGGTATATGTGGATATATGCGGAAGTATGAGAGTAGTAGATAGATATATATTATGTATAGATGAGATTATACCTGAGACTGTGTCCAGAGTATGATCAACCACGTATCCATCTTAGGCAAACTGCCTACTTATTAATGATTTGTTGTTTTTATCTCTTAGGACCTTTCATTTAAGAATTTTGCCTCCCCAAGGTCAAGATATATGATTTTGTATATGGCAATATTATTATGAGATGGATCAAATATTTCTATTAGATTTATTGATATGATATTGATATTTTATAATATGAGATTGAGAGAGATAGCGAGCATTACTTCATTACTGCCCGACTTCATGTGAAGATGTCTCATTACTGATTATTTTGGATTTGATAACATTTCTAGATATGTATAATTCAGCCATTTTTATTGATTCTATGATTTTATGATTCGATATATTTCTTTATAGGTAATGACATCTTTGAAATTGGTATTGACTATTTCATATAGATTTTAGTTATTTTGGTAATGTGATGTCTTGATGACTAGTTATGGTTATATACATATTTATGTGTATATATTATTATTCAATGATTGTATTGTGCTTTCGTTATTATTATGTACCCTTGATTAGACATAGTCTGATCCGCGTGTTATTTTATAATACACGGATCAGTCCGAGAAATTTCATGTACATGGATGACTTAACCAGCATTTGCTTTAATGGGCTTAGAGGAGACATATCATGATGTTCTATGATATGTAACTGACATTTGTTCACTGTAATACTTAGCTACTAAGTTGTATATATATTAATTGAATATCATTACACTGAGGTAGCTGGTATTTGAGTTGTTTTATATTCTTTTAATAATATTGTATATATAGTATATGCTATCGCTGCGATTGACTTTGTGTTCCCTAGGATCTACTATATATTATGTATTGTTCTATCACACGTGTTCATTCTTTTGTACTGACACTGTATATGTACTGATGAGTTTTATTTTTGATGTTTTAATATGTACCAGTGTTAGTTCACGGAAATATTACGTGTGTACCCCTTACAGCCTTATTCTCCATATTATCTGACAGTATTACTTTGTAATACTCTTGGATAGTATGGGTATAGAGGTGGGGTATTACCTAACATAAACTGTTTGGTTTAATGCTTAAAAATATGGAGAAAAGATAATAGAAAAGCCTTGTTTGTATTTGATCTGGGTGGAACATTCAAAAGTAAAGAGAGTTTTCGACCTTGAAGATTGATTTCGAGGGGTCGGTAATGATACAGCTACAATTATCCTACAATACAACTCACATATCAAGCTACCACAATATCACAAATACACCCAGTACAAAACAAAAGTTGTTATGTAATTTCTTTATTTAGCATTTTCATTTTACAAAATTAGGAGGACCACAGTGGTTACCAAATGAATGTATTACAGCTATGCAAAGTTGGTTATGGGAATGGTAGGGAATCTCTATATAACAATGTAATAGAATGCATAATGATAAAGCTGAATAATGAAAAGTTGTATTTCCCCTTCACTATTTCTTCTTCCTCTCCTCTAAGCTTTCTCTCTATCTCAAGTTTTCCTCCTCTTTCTTGTTCTCCTATTTTTAACTAGCATCAAGATAATTTAGAAAACAACGAGTGCAGGGTTGATAAACATAGTTTTCTTAAAAAAGTAAATAGAGAAGTCTTAGATATAAAAAAATTTAATGACAAGGAGGCGGGATACTGGGCATGGGCGCGTAGCAAGAATGGTAAATGTTATAGTAGATCAATTTAGAATTCTATTCGGACAACTCACAACCAAGTACTATGGAACAAAATTCATATCCCAAAAATGATGATTTATACGTTCAAAGTTATAAACAATTATTTGCAACAATATATAGGTCTAGCGGTAAGGTCTAAACAAAGGTTGTAACACCCCTAATTTTTGTTTAAGATTATTCAGGATATTTAATTGGATAAATTAAATAGAATAATGTGAATAATTAGGGAGATGAGATTAATAAATCCAATGGACGTGTCTCAATGAATGAACTAAAATGAGACTTAACTAAATTAAGAAGGAGAAATTTTCTAAGGGGTAAACTAGAAAATGATGCAGCATTTTAATTTTTGTTTAGCACTATTTAAGATATTTAATCCGATAAATTAAATAGAATAATGTGAATAATTAGGGAGATTAGATTAATAAATCCAATGGACGTGTGTTAATGAATGAACTAGAATGAAATTTAACTAAATTAAGAAGGAGGAATTTCCTAGGGGGTAACTAAGGAAATTGTACTACATTTCTTAGTATAAATCTTTTCCTCCACCTTAATAAACTTTTACTTTCTCATTCATAACTCCTCACTTATATTTCGATCAGCCATTGAAAGCTTAAGGAAGAACAATAAATTAAAGATAAAGCTAAGGAATCAAAGCTAGGAAATTATCTCATTCTCCGATTAACTAATCAAGGTGAATAATGGTGTAAATCATCTCATTTTTCTTGTTTTGGTTCAGTTATAGATAGCAATCAAATGTATTTTGCTGTCGTGATCATGTTTGGATCTAATAATCAAGTTTGGATAGAATAATGATTTATTGTGATTTATTATGATTTTTATGGAATTAAAATGATGGGTTTAAAGTTAAAACCTTAGTAAATGACCTCCAAACGGCCTGATTTTTGGATATGTTATGTAAAATGTAATTTTGGTGATGGGCTTTTAATTTCATAATATTCAGAGTTCATAAAAATATTTTATGAATTTTCTAAAGTGAAAAAGGCATTTATTTTGGGTTTTAATTATTAAAAATAATAAAATAACGAATTCTGTCTCAAAATTTTATATGATGAAGAAAACGTTATTTTTGATTTTTGATAAAAAATTTTAGATTTTTTCCAAGTGATTTCAATTTATTATGAATTTTCTAAGCTAAAAAGGCTTAATAATTATATTAAAACATTAATATAATAATTAGTTTGAAAATAATTTCGAAAATAAAAGATCCGATCTATAACAGATTTTCTACAAATAAAATTTTAAAATATAACTTTAACAAATAGAAATTTTACAAAGAATTGTTAAAGTATGTCAACAACCAATACAAATTTGACAAAGAATAAGTGTGGCAGTTTTCGAGTAATTTACGACTCTTCCACCAACCTTGTCGAAAGCAACCTTTCATCATAGAACCTTTTGCAGCGTTTTTATGAACCTTGTCAGAAGCAACTTTTCGTCATAGAGCCTTCCATGGCACTTTCGCACCTTTCTACGGCATTTTTATGAACCTTCCTACCTTGTCGGAAGCAACCTTTCACCATAGAACCTTTTGCAGCATTTCTACACCTTTTTGCAACATTTTTAATGAACATTTTGACCTTCTCGGAAGCATCTTCCGAACTTATCGGAAGCTACCTTTCGGCAACAGTTGTAACGTTGCGAAAGCCCTTTTGTAGTAGTTTTCTCGAGCTTTGTTTGTAAACTTCAAATAGACATAACTTTCTAACCGTAAGCCCATTTTTTTGTTGTGCCACTCTAATAAAAGGGAAACCATCATTTGCACACAATGGAATAGGTTAGAGATCTTAATTCTACGCCTATAAAAAATTATGGCTAAAACAAAGTTTTATATTTTCGAAGGGGGTTGTTTTCTTTGTTTTCGAATATGTTTGCTTGGTTTTCTTTGTCTTCAAAGGAGATATTTTCGAAGGGGTTGTAAAATTGTTTTCCTTTGACCAAGTTTTATATTTTCGAAAGGTAATATTTAAAGTATTATACAGCAGGAGCTTAATGTTTTTAAGAGCTTTCGAAGGAGGTTACCCTATGAAATCGAAAACTAGGTTTCGAAGGTATCAAAAGGTTTTATGACCGAAACTCTATTTTTAAAGGAAAAACCATGGCTATATTAAAGAAGTTTGTATAATGGTTTAAGAAGAATTTATCTTCGATAAATTAAACCCACTGGAGTAGTATTGCTATGTTGTTATATAGATTCTTCTAATATGAATATATTCACTTTATAATGGACCCATAACTGCATTTTAGAAAGAAAAAAAAAGGGGGTAGAAAAACCAGTTAGGTTAACTTAGTAGTGAATATAAATTGAATAAACTATTGAGTAGAATTACGTCTGAGAGTCCAGAAAGATTAGAATATAGGATGCTAAAATATAAAAGAAAGATGTTGGCAGGGGCCAATAGGTTTCCAGATCCCATGAAAACTGTATGATATTGGCAGGGGCGAACAAGTTAATAATTAGCCCATAAAAACTATGTATAAAAGAGGATGTTAGATAGACATATTCGTACTTAGCCCATGAAAACTATGTGTAAATGAAGATGTCAGATAGATAGATTTATAGTAAGCTCATGAAACTATGCAATTGGACAAAAAGTCCTTACATGTTTATCCGGTTATTAGTTAGCCCATGAAAACTATTAGGTTAATAGTAATCCTAGAAACTATAATTGAGACAGATAGTCAGAATGAATGGGGATGGATAATCCAGATTTGATTTGCTTGTTTTGTATATCATCGTAAGGTTTTGAAATACTATGTTTTTAACCATTGTGGATGTAGGAGCACAGTACATGGTTTTATAAAGGTTTTGGGTACTATGAGGGGAAAACTCATTCTGCTAAGCAGCGTGGTCTCACTATATATTTATTTGGTTTGAGATGATGGACTAACATGCATACCAGACTTTATGTCCGACTCAAAGTTTTTTGTTTTCCCTTAAACTCTCGGGTACTCAATTGATTTTGAGTAGTTTGAGGTAGTGTTTTTAGGTTTTCTTGGGCGAATAGAGTTTCCGGAGGTATGCAGGAGGCAGATAGTTAGTTAGTGTTTTCTTTTCCGCTGTGTATTAGGATGTAAAGGCCGATTTCTTAGCCTTACAATATACTTTGATCAACCATAGGGGAATCTTCATATGTCACTCTTGGAGTATTTGTAATAATTATATTTAGCTGAACGTGGTTAGCATAATTTGGGATTATGTAATGAACATTAAATGTTTTGATTTGAACATGGAAAAATGTTTTTTAATTGTTAAATTTTTTTTCCACATTCTTATGATCTGTGTATCAATGTATCTAGCACCGCCGTACTTGGTCGCCGAAGATTAATAACGACGGATGACTGCAATATCCGTAGCAGTTAGTTTTGGGTCTCCGAGTAAGGGTATGTTACAAGTTGGTATCAGAACATAGGTTTATGATAAAACATAATATAAACCAAATGTTTTCAAGCATAATCCTAATGAATTAAAGAATAAGATTGGGGTTTTAGTTAACGTTATAGTAACGTACTTGTGTTTGCTATATATATATGTATGTATATAAGTACGTGTTCCTATCTCTCTTAGGCCGTTCTTTTCTATCTTACCAAGGCTCGTACGTAGATTTACGAGAAAGAAGATATGGAAGCAAGAAACAGAAGAGGAAATCTAGGTGGAGGAAGCACCATAACAAATGGTAATGCTCGACCTAATATCAGGAGGAACCAAGGTCAACAGGCTAATGCCAATTCAAGTGTAGAGGCCAATGTAAGTGCTGGAACCCCCCCAGCAGATATAGGGATTATGTATCAGTTCTTTGTCAACTTGATGCAAGCTGAAGTAGCTGCAGGGGTAGATGGAGGTAATGCTATGAATATTGGAGGAGCCTATCCTGTGGCCCCAATTGGAAATAACTATGCGAAGCTGAGCATGGATTATACTAGTTTGGTAGGAAAGCCTTTTCATGGAATAGAGGATGCTATTGAAGTTGAGAACTGGATTTTGAACCGTGAAAGGATCTTTACATATTTAGGCTTGGTTGAAGGAGAGAAGAGATGGCCAGCCTCTAGGTAGTTGCAAGGGTTAGTGCTTCACTTGTGGAACATTGTGACAGTATGAGTTTCGGAGAAAGAGCTGACATGGGATAATTTTATAAGAAGGTTTGAGCAGAGGTTTTTATCTGAGGTTGCCAAGTCGGCATTGATGAGGAAGTTCATGGATATTGTACAAGGAGAGATGTCAGTGATTGAGTATGCTGCTAAGTTTTATGAGCTATCACGATATGGATATGCTTTGGTTGGCACTGATGTCAGAAGGAATGAAATATTTATTAGAGGATCGAGGCCAGAGCTTGGCAGAATGACCATGACTCATATTAGAAAGCCTTGTCATGTAGTGGTGGAGATGGCCATTCACCATGCGGAGATGCTTGTTGTGTCTATTAGGGAGAAACCATTTGAGTCCCGAGTCCCTTAGGGAAAGAAAAGGAAATTCTTCAAGAGGAAGGGATCCCAGAAAGGGGATGCTTCTGAGAAAGAGAAGACTGATTATTATGTTATAAGTGTGATAAGAAGGGCCATTATGCCAAAGAATGCAGATCTGGTAAAGGAAAAAAACCTGCATAGAAGAAGAATGTGAAATGCTTCAACTGTGACCAAGTTGGGCATTATAAGAGCCAATGTCCAAAGTCAGTCTAGGCGGACAGAGGAAAGGCGTTTTTTATTGGGCCACCGTCTTCTTTTAGGCCTACTGCCGCAGTGAAAGGGAAAACTGTGAAGGAATGTACACTTTTGTTTCAGAGTATGCCGGTTAGAGTACTTTTTAATACCGATGCATCCCACTCATTTGTATCAAAGTATTTGGTTGATAGTTTATGTATAGAACCCATATACCTTGTTATTTCCTTACGGGTTGCAAGTCTAATAGGAAAGCATGCAACTCTTGGGATGAGATATGACCAGTTAGAACTTGATTTGTTAGGTCATATGTTTGTATGCAGGTTGTATGTTTTTGATTTCGTAAATTTCGGGATCATTTTAGGTATGGATTGGTAGGGTAAGTATGAGGCTAGGATATTTTTCCAGGATTGGGAAATATTGTTGAGGCACCCAGATAGTCATAACCGAATCATTTTCTCAGTGGAGAATTCTAGTAAGAGTGTGCTTTGTTAAGTGCCTTGGAGGTGGGAGATGACCTTTGTCAGGTTCAAGTAGCCAGAGAATTTGTAGATGTATTTGAGCAGGCCACTGGATTACCACCGAAACGAGCTATAGAGCTTCAGATAGACCTTGTACCGAAAGCTGAACCTGTCAGTAGACCACGTACTAGAATGCCGCCAACAGAGATGAAGGAATTGAAGGTGCAACTAGTGGATCTTGAGGGAAGGAATTTTATTAGACCAAGTAGTTTGCCTGGAGAGCGGCCGCGGTGTTTGTAAAGAAACCAAATGGGTCGTTAAGGATGTGTATCGACTACCATAAGTTCAACGAGAGGACGATCAAGAATAAGTATCCTTTACCGAGAATCGATGAATTATTTGATCAGTTGAGTGGATTCAAAGTTTTCTCCTAATTGGACTTGGCTATAGGTTTCCATCAAATAAGAGTGGCAGAGGATAGTATCCCATTGACGGCGTTTCGACCAGATATGGATCATGTGAATGGTTGGTGATGCCATTTGGATTGAAAAATGCACCTTCTTTCTTCGTTGATTTGATGAACTGAGTTTTCCGAGAGTACTTGGATAGGTTCGTATTAGTGTTCGTAGATGATATTTCAGTATACTCAAAAGATGAAAGAGAGCATGAGATTCATCTTAGAGTGGTATTGGAGACGCTAAGGTAGAATCATCTAAAAGAAAAATTTTCCAAGTGTCATTTTTGAAAGAAAGAGGTTAAGTTTTCCGTGTCATATGGTTTTAGAGAAGGGATTGTCACTCGATCCAGATAAGATCAATGCTGTCACAAATTGGAAGGGACCAAAAACAGTGACCGAGATCAGAAGTTTTCTTGGACTTACTGGCTATTACCGAAGATTCATCAAGGATTTTTCACGAATAACAGCGCCTTTGAATAAGCTTACGAGGAAGGAAGTGAAATTTGTTTAGTCCAACTAGTGTGAGGGAGCATTCCTTAAGTTAAAGCATTTGTTGACCAATACTCCAGTATTGGTAGTTCCAAATGGTAACCAATGGTTGATAGTTTACATAGATGCATGTGGGACTAGATAAGAAGCAATATTGATGCAGAATGGCAAAGTTATTGCTTATGCATCTTGGCAGCTTAGACCTCACGAAGTAAGATATCCTACTCATGACTTGGAGTTGGCAGCTGTAATTTTTTCCTTGAATATTTGGAGGCATTATCTCTTAGGGGAGAGATTTGAATTGTACACCGATCATAAATCTTTGAGATACCTATTCTCTCAGAATGAGTTGAATATGCGACAACAGAGGTGGCTAGAGTTTTTGGCTGCTTATGATTTTGATATAGAATATACCCTAGGGAAAGGCAATAAAGTAGCGGATGCTCTCAGCACAAGACATCAAAATGTGGTATTGGCTATGTTGGAGAAGTGGAAAGATCTGGTAGTTTTGACCAGTTGTGGTGTGCAGTTAAGATTGACTGCTAGTTCTAGTCAGAGTATGCCATGCTGTCCTGTTTGGAAGTTTGACCAGTATTGATCGAGAGAGTTGCTTCTAAACAGAAGGAGGATCCACTTTTAGCTGAGAGGATTATAAGACTTAAGGTTAGAATCGAGATCGATGATTTGAAAGATTTTTGTCTTGACCAGAGAGGATGGTTGAGAAAGAAGGGACGGTTATGTGTTTTAGATGTGGAGAACTTGAGAAGAGAATTTCTTGAGGAATGTCATCGATCCAAGACTACGATTCATCCTAGAGGGACCAAGATGTAACAAGATATGAAAAGGAGCTTCTATTAGGAAATCATGAAGATGGATATTGGCTTGTGGGTTAGGCAGTGTGTAAACTGTCAATAATTGAAAGCCGAATATCAGAAGCCGAGTGGGTTACTTCAGCCTCTAGATATTCCAATTTGAAAATGGGATTCGATATCCATGGATTTTATAGATGAGTTTCCAAGGTCAAGGAGAGGAAATGAGAGTATATGAGTTATTGTGGACAGGTTAATTAGGAGTGCTCGTTCATTCCAATAAAGTCGATCAGAACAACACTTATTTTAGCGAAGTTGTTCATGAAGAATATAGTTAGACTTCATGGGGTTCCTAATAGCGTAGTCAGCGATAGGGATGCATTATTCACTAGTGAATTTTGCAGGAGTCTACAAGAGGTATTAGATACCAAGTCCAAGATGAGTACAACTTATCACCCACAGACTGATGAGCAAACAAAGAGAGTCAACAAGGTACTCGAGGACTTGCCAAGAGCTTGTATATTGGACTTTGGTGGATCTTGGGAGGATCACCTACATATGATTTAGTTTTCCTATAACAATAGCAATCAGACTAGTATAGGAATGGAGCCTTTTGAAGCTTTGTATGGAAGACCATGCAAATCGCTGACATGTTGGTTAGAAACTAGAGACGGGTTGGTCTTAGGTTCGGATTTGGTTAGAGGGGAGTCAGAAAATATTGAACTAATCTGAGGATGGATAAAGGAAGCTCAATCCAGGCAGAAGAGTTACGTAGATACGAGGCATAAAGATCTAGAGTTCTTAGTGGGAGATATGGTCTTCATTAAAGTGTCACCAATGAAGGGTGTGGTATGGTTTGGAAAGTCGGGAAAGTTGGCCCAGAGATATGTTAGACCATTCCAGATTTTAGAAAGGATTGGAAAACTTGCTTACAAAGTAGAGTTGCCGAGCAGTATGGTAGGTGTCCATAATGTATTCCGTGTGTCTCATCTTCGCAAGTATGTGCATGATCCAGAGGCTACTATTACTCAGACAGAGTTGAAGGGCTTGGTGGTAGAGCCTGATTTGACTTTTGTTAGACAACCAGTTCGGGTTGTAGCGAGAGATGAGAAAAGATCGTGGACCAGGACAGTCAAGTTGGTGAAAGTTCAGTGGAGCGACAATGAGATGGACTGTACTTGGGAGATAGAGGATAGGATCCGAGACGCGTATCCTGATCTGCTTTGAGGGTATGTTCTTTATTCGTTTTATATAGAATTATTAGCTGGTAGGGCATACTAGCTTTTATTTTCATAGTTGTTATGCTTTTTTATAGTCCTTACTGAACTTCGAGGATGAAATTCTCTAGGGAGGAGCCTGTAACACCCCTAATTTTTGTTTAACATTATTCAGGATATTTAATTGGATAAATTAAATAGAATAATATAAATAATTAAGGAGATAAGATTAACAAATCCAATGGATGTGTTTTAATGAATGAACTAAAATGAGACTTAATTAAATTAAGAAGGAGGAAATTTCCTAAGGGGTAAACTAGGAAATTGTGCTACATTTCTTAGTATAAATCTCTTCCTCCACCTTAATAAACTTTTACTTTCTCATTCATAACTCTTCACCTATATTTCGGCCAGCCATTAAAAGCTCGAAGAAGAACAATAAATCGAAGATAAAGCTAAGGAGTTAAAGCTAGGGAATTATCTCATTCTCCAATTAACTAATCAAGGTGAATAGCAGTGTAAATCATCTCATTTTTCTTGTTTTGGTTTATAGATAGTAACCGAATGTCTTTTGCTATGCTGATCATGTTTGGATCAAATAATCATTGTTTGGATAGAATAACGATTTATTGGGATTTTCATGGAATTAAAATGATGGGTTTTAAAGTAATCTAAGTAAACTACCTCCAAATAGCTTAATTTTTTGATATGCTGTGTAAAACTTAATTTTGAAAGTGGTTTTTAATTTCATAATTTTCGGAGTTAATAGGAATATTTTATGAATTTTCTAAGGTGAAAAAGGCATTTATTTCGGGTTTCAATTATTAGAAATAATAAAATGATGAATTCTGTCCTGAAATTTTAATACGATGAATAAAATGTTATTTCAGATTTTTTGAGATTTTTTTCCCAGTGATTTCAATTTATTATGAATTTTCTAAGCCAAAAAGGCTTAATAATTATATTAAAATATTAATATAATTAATTATTTTGAAAATAATTTTGGAAATAATAAATCTGATCTATAACAGATTTTTTGCAAATAAATTGCTAAAATATGCTTTTTAGCCAATAGAAATTTGACAAAGAATTGTTAAAGTATGTTATTAACCAATATGAATTTAACAAAGAATAAATGCGGCAATTTTCGAGTTATTTACGACTTTGCCATTGAACTTTCCGACCTTGTCAGAGGCAACCTTTCGACGACAGTTTTAAATGTTGTGGAAGCTATTTTGTAGCAGTTTTCTCTAGCTTTGTTTGTAAACTTCAAATAGGCATACTTTCTAACCGTAAGCCCATTTTTCTATTGTAACCACTTAACAGAAAGGGAAACCATTGCTTGAACACAATGGAATCAGGTAGAAACGTTAATTCTATGCCTATTGTTTTTAAAAACTTTTGAAGGAGGTTACCCTATGAAATTGAAAGCTAGGTTTCAAAGGTATCGAAAGGTTTTATGACCGAAACTCTATTTTTAAAGGAAAAACCATGACTATATTAAAGAAGTTTTTATAAAGCTTTAAGATGAGTTTATCTTTGATAAATTAAAACCACGGGAGCCGTATTACTATGTTGTTATATGGCTTCTTCTAATATGAATATATTCACTTTATAATGGACCCATAACTGCATTTTAGAGAAAAAGGGTGGGAAAACCAGTTAGGTTAACCTAGTAATGAATATAAATTGAATAAACTATTGAATGAGTGGAATTGTATCCAAGAAGCCAGGAAGATCAGAATATATGATGCTAAAATATAATGGAAAGATGTTTGCAAGTGCTAATAGGTTTCCAATAAGCCCATGAAAACTATATGATATTGGCGGTGACAAACAGGTTAATAGTTAGCCCATGAAAACTATGTATAAAAGAGGATATCAGATAGACATGTTAATAGTTAGCCCATGAAAACTACGTGTAAATGAAGATGTCAAATAGACAGGTTCATAGTAAGCCCATGAAAACTATGTAACTAGATAGGGAATCCTTAAATGTTTATCCGTTTATTAGTTAGCCCATGAAAACTATCAGTTTAATAATAATACTAAAAACTATAATTGAGAAAGATAGTCAGAATAAATGGGGATGGGTAATCCAGATTTGATTTTCTTGTTTTGCATATCATCATAATGTTTTGAAATACTATTGTTTTTAATCATTGTGGATGTAGGAGCACGGTACATGGTTTTATAAAGGTTTTATGATACTAGTGAGGAGAAAACCCGTTCCACTAAGCAGCGTGGTCTCACTAGATATCTATTTGGTTTGAGATGATAAACTATTATTCATACCAGGCTTTATATCTGACTCCAAGTTTTTGTTTTCCTCTTCAACTCTCGGGTACTCAATTGATTTTGAGTAGTTTGATATTTAGGGTTTTCAGGTTTTCTTAGACGAATAAAGCTTCTGAAGGCGTGCAGGAGGCAGATAGTTATTTTATGTTTTCTTTTCTGCTGTATATTTGGACGTAACGGCAGATTTATTAGCCTTACTACATATTCTGATCAACCAAGGGGCATCTTCATATGTCGCTCCTGGAGTATTTGTAATAATTATATTTAGCCGAACGTGGTTAGCATATTTTAGGATTATGTAATCAACATGAGATGTTTTGATTTGAATGTGGAAATATGTTTTTGAATTGCTATTTTTTTTCCATATTCTTGTGATCTATGTATCAATGTATCTAGCACCGCCGTATTTGGTCGTCGAAGATTAATAGCTATGGGCGACTGTAGCATTTGTAGCTGTTAGTTTTGGGCCTCCAAGTAGGGGGATGTTACATAGGTACAACATGTAATTTATTATATCAATTGGAGGAAGACAATGAACATATGTTCTTTCAGTGCAAGTTTAGTTCATATGTATGGATATGTTGTCACATAAAAATCAAATGGCCAACTATCCGAAGTATAATTTTACATTTTACAATCGAGGTTGAAAACACGATATTGCATTTTACAAAGAATAATGAAAGTGGGTATATTGCAAAAATTATGTTATCAATTCAGTTGTACCACATGAACTACAAACTATTAGGAACAATAGAGAATCTCTCACATTGGAGAGATGTTACAAGCATCTCATTGATGATGAGAAAGGGTATAAAATCATCTTTTATTATTAAGTAACTTTACCATTGCCTTAGTTAATGACAAATCTAAGAGAATAAAACATTCTACCATAACCAATATTTTCAATTAATTAAATAATTTAAATTGATAATTTAAAAATTATTTATTGTTAATAATTATAATTGAAATCATTTTATTAAAATTTATATAAAATCATTCTCCTTGGTCCATATTAACCAATATGCCTACTTGTTGTGTCTATCATAATTGGATTATAAGTTAAAGACTTAACGAGAAAGACAAGGCTAGATACTTGTAAATATTTAGCCTTATTAGCCTATAAATAGGAAAAAGGTTCCTCTCATTTAACAGACAATCTTACTAGCCTAACACCTCCATTAGAAAGAGAGCAAAGCCGATAGTTAACTATTGCAGAATACATTAGGAGGAAGGAGTTCTCTAAAGAGGAAAATGCTTGCAATACAACATGTAATCAATCAACATTATTCATCAAGGTAAATATTTTAATTTAATTATTTATTCACCATCATTAGTAATATTTTCGATCTACAAAATAATAAATAAACAAAAATAAATTTTAAAAGGTTTAAACCACATATACACACGCATCAGAAAAATGTAGTTTAAAAAACTTTTTTTCTTGATCATGTCATAAATTTATATCCTAAAATATTTTTAATCTATTTATATTAATTTTGGAATTTTTACAATTATATACACACATACATAGATACACACACACACACACTCTTACTTAAGAGTATATATATGTATATATCGAAGAAAATAGTTTTCATGATCTAAGGAATTCATATAGTTTTGTAAAAAATATGATAATTTTAATTGAATTTAATCATCATTATATTAGTTATTACGAATTTTGGAGATAGTGATATATATTAAAAATGAATTCGAGTAACTAAAGATATAATAGAAAAATCATTTTAGGAAATATTTATATAATGAATACATATATAAATATTTTTATTTTTATTTTAATATAGATATATTACTTATTGTAAATTTATGAATTACCCGAACATATTAAAATAAATTTTTAAGCTATAAAATGACCAAAAAATTATTTATTGATTTAGATAAATTAAAAATATGTTTTGCGCATTCAAAGATCATTATATAATTTCCGATCTACTCAAATATACTTATTTAATTTCTAAAAATTAATAAATAAATCAAGAAAATTATTTTCATGTTTGAAAAAAAATTCACATTATAATATTTTTATTGAATTTTCCATCGCTATATTAATTATTATAAAAATTAGTACTAGTCAAACATATTAATAAATTATACACACACACGTTTGTACTTAATTAGCATAAGTATGCCAAATCTATATATATGTGTGTGTGTGTGTGTGTGTGTGTGTGTGTGTTTATAAAAAATATTAATGGTAATCTAATGTTCATTATATACACAATGCATGATTTAATTAAATAATTACATAAAATCGACTGTAATTCAAAATAAATCATATTATATCAAATCGGACATTAAATATGATTTAACATAAACTACATCATGATAACACATTATATAGATCTAGTGCGTAACGAATAATAAGAAATGTTTGTGAAATTTTCCCTTTTTCCCTCATTCTCGATGCATCCGATTCAATGCAAATTAAAGCATCGAACCCTAATCTTGACCGACTAAAAATACAAATCGAGCATTATAGTTTGCAAATAGTCTCATCAACTTGTAATCCTTTTGGACGAACATTTCCTGAGATATATCAGTACACACTTCAACCGAGTGTGTCCCAATGCTCGCTACACTAACTTCCCATGCGTTTGATTGTGTATGAATCCGAGCACCCAATTTTTCATACCGATCAAAAATAATTATTTACTTTGAATAACTATCCTAGCCATTGTGAATCTTATCAAGCATCACCACTATACTCAACTTGTTACTACTTTGGAACAATATGATTGACTTTTGACCATTACATCTCATGTATTTGAACATCCTAGGTCCCTTATTTTCATCTAGATTTATCTTCAAACTTCAGCAACTTTATTTGAGTATACTTATTTCTACATACTCAACCTTCCTTGTAAAGAGTGCATGAGCAATATAAGAATATTTCCAAAGCCAATGCCTTAGAACAACTGTAATACCCCATATTTTATAGTGATATAATGTGAGAAATTAAATCAATAATACGATTTATTATGCAATAATTAAGATAACTTAACCTAGAAAATCATTTAAGGAAAATTTGATTAAATAGGCGTGGGATAATTAAAATATTAATTGAATAGACCAAGAGTGATTAATGCAATTAAATTTGATCTTTAAAGATGGGAATGAATAAATTTTGAATGTGGAATGAAGAGGATCTAGTATTAAAGGAAATTGATTAATAAGATTTGGCAAGTAGGATTTTAGCCCAAGCCAAAGTCATTAGTAGACAAACTCTTGACCACATGCTTCTTTACCTTTACATTCATTTCAAAAACAAACCAAACAAAAATCCCAACCAATACCAACACCATTTCCCAAGGGAAGAAGAGCAAGTTAAATCAAAAGAGAAAAAGGGATATTTTTTTCCTAAAGAAAGAGAGAAGATTGAATCAAGGTTTTCAAAGCTTTGGTGAGTAAAACTTTCTATAGACCCCTCTAAACTCATTGTAGTTCGAATTTGATGTTGTTTGGGTATTTAAATGTTGTTAAACATGTTTTAAAGATCATAAGAACTTTTAAATGATTTTAATGATTTAAATGAATTGAATTTGATCATGTTTTCGGGTAAAACTTTATTTAATCATCTCCAAAAATCACAAAACTTTGATATGATGTTTAACTTTGAAATAAAGATAGGTTTTAGTTTTCTTAATTTTTAGTTGAAGCAATATTTAATTATGAATTTTCTATATGGAAAATGTTTAATTTCGATATGAATTAAAATTTAAAAATATTAAATTTTAATATTTAGTTTTAAAGTTTTTATTAACGATAGAAGGAGACGTTTAAGAATTTTGGTGAATTTTTGGGAATTTCGTATTTATTCGAATTGTTATGAACTTTTGGTAAAGCAAACATCACCTTAATTAGTGAAAGATAATAAAGGAAAGATTAATTAAAGTGACTTAATTTTCGATTTGAAAATACTTTTATAAGTTAAAGCAATCAGTGAATAAATGACATGTGTACATATTAGGTCAAAAGATTCTATGTTTTTAAGACAAACTATGTTTTTCACTTAATTACAGATTTCCTATCGTGATTTATGATATCCTTATTTAGACATATGATAGCCTCAAGTCTCGATATTCGATAGTTTTAAAAACTATAACCCTCGATAGCTTTAGAAGGATGACATGCGATAGCTTAAAAAAGCAGTGTGTTATAAGCCTAACAACTTAACATGCGATAACTTATAAAAACTCAACATGATAGAGTTAAAGTTATGCCCTAAACAATAATGTGATTTGTTTATATATCTAACTTTATAACCAATCTAGTTTATAATAAAGGTATTTGATTTCCATCATATACTTTGTTATATAGTGATAAAATTAATTAAATAATTATTTTGAAGTTTAAAATTAAGAAAATCCTTAAAATAAATGTAATATGATTGTAGTTGCAAATGGTTGCAATTTTGAGTAAATAATGACAATATAAAATAACATTTTATTTTAAATAGCCCTGTCAAGATGTTTTGAGATAGGATATTGATATATCCATTGAGTCCAGAATACATAATGCTTTCCAAATGCTGGACAATGTATTACTCATGGCTACTTAGGACACAAAATGGTTAAGTACTGATAGTTATTAGATAATTATAGAATGAATCACTAGATAGTTTTATGTTGGTTAATATAACTAAGGCCAAGCAAAGAATCTCGAAGTGATGATATTACTTAGTTCTCTCGACTTGAGAATGTTATTAAACTTCAAATTGGAAACTCCATTTTGTTACAAAAAAGTAGAAACTACACTTTGATATTAGTTAAATCATGGAATGACAAACATGCAGTGACTATAGTTGGGTCTGAGTTAAATAATTAGAAGTGAAACACTATTTGATAGAGAATTTGTCTCCTTAGCTGTAACACCCCACAAAATAAATATGAAATTTAATTAAGAAAATTTATTAAAAAATAATAAGGCTAAAAATGAGAATTTTTGCAAATGTCTAAATTGGGCCATGAAAATTACACCATTGTATTTGTGGTGATTTTCTGAGCAACTTTATAAATAAATTTTCACGGTCCGAGCTCAAACGAAGAAGTTCATGATGTTTGACGTTTTCGAATTTAAAATAATTTAAACATATTTAAATTTAAAAATCAATAAACATCAACGTTTGAAATTTAAAAAGGTAATAATAATAGTCTGTAGACTTAATTTTGAAATAAATGTTGAAGGTAGGGTTAAATGGAGAAATAAATAATATGATGTTAAAAAATTAACATCAACAATCAATATCGGCCAGAGGAAGGAGACTGGTCGACCGGTTAAAGTATGAAGGCTAGGGTTTTGCTAGACGAGAATGGCTCAAATTTATTCTAATATAAATATTCTCGATCTGACTGTTCTAGTGCGTTCCAAGCACTATAAATAAGAGGTTATCCCCCTTTTATTGAAAGAAAATAGCAATAGTAGCGAAACTCTGTCAGTTCTCTTCCTCGTTCATAAGCTTTATATATTCAAGATCAACTTTTAGGGAAGAAATTAATCGGATTAATGGTAATAAGTTACACACATACAAACATACATATTTCTTGACTTCTATTCCTTCATAATTTCTGAATTCTGAATTTATCTAAATATAATTTAATTGTTGTATATTGTAAAATAAAAAAGAAGTAACTAAAGGAGGAAATAAGTGAAGGTATGAAATTAAATCCAAAGGAATTTGGGGAAAGCTATATGTCAGTGGAAATCTTAATTTTTCTCTTTATAGTAAATTATGCAGTAAAAGTTTGGATTTGTTTTATGCATTGGGTAATTTTGTATATGAAAACCTTTAACCCTAAGAATTCTCCCATAAAATGTCAATCCTTGAATTAGTTGGAATCTCAGTTGTTTTATATTAATATAGTAGAATTTAAAGTGCTATTTGTAATATGAATAATTGATGTTCTATTCATCTTCCACTTTCCAATTTTTATTGTTATGATGAGGGTTTCTAAAAGAAAAATACTACGAAATGGTGTGCAAAGCATGGATTTTCATATTTGTAGTTTGCACCTTTTATTTCTGTAATTTTGGTAAATATGAATCCCTTTTTCACTTAGCGCTTGTATATGTAAAAGTTGAATAGAATATAAAGGATTTGAATTGTAAAGTTTTGTTTCATTGAAATAAAGGCACTGATTCTACTATGTTAATGTCAAATAAGATAGGACTTTCGATTCCATATTTGAATATATATGCAAGTCTATTTTGTTTGGCTAAGGATATTGTTTGTTTTGTAAACTATTCTATGAGACTGAGACTTGTATTAATATGGAATTTTTGACATTTTAACAACTCGTATAGAAGCAAAATCCCTAGTATAGAAATAATTTGACGCATGCTTAGAAATATTTAATAAAAAGTAGCTAATGTGACATTGTACGTTAGATATAAATACACTAGTAAAGTATACATCGTAAACGTAAGACATAAAAGGTAATATATAACATTAATCCTTATAGGAAAGAAGTTAAGGATAATTATGTTAATTAATCCATAATTAAGAGCAGAATAAGCAGTTTCTCTTATATGGCCTTAATGCATAAATATGGGTGGCGAATAATATAGATAGGATATATATGTATGCATGCCTGCTCGTGTGTGTGTTAGGATATTTTATTATGTTGGAGAGCGGATATGACTAGGTTATAAGGATAGGGGGTCAGTCAAAAGTACACAGAACTCTACCCTGCTAATCTGGTTACCAGTAGTGTGACTTTGATACTGATGTATGATATCATATATAATAAGCACCCATGGTGGATGCGAGGTTGGTCCTAATTCTGTAGGGTAAATCTGCTCAACTAACCTAGCTACCAACACCTAGGAGTATTTGGACTAATGTGAGATGTTACATGATGGGTTACGGGTCATAGAATGTATATCCATGTACGGGCCCGCTTCTGGATTAGAGATATTAAACGGTTGTGATAGTGTCTGCCTCTTTCCCACTCAAGAAATATTAAATGGTCGAGGTTATCTTTTAGGTACCGTAGTGTAAAATCTCTAGGGGGTCCACTTTAGGTTTTTGGTACTAAATGGCTATTGGAGGGTCTATCTCTCTTTCCCATCAAAGAAGTATTATGCGGGCTTATGGGATTTCTTATGATGTCAGCTAGGAAGTACCACAGAGTGGTCTGTCGTGGGTCTACGTATTAAACAATGGGGATCTACCTAGGGTGTATGTAGTATGATCAGAGTCAACCTATTTTTCCCTTAAAGAGGTATTGAGTGGATCATGTACTTTCTTTCACATTAGTAGGACATGGTTGATGAAGATGGGTCGTCAAACCCTCTAGTTACATTGCACCCATGTTATTGTCATAAAGGAATGGAAAAGGGCCATTGACCTATTATTGGAGATACGATATGGAGCTAGACTGGAAGAGCCTTTTCCTTATAATTGGAGGTATGCTCAGTAGGATAAAGTGTAGGATGCGTAAGACATAATGCTTATTTAATGATACTGCCAAAATACTATTATGGTAAGACTTGAGATTTTCATTCACCAGACAATTGTTGTTCTAACTCCCTCCTCATTGCAATTCATATGATAAGGGAAATGGTGCTGATAAAGATTACAAAAGAGTTGGAGAAGACTTGTGGCAGTTTAGTTATTTATCTATGTTTTTGATTTATTCTTATGTACCTAGATTTTAGACTTAATGATATTCTAATTGAAACACTACGTTATGGGTATTTGGAATGTTGTATTTCTGAAATTTTAAATATGTGAAATGAGCATTTATTTTGTCATTATATTTTATCCCTTCCGCTGCGAGATTCCAAAAGCAAAGATATATAGCTTTGTATATTGTTGTGTTATCAACCAACAACCAACTTTGGAATGGACCTAAAGTTCAATTGGGCCTTTATTTGGTCGAAAATTAGGCCCATTCCAGAGAGGGTCATTACATTTGGTATCATAGCTTAGGTTGCTCGATCAACGGGAACATGTATTCATGAAAGTGCGTATTTGTTATTTTTGTAATATTTTTCAAAACCCTACTACTTATACGCACACATATATGAACATACGCAAACACCCTAGGCAAACTTTTGATTCGGCAAGTAATACTCTATTAGGAATTCGGGATTAATCCAAAATTTTGAACTATAGATAGTCGAATATGGCCGAGAACAACACCTCTAAAGTTGGAAACCACCTCCACATAAGAGATACCCACCACTGCGAGTATGCCATTATGGTTCTGACAATATCTAAGGCTAGTAGGGCAGGTTCCCGTTCCTTAACAAGCTGCACCAACGACGCCAGTTGCTCCATCCATTGAACTAGCACCCTACCCAATCGACTTTTCTAAGATGTGTAAAGACTTTCAAAATATGAGAGGATGAGCATTTTTAAGGGAAGAAGATTTATAGAAGCTACGGCATGGATTAACGACTTTAACTTTATATTCCGAGTGTTAGGATGCGAAGACCGGGTTAAGAGGAGGATAGCCCCACGGCATCTAACAGGAGAGGCGCTGGATTGGTGGACCATAGTCGTTCAAGAGAATGAAGAGGAAGAAATAACTTCTGGATTGGTGGACCATAGTCGTTCAAGAGAATGAAGAGGAAGAAATAACTTAGACTAAATTCAAGACTCGCTTTGATTCATGATTCATGCCTAAAGCTGAAGTAAGCATGCAATTAGGGAAGTTTATCCAACTAAAATGTAGAGACTCTATAGTGAATGAGTATATCAATAAGTTCTTTGAATTAACTAAGTTTGGGATGAGGCTAATTGACATCCCTATAAAGAAGGCATAAAGTTTGTAAAAGGCCTAAAATTTGCACTTAGCAAGTTATTTTTAATATAAGTTCCTGTAAGCGCCACCAATGAGATGACCCTGCTTTTGACAATTGCTTAGAGGAAAAGAAGAAAGTTGGACATGCAAAAAATCAAGGTGGAGTGAATAAAAGGGATTTTAGGCGAATAAGAAAGCCAAGGGAAAGGTCAAGAATGGAGGTGTGACATGCTATAGATGCTAGAAGAAGGGGCACATCGTTAAGGACTGCAAAGTGAGTTTAATGAAAAAGGAGTTCAAAGAGAGGTACTATCACTACAATGAAGAAGGGCATTACAAGAACCGGGGCTTAGAGCTGCAAAGTAGGGACAAGGTGAGTAAGTTTATGCTATTGTGCTTGCATCTATCTCAAGCAGACCTCCATCCAGGGATAAAGGAAAAGCTGTACCGGAAGGTACAACTACTATTTTTAGAAATATTATTCGCAACTTATTTGTTTCTAGAGCATCACATTCATTCATAGCCATAAATGTAGTTAACTCTTTAGGATTAAAGACCCAAATGCTCACAAGCCTGGAAATGTATCGAATCTTATTGGGGGTCGACAGATTTTTATGATTTGCAAAGACCCAATGGTATATATATGTAATGTAAATTTTATATGTAATGCCTATGTTCTGGGTTCTAAAGGGTGTGGACTTACCTTAGGGATGAATTGGTTGTCTTACTATAGGGTTGTCTTAAATTGTGATAGGAGATTGTATGGTCAAGGAATTGTAGAGTCAAGATATAGATGTCTGTTGTACACTCCAAAACTTAGCCGACTTAAGCTATTTTTATTCTCTTAGCCTAACGTAGGAGGAGCTCTCATATGTGCTTGTAATTCGAGACTTTCCTGTTCTTTTAAGAAGTTTCTAGTCTCACATTTCGAAGGAAGATCAAGTTTAGAATTGATTTGGAGAAGGATGCCAGACCCATCGCACTATCATTATGGCATATGCTCCCAAAGAAAGGCGAGAACTGGATAAGCATACTTCAGAGTTATTACAGAAGGGGTTATTTGCCACAGTACATCAGAATGGAGAGCATTAGTTGTATTTGCCATGAAGATAGACGGCTCTTTAAGGCTATCGACTATCGAGAGCTTAATCAGCTAGCTTAGAAGAATAAGCATCCCTTACTTAGAATTGATGATTTGTTCGACCAGCTAGTCAAGGCCAAAGTCTTTTCCTTACTAGACTTGGCTACCAGATTCTATCAATTAAGAATAGCTGAAGATAGCAATGAGAAGGCTGCTTTTCACACTCTGTACAGACTATATGAATGGAAGGTAATGTATTTTGGGCTAGCTAACACCCTTACATATGTCGTGGATTTGATGAGTAAAATCTTTAGGGGTAGCTGAATAAGTTTATTATAATGTTGGATTTGATGAGTAAAGTCTTTAGGGGCAGTTGAATAAGTTTATTATAATGTTTGTCGATGATATTCTAATATTCTCTAAAAGTGAAGGTGAGCATGAAAATCATTTAAAGGAGGTACTATAGACCTTGAGAAGGCACCAACTAAAAGCCAAATTCTCAAAGTTCCATTTCTGAAGGAATGAGGTAAGATTCCTCAGTCGTATTATTTCCGAGAAAGGATTGTCAGTGATCCTGCAAAGGTGGAAGCTATTTAAGACTGGAATATTTTGAGGAATGATATAGAAGTTAGGAGTATCCTTCGGTTAATAGGTTACTATACGAAGTTCATTAAGGACTTTGTAGATGCAGTAGTCTCATTGACTCGCCTAACTAAGAAAAATTTAGTCTTTGCATATGATGAAAAAAGGAAAGAAGCCTTTGAGAAGTTGAAGGAGCAATTGACTAGTGCACTAGTACTAACTATTTTGGATGAGTCAAAGGCTTTCATTATTTACTCTTACACAAGCAATACAAAGTTAGCAACTATTCTTACGCAATAAGGCAAGGTGATAGCCTATGCAAGTAGGCCTTTGAAAGATCATGAGAAGAGGTATCCCACTTATAACGTACAGTTAGCAGCTAACGTATTCGCTTTGTAGTGTGGAGGAACTATCTTTTAGGAGAAAGGTTTGAGTTATTCACCGACCACAATTCCCTTAAATACACATTTCCTATAAGGATTTAAACCTTGGACAGCAGAGGTGGATGGAGTTTATCGCATCATATGACTTTGAGATTCAGTATACCCCCGAAAAAGAGAATGTTGTTGCCAATGCCCTTAGCCGGAGGCATGCTACCCTTGGTGCTATATATGAGTGGAAACGGCTGGAATTCCTCTTGAATTTCAATTTCCAACCGCTATTAGAATTCATTTTAGGTTATCTGGCGATGATGGAAGTAAGGCCAGCATTGATGGATCGCGTTGGTCAAGAACATAAAAGAGATGCCATAATATGTTGACATATTGGACAAGTCAGGTAAGGGAGAGAATTTTCCACATATTCGTAGGTATCGATGACGAATGAGAGTAGCTAAGGAGAGATGGGAAGCTATATGTTCTAGTAGTGGAAGATGTTCTAAAGGAAGTACTGGCGGAGTGCCGCCACTCTAAGACGACTATTCATCCCATTGGGGATAAGATGTATAGGGATATGAAGTGGATTTTCTATTGGCCAGGAATGAAGAGGTGGGTAGCGGAACATGTTACTAAGTGTTTTACGTGTCAAAGGATACAGGCGAAACAAGGAAAGCCAAAGGTCTTTTGTTACCATTAGAGGTACTGACTTGGAAATGAGAGCATATATCAATGGACTTTATAGATGGGTTGCCTAGAAGTAAATGAGGCAATGAAGCCATATGGGTTATAATGGATAGACTCACTAAGAGTGCCCACTTTATTCCTATAAGAAGTAATAGGGTGGCAGCATCTCGAGCACAAATTTATATCAAAGAAGTGGTAAGATTGCATGGAGTTTCGGCCTGCATTGTTGAAAGTAGAGAATCCTTATTCTCTAGTGAATTTGGTGCAGTTCGTAATCAGCCTTAGGAACGACATTGAATCTCAGCAACACTTACCACTCGCAGACCAACAGACAAACAAAAAGGGTGAATAGAATTTTGAAAGACTTATTGAGCGCTTGCATCATGGATTTTGGAGGATATTGGGAGTATCATTTTACCCTTTGTAGAATTCACGACGACAATAGTTGTTAGGCGATGATTGATATGGCACCCTTTGAAGCTTATAAGGGAGACTGTGCAAGTCACCTAACTATTGGTGGGAAACTAATAGCAAAATTCTGCTTGGACCAAATTTAATTCGTGAGACCATGAAAAAGATTGGGGTGATTAGGCAGGGAATAAAGGCTGCTCAAAATCAATAGAAATCCTATGCTGAAAAGCGAAAAAAGGAGTTGGATTTTTTGTTTGGAGACATGGTATTTGCTAAGATTTTCCCTCTTTTGAAGGTTATGAGGTTTGGAACATCGTGGAAGTTGGCATCGAGATTTGTTAGTCCTTTTCTGATTTTAGAGGATGGGGAAACTTGCGTATCGAGTAGAGCTTCCGGCTAAGTTCGTGGGATTCCATGATGTTTTCCATGCATCGCATTTTAGAAAATGTATACACGACACCGCGACTACATTAAATCTTGATCCATTAGCATATATACAGATGGAGCTGATAACACCCTGTGCCATAGCAGGTATAGTGGAGCACAAAGTTAGGAAGCTTCGTAACAAATAAATTAGGCCGGTCCGAGTGCAATGGGGAGATAATCTAGTGAAAAGAACATGGGAGACAAAATAAAATATGAAGGCTTCTCATCTTGAGCATTTCTCAGGTAGTTTTTCTCTACCAAAACTTAGCATTGTATATATTTTGGTTGCATCATAGTTGTTAGATTGGATGATAGGATATTTCACATACATGCCTATGTGTCACGATCTTACATTCATGCTAGGGGTGAGCTCAACTATAGTATGTTGCATACAAAATCACATTGAAATTTTGGTTAAGTGGATGGTTGTGCAGATAACTTGGTCATATAACATGGTTGTAGAGTGGACGTTACACTATCTGCCCTAAAGGATTTCGGGGACGAAATCCTTTTCAAGGGGGAAAAATGGAACACCTCACAAAATAGAAAGGAAATTTAATTATGAAAATTTATTAATTAATAATCGAGTTAAAAATTTGGCCATGAAAGTTACACCATTGTGTTCATGGCAATTTTCTAAGCAAATTTCATATAAAATTTTGCGATTGGAGCTTGAACAAAGAAGTTATTGATGTTTGAACTTTTTGAATTTAAAATAGTTCAAAGAGATTTGAATAAAAAATCAATAAATGTTGATGTTTGAAATTTAAAAAGGTAATAAACAATGGAACGTTAAGTAGTAGACTTAACATTGAGTTAAACATTAAATTTAGGGTTAAATGGAAAAGTAAATAATATAACGTTAAAAAATTATCATTAGCAATTATTATCGGCCAAAAGATAGAGTCTGGTTGATCCCTTTATTGGGCCGCTCGATCGCAAGCATTCGACTCCCCAAAAGTAGGTCGGTCAACTAGTTAAATTATGACGACTAGAATTTCGCTAGGTCAGAATGATTAGGATTTAATCTAATAAAAATATTCTCGATTTGATGGTTCTAATGCATTCCAACAACTAAATGAGAGGCTAGCCCCTCATCTTTATTGATAAGAAAATAGAAACTCTTATGAAACTTTGAAATTCTCTTCCTCTTCTATAAGTTTTTTAGATTCAAGATTCAACCTTTATAGAAGGAATCAATAGGATGGAAGATAATAAGTTATATATATATATACATATATTTTTCTATTTCCATTCTTTTTAATCTTCGAATTCCAAATCTAATCTGTATATAATTGAACTGTGGTAGATTGTAAAATATAAAAGAAGATAACTGAAGGGAGAAATAGGCAAAGGCCCGGAATCAAATCCAAAGGAATACGGGGAAAGCTATTTCTAAGTGGAAGTCTTAGTTTTTCTCTTTATAGTAAATTGTGTATTACACTTTTGGATTTGTTTTATGCCTTAGGGACTTTTGTATACACAAACCTTAAACCATTAAATTTCGCTCATAAAATTCGAATTCTTGAATTAGTTGGAATCTCAATTTTTTTATATTAATGTAGTAGAATTTAAATTGTTATTTTCGACATGAATAATTTATGCTCTATTCAACTTCCACTATTCAATTTTTGTTGTTGTGACAAAGGGTTCTATAAAAAAGAAATAGGAAATAGTGTGGAAAGTATGGATATATGTAATTTACACTGCTTATTTTCATAATTTCGATGAATGTGAATTCCTTTTTCACTTCAAACTTAAATATGTAAAAGTTGAATATACTATAAATGATTTAAATTGTAAAGTTTTATTTCTTTGAAATAAATGCATTGATTCTAATGTAAAATAGTTAGGAGTATTGATTCGATTTTTGAATATATACGAAAAGTCTGTTTTGTTTAGCTAAGGATATTAGCTATTTTGTAAACTATTATATGGGGCTAGGACTTGTATGAATATGGAATTTTTGACATTTTAACAACTCGTATATGAAACGAAAACCTTATTATAGAAATAATTTTATGCACACTTAAGAATATTTAATAAAATCTAGTTATTCAAATATTCTACGTTAGGTATAAATATATTAGTAATATACATGCCATAAATGTGAAATAACTAGGCAATACAAAATGCTAATCTATATAGGATGAAATTTAAGGATAATTATGTTAAATAATCCATAATTAAGGGAAAATTATGGTGTTTCTCTTATATGGCCTTAATGCGTAAATGTGGGTGAGGTATATTATATATATATATATACACATACATACATACATACATACATACATACATACATACATACGTACGTACATATATATATCTTAAGATATTTTTTATGTTAGAGAGCGGGAATATGACTAAATTATAGGGATCGAGGTCAGTTAAAAGTACACAGAGGCCTGTCCAGTTGATTTGGCTACCATCAGTGTGACTTTGGGACTGATGTAAGACATTGCTTATAATATGTACCCGTGGTGGAGGCGTGGTTAGTCCCAATTCTATAGGGTAAGTTTGCTTAGCTAACCTGGCTACCAGCACCACTAATAATCGGACTAATGTGAAACGTTACAGGATAGGTTATGGGTAATAGAACCGATATCTCAGTATGGGCCTGCTTCTTGGTTGGTTGTATTAAATGACAGTGAGATTTTGAAAGCATAGATAGATTGCTTTGTATACTGTTATGTTACCAAACAATAGCCAGCTCTAGAATGGACATAAAGTTCAATTGGGCTTTTATTTTGTCAAAAATTAGGCTCATTACAGAGAGGTATGTTACGTCAGGTATATGAAGTTAGCATCACGGTCAACTGTAATTAATTCAAAGTCAAAGTCCGTGGCCAAAGTGATAGGTTTAATAATAATTGTAATTATTGAATAAAGGACTTTGTGTTTGGTCAACTAATCGAGTTGAAATTTTGACTAAAACCAAATTCCATTAGTGCCAAAGTGATAGATTTGACGAGGAAAATGCTATAAATAATAATTATAATCGGGTACCGCTTAAAATAGTAAAATTGGATCTTATAAAAAGGACGTGTATGTGAAAAATTTGATGAAATTATCACACCACTAGCTAAGGTGATATGTGAACACTAATATTCGAACTTTTCGATATTAGTCGTTGAATGAATTTACACATATGAGTCGTACAACCGTACATTCCAAAATCACAGTTTTAATCAACTTATGTTATTATAAATTAATGTATATTTGTGAAACATTAATCATTAAATTTTATTTCATTTTTGGATGTCATAAGTATTAGATTAAGTACGTATATAGAAGTTATATATGTGCATATTGATATGTGTTATCGATGAATATTTTAATTTGATTTAAATCGAATATTTACTAAATGAGCTTGGGATCTTTGAAAGCTCATCTTAGCCTTATTCATAGCCGGCTATATGGTGTGTAGAAGAGGGGTTTTAAGAGTTCAAAATAGTTTCAAAAGGAAGATACGGAATGGGTAAAAGAAAGATATATTTTCTCTTCTTTTACCTCTTCTTAATACCACTTAAACCACTCACTGCATAACAAACTTCTACTTATCTCATCTTTCATGCTTAGCCATGAATTATAGAGGAGGGCTGTTGAAATTTTTTAAGAGAGAATTATAAAAACAAAATCACGTAAAAGGAAAACAAAAAGTGATGTTTTAGATTGTTGCAATTCTAGAAGCTGCTTTGGTTGAATCTAAGAGTTATTCATCACTCAAGGTTCAAGTCATTGGCAACCTCTTTAGATAATCTTCCAATTTCATTATCATTTATATACATCATTTTGATGCTGTAGATTAGATTCTATATATTTTAATGAATTTATATGTGCTTGTGTTATCAGATTTAATACGTGTATTCAAATTGATTTAATTTAAAAGAAAAACATTACAACATCATTAAAACAAATATACTTTTGCGACACTAATATTCTAAATAAATAAATAAATTATGATTTTAGATCTCAAAACTATTTTTAATTAGCTATATTTTTTATACTAAATACATATATATATATATATATTAAATTGTTCAAAACTATTTTATCAATATATATGCTTTCAGCTTTGTATTTTATTTAACTATTTCCATGTATTAATAACTAATAAATAATTTAAAGATAATTTAAATATATAAATATGTGTGTGTGTGTGTATCTATGTATGTATGTATGTATGTATATGTGTGTGTATGTGTATGTTTAACAAGAAAATAGATCAATATGGTGTAAAAAGACTTAAAAATTAATTTTTCCTTCTAAAGCATCTTTCTCCCAAATTTAAAAAAATTATATATATATATATATATATATATATATATTGTTATCAAGTTTATAAATAAATATAATTTTATAAAATTAAATATAAGCGTGTATATTTTTTTGAATATAAAGTAAATTTCATGAATATATATAATTTTAATTCAATATTTACAAATAGATATTTTATTTGCAAACATAGATCTGTTTTGATTTTTCTAAGTCAAACTAGATTTTAAAGATATTAATTCAAAATATATTAAATTAGTCAAAATGTATCTAAATTAAAGATATGTTCATTTACTATTTGATATATAATTTCATCATAAAACTATGGACAACAAAAGGTATATATAGAAGGCGAATGTGTCTATTGCAGTGTAAGTCCCAACACCTATAAACGTAAACACTAACTATGTACACCATGTACAGGTTGCACATATACACCACACATGAGTATATTTGAATATACTTGAAGTTAAATTCAAATTAGATTCATCATTCAATTAAATCAATAAATTTAAATAAAATAAGATTTTATTTAAAGTAATGTTAGATTGTATCTAAATCCAATTACTCTTCATATGCCCAACAAAATTCCAAAACAATTTTTTTGTTGAATTCACTCATTTAACCCCTTGCAGTCTAGCCTAGTTCCTTCACAACATGCGATAGCTCTAAAAATTTGACGAGCGATAGGTAGTAAGTTCAACCTTTAATAGCTTTGTTTTTTCAACGTTTGATAGCATTGACTTGTCAACACTAACAGCTTCTATAAATAACACATGATAGCTTTATTTCTCGACTCTTGATAGCTTTGAGTTATGACATGCAATAACTATTTAAGTTTGACCTTCTATAGCTTCAAACACGATAGCTTCAAAGTGCGATAAGTCAAGACCGCACGATAACTTCATGGTGCGATAAGTCAAGGTGCAGTAACTCATGGTGCATTAGCTTTGTGGTGCTATAGCTTAAATGTAAATATCCTTAAGGTGCAATAGCTTTGAGAAGTTAGACACTTGATAGCTTTTGGGACTAGGCATATGATAAAATGGGATGCCATAATTCCTTTAAGTAAAAGCAGAAAATACGTAGTGGCACTTTGAAAGTCATTTTCCAAAATGTTGATTATTTCATAAGGATGAAATTAAGATGAAAATAATATATTTAGTATAGGAACTTATTTTGGACTGAATAATTAAGTATGCTTAGGGAAGCTAAGAAATGATACTTGTACCATGAAAATAAAAGATAAAAATGTTTTATATAAAAAATGTGTAGGGTACACAGTAAATGAATGAAGAAAATGGATTGAACCTAAGACCATAAAAATACACTGACTCATGGAGTAGTTGAATATTCAAATGCCAAGACTAATGATGTCTAAAATTAATGATATATGGAAGGTGGAACGACTTGGGAAGTCTGTACTATTTAATTAATAATTTAATACTAGGGAAGTAATAATGTCAATTGAATGTCATTTAATAAATGAATCGACAATGTGAAACTGAAGTTCTTCTAGGGCTACGACGGGTTAATGACACTTAGTAATATTAACACTTTGTAAGGACGCTTGCTAGAATATATTCAGGATGCTTACATTCAACCTCCTAGGAGAATTAGGGTGGCTCTAGGAAGGGTGGCTTCCATAATGGAATGGGTGTCCATTTCATCGACGATGTTGTTTGACAAAAGATGAATTAGTGATAGGAAGGCCTGGGCAGCTAATCACTAAATAAAGTTAATGGTAACTTTTAAATTTACAGCTAAATAAGAGTCTAGTTGGTTCTTGTGAATATTTGTGATGAGCGATAAGGATAATAAAATGTATTAAGTATAGGGTATACTTATTAATATGACATGGCTCATAACTGAACGACAAGTACATGGATACTTATGTTGAATTGATGTTATATGTATGCACATAATGTGATGATTGTTTACGTAATATATTGTGATTTCTATGATTAACTAGCGAAGGGAAAACCATTTTGTACTTTAGCGGCATGATCCCACTATACATATGTTTGGGGGTAAAGGGTAAAGTGTTACTCATACCAGGCATATATCCAACCTATACTTTTATTATTTCCCATAAACTCATGGGTATCCATTTGAGATAGCTAAGTTTATAAATTAGGCATGTTACTTTTGGAAGATGAATAAATAAACCAAAGACGAAGCATGAGGCTTGTTTGTAGAAAAAATTTAATTTTATATTCTACTATTGTAAAACCTAAGTTAATAACTGGTTAATTGTTTGTGTGCATCATCATATGTCGGGCATGACGGTACTATTTATGTTTTATTATATTTTAACCCTGCGTGGGAATAGTTGGGATTATGGAATTGTAATTCACAGTTTATGTAATGAAAAATATTTCGCTAAATTGTTTACTTAATGTTGTGAAAAAAAGTACTTATCCCATTTTTCATTTGAAAATAATTTTGAAGATGACTGCAACATGATCGACATTCATTTTTAGGTTTTGCAATAGGGGATATTACAACTTGATATTAAAGCTTAGGTTAGGGGACACTTAAGTAAAACAAAGCTACATAGATATCTAGGTAGAAACTATATAACAGAATACAAACACCTTGGGGAAGGTATAAGCTTTGTGTGTGTGTCTCTGTGTGTGTATTATGTACTTTTATTTTAATACTGATATATTGGTGGATATATATTTACATCTACTGTTGTTTTCACTCTCTTTACATCTGTTTCTTAGAGAAACTTGGTTATGCAAAAGCAAGAATAGAGATGCGAAGTGGAGTTTTGATGTTGGGATGTACAAGAGTAAATGCTAGTAGAGGAACCGCTATGCAAAACAATAGCTAAGGAAGTGGAAAGCCCTAGACATTAACATAAGTGGTACTATGATGCCTAACCGATAATAGAAACAATGGGTATGAATGCTCTTTTTTTGTTATTATGTAGTGGAAATAATGAGGAAAAAACTAGTTGAAGTTTCTGATTGAGAACGGTAGCTATAGTGGTGGACTTTTCTAAGATGACTCAAAATTTTAAGAATTATAGAGGAAATGTGTTCACGGGGAAGGATTTTTCTTTAGAGGTGCTGAACTGGTTAAAGGTGTATGTGCACATCTTTGGATACTTAGGTTATGATAATGCTCAAAAGAGGAGGTTGACTTCTTATCAACTTTTGGAGGATGCTTTAGACTAGTGGGAAGTTCTGACTATTGAGATACTAGAAGAGGAGATAATCCAGAAGAAGTTTAAGGAGTGATTCGAGGTGCCATTTATTCCTGAATCATAGAAGAGTGCTTTTTGTAGAGAGTTCTTGGATTTGAAACAGGGAAAGTTGCTTAGTAGAGTACATTCGATATTTTACTGCTTTGTTGAAATTTGAAAGGGAGCGTAACAATAATTCACTGAAGAAAAAAGAGAAATTTATTGAAGGCTTGGGGAAAGGGATGAATCATAAGGCGATGGTGCACATATTGGCTCCTTTTGAGATGGTAAGGATATATGATCTCTTGTTTAAAGAAGAGGGAAATGCTAATTTTAGACCTAAGGGTGGGCGGAAGAATAGACTCAACTCGTATCAGAAATGGAGAATCGAAATGGAGGAAAGGCCTCGCTATAGGAGCTAATAAGCCGAATGTGGCATATATTACATGCTTAAATTGTAGGTAGAAGAGACACTATTCTCTAAGTGTACTCTGCCTAGAATAAGGATATAGCCAAGTGCTTTAACTATAGTAATCCTAGCCATATGTAACGAATCACTTTTTTGACTCCCAAATGTCGACGCTAATAAATCCACGGTATTAATATGACAAACACTCAAGTGCTAAAAGGATGAAATGTTAGGGTGCAATAAAAGAAAAAGAAATAGAACGACGAAGAGGAGAATGCCACATTAGAATCTCACAACAAAACGATAACGTATAATATCAATAGACAGTATAAATTGTCATCCCAAGATATATAGCATTTTAGAGCTACAATAATAAGTACCATCATCAGCTTGGATAGCTATAACAATATGCCCTCACAAATGTTGACGTATACAATATAGTAATGTAGCGAAAATAAATACTACGGTAAGCAATTACCTAGCTCATCTTCACAAGCTCCAAAGCATCCGCAACTAAATCTAGAAATATACATGGGGCTAACCCGAGCATTTAAAAAATAATAATACGTGGATTAGTCTGGTAAACTAGCATGAGAAACTCAAGAAATATGTATAATACATAACCGCACCTTTTGTGACCGCATGGAATAGCTGTACAGTTATTCCCTTTAACGAGCCAAATATTCATTTCGTTTAATATAGTTCTATGGTAGATAATGTTTAGGGTGTAGCATATAAATCATATCAAACAGCTGTTGTGTGAACGTCACAATAATAATAGGTATACAATCAATAATAATTAGGAAATAGTAGGTTTTTTCCATGGAGATGCTTCCAGTAAATTGAAGCGGATCCCCATGATAAGGTTCAGAAACTACCTTTCGAGCACCGTATATCTCTAGATAAAATATACCACAAGGTAAACATAATTGGCCCATTGTAAGAACATAGTATTAACTACATGGAACAAAGTACCAACAACCACCGTTAGCATCATCTATAAGCATCTCTAAATAGTGGAGTTAATATACCCTCAAAGGTTAGCTAAACCTGAGATTACATCATACTTTGTATTCAGCCATATTCGATGTCGTGATCACATTCATCATCTTTTATACGAGTCTTCGTCACTCGAACGGAACATATAACGACCCGTGTTTTACTCATCGGAGGATCGTAAAATATTATTTTTAAATTCATAAGAGGTCGTATGACTCTAAAACTTTGGGAAATTCCTATTAGAGATATTTTCTATATTTTGAATTTTTCTAGATAATTTTACCCCTAAAAAGTTGTACCATCCGTAACTTTTCATAGAAGTGAAATTAGCACTCGAGACTACTTCCTTTGGAAAGATATGATAGTTTCCCTTTCCGTAGAGTGGTCATAATAGCGATTTTGACTTTCTAAATAGGAGATATGGCTGTTTAAAGATTCATAGTTTTTGGAACAGCTTAGTTGGTAATTAGTGAGTTTCGGGGTAAGCTCACTAACGCATTTCGGGTTTAGGGAGTAAATAGGGCTAAACCATCATCCATAAATTACTTTTACACCCCCCATAGATCAACCTCCATTAACCCTTCCTCTATCCAAAACCTTCTCTTCTCTTCTCCTTCAAATCAGGTCTAAATCATAGAATAGAGCTAATTTAACAAGAGAATTCATTAGAGACATTCTCATCTACAATTTTGGGAAGATAAAATCTCGGTTTTTCAACCCATTCTAGGATTTTCATTCAACTTGGATTTTTGATGTTTTGTTGATTGATTTATCATCTCTCACCTTGCTACATATGTGTCTATAAGTTTTGACATGTTTTAAACTCAATTTTGAAGTCAAATTAACATTCTAAAACTATTTTAAAGGCCAAACCTATAGCAAAATGAATTTTAAATTATTTAAAGCACCCTGATCATGTTTTTTAGGAGCACCGTTGCCTTTATATGTGATAGGCTATATTAGGGATGCAATTGCATGATGATTTGCATTGGTTTGATGTGTATTTAGGTGGTTGGATGTTGGATGTGATGGGCGTGCATGTTGCGTTTGTGTAAATGCGTGTATGGTTGAAATGCTCATCGGAGCTACTTGGTGTTTACAACCGTGAACCCGGGCTTCGATGGATTAGCCCTAGAGCATTTGGAGTAGGCGATGCATGAGAGTTGATGCATCAAGTGTAGCAATGAAATCGGCGTGATTTGGAGTGTTGGAAGAGCTGTCGGTTTTGAGTTAGTTGGTGGTGGTCGGTAGGTGGATGGTTCGATGGTCAGTCTTGGAAACTTAGTCAGTGGGTGGATGGCTCGGTGGCCCGTCATGGAAACAAGTTCGACATATGGGGTGGCTCAGTGGTCAGTCTTTGAAACCCAGTCGGTAGGTAGAGGGTCGATGGTCTGCCTTGGAGCATAGAGTTAACTGTGAACTTCGGAGCAGGACTTGAGGTAGCTTGGTAGTTTAGGGAGTGGTTCGGGGTAAGGATGGATGACCCCAGAATGGCTCTAGATGACTTTGGGATGACTACCAACAAAGTAAGAAGTTTTTGACAACTCGATGTGACGAGTGACTATAGCATTTGGTGGTGGAAAGAGAGGACGAGCTCTGCATGATGGCTCATAGAGTAAAACATGAGGTCATGAATGTTCGTGAGTAGGACAAGGTAGTCTTCGTGTACCCAAGTTAGTCTGTTGTACCCATATTTTAGACGTCTGCATGTGTCCAGTCCTTTGCCATCTGCGTAGGCAATGAGTTGAGCATCTAAAAGAATTATCATACATCTGAAGCATTTAAGCGAGAGAAGCAAGACTATATGATGGATTTTATGTTTATCATTTACTTGATATGTTATGTGATACCGTTATACCCTATATTTTCCTCTTGTAATGGTAGTTTAACATATATTGTATTCATCTGCTAACTCTTTGGATGCATGACATGTCAGGTATGTGTAGGATCTGGATTAACCCTAGAGGGGGGGTGAATCGGGTTATAGCAAATTTTCTCGAATTAAACGCAAAACAAACTGCAGAAAAGTAAATATGCTGAAAAGTAAATCACACACAAAATTTACCCAGCTTCGGCAACCCCTGCCTAGTGCTGCATTCCCAGATTTCTATTAGAATTAAACAGTCTCCCGCTTACAAACACTCTAAGACTCGCAAACCCTGCTACCGCCTATAGAGTTTTGCAAACTCGCAAACCCTGCTTACTGAACTAATCCTAACTAGACAATCTGACACAACCTAAATCCTAGGTGGTGATTTACCAAGATTTGATTCAAAAGATACAACCTTAAAAGAGAATTTAAATTTAAAACAAACTTAAAAACAATTTTAAAACTAAAACCCTAATTGAAATATAAACTAAAGCCTTTTTATATTAATAACAAGGCCGACCCAATTCATTTCTTCTGCCCGTTCCTTTTTCTTTTTGCTTTTGTAAAATGGCGGCCTTGCTTTTGTTCCTCTTTGTGCTCTAAAATTAGGGCTTGAGTTTTTAGATCCAAATTAGGGCTTTTCGAAGCACGCCTATGTTGATCGATTCTCTGGTTTGCGTGTTGCCTTGCTCACTGCTTCTCTGATGATCGACTGCTTGCTTCACTTGCGCTCTTTCGCAGCTGCTCCTCTGCTGATCGAGTTCGATGGATTGTGGTATGTAATCTCTTCCCTTTCATTGCTGGTTTAATGCTCGCTTGAACTCGATTGATTGATTATTTTACCGATGATGACTGTGGGTTTATATTGGGATTTGATTCAATTTTTCCACACATGCCAATGATGATTTGGGGTTGTATTATATGGACTTCGTCACTTTCCTATTTCTCGATTGTCTGATATTTGTGACTTACTTGATGCGCACGGTTTTTACTCTGAAGCGTTCGATTTTTCCTTAGTTGATACGGCAGAAACTTTCCTGTTTTATTTGGATTTGACTTTTGACTTTTGCCATTTTTATACTGTGTTGATTATTTTGCATCTGCATTGTTATTCTTCGACTTGTTTAACACCTTGATTCCCACGGCTTCGGCCATCTTTGTGTTCATCCCTGTGAGCTTCGTCTCTGGCCATCTTCTCTGGTTGGTTTAACCTGAACTCCACTTGAGCATTGCATTCGTGAATTTTGATGTTGTCTGGTTGTTCGAACTTGTTCATGTGATTCCATCGTAGCATTTGGTATTGCTTCGACCACTGTCTTGCATTCACTCCAAATATTGTTGATACTGGGTTGTATTGAGCTCGACATTGAATTTGTGATATTTGACTATGGCTCCGTGAATTTCTCTGACTTGACTCCAGTATGATTCCTTGCTTGACTTGATGCCTTGAATTTGAGACGTTTGGTTACCACTGGCTTTGACTTGGTTACACTGCTATGTACTTATCAGTCTTGTATTTCTCGATGAACTTGGGTAGTTTTCATTTGACTTATTCTCTGTAGCATATACATGTTTTACTTTGTAGACTTAAGCCTTGTGTTCTTCATACCATGTGTACACGCTTCATTTTAACTTCGAACTGAACTTGGTTTTTCTTCATGATGTACTTGATAAATGCACTTCCCCTGTTTTACTCAAGTCTGCATTATATTGTACCTGTACTTGTAGTTGTATAGCCTGGTTCTTTTGAAGTTTTAGCTTGTACATTTGTTGTTTGTATGTTGCATACATTGCTGTTGAGTTGCTTTATTATATCACTTCGAGTTGCATACTTGGTTGTTTGTATGTTTGCAACTTGTATTTGTGATGCCTGTTTCATTAAGCTTGATATGTTTGTCATCATCTTGCTTTGCCTGGATTGTGTATATCTCTCTGTTGCATGGTTTATTCACTTGTTGTATACTCGGGCTGGCTTGAACTTGATTGTATCATCTGGTTCATGGATTTGTAGCTTGTATATCCTGTTGTTTGCATTATTGATGCTACGTTGTGATCTTCCTTTCTCTGGCACATTAGTGTAACTGTCCAGTTTCACAGTTGCTTCATTTTGCACACTGCTACTTGTCTGTAGCCTTTGTTGAGTCTTGTCCTGAACTGTAGTTGCATTCACTTCAGTGCTTCATTACTTGAGTCCTTTGAGGCATTGCATACATAAGCTTTGATGCTGTTTTGATTTGTTGAAGTTTTGCATTTGAGTTGAGTCATGACAACTATGGCTTGACCTTTGCATTCAGTTTATTGTTTGGTACCTTCTTGAATTTCCAGTCTGTGCATTGACCTTGTGTTGAACCCAGTTTAAAAAAATCGGGTTTGACCTTGTGCTCGTGTCGTGATTTTATTTATATTACACGTGAGTTGAACCCGGCTTTTCATTTGGGTTTGACCTGTGCTCACCTCTCCCTGTAGCATTATCAAGTGTATATCGATGTGCACGGCCTTGTGGCATGTACAGTGATACACTGTGCATGTCACATTGTTCGTGTATGATAAATTCAAATGTAAATGATGACGAACAACCCAAATAACTGAGGCAACTATTTTCAAAATTCATATTTTATTTTTATATTGCAAAAATATTTCTTTTTCAATTTTACTGCGTTAGTGAATATTTTTGCAGATTGCTCAGATGCTGGATTTTAAGTGGAATGAAGTTGAAGATAAACTACGAGTGTGAGTCATATGTAGTGAGGAATTTATGTAAATTGAATTGTGATGTAATTAGAATCAAAAGTGTATATGTATAGTGAGAGCTTGAATTTGTACTATTCAAAATTGTATTAAATATTTGTTTGAATAAAATTTCTGTTTGAATTCAAATTCTGTGTAATTTATTTTATTCAACAAATATTTATTTAATCTATGAAAAATAAAATAGTACATTAATAAATACATTTAAATGAATATATATATATATGTTTATTATCATCAAACAAAAATCATATGAGCGCAAATTCAATAGTATGGTTGTTCATACCCTATACCCTGTATCTTATTTACTATATACGAGTTGTAAGGTGATATACCGCTCACACTAGACTATTGTTTGACCCAAGGTTTAATGCTTTTCTTCTTGTTATCTCGGGTACTCTTAAATGAATAGATTAGGGATATCATGTCTGAATAGCGCACGGAGCTGTACGACGTACGAGTAAAAGGCTACATTTTCATATAGCTATACCTGGAGCTTACCATCGCTTATATTACATTGTGCGGTACTATGGACCTATGTTAGTACTTATATTATTAGATATAGTTATAGAGTTCATTATGGAGATTTGGGATGTATAAACTTTTATTTCAGTTTCTGTATAGTCTGTGAACTGATGCACTCTGATGTTCTTATTTGCGGTTTATTTGATTATATTACTGTCTCATCTATTTTGCATCTATGTTGTTATATTATATTTTATCTGTGCACCATGAGATATTCTATAGGTTTTGTGTTTGGATTTTTTTTCTTCTCTATATTCTTGGTTACCATCCTGCATCGGTCGAGTATCTCCATAGCACATCACATATGTATATTGGGTACCGAAGGTGTAGGCAAGTCATCACGTTTGGTATCGGAGCTTAGGTTTCATAGATGGCCTATGTTAATACAAATAGAGTTAGGGGTATGCCCTAGTGGCAGTTATGTAATTTGCTAGATATGTCTAACTCGTTGACCAATCTTGCTCGAAATAAAGGTGTTTTTTCTATTATATACTTGATATAATGTGGTTATATTAATTAATTAGTTTAATTAAAAGTATATTTAATAGAAAATTCATAAATGGTATGTTTTGTGATAGTAGTTTCAAAGTGTTGTAACCATGGATAATTTATCACAATGAAAACAAATGTACCATTTTAAATATTCCTAGTCAAGATGTATCGAGGTTGGATATCAATACATCCATTGAGGCTAGAATATGTACCACTCTGTAAATGTTGGGCAGTGTATTACTCATGACTGCTAGAGGCACCAAGGGATTGCGTACTGATAGTTATTGGATAACTATCGAATGGATCACTCGATAGACTTCTATTGGTTAATATAACAAGGTCAAGCAGAGAATATCGATGTAACTAATTTACATAATTATCTCGACTTCAGAATACTGTTGATCTTCAATGTGAAAGCTACGCTTTGTTTATAGTTAAATCATGACACAACATCCATCGAATGACTATAGTGGGTCGAGTGGAAGCATTAGAAGTGAAACACTACTCAAGAGAGGAGTCGCCTCCTCAGTTATAAGAGGTTAGTATCATGGTCAACTGAAGTCAACTCAAAGTCAACGTCTATTGCCAGAGCATTTCTCTTAATAATAGTTGTTGTTATTGAAACAAGGGCTTTATATAAAGTTGAATGTAGATGATATTGGGATTTTGACCATTATTAAATTCAATAAGTCCTAATGTGATATAGTTTTGACGAAGAGAATTGGTATAAATAATTGTCAAGATCGGGTACCGCTCATAATAAGTAAAATTGGATTTTACCAAAGGATGTGCAAGCGACGAATTCAGCCAAAATATCACACCACCCGCAAAGTGACGTGTGAATGCTAATATTCTAATAGTTTCATATTACTTGTTGATTGAATTTACACCTTTGAGTCGTACAGCCGCAATGATGAAATCTCTGAAAAACCACATGATTTAATTAATTTATAAAATTTTGTAAGTCGATAAAATTAATTGGTATTTGCAAAAAATTAGTTATTATTTATTTGATGTTTAAAAGTTGTTTATAGTTATTTTAATGCATTTATAAAAGTTATATTTATGCGCATTGATATATGGTATTGATGTAATTTAATGATAATTACATTAAATAATTTATGGAAAATTTGTGTCATTTGATGACATGACTTGTGGAAATTTATGTCATTAGATGACATATCATATGCAAAGAAAGGTTTAGACAGAGAAATCGTCAAGGGAACAAATTTGAGAACTTTCAATTAAAGAATAAGAAATGTTTCATTGTTTCAAAATAAAACATATTCTCTAATTTATTCACTACGTACAATTCATTTTCTTTCTTATTCAATTCATTCTCTTTCTCTCCTCTTAACTTTTCCTGGTAGAAAAAAAAAATAGAATTTCCAAAATCTTTCAACTCCAAATAAAAAGGATAAAATAAAATAAAGCAAAAGTGGTTCATCCATCTCTTGGAAGGATTGGATGTGGATCTTGAAGATTTGAGGAGATATCGTCATTCAAGGTGTGATTTCTGGACAACATCCTAAGGGGAATTCATTTTCAAGGTGTGCTTCAAGGCTTTAGGTCATACGATCGATTTATGGAATCTAAGAGCTTTTGATTCATCATTCAATGTATTCTCTTGGGCAATAGCAATGTATCATCTTGATTTACAAATTCTTATAATAATTTATAACCGATTATTGAATGATTTTGTCTAATTAATTTGTCCATTATCACAATTCCCTATATATATGTTGTCAACATATGTAAATATGAACTTATGTATGTGTATATTTTTGATTAAAACTCTATAATGTTTCTATGTTTGGAGACGTGAATTTGTTGTTGAATTCAAAATTGTAGTTTTCTTCTTAACTTTAATTTCGATAATTTTTGTAATAAGGTTTATTAGGTTAACTTTAATCTATACAATTTTTTTTATATGTAACTGTATAATCATATGATTTTTCTAGTTAGCAAAATTTGTTTACATGTTTTATTTTATAATAAAGGAAATTGAATTTTTAGTATGTAGTTGTTAAATTTAATCATATATGTTTATAGTGTTTAATTGTTTGCTTAAACATTTGTCAAATTAAATTCATATACAAATTTTATTAGATACTAATTATGTGACTTAAAATAAAAGGGAAAGTTTTGGTAATTTAACTTGTGCAAGGAAAGTTTTATTAAGGTGTTGTGTAACCATATATCTGATTGCATGTATGGGGAAGTTTTGTTAATTTGTTCAATGTAAGAAAAGTTTTGTTCATATATTTTGTAACCATACATGTGATGATGTATGTATGTATGTACGTATGTATGTAAATGTATGTATACATATGTTTTTTTAGTCACTATATTCATATACATATATACAAACATCTGTTTAGTTGTAAAATTATTTTGTAATTTAAAATGCTTTTAAGTTTATTTAATATGCATTCAAAGTGTCTTTATGTGCACTATTGGAACCTCCATTTATAGTCATATGTATGTAGAATATAAATAGTCATCTGTTAGCAATTATTACTTATTTAAGGATTGCTTTATTTGGTGTTAGTATCTTAAAATTAAAACTACAATCTAATTTACAAGTATTGTATTGATGGTTAGAAATTCAGACATTTTATACTATAGTTGTATAAGTATGCATATATATATAAATACTTATGAAAATTCATATCATTATAAACACCACAATATTGAACATTCATAATTCCCACTGGAATATATGTAGACAAACTTACATTTTGTGACTTGTATTAGTTGCTAACTAATGGCATATAATGTATCAATCAATTTAATTTAAAGAGAGAGAAACATAAGGTTTCTCAGTCCATGTAAAGCATAATATGCCCTTAATTAATTTCATAACTTTTAGAGAAAGAGATTGAAGGTTTCCTTCTCTAAATTTCATAAGATCTGGAGAAGGAAATGAAAATTTTCTTATTCTTAATTTACTCTTATGAGTAATTGTTAGGTGTATTTGATACACTATATATTTAAGCTTCTATTACTTAAAAACTTCTTTTAATCAACTTTTAAATAAAATAGTATTTTATTTAAAAACTTTATTAGATTGGATCTATACACCTTTAGATTTCATCAGCCCAAAAGATTCAAAATGTTAATTTTTTAAAATTCTCATATTTCTTGCCCAGTATGTCGGTCCATTCCAAAAGATACTTGGATCCATTAGAAATAACGGAGGAGCTATCAGCTTATAATGGATCCAACGACATACGAGAGAGCGTATTTGTACGTTTTGGTTTTCAAAACTTTATAGTAGTATATATATAGTATATAAGTCAGATTGCATTCTTGGACACCTCTGACTCCTTTTGGAGAGACCGATCATTTTTATTACAACTTTTAAGCATGAGCAGGCTAACAAGGAACGTTACTAGGAACTATTATATCTGGAGTTGAGGAGGGCACAAGACCGAGCGCTGCTAACCCCATTTGCAGATCATGTTCATTGAGATGGTGTGAAACTTGGTTCAGAATGCCCAAGTTACTCCTACTTCTACAGTTTGTAGTGGTGCTCCAATGCAAGCGCCGAGTGCTGACTTTTCCAGGTTAAGTAAGGATTTCTCTACTCTAGGTGGCAAACCATTTCTTGGAATGGAATCAGCCATCGAAGTGTAGGGTTAGTTGGACACCTGCAATTGGAACTTTAAGGATATGGAGTTAGAGGATGCAATGAAAAGGAAGCTAGCCTCTAGACCGCTTTAGGAAAAGGGGTGGTGGAATGCCATCAAGATTACTACTTCTGAGGATCAGATTACTTGGGAATAGTTCAAGGCAATATTTAAGGAGAAATGTATACCGACCACTCAGAAGTCAGTGCTTTCCTGAAAGTTTGCTGACTTGAGACAGCGAGATATGTCTGTGATGGAGTATGTAGCCGAGTTCGACATGCCATCGAAGTATGGTCTATCTTTTATCGACACTCTGCTCAAGAAGAATGAAAAAATTATTACGGGCTTAGATGATTAACTTGGAGAGAAGCCGGTAAGTCATATTGATGTGACCTTTAAGAGGCTGATGGAAAAGGCTCTTCGCCATAGGAGTCTATATCCAATGCCACAAGCCATGGTTGTTATATCGAATGAGGAGCCAAAGACGCAAGTGGTAAGACGAAATGAAACTACATGGGAAAGAAGCAGCCTAAGGAAAAAGATGGCCAGAAGAAAGGAAAGTGGGAAATGAAAGGTTTTAATTGCAATAAAACGAAGCATCTTAATAAGGGTTGTATGGCCTCGAGGGATGGGGAAAGAAAGTGCTTCATCTATGGTAATGCAGGGCACTTGAAGAAGGACGTCCCAGAGTTACATAAGAATATGCAGAGTGCTACTGCTTATGCATTGGATGTCATTCCTGCTATGTCGATAGCTCCATCGACGAAGGAGAAAGGAAAGGGAATTTTTATTATTGGTATGCATTTAATTGTGTTATATCTATGTGCGTTTTATTCAACATCGATACGTTAAACCCTTCACATTTCCAGTGATGTAGTAAGTAAGTTAGGATATTAACTTGATCTAGGCGACAGACTTTAGTTTGATCAAAATTAGTGATGGTTCGACTGACTTAGTGCCGGTGTGTCTAGACTTAGCTGTTGAGTCATGGATGTTTATTTGCTTGTGTTTTTTTTGATTGGGTCTTGCGGGATTCATTATCAGTCAGCGTGGGATAGCCGAAAGGTAATGGAGCTATGGCAAAGTGGTGAGGCGCAATAGACGACGGATGGGGCATGGAGAGAGGAGAGGCCAAAGTAAGGTTGCACACCTGAGTGGGTATAGCTATGGTTAGCTTGGTGTGTTCACTTGGGATCCCACACAAGGAGTCGTTAGTGTTTTCCGTACCGAGGGAACATTCAAAGATAGTCGAGTTTTTGACATGTATAAGAATGGGGTTCCTTCTCAATCTAGTGACCAGGATTATATCTTCGAGGAAATTGGTACTGAAAGACGGGTTAAAATTGGAAGTGTAGGAGAGTGGCTTGTGAAGGAGGTTCATTCATGGTGGTACGTCCAAGTAAGGAGTACTTATGGTATTTGCATAGTGAGCAAATGAGTCTTTGAGATAGCTTCGGAGACTTGTTTGACAACGTTAAGAGTTTGACTAAGTACTTCAAGTAGGGAGCAAGGGATGAGACTAGAGTAGTTTGAGGAAGCACGTTCAACAAGGTGAAGTTAAGGGAGCATGAGAGGCTTTGGATTGAGTTGGATGGTGAAAGGATTATTGATAACTCTAGATAGGATGGCTATTCCTAGGAGCAGGGATATGTGAGGAGCTCACCTGTGTACCCTGAACCATGAGACATTTTGGATTGTCTTGAGAGGACAATACCACTATGAGATAAGTATCCAAATGAACACCGAATCTAATTATGGCATGAGATGCCATCGACCTAAGTGGTTGTTGAGTTAGTTATCACGTATCCAAGGGAGACTTTGAGAAAGTCATAGCGAGGTGAGACTACATGAATGATCATGATGGGGGGAAACTCCTAAAATGGTCATACCGAAGTGAGACTTTGGGGGTGCCTTGAGAAGGCCAAGATGAAGAGGGAATTCAAGAAAGTCATAGCGGGGTGTGACTCCGATAATGATCATGATAGGGTGAAACTTTGGAAATGGTCATATCGAAGTGAGACTTTGGGGGTGCCTTGAGAAGGCTAAGATGAAGAGGGACTTGGAAAAGGTCATAGTGGAGCGAGGCTTTGAGGATGATCGAATGGAGCAAGACCTTGGTGGTGGTTGGGATAGAGAAGCATTTTGGTGATAATATGATACCTCAGTGAAGTGAGACTTCTGTTTATAGTATTTACTTTTACTTTTGATATTATAAAATGTAGTTTGGTATCCTACATGCTAGGGTAGGCATAAATGCCATTTAATGCTTCTTCGTGTATGCCAGATGTTTGACATGTTTGCTCATGGATGATAGGCATGTGGGGTAGCTATGTTTTGTTTACCTTGGTTGTATTGGAGATTTTAGGGGCGAAATTCTTAAAGGAGGAAGAATGTAACGACCCATATTTTATGCATCGGATGATCATAAAATATTATTTTTAAACTCCTATTTGGTTGTATGACTTTATAACTTTGGGAAATGCCTATTAGAGGCGTTTCCTATCTTTAGAATTCTTCCAGACTATTTTACCACTGAAAACATGTATCGTCCATAACTTTTTATAGGAGCCAAATTATCACTTGAGATCACTTCCATAGGAAATATTTAATGGTTTTCCTTTCCATAGAGTGATCAAAATAGCAATTTGGACTTTCTAGCTAAAAGATATGGCTGTAAAAGATTGACAATTTTTGGAGCAGCTTAATGGTAATTAGTGAGTTTGGGAGCAAGCCCGCTAACCCATTTCAGGTTACGAGAGTATGAAAGATTGAACCATCATCATCAAATCGTTTTTACACTCTCTTTCCTAGATCTAAACCTCTATTAACCCCTCCTTTACCTAAAACTTCTCTTTTCTCCACCAAATAAAGTCTAAATCATTGGTTAGAGCTAAATTAACAAGGGATTTCATTAGAGACCTTCACATCTACATTTTTGGAAAGAAAAATAATATCTATACGTTTTGATATGTTTTAAACCCAGTTTCGAAGTCAAATTAAGGTTTTAAACTGTGTTAAAGGCCAAAACTGTAGAAAAACAAACTTTAAATTGTTTAGAGCACCATAATCATGTTGTTTAGGACTATAGTATCTTTCTATGTGATAGACTATATTAAGGATGTAATTGTATGATGAATTTCTATAGTTTGATGTGTATTTGGGTTTTTGGATGTTGGATGTGATGTATGTGTATGTTTTGTTTGTGTAAATGCATATATGGTTGAAATGCTCATTGAAGCAACTTATAGTTAGGAATCGTGAAACCTGGTTTTGATGGATTGGATCTAAAGCGTTTAGGGTAATATTGTTGCATAGGTGATGCATGAGAGTTGAAGTGTAGCGATGAAATCGACACGATTTGGAGAGTTGGAAGTGCTATAGGATTTCGGGTCGGTCGGTGGTGGTCGATAGGTGGATGGCTCGCTAGCCGATCTTAGAAAATTGGTTAGTAGGTGGATGGCTCTGTGGCAGGTCATGGAAGCAGGGTCGGTATGTGGGGTGGCTTGATGGTCGATCCTGGACACCAGGTCGGAAGGTGGTGGATTGTTGGCCGGTCCTTGGAACTTGGTCTGTAGGTGGTAGGTCGGTGGTTGGAAAGGAAGCATGGTCAGTAGTTTGGCACGGGGCATGGTTCAGTGTTGGTAGTTGGCACTTGGCTCGGTAGTGGAGCACGGAGTTAGATGTTGACTTCGGAGCAGGACTCGGGGTTGCTTGGTAGTCTTGGGAGTGGTTCGGGATAGGGGGGACAACCCTAGAATGGCTATAGATGACTTTAGGATGACAACTAATGAAATAAGAAGACTTTGATGACACGATGTGATAAGTGACTAGCATTTGGTAGTGGCCTGGGAGGATGTGTTCTATGTGATAGAACATAGAGTAGAACATGAGGTTATGATGCATGTAAATAAGATATGGTAGCCTACTTGTACCCAGGGTAGTCTACATGTACCTATATTTTGGACATTTGCTTGTGTCTAGTCCTTTGCAATCTGCATGGGAAATAAGTTGAGCATTTAAAAGAGTTATCGTACATCTGAAGTACCTGGGTGACAGATGCGAGGTTGTGTGATGGATGCTATGTTTACTGTGTACTTAGTATGCTGTGTGATACCCTTATACTCTATATTTTTCTTTTGTGATAGTAGTTTAGTATATACTTTGTTCATGTGCTAACTTTTTGGATGCAGAGACAGATCAGATATAATTGTTTATACCCTATACCCTATTTACTATATACAAATTTTATAGTATTTTGTGATTATATACCGCTTACACCAGACTGTTGTATGACCTGAGGTTTTATGCTTTGCTTTATTACCTTGGGTACTCTAAAATAAGTAGATTAAGGGTAATAGGTTTAGATAGCGCATGAAGCTGTATGAAGTATGGGTAGGAGGCTATGCTTTCATGTACTTGTACATGGAGCTTAGTATCACTTATATTCCACTGTGTAGTACTATGGAAATATGTTAGTACTTGTGTTATTGGAGAAAGTTATAGTGTTTGTTATGGAGATTTGGGATGTATAAACTCTTATTTCATTTTTTGTACCGGTTTATTTGATTATATCACTGTCTCGCTTGTTTTACATCAACATTGTTATATTATATTTTATTTTTGTGCTATGAGATATTCTACAGGTTCCATGTCTGGAATTTTCTCTTCTTTATATTTTTGGCCACCATCCTACATGGCCTAGTACCCCTATAGCACTTCACATAGGTACATTGGGTACCGAAGATATAGGGCGGTCGTCACAGAACACGAATCTCCAATTGGATTCCATCATCTCGAACAGATCATGAATCGCAACATGGATTCGAGCATCTCGAACAAACATCGAATCTTCACATAGATTTCTACGTAAGTCCTACAATGAATGCTAACATTGTCCTCTCTCTTGGAATATTCCTCAAGATAGGTTGTCTCATACAATAGCATCGTTCAAAATGTTAACACTGGCCTCTCCCATGGACTTAACCTTAGGTAGACAGTTCAACTCTATAAAATTCTACTTCAGACCACTTCTAGAACATGGGCCGCATATAAGGTTTTGAAGTGGTTACCATTTCAATTCATCTCATATAAGTACACTCCTCCACTTACCGGGCGTTCCAAAACTAATCGATGAATTTTCGTTTAATGTAACCCCTGTTCTTTCAGAAATAAATAGATAATACATAAGGGTGAAGATAATCTCATGCCCGAATGGATTACCCTATCATTTATCCTAGAAGAGCAAGAAGGATTTATATGTATAATTTAGCATTTTAGAGGATAATTGTACCCTATAGACCCCATGTTTCTTCTAGATATTTCGTAAGTTATTTTGGTCAATTTCGATAGCTATCTAGTACAAGATAGTTGTCATAAACGGGAATCAAGTCTCATATACTTATCACAATTGAAATAATATACAAAGCACAATCAAGTCACGCAAGCGACTCCTTATCTCCGTTTTATTTTATTAATACTACTTATTAACTAAAACCTCTTTTAATAGTTAAACTTCTTTTATCTAACAAAACTTTGTTTGTCAAATCACTATTATTCATTTGTACTCTTTTAATACTTCAAAAAGTATTCGCATACTTATCCCAATTGGTATAAGTATATTCACACATCATTAACATGGTTCCTTACTTTAATCTTTACTTTTTTCTTAATCTTTTTCCAAAAGATTCCATACCTATATTTCCTTCAAAATATCCATTTTAAGGATCTAAGTGCTTTCACAAATCCATTTGAAAGGTTTTAAAGTACTGTTACTTAAACATTGTCACTACAAACCTGAAATCATTTTACTTGTGCTTATCTTTTAAACACTCTTTTTAATGATCTACTTATAGATAAAAAAGGGTTAAGGTCGAATTCGATTCATATACTATCACAAAAAACCCTTAACCATATCATAATTGTTACTATCTTTAAAATATTCTTTTAAAGATCTAAGTTAATAATCAATTAAGTTTGATAGTTGACAAGCCAACTACCTAGTTAAAATAATAGCGTATAGGAATCACGATACGTATACTTAACTTATTTTTGACATTCCAACTTATATTATCCCTAGTTCAAGAGTGAAGCTAGGTGAGTTGGAGCACTAGATTCATATCAAAGTATTGCCTAGACACTTCATTCTTCAATCTCACAGATAGAAAAGTCTACCTCGTTGGCTTTTACTATAAAGTATAGTATTACTGATTTCCATAAATCGGTAAGAAATCAACATGTTCAACACGTTTTTGAAATTTTCGACTTAACTATTCCTCAGTCAAGTGGGAAGCGGATAGGTTAGAGCTCTATTGCTTCTGTCCCTACTTGAACATCAATCTTAACTCTCACAAATAGATAAGCCTACTTCGTCGGCTTTTAGTGTTAGACATAGTTAATTAATTTTTTAAATAAGTAACTAAATAAAAAAAATTTGCCACTTAAGAAATTCATAGGCCCTTTATAATTTAAAACACTTTTAGAAATGATATATATATATAGTAATTAATATACAAAATTAGATATTTAATAAAAGAATCTAAAAGATATTTTATTACATAAGATATTTATACTTTCATAAAAGATTCGACATATTATCTAAAAACTATATATATTTAAAAATAATTTTAAATTGATTTTAAATATTTACAATCGGTTTTAAAATATTTACCTAAATTATTACTCAAATATAATCATTTTATAATTTACAAAAAACCAGAAAAACCCCGTTTTCTATACATTTTTAATAAATCCATCTACTTTAAAAATCCAAACCTTTACATAGAAATTTATAAAAATGTCAAACCGCTTTTAAAATGATCTAATAAGATTTATCAAACACTTGCAAAATGAATGAAACTGAATAGTTAATTTAAAAGTCCTTTCCAAACCTTTCAAGTTCAAAAACAAAGGCTAAGCTAGGCAGTTTTGCACAAGTATAAGTTTGACCACTTTTTGATATGCTACTCAACCTTTTAACATTCAAACCCTTCACAGAAGTAAACATGCATATAATACACCACAAATATGCTGATAAACTTTAAAGGAACCCATTATTAAGTTTTACGGAAATTGTTGAATACTAGACAATTTCTAAGTGCACTATATTGACTATTGTTATAAGAGCACTTTTAAATTCAAGTTCAATCTAAACCAAAATCCATCTATAACCTATATTCTTTGTTTCAAGGCCTTTATATAAGTCATATAATTCCATTCAAGTCTATAGATATGGATCACATATGTTACTTACTTTCAGTGCAAGAACCAAAATCAATATTTCAACATATGTCAACATCAATTCGAACAATATATACACAATCAACATAAGCTTATATACTCTACATCTTCATTCAAGGTGGTGAGTTAAATCACCTTTAACCAAAAAAACAAGCAAGCCCATGCAACCAAGTTAAATCTCCACCTTGCATACCCCTTGCTTCCTTCCCCTTCTAGCTTTTCACTTGTTTTTGCTCTCTCCTCCTTACACTTTGCTCATGCCTCTTGATGCAGGGGGAGAATGGCTTAACTTCTTCAAGATCTAACTTGGTAGATGATGTTGTAATATTGTCCTAAGGCTTCACTCCAAATTTGAGTTGATTTGGATAAGTTTTGCAATTATTATTTTAAAACTTTTGGGAAGAAGAAGACATGAAAGGAGCTTGTTTTAGCTTTGTGAATTTTTGATTATTATACAAGGGTATATCTTTCCTTATATAGGCTTTATATGGTGTTGCATAATATTTTTATCAACCCCTCTCATGTCATGGAAGGCATACCTCTCCACATGCTCCATCGCTTCTTACTTACATCACTTCCTTTAGAAAAATACTCTTATACCCTTAATATTTAAAATATCTCTTATCTACTTAGAACATTTAAGAAGCTTCCATTTTCTTTATGAAGAGAAGTGTTAATTAGTTTTTAATGTTTTAATTTGATCGCTAAAACTGGTGCAAAAATGTTTGGATAACTTGTATCAGTCAAAAAGCTATTTATCGATAAACTGATTTTCGGTCACATTATTAATTTTTCTTCAAAGAATACGTTTTTGTAAACAAACTTCAAAATCAAGTTTATCATCACTATTTATTAATTAAAAGGGTTTTGACAAGGTTATAAAAATCATTTTAATAACATTTAATCCAAGATTCAAATATTTGAATAATTCATATATTTAAGTACAAAGTATTTGAAATTCCAAGTCATTGCATTCTCCTTCACTTAGAATATTCCATCCTCAAATTTCCAACACGAGAAACAAAAAAAACAATCACTTAGCAATACTTAACAATATTACAATTTCTATCAAAAAAAGCTAATGGTTTGCTCAGATCCAAACCCTCTCATCATACAAGGATGATAAACAATCTACTAAGTGTATCTTAATCTCAACGGCCTTAGGTTATTACTTAAATGATTATTCATGCCACCATAGAAAAAAAATCAAAGAGTCATTCCTTAAGCTCTCCCTAAGCCAACAAACATAGTATACAAACAAACTAAAGTCTGTACAATACACATGGACCATCCGTATGCAATATCTGATCTGATCACTTGCTCGATCACATAAATTTCAATTCCATACTAGTATCGACCGCTTGATTTCTCTAGTGCAGACTCTGATTTAGTCCTTGGTTAGAAACCTTGTGTAACACCCCTAATTTTTGGATAATATTATTCAAGAAATTTAATTAGATAAAGTTAAATGGAATAATGGTGATAAGGGGATTAAGATTTGAATAAACCATATGTAGGGTCGTGCTTATTAATAAAGTAAAAGGGATTTAATTAGGTTATTAAACTAATTAAATTACACATGGGCATATTAGTAAAATAGACTCCTTATCATACATGGCTATACACTTCTTACTCTTGCCCATTCACTTTTCATTTCTCACATTCACAAACACAAATAAAAAAAACTAAAATGTAGCCGGCCATTAACAAAGAGGAAAAGAGGAAAAATTCAATCTAAAGCTAAGGACCAAAGTTAGGAAGGAATAATCAACAACAAATCTCAAATTCCTTATCATACCTAAGGTAAACAATAATTTCATACCATCTCTATTTTATTCTATGGATATATGTCTTTGGATTTATGATTAATTCATTTTTATGATGCTATGGTTGATGATATGCTCAAGTTATACTACGGGTGATTTATTTGTTCAATTATATATGAATTAGCATGGTTTTAGGGTAAAGCTGAGAGTTTACAATAATAGAATGCCATGGAAATCTTTTACGTTAAATAATATATGACTTTGGAGATGTGTTTTGATTTTTAGAATTTTCCAAGCTATAGATAATTTGTTATGAATTTCGAAAGGAAAATATGATATGATTGGGTTTAAAAATTTATTTCGAGTATTTTAGGAAGAAACTGGGTCTGAAATTTTAATATGTTTGATTGCATGATAAAATTAAATTTTTTTGATTTTTGGGGATCTTTCCGGCTACTACCAAAGATCAGGAATTTTCTTGGACTTGCTGGCTACTACCGAAGATTCATTAAGGATTTCTGGTGGATAGTAGCATCCTTAACTAAGCTAACTGGAAGGAAGTGAGATTTGTTTGGTCCAACAAATGTGAGAAAGCATTTCTTAAGTTAAAGCATTTGTTGACCAATGTACCCGTATTAGTAGTTCCAGACGGAAACCAAGGATTGGTGGTGTATACTGATGCATATGGAACTTTATTAGGAGTAGTGCTGATATCGAATGGTAAAGTCATTACCTACGCATCTAGGCAGCTTAGACCGTATGAAGTTAGATATCCTGCTCATGATTTGGAGCAAGCAGCTGTGATCTTTTCATTGAAGATTTGGAGACATTATCTCCTAGGAGCTTTATATCGATAAATAAGTCTTTAAGGTAGGTGGTTGAAGTTTTTGGCTGCTTATGATTTTGGTATGGAGTATACACGTGGGAAAGGTAATAAGATAGCAGATGCTCTCAATAGTAAACATCAGAATGTGGTGTTAGCTATGCTGGCAGAGTGGGAGGATTTAGAAGCTTTAGTCAGTTGCGATGTACAGTTAAGATCGACTGCTGGTTTGAGTAAGAGTTTCGCCAGGTTGTCTTATTTAGAAGTTCGATCGGTATTGATTGATAAAATTGCTTCTAAGCAGAAGGAGGATCCAGTGTTGGCTGAGAGAATTAGATGGCTTGAGGTTAGAACTATGATCGATGATCTAAATGGTTTTAACCTTAACCAGAGAGGATGGTTGAGAAAGAAGGGACGGTTGTGTGTTCCGAATGTGGAGGACTTGAGGAAAGAAGTTCTTGAAGAATTTCATCGGTCTAAGTTTACGATTCATCCTGGAGGGACCAATATGTATCAGGATATGAAGAGGAGATTCTATTGAGAAGGCATGAAGAGGGATGTTGGCTTGTAGGTTATGCAGTGTGCAAGCTGTCAACAAGTGAAAGCTGAACATCAAAAACCGAGTGGATTGCTTCAGTCCTTAGAGATTTCTGTTTGGAAATGAGATTCGATATCTATGGATTTTATAGACGGGTTTCCAAGGTCAAGTAGAGGTAATGAAGGTATATGGTTATAGTGTATAGATTGACCAACAATGCCCATTTCATTCCAGTTAAATCAACCAGGATGGCACCTGTATTAGCTAAGTTGTTCATGAAGAACATAGTTGGACTGCATGGGGTTCCTATTAGTATAGTCAGTGACAGAGATGCTTTGTTTACTAGTGAATTCTAGAAAAGTCTACAGGAAGTGATGGGTACCAAGTTTAATACGAGCACTGCATATCACCCTCAGACAGATAGGCAGACAGAGCGAGTCAATAAGGTACTTTAGGATTATTTGAGAGCTTGTGTATTGGATTTTAGTGGATCCTGGGTAGATCACCTACATTTGGTTGAGTTTTCCTATAATAATAGTTATCAAACTAGTATAGGAATGGCGCCGTTTGAAGCTTTGTATGAAAGATCATGCAAATCTCCATCATGTTGGTTAGAGACTGGAGACAGACTAGTCTTAGGTCCAGATTTGATCAGAGAGGCATCATAGAAGATTGAGTTAATCTGAGGAAGGATAAAAGAAGCTCAGTCAAGACAGAAGAGTTACACGGATAAGAGGAATAAGGTCCTAGAATTCTCAATTGGACATAAGGTTTTCATTATGGTATCACCAATGAAGGGTGTAGTACGATTTGGAAAGTCAGGGAAGTTAGCCCCAAGATATGTTGGTTCATTCCAGATTGTAGAGAGAATTGGAAATCTCACATACAGAGTAGAGTTGTTGAGCAGTATGGCAGGTGTCCATAATGTATTTTGTGTGCCTCATCTTTGCAAGTATATGCATGATCAAGAGACTACTATTCCTCGGACAGGGTTGGAAGACTTAGTAATAGAGCCTAATTTGACTTTTGTTAGAAAACCAGTTCGGGCTGTAGCTAGAGATGAGAAAAGATTCAGGAATAAGACAACCAGGTGGGTGAAATTTCAGTCGAGCGACAACGAGAAGGAATATACTTGGGAGATAGAGGACAAATTAGAGATACTTATCCTGATCTGCTTTGAGGGTATGTCTATATTAGATTATATAGATAGTGGCTAGTCAGTTAGACTAGTATGGTTGTTAGGAGTTGTTATAGATGATTGCTATGTCTAGTATTCAATCCTTACTGAATTTCAAGGATGAAGTTCTATAAGGGGGAGCCTGTAACATCCTTAATTTTTTAGTAATATTATTCAGGAAATTTAGTTAGATAAAATTAAATGGAATAATGGTGATAAGGGGATTGAGATTTGAATAAATCGTATACAGGGCCGTGCTTATTAATAAAGTAGATAGGCTTTAATTGGATTATTAAACTAATTAAATTACACATAGGCATATTAGTAAAATAGCCTCCTTTTCATACATGGCTATACACTTCTTACCCTTTCCTATTCACATTTTATTTCTCACCTTCACAAACGCAAATAAATAAACTAAAATATAGTCAGCCGTTAACAAAGAGGAAAAGAGGAAAAATTCAATCCAAAGCTAAGGATCAAAGCTAGGAAGGATTAGTCAATAATAAATCTCAAATTCCTTATCATACCTAAGATGAATAATGATTTCATACCATCCCTACTTTATTCTATGGATTTTTTTTTTGGATTTACGATTAATTCATTTTTATGATGCTATGGTTAATGATATGCTCGAGTTATACCATGGTTGATTTATTTTAATTCAATTGTACATGAATTAGCACAGTTTTAGGGTAAAACCGAGAGTTTATAATGTTAGAATACCATCGAAATTTTTTATGTTAAATAATATATGATTTTGGAGATGGGTTTTTATTTTTCATAATTTTCAAAGCTATAGATAATTTGTTATGAATTTCTAAAGGAAAATATGATATAATTGGGTTTGAAAATTTATTTCGAGTATTTCAGGAAGAAATTGAGTCTGAAATTTTAATATGTTTGATTGCATGATAAAAAAAAAATTTGTGATATTTGGGGATTTTTCCAAATCAATTTACCAAGGGAAATAAATTATTTCAAGAGAAGGACTTACTGCAAATATTGGATTTTGTAAATGGAAAGGCTTAACCGTTTAAATGTTTTCAGATTTATATTTGGTAAATGCGGCGGTTTAATGGTGAAGCATTTGAAAAGTTTTAAAGTAGCCAATCAAAGAGTTAAAATTGAGAGGTTAGTTATGAAGTAATGGCCATATTTAGCTGTGAATCAACGTTTTTCGAAAAAGGAAATTATGCCTCTTTCAAAAGTACCCTCCGACTCCTTTACTCCGCTCCATCTCAATCGACGCACTCATAGCCCAAACTAATACACATGGTATCAAGGGTATTGGTACGAAGTGAATTGGGAAGTGGTGGAAGGTAGGGTGTCGAAAGCAATGCTTTCATTAGGGTCGAAACTAAGGTTCACTTTTAAAAAGATAAGCGCCTGATTAGTTTTTAAAGGGCTTTCGACCGAGTCGATACCCCATAGAGTTGAAACCATAGTTTGTTTTCTAAAGTTAAATTCCTGCCTTGCTTTACTTAAAGCTTTTGACATAGCCGAAAGTCATGCTTTCGAAAGGGACTTCATAAATAGCTTTCGAAGGGGTACTTTTCTCCTTAAGTAAGAGCTTCTGAAAGGATTGTTTTTGACCAAGTCGAAGCCCAATCGCAAGTTTTCTCCTTCCGACTGTATTGAAGCCATCTATGCTATCGAAGGGCTCTTTTTTTTAACTTAAAACTAATCCTTTTTCCTGAATGCTTTCGAAGGGTTAGGGGTTTCTAAGGCAATGGAGTTGAAAGGGGGTTTTGACTCTATCCTTTGATGTTTTAATTTAAAATGTGGTTGCTTTCGATTAGATCATTCCGACACCATCAACTTTTTTCCCAAATTTATAGTTGGTTTCGAAAGAGGTACTTTCATATATAATCATTTCGACCCAAGAATATTTTTAAAGAGTAAACCCAATGCTTTCGAAAGGATACTTTATTTGTTTCGAAGCTAGGTTTTGAAGAATATTTTGATACCATTGGTTTGGAAAGTAAATATTTAATAAGGAATTCGAAAGGAACGTTTATTTTGTTTTGAAAAGTATGCTTTCGAAGGAGGTTATCCAGAGGTTTCAAAGGTAATGTTTCAAAGTTTCAAAACAAATAACCTGCTCTCATTTTTAAAATGGAAATACGATGGCATAATTAAAGATTTCAGAATACTTCTTCATATACTTATTCACATTGTAATTAACCCATAACAGTACTTTGGGAAGGGGGGAATAACCTGTTAGGTTGACTTAGTTGGGAATATAACATAAGAAATGTTAAAATCATGATTAAGGATATTGGCAGGAACCAATAGGTTCGTAGTAAGGCCATGAAAACTATGTATAACAAAAGATATTGGTAGGGGCCAATAGGTTCATAGTCAGCCCATTAAAACTATGATTTCATATTGGTAAGGGCCAATTGGTTTATAGTTTGCCCATGGAACTATATCCGTATTAAGATATTGACAGTTAGTCAGTAGGTTCCTAGTTAGCCCATGAAAACTAGGATAAGGGATAAGATATTGGAGTTACCAATAGGTTCTTAGTGATCCCACGAAAACTATGATATTGGACAGATAGTCCATAAACATATAACCGGTTAATAGTAATCCTAGAAACTGTAATTGAGACAGATAGTCAGAATGAATGTGGATAGGTAAGCCAGATTTGATTTCCTTATTTTGCATATCATCGTAATGTTTTTGAAATACTATATATTAACCATTGAGGATGCATGAGCATAGTATATGGTTTTATAAATGCTTTAGGATATTAGTGAGGGAAAAACTCGTTCCGCTAAGCGGCATGGTCTCACATGATATCTAAATGGTTTGAGATGGTAAATTACTATTCATACCAGGCATTATGTCTGACTTGAAGTTTTTATTTTCCCCTTAAACTCTCGGGTACTCAATTGATTTTGAGTAGGTTTAGAGTTAAGTTTTCCAAGTGTTCTTTTAGACGAATAAAGCATTCGAGAACGTGTAGGTGGCAAGCTTGTTATTAGAGTTCTTTTATTTCCGATGTGTGTTTAGTTTGTAAAGACAAATTTGTTTTCTTGCCTATTTATACACTCTGATCAACGAAGAGGTATCTTCTTATGTCGCTCTTGGCGTATTTTGTAATAATTATATGTTATCTGAACGTGGTTTGCAAACTGGGATTATGTAATCAATTTGGAATATTTTGAAATGAAATGTGGAATTTGTTTTCTATTTAATTTTTTCCATCTTCTTGTGCTTCTGTGTCTCAATGTATCTAATATCACCGTATTCGGTCACCGAGGATTAATAACTATGGATGACTGCAGCATCAGTAGCCATTATTTTTAGGCCTTCAAGTAGGGGGATGTTACACCTTTGTCCTCCTTGCATAGTCATTCACTATGATAGAAAACATCACGATCATATCATGAATCCATATTAAGTGTTTACCGTCAAGAATCAAGTGAAAAATCCTTGTTTGGTTCATTATAGATCACCTTGAAACAATGTGCTCGAATACTGGATCAAGAATAATCATGCGAATATAACGATCTATTACAACTTACGTATTTACCTTATTGGTTTCTTAATTATATCATTATCCTTTAAATCACATCTTTCTACATGAATAGTTTATCACTCCATCCTATATTTATTTATGAATCATTTCATAAAATCTTCAAGTTTATAAACATTTTATAACTTAAGTTTATACTCGTATAATACTCCACTACATCCTAAGAGTATATATAAAATATATAATTCATCTTACTTAACAAGGATGATCAATAAATTCAAAACTTGTTTTAACTTACTACCTTCCCAATTCAAATGTTACATAAACTCAACTTTGTATTTTAAAAAAAACTTAAACTACAAGTTCTCTAATGATTCGGATGTTTTCGAGTGTGCGAAATCATCGAAAATCTCATTTCATTTTAACAAATGAAAACTACCAGACAACATATCACGTCATTATGCATATCCATAATGTCCTAATGCATGGATGACATGTACCCTAAAAATAACTTAACAAAATTCCAATTACTTACTAAACACACTTTCCTATAAGGGGAAAATAGGAGAAGATTTCACAATTATTTGGGTAATGCCACTACTACTTGGGCACCCAACATAGCATACATACTAATCTTTTTAACACAAAATGTTCGCATCAAATTTCCTTTTAAAGAAAACTTTTAGAATTAAACATCCAGTTTTCATATCAAACCATTTTAAAATACTTATATATACTTATACTCTTTGTATATAAAATCAAACTTTGCACGATTAAACTGAAATCATTTTCATAACCAATTTCCAAAATATTTCCTTTAAAATCCATGGAAAATATACATATAGATCAAGTAACAACAAAATGATACAAGGAACTGGGACCTGTCAAGTAGTATCGTATATTCCTTTTTCTGAGAAGGGTAATACTCAAGAGAAGTGCTTACTATCCGAACACATCTCTCGTCTATTTTTAGTCACTTTTGATCCACTCGAATTAAATAATCATAAAAAAATATCCCCGGACTGATTTGTCGATTCTGAGAGAAATTTCAAATTCAAAGAAATCTTAATACTCTCTTTAAAATATTATTCTTAGAACACTTTCAAATAATACTATTATTATTTATTCCAGACTCTTGGGAACATCATCAAGAACATCTAGATTTAAGTTTACAAATCCTCAATTTGAATCCTCTTTAGTTTGTAAATCATTTTTGTAAAAAGTTACTTATTTAAATTATTTCACAAATGTATATGTTTGTTTATATCATAATAAACACCTTTTATTAAAAATCAATTTTAACCCAACATTATCATCAAATGCCTTATAGTGAAACTATGAAATTTAATTCATAAGATGTTCGTATAAATTACTATCTACCCGACCCATGTTATAGAAAGGTAAATTACTTATAAATCACCAAACTGTTATAAATGCTGATAAATTGGTCGGGCACAAATAATCAAACAATAAATGATAATAATTGAATATTATCAATTCCTAACAAATAAACACATCATAAATAACTATGTCAATATCCTTCTATGTATAAAATATAATCGTAGGTAAAATTATTTTATCTACCAATTTTAAAAATAATATTGTGTTGATTTGCCTTGCTTAAGATTTAGAATTACCTACCGATATCATGGTATCCCATGTATCGACTAGAATTCACAAACAACTCAACAGACCAAAACACATAATATAAAACATTTTTATAGCAGTAACAAATACGCTTTCATATTTATAGTACACTCAACTAATGCTAGGGCATTCCATTACCCTATCTTTTAATGAGTCATATCCGACTAAAACCAAAGTTTTGCTTAATCTTCAGCTTTAATGCCAAGTGGAGCGAATCATCTTTTTAACCTCTAAATGTCGACAGTAATACATCCACGGTATTCATATTCTGAACACTCAAGTGTCAGAAAGACGAATTATTATGGCGAAATAAAAGAAAAGAAATAAAACAAGGAAGAGTAGAACACAACACCAGAATCCCGTAACAGAACGACAATTCATAATATGAAAAGATAGTATAAACTGTCGTTCTAAGACAAATAGCATTTCAAAGTTACAATAATAAGTACCATCATTAGCCTGAACAGTTATAACAAACTACCTTCACAAAAGTCGATATATACATTATAGTAATGCAGTAGAAATTAATACTATGATAGACAAACATTCATCTCACGTCCATAAGCTCCAAAGCGCCCATAACTAAATCTTGATATAGACATAGGGCTGATCCGAGCATTATAAGAAAATAACAACCGGATCAGTCTGGTAAACTAATGCTAGAAACTCAAGAAATACGTGTGGTATATATCGACACCTTTTGAGACTTCATGGAATACCATAATGGTTATTCCCTCAAAGGAGCCAACCATTCATTTAGTTTAATATAATGATATGATAGATAATGTTTAGAGTGTAGGTATAGAACAAAAATCATATCAAATAGCTACTATATGAACGCCAAAACAACAATAGGTATACAATCAATACCATTAAGGCATGTTCGAATAAATGCAGGTTTTCCATGGAGATGCTTCTAGTAAACCGAAGTGATCTCCATGACAAGGATCAAAAACTACTTTTGGACCGATATCTCTAGATAAAATATATCATAAGGTAAACATAACTAGTCCATCGCCTGAACATAGTATGAACCCCGTGAAACCATGTACCGATAATTCCCGCCATCATCATCTATAAGCATATCTAGATAATGGAGTTGATATATCCTCAAAGGTTGGCTAAACACAAGTTTGTGCTTCCTACTCTATGTTTAGCCATTCTCGATGTCGAGGTCACGTTCAGAATCTCTTACATGCGCCTTCATCACTTGAACAAAACACGAATCCTCAAATGGATTCCGTCATCTCGAACAGATCACGAATCGCTACATGGATTTGAGCATCTTGAACATATATTCCCACATAAGTCCTTCAATGAATGCTAATTTTGTACTTTCTCTTGAAATACTTCTTAAGATAGACAGTCCCATATGATCACATTGTTTGAAATGTTAACGCTGACCTCTCCCTTAGACTTAACCTTAGGATAGACAATTCAACTCTATAATAGTCCACTTCACGGTCACTTCCTTAACGTAGATTACGTATATGGTTTTGAAGTGGTTACAATTTCAAGTCATCTCAAATAAGTACACTCCCTCACTTATTAAGCACTCCAAAACCAATAAATAAATTTCCGGTTAACTTAACCCTAGTTCTTTCAAAAATAAATAGACAATACATAAGGATGGAAATAATTTGCTATCCAGATGGATTCCCTTATTATTTTTCCTAGAAGAGCAAGACGATTTTGTACGTACAGTATAACACCACCAGGATAACTGTACCTTATATACCTTCTATTTCTTTTTGATATTTCCTAAGTTATTTTGGTCAATTTTGATATTCGACTAATCGACTATAAAGTACAAGAGAGATGATCACAAATGAGAATCGGGTCTCACGCATTTATCATAATTGAAATAACACACAAAGCATGATCAAGTTACGCAAGAAACACATAATCTCAATTTTATTTAATTAATAGTTTTATCAATTGAAACCTCTTTTATTAGTAAAATTCCTTTTATTTAATAAAACATCATTTAATAATCACTGTTATTTATTTGTACTCTTTTAATACATCAAAAAGTATTCATATACTTATCTCAATTGGTATAAGTATATTCGCAAATCATTAACAAAATTCCGTAATTTAAACCTTAACCTTTTCTATCTTTTTCCAAAAGATTCCATACTTGTATTTTCTTTCAAAATATCCATTTTAAGGATCTAAGTGCTTTCACAAATCCATTCAAAAGGTTAAGACTAATGTTACCTAAACACTGTTAGTACAAACTCAAAACCATTTTACTTATGCTTATCTTTAAACCATTCTTTTTAAAGATCTATTTGTGTTTATAAGTATAATCAAAAGGGGGTAAAGACAAATGCGATTAACAGATTGTCACAACAAACCAAAAATCATTTCATCATTTCATACTTGTTACTATCTTTAAAACATTCTTTTAAAGATCTAAGTTAATAATTCGTTAAGTTGATATTGTAGGATCGATTTCACCCTAGAGGGGGGTGAATAGGGTGATAGTATTAATTTTAAAAAATTAATTGTGGAAGCTTTCAGAATAATTTCAGCACAGATCACAGAATAATAGCAGCACAGATAATAGCAAAGTAAAATGCAGAAATAAAACGACATAGAATTTACCCAGCTTTGGAAAAACCCTGCCTATGTGCTGCCCCTAAGGTTTCTACTAGAAATTAAGTAGTAACACGCTTACACACATAAACTCGCGACACCCGCTACAGACTAACCTAACTCTACACTCAAAACCCTGCCACAACTCAGCCACTGAGTTGCGAATTATCAAACTACGCCACGTAGTTTGTGCCTAGTCACACGACTAGAAAATACAACGGTTTAAAATTTAAAAATAAATTTAAAAAGAAATTTAAAAACAAAAGACAAAAAAACCCTAATTAAAAATTAAAAGGATCGGCCCGTTTGCTTTTCACTTTATTCGGCCCGTTATGTTGAGATAATGGCTGCTCTTCGTTCTTCTCTTCAGTAACTAGGGTTTTGTTAATTTGTTGATGGCGATTACAATTGCTAGATTCAACTTGACTTCCTTGCTTTGTAGTTGATTGTCTCTTGAGATCGGCTGCTTGATTGAGTTCGTTTCTACTTTGTATCGGGTACGTGATTTTTGCGTTTGATTTCTGGTTGTTAATGCTTGAACTCGATAATCATGTATATTTGCCGACGATGAGTAGGGTTTTATATAGAGATTGAATCCCTGAATATTCGTTCATATATATTCGTCTGATGATTTTTTGAATTTGTCAAAATCTTTTCTCTGCCGCTTGATGATGCTTGAACGTTTGAGATTTCACTGACTTAATCAAATTCGCATCTTTCCCTTACTTCACTGTCACGGTTTTAGCTTGAAGCCGTTCGATCGTTCCTTGATCGTTACGGCAGCGACTTTCCTATTTTATTTGGATTTGATTTTTGACTTTTTCCATTTTTACACATACTTGATTTATGACTTGGTCAACTTCGATTTTGATTTGTGAATTCAACTCCATGAGTCTCAACTTCATTGAATTGATATTATACTGCAGTAACAAACTATGCCTTGCCTGATTATTTGGTGATTCTTGACTTTACTCTCTGATTTCTTAAAATTTCTTCTCTGTGTCTTCATCACTGTTTTGGTTTGAAAACACATGCGGACTCACTTTTTTTTTGGTTCGAAACATCGGTCATTATGTCTTTGACCTGCAGCATATTTTTGCACAAATATACTTCACTTGTTCACTGAACTTTTGTATCACTTTGTTAATGATGCTTTGATGCACTTGTGTTGTTTGCTGTACATATGAACTTGGTGCATTGCTTCGAATTATATTATTGAACACTTGTGTTTCACTGTGCACAGTGCATATCACTTGAATCTTCATCACTGCACTGTTTATTTGCATACTTGCCACTGATCATATGTTGTAGTTGTTTATGTGCTCAACTTTAACCATTGTTGGGTTTTTAGTGGCATTTGTTTGCTGTTATGTTGGTGGCATTGTGCGTTAGCCTTGCTTGTGCATTGCCCCATACATCTGTTGCATCCACATTGTCACTGTTTGATATAGTTTGCATTTCAGTTGTACTTGCTGTCTTCATTTGGTTATTGCAGTCACTTCCATACTTGGTCGTACTGTCCACCTGAGTTTGCTTTGGTTTCATGTTATAGTTGTAGTCAGGTTGTTGCTTGATGAAGAGGCTAAACCTGTTAGTCGAGCTTGCATACTTTGATCTTCTACATGCCCGTTGTGTTGCAGTCTTTGACTTGTTTCATGCATCACTGTATATCCATATTGTTGGCATTGTTTATGTTGGTTTTGGATTTTGACCATTTTATTGAACTTGCATTATTTATTCGAGCTGCTGCAGTTTGTAATCTAACCCAAACTTCTTCATGTACCTGATGTCTACATGCACTTGGTTTCAATATGGAAACTGTATTAGTTTGCATTAATTTGTGTATATACTTGATGCCTTGGTTATATTGACTAGTCGACACTGTGCATGTTTGTTTGAATATTGACTTGAAACTGCTTTGTGCTTTATTGTGACCTTTGTGCATATTCATATGTAAGCTTATCTTGGTTTGTCGAATTACACCTGAGTTGAATCTAGCTTGTAGCTCAGATTTGACCTTGTGCTGAAAATTGTGACATTATTTTATTGCACTTGAGTTGAATCCGATAATTTGGGTTTGACCTGTGCTCACCTGTCCCTGTAAATTTATCAAGTGTATATATCGGTGCGCACGGCCTTGTGGCATATATAGTGATACACTGTGTATGTCACAAGCTGTTCGTGTATGATGAATTCAAAGTTAAATGATGACGAACAACCCAAATAACCGAGGCAAATATTATTTCAAAATTCACATTTTATTTTATACGGCAAAAATATTTCCTTTTCAATTTTACTGCGTCAAAAATTATTTTTGCAGATTTCTCAGATGTCCGATTCACATTGGAATAAAGTTGAAGATAAAATACGAGTTGTGTGAATGAGTGATATGTAGTGAGGTCAGATGTAAAAGTGAAATTGTGATGAATTGAATTTGTATTGTAATCAAAGTTGTATATGTATAGTGAGAGCTTGAATTTGTACTATTCAAGATTGTAATAAATATTTGTTTGAATAAAAATTCTGTTTGAATTCAAATTCTATATTATTTATTTTTATTCAGCAAATATTTATTTAATCTATGAAAAACTAAATAGCTCATTACAAAATACATTTACACGAATATATATATATATAAACATATATATGTTTATTATCATCAAACAAAAATCATATAATCGCATATTCAACAGATATTGGTAAGCCCACTACCTAGTTAAAACGATCGATTATAGGAATCATGATTCATATACTTAACTCGTTTCCGACATTCCAACTTATATTATCCCTTGTTCAAGATTGAAGCTAACTAAGTTAGAGAACTGGTTGCACACCAATGCCTTGCCTAGATACTATATTCTTGATTCTCATAGATAGAAAAGTCTTCTTCTTTGGCTTTTAGTATTACATATAGTATTAGTGTTTTCCATAAAGTGGTAAGAAATCAATATGATTTACACATTTTTTGCATTTCCGACTTAACTATTCCTCGATGAAGAGGGTAGCTAGTTAGTTAGAGCTCTTTTGCTTCTATCCCTACTCAAACATCAATCTTAACTCTCGCAAATAGATTAGCCTACTTCATTGGCTTTTGGTATTAAACATAGTTAATTACTTTTTTAAATAAGTAATTAAACAAATCATGATTTAGCCACTTAAGAAATTCATAACCCCTTTCTAAATCCCATGTTTATAATCTAAAACCCTTTTGAAATGATATGTATAAGTCAGTAGTTAATTTACAAAACTAGATATTTAATAAAACAATTCAAAAGATATTTTATTACATAAGATATTTGTATTTTGATAAAATAGTCAACTCATTTTCTAAAAACTATATACGCTTAAAAATAATTTTAGATTACATTAAAATATTTATAAATACCCAAAATATTAGTCAAAAATAATCATTTTATAATTTATTTAAAAATTAGAAAAACCATGTTTTTTATATATTTCAAATAAATCCTTCTATTTTAAAAATTCATATCTAACTCTTAAAAATTCATAAAAAATGCCAGAACACTTTCAAAATACTCTAATAGAGTTATCAAACACTTGTTAAAAGAATGAAACTAAATACTTAATCTAAAAGTTCTTTCCAAACCTTTAAAGTTGAAAACCAAAGGCTAAACTGGGCAGTCTTGCACAAGTGTAAATTTGATTTTCTGTATGTTACTTAACCTTTTAACATTCAAAATTTTAATGGTAATAAATATACATATGATAAATAAAAAATACGGCAAGAAAATCCTAAGGATCTCTTTGCAAAGTTCCATGGAAATAATCGAATGCATGACCATTCCTAAATGCATAGCGTCTATCGCTATAAGAGCACTTTCACATCCAATCCAATCTAAACCAAAATCCATCTATAACCTATGTTCTTTATTTCAAGGCCTTGCTACAAGTCATATAATTCCATTCATGTCCATAGATATGGATCACAAATGCGATCACAAATGCCCTTTACTTTCAAAGCAAGAATCAAAACTAATATTTCAACATATTCCAACACAATTCAAATAATATATACACAATCAACACAAGCATATATACTCTATATTTTCATTCAAAGTGGTGAGTTAACTCACCTTTAACCAAAAAAAAAAGCAAACCTAAATCAAGTCAAACCTCCACCTTGCAAACACCTTGTTCCTTCCCCTTCTAGCTTTTCACTTGTTTGTGCTCTCTCCCCCTCACACTTTGCTCACGGCCTCTTGATGTAGGGGGAGAATGGCTTAACTTCTTCAAGATCTAACTTGGTAGATGACGTTCTAATGTTATTCTAAGGCTCTACTCCATCACTTCTCCTTTACATCACTTCCTTTAGCAAATACTATTATACCCTTAGTATTTAAAATTTCTCTTATCCACTCATAATATTCAAGAACCTTCCATTTAGTTTTTGAAGAGAAGTGTTAATTAATTATTAATGTGTTCATTTAATCACTAGACAAGTGTACAAGAGTTCGAATAACTTATATTGGTCAAAAATCTATTTATAGGTAAATGATTTTCGATCACATTATTGATTTTTCTTCAAAAAATACATTTTTATAAACAAACTTCAATATCAAATTTACCATCATTAATTATTATTTAAAAGGGGGTTAACAAGGTTATTGAATCATTTTAATAACATTTAATCCAAAATTCAAATATTTAAATATGAAGTGCCCAAAATTCCAGGTCGCTAAATATAAGAAAATAGATTGTCCAAAATTAAAGTAGGAAAAAGTGTATGCTCTGGAGTGGCCTTCAACAGAGCCGATCGAGGGGGAAAAAGAGAAGTGCCTTGCTTGGAGGTATGATTTTGATTTCCAATTTTTTCAGTCAGAGTTCTATTTTTTACTGGTGCTACCCATTCTTTCATTTTAAAAGGTTTGTTGATATGTTAGAATTAGAAAGTACCTCTTTGATTACGACCTTGCATGTGGTTAACTCGATTTGTGGGCATGCCACACTCGAATTAAGTTGCCTTAACCTTGAGCTTGCTTTGTATGGGCATTTGTTTCTTTATGACCCATATGCATTTGACTTCGTAGTCTATGGGGTAATTTTAAGTATGGATTATTTAGTATATTTCATTTCATAGGACGCTCTTTCTAGCTAGGAGACTTACTCTAGTAAATTCGATTCTCTCCTTGATCCTAACCCATTGGATATTTATCTACAAAACCCTAGAATAGTTAGTTAACAAGATTGATGTTCCTAGGAGAAACCTTTTATGGGGTGGTTGTTCTTCTACCATAGCAACTAACCACTAGGTTAACTGGGATATAGTTTGCAAAGATAAACAACAAGAGGGTCTAGGGTTAATTAGTCTCACATATTGAAAAGATACCTTCTTTCAAAATAGACATGGGTCATGTGCTCTGATGCCGATCGTTTCTGGAAAAGGTGGATAAATATGAGCTACTATAGAGGAGCTTTTTCCACCTTATATCTTGGCCTCTTTCCCTATGGTGAATTGCTATCTTTTTTGAAGGTTGTCCTCTCCTCTTCGACTCATCTACACCTTGGATTTACCTTGGATATTTGGGCTAGCAATGCTACCTTCTTCTAGTTAGGTAGACGGTTTTTCATCTCTTCTCTAAGCCTTTATATTTCTATAGCCCCCATAAAATGAACCATAAATAAATAAAGTAATGTAACTTAAATATGATAAGGGTTGGGTATAGAAAGTTTATAAAAGTTGGAATTTGACTACGACTGTTATTTTATTGCGTTCGTGGTGAAATTTTAATCTGTTCTCATTTATAATATGCTAAAGACAAAGCTCAAACAAAGAAGTTATAAACATTTGAAATTTTAACATTTAAATTATTTTAGTTTGAATTCATATTCAAATGAGAAATCAAATTTAGCATTTAAATTTCAAAAATTAGCTTGGGGGCTAGGTAAACATAATGCTTAATGTTAAAAAGTTAATTAGGGAATAAAATAATATGGGAATAGAAACAAAAATAAACACCCCTGAATAGAAGAGCGGATGACCTAAGTAGGTTAACCGATTGACCGTAGCAGTCAACCGATCGCCCAAGGATGGTCGACCGCTAGGCAACAGAAGTTGCCAATGACGGTTAGGGTTTGAAGCAATGTTTTATTTGGTTTTGCACCCCAGATTTACCTGTTTCGTACCTACTTCCAGCCTACGGTTTTGGTGCGTTTCAGCTCCTATAGATACGACCATATCCTCTCCACTTTTATTCATATTATTTTGGGAAATACAACTAAACTCTACTATTGCTATCCCTCTAATAAGATTCAAAAACTCTGTAAAGAATTCAGGTAAGGACCCCAACCTATTTTCTATTTATTTCTTCTTCCTCTAATCTATTCTTATACTATTCTTCTCCAATTATTCTGAATCTAATGAATATATATATATATATATACACACGTATCTCTTCCCTAGAGTGTGTGTGTATATATCAAAAGAGAGAGATTCTGGAAGAGATTGGAAGGCTACACATCCATTTAAGTAAAGTTAAGGCTAATCTTTGAGTGAAAACCTTATTATTTCTTTTCAGCGATTGTTTAATGCATTTCTTTTTGGATTTGAATATACCTTAGGGATTTTAGGATTTTGATAACATGATAGATAAAATCCCTCAAATTTCCTTTTTAACTCGATATGTAAATTCTATGATGACATTTCCAATTATTACATTAACTTGATGGAATTTTTTTTGTTATGCAACTTTTGATAATTTCATAGGTTATTCCACTTTTCATTCTTCTTTGGGTCAAATTGTGATCTTTCAATAAAATAAGGGGTTTAGATTACGAATTCTATTTGTAGTTTACACCACTTATTCTTATCCATTTCTTTAAAGAAGAGCAGTTGAATAAAATACAGGGTTTAAATTGCAATTCTTATTGTTTAAGATATTCCATTAAATTAGTGTACTAAATTGTGTTTCTATTTTATTTACTAGTTTGTTATTGCAGTATTGGTTATGATAATTTATTCTCTGTTATGAACAATAGAATTCCATGAAATCTTAGACTGTTGAGAAAAAGGACTTTTAATAATAATTGGTTAGAGAATTGACATTTAACGATAGTTTAGAGTGTAAAAACCGTGCATTTAGAACTTATTAGGCGCGAATATTTATTTGTTTCTATTTACATAATTAACATATAATCATTACGTATACGGCATAGTTAATTAGGCATTTATTTATATTTATGTCCCCCATTAGGAAGGCAATCGATTTTGAGGCGAAAATAAGACGAAACTCTTATATGGCCTAATTATTAATTTAAGGCGTTATAAGGAAGATTCCTTATAACGCCTTATTTATGAAATGGTGAGGTGAATATGTGTGTGCGTGTGTGGAAAATAATTAATTTATGCCAAGTCATAGGGAAATGCAAGGTCAATAGAGTACATGACGAAAGTCTGTCCTTCACTTTGAGAGTACCAGCAGTTATGCACACTTTTATTGATGTGGGATATTCTAATGGTAAATATTTGTAATGGCATAAGGTTAGCTCCAAATTTTATAGGGAAATCTACCTAGCTAATCTGGTTACAATTCCTATGTATAATAGACTAACGTGAGACATCATTGTGGGTATGGGCTATAAGACGAAGGGTCTGCTTCGAGGTTTGAGGTATTGAGTGGCTGGACTTGCCTTTTTCCTAAGATGAAATATTTAATAGCCAAGGGATTACGTTTTTTGGTTCTATATAGGGATCCGCTTCTAGAATTAGGCCTTAAATGATAGGGTCTACCTATTTTCCATTTAGAAGTATTAAGGGGTCTATGGGATTCCATATTATGTCAGCTAGATAGTATAATTGAGGAGCAAGCTTCTGGAATTAGCCTCATATGACGGGGTAAGCCTATTTTCGACTGCGAAGTATTAAGTGACTTAGGTATCATCTCTTACATTATTAGCTATTTATGATGTATGACTGGGATATGGGATCTACTTCTGGAATGGAGGGTATTAAGTGGTTAGACCTGCCTCCATTCCTTATAAAGAAGCATTAAATAATTTTAGTGGTTTTATGTTCATAGACCTATTCTTATTTTGAAATATATTTCTCAAATATTGGATGGTAAGACTCGAGGGTTTTATTCACCAAACACTTGTTGTTCCGACTCCCTCCTCATTATAGCATAAGTTGAGGATAGAGTGATGGCGGTGATGATGCTTAGAGATGGAGAAGCTTGGCTTGTGGTAGTATTTGTTATTATTACTTGCTTTTATGTGTACCCATATATTTAGACAATTGTTGTAACAAATATTATGTTACTGTTTTTATGGGATTTTATAGTATGGCATTTTTATGGTTTTGAAATAAATGGGTACACTTTGGTATTATATTTTGTTCCATCCGCTGTGAGTTCTGAAAGTTTTGTTATGGCTTTATACTATTATTTTCTTAGTTCAACCAACAACTTACCTTAGAATGGATCTAAGTTTCGATTGGCCTTTTTGGATCGAAATCTAGGCATGTTCTAGGGTAGGTTGTTACATTTGGTATCAGAGCTTAGGTTATCTGATCAATTCGGAAATTATACAATACGTATGAGTGGCATATTTGTTATTTTTGAAAAGGTTATTCAAAATATTTTTCTAAAACTCATACTATATGTATACACTTTATTTTTAATTTACGCTCAATTCTATAAATTCCAACTATAGAAGTAGTTGCGACCATATTTCGAAAGGATGGGCGATGCGATTATAAGTTGAAAGTGTAAACAGAGGTAATTTATACTACTACTCCGATTACCTATGGAGCGAAGATCATACCTTTAGAGGAAAACTATGAAGAGCATGACCTCAACTTATGAAAGCACCATAGAAGCTAGATAGTAATTGACTCCTTAATAGGACTTAGTCTTCCTTATCACTGTGGACCCTATAGACAAATTTAGTAAAAGGGGTGGCCGTAAATGGAAAGGTTGGAAGGAAATAAATAGCTTTATGGAAACGTTCATTTGGTTGGCAATTAACATGGACAAATTAACATTTGTGGAAGTAATAAATGAAGGTGTTATGTATTAATAAAATATAAAAGTAAGGAAAGAAGCAAACTTCCATAATAAGGAATACATTTGTCATCACAAGGAGGAAATTAGATTTTTAAAGGGTAGAGTACAACTGATGAAAAGAAAGGATAAATTTTAGTCCAACCTTTTGTGACATAATTTGATGAAAAGATTTCTTTGAAAGCCCCTTGAAAATTTTGAAAGTGCCTTTCAAATTATTTTGAAATAAAAATCTTATAAAGATTTTATATGACTTTTAAATTATACCACCATTTGTTTTGTAAAAAGTTTGAAAAGAGGTTGTAAATTTAAAGGGCGGTGAAACATTTTTGGTAGGTGATTTTAATTTAAAAATTTGGTGACTGGATAAGTTGAAAAAAAGGGTCCATTTATTAAGTTCTCAATTTAAAATTTGATTAGATTAGAAAAGCTTTCAAATTCCTTCTTTTGTATTATTCTATTTTTATATGTTATATTTTCTATGCAATAAATTTGCATGTTCATTCCTCTATAACTTCTTAGAGGCTGTATAAATTGGAAATTTTTAGAAATATAATTATGGTATTAGACAACTTTGGAAATATATCACCATTAGTTTTGGAAAAGTTTGGAAATTTTTAAAAGCGGTGAATTTCTTTGAGACAAAATGGTGGATGGCTTTAATTATAAATTTATGACTTGATTTTTAATTTGTTAATCTTTTAATCTAATTAAAAAGATTTCAATTTTTGGTTCTTTGATCCTTCTATTTTTTCTTGTATGTAAACCTGAAAGTTCTTTCTTTAGAACTCTTTTTAGGGGTTTATAGATAGAAATAACACCTAATTTGGGATAAAGAAATGGAAGGAAAGGAACGTTCGATAATATAAAAAGGAGAGCATTCCCTTATGAGGTGATAAAGAGAATAATGGTTGGAATTTATTTAATAATAGAATTGTGAATTCTGGCAGATGAAATATTGAAAGGAGAAATATAGTAAGATAAAAGTTATCTTTGTCTACTCCATCTATTTTTCTATCCTATAAAGCTATAAAAGGTATTTTTGACCATTATTTGATTTAAATGATGATTTATAAACAAGTTAGATGTTTTTGAATAAGGTGAAGCATTTATGTAAAGATGAGAATTTTTATGTGTTTTTCCTAATTTGAATACAAAAGTTGTTTGAATAATAATAACATATAATTTGATAAGGAGAACTGTTGCAAGATATTTTAAGATTTTTTGAGCAAAGTTACAAGATATGTTTCATCAAATAATAGTATATTTTGAGTAATAAGGTAATAAATATTATCGTATGATTTAGAAGAAAATAGCTGTTATTTTGAAATGAAGATTGTGAAAAATCTACTACTTTGTAAACGATAATTCTTATAGTTAGAGAACTCTTTGAAAGAAAAATGGTCTAATATATTATTTTGGAAAGATGATTAAATTTTAAATCTTTTGTGTAAAAAAATCCTATTTTCAAAAAGAAGTAAATTCTTATTTTTGTAAGCTATTGAAAGGAAGGTTTTTCATAAATTCCATTTTGAAAAACCAAGAGAATTTTGAATGCTATAAATTAGAAAGTCTAACTTTTAAGAAAAAGTTTTGATAAGGAAAGTTTTAAAAAGGGAGATTATTTTATTCCTATTTGGAAACAAAGGAATTATGAACCTTTGATAAAGGTTTTTATTAAAGTTTAAAATTTCAAAGGTGGAGAATTTGATGCTTCTTATTTTAAGTATTACAAGAAATGAAGTAATAAATGTTTATTTTTAAATAAGTTTATTTATGTGAAGATATTTTATTTGTGTGCGAAAGTTATGATTTTATAAAAAAATTATGGAGTCGATCCGCATCATGAACTAGGTGGTGTAGACTAAAGTTTTTAGGATATGAGTAAAATTGAATGCATAACCTGGTCTAGAAAGTTGAAGTCAATCCCAAACCTTTATTTTAAGAAGTTGGTAAAATGTAAAGATATTCCTGATTTATAATTGGATTGTGAATTAGGTTACCCACAAAATATGAATTTCTCTATTTTAATTTTGGAGCAATTTCTACATAATTTACATAAATTATCCAATTACAAAATGCATGTAAAAGTGCATTGTTTAAAGTAACACGGAATACACCAAAAAAGAAAGAGATGTGTAAGAGATGAATATTCCTTTCCATAGTTTACACTGCTATTTCGATAATAAGAAAAAAAATGATTCCTCGTAATTTCAAACAAAGTGGAAAGAAAAAAAAAATCTTAATTGTGGTTAATTTATAACAATAATATTTAGAAGGATGGCTTCAATGAATTAAAATATGGAAATGAGTATTCTAGTTATAGAATTAGTAACTAGATATTGCATAGCTATGCTAAACGACTAGAATACATACATACATACATACATACATACATACATACATACATACATACATACATACATACATACATATATATATAGACGCACACAAACACACACACACACACACACACACACATATATATATATATAGCATGGACTAAGACTATATGCGTATTAGTTAGTAATTGATAGATTAGGATTTATAGATGTTAATTACAAATTTAACGGTCAATAAATTTGTAATTAATGAGAGGAAAAGTAATCTAATGGGGACTGGATAAGGAAACTTGATATTGCATTTGTGAAAGAAAGAAATATGAGTAATGAAAGGATTTTGGAAATTTGAAGAATGTTAAAAAAAAATTAAAGAAGGGTTAATGGAAAATGGTCTATTTATGAAAAGTAATGATCAGCTGCTATGGATGTTAATTGAAGCAATAAATGAATCACATTTATTAAAGTCCAAAAAAAGAAAGGGAAATTAAGAAAATGGGTATCAATGGAATGAAATATTATAGATAGCCCATCTTAATTTCGAAACGATTGTTAGGTACTCAACACGATTTATGTTAACTGATAATAAATGGAAATTCCAGTAAAATTTTCTTTCAGAGTTCTTAAATTATAGTCGCTAGTTGTCTTTCTTAGTTATTCAAAAAGTGGATGATGTGGTATAAGATATATTCTTATTTTATTCCCATGTAGCCTTTATGAATGGATTTAAACCACTTAGTATATGTAAATAAGGAAATTTTATTGGAACACTTAACTAGCGATAAACCATAGATAAAACTGGAGGTTAGTGAGGAAATTAGGTTACAGCCTAAAGTGAGTAAATGTTTCACTCTCACAACTTTATATTTTGGGAAACATAAGAGATTTAGCTCACTAATTGTCACCATGCAAGGAAAAGAGAAATATATAGGAATGAGAATGGAATTTCCTATTGATCAAGGATTAAGAAGAATGTGGCAGAAGTTTCCGTTAGAGGTAGTGAACCCGTAGCACTCCAAAACAGCTTTATGGAGTTGCGCTTTGCATCACTGGTAATAATGACCCTTGGTGTACTAGAAAATTTGGAGGGGTTTGCTGGTAGCTTTAGAAACTAGCTTTAGGAACTTCATTAAATTGGAGCATCGCTTACTGACTCAAGGAATGATGAGAACTTGGAGGATTTGTTGAAAGTATGCATCTTGGACTTTAGAGGACCTTAGGACTAGCGCTCACCTTAGTAGAATTCACTAGGACTGTAATCATCAGTGAACGATTAGTATGGCACCTTTGAAGCTTTATTTTGGGGGAAGCTATGCAAAGAATCAAATTGTGGGTTAGAACCACCGAAAGATTCTACTTGGATCTGATTTGTACCGCGAGACTTTGGAAAGTCAAAATTGATTAGGTAGCGTACAATTTGGATAGTTGGAGAGTAGGCATCGAATTTATTAGGCCTTTTCCCAGTACGGAGAAAAACAATAAAACTTTTATGTTGGCTGGAGTCCATGGCATTTTTGCATTTGAGAAAATACCTTCATAGCATAACAATTGTTATAGAGTCTAATCAACTAGTTGATTTTAAGATAGAGCCAATAGCGTCCCATGTCACCGCGTGCATCAAAGAACACGAAACCCGAAGGCTCCACAGCAAAGAATTAGATTAGTTCAAGTACAATGGTGAGGAAATCTGATGGGAGACATGAGGACTCTTCATCCAAAACCTTTCTTTGGAAAATTTTCTCTCCAAAATTAAGATTTTGGTTGCATCGTGGCTGTTAGATTGGATGGTAGAAGATGGTTGCTACACTTCTTCACAACCACTTTACACTCATGTAGAAACTTTTATGCATGTTTAGGTTATTTGCATACATACTTTCTTGACATATTTACACATTCACGCTAGGATTAAGTAGGATTGAGCTCATTTTAGTATGTATACGGTACATAATCACATTACACTACTGGTTGAGTAGATGATTGTGTATATAACTTGATTGAATAACATGGATGTTATTTGCGAGTTGCGATGTTCGCCCCATAGAAGATTTTGGGATGAAATATATTTTAAGGGGGAAGAATGTAACACCTCGTAAAATGAACCATAAAAATGAAATAAATTAAATATGACTATGGTTGGATATAGAATTTTTATAAAATTTGGAATTTGACCATGAAATTTATTCTATTGTGTTCGTGGCGAAATTCCGATCTGTTTCGATATATAATATGTTGAAAATGAAGCTCAAACCAAGAATTTATGAGCATTCGAAGCTTTCATCTTTAAATTAATTTTGTTTGAATTCAAATTCAAGTGAGAAATCAAATTTAGGATTTAAATTTCAAAAATTAACTTGGGGCTAAGTAAAAGTTTACTTAATGCTTAATGTTGAAAAGTTAATTAGAGAATAAAATAATACGGCAACCGAAATAAAATTAATTGCCCCTCCATAAAAGAGCGATCGACCTGAATAGGTCAACAAGTCAACTGTAGTGGTCGGTCGGTCGCCCAAGGAAGGTCGACCATTTGGCACCAGAAATTGCTAGTGGTGACTAGGGTATGAAGCAATGTTTTATTCTTAGACGTTCCAAATTTACTCGTTTTCTACCTACTTTCATCCTATGGTTTTGGTGCATTTCAATTCCTATAAATAGAACCATATCCTCTCCACATTTTTTTATATTATTTTAGGGAATATGACAAAGCTCTTCCATTGGTATCTTTCTAATAAGATTTAGAAACTATGTAGAAAATTCAAGTAAGGATTCAACCTGATTTCTATTTATTTCTTCTTTCTCCAGTCTATTCTTATCATATTCTTCTCCAATTATTCTGAATCTAACGATTATATATACTTCTTCCCTATTATGTGTGTATGTATCAAAAAAGAGAGATTCTGGAAGGGATCAGAAGGCTACAAATCAGTTTGGGTAAATCTAAGGCTAATATGTGAGTGGCAACCTAAGTATTTCTTTTCAACAATAGTTTAGCATATTTCTTTTAAGAGTTGAATATGCATTAGGAATTTTGGGATTTCGAAAATATGATAGATAAAATCCCCTAAAATTCCTTTATAATTCAACATGTCAATTCTATGCTGACATTCCTAATTTATTTACATTAATTTAATGGAATTTTTTTCGTTATGCAAATTTTTGATAATTTCATAGTCTATTCCACTTCTCCTTCTTCTTTGGATCAAATTCTGATCGTTCAATAAAATAAGGGGTTTAAATTATGAATTCTATTCGTAGTTTGCACTACTTACTCTTATCTATTTCTTTATAAAAGAGGAGTTGAATATGATATGAGATTTTAATTACAATTCTTATTGTTTAAGATATTTCATTGAATTGATGTAATAAATTGAGTTTCTATTTTATTTACAAGTCTGTTATTGCAGTTTTAGTTATGAATATTCATTCCCTATTTTGGACATTAGAATTCCATGAAATCTTGGGAAGTTGAGAAAAAAGACTTACAATAATTGGTTAAGAAATTGACATTTAACGCTAGTTTAGAGTGTAAAATCCATGCATTTATAGATTATTGGACGTGAATAATACTTATTTCTATTATGTAATAAACGTATTATTATTGCGTATATGGCATAGTTAACTAGGCATTTATTTATATTTATTTCCCCTATTAGGAAGGTAATTGATTTTGAGGCGAAAATAAAAGGAAACTATTATATAGCCTAATTATTAATTTAAGGCACAATAAGGAAGATTCCTTATAAGGCCTTATTTATAAAACGAGAGATGAGTGTGTGTGTGTGTATTATATGAAGAGTAATTAATTTATGGCTATGTCATAGGAATGCGAGATCAATATAGTACATGACTGAAGTTTCCCCTTCACTTTGAGGCTACCAGTAGTTGTGTACAATTTTATTGATGTGAGATATCATTATGATAAATGTTTGTAATGATGCGAAATTAGTTCCGAATTCTATAAGGGTGACCTGCTTAGCGAATTAAGCTACCAGTTCCTACGAATAGCAGAGTAGTGTGAGACACCATATGGGTATGGGCCATAAGACGAAGGGCATGCTTCAGGGTTTGAGGTATTAAATGGTTGGACTCTCCTTTTTCCCTAAATGAAGTATTAATGGCCAAAGGGTTACATTAGGTGGTATCTCTACAGGGTCCGTTTTTGGAACTAGGCCTAAAATGATGAGGTCATCCTATCTTCTACATAGAAGTATTAAGTGGCCTATGGGATTCCTATGATGTCAGCTAGATATTACCATTGAAGAGCACACTTCTAGATTAGGCCTTAAGTGATAGGGCCTGCCTATTTTCCACTAGGAAGTATTAAGTAGCTTGGGTACCTTCTCTTACACTATTAGCTATTTATGACGTATGATCGGGGTATGAGATCTACTTCTAGAATGGAAGGTGTTAAGTAGTTGGACCCACCTCCTTTCCTTACAAAGAAGTATTAAATGGTTTTATGTTCATAGACGTATTCTTATTTTGAAATATACTACCCATGTACTAAAAAGGTAAGACTCGAGGTTTTTATTCACCTGACACATGTTTTTATGACACCCTCCTCATTATAACATAGGTTAAGGACGGAGTGATGGCAATGACGATGCTTAGAGATGGAGAACGTGGCTTGCGGAAATGTGTTATTATTACTTGCTTTTGTGTGTACCCACATATTTAGACAATTGTTGTAACAGATATTATTCTAATGACCCAGAATTTCTGTCATTTGAAATTCGTATATTTAATTGATTTTACATATCAACAAGTAAAATTTGTAAATCGAATAAATTTTATTTCAAATATTTAGATTTATTGGATAATTAAATCGACAATTTAATATTGAAAATTTCAGAAATAATTGGAAATTTGGTTTAACGTGATTAAAATTGATTTATGAAGTTGTATTAAATCATATTGGAGTTAGAATGATGTTATCGAACTTTCAAAATTGAATTAAAAGTTAAATTATAGAAATTGAATATTTTAATATTTAATTGACGAGTTAAAATAGTCATTTTTCAAACAGTCTTGGATTTCGATGAAACTAGTTTCATCGGATCCGTAATGTTATATTATTGTATGATTTCAAATTTCGTGTCAATCGGACTTACGGTTTGTCAGGGGCAAGCTAAAACGCGTAGAAATCGATTCGAGTGAATTTTGAATTTTTAATAGTCGATTCAAAAACTTATCTTTCAAATTTGATCGAATTGGCTCTCGATACCTATTCCATTGTGTCTGGAATGTGGGTTAAACCATAGAGACGTCAGCCGACACGCTACGTTTGGAGTTCGGAAAAATTTCGGGTGAATAGTGTCGCGTAATTTTCTATAAAAGGACCTTATTTCTTTTATTTTGCAAAACCTAACCAGGGTTTTCTTCAGCCACCACCGTACAATTTAATGGCCGAAATTGTTCACTTCTTCCTCCTCGTTTTTCTTCAAATCCGTAAATCGATTCAACAAACTTCCAACTGCAAAGTTAAAGAGCATCGAGAGAACTATATATCCAACTGTGATGATCGATTTTAGTCGAGTGGATCGACCTGAATCTCGATGCAAAGGTCAAGCGTTCAAGTTCATTTTTAGGACAGAAGAGGCGACCAATCTCCTTGATACCCGAGCCGAGTGTAGAGCATATGTTGGCGCATGGAATGGAGGCACCTGATCTTCGTCGAAGCTGTCATAGATGATGCGAAAATTCGTGAATGTTGGCGGCCGAGATGGGTTGTTTGCTCGCGAGTTAGAAACGAAGGAGAAGAAGTTAGTAGGCACGGCCTTGATTTCATCTCCAGGATCCTATGGCTAGGATGAATTTTACGTTAAAAAATTTAAAATGAAAATTGTAAATATTAATTATATTTAAATTGTATAAACTTTAAAATGCTATAACTTTTTCATACGAGGTCGAAAATTGACGAAACAACTTGCGTTGGGTTCGTATTTACAAATACTACGCGATGGAGCTGGATTGGAGTTGTTTGGAGCTAGTGAAAATTTTGGGTAAAATTAAACGCGTGTTTAATTTTATTCAAAATAAAACACTGCGACTGTTATTGAAAGCAAGGTGAGAACTTCTCACTCAATCGAAATTGTTTCGATTTAAATTTTTAATAGTTAGATTTAAAATTGCTTGATTGTGTGATTGAATGATAAATTGCTATCTATTTTATTGAAATAGACCCTATAAGCCGTATATTAAGCGGAGGTTATTTATTAAACATATATACCGCGATATTCCATCTTAATGTGGAATTGGTATTATATATGTACTTGGAGTTGATTTTCCCGCATTATATAGCGGATGAGACCCTATTGCGCCGCATAATAGTGGATAATATTTTATATGACCCATATACCGCGATCTCCTATATTGGAACGGAATTGGTATTGTGCTAACATCTGTGGATGCAGGGAAGCAGGTTGGAGGGATCCAACTGGATTCCTCATCCGTATTGATTTATTTACAGATATTGTGATATATTCTGTTATCATATGATATATGATGTTTTGGATGCCGTGATTGTTATATTTAGTGCTGTTGCAGCATTGGGCCTATTTTGGAAAATTTGAAAGTGTTAAAGTGATGATATTCAAATTTTAAAAGGGTTTTTAAAGTGATTTTTGAAAGTATACGTTTTATTGAATTTTTGAATTGATACATTTTAAATAAATAAACGTTATAATTTTAATACTATAAAAATTACGATTTTTGAGAAATATAGTTGAAAATTGATTTTTTTTGAGATATGGAGTTAAGGAATTTTATAAAATATTTTAAATTGGGATTTTTGAATTATTATAAACGGTTTATATAAAAGAGTTATAAAATTGATATTTATAAATTAAAAATATTGGAATTATAAAACGAGTTTTTATAAGTGTTAAAATGAAGTATAAATGTATTTCATAAGTGAATGAAATTTATAGATTTATAAATTATGAAGTTATAAAATGAATAGATTTTGTAAAATAAAAGATTTATAAGTAATTAACTTATAATTTGGATTTTGGCATTTAAATGAGATATAAATAGAATTTGTTAATTAAGGGATTTTATAAGTTGAAGTTTTTATATAATATATATATATATATATATATATGCGAATTTATAAACGTTGTTTTATAAATCCAAACCTAATTGAATTTGATAAGTAAATATGGAAGGTTATTAAACGATTTATATCCACAATTTTGGACAGTGGATAATCCTTTAATTGAATATGTAGAAGTGTTGAATTTGGTAAACGATTTATATTCACGATTTTATACAGTGAATAATATATTAAAGAAATGTTTTAGGAAGTGATCTTTTAAATAGAATTTAAAACGATTTGAAGTTATTTTAAAACGTGTTAAGGATCGAAACCATAGATTTCAACATTCATTGTAGAAATAGACGTTTTCGAGAAATAAGGAAATGGTGGACTATAACACTATTGTTATAGTAAATGATTTTCGAAAGGAAATGTTTTATACAATATTGGGATTTAGATATCTATTTTAATTTCGAATCCCTACACTAGTGATTTTGGGTTGTCGTAACGATGTTTTATGCAACATTCGTTTTGACTCAAATAAATATGTTTAAGAGAATGTTTTCCTTAAAGAATAAAATATATACTTAATTGCGATTTAAGTATATCGAATATTTTCCAAATGTTGAAAATAAATAGATTTGTTAATTACTTATTATTAAGTAAGTATTTGGAAATGTTTTCCAATGTAGAAATTGAAATGGTTTAGAGAATATATCTTTTTAAAGATAAATTGAAGTGAATATTTGGCAAGTTATTTAATTTATAGAAGATTAATAAAAAGGGCCTAGTGATTGTTATGGTGCTGGATATTTGTTTGCCGGCCTTGATAGTTAAATAACCGACTATCAATATTTACCTTTTGCTTGAATTTTAATGCTACACTTATTTTTAAAAATAAGCGCTCGTTATTCGGTTTAGCTGGGAGAGGACCTTTGTTCATAAATCTCATTCCGAATAATGATATGTCGTAATGGATAGCATTTGAAGACCGGTGTTGAAGACCGAATATTTTCGAAAATGGGAGGATTACCATCGAATGTCTCTGCATCGGGTGATCTTCGATATAGAGATTTTATCACCCTTTGTAATGGGAAGTTCGGACGTGATTAGTGAATATCTGGTTTGCAAGGTCTTCTTTGGAAGTGCCTTCGGTTCCGTTTGATCCCGAAACGGACTTGTATAGATATGTGTCTGACATTACAATTTGAGATGTAAAGCTGGTTTCTATCAAATATATTTCTGTTGGTGGCGGAGAATTTATTCTCTTAGCCTAACACCCTTCTCTGAGACGTACGAGCTCAAAGGTTATGTAGTTGATGGTTACTAGTGTTACATTCCCAAATTGGTAATGTGGCATACAAAGTGCTGATGATCATTTGTTGATCAAAGCGTGGCTTTTATGAAAAGCGTAGCTTTGTGGGCTAGACTTCGTCGGACCTCACACCCCGAAAATGGTCAAAACAGGAAAGATGCAGGAAGGTTACTAGGGGATAGTGCCCCCTTAGTGTATGTCATTTCCTTCTGGATAGAGGTGATATTATGGTATGGAGCCCTGATACTTAACCTATGTTGTTGCTGCAAACTTATTATTTTGTGGTTGTTGGTGAATCCCGGAATTTAGATCGGTTACGACTGGGGGATGGCATACTCGTGTTAGTTGTTACCCAGCTAAGGGTAACCCGGCCTTGTGTTGGCAGAGATCCAGTTAGGTTCTCGGGGCGTCTTTCCAGAGGCGTACCTATGTGGCAATGGTAAGTTCCTTGGCCTGACCATTTGTTGGAAATCCAAACTCCAATACGAAACCCTGTAAGGTTTTAGTTGTAGAACCTGCCATTTACTTATGGTGGTCACCACTGTTTAGATGGTAGCTATAATAGGCATAGTTCGAAATGCCTATGTTGGCTAAGATTTATATTATACTTTCGAAATGTTTTCCTACACTTTGCACTTATAGTAATAATATCAAAGAAATTTATGTATCAAGCATGTTTGACTATCATAAGGAGAAATCTCCTCCGATTCTGCGTTTGCATTGTTTTTGTGTGTGGGAGGCCTTATGGTAGTCTCATTTTCTAAAAGCATTACGGATCTACCTTAAAATATTTCTTTGTTTGTTTTTAAAAGATAAACTGTTTAAGTTCTCACATCAGTCCCATGACTGACCTTGAGTTTATTGTTCTCTTCCTAAACTCTGGTTGTCCATCATTTTCCACACGGGCAGTCTAGAGTTAGGTTATCAGGTCATTCTGGAATTCAGGAGTTGCTGTAGGGATCTGGAGGCAGGCTTGATAGCATGGCGTATCAACTAGTATATAGTTTCTTTTTCGCTATTTGTTGTTGTACACTCTGATAATGTAATGATAATGTGATGTAATGTAATAACTGATATAGTTCTTTGTATTAAAGATATTCATTTATCTATTATATGTTGTTCCGTTGCGATTGTGAGATTCTGATATTATTCTGTTGCTTTTTCTTTCTTCTTCTATCTCCTACCTCTTGTTCTTAAACCCTAACGATGCGGTTTTCCGGCCTTCGATTGCTCGGTAGTTGATACAGTGGATGTATTAATGTCGACTTTCGTGAGTCGAAAATCGCAGTACGTTACATTTGGTACCAGAGCATATGGTTAAGCGACAATCTTGGCTCTATTGGAAATTTCTCATTAGAGATAGAGTCAGTAGTACTCTAGAATGAGTTGAGTGTAATCGTAGATACGAGCGCGTATTTGTTAGTGAATATAAAATTATTTTATATTGTGATGATTGTTGCGTGGTATATGGATTTTGGTCGGTATAGTCCATACAGCTCTATCGATAGGGATCTCTAAACACTCGTACAGAACAATTCGCCACGATATTGTTTTAAATTGGGTAAATGAAGTAATTTTACCTTTATTATATTTTATATATGAAGGAAATAATTTTTTAGAAATTATTAAAGTGTATATAAATTGATGTTTGATTGTTGGAAATGTAAGAATATATATAAGTTAATTAAAAGATGTTTGAATAATCTGAATAAAAGAATAAATTGTATAAGCAAATGAATTATTAAGATGGAATTATAATTAATGTGATTTACAATTGTGAAATAATCTTATATATAAGAAGTGAAACTATATGAATATATTTATAAATATGGGTTGTAAATAAAAATGAATTTGGACTATGAATTTGAAAGTTTTGAATCCCGTCTATTTTGAAAGTTGTTTTTCAAAGTTAAAGATGTTATTAAGTAAGATAAATCAATTTGGAATAATCTTATGTAAGTGAAGTGGAATACTGAAATTCTATAGGAAAAAGACTTATAAATGTGATTTATAAGTAAAAGGAAATATTTTAAAAGAATATTAAGCACCGAATTCACTACTGTTACTGGGAAATAATAAGGGTGATGACTGCAGCATCATCAGTATCATTTTCGAGTTTCTGTATGGTGGATTTGTTACCATAGTAAATTTGAAATTTGAAAATTGAAAATCCAAGTTGTAATTGTTGAATATAAGTGAAACGAGTTTTGAACTTATAATATAAATAATAAAGATTTTACTTTGGTAAAGTTAAATGGAATTTACTTTAGAATTGGGATCTGAATTGGATTTATAAGTGGAAATTTAAGTTAAGTTAAACAAATGATGTTTGAAATTGGAATATAACTTAAGTGGTGTTGAATGAAGTTGATTTTGGTATCAAAGTAAAATAATAAAGTGATGGATATGAACTTGAGTTATATAAATGAAATTCAACCTTATTTGTTAAATGAATTAGCAATTGAATTAATAAATGAGTTGAATATAAATCAAATTGAATTAAATAAATCGATATGAAATAATGGATGTAAGTGTTAATTCATAAAAGCTAATTAAATATGTTGAACCAAATTGAATGTAAAGTAAAGAAAATTGAATGAATTTGGTTGTATTGGATATTTATTGATTTTTAGATTGTTGTTAGTTGATTGTATAGAAAATTCATATGAAATTCAATAAATGAAAATGAAAGCTATAAATCATTGAATTCAAATTGAAAGTAAGTAAATCTAAATAGAATTGAATATGATTTTATTTGAAAGTGAAAAAACTTGAATATAAATTAGTGAATGCAAACTAATTGAAATTGAATATGAATGAATGCTGGTAAATCCAATGTTAACGAATCAAATGTGATTTAAATTGGAAAACCAATTCATTGAATACTAATGAGAAATGAAAGTGTATTGATTTGGTTATGGATGTTAATTGAATGCTAGTTGGTTGATGGTTGGATTTGTTGCTTTTTGTTGCATTTACTATATTGGCATATGTAGTTGTTATAGTGATATATGTTGTATATTGATATTACTTTCATATATACATGTTTCTCATTTGTTTGTTGAGTGTTTAGTAGGTGTGGATTGCGTTTGCTTCGCATTTGGAGCTCGCTTTCATTCTATATTAGCCGAATATGCCCGCTAATAATATATAAGGTACATATCTCGGATTACATATCGCACTTTTACACTTTTTTCCCTGCAGGATGCCTCATTACTTGATGAGATGTATATTTGTGATATACATATTGCCAATTTTTTTCGGCTCGAGCCACGCAAAGGAGGTTATGGAGAAACTTTCTGAAACTTTAAGGCGTTAGAATATTTTTGAGAAAATTAGAAAATTTTGAGAACTATAACTTTGATTTTGGAACAAAAAGTTAAACAATATAGTTGGTTCTGAAAAGGATAACTAAATATAATTTGAGAACTTAGTAAAGTTTTTATAAGAAGTTTAACTATTGGATTTGGGAAATTTAAAAACTTAAGTGAATTAGAAATCTAATTTGAATGGATGTTTGAAAAGTTAGTGGATTATGTAACTTTTTCTTACTTGGAAATTTCGAGGACGAAATTCTTTTAAGGGGGGAAGTTTGTAACGACCCAGAATTTCTGTCATTTGAAATTCGTATATTTAGTTGATTTTAAATATTAACAAGTAAAATTTGTAAGTCGAATAAATTTTATTTCGAATATTTAAATTTATTGGATAATTAAATCGACAATTTAATATTGAAATTTTCAAAAATAATTGGAAATTGGGTTTAATATGATTAAAATTGATTTATAAAGTTGTATTAAATCATATTGGAGTTAGAATGATGTTATCGAACTTTTAAAATTGAATTAAAAGTTAAATTATAAAAATTAAATATTTTAATATTTAACTGACGAGTTAAAATAGTCATTTTTCAAACAGTGTCAGATTTCGACACAAACAGTTTCATCAGATCTATAATGTTATACTATTGTATGGTTTCAAATTTCGTGTCAATCGGACTTACGGTTAGTCCGGGGCAAGCTAAAATGCGTAGAAATCGATTCGAGTGAATTTTGAATTTTTAATAGTCGATTCAAAAACTTATCTTTCAAATTTGATCGAATTTGCACTCGATACCTATTCCATTATGTCCGAAACGCGGGTTAAACCATAGAAACGTTAGCCGGCACGCTTCGTTTGGAGTTCGAAAAAACTTCGGGTGAATAGTGTCGCGTAATTTTCTATAAAAGGACCTTATTTCTTTTATTTTGCAAAACCTACCTAGGGTTTTCTTCAGCCACCACCCTACAATTTAATGGCCGAAATTGTTCACTTCTTCCTCCTTGTTTTTCTTCAATTCCGTAAATCGATTCAACAAACTTCCAACTGCAAAGTTAAAGAGCATCGAGAGAACTATATATCCAACGGTGATGATCGATTTTAGTCGAGTGGATCGACCTGAATCTCGATGCAAAGGTCAAGCGTTCGAGCTCGTTTTAAGGATAGAAGAGGCGACCGAGATCCTTGTTACTCGAGCCGAGTGTAGGGCACATGTTGGCGCATGGAATGGAGGCCCCTGATCATTGTCGAAGCTGTCGTAAACGATGCGGAAATTCGTGAACGTTAGCGGCCGAGATGGGTTGTTTGTTCGAGAGTTAGAAACGAAGGAGAAGAAGTTAGAAGGCACGGCCTTGATTTCATCTCCAGGATCCTACGGCTAGGATGAATTTTAGGTTAAAAAAATTAAAATGAAAATTGTAAATATTAATTATATTTAAATTGTATAAACTTTAAAATGCTATAACTTTTTCGTATGAGGTCGAAAATGGACGATACAACTTGCATTATGTTCGTATTCGCAAATACTACGCGATGGAGCTGGATTGGAGTTGTTTGGAGCTAGTGAAAATTTTGGGTAAAATTAAACGCGCGTTTAATTTTATTTAAAATAAAACACTGCGACTATTATTGAAAGCAATGTGAGAACTTCTCACTCAATCGAAATTGTTTCGATTTAAATTTTAAATAGTTAGATTTGAAATTGCTTGATTGTGTGATTGAATGATAAATTTCTATCTATTGTATTGGAATAGACCCTATACGCCGTATATTTAGCGGAGGTTATTCATTAAACACATATACCGCGATATTCCATCTTGATGTGGAATTGTTATTATATATGTACTTGAAGTTGATGTTCCCGCATTATATAGCGGATGAGACCCTATTGCATCGCATAATAGCGGATAATATTTTATATGTACCCATATACCGCGATATCCCATATTGGAACGGAATTGGTATTGTGCTAACATCTGTGGATCCAGGGAAGCAGGTTGGAGGGATCCAAGTGGATTCCTCATCCGTATTGATTTATTTACAGATATTGTGATATATTCTGTTATCATATGATATATGATGTTTTGGATGCCGTGATTGTTATATTTAGTGCTGTTGTAGCATTGGGTCTATTTTGGAAATTTTGAAAGTGTTAAAGTGATGATTTTCAAATTTTAAAAGGGTTTTTAAAGTGATTTTTGAAAGTATACGTTTTATTGAATTTTTGAATTGATTCATTTTAAATAAATAAACATTATAATTTTAATACTATAAAAATTATGATTTTTGAGAAATAAAGTTGAAAATTGATTTTTTTTTTGAAATATTGAGTTAATGAATTTTATAAAATAGTTTAAATTGGGATTTTTGAATTATTATAAATGGTCTATATAAAAGAGTTATAAAATTGATATTTATAAATTAAAAATATTGGAATTATAAAACAAGTTTTTATAAGTGTTAAAATGAAGTATAAATGTATTTCATAAGTGAATGAAATTTATAGATTTATAAATTGCGAAGTTATAAAATGAATAGATTTTGTAAAATAAAAGATTTATAAGTAATTAACTTATAATTTGGATTTTGGTATTTAAATGAGATATAAATAGAATTTGTTAATTCAGGGATTTTATAAGTTGAAATTTTTATAAAATATTTATATATGTGAATTTATAAACGTTGTTTTATAAATCCAAAACTAATTGAATTTGATAAGGAAATATGGAAGGTTATTAAACGATTTATATCCACAATTTTGGACAGTAGATAATCCTTTAATTGAATATGTAGAAGTGTTGAATTTGGTAAATGATTTATATTTACGATTTTGGACAGTGAATAATATATTAAAGAAATGTTTTAGGAAGCGACCTTTTAAATAGAATTTAAAACGATTTGAAGTTGTTTTAAAATGTGTTAAGGATCGAAACCATAGATTTCAACATTCATTGTTGAAATAGACGTTTTCGAGAAATAAGGAAATGGTGGACTATAACACTGTTGTTATTGTAAATGATTTTCGAAAGGAAATGTTTTATACAGTATTGGGATTTAGATATCTATTTTGATTTCGAATCCCTATACTAGTGATTTTGGGTTGTCGTAACGATGTTTTACGCAACATTCGTTTTGACTCAAATAAATGTGTTTAAGATAATGTTTTTCTTAAAGAATAAAATATATACTTAATTGTGATTTAAGTATATCGAATATTTTCCAAACGTTGAAAATAAACAGATTTGTGAATTACTTATTATTAAATAAGTATTTGGAAATGTTTTCCAATGTAGAAATTGAAATGGTTTAGAGAATATATCTTTTTAAAGATAAATTAAAGTGAATATCTTGCAAGTTATTTAATTTATGGAAGACTAATAAAAAGGGCACAGTGATTGTTATGGTGCTGGATATTTGTTTGCCGGCCTTGATAGTTAAATAACCGACTATCAATATTTATCTTTAAATGGGTATTTGTTGTGATTTGCTTGAATTTGAATGCTGCACTTATTTTTTAAAAATAAACGCTCATTATTCGGTTTAGCCGGGAGAGGACCTTTGTGTCATAAATCTCATTCAGAATAATGATATCGTAATGGATAGCATTTGAAGACTTGTGTTAAAGACCGATATTTTCGAAAACGGAAGGATTACCGTCAAATGTCTCTGCATCGGCTGATCTCCGATATACATATTTTATCACCCTTTGTGATGGGAAGTCCGGACGTGATTAGTGAATATCCAGATTGCAAGGGCTTCTTTGGAAGTGCCTTCGGTTCCGTTCGATCCTGGAACGGACTTGTATAGATGTGTGTCTGATGTTACAATTTGAGATGTAAAGCTGGTTTCTATCAAATATATTTCTGTTGGTGGTGGAGAATTTATTCTCTTAGCTTAACACCCTTCTCTGAGATGTACAAGCTCAGAGGTTATGTAGTTGATGATTACTAGTGATACATTCCCAAATTGGTAATGTGGCATACAGAATGCCGATGATCATTTGTTGACCAAAGCATGGCTTTTATGAAAAGCGTAGCTTTGAGGGCGAGACTTCGTCGGACCTCACACCCCGAAAATGGTCAATACAGGAAAGATGCAGCAAGGTTATTAGGGGATAGCGCCCTCTTAGTGTATGTCATTCCCTTCCAGATAGAGGTGGTATTATGGTACGGAGCCCTGATACTTAACTTATGTTGTTCCTGCAAACTTATTATTTTGTGGTTGTTGGTGAATCCCGGGATTTAGGTCGGTTATGACCAGGGGATGGCATACTCGTGTCAGTTGTTACCCAGCTAGGGGTAACCCAGCCTTGTGTTGGCAGAGATCCGGTTAGGTTCTAGGGGCGTCTTTCCAGAGGCATACCTATGTGGCAATGGGATGTTCCTTGGCCTGACCATTCGTTCGAAATCCAAACTCCAATACGCAATCCTGTACGGTTTTAGCTGTAGAACCTGTCATTTACTTATGGTGGTCATCACTATTTAGATGGTAGCTATAGTGGGCATAGTGCGAAATGCCTATGTTGGCTAAGATTTATATTATACTTTTGAAATGTTTTCCTACACTATGCACTTATAGTACTTTATGTATCAAGCATGTTTGACTATCATAAGGAGAAATCTCCTCCGATTCTGCATTTGCATTGTGTGTGCGTGTGGGAGGCCTTGTGGCAGTCTCATTTTCTAAAAGCATTGCGGATCTACCTTAAAATATTTATTTGTTTGTTTTTAAAAGATAAACTGTTTAAGTTCTCACACCAGTCACATGACTGACCTGGAGTTTATTATTCTCTTCCTAAACTCTAAGACCCCATCATTATCCACACGGGCAGTCTAGAGTTAGGTTATCAGGTCTTTCTGAAATTTAGGAGTTGCTATAGAGATCTGGAGGCAAGCTGGATGGCATGGCGTATCAACTAGTATATAGTATTTCTTTTCCGCTATTTGTTGTTGTACACTTTGATAATGTAATGATAATGTGATGTAATGTAATAACTGATATAGTACTTTGTATTAAAGATATTCATTTATTTATTATATGTTGTTCCTCTGCGATTGTGAGATTCTGATATTGTTCTGTTTCTTTTTCTTTCTTCTTCTATCTTCTACCTCTTCTTCTTAAACCCTAACAGTACGGTTTTCCGGCCTTCGATTGCTCGGCAGTTGATACAGTGGACGTATTAATGTCAACTTTCGTGAGTCGAAAATCGCAGCCTTTACAATTATGTTACGGCATTTATGGAATGTTATATTATTACATTTTTATGGTTTTGAAATAAATGGGTACACTTTGCTATAATATTTTGTTTAATCTGCTGTGAATTCTGAAAGTTTAGCTATGGCTTTATACTCTATAATTTCTCAATGTACAAACTTATCATGGCAGATGATATCTTTGCTTCTGGATCCTACAAATTATCTTTTGATAGGGTGATCATTAGCCATCTCCATTCTCATTTCTGTAGTCTCCTAGACATCATTAATTGCTTCAATCTCCCCAGCTCTTCTAAGAAAGTTTCTAGGAGACTGAATCCTTCTAACTTGTTCTGAACTATATCATGATATCGTTTCAGTTCACTTCTTTGGCAGGTGCTTTGGATTCTCTTCTTTAGAAAAAAACAAGGCTCCCATAAGGGCGAAACCTTTCACATGGCTTCTGATCTTGGACAAACTTAATACTCTCAGTAGATTAAAGATTAAGTACATTCACCTTTCTAGCTTATGCTTTATGCATGGCTTACATGAGGTGAATAACAAACATCTTTTTTTAATGTGATTTCTCCTTTATCATTTGGACACATTTTGTTACATTAATCCTCTACAGCAACTCCTTTCTCTATGATTCTTTTGACTATTAGGAATATGACAGGAAAAAACTAGCACTCTCATATTGAATTAATCAAGGTCGTTCTTCTTATTATGGCCTTTGGTTGGGTGGTATGGAGAGAAAGAAATAATATATGCTATAATCATCTACATAACTCTCAGATTATCATTTTCCATATAATTATCAACTATGTTAGCATATGGTCAAGTATAGACTGAGAAAGATTGGTATTCTTCCTTGATAGGAAGTTGAGTGGCACTGACTAATGATTCTTGTTGTCTGATGCTGTAATTTCTTTATTTGATTTACCTTTTCTTATGAAGTAGTTTTTTTGGGCTGGTGATGGTATGTATGTACATATGTATATATGTATGTATGTATTAAAGTTATTCTAGGACCTTCTACTTACTATGTCTGAACTGCCAAGCTTGTAAATGATGTGTTCTGAACCTTTCTTCATTTCGCTAATGATCATGCATGTTGATTGCATAAGGGGTTCATCCCCTACACCATTAGTATTTTACATATATCTAGGCTATGTAGGATTTTAGCCTGCCCATCCTATTTTGATCAAAAAAATAATGGTAGGATGTATTCTACTGATAAAATTATCATTTCACGAATCCCAAGAGATTGAGAAAGGATCATGGTAGAGTTGGACATACTGAATGAGAAGTCAGGACTAATGTTATGTGCAATAGAAGATTAGGAATATGATATTAGTAGAGTAATTGTAGTTCGAGAGTTTGTTGATGTTTTCAGAGTAGTGATGGGATTACTACCAAGAAGGGTAATTGAATTTCAAATAGGCTTGATGCCAAGGGCATAACCTGTTACTAAAAAACATAGTAGAATGTCGTCCAAAAAAAGAAAAATTTGAAGAAACATGTATTGGAACTTAGGGATACAATTTTCATCAGGCTAAGTAGTTTACCACGGGGAGCTTTCGTAATATTCATGAAGATATCAGTTGGATCATGTAACATCCCATAAATTTGTGTAATTAAATATTTAAATTAAAAGGGGTATATCATAATTTTACATAAAAAGAAAAATAGTAAATTTCTTCAAGACTCGAATTTAGGCTTCAGAACCTTTTCCATCGTGCCTGAATATGGTTTATAATTAGAAAACATATATAACTTGCTGAATTTGGTCGAGCTGGCTAAAAATTAGAAGAAGTCAAACCCAAAGGCATATTCGTAATATATAGATTACGAGATTTAAGACCAAATATGAGTATTTTCAGCCTATAAATATATCCTTAACTATATTTCTTTTCTGTTAAATTTTTTGTCTCCACTTACAAAGCTTAGTTCCTAAATCAAATCCACATTAAAAAAAATCAATTCCAAATCCACTAATAAAACCGATCATTGTGGAGAGAACTACGTAAGTAAAATAAATGCTATCGTGAAATTTGGACTTTTGATGGTGAGGAATATCTAAACGGTGAAATCGAAGGAGGATTCTAAAGAGGATGCATGGCTAGTCGGTGAGTGTAATTCATCCAATTTGAATATATATTAGTAAGATATAGGACTTCATCCATTATGGTCATAAACTACATTATAAGTGATGTAAATAAAAATTAAAAAGTTATTTTTCTATAAACATAATTAAGATGTAGTAAGCTATGACTAGATGATTAAAAATTTTAAACTTATTAATTGTAATTAGTCAAAATTAATCACTCCCTGATTAAAATGTGTGAAATACAAAAGTGTTCCAAACTAGACATATTATGTATGAAAATGGTAGTCCTCGACGACACGGACCTATTGGTGGTGTTCGTTAATTATGGTATATTTTTCCCCAAGATGTTGGTGTTTGAAAGATGGATAATCTACATTCGACTACCCGTCTGCTTATGTGCATCGTTCGGCACAATGTCATCCTTAAGATGATAAGTTATGACTGAATTTATCCCATGGTGCTAAAGACCACCTATGCTAGTATGGTAGCATCGTCTTCAATTGGACCCACATCCTTTTGATTTAATTTGTTGATCAATCATTCGCACTCCATGGAGTCACTTTCCTTATTTTCACTAGCTATTCTCATCTATATGTAATATGGATGAACCTCCATGGAGAGGCGGTTTAGTATAAGGTTTCTTCTGCCATTATTAGATCATTCTTTAGGAAGATAAAAAGTCCAAAGCCGTCAGCAATACCAGTAGCGCCATTGTCATGAGATTGGGTGTATAGCCATCATGCTACGACCATGCAAGGGATGTAGCAATGGATCGAGCCCTATCCCCAAAGCAAGGCATCTCGTACTTGGTAGGCATTATTTTAGGAGTTATGGTGTTGTTATCTTTTCCCTTCCAACATTTGTTCTTTTCTTTTAGGTTGCTTGGGTTGTAAAATGGTTAGTTGTCTCTTATAAAAGGCACGCACGATATTATGAGCTTCTATTCACTTTATGTGTTATTGTTTTTGGGTATGTGAACTGCCCCTATATATGCATAGTAGAGAAGCAATATAAATATAGGAATCTCATAAATTCCCTTCTCCGATGTAGGAGTAAAGTTTAGAAAGTGATTTTTCAATGCCTTAGATTATTGGATGGTAGGAAGTGGATGAAAAATGGTTTCTTCATACTTCTATTTGTAGGAGTACAGAGGTTTTAGTTGAAAAGATTTTTGAAAATGCTGCATACATGTAGAACTACCAGTATATATGTAGGTTGTTTGCATCATATTTTCAAAAGAAATGCATTTACATAGGAGGATCCAATTTAGAATTATCCTGCATACATATTTTCATTGTTCTAATATAGTAATACACTATGGGCTTACACACGTTTGGTTGCAAAATTTGTTGTACACTCATTGGTTGTGTAGTTTATGATAATTAGGAGCCAAAATCATGACTTAGTCATTGGTGAAATTGTAGGGACGAAATTCTTTTTAAGAGGGGAAGAATGTAACAACCCGTAATTTGGCATTAGTTCTTTAATAAGTTAGTTAGTTAATTAATTAGGCTTCAAATGTGGAATTTGTGAAAACGATGGAATTCGACCATGAAATTGTACCATTGCATTCATGGAGAAAATCTACGCAACATTCATATTTGGTGTTTTGCAATCGGAGTCCAAACGAAGAAGTCATAGACGAAAAAAAAATTGGAATGAAAGTAAATAAATAAATAAGAAAAGTTTACTTCTATAATTAACTAGCTGGGGCCCATCGATCGACCCGCGTATTGGAGTGATCGTCAGAAGCAGTCGACCCCTAGGGGCGGTCGACCACTTCGTGCATGCCTGTTCCAGTAAACCTAGGCCATATACGACCCAGGTTTAATGTTTTAAATCGAACAAATCTGGTTGATTCTAACACCTATAAATTTAGGCCTAACCGTCCCTTCCTTTCTCATATTTTTATGGTGGCAGTAGTGAAGTTCTGTCATTTCTTCTTCTCCACTTTCTTTTTGAATTATAAAAAAAGATATTTATATCTATATTCATATAAATCGGAGAAGAGTAGAAATCTAATAAAAAGGAGAAGAGAAGAGAATCAACTGTATGTGTATTTGAGGTAAGTTATATATATATGTATATATATGTATGTATGTATGTATGTATGTATGTATGTATGTGTATATATATGTATGTGTATGTATGTATCTATTTTTTCTTCCAATCGAAATCTCTTCTTAGATCTATAATGCTAATGCATGTATGTACCCTTTTATACATATATCTTGGATTAAAAGGGATTTGGAGATGAATCAAAGGTTCTACTTCAGATTTGGAGATTTTGATCACTTTTAAAAGGTGAGTGAGAAATTTTATAGATTGTTATAATATAAGGTTATCCCGTTGATGTTTATTTGATTTTCATGCCTAATTGGATAATCGTATATAAGTCATAGGAATCGAATTGAATATAATCTGAATATAGTAAATATCGCCTACATATTCTTGTTTATGAATTGATTTAGCATTGTTTATAATATGAGCTAGAAATCAGTCCCAAAAGCAGGAATTTAGAATATTGATTTGAATGACATTTATTTCAGATCTAAAATAGGTTGTATAATAATATTATATATTTGGGTTATTACCCAAGTCTTGTTAGAATATAAACTTTTTAATATTTAGAATTGTAGCAATTTAGATTCGCTTAATACTTGTTGGTATCCTGCCTGAGATTGGATCAACATGCTCCTAGGGATTGACCTCCATCTCAGGGGCTGCTCCTGATGGTCCTGCTCTACCTGATTGCTTGTTGGGTACTTCTGGTCTAACTCTGTGGATCTGAACCCGAGCTCCACATGTTGTTTCTGCCTATCCAAACTATCTAAGAATGTTCTGCATCATTTCCTCCTGCCTTTTCAACAATGCTTCATGCATAGCCCCTATCATCATATCCGTCTCATCTCTGGTGATGAAGGCCGAAGTCTGATCAGCTCCTGAGGATGCTTTCCGACTTCCTTCATGATGACTTCTCTCTGATCTTTGTCTCCTTGTTAATTGCTTCGTTATAGCTTTCCAGATCCAAGTCTTTAAGCTTTCAGATCCAAAATCCGAGTTGTAGAATCCCTGAATGCTAGCCTTTTCAGTGAAAGCATCAAAATGTTTGCACCAAAATTGGTCACAAACACCCAATTGCCGATGAAAGCACCTGTTCACAATTGCAGATCACAGATAGCAAGTTTATAAAGAATAAAATATAAAGAACGCTCAAAAAATTAAAAGGAAAGCAATAGAAACACACGATTTATAGTGGTCCGGCTATTTCGGACTACGTCCACTTCGAAGAGTTGCTATTTTATTGATTATCACTCGCTGGTTACAAGAGTATAGATGATAATAATCGAGTTACAATGGAGTTCTATAGAGTAACGTCATTGAAGAACCATAAGATCCCTTTTCTAAAAACCCTGGGTCGCTATTTATTGTTGTAGACTAGAAATATTTGTCTTAAACTTTTAAAGGCTCCTTCCAGCATGCAGGTGGGCCCATGTGATTGATCCCTAGTCGTTTTGACTCGATCCATGATCAATACGAATGACCCGATCAAAATCTTGCCCAATCGAGTCGGGATCGATCATGAACATTCCTGAGGTTGTACGCAAGCTCCTGTGAAAATTTGGTAGCATTTGAACATGTAGATTTTGAGTTATGATTAATGCCGGTTTGGATTTTCCATGTGCTGTCGAATTCGTTTCGCATTCATTCGCATCGTTTCTATTCATATCGCTTTTAGGCACGTGATTATCAATGATGTGGCACTATTTTTTAGGATCGATCCACTTTTCATGCCGAGTGACAGAGTCTACTTCCTTAGTAGGCTTCGTTTGTATCGAGGTGTCCTTTTTTCCTTCGTATTGATGCAAGGTGAATTGGTTCGTATCACTCTAAGCTTGTCTCGTTCGTATCGCTTTAATCTTGTCTCATTCGTATCGCTATAAGCTTGTCCCATTCGTATCAGTCTAAGCTTGTCTCATGGAAACGAATAGGGTTGGTGCATGACAGATACGAACAAGGCCTGCGAGTTGATGGAAACGAAAAGAGTTGATTTCGATGGACATGACGGAGGTTGCCTTGGATGGATACGAAGTAAGTTGAATCATGATGTATGCGAAGTGAGGTTAGTGATGGATACGAACCACTATTCACATTGATGGACATGAATTATAGCTACTTTCCTTGCCTTGTATCGATCGTATCTTAAGCGTACGAACTCCGATTGACTTGAAATTTGAAAAGATGGCTCCCATACCTTTGCTTGTCGTACCATATCAATTATAGCTCGACCCGTACTCGGGCAAAATTTGTTGGTATCCATAGAGAAATACAGTGTATAACTGATCTTCGGGACAGATTACCTTCAGTTTTCAGTCAAATTTTTTTGTGTCACGGCATTTCCAAAAGGTATGATAACACTAAAATTAACTTAAAAGAATATCTAAAAGAAATAGACTAAAAATAATTTTAAAACTGTAAATAAATTACTAAAAAGATTATTCCAAGAATCATAGTAAAATTACAACTATTGAAAACCCTTTTATTTTAAATTACTTAAAAATCTATATAATTACAATCACTCACCTCCGGTCCTTAGCTCTTCCCTTTAGGCCTTCACGTATCCACTTGGGGTTGTTAAATATTTTTATTTACAACAATTTCCTCCTTGGAAAATTATTCCGCTTAGGGTCCTTCCTGAATAGGTCAACCCAATTGGAGAAAATCTTAGAGCGAGAAAAAGTGTTAGGCATAGGGTTCTATTTATAGGGGTAGAACTGGATCTCAGACCATTGGATTTGGGGATTGAATAGGATGCAACCACTTCATAGGCTGAATAGGAGCCATCGATGCAAAAATAGATGGACCGGATTGAGTTAAAGAATGCAAAACACGTAGAAAATAGGCTAACTAACATTACTGGACGAAGAAAATTTCCTTCATCCAATTTCTAAGGGGTGTCGACCGCCAGGTCGGTCGCCCTATACCCAGGTCAACCGATCATTCAACCTAAGGTAAGGTTAGGTCGACCTAGTGGTTGACCTAGCCTCTCTCTCTCTCTCTCTCTCTCTCTCTCTATATATATATATATATATATATATATATATATATATATATATATATTGACTTTTGTTTAATTCATAACTTGGCCATATCAACTCGGATTCGGACGTTCTATATATGGACATTGACCAAAAAATTACTATGGATACAATGGTGAAACTTCCGTTGCTCAATTCTGATAATTTCACAAATTTATTTTATTATTTATCTAATTAACGAATTAATTAATACTGGTTAAATTTTGGATTGTTACATTCTCCTCTCCTTAAAGGATTTCATCCCCGAAATCTCTAAGGATAAAAGAATGTACTAATTACTTCTTTACATGTATGACTCGCGTATGGATGAAATGAGGGCGACGGATGCAGTCTGCTGCAAGGCCCTCATGAATCATTTTAAAGGATGAAGTAACCTACTACCCTGGAAAAAATCTATAGGAAGGCAAATCGGTTCTAAAGACTAGAAGTAGTGCAATTAGAATAAGGAAATCCTTGCAGTGTACCCAAGAACGTACCAAACGGTGAAGGAGCTACAAGATCTCAGGGACCTTCTGCCCAAGCAAAGTTTCTAAGACCCAGTAGAAAAGAGCCCCAGCTAACTGATGAAATTAGACGAAAATATGATTATCAAATAACATTATAGTTTGTTATCAACTAAGGATTGGGACAACAAGCGATGCCTTCTCATCCATCCTTGTCTACGCTCCTTTTCCAAATGAGCCGTACCGGGACACTAGGGTATTGCAGACAACACGGCGAAAGAAATGCTCCTATGCCCTTGATGAGCTATGTCAATCCCCCTTTTAAGAACCAGCACTGCTAGTGGCGTCGAGAAGTCTTGTCCAAAGGACTATCGAACAAACAGATCCAACACCTCAGCCTACAAGAATCGATAAAACTATGTTCCCTCTAGTTAAATCTAAAAAATTCCTCTTGAGGTTGATGAATCATTGCTTTAAGACCGTTGGTCCATCAGACACATGACTAAAACTCCTCTCGAAATCGATAAATTATCATTCCAAGGCCGTTTGGTTTCCGGACATCCGACCATAAAAACGTTCTTCATGAACGTGAAGGTCTTCCATGAACTAAAGCATCATGAAGGTGAACCGATGGACCGATGGTCATCGAATATGAAGGTCTTTCATGAACTAAAGCGTCATGAAGGTGAACCGGTAGATCTGTGGTCATCTGATCCAAAAACCCATTTGTGAATGTGAAGTTCTTTAATGAACTAAAGCATCATGAAGGTGAACTGATACATTAGTGGTCATTTGATCCTAAAAACCCTTCGCAAACATGAAGGTCTTTCACGAACTAAAGTGTTATGAAGGTGACCGGTAGATCAACGGTCATCTAATCCGAAAAAACTCTTCTTGAACGTGAAGGTCTTTCATGAACTAAAGCTTGTGAAGGTGAACCGGAAGATCGACGGTCATCTGATCCAAATAACCCTTCACGAATGTGAAGGTCTTTCACTAACTAAAGCATCATGGAGGTGAATCGGTAGATCAACGGTTATCTGATCGAAAAAACCCTTCACGAACATGAAGGTCTTTCACGAACTAAAGCATCGTGAAGGTAGACCGATAGATTAGCAATCATCCGATCCAGAGAAACCCTTCGCGAACATGAAGGTTTTTCATGAACTAAAGCGTCATGACGGCAAACGGTAGATCAACAAAATTTATGTACGACTGATATCTGCGAAGGACAACTGGAAGATCAGCAGTCACCTGATCCAAAGCCCCTGAAGTCAATGAATTTATGCTCCGGGGACATAAATCGACAATCATATCAGTCACTCTACATAATTAACGGAATCACTTCCAACAACCAATCAAACAGATAGTGTTGAAGTCCGAACTTCATAGTTATCCAAAGGATCTAAGTTAAAACACAACCGACCTTGTGGTTAATCAGATGCTGACTCGAATAAAGCCAAGACTTAGAACTTGGAAGAGCCACACCCACTAGACTGGGGGAAACCAGACGAGTTGTGAAGAAACCCCAGATATGGTTTAAGTGCGAACATCACTGTGGCATGGGGGGCACCACACATACTTGAATAGCTACAAAGAAAGCCAAGACAAATCATATAATTCTGTTATGTCCAATCGAAAATTCTAGCATTTTGACAACTATAGATTTAACGACTTAGCTAGCGCAACCAACGAAATAGAAGCATAGTACTTGCTTACTTCTTCCTAACTCCTCCTTACCACCCTTGGTAACTAGATCCTTTTCCTTGTAGACTGTATTCCAGTTGAAGGCCAATTCTGTAAAGGCGGTTTGGACCAAAAACTGAGTCTTGCCCTCTAATTTCCATATGCTCTTTCTTCATAACCATCTCTATGAGGTCCGTTGTAGATCTCTCCACCATTGTAACCTTAACTGTTTGGCCATGCACATCTTCCTGAAATACAGGAGGATTCCCCAAGCCACGATTACCCAATCCAAAAACTAATTATCTCTTAGAACAGACGAAATCGCATTTCAGCAAAGTCAAATCACCGGATTGATAGGAAAACTCAATCCTTACCTTTTAAAAACTAGTATCGCTCCTCCAGCACAGGGAAGGCCCAAAATTGCACTCCTCACGTTGCCTGAAGATAGGAAACACCGGAGAGTACCAAAAGCCACCATTTCATAAGCCACGCATTCTCAAAAGTGGTGCTTTTCGTAAACCATGCATTTTCATAAGCCGCATGTCTAATAAGCCACCAAAACTACTTGATGTTGCTCTAGCATCATCAACGAACCACTAAATTTTTCTAAATACTGGAGTTGTCCCAAACAACACCGAGAAACTTGTCTATTGCAGGATTAATAGATATCAACTCCCACTGCCAGAAAGAACCGAAATTGCTTCGGTAGTCTTGCAAAACTCACAAACCAAGGAGTCGGCAAAGAATTCTGATTTTGACCAAAGTTGATGTACAAAATATCAAAATTCAAGACGTCCAAGTCATGAGTTACCAAAGATAGGAACCGCAACATACCTTTGACCGAGGGCATCCAAGGAGCCGTCCAAAACATCGAGCCTCACGTCAATTGTTCATAATAATCAACCCTATGGATTGAAGGGCACAAAACGCATTAACACTTGGTTAGGATAAAAGATCGCTCCAACTTACCGTCGTCCAAAGATAGACGTCGTCTAGAATCAAATCATCAATGCATCATTTTCAAAAAACAGAAGCAGGTGCTCGATTGAGGTCTTAAACCCTAATTTGCAGAAAGCCAGCTATTATCCGAAGATAGAAAATGGCAAGGAGAGAATTCTCAAAATCGAGCAGCTAAACCATAGAATCCCAAGGATTGGAACCAACGAATAAATTTGATATTTGTAGTAATGCTACCAGCCTTGAAAAACGGATATGGTCTGAAACAAGTTAAGGTCAAGTATCACAATTTCAAGACAAACACTACCAAACTCTACAAGTCCATGATCAGTATAGGAATGAAAGTGATCATATCAAGGGCAACATGATGACTTGCTCCACAATTTCTAATTTCTATAAGAACTGAAAGTTTGACACCTAGAAATGAAGTGTTCGTTAATAGTTGTCAGATCATAACAAAAACTATGTGAGGAAGTTCAATATTTTGTGATTCAGTATAATTATCGAATTGGTTAAGCAACAGCCTTGCATCTCCAAGGTTAATACTTGACGGTTATAAACAAGCTAGCAATGGAAACGCCTGGGACTCTCACCCTTCCAGAACGTGGCGTATCCTAAATCTAAGCAACGTTGAGAAAACAACCACGTTGGGTTAAAACGAATTTACTCAACTCTACCAGATCAGATAAATGAATCAATCTTTACTAACCTGACTTTAACACTGCCTGAAGATAGGCAGCGCTAAGAAAATATTTCTACAATCCAATCATCGAAGTATTAGTTTCCAAAGACCTAAATTAGTACCCAACTTCACTCCTAACTATCAGTGTTGCCTCGATAATGCTAAAGCCATATTTATCTTTCAAGTACCGGTGTTGCAATGGCAACGCAGGGAAAATTTTCCATTTCTTAAGTACCGGTGTTGTCCTGGCAATGCTGGCAAACTTTCGATTTCATAAGTACCGGTGTTGCCCCGGCAACTCCAGGAAACTTTCTACTCACTAAGTACCGGTATTACACCGGCAATGCCAGGAAAACTTTGATATATGGCCGATGAGAAACACTCATCGTAGTGACCCATCGACGCACTAGCTTCTAGAGATAAATGTTGGACCTCAACTAAGTTTCTACCCCTGTCTTCAGAAAACTACTATTTCCCAATGATAGGAAATGACCGAAAGACATATCCTTTCGTAGGTTAGCCAGATGGATCAACCTAACATCGTAGGAATCAGCCAGTGCACGGATTAGAACTGTGCAGAAAGGAAATCCCAGGATTGAATTGCTCCTATGCTAATTCCTAAGGAATAAAGATGGTGGAAAATCAAATTTCCAAAATTCAACTTATGAAGAATTTGATACAGTCAAAAAATAAGCAGCCTCAAGGATATGTTGTTTAGAACAGCTAGGTTATCAATTCCCAAAGACAGGAATTGCCGTATGAACAGGACTTCTGTGACGACAGCAATCAAGTAAAGCATGCACAACTAAGAACATATAGGGACGATCATGGAAGATCGGAGCTAAAACCACCGAACTTCCACAATCCTAGAATGGAATCGAGAGCCAGACCAAGGGCATTCGAATCATGTATCACAAACCTCTCCATCTCTCACAATCACCCAAATACAGGCATTCAAAATAGCTAGTCCCTCAAGCAGGGATAGACACACAAATAATTAATCGAAAGAAATGTTGCAAGTCCAAACACGAATAACCGAGTGGTTGGTTAGATAATGGTTCTGTATCGCAAAACAGAGAACTCGAGGAATAAAATCATCATAAAGAAAATGAAGAATTTAACGTTCATAAATCAACCATCGCTCATAGTCTGGCAATGATGAGAAAGATCGATGACCTACTCAAGGTCTAACTAGATCATTTGGTACCAACATGTAGGAATATGCCATTATCCGAAGTTTGGTGATGCTAAGAAGAGACTACTGGAATGAAACTATCAATACATCAGTTTTCGAAAATAGAATCAAAAGCTTGATCGACTCTTTAATCCTGCCTTCTGGAATCTTACGTTATCCGAAGGTCCACGACATCAAGGAAAAATCCGCAGGTTTGAGTCATCCGTACATGAGTCTACGAAGATAGAAACCAACACATGATTAGGATCTCAACACTAGACTCAGAAGAATTTACTTTAGCATAAGATGCCAGAAACACATCTTTCTAATGCCTACTGATATCATTACAAAAACTCAAATCTTGGGATCAAGCAAAAAAGTCCCTAGTTTCTGAAGATAGGACCTATTATGTCAATCAAACTGGGGCAGTCGAACTTATTACTTAGGACACCAAACCTACCAAAACATTTTGGTTCAATAGTCAAATAATCATCCCTACGGGCTAAGGCATTTATACCAATGCTTTGTCAAACGAGCTCAGCTGAGCATGAAATCGACTGAACATAAACAAGAACGGTAATGAAACTGGCTAGAACAAGCTACCTCATACTTCTATAAAAAGCAATTCTCAAAGCTGAGGAACTAAGCCAATAGTCCCCTGAGATAGAAGCTAGTGTGTAGATCGAATTCCAAAAGCCACAAAGGAAGGACATTCGCGATCGAATAACTCACGCACTAGTTTTCGAAGACTGAAGTTGTGCTCGATCGAACTTCAACCATAACTCTACAAGGGCAGCCGTTCCTTGTAATTTAACTGTAATCGATCATCTCAATATAACAGGAATTATTAGTGTAGCCTAAGTTGCGAAGGACCCGGCTTCTGGAGGAGTGGAAGTCCCTCCGCCAGACTAACGATTGGAAGACCAAAAAGTCATTTTCAACAATAAAACTTAGCATTCAACCCTGTCAGTTATAGATCAACGATCGATAACGGGGCCGCTATCCGAAGCGACGAAGAAGGGTTTTCTTCTTAGGATCACTGGAGTATGGAAACAGGAAGAACGATACGATCGAATCATCCACTATATCCGATTTTGGAATAAACTGTTGCTTTAGAATTCAAAAACATCGACAGGTGCTTATCCAGGTTCTCGAAAAGAAACAATTAAAGGCAAAGAGTGAGACTTTGCTCCAGAAACGTGTACAATCATTCGAGACAAAACTTAGCTTTACGCCAGTCGAATTAAAACTATATAGGACGACTCCAAACCTACATCATGCACCCACTTACCGACCTAAAACCTTTTGTAAACGACGAAGCAAAGATTGCATCATCAATACTAGGAACTTAAATTCAGATCGAAATCAAAAAAACTAATGGCTGTAAGAAGTCAGTCAATTTAGAACAACATCTTAAGGTGGACTCTTATTATTTACATCGAAAATTCAGCAGTCAAAGCCAAATTTGCATGGTATGCTCGACATAATCAACTAGATTTCACAAAATGAAGACTCAAAAGAAGTTACTTCCAGAGCATGCCTTGTTTTCGACGAAGTTACACTCCAGGGGGCAAATGTTATTTGGGTTTTTAACCTATCGGGATTCGAGAGAAGACGGAACAACTTGATGGAATCAGAGTGGCTCAAAACTCAACCGAAAATACTAAAGTAACAAGTTAAATAGAGCTTAGTCCTATTACAAAAGCAACAATTGAATTTGAATAAACCAAGAAACAAGCATCCGTCTAGTTCAATCAGTAGTTGAATGCAACTAACAAGTAAATTGTCATCAAAGCAAAGCGACGTGCAACGAGACTACATGAACAACGTCGATACAAAAAAATAAAGGCATTCCAGACATCAAAGTCCAGAAATAATCTAAGTGCATAGATCGCTAGCGATCTATGCTCTATGGGTCGCTGGCGATCCATACTCTATGGGTCGCTGGCGATCCATAAACTTCATCAGTAGGTCTCTGAACAGTTACGGCACGTGGGGAGCAAAGGAGCCTAAAAGAAAATGTAAAACTATGCTAAGTGGATGGGTTGCTAGTGATTCATACATTATGGATCACAAGCGATCCATACAAAGCCATGGAATTATCGCAACCTGACATAGCAGCACAATGAAGGGAGGAGCTAAGTAGTTAGCTCGTAGGCGAGCTAAGCTTGTGGACCGCCAGCGATCCATAGACCATGGATCGCTCGCGATCCATGCTTTTGGCTTGGGTCGCGAGCGAAACTCTACTGGATCGTCCTATGACCATCCACAAGCGAATGACAAGCGGGCTTGGCCCAAAAGTCATCCAATCTCTATAAATACCATCCTACCTACAACAAAAACAAGATCTTCTCCAGACTAGTTACTGAAGCTCTACTGGAAAATTTCTTCACGCTCTACCTCCCTCACAACAATATCCAAAGGGATTCACTGTGATTCTCCAGCGGATTCCCACTCTGGGGGTTCAATCTAGCTGAGGATGATCAAAAGCCTTGTAATCAAACACTGCTTGTAATAGTAATCAGTCATAATAAAGTTATAAAGTGGAAGCAAGGTTCGTTAACAGCCGAATCACTATAAAAATTCCTTGTCTTCTTTCTTATACTATCTTTTTCTATACCTATTATCTATATTATTGCTCTATAAGAACAGGGGTGCTGCTTTCACACTCAAACCAGGGTGTTGATCTACTTTTTGGGTTAACATATATGTAAATGGGCCTAATTCTACGTCAGAGTGTGAGTCAGATTTTTTGTTCTTTAGGAATTTCGAAGGCAAAATTCTTTTAAGTAGAGATAATGTACTATCTAGTAAATTTCAATAATAATGTTTGAGGGTGTTTTGGTAAATTTAATTAATAGGGATAAAAAGATTATTTTATAAATAATGGAAATTTGACGACGAAAGTTGCACCATTGCATAACTCAGATTTTCTGACCAGTTTCAAAAATAACATCAAAATCGGAGATCGTATGAAAGAGATACAAATGATTTGGGTTGCGGGCTCATGTTGTGCCGAACCAATTTAGTATCCGACAATTCAAATTTGAATTGAAACATCATATCCTCTGTCTATTTAAACCCAAAAAAATCATACAGATCATTTTCCTTTTCTTTCTTTTTCTTATTCTTCTCTGTAAACTTCTTCCTTTAGAAAATTTAAAATGGCTATTTCTTCTTCATTTCTCAACGGATTTTACCAAACTTATACCAAAATGATAAGAGAAATCAAGGCTATTAGTAGTTGCCGATCTCAGGAGGAATCGAGAAAATTTCTAGGTGTCTATTTTTGGATAGACAACTCAAATTGATTTATATCTATATATGACGACTGATACATGATAGAGTAGAAGTATGCCCTAGGGGAAAATACGTACTATTACATATACCTAACACGATAACCAATCTTATTCAAATAAAAGGCGTTTTCTTTCTATTATATACTAGATATAATATGTTTATTGATTAACTAATTTAATTATAAGTAATTTAATAAAAAAAATCTATAAATGTAATGTTTTATGATACTAGTTACAATGTAACGACCCGGAGTTTCACTAGTTTGATTTACGAATATTTAATTAATTTTAAATATTCGATATATATGTTTTATAATTAAAATAAAACTCCTTTTCATAATAAATAATAACAGTGAAATTAGTTTTTAAAATTTATTTACAACAATATATAGTTAGATGAAAAACAGAAAATGTGACCGGAAACTGTTTTCCGAATTTTCGATGTTTCATCGTATAAAAGTTCTTTGAAATGTTGTGCACGCTTTCTTATATAAATGCATGCATAGAGTAATTATATAATATGGTCTAGGATAATATAATTAAGTTTAATTAAGTAAGTTAAGTTAAAATAATCATCAATGTGACACTTTGGCAACTATAATGAAAAAATAGAAAAGGGGTCACTTCATAAGGGGACAAGAGTCCAATCAAGTGTCTTTTCATATTTTATATATGAAAATTTCGAATTATTTAATAAGGGACAAGAAAACATGCAAGATGAGGTGGCATTCAAGGAGAGGCGGACAAATTACAAGGAAGTTTAGGTAATTTTGCATATTTCATTTATATAAAAGCGGTTCTCTTATTTCTTTCTTCTATTTTTCATTTCATTTTCCATTTTTTTCCTAAGCTTTCTTATTATTTTCCAAGCTCTAAAATCTTTTTAATGGCTTTCATGCTATTTCTAAAAACATAAAAACTTGATTTGCATTTCCAATTATTCTTTGAAACCATGATTTAAGTCACTTGTTTTAAGTTCGATTTCTCCTTTTTACTCAAAATGGTTATGGCCATAACTTCTTACCATTTACCCTAAAACCAGATTATCTTTTTTTAAACCATGTATAATTTCAGTGTCTAAAACTCTGTAGTGTATCACTTTTTTTATTTCGAGCTTAACTACTCCAAAAATCCATATTTTTAAAGAGTGTTTTTGAACTAAGATTTTTAAGTCCGAATATACTCCTTACTGATTTGACCATAACTTTCTAAAAATTTAACCTTTTCAAGTAATTATTATTTTTAGATGATAAAGTAAAGAACAATCTAGAACTTTTCTATTGACTACTTTGTCAACATCAGAGAGGAAAGGGTCGGAAAACCAGGAGCATGTTGACATATTTTCAAGTTGGTTTTGTTGATTTCCAAGTTTTCAAGCCTAAGTGTTCCAAAACGTCATCAATATTTGGTAAGTAAATTCCTTAGATTTTTGGAAAAGAATTTTCCTTTACATATATGGTTGTTATATGGCTGTATATGTGATGATATTGTTAGATTATCATGTGGTTATTATGGTAATATATGTTTGTCTGTGATGTAAATCTTAGATTTCGAAAATTAAAGTCTAAGTATTATGTTCGTCTTGAAGGATCTCTGATTATTTATGTGATGGTTACGGTTCATAGACTTTGGCTTGATCGTGAAATATAAGTGGAAAACAAGTTGAAAATTATGGGTATCCATAGCGATAGTCGTTATGGATGCAGACCGCTTAGAAGTTTGATTTTTGAAAAAAAAATTGGTTTTTAAAACTTAAAAGTGTTTGTAAATATTTTATAAACTTAATAATAATGTTTTAGGAAGTTAATTAAGTTTTCAATAATTAAATTTTAATTAATTAAATTTTAAATAATTAATAATTAATTAAGGATTAAACAAGGTTTAATAATTATAAATAAGAGAAGATTAATTATTAATTAGTTTTCTTTTAAAGTTAAGATTTATTTTAATTAATTATTAATTAAGTATGAGTTAAGTAAATTATTTATATTTAATTTATCATTAACTAAATATGGGATTAATTATTAACTGATTGTTAATCAAGTGTTAATTATTTTTAATTATAAATCATTAAAGGTTTTAATTTATAATAAATTATTTATTAAAGGTTTAGTTTATTATTTAAGTTTAATTAAAGGTTATTTAATTAATTAATTGAGATTAATTAATATTTAATTATTAATGAAGGTTTAAATAATTATTTAATAATTAATAAATGATTAATTTAGGTTTAATTAATAGTTAATTATTGTTTAATTATTTAATTAAATTAAGTTGAAATTTAATTAAGATTAATTATGATTTAAATAAGGATTTAACTTATAACTAATTGTTTTTTAAAAGGGTTTTAAAAGTCTGAAATCCTGTGTTTTCTAAAAGTAAAAGTTTTTTAAAAGAACTTCTTTTTCAAGATGGTTCTGAATACAAGTGATTCAAGTGTCGATACCATTAAGGAACAATATAACTGTGAATAAGTTATAATGTAGATTGTTGGGTTGTTTGGATATGTGTTAGCGGAACAAATCCTCGTTCTGCTATAAATTGATTGATTTTTGTTTATTTGCATGAACATGTGTTAGCAAAATAAATCCTCATTTCGTTATAAATTGATTGACTATTTATTTGTTTGTTTGTATGGATGTGTGCTTGTAGAATAAATCCTCGTTCTGCTATAAATTATTTGGTTGTTTGATTGTTAGTTTGTTCTTGTGAACATATATTAGCAGAGTAAATAACAATTTACTATAAATTGATTGAACTGTTGGACATCTATTCAGCAGGACATATCATCATCCTGCTGTTATGTTATTTGCACATGTATATGCTAGTTATTTCATATTGGCATGTCATTCCCTGAATTGGATATGAGTTGCATTTACATATATTTTGACCTATGTAAATTACTATTAAGTGAATTGAAATCGAAATCGATTAGTAACTTAAATTAGTACCATTAGGATTCTAAGCCTCTTTTCGAATTACCAAAGTATATTTTTGAGTTAACTTTAAGTCTTAAATCGATTCGGTTTAAAGGTTATAAATAGTTTTCAAATTTTATTATTATTTTATAAAGTAATTCTTAAATAATATCTTGTTTCTAAAAAGGGGTTTATTAAATGAAAGGTCTTACCTAAAGTGATTTACAAACGTTATCTTGAAAATGGTATTTTATAAAGGAATTCTATAAAGGAATTATGATGGAAGATTTTTTTTAAATAGTTGTAAAAATAGAAAGAGATTTTATAAACCATTTTATATATCTTTGAAAGACGTTTTAAATCAAGTTTGAAAAATTGTAAAGAGGTATGAAATGTGAAGTGAACTTATAAATGAATTTTTGTCAGGAAAAAGTGAATGAATTTTACAAAGTGAATGAGTTTTACATTAAGTGATGTTTTGAAAGGGAATGGTTTGTCCATTTAATATGAAATGTCCAAAGAGAGAATTTTCCAAATGTTTTTGGTAAAATTTTATATTATTTTCCAAGCAAAAGGGATGTAAGTGGTTTGGGGAAAAGTGTTTAGAAAAAATCCTTTGATAAATTTTTATAAAGTGATTTTATTAATTAATGATTAATTAATAAAGGCTTAGAGGATTCAATATAGAATTTAATCGATGTTTGATTGTTTGTTTATTAGATAGGTAAATAACCGATTATCAAATCTGGACAAAAATGTAAATTTGGAAATATCTAGGAGAAACATGAAAATTATATGGTACAGTTACCATCGGTGGTGTTACACTGTACGTATGAATTCATTTTGTTTTTCCAGGATAAATGATTAGGAAATCCATCCACTAACAGTTAGGAGGTGAACTTTGCTCTTATTCTTTATTTACTTATTTCCTAAAGAATCGAGGTTGAGTTTACGAAAATTATCGAAAGTTGTATCGAAGAGACCGGGATCGGATCTATTATCCGAAAATCACTTTGATCCAACTCAAGCGTTTCGAGCTGAAGACATCTTGAATAATATGGAACCGAAGAAGGAACATTGAAGTGCAAGGGCTGCTTGCTATTAATCCGGAGGATGGTTCCAAAATGAATGTAGTAGAAGCAGTGCCTTCGGTTTGTCCTTATCCTAGAAAACTTATATGGATTAATACTGGTATTGCATTGATGCCTGCAGGGCAGTGTTAGCATTCCAAGTTGGTTTACTATATAAAAGATAAACGTAGCCTCGAGCCTCATCAACCAAGAAATGACTAAAACATGGCATGCAGCAGGGCTAAGTGGGTCTCTCCCATCAAGGCATGTCATCATCTTTCTAGATTACCCTATTATTATGGATTGGTATGTGCATGAGAGATCTCGATTAAGGTTGGAGGACCGGGGTAATGACATATTCGGTACTACTAGTCAAGTGGTAGCCGGTTCTATGTGGCAGGGTACAAGATGTTTTTGTCAGACCTGGGTGCATTTTTCTAGAGATGTACCCATCGGAGGTAGTTCCTTACCTGCTCATAGAATGGAATCCATTCCCTAATACGTGTCTTTACGGTTTTGATCGTAGGACATAACATGCTGGAATCTAATCAATGTAACAATTTCGGCTATTTTAATGAGTATTTATATTTTATACATTTTTAGAATATCACTGGATTTTCTACAAAAGTGTTTTAGTTAATGTAAGGTAAAAGCCCATCCGTGTTTATGTGCGGTGTGGTCTTATAAGTTACCTTTAATTTTTGAAAGGTTTTGAAATGTGCTAATCAAGTTGTTTCAGTTTACTCACACTAGACCCATGTCTGGCTCGGAGTTTTGTTTTCCTTCCCTGAAACTCTTGGGTGGATAAATTTTTATGAGCAGCCGAGTAGTTCAGGTTTTTCATGGATACATTTTGGAGGAGCTCGGAGCAGGAGGCTTCACTATCTTGTTTCCATTATATACTATGTACTCTGTATCCGATGTATAAGGATAGGTCGTTATAACTGTTGTGAGTTAGAATTGTATTAGTGTAATTTTGATGTATTTTTTTGGAATGACTTTGTAAAGTACTATGTTGGTTAATATATATTATTTCATTGCGTTGTGAGATTCTGTGATTGTTTAGTTTCTTCTGTCTTATATCTCCTTTCTTTCCCCTAACAATCCATTTTTCTAGCACTCAGTTGTTCGACATGTGAATATCGTAGTGTTAACTTTTAGGGTCTGAAAAGGCGGGTCATTACAACATGGTATCAGAACTAAAGGATAAGAAAGAACCTTAGCTTTGGTGGGTAAACTCATGTGAGATAGGGTAAGTGACACCCTAGAATGAATATGAGTGTATTGTATTAGAGCGTGTATTTGTTAGTGATATAAAAAAAACGTTTTATATTATGTTGTTGGATCGGTTGAGTGGTATATGAATTCTGGTTGATGCGTCTTGCCAACGTTATCGATAGGGATTCCTAAACACTTGAATAAATCAACTGACATAGTATTGTTTTGAAATTGGTAAATGAAATAATTTTACCCAAGATAAATTTTATATACAAAAAGAATAATTTTCAAAAATAGTACAGTGTATTATTTTTGAAGTATTGCTTGTTAGGATAATAATATCTTATTATTATCAATTAGGGTTTATTTAGCCATGCTCGTCCAGTTTGAGCATCAACTATGGTTAGCGTGTATAAGTAGGTTCTCTGTTAATATATGGGTTGGGAAAATAGAAATAGCGATCCACTGAAACGAATACCTTGTGAATTAAGTTTCACAATTTGACTATAAGGCGTTCGTTGTTAATGTTAAGGTAAAATTTAATGAAATAAAGGTATCGAAGGTCAGAATATTTTGAAATAAATATTTAAAAATGGATTAATAAAAATGGGTCTTTTGATCAAAAGGAATTTAAGATTAGAAACTTAAGAACTTAAAATCCCGGTGCTTTTGAAAAAATATTTTCAAAGTTTGGGAAACTAAAGATAGCTTTATTGAAAATATAAAGTGGTGTTTCAAAAATAAGAATTTGAAATAAAGAAATATTTTCAAGTTAACTAGTTTGAGTGGTTTGAGTGGTTCGAAAATAACTTAAAATTGGGAAAGAGATGTGTTCGGATGGTAAACACTTCTCTTGAGTATTACCCTTGCTGGTAAGGGAATGTATGATACTATTTGGTAATACCCAGTTTCTTAATATTATTTTGGAGCTACTCGGGCTATATGTAAATTTTCAAAGGATTGAAATTATAGTATCATTTCAAAAAGTTTTTGTATAAGACCAGGGTATTCAGATCTTATGTTTTCTTAGGACAATAAATTCAAAATGGAATAGTGGAATCAGATAAGGGTATATACACTTAGGCTATAGTGGAGTATTATCCAAGTTGAAACTAAGAGTTGTTTGTGAAATTCTTTCATAAATAATTTGGTGAGAATAGAATTGGTATTGGGAAGAACCAATTAAATAAGTGCGTAAGTTAAATGTAGATCATTTCTCTTTTCATATAGTTGATCTAAGATTCGAGTACATGGCCTGAGGCGTTTCACCCTGTTTCCAAACAAGGATTTATTACTCGATTTTTGATGGTGAACACTTGATGAATATTTTCGTATGGGACCAAAGTTTTCTATTGTATTTACAACTATGTGAGGAGAACTGAGTTTCCAAATCAAGGAGCCCGATCGAAGTTCGCACTAGAAAATGGGAAGAGCGATAATAGTTCGAAAGTGAAGTTATGTATTCGAGTTGTGCTCAAATCAAATTTTGTATAAGAATGATCTATGTACAACATATGGATTGATGTATAGTTTTAAGTGTTTTTTGAGATAGATTGAGTTGTAATTTTGGGGACGAAATTCTTTCAAGGGGGAAAGAATGTTAACTACTTTGATTTGCGCATATTTAATTAATTTTAAATATTCGATATATAAGTATTATAATGAAAATAAAACTCTTTTTAATAATAAAAAATAATGGTGAAATAGTTTTTAAATTTTTTATAGAAAAATATATAATTCGATGAAAAAAAGAAAATTTGACCGGAAACGGTTTTCCGAATTTTCGATGTTTCATCGTATAAAAGTTGTTTGAAATTTTGTGCACTCTTTCTCATATATATGCATGCATTCACTAATTATATAATATGGTTTAGGATAATATAGTTAGGTTTAATTAAGTAAATTAAGTTAAGATAATTATCGATGTGACACTTTTGCAATTATAATAAAAAAATGGAAGGGGGTCACTTCATAAAGGGACAAGAGTACGATCAAGTGTCTTTTCATGTTTTCTATATGTAATTTTTGAATTCTTTAATTGGGGGACAAGAAAACATGCAAGATGAGGTGGCATTCAAGGAGAGGAGAGCGTAATACAAGGACGTTTATGTAATTTTTGCAGATTTCATTTATATAAAAGCAATTCTCTTATTTCTTTCTCCTATTTTTCATTTCTTTTTCCATTTTTTTTCCTAAGCTTCCTTCTTATTTTCTAAGCTCTAAAATCTTTTTAACGGCTTCCATGGTATTTCTAAAAACTTAAAAACTTGATTTGCATTTCCAAATATTCTTTCTGAACCTTGGTTTAAGTCACTTGTTTTAAGCTCGATTTTTCAATTTTTACTCGAAATGGTTTCGGCCATAACTTCTTACAAACAACATCAAAACCAGATTTTGTTTTTTGAAAACCATGTAGAATTTCAATGGTAAAAACTTTTCAGTACACCACTTTTCCCTATTTCGAGCTAAAGTGCTCCAAAAATCCACATTTTAAAGAGTGTTTTTGAACCAAGATTTTTAAGTCCAAAAATACCCCTTATAGTTTTGACTCTAACTTCCTCAAAATTTAACCATTTCGAGTAATTATCATTTTTCAAATGATAGAGGAAAGAACAATATAAAACTTACCTTTTGACCACTCTGCTAAAATCAGAGAGGAAAGGATCAGAAAATCAAGAGCAATTTGAAATATTTTCAAGTTGGTTTTGTTGATTTCCAAGGTTTACTAGTCCTAAGTGTTTTTGCAAAACCTAGTCGAACTTTGGTGAGTAAATTCCCTAAATTTTTGGGAAAGAATTTATCTTTACATATATGGTTGATGTATGGTTGTATATGTGATGATATTGTTAGATTAGTATGTGGTTGTTATGGTAATATATATATATGATGTGAATCTTAGAATTCGAAAATCAAAGTCTAAGTATTATGTTTGGTTCGAAAGATATGACATTGTTTATGTGATGTTTATGGTTCATAGATTTGTGTTAGTATAGAATTTGTGTTGGCTGTGATATAGAAGTGGAAAATAAGTTGGAAATTACGGGTATCCATAGCGATAATCGCTATGGATGCAGTTCGCTTAAAAGTTTGATTTTTGAAAAAATTTGGTTTCTAAAACTTAAAAGTGTTTGTAAATGTTTTATAAACTTAATAATAATGTTTTAGGAAGTTAATAAAGTTTTTAATAATTAATTTTTAATTAATTAAATTTTTAATAATTAATAATTAATTAAGGATTAAACAAGATTTAATAATTATAATTAAATGAAGATTAGTTATTAATTAACTTTCTTTTAAAATTAAGATTTATTTTAATTAATTATTAATTAAGTTAACTAAGTATGAGTTAAGAAAATTATTTATATTTAATTTATCATTAACTAAATATAGGATTAATTGTTAATTAATTGTTAATCAAGTGTTAATTAATTATTTTTAATTATAAATCATTAAAGGTTTTAATTTACAATAAATTATTTATTGAAGATTTAATTTATTATTTAAGTTCAATTAAAGATTATTTAATCAATTAATCGAGATTCATTAATATTTAATTATTAATGAAGGTTTAATTAATTATTTAATAATTAATAAATGATTATTTGGGTTTAATTAATAGTTAATTATTGTTTAATTATTTAATTAGATTAAGATTAATTATGATTTAAATAAGGATTTAACATATAACTAATTTTTTTAAAATGAGTTTAAAAAGTCTTAAATCTTGTGTTTTTCAAAAGTAAAAGTGTTTTAAAAGAACTTCTTTTCAAAGATGCTTGTGACTACAAGTGATTCAAGTGTCGATACCATTAAGGAACCATGTAACTATAAATGAGTTATAATGTACATTGTTGAGTTATTTGGACATGTGGTAGCAGAATAAATCACCGTTCTACTATAAATTGATTGATTAATTGTTTGTTTGTATGGACATGTCTTGGCAGAATAAATCTCCATTCTACTATAAATTGATTGTTTGTTTATATGGACTTGTGTTAGTAAAATGAATCCTCATTCTACTATAAATTGTTTGATTGTTAGTTTGTTCGTGTGAACATGCGTTAGCAGAATAAGTACCGTTCTGCTATAAATTGATTGAATTATTTGGACATCTGTTTAGCAGCACAAATCATCATCCCGCTATTATGTTATTTGAACACGCATATGCTAGTTAGTTCATATTGACATGTTATTCCTTGATTTGGATATTAGTAGTATTTACATATATGTTGATCAATGTAAATAACTATTAAGTGAATTGAAATCGAAATTGAATGGTAACTTAAATTAGTACCATTGGGATTGCTAAGCCTCTTTTCAAATTACTGAAGTATGTTTTTGAATTAACTTTAATTCTTAAATGGATTGGGTTTAAAGGTTATAAATGGTTTTCAAATTTTATTACTATATATAAAGTTTTTTTCAAATAATATCTTGTTTTCAAAAAGGGGTGTATTAAATAAAAGGTTTTAGCTAAAGTAATTTACAAATGATATCTTAAAAATGATATTTTATAAAGGAGATTCTATAAAGGAAATATGAGGAAAGATTTTTTTAAATAGTTGTAAAAATAGAAAGAGATTTTATAAATCATTTTAGATATTTTTGAAAGACGTTTTAAATTAAGTTTGAAAAATTGTAAAAAGGTTTGAAATATGAAGTGAACTTATAAAAGAATTTTTGTTAGGAATAAGTGAATGGGTTTAACAAAGTGAACAAGTGTTACAGTAAGCAATGCTTTGAAAGGGAATGGTTTGGCCATTTAATATGGAATGCGAGAAAAGAGAATTTTCCTAATGTTTATATTGTTTTCCAAGTAAAAGGGATGTAAGTGGTTTGGGAAAAATTGTTTAGAAAAAATCATTTGATAAAGTTTTATAAGGTGATTTTATCAATTAAAGATTAATTAACAAAGGCTTAGAGGATCCCATATGGAATACAATTATGTTTGATTGTTTGTTTAGTTGATAGTTAAATAACCGACTATCAAATCTGGATCAAAATGTAACTTTGGAAATATTTAGGAGAAACACAGAAATTATATGGTACAGTTACCGTCGGTGGTGCTACACTATGCATATAAATTTGTATTGTTCTTCTAGGATAAATGATAAGAAAATCCATCCTTTAACGGATTGGAGGTGAACTCCGCTTTTATCTTTTATCTGCTTATTTCCTAAAGAACCGGGGTTGAGTTTATTGAAATTATCGAAATTTGTTTCGAAGAGAATGAGATCGGATCTGTTACCCAAAAACAAATTTGGTCCAACTCAAGCGTTTCAAGCTGAAGACATCTTAAAGAATATGGAATTGAAGATGGAGCACTAAAGTGTAAGGGCTGCTTGCTACTAATCCTGAGGGTGATTCCAAAATAGATATAGTAGAAGTAGTGTCTTCGGTTTGTCCTTATTCTAGACTTCTTGTATGGATGAATGCTAGCATTGCATTGATGCCTGGAGGGCAGTTTAGCATTCCAAGTTGGTTTGCTATACAAAAGGTAAACGTAGCCTCAAGCCTCATCAACCAGTAAATGACTAAAACAAGGCACGCAGCAGGGCTAAGTAGGTCGCTTCCATCAGGGTATGTCATCATCTTTCTAAATTACCCTATTATTTTGGATTGGTATGTGCGTGAGAGATCTCGATTAAGATTGGAAGACCAGGGTGATGACATATTCGGTAGGGGCATTTCACTAGAAGGACAAACTTTATAGTCCAATTAGTTTCTAGGACACATATCCGTAGAAATTAATTTCAAGGCTAAAATCATCAAAACAATTACTTTTAAGGACAAAGTCAGTGGTCCAATTACTTTCAAAGACATAAATTCATAGGTTTTTAGGCCTTAGAAACTAATTATTTTTCATTTTGTCCTTAAAAGTAATTATTTCAATTGTGTGTCTTAGAAACTAATTGCACTTGCTAAAGAGGCCCTTGTGGCTAATTTCCACTATTCGGTGCTGCTAGTCAAGTGGTTGGCCGGTTCTGTATGGTAAGGTACAAGATGTTCTTGTCAGACCTCGGTGCATTTTTCTAGAGACGTACCTATCGAAGGTAGTTCCTTAAATGGTCATACTATGCAATCTATTCTCCAATACGTGCCTTTACTGTTTTGATTGTAGAACCTAGTATGCTGGAGATTAATTAATGCAACAATTTTGGCTACTTTAATAAGTATTTGTACTTTAGACATTATTATAATGTCACTGGATTTTATATAGAAGTGTGTTGGTTATCGTAAGGTAAAAACCCGTCTGTGTTTATATGCGGTGTGGTCTTACGAGATACCTTTGATTTTGAAAAGGTTTTGGAATATCCTAATCAAGTAGTTTGAGTTTACTCACACCAGATCCATGTCTGACCCGGAGTTTTATTTTCTTTCCTTAAAACTCTTGGGTGGTCAAATTTTTATGAGCAGCCAAGTAGTTCGAGTTTTCCACGAATGCATTTTGGAGGGGCTCGGAACAAGAGGCTTCATCGATAGCTAGTTATTATCTTGTTTTCACTGTATACTATGTACTTTATATCTAGTGTGTAAGTACATGCCGTTACAACTGTCCTAGGTTAGAATTGTACTAGTGTAATTCTGATGCATTTTTTGGAATGACTTTGTAAAGTACCATGTTGATTAATATATTATTCCATTGCGTTGTGAGATTCTATAATTGTTTAGTTTCTTCTATCTTCTTCCTTTCCCCTAACAATCCATCTTTTCGGCGCTTAGCTGTTCGGCAAAGTGAATACCATGGATGTATTAGTGTCGACTTCTAGGGTTCAAAAAGGCGGGCCGTTACATACAAAGTATTGTAACCATGAGTAATTTATCACAATGAAAATAAATATGCCATTTTACATATTCTAATCAAGATGTACCGAGACTGGATATCAGTACATTAGTTGAGACTTGATTACTTAACATTCTTCAAATATTGGGCAGTGTATTACTTATGGCTACTGGGGGTACAAGGGATTACGTACTGATAGTTATTGGATAACTATGGAATGACTCACTAGATAGTTTTATGTTGGTTGATGTAAATAAGGTCAAACAGAAAATATCGATGTTATTGATTTAAACGGTTCTCTCGACTCAAGAATATTGTCGATCTTCAATATGAAAGCTATGCTTTGATTATAGCCAAATCATGGCATGTCATCGATCAAAATATTATAGTTGGATCGAATGGAAGTATTAGAAATGAAGCACTATTCAAGAGAAGATTCGTCTCCACAATTATATGAGGTTAGTATCACGGTCAACTCCTGTCAACTTAACGTCAAAATCTTTGGCCAGAAAATTTCGATTCATAATAATTGTTATTATTGAATCAAGGACTTTGTATTTGGACTATATGGTTGAATATGAACGATATTGTAATTTTTATCATTAGCAAATTCCATAAGTTCTAAGTGACATAGTTTTGACAAAGTAAATTGGTATAAATAAAAATCACAACCGGATAACGCTAAACAAAGTAAATTTGAATTTTACCAAAACCAAGTAAGCGATAAATTTGGCCAAAATGTGATACTACCTGCAAAGTGACGTGTGAACGTTGATATTTCAATAGTTCGATATTAATCGCGGACTAAATTTATACCTGACGAGTCACACAACCAAAACGATGAATTCTCCTTTGACCAAACGATTTAATTAGTTTATAATTATGATAAACTAATTAATTAACTAACGTTTATGAAATATAAAATTTTGATTTTGATTTGTGGAATAAATATTATAAAATATATATTTATAACAGTTTAAATATATTAATAGATATATGATATCGATAAGCAATTAAAATGGGTTTAATTAAATAATATTTTCTTTGGGCTTCTATGGAGTTTTGGCCCATCATCATGGGTGAAATTCTTGACAGCAACATGTATGGGGGCGGTTGAAAATAGGATTTAGATGCTTGATTTTGGATGGCTTAGATCAAGGGAGAATTTTTATGGGATGTAATACACTTTTTCCTCCTTTCTATCCACCATATAAGCAAACCTGAACTAATTTGATTTCGACTTTTTTTTGGCTGCCATATCCATCATATCTTGCTGGCCGTAATTACTCCATCAATGCTCCATCATATCAAGTTCAAATCAACTCAATTCGTTCACTATCCGATCGTCAAAGGTCAACGGTTCAAGGACTATCAATCTGTCGAATCAGAAAAGGTTACCAAGGAGAGAGTTTCATCCTTTCAAGATGTACTTCAAGGCTTTGGTTCATCCTTTCAAGATGTATGTTTATCGAATTATAATTTATAATTCTTCAAATAATATTTTATTATGTGTGTGTATCATATTGTTAGCTAGATGACGATTTTGATAAAAATTAATGTTATCACAAATTGGTTTGGTTAAGTGTATATATATTCTAATAAAATAAAAAATAAATTAAATAAATAAATCTTTAAACATATCATATTAGTATAGCAGCATCATATACATATTAATTAATATTTTAATAAATTATATTTGTATTATTTAATTATTAATATTTTAATAAATGATATATATATACATAATATAATTACATATATATATGGTTTATATTTAATTACAAAATTATACTATGGTTAAAATTAATCATATAATATTATATATATATAAATTCATGGTAATAGTAATTTTTGACAAACTTTTTTAATAATTTTTTGTTATTATTTAATTTTTTTTAAATCTTTATACTACATAAATAAACTATATAATTTAAAATATTTTATAATTTTTTTTTAAAATTTTTTAATTAGCTAAGCTCTCGGTTAGAAAATGAAATTAAAATGTTTTCTTTTGTTATTTTTAAAATTTATTGTTCAAATCAGTTAAAAATTAATAAATTAATTAAAAATAAAATTTAATCGAAAAAATTGTTAATTTTTTTTCCAAACTTCAAAATATCGTTTATGATTTACTATAAATTTAAATTTTGGAAAAAAATTTCGAAATTTTTTTTATTAATGTATTATGTAATTTTGAATGAATATGTAGTTAAAATATATTTTCAAATAATAAAAATTACAACAAATTTTTTTTATGCTGTTGTTATCCCAACTTTTGACAAAGTTGAGATACCCAAAATTTACTGAGAATCAATGATTATTATTCTTGAGTATCAATAATGTACTGCAGGATAACCATGGATATCGATGAATTTTTTCCGAGTCCAGATTGAGCTACGATTGATAGGACATGACCAGAAAGTTCATAGAAGTCTGCACCTCAAATTTCAAATCAAACCGAGTTCGTATACTCAAGATATGATGGATTCAGTTTAAGGGAGATGAACCTTGCTCGGTTCGAATCCATAGGATACGCCGTAGTTCGAATCGATGGACTTCGCATCAGGTTCGTATCCATCAGTTCGAATCCATCGGTGCAACCCCTGTTTGAACCCAGTTGATTCGACTCCATCAAGCAAGCCCCCAGGTAGCTATGCTTCGAATCCATCCACGCGTACCTAAAGCTCGAATCCATTGGAGCATTCCCACCTTCGAGTCCATCAAGGAAGAGTCCTTCGAATCCATGCAGTTGAGGAAGCTTCGACTCCATTCCCTTCTTGTCTTCGAATCCCCATGTTGAGGCAACTTCGAATCGATCCGCAGTAGCCTATTTTGATCGATTCGAATAAGTACCGGCTTCATCGATTCGAAACGAACCTTCGAATCCAACACCTCGAATCCATCAAGTAAACGCAGCTAAAACCACGGAATCAACCCATTCAACTTGGAGCAATAAGTGGATCGACTCGAAGGACGCGCGCCACCTCATCATAAAACCACATGCGCTGATGGATTCGAAGGGAGTGGGTTCGAAGGGATCGATTCGACCCAAACAGCCAAACGAAAATCCCCACTTCGAATCGATCGTATCTCTCAATCCCTTGATCCAAATGCCATGAAATTTTTACAGGAGTTTGCCTACGTGTTGAAGAATGTCCACGCCAAGTTTCATCACGATTGGACAATTTCTTGATCGATTCGAACCAAGGGTCGAATCGATCCCAATGTGGGCCCGGATCTCCAGGTTTCGGCCGTATGGGCCCCCTCACGTGCCTGAAGCGGTCTACCGGACTTTTAGGAGAAATATCAGCCTCCTACGCCTATAAATAGAGCCCCAGGTCATTCAGAAAAGGGATCGATCTCTCTCTGGCTGGATTTGGATTCTAAAGCGCCGGGACTCTACTAGATTCTACTTTGCACTCCACAACTACCGTTGTACTCGAAATTCAGAGCTATAATCCATTGTAATCCGCTGCAATCAACTGTAATCAGAGAAAAACATCAATAAAAGTTAAAACCTTTGAAGTGGATGTAGGCCGGAGATAGCCGAACCACTATAAATCGTGTGTTCTTGTTCATAATTTCTGTTTCGCTGCGTATTGCTTGCTTAGATCCATGATTTGTGTTTGAATATTGCTGATTTATATTCCAACACTGGTGCTTTCACAATACTTGGGGTTTGTGACCAATTTTGGCGCAAACACTTTGGTGCTTTCACTGAGAAGGAACTAGCACCCGCTACATCAGATTCAGAATTTAGATTTAAGAGTTTGAAGACTTCCGATTCAGAGACAATGACTCGACAAACAAGACAAAGAGTTGATCGGAGCCAACAAGGAGGAAGCCAAGAAGCATCCTCCGGAGTAGGAGAAGGACAAGCTTCCGTCTACATCACTAGAGATGAAATGGAGGCTATGGCTAATTCAATACGCAAAAGCATGATGAAGACCCAACAGGAGATGCTACAGAATTTCCTCGAACAAATGAGGGCGGCGAATATGCAGAACCTTGGACCAACCACAACAACTGCTAGTGCGGGACAAGGAATCAGGATTGCAGAAGCTAAAGAAGGTCAGGTTCAAGACCAGAATGCAGGAGTTGAAGATGATCAACAAGGACATAGGGGCAGACCCTCAGGGTCCGATGCTGGAAGACCGACAGACGGAGCTCAACAAGTTGGAGTCAATACATATGCTAACGAGCCACCAGAAGAATACGTACCAGAATTCCCTTCAAGGCTCGGGGGGCAGGATAGGAACTTGACAAGGGGGAAACCCCTAGACGGAGACGAGAGAATGACTGGCCCGATGCGACGAATCATGAGAGGAGGATTACCTAGTGGAGGGTTGGAAGAGGTCAGTCGGAGTCCGTTCACTCCGAACATCCGAAATGCAAGGAACCCTCCAAAATTCAAACTACCAACGCTAGAACCTTATGACGGGAGGTCAGACCCGACCATGCATATTACCAGATATATTAGGCACATGGAAGTGCTGGGGGCATCCGAGGAAGTGGTCGCACGATGCTTCCCTCTATATTTGTCAGATTTGGCTGCGCTTTGGTTCAGGCAACTAGAGACTGGATCAATCAGAACATGGAGTGAGCTTGTGACTGCTTCATGAGACAGTTTAGGGTCCATGTGACGCGACCCAAGAGCGTGATGACTTTAGCTTCGATCAAGCAAAGGGCCGGAGAGTCCATAAAAGATTTCCTACTAAGATTCAATGTAACAGTGACTTCTGTAGATCGTCTGGATCCATCGATGATTTTGATGGCGACGGTGGCAGGAGTCGCGGAAGGCACCAAATTTAAAGATTCTCTGACCAAAGATCCACCACAAGATCTTGGAGAGTTCTTTCATAAAGCTGAAAAATTCATCCGATTAGAAGAATCACGAGCCGAGAGGCTGGAAACAAATGTTGCGCAGAGCGAAGGAACCTCCAGAGAACAGTCCGGAGCAGACAGAGGAAAAAGGAAACAGGATGACAGACACGGTGGTCCTGATAAACAAAAGAAATTCCGAGAACCAAGATTTAGGCAGTACACAGATCTGACTGCAGACCTAGAAAGAATCTACACTGAAACTCGGGGGCAACTCCCCTATCGAAAGCCACCTATAAGGGATCCCACTGAGCGGGAGCGCAGGACTGGAAAATATTGCCTATTCCATCAGCTGGATGGGCACACCATAGATGAATGCCGCCACCTAAAGGATGAGGTGGAAGAACATGCCAGGGTGGTAGATTGCCACAATTTGTCAGAGAACGGACAGCGGCGGTAAGGCCTGAACAACTACCGCCTCCACCTAACAGGAACGATGCTAGATCGGGATCACGACTCGTCATCCACTGATTAAAGATGGCAAGGGCCAAGTCCAGAATTTGGACTTCGGTCGAATAATTCTATTTAGATTTGTTTTCAGAATAAACGGTCACTCCACTTACACATGTACGGGAACCGGAGAGATCCCTAGGCATGCTCTGAGATGGAGATAAACCGATATGCCCGGAGAGGCAATGTTTAGCTTTTTCTGATGTTTGAGATTGAACATCTAGAACTCGAATTTAAAAAAAAAAAATTAGAATCTCTTGCAATAAACCTTTTGACCAAAGAGTCAGAAGATGAACATTAAATACCAACATAAAAATGATCGCTTTATGACCCTACCCGGAGAGGCGGGGTCCGGAGTGCAAGAAGTGAGTTACTTCGCTGAAGAGCGACAGGATCAACTCACTTAAGCGATGTTTCCCCTTCACCGGAGAGTGACAGGATGGGATCCAGCAAGAGCCCGGAGAGGCTATGATCGGTCTCGAACGACCAAGACATCGCTTAATGTTCAAATACACTGAACCGGAGTGCAAGAAGTGAGTTGCTTCGCCGAAGAGCGACAGGGTTAACTCACTTAAGCGCTGTTTCCCCTTCACCGGAGAGTGACAGGATGGAATCCAGCAAGAGCCCGGAGAGGCTATGATCGGTCTAGAACGACCATGACATCGCTATACGTCCTAATCAGGACCAGAGTGCAATATGATCTTTCTATTTAATCACTAAGTCTAGATTGGACTTAGCAAGGGTTCAGAGTAGTCATTAATATTCCGAAGAGACTACGGAACTTCATTCTCAGCTTCAACAGAAAGAATGAATGTTGATTCGGCTTCGAACAGCCATAAACTTGATTGATAATATTGCAGCTATAAATGAAACATGAATTTACTACACTCGATTTAAGACCGTTCAAAACATACCTTTTACCAAAAGGCATGTTTTGGGGGGCAAAGTGTTATCCCAACTTTTGACAAAATTGAGATATCCAAAATTTACTGAGAATCAATGATTATTATTCTTGAGTATCAATTATGTACTGCAGGATAACCATGGATATCGATGAATTTTGTCCGAGTCCAGATTGAGCTACGATTGATAGGACATGACCAGAAAGTTCATAGAAGTCCGCACCTCAAATTTCAAATCAATCCGAGTTCGTATACTCAAGATATGATGGATTCAGTTTAAGGGAGATGAACCTTGCTCGGTTCGAATCCATAGGATACGCCGTAGTTCGAATCGATGGACTTCGCATCAGGTTCGTATCCATCAGTTCAAACCCATCCACTTCGAATCCATCGGTGCAACGCCTGTTCGAACCCAGTTGATTCGACTCCATCAAGCAAGCCCCCATGTAGCCATGCTTCGAATCCATCCACGCGTACCTAAAGCTCGAATCCATTGGAGCATTCCCACCTTCGAGTCCATCAAGGAAGAGTCCTTCGAATCCATGCAGTTGAGGAAGCTCCGACTCCATTCCCTTCTTGTCTTCGAATCCCCATGTTGAGGCAACTTCGAATCGATCCGCGGTAGCCTATTTTGATCGATTCGAATAAGTACCGGCTTCATCGATTCGAAATGAACCTTCGAATCCAACACCTCGAATCCATCAAGGAAACGCGGCTAAAACCACGGAATCAACCCATTCAACTCAGAGCAATAAGTGGATCTACTCGAAGGACGCGCACCACCTCATCACGAAACCACATGCGCTGATGGATTCGAAGGGATCGATTCGACCCAAACAGCCAAACGAAAATCCCCACTTCGAATCGATCGTATCTCTCAATCCCTTGATCCAAATGCCATGAAATTTTTACAGGAGTTTGCCTACGTGTTGAAGAATGTCCACGCCAAGTTTCATCACGATTGGACAATTTCTTGATCGATTCGAACCAAGGGTCGAATCTATCTCAATGTGGGCCCGAATCTCCAAATTTCGGCTGTATGGGCCCCCTCACGTGCCTGAAGCGGTCTACCAGACTTTTAGGAGAAATATCAGCCTTCTACGCCTATAAATAGAGCCCTAGGTCATTCAGAAAAGGGATCGATCTCTCTCTGGCTGGATTTGGATTCTAAAGCGCCGGGACTCTACTAGATTCTACTTTGCACTCCACAACTACCGTTGTACTCAAAATTCAGAGCTATAATCCATTGTAATCCGTTGCAATCAACTGTAATCAGAGAAAAACATCAATAAAAGTTAAAACCTTTGAAGTGGACGTAGGCCGGAGATAGCCGAACCACCATAAATCGTGTGTTCTTATTCATAATTTCTGTTTCGCTGCGTATTGCTTGCTTAGATCCGTGATTTGTGTTTGAATATTGCTGATTTATATTCCAACACTAGTGCTTTCACAATACTTGGGGTTTGTGACCAATTTTGGCGCAAACAGCTGTACACATATTCTAGAATTAAAAAATTTCTTTTTTATAATTTTATTAATTAATATACGTATATATATATTTATATATCATGCATATATTTGTGTGTGTGTTTATATATATTAAAATAAATATAAAATATTATTTTATTATTATGTATATACTAGTACTTGTTTCATTCACGGTTTTATAAAAAGTATTATTTAAATAATATTTAAATAACTTATACGCATTCAAATAGATATATTATAATAATATATATATATATATATAATTATTTTATTTATCAAATTTTATATATACATATGTGTGTGTATATATATAGCAAGGATCAGCCCCCTCTCACTTTGGCTACACCTCATATTTCAACCATATGCTCCATATTAAATAATATAATTTCTCTCTCTTGAAGTGATAACAGAGAGAAACAATACTATTTTAATTAGAACATGTGGTTGAAAACTTGAAATCAAGGAGGATTTGAGGTGTAGCAAAAATGGGGGTGTGCCAATCCTTTTCCTATATATATACACATATATATATATATATATATATATATATAACTTAATATGTATATACACACACATACACAACATTTATATATAAGTAATAGTTTATATACATACATATATTTACATATTGGATATGCTAACATGTCTGTTGCGATGTAAACACAACATCTACACACGGGTATGTTATACCTTGTATGTATTGATATGTTACAAATGTATACACGCACATATATGTGTATACGACACACACACACAAATATATATATATATATATATATATATATCAACATATAAATTAAATAAAACTATATAATTTATAAATTTAAATAAAATAAAACATTTTATTTCAATAAAATTTAGAAATATTCAAAACAAACTAGACTTTATAGGCCCAATAAAGATCCAATAGCGTTTGTTTTGAAATTCACCTATTATTTCTGCTTCAGGCGACCCAGCTCCAACAATACAGCGAAAGAAGTTCTAACATGGAATTGTGATTAAGCGTGTATAAAATGATGTAGAGTTTAGTAATAATCTAAAAAATAAATAGTTAAAATCAAATGATGGGAGAATTAACAACATAGTAAAAAAAATGGAACTAAGCAGGCACGATAGTGCTCGAATTACAGCCACAATCGCTCTATCAGTCAGACAACCACTATTGCATCGGTCAGTGACTGGTAAATTGTTGGGGACTATTTGGGCCAGATATGGACCTAAACACAGCCAAGCCAAACATGATGATGTTTTCGAGATTAGGATTTCTTGACCCTTTGGATTATCTTTGAGGCGACTAACCTAGTATGATATTAATGTGATGGATCTTATATATGTGATTGGATGTATGGATATTTGAATGTATGTAAATGGACGTATGATGAAGTAGTTGATGTTCGACGATCGTAACATATCTTGTTGACGTTTAGTTTCTCCTATGACTTACTGTTGAGTCACGAATCATGTATATCGAGTGCGTGGAGCATGAGAGAATGGAGACGTTAATATGCAGGCTTATACGACCTTTGATAAAATATACCTACAACTATGTCCATGGTTGAATAAATAGTGAGTGTAGGACATAGTTTATGGTGTTATTGATATATATCGAATAGTTGGATGTAACATGTTCTTAATCAAGTAGTTAAATTATGTTTATAGTATTGATATTACTCTTTGAATGCATGCTGGGCAGGTTAAGATATGTTTACGCAAGTGTTAGAAAATAATGATGCTATACCTCTATTTTTGTAGTATATATGACCTAGATTTGTTTCACTCACTCGGGCAACATATGTTTGACTTCTCTCCAAAAATTTCTTTATATCTTTTTATTGAAACTAAGCCAGCCCGCAATTGGAGTAATGGATGAATTTCAAATATTTTTACCTCATTGAATCTTTATTGGACCTATGAAGTCTAATTTATTTAGAACATTTCTAAATTTAATTTAAATAAAATCACATATTTCATTTAAATTCATAAATTATTGATAGAAATTTATTTATTTTATTTTCAATGTAAATATAATTATACATATGTATCATATACGTATGTGTATTTGTGTGCATGTGTACATGATATTTCGAGCAAGCTACAACGTGCTCGTATATATATATGCTAGGATTTACATCGAAAATGACATGTTAGCTCATCCTATATGTATTGTATGTTGTCCAAGTATATGTATATATTTATACTTATTGTATGTAAAATCCTAAGTGTGTGTGTGTGTATATAGGTATATATGTATATTATAAGAAAATATTATACATATATTTATAATCAAAATATTATAGTGTTATATATTAAATAAACACACACACATGCATATATATATATATATATATATGAAAATATAAGTTTATTTTTTCTATTTTTTTAATTTATATATATTTATATTTATATATATGTATGTATTAAAGTAAAATAATTTCACACATACACATATAACAATATGTATATGAATATAAATATAATATAATAATTAATGTAAATATGACTTAGAATAGTTTATATAAATATATATAAAAAATTATACAATTTAAAATATATATATATATATATATATATTGCATTTTAGATCGAATACACAACAGCCCCAAATTAATTATAATCTAATTATATCAACACACACAAACACACACATGTTATGAATTAACTAGTTAAATAACAACAAATAAATCATAGAAAATATTTAAATAATAAATATTTCAAATTTTAAAATTTTAGAAAATCAGGAGTGACATTTAATAGCTTATGAAAAAATTTCAAACTTTTCTAAGCCAAAATTTTATTTTCTATTATTTAAATACTTTCAATCGAATTTAAAAATATAAAAATTGATTAAAAAATCTGATTTTTTTTATTGAGATCTTCTATGATGACAATTTAATTTTAGAAAAATTAAAATAGAATCTTCGAAGCATAAATTATTTTATATTAATTTATTAATTTGTATAATGATTAGATAATAATAATAAAATATTCAATAATTACCAAAAAATTATCGTCGATCATTAAAATTATAATTAATGTAAATATATAATTCAAAAATATTAATTTAGTTATTCATGTGAAATAGTTATATAGCTTAATACAAATCATATGAACAAATTAATCAACTTATTAATATATGTGTAAATTAATTAATAAAATATAATGATTTTTGCTATGTGTATCACATCCTTAATGAAAAATTGTTTTATTTATTTATTTTATAAACATACACGCATAATCAATCAATATGTGACAACACCAATACCTGTAGGAATCTCACTTAATTAACAATACAATAATCAAATATATATGTATGGAGAGCATACAATTATCTAGATGTTATGTATCATATATATATATATATATATATATATATATAACTAAACACTTACCTAAAACTAATGCCTTTAAGTCCATCTTGTAATGATTAGTTCTCCTCTTTCGAAAACTTTTTCAATTTTATAGATTGCTAGTCATGAATCACCGACCTTTTTGCTATATAATAGTTATTAATTAGAATTGATTTGATTTGAGTTTTGTTGAAGTTTTAGAAGGTGTAATTTGGCCAAGATAAAGGAGATAGGAGGCAACAAAAAAATCTTTTAAAGTTAGGGTTAAAGTTCCTTTTATAATGGTCAAATCAGAGAGAAAAGTGGATTACATCACACCGTTTCACTTAATCTCTACCATCCATCACAAACCCTTCTTTGGCCGCCCCTACATCTAATGTTTGCTGTAGAAATTTTGCCTCTAACTTCATGGGCTAATAGCCCATTTAGGCCCAAGTAAATATATTTAATTAAATCCCATTTAATTTCTTATCGATACCTTATATCGATCGATATATTTATATCTATTATAAATATATATACAACAATATTTATTCCTCGAATCAAATTCAAATTTTAAAATTAAAATTTCATAAGTCTTAATTAATTTAATTAATTTACAACAATTAAACTAATTAAATCGTCTAGTCTAAAGAGAATTCATCATTTCTGTTGTGCGGCTCATGAGTGTAAATTCTAACAGCGATCAACATCGAACTATTCGAATATTAACGTTCACGCGTCATTTAGTTGATGATGTGACATTTTGGCAAAATTGATTGTTTACTTAGTTTCGGTAAAATCCAATTTCACTTTTTTAAGCATTACTCGGTTGTGACATTTATTTACATCAATTCTCTTCGTCAAAGCTATATCACTTTGGACTTTTGGAATTTGGTAATGGTTAAAATTCCAGTATCATCCATATTCAACTCTGTAGTCCAAGCACAAAGTTCTTCATTTAGTAGTAACAATTATTATTAACCGAAATGCTCTGATTAAAGACTTTTAATTTTGAGTTGACTTGAGTTGACCGTAATATTAACCTCATATAACCGAGGAGACAAATCCTCTCTTAAATAGTGTTCACTTCCAATACTTCGACTCAACCCAACTATAGTCACTCGATAGAACGTCATGCCATGATTTGACTATAATCAAAACAGAGCTTTCATATTAAAGATCCACAATATTCTCAAGTTGAGAGAACTGTGTAAATCCGTCACATCGATATTTTCTGCTTGACCTTAGTTATATTAACTAACATAAGACTTGAGTCATTATATAGTTATCCAATAAGTGTCGGTGTGTAACTCCTTGGTGCCCCCAACAACCATGAGGAATACACTTTCCAACATTGGAGAGTGTTACGTACTCTAGTCTCAACAGATACATTGACATCCAGTATCGATGCATCTTTATTAGGTTGAAATTGTGTATTTGTTTTCATTGTGATAAATTATTCACGATTATAACACTTTGTGACTACTATTATAAAACATATCATTTATGGATTTTCTATTAAATATACTTTTAATTAAATTAATTAATTAATATAACCACATTATATTAAGTATATAATAGAAATAAAATATCTTTAATTTAGAACAAGATTGGTTATGAGTTAGATATATGTAACAAATTACATAATTACCTCTAGGACATACCTCTAACTCTATCACTTTGATCGATAGGTTGATTGAGTATGGAGTTGTGCCGGTATAGGTGAGGTTGAAGGTGCAAATGATGTAGATATTATTTATGTATATGTAGTATATATTGACATCTAACACTTCGTATGGTATTGTGTGTTAGTTTGATGGGTTTGTATTGTGTGGATCTATGGACTGGTTTGAATAAAATAATAGTTTGACAGTATATATTGTTTATTTTGTGTAAATCTTTAATCGTGTAGTTAGAATATTATTCAGTTTGTTTATATTACAAACCAAACGATCCGCTGCTATAAGTTTTCATGGGTTGAATGTCAATTCGGCAGTTAATTGGATGGTCGAAAATGGCGGGTTGTAACATAGACATGACCCTCCTCTCTAACTATTTCTCCATTTTTATATGCTCTTTTTCTTCCTCTATACTATTGCTTCATTCTTTGTTGCTAACATATATTCCACAATTCGTTCATACTGTAAGGTATAATCAATTTTACTCTTCAATCTATGCTTTCTTAGTGTCCTTTTGCATCAACTTTATGGAGTGGGGTGGCGTCATGATCATCCACTACAGTATGAACATCGGCTCCCCAATACTTAAATCCACATTCAATTTTCTTGGAGCGAAATGAAAGGTGATGTGTTACTTGTTAATTTTTCTTCATTTGTCTTCATCATATATGTGATCACAAACGTATAGAAGATTGAAGGAAGCTCCTTTATTCTCTTGTACATATGCTGCGTGTGCCTTTTCCAGCTGAAATATGACTATTATTACATGATTTTTTATAGTACACTAAACTGTGCAAACGCTGATTATTAGAAACAAACCAAATTGACAATTAAGACCCCGCTTTCAGCAAGAGTGACATTATCTCATTCCATTTCTGACATATCGTATTTATACTTATAAATAATGCTTCTTGGAAGATTATCGAGAAGACGAGCATTGAACAAGTTGCAAATGAATTTCCAAAGTGCATGCTCGATTTGTGACATACCTTTCTTTGATTTTTTGAGCACTCAAGCCATCATATATCAAATTCTTCTTGTTCGTTGCACAACATCCTTTTCATTTGTATTTTGTCGTTGGTTCTGATTCTAAGGAAAACTAATTTCGCTGACGTTAATACCTCTAGCGCTTTCTTTTCTTTGGCTCCATTTAGTTTCTGGATTATAATCAGTGTATATACCTTATACATCATCATCATCTCCGCGGTCTTCAAAATTATTTCGTATTTGGCAAAGCCTCAATCATAAAATCAAAGTGTATTCAGATTTAAACCCGAGTTAGGCATTTGATTATAGTTACTTTTTGACAGTAACCCATGTATTTCAAGATCGGCATTCTGGACTAAGATTTTATGCTTGGTTGATTAGTTGACCATTGTAGTTAATTGTAAATTATTGCATTTAGTAACGAGCACATACGTAAAGTCATTGCTGCGAATGTTGCTAAAAATTTTATTGACGTTGTCTGTTATAAGGAGGATTATCACAGAAATCTGAATTTTGGTTGAAAGACCGGAAATTTGGACAAGCCGAATTAATTGGCATTTTCCTTTTTGGCTATATGACGTTATACGACAAGTTTTGATTTTAAGAAAGTGAATAATGTGCAAATAAGAGTAAAGATTTATTTTGTGTTTATAATTGATAATATAACGAAATTACATAGGAATTTAGACAGCGATAAAAAATAACATTGTTGCTCCTATTCAGCTTTTATAAAATTGGATAAATAGACAATAATATTATATTTTACCGACAAAGCTACTCTACCCAAAAATTATTTTGTCGAATATTGAGGTTTCAATCCCGATCTTTTAAACGATTTAGCCCCTCCTAATATCCACCCGTCAATTCCTTTCCCCCACATCCCGTATCCACGCTATTTTTTGTGAGAGTAGCATTGTCCATATTTTACTGCTGTCTACAAAGTTAGCCGGCATTTATAATCCAGCGCAGCCTAACATAATCGTTATTGTAAATGCCGGCTAAGTCGCCAACCCTTCACGTTGCAAAAACAACCCCCAAATTATAACTTCCGGTCAAATCGGCAACTCCTGAACGAGCATTATAGATGTTGGCTAAACTGGCAATTTCCGAAGTTGTCAAAGTAATTTTGGTATTATAAATGACGACTAAATCGACAATCCTAAGAAACCTGGGTCGCTTTGCTTTGGTCCAAATAGACCACCAAAGCCTTCATGGGATTGTCGGGGTTTTTTTTGTGGTTGGGGAGAAGGAGGGAGATGGGAGGGTTGGGGGGTGGGTGTTGGTGGGTGGGTTTCCTGATGGATATGCTCTTACTTGTCATAACGACAGTTGGAAGAGGGCATATTTGCTTATTTCTTTTGTTTTCCTTTTCAGATTCATATTCAGGATGATTATTGAAAGCATCCGACTTTGTTTTCAAAGTGTTAAGCACATGCTAAATAGAGCTGTCCATTGGTTGCCATGCTATCGTTAATAATTAACAGCTTCTTTCTTAATTTGAACTCCCCATAATAAATAGAACTCATCAACACTGTAATATGTACAGATTTGAACTCAATTTGCAAGCTGGTAAGCCAGCTTCATGTAAAAGAAAACAACTGGCTACGTAACATATGTATACTACATACAATATACATACACTTCACTCTTCCTGGATTTGAAGAGAGTGCAGAGTTACGAGTAGCTAGCTCTCTATGTCTATTCTTTACAAAGTAGGAGGATGCATCTTCATGTATTTATATTAATCCAATTCACTGCTGCAAACTTACCATCAACCAATGTGAACTCATACAGTTTGCACTTGCTGCAATGTTTGTGCCCTCGTACTCTCCTCTTCATCTGTTTGCATGATGTTCTACAAAACAGACACTAGCATTAACCTTTCCATACTTACTTCTTTTACAGTACAATTTTTCCCTTTCAACTAAAATATGTATCAATAATAATGTAATGTATTTTATTTATGTATGCAGGATGTAATCACCTCCTCCAGTGAAATCTGTTGGACGCGTCGGTCTTGAAAAGTGGTTACTGCTCTTAGCATGACGTAAAGAGGCAGAATAACTCCAAAAGTCCTCAAAAACAATAGCTACAAAATCCAAAAAAAAAATGCTGTACTCAGTTTTACCCAAGTCTATTTTCCAATTCTTTGTTTTTTTTTTTTTTCCTTTTCATTACATCTCATTAGAGAACTAACATATTCACAAACTTACTATAAGTAGTGCCACCGAGCACTGCTCAATTTCACCGGTTACAAAAGGAAGGATGTTGCGAACAAGCAAAAGAAACATCAACTGTAAATTAAGCATAGTTGGTTTAGTTAGTACACAAGTATAAATAGACTGATAGAGACATCAAATCCTCTATCCCCTTCCTTCCTATCCTCATGTGTCACAATGATCTTAACCATTCATTTTTTTTATCACCAACCATTCATCAAACATAGTGGAACTTACAAATTCATCAATTTGTTGCAATGAATGACTGAGATTCATTGTGGCTCTATATAGAGATGCTACATTTTCGTTTTTCACTTGTTTTATACTTTAAATAGAGTAACTTACGAGTAGGGCTACAACACGGCAATAGAAGATGCTCCTTGTGCTTGCAGATGCATAATCATCAGACTGTGTTGATCTGTTTTGAACTATTGCTATTAGTCTGTGGTTATGTAAATCACGGCGTGAAATCTCCCAGCTTCTCCTATAATACTACAACTATAAGACTAGCTAATCTTAACCATCATGACACAATACTTAATGTGTGATCTGGATGAATTCATGTACATAACACAGATATTGTTTACCTGAGGCTTAAAGGTATTCTTCCATAGCCAAACAACTTTGGAGGAGCTGTGTAGTCAGGCTTAAATTGCTGTTTTATTTGCATTAATGTATATTAGTCACCAGAAGTAATATATGCATGATGAGCTGATATCTGATGTTTGCTATACACAGATTCTGAAATGAAACAAACCTGGAGGCAGATTTCACACGTTGTATCGCCCTTTTCATTGCACCATATTTGAACACATTTCCGATGAGCATACTGAAATTGGTAATAACAATTGAACAATTATAAAGATGTAATTTGACTTTGTGTCTGATAAAAATTTGCATTCTACTTGTGAGTATTAACTGCTGTTTAGTAACCTACAATATTTCAATCCCTGTACTAGATCATGTCCATATTTTAGCATATATTTTCTTCAGTATTATATTTCCAAAGATGATTCAAATATTCAATAAATTGTATTCTGCTCTTTTAATTTTACCAAATAAAGTCTTCATCTTATGAGTTAACCAAGTGGTTTAGTTCGATTCTCCTAGGCACATATATGATAGCAAAGTTTCAAATAACAAGTTTTCAAATCTTTGTACCATATTGATAAAGACTCTGCAATCCAAATCAAATGATCTTGATTTCCACATGAGGACTAGAGTCCTTGTAATTAATCATAAAAACCAGTATAGCTATATAACAAGTAGATATGAAAAGCATTACCTTCAAGCTTCCAGAACAAAAGCAAGGAATTTCCATGTTAGACTCTTCATCATCATCTTGACAAATTCTACATTCTACAATTTCACCCTCACCTTTCCTACTATCTACAACACTCTTCCTAACAGCGAGTTCGAGTTCCGAGTCGACTGATGCAAGTTTAACTTGCTTTCTGCTATCAATGGCTGCTTCAAGCGTTGATTCCGTTATCAAACGGTCCACAAACAACACAAGATGGTCACCCATGCTTTTACTCTCTGCACTAATTTATGAAGGAAAATTTACTAATGTATGATAATCAATACACAGAGCAGATATTATGTTGCTGAAAGCTCAATAGAGATGGTGAAAATGACAAGCAATAACCATTGCGATACATTTAAATTTTGAACTTGAAAAACAACAAACTTGACATACATAAACGGTAAGGTTATATATTATTGAAAAAGACCCACAACATGAGAGAAGCATAAATAATTGAGCCAAAGAAGACATGTGTATACCACTGAGTAGAAAAGATTGGGAAAAGGTCCTAAAATTGAGGGGTTTATTAATAAAAGTTGTCAGCTTTATTTTTGGGATTGAAAGGTTTGCTCCTTTTAGGAATTGGCAAAAATTAATTGAAGGAGAAGAAAGAAAACTTACAAGTTGGGGTTTGAATATCTCCAAGTGAAGGAAGTGAGAAAGAGAAGTTAAGTTGGGGGGTTTGAACAAAGAAGCAAGAGATGAAGTATGGGTTCTGCTATTAATATCTGGTTGCTTGAGATGCCATGCTTTATAATAATTCATATATTATTTTGTATAATATTAAGGTTCACATCACTTCCTTTGACTATTATTTGATCACCATCTCAAATTTTAGCTGAACACATGAGATTCTAGACTTTCACTTTAACTAAATGGGTAGATCATATTTCTCATGTCAGTTTAAGATTCAAATTTGATTTATATTACCAGGAGAAGGAAAAATTGCCAAATCATTTCACTGTTATGGACCCATATATGTGGTCTACATTCAGAGATTCAAATGATTACTGGTCTGCCATTGCATAACTACAAAATCTACATCCAAGCAATTGAACTGAATACAAACTTGAGAGTTTAAATGAGAACCAGGTAAGTATATTGTATAGTTTTTACAATAAGTAATTTCCCACTACATTCCGTCAATTAAAGGAGCATGATGTGGTAATAATACTGTCTATGTTGCCTATTCATGCTAAGCCTATATGAACTCTATTACCAGTATCATTTCAAACTCAATTATTAGGAACCTAAGTCAACAAATTTTCAAAAAAGAACACTAATAATAGGCATAAATGATCAATTAGGCATATAAAATGAATGATGGACTTGTCCCACTTTTTCTTAGATCAGTGTCACTGAACATAAAATAACATAACAACTCCGGAACTTCCAATCGGTTTAGTTAGCATAAGATTGGTGCAGTCAATCAAGCTGACCTAAGTGTTAAGATTGTTATTCTAAGTAGAAATGGCAAACTAGGTTTGGTGAACTACCTCCAAGTTTATAGGGTCAATAAATTACTACTATATCGACTAAAATGATTTAATTTTTAAAAATTAGTATATACCAATTAGTATTTATATGGTACATGACCCACATATCTAGATCTCTACAGGTAGGTTGCGTGGTTGAACAAACTTGTCCCTTGACAAAAAACATACGCAACATGCTTTAGTAGGGTTTCTGTATTAAGGTAAAACAGACGAAGGCCCGTTTAAGTTGATGGTTGTTCATGTGACATAACATAGAAAACCATTAATTTTTGCACACTTTGTATAAATGCAAGATGTGTAAAGAACTAATCTCTTGGAATAAATGTTTTGTCTGTTCAAACGTTGAGCTTCATACACATAACATATTTCATATGAACTGAAAAACATATAAATTTTCACGAGATTAAACACATAAACTTTGTTGTTGTTCTTGCCAATTTCTCTCTGCTGCTGTTCTTGGATGGTTTGTGCAGTTCGATCAATCTAGTTAATCCTTACCTTTAACATAAGTAAATGTCTAGTGGACAAATATTGTTCAATTGGTAGAAAATTGAGAAGTCATGAACCATGCTCTCAATTTTAAAGCAAATAAAGAATGAGTCTCGGCTGATAATATGTAATATATATAAAGGGTTTTAGGGGCATTTTTGGTATTTTGCCCTTACATTTGTAGTATATAAAAGGAGAGTATGTAACACATTGGAATATAGATAATACAGTATTGTAATATCAATAAAACAACTTTTCTTTTCATTTCTTTTCAAATTCTTTCATGGTATCAGAGCCATAATAAACCAAGCGGTCAGAGATTGCTTCTTTCCTCTTCATCAGTGTATTTTCATCATTTGAAGGAGGTTGTCAGTTTCAGTCTCCTCAGAATTCATCTCATCACTGGAGACCTGTATTGTTGTTCAATACAAATCATAATTTAGATCAAGATTTACATCAACAGTCTTCCTTAGTGCTCTCAACCAGTGCCGTGCCAGTATCTCATTAGAGCAGCCTCATCATCTGAGATAGGTTGCACTGAATTCTCCCCTCAGACCCTTGTCTTCATCGGAGAGTCTTTCTTCTTTCCGTTTTAACCTTCTTTTACAGGAAAGAATTCATTTCTTGATTGTTTTTCTACCTCCTGAGGGCCAGTCTTTCTTTCTGTTTTTTCTGCACACTGAGAAGTGTGTTGCTTTTCATCAAGTAATCAGTCATTCTCCCTAACTTGAGATGTTCAAAGAAGAAGGGAACAGTTCTGCAACCACATCACCCACTGGAGCAAATGTTGCTCCATCAAACAAAGATGTGCCCACTCTGTCAATTATAAAACCAAAAACTCAATTAGTCATTCAGTATGATGAGAATAACTATCTTTTATGGAAGTATCAAACAGAAACAACTATAAGAGGTTATGTGGTAAAAGAATACATCAACGACACCTTACTATACCACCAAAAATGATTCAAGAAGGGGAAGAATGGATTATAACCAACAAAGACTATATCAACTATCAGAGACAAGACAACCTGTTAACTTCTTGGCTAATGTCATTTATTGGAGTAAGTCTTTTATCACAAATTGTTGGCTGCAAAACATCTCAAGAAATATGGTCAACAGTCGAGCAAATCTTTAATTCTCAATCAGCAGCAAGAATTATGCATTATAAAAGACAACTTTAGAATTTAAAGAAAGGCAACATGTCCATGAGAGAATATTTAATCAAAGTAAAGACTTACTGTGATTTACTCAACACTGTTGGTCACAAAGTGTCCAATACTGAGCAGATTTTAACTATTTTAAGTGGATTAGATGATAAGTATGAGTTAGTTATTGCCATAATATCATCTAGAGAGACACTGCCAAATATACAATACGTACATTCTACCCTTCTTGCTCATGAAGGGAGAATAGGACAGAAGAAACCACTAAGCTTAGATCTCTCTGTCAATTATGCTTCAATTGTCAAAAACAAGAATCAAGAAAGATCAAGTAACGACATATTTTAGCGAAACAGTCAAAGAGGTGGTTAGAGTAACAGAGGCAGAGCAAGGTTTAATAACTCAAATAGGCTAATGTGTCAGATCTGTGAAAAATATGGGCACATTGCAATAAAATCTTATTTCAGATTTGATCAAGGATATGGAGCAAATCAGCAACCAATAACAAACAAAAGGGATTCAATCCAAATATTAATCTAGCTCAGTCAAATTCAGATTCAAGAAGTCAGAATATCAATTGAAAAAGTCAAAATGAAATGGATCATCAAGCAAAATTGGAGGATCTACAGTATGAAGACTGGTACCCAAACTCAGGTGCTACAAACAACATGTTGAAATTTGATTTTGTTTTTCGCGTTGCTTCATATATGTTTCAAACAACAAATCCGTGTAATCATTGTAAATTTCATTCATTTGTTCAAAAAAATCAAATCTGTAATTATTAACTTGAAAATTTTCGATTTGGACTTGTTGAGAACAAGAATTGTCAATTTCGATAAACGGTAGATTATTATTTGATTCTTTGCAAGTTGAGATTTGATTATAATTTTCACGAAATTTTTGTATTTTTCAAGCAATAAATCCCTATTATCTTTTTCCATTTGGTCAACAAAATCAAATTCATGATTATTAATTTGAAATTTTTTATTTTGAATTTGTTGATAACCAAAATTTTCAATCGTATCATTATTGAAACTATTCCTATTGCCAAAATTATTTGAAAATTGCTTCACATTTTCATCTTGATTTTGAAATTTATTTCGAAGATGAAAATTGAATTGGCATGGTTTATACTCGAAATCATTTGAATTTTGAAGTGAATTCACATTTTGATTATTTTGGCTTGAACTATTGCACAAATATGAGTTACACAAGTTGTTTATATTTTAATTTTGTTGTATAGAGAGTTTAAGTAAAGATAAAATGCTATTTTCGAGATTCAAGGGTTGATCGTCGTTTTGAAAACTTTGTTGTTCGAAATTTGAATTATTTGCAAAATAGTTGTCGTTAAAATATCCATAAGAATTTTGAGTGAAATTATATGGATTATGTTGATTTTCACAACTATTTTAAAATTCATGTAAGTCGAGAAACTCAGAGATTTTCCAGAATTTTTTTATAAAGAAAAATATTTACAAATAGAATTTATTTTTCAAAAGAGAAATTGATTTTTGTTTTTTTTTTTCAATTTTTTTTGTTTTTATTGAAAAGATTTTTCTTCGATTTTGGATTTTCAAAAAAAAAACTAAGTAAATTTTGTTTGTATTTTTTTAGAATTTTCATTTGAAAATTTTCAAAGGAAAAGGAAAAAACTAAGTTAAGAAATATTTACAATTTTGTTTTGTTTTGGATTTTGAATTTTTTTTTTAAATGTGCATGAACTAATGCAACTAAACGAAGACAAGGTTTTAATTACAAATTATTTATTCTAAGTTAACCCAAAATTGTATAATCACAAATTGTCTTAAATCAACAGGATAGTTCTCATCCAGGTAACGGGCAGGATTTATCGGTGCACCACGAATCACCGTAGCAATGCAGCCGAAGGTTTAAGTACCTTCAGAGGAACAACCACTATAATATTTACGAATCACTGTAATATTTATAAATGGTTATTACTCTTCCGTAACCTAGACACCAAGAATTTAAATTGTTCAAAGAAGACAAATTATCAATATACAATTAAGAGCTGTTGTTATTATTAATCAAAATTCTAAATGAAATGCAAAGCAAAAACTAAACGTGTATTAACAATGCAACTATGAATGGATTTTTGTTTGTTTTTGTTTTTTTACAAAATGCAGGCAAACGACAATGCAAGACAAACAAAAACAATAGATACATATATAATGCAAGACAAATAAAAAGAAAATTATAAATAAGCAAGCAGTTATTTTTTGGCAAGCTCGGCAAAGCAAACAACTTATTCCTCCTTATCTGCTTCTACAACCTAAAAAAAAGAAGATATATATACAGTTTTTTTATATCAAAGAAGAAGTAAAACAAACCAAAACAAAATAAGTGAAAGCAAAACAAATTGAAACCTTTCTTCTTTATTTTTCTTAAACAAATCAAGGAAAAAGTAATTGGAAAACTTAAACAAAGGAAAAACTAAAATAAACAAATTGGAAAACAAACTTTTTTCTTTCTTTTTTTTTCTTTCTTTTTTTCCTTTTGATAACAAAGAAAACTAAACAATAAATAAAGAAAAAGAAGTAGATTGAAAAAAAAAGAAAATTGAAATCAAGTCTACCGGCCCGGCCTAAAATAATTACCACACTATCAAACCAGTTAAACTATGCACCTTCCTCCGAAATCCAAATCAGTACCGCGTAATTTCTTTAATTCACAAATAGTCAATCCAAATTCGCGACCAAAAAAAATTCAATCCAAAATCGCCATGTAAATTTGTGATGAAATGGTTCGCTGCTTTTCAAGGGTGCTCTAGCGTGGATTTGGGGATTTTCGCGAGTGGATTTGGGAAGTTTGGGATTGGGTATTGGGTGGTTCGAAGCGAAGCACTGTAGTTGTTGGAATTTAGAAAGGTTGAAGGCGATGATGGTTAGAGTTGGAGATGACAGATGATGATGCTATTTAAGGTGATGAAGGAAATGGCTTTGAGACGGTTGAGGGCTATTCTAGTGTTCGAGGTCGGCGAGAGGTTGTCGCGAAGTTGGCTATCGCTTGAATTGAAGTCGATTTGAGGATTCATGGAGGTGCTTTTTGCTGAGAGGAGTGGTTTGCGAGTTGTAGATGCAGGTGGTCACGAAGTTGCTGTTTGTAGTGTTTGGTTGAATGGAGGGGTGGAATTCAACTGAGGTGCATGCTGTTGTGATCTGGGTTTAGATGAGGGCGAGCTTCGTGGAGTTGCGGTGGCAATTTGATGTCGAGCCAGGCAAAGGATGGCAATGTGATCAGCTGGATTGTTTGTTTGCAGTTTTAAGAAGAGTGTTGCAGCATGTACCGTGGTTAAGGGGAGAGTGTACTGAGATATGCAGCGTGAATTAATGTTGGTAGTTGTAGTTAGTGAATGTTCGGGCAACAGTTTAGCCTAGACAGTAGCAGTTTTGGAAGTGGTAGTGTCGGAAAGAAGTAGTGGTGACAATTGTTGTTTGTCTGGTCGTTGTTGGTCTGGTGATGATCAGGTTGATATGGCAACAGGTAGAAGTAGGCAGTCAAGCAATCTGATATTGGTGGAGTTCAGGATGTTGATGGTGGGTTGCTGATGTGCAACTCGGTGGTTACTGCTGTGTTGATGCCAGAAGTGATCAAGTTTGATGATGTTAATGATGATACGAGGAGATGTTTAGTAAGGAGTGTGATGGTTGTAGAGGTAGAGGATGGTTTGAATGTATGTAGAGGTAGAGGTAGTCGGACTGAAGTGGTATGTTGAAATGTACAGTGGGGGAGGCTGTTTGAAATGAGGGATGTTGTATTTGATGTTGCTGTAGTGCTGTTTTTGCAATGGTTGTTACAGAGTGGATTGTGAAATGGTTTTGGTCCGTGGACAGTGTCTGTTTGAAGGTGATGGGGTTGCGTGGAGATTTTTTGAATGTAGTTGTGAAAGGAGTTGAAATGAAGGTTGGAGTTATGTGCAATGCACTGTGCAGAAATGTGAGACAGTAACAAGTTGAGAAGAAGTGACAGGCAAGGGGATGAAGTATCGAGGCAGTTGGTGGTTGGCACTGATGGTCAGGGAGTTGTATGTATGGTGGCAGGGAAGTGAAATCTATTGTTTGAAGTGGTGTAGCAGAGGGGAGGTTACAAGGTAGTTGACAGGGGAAGTTTTGAGGCAGAGTGGTTTTTGTGTACTGTGCACAGAGAAAAAGATGCAGTGTAAATAATTATTATTTTTTAAATAGAAATAGAAAATGTATAGAAATGCAAATTTAAAAAGTGTAATCGAAATGTAACAAAATTGAAGATGAAATGAAATGCAATTTTTTTAATAGAAAATGCAATGTAAATGGAAGACTAAAACATGCACACAACAAAATGAAAACACGCACAATTTTTTTTAATTGCAAACACACACAAAATAAAAAACACACAAAAATCAAACAAAAATAATTCGAAGAATAGAAAAACAAAATCAAAGCAATTCTCCGGCAATGACGCCAATAACTTGTTTGTTCGACGGAAATTCTGTCGGTTTAGAAAACCATCGAAAATTTTCAAATTAAAAATATTACCGCAAGCGCACGGCGTACTATCGTAGTACGTGACGAATACAGGTTGATCCACAGGGAATTGACGATTTTAAAAATCTATTCAATCAAATTAAACCAAAGTTGAAGAGAATGTTAAACTAGAAAAAGAGAAAAACAAGCAAAACAAAATTGATAAAAATATGAGAGTGTTAAGATAATTTAGAGGCAATTTCCACTCTCTAGATCACATAAATCAACAAAATGAAGTTATGATCTCTCTTTTCTTATCATTAGTGAATTAATTAATGTGATTATCATAAGTATGGTATATTTGTGCTATTAATTAGCTCAATATAAACCATCAAACTATAAGACAACCACTAATACACTTTTAAATCTCATAAAATATGACAACAAAGTTGAAAGCAAAATTTATTTTAAGCATGGCCTATTAACTATTAATTAGAAATATAAGCCATCAAATTTTAATTATCAAATTTTAATTTCAACAATCATTTCTTTACTATAATCATATGTAGATGAAGAGACAATTTTTTTTTTGTTTAAGCATAGCCTATTTGTTATGAACAACATAGACTATCAAATTCAAAGCTAAACAACATCATTAAACCACTTCAATCATTCTCATTAAGCACAAAAAGAGAGCATAAACATCGAATTAAGTTGAAGCTACATGATTAGAGAGCTTATTACCCCTAAATTGAAGGGGTTTAGCCTCTCATATTTGTTGTCATATGAACAAATGTAGCTTGCAACATCAGAGAAAAAGAAAAGGAAAAAGAAAGCAAGATAAATAAAAACTATTCTACTTGCATGAAAAATAAATCTACACTACAATATGAAAGTAAATAAGCATGAAAAGGAAAAGAACATATATTAATTTGCATACAAAAAATTACATAAAAGAGAAATGACTAAGTAGCCATGAAAAGAAAGAAGAGAGCTTTTTTTTATTTTGAGCCTAAACTAAACTAAAGAGAGACTAACTAAGAGGAAGTGGAGAGTTACATGAAACATAAGGGGTTATTTATACAAGCATGAAACTCTAATCCATAATTTAGAGAATGACCAAACTATCCTTGAGAAAATGTAGAGGCCAAGTAATCATTAGCTTCTACTAATCATCATTTAAGTGTACATGAAGCCATTAATTCCATAAGCATGCGCATTAGCCTTTAATCTGTACATTAAGGTGGTTGGTAGGTGGGGTCCTCCATGTTCTTCACTTTGAATTATTTGCCTCTTCATTCTTTTATATCTTCTTTGTGCATGCATATTCCTTCATGAAACCACTCCTATTTGAGATCAAATTCCTACAAAAATATATATAAATTTTCAATTATTTTTTCTCAAAGAAATATATGCACACAAATGACCATTTTTCTCCTATATGAAGATGGATATGAGATGATTTGGAATTAATATGGATTTTGGTTAAAACAAGTTAAAATACTCAATATGATCATTTATTTAATTTAACTAGATTAAATGTAGTGGTAAAAGTATGCACATTTACATGCACATCACAACACCTCAAATCAACATTTTCACAATTATAAATACATCATAGATTTTACAATTGAATCAACAAGTTTCTAATTTCTATTCTCCATATCGACTTTGCACTCAAATTCAAGTCACTCATATTTTCTATCAATATTTCAACCAAAGATCATTAACTTTGGTTCATTTTTCTTCCATATTTCCAAAACATACACATATTCATATCTATACATATCTAGTGGAGATTATAGAAAGACTTGTACGTATTGTCAATATCAGTGTTAATCAAAGCACATTCTTGATGAGAGATTTCAATTGTAACAAGCCTATTCCTTCGGACGAGGCGAGGGTTATTGATTAGTGAAATTCCGAAGAGGAGCTTTGGGACTGGACGTAGGACAGGAGGTCCGGACCAGTATAAAATTTCTGGTGTGATCTTTTTATTTTACTATTATCTCATTATCTTAAGTTATCTTGTATAGAATAATTACTTATCATATACATAGTATTCCGTATAGTCTTTCAATTGATATTAGAGCAGTGTTAGTTCAAATCACAGTAACATGTATTTGAAACCTGTTAATATGGCAAGTGTCTTTCAATAAGGTTAGTCAACTGCACGTCCTCCTCTATTCACTAGATCTAATTATGCATATTGGTCAACCCGTATGAGAATATTTATGGAAGCAAATGGTTTAGAAATATGGTCAGCAACTCAAAATAATTATATAGCACATGAAACAAATATTAGCACATGGAAAGATGCACAAAATACTGCTGTTTCTATTAATGCTAAATCTATGAATGTATTATTTTGCTCTCTTGATAAAAATGAATTTTCACGTGTTATGTTATGTACCACTGCTTATGATACATATGACATACTTTACAAGTCACACATGAAGGTACAACTAAGGTCAAACAAACAAAAATATCAATTATAAAAAAAAATCAATTTTCATCTTTCAAATTAAAACAAAATGAGTCAATTGTTGACATGTACTTTAGATTTCAAACTACACAACACGATTCTTATGGCACTAGGAGTCAAATTTACTGATTTTGATTTAGTATCTCGAATTCTCAACTGTTTAACAATTGAGTGAGAAAGAAAAGTATCAACTATCGAAGAAGCTAATGATCTTTTTGAACTCAAAGTTGAAGAGTTGATTGGAAATTTAATGTCGTATGAAGTTAATTTGTAGGCCAGAAAGGAACAAAACCATGAAAAGAAGAACATAGCATTTCAAGCAAGCAATGGAGATTCTGAATTGGATGAAGATGAAATCGTATTCATTGCCAAGAACTACAACAAATTTAACAAATTCAAGAAAATAACAAGATTCCAAAATAGCGGAAAATCAAATTCATCAAATCAAACTTCGATTAAGTGCTTTGAATGTGATTAGTTCAGACATATAAAGAAGGATTTCCCAAAACTCAACAACGAGAAAAAGAAAAATAAGTTTGAGAAATTTAAGAAAAAGAGAAAAGCATTCCAAGTCACAAGGGATGACTCTGACTCTTCCTCTTCATTCGATAGTGACAGTAAAAGTGATACGGAGCAAGAAAATGTATGTTTCATGACACATTCTAATGAGGTATGGCCCGATCTTACTTATGTTTAAATTTTAGAAGTAAGCATGGAACTTGATGACAAATATAGGAAAACTAAAAAATTAAATAATGAATATGTTGCTAAGATAAATCGGTTGGAACTTGAAATAGGGTTACTAAAAGATGAAAAATCTATTTATAAGAAGAATTATAAAATGCTCAAGAAAAATGTAAGAATCTATTTATTGAAAATGATGCTTTATCTTGTGAATTAGGAAAAGTCAAACTAGATAATAATAAAATTAGTGATGAGCACGTTATCTTAAAAGATAATCTAGAAACTTCAAAATCCAAAATTACTGATCTTAAAAATAAGTTGGATAAAATTACTAATAATGTCATAAAATTTAAGAAAGGAGAACAAGACTTGGAGAATTTAATTCAAATTTCCAAGCCATTCAAAATATAAATGGAATAGGATTTGAGAATAAAATAAAAATTACAAAAAGTACAGTAAGATTTATACTAATGTGAAACCTTCGTCCAAAAATAAAAAATTGCTCTCGAATTCAATGATTAAAATATGGGTTCCTAAAACAAATAAAAACCTAATTAAATAGAAATATGTAGATAATTATATGAAAGATGTGATTCACAATAATAATTATATTTCAAAAGGAACCAGACCATCATGGGTATGGTTACCCTCATTTACTAACGCTTAGGACCCAAAAATAAAATGGGTGCCAATTTAAACTTTTTTATTTTTTGCAGGCATCAAAATACAAAAATAAAGAGAAATGGATATTAGATAGTGGATGATCCAAGCACATGACGGGAAATGCTCACATGTTGTCAAATATAAAGTACATTGATGGTGGCACCATAACTTTTGGCGATAATTCAAAAGGGTTCATCAGTGGAATTGGAGAAATCATCAATATTGGTGTCTCTAACTCCACTATTATATCTAATATTTTATTAGTAGAAAACCTAAAACATAATCTTCTTAGTATAAGTTAGTTGTGTGATAAAGGGTTCGAAATAAAATTCGTAAACGATAAATGAAAAATTCTTGATCAAAACAAAAATTTAATCTTCGTAGGATTTAGAAATATATATTGTTGAATATGCGCTTTGCGCTATATGATTTTTGTTTGATGATAATAAACATATATACATTCATATAAATGTATTTGGTAATGTACTATTTTATTTTTCATAGTTTAAATAAATATTTGTTGAATAAAATTAAATTTCACAGAATTTGAATTTGAATTCAAACAAAACAAGTTAAACAGATTTTGAATTCAAACAGAAATTTTATTCAAACAAATATTTTGTATAGTATGTATTTGGTTAGATAAATATCTGTTGAATAAAATAAATTACACAGAATTTGAATTTGAATTCAAACAGAACAAGTTACACAGTTTTTGAATTCGAACGAATATTTTATTCAAACGAATATTTATTACAAACTTGAATAGTACAAATTCATGCTCTCACTATACATATACATTTCTGATTACATCACGATTACATCACAAATATTTTTACATTGATAACCTCACTGCATATCACTCACACTCGTATTTTGTCTTCAACTGCATTCCGGTTTGAATCCAGCATCTGAGCAATCTGCAAAAATATAAACTAACGCAGTAAAATTGAAAATAAAATATTTTTGCGATATAAAATAAAACGTGAATTTTGAAAATGATATTTGCCTCAGTTATTTGGGTTGTTCGTCATCATTTAAATTTGAATTCATCATACACGAACAACTTGTGACATACACAGTATATTACTGTACATGCCACAAGGCCGTGCACGCCGATATATACACTTGATTGATTTACAGGGACAGGTAAGCACAGGTCAAACCCAAATGCAAAGCGGGTTCAACTCACGAGCAATATATTTAAAATCACGACACGAGCACAAGGTCAAACCCGAGCTGTAAAACTGGGTTCAACACAAGGCAGTCATGAAGTATGCAAAGAGCTTGAGCATGAGATATTGCAACTACAGTAATGCATCAGTGACCAAACACTACAAACTGCAACATGGCGAAGACTACAAGAACATGACAACAAACAGGAAGTGCAATTCCAAGTGAAAAACCAGACTCAAGTTAGTGCACAGTGCATATATGATGCATACAAGTTCAGGCCACAACATGTCAATGCAAGCACAGCCACAAACATGCCACAAGACTATAAGCAGTGCCACAAAACCAGGCAACGTGTACACAAAGACAACAGCCAGTTCAAATGCAACATTGAAAACAAGCTGCATGAATACAACATGAAGTACAACCACAAGTTCACAAGTGCAGCATCACCAAAGACTCAACAGGGAAAATGGAACCAGACACAACAGTGAAAGTGCAGACCAAGACTCATGGAACAGACCCAACAGCTAGTGCCAACATGAACATAACATGTGAATGCATCAAAGCAAGAAAACAACACTGTCGAGCTCGAGATAATACTGCTACAACATGGACTGCAACAAATACATGATGCACAACTCAAATGAATACCAGTGCAAGTGTCAACCAGGTAGCAAGGAAGATCAACACAGCAAGCTACAGCATCAAGTTGATCAAGATGCTACAGATTTCAACCAATGAACCATCAAAGAATGCAAGAAGAAAATTATATGTCAAATTATGATATGAACACAAGCCAGTGCACGACCATGTGACAGTATCAAGTTCTTACCAAATCAAGAAAACATCAAGATGATCAATGACCAATGCACAACAAACTCAGTGTCATGCTACAATTTCAAACAAGCAGTGCACATGTGAATCAAGTGACCAACCTGAAGTACAAAGCATGCACATAAACAACATGACATGAACAATGCAACTGATCAAAGCTCGGCCAACATAATGCAACTATGTTCAGGGGAGCAACATGAATGCAACAAAGACCAGCTACAGAAATGCATGCAAGTGTCAAAGTACAGGTGCAAGTGTACATAAGAGAAGTACAAAATGACCAAACAGCAATGCAAGTATAAGTATGGCAGTGAAATTCAGTGAAGTGCACAAACAACATGACAACTGACATGAATACATCAATAAACCAAGTAGCAGTATGAAGCAATTTGAAGCAAAGGTGAACCTGAACAGGTACACAAGTATGAAAGCTACATGATACACAGTGATGCATAGCAACTGCATAGCAGCTACACAACAAAGCAATGACCAGAACACAAGTACAAGCAAATAAATGCAATATGAAGTGATATAACAGCAACTACAGGTACTCAACAAGGTGAAATCAAAGTGTGCAACTCGAAAATGGATACAAGTGACTCAGACCAAATGCAGTAACATACTGCAGCAACCAAAACCAGTTCAACAAGTATGAACCAGTCAAGGCAACTTGAAGCATAAAAGCTCAATGAAGATTGCAGCAATACACAGATGAACAAAATAACCAAGTGCAACATCAAACAGAATGAAATGCACAATGTCACAGCAAACTGGCACCAGCTAGAAGGTCAACTCGAAGCAATTGACCACAAACAACAATTTAGCTCGAAGAAGTGACAGTAGACAAGTCAAAGAATAACATTGCAGACTCAAATTATCAACTAATCAACAGTCGAAAATATACGAAATTGACAAAGTCAAATATCACAAATCACGAATTCAATTCAAAGCCATGACCAACCAAGCAAGAAATATGAACAAGTCAACATCAAAGCCGTGGGACGCAAGAAAAAAAAAACGCATATGAAAAAGTCAGAATCGATCTCAATCATTCAAGCATCATCAAGTGGCCGAGATAAAGAATTTGACAAATTCAATCAAATTTATATGAACGCAAATATAGGAATTCATCCTATTAAAACCCTAATCATCATCGGCATTTAGATGCATCGAGTTCAAGTATCAATTTAGAAAAGCAAAAGGACACAGTACATACCGAATTCACAAGCAACGAACTCGATCGAGCAACTGCAAAACATCCAATAGTCAACCATCAGAGAAGCAGCGAGCTATGGAAACATATCACAGATCAATTGAAGAAACCGAAGCCAACAAAGAGCCGAAGCCCTAACTGGAACAAAAGGGAACGAAGCCCTAATCAGAAAGAGGCCGCCATTTTTCTTCTCAAAAGAAAGTGGATCGGGTTAATAAAAACAAGGGGCCGGTTTTGTTTTATAAAAGGGCTAAAGTTTTATTTAGGGTCCAAGTAAAAAAGGGGTTTTGTTTCTATAGGCTTTTATTAATATTGTTAATTAGTTTAGGGTTATTTTTCTATTGTTCTTAATTATTGTTTTTATTTTACGAATCAAAGAATTTAGGTAAATCACCACCTAGGTTTAGGTAGTGTCAGATTGTCTATTTTGAGTTAGTTCAGTGAGCAGGGTGTGCGAGTTTGCAAAGCTCTATAGGCGGGAGCAGTGTTTGCGAGTGAGCGAAACTCTATAGGCGGGAGCAGGGTGTGCGAGTCTAGTAGAGTGTTTGTGAGCGGGAGCAAAAGGGTCTGCGAGTCTAGTAGAGTTGTTGTAAGCGTGATACTGTTTAATTCTAATAGAAATCTGTGAATGCAGCAGTAGGCAGGGGTTGCCGAAGCTGGGTAAATTTTGTGTGTGATTTACTTTTCAGCATATTTATTTCTGCAGTTTATTTCTGTGTTTAAATCGAGAAAATTTGCTATAACCCTATTCACCCCCCCTCTAGGGTTAATCTAGATCCTACAAGTGGTATCAGAGCCAGGTTTATATTTTATTTAACTCTAGAGTCATGAGTCTACAAAATAATGCTTTTTCTGAGGGGCAATCTATTGCTAGGCCACCCATGTTTAACGGGAACGATTATGCTTATTGGAAAGTTAGGATGAGTATTTATCTTAGTTCCGTTGATTATGATGTTTGGGATATTATTGAAACTGGCTATAAACCTCCCACTATAATCGTTGGTGGTACTGAGATTCCTAAACCTAAGGATAGGTGGGATGCTAACGATAAGAGATTGAAAACGACAAATGCTAAAGCCATGAATGCTTTGATATGTGCTCTTGATAAAAATGAATTTAATATAATTTCTCATTGTACAACAGCACAGGAAATTTGGCACACTTTGGAGGTGACACACGAAGGAACTTCTCAAGTCAAGGAGTCTCGTCTAGCCCTATTCAGCAATGAATACGAGAACTTTGTGATGGACAAAGGCGAGAGCATAAAGGACATGTTTGGACGCTTTTCAACTTTGGTATACAACGCTAGAGCACTTGGGAAGGTATTCACTGAGGTAGAGCTTGTGCGGAAGATACTACGAGTTTTACCAATGAACTTTGAGGCAAAAGTCACAGCAATCCAAGAATCGAAAGATTTGAGTAAACTAAGCATGGAGGAGTTGATTGGCAACTTGATGACATATGAGCTTGAGTTAAAAGCAAAGGAAGAACGCAACAACTCCGAACCAAAGAAGAAGACGATTGCCTTAAAAAGTAAAGAAGAAAGCGATGAAGAAGATCCAATTGAAGAGCTTGCAATGGCTGTCAATAATCTTAGAAGATGGTCTAGATTCAAGCCACGCAAGAAGAAAACAAAGGGCAATAGGTCAAAAGATTCCGAAAATTCCGATAATGAACTGATATGTTATAACTGCAACAAGCCTGGCCACATCAAACCAAAATGCCCACTTCTCAAAAACAACAAAGAAAAGAAAAAGGCGAAGAAGGTATTTGCAGCGACTTGGGATGATGAAGAAGGAGAGGAAGCTTCGGATAGCAGCCCAGAGGAGGCTAACTTGTGTTGCATGGCAAAATCAGAATCAGAAACAACCTCCGACGAATCTAGTGAGGCAGGTGAGTTTTCTTATAAAGAACTTGTTTTTATGTGTTCTGATCTTACTAAGGTAGTGGATACTCTTGAATCTAAAATTGAAAAACTGAAATCTAATAGGAGAGAATTTGCTCGTGAAAATTTTAGGTTAAAAACTGAACTTGAAAATATTCAAAACCTAGAATGTAACCAATGTAAAATTTTAGATTCGGAACTATCAAAAATTAGGAATAACTCTGAGAATCTTGAAAAAGAAAACTTGAGTCTTAAAGAAAACATTGACACTAGAAAAAAGGACTTTATAAATCGATGCACCTCACTTGTCGCTGAAAATACAACATTAAAAACCAAAGTCCAAAATCTTGAGAAATTTTTGAATAACTTTTCAAGAGGCGAAAAATCTTTCAACATGCTATTGGGAAATCAAATTTTTGCTAACAATAGAAAAGGACTAGGTTTTGGAAAATCACAAGATGGTGATAAAGGTAAAAGTGCTGCTCGATCTGAAATAATTGGAAATCATGTTGAAAATCATAGTCATAGGAACACAAAATTTAATCAAGTCAATTTAATGAGCACGTTTTGTAGAGAATTTGGACATAATCGAAATAATTGTTGGTATAGACCCAAACACGTGAAAACTATACCAATTTGGGTTCCAAAAGGCACAAATATAAAATCTTTGAAAGTCAAACAAATTTGGGTGCCAAAAGGAACATGTATAAATAGTTTTGAGTCTCCAAAAACATATTTTTCATATTCTGCCACTAACAACAATGGACCTATAAAAACAAATAGGTCACATAAATCTTTTATCGTGTAGGTGTGGTGGCAGGCTAAGGAACAACAACAGTGTTCTCTGGATTTCGGCTGTTCCAGAAGCACAACGGGCGACAAAGCAAAGTTCCTTAGCCTAGTATAAAGGTGACAGAATCACAATGGGCAATCACGAAAAATTATCGTAAAGGTAAAACAGGTAATTGTTTTTAAATGTGATTATCTGCACCATACTCTAAATTAAAATCAGCCAATATTGAGATGAACAAAAGATGATGATTTTGATGCTATGTTTTTTTTTTTTTAAAAAAATATTGACTAACCATCTTTAAAGAGAATTACTTGGAGTAATTATGATGGTTGATTGATTCAGACTTAATTGATATGATTTATGGCATTAATTTGTGCTTAATTGATGACCAATCAGATTTTCAATTTTGAACTAATTTATATAAATTTGTTTGGTCAAATGCTGGTTACTCATGCTACACGTAGATATATTGGTTCTGACATTTTGATCACTGTTTGTAAATTTGCACGATTTCAAATTCATGAGAAAAATGATTTTTAAGAAATTGTTTTTGAAATAATTATGATGTTGATTGACTGTTGATTACTCATGAAAATAATTGTTTATCTTCTGGTTTCTGAAATTAACATCATGATATTTGTTTGAGTGTTAACACGGCTTAAATTCAAATTCAAAAGAATGATGTTTTGAAATTTTTGGTGCACATCTCATGGTTTGATTCAACAAGTGAATATTGAGTGAAATTTAAATTCAGATGCGGATTACACTGGTAATATAGTTGATAGAAAAATTATTAGTGTAACGTGATTAATTTGTGAAACATTCATTTGCTGCATCGTTTTTTTTTTAAAGAAAATATCTGCATATTTTTCACTTGAAATAATTTTCAAATAGCAGAAAATTTTCTTATAAAACTCCCCTCAAGAAAATCATGTTTGACCATATTTACAGCTTAATCATTTTTTTTAAATTGATTTTATAATTTTTAATTTGATTTTAAATGACAAATTTGACTAATCTGACTCCCTTTGATTATCGAAAAAATGAATAGTGATTGAAAAAGAGATGAGTGTTGATATTTATCATATATTATAACTCGAGAAAGTATAATTAAAAAAATTCTTTAGAATTTCATAACAAGAGTTATAAAAACTTTTTGTTGGATAATAATTCCATGACCATTTCTATTTCTATCATCTTTCTATCGAACATCACTCATCAAGATCATATTTAATATGTAAATTTGTGGTAGTTTACAAAGGAAATCATTTGTTCTTTAATATCTTTAAATCGGTGAAGGAAATTATTTGTGCTTCAATTTTCAGCAATTAAAAATAAATATCCAAAGTATTCACTCTCATTTAAAAGTCCTCACGGTTATGCATGGGTGAATTACTTGGATTTTTGATTATCTGCTTCCATGCTCATTTAAAAGTCCTCACGGTTATGCATGTATGGAACGCATATTAAAAATAATTGATTTAAATAGACAAGTTGATTCTAATCCCATTTAAAAGTCCTCACGGTCATGCGTGGTTAGAAGATACTTGATTTCATTTTTTAAATTAAATTGGAATACTACTAATCTCATTTAAAAGTCCTTACGGTTATGCATGGTTAGTAGATATTCAAATTTCCAGAAATAAATATACCACAAATAGACATATCTATATGAATTTTTGATGATTCTATCTCCATCACTTCTGAAAGTGGAATATGCGCTTGACAAGGGTAATTATGATTTTTGTTTGAGTTTTATTGAAATTTGATATTTATATTTAATTGAGTTAAATGTTTGATTCATGTCTATCACTTTATCCCTATTTTTATAACACTGTTATTCTTTTGCTGATAACAAAAGGGGGAGAGAAAAGTTAAGATTTTGTCAAATAGAATCAAGCAAAGGTCAAATAACTTTCAATTTGCATATAGGCTTATTTACATATTTTTTGTATGCATATATGTAGGGGGAGTATCACATAAAAAGGAAGCATTCAAATAGGGGGAGCAAATGAAATTATCAAATACATTTAATATATTCAAAATCTTAAATATATGTTTGTTATCATCAAAAGGGGGAGATTGTTGAATATGCGCTTTGCGCTATATGATTTTTGTTTGATGATAATAAACATATATACATTCATATAAATGTATTTGGTAATGTACTATTTTATTTTTCATAGTTTAAATAAATATTTGTTGAATAAAATTAAATTTCACAGAATTTGAATTTGAATTCAAACAAAACAAGTTAAACAGATTTTGAATTCAAACAGAAATTTTATTCAAACAAATATTTTGTATAGTATGTATTTGGTTAGATAAATATCTGTTGAATAAAATAAATTACACAGAATTTGAATTTGAATTCAAACAGAACAAGTTACACAGTTTTTGAATTCAAACGAATATTTTATTCAAACGAATATTTATTACAAACTTGAATAGTACAAATTCATGCTCTCACTATACATATACATTTCTGATTACATCACGATTACATCACAAATATTTTTACATTGATAACCTCACTACATATCACTCACACTCGTATTTTGTCTTCAACTGCATTCCGGTTTGAATCCAGCATCTGAGCAATCTGCAAAAATATAAACTAACGCAGTAAAATTGAAAATAAAATATTTTTGCGATATAAAATAAAACGTGAATTTTGAAAATGATATTTGCCTCAGTTATTTGGGTTGTTCGTCATCATTTAAATTTGAATTCATCATACACGAACAACTTGTGACATACACAGTATATTACTGTATATGCCACAAGGCCGTGCACGCCGATATATACACTTGATTGATTTACAGGGACAGGTAAGCACAGGTCAAACCCAAATGCAAAGCGGGTTCAACTCACGAGCAATATATTTAAAATCACGACACGAGCACAAGGTCAAACCCGAGCTGTAAAACTGGGTTCAACACAAGGCAGTCATGAAGTATGCAAAGAGCTTGAGCATGAGATATTGCAACTACAGTAATGCATCAGTGACCAAACACTACAAACTGCAACATGGCGAAGACTACAAGAACATGACAACAAACAGGAAGTGCAATTCCAAGTGAAAAACCAGACTCAAGTTAGTGCACAGTGCATATATGATGCATACAAGTTCAGGCCACAACATGTCAATGCAAGCACAGCCACAAACATGCCACAAGACTATAAGCAGTGCCACAAAACCAGGCAACGTGTACACAAAGACAACAGCCAGTTCAAATGCAACATTGAAAACAAGCTGCATGAATACAACATGAAGTACAACCACAAGTTCACAAGTGCAGCATCACCAAAGACTCAACAGGGAAAATGGAACCAGACACAACAGTGAAAGTGCAGACCAAGACTCATGGAACAGACCCAACAGCTAGTGCCAACATGAACATAACATGTGAATGCATCAAAGCAAGAAAACAACACTGTCGAGCTCGAGATAATACTGCTACAACATGGACTGCAACAAATACATGATGCACAACTCAAATGAATATCAGTGCAAGTGTCAACCAGGTAGCAAGGAAGATCAACACAGCAAGCTACAGCATCAAGTTGATCAAGATGCTACAGATTTCAACCAATGAACCATCAAAGAATGCAAGAAGAAAATTATATGTCAAATTATGATATGAACACAAGCCAGTGCACGACCATGTGACAGTATCAAGTTCTTACCAAATCAAGAAAACATCAAGATGATCAATGACCAATGCACAACAAACTCAGTGTCATGCTACAATTTCAAACAAGCAGTGCACATGTGAATCAAGTGACCAACCTGAAGTACAAAGCATGCACATAAACAACATGACATGAACAATGCAACTGATCAAAGCTCGGCCAACATAATGCAACTATGTTTAGGGGAGCAACATGAATGCAACAAAGACCAGCTACAGAAATGCATGCAAGTGTCAAAGTACAGGTGCAAGTGTACATAAGAGAAGTACAAAATGACCAAACAGCAATGCAAGTATAAGTATGGCAGTGAAATTCAGTGAAGTGCACAAACAACATGACAACTGACATGAATACATCAATAAACCAAGTAGCAGTATGAAGCAATTTGAAGCAAAGGTGAACCTGAACAGGTACACAAGTATGAAAGCTACATGATACACAGTGATGCATAGCAACTGCATAGCAGCTACACAACAAAGCAATGACCAGAACATAAGTACAAGCAAATAAATGCAATATGAAGTGATATAACAGCAACTACAGGTACTCAACAAGGTGAAATCAAAGTGTGCAACTCGAAAATGGATACAAGTGACTCAGACCAAATGCAGTAACATACTGCAGCAACCAAAACCAGTTCAACAAGTATGAACCAGTCAAGGCAACTTGAAGCATACAAGCTCAATGAAGATTGCAGCAATACACAGATGAACAAAATAACCAAGTGCAACATCAAACAGAATGAAATGCACAATGTCACAGCAAACTGGCACCAGCTAGAAGATCAACTCGAAGCAATTGACCACAAACAACAATTTAGCTCGAAGAAGTGATAGTAGACAAGTCAAAGAATAACATTGCAGACTCAAATTATCAACTAATCAACAGTCGAAAATATACGAAATTGACAAAGTCAAATATCACAAATCACGAATTCAATTCAAAGCCGTGACCAACCAAGCAAGAAATATGAACAAGTCAACATCAAAGCCGTGGGACGCAAGAAACAAAAATACGCATATGAAAAAGTCAGAATCGATCTCAATCATTCAAGCATCATCAAGTGGCCGAGATAAAGAATTTGACAAATTCAATCAAATTTATATGAACGCAAATATAGGAATTCATCCTATTAAAACCCTAATCATCATCGGCATTTAGATGCATCGAGTTCAAGTATCAATTTAGAAAAGCAAAAGGACACAGTACATACCGAATTCACAAGCAACGAACTCGATCGAGCAACTGCAAAACATCCAATAGTCAACCATCAGAGAAGCAGCGAGCTATGGAAACATATCACAGATCAATTGAAGAAACCGAAGCCAACAAAGAGCCGAAGCCCTAACTGGAACAAAAGGGAACGAAGCCCTAATCAGAAAGAGGCTGCCATTTTTCTTCTCAAAAGAAAGTGGATCGGGTTAATAAAAACAAGGGGCCGGTTTTGTTTTATAAAAGGGCTAAAGTTTTATTTAGGGTCCAAGTAAAAAAGGGGTTTTGTTTCTATAGGCTTTTATTAATATTGTTAATTAGTTTAGGGTTATTTTTCTATTGTTCTTAATTATTGTTTTTATTTTACGAATCAAAGAATTTAGGTAAATCACCACCTAGGTTTAGGTAGTGTCAGATTGTCTATTTTGAGTTAGTTCAGTGAGCAGGGTGTGCGAGTTTGCAAAGCTCTATAGGCGGGAGCAGTGTTTGCGAGTGAGCGAAACTCTATAGGCGGGAGCAGGGTGTGCGAGTCTAGTAGAGTGTTTGTGAGCGGGAGCAAAAGGGTCTGCGAGTCTAGTAGAGTTGTTGTAAGCGTGATACTGTTTAATTCTAATAGAAATCTGTGAATGCAGCAGTAGGCAGGGGTTGCCGAAGCTGGGTAAATTTTGTGTGTGATTTACTTTTCAGCATATTTATTTCTGCAGTTTATTTCTGTGTTTAAATCGAGAAAATTTGCTATAACCCTATTCACCCCCCCCTCTAGGGTTAATCTAGATCCTACATATATGTGTGTGTGTGTATATATATATATATCTCCTAAATATGAATATTAAAAATAATTCATATTTATGTCTACCCGCAAATCACGATGATCCTTGAATTTGGCACAAACTTTTTTGTCATATAGATTTTAAATATATTAACAAACTAGCAAAACATGATCTAGTTAGAGGTCTTCCTAAAATTAATTATAAAATTAAAAATTTATGCGACGCTTGTCAAACGGGCAGGTTAAAGAAAAGTTCTTTCAAATCTAAAAATAAATTATTTACTAAGCAACTATTAGAATTACATGATTTAGATTTATTTGGACCAGCCCAAGTACGATCAATAAATCATAACAAATATGTGTTCGTGATTATAGATGATTTTTCAAGATATACTTGGACATTAATTTTAAAACATAAAAGTGAAACTTTTGGAATGTTTAAAAATCTTTGCAAAATGGATTACAAACTTAACGGCAAAAATTAAAAATATACGCAGTGATCATGGAGGCGGATTCGAAAAGGAATTTTTCACTGATTTTTGTAACAAAAAATGAATTAGTCATAATTTTTCGGTTCCACGAACACCGCAACAAAATGGTGTAGTTGAAAGGAAAAATACAACTTTACAGGAATGTGCACGAACACTACTAAACAGTAGTAACCTACCCAAACATTTTTGGGCTGAAGCTATTATTACTGCCTGTTATGTATTAAATCGTGTCACCCTTCGACCTATGACTAAAAATCCTTGTTATGAAATATTTTATCTAAAGAAACCAAAAGTTTCATATTTTAGAACTTTTGGGTCAAAATGTTTTATTCTAAATACTAAAGATAATCTTGAAAAAATTGACTCTAAAGCTGACGAAGGAATTTTCATTGGTTATTCAGAACGTAGTAAAGCTTATAGAATTTATAATAAACGAACAAATATTATAGAAAAAAGATTACATGTGTCTTTTGATGAAAATTTCCAACAAATTATCAAAGAAGACGAAATCTTAACTAAAAATCAAGCTGAAAATACAAATAATATGAATATTCATCCTCCGATAATAGTGAAAATGTTTTAAGATCACCCATATAGATATTAAAAAATCATCCTTTGGATAATATAATTGGAGATTTAAATTCTCAAGTCAATAGAAATAACTTAAATCAAATGAGTCACGTTGCTTTTATCTCAAATACAGAACCTAAAAATTATAAAGAAGCATCTAAAGATGATTCTTGGATCTTAGCAATGCAAGAAGAATTAAATCAATTTGAACGTAATAATGTATGGGAACTCGTTCCTAGACCATCAGATCAATCTTTAATAGAAAAAAATGGGTTTTCAAAAACAAAGCAGATGAAAATGGAAATATTATTCATAACAAAGCAAGATTAGTGGCTCAAGGTTACAACCAAGAAGAGGGAATTGATTACGAAGAGATGTTTGCTCCCGTAGCTCATCTTGAAGCAATTCATACTCTACTTGCTTTTGCATGTCATCTCAACTTTAAATTATTTCAAATAGATGTTAAGAGTGCCTTCTTAAACGGTGTTATCAAAGAAAAAGTTTTCATAGAACAACCACCGTTATTTGTCCATGAACAATATCCAGATCATGTTTTTAAACTCAAAAAGGCTTTATATGGTTTAAAACAGGCACCACGTCCTTGGTACGATCGATTAAAAACTTATCTACAAAATTATTGATTCAAATCTGTAAAATAGACACTACATTATTTATAGAACATAAAAATAATGATATATTAGTTGTACAAATAAATGTTGATGACATCATATTTGGATCAACTAATGAAAGTTTATGTAATGAATTTTCTAAAATAATGAAAAATGAGTTTGAAATGTCACACATGGAAGAATTAATTTTTTTTCCTTGGATTAGAAATAAAACAATTGGACAATGGCATTTTTATAAACCAAGGAAAGTATTGTAAAGATTTACTTAAACGTTTTAGAATGGAGAACACTACTAGTAAACCAATTCCTATGAGCACAACTTTATATTTAGAAAAAAACGAAAATGGAAATAGTTATGATCAAAAATCTTATCGTAGTATGATCAGCTCTTTATTACACTTAATAGTTAGTCGACCCGATATAATGATGAGTGTTAGTTTATGCGCTCGTTTTCAAGCTCAACCTAAGGAATCACATCATCGAGCAGTTAAACGAATTTTACGTTACTTAACCAACACCAAAGATTACGGCTTATTCTATCTTAAATGTACGGATTTCCAACTTGTATCATATAGTGATGCATACTTCGGAGACTGTAAAACAGACAGAAAAATCACAAGTGGCACATGCCATTTTGTTGATCAATCTCTGGTTTCGTGGTTTAGCAAAAAGCAAAATTGTGTTTCACTCTCGACGTGTGAAGCAGAATATATCTCTGCCGCCTTAGCTTGTGCTCAAGTAATCTATATGCAACAAACATTTAGAGATTTTTATAAAATAATTGAAAAATCTCCGATATATTGCGACAATACTAGTGCTATCAATTTATCTAAAAACCCAGTTAACAATTCTCGAACTAAACATATAGACATACGACACCATTTTCTTAGAGATAATGTAGAAAAAAGAATTATCTCCCTTGAATTTGTTAACACCGACAATCAAATTGCCGATATATTCACCAAATCATTAAATGAACAATCATTTGTAAAGCTTAGACGAAACTTAGGAATTCACTCATATAATGAATTAATAAAATAAACTATATATTCTTTATTATCCTAAATTTCTACCCAAAAAAGGCAAACAAACAAAAACCTTCTTCACCGTTCATTTTTTGAAACCTTCTGAACACCACCAATTGTTTTTAAGAATTTTTTTTTAAAAAAAACCATAAATTTCGTTAACTAAAAAGCAATCTTTTTCTTTAATTAGAAATTGAAAAACCTATATTTATATATCCCAAAAATAATTTTTTTTAACCAAACAATCTTTCACTCTCTAAAACATTTAAACTTTTATCTATAATGTCATCTAATCACGATTCGACTTATTTAGCCATTAATTTCTCCTCACCTTCTTCTGGTAGTAGGTATACATCTCCTACCCAAACAACACCAAAATCCTCTCCTTTCACACACATTATTCCTACTACTACTCCTGTGTACCATACCGGCTATTCTCCGAAAGGAAAAAAGGCCAAATATGGTATTAATCTTGAAAATGCTTCTCTTCATGACAAAATTGACGAAGTCCGCCATTATCAAAAAGAAATGATGAACGTTTAGAAAGAAATGTACTATATACAACGAAACCAAGGAGCTCATCTAAACATTTTAGAAAAGTGCATCCTTGCAATATGTGGACACTCTTCTACAAAGGATTGTGTTCATGTAAGATCTCCTTGTGTGATCGAAACTCCTCCACGTGCTCATCGAATAACTCCACGTAAACTATAGGGAGAAGGAACATCTGAAGCCCAATTAAGTCCATTACGACCATTAAAAGAAGATACAAAGGAGGAACCAAATTTACGGGAGAAAAAGTAACACTGTTCTTCTAAAACTATTTTTTGTGTGTGTGTGTGTATTCTAGTTATAATTAGGTTAAAACTATTCAAGATTATAATTTATATATATACATATTGTAGTTATAATAAGGTTAAAACTATTCAAGATTATAATTTACATCTTGTTCTTAATAAATAAAATATAATAATATTGATAACAATTTGAAATCTCTAATTAAAATTAAATTGTCACTATTTTGTCAAACCAAACATCTGTGATATAAATCCAGACATCTGATTGTTCTCAAGGGTTATCGCAGACTTGAAGAACCAGAAGTCTAATTCCTTTATCCAGACGTCTTCTTACAAACTCGGAAGACTCTCTCTCCCAAACTCTACATGATCTAGATGACTGCCTAAACGTTACCAGACATCTGGAATCGCTCTCTACCTTATATGATATAGAATCATTTCAAGCACCCAGATGTCTGCCTCATCATTCCAGACGGCTGAACCCTGTCTCTGCCTATGCCGATTTGCTGTCTATTGACTATATTAAAACATCTCTTCATTTTTTACCTCATCTTTTCATTCTCTACAAAACCTCATTAAAATCTTAAAATTTTCCTTCAATTTTCAAATATAATGCCTCCCAAATCAAAAACTACAAAGAAGCAAAAGAAAGATCAGGATTCTTCATCTTAAAAAACCGTTGTCACTAATTCTCACATCAAATCATGGCTTTACCGAAGCCCTAGTTCCATCAAAAGATTTGATGATTTGAAGACTATGAAGTTTCATCTCGGTTCCTTTTACCAACTACCACAATTTCCTCCCTATGAAATGCATCTGTTATGTGAAGATGTCGAGGTTAACTATCTGATTGAACAAGGTCCAAATGAGGTAACCATAGATCAGCTGGCTATTTTCCTCTTTTATTAAAATCTATGTAGTTCTTCCATTTGGAATCCCGAAGATGAGGAAAATTGGCTTTAGACTAGTGGCTATGGTAAAGTCATTAAGCTTACTCCGGGTATGTTAGGACGAACCCTCCATTGCTTACACGAGTTTCGAATTAAAAGACATACCAAACAAAAGAATTTTTACCTCGAGATGAGGTCACTCACCTTCTTTCGGAAGATCATATGGAACAATGGAATATGAAAAACCTCCGACGTAGGGCAAGATTACTAAATCGCATGATTATTAACATAATAATACCAAGAAAAGGTAGTCATGAGCAAATATAAGAAATAGATCGTAAAGCTCTGTATGTTGTATTGGGTGGTATTAGAGTTAATTGGGCTCAATTTCTTTTTAACGAAATTAAGAATTTTTGGATTCAGAATCGCCAGACAATTATATATGCACCCTATATAATACGGATTCTTCAATCCCAAGATATCACTTCTTACTTATTATATTTTAAAGAATTACAAGTTAAAGAAAGTGGGTCCAAATACTTCAAGCTTATGCATCTGCCGGACGAACTGCCACGATAATATCATTTCCTCAATGGACTTTGCAGCAGCAACAACAACATTAGCAGCAGTCTCCATAAGAGCAACAACAACCCCCTCTACAACAACCAGGTCCTTATGTTTACCACCAACATCCTTCTATATATCACTCAGACTCGGAGATTTTAGAAGCCCGAGGAGAACCTGCTTCAACAGGATCATATCATGACTTATCAATTCGAAGTCAACAACTTTTATCTCACAATCAAAAAATCTTAGGAAAAAAAGTTGTTTGTCTCGACAGATTTGTCTCAAGCATATCTATCGAATGAGAAAAATCGAGAAAACACCGGATAAGGTTGTATCCACTCTTGGGAAAGTAATGAGGAAAGTTTGTGGCCGATCATCATCCCAGTCCTCATCCTTGTCACCATCAGCTCCTTTGCCTGCTCTATATATCTCTTCCATTCCAGGATCTTCAACAAAATCATGAGGAAAAGAAGCCATGGAAGATGAACCATCAAAGGAAACAGATGAAGAGGAAAATGAGGACTTTAATATGCAAGATTCTTCCCCCATCAGTAGGGGTACTTGGCTTTTCATTGGTTGAATATTCAAGAGGACATAGAACATAATGATCAATGCAAGTGGCCCGAGAACGTTTCTAATCCTTCAGCTTTTTTGGGATTACTATAACGATATCTATGGAAGTTTTTCTAGACTCGACTCACTATTACAAGTAGTTTCTAGTTTTTTTTCTTCCACTATATTTTTTCATGCATTTCTCATTCTATGTACTACTGTTTCAGTTATCATGTACTACAAGTTCTATGTTTTAGATAACAATTTCTATTTTCTCTATTATTTTTGATAATGCTAAAAGGGGGATAAATACGCATACACATAGGGGGTGGATAACATATGATATACATATAGACAGGGGAGTAAAATATATTTTATGATACATTGTTTATCATCATCAAAAAGGGGGAGAATGTTAGGAACTCCTATCTACAAGTTTTGATGACGACAAACCATATAATAGAATTGTACATATATATCTCGTATCTTATTTTTGTAGATACTCAAGGATACAAATCGAAACATGAAGCACGAATCACTGCAGTAGTGAGTTAAATATTGTATACAAATCTTAGAAATATTATGTAAAATCTCCCCGGATTTTGTATATGACAAAATACACATACATTTACATAGGAAAACAAATTTTCCATATTTCTAGATGTTTGGTATTATGCCGTAGACATCTGGTCGCAACCTTTGGAATTTTTCCAGATAACACATGACCAAACGTCTGGTCATCACAACTCAGATGTTTGGATTTTGCTCTGGGGATTTTTTAAGGTATACAACTGTCAAATCTGAAAGGTTGCTTTTGCATCTCTTCTTCAATGCAGTTCCAACCCAAACAGAAGCATCTCCAAAAATAAAGAGAAATGGTAGCAACACTTCAAATCAACATTTTCAGAACTATAAATACATCACAGATTTTACAATTGAAACAACCGGTTTCTAATTTCTATTCTCTATATCTACTTCGCACTCAAATTCAAGTCACTCATATTTGCTATCAATATTTCAATCAAAGATCATTAACCTTGGTTCAGTTTTCTTCCATATTTCCAAAACACACACATATTCATATCTATACATATCCAATGGAGATTATACGAAGACTTGTACGTATTGTCAATATCAGTGTTAATCAGAGCATATTCGTGACGAAATATTTCTATTGTAACAAGCCTATTTCACTAGGCGAAGCGAGGGTTATTGATTTGTGAAATTCCGAAGAGGAGCTTCGGGACTGGACGTAGGATGGGAGGTCCGAACCAGTATAAAATTTCTGGCGTGGTCCTTTTATTTTACTACTGTCTCATTATCTTAATTTATCATATATACAATAATTACTTGTCATATACATAGTATACGATCCATATAGTCTTTCAGTGGCATACGCAAGCAATATGATCATAATAAGCGTAATAGTCAAGTTTATAAGAAGATATAATTTGATTTTCATGTTTTTATGAATTTGTTAAGAGTTATACTTGGTTGTATGTCTTTTTTGGAAATTTCATATTATTAAATCTTGTTATATAAGTATATTGGTTTATCGTATACTAAATTTGGCATTGACTTGCTCTTTGTAGATGAACTTTGTTATATAGTATCATTTTTAGTTTACTGTAGTATGTTTTGAAATATATAGGTGGCATGGGAGGTGATGTGTTATAATGTTTATATGTTGTTTAGTTTGTTCATTTTTATTTGTTGTTTGGTATCAGTGTTTGGTAGTATTAATGTCAGTTTTAAACATGCAAAAGTGTGGTATCAGTTTTGTATGGTATTAGGATCAGTTTCAGGTATTACAAGTTACGGTGTCAGTTTTTGTATGCTTTTAATATCAATTTCAGGTATAATTAATTATGATTTCATTTTTTGTATGCTTTTAGTATCATTTGTGCATGGTGATTTTTATTTTCTTTCTAGTTTTGAAGTGACTGCAATTATTTTTTGCTGAGTTGCGAAGTGCAAAACTACGAGAAGAATTATGATCTTAAATGTCAATATATAATGTAGAATACGTTATGGTGAATATTTGGCAACTCAATATATGATGTAAAGGTGTAAAAGTTTTGTTTGGTATTGCGTTATTGTCAAATTATTTCAAACAGCTACTAGGTATCATTTTTGCATACACATAGGTATCAATTTTGTTATAAATTATAGTCAAAATTGTTTATACAATAATCAAGTATGAATTTCAATCAAACAACTACTACGTATGAGTTTGCACTATTTTTGTATCACTTTTGTCATACATGACAGTTAACTAAATAATTAAATTGATAAAGCATCACATTAAACAGCTACTGGGTATAATTTTGTGGAAATATAGGTATCAGTTTTGTTATAAATTATATTTTAAAATAATTTATAAAATTATCAAGCGTGAATTCCAATTATACAGGTACTAAATATGAGTTTTGCATTATTTTGATATTACTTTGTTGTATATGACAGTGAATTAAATTATTTAATTTATAAAGCATTATATTATATGAAACATCCATTGGGTATCATTTTGCATAAACATAGTATTAGTTTTGTTGTAAAAAAAATTTAAAATAATTTATAAAATAATCAAGCATGAATTCTAATCATGTAGGCACTGAGTATGAGTCTTGCACTATTTTTATATCATGTTTGTTGTATAAGGCAGTTAACTAGAAGATATCAGACTATTCAAAGAGTTGAAATGTTTCAGCTCAATACGGTAAAGATGACATGGACTTGGAGTGATAAAAAATTCTTTAAAATGCAGATATCTAATCATAATTGACTTCAGACATTTTTCAATAGCAAGAAAAAGAATATACAAATAATACAAACAATAGTCAGCATCTCGATTTAAGTCATAGGAAATTGTCTTATTTAAATATTAAAAATAATGAAAAGAACTCAAAATAAAGTATCAGATCATAGTTTCAGATAGGTGAAAATACAGTATCAGTTCATGCACACTATTGATATCAGTTTCATTTGTAAAAAGAACTATATTTATAGTCACAAAGAACATCAAGTGTGAGAGAAGATAAACAAAGCTAATTTTTACAACACCAGACATAATTTCATAGTTTTTACAACAAACGAACATAATATGAAGAAGAGTTTGTATTAACATTAAAAAAGCTAAATTATATTACTTCTAACAGAATATCTCAAATGTATATTAGGCAACTGAACACAACAGTAGTTTTTCAAACAAATTCGCCACTTCACATTTTTTTCTTCTTTTTCCAAGCTTGACATCAACTTGGCTAAGTTCCAACAGTGCTCATTGTCCGTTAGTATCTCATGCACAATTTTTGCTCCTGATTTTAATCATAACATCTATTTTGATTGGTATTCTGCTTTCGTTCAGTGAAATGATGAATATCATGGCGTAAATATCGCAATCAACCCTGTTTAAAGCAAAATAAATTGTTGGTACAAGTTTTCATCACATTTAGTATCAAGTTTGTAGCTAAAATAAAACACTGTATTTCAAAGATAAGGGTGCATATAGATTGTGTGCTTTGAATTAAAGTACTTAACAGTTTTACTACCACAGTTAGCATTAGTTTTAGTATCATTTTTTTAATGCCCGTAGGTATCATTTTAAGATTTGTGGTAGTTGTTTTTTCAGTTTTGATTATATACACATTTAGTATCATCTTTGTGCATATATGTATCAGTTTGTTAACTGTAGCTATCAGTCTTGTGTATGTAGGTATCAGTTTGTTAACTGTACCTTCTATATGAATTAAATTCAATCCAATGTACTAGGCATATAATAATGTATAGTAGTTTATATAGAAGATTATAATGCAAATACATAACGAGTTCTAAGTATCAAGTAATTATCAATCCAGTGCCACTATTAGTTCCAGTTCTAGTATCAATTTTGTTCTCAGTAGGTATCATTTTTAACCAAAAAACAGCTTTCGTGTCCGGTCCTTGCTGTGCACACTTGATTTGATGTATTTCATCTAGCTTCATCTCCACGTCTTGTATATTTTTCCTTTTCCAGAGTTCTTACAACATTTATTCAATTCGTTTTCTCTATTAAAGACAAAATGATACAAACTTAGATTATATTCACTTTTTTTTGTGTTGGTTAATTTTTTTGAAAAAATATCACACAGATTTCATAGCTTCTTTTAGACTAAGTTTGTTTCTATCATTTGATCTTCTAGGACGTCTAGAATCTACATAACACCATTGCATTGTTGGGTATGTCAACGTTACTAATTTCCAATGGTCTTTACAATGCAGAAGGAAATAAATATCTTCTGCATATTTATTTTTTATAATGATTCAAGCTTAGGCAGGACCAAATGTTTTTAAATACTATTTAGATTCAAGACTATTGCTTTCTGTTGAATACAAAAACAAATTACAATTCAATGTACGAAGCAATTATTATGTACTTACATATTAAAGTTTATTTACCATCATTATAGTCATGAATGCATCATCATGCACTTCCAGCCCGCATTTAGATATATACCCGTCAATTAGCTATATTAACAATAGAAAATTGTAAGTTATTGTTATTGGTGAAGCAATGTTAAATTATAAATAGTATTAATAATGTTAATAGTGTTAGTATCAATAATATTAAATTCCAATCAAAGAGATACTAGGTATCGGTTTTGCAGTATTTTGTTATCACTTTTGTCATATATGACAGTCAACTAAATAATTAAATTTACAGTGCATCAAGTTATAACAAACAGAAATTATGTATCATTTTTGCACACACACACACATATATATATTAGTATTTTTATGAGTAGTAGAAAATAACCAAACACGAATTCTAATCAAACAACTATTAGGTATTAGTATTTGTACTCAATTTGATTCATATAATTATTGTTAAGGTAGAAAAATTATGTACCAACCCATAAGTGTAATTTCCTCCAAGAACTTGTCCTAGTGTTTTTGTTTATTACACATCCTCCTTTGATTGTGTAATGTTGATCTCATGCTAATACAATGTTTTAAAAAAAATATTTGAATCAATTAATTAATGTTATTTTAATATATAGCAATTGTATACATATTTGTAAACTTAATTATGTGATAATGCCAGAGCAGAGAAATTTTCGATTACATCTTGTTGGTCTCTACTCAAGTATACTAAGCATTTTCAGTGTCTTAGTCCTATCTCTTAAAGTGTTGGTTCTATTACTGCAATTGGCTCTGGGAAGGACTCTTCTGTACTTTTTTTCATCATCTTTGTTCTTTTTAGTTTTTGGCTTATTTACTATTTTTTCACTTTCTAACCACAGTCAAAGCTGTTGCTTTGTGTTCTTTTTCTTGTTTTTGCTTTTACTCTTTGCACATAAGAAGCTGGTTTTTTACCGTTGCTTTACATTTTTGGCCAGCTGATTTCATTGGTTTTTTTCTTTATCTTGTTTAGTTTTTTTGTTTCAAACTCTTGTGAGTCATAGAGTTTGAAAGATGGAGGAGTGAAGTCAACTACTAAAGCATCATAGGGTAAAGTTTGGCTTTTGATAATGGTATCTTCTTCCTTGTTTTGAGCTTCTTCTCTTTGTTTTTCTACCATTTTTTCTTGATTTGTTGAAAGAACTATTCAATTTGTTTTGTCCACCATGTCTACACTTTCTTTTTTTGTCTCCAATGGTGTATCTTGATTTGGTTGGGGCACTTTTTCATGCTCTCTATGCATGTATTTTCTTTTTCAGTTGCTTGGTGGACTTGTACTATATTGGGCTCTATAACGACTTTGAATTTCCAACCCAATTTAGAATTTTAAATTCATTATTTCTTATATAAAATTTGAAATTTAATATGTTCTCAATTAACGTCCAAACTGTTTATAAGATGCGTCCAGTTAGTTATGGATATAGAAAAAGTTTCGTCGTAAAATATTGCAGAAAATTTCGTTCGCGTTTTTACTGTATATCAGTTCATTTTAAACTGTGAAAAAATTATCTTTCGAGTCCAAATATTTTTACAAGTAATGTTGTAAAAATTTATCCGATGAAGACATCGAAATTCGTTTCGTCAAATACCGTCATCGCCTGCCCATTTAAATTGTTTTGATAAACGAACAATTTAATTGGCATAAATTTTAGGTTTGAATAAAACTGTCATATCGCAATTATCTATGTACCATTGGAAGCGCCTCGTCGCGCTGATCAAAATGGTACATTCATTTATGCAAATCAGAGTCCGACGTAAAATATCGTGTTAATTTAACCGTTTCGGATGGACCGGGTAAACCGTATGCAACCCAAACTAAAATAACCTGTACCCATTCGAAAATTTGAAATTTATTTAGTTGTCGTGCATTCATTAGAAGGTTAGTAGTTGGTAGGAGAGACTTGTAAATTGCGTAGCGTTTGGGAATGCGAAGAGAAAATTTATTTCTACAGATTTTAAAATAAAAAAGTGTATCTGTTTCATTTCATTATCAAATATAGCAAACTTTGAAATCTACAGGTACTTCTTCCTTCTCCCATTCTTTCGACTTCCTTTTTCTTCATCCACTGAAAAAAATGAAAATGTTGCAAAATCAATATGAACTCACACGTGTACCTCCCTTCTCCTTCATATGCACACGCAACCCACTCTAGCTGCCTTCACCTTGCGCGCAGCACCACGCCTTCTACCGAGTCGCCGTTTACTCCATCCCTCCTCTCCCAACGCATATCATCGCCCTTGTCATTCGCGCGCGCGCGCGTTGGTCGAACCACACACCGTTGGCCACACAACCGTCTGCACCGAACCAAACTCCAGCGACCGAAGCTCCTACAACCGACCTCCACGCCGCATTCCCTTCTTCCCACCCGCGCACTTCCGCAGTCACCTCCACAACTACACGCGCGCGCAGGCGCATCACCTCCATCGCCCTGCCTGGATTCGCGCAGCACCACCCTCTTACCAAACTGACCAGTCACCGTCGCCACACCCTCCGCCAGACTCGCGCCACCACCCTGTCCCCTGCCTTGTCGCGCGACTACCCAGCCCTGACCTCGCGTGTACCTGCATATATTGGAGCCTGTGCATGTTGTGCATGTCGTGTGCGTGCATATATGTGCGTGAGTGTGTGTTGCATCATTTGCAGTAAAGAAAAAGGCAGGAGATGAAACAACCTCTGTTGTTTAAAAAAAGACAAGAAAAATGAATGAACAGTTCGATTTATGAAGAAAAGCATACTGTTGCTTTTAGATATCGCCGAAGGAATATGTACGCAAATATCTATTTTGGCTGTTGAAAATAGTAACCATTTTTCTCTGTTGTATGCAGAAGCAACCGGTTGAGTTTCATTTGCAACAACATCGATTTCTCAACTTTCATTTTTTTCTTCGTCACCGGTAAACACACATAAATAATTTTATAAATTATATATGAACATTCATTTGAATTAATATCGTCTTTCTTTTGTCGATAATTGCAATGTTCCATTGTTCATGTTGTACCGATTCCATTCGTGCTTCTTCGTGCTTCGCTGTCAATTTCTCTAACCATGAAAGGTAAATTAATTTTCATGACGTACATTACAAGTTTGGTTGATAAATGATTGTTGTGTGATGTTGAAATTGGACGTTAAGTTGTTAATGTAGTAAGTGATAAATAATTTGAAATTGAAATTGACGTAGGATAGTTAGATTTGATATATGTAGAATTTGATTAGATGAAATTTGTATAATATGACCCCTCTAAATGTTTAATTAATTGTCACGTAGAAATATGGTTAATTACACCTTGAACCATTTAAATGTATATTAGTTAAATTGATGTAGTATGAAATTTGAATAATATATATCAAGTGAAGAACCATATAAATATTAGTGTAATAATCTTTAATCCAATTTAAATGATAGTGTAGATTCTAGAAATAATTATATTAATTTGCATAAACAACAAATGTAAATTAATACGATTATTTCGGGATTATTTAAATAAATTATTGGACTGTTATTGATGTTTTCTTTTGCTTGCTTATTTACTTTGACATCATCCCAGTTATCACACTACAAGTTCCCTTTGCTATGCTTTGATTTTTGAATTGAAATGGAATCGGGTTGAAATGATAAGTACTCAAATGAACTTGACTTAGGATAGAGAATTAAATAAAACCCGATTGGTTAATAATTTGATTTAAAAATAAAATAAAGATATTATTTGAATAAATAATAAAGTTTTTGAATGAAATTGGAATTTGAAATTTAATGAAAAGAAAATGTTAATATTTAATAATCTGAAACAAAATATTAACATAGTAGTTGATGAAAGAAAGTTGTTTTAAATTTAATTATTTAATAATTAAGTTTGAAATTATTTAATAATTAGGCTTTGAAATTATTTAATAATTAAGTTTTGAAATTATTTAACAATTAAGTTTTGAATTTTTTTAATAATTAAATAAGATTGAATTATTTAATAATTAAATAAAATTGAATTCTTAAATAAGTGAAATTGAACTTCTTGAATAAGTGAAATTGAGTTTCTTTATTAATTGAGTTTTTAAATTTGTAACTAAGTAAATAAATAAGTGAAATTGTATTTCATTAACAAGAAATAAAATGTGATTTATTGAAATTAATGTAAGACTTGAAATTTAAGGAATTTGATTTGACGAATTTAATTTAATTCAATTTGTAAGTTTTGATATAATGGAGTTGAACTTAAGTAATTGATTTAATAAATTGGAAAATTAAATAGAAATTGTTTTGAAGGATAAATTAACTTAACGAATATTGAATGAAATCGATCGGTTAATTTAAATGTTAAATTAAATATATTTAAATGATTTCAGAATGAAACTTATATACAAATTTAAATATATATTTGAATTGATTAAATAAATTTTAGAGTCGAATTATAGAATTTTGAAAGGTAATTTGGAAGTTATGAAACAAAAATTATGGAAATTGTTTTAGAAGACAAATGAAATGTTGGTTTAAAAATCCTAGTTGAAATTGAATTTGATTTGGTTTTGAAATATATTAAATGACCAATTGGTGCAATAATTACGAAAGTTATTAAACAGACCAGAATCTGTTATTGACATACTCACTGTCTAAATCGAAACCCACTTTAATAACTATACGCGGAGTGTGATCCAGAATGAAGTGGTTGAAATAACGTACGTGATGATTGAAGAAAGAGAACGATAATGGATAGCCTTGACACTTGTGTCAAATTGGAAATGACTAAAACAAGAGCCGTGTCGGCTAAACGGGGTTAGCTACCTCTAGCGAACACACTTCTTCGTAAACTACTCATTACTTATTATTGATTGGTGCACACCTTTGAATTTGGAGTGTTGTTTCGCGGTGTTGCGATCGTTGCGGCGATGTGTTCTCCCTAGTCCGGATCAGGCAAACGGTAATTTCACTACCTTGGGTATTGCCTCATGTGCCTTGTCATACTTATATCCCTATATACGCGACCACTACGAATATGTTTTTTCTTATACCTATGGAGGACTCCCTGATTTCGCACTAGTTTACGGTGGAGTTTACAGTGCTATGTAGACTATAATGCTATATAAATGTGTTAAGGGAAATAATGGTAACACCTTAACACTATTTTGATATTTATTTTACTGTTAGACATTATCTACTTATCGTACATTACTATGTATAGATAGTTTAACGGATCCTGAAAGATGTTAGTCCATTCATCTTTGAGTTATTGTTATTTCAAATTTGAACCATATTATCTGTATAAGAATATAGTACCTGATTCAAGAGTTTGTTTGCGCATATGCTCGGGTTAGACTGAGAATTTTTGTTGCTGTGCTGCTTGGAGCTGAAGGCTTAAAGACTATCATTATCTTTATCTTATAAGTATTGTTCTTTCCTATTTGGATATTATCGGACATCTATGTTGTTCTATTTCATTTACTTGAGACATTGTTGTATTTCCTTAGTGGCCTCATGAACTACTATTATGACTATGTTATAATTCCGCTGCACTTTTCTGTTATGTTATATTTTCTATGATTCTGTGATGATTCTCATATACACACACACACACACTCCATTAATAATTCGTGTTTTATATTATTTAAGTTGACATGTGTGGATTACTATCAATTTAAATGGTACAAATATACGAGTTTTTACAGTTGGTATCAAAGCTTTGGTTCCTGAAAACTTCAGCTTGTGGAGTTTTTAAAGCTCATTAGAAATAGGGTAACTACACCCTAGAATGAGGAGAATCATTTCAGAATCCATTTACTTTGATTCCATCCTTCATATTGGATTCACTTGATTAGAATTTCCTTAAATTCTATAAATCTCTGTCTTTGATTCTAATAATCGCTTTTGGTATTCCAGGATGAGTACCAGAAGGAATGCTAGAGGTGGGGGTAGAGGAAACGCTCCCAAACCACATGCCCCAACTCCCGCAGTAAAGTTTTCCACTCTAAATAAGAATACACCCAGCTTGGCGGAGTCAAATTCCCTGGATCCGAGAGCGTCATTGAAGCACAACAGTGGCTGAAAAGTCTGAAAAAGATCTTCACTGGCCTTGAGATTACTGACGCGCAGAAGCGTAAATTGGCTGCTTGGCAGCTTCAGGATGCGACACAAAATTGGTGGGAGTCGGTCACCTCCCATACTGACGAAGAGACTATCAGCTGGGCTCAGTTTAGGTAGAAATCTAACTGAAATTGCATCCAAATAAAAATTCCTTCTATCTCGTCGAATTTTGACTTATCTTTATATCACTTGTAAATTGGGATTCCTTTACGACTCAATGGATGCCAACAGCCGGAAAGGCCCAGCTTTATCGATCATTTATGGACCTCAAGCAGGGAAAATGACTTTCTCCGAGTATGAAAGATAGTTTAATGAACTCTCCAAGTTCGGACCTGGCTTAATTGATACTCTACTGCTAAAGAATGAGAAATTCATCCATGGAGTACGTCCAGAGTATTACGAACTCCTCACTGCTCATGTCCATGGAACTTTCACCGAGTTGATGGATTTTGCTCTTAGGTATGAGGGAAAGCAAAAGGGAACATCAGTCGCCAAGGCTCCAGTTACTCAGCCATCCTCTAGTCAGACTGGGAAGAGGAAACCAAATTTTGAGCAACAGAAGAAGAACTGGCAGAAGAAATTCGGGCTTGGCTATTCTCAGAAGAAGCCCATTGACATAGCCTCTATCACCTGCTTCAACTGCAATCAGAAAGGTCATTATGGCAGTAGTTTCCCATCCCCAAAGGGTGCAGCTATTCCACCACCGGCTCATATGACCAAGAGAGATGTATGCCACATTTGTTTACATCCAGGACATTTTAAGAAGAACCGCCCTACCCAAAAGAGGGGCACTCCATCTAGAGTTTTTGCTATTTCCACACCTACCCCGGAAGTTCTGGATAACCAAGGTATATTACATAGTACTTTCATGTTACATACCTTACTTGTTAGAGTTCTAGTTGACACTGAGCAACATGTAGTTTCATATCTATTGATTTATGTAACAAACTTGGATTGGAACCTATCCTTGCATCTACCTTCTCATGTGTATCAAGCCCTATTGGAGGACCCGCTAACCTCAAAAGGGAATGCAAATATGTCACGCTTATGTATGGCATGCATCGTTTCACTTTGGATTTCTTTGTACTTGGATTTGAGGCATTTGATATCCTATTAGGTATTGATTGGCTACGAAAGTTCGAAGCCGTTATCTCTTGCAAAGCTCGAACCGTCTCTCTAATGGACGACAAGAGTATACCTTTAGTTATTAAAGGTAAATCGCCTCAAGATTGTGCTGGGAGTTTTATATTCTCTCTTTACTCCCATCCGAATGATCTAAGCTCTACTCCAATTGTTCAACTCTTTTCTGATGTGTTTGGAGAAGTCAATTCTCTTCCACCTTCGTTGAAAATCGAATTCAGCATTGATCTTATACCTGGTGCTCGACCAGTAGTTCTCCCTCCCAGGAGAATGGCTCCGAAAGAGAAGGCAGAATTGAATGTTCAAATTGAAGATTTATTTGCTAAAGGCTTGATTCGGCGAAGTTATTCAGAATGGGGTGCTACGGTTGTATTGTCACAAAGTCTGATGGTTCTCTCAGAATGTGTGTGGACAATAGAGAGCTAAACAAGCACACACAGAAGAACAGATATCCAAAGCCCTGCATCAACGATCTATTCGACCAGCTCCATGGAGCTAAAGTTTTCTCCCAACTCGATCTGGCTACAGGCTTCCACCATCTTAGAATTGCTGAGGAGAGTATTCCTAAAATAGCATTCTGCACTGAAAATGGTTTCTTTGAATGGATGGTTATGCCATTTGGTCTTACTAATGCACCAGCTTATTTCGTCGACTTGATGAATAGGATTTTCCAGGATGTTCTTAACAAGTTTGTTCATATTTTCATCAATGATATTCTCGTCTTCCCTAAAGATGAGAAAGAGCATAGGTCACATTTGGCTTTTGTTCTTGAAATTTTTCGCAGACATCAGCTTAAAGCCAAGTTTTCGAAATGCCACTTTTGGAGAGAGGAAGTTCGATTTCTTGGCCATATTGTCTCGGAGAATGGGATTTCGGTCGATCCAGCTAAGATCGCCGTAATCAATGTAAGTTTTGTCCTTACTTTTCATTTCTATCCAAACATCTTATCTCTATCTAATTTTGAATCCTTGAATTTGCAGGATTGGGAGACTCCCAAAACTCCTACAGATATCCGTAGTTTCTTTGGTTTGGCCGGCTATTATCGCATATTTATAGAAAACTTTGCCTGTATTGCCGCACCACTTACCGCACTGACCAGAAAGAATGTATTTGGAGTGAAAAGTGCGAATCATCTTTCAATGAAATAAAGAGAAGGTTAAGCTCTGCCCCAGTTCTCACAGTTATTGACGGAAGTGAAGGATTGCCCGTCTATACTGATGCCTGCCATGATGGATTATGAGCAGTTTTAATGAAGAAAGGAAAGGTGATTGCCTATGCGGGTCATCAGTTCAAGACCCATGAAGCAAATTACGCAACTCACGTTTAGAGCTTCTTGCGGTTGTATTTGCTCTAAAGCTATGGAGGCACTATCTTTTGGAAACCAAATTCGAACTATTCACTAACCATAAGTCATTGAGATATATTTTGTCACAAAAGGATTTGAATCAGAGACAAGTCCGATGGCCCGAATTCTTAGCCGCATATGATCATGATATTAACTACACTTCTGGGAAAGCAAACGCCGTAACCGATGCTTTGAGCAGAAACCAAGCAATGGCATGTTGTAATCTTATTGAAGGATTGTTATTTCAGCTCGTCGTCTCCCCAGCTCTTATGAATCGCATTATAGCCAAGCAATACGAGGAAACTTTGCTCTATCACATCAAAGAAATAGTCCTCGAAAGAGTCGAAAATGCTAACAGTAAGATGGGTGCACAAGTTGATAGTAATGGAGTCTTGAGAATTGACAATCGTATTTGTGTTCCCAATGTTGATGGTCTAAGACAGGAAGTGCTGAGAGAAAACCATCAATCCTCGCTTCATTTCATCCAGGAGTCACAAAGATGTACCGGAGTAAGAAGAAGCTTTATTGGTGGAGTGAGATGAAGCGCGATATTTCTACATATGTTAGTAGATGCACAACTTGTCAACAAGTTAAAGATGATCACAGAAAGACGGCAGGATTGCTACAACCTCTAGAGATTCCAGGTTGGAAGTGGAAGCAGATTTCTATGGACTTTATTGATGGGCTACCAAGGACTATAAAAGGTAATGAAAGCATTTGAGTAATTGTCGATAGACTGATGAAATCCGCTCATTTTATTACAGTCAAGACCACTCGTACTGCTTCGAGTTTGGCCGAGATATACATGAGAGAAGTTGTTAAACTTCATGATGTACCATCTAGTATTGCATGCGATAGAGATCCTATTTTCACTAGTAAATTCTGGAAGGCATTTCAGGATACTTTGGAACTAAACTGAATCTGATCACAACCTATCAACCTCAGACAGATGGCCAAACTGAGAGGGTGAATCAGATTTTGGAAGACCTTCTACGAGCCTGTATCATAGACTTTGGTGGATCCTGGGAAGACCACCTCCATTTGGTTGAATTCACTTATAATAATATTTATCAGGTAAAGAGACTAAATTTCAAATTTCAATAAGTATATTTGAATTTGAATTAATTATCTTTAACAAAAATAAGGCAAGCATTAGTATGGCACCATTCGAAGCTTTATATGGACGGCCGTGCAAATCGCAAGCTTGTTGGATCGAGTCTGGAGACCGATTAGTGCTTGGTCTAAAAATAATTATGGAAGCTTTCGAGAAAGTTGAAGAAATCAGGAAGTAGATAAAGACGGCAAAGGATAGACAGAAGAGCTACATTGACAGAAGGAGAAGAGATCTCGAATTCAGTGTAGAAGATGAAGTATTTCTGAAAGTGTCGCCTTTGAAGAATGTTATTCGCTTTGGAAGGAAAGGGAAGCTTGCTTCCAAATTTGTTGGACCGTCTGAGATTACGGAAAAGGTTGGAACATTGGCCTATAGAATTGCGTTACCAGAAAAGTTTGCCGGTGTGCACAATGTGTTCCACGTCTCACATCTTCGCAAAGTTGTGCGCGGTCCATCTATGACCATTCCCACCATTCAGTTGGAAGAGTTAGTTATTGAGTCAGACTTGACTATTGAGCGAAAGCCACTTCGGATAGTCGATTGTGAGACGATTAGAAGGTAGTCAGTCAATCTCGTCAAAGTACAGTGGAGTGCAAATGATCGAGATTGCATATGGGAAACTGAGGATAATATTCGGGATTCAAACCTCGAATTACTAATTTCAGGTATAATTCAATTTCTTCAAATCTAACTTAACTTTTCTACTTGTTTTTTTCCTTCTTCTCCTGCCTCGTTCCTTTTTGAGGACGAAAAGTTTTAAGTGGGAGAGATTGTAACGACCCTGAATTTCCGACCCAATTTAAAATTTTAAATTCATTATTTCTTATATAAAATTTGAAATTTAATATGATCTCAATTAACGTCCAAACTTCTTTTATAAGATGCGTCCAGTTAGTTATGGATATAAAAAAAGTTTTGTTGCAAAATATTACAGAATTTCGTTCGCGTTTTTACCGTATATCAGTTCATTTTAAAGTACGAAAAATTTATCTTTCGAATCCAAATATTTTTACACAGTAATGTTATGAAATTTATCTGATCAAGTCGTCATATTCGTTTCGTCAAATACCGTCATTGTCTGCTCCATTTAAATTATTTTGATAAACGAGCAATTTAATCGGCATAAATTTTGGGTTTGGAAGCGCCTCGTCGCGCTGGCCAAAACGACATATTCATTTGTGCAAATCGGAGTCCGACGTAAAACGTCGCGTTAATTTAACTGTTTCGGACGGACCGGGTAAACAGTATTCAGCCCAAACTAAAACTACCTGTACCCATTCAAAAATTTGAAATTTGTTTAGTTGTCGTACATTCATTGTGGGTTAGTATTTGGTAGGTGAGACTTGGAAATTGCATGGCTTTTAGGAATGCGAAGAGAAAATTTATTTCTACAGATTTTGAAATAAAAAAGTGTATCTGTTTCATTTCATTATCAAATATAGCAAGCTTCGTAATCTAGAAGTACTTCTTCCTTCTCCCATTCTTTCGACTTCCTTTTTCTTCATCCACTAAAAAAAATGAAAATGTTGCAAAACCAATATGAACCCACGCGCGCACCTCCCTTCTCCTTCATATGCACACGCAACCCACTCCAGCCGCCTTCACCTTGCGCGCAGCACCACGCCTTCTGCCGAGTCACCGTTCACTCCACTCCTCCTCTCCCAACGCGCATCATCAACCTCCTCCTTTGCGCGCACGCGCGCTGGCCGAATCACACACCCCTGACCACGCAACCGTCTACACTGAACCAAACTCAACCGACCTCCATGACGCATTCCCTTCTTCCCACCTGTGCACTACCGCAGTCACCTCCACCACTTCCTGCACGTGCGCGCAGGCGCATCGCCTTCATCGCCTTGCCTGGATTCGCGCAGCACCACCCTCTCACCAAACCGACAGTCACCGTTGCCACACCCTCCACCAGACTCGCGCCACTACCCAGCCCTGACCTCGCGCGTACGTATATATGTTGGGGCCTGTGCATGCCGTGTGTGCGCATATATGTGTGCGAGTGTGTGTTGCATCATTTGCAGAAAAGAAAAGAGGAGGAGATGAAACAACCTCTATTGTTTAAAAAAAGAAAAAGAAAAAGAAAAGAAAAATGAATGAATAGTTTGATTTATGAAGAACAACGTACTGTTGCCTTTAGATATTACCGAAGGAATATGTACGTAAATATCTATTTTGGTTGCTGAAATAGTAACCATTTCTTTCTCTGTTGTATGCAGAAGCAACCGGTTGAGTTTCATTTGCAGCATCATCGATTCCTCGACTTTCGTTCTTTTCTTCGTCCCCGGTAAACACATATATATAATTTTATAAATTATATATGAAAGTTAATTTCAATTAATATCGTCTTTCTTTTGTTGATAATTGCAGTGTTCCATTGTTCATGTTGTACCGATTCCATTCATGCTTCTTCGTGCTTCGCTATCAATTTCTCTAAGCACGAAAGGTGAATTAATTTTCACGACGTATATTCTTATACAAGTTTGGTCGATAAATGATTGTTGTGTGATGTTGAAATTGGACGTTAAATTGTTAATGTAGTAAATGATAAATAAATTGAAATTGAAATTGAAATTGACGTTGGATTGTTAGATTTGATATATATAGAATTTGATTAGATGACATTTGCATAATATGACCCCTCTAAATGTTTAATTAATTGTCACGTAGAAATATGGTTAATTACACCTTGAACCTTTTAAATGTATGTTAGTTAAATTGATGTAGTATGAAATTTGAATAATAGATATCAAATGAAGAGCCGTATAAATATTAGTGTAATAATCTTTAATCTACATGAAATGATAGTGCAGATTCTAGAAATAATTATATTAATTTGCATAAACAATAAATGTAAATTAATACGATTATTTCGGGATTATTTAAATAAATTATTGGACTATTATTGATGTTTTCTGTTGCTTGTTTATTTACTTTGACATCATCCCAGTTATCACACTGCAAGTTCCCTTTGCTATGCTTTGATTTTTGAATTGAAATGGAATCGGGTTGAAATGATAAATACCCAAATGAACTTGACTTAGGATAAAGAATTAAATAAAACCCGATTGGTTAATAATTTGATTTAAAAATAAAATAAAGATTTTATTTGAATAAATAATAAGATTTTGAAATGAAGTTGGAATTTGAAATTTAATGAAAAGAAAATGTTAATATTTAATAATCTGAAACAAAACATTAACATAGTAGTTGATGAAAGAATGTTGTTTTAAATTTAATTATTTAATAATTAAGTTGGAAATTATTTAATAATTAAGTCTAAAATTATTTAATAATTTAGTTTGAAATTATTTAATATTTAGGCTTTGAAATTATCTAATAATTAAGTTTTGAAATTATTTAATAATTAAATAAGATTGAATTATTTAATAATTAAATAAAAAAATAAAATTATATTCTTAAATAAGTGAAATTGAACTTCTTAAATGAGTGAAATTGAGTTTCTTTATTAATTGAGTTTTGAAATTTGTAACTATGTAAATAAATAAGTGAAATTGTAATTCTTTAACAAGAAATAAAATGTGATTTATTGAAATTAATGTAAGACTTTAAATTTAAAGAATTTTATTTGACGAATTTAATTTAATTCTATTTGTAAGTTTTGATATAATGGAGTTGAACTTAAGTAATAGATTTAATAAATTGGAAATTAAATAGAAATTGTTTTGAAGGATAAATTAACTTAACGAATATTGAATGAAATCGATCGATTAATTTAAATGTTAAATTAAATATATTTAAATGATTACGGAATGAAACTTATATACAAATTTAAATATATATTTGAATTGATTAAATAAATTTTAAAGTCGAATTATAGAATTTTGAAAGGTAATTTGGAAGTTATGAAACGAAGATTATGGAAATTGTTTTTGAAACACAAATGAAATGTTGGCTTACAAATCCTAATTGAAATTGAATTTGATTTGGTTTTGAAATATATTAAACGACCAATCGGTGCAATAATTACGAAAGTTATTAAAGAGACCGGAATCGATTAGGGACGTACTTACTGTCTAAACCGAAAACCACTTTAATAACTATACGCGGAGTGTGATCCAGAATGAAGTGGTTGGAATGACGTACATGATGATTGAAGAAAGAGAACGATAATGGATAGCCTTGACACTTGTCAAATTGGAAATGACTAAAACAGGAGCCATGCCAGGCCAAATGGGGTTAGCTACCTCAAGCAAACACGCTTCTTCGTATACTACTCATTACTTGTTATTGATTAGTGCGCACCCTTGAATTTAGAGTGTTATTTCGCGGTGTCGCGATCGTTGCGGCGATGCGTTCTCACCAGTCCGGATCAGCCAAACAGTAGTTTCACTACCTTGGGTATTGCCTCATGTGCCTTGTCGTACTTATATCCCTATATGCGCGACCGCTACGAATTTGTTTTGTCTTATACCTATGGAGTACTCCCTGATATCCCACTAGTTTACGGTGGAGTTTACAGTGCTGTGTAGACTATAATGCTATATAAATGTATTAAGGGGAACAATGGTAATGCCTTAATACTATTTTGATATTTACTTTACTTTTAGACATTATCTACTTATCTTTTTTTTTGCAAGGCAAGCGGGGTTAGCTGGTCCCCTACCAGTTTATTGATAAAAAAGGGAAAAGAAAGGAAAAAAAACAAAGGCCACAAGACCAAACTCATGACACAAAACACACACAAACAACACAGGACAACAGCACAACATAAAAAAGAAACAAGAAGCAAACAACACAAAATAAAAAAGGAAGAGCTACGTCCAGACAGCAGGGGAGTAATCACTGAAATCAAACTTACTATCACGCATACCATTCCTGAGACTAGCCTTCAATGCATTCCAAAGCTGCAGATTGTTTCTTGAATTATTCTCAAAACATCTCTGATTTCTCTCTTCCCAAACTAATCTCATGTATTTTTTGATCATAAAAAAGTGCACAAATCTATCCTTTTTCTTCCATTTAGTTGCTTTCCCAATAAGATCCCATTGAAGACTGGAATGCCCCAGATTGTGGTTATTATTCATAGAACTATGAAGCCTAGTCCATAATCCCCTAAGTTCACTACAATCAAGAAACAGATGATCCACAGATTCAGGTTGCATCTTGCAAATGACACAGATAGGATCAACTGCCATCCCATAAGACAGTAACTTGTCCTTAGTTAGTAGAGCTTTGTTTATGACTTTCCACAACATGAAGTTGTCTCTGGCACTTGAATTGACAGTCCAAATCACTTTATGCCATTTTATTGCAGGAGGAACAGGAGCTTTATCAAGCAATTTGTATACAGAGGATATAGTGTGTTGCTTGCCATACCATAAAATTTCATCAGAGGCACTTGAAAGGTAAATGTTATCCTGAAAACTGTTCCAAACAGCTCTAATAACCTGGTTACTTGAATATGGCATCTGAAGTTTACCATCATGTATGTAATCAGAAGCTTTAGCATTAGCACTAATACCAGATTGAACAATTTGCTGAGAGGTAAATATGTTCCCAAGTATAAGACCATTGGCCATCCAAGGAACAGACCAAAAATTTGCAGTGCTAGAAGGAGATAACTTGACTCTGATATAAGGGGAAAGATATGGTCTTAAATTCAGCAAAGTCCTCCATGTCCAACTGCAGTTAAGTGGTACTTTCATGGTCCAGAAATGCATATTGCGTAAATTATGAATTTTAGTCCATCTGACCCATAAAGTATCTTTGTCAGCTATCAAATCATTGAGATTTGAGCTAATGGCAGCTCTATTCCAAGTGTGCATATTGAGAATTCCAAGACCACCATTGTGTTTCTGCTGCTCCATGATGGTAAAGGAGCAGGGAATGATTTTCTTAGAGAGGATAGAACCCGTCTAGAAGAATCTTAGCATAGCTTGTCTCACCATATTCACAAGTTTATTTGGAAGAATGAAAACTCTGCTCCAATACACCAACATGGATGTTATAACAGACTTGATAAGGACAAGTCTACCAGCTTGTGAGAGAAATCTATTGGCCCAACAATTCATCTTGCTGCAGATTTTAACATACAAAGGCAGGCAATTGGCATTAGTGATTCTTGAGGAGCAAAGAGGGATACCTAAATAGTTCATATTATTATTCATAGTTTGGATGCCAGAGGATGCAGAGAGAGTAGTTACATGTTCAGCAGCTAAACCAGAGATAAGAATATGAGATTTGTTAAAATTGAGTTGAAGGCCAGTCATTCGGTAGAAACTCTGAAGGGTAGCCTTGATATTGTCCAAAGAACGTATGTCAGGTTTTGTGAATATCATAATATCATCAGCAAAAAGCAGTGAAGATATCCTGAGAGACTTACACTTGGAATGGAACAAAATTTCCTTGTTATCATACTTGCTATTCAACATGACAGTCAGGACCTCCATTACAAGAATAAACAAATATGAGGAGATGGGGTCCCCTTGCCTGATCCCCTGCTTACTTTTGAAAAAACCAGAATTTGAGCCATTGTATTTGATAGAGAAGGATGGGGAGGAAATGCAGATATAAATCCAAGCTACAAAAACTTTAGGAAATCCCATCAAAGCCATAATCCTCACTATAGAACTCCAGTGAATACTATCAAAAGCTTTCTTTAAGTCAAGCTGCAACAAAGCATTCTTGGAAGCACTAGTACTTCCATAACCTTTCAGCAGTTCATGCGTAAGAAGAATATTATCAGTTATGTTCCTCTTAGGTAGGAAAGCAGTTTGATTGTTGGAGATGATTCTGGAAAGAACAGGAACAATTCTAGATGCCAGAATCTTGGATATGCATTTGTACATCACATTACAACATGATATGGGTCTAAAGGAGTCAACAGCGGTGGGAGATTGCACTTTCGGAATGAGAACTAAGTTTGTTGCATTGACTTCCAAAAGCATTTTTGATTTATTGAAAAAGTTGTGAACTGCTCTAAGAAAGTCTTCCTTGATGATATCCCAGCTATGTATGTAAAATTGAACATTGAAACCGTCAGGTCCCCCACATGAATGCTTGTTCATGGAAAAGAGGGTGTCTTTAATTTCATTATCCGTAACTTTGTTCGTTAGAGCATTAGCTTCATCTGGTTTCAGTTTGGGGAGTTGCACAAGGTCAAGCTCCTCAAAAAAAGGAGTGAAATTATCTTTGTTGCCCAGCATTGATTTGAAATATTGCAGAAAGGCATGGTCAACAGCAGAGGGATCAGAATGAAGGACACCATACTCATCATGAATGTGATTGATCTGCTCCCTGGCATGTTTGATTTTAGTTGCAGCATGAAAATAAGCAGTATTGTAATCCCCTTCCTGAGCCCATTTTTGTCTTAATTGTTGCCTCTTCATTTTGCCTTCAGTTGATAAAGCTTCATTAAGTTGATCAAAGATGATTCTTTCATTCTCTGCAGCAGCAGCATCATCAGGATTACTTAGCATACAGTCTTGTGCTTGAGAGAGTTTCTGTCTTAGCTGGGAAGAAACAAGTGAACCATCACCAAACTTATTTTTAGCCCAAGATCTAAGTGCTTCTTTGGTAGCATTGGTTTTTCTGCAAAAAATGTACATAGGATTACCATAAAATTTTGTATTCCAAGATTTATTAATAATATTAGCATACTCCGGTTCATTGACCCAAGTATTATAAAATTTGAAGCTTTTTTTTCCTTTTAAAATCCACTGACCCGTGGAGAAGATCAAAGGGGAATGGTCAGAAAGGACAGGGTTGGGTAACAGAGTTGACATGGTAGGCCAAGCAGATAAGGCACTGAGATTGGCAAATGAGTGGTCAATGTTTGAGAAGATCCTAGCACCAGACCTACTCCTATTGTTCCAAGAGAATTGAGCTCCAAAGGAGGAAATAGGGAGAAGGTTTGAGTCATCAATGGCTTTATTAAGAGGGAAAATGTCTTTGGGAAGGAGAGGAGATCCCCCATGTTTGTCTTCTAAATTGTAACAACAGTTGAAATCCCCAAAGACAAGCCAAGGGTGGGAAGATTGCCTGAAAGCAGGAAGAAGGTTAAGAAAATTTTGTCTTGAGTTCTGAGAATTTTGCGCATACACAAAGGATAGGTAGAAAGAAAATTGGGAATTATTCATTTTAGCTTGGAAGTGCATAACTTGGTCAGTGTTGAGAATAGAGGTAAGGGTTATGACAGTGGGATTGTGTAACACCATAATGCGGCCATAGGAAGCTTGAGCAAGGTTGTGGTGAAGAGTCCATGTTGGTTCAATGTGCTTAGCAGCTTTTAAAGTAAGGGTTTCATTCAGCTTGGTTTCTAGCATGGCAAATAAACAGATTTTGTACTGGGATGTTAGTCCATTCATCTTTGAGTTATTGTTATTTCAAATTTGAACCATGTTATCTGCATAAGAATATATTACCTGATTTAAGTGTTTGTTTGCGCATATGCTCAGGTCAGACTGAGAGTTTTTGTTGCTGTGCTACTTGGAGCTGAAGGCTTGAAGACTATCATTATCTTAATCTTATCAGTATTGTTCTTTCCTATTTGGATATTATCGGACATCTATGTTGTTGTATTTCATTTACTCGAGACATTGTTGTATTTCCTTAGTAGCCTCATGAACTACTATTATGACTATGTTGTAATTCCGATGCACTATACTGTTATGTTATATTTTTTGTGATTCTGTGATGATTCTCATTTATATATACACACACTCCGTTAATAATTCGTATTTTGTATTATTTAAGTTGACATGTGTGGATTATTGTCAATTTAAATGGTACAAATATAAGAGTTTTTGCAGGCTCAATAATTGTTTCTTCCTTTTGTTTTTTTTTTTTGATTTTATTTCCTTCTCTTGTTTCATCCACTTTATTGTTTGTTTCAGTCTGGTTTGCATTTCCTTTTGCTTTGTCTACAGATGTATCTTGATTTATTTCAGTTGCTTCTTCATTCTTTTTAACTTGACACTCTGTGATTTCTTCTTGACACTCCACATTTTCATCTTCATTCTTTTCTTCACTCTTTTTAGTTGAGTATCTCTTTTCTACATTTGGGACCTCCATCTCTAAACATGTATCTTCATTCGTTTCAGTTGCCGTGTGGAATTTTTCTACATAGGGCTCAGCATTTGTCCCTTCATTTTCCTTCACTGTTTTTAGATGTGAATTTCTTTTGTGTGTTTTATATTTCAGTTTCCGCTTGTGTACGTTGATTTAAAATATTGTCAGGTTCATCTACTATGTGTAAATTTTCTACTTCGGCCTTTGAATTCCCCTCTTCATTCTCTTGCAGTCTTGATTTGGTTTCTCTAAGTTCTTGTTTCAGTTTTAAAATTTCTTTCTCAGCTTCTAACCTCATCTCCTTTACTGTTTTCAATTGCTTCTTTTTTTTAGCTTTATCTTCCAAATCTTTTATATGCATTTGCAAAACTCTAATGTTTACATCTTTTTCAAATGATTCAATACTTTGTTTGGCTTCATTGATTTTTCTTTTTTTACCTTACTTTTCCTTTCCTTTTTTGCTTAATTGTCATTTTGTAGATGCTGTTTGAAGAAGCCTTTCTTCATGTGGAAGAATATTAGTTATTTCTTTCAGTTGTATAATTCGTAGGGAAATTTTATGTTGGTTTTAAGCTATGATATTGTGTTATAACTAATACGATATAACTGATTTTTTAATAGAACCAAAGATAATAGTTATGAAACTGATGCTATGCATAGTTATAAACTGATACCGTGTAGTGTTAAGAATGATACCAAGTATTATAGAGTATTATAACTGATACCATGAAGAAGCAAAACAAATACTAAGGAAAAACTAATATTATGCAGAGACAATGATACTAAGTATTGAAACTGATACTATGCAGAGACAAAAATGATACCAAGATAAAAATAATACCAAGTATTGAAACTGATATTGTGCAGAAGCTATACTATACATAGGCAAATCCAATACTATGTACAGATAAAAATTATACTAAATATTAAAACTGGTACCATGTAGAGACACAAATTATATTAAGTATTGAAACTGATACTATACAGAGATAAAAATGATACCATGTATTGAAATTGATACTTCGCATGAGACAAAAATAATACTAAGAATGAAACCGACAATATACAGAGGTAAAAAATGATACTATGCATATTTACAGATGATAGTAGAAAAGATATAGTGCTAAAATTGATTCTAAGTAAAAGTTAAAATGATATTGATTAATATATGTAAGATGGAGCTTTAACTTACTCGCTTTCTTCTACATCATCCGAAAATTGTTTGTCTGTGATGTCTTTTTAAATTTACGCAAATTCCATCTTGCAAATCTTGGTAAATTCTTCATTACGTTGTCGTCTTGGTTGAATGAGCTTTATCTTCTCACAAATATAATACTATAAACATTTAGAGCACTGATTAGATTAGGTTATTAAAAATAATATTTGTTTTGAATAATAATATTTTGAATAACATATCTTACCGATGAAGCATGGAGCTTCCGGACTTGTTTCTTGGCTTGTAGATAATTTTTTTAACAAATTTACTAAAAGTTTTCTTTATTGTTTATAGCCAAGAAATTATATGCAATGTTTCAAAATTCAACAAGAAGGGTAGAATTTTCTATCTCAATTTTTGTTGGTTGTTGGGGAAGAATTATTTTAGCAGTATTTCCATTACTATCAACCATGGAAGGTCCTATTTTTACGCTTTTTTTGCTATCTCTTGTTTTATTCTCCTTTCAACCACATTTCTTGTAATGAAAGTACAATTGCCAAAATTTATTCATGCAAATTCTTTGCACTTTGTTGGAATAGTTTTGCTTGTTATTTTTGGTGTCGGCTTTATGTTTCTTCCTTCCAACTGTGGACCAAAAAGCAAGCTAATGTCTGTGGCAATTACTTTCATTTTGTCTTGTCCAGAAATGAAAGAATGGTTTCAGTTGAGTAGCAGTTGTATAAAGCATGCAAGTTATGTCGATGGTTTTTTGCATTCTTTCATTGTTATTCTTTCTTTCTTTTTTTTTTTTTTTTGAACCGGTACTTTATATACAACAAATCATTGGGACAACATATCCCATGTCAAATAAACGTTCGAAAGCAAGTTTCGAACCTGTGACATCCTGCACCAAAGCCGGATCATTTAACCACTTGGACAAAGGTGCTTGTCATTGTTATTCTTTCTTCATAGAAGACAATGAAGAAGTTCTAAGATGAGGTCTTTTTGAAGATGTCTATTTGTTTTTTTCTTAGCCCATTCTATTCTTTTACCAATTTTATCATCTTCAAAATTTATTACAAGCCACAAATGTATGCTGTGTTTGGTTTTGTATATTCAGCTTTTGTTATTTCTTGCTCTAATCATTTAGATATCATATTCATGCTTGTAGGACATAGATTGACAAAGTCTCATCCTACTTTATGAAAAAGTGGAATTAAGTTGATAGTGAAATAAATGAAATTGAAACATAACAATTTATTGGGTATCAACTACAATGAAATAACTTCATACAAATATATAAGGAGTATCATTTTTGAAGTATAAGAGTATTAGTTTTGTTAAACATAGGTATCGGTTTTCGTAAAAATGATATTAGAAATAATTTTGAAAAATCCAAACTAATAACTTCAAGCATACAAATTTTAGGTGTCATTTTTCATTTATAATGATATCAGTTTTAAACAATAAGCGGTGAACACAATTTATAAAAGTAAAAAGTGCAAATTTCAAACATGTTAACTGTACCATTTTTAGATGCAATTGGTATTATTTTTGCTACAAATTACGTGGAAGATTATTTATTAAATTAGAAAGGCATCAGTTCTAATCAAAACATCTAATGAATATCGTTTTTGTTGAATACTGGTATCAGTTTCATAAACATGACAGTGCAAATAGCTTTAAATTCCAAATCATTAACCTAAAACATACATAATTTAGGTAACATTTTTGATTTATAATAGTATTAGTTTTTAAATAAAATGCAGTGAAACAATGAATAATTGTAAAAAAGTATAAGCTTCAAACAAACATGTTAGTGGTGTCATTTTTGCATTGTACTGGTATCATTTTTGATACAAGTTACATGGAAAATTATTTATAAAATTATAAAGGCATCGACTCTAGTCAAAATAGTCAGTGGGAGTCATTTTTGTTAGATATAGGTATCAGTTTTCACAAAAATGACATACAAACCGTAGATATCGTTCTTAGTTTATAATTATATCAGTTTTTGCCTGCGACTAAATTGGTCACAAACACCAAAGAATAGATTTTTGTAGAAAAGTAAATGAAGAAAAATTAAATTAAACCGAGGAAATGATCAAACTAATAACAGATAGAAAGCAATAATCAGAGATGCGAAAATTTATAGTGGTTCAGCGTTGTATGCTTATGTCCAATTTGAAGATTATCCTTTATTAGTCACTTATAAATCTAATTGCATGAGTAGAGAATAATAAACATTATAGTAACAAGTAGCGTAAAGATCCTCAGAATAACCCATTAGGCCAGTATTTATAGGCGAAGTCGAACACCAATCTCTCTGAAATTTCTACTGAAGTACCCTCTCTAATCCATATGGACCCACTAGAGGAATGCTAGGCCAAATTCCCAACACGGAGTGATTGATACCAATCCCTTTTGTAGCACCCTGTATTTTTATATAATTAAATAATCAAATAATTACGAATAGTTAAAATAAGAAAATTTGAAATTTTCAGAGTTTGGCCCTAAAACATATTACATCGTGTTCGTGATGATTTTCTATTCAATTTGCATATATAATATGTCTCGAATGGAGTTCGTACGAAAAAGTTATTGACGTTCGAAGTTTTGTATCGAGAAATAATTTTGCATGTAAATATATAAATACATATGCGTATGAAATTCCAGAAATAACGTGCACTTGAATTTTAAAATCGACGTGCATCATAAAGGTAATTAATTAACGTTGCCATCATAAAGAAAATTAATTGATATCAGTAATTAAAGACAATTAATTAACATTAGCAGGCAATGTAATCAAATCGGCTAATTTACATTAATTGGTCACATGTGAAATTCAAAATAAACATGTTTTATATTGGGCAATTAATCAAGCAATTGATGATGATTAATTAGAATAAACAAGCAACGTGACAAAAGTTAAAAGTTTATAATGTTTAAAGTTAATGTTTATAAATAACATTTACTAAAAAAATAAGGCACGTTTAAAATCCAAAATAGATGTGCGTTATAAAGAGCATTAAATCAGAGAATTAATGAGATTTAATTGGAATTAATAGGAAACATGTAACCGTCAAACCTTTATAATAAATAAAACTTTTAAAAACAAATCAGGCGTGCATATTCTGCACCCATTTTAACGGCCTGATTTGCATCGTTTTAAGCGGACGGACGATACTGTTTTGACTCTCTATCAATAAAGAGGCAGGGCTAGCCTTCAAATTCATATTTTTTCTAAATGGGTGCGGAAGCTCTGTCACTCTTCTTTCTCCTCCAATTCTTCAGAAATTAGCTATATTAGATTTATGCCTTATGATTTACAAGTGGGAGATAGAAATTACAGGTCTAAAATAGATATGTTCAAATAAAGTCGTCCAATGAGGTAAAGTTCTTGATCTAGTTCTCTAGTTTATTTATTTAATTTTTCTTCAATTAGATCCAGACTTCTAAATCCATATAAATCTTAATTTATGGAGCAAAATGGGGTTGCAATTAGAAAGGCTATGGATAATAGAACTGGGTTAAAAATCAGATCTGGAACTTGGAGTGTTTTCTTTCCAGGTGAGTGGATTTAATTATATATCATTTACGTTTATGATATATTATCGTTAGATTTCCGTTAAATAACTTTATTCAGTATTTATTTTAGTAATTAATTTTGTTAATTAGTTATGCTAAGACTGTAAATTGTATAAGAGAACTTATATTTAATTAATATTAGGCTTGACAGTTAAAGAAAGGCGTAAGCCTAAAAGTAAGAAATTTACAGTTGTTTACATCTATTTTAAAGTACAAATTTAGCCTATAAATGTTAGCTTCTTTTTATTCCATTTTACATGAATAAAATAGTAAAGAGAAGAATTCGCAAATACGGACTTAAATAGAAGAACATTACATTTGCAGAAATTAGATGTAAATAAGAAAAGCTGAAACAAAAGGAGAAAGATAGAAATTTGCAGTAAATTATGCTAAAACGGGGAAAAATAAATAAAAAGGAAAAATTTAATAAATTGATAGGGAAGTTAGTGATAGAATAATTGATTAGTTTAGAATAGAGAATAAATTTTTATAGTTTAATATTTAAAAAGATAACGATAAACGTAATTGCAAGATTAGAAGAAAGAAAACGGAATTAGCGTAATACTGTATTTTGCATTATCAAAAAAGTAAAGAAACAATATAAGAAATATCTTGTAGTTACAGATTATTGTTTATAGCATTATTTAGTATTAAAATATGAAAATGGATTTTTAGCATAGTTTTTATAACCAACCAAATAGAATAGAACTACTGCATAAAAAATAAGAAAATAAGGTGAAGAATTAAGGAAGGAATCAAGTCAATTGTTAGACAAAACTAGAAGCTATAGACCAAATTGTAATTAGATCTACAGTTACTGCGTAGATAATATAATAAATGTAAAGCAATTATTATGATAATCAAAATTATGACAATAGGACGTAGTCCCAAGCTAAGATTGTCATATAATATAAGTGAATTAAAGAGAATTCGATATCATAAATAAAGAAGACGGACCAGAATTGAAAAGAGACACTTGTAATTATATTTATAAAGTATAGGTTATAAAAGATGTAGTACTGACAATTGCAAGTAAAATATAGGATAGGTTATAATTAAGTAGAAAGGACGGAAAGGGCTTATTTTAAGACTTAAATTAAGTTAATAAGTAAATAGAATAGAAAAAATAGAAAAGACTTATTTTAATAAACTTAAAACTTAAGTTAATAAGCAAGAAAATAAAAGTGCCCCATACCAACATCATTCCCTTTCTCATAATACTTAGGTGAGGCTGGGATAAGATTATGTTAATTAGGGTAAATAAGTAGCCAACATAATAAGAAAAGTAAACTAAACGCAAAATAAAAGATTAGACTTAGAGTCCAATAAAAGAGTGAGATGCATTTGAAGCAGACCAAAGGATGAAGAGCCTAGCGAAGCAGTTCATCACAGATTTCATCACAGGAGGAGCACGCCCAACTTAGATATTTTGGTCTAGGGGAAGTACGAGAGTTCAACAGGACGTGAGGGTACTCTAGGATGGCCCTCTTTGGTAGGCATAACGGAGCAGTCCCTCGGAGGCAGGTCTATAGGGTTCCATCAAAAGAGTTTGCCTTGACTGCTTTTTGCATGGCAGGACCATTATAGGCAGTCAAAAGGGATTGATGTTCGGAGTAGGATATTCGTATGTCTTAATACTTGCAAGTAAGTTTTAGTGGGCATAAGCTAAAAGGATAGTTGCGTGCGGATATCGGGCCAGCATTAAAAGTAAGAAGCGAGTTCAGGATGGACTAGAGTTAAACCAACAATCCAATGAACCTTTCACTATTGAGACATTGAACGAGGGGCGCGACCAATTGGATGTTTAGATTGTTTGGAGCACGGCACAACTACTTAGCTCTTTAGAGGTCTTTTGATTAGTTGAAGGGTGCCTGCGTAAGGCCATAGACACGATAAGAAAAGAGATAGACTAATAGAATATTCATATTGTAGGCCTAACAGGTTAACAGAAATAGAAAATCTCCGACCGAGCTCCGTACAATGTAAACCTTGTTTTGTAGGATTCAGGAAGTAAACAGAACGATTACGTATAATCCTCAAGGTATGCACTGGGTGGTATATTGTGGATGTCCGAGCATTAGTATAGACTAGTGCGGATGTAGTTTTACGTTTCCATAGTAGACAATGGAACATCTGTATTATAGACCTCGTGAGGCAGTCCTTTATAGATGTAGTCACTAAATGCCATAGTAGTAAGATGGTCGAATCCTTTGCAAGGAGGATACGGAGGTACTATGGGCAGTATCTAGGACCGATGTGGTCAAGGGTCATATAGTTATATATATCAGCTATTAGGTTTCAATCTACTAGAGAGTAGATGTGCACGATTCACGCGCTGAGGCGAGAGTATTATAAACCCAATAAACCAAATATAATAGTAAATGGAAATAAAATGGTATATGTAGTATTAAGCTTAGAAGTGTATAATTTGTCCACTCACCAGAACTTTAATTCTGACATCTCCTTATAACATCCTAAAGGTTAGGTAGATGCCAGAGATTTTCCAGTTTTGAGACACTTGTTTAGAAAGTGTTATTATATTGGTGAGTATTTACCTATTATTATATTTTAATCAGTTCTGCTATGAGTTTGAGCTATGATATATTTTTCTTTGCTTATTCTGTAGGATACCAACAACTAACTCGGGAATTAGTGAGCTTGGATTTTAGCATTTTTGTGAAAAATCCGAACATACTGGAATTTCGGTTGTTACATTTGGTATCGAAGTCTGGTTTAGGATTCCTAGGTAGATAGTGAGTGAATGTATTTGTATTTTTGAATAAAATATAAATATATTATGTATTAAAATTCAAATAGTTCCCAATTATAGATTTTAATATATGGAAATCTTTTAGAAGTATATTTGTGCATAGTTTGCTAGTTGGATTTAGGATGACCCGAGTATGTTGAGCCCTATGTTATTACTAATTTATAGCGTAAAAATAAGCCATGTTTTGAGAGAAGATTGGTATCCATATATTATAGGAAGTGGAGAAGTTTCCTAGGGATACTAGTAAGAGTGTTTTTATTTTGGAAGGAATAAGAGGTCTTAGTAAGAAGAAAATCCACTTTATGTCTAGCCCAACAAAATAAAACTTTTGGAATTGGGAAGTTAAAAAATATAATTATTAATATATTTGAGGAATAAATATTGGGTTTTGAGAAAAAATAAGTGGTATGAAATTTGAATTGATTATTATATGATGTAAATTTTGTTAAAAGCGAAATTCTTTTTGAAGAATTATAGAGCGCGCATATCTCACTAGGTAAACAAAGATTTTAAGTATAAAAACCTAGAGTGTGTTAAGTATCGAAAATGTAGGTTACGACATTTATTGTTTTAGTTGACGTTTTTCGGTAAAAATAAAGGAAGTATGGACTATTACACTATTTTTATAGTATGTGGCTCCCAAAGGGAATGCTTTTGCATAGCATATGGGACTTATTAATATTTATTTTAATTGAATCCATAAATTAGTATTTTTGGGTTGTAGTAACGGTGTTTTATGCTACATCTGTTTAACCCAAATGTGTTTTGGAGACAATTTATAAAGTGGTTTGTATGTACATTTATTATTTGAACAAGTATATGACAATGTTTTTAGTTATGAAGATATTAAAAAAGTTTTGAAAATGAGTTCTTTTGAAAAAGAATGTAAGTTAGATTAATAAATTTAGTAGGAAATATCTACTGTAAGTGAATATAGATTAAACATACTTTAATCTATTGGCATGAAATGAGCAATGATAAAATTTCCTATCAGTTGCAAATAAAGATGTTTTGTGCAAGTTATAGGGGATTACGTGAAAGAGATGTACAAGGTATGGAAAGCATCATATTTTGTATAGCCTGTTTCGAAATAATAATAATAAGTTCCTTGTAATTTCACATAAACATGAAATTCTCCTTTAAGGGATTCATAGAAGGTTTTAGCGTTAACAGTTTATCATTAAGGAAAATAATCCAATACATCAAGGTCTAAAATCATTGAGTGCAGTAAGTTTGAAACTCTTCCAAGTTTAAGTAATTGGAAGAGTACGAAGGTTAAGGGATCTTTGATAAAATAATTATTCTTATCTACTCCAGTTTTTGTAAATTTGCAAATCTACAAAAAGAACATATTTTGAAAACATGTGAGGACATTTTTTCTAAAGTCAAGGAAAAAGAAAAATGTTTTAAGAACAACCAAGACATGATTTAAAGAAAAATGGTCTGGTGAAAAAGTAAATATTTGGAAAGATAAAATTTTACCAAGTACTTTTGAATTTAACAGAAAACTTTAAAATAACACTTTCAAAGACATGAATTTTGGGATTTGATGTTTCAAAAATTTAGAAGCTTTAATTTTTGAAGTAAAGTAATAAAAAACCAAACCAAACCAGACTTAACAATATGGAATAGATAAAAATCATTTTCTAAGTGTAACAGAAAAAGTATAAGGCTGTAGCAGTAATTACTCCTAATAGTAATAATAAAAATTCCCGTAAGGTGTATAGGACATTAGTGAAAACCTAGAAATGTTGCTTCATGTGTGTAGACCGTAGAAGAATATTGAAGAGATATTAGTAAGATAGTTAGACATACGTGGTTGGGAAAAGTAAACCTTAGTTGGGGAAAAATGAAAGGTAGAGAGAAAAATTCCCCAAGCTTAATTGCCTTTTTAGATAAAAAGTGCATTGGTTGAAATCCTTATCCATTGCAGTAAATGAGACTTAGTTATTTCTTTTAAAGCATGGAATAGAAGAGATTAATAAATCTTATTCATCATGAGTAATACAACGTAAGTTGGTAACAAGTAATAGGCGGCAGAAGTAGCATATGAGTTACTTGGATTCCTAGAATAGGACTTCTCTATGTCAGATTGGACATGGTCCTAAACCTCTTAGCCCTAGATGACAATTGCGCTTAGTTGCTATATTAAAAGAAAATTAAAAGCAGATAAAAGGTAACTAAATGAAAAACAGTAAGATGTAAAGAAAGCAACAGAAACATCAATTGAAATAAATGAGAATTGAAAAAGAAAAATACATCTTTCCCATAAACTAAGCTTGAGAAAAAAATTGAAAAGAAAAATCTTTCTTATGTAAACCGTGCTTGGGAAAGAAAATAGAGATTTTATAGGATAGCCGCATAAGTTCCAAGTAAACAAACAGAGGTACGCAAAAGTAAAATGGAGAAATATGAAGTTTTTCCCTTTTCATCTTATTTATAACATAAGAAATCGAATTTAGAGAATAATAATTTTCTAAAAATGAAAATCTGTATGGTAGATTTGGACGTAAAATTTGTTGAATATGCTCATATTCAACAGGTGTGTGGGAAAAATTGGGTGAAAAATGCTTTGATTTTCAAAATATTGCATTCATATAGAAATTGAAAGTACATTTAGGATATGTGCATCATGTTTGAAAAGGAATTTTTAAAAGAAAAAGCATTCATATAGGAGGTGCCGCTTGAAATTCTTGTACATGCATATATTTTATGATATATTGCAATTTGCACAATGACACGAATGATTGAAAAATTGGATGTACATAAAATGGATGTAATTAATGCGAACAATTACATAGTTTTACCCTTGCCAAATTTCGGAGGCGAAATTTCCTAAATGGTGGGAGAATGTAACATCCCGTATTTTTATATAATTAAATAAAAAATAATTATGAACAGTGAAATAAGCATTTTTGGAATTGCTAGAATTTGGCCTTCAAACTTATTCCACTGTGTTCATGGCGATTTTCTGATCAATTTACATATATAATATGTCTTGAATCGAATTCGCATGAAAAAGTTATTAATTTTTGAAGTTTCGTATCGAGAAATAATTATGCATGTAAATGTTAGTAAATATATTTGTTATAAATAAATATATATGCGTATGCTAGAAATAATGCGCATTTGAATTTTAAAATAGACGTGCGTCATAAAGGTAAATAATTAACATTGCCATCATAAAGGAAATTAATTGATATCGGTAATTAAAAACAATTAATTAACATTAGCACGCAATGTAATCAAATCAGCTACTGGAGGAAATTAATTTACATTAATCGGTCACATATGAAATTCAAAATAGACAAGTTTTATGTTCGAAAATTAGTCAAGCAATTGATGGTGATTAATTAGAATAAACAAGCAACATAAAAAAGGTTAAACGTTTATAATTTCTAACGTTTAAAAGTTAACTTTTATAAATAACATTTAATAAAACAAATAAGGCACATTTGAAATTCAAAATAGACATGCGTTATAAAGAGCATTAAAGCAAAGACTTAATGAGAGTTAATTATAATTAACAGGAAACGTTTAAACGTTAAACGTTTATAACAAATAAAACATTTAGAAACAAATCAAGCGCGCTCATTTTGCACTTTTTTGAGTGGCCTGATTTGCATCGTTTTAAGCGGACGGACGACACTGTTTTGACTCACTGTGAATAAAGAGGCAGGGCTAGCCTTCAAATTCATATTTTTCTAAATAGGTGCGGAAGCCCTATCACTCTTCTTCCTCCTTCAATTCTTCAGAAATTAGCTATTTTAGATTTATGCCTTCTGGTTTACAAGTTGGAGATAGAAATTATAGGTCTAAAATAGAGATGTTGAAATAAAGTCGCAAATGAGGTAATGTTCTCAGATCTGACTTTCTAGTTTATTTATTTTATTTTTTTCAATTAAATCCAGATTTCTAAATCCATATAAATCCTAATTTTTGGATTCAAATTAGGTTGTAATAGGGAAAGCTATGGATAATAGAACTAGGTTCAACTCAGATCTGGAAGGAGTGTTTTCTTTCTAGGTGAGTGAATTTAATTATATATCTTTTACGTTTATAATATATTCACTAGATTCCTATTATATAACTTTAATCAGTATTTATTTCAGTAATTAATTCTGTTAGTTAGTTATGCTGAGACTGTAAATTGTAAGAGAACTTATATTTAATTAATGTTCGGCTTGACAATTATAGAATGGCGTAAGCCTAAAAGTAAGAAATTTACTGTTGTTTACATCTATTTTGAAGTATAAATTTAGCCTGTAAATGTTAGCTTCTTTTTATTCCTTTTTGCACGAATAAAGTAGTAAAGAGAAGAATTCATAAATACGGACTAAAATAGAAGAACATTAGATTTACAAAAATTAGATGTAAATAAGAAAAGCTGAAATAAAAAAAGAAAGATAGAAATTTGCAGTAAATTATGAAAAAACCGGGAAAAATAAATTAAAAGGCAAAATTTAATAACTTGATAGGGAAGTTAGTGATAGATTAATTGGTTGGTTAGAAAAGAGAATATATTTCTATAGTTTAATATTTAAAAAGATAACGATAAACGTAATTGCGAGATTAAAAGAAACAAAAAGGAGTTAGTGTAAAATAGGGAAACTACTGTATTTTGCACTATCCAAAAAGTAAAGAAAGAATAAAAGAAATATTTGTAGTTACGGATGATTGTTTATAGCATTATTTAGTATTAAAATATGGAAATGGATTTTTAGCACAGTTTTTGTAACCAACCAAATAGAATAGAATCACTCCCTAGAATATAAGAAAATAAAGTGAAGAATTAAAGGAATTAAAGAAGGAATTAAGTTAATTGTTAGACAAAACTAGAAGCTTTAGACAGAAATGTAACTATATCTGCATTTACTGCCCAGATAATAGAATAAAAATAAAGCAATTATTATGATAAGTAAAACTGTGACAATAGGAGTAGTCTCAAGCCAAGACTTTTATATATAATATAAGAGAATTACAGAGAATTCAATATCATCATAAATAAAAAAGAATGGCCAGAATTGGAAAGAGAAACTTGTAATTATATTTATGATGTATAGATTATAAAAGGATGTAGTATTGACAATTACAAGTAAAATTATAACATAGGTTATAATTAAGTAGAAAGGACGGAAACGGATTATTTTAAGACTTAAATTAAGTTAATAAGAAAATAGAGCAGAAATAATAGAAGAGGCTTATTTTAATAAAATTAAGACTTAAATAAGTTAATAAGCAAGAGAATAGAAGCGGCCCATACAAATAGCATTCCCTTTTAGTCAGGTTCTAATGGTCTCACAATAATTAGGTGAGGCTGGGACAAGATTATGCTAATTAGGGTAAATAAGTAGCCAACAGAATAAGAAAAGTAAACTAAATGCAAAATAAAAGATTAGACTTACGGTCTAATAAAAGAGTGAGATGCGTTTGAAGCAGCCCAAATGATGAAGGGCCTAACGAAGCAGTTCATCAATAATTTCAACACAGAAGAGCACGTCCAACTTATATATTTTGGGCTAGAGGATGTACGAGACTTCAACGGGACATGAGGGTACTTTAGGATGGCCCTCTGGGGTAGGCATAATGGAGCAGTCCCTCGGAGGCAGATCTATAGGTGTTCCATCAAAAGATTATGCCTTGACTGCTTTTTGCATGGTAGGTTCAATGTAGGCAGTCAAATGGGGTAGATGTTTGGAGTAGGATATTTGTATGCCCTAGTACTTGCAAGTAAGTTTTAGTGGGTAGAACCCAAAAGGATAGTCACATGCGGATATCGGGCCAGCATCAAAACCAAAAAGCGAGTTCGGGAAAGACTAGATTTAAACCAACACTCTAATGAACCTTTCACTATCGAGACATTGGATGAGGGGTGCAGCCAACTGGATCTTCAGATTGTTTGCACTGGGGCACAACCACTTAGATCTTTAGAGGTCTTTCAATTAGTTGATGGCTGGCAGCGTGGGGCCATAGCCACGATAGGAAAAGAGATAGACCAAATTGAGTATCTGTATTATAGGCCTAACAGGGCAGTCCTTTACAGAAATAGAAAATCCCCGACCGAGTTTCGTACAATGTAGACCTTGTTAAGCGGGATATAGAGCGTAAACAGATGATTATGTATAGTCCTCAAGGTACGCACTGGGTGGTACATTGTGATGTTCGAGCATTAGTATAGACTAGTGTAGACGCAGTTTTACGTTTTCATAATAGACGATTGAATATCTGTATAGTAGGCCTTATGAGGCAGTCCTTTATAGATGTAGTCACAGAATGCCATAGTAGCAAGATGATGGAGTCCTTTACAAAGAGGACGCGGAAGGTACTATGGGTAGTATCTTGGACCGATGCGGTCAAGGGGCATATAGCTATATATATATATCAGTTATCAGGTTTTACTCTACTAGGGAGTAGATGGGCACGATTCACGCATTGAAGTGAGAGTATTATAAACCCAATAAACCTAACATAACAATAAATGGAAATAAAACGGTATACATAGAATTAAGCTTAGAAGTGTATAATTTGTCCATTCACCAGAACTTTAGTTCTAACACCCTTCTCATAACATCCTACAGGTTAGGTAGATGCCAAAGACATTCCAGCTTTGAGATACTTGTTTAGAAAGTTTTATTATATTGGTGAGTATTTACTTACTATTATATTTTTGTCAGTTCCGCTGTGAGATATTTATCTGAGCTATGATATATTTGTCTTTGCCTATTTGGCAGGATATCAGAAACCTAACTCGGCTTCAGTGGGCTTGGACTTCAGCATTTTTGCGAAAAATTTGAATTTACTGGAATTTAGGTTGTTACCCCTTCATTGGTCGATTTTTGGGCAGTGATCCCTATGGTGGCTTCTCCATGCTAAAATATGTTTAACCTCCAATTTTCATTTCATTTGGACCATTGGAACACGAGTTATTGCTTGATTTTCGACTTGATATCACTGGTGCACCGCTTGCAACCGAGCCCTCTACAGGTTGTATTCTGATCCCTCTCATTCTATCTTATTGATATGCGATCTGTAAGGTATTTTCCCAAGCGTATATATACATTTCTCTCCAAATTTCATATGCTTTGGACTTGCAGTTCTCAAGATATTGATTGTTGTATGCAAGAATGCACTAAACCTTGATGGACGCCGACCCCTCTTCAATAGAGCCCGACGACCCCTCTTGATTGAATATACCGGCCCCTCTTAACGAGCCAACTTATGTCGAAACCTTCCATTCGTTAAGCCATATTACATGCTTTGTGCATCCTACATTTTACATCCATCAATCCCGTTCAGTTTTGACTTTTTACAACCATCTGTACTTGACTTCTAGGTCCCACAGTCATCACTCTAGAGTTGTCGGTTTTGATGGTAATCAAATCTAACCCGTGCAATTGATTCAACATAGCCGAGCTAGAATGTCGAGTAACACTTGCCCCCCAAAATATGTCTTGTGATTTACATGACGTGCTTTGAATCTTGAGTATGAGATCCATCTAACTTCCTGAATAGTTTCCATTCCTTATTAATTGTCATGACACTTGGTCGAATCCCGATAATATAAATCCAATGCTATATTCCATCAATTGACATATAAATCCTGTTCTACAAGACTAATATGTTACCTGGTCCAGCCTCGAACTCGAAAGTTTCAAGTTTGACTTCAATTTCTGTTGATTTCAAAAATTAGACTTTTAGGTCATGCACGTGCACATTCATATACACGTTTTTTATTGTTGACTCCTGGGTGCACTTGCAAATTCACAGGTTGTAACAACCAGTAAATTGTTAATAATTTTTATTAACGTATTTAATTGAATTTTATGAAATTTTAAATATTTGAATTTTGAAATAAAAATTTGATATCTGTAATACGTCTAATTTAAACATCGCAAATAGAAAATTTTCATCTGAAAATATGAAAGTTTACTTTTCTTGTGTAATTTTATTTAAATTTAAATCAGTTAATATTTGATGATAATGAAATATTTTTCAAACCTGAATATTTTTTATATAAAAAAATTGTAAATCATCTTTTGAGTGAGACGTCATATTTCGTTTCGTCAAATTTGGACTGCTATTGCTCCGTTTATCTTATTTGCGGCATTTTAGCAGCATTTTCGGTACCGATTATCGACTTTTGATAGGATGGTCATACCGCCGATATTTATATACCGTTTTGATCATTTCATCTTGCCGATCTCCGTGGTATATTCGTTCGTGTGTTTCGGAGTCCGGGAGACGGTGAAATCTACGGAATAATTTCATTATCGGTTCCGCGTTTTTGAACCTTTTTGGATTCCTCGTTGATTTTTCATCCACTCTATAAACCAATAGTCAATAGCCATTAATATTCCCAACAATTCCACCTTTGGAATTTTGTATTCCCAATATTTCAATATATTTTCCCGGTTCATTGTTTTTTGGTTCGTTCGTTTCCCAATTGGCTTTTCCCATCTGTTATCCATTCTGTTTATAATATTATAATCTAAGTTATATACATATTAGTGATTGTTATACTCGTAACCTGTTACTTGTTCTACTTCCAAATCTATGGCCGCCTCCATCTTTGTGCCTTTACAGCTTCACGCACATCACCTCTCTTCCTCCGGTTCCCCTCCCGCTGATCGTGCACCGAACACCCCTGGTAGCAGTTTTTCCCTCCATGCTTTCACTCCACAACGCTAAAGCCTTCCCTCCTCTTCCCATCTCCAACCCGAGACCCACCTCCAGCCTTAAACTCATCCACCACCTGCTTGCTCCTCTACACGTGTGACCAGCCGAACTCAAACCACCTTGCCTTCCTGGTAGTGCCGCACCAGCCCATTCACCTAGTAGCAGATCCACTCCACCGATTCACCTGAGCCTCGCCTATACAATGCCAAGCACCGAGTCCTTTATCTTTACCTTCGCAGCCTTTCCCGTCGGCTTTGCGGTTCAGCCAGCGCCTCAAGCCCATGGCCAAGCAAAACCGAAGCCCGGCAACCACCTCGGCCTTGCTTTCTGGTGCCAAACTCTTTTGGTTTTCTAATTCTACATATAGACGTTAATCTATACAAGTTGTATAATCTGCTTATATATATTAGTTTATTAAGTTATATAATATGTTATGTTTTGTTTTATATATATATTTCCAGTTGGATGAGCATACTTAAATTTGTAATATATATGTTAGTATATAACAGTATATATATTTATACATATATGTACGGACGTTATGCAAGTTATATATATAGTTTATGTGTACTATAGGTTGGTTATATACACAAAGGTTTATATCAGTATTTCATGTATTACCTGTTTATATAAAAATCTTAATAATAATACACACACACACACTCTATTTTCATAAATTATATTTGTTATATAAAGTGAATTTAAAGTTTGCTGTTGCTTTATATATATGTATTTAGAAATGTGTAAGTTATAAATAATGTTTTCCTAAGATTTGGATATTGCTGACTTGTATTATATATATATATATATATATATAGTAATTTGGACTGTTAAAATTAATGATATTATATGTTATAGGTTCGATTTTTATATTGCTTTATAAATATTATTTAAATATCATTTTTGAAAATATAAAATATTTCGACTTTAAGTTATATGTGTTTTAACTTTATTACCGACTTTTAAATATGTGTTTTGGGGATAATGATTTTTAACTATATATATATATATATTTTATTTTATTTTTGTCTTAAATTAAAATATTGATTTTAATAAAATAACAAATATTTTCTGTATATATCAAGCTGATTCTAATTCGGCGCATCAATTCCTGATTATCAGTCTTGTCCGTCAAATCCAGGTTCAGCTTACTTTGCTTTGAGATTTGTTGTTAGGATTGGTCGATCGCCTAGATCGTGATTAATATCATAGCTTATGGTGTTATCTAGCCTCGAAAGGTGAGCAATCACTTACGATTAACATTCTTATATTTATTAAATCTGATTTCATTTGAAAGGACAATTGAAATATGCTGCTGTTAGTTATTTAATTGCTATATATTAGATATACCGTTTTCTGTAATTGTTCACCTGTGACATTTGACCCCATGATATATTATTTATATTTTATTTATTATTGATGATATATGCCTGTCATCGATATGTAATATTATTATCATCATTGTTCTCGCTCTGCAAGTTCCCTGTTAGTATAGAATTCCCTATTGGTTGAAATGATATATACCCGAACGATCTTGTAGAATAGGAGAAAATCGTTATGGATCGAAATGATAAACCTAAGCGATTTTCATTGACATCAAAATTTGGGATTGCGGGTTGAAAAGATATATACCTATAGATATTTTAAATGCGGATTGAAATAATAAATATCTATATCACATGACCATAAGATAGAAAATTATTTACAGACACCGTTGGCTATATATATTTTAAAATGATTTCTAGGGTTTTAAAGGAAACATATAGTTTATTAAATATTGATTTTTTGATATTATATATATAAATGTTATTTTATAAAGGTTTAAATTTTAGATTTTAAAATTATATATTTTGAAAATTTTAAAGTTATAATTTAGTTTTGAAAACTTAAATTTTAAGATTTTACTTATAATATTACTATTTTAAAATATATATAAATTAAGTTTTAATATAAAATAAGTTTAATAATAAGATTTAATTTGATAAAGTTTGATTTAATTAATATATAATTTGTTTTAGTATTTATTTAAAATTTTATTTTCAAATATAGAGTTTATAGTGATTTTTAATAAACTAAAGTAGGAAAGAGGAATAGAAATTGGTTTGGAATTGTATTTATTTAAGAATTATACTCAAACAAGTTTGATTTGAAATTAATTAAATTTTAGATTTTATAACTTGATTTTGATTAAAAGTGATTTAAATGAATATTTTGAATTTACCTAAATTGAAATGGGATATTTAGTTTATTTAAGTTTGTAATTGAAGTTTTGTTTAAAGGTTACTGGATTGATTTAGTGAATATTTCAAAACTGAATAATAGTAAAGTTGAATTTGAGATATAAGGGAATTATCAAATTTAGTTTTATAAATGTTTGAATACTTAAAGCTTTGAAATCTATCGAAATTGAAATGGTTATTTTATAGTTCAAATCTACATTAGAAATCGACATAAAATGGTTTATTGAGATTTGAATTGAATTGAAATGGAAGAACCGAAATTTGATTTAAATGGGATTTTAGAATTTGAGCTAATTTGAATTGATTTGTGAACAATGAGGAAACTGTTTTATTGTATAAGTATTTTAATATATATAAAAATAAATTTTACTTTATAAATTATTTTAATATGTATATATATGTATATATCCAATTTCAATATAAAACTATTTTAATATACATAAATTATTTTATTATAAACTATTTTTAATATAAAACTATTTTAATAAACTAATTATTTAATATATAAACTATTTTATTTTATAAACTATTTTATTATATAAACTATTTTATTATATATATTAATATTAATATCTGACTATTTAAGTGGGAAGTATTATGATTTCAAAGTGTTATAATTTCCAATGTTATGATTTCAATATGTTATGATTTCCAAAGTGTTTAGATTTTAAAAGTGTTATAATTTCAAAAGAGTTATAATTTTGGGAAGTGTTATGATTTTGGGAATGAATATTATTTAGGTGAGTAATGATCTCGAATTTATATGGTTTTGAAATGAATATGTTATTTTGGTTTTGAAGTATGATATTTTGAAACGACTGCGGTGTTATAATAACGTTTGGTTGTTAAAGAGATCGGGATCGGTTATTGTCGTACTCTCTGCCAATACTGAAAACCACTTTAACAACTGTGTTCGCAGTGGAGATTCCAGAATGAAGTCGGATGGTTGGTGACAATTCTACTTGAGGTATATATGGACCCGACTCCCATGAGTTAGTTTATGGTGGCTAAAACAGGAGCAATTGACGGGCCAAGTGAGTTAGCTCCTCCAATCGGACACACTTCCTCGATACCATTCTATTACTTTGTGATTGATTGGGTGCACTCTTGGACTTTGGGAGTGTGGATCGAGATGGGCGGTAGCTGCGGATATGCGTTATCACCATTCTGGAAGTGTAATTGGTATATCTACCTTGGCATTGCTTAGTTATGCCGTGTCACTTAACTTATCGAGACCACTATGAGTTTGTTTTGTATCATACCTATGGAGTGCCCTCTAGTGATGCCCAGTATGGGGAAGACTACAGTACTGTATAGACTATGGGAATATATAAAAATGTGTTAAGAGGGATATGGGTAATGCCTTAATGCTATTTTAATAGTTTACTTTATTATAGACATATTATAATAGCGTATTGTATTACATAGTAGATAGTTCCACGGATCCTTAAGGATGGGTATCCCAAACATTCTTTGAGTTACTTGTATTTCAGTTGATATTTCACATGAGTCAGATTTATTAATATAAGAATGTTAATCCTGACTCGAGTGTTTTGTATTTTGCTTTATGCTTGGGTAAGATTGAGTGCCACAGCATTTGAGGTTCATCTTTGGAGTTGGAGCTTCTCTTAGAGATTTAGCTACCTGTTCAGCTTTCAGTTATTCAGTTAACTCCAGTAATATGCAAATTTTTTCATTTGATTATTGTATTGAGACTTCTATGTATTCGAGACTTCTGTTGTATCTTGTTTTAACTCTGTTCTATATAGTAGCTTCATGAACTACTATTCATTTGTTTACGCTACTTATTTTTATATTACTCTGTGTTTGTGGTTCTGTGATTGATTTATTTACTGTATATGATGAGTTTTGCCAAATATAAATTAACAATCTGATATTTTGAGCAATTCAAGTCCAACATGTGCGGTTGCGAATGACACGAAATACTGGGATGTTACACGGATTGTTGCCGACTTCCCTGCATTTTGTATGTACATGTACATAGCCGAGCCCTTATAACCATTTTTGTATTCATTCGTTCATTTTTTGTAGGGATCAGCATATGCTTAGCCAATCCCTCTTACCCCTTCTTTTAGAAACATTTGTAGGGGTCAACATGCACTATGCCAATTCCTCCTTTCCAATTCTCACTGCTACAGGGATCGGCATACCTCTTGCCGATCCCTTTCTGTTTTTAAATGCCAACACATGGGCCAAGCCTTGCACTCTTCACACAATTTTGAACCCTTCTCCTCCTTCGTAATATATGCCATCCCCTAACCATCCTCATTTCACTTATCGAACTTTTCTAACTTCTGACTCTACACCGAGCCCTCCCTCTTCACTTGCAAACCCAAACCCTTTAACTCCCGGCTTGAAATTCATTTGTCATCTTGCCTATCTCACAAACTTATTCCTCCTTCCAGTTCGTACATCCTCGAACACTCGCCCATATTCAAACTAAAATCATCATATATGTAAGCCTTCTTTCCTTCCTAACTTTGGGTTATACGATGAGATAAGGGATTCCAAAGCTCGTCCCAATAATGGAGTAGTGGTTGAATCTGTTTGGGAGAGGTGAAATGTTGGATTTGGAGGAGTTTGGTAGGGTGAAGGACAAGGAAGAAGAAGATAGAGTGAAAGAGGGTTCAGTTTTGGGGCTCTGGACCTATGTCGATCGGTGTGAACATAGGGTTCAGTATACATAAATAAGGAGAAGGAAAAAAGAGGATAAAGGACGAAGAAAATATAATGGAGGAGGGATCAGTGTGTTTAGGTCGAAGAGAGGGCTCAGGTGTGAGTCTTTGAGAGAGGGGTCGGTATAACCATAGGAATCGACACGAACAAAGGGATCGACACAAATATAGGGATCAACAAGAGCATAGGGGTCAGCCTGAGGAACTTTTTTAACTTACAACCCGATCCAACTTTGTTTGCTTGGACAATCATCACTAATTCACCTTAGCGAACATGAATATACGATCATGATGAACAACAAAACTTGCATACTCACTATTAAACTCGAGATTAAATAATCAAATTCCTAGATCTTTCAACGTATGCTAAAAATTTTCATATGGATTTGAATGACAAACTTTACATTTTGACATGCCGATAGTCAATCCCAAAGATTTTTCAACTGATCAGCCTCTCCGTGGTCAGCGATGACGGCCACTTTGGTCCGAATCCAAAGTCTTTTCATTTTACTTTGTTTTTTTGATTTTAAGTAGTTCATTTCTGCTATACGCTTCACTAGACTGCACTAGTTTATACTTAACATTGCGGGGGGGGGGGGGGGAATAAGGAAACATTTCTATCCTCTATTATCTACTGAGTATAGCTAATATGGACTCCAAACGCTTGCAGCGTTTAGCTGTTATGTCTTCTAAACCAGCCATGCAGCACATCGATCTTGAAGAAAAATCAAGTTCTTCGACTATATCTGGCAGGCTTTCTCCCATCACCAAGCATAATAGATGGAAGTTTCCGGCCTGCGGTCGATATTTTCTCAGATGTTTCGATCCTCTTGCGGAGGATATAAGTCCTACTCCCGATGCGGTAGAGGGTGCCATTTTTCTAAATAACTCAATAGATTCTCAAGCCTCTCGAATTGGTGAGGCTGCCCATTGCCGCTGTGTTCCATACATGGAATTCCATTTGTAGACATCTTGGTTCCTACAATAAACACAGGCCTCACTTCCCCCGGAGGGGTACGTGGTGTGTAATAAATTTATATGCTAGGCTAGATGCATACCGCCCTTTGATTCGTTTATTAAAGAGATGTTGAGATATCTTAGAATAGCTCCCACCGAACTCCATCCAAAACTTACACATTCCTACATGGAACCTTTCTCCTATTTATAAGTGTTCTATTTCGTCCGCCAACTCCCGAGACATAAGATTCATCTATAACTTTAAACGGTGGTCAGGAAGTCCTTCTTACATTTTTCTTGAACCTTCGCCTAACTGCCAAGTCTTAACAGTCACTTGGAATAAACTCTCTATGTTCAATCACGAGTGGTTCTATGTTCGATGTCTACCTGGCTTCGCGAGGCGATGGTTGGAGGGACGTAAGTGTTACTTTCTCTTCATTCTTAAGTTTGTTAACCCAACTCAAATTTTCGAATCTATTAACATCCAGGATTCTTTCAGGTGTCTGCCGGCATCTTGAAGGCATTAATTTTTCAATAGCGATCACCACTATTCACGCTACCACTGTCAAAGACGGGGATATCAAACTTCTTGTAATCGATGAGTTACTGTCGTTATTCGGGCTATTGGAAGAGGATCATAGCATTAGCTCCCTGGAAGTACAACATTACCGAGAAACTTCACAGAGCAGGAAAGGGATGCCATCAATCCCATCATGCCCACAGCCGTAGGAACTCGAGATGATATTAAAGGAGGCGAGATTAGGAATTTCCAAGCTAATAAACCGGTGACGCTGACGTAGGCCCAAGCAAGGCGTCCATAGTCGAACCGCCATAAGGCACGCAATCTCAAACACTGACCAAGAGAAAGAAAAAATGGCATATAAACTTCGTAGAAAAAGACTACTATAGATCGAGAATTCGTTATAACTCCTATTGAAGAAGAATCGTCTTCCCATCACTTGAAAAGTTCATTGAAGGGATTTTCAAATCTCCAAATTCCTGATGATATTATCACGTACAACTTCCTAAATATCAATGTCAAAAGGCTAAATTTTCCTACTAGGAGTGATGAAGGCATTTATCCTACTGATAAAAGAGAGAGAACACCCATAAGCAAGGCTATAGCCACCAGCCTGTCAAGGGGGAACATAGGAAACTCACGATCACGTGCACTTCACCACACGCTCTTCATTAATCTTTCGCACAATAGTTACTCACATGTTCTCATTTGGTCTTTGTAGGTGCAATGGCTCGGTTCTGGGCCTTCAACGTCTTAAGAGGTTCTTCAACATATCATCGATCCAGCCGTAACACAGAGTCTAGTAGGTGCAGGGAAAAAAAATGAAGGACGGGAAAAAAGCTTTCATTCAAGGGAGTCCTCCTATTCTAAATGCAAATCCTAATCTCTGACGTAGCGCCAGATATATGGACCTAATTTTCCTGCTTATAGTGGAGACCAGTCTCCCTACGAGGACCCTCCAATCGCCATATCACATAAGCACCACTCCAGCTCTTCGAGCTCTAAACAGTCTCACGACCAAAGATCAAGTAAACATCCAATTGCTGCTTCTAATCCATCCTTGCCTGCCGCTGCTTCTGGCATTTCTACAATGGAGAAATTAGCCGAGCTTAAGGCCACTTTCGCAAAAATCTGTTCCTATGGGCTTATAATCCTTCCCACGGTACATATGATCCTGGGGCATGCTAAAGCAAGTTATCTTGCATTTGTTAACGATGTGTTCGTGTAGCATGGATCGTTTCAACACTCGGTGGAAAAAATCTCTGAAGTGACAATCGAACGACAATATGAAATAGATCATCTCGAGCTAGAGGCGATACACAATAAAGATATAATCAAACACCAAGATGTTGAACTGTCAGAATAGAGAACAAAACTTGCCGAGGTGGAGAAAAGCGCCAAAGAAACATTGGAGGTAGTGAGCCGTTTAGAAGCTTCCTATAAGAAAGAACTTGATGCTGTCCTCAATCGCAGCGAGGCACTTGCTTTGGAAAATGATTCCTTATAAAAGGCAAAAGTTGTCTTGGCCCGCCGCTTCGAGAAACTTGAAGATCTTCTCAAGATGAAAGGGAAGAGAAAATTGAGGCTGAGGAATAATCGCAAAGGTACTACGAAGAGGCTGTCAAAGCCAAGAGTCTTAAAATTAAAATTGATGAGCAAGTCGCTAAAATAAAAGCTATTAAAGAGGAGGCATGAGAGGAAGGCCGCAAGGAGATGATGGAAGAAATTAAAACCCGAGTAGACGATGCTAAAGAGCCCGGTCAGAATGAAATCTAGGACTTGTTTGATCCATTGATAATCGAATACAATGCCAAAGTCCTCATCCATCGTGACTAGGGTTTTCTTGGCGAAGGTTATCTCCAATCACTTGATAAAGACTGGGAGCGCATCATCGAGAGGAAAATAGGGAGTTGGGCGGAGCTGAATTTGATAAAGAAAAATTAGCGCGGGAGATCCTCCGTAGAAATGAACCCTTAGATCTTACTCCCATGAGACTTCGATACTTTACATTTCTACGCCTTTTGACAAAGGGGAGCATATTGTCGGATCCTCGAAGGCTGATCCTAAGGGCCCCTCTTCTTCCTAAGTGGTAGGAGAATCAGTTTCCTTTGGCTTGGAGCAGGGATTAGGCTATGATATAGATAAGCCCGGTTATAAACCTAAAGTGTTGTATGCTGTTTTGGAAGGGGGCACTCAATCTACCACCAGAGCCAGCAGGATATGGGTATTCCACTTTACTCTCCAATTTATGAAAGATTTTGTTCTTCATGCCCAATGGTTTAGGCTTATCTCCCTATTTAAACAAATTTTGCAGGTCTTCCGAGTCTCGCTCAAACTCCTAGAAAGCGACGCTGTCATAGAGAAACAAAAGAAACTAACAGAGATTCCAACAGCTATTGATGTATCTGGGCTCGATACTCAAGTCATCGGGGATCTTGATGATGATAGGGTTGAAAATCTACTCTCAGTGGATGAATCCGATGATCCTGTGATCACCGACGCCTTCGAACGTACTGATGAGACTAACTTGAAAGAGCGTGTCAAAAAGGAGTTGTTGTTGAAGAAATAGGCTAAAGCTAAGCCCACAGAGGTAGATATCGATGATCCACACCTTATCCCATTACAAGTTATTCCACTTAGTAGGTCAATTCCCAATGACCTTCCTCCTTGCTCCGAAAGCTATCCTGTAGAGGGTGGCAAAGGATCCGAGAAGAGAATCATCGGGGGCTCAAGTGGCACCACTCCTGAAGAATCCAAAAAGGAGAGAAGACCGAAGAAATAGCCGTCACTTCGGCTTGGCATGTACATAGTTTGCACGACTGTTTGTTCATCATTTCTATTATTAGTTTTGGTTGTATGGTATGATTCTCGGTTTTTGAAATAACTTGTACCACAGGCTCAAAACCTATCATGTGAATAAAAGTTTTTGTTTTCTATTGAGCTTTCGTGTGAATTATTATTTAAATAGTCGAACTATTACTTTCCATTCAGTGTAATTGTAATTCATTGTTCATTAATTTCAATAACAATCCACTAGCTTTATCTTAAAGCCTCCATATGGTCGTGGCCTTGAGTCGTATCAAGTACTAGGTTCAAGCCTTGGTTTTACATCGTTGAATTTAGCGGTTTTCAAGTAACTATACTCCTGCCCCTAGTCTTAGGTTAGCGGGGTTAGACATTGGATGGTCAAACTCCATCCTTAGCGAGTTTATACTCCTTTCAATTTCAGCCCGGAGTTCATGGAATAGTGAATGATCGAACCTCACTCATCTATCTGTTTATGCTCATATCCCCACTCTGGGGATAAGAGTTAGTTGATGGTGGTCGAATCGCACCCAAATTTTGTTTATACTCTAATCTACACTCTAGGGACTTAGAGTTATTTCATGGGTAATCATTTCATACAAGCCTTATGTTTATACTGTAGTCCGCACTTTAGGGACTTAGAGTTATTTCGGGTGTGGTCAATTCACACCCGACGCATATTTATACTCTAGTCCGCACTCTGGGGACTTAGATTTACTTTGATGGTGGTTGATTTACACCTGACTTATGTTTGTACTCTAGTACTCACTCTGCAGACTAAGATTTACTATGTGAGCAGTCAATTCACACCCGACTTATGTTTATACTCTATTCTACACTTTGGGGACATAGAGTTACTTCATGGGTGGTCGATTCACACCCGACTTATGTTTGTACTCCAGTCCACACTTTGGGGTTTAGAGTTATTTCACGGAGCAGTTGGATAATACCCTCCTTACTTGATTGATTTGCCCCTATGGGTCTGGAGTTTGATTTAACAAGCGATCGATCGTGTCACAATCGCTCTCATTTTTTTTCAGTTCCACAGTTTGGCGGGATTTATTCGATCATCAGATGGCCGAGCCACATTTACTCATAATAGTGTATTATGTCTATTAGATTATGAATGGGAGTTATGAAATGAAGAAGTGGGCCAAGCTTATTTTGTTTAGTCCCATTCGGAACTAGCATGATTGATTAATTTCAAACTCTACGAGCATGTTCATACATATTGACTCAATCAGTTTCGCCATGTAACTAATACATAATGTAACAACAAACATAAATATAAAGGAAGTCCGAAACTTCATTCATTGAATGGAAAGAAATAACATAATCTATCTTATTACATATCTGGAAAATAAAATGCTGAAGCATATTATGAAAGCAAGTACAACTAGAATGAAAAAGAAATAAACTAAGTGAAATAGCACTGTTGATGCTCACTATTCCATGCCCATGGAAGTGTGACGCCATCGACAGTTGCTAGCTTGAAAGTTCCTTCTCCAAGCCTTTGTTCAATGACATAAGGTCCTTCCCAGATAGGATTCATGTGCGATGGGGTAGGAAAAACACGTTTCAGGACGAGATCATCGATTTCAAAGGTTCTAGGTCAGACTTTAATGTTGTAATACCGGACGAGTCGATGTCGACGCGCAGCTGCCCTCAGATTGGCTTCTTCATGCTTCTCATCTGTAAAATCGACAGATTTCAAATGGAGATCTTTATTTGTTTTGGGATCATAGTAAGTCACCTAATGAGACAGAACTTCGAGCTTCACAGGAATGATGGATTCAAAATTGTGAGCAAGGGCGATTGGAGTATGGCCAGTCGCGGACTTGTGGGTACTCCCGCAAGCCCACAGTGTTGTAGGGTGTTCATCCACCCATCTGGCTCTAGCCTTCTCTAAACGCTTCTTTAGAATAGACTTTATAATTTTGTTTACAGCTTTAACCAGTCCATTTTCCTAAGGGTTAGCGACCGTTGTAAATCTCTTTTCAATACGATACCTTAGACAGAAGTCTTTGAATTCAAAACTATCAAATTGAGTTCCATTATCCGTCATAATAGTTTGTGGAAGACCGAAGTAACATATGATTTTGGGACAATAAAGTTAATCGCTTTCTTGGTTGTGATTGTGACTAAGGTTCCGCTTCAGCTCATTTGGTGAAGTAATCAACTGCAACGCTAGCATACATTGCACCACCTTTAGAGATCAGTAAGGAACCGATAATGTCTATACGCCACATGACAAACGACCATGGGCTAAATGTTTGCGTGATTTTCGTTGGTGGAGCTCTTGGAACTTTTGCATATATATATATATATATATATATATATATATATATATATATATATATCACTTAACGCATCGTCTTACATCATCAGCGACGTCTCGATTTATGGTTGGCTAATAATACCCATAACGGATTATTTTCTTTGCCATAGTTTATCCCCCATTATGGTCGCCGCATTTCCTTCATGAACTTCTTTTAGGACACATTTTATCTCGTCATGAGCAACATATCAGAGTAGAGGGACTGAAAAAACTTTTTTGTAGATAATTCCTTCTTGCATGGAATACCGCAAAGCTTTATGAAGGACTTGTCACTTTTTATTTCTTTGATCTGGTAGTACTCCATGTAGCAAATAGTCTTTGATCAAAGTCATCCACGATTCCCTCTCAGGCTTCGCTTCTAATGTCCAATCGATTTCTATCATATTTATACTTGGGGCATGTAATACTTCGACCAAAACCAAGCTCATCTACTGTGCATCACCAGTGTTGGCAAACTTCGCCAATGGATCAGCCTCTTAGTTTTGATTCTGTGGAATATGCAAAATGTCCTAGTACTCAAATTCTGCCAATAACTCTTGGACTTGGGTAAAGTATGGGGCTAGCTATTGCCCATTTTCTTGGTAATCTCCCTTTACTTTGTACATCACCAACCGCGAAGCGTAAAAGACTTCAAGAAATTTTATTCCGAGTTCTCTAGCGAATTTAAGTCCAACAATCAAAGCTTCATACCCAGCTTTGTTGTTCGTCATTGGAAAATCAAGCTTTAAAGCATAACAGATTGATCTACCTTGGGTAGTTACAAGCATAATTCTAGCTCCAGAACAATGATCATTAGTCGCTCCATCAGTATACAATTTCCACCGTATGGTAGGGATTTCGTTGCCTTCCGGAGAATCATCCTAGGCAACAAACTCTGCTATAAAATCTGCTAGTGCCTGTCCCTGGATAGTCCTCTTAGGGAGATAAGAAATATCAAATTGACTGAGCTCGATATTCCACTTGAGTAACCTTCTAGACGTCACAGGTAGGGCCCGTCGTAAAGGCCGGCCGGTGTAAACATTGATCGGATGTGCCTGGAAGTATGGACAAAGATTTCTTGATGCAATCAGTAAGCAATTTGCCAGTTTCTCTATTTTCGGATATTTCCTTTCAGCTCCCGTTAATTGTTTGCTTACCTAATACATCGGCCTCTGGATCTGAGTCTCCTCATGAAGAAATGCGACACTTAAAGCATATGGCCAAATAAATGTACAAATCTTCATGATCCACCAGCTTTGACAGGATGTGGGTCTTTCCAAATGATTCACCAAAGGTTAAAGCGCGTCTTTACAATCCTGCATCCATTCAAAGTTTTTTTCCTTTCCTAATCAAATCAAAAAAAGGAATGAATTTGTCGGTAGATCTGCAAATAAATCGGCTTAAGGCGACAACTTTTCCATTCAGACTCTTTACTTGTTTAATAGTCCTTAGTGCTTAGATATCATGGATAGCTAATATTTTCTTGGGTTAGCTTCTATTCCACGGGCATTAACAATAAAGCCCAAGAATTTCCCAAGTACAACACCAAAGGAACACATCAAAGGATTAATCTTCGTCTTGTAATATCGAAGGATGTCGAACGTTTCTGCCAAGTCTCTAATGTGGTCACTTGATCATCATGACTTCACGAGCATATCATCCATACATACTTCCATCATTTTTCTAATTCGATCTTTAAACATCCTATTGACTATGTGCTAATAAGTAGCTCATGCATTCTTTAATCCAAATGGCATTACTACATATCAGTACAATCTTGCATCGGTAATGAAACTGATGTGCTTATGATTGGTAATATGCATCGGGATTTAGTTATCCCAAGAACGCATCCATAAAAGATAGAAATTCATGTCCCGTGGTTGAATCCTCCAGGTGGTCGATGCTCGGAATAGGAAAACTATCTTTTGGACATGCCTTGTTCAAATCTGAATAATCAATGCATTTTCTCCATTTCCCATTCACATTTTTCACAATTACAGGATTAGATACCCATTTAGGGTAAAGGGCATCATAGATAAACTCATTGTCTCTGAGTCTATCCAGATCCTCTTTGAGGGTGGTAGATCTCTTCAGATCCATACGACGTCTTTTTTACTTCACCGGGACATTCCCCGGGTCGATATTCATGCATGGCTCGCAATGATGGACGAGATTCCACGCATGTCAGAGTGAGTCCAATTGAACGCTTCTAGATTCACTTAAAGAAAATCAGCTTGTTCTTTCATCATCAGGAGGGGGGCTGAGCTGTGATCCAATATTTAGGACTTGTGATGGGTCATTATGATCAACCGTGCAGCCTGGATCTCTTTGGGCACCTCTTCATCATCTTTTGGATCTATATCTCTATAGAACTGACTGTGGAATCTGGGTCAAGGCTCAGGCGCTAGTTGTTAATTTTTGGTAGCTTTGATGTGGATGGTCTTGTCCATGCCCTTACATTTTTTTTGCGCTGAACATTGTATGAATATGCGCTTATACGATTTTTGTTTGATGATAATAAACATATATATACATTCGTTTAAATGTATTTGTTAATGTACTATTCTATTTCTCATAGATTAAATAAATATTTGTTGAATAAAATAAATTACACAGAATTTGAATTCAAACAGAAATTTTATTCAAACAATTATTTATTACAATCTTGAATAGTACAAATTCAAGCCCTCACTATACATATACAATTTTGATTACATCACAATTCAATTTACATAATTTCCTCACTACATATCACTCACACTCGTAGTTTATCTTCAACTTCATTCCAGTTAGAGTCTAGCATCTGAGCAATCTCCAAAAATATTCCCTAACATAGTAAAATTGAAAAAGAAATATTTTTGCAATATAAAATGAAATAGGATTTTTGAAAATATTGTTTGCCTCAGTTATTTGGGTTGTTCGTCATTATTCACATTTGAATTCATCATACACGAACAATGTGACATGCACAGTGTATCATTGTACATGCCACAAGGCCGTGCACATCGATATACACTTGATAATGCTACAGGGACAGGTGAGCACAGGTCAAACCCAAATGTAAAGCCGGGTTCAACTCACGTGCAATATATTTAAATCACGACACGAGTACAAGGTCAAACCCGAGTTTTTAAAACTGGGTTCAACACAAGGCAACATGAAGAATGATACAAAGCAGACATGAATGCATCAATAACCCAAATGTAGACCATAAAGAAATGCCACCAAGATCATATGTGCAGAGAATCAAGTCGACCAGGTAGCAATGATGGGAATGCAACACAGTGCAGACACCAATGATACAAGAGAGGTGAAGCTCAATGCAACATAGTGGCAATTGCATATATATATATATATATATATATATATATATATATATATATATATATATATATCAAGTGAAGCTTTAGTGTCAAAGGCATAGCAACTGCAAGAACATGAAAGCATAAAAACATGTATGCAAAATGGTGAGCAACACAAGGGCAGTGGACAGTACAAGCAAACAAATGCAACTAAACCAACATGGCCAAGACTACAAATACAAGGCAAACTGGCAACAACAAGTTCAAGTGAATCAAGTTCAGGACAGACAAAACCAGTAGTTATCAAATGTATCAAATTAAGAGCCAAAGCAGCAACAATGAAGACCACTATGCAGTGGACATGAGTGCAACATGACTATCAAAACTCAAACGAACACTACAGACCAACTAGAAATTCAAGATTACATGAGCAATGACCAGAACACTAAGTGCAGGCAGTTTTGAACAAGAAAACTAGTGGCAACATGAATGTCACAAGTATGAACAGTGTGGCAATGCACCAACCAGAACGCAAGCACAGAAAACAACAACATAATACTACAACAATCAGAGAGTATGCAACATGTCCAGTTACAACTACAAGGTCAGGGAAGAAACAATTCATTTATGCAACAGTGACCAATGACACAGCAGTTTCCAACAAGAATTCAATGACTACAAAATCAAGTTTAGGGAAATCAAGCATCAGTCAACCGGCCAGAAGCTCAAGTACACCAGTGACACAAGCGATACAAGTCAAAATGCAGACACTTCAATAAGCTATGTGCAGTGTGCAAGTGCAAACTCAAATGAGCAAATGCAACAGTGAAGCCAGAACAAATGGAATGCAAATACAGTGATCTCAATATAGTAATGACAACAACATGAATGCAGTAACAACCAGAATGGATGAAAAGACTCAGCAATGCTCAAAATCAATACTACAGTGGACGAACTAATCAACAGTATAGAGATGCACCAAGTAAGTAACAGCAAGTCAAGTCAAATGAAACATACAAAATGCTCAAGTGAAGTTCATGTTAAACTGACCAGAGAAGATGGCCAGAGACGAAGACTACAGGATGAACGAAGTTCAACAGTACAAAGAAATTCACGAAAACAAATTTAAAGTCAAGCGCCAAAGTACAAGTGAAATGAAGTTGATGCCAGAGAATTCGAATTCATGACAGTGTACTATCAAAAAAAATCAAATTCGTATCTTTAAAAAAGTCACAAAGTAAAAGAGGAAAGTTTTTGCCGTATCAATCAAGTAAAAATCGAACGTTTGAAAATCAAGGCCGTGAGTAACAAGTCGAAACTATATCAGGAAAGAAATTTTTTGGAAAGTATCGAATTGATACGAGCAAATACAAGTGTCTCGAATTCATATAAATACCAAACAACAAAGTCATGATCGACATGGAGTTCAATTGAAGCAATCATTAAACCAGCAATGAAAGAGAATACTTACCAATCTATCGAACTCGTTCAAAGAAGCAGCCGCGGAACGAAGCACAAGTAAAGCAACCAGAATTGATCAACAGAGGAGCAACGTAATCTCAAAGTCAACCAAGCAGCCGATCTCAAGAGAATCGATCATCAGAGAACAAGCGCGAGCAAGAGCATCACAAACCAGTCAAAGCCCCAGTTTGGATCACAAGGTAACGAATCCCTAATTCAGATCGAACAATCAAAGCCGCCATCATTTTCTCAAAGAAAATAGAAGTGGATCGGGTGGAAGAAAACAAGAGAGCCGGCCTTTATTTTTAAAGGGGCTTTAGTTTTATTTTATTTAGGGTTTATTTTTAAAAGGGGGTGTTTGTTTAATTTCTGTTTTTAAGTTTGTTTTATTTTCTTTACGAATCAAAGTATTGGTAAATCACCATCTAGGTTGCAGGTAGTGTCAGATTGTCTAGTTAGAATTAGTTCAGTGAGCAGGGTGTGCGAGTTTGCAAAACTCTATAGGCGGGAGCAGAGTTGGCGAGTTTTCAAAACTCTATAGGCGGAGCAGGGGGTGCGAGTCTATTAGGGTGTTTGTAAGCGGAAGCAAGGTTTTGCGAGTCTGTTAGAGTGTTTGTAAGCGGGATACTGTTTAATTCTAATAGAAATCTGGGAATGCAGTAATAGGCAGGGGTTGCCGAAGCTGGGCAAATTTTGTATGTGATTTACTTTTCAGCATATTTATTTCTGCAGTTTGTTTCTGTGTTTAAATCAATAAAATTTGCCATTAACCCTATTCACCACCCTCTAGGGTTAATCTAGATCCTACAAGTGGTATCAGAGCATGGTATTTTTTTCTTTAACTCTAGAGTCATGAGTCTACCAAATAATGCTTTTTCTGAGGGGCAATCTATTGCTAGGTCACCCATGTTTAATGGGAATGATTATGCTTATTGGAAAGTTAGGATGAGAATTTATCTTAGTTCTGTTGATTATGATGTTTGGGATATTATTGAAACTGGCTATAAATCTCCCACTATAACCGTTGGTGATACTGAGATTCCTAAACCTAAGGATAGGTGGGATGCTAACGATAAGAAATTAAAAACTACAAATGCTAAAGCCACGAAAGCTTTAATCTGTGCTCTTGATAAGAATGAATTTAATAGAATTTCTCATTGTAAAACTACACAGGAAATTTGGCATACCTTGGAGGTGACACATGAAGGAACTTCTCAAGTCAAGGAGTCTCGTCTAGCCCTATTCAGCAATGAATACAAGAACTTTGTGATGGACAAAGGCGAGAGAATAAAGGACATGTTTGGACGCTTTTCAATTTTGGTGTACAACGTTAGAGCGCTCGAGAAGTATTCACTGAGGTAGAGCTTGTGAGGAAGGTGCTATGAGTTTTACCGATGAACTTTGAGGAAAATGTAACGGCAATCCAAGAATCGAAAGATTTGAGTAAACTAAGCATGGAGGAGTTGATTGGCACCTTGACGACATATGAGCTTGAGTTAAAAGCAAAGGAGGAACGCAACAACTCCGAACCAAAGAAGAAGACGATTGCCTTAAAGAGCAAAGAAGAAAGCGACGAAGAAGATCCAATTGAAGAGCTTGCAATGGCTGTCAATAATCTTAGAAAATGATCAAGATTCAAGCGACGTAAGAAGAAAACAAGTGGTCATAGGCCAAAAGATTCTGATAATTTCGATAATGAACCGACGTGCTTTAACTGTAACAAGCCTGGCCACTTCAAACAACAATGCTCACTTCTCAAAAACGACAAAGGAAAGAAAAAGAAGAAGAAGGCCTTTGCAGCGACTTGGGATGATGAAGGAGAGGAAGTTTCTAATAATAGCTCAGAGGAGGCTAACTTGTGTCTCATGGCAAAATCAGATTCAGAAGCAAGCTCAAAGGAATCTAGTGAGGTAGGTGACTATTCCTATAGAGACCTTGTTTTTATGTGTTCTGATCTTACTAAAGTAGTTGATACTCTTGAATCTAAAATTGAAAAACTGAAATCAGATTGGAGAGAACTTGCTCGTGAAAATTTTGGGTTAGAAACTGAACTTGAAAATATTCAAAACCTAGAATGTAAAAAATGTAAAATTTTAGATTCAGAATTATCAAGACTTAAGAATAGCTTTGAGAATCTTGAAAAAGAAAACTTGAGTCTTAAGGAAACCATTGACACTAGGAAAAAAGATTTTATAAATAGATGCAACTCACCTGTCACTAAAAACACAACACTAAAAACCAAAGCCCAAAATCTTGAGAAATCTTTGAATAACTTTTCAAGAGGAGAAAAATCATTCAACATGTTATTGGGAAATCAAATTTTTGCTAACAACAGAAAAGGACTAGGGAAAACACAAGTTGAGGATAATGCAAAATGTAAGAGTGTCTTTGGTAGATGTGAAATAATTGGACATTGTGTTGAAAATTGTAGTCATAGGAACAAGAACACAAAATTTATACAAGTTTGGGTTCCTAAGAATTCTACAAACAAATTTCATGTCTATTGAAACAAGAATGAAAGGACTAAACAAGTTTGGGTTCCAAAGGGTTTGTTTATTCACAAATATTCTGCCACTAACAATCATGGACCTATAAAAACAAATAGGTCAAAAAAAAATCTTTCATCGTGTAGGTATGGTGGCAGGCTAAGGAAAAACAACAATGTTCTCTGGATTTCGGCTGTTCCAGAAACACAACGGGCAATAAAGCAAAGTTCCTTAGCCTAGTACAAAGGTGACAGAATCACAATGGGCAACCATGATATATTAAATGTGATAATCTGCACCATATTCTGAATGTAATCAGCCAATGTTGAGATGTTGTAAAGATGATGTTTCTTTTGATTCTGACTTGTTCAACATAGTTGGCCAATTATATTTATGCCAAAAACACTATTCTCTGAATTACTTCATGCATATACGTTTGGATTAAACATAGTGTTTTGTTAGATACATTGGGTTATAATATGGCTAACTCTATATTCACGTTTTTTTATTACTTACACGGCTTCAATTCAAATTCAAAGAAGGTCATTTAAATTGGTGTTAAAATTGAGTTTGCAATTTTTATGCACACTTCATGATATGGTCTATCAACTTTAGTTAGTGATATTTTGGAGTGAAAGAGAAAGTCAGATGCAGATCATACTGGTAATCTAGTTGACAGAAAAATTACTAGTGGAACGTGATTAATTTTTGAAACATTCATTTGCTGCATCGTTTTTCAAAGAAAATATCTGCATATTTTTCATTACAAATAATTTTCAAATAGTAGAAATTTTTTCATCATATAACCCCTTCGAGAAAATCATTGTTGACCATATTTTCAGATTAGTCATTTTTATTTAATTTTAAATGACAAATTTTGACTAATCCGACTCCCTACTAATTATCAAAAAGATAAATAGTGATTGAAAAGGTGATAAGTGTTGATATTTAACATACATTACTCAAGAGAGTATATTTGGAAAATTTCTTTAGGAATTTAAACAAGAGTTATAAAACTTTTTGTTGGGTAAAGATTGTTTCTATATCTATCATATTTCTATCGACCATTGTTTATCAAATCTTAAATATAGTTGGTTGATATGTGGTACTATAATCAGGGATCATTTGTTTTTCATTTCACATTTTTTTGTAAAATAAATAAATATCCAAAGCATTCGCTCTCATTTAAAAGTCCTCACGGTTATGCATGGGTGAATTACTTGGATTTTTGATTATGTGCTTCCATGCTCATTTAAAAGTCCTCACGGTTATGCATATATGGAAGGCATATCAAAATTAACTGATTAAATAGACAAGTTAATTCTAATCCCATTTAAAAGTCCTCACGGTGATGCGTGGTTAGAAAATACTTGAATTCATTTTTAAAATTAAATTGGAATACTACTAATCTCATTTAAAAGTCCTAACGGTTATGCATGATTAGTAGATATTCAAATTCCTGATATAAATGTAGCACAAGTAGATACAACTGTATGATTTTATATGAGAATATCATTTCCATCATTCTAAAAGTGGAATATACGCCTAACAAGGGTAGTTATGATTTTTGTTTGATTTTTACTGAAGTTTAATGTTTATATTCAATTTGAGTTTAATGTTGGATTAATATTGATCACTCTATCTCTATTTTCTCTAACACTATTATTCTTTTGCTGATAACAAAAGGGGGAGAGAAAAGTTAAGATTTTGTCAAATAGAATCAAGCAAAGGTCAAATAATGTTCCATTTGCATCTAGGCTTATTTATATATTTCTATTTGTATGCATATATGTAGGGGGAGCATCATGTAGAGAGGAAGCATTTAAATAGGGGGAGCAATTAGAGTATATCATTGAGCAAATACATTTAACTCAGTCAAAATCTTAAATATATGTTTGTTATCATCAAAAGGGGGAGATTGTATGAATATGTGCTTATATGATTTTTGTTTGATGATAATAAACATATATATATATACATTCGTTTAAATGTATTTGTTAATGTACTATTCTATTTCTCATAGATTAAATAAATATTTATTGAATAAAATAAATTACACAGAATTTGAATTCAAACAGAAATTTTAGTCAAACAATTATTTATTACAATCTTGAATAGTACAAATTCAAGCCCTCACTATACACATACAATTTTGATTACATCACAATTCAGTTTACATAATTTCCTCACTACATATCACTCACACTCGTAGTTTATCTTCAACTTCATTCCAGTTAGAATCCAACATCTGAGCAATCTGCAAAAATATTCACTAACGCAGTAAAATTGAAAAAGAAATATTTTTGCAATATAAAATGAAATAGTATTTTTGAAAATATTGTTTGCCTCAGTTATTTGGGTTGTTCGTCATTATTCACATTTGAATTCATCATACACGAACAATATGACATGCACAGTGTATCACTGTACATGCCACAAGGCCGTGCATATCGATATACACTTGATAATGCTATAGGGACAGGTGAGCACAGGTCAAACCCAAATGTAAAGTCGGGTTCAACTCACATGCAATATATTTAAAATCACGACACGAGTACAAGGTCAAACCCGAGTTTTTAAAACTGGGTTCAACACAAGGCAACATGAAGAATGATACAAAGCAGACATGAATGCATCAATAACCCAAATGTAGACCACAAAGAAATTCCACCAAGATCATATGTGCAGAGAATCAAGTCGACCAGGTAGCAATGATGGGAATGCAACACAGTGCAGACACCAATGATACAAGAGAGGTGAAGCTCAATGCAGCATAGTAGAAAATGCATATATATATATATATATATATATATATATATATATATATATATCAAGTGAAGCATTTGTGTCAAAGGCATTACAACTGCAAGAACATGAAAGCATAAAAACATGTATGCAAAATGGTGAGCAACACAAGGGCAGTGGACAGTACAAGCAAACAAATGCAACTAAACCAACATGGCCCAGACTACAAATACAAGGAAAACTGGCAACAACAAGTTCAAGTGAATCAAGTTCAGGACAGACAAAACCAGTAATTATCAAATGTCTCAAATTAAGAGCCAAAGCAGCAACAATGAAGACCACTATGCAGTGGACATGAGTGCAACTTGACTATCAAAACTCAAATGAACACTACAGACCAACCAGAAATTCAAGATTACATGAGCAATGACCAGAACACTAAGTGCATGCAGTTTTGAACAAGAAAACTAGTGGCAACATGAATGTCACAAGTATGAACAGTGTGGCAATGCACCAACCAGAACACAAGCACAGGAAACAACAACATAATACTGCAATAATTAGAGAGTATGCAACATGTCCAGTTACAACTACAAGGTCAGGGAAGCAACAGTTCATTTATGCAACAGTGACCAATGACACAGCAGTTTCCAACAAGAATTCAATGACTACAAAATCAAGTTTAGGAAAATTAAGCACCAGTCAACAGGCCAGAAGCTCAAGTACACCAGTGACACAAGCGATACAAGTCAAAATGCAGACACTTCAATAAGCTACGTGCAGTGTGCAAGTGCAAACTCAAATGAGCAAATGCAACAGTGAAGCCAGAAGAAATGGAATGCAACTACAGTGATCTCAATATAGTAATGACAACAACATGAATGCAGTAACAACCAGAATGGATGAAAAGACTCAGCAATGCTCAAAATCAATACTACAGCGGACGAACTAATCAACAGTACAGAGATGCACCAAGTAAGTAACAGCAAGTCAAGTCAAATGAAACATACGAAATGCTCAAGTGAAGTTCATGTTAAACCGACCAGAGAAGATGGCCAGAGACGAAGACTACAAGATGAACGCAGTTCAACAGTACAAAGAAATTCACGAAAACAAATTTAAAGTCAAGTGCCAAAGTCCAAGTGAAATGAAGTTGATGCCAGAGAATTCGTATTCATGACAGTGTACTATAAAAAAAAATCAAATTCGTATCTTTGAAAAAGTCACAAAGTAAAAGAGGAAAGTTTTTGCCGTATCAATCAAGTAAAAATCGAACGTTTGAAAATCAAGGCCGTGAGTAACAAGTCGAAACTATATCAGGAAAGAATTTTTTTGGAAAGTATCAAATTGATACGAGCAAATACAAGTGTCTCGAATTCATATAAATACCAAACAACAAAGTCATCATCGGCATGGAGTTCAACTGAAGCAATCATTAAACCAGCAACGAAAGAGAATACTTACCAATCTAACAAACTCGTTCAAAGAAGCAGCCACGGAACGAAGCACAAGTAAAGCAACTAGAATTGATCAACAGAGGAGCAACGTAATCTCGAAGTCAACCAAGCAGCCGATCTCAAGAGAATCGATCATCAGAGAACAAGCGCGAGCAAGAGCATCACAAACCAGTCAAAGCCCCAATTTGGATCACAAAGGAACGAAGCCCTAATTCAGATCGAACAATCAAAGCCGCCATCATTTTCTCAAAGAAAATAGAAGTGGATCGGGTGGAAGAAAACAAGAGAGCCAGCCTTTATTTTTAAAGGGGCTTTAGTTTTATTTTATTTAGGGTTTATTTTTAAAAGGAGGTGTTTGTTTAATTTCTGTTTTTAAGTTTGTTTTATTTTCTTTACGAATCAAAGTATTGGTAAATCACCGCCTAGGTTGTAGGTAGTGTCAGATTGTCTAGTTAGAATTAGTTCAGTGAGCAGGGTGTGCGAGTTTGCAAAACTCTATAGGCGGGAGCAGAGTTTACGAGTTTTCAAAACTCTATAGGCGGAGCAGGGGGTGCGAGTCTTAGAGTGTTTGTAAGCGGGAGCAAGGGTTTGCGAGTCTGTTAGAGTGTTTGTAAGCGGGATACTGTTTAATTCTAATAGAAATCTGGGAATGCAGCAGTAGGCAGGGGTTGCCGAAGCTGGTTAAATTTTGTGTGTGATTTACTTTTCAGCATATTTATTTTTGCAGTTTGTTTCTGTGTTTAAATCGAGAAAATTTGCCATTAACCCTATTCACCCCCTTCTAGGGTTAGTCTAGATCCTACAAACATCCCTCAACTCAGTTACATAACATGCACATCCCGTCGCCTGATCACCATAAACAACTCCAATACCATTATCTGTCAAAAAATTCAAAATCAAACACCATGAGGCAAGAGCTGCTTGGAATTCGATTAGGGCCGATCGACCCAAAAAAATGTTGTATGGAGAGTCAACATCCAAAAAAGGGCAAGATCTGCATTCTCCTTTGTTCACCTTCTCCCAACTCTACAGGTAATTCCATATAACCAATAGCTTCAGTTGCAACGCCGTTTAAACTGTGTATATGAGCTTTATACTGTTTTAAATATTTGGCTTCCATCCTTGTATGATCATAAGCTTTTTTGAAGATTATATTTACTGAACTTCCATAATCAATCAATATCCTTCTCACCAAAGCGGGGCCAATCATGGTCGAAATGACCATTGGGTCGATTGTTGGAGCCTATAACTTATCTGCACCTCTGTTCCTAAACACGATGTCATCCCCCGTCATACATTATTGTTTTACCGGAGCTCCATCTTTTATATTTGAACATACTTCAAAATCCACATGCCTAATTGCGCTAGCATAGCGCTCCATCTCTTTCTAACTCCTATTTGCTGGGTGCGGTCCTCTGACTATTGTATTTATCACCAGTCTTCCACCGGTCCACATAGGCCCCTTAGCCCTACGCGGCGCTTGTCCTCCGGGTCAGATGTTCTCTACCCAGCATCCTGCGGGGCTTTCGCAAACTATTGTAATTTCCTTTCTCCAATCGACATTTCTATAACATCCTGGAGATGCCTGACATTCATTTGTATTGTGCACATAGCACTCATGAAACCGACAATATTTCTCAGTCTGTTTCTGCTTCTTTGTTTATTCTTTCGGAAGCGGTTTCCTATACTTCAAGGTATTGCAAGTGGAAAGATAGATATCTCCATGGAAGTATTCAATGGCATGTAAGTATCATACATCGTAGTCCTAAGCTTCCCTCATCTAAAATCCCACTTTTTTTTTACGTTTCCTATCTCCGCCTTTCTTTTGCTGATTTGTTTTATTCTGAGCATTCACTTAGACCTTTCCAGAACTATAATCAGACTGTTTTATTGCAATGTTACTATATACTCCCTCTCCACTTGATCACATAACATTTTTTTCTAGATGACCAAGCTTCCTCCTTTCTCAAATAATGAGCCACCTTTGCACAAAAGCGGTCCAACATTGTAGGTAGCTTACTGGCTAACCAATCACCAAACTCAGACTTTGGATCAATCCCTTTTGCCATGGCCATGAGTGTCGCATGGTCTTTCGGATTACTAACCTCCGTAATAGCTGTATAAAATATCTTCAAATAATCTTTCAATGACTCTCCTAAAGTCTGAATCATGCTGGAAAGGGACATCGCATCTTTAGGATGAGTCACGTGCATCCGTAACTGCTCTACAAACTTAGTTACCAAATCATCGAAACCAGAAATTGATCATGACGTTAGCCTCATGAACCACATTGTCTCTATTCCAAAAAGAGTAATGGAAAAACATCTACACTTGGTAGTGTCATTTTCTCATGCGGAATCCATCAGCTATTCATATCTCATGATGTGCTACCTAGGGTTGGTTTTTCCCTTATAGGAAGACATCGACGGCGTGTTGAACTTCCTTGGACCATGCATGCAATACACTATCAGCGAACGTGGTATGACTTCTTGAGATTCTTCATTCATCGTTGGTTAAGCCTTGGCTCTCCCTCACTAACTGTCTGACCATTCCTGATAAGTCCAGCGTTTGGATGGTTGGTGCCAAGCGGTGATTGCGCTCCATCTCACATGAATGGTCTGGTCGATGTCTGCAGGTCGTTTCACACCTTCTTGGTTCACCATCTTCCCGATGTGTATCTTGTAAATTCACTTCATTGTTATTCTGGGGAAGGGCTTGGTCAAGATACAATTGAACTCCAGTATCCAAACCAATCGATCAGCTTCATCTTGATTTCTAGAAGGCATGAATGTATTCCCCCTTCTGGTGGAGGTATCGATACTAATCCCTATGGAGGGGTTAGCTCTAACCGATCCTGGCATACCACGATGGTCTGCCAGTTGACGCCCCAAAGTTTCTACGTGATATTCTTCTTATGTGTAATGCATATGCCTGTGATACTCGTCTGATGAACTAGAACTCTCTGATGCTGAGTAAGGAGTAGGGTCCCTCCTAGCTTTCCCCTACTACTGTAGATTGATTTGGTTCATCGAGTTGATATTAGTCTGAATTTGTTGATTTAGTTGTCAATGGCTCTCCATCAGCTCTGTCGTTAAATTATGAAATTCGGCTCTTATAGTAGAATCAATGCGATCCTGAACTTCAACCAGATCAACATTCACATTTGTTGGTTGATTGCTTGGGTCTCTCTGATGAATGCTAGTATTCTCATTTCCTACTATGTTATGAGAAGTAGATCTAGTATGTCTTACCATTATTAATATCCTTGCTTAGATTTCTACAAATATGAGTAGTATTAGCAACTTCTTAAAGATAACTGCATATCTCCTTTGGGGGATTTATCCACTCCAGTAGCAACAAAGGGATCCTAGCAGGTTGAGAATTAAGATTCTCAGTGAAAGCACTAAAATGTTTGTAACTAAATTGGTCACAAACACCGAAAAATAGATGTTTTTAGAGAAGTACATGAAGAAAAATTAAATTAAATCGAGGAAATGATCAACTAATAATAAAAAACAATAACCAGAGACATAGAGATTTATAGTGGTCCGGCGTTGTATGTCTACGTCCACTTTGAAGATTATCCTTTATTAATCACTTATAAATCTTATTACAGCAGTAGAGAATAGTAAATACTTGATTACAGTATAGTCTAGAGTATAAGCAGCATAAAGATCCTCAGAATGACTCATTAGGCCAATATTTATAGGTGAAGTCGAACACTAATGTTTCTAAAATTTCATCTAAAGAACCCTCTAATCCACGTGGACCCACTAGAGGGATCGCTAGGCCCAATTCCTATTGGGGAGGGCCGATACCTTCATTGGTCAATTTTTGGGCAGTGATCCCTATGGTGACTTCTCTATGCTAAAATATGTTTAGCCTCCAATTTTCATGTCATTTGGACCACTGGAACACAAGTTATTGCTTGATCTTCGACTTGATATCACTTGTGCACTGCTTGCAGCCAAAACCTCTACAGGGTTGTATGCCGATCCTTCTCATTTTGTTCTATTGATATGCAATCCCTAGGGTAGGTTTCCTAGGACCCATATACCTTGCTCTCCAAATTTCATATGCCTTGGACTTGTAGATCTCAAGATATTGATTGTTGTATGCAAGAATACACTTGAACCTTGATGGATGCCAAACCCTCTTCAATAGAGCCTGTCGACCCTTGATTGAATATACCGATCCCTCCTAATGAGCCAACTTATGTCAAACCCTTCAATTCGTTGAGCCATATTCCATGGTTTGAGCATCCTACATTTTACATCCATAAAGCTCATTCAATTCTGACTTTATACAATCATTTGTACTTAACTTCTAGCTCCCACAGTCATATAGCTAGAACGTCAAGTAATAGTTTTCATAGAAAATACAATAAAAACAACTTATCAAGGTACAAAGTACAAACTTCAAACAAAATGATTATTTGTATTGTTTTTTCAAGATATTAGTGTTAGTTTTGCTACAAATGATTTAGGAAATAATTTGTAAAATTATTAGCTGTCAATTATACTCCAAACAAACAGTGGGTGTCATTTATGTAAAATTAAAAGTATCAAATTCAAATAAATAGAAGATGGGTATGATATTTGTAAGGTATTGGTATCGGTTTTACTACAAAATAGTGGGTACAAGTTTTTTAACATAATAGTATCAGTTTTGTCAAAAATTACAGTGAAAACTACTTTTAGAATTACAAAGCCTTGTCTTCAACCAAATAAACTACATTTACAATAAATAATATGATGTAACTTGATAGTGTTTATAATTTTACCGAATTGATTTGTTCCTCTTGAGATTCTTCATTTGCAATTTGTTTTCCCTTTTCTTTTTGAGATTTTTCCTGTTTAAAATTTTTGATACCATTAGAATATATTTAATAATATATTATGGTTAGTGAGTTTTTTTTTAATTATCTTCTGAATTGTTTCTTCATTTTTTTCTTTGATCTTCTTTCTTTTTTTGCAGCTCAAAAATCTATTTGTTTTTGCATGTTTTCTTCAATGTTCTGTCAAAAAATTCAATGATATTATGGTTCAATTATATTACTATTGTTGTAATTTATAGTATCAGTTACCTTCTCCCGTGTTTCTTTCTTTTTTGATTGAATTTCATCTTCTGTTTGTTTTTTGTTTCTTCTCTTTGTACTTTTTTCTCTCTTCTATCGTTCTTCTTGTTCGGCTGGTCATTTTTTAGCTTAAGCTTACTAGATTCTACTCTCATCTCATATGGTTTTGGATCATCCTGAGCTAGGCTTCGTGTTTCTCTACTTGGTCATTGTTGTTGAATTTGTGCTTTAGCTAGGTTTGCATTTTACTGTTGAATTTTAGGCAGATTTAGGTTTTTGACTTCACGATTTGGAGATTCTTGTTGAATTTGTTGTCACTGTTCATCGTGCATTTCCATTTATAGTTCTGTTGGAGATGATAACTTGCTTTTGCTTTGAGACACAATTGCTATTGTGAATTTTAGTTTTGAGAACGAATTTGATAGAATTTTTGAAAATAGAGAAGATGATGAATGGAATAAAATGGATTGTTAGAGGGTAGGTGAATGGTATAAGTTTCATATGGGCTTTGGGCTTGTCCTTGAAAGAAAAAGAAAAACATAGGTGTCCTATGCCTAAATTTTTAATGTAATTTGTCCTTTAAAATTTTTTCCTTTTTGTTAATGTTTGTTATATGCTCTAAGAAATAAAAGGTAAAGAAACTTAGAAACTTTTTATCTTGGTTTCAAAACTTTCTTGAAGACGACATGTGTTATTGTAGAATATGAAATATTTAACTAAAAGAATAAGCAAACAAAATATGAATTTTAAACTGTAAAAACTATGACCAAATATTAGCTTGGACGCGTAGATTTTTTAGAGCCGATCGAAATGGTGGAAGTTCAAAGTGGTAAAATATGAATTAGATAACAGCGATATTTAATCAAACAACTTTGGACTAAATAAAGTAGGTCCATTTGAATAATTAGTCACTGAAAGTTAACTATCTAGGGTTGGTTGCATATGACATTTTTATCATCTTACTTTCCTAACCTCTAATAAAATGGATTGGTCAAAATTAGTTAAAATAAATAAGCTAAAATCAAATAAAGGTCACTATGAATCATTAGAATACATAACGAGGCATAAATTTAAATATTAAAGACATTATTTTCGGGTTTGATCATTTTAGGATGTTAGAGAAAGCGTCAATCAAGCTAAAGTCATCTAAACTCATATATAGGTGGTTGGGTTGCTAAACCATATTTATAATACTACTAATTTTTTTTACTTTGGGATCTTGATATTGGTATGAAAGACATTATGAAATAATGGATGTTTGAAACATGTTTGATACCAGATAATTATTACAATACGTAGAAACAAATATTGATCAATATTAGATGCTAAAACCCATAACCACACTGATTTAGTTTGTATCTATTTTGTCATGTTGTGTTCTATCAATATTTTGATATGATTATGCTTGTATACTGAAAGTCTAGGGTTGGATCAATTCTTTGGCTAATTAGAGTAAGCTAACTTAGATAAATTAACTTAACCAGACGTAATATATATATATATATATATATATATATATATATATATATATATATATATATATTAAGCTATTAAGAGCTAAGTTAATTATAACTCATGGAACGAAAATAAATTGACTAGAAAATGCACATCGAGATTTTTATACTTATCCGGACTCCTGTTCTTCGACAAGTCCTAGAACTCCCATCGAAATTTCCACTATTTTGCCCTTGCCCAACCCGAATGATTAGGTTTTACACAACCATATGAGCTTCTCAAACAAGACTTCACTAACCCGCCTAAGACTTCATACAGAACTTCACAAACTTGCAGTAAAATTTTAGATAGACTTTTTTCTAAGTGGACTGATTTTGCACTAACACCTTTACAAATCCCTACAATACCCGATTAATCTTTGAAAATGAATGAATACAGTTTTACAACTTGAATTGACTTGAATGTGCAACAATTCAGATTGAAGTAAGAGAGTACAGATGGTGAAAGAGACAGAAAACAATAAAGTTAAGTTATTATTCTATGGTCTGGAGAAGAAGGTGTATACAAATTTATAGGGATGTATATGAACTGTTAAAACTGTTGGGAAAGTGTCCGAAAGAAGTGGATGATGAACAAGATGAATGGACGGGACTAGAAATGACAAAGACAGATCAAAACTTATAGAATCACACCAGAACTAGTTGGTTGGTTATCTAACCGTTGTTATCCCGATAGGCTGAACTATTATGGCGAACCAATTAGACTCTGGGAAATTTAGCCATATTTTGTGTCTGTCCCGCTGTGTTTTGGTTATTTTTCATCCTTTTCAAATTTTGAAAAATCTATGAAGGATGTGTTAATATTTGAAGTGAACTGGATAAAATTTGAGTGGTTTTAACAATATTCCACTTCTAGAACTCAAATGGATACGTACCATTCTTTGTGCTTTGAGCTTTTCAAATAGTCTTTAAGCATCTCCATTATTTGCAAATGACTTGTTAGCACCCCCATGGGCTTTCAATTCTGCATGTATTCACTTTAGCAATATCGTATTCGATATTCTTCAATTATTCATTTTTAATGAGTTTTCTTTATAATAGCACCATTACTTCTCTTTTATACGAGTGCTACAATTCTTGAAACATATTGATAAATTTGTTAGTCGTATTGTCATATGGTTACTATCATCGAAACATCAGAATTATTTTGCTAACATGTTCCACAATTTTCACAACTTAAATCAATGTATCTAACTCTACACAAGGGTTCTAGAAAAATCTCCATAATTTGCTTATCAGTAGTTACATGGTCCAAAGTTATCTTTTCTATAGCAACATGGTCATGTAAAAATTGAGGTCGTATATTAAGATGCTTAGTACATGAGTGATTAGCTAGATCCTTTGGTAAGGTAATCGCACTAGTATTGTCACAATATATAGAAGATTTTGTTATAATTACACAAAATATTTTAGTGTTTGCTACATATAAATTACTTAGGCGCAAGTTAACAAAATTGACATATATTCACCGTTGTACATAGATAATGACACATAACTTTATTTCTTACTAAACAAGGAGACCAAGGCTTGTCCTACATAGTGATATATTGCCCTCACACTCTTTCTATCTGTCTTGTAGTCGCCAAAGTCAGCATCACTATACGAGACTAACTTTAAATGAAAGCCTTTTGAGTAGGAGAGTCCATAGTCCTTAGATTTGACTAAATAACATAATATATGTTTGATGGCTCTTAAGTATGATTCCTTAGGATTCGCTTGAATCCACATAGACAAACACTTGTCATAATATTTGGTCGCTTATTGTTAGATAAAGTAATAAGTCAATCATACTTCATTATAATCTTGAGTCAATATTTTTTTCCTTATTCACCATAACCTAAGTGTAAGCTTGTGCTTATTGGTGTAGATTTACTAGTTGTGTATTTCATACAAATTCATTTTACTAAATCTTTTAAAATACATTTCTTGTTAAATGAAAACCCCATTACTAAATTGATTTACTTGTAAACCAAAAAAGTTATTTCTTCTCCTATATGTGACACTTTACACTCATTTTTTATTATGTTAGAAAAATATATAGAAAGTTGTTCGGTAGTAGATCCAAAATGATATCATTCTAAAAATCGGGCTGGATCGCAGTGGGTAAATATAGTAGATTTCAAAATTATTTCTCCAATTTTGATCATAGTGGGTCTATGAAGTCTAAATAGTTTATTAGTTCTAATCTTATTAATTTAAATAAAATCTTATTTTATTTAATTTCTTTGATCTAATTATTTGATGAATATAATTAAAGGGATATAATATAATTTACAAGAATATCACTATATACATATCTGTTCTTAGTGTATGTGCAACATAGCATATGGTGTGCATGGTTACACACATGTATAGATAGATGATGGGATTTACATTATCTACGTATATACTTGGCTTACTGCACACACAATCTCACTCTCTCTCTCTCTCTCTCTCACACACACACACACATATAAATTGCCTAAATACATATTTTGTAATTATATAAATATACACATATATAAAATTTCAAAAATGTTAAATAATAATATTCATAAATGACAAGCACCATTGTCCCAGTGGTTAAGTGATTTGGCTTTGGTGTGAGAGGTCACGAGTTCGAAACTTGCCTAGCGTGATTCGAACATTTATTGACATGTGATATGTTGTCACAATGATTTGTTGTATATAAAGTACCATTTCAAAAAAAAAAATAATATTCATAAATAGATATCATGCAAATTTGATTGAATGTTTAATATCAAATTTTCAATTTTAAATATCTAAATTTGATTTAGCAAACTAGATCCTAATTTAAAACTATTGGATCTAGGCCAGCACACAGAGGGTCAAATATGCGAATTTCAATTTTTTTTACCATTTAAGGTCTTATTGGACCTATAAAGTCTAAATTGGTTTACTCCAACCTAATTTTTTTAATAAAACCTAACTGAGCATATGAAGTCTAAATTGATTTAGTTCAACCCAAATTTTATTAATGATTTGAATTTGTCCATATATGTAATATACATAGTGTATATGTATCAAATACACATATATGAGCAAGTGTGCCTACAAGATATAAATGTATACTTGGTTTACTGTGCCCGTACATAAGTTTTAAGATTTACGTCACAACGGACACATTTGCCCTTTATATGCATACTGCTGTCCAAAATAGGTTCAAATTTTATGTATACATACATAATTAAATATTGAATATTTATTTTGTAATAAAACAAGTTCTTTTTAACAAGCCAATAATTTTGAAATTCAAAATCCATTTTCAAAATACCTAATTTGTTTAGTTACATGGATAGTTTAAAAATAGATCTGGATCTACAGATTTAAATTAAATAAATATATATATATATATATATATATATATAACTAAACAAACATAGATGTAAAAAAAGAATTTATTTTGAATAATTTAATAATTTGAAATTTAGAATATATTTTCAAAGTATCTAATTTGATTAATTAGTAAAACAGTTTAAAAACAAATCTGGATTTATATATTTAAACTAAAAAATATATATCATATATAAGATTAAATAAAAATATCATAAATATATTTATACCATGTCATTTCTGGAAATAATTATATATATATATATATATTTTGAACTGGTACTTTATATACAACAAATCAATGGGACAACATATCCCATGTCAAATAAACGTTCGAACTTGTGACATCCTACACCAAGCCGAATCAATTAACCACTTGGACAATGGTGCTTGTCTTTTTAATAATAATACATTAAAATAATAAATAACTGATTAAAATCTATGTATTTAAATAACATGCCTTACAGCCAAAATCAAAATCAAAATTATATCTATATATAATTTGTTATTTTAAATTCTGTTAATAATAAAGTATAACTTTATAAAATAAATAAATAAATATATGTATATATGTGTATATATAAATGATTAATATTTATTACATTAACATTATAATATATATATATATATATATTTGTATATATAAACTTTATATTTAAAATGAAATTATACTTTTATTTTCTTTTGCTATAATATTAATTTATGATACATAATAAAATGATTTTGGATGTGCGAATATATATATTTATTTGTTTATTTATATTTGTGGTTAAGATAGTGTTAAATCAATTTAAAATATTTATTAATGTTTTAAATACATTAACACGATATTTTTAATTTTATTAATTCAAACAAATATACTTAATAGATAGTGGATTTATACTTATAAATACATATGTATGGCAATACAACTAAACGGGACGATGATTGTACATATAAATTCATTCTAATATATATTAATTAACTATATTAATACGATTACATATTATTCATAAATTATAGAACGTTGCCTTAAAAATCTTGCCTTATATTTGCATCTTGATAGACAGGCTTTCCTAGGTTTGACTCGATCCGAGCTTCTAGCTTTACAACTACTTAAAGAACCACTTTTGATTTTTATTTGATATTTGAATCAGATATTTTTGACCTAAGGGGGATGGAAAATGTCGGCTATTATAGAGGAGAGGGAGAGCAAAAAGTCACACCGACAATGTAAGATAGTATGGCCTTTTATGGAGAGAGTAAAGGAGATATTCTCTCATTGGTTTACTCCTTCTATATTAAAAAAATATTGATCCAACTTTTTTGACTTTTCAGCTTCTCTCTTGTTCTCATATAACCGGCCCTAGATAAGGCTACACAGGCGTTAAATCCTTTTAAACCCATTAGCAGTTAATCACATTTAAATAAAATTTAAATGCATGTCGATATCTAATATCAATTCGTACATAGATAACTTCTATATATGCACCTAGATAGTTACTATTGGCACTAGAAAATACTAATGGCACCTAATACATTAAATTAATATTTCATACATATTAATTAATTTAGTTAATTTACAATAATTATAAATCAATGAAATCATGCGATATATCAACGAATCTATCAATGTGGTTGTGCAACTCATAGGTGTAAATTCAATCAATGATTAATATCGAACAATTTGAATATTAATGTTTACACGTCATCTTAACTAATGATGTGATAGTTTGACCAAATTTTTCGCTTATACATTTTTTGACAAAATCCAATTTTATTATTTAAATGGTACTCGGTAGTGATAATTATTTATACCAATTCTCTTCATCAAAACAATACCATATTAGGACTTACGGAATTTGGTTATGGTCAAAATTTTAGTATCATCCATATATTTAACTTGTACAGTCCACACATAAAGTCCTTGATTCAATAATCACAATTACTATTAATTGAACTGCTCTAACCAAATACTTTGACTTTGGATTAACCATGATATAACCTCCTATAACCGAGAGAAGAATTGTCTATTGAATAATGTTTCACTTCCAATGCTTCAACTCGACCGACTCGATGGACGTCGTGCCACGATTAACTATAATAAAGCAAAATTTCCACATTGAAGTTCAACAGTATTCTCAAGTTGAGAGAATTATGCAATATTGTCACATTGATATTTTCTTTTTGACCTTAGTCATATTAACCAACAGAAAACTATCGATTTAGTCACTCCATAGTTAACTATAATATGTAACCCCTTGGTGCCGCCACCAGCCGTAAGTAATACATTGCCAAACATTTGACATATGGTACGTACTCTAGCCTCAACGGATGTTTGAATATCCAATCTTGATGCATCTTGACTAGGAATATTTTAAATGATATGTTTATTTCATTGTGACAAATTTCTCACATCTCCAGGTGTGGCACAATGGAAAAGCGATAATTAGATTTGGTAACAGATCCAGGTTCGAGCCTTGCTTTACACACGCTTCTCACAAAAATTAGTACCGGATTATAGTTGCTAGGAGTTGAAGCGGATAGACACAACTTAATTTCTCTCAAGAGTTTATAGATCCGTTGGGTTATCCTGAGTATATTCAAGAAAAAATTCTCACGATTACTACATAGTAATTACCATCACAAAACATATCGTTATGCATTTTCTATTAAATATAATTAAATTAAACATATAATTAATATAACACGTTATATTAAGTATACAATAGGAAAAAACCTTTTATTTCGAACGAGTTTTTGTTATAAATTTAATAATTTATCGTAAATTACATAATTGCTCCTAAGGCATGCCCTTGACTTTATCAATCTCTCACTTGTACTTGGGACCAATTATGGAATCTCTTTTCCACCCCTTTGATTAGTTTGATGGGAACTGATCAGGTCAGTGCCTTCATGGATGGATCTGCCATGTTGTTTTAACAATTTACTCTGTCAATCAACTATATCCAATTTTGATAAACCGTTAGATCTTTGCCAGCACACAATAGGATAAAACGGGTAAATTTCAAAGAATTTATTCCATTTAGATCTTTTTGGGCCTATAAAGTCTAAGTTTATTTTGATCTTCTCTAAATTTGTTTTAAATAAAATTAATATTTTATTTAATTTAAAAATAAAGCTATATTTACTATTGACTTTGTATTATATAATTTGATATGTGTTTCTCACATACATATAAGTATGTACATACACGTGTAACATGAACTGTGTTCATTGTTTGACATGCCAGTGTATAGATATTGAGATTACATTGTAAGGAACATGTTAGCTCCATTATATACGTGTGTGCTATCAATATATATTTTTATATATATGTATATATATAGTTTATAAAGTATTTATTAATTTCATATAAAGAATTGTGAATTTCAATTTCAAATATTAAATTCAAATTTAGGTCTAGATCTAGATCAGCAAAATGAATATATAGTATTTTCATATTCAGACTAAAATATTAATTTTGTCTAAATACATATATATGATTTGAATTTTTTTAAATATATATGTACAATATATATATTAAAATGATATTTAGAAATACTATATATTTATAATGTATACATATAAATATATTTTTCGCAAATTGAATAAATAACTATTTATACACCCATACATATTTTTTGACCATAAAAAATCATTTTTTCAGCTTTATTTTATAATCAAAAATGAAATCTTTTTTCATTTGATTTCCATATGGAAATGTTTGTAAAAAAGAGAATTTTTTTATTCTGAAAACAATATGTATATACATTATGTTAAATAATTATACAAACATATTTTATATAATTTATAATGTATATATAATATTTAGATATAGATAAAATACTATATTGTATTTGAATAAATGCATACATATATTTAAAAAATTGAACAATGTGTGGATGTGTATATTAATGTAAAACATATTTTACTTAATAATGTTTATTTTAATTTAGTTTTACTTGAAATCATAAAAATTATCATTTTTGAATTTTTTTTATTAATGGCCATGAGTAATATGTATTCTTATACATATTCAAATTTTTTTTGGCGTAGCACAAAATATATTTTTATACACACACATATAATATCATCTAATGATGATAACGCCAACATATATATATAGATTCATGGTAACTGATATACTAACTACATGATATGTATGGTATGATCAATATTATATACATTCATTTATATAACTGTAAATGAAGAATTTTACCTTTGTCTAATGCCTAGATGATACTCCAAGAAACATAGAATCAAAACTCCTTGAAAAAATTTCAGAATCTAGAAAATGCTAACTTCTTGAATGCAGCTACTACCAACACTTGAATTGTATTTGATTTACTATTTTTAAGCTTGACAATTTGAGGAGAATGGAGGTGGAGTAGTCAGCCTTGGTTGGTGTAGAGGAGGGAAAAAGTAAAAAACAAATTGTGGGTTAGAGGTCATTAAATAAAGGAGATTCCAAGGAGTAAAATAAGAATCTAAATCCTTATTTTTCTCTTACTAGTTATCCCTTTTCTAATTCAAAACCTGACCCTCTTAGCTATCAAAAGGCTACCTCCAGGCTATATATAACTAGCTACGACAAGTCCTCGTATGGGCCTCAAAATCTCTTCAAGCTCAATCGATAATTAACACATTTAAATCCTATTCAAATACATGTCGATATCGTATATCGATCAGTGTTTTTATAACTATTACATACACACTATTTAATATTGATCAACAATGAAATTTAAAATTAATATTTCATAAATACTAACTAATTTATAATAATTATAATTTATTAAATTAGGTGGTATCAGGAGTATTCAAGGTTTCGCTTGTGTGACTCTTAGATGTAAATTTGGTAAATGATTAATATCAGACAATTCAAATATTAATGTTCAAACATCACTTAGCAAGTGGTGTGATATTATGACCAAATTATTGCTTACATAGCTTTGGTAAAATCTTGTTTTGATTATTTAAGCACTACCCGGTAGTAGCAATTTTCTTCATCAAAATTAATCACATCAAGGCCTATTGAATTTGGCGATGGTCAAAATTTCAATTTCATCCATATTCAACTTTGTGTCCCAAACAAAAAATCCTTGGTTTATTAATAACAATTTTTTATTAACCAAACAACTTTTACAAGAGATTTTAACTTTAAGTTGACTTCAGTTGACCATGATACTAACCTCATATAATTGAGGAGACAAGTCCTTACTTGAATAGTGTTTCACTTACAATACTTCCACTCAACCCGAGTATGGTCATTCGATGGACGACGTATAATCAAAGAGAACATTTCATATTGAAGATCAATAGTATTTTCAAGTCAAGTGCACTATGTAATACTATCACATCGATATTTTTTGTTTGACCTTAGTCATATTAACCTGCAAAAACTATCGAGTGATTCATTTCATTGTTATCCAATAACTATCGAGTGATTCATTTCATAATCCCTTAGTGCCCCTAGCAAGTAATACAACACATAACATTTAAAGTGCATTATGTACTTTAGTCTTAAAGGATGCATCGTTATCCAATCTCAATGCATCTTGACTAGGAATATTTAAAATGATGTGTCTATTACATTGTGATAAAATACACATAATTAAAAATATTTGTAATTACAATCACAAACACAACATTTTTGGATTTGCTGTTAAATATACCTTAATTAAATAATTAATTAATCATAATACATTATAATGTTGATAAGAATTTTTGCCTCGTAACACCTCAACTGGTCACAAAAGTAATATGCATACTTCCATGAATTTGAATCAACAAACTTACAAAATATTAAGTTTGCCTTCAAGTAGTAATTGTATTAGAGGGAGCTTACACAATTAGGTGGCCGCACGTTAATTGTTTGTTAAAATTTAGATCTAAATTTGATTTACAAATAAAAATAGGAAAGGATCCGATGTAATGAAAGAGAGTAACGATGCATGAAAATAAAAAATATAGGAATTCTATGCGATTCAGATTCCTTTGAATCCTACGTCTATAGGTCAAATCTCTATTTATATATTTCTTCCCGATATAAGTGTTTGGTGGAAAAGACAAAAAGATACAATTTTCCAAATTCAAGGAAAGGATCCTTTCACATTCTAGATCATCTCCTATTTATGTGTAGAGGATGTACATGGATTCCCATAATCAATCTTATTTCCCAACTTTGGATCATGCTATTTGTTATCCATTTGCATCGTTTGTTTAGTGTGTTTAGATCACTGACATGCTTTTGGTAGGAAACCATAGTTTGAGTATTTAAATCTTGCGTGTTGGTGGGAAGTTTGGATTTGAAGCAGGAACATCCAAAATTGAAGCGGGAAACTTGAATTCAAATGGGTTACGTACTTTTGATCTAAAGAAGCAAGGGTTTGTATACCGCCCTAGGAGGACGTTGAGAATTAATCTTTGCTTTTGGGTGCCACCGACATGTCTGAGCGAAGCTGCACCGTTTGAGGTGCAATGTTTACATGGTACTTATTATTCGGCATTTTGACTCGGCTATATCCGAAATGACTGGACAAGTTAGACTCGACTGTCATCAAGGCCAGTAGTCTAAAGCCATGATTATGGGCTCCAAAAATCAAATATGAAGCAGAAGCATGAAAGCTCACTATCCTCGAAGATGGATCAGATACAATCCATATTGAACACTGTGGATCACATCGTATTGATTCCACAACTCAATTTTGCAGGGATGATTAAGTAACTCAAAACCTATACATGCTATCAACATGAAACTTGGAGTACAAGTTTACTACAACATGTGGAACACCCCCAGTAGATCTCACTCAAACCGGAGGAAGTTGGAGTTATTAACATAAATCCCTTTGGAGCGATCAGAAGAAACAAAATTCAAGCAACACTACTTCACGGAAAATGCGATATCTCACAAACCGTACGTCTGAATTGCACGACATTTTGGAAGCAAGTAGCTAACATCATAGGACTTTCATTATAGGAATCACAACCCATTTGGATGCACTAATAGGGATCGGTACCAATCCTTCGATGGGCCTGCAAATTCTTGGGTAGCTTCGTCTTGGTCTCCCGAACCTTCTGCCAAAATTTCAGTATGATCCGTGCACTTCTTTCCCTATAAATACAAAAGGCATGGCGTTGGAAATGGGATTTAGCTTTCTTTGCCAAGGCTCTGCCATTCTTCTTCTTCACTTTTGTACTAATGGATCCAAGCTGATCCAAACATTATTGTAATCATAATCAAGTGGCAATAAAAATATAAACTGGATGTGGGCCAAGATTGCCGAACCACTATCTGTGTGTTTATTTATGGTTTTTGCTTTGTTTCAATTTTTTTTAATCTCTACTAGATTCTATTGGGTGTTAATGCCTATTTTTGGCGTCAACATTTTGGTGCTTTCATTGAGAATTGACTTCTCAGCTTGATTGGATCTCATCATCTACTTGTGGATCCGTATATTCATGAAATAGATCCAGCTTCTACCAATAAACTTCCTATTCTACTCAGATTTAAAGGAAATCTAAAAGAAGCTGACAGTCATGGTCAGAGGAACTATGTTTACATCCCGTATTTTTGGAGGATTTGATTATGCTAGTGTTATTGTTTGGAGTTGTTCATGTCCACTTGGAAGGGATTGGATTCACTCATATATGCAAGTTGTTAGGGTCAGATACTAAAGTTTGCTATCAAATTAGTCTAAATGACCATTCCTCACCAAGGCAATTCAGCCGACCCCTAAATACATATACATGCTCAATACCGATCCCTCCAAAGACATCAATGTTGATCCCTCCAAAACAGCTACACCGATCCCTCTACAAGGTGTATATACCAATCCCTCTACAAGGTGTATATACCAATCCCTCTATAAGGTATATATACTGATCACACTCTAAGGTATATATACTGATCCCTCTACAAGGTGTATATATCGATCCCTGTCCAAGGTATGTATATCGATCCCTTTCCAAGGTATGTATAACGATCCCTCTATAAGATGTATATACTGATCCCTCAACAAGGTATATATACTGATCCCTCCAAAGACATCAATACCAATCCCTCCGAAGCAGCATACGAATCCATCCAAAGACGTCAATATCGATCCCTTCGAAATAGCTATATCGATCCCTTCATATTACTGATCCTTCATATTACCGATCCCCTTATATGGCCGATCCCTTTATATGACCGATCCATCTATATTATCAATCCCTCATATGACCGATCCCTTCATATGATCGATGCCTCTCTTATAGCAAAATGTCGATCCCTATACAACCGATCCCAATACCAATAAAAATATGGATCGGGCAGTGCAGTGCCCCCGCATTCTGGATTCAGAACTCAACTTAAAAACGGAACATTCTTTCCACTTCCTTTACATCCTATGACTGAACGACATCTACTGAATTGCAAGCAAGGAATGGACAAGAGTTTGCTACTCACACGGCGCTCCCAAAGGCTGGAGAACCAAGGCGACATGACACAAACTAGGATCAATTACCGGGTCAAACTCCCAAGGTAGATTGCGATTGCCCTTAACTTACCATCTTCCAAACACCTGACTTGGTAGCTATGGTACAACGACTTGTGAGAGAGAGTCAAGACCAGACTAATGACGATCAAAGAACCTCCCCTATTGGTTCATTGAAGCCGTTCTATGAGTAGAATATCCAAGGAGATTCAACATACCGACCATGCCGGCATACTCTGGAAGTACAGACCCCCAGTAGCATCTTATGAAATATAAGCAATGCATGGATTCTTCTAGAGAGATGGACACCATCAAATGCATTTTCTTTCCTATATTCCTTGAAGTAGTAGCGGTCATATGGTTTATGCGACTATCGTCCAGGTCCATCTCATCATTCGACTAACTGGCTTAGAAGTTTGCCAAGCAATTCAGAATTCATGCGGCTGGCCCTAAGGATGGATGTCATTATCCAACCTAATCCAAGCGCCCAACGAGATGCTCAAAGATTTCTTGCATAGATTCAACGTCGCCATCACTGAAGTGAGCAGTCCCAACAAGGATGTCAAACTAATGGCATTGATAAGGGGAATCAATCCTAAGTCAGATTTCAGCGACTAGTTAGCTGGAGAGCCTCCTTCGAATTTGGACAGCTTCTATTTGCTTTCTTGTGCCTATATAAGGAGGAGGCAAGACATACTAGATGGAAGAACAATGCAAGTTCATTGGTTGAAGGAAGTCAAAGCGAGGGCATCATTGAGGTCGTAGACGAGGACTTGGATCCTAGGATATGACCCAGAGTCACAAAGTCTGACTCATATACTCTTTTGAAGGATTCAATCAAAAATATCTACTTCATGGCTCACCACTCGAAGAAGTACTGGAAACCAGCCTCGAGAGAGTCCATTGGAACCTAAAAGAAATTTAAGAAATATTGTATATTTCAAGATACACAATATCATAACACCGGCAATTACAGACACCTCTAAGATGTGATCTGAAAGATGATCTGGAAAGGAAAGCTTCAACAATATGTGTAAGCACTGTAGAATGGTAGACAGTGAACATCTAATGCCTATTAATAAAGAACCTTGATTATCAATTGGACCGCTGACGGTCGACATCCCACTGAAAGGAGCTAGGGACAAAGTGGAGTAGCGAACACATGATACTGCTTCACTTATCAATGAGATTTATTCTTTTCTTCTTTGAAATATTTTATTTCAATTATGTTGTGAATTACGACCAAATTGAATTAAACTACTTGCATACGATGTAGGTAACCAAGTACCTAGAGTTGGGCACCAACCAAACTCTATGGACCATGATCGGACCTTCGAAGCATCACAAGACGATCATGATGCTACCTCTCATCAGCTTCCGTATGCCCCTAACTTATGGGCAAAGACTTTAAATGGAAAGTGTGTGACTCGACCATCCACTTCCTACATAGTGCTTCAATTTTGCAGAATATCTATGCCTTACACAGAGCCCTAGAAGATTAGAATATAATACAAATTGGACACGACTAACCGTCCACTCTTCAAACTCCACACTTGACTTGGAGACGGAAGAAAGACTTAGAGTGGATGCAACCCAACCATCCACTCCCCAGCTCATACTTGAAGTTTACCAAAATACTTATGCTTCTCCCGAAGCTTGGCATGACCGAGGTCCAGCTAAAGTGGACACGATTTGACCGTCTACACATTAACTCCTGCTCTGGACACAAGAGGCAGTTCGAAAGATCGACTTAAAGTAGGTGTGACTTACTACCTACTCATCAACCACCACCCTCAATAGGTGGACATGACTATAGCCTGAGGTGGATGTGACTTGATCGTTCACCCGAAAACTCTCTCCCTCGACTTATCGGGAGTACGAAGCAACAAGATGGACGAGGTTCGACCGTCCGTCATTCAACTTTAACTCCTAGAGCATCGACTAGAGTATAAACATCAAATAGGTGTTACCAACCACCTGTCATTAAAATATGGTCCCATAGTGCAGGCCAGAGTATAAACTCAAAAAGATGGACGTGGTTCGACCGTCCATCAATCAACTCTGTTTCCCAAAGCACGAATCGGAGATAAACATCAAATATGTGTAACTGACAACCTATTATAAAACTCTGGACCCAGAGTGTGGATCGAAATATAAACAAAAAAAGATGTATGTGGTTCGACCATCTATCGATCTACTCTGGTTACCAAAGCACAAAACAAAGCACAAACATCAAACGGATCAGAGTATAAATGTAAAAAGATGGATGTAGTTCGACCATCCACCGATTAACTCTAGTTCTCAGAGCGCAAACAGAAGTATAAACGTGAAATGGGTGTGACTGACCACCCATCATAAAACTATGGTCCCCAAAGTGCGGACCGGAGTATGAACACAAAATGATGGACGCAGTTCGACCGTCCATCGATCAACTCTGGTTCCAAGAGCGCAGACTAGAGTATAAATACCAAATGGGTGTGACTGACCACCCATAATAAAATTCTTTTTCCAAAGCATGGATCGGAGTATAAACAAAAAAAGTGGACGCGGTCCGACCGTCTGCTCCTCAACTATTGCCGTTTACTTGGGGGAAAACAAACGACTCAAAGTGGATGCGATATGACCATCTCCTCCCCTGCGCAAGCTCGAAGTTCTTTAGAACAATCATCTTACTCCCAAGGCTTGGTAGAAATAGGATCCAAATGGATGTGCATGTGGTACAACCGTCCACACTTCGACTCGTGCCCTGGATGTAGGGGAAGTTTAAGAGCCCAAGCCTAAATTGGATGTGGTTCGATCGTCCAATCCAAATAGGATGTGATACGTCCATCCACGACCTTGTTTGCACCTAAGGTACAACAAACTATCCAAGCCTTTCTCAAACATTGGCAGGCCCAAATTCCAAACCAAGACATGGATGTGGTTCAACTGTCTAGCAAATTATTCTGGTCCCCTAGTGTGGATTGGAGTATAAACACAAATTGGGTGCGGTTCGACAACCCGCCAACAAAATCTTATCCCTAAAGTACGGATACGAGTATAAACAAATAAATGATGGCAGTTCGACCACTCAGTATTCCATAAACTCCAACCTGAACTTGACAGGAGGAGTATAAACTCACTACAGTTGTAATTTGGCCATCCACGAACTAATTATGCTAACCTAAGAATGGGAACGAGAGTATAAACTACTACAAGCCGAATATGACATCTTACTATAGCTCCAGCTAGGTGATCTTTACAAGTTAAGGAAATGCCCGTAAGTAGGCATCAATACAAAACCAATCAAAATGACATCTGAAGTTACGGGCGACCGATTATATTGTACCACTAGGTCGATAGGCAATGTCGATCCAAGCTTTCCATATTGTCTCACTGGGTCAACGACCAATATCAATCCACATCAAACAAAAATTGATGTGACCCGAACATCCATCCAATAACTTCGGTCACCAGAGCATGGATAGGAGAATAAACCATGAATGAGTGCAACTTAATCATTAATTCTCCAGCATCCCCTTTGATCCATCAGAAGGAGTATGAAACCGGATAAGCACGACCCAGCTGCACCTGAGCCAAATCTAACCCTAGATCTGGCGGGAGAATATGAATCAAAATAGACACAACTGACCATTCAGCTCCAAATGTATGTGACATGACCATTCATTCGCTGACTCTTACCATGATCCAACTCGAAAAGTAATACGAAACGGATGTGGCTCGATCATCCACACACTGATCCTTGCCTATTTTCTGGTAGGGAGAGCATCGATCATTGATTGGACATGATTTGCCTTCCTACTTATCGACGCATGCCGCAGATTTGGGAGCACGAGCGAGAAAAAAGATGAATGTGAATTCAACAATTCATCGATCAACTCTAACTCTTTGGAGCTTAGGTGGGAGTATAAACACAACTAGACGAGACTCGACCGTCCATGTAGTACATTTATCAACCTAGGATCGGGGGTGGAATATGATCATCTAAAGACTGTTTGCATCAATACTGTGATTCATACCTAGTGTTTACAACGAATCAAGGCTACAATCAAAAGGATGTCTAGAGATAGAATCATCGAACCAATGCCCAAGCTCATGAGCAGCTGATAATCACTTCAACCCGAATGACATGTAACAGATCATGAATACGTTGAATGAAAGCGCATTACTCGAATATACAAGCAGATTCAAACTCAAAGCGAGAGCCAGTTATGTAGTTGCACACAACACAAGGCTGAATCACACTCAACATTTAATTCAACGTGCTTCTAAGCCTAATCCTTGGCCATTTGCAAATAATCGCTCAAAGCATTTAGAATCCTTCACTATCAGACTCAATAACTTATGACAAGGCACTGGGATACGATTGGAGTAACCGTCATTATTGACCATCCTAACTAGATTTCATGTTGATTGTTACACGAAATAGTTAAATTTAAACTCAAGAAATCCGAGAATTCACCCGCTAAGCTGACAAACGAAATTACAGTCAACCATGGTGACCCATCACGGGTACTGAAGATCGGATTACAGCTCAGTGCAACGATGATGAAGGAATTAGTTGGCTTTCTCCGAATGAATCTTGATGTGTTTGCTTGGACCTATTTTGACATGCTTGTGATCTCACCGACTATCGCGAGCCATGCATTAAATATCGACTCGAGGCATGTCCTGATGAGACAAAAGCAATGCGGCATGGATCCAGAAGGATTTGCTGCAATTAAAGAAAGCGTGGATAAACTCAAAAACAATAGCTTTACTAGTGACGCCCTCTACCCAAAATGGATATACAATCTAGTTCTTGTGAGAAAAGATAATAGAAAGTAGCAGACATGGGTTGACTCCTCTTACCTAAACAAAGCATGCCCGAAATATAGCTTTCCACTTTAGAGGATTGACCAGCTGGTAGACTCAACCGCTAGATATGAACTGCTTTTATTTATGGATGTGTTCTCCAAATACAACCAGATCCTGATGTACATCCTCGACCAGGAGCACACCAACTTCATTACTGATCTAAGGCGATATCTTATGCTGCGATGCCGTTTGAATTAAGTAATGTTGAAGCTACCATAGATTGGTCAACAGGATGTTCAAAGACCAAATCGGGCGATCGACGGAAGTATATGTGGATGGTATGGTCGTGAGGTCATGACGATCAAATGACCATATCGATGACTTAGCGGAGACATTGGTTCTACGAAAATATGGAATGAAACTAAATCCCTTGAAGTGCTCTTTTGGCTTTGTGTCAAGGAAATTTTGAGGTTTCATAGTCAACTCTTGCGGAATCAAAGCCGATCCCATGAAGATTCAAGAAATTCGAAACATCCAAGTGTTGAAAATGATTAAGCAAGTATAAAGATTAAATAAGAAGGTAGCTGCCCTAAGCTACTCATCTCCAGGGCCACCGACAAGTCTATTCCTTTTTTGACTTGTACAGGAGAGGGAAGAGGAACTTTGAATGGATGTAGGATTGCACAGATGCATTTCAAGCTCTGATAGATCACTTAAAGAGACTTTCCATCCGATCCAAGCCATTGGATTGTGAGGACTTATACATCTATTTAGCTATGTCGGTACACGCCATAAGTGCAACACTGTTACGTAAAGTGAACCAAATCCATAGGCTTGTATATTACGTTAGCAAGCGATTGATAGGTGCTGACAGAAACTATCCAAATTTGGAAAAGCTCTAGTACTGCCTGTTGATTGCATCATGAAAGCTTTGCTAATACTTCCAGGCTTACCCTATGAATGTCTATACCGACCACCCATTATGATAGGTCCTAAGCAACCTTAGACATCTAAAAGGTTGCTCAAATGTAATATCGAGCTAAGTCAATTCAATATTACTTATCACCCTCGGAGAGCTATCCAGGGATAGAATTGGCAGACTTCGTATTTGAGTTCACTACGTCAGATGACTATCCGAAGAGCAGTGGAGAACCGACCAACCAATGGAAAATTTACACAATGGAGCTTTCGATGATCGGTGTTTTGGAATTAGTGTTGTGTTAATGATTCCCAAGGAACGATCGATCTGTTATGCCCTGAAACTTGACTTCCCTGCAAAAAATAATGAAGCTAAGTATGAAGCCTTGAGCGACAGGCTCAAACTTGCTAAAGAACTGGGAGTGGAAACTTTACATATCTTATGTGATTCCTGGTTAGTAGTATGCCAAGCCAGGGATGATTATTTTGCTAAGGGGCAGCATCTGGCTCCTTATCTCAGCTAGGTCTAAGAGCTACTGGTCGGCTTCAAGAATTACACCATTATACACATCCTCAGAGAACAAAATGAAAAAGCCAAGTCACTGGCCAAGCTGGCCAGTTATGGGGATGCAGAACAAATAGTTTTTATCCCGGTTGAAGTACTTAACATCCGAAGCATTGATAGATGGAGATCGAATAGATCTTGGAGACAGAACCAGTAAAGGAGTCATGGATGACTCATATCAAAGATTATCTAATTCTTTCTGAATGAAGGAATGAAAAATAACAGATCCTCCTCAAAGCTTTATGCTGCATCAACCCAGAAGGAGTCATGTATAGAAAGGGCTTTCTTCATTCCCCTGCTTCGGTGTATCTCCTATTATGATATCAAACGAGTCTTGAGGGAAGTCCACGAAGAAAAATGTGGCGATCACACCAGGGGTAAACCTTGATAAAGAAAATACTCCACAACGGATATTAATGGTCGATTGTCAATCGAGATACAACTGATATAACGCGACGAGTGCCAAACGTTTGCGAAAATTCTAGGGCCCCCTGCCGTGAAAATTAGTCAATTGGTTACTCCATAGCCGTTTTCCACTTGGTCTATTAACATCATCAGCTCCTTGCATATTTCTAAAGGTGGTACGAAATGCGCCATCATAGCAGTGAAACACTTCACCAAATAGGTTGAAGATGAACCTTTAGCTGAGATCACAACGAAAAAAAGTAAAAAATTTCATTTTCGAGAACACAACTGTCATTTTGGCCTTCCACAAACCATTATAACTTATAGTGGTGCCCAATTCGATAGCGGTAAATCCAAAAACTTTTGCCAACGGCATCATATTAAAAAGATATTTGCGGTAGTTGGTCACCCTCATGTTAGTGGATAAGTTGAAGCTGTTAACAAAATCATAAAGTTCATTTCCAAGAAGCATTTGGAAAAGGCTAGAGGCAAGTGGATCGACAAACTCTCGTCATCATTATGGGCATATAGAACTAACCATAAGTCCACGACTGGCAATACGCCATTCGCCCTTGCTTATGGCTCTAAGGCCGTCATCTTTGTAGAACTTGAAGTACCCTCTTATTACAGCCCTTATTTCATTATAAAATAATATATAAACAAGGAATTGCAATCCAACTGCAATTAAACTAGAAGAAACTGGTGATGACTCACGAACGTACAAACGCATCCAGGAGCCAATGATAAGAATGTGGACCTGAACGTGCACATGTATAATCAGAAAATTTGATTTCTTTAAATGTGTAAAAGTTAAATTTTCACCTAGAGGTATTAAATAAAATATTGCATTGGATAGCCAGAGCTGAGTAGCTCCATAGATCCGGGCACAAATAAAAGCTGATGGAATAAAACCCAGAATTTATGCTATTGAAATCGACCAAGCGTTATGACGATCAATGAGAGATATAACACTTTGGGAAGATAATTCAATGGAAGGATGGTGAATATTTAGGAAATTGGATGGATTTCTTTCTGGCAACTCAAACTTTCTTCGATTCAAAGCATATAATGTATGCAATAAGACGTGCTTTGGGGGGGGGGCAAATGTTATACCTGCATTTTGACTCGGTTATATCCGAATTGATTGGACAAGTTAGACTCAACTATTATCAAGGCCAACAGCCCAGAGCGATGATTATCGGGTCCAAAAATCAAGCATAGATGTTAACATGAAGCAGAAGCACGAAAGCCCACTACTCCCCGAAGAAGGATCAAGTACGATCCATATCAACACTATTTATCATATCGTATGGATTCCACAACTCAATTTTGCAACAATGATCGATCAGTAACTCAAAATCTACACATGATATCAACATGAAACTTAGAGTACAAGCTTACTACAACATATGAAACACCTGCTAGGGATCTCATTCCAATTTGGGGAAGTTGAAGTGATTGACAGAACTCCCTTTGGAGTGATCGGTGGAAATCAGAATTCAAGCAACACTACTTCATGAAAAATGCGATATTTCACAAACCATACGTCAGAATTGCATGAAATTTAGGAAGTAGCTAACATCATAAGGCACCCTTCCAAGGGATCGCAGCCATTTGGATGCACTAATAAGGACCAACACAGATCCCTATTTTGTGCTTCGATGGGCCTGCAAATTTTTGGGTAGCCTCATCTTGGTCTCCTTAACCTTTGACCAAATTTTCAGTCCGATTCGTGCATATCTTCCCTATAAATACAACAAGCATGGCACTAGAAAAGGGATTGGCTTTCTCTTCTAGGGCTCTGCCATTTCTGTTCTTCACTTTTGTACTAATGGATCCCAGCTGATCCAAACATTCTTGTAATCATAATCAAGTGGAAGATCGATAAAAATATAAAGTAGACGTAGGCCAAAATTGTCGAACCACTATAAAAATCTGTTTATTCATTTATGTTTTTTCTTTGTTTCAATTTCATTCTTCATTTAATCTCTACTAGATTCTATTTGGTGTTGATACCCATTTTTGGAGTCAACTGCAATATAGTCCTTGTTTGATATTTAGGTGAGTTTGTCCCGAGAGGCCTTTGGTAAGATGTGCAAGTTGCTGTCAGAGGATGTTTGTATCTGTTTACTTGTAAATATGGATCTGTGCCGGGGCACTCATTTGGCATCCGCCGTCTACAATGTAAGTTTGACATTGTGTTGAGAACAAGTGGAGTTGAGCTACCTTTTTCGACACATGGTGCTAGCTCAATACATGTATGGATGTGATCTAGTCTGTCATTACTGTTGATATGCTCGACCTGCTTGACACAGGTCGCTTTCAATTTTGTTGTTTCCTAACAACCAAGGATCTACAATGGTATACTATCTTAGGTAACCCTATGTGCAGCCCTTGGAATGTTTTAGATTCATCGTGGCACTGCTTAAAGTTTACTTAGTAAGTGTAGTGCATATCTAAACTTGAAAGTTTTAGCAGGGCATTAACTTCGAAGAGTAATGTTGGGTTTGTTGGGTTATTTGACATATGGAGTGTTCATTTCGGGCTCGCTTCGAATGACTCGAGGGTAGATTTTGGTGAAAAGTTGTACGTAGTATTACGCAGGTCAAGTACTTGGTAAGGCTATGGTTTGAGGAGTGTATACTTATCACGTCCTTAAGTGGTGAATGTTTTGCTGACGATTTCATGTGGTTCCACCTTGTGTGGGTTTTAGCTAGTGGGCAACTGCGTTGATCGAGCACGGTTTGTTGTCATCCGATCTTAGCCAAGCATTGGTAACTATTCTTCATAATTTGCCTTATCCAGATTCAAGATTGTTAGAAGGGCATGATATGCCTAGCTTAGTTTACTAACTTTGAGCAGAACACCATTTTAGGTTGCAACATGATTTTCTTCCTTTGTCCCTTTCTTTGGGCTTATGTTTTCACAACATCCTGATTGCGGCCCTATGCTTTATTAGCATATTTTATGGCTACGTTCATCCTCATTAGCCATTGGATATAAAATGGTTAACACAGACCCGTTGTTGTGAGAATAGTCCTTTTGTTTTGTTGCTTGTACTATCTCCCCTTTAACAGGGTTTGGGAAATATGGGTGTAACACTTGCTTCCAAAGTTCGCAGCGATCGTAGATAGGTGTGGACTTGTATTTGGTCTTTGCATCCCATCTCTTCTGTTTATTTCTTTTTCTTTTTCAATCTTTTCATTTACTACGTAAATTTATCTTGATTTTCATGCTCATTATTCGTGCCGTTTAATTGATCAATTGGTGATTCAAAAATTCTTCATCATTTCTTTTATATGATAAACATTTTATTAAGGTACGCATATATCTTCTCTCCTTCTTTGTTCTTTTACGTTTTGTTATCAAAATAGAAATAGAAAGAAATAACACGAGAAGATCTTCACCCATTTGATCAATTCCTTTCCCAAGTTTAGACTTTCTTTCCAAATAGAAGTAATGCTTTTTTTATTTAATAAGCCTCTTTGTTTTAGCATTTTTTCGCAATTAACTTCGTAATTTCAAAATGGCCTCTTCGTTTTCTCTTTGTCTCTACCCTCTAGGATAACTCGCCTAAAAGACTTAGAGGGTGTATTAAATCAATGTAACACCCCATATTTTTATAACATTATTTTAATTGGGTAAATAAAATAAAATAATGTGAATATTAAAAGGTTGAGAATTGATTGACATTGGGTATCCGTACCATGTTTGTGTGTTAATCAAAATGAAACAACCTAAGTTAATGTGTTAGGATATGAGAAGTGTAATATTGGAAATAGGTAAGGCTTATACCCTCAACCCTTAAGAATGTAGCTCACATTAATTTTGTTTTACTCAAACTAAAAATACTAAGGCCGACCACCATTATCATTTTTAAGAAAGAGATTAAAGCTACGATACGAGGGAAAGGAAATAATCAACTAAATCAACATCACATCTCATATCTATAATCTCAAAGCTAAGGTGAATAATTACTACATCCCATTTTCTTTTGGTTTTCATATTTAAGACTAGATCCGAAATGTTTTTGCAAGTAGATACCATGTTTTGATGATTAAAGTTATGTATATGCCTGTTGATGAATTATATATGTTCATGTTAATTTTATGACATGTTTGATATGAAAACCCTATTAAGTAACATCCAAATTCCTTGAAAATTTAAATATAAACAAAAAATGATAATTTAGAGGTGGGTTTCAATTTTCATAATTTTTTCAAATTATGACGATTTTATATTAATTTTCTAAAGAAGAAAATGATTTATTGGGTTATAAATTATTTTAAGCTAAATAAATAATTATTTGGGTTTGAAATTTTTATATGTCAGGCAACATAATAAATAGGTTTTCTAGGATTTTTCCAAAATTTTCCTACATGTTTTGATGAATATATAAAATTATTTATGGTATGCGACTGAAATGTTTTATTTATTTAATTAAGGAGAATGGTCATTTTGTAAAATAAAATGATTATTTAATTTTAAAAATAATGGCAGCACATTTTTGAAATTTAATTGTTAATTAATGAAAATTTGACAAACAAAGGCAGCTTAGTTGAAAAGATTTCCTTTTTAAGTTAAAAACAAAGAAATCACATTTTCTACATGTTTCAGTTTTACGGCAACAAACCTTCCGATCTAGACCTTTCAACAAGGTCGAGAGGTTCAAAGCCTTCGACGAAGTCAAATCAATGCATATGGTATCAAGTTACTTGGTATATCATGAATTGACAAGGTCGAAAGGTTCTTATTTGAAAGGTTAATGGCCAAAGAGGTTGGGGTATGTTTGTTTTATAAGCCAAAAGCTTTCACCTTCTTTGCTTTCGAATAAGAGCTTTCGACCAGGTCAAATATAAAGGTTTTAAACTTTTTGACACAGTCGAAAGGTAACTGCTGTTGTTAACACTATTTTATTTTGAAACCATTCGACATAGTCGAAGGGTTACAGCCGCTTTATAAATGCTATATATCGACAAAGGCGAAATGTTTGCTTGTTTTAAAAACTAGCCGCTTCTACGTGCTTTCGTAAGGAAGCTTTTGACTTAGGTGATGTAGCCTTATTCTATAAATTGAAGTAAACCCAATGTTTTTGAAAGAGTTGTTTTAAAGGATATGTTTAAAGCTTTCGAAGTAGAGCTTTCGATAAGGTTGAAAGGTTGTTTCCATTTCGAAAGGTTTAATGTTTGATTTATTTCGAAAGGTTTAGTATAATGGTTTCAAAAGGTTTATTGAATGGTTTTGAAAGGTTTTAGTTGAATGTTTTCGAAAGGTTTATTGGATGGTCTCGAAAGGTTTAATTGAATGGTTTGTAAAGGTTTTAGTTGAATTATTTCGAAAGGTTTAATTCAATGGATTCAAAAGTTTTAAATGGAAGGTTTTCCATGATTTTCTAAGGAAATGTTTTAAAATGGCCTTAAAGTATGTTTTATAGCTTTCAAAATCTTTACTTTTCAATGCTTTCTAAAGGTTTGGAGAATAGTTTCATAAGGTTTAATGTTTGATTTTGAAAGAGAAGATTTCATAAGTTTAGAAAGAGGTTCCTTCAAATGGTTAAATGTTTTCATCAACTAAATTTTGAGTAAAGAATAAATATGTATGACATGGTGATATGATTTTGAGTGAAGTATAAAGATTATATACTTTTTCCTCGTTTAGGTTTGATTTAATGGTTTAAAATCATTTGGAAATTATTTTCAAGGAAAATTATGGGAGGGGATCCTTAAGTGAAATGACTCAGATATTAGGATTAGATATTAGAATACCAGATGGCACTAGTATGGGGTTGTGCTCTATAATTAGCTAATAGACTCAGCTAATTGTTGTCCAAAATTCCAGTGTATAGGCTTTTTCACAGGTAGACTAAAATTATGGTTTATGTTTGTATACAGATAGGTTATTGGTGAGCCCGAAAAAACATTAGGATTGACAAGACCTAGGAGATGATTAAGTTAAGGACAGATCGTCCAAAATTGAAGTATTTAACAAATAGTTAAGGACAGGCCATCCAAATGGGAAATGTTTAATAGATAATTAAGGATAGATAATCCCGAAGAAGAATATCTAACAGGTGTTAGGCTAATTTTGATTATATTTTCTAGTAGGCCCGAGTTAGCCAAAGATTAAAAGTTATCTAAACAAAACTTGTGTGTTTGAATAGATAGTTCATTATTACCTGATATTTATGTATCTTCAAGTAATGATTACTTTACAGTATTTAAACCATTGTGGACGCAGGAGCACAGTATATGGTTTTATGAAATATTTTGCAAAGATATGTTTTAAACGGCTATTAGTAAGGGGAAGCTCGTTTGGCTAAGCGGCGTGGTCTTACTTAACATAATTATTCCAAGATGTATAATATTATTCTCACCAGGCTTTATGTCCGACTCAAAGATTATGTTTACCCCTTAAACTCTCAGGTGGAGTAGGCTGAGGGGTTAAGACCTTTTCAGGTTTTAGAATGTTGGGGAATAAGGCTAACGGAGGCATGCAGGAGGAAAACAGATAGCTATTTAGGATTTGCAGTTCTTATTATGTTTTGATGGATTTTCCGCTATGTTGTATGTGTTAGGTCTATTATGACTGTAAGACTCTGATCGACCAAGGGGGTATCTTCATATAACGCTCTTGGCGTAACTGGTAATAATTATATTTGTTCTATGTGTGGGAATTATTTGGGGATTATGTGTTGTGAATGCGAAACATTTGATTTTGAAATGTAATGAAGTAAATGTATTTTTTAAATTTGTGTTTTGCTTCATATTCAAGTGCTACGATATTATCGATACCATTAACATAACCGTATTTAGTCGCTGAAAGCTAATACTATAGATGACCGCATCATCTGTAGCTCTTAGTTTTGGGCCTCTAAATAGGGATGTTACAATTTGGTATAGGAGAATGGTTTATGAAATACTTTAACTAAAAATGATTTTGGAAAACATAAACCTTAGAAATTAGAGTTAAAATCACGGCATTGGATAACGTTATAGTAACGTACTTGTATTTGCTATATATATATAAGTATATGCTATCTCTCTAGACTCTATCTTAATTAGGCTATTCATATGTATCTCACGAGGTTTGAATATAGATATGGAGGGAAGAAGAGGTAGAGTAAATCTTTAGGAGATAGCAACACGACTAATGGAAATGCCCAACCAAATGCTAGGAGAAGTACCGATCAGGTACAAGCTGAAACTGTTGGTGCAGGATTTCCCTAGATGGACATGTGAGCAATGTATCAGTTCTTTGTAAACATGATGCAAGCAGGAATAATAACCAGGGTTATCAGAGGTAATGCTGCTTGTGACGACCCAAAATCCGTACCCTTTGAATCGACCATAATCCATACATGTCCGACCCAAAAATATAGACTGACGGAAAGTCAAGAGAAAGAAAAGAAGAGAGAAGAAGAGAAGAGAAGAAAGAGAGAAGATAGAACCAAACAGAATAATACAGAATCTCACATCGCAGCGGAAAAATATATAATATCGTATCAATGATCTTTACAAAACAGAAACTGTATATATATACACATCAATCAGAGTCAACAATCAATCAACAGTTATCAGCTTGAGTAGTTATAATAACCTGTCCTCACAAAAGCTGATAATATACAACAAACAAACGAAGCAATGAAAGCGGATAATCAATAATCAAAACAGATATGCGTATACGAAATGAAGATCTCTAGCTCGCCTGTTGAAGCTCCAAAAGCATCAAATCTAAACCTGTATATATACTTGGTCTGACCCGAACATAGAAAAGGAAGAACGCACGGATCTAAACCAGCATGAGAAACACACTCAACTGAATTTATTAAATTACCAAACTTTTCCTTAGTTATCAAAACAAAAGTATCTCATAAGAAACGCCCGCACATAAACACGGACAAGTTTTACCTTACGATAACTAAAACATCTCATATCAAATCCTCTTATATTATAGTAGTGTCTACTATATACAAATAATATTCATCATAGATGAAATTATTACATTGATTAAATTCCAGCATATAGACCAATTGGGAAATACAATTAAAATGGAAAACACGTAGAGGAGTTTGGATTTCCATACAAATGACCAGGTGAAAGGACTACCTTTCGGCAGTACATCTCTAGAAAAATTCACCAAGGACCATCACAAAAGATCCTCTACCAACATAAGACCGGTCTACCTCTATAACTAGGTGGTACCGAATATATCATCCTCCGGTCATTACCGACCTTTACCGAAGTTCCTCATAACATACAAACCACAATAATCAGATACACGGCGTCATATGGTGCAAAGATATATCTAAAAGAGGATGATCATATCCTAATGGGAGCGACCCACTTAGTCTTACAGCATCTAACCCTGTTTTGGTCATTTTCGGTTGATGAGGCTAGAGGTAACGATTACCTTTCACAATCACATATCACATCACTTTTGAATGCCACACGGCCATTTCCATTGATTCCTAATTGCGTTCCACAAAAGTACAACCCTTAAGCTTATACGTCTCAAGGAGGGTGTTAAGCTAAGAGAAGTTGTCTTCTCCGCAACCACTGATGTACGTTTGTAAAATGTACGTAATCTAGAGAAATGCAATGTCAAACAAACATCCATACAAGTTGTTCAAGAACAGGACAAACCGAAGGTACTTTCCTACCACATCCTGTTGGAAAATCCCTAGGATTAGTTGCGAATAGTCCTTGCATTGGATATTTCGTAATGAAGAGACCACTGCTACTGGATGTATATTGGGATTTTAACCCCAAACAATCAACAAGCAGTCCCTCACTATGAAAATCCGAAATAACAATATTATCACAAGAAACCTGCATAATCGTCGCATATATGTTGGTTTGAAGTGGTTTTTAGATAAATCTGATCCCGGTCTCTTCGCACCAATAAGGAAAAAACATTTCTCAACCTCACACAGAAACTAAGTCTCATAGACTTATTACGTCTCCAACTTTCAACTTGCTATCGTTCGGGCCAAGAAGGAAGCTCGATAGATTGGAGTAATACTCCACAATATACGAATCAACATCCTCAACACAAACGATAATCAAGCCTACATAGAAGGCTACGTACTAAGTGTACGACTAAATAGTTCCCACATCAAGTCGAGGAACTAAAATTTGGCAAAGTTTGATAGTCGGTTATTTAACGATCAAAACAAGCAAACAAATATTCAGCACCATAATAATCACTGGGTCCCTTAAAACAAATCTTTTATTAGTTAAACCATTTGTAAAATATTCACTTCAAATTATCTTTAAAAAGACATAATCTCAAAACATTTCACTTCATATTGGAAAACATTTCCATAGTTATTTAATAATAAGTAATTCATAAATCTATTTATTTTCAACATCTAGAAAATATTACATATACTTATATCACGATTAAGTATATATTTTATTCTTTAAGGAAAACATCCTCTTTAAACACATTTATTTGGGTCAAAACGAATTTTGCGTAAAACATCGTTACGACAACCCAAAATCAATAGAATAGGGATTCGATAATTAGATAGATATATAAATCCCATATGCTATACAAAAACATTACCTTTCGAAAATCATTTACTATGACAACAGTTTTGTAGTCCATCATTTCCTTATTTCTCGAAAACGTCTATTTCAACAATGAATATTGAAATCTATGGTTACGATACTCAACACATTTTAAAACATCTTCAAAACATTTTATTCAATTTAAAATATCGCTTCCCAAAACATTCATTTAATATATTATTCACTGTCTAAAATCGTGACTATAAATCGTTTACCAAATTTAATGTTATTTCAACATTTAATATAAAGGATAATTCACTGTCAAAAATCGCGAATAAAATTCCTTTAAATAAAATTTTATATTTACTTATCAAATTGAATTTATTTCGGAATTATTAAACAATGTTTATAAATTACATATATATTTTATAAAAACTTACACTTATAAAATCTTTTTATTAACCGATTCAATTTATATCGTTGTATGCCAAAAATCAAATTATAAGTCAATTACTTATAATTCTCTTTATTTCCAAAATCATTCTTTAATATAACTTCATAAATTTATTGATTTATAAACCTCATTTACCTATACAATCCATTTATAACTTTATTTTAAACACTTATAAAACTTCTTTAAAATCCCATTATTTCAATTTATAAAAATTCAATTTTGTAAATCTTCTATATACCGTTTACAATAATTCAAAAAACTCAATTTATACTATATCACAAAATAGTTAACTTCATATTTCAAAAATCACATTTCAATTATATTTTCCAAAACATCACAATTTACTATATTTCACAGAAATCATAATTTATATAACATAAAAATTATAATATTTATTTATTCAGAACAAATGCAATTCCTTTCAATTCAAAAATCAATAAAACGTTTATTTCCAAAATCACTTTAAAATCCTTTTAAATTTGGAAATCATCACTTTAACATTTTAAAATTCCAAAAATAGGCCTAATGCTGTAACAACACTAAATACATCAATCACGGCATCCATAACATCATATATCATATAATAATAGAATATATCACAATATCCATAAATAAATTAATACAGGTGAGGAATCCAGTTGGATCCCTTCGACCTGTCACCTGCAACAAATATACATATTAGAATATGTGTATAATATCCGCTTCGAGGCAGACGCGCGTACAAAGGGTCATCCGCTTAGACACGGGAACGTATAGGGTCATCTGCTCCACTAGGCAGGAATATATCCAAATACCAATCAACATATCATACACATCCAAACAATCATCAATCATCATAAATAATATTTATTCTCACTTATATAAAAATATTAGTGAGTCAGAAAGAGTGAATTGTTTTTACATTGATTGTAGTCGTCGCGATAAAGATTTATTCCAATTAAAATTAAACAAGCGTTTAATTTCAACCAAAATTTTTACCAGCTCAAATAAATCTCAATCTAGCTCCATAATGTAGTGCTCGTCAAGACAGACCTAATGCAATTCGTTTCCCACGAAACGGACCTTGTATGAAGAAGTTATAGCATTTTAAATTTCGTTCGAATATATAGTATAGTTTACAAAGTTAAATTTTTATTTTTAAAACCTCAGCAAATCGCAGCCATTGATTCCAAACCCTACACATCTGGCCACTTACGCTATCATCTTCCACTTGTGTTCGTTATCGTGAGCACAAGAATCCAAAGCCGCCATCATCCCTTGAATTTTCGCACCCACTTCGTTGAAATTGAAGACGAACAGAGACCTTCATTTGAATGGACATCATGAGTGCCACCATCGGCTCGAATACTTTGAAGCTCGACTGCATTTTTTGCTCAAAAATCATGATTGAACATGCGGCGTTCAAATGCAAATCGACGTTGATCCATAGCTTGAAATCCCATCTCGGCCGTTGTATAGGGAGTTCTCAACGAGCTCTATATTTTTCATGTTGGATGTTTTTGCTAATGGCTTACGGATCGAGAGATAATTGGAGAAGAGACTGGGACGTTTCTAGCCATTGAAAATCTTAATGGCGGCTAACCCTAGTTTATCTTGGATTTCTGAAAAAATAAAAAATAGAGGGCTTTTATAGAAAATTCGACAACACTATTCATCCGGAAATTTTTCGAACTCAAAACGGAACGTGCCGCTTGGCTTTTGTAATGTTTTATCCTATTCCGAATGGAATATATATCGAATGCCAATTCGATCGTATTTGAAAGATAGGTTTTGGAATTGAATTATTTTAAATTTTAAATTTACTTAAACAGATTTCTACGCGTTTTAGCTTGCCCTAGACAAACCGTAAATCCGATCGACACAAAATTTGAAATCTTACAATAATGTAACATTACGGATCCAATAAAACTGGTTTCATCGAAATCCGAGACTGTATAAAAAATGGCAATTTTTACTCGTCAATTAAATATTAAAATATTCAATTTCTACAAATCAACTTTTAATTCGATTTTGAAAGTCCTGTAACATCATTCTAGTTCAACTAGGAGTTAATTCCTTTATAAATCGTTTTCGTTCACATTAAATCCAATTTCCAATTATTTCAACAATTTCACATATTAAATCAACAATTTAATTATCCAATTAAATCACTATATTCAAATATAAGTTATTCAGCTTATAAAATTTACTTGTGAATATTTAAAATCAATTAAATATACGAATTTCAAATGACAAAAATTCTAGGTCGTTACATTCTCCCCTACTTAAAAGAATTCGTCCTCGAAATTACTAAGTTAGAAAAAGTCACAAAGTCCATTAACTTTTCAAAAAAATTCGCTCATATTAGATTTACCAAATCTATTTAACCTTTTAACTTTTTAACTCAATATCATAAATTTAGGTATCATAAATTTTCCAAAATCTCAAAAATTTCCAACACCTCAAATTTTCAATAAAATTTCGCCAGCGTCTCCTTTGCGCGGTTCGATCGTAGTAGGATCACAACACACACACACACACAGATATATATATATATATCATAAATATACATCTCGTCATCAAGGATGAGGCATCCCGTTGGGAAAAAAGTTTAAAAGTACGATATGTAATCCGAAATATGTACCTTATATATTATTAGCGAGCATATATGGCTAATATAGCATGAAAGCGACTCCAAATGCGAAGCATACGCCATACGCACCTACTAAATACTCAACAAACAATGATAAACATGTATATATGAAAATAATATCAATATACAACATATACCAACAACTATATATGTCAATATAGCAAATGCCACATCCAAACATCAAACAACTATCATCCAATTAATCCATATCTATCCAATCCATCCATAACCAAATCAATATTCATTCACTTCTCATTAATATTCATTGAATTGATTTTCAATTTAATCTCATTTGATTCATTAACATTGGATTTTATTCATTTATCCATTTTCAATTAGTTTACATTCACTAATTTATATTCAAGTTTGTTCACTTTCAAATCAAATCAAATCAATTCTATTTACATTCACTTAACTTCCCATTTGAATTCAATTGTTTAGCTTTCAATTTTATTAATCCAATTTCATATGAATTTTCTATACAATCAATTAACATTCATCTAACAATCAATGCATATCTTACATTACCAAATTAATTTACTTTACTTCGTTTACATTCAATTTATTTTAACACATTTAATTCCAATTGGTTTAATATTCTATTGACTTTCATTTAATTATTCAATTTCATTAGCTTTTAATGAATTAACACCTACATCCACTATTCCATATCAATTCACTTACATTCAATGATTAACTTTCAATTCATATTTGATTATTTAATTTGCTAATTTAATCTACAAATAAAGTTGAATTTCTTTATATAACTCAAATTCACATTCATCACTTCATTTTATTAATTCACTTTATTAATTTACTTCGATACCAAAAATCAACTTCATCTACATTTACTTTCACTTATACAACTTATGTTCACTGCTAATTTAATTCAAATTCTATTTTATTTAACTTTACTTAAGGCAAATTCATATCATTATTCAAATTCAGATTTTGTTTTTCTTAACAAAATTGTTTAACCATTTTAACAATTCGTTTTACTTACATTTTTTCATTTTATAAGTTATACAACTTATTATTTAAACTTTCATAAACATTTACCTAAGTTTACTTCCATTCACAAAACTCATTTTATAATTTCATTTCATGGTTATGCAACCACTTTACAACTTAGGTTTATCTAAACTTTCAATTCAATTATATAATCACTTAACCGCTTACGTTTAATTTCAAATCATATATCTAATATGCTAACTCAAATTTTATTTCAACTTTACCAAGTTATGTTTTTATTATTTCATATTCTAAGCCCAAAACTCGTTTTATTTATATTTATCAATTCCAACTCGGATTTTAAATCAAATTCGTTTAACACAACAAAACTTCAATTTTCAATTTACTATTGGTAGGAAATCCATCACATAGAAACTCGAAAATGATACTGATAATGCTACAGTCATCACCCTTATTATTTTTCAGTAACAGTAGTGAATTCAGTGCTTTATATTCTTTCAAAAATTTCTTTTTATTCATAAATCACATTTATAAATCTTTTACTTATATAATTTCACTGTTTCACTTTACTTATATAAGATTCATTCCAACTTCTTTTATCTTATTTAGATTTATAACAATATAACATCTTTAACTTTGAAATACAACTTTCAAAATAAAGGGAATTCAAATTTCAACTTCATAGCTTAAATCCATTTTAATTTACAGCTCATATTTATACATATATTCATTAGTTTGAATTCAATTTTTTTTTTGCAAGGCAAGCAGGGTTAAACTGGTCCCCTACCAGTTTATTGATAAAAGGAAAAAAAACAGAATGATAGTGAACAAGCTCATTATCACCAAATAAAACAGAAAAAGAAACACTGCAAAACCACACAAAGACAAGTAGAGAAGCAAACACACACAAGGAAACAAGCATCTAGGAGCAAGAAAAGCACCAATGAAAAATCAAAAGCCTATCGATCCGTCAGTTGACAGGAGAAGTCAAACTGACTATCCTTCATACCCACTATGACACTTTGCTGAGAATACTCCCATAATTGATACATACTCCTGCACTTATTTTCAAAACATCGAAGGTTTCTTTCATCCCAAACCAGTTTCAGGTATTTTTTAGGTTGAAAAAGTAAATAACACTGACATGCTTCTTCCATTTAGTCGACTTACATATCAGATCCCACTCCATAGAAGAGATACCATAATCATGAATTGAATTAATTCTTCCAACCACTCTTTTCCACAAATCCAACAGATCAGGACATTCAAAGAATAGATGCTCAAGACATTCATTTTGATTCTTGCAAAAAACACACAGAGTATCAACGTTCATCCCATAACTCATAATTTTATTTTTGGTTAGAAGAGCATGAACCAATATCTTCCACATCAGTAAGTTTTCTCTGGCCGTAGAGAATCTAGACCAAACAACCTTATGCCAAACAAACTTTGGGCAATCAGACACCCTAGCTAAAAGATCATATGCAATCTGGATAGTGTGAATCTTACCATTCCAATGAAGAGAGTCCTCAGGAGTAGTAGGATATATGCTTGCTTGGTACATTTTCCAAACTACATTTATTTCTTAGTTACTGGTGTAAGGCAATACAAGCAAACCATCAGTCAAATAATCCATAGCATATGCATCCTTATTTATTCCAGTCTGATCAATCTGGTAAGGAGGAAAAATTTTCCCAAGCAACAAACCATCAGACATCCATGGTTCATTCCAGAAGCTGATAGTACTGCTGTGAGAAAGGGAGTATTTACATATGGTAAGAAGGAGGTTCTTAGGCCAAGCAGTTTTCTCCATGTCCAGCTAGCATTTTGGGGCACTGTCATAGTCCAGAAATTTTTATTACCAAGATTATACTTTTTTGTCCAAACAACCCAAAGAGAATCAGAATTACATAACAGGGCATTCAAGTGCACACTGAAGGCAGCTTATTCCATGCTAACAAATTAAAGATTCCAAGCCCAGCTTTGTTTTTTGGTTTCTCCATTCTGGCAAAGGAGCATGGGATGATTTTTCTCGAATGTATTGACCCAGTCCAGAAGTATCTCAACATTGCATTCCTAACCATATTAACAAGCTTATAGGGGAGAATAAACACCCTTGACCAATAAACCATAATAGAAGATATGACAGACTTGATCAGAATAAGTCTACCAGCTTGTGATATGAATCTATTAGCCCAACATCTCATAATGTTACAAATTTTCGTGTACAATGGCAAGCAATCAGCAGTAGTAATTCTTGATGAGAACAGGGAAGACCTAAATAGTTCATGCTATTATTCATTGTTTGCATTCCAGAAAGATCAATCAAATGCTGAGTTTCTTAAGAGGAGATGCCAGAAGATAGAAAATGAGATTTGGATGCATTCAATTTCAGACCAGTCATTTGGTAGAAATTGTGCAGAGTAATTAAAATTTGTTCAATAGAGCCTTGGTCTGGTTTAGTAAAAATCATAATGTCATCTGCAAAAAGGAGTGAAGTGATTTGAGGGGACTTGCATTTAAAATGGAACTTTATCACCTTTTGCTCATATTTCCTGTTCAATAAGAGAGTAAACACTTCCATGACAAGAATAAATAGATAAGAAGATATAGGATCCCCCTGTCTGATCCCTTGCTTGCTCTTAAAAAGCCCAAAAGAGAAACCATTATATTTTAATGAGAAAGTGGGAGATGAAATACAGCTGTAGATCCAGGCAGTATATACTTTAGGAAAACCCATGATAGTCATGATTCTCACAATAGAAGCCCAATGAATACTGTCATAAGCCTTCATTAGGTCAAGCTTAAGTATGGCATTCAGGGTAGCATGCGCACGACCATAACCCTTTAGCAATTCATCAGTTAATAGGATGTTATCAAGAATATTTCTCTAGGGAAGGAAGGAAGATTGATTCTTGGAAATAATTCTGCTCAGCACAACAGCAATTCTAGAAGCAAGAATCTTGGAAATATGCTTGTACATGATATTGCAACACGAGATGGGCCTAAATGATGTAACAGAAGAGGGTGGGCGCACCTTTGGAATAAGAACAAGGTTAGTAGTGTTCACTTCTTTAAGTAGTTTGAAACTTGAGAAAAAGTTATGAACAACTCTTAAGAAATCCTTTTCAATGATATCCCAACTTTTAATGAAGAACTGAACATTGAATCCATCAGGACCACCACTGGAATGCTTGTTCATGGAAAACAAAGATTCCTTGATTTCCTTATCAGTAACCCTACTGACCAGGGAGTTAGCTTCCATAGGTAGATTTTTGGGTAACTGCAGACAGGAAAGATCATCAAAAATGGGGTAGAAATCATCACTGTTACCCAACAAGTTGCTAAAGTAATTGAGAAGGGCATTGTCAATATCAGCTGGTACAGTATGCAGCACCCCAGACTCATCAAAAATGGACGTGATATTCTGTCTTGCATGCTTCACTTTTATGGCTGCATGGAAGTACGCAGTATTATTATCCCAATCAGTAGCCCATTTTTGCCTTAATTTTTGTCTCTTCATGTTTCCTTCAGTTTGCAGTGCTTTATTTAAATCATCAAAATGCTTTCTCTCCAATTCTGCAGCAGCGGCGTTAGTTGGATTGTCCATCATAAATTCTTGGGCTTCCTTGAGTTTCTTTCTCAGAGCAGAAGATATCAATGTTCCATCACCAAATTTGTTCCTAGCCCAATCTCTTAAAGCATACTTAGTAGCTCGAAGTTTCTTGCAAAATATAAACATAGTGTTTCCGTAAATATTTCCAGACCAAGCTTTATTAATAATACTATTATACTCAGGCTCATGGACCCAAGTATTATAAAATTTGAAACTTTTATTTTCCTTTAACAGCTTCTTTCCCGAGGAGAAAAGGTTTGGAGAGTGGTCAGACAACACTTGGTGGGGGATATCGGAAGACAAGGTTGGCCAAGTGGATATGGCTTTGATGTTAGCAAAAGAGTGGTCAATGGTGGAAAAGGTTCTAACTCTAGAACGACTCCTGTTATTCCAAGTGAACTTAGCACCAGAGGTGGGAATGTGAAGCAAACTAGATTCATCAATAGCCTTGTTAAGTGGGATAATGTCTTTAGGAAGAAGGGGGGTGCCTCCTTGTTTGTCAAGCAGGGAAAGGCAACAGTTAAAGTCCCCAAAGACAAGCCAGGGACGCGTGTCTTGCCTGAAAGCAGGAAGAAGATCAAGAAGAGTTTGCCTTGACGTGGAAGAATTGTGGGCATAAATAAAGGAAAGATAAAAGGATTTGGAGGAATCAGGGGATTTGGCATGGAAGTGCATCAATTGATCAGTACAAAGAACAGTAGTGAGGGTCAAAACAGAGGGGTCATGCATGACCATGATACGTCCATAAGGGGCATGTGGCAAATTGTGGTTAAGAGTCCATTTTGGATTAATGTTCCTGGCAGTTTTGATTGTTAATGCTTCATTCAGCTTAGTTTCAAGAATTGCAAAAAGAACTAACTTATGATGGTTGATGAGATACTTGACTTGATCTTGCTTTATTAATGTATGTGCTCCCCTTATATTCCATATTGCGTATTACATTATTTATAACACATATTGTTTCATTTCGTACATATATGATTATTTCACAATTGTAAATCATATTAATTATAATTCCATACTTTATAATTCATTTCCTTACATAATTTATTCTTTTACAATTGTTGCTTTTATTTAGATTATTCAAACAATTTTTATTAACTTATATATATATTTATATTTTCAAACAATCAAACAATTAGTTTATATGTACTTTAATATTTCTTGAAAATTTTTTCCTTTATATATAAAATATAATCGAGGTAAAGTTATTTCATTTACCCAATTTAAAATGATACTATGTCAACTTGCCTCATTTAAGTGTTTAGAAATCCCTATCGATAATATGGCATCCCACCTACCGACCAGAATTCACAAATAACTCAACGGATAAGCAAACATAATATAAATTTTTTTATATCACTAACAAATACGCGCTCATATATATAATACACTCAGACTCAATCTAGGGTGCTATTGTCCTTATCTATACTGAGTACACATCAAAGCTTAGGAATATACAAAATCTAAGCTCTGATACCAGCTGCGACGACCCGAAAATCTGTACCCTTTGAATCAATGATAATCCACACAAGTCCGACCCAAAAAACACAGACTGACGGAAAGTCAAGAGAAAGAAAAGAAGAGAGAAGAAGAGAAGAGAAGAAAAAAGAGAAGATAGTACCAAACAGAACAATACAGAATCTCACATCGCAGAGGAAAAATATATAATATCATATCAATTATCTTTACAAAACAGAAACTGTATGTATATACACATCAATCAGAGTCAACAATCAATCAACAATTATCAGTCTGAACAGTTATAATAGCATGTCCTCACAAAAGCTGATAATATACAACAAACAAACAAAGCAATGCAGAGGATAATCAACTATCAAAACAGATACACATATATGAAATGAAGATCTCCAGCTCACCTACTGACACTCCAAAAGCATCAAATCTGAACCTGTAAATATACTCGGTCTGACCCGAGCATTGAAAGGGAAGAACTTCCAGATCAGACTGGTAAACCAGCGTGAGAAACACACTCAACTGAATTTATTAAATTACCAAACTTTTCCTTAGTTTTCAAAACAAAAGTATCTCGTAAGACACGCCTACACATAAATACGGACATATTATTACCTTACGGTAAACAAAACATCTCATATCAAATCCTCTTATATTATAGTAGTGTCTACTATATATAAATAATATTAATCATAGCCGAAATTGTTACATCGATTAAATTCCAGCATTTGCCCAATTGGGTAATACAATCGAAATGGAAAACACGTAGTGGAGTTTGGATTTCCATACAAATGACTAGGTAAAGAGACTACCTTCCGGCAGTACATCTCTAGAAAAATGCACCAAGGGCCATCACAAAGGATCCTCTACTAACACAAGACCTGTAACGACCCAAAATTTTGGTCGTTAGATTTTGAACACTTAATTCATTTTAATTGTTGAATGTGAATTATAATTTGATTTTGAATAAGAAGATTTTGGTCAAATTAATAAAATTAGTTAAAGTTTCAAATACGGTAATTCAATCGAATTTGAATAATAATAATAATAATTTATTATTTAGGAATTGTGATAATTTGTGAATCTGGAGGTAAATAGATATGAAGAATGGGTTCTAAAATTTATCTTAAGTCTATTTGGATTTAAATAGTTATGTTAGACTTTTAGATGGAATCAAAAGTTGACAAGTCAAATTTGGAAATTTTATATTAATTTAATAATGGAATTTAATAATATAATATTATAAATAATCAGATTTTGATTCGAAATGAATCAGAATGATTTCTAATGTGAACATAAATATACAATTTATAATAGAGTTGATAAAATTTTAAAGGTGAAATTTTAAGTGATTTTGACGATCTCGAAAATTGCTCGAATTAATCGACGAGTTAAAATAGCCTTCTAGGGAACAGTCTCGGAATTCGATGAAACCAGTTCCATTGGATCCGTAATCGTTAGTTATTATCGGATTTCAATTTTTGTAGCAATCGGAGTTATTGTTTGACCGTGGCATCTCAAAATGCATCGAAACCTATTTTAATCGATTTAATTTAAAATTGATCGTTTATTTCAGTAACTCACGCATATGATCGAATTAGCCTCCGAAACACGTTCCATTGCGTTTGGACTGTGGGTAAAACCTTATAAATGCCAGGCGGTACGTGTGATTTGGAGTTCGTTTGTGAAAACTTGTTAAATTTGAGAATATTAGTAAAATAATATTTTTATAAACGTATATATACGTTCATCGGCCAAAACCCTAATCTATTTTCGAGACGCCGTCTTCTTTCACCAATGGCCAAAACACTCCCCCTTTCTCCCTCAATTTTCTCCTCATCCACGCAGTAATTCGCAAAACTTTCTTCAGCAATGTTGGAGAGTTTGATGTGCTCTGTAAATCCAACGGTTGATTTATGTTCTTGTCGACCGCAAGGGAAGCTAGGAGGCCGTGTTCATGGTCATTTCTGACCTATTTTTCGAGACTACGGCGAAGTCGAGTTCGACCATGTCCTGGCCCTGTGTATGCGCTTCGCTTGGGGTTTCGATGTGAGAACCTTAGATCGAACTCCGATGGTCGGAGGGAGGCGCGACGGTTGGTTTTGTTTGGTGATGGATGGTTTCTTTGATCGTGCTGGCTCGGGAATTGAACGCAGCTGGGAAGAAGATGTGTGCAGCACAGATTTGTTGTTTGAAAATTATCCGCCGACCTGATACCGATTCCGACGAATTTGGTGGCGCCGGAATCACAACGACGTAATCTATGCGCTGCAGCAGAACTGGAAGCATGGGAGCTAGCGAAAATTTTAGGTTAAATCGAATGCAGTTCGATTTAATTTAAAATTGAAAAGTTCGTCGGAATTCAAGGTGAATTAATGTCACTCAATCTAGATACCAGTTAATTTAAATAGCTAATATTTAAATGTTTGATTGGTTATTTAGCTGAATATGATAATTATTATCAAATTGGATCAGTATTTATTGGTTGTGCTAATACCTGTGGATATAGGGAAAACATGTTGGAGGGATCCAATTGGATTCCTCAGAAATAGAAATTTTATTTATATTCTATGATATATTTCATTATATCCAGTGATAGATTGATTTGGAAATTAAATTATGCTGTGATGATTGGATAAGTATAATTTGGAATTTTAAAATATAAATAAAATAAATTGGAATTAAAAGCGAATAGAAAGGGGAAATTTTGAGCAATGAATTTAAAGAAATTTAAATTCAACAAAATTTGTTGAAATTGGAAGTGGTTTTAAATGTGAGTTGTTTTAAAAATAATAGCGAGATTTATTTTCAAAGGATAGGAAGTGTATTTTTCCCTAGAAACTAAGCATGTTTCAAAGAAAGATTTTCGATGTATAATCTGGAAAGTTTTGCAAAGGTTCTTTTAGAATATTTTATAAAATTATAATTATTATTTTTAATTGTTTTTAAGTGAAAGTAAATATTTGTTTAAGTGATTATGGTATTTAATTATTTAAAAGGTAATTTAGAATTATGTTTCTAAAGGGTATTAAATATGAACATTTGATATAATGATCTCATATGAAAAGAAATTTTTTAATTAAGTTTCTTAAGGAACTTTTATAGATTATCAAAAGTACAATATGAATAAAGAATTTAGTAATCATATTTTAAATACTTTAAGTACATTTTGAAAGTGATTTCCAGGAAATAGCAACGTGTTTAAAAATAAAAGGAGTTTATTTTTAAAGTATAGAAAGGAATTTACCGGATAAATGTAAAATTGAATTGGGTAAATCGTGTAGGATTTATGAAAGGAATTCTTTAGTTTATTCTAAAATGGAGGTGTATTTCCCTGAAAAGCCAAGTACGTTTTAAAGCAGATTCCTAAGTAAATGTTAAAAGTTTTAAATTTGATTTTAAGAGAATGTTTTTAAGAAAATTCTTATTTAAGTTGTAAAGATTTCAGAAGTAAATATTTACTAAATCAGTTATAGTAGTAATTATTTTAAAGGGGTTAATTGGTATATGCTTTAAAAGAAAGTCATTAATATTTATATTTTACAAACTAGTTTTATTATAAAGATAGTTTGGTGAAAATTTTATTTCAAGAACTTGTATAGGATTTCATAACTTTATTTTAAAATTTAGTATGACTTAACTTTATTTTGAAGAAAATAGTTTATATTTTATAAAGAACTGTTATTCGAAATATTTTTAAAAGTATATATATTTTTTAAATTAAGAAAATAGATACAAGAAAGAAGTTGCAAAAAAAATTAGTCTCATGGACAATAAGTTTGCTTTCTAGTCTGAAGGATACTTTTTAGTGTAAACAAAAAATGATAGTTACAACTATCATTCTGTGATTTACACTAGAAAGTGTCATTCAGCCTAAAAAGTAAACTTCTCGTCCTTGAAACTAAATTTTTCTTCAACTTTTTCCTTGAGCCTAAAAACCTCTTTTAAATCTTAAGTATTGGTGCTTGGATGTTTTCAGAGGAAGTACAGATTTGGGAATTTATTCCATGAGAAGAGTTCGGTTTGAAAACTATTTTCAGAAGGATTTGAAAATGGAAATATATCTTGCAAAGATATTTTTGAGGAAAATAAATAATGTGGGAAATTATTTATTGTTGATGGATGCTTATGGATGTTAATTGATAGTTAAATCACCGACTATCAATACTGACCAATTCGTTGATCATTTGGAAGAGACCGAGATCAGGATTAATTTCTCGAAAACCACTTCGATCCGATTTGTATGTTTTCGTAGGAAAAACAAGTTCAAAGTTGAAGATGGAGTAGTGACGTGTAAGGGCTAGTCGCTACTAATCCTGAGGATATTTCCAAAATCGATGCAGTAGGAGTAGTGCCTTCGGTTCCGTTCGAACCCCGGACGGACTTGTATGGATGATTGCTTTCGGAACATCGTCGGGTGGACGATGGGCATTCTAAGTGAAATGTTCAAAAAGGTAACGGTTAGCCTCAAGCCTCATCAACTGGGAATCACTGAAAATTAGGGGTATGCAGCAAGGTTAGGTGGGTAGCACCCATTAGGGTAAGGTCATCCCTGTCTAGATGTCCCTTTTATTCGGCTTAGTGGTGCGGTTGCTGATCCCAACCGCGGTGTGGTCTTACTTGGGATTATCCAGTAAGGGGTAGTCCTGGTCTTGTGTTGCAAGGGGTCGGGAGTGATCCTCAGTACGGTGATTTAGGCCACGTACTGTGACAGGTGGTACCCCAATGCCAAGTCATTAGTTGGAAATCCATTCTCCCTAAGCGCCTTTACGGTTTTGTTTGTATACCTATTAGCTGGAATTTAATAAATGTAAGAATTTTGGCTATTTTAATAAGTATTTGTATATAGACAATATTATAATATCAGAGGATTTTGATAAAAAATGTTTTGGCTATCGTAAGGAAAAACCCGACATGTTTATTTGTGGCATGGTCTTACGAGATGCTTTTGTTTTCAAAAGGATTTCTGAAACTTTAATAATCAACTTGGGTGTATTTTTATCAGCTGGTATTCCAGACTGACTCGGGTGTTATTTCATTATAATGCTTGGGTCGGACCAAGTGTCATCTATTCAGGATAGGATGCTCTGGAGCTCAGGAGAGGAGCTAGAGTCCGAGTCGCATTATCCGTACTTGTTTATATCCACTGCTGTGGTTGTTGATGTGGTCAAGCTGGCAATTGTTGTTTGTTTGAGATATACTCTAATGATATATTGTATAAACAGATATAGTTTTCTTTTTGTGTAAAGATCAAATATTGACTATTATATTTTGTTCCGCTGCGATTGTGAGATTCTGTTATTGTTTAGTTCCTACTCTCTTCTATCTTCTTTCTTTTTCCTCAACAATCTATCTTTTTCGGAACTCGATCTTCGGCATATTATATGTGGAGCATTTTGTGTTGATTTTCGAGGATCGAGAAGGGAGGGTCGTGACATTGTGGTATCAGAGCTTAGGTTAGCGATAACCTAGGCTTTGGAGGGGAAAATTACTCATTAGAAATAGAGTCAATGTACTCTATAATGAGTTTGAGAGTATAAATAGATACGAGAGCTTATTTGTTAGTGAATATAAAATTGTTTTTATACTATGTTGACATATCGGTTGAGTGTTTATGAATTCTGGTCAGTGCGGGAAGTAAACCTTATCGGTGGGGGTTTCTGAACTCTTAAACAAGATAAACCGACATAGTATTGTTTTTAAAAGTGGGTAAATGAAATAATTTACCCAAAAATATATTTTGATATAATAGAAATAATTTTCTGAAATTATTATATATATATTTGGATGTTTGGTTGTTAATATTAAAAATCAAATATAAGAATCTAAAATTTGAAATGATTATACCCAAATAGAATTCTATGACCATGATTTATCCAAAAGAAAAATAACTAAAATTTGGTTTAAACCAGAATTTAAATCCCGAAAATTTTGAGAAGTGCTTTAAATGTATTTAAAACAAAAGTTTGGAAATTTAAAACCTTGGGAATGATAGAAATGTTTTCCAAAGGGTTTGAAGGCAATGATGGAGTATTATTTTGGAAAATATTTCTGAATGAAAATTGTTTTGAAAGAAATTTGTGGTAGCAAGGAAGCACTGAACTCACTTCACTCGCTGGAAAATAATCCTGATGATGATGGCCACATCATCAGAATTAATTTTCGAGTTTCTAAGGTGATGGATTGCTTCCATAGTAATTGGGTATGATATCTATTTAGACTTATTTGATATGCAGGTGTTTTAGAAATTTAAAAAGGGGGAAAATTTGTTTTGGTAAAAACAAGTTGTTTGAAATTCGGAGATTTGATTTGCTGTACCAAGTAGGTATGTGTTGATTATTATTTCAAAATGGTTTTGAGATAAAACCGGGCAATTGAATTCTTGAAAATTCTATTTAAATAATGTGAAAAGTTAACTTGAATCAACTATTGAACTTTTAAAGTGATGTTGATCTAACTAAGAAGGAAAAATGAAAATTTTAATCCTGGAATTAAAATTTAACTTGAGATAAGTTAAATATAAAATAAAACTGAAATTGAAATTGAATTAAATTGAATATAAAATTGAAATGTAAAATGATTATAATTGTGTAATGAAATTTTATACCCTTAAGCTATCAAGTGATATATATTTATATATAAAATTTGGAATTGTGATTATAAGATGTAAATGGATTAAAATGAGCAATATAAGCTTTTAAGTAAATAAGTTGGTGAACTTAAGGATAGGAAATGAAATTGTAAAACCAAAATAAAATGGTTGAATGGTATGGTAAATTCAAAATTTAAATTCTAAATGAATGTAAAATGTGATATGGCAAAGAAAAATATAAAATAAGTTAGTAAATAAGTCTTGAACTTATATATATAGAAATAAAATTGGATCGAAATGGGTTTAACTTAAATAAAAAAGAATTTAGTTAAATCTGGACAGAATTAAAATCAATATTTAGTTGTGTTATAAATAATATTGAATGAAATTAAATTCTTATTTAAAATAGTAAAGGAAATGGTAACAACTTAAGTTGGCTAAATAAATTTAATTGAACTTGAATTAAAATTGAAGAAGAATTGAATTGAAAGGAAATTTAATTTAGTTGAAATGATATTGAATGAAGTAAATGCCCACTCAACTAAATGCAAAGGAATTGAACGAAGATGAATTTAGCGTAAGCTAAATTAAATGAAATTCGACATATACGGTAAATGAATTAATTATGATGTAAATAATGTCGAACGAAAGGAAGTTGGGTTAAAATGGATATGGTCCAAATTGCAAATAAAATTCAGTTTGGGTATAAGATAATCGAAAATGGTCATATTATTAATAAAATTCAGAATGAATTGAGTAGGTGAATTAAAATTTAAAATGGATTGAGTAAGTAAACAAATTGAGTTAAAATTTATAATGGATTGGAATTTGATTGAATGAGAATCAAATTAAAATGGAAATATTGTGTAATTGAAACAACTTAAGCAAATTGGAAAATGATTGTGGTTGAGCTTTATAAGTGGTTTTGAATGAAATTTGTTTAGATAATAAAATTGAAATGCAAGTGAAAGGATTTTAATTAATTATTGTGATGAAATAAGAATGTATGTGTTGTAAATAATACAGAATGGAATGATACCAATATAAACTTAATTTGGATAATGAATTTGGAATGTGAGAATCAGAATTTGATTTGATAATTGTAATGAAGTAAAATTTGTTTGGGTTATGAATACTTTCGAATGGAATAAAATTAATATAAATTTATGTTGGAATTAATTTTAAATGGTTATAAGCTTAAGTGATGGTTACTTGCATGGATAACTTTAAAATTTGCATAGAAATTGGTCATTTTGTTGTAAACGTAATTGAATTGGCTTAAAGAGAAGTAAATGGAATTGGTTTTTGGATCAAATGGGAATGGATTGAAATTGTAGTAAGTGGATTTGTATATAAATGCAAGTGAATCATAAAAGAAATGCAAATATATCAAATTGAAAATAAATTGGTTATGGTAAATATGAATTGAGTATAGCAAACTTGGATGTAAATTCTTATGAGTAGAGTAAATGAAATATGGATTTGCGAAGGAGATTAAAATATTATTAAGACCTGTGGGTTACTTATATGGATGGATAACTTGTAGGATTTTGAAAATTGTTGCGTGGGATTTGAAATTGATATGTTTGGTTTAGATTAATAAATGGAATATTGTTAAAAATTCTCATATTATTGAAAACTGATATGTTTGTTGAGTAAGTACAGGTATGGAAGGCAAATCGATAGAGTTGGAGCACGTATATGCAATATAAATTAGCCGCTTTCTTTTAAAATGCTAATCAAAAGGTACGCTACACAAATAAATTGGGAAATGACATATATTGTGATATATTTTGGTTTCCGACCGTGTGGGTCAATGTATATATATTTATGTCTATTGTGATATTGTAAAAGCTCCTCCGTAGAAGGGAGACTCTGTAAAAAAATTCTGAAATTTTGGGAGTTAGAAAATTTTGGGATTTTGAAAAAAATTGGTTAACTTGGATGAAATGAGATTGAAAACAAGCTTTTGAATATAAATAAAGCAAATGGTTTTGGAATTGAGCTAAAATTTTTGGGTGAAGTGAATATAAGTTTTAACTAAGTAAATTTGGGTAACTAAATGAGTTTTGGAACATTTTTATACCTTAGCAAATTTCGGGGACGAAATTTTTACAATGGGGGAGGAATGTAACGTCCCGGAATTTTGATCGTTAGATTTTGAACATTTAATTCATTTTAAATGTTGAATGTGAATTATAATTTGATTTTGAATAAGAAAATTTTGGTCAAATTAATAAAATTAGTTAAAATTTCAAATATGGTAATTCAATTGAGTTTGAATAATAATAATAATTTATTATTTGGGAATTGTGATAATTTGTGAATCTGCGGGTAAATAGATATAAAGAATGGGTCCTAAAATTTATTTTAAGTCTATTTCGATTTAAATAGTGATGTTGGACTTTTAAATGGAATCAAAAGTCGATAAGTCAAATTTGGAATTTTTATATTAATTTAATAACGAAATTTAATAATATAATATTATAAATAATCAAATTTTGATTTGAAACGAATTAGAATGATTTCTAATGTGAATATAAATTCTATACGATTTATATTAGAGTTAATAAAATTTTAAAGGTGAAATTTTAAGTGATTTCGACTATCTCGAAAATCGCTTGAATTAATCGACGAGTTAAAATTGCCTTCTGGGGAACAGTCTCGGAATTTAACAAACCTGTTCCATTGGATCCATAATAGTTAGTTATTATTGGATTTCAATTTTCATAGCAATCGGAGTTATCGTTTGACCGTGGCAGCTCAAAATGCATCGAAACCTATTTTAATTAAAATTGATCGTTTATTTCTGTAACTCGCGCATATGATCGAATTAGCCTCCGAAACACATTCCATTTTATTCGGAAAGTGGGTAAAACCTTATAAATGCCAGGCGACACGTGTGATTTGGAGTTCGTTTGCAGAAGCTTGTTAAATTTGAGAATATTAATAAAATAATATTTATATAAACGTATATATATACGTTCATCGGCCAAAATCCTAATCTGTTTTCGAGCAGCCATATTCTTTCACCAATGGCCTAAACACTCCCCTTTTCTCCCTCAATTTTCTCCTCATCCACGCAGTAATTCGCAAAACTTTCTTCTGCAATGTTGGAGAGCTTGATGTGCTCTGTAAATCTAGTGGTTGATTTGTGTTCTTGCCGATCGTAGAAGAAGCTAGGTGGCCGTGTTTGTGGATGTTTCTGAACTATTTTTCGAGACCACGACAAAGCCGAGTTTGACCGTGTCCTGGCCGTGTGTGTGCTTCGCTTGGGGTTTCGATGTGAGGACCTTGGATCGAACTTCAATGGTCGGAGGGAGGCGCGGCGGTGGATTTTGTTTGGCGATGGATGGGTTCTTTGATCGTGCTGGTTTGGGAATTGAACGCAGTTGGGAAGAAGATGTGTGCGGCATAGATTTTTTGTTTGGAAATTAACGGCCGATCTGATGCAGATTCTGACGAATTTTGTGGCATCGGAATCGCAGCGATGCAATCTACGCGCTGCAGCAGAACTGGAAGCGTGTGAAGCTAGCGAAAATTTTAGGTTAAATCGAACGCGGTTCGATTTAACCTAAAATTGAAACGCTCGTCGGAATTCAAGGTGAGTTAATCTCACTCACATCTGGACACCAGTTAATTTAAATAGCTAATATTTAAATGTTTGATTGGTTTTTTAGCTGAATATGATATGGATCGATATTTATTGGTTGTGCTAATATCTGTGGATGCAGGGAAAAACAGGTTGAAGGGATCCAACTGGATTCCTCACAAATAGAAATTTTATTTATATTCTGCGATATATTTCGTTAATATCCTGTGATAGATTGATTTGGAAATTAAATTATGCCGTGTTATGATTGGATAAATATAACTTGGAATTTTAAAATATAAATAAAATAAATTGGAATTAAAAGAGAATAGAAAGGGGAAATTTTGAGTAATGAATTTAAAGGAATTTAAATTCAAGAAAATTTGTTGAAATTGGAAGTGTTTTAAAATGAGTTGTTTTAAAAATAATAGCGAGATTTATTTTCAAAGGACGAGAAGTGTATTTTTCCTTGGAAACTAAGCATGTTTCAAAGAAAGATTTTCGAAATATAAACTGGAAAGTTTTGCAAAGGTGTTTTTATAATATTTTAGGACATTATTATTATTATTTTTAATTGTTTTTAAGTGAAAGTAAATATTTGTTTAAGTAATTATGGCATTTAATTATTTACAAGGTAATATAGAATTATGTTTCTAAAGGGGATTAATATGAACATTTGATATAATGATCTCATATAAAAAGAAATTTTTTAATTAATTTTCTTAAGGAACTTTTATATATTTTCAAAGTACAATTCGAATAAAGAATTTACTAATCATGTTTTAAATACTTTAAGTACATATTGAAAGTGATTTCTAAGAAATAGCAATGTGCTTAAAAATAAAAGGAGTTTATTTTTAAAGTATGGAAAGGAATTTACGGGATAAACGTAAAATTGAATTGGGGTAAATTGTGTAAGATCTATAAAAAGAATTCTTTAGTTTATTCTGAAATGGAGGTGTATTTCCCTGAAAATCCAAGTACGTTTTAAAGCAGATTTCTAAGTAAAGGTTAAATGTTTTAAATTTGATTTTAAGAGAATGTTTTTTAGAAAATTCTTATTTAAGTTGTAAAGATTTCAGAAGTAAATATTTACTAAATCAGTTATAGTAGTAATTATTTTAAAGGGGTTAATCGGTATATGCTTTAAAAGAAGGTCATTAATATTTATATTTTACAAACTAGTTTTATTGTAAAGATAATTTGGTAAAAGTTTTATTTCAAGAACTTGTATAGGATTTCATAACTTTATTTTAAAATTTAGTATGACTTAACTTTATTTTGAAGAATATATTTTAAATTAAGTATGTATGTAGCTTTAGTATAAATGTTTTAATGTATTTTCAAGAATAAAGAATTTAAATTATTTTAAATCTTAAGTATTGGTGCTTGGATGTTTTCAGAGGAAGTAAAGATTTGGGAATTTATTCCATGAGAAGAGTTGGGTTTGAAAACTGTTTTCAAAAGGATTTGAAAATGGAAATATATCTTGTGAGGATATTTTTGAGGAAAATAAATCATGTGGGAAATTATTTATCGTTAATGGATGCTTATGGATGTTAACTGATAGTTAAATCACCGATTATCAATATTGGCCAATGCGTTGTTCGTTTCGAAGAGACCATTATTGGGATTAATTTCTCGAAAACCACTTCGATCCGGTTTGTACGTTTTCGTGGGAAAAACGAGTTCGAAGCAGAAGTTGGAGTAGTGAAGTGCAAGGGGTAGTCGCTACTAATCCTGAGGATATTTCCAAAATGGATGTAGTAGGAGTAGTGCCTTCGGTTTCGTTCAAACCCGGGACAGACTTGTATAGATGAATGCTTTTGGAACATCGTCAGGTGGACGATGGGAATTCTAAGTGAAACGTTCAAAAAGGTAACGCTTAGCCTCAAGCCTCATCAATCGAAAATGATTGAAAATCAGGGGTTATGCAGCAAGGCTAGGTGGGTAGCACCCATTAGGGTAAGGTCATCCCTGTCTAGATGTTCCTTTTTATTCGGCCTAGTGGTGCGGTTGCTGATCCCAACCACGGGGTGAACTTACTCGGGATTATTCAGTAAGAGGTAGTCCCGGTCTTGTGTTGCGGGGGTCGGGAGTGATCCTCGGTATAGTGATCTAGGCCACGTACTGTGACAGATGGTACCCCAATGCCTAGTCATTAATTGGAAATCCATTCCTCCTACGCGCCTTTACGGTTTTGTTTGTATACCTATTAGTTGGAATTTAATAAATGTAACAATTTTGATTATTTTAATAAGTATTTGTATATAGACACTATTATAATATTAGAGGATTTTGATAACAAATGTTTTGGCTACCGTAAGGTAAAAACCCGACATGTTTATTTATGGTGTGGTCTTACAAGATGCTTTTGTTTTCAAAAGGATTTCTGAAACTTTAATAATCAATTTGGGTGTATTTTTATCAGCTGGTACTCCAGACTGACTCGGGTGTTATTTCATTATAATGTTCGGGTCAGACCTAGTGTCATTTATTCAGGATAGGATGCTCTGAAGCTCAGGAGAGGAGTTGGAGTCCGAGACGTATTATCCTTACTTGTTTATATCCACTGCTGTGATTGTTGATGTGGTCAGGCTGGTAATTGTTGTTTGTTTGAGATATACTCTGATGATATATTGTATAAACTGATATAGTTTTCATTTTGTGTAAAGATCTGTTATTGACTATTATATTTTGTTCCGCTGCGATTGTGAGATTCTATTATTGTTTAGTTCCATCTCTCTTCTATATTCTTTCTTTTCCCTCAACAATCCGTCTTTTCCGACACTCGATTGTCGGCATATTATACTGTAGAGTATTTCGTGTTGATTTTCGAGGGCCGAAAAGGGCGGGTCTTGACAAGACCTGCCCACCTCTATAATAGATGGTACCAAATATATCATCCTCCGGTCGCTACCGACCTTTACCGAAGGCCCTCATTGCATACAAACCACAATAATCAGTTGCACGACGTCATAGCGTGCAAAGATATATCTAGAAGAGGAAGATCATATCATAATGGGAGCGAGCCACTTAGCCTTGCCGCATCTAACCCTGTTTTGATCATTTCCGATTGATGAGGCTAGAGGTAACGATTACCTTTTACAATCACAAATCACATCACTTTTGAATTCCACATGACCATTTCCGTTGACTACTAATTGCCTTCCACAAAAGTAAAACCCTTAAGATCATATGTCTCAAAGAGGGTGTTAAGCTAAGAGAAGTTGCCTTCTCTGCCACCACTGATGTACGTTTGTAAAAACCAATATATGTAATCTATAGAAATGTAATGTCAAACATACATCCATACAAGTTGTCCAGCAACACGAAAAACCGAAGGTACTTTCCTACCACATTGTGTGGGGAAATCCCTAGGATTTGTAGTGAATAAACCTTGCATTGCATATTCCATAATGAAGAAACCACTGCTACTGGTTGTATATTGGGATTTTAACCCTAAACGATCAACAAGAAGTCCCCTACTATGAAAATCCGGAACAACAATATCATCACAAGAAACCTGCACAATCGTCCCATATACATTGGTCCGAAGTGGTTCTTAGATAATTCTGATCCCGGTCTCTTCGCACCAACAATGCAAAAGCATTTCTCAACCTCACACAGAAACTAAGTCTCAAAGACTTATCACGTCACCAACTTTCAACTTGCTATCCCTCGGGCCGAGAAGAAAGCTCGATAGATTGGAGTAATACTCCACACTATACGAATCAACATCCTCAACACAAACGATAATCAAGCCTACATAGAAGGCTATGTACTAAGTGTATGACTAAATAGTTCCCACATCAAGTTGAGGAACTAAAATTTGGCAAAGTTTGACAGTCGGATATTTAACTATTAAAACAAACAAATAAATATTCAACACTATAACAATCACTGGGACCATATAATAAATCTTTTATTAATCAAATCATTTCCTAAATATTCACTTCAAATTATCTTTAAAAAGACATAATCTCAAAACTTTCACTTCATATTGGAAAATATTTCCATACTTATTTAATAATAAGTAATTCACAAATCTATTTATTTTCAACACTTAGAAAATATTACATATACTTATATCACGATTAAGTATATATTTTATTCTTTAAGGAAAATGTTCTCTTTAAACATGGATCAAAACGGATGTTGCGTAAAACATCATTACGACAACCCAAAATCAATAGAATAGGGATTCCATAATTAGACAGATATATAAATCCCATATGCTATAAAAAACATTACCGTTCGAAAATCATTTAGTATAACAATAATGTTAAAGTCCATCATTTCCTTATTTCTCGAAAACGTCTATTTCAACAATGAATGTTGAAATTTATGGTTATAATACCCTGTACATTTTAAAACATCTTCAAAACATTTTATTCAATTAAAAAAATCACTTCCTAAAACATTTATTTAATATATTATTCACTGTCTAAAATCGTGAATATAAACCGTTTACCAAATTTAATATTATTTCAACATTTAATTTAAAGGATAATTCATCGTCAAAAATCGTGAATAAAATTCCTTTAAATAAACTTTTATATTTACTTATCAAATTAAATTGATTTCGGAATTATAAAACAATGTTTATAAATTACATACATATTTTATAAAAACTTCCACTTATAAAATTCTTTTATTAACCAATTCTATTTATATCATTTATATGCCAAAAATCAAATTATAAGTCAATTACTTATAATTCTCTTTATTTCCAAAATCATTCTTTAATATAACTTCATAAATTTATAAATCTCATTTACCTATAAAATCCATTTATAACTTCATTTTAAACACTTATAAAACTTCTTTAAAATCCCATTATTTCAATTTGTAAAAATTCAATTTTATAAATCTTCTATATACCGTTTATAATAATTCAAAAATCTCAACTTATACTATTTCACAAAACAGTTAAATTCATATTTCAAAAATCACAATTCAATCATATTTTCCAAAACATCATAATTTACTATATTTCACAGAATCATAATTTTTATAACATAAAAATTATAATATTTGTTTATTCAGAGCAAATGCAATTCCTTTACAATTCAAAAATCAATAAAACATTTATTTTCAAAACCATTTTAAAATCCTTTTAAATTTGGAAATCATCACTTCAATATTTTAAAATTCCAAAAATAGGCCCAATGCTGCAAAAGCACTAAATACATCAATCACAGCATCCACAACATCATATAACATATGATAATAGAACATATCACAATATCGGTAAATAAATTAATGTAGGCGAGGAATCCAACTGGATCCCTCCAACCTGTCATCTGCTACAAATATACATATTAAAATATGTGTACAATGTCCGCTTCGAGGTAGACACGCGTACAAAGGGTCAACCGCTCATACACGGAAACGTATAGGGTCATCTGCTCCACTAGACCGGAATATATCCAAATACCAATCAATATATCATATATCATCCAAAAAATCATCAATCATCATAAATAATATTTATTCTCACTTATATAAAAATATCAATGAGTCGGAAAGAGTGTGTTTGTGCTCACATTGATTGTAGTCATCACGATAGCGATTTATTCTGATCAAAATTGTACAAGCATTTAATTTCAATCAAAATTTTCACTAGCTCAAATAAATCTCAATCCAGCTCCATAATGTAATGATCGTCAATATGGGCCCAACGCAATTCGTTTCGTGCGAAACAGACCTTGTATGAAGAAGTTATAGCATTTTAAAGTTCGTATGAATTTATAATATAATTTACAAACTTAATTTTTTATTTTTAAAACCTCAGCAAATCGTAGCCATTGATTCCAAACCCTACACATCTGGCCGCTTTCGTTATCGTCTTCCACTTGTGTTCGTTAACGTGAGCACAATAACACAAAGCCGCCATCATCCCTTGAATTTTCGCACCCACGTCGTTGAAGTTGAAGACGATCGAAGACCTTCATTTGAACGACCAACACAATTGCCATCATCGGCTCGAATATATTGAAGCTTGGCTGCATTATTTGCTCAAAAATCGTGATTGAACGTGCGGCATTCAAATGCAAATCGATGTCGATCCGTAGCTTGAAATCCAATCTCGACCGTTGGATAGGAAGTTCTCAACGAGCTCCATATTTTTCATGTTGAAGTTTTCGCTAATGGCTTACAGGTTGGGAGATAATTGGAGGAGAAAGTGGGACATTTTTGGCCGTTGAAAAGCGTAATGGCGGCTAACCCTAGTTTATTTAGGGTTTCTTAAAAAAAGAAAATATGGAGGGCTTTTATAGAAAATTCGACGACACTATTCATCCGGAAATTTTCGAACTCGAAGGAAACGTGCCGCCTGGTGTTTATAATATTTTACCCCTTTTCCAAACACAATGGAATATATGTCTGGAGCCAGTTCGATCGTATTTGAATGATATGTTTTCGAATTGAATTATTTAAAATTTAAAATTTACTTAAACAGATTTCTACGTGTTTTAGCATGCCTTGGACAAACCATAAATCCGATTGATACGAAATTTGAAATCTTATAATAATGTAATATTAAGGATCCATTGAAACTGGTTTCATCGAAATCCGAGACTGTATAAAAAATGGCTATTTTTACTCGTCAATTAAATATTAAAATATTCAATTTCTACAAATCAACTTTTAATTCGATTTTAAAATTCCTGTAACATCATTCTAGTTCAACTAGGTTTTAATTCACTTTATAAATCATTTTCGTTCGCATTAAATCCAATTTCTTACTATTTCGTCAATTTCAAATATTAAATTAACAATTTAATTATCCAACTAAATCACTATATTCAAATATAAGTTATTCAGCTTATAGAATTTACTTGTGAATATTTAAAAATCAATTAAATATAAGAATTTCAAATGATAGAAATTCTGGATCGTTAGATTGATTGAGGTGGAGCTTAGGCAGTTTCGATGGTCAATCAATATGCTAACTTGAGTAGGGATTACATCAGGCTTGGAGGGTGGCTGTTTATTGGTACTAAAGATGCGATCGAGGTTGAAAATTGACTACTGCATTGCGAGAGAATTTTTGCTAACTTAGGATTGAATGACGCACAAAAGAGGAGATTGGCTTCGAGGCAGCTGTAGGGAGCTGCTCTATTCTGGTGGAATACTATTACTCTTAGAGTTGATGAGGAAACTGTTACTTGAGAGGAGTTTAGGAGAAGGTTTTCAAAAAGATTTATGTCCATAAGCAGTCGTCATTGGTGAGGAAGTTTATAGAGTTGGAACAAGGAGATATGTCCGTCTTGGAGTATGTAGGAAGTTTGAGGAGTTGGCCCAATACGGGTATGCTTTGGTAGACACCATGATTAGGAGGAATGAAAAGTTTATAAGGGGTTTGAAGACAGAGTTGATAAGTGCCACTTTGCCGCATTTGAGAGATCCCAGTGATGTATGGTTGAAATGGCATTAAGGTAAGAAGAGGTGTTGGCTTGCTTGAGGAAGAAGATGAAGGAGGCCCAGATGGTACATGGGCAGAAAGGAAGTTTTTCCGAAAAAAATGCTAAGAAAGGGAGAGCATGGAAGAAAGGAAAGGTTGAAGCGGTTTGCTACAAATGCAACAAGAAGGGACACTATGCTAATGAGTATCGAACATGCAAAGGAAAAGGAAAAGAGGCTGGTGGAAATAAGAATGTTAGATGTTTTAACTATGGTTAGGTCGCTCATTACAAGAACAAGTGTCCAGAGCCTGCAAGAGAAGAAAGGGGGCAAGTTTATGCTTTGGAGCCCACAACCTCAAGGCTAGTTGTGCAGGAGAAAGGGAAGGCTGTTTTGGGAGGCTCGCAATAGATTCACGGTATGTCTGTTAGCGTTCTATTTGGTACTTCAGCACTTCATTCTTTTATTTCTCGATGTTTGATAGATTGGCTTAACCTAGAACTCTCATACTTAGTTACTTCCTTAAGGGTTGCAAATCCAATAGGAGCGTATGCAATACTTGGGATGAGGTGTGACCTCTTAGAGTTTGATTTGCTAGACCATCTTTTGATTACTGTTTGCATGGGTTTGACTTTGTGGGATTTGGAATTATCCTTAGGATGGATTATTTAAGTAAATATGATGCTAGGATATTTTGCCATGATAGGAAAATATCACTTCATCACCCGTATTGTAGTGATCAGATAGTTTATGCCGCATAGAAAGCCTAGTTGTGAAGTGAATGCTTTATTGGGTATTATGGAGTTGGAGGATAAGTTGCATCGAGTCTTTATAGTTAGAGAATTTGAACCGGTAGTTGGACTGCCATGAAACAAGCATAGAGTTCAGATTGATTTGATGCCTGGAGCAGAGCCGATGAGTAGGCTGCCAAGCAAGATGACACCGACTAAGATAAGAGATTTGAAGGTGCAATTAGTGGATTTGGAAGGAAAGAGTTTTATTTGAACAAGCAGTTCACCATGGAAGGCTGCTATAGTATTTGCGAACAAGCTAGATGGATCATTGATGGTATGTATCGATTATCGTAAGTTGAGTGAGAAGATGATAAAGAACCGATATCCATTACCAAGAATTGAAGATTTGTTCGATCAGTTAAGTGGATCCAAGGTATTCTCTCAGTTGGAGAGAGCACATGTATATATAAAAATTATATATACATGTGCTTTGACGATGGGATTTCATTAGCTTAAAGTGGCAGAGGATAGCATTCCTTTGACGGTGTTTAGAACAAGGTACGGATCACACAAATGGTTAGTTATGCCGTTTGGACTAACTAATGCGCCTGCATTCTTTGTGGATCCGATGAATAGAATTTTCCGAGAGCACTTGGATAGATTTGTGTTGGTCTTCATAGATGACATTTTGATATACTCTAAGGATGAGAAGAAGCTTGAATTTCATCTTAGAGTTGTGGTCGAAACGTTGAGGGAGCATTAGTTGAAGGATAAGTTTTCGAAGTGTCATTTTTGAAAGAAGGAAGTGAAGTTCCTTGGTCATGTCATCTTAGTGAAAGGGTTATCTATAGGTCCGACTAAGATTTGGGGCGGTGAATAATTGGAAGAGACCCGAGATGGTGACCAAAATTAAGAGCTTTCTTTGATTGGCTGGATATTATCGGAGGTTTATAAACGATTTTCCATGGATAGCTGCACTGATGACTAAGCTTACGCGATAAGATATGAAGTTCATATGGACTGATAAGTGTGAGAAAGCATTCCAGAGCATGAAACACGTATTGACCCATACACTAATGTTAGGGGTTCTAGAGGAGAATCAAGATTTAATTGTTTATACCGATGCATATAGAACAGGATTGGGAGCTGTGTTGATGCAAAGGGGTAAAATGATTGTTGATGCTTCTAGACAGCTCAGGCGATATGAATTTAGCTATCCAACGCATGATTTAGAGTTAGCTGTCGTTATATTTGTTTTAAAGATGTGGAGGCATCATCTATTGGTAGAGCGATTCGAGCTTTGTACTGATCATAATTTGTTGAAGTACTTGTTCTCTCAGAAGGAGATGAACATGAGACAACAGAGATGGTTGGAGTTTATTGCTGCTTATCATTTTGGAATTTAGTAAACACCTGAAAAAGGAAATAAGATGGCGAATGCACTCAGCCTAAAACATCAGAATGCAGTATTGGTTACGATTGCTGAGTGGAAAGATTTGGAAGCATTATCAGCTTGTAGTGTATAGTTTAGATCCAAGGAAGGTTCAAGTTCGGGAAGTACTATGTTGTCTTGTTTAGAAGTTCGACCAGTAATGATTGAGAAGATGGCTTCTAAATAAGAGGAGGATCCAGTTTTGGCTGAACGGATTAGAAGCTTGAGGGAAGGAATGGAGAGCGATGATCCAAAGGATTTCAGTCATGACCAAAATGGATGGTTGAGGAAGAAAAGAAGGTTGTGTGTTCCGAATGTAGGAGATATGAGGAAGGAAGTTTTGGATGAGTGCCATTGTTCGAAGTTCATTATCCATCCAGGAGAAATGAAGCTGTACCAGAATATGAAGAGAAGTTTCTTATGGGAAGGTATGAAAAAGGACATTAGTTTGTGTGTAAAGCGTTGCTTAATTGCCAACAGGCAAAGGCTGAACATCAAAAGCCTAGTGGATTGCTTCAACCATTAGAAGTTCCATTGTGGAAATGGGATCCCGTCTCTATGGATTTTATTGATGGGTTGCCAAGGTCTAGTAGAGGAAATGAAAGTATATGGCACATAGTAGATAGACTGACTAAGAATGCCTATTTCATTCCGGTAAAGTCAACTAGGATGACCCCTATTTTGGCGAAGTTATTTGTGAAGAATGTAATTAAACTGCATGGGATTCCTAGTAGTATTGTCAGTGATAGAGATTCTTTGTTTACTACTGAGTTCTGGAAAAGTCTACTGGAAACATTAGGAACCAAGCTCAACATGAGTACCGCTTATCATCCATAAACTAATAGGAAAACGGAAAGAGTTAACAAAATCTTGGAGGATTTGTTAAGAGCTTGTGTACTGGATTTCTGGGGATCATGGAAGGACCATCTTCATCTAGTTGAGTTCTCGTATAACAATAGTTATCAGACTGTTATTGAGATGGCACCGTTTGAAGCTTTGTATGGAAGACCATGTAAGTCTCCCGTATGTTGGTTAGAGACTAGGGATAGATTGGTTCTTGGTCCGGATTTGGTGAAGGAAGCTTCGTAGAATATTGAGTTGATCCGAGTTAGGATGAAAGAAGCTCAATCTAGGCAGAAAAGTTATGCTGATAGAAGAAGGAAGGACTTGGAATTTTCCGATGGAGACTATCGGTTTATTAAGGTGTCACCGATGAGAGTGTGATTAGATTTGGAAAGCCAGAATAGTTAGCACCTAGATTCATTGGACCTTTCCTATTGTTGAGAGGATTGGGAAACTCGCTTATAGAGTAGAGTTATCGAGTACTTTGGTTGGAATCCATGTTGTTTTCCATGTTTCTCATGTTAGGAAATGTGTTAAAGACCTGTAGACTAATATAACACCTATGACACTAAAAGTTAGTAGTAGAACCAGATTTGACTATAGTTAGAAAAACGGTTTAGATTATGGTTAGAGATGAGAAGAGGTTGAGGAACAAGATAGTCAAGTTAGTAAAGGTTTAGTGGAGTGACGATGCTAGAGACTGTAGTTGGAAGAATAAGAGCAGAGTTAGAGATGCTTATTCTAATTTGTTTGATGGTATGTTTTACCTTTGATTGTTTTGATTGTGTACCTTATCGTAATTTCGAGGATGAAATTCTTTAAGATGGGGAGTCTGTAACACGCCATATTTTTATAACATTGTTTAGAATAATTCATTGGGTAAATTAAATAAATTAATGTGAAGATTGAAAGGTTGAGATTTGATTAACGAAGGGTAGACGTGAAAATGTTAGTGTGTTAACTAAAATGAAATGACCTAAGTTAATGTGTTAGGATATGAGAAGGGCAATATGGAAAATATGAAAGGCTTATACCTAAAACCTTAGGAATGTAACTCACGTTCATTTTATTTTACTCAAACTAAAAATATTAAGGCCGACCATCATTATCATTTTCAAGAAGAAGATTAAAGCTAGGATATAAAGGAAGGGAAACAATCAACTAAATCAATATCAAATCTTATATCTATAATCTCAAAGCTAAGGTGAATAAATAATATATCCCATTTTATTTTGGCTTTTGGTTTTAAGACTAGATCCAAAATATTTTTGCAAGTATGTGCAATGTTTTGATGATTAAAGTTATATATACGCTTGTTGATGAATTATATATGTTCATGTTAGTCGTATGACATGTTTGATATGAAAACCTATTAAATGGCATCAAAATTCCTTAAAAATTTAAATATAGATTAGAAATGATAATTTAGATATGGGTTTCAATTTTCATAATTTTCTAAAATTATGTCGATTTTATATTAATTTTCTAGAGAAGAAAATGATTTATTGGGTTATAAATTATTTACGGCTAAACAAATAATTATTTGGGTTTGAAATTCTTATATGTTAGGCAATATACTAAAAATATATTTTTTGGGATTTTTTAAAATTTTTCCTAAGTGTTTTGATTAATATATAAAATTATTTAAGATATGGGACTTAAAAGTTTTATATATTTAATTAAGGAGATGGTGCGTTTTGTAAAATAAAACAATTATTTAATTTTAAAAACAGTGGCAAGATTTTCTGAAAAGTAATTGTTAACCAATGAGACTTTGATAAAAAAAGGCAGGTTAGTTGAAAAGATTTCCTTTTTAAGTTAAAAATAAAGAAATCACATTTTTTTACATATTTCAGCCTTTGCGGCAACAAACCTTCCGATCCAGATCTTCCGAAAGGGTTGAGAGGTTCAAAGCCTTCGACATGGTCTAAACCAATGCATATGGTATCAAAAGTTACTTGGTACATAATGAATGAAGAAGGTCGAAAAGTTCTTAGTTGAATGGTTAATAACCTAAGTGGTTGGGGTATATTAGTTTTATAAACCAAAAGCTTTCACCTGCTTTGCTTTCGAATAAGAGCTTTCAACTTGGTTGCTTTCGACCAGATCAAATATAAAGGTTTTAAACCTCCTGACACAGTTGAAAGGTTACTGCCGTTTTAACACTATTCTGTTTTGAAAATTTTCGACATAGTCGAAGGGTTACTGCCGCTTTATAAATGTTTTGTTTTGAACCTTTCAACAAAGGCGAAAGGTTTACTTATTTTAAAAACTAACCGCTTCTGCATGCTTTTGAAAGGAAGCTTTAGACTTAGGTGATTTACCCTTACTTTATAAATTGAAGTAAAACCCAAAGTTTTTGAAAGAATTGTTTTAAAGGATATGTTTAAAGCTTTTGAAGTAGAGCTTTCGACAAAGTCGAAAGGTTGCTTCCAATGGTTTCGAAGGATTTTAGTTGAATGATTTCGAAAGGTTTAGTTCAATGGTTTCGAAAGATTTATTGAATGGTTTCAAAAGGTTTTAGTTGAATGGTTTTGAAAGATTTATTAAATGGTTTTGAAAAGATTAATTGAATGGTTTCGAAAGGTTTTAGTTGAATGATTTCGAAAGGTTTAATTCAATGGATTCAAAAGGCTTAAATGGAAGGCTTTCCAAGGTTTTTATAAGGCAATGTTTTAAGGTGGTTTTATAGAAGGATTTCCAAACTTTTATAGCTTTTAAAAGGTTTTATTTTCAATTATTTTTGAAAGGTTTGGAGAATAGTTTCAAAAGTTTTAATGTTTGATGTTGAAAGAGAGGATTTCAAAAGTTTAGAAAGCGGTTCCTTAACAAACTAAATTTCGAGTAAAGAATATATATATATATATATATATATATACATACATACAGACACATATATGACATGGTGATATGATCTTGTGTAAAGTATAAATATTATATACTTTTCCCTGTTTAAGTTTGATTCAAAGGTTTTAAACCATTTTGAAATTGTTTTCAAGGAAAATTATGGGTGGGGATCCTTAAGTGAAAATGATTCAGATATTAGAATACCAGACAGGACTAGTATGGGGTCGCTTCCTATACATTGGCTAATAGCCCCAGCTAATTGTTGTTCAAAATTCTAGTATGTAGGGCTTTGTCACAAGTAGACTAAAATTATGGTTACATACCGAAAGGAATATATGTTTGTATACATATAGGCTATTGGTGAGCCAAAAAAACCATTAGAATCGAGAAGACCTAGAGGATGATTAAGTTAGGAACAGACCATCCAGAAGTGAAGTATTTAGCAGACAGTTAAGGACAGACCATCCAGATGGGAAATGTTTAACAGATAGTTAAGGATAGATAATCCAGAAGAAGAATATCTAATAGGTGTTAGGTTAATTTTGATTATATTGTCTGGTAAGCCCACTGTAACGACCCGTGTAAATTCGATGTTTAAAATGAATTAAATTAATAGGATTTTATTTTAAATTTAGAAAGAAGTAAAAATCTTATTAATTTATACGAAAGCAAATATTGAAATTTGATGTATCAAGGGTAATTAAAATTTACAAATTAAATTATATATTGCAATTAATAGTAATAGTGGAAATTGTTGCAAATATTGAATTTGTCAATGGAATAAAATATTGATTTACGGAAATTGAATATAAACGGAGGTAATAAAGTAATGCAAGAAAATAAATAATGTAATTAGTACAATCCCTTTTATTTGTAAACTATTGTAAGGTGTTAATTAATTGAAATATGAAAATTTGGAAATAGATTCAAAATTTATGTTAGATAAATGAATTGCAATAATTAAAGTTAGTAATTAATAGGTTAAAGGGAATACCAATTTTTCATAAAGTGAATATAAGTGAATGTAAAAAAATAAATAGGAAATGCTAATTATTCATAAGTGATGGTTGATGATATAAACGTTACTAATTATTAATGTAGTAACGTAAGATGTAAATGTATTTTCAATGGAAATGTAACCTTATTTCTAGGTAGAAATGACAGGTAGATTTATGAAATGGAGTTTATGCGATAAATAGAATTGAATGTTTCGTTAGTATGAATTTAAGGGAATATGGGGTAAATTGATTAAATCAATAAAAGACAATAAATGCAACGATGATGGGTTAGTAATAAAAGTGAATAGGGAAATGATTGTTATAGTAAAAATGGAGTTCAAACTTGTTGGAATGGAGTAAATACACTTAGTAATAAATTTAGGATAGGAAAACGAAATGGAAATATTGAATTAGTTAATTCGTATATATATAGAATGGCGATTATTGGGTTGTAAATAATAAACTTATTAATGTTGATCAAGAGTTGTGACCACAAGTTATTATGAGTGATACATGTATATTTAATTCAATTGATTTGGAAATCATTGCAATAAATATAAATTAAATGTTACGTTGAATAAGTTAAGGTAATAAATGAATAATAACGTAAATGTTCTTCATATATATGATAATTTGAATCTATTGAAATTTATGGAATTTGAATATAACATTTTACGTTAATTGGAGATGGAAATAGGTAATAATTGCATTAATTTGTAAGTAGAAATAAATCGTTAATGAGAACAAGTATTTAAGATTTACCACCTATTTAGTATAATAAATTATAACGGAAAAATCAATTGCAATAATTAAAAATATATTTATTTCAATAATGAAAATGACGTAATATTTGAAATATTAAATAGGATGTAATTCAAATGTATGTAACAATAGAAATGTGAAATTTGGGGAATAGATTCAAAGTTATAAATGAGTTGTTAAAATAATACATAATAAGTGCAAATTGAATGAATCAATGGGAGCATAGATTTAAGTTTAGAAAACGATATTTTAGTTTAATTAAAGTATTGCAAAATAAATGAGATTAATGTTTAAATATTTCGTTAATAGAGATTAAACTAAAATTCAAGGATATTAAAATAACAGATTTTGAACCCAACATGGAATCGTTCTACTTAAAATTTTAGATGGAATAAACATTTGATTTTTTTTTATTGAATAGAGAAAAAGATTTATTTAGTATGAATTTAATGCTTGTTGGAAACTGTATAAACATGTTTGCTTGACTATAAATAAGGATTACAATGTTCACGTATTTATTTAATTGATGTCATCAATTAGGGTCTGTTTTGAAGTGGAAGATTAAAATTAATTGGAAACAAATTTATTAAAATCTTTCAATTGAAAAAGTAAAAGAAACAAAGTGCAATTAATAAAATTTATGTAAGAATGTTTTCATTAAGAATGTACATTATTTGGAAATATAAGAATGGATTTAATATTGTATAAGTTGATCATTTTAGAATATAAGAATGTTTACATTTATGAATTGCAAGTAACGAATAAGCATTTTAAGGAAAATAAAAGAATGTTGAGGAAATAAAGTGAACGTTTCCATTCTGAATATAAATATAAAGTTGTAAAAAGAGAAAATTGAATTTTTAAAACAACATTTTTTGGTAGTTAAATAGCAGACATAGGTTGCACGGAAGTGATTTTATTACTATCCTTGAAATTTAAAATAAATTAAATAACTAAGTTCATAATTACGTGTCGAGAAAAATGTTATTTTTAAATTTGAATTTTTAAATCATGGTTCATATTTTATTTATGTATCCACTGTCCCCGTTATGTAAATTGGTCTTTTTAAATTTAGTTATGTTGTGGTAATTAAATCTTTAATGAGTGTCAAATTTGGTATGTTTGGGGTTAAAAAAAAATTAATTGGGTGAACAAATGTTTTGAAATTTGAATTCTAAAAGTTTGTTTATTGAGTAGAGTTGGTCCATTCATTCCCTTTCTAATTAATAATTGTCACATGTTTTTTTTTATTGTTTCCTCATTTGTTCCATTACTTATTTCCATTTACATGGTCTAAAGCCTTTTCATTTCATGAACGTTACATACTTTTCATATTTTTATTTCTTTCTTTCACCTCTTTTAATATCTACCGTTTTTATTGGGTTGTTCATACTTTTACTTTATTAAAATTCCTACTTTGTTTATATTTAGCTTTTCACTAGTTTCATTCCTCATTCTTGTAGCTTCATTTCATTTTTTTTTAAATTTTATCTTCTATAGCTTCATTTTTGTCACTCTTCACCTTCCTTCTTCATTTTTTTCACGTTTCTTCTTCAAATCTCCTTTCTCTTTTTTTTTTCCAAAGCTTTTTTTTCCTCTTTCTTCTTCTTATTCTTCAAATCTTCTTCTTTATCAAAGTTTCCTTTTTTCTTTGTTGTTCTTCTTCTTCTTTAATTTTTTTTTTCTCTTTTAAACCTTATCTTCTTTCCATGTCTTTTTCTTCAAATCCATATTTATATAATCTTCTCTTCAAAACTTTCTATAAAAATAAAGTAAAAAAATATTAAGATAGCAAGAAAACAAAACAAAATGAGAAAGTAGTTCCAGATCCAAATCTGGCTAAGCAAAAAGGTACGCAATACTAAAAATTCCATTGCAAGTTAAATAAAATATATGATGTGATATATAATTTCTTTTTTCTTTTTTTTTTGAAATTTCAATCACCATTAATGCGTATAACTTCCTCATACGACCTCCAATTTACGCGAATTTTTTTTTGCTAGGATCGTAATAAATTTCCAGATCTGTTGACGCTAGTTTGGAAAGATTTGAAGACCGTCGAATTTTTGAGTTTAAATTGGATTTAAATCCAATTTAAATTCAAAAGGTGAGTGTTTTAACCCACTCACAACTTCTAAAATTTCTTGTGTTTGTTAAATTTACTTAAGATATGAGTAGGAATTTATTCATAATTGTTTGGCATGTTTAATTCATCATCTCAGTTAATTTGCATTTATTTAATTTAACTGTTAATTAATTTTAATTATTGCATATAAATTGACAGTTAGAATTCATTTATTTGTATATAACTGCTAGTTCAACAGTTATATAATTTATACATTTGCATATAAACTGCTAGTTTAACAGTTATTAAATTTATTATCGAATATAAACTGTTAATTAATACCTGTTATTTATTACCTGTATAATTTATATGCCATATATCGATGATTGTTTAAATTGGATGATGATTGCAAATAATGGTTGATGATTGATAATTGGATGAATGGATGCTATATTTATATTGCATAAACTGCAAGTCATCATGCATTTTCATTTCATTCGGGATTGCGGTTTGAAATGTTATACAACCGCATTTTATTTTAAATTGCGGATTGAAATGATAACATCCGTATCACTTGACCATAGGGTAGAAAACTTTATACAGGCACCGCGGTATATATATAAAATTATTTTTTTGAAATGTTTTTCTATGGTTTTTGCAAAGCTATATATATATACGGTTTATGGGTTTTTGACTTGGTTATTAATAAAGGTTATTTATATATAGTAATTTCCGGTTTTAAGCTTTGTATAAATTGTTTTGAAGTATAAAATAAAGTTTGATTTTTAAGATCAAATACGATTAAGCATTTATTTAAAATTTAAGTTCTAGAGTTTTATTGACTTAAATGAGAATAAGGTCGGAAGATGAATATTGAGTAAAATTTGGAATTAAATAAAAAGGTTATTAATTTTTAGAGGGTATTATTTTTAGAACTTGATTTTTGTGTAGAGTGATTTAAATGAATATATCACGTTTAATAAATTGAAAGATTATCCAGTTGTGTGAAGTTAAAGGTTTTACTTAAATTATATTGAATTCTTTAAGTAAACATTTCAAGTCTAAGTAAGAAGTAACTGAATTTGATACATATGGATTTGTCAAATGAGTTGTTTTTTTTTGAAATGGTGAAATATTTAAAGCCTTGAAACATAAGAATTGAAATGGTTTTTGGAAGTGTAAATCGATATTTGAAATTAATTTGTGAAATCTAAAGAAGCTATTTTGTTTTATAAAAGTAGTTTAATATTTAACCATTTAAGAGATGGAAATTTGTTTCAAAGCTATGTTTTTCAAGGTAGTATAATTTGGAAATATTATGTTCAAGAGTTTGATTTCTAAATATTTTACTTTGGAAACCCTATGATTTTGGAAGGAATATATATTGGAAAATAAATGATATCGTATTGATTTGGGGTTTTAAAAATATAAATGATATCGTATTTATATGGGTTTAAAATGGATATTTTATTCTGGTTTTAAAGTATAAACTATTTTGAAAAGACCGCAGTGTTATAATAACGATTGGTTGTTGAAGAGACCGGGATCAGAAGTTGTCATACTCTCTGCCAACTCCGAAAACCACTTTAACAACCGTGTACGCGGTGGAGATTCCAGAATGAAGTAGGTTGGTGGCGGCGTTTCCTGCAAGGTAAATACGTGGACCCTACTCCCGTGAGTTGGCATAAGGTGACTAAAACATGAGCGATTCTCGGGCCAATGAGGTCATTCCTCTGATCGGACACTCCTCTTCGATATTATACTTTGACTTTGGATTGATTCGGTGGCCATTTTTACTTTGATTTTTGGGGTAGTTTGTTCGAGGTGGGCGGTAGCTGCGGCTACGCGTTTCCATCAGCCCGGATAACAATTGGTATATCAACCCTGGCATTGCCTAGTTGTGCCGTGTCACTTACCCTAGCGCGCCTTATACGATTTTGGTTTGTACCATACCTATGGAGTGCCCTCTGACGACGCCCATTACGGGGGAGATTACGGTACTGTATAGACTATGGGAATATATAAATGTGTTAAGGTGGAAAATGTAAAGCCTTAAGGCTATTTAAAAGTAAGTTTATTTTACAATTAGAGACTATTATAATAGCGCAATATACTACATAGTAAATAGTTTAACGGATCCTTAGGAGAAGTAAATCCCGAGCATCTCTTGAGTTACTGTACTCATATTTATTTCTGTTAATTTAACTCACATAAGATCTTTTAGTTCTGACTCGAGTGTTTTGTCTTTTCAAATTTGCTCGGGTCAGTCCGAGCGTTTCAGGATTGGAAGATTTAGCTCTAGAGGACGAAGACGAAGATTTATATTATTATTATTTATACTAGTGCACTACACACTGTTCCGCTGCATTGTTATTGGTATGTGTAACTCTGATATGTATTATATAAATGGTTTTGTAAACAGATTTATAAACTGTATATTTGATTATTATATTTTATCCTTCCGCTGTGAGATTCTGTTTAGTTTTTTTTTCTTCTCTGTTTTTTTCTTATTTATCTCATAACAATCCGCCCTTACGTATGGTTTGAATTGGCACGTGTGTCCGTTTAAATCGTGCGAAAAGGCGAGACGTTACATCTGGTATCAGAGCTTTGGTTTAGCGATAAACCTTATCTTTCTTGGGTTTGACTCTTTACTAATAGGGTAGTAATACCCTATGGGAGTCGTTGAGTGTATATATATGAGAGAGCGTATTTGTTAGTGATATAAAAAGATTTTAATATTGGGTTAATTTGTTCCGTTTTGTATTTATAAATTCTAGTTGGTGCATGGGACGCTTTGACATCAATAGGGATTTCTAAACACTTAATAAGACAGACCGACATAATATTTGTTTTTAATGAAATCACTTTGCCTATTATATATTCTATATATAAAAATATTCTATAATGACATATATTTGGTTGCTATAGATTGGGTGTTAGATAATGAAAATATAAATAATGGTTGAAACTAAGTTGAAAGTAAAATAAATGAAATCTGGAAATTTAGGGCTTAAGTTCCGGGGTTTTGAAATTTCTTTCGAAATTTTTTTTGGAATATAATAATATTGTGTATAAGTATTTTAAATATTTAAATATAATTTGGAAGAATTGTTTTAAAGAAGATTTTTGGAGAAAATAAGTTTTGTACTTTCCTCTTTGTCGCTGGAAAATAATTTCGGTGATGGCGGCCGCATCATCGACTTTCATTTTCGAGTTTCGAAGGGGAAAGGCCACTGTAGTAGTTTTACTGTAGATTCATTTTCGAAAAATATGTAAGTTTTGAATTGTTTAAATATAATTAGAGATATATAAGTTGTAAGAATATATTTATCTATTATTTTAAAATAATTTGAAATTTAACCCGGTATTTAATTCTTAAATTTCCATTAATTAATTGTTTCAATTATTGTAGTAAAATAAAAGGTAAGTAATTAATAATTGAAACCTCTAATTTAGGTAAGAGATTTAATGCTAAGTTATTAATGGATTTAAAGAAAATTTGAAATTTGTAACATATGAAACAAAGAGTAATATTGTTGAACATTAAAGTTAATTAAAGGATGAGATAAAACTTGTATAAGTTCATTTGCATTTTCTTTAACATATATAACTTACCAATATAAAAGTTGAAATGTTAAATAGGAAATGTAATGAAATTTGTACAAATAAAAGTAGGAAATGAAGTACTCAATGAATTTGCTATTTGAGAATTTAATGTATAAACTTAAGTTACAATTGAAATTTTACTATAAGTGAATATAATTAAAGGTAAGTAATTCAAATGGATGAATATCAACTTAAGTAAATAAAATGGAAATGCTAACAAATTAAATGGGACATGAATACTATTGATAAACAAATGTAAATAAATGAGGGCATGCAATAAATGAACGAAAAATTATAATGAAATAAAAAAAACTGGCATGACCTAAGATAATGGAAATGAAAAATTGTAAGTAATAAGTAAAAAAAAAAATAACTGAAACAAACATTGAATGAGTAAACGAAATTAAAAGTTTGTTAGAAATAAATGTAAACTATAAAAGGAAAATTTATGTGGTATGAATAAAAAGAGAAATTAAACAACAAAGGTATGAAATTAATAAAAGGTTAAGTTGATTGTTGTTTGAATTGTTGTTGTCTGGTTATGGTTGTTTGGGTAAAATACTTTGAAAATTGGATTTGGAGTGAATGAATAATCTATTTAGTTTATCTTAGACTGTTCAGTAAATGATGCACTTGATGGTTTATTCTTCATTCCGTACGATTTAAAGGTTTTGAACCCGAACGACTATTTATTTGTTTGGTTGAATGGTTGCTTTGAATTTGTTCTGTATGCTGCTGTTAAAGTTGATGGTTGTTGTATTGTTTTGCATTAGTGGTGGAAACCACTTAAATATTTTACTTTATATAAATTGTAACCCTTTTAGATTTTATAGGTGTAATGCAGGTTATGGAAGCAATTGCTACTGCTTTTGGTTCCATAAATTAAGCATAAATTTTCCGACAAATAGGTACGTTTCGGATTACGGTTTATTTAAGGTAATAAATATAGTAAATTATTATTTATAAGTTAAATATTTTTAATAAGATGTATTGTTATTAAATTCTTCTTTTTCCTTTTTTTTCCTTTTCGGGGACGAAAAGTTTTGAGTGGGGGAGAGTGTAACGACCCATGTAAATTCGATGTTTAAAATGAATTAAATTAATATGATTTTATTTTAAATTTAGAAAGAAATAAAAATCTTATTAATTTATACGAAAGAAAATATTGAAATTTGATGTATCAAGGGTAATTAAAATTTACAAATTAAATTATATATTGCAATTAATAGTAATAGTGGAAATTGTTGCAAATATTGAATTTGTCAATGGAATAAAATATTGATTTACGGAAATTGAATATAAACGGAGGTAATAAAGTAATGCAAGAAAATAAATAACGTAATTAGTATAATCCCTTTTATTTGTAAACTATTGTAAGGTGTTAATTAATTGAAATATGAAAATTTGGAAATAGATTCAAAATTTATGTTAGATAAATGAATTGCAATAATTAAAGTTAGTAATTAATAGGTTAAAAGGAATACCAATTTGTTCATATAGTGAATATAAGTGAATGTAAAAAAAATAAATAGGAAACGCTAATTATTCATAAGTGATGGTTGATGATATAAACGTTACTAATTATTAATGTAGTAACGTAAGATGTAAATGTATTTTCAACGGAAATGTAACCTTATTTCTAGGTAGAAATGGCAGGTAGATTTATGAAATGGAGTTTATGCGATAAATAGAATTGAATGTTTCGTTAGTATGAATTTAAGGGAATATGGGGTAAATTGATTAAATCAATAAAAGACAATAAATGCAACGATGATGGGTTAGTAATAAAAGTGAATAGGGAAATGATTTTTATAGTAAAAATGGAATTCCAACTTGTTGGAATGGAGTAAATACACTTAGTAATAAATTTAGGATAGGAAAACGAAATGGAAATATTGAATTAGTTAATTCGTATATATATAGAATGGCGATTATTGGATTGTACATAATAAACTTATTAATGTTGATCAAGAGTTGTGACCACAAGTTATTATGAGTGATACATGTATATTTAATTCAATTCAATTGATTTGAAAATCATTGCAATAAATATAAATTAAATGTTACGTTGAATAAGTTAAGGTAATAGATGGATAATAACGTAAATGATCTTCATAGATATGATAATTTGAATCTATTGAAATTTATGGAATTTGAATATAACATTTTACATTAATTGGATAAAGATGGAAATAGGTAATAATTGCATTAATTTGTAAGTAGAAATAAATCGTTAATGAGAACAAGTATTTAAGATTTACCACCTATTTAGTATATTAAGTTATAACGGAAAAATCAATTGCAATAATTAAAAATATATTTATTTCATTAATGATAATGACGTAATATTTGAAATATTAAATAGGATGTAATTCAAATGTATATAACAATAGAAATGTGAAATTTGGGGAATAGATTCAAAGTTATAAATGAGTTGTTAAAATAATACATAATAAGTGCAAATTGAATGAATCAATGGGAGCATAGATTTAAGTTTAGAAAACGATATTTTAGTTTAATTAAAGTATTGCAAAATAAATGAAATTAACGTTTAAATATTTTGTTTATAGAGATTAAACTAAAATTCAAGGATATTAAAATAATAGATTTTGAACCCAACATGGAATCCTTTGTAACATCCCGCCTTTTCGCACGATTTAAACAGACACACATGCCGATTTAAGCCATACGGAAGGGCGGATTGTTATGGGGTAAATAAGAAAAACAGAGAAGAAATAAACAAAATAGAATCTCACAGCGGAAGGATAAAATATAATAATAAAATATACAGTTTATAAAACTATTTACAACATTTATATAATACATATCAGAGTTACACATACCAATAACAATGCAGCGGAACAGTGTGTAGTGCACTAGTATAAATAATAATAGTAATACTACAAATCTTCGTCTTCGTCCTCCAGAGCTAAAACTTCAAATCCTGAAACGCTCGGACTGACCCGAGCGAATTGAAAAGACAAAATACTCGAGTCAGAACTAAAAGATCTTATGTGAGTTAAATTAACAGAAATAAATATGAGTGCAGTAACTCAAGTGATGATCGGGATTTACATCTCCTGAGGATCCGTTAAACTATTTACTATGTAGTATATTGCGCTATTATAATAGTTTCTATTTGTAAAATAAACTTACTTTTTAATAGCGTTAAGGGGTTACCCATATAGCCCTTAACACAGAATATATTCCCATAGTCTATACAGTACCGTAATCTCCCCCATATTGGACGTCGTCAGAGGGCACTCCATAGGTATGGTACAAAACAAAACTCGTAGTAAAGGCTCGGTATGGTAGGTGACACGGCACAACTAGGCAATGCCAGGGTAGATATACCAATTGCTATCCGGGCTGGTGGAAACGCGTAGCCGCAGTTACCGCCCACCTCGAACAAACTCCCCAAAATCAAAAATAGAAGTGGCCACTGAATCAATCCAAAGTCAAAGTATAATATCGAAGAGGAGCGTCCGATCAGAGGTATGACCTCATTGGCCCGAGAATCACTCCTGTTTTAGCCACCTTATGCCAACTCACGGGAGTCAGGTCCACGTATTTACCTTACAGGAAACGTCGCCGCCACCTACTTCATTCTGGAATCTCCACCGCGTACACGATTAGTCAAAGTGGTTTTCGGTATTGACAGAGAGTATGTCCATATCCGATCCCGGTCTCTTTGCCAACCCATCATTATTATAACACCGCGGTCATTTAAAATAGTTTATACTTTAAAACCAGAATAAAAATTCCATTTCAAAACTATGAATACGATATCATCTTAAAACCCAAAACAATATGATATCATTTTATCAAAATATATTTCTTTTCAAAAATCATACTGCTTTAAAATTAAAAATATCTGGAAACCAAATATTTGACTTATACTTTCAAAGCATAATATCTCGAAATTCAAAATTTTAAAACCATAACTTCTAAAACTTGAATGGTTTGGACATTCAACGAATGTAAAATAAATGGTTTAACTTTAAAATTACTTTGTAAAGAAAAATAATTTCCATGGCTTTTCAAATATATTTCTTTATTTAAAGTTTAAACCATAATTTAAATATCACTTCAAGTTCCAAAAACCCCTTCAATTTCTAAATATATATATATATATATATATATATATATATATATATATATATCCATTTGGAGTATTAATATTTCAAAACTAAAGTTGGATTTTCTTCTTTCAACAATTAATATTCTATTATTTAGTCTTGAATATTCATATAAATTCCATAAATAAAACTCCAATTTCTAGCAATTAAATATTTTCTCAAATTTACTTTATACTAGAATTTTCATTTTTAATTCATCTTGGAAAATTCAGTTATAAATATCATCCCTTAAAATTTCCAAACTTTAACATATAAGATAAATTTCCAAATTCCATTTTCTCAATTTTTCATTTTTATTCAACAGGTTTATACACAACTTAATTTTCAAATTTTTAACTTCATGTGTATATATATGGAAGAATAATATTTTATAAAATATCAAAATCAAATTTTTTATAAACCGTATCCCATCCAAACCATAGAAATCACTTTAAAATAATTTATATATAGACCACGGTGCCTGTATATAATTTTCTATCCTATGGTCAAGTGATACGGATATTTATCATTTCAATCCGCAATTCAAAAATAAAATTTTGCGGTTGTATATCATTTCAAACCACAATCCCGAATGAAACGAAAAATACATGATAACTTGCAGTTTATACAACATAATTATAGCATTCATTCATCCAAATATCAATCACCAATCATCAATTGCAATCATCATCCAGTTTTAAACAATCATTGATACATAGCATATGAATTATACAGGAATTAATAACAGATTATTAACTAACAGTTTCTATTCCAAAATAAATTTAATGACTGTTAACTAGCAGTTTATGTGCAAAAATAAATTCTACCTGTCAAATTTTATGCAATAATTAAACTAAATTAACAGTTAAGTTAAATAAATGCGATTTAACAGATATGCTAAATAAAACACGCCAACAGTCATAAATAAATTTCTACTCGTATTTAACATAAATTTAACAAACATAACAACTTTTAGAAGTTGTGAGTGGGTTAAAACACTCACCTTTTGAATTTAAATCGAATTTAAATCCGATTTAAACCCAAAAATTCGACGGTCTCCGAATTGGTCCAAACTAGTTCCAAACTGTCCGGAATTTAATTATGATCCTAACAAAAAAAGTTTCGTGTGAATTCGAGGTCGTATGAAAAAGTTATGCGATTTAAACGATTTGAAAATCAAAATAAATTATAAAACAAAACAAACCTTAATTAAATACTCGCCACGTCACTATCATCTTCCATGCGCTTTGGCTACAGGAGCACGCGAATATGTTTCCAGACCGAACCCAAAACGGAAAACGAACACCACCAGTAGATTGCGTATTCTGAGAACTCCAACATATAATTTTTCTGGAATTTTTAGAGGAGTTTGAATTTTGACTTTTATTTGGATTGAAACTGGATCTAGAAATTGTCTGTTGCCATTGAAGAAGAGAAGAAGTTGAAGAAGAGACTATACGGAGGAATGAAGATAGAGGCTAGGGTTTCACCGCCTATTTATAGATAGATCGCAAAAGAATAGGTGTGCACGAATTTTAACGTGCAAACGGAGGTGGTCCCAAAAGATAAATAATATTAATTACATACGTTATGGATTTAGGAAATAAATAAATTCCTTATCATTTACATTTTATTTTAAACGTATTTACAAATGTAAATCTAGACGTTTCATTTACGTTTTGAAATATATCCACAATTTTATTAATTTCCAAATTGATCTAAACAAATTTAGATGTAAATTAAAAGCTGATAAGTCTATCCATTGCAGTGTTAATTTCTCCACTTCCTTATATTTAGAATGGAAACGTTCACTTTATTTCCTCAACATTCTTTTATTTTCCTTAAAATGCTTATTTGTTACTTGCAATTCATAATGTAAACATTCTTATATTCTAAAATGATCAACTTATACAATATTAAATCAATTCTTATATTTCCAAATAATGTACATTCATAATGAAAACATTCTTACATAAATTTTATTAATTGCACTTTGTTTCATTTCCTTTTTCAATTAATAAATTTATTTCCAATTAATTTTAATCTTCCACTTCACAACAGACCCTAATTGATGAAATCAAATTAAATAAATACGTGAACATTGTAATCCTTATTTATAGTCAAGCAAACATGTTTATAAAATTACAGTTTTCAACAAGCATTAAATTACATACTAAATAAATCTTTTTCTCTATTCAATTAAATAATCAAATGTTTATTCCATCTAAAAATTTTAAGTAGAAGGATTCCATGTTGGGTTCAAAATCTATTATTTTAATATCCTTGAATTTTAGTTTAATCTCTATAAACGAAATATTTAAACGTTAATTTCATTTATTTTGCAGTACTTAATTAAACCAAAATATCGTTTTCTAAACTTAAATCTATGCTCCCATTGATTCATTCAATTTGCACTTACTATGTATTATTTTAACAACTCATTTATAACTTTGAATCTATTCCCCAAATTTCACATTTCTATCGATATATACATTTGAATTCCATCCTATTTAATATTTCAAATATTACGTCATTATCATTAATGAAATAAATATAGTGTTAATTATTGCAATTGATTTTCCGTTATAACTTAATATACTAAATAGGTGGTAAATCTTAAATACTTGTTCTCATTAATGATTTATTTCTACTTATAAATTAATGCAATTATTACCTGTTTCCATCTTTATCTCCAATTAACGTAAAATGTTATATTCAAATTCCATAAATTTCAATAGATTCAAATTATCATATCTATGAAGAACATTTACGTTATTATCCATTTATTACCTTAACTTATTCAACGTAACATTTAATTTATATTTAATGCAATGATTTCCAAATCAATTGAATTGAATTAAATATATATGTATCACTCATAATAACTTGTGGTCACAACTCTTGATCACCATTAATAAGTTTATTATTTACAATCCAATAATCGCCATTCTATATATATACGAATTAACTAATTCAATATTTCCATTTTGTTTTCCTATCCTAAATTTATTACTAAGTGTATTTACTCCATTCCAACAAGTTGGAATTCCATTTTTACTATACAATCATTTCCCTATTCACTTTTATTACTAACCCATCATCATTGCATTTATTGTCTTTTATTGATTTAATCAATTTACCCCGTATTCCCTTAAACTCATACTAACGAAACATTCAATTCTATTTATCTCATAAACTCCATTTCATAAATCTACCTGCAATTTCTACCTAGAAATAAGGTTACATTTCCGTTGAAAATACATTTACATCTTACGTTACTACATTAATAGTTAGTAACGTTTATATCATCAACCATCACTTATGAATAATTAGCGTTTTCTATTTATTTTGTTACATTCACTTATATTCATTTATGAATAAATTGGTATTCCCTTTAACCTATTAATTACTAACTTTAATTATTGCAATTCATTTATCTAACATAAATTTTGAATCTATTTCCAAATTTTCATATTTCAATTAATTAACACCTTACAATAGTTTACAAATAAAAGGGATTGTACTAATTACATTATTTATTTTCTTGCATTACTTTATTACCTCCGTTTATATTCAATTTCCGTAAATCAATATTTTATTCCATTGACAAATTCAATACTTGCAACAATTTCCACTATTACTATTAATTGCAATATATAATTTAGTTTGCAAATTTTAATTACCTTTGATACATCAAATTTCAATATTTTCTTTCATATAAATTAATAAGATTTTTATTTCTTTCTAAATTTTAAAATAAAATCTTATTAATTTAATTCATTTCAAACATCGAATTTACGCGGGTCGTTACATCCTTCTACTTAAAATTTTAGATGGAATAAACATTTGATTTTTTTTTTGAATAGAGAAAAAGATTTATTTAGTATGTATTTAATGCTTGTTGGAAACTGTATAAACATGTTTGCTTGACTATAAATAAGGATTACAATGTTCACGTATTTATTTAATTGATGTCATCAATTAGGGTCTGTTTTGAAGTGGAAGATTAAAATTAATTGGAAACAAATTTATTAAAATCTTTTAATTGAAAAAGGAAAAGAAACAAAGTGCAATTAATAAAATTTATGTAAGAATGTTTTCATTAAGAATGTACATTATTTGGAAATATAAGAATGGATTTAATATTGTATAAGTTGATCATTTTAGAATATAAGAATGTTTACATGTATGCATTGCAAGTAACGAATAAGCATTTTAAGGAAAATAAAAGAATGTTGAGGAAATAAAGTGAACGTTTCCATTCTGAATATAAATATAAAGTTGTAAAAAGAAAAAATTGAATTTTTAAAACAACATTTTTCGTTAGTTAAATAGCTGGCATAGGTTGCACGGAAGTGATTTTATTACTATCCTTGAAATTTAAAATAAATTAAATAACTGAGTTCATAATTACGTGTCGAGAAAAATGTTATTTTTAAATATGAATTTTTAAATCATGGTTCATATTTTATTTATGTATCCACTGTCCCCGTTATGTAAATTGGTCTTTTTAAATTTAGTTATGTTGTGGTAATTAAATCTTTAATGAGTGTCAAATTTGGTATGTTTGGGGTTAAAAAAAAAATTAATTGGGTGAACAAATGTTTTGAAATTTGAATTCTAAAAGTTTGTTTATAGAGTAGAGTTGGTCCATTCATTCCCTTTCTAATTAATAATTGTCACACGTTTTTTTTTTTATTGTTTCCTCATTTGTTCCATTACATATTTCCATTTACATGGTCTAAAGCCTTTTCATTTCATGAACGTTACATACTTTTCATATTTTTATTTCTTTCTTTCACCTCTTTTAATATCTAGCATTTTTACTGGGTTGTTCATACTTTTACTTTATTACAATTCCTACTTTGTTTATATTTAGCTTTTCACTAGTTTCATTCCTCATTCTTGTAGCTTCATTTCATTTTTTTAAAATTTCATCTTCTATAGCTTCATTTTTGTCACTCTTCACCTTCCTTCTTTTTTTTTCCATGTTTCTTCTTCAAATCTCCTTTCTCTTTTTTTTCCAAAGCTTTTTTTCCTCTTTCTTCTTCTTATTCTTCAAATCTTCTTCTTTATCAAAGTTTCCTTTTTTTTTGTTCTTCTTCTTCTTTAAATTTTTTTTCTCTTTTAAACCTTATCTTCTTTCTATGTCTTTTTCTTCAAATCCATATTTATATAATCTTCTCTTCAAAACTTTCTATAAAAATAAAGTAAAAAAATATTAAGATAGCAAGGAAACAAAACAAAATGAGAAAGTAGTCCAGATCCAAATCTGGCTAAGCAAAAAGGTACGCAATACTAAAAATTCCATTGCAAGTTAAATAAAATATATGATGTGATATATAATTTCTTTTTTCTTTTTTTTTAAAATTTCAGTCACCATTAATGCGTATAACTTCCTCATACGACCTCCGATTTACGCGAATTTTTTTTTTGCTAGGATCGTAATAAATTTCCAGATCTGTTGACGCTAGTTTGGAAAGATTTGGAGACCGTCGAATTTTTGAGTTTAAATTGGATTTAAATCCAATTTAAATTCAAAAGGTGAGTGTTTTAACCCACTCACAACTTCTAAAATTTCTTGTGTTTGTTAAATTTACTTAAGATATGAGTAGGAATTTATTCATAATTGTTTGGCACGTTTAATTCATCATCTCAGTTAATTTGCATTTATTTAATTTAACTGTTAATTAATTTTAATTATTGCATATAAATTGACAGTTAGAATTCATTTATTTGTATATAACTGCTAGTTCAATAGTTATATAATTTATACATTTGCATATAAACTGCTAGTTTAACAGTTATTAAATTTATTATCGAATATAAACTGTTAATTAATACCTGTTATTTATTACCTGTATAATTTATATGCCCTATATCGATGATTGTTTAAATTGGATGATGATTGCAAATAATGGTTGATGATTGATAATTGGATGAATGGATGCTATATTTATATTGTATAAACTGCAAGTCATCATGCATTTTCATTTCATTCGGGATTGCGGTTTGAAATGGTATACAACTGCATTTTATTTTAAATTGCGGATTGAAATGATAACATCCGTATCACTTGACCATAGGGTAGAAAATTTTATACAGGCACCGCGGTATATATATAAAATTATTTTCTTTGAAATGTTTTTCTATGGTTTTTACAAAGCTATATATATATATGGTTTATGGGTTTTTGATTTGGTTATTAATAAAGGTTATTTATATATAGTAATTTCCGGTTTTAAGCTTTGTATATATTGTTTTGAAGTATAAAATAAAGTTTGATTTTAAGATCAAATACGATTAAGCATTTATTTAAAATTTAAGTTCTGGAGTTTTATTGACTTAAATGAGAATAAGGTCGGAAGATGAATATTGAGTAAAATTTGGAATTAAATAAAAAGGTTATTAATTTTTAAAGGGTATGATTTTTATAACTTGATTTTTGTGTAGAGTGATTTAAATGAATATATCAAGTTTAATAAATTGAAAGATTATCCAGTTATGTGAAGTTAAAGGTTTTACTTAAATTATATTGAATTCATTAAGTAAACATTTCAAGTCTAAATAAGAAGTAACTGAATTTGATACATATGGATTTGTCAAATGAGTTATTTTTTTTGAAATGGTGAAATATTTAAAGCCTTGAAACATAAGAATTGAAATGGTATTTGGAAGTGTAAATCGATATTTGAAATTGATTTGTGAAATCTAAAGAAGCTATTTTGTTTTATAAAAATAGTTTAATATTTAACCATTTAAGAGATGGAAATTTGTTTCAAAGCTATGTTTTTCAAGGTAGTATAATTTGGAAATATTATGTTCAAGAGTTTGATTTCTAAATATTTTACTTTGAAAACCCTATGATTTTGGAAGGAATATATATTAGAAAATAAATGATATCGTATTGATTTGGGGTTTTAAAAATATAAATGATATCGTATTTATATGGGTTTAAAATGGATATTTTATTCTGGTTTTAAAGTATAAACTATTTTGGAAAGACCGCGGTGTTATAATAACGATTGTTTGTTGAAGAGACCGGGATCGGAAGTTGTCATACTCTCTGCCAACTCCGAAAACCACTTTAACAACCGTGTACGCGATGGAGATTCCAGAATGAAGTAGGTTGGTGGAGGCGTTTCCTGCAAGGTAAATACGTGGACCCGACTCCCGTGAGTTGGCATAAGGTGACTAAAACAGGAGCGATTCTCGGGCCAATGAGGTCATTCCTCTGATTGGACACTCCTCTTCGATATTATACTTTGACTTTGGATTGATTCAGTGGCCACTTTTACTTTGATTTTTGGGGGAGTTTGTTCGAGGTGGGCGGTAGCTGCGGCTACGCGTTTCCATCGGCCCGGATAGCAATTGGTATATCTACCCTGGCATTGCCTAGTTGTGCCGTGTCACCTACCCTAGCGCGCCTTATACGATTTTGTTTTGTACCATCCCTATGGAGTGCCCTATGACGACGCCCATTACGGGGGAGATTACGGTACTGTATAGACTATGGGAATATATAAATGTGTTAAGGTGGAAAATGTAAAGCCTTAACGCTATTTAAAAGTAAGTTTATTTTACAATTAGACACTATTATAATAGCGCAATATACTACATAGTAAATAGTTTAACGGTTCCTTAGGAGATGTAAATCCCGAGCATCTCTTGAGTTACTATACTCATACTTATTTCTGTTAATTTAACTCACATAAGATCTTTTAGTTCTGACTCGAGTGTTTTGTCTTTTCAAACGCTCGGGTCAGTCCGAGCGTTTCAGGATTGGAAGATTTAGCTCTAGAGGACGAAGACGAAGATTTATATTATTATTATTTATACTAGTGCACTACACACTGTTCCGCTGCATTGTTATTGGTATGTGTAACTCTGATATGTATTATATAAATGGTTTTGTAAACAGATTTATAAACTGTATATTTGATTATTATATTTTATCCTTCCACTGTGAGATTCTGTTTAGTTTTTTTTTCTTCTCTGTTTTTTTCTTATTTATCTCATAACAATCCGCCCTTACGTATGGTTTGAATTGGCACGTGTGTCCGTTTAAATCGTGCGAAAAGGCGGGACGTTACACCCACGTCAGCCAAAGGTTAAAAGTTATCCAAACCAAAATTGTATGTATGAACAGATAGTACATTATTACATGATATTTATGTAAGTGTACATAATGATTGATTTACAGTATTCAACCATTGTGGATGCATAAGCAAAATATATTGTTTTATGAAAGGTTTTGTTAAGATATGTTTTAAAAGGATATTAGTGAGGGGAAACCCATTCCGCTAAGCAGTGTAGTCTCACTTAACATAATTATTTCAGGATGTATAATACTATTCACACTAGGCTTTATGTTCGACTCGAAGTTGTTGTTTTCCCTTTAAACTCTCGGGTGCTCAAAATTAATTTGAGTAGGCTGAGGGGTTAAGGCCTTTTCGGGTTTTAGAATGTTGACGAATAAGGCTACCGGAGGCATGCAGAAGGCAAATTGATAGCTACTTAGGATTTTCAGTTCTTGTTATGTTTTAATGGATTTTTTGCCGTGCTGTTTGTATTAGGTCTATTATGACTATAAGACTCTAATCAACCAAGGGGGTATCTTCATATACCGTTCTTGGCATAATTTGTACTAATTATATTTGATCTGTGCTGGGTACGATTTAGGGATTATGTGTTGTGAATGTGAAACATTTGATTTTGAAATGTAATGAAGTGAATGTGTTTTTTAAGATCATTGTTTTGTTTCACATTCAAGTGCTTCTGATATTATTAATACCATTAACATGCAGTATTTAGTCACCGAAGCTAATATATAGATGACTGCAGCATTTGAAGCGCTTAGATTTGGGCCTCTAGATAGAGGAGGTTACAATCAATTTAAGTTCGTGGATTGCAAAGTCAGGGTTCTTGGATCTCAAGAGCGTATTAATACCCCTCCAAATGGGTTTACCCTTTTACTTTCAAACATATACGATGCAGGCTTTACCTTCCCCTATACCAAATCCTTCGTCAGTTGTTGACTTCTATTGATCTTGCTTTTGTCCAGCTCGATCCCTTTTCTTATTCTCTGTGATCGCCACTTTTATTTTCTTTGTTAAGAATGGTAATACTCCTACTTGTGAGGAGCTTCGATTCTTGTTTGATATGAATAAGAATTGTTTAGTGGGCGATGCATGCCTAAGCTAAGATGTCCATCGTGACGTCTATCCACCATAAGACTCATAGATGATTTAATTTTCTTCATTTCAAATTTCGATAATTTCCTCTTTCCTTTGTCCCCGGCCCTCTCGACCCATTTTCTATAGTGATTCACCAAGTTGTATGAGTCCCATATGAGCTGAATTCTAGAAATAGGGGTAGAGGATAGGATAATGCAATTGTTTTTCAATAAAGAGACGATAAAAACACATGGCTTTTTGATCCCAAATCATTAATTCTCTTACTTTATTTTTAAGCTTCGTCCGGTTTCGGATGAGCCTAATGGTATAACTTTCTAAAGATAGATTAAAGATTCATTGTTTTATGTTTTTGACCTTTAAGAATATATTTTATGACCTTGAGATTCTTTTAATATGTAGGTAAAATGGATGACGATCTCCTGTACGTGCTCATTTCAGCTAGAGAACCATTGAGGAATAATAAAAATAAAAGAAAACATAAGTTCCTGACCAAGGTTACAAGAGGTTAGCCATTTCCACTCTCCCTCCTCCTTCACCGGATCCCATGGTTTCTACATCGGCGATTCTTCCTGTTCCCCCTCCGTAGTCTGTTCTTGATCCTAACACTTATTGTATGCCTCTGCCTGAGAGTGTCATCTTTGAAATTGCAGAAAAGGTTGGAAATACTGCACTGGATAATTTATTTAGTATTGCCCGTCTCCCCCATCTCTCTTTCCACTTCCATTTATCGAGATTCGCTCCTCTGACTTATAGCTGAGATGAAAGGGTCTTGGTCCTACGTGAATGTTTTCCTGTTCTCTTTTTTCCCTTATTCATTTAGTTGTTCCTTACTTGTTTACTATCATATTGATTATTATTATTATTATATTATTATTATTATTATTATTAGCTTGAGCCTTTGACAATTGAGGCTTAAAAGAGATGGGAGAGAGATAAGGTCATGTTTTTGGCTTGTAATCCCGAACTTGAAGCTAGCCTTAACACGGTTACTTTCTAGAAGGTTAAGGTTATGGGAGACTTTAATGCATAGCGTCTTCAAGTGGAGGGAAAAGTGAAGGCTGCAGAGGAGGCCTTGGCCTCGAAGGATTGGGAGCTTAAGGGGAGAACATAGAGCTTAAGGAGAAGAATGCGGAGATTGCAACGTCATGAAAAAAGCTTAAGGAGAGCACTTCCATCTTGGTCTACAAACTGTACGCCTCTGCTCGACATTAGTTCAAGGAAGAGATCAAGCTTGACTTTTTGGAGAACTTGGACAAGACCGATAAAGCTTATCCTTACTATCGGGCTAAATGGGATGAGCAGATTGTAGTGGAGAATGCCTCTCCTTCTACTTCTATGCTAACAAATGGGGATGAGGAACCGCAGTATGGTGAGGTGTCTAAGGATACTAATGTGGCTAAGGAGACTGAGGTCATTTCATATCCCAATGTAAATACTTAAAACTTTTTGTATGTGGATTTTAATTTTCAAATGTATGACTGATTGGGGTTTCTTCTTGCCTTCGTTATGAATGACTAGTCATTATTGTTCTACTTTCATTTCTTCATGGTAAATTCCCTCTATTGTTATTTTATTTCATTACAGCTTTTTGAAGGTGTTATTTTTTTATTTTAGTCTTTTGATGGAGTTTCATTTGCTAAACTTCTAATGGAAAGCAAGGAAAAGCTTAAAACTCAATGTTTACATTGTCTTGGTCTTAGGGATGTGACTATCAGTAAGCATGAGAAAGAGTAAATTAGTCTTTTACTGCATTTAGTGATGAAACCCAATGGTTTCTCTTCAAGATTAATCAAGTAGTTAGAGAAAAGGAGGCACTCTCTGATGTTGTACTGCGTCGATTGCAATACACCCTAGCAATTGATTTCTTCTCTCTTGATAACCCTCATTTGGAATGGTTTAAGAATAGACTTAGAAATTTACATAAGGATCAAGTTCTGTTTACTTTTGTCATTTTTATATATGGTTTTGTTAACGTCATATGACAATGTAGCTGATAATGTATTTACTATTTTGATTTTAACGTGGTGTATTTCGACTTTTCTTGAGCCAAAATTTTGATTATTACTCGCTAGATTGGTCCTCATGGCTTTTCATCTGAGTTCAATGAAATTCTTAAATCTAGCGTCCCTTCTGGCCTTGTAATTCATAGCCATGATAAGTGAGGCACACATGAGTTTGAGGCTGAAGTGAAGGCTTCTAATGTTGTCATAGAAGAGGAGAATGTATATCTTATAATTGCCAATGAAAGACTTGAAAATGGTCTAAAGAAGGTCGATATGGAGCTCAAGGAGGCAAAAGATGCGCTAAACTACCAACACCAACTTAATACTATGTTGCGCACTTGACTGAACACCACCGAGTTAAAGTTAGGTGAAATGCAGCAATCAATGAAAGATGGGGAGAAACTATATAGGATTATTTATGAAGCGGGGATAAAGAAATTGAATAAAACTATAGAAGATCCATCTACTCAACTTCCACGTCATATTGTGAAAAAGATGTACCGAAGAAGGAAGAACGATAGAGGGGCCCGTTCGAATTTGGTTCTTGCTCCTCCTGAGGGTACGAATCCTTCTTCATTAATTAAGCAAACGAAGTGGGTGGAGTCCAGGTTGCTTCCCCATTTGTGGGGAGTAGGATGGAAAATATGAGCTCTTATATAAATATTTTACCTTTGTTCTCTATTCTTTCAAACATGCTAAGTCATCGAGTACGTTAATATATGCAGCTTTCGTGAATAGTGTGCAACCTTTTATTTATGCCATCATGACTTGTTTTCGCATACTAAATTTTTTACATCGACGTATAATTATATTTTTAACTTCTACTCTTTTTTCTCCTACTTTAGCTCATTTGCATTCGATTTTGTGAGCATTATTTTCATAATGCCAACATGCTCTGGCATACATATTGTTAGCACCAGAATTGGTCACTAACACCCTTAAGAGAGATTGTGTAGAGAGATTAATGAAGAAAGTAAAGTTAAACAGAGAACAGTACGCAAATTTAAATGCCGAAAATACGAACACCAGATTTATAGTGGTTCGGCGTAATTGCCTACGTCCACTTTCGGTTAATCTTTAATGCTTTTCTTGATAATCGATTACACATACAATTTGTGTACCAATTACTTAAATACAGCTACTTAGCAAAAAAGATAAGTCTTGAATGAGTTTTGAATGCAGAAAAGTCTCACCAATGTTCTCGAAAAAAGGTCTCTTTCACTGTGCCCCCGCTTCTCTATTTATAGACGAAGATGGGTTGGACTTCTTTGGTGGGCCTAGCAGTAAGATACCTCGGCCCAAAACAAGTAACTCCTGTGTGCCGATCCATAAATGCCGAACGCATATGCCGAATGTCTCTAGATGCCGAACGAGATTGTTGTGCCGAGCGGCCCTGGATGCCAAACGAGCTTATATGCCGAGCAAGGCATGAATGTCGAACGATCCATGCCGAAAGAGATGAATGCTGGTCGAGGTCTAAACGTCGAACGTTCTTGAAGGCCAAACGCTCTTGAATGCCGAACGCTCTTGAGTGTCGAACGCCCTTGAATGTGAGCGCCCTTGAATGTCGAACGCTCTTGAATGTCAAACGCCCTTGAATGCCTATCGACTAGGTTGTGCCGAACGAGTATGTTGTGCCGAACGCGCTAGATGCTGAACGACGCACAAATGCCTAGTTCCTAGTTGCCTGGTCAATCCTCCAGGTAACACTTGCCCCCCAAAGGGCATGGTCGTACGTGATGCGCTTTGAGTCACGAGTCCTCCGTGTTTTTCTTCGAGCCTTGGCTTAGTCTTCTCGATATTGTCTTCTCCTGGATGCCGAACGAGGCATCGTATGTCGAATGATATGCTAATGCCGAATGACACACGAGTACCAAATGCCTTAACTGATGCCGAGCGACATTCAAATGCAGAACGTCCTTAATACGGATCGAGGGAGATGCTTTGACCGGTTCTACCGGTCGTTGCCCCTTCGTCTTCTCTTCTCTCTATATAAGCTGAAAATCTTTCTTCTCCCCCCTTTTACTTTTACCTTCGCTTTCCAGAAACTACGAACTCAACTCCCAAAAAACTTCAGCAAGCTACCTATCCTTCCTCTCCCAAATTCGTACGTTGCCTCTTATCCTTCACAAATCAGTCAAACCTAATTAGAGCTGTGCTCCCTACTTCAGAATATCCCCAAATCTCCATCTCAGAACTTAGGTAAAAACCTTTCCTTGAAACACTTCACCTCGACTAGGAGACCTTTACATGAGATTCGAACTCTTGAATCTCGGCAAAATCGAGGTCAGTAGTAATTGCGTGGAGCAGGAGGAGTTAAGAGTGAAGCATGGGCCTTTAAGAGGAGTTTTAGGCTAGGCGGAGAGGTAAGGATGATAAAGGTGTATGAAGGAGGAAGTTGGTGGTAGACATACTGAAGTGGCTCGGCATGACATCCTTATGCCGAGCGATGGAGGGGAAGTAACATAGTGAAACTGAAGTTAAAGTTTAGTGTGCCGAGCAATGCGGCTCGGCATAGCCATGCTCGGCATGATTACCTTATGCCGAATGAGGTAGGAGGAAAATAGAGGAGATATAGAAACTGGATAGAATGTCGAGAGTAAAATGTCGAGTGTTGCGGCTCAACATGATTGTGGTTCGGCATGACTTGCCGCATGTCGAATGGTGGAGAGTAGGAAATGGGAGAGTGGTGTGCCGAACGGCATGGTTCGGCATGTTTATGGCTTGGCATATCTTGCCGCATGCCGAACGGTGATGATGAGTTGTAAGCGAAGGTTGGTGTTGAAGGTAGAATGCTGAGCAAGGTAGCTCGGCATGATTGTGGTTCGGCATGATTAGTTGAATGCCGAATGATGGAGTGGTTAGGTAGGAGGGTTGTGTGCTACAAAAACACTAGTCGATCCTAAATCAAGATTAACTCCACACATATTTAGGCCTGAACAAAGAATAATAAGCAAGGACAGACTCAAACAACAAAGCATATTGGATAACCCGGACTGATAAATCCTGTACTTAAACAGCTGAAAACTTAGACTTTAACCTGCTTAACAATTAATAACCTTTCAAACGCAGTGACGATGTCGGGTTCAAAATGTAAACCGTCTTACGATAAGCCTTCGTAGACGGTCAGCCATGACGGTCTTCGAAGACGACAATTCAATGCTTAACTTTATATTGTCAACTCTGTGACTTTTAATTTCTCTGCACTTACGTTTGAATGATCGCACTAGTTCACATACCACATGGGGGGAATATTTGTGTTTTTAGGTCTAACGTCGATTATTTTTCAAGTATAGTTCAAACAAGTGCTCTGTTAGATTCAATCTTCATTAAAGATGTCTGGGAAATCTAGCTCAGCTACGATCTTAGATAGACCTGAGCCATCCTCTCGACAAGACGTTGCAGAGGCTTCTCATCCGTCAACTACCCTCACTCAAAATTTACCGAATCCAGCGACTACATCCATCGATTTGGCCCCTGACTCTCTGGAGGCAACGATTTTTCTAGACAACCAATCGATTCTCAGGCTTCAAAGATTAACGAAAGTACGCTCCGTCGGATTTGTTCTATCCACAGAACCCCCTTCGACGACGTATTAGTTCCATCAGGGCATGATCGTCCACATTTGCCCCCAGTAGGATACACATCTTGCAATAAATTCATGTGCTGGGTTGGCAGCATGCCACCGTTAAACTCATTTCTTCGAGACGTGTTGCAGTACGTCGATATCGTTCCATCGAAACTGCATCCAAATAGCCATGCATTCATCTACGACACTTGCATCCTTTTCATGAGTGTCCTGTCTAGGCTTCCGACTCTGGACGATATCCGATACATTTATTGCGTCAAGAAACGAAGGGACGACCCATCTTTCATGTTTCTCGAGCCGCATAGCAAATGCCAAATCTTAACTGGGGCATGGAGTAAATTTTCCTAGTATAAGCAAGAGTGGTTCTATGTGCGTTGCCCCCTGGCTTCGCCAGAAGATGGGTAGAAGGAAGTAAGTCTTTTTCCTGGATCGATACTCATGTTTGATCGAAGCTTTACCATTTCTAACTCTCTTCCATCTTTTCAGGTATTAATCCGCGTCCCGAGGGCCCCGGATATTCTGAAGCCATTGAAGCTCTTCTATCCATTTCCGCCGAAGATCGGGACATCAGAACTCTCATTACAAATGAGTTGCTTACAAAGTTCGGGCTGTTGGCAGAAGGTCGCCGGATAAGCCTCCTTCAGGGCATTATTATACCCAGGCCTGCTTCCTACAAAGGGAAAAAGCAAGCTGAATCTTCAGTATGTAACGCCCCTGACACACTAGAAAAGGGGGAAATTAAGGAAACCGAATCGCCTGAGGTGCAAGATGAGAACGTTAGTCCCCTTCGGGATCCGATAGTCGAAGTTCACGACATTGAGACTCCACCTTCCCCTTCGAAGGGGAAGAAAAAACTAACATACAGGCTAAAGAGGAAAATAGTCGGTGGAACTCCAAAAGTTACTCTTGTTCCAGTGGAGAAAGAAGCTTCTTCACAGCATTTAGAAAGTTCACTAAAAGGCCTATTGAACCTGTCCATACCTGATGATCTAGTCAACTACGACTTCGAGGATCTAAAGGCCCTTAAGCTTCATTCGCCCGCGAGAGGCGATACAAGCGTTCAAGCCCAAAATCAGGAAGAAAAAACACCTATTAGTAAAGAAACTGGTTCGTCGGGGGAAACACTAGGACACACACAAACATATGCACTCTATCTTGCACTTAAATTTTCGCTGTCACCCTATTCTTTGCAAACTTGCCGTTATTTAAACTTTATGTAGGTGACATGGGACGCACGCATGGACTTGATCGCCTTTGGGGGTCATCGATTTTCTACCATTCTGGCCAGGATTTGGGCTCCGGCAGGCGCCGAGATAGAGATGAATTTAGGGACCGAGACTACTACCGCCGGGACTCATCACACCGAAGAAAAACTTATAATCAGCCCCCATATCCTCGCGATCCTCCCTCTCAATCTGAGCAGAGCAGAGAGAAATCTGGACATAAGGGATCTCAGCCTGAGGCGCATCGAGATCAACGCTCTGGTTCATCAAGTACCAGGCAATCTCGAGATCCACACAAATCGCCTGCAGTCTCCAAGCAGACCCCTCTTACTCCCGTGACCTATCCAACGTTTGCCGAGCAGATTTCCGAACTTAAAGCCTCATTTTCGAAGATATGCTTTGATGGCTTGAAGTTTCTTCCAACGATCCACCATATTCCAGGGCATGTGAAGCAAAGAGTTATCGCTTGTACCAATGATGTCTATGTACAGCAATATGCGTTCGTGCACTTGGACTAAAAGGTGTCTAAAGTCTCCATAGAGCGCCAACATGAGATTGATCACCTGAAGCTTAAGGCCATCCATGACAAAGACAAAATTAAAGCTCAGGACGAGGAGCTTGCATCTTACAAATCTCAGCTTGAAGCTTCCCAGCAGAGCGCCAAAGATACCGTCGAAGCCATAACTTGTTTGGAATCAACCCACAAAAAAAAAATCGACGAGGCGGTCCAACGCTGTGGGGCCTTAGCTTTGGAGAAAGACTCGGTGCAAAAAGAGAGGGATGCATTCAGCCTCCGAGTCAAAGAACTTGAGGAGTAACTCCGCAAAGAGAAGGAGGAGAAGACCGCTGCCCAAGAAGAGTCGCAACGATATTGCGATGAGATCGTTGCCACACGACTTCTAAAGGCGAAGCTTGAGGATGAACTTTCCGGGGTTGAGGCGCTAAAGAATGAAGCCCATGAAGCGGGCAAGTAGCGTCTGCGGAGATCGACTCCCGTCTTGAGGCGGCTAAAGAAGAAGGTAGGGAAGAGGTCAAAAGCATGTTCGACCCGTTAATTGCAGAATTCAATGCCCGCGTTCTCATGCACTGAGACTTAACTTTTCTAGGCAAGGGCTATCTCGAATTTTTAGCCGAGGCATGGGAGACCTTAATAGAAATCAGGAAGGTCAAACATGGTACCGAGGAGGCAGATGAAGGAGATTTGATAAAAGAATTTCTTAAGGGAAACGAGACTTCGGGCCTGTCAGCGGCAAAAGCTCTTTACTGCAAAGGCTCTCCGACAACGAAAGGGAAAGAGGTTATTGCCAATTCATCCGGGATGGAGTCTCATGCTTACGCACCTACTCAGCCGGCCGATCGGCCGATCCTTGATCCCATTGAGTAGCACATCGATTATGACCCGAAGGACCCCGGCCTTGGCGTTCACATTTTGTCTCCTATTCCAGAGAGTGAGACCCCCCTGAGGGCAGAGAGCCAGCCGGAACCTGGTAGATAACTCTTTTACTTTAACATTCCAAGAGTCGTCGTTTTTCACCGAGAGCTATCATATTCTAATGCTTGTTTTTCATGATTTTGTGCAGGCCGTTCTGATCCTGAGCCCACTCTGAGGAGCGATGTCGCCAATTAGCTGAAGGAAAAGACTAGTGAGGCCACTCACGCGGGAGAGGCTCCCGGTCCAGATGCTCAAGTGATCGGAGCGCTTGATGAGGATAAATCCGAGACTTCCTCTCCCATCGATGGGAGTTATGAAATTGAAATTACGGACGCCTTCGAACACACATCTAAACTGAGCATGAAGGAGCAGCTTAAGAAGGAGAAGAAAGAGACGGTCAAGATCGAAGTCGAGTCTCAAGCTGTGAACCTGAACGATCCTATGAATAAGCCGTTGAAGGCCATCCTCCCAAGAGGATCCAAGCCCATGGAAGTTCCCCGTACTTCTTCAGTTGTCACTCACCCGTTAAAGAAAGTTATCAAGGGCAAGCGTACGGGAGAGCAGTCGTTTGGAAAAGGTCGAAGAAGTCGAAGAAGTAGTCGTTGCTCTCGTTCAACGAGAGTTAGTTTAGATAATGTAATTATTTTTAGTTATCTTCGTAGGTCATGTAAATAAACTTTTGACTCTGAATTTTGGTGGAGTTGTAGTAAAAACTTATTTCTAATGAGTAAAACTTAGTTCTTTGCCTTTCAGAAGATGTCTGTTGCTTGATTTTTTGTATAATCGTGGTCAAAACCCAAGCTATTGCAAGTTACATAAACTTCTTGATTCATCTTCAAATAAGTTGACAACTTTGTGGCACTGCACATGCTTTATTCCACGCTTCGGGTACTTAGAATATTTTCTAGTCTGCATGCTGAGGTTTCGATGACTTCAAGTCATTTGTGTTCAGTTCTCCCTTAGGGGACTTGAATATTTAAATCGCTCATTCTCTATTTCATGATCTGGAGACTTAGAGTATTGTAGTCCGCTCCCTGAGGACTTAGAGATTTTGAATCGTTTATACTCTGGTCCGCACTCTGACTCAGAGTACTCCAGTCCACACTCCGGGGACTGGGAGATTTCGGGTCGTTTATACTCCGGTCCGCACTCTAGGGACTTGGAGATTTAGAGTCGTTTATACTCTGGTCCGCACTCCGGGGACTCAGAGTACTCCAGTCCGCACTCTGGGGACTTGGGGATTTCGAGTCGTTTATACTCTAGTCCACACTCCGGGGACTCAGAGTACTCCAATCCGCACTCAGGGAACTTGGAGATTTTGAGTCGTTTAAACTCCGTTCCGTACTCCGGGGACTCAGGGTACTTCAGTCCGCACTCCGAGGACTTGGAGATTTAGATTCGTTCATACTCCGGTCCGCACTCCAGGGACTCAGAGTACTCTACTCTGCACTCCGGGGACTTGGAGATTTTGAGTCATTTATAATCTGATCCGCACTCCGGGGACTCAGAGTACTCCAGTCTACACTCTGGGGACTTAGAGATTTTGAGTTGTTTATACTCTGGTCCGCATTCTGGGGACTCAGAGTACTCCAGTCCGCACTCCGAGGACTTGGAGATTTAGAGTCTTTTATACTCCGGTCCGCACTCCGGGGACTCAAAGTACTCTAGTCCGCACTCCAGGGACTTGGAGATTTTGAGCCAATTATACTCTGGTCTGCAGTCCGGGGTTCAGAGTACTTCAGTCCGCACTCCGGGGACTTGGAGATTTTGAGTCTTTTATACTCTGATCCGCACTCCGGGGACTCAGAGTACTCCAGTCCGCACTCCGAGGACTTGGAGATTTTGAGTTGTTTATACTCTGGTCCGCTGTAATATCCCGGAATTTTGGACAATTTAAATTTAATAATCTGAGTTTAAATTTATATTGAATTGATGATTTTTGTTAATAAATTTGATTTGATTTAATAATCTTCTTTATTTAAATATTTAATTTGTGAAATTATTTTTAATAAGTTAATGAATTGTTCTATATTTATAAATATATATGTATATTTTAAATAGATAAGTTATTAAATTAGTATAGCATAATTTTAATAATTTGAATTAAGAATTGTGATTTATTTTTGATCCAAGCTTTTCAAAAATATTTAATAAATAACTAAATGATTTTAAATATATGAGATAAATGTTTTATTGGTTTAAAAATTCATTTTAATTCAAGTTTGTATATTAAAATAAGTTATAAAACATTTGTGTTATTCTTTTTAAAATATTTATTTATGAAATGTGATTTGTTAATTTAATATGAAATTTAAAATACAATTTAAAATATGAACATGCATTCATTAAGTTTAATTTTTCTTAACCTTTAATTAAAATAACAAATCATTTAAAGAGACATATGTAAGCATAATTGACATGTTTATATAATTTAAAATTTAAGTTAACATGTGTTAAATATTTAAGTGAGTAAATTTACATGTGTCTATTTCTTTTACAAGTGTCAAATTTTAGTTTTTATTTTCCTTTAATTTTAATTTAAATCAAACATTGTTATTTAAACTTGCATTTTCTTTCCTTTCTTTTTTATTCATTCTTCATTCTAAAAAAAAATCTGAAATCAGTTCAATTTGCATTCCCCACTTTCAAAATCTACATACAATAATCAGATGAAGACCTGTATTTTTTTTCTAAAATCTGCAAAATGCAAACATGCACTCCAATTTCAAGCAAGCAAATTAGATCATAGCAACCTGCATTTGATCTGAAGCATGCAATTGAATCTGGAAAAGCAAGAAGGTCTGCATTCAATTCTAAATCTGGAAGCATCTTTTAAAACAAAGATTAAAAGCATTCAAGCTACTGCATATTTAAAAGTCTGGGTTCTCTCTGCACAATTTCAGGTGAGTAACTTTGCATTTAAGAATTTTTAAGGGTAAGAAATTGTTGCAAGATTAGGATACTAAATATATAATGCTGCATATAACATGCCTGCTGTGTAAATGTATTTGATAAGTTTTCTGGTTCTGATTTGCTCTTGACACAAGTATTTATTTAAATTCTTGAATCTTTAATTTGTCTTTGTAAACCATAGAATTTATGGAAGATATGTATGTTGGTTACAGAGTTTAGACTTTAGGATTTTAATTAAAGTAAAGTTTAAATAAAGACTTACTGTAAAAAAAAAATAAGTAGTAGAGCAATTGAATCTTTTTAAGCGAGGATATAAAACATTGCAGATCAATGTTTCAGAGATTCAATTCAAAACAACTTCTAAAAATATGATTTTTGAAAATAATATTTCAATTTTTAACGATTGAATCAAAATACAGTTTCAAATTTCCTGTGTTATACATAATTGCTAAGCACAGTCGATGCTTGTAACTGACTTGTTTGAAATTGTTTTTGAAGATAGTGTATCTATCATAGATTATAGGAAAAATCTTAGTTTGCGTTGAAACTAAAATTTTAGATTGTGATTTGAGGATTACAGTCATGAACCCTAGTTTATTTGGGTCACTAATCTTGTTCGACTGCAGCTTCATCATTGGATCGAGTTCAACCATTTTTGGCATGTTGGCAGATGATGTGTTGATGGGGTTGTCGCCGGAGTTTTAGGGGTAGCGGTGGTCGGAGGTGATTGGTTGAAGCGTTGACAGGTTGGTGGTTTTGGGGTATGGACTGTTTCCAGGTTTTTGGCTTGAAACCTGAATTCAAATTCGAATTGAATTATGGGTGCTTGAGGGCTGAAGTGTGATGAGGGGGCTACTGGTTGATGGAAGGGGGGCCGTTGGTGATGACAGTGATGGCCGGAGTTGGTGGTTGGGTGCACAGTGCAGAGGTGTGTGCATGTTCATGGTAGTGTTGTTTTGTGCTTGCAGGGTTTTAAAACCCGTGATGGTCTCGAGTTATTTGTGAAATGACTCGAAGCAGGGAGTCATGCGACTCAACGTAAATTATAGGGTAGCTTGAGTGTAATATTGTTTCAGGTTTTAGTTTTGAAATAGAATTTGTTTCCAGGTTCTTAAATATAGAATTGAAGTGATGATAGGAATGCAAACTTGAAATTTGAAAATTAGTTTGGAACCTGAATTTGGATTATAAGTTCAAATAATTTAAATCTGGGCATTTATAAATTATTCAGTTTTAAAAATCTTAGTTTGGGTTTCTAAAGCTAAAAGCAGAAAACCTGTTTTCCAGGTTTATTAAATTTGAAGTAAAAGTTGATTGCAAAGCCCAAAATCTGAAACTAAATTAAACCTGAAATTGAATTTAAATTCAATTAGTTAAATTTTAGATCTTTGTAATAAATTTGAAATGTTTTTAAATCCAAGTTTGGTTTTAAACTTATAACATAAACTATCTTTCTGTTTTGAAAATTTAAAAGTAGAGTTTAAAATTTAAAGATGAAGTTAAATCTGAAAATGTTTAAACCTGAAACTTAAATATGAAATCAATAATTTAAATATGAGATTTGAAATCATTTTTGAATCCAAATTTAAGATGTTAAACTAAAACAGGAAACTGTTTTCTGTTTTTTTATGTTTTAAATTAAAAAGCAAATTTTAAAAATGCAACTGAAAAATTTAAAACAAGTTTAAAATCTGGGAACCGAATTATGAAGCTCAAGTTTGAATTTAATTTAAATTTGGAATTTAAATTTAGATTTTAAACTTTTTAAAGTATAAAAGAACATTGTTTTGAATTTAAAACTATAAGTTTTAAATTATGAAACAAGATTTTAAAATAAGTTCAAACTCAGTTTTAAACCTGAAATGTGATTTTTTTATGACAGTTTTTGAAATAAGTTTTAAATTTAAATTTGTTTAACTATTTTAGGAAAGGTTAAATAATTTGAATTTGAAAATGAAGATGGAGATGTAAGTAAAGTTTTAATTTTTAGTTTGAATGTGAAATGAAAATTTGAATTGTGTTTCAGTTTGGAATTTAAAAAGAAATTTTTAAATTTGAGTTTTTGTTTGAAACAAAGTGTTTAAAATACTGTGTATAAAGAAGAATGTTTCTTAATTTTGAACTTAAGAAATTGGTTTCATTTAAATTATTAAATTAATTTAAATGGAATATTAAATTATTAATTAATTATTAATGTGAATGATTAATTAAGTAATTAATAATTTTAAGTTAATTAATTAAGATTTAAGATTAATTAATTAAGGTTAGTTAATCTATAATTAAGGATTGTTAATTAAATTTTAATTAATGATTAAGATTTATTTAATCAAGTGATTAATGATTAATTAAGATTTTAATTAACACTTAATTAATTAATATTTAGAGATTAATTAAATTGTAATTAAATAGTAATAAATTGATAATTAATAATGATTAATATAAGTTAATTCTTAATTATGTAATTAAGTAATGTTAATGAAGGTCATTAACTTAAGATTTTTTAACAATTAATTAATGTGATTAATTTTGATAATAAATTAAATTAATTAATTAATAATAATCAATTGTTTAATTACTTAATAAAGTAATTAATGAATTAATTACTTAGTGTAATTGGTTTGATTTATGTGATTAGTTTAGATTAATTTAGTTAATTAATTTAAACAACTGTTGATTGTTTAATAATTACTTTACGTAATTTATGAATTTGAAATTACTTAAGGAAGTAATTAATTAATAATTACAGGATGTAATTAAAGATATTGATTATAGAAGTAATTTTAAATTCAAATTACTTTGAAAAATAATCAAGTATTAATTGAGATAATTAATTAAGAATAATTAATTATGGAATGAGTAATTAAAGTAGTTAATTACTAGGTGTTATTAATCATGGGTGATTAATATATATATATATATATATATATATATGTTGCTTAAATTGAAGATTAATTACTTTGTAATTAATTTATATTTAGAGATTGACTAAATATAGTTAGAAATCATTAATTAATTAATTAATGATGTAATTTGGAATTGATTAATTAAGGTATAATTAATATTAAATGCTAGTTACTTATTGTAATTAGAGATGGTTGATCAGTAATGATTAATTGAAATGAATATTGAGATGGTGGTTATTTACTTGATTTGTAGTCAACTGATGATTAAATTAAGCAGAATTTTAATGATGAAGTAATTAATTTAATTTATTTTAAATTAATTAGAGATTAAGTAATTAATTTAATTCATTTTAAATTAATTATAACTGTTTGATCATTAGATCGTTGCTTATGTTTGATGATTGATATTGGTTGTCTGGTATGGTTTGTAATCTCAGTTATGAGATGAGTAGTGTATGTGATATGGATGCATTGGTTGCTTTTGGATGATAATATGGATTATCTGATTATGATGAATTACCTGTTGATAATGATAATGTTGATTATCTGTTGTATTGTGAATTATCTATCTGTGTATATTTAGATAATGAATTGAATTGTTTTGAGCTCTAAAATAACTTGGACCTTAAAAGACACGCTTTGGATTTCAATGAGACCGGGATCGGGTTTCCATATTTGGATATCCGAAAACCACATCGATTCCAAATAACGTTAGGTCGTTAATCCAAGTGGAGCGAGTGAAGACTCGAGGTGTAAGGGCTATACGTCAGTATAACTCTGTGGGTGATTCCGTAATGAGTTTGACGGAATAGTACTTATCAATTCGAGATGGTGATTCAAAGTGCAAGGGTTATTGTCGTTAACTCTGACGGTGATTCCAATACGAGTGTAACGAGATAACGCCTTCGGTTTCGTTCGAACTCGGAACGAACTTGTATGGATTGAATGCTTTCAGAACATCGTCGGGTGGGCAATGAGCATTCTAAGTGATATGTCCTATAAAGGTAATCGTAGCCTCAAGCCTCATCAACCGGGAATGGCTAAAACAGGGGAGGTGCAGCAAAGCTTCGTGGGTAGCCCCCACTTGAGAGCAAGATTTATCCATGTCTAGAGGTCCCTTTATTTTCGGCTCAGTGGTGCGGTTGCCGATCACAACTGTGGGGTTGTCTTGTTTGGAACTGTCCAGTAAGGAACGGGTCCGGCTTTGTGTTGCAGGGGATTGGGAGTAATCCTCGGTACGGTGATCTAGTTCATGTAGTGTGACGGGCGGTACCCCAGTAGCCCAGCCATTGATGGAATCCAAAATCCAATAAGTGCCAATGATTTTGATTGTATTACCCACTTTTGTGGCTAGTAGCTGGAATTTAATAGATGTAACAATTTCGGCTATTTCTTATTTACTTGAAAACCCTAGACACTATTATAATATCATCGGATTTCCTATCAAATGTTTTGGTTAGCGTATGGTAAAAACTTTTCCATGTTTATGTGTGGGAAGTCTTTCGTGATAGCTTTTCTTTTCAAAGGTTTTTCAAAGTTAAACAACTTTAACCTGTTACTCACACCAGACCCATGTTTGACCCGGGGTTATTTCTGTTTTTCTTTAACACTTGGGTACTCAAATTTTTACGAGTAGCCAAGGGAATTCAGGTTAGGATTCAAGTTAGCTTGACGTATTGTGGAGGAGCAAATGGAGCAGGAGGCTTCTGCGTATAGTTATATAGTTTTCCGCTGTGTTGGTATCTCTGAGTGTTTGTCTGATATGTATTGAGTTGTAATAACTAGACAGGTGTTTATAACTGTCTAGTATGTGTTGTATATGTCTGTGTAACTCTGATATTTGATGTATACTATGTAATACTTATGTTATTAATATAATTTATTTGTTCCGCTGTTGAGATTCTAGTGTTGTTTCTTCTTTCTCTTCTTTCTTTTCTCTTTTCTATCCATTTCTTTCTTAAGGATGATACGACTTTTTGTGGAGGAAAGTCGGGTCGTCACATTTTGGTTTTAGAGCATTAGGTTTAGTGAATACATGGTCTCTGTAGTGGAGTCTATCTTGAGAGAGCATATTTGTATTTTTAATATATATATAGATATATATATATATATATATATATATATATATGTTTATACCTATTTGTTGGTTACCTGTTCAGGTTTTCCAATATAAGATACAAAGGTAGATGAGGTAGAAGTGTGTGTAACACGACTACCATTGGTTGGAGTTTGATGGATGAGGTTGGAAGTGTATTTGTCGAGACTGTAGATCGAATACCGTCTTGAGTGAGTTTTGTTGTGGTGAAGGACTTCATCGACCTCTGAAGGTAACCTGCAAAGGTTCGGAGTTCATCTTTGAAGTGCAGAATTGAGTTTTGTTCTGTCGTTTGGCCAGAAGCAAGTGAGTGATGGTATTTTGATATCTTAGGAAATAGTAGCCGCGTGATGAGATGCAGTGACTATGGATATTTCCGAAGGTGTTTCTTTGGAACAAGAGTAGAAGTGAGTCAGCTCGGTGATGTGGCTGAGTTTAGCAGAGTGCTGTGTGTTGGTAGGAGTCTTCGGGTTGAGTAGTTTTTCTGAAGTGGAGTTCAGAAGCAGCAGAGTGAACTCGTTTCTCATGTGAGTTGGCTAGGCCAGCATAAGTTGTTCTATTTGATTGAGAGAGAGCAGTTTCCTTTGGATTTAGGCTGAGTTGATCGCAAAAGTGACTTGCGATAGTATGTTCTTTTGGATTGTTGGAGATTGTCTGGATGTCTTCTGAAAGTCAGAATTTGTCTGCATCCAGAGATCGAGTTTTCTTTCCAGGAATGGAACAGGTGGATCAGAGAGTAGATGGATGGTTCCTTGAGATAGAAGTTGGTGAAGCAACTCAGGTTTGGGAGGAACATCTGAGTTTTCTTTATGGATATATGGAACTATATTTATGTGCTGGGTTGTCTGGTCTGTGCTTGTGCTCTTCTTCAGCATTTTCTTTTGTTTCGGATCAGAGTTGTGCAGCGGAAGCAGTTTGGGATGTTTCTGTTTTTCTTTTCCGGATGAGTAGAAGTTTGTTCTGTCTTCTGTTGTTGAGAAGCAGGGTTTGTGTTCTTGTTTTTTTTGGGTGATCTTGAGGAGATCATTGGATTGTTTTCATCCAGTCTGTTTCTAATGGAATCAGCAAGAGTTGAGCTGATCAGGATGGATGTTGGTAGCCCAGAATCATCCGAAGAGTTTTTATGGATAAGAGACGGAGAAATTTGGATTCTGGAATCGGAGATTGAATTTTGGTTAAGTTTTTTTTCTCTGATCCAAAGAGCTATAAGTTTGGGAAGCTAGCTCCAATGTGTTTTGGTTTCTTCTGTGATGGGTTAGATCAGTGTTTGGTTTTCTAGAGTTGAATTGTCAGTTTGGATAACTGGGATTCAGTATGTTTTCACGTATCTCTGAGGAAGTACGCGCTTGATATTTCTGGTTATAGAACCAGCAGTTTAGGCTGGATTGGTTGTTGAGTCAGACTCGTCTGTAGTCTGATATTCTGTATAGAATTGTTAGTAGGAGCTCTATAGCTTGGTAGTATTGATTGATTGTATTCTATAGAGCGAGTATTCCGACATATATATATATACCGGGGAAACTCGTGAAAGTTTTATCCAAAATTCTTTTGGATAATTAGATTTGTTCTGATTGTGTGAATTGGTTGCTATGGTTGTTGGCATATGATTGACATATGCTGTGTTTTATAATAAAATCTGTAAATAGATTATTAAATTACCTTTGTTTTAAATTTAGGGGACGGAATACTTTTAAGGGGGAAGGATTGTAATATCTCGGAATTTTGGACAATTTAAATTTAATAATCTGAGTTTAAATTTATATTGAATTGATGATTTTTGTTAATAAATTTGGTTTGATTTAATAATCTTCTTTATTTAAATATTTAATTTGTGAAATTATTTTTAATAAGTTAATGAATTGTTTTATATTTATAAATATATATGTATATTTTAAATAGATAAGTTATTAAATTAGTATAGCATAATTTTAATAATTTGAAATTAAGAATTGTGATTTATTTTTGATCCAAGCTTTTCACAAATATTTAATAAATAACTAAATGATTTTAAATATATGAGATAAATGTTTTATTGGTTTAAAAATTCATTTTAATTCAAGTTTGTATATTAAAATAAGTTATAAAATATTTGTGTTATTCTTTTTAAAATATTTATTTATGAAATGTGATTTGTTAATTTAATATGAAATTTAAAATACAATTTAAAATATGAACATGCATTCATTAAGTTTAATTTTTCTTCACCTTTAATTAAAATAACAAATCATTTAAAGAGACATATGTAAGCATAATTGACATGTGTATATAATTTAAAATTTAAGTTAACATGTGTTAAATATTTAAGCGAGTAAATTTACATGTGTCTATTTCTTTTACAAGTGTCAAATTTTAGTTTTTATTTTCCTTTAATTTTAATTTAAATCAAACATTGTTATTTAAACTTGCATTTTCTTTCCTTTATTTTTTATTCATTCTTCATTCTAAAAAGAAATCTGAAATCAGTTCAATTTGCATTCCCCACTTTCAAAATCTACATACAATAATCAAATGAAGACCTGCATTTTTTTTCTAAAATCTGCAAAATGCAAACATGTGCTCCAATTTCAAGCAAGCAAATTAGACCATAGCAACTTGCATTTGATCTGAAGCATGCAATTGAATCTGGAAAAGCAAGAAGGTCTGCATTCAATTCTAAATCTGGAAGCATCTTTTAAAACAAAGATTAAAAGCATTCAAGCTACTGCATATTTAAAAGCTGGGTTCTCTCTGCACAATTTCAAGTGAGTAACTTTGCATTTAAGAATTTTTAAGGGTAAGAAATTGTTGCAAGATTAGGATACTAAAAATATAATGCTGCATATAACATGCCTGTTGTGTAAATGTATTTGATTAGTTTTCTGGTTCTGATTTGCTCTTGACACAAGTATTTATTTAAATTCTTGAATCTTTAATTTGTCTTTGTTAAACCATAGAATTTATGGAAGATATGTATGTTGGTTACAGAGTTTAGACTTTAGGATTTAATTAAAGTAAAGTTTAAATAAAGACTTACTGTAAAAAAAAAATATAAGCAGTAGAGCAATTGAATCTTTATAAGTGAGGATATAAAACATTGCAGATCAATGTTTCAGAGATTCAATTCAAAACAACTTCTAAAAATATGATTTTTTAAAAATAATATTTCAATTTTTAATGATTGAATCAAAATCCAGTTTCAAAATTCCTGTGTTATACATTATTGCTAAGCACAGTCGATGCTTACAACTGACTTGTTTGAAATTGTTTTTGACGATAGTGTATCTATCATAGATTATAGGAAAAATCTTAGTTTCCGTTGAAATTAAAATTTTAGATTGTGATTTGAGGATTACAGTCATGAACCCTAGTTTATTTGGGTCACTGATCTTGTTCGACTGCGGCTTCATCATTGGATCGAGTTCAACCATTTTTGGCATGTTGGCAGATGATGTGTTGATGGGGTTGTCATCGGAGTTTTAGTGGTAGCGGTGGTCGGAGGTGATTGGTTGAAGCGTTGACAGGTTGGTGGTTTTGGGGTATGGACTGTTTCCAGGTTTTAGGTTTGAAACCTGAATTCAAATTCAAATTGAATTATGGGTATTTGAGGCTGAAGTGTGATGAGGGGGTTACTGGTTGATGGAAGAGGGGCCGTTGGTGATGACAGTGATGGCCGGAGTTGGTGGTTGGGTGCACAGTGCAGAGGTGTGTGCATGTTCATGGTAGTGTTGTTTTGGGTTTGCAGGGCTTTAAAACCCGTGATGGTCTCGAGTTATTTGTGAAATGACTCGAAGCAGGGAGTCATGTGACTCGAAGTAAATTATAGGGTAGCTCGAGTGTAATATTGTTTCAGGTTTTAGTTTTGAAACAGAATTTGTTTCCAGGTTCTTAAATATAGAATTGAAGTGATGATAGGAATGCAAACTTGAAATTTGAAAATTAGTTTGGAACCTGAATTTGGATTATAAGTTCAAATAATTTAAATCTGGGCATTTATAAATTATTCAGTTTTAAAAATCTTAGTTTGGGTTTCTAAAGCTAAAAGCAGAAAACCTGTTTTCCAGGTTTATTAAATTTGAAGTAAAAGTTGATTGCAAAGCCCAAAATCTGAAATCGAATTTAAATTCAATTAGTTAAATTTTAGATCTTTGTAATAAATCTGAAATGTTTTTAAATCCAAGTTTGGTTTTAAACTTATAACAGAAACTGTCTTTTTGTTTTGAAAATTTAAAAGTAGAGTTTAAAATTTAAAGATGAAGCTAAATTTGAAAATGTTTAAACCTGAAACTTAAATACGAAATCAATAATTTAAATCAGAGATTCGAAATCATTTTTGAATTCAAATTTAAGATGTTAAACTAAAACAGGAAACTGTTTTCTATTTTTATGTTTTAAATTGAAAAGAAAATTTTAAAAATGCAACTGAAAAATTTAAAACTAGTTTAGAATTTGGGAACCGAATTATGAAGCTCAAGTTTGAATTTAATTTAAATCTGGAATTTAAATTTAGATTTTAAACTTTTTAAAGTATAAAAGAACATTGGTTTGAATTTAAAACTATAAGTTTTAAATTATGAAACAAGAGTTTAAAATAAGTTTAAACTCAGTTTTAAACCTGAAATGTGATTTTTTTATGACAGTTTTTGAAATAAGTTTTAAATTTAAATTTGTTTAACTATTTTAGGAAAGGTTAAATAATTTGAATTTGAAGATGAAGATGGAGATGTAAGTAAAGTTTTAATTTTTAGTTTGAATGTGAAATGAAAATTTGAATTGTGTTTCAGTTTGGAATTTAAAAAGAAATTTTTAAATTTGTATTTTTGTTTGAAACAAAGTGTTTAAAATACTGTGTACAAAGAAGAATGTTTCTTAATTTTGAACTTAAGAAATTGGTTTCATTTAAATTATTAAATTAATTTAAATGGAATATTAAATTATTAATTAATTATTAATGTGAATGACTAATTAAGTAATTAATAATTTTAAGTTAATTAATTAAGATTTAAGATTAATTAATTAAGGTTAGTTAATCTATAATTAAGGATTGTTAATTAAATTTTAATTAATGATTAAGATTTTTTTAATCAAGTGATTAATGATTAATTAAGATTTTAATTAACACTTAATTAATTAATAATTAGAGATTAATTAAATTGTAATTAAATATTAATAAATTGATAATTAATAATGATTAATATAAGTTAATTCTTAATTATGTAATTAAGTAATGTTAATGAAGGTCATTAACTTAAGATTATTTAACAATTAATTAATGTGATTAATTTTGATAATTAATTAAATTAATTAATTAATAATAATCAATTGTTTAATTACTTAATAAAGTAATTAATGAATTAATTACTTAGTGTAATTGGTTTGATTTATGTGATTAGTTTAGATTAATTTAGTTAATTAATTTAAACAACTGTTGATTGTTCGATAATTACTTTATGTAATTTATGAATTTGAAATTACTTGAGGAAGTAATTAATTAATAATTACAGGATGTAATTAAAGATATTGATTGTAGAAGTAATTTTAGATTCAAATTACTTTGAAAAATAATCAAGGATTAATAGAGATAATTAATTAAGAATAATTAATTATGGAATGAGTAATTAAAGTAGTTAATTACTGGGTGTTATTAATCATGGGTGATTATTATATATATATATATATATATATATATATATATATATACATATACATATATATATATATATGTTGTTTAAATTGAAGATTAATTACTTTTGTAATTATTTTATATTTAGAGATTGACTAAATATAGTTAGAAATCATTAATTATTTAATTAATGATGTAATTTGGAATTGATTAATTAAGGTATAATTAATATTAAATGCTAATTACTTGTTGTAACTAGAGATGGTTGATCAGTAATGATTAATTGAAATGAATATTGAGATGGTGGTTATTTGATTGATTTGTAATCAATTGATGATTAAATTAAGCAGAATTTTAATGATGAAGTAATTAATTTAATTTATTTTAAATTAATTAGAGATTAAGTAATTAATTTAATTCATTTTAAATTAATTATAAATGGTTGATCATTAGATCGTTGCTTATGTTTGATGATTGATATTGGTTGTCTGGTATGGTTTGTAATCTCAGTTATGAGATGAGTAGTGTATGTGATATGGATGCATTGGTTGCTTTTGGATGATAATATGGATTATCTGATTATGATGAATTACCTGTTGATAATGATAATGTTGATTATCTGTTGTATTGTGAATTATCTATCTGTGTATATTTAGATAATGAATTGAATTGTTTTAAACTATAAAACAACTTGGACCTTAAAAGACACGCTTTGGATTTCGATGAGACCGGGATCGGGTTTCCATATTTGGATATCCGAAAACCACATCGATTCCAAATAACGTTAGGCCATTAATCCAAGTGGAGCGAGTGAAGACTCGAGGTGTAAGGGCTATACGTCAGTATAACTCTGTGGGTGATTCCGTAACGAGTTTGATGGAATAGTACTTATAGATTCGAGATGGTGATTCAAAGTGCAAGGGTTATTATCGTTAACTCTGAGGGTGATTCCAATACGAGTGTAAGGAGATAATGCCTTTGGTTTCGTTCGAACCTGGAACGAACTTGTATGGATTGAATGCTTTCAGAACATCGTCAGGTGGACGATGAGCATTCTAAGTGATATGTCCTATAAAGGTAATCGTAGCCTCAAGCCTCATCAACCGGGATTGGCTAAAACAGGGGAGGTGCAGCAAAGCTTCGTCGGTAGCCCCCACTTGAGAGCAAGATTTATCCCTGTCTAGAGGTCCCTTTATTTTCGGCATAGTGGTGCGGTTGCTGATCACAACTACAGGGTTGTCTTGTTTGGAACTGTTCAGTAAGGAACGGGTCCGGCTTTGTGTTGCAGGGGATTGGGAGTAATCCTCAGTACGGTGATCTAGGCCACGTACTGTGACGGGCGATACCCCAGTAGCCCAGCCATTGATGGAATCCAAAATCCAATAAGTGCCAACGGTTCTGATTGTATTACCCACTTTTGTGGCTAGTAGCTGGAATTTAATAGATGTAACAATTTCGGCTATTTTTTATTTACTTGAAAACCCTAGACACTATTATAATATCATTGGATTTCCTATCAAATGTTTTGGTTAGCGTAAGGTAAAACCTTTTCCATGTTTATGTGTGGGAAGTCTTACGTGATACCTTTTCTTTTCAAAGGTTTTTCAAAGTTAAGCAACTTTAACCTGTTACTCACACCAGACCCATGTCTGACCCGGGATTATTTCTGTTTTTCTTTAACACTTGGGTACTCAAATTTTTACGAGTAGCCAAGGGAATTCAGGTTAGGATTCAAGTTCGCTTGACGTATTATGGAGGAGCAAATGGAGCAGGAGGCTTCTGCGTATAGTTATATAGTTTTCCGCTGTTTTGGTATGTCTGAGTGTTTGTCTGATATGTATTGAGTTGTAATAACTAGATAGGTGTTTATAACTGTCTAGTATGTGTTGTATATGTCTATGTAACTCTGATATTTGATGTATACTATGTAATACTTATGTTATTAATATAATTTATTCCTTCCGCTGTTGAGATTCTAGTGTTGTTTCTTCTTTCTCTTCTTTCTTTTCTCTTTTCTATCCCTTTCTTTCTTAAGGATGATACGACTTTTTGTGGAGAAAAGTCGGGTCGTCACATTTTGGTATCAGAGCATTAGGTTGAGTGAATACCTAGTCTCTGTAGTGGTGTCTATCTTGAGAGAGCGTATTTGTATTTTTAATATATATATATATATATATATGTTTCTACCTATTTGTTGGTTACCTGTTCAGGTTTTCCAATATAAGATACAAATGTAGATGAGGTAGAAGTGTGTGTAACACGACTACCATTGGTTGGAGTTTGATGGATGAGGTTGGAAGTGTATTTGTCGAGACTGTAGACCGAATACTGTCTCGAGTGAGTTTTGTTGTGGTGAAGGACTTCATCGATCTCTGAAGGTAACCTGTAAAGGTTCAGAGTTCATCTTTGAAGTGCAGAATTGAGTTTTGTTCTGTCGTTTGGGCAGAAGCAAGGGAGTGATGATATTTTGATATCTCAGGAAATAGTAGCTGCGTGATGAGATGCAGTGACTATGGTTATTTCCGAAGGCGTTTCTTTGGAACAAGAGTAGAAGTGAGTCAGCTCGGTGATGTGGCTGAGTTTAGCAGAGTGCTCTGTGTTGGTAGGAGTCTTCGGGTTGAGTAGTTTTTCTGAAGTGGAGTTCAGAAGCAGCAGAGTGAACTCGTTTCTCGTGTGAGTTGGCTAGGCCAGCATAAGCTGTTCTGTTTGATTGAGAGAGAGCATTTTCCTTTGGATTTAGGCCGAGTTGATCGCAAAAGTGACTTGCGATAGTATGTTCTTTTGGATTGTTGGAGATTGTCTGGATGTCTTCTGGAAGTCAGAATTTGTCTGCATCTGGAGATCGAGTTTTCTTTCCAGGAATGGAACAGGTGGCTCTGAGAGGAGATGGATGGTTCCTTGAGATAGAAGTTGGTTAAGCGACTCAGGTTTGGGAGGAACATCTGAGTTTTCTTTATGGATATATGGAACTATATTTCTGTGCTGGGTTGTCTGGTCTGTGCTTGTGCTCTTCTTCAGCATTTTCTTTTGTTTCAGATCAGAATTGTGCAGCGGAAGCAGTTTGGGATGTTTTGTTTTTCTTTTCTGGATGAGTAGAAGTTTGTTCTGTCTTCTGTTGTTGAGAAGCAGGGTTTGTGTTCTTATTTTTTTTGGGTGACCTTTAGGAGATCATTGGATTGTTTTGATCCAGTCTGTTTCTAATGGAATCAGCAAGAGTTGAGCCGATCAGGATGGATGTTGGTAGCCCAGGATCATCCGAAGAGTTTTTATGGATAAGAGACGGAGAAATTTGGATTCTGGAATCGGAGATTGGATTTTGGTTAAGTTTTTTTCTCTGATCCAAAGAGCTATAAGTTTGGAAAGCTAGCTCCGAAGTGTTTTGGTTTCTTCTGTGATGGGTTAGATCAGTGTTTGGTTTTCTAGAGTTGAATTGTCAGTTTGGATAACTGGGATTCGGTATGTTTTCACGTATCTCTGAGGGAGTACATGTTTGATATTTCTGGTTATAGAACGAGCAGTTTAGGATGGATTGGTTATTGAGTCAGACTCGTCTGTAGTCTGATATTCTGTATAGAATTGTTATTAGGAGCTCTATAGCTTGGTAGTATTGATTGATTATATTCTATAGAGCGAGTATTTCGATATATATATATATATATATATATATATATATATATACCGGGGAAACTCGTGAAAGTATTATCCAAAATTCTTTTGGATAATTAGATTTGTACTGATTGTGTGAATTGGTTGCTATGGTTGTTGGCATATGATTGACATATGCTGTGTTTTATAATAAAATCTGTAAATAGATTATTAAATTACCTTTGTTTTAAATTTAGGGGACGAAATTCTTTTAAGGGGGAAGCATTGTAATATCCCAGAATTTTGGACAATTTAAATTTAATAATCTGAGTTTAAATTTATATTGAATTGATGATTTTTGTTAATAAATTTGATTTGATTTAATAATCTTCTTTATTTAAATATTTAATTTGTGAAATTATTTTTAATAAGTTAATGAATTGTTTTATATTTATAAATATATATGTATATTTTAAATAGATAAGTTATTAAATTAGTATAGCATAATTTTAATAATTTGAAATTAGGAATTGTGATTTATTTTTGATCTAAGCTTTTCAAAAATATTTAATAAATAACTAAATGATTTTAAATATATGAGATAAATGTTTTATTGGTTTAAAAATTCATTTTAATTCAAGTTTGTATATTAAAATAAGTTATAAAATATTTGTGTTATTCTTTTTAAAATATTTATTTATGAAATGTGATTTGTTAATTTAATATGAAATTTAAAATACAATTTAAAATATGAACATGCATTCATTAAGTTTAATTTTTCTTAACCATTAATTAAAATAACAAATCATTTAAAGAGACATATGTAAGCATAATTGACATGTGTATATAATTCAAAATTTAAGTTAACATGTGTTAAATATTTAAGTGAGTAAATTTACATGTGTCTATTTCTTTTACAAGTGTCAAATTTTAGTTTTTATTTTCCTTTAATTTTAGTTTAAATCAAACATTGTTATTTAAACTTGCATTTTCTTTCCTTTCTTTTTTATTCATTCTTCATTCTAAAAAGAAATCTGAAATCAGTTCAATTTTCATTCCCCACTTTCAAAATCTACACACAATAATCAAATGAAGACCTGCAATTTTTTTCTAAAATCTGCAATATGCAAACATGCACTCCAATTTCAAGCAAGCAAATTAGATCATAGCAACCTTCATTTGATCTAAAGCATGCAATTGAATCTGGAAAAGCAAGAAGGTCTGCATTCAATTCTAAATATGGAAGCATCTTTTAAAAAAAGATTAAAAGCATTCAAGCTACTGCATATTTAAAAGTCTGGTTTCTCTCTGCACAATTTCAGGTGAGTAACTTTGCATTCAAGAATTTTTAAGGGTAAGAAATTGTTGCAAGATTAGGATACTAAATATATAATGCTGCATATAACATGCCTGATGTGTAAATGTATTTGATAAGTTTTCTGGTTCTGATTTGCTCTTGACACAAGTATTTATTTAAATTCTTAAATCTTTAATTTGTCTTTGTTAAACCATAGAATTTATGGAAGATATGTATGTTGGTTACAGAGTTTAGACTTTAGGATTTTAATTAAAGTAAAGTTTAAATAAAGACTTACTGTAAAAAAATAATATATATAAGTAACAGAGCAACTGAATCTTTATAAGCGAGGATATAAAACATTGCAGATCAATGTTTCAGAGATTCAATTCAAAACAACTTCTAAAAATATGATTTTTAAAAATAATATTTCAATTTTTAATGATTGAATCAAAATACAGTTTCAAATTTCCTGTGTTATACATAATTGCTAAGCACAGTCGATGCTTGCAACTGACTTGTTTGAAATTGTTTTTAAAGATAGTGTATCTATCATAGATTATAGGAAAAATCTTAGTTTGCGTTGAAATTAAAATTTTAGATTGTGATTTGAGGATTACAGTCATGAACCCTAGTTTATTTGGGTCACTGATCTTGTTCGACTGCGGCATCATCATTGGATCGAGTTCAACCATTTTTGGCATGTTGGTAGATGACGTGTTGATGGGGTTGTCGTCGGAGTTTTAGGGGTAGCGGTGGTCGGAGGTGATTGGTTGAAGCGTTGATAGGTTGGTGGTTTTGGGGTTTGGACTGTTTCCAGGTTTTTGGTTTGAAAAATGAATTCAAATTCGAATTGAATTATGGGTATTTGAGGGCTGAAGTGTGATGAGGGGGTTACTGGTTGATGGAAGGGGGGCCGTTGGTGATGACGGTGATGGCCGGAGTTGGTGGTTGGGTGCACAGTGCAGATGTGTGTGCATGTTCATGGTAGTCTTGTTTTGGGTTTGCAGGGTTTTAAAACCCGTGATGGTCTCGAGTTATTTGTGAAATGAGTCGAAGCAGGGAGTCTTGTGACTCGAAGTAAATTATAGGGTAGCTCAAGTGTAATTTTGTTTCAGGTTTTAGTTTTGAAACAGAATTTGTTTCCAGGTTCTTAAATATAGAATTGAGGTGATGATAGGAATGCATACTTGAAATTTGAAAATTAATTTGGAACCTGAATTTGGATTATAAGTTCAAATAATTTAAATCTGGGCATTTATAAATTATTCAGTTTTAAAAATCTTAGTTTGGGTTTCTAAAGCTAAAAGCAAAAAACCTGTTTTCCAGGTTTATTAAATTTGAAGTAAAAGTTGATTGCAAAGCCCAAAATCTGAAACTAAATTAAACCTGAAATTGAATATAAATTCAATTAGTTAAATTTTAGATCTTTGTAATAAATTTGAAATGTTTTTAAATCCAAGTTTGGTTTTAAACTTATAACAGAAACCGTCTTTCTGTTTTGAAAATTTAAAAGTAGAGTTTAAAATTTAAAGATGAAGTTAAATCTGAAAATGTTTAAACCTGAAACTTAAATATGAAATCAATAATTTAAATCTGAGATTTGAAATCATTTTTGAATTCAAATTTAAGATGTTAAACTAAAACAGGAAACTGTTTTCTGTTTTTTTATGTTTTAAATTGAAAAGCAAATTTTAAAAATGCAACTGAAAAATTTAAAACAAGTTTAAAATCTGGGAACCGAATTATGAAGCTCAAGTTTGAATTTAATTTAAATCTGGAATTTAAATTTAGATTTTAAACTTTTTAAAGTATAAAAGAACATTGGTTTGAATTTAAAACTATAAGTTTTAAATTATGAAACAAGAGTTTAAAATAAGTTTAAACTCAGTTTTAAACCTGAAATGTGATTTTTTTTATGACAGTTTTTGAAATAAGTTTTAAATTTAAATTTGTTTAACTATTTTAGGAAAGGTTAAATAATTTGAATTTGAAATGAAGATGGAGATGTAAGTAAATTTTTAATTTTTAGTTTGAATGTGAAATGAAAATTTGAATTGTGTTTCAGTTTGGAATTTAAAAAGAAATTTTTAAATTTGAATTTTTGTTTGAAATAAAGTGTTTAAAATACTGTGTATAAAGAAGATGTTTCTTAATTTTGAACTTAAGAAATTGGTTTCATTTAAATTATTAAATTAATTTAAATGGAATATTAAATTATTAATTAATTATTAATGTGAATGACTAATTACGTAATTAATAACTTTAAGTTAATTAATTAAGATTTAAGATTAATTAATTAAGGTTAGTTAATCTATAATTAAGGATTGTTAATTAAATTTTAATTAATGATTAAGATTTATTTAATCAAGTGATTAATGATTAATTAAGATTTTAATTAACACTTAATTAATTAATAATTAGAGATTAATTAAATTGTAATTAAATATTAATAAATTGATAATTAATAATGATTAATATAAGTTAATTCTTAATTATGTAATTAAGTAATGTTAATGAAGGTCATTAACTTAAGATTATTTAGCAATTAATTAATGTGATTAATTTTGATAATTAATTAAATTAATTAATTAATAATAATCAATTGTTTAATTACTTAATAAAGTAATTAATGAATCAATTACTTAGTGTAATTGGTTTGATTTATGTGATTTGTTTAGATTAATTTAGTTAATTAATTTAAACAACTGTTGATTGTTTGATAATTACTTTATGTAATTTATGAATTTGAAATTACTTAAGGAAGTAATTAATTAATAATTACAGGATGTAATTAAAGATATTGATTATAGAAGTAATTTTAGATTCAAATTACTTTGAAAAATAATCAAGGATTAATTGAGATAATTAATTAAGAATAATTAATTATGGAATGTGTAATTAAAGTAGTTAATTACTGGGTGTTATTAATCATGGGTGATTAATATATATATATATATATATATATATATATATATATATATATATTGTTTAAATTGAAGATTAATTACTTTTGTAATTAATTTATATTTAGAGATTGACTAAATATAGTTAGAAATCATTAATTAATTAATTAATGATGTAATTTGGAATTGATTAATTAAGGTTTAATTAATAGTAAATGCTAATTACTTATTGTAATTAGAGATGGTTGATCAGTAATAATTAATTGAAATGAATATTGAGATGGTGGTTATTTAATTGATTTGTAATCAATTGATGATTAAATTAAGCAGAATTTTAATGATGAAGTAATTAATTTAATTTATTTTAAATTAATTAGAGATTAAGTAATTAATTTAATTCATTTTAAATTAATTATAAATGGTTGATCATTAGATCGTTGCTTATGTTTGATGATTGATATTGGTTGTCTGGTATGGTTTGTAATCTCAGTTATGAGATGAGTAGTGTATGTGATATGGATGCATTGGTTGCTTTTGGATGATAATATGGATTATCTGATTATGATGAATTACCTGTTGATAATGATAATGTTGATTATCTGTTGTATTGTGAATTATCTATCTGTGTATATTTAGATAATGAATTGAATTATTTTAAACTCTAAAACAACTTGGACCTTAAAAGACACGCTTTGGATTTCGATGAGACCGGGATCGGGTTTCCATATTTGGATATCCGAAAACCACATCGATTCCAAATAACGTTAGGTCGTTAATCCAAGTGGAGCGAGTGAAGACTCGAGGTGTAAGGGCTATATGTCAGTATAACTCTATGGGTGATTCCGTAACGAGTTTGACGGAATAGTACTTATAGATTCGAGATGGCGATTCAAAGTGCAAGGGTTATTGTCGTTAACTCTGAGGGTGATTCCAATACGAGTGTAACGAGATAATGCCTTCGGTTTCATTCGAACCCGGAACGAACTTGTATGGATTAAATGCTTTCAGAACATCGTCAGGTGGACGATGAGCATTCTAAGTGATATGTCCTATAAAGGTAATCGTAGCCTCAAGCCTCATCAACCGGGAATGGCTAAAACAGGGGAGGTGCAGCAAAGCTTCGTCGGTAGCCCCCACTTGAGAGCAAGATTTATCCCTGTCTAGGGGTCCCTTTATTTTCGGCTTAGTGGTGCGGTTGCTAATCACAACTACGGGGTTGTCTTGTTTGGAACTGTTCAGTAAGGAACGGGTCCGACTTTGTGTTGCAGGGGATTGGGAGTAATCCTCGGTACGGTGATCTAGGCCACGTACTGTGACGGGAGGTACCCCAGTAGCCCAGCCATTAATGGAATCCAAAATCCAATAAGTCCCAACGGTTTTGATTGTATTACCCACTTTTGTGGCTAGTAGCTGGAATTTAATAGATGTAACAATTTCGGCTATTTCTTATTTACTTGAAAACCCTAGACACTATTATAATATCATCGGATTTCCTATCAAATGTTTTGGTTAGCGTAAGGTAAAAACTTTTCCATGTTTATGAGTGGGAAGTCTTACGTGATACCTTTTCTTTTCAAAGGTTTTTCAAAGTTAAACAACTTTAACCTGTTACTCACACCAGACCCATGTCTGACCCGGGGTTATTTCTGTTTTTCTTTAACACTTGGGTACTCAAATTTTTACGAGTAGCCAAGGGAATTCAGGTTAGGATTCAAGTTAGTTGTGGAGGAGAAAATGGAGCAGGAGGCTTCTGCGTATAGTTATATAGTTTTCCGCTGTGTTGGTAACTCTGAGTGTTTGTCTGATATGTATTGAGTTGTAATAACTAGACAGGTGTTTATAACCGTCTAGTATGTGTTGTATATGTCTGTGTAACTCTGATATTTGATGTATACTATGTAATGCTTATGTTATTAATATAATTTATTAGTTCCGCTGTTGAGATTCTAGTGTTGTTTCTTCTTTCTCTTCTTTCTTTTCTCTTTTCTATCCCTTTCTTTCTTAAGGATGATACGATATTTTGTGGTGAAAAGTCGGGTCGTCACATCCGCACTCCAGGGACTCAGAGTACTCAAGTCTGCACTCCGGGGACTCGGAGATTTTGAGTCGTTTATACTCTGGTCCACACTCCTGAGGATTCAGAGTACTCCAGTCCGCACTCCGGGGACTTGAAGATTTTGAGTCGTTTATACTCTGATCCGCACTCTTGGGACTCACAGTACTCCAGTCCGCACTCGGGGACTCAGAGATTTTGGGTGCTCGGGCGTGTTCGTACGTCAGGCAGAATAATGTATTTCTTAGTCATTTGTCATAGCGTTATCATATACAGAAACATCGACAATTCATAGAGAATATGGCTTCAAGGCTTTATTAATGCAAACAAGCTAAATTGTCTTATTACATGCCGTAAACTAGGAATAAAAACTTGCTGGAAATAAATGTAACTAAAATATGAAAGAAATGAACTAAGTGTAATAATGCCGCAAATGCTCGCTATTCCATGCTCGAGGGAGTGTCGCACCATCAACGGTCGCTAGCTTGAAAGTTCCTTCTCCAAGCTTCCGTTCAATGACGCATGTACCTTCCCATGCGAGGCTCATATGTGATGGAACGGGGAAAACTCGTTTCAAAAAGAGATCACCCACGCCAAAAATTTTCGGTCGGACTTTTTCATTATAATATCGAGCAACTCGGTGCCTGTACGCGGCCGCTCTTAAAGTAGCTTCTTCGCGCTTTTCGTCTATGAAGTCTAATGATTCAAGCAAGAGATCTTGATTTGACTTAGGGTCATAATAAGTTACCCGATGGATGGAACTTCAAGTTCTACGGGTATGACAGCTTCTCTGCCATATGCTAATGCGAATGGAGTGTGGTCAGTCGCGGACTTGTGGGTGGTTCTGTAAGCCCAAAGCGTTGTTGGAAGGTCATCCACCCACTTGCCTCTAGCCTTTTCCAAACGATTTTTCAACATGGATTTGATTATTTTGTTTACGGCTTCCACTTGTCCATTGGCGTTCGGGAGAGCAACTGATGCAAACTTTTTCTCAATACCATATTTTTGGCGAATTCCTTGAACTCTTTGCCTTCAAACTGAGTTCCGTTGTTTGCAATAATTGTTCGTGGAAGGCCAAAATGGCATATACTATTTCATACAACGAAATTAATGACCTTTTTGGTGGTGATAGTGGCCAAAGGCTCTACTTCTGCCCACTTGATAAAGTAATCGACTGCAACTATCACGTATTTCGCACCGCCTTTGGTTATGGGTAAGGAACCGACTATATTGATCCCCCACATTGCAAATGGCCAGGGACTAACCATTTGTGTGAGTTCCGTCGACGGAGCTCTCAAGATTTTTGCATATTTCTAACATTTGTCACATCTTCTCACATAGTCTGTGGCATCCCGATTTACAGTTGGCCAATAGTATCCATAGCAGAGGATTTTCTTTGCTAACGTCTGCCCTCCGGTATAGTCGCTACGCCCACCTTCATGGACTTACTTCAGGACCCGTTTTATCACATCATAGGAATTGCATCAGAGTAAGGGGGTCAAGAATCCCCTCCGATACATTACCCCATCTTGCATTACATAACGCGAAGCCTTATAATGACTTGTCGTCTTTCGCTCCTTCTTTCGAGCATGACCCCGTGTAACAAGTACTGCTTGAATGGGGTCATCCATGACTCCTTCCCGATTTTTGTTTCTAACATGAAATCTACCTCCATCATATTTATGCTCGGAACATGTAAGGTTTCAACAGGAAACAATCCCATCTGCTGCGCATCGCCAGTGCTTGCAAATTTTGCAATGAATCGGCTGCTCTGTTTTGCTCACGCGGAACATGTGAAATGTCATAATACTCAAGATTTGCTAGCAGCTCTTGAACTTGGACAAAATACGGAGCAAGTCTCTTCCCCTTTGCTTGGTAGCCTCCCCACACTTGGTACACCACCAGCTGCGAGTCGCAAAAGATTTCAACCGATCTTACTCCCCGTTCTTTGACAAGTCTTAAGCCGACAATCAATGCTTCATACTCGGCTTCGTTATTCGTTGCTGTGAATTCGAGATTCAAAGTGTAGCAAACTGATCGGTTCTCAGGAGTGACAAGAACTATGCTAATGCCCAAACAATGGTCGTTAGATGCCCCATCGGTGTACAGCTTCCATCGAACAGGAGGTATGACATTGCGGCCGTTTGGTTCGTCTGTCACGGTGAATTCAGCAATGAAATCTACTAGTGCTTGCCCCTGTATGGCCCTCCACGATAGGTAAGTAATATCGAACTGACTCAACTTGATATTCCATTTTAACATCCTTCTAGAAGTTTCCGGTCGTTGGAGTACCTGTCGTAAGGGTTAGTCGGTGTAAACACTGATCTAGTGTTCCTGGAAGTATGGACGAAGCTTGCATGATGCAATCACCAAGCATAAGCCAGTTTCTCAATTCTAGGATAATTTCTTTTTGCCCCCGTCAAACGTTTACTGACATAATATACTGGCTTTTGAATTCGGTCCTCCTCGCGAACCAGAGCCGTACTGATAACATGCCGGGATACTGCCAAGTATACATACAACATTTCATGGTCAATTGGTTTTGATAGCACCGGAGGACTTTCTAGATGTCTAACCAGAGCTCGAAATGCTTCCTCGCAGTCAGATGTCCACTCAAAATTCCTCTTTCCCTTCTTTATCACATCAAAGAAAGGAATGCATTTATCCGTAGCTCTCGATATGAATCGACACAACGCGTCCACCTTTCCATTCAAGCATTGCACTTGCTTTATAGTTTTGGCACTTGTATGTCCCGAATAGCCTGAATCTTTTCCGGGTTAGCTTCAATTCCACGTGCGTTCATAATGAAACCCAAGAAATTCCCTGATGCAACGCCAAAAGAACACTTTAATGGGTTGATCTTCATCCCGTAATGCCTGAGTATATCAAACATTTATGTTAAGTCTCAGATGTGGTCGTTTGACTGACGTGACTTCACGAGCATGTCATCCACATAGACTTCCATCGTTCTACCAATCTGGTCTTTAAACATTCGATTCACCAGACGCTGATAAGTTTCTCCCTCGTTTTTCAATCCAAAAGGCATTATTACATAGCAATTTAGCCCCACATCCTTGACAAAGCTGGTGTGTTCTTAGTCTGGAATGTGCATCGAGATCTGATTATATCCCGAATACGCATCCATAAATGACAATAATTCATGTCCGGCGATAGAGTCGACGATCTGGTAGATTCTTGGTAAAGGGAAACTATCCTTCGGGCATGCTTTATTCAGATCGGAGTAATCAACATAAGTTCTCCACTTCCCATTTGCTTTTCTCACCAGCACAGGGTTAGATACCCATTCGGGGTAGAGGGCGTCGCGGACGAACCCATTGGCTTTGAGTTTTTCCACCTCCTCTTTGAGGGCAGCGGACCTCTCCGGGTCCATGCCTCTCCTTTTCTGTTTCACAGGAACGTATTTTGGGTCTATGTTCAACATATGACTCGCAATAGTAGGAGAAATCCCGCACATGTCAGAGTGTGTCCAAGCGAAAACATCCAGATTCACTCGGAGGAAATCAGCAAGGTCCTTAGCCACTGAAGGGTCGAGTTGTGATCCAATCTTAGGAACTCGTGATGGGTCATCCCGACTGACTGGAATGTCGATCGCCAGCTCAGCCGGTGCTACATTCGTTTCCCTGGGTTCCCGATCATCATCTCTCGAATCCATGTTTCTAAGGATCCGAGAATGTCGCCCGAGCTAGGCTTCGGGCACTACTTTTCAATCATCAGTATTTAAGATGCGGAACGTGCTGTCCGCAACCTTCCCTTTTTCTCTCCGCTGAGCTTCTCTCAGCTCTGCCACATAACATGCACGACCGGTCGCCTGATCGCCATGTACCACTCCAACTCCCTTGTCAGTCGGAAATTTCAACGTCAAACACCATGGGGCCAAGGCTTCCCTAAACTCCACCACGGCGGATGATCCAGAAATGCATTGTATGGAGAGTCAACATCCATCACTATGAATGGTAGGACCCTCACTCTCCTACGCTTGCCTTCCGCCAGTTCAATTAGTAACTCAATATACCCCATTGCGTCGGTTATAGCACCATTAAAGCCGTGGATATGAGCTTTGCATGATTTCAAATCTTTTGTCTCCATCTTCGTTTGGTCATAAGTCTTCTTGAAGATGATGTTGACAGAACTTCCACAATCAATCAAAATTCTTTTTACGTAAGCTGGCCCGATCGTTGCAGATATAACCATCGGGTCGGTAGTAGGGGCCTCCACCTTGTCTGCATCTCGACTCCTAAATACTATATCGTCTATCATCATGCGTTGTTATTTGGCGGGGGTTCCATCTTCCACATTCGTACAACATTCATAATTCACATGCCTTAGGGAGGTAGCATATCATTCCATCTCCTGCCAATTCTTGTCTGCAGGATGAGGTCCTCCGACTATAGTGTTTATGATCAACCTACCTACGGTCCGGGCAGGTTCCTTTGGGTGGCGTGGAGCCGGCCCGTGTCTGGTGTCTGTCATTCCTTACCTACCCTCTGGTAGGTTCTTAACAAACTCCTGCAGCTTTTTCTGCCTGATCAACCTTTCTATGGCGTCATGGAGGTGTCTACACTCCTCAATATTGTGCCCGTGGGTCTCATGGAAGCAACAGTACTTCCTTGTCCGTTTCTGTTCATCAGTGGACTCCTTTGGCCACGACTTTCTGTATTCAAAGGGGTTACAGGTAGATAGATAAATATTTTCAAGAGAAGTATTCAGAGGGGTGTGTTTTTTGTAGGTCGGAATCCTCGATTTCCATCTCCCTGTCTTTTTTTTCTTTCTGGGGTTTCCACCTCTGGATCCTTTAGATTGCCCAGGCTTGTTCTAGACGTTAACTTGAACTTTTCCCAAACTGTCGCTGGATTGTTTCACGGCAATGTTACTTTTCACAGTTTCCTAAACAGGCCCTAGTGCCTTATATCGTCTTGTCCATCGAGCTTCCTCCCTCCGTATGAATTGGTGAGCTTTAGAATAGAATCGTTCCAACGTAGTTGGAGGCTTTCCTGCCAGCCAATCTCCAAGCTCCGAGTCCAGATCTACACCATGCATTACCGCCATCAGGATTGTGTGATCGTTAGGGTTGCTAACTTCAGTGGCGGCAACATGGAAAATCTGTAAGTATGCTTTCAAAGACTCTCTCGGAGCCTAGATCATGCTTGATAAGGACATCACGCCCTTTGGACGAGTGGCATGTATCCTGAATTGTTCAACAAATTTCACCGCCAACTCATCGAAGCTGGATATAGACCACGGAGGAAGTCGAGTAAACCACATAGTGGTGATTCCGGACAACGTGATTGGGAAGCACCTACACTTAGTCATGTCGTTCGCCCTTGTAGAATCCATCATCCATTCGCACCTCATCACGTGTTGCCTAGGGTCAGTCTTCCCTTCGTAGGCTGGGATGGTCGGCATACTGAATTTCTTGGGATACTCTGCATATAGAACAATATCTGTGAAGGGAGTATGACTCCAGGGCACTCCCCAATCTTCGTTGGTCAAGCCTTGGTTCTCTCTCATTAACTGTCTGACCATGGCTGTTAAGTCCAGAGTTTGTATGGAGGACGGGAGATTGGGTTCCATTCCACGGGACCGTGCGGGTTGATGTGCCTCCTGCTGGCAGTCGGCTGAACGTGCTCCTGAAGGCCAGCTTGATTTGGGTCTTGGTGAAACAGGCGTCTGGTCTCCTCATTTGCCTGATCCCTGGCGGATCGATCAGTGGCACCCGCCTGTGCAGCTTAAGTCTTACGGCATCTACGCCTAGGAGGTTCAGCAGCTGAGGTCGAGATGTCAGATGAAGAGTAAGGAGCAGGACTATTCCCAGCATCCTGATGTTGTTGCTGGGCAAGCTGAGTCATGAGATTAGTGTTGGCTTGAATCTACTTAGCCAGTTCTTTCCCTCGGTTCTCTTATCAAGTCCTTGAACTCTGTTCGGGAAACGACTTTCGTTTGATTTTGGGTGGAGGGCCCTGTTCCTCGAATCGTTTGTGGGTTGCTAGTTACAACTTGTTGCACACCAGCAGTCTCGTGGACGTCCGCATTGTAAGAGGCTAATCGGGTGCGTGGTCTTCCCATGGTAGAGTTGTGGGTTGGAACTCTGAATAGATTCAACGGACGTCCAATGAATAAATCGGATCTCCTTCCGGAGATTTTTCAATCCAGTAGCTACAAAGTAGATCCTATCGACCTGAGAATTCAATTCTCAATGAAAGAACCAAAATGTTAGCACCGAAATTGGTCACTAACACCCTTAAGAGAGATTGTGCAGAGAGATTAATAAATAAAGTAAAGTTAAATAGAGAACAATATGCAAATTTAAATGCAGAAAATACAACACTAAATTTATAGTGGTTCGACGTAATTGCGTACGTCCACTTTAAGGTTAATCTTTATTGATTTTCTCGATAATCGATTACAGATACAATCCGTATACCAATTACATGAATACAATTGCTAATCAAAAAAGATAAGTCTTGAATGAGTCTTGAATGCGACAGAATCTTCCCGGTGTTCTCGAAAAAATGTCCCTTTCACTGTGCCCCCGCCTCTCTATTTATAGACGAAAAAAGGTCCCTTTCACTGTTCCAATCATTTATGTGAACTGTACAAGCTTTCGTGTACCAGCATATATTATATTTCGTGTTCATACACACGTGTTTCTATGTATGTACGTATATGTACGTATTTTTCACATGTTCATGTCTGATATGCTTTTGCATGTAATTCCAATAAGCTGTCGCCTTTTATTACTCTTCCCGTTTAGTTTTCCCCAGCTAGTCGAAGCGTACAATTATATAGAGTCGTCGTGTATAATTTATAAGCCTTCGAGGGTTATAGGTCATCGTGCTCAATCAATGCGTGAATGGCAACCTTCGGTAGCTATTACTATTATTTTCAGTGAATTAAAATGATGGGATCCCATGTGGTACCACTTTTTTATTCTAGCTTTTATGTATAGATTTTTTTGACACAATGCAAAGTTTCAGCTTGTGGTTTAAGTTTTATTTAGTCAACAATGCTCCAGTGGAAGTTTTGTAATTAAATTAAAAATTAGTGTGAAATCCGTGCATTGCACACGATAACATTGTAATAAAAATTGTCAAATATACATAGTTAAATAGTTGACGCACAATGTAATATGCTAATGTTAAGCATATACTTATGTAATTCATATGTTTCAGTTAATGAATATATGTTAATCTATAATAATATACCAATTTTGAAAGAAAAAATAATAATACAAACTTAAATATAGCTTGGTTAAATGGAATTAAAGAGAACGTTTCAAATAATTTATAAATTATACTTTAATATAAAGTGGTTAAGAAAAATAAAGAAAGCCTTCATCATTATACATGTTTATTATTACTAAATATCATTTAAGAAAGAAAATGATAATATAAACTTGAATGTAAAATTGAAGTTAATTAACAATGATAGTGTTATCCCGCCTTTTGGCAAGGCCGTGACACCAAGAACTCGACTAGAAACCAAGGACGGTTCGTCTTGAAGATCAGTTATACATAGGTCTACTATGGATGTCGGTAAATTTTTTTCGAATCTGGATCGAGCTGTAATTGATGGTACATGACTAGCAAAGCCACAAGAGCCAATGTTTCAAATTTCAAGTCAATCCGGGTTTGTATGCTCAAGTTATGATGGATTCGACCCTATCGATTCGACCCTATCGATTCGACCCTATCGATTCGACCCTATGGATTCGATCCTATCGATTCAATCCTATCGATTCAGCCCTATGGATTCAACCCTATGGATTCGACCCTGTCGATTCGACCCTATGGATTCGACCCTATCGATTCGACCTTAAGGAATCGATTCGAACCAAGCTTGTTGACCGGAAGCGCAATCTTGAATCGATCATAACTCGAGATCTACAAGTCCAAATGCTATGAAATTTTCACAGGAGCTTATATACATGTTGAAGAATGCCCACACCAAATTTCACCTTGATTGGATGCTTTCTTGATCGATTCAAACCCTACTTCGAATCTATCCCAATGTGGGCCCAATTTCCTAAGGACGGGCGTGTGGGCCCCCCTCACGTGCCAGAAGCGGTCTTCTCGGATTTTAGGCGAAATATCAGCCTCCTATGCCTACAAATAGAGCCCCTGGTCATTCAGAAAAGGGGACGAAGAATTCTTGGAGATAAAAGCACGCCCGGACGCTGCCAGAATCACTCCTGATCTCGAATTTAAGCTTATTATCTGCTGTACTTCGCTTTAGAACACTTGTAATCTTCAACTATCAATCAATAAAGTGATATAACTTCATAATGGACGTAGGCAAATTGTAGGATCGATTTCACCCTAGAGGGGGGGGGTGAATAGGGTGATAGTGTAAATTATTAAAAATTAGTCGCGGAAGCTTATAAATTAATTTCAATTCAGATCACAGAATAGCAACACAGATATCGCAGAATATAAATAACAGAGTAAAACAGAACAACATAGAATTTACCCAGCTTCGGCAAAATCCTGCCTACGTGCTGCCTCCAAGGTTTCTACTAGAAATTAGATAGTCCCTCGCTTACACACGTAAACTCGCTATACCCGCTATTGACTAATCTAACTCCACGCTCAAAACCTTGCCACAACTCAACCACCGAGTTGCGAATTCTCAAGCTACGCCACGTAGCTTGTCCCCTAGTCACACGACTAGAAATTTAAAACGGTTTAAAAGAAAACACAAGCTAAAAGCAATTTAAAAAATATAAAACCCTATTTATAAATTAAAAGCCCTTAAAAATGCCGGCCCCTTTTATATTTTAGCCGGTCTCTTTTATTTTCTTCATTCGTTTATTTGGAGATGCCGGCCGTTCCACTTTGAAGCGAAATTAGGGCTTGTCCCTTCGATCCAATTTAGGGTTTTTTGAAATTCGAAGCTTGCGACTGCGATTGAATTATTGATGCGGCGTTCTTTTGTCAATCGATGATTTCCTTCTGCTCCTTTTGCTTTTCTATTTGTATGCTTGAATTCGATGAATATGCCGATGATGATCTTAGGGTTTATATAGGATTCGAATTCCTATTTTTGCGTTAGTATAAAATCATTTGAATTTGTCAATAATTCACCTCGGCCACTCGATGATGCTTGAATGTTTGAGATTGATTCTGACTAATTCACATGTGAATATTCTTGTTATTGCTCGGTTGACTTGGTTTAAAATCTTCGGCTTTGAATTTGTGATAATTGACTATGGCTCCGTGATTTTCTCTGACTTGATAAATTTTGTATAATTTGATACTCTGGCTACTGGCTATGACTTGTTTGTTGAATTTCTTTGTAACTTTATTCAAACTTGCTTCACTGTCATTTTGATCGATTGATTCATCATTGACTTACTGGCAATATTTGAATTGCTACTGAACCATGGCTTCAACTGATAATTTTTGATTTCCCACTTCACTTTGAAACTGCTCCTTGACTTATTAGTTGATGCATTCAAATGTTTTTTTTGTTGTATGTCTGGTGTAGTTGCATTGCATTGATATTGAGACCTATAGTCTTCATTTGTGCTCTCTGTTTTGAGTAACTTCCCATGAGTACATGTCTTGTTCATGCTGTTCGTATGCTTGTTGAGTTTGTATTGTACTCTGACTCATTTTTCGAGTTAGTGAACATTTATGTTGGTTTCATTGGTACTTGAATTTGAGACCTTTTGCATTTCAGTTGTATTGTGTTTGGTTTGGATTGAAGTTACAGGCTTGTGTACTATGTCTTTTGAGCATTGCATTACTTTATTGTTCACTGTCCTGTTGTTTGCAACTGTGTTGCACTTGCTTTTGATGTAGCTGATGGTCTTTGTGGTCACTTGTGCAGTTTGGTCTTGTTGTTTGTCGAGTTGCATTTGTTAGTTTAGTCGTGCACTTGGTCTCTTCACTGTGTTCTCTTCATGCCTGACTTGATGCTGCATACATGTTTGTTGCATTGACATGTTGTAGCCGGTCTTTGTATTGCTTGGTGGCATTGTGCATCTCAACTTGTTCTTGTACTTTGATGGCTGATCATTTTTGCTGTCCACTGCAGTTTGTGTTTGTTAACACTGGTCTGCATACATGAGTTTGTTGTGTATACTTGTGGCTGGTGATTCATCTTTCTGCATTCATCTATATATGCATTCATCATGTCACTTGATCTGTTTCAACTTGATGTTGCTTTAACTGCCACTGTTGGTTTTGGTGTGGTCTTCAAGCATTTTGTTGCCTGGTCGATATATATATACATGCATACTTTGATCATAGCATTCATGTGTGCATTTGAGTTGCACCTGAGTTGAATCCAGTTTTAAAACTCGGGTTTGACCTTGTGCTGAAGTTGAAATTTTATTTATCTTGCACGTGAGTTGAACCCGGCTTTTCATTTGGGTTTGACCTGTGCTCACTTGTCCCTGTAGCATTATCAAGTGTATATAGGTGTGCACGGCCTTGTGGCATGTACAGTGATACACTGTGTATGTCACAAGTTGTTCGTGTATGACGAATTCAAACATAAATGATGACGAACAACCAAAATAACTGAGGCAAATAATATTTTCAAAAATCATGTTTTATTTTGTATTGCAAAAATATTTCTTTTTCAATTTTACTGCGTTGGTGAATATTTTTGCAGATTGCTCAGATGCTGGATTCAAACTGAAATGCAGTTGAAGACAAAATACGAGTGTGAGTGATATGTAGTGAGGTTATTAATGTAAACTGAATTATGATGTAATCAAAAATGTATATGTATAGTGAGAGCTTGAATTTGTACTATCAAAATTGTAATAAATATTTGTTTGAATAAAATATTCGTTTGAATTCAATTCCGTGTTATTTATTTTATACAGCAAATATTTATTTAATCTGTGAAAAATAAATAGTATATTAACAAATACATTTAAACGGATGTATATATGTTTATTATCATCAAACAAAAATCATATAAGCGCATATTCAACAATCTCCCCCTTTTGATGATAACAAACATATATTTAAGATTTTGAATATGTTAAACGTATTTGATCATTCAATTTGCTCCCCCTATTTGAAAGCTTCCTATCTACACAATACTCCCCCTCTATATATATGCATACAGATATATGTTTATAAGTCTAGATGCAAAATGGAAAATTATTTGACCTTTTCTTGATTTTATTTGACAAAATCTTAACTTTTCTCTCCCCCTTTTGTTATCAGCAAAAGAATAATAGTGTTGGAAAAATAGAGATAAAGTGATCGATATTAATCCAACATTAAAACTCAATTGAATATAAATATTAAATTTCAATAAAAAATCAAACAAAAATCATAAATATTTTGTCAGGCGCATATTCCACTTTTAGAATGATGGAAATGATGTCATCATATAAAACCATACAGTTGTATCTATTTGTGTTATATCAGGAATTTGTATATCTACTAACCATGCATAACCGTTAGGACTTTCAAATGAGATTAGTAGTATTCCAATTTTATTTTTTTTAAAAATGAATTCAAGTATCTTCTAACCACGCATAACCGTGAGGATTTTTAAATGGGATTAGAATCAACTTGTTTATTTTAAAAATCAACTTTTGATATGCGTTCCATACATGCATAACCGTGAGGACTTTTAAATGAGCATGGAAGCACATAACAAATTCCAAGTAATTCACCCATGCATAACCGTGAGGACTTTTAAATGAGAGTGAATACTTTGGTATTTATTATCATTATTATTATTACCCTTTTTTTTTTAAAATGTGAAAAATGAAAAACGGACGATTCCTGTTTAAAGTACCACATTTCGACAAACTATATAGAATTTTTGATGAGTGATGGTCGTTAGAAATATGATAGATATAGAGATGGTCATGAAATTTTTACCAACAAACAGTTTTATAACTCTTGTTTAAATTTCTAAAGAAATTTATTAATTATACCGTCTCAAGTCATAATATTTGATCAATATTAACACTCATCACTTTTTCAAGCACTATTTTTCTTTTCGATAAACATTAGGGAGTCAGATTAGTCAAAATAGTCATTTAAACTCAAATTCAAAAATAATTATGAAATTAATTTTTCAAAAATGACTAATCTGAAACTATTTTCAAAACTGATTTTCTCCAGGGGGTTTTTAAAAGAAAATTTTCTGCTATTTGAAAATTATTTGAAATGAAGAATATGCAGATATTTTCTTTGAAACACGATGCAGTTACTAAATGTCTCAAAAATCAAATTCAATAGTAATTTTTCAATCAACTAGATTACCAATGTAATCTGCATCTGAATTTCTCTTTCACTCAGAATCATCATTAATTGAATTTTATAGACCAAAACATGAAGTGTGCACCAAAAATTTCAAATTCAATTTTAACAACAATTTAAATGACATTCTTTTGAATCTGAATTGGAGCCGTGTAAATAATCAAAAACCGTGAATAAAGAGTTAGCCGTGTTATAACCAAATGTATTATCCAACAAAACACTATTTTTACTCCAAACTGATATGAAGTAATTCAAAGAATCTAGAGAATCTTATAGTGTTGTGGCATAAGAATATAATTTGGCCAACTATTTTGAATAAGTCAGAATTAAAATCATCATCTTTTCATCAATCTCAATATTGGCTGATTTTAATTCAGAATACGGTGCAGATTATCACATTTAATATATCGTTTAAAACATACCATTACCTGTTTTACCTTTACGATATTTTTCGTTGTTGTCCGTTGTGATTCTGTCACCTTTATACTAGGCTAAGGAACTTTGTTTTGTCGCCCGTTGTGTTTCTGGAACAGCCAAAAACCAGAGAACACTATTGTTGTTCCTTAGCCTGCCACCACACCTACACGATGAAAGATTTATGTGACCTATTTGTTTTTATAGGTCCATGGTTGTTAGTGGCAAAAAATTTTGAAAACAATTTTGTAAAGACCCGAAACTATTTATAATTGTTCCATTCGGCACCCAAATTTGTTTAACTTTGAGAGATTTTATATTTGTGCCTTTTGGAACCCAAATCGGTATAGTTTTCACATGTTTGGGTCTATACCAACAATTACTGTGATCGTGTCCAAATTTTCTACAAATTGTGCACATAGAATTAACTTGATTAATATTGCTTTCAATAATTTTCGAATTATTATATCCAAGTCCTTGTCTGACCGTATTAACAGTTTGCTTTCCTAATAGCATATTCAATGATTTTTCACTTTTTGAAAATTTATCTAAAGTCGTTGACAATTGTTGGACTTGTGAGAGATTCATTTTCGTTTAACAACTGTGTGAACTTTTTAATAGAATTCTTTCTCCTAGTATTTTCATTCTCCTTTAAAACCAGAATTTTATTTTCAAGTGATTTTATATTAATTTCTGATTTTTTAATTTCTTCTTCGAATGTTGGACACTTATCACACTTAAGGATCCTACTTTGATAGGTTTTAACTAATTGGTCAAGTTGTTTATTTAAATCTATCAAAGTGTCTTTTTGTGATTCAAGTTTGGCGTATTTTTCCTTAAGTCGTTCAAAACAGCCATTTACTTCGTGGAAATAAATAAGTAATTTAGAGTGAGTGAGTTTTGATACCTCGCTTGGCTCGTCATCGTCGCTATCAGTTATATTCCCTTGAAGGCACATATCTACTTTCTCACTCTCACTACTAGAACTTTGATTATCTTTATCACTTGTATTCCACGTCGCTGCAAAACTTTTCCTTTTTGATTTCTTTTTAAAGTCGCGTTGATTTTGAGGACAATTGGGCTTGATGTGTCCGGGTTGGTTGCACTTGTGACAGATGATCTTCTGTTCTTCAGAGTAGTCTAGTGCTTTGGCTATTCTGCTTTTCGCTTTTTGAATTCGAGCTGAATTTCCATATTTGTAATTCCACTTTTTGAATTTCTTTATTAATAGCTCCAATTCTGCTGCTGCATCATCATCATCATCGTCATCACTTTCAGTTGTTCCTTTGAGAGCTATTGATTTCTTTCGAGTATCTCCTCCTTCACGCTCTTCCTTGAATTTCATTTTTAGCTCATAAGTGGTGAGATTTCCGATGAGTTCTTCAACTTTGAGTTGTTTTAAATCTTTCGATTCTTGAATGGCAGTTACTTTCGCTTCAAAGCTTCGTGGAAGGACTCTGAGGATTTTCCGGACTATTTCCAATTCGGTGTATGTTTTTCCGAGAGCTTTTGATTTGTATACAATATTGGAAAGTCGTCCGTACATCTCTTTGACATTTTCTTCCTTCGCCATTGTAAAGTTCTCGTATTCGCTGCTTAGCATGGCAAGGCGAGATTCTTCGACTTGAGATGTTCCTTCGTGAGTCACTTCTAGTATGTACCATATTTCCTGCGCAGTTAGACAATGTGAGACACGATTAAATTCAAATTGATCTAATGAACAGATAATAGAATTCATAGCTTTGGCATTAGTATTCTGTAATTTATTTTCTAGTTCTGTCCATTGTTCCTTTTGTTTCTCTATTTCCTGATTATCTACAGTTATAGTTGGAGTTCTGTAACCTGTCTCAACAATATCCCAAGCGTCAATGGTTTTTAGAAAAAATTTCATCCTATTTTTCCAAAAAGCATATTCACCATTGAACATTGGTGGTCTAACTATCGACTGACCCTCTGCAAAAGCATTATTAAAAGAAGCCATTTTAAAAATTCAAATTTTTAAAAACAAAACTGATTTTTTCAAAAAAATCGAATTTTTAAAACAAATGTTGACTTCTAGACCTTGCTCTGATACCACTTGTAGGATCGATTTCACCCTAAAGGGGGGGTGAATAGGGTGATGGTGTAAATTATTAAAAATTAATCGCGGAAGCTTATAAATTAATTTCAATTCAGATCACAGAATAGCAGCACAGATATCGCAGAATATAAATAACAGAATAAAACAGAACAACACAGAATTTACCGAGCTTCGGCAAAACCCTGCCTACGTGCTGCCCCAAGGTTTCTACTAGAAATTAGATAGTCCCTCGCTTACACACGTAAACTCGCTATACCCGCTATTGACTAATCTAACTCTACGCTCAAAACCTTGCCACAACTCAACCACCGAGTTGCGAATTCTCAAGCTACGCCACGTAGCTTGTCCCCTAGTCGCACGACTAGAAATTTAAAACGGTTTAAAAGAAAATACAAGCTAAAAGCAATTTAAAAAAAATAAAACCCTATTTATAAATTAAAAGCCCTTAAAAATGCCGGCCCCTTTTATATTTTAGCCCGTCTCTTTTATTTTCTTCATTCTTTATTTGGAGATGCCGGCCGTTCCACTTTGAAGCTAAATTAGGGCTTGTCCCTTCGATCCAATTTAGGGTTTTTTGAAATTCGAAGCTTGCGACTGCGATTGAATTATTGATGCGGCGTTCTTTTGTCAATCGATGATTTTCTTTGTGCACTTCAACTGCTTCGAATTGATCGAATTCGAAAAGCTTCGGCATGTTCCTTCTGCTCCTTTTGCTTTTCTGTTTGTATGCTTGAATTCGATGAATATGCCGATGATGATCTTAGGGTTTATATAGGATTCGAATTCCTATTTTTGCGTTCGTATAAAATCATTTGAATTTGTCAATAATTCACCTCGGCCACTCGATGATGCTTGAATGTTTGAGATTGATTATGACTAATTCACATGTGAATATTCTTGATATTGCTCGGTTGACTTGGTTTAAAATCTTCGGCTTTGAATTTGTGATAATTGACTATGGCTCCGTGATTTTCTCTGACTTGATAAATTTTGTATAATTTGATATTCTGTCTACTGGCTATGACTTGTTTGTTGAATTTCTTTGTAACTTTATTCAAACTTGCTTCACTGTCATTTTGATCGATTGATTCATCATTGACTTACTGGCAATATTTGAATTGCTACTGAACCATGGCTTCAACTGATAATTTTCGATTTCCCACTTCACTTTGAAACTGCTCCCTGACTTATTAGTTGATGCATTCGAATGTTTTGTTGTTGTATGTCTGGTGTAGTTGCATTGCATTGATATTGAGACCTGTAGTCTTCATTTGTGCTCTCTGTTTTGAGTAACTTCCCATGAGTACATGTCTTGTTCATGCTGTTCGTATGCTTGTTGAGTTTGTATTGTACTCTGACTCATTTTTTGAGTCAATGAACATTTATGTTGGTTTCATTGGTACTTGAATTTGAGACCTTTTGCATTTCAGTTGTATTGTGTTTGGTTTGGATTGAAGTTGCAGGCTTGTGTACTATGTCTTTTGAGCATTGCATTACTTTATTGTTCACTGTCCTGTTGTTTGCAACTGTGTTGCACTTGCTTTTGATGTAGCTGATGGTCTTTGTGGTCACTTGTGCAGTTTGGTCTTGTTGTTTGTCGAGTTGCATTTGTTAGTTTAGTCGTGCACTTGGTCTCTTCACTGTGTTCTCTTCATGCCTGACTTGATGCTGCATACATGTTTGTTGCATTGACATGTTGTAGCCGGTCTTTGTATTGCTTGGTGGCATTGTGCATCTCAACTTGTTCTTGTACTTTGATGGCTGATCATTTTTGCTGTCCACTGCAGTTTGTGTTTGTTAACACTGGTCTGCATACATGAGTTTGTTGTGTATACTTGTGGCTGGTGATTCATCTTTCTGCATTCATCTATATATGCATTCATCATGTCACTTGATCTATTTCAACTTGATGTTGCTTTAACTGCCACTGTTGGTTTTGTTGTGGTTTTCAAGCATGTTGCTGCCTGGTCGATATATATACATGCATACTTTGATCATAGCATTCATGTGTGCATTTGAGTTGCACCTGAGTTGAATCCAGTTTTAAAACTCGGGTTTGACCTTGTGCTGAAGTTGAAATTTTATTTATGTTGCACGTGAGTTGAACCCGGCTTTTCATTTGGCTTTGACCTGTGCTCACTTGTCCCTATAGCATTATCAAGTGCATATCGGTGTGCACGCCTTGTGGCATGTACAGTGATACACTGTGTATGTCACAAGTTGTTCGTGTATGACGAATTCAAACATAAATGATGACGAACAACCCAAATAACTGAGGCAAATAATATTTTCAAAAATCATGTTTTATTTTGTATTGCAAAAATATTTCTTTTTCAATTTTACTGCATTGGTGAATATTTTTGCAGATTGCTCAGATGCTGGATTCAAACTGGAATGCAGTTGAAGACAAAGTACGAGTGTGAGCGATATGTAGTGAGGTTATTAATGTAAACTGAATTGTGATGTAATTGTGATGTAATCAAAAATGTATATGTATAGTGAGAGCTTGAATTTGTACTATCAAAATTGTAATAAATATTTGTTTGAATAAAATATTCGTTTGAATTCAATTCCGTGTTACTTATTTTATTCAGCAAATATTTATTTAATCTGTGAAAAATAAATAGTATATTAACAAATACATTTAAACGAATGTATATATGTTTATTATCATCAAACAAAAATCATATAAGCGCATATTCAACATAAATTGCCGAACCACTCTAAATCGTTGTCTTCTGTGCAATTTACTTTTCTGTGTCTTGGAGTTTTTGTTAGATAATCGTCATTATCAATTTAATTTCTTCATTTATTATCTCTTCAAAAACTTCCGAAGGGTGTTGCCCAATTTTGGTGCAAACACTTTGGTGCTTTCACTGCGAGAAACCCAGTTTTTCTCCCGTTCCTTGGATCTACTCTCGATATCAGATTGCATAAATCTAAGGAGAAGATCCAGATCTATCGTTCAATGGTTCCTTCTATTCTCTTCAGATTGCTGCAGATCTAAGAGGAACCACATTCATCATGAATTTCATACCCATATTTTCGAATCCAGAAAATATGCTGTTTTTCGTAACCATATTTTCGAACCCAGAAAAAATGCATTTTTTTTACCCATATTTTCGAATCCAGAAAAAATGCAGTTTTTTGTACCCATATTTCTAATCCAGAAAATATGTTGTTCTTCGTACCCATATTTTCGAATCCATGAAAATATGATCGTTTTCGTATCCCGAAATTGTGATGATTTTCGTATCCATGTTTTCGTATCCAGAAAATGTGATGATTTTCGTATCCATGTTTTCGTATCCAAAAAATTTGGTGATTTTCGTATCCATGCTTTCGTTTATCCAGTAAATGTGGTGCTTTTCGTATCCATGCTTTTGTATCCAGTAAATGTGGTGGTTTTCGTATCCATCAGCGGATAGTCTCTCTTCGTATCGATCACCTATTGACTATTTCGTATCCATCATGGAGCGCTACTTCGTATCCATCATGGAGCGCCACTTCGTATCCATCAGGAGGCACTACTTCGTATCCATCAGGAGGCACTACTTCGTATCCATCAGGAGGCGTTACTTCATATCCATCAGGAGGCGCTACTTCGTATCCATCCATCTGCCTCCAATTCGTATCGATACGCACATGCAGTTCATATCCATCCACCTGCCTCCAATTCGTATCGATACTCACATGTACTTCGTATCCATCCATCTGCCTCCATTTCGCATCGTTACGCACATGCAGTTCGTATCCATCCATCTGCCTCTAGTTCGTATTGATCTAGCCATTTCGTATCGATGCTACTAGAGCTAATTCTCTGGATGGATACGAAGTGGGTCTTTCAACTAATGAATATGAAAAGTGCAATTCCTCTGATCGATACGAAGACGAGCACATCTGATGGATTCGAACAAGAACGATACGAAGAAGGACTTTTTCAGGTTCCACGACTGGACGGGACATAGGAGATTACAACAACAATTGTTGAATTGCAATCGAGGAATGGGTATTGAAATACTACTCAACCGGTGGCCCCAGAGGCTGAAGAACCTATCTAATATGCCAAGAACTGGAGTTGATTAATATATCATGCTTCTAAGGAGGACTACAACTCCCTCCAATTGACCAGCTTTTAAAACTCCTGAATTGACAACTATGGTAGGATGGTTAATATGACAACTGCTCTACACTGCCAACTCTGCCAATTCAAAGCATAGCTGGATACCACTAAATCATCTTCAAATGCCCACATCTTAATCATTCCACATCTATACGACTTAAAGCATGGCATACAACCTCCAGAGAACTTCCTTAATACCCTATACTGGTCCCCTATCTGTTAGCCCATCTTAACCAACTCGCATCGAATCAGTGTTACCAACCATTCAAACATTGGGCAATCAGGCATGCATCATTCACTAATATTACAAGACCATGTAGCCATAAAATGGACTTGATAATATTGAATGGAGTATCTTTCCCAATCGGGGCCTACTCATCGAAATCATCCTACATACAAAATTTCTAGCAAAAATTCAGCACGGTGACTATGTCAGTGTACTATGGAAATTCAACCTCCGCCACTACCTCATGAAGTGAGAATGGTGAATGGAGTCCACGAAAAGTGATGAATGCCATCAAATGCGTTGTATCCCCTATTCCTCAAAGAAGACTGTCAATCGTAGTTAGGCATATCATTTCTACTTTTCATATTGCTAAAGAGAATAAAGAAGCTGGCAGCCAATGAACTGATCAAAATCCACAGCCCGTTGCTGCCAACACTAATAAATGAAATCAGAACAAAAGCTTATTTCCAGAGTTTGATAACAGAACCGATTGATAGCCGCCGACGACTACACCAACGGGTCCAGGCCAACATTACGTTGATGAATCAGACGAAGGATCAACTTGGCGACATAAAAGGGAACCTGCTCCATACTCTAAATCGGGAAGCTCCTCTTTTTTATATGACTATCATGGATGCCAAAGCCATAAGGCTGCTCCAGAAAGGATAGCTCTGGCAATATGTTCAAGCCCCATAAAATGAAGAGCTGGGAACCCCCGACCTCAATCAGAACTTTGATCAAACTGAACCATTTGCGTTAGACTCCCAGCTGTGAAAGGCTGGACCGAAGTGCAATAGCGAGCATACGATGCCGCTTCACTTATCAATGAGATTTTATCCGATCTCTTTTGAATTATTTCTATTTCTATTTCGTTTATGTTGCAAAATTTAATCGACTTGAATTAAACTACTTGCAAATGATGCAGGTAACCGAGTACTTAAGGATGGGTGCAAAACAACCTCCGTGGACTATGATAAAGTCATTTAGGTATCATCATGATGAGCATGATTCAACCACTCGCTGGCTGCTCTATGCACCTGACTTGGGGGCAGACCATCAAAGCGGAAGAGACAGACAAGTTCAGGGCTCCAGTACGAAGTGGATGCAACCGACCATCCACTCACATGCCTATGCAATTTAATTAGGAGATTTGAGAAAGACTTGGAGTTATATGTCCCAACCATGCACTCTCCATCTCTTACTTGAAGCTCGCCAAAATACTTACGCTTCTTCTGATGCCCAGTAAAATCGAAATCACACCAAAGATGGACGTGACGTGACCGTCCATGCATCCAATCCTGCATTGGACACTTGGGGTTTTTTAAGAGCACGTATTTATAGCGGATATGGTTTGACCATTCACTCCCCAGTTTGCATTAATGATTCGACAAAACAATCGTGCCTCAAACCGACTATATCAGGGGCCAACCCTCAATTTATAGTCATCAACAACCGACTGCTTACTCGCTAATCATCATGAGCCATCATTCCAACTCTCTTCCTCAACTCGACTGGAAGAGCGCAAAGCGTAAAGTGGATGTGGCTCGACCGTCTACTCTCCAACTCTTGCCCCCAACTTAAGGGAAAATACACACTCAAAGTGGATGTAGTTCAGCCATCCTCTCCTCTACTCGAGCTCAAAGCTTGCCAGAACACTAATCTTACTCCTTAGGCTTGGCAGAAGCGGGATCCAAATGAACACAGACGTGATTCATCCGTCCATAAACTAAGTCTCCTCCTTCGTTGATGGCAGATAAGTGGAAAGTAATCGAGATCCCACCGATCATTTGCTAAGCGAAACCCACCTCTCGGGGGCAAGCCATCACATCAATAGCCGAACTGGACCGACACACGACAGTCCTGCAATCAACTCTAGGTTCCCAGAGTGTGAACCGGAGTATAAACACTAACTCCACTTTCCCAGAGTGCGAATTGGAGTATAAACATCAAATCCATCGTTCCCAGAGTGTGAACGGACTCCAAATTCCCAGAGTGTGAATTGGAGTATAAACATCCAATAAATCGTTCTCAGAGTGCGAACGGACTCCAACTTCCCAGAGTGTGAATTGGAGTATAAACATCCAATAAATCGTTCCCAGAGTGTGAACGGACTCCAAATTCCCAGAGTGCGAATTGGAGTATAAACATCAAATCCATCGTTCCCAGAGTGTGAACAAATTCATAAAAAGCCCAAATAGGTGTGACTGACCATCTATTGGCTGACTTCAACTTCCCAGAGTGTGAATTGGAGTATAAACATCTATTCTAGGTTCCCGGAGTGCGAACCAACCCATCAATGCGAACTCCAAATTCCCAGAGCATGAATTGGAGTATAAACATCTGTTCCAGGTTCCCAGAGTGCGAACCAAAAACACAAATGCTAACTCCAGGTTCCCAGAGCGTGAATCATAGCATTAACATCAATTCCAGGTTCCCGGAGGGCGAACCGAAAAATACAAATGTCAACTCCAAATTCCTAGAGTGTGAATTATAGTGCGAATGCCAAGTCAAAGTTGCGTACTGGAGTATAAACATTTAATAACTCTAAGTCCCCAGAGTGCGGACTGGAGTATAAACACTAAAATGGGTGTGACTAACCTCCCATCAACTAATTCCAGATTCCCAGAGTGTGAGCTGGATTGTAAACAACAACTAACTCTGGTCCCGAAAGCACAGACTGAAGTATAAAGACCTAGTGGGCGTGACATACCACCCATCAACCAACTCCAATCCTCGAAGCATGGATTGGAATATAAATACCAGAAGGGATGCGATTTTATTGTCCATCTATCAATTCTAATTCCGCAGCAAGTTCTGTAGTACAAAAAGCGGATGTGGTTAGACTTTCTTCTTTCCAACTCTTCCCCTGACATGGGGGCACACTTATCATAAAAAATCGGTTGTGATCCGACTATCTAGCACTAAGCGGGCACGACATGACCGTTCATGCATCAACACTTATTCCCGGCACGGGACCTATAACATAATCTTTTAGGGATGCACTCCAACCCAGCAAGACAAGATTTCTTCCTTGATTCGACAGGGAGATGTACATTCGCAAAACGGACCTAGCTGAACGCCTTATTCTAAATGGATGTGACTACCCATCCTATCGCAAATGAACATGACAGGACCGTTCATCCGCTAACTCTAGCCAACGATCTAGCGAGTTGTGCATGCAACGTGGACGGATGTGACCCAACCATCTGCTAGTCAACTCCTTCCTCCAATTCAGTAGGAGAAACATCAAATTAAAGTTGCCGCAATGTGACCGACTACACTTCAACTTTCACCATTGACAAGTGCCAGAGGAATCAATCGAGGAAAATGCGATTGACCATTTTCTGCTAAAATTCTTAGTCCCCAGAGTGGGGACATGGGTATGAACATCAATTAGGTGTGATTAATGGCCCTTCAACTACCTCTAGTCCCCAGAGTGCGACTGCAACCATAGACAGATGAAGAATGTAATTCGACCATTCATTCACCAACTCCGACCTAAAGTCGACGAGAGGAGTATAAACTCGCTACAAATGCAATTGGACCGTCCACAAACTAACTCTGCTAACCCAAGACTGGGGGCAGAAGAACAAATCATTAAAAGAAGAGAAATGAAACTCGCTACATTGCTAGCTATTCAGATTCCTTTACAACTTAAGGCAACGACTGCAAGGAGGCCTTAATGCTAACCAATCAGAATGATGCTCGAAGTTACAAGAAGCCAATTATATCGTACCGCCAGATCGACGGGCAATATCGATCTGCATCTTTCATATCATACCAAAGGATCGATAGGCAATGAGGTCCGTACATTCGACATTGTGTCGCTAAATCGACGGCAAATATTGATCCTCTTCGACTACAATTCGATGTGCCCCGAGCACCCATCGAATACCTTCGACCACCAGAGCATGGATAGAACCGCGAATGAGTGTGACTTGACCATTCGTCCTCCGTCACCTTCCATCGATCCACCAGGAAGTGCATGAGACTGGATGAGCATGACCTGACTGCATTTGAGCTGACTTTGTCCCTAGATCTGACGGGAGAACGTAAATCAAAACGGACGTAGTTGATCACCTAACTCCAAAAGAATGCAATGCGACCATTCATTCTTTGGCTCTTAACCAAATCTGACAAAACGAGTAATTCAAAACAAGTACAACCTAAAAGTCCGCGCACCAATTCTTACCCTCGGTTCGAGAAAGCATCAATCCTGCATTGAATCTTACTGGACAATTTATTCTTCATATGTTTCCCCGAGTATGAAAACATGGGCAGCAAAGTGAATGTCGATAAGGCAACGAGATATTCTTCCTAGAGGAAAGAACTTGGACAGAATGCAGGATAAGGCACAACTCATCTTTCCATTGATTAACTCGATCCTATGGTTCAATGGGACAGAATGCGAAATTGAAGCGGACATTATCTACCTTGCTGCTTATCGAGATATCCCCCCGACTTGGGGGCACGCATGAGAATTAAGATGAAAATAATTTGACCGTTCGTCGAACAACTCTGGCTCTTACGGCTTGGACTACAGTATAAACACAGCAGAAGCTAGGCTCGATCATTCGCATAATACATCCATCAACCCGAGACTGGGGGCATGATTGTGATCATCCAAGAACTGGATACAACTACTTAATCCTATAGCTCGTGCCTAGTGTTCATAACAACTTTAAGTTACGACCGAAAGGATGCTTAGAGATAGAATCATCAGATCGACGCCTGGACTTATGGGAAACTAATCATCATTCTGACCCTTCCGATGAGCAATGGATTGCAAGTACATTGAATGGAAAGCGCATTGCTCGAAAACACAAGTAGATTCCAACTCATAGCCGGAGCCAGCTATGCTGCAGCATGCGACACAAGGCTAAACTCTACTATGCCTTTAATTCCACATCCCTACGAGCCTGATCATTTAACATTGCAAATAAGCATATGAAGTGCCTATAACCCATCACAAGTATTGTAGATCAAATCACAACTCTTCGCAAGGATGACGCAAGAGCCAGCTGCATTGCTCCAGGTGAATTTGATATGTCCACTTGGACTCGATCTCATATATATATATATATGGACCCTCACCAACTATTGAGAACCTTGCGTTAAATGTCAACTCGAAGCATGTCTCGGTGAATAAAAACGAAGCGACACGGATCTAGAAAGATCTTATACACTAAAGGAGGAGGCGAATCTACTCAAATCTAATAGGTTTATCCATGATGCCCTCTACCCAAAATGAGTATCCAATCCTTTACTTACGAAAGAAACAAATGGAGAGTGGCGGGCGTATGCCGACTACTCAGATTTGCACGAGGCATGGCGAAGCATAGCTTTCCACATCCAATGATCAACCAACTAATTGACTCGATCACCAGATATGAATTACTCTCATCTGTGTACGCAAAATACCAAATAAAATCAAATATTGAAACATGTCCCAGACAAGGAATACAACAGTTTCGTTGCTGACCCGAGCCTATAGTGTTATGCTGCAATCCATGGATTCAAACTTGAGAATGCTTATGCTACTTACCAAAAGACGATTAATTGATCATTCAAAAATCAGATCGGCCGATCAATGAATGTATATGTGGTTAATATGCTCGTGAGATCACGACCATCAAGCGACCGCATCGATCACTTGGCAAAGATATTCAGTGCTATCCAACAACTGCAGAATGAAATTTAATCCTTTGAAAGGCTCTTTCAGCGTTGTATAAAAAGAATTCTCGAGTTTCGTCATCAATTCTCGTAGGATTGAGGCTAATTTCAGAAGATGCTGAAGATTAAAGTCATCCATATACGGAGGAAACCAAGCAGCTCTGATAGATCGCTCAGAGAGGCCTCTTATTTTACCCAAGATGTTGGATCGTGAAGATCTATACCTTAATTAGGTCATGTCAACACACGCCATAAGCATTGCAATGCTAAGTGAAGAGAAACTAATCCAAAGACCGGTATATGATGAAAGCTAGCCATTGATGAGCTTACCCTACTAATGTCTGTATCAACCAACTGTTATGATAGGTCCAATGGCAACCTTAGATATTTCAAAGTTTACTCAAACGGAATATCAAGCTAAGCCAATTTGATATCACTTATCTCCCTTAGAGAGCTATCCATGGTTAAACATTAGCGTACTTCATATCTGAATTCACTACATCAGACGATTATCTGAAGAACAGTAGAGAATCGTCCAATCGATGGAGAACATACATAAATGGAACTCCCAATAATCATCTTTCTAACATCGAAGTCGTGTTAATGGCACTTGAAAAATGATCGCTCTTCTATACTCTGAAACCCAGCTTCCTTGCAACAAATAATGAAGCTAAGTATGAAGCCTTGGTCGCCACGCTGAGACTTGCAAGAAAGCTAAGAGTGGAAACTTTACATATCTTTTGTGATTTCCGATTAGCAGTATGCTAAGGCAGGGAGGATTATCGGGCTAGGGGGCAACGCCTTGTTCCTTGCCTTAGCTGAAGCCAAAAGCTACTAGCTGACTTCGAGAATTACACCACTACATAAGTCCTCAGAGAGCAAAACGAAATGACCGAATCAATGGCCAAGCTAGCCAGTTCTGGGAATGCGCAACAAATAGACTTTATCCCAGTTGAAATACTTATTATTCCAAGCACTAATAGATGAAGATCGACTAGATCTTAGAGATGGATCCAGGAAAGGGATCATGGATGACTCCTATCAAAGACTATTTACCATGGGGAATTCTTATTGAATAAGGGAATGGGAGATGGCATATCCTCCGTGAAGCATCACTGCATGATTACATCTGGATCGTTCGACTCCAAAGACACAAAGCATTACTTTTGAATCCACTAATGTGAGACCCAATATTACGTAACCATCGATACGAAGTCTACCTTAGTGCATGCCAGATCGATCCAAGAGAGGATCAATGCAAAGGAATGAATCCAAAACAACCATCAAGTGTTGTTGCAACTCGAATTTCACATCGATCTAGGAGAGGATCGATATAGAATTCGATACGAGAAGACCGACAACGACTTGTTAACGTGCGAACGTCAACAAAGAGTCAGGTTAACGTATATGCAGGTACGTTGTACTAATTTTCAATTTTAAAAATCCGCAGGTCGAATGCCCACTTGATGACAATTACAACAACAAATAGCTAATCGTTATCATATAACAATCGGTTACAATGGCACACCAGTTGGCAGTCAACAGTTCATATTACTAAAAAATCAGTCAAGGATCACAACTTCCAACAAGAAGACGATAACTTTTTAACAAGTTAAATGGAACTATTCAGAAACAAGTTAAATGGAACTATTCAGAGTGAAGATGGAAGTTTTCAAAGCACGTCATGTTCACACAAGACGTACTTTGGGGGGCAAATGTTATCCCGCCTTTTGGCAAGGCTGTGACACCAAAATATCGACTAGAAATCAAGGACGGTTCGTCTTGAAGATCAGTTATACATAGGTCTACTATGGATGTCGGTAAATTTTTTTCAAATCCGGATCGAGCTGCAATTGATGGTACATGACTAACAAAGCCACAAGAGCCAACGTTTCAAATTTCAAGTCAATCTGAGTTCCTATGCTAAAGTTATGATGGATTCGACCCTATGGATTCGTGTAACGCCCCGAAAATTTTCGACTTTCGAAAATTCAACATCGACACTCACTTTATCGACTGCCGAGAAATCGAAGGCCGGAAACACGGAATGTTATGGGTTTTAGAAAAGAATTTAGGAAAAGAAAGAGAGAGAAAAAGAGATAGGAAAGATAGAAAATGGAGAAAAGAGAAAAGAAAATAGAATATCTAGAAAAATAGAAACGGACAGAAAAGAAACAACAACAACATCAGAATCTCACAATCGCAGCGGAACAACATATAATAATAAATGAATAATCTTTAAACAAAGAACTATATCAGTTATTACATTATATTTCATTACATCACATCATATCATCAGAGTGTACAACAACATATAACAACAAACAATAAACAGTGCAGCGGAAAAAGAAATACTATATACTAGTAATACGCCATGCCATCCAGCTTGCCTCCAGCAACTCCTGAATATCCAGAATATCCTGATAAACCTTAACTCTTGACTGCCCGTGTGGAAAATTGGTGGGCACCCAGAGTTTAGGAAGGAAAACAATAAACTCCAAGTCAGTCATGTGACTGGTGTGAAAACTCAAAACAGTTTATTTATCTTTGAAAACAAAATAGAGGAATATTTTTAAAGTCAATTCGCAATGCTTTTAAAAATGAGACTACCATAAGGCCTCCCGCACACATACACAATGCAAACGCAGAATCGGAGGAGATTTCTCCTTATGATAGTCAAAGATGCTTGATACACATTTAAAAGAACATTTTATATTATTACTAGTGCATAGTGTAGGAAAAATTCATTTCGAAAGTAAAATATAAATCTTAGCCAGCATAGACATTTCGAACTATGCCTACTATAGCTAACTATGTTCAATAGCAGGTTACCGCCACATTCCATAGCAGGTTATACAACTAAAACCGTACAAGTCACGTATTGTTTCTTTGGATTTCCAACGAATGATCAGGCCAAGGAACTTCCCATTGCCACATGAGAATGCCTCTAGATGGACATCCCCGAGAACCAAACCGGATCTCTACCAACACAAGGCCGGGTTACCCCTAACTGAGTAACAACTGACCGAATATGCCATCCCCCGGTCCTTTGGGACCTTTTCACCGAGCGCTCGTAATCAATTCACACAATCATAACAAAGTGTTTTCAACATGAGTAAGTATCTGGGCTCCATACCATGATACCACCCTTTTCCAGAAGGAAATGGACACATCCTAAAGGGTGCTACCCCTCATAACCTTGCCGCATCTTTCCTGTTTTGACCATTCACGGGGTGTGAGGCTCGACGAAGTCACGTCCACAAAAACATACTTTATACAAAAGCCATGCTTTGGGTCAACAAATGATCAACACAATGATCACAAGGATAGACGATCAAATAAACGATCCTATCACAAATAATCAACACAATGATCATTTCAGCATCACTCAGCATGTCACATTACCAAATTGGGAATATATCGCTGATAACATTCAACTACATAACCTCTAAGCACGTACGTCTCAGAGAAGGGTGTTAAGCTAAAAGAATAAATTCTCCGCCACCAACAGAAATATATTTGAAAGAAATCTGCTTTATATCTCAATTTGTAACGTCAGACATACAATCCATACAAGTCTGTTCCGGGCTCGAACAAAACCGAAGGCACTTCTTACGAAGCCCTTGTAATCCGGGTATTCACAATCCCGATCGAATTTCCCATCACTTAAGGAATCTCTATACCAGGAGCTACCCAGTGCAGAGACAATCGATAGGTCATCCTATCGCTTTCGCAAAAACTCGGTCTTCAACACCGATCTTCAAATGCAATTTACAACGACGTATCACATATTCGGAATGGGTTATACGACCCCATGGTCCTTTCCCGGTTAACCCGAATAGTGAGCGCTTATTCAAAAATAAGTGTGGCATTCAAATTCAAACAAAATCACATCAAATACCCATTCAAAGGGAAATATTGATAGTCGGTTATTGAACTATCAATGGATATGCACACATCACCAGTTTCCAAATAATTTTCCAAATTATTTATTTCACAAAATATCTTTACAAGATATATAATTTTCACACTTCAAAAATAAATCAATATTTATTTCTAAACAACTTCCCTTTTCATTCATAAATTCCATATTGAATTTATAATCCAAAATATCTATGAATATTCGATTTTGATTATTCATTTCAATTTATCTTCAAAAAGATAAATTCTTAAGATATTCACTTTATATTGGAAAACATTTCCATACTTATTTATTCATAAGTAATTCACAAATTTTATTTATTTTCAACACTTAGAAAATATTTAATATACTTAAATCGAGATTAAGTATATATTTCATTCTTTAAGGAAATCATTCTCATAAACATATTTATTTGGGCCAAAACGAATGTTGCGTAAAACATCGTTACGACAACCCAAAATCACTAGTATAGGGATTCGAAATTAAAATAGATATATAAGTCCCAATACTACACAAAACATTTCCTTTCGGAAATCATTTATTATAACAACAGTGTTATAATCCACTATTTCCTTTTATTTCTCGAAAACGTCTATTTCAACAATGAATGTTGAAATCTGCGGTTTCGAATCTCAACACATTTTAAAACATCGTTAGATCGTTTTAATTCTATTTAAAACATCACATCTAAAACAATTTCTTTAACATATTATTCACTATTCAAAAACGTGAATATACTTCATTATCCAATTTCATCCTTTTATTCATTTTAATTCAAAGGATTATTCACTATTCAAAAATGTGAATATAACTCCATTTATAGGTTTCAACAATTTACTTATCAAAATAAGTCATTTGCGAATTTATAAAACAACGTTTATAAATTCCATTTCTATTTATTTATAAAAGCTTCCTTTTTATAAATTCTTTTATTAACCTATTTCAGTTTATAACTCAATTATAAACTAAAAGTTCATATTATAAGTTAAATACTTATAAAACGATTATTTTACAAAATCGTTCTTTTTAACTTCCCAAATTATAAATCTTATAACTTATAAGATTCATTCATTTATCCAAAATCATTATTTTAATAACTTAATTAATTTTATAAACCTACTGCTTTTAAAATTCCATTTATAACTTCACCGTATAAAATTCTATAAATTCCATTCAATTATGAAATTCATTTTCACTTCATTCAAACACTTATAAAAACTCGTTTTATAATGTCCATATTTCAATTTATAAATATCCATTTATAAATCTCTTAATATAAATCAATTTATATTATTCTTTTTAAACGTCTTTAAATTCCTTTAAAAACTTCTTCCTTTTGATTCATAAAATAATTAAATTTTATAAATCCTATATTTCAACTTTTCACAATAAATTCTAAAATCCCGATTAAACTATTTTATAAAATCAATAGCATCATATTCTCAAAAATCAGTTTTTAACTATATTTCTCAAAAATTATAATTTTTATAACTTTAAAAATTATAACGTTCATTTATTTATAATGGGTCAATTCCAAAATTATTTTATAAAACGTATACTTTCTAAAATCACTTTGAAATCATTTTAAAGTTCCAAAATTTGGTCCAATGATGCTACATACCAAACAGTCAATCACGACAACAACGATATCATATATCGATATGATAATCCATCAAATATCAAAATATCTGAAATCAAATAAATACTGTTGAGGAATCCAGTTGGATCCCTCCAACCTGTTTTCCTGCATCCAAAAACATTAGCACGATACCAATTTCGCTCCAGTACGAAATTATCGCGGTATATGTTCTTATTAAATATTATCCGCTTAATAACGGCGCAATAGGGTCTCATCCGCTAAACAAAAAATGTGGGAAATCAATAACTCCAATATATACATATGCCAATATATATATTGCTACTATATATAATACCAATTTCACTGTTTATGAAATATTCGCGGTATATGTTTTTATTAAATAACATCCGCTTACTAACGGCGTATAATGTCTATTTTAACAATCAATAGATATCAATCAACATTCAAACATGCATTCAAATATTTTAAATCTAACTATTTAAAATAAAATCGAAACTGATTCGATTGAGTGAGAAGTTCTCACCTTGATTTTATTTCCGTTTTAGCGATTTATTTCGAATAAAATTAAACGCGCGTTTAATTTCACCCAAAATTCTCACTAACTCCAAACGACTCCAAACCAACTCCATCGCGTAGTGCTCGTCCATACGATTCCAACGCAACTGGTTTCGCGCGTTTTCGACCTCGTATGAAAAAGTTATGAATTATTGAAGTTTACACAAATTTTTATATAATAATTACAACATTATTATAATTTATAAACCACAACTACAATCATCACCGTCAGATCCCAGGCCAAGCAATCACGGCCGTGCGCAACTCCCCCCCCCCCTTCTTCTTCGTTTATGTTTACAGCCGAACCCATTTCAATTTTAGGGTTTAAATTTTGCTTCCTCTTCGTCGATTTTGAAGTCGATCAGATGGTATCACCACGTGCGCCCACGCGAGTGCCATACTCGGCTCCATCCTCATCAAGTTCGGTCCCCTATATCACGTGCAAATCGAGGCCGAACGGCCTGCCTTCATGGCTCCTCAACGACCACCACGTTGCTTGAATACACATCATCCCCATATGGATTCGAAGAGCTCGGCTAGCTCTACCAATCTCTAGTTGGAAGTTGTTGCTAATTATTTGCAGATTGGAAGATTATAAGGGATGAATATGGAACATTTTTGGCCATTGATTGAAGCTTCTGGCGGCTGATGAATATGAGATTAGGGTTTTTAGTTTTTTTTATTTTTTTGAGATTTTTGGGGTATTTATAGGAAATTTTTTTATCACTATTCATCCGGTTTTACAAACTCCGATTTACGCGCCGAAACTGACGTTCCTAAGGTTTATCCCGCGTTCCGGACACAATGGAACAGGTTTCGGAAGCTAATTCGGACATCTGTGCGAGTTATGGCTGTAAACGCTCAATTTAAATTAAACCGCTTTAAATCGATTTCTAGGCGTTTTAATTCGTACCGGACAAACCGTAAATCCAATTGACTTGAAATTTGAAACCTTACAATAATATCACATTACGGATCCGATGAAACTGGTTTCGTCGAAATCCAAGACTTTTTGAAAAATGGCTATTTTAACTCGCCAAATTTAAATTAAAAATAATTCGATGCGTTTCGAGCTGCCACGATCAAACGATAACTCCGATTGACACAAAAATTGAAATCCGGTAATAACTAACTATTACGGATCCAATGGAACTGGTTTCGTTCAATTCTGAGACTGTTCAAAAATTGGCTATTTTACCGTCGATAATTAAATATTAAAATATTCAATTTTTACAAATAAACTTTTAATTCGATTTTAAAAGTTCTAAAATATCATTCTAACTTCAATATGATAAAATAAAATTTTACAAATCATTTACAATCATATTTAACTCAATTTTTAATTATTTCTATAATTTAACATATTAAATTATCGATTTAATTATTCAATTAAATCCAATAATTCAAATAAAAATTTATTTGACTTATAAATTTCACTTATTAATATTTAAAATTAATTAAATATTCAAATTTTATTTAATAAAAATTCTGGGTCGTTACAATCTTTCCCCCTTAAAAGAATTTCGTCCTCGAAATTACAAGTAAGAAAAGTTACAGAATCTATTAATTTTTCCAAAATCCATAATTAAACTTCTTACAATACTTTACTAAGTTTTCAAATCATACTTAGTTATCTTTTCAAAAACACTACTATATCATTTAACTTTCAATTCAAAATCAAAGTTAAAGTTTTCAAAATTTTTCCAATTTTCTCAAATTTTTTTCTAACGCCTTAAATTTTCGGAAAAATTCGCCATAGTTTCCTTTGCGCGGCTCGATCCAAAAAAAAAATGACAGTATATATATCACAAATATACATCTCATCAAGTAATGAGGCATCCCGAAGGGAAAAAATGTAAAAGTACGGTATGTAATCCGAGATATGTACCTTATATTTTATTAGCGAGCATATACGGCTAATATAGCGCAAAAGCGAGCTCCAAATGCGAAGCAAACGCGATCCGCACCTACTAATCACTCAACAAACAACATGAGAATCATGTATATAGACAATAGTATCGATATACAACATATAGCAACTGAAACAAAAGCAACAAATGCAAACATCAACCAACTATTATTCATAACCAATGTATATTCATTCATATTCTCATTAATATTCAATGAATTGGTTTTTTATATTTAAATCACATTTGATTCATTAACAGTGGATGTTCTTACTAACATTCATTCTCAATTAGTTTATATTCACTAATTCATATTCAAGTTAGTTCACTTTCACATCAAATTCAATTTTATTCAAATTTCACTTAACTTCCAATTTTATTAAATCAATTTCATTAACACTTAATGAATTATATACAATCAACTAACAATCATATAGCAATCAATTTATATTTATTTCAACCAAATTACTTTGCTTATATTCATTCTATTTGGTTTAACACCATCACTTTCAATTGGTTTAATAAATTGATTTTTTTTATTCAACTATTCAACTTTCAATAACATAAGATTTTAATGAATTAACTCTTATATCCATTATTTCATACCAATTTTATTTATATAACTCAAGTTCATATTCATTTAATCTTTATTAATTTAGTTTGATACTCATATCAACTTCATTCAACATCTCTTAAGTTATACTTCCATTTAACTTTAAAAATTCATTTTTATTCACAACTCAAATTCATATAGTTTCACTTCTTATATATATATAAGTTTATTTCACAATTGTAAATCACTTTAATTATAATTCAATTCTTATAATTCATTTGCTTATACAATTATTCTTTTATTTAGATTATTCAAACAACCTAACAATCAACTTATATACACTTTAATAATTCTGAAAAATTATTCCTTCATATACAAAATATACTTAAGGTAAAATTATTTCATTTACCCAATTTTAAAACAATACTGTGTCGAATTATCTTGTTTAAGAGTTTAGAAACCCCTATCTACGATAGTTAGCTAGACTACATCTATTGAAATCTATAAACAATCAACCGATAAGTCAACACAATACAAAACAATTTTATATTCACTAACAAATACGCTCTCATAGCTATTATTACACTCAACTCATTCTAGAGTACTACTGACTCTATCTCTAATGAGTAACACCCAACAGAACCATGGTTGTCGCTTAACCATATGCTCTGATACCAAATGTAACGCCCCGAAAATTTTCGACTTTCGAAAATTCAACATCGACACTCACTTTATCGACTGCCGAGAAATCGAAGGCCGGAAACACGGAATGTTATGGGTTTTAGAAAAGAATTTAGGAAAAGAAAGAGAGAGAAGAAGAGATAGGAAAGATAGAAAATGGAGAAAAGAGAAAAGAAAATAGAATATCTAGAAAAATAGAAACGGACAGAAAAGAAACAACAACAACATCAGAATCTCACAATCGCAGCGGAACAACATATAATAATAAATGAATAATCTTTAAACAAAGAACTATATCAGTTATTACATTATATTTCATTACATCACATCATATCATCAGAGTGTACAACAACATACAACAACAAACAATGAACAGTGCAGCGGAAAAAGAAATACTATATACTAGTAATACGCCATGCCATCCAGCTTGCCTCCAGCAACTCCTGAATATCTAGAATATCCTGATAAACCTTAACTCTTGACTGCCCGTGTGGAAAATTGGTGGGCACCCAGAGTTTAGGAAGGAAAACAATAAACTCCAAGTCAGTCATGTGACTGGTGTGAAAACTCAAAACAGTTTATTTATCTTTGAAAACAAAATAGAGGAATATTTTTAAAGTCAATTCGCAATGCTTTTAAAAATGAGACTACCATAAGGCCTCCCGCACACACACACAATGCAAACGCAGAATCGGAGGAGATTTCTCCTTATGATGGTCAAAGATGCTTGATACGCATTTAAAAGAACATTTTATATTATTACTAGTGCATAGTGTAGGAAATATTCATTTCGAAAGTAAAATATAAATCTTAGCCAGCATAGACATTTCGAACTATGCCTACTATAGCTAACTATGTTCAATAGCAGGTTACCGCCACATTCCATAGCAGGTTATACAACTAAAACCGTACAAGTCACGTATTGTTTCTTTGGATTTCCAACGAATGATCAGGCCAAGGAACTTCCCATTGCCACATGAGAATGCCTCTGGATGGACATCCCCGAGAACCAAACCGGATCTCTACCAACACAAGGCCGGGTTACCCCTAACTGAGTAACAACTGACCGAATATGCCATCCCCCGGTCCTTTGGGACCTTTTCACCGAGCGCTCGTAATCAATTCACACAATCATAACAAAGTGTTTTCAACATGAGTAAGTATCTGGGCTCCATACCATGATACCACCCTTTTCCAGAAGGAAATGGACACATCCTAAAGGGTGCTACCCCTCATAACCTTGCCGCATCTTTCCTGTTTTGACCATTCACGGGGTGTGAGGCTCGACGAAGTCACGTCCACAAAAACATACTTTATACAAAAGCCATGCTTTGGGTCAACAAATGATCAACACAATGATCACAAGGATAGACGATCAAATAAACGATCCTATCACAAATAATCAACACAATGATCATTTCAGCATCACTCAGCATGTCACATTACCAAATTGGGAACATATCGCTGATAACATTCAACTACATAACCTATAAGCACGTACGTCTCAGAGAAGGGTGTTAAGCTAAAAGAATAAATTCTCCGCCACCAACAGAAATATATTTGAAAGAAATCTGCTTTATATCTCAATTTGTAACGTCAGACATACAATCCATACAAGTCTGTTCCGGGCTCGAACAAAACCGAAGGCACTTCTTACGAAGCCCTTGTAATCCGGGTATTCACAATCCCGATCGAATTTCCCATCACTTAAGGAATCTCTATACCAGGAGCTACCCAGTGCAGAGACAATCGATAGGTCATCCTATCGCTTTCGCAAAAACTCGGTCTTCAACACCGATCTTCAAATGCAATTTACAACGACGTATCACATATTCGGAATGGGTTATACGACCCCATGGTCCTTTCCCGGTTAACCCGAATAGTGAGCGCTTATTCAAAAATAAGTGTGGCATTCAAATTCAAACAAAATCACATCAAATACCCATTCAAAGGGAAATATTGATAGTCGGTTATTGAACTATCAATGGATATGCACACATCACCAGTTTCCAAATAATTTTCCAAATTATTTATTTCACAAAATATCTTTACAAGATATATAATTTTCACACTTCAAAAATAAATCAATATTTATTTCTAAACAACTTCCCTTTTCATTCATAAATTCCATATTGAATTTATAATCCAAAATATCTATGAATATTCGATTTTGATTATTCATTTCAATTTATCTTCAAAAAGATAAATTCTTAAGATATTCACTTTATATTGGAAAACATTTCCATACTTATTTATTCATAAGTAATTCACAAATTTTATTTATTTTCAACACTTAGAAAATATTTAATATACTTAAATCGAGATTAAGTATATATTTCATTCTTTAAGGAAATCATTCTCATAAACATATTTATTTGGGCCAAAACGAATGTTGCGTAAAACATCGTTACGACAACCCAAAATCACTAGTATAGGGATTCGAAATTAAAATAGATATATAAGTCCCAATACTACACAAAACATTTCCTTTCGGAAATCATTTATTATAACAACAGTGTTATAATCCACTATTTCCTTTTATTTCTCGAAAACGTCTATTTCAACAATGAATGTTGAAATCTGTGGTTTCGAATCTCAACACATTTTAAAACATCGTTAGATCGTTTTAATTCTATTTAAAACATCACATCTAAAACAATTTCTTTAACATATTATTCACTATTCAAAAACGTGAATATACTTCATTATCCAATTTCATCCTTTTATTCATTTTAATTCAAAGGATTATTCACTATTCAAAAATATGAATATAACTCCATTTATAGGTTTCAACAATTTACTTATCAAAATAAGTCATTTGCGAATTTATAAAACAACGTTTATAAATTCCATTTCTATTTATTTATAAAAGCTTCCTTTTTATAAATTCTTTTATTAACCTATTTCAGTTTATAACTCAATTATAAACTAAAAGTTCATATTATAAGTTAAATACTTATAAAACGATTATTTTACAAAATCGTTCTTTTTAACTTCCCAAATTATAAATCTTATAGCTTATAAGATTCATTCATTTATCCAAAATCATTATTTTAATAACTTAATTAATTTTATAAACCTACTGCTTATAAAATTCCATTTATAACTTCACCGTATAAAATTCTATAAATTCCATTCAATTATGAAATTCATTTTCACTTCATTCAAACACTTATAAAAACTCGTTTTATAATGTCCATATTTCAATTTATAAATATCCATTTATAAATCTCTTAATATAAATTAATTTATATTATTCTTTTTAAACGTCTTTAAATTCCTTTAAAAACTTCTTCCTTTTGATTCATAAAATAATTAAATTTTATAAATCCTATATTTCAACTTTTCACAATAAATTCTAAAATCCCGATTAAACTATTTTATAAAATCAATAGCATCATATTCTCAAAAATCAGTTTTTAACTATATTTCTCAAAAATTATAATTTTTATAACTTTAAAAATTATAACGTTCATTTATTTATAATGGATCAATTCCAAAATTATTTTATAAAACGTATACTTTCTAAAATCACTTTGAAATCATTTTAAAGTTCCAAAATTTGGTCCAATGATGCTACATACCAAACAGTCAATCACGACAACAACGATATCATATATCGATATGATAATCCATCAAATATCAAAATATCTGAAATCAAATAAATACTGTTGAGGAATCCAGTTGGATCCCTCCAACCTGTTTTCCTGCATCCAAAAACATTAGCACAATACCAATTTCGCTCCAGTACGAAATTATCGCGGTATATGTTCTTATTAAATATTATCCGCTTAATAACGGCGCAATAGGGTCTCATCCGCTAAACAAAAAATGCGGGAAATCAATAACTCCAATATATACATATGCCAATATATATATATATTGCTACTATATATAATACCAATTTCACTGTTTATGTAACGACCCAGAATTTTTAGAAATTAAAATTTGAATATTTAATTAATTTTAAATGTTAATAAGTGAATTTTTAAGTCAAATAAATTTTATTTTGAATTATTGGATTTAATTGGATTATTAAATCGATAATTTAATATGTTAAATTATGGAAATAATTAAAAATTGAGTTAAATATGATTGAAAATAATTTGGAAAATTTTATTTAATCATACTGGAGTTATAGAAATATTTTAGAACTTTTAAAATCGAATTAAAAGTTAATTTGTGAAAATTGAATATTTTAATATTAAATAATTGACTGTAAAATAGCCAATTTTTGAACAGTCTCAGAATTGAACGAAACTAGTTTCATTGGATCCGTAATAGTTAGTTATTACCGGATTTCAATTTTCGTATCAATCGGAGTTATCGTTTGATCGTGGCAGCTCGAAACGCATCGAATCGTTTTTAATTTAAATTTGGCGAGTCAAAATAGCCATTTTTCAAAAAGTCTCGGATTTCGACGAAACCAGTTTCATCGGATCCGTAATGTGATATTATTGTAAGGTTTCAAATTTCAAGTCAATTGGATTTACCGTTTGTCCGGTACAAATTAAAACGCCTAGAAATCGATTTAAATCGGTTTAATTTAAATTGAACGTTTTCAGCCATAACTCGCACATACTTCCGAATTAGCTTCCGAAACCTGTTCCATTGTGTCCGGAACGCGGGATAAACCCTAGGTACGCTGGTTACGGCGTCTAAATCGGAGTTCGGAATTCCCGGGATGAATAGTGTTTACGCTCGCTCGTTCCTTATAAATAGACCACCATCTTCATAAATTTGCTAAAATAAGAAACCCTAACCCTAATTCAAGTTAGTAGCCGCCACATTCATAACCTATGGCCAGAAATGCTCCAACTTCATCCCTCTAGATCTTCCAATCCGTCGACATTCACGCGAAGTGCTCAACTACAAAGATGAAGAGCACAACACGAGCTAGAGATTCAACGGTGGAGATCGTGTTTGGAGTCGCGTAGAAGGAGAAAAAGGGGCCGAACCTGCAGATGTTCGCACGCATCTCGAGGGGTCATGTGCAGGCCGAGCTCCAAGTGGTTGATGGTGGTGGTAGCTCTCGACGAGAGCTTCGATTTGCAAGTGGTTTGATGAATTTTCATCGAGTATTGAGCGAGCAAATTGAAACCCTAGTTCAAGCTAAGTGGGTTTGAATGTGCGGCCTTGGTCTGTAGCATGAACGTGAGGAAGATGATAGTGATGCACGGTGGAGATGAGTTGGCAGTGGATCTAGTGGCTAGGATTGCTTTGGGTATAAGATTTGTGGATTAATGTTGTTTTAATTATATTTAAGTCGTGTACAAACTTGTAAACATCATAACTTTTTCATACGAGGTCGAAAAAATGCAAACTCAGTTGCGTTGGAATCGTATGGACGAGCACTACGCGATGGAGTTGGTTTGGAGTCGTTTGGAGTTAGTGAGAATTTTGGGTAAAATTAAACGCGCGTTTAATTTTATTCGAAATAAAAGCTTAAACGGAATTTAAAACCAAGGTGAGAATTTCTCACTCAATCGAATAGATTTCGATTTTATTTTAAATAGTTAGATTTAAAATATTTGAATGCATGTTTGAATGATGACTGTAAATTATTGATTGTTAAAATAGACATTATTCGCCGTTAGTAAGCGGGTGTTATTTAATAAAAACATATACCGCGAATATTTCATAAACAGTGAAATTGGTATTATATATAATATCAATATATATATATTGGCATATGTATATATTGCAGTTGTTGATTTCCCGCATTTTTTGTTTAGCGGATGAGACCCTATTACGCCGTTATTAAGCGGATAATATTTAATAAGAACATGTACCGCGATAATTTCGTACTGGAGCGAAATTGGTATTGTGCTAATGTTTTTGGATGCAGGAAACAGGTTGGAGGGATCCAACTGGATTCCTCAACATTATTTATTTTATTTCAGATATTTTAATATTTGATGGATTATCATATCGATATATGATATCGTTATTAGTCGTGATTGACTATTTGGTGTGTAGCATCATTGGACCCAGATTTTGGGATTTTAAAATGATTTTAAAAGTGATTTTGAAAATATACTATATTTTTGGAATTGATCCATTATAAATAAATAAACGTTATAATTTTTAAAGTTATAAAAATTATGGTTTTTGTGAAATATAGTTAAAAAAGCTGATTTTTAGAAATACGATTAAAAGTCGATTTTTGAGAAATATGAACCAATGATTTTATAAAATAGTTTAAACTGGATTCTTGAGTTTATTATTAGAAGTTTGAATATAAGATTTATAAAATTTGATTATTTTATAAATCAAGAGAACGGTGAAATTTTAAAGGAATTTAATGACGTTTAAAAGAATAATATAAATTAATTTATATTAAGAGATTTATAAATGGATATTTATAAATTGAAATATGGACGTTATAAAACGAGTTTTTATAAGTGTTTGAATGTAGTGAAAATGAATTTTCTAAATGAATGAAATTTATGAAATTTTAAACTGTAAAGTTATAAATGGGATTTTATAAACAGTAGGTTTATAAAATTTGTAAAGTTATTAAAGTAATAAGATTTGGATAAATAATTGAATCTTATAAGTTATAAGATTTATAATTATGAAGTTCAATGGAATGGTTTTGCAAACGAATAGATTATAAGTGTTTAACTTATAATATGAACCTGTAGTTTATAACCGAGTTATAAATCGAATAAGTTAATAAAGGAGATGTATAAAAAAGGAAGTTTTTATAAATAAATAGAAACGGAATTTATAAACGTTGTTTTATAAATCCGCAAATGACTTATTTTGATAAGTTAATTGTTATAACTTAGAGATAGAGTTATATTCACATTTTGAACAGTGAATAATCCTTTAAGTTAAAGTGAATAGAAATGATGAAATTTGTTAAGGTAGTATATTCACGTTTTTGAATAGTGAATAATACGTTAAAGAAATTGTTTTAGATATGATGTTTTAAATAGAATTAAAACGATCCAACGATGGTTTAAAATGTGTTGAGATTCGAAACCATAGATTTCAACATTTATTGTTGAAATAGACGTTTTCGAGAAATAAAAGGGAATGGTGGACTATAACACTGTTGTTATAGTAAATAATTTCCGAAAGGAAATGTTTAGAATAGTATTGGGATTTATATATCTATTTAATTTCGAATCCCTATACTAGTGATTTTGGGTTGTCGTAACGATGTTTTACGCAACATTCGTTTTGGCCCAAATAAATAATGTTAAGAGAATGATTTCCTTAAAGAATGAAATATATACTTAATTCGATTTAAGTATATTGAATATTTTCCAAGGTTGAAAATAAAAAGATTGTGAATTACTTATGAATAATAAGTATGGAAATGTTTTCAAATATGAAGTGAATATTTAGAATTTATCTTTTTGAAGATAAATTGGAAATGGATAGTTGAAATCGTATATGCACGAATATTTTGAAATATAAATTCATTATGGAATTTATATGTGAAAGTGGAATTTGTGTGAAAATAAATATTGATTTATTTTTGAAGTGTTGAAATTATATATCTTGTAAAGATATTTTGGAAAATAAATAATTTGGGAAAATTATTTGGAATCTGGTGATGTGTGCATATCCAGTGATAGTTCAATAACCGACTATCAGTATTTCCCTTTGAATGGGTATTTGATGTGAATTGATTGAGTTTGAATGCACACTTATTTTTGAATAAGCGCTCACTATTCGGGTTAACCGGGAAAGGACCATGGGGTCGTATAACCCATTCCGAATATGTGATACGTCGTTGTGAATTGCATTGAAGATCGGTGTTGAAGACCCGGTATTTGTGAAAGCGATAGGATGACCTATCGATTGTCTCTGCACTGAGTTGCAACGGTATAGAGACTCCCTAAGTGATGGGAAATCCGATCAGGATTGTGAATATCCGGATTGCAAGGACTTCTTTGTAAGTGCCTTCGGTTCTGTTCGAGCCCGGAACAGACTTGTATGGATTGTATGTCTGACATTACAATTTGAGATATAAAGCCGATTTCTTTCAAATATATTTCTGTTGGTGGCGGAGAATTTATTCTTTGCTTAACACCCTTCTTTGAGACGTACGAGCTCAAAGGTTATATAGTTGAAGTTATCAGCGATATATTCCCAATTTGGTAATGTGACATGCTGAGTGATGCTGAAATGATCATTGTGTTGATTATTGTGATAGGATCATTTATTTGATCGTCTATCTTAGTGATCATTGTGTTGATCATTTGTTGACCCAAAGCATGGCTTTTGTATAAAGTATATTTTTGTGGACGTGAATTCGTCGAGCCTCACATCCCGGAAATGGTCAAAACAGGAAAGAAGCAGCAAGGTTATGAGGGGTAGCACCCTTTAGGATGTGTCCATTTCCTTCTGGAAAAGGGTGGTATCATGGTATGGAGCCCAGATACTTACTCATGTTGAAAACACTTTGTTATGATTGTGTGAATTGATTAGAGAGCGCTCTCGGAAAAAGGTCCCAAAGGACCGGGGGATGGCATATTCGGTCAGTTGTTACTCAGTTAGGAGTAACCCGGCCTTGTGTTGGTTGAGATCCGGTTTGGTTCTCGGGGATGTCCATCCAGAGGCATTCTCAGTGGCAATGGGAAGTTCCTTGGCCTGACCATTTGTTGGAAATCCAATTCCCAATACGAAACTTGTACGGTATTAGTTGTAGAACCTGCCATTCACTTATGGTGGTCACCACTGTTTGGATGGTAGCTATAGTAGGCATAGTTCGAAATGTCTATGCTGGCTAAGATTTATATTCTACTTTCGAAATGAATTTTTCCTACACTATGCACTAGTAATAATATAAAATGTTATTTTAAATGCGTATCAAGCATCTTTGGCTATCATAAGGAGAAATCTCCTCCGATTCTGCGTTTGCATGTGTGTGTGTGCGGGAGGCCTTATGGTAGTCTCATTTTTTAAAAAGCATTGCGAATTGATTAAAAATATTCCTCTATTTTGATTTTTAAAGATAAATAAACTGTTTTGAGTTCTCACACCAGTCACATGACTGACTCGGAGTTTATTGTTTTCCTTCCTAAACTCTGGGTGCCCACCAATTTCCACACGGGCAGTTAAGAGTTAGGTTTATCAGGATATTCTGGATATTCTGGAGTTGCTGGAGGCAAGCTGGATGGCATGGCGTATTACTAGTTTATATAGTATTTCTTTTTCCGCTGTATTGTTTGTTGTTGTATGTTGTTGTACACTCTGATGATATGATGTAATGAAATGTATGTAATGTAATAACTGATATAGTTCTTTGTTTAAAGATTATTCATTTATTATTATATATTGTTCCGCTGCGAATTGTGAGATTCTGATGTTGTTCTGTTGTTTTCTGTCCCGTCCTATTTTCTTCTGTTTTTTTTCTTTTTCCTTTATTCACTTTTTCTTCTACTTTAAAATTCTTCTATCTTCTATTTTTCAAATTCTCTGTTTTCTAAAAATTGTCTATCTTCTTTTCCCTCTATTTTTCTTTTTCTTTCTTCTTTTTCTCTCTTCTTTCTTTTCTTTCTTTTTAAAACCCATAACATTCCGGTTTTTGGCCTTCGATTTCTCGACAGTCGATAAAGTGAGTGTCGATGTCGAATTTTCGAAAGTCGAAAATTTTCGGGGCGTTACATTTGGTATCAGAGCACTGATGGTTAAGCGAGAACCATGGTTCTGTTGGGTATTACTCATTAGAGATAGAGTCAGCAGTACTCTAGAATGAGTTTGAGTGTAATAATAGCTATGAGAGCGTATTTGTTAGTGAATATGAAATTGTTTTATATTGTGATGATTGGTTTATTGAGTGGCATATGAACCTTCCTCAGCACGGTATGTACAACTTTGCCGAAGGGGTTTCTAAACACTTGAATAGAACAATTCGACATAATATTGATTTTAAAATTGGGTAAATGAAATAATTTTGCCTCGATTATATTTTTATATATAAAGGAATAATTTTTCAGAAATTATTAAAGTGTATATAAGTTGATTGTTTGGTTGTTTGAATAATCTAAATAAAAGAATAATTGTATAAGCAAAAGAATTATGAGAATTGAAATTATAATTAAAGTGATTTACAATTGTGAAATAAACTTATATATATAAAAAGTGAAACTATATGAACATATCTATGAATATGAGTTGTGAATAAAAGTGAATTTAAAGTTAAATGGAATATAACTTAAGTGTTGTTGAATTAAATTGATGTTGGTATCGAAGTAAATAATCAAGTGAATTAAAAGAAATGTGAACTTAAGTTATATAAATGAAATTCAACTTTGGACATTGAATTGAATTGAATGAATGGATTGAATGTTAAAACAATTGAATGTAATTTAAGTTGATAAGGAATAATTAATGAAAGTGTTAATTCATTGAAATCAAATGTTATTAGAAGTTGAATAAATTGAATGAGAATGAATATAAGCAAAGGAATTTGGTTGTAACTAATATACATTGGTTGTTATATGGTTGTTAGTTGATTGTTTATAATTCATTAAGATTTAGTAAAATTTAAAGCTATGAAATTGAATTCAAATTAGAAGTAAATAAATTTGAATAGAATTTAATGTGAATTGGATTTAATTAGTGAATGCAAACTAATTGAATTGAAAAAGAATGTTGATAAAATCCAATGTTGATGAATCAAATATGATTTAGAGTGAAAACCAATTCATTAAGTATTAATGAGAATATGAATGAATTTGTTGAATGTTAGTTGGTTGATGGTTGAATATATATTGCTATTGTTGCATTTGCTATGTGATATATATAGTTGATATGTTACTATATGTTGTATATTGAGATTATTTGCATATGTGCATGTTCTCATGTTGTTTGTTGAGTGATTAGTAGGTGCGGATCGCGTTTGCTTCGCATTTGGAGTTCGCTTTAGCGCTATATTAGCCGTATATGCTCGCTAATAAAATATAAGGTACATATCTCGGATTAAATATCGCACTTTTATACTTTTTCCCTGCGGGATGCCTCATTACTTGATGAGATGTATATTTGTGATATATATACTGTCATTTTTTTTTTCGGATCGAGCCGCGCAAAGGAGACTATGGCGAATTTTTCCGGAAATTTAAGGCGTTAGAAAATTTTTGAGAAAAATTGGAAAATTTTGAAAACTTTAAACTTTGTTTTAAAATTGAAAGTTAAATGATATAATTGTTTTTGGAAAGATAACTAAGTATGATTTGAAAACTTAGTAAAGAATTGTAAGAAGTTTAATTATGAATTTTGGGAAAAATTAATAGATTCTGTAACTTTTCTTACTTGTAATTTCGAGGACGAAATTCTTTTAAGTGGGGAAGGTTGTAACGACCCAGAATTTTTAGAAATTAAAATTTGAATATTTAATTAATTTTTAATGTTAATAAGTGAATTTTTAAGTCAAATAAATTTTATTTTGAATTATTGGATTTAATTGGATTATTAAATCGATAATTTAATATGTTAAATTATGGAAATAATTAAAAATTGAGTTAAATATGATTGAAAATAATTTGGAAAATTTTATTTAATCATACTGGAGTTATAGAAATATTTTAGAACTTTTAAAATCGAATTAAAAGTTAATTTGTGAAAATTGAATATTTTAATATTAAATAATTGACTGTAAAATAGCCAATTTTTGAACAGTCTCAGAATTGAACGAAACTAGTTTCATTGGATCCATAATAGTTAGTTATTACCGGATTTCAATTTTCGTATCAATCGGAGTTATCGTTTGATCGTGGCAGCTCGAAACGCATCGAATCGTTTTTAATTTAAATTTGGCGAGTCAAAATAGCCATTTTTCAAAAAGTCTCGGATTTCGACGAAACCAGTTTCATCGGATCTGTAATGTGATATTATTGTAAGGTTTCAAATTTCAAGTCAATTGGATTTACCGTTTGTCCGGTACAAATTAAAACGCCTAGAAATCGATTTAAATCGGTTTAATTTAAATTGAACGTTTTCAGCCATAACTCGCACATACTTCCGAATTAGCTTCCGAAACCTGTTCCATTGTGTCCGGAACGCGGGATAAACCCTAGGTACGCTGGTTACGGCGTCTAAATCGGAGTTCGGAATTCCCGGGATGAATAGTGTTTACGCTCGCTCGTTCCTTATAAATAGACCACCATCTTCATAAATTTGCTAAAATAAGAAACCCTAACCCTAATTCAAGTTAGTAGCCGCCACATTCATAACCTATGGCCAGAAATGCTCCAACTTCATCCCTCTAGATCTTCCAATCCGTCGACATTCACGCGAAGTGCTCAACTACAAAGATGAAGAGCACAACACGAGCTAGAGATTCAACGGTGGAGATCGTGTTTGGAGTCGCGTAGAAGGAGAAAAAGGGGCCGAACCTGCAGATGTTCGCACGCATCTCGAGGGGTCATGTGCAGGCCGAGCTCCAAGTGGTTGATGGTGGTGGTAGCTCTCGACGAGAGCTTCGATTTGCAAGTGGTTTGATGAATTTTCATCGAGTATTGAGCGAGCAAATTGAAACCCTAGTTCAAGCTAAGTGGGTTTGAATGTGCGGCCTTGGTCTGTAGCATGAACGTGAGGAAGATGATAGTGATGCACGGTGGAGATGAGTTGGCAGTGGATCTAGTGGCTAGGATTGCTTTGGGTATAAGATTTGTGGATTAATGTTGTTTTAATTATATTTAAGTCGTGTACAAACTTGTAAACATCATAACTTTTTCATACGAGGTCGAAAAAATGCAAACTCAGTTGCGTTGGAATCGTATGGACGAGCACTACGCGATGGAGTTGGTTTGGAGTCGTTTGGAGTTAGTGAGAATTTTGGGTAAAATTAAACGCGCGTTTAATTTTATTCGAAATAAAAGCTTAAACGGAATTTAAAACCAAGGTGAGAATTTCTCACTCAATCGAATAGATTTCGATTTTATTTTAAATAGTTAGATTTAAAATATTTGAATGCATGTTTGAATGATGACTGTAAATTATTGATTGTTAAAATAGACATTATTCGCCGTTAGTAAGCGGATGTTATTTAATAAAAACATATACCGCGAATATTTCATAAACAGTGAAATTGGTATTATATATAATATCAATATATATATATTGGCATATGTATATATTGCAGTTGTTGATTTCCCGCATTTTTTGTTTAGCGGATGAGACCCTATTACGCCGTTATTAAGCGGATAATATTTAATAAGAACATGTACCGCGATAATTTCGTACTGGAGCGAAATTGGTATTGTGCTAATGTTTTTGGATGCAGGAAACAGGTTGGAGGGATCCAACTGGATTCCTCAACATTATTTATTTTATTTCAGATATTTTAATATTTGATGGATTATCATATCGATATATGATATCGTTATTAGTCGTGATTGACTATTTGGTGTGTAGCATCATTGGACCCAGATTTTGGGATTTTAAAATGATTTTAAAAGTGATTTTGAAAATATACTATATTTTTGGAATTGATCCATTATAAATAAATAAACGTTATAATTTTTAAAGTTATAAAAATTATGGTTTTTGTGAAATATAGTTAAAAAAGCTGATTTTTAGAAATACGATTAAAAGTCGATTTTTGAGAAATATGAACCAATGATTTTATAAAATAGTTTAAACTGGATTCTTGAGTTTATTATTAGAAGTTTGAATATAAGATTTATAAAATTTGATTATTTTATAAATCAAGAGAACGGTGAAATTTTAAAGGAATTTAATGACGTTTAAAAGAATAATATAAATTAATTTATATTAAGAGATTTATAAATGGATATTTATAAATTGAAATATGGACGTTATAAAACGAGTTTTTATAAGTGTTTGAATGTAGTGAAAATGAATTTTCTAAATGAATGAAATTTATGAAATTTTAAACTGTAAAGTTATAAATGGGATTTTATAAACAGTAGGTTTATAAAATTTGTAAAGTTATTAAAGTAATAAGATTTGGATAAATAATTGAATCTTATAAGTTATAAGATTTATAATTATGAAGTTCAATGGAATGGTTTTGCAAACGAATAGATTATAAGTGTTTAACTTATAATATGAACCTGTAGTTTATAACCGAGTTATAAATCGAATAAGTTAATAAAGGAGATGTATAAAAAAGGAAGTTTTTATAAATAAATAGAAACGGAATTTATAAACGTTGTTTTATAAATCCGCAAATGACTTATTTTGATAAGTTAATTGTTATAACTTAGAGATAGAGTTATATTCACATTTTGAACAGTGAATAATCCTTTAAGTTAAAGTGAATAGAAATGATGAAATTTGTTAAGGTAGTATATTCACGTTTTTGAATAGTGAATAATACGTTAAAGAAATTGTTTTAGATATGATGTTTTAAATAGAATTAAAACGATCCAACGATGGTTTAAAATGTGTTGAGATTCGAAACCATAGATTTCAACATTTATTGTTGAAATAGACGTTTTCGAGAAATAAAAGGGAATGGTGGACTATAACACTGTTGTTATAGTAAATAATTTCCGAAAGGAAATGTTTAGAATAGTATTGGGATTTATATATCTATTTAATTTCGAATCCCTATACTAGTGATTTTGGGTTGTCGTAACGATGTTTTACGCAACATTCGTTTTGGCCCAAATAAATAATGTTAAGAGAATGATTTCCTTAAAGAATGAAATATATACTTAATTCGATTTAAGTATATTGAATATTTTCCAAGGTTGAAAATAAAAAGATTGTGAATTACTTATGAATAATAAGTATGGAAATGTTTTCAAATATGAAGTGAATATTTAGAATTTATCTTTTTGAAGATAAATTGGAAATGGATAGTTGAAATCGTATATGCACGAATATTTTGAAATATAAATTCATTATGGAATTTATATGTGAAAGTGGAATTTGTGTGAAAATAAATATTGATTTATTTTTGAAGTGTTGAAATTATATATCTTGTAAAGATATTTTGGAAAATAAATAATTTGGGAAAATTATTTGGAATCTGGTGATGTGTGCATATCCAGTGATAGTTCAATAACCGACTATCAGTATTTCCCTTTGAATGGGTATTTGATGTGAATTGATTGAGTTTGAATGCACACTTATTTTTGAATAAGCGCTCACTATTCGGGTTAACCGGGAAAGGACCATGGGGTCGTATAACCCATTCCGAATATGTGATACGTCGTTGTGAATTGCATTGAAGATCGGTGTTGAAGACCCGGTATTTGTGAAAGCGATAGGATGACCTATCGATTGTCTCTGCACTGAGTTGCAACGGTATAGAGACTCCCTAAGTGATGGGAAATCCGATCAGGATTGTGAATATCCGGATTGCAAGGACTTCTTTGTAAGTGCCTTCGGTTCTGTTCGAGCCCGGAACAGACTTGTATGGATTGTATGTCTGACATTACAATTTGAGATATAAAGCCGATTTCTTTCAAATATATTTCTGTTGGTGGCGGAGAATTTATTCTTTGCTTAACACCCTTCTTTGAGACGTACGAGCTCAAAGGTTATATAGTTGAAGTTATCAGCGATATATTCCCAATTTGGTAATGTGACATGCTGAGTGATGCTGAAATGATCATTGTGTTGATTATTGTGATAGGATCATTTATTTGATCGTCTATCTTAGTGATCATTGTGTTGATCATTTGTTGACCCAAAGCATGGCTTTTGTATAAAGTATGTTTTTGTGGACGTGAATTCGTCGAGCCTCACATCCCGGAAATGGTCAAAACAGGAAAGAAGCAGCAAGGTTATGAGGGGTAGCACCCTTTAGGATGTGTCCATTTCCTTCTGGAAAAGGGTGGTATCATGGTATGGAGCCCAGATACTTACTCATGTTGAAAACACTTTGTTATGATTGTGTGAATTGATTAGAGAGCGCTCTCGGAAAAAGGTCCCAAAGGACCGGGGGATGGCATATTCGGTCAGTTGTTACTCAGTTAGGAGTAACCCGGCCTTGTGTTGGTTGAGATCCGGTTTGGTTCTCGGGGATGTCCATCCAGAGGCATTCTCAGTGGCAATGGGAAGTTCCTTGGCCTGACCATTTGTTGGAAATCCAATTCCCAATACGAAACTTGTACGGTATTAGTTGTAGAACCTGCCATTCACTTATGGTGGTCACCACTGTTTGGATGGTAGCTATAGTAGGCATAGTTCGAAATGTCTATGCTGGCTAAGATTTATATTCTACTTTCGAAATGAATTTTTCCTACACTATGCACTAGTAATAATATAAAATGTTATTTTAAATGCGTATCAAGCATCTTTGGCTATCATAAGGAGAAATCTCCTCCGATTCTGCGTTTGCATGTGTGTGTGTGCGGGAGGCCTTATGGTAGTCTCATTTTTTAAAAAGCATTGCGAATTGATTAAAAATATTCCTCTATTTTGATTTTTAAAGATAAATAAACTGTTTTGAGTTCTCACACCAGTCACATGACTGACTCGGAGTTTATTGTTTTCCTTCCTAAACTCTGGGTGCCCACCAATTTCCACACGGGCAGTTAAGAGTTAGGTTTATCAGGATATTCTGGATATTCTGGAGTTGCTGGAGGCAAGCTGGATGGCATGGCGTATTACTAGTTTATATAGTATTTCTTTTTCCGCTGTATTGTTTGTTGTTGTATGTTGTTGTACACTCTGATGATATGATGTAATGAAATGTATGTAATGTAATAACTGATATAGTTCTTTGTTTAAAGATTATTCATTTATTATTATATATTGTTCCGCTGCGAATTGTGAGATTCTGATGTTGTTCTGTTGTTTTCTGTCCCGTCCTATTTTCTTCTGTTTTTTTTCTTTTTCCTCTATTCTCTTTTTCTTCTACTTTAAAATTCTTCTATCTTCTATTTTTCAAATTCTCTGTTTTCTAAAAATTGTCTATCTTCTTTTCCCTCTATTTTTCTTTTTCTTTCTTCTTTTTCTCTCTTCTTTCTTTTCTTTCTTTTTAAAACCCATAACATTCCGGTTTTTGGCCTTCGATTTCTCGACAGTCGATAAAGTGAGTGTCGATGTCGAATTTTCGAAAGTCGAAAATTTTCGGGGCGTTACAGTTTATGAAATATTCGTGGTATATGTTTTTATTAAATAACATCCGCTTTTTAACAGCGTATAATGTCTATTTTAATAATCAATAGATATCAATCAACATTCAAACATGCATTCAAATATTTTAAATCTAACTATTTAAAATAAAATCGAAACTGATTTGATTGAGTGAGAAGTTCTCACCTTGATTTTATTTCCGTTTTAGCGATTTATTTCGAATAAAATTAAACGCGCGTTTAATTTCACCCAAAATTCTCACTAACTCCAAACGACTCCAAACCAACTCCATCGCGTAGTGCTCGTCCATACGATTCCAACGCAACTGGTTTCGCGCGTTTTCGGCCTCGTATGAAAAAGTTATGAATTATTGAAATTTACACAAATTTTTATATAATAATTACAACATTATTATAATTTATAAACCACAACTACAATCATCACCGTCAGATCCCAGGCCAAGCAATCACGGCCGTGCGCAACTCCCCCCTTCTTCTTCGTTTATGTTTACAGCCGAACCCATTTCAATTTTAGGGTTTAAATTTTGCTTCCTCTTCGTCGATTTTGAAGTCGATCAGATGGTACCACCACGTGCGCCCACGCGAGTGCCATACTCGGCTCCATCCTCATCAAGTTCGGTCCCCTATATCACGCGCAAATCGAGGCCGAACGGCCTGCCTTCATGGCTCCTCAACGACCACCACTTTGCTCGAATACACATCATCCCCATATGGATTCGAAGAGCTCGGCTAGCTCTACCAATCTCTAGTTGGAAGTTGTTGCTAATTATTTGCAGATTGGAAGATTATAAGGGATGAATATGGAACATTTTCGGCCATTGATTAAAGCTTCTGGCGGCTGATGAATATGAGATTAGGGTTTTTAGTTTTTTTTATTTTTTTGAGATTTTTGGGGTATTTATAGGAAATTTTTTTATCACTATTCATCCGGTTTTACAAACTCCGATTTACGCGCCGAAACTGACGTTCCTAAGGTTTATCCCGCGTTCCGGACACAATGGAACAGGTTTCGGAAGCTAATTCGGACATCTGTGCGAGTTATGGCTGTAAACGCTCAATTTAAATTAAATCGATTTAAATCGATTTCTAGGCGTTTTAATTCATACCGGAAAAACCGTAAATCCAATTGAGTTGAAATTTGAAACCTTACAATAATATCACATTACGGATCTGATGAAACTGGTTTCGTCGAAATCCGAGACTTTCTGAAAAATGGCTATTTTAACTCGCCAAATTTAAATTAAAAATAATTCGATGCGTTTCGAGCTGCCACGATCAAACGATAACTCCGATTGACACGAAAATTGAAATCCGATAATAACTAACTATTACGGATCCAATGGAACTGGTTTCGTTCAATTCTGAGACTGTTCAAAAATTGGCTATTTTACCGTCGATAATTAAATATTAAAATATTCAATTTTTACAAATAAACTTTTAATTCGATTTTAAAAGTTCTAAAATATCATTCTAACTTCAATATGATAAAATAAAATTTTACAAATCATTTACAATCATATTTAACTCAATTTTTAATTATTTCCATAATTTAACATATTAAATTATCGATTTAATTATCCAATTAAATCCAATAATTCAAATAAAAATTTATTTGACTTATAAATTTCACTTATTAATATTTAAAATTAATTAAATATTCAAATTTTATTTAATAAAAATTCTGGGTCGTTACAATTCGACCCTATGGATTCGACCTTATGGATTCGACCCTATCGATTTGACCCTATGGATTCGACCATATCGATTCAATCCTATCGATTCAACCCTATGGATTCAACCCTATGGATTCGACCCTGTCGATTCGACCCTATGGATTCGACCCTATCGATTCGACCCTAAGGAATCGATTCGAACCAAGCTTGTTGACCGGAAGCGCAATCTTGAATCAATCATAACTCGAGATCTACAAGTCCAAATGCTATGAAATTTTCACAGGAGTTTATATACATGTTGAAGAATGCCCACACCAAATTTCACCTTGATTGGATGCTTTCTTGATCGATTCGAACCCTACTTCGAATCGATCCCAATGTGGGCCCAATTTCCTAAGGACGGGCGTGTTGGCCCTCCTCACATGCCAGAAGCGGTCTTCTCGAATTTTAGGCGAAATATCAGCCTCCTACGCCTATAAATAGAGCCCCTGGTCATTCAGAAAAGGGGACGGAGAATTCTTGGAGATAAAAGCACGCCCGGACGCTGCCAGAATCACTCCATACCATTATGATTGCTGCTGATCTCGAATTTAAGCTTATTATCTGCTGTACTTCGCTTTAGAACACTTGTAATCTTCAAGTATCAATCAATAAAGTGATATAACTTCATAGTGGACGTAGGCAAATCGCCAAACCACTCTAAATCATTGTCTTCTGTGCAATTTACTTTTCTGTGTCTTGGAGTTTTTGTTAGATAATCTTCATTTTCAATTTGATTTCTTCATTTATTATCTCTTCAAAAACTTTCGAAGGCTGTTGCCCCATTTTGGTGCAAACAGATAGAATTTATACATGAAACTAAATGGTAGGTCAGAATCAAGAAGAGACTTATTAATAATAGAAAAAATCATAAACTATAAACAACAGTGATCGTCATATAAAATACAAAATCGAAATAATAATGGACTTTAAATCTCAAAATAATAAGTGAGATATAATTCCTTCTACCTTACTATTATTTAATAGAATATACTTAATAAATAGTTCTATTAATAATTTAAGTTACATAAGAATAATTTACCGAAAATTATATCTATTATTATTTTGGATTATATATATATATATATATCTGAATTTAAAATAATTCCAAAAAATGTTTTTGAAATTTAAATAAATTATTAAGTATGGTATTTAATTAATTTATATGTACAATAAATGAGCATTTATATTAATAGAAAATTTATATTGTTATTTTCATACCTTTGTGTTAACATAATATTTTTGTTGTTGCAAAACAATTTAAAATAATATTTCTCAAATTAAGTCAATTACATTTTAAATATCATACATAAATAGTTTAAATGTTTAAACAGTTACAAATAGTTATAGATGCTGTTATTTTCTATTTTTAAATACTCGCAGTGAAACATATAGTTTTAAGCTAGTTTCAAAATAACGTTATATTTTAAAGGTTTATCGAGTTAGATTTTGAATTATGTGAAATATTCAGATCAGGATTAGATGAGAGAATAAAATTATTTTGTATGTGTATGTAGGTATGTATAGTAAAAGATTACCAATGACGATGCTATTTTATTTTTGACTTAGTGAAATCATAAGAAGCTTCATGACAAATCAATAGAAAAAATAAAGAATAAATCTTCAAAAAGAGAGAATTGAGGGAAAACATATAGTTTGTTCTATTTTGCTATTATTTAACAGATCAATATTTGGATAAACAAACATACATACACACACACACTTATGGACTACTAGAAGCACAATAAATAATGACGACCTTTTCTGACGGGCGTTGCCCAATTAGCGACGGCAAGCAATTTACATGGCACAATCGAAATTAAAATTACCTAGCCGTTGAAAGTCGTCGTTAATTTAGCCGTCGGCGGTCGCCGAAAAATCGCGAATACCTATTGCCAAGGACAATAGTTTCGTTCATTTCCTTTCTTCCCCAAATTAAACATCCCCTCCTCTAACCCCTCCTCCACACCGTCAACAAGCTTCCATGCTGCCAGCAGGTCTCCATCTTTGATTTTCAGCTTGCTTCATTACCTATTTCTCGGTAAGAAGGTTTAATTCCTAAACCCAAAATTTAATTTTTATTTTTTAAATTTGGATTAATTTGCTGTTGTAGTTGTATAATGTCACATTGATTGTTTGGTATACCTTATTGAATGCTAATTAGGTTGTTATTACAATTGTTCATCAATGAAATGTGGAGATTTTTTTTGTTTAGTGTATACGTGCGTTAATTGGTGTATATGCATTGATTAATTAGTGCATAAGCGAATTCGAGCTACTTTGGATTAATTAGAGTCGATGCCCAAAATTTGGTGTATGCGTTTTCAATATGGCGAAAACGACAATTTGGTATATGCGGTTTTTAGAATGTAAATAAATTATTGTAAAATTTGTTGTACAACACGCTTTACTTTTTGTAAATCTCTTAGAGAGTTTTTGGTCCCGTCTGACAAATATTGTATATGATCCTTGTATGAATATTCGTTTTTATCACAAAACAGACATTTATATTCGTCAAATACAATATTTGTTGGATTTGTCACTGTATTGGACAAGGTACAAACACAGTAGTAAGTATATTTTTCAAATCATTTTATTTTAAATGGTCCACAAAATTTCGACCCCACTTTATTTTATTCCCTATACAAACGCATATGTATACAATACAGGGAACAAAGGAGAAATGCTATCGAAATTTTGTTTAATCGTTTAAAATAGAATGATTTGCAAAATATAATTACTACCATACTTGTAATGAGAAGTAGGATGACCAACCATCTAAGTGTAAAACGATAACCTAAAAATTTATGTAAATCTGTTTGAAAATAAAATTGAATAAAACATTATTATATATTTGTTAAAATTTAAATGTATGATTTATTTGAAAAATAAAATGTCAAGACGTAAATGATTAATGCACTTTTATGTTTTAAAGTAAGAAAAACAATCAAGTTTTTATTGATCGGAGCTGGATATACCAACAAAGAAGTGAAATTAGAGGCTCAATAAGTGAACATTTTCAAAATGGTGTACAAGCCTTTATTGAATCTGCTTTATGCAATAATGGAAACCACGAAGAAATTCGTTGTTCATGTAGTAGGTGCAAACTACAGAAGCATTCGATACCTGATATGGTAAAAGTTCATTTGTGTCAATATTTTTTCAAGTCGAATTATTTGGTATGGGATCATCATGGAGAACTTATAGCACCTAATCCTATGCATTCGGAGGAGGATGTGGATAATGAATTTGTTTCGATGAATCTCAGAGAAGATATGGTTGAAGTTGCAGTGCGTTCAATGTTCCCTACTATTGAAGTTGATGGTAATGATATTAATATCGAAGAATGACCATGTATTGGAACAAAAAAATTATGATTTATTGGAGGCTACTAATAAACCCTTTTGGGATGGTTGTACAAGGGGTACTAAACTATCAATAACTGAAAATACATTGCGATAAAATCAAAATACAACTTCACAGAAGCCAAGTTTGCAGCTATAGTACAAGCTGCAAAACGGCTTTTGCCGCCCGATAATTTAATGTGCGAAAATCAATATGAAGTGAAAAAACTTATGTCTGTTTTTGGTTTTCTGTATCAAAAAATAGATAATGTTTAAATGGTTGCATGTTTTGAATAGAAGACATCAGTCTTAATAATTGTAAAATATGTAATCAAGAAAGATACAAACCAGTAAAAAAGAAGGGAAAGGAAGTTCCATATGAGAGTATGCATTACTTAGTAATCATTCCTAGGCTTCAAAGGTTATATGCATCTTCTGTAACCGCGTATCATATGAGATGACGTTGTGTGAGAACACCAGAAGAAGGTACGTTAACACACCAAGCTGATGGAGAAGCATGTAAGCATTTTGATAAGACATGTCCCGCTTTTGTAGCGGAAAGCCGTAATGTTAGACTTCGTTTATGTACGGATAGATTTTCACCATTCTCTTAATTCGGTTCAAAATATCCATCTTGGCCTATAACCATTACACCTTACAATTTACCTTCGTGGATGTGTATGAAAACTCTGTATATGTTTCTTACTATTTTCATTCCAAGCCCTAATGATCCGACACAAGGAATCGACACATAATTACAACCGTTGATTGAAGAGTTGAAAACTCTACAGTGTGAAGGTGTTGTGGCATACGACATTTAAAAAAATTCCTTTGTTCACTTCTCTACTGTGGATTATATGCGATTTTTCTACGTATGTAATGCTTTTGGGTTGGAGTACGACCGGTCGTCTAGCTTGCCCTTATTGCATGAAAGAAACATGAGTATTTTCTTTACTACATGGGAAGAAATTTCATGGTTTTACTATCATAGATATTTTCACCATATTAATCATCCTTTTAGAAAAGATTAAAAAAAACTTTACAGGAAATAGAGTTGAGACCTTGCGACCACCGACGATTTGGTCAAGCGAAGATGTTTATGAGCTTGTAAAGGATTATCCAGAGACCGACGAACAATTTGAAGTACAAGGTAAATCAAAGATTCATAATTGGTGCAATTAAAGTTTATTTTAAGCATTGCCTTATTGGAAAATCTCCTAATTCGTCATAATATCGACGTGATGTACAACGTGAAAAACGTGTTCGACAATGTGTTTAACATAGTTATTAATGTTAAAGGAAAGAGTAAAAAGGATTTGAAATCAAGATGTGATATAAAAGCAATATGCAATCGTCCTGAGCTTCATATAAAGCCAAATAAAAACCCAAAGCATGCTACGAGTAGACAGTAACCAAGTTAAAGTTCTATTGAAGTGGATGGAAATATTAAGATTTCCTGATGTTATTTCCTCTAATCTTCGTAGATGCATAAATTATAAGAACGGTAAACTGAGTGTGATGAAAAGTCACGATTGTCATGTAATGATGGAACATTTGTTACCCGTCGCTTTCAAAGTACCGCTTTCCATAGAAGTTTGGACGTTTGTAACAGAACTTAGTATTTTTTATAAGAAGCTTTGTTCAACTACCTTAAAAGTTGATCGTCTACGTAAACTTGAGGAATTAATTCCTATACTGCTCTAGCAACTGGAGAATATATTTTCCCCAGTTTCCTTAATGTAATCGTACATTTACCTATTCATCTTTCGTTTGAAGCACGCCTTCGAGTGCTGTGTAATATGGATGGATGTATCCGTTTGAAAGGTATCAATATTGAGTTGTTAAATTTTAGTTTAACCACATATAATAAAATTTAATTATGTTTATTCTTAACATGTACTCAAATCATTTAAAGAAAAAAGTGAGATAAAAGCATGAGTTGAAGATTCTATATGCAAATCATCTATTACTTATAAAGGAAAGCAGAAACCAGGGCATTTATGCAGCGACACGTGTCTTTTTCCATGACCACGCCCTTTTTAACTTAACGTCAGTTAACAAATTATTGTTGAAAAAGCGCATTTCCTCTCTGAACGTTCCCTTTTCCAACAACTGCATCTTCCGCAAACACCTCTACTGAAAATCCCAACCTTGTCGGCGTCGCTTTTCCTTTCCTACACTTCTTGGACATAGATGTGCGCGTCGATGTTGTTCCTCCGCCGCGTTAAAGAAGATTTTTCAAAATTAGCGTTTTCAAGGTCAGTACTCATTACTTCCCAATCTGAATTTGGGGTTCTTTTCCACTATTCATTACATGTAAACCAGTGGTATGATAGTTTTAAATCGATTGAGTTTCAAATGTGATACTCATGAATTTACTTTTTTTCCTTCTGCTGTACTGTTTTTCAATTCGATAAAAACTGAACACAATTTGATATCGGTTTACCTTACCATCGAACCACCTTGAATGATGTAACTGAGTACGGAGACAATGGTTATTTTCAACCAACAAATCTAGGAAACATTTTCTTCTTCGATACAACACAGAATGATTATTCATAGGATTATTGAATATTTTTTCATTTTCAAACATTTCAGTATGTACTTCAGTATATATATATGATATGATATTTCTTCTGCTCTGGTTGAGTTTCAATTTATGCTTCAGAGTGTGAAATAGGAAATAAATGCACTTATATGTATTTCTTTACAGTATTCATGTATATCAGTTTCTGTATGATTATGACTTTAAATCCCTAAAATTGTCCAAAATCTTTGAATGCCATTCATACATTACTTTAACTCAGGTTTATTTTCCTCTGCATTGTTCTACCTTTCATTGTTGGTAACTTGCTGTATGAGTTACCAATAAGTCCGGTTCTTTATGTCAATCTTTTCATTTCCATATCTGTGTACCGTATAAGGAAATATGACAGACCATGTGTATATTGTGCATAATTTTTATTCCCACCTTATGTTAGGTGGTTTCATGAAACTTACAACGGTAAACAAAGACTGTGGAAACTATTTACTGGATTGTCACTATTTTTTTCTATATTTTTGGACCTGAAATTGTTGAACATAACAATAGTTTACAACATTTATATATAATATATTTCAGTTCCATTTGTAGTAAGATGGTCATAATTTTTCTTATTATCCATGATTAGAAAACACTTTTAACAGTTTCAAAATATTAGCTTTCCCAGATTCCAACTGTGTGTAAAGTATTAAAAGTTTTTTGATTATACCACATTTTTAGCTCTAATAATTATGTATATTTCGAGTTTAAAACCATATCTTAAATAAATTATCAAGCCATCTTCAAATAATTTTTTTGAAAAATAATGTTGTCCTACACCTTTAACTAGAAATTATAACTGCTTCTTTGTTGAACTGAAATCTTTGATTTTTTTTTTTCATAACTCAATGATACGATTTGAAGATGCAATATAGTGAACAAGTTAACCGTTCATTTGCTTACAACATGAAATCATGTACGTTTGTGGTTGTTTATGTCCGGTCATGCATGTAGTTATGTGTTATATTCCTTATTTATGCCCCTCTGATCACTAGAGGAATCACAAGTTTTATTTGTGTTATGATATTTTAATCAACCGGCTGCATGATGATTTTATTTCTCCTAACAAACAAATACATCTACCTTCCGCAACATTGTGCTTCCAATGCGTACTTACAGCTAACATCTGGCACAGGTATTTAGGACTGAATGACAAGTGTTTGCTGATGTATTTAAATAAGGCAAGATCGCATTCATAATTGTCATCTAAGGTTTACCTGAACTATGTGTTACACTTAATACACACACACATACACACATCGCTTAATATAGTTAACAATTAAAAGCTACTGGCATTAGTATCCTCATATTCTATATTTCACCTTCGTATTCAATATTTCTCCTCATAAAATGTGTCAATACATTTAACTGAAACATAATATATTCTGTGGTGTTTTTTCAGCATAGCACATATAGTCATGTAACTCGCTCCCTGTCGTCTTTTTCAGGAAATCAAATAGGATGATATTTTCTTCCAAATAACGTAGACTTATAACTCTAGGCAAGGTATTTATTCGTTGCCACTTTCCCGCCGAATCAATTCGTACTCAGTTTTGTCCTACTGTATTTATTCTTCAATACAGTTTTTACTGAGAATTTCTTATAAATGAATTTTATTCGGTTATTATTACTTTTAATCATTTTCTTACTCCAGAGATATATAAATCTTTTAACATTGAACACATGTATATATATATATACACAAATGAGTTAAGGAATACATTTATTTATAAAATATATATAATATAAAAATTAAAGATTAAATTTTTTCATTTGCTTTGTAAAAATCAAAGGCTGAACATACATCCACATGGAAGGTAGAGTAGAATGATAACAAAAATCTAGAGCTTAAGATTTTCTTTTTTCAAATGGCACAAACCATCATTACTTTAATAAATTAATCAAATAAATTTTTTTAGAAACTTTTCACCTTCCCAGTTCAAATTTTTAATGCTCCTTATCTATGAAGTTCAGTAACCAAAAAGGATTTAGCAATCTTAACTCCAACATTCAAGAAGGAAAAAAAATCAGAAAAAAAAGAAAAAAGAGAAAACTGCCTTCTTCAATTCAAACTAAAATCTGAAGTGTTTTTTTCTCAAGCTTCATTACTGTATTGATACATTCATCTCTCAGGTAAGTTTTCTTTAACTTTATAGTTAATAAAAATTATGATTTTTAAATCAAATTTTAACAATCAATTCAAAACAAAAATGCAGATTAGCTTGGGCGGGGGGAATTTCAGGTTTAGGCAGTGGAGTTTTTTTGTAGGAAGAGTTTTAAAGGCAAGTAACCTTCTAATTTTGAATTTGAGGTTATAATCTGTAATGGAGCAACATTTAATACATAACATCTAATCAAATGCAGGAAGAATCAAGATCAAAGCTTTATTCTATTTCTGGTTTTCAAGTTTCAGAAAAATGTAGCTTCTCTGTTATAAATCCTAACTGTAAGTAACTATAACCCACTGTTATTAATAAATTAAGTGAATGAACATAACAAGAATAATCACTGATCTGTGACTATAAATTTGCAGATCTAAAACCCCAAGTTTTAAAGTAAGAAAAGAAGAAAAGTTCAGGCTTCATCTCTGTTTGATAAAAAAACTGTCAGCAGTTTCTGGAAAATAAGGGGAGTAAACTTTTTTTTTTTTCCAATTTTTGTTGCTGTGTGGATGCTTGAATGATTACGAAAGTTTACTCTTTGGTTTGCTCGCAAAAAATTTTGACAAGTGCCCGTGTTATTTTTAGGAATGAGTTGATAGAGAAAATCTATTTCAAACATGAAAATAATCATATATCTTGCCAATTTACAGCTGCAGATTATATTGTCAGAAATCATATATCTTCCATTGTTTCATTTTAATCTTTTCTCCCTTCTATTTGTTTTGGTTGGGCATTTTCGAGCCTTTTTGGTTCTTTTATGTTATTTCTTTTTTGACAAAAAGACCTGATAGGGATGCAGTATAAAAGGCTATTTGCTTTTAAAACATATGTATGTATATATGATTTTCATGAGTTAATGATCAATTCAGTCATATTATTTACATCTTACACCATGACATACACTGTCTTACACCATGACATACACTATTCCTATATTAACGAATCTTCTCACCCTAGACATAGTCCGACCCATTATTTCAACCTTTATATTTTTTTCCATTTTTTCTACTATTTGTTCAGTTCACTAATGAAGATTGTCATTTTTCAGGATTAGGGTGCATAAGTAAAGACAGGTTACAAATCCTCAAATTTCTCCCGCCATTACAGTCATAGGTATGTGAACATACATATGTTATTTCAGATAGATATATCATAAGAAATCAACTACTATAAACATATATCAAGTTTTTGGTAAATAAATATAAGATTTACGTTGAAGGAAGGTCATGGTCTGTGAGTGGAAAATACATTTTACAATGTGACTCGCTTAAGTTATTCACTCAAACTCAATTTCTTGATTTCTTTACAAGAAGTTTGATACCTGGGAAACATTACTTGCTCATTCCAGTCAATGATAAATGCAGGACAGTTAAGGATACATTTGACTCGGCAAACAATCATCCACATAAGGCTCAAGAAATTAGAACGATGGGAAGCAGATTTATCCAGGAAGCGCTGAAAATGGACTATTTATATGACTACATGTTGCACCTTCTGAGTGGATATTCGAAGCTTTTGAACATTGAAGTATAAACCGGTTGTTACAGAAAATGCAGATGAATTGTGCATCAGCTTTGTTCAATTATGCATGATCTTTGTTCAATGTACATCAGTTTCGACGTTTTGGTCTGTAACACACTCATCAACATCAGTACAATGGTCTGAACTACAAGTTGTGGCTAATTTTTTATATTGAAACTTGAATCTTTTTTAACTTTTGGAACTAATTACGTTCAATGGATAAGGGAATTATTCACTTTTGCTTTTAACTTATACTATGACAATTGATTTTCATCATATACAGTAAATCTAATTTATTTGCACGGAAATGGGAAAATATATCTGTTTCTTCTAATATAAAAATTAGACGGTATGCTTTATGTCCCTAATATCTTTGTATATTCAAGTTACTGATATAAACGGAGTATGTTTTCCTAATATAATGTTTTCCTAATATAAAATCAGTAGTTATAGGAACATCCATGACTAATTTGAAGGCAAAATATAACAAATCATTACAAGTAGCAACATAGGATGTTTTCAAGGAGAATGCAAGTGAAAATTTTCCAATCTAATTTTGTAAAGAAAGTAGAATAAAATACCCGAGCCAATCTTTTCTTTCAGAAAACTGATAAGATTTCTTAAAATTTTATGCCAGAGTAACCAAAACTACACACTAAAGGTAGTTTTACTAACGATATTAATCTAAAGTAAAATTCGAAATCTATTCACTAGCGTTAAATAGTTTTGTTCTTCAGCAAGCATTGAGGATATGTATCTTAGGATATTCGGCTTTATTATGGACAAGAAATTTTTTTTATATATTAACATGGTTATTTAGTACTATTTAAAAAAGAGTTGATGCAAGATTTCTAATTCCAAACTACTTTAAATGCTAATTTAATATTTTTCACTATTTAATTATTTTCTAAGATCACTTAATCTCACTCATGTTCCAACAAACGATCAAGTTGTGCATGTACACATTTAAAAAATTTAACTTTATGGACATATCAATGTCATTTAGTAAGATCCAAAAAAACTTACAAACAGTGGTTTGCATGCCAAATCCTTCGCGCATGTGCACCGCACGTGCCATAGTGCTCATTTGAATACGATATTTTGTTATGGTTACGTTAAAATTTTAGACAGTAATGCATTGTATTCCACTTTATTCACTTATATAATTAGTTGGTTAGCACATTGTAAATTTTTTTGGGTATTCCGTTGTTGCATAAAGACTTACACCATATATAAAAATAACGAAGTGTCGTCTCCAAAACTTCCTCTGTCTACTTGAATTTGATGCTTTTGCATAACCTGTCAGTTAAATTAGTTTATTGCAGAGCCAAACCTATATGATGACCAATACTGTTTAAAACGTTCCACCTAATTTGCAAAACTTTTTAGTTATAAAATATGGATAGTAGCAAGGTACGGAGGAATGCTACAGCTCAACAAAGATTTTCAATTAAGGAGCGGAAAAGAAATAGATCTGCATTGTCAGTATATGACGTGAGACAGAGGCAAGTCTAACAACGGTTGTATGGCGAAAATGTAATATCGTCGTCCAGTAGGCCAAATACGAATTTAATACGGAGTGGAAAAAATGGTAGTTCAAATCCGTACAAGGATTTGTTGTTGATTCACAAATTAGGTGTACGTCATCCAATCTAATAAATTTGTTTTAATGATAGGGAATAAGGAAAATGTACGATTTAGAGCAAAGACGGGCACATATAACCTTACTTCACAGAGCAGCCTCAGGTAATTTCACATGACCTTATTCTTGCTATTTTAAGGTTGATAATAGAAATGGTTTCATTCAAATTTACTGTTACATTTTTTTATGCTAATATGGTAAAAAACCAATTTTCAGGTCCAATCAATAACTAATGCTCAACATAACAGACCAAACTTCTTTCAAAATCATACCACCAACGGTGCAAGTGCATGTCCCTTTTTTTAACTATATATATTTCTATCTGAACATGGTTGGAACCCTATTGGAACAGGAAAAATGGTTGAACCATGGACTTTTGGTGGTCCTACCTATGCATGTTCACACTGTAATGCAACAGATGCAACATTTTCTTGCCAATTAATGATGTCGGTATTATCCTTGCTAATATTGCAACAATGTAGAAAGTTGAAGAATTAGTGCACACAGAAACTGGCTACAGTACGGAACCTGGAACTGCAGCTCAACGTGGCATAGTCACTGGGGTATTGATATTACTACAATATTGTCTGATAACACAGATACAAATTTTGTAATATATTATTGTACTTTTCAGGCTGACTCAAAAAAGATCGTGGTAAGCAGAAGATCCGTGGAAGAACTTCAGAGAAGAAAAGGAAGAAGTAGATGTCCAAACGGTTGACCACTATGAGAAACCACTTTGTCCACCAACATCTGCATTGTGTGTTCTTTGTCCATTTTTTTATTTTATTTGCAAACTCTTTGTTTTATTCAATTTTGCTTTCATTTGCTGTAAAACTGCTACTCTTGCTTTCTGCACTTTATTTCCCATTCGAACAGCACTTCATGTTTGTATCAATACCAATCTTTGTCAATAAAACCATTAGTTTAATAAAATATTAGCATGTTGCCTTAAATACATGTTGCTTAAATAAATCTTTCCTTTCGATCGTGACACGATTCAATCTGTATGCTATCACATTGTAATTTTGAGCTCATTGTGAAGTTGCAGTTTACCTACTGTGGCTTGAAATTCAATTGTACGGTTACTTTTATATTCAATGAATCCAAAATGTGTAGCATTTTACTCTACTTATTAATTTATATTCAAAGGGAATATGTAACTATACTTTTATTTCATTAATTTATATTCATTATGATTACAATATAAGTTATACACGATGTTTCAATGTGGAGCGTATATATAAGTTATATAACTTAAGTCATATTACTCTATTTTCATTATGATCACTTATTTCACAAGTATGACTTAAAACAGTAATACGATAAAACAGTAATATGACTTTATACAGCAATACACTGTTTCAGAAAGACAGACTTAGCTACGGAAAACCGACATCTGTGATCTACTACTACTTTTTAACTACTTCAACTGGGAATAGTTAAACTCTATTTGCAGCTTTGTATTTTGTTTCACAATTGTTTAGGATACGAACTCTGTATCTACCGTTGTTATTCTATATGTAAATTTTAATTTCCATTGCAATAGCCGTCGTCCACATTTCAATAATTAAACCGTGTTGATCACGACCGTTTACTACTACAATATTATTTACTCTCATTGCTTTTGCACCTGGAACATTTAATTTCAACCAACATAAACTAATTGTGTGTTCATCATAAAAGAAAATGTGATGCAATACTTTAATTTTAATATCAAACTCCAATATGAGAGTACGACTCGACAAATACTAAATAAAAAATTTAAATAATAGACAATCAATAAATTTAAACATACATCAATCTAACATACTAGGCTGCCCGTGTGCATAGCACGGGCCACACACTAGTATATTGAAGAAGAAGCGTCGTTCTTTTTCTCTCATTATTTCAGTGACCATGTTAACCTATATTTTGAAAGTTCTATGCAAAATGATGAGGACATCTAATAAGATTCTTCTAAATCAATGTTATCTATTTTTAGACAGAAGGGACGCTCTATTGGAAAATGTATGGAAGTATGGTTAGACGATATAGATTACCATGTAGCCCACACATATGTTCTTCTTAACTGTGTAGAAGTTGCGCCAATTGTTAGGCACTGATGAATAACACATCTAAAATTATTTTCTTGAATAATACATATGTGTATTAATTATAATGCAATATATTATTTGTATATGCAATATTTATGAATCATAGCATCCAAGCGGGTACATCAACAGAAAATTTTCTAATTGGTTTCCAAACCACGTATATGATCTAGTAAATTATGTGGTCGACAAAGGGTCGAAACATCTTGTGATGGGACCTAAATGAAAAGTCAAGACATATCCAATATTCTTTGTCAATGGATACAAATTCTACGTCAAAGAATACGGGGCTGAAAAATTAATTAACAGTACCAATGTACATGTTAAAGGTAGTGATGATCCAAATGATCACATAAATATTTTTACAGTGTGTTAACTTAGGTTTTGCAATTAACATATTTCACCAGATTCGCGGAAGAAGTTTATTTGTTTAGGTGCAACTGGTTCAGTAATGATCCAGGTTCTAGAATCAACGTGCACCAAAAATATAATTTTATTGAAATAAAGCATACATAACATTAGCATAAGTACGATCAGTTTATGCTAGAAAAACTGACCCTACAAGTTTATTATGCTCCTTATCCATCTCTAAAAAAGATAAAGCAGATTGGTCGATGGTTTTTAAAACGAAGGCAAGATTTACGTTTGATGGAAAGAATATTCCTAATGAACAAGCGTGCCAAGTTGATATGGAGGAAAATGGAGAAATTGCAATATCAGATGATCAAACCTATTTAGGATCTCTAAATGATTAATCAAATCTATTAGTATAAGCATTTAAGACCAAAAAGGAAAACAATATAGAGTATGAGATAGAGTCTGTATTAGAAAATGATGAGGACTATTTAATAGTATACATGTTGAAAAAAGGTAATTTATGAGAGTATTGATGTTACACTTTTTTTATATGTTACATGCGATTATTAATATTAAATATTGATACGTTTACTCATAATTGAATGCTATATTCTGCCGAAATAAAATAAAATGGATGTAATAGGTATTACAGATGTCATTTTTCAGGTGGCGGAGTTCTTCATAGACTGATTCTCCCTCTGGGTCTCAAAGTAGGACAGGTCGTGGTGATGGTGATGGCAACAGACCTTTATAGGAGGCACCGCATAAGATAGTTAGATTACTAACGAAAACGGCTCAGAAGTATTAAATTTACTTCAACATTATAGATATTTTATATGATATATTAGTCGTGATTTGTTTGTATCATATTTAATGCAGGGGTTTTAAGCTTGAGCCTTCTAATATTGTGCTCGGCATATCGGAGCAGGCATACATGAGTCACATGTCTGCATGCTGGCCGAAGTGGAGCAGGATCCCGACCATGTACGGGGGAGCATATGGAAGGACTACCTGGTAAGTTTAAAGTAATATATATCATTATATATAATCACTTTACAATTTGCTGACTAAGTATAAATGTATAATTTATATTATTTTCAATATATATACAAAGAGCAGCAGACTTACAAGAGGAGGACGTGTCCCTTTGCCAACACCACTGGAACTCAAAAGTGGAAAAGAATTATAGGGTTACGATGTCTAGCATAACACAATCTGGAAAGAAGTCACAATGGATGGGCGCCAACGTCTAGGATGCTTGGGTCGCATGATGGGGTAGCGATGAATTCAAGGTAAGTCTATCACATATCACCTTAATTTATTCAATACAGAATACATAATTTATACCTTATAATCTTAATTTTTAATTTGCAGATGAAGTCGGACAGGAAATCTACGAACATGTAGAAAAATCCCATTATAAACTGTGGTGGCTCAAAATCATTCCAGCACCATCGTAAGGACCAAATAAATTAATTAATTGTCATTACGTATAGTTATAACAATTTTAGTATAAATTTGTAAAAACAACAATAATGTACACCAATTATTGCAAGGAAGAGCGTGAGGGTGTCCGGTCTCATATATGGATGTGTTTGAGCATACCCATGCCGTTACGCAGATAGACGACGAGGGATCAGTGTCGTATACCTGGCATGAGGATGATAGAGAGTACGCCGCATATGTTAGTATATTTTAAGTTATAAGTTATTAATAATGATCATTTTAATTAATTAATTATAAAATATTATAATAATGTCATGCAATATTTATTCATATTTAACATTATAGGAAAAATTTATGCAGGCACGTGTGCAGATTCTTGAGCATTCTGGACGAGAGTAGTTGACCATTGACCAGGAGGACACGGTCTTTAACTTTGTTGGACCGACCCAAAGAAACAGGCGCTACTGCTACAACAACCAATCGGTGATTTATAAAAATTAACTATGTTGTAAAATTTTCATAATTTTTGTAAAAGTTACGTAATAAATTAAATATATTTCGACTTGTTTTGTAGGCTCGGACATCACAAAGGACTTACCAAAAGGCTCAGGATAATGCAGAGATTAATGAGCTTAGATAGAAGATTGCACAACTGTAAGAGCATGACCGCCTTCGAGCAATGCAAATGGGCAACTCAACCAGCGTTTGGCCAAGTACATGGAGCGTCATGGTACATTCCCTTCGTCCAGTGGTTTCAAAGATTATGATGAGTCTTGAGGTATGATTTGCAGCTTTTATTTATAAACATGTGGTATTGGATGTAGTTTGTGTATATAAACATTGAGTGACGGTGAGGTTAATTTATGGACATGTGGTGTTTGACATTGATTTAAGGGTTGATTGGTGGTGTTGGTATGTGGAGTTTGACGTTGGATGTAAATATTGAAGTTGGATGGGTGAGAGTGATGATGAAAGGTTTGTTTTGTAAATATTAGCTTGATGTTGGATGTAAATATGTTTACGTTTGATATTATAATGTTTGAGTTTTAAATTGATATCGATATTGATTTTAGTTTATACATGTGGCTTATATATTGATTTTGATGAGTAATATATTGATATTGGTATGGAAATGAAGCCGTGTTATAGAAATTTTTTTTGCCCAGATTACCGACGGCTCCCGACGGCCTATTAGTCACTTTTCTCGACGATAAGCGATGACTTTCGACGGATATCTGGATGAATATTCCGACGGCTAGTAGGGGCTTTGGCGGCTTAGCGAAAAATTACATGCCACGTGGACGTCGTCGCCGTTGGAAAATTCGTCAAAAAAGCCATCGAAACAGCCGTTGCTAGTATGTCGTCGAAGCCGTCGGAAATGGACGAAAGTCGTGGTACGTATTCCGACGGTATTTCCGACGGCAAGCGATGGTCGTCGAAAATTGCCTGTTTTCTTATAATATATATATATATATATATATATGTATGTATGTATGTATATATAATAGAACATATTATAAGTACATGTATTTTTTTAGGTTGTGAATATCTAAAGTAATATATTTGGATTATAAAATAATTTTTAAATTTATAATATTAAGTATATATTTCACTAATTTATATTTGTTAAATAAATATAGATGAATTTATAGAAAAATTATCATTTTTTTTAATTTTAGTATGCTAAAATGTAATATTTTTATAGAAAATTATATTAGAAATATTTTTGAATGGTTAAAAATAATCATATATACTTATTTTTATATTATAACTGTTTAAAATGATATTTTTTAGATTAGTTTTACAATAATATCTCTTAATTTCAAAGAAATTATATATTAAAGTTATTATTTTATTTATACATTTAAAAAATGTGAATTCATAAAGGTATATTATTGTTATTTCAAAATTTTATGTTTTAAAACATTTTATCCAATTTTAAAATAAGTTTAATATATAGTTTGAAATTAAGAAATTATAGTTATATACCTATATATGCGAAACAATTATGTTTGTACCAAAATTGGGCACAACACTCTTCGGAAGTACTTGAGGAGATAAAACAAAGAAAATAAATGTAAAAAGAGGATCATCTAACAAACATTTCAATAACATATCAGAAAAACATGCAGAAACATAGCGATTTAGAATGGTTTGGCATATAGCCTACATCCACTATGAAGTTGATGACTTATTGATGTTTTATTGCTGATTACAATTGATTACAGCGAACTATAGCAGTAATTTTCGAGTACAACAGTGATCTTGGAGTGCAAAAATGGATTCGGCAGAGTTTGGATGTAGGAGAGTTAAAAGTCACCTTTCAGTAGGCTTTGTGGGATGCTATTTATAGGCGAAGGCTGCAAATATCTCGCTCAGATCTTGGAAGACCTCTTCTGGCATGTATGCGGTCCCACACGATCGATCCCATGCTCGATCCGTGATCGAAACGAACGAATTTCGTATCGATCAAGATTTGATCAAATCGAGTCAAAATTTAGCATGAACATTCTTTAGGTTGTACGTAAGCTCCTATGACAATTTGGTGGCATTTTGACTTGTCGATCATGAGTTATGATCGATGCAAGCTTGCGTTTTCCCTAGGCTGTCTTGGTCATATCGACATACTTCGTATCGATCTGTTGGAATCGTTCTTAAGCACGTGCCTGCAAGTTGACGTGGCGCTAACTCCTCGGATCGATCCACTTTTCGTGCCTTGTTGACTGCTTCCTTCATCGTATCCAAATCTAAGCCTTGTTCATGTTGATTTATTTCGTCCTTGTTGCGTCGATCCTAGCTGTCCTATTCGTATCGGTCGGAATCTTTCTGTTCATATCGGTCAACTATACTGCTTTGTTCATATCGATCGTCTGCACTACTCTTATTTGTATCGATCGATTAAATTGCACTTCGTATTAATGGGAAGTGTTGATTTCGTATCAATCCATGGTCGATTGATCCGAAGCATGTCTGTAGCTCGATTGATACGAAATGTTTATCGCAGTCGATGGATACGAAGTAGGAGGGTTTGGATGGCTATGAAGTAGACCCTCTCTGACTACTAATCGATATGAAGTGCGCTTGTATGCCGATGGATTCGAACAGGATCAACACGAATAAGGCTAATTCTCATGATGGATACGAAGTAGTGCACCTTGATTGATACGAAGAGATACTCGCTGATGGATACGAACAACAGAATACACCGAGACTTGATGGACATGAACATATGGATGCGATTGTGATGAATTCCTTAACTTGTATCGATCATATCTTGAGCATACAAACTTCGATTGACCTGAAATTTGGAACATTGGCTTTCATAGCTTTCGCTTGTTATGTCATATCAAATATAGCTTGATCTGGACTCGGGCAAAATTTTCCGACATCTATAAGGAACCTGTGTATAATCGGTCTTAGGGATGAACTATCCTTGGTGTTCGGTCAATTCCTTGATATCATGGCATTGTCAAAAGGCGGTATAACATTCGCCCCCTAAAGTACGTCTTGTGAGAACATGACGTTCTTTGAATAGTTGTATCTTTAATTCTAAACAGTTCTGCCTGACTTGTCAAACGGTTGTTATCTCTTAATTGAAATATGTAACCTTAGACTGATCTTTAATAACATGAATTTTTGACTGCCAATTGTGGTACAGTGCACTGTTGTAACTGAATGTCGTATGATAGTGATTGGTTGAAGTAGTTATCACCAGACAAGTGTTCAATTCCTGCGAATTTTGAAAATTGGATGTTAGTCCATCGTACATATATGTATGCTAACTTGACTCCCGTTAACGTTGGTACGCTCGCGAGTCATTGTCAGTTTCTCATATTTTTGTATTGAACACCTTATTTACCCTCTCATGAATCAATGAGAAATTCGATCTGTAACAATCCTTGATGGTTGTTTTGGAATTTCCTTCATATCAATCCTCTCCCGGATCGATGTTGATCGACACAAATTTGTTTGTTGTTTTAATGCAGTCCGCATTGATGGGTATGAAATAAGGCAGTTTTCAAAATGATGAATGCAAAATTGTCATTACGTATCGATGATATGATGATTATATCTTCAAGCTTATAGATATGAAATATCGATTCATATCAACAAAATCCGATGATTCAAGCAAGATTTCATTGGGAATTTCATATCATTGATATCATTGATATGAACCGTTATATTCTTGGCTGATGTGAGGTGGATATGAACAACGCTTTGTATCGATAGCTGGATGGTTGCAAGCAAGTATTGTCTCAAATAGGTGGTGTATGGATATGAATTGCTCTCCTCGCATCGACGAATTGATGGATTCGAAAAGCTCGCATGAGCTTTGTCTCTATTGCCTGTTGCATGGATCCAAATGGGTCCCTGTGTAACGTTTGTATCAATAGGTTTTTGATGGATACGAACAAAGGCCTTCTGGATTGATAGAAAACAGATACAAACAGTTGCACTGGGGACCGGTGTGTGTGGATGGATACGAACAGAGTTTTCTATCAATGACACCGAGGACCATTTTATCGGGTCATTTTAACTAGGAGACGAATTGGTTTTTTCTTCTTGGTTTCATGTCCATATAAATACTGCCTATACTTAGCCATTTTTTTTTATCTGCTTTCATTTTTCCTATGGCTTTCGTATGGATAGAAGAAATGAAAAATAGAATCTTCCTTCATCTCCAAATCGACCCAATTTTCTAATCCCCTATGGGAACACCTTAATTCAGGTAATTAATCACAATATTCATGTTAAAAACAATGAGACTCATGATTTGATGCCATCTCATTCATATCTACGGCCGAGTTTGGTGAAAAAGAGGACGTAGATGGTCGGGGAAAGGTCCAGGAGGGAGGGGATGGTTTCTGTGTTGCTCAAGTTTATTATAGAAGAAGAAATGTAGATGGGTACGAGAGATGCATTCGTATCGAAGATAGGTGTTGGAGTGAAGGATGTGTCTGTAACGATGATGGATAACAGACAAGTTCATATCGATCTGGATTAAGAGGGAATTCGTATCAATCCAAGCAGTGGAACTTTGCACCGATGGAGTGGGAAGCTTCGTATCAATCTATGGTGGAAGTTCATATTGATCAAAAAAAATGGATACGAAGGCTTGGGTCTGGGGATCGATACGAAGGCACTGTGTGCGGTCGATACGAAGTCGAGAATCTTTTATTGATATGAATCGACCTTTCGATAATCGATACGAAACGTTGACTTCTCTGATCGATATGAGAAGCACATTTGGCGATCGATCCGAACTTGCAATCTGATGGATATGAAATTTTGCATAATCGAACACTTGACTCTGATGAGCTTCAGCCTTAAATAATTGGACTTAACTGTTAAACTACATATTTTGGCTACCCTTCGAAGCTCATCGATGGAACTATAACTTAACAAAATTTTAACGAACTTCAACTCGAATCGGTCTCTAAAGTCTGGATGGCACGGTTGTGATGGTTAGCGATGATGGTCACTCCAATTGAATTATGAAGTCTCGTCGTTTGAATATTTTCTCAAACTCTATAGAATTTCTCAAGTAATATGTAGCACTGCACTACACAACACATTCACATACTTCACATTGGGAGACACACGGACTTATTATAATCTAATGATGGATTTTCATACGTTACTTAGTTATGGAGTCTACAAGCTCACAACAGCAGGAAATTTAGAGTTCACTTCCCTTAATAATAGAGATACCGGCCATCGTGGCTGAAGTTGTAGACATCGGTTCGGACGAGCTACCAAATGCTAGGTTCATCGGGAACCTACAAGATTCTGTACTGTCCAACGTCTCCGAAGACATGCTGGGACGGATATGCCTAAGGCATGGCTTGCCATTGGACGATGTATTATTGCCAGGACCAAATGATAGACCGCATGCTCAACCAGAGGGATTTACTGCCTTCAATCGCCATGCATGTACAGCAGGAACACTTCCTCCGTTGAACCAATACATTAGAGAAGTGATGTCTTTCTTCGGAATTGCCCTAGCACAGCTACATCCGAATGGATACGCTTTGCTGAACAACCTATATATTGTATTAATGGAGCATCTTTTCTGACTACCGACCCTGATCGAGATTAGATACTTATTTAATGTCAAGAGTCGGGGAGATAGTCCCTCATTCACATTCCTAGAGTCATTTTGGAATTGTCAAGTTGTAACGGGATCCTGGACCAGGCTGAGTTACTTCAAAACGGAATGGTTCTATATCCGATGCCCTCCTGGATTTGCCAACCGATGGTTGATCAGACGTAAGTACTATGATATTTCCAGTATTTAACAAGATAATCGTAGCGATGTTAAAACGAATATCTTCTTTTCTTTACAACCGCGATTCTATGACCTGAAGGTGCGCATTTTAAAGAAATAGTACGCGTCCTTCAAGAAGTTCCAAGTGAAATAAAGGACATCGATTCAGTTCTAACGGACAGAAATTTGAGAACTGTTGGGCTAATTAAGAGGAGCAAAGTATAAGACTTGAAGGAACACTGAGGGCAACGTCGACGAGGCGATGAAGTGTAAAACTCCCAGGGTCGCAACAGCTAAAGAGGGTGATGAGGAAAATACATCTATCGAAGATGAACCTGTAATTGGGCCTTCTGACACCTTTCAAGATTCTAAGGGAAGGAGAAAAGGAAAGGCTGCAGCATATAAGCACCACAAACCTTTGAGATGGAAATCTATCATCGTGTCTTTGCCTATTCCTGGTATCAGAATTTCAGAGGCTCCTCCCTCGCAAGTGGAGAACCTTTTCGAAGAGCTTGCCGATATCCTAATCCCGGATTATGTGTCATTTCATCATGGCACGGATTGGAGGAGCTTCAGAGTGCCTTAGACTTGAGTGAGTCTCTTTCTACGAGTGTGGCCGTCATTTCCGGTTGGTGGGGGGTTGCAAATACATATACAATTCACGACACTACACGATTTCTGATCGCAAAGTGTTTACTTCAGGAGATTATCAACTTTTTTCTCTTACTTTGCAGATACCATGTCTGGACATGGGTCAATGTTGGGGAGTCTTCGCTCAGCTCGTCGATCCTCTTCGTATTATGACACACATAGGAGAGAAGCAGAGAGTGATTACGATCGTGGATACACTAGCCAGGAACAATATGACAAAGATAAGGACAAGGACTATAGACATCGACCCCGATTCCATTCCCCACCTCCTAGAACCCCTACACACCCTTAGAGCTATGCAAAACAAATGGTAGAGCCTCCCCACCAGAAATCATCTTCCCAAGCCTCTAGGCCTGAATCACACCATCGTAGACATGAGGCCGAAACCCCCATTGTTGCTGAACAGACTATTACTGAGCCCACCGAGGAAGGGGCTATTAGAATCGCACAATTGAAGAAGGATTTTCCGAATATTTTCTTTGATGGTTACATCTTCCCGTCATACTTAAAGAGAATTCCAGTGGAAGCAGAGAACACAATGCATGATTACATTCATGATATCTACACTCAGTGAGTGGGTGAAAGCTACAGAGAAAGCATCGAAGCTGGCCTTTGAGCGGACGACTACCATAGAAAAATTGGAAGCCCGGCTCGCTCAAAAGGACCGAATCATTTAAGTTCTTAACAATGAAGTCGAATACTCTCAGAAATTCGAAATAGAGGCCACTCAAAAGGCCGATGAGGCGAATTTGGCGATGGAGAGGATGCGGCTAACACACTTTGCCCTGGTAGAGGAGATAGGCCACCGAAACACTACTGTCACAGCCGAGCGGGATGCAGCCCTTAAAGAACTTAACGAGCTTAAAGCCAAATTTTCCGAAATCATCAAATAAAGGGATGATGCAAATATCGCATCCCAAGAAGCATGTGAACATGCCATAGTGCTTCGGGGTGAATGGGATGCGGCATCGACTAAGGTCCGGGAGGCGGAGACTGAGGTCGAGGAGAAGGTCCGAATGGAGGAGTCCGGCCTAGACGCTGACACTGAAGATCTCCTCGTTACTTATAATTCCAACGTACTGAAGAATAGGAACCTAGCCTAGCTTGATAACTATCTGACACACTTATACAATGCCTGGGGCCGATTTGTAGAGGATGAGAAAGCTGCCCATTAGGGCAAATCGATCGACGAATTCGAGTTTGAGAGTCGAGTGTTGAACAAAGATGAAAGGAAAATCCTCCATGATGCTATGATCTCATATAAGAAGGAAAAGCTTGGCACTCAGCACTCGAAGGTCGGAGAAGGTTCTGGTGTCGAGCATCATGAAAAAAGTCCTGAAACTCTTGTGCTGACCTAGCCTGAACCGACTTCTATGGTTGATTCTCAATCTGTTCTTGCTTACAAGCCGGATCAACCGTAGATATCTCAAGTTAGCAAGCAAATTTCCGAGGCCGTTCATCCACCAGCAAGTCAAACCAAGAAAGGTACTCTGAACATTCCGTATGCTTGTTTATGATTGGGAGCTTTACTTGAGATACTTAATAACAGTTCCCTTTGTTCCTTTCCAGTGATTGGAGCCACATCAGTCGTGCCTCCTGCCACCACTCAAGAATCGCATCATGCACTGGAGGCTATCATAACTGAAGTGGTCGCTACAATAACTACCACGTCTATTGATGGAACGCATTGTGAGAAATGCGGATTACGGATCTTAAGGTTAAGATTAACACTAGAGGGGGGTGAATAGTGTTAAAAAAGAATTACTAAGTCTTTTTAATTTATGTTAATTTAGACACAAAAGTATGCAATATACAGACACAGATTGATCACATAAACAATCACAGATGCAGAAATAAAATAAAAGCAGTAAAGGAAAGAACTCACTGGATTTTATACTGGTTCGGAGTTACCCTACATCCAGTCCTGCAACACAAGTACAGATTTCCTTTCAAAAGCAATTGTACAATTACACTCTCGGTTTCACGGCTACGAGGTACACCCTCTAGAAGTTCGATCCTTTGGATAGAGATACTTGATTTCCGGGCCACAAGTTTACCCAATTGATTTACCAAGGCTACAATCACACCTTTTCCCTTTTGATTGATTTCCAAGGCTACAATCACACCTTTTCTCGCTTAATAGATTATAAAGAAGTCTATAACACTGAATAGCATTGAGAATCTTGTAGAGATAGTGATAGAGAATCAAACTAGAAGTAATCGAGTATGATTCAATGTTGATTTCGGCAGAGTAATGATAAGAATATGTATTAAGAAATAAGGAAGAAGAAGAGGAGTGAAAACCAGAAAATTATTATTGAAAATTCATTGAAACTGACCCCTATTTATAGAAGAACAACAGCCATGACCATTCATGAAGAGTTATGGCGAATAGACACTTCTTTTGAAATTTGAATTTTTGAATCAAACTGTCACCATGACGACATGGTCATGCTAGGCATGTCGACATCCCAAGGGATTTTTTTGGTGTTTTTTATTTTCTTTGAAAATAACCTTTATCTTATATAACAACTATTTTAAACTTTATAAATATACTTGACTATAGTTAAAATTAATAAGTAAATATAAAGAATAATATATATAGATTTTAACTATAATTTAAATTTAAATCTAAGTATAAATATTTAGAAGTTAAATATATTATTTAAAAAGATAGTTTAAAATCAGGAGTAATTTGACTTTGAAAATAAATATGTTTTGGAGGCTAAAATTATTTAAAATCAGGATCGAGGGTTTTGAATCTTTTAAAAGGAAAGTTTTGAAAACATTTTGAAAATAGGATATAATTTTGAAAAATCATTTTGAATAAAATTTAGAGGATACAAAACAATGTTCCATTAGATTTTTCGTAGGTTCCATCCTACTTAGGGTTCCATCCCTTTAACGGGCTCGAAGTGGATTCCATTCCACGAATATATTGGATTTTAAGATGCTAGTGCTTTTCTATGAGTTTTAACAAAAATTCGTAATAATAATAAAAAATAATTATCCTTGAAATCTTGAACTCTTGATAATCTTGATACTCATGAGTCTTCTATCTTGATATTTTATCTTGATATCTTGAATCTCTATACTGTACAGTCTTCATTCTTAGTACCTGCATGGTTAAATCCTGTATATACATATATATCTAAACTTATAATGTTAGTATTTATATTTTATAATCTATTCTAAGGTTATTGTTATCAAAACCATCATCTTACAGACTAACAGTCTCCCCCTTTTTGATGATGACAACCTTTGTTTATAAAATAATTTCTATCCTAATAACTCCCCCTAAAACTAACAACTACCCCTTAATCTATACCTAACTATCCTATTTTATATTTCTCCCCCTTTTTCATCAATGAAAACTTTATCTAAACTAGATAACTCCAACTATATAACTCCCCCTAAAACTATTACTCTATGACATGTGATTATAATGATAGTGTTATCATAAATAATCAACACTTAGTCTAATACTAAAACATAATCCTAAACTATTAATAACTAAGAATTCACAATAATACTTATAATAAAAACACATAAAAGAACACAAGTTATTTATTACGTATATGGTTGTATTTATATTTGTGTTTGGAAAACATAAAAACACAAACAACAACGGAAGGAAAGAGAAGAAACTAATGTGTGTTTCTGAACATAGGAGATCTATGAATCGAACAGTTTGGATAGTTGAAACAGAAATTTCCACGTTGTTCGAGAAGATTCCCTTTTTTGTCGAAACACACTTCTCCAACACACACTACTTAGTCATCATCCTCCTCTTGTGCTTCTTCCATGGGTTCTTCTTCTTCTTCGTCGCTGGCCTCTTGTTCTTGATTGAGTGAAGAGTCTTCATCGATCAAGATAGGGTTGGCCTGGTTGTTCATTAGGAATTTTTGAAAATTCTTAAGAATCTTTCCATGCCTTTCCTGTTCCTTTGCCATACAAATTTGAGTTACTTGAATTTTAGTTAACATCTGAAGTACATCAATCATAGACTCCTCTATTTTCATTACACGAGCAAGAGTAGTGCATTGGAATGGACCAGAAGTAGGAGAGGGAAATGAGAAAGTTGATTTTATGTTTTATTTTGAGGATTAAGCCATGATTTTATTTATTTCAAAAGAGAGAATGAAGAGAAAACAGAGAGAATGAATGAAAAGTCGAAATTGAGAAGAATATATAACTAAATTTTTGAATTTTGGTGGGAAATTTTTTTTAAAAAATTAAAAACGTTATATGTCGACATGTATACCTAGGGGATGTCGGCATGGTCTTTTTAAAATTCAACTCTTTGATTTATTTTGATACCAATTGTTAATTATACTTGTTATTTATATTTTATATTTCAGCTATAGAACAAATTCCTAATTCTCTTCTTAATTTAGTAAATATTGATTCATATAATGGTTTTGTTAAGATATCAGCAATTTGATTTTCAGAATTGATATAATCGAGAGTAACTGCTTCCTTGTTTATATTATCTATGAGAAAATGATGTCTGATATCAATACGTTTAGTTCGAGCATGTTGAGTAGAATTTTTGGATAAATTTATCACATTCGTATTGTCACAATAAATTGGAGATTCTGAGAAATTTAAACCAAAATCATTTAAGGTTTGTTGCATATATATTACTTGAGAACAAGCCAAAGCAGCAGAAATATACTCTGCTTTAGTTGTTGATAAAGAAACCGTGTTTTGCTTTTTACTAAGCCAAGAAATCAGAGAATGCCCCAAAAAGTGACAAGTCCCACTTGTACTTTTTCGGTCTGATTTACAACCAGCATAGTCAGCATCACAGTAAGATATTAATTCAAAAGAATCATTTTTAGGGTATAATAATCCATAATCAGACGTGTGTTTAACATATCTTATGATTCGTTTCACGGCTTTTAAGTGAGTCTCTTTGGGTTGGGATTGGTATCTGGCACAGAGACAGACACTATGCATGATATCAGGTCTACTAGCAGTAATATAGAGTAGTGAGCCAATCATTCCTCTATATACTTTTTGATCTACATCTTTCGAGAGATCTTCTTTACTAAGGTACTCATTGGTTGCCAAGGAGTGGGTTTTCCACTCGCAGTGGTCAAACCAAATTTACTAAATAGGTCTTTAGCATATTTTTCTTGACTAATAAATATACCATTATCTAATTGTTTTATTTGTAATCCTAAAAAGAAATTTAATTCACCCATATGACTCATCTCAAATTCTTTTTTCATTATTTCAGAAAATTCTTTATTCATTTCAAAATTAGTTGAACCAAAAATGATATCATCTACGTAAACTTGTACTAGTTGAATATCCTTTTTATTTCTTTTAATAAAAAGAGTATTATCTACTTTACCGATTTCAAATTAGATTGCAATAAATAAGATCTTAGTCTATCATACCAGGTTCTAGGAGCTTGTTTTAGACCATATAGTGCTTTTTTAAGTTAGTAAACATGATTTGGTAATTTATATTTTCAAAAAGTGGTGGTTGTTCGACATATACTTGTTCTTTTACAAATCCATTTAAGAAGGCGCTTTTAACATCCATTTGAAATAATTTGAAATTATTATGATTTGCGAAAGCAAGTAGAATCCTAATGGCTTCTAATCTTGCTACGAGAGAAAAGGTTTCATCAAAATCTATTCCTTCTTCTTGACAATAACATTGAGCGACTAAACGAGCTTTATTTCTAACTATCTCTCCTTATTCATTCATTTTATTTTTATAAACTCATTTCATTCCAATTATAGTTTTATTTTCTGGTCTAGGAACAAGTTTCCAAACGTCATTTCTAGTAAATTGATTTAATTCTTCTTGCATAGCCAAAATCCATGAATCATTAGTTGATGCTTCTATCGGATTTTTGGGTTCAATAGTTGATATAAAAGCTACATTACTCATTTGACTTAGTTGATTTCTAGTTTTAACAACATATTGCATATCTCCCAGTATATTTTGTATAGGGTGTTCTTTTAAAAGTTTTGTCCTTTTATTAGGATGATCAATTTCATTATCAGTTTCAACAGGCTCTTGATTTTGAATGATTATATCCTCTTCATCATTTGTATCTTCAAAATTTTTGAAATTTTCATTAAATGAAACATGCATTGTTTCTTCAATGGTATTAGTTTTTAAATTAAACACTCTGTACGCTTTACTTCTGTTAGAATATCCAATAAAGATGCCTTTGTCGGATTTAGGATCAAATTTATCTAAATTATCTTTTGTATTTAAAATAAAGCATTTAATTCCAAAAATTCTGAAATAAGATACCTTAGGTTTCTTTGAATAAAGAAGTTCATAAGAGGTCTAATTAAAGTTCTTTTCAAAATATAACAGGCGGTAGCAACTACTTCTGTCCAAAAATTCTTTGCTAAATTACTATATGTAAGCATAGTTCTCGTACACTCTTGAATCATCCTATTTTTATGGTCTACTACTCCGTTTTGTTGTGGAGTTCTCGGAAATGAAATTTTTTGAGTTATTCCATTTTTATTGCAGAATTCCTCAAACCTTTCATTTTCAACTTCATCACCGTGATCACTTCGAATACTTATAATTTTGAGAGAAAATTGATTTTGAATTCTTTTTGAGAATGTCTTAAAACATTCAAAAGTATCACTTTTATGTTTCAAAAATATTGTCCATGTAAATCTAGAATAATCATCTATAATTACAAAGACATATCTACTACGATTTATTGATAAAATTTGAGATGGACCAAATAAATCAAGATGAAGTAATTCAAGAGGTTTTGAAGTTGAAATTATATCTTTTAACTTAAAAGAATTTTTTCTAAGTTTTCTTAATTGACATGCATCACATAAACTATCTACTTTAAAATTCATTTTAGGGAGACCTCTTACGAGATCATGTTTTGATAGTCTAGATAGGAGTCTGAAATTCAAATGCCCAAATCTCTTGTGTCAAATCCAAGGGTCGCTTGTATTTGCCAATCGACACAGGTTATCATTTGAAACTTTCATACTAAGAATATATATATTCTTTTTCCTTACTCCCTCAAATATAATGATTGAATTATTATCTTCAATGTGACATTTATCTTTTTCAAATTCAATTTTATAACCTTTATCACATAGTTGACTTATACTTAGCAGATTGTGATTCAGATTCTTAACTAGCAAAACATTAGTAATAGTAGGAGTTTCAGAATTACCGACATTGCCGATGCCAATCACATATCCTTTTGAATTGTCTCTAAAGTTAACAAATCCTCCGTCTTTGTATATTATATCATTTAGTATATCTAGATTGCCAGTCATGTGTCTAGAACATCCACTATCAAGTATCCATTTGTTCTTTCTGATCTGCACAATTTGTCCGTTGTGGATTGATTCCTCAACACCCATAAAGCATGATTCCTGCACATCAAACAATTTTGGTAGATAACTTGAATTTGAATATTGATTATATGCAGACTTATGAAACAATGATGATTTGAATACTTCTAAATTAGTATTAACGAATATAGCCATTTTAAAAACTTTTCAAAAATCAGATTATGATATTGTGAAAACCTTGCTCTGATACCAATTGTGAGAAATGCGGATTAAGGATATTAAGGCTAAGATTAACACTAGAGGGAGGGTGAATAGTGTTAATAAAGAATTACTAAATCTTTTTAATTTATGTTAATTTAAACACAAAAGTATGCAATATACAGACACGGATTGTAGGATTGATTTCACCCTAGAGGGGGGGTGAATAGGGTGATAGTATTAATTATAAAAATTAATTGCGGAAGCTTATTTCAACACAGATCACAGAATAATAGCAGCACAGAAATAAATCGCAGAATAATAAAATGCAGAAATAGAACGACACAGAATTTACCCAGCTTCGGCAAAACCCTACCTACGTGCTGCCCCCAAGGTTTCTACTAGAAATTAGATAGTCACAGGCTTACACACGTAAACTCGCGACACCCGCTACTGACTAACCTAACTCTACGCTCAAAACCCTGCCACAACTTAGCCACTGAGTTGCGAATTCTCAAGCTACGCCACGTAGCTTGTCCTCTAGTCACACGACTAGCAAATACAATGGTTTTAAAAGAGTTTTAAAATTTAAAAACAAATTTAAAATAAAAATAAGATAAAGCCCTTATTTTAAAAACCAGAGCCCTTATTTAAAAAACAAAAAACCCTAAAACTTAATGGCCGGCCCCTTTTATTATTTCGACCCGATCCTTTTTTATTCTTTGGGAAAATGGCGGCTGTTCTCTCATTCGTTCCTCTTTGTGAAATTAGGGCTTTTTTCTCGATCCATATTAGGGATTTTGAATGCCAATTTATTTCGATCGAATCTGTGGTTGTTCGAGAGTTGCCTTGCTCGATCGATTTCTCGTTGCTCTCTCTCTGGCTACTTCAAGTTGATGGAGTTCGACTTTGATTCGGTATATGATTTTCTCCTTTTGTTTTCTGGTTTGATGCTTGCTTGAATTCTGATGCTTTTTAAATTGCCGATGATGACAATTGGGATTTTAGGTCTTGAACTTGATCGATTTTTCCACACTACCGATGATGACTTGGGCGATGTATTTATATGAATTATGTACTTTCCTATTTCATTCTTTCCTTACTTGATGCACACGGCTTTGATTATGAAACGTTCGATTTGATCGATACAGCAGAAAAAAACTTTCCTCTTTTTGTTTGTGACTTTTTCAAAGATACGTTTTTGATTTTTTTTTTACAGTATACATACACGAATCTGCATTACTTCGACCATCACTGTTCCTCTGCACATATGATTCTTTGGTGCATTTGCCTTTGTTAAATTTTGGCCTTTGCTGGTTCATATGTTTTTAACATATTTGCTGTAGTCAGTTGGGTCTGCACATTCACCTGTTCATTTGATTCTGCTTCACCACTGAGCCTCAATGTAGTTGTGGCTGCTTCTGTGCATTTGCCTGAGTCACTTGCATACTCGGTCGTGCTGTCCACTTGAGTTTGAACATTTGCTGTGATGTGTATTGGGTATTTGGTTTTACTGCATTGTTTCATGTGTGCTCAATATCACTAGATATTGTTGTTCAACACATGATGCTTTGTTCTTTGTGCATTTCACTGCGTTCATTTGAGTTGTTGCAGTGGTCCATACTTTAGTTCGAGCCTTGTTCTTCATATCATGTGTACGGACTTCATTTGATCAGTTAGCACTGTTTATTGGTCCTGTTGCATACTGAGTCTTGATATCACTTGAACATTACTGTTGGTCTATCTAGATTCATAATTTGGTTTCTGTGAAATTGTTGCTTGATTATTTTGAAACTTCTACTCGGCTCAGGCATTGATATTGAAGTGTTTCATAGTCAGTAGTCTTCAATACACATGTATATATGATGTTCATTAGTCGACCATTTGAACATTGCTTGGAGTTGCATTTCTGGTCAAACTTGCCTTGTACCTGTAGCACGGTCGAGGTTTTGAAGTTTCTGTCATTTGTTGATTTTGTTCTTTGGTCAGTAACTCCTTTGATTTGAGATTCACTTCATGTTGTTGCGTTTGTTGAATTCACTACTGGTCTCTGTCCTGTGCACATTGTCGCCTTAATCCTGTTGCATGCATTGTTGATTTGAGTTGCACTGTACTTTAGTTGTTGGCATTGCTTTGTCTCGACTTTATTGGTGCATTGTTGCTATAGCTTTTTGAAGCTCGAGTTTCTTAGCTCTGTTCACTTAGTGTTGTTTGAAGTTACCACTTACTTGACCTTTGTTGCCTCTGTTCATTGTGGTAGTAGCTGTCTTCACTGTCCACCTGTATCATGCTTGGCTTTGTGTAGTTGATGTTGTACACTGTCTTGTGCATTGCCCCATACATATTGTCACTGTTTGATATAGTTTGGATTCAGGCTTTGACTTATGTCACTGATTTTTGGTTGAGACTGTTTTTCCATACTTGCACATTTTTGAGTGCACCTGTGTTGAATCCAGTTTCTCAACTCGGGTTTGACTTTGTGCTGAAGTCGAGATTTTATTTATGTTGCACCTGAGTTGAACCCGTCTTTTTATTTGGGTTTGACCTTGTGCTCACCTGTCCCTGTAGCATTATCAAGTGTATATCGGTGTGCACGGCCTTGTGGCATGTACAGTGATTCACTGTGCATGTCACATTGTTCGTTTGTGATGAATTCAAATGTAAATGATGACGAACAACCCAAATAACTGAGGAAAATCATATTTTCAAAAATCATATTTCATTTTATAAAAAATATTTCTTTTTCAATTTTACTGCGTTAGTGAATATGTATGCAGATTTCTCAGATGTTGGATTCTAATTGGAATGAAGTTGAAGATAAACTACGAGTGTGAGTGATATGTAATGAGGAAATTATGTAAACTGAATTGTGATGTAATTAGAATCAAAATTGTATATGTATAGTGAGAGCTTGAATTTGTACTATTCAAACATGTAATAAATATTTGTTTGAATAAAATTTCTGTTTGAATTCAAATTCTGTGTAACTTATTCTGTTTGAATTCAAATTCTGTGTAATTTATTTTATTCAACAAATATTTATTTAATCTATGAAAAATAAAATAGTACATTACCAAATAAATTTAAATGAATATATATATGTTTATTATCATCAAACAAAAATCATAAAGCCCATATACAACAATCTCCCCTTTTTGATGATAACAAACATATATTTAAGATTTTGACTGAGTTAAATGTATTTGATCAATGATATACTCTAATTGCTCCCGCTATTTAAATGCTTCCTCTCTACATGATGCTCCCCCTACATATATGCATACAAATAGAAATATATAAATAAGCCTAGATGCAAATGGAAAATTATTTGACCTTTGCTTGATTCTATTTGACAAAATCTTAGTTTTTCTCTCCCCCTTTTGTTATCAGAAAAAGAATAATAGTGTTAGAGAAAAATAAAGATAAAGTGATCAATATTAATCCAACATTAAACTCAAATTGAACATAAATATTAAACTTCAACAAAAAATCAAAAAAATCATAACTATCCTTGTTAGGCGCATATTCCACTTTTAGAAAGAATGGAAATGATGTTCTAATATAAAACCATACAATTGTATCAACTTGTGGTACACTTATATCAGGAATTTGAATATCTACTAATCATGCATAACCGTTAGGACTTTTAAATGAGATTAGTAGTATTCCAATTTAATTTTTAAAAATAAAATCAAGTATCTTCTAACCACGCATGACCGTAAGGACTTTGAAATGGTATTAGAATCAACTTGTCTATTTAATCAATTAATTTTGATATGCGTTCCATACATGCATAACCGTAAGGACTTTTAAATGAGCATGGAAGCACATAATCAAAAATCCAAGTAATTCACCCATGCATAACCGTGAGGACTTTTAAATGAGAGTGAATACTTTGGATATTTATTTATTTTTACAAAAATATATGAAATGAAAAACAAATAATCCCTGATTTTAGTACCACATATCGACCAACATATTTAAGTTTTGATAAACAATGGTAGATAGAAATATGATAGATATAGAAATGGTCATGGAATCTTTACCCAACAAAAAGTTTTGTAACTCTTGTTTGAATTCCTAAAGAAATTTTCCAAATATACTCTCTTGAGTAATGCATGTTAAATATCAACACTTATCACCTTTTCAATCACTATTTATCTTTTTGATAATTAGTAGGGGATCGAATTAGTCAAAAATTTGTCATTTAAAATCAAATAAAAATGACTAATCTGAAAATATGGTTAAAAAATGATTTTCTTGAAGGGGTTATATGAGAAAATTTTTGTAATGGAAAATATGCAGATATTTTCTTTGAAAAATGATGCAGTAACTAAATGTCTCAAAAATCACGTTCAACTAGTAATTTTTCAATCAACTAGATTACCAGTGTAATCTGCATCTGAAATTCTTTTTCAGTTAAAAACATCACTAATTAAATTTGATAGACCAGACCATGAAGTGTGTATAAAAAATTTCAAACTCAATTTCAACAACAATTTAAATGACATTCTTTGAATTTGAATTGAAGCCGTGTAAATAATAAAAAACTGTGAATATAGAGTTAGCCGAATTATAACCAAATGCATTATCATCCAACAAAAACACAATATTTAATCCAAACAAATATGTATGAAGTAATTCAAAGATTAGTGTTTTTGGCATAAATGTAATTGGCCAACTATTTTGAATAAGTCAGAATCAAAGTCATCATCTTTTCATCATCTCGATATTGGCTGATTCAGAATATGGTGCAGATTATCACATTTAATATATCATTCAAATAAATATAACATTACCTGTTTTACCATTGCGATATTTTTCGTTGTTTATCCATTGTGATTCTGTCACCTTTATAATAGGCTAAGGAACTTTGCTTTGTCGCCCGCTGTGTTTCTGGAACAGCCAAAAAATCCAGAAAACACTGTTGTTGTTCCTTAGCCTGCCACCACACCTACACGGTAAAAGATTTATGTGACCTATTTTTTTTATAGGTCCATGGTTGTTAGTGGCAGAATATTTAGAAAAATAATTTTGTGGAGACCCAAACTATTTATATATGTTCCTTTTAGCACCCAAATTTGTTTAACTTTGAGAGATTTTATATTTGTGCCTTTTGGAACCCAAATTAGTATGGTTTTCACATGTTTGGGTCTATACCAACAATTATTGTGATCGTGTCCATATTTTCTACAAATTATGCACATGGAATTTTCTTGATTAATATCGCTTCCAACATTTTCAGATTGACTATATCCAAGTCCTTGTCTAATCGTATTACCAGTTTGCTTTCCTAATAGCATATTCAACGATTTTTCACCTTTTGAAAATTTTTCTAAGGTCGTCGACAATTGTTGGACTTGTGTTTTGAGAGATTCATTTTCGTTTAAAAATTGTGTGCACTTTTTAATAGAGTTCTCTCTCCTCATTTTTTCACTTTCTTTCAAAATCAGAATTTCAATTTCAAGTGATTTTATATTAGTTTCTGATTTTTTGATTTCTTCTTCGAATGTTGGACAATTATCACACTTAGGGATCCTACTTTGATAGGTTTTAACTAATTGGTCAATTTGTTTATTTAAATCTATCAAAGTATCTTTTTGTGATTCAAGTTTGGCATACTTCTCCCTAAGTCGTTCAAAACAACCATTCACTTCGTGGAAATATATAAGTAATTCCGAATGAGAAAATTTTGATAGCTCACTTGGCTCGTCATCATCACTGTCAGTTATTTTACCATGAAGACACAAGTCTGCTTTTTCATCCTCACTGTTAGCATTTTAATTATCTTCATCACTTGTATTCCACGTGGCAGCAAAACTTCTCCTTTTTTATTTATTTTCGAAGTCGCGTCGATTTTGAGGACAATTGGGCTTGATGTGTCCGGGTTGGTTGCACCTATGGCAGATGATCTTTTCTTCTTCTGGATTGTCCAATATTTTATTTATTCTGCTTTTCAATTTTCGATTTAGAGCTGAATTTTCGTATTTGTAATTCTTTTGACTTTCTTTATTATCAGCTCCAATTCTGTTGCTCCATCATCATTATCATCACTATCACTTTCTGTTGTTCCTTTAAGAGCTATTGATTTCTTTTGAGTATCACCTCCTTCACGTTCTTCCTTGAATTTCATTTCTATCTCATAAGCAGTGAGATTTCCGATGAGTTCTTCGACTTTCATTTGTTTCAAATCTTTTGATTCTTGAATGGCAGTCACTTTGGCTTCAAAACTTCGTGGAAGGACTCTGAGGATTTTTCGGACTATCTCCAACTCTGCATATGGTTTTCTAAGGGCTTTTGATTTGTATACGATATTGGAAAGTAGTCCATACATCTCTTTGACATTTTCTTCTTTTGCCATTGTGAAATTCTCGTATTCGCTGCTTAGCATGGCAAGGTGTGATTCTTTGACTTGAGATTTTCCTTCGTGAGTCACTTCTAATGTGTGCCATATTTCATGTGCAGTTAGACAATGTGAGACACGATTAAATTCAAATTGATCCAATGAACAGATAATAGAATTCATAGCTCTAGCATTAGCATTTTGTAATTTATTTTCTAGTTCTGTCCATTGATCCATCGGTTTATCTATTTCCTGATTGTCTACAATTATAGTTGGTGCTCTATAACCTGTCTCAACAATGTTCCAAGCATCAATGGTTTTTAGAAAAAATTTCATTCTATTTTTCCAATAAGCATATTCACCATTAAACATTGGTGATCTAACTATGGACTGACCCTCAGCAAAAGCATTATTAAAAGAAGCCATTTTAAAAATTCAAACTTTTAAAATAAAAATTGATTTTTGAAAAATGAATTTTTAAAACAAAAATTGACTTCTATTCCTAGCCCTGATACCACTTGTAGGATCGATTTCACCCTAGAGAGGGGGTGAATAGGGTGATAGTATTAATTATAAAAATTAATTGCGGAAGCTTATTTCAACACAGATCACAGAATAATAGCAGCACAGAAATAAATAGCAGAATAATAAAATGCAGAAATAGAACGACACAGAATTTACCCAGCTTCGGCAAAACCCTGCCTACGTGCTGCCCCCAAGGTTTCTACTAGAAATTAGATGGTCACACGCTTAAACACGTAAACTCGCGACACCCGCTACTGACAACCTAACTCTACGCTCAAAACCCTGCCACAACTCAGCCACTGAGTTGCGAATTCTCAAGCTACACCATGTAGCTTGTCCACTAGTCACACGACTAGAAAATACGACGGTTTGAAAAGAGTTCTAAAATTTTAAAACAAGTTTAGAACAAAAATAAGATAAAGCCCTTATTTTAAAAACTAAAGCCCTTATTTAAAAAAGAAAAAACCCTAAAACTTAATGGCCAACCCCTTTTATTATTTCGACCCGGTCCTTTTTTATTCTTTGGGAAAATGGCGGCCGTTCTCTCGTTCGTTCCTCTTTGTTAAATTGGGGCTTTGTTCTCGATCCAGATTAGGGCTTTCGAATGCCAATTTATTTCGATCGAATCTGTGGTTGTTCGACAGTTGCCTTGCTCGATCGATTTCTCGTTGCTCTCTCTGGCTACTTCAAGTTGATGGAGTTCGACTTTGATTCGGTATACGATTTTCTCCTTTTGTTTTCTGGTTTGCTGCTTGCTTGAATTCTGACGCTTTTTAAATTGCCGATGATGACGATTGGGATTTTAGTGCTTGAACTTGATCGATTTTTCCACACCACCGATGATGATTTGGGTGATGTATTTATATGAATTCTGTACTTTCCTATTTCATTCTTTCCTGACTTGATGCACACGACTTTATTATGAAACTTTCGATTTGATCGATACGGCAGAAAAAAACTTTCTCTTTTTTTGTGACTTTTTCAAAGATACGTTTTTGATTTTTTTTTACAGTATACATACACGAATCTGCATTACTTCGACCATCACTGTTCCTCTGCACATATGATTCTCTGGTGCATTTGCCTTCATTAAATTTTGGCCTTTGCTGGTTCATATGTTTTTAACATATTTGCTGTAGTCAGTTGGGTCTGCACATTCACCTGTTCATTTGATTCTGCTTCACCACTGAGCCTCAATGTAGTTGTGATTGCTTCTGTGCATTTGCCTGAGTCACTTGCATACTTGGTCATGCTGTCCACTTGAGTTTGTGCATTTGCTGTCATGTGTATTGGGTATTTGGTTTTACTGCATTGTTTCATGTGTGCTCAATATCACTAGATTTTGTTGTTCAACACATGATGCTTTGTTCTTTGTGCATTTCACTGCGTTCATTTGAGTGGTTGCAGTGTTCCATACTTTAGTTCGAGCCTTGTTCTTCATATCATGTGTACAAACTTCATTTGATCAGTTAGCACTGTTTATTGGTCCTGTTGCATATTGAGTCTTGATATCACTTGAACATTACCGTTGGTCTATCTAGATTCAAAATCTGGTTTCTGTGAAATTGTTGCTTGATTATTTTGAAACTTCTACTCGGCTCAGGCATTGATATTGAAGTGTTTCATAATCACTAGTCTTCAATACACATGTATATATGATCTTCATTAGTCGACCATTTGAACATTGCTTGGAGTTGCATTTCTGGTCAAACTTGCCTTGTACCTGTAGCACGGTCGTGGTTTTGAAGTTTCTGTCATTTGTTGATTTTGTTCTTTGGTCAGTAACTCCTTTGATTTGAGATTCACTTCATGTTGCTGCGTTTGTTGAATTCACTACTGGTCTCTGTCCTGTGCACATTGTCGCCTTAGTCCTGTTGCATGCATTGTTGATTTGAGTTGCACTACACTTTAGTTGTTGGCATTGCTTTGTCTCGACTTTATTGGTGCATTGTTGCTGTAGCTTTTTGAAGCTCGAGTTTCTTAGCTCTGTTCACTTTGAGTTGTTTGAAGTTACCACTTACTTGACCTTTGTTGCCTCTGTTCATTATGGTAGTAGCTGTCTTCACTGTCCACCTGTATCATGCTTGGCTTTGTGTAGTTGATGTTGTACACTGTCTTGTGCATTGCCCCATACATATTGTCACTGTTTGATATATTTTGGATTCGGGCTTTGACTTATGTCACTAATTTTTGGTCGAGACTATTTTTCCATACTTGCACATTTTTGAGTGCACCGGTGTTGAATCCAGTTTCTCAACTCGGGTTTGACCTTGTGCTGAAGTCGAGATTTTATTTATGTTGCACCTGAGTTGAACCCGTCTTTTTATTTGGGTTTGACCTTTTGCTCACCTGTCCCTGTAGCATTATCAAGTGTATATCGGTGTGCACGGCCTTGTGGCATGTACAGTGATTCACTGTGCATGTCACATTGTTCGTGTGTGATGAATTCAAATGTAAATGATGACGAACAACCCAAATAACTGAGGCAAATCAAATTTTCAAAAATCATATTTCATTTATAGAAAATATTTCTTTTTCAATTTTACTGCGTTAGTGAATATGTTTGCAGATTTCTCATATGCTGGATTCTAACTGGAATGAAGTTGAAGATAAACTACGAGTGTGAGTGATATGTAGTAAGGAAATTATGTAAACTGAATTGTGATGTAATTAGAATCAAAATTGTATATGTATAGTGAGAGCTTGAATTTGTACTATTTAAACGTGTAATAAATATTTGTTTGAATAACATTTCTGTTTGAATTCAAATACTGTGTAGCTTATTCTGTTTGAATTCAAATTCTGTGTAATTTATTTTATTCAACAAATATTTATTTAATCTATGAAAAATAAAATAGCACATTACCAAATACATTTAAATGAATATATATATATATATATGTTTATTACCATCAAACAAAAATCATATAAGCGCATATTCAACAAGGATATGATCAAAGAAACAATCACAGATGCAGAAATAAAATAAAAGCAGTAAAGGAAAGAACACACCGGATTTTATACAGGTTCGGAGTTACCCTACATCCAGTCCCACAACACAAGTACAGATTTACTTTCAAAAGCAATTGTTAATTACACCCTCTGTTTCAAGGCTACGAGGTACACCCTCCAGAATTTCGATCCTCTGGGTAGAGGTACTTGATTTTCGGGCCACAAGTTTACCCAATTGATTTACCAAGGCCACAATCCCACCTTTTCCCTTTTGATTGATTTCCAAGGCTACAATCACAATTTTCTCGCTTAATAGATTACAAAGAAGTCTATAACTCTGAATAGCACTGAGAATCTTGTAGAGATAGTGATAGAGAATCAAACTAGAAGTAATCGAGTATGACTCAATATTGATTTCGGCAGAGTAATGATAAGAATATGTATTAAGAAATGAGGAAGAAGAAGAGGAGTGAAAACCAGAAAATTATTATTGAAAATTCGTTGAAACTGACCCCTATTTATAGAAGAACAACAGCCATGACCATTCATGAAGAGTTATGGCGAATAGACACTTCTTTTGAAATTTGAATTTTTAAATCAAACTATCACCATGTCGAAATGGTCATGCTAGGCATGTCGACATCGCAAAGGATTTTTTGATGTTTTTGATTTTCTTTGAAAATAACCTTTATCTTATATAAAAACTATTTTAAACTTTATAAACATACTTGACTATAGTTAAAATTCATAAGTAAATATAAAGAATAATATATATAGATTTTAACTATAATTTTATATTTAAATCTAAGTATAAATATTTAAAAGTTAAATATATTATTTAAAAAGATAGTTTAAAATCAGGAGTAATTTGACTTTGAAAATAAAGATGTTTTCGAGGTTAAAATTATTTAGAATCAGGATCGAGGGTTTTGAATCTTTTAAAAGGAAAGTTTTGAAAACATTTTGAAAATAGGATATAATTTTGAAAAATCATTTTGGATAAAAGTTAGCGAATACAAAATAATGTTCCGCTAGATTTTTCGTAGGTCCCATCCTACTTAGGGTTCCATCCCTTTAACGGGCTCAAATTGGATTTCATTCCACGAATAAATTGGATTTTAAGATGCAATACTTTTCTACGAGTTTTAACAAAAATTCCTAATAATAATAAAAAATATGTATCCTTGAAATCTTGAACTCTTGATACTCATGAGTCTTCTATCTTGATATTTCACCTTGATATCTTGAATCTCCATACTGTACAGTCTTCATTCTTAGTACCTGCATGGTCAAATCCTGCATATACATATATATATCTGAACTTATAATGTTAGTATTTATATTTTATAATCTATTATAAGGTTGTTGTCATCAAAACCATCATCTCACGGACTAACACACAGGAGTGTACACTTTCCTTTGATGAACAGATGATGGAGGAACATCTCGATCATTATAGTGACCCCTTTGCGGATCTGCCATTTGTTATGAGCGAAAGCGCATCGGCGACTAGTTCCTTAGGTCCAGCTGCAGGCATTCCTGGAAATGCGCAAACACTTCAGAAGGAAGAGATTATAGCTAAGATCAGTGCGGAAATGGAAGCAGCAGCCCAGGCCGATAGCTTTGGAGGTAAAATGGCGGGACCCGACCCGGCTCCGTTTAGGATGATTTCTCCCGGTGATACGGTTTTTAACACCAGCGGCCTACCCAGCTCCTACAATTGATCTGGTCCCTCCGACTCCGCCTTCTAGTGGCATACCCACAGATGTGAGTTCGAAGGAGGAAGTGGACATAATTCCCCCTATTGGAGTTCAGCCGCCGAAAGGCAAGGGCTCAAGGAGAGAAAACACGTGAAAGCTCCGACGGGTCTATATCGAAGGGGAAACCGAAGAAGAAAAAAGAATATATGCTTCTCCTTGGCTCATTTTTGAGTAGATAGACATAAATTCCTTCCATAAGTAGTTGAAATGAAATTTTATTTTGTCTTCCACCCAATGATTGTGTATTTGATTAAGTGTTCCAGCATTTGAATTCATGTTTAGTAGACTTGTGAAGTTTGGACCTTTGGATCGAGTTTTGAGTTTATTTGTTTAGTCTTGAAATCACGGCTACAAGTCGTGACTAGACATTAAGCTGAACTCTGATGCTGCACTGCTTCAGTCAGTGATGTACACTTAAGTTCTTCCCTCAGTTTCAGGAATGAATTGTAAAGATTGGCTAGCGACTACACTTTGCCTTCATTTCGTTGAGCTTAATGTCATTGAATTGATGCTGAAATAAGTGAGGGTCGAGTGGTCGAATCGCACTCGCTCACTTATTGATGATCACATCCACACTCTGGGGATATGCATCTGTACGTCGGCGGTCGATCACGCCCGTTTAAGTTTTAAGTATACACGCTCTGGGGACTTAAGTTAATTGCGGTCAATACTCCAGTTTGCACTTTGGGAATCCGGAGGTAGTCGATGCTTGTACTCTAGTTCGCACTCCGAAAACTGGAAGTTGGTTGATGTTGACATCCGGTTCACACTCTGGGAATCAAAGGTTAGTGTTTATACTCCAACTCACACTCTAGGACTTGGAATTGATGCTTATGTCCAATTCGCGCTCTGGGAAATCGAAGTTGGTTTTTATACTCTAGTTCGCACTCTGGGAACTCAGAGTTGATGTTAATACTACAATTCGCACTCTAGGAATTTGGAGTTAATGTTTATACTCCAGTTCATACTCTTGGAACTTGGAGTTGGCCGACAGATTGTCAGTCACGTCAGTTTAGGCGTTTGAATTTCATTCGCACTTTGGAAAGACGAATCTATCAGGATCGTGGATGGTCGATTCACATACTCGTGGATTTAACAAGTAAGGTTGTTAGATGGATGGGTCCATCCTCCTCAAACTTTGTCAAGATATGGGCGAAGTCATTAGGAAGATGGATCCACCCTCTTCGAAACCACATTTATAAGTTTATACTCTGTATTACACTTTGGAAAATTGGAGTTAGTTACTGGATTGCCATGTATCAATCCTTTTTTGGCTTCAGTGTGGTGTCTTGCCTCTAAGCTCGGGTTCACTTAGTGAGTGGCCGGTCATATCACAGTCACTCCCTATTTGAATAAGTCCCACCATATGATGGAACTTAGCTCTTCGTGCATCGTGATGGTTGTATAACACATTCAATAAATCACAGCTTTGGCTTGAAGAGATGGCATTTTATTGCTGAAATATAAAATATGGAAAAGTCAGTTTCCTTATTACAAATTCAAATTTTGAAATGCAGAAACAAATTGCAGATGAAAAATAACTAAATGAATAAAGCATGTCATGTGTAGTAGTGACGGAGACTCTCGCTGTTCCAGACCCTTGGCAAAGTAACACTGCCAATGTTGATAACTTAAATGTGCCATCTCTGAGCTTTCTTTTAATCACATACGGACCTTCCCATGTTGGTTTCATTTGCGAAGGAACCGGGTCGATTCTTTTGAGAATGAGATCGTCGAGTTCAAAGGTTCGGGGTCGGACCTTGGCATTGTATAATCGAGCAACTTGACTTCGATATGCGGCTGCCCTCAAATCAGCCTCTTCGTGCTTCTCGTCCAACTTCGATATGACATTTGTCTTTGGATCGTAATAAGTTACGTGATGAGAAGGCACTTCTATCTCGGTTGGAATAATGGCTTCTGAACCGTAGGAAAGATAGAATGGAGTGTGTCCGATCGCGGACTTGTGGGTTGTTCGGTAAGCCCATAGAGCCATAGGAAGTTCATCAACCCACTTGCCTCTGGCCTTTTCCAGTCGTTTCTTCAGATTAGACTTGATAACTTTATTAACAGCTTTACCATGTCCATTCGCTTGAGGGTGTGCAACTGTAGAGAATTTCTTCTGAATGTGGAATCGTTGGTAGAAATCCTTGAACTCAACACTATCGAATTAGGTCCCATTATCACTGATGATGGTATGAGGGAGACCAAATCGGCAGATAATTTTATGGACTACATAGTCGATCACCTTCTTCGTCGTGATTGTAGCAAGGGGTTCAGCTTCGGGCCACTCGGTAAAGTAATCAACTGCGACGATGGCATACTTCTCCCCACCTTTAGCCAGAGGTGGAGAGCCAATGATATCGATGCCCCATACTGCAAACGGCCATGGACATACCATTTGGGTTATCTCAATAGGTGGGGCTCTAGAAATCCGAGCATGCTTCTGACATTTATCACATTTCCTAGCGTAATCTGCTGCACCATGGTTTACAGTCGGCCAATTGTATCCATACCGGAGTATTTTCTTAGCAAGGGCTTGCCCCCCGATGTGATCGCCACATTCTCCTTTTTGCACATCACATAACACTCGTTTAATTTCATCGTGAGCGATACACCGGAGTAAAGGAACGGAGTATCCTCTTTTATACATGACTCCATTCTGAATAGTGAACCGCGAAGCTTTTCGAAGAATCTGTCTCTTTTCACTCCTGCGTTCTGGCAGTGTTCCATGCTCGAGATAATATCTTAAGAGTCATCCATGACTCCTTATCAAGAAAATTTTCAAATATCCCATCTATATCCATTTGATCGATGCTTGGAGAGGACAACGTCTCCACGAGAACAAGTCTCATTTGTTATGCCTTGCCTAAACTGGCTAACTTTGCTAATGAATCGGCTTTCTGATTGCGCTCTCAGGGGATGTAGTAAATAGTATAATAATCGAATTAATTTAGTATCTCCTAAAACCGAGATTGCTAAGCAGCTAATCTTCGATCTTTGGCCTGGTACTCCCCTTGAACTTGACACACAACTAATTATGAATCACAATAAATTTCCACAGCAACGATTCTCAAATCTCGGGCGAGTCTCAATTTGGCAAGCAGGGCTTCATGTTCAGCTTCATTATTGGTCACACGAAAATCAAACTTTAGAGCAGAAGATATAGATCGACCTTCGAGGGTTTCAAGTACAACTCCAGCACTTGAGCACCGGTCGTTTGACACACCATTAGTATGCAACTTTCAGATATACTCGGGAGATTCACTGGTTTCGAGCAAGTCCTCTTGGATAGTGAATTCAGCTATGAAATCTACTAGGACTTGTCCTTAAATGGCTCGCCTTGGAGTAAAGGTAATATCAAACTGACTTAGCTCGATATTCCATTTGAGTAACCTACTAGACATCTCAGGCCGCATAAGGACATGTCTTAACAGCTGATCGGTGTAAACAGTGATAGGATGAGCCTGGAAATACGGACGGAGCTTCCTTAAGGCAATAACGAGATAATATGTCAGTTTTTCTAGCTTGGGATAATTTCTCTCGACTCCGGTTAGTCGTTTACTAATATAATAGACTGATTTTTACACTCGGTCTTCCTCTCGAATTAGGGCAGCACTGATCGCGTTTTCTGATATTGCTAAGTAAAGGTACAATTTCTCATGGCCGATAGGCTTTGGAAAAATAGGCGGTGTGAAGAGGTGCTGAATTAGTGCTCGGAATGTGCCCTCACATTCCGTGGCCCATTCAAAATTCTGTTTACCTTTTCGAATCAAATAAAAGAAAGGAATGCATTTGTCGGTGGACTAAAATGAACCTGCTCAGTGCTGTTACTTTCCCGTTTAGGCTCTGGACTTGCTTTATGGCTCATTGGGTCTCAAGATTTTTGATTGCCCTAATCTTTTCGGGATTGGCTTCAAATCGTCAAGCATTGACGATAAACCCAAGGAATTATTTGGATGCAACCCCAAAGTGACATTTCAAAGGATTGAGCTTCATTCTATATTCTCGAAGGATATTAAACATTGACTCTAGATCTTTAACATGACCATTGGAAAATCATGATTTCACAAGCTTGTCTTCCATGTATACCTCCATGGTTTTTCCAATCTGGTTGGAGAACATACGATTAACCAATCGCTGGTAGGTTGCACCAGCGTTCTTGAGCCTAAAAGACATGACTTTGTAGCAATAGAGTCCCAGATCAATTACGAAGCTAGTATGTTTCTTGTCGAGTAAGTGCATGGGTTTCTGGTTGTAACCGGAATATGCATCCATGAAGGATAATAATTCATGTCTAGCCGTTGAATCTACGAGCTGATCAATCCGAGGAAGTGGAAAACTGTCTTTTGGATAAGCTTCGTTCATGTTTGAGTAGTCAACACACGTTCTCCATTTCCCATTTGGCTTTTGAAAAAGTACGGGTTTGGGTACCCACTCTGGGTATAAGGCATCTCGAAAAAACCCATTCATTTCAATTTACCAACCTCTTCTTTAAGGGCGGTAGATTTCTCTGGATCTATACCATGTCTTTTTTGCTTGACTGGGATGTACCGTGGGTTAATATTCAACGTGTTCTCATGATGCCCGACGAGATCCCACACATGTCAAAATGTGTCCCGGCAAACATGTCGTGGTTTGCTCGGAGAAATTCAACCAATTCCTCTTGCATTTCTTAGTTGAACTGAGACCCAATCTTTATCATTCTAGAATCATCGCTATCGTCAATCGAGACATTGATCGTCGGTTCGGCCGGGGAAGCTTGACAGTCTTTACTTTCATCTTAGCTTTCGTTTTCTCTGGGGTCAAGATCTCTTTTGAATTGGTTGGGGTGCCCAGGCCTGGGCCTATGCACCAATTTTCAATTTGCAACAATATAGATGCAAACAGATTCCTCTAAGCCGTTTCCTTTCGCCTTTCACGATGCCCCGTGCAGCTCAGACACATAACAGGCTCGTCCAGCAGCCTGATCTCCTTGAATGACACCCACTCCATGATCGGTGCGAAACTTTAGAGTCAAGTACCATGGGGGCAATGGCTGCCCTGAATTCAACCAGGGTCGGTCGACCCAAGAAAGCATTGTACGGCGAATCTACGTTCAAAACAACAAAATGCAATATTTGGACTCTCCGACGTTCTCCAACTCCCAACTCCACTGGTAGTTCCACCACTCCATTGGGTATAGTAGCGCTTCCATTGAAGCCATGAATTCGAGATTGGCATGGCTTCAAATCTTTAGCCTCCATCATCATTTTGGTCATAGGCTTGCTTGAACAAGATATTAATAGAACTTCCACTGTCAACCAGGATCCTCTTCATCCAAGCAGGACCTATTTGAGCTGATATGACAAGTGGATCAATAGTGGGGGATTCGTCCTTATCAGCATCTCTATTTCAAAACACGATGTCATCAGTCATCGTCTTCTGTTGTTTGGCCGGAGCCCCATCATCGAAACTACTACAACACTCAAAGTCCGCATGCCAAATAGAACTGGCATACGACTCCATTTCCTTGCAGCTTCGATCTGATGGCTGAGAACCATCACATACAGTGTTTATCACTAACCTTCTACCGATACGGGCGGGTTCCTCTTGTCTCACACGATTAGGTACATTATTTTGATTTGATAGGACCGCGCCTCTAGATTGCGGTGCCCGCACAAACTGCTCTAACTTCCTCTTGCGTATCAACTTTTCGATGATATCTTGCAAATGATGACACTCATTTGTATTATGACCATAACTTTCACGGAATCTACAAAATTTCCATGTTTGGTTCTGTCTCTATGATGATTGCATCGGAGCAGGCTTCCTGTACTGCATAGTATTGCAAATTTGTAGATATACATTTTCCAACGAAGTATTCAGGGGAGTATAATTATCAAAAATAGGAGCCCTACGTCGTGGACCATGGTTCTGATCCCGTTTTCTATTTTGATTTCCATAACCTTTTTGTTGAGTCTGTTTATTTTGTATATTCAACTGAACTTTTTCGAAACACTCCCCAGATTGTTTCACATTAACATTGCTTTGAATTCCTTCCCTGCTGGGCCCTGCGTCATCCTGTTTCCTAGATTGTTTCGCATACTCCCTTCTCAAGAATTGGGGTGCCTTGGAATGGAAACGTTCTAATGACGCAAGGGGTTTTTCGGCCAACCAGTTTTCGAATACAAAATCAAGGTCAATCCCCTTAGTCAGTGCCATAAGAATGGAGTTATCATTAAGGTTGCTGATCTTAACACATGCAGCATGGAATCTTTCTAAATAACATCGGAGTGTCTCTCTAGGAGTTTGATTGACATTATAAAAATCGTTAACATCCATCGGCCTCGCAACATGCATCCGAAAATGTTTGACAAACTTGGTCGCCAGCTGATTAAAACAGGAGATAGACCGAGGTGGCAAATGAGTAAACCACATAGTGGTTATTCCCCCCAGAGAGATCGGGAAGCTTCAATATTTAGCTGCATCGCTAGCTCATGCAACATTCATCAACCATTCATATTTCAAGATGTGTTGGTTGGGATCAGAACTCCCTTCATAAACTGGCAAAGTCGACATCCTAAATCACCGAGGGGGTTAAGCATTAAATATCTCATTGGCAAAAGGAGTATGACTCCAGAAGATTCCCTGGTTGTCATTAGTAAGGCCTTGACTCTCTCGGATCATCTGATGGATCATCGTCGGTATATCCAACGTTTGGACATTTTGAGCACGTTGGGCCAAGGTGTGGTCGGGTTCCACAATGCGAGGCTGGACCGGACGCGGTCGACGATCTAGGTCTAGCCTTCTTGGTTCTAAGTCTTCGAGGACATAAGGCTCGAGAGTATGTGGGCGTTGGTTTGGATCTGGCTGATTTCGGGCATCAACTCCTGGTTCAATAGCAGCAATGGAAGTGCGGTGGTCTGTGACGTAATGAGGAGCAGTACCTCCCTAGATGGAGGATCCAGTTTGGTAGCTGGTTGACGGGCCAACTCTCGGTTTCCCAATTTTCAGCATAAATTGATGTTCGGTAGCTAGAGTTTAACTCCCATCTAGATGTGGCATGTAGATCTATGATGGTAATCTGAAGAGATTGAACTCTTGATTGAGGAATAAGAAGCATGATCCCTCCTAGATCTCCTACGCCTTTGGCGATTCAGCTGGTTGGTCAATTCTACGTTGGAGCGCACTTGTTCAATAAGTTGTTGTCGACTCTGTGTCAATTCTTGAAGTAGCATCTGGAACTCTTCCCTAGTGACAGACCTAACGGATCAGATGGTTCGGTAGCATTTTGATTAGTTGGAGGGAGTTATGCAAGATTTTGTCGATCCCGTTCTTTTGGATCTGCAGCTGTAGAGTGGTCCTTGTGCTAACCATGATGGATGGTGAAGTTCTTTCCTAGAACTGATGCAAATCTGAATAGGATGGATGAACTATGAACTTAAGATATGGATCTTCTTCTTAGATTTGTGCAACCCGACAACGATAGCAGATCCAACGAGCAGGAGAAAACTGTATTTTCTCAATGAAAGCACCAAAGTGTTTGTACCAAAATTGGGCACAACACTCTTCGGAAGTATTTAAAGATATAAAATGAAGAAAATAAATGTAAAAAGAGGATTATCTAACAAACACTTCAAAAATAGATCAGAAAAACACGCAGATCCATAACGATTTAGAGTGGTTTGGCATATAGCCTACGTCTGCTATGAAGTTAATCACTTTATTGATGTTTTTTTGCTGACTACAACTGATTACAACAAACTACATCATTAATTTTTAAGTACAACAATGATCTTGGAGTACAAAAATGGATTCGCCAGAGTCTGGTCGTAGGAGAGCTAAAAGTCCGCTTTCATTAGGCTGCAAGTTTCTCGCTCAGATCTCGAAAGACCTTTTGTTGCATGTACGGGGCCCACACGATCGACCACATGTGATTTGCACTCGATCCGTGATCGATACGAATGAATTTCATATCGATCAATATTTGATCTAATCAAGTCGAAATTTAGCACGAAAATTCTTTAGGTTGTATGTAAGCTTCTGTGAAAATTTGGTGGCATTTGGACATGTAGATCGTGGGTTATGATCGATGCAAGCTTGTGTTTTCCCTAGGCTGTCTTGGTCGTATCGATATACTTTGTATCGATCTATTTGAACCGTTCTTAAGCATGTCCTTGCAAGTTGACATGGTGCTAACTCCTCAATGACTTCTTCCTTCATCATATCCAACATCTAAGCCTTGTTTGTATTGATCTATTTCGGCCTTGTTTGCGTCGATCCTAGCAGTCCTGTTCGTATCGGTCGAAACCATTATGTTCGTATCGGTCAACTGTACTGCTTTGTTCGTATCGATCGTCTCACTGTTCTTGTTCGTATTGATCGATTAAACTGCACTTCGTATCGATGGAAAGTGTTGATTTTGTATCGATCCTTGGTCGACTGATATGAAGCATGTCTATAGCTCGATCAATACGAAATGTATATCGCAGTCGATGGATACGAAATAAAAGGGTCCGGATGTATACGAAGTAGACCCTCTCTGACTGCTGATCGATAGGAAATGCGCTTTTATGCCGATGGATTCGAACAGGATCGACACTAGTAAGGCTGATTCTCACGATGGATACGAAATAGTGCATCTTGATGGATACGAAGAGATACTCGCTGATGGACATGAACAACATAAGACACCGAGACTTGATGGACACGAACAGATGGATGCGATTGTGATGGATTTCTTGACTCGTATCGATCATATATGGAGCATACGAACTTCGATTGACTTGAAATTTAGAAAGTTGGCTTTCATAGCTTCGCTTGTCACGTCATATCAAATGTAGCTTGATCTGGACTCGGACAAAATTTACCGATATCCATAAGAAACCTGTGTATAACCGGTCTTTGGGATGAGCTATCTTTGGTGTCCGGTCAATTCCTTGATATCATGGCCTTGCCAAAAGGGGGATAACAAATTATAAGTATTTACTTACATAATAAGTTTCAAAGAAAAATATTGAAGTAATATTTTCCTTTTTGAAGTATAAGTAAATTCATGATCTTTTCTATATTTATGCACATGTGCACCACACATGTGTATGATGATGAGTTTTACATGTTAACCTAGAAAATCGATATTGATAAGAATTTTATGTAATATAAGACAATTAAGGGAAGAATTTTTTTTTAATTTACTAAAATTATGGTTAACAATAATAACGTAATAGAATATATCCCGTGCATTGCCCGCGCTAATATTGTAAAAATGTATTACTCATATAAATATTGCAAAATATAATTTTGTTATGTGATGTTCGATATATTAATCATAAATTAAACTTTTTACTATTGTTTATGCATATAATTTTTGTTAAATGATTCATATATTTGTACGTTTGAAAGAAATTTCTATTTTACCATTGTATGAATACAGTATATAAATTGAAATTATCATTTTGTTTACAAAATTATTAGAGAACTTAATGAGTATTAATTACTTGAATTTTTTCATATAGTATGGATTTACAATGTTTGGTTAATTTAAATACATGGATTTGAATAAAAAATAATAAGATAAAATTGAAGAAAAATTTGTAAATGACCGTAGAAACTATAAAATCTCAGTATATGAATATAAAACCATGGAAAAAATTAACGCAATATTTTGGATAAATATAAAAGATAAACTATATTGATTCAAAAAAAAATCTAAGAGAATTAAGTAGTAGGTATCAAATTTTTATAATTACCAAGATGATTTGTAAGTTTTAACCCTTTTATCATTTAATTGATAATTTATTAAAATAAATAATTATACATTAAAGTTGTTCCTATTATCTTTTATGTGATCCTTATTTTTTATATCTAAATGACAATTTAGTTTACACCATTTTGTTATAATGTGTGTGGTATACTTGTTGATGTTGTTATCTTTATTATATTTAGACAAATTAATAAATAGTGGTTAATTAATTTTGTTTATACACTTTATAGTTAACTTATTTAATTAATTTAAATATACAGACTTAAATGTAAATTGTACATGAAAAAAAGAAAACTTTAATATAATAATAGAAGGTATTGGTTTTTGAATGTAAAATGATAGTATAAAATAAATAAAATATTGTAAACAATTCAAAATTAATAAATTATATCGAGTCTTTAAAATAAAATACTAATAAATATCTAGGGAAAGTTAAGGAGAGTGGGAGAAATATTAGAATTGATGTAAGGGCTAGAATTTCTTCTGCTTTACCATTTTTTAATAGATTGATTTATTACTCCCTTAAGCAAGTTCCTTTTACCAAATCCAATTTGTTGTCGATTTTTTTGGTTAATTTCCTTAAAACTGTAGCTTCTTTTCAATAGTTGTTAACCACCAAAATTAATTAATAAATTTCCCTTAATGAATTAGTGCTTTTCTTCACTAAATATTTCATATAATATAGAAAGTTACTGGGAAAAATCCTAAAAAAAATTTCTTTTGTCAATCTATCTCGCATAAAAATTTCATGCCAAAATAATTAAATTTTATTATTTTTAATAATTAACTAACCTAATTAACCAATTTCTCAACTCGAAAAATTTATAAAATATTTATATTAACTCCAAAAAATATCAAATTAAAAACCAATCTCTATTTCATTACTAACATATTATATCAAAATTTCATGACACTTGGATGTAACTTGTCCATGTTTTACCCTAAAAAAATAAACTAATTCACCATATTTAAATTTTGATCCATAAATAAAATAATATTCAAACATGTTTAACATCATCAAAACTTTCATGCGAAAGTCAAATCCAAACTCAATAGGTTCGGATAGGTTTTATCGAAAGATTTTACTCACCTAACTTAAGAAAACATAGTTTAATCTCTTCTCCATTTAAGTTTGAAACTTTTAATCTTCTTAGCTTTGATTTGCCTTGGAATTTCTTCTTCTTTCCTTGAGCTAGTGTGCAGTCGTGACTTCTTTCTTAGAAATTTTGGTTTGTGAAAAGAAAATGGAAACAGGGAAGGAATGAGGAGATGTGGCTTAGGATATGGGCTATTGGTTTTGGGCTTACTAGCTTATTCCCCTTAACCAAATACTTTTATTAAAATTTAAATTATTTTCTTTGATTAATCAAGGCCAATTAAAATTATTCTAAGTACCTTTGGTCAATCGAATTAACTTTTTAAAGTGACCCCGCTTAATTAAATAAATTTTCCTAAGGCAATTCTTGCAATAAAATAACTTTAATAATTTGATTAATAATGTCTCTATATTATTAATGTATTTACTTTTATTTGAATTAATTTCCTATATTATGGACCCTACAAAATATAGGGTATTACATTCATCCCTCCCCATTAAAATTTCATCCTCGAAATTTTGATAAGGAAAACAAACTTTACACTAAAACCCTGAAAGTGTGAGTCATCGTCATATAAGTAGATAGAAGCACAAAATATTACACTAGCACTCTACTAATGTAAACCGTCAATCGTTAAGCAAAACGTATCAGCGCAACTACTAATACAAAATCGTGTCACATATGAATATACTAGTACCCTAATAATCCATATAAAAGACAAACAAAGCACACTGCTAATTATATGAACTTCTAAAACAACTTGGATAGATATTCCTGATCTTATCCTCTACCTTTTAGGTACAAATCATCCATATCGTCACACTATTAGGCGCGAACAAGTATACTAACATTATTCCTCAATTCCTTTATATCACATCCTACTTTCCTTTCGTTCATCTCATATACATTAAATCCAACTCTACTGATAAGTCTTCTATTGCCCTCGGTTCCACAATCGAATTTGGGACATACACACACATCCTCAAATGCGATGTATGGATAATATTATGCACACCTGCCAAACTACTCGGCAACTCGACCCTATACACGAGTTTATCGATCCTCTCAGTCATTGGAAATGGTCCTACGTATCTAGGTGCCAACTTCCCTGCTTTTCCAAAGCCCATAACTCCTCTTATCGGATAAACCTTTACGAATACATGATTGCCTACTATGAATTCAAGCTCTTTTCTTCGCTTGTTGGCATAACTCTTCTACCCTGATTGTGCTGCCTTCATACTAACATGAATTTACTCCACCTTCTCAGATCCTAGCATGAGTTTATCTCTCGGGTCCAACCAACAAAATGGTGACTTACACGATCTACCATACAACATCTCAAACAGTGCCATCCCGATACTTGTATGGTAACTATTATTATATACAATTTCTACCAGATACAAATGATCTTGCTAAGATCCATCAAAATCCAAGAGACATGCTCTTAGCAAATCTTCTAATTACACGATTCGCCCTTTATGTCTGACTATCTATCTATAGGTGGTAAGTCGTGCTCAAGTTCAACTCTATACCAAATGCACTCTGCAAACTTCTCCATTACTCAGTAGTAAACAATGGGTCTCTATCACTAATGATACTGCTCGATATCCAATCCAGTCATACTACACTCTTCACATATAGCTTTGCTAAGCTAGCTATTGTCCTTGTCGACTTCATAGGGATAAAATGGGCACTTTTAGTCATTCTATTAACTACCACCCAAATGCTGTCACTTTTCATCCCCGATCAGCAGTCCGTCAATAAAATCTATAGATATAACATCCCGATTCAAATTCAGTACTTCCAAAGGTTGAAGTAAACTGCTTAGGTTCAGTTGTTCAGCTTTCACTTGCTAACAAGTGAAACATCTCCTCATGCATTTTATCTCTCTTCATCCTTGCTAATAAAAGACTCTCTTCATATGACGATACATGTTCATTCCACTGGGATCAATTTTAGCAACCCAAAAATTCAAAAACTTCATCTTCGAATATCCAACAGTTTTGAAATAAAGTTAAGTGTTAAAATTTATTCTTCGAAGAAAAATCGATAATGTGACCGAAATCGTTTACCGATAAAATAGCATTTTGACCGCTATAGGTTGTTTGAATTCATGTACGCTTATCTAGTGATTAAATGAACATATTAGAAACTAAGTAACACACTCCTCTTCATAAAGCAATGAAAGATTTTAGAAGCTTCCACGTGGATAAGAGATATTATCATGTAAGGGGTGTAATGTATTTTGCTAAAGGATGTGATGTAATGGAGCAGTGATGGGGGTGAGCCTTCCATAAAATGAGGGGACGGGTAAGTGAGAATAAGCTTAAAGAGCACCATTTGAAGACAATATAAAGATGGGCATACAAATTCACAATGCAAAAACCAAGTTCTTTTCATGCCTTCTTCTTCTCTAATGTTCTAAAAAAAATAGTTGCAAATCTTATCCAAATCAACTCAAATTTGGACTAAAACCTTACTACAATATAACAACACCTTCTATCTAGTTAGATTGTGAAAAAGTGAAGCACACCTCTTCCCACATGCATAGGTCGTGAGCATAAAGGGGGGTTTGGAGGGAAAAAGACGGTGAAAGCAAGAAAGGAAGGAAGGAAAGGTGGTTGCAAGGGTGGGATTGAAATTGGGTGCTTGGATCTTGGTTGCTTGTTGGGTTAAAGGTGAGTTTACTCATCACTTTGAATGAAAATATAACCCATACATTTTTGGGTTTGGTTGTATATATGTTGTTTCAATTGATGTTGACATATGTGTAAACATTAGTTTTGATTTTTGCTTTGAAATAAAATAGCATTTGTAATCCATATAAATGGACTTGTATAACATATGGTATAAACTTGAAATAAAGCACATAGTTTGTAGATGAACTCTGTTTTAGATTGGACGTGGATTTGAAAGTGTACTTATAGCGATAATCGTTGTGGATGCACTTAGGAATTGCCTTGATTGTGGCCATTTCTACGGAACTTTGTTGAGAGATTCATGGGGGTTTCTCATCTTATTTATTATTTTTTATATGCAAGCTTACTGCCGTAAAAAATTTGATAGTAAAAAGTTAAGTAACATTTCAAAAAGTGGCCAAAACTTCACTTATGCAAAACTGCCATGTTTAGCCTTGATTTTTGGACTTAAAAGGTTTGAAAAGATATATAAAGTTAAGTATTTTGTTTCATTTTTTTACAAGTGTTTATTAACTCGTATTAGAGTATTTCAAAAGTAGTTAGATGTATTTTTGAATTTTTGAGAATTAGTTATGAATTTTTAAAGAAGATGTTTTTGTATGAAAATTTGTTTTTTCAAGTTTTAAAGGGTTTTATACTTGTAATTTTCAAGTATTTTGAATAAATATTTTAAAACCTTTTATAAGTATTTTAAAGCATTTTAAAAACATTTTTAAGTATATATAGTTTTTGGAAGGTTAATTGATTATTTTATTAAAGTATAAAAATCATATGTAATGTTATCTTTTAAAGTGTTTTATTAAATTTCTAGTTTTATAAATAAAATTACTATACATATACATATACATATACATATACATATACATATACATATACATATATCATCATCATTAAAGGGTTTTAAAAATAAACAAAAGGTCTAAAAAGGGTTAGAAATTTCTTAATAGAAAAATGGTTAATTGTTTAATTACTTGTTTGAAAGGTAGTTAACAACACTTGACACTAAAGGCAGATGAAATAGGCATATCTATTTGTGGGAGTTAAGATTGATGTTCGAGTATGGATACAAGATAGAGCTCTAACCTACCGGCTTCCTACTTGACCGAGCAATGGTTAAGTCGGGAGTGTCAAAAATGTGTTAATCATGTTGATTACTTACTTTTTTTATGGAAATCATTGATACTGTACTCAACACTAAAAGTCGATGAGGTAGACTTATCTATTTATGTGATTAAAGAATGAAGTGTTTAGGTAAGACTTTGATGCAACTAGTGTTCTAAGTTACCTGGATTCACTCTTGGATACGGAATAGTTAGGTTGAGAGGTCAGAAACAAGTTAAGTATATGAACAATGATTTTGTATAAGCAATTGTTTTTGACAAGACAATCGATTAGTTGACTATCCAACTTGACTAATATTAACTTAGGAAGTATCTAAAAACTTCATGCTTTAATTACAATGAGAACCCCTAGGGAGGAGCTTTGGTATGGAACGTCTCTAGCTTTCATTTACTTCTAAAAGAACCAGAATTGAGTTATTCATAAATTCATCAAATTGGTTCTGAAGAAATCGGGATCGGTAAGTGTTTTACTTATCGAATACCACTTCAAAACTAGTGTATGAGTTCTATGTTTTACGATTGGTATGAAGTGAAATCTTATAGAGTTGAATTGCCAATCCTAAGGTTATGCCCAAGAAAGAGAACAACGTTAACATTTCAAACGATGCTATCTGGTGGGACTGTCTATCTCGAGGAGTATTCCAAGAGAGAGAGTAGCATTAGCATATGTCGAAAATTTTATGTGGGAATCTATGTGGATATTTGAGATTAAGATGCCTGAACCATGTAGCGATTTGTAATATATTCAATAAAATGGAATCCTGTTGAGGATTTATTTTCTTTTCAAGCGATAAAGACTTGTGTGAGAGATGCCGAACGTAACCTCAACCTCGAGAATGGCTAAATACGGAGTGGGATGCACAATCTTGGGTTTAGCTAACCTTTAAGGGTATATCAACTCCAATATTTTGAGATGTTTATAGATGATGCTAGCATGAGTTATTGGTACTTTCTTCCACGCAGTTCATACTATGTTCTAGTGATGGGCCAGTTGTGTTTACCTATGATATATTTTATCTAGAGATATATGATGCTTAGATGGTAGTTTTTGGTCCTTGTCATGGAGATCTGCTTCAGTTTACTGGAAGCATCTCCCCAAAAAAAATCTATTACGTGAACGTGCCTTAGCGGTATTAATTATACACCTATTATTGTTCTGTCGTATGCACAACAACTATTTTATGATATATGTTCTACACCAAAGACATTATCTATTATATGATATATTCACTCATTAGATGGCTAGTTTCATTTGAGAGGAAAAGTGTAATCGTAATCCATATGGTCTCAATGGTTGCTGTTACTTCTTACAGTTTACTTGAGTTTCTCGTTTTGGTTTACCGGACTGATCTGGGTGTTATTTTCTTATAATGGTAGGGTCAGCACGTGTATATTTCCAAATTTAACTTTGGATGCTTTGGAGCTTATGGGGAAGAGAAGGATGATTACCTACTGCAGTATTCTTATTTCCACTGCATTAGTAATGTATATATCAGCATTGTGTGGGCAGGCAGTTACAACTGTCTAGGATGATGATGGTACTTGGGTTTTGTAGCTTTGAAAATTGCCGTATTCAGAGTAACCCTTTGTATCGTTCTTTAGATATTATATATGTCATTCCACCATGAGATTTTGAAATTGTGTTCTCTTTTTCCTTATCTATTCTATTTTTTGTTTTACCCTAACTTTCTGTCTTTCTGGCACTTGATGTTTGGCATACGAATATTGTTTATGTATTTAGGATCGACAGGGTCGAAAAGTCGGGTTGTTACATTTAGTATCAAAGCACAAGGTTGAGCGAACACCTTCGCTTTGGTTGGGTATGGCTCATTAGAGATAGGGTAAGCGAAACCCTACAATAATTCGAGTGTATTATACATATGAGAGCATATTTGTATTTCAAAAACTAGACTGTTAAAATAATTCCTTAAGAATATGTAACTACCCAATTTTTCAACGTTTGAAAATCGACATCAATACGTCCACTGTATTAAATGTCGAATAATCGAATGCTGGAAAATCGAACCGTTAGAGTTAAAGAAGACGGAGGTAGAAGAAGAAATAGAAACAATATCAGAATCTCACAATCGCAGCGGAACAATATATAATAGATAAATGAATAATCTTTAAACAAAAAGAATCATATCTTTTTCATTCATCACATCACCAGAGTACAACACAATCAATAGCAAAATGCTGGACGGTTATATTAACTTGTCCCCACAAAACTGAATACGCAACTAATACTGCACAACGAAAAATACATCAAGTACGTATGATACGTCTCACCACCCAGCTCGTCTCCTAAGCTCCACAACATCCTTTCCTATATCTATAATACTCGGTCTGACCCGAGCATTATTGAGAAATAATACCCGAGTCAGTCTGGAATACCAGAGTGAGAAAACACACTTAATTTGATTATTAAAGTTTTCAAAATTCTTTTGAAATCAAAGATATCTCGTAAGACCACGACACAAATAAACATGTCAGGTTTTTACCTTACAATAACCAAAACATTTCCTATAAAATCCTCCGATATTGTTGTAGTGTCTATATACAAATACTTATTCAAATAGCCGAAATTATTACATTATTAAATTCCAGCAATACTAGGTTCCACAAATAAAACCGTAAAGGCACATAGGGAGAATGGATTTCCATCATTGGCAGGGCTACTAGGGTACCGCCCGTCATAGTACGTTGTCTAGATCACCATATCAGGAATCCACCCTGACCCCCTACATCACAAGACCAGAGCTACTCCTTGCTGGATAGTTCGAATAAGATCACCCCACAATTGGGATCAGCAACCACTCACACGGCCGAATAAAAGGGACCTCTAGACAGGGATGACGTTACCCTAATTGGTTGCTAGCCACTTAGCCTTGTATGCACCTCCCCTGTTTTAACCATTCCCGATTGACGAGGCTCGAGGTTATGCATTACCTTTTTAGCACATATTTACTTAGAATACTCATCGCCTCCCTAACATGTTCTAGAAGCATTCATCCATACAAGTCCATTGCGGGTCCGAACGGAACCGAAGGCACTACTCCTACTACATCCATTTTGGAGTCACCCTCAGGATTAGTAGCGATTAGCCCTTGCACTTCACTGCTCCATCTTCGACTTCCAAGCTCTTGTCTTCCCTATGAAAATGTACAAACCGGATCGAAGTGGTTTTTGGGAAATTAATCCCGATCCCGGTCTCTTCGAAACGATCAGCGCATTGACCAATATTGATAGTCGGTTATTTAACTATCAAATAACATTCACAAACAACCGTCGGGCTTTAATAATTTTTCAAATTATTTATTCCAAAGTATCTTCGTAAGCTATTTTCCATACTTCAACCCTTTGGAAACAGTTTCAAATCACTTTTCCTCTCGCAAAATAAATTCCCAAATATTGTTTATTTCTACTGAAAATTACCAAGTCTAAATACTTTAGATTTAAAATAATTTATAATCGTTGTACCCAAAAATATATACATTTTAAAACATTTAAAATAAAAACCACTTAAAAGACTTATTTAAATTGCTAGTTATGAAATTTTATAATAACTTCTCATGTAAAACTTAACGCAAATTTTTTTTTAAAATAAAAGTCACAAAATTCTATACAAGCTTTTCAAATAAATACTTTAGCCAAACCATCTTTAAAATAAAACTACTTTATCAAATATAAATGTTAACAATTATCTTTTTAAACCATAATACCAGTTAACCTTTTAAAATAATTACTACTATAACTAATTTAATAAAATATTTACCTTTAAAATTTTAAACAACTTAAATAATAATTCTCAAACATTCTTTTAAACAACTTTAAAACATTTAACTTAACTTAAAAATCTGCTTGAAAACGTACTTGGCTTAAGGAAAATACACTTTTCTTTCACACCTTTAAAAATAAACCACTATTTATTTTTGGAACAAATTACCCATTCCTTTATAAATTCCCATCCTGAATTTATACTTCCAAATTATCCTCTGACAAATATTTCACTTTATTTATGAACTTAATTTATAAATTCCATAATCTCATTCTCTTTTTTTAAACCCAGTTTCAAACACTAAATCGATTTCCAAAATTTACTCCATTTTCAAAATAAATTCCTTTACTTACTCAATTTATTTCGAAACCCATTAATTCCATACTCACTTCTAAATTTTTGATTTAAAATCTTATTAAAATCTGAAATATTAATTTCATATTTAACTTTAAAATTCTCCCTTTATTTCTCCCAGACCATTTTAAAGTTTGAATTTAAAATAAAGTCTTCAATATTTAAACAATACTACTTAAGTTCTAAAAATCCATTTATTTCCATTTATTAAAAATATTTTTCCCCATACTTGGAATTTATTCAATAGGATTTCAAAAATCAGCTTTTATCCTTTTCTAAATTTCTTCTTTTAATTTATCCAATTCTCTAAATTTATTTTACTTAAAATTCTTTACTTTAATTTCCTTACAAAAAAAAACAAATTTTATACTTCTGAAATCTTAAAATACCAAAATATATTCGGTCAAACAATAGCATTCAATAATTTCAATTACCAATAAAATCATTCACAAACTATCAATAAATCATATCATGGAATATGATATAAATCCAAACATCTTAGGAATCCAATTGGATCCCTCCAACCTATTTCTCTACGTCCACGGATGTTAGCATAACAGTTTAAAATACCAATCCCGCTTCAAGGCGGGTATCGCGGTATAATGGGTCATCCGCTATTATGCGGGGTGCATAGGGTCTCATCCGCTATATAATGCGGGAAATCAATCACTTCGATATATACTATATATACTATCACATCCAGAAAATTCTAGCAATCAACCAATAATTTAAACTTAATGGTTATCCAAATGAGTGAGATTAATTCACCTTTGATTTTGTTTGCAATCCATTCCATCTCAACTATTTTCTCCATGATTTTGACCTTGTATAAAAAAATTCACGATATACTACTATTTGAATTAATCAAATAATTAATCACCATTTAATTAAGTAACAATTTAATTTGACTAATAATTTTCCTATTAAAAGTCTTTTAGTAACTAAAATAATTAAATAAGTTTATTGAATGAGTTAACCACCAAAATATATTAATTTACAATAAACTAGTAGGTTGAAAATGTATATGGTTTAAAATGTGTATGTATATTTATTTTATTTTATTTTTCCTTTTGAAACTACAAATACTAAAAATAGCTTATATAGATTTAAAAATCAAATTTTTATATAAATTGCTATATTTCCAAAGTCTTGTGTATATGTATACTTATTTCCACTATACACCTTTCTAAATAAAACAACAATCTACTGAGTACATATTATATATCTTCTAATATATATATATATATATATATATTTTTGTCTACCTATAAATAATTAAATTAAAAATTGGCATGTGTATATATATCATATAATTTTCTAACCCACTACATATATACATATTTTATTCAAACCTAAAAGTACATACACACACACACACACACACATATATATATATATATTATCAAAACATAATTACTTTATGTCTTACATAAAAATATACTTTTCTCTATTTTAAAAACTTTATATATACATTTTTTTCCTAATCTGTATATACAGAGCAGCAATCTACTTCTCTGAAAGTATATATGTCATTAAATAAAATTAAAGATCCAATATTATACCTTATTCCAAACGCGAAGTCTCAAGTCGATCCAAGAATCCCCTTCTGCTGCCATGATTGTCAGATGCCTTACAGGCTTCGTTCGAAAATATCGACCAACTCTCGAACAGTCGACCCCTCCCTGCCACTTCATAACAGCCTCACTCGCTACCGTGCGACTTGTAGCACGAATACCCCCAGTTCGAAGTTGAATACCCCTACCTGCTTCGCCGCGGTTGGCCATCGCAATTCAACTCGCAACCTTGCCAATTTCGATTCAAATGTGGATCCATTCTCGACTGAATTTCGACAGAGAATGGAGGAGGAGGGAACTCGATTGAGCAGGAGAAAGAAAGACATTCGGTTTTGGTTTTGAATTAAAAATTAAGGAGAGGATGGAGATGACTCCGATCAGCCATTACTATTGTTTTCCCCCTTTTTTCCTCCGAGCTTAGATTCAATAGAGGACGAGAGGAACAAAAATCGAGCCGCGGTTTCATCTTGTTCTTTTTTTATATTTTTTTTTAAAATGAAGAAACGTCTTAAAATGAAGGACAAGTGTTTGAAAAGGGAAGTACGTGTTGAATCATAGCATTTTGTTTTTGACTGGACAAATTATAAAATTTTAATTTTAATCTGAATTCAAACATCTCGAAATTGAGCTAAAAATCTCAATCTCCTATCGAGGCATGCTGCTAGGCATTTATAATGTTATACCCCTATTTCGAACGCATTGAAAAATGTTTCGAGGCCTAACTCGATTGTATGGAGAAGATAGCTTTTTGGACCCAGTTATTATATTAAAATTTTGATATGAATTCAGCACGTCTGTCTACCGTACAATCGCATGGCAACTCCAAACGCTATGAAAATTGAAATCCGATAATAAAACACTATTACGGATCCAACGGAACTAGTTTCATCGAAATTTGAGATTGTGCCTCGGAAGGCTATTTTTAAAATTCAATTTAGACGATATACTTTCAAAACTGAGAAAAACACTTTTGAACTCAAATTTAAAACTTCTATTATCTCCAGTATTATAAATATAAATTTTCCAAGCCTTTGAAATATTTTTAACCACCTTAAAAACAAGATTCACTATTTTAACCAATTTTCAATTATTTAATTCAATAATTAAATTATCCATTAAATATTGATATTTGAAATTCAAGTTGAAAATTAACTTTTGGATATTTAAAATCGATTAGTTATTCCGATTTCAACATCCAAAAATTCCGAGTTGTCACATTCCTCCCCCCTTAAAAGAATTTCGCCTCCAAAATTACTTGTTAAGAAGATCCTTAACCCGTTACTATTATCCCAATCCAAATAGTTTTAAACAATTCTCCAAAACGAAACAGATTTAACAACACCCAAAACAATCTTTTTATTTAAAGACACCATATTACTCTTATTAAATTCCCAAACTCAACCGTAATTTCCAAACAATATTATTTACTCAACAATTCAAACCTTAAATTTAAAACCAAATTTTAAATTATCAAAATTTTCTCAAAATTTTCTAACTCTCTAAAATTTTGAAATATTCCGCCAGCGTCTCTTTTGCGCGACTAGATTGGTACAGCTACAAAATGCCTCTACGGGTCCTCCAGATTTCAAAAGAAAATGAAAAGCCAACTGGCTAGACCAGAAAATCATCAAATTTCATACAGAAATTTAAATACATACATTTTTGTTTGAGCCATTAAATTTTATCTTCTGAAATCAAAAATCCCAATTTCCTTTTCTTTTAAACACCTGTATATCCTACATAGCAATAATATCCAATTACAACATTCAAAATCATTTTACACAATTCTTTACAAAAGCTTCAATATTTGTTTTACTTAAGTCGCACGATGCATATATATCATCCGTAAGCAATATCAACTCTGATCGCTCACTCGATCACATAATTTAACTTCTGAACTAGTACCGTCCATCTGACTTTCTAGTGCGGACTCAAATCTGGTTTCTTGATCAGAAACCATCATTCTCCTTGTATAGCCATAAACTATGATAGAGAATTTCCAGAATCAATCAAAAATCAATATCCAGGGTTCGCCATTGAAAATCGAGTGAAAATTCCAAACTCGGATCGATGTAACTATCTCGAAATTTTATGCTCGAATCTGGATCAAATCATTATGCGAATAAAATAATATACGTACATCCTACGTATTTATTTCCAATTGATTATTAGCTATATCAAATTTTTTTATTCACATTCCATTCACTTATTTGCAATTATCATTTCATATATCTTTTTACATTTAACTTAAATTTCAACTTCATTCTGGATGTAATTTCATCTTTATTTCGTAATTATTCCCAAATCAATCCAATTCTATTTATCTTATCTCAAATCCATTCTTACTTAACCATTTCTTAAAATTAGTTCCATTAACTATGTTTCCAATCAAATTTAATTTCAAATCTGAATAAAAGTTTTATTTCCTAACTTTGTACTTCTTTTAGTTCCTTTGAATCACATTCGACAATGTACTTTACTTAACCCAATTCAAATTGAATTCCAATACTCAGTTTAATTTCCAATATCCAATTTCAATTCATTTTCTTACCCATTTAAATTAGTTTACTTACAATTTTTATATTCAATCTTTTGAATTTATTTAGTCCAACATGTCTAATTTTCCATTTTACTTTATTTAACACAACTTAATTCTAATATTCAACTTCCATTTTGCTTACTTACAAATGTAAATTCCTTTGTTAATTTATACATTTGTTTACAAATCTTAATAAACTTATTTTTAATAATCATTTTCTTTAAAGCTCATTTTTACTTAACTAGATTCACTTACATTCCGATTCAGCTTAAATTGTAACCTCTATAAGTTTTCTACTTATTTAAATTCCACTTGCTAACTTCTTTTAATTTATTTCAATCAATTGGCTTACCTTTCAGCTTATTTTGTTTTCACACTTACTTTTATTTACATTTTACAAGTAAATTACATTCTAGGAAATTTCCGAACTTATAAGCTTCCAAACCTGTTTATAATCCATAAACATTTTAGTTAAACTTCTAAAGTTTAAACTCATTACATAAACATTTTAATTAAACTCTAGAGTCTTTAACGGTCACTTAAGTATTTCAAAGTAATTTTTGAAATCAGTAATATACTATATACATCGAATCAAATATAAATACATCAGTGTATGTGTATATATACGATGTTTATTACTGTTCTGTGATGTGCTTTACATATAGTTATTATATTTTGTTCTGATAGATCCATTATCCACCTATAATTTTGGATTGAGCATTTACTATGTATGTCGATCCATTGAGATAGAAAAGAAAAATCATAATGCATTTATCGACGTATTCAGTAGATGTTTAAGACAAAGTTATAGATGGTCGCCCTTAACCAGCCCTATTCTCCGCTTTAGTAGATGAAATCACTTGTTAATTCTCTTTACTAAGGTGGGTCTTGGGGTGGGGCGTTACAGCTTGGTAATCCATTTGCATATCAAATTATCTTTTGAATTTAAAACCAAACCCAGTTTTTTTGCAAACAAACCCCAATTTAAAACATTTAGATAGAAATTCCTCTCTTGGAAACTCGAAAATGAACAACGATGATGCTGCAGTCATCAACGAAGTTATTTTCCAACGACCGAAGAGCGTTTAGTGCTTTTATCTCTTTAAAACCCTTCATATATTTTTAAATTCGAAATCTCACCAGATTTCAAATCCAATTCAGAAATATTTCCCAAATAATATTACCATTATTTCTCCAAAACCTTTGAAAATCATTTCCGAACTCAAAGGAATTTAAATTTCCCAAAATTATTAATTTAAAATCCTTTCAAACTATTTTCAAATATTTCTTTGGAATTCTATTTCGAATCATAAATCACATTTATAATTTGCATTTACAAGTTACATTCTATTATATGAATTTATTTCCTTAACATAGGTTATAATTTCAATTTCTTATTTAATTTTTGCAAAAATAATGATAATAACTTAATATTATCAGTTCCTAACAACCAAGCAACTATATATAATTATAATAATTTATGAAAATTATTCCTTTTGTATACAAAAATAATTTGGGTTGAATTATTTCATTTACCCTATTTCAAAATAATACTGTGTCAGTTTGTCTTGTTTAAGAGTTTAAAAACCCCTATCGATGATATGGCATCCCCCATATCGACCAGAATCCATAAACACTCAACGGATAAGTCAACAAAATATAAAAACAATTTTTATATTCATTAACAAATACGTCGTCATATCTATTAGTACACTCAAACTCATTTTAGAGTACTACAGCCTTTATTTTTAGTGAGTAATCCCTACCAGAGCCAAGGTTCTCGCTTAACCTTCAGGTCTGATACCAACTATAACGACCTGATTTTTCAACGTTCGAAAATCAACATCAATACGTCCACTATATCAAATACCGAACAATCGAATGCCGGAAAAATCGAACCGTTAGGGTTAAAGAAGAAGGAGGTAGAAGAAGAAATAGAAATAATATCAGAATCTCACAATCTCAGTGGAACAATATATAATAGATAAATGACTAATCTTTGAACAAAAAGAATCATATCTTTTTTATTCATTACATCATCAGAGTACAACACAATCAATAGCAAAATACTGGACAGTTATATTAACTTGTCCCCACAAAACTGAATACACAACTAATACTACACAACACAAAATACATCAAGTACATGTGATATGTCTCACCATCCAGCTCGTCTCCGGAGCTCTACAGCATACTTTCCTGTATCTATAATAGTAGGTCTGACCCGAACGTTATAGCGAAATATTACCCGAGTCAGTCTGGAATGCCAGAGTGAGAAAACACATTCAATTGGATTATTAAAGTTTTCAAAACCCTTTTGAAATAAAAGATATCTCGTAAAACCACGACACAAATAAACATGTAGGGTTTTTGCCTTACGATAACCAAAATATTTCTTATAAAATCCTTTGATATTATAATAGCGTCTACATATAAATACTTATTCAAATGGCCGAAATTGTTACATTATTAAATTCCAGCAATACTAGGTTCTACAAACAAAACTGTAAAGGCACGTAGGGAGAATGGATTTCCATCAACGACAGGGCTACTGGGTACCGCCCGTCACAGTACGTAGTCTAGATCATTATACCAAGGATCCACCCTGATCACCTGCATCACATGACCGGAGCTACCCCTTACTGGATAGTCCGAATAAGATCACCCCGTGGTTGGGATCAGCAACCAGCCACACAACCGAATAAAAGGGACCACTAGACAGGGATAACCCTACCCTAATTGGTTGTTAGCCACTTAGCCTTGTGTGCATCTCTCCTGTTTTAGCCATTCCCGGTTGATGAGGCTCGAGGTTATGCGTTACCTTTTTAGCACACATTTACTTAGAATGCTCATTGTCCACCTGACGATGTTCTGAAAGCATTCATCCATACAAGTCCGTTGCAGGTCCGAACGGAACCGAAGGCACTACTCCTACTACATCCATTTTGGAATTAACCTCCGGATTAGTAGCGATTAGCCCTTGCACTTCACTGCTCCATCTTCGACTTCCAAGCTCTTGTCTTCCCTACGAAAACTTTCTAACCGGATCGAAGTGGTTTTTGGGAAATTAATCCTGATCCCGGTCTCTTCGAAACGATCAGTGCATTGGTCAATATTGATAGTCGGTTATTTAACTATCAAATAACATTCACAAACAACCATCAGGCTTTAATAATTTTTCAAATTATTTATTTCAAAGTATCTTTGCAAGCTATTTTCCATACGTCAACTCTTTGGAAACAGTTTTCAAATCACTTTCCTCTTGCAGAATGAATTCCCGAATATTGTTTATTTCCACTAAAAATTACCAAATCTAAATAATTTAGATTTAAAATAATTTTAAAATCGTCTTACCCAAAAATATATACACTTTAAAACATTTAAAATAAAAACCACTAAAAAGACTTATTTAAAATACTAGTTATGAAATTTTATAATAACTTCTCATGTAAAAGTTAAGCCACAACAAATTTTAAAATAAAAGTCACGAAATTCTATACAAGCTTTTCAAATAATAACTTTAGTCAAACTATCTTTAAAATAAAACTACTTTATAAAATATAAATATCAATAATTATCTTTTTAAACCAAAATACCAATTAACCTTTTAAAATAAATACTACTATAACTAATTTAATAAAATATTTACCTTTGAAATTTTAAACAACTTAATAATAATTCTCAAAACATTCTTTTAAACAACTTTAAAACTTTTAACTTAACTTAAAAATCTGCTTGAAAACGTACTTGGCTTTTCAGGGAAATACACTTTCCTTTCACACCTTTAAAAATAAACCGCTATTTACTTTTTAAAAAAAATTACCCTTTCCTTTATAAATTCCCATCCTGAATTTATGCTTCCAAATTATCCTCTGATAAATATTTCGCTTTATTTATAAACCCCGTTTATAAATTCCATAATCTCATTCTCTTTATTTTTAAACCCAGTTTCAAACACTAAATCAATTTCCAAATCGATTTCCAAAATTTACACCATTTTAAAAATAAATTCATTTACTTACTCAATTTATTTTGAAACCCATTAATTCCATATTCACTTCTATATTTATGATTTAAAATCTTGTTAAATCTGAAATATTAATTTCATACTTAATTTTGAAATTATCCCATTATTTCTCCCAGACCATTTTAAATTATGAATTTAAATTAAAGTCTTTAATATTTAAAAAGTACTACATAAGTTCTAAAAATCCATTTATTTCCATTTGTTAAAAACTTTTTTACCATACTTCGAATTTATTCGATAGGATTTCAAAAATCAACTTTTATCCTTTTCTAAATTTCTTCTTTTAATTTATCCAATTCCCTAAATTTATTTTACTTAAAATTCTTTACTTTAATCTTCTTCCAAAAAAATCCAGTTTTTATAGTTCTGATACCTTAAAATACCAAAATATATTAAGTCAAACCATAGCATTCAATAATTTCAATTACCAATAAAATCATTCGCAGTTTGTCAATAAATCATATCATAAATATAAAATAAATCCAAACATTTGAGGAATCCAGTTAGATCCCTCCAACCTGTTTCCCTGCCTCCACATATGTTAGTGAAACAATTTAAAATACCAATCCCGCTTCAAGGCAGGATATCGTGGTATAAAGGGTCATCCGCTATTATGGGAGACGCATAGGGTCTCATCCGCTATATAATGCAGAAAATCAATCACTCGAATATATACTATGCATCCAAACAATTCAAGCAATCAACCAATAATTTAAATTTAACTATTTAAACTTAAATGGTTATCTAAATGAGTTAGATTAACTCACCTTTGATTTTGTTTCAAATCCATCCCATCTCGACTATTTTCTCCACGATTTTGACATTGTATAAACAATTCACGATATATAACTATTTGAATTTATCAAATAATTAATCACCATTTAATTAACTAACAATTTAATTTAACTAATATTTTTCCGTTTAAAACTCTTTTAGTAGCTAAAATAATTAAATAATTTTATTGAATGATTTAACTGCCAAAATACATTAATTTCAAATAAACTAGTAGGTTTAAAATGTATATGTATATTTATTCTATTTTATTTTTCCTTTTGAAACTGCAAATACTAAAATAGCTTATATAGATTTAAAAATCAAATTTTTATATAAATTACTATATTTCCAAAGTCTTATATATGCATATACTGATTTCCACCATACACCTTTCTAAATTAAATGACAATCTACTGAGTATATATTGTATATCTTCTAATATATATATATATACATATATATATATATATATCTTTCTGTCTACCAATAAATAATTAAATTAAAAATTGGCATGTATATATATGTATATATTATATTTTTCCAACCTACATATATATACACATATTTTATTCAAACCTGAAAGTATATATATGTTTTATCAAACAGAATTACTTTATGTCTTACAGTAAAAATATATTTTCCCTTATTTTTAAAACTTTATATATTTATTTCCTAATATGTATATACAAAACAGTAATCTACTTCTCTGAAAATATATATGTTATTAAATAAAATTAAAGATCCAATATTATACCTTATTCCAAACGCGACGTCCCAAGTCGATCTAAGAATCCCCTTCTGCTGCCATGACTGTCAGATGCCTTACGAGCTTCCTTCAAAAATGTCGACCAATTCTCGAATAGCCGACCCTTCCCTGCTACTTCGTAACAACCTCACTTGCTACTCTGTGACCCGTAGTGTGATGATTCCCAGTTCGAATTTGAACACCCCCACATGCTTCGCCATGGTTGGCCATCGCGATTCCACTCGTGACCTTGCCAATTTCGATTCAAACGTGGATCCATTCTCGATTGAATTTCGACAGAGAATGGAGGAGGAGGGAACTCAATTGAGCAGGAGAAAGAAAGATATTCATTTTTGATTTGAATTAAAAATGAAGGAGAGGAAGGAGACGATTCCGATCGGCCATTACTATTGTTTTCCCATTTTTTTTCTCCGAGCTTAGACTCAATAGAGGACGAGAGAAAAAAATTAAGCCGCGGTTTCATCTTGTTCTTTTTTATATATTATTTTTTTAAATGAAGACGCATGTTAAAATGAAGGATAAGTGTTTGAAAAGGCAACTTCATGTTGAATCATAGTGTTTTGTTTTTGACTAGACACAATTATAAAATTTTAATTTTAATTTGAATTCAAACGTCTCGAAATCGAGCTAAAAATCTCGATCTCCTATCGAGGCGTGCTGCAAGGCGTTTATAATGTTATATCCCTATTTCGAACGCACTGGAAAAGGTTTTGAGGCCTAACTCGATCGTATGGAGAAGATAGCTCTTTGGATCCAGTTATTATATTAAATTTTCGATATAAATTCAACGTGTTTATCTATCGTACGATCACACGAAAACTCCAAACGCTAAGAAAATTGAAATCTGATAATAAAACACCATTATGGATTCAACGAAACTGGTTTCATCGAAATCCGGGACTGTTCCACAAAAGGCAATTTTTAAAAATCGATTTAAACGATATACTTCTAAAACTGAGCAAAACACTTTCAAACTCAAATTTAAAACTTCTATTATCTCCAGTATTATAAATATAAATTTTTCAATCCTTTGAAATATTTTTAACCAGCTTAAAAAGAAGATTCACTATTTTAACCAATTTCCAATTATTTAATTCAATAATTAAATTATCCAATAAATATTGATATTTGAAATTCAAGTTGAAACTTAACTTTTGAATATTTAAACTAAATCAAATATTTCGATTTCAGACATCCAAAATTTTCGGGTTATCACAGAATATCTCTTTCATAGTAACTCTCTCTTTGAAATTACTATATCCTTTCGCGCCCTAAAGAAGTTATACTTTGATAAGGTAGTAAGAACTATTGATATTAGGGCTTCTATGCTGAGCGAAATGTACTAAACGAAGTATTGCAGGATTGACCACGAAAAGACTTTGCTTCGATATGGTGCAAGTTTGAGGTGTTGGGAAGAAAGAGGTTCAATGGCATTGAGACTATCATCGAGGTCCAGGCTTGGATTAGTTTGTGAAAAACAGTATGTAAGGATATAGCAGATCATATTTAAGGATCATTCAAGGACATAATTGGTATGGCATTTTGGTTCGAGGATTTAACTCCAAAGCCATCCATATCTACACCGACCAGAGGCAATAAGCGAAAGTTTCAACCGTCGAGAGATAATTCTGGTTTAACTTGTCGTAGATCTGGGCAGAAGGGTCATTTTGTTTGGAAGTGTAAGGAGTGGGGAGGAAGATAGATGGTTAAAGCATCTATCACAAAGGTCCTGAAGATTGAGCCACAAACAGGTAAAGGTGAAGTATGCACCGAGGACTTGCTACAACTATCACCAACCATGTTATTTTGTCAGCGATTGTCCGATGCTCTAGATGAGACGATAACCTAGGGTTTTATCACTTGCATCAACACCTCCTCGTCTAAAGCTGAGAAGGGGAAGTAGATTCTTGAGGGTAAACTATCTGTTAAGGATTTTGGATTTTTTTTATTTGACTCTAGTGCTTCTGATAGTTCTATACGTTATAACCTTAATGATTGTTTAAATCATGCTCGGTTAGTTTAGGAATATTGACTATTGTTTGTTTATTAGTGATTTGTGCTCAACCAATTTATAAGTAGTTTTACCTTTCTACATCATGGATAGGTAGCTTGTGGGTACATTGAAACAAACGCCTTGTGAATTAAGTTTCACGGTTTGATTATAAGGCGTTCGATGATAATATTGTGTTAGAAGTTAAAATTTAATAAAAGATGTTTACTATAATGAGAAGGAAAGATAGAATATTTTGAAAATATATATTTGTGAAGGGTTTATATAATAAATTAATATTATTAAGTATGGCATATAAAATATGGTTTATAACGAAGAGGATTTAAACTGAGGAATTGTGAACTTAAATCCCGATGTTTTTGGAAATGTTTTTCAAGATTTTGGTGAAAATAATAATAATGATTTGAAAGTAAATATTTGGGAAATTGATGTAGGAAATTAAGATCATGATACTTTGCATTTTACCGCTTTGAATTGATTTTGTTTAAGTATCAAAGGTATGGTTTAGATATACTGAATTTACTTCTATCGCTTAAAAATAATTTTGGTGATGACTGCTGCATCGTTGACATTCCTCTTTAGGTTTTTGAGCGGAGGATGCTACAGAGTTGTTTTTGGTAAAATGGATTTTTATTTTAATCCCAAAAGCATGATTTAACATACAAAAGTTATATGTATATATTATTACAAAATGGTCTGAAATAAAAACCGATGTTTAGTTCCAAAGTTTCCTTATTAAGTAATTATATGGACACATGTTGCCTATGCATTACGATCTATGGTGTGTGCATCATGTTATAATATGTTGTTTGGTAGTTTTCATTGAAAATAAAATGGGATTTTCTGTGATTTTGGACGGATGTAAACTTTAAATCGTTATAAAACTTGTAGTTAAGTGTTTTTGAAAATATAAAATTGAGTTTATGTAAGACTTGAATTAGAAAAGGAGTAAGTTAAAACAAGTTCAAATTATTGATCATAATTGTTAAGTAAAACAAAATAACATTTTTGTATATGCTCTTAGTTTGTAGTGGAGTATTATATGAGTATGAACTTGAGTCATAAATTTTTTATAAACTTGAAGTTATACTTTTATGAAATGGTTCATAAATGACTTTAGTATTAAATGGCATACTATTTGTATAAAAGAATGCAAGTTAAAGGAATTGGTGTAATTAAGAAGCCAATAGGATAAGTATGTAAGTTGTACGTAGATTATTTTATTCGCATGATTTTTTCTCGATCTAGTATTCAAGTACATATTTTCAAGATGGCTTACACCAGTCCGAACAAGGATTTTTTACTCGATTCTTAATGACAAACACTTAATACAAATTCATGATATGATTCTGATGTTTTCTACCATGGCATAAGACTAAGAGAATGGAGGTTTCTAATCAAGGAACCAAGTCAGAGTCCGCAATAAAGAGGTCAAGTGATTTATACTAATTTTAAAGTGAAATTTATGTGATCAAGTAAGTGATCAGATCGGAAATTGCGTACGGATGGTCCATGTGCATCGTACAGGCTTTAATATATTTTCAAGATATGTTATGTTAACTTATGAAGAGTTTAGGGAATGACTTTTGATTTATTATGAGGTAGAATGAATAATTGTCTAGGTAATATCCTATGGTTGTTGGTATCGATTGTGAATGCTATTTAAGTATTTGTATGCTTGTTCCCCTATTAAGGTTAGAAGTGTCATGTAGCAAGGGTGCTCGAGGTTGTGTGAGGAAGACGGAGCACAGTTTGAAGGAGTTTTACCTATAGTTACCTATAGACCAAGGTTTCCTTCTTATCTTAGTATCATATATCTTTTGTAGTGTACTCACTGCTTGAGGTAGACTCGCCTAGTTTGCATTTGGATTGCGGTTTAATTTGTATATAGTTTCAACAAAAATCTACATATGTATCTTTTTTGTCTATCTACCTTGATAATCATTCTTATTTGAATTTCGAGGATGAAATGTTCTAAGCGGGGGGTAATGCAGCAACCAGGAAATTTGAACACTTTGTCTTCGAATATAAACATTTTGAAATATGATTAAGTGTTATAAATCAGATTTTATAACATTATTAAACATTTTTAATTAATGATTAATGATAGGAAAGCTGTCTCCAAATTTTTTTCACAAAAAATATATTCTTCGAAGAAAAAATCGATAATGTGAACGAAAATCGGTTTATCGATAAATAGGTTTTTGATTGATATGAGTTTCTTATGTACTTGTCTAATGATCAAATAAACACATTAGCAACTAACTAACACACTCCTCTTCATAAAGCAGTGGAAGGTTCTAGAAGCTTCCACGTGGATAAGAGATATTATCATGCAAGGGGTGCGATGATATTTTGCTAAAGGAAGTGATCTAAAAGAGAAGTGATGGGGATGATCCTTCTATAACATGAGAAGGGGGTGAGAAAAAGCTTAAAGAGCACCATTTGAAGCCTATATAGGAGGGGAATATCCTTGAGAATAAATCAAAAATTCACAAAGCAAAAACCAAGTTCTTTTCCTTTAATGTTCTAAAGAAAATGATTGGAAATATTATATAAATCAACTCAAATTTGGAGTAAAGCCTTATTACAATATTACAAAACATTCAACCTATTATGAAAAAGTGAAGCACATCTCTTCCCACATGCATAGACCATGAACATAAAAGGGGTTTAGTGGGCAAAAGAAGGTGAAAGCATGGAAGGAAGGAAAGATTATTGCAAGGGTGGGGTTGGACTTAGGTGGTTGGATCTTGGTTGTTTGTTGGGTTAAAGGTGGGTTACCTCACCACTTTGAATGAAGATATAACTTATATATGTTTAGGTTTGGGTATATCTGTTGTTTAAATTGATGTTAACATATGTTGAAGCATTAGTTCAGATTCTTGCTTTGAAAGCAAATGACATATTTAATCCATATGAAATGACTTGAATGGACTTGTATAACATGCGGAAGAACCTTAAAACAAAGCATATAGGTTGTAGATGAACTTTGGTTTAGATTGGACTTGGATTTGAAAGTGCACTTATAACGATAGTCGCTATAGATACACTTCGAAATTGCCTTGTCTTTTGTATTTCTGTGGAACTTTGTAGAGAAATCCTTAGGGGTTTATCAACATATTTGTTATATTTTATATGCATGCTTACTTCCATAAAATGTTTAGATGGTAAAAAGTTAAGATTTCGAAGAGTAGCAAAAATATCACTTGTGCAAAACTGCCCCGTTTAGCCTTGATTTTTTGACTTAAAAGGTTTGAAAGGATATTTAAATTTAAGTATTTTTTCATTCTTTTTACAACTACATACTAAGCATTTCATATATTTTTAGATATTTATGAATTTTTAAGAATTATTTGTGAATTTTTAAAGAAGTGGTTGTTATAGTGAAAACTTGTTTTCCAAGTTTTAAAGGATTTTAAAAACTTTCTATTTCATGTAATATTTGAGATAAATATTTTAAAAACTATTATTAGTATTATAAAGTATTTTCAAATCATTTTAAGCATTTTTAGTTTTTAGAAGATTAGTTGATAATTTTATTAAGTATAAAAATCTTAATATTATCTTTTACGGTATTTTATTAAATATCTAGTTTTATAAATTACTATACATACATATATGTATATATATCATCTCTAAATGTTTTTAAAAGTAAAATAAAAGGTTTAGAAAGGGGTTTGAAATTACTTAATGGCCAAATGGTTCATTGTTTATCACTTGTTTGAAAGTTAATTAACAATGCTTAACACTAAAAGCCGAAGAAGTAGGCTTATCTATTTGTGGGAGTTAAGATTGATGTTCGAGTAAGGATATGAGCAATAAAGCTCTAATCTTCCGCCTTCCCTCTTGTCCAAGGAATAGCTAAGTCGGGAATGTCAAAAATGTGTTAATTGTGTTGATTACTTACTTATTTATGGAAATCATTGATACTATACTTAATACTAAGCCGACGGGTAGACTTATCTATTTGTGAGATTCAAAATGAAGTGTCTAGGAAAGGCTTTGATGCAACTAGTGTTCTAATTTACCTGGCTTAACTCTTGGTCGAGGAATAGTTAAGTTGGAATGTTGGAACTGAGTTAGGCATACGAACATTGATTTGTATAAGTAATTATTTTTGACTAATTAATCGGTTAGTCGATTATCGAAATTAACCCAATATTAACTTAGGAAGTGTCTAAAAGCTTCATGATTTCATACCAATGTAAACCCCTGAGGCATAGCGTTGGTACGAAACTTCTCAAAATTTCGCTTACTTTTGAAAGAACCAAATTTGAGTTAATCAGAAATTCATCGAATTGGTTTGAAGAGACCAGGAACAATAAGTGTTTTACTTATCGAATACCACTTCAAAACTAGTATATGATTTCTATATTTTAGGAGAGGTTGTAAAGTGAAATGTTATAGAGCTGAACCGTCGATGCTAAGGTTAAGTCTAAAGAAGAGGTCAGTGTTAACATTTCAAACGATGCTATCGTATGGGACTGTCTATCTTAAGGAGTATTCCAAGAGAAAGGACAACGTTAGCATTCATCGAAAGACTTATATGGGAATCTATATGGAGGTTCGAGATATGATCGAGATGCTCGAATCCATGCATCGATTCATAATTTATTTGGGATGATGGAATCCATTTTGGGTTTCATGTTTTGTTTGAGTGATAATGACTCATGTGATCGATGCCGAATGTAACATCGACATTGGGTATGGCTAAACACAGAGTGGAATGCACAATCTTGGGTTTAACTGACCGTAAAGGTTATATCAACCCCATTATCTATATATGCTTATAGATGATGCTAGTAGGAGTACTTGGTACTTGGTTCTATGTAGTTCATACAATGTTCTAGCGATGGGCCAGTCATGTTTACTTTTGGTATATTTATCTTGAGATATACAGAGCTCAGAAGGTAGTTTTTGGTCTTTGTCATGGAGATCCACTTTAGTTTACTGGAAGCATCTCCACATGAAAAATAATTATATGAATGTACCTTAATGGTATTGGTTGTATACCTATTATTGTTCTGTCGTATGCACATCAGCTATTTTATGATATATATTCTACACCTTTGATATTATCTATTATACCGATATATTCACTCACTGGATGGTTGGATTCATTTAAGAGGAAAACCATTATAGTAATCCGTACAACCTCAATGGTTATTGTTACTTCTTACATATTTCTTGAGCTTCTTATGATGGTTTACTAGACTAATATGGGTGTTATTTTCTTATATTTTTTGGTCAGCTCGTGTATATTTCCAGATTTATCTTTGGATGCTTTGGATCTAATGGAGAAGAGAAGAATGATTACCTAGTATAGTATTCTTATTTCCACTGTATTATATATATCAGCATTGTGAAGACAGACAGTTATAACTGTCTAGGCTAATGATAGTACTTAGGTTTTGTAACCTTGAAAATTACTGTATTCAGAGTAACCCTTTGTGATGTCCTTCGATATTATACATTACAGATCCGTTGTGAGATTCTGATGTTGTATTCTCTCTTTTTTATTCTATTCTATTTTTTTATTTTACCCAAACTTTCTGTCTTTCTGGCACCTAGGTGTTCTGCACATGAATACTACGGATGTACTTAGTATGGACATTCGATGGTCGAAAGGTCGGGTCGTTACATGAATAGCAAACTTTGATCGATGACTTTATTTTAAGACTTACTTCTGATGATCTCATGTATTCAAAACACGCAGTCTTCCTTTCTTCCCGAGCCATTCCCATGAGTCTATCATGAATCCTTTCAAATAGTCTACATCAACACCTATCTCCAATCGCCAAATCCTTTCAGCAATCAATCGATCTTTACTTTTCCCTGCAGATATTCTTTCTAGAAGTGCAAGACATACCCCCAAACTACTAACACACTCGATTCCTACTCGATCTAGTATTCTCCCTGTAATTCACTCCATAAGAGGCTAACGTCTCCAATGTCTTCCATTCGTCAATCATAGCCAATACTACGTTCTAACACTTCCTACTCAAAGCGTCTGCAACCTAATTAGTTAATATCGATATTAGGTATGTATCGGTTAATTACCGATATGAGATATTTTAAAATACCATGATAATATCGAATAATATTGGTAAAAGATCGACATGTGTAGAACATGTTATAAACAATATTGTACTATGTTATAATGTTTTATTGATGTTAAGCTTTCAAATATTTTCATAAATAATGCCAAATTACTATCAAAGACTAATTGCATAAAGTTTACATATTACAATCCGTTACAGAGATATTCAAATAAATACGAATCATAATATAGGCTCATAAATTCATATACTATGCATCTTTATTATTTTCATCATTATTGTATTATATTCATTATTTCTTCTGTCATCTAGTCATCTAATTACATTCCCAAAATCTTCATATTTATATTTTCATTGTTTTCATTTCACTTAATTTATCAAATAAGCAGTGTTGATTTGCTACCAATGACTACTATAGCTCATTCCTTTTCGATATGTCAAATATATAACTTTATTGCTCTTCAACTTTTAATTCTTAGTGCATGATAATAATTAATAAAACAAACTTCATAAACCAACTTACAAGTAGAGTTGGTAGAAAAAACGACTAAAATGAGAAGTAGCTCTTTCGTGATTATATTTTTAGTAGTAAAATCTCCATAGAAAATAAAACATATAAAATAATAGAACAAATATAGTTTTCTTTATAGAAAGGCTAATAAAGAAGAATAAGATTATGTGGTTAAAACAAAAAATCAATGCTTTAGGATTTCTAGTATCGTTTAGATATTGTCATTCACCATGTACAAAAAACAAATATTGAGAATGTGAAAATATTTATTGGTAAATAAATTTTCTCCAACACATATAACAATAAACGATATTCTTAAAAGAAATGGGTATTTTACACTAAAATGAAGTGATATATCGATAAATATCAAGCGACATGTTAGTAACGGTATTTTAAATGATCTTTTGAAAAAGTATCAGCTTAGGAGTGATATGAGATATATCGATGATATATCAGTGATATATATGATATTAACTACATAGTATACAACCTTGTTCCATTTTCCCACCCTATGTTCTATCTAAAAATCATATGTCGCCTAGAACTCTAGCCATCACCGCTGCCTCATATTCAACTCCTTCTAAGTGAATAGGCACTTAAGGGTTTTGTGATCTATATTCAACTCGAACCATTCTCCCAATAAGTAATGTCTCCAAATCTTTAGTGCAAACACCACTGCTGCCAACTCTAAATCATGAGTCGTATATCTAACCGCATGTAGTCTCAACTGCTTGATGCATCTTAACCCAAAAAATGGATCAACACCTAAAATTAGATGAAAGCACCAGTTCTTTTAAAATAAATGTAAAAGTAGTAGAAATCCCAAATCAAGTAATTAATACTTACAGAAAAGTAAATGACACATAAGAATTTTTATAGTGGTTTGGCAATCTTTGGATTACGTTCACTTTATAGTTTGTTATTCATTATCTTCTCTCTAGATTACAATGAATTATATCAGATTTGACCATAATCTAACAGATATTAGATTTAACATAATGTTTATAAAGAGTTTGATAGGTAGAAGATAAGAGTGAAGAAGAGAGAGAAGTCTCCAATGGTAGAGAGATCAGATCCAGAGTGAAGAGCTGAAGATCAGGGAAGGGATCTAGCAGAAACCGCCTCCTTGGTTGCAGGTAGGCTGGTATTTATAAAGAAACAGTCATGTTGGGTTAGAAGTTCACTTGAAGTAGAGTCCAGAGATTGGGCCGAAGTCACATGCTAGATTGCAGAATCTCCTGAGTTAACCAAACATGTCGGTGTCGTCATGTTTCCTTTGTTCGAATCACTTCGAACTTTCTTGCATTCATTATCTTATTTCATTTTGCGGTATCCCATGTTGTTTCCATCGATTGTTGGTTTATTTTAATGATCACTCCTTCATCACTTGATTTATTCTGCTATTCTATCTCTTCAACTCATGAAATAGGCCATCCTAAACTCTTAAAAACCACTCCATAACATGTGAAAGGAGTAGATAATAACTCGTACGAAGTTGAAGTAGAAGAATATAAGGAAGAAGCAACTCGTCATCGACATGAACAAGTCAGTTTTGACTTGTGTACTTCATGTACCTTTAGGATAAATTTCTTTAAGCTAATTGTTTGCTCCATGTAAATGTGCTCCTATGATTTCAAGTCGTTTCCTCCTTATTTTAATCTTCTAAGTTCAGTCATAATCTATTTTGACGGAAAAGCAGGTTAACAATGCATAAGCTAATTGTCCTCTTTACATCAACATTTGCTCCCAAGCATGTTTCATAAGCATTGGTATACACTACTAGATCGTATTTCTCTTTAAGCACGATCAATGCGGGAGCATTCATCAATAACTTATTCAACTCCTACAATGACTTTTCATACTTATTAGTCTTCATGAGCTTCTCGTTCTTCCTGGACAATTTAGTCAAGGGTGCTATAATATGCGAGAAATCTTTATGAATCTAAGGTAATAGACAGCCAATCCCTAAGAAACTTCTCATCTCGATGACCACCTCCGACCTATTTCAACTGTCAATAGTTTCTATCTTCAATTGATCCACACCTAACCTATGATCCGAAATAACATGTCTAAGAAACTTCACTTCTCGTTTCCAAAAGTGGCACTTCGAAAATTTCACGTTTAACGTGTGTTGTCTCAGCGTTACCAACACCAATCTCAAATGGACTTCATGATCTCTCTCATCCTTAGAGTGTATCAGAATGTTGTCAATGAAGTCCAATATAAATCTATCTAATTAATCGTGAAAGATCCGATTCATAAGGCCTACAAAGAATGATAAGGTGCTGGTCAACCCAAACGATATAACTAACCACTCATATGAACCGTACCTTGTCGGAATGCAGTCAATGGAATACTACTTTCTGCAACTCTCAATTGATGGATTCCCATTACTGAATGTAGCTATTAGAAAACTCTAACTCCACTCAACTGGTCAAATAAGTCGTCTATCCTAGGCAAGGCATAATGATTCTTCATTATTAACTCATTTAGTTTTCGATAATCAATACACATCCGTAATGTTCCGTCCGACTTCTAATAAATACCGTGGATACACCCTAAGGCGAAATACTTAGTCTAATGAAACTCTATGCTCAAGTCCCACTAGCTACTTCTTCAATTCCTCCATCTTCTTGGGCAGCGTTCTACTAGATGGTCCACTAACAGGTTGCACTCCCAACATTAAATCTATCCAAAATTCGATTGCTTTTCTTGGTGGTAATCATATTACAGATTTGAAAATGTCTACAAATTCATAGACTACTTGCACTCTACTGATCTCAAATTCTTGATCATCCATAACACATACATCAAGCCTGACTTCCCCCTCATTACGTCCAAGGCTATCATAACTCCTTCTTTACCTCTAGGATTTCATAAGGCAATAATCCTATCCATAATAGATTCTAGTGTCATTTCGCACTAACTGATTCATACCTAGAATTACCCCATACCTAAGAAGTCAAGCACATGGGTCGCAAACAAACAAATGTCCGCACATGTCAAATTCAAGGTAAGTGCACCTTCACCAGAGACTAGCATACCCACCAATGGGATTAACTGCACGTAAGGACATAATCAAATAAGTAGTTTCTAATTCTAACCTATCAACCAAATTTCTTAAAAATACGCTCACACACTTTCAACTAGTTTAGCACATCTAAGGTAGACTCCTACCCTGTGAACTCTTTTCCTCCATAACTCTTGAAATCTTTATTCATCTTGGAAAAGTCTACTTCTCTTGCCACATCCTGTTTCATCTCAACGGCTCTAGCTAGTTGTTGCCTCATCATTTTCATCATATACTGGAGGAATAAAGCATCCACATCCATTTCTCCGTTGGCCGAGGCATTGAGTGCTGGCTTTAGTACGAACTTTCGAGATTGCATACCCTCCTTGGCCACTAATTTGAGTACTATCATCTCCTCTACTAGCATTCACTCTTGTAGTACCTACAGCCAAACATCGATTATATAGATCCATTCTTGTCTTCTAGCTAATGCAAGGCTCGTTAGAAACGAAAGTAAAGAGAGTGAGATCGATCGTAGAGGGGTAGATATACTCTCCAATATATCTATATCAAAATAAAAGTACGTTATGTATATAGCGTATACCTTTCCTTATAGTGTTCATTTTATATATTTAACTCCTAGTTAGCTCTGTTTTACTTAGGTGTTTGCCTAATCTAAGCTACGATACCAAGTTGTAACTTCCCCCACTTTAAGACTCGAAAATAGATGTTGATAATGCTAAAGTCATCAGCAAAATCATTTCCCAGGGACTAAATATCTTTTTCATTACATCAATTTGAATGATAAGATCTATTACATCATTAAACCCATATCATTCGCACATATGGGTAAATGTATAATAAGAAAATACGAGTAGTGTGTGTCCAATATATAAAGATGACAACATCACATCTACCTAGGTATAAATCCTAGTTTACACAACGAAATCACAATATACTTTTATTTAAATAGCAACCCTCCCTTAAAGTCTTTATTTATCCTTCAAAGACATATCTAGTCCATAAACATAGCAACTCGAATAAGTATCTATGAGTTTATAAGAAATAAGAAAAACATGGGTCAGACAATAAGACTGGCATGAGTAAAACATTTACCGTAATCATCCATAGTGAAACCATACCGCTAAAGTGAAATGTGGTTTCCACTCACTTCATCATTACAACATAATTTACGTCAATATATATAACAACAATATATGTCAGAGAAAGCAGCTAGTGCATATATTCAGTCAATAAGTATACACTACACTTGTCATCAAATCATAAACCATTCCATACATACGTGCATACATACACATATATGAATTCAAGTATACCCTATACTTTTCATCCAAATATGAACTAGTCGTATAATCATTCATCATTTATTTATTCATCCTTCACCTAATCTCTTGTTTTAAGCTTTCTTCATTAAGTTATCTTTAATTTATTTTAGCGATCACCTTCCTAGGCCTTCCTAGCACTAATTTAATCTTTTGTTCGAACAACATCACTTGGTGAAAATGGTTACTCGCTTTTCCATGGGAGCCACGTGGCTCTCCAAAGAGGCTGAATCACCTTGGATATATTCTAGTAAGCATCTTTACTAAGCATCAATAGCCCCTCTTAGTCCCTGGACTATAATCATCTACATTGCTGATTTAATTTACGACATCATCCTAATGTTTTGACACCTTGCCAATTATTTTTAATTATAACATCACCCTGATGTTTTCGCATCCTGCCTTAAATCCCCTGTAGAGTTTTATAATGTTCTTAGGTTGAACCAAACCGTGGCACCTTACAATATACCATTGGATTTTAGACTAATAGTCGAGGCACCCTATTGTCCAGTAACTCTTCAAGTCGTTATTTTTTACGATCATGATTCAATTCTTTTCTTTCGTCATTATTTACGTACCCTACACAATGTTTAGGTAATTTTTTTTATCCATTACGTTGATGATACCGTATTATTTGTTAGTTTCTTTAAGCTTATTTCATTTCAAAAGTAAGGTCTACATCCATATGAAATAGTTCAATAACACTTAGAAAATGTCTTTCAAAGTGCCATGGGTATTCGTTATCTTATGTAGAATATATAGCTTCCCAAGCTATTACAATTTGCATTTATTTGTAGTATATTAGCTATTCCATAACCATTGCGTTTAATTAAAAACGTTATTAACGGTCATGAACCAATCCATAGTTGATACATTCTTACATTGTGTTTATTTTTTACCTGGTTATCATGCTCCAATTCAATAGAGTCATCGCACATGGTGTACTAGGGCCTTCGCATGCTTTAATAAGTTAGTAGCCTTCGCTTGTTAATAAACATGAGCTCATATATAAATATTTTTCGTTCGTGAATATTGCGCCGCCATTTATTTACGCCATCATGACTTGTTCCATGTACTAAATTTTTAACGACAGCTGCTAATCCAAAAAATGGATTAACACCATAAGTTTGAGTTTGAAAGCATCAGCACTGTTCCAATAGAGCAATATCACAGATCACAGATATAGAAAAAGAATATAAAAGAAAGAAGACATAGAATTTTTATAGTTGTTCGGCTGTTAATGAAGCCTACGTCCACTTTATAGTTTTATTATAGACCGATTGCTCTTATAAGAAGTGTCTGATTACAAGACTTTGATTATCTTTTAGCAGATTGAATCCCAAGGTTGGAATCCACTTGAGAATCACAGTGAATCCCTTTGGTGTAAGGGAAGTAGTGAGTAAAGAATGTTTCCAACAGAGCTTCAGCAACCAGTTCAGAGAAGAAGATCCAGTTTATGTTACAGGTAGGATGGTAGTTATAGAGATCGGAGGGCTTTTGGGCCATGCCACTTCATTAACTTCTCACAGATGGATGCATAACGACCTAGGAGGGTTTAGCTCGCGATCCGAGCCAAAATCATGGGTCACTAGCGACCCATGAACTTGGCTCGTTTGCGAGCTAATGACTTTGCTCCTTTGCCATTACATCACTTAGTTAGCTCACTGAAGATTCGTGGAGGAGCATGGGTTGCTAGCGGTCCACGGTGTAAAGGTCGCTAGCGACCTACACACTTAGCATTTTTTTAACATCCTTCTTCCTTCCTGCTCTTCTTCCGTGCAACATACAGACCCTCCATTTTGCATGGATCGTTAGCGGTCCACAGGGTATGGCTCACTGGCGATCCAAGCATTTTGGATATCTTTGGAGCTTGTAGTCTGGGATGTTTCCATGGTCTTGTGTCGTCGTTGTTTGCATAGTCTTATTTCACGTTATTTCATCTTAATGAAAATTTACTAGTTGTTTGCGCTCAAATGCTAATTGGGCTGAAAGAATGCTGATTCCTTGGTTTAGTCAATTTCAGTTGTTGCCTCAGTAATATAGCTTGGTTCTCGTTAACTCCTTGCCTTAGACTTTCTGGTTAAGTTCTAAACCATTATGACATCACGAGATTGTCCTGTTTCCCGTTGGATCCTGCTAGATTAAAAACACGGATAACATTTTCCCTCCAAAGTACGTCTTCGTTGTAAACAAGGCGTGCTTTGAAAGTTTATGCTTTCGATATTTGCCCGTCGAATTTCGTGATTGCATTAGAATTTTACAAATACATGCTGGTCATGTTTTTGATCGTCAAGCTCTAGTCTGGACTGCTATTGCTTGTCATAACTTATTAAATTTCTTCTTATAGCTTACCAATATGCTTTGAAATGATTGGTAGATGTCGGAGTTCAAGTTCGAGAAAAATTCGACTTCAATTGCATAGGTCACTAGCGATCCATGTGGGATGGGTTCAAGCGACCTGATTATTTGGATAAATTGTACTTCGTAAAGATGGATCGCTAAAGATCCATGATGGATCACGTGTGACCCAACTACTTAGCAAAAATTTTGTTTCGCTCTTTTATTTGCCTATATACGTGACTTGAGTCGACCCTTTCTTCTATTACTCATAGGACCCGAACTAGTTCCTTGCGATTAGAGACCCTAGGCGACTTGATCCATCTTGCTCCATCAGATCCATCTCGTTCAAGCATTCTACCGTGTTTTCTCTAGCACCACTATCACCAGAGCATCAATGCCTCCCTAGTTCGCCACTGACCAAAACTCTTGCCTAGAGAATCGTTCGTGACCTGTCCTTGGATCTCAGGCGATCTGATTCCTTAGCTTGCCACCAATCCATCCATAGCTCGCTGATTTCAGTATTTGATCCTTCTCATGTTCTAGGATTCATTCTTAGGTGGATTTGCTAATTGGATCGCTAATTACAATGTTTGTGTAATGATTTGATGGCGAGTTTGCATTGCAACATTGGTCGTGGGAAGTTTGAGTTGATTGCGGTTTAATGGAGGAAGATAGTAAATCAAGTCTTGAGTTTTCCTTTGTAACACCATTTGGGCCTTGGCCCAGTGCTTGACACATTTTTCTGTCTTCGTCCATTAATCCAGAATTGACTTGCACAAAATTCCGCCGTTACGCTGTACAACATATTGTGAACCTATCCAGGCCTTTTCGGAGGACTTGGACTCTCCTTGCTGGCTTTTCGTATGTTCAGTGTCCCTGTAATGAGTAGAATCTTCTGCGTCGCTTTGGATAATGGATCCGTTATCGATCGTTCATCGATAATGGATAAGTGTAAGGGATGTAAAAACAAAATGAAATTGATGCGGAAAATTATTTTCTTCTTCCGCTATAAGTGAATTATCTACACAGGATGAAGCACTTGTAGAGTTTCAGACACTGAGTTTATCCCATATAAATAGCACACTGCACTTGCCCCAGTTCATGCTTGTAATCTAATATGCTAATTATGAAATTACGCCTTTTCGGAATTCGAGTGTAGTGGGGGAAATTATTAGTTTAGGATTAGAATTACCTGACCATTTTGGATCCGAGTTCCGTTATTAGAATGAAGCGGCCATCTATGTGCCATAAGTCAATTGGGGGAAGCCTAACACTCTTAGAAGCCGAGTCATCATCCATCACCCTTCCTCCTTCCACCTAACAAGCTCAATATGGCCAGTTGGTCCTAGTCGGTCCGTTTGTGGACCGAATGCCTCCTAACTTCATAGTTCTGCTTAACCCATCGGAAAGGGCTTCTTTGGTGGTTTCTTCTAATGTCCTTCATAACACCTATGCACAACATGGTATAATGGAAGAAGACGTACACTTGCCAGAGAAGAACGAATTCTTTCACTCACCTCCTCCAGAGTATGCCGCTTGCCATCGATACATGTGTTTGAAGGTAGTCGTGCCTCCCTTTAATGACTTTCTACATGATACTCTTTCAAACCTAAGCATTACCCCATTCCTGCTCCACCCTAATGGTTATACCATATTAACTTGCTTACATGTTCTGTTCACGTGGGCATTCAACCGCGCCTCGAATTTTGATGAGTTGTGGTACTTTCTATCATTCAAGAGGAGAGCTGATTTCCCCTCTTTGATCATAATTGAAGCCCAAAGGAACCAGAAGATTTTCTTACGCATGTAAGGCGACTTAACACAATTGAAGATGCAATACTTCTTTGTTAGATGCCCCGAGGGATTCAATCGTCTGTGGACGACAAGGGGTAAGTTCCTTTTTCTATCCGTTGGGCTTTGATGCGTTGCAATGAAGTTTCTAATAAATGTGTGCCTTTTATAGTTATTCCAAGGCCAAATAGAGACGTGGTTCTCGATGAATTTTTTTCAGATCTGAAGGCTATTGATGCCGAGGAAAGACATGTTAAAGTTTTGCTAACCGATGAAAATTTACATCGATATGGGTTACTGCATCCAAGTAGATCAGCCTTTTAAGTTGAAGTCCCTTCTATTGCTTGATCCAGGGTTCGCACACTATCCACTTCTTCCTCTGGCAGCTCCGAAGAATGCACTTGAGAGGGAGAGGGCTTGTCTGGAGAATCGACAGAAGAAACCCACGAAGGAGGGGATGTCACTGTGACTGGACTCAGTGGCCCAGTTAGGATACCTTCGATCCTAGAAGAGGGAGAAGAGGAATTCAAGCAGAGAGAAGGCAAGGTTGCATTAGACTTAGAAAAGGAGGAGGGCGAACTCGAGAGTAGTAGTGACGGGTCCACTTCTAGTGACTACTTCTTGTCAGAATCTCTGAGTCTTACGATGTGACTCCATGAATACGTCCCGTTCTTTCGAGTTCACCTCTACCTGATACAAGTGACAAATACAAAGCCCAAAAGATCGGAGAGCGTCAAGATTCTCCAGATAAAGACTTCGGAGTGGAATTCGAGGATTTTAGCGTCGTTTATGTTGACTTTGATGTGCTTATGAAAGAAGATTTTAAATTTGATGCGGTGCCTCCTCGATCGAGTGATATTGTGCCAGAAGTTATCCCAGTTCCACCTATGGTGGCTGAAGTTATTCCAATTTCGCCTACGACGGCCGTTCATTCCGGTTCGTGATGATGTTTTAGGCCTACCATAGAAATCTAGTACACGTCTCACTAGGATTACACTACTTCCATTCATTCCTTTATTTTTGTGGTGTTTATTTTTATGCTTCTGAAACCTTTTATGTACGCTTCATGTCATGTATGACGAGAGGACGTGGCCTTTACGATGACTTTAAAGAATTCACCGACTCGCAGCGGTATTGCAAACTTACCTTTGGCCACCACCAAACCCGAAAGACGGAGGAATAATATAGATGGAGAAAAGAACAAGAGGCCGAAACCCGCTGCCAAGATGAAAAAGAGCGAGGCCGGTTATATAAAGGCAGGTATGAGAAGAGGAGGTCTTTTGAGGGATGGGATGAACCATCAAAAAGGTCGAAGTTTGAACGTCGTCCCTATTTTTCAGAGTTTGCTCCAACACATTCTTTAGTGGGCCAAGTAATTCCTGCTACTTCTGCTCCTATTCCACCTTCAACTCATATTTCATCGTATTCTATTGTTACTGCCTCCCTCGGTGTTTCTTGCCCCCACCTGAGACCTGCCTATGTCCTTCCTTCGGCCCCCCCTAAATTTAAGGTTGCACTTCCTGGTTGGTTCATGAAGGGGGTTTATTCGATCGCGATCTGTACTTAGTTTGTAAAGTTTCATATATGTCGAACCTCCAGGATATTCAGAACGATTTAGAACAGGCCGAAGGATGGGAGAAGCTCTGTAAACAACCGACGGACACGAATCACAATAGTTATCAGGAGATCCTCTCTTTCGAATCAGAGAAGGACAACTTTGAGAGGGTGTTGGCCGATCGCGACGCTATGATTAAGCAGTTGAAGGAAGAAAAAGCAGCAGCAATTCGTGTAAGCAGGAAAAATGCCAGCCTGATGAAGGAAATGAGATAGGTGCATACGAGAGTTGTGATTGTCTATAGGGAATAGATTAAGAAAACTCATGCAAAAGAGGCTAAGCTGGAAGGGGAAGTGGCTGCTTGCAATGCCACCATTAAGGCGTAGAGGAAAACCATCGCTGACCCCGGCCTTATTGTTGAGGGGCACAACAAGACTATCTATGACAAGGTGAGACAATTACCAGGTTACATGCTTAGGTCATGCAGCTCAGCACTAATAAGTATGCTATTGAAGTCAAGAAGGAGACCGTAAATGCGAACTTCCTAGAGCTTATGAATGCCTTCGACAGAAAGATGGAGAAGCTAGATGCAACTATTCGTTAACTCTCTGTTGCATCAAGGAAGTCTAAGCTATCTAGGTTTGAAGTTTCTACGCACTCTTGCTTTGATTTGAAAGGAAATCTTATCTCAATTTTCCGATAGCAGGGGTGTGAGAAATGCGGATTACGGATCTTAAGGCTAAGATTAACACTAGAAGGGGGTGGGTGAATAGTGTTAATAAAGAATTACTAAATATTTTTAATTTATGTTAATTTAGATAGAAAAGTATGAAATATTCAGACACAGATATGATCAAAGAAACAATCACAGACACAGAAATAAAATAAAAGCAGTAAAGGAAAGAACATACCGGATTTTATACTGGTTCGGAGTTACCCTACATCCAGTCCCGCAACACAAGTACAGATTTCCTTTCAAAATAAATTGTATAATTACACCCTCGGTTTCAAGGCTACGAGGTACACCCTCCAGAATTTCGATCCTTTAGGTAGAGATGCTTGATTTCCGGGCCACAAGTTTACCCAATTGATTTACCAAGGCTACAACCACACCTTTTCCCTTTTGGTTGATTTCCAACGCTACAATCACAAATTTTCTCGCTTAATAGATTACAAAGAAGTCTATAACTTTGAATAGCACTGAGAATCTTGTAGAGATAGTGATAGAGAATCAAACTAGAAGTAATCGAGTATGATTCAATGTTGATTTTGGTAGAGTAATGATAGGAATATGTATTAAGAAATGAGGAAGAAGAAGGGAGTGAAAATCCAAAAATTATAATTAAAAATTCGTTAAAACTGACCCCTATTTATAAAAGAACAGCAGCCTTGACCATTCATGAAGAGTTATGGCGAATAGACACTTCTTTTGAAATTTGAATTTTTGAATCAAACTGTCACCATGTCGACATGGTCATGCTAGGCATGTCGACATCCCAAAGGATTTTTTGGTGTTTTTGATTTTCTTTGAAAATAACCTTTATCTTATATAAAAACTATTTTAAACTTTATAAATATACTTGACTATAGTTAAAATTCATAAGTAAATATAAATAATAATATATATAAATTTTAACTATAATTTTATATTTAAATCTAAGTATAAATATTTAAATGTTAAATATATTATTTAAAAACATAGTTTAAATCAGGAGTAATTTGACTTTGAAAATAAAGATGTTTTTGAGGCTAAAATTATTTAAAATCAGGATCGAGGGTTTTGAATCTTTTAAAAGGAAAGTTTTGAAAACATTTTGAAAATAGGATATAATTTTGAAAAATCTTTTTGAATAAAAGTTAGCGGATACAAAATAATGTTCCACTAGATTTTTCGTAGGTTCCATCCTACTTAGGTTTCCATCCCTTTAACGGGCTCGAAGTGGATTCCATTCCACGAATAAATTGGATTTTAAGATGCCAGTGCTTTTCTACGAGTTTTAACGAAAATTCCTAATAATAATAAAAAATACTTATCCTTGAAATCTTGAATTCTTGATAGTCTCGATACTCATAAGTCTTCTATCTTGATATTTTATCTTGATATCTTGAATCTTTATACTGCACAGTCTTCATTCTTAGTACCTGCATGGTTAAATCCTATATATACATATATATCTAAACTTATAATGTTAGTATTATATTTTATAATCTATTCTAAGGTTGTCGTCATCAAAACCATCATCTCATGGACTAAGAAGGGGCGTTTATTTTGAGCGGGAATTATAGGATGCCTATCTCAATGACGAATCGAAGAAGGCATAGATCGAAGGTAGTGAAATTCTTCGAGTTGAAAGTGAGCATGAGGCTACCGATGTTGCCTTGACGACCACCGTCGAAGCGCTAACCAAGCTTTTTATTTATGGCACAGGCAAATTATCAGAGCAGCCCTACGACCTACTAGGAATTTCAGCACTCGAAACTCTCCCTCATGTAGTGGAGCCATCGAAAAAGGGCGAAGGTGGTGAGTATGAAATCGACATTCTCGACCATTCCTCTGGTGCAGGTAATGTTCTTGCTTCCTCCAAATTCGGGAGCTTCCAACTTACGCCACAAAAGCAGGAAGAATTTAACGCTTTCATTTTTGATCTTATAGGTCTGTCCACCTTTCCTGTTGATGTGACAACTTCCTCAACTCTTGGACCCGCCGCTCTCTCTACAGCCTCTTTGGTCGTCTCTGTTCCTGTTCTTATTCCTACATTCGTGTCTGGCTCATAGTCAGAGCCGGAGTCCGAGTAGATAGCCGCAATTTATGGCCTGGATAATCCTTCTACGTCTTTAGAAGGTAACATAACAACAGCAAAGGCCAAGGATCAGGAAACTCAGATGGAGCAGCCCAAGAAGACCCAACACGAGCTAGTCATTGTCAAGAAGGAAAAGGTCGAAGCGACCAAGGCCTCAAAGAGCTCCCACAAATCACAGAAACGCAAAGGAATGGGAGGCTCTTCTAAGAAGGCTGTAGAGGAAGAAGAGAACATTGCAATTGAAGTGTACGTTGATATCACCGGTAGTGATAGCAGTCCTAAGGCGAGGCAGGAGATGCCAACAAAGGGTGGAAAGGGGAGTCGTGGAAAGAAGCGTTGAAAGGTTTCTGTGGAGACTGGTTAGATTTTGTTGGCCGATGTTGTGTGGGTACGGCCCCTACTTTTTCATCCTATGTACAGAAAATTATAAGCAATATATTGACACTTTGACTATATTCTTATCTACAAGCTCATATATCTTCTGTGCACTGGTGCTTGTTTTAGTTTTTACTTATCTAGTCCTATGATTACTGCCAAAATCCCTTGTTTGAAGTAACAGAACATAAAAAGTTAACAGAGCTATTTAAAAATTATTTGTTTAAAAATTATTTGTTTGGAGTGATAGAACTTGTGAATCTGTTGTTTTTACGTGTTTTGTTCAAGTACCGGTGTATTCCCCCCAGTTCATATGGCTGTTTACTTCAAACAATTTTCAACTGACTGGTAACTTAGGGTTTAGATAATTTTCATATTAAACTTGAAATTTGGCTAACTCACAGCTTAATTTTCCTTTCTTCAAAATTTTTGCAATTTTAGCATGTTATTCAAGTTTCTTGTAATATTCCAGCAAGTGTGCAATATGCATGTTTGAGAGATGCACATTGCATGGGTTAACTGAGGGCAGTTTTGATCGTTAAGTGTCCTTAGTCGAAACTTTTCTTTTGGTTTGTAGCATTCCAATTTTTTTGGAGTTGGTGCTGGTTATGGGATGCACGATTTTTGGTGCTCCTTGGCATTGCCTCTCTCCGGGCAACATGAGGAGCATATGTTTATGCTCCCTGATGCTGCCTATCTTCAGCTAGGGTGAGGAGTTTAAGTTTTAAGAATCAGTGCATTATTTTTCATGCTTCTCGGAGTAGCCCATCTTCGTGCAACGTGAGGAGTTAGTGCTTTGGAATTTAATGCGCAGCTTATGGACTACGATGCTTTTCGTGCTCCTCCATGTTACATATCTTCGACCAATATGAGGAGCGTATGTTTTGGAAGTTAGTGCACGGCTTAGAAATGCACGGCTTTTCATGCTCCTTAGTGTCGCATATCTTCGAGCAGTGTGAGGAGTTAGTATTGTGGTGCTCTTCGGCGCTGCCTATCTCCGGGCAACGCAAGGAGTTAGTTTTTCGGTGCTCCTCATCGCTGCCTGTATCCGGGCAACGCGAGGAGTTAGTTTTTGGTACTTCTTAGCATTGCCTATCTCTGGGAAACGCGATGAGTTAGCTCTTAGTGCTCCTCGGCGTTTCCTATCTCCGAGCAACACCGGAGTTAGTTTTATGGTGCTCCTTGCCTATCTTCGAACAATGCGAGGAGTTAGCTCTTGGTGCTCCTCGGTGTTGCCTATCGCCAGGTAACTTGAGGAGTTAGTTCTTAGTGCTCCTTGGCGTTTCCTATCTCCGGGCACTGTGAGGAGTTATTTTGTTGGTTCTCCTCGACGTTGCTTATCTGTAGACAACGCGAGGGGAAAGTTTTGGGTGCTCCTCGGCGTTTCATATCTTTGGGCACTCAACATTGCCTACCGACGGGCAATGCGAGGATCTAATTTCTTGGTGCTCCTCGGCGTCGCCTATCTCCGGGCAACGCGCGTAGTTAGTTTTGGGTGCTTCTCGGCGTTGCCAACCTTCGAGCATCGTGAGGAGTTATTTCTTGGTGCTGCTCGGTGTTGCCTATCTTCGGGCAATGCGAGGAGTTAGTTTTTTGGTGCTCCTCGGTGTTGCCTATCTCCAGGCAACACGAGGAGTTAGTTTTTGGTGGTCCTTGGTGTTGCCTATCTTCAGGCAACATGAGGAGTTAGTTCTTGGTGCTCCTCGGCATTGCTTATCTCCGGGAAACACGAGGAGTTAGCTTTTTTGTGCTCTATGGCGTTGCCTATCTTCGGGCAATGCTAGGAGCTAGTTTTAGTGCTGCTCAATTCTGCCTATCTTCGGGCAAAGTGAGGAGTAAGTTTTCTGCTTTCCCGATGTTTCCGGGGCAACACTAGTTTTTAAAAGACAAGGAGTAGGTTTCACCGATCTAACGGTTTGACTCGACTTGCTTTTGACAACCCGACGGGTATTTATTATGGATATGATTTTGTCGGTTCAAAAGAGCGAATCACATTTTATTAAAGAAAGCAGGGCAGATTCATTGCCTATTTACAATGCCCTTGACATTTTCGGGATGGCTTAGTAGCTAAAAAATAGAAAATACATAAGTAGTTTTCAAATGAATTAACGACACAGTGATTTGCTATTCTAGGCTCTGGGAATCTGAATTCCATCGATGGTCGTTAGCTTGAAAGTCCCATCTTTGAGTTTTTTATTTATGATGTACGATCCCTTCCAATTTGGACTGAAGGTCCCCAGAATGGGGTAAACTCGCTTGAGCACAAGATCCCTCACCTCGAAGGTTTGGTTGTAAACTATGGAGTTGAAGTACCGTGCTACCCGTTTTTGGTGGGTGACGGTTCTCAAACTCAACTTCTTCTCTTTTTTCTTCAATCATATCTAGCGATACGAGTAGGAGCTGCTTATTCTGGTTTTGGTTGAAATTTTGCCTTCAGTGTTAGGGGACTTCTAACTCAATAGGTATCATTCTTCTGAACCATATGCTAGAGCGAATGGAGAGTGACCAGTTGCCGCTTTGTAGGTGGTTCGGTAAGCCTATAGTGCAAGTGGAAGTTCATCAATCCAGTTTCCTCTGGGTTTAGTTATTCTCTTCTTGATGGTAGATTTGGTGATTTTGCTTATTGCTTCCACTTTCCCGTTGTCCTACGGGTGAGCTACTACTGAGAAGCTGTTTTCAATTCGGAAGCATTTGCAAAGGCCCTTGAACTTAGTGCTTTCTAACTGGTTTCGTTGTCGGTACTAATTTTTTATGGCATACCAAACCTGCAAATAATGTTTTTAGTAACAAAATTGATGACTTTCTTTGTGGTTATTGTGGCAAGCGGCTCCGCTTCAGCCCATTTTATGAAATAATCCACATTATCTGTGGCATTTTTAGCTCCTCCTTTTGCTATCAGTTGGGCGCCAATCAAGTGTATCCCCCATATTGCAAACAGCCAAGAGCTAATCATTTAGTTAACTCTGTAGAAGGAGTTCTTTTAATTTTGCTGAATCTCTGATAGTGATCACATCACCAGGCGTAATCTACAACATCATGATTTATTGTTGGCCAGAAGTACCCGTACTGAAGGACTTTCTTTGCAAGGGTTTGCCCCCAGTATGGTCCCCGCATTCGCCTTCGTGTAATTCCTTTAGAATTCGCCTTGCTTCTTCGTTGGACATACACCTAAGGAGGGGGTCGAGAATCCTCTTTGGTAGAGTATTCCATCTTGTATTATGAAACAGGATGCTTTTCGGAGAGGCTTCTTTCGTTGATTCCAGTCAGTTGGAAGAGTCCTAGGGAGTAAATATTCTCTTATCGGTGTCATCCAAGTTTTTGGTTCGACGGTGATTTTGAGAATCCAGTCGACATCCATTTCGTCTATGCTTAGGTTGGTTAGAGTTTCAACTAGGACTAGTTCCAATGACCGAGCTTCTCCGAAACTTGCCAGTTTAGCCAAATAATATGCCTTGGTGTTTTTCTCCCACTGAATGTGATTTATAGTGTAGTATTCAATGTCATTGAGCAGTTCTTGTACTTTGGACAGGTGTTGGGCCAAATTCTCCCCTTGAGCTTGGTACATCCCATTTACTTGATAGACAACCAGCTAGGAGTCGCTGTATATGTGAATAGATTTTATCTTTAGTTCTCTTACGACTTTCAGTCCTACGATCAGTGCTTCATATTATGCTTCATTATTTGTGGCGAGGAATTCCAAGTGCAAAGCATAGCTAATGGTTCACACTTCAAGGGTTTCGAGGACTACTCCTGCCATCGAATAGAGGTTATTAGATGCACCATTGACAAAGAGCTTCGATCGAGTCTCCCCCTCTGGCGGTGCTTCTTCCTCGTCGTCCCATATGGTAAACTCAACGACGAAGCCTGCCAACGCTTGCCCATTATTGCTTTCCTTGGGTGGTATACTATATCATATTGACTCAACTCTGTATTCCACTTTAGTAGTCGTCCAGAAGTTTCTGGTCGGTATAGCAGCTACTTCAAGGGCTGGTCAGTCAACACTTTAATTGGATGGGCCTAAAAGTATGGCCGAAACTTCTTAGATGCAATCAGAAGGCAATACGCTAAATTTTCCAGTTTCGAATAGTTTTTCTCTGCTCCAGTAAATTGCTTGCTAATGTAATACACGGGTCGCTAGATTTTTGCTTCTTATGCACCAGAGTGGTGCTTAATGCATGGGGTGAGACCCTAAGTAAATGAACAAGTCTTCTCCATCCACGGGTTTGGACAGTATTGGCATAGCCTCCATGTGTCACAGCAATTCTTCGAATGTTGTTTTACAAGCTTCACTCCATTCTAAGTTCTTCTTTCCCTTCTTTAGCGCATCGAAGAATGGTATGCACTTTTCTATAGCTTTTGAGATAAATCAGCTCAGTGCTGCGACTTTTCCATTCAAGCTTTGAAGTTCCTTCTTGTTTTTTGGGGCTTGGACCCTCGAAGCACCGTTATTTGTTCTGGATTCACTTCGATGCCTCGGGCACTTACTATGAATCCTAATAATTTCCCAGAGGCTACTATGAAGTGGCATTTGAATGGGTTGAGCTTCATTCCATACTTCTGGAGTATTTCGAACATTTCGGCGAGGTTTTCTAGATGATTAGTAGCCACTCATGATTTGACCAACATGTCATCCATGTAAACTTCTAAGTCTTTCTGATCTGGCATTTAAACATACCATTCACAAGCCTTTGGTACGTTGCCTCGGCATTCTTTAAACCGAATGGCATTACCCTATAGTAGTACAATCCCAAATCGGTGATGAAGCTGGTGTTCTCTTGATCAGGCTCATGCATCAAGATCTGGCTGAAGCCCGAGTATGCATCCATAAATGATAGCAATCCATGTCCTACCGTTTCATCTACAAGCTAATCGGTTCTGGAAAGCGAAAGGCTATCCTTCGGGCAAGCTATGTTCAAATTCCAGAAATCAATACAAATTCGCCATTTTTCGTTAGGCTTCTTGACTAAGACTGGATTTGATACCCATTCGGGGTAAGTTGCATTTCATATGAAGTCGTTAGCCATCAGTTTATCTACCACCTCTCTCTATGCCTTGGACCATTTAGGGCCCAAGCTGCACCTTTTTTGCTTTACTGGTGTAAATTTAGGGTCAATGTTGAGCGTACGGCAGGAAATTTTGGGTGATACCTCACTCATATTGGGGTGCATCTAAGCAAATAGTCAATTGGCATGGAGGAATTTAGTTAGTTCTGACCACACCCTGTTTCCTAGGTGCGATCCAATTTTCAAGGCCCGTGTTGGGTCATCCATATAGATTGGGACAGACACTGTCAATTCTACCGGTGCTGCCTGATCCTCCCTTAAGCTCTTCTTTCAAGGGTCTAAAGCCTTGTCGAATCGGTTATGGCCCTCAAGCCTGGGGTAGCTCTTTAGTTTCTATTCGAAGGGTTCGCGGATGTGGAGGCTTTTCCCCACATCCTTTCCTTTTTCCCTTCTTCCTGACTCATGCAATTCTGCAACGTTGCACTCCCGGGCGGCGCTTTGTTCTCCTTTTACAATTCCGACTCTGTGCTTGGTAGGGAACTTCATTGTAAGGAACCATTGAGGCAATGCTATTACGAAGTCTGCTAATGCGGGCCGTCCTATGAAGGCATTGTATGTTGACATTTCATCCACGATCACAAAAGTTTGAATGAGGACGACCCTTCGCTCACCCTCTCCAAGCTCCATAGGTAGGTCAATTATTCCCACCGGTTGTTTAGGCTCAACGTTAGACCCCTGAATATTCGTTTGGCATGCGGATATGCTTTCCATGCCAATCTCCTCTGATCAAAAGTACACTTAAGGAGTACGTTAACGGAGTTGCCACTATCGAGCAACACTCGTCGGACTACAACAGGTTTGATTCCTACCGTCACAACCATCGGATCAAGGTTGGAGCTTCAATCCCCTTCATGTCCCCATTTCGGAACACTATGTCGTCATTCATGAAACTTTGCAGCTTAGGTGGAGTTTCATCCTCTATGGCTAAACATGATTCCTTCAGAGCATGCTTCAACGAACTTGCATACCACGCCATTTCCCCCCAACTTCTTTGTGCGGGGTGTGTTCCCCCAGATATCGTTCGAATATTAAGCCTTTGGTCGGTTCATTTTGACCCTTCTTCGCTATTTCCAGCTTGATTCCTTCGTTCTATAGCAGGCTGATGGGCCGCAAGTTGATTGGGTTTCTGTGGCTTTTTCACATACTACCGAAGCTTATTGTCTCGGATCAACTCTTCAATGAGGTCCTTTGGTGTCAGCATCTGTTTGTATTCTAGAAATGTGTCTCTTGGAGGCGACATAATTTCCTTGAGCACTTCTGCTTCTTGATTGCCTCTTTCTCTGGGGTTTCTTGTATTCTTCGGTTTTCTGTATTGCAAGTTAAATAGTTTTCGGAGTGTCATTTAGACGGATGTACTCTTCCTTCTGAATTTCTTAAATCTTTTGTTGCTGCCATTGCTATTTCTTCTATTAGTGTTTTGATTTCTCCTCTTTTGATTCCCATCTTTTCCTGCAGCTCGTTGAGCAGTTCCAAAATCGTGCATGTTTTGATTCGTCGCTACATCGCTCTGTCCGACGTTCATCGATTGCATACCAGCAGGCTTTCTTTCCATCTCCTGCGCTTCATACAACCTTAGGTACTGACTTTCTTTTCGATTGAAATCTTTCCTTATGTTTGGGTACCCCATCTTAATCCACTTCCCGAATTTAGTTTTCGGGTGAATTGCACGGACTAATGTGATAAAACCATGTCTTCGTTAGAGTTGCATACTTCCATCACTGCGGTGTCAAACCTGTTCATGAAAGATTTTAGTGATTCATTATGCCCTTGGAATAATTCAGATAGGGACATGACGTCTTTTGGCTGCTCAGTATGGAGTCTGAACTGATCAAGGCACCTTGTCGCCGGCTGGTCAAAAGTAGAGATAGGTTGGCGGAAGCCTAGTGAACCACATTGATGCAACTACTTCGAGAAAGTTAGGAAAGCATCTGCGTCGAACAACTTCAAAAGCATTAGCCCCGTCCATATACCAACTGTATATGTATAGGTGGGGTTTTGGGTCGTTTGTCCCATCCTAGGAAGGAATGGTTGGCACTGTGAATTTTTCTAGATATTTCTCATTCAAGATTTCATCGATGAAGGGAGTATGACTTGATGTAGATCCTTATTCAAAATCTCTTCTATTTTTACTCTCCTCTATTAATCGTCTAACCATATCCACTATGTATGCCTTTGATGTCCGGTAGTCCTAGGGATGGTAATCAATCACTCTACCAAGTGTTTGGCATGGAAATGGTCTTGGTAAGTGGGCTGAAACCTATGCTCTTTTGTACTTTGGGAGAACTACTCCTGTAGGGTCCAGTTGGATTATGGTTAGCTTAACTAGAGTAGTTTGGGTATTCCTTACATTACTGAATACATTGGCAATTTTCTTCTAATTTGTTGTCTTGCTCTCCGTCCTCTGAGTCGGAGAGATTCATAGCAATGTCTTCCAATGGGGTCTATGCCCTTTGATTCAAGTTCAGCGTAGGTTGCCTTGCGGCGAGTAGAGTTCTTGCATTTCCATCCACGGTAAGTCCTATTGTCACCTTTTTTTGTGGATGTTTTCTGTTTCTTCTATGTAAACTAGAAACGAAGGAATTCTCTTGTTCTACAGCAGCTGCGGGTTTAGGAATAGTCCTTGGAGCAGGGATTGACTGTAGGGGTAGGAGAGCTTTAAGTTTATCCATTAGAGCCTTTTGGCTATTTTCCATTTTTTGGTTGATTCTCGTCAACCATTATATCCAACTCATCTCTAGCGACATCTTTGCACTAACTAGAGGATGCTGGCACCTGATTTCCTAAGTTAGCACCATTAACTTTAGTTTGTTAGGGATTAACATCCTCTCCAGCTACTACTCCCCCTATGGATTTTCCAGAGGCTGTTCATCTCCTTCTAGTGGCCTTTGACTCCAAACCGTGGATTTTTCAAGCAAAGATCGTGGATCTGATTCCTGGAACTATGTGATCCAAAGTAGACTGCTAGATCAACATCCTGAGTTGGGGTTCTGAATGAAAGAACTAAAATATTAACCAAAAAATGGATTAACATCCTAGTTGGAGTTCGAAAGAACCAACCCTGTTCTGATAGAGCAATATCACACATCACAGATTTAGAAAAAGAACATTTAAAAAAGAAGATAGAGAATTTTTATAGTGGCTCGACTATTAACTAGTTGCTGCTATAGGAAGTTTTTGATTACAAGACTTCGATTATCTTTAAGCAGATTGAATCCCCTTAGTTGGAATCCACTAGAGAATCACAGTGAATCCCTTTGGAGATTTTTGTTAGGGAAGTAGAGAGTAAAGAATGTTTGCAGCAAAGCTTCACCAACCAGGCCGGAGAAAAGATCTAATTTATGTTGCACATAGGATGGTATCTGTAGAGACTGAAGGACTTCTGGGCCAGTCCACTTCATCAACTTCTCACATATGGATGCATAATGACCTGGGAGGGTTTAGCTCGCGATCCAAGCCAAAATCATAGGTCACTGATGACCCATGGTTCGTGGGTCTCCAGCGACCCATGGACTTGGCTCGTATGCGAGTTAATGACTTTGGTCCTTTGCCATTACATTGCTTAGTTAGCTCACAAAAAATTCGTGGAGGAACATGCGTCACTAACGATTCATGGTGTATGGGTTGCTAGCGATCCATACACTTAGCATTTTTCAACGTGCTTCTTCTTTCCTTCTCTTTTTCCATGCATCATAGAGGCTCTCCATTTTGCATGGATCGTTAGCGATCCATAGGGTATGGGTCGTAAGGGATCCAAGAATTGTGGATACTTTTGGAGCTTGGAGTCTGGGATGTTTCCATGGTCTTGTGTCGTCGTTGTTTGCGCAGTCTCGTTGCACATTGTTCTGTCTTTATGACAATTTACTAGTTGTTTGCTCTCAGTTGTTGATTGGGCTGAAAGAATGCTGATTAGCCTAAGTAAGGATATCTGTATTACCCATCACATACATATTATTTTATTATGGCAAAATACATTATTCAACTATAAGTAAACATATCAACATTTAACATCAATAATCGCATGTAACATATAAAAAAAGTGTAACATCAACACTTCCATAAATTATCTTTTTTTCAACATGTACAGTATTAAAATGGTCCTCGCCGTTTTCTCATTCAGACTCTATCTCATACTCTATATTGTTTTCCTTTATGGTCTCAAATGCATCTACTAATACATTTGATTCACCACTTAGAGGTCCTAAATCGGTTTGATCATATGTTATTGCAAATTCATCATTTTCCTCGATATCCGCTTGGTACGCTTGTTCGTCCGGAATATTTTTTCCAACAAACGTAAATCTTGCCTTCGTTTTAAAAACCACCGACCAATTTGCTTTATCTACTTTTAGACATGGACAAGGAGCATAAAAAACTAGTAAGGCATGTTTTGCTAGTATAAACTAATCGTACTTATGATAACGTGATGTATGCTTTATTTCAAAAATATTATATTTTTGTTGGACGTTGATTCTAGAACCTGGAATATTACTGAACCAGTTGCATCTAAACAAATAACTTCGTCCGTAGGTCTGTTGAAATATGTTAATTGCAAAACTTAAGTTAACAGGCCATAAAAATCATTTATATGATCATTTGGATCATCACTACCTTTAATATATACACCGGTATTGTTAGTTAATTTTTCAGCCCCGTATTCTTTGGTGTTGAATTTGTATCCATTGAAAAATAATATTGGATATTTCTTGACTTTTCTTTTGGGTTCCATCGCAAGATGTTTCAATCCTTCGTCGACCATACAATTTATCGGATCATATACGTGGTTCAAAAACGAAGCATCATTTTGTTGATTTCCTCGCTTGGATGCTTTGATTCATAAATACTGCATATACAAATAATATATTGTGTTATAATTAATATAACACATTTATTATTCAAGTAAATAATTTTAGATGTGTTATTCATTAGTACCTAACAAATGCGCAACTTCTACACGGTTAAGAAGAACATATATGTGGGCTACATGGCAATCTCTATCGTCTAGCCATACTTCCATACATTTTCTAGTAGAGCGTCCCTCCTCTCTAAAAATAGATAGCACTAATTTAGAAGAATCTTGTTCAATGTCCTCATCATTTCGCACAGCACTTTCAAAAGAAAAGTTCACATGGTTACTGAAATAATGAGAGAAAAAGAACGAAGCTTCTTCTTCGATATATGATTTGCATGTCGAACCTTCAACTCATGCTTTTTGTCCCACTTTTTCTTTAGAAGATTTAAGTGCCTATTAAGAATAATTATAATTAAATTTTATTACATGTGATTAAACTAAAATTTAACAACTTAATATTAATACCATTCAAATGGATACATCCATCCATATTGCACGGGACCTCGAAGATGTGCTTCAAATGGATGATGAACAGGTAAATGCTCCATTACATTAAAGAAACCAGGAGTAAATATTTTCTCAAGTTTTTAGAGTAGTATAGGAATTTCTTCCTCAAGTTTACGTAGATGATCAACTTTTAAGGTAGTTGAACAAAGCTCCTTCTAAAACAAACTAAGTTTTATTAAATCGTCAAAACTTTTGTGGGCAATAGTTCTTTGAAAGAGACAAGTAACAAATGTTCCATCATTACATGACAATCATGAATTTTCATCCCACTTAGTTTACCATTCTTATAGTCGACACATCTACGAAGATTAGAGGAAATCCCATCAGAAAATGCTAATCCTTCCACCCACTTTAATAGTATTTTAACTTGGTTACTGTCTAGCTCATAGCATTCTTTGAGTTTTTTGTGTCATTTGGCTTCATATGAAATTCATGATGATTGAATATTGCTTATATATCATGTCTTGATTTCAAAGCGTCTTTAGTCCTTCCTTTAACATTCAACAGTGTATTAAATACATTATCGAACACATTTTTCTCGTTGTGCATCACGTTGATATTATGACGAATTAGGAGATTTTTAGAATAAGACAACTCCCAAGATATACCTTGTTTGCACCAATTATGAATTATTGATTTACCTTGAATTCCAATTTGTTTTCCGGCTTCATGTATCTTTGGATAATCCTTTACAATGTCATAAATATCTTGCTTGATCAAATCGTTGGTGGTCGTAAGGTCTCAACTCTATTACTTGTAAAGTTTTTTTATCTTTTCTAAAAGGATGATTAATATGGAAAAAACAACGATGACAGTCAAACCATGAAATTTTCTTCCCATACGGTAAAGAAAATGCTCGTGTTTCTTCCATGCAATAAGGGCAAGCTAGATGACTAGCCGTGCTCCAACCAAATAGCATTGTATTCGCAAGAAAGTCACTTAAAGTTCACAGTAGAGATGCGAACACATGAATTTTTTTTTGAAATGTCGTATGTTTCAACAACTTCATACCACAGTGTTTTCAACTTTTCAATCAACATTTGTAAATATACATCTATTCTTTGTGTCGGATTATCAGGGATAGGAATGAAAATAGTGAAAACATATACGGAGTTTTCATACACATCCACGGAGGTAAATTATAATGTGTAATGATTATAGGACAAAATGAATATTTTGAAGAAAATTGAGAGAACTGTGAAAATCCATCCACACATAAACCAAGTCTAACATTACGGCTCTCCGCTGTGAAAGAGAGTTATGTCTTATCAAAATGCTTCCATGCTTCTCCATCAGTTGGGTGTATTAACGTACCTTCTTTCTGTATTCCCACACAGTGCCATCTCATATGATGCACGATTACAAAAGATGCATATAACTTTTAAAGCCTAGGAGTGATGGGTAAGTAATACATATGCTCGTACGGAACTTTCTTTCTATTTTTTTTCTTGGTTTATATCTTTCCTGATTACATATTTTACAATTCCTAAGACTGATGTCTTCTTTCAAAACAACATGCAACCACTGAAACATGTATCTATTTTTTGATTTGACAAACCAAAAGCAGACAGAAATTTTTTCACTTCATAATGATTTTCACACATTAAATTATTGGACGGCATATGCCGTTTTGTAGCTTGTACTATAGCTGTAAACCCGGCTTCTGTGAAGTTGTATTTTGATTTTATCACAATGTATTCTACAGTTACTGATAGTTGAGTACCACTTGTAAAACCATTCCAAAGGGGTTTCTTAATAGCCTCTAATAAATCATAATATTTTTGCTCCAATACTTGTTTCTTCTTCGACATTAACATCGTTACCATTAACTTCAACAGCGGGGAACATTGAACGTGTTGCGTCTTCAACCATATCTTCTGTGAGATTCATCGAAACAAGGTCATTATCCACATCCTCCTCTGAATGTATGTGATTAGGTGTTATAAGTTCTCTATGACGATCCTGTACCAAATAATTCGGCACGAAACCATATTGTTGCAAATGAACTATTGCCATATCCAGCATCAAATGCTTCAATAGTTTGCACATACTACATGGATAAAAAATTTCTTCGTCGTTTATATTATTACATAAAGCGAATTCAATAAAGACGTGTACACCATTTTGAAAATGTTCAGTTATTGAACCACCAATTTCTCTTCTTTGTTTGTACATCCAGCTCCGATCGATAAATTAATTGACCATTTTTCCTACTTTAAACCATGAAAACGCATTAATCATTTACGTCTTGACATGTTATTTTTCAATTAAATCATACATTCAAATTTTCGCAAATATATAATATTATTCTATTTAATTTTATTTTTAAACTAATTTTCACAAATTATTATATGAATACAATCTACAATTTTTAGGTTATTGTTTTACACTTTGATGGTTGGTCAACCTATTTTCCATTACAAACACAGTAGTTATTATATTTTGCAAATCATTTTATTTTAAACGATTTAACAAAATTTCGGCAGCACTTCCCCTTTGTTCCTTCTATCCTATACATATGTATGTATACATGGGATAAAAGGAAAGTGTTATCGAAATTCTATGAACAATAAAACAAAATTATTTGTAAAATATAATTACCACTGCGTTTGTAATTTGTCCAATACAGGGACAAATTCGAAAATACTATATCTGATGAATATAAATGTCCATTCTATGACAAAAACGATATCCATACAACAATCATATACAATATTTGTCAGACGGAACCAAAAACTCTCTAAGCGATTTATAAAAAGCAAAGCATATTATACAACAATTTTTATAATAATTTATTTACATTCTAAAAAATGCATACAATAAATCATCGTTTTCATCATCTTGAAAATGCATACTGAGCATCGACGCTAATTAATCCAAAGTAGCTCTAACGTGCATATGCACTAATTAATAAACGCATATACACCACTCAGCATTTCAATGATAAAAAATTATGATAACAACCCAATAGCATTCAATAGGGTATACCAAATAATCGATGGAGTATCGTACAACTATAACAACAAATTAACCCTAATTCAACAAATCAAAATTACATAGGGTTTAGGAATTAAACCTTTCTATCGAGAAATAAGTAATGGAGCTAGTTGAAAATTGATGATGGAGACCTGCTGGTGGCGTAAAGCTTGTTGACGGCGTGAAGGAGGGGTTGGAGGAGGTTTTGGAGGAGTAGAGGTCTGATTTCGGGAAGAAAATGAAATGAATGAAACTATCAGCCTGGGCTTCAAATATTTGTGACATTTCGACGACCCCGGACGGCTGCCAACGGCTTCATTTGCAACGAATTCTAACGGCTTTCGATGGTTGGTTTATTTTATTTTTATTTATGCCATGAAAATTGCTGGCCGTCGGCAGTTGTTGCAAAAAGATTGACGCGCCGTCAGTAGCCATCGGAAATGGGCATCGCAATTTAATGTGTTTCTAGCCGTGTTTGCTCATAGTTTAATTAAAAAAAAATTCAAAATTAGATATAATATTGTTTAATAATTGATTTTAACTATCTAAATCTTTGTATACTGTGTATATGTTATATGAACTGTATTGAAAATTGGAAAGAATTTTATCTATGCATAATAACAGAGCATTACTTGGTGTTGCACAATTTTAATAAAATTTATTATTAAATTTATATATGTGTGTAATTATTTATATGTTTACACACACATACACACACACAGATATATATATATATATATATATATAAAGGAAACTTTTCTTTTCAGGTTGAGAGGTTTTCCTTTATATAAATATTTTATAGAATTTATCAGACATTAACTTTCTTCTAAGTTTTGAAAAGAATAGACAGTATTAAATAAGCTTAATGACTGTATTAATTGTACATTAATTTTCTTTCTTTAATAATACATTGCCCCTTCATTTCAAATAACTTCTTCATATCATCACCACATGTTAATTTCCCTTTGAATTTTGAAAAGAAGAGGTAGATTTAATGAGATTAGTGATCATATTTATCGCAATCTAATTTTCTTCCTTTAATAATACATGTCGCCTTCATTTCAAATAACTTCTTCATATCACCTTAGTATTTTTGTATAAACTTCTATATATATATATATATATATATATATATATATTTTTGTGTGTGTGTGTGTGTTTGTATATGTGTGTGAATTATATATATAGACACACACATATATTATAAATTATTTAAAATTAATATTTCTTTGTTTTCACACATATACATACATATACACTTTGTGTTTCTACAATATTGATGCACTTGTACATACATTTAGACGATATAATCGAAGGCAAGTGGGGATCTATTGCGGTGTGTACCCCAAATCTATACATAAGCATGTTACACCATGTACACATTATTATGTCGCATGTGCGCATTTACACATATATGTATATGATATGCATATTCAAAATGTAATATAAAATAAATTAATGTAAACTTTATTTATTAAACAAAATAGAATACTAATTTTATTTAAATTAAGTTTAGAAAAGTTCTAAATAAATTTAGACAACATAGGCCCATTAAAGATTCAATAATGGATTGAAATTTATCTATTTCTTCCTCTGTAGGTTGGACCAGTTCCAACACTAAATACATGACATATATGATATAATAAACATTATATATATTATTTATATAATTGTAAATGAAGAATTTTACCTTTCTCTAATGCTTAGAAGATACATGTAGAAATATAGATTCAAAACTCCTTGAAATGATTCCATATTCCAAAAAGTGCTACCATCCTAAATGCAGCTACCACTGACACTTTAAATGTATTTGATTTAATGTTTTTAAGCTTGAAAATATGAAAAGAAGGAATAAAGAGTAGTTGATCTTAGCTAGTGTAGAGTAGAGAAAAAAGTAAAGTACAAAATGTGGGGTTATATATCATTAAATAAAGGAGATTCCAAAGAGTAAAATAAGGATCTAGATCCTCATTCTTCTCTTATTAATTTTCCCTTTTCTAATTCAAAGCCTAACCCCTCTTAGCCATCAAATGGCCGGTTCTTCTAGGCCATACACAGCCTGTTACAATATGTCCTCAAATAGGTCACAGAATCACTTTAAACCCTATCAATAAACTAACACATTTAAATCCAATTCAAATTCGTATCGTCGTATATCGATCAATGTATTTATAACTATTATATGCACCTTATTTAATACTAACCAACATTATTCAAATGAAATTTTATCATAAATGCTAACTAATTTATAACAATTATAATTAATTAAATAAGGTGGTAATATGATTATTCAACGTTTCGGTTGTGTGACTCTTGGTAAAAATTTATTGAGTAATTCGAATATTAATGTTAGCACATCCCCTAACATGTGACTAGACATTGTGGCCAAATTTATCGCTCACTGGGTTTTGGTAAAATATAAATTTACTAATTTAAGCGCTACACAGTAGTGACAATTATTTACACCAATTCCCTTTATCAAAATTATATCACGTTTGGACTTATGGAATTTGGTAACGGTCAAAATTACAATATCGTCCATGTTCAACTTTATAATTTGGTTCAATGGTAAGAATTATTACTAACCAAACTACTCTAGCCAGATTTTGACTTTGAGTGGACATTAGTCGACTATAATATTGACCTTCTATAACTGAGGATATGAAGCCTCTCTTGAATATGTTTCACTTCCAATACTTCCACCTAACTCAACTATAGTCGTTCGATAGACGTCGTGCCATGATTTAACTATAATTAGAGCAAAGATTTCATATTGAATATCAACGTTATCCTAAGTCAAGAGAACTATGTAATATTATCACATCGATATGTTCTATTGGACCTTTGTTATATTAACCAATAGAAATCTATCAAGTGAGTCATTTTATAGTCATCTAATAACTATTAGTATGTAACCCCTTGGTGCCCTCGATAGTCATGAGTAATACACGGCCCAACGTTTGGAGAATGTTACATAATCTAGTTTCAACAAATGCATCGGTATCTAGTCTTTATAAATTTTGACTAGTAATATTTAATATAATGTGTCTATTACATTATGAAAAAATTCTCATGATTAAAACTATTTGTAAGTTGTAACGACCTAGAATTTCGGTCATTCGTAATTTGAATATTTAATTGATTTTAAATATTCACAAGTTGATTTTATAAGTTGAATAACTTATACTTTAAATATCTTGATTTAATTAGATAATTAAATTGTTAATTTAATATTTGAAATTGTCGAAATAATTTGATTTTGAATTTAATGTGAATTAAAATGATTTATAAAGTTTAATTAAATTGTATTTGAATTAGAATAATGTTAGTAAACTTTGAAATTTGAATTAAAAGTAAATTTATAAAAATTGGATATTTTAAATATTTAATTAACGTGTAAAAATAGACATTTTTGATACGGTCTTAGATTTTAATGAAACCAGTTTCATTGGAACCGTAATGTTATATTTTTATAGGATTTCAAATTTTGTGCCAATAGGATTTACGGTTTGGTCGTGGGAAGCAGAAACGCGTAGAAATTTGTTTAAGTAAATTTTAATTAAAATAAGTTGATTCGAAAACCTATCTTCGAAATACGATCAAATTGGCTTCCGATATATATTCCATTGTGTTCAGAACAGGGGTAAAACATTATGAACGCCAGATGGCACGCTTCGCTTGGAGTTCGGAAAAATTTCAGATGAATAGTGTCACAAAATTTTCTATAAAAGGACTTCATTTTTTTCTATTTTCACAAAAACTAGAAATATAGGTCTAGCCGCCATTTCTATTTCGATGGTCATAATTGATGGGTTCTTCCTCCTCATTATCTCCTCATCCATCGATATTCATGGAAACCCCAACTACAATATTGTAGAGGATGGAGAGACGAGCAAATCCAACGGTGGAATTTTATTGTAAAGGCAAGGATTCACCAAAATCTAGTGATGAAGGGATTGAGACGACCTGACTTTTTCTCCACAAAAAGTCATATCATCCTTAAGAAAGAAAGGGATAGAAAAGAGAAAAGAAAGAAGAGAAAGAAGAAACAACACTAGAATCTCAATAGCGGAATGAATAAATTATATTAATAACATAAGTATTACATAGTGTACATCAAATACCAGAGTTACACAGACAATACAAAACATACTACAGTTATAAACACATGTCTAGTTATTACAACTCAATGCATTACAGACAAATACTCAGAGATACCAACACGGCGGAAAACTATATAACTATATGCAGAAGCCTCCTGCTCCATTTGCTCCTCCACAATTCGTCAAAGCTAGCCTGAATCCTAACCTGGATTCCCTTGACTACTCGTAAAAATTTGAGTACCCAAGAGTTAAAGAAAAACAGAAATAACTCCGGATCAGAGATGGGTCTGGTGTGAGTAACAGGTTAAAGTTGCTTAACTTTGAAAAACCTTTGAAAAGAAAAGGTATCACGAAAGACTTCCCACACATAAACATGGAAAAGTTTTTACCATACGCTAACCAAAACATTTGATAGGAAATCCGATGGTATTATAATAGTGTCTAGGGTTTTCAAGTAAATAATAAATAACCGAAATTGTTACATGAGTAAATTCCAGCTACTAGCCAGAAAAGTGGGTAATACAATAAAAACCGTTGGCACTTATTAGATTTTGGATTCCATACAATGGCTGGGCTACTGGGGTACCGCCCGTCACAGTACGTGGCCTAGATCACCGTACCGAGGAGTATGCCCGCTCCCCTGCAACACAAAGCCGGAACCATTCCTTACTGAACAGTTCTGAACAAGACCACCCCGCAGTTGTGATCAGCAGCCGCACCACTAAGCCGAAATAAAGGGACCTCTAGACAGGGTAAATCTCGCTCTCAAGTGGGGGCTACCCACGTAGCCTTGCGGCACCTCCCCTGTTTTAGCCATTCCCGGTTGATGAGGCTTGAGACTACGATTACCTTTATATGACATATCACTTAGAATGCTCATCGTCCACCTGACGATGTTCTGAAAGCATTCAATCCATACAAGTTCGTTCCGGGTTCTAACAAAACCGAGGGTATTATCTAGTTACACTCATTTTGGAACCACCCTCAGAGTTAACGACGATAACCCTTGCACTCTAAACCACCATCTTCACTTCAAATTCACGAACTAACGTTAATTTGGATCGATGTGGTTTTCGGATATCCAAATATAGAAACCCGATCCCGGTCTCATCGTCATCCAAAACGTGTCTTTTAAGGCCAAGTTGTTTTAAATCTTAAAACAATTCAATTCATTATCTATATTCACACAGATAGATAATTCACAACATAATAGATAATCAACATTATCATCAACGGATAATTCGTATCATAATCAGATAATCCATATTATCATCCAAAGCAACCAATACATCCATACCACATACATTTTCATCTCATAGCTGAGATTACAAACCCTACATGGTAATCAATACCAATCATCGAACATAAGCAATGATCAAATGATTACACCTTCTACAATTAATTTAAAATGAATTAAATTAATTACTTAGTCTCTAACTAATTTAAAATGAATTAAATTAATTACTTCATCATTAAAATCCTGTTTAACTTAACCATCAATTGATTACAAATCAATTTATAAATCATCATCTCATTATTCTTCCAATTAATCATTTCAAATTAACAATTCCCTAATTTCAATAAGTAATTAGCTTATAAGTTAATTACACAAGTTAATTACTTAATTAATTAATTAACTAAAGTTAACTACATAAATCATTTATTCATTTATAATTATTCCTTAATTAATCAATTCTAAATTACATCATTAATTGATTATTGATGATTTCTGATTACATTTAATAAATCTCTATATAAATTAATTACATAAGTAATTAATCCTCAATTAAAACCATATATATATTAATCACCCTTGATTAATAACCATTCAGTAATTACCTACTTTAATTACCTATTCCATAAATTAATTACTCTTAATTAATTATTTCCATTTATCCCTTGATTAATTTCAAAGTAATTTAAATCCAAATTACTTCTATAAAATATCTTTAATTACATTCTGTAATTATTAACAAATTACTTCCTTAAGTAATTACAAATCTATAAATTACATAAAGTAATTATTCATCAATCCACAATTGTTTAAATTAATTTAACTTAATTAAACTAAACTAATCACATTTATCAAATTAATTACACCAAGTAATTAATTCATTAATTACTTTCATTAAGTAACTAAACCTAAACAATTGATTATTATTAATTAATTAATTTAATTGATTATCAAAAATTAATCATATTAATTAATTGTTAAATAATCTTAAGTTAATGACCTTCATTAACTATTCTTAATTACTTAATTAAGAGTTAACTTATACAAATCATTATTAATTATCAATTAATTAATATTTAATTACAATTTAATTAATCTCTAATTATTAATTAATTAAGTGTTAATTAAAATCTTTATTATCCTTAATCACTTGATTAAATAAATCTTAATCATTAATTAAAATTTAATTAATCATCCCTAATTGTAGATTAATTAACTTAATTAATTAATCTTAAGTCTTTAATTAATCAAATTTAAAAAATATATTAATTACTTAATTAATCATCCACATTATTAATTAAATAATAAATGAACATAAATCATTAAAATTTTATTTATCTTTAAGATAAACATTCCTTATTTAATTAATTATTTAAAAAAAAAATTTGTTTTTTAAATTTACTTTAAATTCCATTTAACTTCATTTTAAACTTAAGATGCAAATTTATCTTAAACAAGATTTTAAAACAATTCAAAACTTTTATCTTATATGTTAAAAGAAACATCTACTTTATCAATAAATTTAAAACAATTTAAATAACAATTCAATCTAAATTCAAATCAATTTAAAAATTATTTTAAATTTCAAAATTGAAATACAACTTTTAAATTCATTCTAGATTTAACTTAACTCTTTAAAACTTTTCTTACAATCTACATCTTCAATTTAAATGCAAATCATTTAATCATTTTAAGGCAATTTAAATTTAAACCTTTATTTCAAAAACTGTAGTTTAACTTTAATTCCGGATTTAAAAACCTAGATTTAAACTCATTTTAAATTTCTAATTTAAAATTTAAACTTTCAATTCAAATTCAAAACATACATATGCTTTTACACCAATAAGTTTTAAATCCACATTTAAATTTTAAAACTTAAATATTTCAAATCTCTGATTCAAATAAATTTTGAAATCATATTCAATATCAGATTTTCAAAACTCAGTTTAAATTTCTGTTTGCATTTTATACTTCCTTTTAATTTAAAGAAAACAGCAAACAGGTTTTCTGTTTTATTTGAATCCAAACCAGAATTTAAAAATTCAGAATCATTTCAAAAACCGAAATTTTAAACTAATTGAATTCATATTTAAATTTTGGTCTTAGCTCAGTTCAGATTTTAGTTTACTTTTAAAAAAAAAATTACTACTACTACTTTTAATTTTAAAAACAGTAAACAGGTTTCTGTTTCTATACTGAATAACCTGAAACAATACAAACACTCGAGCCTCCCTTGACTTTACTTCGAGTTACATCCTCCTTTTCTTCGAGTTCAAACCCAATTACCTAGAGACAATCACTAGACCATCCTAACTCCTGTAACCCAACACCCACCAGTATCCACCTTGCTTTGTGCACATGCACCCATGACGCAGCCCTCACTGATCATCTCTGATGATCTCAACACGTCATCGATCAACCACGAACCCGTTCACGATCATCGCATCGCCACCCAATACTCAAACTCGAAATCGAGCTTCTCACCCAAACCTGGAACAGGCCGAAACACCTCCACCTAAAACCTGTCAATGCCATTCCCACGCGCCTTCGGCCACCATCTCCACTCAAACTTCGGCGACGACATCGTCAAACCACCATCTACCAACACGCAAAACATGGTTGAACTCGATCAACCGAGGAGATCAAACTCGAACAAACACAGTAACCCAATAAAACTAGGGTTCACCACTAAAAATCCCAAATTACAACCTAAAAATTGAATTGCAATCCAATTCAGTAATTTTCCTATAATCTTTGATAGCTACACTATCTCCAGAACCAAATCTCAGCACTACAAATCTCTGGTGGCAACAGAAATGCCCCATAATTCATACCACAGTTAAGAAGATACTGTTCTCTAAATATAGTATTAAAAGTTATAATTTTTGATTTAAAATTCATAATTTTGTATGAAGGTTTGATTCATAATCCTAAAGCTTTAATTCATTATACTTGAATATTTCACAGTTTTAAGTTCATTCATCTGTTACTTATTTTCCAGCAAGTTCTTTTTTTTTCTATATTTTTTTTCATAAAATCTTAAGGTCTAATCCTTGAAGCTAACATATATATATATATATATATATATATATATATATATATATATATATATCTTGTTTACATCCTACAATTTAACAGAAACTAACTAAAGATATAAGAATTAAATTAAAAACTTGAACCAGAAAACAAAACAGAACATAGCAATTTTAACAGCATGCATATATACGCAATCACACATCAGACAGTAAGTATTGAACACATGACACATTTATTTATTTGTTTTATCATGCAACAAATTTTAACCTTTAATTTTTAAAAGAAAGTTACTCACGTGTTTATTATGCAGAGCCCAGATTTTTAATGAAATGTTGATGCTAGCTTGAAGGGTATGCATATGCAAATTCCCAGGTTGTAGATTGAAGAAGAATGTGCAGACTTCTTGTTTTAAAAATGCTTCCAGATTTTGAAAATTCATGAATGCAGGCTTTCTTGCTTAAAATTGAAATGCAGGTTTTAGAAATTTTCAAATTGCTTCAGGTTTACCATGCATTTGATGTTGCATGTGCTTCCAGTAAAGAAGATGCAGGAAATCGTGATTTCTAAATTTTAGAAAGGTTGAATGCAAGTTTGTTTGCTTGAAAATGGAATGCATGTTTGCTTTTGAAAGAGGGGATTGCAGATTTGTATTTTGTTTATGGGAATTGATATGATTTTAAGGTGGAATGTTAATGAAATGAAAATGAAAAAAAGAAAGGAATGGAAAAAATCTATGAGTTTATATAACTTTGTTTAAGATAAATTAAAATTAAAGAAAAATACAAATTTGAAAAATGACACTTGTCTTTATTATGAACACTTGTAAATGTTTTGTGTGTTTTAAACTTACACATGTTAATTATGCCTTAATATGCTTGCATTTGTCATCTTAAATTAATTGGTATTTATAATTAGAGTTAATGAAATATTAAGCTTAGTTAATTAGTTTTATAAATACTTAGTTATATATAGATAAATAATTTTTAAAGAATAAAACAAAGTATTATTATAAATGAAAATAATATACAAATCAATTATTTGGAAATAATACTTAAAATAAATTTATAAAAGAGATTGTAACTTAAATGAGTACATGTATTTTAAATTATATTTTAAATTTCATATTAAATTTACAAATCATAATTATAAATCAATATTGTAAAAAGAATTAACACAAATATTTTAGAACCTTATTTTAATATACAAACTTAAGTTAAAATGAATTTTAAACAAATAAAACATTTATCTTATATATTTAAAATCATTTAGTTATTTTATCGAATATTTTTGAAAAAATTAAATCCAAAAATAAATCACAATTCCTAAATTCAAAATATTAAAATTATGCTATACTAATTTAATTAAAACACTCATCTATTTAAAATATATATAAATATACATATACATTATTAAATAGAAAACAGATTTATCAACTTATTAAAAATAACACAAATTAAATTTTTATTAAAGAAGATTATTGAATCAAATCAAATTTATTAACAAAAATTATCAGTTCAATTTAAATTTAAACACAGATTATTAAATTTATATTGTCCAAAATCCCGGGATATTACAGGGATGGCGCTCGAACATGATTTTCAAGATGATAGGGCAATCGAGCTCGCTTGCCTCTGGCCTTGGATGCGGTGGAGCTAGAGCGATCTAATGGTATTGGCTGTTCATCATCAAGATGGTTGAGGAGGTCGCGGCAATCAGTTGAAGAGCCATGGAAAAAGGTTTTGCTCGCATACGTGAAAATGAAGGAAAGAAGGAGAAGCTCATGGCAAGATCTGGTTTTGAGGAATTCAACGGCTGTGATTTAACGGATGGTAAAATGAAAAAAAGAAATTGTAAATAATTACATATTTGAACCGTGCACACTTTAAAATATCATAACTTCTTCATACGAGGTCGAAAATTAACGAGCCAAGTTGCATTGGGTTTGTATTCGTAAGCACATGTGATGAAGCTGGATTTGAGTTGATTGGAGCTAGTTAAAATTTTAGGTAAAATTTTATGTCTGTTTAATTTTATTCGGAATAAAACGCAATAACGGCCACTGGAATCAAAGTGAGTATAACTCACTCTTTCAGACTCACTTATATTTTAATATAAGTGAGCATAAATTTTATTTATGATGATTAATGATTGTTTGGATGATATATGATACATTATATATATATATATATATATATATATATATATATATATATATTGATTGTTTGGATACATTCCTGCCTATTGGAGCAGATGAGACCGTATACATTTCCGTGTATGAGCAGATGACCTTTTATACATACGTCTGCTTCGAAGCGGACATTATATGTCTTTTCTCATATATATATTTGTTTCAGGTGATAGGTTGGCAGGATCTAACTGGTTTCCTCGCCAGTATTGATTTTATTTACAAATAGTGTTATATATGTTGTTATCATGTGCTATATGATGCTTGGATGCCGTGATTGATGTGAATTCCCTTATTTAGCGCTTTTGCAGCATTGGGGCATATTTTGGAATTTTAAAAATATTAAAATAATGATTTCAAATTGAAAAGGATTTCACAATGATTTTGAAACTAGATGTTTTATATTTTTTAAATTTTAAAGGAAATGGACATATTTTTAAATAAATAAAAGTTATAATTTGTATGTTATAAAAATTATGTTTTTTACGAAATATACCTAAATATGATTTTTGAAATAAGGAGTTAACTATTTTTTAAAATAAGCTAAAATTAAGAATTTTGAATTTATTACAAACGGTTTATGTATATAAGATTTATAAAATTGATATTTTATAAATAAAAATAATGGAATTATAAACGAGTTTTATAAGTGTTAAAATAAAGTTATAAATGGATCTTATAAGAAAATAAGATTGAATTGATGAACTTATAAAAAGAATGAGCTTTGTAAATAAGAGATTTATAAGTAAATTAACTTATAATTGGATTTTGGCATATAGTTGAGACATAAATGGAATTGGTTAATAAAAAGATTTTATTCACGATCTTGAACATTGGATAATCCTTTAATTAAATGTGTAAAAGTAATGAATTTGGTAAATGAATGATATTCATGATTTTGGATAGTGAATAATCTTTTAAATAAATGAATGTGATGAGGATGTTGGTTCGGGTAGTGCGGAGTATTACTCCAATATCGAGCTTCCTTCTTGGCCGAAGGATAGCAAGTTGAAGACGTGATAAGTCTATGAGACTTAGTTTCTACGTGAGGGTGAGAGGCGCTTTTGCGTTGTTGGTGCGAAGAGACCGGGATCGGATTTATCTGAAGACCACTTCGGGCCAAAGTATATGCATTCGATTATGCAGGTTACTAGGATTTTCATAGTGAAGGACTGCTTATTGATCGTTTGGGTTTAAAATTCCATTATACATATAGTAGCAGTAGTCTCTTCGTTATGAAATATCCAATGCAAGACTATTCGCTACTAATCTTAGGGATTTTCCAACATGACGTGATAGAAAAGTACCATCGGTTTGTCTTGTTCCTGGATAACTTGTATGGACGAGCATCTGACATTGCATTTCAAAGATATAGTACATTGGTTTTTACAAACGTACATCAGTGGTGGCGGAGAATGCAACTTCTCTTAGCTTAACACCCTCATTGAGACATACGAGCTCAAGGGTTGTATATTTGTGGAAGGTAATTAGTAGTCAACAGAAATGGCAATGTGGCATTTAAAGTGATGTGATATGTGATATGTGAAAGGTGATCATTACCTCTGGCCTCATCAATTGGAAATGACTGAAATTAGGTTAGATGTAGTAGGGATAAGTGGGTCATTCCCAATTAAGATATGATCATCCTTTTCTAGATGTATTTCTACCCGCTATGACGTTCAGTTTATAAATTAATGTGGTACATATGCTATGAGGGCCCTCGAGACGGTCGTTCAAGACTAGAGGATGACATATTCGGTACTATCTATTTACAGAGGTAGGCCGGTCTTGTGTTGGTAGAGGGTGGATGTTCTTTGTCTCAGGACATCCATCTAAAGGTGTACCCATCGGAAGGTAGCCCTTCACCTGGTCTTCTATATAGAAATCAAAATTCCGCTACACGCCTTCCATTTTGAATGTATTACCCATTTTGGGATGTATGCTGGAATTTAATCAATATAACAATTTCGGATATGATTAATATTATTTTGCAATAGACACTATAATATAACGTGATTTGATATGAAAGGTTTTGGTTAACGTAAGGTAAAACATGTCCATGTTTATGCATGGGCATGTCTTACGAGATACTTTCGTTTTGAAAGGAAATGTTTTGGTAATTTAATAAATTTAGTTAAGCGAGTTTTTCACACTGGTTTACCAGACTGATCTAAACGTTCTTCCCTTTCAATGCTAGGGTAAGACCGAGTATATTTACAGGTTCAGGTTTGGTGCTTTTGGAGCTTCAATAAGAGAGTTGGAAATCTTCATTTTCCTATACACATATCAGTTTTTCTTAGTGATGTTCGCACATGATAGGGGGTTCTCACTTCTTTTAGGTAGAAAATGGATGACTCTTACTCCTACATGTCCTTGAGATTGAGTATCGATGGGTTGGTTTGCTAGTTTGGCTTATAGTCGAGAGGCTGGCCGTAAAAGCGAAGCATGAGGTATCCATGTGAGCTACGGTGGAGTTATCCACTATCGAAGGTTGCAAAGCATAGATCGTCACACATGGTATCAGTGCTTAGATTCAGTATATTCCTAGGCTTTGATGTGTACTCAGTATAGATAGGGTCAGTAGCACCCTAGATTGAGTTTGAGTGTATTACAAATATGAGCATGTATTTGTTAATGGTTATAAAAATGTTTTGTATTATGTTTGCTTATCCATTGAGCTGTTTATAAATTCTGGTCGGTGCGTGGGACGCCATGTTATGGATAGGGAATTCTAAACACTTAAATGCCGCAAGTCGACATAGTATTATTTTAAATTGGGTAAATGAAATAATTTTACCTCGATTATATTTTATATATAAAGGATTGATTTTTCGGAAATTATTATAATGTATATGAATTGATGGTTTGGTTGTTGAAAATGTAAATAAATATAAGTTAATAAAAAACTGGTTGAATAATCTAAATAAAAACAACAATTGCAAAAGAATAAATTATATAAGAAAATTAATTATAAAGTATGGAATTATAATTAATATAATTTCCAATTGTGAAATTTTTTTTATATAAAAAGATAAAACTATATGAGTATATTTTTAAATATGAGTTATAAATAAAAATGGATTTAAACTAAGAATTTGAGAATTTTGAATCTCGTTGATTTTGAAAGTTATTTTTCAAAGTTAAAGATATTATATTACTATAAATCTAAACAAGATAAATAAACTTGGAATAAATCTTATCTAAGTGAAGTAAAATAGTGAAATTATATAAGTAAAAGATTTATAAATACGGTTTATAAATATAAAAAAGGATTTTTAAAAGAATATAAAGCACCGAATTCACTACTGTTGCTGGGAAATAATAAGAGTGATGACTATAGTACCATCAATATCATTTTCAAGTTTCTATGTGATGGATTTTCTAACAATAGTAAATTGAAAATTGAAGTTTTATTGTGCTAAATGAATTTGAATTTAAAATCCAAATCGAAATTGATAAATATAAGTGAAACGAGTTTCGGACTTGTAATATGAAATAATTTTTTTAGCTTTAGTAAAGTTAAATAAAATTTGAGTTGGCATAATAAATATATGATTTGAAATTTAACCAAGGGAATGTTAAATAATATGAATTGAATCTGAACTGGATTAGATAAGTTATTGAAATGCAAATTAAACTTGAGTGGTAAGTGTTTATAATATGAATTTGGAAGTAAAACTTAGGCAAATGAGTTTATAACTTATAAAAAGAGAAAATGTAAGTAAAACCAAATGTTAAAATGGTTAAATAATTTTGTTAAGCAAAATAAAATCTGAATTTTAATAAGTTATATGAAATTTGACTTAAGTAAAATTTAAGTAAAAATATAATTTGAATTAAATTAGAAGTGATCTTTAGTTGTATAGTGAAAGTAAATGTAAGTGAGGATGAAATGAAACATAACTTAAGTGATGTTGAATGAAGATGAATTTGATATCGAAATGAAGTAGTTAAATGAATATGAACCTGTTATAAAATGCAGTTCAATTTTAATTGTAAAAGTGAATTAGTGAATAAACATGGATTAGAAATGTTGTTGATTAAGAACTGAATAAAACTTAAGTTAAGAAGTGATGATAAAATTAGCTTTGGAAATGTTATAGAAAAATGTGAATTATAGTGATCACTAGAATTCAATCTAAATTGAATAATTGAATGAAATCAATTAGATATTAAACCAACTGAAATTAAATGTGTTAAACTAAATTCAATGTTGAGTGTAAAGTAAACAAATTTGATTATGTTGGATATCATTGGTTGTTAGATGGATGTTAGTTGATTGTATAGAAATTCATTAAGTATTAATAAAATTGAATTAATGAAATTGGTAGATAAATAATTAAATTCAAATTGGAAGTAAGTGAATCTGAATAGAATTGAATTTGATTTAATCTAAAAGTGATTTTTTTTGAATATAAATTAGTGAATGTAAACTAATTGAATTTGAATAAACGAATGTTAGTAAAAATCCAATGTTAATGAATCAAATGTGGATATATTGAAAACCAATTCAACGAATATTAATGAGAAATGAATGAATATTGATTTGATTATGGATTTATTTGATAGAGATTGGTTTGTTGGATGTTAGTTGGATGATAGTTGTTTGATGGTTGGATTTGTTGCTTTTGATTGCATTTGCCATATTGGCATATATAGCTGTTGTATTGGTATGTGTTGTATATTGATATTACTTTCTACATACATGTTTTTCATTTGTTTGTTGAGTGTTTAATAGGAGCGGATGGCGTATGCTTTGCATTTGGAGCTCACTTTCACGCTATATTAGCCGTATATGCTCGTTAATAATGTATAAGGAACATATCTTGGATTACATATTGTACTTTTATACTTTTTTTCCCTTACGGGATGCCTCATCCTAGAAGATGAGATGTATATTTGTGATATTATATATGTTGTCATTTTTTTTTCCGCATTGAACCGTGCAAAGGAGGCAATGGCGAATTTTTTTTGAAACTTAAGACGTTAGAAAAATTGTAAGAAAATTGGGAATTTTTTTTATAAATAAAATTTTGATTTTGAGTTAAAAGTTGAAATGATATTAGTTGGCTTTGAAAAGATAACTATAAATGGATTTGAACTAGAGAAGTTTTTATAAGAAATTTAAATAAATGATTTTGGAGAAAGCTAAAAGGTTTAAATGAATTTGATACCTAGTTTGAACGAGTTGTTTTGAAAAGTTAATGGATTTTGTAGTTTTTTCTTACTTGGTAATTTCGGGGATGAAATTCATTTAAGTATGGGAGAATGTAACTGTTAGTCCTTGAGAAGAATGGTTTTGATGACAGCAACTGTAGGACTTATTATAAAATATAAATACTAACACTATAGTTTAGATATATATATATATATATGTATATGCAAGATATAAACATTCATGTACCAATAAAGAAGACTGTACAGTATAGAGATACAAGACTGATGAATTTAAAGATCAAAGATATCAATATTGAAAACTCTTGATGTAGCGACCCAACTTTCCACTCCCGGAAAATCGCATCACTAATTAAGAAAGAAAGGGATATAAAAAGAAAAGAAAGAGAAGAAAGAGAAAACAACACATCAGAATCTCACAATGGAACGATTTAAATATAATATAGAACATATACATAGTATCATATACATCAGAGTACACAACTAAACATCTCAATTTAGACAGTTATAGCATTTCTGTCTAATACAATACAAGACATCATACAGAAAAACACATAGCGGAAACTCTAACTATATATCTACACGCTGAAGCCTCCTGCTCCATAGCTCCTCCAGATTTCGTCAAGAGATAACCTGAATCACTTGACTACTCATATATAATATGAGTACCCAAGAGTTTAATAAAACAGAAAATAAACACTCGGGTCAGACAGGGGTCTGATGTGAGTAAACGGTTTAAGATTGCTTAACTTTAGAAAATCCTTTGAAAACAAAAGGTATCACGTAAGACTTCCTACACATAAACATGGAAAAGTTTTTACCTTACGCTAACCAAAACATTTGATAGGAAATCCAGTGATATTATAATAGTGTCTAGGGTTTTCAAGTAAATAAGAAAATATCTGAAATTGTTACATGATTAAATTCCAGCTACTAGCCACAAAAGTGGGTAATACAAACAAAACCATAGGGTCTCGTAGGGAAAATGGGTTTCCATCAATGGCAGGGCTACTGGGGTACCGCCCGTCACAGTACGTGGCCTAGATCACCGTACCGAGGAGCCACCCTAACTCCCCTGCAACACAAGGCCGGGACCATTCCTTACTGAACAGTCCCGAACAAGACCACCCCGCAGTTGGCTGCAGTTCCAACTGCCCACAAAGCCGAAATATAAAGGGACATCTAGACAGGGATGTATCTCGCTCTCCAGTGGGAGCGACCCACGAAGCCTTGCTGCACCTCCCATGTTTTAGCCATTCCCGATTGATGAGGCTTGAGGCTGCGATTACCTTATAGGACCAATTACCTTAGAATTCTCATCGTCCGTCTGACGATGTGCTTAAAGCATTCAATCCATACAAGTTCGTTCCGGGTTCGAACGAAACCGAAGGCACTATCTCGTTGCACTCGTTTAGGAATCACCCGCAGAGTCAATGACCATAGCCCTTGCACTCTGAATCACCATCTTGAACCTATAAGCACTATTCCGTCAAACTCATTACGGAATCACCCACAGAGTTATGCTGACGTATAGTCCTTACACCTCGAGTCTTCACTTGCTCCACTTGGATTAACGTCCTAACGTTTAATTGGAATCGATGTGGTTTTCGGATATCCAAATATGGAAACCCGATCCCGGTCTCATCGAAACCAAACACCATTTTAATGTCCAAGTTTTACTTAAGGGATTTAAACAATAGATATTTCAGAAAATATCACTTAACATAAATGGGTGTATCATATTACACAGATAGATAAGCATCTATTATCACATGCATCTATACATATCACATAGCAGCATATAAACCACATCCTAGATACAACATATTCACATCATCATCCATCAATCAATGCCATCCAATAACAACCAATATCATTACTTATCCAATGACATATCATCCAATCATTAATCTTTCATAAACAAGTTTGATTTCAAACTTGATTAATTTAATTAATTCTTAAATTAAATTAATCCTTACTTAAACACTTGGATTATCTTTCAATCCATTTTACTATTCATTAATTAAATACAAATTAATTAATTAACTAACATTACTTAATTATTCCTTTCAATTAATCTTCTCTGATTAATTATTACTTAATTACCATATTAATTAATCATCCTGATTAATTACTTCCAAAATATACTAAGTAATTACCTCTCAATTACTTTCTAAATTAATCAATCCTTGATTAATTATTCTTTAATATCCTGATAATTATTCCTTAATTATCTTTTAATCATACCTGATTACTCACTTTTAGTTAATCACATTGATTAATTACTTTTAATTAATCATATTTAATTAATTACTTTTAATTAATCACCTTTGATTAATTACTTTAATTACATTTAGTAATTATAAATTAATTATTCTTAAATTATTAATTAACAATCTATTAATTATTTATATTAATTAATGATTACTTCATTAATTAAGATCCTTTCTTAATTAATTACCTTAACAAGTAATTAATCACTTAATTAATTACTCTTAATATTTTTATTAATTAATCATTAATCAAATAATTTAAATCTTAACTAATTATTAATTAATTCTTTAATTAATAACTAAAGTGATTATTCCTTAATCACATTTACTTAATTACTTTTAATAAAGTAATTATCTTTATTTAATTACCTTCTAAATTAATCACTTAATTACTTAAGTTACTTCCCTAAGTAATTAGATTTGATTAATCCAAAGTGATTATCTTAATTAATCACAAGCTATTTACTTAATTAACTATTTAACTTAATCATTTAAAATTAATTAATCGATTTTTATCTTTTTATATTATAAAGATTCTTAATCAAGAAAACATTATCTTAATTAAATCACTTATTAACCAATATCTCTTGATAATTAATAAAATAATTTAATTATCTTAATTATCTTCACAAATTCATTTATCTTTAATTAAATCAAAATTCTAAATTACTAAAGATAATTCTTATTTTAATTGATCTCTAAATCTTAATTATTTAACTTGCTTAAAATAAAACCCTTTAGAAATCAATTTTAATTAAGACAATTTAAACATTCAAATTAACCTTCAAAATCCTTAAACTTTACAAAGTTATTTAATACAATTTAATACAAACCATATTATTGAAAATCCACTTATTTCATTTAATTTTTTTTTATATTTCAAAATATAAAAAAAACTTATTAAAACTTAACTTTGAAATCAAATTAGTTTATAACAGAAAACTTGTTTATTTTGTTTTAAAACTTTATAAACATTTCAAAAATCAAATCCTATATCACTTATTTATTGATTCACTGATCTTATAAAAATCTGGTTACTTAAAATACAAACCCGAGTTAATTCTCGTGTAACTTATTAAAACCACGAGCCAACCCCACAATTCCACTAAAATGCCCCGAGTTAAAAAGCAAATACCCCGAGTTCTTCCCCACCTATACCTTCTTCGAGAAAAAGCATCACCTACCCGAAACCATCTTCGAGTTAAACAAGCAAATACCCCAAGGTAAATCTCGAGCCTCCATCTTCCTTCCCCAAAACCCAATCCACTGATACAACAACACGCCTGTGCAACATGCACCACCACGCCGGTCACCCACGACCATCACCACGGCTTCGACTAGTCACCCACGACCATGACATAGCTTCGCGAAACCCAGCAACCATGATTCTATCGAAAATCAAATTTTGACCTTCTGAAACCAAACTGCGAAAACAACACTACCAGAAAATGATCACCGACGGTGATCCATCACTCGCGACGTCGCGCCATCCTTCCCAAAGCATCGATACGATCCCTAGAACTCACAACAACACATGCGATCGCTTCCAATTTCTTCATGACGCCGCGAAATCACGATGAGCCACGATGACCAAAACAAGGTATAAAACCCTACTCGAACGAATAACGGCCACCTCAATCATCAATAAATCACCAAACTATTTTTCTGATAATCATCAACAATCCCGCAACCTCCGTGCTCAACCCCGATACCCAGTTCGTCGCCGTTCACCAAGAATCGGCCAAAAACCCCAAAATAGTTAATCACAAATTCACCACTAAATACTAATCTAAAATTTGTGATTTAACCCTTAAAAATCATAATTTTCTATCATTATTCCTATCATGCAATCAAAACTAAAAATTGAATTCATCAAATTTTAACCCAATTTGTATTTTACTGTAAATTCAAGTATTTAGAATCATTTATTCACTTTAAAAACTGGTAATTGTTTCTAGATGATAGTTTACTTAAATTCAAACAACTTCTATTTAAAATTTAAGTTCAAATTCGAATTCAAAAACAAGTTATTGAATTTATTATAAAATTATAAACCTTTGTTTGCACAGAGTATTTGTTTTAACCTCTCAGTGAAATCCATTATTCATAATTCAACTTGAATCTAATTTAAATCAACTACTACAGATAACATCATGATAAAATCACAATAACAAGTGGAATCCAAGTTTGAAACTGTTTTTAAAAAATATCATTTACTCACCTAAAATTTGTAGAAGACAGAACTGCATTTTCCAGGCTCTGAAATTTATCCGCATGCCCTTGAATTTCTTGATTCCAGTATTGCATGTTGATGTTCTAATCTGAATTGCTTGTTTAATTATTTGCATGTTGAATTCCCTTTGCCTCTGATATTTGAACAACTTGCATCATGTTGATTAATTCTACTGCTGATGATTACTGAATTCTTTCTGCATGTTGATTTACTGCTTGATTCCAGTTTTTACTTCTTTGCTTCAGATTTATTTCACAGATCTTTGATTTGCATTTTTTTTCATTTCCGGATTTACAGATTTGCATTATGTTTGAGTTTTGGTTGAGAATGTAGAAAAAAACTAGCTGAAAATTAAAGCTCTTCTTTTTATCATATTTTTAATTTTTAATTTTATTATTAAGAGAATATTGCCATTTGTCTACCCTATGTTCCAATTCCTTACACCTAAGCACATGTAATTACAAATGTCTTTTAATAAGCCCAAAATACTTACAAGTGTTATAATGTTTTAACTAATATTTTTAAATGTTATTTTCCCTTTTATAAATTATTTTAAGCTTTGTATGAAATGTATATATGTATGTAATGATTTTTAATGCCTACTTATTGATTTTATTATGTAATATTTATATGATTGTAAAATGTTTTTATCTTATAAAAATAAACTTTAGACTTTAACAAATATTTCAAAAGTAAATTCACATAGACATTTTTAAATAACTTACGTTTTAATCAATTTAATTCTATCACTTGTTTTATAAATTGAAAAACTTAGTTTATCTCTTTATATACAAAAAAAAAATTCTTAAAACAATTTTATCTTATGATAAAATTTAGATAAAAGAATATTGAGAACAATTGAATCTTTAATTTAAATCTTACTTAAACAAAAACTTAAAGTAAATGTTTATAATAAATAAGAAATTAATTTTGTTTTTTTTTTAAATCTCAAATATTATTTTCAAAAACATTAAATCACATTAACATTTTAAATTACAAATTATATATTAAAGTTTGAAAACTCTTGTTAAATTCAAATTAATAAAATTCCTATTTCAAATATATATATACACACAAATATATATACACATTTCAAATAGAAAACATTTTATAATTAGATTTGATAATTACCATATTAAATTTTAAAGAAAATTTCAAATCACAATATATACATTCATATATATTACAATTTGAATATAAAGTTTTATTACATTAAACTTCCTATTTACCAAAATAAATATTTCCCAATCAAATTATTATAAACTTCAAAAGAATTAATCTTGTCTATTTATATTGTTAAAAAATGTTGATAGATATTAACAAATTATTATTTTCAGCCTTTGAAACAAATTTTAACTTGTCAATTATAATCTAAAATGATCAAATCAATTTAATTATTATCAAAGATTATTAAATTGATATTGCTCAAAATTCCGGGTCGTCACACTTGAGTATCAAAATACCAAGAGTTCAAGATTTCAATGGTACAAGATAAGTATTGAGTCTAAAATTATGTTAAAACTTCTTGAAAGCACTGACATCTTTATTCAAAACTTATTCGTGGAATGGAATCAACTTCTAGCCTGTTAAAGGGACGGAACGCTAGCAGGATGGAACCCACGACAATATCTAATGGAACATATATTGGTCTTATTTTGATATCCACTAATCTTATAAAAATATTTTTCAAAAATATATCTCTTGTTTTTGAAAATGTTTTCAAAACTTCTTTTTCAAAAAGACATCTCTCTTGGTTTTAAATATTTTAGCCTCAAAACAATTTCTATCATTTTTAATATTTTGATTTCAAACTTCTCCTTGATTTTAAACCATCTCTTGTTTTAAATATTTAGCTTTAAAATATTTATATACTTATATTTTTAAATCACTTTATAGATTAAGATTATATATATACACACATATATATTAAAAATTGCTTTCTAAACTCTTTTATATGATTAAACTATATTCAAACATATTTACAAAGTTTAGAAATTGTTTTGAAAATTATAAAAAACTTTTAAAAGAAAATTAAAAACATCAATTTTTGCCTTGAGCAAGTCGACATACCCCCACCCCCCATGTCGACATGGTATTCATTATTTTTAAATTTCAATTTTCAAAAGAAGTGTCTATTTGTCGTATCCTTTCACGAATAGATATAGCTGTTGATCTCTATAAATACGAGTAAGTTCTAAACGAATTTCAACCAGATTTTTGTTCACTTTCTCTCCTATTCATCTTCCACATTTATTTTAAAGAATCTCAAACTACATTCTACCGAAATACCACGTTAATCGAACTTGATTATTTCTTGTTTGATTTTCTGCCACTCTCTCCATAAGATCTCAGTGCTATTCAGAGTTATAGGATTATTTGTAAATCAAACTGTTGAGTAAAAGGTGCGGTTGAGCCTTGAAATCAATTGGGTGTGATGGTTTCCCTGGAAATCAATTAGGTGGTCTTGTGGCCTGGTAAATCAAGAGAGTTTTCCCCAGACTCGAATACAGGAGGGTATGCCTCGTGGCCTTGAAATAAAGGGTGTAATCTGGGAGATTATTTTGAAAAGAAATCCGTACAATTTTATGGGATTGGATGTAGGTTAACTTCGAACGAGTATAAAATCTTGATGTGTTCTTCTTTCCTTTACTGGTTTTACTTATTATTTGCATCTGTATTTGATTCTGTGATTATATCTGTGTCTGTGCATTGCATTTGTTAGTGATTAAATTCATAAGTTTGAAAAAGATTTATTAAATCCACAAAACACTATTCACCCTCCTCTAGTGTTATTCTGGCCTTAAGATCCGTAATCCGCATTCCTAACATTTGGTATCAGAGCAAGGTTTTAAAACAATTCATAATTTATTTTAAAAAAAATTTAATTGGCAAATTTTTTTATAAAATTATTAGCACTATTTTCGTATGAATATGTCACAGAATCATTTAATACTGTTGTTTAAAACTATATTTAGTTATTTTGAAAAGTCACTTGATTCTTTAAAAAGTTATGTTGTTTTGCAGGAGAAGAGTTATGTCTAATGACCATTGGTTAAATGATACCAGATAATCATTCATCTATTAAGAAGAACAAATGGTTATATAATGACAATTGACAATGAAATTGGTACCAGATCAATACAAAACTTTTTATTCTCATATAAAACTTGATTTGATACTGTACTTCTCTCCATCTGCTTTGAAATGCCACTGGTTTCTATAAATCTGCTAAGAAATGACCAAGTTTTGGTCAAGTGAAGTTTTGGTGAACAAAAAGGAAAATGAAAGCAAAACTGCTAATGGTATTCTTAAACTTGCATCCAGAGATTTGATTTTTTGTCCCAAGTCCCTTTTTAGACTATAATTCTTGTTCTCACGGTCGTTTTAATGGGTGGATCATCAAATTCCGATTAAAATTGAGTGAGATATGACAGTTTGAAGTTGGCTACCCAAAACTGAAAACTGAGTACGGGATTTCCTGCATTTCTCCTACTGTTCGGCCTATTCCCTACAATACCATCCAAATTTGTCATCAAACTATTATTAGATCGTAATCCTTGCCTTCCTCTTCAAATTGCCGCTTATTTCATCCAATTCCATCAAGAAATGACGGAGATATGCCTTCTAGAAGTTTGATAGTAAGTAGAAAAAGGGGAAGAAAAAGAAGAAGAAGAGAAAATTTTTTGAAAAGCGGTGACTGTTGGGCCTATTTATAGTGGTTGAAGTGTCCATTCATTCAAAATTCGAATTCAAAGTTTTGGCGCCAAGTTGTTCGATTTACTAAATCATCTGTATCTTTCTCATACGGTCTTCAAATTCAATAAATGAATATGCTATAATGATCATAAAACAAGCCCGTCGCAATAGAGCAGATCTTGTCATAAAATTCTGAAAGACATAATTGTGTGGTTCACGACTATGGAATAACAAATTTAGAAAGATGGAGGATTACAAAAAGTGGTACGCTTTACTATTATTTCATCTTTAATGTTGCATTTAATTAGGTATAGAAATTTATCTTTTTTATAGGTTCTGATATTTTGGTCCATATATCGGCACATTATAGTTTATATATCGATATACCAGTCTAATTTTTTTTAAAGTCTTTTAAAATGTGTTTCTTTCAAATAAAATCTTACTACTAATTTATTACAACTATACTAAGTAGAAAAACACACCTTCACTCGTGATTTCAACTTTTCTAATGTTGTTTTTACTTCTTGTACTCTATTTCTTTTAAGATACTAATTTTATGTCTTTAAGAAATTAATAGAATGAATTTAGAATGTTAGAATAAGGATCTATTCATAGATTTCTTCATTTAATAAGATTGTGCCATATCACGTGACACTTGTCATGTAAATAGACAGTGTCATACATGCAAAATGACATGTGTCATTACACTTATTCTTTAATAAAAGCATTTTTGCATGAATAATGCCAAGTGTCTTTACACATGTTTTTTTATCATTTTTTTATATTTTTTAAATACTTTAATTATATTAACTACTATAAAATATATTGAGTCAAAAATCAATCATGTCAAAATCTAATAATAAAATTAGTGCAAAATCATGGTAGAACAGGCCCAGAACTTTAGATAGCATTTTTGAAATATTGTCTTTTCTTCTGCTATGCTACAAATATGTTTTTATAGCATTTCCGTGCTATAAAACGCCATAGTTTTTTTTCAGAAACTTTTCACAGCATTTGGTAAATGATGCGGCTTCTGTTTATGATGTTTTGAATATATTTTACTACAAAAACTTTTTGCAGCATTCTGGAAATGGTGTCTTTTCTATTTGAAACTTTAAACTATGTAAAAATTATATTTAAATTAATTATTTTTCTCTATTCTTTTTAAAAGTTATTTTCTAACTTATATTAAATATTTTAAAATTAATGTTTAGATATTTTTTAGTAATCAATTAAAATTTTAAATGAAAGAGGCCTTAATATAACACATGTTTATTTTAGTTTTTCAATCTTTGTTATTTAATTGAATATTTCATTGCGATATTTTTTTTAAATTTAAAAGGTGTATAAATACGTTTCTAAATATTTTAATCAATAATAATTAAATTCATAGGTTTAAGTATTTTATAAACGTGCAAGTTTGGATTCTTAAAAAAAGAGAATTAAGTTAAAAAAAGATTATTTTAAAGAAATTAAATAAGGAGGGTATTAATTTTTATAAAAAACCATATTTGATCATATATAGTTTAAATCCATATTTCCTAGCAATTTGATTTTAATATTAATTTTGATTACTACCTTTCATGAATATGTTATAGTTTTAATATCATTAATTACCTTTAAACTCTTATCTTTACTACTCTTTTGGTCTCATTCATTAGTTTCTTTAACTTTAGTAATTGGTGTGTATTACTTTTGTTTGGTTGAAGCGAGTTATAATAAATTGTTTGATATATACATACATACATACATACATACATACATACATACATACATACATGCATATACATATACATATATATATATATATATGTATATATATATATATATATATGTATATATATATACTTGTCAATTAGATATTACTTATCACTCATGTTTATCTTATAATCTGAATATCTCTTACCGTAGTACATATATCATCATATCATTCTACATATTATTATTATTTTAACTATTATTTCATATAACATATCATTATGCATCCTATTTCATATCACATTTCATTGCATATTACATCATAAATTACAATGCATAAAATATCATAATCGTTCGCATCACAAGTTGCACTTCATTCTGCATATCATCTCATGCTACATTGCATATGTCATACATTTCATATTGCATTACAAACCAAATACTACATACATACACACATAAAAAAGTATATTTTATTTAAGGGGAATTTGTATTATTGTCTTATGGTATAGGATTATTAGTTTTTTGATTTGTTTGGTATGTTTTGTTTGACTTGTTTGATTGGATTGAAATGTTTGACTTGATTGATTTGATTGACTTATTTGACTTGATAGATTTGTTTGACTTGTTTGACATGATTGGATTGTCTAAAATATACTTATGCATATTTATGTATTTAATAATTATAATATAATTATGTTAATGTTTTTCACATTCCTTTTACTATACTTCGTTCTAATATTAGTTTAGGGGGAGCTTAATAGTTTAATGGTTTTAGGATGGTTTTTGTTGATGACAAAGGGGGAGAATTATAAAATAGGATAAATAGGCATAGGTTAAGGGGGAGTTAGTAGATTAAGGGGCAGAATTATAAAATAGGATAATTAAGCATAGATTAAGGGAGAGTTAGTAGATTAAGGGGGAGTTATTAGTTTTAGGGGGAGTAATAGTAAAGGTAAAGTATATTTTATAAACATAGGTTGTCATCATCAAAAAGGGGGAGATTTTTAGTCCTTGAGAAGGATGATTTTGATGACAACAACCTTAGGACTAACTATAAAATATAAATACTAATACTATAGTTTAGATATATTTGTATTTGCAGGATATAAACATGAAAATACCAACAATGAAGACTATACGGTATAGAGATACAAGAATGATGAATTTAAAGATCGAAGATATCAAGACTGAAGACTCATGAGTATCAAGATATCAAGAGTTCAAGACTTCAATAGTACTAGATAAGTATTGAGTCTAGAATTATGTTAAAACTTCTTGAAAGCACGGACATCTTCATTCGAAATTTATTCGTGGAATGGAATCCACTTTGAGCCTATTAAAGGGATGGAACCCTAGTGGGATGGAACCCATGATAATATCTAGTGGAACATATAGTGGTCCTATTTTGATATCCACTAATCTTATAAAAATGTTTTTCAAAAATATATCTCTTGTTTTTAAAAATGTTTTCAAAACTTCCATTTCAAAATGACATCTCTCTTGGTTTTAAATATTTTAGACTCAAATAATTTTTATCCTTTTTAGTATTTTGATTTCAAAATTGTCCTTGATTTTAAACTATCTCTTGTTTTAAATATTTAGCTTTATAATATTTATATACTCAGATTTTTAAATCACTTTATAGATTAAGATTATATATATTAAAGATTGCTTTCTAAATATTTTATATGTTTAAACTGTATTTAAATATATTTACAATGTTGAAAAGTTGTTTTGACAAATTATAGAAACCCTTTTAATAAGAAAATCAAAAACTTCAATTTTTGCCTTGAGCGTGTCGACATACTGCTACCCCCCATGTCGACTTGGTGTCCGTTATTTTTAATTTTCAATTTTCAAAAGAAGTGTCTATTCGTCGTATCCTTTCACGAATAGATATGGCTGTTGATCTCTATAAATACCAGTAAGTTCTAAACGAATTTCAACCAGATTTTCATTCACTTTCTCTCCTCTTCATCTTCCCCATTTATTCTAAATAATCTCATACCATACTCTACCGAAATACCAAGGAATCGAACTTGATTATTTCTTGTTTGATTTTCCGCCACTCTCTCCATATGATCTTAGTGCTATTCAGAGTTATAGGATAATTTGTAAATCAAACTATTGAGTAAAAGGTGCGATTGACCCTCGAAATCAATTGGGTGTGATTGTTGCCTCGGAAATCAATTAGGTGATCTTGTGGCCTGGTAAATCAATAAAGTTTCCCTGAACTTTAATACAGGAGGGTGTACCCCATAGCCTTGAAATCGAGGGTGTAATTTGGGAGATTATTTTGAAAAGAAATCCGTATATTGTGCGGGACTGGATGCAGGGTAACTCCGAATCAGTATAAAATCCTGGTGTGTTCTTTCCTTTAGTGCTTTACTTATTATTTGCATTTGTGTTGATTCTGTGATTGTATACGTGTTTGTGTATTGCATTTGTTGGTGATTAAATTACATAAGTTTGAAAAATATTTATTAAATCCACAAAACACTATTCACCTCGCCTCTAGTGTTATTCTAGCCTTAAGATCCGTAATCCGCATTTCTAACAGTAACAATCCAGAATTATGGTCATTCAGAATTTGGATATTTAATCGATTTTAAATATTCACAAGCTAATTTGATAAGCTGAATAACTTATATTTTAAATATCTTGATTTAACTAGACAATTTAATTGTTAATTTAATATTTGAAATTGCAAAAATAATTTAATTTTGAATTTAATGTGAATTAAAATGATTTATAAATTTGAATTAAATTTTATTTGAATTAGAATGATCTTATTAAACTTTTGAAATTAAATTAAAAGTAAATTTATAGAAATTGAATATTTTAAATATTTAATTAATGTGTAAAAATAATCATTTTTTATACGATCTTAGATTTCAACGAAACCCATTTCAGTGGATCCGTAATGTTATATTATTATAGGATTTCAAATTTCGTGTCAATTGGATTACGATTTGGTCACGGAAAGATGAAACACGTAGAAATTTATTTAATTAAATTTTAATTAAAATAAGTTGACTCAAAAACCTATCTTCCAAAGATGATCGAACTGGCTCCCGATATATATTACATTGTGTTTGGAATAAGAGTAAAGCATTATAAATGCCAAGAGGCATGCTTCTTTTGGAGTTTGGAAAATTTTCGGATGAATAGTGTCGTGAAATTTTCTACAAAAGGACTTCATTATTTTCTATTTTCACAAACCCTAGAAACCTAGGTCTAGCCACCATTTTTATTTCGATGGCCATAATTGCTTGATTCTTCCTCGTCTATTATCTCCTCATCCATCGACATTCACGAGAAACGCCCTACTACAATATTGTAGTGGATGGAGAGACAACCAAATCCAACGGTGGATCTTTATTGCAGAGGCCGGGATTCGCCAAAATCTGGTGATGAAGGGATGGCATTCAAACACAATTTTTGAAATGATGGGGCAACCGGGCTCGCCGTGCCTCTGGCTATGGGTGCTGTGGAGCTGGAGCGTTCGAATGGCATTGGCCGATCACCGTCAAGACGGTTGAGGAGGTCGTGGTAATCAGTTGAAAAGCGGCGACAAATGTGTTTGCTCGCGTACGTAAAATGAAGGAAAGAAAGAGAAGCTTATAGCCATACCTGGTTTTGAGGAATTCAACGGCTGTCATTTAATGGATGGTAAAATAAAAAAAGAAATTGTAAATAATTACATATTTAAATCGTATAAACTTTAAAAAAAATAACTTCTTCATACGAGGTCGAAAATTGACAAAACAGGTTGCGTTGGATTCGCATTCGCGAACACTGGAGTTGGAATGGTTTGATTAGACCTAATGAAAATTTTGGGTAAAATTAGACGTCAATTTAATTTTATTCAAAATAAAACGCTGCAACGACAACTAAAATCAAAGTGAATATAACTCACTCTTTCTGACTCATTTATATTTTTATTTAAGTGACAATAAATTTTATTTATGATGATTGATGATTGTTTGGGTGATATATATATATATATATATATATATATGAATTGATTTGGATATATTCCTGCTTAGTGGAGCAGATGAGACCCTATACATTCTCGTGTATGAGCGGATGACATTTTGTATGCACGTCTGCCTCGAAGCGAATATTGTACTTATTTTTCTCATATGTATATTTGATGCAGGTGACAGGTTGGAGGGATCCAACTGGCTTCCTCACCAATGTTGATTTTATTTATAAAAATTGTTATATATGCCATTATCATGTGATGTATGATGTTTGGATGTCGTGTTTGACGTGAATTCCCTTATTTAGCACTTTTGTAGCATTGGGCCATATTTCGAAATTTTAAAAACATTGAAATGATGATTTCAAATTGAAAAGGATTTCAAAGTCATTCTGAAAATAAATGTTTTATATTTTTTTTAAATTGTTAAAGGAAATGGATTTATTTTAAATAAAAAAAATGTTATAATTTTTATGTTATAAAAATTATGATTTTCGTGAAATATACCTAAATATGATTTTTGAAATAAGGAGTTAACAATTTTGTAAAATAAGCTAAAATTGAGAATTCTGAATTTATTATAAACTGTTTATGTATATAAGATTTATAAAATTGATATCTTATAAATAAAAATAATGGAATTATAAACGAGTTTTATAAGTGTTAAAATGATGTTATAAGTGGATCTTATAAGAAAATAAGATTTATGAATTGATCATGTTATATAAAGAATGAATTTGTAAAGAAGAGATTTATTAGTAAATTAAATTATAATTGGATTTCGGCATAGAATTGAGATATAAATGGAATTGGATAATAAAGAGATGTTATTCATGATTTTGGATAGTGAATAATCCTTTAATTAAATGTGTAGACGTAATGAATTTGATAAATGAATTATACTCATGATTTTGGACAGTGAATAATCTTTTAAATAAAATGATTGTTTTGGGAAGTGATCTTTTAAATAGGTTTAAATGGTTTGAAGATGATTTAAAACGTGTGAGCATAATATACATAGATTTCAAACATTTATTATTGAAATAGACGTTTTTTAGAAGCAAGAAAAGCATGGACTATAACACTGTTGTTATAATAAATGATTTTCAAAAGGAGATGTTTCGTATAGTTTATGGGACTTATATATCTATCTAACTATCGAATCTCTATACTATGTTTTTGGGTTGTCGTAACGATGTTTTACGCCGCATTTGTTTTGACCCAAATAAGTATGTTTAAGAGATTGTTTTCCTTAAAGAATAAAATATATACTTAATCATGATTTAAGTATATGCAATGTTTTCTAAGTGTTGAAAATAAAGAGATTTGTGAATATGCTTATACTGTCGAAATAAGTATATGGAAATATTTTCTAATACAGAAGATTGAAATGGTTTTAAGAATATATCTTTTAAAGATAATCTGAAGTAAATATATGGAAAGTGATTTAATTAATAAAATTTCAATTAAAAGGGGTTTAGTGATTGCATATGATGCTAGATATTTGTTTGTTGCTTTGATAGTTAAATAACCGATTATCAAATTTGGCCATTTTATTTCCTCGACTAGATGTAGGAACTAATTAGTTATACACTTAATATGTAACCAGCTATGTAGGCTTGATTATCATTTGTGTTGAGGATATTGGTTCATGTAGTGCGGAGTATTACTTCAATCTATCGAGCTTCCTTCTTGGCCGAAGGATAGCAAGTTGAAACTCGGAGACGTGATAAGTCAATAAGACTTAGTTTATATGTGAGGTTGAGAAACGCTTTAGCATTGTTGGTGCGAAGAGACCGGGATCGGATTTACCTGAAAACCACTTTGGACAAATATATATGCGTTCGATTGTGCAGGTTATCGATGATATTGATATTTAGGATTTTCATAGTGAAGGCTGTTTGTTGATCGTTTGGGGTTAAAATCCCAATATACATATAGTATCAGTAGTCTCTTTGTTATGAAATATCCAATGCAATGACTATTCGCTACTAATCCTAGGAATTTCCCAAAAAGAATAGTAGGAAAGTACCTTAGGTTTGTCCTGTTCCTGAACAACTTGTATGGGCGAGTATCTGACATTTCATTTCTAAGATTACGTACATTGGTTTTTACAAACGTACATTAGTAATGGCGGAGAAGGCATCTTCTCTTAGCTAAACACTATCCTTGAGACATACGAGCTCAAGGGTTGTATTTTTATGGAAGGCAATTAGTAGTTATAGAAATGGCAATGTGGCATTTAAAGAGATATGATATGTGATATGTGAACGGTAATCCTTACCTCATGCCTCATCAACCGGAAATGACGGAAACTGGGTTAGATGCGTAGGGCTAAGTGGATCATTCCTAATTAGTGTATGATCATCCTCTTCTAGATATATTTCTTCCCGCTATGATGTTCGGGATGTAAATTAATATGGTTTGTATGCTATAAGGGCCCATGGAAAGGTCGATAACGACCGGGAAATGACATATTCGGCACTACCTAGTTATAGAGATAGGTTGGTCTTGTGTTGGTAGAGGCAGATGTTCTATGGCTTGGGACATCCATTTAGAGGTTTACCCATCGGAAGGTAGTCCCTTGACCTGGTCATTTGTATGGAAATCCAAACTCTGCTATGCACTTGCCATTTTGATTGTATTACCCATTTTGGGCTATATGTGGGAATTTAATCAATGCAACAATTTTGGCTATGATTAATATTATTTGTGCAATAGACACTATTATAATATAACATGATTTGATATGAAAGATTTTGGTTATCGTAAGGTAAATACAAGTCCGTGTTTATGTATAGGCGTGTCTTACGAGATATTTTTGTTTTGAACGAAAAGGTTTTGGTAATTTAATAAATTCAGTTGAGTGTATTTCTCATGCTGGTTTAGTAGACTGATCCGGGCGTTGTTCTCTCTCAATGCTCGAGTCAGACCGAGTATATTTACAGGTTCAGATTTAGTGCTTTTGGAGCTTCAACAAGAGAACGAGAGACCTTCATTTTCATATACACGTATCTGTTTATTATCCGCTGCATTGTCATTGTTTATATTATCAGCAATTGTAAGGATGGGTTATTATAACTGTCCAGGCTGATGATTAGTGATTGATTGTTTAACTCTGATTGATGTATGTATACACATTTCAGTTTTGTAAAGATAATAGATATGATATAATATATTTTCCGCTGCGATGTGAGATTCTGTATTTTTCTGTTTGTTTTTCTCTTCTCTCTTTCTTCTCATCTTCTCTCTTCTTTTCCTTCTCATGACTTTTTGTCAGTCTGTGCTTTTTGAGTCGGACACATGTGGTTTACTGTCGATTCAAAGGGTACAGATTTGCGGGTTTCCACATAATTACGATCACAAACACACAATTTATGAATTTTCTATTAAATATACTTAGATTAGTGAATTAATTATAACTTATTATAACAAACATATAACCAAAAGAAAAAACACTTTTTATTACAAACGAGAATTGATTAAAGGTTTACTAATTTGCAATAGATTATAAAATTTCCTCAAGAGCATACCTCTAACTCTATCATAAACTGTCTTTATCATGTAAAACTATTCGTAGTATGTTTCTCGACTTTTAGTGAATTCTTATCATTATATTGTTATCATACAACATTGATGTAGTAGTCTTAGTACTAGGAATCAACCCTAGCTTAGTTGTATATTTATGCATTTTATGTTTATACATTGCTTTTATTGTGATGTTATTCAAGGCGTTGTACTTTGCCTTTTTGTTATATCAGCCACGACCTTATGTTTGGAACATTTTTGACTTAAAGCTTCTTAATTAAGGTTTAACATGAATATGATATTGACATATTATACTCAATATCACTTATTAAGTATGAGACTGAATACTTTTTTAAAAGAAGTTCATTATTCCATAAATAATTCTCTAATATTTTTTAAATGTTCGAGAACCTTCCAAACTACTATTTAGTAATCTTAATTTGGTTTGATAATAAAAATTATTATTAACCAAACTACTTTAGCTAGATTTTGACTTTGAGTTGACTTCAGTTGACCATAATACTAACCTCATATAACTGAGGAGATGAATGCTCTCTTGAATATGTTTCACTTCCAATACTTCTATCTAACCCAACTATAGTCATACGATGGATATCATGCTGCGATTTAACCATAATCAAAGCAATTTGATATTGAATATCAACAGTATTCTAAAGTTAAAAGAACTGTGTAATATTGTCATATTGATATATTCCGTTGGACCTTAGTTATATTAAACAGTAGAAAACTATCGAGTGAGTCATTCCATCGTCATTCAATAACTATCAGTATGTAACCCCTTGATGTCCCCAATAGTCATGAGTAATACACTACCCAATATTTGGAAAGCATTACGTAATCTAATTTCAATGAATGCATTGATATCCAATTTTCATACATCTTGACTAGGAATATTTAAATGATGTGTCTACTACATTTTGATAAAATACTCATGATGACAACTATTTGTAATTACTATCCCAAACATATCATTTATGAATTTTCTGTTAAATAAAATTAGATTAATTAATTAATTATAACTTATTATAACAAGCATATAACTAAAAGAAAAAAAATATCTTTTTTACAAATGAGAATTAATTACAGGGTTAATAATTTGTAATAAATTATAAAATTTCCCCTAAGGTATATCCCTAACTCTATCATAAACTACCTTTATCATGTAAAACTATTCGAAGTATGTTTCTCAACTTTTAGTTAGTTCTTAACATTTATTGTTATCATATAACATTGATGTAGTACTCTTAATATTAGGAATCAACCCTAGCTTAGTTACAAATTTTTGCATTTATGTTTATACATTGCTTTTATTATGGCTCTATTTAAGGAGTTGTACTTTGCCCTTTCGTAGTATCAGCCACAATCTTTTGTTTGGAACATTTCTAACCTAAATATTTTAATTAAGGTTTAAATATGAATCTAATACCTGCATATTATACTCAATATCACTCATTAAGTATAAGTTCGAATACTTTATTTATAAGGAATTCATTATTTCCAAAAACAGTTCTCCAGTATTTTTAAATGTTCAAGAACATTCTAAACTACAATTTAGTGATCTCAATTTGGGTTTGATATTTCCTTAATGTACCAACTACATTAGCTTAACACAATATACATCATGTACGATAATTCATATTGCCAATGCATAAGAAATCCATCTTACATGATCCATATTAAACATTTTAAAATGGTGGCAAGTTATTTAGGACATTCCCAACATCTTAATACTTATATAAAAAGTTATAATTTACAAATCCAGTATCGAGTAATAAACAACCAAATTAGAACTGATTTTATCATAAGTACATCGTTAACAATCAGTGGTATGTTGTTTACTTATAGTTCAAAAATATCTATCTACCTTTTAATTTTCTTTCTTATAGACACAAGCTTCCTCTACATTTTGACTAAAAATCAAACAATTTGATATTTCTATCGAAACACTTGTTCAACTCTAATGCTTGTCAAACAATACTTTTGTATTCTTTCTTGAATTATATTTGAAAATCCACAAACTCAATATTTCTCCCATTAACTTCGAGATACTTTATTTGTTATGAGCAAATAATCTATTTTAAATCATAATTTAGAATTTTCTATTATAGTATATATGCACAAAAATTCGTACCAGGTGGTATTTTTGTGAATAAAATCTAAGTTAACCTGAGCATGTTGAATGATGACTTTGTTATGCTAATTTCTATAATTGAAATTTATAATGTTATTCTTATTACTGTTACTCATTAAACTCCAACGCTATTAGTCTTTCTCTTGAATACACACTTGCGGTCGATGGATCATTCCCCTTTAGGTACAACTATCAAAATCATATTTTAATAATATACTTGGAATACTTTCATATTTGTTCATCATACCATATGTTAGAGTTAATACACATAATATTTTAGCAAGTGAGTATTATATATTCTCGACATTGATAAGAGACTCATAGTTTCTCTTTGATACGCGATATACATAATAGATACTCTAATGCATTGCAATCGTTTAGGTTCGTTAATTTTGTTTCATCCTACATAATCAATTTTATCCTTGAATCGTATCCAAATTCACTTTAATACTAGTAGTTTCTAAAGGAAAATCCTTAACTATAAAGTTGGTTTTTCTTGAAACAACAATTGTTTCGTAGAACAATAAAATGGAACTCATAAACAATTTAGGAATTACCTTATATAAAACTAATTTGGTTTTAGTTCAATATAATTATCTTCAAAACATAAATTGAATATCTAATGACAATCATTCCCAAAATCCTTTTGGGGTGATCGATACAAGATCCCTCACGTACAGCCATTATGTGTAGTCTTTCAACTCGCACAACTTACCATATGATATGTTAAATTTTCTTATAAACCCTTATCTTTTACGATTTTCTAACCTATTCTTTAGATGAAATTAATTTTAACCTTGTGTACTACTCTTAAATACACAACCTTATAGAATGAAGTTAACTCTGCTTTACTCATAACTAATCGTATTTTTCTCAATAAAGTTTGATTACTTGTTATCGATACATCATAATGTGTTACAAGGAAGGAGTGACTTTTAAGATTGATTCTTTATCATCTTTAGGTATGTCTGGAACTCTTCCCAATATACTCACATATTCAATCAAACTGAATCATTTTATTTTCTATTGCATTTAATTCTATCTACATCCATTTTATATTTTATGAACTTATCATAGATGTAACAACTTAGTTTTTAAGTAATAATCAATTAAAATAATAATAGTAATTAAATTAATTGAATTGGAATCTAGAGATTTATTTGATAAATTGGTTTTGAAATTATTTAATAAAAGGATTTAAATCATGAAAATATAATATTTAAAATATAAAATAAGTTAAAATGTGGAAAATAAATTTTATAAAAGTGATATTTTTGAACTATAACATTAATTTGGTGGAGAAGTGATTTTAAATAGAAATCTGTATTTATTCAAATTGAATTGAATTTAGTTTTAAAAATAGAGGAATACATATATATATCTCTCTGTGTGTGTGTTAATTTATTATATTTTAAGGCCTAAGCCCATGTTTTATTCATACCCATTTCCAGAATATTCATCCCTTCATAAAATATTGACATAAGCTTTCCTCTTCATTGTTAATTACCTTCCTCTTGAAGAAAAAATTCTACAATTCTCGTCACTTTAAAAACTAAAAACAAATTAAATAAATTATGATAAATCTCCAAATTTCAATATGAGTTTCTTGAACTAGGATGCATCTATGGCACGAATTTTGTTGGTTGCGTGTGTGTGTTCATAAACAAAGAGAAAAGAAGACTCACGCACCTATGCTAATCATATAATCATGATAAATATCGTTTGAGATGAATTTGAGTAAACTAGTGGTGTGCAGGACATAAAACAGCTAAAGTAGAGAGAGTAATCGTCTGTAATAAGCGATTGACTTGGCCAATAACCATTTCAACCGATTGACCCATTAGGGCCACCAGTCGACCATATGCGGTAGACCGATAGGGGCGATCGTTCGACATTCCTTTGGTTGATTTTGCACATAAATACTTCTATGTGTGTGTTATGCGAGTGTGTGTTTTGTGTACATGCGCGTGTATATACTGTGTATATATGTGTGACTGGGTGTTTTCATGAGTAATGGTGTATATGTGTGACACATTAGGCATTTGTGTGTGTATAGTTACGTGTCTGTTTTTTAGTATAGTGCAGTTGTGCTGCATGTGTTTTATGGAAGTGAGTGCGTATAGTTATGTGTGTATGTGTGAGTGAAAACCTATATGCGTATTGTGTAATATGTGTAATCCAGTGTGTGTTAATGTGTGCTGTGTAAGTTCATGTGTGCGTGTGGATGTGTGATCACACTTGTGTGTGTGTCTGCATATCTAGGTGCTTCATGCTTTGCTGCAGTACTTGTTTTGGGTACTTGACCATGAATTGTTGTGTATTTCTCATATTTTGGCCTTATTATATTGACCGTTGTGCTGTTACAAAATTATTGTTGCGTCACTTCCTTGTTCTACCTTGTTGTATTGATTAAGATGAATATTTCCAAATCTAAATCATTTAGATATGAGTTTTGTGCATATGGATACTTCTTATATGTCTGTGTAATCTTATACGTGTGTAAATTACATAATTTATAATTAAAATACAGATATTTATATTTAAAATAAACTAAATAAATATACCTAAAAACTAATGTAAATATACTTATATATTATATATAAAAACTAAAGTTTATTAGACAAACAAAATAAATTTACATGTATCTAAATGGAAAAAAATTAAATATTAACTAGGTGATAATTTATTGTTATTAAAGTATATTTTGTAATATGTATACATATAATTCAAGTTTTAAAATTATAACAACTTGATTATGAATAAATTAAATTAGTTTCGATGTTTTTATAATTGTATAAAATATTATTTGGTTATTGATTTATTGTTTTCTAAGTATATTTTATGAAATTTTAGAACATAATTCAAGTTCTGAAAATGTATTTAATTTTAGAACGTAATTATAAGTTATTTCAAATATTTAGAATTTTATTATATCAAAGTTATACGTTAAGACTGAATTATTATCAAATATTGATTAGGTTGCGTGTGTGTGTGTGTATATATATATATATAAATATATATATGATTAACTTGTATTAACTTACTCTTGATTCCTACTTTCTTTTTATATTAAATTGGACTATATGAATGATTCACCATTGACGTTGATTTGATTGATGATTTTAATATGATATGGCGATGACATCCTTCTATGCGATTTCAGATATCTAATTCTTTGTAACGAGAAATTTGAATAAATGGAGTTATAATACCGCTTAGGATAGGGCATTTAATAATATTTCTTCGGTTATATTTTGGACTTGTTATATAGAATATCATGGAGATTTGAGTGTAATTTATGAGTATTTAATAAGCATTTAAGTATCACGATGTGGTATGAGACGATGTTGTGATATTTATTTAGTTATTCATCGTAAGTATGTGACACTCACATGATGGAAATAAAGTAGATAGTGTGAGGTGATGCACATAGTAATACATGGCACTATGCCTAACGATGAGCATGACTTCATGTCTATATGCATTGGTTCTATATGCCACTATTATGATGTACTCCTATTATGTTTATTGGAGTGGATTAGATGGCTAGAACCCACCCTAGCGGCCAGATAAATCCATTTGCAAATATATGACACTGATTTTGTCGATGCACGAAAAATTTTGTTAATCATTAAACATATAAGAGAGTGTGTGTGTGTGTGTGTATAATTATAAAACATTTATTAGCCTATTATTATCTTTATGTAATGATGTTGGAAGTAATTATTTATCTTTTAAAATAATTTTTTTGACTGTATATCTAACTTTATCGTAAACCTTCTTTTGTCAATGTTATGGTAAAAGTGCAAAATCTTTATTTAATTATAAAAATAAATTCACCATTCTTATTTATCACATGAAATATGATTATGTAAATTCGAATATTCTATTTTCAAAGTGGTAAAATTATGGATCATTACATTTAAGGTTGATAAATCTATTAGAACCTCCAACTTATGTTTCAATGATAACAAATATACCATCATATAAATATATAGACTTTATCAAAATTGCAGGTATATACTACAAGCAAATACCATGATCGAAGATATTATCGAAGATATAAAGACTCAAAGAGTGACGAAGATTAATTGACCATACTAAGCTTATTCTATTGTAAAAGAGTCCTACATAAAATATTGTAAAGGTCTCCTTGAGTACATATGCATACATATTGTTATATGCATAAAAAAACTGGTAGAAAAACTGCATTTTTACCTCACGGACCTCTAAGGTATACTCACCGACGTCTGTGACAAGTCTTGGGTTAAAAATTAAACTAGCTACAGATGTTTGTCATTATACCATGGACATCTATCATGGAAAAAACTGTCATATTTGAAAAGACCCTTTTTTTGAAACTAAAGGCTAACGTCTATCATGAAGAGTTGCTGCCATTAAAATGAAAAGATTTCTTCGAAGAGTAACAACTCTTCATTTCCATCCCTCTGATTCTATAAATAGAATCTTGATTGAGAAGTAAAACAATTAACTTGATTTGATATGATCTATTCTTTACTGATTACAAGGCGCACTCTTGCATATTCACTGGTTACATACTCTCAATCCATTATAACCTTTTGGTTAAATCACTTCCTACAACTCAAAGCAATCATATTCATACACTCAAAGGAGATCATAGGAAGATTTGTACTATAAGTTAAAAACTGAGTTATTGGAACACAAGATTGTCAAAGACACTTTTGTATTAAACTTATTCCTTCGGGCAAAGTGAGGGTAGTTTGTTTAAAAGATACACCGAAGGGGAGCTTCAGGACTGGACTTAGGACGGGAGGTCTAAACCAGTATAAAAACACTGGTTTGTACGCTTTTTATATTATACTATTTATTGTCTACTATTTCATTGATTTACATATTTGCTTATTATATACAAGTTAGACAATATACGATCCACTAGACTTTCAATTGGTATCAGAGCCTGGGATTTTAGAGATCATAACAACATCTTAGAATAAATGACCATAAAGAGATCAAGTCAAGGCGATAGAAGGAGGAAGAGCAATAAAGAAGAATCAAAGGGGCAAACAAGCAAATGCTTCATCGCTAAACTCATATCACAATTGGTATGCTTAGATTCTTTATATGAATATCTTTTGTTTGCACATGATGAATCCTTAAAATATTGTAAAATTTGAATAAAGTTAATACAATTGCATTGGCTAAGTTGAAAAATTACGAGCAAGTAACTTTTAATTTAAAAGATAAAAATAAATTTTTGGTAAAACAAACTATAATTTTTGAAAATATAGAAGAACTTGTTTTACAAAAAAATTTCTAAAAAAAAGAAAATAAGCAATTAGAAGCTAAAAATAATGATCTTTTGAAGGAAACGATGCTTTGCAAAATAAAAAAAAATATTTTCGAAAAATTCTTTAAATAATTCTAGCTCTTTAACTTTGTCTCTTAAAAAGATAATAAAGCTTTAATTAAAAAGAATTTAGAATTTTCTAAAGAATGTATGATTTTGAAACATAATAGTAATATTTTGAAAAAAGAAGATTTTCATTCTAAAGCAAACTTTGAAAGATTAAATGAAAAAATCATAAGCTTTAACAAAGGTAAAGATATCTTATTTTTCTACGGTTTGGGCTATAAACAAGCTAAAAGTAAATACAGTACAAGATATGCATTCATGTATACTAATTTTAGTGCTAGTACTAGTAAACATAATAGTCCTAAAACTACTTACAATAATAAAAGTACTCTGTTTAGAAATGATAGAAAATATTTTTCAAGTACCAAGCTAATGACAAATAGTATTAAAATATGGATTCCTACCAATAAGATGGATTACCATAAATAACTTTATATTAGAAACTATTATAAGAATGTGATTTATAATGAAAGCTATATTCATAAAGGTTCAACCACACCTAAATGGGTATGGTTTCCCAAGCCTTACGCCCGTACGCAAACATAGGAAGTGGGTATCGGAAAATTTTTGCAGGTACACCACACATAAAGGGGGAGATATATTCCAAAATTTCTAGCACAAATGTGATTTTATGATGGTTAAAATTGTGCTTAATTTAAGTGGGGAGTTCTACCCATATAATCATTTATATTACTCCTATTGATACTATTTCCTTTTTGTTGATGACAAATAGGGAGAATAACTATACGACCATATTGACAGGGGGAGTATTAACTTAGGGTGAGAACAAACTGCATATTGTTAAGATCCAGGAATCTTAGATTTTGAAGGTGACAACTATATAAGCTATATTATTATTGCATATTAACCAAATTAGCAGGAGAAGATAAATCTTTAAAGGATGGATTCAGAAACACGAAGATAGATTAGATGTTTTATTATTTCTGAGTCTAGTTAGAAATATGTTAAATCTCTCCAAACTGGTATGTAGCAAAACAAAATTGACACATATCTTAAAAGATGCACATGCACAAGATACAGATTTAAGCCAGCTGACTACAGCTATTCAGCTGGCCGAATACTGGTAAATTGAAGTTTACCATAATATTCAGCCGGCTGAATCCACTGAGTCAGCCGGCTGAATGTACTGTCTTTTGCGCTATTTATTTTCAGGTTTGAATTAGATGGCTGAATCTTCTACAGTCATCCCGCTGACTTCATATAATGGCTAGTGTTTAATGAAGAGATGCGTCTCTTCAATGAAGAGAAACATCTCAACTTCAAGGGTTGTTTCTATTTCTGTTCAGCGCTACCGTTCATGAAAGAAAACAACTCTTGATTCATTATAAATATAGCCAAGAATCAAATTCTTTTTAACAACAATCATTACAATTCTTTCTATCCCATTTTGAATCTACTTTCTACAGTCTTTGCTTTCTAAAATGTTTATACAAGCATTCTATTGAGAATTCTATTTAAATCTTCCATTCTCTTCACATACAAACACTACATACCACAAAGGAGAAGATTATAGGAAGGGTGTACTATATAGACTAATCAGTGTTATTCAAGAACACATCAAGTCAAGAAACTAAATACTTTATATTGGAAGTCCCGTGCGCCTGCTCGGGTAAGTGTATTGAAATCTTGTTTGGTTTCTCAGGTGCCTATTCCTCTAGGTGAAGCGAGAGTGTTAGTAAATCTGGAAGGAGTTTGGGAATGGATGTAGAACGGGAAGTTTGAACCAGTTTAAAAATATCCGGTGTCATTTACTTACCGCTTTACATTTTTTTTATTTATCGACTATTTTCCACTACTATATCACACAAGTTTTTAAATTAGTAGATTTATCCGTAAAAACGATCCGCTCAAACTTTCATTTGGTATCAGGGCATGGTTATCACATAATCATAACAAAGTTATCTGATATTTATTTTATGGATAACAATAGTCACTCTAATTTCACTAAAGGACCATCGACTGCATGACCACCACTATTTAATGGTCTAAACTATGCTAATAGATCAACTAGGATGAGAGTTTATATAGAATCAAATGGATTTGACGCATGGAACATTATTCAACAAGAATATCATGCTCCTACAAATGATTTTGCAGAATTGTCTAACACTTAGATGCTTCGGCAAATGCGAAAGCAATGAACATGTTATTTTTTACACTAAATAAGAATGAATTCAATAGAGTTAGTATATGTGTTACTGGATATGAAATATGATGCACACTTAAAGTTACACATGAAGGTACTAACAAAGTTAAACATAGTGAGGTATCTATGCTTAAGAATCCATTTCAAAACTTTAGAATAAAGCAAGATGAGACCATAAATGATATGTACTCTAGATTTCAGGACATATATCATTCACTTCTGGCACTAGGAGAAAAATATACAGATTTTGATATTGTGTCAAAAATACTCAACCCTCTCATGGACGAATGGGAAAGAATAGTCTTAGCTATCAAAGAAGCTAATGATCTTTCTACCATAAAACTAGAGGAGTTGATAAGAAATCTAATGTCATATGAAGTAAATTTGCAGGCAAGAAAAGTACAAGCACAAAACTGTAAAACAATAGCATTTCAAGATGAGGAAGAAGAATCAGATGATGAAGATGTTGACGATATGGCATTCATATCCAAAAATTTCAGAAAATTCCTGAAATTCAAAAAGAAGAAAAACTTTGGAAGCAATAAAGGTCAAAACAACTTTCCTTCAAACTAATCTCTGAAATACTACGAGTGTAATCAATCGGGTCACATAAAAAAGAACTGTCCGAAACCTCAAGAAAAAGAAAAACGAGAAACGGTTCAAAAAGAAAAAGCAAGCTTATTCAGTTACTGAGGATGATTCCGACACTTCATCATTCGATAGTGATAGCGACACCGAATAAGCTAATGTTTGTCTTTATGGCATCTAAAAACGATGTAAGTGAATTCTCTTTTGATGATTTAGTAGAAGTAAGCTCTGAATTGTTAAAAACAATTAAGAATCAAAATAAATCAAATAAAGATACATTAGCAAAATTAAATAGGAGTGAACCAGAAGTAGATATGTACGAGATGAGAAGAAAATTCTTGAAGAAGAATTAGTAAAAATTCAAGAATCAGAAAGAAATTTATCTTCTCAAATCATAATGATTGAAAAAAGAATTAGAATTATTGAGAAACCAGAATGATTTAGTATATATAGAAAATCATGATTTGAAAAGGAATTAGAAATAGAGAGTTTAAGAACAAACTACAAAGTATTACAAAGAATGTTTTGAATTTTAACAAAGGAAGAGAGAACCTCTCTAAAATTATTGGAAATTCCCAACATGCTTTAAGTAAGAAAGGTCTGGGTTATGGCAAAGCTAGTAGTTCTAAAAAATCATATGATTTGTTATATGATAGATTTAAAAAGAATAATACAAAAAAACTACAGCTAACACAACTAATCAGAAAACTATCAAAATATGGGTACCAAAAACCAACAATAGTCTCATAAGAAGTAAGTATACAGAGTCATTTATTTTCAGTATTCATAAGAATATTAATTATACTTTGAAAGGGAACTCGGAACCCTTTTGGGTTTGGCTTGCTAAGTGCTAAATCATAGGACCCATACAGAGAAGTGGGTACCAACATAAATTAAATATTTTTTGAGGGTACCAAATAAGAAAAGAAAATAGTGGATACTGGATAGTGGTTTCTCAAAACACGTGACAGGAAACAAAGAAATGCTGACAAATATTATCTACTCAGATGGAGTTTCTGCCACTTTTGGAGATAACTCCAAAGGATGTGTCATCAGCAAAGGCGATGTGAGCAATGACGGTACATCTAACTTATCTCTTACTACAAATGTTTTATTAGTTAAAAACTGAAAACACAATCTGCTTAGTATAAGTCAACTTTGCAAATAATGGATTTAATATATTTTTTTCAGAAAATGAATGCAATATTTTTGATCAAAACAAAAATCTTATATTCGAAGGAATTAGAGAACGTAATTGATATGTTTAAATATGAAAATTAATCACAACACTGATATGTGTCTAACAGCTAAAGAAAATGATCCTTGGTTATGGCATAAAAGATTCCGTCACATAAACTTCAAAGCTTTAAATAAAATATCTAGAAACAGCTTAGTAAAAGGATTATCAAAAATGAACTTTAAAGTTAAAAACATTTGTGATTCTTGTCAACTAGGGAAGTTAACAAAAGCATCTTTTAAATCAGATAAAATCATTTCAGCATCACAACCACTTGAGTTATTACATCTAGACTTATTTGGACCAACTAAAGTTCAGTATATAAATCATAATAAATATGTTTTTGTAATTGTTGATGATTTTTCAAGATTCACTTTGGCATTTTCTATGAAACACTTGAAAATTTTAAGAATTTTTTCAAAATAATTCAAAATGTTAAAAGTTTAAAAATAAAAAATATTAGAAGCGGCCATGGAGGAGAATTTGAAAACGAATCATTTGAAAAATTTTGTAACAAGAAAGGAATTGTTCATAATTTTTCATTTTCAAGAACTCCACAACAGAATGGAGTTGCAGAAAGGAAAAATAGAACACTTCAAGAATACGCCAAAACCCTATTGAATGGAACCACACACCAGCAAACAATTTTGGGCAAAAGCAATAGCAACTGCCTGTTAGTTTTTGAATCGTGCCTCATTCATCCTCTAACAAAACATACTCCATACGAACTGTTTAATGGAAGAAAACCAAATATATCATATTTAAAAATATTTAGATCAAAATATTTTATCTTAAATACTAAAGATCAACTTGGAAAATTTGATTCAAAACCAAACGAAGGAATTTTTATAGGATATTCAGATCGTAGTAAAGCATATAAAGTTTATAATTTAAGAACTAAAACCATTGGAGAAACAGCTCATGTTTCGTTCGATGAAAATTTGAAAACTAATAAATACGATGATGATGAAATAATAAGTAATACTGAAAAAAATTATAAAAATAAAACTATGGAAAATGATGCTTCAGAAAATCATCTAGAAAACATTTTGAAATCTCCATCGAGAATTTTAAAAGATCATCCAATTCAAAATGTAATTGGCGAAGTTAACAAAAATGTAAAAACACGACATCAACTAAATCAAGTTGGTCATATAGCTTTTATGTCAACTACAGAACCTTAAAACGCTAAAGAAGCTTCAACAGATGATTATAGGATTTCAGCAATGTAGGAAGAATTAAATCAATTGGAACGAAGTAATGTATGGGATTTAGTTCCTAGACCAGAAAATCAAACCGTCATCGGCACTAAATGGGTTTTCAAAAATAAAGCTGATGAACTAGGAAGTATTACTAGCAATAAAGCTAGATTAGTAGCTCAAGGATATAATCAAGAAGAATGAATTGATTACGAAGAAACATTTGCTTCTTTCGCTAGACTAGAAGCAATACATATCTTGTTATCCTTCGCTTGTTTTCATGGTTTTTAAACTATCAAAGGATGTCAAGAGTGCGTATTTAAGCAGTTTTATTAAAGTAAATGTTTAGATAGAACAACCTCCTTTGTTTGCTCATGAAAATTTTTCAGATCATGTATACAAATTAAAGAAAGCATTATATGGATTAAAACAATCACCACATGCTTGATATGATCGACTCAAAAGTTATCTCTTGAATTCTGGATTTGCAATTGGAAAAGTAGATCGAACTTTTTTCATAAAACAAGATAAAATAGATACTTTAGTAATGCAAATATATGTTGACGACATTATTTTCGGTTCTACTGATGAAAAACTTTGTCATGAATTTTTGAACATTGTGACTAAAGAATTTGAAATGTCACACATGGGAGAACTGTCGTATTTTCTCAGACTTCAAATTAAACAAGTCAAAAATGGAATATTTATTAATCAACAAAAATATTGTAATAATTTAACAAAACGTTATGGTATGGAAAATGCTTCTGCCAAACCTACTCCTAAGAGTACTACAATTCGTCTCGATCGAGATGAAAATGGCAAAAATGTTGAACCAAAACTATATCGAACTATGACAGGTTCTTTACTTTATTTAACTGCTAGTCGTCCTGATATAATGATGAATGTTTGCTTATGTGCTCGATTTCAAGCAAATCCGAAAGAATCGCATTTCAGAGCAGTTAAACGAATTTTGCGTTACTTAAGCAGTACTAAAGAATTTGGACTTTTCTATCCAAAAGAATATTCTTTCAAATTGGTATCATATAGTGATCCTGATTATGGAGGATGTCGAACCGATAGAAAAGGTACAAGTGAAACTTGTCATTTTATTGGACAATCTTTAGTGTCCTATTTTATTAAAAAGCAAAATTGTTTTTCACTTTCGAGTGTGAAGTAGAATATATATCTACTGCTTTAGCATGTGCTCAAGTCATCCATATGTAGCAACCACTTCAGGATTTTGAAATAAATTTATCAAAATCAACAATATATTGTGACAACACTAGTGCTATTAACTTATCTAAGAATCCGAAAAATCATTCTTAAACCAAACATATTGATATTAGACATCATTTCCTACAAGATAATATCGAAAAAGAAAAATGCGACGATCCGGAATTTTTAAGCATTTGAAATTGGAATAATTAATTGATTTTAAATGTTTAAAAGTTAATTTTTAACTTGAATTCAAATATCACTAATTATTGGATGATTTAATTAATAAATTAAATTATTTGAAGTTGAGTAAAATATGAAATCTGGAATTTTTAGCTTGTTAAAAATATTTTAAAGCCTCGTAAAATTTATATTGATTGTACGGATGTCATATCCCGGAAATTTTGGCAATATCAATTTAATAATCTGTATTTAAAATTAAATGAATTTGATAAATTCTGTTAATAAAAATTGACTTGATTTAATTATCCAATTAAATAAATGTTTAATTGGTGTATTTTATCTTTTAAAAGCTAATAAAATGTTTTCTATTTATAATGTGTGTATATATATATATATATTTATTTATTTATATATATATTGTAGATAGATAAGTTTTGATTTGAAATTTAATAAACTAATGAAATCTTATTTTTAAATTCTAATATTCATTTTGATAATTTGGAAATTTATTATTTTATTAAATAAATAACTATTGGGTTTTAAGATACTTAAAGAAAATGTTTTAAATTGTTTAAATATATTTTAAAGCATAGTTTAAATTTTAATAAGATAAACAAAAGTTTATTTTGTTTCCTTTTTGAATATAGCTTAATAAATATAATTTGGAATTATATATGGAAATTTAAAATACCATTTATATATTAAAACATTTATGCATTTAAACAAGTTAGACAAGTGATAAGTAATTATTAATTTCTTTTATAAATTATTTTAAATTAATAAATATGTTATTTTCAAATAATAATAAATGTATAAATATAGATAAATTTTAAAGGACAATATTATTATTATTTTTAAAATTAAATATGTAAATATAAATTAGTTTTAAATTGAATTTTTAAATGTATGAATTTGGATTTGAATTTAATTTTGAAATTTCAAAAGAATAAATATATCTAAATTATGTAAGTAAGCTTCCATTTTTATAATTTGTTTCATTTCATTTTCTCTCGAAAGAAATGCATATACATTTACTTATGAAAGTAATTTATATATATATGTATTTAATAAATAAAGATAAAGAGGTTTCATTTACTTTCAAAATAAATAAAAAACAAATAAAATAATTCTCAAGACACATGTTATTATATTAAGTGGTATAATGACAAGTGTAGTTGAATTAAATAACTAATGTGACAAATGTTGTTTTCTTTTTACATGTGTCCTTTTATTTTTAATTTTTCTTTAATTTTTAAATAAATCAATTACACTTATATAAAAACATGTTTTCTTCAATCTTTCCTTTTCCAATCTCCATTTTTTCAAATTTAAAAAGAGAATATTTCAGCTGAATCAAATCTGAAACAAATCAGTAACAAACTCTCAAAAACCCAAAATCAATATCCTATAATTCATTTTCAAAATCAAATTTGAGATCTTCAAAAACTTGTTTCAAATCAAACTTGTAATTCCTTTCAAAAGCATAGTGAAAAGCCAGCCTGCATACTTCTCAAATCTGAAAATCAATGTACTGTAACTTATTTTCAATATCAAAACCAAGAACATTTCAAAATCTAAGCCTGATATTAGAAATTCAATAAGCCTGCAAACATTTTTTTTTCCTGGAACATAGCCTGTATATCATCATCAATAAATCAAAGCCTGCAAATACATTTTTCTTCAACCTGGAAATCAAGCCTTGAACATCTCTTTAACTAGATCCTGTAGCAAGTGAAATCTGAAGCAAGTTCAAGTTCCATTAGCCCGCATGCAAATCTAAATGCAAAGAAACTCAGTTTATGATCAAAGAAGTAAAACTTTCAAACAGTTTTCAAAATAAAGGCTTTGTCCTCATTTGTTTCAAGTGAGTAACCTCACAAATTTAAAACTTAAGTACTTATGGTTGCATGCTAGTTTTCTGTGAGAAGTATTGTATTGTGTATGTTGTCTTCTGTGTATGAATGGATGATGAGTATAGATTACTGTTTTATGCTACTATAGTTTTTTTTAAGTTCCAGGTTCATAATTTAGTAAAAGTTCAAGTGCTCTTGAATAAATCTTTATATAGTACATGAGTCTGGAACAATGTATGTTTAATTTATCCTAAATTTTAGTTTAAAATTTTGTTTAAGTTAAAAAAAAATCTGCAATTTTACTGGAAGGTAAGGAAGCAACAGTGCAAACTCAAAACAAGTAAAATTCGATTTAATGATCTTACGGATTCAGGTACATGAATCAAAAGATAAAGCTAAAAATTGATTTTTGAAACAAAAATTACGATTTTTAATAATGGGATTTAGGATTATTTCTGGTTTAACCAGAATTTGGATTTCGATGAAAATCTGATGAACTCTGTAATCTGGAAGATATGGGTTGTTTCTGGTGATGGTAGATGATCTGTTAGTGGAGGAAAAATAATGGATCGATGTATAGTTGATAGTGGCGATGGTGGTTGATAGGGGAAGTTTCTAAACCTAGTTTTTGCTGGTTTAAGAATTCGTGATCGTTCCACTGTCTTTAGGTAATCGAGTGCAACAATTTTTGAGGCGATGGTAGCTCGGGTGCTGAAGGAGCGATGGACGGAGTTCCAAAGCCTCTAATGGCTGGAGGAGCGAGGACGAGGAGTTTTTTTAGGTTTGAGGTGTTACCTGTTGCTTCCCGTTTCTGTATTGGGAGTTCGATTTTGAATGCGTGATGCTTGTGAGGATTCTAATGGTCGATGTTGGGTCTGAGGGAAAACGTCGACTTGCTCATGGCAGTTATGATGACCGAAGGTGGTCAGGACCACCGTGCATATACACGGTGCAGTGATCTGTGTCAGGTGTTGAATTGTTTAGGGGGATGGTGTACTCGAGTATTACTTGGATGATTTGATTATTAGCTCGAAGAAGTAAATGGTTTTTCTCAAAGTAATAAAAGAGGGGACTCAGGTGTTTTAGATGGTTACAGGTTTCTCTAAAACCTATATGTTTCCAAAATTAAATTTAGTTTTAAAATCTGAAGCAAGTTTTAAATAGAATTTAAATCTAAATTTAAAGTATGAATTTCAAACTAGATTTGAATTCCAGTTTAAAATTTAATTTGAACTTTTATAAATTAAAATGTTTAAACAATTTTAAAGGGGTTTAAATAATTTGATTTTAAAGATAAAGCTTTAAAAATAAAGATTTAAACATATGTTTTAAATCTGGAATCAAGATCCAATTTGAATCATGTTTTGAAAATAAAGGAAGTTTTAAAATTTAAAATGTTTAAACAAAATTCGATGTTGAAATATATTTTAAATATGATTTGTATCTTAAAAATGAATTTGGTTTAAATTCCTTTTAACATCTGTTATAAATAAGTAATTCTTTTTCGTAAGTTTTCAAAAGGTTTTTAAAATGTTTTTAAAACTTTGTTAAAGTTAAATTTGATTTCATTTTAAATTTTAAATTTAAAATGTAATTCGAAAACAAATTTTAAAGTAAGTTATTTTAAATTTCTTTGTTAATGATAATGTAATCATTAATAAGAAATGTTTATGTTTTAAAATAAATCAAAGATTTAATGATTTTGATTATTTAATTAGTAAGGTAATTAGATGAATAATTAATTAATTTATTTAATTAATTAAGTAAGGATTTTGAATTAATTAATTAAGGTTGAAGTTAATTAATTAAGATTAATTAATTTGGAAATAAGTCCATTAATTAAATAAGTTAAGGTTTTAATTAATGATTAGAAATTAATTTATCAAGAGATAAGATTAATTAAGTTAAAAACTTAATTAATGTAATAATTAGTGATTAATTTAATAATTATTAAAGATTAATAAATTTGTGATTAATAATGATTAATTTAAGTTAATTACTTAAGAAGGGTAATTAAGGAAATTGTTGATAACTTAATGAGGGTCATTAACTTGGGATTATTTATTCATTAATTTAAGTGATTAATTTTGATAGTTAATTAGATTAATTAAATTAGATAATCATTTATGGAATTTGGTTAAGTATGATTACTTGATGGAAGTTGTTAAAGGAATTAATTATTCATTGTAATTAATTAATTTATTTGATTAGTTTAAATTAATTAATTAAGTTTAATTAATTTAGAATAATCGTTTGATGGTTGATAAGAAATTAATAATTACTTAGAGAAGTAATTAAGATGAGTAATTACTGAATATAAATTATTGAAGTATGAAAGAGTTTGGGGTTATTTGTTTGTGTAATTATTATGAAAAATAATTACTTTGTGAAAGTAATTAATAATTAATTACTTGGTGTAATTAATTTAAGCATTGATTGATTAAGTCATTTGGGAAATAATTAAGTAATGTAATTAATTAAAGGTAATTAATTACTAATAAAATTAATCAAGGATGATTAATAAATATAATTAATTTAGGAGTAATCTTTTTACTCAATGAAGTAATTAAGAGTGATTAATTACTGAAGTTAATTAATCAAAAGTGATTGATAATCAAGGTTAATTAGTTAATGAAGTTAATTAATTTAAAAGTACTTAGGAATCATTAATTAATATAATTAATGATGTAATTAAGATTAATTAATTGAGATTTATTAATCAATGATAAGTGATTAATGAGGTAATTAATTGATGTAATTAATTAAGGATTAATGTAATTAAGTATAATTAATTAATTAATGAAGTAATTAAAGGTTAATTACTTTATTTGATTAAGAATAATTAATTTGTGAAACTAATTACTTGAATGTAATTAAAGGGTGATTAATCAAGAATGATTAATTAGTGGTTAATTAATTAGTTGATTGGTTTGTAATTAATGTTTCTATAAGCAGAATTTATAGATTGAGGTAATTAATTTAATTAACTTTAAATTAATTGGAGATGATGTAATTAATTTAATTCATTTTAAATTAATTTTATATGGTGTGATTATTAATCCTTGTTTATATATGGATGATACAGATTCCCTTGAATGGTTTGAATCTCAGATATGAGATTAGTAATGATGTGTGATATGGATGCATTGGTTGCATTGTGATGATGATTTGGATTATCTTTTGATAATGATAATATGGATTATCTGTGGTGATGATTATCTATTGTGATGATTTGAATTATCTATCTGTGTGCATATAGATAGTTTAATTGGATTGTTTTAAACTTAAAACAACTTGGACCTAAAAGATGGCGTTTTGGATTCGATGAGACCGGGGTCGGGTTTCCATATTTGGATATCCGAAAACCGCATCGATCCAAATTAACGATAGGTCGTAAATCTCAAGTGAAGATGAAAATTCAGAGTGAAAGGGTTATCGTCGTTAACTCTGAGGGTGATTCCAAATGAGTGTAACGAGATAATGCCTTCGGTTTCGTTCGAACCCGGAACGAATTTGTATAGACTGAATGCTTTCAGAACATCGTCAGGTGGACGATGAGCATTCTAAGAGATGTGTTCTCTAAAGGTAATCGTAGCCTCAAGCCTCATCAACCAGGAATGGATAAAACAGGGGAGGTGCAGCAAGGCTAAGTGGGTCATGCCCAAGTAGGACAAGATTTTCCCCCGTCTAGAAGTCCCTTTTTATTCGGTTGAGTGGGCGGTTGGGTCGCGGCCAACTGCGGGGTTGTCTTGTTCAGGACTATCCAGTAAGGGATGGTTCCGGCCTTGTGTTGCAGGGGATTGGAGTGATCCTCGGTACGGCGATCTAGGCCTCGTACTATGACGGGCGGTAATACGGTAGCCCTGCCATTGTATGGAATCCAAAATCCAATAAGTGCCATACGTATTAGTTGTGCCCAACTATGTTGGGACGTGAGATGTAAGCATTCTAGCTATTTCTGTATTTTACTTGAAAACCCTAGACACTATTATAATATCCTCGGATTTCCTATCAAATGTTTTGGTTAGCGTAAGGTAAAAACTTTTCCCAGTTTATGTGTGGGAAGTCTTACGTGATACCTTTCTTTTTAAAGGTTTTTCAAAAGTTAAGCAACTTTAACCTGTTACTCACACCAGACCCATGTCTGACCCGGAGTTTATTTCTGTTTTTCTTAAACTCATGGGTACTCAAATTTTTATGAGTAGCCAAGGGATTCAGGTTAGCTTTGATGAATTATGGAGGAGCAATGGAGCAGGAGGCTTCTGCGTTGTAGTTATCTAGTTTTCTGCGGTGTTGGTATCTCTGAGTCATTTGTTTGAGTTATTTTTGTAATGTGTTGTAATAACTAGACAGGTGTTTATAACTGTCTAGTATGTGTTGTATTATCTGTGTAACTCTGATAGTTGTTGTACTAATACTTTTGTTATTAATATAATTTATTTGTTCCGCTGTTAAGATTCTGTTGTTGTTTCTTCTTTCTTCTCTTTCTTTCTCTTTCTATCTCTTTCTTTCTTAATTCATAATACGTCTTTCTGGTTAGTGGAAGACGGGTCGTGACAGTTGGTATCAGAGCATTAGGATGAGTGAATACCTAGGCTCTGGAGTGGTGTCTAGCTTGAGAGAGCGTATTTGTAATTATATATATATATATATATATATATATATATCTATTTCTACCTATCTGTTGGGTTACCGTTCAGGTTTTCCAATATAAGTTATAAAGGTGGATAAGGTAGTGGTGTGTGTAATACGACTACTACCAATGGTTGGAGTTTGAATGTTGAGGTTGGAAGTGTATCTGTCAAGACTGTAAACCTAATACCGTCTCGAGTGAGCTTTGCTGTGATGGAAGGATTTCATCAATCTCTGAAGGTAACCTGTAAAGGTTCAGAGTCTATCTTTAAGGTTTGATGAGTTGAGTTTGGATCTGTCGGTTTGGCAAAAGTGTGTGATGGTATTTTGATACCTCAGGAAGTGGTAGCTGCGTGATGAGATGCAGTGAATATGGATGTCTTCGAAGAAGTTTAATTTGGAACAAGTTTTAAGAAGTGTGTCTGCTTCGGTGTTCTAGTTGGGTTCAGCAGGATATGGTGATTGGCTTTGAGGTCCGAGTTTCTCGAAGAGCTTATGGAATAGGAAGTCTTTGGCTTTGGTATCAGCAGTGCGGCTCGAAGTATCCTATGTTGGCAGGAATTTTTCTGGCTTAGCAGTTTCTGAAGGTGGAGTTCAGAAGCAGCAGAATAGATCTGTTTCTATATTGGATTGGCTAGACTAGTGTAAGCTATTCTTTTTGGTAAAGAGAGAACAATTTTCTTTGGGAATTGGTCGGGATTGATCGCAAAAGTGACTTGCGATTGTTTGAGTGATCTCTTGGGTTGTCAGAGATTTTCTGGATGTCTTCTGAGAAGTCAGAGGTTTGTCTTATATTTGGAAATTGAGTTTTCTTATCGACCGGATTCCAAGAGTGCTACCGGTGGATCAGCTAGTAGAAGGATGGTTTCTCGAGATAAAGTTTGGTGAAGCAGCTCAGGATTGGTGAAACTTCTGAGTTTTCTTTTATGGATCTGTTGAATCATATTCTGGGATGTGTTGTCCAGATTGTGCTCGCGTTCATCATCAACATTTTTCTTCTATTCCAGATCAGAGTTGTGCAGCAGAAGCAGTATGGGAGTGTTTCTGTTTTGTCTTTTCCTAGAAGAAGTGAGTTTGTTCTTCTGATGTTTGAAGAGTAAAGTTGAATTGCCAGTTGGACGACTGGATTCAATGAGATTCACGTATCTCTGAGGGAGTACGTGTATGAGTTACTCGGGTAGTGGAACCAGCTATTCAGGAAGGTTTGGTTGTTGAGTCATACTCATCTGTAGTCAGATGTCCTGTTTAGTTCGGTAGATCTAGATGAGGAGCTCTGTAGCTTCGTGGTTTTGATTGTTTGGATTTTATAGAGCAAGTATTCCGGTATATATATGCACTTAGGGAAACTCGAGGAAATTTTATCCAGAATTTTGTCTGGATAATTAAATTTGTTTGATTAGATAAATTGGTTGCTTTGGCTATTAGCATATGGTTGATATATGCTTGTGATTTATAATCTTTAATAAGATTATTAAATTACCTTTGCTTTTAAATTTCGGGGACGAAATTCTTTTAAGGGGGGAGGAATGTGATATCCCGGAAATTTTGGCAATATCATTTTAATAATCTGCATTCAAAATTAAATGAATTTGATAAATTCTGTTAATAAAAATTGTCTTGATTTAATAGTCCAATTAAATAAATGTTTAATTGGGTGAATTTTATCTTTTAAAAGCTAATAAAATGTTTTCTATTTATAATGTGTATATATATACATATTTATATATATTGTAGATAGATAAGTTTTGATTTGAAGTTTAATAAACTAATAAAATCTTGTTTTTAAATTCTAATATTCGTTTTGATAATTTGGAAATTTATTATTTTATTTAATAAATAACTATTCAAAACTATTTAATAAATAACTATTGGGTTTTAAGATACTTAAAGAAAATGTTTTAAATTGTTTAAATATATTTTAAAGCATAGTTTAAATTTTAATAAGATAAACAAAAGTTTATTTTATTTCCATTTTGAATATAGCTTAATAAATATAATTTGGAATTATATATGGAAATTTAAAATACCCTTTATATATTAAAACATTTATGCATTTAAACAAGTTAGATAAGTGATAAGTAATTTATAATTTCTTTTATAAATTATTTTGAATTAATAAATATGTTATTTTCAAATAATAATAAATGTATAAATATAGATAAATTTTAAAGGACAATATTATTATTATTATAATTAAAATTAAATATGTAAATATAAATTAGTTTTAAATTGAATTTTTGAATTTTTGAATTTGGATTTGAATTTAATTTTGAAATTTCAAAAGAATAAACATATCTAAATTATGTAAGGAAGGTTCTATTTTTGTAATTTGTTTCATTTCATTTTCTCTGGAAAGAAATGCATATACATTTACTTATGAAAATAAATTTTATATATATGTATTTAACATATAAAGATAAAGAGGGTTTCATTTACTTTTAAAATAAATAAAAAACAAATAAAATAATTCTCAAGACACATGTTATTATATGAAGTGGTATAATGACAAGTGTAGTTGAATTAAATAACGAACGTGACAAATGTTGTTTTCTTTTTACATGTGTCCTTTTATTTTTAATTTTTCTTTAATTTTTAAATAAATCAATTACACTTATATAAAAACATGTTTTCTTCAATCTTTCCTTTTCTAATCTCCATTTTTTCAAAGTTAAAAAGAGAAAATTTCAGCTAAATCAAATCTGAAACAAATCAGTAACAAACTCTCAAAAACCCAAAATCAATATCCTATAATTCATTTTCAAAATAAAATTTGAGATCTTCAAAAGCTTGTTTCAAATCAAACTTGTAATTCCTTTCAAAAGCATAATGAAAAGCCAGCCTGCATACTTCTCAAATCTAAAAATCTATGTCCTATAATTTATTTTCAATATCAAAACCAAGAACTTTTCAAAATCTAAACCGGAGATTAAAAATTCAATAAGCCTGCAAACATTTTTTTTCCTGGAACAAAGCCTGTATATCATCATGAATAAATCAAAGCCTGCAAATATATTTTTCTTCAACCTGGAAATCAAGCCTTGAACATCTCTTCAACTAGATCCTGTAGCAAGTGAAATCTGAAGCAAGTTCAAGTTCCGTTAGCCAGCATGCAAATCTAAATGCAAAGCAACTCAGTTTATGATCAAAGGAGTAAAAGCTTTCAAACAGTTTTCAAAATAAAGGCTCTGTCCTCATTTGTTTCGGGTGAGTAACCTCACAAATTTAAAACTTAAGTAGTTATGGTTGCATGCTAGTTTTCTATGATAAATATGTATTGTGTATGTTGTCTTCTGTGTATGAATGGATGATGAGTATAGATTATTGTTTTATGCTACTACTGTTTTTTTAAGTTCCAGGTTCATAATTTAGTAAAAACTCAAGTGCTCTTGAATAAATCTTTATATAGCACATGAGTTTGGAACAAAGTATGTTTAATTTGTCCTAAATTTTAGTTTAAAATTTTGTTTAATTAAAAAAAAATCTGCAGTTTTACTGGAAGGTAAGGAAACAACAGTGCAAACTCAAAACAAGTAAAATTCAATTTAATTGTCTTAGGGATTCAGGTACATGAATCAAAAGATAAAACTAGAAATTGATTTTTGAAACAAAAATTACGATTTCTAATAATGGGATTTAGGAGCATTTTTGGTTTAACCAGAATTTGGATTTCGATGAAAATCTGATGAACTCTGTAATCTGGAAGATAGGGGTTTTTTCTGGTGATGGTAGGATGATCTGTGAGTGGAGGAAAAATAATGGATCGATGTATAGTTGATCGTGGCGGTGGTGGTTAATAGGGGAAGTTTCTAAACCTAGTTTTTGCTGGTTTAAGAATTCATGATTGTCCCACCGTCTTTAGGTAATCGAGTGCAACAACTTTTGAGGTGATGGTAGCTCGGGTGTTGAAGGAGAGATGGACGAAGTTCGAAAGCCTCTGATGGCAGGAGGAGCGAGGACAAGGAGTTTTTTTTTCAGGTTTGAGGGGTTGCCTGTTGCTTCCAGTTTCTGTATTAGGAGTTCGGTTTTGATTGCGTGATGCTTGTGAGGATTCTGATGGTTGATGTTGGGTCTGAGGGAAAACGTCGACTTGCTCATGGCAGTTATGATGATCGGAGGTGGTCAGGACCACCGTGCATACGCACGGTGTAGTGATCTATGTCAGGTGTTGAATTGTTTAAGTGGACGGTGTACTCGAGTATTACTTGGGTGATTTAATTATTAGCTCGAAGAAGTAAATGGTTTTACTCGAAGTAATTAAAGAGGGGACTCGGGTATTTTAGATGGTTACAGGTTTCTCTGAAACCTGTATATTTCCAAATTTAAATTTAGTTTTAAAATCTAAAGTAAGTTTTAAATATAATTTAAATCTAAATTTAAAGTATGAATTTCAATCTAGATTTGAATTCCAGTTTAAAATTTAATTTAATCTTTTATAAATTGAAATGTTTAAACAATTTTAAAGGGGTTTAAATAATTTGAATTTAAAGATAAAGCTTTAAAAATAAAGATTTAAACATAAGTTTTAAATCTGGAATCAAGATCCAATTTGAATCATGTTTTGAAAATAAAGGAAGTTTTAAAAATTTAAAATGTTTAAACAACATTGGATGTTGAAATATATTTTAAATATTATTTGTATCTTAAAAATGAATTTGGTTTAAATTCCTTTTAACATCTTTTATAAATAAGTAATTCTTTTTCGTAAGTTTTCAAAAGGTTTTTAAAATGTTTCTAAAACTTTGTTAAAGTTAAATTTGATTTCATTTTAAATTTAAAATTTAAAATGTAATTCGAAAACAAATTTTAAAGTAAGTTAAAATTTCTTTGTTAATGATAATGTAATCATTAATAAGAAATGTTTATATTTTAAAATAAATCAAAGATTTAATGATTTGATTATTTAAATTAGTAAGGTAATTAGATGAATAAATAATTAATTAATTTAATTAAGTAACTACGGATATTGAATTAATTAATTAAGGTTGAAGTTAATTAATTAAGATTAATTAATTTGGAAATAAGTCCATTAATTAAATAAGTTATGGTTTTAATTAATGATTAGAAATTAATTTATCAAGAGATTAATATTAATTAATTTAAAAACTTAATTAATGAAATAATTAGTGATTAATTTAATGATTATTAAAGATTAATAAATTTGTGATTAATAATGATTAATTTAAGTTAATTACTTAAGAAGGGTAATTAAGGAAATTGTTGATAACTTAATGAGGGTCATTAACTTGGGATTATTTATTCATTAATTTAAGTGATTAATTTTGATAGTTAATTAGATTAATTAAATTAGATAATCATTTATGGAATTTGGTTAAGTATGATTACTTGATGGAAGTTGTTAAAGGAATTAATTATTCATTGTAATTAATTAATTTATTTGATTAGTTTAAATTAATTAATTAAGTTTAATTAATTTAGAATAATCGTTTGATGGTTGATAAGAAATTAATAATTACTTAGAGAAGTAATTAAGATGAGTAATTACTGAATATAAATTATTGAAGTATGAAAGAGTTTAGGGTTATTTGCTTGTGTAATTATTATGAGAGATAATTACTTTATGAAAGTAATTAATAATTAATTACTTGGTGTAATTAATTTAAGCATTGATTGATTAAGTCATTTGGGAAATAATTAAGTAATGTAATTAATTAAGTAATGTAATTAATTACTAATAAAATTAATCAAGGATGATTAATAAATATAATTAATTATTAAATATGATTAATTTAGGAGTAATCTTTTTACTCAATGAAGTAATTAAGAGTAATTAATTATTGAAGTTAATTAATCAAAAGTGATTAATAATCATGGTTAATTAGTTAATGAAGTTAATTAATTTAAAAGTACTTAGGAATCATTAATTAATATAATTAATGATGTAATTAAGATTAATTAATTGAGATTTATTAATCAATGATAAGTGATTAATGAGGTAATTAATTGATGTAATTAATTAAGAATTAATGTAATTATGTATAATTAATTAATTAATGAAGTAATTAAAGGTTAATTACTTTATTTGATTAAGAATAATTAATTTGTGAAACTAATTACTTGAATGTAATTAAAGGGTGATTAATCAAGAATGATTAATTAGTGGTTAATTAATTAGTTGATTGGTTTGTAATTAATGGTTCTATAAGCAGAATTTATAGATTGAGGTAATTAATTTAATTAACTTTAAATTAATTGGAGATGATGTAATTAATTTAATTCATTTTAAATTAATTTTATATGGTGTGATTATTAATCCTTGTTTATATATGGATGATATAGATTCCCTTGAATGGTTTGAATCTCAGATATGAGATTAGTAATGATGTGTGATATGGATGCATTGGTTGCATTGTGATGATGATTTGGATTATCTTCTGATAATGATAATATGGATTTTCTATGGTGATGATTATCTATTGTGATGATGTGAATTATCTATCTGTGTGCATATAGATAGTTTAATTGGATTGTTTTAAACTTAATACAACTTAGACCTAAAAGATGGCATTTTGGATTCGATGAGACCGGGATCGGGTTTCCATATTTGGATATCCGAAAACCACATCGATCCAAATTAATGGTAGGTCGTAAATCTCAAGTGAAGATGAAAATTCAGAGTGCAAGGGTTATCGTCGTATCTCTGAGGGTGATTCCAAAATGAGTGTAACGAGATAATGCCTTCGGTTTCGTTCGAACCCGGAATGAACTTGTATGGAATGAATGCTTTCAGAATATCGTCACGTGGATGATGAGCATTATAAGAGATGTGTTCTCTAAAGGTAATCGTAGCCTCAAGCCTCATCAACTGAGAATGGCTAAAACAAGGGAGGTACAACGAGGCTAAGTGGGTCATGCCCAAGTAGGACAAGATTTTTCCCTGTCTAGAAGTCCCTTTTCATTCGGTTGAGTGGGCGGTTGGGTCGCGGCCAACTGCGGAGTTGTCTTGTTCGGGACTGTCCAGTTAGGAATGGTTTCGGCCTTGTTTTGCAGGGGATTGGGAGTGATCCTCAGTACGGCGATCTAGGCCCCGTACTGTGACGGGCGGTAACCCGCTAGCCCTGCCATTATATGGAACCCAAAATCCAATAAGTGTCGTACATATTAGTTGTGCCCAACTATGTTGGAACGTGAGATGTAAGCATTCCAGCTATTTCTGTATTTTACTTGAAAACCCTAGACACTATTATAATATCACCGGATTTCCTATCAAATGTTTTGGTTAGCGTAAGGTAAAAACTTTTCCATGTTTATGTGTGGGAAGTCTTACGTGATACCTTTCTTTTTAAAGGTTTTTCAAAAGTTAAGCAACTTTAACCTGTTACTCACACCAGACCCATGTCTGACCCGGAGTTTATTTCTGTATTTCCTAAACTTTTGGGTACTCAAATTTTTACGAATAGCCAAGGGATTCAGGATAGATTTGACGAATTGTGGAGGAGCAATGGAGCAGGAGGCTTCTGCGTTGTAGTTATCTAGTTTTCCGCCGTGTTGGTATCTCTAAGTCATTTGTTTGAGTTGTTTTTGTAGTGTGTTGTAATAACTAGACAGGTGTCTATAACTGTCTAGTATGTGTTGTATTATCTGTGTAACTCTGATAGTTGTTGTACATCTATGTAATACTTTTTTTATTAATATAATTTATTCGTTCCGCTGTTGAGATTCTGTTGTTGTTTCTTCTTTCTTCTCTTTCTTTCTCTTTCTATCTCTTTCTTTCTTAATTCATGATACGTCTTTCTGGTTAGTGGAATACGGGTCGTGACAACGGAAGATAGTAAAGGTGTTGAAATTGAATTTATGAATGTTTTGTTAAGTTTTGAAAATATATCGTTTAAATTGATGTTTAAAAAGAGCCTTCCGAGGCACATTCTCGGATTTCGACGAAACCAGTTTCATTGGATCCGTAATATTGTATTATTATCGGATTTCAATTTTCGTGAAGTTTGAAGTTGTTGTGTGAGCGTACGATATACAAACGCGCTTAAATCTATATCGAAAATTCAATATAATAACTGGTTCAAAAAGCTATCTTCTCCATACGACTGAATTAGGACTTGAAACCTTTTCCATTGCGTTCGGGATATGGGTATAACATTATAAATGCCTAGCGGTACGCCTCGATAGGCTGTCGAGATTTTGATTTGCATTTATTGAGGCAATTTGAATTTATATATATATATATATATATATATCTTAGACAACCTCCAGCCGTATTCCTTTCACATCGGTATTTTCCCTTCAAAATCAATACAACCTTCTTCTACACACCGTCGTTATTTCTTTCACTTCGCTCAAATCACAGTTAATGCAGAAAAATGAAATCTTCGTTTCTTTTCTTCAGAGCTAAAAATGGCGGCCAAGCTTATTTGATTAAACCGAGGTCGAGAGAGAGGGGTTTCAGTTCTCGATTAAATCGAGACGAGCTAGGGAACATAGGGCACGCAAGCACGAGGGAATCAAAGCAGATGTGGGAGAAGAGGTCGTTGGTGGTGCAAAATCAAGATGGGGGTTCTCGTTCCGGGTTGACAACCGGAGGCTTACGTGAGTGGCGACTCGTGCGTGGGTAGCTGGGAAGCTCGTGCTCGAGCTCGAACAGCGGATTGGTGTTCACTGCTCGCGGTGAGGTTTGGACGGCTACGATTTCTGGAGGGAGAAGTCTTGGATTTCGAGTCTCTGTAGGTTGGAGGAAAGATCTCGTACTCGTGAACAACTCCGTGATGGTGTTTGGGAGGGGCTTGCTGAGCTTGCGTTTGCAAGTACAGTAAGGTTTTTGTATTTTTATTATTATTTATTTTTCAATTAATAAATGTATGCATAGATTTATACGAGAGTGAAATACAGTAGATATATATACCTTTTTTATGCAGGAAACAAAATTTGTTTAGATTGACAAAGTTTGAAGGAAAGATGAATTTTTAAAAATGTTGAGGGGTTTATAAAGAACTTAGATATTTGAAAAAAGTTTTGATGATTTATTTGTTCAATTAACCAATTTAATTATTTTTAGTTCCTAAAGGATTTTTATAGAAAAAATTAGTTTAAAATTTAATTATTAGATTAAATAATTTTTTAAGGATAATTGGGTTGTTCGACTGTTTTGAATGTTAATAAACCATAGAAATGTTTGTACAAGGTCTAATGTCATCGTGAAATCAAGATGAGATTGGAGTGGATTGCTGAAAAAAAATCAAAGGTGAGTTAATTTCACTCTTCTGGATTTCTATTTAAATTTAAATAGTTAAATTTAAATAATTGGTTGAATGGTTGAATTGATTTGATGTGCTATATTATAGTATATAATACATCTTGGAATGATTGATTTTCCGCATTATATAGCAGATGAGACCCCATGAGCCGCATAATAGCGGATGATTTTATATTTAAAACCCGTATACCGCGATATTCCACCTCGAAGTGGAATTGGCCTTTTATGTTTGCAAATGTCTGTGGATGCAGGAAAACAGGTTGGAGGGGTCCAACTGGATTCCTCAAAATTATTTATATGATTTAATATTCTCTGTTATGAATATTCGATACTCTGTGATGAATATTATTGATAATTGGAATATTTAATGCTATAGTTTGCTTGAATATATTTCGGTACACTGAGTTATCAAAATATATAGAATTGGATTTTTGAAAAGAAAATAAAGGAAGAGAATTTGTAAGTGAAATAATTACAGAGAATTTAAATAAATTTAAGAATGAACTGGATAAGAATAATAGTGATAAAATTCTAATAAAGAAATTCCGTATATAAAAAGGGGATTTTGAATAAACAAGAAGATAATGAATTTTAAACTTCAGTGTTATTATTTAAAGGAATAAAGCATTTATTTTAATATTAAGATTTAAATTATTGAAAAGAATAAATAAGAAATTTGGAATCTGAAATTGGTATGTTTCAGTTAAAGGATTTAAAATCAAAACGAAAAAGAAAAAAATTATAAAGTCTATAATTAACGGATTTTGAAATGAATTGAGTAAGTAAAGAAATTTATTTCAAATAGGATAAATTGGAAATCAATTAGGAAATTGATTTAATTGTTTGAAATTGGAAATTTAAAGGAGAATGGGACTTTGAAATTTGTAAACTAGGTTTATAAAAGCAAAGTAATAAATTAGTGGATATTTGGAGGAATAAATCCACAATAGAAGTTATTTAAGGAATGAGAAATTTCGTTTAAAAATAAATAGTGATTTATTTTTAAAAGGATGTGAAGAGAAGTATATTTCCCTAAATAGCCAAGTATGTTTCAAAGTTAATTTTTAAAAGTTTTAATGTCGTTTTGAAAAGCATGTTTTAGAAAATTTATTATTTCTAAATGTTTAAATTCTAAAGTAAGTATTTTCTTTTAATCTATTATAGCAGTAATTATTTAAAAGTGACTTGGTATTTGTTTTAAAGGAGAAAATCTGGTTTTATTTTTTATAAAGTAACCACACTTTAAAATAATCCTATAGTATATATTTTTAATAAAGTATTGAAGTAGTTTCATTTTGAATATTAATAAAGTACATATTTTGAGTAAATATTAAAGTAATTTTTATTTTAAATGATTCAAAGGATTTTATAATAAAGAATTTTAAATTATTTTTATAAATCTAAAGCTTTGAACTTGGTGTTTTCAGTGGAAATAAATATTTGAAAATTTATTTTATGAGAAAAGTATGGTTTGAAACTGTTTTCAAAGGATTGAAAATAGAAATATATCTTGGGAAGATATTTTGAGGTTAATAAATAATTTGGGAAATTATTTATGATTGATGGTTGTTTGTGAATGTTAATTGATAGTTAAATAACCGACTATCAATATTGGCCAATGCGCTGATCATTTCGAAGAGACCGGGATAGAGATTAATTTCTCGAAAAACCACTTCGATCCGGTTTGTACGTTTTCATGGAAAAACGAGTTCGGAGTCGAAGATGGAGCGATGAAGTGCAAGGGCTAGTCGCTACTAATCCTGAGGATAATTCCATAATGGATGTAGTAGGAATAGTGCCTTCGGTTCCGTTCGAACCCGGAACGGACTTGATGGATGAATGCTTTCGGAACATCGTCAGATGGATGATGGGCATTCTAAGTGAAACGTTCTAAAAAAAGGAACGCTTAGCCTCAAGCCTCATCAACCGGAAATGACTGAAAATCAAGGGTTATGCAGAAAGCTTGGTGGGTAGCACCCATTTCCGGGTTAGGTCATCCCTGTCTAGATGTCCCATTTTTCGGCTTAGTATTGCGGTTGCTGATCCCAATCGTGGGGTGATCTTACTCGGGATTATCCAGTAAGGGGTAGTCTGGGTCTTGTGTTGCAGGGGGTCGGGAGTGATCCTCGGTATGCTGATCTAGACCAGGTACCGTGACAGGTGGTACCCCAGTGCCTAGTCATTAGTCGGAAATCCATTTTCCCTACGCGTCCATACGGTTTTGATTGTGCCCAACTATTGCTGAAACGTGAGATGTAAGCATTTCAGCTAGATTCTATTTTACTTTCTATAGACACTATTATAATATCAGAGAATTTTTAATATAAAATGTTTTAGCTATCGTAAGGTAAAAACCCGATATGTTTATTTATGGCGTGGTCTTACGAGATGCTTTTGATTTTCAAAGGATTTGAAACTTTAATAATTAATTGGATGTGGTTTTCTCACGCTGGTATTCCAGACTGACTCAGGTATTATTGAACTGTAATGCTCGGGTCAGACCGAGTATTATAGAATACAGGAGACGAGCTGGATGGCGATACGTACTTCCATACTTGATTTATATTCTGTTGTGTATTCAGTTGTGTGAGGACAGGTTATGATTACCGTCCAATTATGTGTTATGTGATTGATGTACTCTGATGATGTAATATATAAACAGATGTATTTGATTTTGTGTAAAGATCATTTATTATCTATTATATTTTATTCCGCTGCAATGGTTTGATTCTGATGTTGTTTTCTACTTTCTTCTTCTACCTTTTCTTCTTTAACCCAAATGGTCCGTATTTTCGTTCATCTTGAGTTGATTGATGTAGAATATTGTTGACTCAAGGGGTACGGATTTGCGGGTCGTTACAGTTGGTATCAGAGCTTAGGTTGGTGATAACCTTGGCTCTGGTGGGAATTACTCAAATAGAGTCAGTAGTACTCTAGAATGAGTTTGAGCGTATTAATAGATATGAGCGTGTATTTATTAGTGAATATAAAAAAATTTAGTATTGTGTTGACTTATTGGTTGAGTGGAATATGAATTCTGATCGAGTAAGTTTGCCACTATTGGAGATGAGTTTATGAACACCTGACATGATAAATTGACACGGTATTGTTTTAAATGTGGGTGAATGAAATAATTCTACCCAAAATATATTTTGATATAAAAGAAAAGTTTTTGCAAACTATTTTAGCTAATATATGGTTGCTTGGATGTTAGGAATGATAATATTAAATTATTATCATTGTTGTGTGAAAATTTAACTAGATATTGAAAATATAACCAAAGGTTAAGGAAATAAATTCAATTATAAAATGAAATTTATAAATATGAATTATAAATGTAATTTATAAATTGAAATATAATCAAATGGGAATTTGTATGAACATAAATTATACAAATGAACTATAGTTAAAATTTGTGCTAAATCAAAATATGAAGAAAAAAACTTGGAGATTTTGGAAGTGTTTTTCGAAGTGTTTTGGAGATAAATAATAGCATTATTATTTCAAATGTACTTCTGAAAGGAAATTGTTTCAAATAAATTATGGGATGGGATATAGCATTGAATTCACTTCAGTCGCTGGAAAATAACTTCGATGATGACTGCAGCATCATCGATGTTTATTTTCGAGTTTCTAAGTGACGGATTACTGCCAAATTAATTTGTCCAGAAGAGGCAGTTTGTTTATGAAATTTCAAAGGAAATTTGTGGGGGAATAAAACCAGTATTGGTTTAAAAATTTGAAAAATGTGATTTTGAGATAATGGTGATTTCAAAATGATTTGAAAACCGAAAGCCAGGGGTTCAAAAATTGTAACAACCCTGTATTTTGTAATTATTTTATTGTATATTTTAATTATTTTTGATGTAAGATTTTGATTTAAAAACTTATTTTACTTATTTGAAATGATTAAATTTATTATTTAAATATAATCTTGATTTTTATGAGTTATAATTCCAAACTTGTGTAAGTTGAATATTTGCCTGAAATGCTGATTTTGGTCAAAATAGTCAAACTGTGACTTTCAACTTAAAATTTTAAAAGTTTAAAATTTTAATTTTTTTCTTTTATTATGAAAGTAAATAAAATTATAAGAACACCAATTTTCGTTTCGTTGAGTTTGGATGTAAATTGTGAAAGTTATACCCTTTACAATATTGTGTGTATATAAGGTTATTTAACAATGACTATTTTAAATTGGATAAGTTACTTCTTCTTTGTTATATTTTACTTTAATATGTGATAATATGTTATATTATGTATATTTTGACTTTTAAGTATTTTTAAAATGATAATATAATTTTTCTAAAGTTCATTTGAATTTATTTCTAATTTTAAAGCCTAGTCTACAATTTTAAGCCATTTTCTTAATTTAATTATATATAATTAAAATTTATTTATTTATTTAATGCACTCACTTTTATTTGCTGTGTTTTCCTTTATTTTATTCATTTTACATGTATTTAAATTAAAGTAAATTTTTCCAAAGTATATTGAAGTTATTTCTAGTTCTTAAGTCAAGTTTTCATTTTCTGTGCTATTTTTCTTGTTTTAATCATATCTAATTAATATTTAATTATTAATATTTTGTTTATCTGTTATACTTTCGGATTTTAACTGACATTTTAATTATTTTCAGTTATTTAGATGTATATAAATATATATGAGAAATTTGAAAGGGTTAAAGGCTAAGAAACGTAAAAACGTTTCACTGTTTCTTTTGCAGTTTCTTTTGTCATCAATACATCTGTTTTTTTGGCATTTCCCTATACCATCTCCAGCCGACTTCCCTTGCTCATTTGTCACGAAAATTTTCTCTTTCTCAACCCTAAAAAAATAAAAATCATGGTCTCCTTGTTCAAAAACTTTGGTAAATCTTCTTTTCTATTTCACTTTTTCATTGTTTTATATTGATTTGCACTTGTCTCTTCCTCTTCTAGGTTCGGCCCTGCCTCCTCTCCAGCCCCTGCTGCCTCCACCACCACTGGAACCCATCACCGCCACCTCCTCCTTACTGGCCAGCTCAAGCCGAGCCACCCTTGGTGGTAGATCTATCACCAAATACAATATAATTCACCTACATGACCTAACCGAGCAAATCTATGCATCCACCACCTTCCACCACCCATGGCCGCCACTAACACCACCTCCACCACCTCTAGCACCACCTGTACTCTCGGTCACACCATCTCCTTTGACCCCAAAGTACAGGCCATGACCATACTATCCTTGACCGTGCCTTGTAGTGCCTTGAAAATCGTGTGTATGTTGATTGTTGTGTTGTTTTCCCTCTCCACACTTTTGCACCATGTTAACCTATGTTAGGCTGACCATACCCAACCAAAACCTGATCCAAATCTTACCTTAGACCTGTAGTATACCTTATGGCTGAACCTAGAGCATGTTGGAAGCAAGTGCATAGCAACTCTGCCTTGATTTATGCAGGTATGTCTAGCCTAGTTTAGTCGTTTTTGAATTGAAAACTTATGTATTATTGTATTGCTTTGGGTATATGTTTGCAAGACAAATATCAAGGCTCTCCATTCACTCAAATCAAAAGTCATGCTATATCGTGCTTGTCGTGCTTTTGGAATCGCACTTGTGTTTGTTGTTTTGGTCTTCAGCTTGAACAAGTGAGTCTTTCTCACTCTGACATTTATACTTATGAAAAGTGAATTGATGACAAGTGTTTAGTAATAAAAAATGTTTATGCAAGTTAATGATGATCATATGATATGCTATGCCATGTTATTACCATATTATTACCATGTTAAAACTGTTAATTTTCACCTGACATCTGATATATGACTGTATATTGTGATATTGACCTTGTTTATATTATTTCTGCATATGATCACACTGCAAGTTCCCTGTTAGAAAAAAAATGTTATGGGCTGAAATGATAGGCCTGAATGGTTTTAAATTTTTCATTTTGACTTGGGATTGCGGGTTTGAAATGATAAAACCCGAATTTTCTTTGTAAATTATGGGTTGAAATGATATATTACCCATATCACTTTACCTAGCGTAGAAAATTATATACAGGCCCGTAGTTAAAATATGTTTTTCTAAAATTTTAAATATTTTAGAAATTTAATTATTATAATATTTTGATTTTAAATTTAATAAAAAAAAGGGTTTTTGTAAATTATTATTGATTTTCTGAATAATTGTAAGTGAAATGAATTAATGAAAAAGTTAGAAATTTTGAACGTAAGTTATTTTGGAAATTTTGATTTAATTATAATTGGAAATTTAATTGAATATGAAATTATGATAAATTTATGATAATTTGAATTTAAAGTGATTTTTATATCATATTAATGATTTTAATAAAGTTGAAATGTGAAATGAATGAATATTGTAAGTTGAAATTTTGAAATATAACTAAAACTGGAAATTTATGAAATTGACGTAAAAGTGAACTTTTAGTTAAGTAAATAAAAATAAAACAAAGTTATATTTGAGGATTTGAACTTAAGTGTTAAGTTGAAATTTAATGTAATGGATTTTAAAAATTCAACATTGAAATTTAATAAGTGAATTATTATTAAATCTTGATTTTTGAATGGAAATTTGACTTTATAAAATCATGAATTTGAGGAAAATTAAATGATGTTTATAAATGTGATAAATGTATGATTTTATAAGTTAAAATGTTTTAAATAAAAATATAATTGGTTGAGAAATTATATTGAATATTTGAAGTTAATTGACTGCATTTTGAAATGCTATTAATTACAATGTAAATGATATTACGGCTTTGTAAATGCTGAAGTTGATGATAATGAACTAAAAAGCTAAATTGAATAAAAAGCTATTATAGAAATTTTTGTAAGTGCTATAAATTGTTGAATTTAACTAAGTTTATTCGAAATTTAAGTAAACCCTATTACAACATTTTAAAATGTTGTCTTTTGTTAAATTGAACTGCTTTGAATGTATTTTTCCGTAGCGTTTTCTAAATGCCACGAAAAGTGAATTTTCACTGTTTTGACAAACTTAAGTGAACAAATGAACTTTGGAAGTTGAAATTTTTGGAAATTTAATAATTTAATTATTAAGCATAATAACTTCATTGAAATGAAAAAAAAGAATTTTTGGAATATAAACTGTTTTGAAATATGAATTGAAATGGTATTTTAGATTGAATAAAATGAATAAATGATTTGAAACGAAGTTTTGAAAGATATGATATTTTTGATATTAAATGATTTGAAAAATGGAGTTTGAAAGATAGGACATTTTGATATTAACATGATTTAAAAAGAAGTTCTGGAAGATATGATATTTTGGAACTGAAAGGTAGTGTTGAAAGGGTATGAAAATTTAATATATTGAAATGGTTAGAAATGACTTGATATTTATTTTGATAAATATTTGAATTGAAAGATATTTTACGATGATATATTGAAATGGTTATGGAAATGATTTAATCTTTATTTTGATAAAGATTTGGATTGAAAAGGATATTTTATTTTGAAGTATAAAATATTTTTAAAGTTATAACTACGGGTTATAATAACGATGGGTTGTTAAAGAGACCGGGATCGGATATTGTCTTATAGCCGGCCAATACCGAAAACCACTTTAACAACTGTGTATGCGGTGGAAATTTCAGAATGAAGTAGGATGGTGGAGACGTTCTCGAGGTGTATTACGTGGACTCAACTCCCGTGAGTTGGCATATATGACTAAAACAGGAGCTATGCCGGGCTACACAAAGGGTCGCACCCTTTCATCGAGCATGCTCCATCGGAAACCATTCTATTACTGTTGTGATTCGATTTGGTGGCGCCACTTTGATTCGGGGGTATTGTTCGAGGTGGGAGGAAGCTGCTGGCTTGCCGTCACCACCGGTCCGGGAGTGCAAACGGTGTATCCACCCTGGCATTGCCTCGCGTGCCGTGTCATATCCTTATATCGAGTCCACTACGATTTTGGTTTTAAAGATCCGACCGCGTTAAGGTTCACCATCCCCTTAACGCTATTTTCTATATGATTATACTTACTGATTAGACACTACCGTATATAGCGTATATTACTACATAGTAAATAGTTTAATGGATCCTTAGAGGATGGGCGGTCTCAAGCATCCTTTAAGTTACTGATGCATTTTGTTACTGTTCACTTGAGTTGATTTACAGCTTATACGTATTTATGTCCTGACTCGAGGGTTTTGTGTTTTTCTTTACGCTCGAGTCAGATTTATTGAGTTAGCATTCAAGATTCACCTTCGGCGTTGGAGCTTTCCTTGAAGATCCAGCCATCTATTTTGTTTCAGTATCTAGTGGTTCAGTGATGTATCTGATTTGTACCTGATGTATCCTGTTACTCTTCTGTTGTATCTTATTTAACTCTGGTGTATCTCATATTTATATAGTAGCTTCATGAACTACTATCTCTTTTTCTTCCGCTGCATTTTATATACTCTGTGTTTGTGACCTGTGATTTTATTTACTGTATATTCTGAGGTTTGCCAAAATTTTATTTACAACACGGTATTTTGAGCAATTCAATTCCGACATGAGTGTCTGCCTATGCACTTATAATGGATGCGAATGGTTGAAAATATCGGGTCGTTACAAAAATCCTAATGAGGTAAGCTATAAGCTTACAAATTGAGATGATTTTTAAATCAGGAAGGAAATATGAGCTTAGAATATTGGAATTTAAATTTAAATTTAAAGTGAAAAGTTAAAAATGAAATTAACTTGGATTGAGGAAGAAAATTGAATCGAACTGAATTAAATAAATCTGAGTTAAAATTGAATTGAATTGGTATAAATTTGATTGAGTCATAGGTGATATTGAATTGGATTAGATCCTTACTTAAATCAATGAAAGTAAGTTGGATAAGAAATAAGTTGGATAAGAATTGGATTGGGGTAAATGAATTAGAATAACTTATAAAAGAATTAAAAATCCATGGAACAAAAATATGCTTGGATTATAAATAAGCATAAATCTCGAATTAAAGATAAAAAATGAATATATTCAAGCCTAGAATGAATGGAAATGTGTAAAATAATAAGTTGTGACTTATAAAATTGAAAAGTGAAATAGAAAACCTAAAATAAATATTGTTTGATGAATTGGAAAATAAAAGAAAAATCCAAACTTGAATTATAAAATAAATTGCACTTAAGAAAATTAAATGAAGAGATTTTGAGATTAAAAATTAAGTATTGAATTATAAATAGGGGGAGAAGTAATTAGATAATAAATTAGTTAATGAAATATGTAAATGGTACCTAATGTAGTTAAATAGAAGCTGAATTGTGAGTTAATAATGGAATTTGGAAATAAAATTCGAGTTATAAATCAAATTCGACTTGAATCGTTAGTGATGTAAATATAATTAAAAAAAGATTAAGGTAGGGATGGTTTTAGTTGCAAATAAAACCTAGATGAGTGGAATAAATTGAAAACGGCCTTGTAATCAATTAAATGAATTGAATCTGAAAATTTAAAATTTATAATAACTAATCAAATAAATTTGAAGATGGAAATAGAACTTGTTGCAAAAAGAAATGGAGGTTGGTCAAATGGAAATGAACTTATGTTATTAACTTAAGTAAATGTTGAATGAAAGCTGAACTCTAATAGAAGTGTGGTTTAAATGAGTTGAGAAATAGTTATTGAATGAATTAGCCTGGATTGTTTTCAAGCTAAATAAAATAGTTTTGGGTAAACAAATAAGAATATGAAATGAAAATGCAAGTGTATGGGTTGTGAGTAATGTAGAATGGAATAGAATTAATATAAAGTGAGTGGAATCAATTTAAAATTGTTATAAGCTGAAGTAATTGTTATTTGCATGAATAACATCAAATTTGCACAAAAAATTTGTCATTTTGTTGTAAACAAAAGTAAATGTATTAACAGAGGTGAATAAAATTGAATTTTTAATCAATTGGAATAATAATGGATTGTTTAAAATTAAAAATGAATTGAATGTAAGAAAATGGATTGTAAACCATTCAAATTGAATGAAAATGGTATATGAATTAATTGAAAACGGTTGAATTAGTATTAAAACAATACAAATTGCTTGCGGAAAGTGTTTAGTGTGCATTGCTTTTAAAATTCATGTGTTTAACTATTTCAAATAAGTGAAATGTTGTTAAACTTCATTAATATGGCACTTACATGTTTGAATTGAGTAAGTCCAGGTACCGAGAAGCCGTTTGGCTGGATTTTAGGCACGCTAACTGCTAAATAAATAAGCCGCTTGCTTAAAATGCTAAATAAAGGTACGCCTACGCAATAAAAATAGGAAATATGAACTGTTTTTGTTTTTCCGACCGGGTGGGTCGATGTATATATATTTATATCTTTTGTCAAATTGCAAAAGCTCTTCCGTACAAAGGAGACTCTACAAAATTTTCCGAAAATTTTGAGAATTAGAAATTTTTTTGAAATTTTTTGGGAAAAGTTTTGTTAGCGATAAAACGATTTCAAATTGGAAATTGAAGTAAATTAGTGAATGAAACTAATTTAAAATAACACTATGAATTCTTTATAAATGGAAGATGAAATTTTATATTTAGAGTTAAAGATAAATTGAATTCATATGGAAATGGGAAAAACTAATTTGAATAGAAGTAGATATGAAAACCTCTGTAAAGAAATGTATATAATGATTTTAAAAACTATGATTGGATATTATTGCTAAATAAGATATGCAGGTATTATAAAGGGAAAGGAAAATTGGTTTTGATTTCAGATGATAAATTTGAATTGCCCGACCAAAAAGGTATGTGTTTAAATTTCTATATGAAATTCGATTGGGTTTTTGGTCTAGCCACTTGGCCTTTTGTTTTCTTTTGGAATTTGGAAGCCCGTAGAGGCATTTTGTAGTTGTACCGAGCAAGTCGCGCAAAGGAGGCACTGGTGAAATTTTTCAAAAATTTAGAGAGTTAGAAAATTTTTGAGAAATTTAAAACTTGGTTTTGAATTATAATTTGAATGGTTGAATAAGTAAAGATGTTTGGGAACTATAGGAAAGTTTGGAAAGTTAGTAAGATGGATAGTGTGTCTTTAAAAAAGATGGTTGGATTGTTAATTAAAACTGTTTGGTTTTGGAAAATAGTAATGGGTATTGAATCATTCTTCTTAACTAGCAATTTCGGGGATGAAATTCTTTTAAGGGGGGAGGAATGTGACGGCCCGGAATTTTTGAGCATTTGAAATTGGAATAATTAATTGATCTTAAATGTTTAAAAGTTAATTTTTAACTTGAATTCAAATATCATTAATTATTGGATGATTTAATTATTAAATTAAATTATTTGAAGGTGGGTAAAATATGAAATCTGGAATTTTTAGCTTGTTAAAAATATTTTAAAGCCTCGTAAAATTTATATTGATAGTACGGAAGATAGTAAAGGTGTTGAAATTGAATTTGAGAATGTTTTGTTAAGTTTTAAACATATATCGTTTAAATTGACATTTAAAAAGAGCCTTCTAAGGCACAGTCTCGGATTTCGACGAAACCAGTTTCATTGGATCCGTAATATTGTATTATTATCGAATTTCTATTTTCGTAGTGTTTGAAGTTGTTGTGTGAGCATACGGTACAAACGCGCTTAAATCTATATCGAAAATTCATTATAATAACTGGTTCAAAAGGCTATCTTCTTCTTACGATCGAATTAGGACTCGAAACATTTTCCATTGCGTTCGGGATGTGGGTATAAGATTATAAACGCCTAGCGGTACGCCTCGATAGAATGTTGAGATTTTGATTTGCATTTATCAAGACAATTTGAATTAATATATACATATATGTGTATGTGTGTGTTTGTGTGTCTATATATATATATATATATATATATACATATATATATCTTAGACAACCTCCATCCGAATTCCTTTCACATCGATATTTTCCCTTAAAAATCACAGCAACCTTCTTCTACACGCCGTCGTTATTTCTTTCACTTCGCTCAAATCACAGTTGATGTAGAAAATAAAATATCTTCGTTTCATTTCTTCCCAGCTAAAATTGGCGGCCAAGCTTATTTTATTAAACCGAGCTTGAGAGAGAGGGGTTTCAATTCTCGATTAAATCGAGACGAGCTAGGGAATATAGGGCACGCGAACAAGAGGGAATCAAAGCAGATGTAGGAGAAGCGGTCATTGGTGGTGCGAAATCAAGATGGGGATTCTCGTTTCGGGGTGATAACCAAAGGCATATGCGAGTGGTGAATCGTGCGTGGGTAGCTGGGAAGCTCGTGCTTGAGCTCGAACAGCGGATTGGTGTTCAATGCTCGCGGTAAGGTTTGGACGGCTACGATTTATGGAGGGATAAGTCTTGGATTTCGAGTCTCTGCAGGTTGGAGGAAAGATCTCGTACTCGTGAACAACTCCGTGATGGTGTCGGGGAGGGGCTTGCCGAGCTTGCGTTCGCAAGTACAGTAAGGTTTTTGTACTTTTATTATTATTTATTTTTCAATTAATAAATGTATGCATAGATTTATAAGGGAGTGAAAATACAGTAGATATATATACCGTTTTTACACAGGAAACAAAATTTGTTTAGATTGACAAAGTTTCAAAGAAATAGGAATTTTTAAAAATGTTGAGGGGTTTATAATAAACTTAGATATTTAAAAAAAACTTTTGATGATTTATTTTTTCAGTTAACCAATTTAATTATTTTTAGTTACTAAAGGATTTTTAGAGAAAAGAATTAGTTTAAAATTTAATTATTTAATTAAATAAAATTTTTAAGGATATTTGGCTTGTTTGATTGTTTCGAATGTTTATAAACCATATACATGTTTGTACAAGGTCTAATGTCATCGTGAAAACAAGACAAGATTGGAGTGGATTGCCGAACAAAAATCAAAGGTGAGTTAATCTCCCTCTTCTGGATTTCTATTTAAATTTAAATAGTTAAATTTAAATAATTGGTTGAATGATTGAATTGATTCGATGTGCTATACTATAGTATATAATACATCTTGGAATGATTGATTTTCCGCATTATATAGCGGATAAGACCCTATGCGCCGCATAATAGCGGATGAATTATATTTAAAACCCATATACCGCGATATTCCACCTCGAAGTCGAATTGGTATTTTATGTTGTGCTAATGTCTGTGGAAGCAGGAAAACAGATTGGAGGGATCCAACTGGATTCCTCAAAATTATTTATATGGTTTAATATTCCCTGTTATGAATATTCGATACTCTATGATGAATATTATTCATAATTGGAATATCTAATGCTATAGTTTGGTTGAATATATTTCGGTAAACTGAGTTATCAAATATATAGAATTGGATTTTTGAAAAGAAAATAATAGAAGAGAATTTGTAAGTGAAATAATTATAGAGAATTTAAATAAATTGAAGAATGAACTGGATAAGAATAATAGTGATTTTAAAATTCTAACAAAGAAATTCCGTGTATAAAAAGGGGATTTTGAATAAACAAGAAGATAATGAATTTTAAACTTCAGTGTTATTATTTAAAGGAATAAATCATTTATTTTAAATTTAAGATTTAAATTATTGAAAAAAATAAAGAATTTTTTTGGTGAAATTGGTATGTTTCAGTTAAAGGATTTAAAATCAAAACGAGAAAAAAAAATATGAAGTCTATAATTAATGGATTTTGAAATGAATTGAGTAAGTGAAGAAATTTAATTTTATGGGATAAATTGGAAATCAATTTGGAAATCAATTTGGAAATTTATTTAAGTATTTGAAATTGGAAATTTAAAGGAGAATGGGACTTTGAAATTTATAAACTGGGTTTATAAAAGTAAAGTAATAAATTAGTGCATATTTGGAGGAATAAATCCACAATGGAAGTTATTTAAGGAATGAGAAATTTCGTTTAAAAATAAATAGTGATTTATTTTTAAAAGAATGTGAAGAGATGTATATTTCTCTGAATGGCCAAGTACATTTCAAAGTAAATTTTTAAAAGTTTTAATGTCGTTTTGAAAAGCGTGTTTTACAAAATTTATTATTTCTAAATGTTTAAATTCTAAAGTAAGTATTTTCTTTTAATCTACTATAGTAGTAATTATTTAAAAGCGACTTGGTATTTGTTTTAAAGGAGAAAATCTAGTTTTATATTTTATAAAGTAACCACATTTTAAAATATTCCTATAGTATATATTTTTAGTAAAGTATTGAAGTAGTTTCATTTTGAATATTATTAAAGTATATATTTTGAATAAATATTAAAGTAATTTTATTTTAAATAATTCAAAGGATTTTATAATAAAGAGTTTTAAATTTTTTAAAAAAATCTAAAGCTTTGTACTTGGTGTTTTCAGTGGAAATATTGAAAATTTATTTTATGAGAAAAGTATGGTTTGAAACTGTTTTCAAAGGATTGAAAATATAAATATATCTTGTGAAGATATTTTGAGGTTAATAAATAATTTGGAAAATTATTTGTGATTGATGGTTGTTTGTGAATGTTAATTGATAGTTAAATAACCGACTGTCAATATTGGCCAATGCGCTAATCGTTTCGAGGAGACCGGGATCGGGATTAATTTCTTGAAAACCACTTCGATCCATTTTGTACGTTTTCGTGGAAAAACGAGTTCGGAGTCGAAGATGGAGCAATGAAGTGCAAGGGCTAGTCGCTACTAATCCTGAGGATAATTCCAAAATAGGTGTAGTAGGAGTAGTGCCTTCGGTTCCATTCGAACCCGGAGCAGACTTGTATGGATGAATGCTTTCAGAACATCGTCAGGTGGACGATGGGCATTTTAAGCGAAACGTTCTAAAAAAAGTAACACTTAGTCTCAAGCCTCATCAACCGAAAATGACTGAAAATCAGGGGTTATGCAGCAAGGCTTGATGGGTAGCACCCATTTTCGGGTGAGGTCATCCCTTTCTAGATGTCCCTTTTTTCGGCTTAGTAGTGCGGTTGCTGATCCCAGCCGTGGGGTTATCTTACTCGGGATTATCCAGTAAGGGGTAGTCCAGGTCTTGTGTTATAGGGGGTCAAGAGTGATCCTCGGTATGCTGATCTAGACCAGGTTCCGTGACATGTGGTACCCCAGTGACGCGCCCGTACAGTGGTAATTGTTCCCAACTATTGCTGAAACGTGATATGTAAGCATTTCAGCTAGATTCTATTTTACTTTCTATAGAAACTATTATAGTATCAGAGAATTTTTAATAAAAAGTGTTTTAGCTATCGCAAGGTAAAAATCCGACATGTTTATTTGTGGCGTGGTCTTACGAGATGCTTTTGATTTTCAAAGGATTTGAAACTTTAATAATCAATTGGGTGTGGTTTTCTCACGCTGGTATTCCAGACTGACTCGGGTATTATTGAACTGTAATGCTCGGGTCAGACCGAGTATTATAAAATACAGGATATGATGCCATGGAGCTCAGGAGACGAGCTGGATGGCAATACGTACTTCCGTACTTGATTTATATTCTACTGTTTATTCAGTTGTGTGAGGTCAGTTATGATTACTGTCCAATTGTGTGTTATGTGATTGATGTACTTTGATGATGTAATATATAAACAGATACATTTGTTTTTGTGTAAGGATAATTTATTATCCATTATATTTTATTCCGTTGCGATGGTTAGATTCTGATGTTTTTTCTACTTTCTTCTTCTACCTCTTCTTCTTTAACCCAAATGGTTTGTATTTCCATTAATCTTGAGTTGATTGATGTAGAATAGTGTTGACTCAAGGGGTACGGATTTGCGGGTCGTTATAAAAATTACTTTATAATTTGTTTTATCAAAAAATCAAGTTATTGATATTTTTACAAAACCATTAAACGAAAATACGTTTATGAAGTTAAGAATAGAACTAGGAATTTTATCACTAAAAGATTTATAAGATTATAAGAATTTTCAGTCAAAATAAAATTTTAAAAAAAATTGGAGCTACTGGCACTCGAACTCAGGATTGCATAAGGAGAAGTATAGTGTCGTTTCCATTTTGCTATTTAGTAATTCTTGTCTACATCTTGCATAGTATCAACTAGAAATTATTAAAATTTATATATAGAACATATAAAACATGTAATGGTCTACAATTGCTAATAAATTTATACCATAAACTATATTTATATAAATAATAGAAATTATACACACACACACACACATGTTAGAACTAAGAAATCTTCAAAACATCGTCACATGTATATAAAAAGTATAAAAAGATTCAAGCTCCAAAATGTAAAAATGTCTTCTCAAAATGATTGAAGCTCTTCTATCTACAACTCCGAATACTCATCAATCATTTATAGCTCTTCGTCTTCAATATCATCCGAAAATGCACCAACTCCATATTATATTCCAATATGTCCTCCTCCTCATCACACTGGATATACTCCAGAAAAGAAGCATTCTAAGAGAAATATCTTTCCTTCTCCTTCTATGAAAAACAAGAAGATGACTTACATCACTATCAACGCGAAACTTTGAATATACAACTAGAAATGTACTACGAACAGGAAAGCAACGATGGCATTCATGAGATCGACCCCAATTACAACCCCAAGAATGCACTAAAAACAATAGCTAAAATCGAGTAAAACTTAATCAACACATAGAAAAGTTCGAAAAATCCACAAATAAGAGATTTGACTCTATAAAGGATTTCTTGAAAAAAATATGGAAAAAGGTACCATGTTCTTCGTCAACCTCTACCGGAGTGGTTGACGATTTGACAAATTTTAAATGGGTTACTACGAATGAAGAATGAAACATTTTGGTATGAATCTTATTTCATCTCATTTTCAACTTTTTAAGTATTTCTTTCCTAATCTTCTGATTAAAATGTTCGTGATAATTTAGCTGTAAACTTCTGTGGTTTAACATTATTATGTTGTATGTGAATGTTTAATTTGTGACAATCTTTAATTTTGAAAAAAAGCATATGTCTATGCTTGTTCTGTAATATTTTGTGATGTTTCTATGATGTTGACATATTGTTAGTTATGCGATGTTTTACTACATAGTTTTTATACATATATATAACTGTGTTAAATTACATAACTATGGTAAAAATGCCGTCTATAAGTGTTGAACATTGTGATGTGCTATGTGCTTAAGATATTTCTGTTTATCATATCTATGCTTACCTTCTATCAACTACTCCTTTTTGTTGATCACAAAGGGGGAGAAGGTAAGTCATATCGATAGGGGGAGCAACAAATCAATGGGAGTATGTTCTGAATTATATTGCATTATACTTACATAGTTATTATCATCAAAGAGGGGGAGAATGTTAACATCCAGAAATCTTCGATTTTGAATGTGACAACTATATAAGCTATATTATTATTATATACTAACCAAATTTGCAGGAGAAGATAAATCTTAGAAGGACGGATTCAGAAATACGCGAAGATAGATTAGATGTTTTATTATTTCTGAGTCTAATTAGAAATATGTTAAAATCTCTCCAAAGTGGTATGTTGCAAAACAAAATTGATACGTATCTTAGAAGTATGCACACGCACAAGACATAGATTTCAGCCAGCTGAACACTGGGTAAATTTAAATTTACCACAATATTTAGCCGGCTAAATCCACTTAGTCAGCCGGTTGAATGTACTATATTTTGCACTATTTATTTTCGGGTTTGAATCAGACGGTTGAGTCTTCTGCAGTCAGCCTGCTGAATTCATATAACGGCTAGTTTTTGATAAAGAGATGCGTCTCTTCAATGAAGAGAAACATCTCAACTTCAAGAGTTATTTCCGTTTTTGTTTAGCACTACTATTCGAAAGAAAACAACTCTTGACGCATTATAATTATAGAATTCTTTTTAACGACAACTCAATTCTTTCTATCCTATTTTGATTCCACTCTCTATAGTCTTTGCTTTTTGAAACATTCATATAAGCATTCTATTGAGAATTCTATTTAAATCTTCCATTCTCTTCACATACAAACACTACATACCACAGGGGAGAAGATTATAGGAAGGGTGTGCTATATCGACTAATCAGTGTTCTTCAAGAACACATAAAGTCAAGAAACTAAATACTTTGCATGGGAAGTCCCGTTCGGCTGCTCGGGCAAGCGTATTGAAATCCTATTCGGTTGTTCAGGTGCCTATTCCTTTAGGCGAAGCGAGGGTGTTAGTAAATCCAGAAGGAGTCTGCGACTGGACGTAGAACGGGAAGTTCAAACCAGTATAAAAATATCTGGTGTCATTTACTTACCGCTTTACATTTCTTTTATTTATCGACCATTTTCCCTGCTATATCACACAAGTTTTTAAGTTAGTATATTCATCCATACAACCGATCCACACAAACTTTCACGTATCGCTTAATTTTAAAAATAAACTTATGTGTTGTTCATATCTACCAATCTATTTGCTATGTCTATATGTTTATGTTTCTCTTATTTTATTTTTTATAATGACAAAGGGGGAGAAATCTATGCATATACATAGGGAGAGAAGCATATACACAAGGGGAGACAAAACATAGGCAAACATAATAATACTTCTATTCTATTGTTGATATCTGATTATATGAATGTATAGTTGGTTTGTGATTGTATACTTTTCATCACTAAAAGGGAGAGATTGTTAGAAACCTCCAACTTATGTTTCAATGATAACAACTATAAAATCATTTACAAATATGGACTTTATCAAAATTGTACATATATACTACAAGCAAACACCATGATCGAATATATTATCGAAGATATTAAGAATCAAAGAGAGACAAAGATTCATTGACCATACTAAGCTTATTCTATTGTAAAAGAGTCCTAAATAAAATATTGTTAAGGTCTCCTTTGAGTATATATGCATACACATTTTATTTACATAAAAAAACTAGTAGAAAAACTGCATTTTCATCTCATATACGTCTGAGGTATACTCACAGACTCTGTGACAAGTCTCGGGTTAAAAAATAAAACTAGTCACGGACGTCTGTCATTATACCACAGACGTCTGTCATGGCAAAAACTGTCATGTTTGAGAAGAAACTTCTTTTTGAAACTAATGGTTATCATCTTTCCTGAAGAGTTGCTGTCATTAAAATGAAAAGATTTCTTCGAAGAGTAACAACTCTCCATCTACACCCCTCTGATTCTATAAATAGCATCTTGATTGAGAAGTAAAACAACTATCTTAACTTGATTTGGTCTATTCTTTACTGATTTTAAAGCACTCTCTTGCATATTCACTGGTTACATACTCTCAATCCACTATAACCTTTTGATTAAATCACTTCCTACAACTCAAAGCAATCATATTCATATACTCAAAGAAGATCATAAGAAGATTTGTTTGTAAGTCAAAATTTGTGTTATTGGAACACAAGATCGTCAAAGACGCTTTTATCTTAATTCTTTTTCTCTGGACGAAGTGAGCGTAGTTTGTTTAAAAGAAATACGGCAGGGGAGCTTCGGGATTGGACGTAGGATGGGAGGTCCGAACCAGTATAAAAACTATAGTTTGCATGCTTTTCATATGCTAATATTTATTATCTGCTATTGCATTTATTTACATACTTACTTATTGTATACAAGTTAGACAGTATACAATCCACTAGACTTTCAAAATCTTGCGTAAAAGGTTTCCAAAGATATATACAAATCCAAACATCAAACTACATGATATACTGTATGGAAAAATTTAGATTTACACTCATAGATAATTCCTAATGAATCTCCTTGTATTTGCATTATGTGACAGTCTTGTCTCTTATTTATCATATGTATCATATATCCAATTTATTTATACATATTAGATTCAGACTTTGTAGATTAGAGAATATATATATATATATATATATATATATATATATATAATTTCTTTCTTTTTCGCTTGCTTCTTTCAAGTTGTCTTCTAATCCTGAAAGATATATATTTATTTTTGATTTTTAGTTGAATAGATTTTTGTGAAGTAAGAGAAACGACAAAGTGTCAATCCCGACTTTAGGTTTGCGAAAAAAGAATGAGCGGGATAGCCTCTTATTTATAGTTGCTTGGATGCACCAGTATCAATATATCTAGAATCTTTTTAATATCTTTAATTTGGGCCATTCAGGTCACTCAAACCATAGCCGTCAAAGCACAATCGGTTGACCGTTCGCCTATAGGCCATCGATTGCTAGTGATCGACCGACCCGATTGGATGATCAATCGTTGGTGATCTAGTCGCTTATCATTGTTAACATTAACATATTAAATATTTATTACCTTAATTACTATTTACCTAAACTTTAACCTAATATTTAATGTTAACTTTATTAATACTTATTATCTTAATTTATATCGAATTATTTTCGATCCAAAATTTTCAAACGTCGATAATTTCTTTGTTTGAACTCGGACCACGAAGCTTTATATATGAAAGTTGCTCAGAAGATTAACATTAGTGGTAAAGTTTCATAGTCAAATTCTGGAGTTTGCTAAATTTCAATTTTAGCATTATTATTAATTGATTGATTTTTCTTAATTAATTTTCTATTTATTTTATAGGGTGTAATAATCCCCCTAAAAGAATTTCATCTTCGAAATTCCTAAGAGCCAGATAATATAATGAAGATTTTGCAAAAATGTTGTACAACCAAGTTATCTACACAACCATCTATTCATACGTGATTTTGCAATGTGATTATGCATGCAATATATCCATACGTGTGCTCAACCTTAGATTGAATGCAAGATCGTGACATATAGGCATGTATGCAAACAACATAAACATACATAAAATTCAACATATGTGCAAAAATAACAAAAAATTAGGCAGTTATCCCCTACCATCTAATCTGGAAACACAATGCAACAAAAATCTATATAACACTAAATCTAGAGAGAGAAAATTAACTGGAGAAAAGCGTTGGGTGAAAAGCCTTCATCTTCTCTTCACTTTTCCAGGTTCTCTCTACCTGATTACCTCTCTGTTGTACTCGAACTAGCCTAATTTCATTATTATGAAGCTTCTTAACTCCATGACCCGCTATGCGTGCGGTGGCCTAACGTGCTACCAGCTCTGTCTCTATGTGCTAACTAATCAGGCTGTGCTATAGTGGTTGTACCATGTAGACACCTCCTAAAGTGTGATACAAGGAAAATATTATGACATCCACCCACCTTAGCTTGGGTCTCTGCCTGATATGCAAGTCTCCCCACTCTCTCTGCTAACGGAAAAGACCCAACAAATCTCAATGCCAACTTCCGCGTGGTTCCAAATCTCATAACTTTCCTAGAAGGGGAATTTAACAAACACTGTAACAACCCATAAATTTAACTGGTTTTAATAACGTTGTTAACTGAAATTTTATGGGATTTTAAACAAAAATTTTGAAATATAAATTTGATATTTGGAATGCGTCTAGTTAAACATAGCAACTGGTTAATTTCCGTCCGAAAATATGAAGTTTATTTTCATGTGTAGTATTTCAATTTAATCAGTTAAAAATCGATGAAAATAAAACGCCTCCGAAACCTAAATAATTTTACATAGAAAAATTATAAACCTTCTCCTGAGCAAATCGTCATTTTTCATTTTTTCAAATACGGACTTCTTTAGCTCCGTCGATCTTATTTTTCTGCGTTTTTGTTGCATTTTCGGCTAGTAGAAAAATCAAATTTTTATAATTCAATCAGATCGCTGATATCAGTATACCGTCTTGATCGTCTAGTCGTGTTGATCTCTACGGTATATTCAATCCTGTGTTTTGAAGTCCGGTTCAGATCGGAATTCGAAAAACGGTAACCGTATCATACCGGTTTTTGGTGACTTTTGGTTTTGTGACCATTTGACTTCTTTATCCATTCAACTTTCCATCGTATAACTCAAAGCCTTGTGATTAATTATTCAGTGACTTTCTGCATTCTAGGAGTTTCAGCATGCATTGATTCATTTTTTAATACGTTCATTTATTATTTGCTTTGAACGTTCATCCATTATTTGCTTTGATGAAAATAAAAGAGGAATGTAAAGACGTGAACCTATTCTTCTCCCACTCCTTCACTCCTCATCTAGCCTCTCACTTTCCACACCATGGCCGAAGCTGGCACCACCGTCAATTCATTGGCCACCCAACCTCCCATGCTCGAGCTACCTTACTCTCTGCTTTTCCTTGCTTCCCACGCAACAGTTTTTTTTTTCATGCAACCATCACCTTTGGCCTTGCTCAGCCTTTAACTTATACAAATTTTTCATCCAACCTCCCATGCCGACCCATCACTTGCCGCCTCATCTTTTACTCTCACCACCGTTTCCACCGCCATCAACTCCACTACAGGCCTTCACCCTCCCCACTGTGCTCCTCCGCCTTGACTGTCATATAATTAAACTTGCCGAAGCAAGTAGCTTTCTCACTATAGCCGAGCATCAAGTGCCGTTCATACCCTCACCTCCTCGCCACATCATCAGACCTCTCCTTCCCCTCTTTTCCTTCACCACGTATCGGCCATGAAGCCAAGCACCTCTAGCATTGGCAACGCAACCTCCACTGCTCCACTTGAACCGATGCCGCCCCACCCAGATTCACCACCACCTCCCTCTGACCGAATCGGTCACCTTCCCTAGCACCATGCTTCACCACCTTCTTCCTTGACTCAGCTTCTAGTCGTTCCCCTTCCCTCGGCAGTAAGAGTGTGTGTGTGTGTGTGTGTGTGTGTGTGTGTGTATTTAGTTTTAATCCCTGTTTGTATAAGATGAATATTTATGTTGAATATATATAGTTTATATAAACTGTGTTACAGTAGGTTGTTATGATGATGATATAGTATTATATGTATGTGTGTGGCTGATAGTATGGGTTTGTTTTAATTATTTTTTTGGGTTATGTTTAAATTTTCGAAAACTTTATAGTAAGTAAATATATATTTCTGTCTGTTATATGTATAAACATATGTTTGTATGTATGTTAGTCGCGTGAGTTATATAAGTGGGTTTCTTCAGATATTTTATATAATTGCAACTATATACATATCAAGGTTTTAGTCTATAATATAAGTGTTGCAATCTGTTGTTTATACTATGTAGATATTCAAATCTTGCTTGTGTTAGTAGGTTACGGAGGTTAAAATTTAAAAGTAAGTATGGGCATATATGTATATATATATATTAATTTTGAAATTTTATAATAGTTACTGTATGAGTCATATGTGTTTATAAGTACATTGTAGATCCTGTATTGATGTTTAGTGTGTTGTTAGTTGCATTTGCTGTGTATTTTAGTTTGGGATATTGTTATATAGAGCTTATTAGTTTGTTTATATGTGCATATTAGATTTGTCTACCATATATACATATGTTTTGAAAGGAGGCTTACTGGCTTTCTTTTATGTTTGTATTTGTTTATAATAATAATTTTAAAGGTACGGGTTTAATAGTAAAATACATATACATATGTACTTGTTTTAAAGTATATAATATACATACTTTGATTTGATATATGCGTTTTAATTTATATTTATGAATTTCGGGAATTATAGATATATATATTCGATATGTGTTTGAATTTTTAAATATGATTTTTTATAAATAGTTATATATAGCATGCATATATGGTCATTTATACCACTTATCTCCACCTATCTTCATCAATCCGATTCTGATTTGATTTCGTCTATCCCTTATTATCAGCTTTGACCAGCGAATTCGTGCTTGGATTCGTAACTCAATTTCAGCGTTCGTATCAGTGTGTGTATCTATGTCATCTCCTATTCTCTCTAACCTCGAAGGGTGAGCAATCACTCACGATTAATGTTCTTTTATTTATTAGATTTGATTTCAATTGAAACGACAATTGAAATATGCTGCTGTTAGTTATTTACACTATTATATATGCAATTACTTGTATCAGCTCACCTGTAACATCTGACACCATTATCTGTTATTTATACGATGATAATCCAGTTTGGTTGAGAAATGATTGATTGTTTGATGTTGACATTGGACATTAAATTGTTAGTGTTGTAAGTGATTAATAATTTGAAATTGAAATTAACGTATGATAGTTACATTTGATATATGTGTTAAATTTGATTAGATGGCAATTACATAATATGACCCCTTTAAATGTTTAAATAAATTGAAACATAGAAATATGGTTAATTGTACTTGAACCATTTAAATGTACGTTGTTTAAATTTTTGTTGTAAAAAAATTGAATAAGAGTTATCAAGTGAAAAACCGTATAAATATTAGTGTAATAATCTTTAATCTACATGAAATGATAGTGTAGATTCGAGAAATAATTATATTAATTTGCACAAACAACAATGTGAATTAATATGATTATCTCGGGGTTATTTGAATTAATTATTAGATTGTTATTGTTTGTTGTTATTGCTTGTTTATTTACTTTGACATTATCTCATTTATCGCACTGCAAGTTCTCTTTGCTATGCTTTGATTTTTGAATTGAAATGAATCGGATTGAAATGATAAATACCCAAATAAAACTTTGACTTAGGATAGACAATTAAATAAAAACCTGATTGGTCTATAATTTGATTTAAAAATAAAACGAAATTTTTATTGGAATAAATAATAAGTTTTGAAAAGAAGTTGGAATTTGAATTTAATGAAAGGAAAATGTTAATATTTAATATTTGAAACAAAATATTAACATAGTAGTTGTTGAAAGAACGTTGTTTGTAATAAATTATTTGACAATAAAATTTGGAATTATTCATTGAGTTAAGTTTGAAATTATTAATAATTCAGTTTGAAATTATTAAGTTTTGAAATTATTTAATAATTAAGTTGAAATTATTTAATAATTAAGTTTTGAAATTATTTAATAATTGAATAAGATTGAATTATTTGATAATTAAATAATAAAAAATTGAATTCTTTGTTAAGAGAAATTGAACTTTAGAATAAGTGATTTGAACTTCGTTAATAAATGAAATTAAGTTATTTATTAATTGGGTTTTTAAATTCGTAACTAAATAGATGAATAAGTGAAATTGAAATTTCTTAACAAGAGGTAAAAATGTGATTTATTGAAATTAATGTAAGACTGGTAATTTAAAGATCTGGTTTGACAAATTTAATTTAATTCAATTCAAATTTGTAAGTTTGGATATAATGAAGGAAAACTTAAATTTATTTAATTGGAAATTAAATAGAAATTGTTTGAAATGATAAATTAACTTGATGAATACTGAATGAAGTTGATCAATGAATTTAAATTGATTCGAATGTTAAATTTATTTAAACAATTTCGGAATGAAACTTATATACGAACTTGAATCAATATTTGAATTGTTTTAATAAAAGTGAAATTGAATTATAAGATTTTGAAATGGTATTTTGGAAGTTTGAAACGTAAACTATGAAAATTGATATAGAAAGGCAAATGAAATATTGGTTTACAAATTCTAATTGAAATTGAATTTTATTCGATTTTGAATATATTAAACGACCAATCGGTGAAATAAATTACAAAAGTTATTAAAGAAACCGGGATCAGTTATGGACATACTCTCTGTCTAAATCAAAAACCACTTTAATAACTATACGCGGAGTGTGATCCAGAATGAAGTGGTTGGAACGATGTACGTGATGACTGAAGAAAGAGAACGATAATGGATAGCCTTAACACTTGTGTCAAATTGGAAACGACTAAAACAGAAGCCGTGCCAGGCCAAATGGGGTTAGCCACCTCGAGTGAACACACTTCTTCGTAAACTACTCATTACTTGTTATTGATTGGCGCACCCTCGAAATTTTGGGAGTGTTGTTTCGCGGTGTTGCGATCGTTGCGCGATGCATTTTCACCATTCCGGATCAGGCAAACGGTAGTTTCACTACCTTGAGTATTTCCTCATGTGCCTTGTCATACTTGCATCCCTATATACGCGACCACTACGAATTTTTTGTGTGTTATACCTATGGAGTACTCCCTGATATCCCACTAGTTTACGATGGAGTTTACAGTGCTGTATAGACTATAACGCTTATATAAAATGTGTTAAGGGGGATAATGGTAACGCCTTAACACTATTTTGATATTTTATATTACTAATAGACATTATCTATTTAGCGTATATTACAACATAGTAGATAGTTTAACGGATCCTTAAAGGATGCTTATTCTAACACCTTTAATTTACTTGTATTTCAGTTGTTATTTCACTTGAGTTGGATTTATTAATATAAGAATGTTAATCCTGACTCAAGTGTTTTGTGTTTTGCTTTACGCTCGGGTCAGACTGAGTGGTTCAGCTTTTGAGACTCATCTTTGGAGTTGGAGCTTCGCCTGGAGATCCAGCTATCTATCCAGCTTTCAGATATTCAGTTGATTCCAGTGATGTATTCTGATTCTTGTATTTGACTATGGTATTCGAGATTTCTGTGTAACATATTTAACTCTGTTATATATATAGTAGCTTCATGAACTACTCTCTTTTGCTTCCACCGCATATTATTACCATGTGTCTGTGCTTCTGTGATTATTTATTTACTATATATCTGAGTTTTGCCAAATTTAAATTAACAATTCGGTATTTTGAATTATTCAAGTCCGACATGTGCGGATGCAAATAGTCCAAAATAGCGGGTCGTTATAGTTAGTATCAGAGCTTTGGTAGCTCTAGGTAAAACTTAGTATATATGGTAAATGTATTTACAGAATCACTATCACTAGAGTTTCAATCTCTTCCTTTTGACTCGATTCCCTTGAATTTTGGAACGTTCCCTCGTTTTGAAATCCATTCTTGTCCCTACTATTCGTATTCGTCTGAATTCTGGAGTATCCCATAACTCCACTTCGAATGATCTTTATAATGAATCGGCCATTTCGCCACACTTCGAATTATTTGTAAATGGGTGAAACTCCTGTACAATAGGCATCGATTTACCGGAGATTTCTGTATCCTCAGTTTACGATGCTATCTATTCCCTACCATACCTGAATTCTATCCCTTGAGATCTGATGTTGATTTGACTCGGAATTCTACGTCGATCTTATTCTTGAAGTCACGGTTGACCTGGAAGGTTGCCCGTGAATTAAATAAGCTTATCCATTCCCGATTCTGTTATTTAATCATCATATCTTTCCTTTCGAACTTGTCTTTGAATCAGAATTCTCTTTAAATTGAGTCTATCAAATTTGAATCTCTATCCTTACTTTGAAATCCATTCTTGTATCGATGAGCGAGGAAGTGTATTTGTAAATTAATATTAAAATGTTATATATGTATATTGTGTTGTTTGAGTTGTTGATATTGATTTAGGTTTTCGATCGATTCTTTTGATAAACGCTATCGATAGGATTTCCAAAATACGTGAGCACAGCAAACTGACATAATATTGTTTTCAAATTTGGTAAATAAAATAAGTTTTGTATGATTATATTATATATAAGTATAAATTTTTCTGAAATTAAACTGTTAATGAATTTGTTGTTAGAAATGATAATACTTGATTTTCATTTATTGTTTTTTGTAAACCATTGATTTTACCAACTTACAAATAAATGAATTTATAAAACTTGGTTATAATTTGATTTGGAATTTGAAATGAATTAAAATCATGAATTTGAGAATTTAATTTCTGGTGATTTCAAACTTGGGATTTTAAAGTTTTAAAATGTATATTATTTAAAATATTTTCAAATAGAAATGGTTTTCAAAGAATTTCTAAATATTTAAATAAGTGCTCTTCTCTTTGTCGCTGGAAAATAATTTCGGTGATGACGGCCGCATCATCGACATTCATTTTCGAGTTTCGAAGTGGAGAGACTATTCTGTAGCCCTGCTACACTTTTGTTTGGAAAAAAATAAATTGATTTGAATTTCTAAACATGACTTGATTTATAATATATATTGAAGATTTTAATTTGATTTGATATATAGATATATTTATTTTTACCTCTAAATTGTTTGAAGTTAATCGAAAATTTAATTCTTAAAATTTGGGTAAAGATGATTTCAATTATAAATGAAACCAGAGTTTTGAATTAATATTTAAACTTGAGAAAATTGAATTAAAAATTTACTTGTATAGTACTCGATTGCATTCAATACCTACATTGCTCAAAAAGTTAAATATGTAATTGGATAATATACAATATAAAATGATTTTATAAATAAATTTGAGTGTTTATAATAAATGTTATACACTTAATTTTAATTATAAAATGTTAATAGAGATAAATAGAATAATAAGTTAATAGAATAATAAATGGAAAAAAATTGTTTTGAGAAAGTTAATAAATTGAAATTAAATCAACTTAATGAGATATCTCGAATTAATTGAATTTAAATTTAATTTCATTTGAAAGAAACCTTTTGTACCTAATATTAATAAATGAGAAATCAAATCAATTTGATGGAAACCTTGAATTTAAAAACAAATGGTTGATTATAAATTTATTAAATTGAAATTTATATGGTATAAATTAATTGTTTTACTCTGTTTTCAATCTATTTTCTTTCTGGTTGTTTCTATTCTCCTACCTCCTTCCTTTTTGGGGACGAAAAGTTTTGAGTGGGGGAGAGTGTAACAACTCGTAAATTAACTGGTTTTAATAACGTTATTAACTGAAATTTTATGGAATTTTAAACAATAAAATTTTGAAATATAAATTTGATATTTGGAATGCGTCTATTAAACATAGCAACTGGTTGATTTCCGTTCGAAAATATGAAGTTTATTTTCGTGTGTAGTATATCAATTTAATCAATTAAAAATCGATGAAAATAAAACGTTTCTGAAACCTAAATATTTTTACATAGAAAAATTCTAAATTTCTCCTGAGCAAGTCGTCATTTTTCGTTTTTCCAAATTCTGACTTCTTTAGCACCGTCGATCTTATTTTTCTGCGTTTTTGTTACATTTTCCGCCAGTAGAAAATTCGAATTTTTATAATTCAATCGAATCGCTGATATCAGTATACCGTCTTGATCGTCTAGTCGTGTTGATCTCCACGGTATATTCAATGCTGTGTTTTTAAGTCCGGTTCAGATCGGAATTCGCAAAACGGTAACCGTATCATACCGGTTTTTGGTGACTTTTGGTTTTGTGACCATTTGATTTCTATATTCATTCAACTTTCCATCGTATAACTCAAAGCCTTGTGATTAATTATTCAGTGACTTTCTGCATTCTAGGAGTTTCAGCATACATTGATTCATTTTTCAATACGTTCATTTATTATTTGCTTTGAACATTCATCCATTGTTTGCTTTGAAGAAAATAAAAGAGGAATGTAAAGACGTGAACCTATTCTTCTCCCTCTCCTTCACTCTTCATTTAGCCTCTCAGTTTCCATCACCTCTGGCCTTGCTTGGCCTTTAACTTATACCAATTTTTCATGCAACCTCCCATGCCGACCCACCACTTGCCGCCTCATCTTTTACTCTCACCACCGTTTCCACCGCCATCAACTCCACTGCAGGCCTTCACCCTCCCCACTGTGCTCCTTCGCCTTGACTGTCATATCATCAAACTTGCCAAAGCAAGTAGCTTTCTAACCTATAGCCGAGCATCAACTGCCGTCCACACCCTCACCTCTTTGCCACATTATCAGACCTTTCCTTCCCCCTCTTTTCCTTCACCACGCATCGGCCATGAAGCCAAGCACCTCCAGCATTGGCAATGCAACCTCCACTGCTCCACTTAAACCGATGCCACCCCACCCAGATTCACCACCACCTCCCTTTGACCGAGCGGTCGCCTTCCCTAGCACCATGCTTCACTACCTTCTTCCTTGACTCGGCTTCTAGTTGTTCTCCTTCCCTCGGCAGTAAGAGTATACATATATATATATATAGTTTTAATCCTTGTTTGTATAAGATAAATAGTTATGTTGAATATATATAGTTTATATAAATTGTGTTACAGTAGGTTGTTATGATGATGATATAGTATTATATATATGCTGATAGTATGGGTTTGTTTTACAAAAAAATTTGGGTTATGTTCAGATTTTCGAAAAATTTATAGTAAGTAAATATATATTTCTGACTATTATATGTATAAACATATGTTTGTGTGTATGTTAGTCACGTGAGTTATATACGTGGATTTCTTCAGATATTTTATATAATTGCAACTATATACATATCAATCTTTTATTCTATAATATAAGTGTTGCAATCTGTTGTTTATAATATGTAGAAATTCAAATCTTGCTTGTGTCAGCAGGTTACAGAGGCTAAATTTGAAAAGTAAGTATGGGCATATATATATATATATATATTATATTGATTTTGAAATTTTATAATAGTTACTGTATGAGTCATATGTGTTTATATGTACATTGTAGATCCTGTATTGATGTATAGTGTGCTGTTAGTTGCATTTGCTGTGTATATTAGTTTGGGATATTGTTATATAGAGCTTATTAGTTTGTTTATATGTGCATATTAGATTTGTCTACCGTATATACATATGTTTTGAAATGAGGCTTACTGGATTTCTTTTATGTTTGTATTTGTTTATAATAATAATTTTAAAGGTATGGGTTTAATAATTAAATATATATATATGTAATTGTTTCAAAGTATACAATGTATATACTTTGATTTGATATATGTGTTTTAATTTATATTTATGAATTTCGGGAACAATATATATATATATATATATATATATATATATATATATATATATATATTTGATGTGTGTTTGAATTTTTAAATATGATTTTTTATAAATAGTTATATATAGCATGCATATAAGGTCATTTATACCACTTATCTCCACCTACCTTCATCAATCCGATTCTGATTTGATTTCGTCTATCCCTTATTATCAGCTTTGACCAGCGAATTCGTGCTTGGATTCGTAACTCAATTTCAGCATTCGTATCAGTGTGTGTATCTATGTCATCTCCTATTCTCTCTAACCTCGAAGGGTGAGCAATCACTCATGATTAATGTTCATTTATTTATTAGATTTGATTTCAATTGAAACGACAATTGAAATATGCTGCTGTCAGTTATTTACACTATTATATATGCAATTACCTGTGTTAGTTCACCTGTAACATCTGACACCTTTATCTGTTATTTATACGATGATAATCCAGTTTGGTTGATGAATGATTGATTGTTTGATGTTGACAATGGACGTTAAATTGTTAGTGTTGTAAGTGATTAATAATTTGAAATTGAAATTGACGTATGATAGTCAGATTTGATATATGTGTTAAATTTGATTAGATGGCATTTACATAATATGACCCCTTTAAACGTTTAAATAAAGTGACACGTAGAAATATGGTTAATTATACTTGAACCATTTAAATGTACGTTGTTTAAATTGTTGTTGTAAAAAAATTGAATAAGAGTTACCAAGTGAAGAACCGTATAAATATTAGTGTAATAATCTTTAATCTACATGAAATGATAGTGTAGATTCGAGAAATAATTATATTAATTTGCACAAACAACAATGTGAATTAATACGATTATTTTGGAATTATTTGAATTAATTATTGGATTGTTATTGTTTGTTGTTATTGCTTGTTTATTTACTTTGACATTATCCCTGTTATCACACTGCAAGTTCCCTTTGCTATGCTTTGATTTTTGAATTGAAATGAAATCGGGTTGAAATGATAAATACCCAAATAAAACTTTGACTTAGGATAGAGAATTAAATAAAAACCTGATTGGTCTATAATATGATTTAAAAATAAATTAAAGATTTTATTGGATTAAATAATAAGTTTTGAAAAGAAGTTGGAATTTGAATTTAATGAAAGGAAAATGTTAATATTTAATATTTGAAACAAAATATTAACATAGTAGTAGTTGAAAGAATGTTGTTTATAATAAATTATTTGACAATAAAATTTGGAATTATTCATTGAATTAAGTTTGAAATTATTAATAATTAAGTTTGAAATTATTAAGTTTTGAAATTATTTAATAATTAAGTAGAAATTATTTAATAATTAAGTTTTGAAATTATTTAATAATTGAATATGATTGAATTATTTTATAATTAAATAAAAAAATTGAATTCTTTGATAAGAGAAATTGAACTTAGGAATAAGTGAATTTGAACTTTTTTAATAAATGAAATTAAGTTCTTTATTAATTGAGTTTTGAAATTTGTAACTAAGTAGATGAATAAGTGAAATTGAAATTTCTTTAACAAGAGATAAAAATGTGATTTATTGAAATTAATGTAAGACTAGTAATTTAAAGATCTGATTTGACGAATTTAATTTAATTCAATTCGAATTTGTAAGTTTGGATATAATGAAGGAAAACTTAAATTTTTTTAAATTGGAATTTAAAGAGAAATTGTTTGAAATGATAAATTAACTAGATGAATATTGAATGAAGTTGATCAGTGAATTTAAATTGATTCGAATGTTAAATTTATTTAAATGATTTCGGAATGAAACTTATATACGAACTTGAATCAATATTTGAATAGTTTTAATAAAAGTGAAATTGAATTATAAGATTTTGAAATGGTATTTTGGAAGTTTTAAACGTAAGTTATGAAAATTGATATAGAAAGACAATTGAAATGTTGGTTTACAAGTTCTAATTGAAATTGAATTTGATTCAGTTTTGAATATATTAAACGACCGATAGGTGAAATAAATTACGAAAGTTATTAAAGAAACCGGGATCAGATATGGACATACTCTCTGTCTAAACCGAAAACCACTTTAATAACTATACACGGAGTGTGATCCAGAATGAAGTGGTTGGAATGATGTACGTGATGACTGAAGAAAGAGAACGATAATGGATAGCCTTGACACTTGTGTCAAATTGGAAATGACTAAAACAGGTGCCATGTCGGGCTAAATGGGGTTAGCCACCTCGAGCGAACACACTTCTTTGTAAACTACTCATTACTTGTTATTGATTGGTGCACCCTCGAAATTTTGGAAGTGTTGTTTCGCGATGTTGCGATCGTTGCGGCGATGCGTTTTCACCAGTCCGGATCAGGCAAACGGCAGTTTCATTACCTTGGGTATTGCCTCGTGTGTCTTGTCATACTTGTATCCCTATATACGCGACCACTACGAATTTGTTTTGTGTTATACCTATGGAGTACTCCCTGATATTCCACTAGTTTACGGTGGAGTTTATAGTGCTGTATAGACTATAACGCTTATATAAAATGCTTTAAGGGGGATAATGGTAACGCCTTAATACTATTTTGATTTTTATATTACTGATAGACATTATCTATTTAGCGTATATTACTACATAGTCGATAGTTTAAAGGATCCTTAGAGGTTGGTTATTCCAACATCCTTTAAGTTACTTGTATTTCAGTTGTTATTTCACTTGAGTTGGATTTATTAATATAAGAATGTTAATCTTGACTCGAGTGTTTTGTGTTTTGCTTTATGCTCGGATCAGACTGAGTGGTTCAGCTTTTGAGACTCACCTTTGGAGTTGGAGCTCCGCCTTCCAGCTATCTATCCAGCTTTCAGATATTCAGTTGATTTCAGTGATGTATTCTGATTCTTGTATTTGACTATTGTATTCGAGATTTCCGTGTAACATATTTAACTCTATTATATATATAGTACCTTCATGAACTACTATCTTTTGCTTCCGCTGCATATTATTACTCTGTATCTGTATTTCTGTGCCTTAGCTTCATGAACAAACACCATGTCCTAAACCGAGAATTCCAACTCTTTCCTTCACCAGTCAGCATAAGATTTTTATTAGTTCTAAGTAGTCTTCATTTGCTTCTCAACCTTCTCTGTGATCTCATGTATCCAACCTGGACCTGGTATAATTTTGTCCATATTCTCCCACTAACAATCAGGTGACTTGCATGGCCTCCTATATAAGGCTTCAAAAAGTGCCATACCTATCATCACCTAACAAATTTTATTATAGGTGAATTCCAACTAAAGGTAAATGTTGCTCCCAATGCCCTTTGAAATCCATGATGCATGCCCTCAATGAATCCTCCAAGGTCATGTTCACCGTTTTGTCTGTCCATTGGTCTGAGGTTTGTAAGCAGTGCTAAGATTCAGCGTCGTCCCAAAAGCTAACTATAAACTCCTCCAAAATTCGCTAGTAAATAATTGTTGACAATATTGATTGGAACTCCATGTAAGCGGGCCACTTTCTTGATGTAATTGTGCTAGAGATGTTGTAGTTCTATTACTTCTTACCGGAATAAAGTGAGCACTTTTAGTGAGCTTGTCCACAATAACCCAAATAGCTTCATTGCCTCTTTTACTTCTACAAACCAATTTATGAAATCCATCGATATATGCTCTCAGTTCCAAGTTAGAACCCCCAATGGTAATAACAGACCTCCGAGTTTCCCTTATTTAGCTTTGATTCATTGACATGTCAAACACCATGCTACATATTCTACTTCTGGCCTCTTCATTCCTAGTTAATAGAAAATTCACTTTGAAAGCCGCTACGTAAAGTGACTTATATGCAAAATGATCTATAATATGAAAAAAAATAACTTAAGCTAATAATATAAGCAAGCTAAATGAAAGTAGTAAATAGAAGATCGCACCATTGATTTTTCTATTAGTTCTGACTTTTAGTCCTATGTCTAGTCCCAGAATCCTTTTGGAATTTAACTAAACAACCCTCACGTAACCCAAATGAACATGTATCTACAATACTGCCTGAACAACCAAACTAGACTTTAACCTTTGCATGAGGATCTCGAATAGGAATTCAACTATAAAAGGAACAATTCCAACTATGATTTTTATGTGTTCTTTTATAACATAGATAAGTCATTCTTCAGAACACCCTTTCCCATAATATCCTTTAATAGTTGTGAATTGAATATGCAGGAATATAGAATGTAGAAAGCAATTTTTGATTGCTTTTGATTTCATAGCGTAACAGGTAGAATAAGATTTAGGGAGCAATATTGTTAAAATCAAAGAATGAAATAGTTCTATATTTATATTAGTGAGAAAATCTACTAAAGAGCAGTGATTGTTCAAGAAATCACATCGTTTCAATAGAAGATACTTCTTTTTGGAAAAGTGACATCCGTTTAGAAATATAACCATTTTGCTTTCTTAGACATTTTAGTTGTATGGTCAAACGTATGGCTTTAGTGTATAAAAAACATTTTAAAATAAGGTCAGATGTTTGAATAATGGGTCAGATGTCTGAACACATTCCAAGAAAGAATACATTCAATTTTGACCTATTTCAGTCAACTAGCCTTAAGATTCAGACATTTGACTTCTACTATAAAAATATGGTTTTACAAGGGTAGACATCTGAATTTTTAACCCTAATAGCGAAAGCATTTATTGTTCAGTTGGTCAGACGTGGAACTTAGTGCTCCATGACCCAGGTTAGAATCATGGCGTGTTTCATAATATATTTAAGTTGTTGAAAAATTTTGATTTGAAAATTTTCTAAGTATAAAATCTTTTTTAAATCAATTTAATAATATTTTTTTGTGTGTTTTTCTATCATCAAAGGAAATTATACAAGTATTTTCTATAATACAACGACTCGTCTGAAATATGATCTTCATCATCAAGTTCATTAACTGTAGTTATTTGTCATAGTATGCTCATCAGCTCTAGTCATTTGCCTTAGTCTCATAGTGTGATTTACTTGAAATAATCAATTAGTATGATATATATCGCAATGTATAGTTGTCACTTCAATACCAAAAAACAAAGGTTCTAATATTCTCCTCCTTTTCGATGATGACTGCTATACATACACATACATACATACATATATATATAAAGATATGTACAAATTTTTATTTCACTCCCCCTATCGATATGTCGTATAATATGTTTTTCTCCTCCTTTGTTATCAAAAAAAGTAGTAAAGGAGAAAAAAATAAATATGAAAGAGTGATATGGCAAAAATCACACAAAAACCTTTGAGAAATACTTTTTGAATAAGTGTTGTTGATTATATTCCAAAAGTAAAATTTCGTTGTAAATACACAGTATTTAATCCATAGTTTTTGTAATTAAACAAATTAAAAAACTTTATATCGACTTGTATATGTTGGCAAAATAAATATAAATTCTTGTTAATAAAAAAATTCCAATTAGAAATTTTAAAGTGTAAACATACTACCAATTAGATATGAATATTTATTTCAAAAAAAAAACATTCATTGGGAATTATTTTAAGACATAATCATTTTATAGTACTTATACCCATTAATATAGTTCGCTTTTAAAATAAATTAATTATTTTTGACAAGTGCTATAAAATAATATAAAAATATCTTAATTTTTATCAAAAAATTCAAATTATCTATGTCCTTTCAAATTGTTTGTCAAAATAAGTAATAGCTTAAAAATACTATTTTTCTCACAAACGATATTACCATTTCTAGCTCTATTTTCATATTCACTAGAAAATCAAAATACATCTTCCCCTCAACATGTGATGTACCTGCAAAAAATAAGAAAGATTATGGTACCCACTTCCTACGTTCGGATTCAAGGGTTAGATTTTTGGTAATCATATCCAAGTAGATTTGGTTGAACCTTGAAACGTACTTTGTACTTAAATTTCATTCAGAAATAAAATCATTTATATATGCATTTCTGATAATTGTATTAGTGGTTTTGGCAACACAAATACTAACAGTCTTACCATTTTCTGATTTTATTTCACTTTTAATACCTTTGGGTTTTCTAAAATTAGTATACAAAGATGCATATTTCTTTTTAGGACTAGAATTGTTGATTTTAGAAGTTTTAAATCCCAAGCCATTTTTATTAAAGGAAGAATTTGAAGTATTTATCAAATTTGTTAAACTCTCTGTGCCTTTACTAAATTTTGAAGTATTTTCTGGTAAATCAATAATCTTACATTCAAAGTAATAACTTTATTTTTAGACATATCAAGAGATGATAGTAAATCACAATTATCTTTTGAATGTTCGACATTTTCATCTCAATAGATTTTATCCCTTCTTGAAAAGCTTGAATTTGAGATGTCAAATTTTGATTAGGTTCTTATGCTTTACGCAATTCTTCTTTAAGAATCATTTCCTCATCTTTTAACATTTCTAATTCTGCTCTATCGAGTTTTGCATATGCTGCTTTTATTAATTTTCTTTTCTTCTAAGATTTCTACATTAATTTTAAGCATACCATCATAAAAGTAAGTTTGTCATACATCATGAACAAATGACATAAAATGGACTTTTGCTTGCTTTGTATCATTTTCGTCATCGAATAAAGAAGAATTGGAGCCATCTCAAGCAATTTGTAATGACTTTTTCTTTGATTTTTCCTCATGTTGAATTTTGGACTTGTTTCCATATTTTAGCTTTAGGAAATCCCCTTTTATATGACTCATATTATCATATTCAAAACATTTCTGGGTTGGTGAGTTTCTATTTTTAAACTTGCTTAATGCCATCTTTTATTTTAAATACTTTTTAAATCTTTTTGCAGAGTAGGATAAATCATTTTTATTATATTTGAATCATTTTCAACTTAAAAAGAAATTGATCTCTGAACCTTTCTTGTTGCTTTGTAGTCTGTAAATTTACCTCATAGGACATCAGATTACCAATTAACTCTTTAACGTTGTGTTTTGAAAGGTGGTTTGTTTCTTCAATAACTAGCACTTTTCTTTTCCACTCATTTGTTACAAGGTTTAGTTTTTTGAAATTATATCAAATTTGGATATAGTTTCTCCTAATTTCATTGGTGCATGTGTAATATCTTGTAAATGTGAATATGTATTTGAAATTGGCTCATTATCAATTATTTTTAAAAGCTGTAATTGATTTTTCAACATCGAAATCTTTTGGTGTAGCTTTATTTGTTCCTTTATATGTGATTTGCAAATATATCCATATTTCATAAGTAGAGTTACAAATGCTAACTCCATTAATTCATTCCTATCCAATGCGTAAAATAAAATATTAATAGTTTTAGAGTTGTTTTCGGCTAAATTAACTTGTTGAGTTATCCATGTACTATAATCAGTAGTGGGTGCTTCATAATTGGTCTGGATCATGTCCAAATAGCATAGCTATTAGACTGCATATATATATTCTCATTCTAGTGGACCAATATGCATAAATAGTGGCAGCAAAAAGTGGGGGTCGTGCGGTTGATTGAGGTCCTTGGAAAATTGTGAAACTTGATGATGTAATCTTTTTAACAATAATTTTACGATTTTTGAAATGCCACGCTTTGACACCAAATGAAAGTTGCTACATGAAGTGAATTATATGCAGAATTTAGACTAATTTATAAATGGTAAAATATAAATTAAGCTAATAATATAAGCAAGCTAAAAAAGCAGCAAATTGAAGATTGCACCAACGATTTTTATATTGGTTCGTACTTTCCATCCTACATCTAGCCCTAGACTCCTTCTGGAATTTCACTAACCAACCCTTACTTGATCTAGAGGAACAAGTATCAATAACACTGTCTGAAAAACCGAACCGGACTTCAACCTTTGCTGGAAGATCTCCAATATGACTTCAACTATAAACAAATAATTCCAATTTTTACTTTGATGTGTTCTTTTACAGCACGGATAAGTTACTCTTTAGTGCATCCTATAAAATCCTTTAATTATTGTGAATTGAACGTGTAGAAATATAGAAAGCAGAAAGTAATTTTGTTTGCTTTTGATTGGAAAGAGTAATATATAGAATAAGAATTAGAGAGCAAAATTGTTTAAATCAAAGAATGAAAAAGATCTATTTTAAACTATTGAAGAGATCTGCTAAAGAGTAGTGATTATTCAAGAGATCGCATATTTCCAATAGCAGACACTTCTTTTCGATAAAGTGATGTACATTCGAAAATATAGCCGTTTTTCTGTAACATCCAGCCTTTTCGTACGCTTTAAATCGACGATAAACCACACATGTCTGACTTAAACCATACAGAAGGGCGGATTGTTATGGGGTAAACTAGAAAAAGTAGGGAAAGAAAAAAGAAAGAATCTTACATTGGAACGATAAAATATAATAATCAAATATAGAGTTCATGAAGCCGTTTTATAAACATTTGATTATATTTATATAATACATATCAGAGTTGCAGATACCAACGAATAGTAATCGATGCAGCGGAATACAGTGTAATGGAACAATATGATATATAATGATAATAACAATAATGAAATCTTCGTCTTCGTCCTCTAGAAATAAAGTATTCGATTCCTGAAATGCTCGGACTGACCCGAGCGAATTGAAAAGTCAAAAATCTCGAGTCTGAACTAAAAGATCTTCTATAAGTTTAACTAACTGAAATAAATATGAGTGTAACGGTGTCAGAGATGTTTACGGGGTTCGACATCTCCTATCCAGTATCTAACGTGAGCGCAATAACTTAAGAGATGCTCGGGATTCACATCTTCTAACGATCTGTTAAACTATTTATGATGTAGTAATATTTCGCTATTATAATAGTGTCTATTAGTAAAATAAACTCACTTTTAAATAGCGTTAAGGCTTTATATTTTCCACCTTAACATATAATAATGCAAACAGTCTATACAGTACCGTAATACCACCTGATCGGAGGCTACCAGAGGATACTCCACAGGTACGACACAAATAAAAACTCGTACAAGGCGCGATAGGGTAGGTGACACAGCACAACTAGGCAATGCCAGGGTGTATATACCAATTACGGATCCGGGTTGCTGGTAACACGTAGCGCGCAGCTACCGCCCACCTCAAGCCATACCCCCAAAAGAAAATCAAAAGTGGCCACCGAATCAATCCAAAAGTCAAAGTATAAAATCGAAGGGATGTGTCCGATCAAAGGTGCTACCTCATTGGCCCGAGAATCGCTCCTGTTTTAGCCACCTTATGCCAACTCACGGGAGTCGGGTCCACGTATTTATCTCAAAGGAAACGCCACCACCATCCTACTTTATTCTGGAATCTCCACCGCGTACATGGTTGTTAAAGTGGTATTCGGAGTTGGCAGAGAGTATGACAACTTCCGATCCCGGTTTCTTCAACAACCAAACGCTATCATAACACCGCTGCCATTTTAAAATAATTATACTTCAAAACCAGAATGAAATATCCATTTCAAAACCATATAAATACGATATCATTTTTGTTTTAAGACCCAAATCAATATGATATCATTTTATTTCAAATATATCTTTTTTTCAAGAAATCATAGCACTTTCAAATGTATATACCTTAAAATCTATAGCTTTGAAACATAACTTAATATACTTCAATAGTTTACATATTAAATTACTTTATATAATAAAATAGCTTCTTTAATCTTTCAAATAAATCCCAAATACCGATTTGAACCTCTCAATAAACCATTTCAATTCACATATTCCAAAGCTTTAAATATTCCACCATTTCAAAATAATTTCTTTGATAATTCCATATATATCAAATTCAATTACTATTATTTAGATTTGAAATGTTTACTTAATAAATCCAATAAAATTTTAAGTAAAACTTTTAACTTCAAACAACTCGATATTCTTTAAATTTTATTTAACTTGATATATTCATTTATCTCAACTTTATATTCATTTAAAACACTTTAAACCAAATCAAGTTATAAAAATCATACCCTTTAAAATCTCAACTTATATTTAAATTCCAAATCAAAATTATTCAAGTACAATTCTTAAAATAATTCAGTTTAAACCAATTTCATATTTATCTTCCAACTTAAAATTCATTTAAGTCATTTAAGCTCTCTAATATAATACCTTAAATAGGTACTTACCCATATAATATAAATCATCAAACTCCATTATTAAACTCATTTTTATTAAACAATTTTATACATAGCTTAAATTCAAGAATTTAACTATATATATAATAATATTTATATAACATAAAAATTAATATTTATTAAACCGTATATTCCTTTCCAAAACCATAGAAATCATTTAAAAATAATTATATATATATATATATATATATACACACACACACACACACCGCGATGCCTGTATATAATTTTCTATCCTATGGTCCAGTGATACGGATATTTATCATTTTAATCCGCAATTTAAGAATAAAATTACGGTTATATATCATTTCGAACCGCAATCCCGAATGAAATAAAATGCATAACAACTTGCAGTTTAAAAATAATATATAACACAACATCCATTCGTCCACCATAAAATCATACATCCATCACAATCATCATACAAACAGTCAATCAATATCAATATATAACTGATAATATAAAACAGGTAATTAACTGGCAGTTATATCCAATAATAAATTAAATAATGATTTAATTTAAATAAATGCAATTAACTGAGATGATGATTAAAAATATACGAAAAATCATAAATAAATGCATAATCATAATACAAAAATTTAATTTAACAAACATAAGAAATTTAGAAGTTGTGAGTGGGTTAAAACACTCACCTTTTGAATTTAAATTGAACTTAAATCCAATTTAAACCCAAAAATTGGACAGTCTTCGAATTCGTCCAAACCAGCGCCAAAAAGTCTGGAATTTCAATACAACCCTAGTGGAGAAAATCGCGCGTGAATTGGATATTGTATGTAAAAGTTATTAAGATTTTAACCTTGTAATTAAAGTTTAAAATTAAATTAAAACAAACACAAAACCTCCTTTATCTCTAAGCCACGTCACTTCCCCCAATCCATGAGTGAACCCTACCCAGTAAACTCGTGTGAATGGATAAAGCCGTCGCCACGTTGCTCGTCATTATCGCACTGCCGACAACGACTAGAACAAAACCGAGAACGCCTCCCCTTCCACGCTTCAGGCCGACCACAACCCACCAGTCGCGAACGCCCCTAAACGCCACCGGCCGCCACCCAAAATCAAACCCAGATCGAGTTTTTTAGCTCTATCCAGCTGTTGAAACGTCAAACAAACAACGCCGATGCAATCCCCTCAGTGCTCTCTACGATACCCAGAAAGGATTTGATGACCCGTCGCAGTTGATCGGAGCGCGACGGATGGCCGAAACTTTTTCCTAAATTTTCGGACAAACGAAAACCCAGATCGAAAAATGGACCACGGATATGACCTGTGCTCTTCGAGAGCTTCGAAATATATTTTTTCTGAATTTTTCTGAGGAGTTTGAATTTTTGAAATTGATTTTTGAATTGGAATTTGAATTGGATAAATTAGGGTTTACAGCCATTGAGGAAGAGGAGCACAGAAGTTTCTATACGTATAGAAATAAGGAATAGAGGGTTGCTTGGGTTTATAACAGGATATTTATAGACAAACTGGAATAGTATTGATGGACCGGGCTGAATATACGCGCTAACAACAAAGTGGCCCACAAAGCCCATTTCGACTCCGGAACGAAATTGGGTCAACCCATATATCAAAATAGATGTTTTAAAATATTTTAAACGCAATGGAAAAGGTTTCAAGTCCAAATTCCATCGTATGAAGAAGTTATGCTAAAACAATATTTTCAAATTGATTTCAATTGATTTCAATTTTTCAATTTCAAGATGTTTCGAGTTCGTACGATCGAATGATAAGTCCGATCGATACGAAACTTGAAATCCTACACTAATTCACCGTTACGGATCCGTCGAAATCCGAGTTAGCGGCCAAAATGGCTATATTTACACTAATTAAATAAATTTATAATTAATTTATTAAATCCAATTTTAAATTTCAATTCTATAATTGACAAATTTATCACTTTTATATTTCTTAATCATCTACAGTAAATTTAAAAGTTTAGATGTTAATTTAAAGTTGATAAATCTATCAATTGCAGTGTCAAAATTTTAATTTCATTACTGTCAAATTATAAATTAAATTTCCAAAATTCTTTTAAATTATTTTTCGTTCTACTATCCATTTCATTATTATCCAACGGATGAAATTAACATTGGATTAAATCTATAACCTTAATATTCTAAGAATTCATCTAAATTTCTATTAACATAATAATTAAATGTTAAATTTCATTCATTTGCAATAAATTAAATTATTGAATTTTACAATTCAATTAAATTAGCAAATCTTGGTTTCCATCTTTAAATCAACCAATTGTCGTGTTATAAATAGAGTTGACATTATTTCCTATTTCATCTAAATTCCCGTTTACCGTAGTATCTAATTTCAATTTCTAACTGTAAACCCATTTATTTTAAATGAATATCAGATAACCAGTCCCAAATAAATTGATTGATTTCCTATTTTGATTTAGTAAACCAATTTTTTATAATAGACGTTACCCTAAACTTTACAATACACTAAGGTTTAATATTTCTAACTAACTATCATAGTTGCCTACATAATATCAATTGATAACTCTTAATGTTTATTATAACATTTATAACATAATATCAATTTACAATACACTAAGGTTTATTATAACATTTATAACTCTTAATGTTTGTCTTCGTTTCTTACATTAATAAGCTTTCATTACTTACAATTAATGTTGTCATTTATTCTCATCCTATTAATTTCATTCACTTATGTTCAATTTATAACCAAACATAACATTTAGATTTATTGCAATAGATTCCAAATTCAATTTCTATTTCTTAATATATTCTAATTTAACAACTTCTAACATTGTATTACATTTTACATTAATGTAATATTTATTAAAATATATTTTCATACTACTAATTTCATTTAATTTCACTAATTCACTTAAGTTCCATTTATAGTCAAGTATAACCTAATTTTTATTCATTGTCATTTCATTAGATCCATTGATTATAAATTTCAATTAGCATTGTTCATCTTGCATTCTCGTTATTATTTCATAAATGTGGTTCCCAGTTATTCCTTAAATTTATACTAACATTGATTATATCTAATTTGCACTTTATTAGTTATCATTCCAACAATTTATATAACTTTGAATCTATTTCCCTACTTACAAATTACAATCAAATAAAGCTTTACAAATCCGTTTCAATTAATTGGGATGGCATTGAATTAATATATTTACTATATTACATCAACATTTTTATATTTTATTCCATTATAAATTCGTTAACAAGTTTCAAATTTCTTTTATTTATACAACACTTACCTTAATCTACTTATTTCAAATTTTATATCCAGGGGCAACAATTTTCCCTATTTCATTTAAAATGTGATTTCACTTCAATAATCAAAATTTAGTTTTTAATAACTACTGCTGCATTCCTTTCTTAACATTTACTTTCATATAAATTAAAACTTTTATTTTTCTAAATTTAAACACAATTTTTTATTAATTTTTTTTATTAAATAACCAAATTAATTATTGAAAATTTACGGGTCATTACACTCTGCCCCACTCAAAACTTTTCGTCCCCGAAAAGGAAAAGAAGGGAAAAGAAGAATTATAAATCAATATATATTATTCAAAACATTATATTCATAACAATAAGTTTACCGAATTGGATAAATTAAATAAAATATATATATTTATAAACAATTAAATCTTTTATATTCAAATTAATAAAGTTTGGAAAACATTTTCAAAAATTTCTAAGTCCAAAATTCAGGGAAAATTTCGGCAGAGTCTCCTTTGTACGGAGAGGCGCGGGAGAAAATATAATATCAAATATAACAATTATAACATACATTTTCCAAATACCGTATCCCAACACGGTAAAACGATATAATAACGCTATAAACCGTAATCCGAGAACGTACCTATTGGTCGAGCAATTAACGCTTATTTTATGGAACCAAAATCAGTAGCAATTGCTACCATAACCTGCATTTCACTTATATAATCCAAAAAGGTTGACAATTATATAAGATGAAATATTCAAAGTGGTTTCAACCATCAACAAACAAATCAATACAACATCAGACACTTGCAAACAAGGCATACAATCATTACATAAAATCAACCCAAATCAATCATTCATTCATATCAAACAAAACAAATAGTTGTTCGGGTTCAAAACTTCAAATTGTACAGAATGAAAAATAAACTACTAAGCGCACCCTTCACTCAACAGTCTTAGGTGAAACTAAATAGATTATTCATACATCTAAACAATATTAAAGTATTCTTACCCAGACAACCATAAACCAAAACAACAACAATTCCAAACAACAAATCAAATTCATTTATTATTTATTTCATTTCATAAATTTGTTGTTTGATTTATCTTAAAATTTACATTTATTTCTTGCAAAATTTCATTTTTATGTACTCATATCAAATAGTTTTCTTTTATTTGCATTACATTCATATATTTTCTCAATTTCATTTATTTACACTACTTACCTTTCGTTTATCAATAGGATTCATGTTCTATTCAATGGCTTAGCATTTGTATTCATTTACTTAAGTTTCTAATTGCTTACTTACAATACTTGCTTTCTACCATATTTTATTTTAGTGCATTTCAATTATAACTTAAGTTCATAACCGCTATAACATCAAATTCTTATTTACTAAAGAAATTCATTGAACACTTCCATTACTACAAATTTTTACTTGTATAATATTTTATTACAATTTCTTATAAAATTTTAACTTTTTATAATTGGTAAGTTATATTTATGTTTTTAAAGATGTAATAGAAAGTTACACAAGTTTATTTTTATTTCTTTTAATTAACTAAATGTTCAATAATTATATCTTCCATTTTATAAGATTACAATTTCAACTTTCTTTTAATCCCATTTATAACTTAGCATTAAATCACTTATTTTAATTAAAGGTTTCAATTATTAATTAAATTCCATTTCACTACACTAATTGAAACTATTAATTAACGGAACTTGAGAATTAAATACCGGGTTTTTATCCATGAATCATTTAAAATAACAGATATACATATATATACTTATAATTTATATATCCAATTATATTTAAAACATTTTAAAAATTTATATTTGGTTTATCAAAACAAATCCGCAGTAAACTACTACAGTGGCCTTCGCACTTCGAAACTCGAAAATAAATGTCGATGATGCGGCCTCCATCACCAAAATTATTTTCCAGCGACAGAGAGAGGAGTACAAAACTTATTTCTTTTCAAAATTTCTTTTAAAACATTTCTTTCAAATTATATTGAAATATTTATATCAGAAAATACTTCTAAAATATTATTATTATATTCCAAAATCATTTGAAAGAAATTTACAAAAACCCCGGAACTTAAATTCTAAATTTCCAATTTCCTTTTTCTTATTTTCAATCTTATTTCAACTATTATTTATAAATTTCATTACCTACCAACCAATATATTGCAACCAAAAATATACCATTTATAAAATTTTATTTTATATATAGAAAATATAATAGACATAATTATTTCATTCACCTATATTATAACCAAATATTATGTCGGTCTATCCTATTAAGTGTTTAGAAATCCCTATTGATGTCATACCGTCCCATACGTCAACCAGAATTTATAAATACAAAACGGAACAGATTAACACAATATTAAAACCTTTTATAACACTAACAAATATGCTCTCTCATATATGTACACTCAGCGACTCATCATAGGGTATTACTACCCTATTAACAAAGAGTCAAACCCCACAAAGCTAAGGTTTATCGCAAAACCTGGCTTTGATACCAGATGTAACATCTAGCCTTTTCGTACGCTTTAAATCGACGATAAACCACACACGTCAGACTTAAACGATACAGAAGGGCGGATTGTTGTGGGGTAAATAAGAAAAAGCAGGGAAAGAAAAAAACAAATAGAATCTTACAGCGGAACGATAAAATATAATAATCAAATATACAGTTCATGAAGCTGTTTTATAAACATTTGATTATATTTATACAATACACATCAGAGTTGCACATACCAACGAACAGTAATCGATGCAGCGGAATACAATGTAGTGGAACAATATGATATATAATAATAGTAATAATGAAATCTTCGTATTCGTCCTCCAGAAACAAAGTCTTCAATTCCTGAAATGCTCGAAATGACTCGAGCGAATTAAAAAGACAAAACACTCGAGTTAGAACTAAAAGATCTTATGTAAGTTAAATTAACTGAAATAAATATGAGTGTAATGGCGTTAGAAACGTTTACGGGGGTTTGATATCTCCTATCCAGTGTCTAATGTGAGTGCAGTAACTTAAGAGATGCTCGGGATTCACATCTCCTTAGGATCCGTTAAACTATTTACTATGTAGTAATATTTCTCTATTATAATAGTGTCTATTAATAAATTAAACTTACTTTTAAATAGCGTTAAGGCTTTTCATTTTCCACCTTAACATGTAACAATGCCAACAGTCTATACAGTATCGTAATACCTCCTGATCAGGAGGCTACCAGAGGATACTCCATAGGTACGACACAAATAGAAACTCGTACAAGGCGCGATAGGGTAGGTGACATGGCACAACTAGGCAATGCTAGGGTAGATATACCAATTACGCATCCGGGCTAGTGGTAACACGTAACGCGCAGCTACCGTCCACTTCGAGCCACACCCCAAAAAAAGAAAATCAAAAGTGGCCATCAAATCAATCCAAAAGTCAAAGTATAAAATCAAAGGAATGTGTCCGATCAAAGGTGCTACCTCATTGGCACGAGAATCGCTCCTGTTTTAGCCACCTTATGCCAACTCACGGGAGTCGGGTCCACGTATTTACCTCAAAGGAAACGCCGCCGCCATCCTACTTCATTCTGGAATTTCCACCGTGTACACGGTTGTTAAAGTGGTTTTCGAAGTTGGCAGAGAGTATGACAAGTTCTGATCCCGGTCTCTTCAATAACCAAACGTTATTATAACACCGCGGTCATTTTGAAATAATTATACTTCAAAACCAGAATGAAATATTCATTTCAAAACCATGTAAATACGAAATCATTTTTATTTTAAGACCCAAATCAATATGATAACATTTTATTTCAAATATATCTTTTTTTCAAGAAATCATAGCACTTTCAAATCTATATACCTTGAAATCTGTAGATTTGAAACATAACTTAATATACTTCAATGGTTTACATATTAAGTTACTTTATATAATAAAATAGCTTCTATAATCTTTCAAATAAATCCCAAATACTGATTTGAACCTCTCAATTAACCATTTCAATTCATATATTTTTAAATATTCCACCATTTCAAAACAATTTCTTTGATAATTCCATATATATAAAATTCAATTACTATTATTTAGATTCGAAATGTTTACTTAATAAATCCAACAAAACTTTAAGTAAAACTTTTAACCTCAAACAACTCGATATTATTTAAATTTTATTTAACTTGATATATTCGTTTATCTCAACTTTATATTCATTTAAAACACTTTAAACCAATCAAGTTATAAAAATCATAACCTTTAAAATCTCAACTTATATTTAAATTCCAAATCAAATTTATTCAAGTACAATTCTTAAATAATTCAATTTAAACCAATTTCACATTTATCTTCCAACTTAAATTTCATTTAAGTCATTAAACTCTATATATATAATACCTTAAATAGGTACTTACCCATATAATATAAACCATCAAACTCCATTATTAAACTCATTTTTATTAAACAATTTTGTACATAGCTTGAATTCAAGAATTTAACTCTATATATATAATAATATTTATATAACGTCAAAATTAATATTTAACAAACCGTATATTCCTTTCCAAAACCATAGAAATCATTTAAAAATAATTTTATATATATGCCGCGGTGCCTGTATATAATTTTCTATCATATGGTCAAGTGATGCGGATATTTTTCATTTTAATCCGCAATTTAAAAATAAAATTACGGTTATATATCATTTCGAACCGCAATCCCGAATGAAATAAAATGCATAACGACTTGCAGTTTTAAAATAATATATAATACAACATCCATTCGTCCATCATAAAATCATACATCCGTCACAATCATCATAAAAACAGTTAATCAATATCAATATATAACTTATAATATAAAATAGGTAATTAACTGGCAGTTAAATTCAATAATAAATTAAATAACGATTTAATTTAAATAAATGCAATTAATTGAGATGATGATTAAAAATATACGAAAAGTCATAAATAAATGCATAATCACAACAAAAATTTAATTTAACAAACATAAGAAATTTTAGAAGTTGTGAGTGGGTTAAAACACTCACCTTTTGAATTTAAATTGAATTTAAATCCAATTTAAATCTAAAAATTGGACAGTCTCCAAATTCGTCCAAACCAGCGCCACCAGAATTTCAATACGAACCTAGTGGAGAAAACCGCGCGTGAATTGGATATTGTATGTAGAAGTTATTAAGATTTTAACCTTGTAATTGAAGTTTAAAATTAAATTAAAATAAACACAAAACCTCCTTTATCTCTAAGCCACGTCACTTCCCTCTAATCCATGCGCGCACCCTACCCAGTATACTCGCATGAACAGATGATGCCGCAGCCACCTTGCTCTTCATTATCCCACTGCCGACGACGAGTAGAACAAAACCGAGAACGCCTCCCCCTCCACGCTTCAGGCCGACCACAACCCACCAGTCGCGAACGCCGCTAAATGCCACCGGCTGCCACCCAAAATCAAACCCAAATCGAATTTTTTGCTCCATCCAGCCATTGAAACGTCAAACAAAAGATGCTGATGCAATCCCTTCAGTGCTCTCTACGATGCCCAGAAAGGATTTGATGATCCGTCGCAGTTGATCGGAGCGCAACGGACGGTCGAAACTTCTTCCTAAATTTCTGGTCAAACGAAAACCCAGATCGAAAAATGGAACGCAGATCTAACTTGCGCTCTTCAAGAGCTTTCAAATATATTCTTTCTCAATTTTTCTGAGGAGTTTGAATTTTTGAAGTTGATTTTCGAATTGAAATTCGAATTGGATAAATTAGGGTTTACAGCCATTGAGGAAGAGGAGCGCAGAAGTTTACGTATGTATAGAAATGAGGAATAGAGGGCTGCTAGGGTTTATAACAGGATATTTATAGACAAACTGGAATAGAATAGATGGATCGGGTTGAACATACGCGCTAACGACAAAGTGGCCCACAAAGCCCATTTCGACTCCGGAACGAACTTGTGTCAACTCATTTATCAAAATAGGTGTTTTAAAATATTTTGAACGCAATGGAAAAGGTTTTAAGTCCAAATTCCATCGTATGAAGAAGTTAGCTAAAACAATATTTTCAAATTAATTTCGTTTTTCGATTTCAAGGCGTTTCGAGTCCGTACGATCAAACGACAAGTCCGATCGATACGAAACTTGAAATCCTACAATAATTCACCTTTACGGATCCGATGAAACTTGTTTCATCGAAATCCGAGATAGCGGCCAAAATGGCTATTTTTACACTAATTAAATAAATTTATAATTAATTAATTAAATCCAATTTTAAATTTCAATTCTATAATTGACAAATTTATCACTTTTATATTTCTTAATCATCTACAATAAATTTAAACAAGTTTAGATGTCAATTTAAAGTTGATAAATCTATCAACTGCAGTGTCAAGTTTTTAATTTCATTATATTCAAATTATAAAATAAATTTCCAAAAATTCTGTTAAATTATTTTTCATTCTACTATCCATTTCATTATTATCCAACGGATGAAATTAACATTGGATTCAAATCTATAACCTTAATATTCTCAGAATTCATCTAAATTTCTATTAACGTAATAATTAAATGTTAAATTTCATTCATTTGCAATAAATTAAATTATTGAATTTTATAATTCAATTAAATTAGTAAATCTTGGTTTCCATCTTTAAATCAACCAATTGTCGTGTTATAAATAGAGTTGACATTATTTCCTATTTCATCTAAATTCCCGTTTACCGTAGTATCTAATTTCAATTTCTAACTGTAAACCCATTTATTTTAAATGAATATCAGTTAACCAGTCCCAAATAAATCGATTGATTTCCTATTTCGATTTAGTAAACCAATTTGTTATAACAGACGTTACAATAAACTATACAATACACTAAGGTTTATTATTTTCGACCAACTATCATACTTGCCTACATAATATCAATTGATAACTCTTAATGTTTATTATAACATTTATAACATATTATCAATTTACAATACACTAAGGTTTATTATAACATTTATAACTCTTAATGTTTGTCTTCATTTCTTACATTAATAAGCTTTCATTACTTACAATTAATGTTGTCATTTATTCTCATCCAATTAATTTCATTCACTTACGTTCAATTTATAACCAAACATAACATTTAGATTTATTGCAATAGATTCCAAATTCAATTTCTATTTCTTAATATATTCTAATTTAACAATTTCCAACGTTGTATTACATTTTACATTAATGTAACATTTATTAAAATATATTTTCACACTGTTAATTTCGTTTAATATTCCACTTATTCGCTTAAGTTCCATTTATAGTCAAGTATAACCTAATTTTTATTCATTGTCATTTCATTAGATCCATTAATTATAAATTTTAATTAGAATTGTTTATCTTGTATTCTCGTTATTATTTTATAAATGTGGTTCCCAGTTATTCCTTAAATTTATACTAACATTGATTATATCTAATTTGCACTTTATTACTTATCATTCCAACAATTTATATAACTTTGAATCTATTTCCCTACTTACAAATTACAATCAAATAAAGCTTTACAAATCCGTTTCAGTTAATTGGGATGGCATTGAATTAATATATTTATTATCTTACATCAACATTTTTGTATTTTATTCCCATTATAAATTCGTTAACAAGTTTCAAATTTCTTTTATTTATACAACACTTACCTTAATCTACTTATTTCAAATTTTATATCCAGGGACAACAATTTTCCCTATTTCATTTAAAATGTGATTTCACTTCAATAATCAAAATTTAGTTTTTAATAACTACTGCTACATTCCTTTCTTAACATTTACTTCGATAAAAATTAAAATTTTATTTTTTCTAAATTTAAACACAATTTTTTATTAATTTTTTTTATTAAATAACCAAATTAATTATTGAAAATTTACGGGTCATTACACTCTTCCCCACTCAAAACTTTTCGTCCCCGAAAAGGAAAAGAAGGGAAAAGAAGAATTATAAATCAATATATATTATTCAAAACATTATATTCATAACAATAAGTTTACCGAATTGGATAAATTAAATAAAATATATAGATTTATAAACAATTAAATCTTTTATATTCAAATTAATAAAGTTTGGAAAACATTTTCAAAAATTTCTGAGTCCAAAATTTACGGAAAATTTCGGCAGAGTCTCCTTTGTACGGAGAGGCTCGGGAGAAAATATAATATCAAATATAGCAATGTATAACATATATTTTCCAATACTATATCCCAACACGGTAAAACGAAATAATAACACTATAAACCGTAATCCGAGAACGTACCTATTGGTCGAGCAATTAACGCTTATTTTATGGAACCAAAATTAGTAGCAATTGCTTCCATAACCTGCATTTCACTTATATAATCCAAAAAGGTTGACAATTATATAAGATGAAATATTTAAAGTGGTTTCAACCATCAACAAACAAATCAATACAACATCAGACACTTGCAAACAAGGCATACAATCATTACATAAAATCAACCCAAATCAATCATTCATTCATATCAAACAAAACAAATAGTTGTTCGGGTTCAAAACTTCAAATTGTACAGAATGAAAAATAAACTACTAAGCGCACCCTTCACTCAACAGTCTTAGGTGAAACTAAATAGATTATTCATACATCCAAACAATATTAAAGTATTCTTAACCAGACAACCATAAACCAAAACAACAACAATTCCAAACAACAAATCAAATTCATTTATTATTTATTTCATTTCATAAATTTGTTGTTTGATTTATCTTTAAATTTACATTTATTTCTTGCAAAATTTCATTTTTATGTACTCATATCAAATAGTTTTCTTTTATTTGCATTACATTCATATATTTTCACAATTTCATTTATTTACACTACTTACCTTTCGTTTATCAATAGGATTCATGTTCTATTCAATGGCTTAGCATTTGTATTCATTTACTTAAGTTTCTAATTGCTTACTTACAATACTTGCTTTCTACCATATTTTATTTTGGTGCATTTCAATTATAACTTAAGTTCATAACCGCTATAACATCAAATTCTTATTTACTAAAGAAATTCATTGAACACTTCCATTACTAAAATTTTTACTTGTATAATATTTTATTACAATTTCTTATAAAATTTTAACTTTTTATAATTGGTAAGTTATATTTATGTTTTTAAAGATGTAATAGAAAGTTACACAAGTTTATTTCTATTTCTTTTAATTAACTAAATGTTCAATAATTATATCTTCCATTTTATAAGATTATAATTTCAACTTTCTTTTAATCCCATTTATAACTTAGCATTAAATCACTTATTTTAATTAAAGGTTTCAATGATTAATTAAATTCCATTTCATTACACTAACTGAAACTATTAATTAACGGAACTTGAGAATTAAATACCAGATTTTTATCCATGAATCATTTAAAATAACAGATATACATATATATACTTATAATTTATATATCAAATTATAATTAAAACAATTTAAAAATTTATATTTGGTTTATCAAAACAAATCCGCAGTAAACTACTACAGTGGCCTTCCCACTTCGAAACTCGAAAATGAATGTCGATGATGCGGCCGCCATCACCAAAATTATTTTCCAGCGACAGAGGAAGGAGTACAAAACTTATTTCTTTTCAAAATTTCTTTTAAAACATTTCTTTCAAATTATATTGTAATATTTATATCAGAAAATACTTCTAAAATATTATTATTATATTCCAAAATCATTTGAAAGAAATTTTCAAAAACCCCGAAACTTAAATTCTAAATTTCCAATTTCCTTTTTCTTATTTTCTATCTTATTTCAACTATTCTTTATAAGTTTCATTACCTACCAACCTATATATTGCAACCAAAAATATACCATTTATAAAATTTTGTTTTATATATAGAAAATATAATAGGCATAATTATTTCATTCACCTATATTATAACCAAATATTATGTTGGTCTATCCTATTAAGTGTTTAGAAATCCCTATTGAAGTCATACCGTCCCATGCGTCAACCAGAATTTATAAATACAAAACGGAACAGATCAACACAATATTAAAACCTTTTATAACACTAACAAATATGCTCTCTCATATATGTACACTCAACGACTCATCATAGGGTATTACAACCCTATTAACAAAGATTCAAACCCCACAAAGCTAAGGTTTATCGCAAAACCTGGCTCTGATACCAGATGTAACATCTAGCCTTTTCGTACGTTTTAAATCGACGATAAACCACACACGTCAGACTTAAACGATACAGAAGGGCGGATTGTTATGGGGTAAATAAGAAAAAGCAGGGAAAGAAAAAAAACAAATAGAATCTTACAGCGGAACGATAAAATATAATAATCAAATATACAATTCATGAAGCTGTTTTATAAACATTTGATTATATTTATACAATACATATCAGAGTTGCACATTCCAACGAACAGTAATCGATGCAGCGGAATACAATGTAGTGGAACAATATGATATATAATAATAGTAATAATGAAATCTTCGTATTCGTCCTCCAGAAATAAGTCTTCAATTCCTGAAATGCTTGAACTGACCCGAGCGAATTAAAAAGACAAAACACTCGAGTCAGAACTAAAAGATCTTATGTAATTTAAATTAACTAAAATAAATATGAGTGTAATGGCGTTAGAGACGTTTACGGGGGTTTGATATCTCCTATCCAGTGTCTAATGTGAGTGCAGTAACTTAAGAGATGCTCGGGATTCACATCTCCTAAGGATCCGTTAAACTATTTACTATGTAGTAATATTTCACTATTATAATAGTGTCTATTAGTAAAATAAACTTACTTTTAAATAGCGTCAAGGCTTTACATTTTCCACCTTAACACGTAACAATGCCAACAGTCTATACAGTACCGTAATACCTCCTGATCAGGAGGCTACCAGAGGATACTCCATAGGTACGACACAAATAGAAACTCGTACAAGGCGCGATAGGGTAGGTGACATGACACAACTAGGCAATGCTAGGGTAGATATACCAATTACGCATTCGGGCTCGTGGTAACACGTAGCGCGCAGCTACAGCCCACTTCGAGCCACACCCCAAAAAGAAAATCAAAAGTGGCCATCAAATTAATCCAAAAGTCAAAGTATAAAATCAAAGGGATGTGTCCGATCAAAGGTGCTACCTCATTGGCCCGATAATCGCTCCTGTTTTAGCCACCTTATGCCAACTCACGGGAGTCGGGCCCACATATTTACCTCAAAGGAAACGCCGCCGCCATCCTACTTCATTCTGGAATCTCCACCGCGTACACGGTTGTTAAAGTGGTTTTCGAAGTTGGCAGAGAGTATGACAACTTCTGATCCCGGTCTCTTCAATAACCAAACGTTATTATAACACCGCGGTCATTTTAAAATAATTATACTTCAAAACCGGAATGAAATATTCTCTTCAAAACCATGTAAATACGATATCATTTTTATTTAAAGACCCAAATCAATATGATAACATTTTATTTCAAATATATCTTTTTTTTAAGAAATCATAGCACTTTCAAATCTATATACCTTGAAATCTATAGATTTGAAACATAACTTAATATACTTCAATGGTTTACATATTAAATTACTTTATATAATAAAATAGCTTCTTCAATCTTTCAAATAAATCCCAAATACTGATTTGAACCTCTCAATAAACCATTTCAATTCATATATTTCAAAGCTTTAAATATTCCACCATTTCAAAACAATTTCTTTGATAATTCCATATATATAAAATTCAATTACTATTATTTAGATTTGAAATGTTTACTTAATAAATCCAACAAAACTTTAAGTAAAACTTTTAACCTCAAACAACTCGATATTCTTTAAATTTTATTTAACTTGATATATTCATTTATCTCAACTTTATATTCATTTAAAACACTTTAAACCAATCAATTTATAAAAATCATAACCTTTAAAATCTCAACTTATATTTAAATTCCAAATCAAATTTATTCAAGTACAGTTCTTATATAATTCAATTTAAACCAATTTCACATTTATCTTCCAACTTAAATTTCATTTAATCATTTAAACTCTATATATATAATACCTTAAATAGGTACTTACCCATATAATATAAACCATCAAACTCCATTATTAAACTCATTTTTATTAAACAATTTTGTACATAGCTTAAATTCAAGAATTTAATTATATATATATATAATAATATTTATATAACGTCAAAATTAACATTTAACAAACCGTATATTCCTTTCCAAAACCTTAGAAATCATTTAAAAATAATTTTATATATATACCGCGGTGCCTGTATATAATTTTCTATCATATGGTCAAGTGATACGGATATTTTTCATTTAATCCGCAATTTAAAAATAAAATTACGGTTATATATCATTTCGAACCGCAATCCCGAATGAAATAAAATGCATAACTACTTACAGTTTTAACATAATATATAATGCAACATCCATTCGTCTATTATAAAATCATACATCCGTCACAATCATCATAAAAACAGTCAATCAATATCAATATATAACTGATAATATAAAATAGGCAATTAACTGGCAGTTATATTCAATAATAAATTAAATAACGATTTAATTTAAATAAATGCAATTAACTGAGATGATGATTAAAAATATACGAAAAGTCATAGATAAATGCATAATCACAACAAAAATTTAATTTAACAAACATAAGAAATTTTAGAAGATGTGAGTGGGTGAAAACACTCACCTTTTGAATTTAAATTGAATTTAAATCCAATTTAAACCCAAAAATTGGACAGTCTCCAAATTCGTCCAAACCAGCGCTACCAGAATTTCAATACGAACCGAGCGGAGAAAACCACGCGTGAATTGGATATTGTATGTAGAAGTTATTAAGATTTTAACCTTGTAATTGAAGTTTAAAATTAAATTAAAATAAACACAAAACCTCCTTTATCTCTAAGCCACGTCACTTCCCTCTAATCCATGCGCGCACCCTACCCAGTATACTCGCATGAACAGATGATGCCGCAGCCACCTTGCTCTTCATTATCCCACTGCCGACGACGACTAGAACAAAACCGAGAACGCCTCCCCCTCCACGCTTCAGGCCGACCACAACCCACCAGTCGCGAACGCGCTAAACGCCACCGGCCGCCACCCAAAATCAAAACCAAATCGAATTTTTAGCTCGATCCAGCCGTTGAAACGTCAAACAAACGATGCTGATGCAGTCCCTTCAGTGCTCTCTACGATGCCCAGAAAGGATTTGATGATCCGTCGCAGTTGATCGGAGTGCAACGGACGGTCGAAACTTCTTCCTAAATTTCTGGTCAAACGAAAACCCAGATCGAAAAATGGAACGCAGATCTAACTAGCGCTCTTCGAGAGCTTTGAAATATATTCTTTCTCAATTTTTCTGAGGAGTTTGAATTTTTGAAGTTGATTTTTGAATTGAAATTCGAATTGGATAAATTAGGGTTTACAGCCATTGAGGAAGAGGAGCGCAGAAGTTTATGTATGTATAGAAATGAGGAATAGAGGGCTGCTAGGGTTTATAACAGGATATTTATAAACAAACTGGAATAGAATAGATGGATCGGGTTGAATATACGCTAACGACAAAGTGGCCCACAAAGCCCATTTCGACTCCGAAACGAACTTGTGTCAACTCATATATCAAAATAGATGTTTTAAAATATTTTGAACGCAATGGAAAAGGCTTCGAGTCCAAATTCCATCGTATGAAGAAGTTATGCTAAAAAAATATTTTCAAATTAATTTCAATTTTTCGATTTCAAGACGTTTCGAGTCTGTATGATCAAACGACAAGTCCGATCGATACGAAACTTGAAATCCTACAATAATTCACCGTTACGGATCCGATGAAACTTGTTTCATCGAAATCCGAGTTAGCGACCAAAATGGCTATTTTTACACTAATTAAATAAATTTATAATTAATTAATTAAATCCAATTTTAAATTTCAATTCTATAATTGACAAATTTATCACTTTTATGTTTCTTAATCATCTACAATAAATTTAAACAAGTTTAGATGTCAATTTAAAGTTGATAAATCTATCAACTGTAGTGTCAAGTTTTTAATTTCATTATATTCAAATTATAAATTAAATTTCCAAAAATTCTGTTAAATTATTTTTCATTCTACTATCCATTTCATTATTATTCAACGGATGAAATTAACATTGGATTCAAATCTATAACCTTAATATTCTCAGAATTCATCTAAATTTCTATTAACGTAATAATTAAATGTTAAATTTCATTCATTTGCAATAAATTAAATTATTGAATTTTATAATTCAATTAAATTAGTAAATCTTGGTTTCCATCTTTAAATCAACCAATTGTCGTGTTATAAATAGAGTTGACATTATTTCCTATTTCATCTAAATTCTCGTTTACCGTAGTATCTAATTTCAATTTCTAACTGTAAACCCATTTATTTTAAATGAATATCAGTTAACCAGTCCCAAATAAATCGATTGATTTCCTATTTTGATTTAGTAAACCAATTTGTTATAACAGACATTACAATAAACTATACAATACACTAAGGTTTATTATTTTCGACCAACTATCATACTTGCCTACATAATATCAATTGATAACTCTTAATGTTTATTATAACATTTATAACATATTATCAATTTACAATACACTAAGGTTTATTATAACATTTATAACTCTTAATGTTTGTCTTCATTTCTTACATTAATAAGCTTTCATTACTTACAATGAATGTTGTCATTTATTCTCATCCTATTAATTTCATTCACTTACGTTCAATTTATAACCAAACATAACATTTAGATTTATTGCAATAGATTCCAAATTCAATTTCTATTTCTTAATATATTCTAATTTAACAACTTCCAACGTTGTATTACATTTTACATTAATGTAACATTTATTAAAATATATTTTCACACTGTTAATTTCGTTTAATATTCCACTTATTCGCTTAAGTTCCATTTATAGTCAAGTATAACCTAATTTTTATTCATTGTCATTTCATTAGATCCATTAATTATAAATTTTAATTAGAATTGTTTATCTTGTATTCTCGTTATTATTTTATAAATGTGGTTCCCAATTATTCCTTAAATTTATACTAACATTGATTATATCTAATTTGCACTTTATTACTTATCATTCCAACAACTTATATAAATTTGAATCTATTTCCCTACTTACAAATTACAATCAAATAAAGCTTTACAAATCTGTTTCAATTAATTAGGATGGCATTGAATTAATATATTTATTATCTTACATCAACATTTTTATATTTTATTCCCATTATAAATTCGTTAACAAGTTTTAAATTTCTTTTATTTATACAACACTTACCTTAATCTACTTATTTCAAATTTTATATCCAGGGGCAACAATTTTCCCTATTTCATTTAAAATGTGATTTCACTTCAATAATCAAAATTTAGTTTTTAATAACTACTGCTACATTCCTTTCTTAACATTTACTTCGATAAAAATTAAAAAATTTATTTCTTCTAAATTTAAACACAATTTTTTTAATTAAATAACCAAATTAATTATTGAAAATTTATGGGTCGTTACATTTTCTTTCTCATACATCCGAGTTATTGTGACGGTTGCCCTGTACCACCCGCACCAATAATATATAATTAGTGTGTTGTTTATGCCCGACCGATATAGAACGATCATCAAGATTGAAATAAACCAATATATTTTATACCTGTTATATCTCACAGTGCATGGATAAATTATAATATCACAGATATAACTAAAGAGATGTAATAATTATATGAACAAAACATCATCAGAGCAAATAGATCCACAAAGTTATACACTAAATGCAGTGGAGTTTATATAATAGAAGTAAAATCAAATAAATTGTCTCAACAAAGAGTAATAAGCAAGCACTGCCACGGGCTCCATAGCATTGCTCAGCGGAATATGCTAGACTCCATATATGTATATAATACAGGATAGCTCCATCTTGCTCGTCCTTCGAATAGCTACCGCATCACCTAAACCTATTATCTAGTCTACTCATTTAAGAGCACCCAAGATAATAAGAGGCAAAGCATAAAACCTTGGATCAGACAACTGTCTGGTGTGAGTGGTATATGAGTCTCAAAATACTAAATAGATAAATATGATAAGGAACAAGAATACACGAGCCATACCTGACCTGTCCTTGCAACCAAAGAGTTAGAATACTACACTATAATATGCTACTCTACAATATCATAAAGATATACCACAAACCAAATAAAGGATATCGATCTTCTAGTTATTCCTATCTCCAATACCTGCTTCTCTTAATACCTACAAGTGATTGCCTACTAAAGAGAGCAACCATAGCATCCATAAAACTATCCTAACAATCATCCCATGTGCTGTAAATACATGATAACTCGTATTACCACCGAGCTAGGGACTAATGAAAATCCTGGTTCTTTGTTGTACTCTCATATATCGCAGCCCAAAGCTGGATATGTGTCTTGCAGCCCTAAGATGGACACTAGACCCAAAGCTATAGGTCTAGGGTGTACGTTCCCTTCATTGACCCTTGGACATCCCTACTTATCATACTCCTGCTTCAAGTACAACTGGAAACTTTCCTAGTCATCAATGATTCCTTAGCACATACTCCCAAGCCTATCTTTTCTATATTTGGATACCGAGCCATTCTTCCTTAATCCTATTTCCGTTATTCATGAAGAACCCTTCCACATTCCCGGATCACACAGTCCACCCCCTTTATGAGCCATCATCTTCGAAACCTACTCCAAACACGAGCTAACACACGAAGACCATAGATATTCATTATGATGTTACATCGCCATCCACCGGATATGAACGATCCAACACCTATTGTACGATCTACAGGACATCAACTTCACCTCCTAGAAGCTTCATCTCATTTGGACCAACCCTAGAAGTCGGCACCGACCTCTCAACTCGCCACCGAGCTCTACACTTAGCCAACCTATGGCTATGTTTTCTTTCACTCATTCCTTGCTTTTTGTACTCCATGCGTAGATGCTTTGACCCCAACTTCTCTACACAAATCAAGTCATCATAGAACAAATCCTCTCTTCAAAACACCCTACTTCATATTCTAGAAACAACCATCACAGCCTCTAACACTTAGCTAATTATCGATTCATTATCTCAAGAAACCTCCACTAACAACATCCTTGTTATCCTCAAAATCGCCACCACCATGGATCAACCCACAGAACTCGATACCGATCTCTTATGTCGATGCTGACTTCTACACTTAGACAATCTGGACCTACCACTTGAACCCAAGCTCCTTTCATACACTAGAGCTTCCCTTCCAAGTTTTCTCCAATTACGACCAACTTAGTCTCTGATTTATTCAATTCTCTAACCTAACTTTCTATGTAATCACAACACTAACAAACAATATCAAATCACGACATACAACATAGGATAACAAATAATTTTATCCGATCAAACATGCAGTCCATCAAAATAAAAAAACAACTCAATTTCTAACATAGATCCACATACAGCATGAATATATAAGCATAAGCAAGGGTGATTTCTAATCAATCTAAATCATATCCATGTTTAACAATTAAAGTTGAAAAGGTTTTATGGCCAAAAATCGATTTAAAACATGTTAAACCCTATGATTCTACCATATAAACATGCTAGTGAAAAGGAATAAAACACTCACCAATTACCAATTCAACTGCTATAAATCTAGATCTAATTCGAATAGCAATGGAAGGCACTTCAAATCAAGAAAATCCATGATCTTTATCTTCTAATTGATTTTCCAATCTCTAATCCGCAGTCTAGTTTAATTTAGAGAGCAATTTGGGTGACCCCGGTGAAATCTTGATGGATCTAGGGCTAATTAGGTTTTGACTGACTTAGAACGAGATGCAAAAGTTTTAACTTGACTCTTCAGCCCACTATTTATAGTATTATCTAATTAGACTAATAGGCTTGCTAATAAGCTTAATTAATTGCATACTAATCCCGGCCAGTCGCTTTAAAAAATTAAAACATACATAAATTTTTAACTGTATGTCCATTTTTCGATTATGACCATTTTACGGAATGGAAACCCATCACCCAGAAGCAATGGACTTGTTTGAGAACCTAATTCGACTTCTATCTAAATTTATAGCCCAAATAAGATTTCCATGATCAAAATGGTTACATGGAAATTCAAGAAAAATCACAGGTGTGTAAAATGTCCCTAAGAGTCATATCCTAGAGTTATAAATGGACCTCGTATGAATAAAATAAAAATATTTTATGGTCCTTCGGTACGTAAAATACAGGTTGTTACATTCTCCCCCCTTTAGGAATTTTTCCCCTGTAATCCCCAAACTAACCAAAATATAAGCAATCATAGTTATCATGCATGCCTACTAATCATAAGCAACCATCATACATATCAAACAAGAAGCCATGCAATCAATAGTATATGTGACCTATTCTAGCTTGCTGGATACTAACTTATGAAATATCATATATAGTGATGAAACTAAACATAATAAACAATGGGTCTTACCATTCAAAGAGGTCCGGATAAGAAGTCCTCATGCCATCTTCCATCTCCACGCACAAATGCCCTCACTTCTGCTCCATTGTACCTTAACTAGCTTTACTACTTTTCTCCTAAGATGTTTCATATCACACCGAACAATACAAAGCGGCCCATGAGATATAGAAACTTCTAGTTCTACCTCAACATCTTCTAGCTGATCTGGTATGACTTCACGCTTGAGTCATGCACAAACTTCTATAGATAAGAGACATGAAAAACATTGTGCACGCCTGCAATTTTCTGAGGTAAGTTGACCCTATATGCTAGCTTCATGATTCTCTCGACTAACAAAAAAGGATCTATAAATCTTGGTGCCAACTTCCTCTTTCTACCAAATCGAACTACATTATTTAGAGAAGAAACCTTTATAAACACTATATCTCCGACAAAAAACTCTAACTCCTCTCGTCACTTATCCACGCAGCTTTACTATCAATCCTGAGCAGTTTTCATTCGTTGTCGAATGACTTCAATTTTCTCTGAAGTCACTTTAATCGTATCCGACCCAAATATCATTTTCTCGCCCGCTTTCTACCAACATGAAGGAGAGTTACATGGTCGGTCGCACAATGCTTCATATGGAGCTTTACCAATACTCGACTGATAAATGGTGTTGTATGCAAACTCCACCAAATGCAAATGATCATCCCATGATCCACCAAAGTCTATAATGCATGCCCGCAAGAGATCTTCCAATATACAATTTGCTCTTTCAGTCTGCCCATCCATTTGAGGATGATAAGCTGTACTAAGATGCTGATCCATCCCTAAAGCCCTTGTAAGCTCTTCCATAACCAACTAGTGAACAATTGGTCTTGGTAGTTCAAAATGCTCTTTCGCACACCATGAAATCATACTATCCATTTTACATACAACTCTACTATAACAATCCTGACTCGACCTTCGAAAATAGGCACCAAATACATCACCCATATTCGAATGCCTCAGATTCAAACATCGAATTTGGTTCGTCGGTGCTTATAATACATTAAGTACAACAACACAGCGGAAGAAGTTAATATCATTGATACACAATAGTTGATTACAACAATGATACAACAAGAATTTATCAATATTATCAGAGATACAAGATACAGCGGAAAGAATATCTTTAATATAAATTCCAAGTGAGAAAGCGAGAATCCAACATATTGCGACTCCATTGCTAAATCTCTTCAAACCATAAGCTCGAACCACCATCACATTGGACTTAATCAAACTTGACCCAAATGCGATTGCCAAACCAAAGACTTCGAAGGCTGTCGAATCTACATCTACTAGCTGATTATCTGAAAATCTAACACTAGGCTGTCCGTGCGGAAAATTGTGGGCATCCAGAGTTTAGATAGGGAACAATAAACTCCAGGTCATTCATGGGACTAGTGTGAGCAAACGTAAACAGTTTAACTTTAACAAAAGAAAAACAAAAGAATTTAAATTTGAAATCGCAATGCTTTTTGGAAAATAAAACTACCATAAGGCCTCCCGGCACACACACACAATGCAACCGCACACTTGGGGGAGATTTCTCCTTATGATAGTTAAACATGCTTGATACGTGAAAACAATTTGATATTATTGTTAGTGCATAGTGGAAAACATTTGCAAGTATAATATTAATCTTAGCAAGCATACGTACTATTATAGTATGCCTACTATAGCTACCATATTAGATGGCAGGTTCTACAACAAATGCTGTACGGGGCGAGTATTGGTTGATTGTATTTCCAACAATAGTCAGGCTAAGGAATTTCCTTACCAAATGGAACGCCTTTGGAGGGACACCCCCAAGAGCCAAACCGGATCTCTACCAACACAAGGCCGGGTTACCTCTATAACTAGGAAACACCTACAAGTAAGCCATGCCCGGTCGTTACCGACCTTTATCCCGGGATTCACCAACAAATAGCAACAACCACATAGTTAAATATCTAGGCTCCATACCATGATACCACCTTTTTTGTAGAAGGAAATGGACATACCCTAAGGGCGCGACCCCTAAATACCTTGCCGCAACATTCCTGTTTCGACCATTTCCAGGTTGTGAGGCTCGATGAAGTCTCATCCATAAAGTTGCGCTTTTACAAAAGCCATGCTTCAATCAACACATGATCAGCAGCACTTCCTATGCCATATTACCAAATTGGGAATGTATCACTAGTAACCATCAGCTACATAACCTCTTAGCTCGTACGTCTCAAAGAAGGGTGTTAGGCTAAGAGAATAAATTCTCCGCCACCAAACAGAAATGTATTTGATAGAAACCATCTTTACATCTCAAAGTGTAATGTCAAACATACATCCATACAAGTCTATTCCAAGTTCGAACAGAATCGAAGGCACTTCACAAAGAAGCTCTTGCAATCCGGGTATTCACAATCCTGATCGGACTCCGCAACACATATGGAGATCTCTATACCGGCGCGACTCAGTGTAGAGACATTCGATAGGTAATCCTTTCGTTCTCGAAAATACCCGGTCTTCACCACCGGTCTTCAAATGCTATCCATATCGTCGTATCACTATTCGGAATGGGTTATATGACATAAAGTCCTCTCCCGGCTGAACCAAATAATGAGCGCAAAATTTTAAAACACATGGATATTGGGATGTCAGTCAAGTCATAACTATAAAACCGAAAAACCTTCCTTTAAATGGTTTAAACAAATTACCATTTTCAAATCTTTACACAAAAAGATTAACTTCACAAAGTTCATTAATCTTTCACAAAGATTCATTCATAGCCTTTCAAAATAATTTCCCTTTCAAATTGGATTAACTCATCCAATCATTAAATCAATAACTCAATTCATAGCTTTCAAAACCATTTTCCTTCCAAATCTTTTATGCAAAAGATACACCTTTAAGATCCTCTTCAATTTTAAAACAAAGTTCATCAAATATTTAACAAAGATTCATTCATAGCTTTTAAAACAAATCCACTTCAAACATGAAATCTTTTCAACAAAAATTGCAAGTACATTCGTTATATGAAAGCCATTATCATTTGAAAACAAAGGTTTTCGTTTCAGAAAAAATCCGATCAAATATGCACAAGTTATATCCTTCAAAGTATAAACTTGGGATAATTTAAATTCTCAAAATAATACTTTTTAAAATACTTTAAGGATGGTTTTAAAATACATATATATAATTTAACTTGTATAAATCTTTCAAACCAAATTTCCAAAACAATTCCAAATAATATTTCAAACTAAACTTTAATTTCAAAACTTCCCTTTCAAAAGCTTTCCGTATCTGATTCCATTTCCAAAACCATTTGGATTCAAACTTCAACTTTTAAACAAAATAATATTTAGATTTCAAAATATCGGTGACTTAACCGATTTCCTCGTGAAATCCATATTTATGCATGTATAGTGTAGTCCAGGGGTTTGACACATTAGTGCAACATCATCAATCATCACAATCCAAATATAGCAATATCGATAAGCGGTATAATCCTATAACGCTTATCTTCATTTACAGAATCACAGATAAATAATATAAATTCATCACAGCTCAAATCAAAATAGAGCATCACACATCATGGATATCAAACAATTCAACATTCAATAAAATCCAAACATCCATAAGTAAGATCAATTAATTATCTGATTAATTTAAATCAGATTAATTACTTATGAAACTACTAATCCTGGTTAATTAACATTAATTAATTACAAACCATATTAATTAATTAACCTTTAATCATTAATTAATTAACCTTTAATAATAAATTAATCAACCTTTAATCATTAAATAGTTAACCTTAAATTATTTAATTATCCTTTAATTAATTACCCTTAATTAATTAATTAACCCTTAATTAATTACCATTTAATTAATTATCCTTAATTACATACAATAAGTGATTATCCTAGTACTTATACAAATAAATCACAAAATAATTTTAATCACTTGATTAATTAACTTTAATCATTAATTAATTAATTTTTATTAAGTAATTATCTTTAAGTAATTAAATACCTTAATTAATTACCTTTAGTTAATTAATTAACCTTTAATTAATTAAATCTCCTCAGATTAATTAATAAATCAATTAACCTTTGATTATTAAATAATTAACCTTAATTAATATTTAATTAATTAATTATTCTTTAAGTAATTATCTTTAATTACTTATATTAATTAAAAAATTATTTATTACTTAAGATCTTAATTTATTTAAAAGGTAAACCATTTTATCTTTATTAAACACTTTGATTATCTTTTTAAATCTTATTAATAGCCTTTGGATTTAAATATTCGTTACCAATTAATTTAAAAACTTTTAAGTTAAATTAACTTTTAAAACATTTCATTTCTTAATTATCCATTCAATTATAATATTATGTTTATTTAACAACTCTAAAAATAAAAGTTATATAAATTTAAACACTTTAACTTAATAAGTTTATTTTTAAACTTTTAAGTGATCTTAAACTTAATCAACCATTTATTATTTAAGAAAGACAAAATGTTTTAAAAGAATTCTTTGAGTAAATACTTAATTTATTTAAAATTTTAAAACTTTTATACATAAAATTTTCTTTAAACCTGGTAACTAAAGAAAAACCCGAGCCAAATTCGTGTTTTCTAGAGCTCAACTTCGGGTTACTCGACTTCCTTCATCTTCGAGTAATTCCTACAACGACTTCGGCTATAACTCGGGACACTTTCATCTTCCCAAACTCAAGTATCTTCGGACACAAAAATATGTACATGCATGTGCACAATCAATCGGATCGACTTCGATCATCGTTGCCGGCTTCAGCATATCGTCGATTGTCTACTACGTCAACACGAACATCCAGATCATACAATTCGACGAAGAATCAAAAACGAGTACCTCGTCTCAAACTGGAAATCAACCCGACTAATTAAAATTGCTTCGCGCCGCCACGATAAGCCACCAACGACCACGAAACCCCGACCAGAGAAACACCACCCGGTAACACATCAATCCCCTCCAGTGCGATCATTTCTGATCAAACATAAATGTTGCATGAACTCATGAATTATCGACGATCACAGTTGCTACTTTAACCCTAATTTAACCCCGTTCATCTCCCACGATTGATTAAAAATTTTGCGAAGATTTTTCCCATGCTCTCCTATACGTCAGCTTCCTTCACCATGAATTTCGATGCTCAGTTCGACGTGGATTGCCGAAATTTGACCCAAATACGTTTTCTGTTAATTTCGATAATTCTCGACATTCGTGAACTTAAAAATCATGAAACTTCTTTTAAAAATCATCATATTGCAAGACAAATCTTGTAACAACCCGCATATTTGTCGATTTTATATTTAAATATTTTAAATACTCGGAATCTAGTCTGAAAAGCTACTTTTTGCATACGGTCGAATTAGGACTCGGGACCACTCCTATTGAGTTTAAAATGCCGTTTGCGACCTTTTTGAGTATAAGCTTCGATATGTTTGGAGAAAGTTGAATTTTGCTACTTTTTACTTAGGGCTTTGGTTTGGGCTGAGCCACTTATGTATTCAGTCCCAACCCGTTCTCCTCTTCATTCCTTCATTCCTCATTTCCTAATACTCAAGCTTTATATTAATGGAGAGTGGAAGAGAAAATTAAAACTCCAAACCCTAGTTTTCTTTTGCAAATCAAACTCTAGCTCCAAACTAATTGAAGAACCCATTGGTAAGCTTCTCTTCTTCTTCTTCAACTCATTCTCTAATCAATTTCAGAAATTCCTAAACCTAATTTTGGGAATGTTCTTCTTTTAAGCTTAGAATCAAGCTTCTCGAGTTGGATTTGAAGAGTGGTTGATTCTCCTTTGCTTTCAAGCTTCATCTTCATTTTTTTGGGTTCGAAGGTGAGATTTTTATCTCACATCTATGCTTATAATTATCTTCGAATGTTAGGTATGAATTCCTAACACTTATTCGTGTGCATTAGCTTTTGGTTTGGATTGATTTGGTGAATATTCAAATTTTTGGTGTTTTGGGTTCAATTCTTTAAAAATCATGGCTTTGATGTTCAAATGTGTTTTTGGTGATGCAACGAGGAGCTCATAGGGCCGGGTAGTCGATTGGAATAAATCCTTAGTGCCGATGCTCGTTCGGTTGTGAATTGGTGGAGTTTGCACATCAATTAAATGGGTTTCAATTTGCAGAACATCAGGGTCGGCCGACCGAACCCCTGGGCCGGTCGACCGACCTGCTACTAAGGTGCATAGGCACCTTTCTGTCTCTGGTCTGGTCGACTGGCTACAGGGCTCAGCCGACCAACCTGCTTCCCGAGATTTTTTTGGAACAGGGTCCGGTCGACCGAGCTCTGTAGCCGGCCGACCGACCTGATGCAATTTTTCCTATTTCACCTAGTTGCTTGAATTTCCAACTTTAATCGATTCGTGTTGTTTCCTATTTGTTGTTATCATTTATTATGACTTTGATGACTCCTTTTTAGGGATTTTTGAATATCCATTTAGATGGATTCTTTATCGGTTTCGTTGGATTTTTATTCACATCTTCGTATGTGAATTTTAGTGATTGATTGTTCCTACAATCTTCTTCATGATTTGTCACTTTAAAAATATAAAGGTTTCTATACTAGTATTAAATATCAAAACTCTTTCTTCACATGATTTCAACACTATTTTATTACAAAGCTCGATTCTTAAACCGTTTTCCAATCTATTAGTATATACAAGCCTTTACCTCACTCGTATGAGAAATCTAGTTAAACGACTTAGTAAAACAAGTGGTATGAAACGCTTGCGTTTACTTCTTCGGTTAATTCTTGGACTTGTTCAAATCTCTCGTGACAATTTTCTAGTGGAGATCTACAATTTGTTCGTAAATATTTAAGTTAAGCTAGTGGTTATGGGATATGAAGCTAAATTTATACATTTACTAGCTTAGTGTAATTGACACTTCTTGTTGATCATGACGATCATCTTTGTGATTTAGACTAGCATGTGCGACGTCTCTTTGTCTGCGAGGGAGACTAAACCCCGTTTTGTGGAGTTTCGACTCAAATTGGTGGGGTAGCAACCCATGGTCTTGTGGCCGTTTGTGGAGCTTCGGCTCAATTTGTGATGTTTAGCAACCATGGAATTAGCGTTCCGTTTGTGATACACGTGTTGGTGAGCTTTATGCTCCCGTTTGTGATAGGCCTTCCCCCTTTTTGTGATTTCTGGATTTCTTGAGATGATTTCTAGAATTTGTGCTTCACCAATATTCGTGATTTCCATTGATAAGTTTTATCAATATTTGTGCATTGGTGAATTTGTGTGCCATCGACTTTTGTGATTGACATTGATATAATCGTCAATATTCATGGTTTGGTGAACGAAATAAGGAGTATGACATTTCTTTGATTCTTGTGTAGATTTGGTGATATTGATTAATCTCTTGTTGATTTTCAATTACTTATATATATCACAGCTTGGCATTGTGATTATTATGTGTTTAGTCATATCTCTTATTCTATATCGTTTCATCTGATATTAATAGTTAGACTGATCCGTTTATTATTTTCTTATTAAATAATACTCGGGTCAGACCGAGATGTTACAGGTGCTTCGGCTTGACTTCCCTCTTGGGATTGATTTCTCTGACTTTTGGCTAACTACTTAGATTAGTAGTTTATTTCGTTGTATACACTTGAGATATATACTCATAGTTATATTCTTTTGTATAGCACATGTTGCTATTCTTTTGTATTATTGTGGATCTTTTTGACCATTACTCTGATATACACTTTCATGTGTTAGTTATATATTCATATCTTCTTCCACCTTTGTGATATGAATTATCTGTGACTGATTTGTGTTATGTTTATTTCTATATTTGTTTCCGAAGACCTTTATAGCCACTGTGTAGTAGCTTTGAGTTTGTGTCGGTATGTCAGATTTCCTCTTGAGATGAAAAGTTATATTTTTATCTGGCATATCGGTACTCGCACAAAGCAATTATACAGATGGTCGCTTCTCAACAACCTTATTCTCCGTGCTAGTTGACAGCATTCACCATAATGTTCTTGGCTAGCGTGGGTATAGAGGTGGGGCGTCACAAATCTGATCCGATGATCAAAGCTTAGGATTAAAAGTCTTGAATTTTCAGTTTTAAATGTTTTTCCTCTGTAATTTCAAAATTTTGAATTATTTACCAAATATTTTATATTGACATATTTTTAAAAATAACTTTATGTTGTTATAAACCTTTTCTCTTTAGGATTCATGACTTGGATTGGCTTAAACCAGAAGACATAGATTTTTTTCTTAAATCTCGTTACCCTGTTACTAACAAAAATATATTCATATGTACACACAGACATGCATCCCATAAAACCATATATACATTCAGGGATACATTTATATTCATGCATTTGCATTACTTCAGGAATCAATCACAACATTAAGTTTGTAGATTCAAGGCTTTTAAAATAAATGTTGCTCACCTTCTATATTGAAGCAGAGAACCAGGTTTTAGTTTTGATTTGATTTAGCCTGTAATTGATTTAAAACTGGATTCCTTGTTTTTGTTTTAGATGATCTGAACTTTCTCCTTGATCAGAATGCTTGCTTTATTTTTTATTCTGATCCTTGTTCTAGGTTGATCTTTTTTTTGTTTTGATTTTAAGATAATTTGGTTTAATCCTTTGTTTTCTGGTTTCCCATTTTGATTTTCCAAGTTTTACTTTTGATTTCGAGATTTTATCGTTTTGTTTTAGAAAATGAGAAATGGAGAGAAAAGATTGATGAAGGTGAGGATTTCACAGGAAATGTCCTGGTTTCTTCATTACGTATATTTTTATTTATTTCAATTTAAAGAGATAATGCCACTTATTCTTTTATGTCTACTTGTTATCTTCATGTTTCATATATTTTACATTTGTCATGTATGATAAAATCGTGTTTAAACCCTTAGTTTTAATTAATTTATAGATTTATGTTTTAACCCTTTGTTTAAATATGTTGCTTAATTTATAAACAACTATTTTATGTTAAACTCTTGTCTAGTTTTATATTTACATATACATTATATTTTCAAATCTTATACTTATACTTTCAGAAGATATATTCATATTAAAGCTTTGCATATATACTAACTATATTATTTTTTCAAGTATATAAAAGAAAAGTAATTTAAATCTTTTATTAAATCTCATTTTATATTTTATATCTTTATAACTTTTAAGAAAAAGATTTAAGCTTGATTATACACTACTACTAAATAATCATATATATTAATTTTATAACTTTTTGAACAACCTTAAGAAAAATGATTTGAAATCAAATATACACTTGTATACATATATACTATTCTTCAAAATATAACTTTTAAATCCAATTAATTTTATAAAATACTTATTTTTGAATTTCAACCCAAAATTCTATTTTAAAAATTTTATTTATAAATTTCTAATCCAAATCTACTTCCACCATCTTATATATATTTATTCTTAAATATTCAAATTAATTCTCAATGAATCTCAAAGATTTATATTAATTTTCAATTTCAATTTGACCTAGAAACCGGGAATGTTACATCAACGAGCTTGGATATCGTTCTTCTTAACTTAACAGGTATAAATCTTGCACTCTTGGTCAATTGATCTACTATAACCTAAATACCATCGTACATTTCTCACGTCCTCGGCAATCAATCAATAAAATCCATCAATACTTGCTCCAATTTCCATTCAGGAATTTCTAATGGTTGCAATAATCCGCTAGGTTTCTTCTACTTTGCCTTTACCAACTGATAGTTTACACGCTTTGAGTTGAATGCCATCAATATCCCTCTTCATACCTTCCAAATAGCAAGTTCGCTTCATATCTCAGTACATCTTATTACTACAGGGATGAATGGTCAATCTACAATGATGATACACTCTTGGACTTCATCTCTTAATTCATCAACATTTGGAACAAATAATCTTTTGTCCTTACAAAGCCAACATTCTTGATCAAGTTCGAATTGCTTTATATCTTTAGACTCTACTCCTTCTTTTATCTTTGCTATGGTCTCCGCTAGCCTAGCATCTCAATTTTGACTATTACCGGTCCTTTTGATTATAGTAGGTCTAATTGACAAAGTTGCCAACATTTCAGGTCCTAGCTCGTAGTGAGTAAAATCAAATCCAGCAATATACTCTATTTGATTCCATTCCAAGAACACTGCTCCTACCCTAACATGTCTTCTACTCAATACATTGGCGACTACATTCTCTTTTCCTAGAGCATAGGAAATAGTAAAATCATAAGAGGCCAAGAAGTTCGGCTTTCGCTACTGTCAAAGGATGAGATCCTTTTGAGCGAAAATGTGATGACCAGTCTCCTCGACCCTCAAAATCAACACTAACACATCCACGGTATTCACGTGTTATAAATCCAGGTACCGGGGAGATAGATAATCAGAGGTAAAATAAAGTAAAAATAAAAGATAGAAACATAAATACTCACATTTCGATTATATATAAATAGAAAGTACAAGCAACCACTCTACATAGGGTACATCAGAGTTATGGTATGAACTATCCCAGCCAGGAATAGTTATAACTGCTTTCTCCCACACTTGTCGGTATAAAAAACTAGACATAACAAAAAATAAAAGATAGATAGTTATCCACATCAAATGCTTCAGCCCCATGCTCCAAAAACTCCTCCATAATGCTTCACTAAAATGCTCCTATCATGATTTTGACTACTTGGTTGCCCGAAAAATTAGGCACCTAGAGTTTAAATGGAAAACAAATTAAACTCCGGTTCAGTCATGGGACTAATGTGAGAACTCAAAATACAATGTTTGAAAACAAAAGGATATCTCATAAGGCCACGCTGCATATAAACACAAAACAGTTTTTTGCTTATGATAACCAAATCTTTATTACGTAAAAAAATAAGGGCTGTTATCTTTAATGACGTATCTTTGAAAACATTTGCAAGTAAACGTATTAATCTTAGCCGAAATTAGTACATTGATTAAATTCCAACATACTTGCGATAAAGTGGGTTCTATAAACAAAATGGTAGGCACTTATCGGGTAATGGATTTCCATACAAATGACCAGGTAAAGGGACTACCTTTCGATAGTACATCACTAGAGGAATGTACCAAGGCCCAACTTATGGTCCTCTACCAACACAAGATCGGTCGACCTCTTCCTATATAGTACCGAATATGACATCACCCCGATCGTAATCGACATATCCAAGATGTCTCTTAACATATACCATAATAATTTAAACCCAATCGTTATAGCAAGTAGAAATATATCTAGAAGGGGATGATCATATGTAACAATCCTAATTTTGAGTAACATTATTTAGAAAATTTAATTAATTAAATTTAATTAAATTAAATTATATAATTTGGTTAAGGGATTAAGGTTTATGTACTTTAAAGGGTAGCCGTGCCTAGTTAAACCAATGAAGTAAATGGAATTAAAATGAAATAGGAAGGGAAATTAGATAAGGGTAAAATAGGAATGAGTCATATACATATACCCTAAGCCTTCATACCATTTCGTTTTTACACATTCACAAATTAAAATCCAAACCTAGAGAGGTCGGCTACCATTAAGGGAAGTAAGAAGAAGAGAAGCTAGAAAACAAAAGAAGAAAGCTTAATCAAACTTATTCAAGATCAAATCTTAAGTACTTAACAACAAAACTAAAGGTGAATAATTGTTACATCTCATATTATTTTTATGTTTCGGTTTCTAGAATCAGATCCGAATGTTTTTGCAAGTATATTGCCATGTTTTGAATGTTATATATATATATATATATGCTTGTTGATGAATTATGCTTATTCATATTGATGTTATGATAAGTTTTGATACGAAAATCCTATCCAATGACATCCAAATATCTTGCGATTTAGGTGTATTGTCAGAAATGATATTTTAGAAATGGATTTCAAATTTTATAATTTTCTAAATTAATGTGGATTTGTTATCAATTTTATAGTGAAGAAAATGGTTAATTGGTTTTAAAATTTATGGCTATTTTATATTAGCTTTGGGTCAGAAATTTATATATGTTGAAAAACATATTAAAAGTGATTTATGGAAATTTTTAGAGAATTTTCCTAAGCGTTTTAATAAGTATATGAAATTATTTAAGGTATGGGACTTAAATGTTTTATATGTTTGTAAAAGGAGAAGGGAAATTTGCGAATGTTTTAATTATTAATCTCTAAAAATAGGAGGCAGGTTTAGAAAAGAAATTGGCAACCAATTGCATAATGACAAATAAGTAGACTAGTTGAAAAGAATTGCTTTTAAAAGTTGAAAATCAAATTTACTTTATTTCTATTTTTTGCCACTTTCGGTACTAGCTTTCGACCATATACTTCCGCTCAATCTCCATCAAAACCAACACACATGGTATCAAAGACTTGGTGCGTAGTGAGTTGAACAAAGGTTAAAGCTATTGGGTCGAAATAAGGGGTTACGAGAGGTCGACGCCTTGCTTTGTTTTCTAAAGAAAACGCTCCTGCTTTGCTTTCAAATAAGATGGCTTTCGACTTTGTCAAATTGTTTTGAAGAAATCTTTCTAAATAGGTTCCGCTTTTGTTTTAAGTAAATGCTTTCAAAGGGGTCAAAACCCCTACATTCTGCCTTTTTATCTTTCAGAGCAGTGCCACTAAAAGGATCCCTTTTTTGAAAAAAATTAGAGTTGCTTCTCCAATACTTTCGAAGGGATGGGTTTCGACACTATCCACTTCTTTACTCTGGAAATTACTTTCGGAAGATTTGCTTTCGATTTAGTTGTTTCATGGCCCTTTATGATATTTTGAAAGTTTAACCCAACGGTTTCAAAAGGAATGGTTTCGAAAGGTTGTTCCACATATTCTAACATGAGCCCAATACTTTCTAAAGGTTTTTTTTAAGTAACAAACTTTTATGCTATCGAAAGGTATCAAGTAAAGGTTTCGAAGGGGAGGCTCTCCAGTGTTTTCGAAAGATATGTATATATAAGGTTTCGAAGGAGTGATTCCCTAGTCTTTTCAAAAGGTACCTTAGTGTTTAAATGGAAGTTTTCCGATGGTTTCGAAAGGCATATTTAAAACGTTTAGAAGAGGATGACTAAGGTTTATAAAGCTCCAAAGAAGTTGTTTTCAATGGTTTCAAAAGTGGTACTTTCAATAGTTTCAAAAGAGGTACTTTCAATGGTTTCGAAAGAGATTGTTTAAAGGTTTTAAATAATGGTTTCAAATGTTTTCATCAACAATGTTTTGACTAAAGCATATATCCTGGCAAAGAGAATTGAGTAAAGCAAATAGTATATTTTCCTGTTACTAGTATTATCTAAATGGTTAATCATGTTGAAAAGGTTTTCAAGGAAAATTTAAAAGGTATTTAATCCTAAGTAAAATGGCTCACATATTTGTATACCAGATGAGACTGGTATAGGGTCATGCCTATACATTAGTTATTAGCCCTTAGATAATTTAGTCCAAAATTTCAATGTGTTGGGTTTAGTCATAGGTAAGACTTAAATGATGGTTATACATAGAAAGGAATATATATGTATAGAGAAGAAGGATAGGTTATTGGTAAGCCCGAAAAACCATTAGGATTAGGTGACCCTTAGAGAAGTAAGTTAAGGACAAAATGTCCAGAAGTATGTCTAACAGTTGTTAGATGATTTGTTTAATTTGTCTGGTCGGCCCGAGTCAGCCAAAGGTTAGTAGTTAGCCAAACAAAACTACCTTGTTTTGGATTGATGGTCCATTTATTACTTGTTTATGAGCATATATGATTTTTGCAATTATTAATATAATCAATTTGATTAACCAGTTTGGTTGCAGGACTTTGATTTGCAAAAATATATGCTTTAAAGGGGTATTGGTGAGGGAAAACACGTTCCGCTAAGCGGTGTGGTCTCACTTAATATCAATAAACTAAGATGTAATAGTACTATTCACAACAGGCTTTATGTCTGACTCGAAGTTTATGTTTTTTCCCTTAAACTCTCGGGTGCTCAAAATTAATTTGAGTCGATTAAGAGTTTGGGTTTACAGGTTTAGTAGGAGGGCGAATAAATTTTCCGGAGACAAGCCGGAAGCTGATGTTAGTATATATAGGAGTTGTTGTTTTGTTTATTCCATTGTGATGTATTAAGACAGTTTATGTCTATATAGTATTCTAGTCATCTATGTAAGCATCTTCATATATCGCTCTTGGCAAATTAATGTAATAATTATATTTGATTTGAACCTAAAAAACGATTGGGATTATGTAATGGAATATGAAAAATGTTTTGTAAAATATTAATATGTAAAATGAGCACCCGCACTTCATCTTTATGTAAACTACATTTTTTCAACACTTAACATCACCTTTTATTACACCACCTTATGTCTTAATCACTTAAGTAAAATGAAATAAGATTTTTGTTTAGATTTGATTTTGACATGTTAGTCTTATAGTGCTTACTTTTTTTTAATAATTTCTGGAAATTTCTAAACTTGTTTAGGAAAAGAAAACTTGTTTGATGACTTTATTAGTTCTTATCCTATTTGAATATGTATACATATATATGTAAATAGGGGTGCAACAACGTTGCAACAAATTTTGTTGAATAAAACATTGATTTTCGACAAAATGTTTTACGGTCACATTTTGACCTTTTTGTTAGACTATTCATTTATTTAAACAAAACTTGAACATAAATTTGTATATTTTCATTAAAAAATAAAAAACCTTATTAAAATAATTTATTTAACCATTCAAACTTACTTTTATGAAATCAAACTTTTATCACTTTTACCGATATAAACAACGGTTCTTATTTTTGTGTATATTTCTATCTCCAAATCCTATTTGATATTATTTGAATCGTAAAATATTATACATTTTATATTTAAAATCAATTTAAATATTACATTTTATAGTGATTGAATTTTTGGTCGTAACAGAAAAGGTACTTAAAGGATTTATGGTCCATAGTAACTCAAACCTTTCTCCCAAAAAATAGTACCTCCACATCCTCAAGGAAAAATCATTTCCATCTATTGAAAATCATGAGTTGGGTAATTCGTTTCGTTCGGCTTTAGCTGTTCACTAGCATAAGCGACAACCCTTCCCTTCTTCGCTAACATCACGTCCAATCGAGTACCACGGGCATCAATGTGTACTGTCAATTCTTCATTTCCACTTAGAATATTCAATACGTGTGCACTCATCAAACTCTCTTTCAGACTCACATATGCATGCTCACACTTTGCATCCATACAATGGTTTGATTCTTCTTCATCAAATTGGTCAACGATGATGCTACCTTCGAGAAGTCCTTTAGAAGCATCTATAGCATCCCGCTAATCCTAGGATACTTCCCATATCCATAGCATTGTCGAGTTGATTCCAATCTTGGACCATTATCACCTTTGCAGGATCCACTGCTATATCCTGTCTTGAAACGACATGGCCCAAGAATCTAACTTCTTCTCTTTAGAAGTGACATTTAGAGAACTTCTCTATCAACTTATGCTTCCTCAATATCTCTAGCACAATCCTAAAGTGCATCTTGTACGCTTCTTCAGTCCTAGAGTAGATCAGAGTATCATCTACAAACACAAGAACAAACTTACTCAACTAGTCTCTGAAAACTCGATCCATGAGATCTATAAAGTATGCCGGAGCATTGGTCAACCCAAATGTTGGAATAAACTTCTCTTCAAACCTCATCTTAAACTGATAATAAGAAAACTGGTGTTTTGGAGTGGCAATAGTTACAACATTCCACCTATTCATAGCTTGGCCCTAAACCTATCTCGAAGCAAATTTTCTCTTCATAACATCTTCCATCTCCATATCACCAAAGATGGGCTCACAAGTATCCAACCAGTATTGCACTTCTATGGCTAACTCCCTCCTATGGAATGGCTTTCCTCCAAAGGTAGAGTAACCTTTGCATGGCTTAGCGAAATTGGTCCTAACCGCTTGCACTAGAGCACCTCCACCTATCACCCTCCAGGAGCATTCCTCATCATATTAGCCATCATAGTATTGAACATGGCTTAGACATCTGGCGTAGAAGCTCCTGATCCCGCCCCTTCCTATACTCCGAAATCTTTCATAGCATTTTTTATATGCTGGGTCATTCTTATCTGTACCAAGAATGATCAGTCTCTCATAAAGAAAACTATGCCTATAGTGCTCATGTGCATTCAAATTATGCTATATAATATATTACTATATAGTTTTGAAAACCAAACATATAACAAGTATGCAGTCTCTCATACATATACATGCTCTCGATCCAGCCTAAGGCAATAACACCTTCCTTATCTCTACGATATCATGGTATCAACTCCAATTAATCATGTAACCAAAGCTTTGATACTAAATGTGACGACTACCTAATACCAACTGCACCAACAGTATCTAATTAGTGCTTGGTCCATGTCTGATCGATATAAGATGATCATCAAGGTTGAAATAAACCAATACGGTATATAACAAATCATATCTCACAGTGCATGGATAAAATGTAATATCACAAAATAATAGAAGAGACGGTAATAACTATGTGAACAAATCATTAGCAGAGTATTAATAGATCCACAAAGTTATACATCAAATGCGGTAGATTTTATACAACAAAAGTAAACTCAAATAAACGGTCTCATCAAAAAGTAATAAGCAAGCACTGTCATGGGCTCCACATCTTTGCTTAGCGGAATAAACATACACTCCATATATGTAAATAAAATGAGATAACTCCATCCAACTCATCCTCGTAAAGCTACTGCATCACCTAGACCTATTATTAGTTTACTCATTAAAGAGTACCCAATATAATAAGAGGTAAAGCATAAAACCTTGGGTCAGACAATTGTCTGGTGTGAGCGGCAAAATGAGCCTCAAAATACAAAACTGGTAAATATGGTAAGGAACAAGAGTACATGAGCCATACTTGACATGTCCCTGCAACCAAACAGTTAGCATACAACACTATAATATGCTACTCTATAATGTTATAAAGATATACCACAAAAAAAATAAAGGATATCGATCTTCTATGTATTCCTATCTCGAATACCTACTTCCCCTGATACTTATGAGTGATAGCCTACTAAAGAGAGCAACAATAACATCCATAGAATCCATCAAATAATCCTAACTATCACTCAATGTGGCCTTAATACATGATAACTCATATGAGCCCCAAGCCAGGGACTAGTGGAAATCTCAGTTCTCTATTGTACTCTCGTATCTCGTAGACTAAATGTGGATAGATGTCTCATAGCCCAAAGCTAGACACTAGTCCCAAAGCTACAGGTCTAGGTTATACAAGTCCCTTCATTGACCCATCGATATCTCCACTTATAATACCCCTAATTTGAGTATAACTGAAAACTCTCTAAGCCATCAAGGATTCTTAGCACATACTCGAGTCCATGTTTGCTCCACTTGGATACCGAGTCCTTCTTACTTAATCCAATTTCCATTATTCATGAGGAAGCCTTCCACATTCCCTTCCTCTTTACGAGTCGCCACACTTAGAACCTATTTCCAACATGAGCCAACAACCGAAGATTATAGCTTTTCATCATACTGTTATATCGTCATCCAACCTGATACGAATGAACCAACACCTTCAGCACAATCCATAGACCTCTACTTCACCTCCTAGAAGTTTTATCCCATTTGGACCTAAAGTAAAAGTCGACACCTACCTCTCAAATCGGCCCCGAGCTCTATATTTGGCCAACCTATGGCTAAGTTTTCTTCCATACCTTCATTGCTTCTAGTACTCTATACCTAGATGCTTTGATCTTGACTTCTCTACACAAATCAAATCGTTATAGAAGAAGCCCTCCCTTCAAGGAACCATACTTCATATTCTACAAACAAGTAATCATATATTCTAACACTTAAATAATCACCGATCTGTCATGTCAGGCAACATCTACTAGCAAAATCCTTGCTATCCCTAAAAATCACCACCATGATGGATCAACCCAAAGAACTTGATACCTACCTCTCATGTCGATGCTGAATTCTGTACTTAGACAATCTAGACCTACAACTTGTACCCCAAGCTCCTTTCACACTCCAGATCTTCCCTTCGAAGTTTCGTCCAATCTCGACCAACTTTGTCTTCGATTTGCTCAATTATCCAGCGTAACTTTCTATGTAATCACAACACTAACGAACGATATCTTTCAACATAGAATAACAAACAATTTCATCCAATCAAACATGCAATCCATCAAAATGAAACAAACAAGTCAATTTTTAACATAGATCTACATATAACGTTAATATATGAGCATGAGCAAGGATGATTTCTAATATATCTAAATCATATTCATAATTTAACATGTAATTAAAGTTGGAAAATGTTTTATGGCCAAAATTTGATTTAAAACATGTTAAACCCTATGATTCTACCATATAAACATGAAATAGTATAGTGAAAAGGCATAAACTACTCACCAATTACAGAATTCAACTAATATGAATGCAGATCCAATCCGAACAGTAATGGGTTGCACTTTAAATCAAGAAAGTGGATGATCTCTATCTTATAGTTGATGATCCAATCTCTAAACTATATTCTAGTTTGATTTAGAGAGCAATTTAGGTGGATTTGGATGAAATTAGGATGGATCTAGGGCTAATTAGCGTTTTAAGCTAATTTAGAATGAGAAGGAAAAGTTTTAACTCGACTCTTCAGCCCTCTATTTATACTTTTCTCTAACTAGACTAATGGGCTAACTAATGGGCTTGACTAATTATACACTAATCCTATCCGACGGCTTTAAAAACTTAAAATAGGCAAAACTTTGTAGTTGTATGTCCTTTTTTCTTCTATGATCGCTCTACGAAATGGGAAACCATCATCCTAAAGTAATGGAATTGGTTTGAGACCCTAATTCGACTCCTATCAAAAGTTGTAGCCCAAATAAGATTTGCAAGGTTAAAATGGTCATGTAGAAATTCAAAAAAAATCATAAGTGTGTAAAATGTACCCAAGAGTCGTATCCTAAAATTTTAAAATATATGACCTCATAGTATTAAAATAAAAATATTTTACGACCCTATGATACGTAAAATGCAGGCCGTTACAGTTATATGATCAAACTTTTGACTCTACTATATAGAAAACATTTTAAAATAAGGTCAGTCATTTGAATAATGGGGTCAGACATCTGAATAATGGGGTCAGACGTCTAAACACATTCTAGAAAAGAATACATTAATTTTTGACTTATTCCAGATGTCTAGCCCTATGATTTAGATGTATGACTTCTGTTATAATAAACTAGTATTTACAAGGTTTGAAACCCTGGTAGCAAAATCACTTGTAGTTCAGGTTGTAAGATATGCAAATTAGTGCTCCATGACCCAGTTTTGAATCCTGGTGTTACATAGTATTTTAAAGTTGTTGGAAAAAAATTCTTTTTGACAATTTCGTGTTCAAAATCTATTTTTAAGTCAATTTGATGATACATGTTTGTGTTTCATCAAAGGATATTGTACAAGTACTTTCTAGACTTGAAATATAATCTTCATTCATTGAGCTCGATAGCGTTGTTATTTACCGTAGTCTGCTCATCAGCAGTAGTCGTTTTCCTTATTCTTCATGGTTTGATTTCTTGAAATAATCAATTTGTACAATATATATTGAAATGTATAGCTGTCACTTTAAAACCAAAAATGGAGGTTCTAACACGCTTCATTTCCCCACATCTTATCTCTATGACGATGAATTGTCATCCTAGATCAATGGCACTCGACCACTACTTCCTCTCGAACATCCTCTACCATTGGAACACGTAGGTACCATTCTCTCTTTGGCCTTTATCTTACATTGATTGAATACCTATCGTTATGGGGTAAATACTTCCCTTACTCATCTTAGCCAAAATATCAACTTTTGTTGTATCCTTCTTCTACTCTTGACCGACGGGATCCATTAATACTGGCCTTGCTTCCAATGTTGCTAGATATCCTGAGGTATATTCTAATGGCGGTTGGAAATTGAAATTTGAGAGGAACTCTAACTACCTTCGCTCATATATAGCTCCTCGAGTAGCATGCCTCCGGCGAAGGGCTTCGACAATAAATTTTCTTTATCTGGGTATACTAAATCTCAAAGTCACATTATGTTATGAATGCCATTCACCATTGCTGCCTAAGTTTCAAATCCTATTAGGAAAATAGATATTTAAGGGACATTTGATCAGTAAATAGCTCAAACCTTTCTCCTAACAGATAATACCTCCACATCTTTGAAGCAAATACGATAACTGCTAATTCTAAATCATGAGTGGGATACCTCTTATTATGTTCATTAAATAACCTTCTTTCAAAGGTTATTCCTTGCCTTCTTGAATAAGAACAGTTCCTAATCTTGTACTTCCTACATCGGTGTAAACAGTAGAAGGCTTCGATCCATTCAGGATCGTTGGTGCAGGTGCACTGGTTAATGGCTCCTTTAGCTCCCAAAGACTTCTATGCATTTCTCATCCCATGTGAAGACTAGGTTTTTCTTGTTTAAGCAATTCCACGGTACTGCTATCTTTGCAAAATATTTAATGAAATTCCCATAGTAATCAACCAGACCAAGAAAACTCCTAACTTCCTAGCGTTCTTTGGAATCATCCAGTCTAGAATAGCTGCTACCTTAGCAGGGTCAATATACAGCCCCTTTTTAGAGACAATATGATGAGAAACCTTACTTCCTTTCTTCAGAAATGACACTTTAAGAATTTAGTTTTAGTTGGTGCCTTCTAAAGCTCTCTAGTACTTCCCTTGAGTGGTTTTCATATTCACCTTCACATTTTGGGAATGCTAGAATATCATCCACAAATACAATGACAAACTTGTTTAGCTGTCCCCTAAAGACTGTAATAATTAGATCTACAAAGTATATAGGGCCATTTATCAACCCAAATGGCATTACTTCTCATTCTTACAGTCAATCTAGAGTATGAAAAGAAGTCATCTCCTTGTTATCTTTGGCTACTCTCAATTGGTGGAATCCGGTGGCTAAGTCTAACTGAGAAAAAACCTTGGTTCCAACAAGCTAGTCAAACAAGTCATCTATTCTAGGCAATGGATAACTATTCTACTTAGTCATCTTATAGAATGGTCAACAATCGAGCATTGATTTAAAGATCCGTCTATCTTAGTGGCAAGGACAACTGGTGCTCCCAATTTTGAAGTATTACGGCAAATAAATTTCTTCTACAATAGCTTCGAAATATGCTTGTCCAGTTCTTGCCTTTCTTTGGGGGCAATACCTCAATAGCAGTGCAACTGGTCCAGCATCTTCCTCTAAATTAATCCTAAACTCTATTTCCCTTCACGATGGGAGACTGGGGACTTCTTTAAAAGATCCAAAAATTCTCAAACTACTAGTACAGATAAGAGCTCGTCTAACGATAAGATAAGGGAATATAAATAGCTCATAGTAAGATAACTAATCCACTCCCAAAAATAAGGCCATACCCCTCAAAACCAAGAACATGCACATTACGCATAAAGTCTACATCACATATATCCACCATTAGGTCTTTGCAAATCATAGAAAGATGTGTTGATCCCTGACAGAAGGTTAGTAATAAGTTGGGTTCTAATTCTAGGACTTTAACCACATTTCTAACTATGAAAGAATGTGATGATGCTGAGTCAAATAGTGTACAAGCAATATTCAAGGAAATAATAGTTATACCTCTCATTGCCTTTTTTCCCTTGTCCTTAGGAGAAGGTCTGCTTGAGACGAGCATGGCTTTAATGGCATAAGCTTGCAAGTCCAATCTCTCCTTGGCTAGCTCCGGACATTGGTTCTTGTACATGTCCTTCCTTATTGCAATTATAGCACCTCTGCTTAAACTCCTCTCTCATCAAATTCACCATGCAATCCTTAGCAATGTGTCCCTTCTTATAGCATCTCTGGACGTCAAACCTCCATTTTTGAACTTTCCTTTGGCTATTGTATCCTTCCAAAACTTCCCTTTCTTTTGATCCAGCTTGGTCGTTAGACTGCCCTACCTTATTCCCTTCTTCTTTACCAACCGTATAAAGCAGGACCATTACGACTAGCGTCTCATAGGTGACACCTGTGGGAACTTAAGTTAAGAGTAGTTCCCTTAAGGGAGAATTTAGGCCCTTTACAAATTTCATAGCCTTCTTCACTTAGGTGTCAATCAGATTCATCCTATATTTGGCCGAGTCCATGAAATTATTAATATACTCCTTTATGGTGGAGTTCCCTTGTTTTAGGTGGATAAACTTTTCCAATTATAGATTCACTTCTGTATTGGATATGAATCGCGATTCGAAGAGAGTCTTAAATTCAACCCAAGTTATACCTTCTTCGGCATTCACTGCAGTCCCCATGGTCAACCAATTCACCGCCCCCCTTTCAAGTTCTATGTAGCTAACTTCCCATGATCCAGTATTCAAACTCTATTTCCTTAAATATGGGGTCACAACCATCAATCCAAGATTTAGTTCCTATGAATTTCTCTAAGCCTAAGAATACTCGTCTATCCATACTCTAAAAATCCTTACATAGCCTAAGGAAGTCTAGTGGATGAAATGTTAACACAGCGTGCGGAGCGATCAACGCCACTGATGGAGTTTGCTAGGGAATGCAGGCTTGTCCCATGACTCTTAGGTATTGCCGAAACAACATTGACATACCCGGTATGGTAGGTATCTTCTGATTGCTGAGGTTTTGGGTCTCGAAGCCATTGTTTCCAGCCATTATCAACTATCTCTAGGTTTGAATTTTTGAATTAGTCAAGATTCTCTATGATAATATTTCTTGCTGAATTAAGAATTTGCCTAGGGTTTTGTGCATGTCTACATATGTATACTTATATATTGTAGGGTTTCGAAAAATATCTTCAAGAATAACACATACGTACTCTAGCACATTTATATTCCCGCCGATACCAATTATAACAACCCTCTCCAAAATGAGCCTAATTTTCGATGTAATATAAGCCCATTGAACCTTAGGTCCATTTCGGAGCTGGATGTTAGTTGGTATAAGCGATTAAACAATATGTAAAGCTACCTATCAATGCTTTTAGAGTCTCACAGCAAATGGAACGGAATATAATAACAAAATAGAGTACCCATCGTGTAAAATTTTAACAACCCTGATTTTTATGTCGCTTAAATAAAATAAATAAAGATTTAAATTGGAAATTTAAATGAGAAAATTGATTTTCAAGTATTATTATCGCGGAAACTAGAATTTTAATTGTTTACTTGAAGCTAATTGAAATAAGTATTTGTGTAATTTATGAATAAATCTTTTTCTAAAAAGAATATAGAGATTTTTATTTTGTTTGGTAAATCTTTTCATTATCGAAAGTAGTGTTATGAAGTAATCATTTTGGAGATAAACATTTTTGAAGGATTTTATTATTACTACTAGGAAATTAATTGTTTTATAATTATAGATCTTAAAATTTATACGAAATAAGTACTGTGAATGATGTATAAATTTGGTGATGTGGGCTGTGGTAAGTATTAAGAAATGAAATAGGATTTAATAATGTTGCGTGGGAAATAGATGCTCATTTTAATAAATAAGAATTTTGTATTTTATTTTAATGGGCTTAAATTAAACCATATCCATTTCTAAGAAAATAAGAGAAGTACCATTCTCATTCTCCTTCATTTTAATATATTATAAGTTCAAAGCTTAAGAAATCAAAACTAGGGTTGGCATCTCCTTTCTATTGCAATTAAAATCTCCATTTTCAACGTAGATATCAAATTCGGAAAAATCAATAGAAACTAAGGTATGTTAATAGAACCATTATCTATCCCCTAGCTAAACTAAGCAAGTGATTTGGCTCTTTTGTATTTCTTTAAAAACTGGTTTCTAGGGTTTGCTTCAACGTAGAAGTAGAGTTTGATTTGGCTACAAATTTATTGAACAAATCAAAAGAAGTTGAGTAAACCTAGCTATTATTTACTAATTTAAAATGCATATTTGCTGGTTTGATTCAATTTCTTATTTTGTTGTTAATTTGAAATCAGTTCGCTGTTGAGAATAACCTTATTTGTTGAAATTTGCAAAATCTTATTGACTTGAGATTAAAATTGGTATTGTGATCCTTTGTGTGATTGGTTTGGTTGCATGCATGTTTAAAATTGCATAGGCGTGACCCTGGTGTGAAACGCCATCAACTAGGGGCAATAGGAGGAGTTTTTGGAGCTAGAACAACTCCAGATTCCTTTCCCACCGATGCACTGATGGATCGGTGGGTAGAAGTCTAGAGTTGTTACAGCTCCAGGAAAACCCATGATTCTCCGTTCAATCATTCGTTTGTTTTCCTTGTTTGGCTTGAACTTTTATATCATTTTGAAGATTGTTTGTGATGAACTACATGTGTACTTCCAGATGCTTGAATCTAATTTTGATGATCTAGTTGTCATGGCGGTCTTGCTCTATTATCTATTGTCAAACGCACAATTTAGTTGCACTATTTTGCCAAGCTATTTATAAAGGAAACTCTTTTGGGAGAAAATTGATTTCTATTTATATTACGGAAAATATGTGTATTTTGAACATGAATGATTTTAGAAAATATATTATACATATATAAACTTTCAAATTTTGAAATGGACTGTGAAGAAGTTTCTATTAGTATAGATGTGAAGTAAATCATGTTTTTCTACTATCCATATTATAAAGTTTTTTAAATCAGTATTTTTAAATTAGGTTTCAAAGAAAAACTATTTTATTATAAAAAAGCTATCTCTCTTGGATGAGAAATTGAATTAAATAGTCTAGTAAAACAAGTGGTATGAAACACTTGCGTTAATTTCAATAATTAATTCATGGACCTGTTCAAATGAACATTTATTTGTACGAGTGGAATTTACTTACTTTTAGTAATCATTTGAGTATCGTCAAGTGGTTATATTGCATTAATCTACTGATCGAAAGTGGTAAAACACTGATTGACGGGTTTTCAGACTCATTCTTGGGTGATCCATTTAAGCGGATTAAATGGGTTTTCAAACCCATCTTGTGATACTCGTTTTCTAGCGAGTTATAATTTGCGAAGTGCAACATCTTATGTTGGAGAGTGAAGGGCATATCTATTGTGTTGGCTTGCAAAGTGCATGTCTATTACTTCCACATGTGATTGATAATTTAAATGCTCTTATTATAATGATTTTATGACATTAATGTGTTAATAAGAATAAACTTAAATATAAATCGTTAATCCTTAATCAAAGTGTTATTATGTTAGTGAAGAACAATTTATGGATATTTATCCTTGACTTTGTGCAAGTTTGTTATTATCAATATCTCACCTTTTGTGATAATTAGAGATAGTCTGACTCGGGTGTTATTTTAATGCTCAGGTCAAAATGAGACATTTCGGGTTCAAGGACATTGATGATGGATTCCTGTGCATGTTTGGACTTTGAGAAGATTTTGTATTATGCAACCTTTTGTTATCACGTCATTAGGCTTAGCGAGATTTTCATCTCTTATGCTTTTAGTTAGTTTGTGTCCTATGTATATGTATTTATGTATATGATATTTTGGATTCGGGTAGTGATGGTTATATGATGTATATTTTTGGATAGTGAGCTTTGTATTATATTTTGAGACTCATTTTTTGTTATGTGATGGTATAAACATGAGTCTAGTATTTTCTTTTGTAGACTCATACTACTAAGTGTTGGTTTATATATTATTTCCGTTACGACGTTTGATTCTGTGTTGTATAATATATTATGTATTATTCTGAATTAGATTAAACCATTATATTATTGTTTTGCGCTTGGAAGGGATATGTCTAATTAACACTTAGAAGGAAAGAAAAATATAGTCAGGTTATTTGACGTATTTGACACTCGCCAAAGCAATTCTATATATGGTACCTCCTATGCAGCCCTATTCTCCGTACTAACAAACAATATTACCCAATAATACCCTTTGATGTTCGTGATTTGTTATGCATATCATTTTATGGTTTATATGGATGAAAATTTTTGAGTCCAAACCTAAAAGAAGTTAAAAAAAAGCATATAAGTAATTGTGTAAATAAACTTGGAATCTCAAAGTAAAAGAATTAATTCAAAAAGAAAATTAAATTTTATATTATAATGATTTGGAATCTAAAAGGATGAATCTTTTTTATAAAATTTGTGTATATAATACCATAAGAAGTTAATATATTATTTGGAGAACATAAAGTTAGAAAATTACTTTGAAGAAGAGACTTATCCGAAAATCAATTCATTTAAATTTTGAAAGGAAGTTTCAAGCTTTATTAAAAAATAAATTAGATGATAAATAAATAGTTGAATTTGTGGAAACTCTAATTTTTAGAAAATAAAGAAATTTTTTAAATTCAAGCAGCTATATAAACTGTTAGTAATGAGGTAAAGAAGTTTTTTATAAAGTAAAGAAGGAGGTTTGTGAAATGAGTTTGATTTCTAGTATAAGGAGCTAACTTATACTAAATTGAAATTTTCTTTTTATAACTGTCGGAAGAAGTCTTCAAAACGTAAATAAAATCAAATTTAATAAGATTAATATTTTGGTAAAGGAAAGAAAATTATTTTGATTTAATTATTTTATGTATATTAGAAGTTAGTTTCTAGTTTATAAACCTCAAATGAAGAAATTTGAATTGAATGGAAGTAAAGATGAGTCATGGATGAATACTTGTGGTTTTCATGTTATGAAAAATAGTTCTTTAAGATGACGTTTGGTTGCAAATTGTTACTTCTATAGAATAAGAAATATGATTAACGATTTGGTAATACTAAATGGTTATGGGACATTCAATACCATTTTATCGGTTAATTATATGACTTATTTTCTAGAATATTTAAGAAAGTGGAGCTTGTGGACTTATAGTAAATGTTCAAGTAAACCCGTGTTGTTATGGGACACATGGGCGTTACTCGAATGATTACTGTTAGAAAGTATTTAACACTTTTGGTGACGACGTGCGAAGTGCATATCATTTGTGACGACTTGCAAAGTGCATGTCATTTAAATTAGAACTGCAAAGTGCAATTAATTATGTCGGTTGCGAAGGGCCGTCACATGGATAGGCCTTGGTTCTAGAATGCGAAGAGCAATCTTTTGAGTTAGACTTGCAAAGAGCGGTCATCTATGTTAGACTTACAAAGAGGAGACTTACAAAGAGCAGTCATCTATGTTAGACTAGTAAAGATTAGTCATCTATGTTAGACTTGCAAAGCGCAGTAATTTGTGTTGACTTGTGAAATGCAGTTGATTGGGAAAAACCATGGTCCTTGACTTGCAAAAAGCGATCATCAGTAGCTGCACTAGCGAAGTGCGGTCATTTATGTAGATAAGTGAAGTACTTGCCTTCAAATATTCGACATGCGAAGCACTGTCTTTTATGTAGGCTAGCAAAGTGCAAGCTATTATTGATATGATGGATTTATAAATTGTTTTTATGCTAGTTTGTTGTGATGATACGAGTTGATTGTTAGCTTGAGTATGACGGATGTTGATTGTGATCATGATGCGATTTTATGTTAAGATAAATCCATAAGAATGTTTAAACTGAAGTATAATTTGTGAAGTACAAATTTTTAGAGAAACTAATCTTTACTTTTAAAATAGAACAATTTTTAAAACACAAATTTTTGGAGAAATCAATTTTTGAAGAAGATTACGCAAAGACCAATTAAAGTATTGATTTAAAAGAAGGGAATTTTTATAAAAAGGAGTAATTAAAGTGGAAATTTATTGAAGAAATCTAATTCTAGGAAATAACTTGGATATATATATATATAGTGGATGTTTTAAACTTTTGAAAAATAAGTCAAAAGATTTTATTTGAGTACAAACACAAGAATCTTCTGTATATTGCTTGATTGTTTTGTTGCTTAGATGTTTGGTTTTTTAGTGTTAGTATATGTATTTTGAAAAATAGAAATACAACTGTAGTAATATATTTCTATTGATTATAATCTTTTCTCTAAATTAGAAATTGCAAGGATGCTATTTCTTTAAGATGGGAAATCTATAACAACCCTGATTTTTATTGTCGTGTAAATAAAATTAATAAAGATTTAAATTGAAAATTTAAATAAGAAATTTGATTTCTCAAGTAATGATCTTGGAGAGATTAGAATTTTAATTATTTACTAGAAGATAATTGAAAGTAGTATTTGTTGAATTTATAAACAAATCTATTTTTAAAAGAATATAAAGATTATTTTTTGGTAAATCTTTTTATTTTTACTAAAAATGATGTTATGAAATGATCATTTTGTAAATAAACATTTTTGAGGGATTTTATTATTATCAACGGGAAATTAATTGTTTTATTATAATTTAATAAAGCAGCATTGGAATTAAAGGCCCACTTTAATAAATAAGGGTTTTGTATTTTATTTTAATGAGCTTAAATTAAACCTACATCCATTTCTATGCAAATAAAAGAAGTACCTTTCTCGTTCTTCTTCATTCTGATATACTGTACGTTCAAAATTTAAGAAATCAAAACTTGCATTGGCATCTTCTTTCTATTTCAATCAAAATCTCCATTTTCAAAATAGAAATCAAACCTAGAAAAATCTATAAAAAGTCAAGGTGTATTAATAGATCCTTTATCTATCCGTTAGCTCAATCAATTTCAATTTCAAGAAAGTGATTTAGCTCTTTTGTATTTCTTTGAAAACCGAGTTCTATGGTTTGCTTCAAGTTAGAAGTCAAGTTGGATTTGGCTGTTAATTTACTAAACAAATCAAAGGAATTAAGGTGAGTAAACCTTACTAATATTCTCTAATTTGAAGTGCATGTTTGCTGGCTTGATTCAATTACTTGTTTTATTGTTAATTTGAAATCATTTTGTTGTCGAGATCATATTTCCTGAAAGTTGCAACCTCTTATTGATTAAAATTGGTAGTGTGACGCTTTATGCGAATGGTTTGGTTGCATGCATGTTTGAAATCACGTAAACGTGACCTAGGTGTGAAACGCCATCAACCAGATAGCGATTAGCGGTGTTTCTAGAGGTAGAACAACTCCGGATTCCGTCCATACTGGTGCACCAGTGGGAAGAAGCCTAGAGATGTTTCAGCTCCAGAAACCACCCCGATTCTCCATTCAATCATTCGTTTATTTTCCTATTTTGCTTGGACTTTTACATCATTTTGAAGCCTGTTTGTGACGAACTACTTGCGCATTTCCGGGTGCTTGAATCTAATTTTGATAATCTTGTTGGCATGGAAGTTTTTCTCTATATTTGTTTTCAAACACACAACTTAATTTCACTAGCTTGAAAAACTATTTATAAAGGAAATTCTTTTGGAAGTAAATTGGTTTCTATTTATATATATGGAAAATTTGTGTGTTTTGAACGTGAATGATTTTAGAAAATATACTATACATATATACACTTCCAAATTTTAAAGTGGAATGTGAAAAGTGTCTATTAGTATAGATATGAATTAAATAGTGTTTTTTACTATATATACTATAAATCTCTTTAAACCAACATTTTAAAATTAGCTTTCAAAGCAAAACAAATTTATTATAAAAACGCATTATCTCACTTCGATGAGAAATTGAATTAAATGGTTTAGTAAAACAAGTGATATGAAACACTTGCACTTACTTTACCGACTAATTTATGGGCTTTTTAAAATGAACATTTGTGTGCACAAGTCTAATTTGTTAGCTTTTAGTAATCATTTGAGTGCCATCAAGTGGTTATGGGACATTAGTCTACAATCTTATGATTATTGATCAAAAGTGGATAATGCATATTGATGGGTTATCGTACTCATTTTGGGTGATCGATTTAGGTTGATTATATGGGTTTTCAGACCCATCTTGTGATCTCGTTTCCTAGCAAGTCATAATTTATGAAGTGCGGCCTGTTGCGTTTGCACACGAAGGGTGTTTCTATTGTGTCAACCTGTGGAGTGCATGTCTATTACTTGCATATATGATTGATAATTTAGATGCTATTATTATAATTATTTATATGACACTAATGTGTTAGTGAGCATAAACTTAACTATAAAGCATGATCGTTAGACGAAGTATTGTTATGTTAGTGAAGAACAATTTATGGATATTTATCCTTGGCATTTATGCAAGTTTATTATTATTGATATCTTACCTTTTGTGATAATTAGAGATACTCTTACCCGTATGTTATTTTAATGCTCGGGTTAGACAGAGACATTTCAGGTTTAGGGACACTGACCATGGATTCATGTGCATGTTTGGAGTTTGAGGAGATTTTATAGTATGTAGCCTTTTGTTATCTCGTCGTTAGGCTTAGCAAGAATTTTATTTACTATATCTTCAGTTAGTTTGTGTCCTATGTATATGTATGTATGCAAAGGATATTTTGGATTCGGGTAATGATGATTGTATGATGTATATTTTTGGTTAGTAGGCTTGTATTATATTTTGAGACTTATTTTCTATTATGTGATGTGTTAAACGTGAGTCTAGTATTCTATTTTCTAGACTCATACTTTTAATTGTTGTTGATGTATGTATTACTTCCATTGCGATGTTTGATTCTATGTTGTATAATATATAATGTATTGTCCTGAATTGGATCAAACCATTGTATTATCGTTTTGTGCCAGGATCAGATATGTTGAATAAGCACTTGTAAGAAAAGAAAATGGTAGTTACATTATTCGACAAATTCGATACCTACCAAAGTAATTTTTCAAATGGATGCTCCTAACCAACCCTATTCTCAACATTATTAGATAGTATTACCTAGTAATACCCTTTATTAGTGTGGGTAGGGTACTACAAAATCCAAACCTCAAAAGTACACTATCTCAATAGTACATAAAACATATCCAATACATAATTTGGTTACATCATAACAACATAAATATATATATCTATAGTAGCTAACTGCCTGCCAAGTCTTCCACCATCTTCTCCACACTCATCGTTGTACCTAACTTGTGGTTGTAATAAGGAGGGAGTCAAAATAACCATGTCTAATGAGTGAAAACCTCTAATTTTAAAATAATAGTAGATGGGTAGTAAGCATTCAAATAAATTTATGTCTTTCTTATTTCTTAAATTTCTCCACGTATACCTCGAGCTATAAGCTACTGGTCATGCATAACAGTACAAGATACATAGCCAAATTTTTAAGTTTGCTAAATTTCCATTTTTTGTGCTATAATTAATTAACTTATTTTTCTTAATTAATTTCATTTTAATTTTACGGGTGTTTCAGTATGTAACACTCTCCAAATGTTAGGTCATTTATTACTTATGCTTACAAGGGACACTGTAAAAAAAGTTATTAGATAACCATGGAATGACGCACTTGACAGTTTTCTATTCGTTAATATAACGAAGGTCAAAATCGAAAATGTCGATGTGACAATATCACACAATTCACTCGACTTTAAAATACCATTGAATTTCAATGTGGAAACTTTGCTTTAATTATAGTTAAATCATGGCACGATGTCCATCGAAAACCTGTAGTTGGGTCGAGTTGAAGCATTGGAAGTGAAACACTGTTTAATAGAGAATTTGTTTTCTCAGTTATATGAGATTAACATCACAGTCAACTAAATTTAATTCAAAGTCGAAGTCTTTAGCTTGATCGATTCGGTTGATATTAATAGTTATTATTAAATCAAGGACGTTGACTATATAAGTTAAATGTGGATAATATTTAAACTTCAACCATTACCAAATTTCATAAGTCCTAATGTGATATTGTTTTGACGAAGAGAATTGGTGTAAATAATTGCCACTACTAGGTGCTACTTAAAATAGTAAAATTAAATTTTACCGAAAAATGTATAAGCTATAAATTTAGGCAAATTGTCACACTAGTAGTTAAAATGACATGTGAATATTAATATTCGAATGATTCGATATTAATCACTAATTAAATTTATACTTACGAGTGGCATGGCCACATTTTGTCGATTCTCTGGAGTACTATATAATTTAATCGATTTATAACTATCGTAAAATAATTAATTTTTATGATAGATGAATTATTATTTTTTTTATTTAATGTATCAGGTGGCATTAGTATTTTCGAGGTGAAAATAATAATTAATTAGGTGCATATATAAAAGTACGAATCAATATTCAATATCAAGATGCATTTAAATTTGATTTAAATGTGATTAATTATTGATGGGTTTGGAATGATTTAAAGCCTATGTAGCCTTATCTAGGATTGGCTATATGAGAGCAATGGAGGGGTTGATGATTCAAAAATGTTGGATCTGGACTTGGTAGTAGAGAAGTAGTAAATCAAGTAGCGAATTTCTCTTTTACTCTCTATAAAAGGCCACACTACCCCTCATTATTGGTATGATTTTTTGCTTTCCTTCTCCTCTATAATAACTGCCATTTTCTAGCGACCTTAGGCAAAAAATATCAAATCTAAACATTAAATAAAAATCAAAGTAGTTCTATAATTAGTTGTAAAGTTAGGAGCTCGGATCAAGATTGAATCTAGGTAAGTCTACCAATCAAGGTACAAATCTAAGGCAATAATTTTTTAAATCTATAATTTATGATTAATATGTCATCATGCTAATATAATTAATTAATATATATTTGAACAAATTTATAAGCACAATCGTTGTCCCAATAATTGTATTATCATACATATGTCTTTATAAATATAAATTTATAATTCTCAAACTATCAACTATATTTGTTTGAATTAATAAAATTAAAAAATATATTATATACGTATGTATGTATGTACTAAAGTAATTGTTATCTAGCTTTGTGTCTAAGCCGTATTTGAACGAGTCGGAACAGTTAAACAGAAGATGACCAAGTAGAAATCCAGAGCAGTCATTGTTAAACTCGGATACCTAGCAAGGTCAATAGATGAAGCCATTAACTTAACAAAAATCTTTGAAGTTAGCCTACATCGCAAAATATTCAGAGATTGAAGGCTAAAGTCCAAGAATTAGTAAATGTCTTCGATCGATATCAATCCGTAGCTATGGTTCGGTACCGATCCATAGGACTTACTCAAGGTCACGTCTAACTTCTTGTAAAGTAAAGCTAAGATACTAGTTGAATGATCATGCAACATGAGATGGTTTGCTAGTTGTCTAGGCCTTAAATACCTATGGAAAAATTCAAGTTTCATATCAGCCACGTGCTCTCTTTTACCCACCGAACCATGGATTCACTCAAATAGGAGCTCATGCCAATACATCCAAGCTCCATAAGTGATGGTATGAGCTATACAAGAAATATTGAGGGATCGAAGAAGGTTCTACAACCCATCTTATGGATCGGTACTGACCTATAGGGCATGGTTTTGTACCGATCCTTGAAGTTTGCTAAGTTGGCCATGATTTTTTGAGAGTGGCTCCTTTAGGACGTGGGAAATGTCGTAAAGAATGTGGAAAATGTTAGGAAGAACGTGGTTGTGAGAATTCCATTGACCTTCAACTATAAATACAGGGTGATGGCATTATGGAGGGAGCTTTTTCCTTGCATTCTAATTTTCTGTATTTTTATTGTAATCCCATGAGTCTATATCGATTCACAAGATCACTCTTGCAAAAAACTGTGTAGAATCATAAAAAAATTTCAAGTGGACATAGACCAAATATTAGTCAAACCACTATAATTTTTGTGTGAGATTTTTTCTCATTTTCCACATAATTTCTTTGCTTTATTTTCTTCTATAATATTCTAGGTGTCTGTGCCAAATTCTGGTGTAAAAATTTAGGTGCTTTCATCGAGAATGTATTATTCTCTTGCTATTTGGATCTATTTTCTACTTTTGGATTGCCTTAGTCCATAAAGTAGATCCGTTAGTTTCATTCCTACAACCCACGACTATTTAGATTTCTGCAAAATCTATCATAGGATTAACTGAACTAGAAGCTCTATGAAATACTAGAGAAAAATCTGCCACCTCCAGTTTCGCTAATGATATTGAGAACGTTGGCTCTCAACATGTTAAAAAAGTTGCTTAGCCCAATACTGTCGGAATTCGAAGCCCCTCAGACATGATAACATGAGTTGAGATGGATAGAATGATGAAGGATTTGAATGACAAGGTGTACGAAAGGCAGGAGGAAATATGGAAATAGATGAAGGAGAGTTTGAATTTGCTGAACTAGTTATCTTACATCAGCAGAAGGAACAGAAGAGACCTGCCACCTTCTGATTCAGAAGATGGAGATAAATCGTCCTCATCCAATGAGAAACACAAAGAAGGGAAGCAAAAGACGAAGAGAAAGGAAACCGTGACTTTGAAAAGTAAGTTGGACAATGCTAAGAGTTTAAGAGCATGGATCAATACGATCCATCCTCAAAGACCAGTACCGAACCTTGCGGTCATTATTTGGGTCTAAGAGGTGGTGTTGGTTTAGATGGCAATGTTGGTGGTAGAGGTGGTCATGTTCTTGACGGCCAAGATATTGAGATTAGACGGATGTTGGTGATCCGCCATGTAGAAATCACAGAGAAAGTTCAACCGGACAAATGGTTGTCCTAAAGACAGCAGAACCCAGATACCACAGAACTAACTGAGACCGTTTATAGGGCCAAACACCCAAAGCAGGCCATGGTTATTACAGTCCAATAGATCAAAAATAGCCAGAATCCTTGGCAGATATGGTCAAGAAGTTGGTAGATGAGAACCAACATAGGACCAACGATGAATGAGGTTCTTGTCGCTATAGGAACTCATTGACCAAAGAGATATTGCACAAACAATATCCATGAAGATTCACAATGCCTATGATGCAACCTATGGTCAAACGATGGAATCAAAGCGGCACTTGTTGAAATATGAATGGCATATGGACATAGCAAGAGCAATGGATGATGTGAGACGTCGATGCTTCCAAATATCTTTGTAAGGTGTTGCTTAGATCTGGTTCACTTAGCTCGTGCTAAGGTCCATATCCTTGTTTAATCACTTTGCTAGGAGATTTGCTGAGCAATTTAGGTTGCATGTATCCTGTCCGAAATATGTAATGTCATTATCAAACCTCTTTCATAATTATGGAGAATCGTTAAAGGATTTTTTTTTAAAAATAGATTTAACATAGCTGTAATGGAAGGGAGTAATACCAAGGAAGACATAGATTTGATGGCTTTGATTAGGGTATAACGTCCCAACATAAATTTCAGTAAATGGTTAATGATAAAACTGCTGCCAATCGTGGAGGAGTTTCACAGAAAGGCAACTTAGTTCTTGCTCTTGGAAGAGGTAAGTACGACCACCAGGAAAGTCGGTGGCTGGCAATCGGCTAAAGCGATTCAAAGTAATGTGGCTATGAAGCAATCCAACGAAGGTTTCGATAATATCTCTGTTAAAGTCAAAAATAAAGGCAATAACCAGAAAAAACAATCAAGGTAATGGAGGCAGGAAGCTGGATTTCAAGAAATTTCCAAGACTCCCAAAATGTAAAGATCATATGCCATTGAACAAATCCAATGAGAACATATGCCTTGCGACATAAGTACTAAGCATTATAAAAAGCCAACTCCAAGAGAGTTTACCGAGAGAGAGAGAGAGAGAGAGAGAGAAATGGTTTAGAAAGTTTTACTGCTTTCATGAGACCCATGGTCGTAACACAAATAAGTGTAGACATTTTCTAAATTTGATTAAAGATATTATCCGAAAAATAATTTAAGCAGTATGTGAAATCCCTATAGAATTGCAGGCAAAGAGGTGCTCAACCCCAAGGGTAATTACCCTAACGGGGCATGGCTAGGCATAGTGATGACGAGCCTAAGCAGCTTGGGAAAGACTTGTTATTAACATAATAACTAGAGGTAAAAGATTTAGAATGAGATGGAAAGGTACGAAAGTTCTTTGTAACATGTTGTGCAGGGTAGTTGCATTACCGTCCAAGATGGAACTCTGGCAAAGAAATTAGATACTATAATGGATGGCATCGTGTTCAGAAGTCAAGACGTAGATGGGATCGAAGTACCCATGCTCTAACCCTTGGTAATAACAGCCATGACTGGACTGGCAACTATGAAACAAATGCTTGTTGATTGTGGAAGTACTGTCAACATAATGTTCAAAAGAGCATATGACCAGATGATAATGGATGGTCAGGACCTAAAGCCTTGTAAATCCAAAACTTAGGAATTTACCGGAGGCGCTGTAGAACCTGTGGGATAGGTATCGATGGTTTTAGGAGAAGGTGGCCATAAGTGAGTATTGTTTGCGAGCTTCATGGTGATGGATATTTCTTCAGCTTATATTGCCTTTTAGGCCGACCAGCCCTCGCTAGTTTCTATGTAACGACTCATATTTTAGCTATTTAAAAATATTTAATTTTGATATGATTATTGAATAAAAATGCTTGGAAACAAGAATTTGAGTTTTATTTATATAGTTTATTCAATATGAACTTTAATTTATTGTAAGAAATTGGTTGTATAAAAATTTGGACAAACATATTATTTATAAAACGGTATTTGAGATACAAATTTTAATGAAAGTTATTGATTATGATTTTAATTTTATAAAGTGAATAATAGTTGTGTATAACTTGTTTTCTCAAAAGTTGGGCAAACACCTCTAAATCTATTTTCTTTTTTAGTTAAATTTCGTTTAATTTGATTGACTTAGGGTTTTTTATGTTCTAGCACGTAACAAAATGAATTTTAGCAGCAAGTGCAGAGATAGTTCACAGGAGCAAATTTTGGAAAGCAGAAAAGGAAAGTAAATAACACATAGTTTTTATTGTGATTCGGCCCGAATGTGCCTACATCCATTTTTCATCTTATTATTCTCTCTTTGATTTGATTACAAGTACAAGATATATTCAAAAAGAGTGAAAACTGTAAGTAGCCATAGTGATGGATTTTATGTAGAGTTTTCTCTCTTTTTCTCCAAAAATCTATCTCCTTGTTGTTGAGAAACTCTTGTATTTATAGAGTGGAGTTGTGACGTGTGGAGGAGAAGTTATAGCCTCCTGAGTTTGATTCGGCATTTGGGCCAGGGACAGTTGGATCGGCATTTAGGTTAGGAGGTTTTCTTTGGGTCGGTGATCCTTACTTTCCAGGCCAAACATTTTATTCGACATATTTGTCGTACCGGACCAAATGTTTGGTCCGACAATTGATGTGTTGTGCTGGACCAAGTACTTGGTCCGACATATCAGAGAAAGCCGGACCAAGTACTTGGTCCGGCATTCCTAAGGGTATCGGACAAGATATTTAGTTCGGTATACAATAGGGTGCGGACTAAATATCTGGTCCAGCATGCCGGTTCATATGTTTGGTTCGGTATTTTGGCAAATGCCGAACCAAGCATCTGGTCCGGTGATTCTACCCTCTCTAGAAAATCGATCCAACATTTGTCCCACAAAGTAAGTTGTGTAACTACACGACATGCTTTGTTTTGGTCCGGTATCGAGCTCCTACCATAGAATGACAACCTACGACCATTCGTCTTCCTTCTTCTTCTTTAAATACCGCCTTCCCCCTTTCTATTTCTTTAACCATATTTTTCTAATTAAACTTCAATCGATTGGGGTCAGGTTCTAGCTTGCTTATATTGTTTAGATTCGAATATCTCTATGTCTTCGCTGCTCGAGGTAAGCCTATTTAGCTAGATTGCTCGGCTTAGGGATTTAGGGCTTTGTTTTTCTGTTTCGTATGGCTTAGAAGAATCGAGTCTATTTCCTTACGAATTCCATCTGACATAGAGGACTTGAGTCCATTTTCCATATGTACCTCTTCTTTGTAAATAGGAGATGGTAGAGTATATGGTGAACTAGAGCTTTGTGAATATGGGTTTGTTGTGAGTTTCCAAGAGGGGATAAGAATTTAGCCTTGTTTCACTAATACTGTTGTTCATAGTACTTGAGTTTGCTATTGGTAGAGGCTCAAGCGGCTGTATTCTTATTTTCTGGTGTAGTGTTAGAACAGAAGAGTCTCCTCTCTCGTTTTTTAGGATAAGCTAGTATAGGCCTAGAGAATAAATATTTTCTAGGCAAGGTTATATGAGAGTATGCTTTGGTGTGTGGTGAGTTTGGTTCTTCATTCGATAAAGGGTGATGTCGGACCAGATAGGTCGAGCACATGGTCTGAGGTTATGCCGAACCAAAAGCAGGTTTCCCATGAGATGGCTAGGTTAGGGGTAAGGATTCAATTGGGTTAGATGATAGGAGGTACCCGTGCACTTTTTAACTTTCATTTGTGATTTGGGCCTTCACTTGACTTTTATTTTCTTGCACAGGAATATGTCTTCTAGTCGTGAGCTCCTTTCTAAGTTTCCGGCTTCACAGCCTACCGGGGCTGGTCCTTCTTCTTTTGATGCTCCAGTCAATCCTCCTAGGCAAACCAGTTCTGCTTACTCTTTAGTCAAAGGCTACGCTCCTAATCAACCGCTGGTTAGGCCTTTAGAGTGCTATCCTAGCGTGCTGACGATAGAGAAGCTGAACTCTATTGCTACTTCATCTGGTATAGATCGTCGAGACATGATATTACTTAGTCTAGATGATTGAGCATGCTTTCCTCCAAGCAGGTATATTCCGTATAAAAAGTATCATTGCATGTAAGCGTGATCCCTCCGCTTACTAGCTGGATTGCTAGCTTTGTGATCTATTTAAAGGTCGCTCCTTTGCACCTTCAGCCGAACTCTTATGCTATCCTGACATGATTATACCTGATATTCATGAAGCGGTATCGGAGACCCTCCACCCATAAAGAGATCAGATATCTATATAACGTGAGGAGTTATCGAAAGGGGCATCCTTTTATTTGTTTAGAGTCCGCCTATAAATTCAAACACATCATGGATTTATACTCTAAGTATAGTATGTTCAAGAAGCAATATTTCTTTAAACATGATGATGCCGTGGCCCAACAAGCTTTTACCTCTGGTTGTAAGTTATTGTATTATCTTCTTCTAAACTTTCTATCGACTTGGCCTCTTATTGCTCCATAATTTTTAGGTTATGTGAAGGCGGTGGAGGATGACGGCTTAAAAAAGATGGCCAAGGAATTATAGGCTATCCCGAAGGCCGAGAGGAAAGCCTCATTCCTACTCGATGATGTAGCCTCCAATTATACAACTCGATCGGCCCCAGACATCCTTGTACAAGATTAGGCCAAGTTCTACTGAGAGAGTAGCGGGAGCTGGAGGAGACGAGGGTGATGGAGACAAAGGTAAGGGCCTGGATGAGGAAGGTGGTGTGGCTGAACCCCCGAAGAAACTGAGACATAAGAAGGATGTAGTTTGTCCTCCCCGCTCGGGGAAATCTCTGCATATTCGAGATGCTCCTTCCCCTGGCGACAAGGGAGGTTCTCATTTGTGAGCAGAAAGTGAAGAGGAGGAAGCATCGGAGGGAAATTCTGAAGTATCGGAAGGGGATGTTCATGTATCTCCAAACGTGGATCTTATAAGTAACGAGGGATTGGACATGGATCCTTTAAAGAATGCTGAGGCCGAGCGAGAGTGGCCCAAGTAGTTGGAACAATCCAACCTGACCCCAAGGCCGTCTTTTACTGTCGATCTTTCCTAGGAGAATGTGGCTTCGGGTGAACTGGGTGGAATACCGCCTCTTTCAGCACAAGGTGGAGCGGGAATCGGCGAGGAGTTCGGGCTTTCTCCATGTACTTTTGATTACTTTATGAATTTTGAGATACTTCTTGAAAACTTTTTTCTATGAGTCCCAGCCCCCTCCCGCACCTTAATCCAATGAAGTCTGATTGTCGTGTGTTCTCCTTCCTTCAAGTGAAATCCCATCCCTGGGCACTGTTTATTTGAGTGAGACATCGACCTTAAGGGTTTGTAGTAGCTTGATGTGTCTTAGTGTCTTGAGCGTTTCGTATTTTTTATGCTTTCTCGCTTTCATGGATCTAACGTTGTAACACTTCTTCTAGGGAAAAGGAGAAACCCAAAGAGGATCGAAGTCTACAAGCAGCTTAAGCAGTTCAAACGGATGAAAATGACTTCCGTTTCTTCCAAGCTGACTTTTCAAGTGGAAAAATGTGTAAGAGAATATTAAGGAGAGCCCGTTTGACCCAGATAAAGGAGAAAGCCATGAGTCATCCCAAAAACATGAGATGTCCCCAGGCAAGGAAGCCACCTCCTTTGGCTCCTGAACTTCCTCCCGCCATTGCCGTCACTATCCGATGGGTTTTGAAGTGCACAAAGTGCCAAATGAGTTAGGAGAGGGAAATGTGGATTATTTTTTCTCGAATTATCAACAGCCGAAGTGGAATCCCTTTGAGAGTCATCTTGATATAAATCCTGACTATGTAGGTCGTCATGCGGCGGATCCTGACACTGAGTTCCTTTTACCTCATAATCCCTTGGTTCGGATCCTAAATGAGGTGAAGACTCTTGATTTTGGTAACTTGACAATGAGGATGTTCCAGATTACAGATGAGGCTAGAAACATAGTTGATTATTAGTTCCATTGGGCCAAAGCTAGTGAAGAAGTTAGGATTGCCTATGTGCGGTTGCGTCTAGAGATTGAGGACTTTTGCAAGATGCTCAAGGAGAAAGAGGCTAAGTTAGAGGAAGTCAAAGAATCCCATGCCTCCGAGATAATGAAGGCCAAGGAAGAGGCAAGGAAAGAGGCTGCCGACCTATGTAAGATGCAGATTGACATCCTATCAGTTCAGTGGATGAGGCTCGACGGAAAGATATAGAGCGAATTCGTTCCCTTTAGGGAAAAGTGAAGAAATCGGAAGAGGCCTTAGCCGAGCCGAAGGAGTCTTGGGGCAAGTGGCAAAAAGAGAAGGACTGATATCAAGCTGAGATCGATAGGTTGAAGGTGGAACATGCTCGGTTGAGGAGGAATAAGGTGTAGTACATGAACAAGGTGGTGGCCCTCCAGATCGAAGTCGATAAATCCAACGACTTTTGAAAACAGATGTGGAAGTATACTTATTTTATGTTCTAGAAAAACAGGAACCTTCAGTGGATGGATGACTACCCTTAGGTGAGGCCGGGGTCCATGCTCGGCTTATCGAGGAGACTAAGGCTGTAGTCACATAGGAAGAAGGTGATGTGTACGACGTTGGGATGGTGAATAGCCAGTTCACAGTGGAGGATACCAAAGATGTTGCTAAGGTGTATGAGTTGCTGGCTAAGGATGAGGATGATGAGGGCAAATCGGATCTCAAGGGGCTCGGTTATCCAAGCCACGTGGCTGTAGGTATCTCGCCCTTTTTACTTTACCTCTACCATTACCTATTCTAGATTGCAAAACTTATAATTCTTTTTACTTTCCTCATGCAGGGATGTCTTCAGGGCAAGTTGGGCCTTCGCAAAAGGAAGGCAAGCCTCTCCGGCAATCAGAGCTCTCGAAGGACATGGATGGAGGGAGCGGGCCGAGCGGCAAGGATGTCCCTCCTTCTTGGTCAAGGAGATTTCTTTTTTCTTTTCTAGCATGTATTTTTGGAGGATGTATGGACGTTCGGCATATGTATATAAATATAAGCGATAAGCTTTGTACGAGAAAATTTTAACATTGTACTATTTAACTTCTAATTTTTTACATGTTTATCTGGGAAGACTTTTGTGATGCATGCTTTCTAAAGTCTGCTCTATCTATTTTTGAATTGTTTACGACTTAATTAATCATTATAGTGTTTAGAGATATAGAAAACCAAAGAAGCGTTGTTATATTCAAGGCCGATCGCGAACGATAACTACCCGGGCTAACGCCCGTGCCGTGAGTATTATTCGATTTATCATTGCCGCCATGTGGAATGTCGATCGTCAAGTGCAATCTACTCCTGGCTGCAGCCACGCCTTAATCATGGGCTTTATAATAGGTTCAAAATTGTCGGCAAGCTGAACGCTAATGAGGAACTACTTGGGCTATAACTTATGCCTAATTCATGGCTTAGGATCGGTTCATTATTGACGGCTTGTGGGTGCCGATCGTCAGCAATGAATATCCAAGGCTTGTTTCATGCCCTTTATCGTAGTTATCTTATTTTCACTACTAGCAGTGAGAGTCTGCGATTTCTCGTAGTACGATTAGTCATCATATAAAATAATTAAACGAAAGAAAATATAAAGAAGATAAGTAATACGAGACACCATATTTTATAGTGGTTTGGTCGAAATATGCCTACGTCCAATGTATTTCTTTTATTTCTTTAGTACGTGCTTCTTTACAACTCAAAAGAAGTAGCGGCGGAGATGTTGGAGATTCCATGCTTTCCCAAACACCTCTCCATCTACCGTTGACAAGATGTAAGCTCCATTGTGAAGGTCCTTCCCAAATTTGATCTAATGCCCAGGGTCGTGGGAAGACTCGTTTGAGAACCAAGTCTCCATCTTGTAGTGTTCGAGGCTTCGCCTTGGAGTTGTATTGCCTTGCCACCTTTTCTCCATGAGCGGCTGCTTTGAGGGTGGTGTCATTTCTCTTCTCCTCGATCAGGTTGAGTGATATGTTTAATAACTACTCATTTTCTTTCGAATTATAATGTATTCTTCGATGCTAGGGGTTAACTGTTTCGACGAGGAACATGGTTTCAACTCCATATGCCAATGCGAATGGAATGTGCCCTATCGTGATTTTATAAGAAGTTTGGTAGGCCCACAAAGCCATAGGCAATTCGTTGACCCATGGCCTCTTGGATTTTTCCAGTTTCTTCTTTATCAGCGTTTTCAACACCTTGTTCACTGCTTCGACTTGTCCGTTTGCCTGTGGATGTGCCAGAGCTAAAAACTTCGGGCAATCTCATGCTCGTGGCACCAATTTGCGAATTCCACGTTGTCAAATTGGAGTCCGTTGTTTGATATTATTTTCTATGGTACCCTATACTTGCACATGATGTTACGTATTAGAAAATTTATCACTTTGGTAGATGAAATCTTGTTTAAAGGTTTCACCTCCACCCATTTGATGAAGTAATCCACTACCACTATGGCGTATTTTGCTCCTCTTTGACCCATAGGGAGTTCCCCAATTAGGTCGATCCCCCAGATGGCGAAGGGCCAAGGACTAACCATCTGGGTCAGACCAGTAGTGGAAGTCTTGGTATTTTGGAAAATCTCTGGCACTTGTCGCATCTTGTAGCAAACTTTGTTACATCATTGTTTAGTGTGGGCCAAAAGTACCCATAACGCAGGATCTTTCTTGCTAGAGTTGACCGCCGTTGTGGTCGCCGCAACTTCCTTGTTGTATGTTGTTGAGAATATTTTTCGCTTCATTTCCTGTGACACACCTCATTAGGGGATTGGAAAACTCATGACGGTATAGGATGCCCTCCTGAATGGTGTAACGAGATGCCTTCCTTAAGATTTTTCTAATTTCATTGCGATTTTCTAGTAGGATTCCTTCTTGTGGGTATTTGATGATGGGGGTCATCCATGTCTCTTCGTTACTACTGATGGGCATGATCTGAAGACACTCGAAGGTTGGTGTAGGTTGAATCATGATGGGGGTTGCCTCCAACATCGGCTCGTTTGTCACGCTAGCTTCTTTGGCGAGGGCATCCGCCTCTTGATTCTTCTCCCATGGGATATGTTTGATTACATAGTAGTCTAGCTCATTAAGGAGGGTTTTAGTCCTGTTGAGGTAAGACGGAAGTCTTTGCCCGTGAGTCTGGAATTCCCTCAGGATTTCGTTTACGATTAGCTGCGAGTCACTGTGTATGCATATTGATTTGATCCATATTTTCCTAGTGATTTCCGAGCCAGCTATTACTGCTTCTTATTCAGCGTCGTTATTGGTTGCGGCGAATTCTAGCCTCGGCGAGTAACTTAACTTTCTTATTCAGGGTGTGATGATTACTATTCCTGCCCCAAGCTAAGCTCGTTAGATGCTCCACCACAAACATATTCCACTCGATTGCTTCCTCTGTTTTGATGGTCGTATCCTTGTCCTGAATGGTGAATTCGTCTAGGGCCCGCCATTTGATTGCGGTGCATGGATAGTAGGTGATATCATACTGGCTTAGCTCGATGCACCATTTTAGCAATGTGCCCCGATGTATCTGGTTTATGTTGGACCTGGCGCAATGGTTTATTTGTTAGGACCCTTATGAAGTGAGATTGGAAGTAATGCCGCAATTTCCTGGATGCTATGAGTAAATAGTAGGCCAAATTTTCAATCTTCGAATATCTAGCCTCTACCCCAGTAAACCTTTTGCTGATGAAATATATTAGTTTTTGGATATGATCATCTTCTTGTACCAAGGCGACGCTCAATGCATGAGGGGACACGGCTAAGTACAAGTAGAGGCTTCTCCATCTATCGGCGTGGAGAGAACAAGCGGTTTCTACATGTGTTCCAGCAGGCTTTGGAAGGCTGAGTGGCATTCACCGGTCCATTTAAACTTTCCCTTGTCCTTCTTTAGAGCTTTGAAGAATGGGACGCACTTGTCTATGGACTTAGATATAAATCTACTTAGAGCGGCTACCTTCCCATTTAGACTCTTCATTTCCCTTCCTGTGGCTGGTATTTTAATGCTCTTCAAGGCTTGGATCTTTTCGAGATTCGCTTCAATCCCTCTTGCGTGAACAATGAAACCCAAGAATTTTCCCAAGGATATTCCAAAGAAGCATTTCAATGGATTCGGCTTCATTTAGTATTTGCACAATACCTGAAACATTTAGTTTAGGTGGTGTAAATGATCTATTTCTTTTCTTGATTTGACAAGCATGTCGTCGATATACCCTTCCATTGAATGACCAATCTATTGCTCAAACATCTTATTAACAAGCATTGATAGGTTGCACCAGCGTTCTTAAGCCCGAAGGGCATGGCCTTGTAGCAATATAGGCCTAAATCTATGATAAAGCTAGTATGTTTTTGGTCTAGTGCATGCACGGGAATCTGATTGTACCCCAAGTCGGTGTCTACAAATGATAAAAATTCATGTCGTACTGTTCCATCCATCGGTCGGTCGATTCGAGGTAGAGAAAATTGTCCTTGGGGCAAGCGTTATTGAGATTAGAGAAGTTAATGCGTTTCGCCATTTTACATTGAATTTTTTCACCAGAACCGGGCAGGTGATACATCTGGGGTAGATAGCCTCATGAATAAAACCGTTGACAAGTAGATTTTTTTACCTCCTCATTGAAGGCAATTGAGCATTCCATCGCCATGCTCCTTTTCCTCTGCTTGATCGGGATTTTGGTTGGGTCAATGTTTAGGTAGTGACAGGCTATTTCGATGGATATTCCCACCACGTCTTCGTGGGTCCATGCGAACACATTAAAATTTCTGCGTAAGAGCCCTATATATTGAATATTCAAATTTGTGTCTAGCTGCGACCCAATCTTGAAAAGCCTTGTGCCATTGCAATCATCTGCTGCAACATGTTCCATAGCCTCCATGGGTTCTGCGCTAGCCTCCTCCTCTCTATCCCTTGGATCTAGTTCATTAAACGGGTCGCTAGTATACTCGAGAGGAGGGGCCTTCTTTGATTGCTATGCTACCATAGTTTTGGCGCAGAGGGCGGCCTCTACATTTTTGCCCTTTTCCTCCCTTTTTGTTTTGGTGGAGTTCTACCACATAGCAGTCGCGGACCGCGTCTTGGTCGCCTTCTACTTCTCTTATTCCCTTATTGTAGGGAACTTCATTTTCAAGCACCAAAGGGCTAAGACTATCTAGAAATCTGATAATGCAGATCTGCTTAGAAATGTGTTATAAGCAGAATGTCCATCTACCGGCATAAATGTTTGCTTTTGGATAATGGATCGAGGGTGACTTGCTAGTTCAACAAACAACTCCAACTGCCCCAGAGGAATTATGGTTTCTCTATTGAATCCGTTTAGGGGATTATTGCATGATGATACATCTTTCATGAATAACTTCATTTTATTGAAGGCATGTTTGATCAATACATTCACGGAGCTTCCCGTATCGACCAAAATGTGGAACACCTCTACTGGGTCGATCCAGGCAGAAATGACCAAGGGATCGGTATATGGGTAATACTTTCTAGCCAAATCGTCATCGTTGAAGGTTATATTGGTCCTTTCTCTTCATCTGGCAAGGCATCCTTCTATAATTGAACGAATATACCATTCTCCATCCTTCAAAGATTTTCCGTACCTCTCCATCTCGGCCCAATTTCCGCCGACTGAATGCGAGCCCCTGATATAGTACGGACAATTATTTTCTCTTAATTGGGTGGCTCGAACTTGCTTCTTCTTTGTTATTTCTATGTCGAAGTGGCCCTAGTCCTTTGTGGTTCGAAGTGGGAGAGTTATGATTTTGCTGTACGTACCATTCCAGTTTCTTTTTTCAGATGTATTCTTCAATAAGGTCCCACAAATGTTGACATTCTTCTATGTTACGTCTGTGAGACCCATGGAAGCGACAGTACTTTCCCGTCGTAACCGTAGCTTCTGATTCCTTCTTATATGGAGGGCATTTGTACTTCAATTCGTTTTGAGTGGCCAAGTAAATGTTTTCCATAGTGTCACTCAAAGGAATGTTGGAATCAAATCTCGGTACTGGTCTGTATTGTCGTTTATTGCTTTTTTCAGTTCCGAGGTTAACCTGACGGTTACTTCTATTGTTACTGTTTGGCTTGCCCCATTCTCCTCGAGGTGGGACTGTCGTGTTTCCATGGGTGCCGGAACCCCCTGCGGGTTGCTCGCTATGCCGAATAACCGTTGCGTCTTCCAATCTCATATATTTTTCTGCTTCATGGTAGAATTTTCGAAGAGTTAGAGGCTTCTCCTTTGTCAATCTTCTTGAATGTTTTGAGTCCGGATGGACACCTCCAAATAGTGCCATCAACGTAAGTCTTTCATCCACATTTTACATTACTGCTGCAGCTGCGTTAAAGCGGGTATGGTATTGTTGTAGAGGTTTCCCTGATTTCTGTTTTACGTTGGACAAGGAATACGCGTCCGTAGGCTATTCCACAATAATTTAGAATTAGATTATGAATTTTTCCTTCTATATTTCCCAAGAACTAATAGATCCGTGAGGTAGGCGACAGAACCATGTGATTGCTAAATCTGACAAAAATAGTGGAAAACATTTACATAGTACACCTTTAGTTGCGTCATTCTTTCTTCCGGCTCGGGAGCATCCCTGGGTGAAGAGGGGCCCACTCTTTGATAGTGGTGGTGTCTAATGCCTTAATTAAGGCTAGATTGGCGATGATTGGTTCGAAGCATGATAGAATCGATCATAGATGGTCCAGGTCTGGGGCCTCCTTGACTTGGTCCAACTCTTGACGACCTCTCTAGACCAGCTTCAGGTTGAGTCCTAGCTCGGCTTCTAGCCCTTCGATCTTCCTAATTGAGCTCATCATTGGTGGGAGACCTGTTCCTTCTATACAACTCTCCAGACTGGGATTAACCTTGAGATTCGATATTATGAGTGAATTCCTCCGTGCTCCTTAAGCGTGTCATGAGTTGGTCCACCAAAGCTTCTTGTTGGGCAGCGAAGCTGTCAGTCATCTCATTCACAACACTTTATAAGTTTTCTTAGGTGACAACTGAGCCTAGAGGTAGGGAGCGAGTAGTTGGGTTTTCTTGATCTTCTTGGATGGGGTTGAGTGTATTTGTAGTAGTTGCATTCTTATTCTTGTCGTCATTTCGCTTAGAGGGACCCATGTTCTAATGATGTGCTAAGATCAGAATAATGGATGGGAGAGTTTGGCTTTCTATGCCCACATGTTCTCAGTGAAAGCACCAAAAATGTTTTCTCTTATGTTGGAGTAACACCTCTAAATCTGATTTTCTGTTTTAGTTAAGTTTTGTTTGATTTGATTGACTTGGGGTTTATTATATTCTAGCATGTAACAGAATGAAATTCAGTAAGTGCAAAGATAGTTCACAAGTGCAAACTTTGGAAAGCGGAAAGTAAATAACACAGAGTTTTTATAGTGGTTCACCCCGAATGCGCCTACATCAACTTTCCATCTTATTATTCTCTCTTTGATTTGATTACAAGTACAAAATATATTCAAAAAGAGTAAAACTTTAAATAGCTAAAGTGGTAGATTTTCAACAGAGTTTTCTCTCTTTTTCATCAAAAATCTGTCCCCATTGCTATTGAGAAACTCCTTTATTTATAGAGTGGAGTTGTGAATTGTGGAGGAGAAGTTATAGCTTCCTGAGTTTGGTTCGGCATTTGTGCTAGGGATAATGGATCGGCATTTAGGTTAGGAGGTTTGCTTTGGTTCAGTGATCCTTACTTGTCGGGCAAAACATTTGATTCGGCATGTTCATCATACCGAACCAAATGTTTAGTCCGACAATTGATGTGTTATGCTGGACCAAGAACTTGGTCCGGCATATTGGAGAAGGTTAGACCAAATGTTTGGTTTGGCACTCCTAAGGATACCGGACTAGATATTTGGTTTGGTATACCATAGAATGCCGGACCAAATATCTGGTCTGGTATACTGGTCCATATGTTTGGTTCGATATTTTGACAAATGCCGAACCAAGCATCTGGTCCGTAATTCTACCTTCGCTAGAAAACCGAGCCAACGTAAATAGAATTCGTTTTGAAACTTCATATTTAAAATTTTCATTCACAATAAGCGAAGTAAATGGAAATATACAAGTTTATGTTAAGCAACGTTGTCTATATTAATTTGTAATAGGTATTTTGATTTGAATAAGAATGATTTTGAAATCCTTTTTAAATTTTATTTGAAAAAGAATGAAATTGTTAGCTTTTAAAATGGAATTTAAAGTGGATAAGTATATTTTGGAAAAAAAGCATGTTCTAATTAACATACGAAAATAGCCTTTCGGGACACTGTCTCGAATTTCGATGAAAACAGTTTCATCATATCCGTAAAAGTGAATTATTATAGGATTTCAAGTTTCGTAGCGATCAGACTTATCGTTTGGTCATGCAAGTTTGAAATGTGTAGAATTTATTTTTAGAACTTTAATTAATAGAATTTGATTTCGAAAAGCTATCTTTTGAATTTGATGAAATTGGCTCCCGATATATGGACCATTGTGTTTGAAACAGTGTTATAACATATAGAACGCCAGATGGCACGCTTCGTTTGGAGTTCGAAATTTTCACGGATGAATGTGCCACGTGAATTTTCTATAAATAGCCATCAACCTTCCTTCAATCGCTTAAATCCTAGAAATAAACATCAGCCATCTCCTTTATAGTTTCAATGGCCGAAATATCCATCTTCTTCCGTCGATTTCCATCTATACACATGCTTCTAGGCTTCGGCTTCAACTAGGAAGATGGAGAGCTCGATGAGCTCTATAAGATTGACGGTTGGATCATAAAATTCGTTGTGTGGCGACGAACGAAGGACTGTGTTCATCGACCAGTTTTTGGGTTTACTGCTTTTGATTTTGCATGGCGAGCGTGTGCACGATGGGGGTGGCTCGAATTGGAGTGAGGGAAGCATCACGGTGGTGCAAGGCGGTTGATGGTGTGTTAGTGGCGGCAATTCGCTTTCGAACGGAGGAAAAAAAAATATGTGCATGCCTGCAAACGAAGGGAGGGAAGAAAGGGGGGATAGAGGAATAGGTTTTAAAGTTTAATTTATTAAGTTAATTAAATTTTAAATATATCAAATGTTAATTAATTCGTAACTTTCTCGTACGAGGTCGGATTCGAGCGAAATAAGTTACGTTGGATTCGTATCAAAGTCATCTATGCCATTGAGTTGGATTTGAATTCTTTTGACCCTGAAAAATTTTAAATTTCAAATAAAGGTGAGTGTTTTTTAACTGCTCATGAAGTACTAAAATATTCTGATGTTAGTTAGATCGAAATCATGAAGTGGTTTATTTTCATTGAATATAGCTTGGTAATTTAACTAACATTGAAATTGACATATGGTTTGAATTATTAGGAATTCATAATCGACGGTTAAATTTGGAAATGAAATTGAATTTCTAGCTAAACAACCGATATTGACAACTAGTGAACTATTGTGATTTATTGGCTTATTTGGATGTTGATTGAGATTGTATGCAATTAGTTGATATTTTGGATGATTGGATGTTTATATATTTTATATATATCCTGTTATCACCTTGTAAATTATTTACAGTATATAAACTATTGTTTGAATTATATTAGAATAAATTAAGAAATAGGTTGAAATGATATATACCTATAACACTTTGGTTTGAATTTAAATGATATATATCCATCCCTGCAATTTAAAAATGAAATAACTGATCACTTGGCCATAGGACATAAAACTATATATGGACAACGCATTGGTTAATTTAAATGGTATTTAATTCTTAAATTTGAATCTACTTAAATGATTTTGTTTTAAAGAAATAAAAACCAAATTTATAAAGATTGAATTATTTTCAAATTTGAGCTTTGAAATGTTGAACGTGAAATATGTAAAAAAAAATTGTTAAAAGAATTATTTTGAAATTTGAGGTTATAATCAATATACGACTTGAATTATGGGAATTGAATTGCTTTAAAGGTTTAAACTTTATTTAAACTTTGAAAATTTATCTTAGTTAAAGTAATTTAGATCGATATTTCAAATTTGGGCTTGGAACTGAAATATTCGAAATTGAATTTATTTAAACATTTGAATCTAAATTCGAACATTGAAGTTTAACTGGATTAAAGTGATTTTAAATCGGTATTTCAAAATTGGACTTGAAATCTATAAAAATTGAAATGGTATTAAATGAGAATTAAATTATAACTTAAGCCATTGAATCAAACGTTGAATCAGATTTGAAGTTAAAAACGAACATTTTGAAACTGAAGTTCATCAGAATCGAAATCGAAATTGAAGTTGATTTGAATTGTAATTGAAATTGAAGTTAAGTCGACTTCAATTGATTTAAAATTGAAGAAGATTTGGATTGGAAGATTAGAAATTGAATTGGTTTGATTGAAATTTGGACCTGAGTCTAGATTAATTGGAAATGGAAAGAAACAATTTTAAATCTAAGCTATTTTCACTATAAACTACTTTACTACAAACTTATTAAAAACTCATCTTTTAAATTTCAAAATTATTTAAATTTTCAAACAATTTTAAAATTTAACCCATTTTCAATAGTCAAACTATTTTATATCAAACTGTTTTCAATCTCTAAACTATTTAACCGTTTTAACTATTTAAATTATTCCAACTATTTTTAAAATTCAAGCTGTTTAAGGTCAGAACTATTTATGTTTCAATCATTGATTAAAAACGTGAATGTGGTTAAAATGAAGTTATAAGAATTCAAAATGAAAATTTGAATGAAATGATATTTTCAAGTGAAAATGACACGTAAAGTAAATATGATGATTTTGAAATGAAGGATATTTTAAAGTGAAAATGATATTTTGATATAAGTATGAATCGTTTTCGAATTGTAAAAGAACCAAATGGTGTGTAAAATGACGTTTAGTTGCTAAAGAGAACGGGGACGATTAATTATATATTCTTTGTCAATATTGGAACCACTTTAACAATTGTGTACGTGAAGGAGACTCGCAAATGAAGTGGTTGGATTCGGTGTACATTGTTGGTTTTGAAGAAAGAGAACGATGATGGTACCCCCAACACTTGTGTCAATTTGAAATGATTAAATTTGGACGACTTGACAGGGCCAATGATTATCTCTACCTCTAGCGGACATATGTTCTTCGATTTTCTTTTGGACTTGGTCCATACTACTACCCATGATGTGGGTTTCGATTGGTGCACCTTGATTTGGGATGACTTCCCTTTGACTCAACAAGGGATGGATGGACACGGTTGACGATCGTGGCTACGATGCATTGCCACCAGCCTTATGACCGAACTTATAGTATCCTACCTTGGGCATTGCCTCGCGTTCCATGTCATACTTTTATCCTTATATGAGACCACTACGAGTTCGGTTCAGTGTTGTCATGTCATAGCACATCCCTGTAGGATCTAGATTAACCCTAGAGGGGGGCTGAATAGGGTTATTGCAAATTCTCTCGATTTAAACAGAGAAATAAACTGCAGAAATAAATAAGCTGAAAAGTAAATCACACACAAAATTTACCCAGCTTCGGCAACCCCTGCCTACTGCTGCATTCCCAGATTTCTATTAGAATAAAACAGTATCACGCTTACAAACACTCTACTAGACTCACAGACCCTTTTGCTCCCGCTCACAAACACTCTACTAGACTCGCACACCCTGCTCCCGCCTATAGAGTTTCGCTTACTCGCAAACACTGCTCCCGCCTATAGAGCTTTGCAAACTCGCACACCCTGCTCACTGAACTAATTCTAACTAGACAATCTGACACTACCTAAACCCTAGGTGGTGATTTACAAATTCTTTGAATCAAAAAAAGAGAAACAGACTTCAAAATTAAAACCGGAGCAAAAATTAAAATACAACTTGAATGCGTAATTTTTGCTCAAAATAAAAACTAAAAAACCCTTTATAATTTAAAAACCTTAAAAAATAACTTAAGCCCCTTTTAAAAACTAACAAGGCCGGCCCCTTGTTTTTCATTAACCCGATCCACTGTTGTTCCTTTCTTCTCCTGAGAATAATGTCGGCCGATTCTCTTTGCCACTAATTTAGGGCTTCTGTCTTCGATTCAAAATTCGGGCTTTCTGATGATCGGTGCACTGACTTGCGTTGCTCTTTCTCACGCTTGTTCTCTGATGATTTATGCTTGTTGCTCGCTCGATCGAGTTGTTGATAATTTCGGTATGTAGTTTCTTTTGTTGCTCGTTTGATTGCTTGCTTCGATTGGACTCGATTTTAACTCGATGCCGATGATGTAAATTGGGATTGCGATTGATAGTTCGATTGTGAATTGAAGCTCATGTCTGATGATGATACCTTCGGGTTGAATTTATATGAACTCGTTACTTTCCATTTTCACAATTTCCTGATATTTTTATGTCTTGATTTCCACGGCTTTGTTTTTCCTACGTTCGATTTCGCTTGATTCACACGGCATTAAAACTTTCCTCTTTTTGATTTTGCTGACTATTTCAAAGATACGAATTTGATACACTTGCGTTGAATTCTGACTTGACACAGCTTCGGCCATCTTGTGTTTATCCCTGTGAGCTTTGACTCTGACCATCTTCTCTGATGATGTTGATTCCACCGTGTCCTTGGTCTTCATGTACTTGATATTGTAGTCTTCTTCGAACTGTCTTCATGTACTGTTGACATGTCTTGTTTCATGTTGCAGCTGACTTATGTCTGCATTGTGCATATTCATGATGTTGTGTTGTGACCTTTCTTTCTCTGGCACACTTGTCTTAATGCACTGTACTTGTTTCAGTAGTTAGTTCGAATTGTTGTTGTTCCCTGGACTTGAACTTTATTGTTACACATCTTCAAATCTTCACTTGGTTGTTAACACCGGTCTGCTATCATATTGCTTGTGCACTTCACTGAGTTTCACTGCCATACTTATACTTCTGTAAATTTGGGCTTGTTGTTACATTTGTATCACTGTTGGATCTTGCATGCTTTACATAGATGCTCCACTTGTTCATTTTGTTGAAGTGTACTACTGCAGTTTGCATTTGGTCTTGATCGTGTATATTCTCGAGTTGGTTGTGCACTGTTGATTAGTTTGCATTGTCATATTTTAGTCATGTTGCCTTCATTTACCACTGAGTTGCATCGAGTAGCTGGTCTTTGTAGTTGTTGCTTGGGTTTATACAGTGTTGTACTTGTTGCCTTGTACTTGAAGTCTTCATTTGCAGCCTTGACTTTGGTTGACGAAGTTGTAACTGTTATGTCACTTTGGATTGCATTCACTTGAGCATATTGAAGTTGTTGTTATCTTGTACGACTTTGTAACGACCCGCCTTTTTGGACAGTTTAAACCGACGATCAAATACACATGTCGATTCCAAACCATTAAAAGGGCAGATAGTTATTGGGTAAATAAGAAAAGAAAAGGAAGGGAAATAAAGGAAATGAACAACACAGAATCTCACAGCGGAAGGCTAAAGTATAATAATAAAGTAACAGTTCATGAAGCTGTTAATTAAATGAATACATTTGAAATGAATACATTTGATTATTATTATACAACATTTATCAGAGTTACATACACAGCAAATATCGTACAACAATGCAGCGGAATGGAATGAACATAATAGTAGTACATAATATACCAAATCTTCGTCTTCATCCTCCAGAAATAGATCCTCAAAATGTGAAAACTCAGGACTGACCCGAGCGTAATGAAAAGACAAACACTCGAGTCAGGACTAAATATCCTCATGTAAGTTAAGTCAATCGTAAATAAATATGAGTGTAACGGCGTCAGAGATGTTTACGGGGTTTGACATCTCCTATCCAGTGTCAACGTGCGTGCAATAACTTAAGAGATGTTACGGGATTTTCCATCTCTCAAGGATCCGTGAAACTATCTACTATGTAGTAATATACGCTAAGTAGATAATGCCTATAAGTAATATAAAGTATCAAAATAGCGTTAAGGCGTTACCATAATCCCCCTCAACACATTTTTATATTCCCAAAAGCATATACAAGACCGTAGTTTCCCCAAAACCGGAAGTCACCAGAGGGCAATCCATATACTTAAGGTACAAATCAAAACGTAGTGGTCGCGAATAGGATAATCAGTATGACAAGGTACATGAGGCAATACCAACTAGGATACTAGTAGTTGCGTGATCCGGACTGATGTTGGGCATAGCCAGCAGCTACCCCAACACCGCGAAACAACACTCCCAAATCAAGGGGTGCACCCAAATCGCATCACAAATGTAATAGATATGGTATCGAAGAAGTGTGTCCGCTAGAGGTGGCGAACCTCAATGGCCCGGCGCGGCTCCTGTTTTAGTCATGTCAGGGGTCATCCAATAATCGTTCTCTTTCTTCAGTCAACGCGTTCACCAAACCATCCACTTCATTCTGGATCAACACTCCGCGTATAATAGTTATTAAAGTGGTTTTCGGTATCGACAGAGAGTATGTCCATATCCGATCCCGGTCTCTTTAATAACTACGTATTATTACACCGTTGGCTCTTTTATATTTCAAATCGATTCATAATTGATATCAAAATATCATATTCGCTTCAAAAATCAAATCCATTCAAATATCATCGTATCTTTCAAAATATCAGATTTCATATTTAAATTCAAGATTTAAATATAAACATTTCACCTTATTGACCAGCTTAGGATTTTAGAAAAATAGTTTTAAGTAGTTTAAAAGTAGTTTTAAATAATTAAAATAGTTAAAAACACTTAAAATCTTTAAAATGGATTTAAAATAGATAAATTAGTTTAAAATAATTTAAATTGGGTTAAGTAGATTTAAAATAGATTAAAATAGTTTAAGTATTCAAAATGGTTTATATAACAGAGTAATTTGGAAAACAAATTAAAACAGCTTCAAAATCAATCCATTTCAATTATAACTTCCCAATTCAAATCAATTTCAATTTCCATTCTACCGATTCAATTTCGATTTCAATTCAAAACAATGTCAACTTTTACTTCAAATCAATTCAATTCTACATTCACCTTTAATTAATTCAATTTCAATTTATATCGATTTGGAGCTTGATTTCTCAAAATATCAATTTATAACACTTAACAAAATTTCCAACAATATTCAAGTTTAGATCCAAATCCCAAATATGATTCAATTCCAAACTCGATTTCAAAATATCATTTCATATCACTTTTACTTAGTAATATTCAAAGCTCGAAATAATGTTCAATCTTTAAAATAAATAGATTTTTGAAATTCAATCATATCCAAATTTTTATTTTTTTTTAAAGTCACAACTTAAATTATTTACCAATTTCTTTTAACCAAAATTTATTTCAACATTCCAACTCAATTTTTCGACAAATTTGATTTCTATAAATTGATTTCTATTTATAACTTTTAAATAAAAACATTTAAATAAATTTTAAATCGACGATTTCAAAAATTATTTATTTAGCCAATTCGGTATCCGTATATAATTTTCTATCCTATGGCCAAGTAATTTTTTTATTTCAATTAAATGTCAGGAGTGAGTATACATTACTTAAATTAATCTCAGTATCATATGTATGCATAACAGGATCTATATAAGCAAATAAACATCCAAACATTCAATTATCAACCAATAGCATCCATCAAAATACATCATCCAATAAACAATACAATTCATGGCAGTTTCATAGTTATCAATGTCAGGTAATTTAATCGCAATCCAATTTTAATTTCAATTTAACTGTCAATTTAATTTTTCAACGGTTAATGCAAATGACAAGCTATATGACAATTAAATTTTTACCAAACAACGACAAATAAAATCATAACACTTCATAATATCAAATTTAACTAGCATAAAAATATTTAGTACGGTGTGAGCGTTATAAAACACTCACCTTGATTTTTACGATTTAAATCAAATCGAACGACGTTCGATTTAACCCAAAATTTTCTCTAGCTCCAAATGATTCCAATCCAGTTGCATCGCGTAGAGCTCGTCCATACGATTCCAACGCAAAAAGTTTCGCGCGTTTTCGACCTCGTATGAAAAAGTTATGCATTTTAGAAGTTTACACAAATTGAAATATAAATAATATACAACTTTTATTTTATTTCTAACCCTAACAGATCTGGGCCATCCATCTCAAAGCCTGCAAATCCAAGCCGTGCGCGATCTTCCTCCTACCTCACGTTACTTCTACAGGAAACGCACGCATGAGAACCCATCAAGCTTCAAACTAGGGTTCCATTTTGCGACCACCACAAGCGTCGGGAAGTTGATCAGAGACCATCGTTGCGAAGCCCCGCTCGAGAGCCACCATCGGCTGCCACCATGTTGAACTCGGCCTCCCCTATCACCTCGAAAAACGTGAAAAACGCAGCCCCTTCCTACACGATTTCCCGTTGATTCGTGGCTCCGTTTTTGATCATCTCCGTATGGATTTGAAGCTTTCATCGTGCTCTACAACTTTGTAGTTGAGAGTTTTTGCTAATTGTTGATGGATTGAGAGGAAAATGAGAAAGAAGTTTCGAATTTCGTGGCCATTGATTCAGGAAATGGCGGCTAGGGCTGAAGTCAATTAGGGTTTCTGGATTAAGATAATAATAAAACTGCCTCGGTTTGCGTGCGTATTTATATAGGTAGGTCCAAAATCATCCGAACTCCAATCGAGACGTGCCGCCAGGCGTTTATAAGGTTTTACCCCCATTCCGGACGCAATGGAACTAGTTTCAAGGCCTAATTCGATCATATGTGAGAGTTACGGAAATAAACGATCAATTTTAAATTAAACCGATTAAACGATTTTCTATGCGTTTTGGCTTGCCCCGGACAAACGGTAAATCCGTTTGACTTGAAATTTGAAATATTACAATAATATAACATTACGGATCCAATGAAACTAGTTTTCGTCGAAATACGAGACCGTTTGAAAAATGACTATTTTTAACTCGCCAAATTAATATTAAACAATTTCAACGCGTTTCGAGCTGCCACGGTCAAACGACAACTCCGATTGCTACGAAAATTGAAATCCGATAATAACTAACTATTACGGATCCAATAGAACTAGTTTCGTCCAATTCTGAGACTGTTCAAAAATTGGCTATTTTTCAGGCGATAATTAAATATTAAAATATTCAATTTTCACAAATAAATTTTAAATTCAGTTTTAAAAGTTCTATAACATCACTATAACTCCAATATGATAAAATAAAATTTTACAAATCATTTTTAATCATATTAAATCCGTTATTTTATTTATCCAATAAATTCCAAATATTTAATTTAGACAATTTCGCTTATCCAATAATTCATTATCTTTTGAAATATTGAAATTGAACTTATAAGATTCAACTTTTAAAACCATTTCAAAATTTAGAACACTATTTTCATTTTACAGTTATTCAATTATTCAATAAGTTTTAAATATTTAATTTAAACAATTACGTGTTCAATATTCAATATTTGATTTCAAATAGATTTTACTTATCAATCAATTACTCTATCATACCCAATGAATTCAACATTTAATATCCTATTCAACTATTGATTGCAAAGTCATTCACTAAGTAGCTTTTTTTTTCATTACTTGGATAATTATTGCAATTCATTCCAGTTATTATTATTCCAAATGAATTACAAATTTTTTTTTCTGACATTAAATCATGAAATCTTATTAAATTAGCTAATTTAATTATCGAAAATTTACGGGTCGTTACACTCTCCCCCACTCAAAACTTTTCGTCCTCGAAAAGGAAAAGAAGGGAAAAGAAAGGAAAAGAAACTAAGTATAGAATTCAACATTAGATATATTTTATTCAAAGTTACCAACTTATAAAACAATGAAATTCCATTTATAAAGTCATAACTACGCTTCCACTAACTTACTCCGAACGGCTTCCTAACTTTAAAAGTTAGTAATCAAAACAAGTTATAAAAAAAAAATTAAAACTTGAAAAAATTTCTAACACCCGGATTTTACGGAAAATTTCGGCAGAGTCTCCTTTGCGCGGCTCGATCGGAAAAATATAATAGCATATATATCATAAATATACATCTCATCTCAATGATGAGGCATCCCATATGTGGGGAAACAACATATAAATATCACCAATATCATATAAAACCGTAAGCGTACCTTTTATTTAGCATTTATTAGCATTTTACTTACATTATGCGTTTAGCATAGAAGCGAACTCCACAACGAAGCGCAACCCCTTTGCTACCTACTACAATGCTCAATAACTAAGTTAGAACCATGCATATAAAGATAGATCGATATATTTAGCCTACACAACATATATATAACATATTTAGCTTCAAAACTGAGATTTCAATTTCTAGACAGCAAACAAATCTTAGCTTTAGGTCACCTAAACGGTAAAATTTGACAACAGAATCTAAACAAAAGTTGTTGCATTCATTTCAGGCTTTCCGGAATGTCCAAAATCATCGAATTTGGATCATCCGTTCAAAAGTTATGGCCGTTTTACTTAGGGGATACGCTTCAGCCTGGGCAGTGTTTGCGCAGGTCCGCGACGTTCACCCACATTTCCGACCTTCTAAACCACATCAAAACACAAAACACTTAAAACAAAAGTTTTAGCTTAAGTTCTTAGCTTTCCATAAAGGGCAAGATCATCAAAATCCGATAAACCAGTCAAAAGATATGGCGAAAATACTAAGGTTGTATGCTTCAGATTTTTCTTATTTTTTTACACAGGACAGCGAGTAACATTCAAGTTTTTAACCTAGTAGACGAAGGAATTTCTCAAGACACTCTAAATAAAAGTTGTGCTATAGTTTCTAAGCTTTTCGGAAAGTCCAAAATCGTCGAATTCCGTTCAGCCATTTAAAAGTTATGGTTGTTTTCATTTCAGCATGTATTGGACCATTTTGGATTTTTTTTTTTTCTTCCAAAATTTTGCTTTTATTATTTCCAAGTACAAACCATCAAAACATCAAATTTTCTAAAGAACAATCATAACACAAAGTCATCTATTTTCTTATTCATCCATGCAATAGGTTTACATTCAATTTGTTTCCGATTTATTCAAGTTTGTTTCATTCACATTTTAAATTCAAGTCAGTTTGCTTCAATTTAAATTGAATTCAATTATATTTAATTTCACTTTGCTTCAAATTTGAATTTAATTATTTTAAAATTTTATTCCGTTTATTCAATTCCATTAACACTAATGAATTCTACTTAATCAATTATCATCCATCTAACAACCAATGCATATCAAACATTAACATCCATCCAAAATCTACACTAAATCAATTATACATTTCCAAGTCAACTTTAATTTCATACACTTCCAAGTTTATTGACATTTAGTTATATTCAAATTTAATTAGTTTCCATTTACCAAATTTATATTTCATTAATTTTAAATTTTATTTATTCACTTAGATATATCATTCATTTTACAGCTTAAATTTCTTTTATATTTACAACTATCAATAGATCTTCACATTTTATTTTTCACTCTCACACTGGTATATTATTACTCTACTTATCCTTATTAGCATTTTAAACCCTTTAAGTATTTGTAAGTTATAGTTATGCAAATAGAATGTAGTTAAACAACATACAACTTCTTTTCATTTAAAGTTGAATTTTCAATTTATCAATTCTCAAGTCATTACTTAAATTTCACTATAATTTAATTTCACATTTACATTCACATATAGTATTTTCATTTTATATTAACATTATTGTGAATCACCTTTAAATGTTAATTTAAATTCCAATTATTTACTAACAATTTTATTTATATTTGCAACCATTAATTAAATGCATATTTCATTATTCAAACCTATACTTGTATATTATCCAATTAACAATTCATATAACATTTTTGAACTTCTTAAATATTTTGGTAAGTTATATCTATGCTATAGAATGAATTTTAATACTACGCGAGTTTTACAGTTTCACTTTTATTTTAAGTTCATAATTTCCTAATTCTAAGGATTTCTACCTCACTTGATATTTTCACTTAGCTCTTAGGTTCATTTCTCATTTCACAATTCAGAAGTTCCTTAATGGTTCAAGTCTAAATTCATTTCAATCCTTTAAAAAAAAAAAAAAAATCATTAATTATTAAAGGACTTAAGAATTCCAATCCCGGTTTCATTTCAAATCAAGTTTTGAAATAATATATACTTATATAATTTATATAACAAATCATACTATAGAGAGTACAAAAATAAAATAAAATTTGAATCAAAACAAAGTTTAGACAAGCTATTAAGTGGTCTCCCCCACTCGGACTCTCGAAAATAAACGCCGATGATGCGTGCACTCATCACCGAAATCATTTTCTAGCGTCAAGAGAAGGGAATATAACACTTATCATAAAAAAAATCCTTCGAAAACAATTTCAACTCAATTATACTATCATATAATACTCATATTATGTTTTTCATATTCTTGTAAGTCAATTTCAAGCACCGGAATTTAAATTCCCAAATCCAAGTTAAAATTCATTTATATTCATTATCAATTGTGTTTACAAGATTTCATTTTCCTAAATCCATTGTTATTTAATCAATTGTTGTAAATATTGACTGATCAAACAATAACGATAATAATCTAATATTATCATCTCCTAACAATCAATTCAATCAAAATGAATAAATATTCAAATAATTCTTTTATATAAAATATATTCCAAAACGATATTGTGTTGGTTTGTCCTATTCGAGTGTTTAGAATTTCCTATCGACGCCTTGGCGTCCCAAGTATCGACCAGAATTCATAAATACTCAACGGAACAAATTAACACAATATAAAACCATTTTATATCAAATAACAAGTACGCTCTCTCATATACACTCAACTCATTCATATAGTTTACCTCTATTTCAATGAGTTATTCCCCACTAGAGCCAAGGTTTATCGCTAAACCAAAGCTCTGATACCAACTGTAACGACCCGCCTTTTTGGACAGTTTAAACCGACGATCAAATACACATGTCGATTCCAAACCATTAAAAGGGCAGATAGTTATTGGGTAAATAAGAAAAGAAAAGGAAGGGAAATAAAGGAAATGAACAACACAGAATCTCACAGCGGAAGGCTAAAGTATAATAATAAAGTAACAGTTCATGAAGCTGTTAATTAAATGAATACATTTGAAATGAATACATTTGATTATTATTATACAACATTTATCAGAGTTACATACACAGCAAATATCATACAACAATGCAGCGGAATGGAATGAACATAATAGTAGTACATAATATACCAAATCTTCGTCTTCATCCTCCAGAAATAGATCCTCAAAATCTGAAAACTCAGGACTGACCCGAGCGTAATGAAAAGACAAACACTCGAGTCAGGACTAAATATCCTCATGTAAGTTAAGTCAATCGTAAATAAATATGAGTGTAACGGCGTCAGAGATGTTTACGGGGTTTGACATCTCCTATCCAGTGTCAACGTGCGTGCAATAACTTAAGAGATGTTACGGGATTTTCCATCTCTCAAGGATCCGTGAAACTATCTACTATGTAGTAATATACGCTAAGTAGATAATGCCTATAAGTAATATAAAGTATCAAAATAGCGTTAAGGCGTTACCATAATCCCCCTTAACACATTTTTATATTCCCAAAAGCATATACAAGACCGTAGTTTCCCCAAAACCGGAAGTCACCAGAGGGCAATCCATATACTCAAGGTACAAATCAAAACGTAGTGGTCGCGAATAGGATAATCAGTATGACAAGGTACATGAGGCAATACCAACTAGGATACTAGTAGTTGCGTGATCCGGACTGATGTTGGGCATAGCCAGCAGCTACCCCAACACCGCGAAACAACACTCCCAAATCAAGGGGTGCACCCAAATCGCATCACAAATGTAATAGATATGGTATCGAAGAAGTGTGTCCGCTAGAGGTGGCGAACCTCAATGGCCCGGCGCGGCTCCTGTTTTAGTCATGTCAGGGGTCATCCAATAATCGTTCTCTTTCTTCAGTCAACGCGTTCACCAAACCATCCACTTCATTCTGGATCAACACTCCGCGTATAATAGTTATTAAAGTGGTTTTCGGTATCGACAGAGAGTATGTCCATATCCGATCCCGGTCTCTTTAATAACTACGTATTATTACACCGTTGGCTCTTTTATATTTCAAATCGATTCATAATTGATATCAAAATATCATATTCTCTTCAAAAATCAAATCCATTCAAATATCATCGTATCTTTCAAAATATCAGATTTCATATTTAAATTCAAGATTTAAATATAAACATTTCACCTTATTGACCAGCTTAGGATTTTAGAAAAATAGTTTTAAGTAGTTTAAAAGTAGTTTTAAATAATTAAAATAGTTAAAAACACTTAAAATCTTTAAAATGGATTTAAAATAGATAAATTAGTTTAAAATAATTTAAATTGGGTTAAGTAGATTTAAAATAGATTAAAATAGTTTAAGTATTCAAAATGGTTTATATAACAGAGTAATTTGGAAAACAAATTAAAACAGCTTCAAAATCAATCCATTTCAATTATAACTTCCCAATTCAAATCAATTTCAATTTCCATTCTACCGATTCGATTTCGATTTCAATTCAAAACAATGTCAACTTTTACTTCAAATCAATTCAATTCTACATTCACCTTTAATTAATTCAATTTCAATTTATATCGATTTGGAGCTTGATTTCTCAAAATATCAATTTATAACACTTAACAAAATTTCCAACAATATTCAAGTTTAGATCCAAATCCCAAATATGATTCAATTCCAAACTCGATTTCAAAATATCATTTCATATCACTTTTACTTAGTAATATTCAAAGCTCGAAATAATGTTCAATCTTTAAAATAAATAGATTTTTGAAATTCAATCATATCCAAATTTTTATTTTTTTTTAAAGTCACAACTTAAATTATTTACCAATTTCTTTTAACCAAAATTTATTTCAACATTCCAACTCAATTTTTCGACAAATTTGATTTCTATAAATTGATTTCTATTTATAACTTTTAAATCAAAACATTTAAATAAATTTTAAATCGACGATTTCAAAAATTATTTATTTAGCCAATTCGGTATCCGTATATAATTTTCTATCCTATGGCCAAGTAATTTTTTTATTTCAATTAAATGCCAGGAGTGAGTATACATTACTTAAATTAATCTCAGTATCATATGTATGCATAACAGGATCTATATAAGCAAATAAACATCCAAACATTCAATTATCAACCAATAGCATCCATCAAAATACATCATCCAATAAACAATACAATTCATGGCAGTTTCATAATTATCAATGTCAGGTAATTTAATCGCAATCCAATTTTAATTTCAATTTAACTGTCAATTTAATTTTTCAACGGTTAATGCAAATGACAAGCTATATGACAATTAAATTTTTACCAAACAACGACAAATAAAATCATAACACTTCATAATATCAAATTTAACTAGCATAAAAATATTTAGTACGGTGTGAGCGTTATAAAACACTCACCTTGATTTTTACGATTTAAATCAAATCGAACGACGTTCGATTTAACCCAAAATTTTCTCTAGCTCCAAATGATTCCAATCCAGTTGCATCGCGTAGAGCTCGTCCATACGATTCCAACGCAAAAAGTTTCGCGCGTTTTCGACCTCGTATGAAAAAGTTATGCATTTTAGAAGTTTACACAAATTGAAATATAAATAATATACAACTTTTATTTTATTTCTAACCCTAACAGATCTGGGCCATCCATCTCAAAGCCTGCAAATCCAAGCCGTGCGCGATCTTCCTCCTACCTCACGTTACTTCTACAGGAAACGCACGCATGAGAACCCATCAAGCTTCAAACTAGGGTTCCATTTTGCGACCACCACAAGCGTCGGGAAGTTGATCAGAGACCATCGTTGCGAAGCCCCGCTCGAGAGCCACCATCGGCTGCCACCATGTTGAACTCGGCCTCCCCTATCACCTCGAAAAACGTGAAAAACGCAGCCCCTTCCTACACGATTTCCCGTTGATTCGTGGCTCCGTTTTTGATCATCTCCGTATGGATTTGAAGCTTTCATCGTGCTCTACAACTTTGTAGTTGAGAGTTTTTGCTAATTGTTGATGGATTGAGAGGAAAATGAGAAAGAAGTTTCGAATTTCGTGGCCATTGATTCAGGAAATGGCGGCTAGGGCTGAAGTCAATTAGGGTTTCTGGATTAAGATAATAATAAAACTGCCTCGGTTTGCGTGCGTATTTATATAGGTAGGTCCAAAATCATCCGAACTCCAATCGAGACGTGCCGCCAGGCGTTTATAAGGTTTTACCCCCATTCCGGACGCAATGGAACTAGTTTCAAGGCCTAATTCGATCATATGTGAGAGTTACGGAAATAAACGATCAATTTTAAATTAAACCGATTAAACGATTTTCTATGCGTTTTGGCTTGCCCCGGACAAACGGTAAATCCGTTTGACTTGAAATTTGAAATATTACAATAATATAACATTACGGATCCAATGAAACTATTTTCGTCGAAATCCGAGACCGTTTGAAAAATGACTATTTTTAACTCGCCAAATTAATATTAAACAATTTCAACGCGTTTCGAGCTGCCACGGTCAAACGACAACTCCGATTGCTACGAAAATTGAAATCCGATAATAACTAACTATTACGGATCCAATAGAACTAGTTTCATCCAATTCTGAGACTGTTCAAAAATTGGCTATTTTTCAGGCGATAATTAAATATTAAAATATTCAATTTTCACAAATAAATTTTAAATTCAGTTTTAAAAGTTCTATAACATCACTATAACTCCAATATGATAAAATAAAATTTTACAAATCATTTTTAATCATATTAAATCCGTTATTTTATTTATCCAATAAATTCCAAATATTTAATTTAGACAATTTCGCTTATCCAATAATTCATTATCTTTTGAAATATTGAAATTGAACTTATAAGATTCAACTTTTAAAACCATTTCAAAATTTAGAACACTATTTTCATTTTACAGTTATTCAATTATTCAATAAGTTTTAAATATTTAATTTAAACAATTACGTGTTCAATATTCAATATTTGATTTCAAATAGATTTTACTTATCAATCAATTACTCTATCATACCCAATGAATTCAACATTTAATATCCTATTCAACTATTGATTGCAAAGTCATTCACTAAGTAGCTTTTTTTTCATTACTTGGATAATTATTGCAATTCATTCCAGTTATTATTATTCCAAATGAATTACAAATTTTTTTTTCTAACATTAAATCACGAAATCTTATTAAATTAGCTAATTTAATTATCGAAAATTTACGGGTCGTTACAGACTTTGTGCATGCTGTACTACTTTGGTTCATTTCATGTTTGTTGCTAGTTTACCTGTACTGTCCACTACCCTTGTGTCTGCACTTGTGAACTTTGTTGCATTCATTTCTTCGACTGTTTGCACATGCTATATTGTATACTTATGTTATCTCTTTGATACTGACTTTGCTGTACATGCATTCCTGTTGTTCATCTTGTAGTTGCTCATTTGCAAGTGCATTTTTCGATTCAGAACTTCTGTCATTATGTCTTTGACTGCCATGTGTATACATACACCTATGTATGTATATATGTGCTGCATTTACTTGCATCTATACTTTGATGGCTGATCATTTATTGTTTCTCGGCATTGACTTTGAGCTTGAATTGTTTCTTTGATATTGAAACCTGTACTTGCAGTTGTGTAGTTGTTGACTACATCACCATATATCAATTGCTCGGCCTTTGGTTTCATGTGCATTGAGCTTTGACTCTTTGTTGTTCATTTGGGCTGCTGGACTTGTTGTACATTGCATAGTGCATTGCCTTGTTTGTTGAAGTTGTGCTTGCACACTTGCTATTTTTGGCTGCGCACACGAGTTGGCGAGGCAGTGCACACGTGTATGAATGTACACGTGTGTATTGCAGCCACTTATGATTACCTGTCCCTGTAATATCTATGTGCACGACTTTGTGATGAATTCAAGTGTGAATGATGACGAACAACCCAAATAACTGAGGCAAACCATATTTTCAAAAATCGTATTTCATTTTATATTGCAAAAATATTTCTTTTTCAATTTTACTGCGTTAGTGAATATTTTTGCAGATTGCTCAGATGCTGGATTCAAACTGGAATGCAGTTGAAGACAAAATACGAGTGTGAGTGATATGTAGTGAGGTTATCAATGTAAATATATTTGTGATGTAATCGTGATGTAATCAAAAATGTATATGTATAGTGAGAGCATGAATTTGTGCTATTCAAGATTGTAATAAATATTTGTTTGAATAAAATTTCTGTTTGAATTCAAAATCTGTGTAACTTGTTCTGTTTGAATTCAAATTCAAATTCTGTGTAATTTATTTTATTCAACAAATATTTATTTAATCTATGGAAAACAAAATAGTACATTACCAAATACATTTAAATGAATATATATGTTTATTATCATCAAACAAAAACATATAAGCGCATATTCAACAATCTCCCCCTTTTGATGATAACAAACATATATTTAAGATTTTGTACATGTGTTAAATGTATTTGATCAATGATATACTTTAATTTCTCCCCCTATTTAAATGCTTCCTCTCTACATGATGCTCCCCCTACATATATGCATACAAATAGAAATATTCAAATAAGCATAGATGCAAATGGAAAATTATGGAAAATTATTTGACCTTTGCTTGATTCTATTTGCCAAAATGTTAACTTTTCTCTCCCCCTTTTGTTATCAGCAAAAGAATAATAGTGTGAGAGAAAAATAAAGATAAAGTGATCAATATTAATCCAACATTAAACTCAAATTGAATATAAATATTAAACTTCAATAAGAATCAAACAAAAACCATAACTACCCTTGTTAGGCGCATATTCCACTTTTAGAAATGATGGATATTGATGTTCATATAAAATCATACAGTTGAATCTTCTTGTGGTACATTTATATCAGGAATTTGAATATCTACTAATCATGCATAATCGTTAGGACTTTTAAATGAGATTAGTAGTATTTCAATTTAATTTTAAAAATGAAATCAAGTATCTTCTAACCACGCATGACCGTGAGGACTTTTAAATGGGATTAGAATCAACTTGTCTATTTAAGCAATTAATTTTGATATGCGTTCCATACATGCATAACCGTAAGGACTTTTAAATGAGCATGGAAGCACATAGTCAAAAATCCAAGTAATTCACCCATGCATAACCGTGAGGACTTTTAAATGAGAGTGAATACTATGGATATTTATTTATTTATTTATTTATTTTTTTTAAAATGTGACATGAAAAACAAATGATTCCTGATTATAGTACCACATATCGACTAACTATATTGAATATTTAATAGAACATGGTCGATAGAAATAATGATAGATATAGAAGTGATCATGGAATCTTTACCCAACAAAAAGTTTTATAATTCTTGTTTTAATTCCTAAAGAAATTTTGCAAAATATACTCTCTTGAGTAATGTATGTTAAATATCAACACTTATCACTTTTTCAATCACTATTTATCTTTTTGATAATTAGTAGGGAGTCAGATTAGTCAAAATTTGTCATTTAAAATCAAATAAAAATGACTAATCTGAAAATATGGTCAAACTATTATTTTCTCGAAGGGGGTATATGAGAAAAAAATTCTGCTAAATGAAAAATTATTTCAAGTGAAAAATATGCAGATATTTTCTTTGAAAAACGATGCAGCAAATGAATGTTTCAAAGATTAATCACGTTCCACTAGTAATTTTTCTATCAACTATATTACCAGTGTAATCTGCATCTAAATTTAAATGTCACTCAATATTTACTCGTTGGATGTCAAATACCAGATTGTGAAATTTCAACAAACTATTTCAGAATGAAATTTGAAATGAAGCCATGTTCACACTCAAACAAATATCATGGTGTTAATTTCAGAAACCATAGGATATACAATTATATTCATGAGTAATCAACAGTCAATCAACATCATAATTATTTCAAAAACTATTTCTTGAAGTTTCAACAATTTCTTAAAATCCTTTTTAACAGCTTTAACATGAAATTTGAAATCGTGCAAATTTACAAGCAGTGACCAAAATGTCAAAATATGTCTACGTGTAGCATGAGTAATCAAGGATCAACAAAATACCATTACTTGACCGAACAAATTTATATGGATTAGTTCAAAGTTGAAAATCTGATTAGTCATCATTTACGCACAAATCAAGGTCATAAATAAGAACAAGTCAAAAGAAAAATCATATCAATAAGTCAGAATTAAAGACATCACATCATTATCACAATTTTGGCTGATTTAATTCAGAATATGGTGCATATTATCACATTTAATATACCTTTACCTGTTTTACCTTTACGATAATTTCTCGTGATTTCCCATTGTGATTCTGTCACCTTTATACTAGGCTAAGGAACTTTGCTATGTTGCCCGTTGTGTTTCTGGAACAGCCAAAATCCAGAGAACACCGTTGTTGTTCCTTAGCCTGCCACCACACCTACACGATGAAAGATTTTTGTGACCTATTTCTAGGTCCATGATTGTTAGTGGCAGAAACATTATGAATAAACAAACCCTTTGGAACCCAAACTTGTTTAGTCCTTTTATTCTTGTTCCAATAGACATGAAATTTGTTTGTAGAATTCTTAGGAACCCAAACTTGTATAAATTTTGTGTTCTTGTTCCTATGACTACAATTTTCAACACGATGTCCAATTATTTCACATCTATCAAAGACACTCTTCCCTTTTGCATTATCCTCAACTTTTGTTTTCCCAAAAACTAGTCCTTTTCTGTTGTTAGCAAAAATTTGATTTCCCAATAGCATGTTGAAAGATTTTTCGCCTCTTGAAAAGTTATTCAAAGATTTCTCAAGATTTTGGACTTTGGTTTTTAGTGTTGTGTTTTCAGTGATAAGTGAGGTGTATCGATTTATAAAAATCCTTTTTCCTAGTGTCAATGATTTCCTTAAGACTCAAGTTTTCTTTTTCAAGATTCTCAGAGTTATTATTAAGTCTTGTCAATTCTGAATCTAAAACTTTACATCTTTTACATTCTAGGTTTTGAATATTTTCAAGTTCAGTTTTTAACCTAAAATTTTCATGAGCAAGTTCTCTCCTATCAGTTTTCAATTTTTCAATTTTAGATTCAAGAGCATCAACTGCTTTAGTGAGATCAAGACACATAAAAACAAGATCTCTATAGGAATACTCACCTGCCTCACTAGATTCCTCAGAGCTTGAATCTGAATCTGATTTCGCCATAAGGCACAAGTTAGCCTCCTCTGAGCTGCTATCCGAAGCTTCCTCTCCTTCTTCATCATCCCAAGTCGCTGCAAAGGCCTTCTTCTTCTTTTTCTTTCCTTTGTTGTCTTTGAGAAGTGGGCATTTTGGTTTGATGTGGCCAGGCTTGTTGCAGTTATAACACGTCAGTTCATTATCGGAATTTTCAGAATCTTTTGGCCTATTACGACTTGTTTTCTTCTTGCGTGGCTTGAATCTAGACCATCTTCTAAGATTATTGACAGCCATTGCAAGCTCTTCAATTGGATCATCTTCATCGCTCTCTTCTTTGCTCTTTAAGGCAATCATCTTCTTCTTTGGTTCAGAGTTGTTGCATTCTTCCTTTGCTTTTAGCTCAAGCTCATATGTCATCAAGTTGCCAATCAACTCCTCCATGCTTAGTTTTCTCAAATCTTTTGATTCTTGGATTGTCGTGACTTTTGCCTCAAAGTTCATCGGTAAGACTCGTAGTATCTTCCGTACAAGCTCTACCTCAGTGAAGACCTTCCCAAGCGCTCTAGCGTTGTATACCAAAGTTGAAAAGCGTCCAAACATGTCCTTTATGCTCTCGCCTTTGTCCATCACAAAGTTTTCGTATTCATTGCTGAATAGGGCTAGACGAGACTCCTTGACTTGAGAAGTTCCTTCGTGTGTCACCTCCAAAGTGTGCCATATTTCCTGTGCTGTTGTACAATGAGAAATTCTATTAAATTCATTTTTATCAAGAGCACATATCAAAGCATTCATGGCTTTAGCATTTATCGTTTTCAATCTCTTATCGTTAGCATCCCACCTATCCTTAGGTTTAGGAATCTCAGTATCACCAACGATTATAGTGGGAGGTTTATAGCCAGTTTCAATGATATCCCAAACATCCTAATCAACAGAACTAAGATAGATACCCATCCTAACTTTCCAATAAGCATAATCGTTCCCGTTAAACATGGGTGGCCTAGCAATAGATTGCCCCTCAGAAAAAGCATTATTTTGTAGACTCATGACTCTAGAGTTAAAAACAAAATATCGGGCTCTGATACCACTTGTAGGATCTAGATTAACCCTAGAGGGGGGTGAATAGGGTTATTGCAAATTCTCTCGATTTAAACACAGAAATAAACTGCAGAAATAAATATGCTGAAAAGTAAATCACACACAAAATTTACCCAGCTTCGGCAACCCCTGCCTACTGCTGCATTCCCAGATTTCTATTAGAATTAAACAGTATCACGCTTACAAACACTCTACTAGACTCGCAGACCCTTTTGCTCCCGCTCACAAACACTCTACTAGACTCGCACACCCTGCTCCCGCCTATAGAGTTTCGCTTACTCGCAAACACTGCTCCCGCCTATAGAGCTTTGCAAACTCGCACACCCTGCTCACTGAACTAATTCTAACTAGACAATCTAACACTACCTAAACCCGAGGTGGTGATTTACAAATTCTTTGACTCAAAAAAAGAGAAACAGACTTCAAAATTAAAACCGGAGCAAAAATTAAAATACAACTTGAATGCGTAATTTTTGCTCAAAATAAAAACTAAAAAACCCTTTTAATTTAAAAACCTTAAAAAATAACTTAAGCCCCTTTTAAAAACTAACAAGGCCGGCCCCTTGTTTTTCATTAACCCGATCCACTGTTGTTCCTTTCTTCTCCTGAGAATAATGTCGGTCGATTCTCTTTGCCACTAATTTAGGGCTTCTGTCTTCGATTCAAAATTGGGGCTTTCTGACGATCGGTGCTCTGACTTGCGTTGCTCTTTCTCACGCTTGTTCTCTGATGATTTATGCTTGTTGCTCGCTCGATCGAGTTGTTGATAATTTTGGTATGTAGTTTCTTTTGTTGCTCGTTTGATTGCTTGCTTCGATTGGACTCGATTTTAACTCGATGCCGATGATGTAAATTGGGATTGCGATTGATAGTTCGATTGTGAATTGAAGCTCATGCCTGATGATGATACCTTCGGGTTGAATTTATATGAACTCGTTACTTTCCATTTTCACAATTTCCTGATATTTTTATGTCTTGATTTCCACGGCTTTGTTTTTCCTACGTTCGATTTCGCTTGATTCACACGGCATTAAAACTTTCCTCTTTTTGATTTTGCTGACTATTTCAAAGATACGAATTTGATACACTTGCGTTGAATTCTGACTTGATACAGCTTCGGCCATCTTGTGTTTATCCCTGTGAGCTTTGACTCTGACCTTCTTCTCTGATGATGTTGATTCCACTGTGTCCTTGGTCTTCATGTACTTGATATTGTAGTCTTCTTCGAACTGTCTTCATGTACTGTTGACATGTCTTGTTTCATGTTGCAGCTGACTTATGTCTGCATTGTGCATATTCATGATGCTGTGTTGTGACCTTTCTTTCTCTGGCACACTTGTCTTGATGCACTGTACTTGTTTCAGTAGTTAGTTCGAATTGTTGTTGTTCCCTGGACTTGAACTTTATTGTTACACATCTTCAAATCTTCACTTGGTTGTTAACACCGGTCTGCTGTCATATTGCTTGTGCACTTCACTGAGTTTCACTGCCATACTTATACTTCTGTAAATTTGGGCTTGTTGTTACATTTGTATCACTGTTGGATCTTGCATGCTTTACATAGATGCTCCACTTGTTCATTTTGTTGAAGTGTACTACTGCAGTTTGCATTTGGTCTTGATCGTGTATATTCTCGAGTTGGTTGTGCACTGTTGATTAGTTTGCATTGTCATATTTTAGTCATGTTGCCTTCATTTACCACTGAGTTGCATTGAGTAGCTGGTCTTTGTAGTTGTTGCTTGGGTTTGTACAGTGTTGTACTTGTTGCCTTGTACTTGAAGTCTTCATTTGCAGCCTTGACTTTTGTTGATGAAGTTGTAACTGTTATGTCACTTTGGATTGCATTCACTTGAGCATATTGAAGTTGCTGTTATCTTGTACGACTTTGTGCATGCTGTACTACTTTGGTTCATTTCATGTTTGTTGCCAGTTTACCTGTACTGTCCACTACCCTTGTGTCTGCACTTGTGAACTTTGTTGCATTCATGTCTTCGACTGTTTGCACATGCTATATTGTATACTTATGTTATCTCTTTGATACTGACTTTGTTGTACATGCATTCCTGTTGTTCATCTTGTAGTTGCTCATCTGCAAGTGTATTTTTCGATTCAAAACTTCTGTCATTATGTCTTTGACTGCCATGTGTATACATACACCTATGTATGTATATATGTGCTGCATTTACTTGCATCTATACTTTGATGGCTGATCATTTATTGTTTCTCGGCATTGACTTTGAGCTTGAATTGTTTCTTTGATATTGAAACTTGTACTTGCAGTTGTGTAGTTGTTGACTACATCACCATATATCAATTGCTCGGCCTTTGGTTTCATGTGCATTGAGCTTTGACCCTTTGTTGTTCATTTGGGCTGCTGGACTTGTTGTACATTGCATAGTGCATTGCCTTGTTTGTTGAAGTTGTGCTTGCACACTTGCTATTTTTGGCTGCGCACACGAGTTGGCGAGGCAGTGCACACGTGTATGAATGTACACGTGTGTATTGCAGCCACTTATGATTACCTGTCCTTGTAATATCTATGTGCATGACTTTGTGATGAATTCAAGTGTGAATGATGACGAACAACCCAAATAACTGAGGCAAACCATATTTTCAAAAATCGTATTTCATTTTATATTGCAAAAATATTTCTTTTTCAATTTTACTGCGTTAGTGAATATTTTTGCAAATTGCTCAGATGCTGGATTCAAACTGGAATGCAGTTGAAGACAAAATACGAGTGTGAGTGATATGTAGTGAGGTTATCAATGTAAAAATATTTGTGATGTAATCGTGATGTAATCAAAAATGTATATGTATAGTGAGAGCATGAATTTGTACTATTCAAGATTGTAATAAATATTTGTTTGAATAAAATTTCTGTTTGAATTCAAAATCTGTGTAACTTGTTCTGTTTGAATTCAAATTCAAATTCTGTGTAATTTATTTTATTCAACAAATATTTATTTAATCTATGAAAAACAAAATAGTACATTACCAAATACATTTAAATGAATATATATGTTTATTATCATCAAACAAAAACATATAAGCGCATATTCAACAATCCCTATCTCTTGACATGCTACTGGGGTGTTATATGCAAATTATAAGCCAATGTTCAAAAACGCGTTAAGGGGGATTAATGTAAAGCCTTCATGCTGGATAAAAATATTTATCTTATTGATTAGACATTACATATATAGCGTATTCTACTATATATGGATATTTTGATGGATCCTTATGAGATGGAAAATCCCATAACATCTCTTGAGTTATTGCACGCTTGTTATACGCTCGATAGGAGATATAAAACCCCGTAAACATCTCTGATGCTATTACACTCATGTTATATGTGATATTGATTCGATTTACATAAGGATATTTTAGTTTTGACTCGAGTATATTGTTTTGCTTTATGCATGGGTCAGCCCTGAGTTTCATTGCATTGAAGATCATATTATTGTTTAGGATGAAGACAAAGATTTGGTATATTATATTACTAGTATTATTGCCCTGCATCATGTTGTTCTGCTGCATTGTTTTATTTTGTCTCTATTATATGTATAACTCTGATTGATGTTGTAAAAGTACAATGAAATGTATAGCATAAACAGCTTCATGAACTATTTATTTTATTATTATATTTTGTCGTTCCGCTTTGAGATTTTGTGTTTGTTTCTTTGTTTCTTATTTTTCTTAATCAGCCCCACTAATTATTTGTGTTTCAAATTGTTTTGAGTTGGACATATATGGTTTGTTGTCGACTTAAACCTCCTGAAATGTTGGACGTCGCAGTTGGTATTAGAGCTTTGGTTTAGCGATAACCTTAGCTTTGATGGGGATTGACTCATTGGAGACAGGGTAGTGATAGCCTAGAATGAGTTTGGTTATGTGCGTGTGTCGATATATATGTGAGAGCATGTACTTGTTAGTGATATAAAATGTTTTATATTGTGTTTACTTATCTATTGAGTTGTTTATGAATTCTAGTCAGTGCATAAGGCACCATGTTATCGATAGGGGTTTCTAAATACTTAAACGAGGCAAGTCAACATAATATTGTTTTAAAATAGGGAGAATGAAATAATTTACCTAAATTATATTATATATGTAATAATGATCTTCCATAAATAACCATATAGGTTTATGAAAATACGAATTTATTTATGGATGTTTATTGTTAGGAGATGATAATATTTAGCGATCATCGATTATTGGTTGAATTAAACTAAATAAGAATACTTTATGAACTAAATTTCACAAAGCGTTCGATAGTTAGATTGAATCGAAATCTAATTACAATAAGAACTGTTTGCAATGACATAGATGTAAATTCATGAAATATTCTCATGATAAGGTAATGGAATTGCAAAAGTCTATTTATAATATAGCATATAAAGAGAAAGGATTTAAAAGCTGAGAATTTTAGAATTTAAAATCCGTTGATTTTTAAAAATTAATTTCAAAGTTTTCAAAAATAATAATATTATTATTTTAGAAGTGATTTTGACTAGATTTATACTTGAAATTTTTTGAAAGAAATAAAAGTATTGAATTCGCTTTAATCACTATAAAAAAAATTTGAGGGTGACCGCGACATATCAATATTCATTTTCGAGATTCTGATGAGAATGGCTACCAAAATAAATTTTATTCACGTTAAAACAAAGTTATTTAGATTTTTGAAAGATATAATTTGATATATAAGGTAGATAAGTAGGAAATTATTTCTAAATGTTCTGAAATGTAAATTTTGGTGTTTAAATTTTGATATTTTCATCTAAGCTAGGTTATAATATGATTATATGGATTTTGAAGGTATTTGAACTTGTTTGGTAAAACTTAAAAGTGTTTGAACTTGTGTACAAAAGGTTTTGAAAATAAATAAAAATAAACCATCACGTTTTGGTAGTTTGTAAATTATATAATTTTCGAACTATGAATAAAAATAGGTTTTGATGTTTGTTTAATAACTTGGGAAAGTAAAATGGTTAGGGCCAAAGTTGTACACTAACACCCAAATCCAAGCGAAAGCACCGAACCACAGTCACAACCCACAGATAGAATATACGTAGAGAGTAGTAATGTGAAGAACAGTCAAAATTAAAATGAAAGTAGTAAAGAACAACAGATTTAATAGTGGCTCGGCTAACTCCGACCTACGTCCACTCCAGAAGTTTCCTTTTTATTGATGTTAGAATCACTTAATGTTACAAACTGGTAAAGTAACCTTAGCCTTAGGAAATAGAAAGTCAGAGAGCAAAGAAAAGATCCATTTTCTGAACCCCACATGCTGTATTAATAGGCAAATCTTGAGGTATTGGGCTTTCTGAACGGTATAGGCCCATCAAGACCTTTGCCGAGCCTTCACCTTTCATTGCAACTGACTCTGAGTTTTGTACATGCCGATCAGTGCCTTCCTAGGTGACAACCCGAAGCAGCCCCATACCTGACTCGAAGTAGTTCATGCTAAGACTCAAAGCACGTATACGCCGCCGAACGACCTTCCACCGAAGCACATACCTCCAAGGCCGAACGACCTTCCACCGAGCCACATGCCTCCAAGGCCGAGCGACCTTCCACCAAGCCACATGCCTCCAAGGCCGAACGACCTTCCACCGAGCCACAACCCTCCAAGGACAAACGACCTTCCACCGAGCCACATACCTCCTAGGCCGAACAACCTTCCACCGAACCATAGTCATCCTAGGCCGAACGACCCAGCAATGCCGAGCAACTCATGCCGAGCCACAATGCCGAGTGACCAATGTCGAGCCACAATGCGGAGCATCCCATGCCGACCCACAATGCATGCAACCCATGCCAAGCCACAATGCCAAGCAATCCTGACCGAAGCACCATGCCGAACCAGAAATTCCAGTCCACAAATGTCGAGCCACAACCAAACGACCTTCTTGAACATCCATACCTTGATCGGACCATGCCATGCCGAACGGCCGAGCCACCAGGTCGAACTCCAAACACTTCAAACCACTTCATTCCGACTGAACGACCTATCTTGATCGAACAACTATCCAAGTGAACATCTTCCGTTTAAACCAAATCCTTCATATTTCAGCCTCGATAATCGCGAAGTTGGTTAAGTTGAGTCCGCCTCTCCATGGTCTTGCCAAAAGACGGGTTAACATTTGCCCCCAAAACCTGCCTTGCTATTGAAAGGTGTGTTTTGAATAGCCTCACGTCCAATATCTGAAATATGTATGTTATCCACATCCATACTTTGCGATAACCCGATCCATTTTATCCAAGTGCCATCTCTATATCCTTATCCGAATCTACGACTTCTCTGATTCGATATCCAATTCTGAATCCATGACCAAATCCTTAGCCAAATCCATATCCATCTGAACTCGACAACCGAGTTATAATCCATCCATATCCAATAATCAATAACCGCGTCCATGACCTTTCTGAGTTTATGTCTAAATCCAAGACCGTTCCGGGTCCATGTCTAAATCCTTAGCTATTCATAGTTAATATCCAAATCTGTAAGCTCTCTGGGTTCTTGCCAAGCGCAATCCACACTTAATGACCTACGTTAAGTAATTCTATGTTGTTCCTGGTTCAACGTCCTTGAATGCTGAATAATGCCTTAGCTTAAGTCCTAAGCCGAATCCTGGTCACTCTGGACACTTGTCGAGCATAGTCCATACTTGACGACCTGAAATAACAACCGATAATATAGGGCCTAAGACCTAGGGGAATCCTGGTCTCTCTGGACATTTGCCAAGAATAGTCCATACTCGACGATCTTTTAGCCAAAATCCAGAGAAAATCCAATCCGAAATCCAAATCCAAACAGAAAACCAGAAATCCATGTCAAAAATCCAAACCAAAAAACCAACATCCAAACTCAAATCCAAACCTGCAAAGCAGGGAGTTCAAACCAAACTCCAAAACCAAGCCAAAAAAAGAAAATGTCCAAGTCAACGGAAAAAAATAGATTTCACAAACCAGGGCATCTCGGTAAGCCATCATCTCAAAGCATGCCCGAGGGTTATCTCCGACCCCATACATGAGTAAGTGATTTAACTGTTTTCTCGGAGCTTGTTACTTATTCCAAACCATTAAGATTAGTTTATGACCAACCGGCCACCATTCTTGGGCCTCATGCCCTCATCGTTCTTGGTAGGAGGTGGCTGCTCCTGTTCCACCACCGCATTCTGAGTTCCAAAATATTGTCATAACTGACCATTCTTTATATTCTCCTCGATTATGTCCTTCATATACCGATAGCTGTTAGTATCATGCCTGTCCAGGTCATGAAAAAGATAGTGCCTTTCTGATGCCCTTTCTCATTCTGAGGGCTCCCTCCTTGCCGGCCTTCAATACGGAAGCTGATCTTGAGTATCCAAGAATATCTACTCCAATGTTGCATTCAATCATGTGTAAGTGGAGAACTTTGGTTCTCTCCAGCGCTTCCTTTTCCCTTTACCCTTATCCTTACACGAGCTTTGGCCGGGTAGTCCTAAATCCTTAATCATGTTTACTTCCTTTGACCTCATGTCCAAACATGCATCCTCTTGTCGAAGAAATCTCTCAGCTTCATGAAAGAATTCCCCAAGATCCAATGGTGGGTCCCGTGTCAATGATACTTTGAAATCCGAACTATCTCTAACTCTTGATGCCATAGCCATCAGAACCATTGATGGATCCGACCGATCCACCGAAACAACTGCTGCATTAAATCGAGTTAAGAATGTCCTGAGCGGTTTATCCACCCTCTTTTTGACTGACGTCAGCATCATCACGTTCTATGGCCTTTTTATGTGAACTCGAAACTAACTTAAGAATTTGTCCACCAGTTTCGTCCATGTTCCAATGGATCCATCCTCCCATTGTCTGAACCACATAGCAACAACGTCAATCAAGTACAGGGGGAAACATCGGGCCATAACCTCCTACGTTACCCCCAACACTTCCATATGCCTAGGGTATCTCATCAAGTGGTCAGTGGGATTTGTCTTCCCGTTGTATACTTCCAGAGTGGGCAGTATGAAATCAGGCGGATACCTAGTTGTCCTGATGTTTCGGGTAAATGGAATTTTGTTAACTTCCTCCAAATCCCTGTTTGTCAGACCTCTGTGAATAGTCCGCCTGATAATGTCAGCCAATCCAACGTTGCCAACCAAGGTTTCCCCCTATCCAAGTTTCCAAACTGGCCCCTAAGTCCTAAAGTAAATTCTGGCACATATTCCTCATCGCGTACTCCTGTATTTCTATCGACGTCGGGCCGCGTAGCGTCATCCGGTATCTCTCCATGAACTGGCCCAACATTACCTAGTGGTGTGCCCTCGTGTCTAGGTCCATCCAGATTGTTAGCTGTTTGTCGACTGGGAGCTTCCCGATGACGAATTACTCCATTCACCTGCTTGTTGATTTCCTCTAGTCCAGTTCCAAGAACATGAGCACCTGAAGTTCCTTTTTGTCAAAATTGGCTAAGAAGAGCCTACATCATCTCCTTTTGTCGTTTCATCATCTGCTCCTGCATAGAATTCATCATAACCTGCATCTCGTCCTGAGTTATGTAGATGGATGCATGATCTTTTCCAGCTCCAGAAGAGGCCGCTTGACTTCCTTCCTGATTGTTCCTTTCCGTTCTTGCTTTCTTGTCGGTGGTCTAGCCATTGCTCTCTTAAATATGAGTTTCCAACCTTTTCAATCCAAAATCCAAGCTCCAAAATCCCCGAATGCTGGCTTTCTCAGTGAAAGCACCTAAATGTTAAGGCCAAAGTTGGATACTAATACCCAAATCCAAGCGAAAGCACCGAATTACAATCACAGGGCACAAATAGAATATATGTAGAGAGTAATAATCTGAAGAACAGTCAAAATTAAAATGAAAGCAGTAAATAACAAAAGATTTTATAGTGGTTCGACTAACTCCGGCCTATGTCCACTCCAAAAGTTTCCTTTTTATTGATGTTAGAATCAATTACAGTTACAAACTGGTAGAGTAACCTTAGCCTTAGGAAATAGAAAGTCAGAGGGTCGAGAAAATATCCCTTTTCTAAACTACCACATGATGTATTTATAGGCAAATCCTAAGGTGTTGGCCTTTCTGAACGGTATAGGCCCATCAAGACCTTTGCTGAGCCTTCACCCTTCATTGCAACTGACTCTGAGTTCTGTACATGCCGACCAGTGCCTTCCTAGGTGATGACCCGAAGCAACCCCACGCCTGACTCGAAGTAGTACATGCTAAGACTCGAAGCACGTATATGCCGTCGAACGACCTTCCACCGAACCACATACCTCCAAGGCCGAACGACCTTCCACCGAGCCACATGCCTCTAAGGCCGAATGACCATCCATGGAGCCACGTGCCTCCAAGGCCAAACAACCTTCCACTGAGCCACATGCCCCTAAGGTCGTACGGCCTTCCACCGATCCACATACCCCAAGGCTAAAGGACCTTCTACTAAATCATAGTGGCCCCAAGCCGAACGACCCAGCAATGCCGAGCGACCCATGGTGAGCCACAGTGCTGAGCGACCCATGCCGAGCCACAGTGCCAAGCGACCATGTCGATCCACAATGCCGAGTGTCCCATGCCGACCTACAATGCTGTGCGACCCATGCCGAGCCATAATGTCGAGCGATCCTGACCGAAGCACCATGCCGAACCAGAAATGTCGGTCAACAAATGCCGAGCCACAGCCAAACGACTTTCATGAACTTCCATACCTCGACCGGGCCATGCCATGCAGAGCAGCCGAGCCACTAGGTTGAAATCTAAACACTTCGAACCACTTCATTCCGACCGAACGACCTATCCTGATCGTGCACCTATCCAATTGAACAACATCCATTTATACCAAATCTATCATATTTCAGCCACGATAATCGCGAAGTTGGTTAAGTTGAATCCGCCTCTCCATGGTCATGACAAAAGGAGGGTTAACATTTGTCCCCAAAACATGCCTTGCAATTGGAAGGTGTGTTTCGAATAGCCTCACGTCCGATATCCGAAGTATGTATGTTATCCACATCCATACTTTCCTGTTCATAATTCAATCCATTTTATCCAAGTGCCATCACTTTATCCTTATCCGAATCTACGACTACTCTGAGCCGATACCTGATTCCGAATCCAGTGACCAAATCTATATCCATCTAAACTTGATAACCAAGTTCTAATCCATCCATATCCAATAATCAATAACCAAATCAGTGACCTCTCCGGGTCGATGTCCAAATCCGGGACTGTTTCGGGTCCATACCCAAATCCTTAGTTGTTCATTGCCAATATCCAAATCTGTAACCTCTCCAGGTTCTTGCCAAGCGTAGTCCACACATGACGACCTATCTTAAGTAATTCATTGTTGTCCCTGGTTCAATGGCCTTGAACACGGAATAATGCCTTGGCTTAAGTCCTAAGCCGAATCCTAGTCGCTTCGAACCATTGCCGAGCACAGTCCATACTCGATGACCTGAAATAACAACCAGTAATATATGGCCTAAGTCCTAGGCCGAATCCTGGTCTCTCCGGACCCTTGCTGAGCATAGTCGATACTCGACGACCTTTTAGCCAAAATCCAGAGAAAATCTGATTCGAAATCCAAATCCAACCAGAAAACCAAAAATCCATGTCAAAAATCCAAACCAAAAAACAAACATCCAAACAAGAAAATGAGCAAAACAGGGAGTTCAAACCAAACTTCGAAAGCAAACCAGAAAAAATAAACGTCCAAGTCAAAGGGAAAAACAGATTTCACAAACCGGGCATCTTGGTAAGCCGTCATCTTAGAGCATGCCTGAGGGTTATCTCCGACCCCGTACATGAGTAAGTGATTTAACCGTTTTCTCGGAGTTTGTTACTTATTCGAAACCATCAAGATTAGTTGATGACCAACCGGCTACCATTCCTGGGCCTCATGCCCTCATCGTTCAAGATAGGCGATAGTTGCTCCTATTCCACCACCATATTCCGAGTTCCGACATATTCATAACTGACCATTCCTTATATCTTCCTCGATTATGTCCTTCAAATGCCTACAACTGTTTGTATCATGCCCGTCTAGGTCAAGAAAAAGACAGTGGCTTCCTTACAACCTTTCTTGTTCTGAGGGCTCCCACCTCGTCGGCCTTCGATACGGTAGGCGATCTCGAGTATCCAAGAATATCCGCTCCAATGTTGCGTTCAATCCTGTATAAGTGGAGAACTTTGGTTCTCCCTAGCGCTTCCTTTTCCCTTTATCCTTGTCCATACCCAAGCTTTCGTCGGGTAGTCCTCCATCCTTTATCATGTTTACTTCCTTTGACCTCATGTCCAAACATGCATCCTCTTATCAAAGAAATCTCTCAGCTTCATGAGAGAATTCCTCAAGATCCAACGGTGGTTTGATAAACAAATATTGGTTTAAAATTTCTATATTTGATATATATAAAAGATATGTGTGTGTGTATTATTTCAAAATTATTTGGAAAGTAACTCGATGTTTAGTTCTTACATTCTCTGTAAATTAAAAAATTTCACTTATTGAAATGAGATGAATTGATAAAATGATTTAATAAAATGGTCCATGAATGATTTGATATGAACATGCCAACATAAAGTGAAATAATTGAAATTTTAATAAATTGAATGTAAATGAAATTAATGTGAATAAACTGAAAGTAAACCGATTAGATGTTAATAAGAGAAGATAGTGTATAAATAAACTGTTGACATTGGATAATGTAAATTGATGTGGTTTGGATTAATTAGATGAATACTAATTGTTGAATGGTTTCTTTTGTTGCAAATCAATGTTATAACTATTTTTGGTTACATTTGATTGTTATGTTGTGTATTAATGCATATGATTATGATTTGGATTAAGAATTCATGTTAAATAGTTTTCTTAAACTCATGCACGTTTTATATATATCTTATTATAAGTGACTAATATTCAAACTAGTGTTGAGATAGGTACATGTGAAGCTGTTTGGACGTATATGCGACTTGACTTGCTTTTGCTCTCTTAATATGAGTGAACTCGCTCATGTTAATAATAAAAGGTGCATATCTTGTATTACATACTGTACTTTTATATTTTCCTCTAAGCGATGCCTCATCACTGAGATGAGATGTATATTTATTATATGTATCTGTGTGTGTGTTTTAAAATTTTTCGATCAAGCAATGCAAAGGAGACGCTGTCGAAATTTTTTATAAATTCGGGTGTTAGAAAAATTTTGAGGCTCTAAAATTTTATAACTTATTTTACAAATAAGCTGATACCAGAGTGGCATAGCGAAAGCGTGGTAACGATTATGCAAAATAGTTTTCTTGTATATTGATTATTTTGAGTAAAATATATCAAATGTTAGATTCCTTACTTGATTCCTTTTCGAGGATGAAAAGTTATGAGCGGGTGAGATTGTTATGACCCGTATTTTTAGCTATTTAAAAACATTTAATTTTAATATGATTATTGAATAAAAATGGTGGGAAATAAGAATTTGATTTTTATTATGTTTTTTAATTAATATGAACTTGAATTTAATGTAAGAAATTGGTTGTATAAAAATTTGAATGAATATTTTATTTATAAAACGATATTTGGGATACAAATTTGATAGCAAGTTGCTTATTATGATTTTAATTTTATAAAGTGGGTAACAGTTGTTTATAAATAGAATTTGTTTTGAAACTTGATATTTAAAAAATTTCATTCATAAGCGAAGTAAATGGAAATTTACAAGTTTATGTTAAGCAACGTTATTTACATTAATTTGTAATAGGTATTTTGGTTTGAATAAGAATGATTTAGAAATCCTATTTAAAATTTTATTTAAATAAGAATGAAGGTTTTTAACTTTTAAAATTGAATTTAAAATGAATAAATTATTTTGTAAAATAGCTTGTTCAAATTAATGTACAAAAATAGCCTTTCGGGGCACTGTCTCGGATTTCAACGAAACCAGTTTCATCGGATCCACGACAGTGAATTATTATTAGATTTCAAGTTTCGTAGCGATCAGACTTATCGTTTGGTTGTACGAGCTTGAAACACATAGAATTTATTTTTAAAACTTTAATTAATGTAATTCGATTTTGAAAAGCTATCTTCTGAATATGATGAAATTGACTCCCAATAAATGTTCCATTGTGTTTTGAATAGGGGTATAACATATAGAATTTCAGATGGCATGCTTCGATTGGAGTTCGAAATTTTCACGGATGAATAGTGCCACGAGAATTTTCTACAAATAGCCATTAACCTCCCTTTAATCGCTCAAATCCTTTATAATTTCAATGGTCGAAAATAACCCATCTTCTTTCCTTGATTTCTCTCCATGCATGCACTTTTAGGCTTCAACTTCAACTAAGAAGATGGAGAGCTCAAGGAGCTCTGCAAGGTCGATGGATGGATTGCCAAAATTTGTCGCGTGGTGGTTGATGAAGGGCTGCGTTCATCGACTAGTGTTTAAATTTGCCGGACTAGATTTAGACGTGGAATGTGCATGCATGGCAGTGGGTGGCACAAGGTGGAGCGAGGGAAGCTGCACGGTGGTGCAGGGCGGTCGATGGCACGTTGGTGGCTGGCGAGTCATGTTCGAACGGAGAAAAAATACAATGCACATGCCTAGAAATGAAGGGAGGGAAGAAATGGGGGATAGAGTAATAGGTTTAAAGTTTAATTTATTAAGATAATTAAATTTTAATTATATCAAGTGTTAATTAATTCGTAACTTTCTCGTGCGAGATCGGATTCAAGCGAAACAAGTGTTGTATTTGTATCGAAATCGTCTACGCCATGGAGTTGGATTTGAATTTGTACAACTCTAAAAAAAATTCAGTTTCAAATAAAGATAAGTGTTTTAAACCCCTCATGAAATACTAAAATATTCTTATGTTAGTTAAATCGAAATAACGAAGTGATTTATTTTTATTGACTGTTGTTTGGTAATTTAATTGACATTATAATTGACATATGGTTTGAACTGTTAGGAATTTCTAATCGATGGTTAAATTTGAAATTGAAATTGAATTGCTAGTTAAACACTCGATATTGATAACTAGTTAGCAGTTGTGATTTATTGGTTGATTTGGATGCTGATTGAGATTGGATGCCATTGGTTGATATTTTGGATGATTGGATGTTTATTATATACATATATATCATGTTATCACCATGTATATTATTTAATAACATATAAACTATTATTTGAATTATATTCGAATAAATTTAGAGATAGGTTGAATTGATATATACCTATGACATTTTGATTTGGACTGAAATGATATATATATATATATATATATATTTATGTATGTATGTATGTATGTATTTATATCCATCCCTGTAATAAAAAATGAAATAACCGATCACTTAGCTATAGGATAGAAAAATATATTGCCTCCAGGTTGGGTAAATTAAATGTTTTTAAATTCTTGAATTTGAATCTATTTAAATGTTTTTGTTTTGAAGAAATGAAAATCGAATTTATAAAGGTTGAATTATTTTCAAATTTGAGATTTGAGATTTGAAATGTTGAAGGTGAAATTTGTAAAAGAAATTGTTTAAAGAATTTGTTTTGGAATTTTAAGCTATAATCGATATACAACTTGAATTATAGGAATTGAATTGCTTTAATGGTTTGAACTTTATTTGAACTTTGAAAATTTATCTTGGTTAAAGTAATTTAGATTGATATCTCAAATTTGGGCTCAGAATTGAAATATTTGAAATCGAATTGATTTAAAGATTTGAATCTAATTTCGAATATTGAAGTTAAATTGGGTTAAATTTATTTTAAATCGGTGATTCAGAATTTTGAAATCTGTATAAATTGGAGTGGTTTAAAATGAGAATTGAATTGAAACTTAAGCCATTGAATCGAACGTTGAATTGGATTTGAAGTTAAAAATGAACGTTTCGAAATTGAAGTTAATTCGAATTGAAATCAAAATTGGAGATGATTTGAATTGAAATCGAAATTGAAGTTGATTTGAATTGAAATCAAAATTGAGTTGATTTGAATTTATTTGGGATTGAAGATGACTTGAATTGGAAGATTTGAAATTGAATCATTTTGATTGAAATTTGGACCTGAGTCTAGATTTATTGGAAGTGGAAAGAAACAGTTTTAAATTTGAAGCTATTTTCACTATAAACTATTATGCTATAAACTGTTAAGAATTCATCTTTTTAAAAGTTCGAATTATTTAAATTTTCAAGCCATTTTAATACATAATCCATTTTCAATAATCAAACTATTATATATCCAATTGCTTTCAATCTCTAAGCTATTTTAGCTATTTAACTTATTCAATCTATTTTCAAAATTCAATTTGCTTAAGGTCGAAACTATTTAGTTTAAATCGTTGATTTAAAACGTGAATGTGGTTAAAATGAAGTTATAAGCTAAATTGAAATTCGAAATGGAAATTCGAATGAAATGATATTTTCAAGTGGAAATGACATATGATGTAAATGAGATGATTCGAAATGAAGGATATTTGTAAGTGAATATGATATTTTGATATCAAGTATGAATCATTTTCGAAATGTAAAAGAACAAAGCGGCGTGTAAAATGACTTTTGGTTGTTTAAGAGACAGGGATCGGTTATTGGCATACTCTCTATCAATGTTGGAACCGCTTTAACAACAATGTACCTAGAGGAGATTCTAGATTGAAGTGGCTGGATTTGGGGTACGTTGCTGGATTGAATAAAGAGAACGATGATGGATATCTCCGACACTTGTGTCGATTAGAAATGACTAAAACAGGATGGCTGACAGGGCCCATGAGAGCAGATACCTCTAGCGGACATCTGTTCTTCGATTTTCTTTTTGCAATCAGTCCATACTATTACCCCAAATGTTGGTTTCAATTGGTGCACCTTGATTTGGGATGACCTCCCTTTGACTTGATATGGGGTGGATGGGCGCTGTGGGCGGTCGTCCCTACGATGCGTTACCACTAGCCCTGTGACCCGAATTGGTAGTATCCTACCTTGGGCATTGCCTCACATGCCTTGTCATACTTTTATCCTTATACGAGAGCACTACGAGTTTGTTTAGTGTTTGTCGTATCATGATACTTCCCTATTCCTTGATGTGCTACTACGATGTTACAACCAAACTGTACACCAATGCATAAAAAAATATTGGGGGGATTAATGTAAAGCCTTATTGCTAGGAAAAAATATTTACCTTTTTAATTAGACATCAGATGTACACTGTATTCTGCTACATATAGATATTTTGATGGATCCTTAAGAGTTGGAAAATATCATAACATCTCTTAAGTTATTGCACGCATATTATACACTAGATAGGAAATGTAAAACCTCGTATAAATCTTTGACGCTATTACACTTCCATTATATGGGGTATTGATTTGACTTATATAAGGATATTTTAGTTTTGACTCGAGTGTATTACATTACTTTGTGCCCGAGTCATTCCTGAGTTTTCAGTGCATTGAAGATCATATTAATGTTTAGGATGATGAAAAAGATTTTGTATATTATATTACTAGTATTATTCCTCTGCATCATGTTGTTATGCTGCGTTATTTTATTTTTCCTCCGTTGTATGTATAACTCTAATTGATGTTGTAAAAGTATAATCAAATGTATAGTGTAAACAACTTCATCAACTGTTTATTTGATATTATATTTTGTCATTCCGCTATGAGATTATGTGTTTTTTTTCTTCGTTTCTTATTTTTCTTAATTAACTCAATTGATTAACAGTGTTTCGGATTGTTTTGAGTTGGACATGTGTGGTTTATTGTTGACTTAAACCTCTAGAAATGTGGGTCGTCATATTGTACGTGCCCCTAGCTCCATGGTGCGTTACAATCAAAACTCCTCATGGAAAATGAAACAGGGGTCATTTAAGATGATCATAATTTAGGGCATGGATGCTACATCTCAAAGTTGAGGGAAGAAAAGCAATATGTGAAAGAAAAGGATGCAGAGAAGTCTCTTTTTGTAAAATCAATGGATGCATAATAATTACCACTTAAGCCTTGACTCGGTCGGCGTAGTAGATTCCACAAAGCTATTGATCCGAGGAAAGAGCTAGAGGATGCGAGGGCGGGCTCAGTCGTGTTGACGATCAATATCCCGGTCAATCAGTATGATCCTACTCAGATCCTAAAAATTGAGTCTCAACTCAACATGAAGATGATGAAGGAATTGATGGGTTTTCTTTGGGCAAACCTATATGTGTTTGTCTAGACACATTTTGACTTATGTGAAATATTGCTGGAGATTGCATGCCATGCATTAAATGTGAACCACAGATGTGTCCTTATGAAACAGAAGCGGCGTAGCTTGGGTCCAGAGCAATCCGCTGCGTTGAAAGAAGATGTTGATAGGCTAAAGCCAATGGCTTCATCTATGATGCTATATACCCAGAGTGCATATCCAATCCAGTCCTAGTCAAGAAGTCCAATGGAAAATGGAGATCATCAATCGACTATTTGGACATGAATAAGGCATGCCAAAAGGACGGCTTCTATAACCAAAGATCGACCAACTGGTGCATTTGATACCTAACCATGAATTATTGTAATTCATGGATGCTTATTTTGGCTATAATCAGATTCCAATACACATCCAGGACAAAGAATATACCAGTTTCATACCTGACCTGAGATTGTGCTACTATCTTGTGATGCCATTTGGTCTAAAAACGCTAGAGCCACTACCAAAGATTAGTAAATTCATTGTTCAGAGATCAGATCAGACGTTCAATCGAAGTCTACATAGATGATATGCTGGTAAAGTTATTGCAATCGATGAATCATTTAGAAGAATTGTCAAAAATGTTTGATGTGCTCTAAGGATATCAAATGAAGCTCAACCTGCTAAAATGCTTACTTAAGGTTGCGTCAGGGAAGTTCTTGAGTCTTATTATGAACTCGAGAGGAATTTAGGAAAATCCAGAGAAGGTCAAAGCCTCAAGAAATGTTGAAGTGCCAAAGATGATAAAGTAGGTGTAGAGTTTGAATGGGAAGGTAGCAGCACTAAGCCGTCTCATCTTGTAGGTTACAAACAAATGTATACCATTCTTCAATGTTCTCAAAGTAGGTAGAAGGAACTTTGCCCGGACACCAGAATGTAAATATGATTTTCAAGCCTTGGTTTATCATCTGGAGAGACTACCTATCTTGTCAAAACTTTTGGAGGGAGAAGATTTATTTGCTTAGCTGGCAATGTCTCCTCATGCTTTAAGTGATGCCCTTGTATGTGACGAAACCAGAGTCTCGAGGCTAGTGTGTTATATCTGCAAGTGATTGGCAGGAGTGAAGAAAAATTACCTAAAGGTAGAAATGTTGGTCTATTGCTTATTGATTGCATTAAGGAAACTCCATCCCTACTTCCATGCTCATTCAACTAAGGTGCCTACTGATCGGCCCTTAAGATAGATCCTACAACGACTTGATACTTTTAGGAGACTATTGAGTCAGTATGATATATTTATCATCCTAGAAGAGAAATCCAAGGCCAAGCATTAGCCAACTTCATTGCTGAGTTCACCACTCGGGATGAAGAGAGAAAAGCGGTTATGGAGCGAAATGCTCAATGGAAGTTCTAAAACTTAAGTTTCCTGCAATGAAAAATGAAGCCGAATACGAAGCTCTAATAGAAAGACTCAAGATAGCGAAAGAATTGGGAGCCAAAGCCTTGCACATATATAGTGACTCTCAATTGGTGGTCTACTAGGTATGAAAAGAACTCCAGGCTAAGGGAGTGAGGTTGGTGCCCTATTTGATGATGGCTTTGGAACTACTTAATGACTTCGAGTACAACACAATAGCGCACATACCTAGGGAAAGAGAATGCGAAAGCAGATTCACTACCCAAGCTAGCCATTTTTGGGGATGTGCAACTCATGGGCGTAGTTTCTGTGGATGTACTACCAGCTCTGAGCATCGAATAGATGGATATCGATTGGATCTTGGAGACTGAATTTGAGAAAGAATCATGGATGACTTAAATTAAGGAGTATCTATTGAAAGGAACCTATCTAGATAAAAGAAATGAACGATGAAAACGCCTACGCCAAGCTACATGGTTCATTATTTAGGAAGAAGTACTATATAAAAGAGGTTTCTCTGTTACTCTAATACGGTGTATCTCCAATAAGGTTGCTAAGAAGGTCCTTGCGGATGTTCATGAAGGAGCATATGGCAATTAGACAAGGGGAAAATGTTAGCAAAGAAGATTCTTTGTTAGATATATTTCTAGCATACATTCAATAAAGATGCAACTAGCTACTAGGTGGTATAATCAATGTCAAAGATTGGCAATAATTCCTAGAGCCTCACCTACGGAGATTACACAAATGGTAAGCCCATGGGAATTTGCGATTTGGAAAATTAACATTATTGGTATGCTACTGATGTTAAAGGGCAGAGCAAAGCATGCCATTGTCGTGGTTGGTTATGTCATGAAGTGGGCTGAAGCTGAACTGCTTGCCACAATCAACATGAAAAAGGTGACAAACTTTTTCATTAGAGATATTATCTATCGATTTGGGATCCCATGGATAATTATTTCTAACAACGGGACCTAATTTGACAGTATGGAGTGCAAAAACTTCTGCAACAGATATCAGATAAAAAAGATTTTCTGCAGTAGCATGTCCACAAGTGAATGAATTAGTGTAAGCAGTGAAAAAAATCATTGAGTCCATTCTAAAAAAACAATTGATAAGGGAAAATGGCAAGTGGGTCGATGAACTGCCTCTGGCACTTTAGGTGTATCGAACAACCTACAAATCTGACACTGGTCAAACTCCATTTACATTGGCCTATGGATCGGAGTCCATAGTTCCTACAGAGATGGAAGTGCAATCCTATTGATATATCCATTACGATCTCAACAGAAACGAGGAGCTTCTGCTAGATTCCCTGGATACGGTCGATAAGAAGTGCAATGAAGCTGACTTGAGAGTCATTGCTCATCGAAAATTAGTAGCTCAGCATTACAACTCAAAGGTCAAGAACTGAACCTTTGATATTGGCACTCTCATTCTTAAATGAATCTTCACTGGTCCAATAAACATAGCCATGACTTGAAAAGTTCTGTGTGCTATCGAACACAAACTTGGAGATGGAGCATTCAAGCTAGCACTGTTGATGGAATTATATTTCTGAAGGCATGGAATAGCGAGCATTTACGATGCTATTTCACCTAAAACTATCTTTGTACATACTTTGTTGATTTCAATGTAACAAGGCATGACCTGCCATTATTATGGATATAAAATGAATTGGCTTAGGGAATCGATGAATTCATATTCTCATTATCTAAATCTTGCGTTGTGAATAACAACATTATTAAATAACTTACACCTATATAATGCATGAATGCAGGTGCCTCGAGATAGGTATCAATCGAATTTTGTGGTCCTTGATTGGACTTGAGAAACATGGTTGTTTTAGGTACCCGAAGTAAATGCCAAATAACTCACTTAATCTATGACTTAGGCGTTGGAGTATAAACATATAGGGGTCGAATGATATAGTGCGCTTTAAGAAATTTTGGTCGAAGATAGGAAAATTACCGAATCACTGCCAAAAGATCGGCAAAGCTAATAATTAATGCCTAGAGTTAGGCGAGATCCGATGGAAATTTTCGGAGATAGATATTGCAATGCCTAGAGATAGGTGTCATATTAACTTGCCTCATGAATAGGGAATAATTGAACGATGCCTGGAGTTAGATGAGATCAAATAAAAACATCTAAAAAACAGACATTTGAAATATAGCCTAAGGTGATCAATCTCGATAAATGTATAGAGATTGGCGAGACCAAATGTGGATGCGCAGAGCTAGGTATCAAAGCTATAACTCTCTTAGCACAGAGAGTGGTAGAAACTTCATCGCTATCTCTTGTCACATGAAGCTCGACTAAAGATAAGCAAAGAAGGTTACTAAGTTAACAAAATAAAACATTTCTCAATACATAAACTGATAAACTTAGGATTTGAAAGGAAACAAATCTATCCTTTATTAACAAAATTTCTTAACAAAAGAGAGAGGGCGCAACTCGCACAATTTCAATCTATTCACATGAGTTCTGAATAAAACAAAAGATGACAAAAACCAAAGATAATTTATCTAAGTCTTCTTTTTCTTCCCCTTCTCCTTCTTCCCCTCTCCAGAAGAGTGAGCACCAGACAAACGCCGTTTCTTCCTAGTTTTCCCTTTAATTTTGCCTACCTTGTAGAAATAACCTATTGGATCATTTTCATACTCATAGTCACTTTCCAAAGAATCGAGAGTCACGCTACGAACAACTCCAAAAGTGGGGATGGTAATGGGAGCAAATATGGACACCATGGGCAACAAAAAAGATAAGGGAGGAGGAATGTCAGCAAACTTTTCTTTCTTGATCTCCTTGGTTAGTATGGCCTGGGATCGTTGCATCTCTTGCATGGTAGGCCTCGAAGAATGCTTAATGACTCTAGTAATGATTATATCTTCATCAGCCTAGCCTATGAGAAGGTCACATGCAACCTCCTCTTCCAAAGCATGAATCATTTCGGCATCGGGACCAAGGGCAATGCCTGTTGAAGGGGCCGGAGTCAGATGAGGAGACGATATAACGACAGATCCGTCAGAGTGGCCTATGTTCCCATCGGCATGCTTACTTCTAGCAAAGGGACAGTAGTGGGCTGACCTAAAACTTGAAAAAACATAAAAGTAAAGATTAGTGACATCAATCTTTGTCATATGAGCATCTCAAATACAGGCGAGGTTAACTATATACTTATGGCAGATGTAGAATCGATATGAGCTTGAGTGCCGTGAAAGCTCCTTCAAGAATATAAGATAAAATGGGCAGCTTTGGAACATGATGCTCATTGGGGTTATATTGAGCATCCAAATAGGATGCCAAAACAGTTGAAACACCAAAAGCAGCCCTAACAGTAGAAATGGCAGTAGAGCCTAGAGGAGGAATGATGGTTCCAATAACCAGCGACTCTGATGTCAAAGGAGTAGTAACTTTTAGCGCTGTATCATAAGAAGAAGACCTAAAACTCTTACCTCAATATTTTTGAAATTTAGTAATCTCACCGACCTTGAGCACCCCTAGGTCTTCTTCATCCAAAAAGTCGAGTTTTAGCTTCTCCCTATCGACCTCGACTCCATTGGAGTGCTCTTGTTCCTATCACGTGATCGCTTCCTAGGCCATGGCCAAAGCCTGGAGATTCCCTCACCCAACCATTTTAGGTTTGCAAACTTGAGAACGTTTGCATAATTCTACACAAGAGTTGGCTCAACTCCAAGGTTAACTCTATTCTTTGTAGCCTCGACCTGCCCTTCAACACCCTTCACCCGAGCCTCTACTTCATCTCTAGCTCTGCGAGCATCTAGTGACTCCTTGTAGTAATCCTGGGCTTGGGTGAGCGCATCGTTCTGTTCTTTCATCTCATCATTCAGTAGCTTTTTCAACCTCCCTATTACCAAGGCTGGCTCTTCCACAGTTTTCATGAGTCGTTCATTTTCCAATGATAGAGTGTGGCTTCTATGATGAGCGGCTTCGATTTACCTCTGCTGGTTTTAGCAATCCTCCTCAACGGACTTAGTCAGATCTTTGGCTTCTTCTCGGGCATCAACCAGTGAAGCGTTAAGTCCCTCAACCTCCTTGTCAAGTAGAGATGGTGCACTTGTTTTGTTCTTGGATCCATTTCATCCTGCCAAGCCTTATATTCCTCTTGTGATGGACCTCAAATATAGCCATAACTATTCTCTTCAACTTGAAATATTTGTCATATACATCATTGCATAAGCCACAACTTCTGATTTGACCCTCGGAGGGATATTCTTTAAATAAGGTACAAAGAAGGCATCATCAAAGTAATTTTTCAGGAAAGTGAACCTCATGGCAGCCTCATAAGGGTTGGAACTAGCTTCCATTTTTGTAGTAGTAGGGGATTGAATTAGACCTTTTGTCAGAACCTAAGTAAAGAGGGTCGGCATAGACAGCTGCTTGGAGCATCGTGGCATATGAGAGGATATCATCGGTTGTGCTGAAGAAGGAACTAAAACAAGAGTAGTCGATACCTCAATAGGTGAGATAGGATCTGGTCTCATCGAATACTTATCCATTCTGTGTGGTAAGGGTAAATGAGCCCTGCATCATGGAGATGACTCACAAGACCTATAGCCTCTATCCCAACTCCTATGATCCCAGCTCGAGTGCCTTCTTGAATCAGAGTCATGGGATGAAATGTGAGAACGGTCGAATGATCCAAGCTTTATGTGTTTACTCCCTTGGTTCTAGATAGTTTCATACAAATTTCTACACTCTATAGAATCTATAAATGAAACATATACAAGTTAACACCAACAAGATGAAAGCACATTGCAAAAAAGAACAAGATTACAGTATCATGTACTGTCGATGTATTTTAGTATGCCCCCATGGTCCATGGACTTGGATGCTGCTAATAGGGATTATTTCCTCCGCACGAGTAGTAAGTGCTTCATCAATAGACGATTAGGAGATTTAATATCTCTAATACTGATATTGTCGAGAGCAAAGGATCCAATTTCGTCCAGTATACTCCCAAAGGACTCGAAGATATCCCTAAAAGGCGGGTTACGGGTCTCCTTTACCATAGTAACATGTTTAACTAGTACTATATATATTAATATTTTTATTTTATAAACTTATATTTTATTATTTATGGAATTAAAAAATACACACATATATATAGATAATTTTATTTTATCATTGGCCATAAGGCATTTTATTTAAATACATAGATTTTAACCATTTATTTATTATTTTGATGTATTATTATATAAAAATATATATAAGAAATTAGTTTTGGAATTATATGTTACACATATACATATATGATAATTTTATTTAATTATATAATGTATACATACGCACACATATATTTAATATAAATCTATAGATGCAACTCTGTTTTAAACTATTTTACTAATTAAAAAAATTAAATATTTTGAAAACGAATTTATCATAAGAAACCCTAAATCATGGTATGTGTACTACATGTATGTATTTATCATAAGAAGCCCTAAACAGAATTAGGGGATAAATATATACATATAGTATATACACCATGATTTTAGATGTGTCTGACAATTGATCACGAGGGTATTTCTTAAGAAACACATTATTTCATAAATCAATATCGTTCAATTAATTATATTAAGATAATAAATTTTTAATATGATGTTATGATCTACCATTTATATACTGCATATTACTTGCATACTTTTTAGTTGTTGAGCTTTCCTCAAGCTAGGGATGTTATTTGTAATGCTATTAATATATAGAGTATACAAGGTAAGATAACTACACATATTTTGTTGAGCTTTCCTTAAGGTATGTGCATTATAGTTAGGCCGTCGTGAAATGATAAGTACGAATGAATAATTTATCTTTATTTGTTAAGCTTTCCTTAAGGCAAAAATGAACTTAGGACAAAAACCATAAGGTTAGGAGTTGTATATGATACGACCAATAAAAAGTTATCCATCGTATGTAGGACTATCATTTATCGAGCTTTTCTCAGGGTTAGAATCCTAGGGCATACGAGTCCTGACACCCACTAGTGAAGTCAAAAGGATTTTATATTTCATCTTTGGGTTTTGAGAAAAATAAAATTCTAGTGGGAGCCTTATTAGAAAAATGAAATGGCAACATTTAACATTTCTAATATTGAAGAGTGTTTGGTATATAAATCAAAAATAATCTACATTGATAAATTTATGCAACTAATAAAATTGATGAAACATTTATTAATTAGAATATACAAATGCACTGAGTTAAGATTGAAAAATAGAAATATTTAATACACTTCCTAATATATTTTCACATGTTTTTAATTGAAGGCCATGCAAGCACCTTGTTATACAAGTACTAAATACATTCATAACTTGGTCACTTGCGTGTTTATTTGCCAAGACCGTATATCCCCTTTTATGAATTTCGAATTCTAAAAGCAATATAAGAATATGGATATTTGATTCATATACGATCACGTATAAATATTATATGGTGAATAGTTACAATACCTAAAGTACGAAACCTTAATGAAATTAGTTTTTTCGAAATATGTAAGTAAGTCAAAGTACGAGATCAGGTATTTAATTTTATTGATTATATTAAGAATTTTGTGTTAAATACACCATTAGACAATGGATAGGTATAAAAATTGATCACTAAAATATCGGTTTAACCAGTTTACTTAAAGTGCAACTGATTTGATATCCTTAAAAGTCAAGGATAACCAAATGCACTTTTGTAAAAAGTTGTTATGATATTGCAATAAGGTTTCCATTGAATGGTTCAACCATTTAGAAAGAAAATTGAATGTATCAGAGTGGATGTTACTTAAGGTATAGTTGGGATGAAGAGAGTGAATGATGGCTTTTACTACATAAAGAAACATCAAAAATAAGAATTGTAAAATAATAATAGATACGTATAATTAGAATGAGAAAGATAATTTCTATTTCGAAATGTATAGAAATTGTTTTCTATGAGATTTATTTCTTTGAATTCAAGATTTTTGATATGGAAACACTCGACTATAAACAAGTTACAATAGATGGAATATATAGCCAATATTAAGTGGTTGAATGGAGCTCCGTATTTCCTATACTATTATAGGAATGGAAGAAACAGTTGGAGCACGCCATATAGCACTTATTGGTCACATTAAGTTACAAAAATTTTTGTAAAGCATACCAAAAATTATTTATGAAATAATAAATAGTTTTTAGTGTTGACTGAAAATAGACATAGTTTTATTTCGATATGGATGTATTATAAAATATAACTATAATATTGGTATTTATGATGCATTGGAAAATAAAGAAGTAACTGAAATTATTTGCAATTATAGACTAAGCCAAGGTTTTGAGAAATAATTCTTTGATTATATAATTATGAATGATATGGTACTGGTGTATTATATATCAAACAACTAAGGGCAAAGCACCCATTCAATGGGAGCAACACAAGAGATAATGAACTCTTCTGGTTAATATAAATAGATGTATGCAATCGTAAGCCTAATAATATAAAAAATGTTCCACATACTTCATTGAGTTCACCGATTAATTATCATAAACATGAACATGAGTATTTGATACACGTGTAGTATGTCTATTCAAATATCCCATCCTATACCAATAACATCTAAGAGTATTATAGAGTAATACTATCAGATAATAGAGAATGAGGCAATAAGGGATACACACATGAATATTCCCTTGGACTAACACTGGTACTTATTAAAACATCAGATAAATAACTCATCTATATGTACACTATATCGGTACAAAGTAATAAATACGTGTGCCTCCAAGATAGAACAATACGTGATGTATATAGTAAATAACAGAGACCATAGAGTCAATCCAGGGATAACAAATAATATAATACAAAATATATGATACTGCATGGATACAAACATCTAAAATGTCAATCTATCTTAATATAATGCAACGGATAACCGGTATGCAGCTTAGTGATAAAATATACCATGAATCAACGTCATATAAATATCATACAACTTCCTAATATATGTTTCCTCTAAGCCTAATGAAATAGATGATGGTCATGTCATCCATGTACCTGAAATATCTTAGACTGACCCAAGTATTACATAAATAACACACGGTTTTGATTATGTCTAATCAAGAATCTATAGTAAGGGTAATATAGTGAAAACAAGGAAGGTAATATATAACACTATCAGAAATACTCAAATCATCGGACAACATATCTGTATATGTATACATAGATAAAGAACCGTAAGACTGTAATATATGTATCATACCATAAATAATCATCAAGCCATCAGATCACACAAATAATCCAAAACCATATGAAATCACCTATATAGAAACACATTAAATCAAAAATCATAGAATCGACATAAATGGGTGAGTCATACATATATAGAAATCTTTATCTAATCCTTAAATATAGAAAAATGAGTTATCATTAAGTATATCAGGCTAGTACAAAGCACAACCCAAATATATCTCTCAATCTTAGTAAATAGAGCATCGTCAATATATGCAAAATAGGATAGGTTGCCCATCTGAATAAAAATAATAATGATATTAGAATCCGCTATACTATGGACATAAATCATAGATATAATCACATCTCTCTATATATAAATTATCAGTATACATCATGATGGGAAATGACTGTGCGACAGACCCGAAATCCCAAGTAGCGCCATACATACATATATATCTCTATATGGATAATCAAACCCATAACCATCCTCAAGTGAGGTGTACCAATAGTAAATGCCAATCTACTACTCTGTTAGTACCAGAAGAGAAACTGATAGCACTAAGCAAGCTCCGGAGACACCGAGTCTCTTTAGTCTTAGTTACATCAATAGTCATTGTGATATGTATCCACCGGTGTGCTCATCAATGCGAGACTCTTATGTCATGACACTACTCTTGCCCCTATAGGTAACAGACTACCGATCTAGGTGACACAAGGGCAAATGCACGCATAAGAGTAGCACAAAGTTATATAATATAGTGTCATAGATATGGGGTACAACCCCACTTGATATTATTTTTTTATTGTTTTATAAGTCAAATACACTTATTTTATTTAAGTAAAAACGATAACGAATTTATTTTCAAATTTGGCTTACATAAACAAATATTTTAATTAAAATGCCAAAATGTGACCGTAAAACATTTTTTCAAAATTCAATGTTTTGTCGATTTAAAGTTGTCGCAATGTCGTCACACCTTTATGTACATATTCTTATAAACATTAGAACATATAGGAAGTAATTAACAAATAGTTAACCAAGTTTATTTTTGCTAATTAAGGTTAGGAAATTTTAGAAATATCATTAGCAGAAGTAAACTAATAAAAACAAAACTTGTCAAATCAAAAGCAATATCTTTATTACTTTAGTATTCTTACTCCTTGAGTGTTAAGGACATACGGTAAGGATTTGAAATTCATTAACGAGATGGTAAGTTTACTTTTGGTAATGTGAAGTTTGGAAAAATAATAATTTGAAATGCATTAATGAGATGGTAAGTTTACTTTTTGTAATGTGAAGTTTGGAAAAATAATATCCAATGGTATTTTAGCAATGTAACAAGGGGGTAATTTAGTAACTTGCCACCTCTTTCTTTTCCTATAAATACACCAGCATTCTTCTCATTTTTCACATATCCATCTCTTCTTTTCTTAAGCTCTTTTTTTCTTCTTTAGAGTTTTATTCGCTTCCATGCCTTAGAAAAATAATTAAAAAACATTAGAGGAATAAAGTAAAGAAAAAAAAAATATAGTATTCACCTTGAAACCAGCGTGAACCACCTCCTCTCCACCTCCATAACCCATGGCCTCCCTCCATCGCCCCCAAGGCCGAGCACACCACCATCCAAAGCTTGGCCATGCCTACCCTAGCCTAGGCTGTGCCTAGAAGAGAAGAAAGGAGCAAGTTCGGGAAACTTCGGAGCAAGTAAAAGGGAAGGCAATATTGTCGAAATCGATTAAGAAATCTATTAGAAAGATTGGTGAAGTGGAACGAATTGTGAGTACTTGTTTTTGAATTAACTAATAATTCCAAGTTTAATAATATGAAAGTTAAATATCTTAGATGACTAATATGCTTGATAGTTTGGATGTAGAGTTGGTTGTTTATATGATTGTTAACACGGATGATTACTTGGTTTGATAAATGATAAGACATATTATTAGAAATTGACCATAATTAATTAAATGAGAAATCAAATCCATATAAATATAATGATTTTAAAATATCTAATAAGGCTGGAAATGATATTAAAATAATATAATATTATAGTATGAAATGAAAAATGAATTAATATGAAAAATATTGTTGAAAATGAGTTTAAAATGATTTATAAATGTTTTATAAACATTTAAAGTGTTTCCATGAAGTTTGAAAAAAAATTAAAAAACAAGCCAAAAGTTGGCGCGTCGTGTAATGGGAGTTCGCGATATCACGTCATAAAAGGCAAATAAGTGTACAAAGTGGAATATAGCTCAGAATCCTTTGAGATAAGAATTTTCCCGACTATTGTATTCATAGTTTTCAAAGAAGAAAGAAAATCAAGATTTCATTAAGTAGATTTTGAAATATGTCCAAAATAATTTTCTAAAAACATCAAGGTTTTGCAGTTCGAAATCCAAGAAAGAAGTTCTTATAAATGATATTTTTAAATATTAAAAATATAAAATAAATTTGATAAATCTATTAAAATGGTTTAAAAGAGACTTGAATTGGAAAATGGGATTTTTCAAACATCAAAAAGTTGTTTTAATCAAATAAGCTGTTTTAAGCACTTTTCTTAGCGCTTTTCTGCTGCAGTTTCTATAACTTTTGAAATAAAGATTTAAACTTAACGATTCTTTCTAGGATCATTTAAAAATGTTTTTCAAATAATTAGGTGTTTTAAAGATAAATTGGAAGTTTTATAATTTTTTAGAAAGATTTTAAATAAACGGGTATTATAGCACTTAAACAATATAATAGAAATCATTTCCTTGAATATAATAACAAACCGAGCATGCGGAAACGTATAGTATATTTATCCTGCTTGTGAGATCTAAATGGTAAAACAAGGTGTGTAACTAAGGTTAGGAATTGAGCAAACAGTGCCCTTAACTTACCTGGTCTTTGTTTTCTCTTTTAGACGAGGGATGAAACAAATCGAAAGAAAAGCCCAGATGCTCTAAAAAGGTTTTTCCAAAGTAAAATGTGAAGAGTTTTCTAAGAGTTAAACGAGGATTTGAATAAAATGGTTTTGGGTTAGTTGTAACGATGTTTTACATAACATCATTTTTAACCTATTTAAATGAGGATTTGAAAATAGAAAATCATTATTATAGGTTTAAACGTTATTTTAAATGAGATAACTTGGTATTTCCAAGATTAAAGAGGAGTTTTAAATGAAAGATTTAAAGAAATAATGTTGAAATTTTTTCCTCAGTAGAAGAGAAAATAATTTGGAATTATTCCAAAATTTGATAAATAAGGCTTAATGATTCCATGTACTCTTGAAAAGAAAATGGAATAAATTGAAAAGAATATACCAACGTAAGATATTTTGATTTAAATAAAAGATCAAATAATTGATTGATGATTGATATCCATATATGATCTAAACATCTTTTTATCGATAATTGGTTTCGAAGGAACCGGGGTCGGTAATTCCTATCTGAAAACCACTTCGAACCAATGTATACATTCGAAAGTGAAGACGTGTTGAAGATGATGGTTATTGAAGACTGAAGATCTTCATTAGCGGAAGGACTTCTTGTTGACATTCTCTGGGTAGCTCCCAATATAGGGACAGTTATTATAGTGGTAGTCCTATCGTATTTTGAAATCTTTGGATTACAAGGACTAATCGCTACTGATACTAAGGATGATTCTCGACAAGATGCAGTAGGAGGAGTGCCTTCGGTTTCGTTCAATCCCAGAACAAAACTGTATGGATGAGTGTCTGACATTTTATTGCGGAGTGACAAATGTTGGCTTTTACAAACGTACATTTATTTGGTGGCAGAGAAGGCAACTTCTCTTAGCTTAACACCCTCCTTTGAGACTTATGAGCTCTGAGGTAGTATGTTCATGGAAGTCAAATAGTGATAAAAGGAATAGTAATGTGGCATTCAAAGTGGAACCTGTTATGATCAAAGCATGGTTTTGTATGAAAAGCGTGGCTTTGTCTAAGTTGAGTGTAACCTCACTCCCAAGCCTCACATCTCAAAAATGATACAGGAACTATGTTACGTATTTCAAGCCTAGTATGACGAGGATGGCGTATGATCCCTCATGGTGACTGGCGGCGTATGATCTGGGTCACCAAGGTGTCTAAACGGGACCCTTATTGTATGATATAGTGGCATGTGAGTCCTTGCATGAGAAACCATCGTATACCAAGAAGTGTGGCAATATGAGGAATAGTGGTGTGTAAGTCCTTACACAAAAAACCACCGGATTCCAGTTGTTATGCATCGGTTATCGATGTCCACTATCATGTTGGAAAATTCAATTATAATACTAGCTTTATGGTTTTGATTGTAGTCCCAAAATAGCTGTAATGACTTGCAAACATTTCAGCTGCCCCTTTTGGTATCATATATTCCGTCTAGTATATGTCGTTGACCCAGTCTAGATATATTACCATAGACCTAGTCCGGATATTAGTACTTTATTTGAATAACTTTATTTGAAACATGTTTTCCTAAAGAATTTCATTAAATATAATATCAAATTATTTTGGTAATAAAAGTGTTTTGGTTATCATAAGGTAAAAAACCGTCCGTATTTATGTATGGGAGTAGCCTTATGAGATTCCATTCTTTTCAAAGGTTTTGATAACATCGTCATGAGCTATACATTTAAAATTTCGAGTATCTCACGCTGGCTTATCAAGCCTGATTCTAGTATTTTTAATACTCGGGTCAGATCTGAGTAGTCTCAGGTTTAGTTGAAGACGGTTGGAATTTCTAAAGGAGAGCTGGCGATATTCATCAATGCATGGACGTATTCTATTATCAGCTGCAATTGTTTTGTTATTTTTCAACATTGGTAAGGGCAGGTGTTATAACTATCCAAGCTGAATCTTGGTTAGACATTGATATGTTGTTTAAAAAATTTCATATAAAGATTATTGTTGAAATAATATATGTTACTCTATTCGTGTGAGATTCTATTTTTCTGTTCCGTTCTATATTTATTTTTATTTCTACCCTTAATGATCTGCTTGTTCGTGCAATTTAAGTTGGACATGTATGGTTTATTATCGATTCAAAGGGTACGGAAAAACGGGCATTACATTTGGTATCAAAGCTTAGGTTGAGCGAAAACCTAGGCTTTTAGTGTAAGTCTCATCAGTGATAGAGTTAGTAATACCCTAGGATGAGTAACTCATTAGAGATAGGGTTAATAACACCCTAGAATGAGATTGAGTGTTATATATATATATATATATATTTATGTATGTATGTATGTATACATATGAGCGCGTAGTTGTTAGTGACTAACAAAATGTATTGTGTTGATTTATCGGTTAAGTGGTTTATAAATTTTGATCGATATGGGAAAAACAACTGTATCGATAGGTATTTCTAAACTTTTAACAAGGCATATCGACACAATATTTTTAAAAGAATTATAATATATATATATAAGTGAGTGTAAACTGGGAATTTTTTTTTATAGGATACATTCCTTTAAGATTCGTTGAATAAGTCTTGATTCATTTAGTGATGATTGGAATAATCTTCTAGGTATTATGGAGGCAAGCTCAAATCTGAACAAGTTGAATTAAGTTACAAAAGATTTTTAAGTCAAGGAAGTAAATGGTATAAACCTTCAAATGATATCTTAATGTATCACTTAGGGTTAGAATAGCTTATTATGGGACGAGTGATGAGTTTTGGATGACTCCAAAGCAAGCACGAAGAGCATGTGCAAAAAGAGAACTAGAAGAAAAACAAAAATTAGTAGCATATGCCGACATCTACTGCGTTAGGTGTTTTCATGAGGGGCGTTTTGCAGTTTGTTGTGATATGAAAATAAAGAAATAGATGGAAGAAAAACTGTTCGAAAAGATATACGTTGTTTTAAGTGTAAGAATCTAGGACATTTCTACATGATTGCCATAGAACAAAGAAGAAACCCAAATTCCCAAAAGGGAAGGTAAAGTGTTGTTATCGGTGTGAAGAATTAGGACATACAGTCAAAGATTGCCGTTTAAAGAAAGGAGAAAAATCGGCTAAGTTGCATACCATTCAGATAGCCACGATTTCATAGCCTTGCAGATCATGTTATACATATGGACATTTAGAGAAGTACTGTCCAAAGGAAAGGTTGGATGACCTATGCCCTAAAGATAAAGCACCGTCTACCTCAGAGGAAATCTAAGAATAGTATGTATAGCAGTTCAAATATCTATAACGATAGTGTAAAATAAGTTCTATCCCTAAGGAATTTTCTCTTAAAATTTTCAATATAAGCTAGCATTTTAAGTGAATGTATGAATATGATTTATTAATAAACTTCTTCTTTTTTATTATCCTCTTAATGTGCTTCTTCTATCCTATATCCGATCAAATCAAATAAGATATTCAAAATAAAAAGTTCAAAGGAATAGTATATAGAAATAGCATCATAAAAAAGGGTGTTTAAAGTTTAGAAAATTATTTAAGAATAAATCTTGTAAGAATATATTACATAAAATAGAAGGATGAATTTAAAATATATGGAAATTTTATCATAGTCTTTTGAAAAAGTTTAAAGAAATAAAGGAAAGTTATTTAAACATGAGATAATTTTGGAGATAAAATTTATAATAAAATGTATTAACAAAGAAAATTCAAATAGAGTTTTGAAATAAAATTTTAATGATGTATTTCAAATAAAAGATAATTGATTTCTTTTGTAAAGAAGATAAAGATATTTTGTATATACATTTTGGAAAAAAATGTGTTAAATAAATGATATTTATAAAAAAAAATTGAAATGAATTGATCACTTTTAAAGAAGAAATATTTGGAAATTTATGAAATGCTTTCATTAAATATTTTTGGAAGATTAACAAGTACTTAAGAGGTACATAGATCATTTCATCATACAATTATGATCTAAGATTCAAGTTTGGAACTTTGAGGTGTTTACACCGGTTTTATAAAGGATTTAACACTCGATTCTTGACGGCGAACATTGATTAGGGTTTGTGGTTAGGTACTTGAGTTTCTATTATAATCGAGAACTATGCATGGAAAGTAAAGGTTTCTGATGTAGAAGCCTAATCAGAGTCCGCATTAGAGGGTCGGGAGATCGATACTAGTTCAGAAAATAAGTTGTGAATTCAAATAGGAAATTAAATCATATATAGCGTACGAATGATCTACGTATATCCTATAGGATTTGTAATGAAACGCTAAGTTATCAGTTTGATAAATTTTATTTATTTTAAAAAATATTCCAATATAAGGTTTAATAACACAAGTTATGATACTTTGAACGATAAACAATAACGGTAAGAAGCATTTACAGAAAAATATTTCCTTTGGAAATATAAATCGATAAAATGGTTGAAAATTATTTTATCAATAACTAGCTCTATAATCGAAAAACGTCGTGCACTGAGATGGATACATACTTATTTTTATAATTGAATAAGAATATGAAATGAAATTATTTTTTTATTTTTGGAAGTTTAATGAATGTATGACATCCTCAATGTTTCTTTTACATTTAATAAGTGATTTATGATTTTAATTGAGATTTAATGATTTAATAATTATTATAATTATTCAAATAATCGTTTTTACATGATAATAATTCATTTTGAATATTTATAAAGTGATAATAAATCATTTATGATATTTTATAAAGATATGTATTTGATTTGAAACTATAAGGAAAAATCGATATGCTTTATCAGTATAATAGCAATTTTTGTAAATAGTTTTTAATATGAATTAATATGGTTTTATAATTCAAATTTGATCATTTTAATTGATCTAAAGTGATAAAAAAATGTTTTACAAGTTTTGTTTACAAATATATGTATGTTAAAGCATAAGTGAAAATGTGGCCGAGAATCGGTTCTCCAATTGGCAATGGTTTATCGAACGAAGGTTATTCGGAATCAATGCAACATTGCTTATATCTCATGTACACATATATAACACATAAATGCTCACCCTAACATACACATAAACATATACATGTATACATTTGCACTTAAACATATATACTATAAAATATAAATGATATTTTAAGAAAGCTTCCTCCTTAAGCTTAAATAAGTCAACATATGCATACATGTGTGGATGGAAGTGATGTGCACATGGGGTAGGGGCTTTGGCCGTGTATTTTAAAGGAGAGATGTGTTGGAGAAGCTTGGAAAAAATGGTATATGCATATCTTCCTTTATACTCCTCTTTTTTTCTATAAATACCCTACATTCTTCTCTTCTTTTTCGTTCTTCTTCTTCCTTCTTCTTAAGCTTTCCAGGAGCTTCTTTAATGGCTTCCATGCCTTAAAAAATAATGAGGAAAAGTTATGGCAAAATATTAGTAAAATATATGAATATGTATATAATATCGATCCACTTCTAAAACCAAGAGCAAACACCTCCATATCTTCTTTGCAACTCACATCACCACCTATTCATCATTTGGCTGAGCCCATCTACCTCCAAGAAGCTAGGCCAAGTCGTAAAAGTAGAAGGAAGGAGAACGGGAAGCTCGAAGCAAGGAAAAGAGGAGAAAGTGATGCTGGAGTGTTGAACAGAATTGATTCGGGAAGCTATGAAAAAGTTGGTGGAATAGAGCCAAAAGTGAGTACTCATTGTTTATTAAATAATAAATAATATCTATAACTATTCTAAGTATGATAATATGACCATTTAATCGCTTAATGATTTGTATGAATGGTTGATAACTTGAATGATTATATGGTTGATTATATGGATGTTGATATGGTTGATTATATGAATATTGATATGGTTGATAACTTGGTTATGATAAATTATGAGAAACCATAATAAAAATGGTTAAGAAATTAATCATGAATAATTAATGAAAAATAAATCCATATGGATGTGTATGTGGAGTTTATTTAGCCTCTTAATAGTTTTGAAAATATGAAAATATCAAAAGGTTGAAAATGAATATTATAATAATATAATATTATGAAATGATTTGAAAGTGAAAAAGAAATTTATTATGGAAAAATATCGGTGTAACGACCCGCATTTTTGGACAGTTTAAACCGACGATCAAATACATAGGCAAAACACACGTCGATTCCAAACCATTAAAAGGGCAGATAGTTATTGGGGTAATTAAGAAAAGAAAAGGAAGGGAAATAAAGGAAATGAAACAACACAGAATCTCACAGCGGAAGGCTAAAGTATAATAATAAAATAACAGTTCATGAAGCTGTTAATTAAATGAATACATTTGAAATGAATACATTTGATTATTATTATACAACATTTATCAGAGTTACATACACAGCAAATATCATACAATAATGCAGCGGAATGGGATGAATATAATAGTAGTAGATAATATACCAAATCTTCGTCTTCATCCTCCAGAAATAGATCCTCAAAAATCTGAAACTCAGGACTGACCCGAGCGTAATGAAAAGACAAAACACTCGAGTCAGGACTAAAATATCCTTATGAAAGTTAAATCAATCGTAAATAAATATGAGTGTAACGGCGTCAAAGATGTTTACGGGGTTTGACATCTCCTATCCAGTGTCAACGTGCGTGCAATAACTCAAGAGATGTTACGGGATTTTCCATCTCTCAAGGATCCGTTAAACTATCTATATATACAATAAGATACGCTATATAGATAATGTCTAAAGTAAAGTAAAGGTATCAAAATAGTGTTAAGGCGACGCCCATTCACCGCTTAACACATTTTTATTCCCAAGAGCATATACAAGACCGTAGTTTCCCCAAAACCGGAAGTCACCAGAGGGCAATCCATATACTCAAGGTACAAATCAAAACGTAGTGGTCGCGAATAGGATAATCAGTATGACAAGGTACATGAGGCAATACCAACTAGGATACTAGTAGTTGCGTGATCCGGACTGATGTTGGGCATAGCCAGCAGCTACCCCAACACCGCGAAACAACACTCCCAAATCAAGGGGTGCACCCAAATCGCATCACAAATGTAATAGATATGGTATCGAAGAAGTGTGTCCGCTAGAGGTGGCGAACCTCAATGGCCCGGCGCGGCTCCTGTTTTAGTCATGTCAGGGGTCATCCAATAATCGTTCTCTTTCTTCAGTCAACGCGTTCACCAAACCATCCACTTCATTCTGGATCATCACTCCGCGTATAATAGTTATTAAAGTGGTTTCGGTATCGACAGAGAGTATGTCCATATCCGATCCCGGTCTCTTTAATAACTACGTATTATTACACCGTTGGCTCTTTTACGTTTCAAATCGATTCATAATTTGATATCAAAATATCATATTCGCTTCAAAAATTAAATCTATTTCAAAAATCATCGTATCCTTCCAAATGTAATATTTCATTTCAAAATCATTTTTCCGCATCAATATCTCATTTCGATTTCAAATTCATTTCGGATTTCAATTTAGATTGCAACTTCATTTAACCCAATTCATATTTAAATTCAAGATTTGAATATAAACAAATTCACCTTATTTACCAGCTTGAAAATTTTAGAAATAGTTTTAAGTAGTTTAAAAGTAGTTTAAATAATAAAAGTTTAAAATAGTTTAATAGAAAATATTTAAATAGTTTAATAAAAGAAATTTGAATATAAAATGGTTTATGTAGTAAAATAGTTTGAAGAATCAAAACAATTTCAATATTTAAAGAATATAGATTTTAAATCATTTATACTAAAATATTCATTAAAATAATAATTCCAAAGTCAAACCGGTCAACTTCCCAATTTCTACCCAAATCAATTTCAATTTCCATTTCGATTTAACTGATTCAATTCCGATTTCAACTCGAATAAATTTTGATTCCATATAAATTTCGATTTCAATAAACAAATTCCGTTCACTTTCAATTTCCAATTTCAAATTAATTTCCAATTCCAAATTAATTTCCAATTCCAATCCCAATCCCAAATGAATTTAAATTTCAATTTCAAATTAATTTAAATTCCAATTTCACATTAATTTCCAATTTCAATTCCAAATCCAATTTCAAAATATCGATTTAAACATTAAATCAATTTACTTTCAATACCAAATTTTGAATCCAAATTTCAATTTTAAACTCAAACCTGAAATATCATTCCATATAAATTTTCTTAGAAATATTCAAAGTTCTAATAAAAGTCCAATCTTTTAAAATAAATCAACTTCCAGAAATTTAGGCCGTATTTCAATTTTTTAAAACTAAACTTCAATTTATTAATCAATTTCGTTTATCAAGTTTAAATTCCAACATTTCAAGCTCCAATTCAAAATAATTCAATTTCCATAATTTGGATTTTATTCTTAAAATCAATTCATTTAAATAATTTCAAAACAACCTTTAAAATCAATTAATTTAGCCAACCCGGTGTCCGTATAAGATTTTCTATCCTATGGCCAAGTGATTATTTGTTTCAGTTAAATGTCAGGGATGATTATGTATCATTTAAACCAACACAGTGTCATATGTATGTATAACAGGATATATATAAGCAAATAAACATCCAAACAATTAAATATCAACCAATCGCATCCATCGCAATAAATCATCCAGTAGACAATGCAATTCATGACAATTTCATAATTCTCAATATCAGGTAATTTAATCGCAATTCAATTTTAATTTCAATTTGACTGTCAATTTAATTTTCAACAGTGAATTCAAATGACAATCTATATGACAATTAAATTTTATCAAACAACGATAAATAAAATTCATATCACTTCATAATATTAAATTTAACTACCATAAAGATATTCTAGTACGTTGTGAGCGTTATAAAACACTCACCTTGATTTTACGATTTTAAATCAAATCGAACGGCGTTCAATTTAACTCAAAATTTCTCTAGCTCCAAATGCTACCAATCCAACTCCATAGCGTAGAGCTCGTCCATACGATTCCAACGCAACTGGTTTCGCGCGTTTCCGACCTCGTATGAAAAAGATATGAATTTTCAAAGTTACACGAATTTAAATATAATTAATTTGCTATTTTCTTTCATACATTTACAACTTTCAGATCTGGCCGCTCATTCCCACACTTCAGATCTGAGCTGTGCCTTCATTTCTTCCACCTTCCCAGGTTTATACGTGAGCAACACAACCCACCTCTTCCAACCTTTGACCGACGAATTCGCCAACATCACTCGACGAGAAGTTGATCGGAGACCCACGTTAGAAGCGCCTATGCAAGAGCTACCCACGGCCAGGAGATGGATGAACTCGGCTCCCCTCATCACCTCGATTTGCGTGAAAAACGCAGCGACTTCTATCTCGATTTCCCGTTGACTCGAAGCTCCGTTTCCGATCATCTCCGTATGGATTTGAAGCTCTCGTCGTGCTCTACAACTTTGTAGTTGACGACTTTTGCTAATTGCTGATGGATTGAGAGATATTAAGGGAAGAAGTTTCGAAAATTTTCAGCCATTGAGATTAGGGCCGGCTGCTGTTGAAGACAAGGGCTTGAGTGCAAATGAAATGATAAAGGGGTCCTTTTATAGAAATTTACCGAAAATCACTATTCACTCGATTTTTCGAACTCCGATTTACGCGCGGTGACCGGCGTTTCTAGGGTTTATCCCACGTTCCGGACACAATGGAATAGGTTTCGAAAGCTAATTCGATCGTATGTGTGAGTTACGGCAATAAACGATCAATTTTAAATTAAACCGATTAAACGAATTTCTATGCGTTTTGGCTTGCCCCGGACAAACGGTAAATCGGTTTGACTTGAAATTTGAAACCTTACAATAATATCACATTACGGATCCAATGAAACTGGTTTCGTCTAAATCCGAGATCGTTTGAAAAATGACTATTTTAACCCGCCAAATTAATATTAAAACAATTTCAACGCGTTTCGAGCTGCCATGGTCAAACCGTAATTTCGATTGATACGAAAATTGAAATCCGGTAATAACTAACTATTACGGACCCAATGGAACTTGTTTCGTTCAATTCTGAGACTGTTCAAAAATTAGCTATTTTACAGTCGATAATTAAATATTAAAATATTCAATTTTCACAAATTAACTCAAAATTTAATTTTAAAATTTCTATAACATTCTTATAACTCCAATATGATAAGATAAAATTTTACAAATCATTTCAACCATATTCAACTCGATTTTCAATTATTTCTGAAATTTAACTTATTAAATTATCGATTTAATTACCTAATTAAATCCAATATTCGAAAAGTAAATTATTCGACTGTTTAATTTCAATATAAAATTCCCAATTTTATATTATTAACTTTTAAATCAAATTTCAATTGTTCACAAATCCTATTTTTAATTTCACAGTAATTAACAATCTTTTACAAGGCAGTTTTCCATTATAGATCCAATATAAAAGATTAGATTAGATTCAGCGTTCAATTATATTGTAATTCAAATTCAAGTTATTTAATTTCAGATGAATTCTTTTATTTCGATTTACACTTTCATAAATGAATCAACCATTTACTTATGCATTATTATCAATGGTTTATAATTCATTTACTTTCATTTTCTTCAGCAATCATCTTATTTAAATTCACAATAATATTAAATTATATTCATTTACGTTGATTTCCATATTATAACTTCAATATTAAATGTAACATTTTATTTATCCTTTGTTTACAATCATAACCAATTTGGTTTACAATCACATTCAATTCATTATCTATATTCACTATAAGTTAACATCCATATTTCATTTACAAATAAGTTATTTCAGAATTCAGTTTTGTATTTTAACTTGTAATTCACATTTAACAACACAAAATTTTATTTCCTTCGGGTTTTTTTTTTTCTCTATCAAAAATTTTTTTATTTTATTTTATTTTAATTCGTATTTTTAAAGTGTTAAAAATACGGGTCGTTACAATTGGTTAAATGTTTGAAAATGTTCTATAAATGTTTTATAAACATATGAAAATGTGTGGGTGAAGTTTGAAAGGTAAATGAAAATTTAGTCAAAAATAGACATATTGTATAACGGCAGTTCGCGAATTCGCATCATAAAAGTTAAAAGAGGCTTGGAATTCTTCAAAACATGAATTTTCCAAACTATTATATCCATATTTTTTCAACAAAGGAAGAAAATCGAGATTTCGATAAGTAGATTTGGAAATATGAGTAAAACAAGTTTTTGAAAAATCCTGTATTAGCAATTCATAATCCAAAACTGGATTTATTTGGAAATGATGTTTTAAATTGTTTAAAAATAGGGAATAAATCTTAAAATATTTTAAAATGTTCTAAAAGTGATTTGAGGAATAAAAATAGGTTTTCAAATAATAAAAAGTCGTAATGATCAATATAGCTTAAAGAGCACTTTCCGCGGCACTTTTTTGTAGTACTTTTCTATGACTTTTGAAATATCGTTTTAAACTAAACAGTTATTTTCCAAATCTTTTATAAATGTTTTCAAATGGATAATTAAGAGTGTTAATAATGATTTGGTGGTTCTCTAGCTATGATGCAGATCAGGCCAAAGCAATGAGTCGTTCACGACCAAAGATGGTACCTATAAGTTGTGTCCGACCTAAGGAGTCACGGGGGAAAAACATACGAGTTAATATAAGTCGTTTCCGACCTAAGGAGTCACGGAGGGAAGGCTTACGAGTTAATAGAGAAGGATTGAGTCGCCTCCGAGCTAACTGGTTACCAGAAGGAAAAGGGTGCCGAGTTAATGAACTAATGTCTTAGGTCGGCAGCGACCTAAAGGAATATGTGTTGTATATATGCCGAGTTAACGAGTTACGACTCATGATAAGCCGACCTATTTAAGTCGTTGAGGAGATATGCCGCAGGGAGCTCGTGTTTCTTGAGTCGTATGAGTCTTAAGTCGTCTGTGTTCTTTAAGTCGTGTGGTATTATAGGTCGTCACCGACTTATGTGTGTGTTGTTGTAGTATGTTTTCTTTGAGTCATAAGTCGTTAGGTCGGCCACGCTGGGTCATTTGTTAAGTCGTTTTCATTATGCTGTGTTGTACATGTGTTTGCGTTGTTAAAGTCATAAGTCGGCAAGGGATGTTTTGTCGGTCATGTATACATTTGAGTCGTATGGGTTGTATTGTATTTTGAAGCGTATCTGATAGGTCGGCGGCGACCAAGTTGAGTCGGTAGTGTTAAGTCGGTAACGACTTAAGGTCTGGGTTGGTTGTAAAACACTAGAAATAGGGAGTGAGTTGTACATTTTTTGACGTTGATTTTTGAATAAAATTTCTTGTTGATTGCTGTGTGCTTTCTTCTTAAATTGGTCGTTGAGTGTAATCTCCTATCTCCTCTTTCGGTTAATCGAGTGCGCTCGATTCAAGGATCGTAGAAGCCGATTCATGGTATCTAGTGCGCTAGATCAACGTACGAAGAATCGTAGATCTTTGAACATGGTATAGTGCGCTATCAACGTGTTTGAGATAGCTAGAATTCGGTATCTTCGGATCAACGAATTTGGGCATTTTGGTATTCATCAATCCACCGATTGCTACATTTCATCGATTTCATTGTTTTCGTAATATCCGCTACGTCAGTTTTGGTATCAGAGCTAGACTTAGCCAATCATAGCTAAGCCGAGTCTTGGAGCCAATTTTTGAAGTTGAAGTTTGAAGTTGTTGTTCATCTAGTTCATCTTGAATTTGCAACGAGTTTGAAGATTTTGATCCATTTCATTTTGGATCTAGAGTTGGAGAAGTGTTTGAATTTGAAGTTGCTTGGAGACCTTGAGCCGAGCCAAGTTAAGCCGTGAGGTGTTTGAAGTATTGAGGCCGAGCTAGTGATTGGAGCCGAGCCTTGTTGTTGTTTGAATTGAAGGGTTGAAGTAGGTGGCCGAGCCAAGTGTAGTTAAGCCGTGCTTTGTTGAGTTGAAACCGACCTATCCTTGAGTCGTTGCTTGTTGCCGAGCCGAGTCAAGTGATAGTTGAGCCAAGTTGAATTGAGCCGTGATTTGTTTGACTTGTGTTGCTAGTTTTGAAGAGATTGTGAAGATTTGAATCATGCCGCCAAGGAGAGCTAACCGTCATCAAAATGTTGAAGCGTTGTATAGAAGAGAAGAAGCCGAGCTTATGGAACAACGTATTAATGAGAAATTTGATGAAGGCATTGGAAAGTTAGAGAAGTTGATGAATGATTTGAATCAAACTCAAAGGAGGAGATCACCAAACTCGAACCATGGAGGAAACCGAGTTTCGCCATCGGTTACGGAAGCGAGGAGGGTATCATCGCATTCTTATAGAGATAGAAGAGAAACATCAATTTCATCACGGAGAGATCATCATGATTATGGACATGAAGAAAGAAGAATTTCACGAGAATTTGAGAATGAGGCATATAGAGATGAAGAGAGACATAGTCGAAAAAGCATGCATGAACGAAGGGATGATAATGGCCGAGATCGATGTAGGCGTACTTTTGATTTTGATGAAGAGGGTGATAGAGCTAGCATTCATTATCGAGATCGAGACCAAGTTCGAAATTCTTATCGGGATGTTAAAGATGATCGTCGATGGGAGTCGGGTATGAAGATGGAAATTCCAGAGTTCAAGGGTGGAATGGTAGCTGAAGAATTTCTTGATTGGGTGTCAAATGTTGAAGAGATCTTTGATTTCAAGGAGGTTCCTGAGCATAGAAGAGTGAAGTTGGTTGCTACTAGGTTGAGGGGGAGAGCTTTGGCATGGTGGCAGCAAACTAAACTTACAAGGGAGAGAATGGGAAAATCAAAGATTGAATCATGGGAGAAGATGAAGAAGTTGATGAGAGCTACTTTCTTACCATATAACTATCAATCGCTTATGCACCAGAGGTTGCAGAATCTGAGGCAAGGGACGAAGTCTGTTAGTGATTATGCTGATGAATTTTGCCAACTCATTGCTAGGAATGATATTATGGAAACGGAAGAACAACTAACTGCTAGATTCATTGGGGGATTGAGAATGCAGATCCAGGATATGGTTAATATGTTTGATCCTAGATCAGTAGCAGAGGCACATCAAAAAGCGTTGGCTTGAGAGAAGCAGGGAAGGCGTGGAGGTGGTGTGTTTACTAATTCCAATAATCACGTGAAGGGTGTTAGTGGGAGTTCTAATGTTCCTAAACCTGTCAGTAAGGCAGTGGTGAAGGAGGCTGAGAAGGCAAAGGTTAGCAGTGGTTTCAAATGTTACATTGCCAGGAGTTGGGTCATAAAAGCAATGAATGTCTGAAGCCAAAGAAGAGAAGCATGGCTGCAGAAGTTGAGGAGGATGATGGTGAGGAGGCAGAAGGTTCAAATACACCTTATGTCAAGGAGGAAGACTTATTGTCCGGGGACGAAGGTTGTAATTTGATGATGAGGAGATCTTGTCTTACACCAAAGCAAGAGGAAGATTCTAGTTGGTTGAGAAGCAATATTTTCCAATCGACATGCACTATTTTGGGAAAAGTTTGCAAGTTCATTATTGATGCTGGGAGTTGTGACAATATTATCTCTACTGAAGCAGTAAGGAAGCTGAACTTGAAAACTGAGAAGCATCCTAAACCGTACAAGTTAGCATGGTTGAGGAAGGGTGGTGAAGTGAAGGTGTGTCGAAGAGCTTGTGTGAATTTTTCTATTGGGAAGAAGTACAAAGATGAAATTTGGTGTGACGTTGTAGACATGGATGTGTGTCATCTGTTGTTTGGCAGACCATGGCAGTTTGATAGAGCAGTGCAACATGATGGTCGTGCTAATAGTTACAGTTTTATGTTTGAAGGTACTAAAATCACTTTAGTTCCCAAGAAGCAACAACAGAAGGAAAGCAAGCTAGAGGAGATCGAAGAACTGAAAGTTTTGCTATCTTTAAAGGAGTTTGTCAAGGAGGTTGAAGAGGAGCCTGAAGTCTTTTTGTTGATTGGGCGAGAGTGTAGTGAAGAGGTTGAAATCCCAGAAGAAGCGAAGCCAGTTTTGAAACAATTTGAAGACGTATTTCCAGAGGAGTTGCCTAAGGAGTTACCGCCACTGAGAGACATCCAACATCAAATCGATCTTGTTCCGGGAGCAGTATTACCGCATAGACCGCATTATCGAATGAGTCCGAAGGAACATGAGGAGTTACGAAGGCAAGTGGAAGAGTTGTTAGAACAGGGACGTGTTCAGGAAAGCTTGAGTCCTTGTGCAGTACCAGCATTTTTAGTACCAAAGAAGGATGGAACATGGAGGATGTGCACAGATAGTAGAGCTTTGAACAAGATAACTGTACGTTACATATTTCCTATGCCAAGGTTGGACGACTTGCTGGATCAGCTAAGTGGGGCAACTATCTTTTCGAAGATTGACTTGAAGAGTGTTTATCATCAGATTCGGATTAGACCAGGAGACGAATGGAAGACAGCTTTCAAGACAAGAGAGGGGTTATACGAATGGTTGGTTATGCCATTTGGTTTATCAAATGCACCGAGTACATTCATGAGGGTGATGAATCAAATTTTCAGACCGTACATTGGGAAGTTTGTTGTTGTTTATTTCAATGATATTCTGATATACAGCAAGAGTACGGAGGAGCATGTTCAACATTTGAGGGAAGTATTGATTATTCTTCGTGAGGAACAATTTTATGCTGCTACGAAGAAATGCGTGTTTATGACGCACAGTGTTTTATTTCTAGGCTATGTTGTTTCAAGAGAAGGTATTCAAGTTGACCAAAATAAAGTAGAAGCAGTCAGAAATTGGCCACAGCCAAAGACAATTACAGAAGTGAGAAGTTTTCATGGGCTAGCGTCATTCTACTGGAGATTCATTCCACACTTCAGTAGCGTGATGGCTCCAGTTACTGATTGCATGAAAGGGAAACAGTTTGTATGGTCAGAGGAAGCGGGAGTTGCTTTTGAGAAGATCAAGGAACTATTGACGACAGCACTGATTCTTGTTTTACCTGATTTTCAGTTATTATTTGAACTACATGCTGATGCATCAAAGGTTGGGATTGGAGGAGTATTGAGTCAGTGTGGAAGACCTATTGCATATTTTAGTGAGAAGTTGTCAGGGGCAAAGATGAGATATAGTACCTACGATGTTGAGTTTTATGCTGTTATGCAAGCTGTTAAACATTGGAGGCATTATCTATTTCAGAAAGAGTTTGTTCTTTACACTGATCATGAAGCATTGAAGCATTTGCAGGGGCAGGATAAAATTTCAGCGAGACATGCATCATGGATCGCTTATTTACAACAGTTTACTTTTGTCGTGAAACATAAATCTGGGGTAACGAATCGTGTGGCTGATGCTTTGAGTAGGAGGAGTCATTTGTTGACGACAATGAAAGTAGAAGTGACAGGTTTCGAATTATTGCCAGAGCTGATTAAAGAAGATCCTTACTTTAAGAAATTCATTGAGAAAGTTAAGGAGGGAAATGCTGATGAATTTATATTGGTTGATGGTTTTCTGTTTAAAGGAAATCGATTATGTATTCCGGAGAGCAGTTTGAGATTGAAGATTATCAAAGAGTTGCACGAGGAAGGACATGTGGGTCGTGATCGTACATTGCATTTGGTTTCTCAATCTTACTTTTGGCCGTCAATGAGGAGAGAGGTTGAAAGGTTTGTAGAGAGATGCCATATATGTCAGGTTTCGAAGGGAACAGCGACAAATGCAGGATTGTATATGCCGTTACCTGTACCATCTAAACCGTGGGTTGATATCAGCATGGATTTCGTTTTGGGTTTGCCTAGAACTCAAAGGGGAAATGACTCTATATTTGTTGTGGTGGATAGATTTTCGAAAATGGCACATTTTATTGCCTGTAAGAAGACAGCGGATGCAGTTCGAGTGGCACAATTATTCTTTAAGGAGGTGTATCGATTGCTTGGTTTACCAGGATCTATTGTTTCTGATCGGGATACTAGATTTTTAAGCCATTTTTGGTTAAGTTTGTGGAAGATGGTGGGAAAAAAGCTGAAATTTAGTAGTGCTTATCATCCGCAAACAGATGGACAGACAGAAGTTGTTAACAGATCGTTGGGAAATTTGTTACGATGTTTGGTGAAGGATAATCTGAAGAGTTGGGACATGAAGTTATGCCATGCAGAGTTTGCTCATAATCATGCAGTGAATCGTAGTACGGGATTCAGTCCATTTCAGATTGTATATTCAAATTTACCAAGGGGACCGTTGGACTTAACGGTAGTGCCACAACCGAAGGGGACAATTAAACGGGCTGTTGATTTTGTTGAAGGATTGACGGAATGTCATAGGATCGTTCAAGAACGATTAGTGAAAGCAAATGAGAAGTATAAGCGAACTGCAGATTTGAAGCGACGAAATGTTGAATTTAACGAAGGTGATATGGTGTATGTTGTGTTAACGAAGGATCGTTTTCCAGTGGGCGCTTATAACAAACTGAAAGCCAGAAAGATTGGTCATATGGAAGTTGTGAAACGGATTAACGACAATGCTTATAGGTTGAAGCTACCGGAGGATGTATACACTTCTGACGTGTTCAATGTTAAGCATCTTGTACCATATTATGGGGATGAGCAATCCAATGTAAAAGAATTTGCAAATTCGAGGACGAATTTTTCTCAACCAGGGGAGGATGATGCAGATCAGGCCAAAGCAATGAGTCGTTCATGACCAAAGATGGTACCTATAAGTCGTGTCCGACCTAAGGAGTCACGGGGGAAAAACATACGAGTTAATATAAGTCGTTTCCGACCTAAGGAGTCATGGGGGGAAGGCTTACGAGTTAATAGAGAAGGATTGAGTCGCCTCCGAGCTAACTGGTTACCAGAAGGAAAAGGGTGCCGAGTTAATGACCTAATGTCTTAGGTCGGCAGCGACCTAAAGGAATATGTGTTGTATATATGCCGAGTTAACGAGTTACGACTCATGATAAGCCGACCTATTTAAGTCATTGAGGAGATATGCCGCAGGGAGCTCGTGTTGCTTGAGTCGTATGAGTCTTAAGTCGTCTGTGTTCTTTAAGTCGTGTGGTATTATAGGTCGTCACCGACTTACGTGTGTGTTGTTGTAGTATGTTTTCTTTGAGTCATAAGTCGTTAGGTCGGCCATGCAGGGTCATTTGTTGAGTCGTTTTCATTGTGCTGTGTTGAACATGTGTTTGCGTTGTTAAAGTCATAAGTCGGCAAGGGATGTTGTGTCGGTCATGTATACATTTGAGTCGTATGGGTTTTATTGTATTTTGAAGCGTATCTGATAGGTCGGCGGCGACCAAGTTGAGTCGGTAGTGTTAAGTCGGTAACGACTTAAGGTCTGAGTTGGTTGTAAAACACTATAAATAGGGAGTGAGTTGTACATTTTTAGACGTTGATTTTTGAATAAAATTTCTTGTTGATTGCTGTGTGCTTTCTTCTTAAATTGGTAGTTGAGTGTAATCTCTTATCTCCTCTTTCGGTTAATCGAGTGCGCTCGATTCAACGATCGTAGAAGCCGATTCACGGTATCTAGTGCGCTAGATCAACGTATGAAGAATCGTAGATCTTTGAACACGGTATAGTGCGCTATCAACGTGTTTGAGATAGCTAGAATTCGGTATCTTCGGATCAACGAATTTGGGCATTTTGGTATTCATCAATCCACCGATTGCTACATTTCATCGATTTCATTGTTTTCGTAATATCCGCTGCGTCATCTAGCTTACTAAAGAAAGTTCATATAAATGAATTAAAGAAAAATCTGTTATAAATAGTGGTTTAATTTTGGCTCTAAAAACCGACGAGTAGACTGGATTTTTCTATTTATGAGACTAGAATGTGAGGCGCTTAAACTAAGGAGATGTTCAGAAGCAACCAATGCCCTGGCTCACCTGGTCTCTTTCCTAAGCAAGGGATAAATAAGGTCGAAATGTTGGAAACGAGTTAAGTATAAAAAGATATAATTTTCTAAACTTAAATATCTTGGATTTCATAGAAATGATTTGGAAATGTTTACCAAAACAAAAGTTGAAATGACTTGGAATAATTTCACGGTTAAAAAGGTTTTAAAATTTACCAAACGATTTGATAAAAGAGGCTCAATGACTCCATATACTGTAAAGAAGAAAAGGGAATAATTCAATGAATATATCTCTAAGAGATATCTTTGAATGAATAAAAAGATGAATCAGATTGATTGATGATTGATAATCACATATGAATTTAACATCTTTTTTATCGATGATTGGTTCAAAGGAACCGAGGTCAAATTTGGTTAACTGCTACCCAAAAACCACTCCGAACCAATATATACGTTCGAATGAGAGTTGATGATTTTTGACGACGAGGATCTTCATGATGGAGGGTAGCTTGCCACTAGCTAGTCCCTAGAGGTGAAATTTACCATATCATATGTTTTTGGTGGCAGTAGTGTTCTTTTATGAAAATCTTCGATTGCAAGGACTAATCACTACTAATCCTATGGATAACTCCCAACAGGATGTGGTAGGAGGAGTGCCTACAGTTTCGTTCAGTTCCATAATGAACTTGTATGGACGAATGTCTGACATTGCATTTCTAAGATCACGAACGTTGACTTCTCTTGGCTTAACACCCTTCTCTGAGATGTATGAGCTCGGAGGTTGTATGTAAGTGGAAGTCAATAGTGATCAAAGAAGTGGAAATATGACATTCAAAGTGGAAGTCGATGACCAAAGCATGGCTTTGCGAAAAGCAAAGTGTGGCTTTGTGGAGCGTAGCTTTACATCTTGGAAATGATACAGGATACAATGTGGTATGCATGACATATTTCGGGCTATCAGTTATGAGGAATGAAAAGCATATGTTGCCTTCAAATTATGAAATGGAAATGTATGGAAGTTGACAGAGGTCGTGTAAAGCCACCGCGTAATACGATGTTCCATGGTAGTGTAGTAGTATAGTTCGGAGTCTGATGGAGATCGCGTAAAGCCATTGGAGTGAATTACGACTATTATACGTGGGTTTTTCGAGTCTAAATGGTCACTAGTTCCCTATCATGTTGAAAATCCAATTGCAATACGTTGCCTTTACGGTTTTGATTGTAGAACCTGCTTTCACAAAGTAGCTAGTAAGCCATCAAATTTAATCAGTGTAACAATTTCGGCTATTTCAATAGAAATAATATTAAATTATTCTGGTATAAAAGTGGTTTGGTTATCATAAGGTAAAAACCCTTCTATATTTATGTGTGGGCTTGGTCTTATGAGATACCCTCCTTTTCAAAGGTTTTAAACTGGCATCAATTTATAAATCAAGTATCTCACATTGGTTTATCAAGCCTGATCCAGGTATTTTAAATACTTGGGTCAGATCTGAGTAGTTTCAAATTTAGTTGAAGATGCTTGGAATATCCAAAGGAGAGCTGGAGATTTTCATCTACGTATGGACGTATTCTATTATCCGCTAAATATATATCATTTTTTTGTTTGTTTGTTAGCATTTGTAAGGATAGAGGTTTATAACTGTCCAGGCTGAATCTAGGTTAGACTTTGATATTGTATTCAAAATTTTCCGCTGTAAGGATTATATATTGAAATAACACAAGTTATTCCATTAGTGTGAAGCTCTATTCTATCTTTATTTTCTTTTTGCCCTTCATGATCCGCCTTTTCGTTCAATTTCAGTTGGACATGTGTGGTTTATTGCCAACTTAATGGGTATGAAAAAATGAGCCATGACATATGGTATCAAGGCTTAGGTTAAGTGAATAACTAGGCTTTCTTGGGGTAAAACTCATTATTGACAGTGTTAGCAATACTCTATAATGAGTGACTCATTGGAGATAGGGTTAGTTACACCCTTGAATGAGTTTTGATAGTATTATATATATGAGCGTGTATTTGTTATTTGATAAAAAAAAATTGTGTTGATTTATAGAATCTTGTTGAGGCGTCAGATCACCGTTATCGATAGGGATTTCTAAACACTTAACAACGCAAATCGAAACACCATTTTAAAAGAAGTATATTTTATATATACAAAAGTATATTTTGAAAAATTTATAAGATGTTATCCCTTTGGAAAGTTCCAACAATAAGGTCTTGATCTATTTTGATGATGGTTGGAATAATCTTCTAAGTATAGATAATATATTGGCATGGCGAACGATATGGAACACTTGGCACATTATTCTCGTTGTTATTATATGATTAAGGCAAGTTCAAAAATCCGAACAAGTTGAATTAAGTTATTTGGATAAAAGGTTTTCGGTCAAGAAATAAATGGTATAAACCTTCTAATGACATCTTGGTATATCACTTAGGTTAGGATGTATATTTTTCGAGGGAAGATCTTTGGATGATTCCAAAGCAGGCACGAAGAGCATGTGTAGCAAAAGAAGCAAAAGAGAAATTAAAACTAGGATTTTATGATGGCATCTTCTGTTACAGATGCGGTAAAGAAAGACATTATGCAGTTCTGTGTAAGAGTAAGAAAGAAAAGGAAAAGGATAAAAGGCAGCAGAGAAAAAGAAGAAAGAAAAATCTTTTAGGGTTGATATATTCTTCTATAAGTGAAAAAGGCAAGAACATTTTCTACATGGGTGCCCTAAAACAAAGAAGAAACCTAGAATTTGGTCAGAAAAGGAAAAGGGTTGCTGCCGCTAGAAGACTAGGACATACGGCTAAAGAATGTCCCCAGACATGCATTTGGTACTACCAGGGTGAACACTTAATGAAAGAATATCCAATAATGAAGGTGGCTGACTTAGGGCCTCAAAGATAAAGTATCGTCTACCTTAAAAAGGGATCCAAGAATGGTATATAAGAAATTGAAGTACCTACATATAAAATGGTGGTGGATGATAAGTTGTATTCCCTAGGGAGTTAGTCCTAAAATTTTGTAATACAACTAGGAATTGATGTATAAATATGATGTTAAATAAACTTCTCCTTGGATTATCCTCTCTGGGCACTTCTTCTATCTTATGTCCAATCAAATTTAATAAGATATTTTGATAAAGGATTATATAATATAAAGAAATGTCTTTATAAAAAGTGTTTATTAAGAAATTATCTAAGAATATATTTTGTAAAAGAATATTTTATAAAATAAAGTGTAATTAACAAAAAATAAAATGGTGTTTGAGAAAGATGGATTTAAGAATTTGTTTCCTTACGTTTTGAAAAAGTATAAAAAGGAAAGTTATGTAATATAAAATATATTTGGAATTAAATTTATAAGGAGATTATTAACAAAGAAATCTCTAAGGAATTTTTAAATAATATTTATAATGGTATTATTCCAAATAAATTACAATCGATTTCTTTTGGAAAAATAATAATAACTTATTATTTCCAAAAAGGGATTTTGAAAACGAAAAACAATATTATGGTTAATCGATCCAAGTGGCTCGAAAGTAACTAAAAATGGGCAGGAAATGTGTTCGGATGGTAAACACTTCTATTAAGTATTCCCCTTCCCGTTAAGGAAATATGTGATACTATTAGTAGTACCCAGTTCCTTTGGTGTCATTTTTGGGTTACTCGATCAATACAATCTTCTAATGTTAAAAAGCATAATGCAAATCACTTATTTGAAAAATTTATGGCTGTCAATTTTTATCAACGTGTATTATCTTAATTGATAAGCATGGGTATGCTTTGATCTTTAAAATAAATAATTAAATCTAATAATGAATCATTTTGAGTTTGTAGTAAACAATGTTTTTGCAACATTTGTTTTAAACCCTTGAATGGCACCTTGGAAGAAATCTTATGAGTATATTTAGATCTTTAATAATGAGATTTTGCACATAATAACAAGCATTAGAGTCTTTTATAAAAAGATGGAAAATTTTATAATTATCATGTTATAAAAAGAGAAGTTCATTTTAATAATGTTCTAGCGGCATTTGTTTTAATCTCTTTGATTATATTTTAAAGTAAATAAAACTTGTTAAGTAAATTATGATCATACTTAAAACATTTGAATAAGTTTATAAATACCTTCCAAGTATTAAACTGGTAAGTAAAGAGAATATATATGTATAAAGGATGTTTAATCGATAAAGGAGTGTTAAATTGATTAAGTAAGTTTTAACTAAATAAAGAATGTTTTCACATTTGATATTAGTTAAAGGAAGTTTATAGTGATTTATCAATTTAATGAATTATTTTGAAAATGAGTTTTCAAAAACCATTAAGAAATATTTGAAAATAAGAATGTAAAATGGTTGTCTTTATGAAAGATTGAAAAAAGGAATGGAAGTTTATGAAATGTTTTCATAATTTGTTTAAATAGGTACGAAGAAAATAGATTATTTCTCAAACAATTTTGATCTAAGATTTGAGTATGGAACTTTGAAGTGTTACACCAGTCTGAAAAAGGATTTATCACTCGATTCTTGACGACGAACATTGATGAGGGTTTATAGTTTGATACCTAAGTTTTCTATCATAGTTGAGGGCTATGTAAAGAAAATGAAGTTTTCTGATCAAGAAGCCTGATTAGACTCCACGCTAGATATCAAGGGATCAATACTAGTTCGCAAGTAAGTTAAGGATTCGAATAGAAGATCAAATCAGATACTGCATATGGATGATCTATGCACGTCATACGCATGTAAGTAAAAAATATTTTGGGAAAAACCTTTAGGTTTTTGTTTTGGGTAATTTCGAGGACGAAATTCATTTAAGGGGAAGACTGTAACGACCCGGTAATTTATCAGTTAGACAAATTTTATTTATTTTAAAAATATTCCAATATAAGGCTTAATAACACAAGTTAAGATGCTTTGAATGATAAATAATAATGGTAATAAGCATTTACAGAAAAATATTTCTTTTGGAAATATAAATTGATAAAATGGCTAAACTTGTTTTATAAATAACCAGCTCTATAATCGTGAAACGTCGCGCATGGAGCTGGATACATACAATTATTTTTCCAATTGAATAAGAATATGAAATAAAATTATTATTATTTTTTTGGAAGTTTAATGAATATATGACATCCTCAATGATGCCTGTATATTTAATAATTGATTTATGATTTTAAATTGAGATTTAATGATTTAATAATTATTATAATTATTAAAATAATTGTTTTTACATGATAATAATTTATTTTGAATAGTTATAAAGTGATAATAAATTATTTATAATAGTTTTATAAAGATATATATTTGATTTGAAAATATAAGGAAAAATCGATATCGCTTTAACGGTATAACAGCAATTTTTGTAAATAGTTTTTAATATAAATTTATATGGTTTTATAATTAAAATATGATAATTTTAATTAATCTAAAATGATAAGGAAATGTTTTTCAAGTTTTGTTTACAAATATATGTACGTTTGAGCATAAGTGAAAATGTGACTGGGAATCGGTTCTCCGATTGGCAAAAGTTTATCGAACGAAAATTGTTCGGAATCAATGAAATGTTGTTTATATGTCATGTACGCATATATAACACATAAATGCACACCATAATATACTCATAAACATATACATGTATGCATTTACACTTATATATATATATATATTATAAAATATATAAGATATTTTAAGAAAGCTTCCTCCTTAAGCTTAAATCAGTGAACATATGCATACATGAGTGGATGGAAGTAATGTGCACATAGGGGAGGGGCTTTGACACTGTATTTTAAAAGAGAGGTGTGTTGGAATAGCTTGGAAAAAGTGGTGTATGCATATCTTCCTTTATACTCCTCTTTTTTCTTATAAATACCCTACTTTTTTCTCTTCTTTTTCATTCTTCTTCCTCCTTCTTCTTAAGCTTCTTAAGAGCTTCTTTATGTATATATAGACGTCATAGGTCCATTAAAGATCCAAAATGGCTAAGATTTTTGAAATTCACCCATTTCTTTCGCTGCGTGCTAGCCCAATTCCAACACTGATTACATTGCAAAACATGTTTCATATTTCATTACTCAATCCCAAAAGTATCCAAGGTTTTGATCGAATATAATTAGTATAAAATACGCCAAGAGCAACATATGAAGATGCCCCATTGGATGATCAGAGTACTAAATAGAAAAAAATTGTCTTAATACATCACAGCGGAAATAGAAATAAAAATAACAACTCCTAAATAGATATCCATGCCTCCTGCACGTCTTCGGAAGCTTTATTCGTCCACCTACTAAAACCTGTAAATCCTCAAATCTCAACTTACTAAAATCATATTTTGAGCATCCGAGAGTTTAAGGGGAAAACATAAATTTCGAGTAAGCCATAAGGCTTGTTGTGAATAATACTATACATCTCGGTTTACTGATATTAAGTGAGACCATGCCACTTAGTGGAATGGTTTTCTCCTCACTAATATCCCTTTTTCGAGCATATCTTTTGCAAATCAAAATCCTGCAACAAAACTGGTTAAAGTAATAATAGCAATATCATGTATGTATACAAATTAGGTAATCAATGGACGATCTGTTCGAACATTATAGTCTTGTTTGGTTAACTACTAACCTTTGACTGACTCGGGCCTATCGGACTTAATAAATAATCTAACTTCTGTTTGACACACTTTTGGATGGTCTTTCCCTAGCTTACTTCTCCAGGGGTCAACTGATCCTAATAGTTTTGCAGGCTCACCAATAACCTATCTTTACTCCAATATTCCTTACTATGCGTATCATCATTTTAGTGTTACCTGTGAGAAAGCCCTGCACACTAGAATTTTGGACTTATGTTAGCTAGGGATACTAGCTAAAGTATAGGGCGTGACCCCATACACGTCCCGTCCGGTATTCTAATATCTGAGCAACTACCCCATCAAATTTTCCTTGAAAACATTTATTTCAAATTTATTTAACCCTAAATATCATACTTAAACAAGGAAAATATACTCTATGCTTTACTACAAATCACATTGCTATGTTATATACACTTTACAAAAAACATTGTTGATGAAAACATTCGAAACCCCTGTTTAAAAGCTTTAAACAACCCTTTCCGAAAAATTTAAAAGTACCCCTTTTGAAACCATTGAAAGTACCCATTTTGAAACGACTAAACTACTTTACTTTGTAACCTTAGGCCGAAACGCCAACGCATATCTTTCGAAACCATTTACAATAGATCTTTTGAAAACATTGAAAGTATCCTTTCAAAAATTTTATAAAACCTTAGACATCCTCTTTTCAAAATACTTTAAACGTGGCTCTCAAAAACATTGGAAACCCTACATTTAAACACTAAGGTAAAACTTTCGAAAACATTGGGGAACCACCCCTTTGAAACCTTTATTATATACCTTTCGAAAGCATTAAGTCCTTTACATAAATCAAACCTTTCGAAAGCATTGGGTTCAAGTAAAAATAAGTGGAACATAGTTTCGAAATCATTTAAAACCATTCTTTTTAATACCTTTGGGTTTAACTTTCAAGGGGTCTTAAAAGAATTAAGTAGAAAGCAAGTCTTTCCAAAGCAATTTCCTAAAGGTATTCGTTTTTCAAATTTTTGACTTTTTGTTGGCTAAAAGTTATCGGAATTGTTGCAACAATTTTCTATACGCATAACCACATTTATAAATTGCTTTAGACATGTATGTAAATGTACATGTATGTACATTTAAGTATATATGCATTTCCAAATAAGATAAGTTTTTATTTTGAAAGTATATAATATTATAATATATGATACCTTATGCAACATAAAGTACAAGTCATAAATACATGTTGCCTTTGATGTGATGGGGAGGGGAACATATGGGTTGCTTGAGGTACATGCTGGGGTGGAGGGTGGAAATGTGGCATAATGGGAATGGAGGGTAGTGTTGGAGGGTTAGACAGGTAATTTAGCAAATTTACTTTATATAAAACTATTTTTTTCGAGAGTGCTTTTTAGCCTAGATTATGAAGTCCAAAAATTCCATTCACCTTTTTTTCACAATTTTCTCAAATATTATCAAAATTGAGTAATTCTTTTATATAAATGACAGAGGAAAGAATTATCTATAACTTCTCTTTTGAAAACTTTTTCAAATTCTAAGAATAAATAATCCAAAAATCAAGAAGAAAATGGCCTATTTTTGAGTGGATTTCGTGGTTTTCCAAGATTTTCGAATGCTAAAGTCTTTCAGGTTTTCAAAAAATTTGGTGAGTAAACTCCTTAACTTTTTGGGGAGAATTTACCTATATATATGTATGTGTGTGTTCGTGTGTGTGTATGTGTTGGTTATGAGTTTATGTATGTATGTATGTATGTATGTATGTATGTATGTATGTAAGTATGTATATGTTTGGTTTGGATTGTGGTATTGTTTAGATATGTTGGTTATAAAAAGGTTACGATTGTTGGTTATGTTTAGTGATGATATGATTTGGTACACATGAACTTGGATATGTAGTATGTGTAAGTCTTGTCTTGAAGCTAAAGAAAGTTAGCATATAAACTTGTTAGTAAAGTGAAATTACGGGTATCCATCCCGATAGCCGCTATGAATGTAGGTCGCTTAAAATTTCGATTTTTGCAAATTTTGGTTTTTATACTTCAAATTCTATTGTGAATATTTTTTATAAACTAAATAATAATGTTTTAAAAATTAATTAAGTATTTAATAATTAATTGTTAATTAATTAGTTTTAGTAATTAATAATTAATTAAGTGTTAACAAGTTTATTAACTTTAATTAAATTATGATTAGTTCTTAATTAATTATCTTTTAAAGAATTAAGTTTAGTTCTTAAAAGCTGGAAATACCTCTAAAGGCCTTAGGTCAACCAAATCAACAGGTTTTGCATCAATGGGGACTAGGTCTCCTTATCAACCACCTTTCTCTCCTTCCCATTTCTTCACTTTTCTTCCAATCCATTCCTATCTTTTTACATTTTTCTTCCTTATCTCCTCTCACCTAGCTTTCCTTGCTGCTGCAAAACCTTGTTTTCATCGCAAATCACATTTGCAATTCGCATCTCTTTAAACCGTTCCTCGCACCAAGATCTAGCATTGTCGGCCCGATTCTACGTCTTACGTGTTTGGATGTAAGTTTTCTGTCCTACCTGTGTTTCCATCTTGTCATTGAGCCTTTGGAGATTGCATGCAACAGAAGTGGTTGGTTAAGATTTTCATTATCATGCTTCTCTTTTAGGTTTTGGATGTTCATTTGCTAGACTATCGATCATGTGGCACTTCTGGATCTTTGTATTTGGCGGTTTCTGTGTGCTACTGCTTCCAGATTTGGTGCTTCCATTATTCTCCCAGTTCCATTTGCATTTGTGTAATCCTGTAATCAAGTTTATTGCTTTGTTTCTACATCCCCTTCAACTCAATGCTTTTTGGATTGCTCTTGCGACTAGAAGTGTTTCATTTTTCGTTGGTGGTTGTCAAGCTTCGTGATCAAAGTTTCAGATGTGGCTTTGGTTGTTTGTTTTCATGGCTTTCATGTGGTGTTGGCCATTGTTATGCTTTGTGGGCATCTAGTTTTGCTATGGCAATGATTGGCAGCTGTTGCTGGCCATGGTGATTAATATCTTATTGGTAACTTCTGTAGCCATTCCCTTCGCTGTATTTGCAATCGTTGTTGTCTCTAAAATTTGTATCTTTTGGTTTTGGATGCTGCTTCAGGTGTGCATTTGGCTTCTTAATGTCGTACCATTAGTTTGGTGGTTGAAAAGTGGTTTTGCTATGTAATGGTTTGTGGATTGTCCCATGTATGGTTATGTGTTGTCTCTGATCAAACTGAATGTGCAGTTTTGTATGTTCGACTTAAATCTGTGTGCAAGTGTTTTTGCATGTGCGAGAGTGTTTGTGTGTTTAGTGCGGCCACTAAAAAAATTTCATTGTAGTTTAGGCAATCTGCCTAACTCATGTAACTTATATGTATTGTAATAAAAAGTAGACGGTCCACTATAAAACCGGTTGGCCTTGCCAAAAAAGATTTGTTTTTTGAATTAATTATTAATTAATCATAAGTTAAGTATATGATTTAATTTTAATTAATTATAAATTAAGTATAAGATTAATTATTAATCAAGTTTTAATTATTTTAAATTTTAAATTATTTAAGGTTTAAAAAATAATAAATTATTTGATTAAGGTTTAATTTATTATTTAAGTTTTAATTAGATATTATTATTTTTATTAATTAAAATTAATTAATATTTAATTATTAATGAAGGTTTAAATTATTATTTAATAATTAATAAAGAATTAATTTGGGTTTAATAATAGTTGATTATTATTTAACTATTTAAACAAATTAAGTAAAGATTCAATTAAAATTAGTTGTGATTCAAATAAGGATTTAACTTATAATTAATTATTTTAAAAAAAATTAATTTTTTTTAAATCCTTTGGTTTCCAAAAGTAAAATTGTTTAAAGGTACTTCTTTTCAAAGATGGATTTAAATACAAGTGATTCAAGTGTCGATACCATTAAGAAACCATCTAACTGTGAATGAGTTATAATGTTGACTTTTGGATTTATTACACATGTGATAGTAGAATAAATACCCATTCTGCTATAAATTGATTGTTTGTTGTTGGGTTGTTTGGACATATGTTAGCAGAATTAATCCCTGTTTTCTTTAAATTGTTTGTTTGTGTGGACATGTGTTAGCAGATTAAATCCCTGTTCAGCTATGAATTGGTTGAATGGTTTGGACATCTTTTTAGCTAGACAAATCACCATCCGGCTATTATGTTATTTTGATATGTATATACTAGTTAGTTCATATTGACATGTTATTCCCTGGTTTGGATATGAGGGTATTTACATGTACGTTGATCTATGTAAATAACTGTAAAGTGATTTGAAATGGAGATAGAATGGTAACTTAAAATAGTACAATTGGGATTACCAAGCCTCTTTTTGGATTTACTAAAGTATGTTTTTGAATTAATTTTAATTCTTTAATCAATTTGGGTTTAAAGGTTATAAATAATTTTTAAATTTTATTATTATTTTATAAAGTTATTTTTAAATAATATCTTGTTTTTTTAAAATGGGTTTATAAAATAAAAGGTTTTACCTAAAGTGATTTACAAATGATATCTTGAAAATGATATTTTATAAACGAGATTCTACAAAAGGAATTATGAAGGAAGATTTTTAAATAGTTTTAAAAATAGAAAGAGATTTTATAAATCAGTTTAGATATTTTTGAAAGAAGTTTTAAATCTAGTGTGAAAACTTTTAAGTGGTTTGGAAATGTGAAGGAAACTTATAAAAAGAATTTTATAAGGGATACTTAAATGTGTTTTATAGGTAGCGATGTTTTTGAAAGGGAATTGTTTGGCCATTTAATGTGGAATTTTGAGGAAAGGGAATTTTCAAAATGTTTTGGTAAATACTTATTTTTTAAATATAAATGAATGTTAAGGGTTCAGGGAGGTGTTTTGAAAGGATCTTTTGATCAAGTTTATAAGTGTTTTTATTAATTAAAGATTAATTAATGAAGGCGTGGTACATCCCATATGGAGTTGAATCAATGTTGAATGATTGTTTATTTGATAGTTAAATAACCGACTATAAAAATCTGCACCTAAACGTAACTTTTGAAATATTTAGGAGAAACACGTGAGTTATATGGCACAGTCATACGCAATTATGTTGTACTATGTGTATAGATCTTGTTTCGTTCTTTTAGGATAAATGATTAGGAGGTGAACTCCGCTCTTATCTTTGTCTGTCTATTTCCTAAAAAACTGGGGATGAGTTTACCAAAAATTATCAAAACTTGTTCCAAAGAGACAAGGATCAGATATGTTATCCGAAAACCACTTCGATCCAACTCAACTGTTTCGAACTAAACACATCTTGAAGAATGTGGAATCGAAGACGGAGCATTGAAGTGCAAGGGCTGCTTGCTACTAGTCCCAAGGGTGATTCCAAAATGGATGTAGTAGAAGTAGTGCATTCAATTTGTCCTTATCCTAGACAACTTGTATGGATGAATGTTGGCACTGCATTACTGCTTGGAAGGCAGTGTTAGAATTCCAAATGGGATTGCTATTCAAAAGATAAGCATAGCCTTAAGCCTCATCAACTGGGAATGACTAAAATCATGAGAGATGCACAAGGCTAAGTGGGTCGCTCCCATTAGGGCATATCATTACCTTTCTAGATATATCTACATATTTAAAGATTGGTCGTGCATGAGATCTCAATAAAAAGGCTTGCAAAGCAACCAAGGTGATGGCATATTCGGTACTATCCAGTCAGAGGTATGTCGGTCATGTGTTGGCAGGTGGTCCCGGTGAGATCCTCCATACATTTTCTAGACGTGTACCGTGATAGGTGGTACCTCGGTGCCTTGTCATAGTATGAAATCCAATCTCCAATATGTGCCTTTACGGTTTTGATTGTAGAGTCTAGTATGCTGGAATTTAATATGGTAATAATTTTGGCTACTTTCATATATTTGTTTTGAATGCTTAGACATTATCATAATATCATCAGAATTTCTATAAATCGTGTTTTGGTTATTGTAAGGTAAAAACCGGTCTATATTTATGTGTGGCGTGGTCTTACGAGATACCTTTGATTCTAAAAGGGTTTTAAACATAATAATTCAATTGTTTGAGTTTACTCACATCAGACCCATGTCTACCCCAGATTTTTATTTTCTTCGTCCTAAAACTCTCGGGTGTTCAAATTTTTATGGGTAGCCAAGTAGTTCAGGTTTTGCCACGGATGCATTTTGGAGGAGGTTGGAGCAGGAGGCTTCATCGATAGCTAGTTATTATTTTCTTTCCGCTGTATTATATGTATCTTATATCAGTTTGGTAGGGACAGCCTGTTATAAGTTTCTAAGGATAGAATTGTATTAGTATGACTCTGATGTATCATTTTTGAATTGACTTTGTAGTATTATGTTGGCTAATATATGTTATTCCATTGCGTTGTGAGATTCTGTGATTGTTTAGTTTCTTCTATCTTCTACCTCCTTTCTTTTCACTAACAATCTATCTTTTTAGCACCTAGTTGTTCGGCACGTGAATACCGTGGTTGTATTAGTGTCGACTTCTGGGGTTCAAAAAGATAGATAGTTACAGTATAAGAATTTAACTTATTTCTACTTTGCCCACATCTATTAGCTTTTCCTATTTCATTTGAATTCCCTTTTCCTCATTGTTTAATTTGGCACCGTTACCATTCTATTATTCAAATCTCAATTCCCCTAACCATTTACATTATTTCATTTAGTTTAATAAATTAAATGTCCTAAATAATGTTAATCAAAATTAAGGTCCTTATGGTGAATTCTGCGATGAAATTATCCAACGCATGTCCGTTAATTGCCCCCCGAGGATGATAAGCCACGCCATACTGGCTCAATTTAGTATTCCACTTTAGAAGTCACCTTGAAGTCTTAGGTCTAAAAAGTATTTGTTTCAAAGGTTGATCTGTCAACATTTTAATTGGACGAGCTTGAAAGTGCAGTCGCTACTTCGTCGATGCTATCAATAAGAAATATGCCAACTTTTCCAACTTCGGATAGTTCCACTCAGCTCCAGTGAAGCATTTACTGATATATTAGATGGGCCGTTGAATTCTGACTTCCTCTCGTATAAGCGCTGCACTTAGAGCATGATGGGACACTGCTAAGTAGATGAACAAGTCTTCTTCACTACAAGAAAATTGGCTTTTGGTTGCAAAAATTAGTGGCGTTTGAACGTAAATGCAACTAATAATATTTCACCTTATTATATGAATGCAACAAAAAATATTTCACTTCCCACCTTTATAAAAAAGTTCTGCGTTTGCCCAAATAAACATAACCCAAAAGATTACCTCCTTGCTATTCCTTTGCTACTTAGAATGATTCAACTCTTTTCCCAAAATAAGCAACCTTAAATCAAATACATTCCCTAATCCAAATTTGCAATGCTCAACTGTTATCCGTGATAAGAAGGCATGGACACTCGCCGATGAGCTAATCCATTGTCAGATGGGTCATCGACAACCTCGTTCTAGAATGCGATCGAATCGTCTTAATTCACATGGTCTCTTACAAAATCGATAGCGCTCAGAAAAAGCTTTGGCCTCAAATAGGAATGCTTAAGTACTCAATCTCTCATGTGTAAATCAGTAGTTTATCGGTAGTATTATCCGATATAATCGATTTGGTTGAACGATTGCAGCTCTTATTCCTTTGGATGAGGTCAGAGAAATGAATTCGATTGGATGCGGGTTTCGGTTTTGATATTGGAATTGGTAGGGTTCGCTTTATCATGACTGGAGGATACCAAGTTCAAATCTAGTGAATCGCAAGCTGATAGTTCCATCTTTAGTTGTGCCTCCGCTTCCCAGTCGCTAGCGTCATCGCAAGCCACTACTCCTCCTCCTCCTCCTCCGTTGCAAGTAGCCAGCCGCAGCTTCTTTTTGATTGAGATAGTCACACATGTCTGATTTTTGGTAGGTGATTTACTTTGGGGATTTTCAATGAGAAATTTTCTACGGACAGTAATTCTTTTTTATTGATCATTATTAAGAAACTGGAGCAACTTTCTATTAGCATATTAATTTAGACAGTAAGCATCTTTACCTTATCCTTCGCCAATTTGCCAAGTTTACCACTCGTTTGAAGTTATGTAGTGGCTTTAAACTCACTTTTTGTTTGTCATATATATGTGAATATAATCTATAGGGAATTAAAAGGTTAATCAGTGAATCAAATAGTAAATGCATGACTCTTATGTGGAGAAGAAAAAAACTATACTCGCTGCCTTGTGGATGCTAAGTGGTTAAATATATATTTATGTATTTGCAAAAGTATATTCTGTATTTGTGGTACATCCAATTTGGACTTAAGGTAAATTATAGATAGTTAAGAAATTCTACACAAGCATACTCTGGCCTTTACATAACATAGTAGTAGCATGTTGATTTCACTACTTGGGTCCGTACATTGGTTCAAAATTATTATGATGCTTTAAAGCATAGATAAGTCTGGTTTACGTTATTTAATATTTTACAAGTAATGTAGTCAGATTTTAAAGTTTTCTGCATTGGTGGTACAAAATTTCAAGTAGAAATCATATATTGACTTATACAATTAATTTGGAAAACTCAAGTACCATTATTTTCGTGTCTGATTTATACCCTTGTTTCTCTTTATTTATTATTAATGGCACTATCTTAGCACGCTCATTCAAAGACACAACATGCACCAGATTATTTGATTTATGTTGAAATCAAATAAGTTTGGAATAGAAATTAGAGTGTGTAGTTAATGTACATGATGGTTATATTCTTAGTACATTTCTTTAATTTAGTTTACTCTATATGTTAACTATGGTACCTTGTAAGTATTGAAACTATTAGCAGCTTTATTTACTCTATATGTTAACAAGCAGATTAATTCTTAGATGTGTGTTCTTACTGTGTTTAGTAACGGCCTTTGTTATGGACCTCACCAAAGCATACAAGTGACTCTACAAATTTAATGTCGTACATTAATTTAGAATTTTGTTACGACCCTTATTCTAGGTAGCAATCAAAGTTTGTTATCAATTTACTTATTCCTGACAGAAATGTCGATAGAAGGTCAGCTTATATTCACAATATAACATCTTTCTTTATTTTGGTTGGACATCATTTGTGTAGAAGTTCTCGCCAAAAATTAGAGAGTTAAATTATTTACATGATAATGGCAACTTCGTGTTACTTTGCTCATCCCATTATTTTCTTCCGACCGACAAAACGATAAGATATAAAAGGTGAGTGTAGATGATAAAAAGAAAGAAAAAGTGGAATGCATTTATCAATTCTCTGTTTAACTCCTTTTTGTATGATGTAACTATTGACTTATTTTCACTTAATTGATCATGATTATGTAAATCTTTCTAACAAACAAAATATGTTTTTTCATAAAATATTTTTCCAAATGCTGATCTTTATTGTATAATATCCATGCACACAGCTGTAGTTTGTAGACATGGTAATTCTGTCATGTGCGTATGATACTCCAATTTCCAAAAGGTAATTTTTCAACTTTGTTATTACATCTTTACTAGCTATCTAACTATATCTAAGGTTATGTACATGCATTTATATCCTATTTTTCTCATTGTTTATCCCCATGCAGGGACGAAAATAGGAATAAGTACGATTGCTTCTAGGATAATGGGTTATAAGACAATTGTATATACTTTCCATAATCACGTCATAATATACTTAATAAAGTCCATATTACACATACTTAGATTTGAAAAACTGGACCTAGCTTATAATACAAGGTACTTAATGCTTAGATTTGTCTTTAATCTCATGTTTGAGCTTTCAATTATTTTATCTGATAACTAATAACAATGTTAATTTTAAGTCCACCTATGTTCACCACTTCTGTTGTTTCCTTGTACTACAACATCATCATAATATCTTGTCTTTTGATCAAGGTTGCATTTATCACCTTTTCAATGTAATAGAGAGGGAGGTATCTGGTTAGAAAACAATGAAAATATGAAAATGATGATTCGGTGTGGTATATGGTCGAGATGTGGGGGTATTTGGTTGCTGCACGGAAGTGTGCAGGTTGGAAAACAATGAAAATGATTTTTATAAAAGGCTTGGTTATTGTGTTGAAGTAGTGGTATTGAAGAGGTAGTTATTAGAAGCAGTTTTCAAAGGAGGAAGAAATGGTAGAGGGGAGGAAGTTGATCAGAGGGGTTTGCTGTTGATGTGCAGTGGAGGATGGTTGCTATGTCAGGATGTTAGAAAATGAAGTTATGCACAATATGGTTTCGTAGTAAGACAGTAAAGGCATTTGTTGATGATGTAAAATGGTTGAATGTGCAATGTGAAGGCAAGATAGTAGGGGCTGATGTTGTTATGACTGTGGGCAGTGATGATGGAATAGGGGAATGTTGTCGTTGAAATGCACAGAGATGATGCAAAGACGAGGGATGGAATGGCAGTGTGTTTAGAGTGAAGTTGAATTGATTGGTGTAGTGGAAGGAAGTGGATACTTCAAAGTTGCATTGAAGTTTGTTTGGCTTTGTCGATTTTGTATATTTTGCACAGAGAATAGAGTGTTTGCAAATTGCTTGTAGAGGAGTTGCTTAGCGTTTGAACTGCCTTGGATATGTCGATGGCATAAGGATGATGAAGACTGTCACAGATGATGGTGGTTTCTTATGTTTGTTGTGTTACACTAGATGGTTTGTATGGTAGTTTGAGTTATTGTATGGAATAGTTTGTGAAGTATGTATGGAGTTGTTGGAAGTTGAGAGGTAGTATAGACGTGTAGTAAAATGTAGTTAAGTGGAGGATCAGAAGTGGATGGTTTAATGAAGTTCGGTGCAATGGTTTTGGTAATGAAAGGGTATTGCAGAAGTTGCAACTGTGTGCAACAGAGAAGAGGGGTGGTAATGCAACAGTGTGCAATATAGATGTGGTTGAGTGGTATGTGTTCTGGTGTATTTGGTTGTATTGTGACAGAGCAGTAAGGTTTATGAATATGGAATGGTAGGCAGGGTTGTTGAATGTTGAAGTGAGGTGAACTGCAATGGATAAGTGATTGAACACAGGTGCACGGTTTATACACAGAGCAAAAATTTGAATCAGATAGCAGTTATAGATGATCTATGGAATTATGCAGTGAAGTTTGATGGTTTGTGGAATGATGATGTTGTGAATTCGTGTATATGGTATCAGTTTGCAGAAATTAAAGGCAATATTGTAGCAGTTTGCTAAAATTAAAATAGTAATAATAAGTCAATTAACTAAGTTAATCAATAATGATATAATTAAGTTAACTGAGTTTTAATAATCATAATAGTAATAATAAGTCAATTAAGTTAACTAAGTTAATAAAAATTAATTATTAAAATTAAACAAGTTTTATAAAATTAACTAAGTTTAAGTTAACTGGATTTTATAAATAGTAATAATATAACTAGTTTAACAAAGTTTTATAAATAAAGACGATGATAACGAATTAACCAAGTTTATAATAATTATAATAATAAATTAACTAAGTTAAGAAAGTTAATAAAAATTAACTAAGTTTTGTTAAAATTAAATAAGTTTTATAAAATTAACTAAGTTTAAGATCACTAAATTTTATAAATGATAATAATAACTAATTTAAAAAAGTTTTAAGTAATAATAGTGACGATGATGAAGAATTAACAAAGTTTATAGAAATTAACTAAGTTTATAATATTAATAATAGTAATACAATTAAGTTAACTAAGTTTTAATAATAATAATAATAATAATAATAAATTAACCAAGTTAATTGAGTTAATAAAAATTAACTAAGTTTTGTTAAAATTAACAGATTTTATAAAATTAATTAAGTTTAAGTTAATTGAATTTTGTAAATAATAATAATATGACTAATTTAACTGTTTTATAAATAGTAATGATGATGAATTAACCAATTTATTTAAATATTAACTAAGTTTATAATAATAATATAATTAAGTTAACCAAGTTCTAATAATAATAATAATAATATTAATATTAATGAATTAACTAAATTAACCAAGTTAATGAAAATTAACTAAGTTTTGCTAAAATTAAAGAAGTTTTATAAAATTAACTAAGTTTAAATTAACTAAATTTTATATATAATAGCATGATATACTTGTACAATGTTGTAGCTGATTGATATTAGATTTGAAGTCTTACGAATTAACATAATTGTTTGACTATATGTTGTAATTTTACTTGTGCACACACTGGATTTTTGAAGAGAGAAAGGTTGGACTTTTATGGCGCTAGCTTTCACTTGTGCATGCAACAAAGAATTATGGGTAAACAAGCATTTTGTTAGCACCAATTGTGTGATGATGTACGGTTATGTACTACTTCTATATCAACGTATGGTAATGTACTACTTGTGTTTATGGTAGTTCATTTGTTCATGTATTTTTGTTTATTATTGAACTTATTATTACTGTTTAATATAAATTATGAATAAAGTGAATTGGAGAGTGAACGAGCTAGTAGAATGTGAGAAATAGACAAAGAAAAGAAAAAATATTTAGTGGCGTTTATCAAACGCTATGGAAAAAATATAATGGCAGAAAAAACGCAACAAAAAAATATTGCTACGGTGAAATATACAGCCTTTAAAATGATCAATCTATAACGGCGTCTATTTAGTGGCGTTTAGAAAACGCTATGGAAAAAATATATTTAAAAAATATCACGTTTGATGATGTTTCAACATGCTATAAAAAAAGATTTACGGTGGCCTTTTTTTGCCGCCGCAATAAGGCATATTATAACGGCGTTTACAAAAATGCAACCAAAAATATTAGTTTTTAACTGCATGTCGTATGGCGGCATTCTCTAAAACGCCACCATAAGTTATGGTTGTGTTTTTTCTGCGCCACCAAAAGTACTTTTTGGTGTAGTGCTCCTTCCACTGGCTTGGATAGGACCAATGGAGTCTCCATGTGTCGTAGTAGTTCTTCGAAAATCATCTGATAATCCTAATTCCACTCGAAGTATTTCTTACGTTTCTTCAATGCATCAAAGAATGATATACACTTACCAGTGGCTTTAGAAATGAATCGACTTAATGCTGTGACTTTCCCATCCAAGCTCTACAATTCCTTCTTTGTTGAGGGAGCTGTAACATTCCGTAGGGCTACTATCTGTTCTAGATTAGCTTTGATTCCCTTAGCATTTATAGTAAATCCATGGAATTTTCCACAAGCAATGCCGAAAGAACACTTCAGTGGATTTAGTTTAATCCCGTATTTTCGAAGGAATTCATTCTTCTTCGAGAGATTGTCTACATGATTTCCAAACACTCATGACTCCGCAAGCATGTCGTACGCATATACCTCCATTGTCCATCCGATTTGATTCTTGAACATATTACATTCACTAATCTTTGGTAAGTAGCACCAGCATTCTTTAAGTTGAATGGCATCATGCAATAACAGTTACCCCTAAAGTCAGTAATGAATCTGTTGTTCTCTTGTTCAGGCTAAAGCATCATAATCTGATTGTATCCTGAGTAGGCATCCATGAATGAAAGTGGCTCATGTCCCATGATTTTTTCAACCAACTGGTATATTATAGGTAGTGGAAAGCTATCCTTCAGGCGAGCTTTGTTCAAGTCTGAGTAGTCCATACAAGTCTACCACTTCCCATTCGATTTCTTGACTAGTATAGGGTTTGATACCCATTCAGGATATGTTGCACTACGGATAAAGCATCTGTCCAATGGCTTATCCATTTCTTCCTTCAATACAGCAGATCGCTCTAAACCCAGACTACATCTCTTCTGCTTTACTGATGTGAATTTATGGTCGATATTAAGTGTGCGACATGCGATCTCCAGCGATATCCAACACATATTGGAATGTGTCCAAGCGAACACATTTACATTGGCACAAAGAAATTTTATCAGGTCGGACATCTTGACTCCAAGCCATGAATCTATCTTTAAGACGTGAGTTTGGTCGTCCATGTCGATAGGATCGACAACTATAAACTCCACCAGTGTTGTATGCTCCTCCCCTGAACTCTTCTTCCTAGGGTCCAAAGCCTTGTCAAAGCGGCTATGGTCCCAGAGTAAGAGGCGGTGCTATAATTGCTATGCTTACGGTTTACGAATATGGAGAGAGTTCCCCTATTCTTGCCTTTCTCACGACGCTTAGATTCACGTAGGTCAATGACATAGCTTTCCTTACAGTGATTTGCTCTCCCCTCACTACTCCAAACCCATTCTCCATTAGGAACTTCATGGTAAGGTACCAGGGAGCCAAAGCTATTCTAAAGTCAGTGAGGGTCCGTCGACCCAAAAAAGCATTCTAAGTTGGCACTTCATCGACTATTACGAAGGTTTGGACAAGGACCACCTTATGTTCTCCTTCTTCGAGCTCTACAGGTACGTCAATCTCCCATATGGCTGTCTCAATTCTTCTGTAAAGCCCTAAATCTTAGTTCGGCATGCAGTTACAACTTTGATGCTTATCTTTATTTGATCAAATGTATGTCGAAACAAGATGTTGATGGAGCTCCAACTATCAATTAATGCTCGATGCACAACTGCTGGTCTAATTTCGATGGTTACCACCATCAGGTCGAGAGTTAGCATCTCTATTCCGTCAACATACCGACTCTAAAATACAATATCATCTATGATTGTTTTGTACTGTTTGGCTGGAGTTCCATCCCTAATTACATAACAAGTTTCCTAAGGAGCATGCTTTAGTGAACTAGCGTATCGCTCCCTCTCACCCTAACTCTTCTGTGCTAGGTGAGGTCGTCCAAAAGGGGTACTTATGATGAGTCTTTGATCAATCCGACGAGTTCCTTCTTCACTGGGCCTAGCTAGATTTCCTTGATTGCTTGGAACTTGGGATCTAGCAGGTTCGTCAGAGTTTTGATGTTTCTTCACATACTATTGGAGCAAATCGTTCCTTCTTGGTTCCTCGATTATGTCCTTCAGAAGTTGTTATTCATTTGTGTTATGGCCATGAGTCTCATGGAAGCAGCAAAACTTCCTTGATTTCTTTTGTCGTTCAGATTCTTCCTTCCTGGGAAGCTTGTTGTATCGCTCAGTTCCTTGAGTTACAAGTTAGATGTTTTCCAAGTTGTCATTCAATGGAGTATAATCCTCATGTCTCATGTTTCCGATCTGCTTTCCAATCCCATTACGTCTGCTAGTGTCCTGGTTCTTCCTTTTCTGATTTCCATCTTTCCCTACATTTCCTACCATGGCTCCAGAATTATTTCTATCTTGGTTGACCGCTACATTGCTCTGAGATATCTCCTTCGGTTGCACATTGGCGGTCTTTCCCTCCAATGCATCTTCCTTTTCCAATCTCATATAACAACTCACCTTTCGGTTAAACTCCTTCGTGGTGGTTGGTTATTTAATCTTAATCCATCTTCCAAAGTCAGTGTCCAAATGGATATCTTGGACCAAAGCCATGAATACCATATCTTCATTAGGATTGCTCATTTCAGTAACCATAGTATTAGACTGGGTCATAATGGTTTTTAGTCACCCATTTGGTCCTTGGAAAAGGCCAGATAGAGACATCACATCTTTTGGCTGTGCCATATAAAGTATGAACTATTCCAAGAGTTTCCTTGCCAACTCATCAAAGGTAGAAATGAAACTTGGTGGGAGTCTGGTAAACCACATAGAAGCAACACCTTCTAAGAAGATAGGGGAACATCTATAGCCTATAACATCGGTTAACCTAGCTCCATCCATATGTCAACTGTACTTGTGCAAGTGTTGTTTGGGGTTTTTCATCCCATTGTAAGATGGCATAGTGGGCATAGTAAATTATAAAGATAATCATCCCTTAGAATATTTTTAGTAAATAGAGTTTGGATTGGTGCAGAACGACTATCATCGTCCTTCCTATTTTTACTTTCTTCCATCAAGAATTTGACCTTGTCCACAATGAATGCCTTGCTAATTTGATAGTCCACTGATCGACTACAAGGGATACACCAAGCATTTGACTTTGCAAATGGCCTTGGTTTTCCAACTGAAGTCTACGTGCTCCATTCTCTAGGAGAACCACTCCTACAAAATTCAATTACTGTGCGATTGGCCCGATAGCGACAATTTAAACTTACTTTCCATCATTTTTCCTGCCTATATCAGTATTCAATTCTAGTCCTTTAGCATCAAGTTGCACTTCATCTTTAGAACTAGAGAGAGCTTTACAATATTCCCTTGTGCAGGCCTCACTCCAAGGTTATGGTTTGTAGCAGGATGTCCTCTAGTAGGAGGATACCTCTATTACCTTCAATAATAATCTAGTAGCTCTACCAACTATCCCTTATGGCAGGAGGGTGCTTCGATTACTTTCAATAACAATTCAAATAGCTTTACCAACTACCCCCTTTTCTTTTTCTTTTGCTTGTTATCCCTCCTATTCAGGCCTGAGATGGAGGAATTCGACTGTTCCATAGCCTCTGCAGTTTCCGGCCTAGGTCTTAGGGCAGTTCGTGGTTGTAGCACTAGCAAAGTGTTAGTCTTGTTGATGAGAGCCTTTTGTCTATCAACTATCTTCTGGTTAAATTTATTAACCATCTATTTAAGCTCTCCTCTAGTTACAACCTCTTGTTAGGCGAAAGAACCTGGTGCTAGGTTTCTAGTATTAACCTCTATTCGATGATTGTTACATTTTTTACTTTAGTTTATTGGGGTTTTGCATCATCACTGCCGATTGTTGCTCCAATTGATCTTCCATAAGTGGTATTTTATTTTCTAGGTGCCATTGATCCCAGATGGAAAGCTTATGAATCTTTGAAGAAAATTCCCTAGATCTTACCACTAGTACTCTTCTAACCCAAAATAGCAAGCTAGATCTAAGCTTGAGTTCAGTTCCCAGTGAAATCACCAAAATGTTAACCCAAAAAATGGATCGACACCCTAACATGATATGTGAAAGCACCAACCCTATTAGATTAGGGAAAAGATAATAGAAAATAGACATAAAGTCAAAGAAATAAAATGAGAGACAAGAGATTTTACAGTGGTTCGACAATCTAAGGCCAACGACCACTTTGTAGCTTCGTTTCTTATAGATCTGATTGAGATTACAAAGAATTTGAGAGAGATTAAGCCACAAGTATAGGGATTAGACTGATTCTAAGTCCTAGAATCGCCTAAAGTTGATGCCTTGTTGACTATGGTGGAAACGAAAGAGGTGAAGAAGAGGCAGAGCTCTCACGTAGTGATGGTAGAAAGCAAATCCTTTCTTGGTTGCTCTACGGTTTGTATTTATAGGGGTAGCAATCGTGTTGGGTCAAAAAAGTTTCGAGCTGAGCCTAGAAGAAAGTCCAAGATAGTGTTTGAAATCGCAAGTGCAACGGAGTCAATATGACATGTCGGTACCAACTTATCATGTCGGTGCCGACATATGCAGTTGTGTCCAATTGCCTTGTGAACTTTTTTGTTGCCTTTATTCTTCAATTTAGAGTGTCCCAAGGTGTTGTAGTGGTAGATAGTTGATATTCATAATAGTTCCTTCATCACTTAGTTTGCTCTGTTGTTCTGGCTGTTAACTTCTTAATTCTTATACTCGGTTATTCAGAATCCTCTGATATCTCTCAGGCATACATCAAATAAGTAAAGTAGAACCTCCGCATAGTTTGAGTAAAAAGAAATATGGATGTACATGAAGTCATCTCCGACCTCTTGAAGCCGGTACTGATTTCCCACACTGTCTTCATTCTTGTTGAGATTTCTCTAGAGTGCTTCTCTAACCTATCTAGGTGTGCTTCCAAGATTTCAAGTTGTTTCATCTGCATCTCGACGTTCTAACTCAAGTTATACTTAGATAAAAACCCAGTTAACAACCGTGAGCTCAATACGTAGACTATTAGGATCAAGTTTCCTTTTCCTAGGATAGATGACTTGTTCGATCAACTTTATGGTGCTCGTGTATTTTCTCAGCTAGATCATGCTATAGGGTTTCAGCAGTTCCGGGTCGTGTATGAGAGTGTACCTTTCACAACTTTTAGGTCGGATATGTTTTATGAGTAGTTAGTTATGCCGTTTGTCCTAGTTAATGCCCTAGCATATTTTACGGACCTAATGAATTGGGGTTTCCAAAATGTGTTTAATAAGTTTTTTCATGTGTTTATTGATGATATTCTGGTCTACTCTAAGATCGAGAAGGAGCATACCCACCATCTAAGAGTTGTACTTGAAACATTGAGAAAGCATGTGTTGAAAGCTAAGTTCTCGAAATGTCACTTTTGGCGATCTGAAGTGAGGTTCTTAGGACATGTTGTCTCCATAAAGGGCAGTTCTATTGATCCAGCAAAGGTTGTGGTAGTGCAGGATTGGAAGTAGCTGGAAAGCACAACCGAGATCAGGAGCTTCTTAGGTTTAGCAAGTTATTGCACAAGTCTTATTTAGGATTTCTCAAGGTGTGCTTCATGCTTGATGAATTTGATGAAGAAGGGCATAAAATATGTTTGGACTGATGAAAGTGAGCAAGCATTCAAAGAGTTGATGGCAAGGTTAACTAGCGCTTCCATTCTAACTATTTCGGATGGAGGTGAGGGTTTAATTGTTACACAGATGCTTAGAGGATAGGTATAGGTGCAGTGTTGATGCAACATGGAAGGGTTATTTCTTATTCCAGCCAGCAACTCAAGCCCAATGAATCGAGGTATCCGACCTATGACTTGGAGTTATTAACAGTTATTTTTGCATTGAAGATGTAGAGGCACCACTGGCTTGGTGAGAAGTTCGAGTTTTACATGAACCACAAATCTTGAAGTATCTTTTCACATAGAAGAATCTCAACATATGACAACAATGATGGTTGGAGTTTCTCATGGCTTATGATTCAGATATTTTGTATAAGCTAGGGAAAACAAATGTTGTTGCTAATAGGTTTAGTAGGAGGTGTGCAGTAATGGAAAACGTAGAAGTTTGTCTGACTTTTATTAGTCATATTCAAGGCAATTAGTCGAGTGCTCTTCGTATTGCTAGGATAGCTACAGTGATAGGTGAAAATGAGGCACTAGAGGGATGGCCAGGATTTGAGGTTGGTAGCTATGGTATATTAAGGATGAAAAGAAGATTGTGTGTTCTATATGTTGATGGGATTAGGTAAGAGATATAGACAAAAGGTCATTATTCATGATTTATAATACATCTAAAGGTTACCAAGGAGTATCAAGATATGAAGCGGATTTTGTGGTGGGAAGGTATAGAGAGGATGTTTCAATATATGTGACTAAGTGTACTAACTACCAAAAACTCAAAAGCAGCCATCATAAGGCAGCTGGATTACTTCACCCACATGAGATTCTAATGTAGAAGTGGAAGCAGATATCTATGGACTTTAAAGATAGCTACCTAGTTTGAGGAAAGGTAATTAAGGCATTGGGGTTATAGTGGGTCAACTAACTAAGAGTGCGTACTCCTTACCGGCGAAGACAACGAGGATAGCTTCTAGTTTAGCTAAGTTGTATGTTAAGGAGACTATCAAACTTCATAGAGTCCTTGTGACATCATTATTGATATAGATTTGATATTAGCTGGTCAATTCTAGAAAGGGGTTACATGAGGCTTAGGTATGGAACTCAATTTGAGTACAACTTACCATCCATGGACCGATAGGCAAAAAAGAAAGAGTTAACTATGTATTAGAAGATTTGCTTCGGCCTTATATCTTAGACTTTGGTAGTTCTTAGGAAGAGCACTTTCCACTTCTTGAGTTTTTGTATAACAACAGTTACTAGGTTAGTATAGGTATGGCACCTTTTGAAGCATTGTATAGAAGGCCTTGTAAATATCTCCATTGTGTTAGGTAAAACCTAGGGATCATTTACTTAGGCCAGATGTTATTAGGGAGGCGACTAATAAGGTAATAGAGATTCAAAAACGTATTAAGGAAGCATAGAATAAGTAGAAGAGTTATGCTGATGAGAGGCGTGGAAATTTATTATTCTTAGTTATAGACTTTATGTTCACGAAGGTTTCTCCGATGAGGAATGTTGTTCGGTTTGGAAGGGGTGGGAAGTTGGCTCCTTATTATATAGAATCATTTGTAATATTGGAGAGGATCGGTACATTTGCTTTTAAGGCCGAGTAACCAATTAGACTATCAGGTGTGCATAATCTATTTCAAGTATTGCATTTGCGTAAGTATATGCATGATCCTTCTTTGATAGTGGAAGCTTCACAGCAAATAGACTTGGAGATTGAGTCTAACTTAACTATACTAGGGAAACCTATTTGCATTATTGATTGAGAAACAAAGTAATAGAGAATGAACGTTGTAAAGTTAGTTAAAGTGCAGTAGAGTGAGATGCTGGAGATTGTACTTGGAAGGTAGAGGATAGTGTGAGGGAGTCCTATTCGGAGTTGCTTCTAGATTAGTGGTTTCTTATCTTATTATAGCTTTTGTAGTATACTCACCATCTGAAGTGGAATTACTTAATATGCATTTTGGTTTATATGTAGTTTCAGTAGTAATCTATATATGTATCTATTTCTTCTGTTCAATTATGTGTCATTCTTGTTTGGATTTCAGGATGAAATATCTCAAGTGGGAGAGAACATAGCAAATCGTAATTTCGAACACTTCATCTTTGAATGTCCTTTTGAAATATAGTTAAGTGTTATAAAAGTTAATTTATAACCTTGTTAAACTCCCTTTAATTAATAACCAATCATAGGAAACATGTTTTTGAAATTTGTTTACAAAAATAAATACTTCAAAGAAATATCAATAATGTGACCGAAAATCGTTATAACGATAAACAACATTTTTTCAATATAAGTTGTTCAAACTTTGTGTACATATGTAAATAACTTATGGAGTCATTAATAACTAATAATAATATTTTCACTTAATATGGTTAATTAAATTTTCTCCTAAAAGGAAGAAGTGGTTTTAGGTAGAAGATGGTTAAGCTAGATATTTGTATTGGCTTATATGGTGGAAAGTAAGGCGTACATGGGGGTAAAGCTTGATCGGCAAAAAGAGGTAAGGGGAAGGTTATGTTGACCCCTTGAATGTTTACATAAAGGACCCTACAGCTCTTGAAATCATTTTCACAATTTTAAGCCATAAATAAGAGCTCTTCATCTTCCACTCTTTACTGTTCTAACTTTCTAAAACTAGAAGCAAATCAACTCAAACTCTTTCCAAACTCAATTATAAGGCTTACAATAACATATCAACACCTTTCGTTAACTTGGTGCTTGAAAATTTGGAGCACACATGTAACGACCCAGAATTTCTGTCAATTAAAATTTGTATATTTAATTGAATTTAAATATTAATAAGTAAAATTTATAAGTCGAATAAATTTTATTTCGAATAATTGGATTTAATTGGACAATTAAATCGATATTTCAATATTTGAAATTAAAGAAATAATTGAAAATTGGGATTAATATGATTGAAAATGATTTGTAAAATTTTTTTGTATCATATTGGAGTTAGAACGATATTTTAGAACTTTTAAAATTGAATTAAAAGTTAAATTGTGAAAATTGAATATTTTAATATTTAATTGACGGGTTAAAATAGCCATTTTTCAAACAGTCTTGGATTTCGACGAAACTAGTTTCATCGGATCCGTAATGTTATATTATTGTAAGATTTCAAATTTCAAGTCAATCGGATTTATCGTTTGCCCGGGGCAAGCCAAAACGCATAGAAAATCGTTTAGTCGATTTAATTTAAAATCGATCGTTTATTGCCGTAACTCGCACAGATGATCGAATTAGCTTCCGAAACCTATTCCATTATGTCCGGAATGCGGGGTAAACCTTAGAAACGCCAACCAGCACGCTTCGTTTGGAGTTCGGAAAATTTCGGATGAATAGTAATTCGTCAATTTTCTATATAAGGCCACAACATTCACAAATTTGCAGAAAGAAAACGCTAGGGTTTCTCAAACGTTACAGCCGCCACTAACTCTATCAAGGCTGATGTTACCCTTCCTCTTTGATTTCTTCGAATCCATCAATTAATAGCAAAAACTTTCTAAAACAAACTTGTAGAACACGTTGTGAACTACATATCCAACGGCTATGATTGGATATAGTTGAGTGGATGGACGGAAAAATGGGCTCGAACGAGTGGAAGTCGACCTCGATTTTCATGAGCTAGGCTCGACCGAGCTTCCCCATAGCTGCGGCGAAGGTAGAGGCGGCAATGGCGCTTAGAATGATGGGTGTTGATCGGAGTAAAGGTCGTCGATGGGGGTCGCGTTATTAGGGTTTAACGGCGGCGTTGATGGGTTCTTCGGCCTGTAGAACGCAAATGTGAGAGAGAAAGGGGAAGGAAGGATGCGGCCCTGATGCTTCCAAGCAAAAATCCAACGATCGTGATTAGCAGAAGGTTTAATAATAAAAGAAAATTTAAAGTTATTATATTTAAATCGTGTAATGTTTAAAATATGATATCTTTTTGATACGAGGTCGGATTGTGACGAAACGAATTGCGTTGGATTCGTTTTGTCGAGTACTACGCAATGGAGCCGGATTGGAGTCGTTTGGAGTTAGTGAGAATTTTGGGTAAAATTAAATGCGTATTTAATTTTATTCGAAATAAAAGCTGAAAACGAAATTGAAACCAAGGTGAGAACTTCTCACTCAATCGAATAGTTTCGATTTAAATTTTAAATAGTTATATTTAAAATTTCTTGATTGTATGTTTGAATGATGATTGTTATTTATTGATTGTTAAAATAGACATTATACGCCGTTAGTAAGCGGAGGTTATTTATTAAAAACGTATACCGCGAATATTTCACTGCAAAGTGAAATTGGTATTATTTATGTACTTGGAGTTGATTTTCCCATATTATATAGCGGATGAGACCATATTGCGCCGCATAATAGCGGATAATATTTTATAAATCCTATATACCGCGATATTCCGTATTGGAATGGAATTGGTATTATGCTAACTTCTTTGGATGTAGGGAAACAGGTTGGAGGGATCCAACTGGATTCCTCACCAGTATTTATTTGATTACAGATATTGTGATGTTTGTTGATTATCATATCGACATATGATATGTGGATGTCGTGATTGACTATTTGGTGCTGTTGCATCATCGGATCCATTTTTGAAGTTTTAAAATAATGATTTTGATTTCAAAAAGAATTTTAAAGTGATTTTTGAAAGTATACGTTTTATTAAATTTCGAATTGTTAAAATAAATAGACCTTAAATTTTATTGTTATAAAAGTTATATTTTTCGAAAATAGTACTTAAGTATGATTTTGGAGTTATATAAGTTTTAAATAACGTTTTGTAAATTATTAAAAGGATTGGTTTATTTAAATTGAGATTTTTGAATTATTATAAACGATTCATATAAAAGATTTATAAGGTTTATAATATTGATATTTATAAATTAAAAATATAGGAATTATAAAACGAGTTTTACTAAGTGTCAAAATGAAGAATAAATGGATTTCATAAGTAAATGAAATTTATAGATTTATAAATTGGGAAGTTATAAAATAAATAGATTTTTTTTGTAAAATAAAAGATTTATGAGTAATTAACTTATAAATCGGATTTGACATTTTAATTGAGATTTTTGAATAAAGATAAATGGTTTATAGATGAGATTTATAAAATATGTATTTTATAAATCGAAATAATGGAATTCTAAAAGGAGTTCTGTTAATGTTGAAAATAAGGTAATAAATAAAATCTTATAAGTAATAAGATTTATAATTTGTGAAGTTTTAAAAGAACGATTTTTGTAAATAAATGGATTATAAGTTCTTAACTTATAATATGGACTTCTGGTATATGATTGAGTTATATAAATTGAATTGGATAATAAGGAGATTTATAAATTGAAGTTTTATAAAAATAGAAATGGGATTTACAAACATTGTTTGTAAATTCGAAATCAATTAAATTTGATAAATCAAACATAAAAGTTATTAAAGGAGATATATTCGTGATTTTGGGCAGCGAATTATCCTTAAAGTTGAATGTTGTAATAATAAGAGTTTGGTTGGGAATTATATTCACGATTTTGGACAGTGAATATATTATGAAATAAAATGGATATGTTTTGGGGAAGTGATGTTTTAAATAGAATTTAAGACGATTTAAAGATGTTTTAAAATGCATTTAGTATCAAACACATAGATTTCTACATTCATTGTTGAAATAGACGTTTTCGAGAAATAAGGAAATGGTGGACTATAACATTGTTGTTATAGTAAATGATTTCCGAAAGGAAATGTTTTATATAGTATTGGGATTTATATATCTATCTTAATTTCGAATCCCTATACTAGTGATTTTGGGTCGCCGTAACTATGTTTTATGCAACATTTGTTTTGGCCCAAATAAATAAGTTTAAGAGAATGATTTCCTTAAAGAATGAAATATATACTTAATTTCGATTTAAGTATATTGAATATTTTCCAAGTGTTGAAAATAAATAGATTCGTGAATTACTTATTATTAAATAAGTATGGGAATGTTTTCCAATATGAAGTGATTGTTTTGAGATTTTATCTTTTAAAGATAAACTGAAAATGAATATTAGAAATTGATTTGGAAATCGTATATTCATAGATATTTTGGGAATTGTAAATTCACTATGGAATTTATAAAAGAAAGGGAAATTTGTTTAAAAATAAAAGTTGATTTATTTTTGAAGTGTGGAAATGAATTTTACGGATTTGGAACGTAAATATAAAGTAAATCGGTAAGGATTTATTTAATTTTTTTAAATGAACCATTTTGAAATGAAAGTATTTCCACGTAAGGAAAATGATTGAAATTTGTTTTCAAATGTGGTAAAGGTGAAGATTGATTTGAAATTTGTTTTCAAATGTTGAAGTGTGGAAATTATATATCTAGTAAAGATATTTTGGAAAATAAATAATTTGGGAAATTATTTAGAATCTGGTGATGTTGATCATGCCTATTGATAGTTAAATAACCGACTATCAATATTTACCTTTAAATAGGTATTTGTTGTGATTGCTTGAATTTGAATGCTACACTTATTTTTGAATAAGCGCTCACTATTCGGGTTAGCCGGGAAAGGACCTTGGGGTCGTATAACCCATTCTGAATATGTGATATGTCGTTATGGATTGCATTTGATAACCGGTGTTGAAGACCGGATATTTGTGAAAACGAAAGGATTACCGTCGAATGTTTCTGCATCGGCTGATCTCCGATATAGAAATTTATTACCCTTTGTGATGGGAAGTCCGGTCGTGATTGGTGAATATCCAGATTGCAAGGACTTCTTTGTAAGTGCCTTCGGTTCCGTTCGATCCCAGAACGGACTTGTATGGATGTGTGTCTGACGTTACAATTTGAGATGTAAAGCTGGTTTCTATCAAATATATTTCTGTTGGTGGCGGAGAATTTATTCTCTTAGCTTAACACCCTAGAGGTTATGTAGTTGATGGTTACTAGTGATACATTCCTAAATTGGTAATGTGGCATACGAAGTGCTGTTGAGCATTTGATGATCAAAGCACGGCTTTTATATAAAGCGTGGCTTTGTGGACGAGACTTCGTCAGACCTCACACCCCATAAATGGTCAAAACAGGAAGGATGCAGCAAGGTTATTAGGGGGTAGCGCCCCTTTAGTGTATGTCATTCCTTCTGGATAGAGGTGGTATCATGGTATGGAGCCCAGATACTTAACCTATGTTGTTGCTACAAATTTATTGCTTTGTGGTTGTTTGAAATCGAGGATCCTCGGATATAGATCGGTTACGATCGAGGAATGACATATTTGTGTCAGTAGTTACCTAGTTTGAAAGGTAACCCGGCCTTGTGTTCGCAGAGATCCGATTAGGTTCTCGGGGCGTCTTTCCAGAGGCGTTTCCATGTGGCAATGGGAAGTTCCTTGGCCTAACCATTTGTTGGAAATCCAAAGAAACAATACAATCTTGTACGGTTTTAGTTGTAGAACCTATCATTCACTTATGGTGGCGCCCCACTATTTGGATGGTAGCTATAGTAGGCATACGATAATGGTCGTATGTTGGATAAGATTTATATCTTTACTTTCGAAATGATTTTTCCTACACTATGCACTAGTAATAATATCAAATATTTATTTTTAATGCGTATCAAGCATCTTTGACTATCATAAGGAGAAATCTCCTCCGATTCTGCGTTTGCATTGTGTGTGTGTGTGCGGGAGGCCTTATGGTAATCTCATTTTCTAAAAAGCATTGCGAATCTATTTAAAATTATCCAGTTCTTTGTTTTAAAGATAAATTGTTTTAGTTCTCACACCAGTCACATGACTGACTCGGAGTTTATTGTTTTCCCTCCTAAACTCTGGGTGCCCACCAATTTCCACACGGACAGTCAAGAGTTAGGTTATCAGGATATTTTGGAATTCAGGAGTTGCTGGAGGCAAGCTGGATGGCATGGCGTATTCACTAGTATATAGTATTCTTTTCCGCTGTTTATTGTAGTACACTCTGATGATGTAATGTAATGTGATGTAATATAGTAACTGATATAGTTCTTTGTTTAAAGATTATTCATTTATCTATTATATGTTGTTCCGCTGCGATTGTGAGATTCTGATATTGTTTTGTTGTTTCTTTCTGTTCTGTTCTATCTTTTCTCTCTTCTTCTACCTTTTTCTTCTTCTTTAACCATAACGGTATGGTTTTTCGGCATTCGATTGCTCGACAGTTGATATAGTGGACGTATTGATGTCGGTTTTCGAGCATCGAAAAATCGAAAACGTTACATTTGGTATCAGAGCATATGGTTAAGCGACAACCATGGCTCGGTTGGGTATTACCCATTAGAGATAGAGTCAGTAGTACTCTAGAATGAGTTTGAGTGTAATAATAGATACGAGCGCGTATTTGTTAGTGAATATAAAAATGTTTTATATTGTGTTTGCTTATCCGTTGAGCTGTTTATGAATTCTGGTCAGTAGATGGGACGTCATATTATCGATAGGGGTTTCTAAACACTTAAACGAGATAAATCGACATAGTATCATTTTAAATTGGGTAAATGAAATAATTTTACCTTAATTATATTTTATATATAAAGGAATAATTTTTCAGAATTATTAAAGTGTATATGAATTGATTGTTTGGTTGTTGAATAAGTTAAATAAAAACAATAGCTGTAAAAGAATAAATTGTACAAATGAAGAATTATAAGTATGAAACTATAATTAATGTGATTTACAATTGTGGAATAATCTTATATATAAGAAATGAAATTATATAAGTAAAAGGTTTGTAAATGTGATTTATAATCTGAAAATAAAATTCCAGAGAAGTGTTTTGAAAGGATTTGATATTTTGGAAAATTGTTTTGGAGAAAGTAAAGCTCTAAACTCTTTTCGGTCACTGGAAAATAATTCCGATGATGATTGCAACATCATTGGTGTTCATTTTCAGGTTTCCAAAAGAGGGATTGCTGCCAAATTGTTTTAAATGAAAGTTGTTTGGGAAATTTGAATTTGGTTTTGGAAATTCAAAAGATAATTTGAATTGATTTCAAAAATGGTTTTGAAAGGTTGAAAAGACTCTGGAATCCTATTTAAAATATTTATAGGAAGGATAAATGAGTTGATAACTTATACAATTTGAAGGTTGATAAAATAAATTTAACTTAAAGGATGGAGTTAAATTAAAGGAAGTATAAGTGAATCAATAAAATCCAAGTGGTAATTGTTGAATATAAGGTGTATAACTTATAAAATGAGAAAATGAAAGTGAAACCAATTATTAAAATGGTTAAACAATTTGTTAAGCAAAATAAATCTGAATTTGAATGAGATAATAAATTTGACTTTGGTAAAAGTTAAATAGAATTGAAATCTGAATTGGATTTATAAGTGGAAATTTAAGTTAAGCTAAGCAAATGATGTTTGAAATGGAATATGACTTAAGTGAAATTGAATGAAGTTGATTCCGGTATCAAAGTAAAATTAATAAGTGAATTAATGAAATGAAGTCATTAAGAATATGACTTGAGTTATATAAATGAAATTCAACTTTATATTGTTAAAGGAATTAGCAATTGAATTGATAAATGGATGAAATATTAATCAATCAAATGTAAAAGAATTGATATGGGATAATGAATGTAAGTGTTAATTCATTAGAAGCTAATGAAGTTGAGAAATTGAATAATTGAATGAAAATCAATTTAAAATGAAACCAATTGGAACTAAAAATGTGGGACCAAATTGAATGTAAATTAAATAATTTGGTTATGTTGAATATACGTTGGTTGTCATATGGATGTTAATTGATTGTGTATAATTCATTAAGTGTTAATGAGATTGAATTAAGGAAAATTGAAAGCTATAAATCAAATTGGAAGTCAAGTGAATTTGATTTGAATGTGAAAGTGAACCAACTTGAATATGAGTTAGTGAATGATTGTTAATTGAATATAAATAAGTGAATGTTAGTAAAAACATCCAATGTTAATGAATCGAATGTGATTTAAATTGAAAAACCAATTCATTGAATATTAATGAGAAGTGAATTTATATTGATCTAATTATCAATTGATTTGGATAGACATTGATTTGTTGGATGTTAGTTGGATGCTAGTTGGTTAACGGTTGGATTTGTTGTTTTGTTGCAATGGTTATGTGGCATATGTAGTTGTAGTGATATATGTTGTATATTGATATTACTTTCATATATGCATGTTTCTCATGGTTTGTTGAGTGTTTAGTAGGTGCGGACTGCGCTTGCTTCGCATTTGGAGCTCGCTTTCTTGCTATATTAGCCATATATGCTCGCTAATAATATATAAGATACATATCTCGGATTAAATATCGTACTTTTACACTTTTTTCCCTACGGATGCCTCATCACTTGATGAGATGTATATTTGTGATATATATACTATCATTTATTTTCGGATCGAACCGCGCAAAGGAAACTCCGGCGAATTTTTCCGTAAATTTAAGGCGTTAGAATATTTTTGAGAAAATTGGGAAATTTTTGAAAACTAAGTTTGGATTTGGAAACTTAGTAAAGATTTTGTAAGAATTTTAACTATGAATTTTGGGAAAGTTAAACACTTAAGAGATTTGAAAAATCCAATTTGAATGGTTTGTTTTGGAAAGTTAATGGATTCTGTAATTTTTTCTTACTTGGTAATTTCGAGGACGAAATTCTTTTAAGGGGGGAAGTTTGTAACGACCCAAAATTTCTGTCAATTAAAATTTGTATATTTAATTGAATTTAAATATTAATAAGTAAAATTTATAAGTCGAATAAATTTTATTTCGAATAATTGGATTTAATTGGACAATTAAATCGATATTTTAATATTTGAAATTACAGAAATAATTGAAAATTGGGTTTAATATGATTGAAAATGATTTGTAAAATTTTATTATATCATATTGGAGTTAGAACGATATTTTAGAACTTTTAAAATTGAATTAAAAGTTAAATTGTGAAAATTGAATATTTTAATATTTAATTGACGAGTTGAAATAGCCATTTTTCAAACAGTCTAGGAGACGAAACTAGTTTCATCGGATCCGTAATGTTATATTATTGTAAGATTTCAAATTTCAAGTCAATCGGATTTATCGTTTGCCCGGGGCAAGCCAAAGCGCATAGAAAATCGTTTAATCGGTTTAATTTAAAATCGATCGTTTATTGCCATAACTCGCACAGATTATCGAATTAGCTTCCAAAACCTATTCCATTGTGTCCAGAACGCGGGGTAAACCTTAGAAACGCAAACCGGCACACTTCGTTTGGAGTTCGGAAAATTTCGGATGAATAGTAATTCGCCAATTTTCTATATAAAGCCACAACATTCACAAATTTGCAAAAAGAAAACGCTAGGGTTTCTCAAACGTTACAGCCGCCACTAACTCTATTAATGGCCGATATTTTCTTTCCCTTCCTCTTTGATTTCTTCGAATCCATCAATTAATAGCAAAAACTTTCTAAAACAAACTTGTAGAAAACGTTGTGAACTACATATCCGACGGCTATGATTGGATATAGTTGAGTGAATGGACGGCAAAAAGGGCTCGAACGAGTGGAAGTCGACCTCGGTTTTCACGAGCTAGGCTCGACCGAGCTTCCCCATATCTGGGGCGAAGGTAGAGGCGGCAATGGCGCTTAGAATGATGGGTGTTGATCGGAGTGAAGGTCGTCGATGGGGGTCGCGTTATTAGGGTTTAACAGCGGCGTTGATGGCTTCTTCGGCCTGTAGAACGCAAACGTGAGAGAGAAAGGGGAAGGAAGGATGCGGCCCTGATGCTTCCAAGCAAAAATCCAACGGCCGTGATTAGCAGAAGGTTTAATAATAAAAGAAAATTGAAAGTTATTATATTTAAATCGTGTAATGTTCAAAATATGATATCTTTTTGATACGAGGTCGGATTGTGATGAAACGAATTGCGTTGGATTCGTTTTATCGAGTACTACGCAATGAAGCTAAATTGGAGTCATTTGGAGTTAGTGAAAATTCCGGGTAAAATTAAACGCATGTTTGAGTTTATTCGAAATAAAAGCTGAAAACGAAATTGAAACCAAGGTGAGAACTTCTCACTCAATCGAATTGTTTCGATTTAAATTTTAAATAGTTATATTTAAAATTTCTTGATTGTATGTTTGAATGATGATTGTTATCTGTTGATTGTTAAAATAGACATTATACGTCGTTAGTAAGCGGAGGTTATTTATTAAAAACATATACCGTGAATATTTCACTGCAAAGTGAAATTGGTATTATTTATGTACTTGGAGTTGATTTTCCCGCATTATAGCGGATGAGACACTATTGCGCCACATAATAGCGGACAATATTTTATAAATCCTATATACAGCGATATTCCGTATTGGAACTGAATTGGTATTGTTCTAACATCTTTGAATGTAGGGAAACAGGTTGGAGGGATCCAACTGGATTCCTCACCAGTATTTATTTGATTACAGATATTGTGATGTTTGTTGATTATCATATCGATATATGATATTTGGATGTAGTGATTGACTATTTGGTGTTGTTGCATCATCGGATCCATTTTTGAAGTTGTAAAATAATGATTTTGATTTTAAAAAGAATTTTAAAGTTATTTTTGAAAGTATACGTTTTATTAAATTTTAAGTTGTTAAAATAAATAAACATTAAATTTTATTGTTATAAAAGTTATATTTTTGGAAAATAGTACTTAAGTATGATTTTGGAGTTATATAAGTTTTAAATAACGTTTTGTAAATTATTAAAAGGATTAGTTTATTTAAATTGAGATTTTTGGATTATTATAAACGGTTTATATAAAAGATTTCTAAGGTTTATAATATTGATATTTATAAACTAAAAATATAGGAATTATAAAACGAGTTTTACTAGGTGTTAAAATGAAGTATAAATGGATTTCATAAGTAAATAAATTTATAGATTTATAAATTGGGAAGTTATAAAATGAATAGATTTTTTTTGTAAAATAAAAGATTTATGAGTAATTAACTTATAAATCGGATTTGACATTTTAATTAAGATTTTTGAATAAAGATAAATGGTTTATAGATGAGATTTATAAAATATGTATTTTATAAATCGAAATAATGGAATTCTAAAAGGAGTTCTGTTAATGTTGAAAATAAGGTTATAAATAAAATATTATAAGTAATAAGATTTATAGTTTGTGAAGTTTTAAAAGAACGATTTTTGTAAATAAATGGATTATAAGTTCTTGACTTATAATATGGACTTCTGGTATATGATTGAGTTATATAAATTGAATTGGATAATAAAGGAGATTTATAAATTGAATTTTTATAAATAGAAATGGGATTTACAAACATTGTTTGTAAATTAGAAATCAATTAAATTTGATAAATCAAACATAAAAGTAATTAAAGGAGATATATTCATGAATTTGGGCAGCGAATTATCCTTAAAGTTAAATATTTTAATAATAAGAGTTTGGTTGGGAATTATATTCACGATTTTGGACAGTGAATATATTATGAAATAAAATGGATATATTTTGGGGAAGTGATGTTTTAAATAGAATTTAAGATGATTTAAAGATGTTTTAAAATGCATTAAGTATACTTCTAAATATACTTCCAATTGAATTTTATAATATTGATAATGATAATGATATTATTAGTCGGGAATGGGATAAGAGTAAGAAATATACTTCCAATTCTTTTTATAGATTTATTAATTTTTCGGACACAATAAACAACTCTTTTAAATTTATTTGGAAATCTAGTGCTCCTTCTAAATTTAAAATTCACATATGGTTAATACTGCATGGAAAACTTAATACAATAGAATTTTTAAAGAGAAAAAACATTCAAAATGATAATAAATGTTATATTTGTAATTTGCATCTTGAAGATATTAAACATACATACTATGATTGATGGATTCTTATTTTCTAAATAATACCCTTAAAAAATTTAACTTTAATATAATAACTAATATTTCAGATTACGACTTTTACTGGAATAATTTTAGATTTAGGTTTAAAAAGAATATCAGATTTTTACTTGACACTTTATTCATTATTATTCGTTGGTATATTTGGTTTGAAAGAAATCAAAGAATTTTTAATAATAGTAGTAGTCATTATAAAAAATTGACTTTTACAATTTCTTCATTTTGTTTTAATTGGATTTCTAATCCCAATTATAAATTAGCTAAAAATAATATATTTAAAGGGTATGTTAATAAGGTTAGTTATAATATCAATTTTTCAAACACAATAATAATATATTTAACATTCACAATAGTAGTATTAATATTTTTTTCAAATTTATATGATGATTTCACTGTTAATCATAGCTAACTTATGATCAAAGGCTCATAAGAATTTTTTAAAAGATTTGTTTCAATTAGTGTACTTGTTACAAGTATTTTATTTCTTTAGTATTGGTCTAGTTAGTCTTATTTAGGTTTTTATTTCCTACCTCCTTAGTACATACATATGTATATAAATCATATAAATATACATATATATGTATTATTCTAACTTTTTTCTTAGTCATCCTTCAGACACAGGTATGGGCGATAGGGTGTCCAGTTCACTTTGTAGGTTCTCATGTCTTCAGTTTGTAGGATTTCGGATTGTGGAGAGGTGATCAAAGCAGAGTTTTCCTCTCAGGATCACTAGCAGTTCCACCATAGAGACTGGATTTCATCTTCATTGCGGCAAACTTTTTTCGGGAGGATCTACTTTTCTACTTGACACTTCTTCCTTTTATACAGAATCTTCAGAGCGGATATTCCAGTCAGCATCACATTTAGTTTCACTTCATAATAGTTGCTTATCCATTCCTTCAGATCCAAATGCATGGAGCTTCCTTCTAAGTTTGTGACGACATCCAGTATTTTTAGGATTTTTAGTTTTTTTAGGTACTTCTAACACCTTAATATCAGGTGGTGGCCATGCCGGAACTCGGTATCAGGGTGTGATGGGTGGTGGCCTTGCCGGAACTCATCTTAGGGGTACGTGAGTTTTTTTATACTTGTATTTTGTTTTGTTTCCTGCCGGGCATGTTGGCAGCGCCTTATTATTATGATATATGTAGTTGCATGTGCGCTCTCCTCAATTTACAGAGGATCACACATTTTTCTCAAAAAAATTAATTATGATTATTAAAGTAGAAGGTTTATTTTAAAATAAAAGAAAACATGCTTTTTGAAGTTTTTAAATAAATTTTAAAATAGATAATTTAAGTAATATTTCAAATAAATGTTTAAACCATAGTTATAAATATTTTAAAGAATATTTTAAATGCAGCGACTCACAAATTTCGATAATTAAATTGATTGCTTTAATAAGATTTTTGTAATTAAATTTAGAAAGAAATAAAAACTTTAAGATTTATAGTGAAGTGAATGTTCAGAATGAAACGTAGCAATGGTTATTAAAACTAATTATTTACAATTGAAGTGAAATCAATAATGAAATAGGGTAAATTGTTACAACTTGGTTATGAATTCAATATAAGATAAACGAATGTAAATATTGAAGTATGTAATCAAAGGGTATCATAAATGGTAATGAAATAAAATTATATATGAATGTATAACCTGTGTTGGTAAGTAATAAACTTATAAATGTAATTAAAAGTAAATATGTGACAATTAATATATGTTGTTTATTTATTTAGTGTATTAAATAAAATTCGGTAGTCAATTGCAATAAGTCTAAATTGAATATTATGTTAATGTAAATCTAGATAATAAATAGAAAATAATGTTAATTTTATAGTATGACAATCGGTTGAATAAAAAGAATGGAAGGAAAGATTTATTAAATTATTGGAATTTAAATTTTAATAATTGGATTAATTTCAATTAAATGAAATTTAATATTTAGTTATTACGTTAATAGAGATTAAGATGAAATTTGAGAATATTAATGTAATAAAGCATGAACCAATTTTAATTTCATCCATTTGATAATAATTTATTGAATAACAGGATTTAGAATCAAATAAATGGATTTATTTGAATTTCAATTGATAATTAATAAATTTATTAAAATTGAAATTAAATACGGTGATGGGTAAATCATTTAGCTCTGAATTGATATCTAAATTTGTTTAAATTTTTGTAATTGTTTAAGAAATCAAAAATGATGGAATTTGCGAATTATTAAATTTGAATTGAAAAAGTGAACTAATTAAATTAATATTAATTTAATTAATTAACTGAAAAATAGCCATTTTGGCCACTGACCTGGATTTCGACGAAACAAGCTTCATCGGATCTGTAATGGTGAATTATTGTAGGATTTCAAATTTCATAACGATCAGGCTTGTCGTTTGGTCGTATGGGCTTGAAATGCCTAGAAATCAATTAAATTGAAATCAATTTGAAATAAACTGATTTTAGCATAACATCTTCACGATTGAATTTGACTTGAAACCTATTCCATTGCGTTTAAAATATTTGAAAACATCTATTTTGATATATGGATTGACCCATTTTCGTTTTGGAGTCGATGCGGGATTTTCGGGTCATTATCGTTCAACTTTCCAAATCAATCAAGCCCAGTAATCTCTTTACTAGCCTGCCTATATATATCCGATTATAAACCCTAGCAGTCTTTCTATTTCTCATTTCTGTATGTATAGAAATTTCTGTTTTCACGATCCGAATTTAAGAGTTCGAAAATCGACACCCGTACTTCACTCGTACTCGAATGCCGCAGATTCAACCGTTGAAATCCGATTTGTGCCGGAGCTTATAACACATTAAGTACAACAACATAGAAACATGAATATCATTGATACACAATAGCATTGATACAACACATTTACAGAAATGAAATCAATGTATATGAGAGATATTGTAACAACCCAATTTTTGTTAAATATCTTAATTCATTTTATTTAAAACTTTGGTGTTTAATTATCCAAATTTTGAATTTTGAAATTATTCCAATAAAGTTTTGATTTTTGTTTGTAATTTCCTTTCCAAATATGACAAAATAAATAATTTCTGTATATATGTGTGTGTGTGTGTGTGTGTGTGTGTGTGTGTTTACATTTATATTTTTCATATATATCCATCTCTATTTTATCTTTCTATATTTTCCTTTTTGACATTCATTTTACTATTTGAATTGTTATGTGTTTATATCTCTTATTTATTGCTTGGAAAAAGGATTCAATGGATATACGTTATATTGCCTTAAAGGCATATCTTTTTAAGATTTCATTTATTTTGTTTATTGAATGTTTCTTTTTATATACCTTTTAATTAATGGCAAGGAAAAAAATCAAATTGACGTATGTTACTTTGCTTTAATTTGGCATATATACATTTGCTTTATTTCTTACCTCTTTATTTTCCTATCTATTTATTTCCTACCATAGTTTTTCATAACTTATGATATTTTCTATTTGTGTGTATACTCTTTTATTTATTTATTTGGATGTTTATTTCTATATTTTGTATTTAATGGTTGGAAAAGAATCAATTAGTTGTACGTTACATTGTTTTATTCTGGCATAAGTTTCTTTGGCTTTATTTCTTGCCTTTATTTGTTTAAGCCTACTTATTTACTGCCTTAGTTGTTCACTACATATTCCTAAAACCCTAGCTATCTTCTACATATCAAATCACATACAGAAACAATATTTCCCATCTCACTTCCATTTTCATCTCCATAAAGAAAATACTGCAAGTTAATGGCATCTTCCTCCCTTCTTTTTATTTTTTTTCTTTTATTTTACTTGTGTTTTCTTCATGAAATTCTCGGCCTCCACCCTATTTCGACCACCACCTCCTCTCCTCCTCCACTATGACTGGCCATCCACTCTTCCTCACCATCCCATGCCTTGACCGTGACCCTAAAACCTAGATCCACCACAAATTTTGACCAAAACCATTATAAACCTTCCATTTTCACCACTTCTTCCTATTACTCACCTCGACCACAATTCCTCCACCTCCACCAAGCCAATCCATGATCAAACATCCCCTTGCCGTGTGCCTTGATCCAAATTAGCACATTGGCCAAGCCACCATAGACATTGGCCGAGCCAAAATCCACTAGATCCATGCATTGTAGCATTCCATACCATGTAACTTGCCTCTATTCACCTTCCTCATGCCATAGCCATACCCTATGACCCAATAACCTAGCCTATCTTGCATCTAAACACCATGGTCGAGCCTAGGGGTGATGAGGCCGAGCCTATAAGGGTTGTGGCTAAGCCCACTTGATGATTCATCCCTTGTTGTTTCACTTTAATGCATTTTTTCTTTGATTTAATAAAAAAAATTGTTGAATTTTGTTCTCATGGTTTAATCCATATTGGATTGTGGAAAATCATATATTTGTAATTATTTATTTATTTGAACTACAAGACCTGAATTTGGTTGTTACTTCTTTCCAAATCTTGTCGTGCCTTCTCGTTCTTTGCGGTTTATGGATCTTTTTGTTTTAAATGAGCTCTACCTTCAAAAAAGGTGAGTATTCACTCTAGACATTATATACTTATATTATTGAGAAATGATGACAAGTGAATCTGTATAAATTGATATGTAATTCATATATGCCTGTGATGTGACTATATGATGTTAAATCCTGTTTATATAATTGTTGCATCATCTAGTATGAGATGTTATATTTAATTGTTCAATTTATTTCTGCATCTCACACTGCAAGTTCCCTTATCACTATGGGTTGAAATGATACATACCGAACAGACTTTAGAATAAGGAAAAATCATTATGGGCTGAAATGATAGGCTCGAATGACTTTTATTTGTATTTATTTTCTTGGGATTGCTGATTTGAAATGATAGAACCCGGATTTTCTTTTAGAATACGGATTGAAATGATATATTATTCGTATCACTTGACCTAGGTTAGAAAATATTATACAGACCCATGGTTATTTTTGAAGGATTATTTTGAGGCGTTAAGTATTTTGAATATTGAAATATGAAATTTTAGCAAAAAAATTTTGGATTAAATGATTTAAATAAATTGTATAGTTATTTTCCATAAGTTAAGGGTATAAATAAATAAATGGGAAAAGTGTATTTTTAATATGACTAAACTTGGAATTTGGAAATTTGGTTTAAATGGAAATTTAAGTTAGGTAAATAAATGGAAATTTTATTTTATTTAGGAGATGGGTATGTGAAATAAAATGTTAGGTTATTGGTTGAAATGAAAGTTAAGCAATTTATAAAGTATTGACTTAACAAATGAATTTATTATAAATTGGATATTTATTAATAAAAATGTTATTTTATTAAAATTTATAAGTTAAATAATATCCAAATAAAAATCTTTTGAAAAGTGGAATAAGTTTTTTTCAGTTAAAAAGAGAAAAATTGAAGATATATTGTTTTAAAGGGTATAACAGAAATTATAGCGGTTCGGAAGTGCTGTGAAAAATATGAATTATAGCTTGAATTATGCTAAAAAGGACCCATAATAGCATTTCATAAGTGTTGTAAATTCTGGAAATTTGAACTATGGCTTGAAATACACTAAAAGACCTATAACGGCATTTCTAAAGTGCTGTAAATTCTAGAAGTTTGAACTATGGCTGGAAATACACTAAAAGACCTATAATAGCATTTCTGAAGTGATGTAATTATGCTGTAATTTTTGAAAATTGGAACTATATGCTGAAATTACTAAATGAACCTATAGTAGCATTCCTAAAGTGCTAGAGTTTCTGAATTTGAACTATGCTTTGATATATACCAAATATACCTATCGCAGCACTTTATAAGAGCTGTAGTTTTGAAAATTTCAATGCTTTGAAATGTTGAAATTGAACTAATGAACTTAGAAATTTCTAAAATTCTAGAAATTGAACAATTGATTTGAAAGGATAACTACTTCATATTTAAATGGTTTAAATAAGTAATTTTGATTTGGAATATAAACCATTTTTGGAATTTATAACAACGGGTAATAATAACGTTGGGTTGTTAAAGAGACCGGGATCGGATATTGGCATACTCTTTGTCGATACCGAAAACCACTTTAACAACCGTGTACACGGTGGAGATTCCAGAACGAAGTAGGATGGTGGTAACGTTCTGTTAAGGTATATACGTGGACCCGACTCCTCTGAGTTGGCATGCGGTGGATAAAACAGGAGCGATCGACGGGCTAAAGATATAGCACCTCTTATCGGACACACTTCTTCGTATGCCATTCTAATACTTTGTGATTATTTGGTGCGCACCTTTGATTTTGGGAGTGTGATTCGAGGTGGCGGTAGTAGCTGCTACGCGTTACCACCGGTTCGGAAGAGTGATTGGTATATCTACCGTGGCAATGCCTAGTTGTGCCGTGTCACCTACCCTAGCGCGCCTTGTACGAGTTTGGTTTTCTCCCGTATCCCGTGTGGTATTGTCTGGTGGCTTCCTGATCAGGAGGAACCATGATACTGGATGGACTACTGGGACTATTACGTGTTAAGGGGAATATTGGATCACTCCTTAATGCTATTTAAATGTTAGTTTATTTTACTGTAGACATATTATAATAGCGAAATATTACTTCATAGTAAATAGTTTAACAGATCCTTAAAGGATGGGCGGTCCCAAGCATCCTTTAAGTTACTTGTACATTCTATTACAGTTCACTTGAGTTGGTTTACATTGTATAAGTATGTATGTCCTGACTTGAGTATTTATGTTTTATTTATGCTCAGGTCAGCCTGAGTATAAACTTTGGGACTTCACCTTCTGGAGCTAGAACTGCTGGAGGTCAACCTTTTTTCTAGTTGCTATCAATTTTGAGTTCAGTCATTCTATTTCAGCCTATGTATTGTAGGCAGATGTATTTGGAATTTTTCTGTAACTGTATTTGGTTTTAAGACAATGTAATTTGTACTTATTTTGAGACTACGTTCATAGTGGCTTCATGAACCACGATGGTATTTTTATTTCCACTGCGAGTTATTCTGATTTCATCTATGTCTATGATTTTGCGATTTGTTTTATTTGCTCCAAATTATATTACAATCTACTGTTTTGAAGTATTCAAGTTAGATAGATGTGGAATTATTGTCGATTTGAATGGTCTAAAATAGTGGGTCATTACAGTTGGTATCAGAGCTTTGGTTTTAGGAAAACCATAGCTTGCGGAGCAAAATCTCATTAGAGATAGGGTAGAAATACCCTAGAATGAGTGAAATCAATCTTACAATCCTTTCTTTGCGAGGGAACGTATTTTAAAGTATAAAATGATTTTCAAAGGATTTTTAAAGAAGTATTTTGATACAAAAAAAATTCCCTCGCTTTTCAAATTTTGTTAACCCCCCCTTTTTATCCACCTTGTTAGTAATTTCCTTGTATGGGATATTTAATTCCAGCTGAAACTTATCTTGTTTATCTAATCTTGTCTTTGTTTCTCAATTACTTCTGTCCTAAAATTCATTCTTGATTTTTCAGTATGGATAGAAGGAATGCAAGAGGTAGGGGACATGAGGCTGCCCCAGTTAGGTTCATTAAACTTTGCAAAGAATACACCGAGCTTGGTGGCACCAAGTTCATAGGATCTAAGAGCATTATTGAAGCTCAACAGTGGTGAGGGATTTGGAGAGACTCTTCTATGGTCTAGAGATCACTAATGCCCAGCAGCGTCAGTTGGTAGCTTGGCAATTGAAAGGAGCAGCTTTGGATTGGTGGTAGTCTGTTACAGCTCTCACCGCTGAGGCTGACATTTCATGGGAACAATTTAGGTATCCTCTTCTGTTTGTCTTGAATTTGGTCCAGCTCCTCCTTTTTAAATCTGTCTTATATCTCCTATCATGCTTTTGCGATGCTTTTATGGTGAAGGGATGACCGAGGCAGGGAAATCACAGCTGTATCGGGAATTCATGGATCTGAAGCAAGGTGATAAGTTTTTTGCTGAATATGAGAGGAAGTTCAACGAGCTATCGAAGTTTGGCCTTAATCTGATTGACACTCCTCTCAAGAAGAATGAGAAGTTCATTATCGGTGCATGCCCGGAGCACTATGATCGCCTCATAGCCCATGTGCATTGTCCTTCCACCACTCTAATGGACATGACCATCAGATATGAGAATCGCACTTCTAAGGATCCTCAAGCTGCCCGTTCTGCTCCGTCTCAGTCTTCTTCTGGTAGTTCCAAGAAGAGGAAGCCCAACTTCTACCATCAGAGGAACCAGAACAAGACTCCAGGGTTGGGATCATCTTGTTCATTACAAAGGCAGTCGATTGACCAATCTGCCATTACTTGCTACAGATGTGATCAGAAGGGACATTATGTTAACAGCTGTCCTACCTTGGGTGCTGCTATTCCTCCAGCTCAGTTGACCAGGTGTAACCTCTGCCACATTTGTCTTCAGCCTGGCCATTTCAGGAAGGATTGCCCTACTCAGGAGAAGGGCAAGTCATCGGGTATTTTTGCTATGACTTCTGCATCTTCTCCGACTCCACCTCCTACACCCATCACTGCTCCTGCTCCTAGTAATGACGAAGGTACACTTCATGGCTCTTTTTCTCTATTTTATTTTCTTGTTCTTGTTCTCTTTGATACTAGAGCTTTGCATAGCTTTATCTCTGTGGATCTTTGTAATAAATTTAAGCATCTTCTTTCTCCTGTGTATACTTCTGTGCCTTTATGCGCTTCAAATACTATTGTTGGTCCTACGAACCTTAGTAGGATTTGTAAAAATGTAAAACTCTTCCATTCTGGTTATCAGTTTTCTAGTGATTTCTATGTTCTGGGTTTTGATGCTTTTGATCTATTGCTTGGTGGCGATTGGCTGAAGAGGCATGATGTCCATATCTCTTGTAGTTCGCTTACTGTCTCTCTTGTTGGTGATAAAGGTGATTCTTTGTTAATTCAGTGCAGTTTGCCCCAGGATTTTGCTGGCAACTTCATTTATTCTCTTGATGCTTCTCCTAGTGATATTCATTTGGCTGCTGTAGTCAATCTTTATCCCGATGTATTTGGTGAAGTCACCTCTTTACCTCCTAAGCAGGAAACTTATTTTCGTATTGATCTTATTCTTGGAGCTCGACTTGTAGTTCTTCCTCCTAGAAGAATGGCACCCCATGAGAAGGTCAAGTTAAGGAAGCAAATCGAGGACTTGTCCACCAAGGGTCTGATCAGACCAAACTATTCAGAATGGGGAGCGGCAGTGGTTTTTGTCACCAAGTCCGATGGTTCTTTGAGGATGTGTGTTGATTATAGGGAGCTGAACAAGCTCACTATGAAAAACAGATATCCTATGCCTCACATTAATGATATGTTTGAACAGCTCCACGGAGCTACTATTTTCTCTCAGCTTGATCCTGCCACAGGTTTTCACCAACTCAGAGTTGCTGAGGAAAGTATTCCTAAAACCGCTTTCTATATTGAGAATGGCTTTTATGAATGGTTAGTTATGCCTTTTGGTTTGACTAATGGTCCTGCTTTCTTTGTTGATTTGATGAACTGTGTCTTTCGTGATGTGCTTAATAAGTTTGTTCTAGTCTTTGTTGATGATATCCTTGTCATCTCCAAGAAAAGGGATGAGCATGAGTTGCTTTTGAAATATGTTCTTGAGACTCTCTGAAATCATCAGTTGAAGGCCAAATTCTCTAAATACAATTTCTGTAGAGATGAAGTCCGATTCCTTGGACATATTGTTTCTAGTGATGGAGTTCCTTCTGATCCAGTTAAGATCGTTGCGATTAATGTAAGTCTTTCCCTTCTCCCTTCTCTTTGATTTGATCATTCTATCTTGTCTGTGGTCCTTATTTCTCCCTATTCTGTTACTGGATTGGGAAACTCCTAGGACTCTAACTGATATTCGCAGTTTTCTAGGCCTTGCCGGTTATTGTCGGAGATTCATTGAGAATTTTGCTCGGATTTCCACACCTCTCACTGCTTTGACTCGCAAGAATGCTAAGTTTATTTGGGATGATAAGTGTAAAGCTGCATTCAATGAGTTGAAGTGTTAGCTTACTTCCGCACCAGTGCTTACCATTCCGAATGGAAATGAGGGATTAATGGTATACACAGATGCTTGTCGTGAGAGTTTGGGAGCTGTTCTAATGCAAGATGGGAAGGTGATTGCTTATGCTAGTCGCCAGTTGAAGACCAATGAGGCTAATTATGTTGCTCATGATTTAGTGTTGCTTGCTGTAGTCTTTGCTTTGAAGCTTTGGAGGCATCATCTCTTGGGTGCTAAGTTTGAGCTCTTCACTGATCATCGGTCTTTGAAGTACATCTTCACCTAGAAGGATTTGAATCAGAGACAAGTTCGGTGGCTTGAGTTTCTTGCTTCTTATGGTCTAGACATTAGCTATACTCCCGGTAAAGTTAATGTTGTGGCTGATGCTTTGAGTCGGAAGAAGGCTATGTTGTGTCAGCTTGTTGTTTCTTCTTCTCTTATTTTGGATCGTATCATGGCTAAGCAGGATGAGGACGTGATGCTTAGGAGTATGAAGGAGAATGTTCGTGCCAGATTTGGTGGTAGTAGTTCGGATGGTAGTGGATCTCAGATCGATGATAGAGGGATTTTGAGGATTAATAATAGGATTTGCGTCCCGAATGTTGATAGACTGAGGTAGGAGTTACTTCGGGCACATCATCGATCTGGTGTGACGAAGATGTATCAGGATATGAAGAAGCTTTATTGGTAGAGAGGTATGAGGCGAGATATCTCTATCTTTGTTAGTAGATGTGCGACTTGTCAGCAAGTCAAGGTAGATCATCAGAAGACCCCTGGTTTATTGCAACCCCTTGAGATTCCCAATTGGAAATGGGAACAAGTTTCTATGGATTTTATTGATGGATTGCCTAGGTCTAGGAGAGGTAATGATAGCATTTGGGTTATTGTGTATAGATTGACCAATTTAGCTCATTTTATTCCGGTCAAATCTACCCGTTCTTCTTCCAGTCTGGCTGAGATCTATATGAGGGATATTATCCTCTTCATGGGGTCCCCCTCAGCATTGTTTATGATCGAGACCCTATCTTTACCAGTCAGTTTTGTAAGGCCTTCCAGGAATTTTTGGGTACCCGTCTGAATCAGAGCACTGCTTACCATCCACAGATCGACGGTCAAATGGAAAGAGTGAATCAGATTCTAGAGGATCTTCTTCGGGCTTGTGTTTTGGATTATGGAGGATCTTGGGAAGATCATCTCCATCTTGTTGAATTCACCTATAACAATAGTTATCAGGTATATTTTCAGTCTTCTATCTTGATCGCATCCTAATCATTATCTATCTCAATCCATCTTTGAACTCAGGCTAGTATTGATATGTCTCCGTTTTCTGCTATTTACGGAAGACTATATAGATCTCCTTCTTGTTGGATTGAATCCAGCAATCATTTGGTTCTTTGTCCTGATATGATCCTGGAAGCTTCGAAGAAGGTTGAGGAGACTAAGAGGAAGATGAGGATTGCCCAGGATAGGCAGATGAAGTATGCGGATCGTCGTAGGAGGAGTTTGGAGTTTTCTGCTAGTGACTTGGTTTTCCTTAAGGTCTTTCCCTTAAGGAGCATGATTCGGTTTGGGCGTAGAGGGAAGCTTGCTCCTAGGTTTGTAGGTCCCTTCCGTATCTTGGAAAGGATTGGTTCTCACTCTTATCACCTAGATTTGCCCAAGAAATTTTCTGGAGTGCATAATGTATTCCATGTATCGCATCTTCGTCGATATCTGCATGATCTATCTTTGATTATCCAGCCTTTTGCTCTTGATAGTTTGGATATTGAGCCTAATCTGACTGTTGAGAGGAAGCCACTTCATATCATCGATCAAGGTACGAAGCATCTAAGAAGGAAATCTGCCAACCTGGTCAAAGTACAATGGAGCACTGATGATCGGGATTGTACCTGGGAGACGGGGGAGAGCATACGTGCTTCGAATCCGGAATTGTTTGTTTCAGGTACTTTTGCTTTGCTATCTTGTTTTTCTTTGCTTCCTTTGTTTCGTTCCTTTTCGAGGATGAAATGTTTTGAGTGGGGAAAAGTGTAACAACCCAATTTTTTTTTAAATATTCTAATTCATTTTATTTAAAACTTTGGTGTTTAATTATCCAAAATTTGAATTTTGAAATTTTTCCAATAAAGTTTGGATTTTTGTTTGTAATTTCTTTCAATTATAATTAAATGAATAATTTCTGTATATATATTTATATTTTTCATATATATCCTTCTCTAGTTTATCTTTCCATATTTTCCTTTTTTGACATTCATTTAATTATTTGAATTGTTATGTGTTTATATCTCCTATTTATTGAAAAAATTCAATGGATATACGTTATATTGTCTTAAAGGCATATCTTTTTAAGATTTCATTTATTTTGTTTATTGAATGTTTCTTTATATATACCTTTTAATTAATGGCAAGGAAACAAATCAAATTGACGTATGTTACTTTGCTCTAATTTGGCATACGTACATTTGCTTTATTTATTACCACTTTATTTGCCTATCTATTTATTTCCTACCATAGTTGTTCATAAAATATATTATTTTCTATTTATGGGTATATATTTTAATTTATTTATTTAGATGTTCATTTGTATATTTTGTATTCAATGGTTGGGAAATGAATCAATTAGTTGTACGTTGCGTTGTTTTATTTTGGCATAATTTTCTTTGGCTCTATATCTTGCCTTAATTTGCTTAAGCCTGTTTGTTTACTTCCTTATCCGTTCACTACCTATTCCTAAAACCCTAGCCACCTTCTACACATCAAATCACATACAGAAACAAAGTTTCCCATCTCACTTCCATTTGCATCTCCAGAAAGAAAATACGGTAAATTAATGGCCGCTTCCTCCTTTCTTTTTACTTTTTTCTTTTATTTTTCTTGTGTTTTCTTCATGAAATTCTCAGCCTCCACCCTATTCCGACCACCACCTCCTGTCCTCCACCATGACCGGCCATCCACTCCGGCTCAGCCTTGGCCGTGACCCTAAAACCTAGATCCACCACAAATTTTGACCAGAACCCTTATAAACCTTCCATTTTCACCACTTCTTCCTATTACTCACCTCAGCCACAATTCCTCCACCAAGCCAAGCCATGACTAAACATCCCCTTACCGCGTGCCTTGATCCAAATAGCACATAGACCAAGCCGCCATAGACATAGGCCGAGCCAAAATCCGCTAGATCCATGCCTTGTAGCCTTCCATGCCATGTGACTTGCCCTTATTCACCTTCCTCGTGCCATAGCCATACCCTATAACCTACCCTAGCTTGCATCTAAACACCATGGCCGAGCCTAGGGGTGATGAGGCCGAGCCTATAAGGGTTGTGGCTAAGCCCACTTGATGATTCATCCCTTGTTGTTTCACTTTAATGCATTTTTTCTTTGATTTAATAAAAAATTTGTGTTGAATTTTGTTCTTATGGTCTAATCCATATTGGGTTGTGGAAAATCATATATTTGTAATTGTTTATTTATTTGAATTACAAGACCTGAATTTGGTTATTACTTCTTTCCAAATCTTGTCGTGCTTTCTCGTTCTTTGCGGTGTATGGATCTTTTTGTTTTAAATAAGCTCTACCTTCAAAAAAGGTGAGTATTCACTCCAGACATTACATACTTATATTATTGTGAAATGATGACAAGTGAATCTGTATAAATTGATATGTTATTCATATATGCCTGTGATGTGACTATGTGATGTTAAATCCTGTTTATATAATTGCTGCATCATCTAGTATGAGATGTTATATTTAACTGTTCAATTTATTTCGGCATCTCACATTACAAGTTCCCTTATCACTATAGGTTGAAATGATACATACCCGAACGGACTTTAGAATAAGGAAAAATCATTATGGGCAGAAATGATAGGCTCGAGTGATTTTATTCGTATTTATTTTCTTGAGATTGCGGGTTTGAAATGATAGAACCCGGATTTTCTTTTTAAATTACGGATTGAAGTGAGATATTATCTGTATCACTTGACTTAGGTTAGAAAATATTATACAGACCCGTGGTTATTTTTAAAGGATTATTTTGAGGCTTTAAGTATTTTGAAATATTAAAATATGAAATTTTAGCAATTTTTTTTGGATTAAATGATTTAGATAAATTGTATAGTTAGTTTCCATAAGTTAATGGTATAAATAAATATATGGGAAAAGTGTATTTTTAATATGACTAAACTTGGAATTTGGAAATTTGGTTTAAATGGAAATTTGGTTTAAATGGAAATTTAAGTTAGGTAAATAAATAGAAATTTATTTTATTTAGGGGATGGGTATGTTAAATAAAATGTTAAGTTATTGGTTGAAATGATAGTTAAGCAATTTATAAAGTATTGACTCAACAAATGAATTTATTCTAAATTGGATATTTATTAATAAAAATGTTATTTTATTAAAATTTATAAGTTAAATAATATCCAAATAAAAATCTTTTGAAAAGTGGAATAAGTTTTGATAAATTAAAAAGAGAAAAATTGAAGATATATTGTTTTAAAGGGCATAATAGAAATTATAGCAGTTCAGAAATGCTGTCAAAAACATGAACTATGGCTTGAATTATACTAAAAGGACCTAAAATAGCATTTAGAAGTGCCGTAAATTCTAGAAATTTGAACTATGGCTGGAAAACACTAAAAGGCCTATAACAACAGTTCTGAAGTGCTGTAAATTATGGAAATTTGAACTATGGGTGGAAATACACTAAAAGACCTATAACAGCATTTCTGAAGTGTGGTAATTTCTGAAAATTGGAACTATATGCTGAAATTACTAAATGAACCTATAACAGCATTCCTAAAGTGCTGCAGTTTCTGAATTTGAACTATGCTTTTATAAGTGCTGCAGTTTTGAAATTTTCAATGCTTTGAAATGTTGAAATTGAACTAATGAACTTATAAATTTCTGAAATTATGGAAATTGAATAATTGATTTGAAAGGATAACCAATTCATATTTAAATGGTAAAAATAAGCTATTTTGATTTGGAATATAAACCATTTTTGAAATTTATAACCACAGGTAATAATAACGTTGGGTTGTTAAAGAGACCTGGATCGGATATGGGCATACTCTTTGTCGATACCGAAAACCACTTTAACAACCGTGTACGCGATGGAGATTCCAGAATGAAGTAGGATGGTGGTGACATTCTGTTAAGGTATTTACGTGGACCCGACTCCTGTGAGTTGGCATAAGGTGGCTAAAACAGGAGCGATCGACGGGCTAAGGAGGTAGCACCTCTTATCGGACACACTTCTTCATATGCCATTCTATTACTTTGTGATTGTTTGGTGCACACCTTTGCTTTTAGGAGTGTGATTCAAGGTGGACGGTAGTAGCTGCTATGCGTTACCACCGGTCCGGAAGCATAATTGGTATATCTACCCTAGCATTGCCTAGTTGTGCCGTGTCACCTACCCTATTACGCCTTGTATGAGTTCGGTTTTATCCCCTAGCCTGTGCGGTATCCTCTGGTGGCTTCCCGATCAGGAGGAACCATGATATTGGGTCAATCCTTAACGCTATTTAAAAGTAAGTTTATTTTACTGCAGATGTTATTATAATAGCGAAATGTTACTACATAGTAAATAGTTTAATGGATCCTTAGAGGATGGACGGTCCCAAGCATCCTTTAAGTTACTTGTACATCTTATTGCAGTTCACTTGAGTTGGTTTACATTGTATAAGTATGTATGTCTTGACTCGAGTGTTTATGTTTTATTTACGCTCGGGTCAGCCTGAGTATCAACTTTTGGACTTCACCTTCTGGAGATAGGACTGCTAAAGATCATTTTTTTTAGTTGCGATCTATTTTGAGTTCAGTCATTCTATTTTAGCCTATATGTTTGAGACAGATGTTTTTGGGTTTTTCTGTAATTGTATTTGGTTTTAAGACTATGGAATTTGTACTTATTTTGAGACTACATTTATAGTAGCTTCATGAACCACTACGGTATTTTTGTTTCCGCTGCGAGTTATTCTGATTTCATCTATGTCTGTGATTCTGTGATTGGTTTTATTTGCTCCAAATTATATTACAATCTATTGATTTGAAGTATTCAAGTCAGACAGGTGTGGAATTATTATCGATTTGAATGGTCTAAAATAGTGGGTCGTTACAGATATAATAGTCGAATGATATCCACACAGAGTTTTAAAGAGATAGAGAGAAAGATAACCCGCATCTCCATATCCAAAGCTCCAAACCTAAGAAATACTCCAAATTTCAAATCGAAAGCTCCATCAACGCTGAAGTGAAGCAAATCTGATCCCAATTCGATTGCCAATATCCAGAGATTGAATGCGATCGAATCTACACCTACTATTCGACTGGGAGCATTAAACTCCGGGTCAGTCATGGGACTGGTATGAGCAAACAAAAATAGTTTATCTTTGAAACAACAACAAAATCATTTAATAATTGAAATCCACAATGCTTTTTTCGAAAATGAAACTACCATAAGGCCTCCCGGCACACACACAATGCAATCGCATGCTTGCAGGAGATTTCTCCTTATGAAAGTCAAACATGCTTACTACGCCAAAATCCATTGGATATTATTATTAGTGCACAGTGGAAAACATTTGCAAGTATAATATTAATCATAGCCAACATACGTACCATTACAGTATGCCTACTATAGCTACCATATTAGATGGTAGGTTCTACAACTAAAACTGTACAAGGCGCGTATTGGTGATTGGATTTCCAACAAATGGTCAGGCAAAGGAATTTCTTGGGCAACATGGGTATGCCTCTGGAGGGACGCCTCGAGAACCTAAACGGATCTCTGCCAATACAAGGCCAGGTTACCTTTGTAACTAGGTAACTACTATCACGAGTATGCCACTGTCTGGTTGTAACCGACCTTTATCCGAGGGCCCTCAACCACAAAGCAACAACCATAAAGTAATAAATTTGCAGCAACCACATAGGTTAAGTATCTGGAATCCATACCATGATACTACCTCTATCCAGAAGAAGATGGACATACCCTAAGGGGGCGCTACCCCCAAATAATCTTGCTGCATCTTTCTTACTTCGACCATTCTGGTTTGTGAGGCTCGTCGAAGTCTCGTCCAAAAAGCTATGCTTTTCACAAAGCCATGCTTCAATCAACACATGATCAGCAGCACTTCGTATGCCACATTACCAAATTGAGAATGTATCACTAGTAACCATCAACTACATAACCTCTAAGCTCGTACGTTTCAGAGAAGGTTGCTAAGCTAAGAGAATAAATTCTCCGCCACCAAACAAAAATGTATTTGATAGAAACCAGCTTTACATCTCAATGTGTAATGTCAGACATACATCCATACAAGTCTGTTTAGGGTTCGAACAGAACCGAAGGCACTTCAAAAGAAGCCCTTGCAATCCCGATATTCCCTAATCATGTCCAGACTCCCCATCACAAAGGGTGATCAAATCTCTATACTGGAGCTATTCGGTGCAGAGACATTCGACAGGTAATCCTATCGCTTTCGAAAGTATCCGGTCTTCACCACCGGTCTTCAAATGTTATCCATTACGTCGAATCATTATTCGAAATGGGTTTTATGATAGAAAGGTCCTCATTCATCTAAACCGAATAATGAGCGCATAAATTTAAAAACCATATAGATATTAGGATCTCAATTAAGTCACAATAATTTCCAAAACCTTTCCCTTCAAATGGATTAACCAAATTCCATTTTAATCTTTTAAACCAAAAGATTCAACTTTAAAAAACCTTTTCAACTTGAAAACAAAGTTCCTAAATCTTTCACAAAGGTTCATTCACACAGTGTATAAAAAAAGATCTATCATTGAGAACTTCTTTAATTTGAAACAAATTTCACTAAAGTTCTTAACCGGATTCATTCATAGCTTCTAATCTTTTAAGTAAAAAGATCCACTTTAGTTCAACAACAAGACTTACCAAATCATTAACAAAGATAACTTTCAAACCATCTTCTTTTCAAAAGTGATTCACTTATTCGTATGTTTATCAAAACTCAATTCATAGCTTTCAAAACAATTTCCATTTCAAATGTGATTTAAATCATAATTTGGAAATCCTTTCAATAAAACTGGGAAACTCTTTCTTTATATATGAAAGCTATTATTATTTGAAAACAAATATTTCATTTTAGAACAATCCAATTCAACTTACGTAAGGTGTAGCCCTTTAAAGTCAAATTTGGAAAATCCGTGGACCTGCATTATCCTAAGCAGATTCTATTTGAGTTAGATTTGAATCCCCAAATAATTCATTTGAAAATTACTTTAAAATGGTTTAGATTCACATATACACACACATTATAACTTGTATAATCTTTTTCAAACCATAGTTTCCAAAGTTTAAATCAATTATTTAAAACAGTACTTTAAATAATTACACCTCAAATTTCCACTTTAAAATTCCAAAGCTTTGAGAAATCAATTAACCTTTATTGGAAAGAATTTCCAATTAAAACTTACATAGATTTTTAACTTAAATTCTTTAAATTCAAATTCAATTTTTAATTTCAAATTTCAAATTCCAAACCATATTATATTTAAAATGGTTCAATTTCAAAAATTTCCTTTTTAGAAAAATTTCATATTTAAAACCAATTTCATTTTCAAAACCAATTTAAATTCAAAATCTAATTTCTAAAATCTTCACCATTTCAAAATCACCCTGACTTAACCAATATCCTGTGATATCCATATTTGTCTGTGTATGGTGTAGTCCAGGGGTTTTACACAATAGTGCAATATCAACAACCATCACAGAATTCGAGAACAGAAATATCGATAAGCGGTATGATCTAATGTCGCTTATCTCCATTCACAGATTTACAGATAAATAATGTAACGTTATCATAGATAAATAAATTACATTCATCACAGGTATATAAATTACATTCAACACAGCCTAAATCAAAACAGAGCATCACATATCAAGGATATCAAACAATTCAACATTCAGTAGAATCCAAACATCCATAAGTAAGATTAATTAATCATCTGATTAATTTAAACCAGATTAATTACTTATGAGTAAATCACTAATCTTGGTTAATTAACATTAATTAATTACAAATCATTTTGATTAATTATCCTTTAATCATTTATTAATTAACCATTAATAATAAATTAATTAACCTTTAATTATTAATTAATCAACCTTTAAACATTAAATGACTATCCTTTAATTAATTTATTATCCTTTAATTAATTATCCTTAATTAATTAATTACATTAATTAATTACTCCTCAATCAGTTATTATTCCTTAATCACCTTCATTAATTAATTTACCTTTAATTGATTAATTATCGTTACTAAATCTCATTAATTAATTAGCCCTTAATTAATTATTAAGCATTCATCCTTTAGTCAGTTAACTCCTAATTAATTTCATTAATTAAGTAATTATTCTTTAACTACCCACATTAATTATTCCTTCTTTACTTAATTAAGTAATTAACCCTTAATTACTCAATCATCCTTTAATTACTTTTATTAATTAATTAATTATTCTCAAATTAATTACCTTAATTAATTAATCCCATGAATTAATTATACTTAATTAATTTCTCTCTAATTATCAAGTAAGTATAATCATTAATCATTTAATTATCATTAAATCTTTCATTAATAAACCTTGTAATTAGTCATCATTAACAATATAAATTAACTTTACTTTTAAGTTAACATTTTTAAAACATTATATTAACTTCTTAATTTGATTATCAAGTTTATTTAAAATAAACTTTTAAAAATAAAGGTTATATACATTTTAAAATATTTTTAAACATTTTAAACTTAACAGTTTTAAAATTATTTATTTTCAAAACCCTTTACTAATCCCAAATTTAAACAAAATATAGTTCATTTAAAACGAAATGAGTTAAGCCTGTCTAAATTTAAAATTGTTTAAAATTTGAAAACTGCATTATACCAACCCGAGATATCCTCGAGCTACGACCCAGTTTCCCCAAGACCTCTTTCGAGTAAAATCTCAAAACCCCCGAGCCATTCCTTTTTAAACTTGTTTGTTTTAAAAATTTAAAACCTGTTATAATCACTCTCGAACAACTCAGCAACAAACCTGAGCCGAAACTTCTTTTCCCTGAGTACAAACTCGAGTAAGCTTCTTCTTTCCCAAACTCAAAACCCACCGACACAAGTTAAACGCTCGTGCGCGTGCACCAACCATCTGACCAACTCCGGTCGATGCTCCGACCAACACCAAGTCGAAAACCTCCCCCTCAATCGTTCAAACGCCCAGAACCAAGAATCGATCACGAACTTAAAATGGAGCAAGTTGATATAACTGGAACCCAAACTCCAGTCGAAAAATCCACCTCATGCCGATGATCCCAACCATCTGGAACCTCGCCGTTCCACTCAAAGACGCGCCACCGTCCCACGTTTCGATCCTAACCCTTGCGATCGATCCCGATCCACCATTTATGACACACGACCTTCAAATGCAACGACGACCAAATCATGGTCCTAAACCCTATTTCACCATCGATACGCCACCATGGTCACCAGAAAATTCAACTACCATTTTTTCCTAGATCTTCATTCTACCTTCAGCACCAAGCATGTCCATTAAAACCTCGCCGATCGTCAAAATTTGACAAAAGACATGATTCCGTTCATCTCGTGATATTTCGTTACTCTCAATATTAAAAATCATGATTTTTTTTTTGAAAATCACAGTTTGTGAAAACAAATCATACTATATAAATGAATCAAAATTTTAGGATGCTTAAATTTTTGACATACTTTAGAGTTTTACTGTGTTTTCTTCTTCCAGTTAAACTACTTCCTAAGTATACCTTAAATATATTTTTAAAATTAAGATTGGGTTAATTCAATCACATTTTATTCGAACATCAAAGCCAAAAAGGGATTAGGGGATTTTATTTTTGAATTTCGAACAGGTTTCAGAACCTGTCATGTATATACGGAGACATGTTTTGCCTGGAACACAAACATGCACACACTCATTTGTGTATATATACTAATATATAGTGATGATTCACATCCACACAATATATTCCATATCATGGTTTCAATCACATGAATCAAAGACTAATAGATAAAGGGCTAGAAGTTTACTCACATGGATTTTGGAAAGCAGAGAACAAGGTCTTAGTTTTGATTTGATTTAGCATGTACTTGATTTAAAACTGGATTTTTGCTTTTGTTTTAGACGATATGAACCTGCTCCCTGATCTGAATGCTTGCTTTATTCTTGATTCTGATCCTTGTTCCAGGTTGATCTTGCTTTGAGAAAAACTGTTGTTTCTAATTTTGATTTTATTTTGATTTCCTATTTTAAATTTTGATTGCTTTGATTTTTCCAGGCTTTGAATTTTTTATACATTTTTTTTTCATTTTCCACGTTTTGGTTTTGATCCTGCAACTTTGCACTAAAATGAATAGCCGGTTTTATTTCTTAGTATATGTTAATAAAAATTAAGTTTAAAAGAAAATTTAAATGCCACTTGTCTATACTGTTAACACTTGTTATTTACTTGAGTTATCTTTTTACAAATGTCAAATATCATAAAATTTATGTTTAAGTCATTCTTTAAATAATTTTATTAAATTTTGTTTTTAAACCCTTGTTAAACTTTTATTTATTTATCTACATATGTTTATATTTTAAATTTATAATATACAAACTATTTTCATTCATTTTAAGAAAAAATATAATTTAAATCTTTAATTAAATCTCACTTTTCATATTTCCAAACCAATCTTACCTTGATATTTATACATTTTATACTACTTACATTTTATACAACTTTTAAAGAAAAATGATTTGGAATCAAATGATTCATTACTAATAAATAATCAAATATTTATATATATATATATGTATATTTTAAAATATAGAATTCTAAATTCAATTTTATTTCCAATATATTTATTTTTGAATTTTAAACCAAATTCTGTATTACAATATATTTTATTTTAGAATTCCCAGGTTAAAATTCTTTTGTACAAATTTTATTTTTATTCTTCAATTATTTTAATCCAAATTTTAATTTCACAATTTACTTATACATTTATTCCAAATATTCAAATTAATTCTCAATTAATTCACAAATAAATTGAATCCAATATATTATTCAAAATATTTGTTTCTGAATTTCCAATTAGAAATTCTATTTAAAAACATATTTATGTACATTTATATTAATAAACAAACAAATCTATTTAAATTTGGAAAACACCAAATTAATTCATGATTTAATTTCAAAAATTAAATTAATTATCAAATTAATACTGGCTCAAAAGGGGGATCGTTACAGAGATCCCCCTTAAGAAAATTTTGTCCTCGAAATTTGCAAGGGAGTCAACAAAAATAAAGGATCGACTCATCAATCAAGCTGATTATCTATTCTGTATTTGGCTTACCAAATCAGAATATCACCAATAATTATGAGAACAAACTCATTTAATAATTCACAAGATACTCGGGTTATCCAATCTACGAAATATGCAGGGTATCGGTTAGTTCGAAGGGATAACTAACCATTCGTAGAATATATCTGGATCTAAAAGAACAGACAAATAGATTCAATCCTCCACGATTCTCAAACATTTGGTATGTATTCCAAAATCAGTTCAGAATATCCCAAAGTTTACACTGGCTTGTCCCTCTTCGGACTTTGATCCTCACAAGAAATTACAATAGAATTTCAAATTTGGTTTTAATCGAAATCGTTTTATCGATACAAATTAATTTAACTTCATATTTAATTTACCAATTTATTCCAAATAAATTTCAATTTCGTTAAAGTTAAAAACGAGAAACTGATAGAAATTTGATGAAGAGAATACGAAATAGAAACTTATCTACACGATTCGCAGGGCCACCATCACACCATAACTTCTCCCTCGAGCTGTCACGAAGTAATCAAAGAATGGAAAGTGAATGATGGTCAAAAGAGATTGATAGAGAAAGGATTGTTTTCCTTGTTGTTGCCGGGTATTGACCATTTATAGTAGTACTCCCATGTCCCCTACCTCGTCCTCTTCTTGCACTCATACTTACTATCAATGGATAGCAAGAGAATTACTGAGGCATACGAACAGATATCTTAGCGATATACTCATTCTAGGGTATACTTCATCCTATCTCTAATGAGTTGTCTAATGTGTTATACTCCAAAAGATAAAGTTCAACCTTTAGCTCTGATACCAAAAAATGTCACGACCCAAATTTAAGCGTTTGAAAATCGACACCTGTACTTCACTTGTACTCGAATGCCGCAGATTCAACCGTTGAAATCGGATTCATGCCGAAGCTTATAACACATTAAGTACAACAACACAGCGGAAGGAAAATGAATATCATTGATACAAAATAGTATTGATACAAAACAATTACACAAATGATATCAATATACATCAGAGATATAACACTAGAATGATATCCACACAGAGTATTAAAGAGAAAGAGTGAAAGATAGCCCGCATCTTCATAGCCAAAGCTTCAAAGCTTAGAAAGACTCCAAATTCCAAATCGAAAGCTCCATCAATGCTGAAATGAAGCAAATATGATCCCAATGTGCATTGCCAATATCCAGAGATTGAATGCTATCGAATCTACACCTACTATTCGACCATTTGAAAAATCCAACTCTAGACTGTCCGTGTGAAAAATTATGGGCATGAAGAGTTTAGATAGGGAACAATAAACTCTGGGTCAATCATGAGACTGGTATGAGCAAAAAAACAGTTTATCTTTGAAACAACAACAAAAGCATTTAACAATGCAATCGCACACTTGGGGGAGATTTCTCCTTATGATAGTCAAACATGCTTACTACGCCAAAATCCTTTGGATATTATTATTAGTGCATAGTGGAAAACATTTGAAAGTATAATATTAATCTTAGCCAGCATACGTACCATTATAGTATGCCTACTATAGCTACCATATTAGATGGTAGGTTCTACAACTAAAACCATACAATTTGCGTGTTGGTGATTGGATTTCCAATAAATGGTCAGGCGAAGGAACTTCCTAGGCCACATGGGTACGCCTCTGGAGGGATGCCCCGAGAACCTAACCGGATCTCTGCCAACACAAGGCCGGATTACCTCTGTAACTAGGTAACTAACTGTCACGAGTATGCCACCCCCCGGTCGTAACCGACCTTTATCCGAGGGCCCTCAACCACAAATCAACAACCACAAAGTAATAAATTTGCAGCAACCACATAGGTTAAGTATCTGGGCTCCATACCATGATACCACCTCTATCCAGAAGAAGATGGACATAACCCCAGAGGCACTACCCTCAAATAACCTTGCTGCATCTTTCCTGTTTCGACCATTCCGGATTGTAAGGCTCGTCGAAGGCTCGTCCACAAAGCTATGCTTTTCACAAAAGCCATGCTTTGATCAACACATGATCAGCAGCACTTCGTATACCACATTACCAAATTGGGAATGTATCACTAGTAACCATCAACTACATAACCTATGAGCTCGTACGTTTCAGAGAAGGGTGTTAAGCTAAGAGAATAAATTCTCTGCCACCAAACAGAAATGTATTTGATTGAAACAAGCTTTACATCTCAAAGTGTACTGTCAGACATACATCCATACAAGTCTGTTCCGGGTTCGAACAGAACTGAAGGCACTTCAAAAGAATCCCTTGCAATCCGGATAATCCCTAATCACATCCGGACTCCCCATCATAAAGGGTGATCAAATCTCTATATCGGGGACATTCGATGCAGAGACATTCGACAAGTAATCCTTTCGCTTTCGAAAGTATCCGGTCTTCACCACCAGTCTTCAAATGCTATCCATTACGTCGAATCATTATTCGAAATGGGTTTTATGACACGAAGGTCCTCTCCCGGCTAAACCAAATAATGAGCGCATAAATTTAAAAACCATATGGATATTAGGATCTCAATTAAGTCACAACAATTTCCAAAACCTTTCCCTTTAAATGGATTAAACAAATTCCACTTTAATCTTTTAAACCAAAAAGGTTCAACTTTAAAGAACCTTTTCAACTTGAAAACAAAGTTCCTAAATCTTTCACAAAGATTAATTCACACATTATATAAACAAAAGTTATATCATTAAGATCTTTTTTAATTTGAAACAAATTTCACTAAAGTTCTTAACCGGATTCATTCGTAACTTCTAATCTTTCAAGTAAAAAGATCCATTTTAGTTCAACAACAAGACTTACCAAATCTTTAACAAAGATAACTTTCAAACCATCTTCTTTTCAAAAGTGATTCACTTATTCATATCTTTATCAAAACGCAATTCATGGCTTTCAAAACAATTTCCATTTCAAATGTGATTTAAATCATAATTTGGAAATCCTTTCAATAAAACTGGGAAACTCTTTCTTTATACATGAAAGCTATTATTATTTGAAAACAAATATTTCATTTTAGAACAATCCAATTCAACTTACATAAGGTGCAGCCTTTTAAAGTCAAATTTGGAAAATCCACGAACCTGCCTTTTCTTAAGCAGATTCTATTTGAGTTAGATTTGAATCCCCAAATAATTCATTTGAAAATTACTTTAAAATGGTTTAGATTCACATATACACACACATTATAACTTGTATAATCTTTTTCAAACCATAGTTTCCAAAGTTTAAATCAATTATTTAAAACAATACTTTAAATAATTGCACCTCAAATTTCCACTTTAAAATTCCAAAGCTTTGAGAAATCAATTAACCTTGATTGGAAAGAATTTCCAATTAAAACTTACATAGATTTTTAACTTAAATTCTTTAAATTCAAATTCAATTTTTAGTTTCAAATTCCAAACGATATTATATTTTAAATGGTTCAATTTCAAAAACTTCCTTTTTCAAAAAAATTCATATTTAAAACCAATTTCATTTTCAAAATCCAATTTCTAAAATCTTCACCATTTCAAATTTGCCCCAACTTAACCAACATCCTATGATATCCATATTTGTGTGTGTATGGTGTAGTCCAGGGGTTTTACACAACAGTGCAATATCAACAACCATAACAGAATTCAAGTACAGAAAAATCGATAAGCGGTATGATCTAATATCGCTTATCTCCATTCACAGATTCACGAATAAATAATGTAAATTTATCATAGATAAATAAATTATATTCATCACAGGCAAATAAATTACATTAATCACAGCTCAAATCAAAACGGAGCATCACATATTAGGGATATCAAACAATTCAACATTCAATCGAATCCAAACATCCATAATTAAGATTAATTAATCATCTGATTAATTTAAACCATATTAATTACTTATGAATAAATCACTAATCTTGGTTAATTAACATTAATTAGTTACAAATCATTTTGATTAATTATTCTTTAATCATTTATTAATTAACCATTAATAATAAATTAATTAACCTTTAATTATTAATTAATCCACCTTTAATCATTAAATGATTATCCTTTAATTAATTTATTATCCTTTGATTAATTATCCTTAATTAATTAATTAATTACTCCTTAATTAATTATCATTCCTTAATCACCTTCATTAATTTTTACCTTTAATTAATTGATTACCCTTAATAAATCACATTAATTAATTAGCCCTTAATTAATTATTAAGCAATCATCCTTTAGTTCATTAACTCTTAATTAATTTCATTAATTAAGTAATTATTCTTTAACTACCCACATTAATTAATGCTTCTTTACTTAATTAAGTAGTTAACCCTTAATTATTAAATCATCCTTTAATTACTTTTATTAATTAATTAATCTTTATTAATTAATTATTCTTAAATTAATTGCCTTAATAAATTAATCCCATGAATTAATTATATTTTAATTAATTTCTCTCTATTATCAAGTAATTATAATCATTGATTATTGAATTATCTTTAAACCTTTAATTAATAAACCTTATAATTAATCATCATTAACAATATAAATTAACTTTACTTTTAAGTTAACAAATTTAAAACATTTGATTAACCTCTTAATTTCATTATCAAGGTTATTTAAAATAAACTTTTAAAAATAAAGGTTACATACATTTTAAAATATTTTAAAACATTTTAAACTTAACAATTTTAAAATGATTTATTTTCATAACCCCTTATTAATCGCAGATTTAAACAAAATATAGTTCATTTAAAACGAAGTGAGTTAAGCATGTTTAAATTTAAATTTGTTTAAAATTTGAAAACTTCTTTATACCAACCCGAGATATCCCAGAGCTACGACCCAGTTTCCTCGGACCTCCTTCGAGTAAAATCTCAAAACCCCCGAGCCATTCCTTTTTAAACTTGTTATGTTTTAAAAATTTAAAACCTGTTATAATCACTCTCGAACAACTTAGCAACGAACCCGAGCCAAAACTTCTTTTCCCCGAGTACAAACTCGAGTAAGCTTCTTCTTTCCCAAACTCAAAACCCACTGACACAAATTAAATGCTCGCACACGTGCACTAGCCATCTGACCAACTCCGGTCGATGCTTCGACCACCACCAAGTTGAAAACCTCCTCCTCAATCGTTCCAACCACTTAGAACCAAGAATCGATCACGAACTTAAAATCGAGCAAGTTAATATAACTGGAACCCAAACTCCAGTCAACAAACCTACCTCACGTCGATGATCCCAACCATTTGGAACCTCGTCGTTCCACTCAGCGACGCGCCATTGTCCCACGTTTCGATCCCAACCCTTGCGATCGATCCCGATCCACCAATGATAACACATGACCTTCAAATGCAACGACGACCAAATCATGGTCCTAAACTCTATTTCCCCGTCGATATACCACCACGTTCACCAGAAAATTCAACTACCATTTTTTCCTAGATCTTCATTCTACCTTCTACCTTCAGCACCAAGCATGTCCATTAAAACCTCGCCGATCATCAAAATTTGACAAAAGACATGATTCTGTTCATCTCGTGATATTTCATTACTCTTAATATTAAAAATCATGATTTTTCTTTTAAAAATCATAGTTTGTGAAAACAAATCATACTATATAAATGAATCAAAAAACTAGGATGCTTAAATTTTTCACGTACTTTAGACTTTTGTTGTGTTTTCTTCTTCCAGTTAAACTACTTCCTAAGTATACCTTAAAGATATTTTTAAAATTAAGATTGGGTTAATTCAAACACATTTTATTCGAACATCAAAGCAAAAAAGAGATTAGGGGATTTGATTTTTGAATTTCGAACAGGTTTCAAAACCTGTCATGTATATACAGAGACATATTTTTCCTAGAACACAGACATGCATAGACTCATTTGTGTATATATACAAATATATATAGTGATAATTCACATTCACATAATATATTCCATATCATGGTTTTAATAACATGAATCACACATTAACAGATCAAGGGCTAGAAGTTTACTCACATGGATTTTGGAAAGTGGAGAACAAGGTCTTAGTTTTGATTTGATTTAGCCTGTATTTGATTTAAAACTGCATTCTTTGTTTTTGTTTTAGATGATCTGAACTTGTTTCCTGATCTGAATGCTTGCTTTATTCTTGATTCTGATCCTTGTTCTAGGTCGATCTTGCTTTGAGAAGAACTGTTGTTTCTAGTTTTGATTTTATTTAGATTTCCTATTGTAAATTTTGATTGCTTTGAATTTTCCAAGCCTTGAATTTGTTTTACAGTTTTGTTTTTTCATTTTCCAGGTTTTGGTTTTGATCTTGCAACTTTATACTGAAATGAATAGCCAGTAAAAATTAAATTTAAAAGAAATTTTAAATGCCACTTGTCTATATTGTTAACACTTGTTATTTACTTGAGTTACCATTTTACAAATGTCAAAAATCACAAAATTTATGTTTAAGTCCTTCTTTAAATAATTTCATAAAATTTTGTTTTAAAACCCTTGTTAAACTTTTATTCATTTATCTACATATGTTTATATTTTAAATTTATAATATACAAACTATTTTCATTCATTTTAAAGAAAATATAATTTAAATCTTGAATTAAATCTCACTTTTCATATTTCCAAACTAATCTTACCTTGATATTTATACATTTTATATTACTTATATTTATATAACTTTTGAAGAAAAATGATTTGGAATCAAATTATTCATTACTAATAAATAATCATATATATATATATATATTTGTTTTCTTTAAAATATAGAATTCTAAATTCAATTTTATTTCTAATATATTTATTTTTGAATTTCAAACCAAATTCTGTTTTACAATATATTTTATTCTAGAATTCCCTGATTAAAATTCTTTTTTACAAATTTTATTTTTATTCTTCAATTCTTTTAATCCAAATTTTATTTCCACAATCTACTTAACATTTATTCCAAATATTCAAATTAATTCACAAATAAATCCAAATCCAATATATTATTCAAAATATTTGTTTTTGAATTTTCAATTAGAAATTCTATTTAAAATCATATTTATATACATTTATATGAATAAACAAACAAATATCTACTTAAATTTGGAAAATACCAAATTAATTCACGATTTAATTTCAAATATTAAATTAATAATCAAATTAATACTGGCTCAAAAACGGGATCGTTACACTGTTGCTCCTCTTTCTTAATGGCAGACAAACCCTAAAATTCACAATCCAGTTTCAATTCAAAATTCCACCTCAAAAATTGAAACTCCTCAAATAACACTGAATAATATATCAATCTATAGCTCTCGACGAGCGCATCTCAGATCTGTATTTTGTTTTCCAATTTGAAGCATCGTTTATTCAAAAATCGATGGTTTCTTCTCGGCTGTTCATCGCGCGACGATCAACGTCAATGGATCGTCAAATTGATGATACCTTCGTGTGGAGAGGGTCGCGCGCTGTCCATCGGCATGGCTCGTTCTTCATTTCAGTGGTTGGATCAGTCGAATTTATGCATCTAGGGTTCGACCTAAAGCAGCGGCTGGGCAGTTGTTTTGGTCACCGATCGACGAGGTGACGTGTCGGAATTGGTGGGGGGCATGAAGAGGTGGCGACAAGGCAGTATGGGGCTAGCGATCATCTCTGGTGGCGGCGGCTTTTAGGTTTTGACGAATCGAAGATGGGTTCAGGCAGCTTCAGGATCTTGTGCGACAGTAGGGTTCGGATGTCTGGGAAGAAGGGGTAGCTGGCGTGGCCGATTGTGGTTGGTGATGTTTTGCTTTATTTTATTTACTATAGTTTAAAATCGTACAACTTTTAACACGTATAACTTTTGCATACGAGGTCGAAATTACATGCAGTTTTCTCCCTAGAATCATATTGAAATCTTGGAAATTATGGCACTGGTTTTGACAAATGCTAAGACTGTTCAAATTTTAGGTTTAAATTGGATTTAAATTCAAATGTGGGTGTTTTAACCCACTCATAACTTCTAAAATTTCTTATGTTTGTTAAATTAATTTATGATGTGATTAGAAATTTATTTATGATTGTTGGCGTATTTTGAATCCTCATCTCAGTTTATTTGAATTTATTTGGATAAAATAGTTATTTAATTTATTACTTAATATAAACTGCCAGTAAATACCTGTTACTTATTATTTGTTCTATATTGATGTTATTGATTGAATTGGATGATGATTGTGATAAACGTTTGATGATTGATATTGGATGAATAGATGTTGTATTTTATATTGTTATAAACTGCAAGTTGTTATGGATTTTATTCCATTTGGGATTGTGGTTTGAAATGATATATAACCTTATTTATATTTTAAACTGCGGATTGAAATGATAAATATCTATATCACTTGACCATACGATAGAAAATTATATACAAACACCGTCGGTCTATATATAAATATTTTGAAAATGATTTCTATGGTTTTGAAAAGAAATATATGGTTTAATAAATATCGATTTTTGATATTATATAAATATTATTTTATATATAGTTAAATTCTTGAATTTAAGCCATGTATAAATTTGTTTAATATAAAATAAGTTTAATAATAGAGTTTGATTTTATTAAAATATAATATGGTTAAGTATTTAAATTATATTTTAATATAGAGTTTATATTGATTTAAACAAAATTAAGGTTGGAAGATAAAATAGGATTTATTTGAAATTGAATTTATTTAAGAATTAAACTCAAATAAGCTTGATGTGAAATTTACTAAATTTGAAATTTTAGAAGGCTTGATTTTTATAACTTGATTTTAGTTCAAGAGGAATTAAAAGGAATATTTCAAGTATAAATAAATTGAAGGAATTATTTAGTTATTTGTAATTTAAGTTTTATTTAAATGATAATGGATTTATTATGTAAAATAATTCAAAACTAAATAATAGAAAATTGAATTATTGAATCGTAATTACCAAACTTAGTTTTGAAATAGTTGAATACTTAAAGTTTGAAATATATTGAATTTGAAATGGTTTATTCTATGGATCAAATCTGTTTTGAAATCGATAAAATTTTGAATAGTTTATTTGGAAACTGAATCGTATAAAAATTTATGATTTGGAATTTGGTTAAATTTAAAATTTAAAAATTCGAGTTGTTTTGGAATTGATTTATGAAATTGAAGAAGCTAGTATATTATATAATGTATTTTAATATTTAAACCATTTAAGTGGTGGAAGTTATGTTTCAAAGTTATGAGTTTCAATGTATTATGATTTGAAAATGTTATATTTCAAGTGTTGATTTCGAAGTATTATAACATTGAAAGTGCTATGATTTTTGGAAAGGACATATTTGAAATAAAAATGATATTATATTGATTTGGGTTTTAATAAAATGATATCATATTGGTTTGGGTTTTGAAATGGAAATGATATAGTATTTGTATGGTTTGAAATGGATATTATATTCTGGTTTTGAAGTAAAAATTATTTTGAAATGACCGCGGTGTTATTATAACGTTTGGTTGTTAAAAATACCGGGATCGGAAGTTGTCATACTCTCTGCCAACTCCAAAAACCACTTTAACAGCCGTGTATGCGGTGGAGATTCCTGAATGAAGTAGGATGGCGGCGGCGTTCCTGTGAGGTATATACGTGGACCCGTCTCCCGTGAGTTGGCATAAGGTGGCTAAAACAAGAGCGATTTCAGGCCAGTGAGGTAGCTCCTCTTATTGCATACACTCCTTCGATACCATTATATTACTTTTTGATTTATTGGCCCCTTTGATTTCTTTTTGGGGGTGTGGCTCGATGTGGGTGGTAGCTGCGAGCTAAAGTCACCACCAGTCCAGATAGTAATTGGTATATCTACCCTGGCATTGCCTCGTTGTGCCGTGTCACCTACCCTAGCGCGCTTTATAAGAGTTTGATTTGTGTCATACCTATGGAGTATCCTCTGGTAGCCTCCCAATCAGGAGGTATTACGGTACTGTATAGACTATTGGCACTATTGTGTGTTAAGGGCTATATGGGTAACCCCTTAACGCTATTTAAAAGTAAGTTTATTTTACTATAGACATTATTATAATAGCGAAATATTACTGCATATAAATAGTTTAACGGATCCTTAGGAGATGTAAATCCCGATCATCTCTTAAGTTACTGCACTCACGTTAGACACTGGATAGTAGATGTCAAATCCCGTAAACATCATTGATGTCGGTCCACTCATATTTATTTCTGTTAATTTAACTCACATAAGATCTTTTTGTTCTGACTCGAGTGTTTTGTCTTCTCAATTCGCTCAGATCATTCTAAGCATTTCAGGATTTGAAGACCTTATTTCTGGAGGACGAAGCCGAAGATTTGTGCTACTATTATTTATTATATCATTCCACTGCATTCATATTGTTCCGCTGCATTATTTACTATTCTCTGGCATGTGTAACTCTGATATGTATTTTATAAGTATAATAAAATGTTTTGTAAAATAGCTTCATGAACTGTTATGTGATTATTATATTTTATCATTCCTCTGTGAGATTCTGTTTTGTTTTATTTCTTTCTCTACTTTTCTTATTCACCCAATAACAATCCGCTCATTTGTATGTTTTGAGTCTGACGTGTATGGTTTATCATCGATTTAAAACGTACAAAAAGGATGGATTTTACATTTGGTATCAGAGCTTTGATTTAGCGATAAACCTTAGCTTTGTGGGGTCTCACTCTTTATTAATAGGTAAGTAATACCCCATGATGAGTCGCTGAGTGTATATATATAAGAGAGCGTATTTGTTAGTGTTATAATAGGTTTTGATATTCTGTTAATTTGTTCTGTTTTGTGTTTATAAATTCTGGTTGGTGCATAGGACGCTATGACATCGATAGGGATTTATAAACACTTAATAGGACAGATCGACACAATATTCGTTTTGAAATATAGGTAAATGAAATAATTTTGCCTATTATACATTTTTATGTATAGAATAATACATTTTATAAAGGATATATTTAGTTGCAATATACTGGTTGTTAGGTAGTGAAATTTTTTAAAAATATTGGTTGGAAATAAGATCTAAAATAAAATAAATGAAATTGGAAATTTTAGAACTCAAGTTCCGGGTTTTGAAAATTTCTTTCGAATGTTTTTGGAATATAATAATAGTATTATTAGAAGTATTTTCTAATATAAATATTTCAATATAATTTGAAAGAAATATTTTAAAGGAAATTTTGGAAAGAAATAAGTTATGTACTCCCCTCTCTGTCACTGGAAATAATTTTGGTGATGAGTGCACGCACTATCGACGTTCATTTTCGAGTTTCAAAGTGGGAAGGCCACTGTAGTAGTTTTACTACAGATTTATTATGATAAACAAATATAAATTTCGAATTGTTTGTAAATTGTAAGTGTATATATCTATCTATTATTTTAAAATGATTTGAAATTTAACCCAGTATTTACTTCTTAAGTTTTCGTTAATTAATAGTTTCAATTATTATAGAAATGGAATGTAATTAATTAATAATTGGAACCTCTAAATGAAATAAGAGATTAAATGCTAGGTTACAAATGAAATTACAAGAAAGTTGAAAGTAGTAACTTATAAAACAAAAGATATGATTATTGAACATTAAATTAATTAAAAGAAATGAGAAAAACTTGTATAACGTTCAACCACATTCTTAAAGCATATATATAACTTACCAAATATTTAAAAGTTGTAGTGTTTATTAAGAAAGTGTAATGGAAATTGTACGAGTAAATTTATGTAATGAAAGTGTTCAATAAATTGCTTTTATTAATAGGAATTGATGTTATAGAATTATAAACTTAAGTTACAATTGAAATGTTACTATAATAAAATATGATAGAAGGTAAATGCTGTAAGTAGATGATTTTGAACTTAAGTAAATAAAATTGATATGCCAAGTAACTGAATTGAACATGAATACTATGGATAAATGAACGAAAATAAATGAAATTGAGAAATGAATGAATATAATGCAATAAAAAGAAAATTTATATGATATGAATAAATAAATTTGAATTTATGTAAGTATAAGTGCAAATAAGTGAAATACACTTAATCAATGGATAGAAATGAAAATTTGCAAGAAATAAATGTAAATTAGAAAGATAAATCATTATATGAATGAAAAGGAAATCAAACAACAAATGTTATGAAATTAAATTAATAAGAATGGACTTGATCTATTGTTTGAAATTGTTGTTTGTTTGGTTTATGGTTGTTTGGGCAAGGATACTTTAAAATTTGTTTGGATGTATGAATAATCTATTTAGTTTCATCTAAGACTGTTGTTTGACATTGATTTGTTTGCTAGTGGATGAAAAAAAATTAATATTTCATTCCATATAATTATTAACTCTCTTAGATTATATAAGTGAAATTCAGGTTATGGAAGCAATTGTTACTGCTTTTGGTTTCATAAAATAAGCGTTAATTGCCGACAAATAGGTACGTTCTCGGATTATGGTTTTATAGCGTTATTATATTGTTTTTTCCGTATTTGGATATATTATTTTGGAAAATATGTGCTATATATTGTTATATTTGATATTATATTTTCTCCCTAACCTCTCTGTACAAAGGAGACTCTGCCGAAATTTTCTGTAAATTTTGGACTTAGAAAATTTTTAAAAAATGTTTTCCAAACATTATTAGTTTGAGCATAAAAAGATTTAATGGTTATAAATTGGTATATTTTGTTTAAAATATTTTATTTTGTAAATTTACTGTTTATAAATTTAATGCTTAAATATGGTATATTGATTTCTAAATTCCTTCTTTTTCCTTTTCGGGGACAAAAAGTTTTGAGTGGGGGAGAGTGTAACGATCCGTAAATTTTGATAATTAAATCGGTTAATTTAATAAGATTTTTGTTATTAAATTTGGAAAGAAATAAAAAATTTAGGATTTATAGTGAAGTGAATGTTAAGAATGAAATGTAGCAATGGTTATTAAAACTAATTATTGACAATTGAAGTGAAATCAATAATGAAAAAGTGTAAATTGTTTCAACTTGGTTATGAATTCAATATAAGATAAACGAATGTAAATATTGAAGTATATAATGAAAGGGTATCATAAATGGTAATGAAATAGAATTATATATGAAAGTATAACCTATGTTGGCAAGTAATAAACTTATAAATGTGATTAAAAGTAAATATGTGACAATTAATATATGTTGTTTATTTATTTAGTTTATTAAATAAAATTCAGCAATCAATTGCAATAAGTCTAAATTGAATATTCTGTTAATGTAAATCTAGATAATAAATGGAAACCAATGTTAATTTTATAGTATGACAATGGGTTGAATAAAAAGAATGGAGGGCAAGATTTATTAAATTATTGGAATTTAAACTTTAATAATTGGATTAATTACAATTAAATGAAATTTAATATTACTTATTACATTAATAGAGATTAAGATGAAATTTGAGAATATTAGTGTAATAAAGCATGAACCAATGCTACTTTCATCCATTCGATTATAATTTATTGAATAACAGAATTTAGAATCAAATAAATGGATTTATTGGAATCTCAGTTGATAATTAATGAATTATTAAAATTGGAATTAAATACGGTAATGGGTAAATCAATTAACTCTGAATTGATATCTAAGTTTGTTTAAATTTTTGTAATTGTTTAAGAAATAAAAATGATGGAATTTGTGAATTATTAAATTTGAATTGAAAAAGTGAATTGATTAAATTAATATTAATTTAATTAATTAACCGAAAAATAGTCATTTTGGCCACTGACTCGGATTTTGACGAAACCAGATTCATCAGATTTGTAACTGTGAACTATTGTAGGATTTCAAGTTTCATAATGATTGGGCTTCTTGTTTGATCATACGGGCTTGAAATGCCTAGAAATCAATTAAATTAAAATCAATTGAAATCAATTTGAAATAAACTGATTTTAGCATAACTTCTTCATATGATAGAATTTAGACTTAAAACCCGTTCCATTACGTTTAAAATATTTATAAACATCTATTTTGATATATGGGTTGACCGTTTTCGTTCCGGAGTCAAAGCGGGCTTTTCGGATCATTATCGTTCAACTTTCCAAACCAATCAACCCCAGTCACCTCTTTTCTAACCTGCCTATATATATCCGGTCATAAACCCTAGCAGGCTGTCTATTTCTCATTTCTGTACATACAGAAATTTCTGTTACTCCTCTTTGTCAATGGCAGACAAACCCTAAAATTCACAGTCCAATTCAATTCAAAATTCCACTTCAAAAATTCAGATTCCTCAAATAACATCAAATTGTATATCAATCTAAAGCTTTCGACGAGCGCATCTCAGATCCATAATTTGTTTTCTAATTTGAAGCATCATTTGCTCAGAAATCGATGGTTTCTTCTCGGTCGTTCATCGCGCGACGATCAACGTCGATGGATCGTCAAATTGATGATACCTTCGTGTGGAGAGGGTCGCGCGCTGTCCATCGGCATGGCTCGTTCTTCATTTCAGTGGTTGGATCAGTCGAATTTATGCATCTAGGGTTCGACCTAAAGCGGCAGCTGGGCAGTTGTTTTGGTCAACGATCGACGAGGTGACGTGTCGGAATTGGTGGGGGGGCCGCGGCGAGGTCGCGGCAAGGCGGTAGGGGGTCGCGATCATCTCTGGTGGCGGCGGCTTCTAGGTTTTGGCGAATCGAAGATGGATTCGAGTGGCTTCAGGATCGTTTACGACATTAGGGTTCGAATGTCTAGGAAGAAGGGGTTGCTGGCATGGCCGATTGTGGTTGGTGATGTTTTGCTTTATTTTATTTATTCTAGTTTAAAATCGTATAACTTTTAACACATATAACTTTTGCATACGAGGTCAAACTTACGTGCGGTTTTCTCCACTGGGTATTGAAATTTTGAAAATTGTGGCACTGGTTGGACAAATTATGAGGCTGTTTAAATTTTGGGTTTAAATTGGACTTAAATTCAATTTAAATTCAAAGGTGAGTGTTTTAACCCACTCACAACTTCTAAAATTTTTTTGTTTGTTAAATTGATTTATGATATGATTAGAAATTTATTTATGACTGTTGGCATATTTTGAATCCTCATCTTAGTTTATTTGAATTTATTTGGATAAAATAGTTATTTAATTTATTATTGAATATAAACTGCCAGTAAATACCTGTTACTTATTATCTGTTCTATATTGATGTTATTGATTGAATTGGATGATGATTGTGATAAATGTTTGATGATTGATATTAGATGAATGGATGTTGTATTTTATATTGTTATAAACTGCAAGTTGTTATGGATTTTATTCCATTTGGGATTGCATTTTGAAATGATATATAACCGTATTTATATTTTAAATTGCGTATTGAAATGATAAATATCCGTATCACTTGACCATAGGATAGAAAATTATATACAGACACCGTCGGTCTATATATAAATATTTTGAAAATGATTTCTATGGTTTTGGAAAGAAATATAGTTTAATAAATATCGATTTTTGATATTATATAAATATTATTTTATATATAGTTAAATTCTTGAATTTAAGCCTGATAAATTTGTTTAATATAAAATAAGTTTAATAATAGAGTTTGATTTTATTAAAATGTAATATGGTTAAGTATTTAAATTATATTTTATTGTAGAGTTTATAATGATTTAAATAAAATTAAGATTGGAAGATAAATTGGGATTTATTTGAAATTGAATTTATTTAATAATTAAACTCAAATAAGCTTGATGTGAAATTTATTAAATTTAAAATTTTAGAAATTATGATTTTTATAACTTGATTTTGGTTTAAGGTGAATTAAATGAAAATTTCAAGTATAAATAAATTGAAGGAAATATTTAGTTATTTGTAATTTGAGTTTTATTTAAATGATAATGGATTTATTATGTAAAATATATCAAAAATAAATAATAGAAAATTGAATTGTTGAATCGTAAATGCCAAACTTAGTTTTGAAATTGTTGAATACTTAAAGTTTGAAATATATTAAATTTGAAATGATTTATTCTGTGGATCAAATCTGTTTTGAAATCGATAAAATTTGGAATAGTTTATTTGGAAACTGAATCGTATAGAAATTTATGATTTGGAATTTGGTTAAATTTAAAATTTGAAAATTCGATTTGTTTTAGAATTGATTTGTGAAATCAAAGAAGCTAGTTTATTATATAAAGTATTTTAATATTTAAACCATTTAAATGGTGGAAGTTATGTTTCAAAGTTATGAGTTTCAAAGTATTTGATTTGAAAGTGTTATATTTCAAGTGTTTTGATTTCGAAGTATTATAACGTTGAAAGTGCTATGATTTTTGGAAAGGACATATTTGAAATAAAATGATATTATATTGATTTGGTTTTAATAAAATGATATCATATTGGTTTGGGTTTTGAAATGGAAATGATATAGTATTTTTATGGTTTGAAGTGGATATTATATTTTGGTTTTGAAGTATAAATTATTTTGAAATGACCGCGGTGTTAAAATAACGTTTGGTTGTTGAAGAGACCGGGATCGAAAAGTTGTCATACTCTCTGCCAACTCCGAAAACCACTTTAACAACCGTGTGCGCGGTGGAGATTCCAGAATGATGTAGGATGGTGGCGGCGTTCCTGTGAGGTATATACGTGGATCCGACTCTCGTGAGTTGGCATAAGGTGGCTAAAACAGGAGCGATTTTAGGCCAGTGAGGTAGCTCCTTTTATCGAGCACACTCCTTCGATACCATTTTATTACTTTGTGATTGATTGGGGCCCTTTGATTTCTTTTTGGAGGTGTGGCTCGAGGTGGGCTGTAGTTGCGTGCTATGCATCACCACCAGTCTGGATAGTAATTGATATTTCTACCCTGGCATTGCCTCGTTGTGCCATGTCACCTACCCTAGCGTGCCTTGTACGAGTTTGATTTATGTCGTACCTGTAGAGAATCCTCTGGTAGCCTCTCGATCAGGAGGTATTACGATACTGTATTGACTATTGGCACTATTATGTGTTAAGAGCTATATGGGTAACCCCTTAAAGCTATTTAAAAGTAAGTTTATTTTACTATAGACATTATTAAAATAGCGAAATATTACTACATACTAAATAGTTTAACATATCCTTACGAGATGTAAATCTCGATCATCTCTTACGTTACTGCACTCACGTTAGACACTAGATAAGAGATGTCAAATCCCGTAAACATCTCTGATGTCGTTCCACTCATATTCATTTCTGTTGATTTAACTCACATAAGATCTTTTAGTTCGGACTCGAGTGTTTTGTCTTCTCAATTCGCTCGGGTTAGTCTGAGCATTTCAGGATTTGAAAACCTTATTTCTGAAGGACGAAGACGAAGATTTGTCTGTTTCGCTGCATTATTTATTATTCTCTAGCATGTGTAACTCTGATATGTGTTGTATAAGTATAATCAAATATTTTGTAAAACAGCTTCATGAACTGTTATTTAATTGTTATATTTTGTCATTCCACTGTGAGATTCTGTTTTGTTTTATTTCATTCTCTTCTTTTCTTACTCACCCCAATAATAGTCCTCTCTTTTGTATGGTTTGAGTCTGATGTGTGTGGTTTATTGTCGATTTAAAACGTACGAAAAGGCTGGATGTTATAATAAGTATATATAGCCTTTTAGAAAATTAGTTAATTATTTTATTAACGTATTAAAAAGCTTATGAAATACAATAGCTTTTAAATTGTTTTTGAGTTTCATTACATGTCTTATCTTATAAATAAATTACTGCATGCATATGTGTATGTGTCATTTTCAAAGAGGGTTTGAATTATAAATAAATGTTTTACAAAGTGGTTTAGGAGTTTCTTAAGTATCTTAGTTGTGCTTTTTTGTTTACTTGTTTACGGAAAGTAATTAATACTATACTTTGCACTAAAACCGACGAAGTAGGCTTGTCTATCTATGCGAGTTAACAATGATGTTCGAGTAGGGTTTAGAAATAATAGTGCTCTCACCTATCGGCTTTACTTTTGATTGTGTGGTAGTAAGTTGAGAAGGTCAAAACGTGAAAAGTATATGAAACTTGATTTCCTTAAGCAATCATTTTAAAATTAGGTAATCGATTAGTCGACTATCAAACTTGACCAAATTTAACTTAGGAAATATATGAAAGCTTCACAGCTTCATATGGTTTGAGATCCCTTAGGGAGGTCTCATTGGTATTAAACGTCTCTGGCTTTAAGAATTGTATATATAGGAGATCTTCAAGGGAGGACTCCTTTATATATAGTTCACTTACTTCGAAAATACCCGAAATTGAGTTAATTGAAAATTCATTAATTTTGTTTTGAAGAGTTCAAGATCGGATAAGTGTATTACCTACCGAATACCACTTCAAAAATGGTATACAAATTTACGTTTTGGAAGTAGTAGTGAAGGGGAATGTTATAGAGTTCAATTGTCTATCATAAGGTAAAGTCCAAGGGAGAGGTCAGCGTTAATATTTCAGACTAATGTTATAGAGTTGAACCATCTATCCTAAGGTAAAGTCCAAGGGAGAAGTCGGCACTAGCATTTATCGGACGACTTATGCTAGAATCCATGAAAGGATTTGTGATTTGTTCGAGTGATGATGACTCATGCGAGGGATGTCAAATGTGACTTCACTATCGAAAATGACAGAAAATGGAGTAAGATGCATAACTAGTGGGTTTAGTAAACCCGAAAAGGTATGTTAACTCCTTATTTACAGATCCTTATCGATGTTACTAGCGGGAGTTAATGATATTCGCTATAAGGTTTTAGGGCACGGATCGGCCATATTTACCTTAGTGGTAGATTTTATCAAGAGATATGCATCCCTTGGAAGGTAGCTTCTAACCCTTATTAGGAGGTCGACTTAAGTATACTGAGGAGACCTCTGTAGAAAATCCATACACAAGCTTGCTTTAGCGATTTTAGATGTACTTCTAATATTGTTGTGTTGTAAGGTGCAAGCAACACGGTTATTTTTTAATTTATATTCTACACCCTAGAAATTATCTATTATATCCATATATCTACTTATTAGACGATTTGGTTTCTTTAGGGGAAAACTATTATACTTATTCATACGGTCTCAAAAGATAATGTTATATGGATGCATGTATCTTGAATTTATCATACCAGCCTATGTCTGACACGTGGTTTTTATTTTCCCTAAATTCCTCTTTTACACTTTCGAGTAGGCTGGGTAAAGCATGTTTGACTTTGGACACTTTAGAGCTACAGGAGACGAACTGGAGGCTTCCGTTTATCAATCTATTTCTATTTATATTGCACTAGTATTATGTATGTATCATCATTGCAAGAATGGGCAGTTATAAATGTCTAGGCTGATGATGGTACTTAGGTTTTGTAACTCTGAAATTACTCTATATTTTAGAGTAACCCTTTGTACTTTCTTTTTGAATATTATATTTTATTGTTTCGCTTGAGATATTTTGATATTGTGTTCTTTCTTTCTTGTTCTGTTTCGTTTTCTTTTCATTTTACCTAAATTTGCCTTTCTGGCATGTGGGTGCTTGTCACATTAATACCATAGATATATTAGTATCGACATTCGAGAGTTGAATAGTCGGGTTGTTACATATTAACCTAACGGTCTGCTGCACTATTGGAATCAACGCTAAAATTCGTCACTGCCCACAATTTACGAACCTATAAGACCAAGCCCCAACCCATAATTGATAACTAGTATAATGAACCTAACAAATAAGGAACCTTTTAGAAACAACTCAGAACATAGAAAACAATATACCATAATGTTCCTTGTCTTGCCACAATCATGATGCCGCAAACCACGCATAAAACAATGGTCATATGCAACATTTATAAGCATTTAAAAATAGAAGGTTATTTAATTAATTATTTCACTAATTTATTTATTTATATTTTTCTTTCCACATAGCTTTTGCTATTGTAAACCAAAAAAAACTGATAAACCCAAGATCTCGACCTTCTCCTCCCCTATTTTGCTTGTCGCCGCCTACTACGTTCATCATGCCGACCATCCGACTTTGCCAGTCACTCCGCCATGCCTTCCCTAGTTTAATACCACCTCTGCCCCAACCCATGAAGCCACGCCCTGACCTATAGCCATTAGCAACCTCTTGCCAATTTCAATGACCGCACACCAGTATGGCTTGTTCAAAAACCACCATGGAGACCTACTTGACTTCTCTACAAATTTGTATTTCCTGATCATCATATTGCTATCATTTAGCCATTAGATCGAAACGGGCGGTTCACGTTGATCGAAATTCCGAAGCATTTTCTTATCGATCCTTGCATCCAATCACGAATGAACACTGTTGGGCGTGTTTCCACCGGACCAATGCTGCCGAATCGAAACAATGAAGGCACTGCCGAACCAATACACGCTCCACCCACTACCGAACCAACCCACTACCGGACCAATCCACGCCTCCACCCACTACCGAACCAAAGCACTACCGGACCAATCCACGCTCCACCCACTACCGAACCAACCCACTACCGAACCAAAGCACTACCGGACCAATCCATGCCTCCACCCACTACCGAACCAAGGCACTACCGAACCAACATTGCCATGCCAGATCACGTCAGCCCAGGCCCACCAGCAGCTATATACATCCAAGACCCCTACCCCCGGCCTCACTCTATAAATAGAGGGGTAGGGGTACAACCATGGCGGACAGTTTTGACAGCTCAAGCACAGACAGAACTTTCAAATAACTTTCATATACTTGTAATCAAAGATTCGTACTTGTAATCTGAACAGTGAAAGAGAATAACATATAAAGTGGATGTAGGCACATTCTGCCCGAACAACTATAAATCTGTGTGTCTTTTACAGTTTATCCCCTGGCTTTTACATATTTGTATAAATCACCCAAATCACTAAGAACAACATAAAATCGACCAAATCATACGACTTGGAGGTGTTTGCCCATTTTTTGTGCAAACATTTTTTGTGCTTTCACTGAGAGCAGGAGCTCGAAGCTTCAGCTTCTCCCACCTAACCTTCTTCCTAACAGCATTGCTCATTGCTTGGAAGACATGCCTCCCAGGCAGAAGAAAAATGTTAACAAAGGAAAGAACATCGCAACTAGCAGTATTCCAGATCCAGTGGTCACAGATCAAGAGAATCATCCCGTTCCAATAGCAGTACCAAATGAAAATCAGGCAAATCCGACAGCCCCTGCCACGGAACAGCCGGCAGCAATTACTAGGGCAGATTTAGACAGGGTTGTGGCTGAAGTGACTGACCGCTTCACATCCCAACAAGAAGCCTTGGTGAACCAACTCATGTCACGCTTAAGGGATGTTGAAGAATCCAACCGCAACACTGATTCATGGGATGAGTCCCAATTTGGAGGATCTCGGGGGCGACAAAGATCTTTCTTCTTCGAAGAAGCTAACAACAGAAACAGTAATGGTAGGAGCCGAGCCCGAACTCAGCCCGAACCCCGACCCAAGTAAACACTTGGAACCGAACCCAAAGGGGGAGGTACCAGGCGAGGGTCGGCTGTAGCTGAGTCGGTCATGCTACCTAGCCATGAAAACACCAATGAACGGGGCCGAGCTAGAGTCCAGCCCGAAGTTGGACTCGAGGAAGTGCTTGAAACAGAATCCAACAGGGGAAGATCAAGGCAAGGGCCAACTGTAGCTGACCCTAGCATGCTCCCGGAAGACAAGAGACAGCCACTGGAAAAATATTAGGAGTGATAGACGGTACCATCCCTACAGGTCATCTGGACGAAATCAATCCCGTAGAGAAGAACCAAACTCATTTCTATCTGCTCCAAATTCTGATGAAAGGATGGCGCGATTGTTCAGTGAGTGCGTCCAACGGGATCAAAGAGATCGTGGATAGGCGCTACGGTAACAGCCCTTTCGCTCGCAATATCGAAATTGCCATCACCCCCCGAGAATGGAAAATGCCAACAATGGAACCTTACAGGGGAACCTCTGACCCCGTTGTACACTTGCAGAGATACACACACCATATGCTCATGAGCGGAGCAACAGAAGGAGTATTGTGCAAATGCTTTCCACTATTCTTGGCAGATCTAGGTACCTCCTGGTTCTGCTATTTACCCCAAGGATCCATCAGCTCATGGGAAATGTTGAAAGAAACGTTCATCAGCCAGTTCCGCATTCATGTGGAACAACCCAAGGACGCTTATTCCTTATCCAATATCAAACAGAAGCCTGGAGAGACAGTGCAACAATATCTAACCCGATTCAATGCCGCAGCGGTTGCAGTCCAAGATGCCGATGAGAACTTATCTTAATGGCCCTCTGTAGTGGTGTGCATCCGAGTACGAAATTTGCTAGAAGATTAACGAAAGAAAAACCAGCTACCTTACCTGATTTCTTCCATGAAGCCGGGAAGTATATGAGACTTGAAGATGCTGCCACTGAAAGGCAGACAGGGCAACAAACTAAGGCAACTCATGGCAACACACCCGCTGCAGCAAAGGACGTTCGAAGAAATGACTCTAGAGACAATGCTGGGATAAGAAGGGAGAAAAGCGTTTATATCGGCCGGGACCGAGATTTGACACTTACACTCCTTTGAACGAAACAATCGAAAACATCTTCCTGGCCACCCAAGACGAAGTTAAATACAGACGCCCCCCGCACAAGAAGGAATCAGATAACGCAATTAAGTCTGGAAAGTTCTGCCGCTTCCACGAATCTCATGGGCATGACACCAATGAATGCCATCATCTCTGGGACTTAATTGAAGAACACATCAGAAGAAAAAGACTGGAACGCTATGTAAAAAGTCAGAACAGGACTCCATCTCTTACCAATGAGAACCCAAGGCTACCCCCTCCAGAAGTAGACGGAGGAAATCGCAACACCAGCGGCTCCAGTCAAGAGAAGATAGTGGTCCATACCATATCGGGAGGACCACACATCGCCGACAGAAGCTGGGCAGAGATGGAAAGATATGGAAAGTCGCTTAGAAACAATAAAGACTGCGTTAATTCTGTTATAGAAGAACGCCACTGAAGCGGAAAGGGAATGATGACATCAAATTCAGTAGGCGTGACCTAGAAGGAAGGGAGTACCCTCACATGGATTCTATGGTCATCTCTGCCTGGTTCGGTCCAGCCGGAGTTTTCCGAATTCTAGTAGACACTGGAAGCTCAGTAGATATCCTATTCAAGCATGCTTTCGACAGAATGAAGCTGTCAATGAAGGATGTGTCTCCCTGCAACAAACCACTACACGGTTTCACTGGAGATGCGAAGATGCCCCTCGGGCGACTGGACCTCTTTGTTGAAATAGGAAGTCATCCCCGCTCCGTTGTGCGGAACAAACATTTGTGCTAATAGAAAACCACTCGGTCTACAACGTCTTTTTGGGAAGATCAGCCTTGTCTGACTTCCAAATTGTCCTGGCCCCATGGTGCCTGAAGATGAAATTTCCAACAGACAACGGAATAGGGGAAGTAGAGGGAAATCAAGACGCCGCTCGAGATTGCTATGTAACTGAACTTCGCAATAACCGCAGGAAGGATAAAGGGAAGAATGCAGAGGCTACCCCCTGCACGAAAAACATGGAAGCATAGCAACTAAGAAAGCCCATACTCTTCGATATACCAGTGATCCTTTCAATGAATTAGACCCCAGGGACGGAGAGGAGGAGGCCACCGCCGAGCCTACAGAGGCTATGGAGTTTGTATCTGTATACAAACACGACTCAAGTAGACTATTGAAAATCAAATCTTAGCTAAAAGCAGAATTGAAGGATCAACTCATCTATTTCTCCGCCACAACTTGGATGTATTTGCATGGACGCACGCTGACATGACTGGAATCTCCCTAGACGTAGCATGCCACGTACTGAACATCGATCCTACCAAGGTGCCAGTAAAGCAAAAAAAGAGAAGTATCGGGGCAGAACGATCAACAGCCCTCGATGAAGAAGTAAAGAACCTACTTGCCAATAACTTCATACGAGAAGCCATCTACCCAGAGTGGATCGCCAACCCGGTACTAGTAAAGAAGGCTAATGGGAAGTGGCGAACATGCATTGACTTCTCTAACTTAAATGACGCTTGCCCGAAGGATTGCTTCCCACTCCCCCGAATCGATCAGCTTGTGGAGAGCACAGCCGGGCACGAACTCTTATCTTTTATGGACGCATACTCAGGATATAACCAAATTCCTATGCATGCTCCCGATCAAGACCACACTAGTTTCATCACTGACCGGGGATTGTACTGCTACAGAGTAATGCCTTTTGGACTTAAAAACGCCGGAGCTACTTATCAGCGCCTCATCAACAAGATGTTTGCAGAACTAATAGGACGAACTATGGAAGTTTACATGGATGACATGCTAGTAAAGTCAAGGAAAGCCAATGATCACGTAAGCCACCTGGGCGAGATGTTTCAAGTACTTCGCCAATATGGAATGAAGCTGAATCCTCTAAAGTGCTCCTTCGGAGTATCATCAGGAAAGTTCTTGGGATTCATCGTCCATGCCAGGGGGATTGAAGCAAACCCCGAACAAGTCCGAGCCCTGAGAGATATCAGGATACCTTCCTTTTGAAGAGAAATGCAAAGCCTAAATGGGAAAATGGCCGCCCTAAGAAGATTCATCTCTAAGGCGACTGACAAGTGCATCCCTTTCTTCGAAGCTCTAAAGAAAGACAAAGGAAAGTTCGAATGGACTGACGAATGCTTAACAGCCTTCCTTAACCTAATCGAACACCTCCAGAGACCACCAGTACTCTCGACTCCAAACGAGGGCGAAGAGCTACACCTATACCTTGCTGCGTCATCTCATGCTCTAAGCACCGCTTTGGTGAGAGAAAACAACCGCGCGTAGCGGCCAGTATAATTTGTAAGTAAGAGGTTTACAGGGGCAGAAGCCAGATATCCTGAACTCGAAAAGCTAGCATACTGTTTACTGATCACATCACGGAAACTGCGACATTATTTCCAATCTCATTCCATCAGAGTTCTAACCGATCAACCGCTAAGGCAGATACTTCATCGTCCCGACACATCTGGGTGACTACTTAAATGGTGCATTGAACTGAGTCAATATGATATCACCTACCATCCTCGTACCGCCATCAAGGGATAAGTCGTGGCAGATTTCATTGCCGAATTCACTACCAACGAAGGTAAGGAGCGATCTGAAATAGCAGAAGAAATCAAGTGGAATCTCTTTGTGAATGGAGCATCAAACGAACAAGGCTCGGGGCAGGTATTGTAATAATCACTCCCAGGGGAAGGAAGCTACACTATGCTCTGAGGTTGGAATTCGCTGCCATCAACAACAATGCAGAATATGAAGCAGTAATAGCAGGATTAGAACGTGCCTTAGAGATTGGAGTCATTTCTTTATGTCTTCATAGTGATTCTCAACTTATTGTAAATCAAATACTAGGAGAATTTCAGACTCGAGGAGAATGACTCACAGCATATCTAAAGAAGACCAAGCGGCTACTCGATCAATTGGATCACTATCTAAACAAACATATTCTTCGAGAAGAGAACCAAGAGGCCGACGAATTGGCGAAGCAAGCTAGCATGAAAGACGGCACCATTTCCGAAACAGTAGCCATCTCAAAGCAACTAGCCCCGAGTTTCGAGCAAGTGAATCTGATAGCTGCAATCGAAAAAGAAACTTGGATGACTCCCATCCAAAAATACTTACAAAGTGGCACACTGCCCGACGGGCGTAACGAAGTCAAGAAAATCTTGAGGAAAACTTCCCGCTACACAATACAAGAAGGCATCCTCTATCGGCGCGGCTTCTCTAACCCCTTATTAAGGTGTGTCGCTGGAAAGGCAGCCAAGGAAATCTTATCCAACATCCATCAAGGAAGCTGGGGAGATCACGCTGGAGGACAGACTCTGGCAAAGAAGATACTCCGATATGGATATTTCTGGCCCACCTTAAACAAAGACGGCTTAGACTTTGTCAAAAAATGTGACAGATGTCAGAAATTTGCTAAGATTCCTCGACTACCAACAAATGAGATTACTCAAATGACCAGCGCTTGACCCTTTGCAGTATGGGGAATTGACTTGATTGGCGAATTGCCAGTGGGCCGAGGCAGAGCCAAATATGCTATAGTGGCAGTCGACTATTTCACCAAATGGGTGGAAGCGGAACCTCTGAATAAAATATCTTTGGCAAAAGTTATTAACTTCTTGATCAAAAATGTTCTATGCAGGTACGGAGTCCCACTCAAAATCATATCGGACAATGGACTTCAGTTTGACAGCGAGGAGTTCACCGACTGGTGCCAAGAGCATGGAATTCACAAGAGCTTCTCATCTGTAGCTTATCCCTAGGCAAACGGACAAGTCGAAGCTGTCAACAAAATTCTCAAAACTCTAATCAAGAAGAAACTTAAAAAGTCAAAAAGCGCTTGGGTGGATGAACTTCCTACGGCACTATAGGCCTACCGCACATCCTTCAGAACATCAACGGGGCATACTCCTTTCTCTTTGGCATACGGATCAGAGGCCATGCTCCCAGTCGAAACTGTAGTGCCTTCCCAATGTAGGATCCACTATAACCCAAAAAAGAACGAAGAACTCCTCCACATGTCTTTGGATCTAATTGAAGAGAGAAGAAACGATGCAACACTCAAAGCAACAACTCACAAGCAAAAGGTGGCAGCGCAATACAACTCCAAAGTCAAGCATCGTAGCTTAAAAAAAGGAGATCTTGTCCTCAAGTGAATCTTCCCGCACCCCGGAGCTCTAGATCCAACCTGGGACGGACCATATGTAATTCATAAAGATCTCCACAACGGAACTTATATTTTGTCAATAGTGGACGGAGAGGTGTTCCAGAGGGCATGGAACATCCAGCACCTTCGTCGATACTTTTCTTAACTTGTACTGCCCATATGAAGTGAATTAACAAAGAGAATCAGTGGACGTAGGCATTTTCGTGCCGAACCACTTTAAAAACTTGTCTCTTTTTTAACTTGTTCCTTTATATCTTGGTTGCTTGTTAACTTTATCCTTTTCTATTGAACAAAATCCTGTGTAATAGCATTTCCATTCAAGACACATCACAGCGCGACTTCACCTGGACAAGACCTAACAGGTACTATACGAATCTATTCCCTCGCCAATGAGACACTTTTGCTCCAGCATCCCTCTGCTGCGGGTTAACTCATTGCTTGCGATCGGCCCTTAAAGCCAACTGTAATGAGCCGATTATAAGCCACCGAGTAGGCCGACTATAGCCTAGGCAACTCATTACAGCGTTCGGCTCGCCGGCAACCGTGAACCTACTTTAAGCCCCAACATAAGGTGTGGCCAGCCAAGGGTAGTTCACAGTTGACGATCGGCACCCACGCTAGCCGGCCACGATAAATCGAATAATACCCACGAATACGGGCCATAATGGCCCGGGTAGTTACTGTGCGCGATCTCGGCTCCGAGTGTCTTAAGTACAGATGTGGTAAAAAAGAAAAACTCCCCACGGAGGCGTAAGATGGGTGACAAATGTCTCCAAGACCCACAGCTTAGGAAAGTGACTACAAAACCCGTTTGCCATGAACTTAAGCCCACCGCAGGCCTTCCGTGATTGGAAGTTTTACTATTTCTTATATTTCTATTTTATTTAAAAACTTTCTTCCTATCCTCTATAACGATTGTTGGACGTGTTCTTGCCTCCTACCGAACCAATCACTGTTGGACATGTTCCTGCCTCCAACCGAACCAATCACTACTCCCACGAAACCAAACACCGGTTCGTCCACTGCCGAACCACATGGCACCGAGCCTACCACCTACCGAACCAAACACTTCCTAGCTCCTACCGGACCAACCCTCCACCATCTCTCACCGAATCAACCCATCATCGAACCAATCTATATCCTCACCTCCACCGATCCAAACCCTCTCTAAAGACTACCGGTCCGAACCACCTCCAACCGGACCAAGCCTCTCATCCAACAAACTACCACCGAACCAAAGCTCCACCGGTCCACCATGCTCCTACCACCGAACCGAGGTAAACCGAACCAGATATGCCAGGCCAGATTGCTTCAGCACAGGCCCGCCAGCTACTATATACATCCAAGACCCCTGCCCCCAACCTCACTCTATAAACAGAGGGGCAGGGGTACAATAATGGCAGACAAGTTTGAGAGCTCAAGCACGGAAGGAACTTTCAAACAACTTTCATATACTTGTATACAAAGCTTTGTACTTGTAATCTGAAAGAAAAGAGAGAATAACATATAAAGTGGACGTAGGCATGTTCTGGTCGAACCACTATAAATCTGCGTATCTTGTACAGTTTAGCCCCTGTTTTTTGTATATTTGCATGAATCACCTAAACCACTAAGAACAACATAAAATCAACTAAATCATAAGACTTTGAGGTGTTTGTCCATTTTTTGTGCAAACATTTTTGGTGCTTTCACTGAGAACTTCGAACCCGAAGCTTCAAGCTTCCCTCACTCAGCCCTCTTCCTAACAGCATCGCTTGGTGCCTAGACAACATGACTTCCAGGCAGAGAAAGGGAAAGAACATCGTAACTAGCAGCATTCCGGATCCAGTAATCACAGATCAAGAGAATCATCCCATTCCAACAGCAGTACCGAACGAGCATCAGACAAACCCGACAGCCCCTGCCACAGAACAACCGGCAGCAATTATTAGGGCAGATCTAGACAGAGTTGTGGCTGAAGTAACTAACCGCTTCGCATCCCAACAAGAAGCTTTGGTGAACCAACTCATGTCACGCTTGAGGGATTCCGAAGAATCCAACCGCAACACTGAATCATGGGGTGAGTCTCAATCTGGAGGATCTCGGAGACAACAAAGGTCTTCCCTCTTCGAAGAAGCTATCAACAGGAACAACAATGATAGGGGTCGCGCCCGGACTCAGCCCGAACTCCGACTCGAGGAAGCGCTTGGAACCGAACCCAATGGGGGAGGCACCAGGCGAGGGTCGGATGTAGTTGAGCCAGTCATGCCGCCTAATCATAGAAACCCTGCTGAACGGAGCCGAGCTAGAACCCAGCCCGAAGTTGACCCCATGGAAATGCTCGAAACAGAACCCCACTGGTGAAGATCAAGGCAGGGGCCAACTGTAGCTGGTCCTAACATGCATCCGAGCAGCCAAAGACAGCCATTGGATAACATCAGAAGTGATAGACTATACCATCCCTACAGGTCATGTGGACGAGACCGATCCCGCAGGGAAGAACCAAGCTCATTTTTGTCCGCTCCAAATTCTGATTAAAGAATGGCACGATTATTCAGGGAATGCATCCGACGGGAGCAGAGGGATCGAGGGATAGGCGCTAGGGTAACCAGCCCTTTCACCCGCGACATCGAAACCGCCATCACCCCTCAAGAATGGAAAATGCCAAGATGGAACCGTACAAGGGAACTTCCGACCCCGTTGTACACTTGCAAAGATACACACAGCATATGCTCATGAGCGGAGCAACGGAAGGAGTGTTGTGTAAATACTTTCCCCTATTCCTAGCAGACCTATCTACCTCCTGGTTCTGCCATCTACCCCAAGAATCTATCAGCTCGTGGGAGATGTTGAAAGAAAAGTTCATTAGCCAGTTCCGCATTCATGTGGAACAACCCAAGGATGCTTATTCTCTATCTACTGTCAAACAGAAATCCGGAGAGACACTGCAACAATATCTAACCCGGTTCAATGCCGCAGCGGCCGCAGTCCAAGATGCCGATGAGAAACTCATCCTAATGGCCCTCTGTAGTGGTGTGCACCCAAGATGCCGATTTCTTCCATGAAGCTGGGAAGTACATGAGACTCGAAGAGGCTGCCACTGAAAGGCAGACAGGACCACAGGCTAAGGTGGCTCATGGAAACGCCCCAGCCGCAGCGAAGGACATTCGGAGAAAACGACTCCAGAGACAATGCAGGAGGCAAGAAGGGAGAAAAGCGCTTATACCGACCAGGATCGAGATTCGACGCTTACACTCCCTTGAATGAAACAGTCGAGAACATCTTCCTGGCCACCCAGGACGAACTTACATACAAGCGCCCCCCGTACAAGAAGGATTCAGATCGCGCAATCCAGTCCGCAAAGTTCTGTCGTTTCCACGAATCTTATGGACATGATACCAATGAATGTCGCCACCTCCGCGACCTAATCGAAGAACACATCAGAAGGAAGAGATTAGAACGCTATGTAAAGGGACAGGACAGGACCCCAGCTCCTACCAAGGAAAACCCAGGGCAGCTCCACCCAGAGACAGCCGGAGGAAATCGCAACACCAGCGGTTCCAGCCAAGAGAAGATAGTGGTCCATACAATATCAGGAGGGCCACACATCGCCGACAAGAGCTGGGCAAAAATAGAAAGATATGGAAACTCACTCAGAAACGATGGAAACTGCGTCAATTCTGTTATGGAAGAACGTCACCCGAAGCGAAAGGAAAATAATGACATCACATTAAGTGGGCGTGACCTAGAAGGAAGGCAATACCCTCATATGGATCCTATGGTCATCTCTGCCTGGTTTGGCCCAGCTGAAGTTTTTCGAATCCTAGTAGACACTGGAAGCTCAGTGAATATTTTGTTCAAGCATGCTTTCGAAAAAATGAAGCTGTCAATGAAGGACGTGTCTCCCTGCAACAAACCTCTACACGGTTACACTGGAAAAGCAAAGATGCCCCTCGGACAATTGGATCTCTTTGTTGAATTGGGAAGTCATCCCCGCTCCGCCGTTCGGAAACAAACATTCGTGCTAATAGACAACCACTCGGCCTACAATGCCTTTTTAGGAAGACCAGCCTTGTCCGACTTCCAAATTGTCCTTGCCCCATAGTGCCTGAAGATGATGTTCCCAACGATAATGGAGTGGGAGAAATAGAAGGGGATCAAGACGCCGCTCGGGACTGCTATGTAACCAAACTTCGCAATAATCGCAGGAGAGATAAAGAGAAAAATGCAGAGACTATTCTTTGCATGAAAAGCTTGGAAGCATAGAAACTAAAGAAAGCCCCTCCTCTTCGGTATACCAGTGATCCTTTCAATAAATTAGACCCCAGGGACAAAGAGGAGGAGGCCACCGCCGAGCCTGCAGAGGCTATGGAATTCGTATCTGTAGACAAACGCGACCCAAGTAAACTGCTGAGAGTCGGATCTCAGTTAAAAAGAGAATTAAGGAATCGACTCATTGATTTTCTTCGCCACAACATGGATGTATTTGCATGGACGCACGCTGATATGACTGAAATCTCCCCGGACATAGCATGCCACGCACTAAACATCGACCCTACCAAGGTACCGGTAAAGCAAAAGAAGAGAAGTATGGGGGCAGAACGATCAGCAGCCCTCGAGGAAGAAGTAAAGAACTTATTTGCCAAAGACTTCATACGTGAAGCCATCTACCCAGAATGGATCGCCAACCCGGTGCTGGTAAAGAAAGCTAATGGGAAGTGGCGAACATGCATCGATTTCTCCAACTTAAATGACGCCTGCCCGAAAGACTGCTTCCCACTCCCCCGAATCGACCAACTCGTGGACAGCACTGCCGGACACGAACACTTATCCTTTATGGACGCATACTCAGGATATAACCAGATCCCTATGCACGCCCCCGATCAAGACCACACTAGCTTCATCACTGACCGAGGATTGTACTGCTACAAGGTAATGCCATTTGGACTTAAAAACGCCGGAGCTACTTATCAGCGCCTCGTCAACAAGATGTTTGCAGAACTGATAGGACGAACTACGGAAGTTTATGTGGATGACATGCTGGTAAAATCGAGAAAAGCCAACGACCATATAAACCACATGGACGAGATGTTTCAAGTACTTCGCCAATATGGAATGAAGCTGAACCCTCTAAAGTGCTCCTTCGGAGTATCATCGGGAAAGTTTTTGGGATTCATCGTTCATGCCAGGGGGATTGAAGCAAACCCCGAACAAGTCCGAGCTTTACAAGATATCAAGACACCATCTACTCGAAGAGAGATGCAAAGCCTAAACGGGAAAGTGGCCGCCCTGAGTAGGTTCATCTCTAAAGCAACCGACAAATGTATCCCTTTCTTCGAAGCTCTAAAGAAAGACAAAGGAAAGTTCGAATGGACTGACGAATGCTCGACAGCCTTCCTTAACTTAATCGGACACCTCCAAAGACCACCGGTACTTTCAACTCCAAATGAAGGCAAGGACTATACCTATACCTTGTTGTGTCACCACATGCCCTAAGTGTCGTGCTGGTGAGAGAAGACAACCGCACGCAACGGCCCGTATACTTCGTAAGTAAGAGGTTTACGGGGCCAGAAGTCAGATACCCTAAACTTGAAAGGCTAGCATACTGTTTGCTTATCACGTCGCGGAAACTGCGACACTATTTACAGTCTCATTCCATCAGAGTTTTAACCGATCAACCGCTAAGGCAAGTGCTCCATCGCTCCGACACTTCTGGGCGATTACTTAAGTGGTGCATCGAACTAAGTCAATATGATATCACTTACCATCCTCGCACCGCTATCAAGGGGTAAGCCATAGCTGATTTCATCGCCGAATTCACTACTAGCGAAGGTAAGGACCAATCTGAAATAGCAGAAGATATCAAGTGGAATCTCTTCGTAGATGGAGCGTCGAATGAACAAGGCTCGGGGGCAGGTGTTGTGATAATCACCCCCAGGGGAAAGAAGCTGCACTACGCCCTAAGATTGGAATTCGCTGCCACCAATAATGACGCAGAATACGAAGCAGTGATAGCCGAATTAGAACTTGCACTGGAAATTGGAGTCAGTTCTTTATGTCTCCATAGTGATTCTCAACTTATTGTAAATCAAATACTGGGAGAATTCCAGACTCGAGGAGAACGACTTACAGCGTATCTAAAGAAGACCAGGCTACTGCTTAATCAATTAGATCGCTATTTAATCAAACACATTCTCCGAGAAGAGAATCAAGAGGCCGACGAACTAGCAAAACAAGCTAGCAAGAAGAACATCACTATTTTCGGAGCGTTAACCATCTCAAAACAGCTGGCACCAAGTTTCGAGCAAGTAAATCTGATAGCTGCAACCGAAGAAGAAACATGGATGACCCATATCCGAGAATACTTACAAAACGGCACCCTACCCGACGGGCGAAATGAAATTAAGAAAATTCTAAGGAAAGCTTCCCGCTACACGATGCAAGAAGGCATCCTCTATCGGCGCGACTTCTCTAACCCCTTATTAAGGTGCGTTGCTGGAAGAGAAGCCAAGGAAATTCTATCCAACATCCATCAAGGAAGATGCGGAGATCACACTGGAGGGCAGACTCTGGCAAAGAAGATACTCCGATATGGATTTTTCTGGCCCACCTTCAACAAAGACGCCTTAGACTTCGTCAAAAAATGTGACAGATATCAGAAATTTGCTAAGATTCCTCGACTACCAACCAATGAAATTACTCAGATGACCAGCCCTTGGCCCTTCGCAATATGGGGAATTGACTTAATTGGCGAACTGCCGATGGGCCGAGGCGGGGCCAGACATGCTATAGTGGCAGTTGACTATTTCACCAAATGGGTGGAAGCGGAACCTCTGAATAAAATATCTTCAACTAAAGTTATCAACTTCTTGATCAAAAACTTTCTGTGCAGGTACGGGGTTCCGCTCAAAATCATATTAAACAACGGGCTTCAATTTGACAGCGAGGAATTTGCCGACTGGTGCCAAGAGCACGGAATTCATAAGGGCTTCTCATCCGTAGCTTATCCACAGGAAAATGGACAAGTCGAAGCTGTCAACAAGATTCTCAAGACTCTAATCAAGAAGAAGCTTGAAAAATCAAAATGCGCTTGGGTGGACGAACTTCCTACAGCACTATGGGCCTGTCGCACTTCTTTCAGAACATCAACAGGGCATACCCCGTTCTCTTTGGCATACGGATCAGAGGCCATGCTCCCAGTTGAAACTATTGTACCTTCCCATCGTAGGATCCACAACAACCCCGAAGAAAACGAAGAACTCCTCCACATGTCTTTGGATCTAATTGAGGAGAGAAGAAATGATGCAGCACTCAAAGCAGCAGCTCACAGACAAAAAGTGGTAGCACTATACAACTCCAAAGTCAAATATCGCAGCTTACAAGAAGGAGATCTTGTCCTTAAGCGAATCTTTCCGCGTCCAGGAGCGCTGGATCCAGTCTGGGACGGACCATATGTAATTCATAAAGATCTCCACAACAGAGCTTATATTTTGTCAACAGTGGACGGAGAGGTGTTCCAGAGGGCATGGAACATCCGACACCTCCGTCGATACTTTTCTTAACTTGTACTGCCCATATGAAGTGAATTAATACAGAGAATCAGTGGACGTAGGCATTTTCGTGTCGAACCACTTTAAAAAAACTTGGCTCTTGTTAACTTGTTCCTTTATATCTTGGCTACTTGTTAAGCTTTATCCTTTGCTGTTGAACAAAATCCCAGATGACATTTCAATTCAGAGCTTCACAACGCAACTCCACCTGGACAAAATCTAACAGGTACGCTACGATCCTATGCCCTCGCCAATGAGACACTTTGCTCCGGTATCCCTCTACCACGAGTTAACTCATTGTTTGCCTCGGCCCTTAAAGCCGACTGTAATGAGCCGAGTATAAGCCACCGAGAAGGCCGATTATGCCATGGCAGCTCATTACAGCGATTCGGCTCGCCGGCAACTGTGAACCGATCATAAGCCCCAACATAAGGTGTGGCCAGCCAGGGGCAGTTCACAGTTGACGATCGGCCCCCACGCTAGCCGGCCACAGTAAATCGAATAATACCCGCGATTACGGGCCATAATGGCACAAGTAGTTACTGTGCGCGATAGGCTCCGATGTGTCTTAAGTGCGACTGTGGTAAAAAAGAAAACTCCCCGCAGAGGCGTAAGATGGGTGACAATTGTCTCCAAGACCCACAGCTAGGGAAAGTGACTACAAAACCCGTTTGCCACGAACTTAAGCACATCGACGGCCTTCCATGACTGGAAGTTTTACTTTTCCTATATTTCCATTTCATTTAAAACTTTTCTCCTATTCTCCGTAACGGTGCTTGAAAGTAGAGGACATGAAATAGGGAACGCTCACTAATGAGAACAGAAACTTACAATCGGATGACGAGACACTCAACAGCATTCCGTGCTTAGTCTTACAGGGCGCACAAAGTTGCCGTCCACAGCCGAAACATGAAGGGCGGTACCTTATACTTTTATACCTTAATGCATAGCTGCAGTTCATATTCACACATCACATTTACGTTGCAAAGTGAGAAAATTATACTTTAAGCAAAAAACTTGGCATCAGGCACAGTCAAGCCACTAGTAACATGCATAGTTACATCACTAACACAGCACAATAAAATAGCGATAACATTCCAACATAAAGGAATCAGCTTATGTTATGAAATTACATAAAGTCATTCATCATAAACAATATTATTACAGTCACATCAATGTTTTGGACTAACATAAACAGCGATAAAAGGAAATCAAAAGGTGACCGAATCCGGACAAGGAAACAGCTGCGTCCGCACCTCACCCTCATCCTACTAGCTCTCCAAGCCTACTTAGCCGCAGGGTCGGAGCTCCCAGCATGCTTATCAGAAGTCCCACCTGTCCAATTCAGAAGAGAAATCCATTAAACCAACAACGAACGATCAACTTATGAAAAGCTAAAAAGGGAAAACTCACCAACACCCGCTTCTTGGTCCACATCCCCCAACTGCACACCGGCTTCCTCCGCAGCAAGTAGTCGCATCCCCTCCTTCACCGCTACCCTCTCCTCTTTCGAGAACTGGGTGGTAACCATATCCATCCTGAATGTCGCTCCACCTTTCTTATCCGCATCGGCCTTGGCCTCCTCCAAAGCCCGAAGATATATCCTAGCCATGATCCGGGGATAGTCATCCATCCAGGATAGATTACCCTGCTTCCAGGTACGGAAGTACATATCCTGCAACATCTCATTCATCATCCCCTCATTCTCCTCCAACTCCCTCACCCGGGCCTCAGAGGACAGCAACTTAGCAACGGCAACATCCCTCTCCGATTGATATCTCAAACGGTCAGCCTGGAGAGTCCTCCTCATTTCCTCCATCTCTTCCTTTAGCCTGGCCTGAGCAAGCTTTGCGGCCTCAAGCCTCCTAAATAACTCCTCTACCTGCTCGAGATCCGCCCTCCGAACCTCGTCCACCGTAGCAATAGCTATGTCAATCCGCTCCTTACAGGCGACCTCCATCTTTCGCAACTCAGCCTTGCTAGCCTCCTCCATGGTTTTCTTCAGTCGTCGGGAGGCCGCCTCGTGTTGGGATATCTGGATAGCCTGGTCGGCAAGCTGTTTGGCCTGATCAGAAACCTATAGCCGCAACCGTATGTTAGCGCTTCCAATTTCCTCCCAGCCCTGGCCAGTCGAGCATGATGCTCCATTAACCTCTTGGTTTCCTTAGCCACCCGATCGATGCTTGCCTTGGCCTCATTCCCCATGATCATAATCCGAGTAGTAAGCAAATCGAGGTCTAGCGACTTAGCCTCATCAAGCACCCGTACCATGGGGTTGCAGGAAAGAAGATGCTCACCCGTGACCTCGTCAAAAGAGATATCCTGAGAACTCGGGTCCAGATCCGGGTGGCCGGCAAATGGGTTGCGATCCAAACCAGGACGGTCAATCAGAATGACGGTTGGATTTTCAGACGGATAGGGGGAAGGCATAAACTCAGTATCCTCTTCAGTAATCTCATGGATGGGCTGGACTGGAGGCTGAGGGTCAAGTGAAGGTTCAAACGAAGATTGGCCCCTCTTCCTCCTCTGCATATCTTCTTCAATAACTCAAAGAAGAGGGCGATATCTAACTTCATCCCCAGGACGGCTGGTTGGCGGCTTTGGTTTGGCAGAAGCTTTGAGTAGCTTATACTGTTCGAGGCGGTGCCGGATATCTGATGACTTGGTCGCCTTACCTGCCCCTAGAATAAAAGCCAAGTGTTACAAACATACAATGGTCCACAATTCAAGAAATATGTTAAGATAAAGAGAGTAAGAAGGCACATCTATTATACAAACCCTGCGGAGGAGTAGAATACTGCAATAAGTCCTGAGTCTCATTTCAGGACAAAAGCGAACCATAAAATATTGCTAAGTCCCTATCGTAAATGGAGTCTGCAGAAGTCAAAAGTTCACCTTGAATCGCTGGAGTCGCCTTAGCTGAAGAACTCTTAGAGAATGGATCGGCACCAGCCCCAGCCTTGTCAACCTCTTTTGCCTTCTCCACCGAGGCTGATCCTTCCTCCAACCCCTCAAAAGCCTGGCGGAGGGCATCATCCATCCACTCCTGGATCTCCTCTGCCTGCTCAGAACACAAAGCCCCGGCACCACTACCACCCTGTCCTTCACCTTCTCCATCTCCTCCGCTCTCCTCCTCGCCTCTTTCCTCCTCTCCACTTTCCTCCTCCGGAATGTCTGGACATGTGCTGGGAGAGGGTCCATCGGACTTCTTAAGCTTCTTTCCCCCAACGACTGGAGGTACCGAGAAAGGTCTCCTCTTGCTACTCTTCGCAGTAGCCCCATCCTTAGCTTTAGCAGCCCTCTCCTCGGCTGTATCTCTCTATTTAACCACAGATTGACGTGGCAGAATCAGGTTATACTCCAGGAGAGTGGCATTCCTGATCAGGTAAGAAGCCGACCTATCCCTTCCCGAAATGACCTTTATTTCAGCAGCCACCGTGCCAAGGAATCATTCTCCACGACCGCAAAGTCACCTGTTGCTAGCAAGAAATAAAAGCATATAAGAAGAAGCATTGCGATCGGGATGGGAAAAATATAAATGAAGTTCAACTTACAGCCGAAAGCGAAAAGGCGGAAAGAAACAGAGTCATCCTTAATGAAAAACCATTCTTTCTTGAACATACTGAACTTCGAGTACAAATCCAGAACAGGCTTGAAGGGCACGGCCGCTTCCAAGCTGATATATGGAGACCCCTTCTTATAGCCTCTCAAGTTGTACAGATACCGGATCTCCCGGTTGGAAGGGGGACGCCCATATTTCCTCTGAAAGATGACGAAAAGACTCACCAGAATGGCGTAGGAGTTAGGCTGAAGCTGGAATGGAGCCACCTTCAGATATGTGATAAAGCTAACTATCCAAGCGTTGAGAGGCGGGATAGCACCACACATGCAATGATATCTGCTGTAAGCAAAGTAGCCTTCGGGGGGGTCATACGGCATCACTCCTTCCCCCGGCAACAGCATGCATGCTCTATCAATCCCGAAGGAGCGGGAGATAACGTCAAGTTGCTCCTCTCTGAGAGAGCTCGGAAAGCAATCAGGAGGAGAGTTCAGAAGCTCTTGGGGACCATACCCGTCTACTAGCGACCTCGGGGTAGGTCCACGACGTTCCAGTCCTGGCTAGGCAGGGGGCACGACGGAAGACTCACTTCTGTCCGTAGATTTTTTCTTTTCTGATCGGGTTTCCACCTTGTGCGACATTTATCTGCAAACACAAATGCAAGAGTATATTATTAGAACAGAGGATATAAACATGCATTTATATGTAGTCTGAGATTCCACTCATCATTCGGTAAAGCAAAAGTAAAAATTCATTCGGTACTTAGTACTCCACGGTTTCATTCGGTAGTCCAAAAAGCAGAGCCATTCGGCGAAAGGAGGCGAATTACCTGATTCGACGACCTAAACTGATTCGGCAATCTAAAGTGATTCGGTAAAGTTGATTCGGCAAAGGAGGGTCTGATTCGGCTATCAAGCTTGGTAGGAAACGAAGGCCTAACTCCCTTATTTATAAGCGAATATCAATCACCGGATCAGTTGGTTCGGCGTCAGAAACCGGATGGAAATGCACAAGTTTAAAACAAAGCACGACATATGCTAGCATATGCCCTACTTTGGGGGGCAAATGTTGGACGTGTTCTTGCCTCCTACCGAACCAATCACTATTGGACGTGTTCCTGCCTCCAACCGAACCAATCACTACTCCCACGAAACCAAACACCGGTTCGTCCACTACCGAACCACATGCCACCGAGCCTACCACCTACCGAACCAAACACTTCCTAGCTCCTACCGGACCAACCCTCCACCATCTCTCACCGAATCAACCCATCACCGAACCAATCTATATCCTCACCTCCACCGATCCAAACCCTCTCCAAAGACTACCGGTCCGAACCACCTCCAACCGGACCAAGCCTCTCATCCAACAAACTACCACCGAACCAAAGCTCCACCGGTCCACCATGCTCTTACCACCGAACCAAGGTAAACCGAACCAGATATGCCAGGCCAGATTGCTTCAGCCCAGGCCCGCCAGCTACTATATACATCCAAGACCACTGTCCCCAACCTCACTCTATAAATAGAGGGGCAGGGGTACAACAATGGCAGACAAGTTTGAGAGCTCAAGCACGGAAGGAACTTTCAAACAATTTTCATATACTTGTATACAAAGCTTTGTACTTGTAATCTGAAAGAAAAGAGAGAATAACATATAAAGTGGACGTAGGCATGTTCTGGCCGAACCACTATAAATCTGCGTGTCTTTTACAGTTTAGCCTCTATTTTTTGTATATGTGCATGAATCACCTAAACCACTAAGAACAACATAAAATAAACTAAATCATACGACTTTGACTGTTTGTCCATTTTTTGTGCAAACAACGATCCCTAAAGTACAGGACACAAAATAGAAGACACTCGCTAATGGGAATAGGAACTCATAACTGGATGACAGGACACTCAGCTGCATTCCATACTCAGTCACACAAGACATTCAAAGCTACCATCTACAACTAAAACATGAAGGGCGGTACTTTCTTCTCTTGTATATAAATACGTAGCTATAATTTATTCGCACATCAGACTAACATTGCAGGATATGAAATTATATTTTAAGCAAGAACTTGGCACCAAACACGATTGAATCACAGGCATGTGCATAGCTATATTTCTTATGCAACACACCAAAATAACGGCAGCATTCAAATATGACAGAATCAGCTTAAGTTAAAAATTACATGCCAAGAATAAAGTCGTTCGTTACGAATAACATAATTACGGCCTAAAAGTTACATTGATGTTTTGGGACTAGCATAGACAGCAATGTCAAGTAAACCAAAAGATATTCAGATCAAGTCAAGGAGTCGGCTGCATCGGAGCTTCACCTCTACCCTGCTGGCCCTCCGAGATCTACTTAACCGCAGGATTGGAACTCTCAGCATGTTGACCAGAGGTAGTTATTGCTTCAGAGGTCCCGCCTGTCCAATTCAGGAGAAGAATCCATTAAATAAACAATAAGCAATCAAGTTACGGAAAACTAAAAAGGAAGACTTACCGGCATCTGCTCCTTGATCATCATCCTCTAACTGCACACCTACCTCCTCGGCAGTAAGCAGCCGCATACCCTCTTTCACCACCGCTTTCTCCTCCTTGGTGAATTGAGTCGTAACCACGTCCATTCTAAAGGCCACGCCACCCTCCTTATCTGCATTGGCCTTAGCCTCCTCCAGGGCCCTGAGATAAATCCTGGCCATGACTCGGGGATAATCATCCATCCAAGATAAGTTGCCCTATTTCCAAGTGCGAAAGTATATATCCTGAAGCATCTCATCCATTATCCCCTCATTCTCCTCGAACTCCCTTATTCGGTCCTCAGAAGCCAACAGCTTTGCAATGGCAGCATCCCTCTCCAATTGGTATCGCGAGCAGTCAGCCTGAAAGGATTTCCTCATCGCCTCCATCTCCTCCTTCAGCTTGGTTTGAGCAAGCTCTGCGGCTTCAAGTTTCCCGGATAACTCCTGTACCCGCTCGAGATCCGCTTTTCTAACCTCATCCACCATTGCAATAGCCATATCAATCCGTTCCTTACAAACAGCCTCCATTTTCCGTAACTCTGCCCTGCTGGCCTCTTCGATGGTTTTCTTTAATTGCTTAGAGGCGGCCTCATGTTGAGAGATCTGAATGGCCTGATCATTGAGTTGTTTGGCCTGGTCGGAAACCATTAACCGCAGTCGAATGTTAGTACTCCCGATTTCTTCTCCAACCTTGACAAGTCAGGCATGATGCCTCATCAGCTTCCTGGTTTCCTCAGCAACCCGGTCAATGTTTGCCTTAGCTTCGTCCCTCAAAGTTACAACCCGAGTGGTAAGCAAATCAAGGTCCAGGGACTTAGCTTCATCTAGTACTCTTACCATAGGATTACAAGGGAGAAAGTGCTCACCGGTAGCCTCATCAAAGGTAATATCACGAGAACCCGGATCCAGATCTGGATGATCCGCAAACGGATTACGAGCCAAGCGGGGATGATCTATCTGGGTAACGGTAGGATTTTCAGACGGGTGCAGAGAAGGTATAAACTCAGTATTCTCCTCCATGGTTCCTGAAGAGGCTGAGTTGGGGGCTGAGGACCAGGTGAAGATTCAAACAAGGAGCAACTCCTCTTCTTCTTTTGGATATCCTCTTCGATAACTCCAAGAAGAGGGCGGTAGCCGACTACGTCTCCAGGGCGGTTAGTCGGAGGCTTTGGTTTAGTAGAAGCCTTGAGAAGTTTGTATTGTTCCAGACGGTGCCGAACATCTGATGTCTTGACCACCTTACCCGCTTCTGTGATAAAAACCAAGTGTTACAAGCATACATTGAGCTATAATTCGAGAAATATATCAAGTTAAGAAGAGTAAAGAGAGCTTTTGTTATACAAAACCTGGAGAGGAGTAGGATACTGCAATAAGTCCTGGATCTCATTCCAGGACGGGAGCTGGCCATAAAATATTCCTAAATCCTTATCATAAATGGAGTCGGCAGGAGTCAGAAATTCACCTTCAATCGTAGGAATTGCCTTAGCTGAAGCGCTCTTAGAAGATGAATCGGCGCCGGTCTTTGGCCTTGTCAGCTTTCTTAGGCTTCTCCACCAAAGCCGATCCTTCCTCCAACCCTTCAAAAGCTAGGCGGAAAGCATCATATGTCCACTCCTGGATCACACCTGCTTGCTTAGAAGACAAAGCCCCAGTGCCATCACCACTCTGTCCGTCGCCACCATCATCACTATGACCATCACCATCACCTTCTCCACCACTTCCACTCTCCGCCTCACCTCCTTCATCCTCGCCTCTTTCCTCCTCCACATCTTCCTCCTCCGGGACATCTGGACATGTGCTGGGGGAGGGTCCATCGTACTTCTTAAGTTTCTTCCCCCCGACAATTGGATGTTTCGAGAAGGGTTTTCTTTTGCTGCTCTTCGCCTAGCCCCTGCATTAGCTTTGGCGGCCTTCTCCTCAGCTGTGTCTCTTTGCTTGACCACAGACTGGCGTGGTAGAATCAAGTTGAGCCCCAAAAGAGTAGCATTCCTGATCAAATAAGAAGCTGCCCTCTCATTTTTCAGAATGGCTTCTATTTCCGCAGCCATCTGAACCAGACGATCGTTCTCTACAACCGCAAAGCCGCCTGTCGCTAGCAAGAAATAAAGCACATAAGGAGGAGCATTGCAGTCAGAACAGAAAATATAAATGAGATTCAACTTACAGCCAGAGGTGAAGCGGTGGAAAGAAACAGAGTCATCCTTGACAAAAAACCATTCCTTCTTGAGCATGCTAAATTTTGAATATAAGTCCGGGACTGGCCTGAAAGACACGGCCGATTCTAAGCTAATATATGGAGACCCCTTCTTAAAGCCTCTCAAGTTGTACAGGTACCGGATCTCCCGGTTGGAAGGGGAGCGCCCGTATTTTCGTCGAAAAATAATGAACAGACTCACCAAAATGGCATAGGAGTTGGGCTGAAGCTGGAAAGGGGCCACCTTCAAGTATGTGATAAAGCTAACTATCCAAGCGTTGATCGGAGGGATGGCTCCGCACATGCAGTGATACCTACTGTAAGCGAAATGTCCTTCAGGGGGGTTATACGGCATCACTCCTTTCCCCGGCAATATCATATGTTCTCTGTCGATCCCAAAAGATATAACGTCAAGCTGCTCATCTTTGAGGGAGCTGGAAAAGCAGTCAGGCGGTGAGTTCAAGAGCTCTTGAGGACCGTACCCGTCTACTAACGATTTCGGGGTTGGTCCACGTCGTTCTGGTTCTACCTGAACAGGGGGCACTATGGAGGACTCTCCTTTGTCCTTGGATTTCTTCTTGTCAGAACGACTTTCTACTTTATGAGACATTATCTGCAACACGAGAAAACATATTGTTAGGAAAAGGAGTGTAGAGATATAAACAAGCAAATACCTACAGCCTAGAATCTCATTCATAATTCAAAACATAAAAGTTTCATTCTGTAGTGTCATTCGGCACTCATGTTCCCTAAGTGCCATTCGGTAGTCCGAGTCTTAGAGTTCATTCTGCACTCATGTTCCCTTAGTGTCATTCGGTAGTCTGAGTCTTCGAGTTCATTCGGCACTCATGTTCCCTAAAGTTCATTCGGTAGTCCGAGTCTTAGAGTTCATTCGGCACTCATACTTCCTAAAGATCATTCGGTAGTTCGAGCATAAAGTTCATTTGGCAGAAGGAGGCCTCACCTGACTCGGCAGATAGAGGTTTGGTCCGGCTCTTTCAGACGGTAAAGAATGACAGAGGCGTGAAGCCCAAACTTATAGGCAAGCGGAGGATGACCGGACCAATTGGTTCGACACTTGGGCCGAATGAAAGTATCCAAACTGAGGAAAACAAAGCGCGACATATGCAGGCATATGCCCCACTCTGGGGGGCAAATGTTAGGCGTGTTTCCACCGGACCAGGGCCACCGGACCAATGCTTCCGAATCGAAACAACGAAGGCACCACCGAATCGAAACAACGAAGGCACTACCGAACCAATCCACGCTCCACCCACTACCGAACCAACCCACTACCGGACCAATCCACGTCTTCACCCACTACCGAACCAAAGCACTACCGGACCAATCCACGCTCCACCCACTACCGAACCAAAGCACTACCGGACCAATACACGCCTCCACCCACTACCGAACCAAGGCACTACCGAACCAACATTGCCAGACCAGATCACGTCAGCCCAGGCCCACCACCAGCTATATACATCCAAGACCCCTACCTCCAGCCTCACTCTATAAATAGAGAGGTAGGGGTACAACCATGGCGGACAGTTTTGAGAGCTCAAGCATAGACAGAACTTTCAAACAACTTTCATATACTTGTAAACAAAGATTTGTACTTGTAATCTGAACAGAGAAAGAGAATAACATATGAAGTGGATGTAGGCACATTCTGGCCGAACCACTATAAATCTATGTGTCCTTTACAGTTTAGCCCCTGCTTTTACATATTTGTATAAATCACCCAAATCACTAAGAACAACATAAAATCGACCAAATCATACGACTTGGAGGTGTTTGCCCATTTTTTGTGCAAACAAACACTACCGGTGGATTCATGCCGTCGAGAACTACATATTTAGTTATATAATATGCATAGTTTGAAGCATTTTTGTATTCCACACTTTTTAACTAGGAGTTATTAACTTTGTGTAATTAAAGTAAAAAAATCTACTTTTCAGCAATTACCCATAGCACTCTATGCCTAAGTCATGTTTTGAAAACTCACTTTTTAATTTCACTTATATTATTCATAATGTGATTTATGATTATAAGAGATGGATTACTATGTCTTGTCAAGATATATATGCAAATATACAGAGTCCTCTTTTCGATTATTCTTGCATCCTCCCCATCCTGTTGTGATCCTTTTTCTTCTTTACCACCTAGCAATTTCTTGCCTTCAAAACTCTAATTCTCACAATATATTTGGTTTATGTATGATTTATTTGTTTAGCTCTCTTTATGATGACCGATTTCATAGATTGATTTATTTAATTTGGATTTGATTTGAGGAATTTGTAATTGAATTTGTTTAATTTAGATTTGATTTAAGAATTTGAGTTTTACAAGTGGAAGCAAGAATTCCATAGTATAATAAATAGAGTTAAAAATGTATTTGCAGGCTAAAAATACTAATATTTAGGCTGAAAATTTGAACTCGATATATTACAAAAATGTCACCGGGCTTGACTTCTCATAATTCCTAACCCGTTTAAACAACTTCAACATGTTATATATGGTTTTTTACTGTAGTTTGGACATCCTATCCTACATCCTGTCCTAGAACTACCTTTGGAATTTCCACTAATTTGCCTCTCTTAACCTAGGGGAAGCTGTATTGCAAGTCTACATGAACTTCTCAAATAGGATTTCTACTCTTATCTGAAGACTTCGTAATAGGACGTCACATAAAAGGGAATAAACTTTTTTAACTATCCTCTTTCATGCTGCTATAATCAATTACTATACAATTACTTCCAATTATGCACGCCCAGAATCTCTAAACTGAATGCTTCGATGGTTATTGGAGTGAAAATAATCATAAAGATTGTATTTATTTGAAGTATATTGATTGAATGAAAAAAGTTTTAGAAAGAAATAAGAAACATAATATACAAAGCAATAGATTGGGAGATTAGTTGTTATGGTTTTGACATGATCCGATGCATATATAGTGATGCTAGGGATGTGTGTGAAGAGTGGTGATTAATGGAAAGTTTGCAGTAAAGAGAAACGATGAACATAAACAACATAAGTAGAAAAGGCAGGAAGCACAATGGTAAAAAGTTTTACACTCTTAGCATATAATGCTCGTAATTGGTTGACTGGTTATCCCATAACCGCTTGACTAGTAAGGGTGTGACTAGTTGATCGGTTATAACATAGCTATGTTGTGCAATGCAGATTTCGGTGATGTTGTGTATTCTTCGTATTTTGATGGTCCATAGTTTTTAAAACATTCCAAAAAATAATAAACAATGATTCAGAAATTGTGTAAAATATGATTCAAAATTTGAATGAATCATAGACTGCTTGTGCGGTTTTAACAAAACTAATCTAGAAAAACCATGGTTTGAGATTCCGTCCAGCATGACGGAAATCCGGCCGTTCCTGTCCTGTTCCGACAGTGACCGGGACGAAAATCAATACAAATTTCTATTCAAGATGTTTGCAATAAGAAAAGGGGTTAAATTCAAAAAAAAAGTGAGGGAGAGAGAAATCAATTCTAATCCATCAAATGCATAAAAATGAAAATCAAAGTAAATAAACAGAGATCGTTCTAATAAACAAAGGAAGAAGAAAAATTCACCTATGTTTATCGAGCATGATACAGACATTGGGCGAGTAAATTGATGAACAAGAAGAAGCCGTTGAGCGAGAGGAAAGGAGAAAGAAACTACGAGTGGCAAACAATGGTTTTTTTTTTTCTATCAACATCGAGAATTTATTTTTTAATTTAGGGTTAAGAAAGATTGAAGAGAGAAACATGATTAAACTAAGTGGTGTGGGCAAAAGTTGGCACAGCAGCTTCTTTCATGGCAATAGCAGCTTTTGGACTGGGCTCTTGGATTTGTTTTGAATTAATGGCAATTTGTACACAATAAATTGTAAAAACAACTATATGATTGAATTAATTTAAATTAATAAATTGTGTGAAATAATTTATATTGTTATATTTTTTATTAAATGATGTATGTATACATAGTTTAGAGAATGTAACATAATCTGTTTTGGCGCATTGATTATCCTTTAAATTACAAGTTGATGTATCATAACAATGTTGATATATCATTTTGTCCTATAAATACTTTGAGAAATATATTATGTTGGCATCATCAAAACAGAGTATATGACGTTGTCCCCCTTTTTTATGATGATACCTATTTATAAATAATTATAAACTGCATAATTTCCCTATCAGTAAATATTCCCATGTCGATATGCTATAAATAATCCCCCTCCCATTGTCATCAATAAAAAAGAGGCAATCATACATCCTTGTACGATAAAGTAATAACATGACACATGGCAGTATAGAATTATTTAAGAAATATCAAAATATAGGATGCAATCACAGGCATAAAATTCAATGAGAAACATCAAACAAAATGTGAACAAATGCAAATAGTACAATACCATAAATATACGACGAAGATCTAAATGTCATGATGCAAGTGGTACTAAGTATGATACATAATATGCTTAAAATGATAGATACACCAACTAAAGTCATACCAACTAATCATCACCCTATGGAATGGAGTGCATCTATAGCCATAGGGGGTAGTAGGATCCGTCTCAGAAACAATGCAAACTGCTTTTCTCGGTCCTCTAGGAATTCCCGAAGGTCCCAGCCTATTATGTCATATGCATATGTACTATTATGTCATTTGGGAACAAAACATGAATTGGATTGCTACATTCTCCACTTGCTTCAACATCACTCTCTCTTGTACGAATAGCACCACATAATGAAAGCAAAGTATGTTAATAATTCCAGTTTCTTTCGTTTTCTGTTTTGCTCATCTATGATCACTTGTAGCTGCTCCAAAATTGTTTCAGTCATTTCTCTTAATTTGATTTGTTGTAAAATTTTCAAATATAGTTTTGGAGCTTTAAGTTTTGATTCGAAAAAAAAAAGGTAAAGAGGGAAGAAGAAATCAATTAGTCTCACATATTAGAAAATTATGCAATATATTTGTATAAAATATAGCTTTATCATGTGGATGTTTGATAACCTGTTTGTACCCGTTTGTAACAGAAAATGATAAATGTGAGAAAATTGCAGTATGGAATATAAATTCGTATCGAGTCTGGTCTAGAACGGTTATCTAACATGTTTTTGATAATTGCATCTGCCTAATTAACTCTTATACCACCATTAATCGCATGTGTCGCCTTCTGAACCTAGGGGTAAATTTGGTCAAAACTACATGTTTTGGGAACAATGTTATGGGTCCTTATTATAAAATTAGCATCCCTTGAGTTTGGCATGCTCCAAATACACATACTTTGGTGAAATATATGATATAAAATACTTCAATCCTTAATCTCAATATCCTCAATGTCAATACCTGTCAATGCTAGAAATAAAGTATTTCCTAATGCTACAAAGGTCAAGCTAATATGTATCCATTTAACTTCGGCTTCCATAATATACAACTCAGGTTCAATAATTTTGACATTTGCAATAAACAGGATACAGAATATGGATTAATTTTCTTCTCAAAGCGGCAATGGCTGAGAACATTGATTATACTTGAGTTCTCAAACAATTCTTCAATACCATAAGATCTAAAATTAGTTCAACTGGTCGGCCGAAGAAATTAGAGAAATTAACAGTCCTCTTATACTACATAGTCATTTCTTTACTATTGTTTTAACTGGGCTTTGATATTGGAAAATGGAGAGAGCTTCGGTTGGATTTCTCCATAAGCCTTTCGGTATAATTGTTGAATTTTTTATGAGCCTTATTTTTGAAAATGGATGAGAAGTTGACTTTTTTTAAATGTGATAAAGTTTCAGTTGTGAACAAATAAAGTAGGCATTGATTCAAAACTCAATTAGTGGCTCGAATTTCAACTTCGACCTCATAACAAGTGGACCGATTGTCATTTAGGGGACCGTCGTAGATTACTGAATGAGGATAGAATTTCTGTGGCGTACAACGCGTCCAAAGTGTCAAATACCTCAACGGAGATTAGCCCACACACAACGACACGTTGGACCGAATGGAGAAAATTGGTCCGTTTGGATCTGAACAGTGTAATTAAGATTTTAATAATTAAATTAAATTTAAATCATAATATAAAAAGCTACTAAAATTAGTAGTTTGTGCAAATAAGATCCATTTGAGACAGTTTTTTATGTTACGCTCGCATCATAGTGTTCTACATTATGAATTTGGTTTGAACTGAATCCAAGCAATTTATAAATTTGAAACGTACATTTTAAATAACCTACTAAGATTCTCTGCTCAAATACATCATTCGCAACCAAACACATTCCCCGTTTAGACAATTATCTACTCAAATACACCGTTCAAATGCTCCGTTACCGTTCATTGCAAACGCACCATTAGTTGGTCGAATGATTGCTACCTTTAAGTGTATTTTGCGTAAAATAATGGCAATTCCTCTAGTGATTGATAGCCAATTTTAACCGATGATGCTTATCACCGTTGTATAATTCCTTCAATCCTCAACACACTAAGTTCAAGTCTGATCTCTCCCTAGTTTTTGAAATTTTATTTTAATTTTTTTTGCCTTTTTATATTCAAAACACACACGCATGTGTACGCACCCACCCGCGCATACGCGCATGCGAGCACATTTGCGCACACACGCACTCACACACACACACACACATATATATATTATATGTGTGTAAACAATAATTTTGAATTTCATAACAATTTTCTAAAAAAGTATTTTCTTTTCAAGAGAATGTTATCTTTAGCCAACTGATATTTTAGCTACTAGTCGAGTTATCTACTCTTTAGTCAACTAGTTAACACTTTGTCTAATCAACTAAAAAGATTTATTATTATTTTTATAAAGATTGTGAAATAAATGAATATTATTGTGTTAAGAATTGGTAAACACCCTAATATCACTCAGAAATGAATTGAACAAACGAAAAAATGGAGAACACAAAAAGAAAAGAAGGAAAACATAATTTTTTATGATTGTTTGACAAAACATACGGCCTATATCCACTTAGATGTTTTTATTTATGAATTATCTTTGGAATACGTAAACTACAACAAAATTCGAGTTACAAATCTTGGTTTCACTCAAAGTCATACAAGGTACAAGAAGAAGATCCCATCCCCTTTTTAGTTGAAGGCATGCTGCTATTTATAGATGAGATCCGACACCAATTTCACCATTGCAAGTTTAACCGAGTCTGTTTCCTCGGATCCGAAGTGCTAGCACAAAGAATAAGTCATTGTGTGTGTTTCCCAAGGCATCCAACCATGTCGATATCAACAAGATTATGTTTGGCACCGACTCGTACAATGCACATATACCATCCATACACATTATCGATTTCGATCACTTACTCGACCACATAGATCTCACTTTCCAACTAGTAATATGTCAAAACTTTATTTTTTTTCTTCATAACTCAAGTCCTAAGCCTCCAAAATAGCCAAATAAAGACTCAAAACAATCATGTCGATATCGACATATTTTGTTGTCCACAACTTAACCAAATTAGGGATACTACTTCTTTTTATCATTTATGATGACTTCCAAATTATGTCGGTACTAACCATGTCGATATCAATCATATTGGTACAAACACATCGATGCCAACTTGATCATGTCAGTGCAAACCTGTTTTGCATTTCTGAAACTTGGCTAAATCTTTTATTTCTTCAATCTCAACATCTTCCAAGCCCCCTATCTCATTCCTTCATCGTTTAATAGTCCAGTTTCTCTGATCTAAGTCAATTCCATGATTATTGTAAAATTTTCAGAAACACTTGCACCCCCCTAAGTGTGCTTCTGTGAGTACAAAGCAAACTTTACTCAAGAACATGTATTGAAACTGGAAAATTATCATTAGTTGCGCTCTCCGGCTATCTAATGATATGATTATAATGACTCACCTGGTTCTTTGAATTCACATACAAAACAAAGGTCGTTCTAAACCTATCATAGCTAAAGTCTCAAATCCTTGCTCAAATGTCAATAATACTTCGGTATTATCTTGCATTCTCTTGGGATTAGCATATCATAAACCATATGTCATGCTATCGTACATCATTAATCATAGCGATGCATTGCTCCCGATTAGAACAATACTTATAAATCTTCTAGTACCACCTAACATCCCATCATAAGTCAGTCCAACCAAATTGAGGAAATGAAATTCATCCATCACTCGGTAACCATTATCAAATCATTTTCAATCAACGGCGTTCAAGCCTTAAAGTAAATTCTGATCTCTTTGGATTGTAATTCTATATTGAGTCCATCTATTCTCTCTTTGGAAAGGGGTGCTAATGTTCAAAGCGCATTCACCACTCACTCTCTGATAAGAGGACTTTAACAGCCAGTAATTTGACTTTAGTTATTTATTTAATTAGTTAATTAATTAGGATTCAAAAATAGAATTTATGCGAATGATGGAATTTGACCATGAAACTTGCACCAATGCATTTGTGGTGAAATTTCGAGTAACTTTCATATTTGGATTTTTGTGATCGAATTCCAAACGAAGAAGTTACGATGAAAAACAAATTCGAAACGAAAATAATTAAAATAAAAAAATTAACTAAAATTGCTTGGGCCCATAGGTTGACCGCCATGTATAAGCATAGATCGGGGGCGGTTGACCGGCCTCTATGTGGTGGCTCCAATGACCTTAGGCCATAAACAGCATGGATTGAATATTTTAAATTGTGTGATTCTGCTTGATTCTAGTGTCTATAAACTCAGGCATAACCCTCCCTTCTCTTTTCATAATTTTTTGAATAGAGTAATAAAGCTCTATCCTTTTTTTGTTCTCCACTTTCTTTCGTAATTATAAAAATAAAATATGTGTATTTATATTTATACAAATTGGAGAAAACTATTGCCTGCCTATTCTTGTTATAGATCTAATTTGAAATATGTTTACATATAGATCTAGAAATTATACCCAAAGGTTTTGTAATTTGAATATTGTATATTTTTATTCCAGATTTGGACTTGGGTGTAAAATAGGATTTTTGAATTATTGCCCTATTTGTGCTATGATGTAGATTTTCCATAGTTTAACTTGTGGGAAGAACATCCGCTTAATTTTTATAAATTTATTTACTTTTTCCACTTTTCATCCAAAAGGCAACGTTTGATTTAACAAGGAACACCCACAAAAAGGAAAGAGTTGTGGAAAGTATATATTTATTCTCTGTAGTTTACACTGTCTCTCTAATTAAAAAGAAGTTATCCATTCCTTATAATTTCAAATAAAGTCAATCTTTACTTTTGTGTTAAACCAATTTATGGAAATCATAGTGGAAAATCTTCCTAAGGATTTTAATTCTTGCAAATTAAATATGGAAAGCATATTCTAGTTACATATTTACGACTAGAATATATTTGGTTACGAATAGATAGTTTTATTATGTAGTTTGTAAGTATTCATTGCGTTAATAATTAAGAATAACGTTATTTATTTGTAATGTTCGTTATTTATTATTACATTTAGGGAAGCGAATAGTTAGAAATTAGGAAAGCTAGTAATTTCTATCAATAGATAATTAGTGAGAATTAATGGATATGATTAAATTCCTAGTTATTTACATAAATTTAATGGGATTGTTTTATCATAGTCTATTCCACTTCTCCTTCCTCTTTGATTCAAATTTGTGATTCTTCAATAAAATAAGGGTTTAGATTACATATTTTATTTGTAGTTTACACCACTTGTTCCACACAAATTTCCTTCTTATTGATTTCTTTGTAAAAGAGGAGTTGAATAGAATATCAAGTTGAAATTGCAAATCCTATCGTTTAGAATATTTTGTTAAATTGATGTAATAAATTGGGATTCTATTTTGTTGACAAATATATTATTGCAAGTTTTAGTTATTTTTCACTTTTAAATTATGTTTAGAGTTTTTGTTCAAAATTTTATTTTAAGGGAAAATGTGGGTCTAAATATTTTGGGATTTTATTTTTAAAATGATGTACAAATTTGAAAAATGAGAAAGATTTTTGTGAAATGTTTGATTTTAAAGGCCACATGTTAGGCATAAAGAAGGCAAATAGGGTTAGAATTTGCGAATTTAGCGATGCATTAGGATCGACAATGCGATAAATGCAAGCGATAAAGGGAAAAACTGTTTCAGACTTGGAATTTCTATTTTCCATACCTTGTCGATGACGCAGGCGGGTTTATTTTTAGATTCAATATCGTTTTAGAGCTTGGAAACAAGCATTCTTATGCGTTTTGTGCATCGAAAATTTGGAGTAAATCCGGGACAATGGTGAAAATTCCACCATACTACGGATTGAAAGCTAATAAAGTAGTAAGAATGTTAAATTCTCCACCTAAATTCCTTTTTTGGCATAGGAGTAAAATTTAGGAAGCGATTTTTCGACACGTTAATTTTTTCGGAGGGTATGAGCTGGATGCAAAATTGGTTGCTTCATACTTCTGTCTATAAGAGTATGGGGGTTGTGGTTGTAAAGAGTTTTCAAAAGCTGCATGCATATAGAATTGTCAGTATATATATAGGTTATTTGTATCATATTTTTCAAAAATGTTTTCAAAAAATATGCATTCACATAGGTGAATCTGATTTAGAATCATTATGCATACATATCCTCTGTGTGGTGATACAGTAATACACAATGCATATGTGCACCTTTGGTTACAAATTTGGTTGTACACTTATTGGTTGTGTGGTTTAGGATAATTAGGAGCTAAAACCATGACTTAGTCATCGGTGAAATTTCGGAGAAGAAATTCTTTTTAGGGGGTGGGGAGAATGTAAAATAAGATTTTTGGATTATTGCCCAATTTGCGCTATATTGTAGATTTTCCATAGTTTAATTTATGGGAAGAACATCTGTTTGATTTTTATAAATTTGTTCGTTTTTTTCTAATTTTCATCCGAAAGGCGACATTTGATTTAATAAGGAATACCCACAAATAAAAAAGAAAGAGATGTGTAAAGCTCAGATTTATTATTCGTAGATCGTAGTTTACATCGTCTCTTCCAATTAAATTTTTTTATCCATTCCTTATAATTTTAGATAGGGCCAATCTTCCTTTTTGTGTTAAATCAATTTATGGAAATCATAGTGAAATATCTTCTTAAGAAATTTAATTCCAGCAAATTAAATATGGAAAACATATTCTAAGTACATATTTATAACTAGAATATATTTGGTTACGAATATATTGTTTTATCATGTAATTTATATGTATTTATTATGTTAATAAATAAGAATAGCATTTATTTATGCGTTATTTATGCATAAAGTTCGTTAGTTATTATTACATTTAGGGAAGCGAATAGGTAGAAATTAGGAAAGGTAGCAATTTCTATTAATAGGCAATTAATGGGAATTAAATAATAGGATTAGATTCCCAATTATTTACATAAATTTAATGTGACTATTTTATCATAGTCTGTTCCACTTCTCCTTCCTCTTTGATTCAAATTTATGATTCTTCAATAAAATAAAGGTTTAGATTACGGATTTTATTCGTAGTTTACATCACTTTTTTCATACAAATTTCCTTCTTATCTATTTCTTTGTAAAAGAGGAGTTGAATAGAATATGGGGTTGAGATTGCAATTCCTATCGTTTAGAATATTCCATTAAATTGATGCAATAAATTAGGTTTCTATTTTATTTACAAATATGCTATTGCAAATTTTGATATGAATATTTATTCCCTTGTTGTATGTGGGAATTATGAGTAATAATGGATAGTATTAGATTTAGGGTTGCAATTAATAAAGATAAATGAATTAATCAAACTAATAAAAATGGAATAGACATTAAAAGGTTACTAATTTGAAATTAGTAATCATACATAAATGTATTAGGAAATGTGCGTCATGATTTTATGGATAAATTGACATTTATGAGCGTTAAAATGGGATTTATGGGTAGATAAATACTTAAGGTAAATCTTATTGCCTTAAATAAAAAGGGAATTAGTAAGCTAAGTCCAATATAACCTTAAGATAGTATAAGTAAAGACGTAGGATGATTAATTGGACTCAGTGGATTAGTGATGCGAGGTCAGTAGAGTCACTTGACAGAAGACTGCCCTTCACTTTGAGGCTACCAGCAGTCCAGTGTACTTACTATTGATGTAAGCTAACACTAACCCTAGGACGAGTGACAGCGTGAGAGATTGGACATACTTTCTTAATTGAAAAGTATCAAATGACCCAAATTTGTAATTGGAAAGCAGTGAGGGATATCTCTAAAAAGGATTGTTTCAGTGTTGAGGTATTAACTGGCTATCTTAGGGCATGTCTCCCTACCGAAAGAAGTAGCCTAATGAGATTCAAAATTTATTATTAAGAGTGATGATGGATATCTCGGGAAGGGTTCACTTCAGATTTGAGGTATGTTAGCATCAAAATTGGTCACTAACATCTGAAGAGGGATTTGTGTAGAGAGATTAATGAAGAAGGTAAATTAAAACTGAGGAATAACGTAGTGGAATGTAGTAATAAATATAAGAAACAAGAACGCAAAATTTATAGTGGTTTGACGTAACTGCCTACGTCCACTTTGAGTTTAATCTTTAATTTTCTCACAGATAACTGAATACAGATACAATCCGCACACTAACAACTTGAATACAAATGCTAACAGAAAAAGAATGAGCCTTGAAAGCGACAGAGTCTCCCCAGTGTTCTCGAAAAAAAGGTCCCTTTTACTGTGCCCCTGCCCTTCTATTTATCGGCGAAGATAGGCTGGACTTCCCTCACGGGCCCAGAAGCAAAGTATCTTGGCCCATAGTAGGTGACTCCTACGCACTGGGCTGGGCATGTCGAAGGAAAGTTGCCAAATCAGAGAATGCTGAGCGATTGAGTAATAACTCAAGAATGCCGAGCGATGAAGTAAGGCCGAACGAAACCTAGGCCGAATGAGATATCCCTGCTGAATAACATTCGAATGTCGAACGAGGCTTTGTACCGAACGAGGCATTGTGCCAAACGAAGCATAGTGCCAAGCGAGGCTTTGTGCAGAATGAGGCATTGTGCTAAGCGAGGCATTGTGCCGAGCAAGGCTTTGCGTCGAACAAGACATTGTGCCGAGCGACGCTTTGTGCCGAACGTGGCATTGTGCCATACGAAGACTTGTATGCCGAGCGAGACCTGCATGCCGAGCCGGGACTTTTTCCTTGTGTTTTGCATGCTTGGTGAACCTCTCATTGCCGGGTCAATCAATCGGGTAACACTTGCCCCCAAAGTGTGTCGTGTGTGGCAACACGACACGCTTGAGCCAATATCCAATTCTTGCTTCTAAAATTTGAATGTGCTTAATAAAGGTCGAAACACTGCAGTCCTGAGTCCATTCCTTCCCTTTCTTTGACACATAAACAATGAGCCATTCGGCATATGGATGCCGAACCACTAGTTCGGCAAGTCTCATGCCGCCCGGCATATGCATGCCGAACCATCGAGATATCTTGACCGGTTCCACTGGCCGATGTCTGTTCACCTCCCCTCTTTCCTGTATAAGCCGATACTTCTCTTTCACTTTTACTTCCCTTCTATAAGACTTTCGAACTTGTCTTCCTTCAAACTCCTGCCAATACCTCAACCCTCCTTTTTCTTCACGAGTCCAATACGTTGCCTCTTAACCTCTCCCAACAACGAACCTGAACGGGTTTCAAATCCAAATCTAGTATTTTCCTAAGCTCCTAGCCATTTCTTTAGGTATGAATTTTTCACTTGTCCGACTCTCCTTATTAGGGGCTTTGTACGAGACTCAAATTCATAACTTTCTTTCAAACTACAAATGATAGAAATTATCTAGATGAAGAAGATGAATCTAAGGTTTTAACATGCCTTAGGGTTAGGCGGAGAGGAGGAAGGGAGTGGATGTCGGAGGCTTTTAGAACGTAGGTTCCTGTTGGGTTGCCAAGTGAGGGAAGAAGAAGTGTGGTTGGCTCAGTAGCAATTAGCGAGACTAGGGAGTGTTGGTTGAGCGTGGTGTATGAGTTGGTGGGACGTTCGACTGGCCACTTAGAAAGGTGTTTAGGTTACTCGAAGAAGTGAGTTGGAGGAGAACGTTTGGCTGTGGCTCGGTATCGTCTGGTATGAAGGAGAGCGTAGGATTTAGTCTCTCGAGTGTTATGTTATGGCCTAGTTAAAGACCACGGGTTTGGTCTGGTATGCCAAACGAATGTGGCTCGGTATGACTTCCGCATGCTGAACGGTGAAGAGAGAGCGTATGAGAGAAGTGTGACTCCGGCTCGGTATTGAGCCTTGGGAGTGTGAGAGAGTTTAGGTGGTTGTTTAGTCGAGTCTTTTGAATGTCGCTCGGCATTGAGCCTGGAAGTAGGCAACAACAATCGGAACCATCCCAATTCGAACATAGTGCATGTCGACTTGACTCACTTCCTATGCCTAAACATATGACAATAAACAAGGACAAGGATTTAAGAAAACAAGTATATCGACCCAACAACTATAAATATGAATTTAACTCGATAAAAAACAGACAATAGCCTTCGATATATAGTGCCAACGTCTAAGTTCAAAATTAACAACCATCACGGGACACTTATACTTAACTTTATTTTATCATCTTTATGACTTTTAGTCCTTTGACACTTATACTCGAACGATTGCACTAGTTCACACATCACACGGGGGGAGTATTTTTTTGCTATGTCTAATGTTTATTGTTTTTCAAGTATAGTTTAAACAGGTGTTTCATCAGATAACTCATTAGAGATGTCTAGAAAATCCAGTTTTGCCACAGTCTTGGATAAACCCAAGCCAACTTCTCAATAGGAAGTGGTTGGAACTTCTAATCCATCGACAACTGCTGTACAAGATATTTCGAGCCCCACGATCGCATCTGTTGACCTCGCTCCTGATGCCCTAGATGCAGCAATCTTTCTAGACAATCCAGTTGATTCTCAAGCTTCGAGAATTAATGAAAGCGCTCTTCGTCAAACATGCTCAATCCACGGAATTCCTTTTGACGACGTACTGGTCCCATCGGGACAAGATCGTCCTCACTTGCCCCCAACTGGTTATACGACCTGCAACAAATTTATGTGCTGGGTTGGTAGCGTGTCACCATTTAACTCGTTCCTTCGTGATCTGTTATAGTATATTAAGATCGCTCCATCACAGTTACATCCCCACAGTCACGCGTTCATGTATGGCATGTGTATTCTTTTCATGAGCATTCTATTCTGGCTCCCTACTCCCGGCGACATCTGTTATATTTATCGTTTGAAGAGGCGGTCCAATAGCCCATCTTTCGTATTCCTGGAACCGCATAACAAGTGTCAAATCTTAACGGAACCATGGAGCAAATTTGCCCAATATAAGCAAGAATGGTTTTATGTGCGTTGTCCCACAGGCTTTGCGAGGAGATGGCTAGAAGGAAGTGGGTTTCTCTTCTGGATCAATACTTGTATGTGGCGGAAAGTGCATCCTTTCTAAACTTTTTCTCTACTTTTATAGGTATTAGCCCATGTCCCGAAGGCTTCGGGTACTCTGAGGCCGTTGAAGCTATTCAAACTGTTCTTGTGGAAGACCGAGATATCAGATCTATCATTTCTAATGAATCGCTCTTCAAATTCGGGCTGTTGGCGGAGGGTCGTCGAATAAGTCTTCCTCACGGCTTTACTATAACTGGGTCTGCCTTGGACAAAGGCAAAAGGCAAGCCGGGCCTTCCACACGTGATGCCCCTGACACACCCGAGGAAGGCGAGATTAGAGAGGCTAAGATGCCAGACACACCTGATGAGAATATAAGTCCTGCTTGGGAACCGGTGGTTGAGGCACATGACACCGATGTAGCGCCTCCCCCTTCGAAGGGAAAAAAGAAAATGGCATACAAACTGAAGAAGAAGACCGTTCGTGTAACCTCTAAGGTCACAATCACTCCAGTGGAAAAAGAATCGTCTCCTCAACATTTAGAGGGTTCATTGAAAGGCTTATCTGACCTCACCATTCCCGACGATTTACTCAATTATGGCTTCAACAATCTAGAAGCCCTTAAGTTCCATTCGCCCGCGAGAGGCGATGAAGGTGCTCAAGCCCATAACCAAGGAGAAAAAACTCCAATAAGTAAAGATAAAGAAACTGTCCGTCGGGAGGAAACACTAGGACACGCATGGACACGTGCACTTCACTTTGCACTTAAACTTTAGCCATCACTCTATTCTTTGCTAACTTGTCATCATTCAAATTCTACGCAGGTGATATGGGGGATACTCACGGACTCGACCTTCTTCGCGGGTCATCTATTTTTCATCATTCTGGCCGGGATAGGCTCCGGCAAACGCCGGGACAGAGATGATACTGGCGATCGAGACTATCGCCCCAGAGATTCATCTTATCGAAGAAAAACATACATCCAGTCTTCCTTTTCTCGCAATCCTCCTTTTCAATCAGAGCAAGGCAAGGAGAAATCTACGCATAAGGGGTTCCAGCCTGAGGCTCACCGAGACCAACATTCTGGTTCATCTAGTACCGGGCAATCCCGGGAACCTCACAAAACATCTGTAGCCTCTAGGCAAACTCCTCCCGCTCCAACACATGATCCGTCGATAGCAGAAAAACTTACTGAGCTTAAGGCCGCATTCTCGAAAATATGTTTCGATGGTCTGAAATTTCTCCCAGCAATTCATCGCATTCCAGGACACGTCAAATAGAGTACCTTTGCTTGCAACAATGATACCTATGTTCAGCATGACGCATTTGTTCATTTGGCAGAGAAAGTGTCAGAAGTTTCTATCGAGCGACAACATGAAATTGATCGCTTGGAACTCGAAGCCATTCATGACATAGACATCATTAAAGCTCAGGATGAAGAGCTTCTCTCATACAAGTCCAAGCTTGAAACTACTCAGAAAAATGCTAAAGACACAGCTGAAGCAGTTAATCGTCTGGAGGCCACGCATAAGAAGGAGACCGATGAAGCGGTTCAACGCTGCGGTGCCTTGACTTTAGAGAAAGACTCCGTTCAGAAGGAGATGGATGCATTTGCTCAGCAATTTAAAGAGTTGGAAGAGATACTTCTTAAAGACAAAGAAGAAACGACTGCTGCTCAGGAGGAGTCGCAACGATATTGTGATGAGATTGTTGCTACGTGACTCCTGAAGACAAAGCTCAACGACGAACTCTCCAAAGCTGAGATGCTGAAGGATGAAGCCCATGAGGTGGGCAAAAGAATAGCATCTATGGAGATTGCTTCTCAGCTTGAGGTGGCTATGGAGGCTGGAAGGGAGGAGATCAAATGCATGTTTGATCCGCTTATTTCCGAGTACAAAGCTTGAGTTTTCATGCATCGCGACCTAACATTTCTTGGTGAGGGTTACCTCGAATCTCTGGTCGAAGCATGGAAAACTTTGATAAAGATCAGAAAGGTTGAGTCGAGCACTGAAGAGGTTGAAGAGGAGGCTTTGGTAAAGGAATTTCTCAGAGGGAATGAGCCTTCAGAGTTGTCTGCAGCGAAGGCTCTCTATAACAAAGATTCCTCCTCGTCAAAAGGAAAGAACGACATTGTCGGTCCGTCTGGAACCAAGTCTCCAGTTCCTCCCCCTACTCAACCGACTGGGCGGCCAGTACTTGATTCCTTCGAGTAGCACGTTGGTTACGACCTAGAAGACCCTAGCCTTGACATTCATGTTCTATATCCCATACTAGAGGGTGAGACTCCTCGGACGGTTGAGAGTCAGTCAGAAACCGGTACTTAATTTTTCTTCTTAAAGTTCAAAGAGTCATCGTTTTCGACAAGAGGTTATCGTATTCTAATGTTTTTCTCTTATGATTTTGCATAGGCCGTTCTGATCTTGAGCCAACTCCAAGGAGCGATGATGCCACAGAGAAGAAAGAGAAGACGAGTAAGGCTATTTAAGCGGGGGAAACTTCCGGTCCTGATGCTCAAGTGATTGAGGCGCTTGACGAGGACAAGTCTGAAACTTCATCACCCATCGAAGAAAGTTATGAACAGGAGCCTCCGGACATACTTCAAAAGTGAGCATGAAGGAGCAACTTATAGAAGAGAAAAAAAGAAAGTTGAGATCTAGGTCGAGCCCCAAGTAGTGGAGCTAGATGACCCTTTGAATAGGCCTTTGAAGGTCATTCTCCCTGGTGGGTCCAGGCCACTAGAAGTCCCTCTTCCTTCCTCGAATGTTACTTCCCCAGCAAGCAAAGTGTCCAAGCGAAAACGCATGGGGGAGGAGTCATCTGAGAAAACAAGGAAGGAAAAAAAACCAAAGAAGTAGTTGTCACACTCGTTTAACGAGAGTTTGCCTAGATTATGTAATTATTTCTATCTATTTTCATAGTCAATATAAATAGACTTTTGACTCCGAGTTTTGGAGGGGTGGTAGTGAAACCTCATTTTGGATAGATAAATAAAATTTAGTTTCTTTGTCTTTTAAATGACTTTTATTGTTCAGCTTACTGTACAACTGTGGTCAAAATCCAAAATCTCGTGAGTTACATAAAACCAGTTCATTCCATATGACTCGGAGATTTTTTGGAATTGTAGATCCTCTATTTACGCTTCAGGTACTTTGAATATTTTTTAGCCCGCACTTCGGGGACTCAGAGTACTTTAGTCCTCACTCTGTGGACTTGGATATTTTAATTCGTTTATACTCTAATCTGCACTTTGAAACTCAGAGTACTCCAGTCCGCCCTCCGGGGACTTGGAGATTTTAAGTTGTTTATACTCTAGTCAGCACTCCGGGGACTCAGAGTACTCTAGTCTGCATTCTGGAGACTTGAAGATTTTGAGTCGTTTATACTCTAGTCCGCACTCTGGGGAAGTACTCTAGTCCGCATTCTAGAGACTTGGATATTTTATGTCGTTTATACTCCCGTCCGCACTCCGTGGACTTGGAGATTTTAAGTCGTTTATGCTCTAGTCCGCACTCTGGGGACTCATAGCACTTCTATCCGCACTCTGGGCACTGAGAGTACTCCCGTCCGCACTCAACGGACTTGGAGATTTTAAGTTGTTTATACACTAGTCTGCACTCTGAGGACTTAGAGTACTCCAGTCCGCACTTTGGGGATTTGGAGATTTTAAGTCGTTTAAACTCTAGTCCACACTTTGGGAACTCAGAGCACCCCCGTCCGCACTCCAGGGACTTGGAGATTGTAAGTCGTTTATAGTCTAGTCCGCACTCTGGGGACTCAGAGTACTCCCGTTCATACTCCGGGGACTTGGAGATTTTAAGTCATTTATACTCTAGTCCGCACTCTGGGGACTTAGAGTACTTCAGTCCGCACTCTGGGGACTTGGAGATTTTAAGTCATTAATACTCTAGTCCTCACTCTGGGGACTTAGAGTACTCCAGTCCGCACTCTGGGGACTTGGAGATTTTAAGTCGTTTATACTCTAGTCCGCACTCTAGAGACTCAAAATACTCCCGTTCGCACTCCGGAGACTTGGAGATTTTAAGTCGTTGTGTGCGTTCATACGCCAGACAGAATAATGTAACTTTAGTTTTTTGTCATAGATTTATCACACACGGATGCATCAATAATTCATGGAAAAGATGGCTTCAAGCCTTTATTAATGGAAACAAACTAAATTGTCTTATTACATGCCGAAAACTAAGAATCAACGAAATAAAAATACACCGGGAATAATTGCAACTAAAATATGAAAGAAATAGACAAAGTATAATAATGTCATAGATTCTCGCTATTCCATGCTCGGGGGAGTGTCGCGCCATCAACGGTCGTTAGCTTGAAAGTTCCCTCTTCAAGACTCCATTCAATGACGTATGGAGCTTCCCATATGGGATTCATATGAGATGGGACCGGAAAAACTTGTTTCAAAATGACATCACCGACATCAAAGATTCTCGATCGGACTTTCTCATTATAGTATTGAGCGACTCGGTGCTTATATACAGCCACCCTTAAATCAGCTTCTTCACGTTTTTAATCAACGAAGTCCAGTTATTCCAGTAAAAGATCCTGATTCGTCTTAGGGTCATAATGAGTTAACCGATGCAAAGGAACTTCAGGTTCCACGGGTATAACAGCTTCTGTGCCATATGCTAATGCGAATGGGGTGTGGCCAATCGCAGACTTGTGGGTGGTTCTGTAGGCCCAAAATGCTGTTGGAAGTTTATCCACCCACCTGTCTCTAACTTTTACCAAATGCTTTTTCAATATGGACTTGATTATTTTGTTCACGACTTCTACTTGTCCATTGGCTTTTGGATGATCAACTGCTGCAAACCTTTTTTCATCGCCATACTTTTGAAAAAATTCTTTGAACTCCCTACTTTCGAACTGAGTTCCGTTGTCAGTAATGATAGTCCGCGGGAGGCCAAAACGAAATATAATGTTTCGTACAATGAAATTAATGACCTTCTTGGTAATGATTGTGGCTAAGGTCTCTGCTTCTGGCCACTTGGTAAAGTAATCAACCGTAACTATTTCGTATTTTGCACCACGTTTGGATATGGGTAAAGAACCGATTATATCGATCCTCCCACATTGCAAATGGCCAGGGGCTAACCATTTGTGTGAGTTCCATTGGCGGATCTCTCAGGATTTTTGCATACTTCTAGCATTTGTCACATCTCCTTACGTAGTCTGTAGCATCCCGATTTATAGTTGACCAATAGTATCCATAGCAGAGGATTTTCTTTGCTAATGTCTACCCCCAGTATGGTCACCACATTCTCCTTCATGGACTTTTTTCAGGACTCGTTTTATCTCATTATGGGAAATGCACCGGAGTAAGGGGGCCGAGAATCCTTTCGATACATTATTCCATCCTGCATTACATATCGCGAAGCTTTACGAATGACTTGCCGTCTTTCGTTCTTTCTTTCGGGCAAGACCCCGTGTAGCAGTATTGCTTAAATGGGGCCATCCATGATTCCTTCTCGATTTGTGTTTCTAACACGAAATCTACCTCCATCACATTTATATTCAAAGTATGTAAGGTTTCGACAGGAACCGATCCCATTTGTTGTGCATCGCCAGTACATGCAAATTTGGCTAATGAATCGGCTTCTCTGTTTTGTTCACGCAGGACATGCAACACATCATAATACTCTAGATCTGCTAACAGCTCTTGAACCCGGGCAAGGATTGGGGCAAGTCTCTATCCCTTTACTTGATAGTCCCCCCGCACCTGGTACACCACCAATTGCGAGTCACAAAAGATTTCAACTGATTTTATTCCCAATTCCCTGATGAGTCTCAAGCCAGCAATCAATGCTTCATACTCAGTTTCGTTATTTGTAGTTGAGAAATTAAGCTTCAAAGCATAACAAATTAATCGGTTTTTGGGAGTTACAAGAACTATACCAGCCCCAAAGCAACGGTCGTTAGATGCTCCATCGGTGTATAAGGGGGATGATATCGTGACTGTTTGGTTCGTTTGACATGGAGAATTCAGCGATGAAGTCTGCTAGCGCTTGCCCTTGTATGGCCCTTCTTGGCAGGTAGGTAATATCAAACTGACTCTACTTGATATTCCATTTTAACATCCTTCCAGAGGTTTCTGGCCGTTGGAGTACTTGACACAAGGGTTGATCGGTATAAACACTGATCGAGTGTGCCTGAAAGTACGGACGAAGCTTGCGTGATGCAATCACCAAGCAGTAGGCCAGTTTCTCAATCTTACGATAATTTCTTCCTGCCCCCGTTAAACCTTTACTGACATAGTAAACCGCCTTTTGAACTCGGTCCTCCTCATGAACCAAAGCCGTACTGATAGCATGCTGGGTTACAGCCAAGTATACATACAATACTTCATGGTCTATAGGCTTCGATAGCACCAAGGGACTTTCCAAATGTCTTACCAAAGCTTGGAACGCGTCCTCACAGTCGGGCTTCCATTTAAAATCTCTCTTTCCTTTCTTTATTACATCAAAGAATGGAATACACTTATCTGTGGCTCTAGATATGAATCGACTCAGCCTGGCTACCTTTCCGTTCAGGCTTTGTACTTTCTTTATTGTTTTGGGCACTTGTATGTCCCGGATAGCTTGAATCTTTTTCGTGTTAGCTTATATTCCCTGTGCATTAACAATGAAACCTAAAAAATTCCCTGACGCAACGCCAAAGGAACACTTCAAAGGATTGATTTTCATTCCATAATATCTTAGTATATCAAACATTTCTGCTAAGTCTCGAATGTGGTCATTTGACTGCCGTGACTTCACGAGCATGTCATCCACATAGACTTCCATTGTTCTACCTATTTGATCTTTAAACATTCGATTCACCAGACGCTGATAAGTCGCTTCTACATTTTTTAGTCCGAAAGGCATCACTACATAGCAATACATCTCGACATCTGTGACAAAACCAGTGTGTTCTTGGTTTGGAATGTGCATCGGGATTTGATTACATCCCGAGTACGCATCCATAAATGACAGTAACTCGTGCCCTGCTGTTGAGTCGGCCAGCTGGTCAATCCTGGGTAAAAGAAAACTATCCTTAGGGCATGTTTTGTTCAGATCAGAGTAATCTACGTAGGTTCTCCATTTCCCATTTGCTTTTCTCACTAGCATAGGGTTAGACACCCATTCAGGGTAGAGGACGTCGCGGACGAACCCATTGGCTTTGAGTTTGTCCACCTCCTCTCTGAGAGCAACGGACCTCTTCGGGTCCATGCCTCTCCTTTCCTGTTGTACTGGTACGTATCTCAGGTCTATGTTCAACATATGACTCGTAATAGCAGGAGAAATCTTGCACATATCAGAATGTGTCCAAACGAAAAAATCCAGATTCGCTCGGAGGAAGTCGTTGAGATCCTCGGTCATCGAGGGGCCGAGTTGTGATCCAATCTGAAGTACTCGCTATGGGTCATCTAGGCTTACTAGAATGTCAATCGTCAGTTCAGCCGGTGCTACTCTTGCTTTCCTGGGTTCCTCATCATCATCTCTCGGATCTATGTCTCTATAGATCCAATCGCTTTGCCCGAGCCAAGCCTTGGGCACTACTTGTCAATTTTCAGTGACTCGGGTGTGGAAGGAGCTGTCCGCAACCTTTCCTTTCTCTCTCTGTTAGGCCTCTCTCAGCTCAGACATATAACATGCACGACCGGTCGCCTGATCGTCATGCACCACACCAACTACTTTGTCTGTCGGAAAATTCAAAGTTAAGCACCAAGGGGCCAAAGCTGCCCCAAACTCCGCCAGGACCGGTCGACCTAGAAATACATTGTATGGAGAATCGGCATCCAAAACAATGAAAGGCAGGATTCGCACCCTCCTACGTTCATCTTGTCCTAGTTCAAGTAGCAATTCAACATAACCCATTGCATCGGTTGGTGCACCATTAAAGCCATGGATGCGGTCTTTAGATGGCTTTAAATCTTTGGTCTCCATCTTCATTTGGTCATATGCTTTTTTGAAGATGATGTTAACATAACTTCCACAATCAATTAAAATTATTTTAACAAATGCTGGTCCGATTGTCGCGAAGATGACCCTTGGGTCAACAGTAGGAGCTTCCACCTGATCAACATCCCTGCTCCTGAAAACTATATCGTCCGTCATCGGTCGCTGCTGCTTAGCTGGAGACCCGTCCTTCGTATTTGAACAACACTCAAAATCTACATGCCTTAGGGAGTTAGCATACCACTCCATTTCCTGCCAACTCTTATCCATAGGGTGAGGTCCACCGACTATCGTGTTTATGACTAGTCTACCCACGGTTCGAGCAAGTTCCTTTGGATGGCATGGAGCTTACACGCGTCCGGGGTCTGATGTTCCTTGTCCACCCTCTTGCGGGTTCTTGACGAACTCCTGCAACTTTTTCTGTCTAATCAGCTTTTCTATAGAATCATGGAGGTGTCAACATTCCTCTGTATTGTGCTCGTAAGTCTCATGGAAGCGACAATACTTCCCGGTTCGCTTTTGTTCCTCTGTGGACATGGCTTTCTATATTGAAAAGTATTACAAGGTGACAGGTAAATATTTTCCAAAGATGCATTTAGAGGAGTGTAATCGTTGTAAGTTGGAATCCTTGGTTTCCATTTCCCTGCTTCCCTTTTCTTTCTGGGATTTCCTCTTTCGGACCCTTTAGATTGCCCAGGCTTGTTCTAGAGATTGACCTGAACCTTCCCCGAGTTATCACCGGATCGGTTTACAGTAATGTTACTCTTCACAGTCTCTTGACTAGGCCCTGGTGCCTTATCTCGTCTCGTCCACCTGACTTCCTCTCTTCTTATGAATTGACGAGCCTTTGAATAAAAATGCTCTAGCGTAACCGGAGGTTTTCCTGCCAACCAATCTCCAAACTCTGAATCTGGATCCACTCCTCACATCACAGCCATCAGAATTGTTTGGTCATTGGGTTGCTAACTTCAATAGCCGCAATGTGAAATCTCTGTAAGTACTCCTTCAACGACACCCCTGGAGCCCGGATTACATTGGACAGGGACATCACGTCCTTGGGACGAGTGGCATTTATCCTGAATTGTTCTACAAATTTCGTCGCCAATTCGTCAAAGCTAGATATAAACCGCGGAGGAAGTCGAATGAACCATATGGTCGCAATTTCGGATAAAGTTATTGGGAAGCGTCTACACTTGTTACATCATTTTCTCTAGCTGAATCCATCATCCATTCATATCTCATCACATGCTATCGGGGATCAGTCTTCCCTTTGTAGGTCAGGATAGTTGGCATGCTAAACTTCCTGAGGTACTCGGCCTATAGAATAGTATCTGTGAATGGAGTATGACTCCTGAATATTCCCCAATCTTCATTGGTCAAGCCTTGATTTTCTCTCATCAACTGTCCAACCATAGCCGATAGGTCCGGGGTTTTTATGGAAGACTGGAGGTTAGAATCTATCCCGCGTGATCGTTCTAGTTGGTGTCTTCTCTGCGGGCAGTCTTCCAAACGTGTATCCTGGGGACCAGCTTCGTTAGGACCTTGGTGGGCCGACCGTCCAGCTTCCACTCGCACTCCAGATCCTAAGTTTCTTGTTCCAGCTTGGGTGTGGTTTCCAAGGTGTAAGTGATCTCAAGTTGATCGATCAGCAACACCTACTTATGTTGTTTCGGTTTTGCGACCTCTACGCCTGGGAGGTTCATCAAATGAAATCGAGCTATCAGATGAAGAGTAAGGAGCGAGGCTACCTCCAGCATTCTGATGCTGTTGTTGAGTAAGATGGGTCATAAGGTTAGCGTTAGCTTGGATCTGTTCGCTAAGTTGTCTCCTGCTTTCCATGAATTCTCTCATCAGGTCGTTGAACTCCGCTCTGGTGACAACTTCCATCTGGTTTTGGGCAACGATAGTCCCTGCTCCCAGATTAACTTGTTGATTGCAGGGTCCTACTTGTTGGACGCTAGCAGTCTCATTGATGTCTACGTTGTGTGAGGCTGATCGGGTACGGGGTCTTCCCATTGTAGAGTTATTGGTAGAAACCCTGAGTAGAATCAACGGTCTTCCTCTGAATAACTTAGATCTCCTTTGGGGGATTTCTTCAGTCCAGCAGCTACAAATTAGATCCTAATAACCTAGGAATGTGTTCTCAGTGAAACCAAAATGTTAGCACCAAAATTGGTCACTAACACTAGAAGAAGGATTTGTGTAGAGAGATTAATGAAGAAGGTAAATTAAAACCGAGGAATAATGCAGTGGAATGCAGTAATAAATATAAGGAACAAGAACACAATTTATAGTGGTTCGGCATAACTGCCTACGTCTACCTTGTGTTTAATCTTTATTTCTCTCACAGATAACTGAATATAGACACAATCCGTACATCCACAACTTGAATACAAATGCTAACAGAAAAAGAATGAGTCTTGAAAGCGACAGAGTCTCCCCAGTGTTCTCAAAAAAATGTCCATTTCACTGTGCCCCTGCCCTTCTATTTATATGCGAAGATAGGTTGGACTACCCTCACGGGCACAGGAACAAAGTACCTTGGCCCACAGTAGGTGACTTCTATGCACCGGGCCAGGCATGCCGAAGGGCAGTTGCCGAATCAGAGAATGCCGAGCGATTGAGTAATAACTCAATAATGCCGAGCGATGAAGCAAGGCCAAACGGTACCTAGGACGAATGAGATATCCCTGCCGAATAACATTCGAATGCCGAACGAGGCTTTGTACAGAGCGAGGCTTTGTGTCGAACGAGGCATTGTGCCGAGCGAGGCTTTGTGCTGAACGAGTTGTGCCGAACGAAGACTTGTATGCTGAGCGAGGCCTGCATGCCAAGCGGGGACTTTTTCCTTGCGTTACGCTTGCTTGGTGAACCTTTCATTATCGGATCAATCAACTGGGTAACAAGGTACTAAGTGGCTGATCAAGGGTTTGCCTCTCTCTTATAGGAGAAGTACTAAGTAGCCTAACGAGATTTCTAAGCAATCGCAGCCAGATAGTACCGGTGAGGAGTCCACCTTGGGATTTGGTATTAAATGACAAAGGCTTACCTATAAATAGGTGTTAAACGATCAAAGGCCTATCTAGCCCTTATTAATGAGGTATTAAGTGACTTGGGTACAGTCTTCCACATAACAAAGATTTTGGTAATGATAGATGCAATAGTAATATGGCTATTATAAATTATTAGGCCATAAATAGTGGTTAAATGTCTCTGTAGCTAGGATCAATAGACCGATAATGACGACGATAAAAGTTCACCTTGGGAAAATATGTCTTAAATGACGGAGTCTACCTCAACTGAGATACTAAATGGAAAAGTTTGTCTATTTCTCTTTTAAAAGTATTATGTGGCGATAGTAGAAGCACAATTCATATTTTAGAAGAACCCACTACAACAAATAGACCTTTCTACAGCGTTTAAAAACCTCTATTGAAACCTTCTATGGCATTTCTATAAATGTCATAGATCAACAAGATGTAATAAGTCTGATAGATACAATAGTGTTTCAAAATTGCAATGGAAAACGCACTTTAGCCAGTGTTTTGTTGCCATCTTAGACTAGACATATCGGTACAACTACTTTTCTATAGCATTTTGAAGCTTGCTATAAAACACTTACACAGAGCTGTGATTTATGATATTACAACTATGACATCATTTGACTGCTATAATATGTTGACATGCCATATTATTATAGCGTCTAACAACGTTGTTGAAATATTATGTCAATCTTTTTATTACGCATTGAAACGCTATAGAAAGTTCATTACTATCTATTCTAGCAATGTTTTTGCTATGAAAACTGTTTCTAAAATGCTCTTACTGTCTTTACTAGCGTCTCTGAAACGCTCAAATTCGTTTAGAAACATTATTAAATCCTTTGATGGCGTTTTTCAAATGCTATTAAAACTTTTAACTACATGCTACTGATAATCACTTTTGTACTACATACATATCATTATCACACTATAATCGATAGATTTACATAAACACAATATAACATTTCACACAATCATATAGGTCACATTAAACCAAAAATAACTAATCATTCAATATTCATTCAGAATAATGTATAGTATGTTATACTATTTTATGAACATTCCATTAAAAGTGTAAATAACAAAAATGATAAAAGATCGTACTACACATGACGATTAAATATGAAAGCTAAAATAGTTATTACTTGAAAAGAACTTCAAATCACTAATATATCGCAGCATGTTGCCATTTGTAGGCACATAGATCTATAATTACCTATGAAAAAGAAATTCAACAATTAGCAATTTTAAAACTTATATTAAAAAACAAGTAAATGAACTTAGTTAGCTTGGTTGATTTTTATAAACCTAGTTAATTTTTATAAAACTTAGTTAATTTATATTAAGTTTAATTAATTTATATAAACTTGATTAACTTAATTTTTATAAATTTTAATTTATTTATATAAGCGTAAATAACTTAGTTAATTTTTATAAATTTTAGTTGATTCATATAAGTTGATTCATATAAACTTAATTAACTTAGTTAATTTATATATACATATGGAATCGATGATTAATAACATATGGAATTTCTAGAAATGGACGTAAATTTTTTTAAATACTTTATTCAAGAATTGCATGTCTATTGTTATAAACTTGTTACTTTTTGTAAAACTTAGTTAAATTTTGTAAACTTCTTTAATTTTTTAAAAACTTAGTTTACTTAATTATTATAAAACTTATTTAATTTTATAAAACTTAATTAACTTAATTAATTATTTTAAACTTAGTTAATTTTTATAAAACTTAGTTAACTTGGTTAATTATTGTAAAAATTAGATAATTTTTATAAAACCTAGTCAATTTTTACAACAAGTTAACAAAGATTTCAAAATAGAGAACATGATTTTTATAAAACTTAAATTTAGTTATCTTAGTTAATTTTTATAAACTAAGTTCATTTTAATTATAATAAAACTTAGTTAATTTATATAAACTTATTAATTTTTTATGAAATTTAGTTAACATACTTATGTTTTTATAAAACTTAAGTTATTTAATTAATTTTTATAAGACTCGCTATTTTATGAACATGGTTAATTTTCATAAACTTTAGTTAACTTAATTAAAAAGCTTAACTAACTTAATTAATTTTATATAATTTAGTTAATTTTCTTAAAACTTATTTAACTTAGTCAAATTCATCTCAAATTTAACATCAAAGATAAATACAATACATATCAATTGAATACATAAATGCAACCATCCTAGTCTGAATTCCAGTTTAAACACAATAAATGAATAAACAACTCTTTGATGAAGGGAAATAGCTAGAGGATACCTTTATAAGCATAGAATCTTCTATTGAATACTCATCATGGAAAACATTTAGAAGATTATCAATTACGACCGTAGCTGCAATACATATTAATGTGTATATTTAATAGAGAAACCTGCAGATTTAGAAGGTCGAGAAGATTAGATCAACAACATCCACTACGTATTCTCATATATAATGCGACAAGGGTTCACAAACGAGTAATCATTTCACGTCGATGACAATTTATTTCAGACATTAAATTGAAGAGATAAGTATACGATTGCAGTAATTGATGAAAGATGTAAGAATGCATTGTACTATTTTTGGTTCTATTCTAATAAAGTATGAGCGTTAAGAATTAATTTTAAAAAATATATTTGGTAGTTATACAAAATAGATATAAGACATGATATATTTTGTTATAACCCATTATATTTCTAAGAAAGGACAACCGTGGATCCTAATGGGTGACAGAAATGCATGGTCATAAATTAAGGACATTGTTACCTTGTATATTATCATACAAACATTATAATATTGATCAGGTGAAATAATATAGTCTGGAACTATAAGCATGAATTATAAAAATGCTTCAACTGACCTGTGAGTTCTTATCTCTAGCTGCATCTCGGCTACACATCATGCTTATCTCAGCATCACATTTATCTCTAGCTGCAACAAGCCTCACTTTTGCTGCATATCATTTGCACTTTCAGTTTTTAGTACTAGTTCAGTCCGTTTTCTACTTTTCCATCTTCCTTGTTGTTTATTCCACTTACTTATTGACCTTACGCTGCCATAACTTTGCATTATATATCGTACAAGTTTTCTCGGCTTGATTTTTCTGCTCTGTCCATGCTGCTCTGTCCATGTTCATGTTCACCCTCTCTCTTATTTCATTTGTCTTTGTTGTCAACGAGACATTTGTTACATGCTTATCTAATGATTTATCTTCTGTTGTGCCTCATCGCTCTAGAATGCATGTTGTTCTTTGCTGCCTCTTCATTTCTCTGCAATGCATGTATGGGGATATGAAAATACATATTCTATAGCTACCTATATTACTAGGACTTAATTGTTTTGTCATTACTTCAAGAGGTATGCTTTTGAAACTATTCTATAGCCGGCTAGATACACTAAATCTGTTATACATTCTAAATATCCCATATCAAATACAAATATATAAAAATGGATCTCATAAGTAAAGAGTTGATTACTTACCTGTCTTTTAGAAGGGAGTAAATAAGGACAGGTCCTACAAATTCTTTTGTGGAGTACTAATCAATAATAATTCTTTAAAGTTATTTATGCCTAATTTTGGCATAAATATATTTAACCAAGGGTGTGGCATATCCAATAATCCTTTTTTTTCAAACTAATTTCCTCTATTGTCACTCTATTCAGAAATTATAATATGTTGCATCTACATTGTAAATTAGAGATGACATGTAACTCATCATTGTCAAAATTCCAATTCAATATATTTTTGCACAATCAAAACAAGATCGGATTCATATATATATAACAATATATACTCCATGATAGCATACCTATTTAAATGCATAAAAATGTACATTTTATTAGCAATGGTAGCTAGCAATCTTTCATATAGCAAAACAATGTATTGTGTGCCTATAAAGAAAATAAAAAGGACAATCTACACTATAATATTATTATTGAATTAGATTTCAAGAGCATACACGCCTCCTTCATATTTTGGGAAATCAACATTCACATTTTTAATTTCTTTCTATTCCAAACTTTAAAATGTGATAACTTTTTCTACATTAATTGGATTTAAAAATCGATTTCACTATTAAATCTCAAATTTAACATGTTTTCCAATGATATCCACTGTTGATTGCTAAAAATAAATGTTTTAAATCATAGTTTTTCGGATTATTCATATTGGTAAAGTTATTAAATCTGTTTGACTTTACTCTTTTAAATAATCTATGCCGTTGATTATTTTGAAAATTTCTAACCTCTAATTCTACTTTCACAAATTACAGTCAAGTCTTGTGAAATCCAACATTACCAAAATACAACAACAATGTTGGATGGAATTAGAAATGGAACCAGAAAGCTCAAAAGTATTAAATATAATTATATGCTTCTTATTATAGTGAATTTTCTTTGACAGTAAAAGAAATACAATGATATTCTTCACATTAAAATAAATATTGTTGAATAATGGTTGTTAGTTCCAACACTTCAGACATAAAATATGTATGCTTTAGATTTAGCATATTTTTCACAAGAATCGTTCAAAACAGAAATAAATCTCTTTATCCTCTAATCTTATCGTTCTACAATAATATGATGCTGCATAATGTGTTCCTAGACATAGTCAGTTACGGGATCATCATCAACACTTGCGTTCTCATGAATCATGTCAACGTTGCTTTTGGCATTTTTGGATCAATGGTCAAGTGTAAACCAAATGTTGTTACCTGCACTGCTCTTATAGATAGTTATTACCGAAGCAGCAAATGAAATCAACGACATCAAGTATTAAAGGAAATGATTGATAAAGGTATCTTACCAAATGAAGTTACATATAATACAGCTGATGCATGGAGCAACAACTGATGCACACAATAAATTTATATGTGTATAATTTATATGTGTATTGTGTGGAAATTTTATCTTTAAAATCATTTTTGCTCGATATTTTGCAATTGTTTATCAAGCACCAGTATTAGCTGCATTACTGTTTTCAAAGATTCATACACAAATTTTAGACAAAATGCAAACTTATTTGAAAATTGATAAAAAAGATCACTATTTCTTAATCAACGAACCATATAAATCATATAAACATGTTACGATGATAAGAGGTCGAGTGTGGTCCGTATTCGAAGCACGGGTTCGCACTAGTTAGAATGCAAAATAATGGCACGCTATATATGAATGAATTACGTGCTATGCTGTCAAATTAGTCTGTTTGGATACACACACACTCACACATCAACCTTAGAACAGACCATGACCATATTACCTATCGAATCATATTTGATTAGTATGGACTAGGGGTTTAAACCATTATTCGACTACAAATGTATCATTTTTGTCATTTTCCAAAGCTAACGATATTGCAGTTCATACATTTATCAACTATCATTTTCCTTAAAACTCATAATCAACACACTTATGTTACAAAAAACGCTAAATTTCAAAAGTATAAGATAGCTCAAATATTGTATAAAATATTCGGAATTAAAAAAGAGATGCACCAAATAAATTGCACAATTTACAAGTACCTGAAACTCCCTTAAACTCTGAAGATTTTGATTCCCTTTGAACATATACACAACAAAGGCATGTATTGAAAGAAAATAAATAAAATTAAGACCATTTACAAAAAGAAAGTTGCATTTTATGATGCAAAATAATTATTATAGGTAAGATATTAGAAATCTGACACTTATATAAAAATACAACAATGGAAAATCTTAATAATTTTGGGGCTAAGAGAGCATGAGAAAATATATGTCGAGCTTATAATTGATAACTCATATAAGCAAAGTGTAGACTTAAGAGTAAGCTTCTCACCCTTTCACCTTCAATACATATTAGTATTGTAAGGAATTCAAATAATATTAGCGATGTCTCGCATAATGTGCTTCAATTAATGTTATTTCTAGAATGTAGATCAATGATATGTGACAATAAATTATCTTGATATTGAACAAATATTTAAGGCAAATATTGTTGTGAATAGTTAAATATCCCCATTTTGTAAATATAATAAAATATCACATATATCTATAAAAAAACTAAATGTATATATGTAAAAAAAAACAATATTATTATATTTATTTTTCAACTCAAATTATACTGATATCATTGTATAACATGCTAAAATGGGGAATATGAAAAGCTGCTGTTGTTTTCATACTGATATTACTCGATAGCATCAAATATTATCCTGATATTTTAGACACAGTAGACCGGATATTGTGGACATTGTGCACGAGTTAACTAAATTATTTTTGCTTCACCGTTCATAAATGGAAAGGGTAGCGAAAAATAATATTTTTTTGAGTTCTTACGTTGATTGATATTAAATATGATTATATCACCAATTTTAGATGAATATTCCCAGTACAATCGCATCTCAAGAAAATTTGGATTCCAAATTTGGTAGAAAGAACACATGTTAAGCAGAAAGGGGTAACATGTGTTTGAAGACCCAACACAGAGATCGCTGAAACAAGTTATCATCTTAGAATTGCACAAAAACTAGATTTACTGCTATCAAATAATAATTATAGTTTCCTAACAAACTTGAGCTTCAAGCTAGTTACTAAATTGTTATGGTGGCATATGGATTATTCAAGCTATGTATTCACTCCAAAATGAAAGTAAAATATTACAATGTCAAAAATAGAGTACTTATCAAGATATTCTTAAAGTGTTTGATCCGACCCATGTAATCTTGGTCTTCCACGCACGAAATAATGGGTTTTGCATCAACACCTGGACCTTCAAAAGATATGATGTGTTTAGTACTGCTAAACTAAGAACGATTTAATTTGTTTATATTCAGTTCCATTTCGGACAGCCTAAAATAAAGGTAAATTTAAAAAAAAATCACGATGCATAGGCTAAAGCCTCAAATTTCGTTTATAATCAAATAGACAAAAGATGAAATAAAATTTCCAACTATTACATTTTGCAGTGCACACATCATCACTTGGCATATAAATATGTTGCTTATCGGTAGCTATCTTCTGTTGACTAAAGGTTTCAGCATACTCGTAAATATTGTTTGACTACCCAATATCGAGTCAAAGTACAACTATCTTAGTTATCATTTTCTATAACTAATTTATGGTCAAAGGGAGTTGTGCTTTGTATAAGTATTAAGTAAAAAATGCATGTATAAAATTTTAAACATTAAATTAGAAACCATAACAAACACGTACCTATGGCCGAAGAAAGTAGTGCCTTGTACTACATATTTAGTACGAATACTGTGTTCTTAAAGCTAAGAAACATACTCACAAGATTTCCTTTCAAGTCAACGGTTGCTGGATGAAGAGCAGGTTTTCCAATAGGAGTAGCTCTAGGACCACACGAATATCACTTCGCATTCATCACTGCCTGGCATCATAAATATAAAGTTATAAACTGATTTCTTCCATGCTATTTTATTGGAAAAGGTATACAGAGATGTTTAGAACAACGCAATCCGGATGAGTAACGAGAGCCACACAGAACTTACTGTTATTAGAGCAGCACAACATTGCCATTTATTGATAAGCTATTTCAAGTTGGTAATCGTATCCCTATAACTATTCAAATCAGTAGCTAATATGAGATAGTAGATGTCTCCTAAGACTTATATATGTGAATTTCTTTTGTTAACTAAGACATCTGGGTAAATAAAGTAGAAAGTGTAAAGAGGCTAATCAGATCCACTCTAAATCTAGTGATGACTACTCCCATTTACATGTGTAATAATTTAAATTGCAATATTATACATAAATTATAGTTTACTTACTTAAGCAACTGCAAATTTATGGTGTACTGACATCCATTATGTATAAAGCATAGACAAAAGGCGAGTCAAGTTATAACAACTCACTGCTAATATATCAGTCACTATACAGATATATGGTAGAGCTAGACAATATTTTCTGAAGCTTCTATATAATAAATATAAATTTGCTTACTTTTTTTTGAATAAACATGTATGGTATGATCTTGGGATGTAGCATCTAATAAACACATGGTATATTTATTACTAATACATGGTTTTTAAATACGTGCTTTATTATACAAATCACTTTGCAAAGTAGTCAACCAGATAATAGTCATCAAGGAAATGCAGATGTGTATAATAAGAGAACATATTAACTGAGTATAGATACATCAAGAAATGTGGGCAATAACAAACTGCTAATGGCCCAAATAGTGAAGTTGTGGAGATTAATATATCCTAAATTGCTAGGAACTACCACCGAGATAGAACTTGTATGTACACAAGCAGTCCAATAAGGAAAATTGCTTATTATTGAAATGGCTTGAAATAAGGATAGAATTTTTAAACTCAAATGTTGAGAATAATGTAACAATGAGAAACCACTTAGTTCCATCCTCAATACTTGAAACTAATATTTTATCAAATATAAATGCTAAACTGATGCTGGAGGACAAGATTTCAACAATTATAGCATGGGAACAAGTTGGTGGAAAATATTTCTTCTTTAAAAATAAGAAAAACACATATGTAGGAAAGCTGATCCAAATCTTATTCATGTGATTTATCTTAAGACTGGTTTTAGGATTAACTTGTAGTTATTTTTTGGAGATGCTAAGTACAGACTTAAATAGAAGAAATATATGACTATAGCATATTTGAGACTATAGCTAACACACACTGGCTAACATACAATATTTATATATCTACATATGAGATCATGATGGTCAGAGTTAATTTACTAGAATCTCAACTATGACTACATGACCCCTGATTAAGTAATAATAAGAAATAATCTATATCACATTAACAAAAGCATATAGTAACACGTAAACAAAACTTTAAAGGCACCTGCTTGTCATGTGCTCACTTTCCTGATAATTCATTTGCTCCCTCTTTGAGTTTCATTTGTTCCATAGCAGCTCTCCCTCCTGCAAGGCTCAAATGTATAACACTGTAATACTACACTTCTTGGATCTGTAAACCTCATCTCCACTAACATTATTTGGAAAATTCATGAATCAACCAAAAATTAATATATTAAGGAACAACCTAAGAAATCTAACACTAGCAACTTCTTGTAAGCAGCCATGTTCTATGAGTACAAGCCATCATTATTAAAATATACAGGCAACTAGTAATAGAACTACACTCTTTACCAAATATAGCCATAATCTCCAATGGCTAACGTTGCTCTTTATAATTCACTTGTTCTCATTATATCTATCTAATTAATTTTCAAATAAATACTTATATTGTGTTTGTGTTTGTGTTTGGTTCCATAAGTAGCTAAGTTCTACATTTCTTTGTTTAAATATGATTAATATCCTTGCTAGTCATATATAAGCACCATTATATGGTTCAATTTTTATCTACAAATTAACCTAGTGTAAGCTTAAAGTTAAAGAGTTATGTGTGGAGAGAACCCTAAAAATATGGGTTCATAGCAATGATATAATGCATTGTCTATTGTTTACAGAAATAACCATAATGATTTTAATATGAGCAACAATACTGAAGTTAGTAACTAAAGTGTGGAAAATGGGTTTTAAGTGGATTTATGCTACCACAACATGATATAATACTAAATTTAGAAATCTGCAACATGAAAACAAAACTTAAATGCTATATCACATATAAATACATCTTTTGCTTTCTAAGCAAATTTCACTTGGCAAATGGTGTGCACGAACACAACATGCAGTTAACAAGTGCATTGAATTAAATGTTACTTTGTCCTATGAACTTTAAAAGTGAAGTAAAATCATCTCCTAGGTAAGAATCCAAATTTTGGCATAGAATGACAAAAATAAGTTAAAATGCGAATGACGGGCAACCAAACCCAGTGTTACTCACAATAGGCTTTAATTAACGTATAATCTGTTAGGGGGAGGGGTGAGCAATCCCTCTCAGCAGAAAAATAGGATCTTGCAATTTGGCGTGATAGAACAAACAGATAGTTATAGATCACAGAAAAAAAAAATATAGAGACAAGAGAGAACACACAGATTTATAGTGGTTCCACCATCGCGAGATAGTGTACGTCCACTTTAATGGGGAAGAGATTTATTACTATTTGAAGAGATTACAGAGTAAAGAAATGAAGAAAAATAAACAAAAGATTGTTATCTCATATCTGATATCTTAACATTCTCTATACCTCTCTTTATATATAGAGAAAAGTTACTTAGGGATGAAGCAATTGATTTATGTAAATAAATCAATTCATGGAATAATAATATTCCCATTAATTGCCTTGCCATGTAATTGATTGATAATATTCCATTTTCTCCATCAATCAATTATTTTCCTATTTGATTCCTTTTATAAAATATGGCAATCAAATATATATGACAAATATCTCCACATCCCTATCTCTTTAATTTCTCTTTCCATTTCCTTCATGCACAGAACGGGTAACTAAATACCGAGAATATCTCCAAAATCTATTAATTTTGGAAATATTGTATCACCAAAAAAAAAATCCTAATAATCTCCACCTTGATACAATATCTCTTCCAAACCAAGATACTCCAAAATGAATGCTTCTCAATGAGTTCCTGCAAAAGCCACCTCTCATTGCACTTTGTTAATGAACTCCGGCAAGGCCACCATCCACCAACAAAGTGTTGGAAACACTCAAAAAAAATAAGGCAGACGTTGTGCAACCAAAAAAATAAACTCATATCTCTTCATACAAGAAGAATGCCACATCTTCTCTTAACTTCAACCAAGTTACTCTCTTCCCCATAGTGCCACCATGTGGCACCTAGCACTTCATCAAGTGAATCAAGTTCGAGCAATGCTCGAACTTAGTAGCAGGTAAGGCCTTCGTAAACATATCTGCTGCATTGTCATTTGTATGAACCTTCTGAAGGCGAACTAACTTCTCTTCATTCATGGCGCAATTCCACTTCGAATTATCATTCGACTTCATGGCTTCTTCAAGGCTTAATGGTTCATCATGAACAACATGTAAAGCATACTCAAACTGATCATCAAGGATCAAATTTGCATAATCCCAATCTCCATATCTAATTGGAGCTCTCTTTGGTCTCTGACTAGCCCGAATGACTATATCGCCTGACTCTCCTTCAGCTCCACCTTGAGCTCCATCTTGAGCTTAATCCTCTCTAGCTTCATGACCATCTCCATCACTACTAGAGGAAATCTGTGGACTATCATGTGATGTATCATCAACTGTTCTATCACTATTGCCAATAGTAATAGCTGTACTTCGGGTTTGAAAGTTGGGAATCTCGGTCTTTTCGGCCTTCTCATCAACTGAATCTGAACCGTCTGATAAACCTTCCAAAGGTTTAAACATCGCTGACTCGTCAAAAGTCACATGTCTGGAGTGTATAACTTTCTTCGTAACTGGATTCCAAATTCTGTATCCTTTTATTCCATCTGTATAACCAAGAAAAACACACTTGGAGGCCCTAGGCTCCAACTTATCTGTATTGTGAACATAAACTGGACATCCAAATATACGAAAATAACTTAATAAAGTGCTTTTACCTCTCCATAACTCCTCTGGAATCTTCCCACCAATGGCTGAGCACGGAATCCGATTAATAATATGTGCTGCAGTCGAAACAGCTTCAGCCCAAAAACCCTTAGACATACCCGCAGTCAATATCAAGCAACGGGCCTTCTCAAGTAGAGTCCTATTCATCCTCTCAGCAACCCCATTGGATTGCGGATCACCAGGTGTAGTAAAATGTCTTCTAATACCGCGTTGTCTGCAGTAGTCGAGGAACTCTTTGGAGACATATTCGCCACCATTATCGGATCTAAGAATCTTCAATTTCTTTCCTATTTGGTTTTCAACAAGAGCTAACCAAACCTTGAAATTCTGAAATACTTCCGACTTAGCTTTCATTACATACACCCAAACCTTGCGCGAGTAGTCATCAATGAATGAAACAAAATAATAAGCCCCACCAATGGAAGCAGTAGGGTATGGCCCCCAAACATCTGAATGTACATAATCAAGTACACTCTTAGAAGTATGCATACCGTCACCAAAAGAAACTCTGGTTTGCTTTGCCAATACACACTCCTTGCAAAAGTTCAACTTGTTGAAGATTTCTCCCTTGATCTTTTTCTTCTTATGAAGAAACTCTAAGTTCTTCTCCGAAGTATGACCTAGTCTCATATGCCAAAGCTTGGTAGCATCCAAACTTTTAGAACTATCAACTCCAACACATAATTCTCCATGAACAGTGGTACCCATCAGCAAATACAGATTTCTTACCATAACACCCTTCATCAATACAAGTGCCTCTCTAGAAACTCTCAAACCATCTTTGACAATGGTTATCTTGCATCCCAATGATGCCAATTGGCCTAATGATATCAATGACTTTCGAAGACCAGGAACATAGCGAACATCTGAAAGTGTGCGAACAATCCCATCATACATGCGAATGCGAACTGAACCAACTCCCATAGACTTACATGTAGCATCGTTTCCCATAAGGATGGAACTTCCTTCTTTAGCATCAAAGGAAGAAAAATAATCCTTATTAGGAGTCATGTGAAATGATGCTCCAGAATCTAATACCCAGTGGTCTGCAACATCTGATACAACCGCTGTCAATAAATCGCTATCATCTTTCTCCATCACAATAGATGAAGAATCTTCAGTCTTCTTCTCCAGATCCGGGCAGTCTCTTTTCCAATGGCCTGGTTTCTTACAATGATGACACCTTCCATCTCTTGACTTACTCCGCCAATGAGGCTTCCTAGAATTGGAACGCCCCCTGTAATTCTTCACTTTCTTCTCTGCTCTACCTCTCTCAACAAATAAACCTGAACTACTATTACTTCCTCCACTACTATCACCAACACCAAACTCTTTCATCTGATCTCTCAACTCCTCACTGAGCAAACCTGTCTTCACATCATCTAATGTCAATGTATCTCTACCATAGATAAGGCTGTTAGCGAAACCAGTGTATCGTTCTGGAAGCGAACACAACAGAATCATTGCTTTCTGTTCTTCATCAACTTTCAACTCAACAGACTTCATCTTCATCAACAGGTCATCAAACACACTTAGGTGTGTTTTAATTGAAGAACCTTCCTTCATTTTATAAGTGAAAAAAGTCTTCAATAGGATCAGACGGTTAGTTAGTGATTTCTTCATGTAGAGGTCCTCCAACTTCTTCCAAATGCCTTTGGCTGTGGTTTCCTGACTGATTTCAGAAATTACATTCTTTCCCATAGCAAGCTGGAGAGTAGTAAAGGCCCATTCTTCCATCTCTTCTAATTCCACTGATGAAATATCAGCAGACAATGTCTCTGTATCAAATACTACTCGATGAACGCGATTTCTCCTCAAAACTGCTTTCATCATCCATTGCCATTTTTCAAAATCTCCTTCACCATTCCACTTCTCTATCGTCAACTGTGATCCTGAAGCCACATAGGAGCCTCTGACGTATGGAGCAACTACTGACGCTAAAGTACTATTTGTACTATTTTCATCTCCTCCTGCCATTCTACCAAACACCTTCTTTGCGAATCTAGCTCTGATACCAGTTGTTAGGGGGAGGGGTGATCAATCCCTCTCAGCAGAAAAATAGGATCTTGCAATTTGGCGTGATAGAATAAACAGATAGTTATAGATCACAGAAAAAAAAATATATAGAGACAAGAGAGAACACACAGATTTATAGTGGTTCCACCATCGCGAGATAGTGTACGTCCACTTTAATGGGGAAGAGATTTATTACTATTTGAAGAGATTACAGAGTAAAGAAATGAAGAAAAATAAACAAGAGATTGTTATCTCATATCTGATATCTTAACATTCTCTATACCTCTCTTTATATATAGAGAAAAGTTACTTAGGGATGAAGCAATTGATTTATGTAAATAAATCAATTCATGGAATAATAATATTCCCATTAATTGCCTTGCCATGTAATTGATTGATAATATTCCATTTTCTCCATCAATCAATTATTTCCCTATTTGATTCCTTTTATAAAATATGGCAATCAAATATATATGACAAATATCTCCACATCCCTATCTCTTTAATTTCTCTTTCCATTTCCTTCATGCACAGAACGGGTAACTAAATACCGAGAATATCTCCAAAATCTATTAATTTTGGAAATATTGTATCAAAAAAAAAAAATCCTAATATAATCTACAGAAAGGGAAAACTTAGCAGAACCCTTCAAATACATGGAAGATGCGCTGGGATATGCTTTGGATTCGAGAAAGGGAACGAGCTTACATGTTGTACGCTTTGGTGGAGTGCTGTTGTCGGACTGGATCCATCGTGAATAAAAATCTAAAATCACTGCTTACTCTGAAACTGGATTGAAAGTTGTAAGAACGAAATTTGGGGAACGAAGATGAATTTCAAGAGGATTCCAGATTTGATAATGAACTTAGAAGAAATCGAGAATTGAATTGGGATTTTATCTTTCCAAGGTTTTCTTTTGACATTGAAGCAGGAAACGAATGAATAAGGTAAGTTGGGTAGCTAAAAATTCTAGATGGCGCCTTGTAAAATTCTAATACAAAATCTATGTATCGCGTTTTGGTTATACTTGTTTATTTTTTATAAAAAGAACCACCGCATTATGCTTTCAAACGCTATTAAATATTCTTCCTTGGTGGTATTAATAAAAACTTTTCTTATAGCGATCAAGTGGCTAATGGACTTGGAAGTATTGGATGGTTGATAACGCTTCGTTGGTATTTTGTACCTTAGAAATGGGTAGGTAAGTAATCATGAGTGCAATACAAGATTAGGTGAGAATTGCAAACCTTAATAGACATAACAATTATATGAAAATCAATCGGTGTAAATTTATGTTGTGTACAGTTTATAGATTTTCCAATCACTAGAACGTTGTTTTGACCCCCTCCTCATTATAATCCATAGGTTAGATTTAGAGAAATAGGTTACTGGAGTTGGATGTGTTTAGTTGTTGGAGAAGTCTTCTTTTCTTTCATGCTCGATGCTGATGTGACAATATGCTATCCAAGGAATACCATTAATTCCAATGTAGTAGTCATAATAAATATTCTTATCGTATTATTGTTTCCGCTGTGAGTTTAAATTTCTATCAATATTCGATATTCTCATGCTTATTTGTAGGTACCAAATCCAACAATCTGTGCATTGATGGACTTAGGTTTCGATTTTTGTCGAAATTTAGGCTTATTAAGTTAGGGCTGTTACATTTGGTATCAGAACATATGTTAGTAGATCAGAGGAATCATGATAAATTGAAAGATTGTATTTGTACTTACTTATCTGGTATTATTATGTGTTTACACTAGATTCTAAGAATTTCGACCATAGAAGTAGCCAAAGTTCCACTCCGAAGGAAAGGGCAAAGAAACTATAGGTTTGAAACATCTTGGGGTTATGATTTTCACACCGACTCCGAAGTATCCCACGAAGTGCTGGCGATGCGTAAGTCGCTATTGATGAAGAGCACGTGTACGATATTTTGAAACATGAAGACTGGAGGTGTTCGACTATATGGTTGAAATCTATCTACTTTGTGATTTTGGAGTTTGACGATGAGTTCCAATCGGAGACACACATTTACTCTCAATGGATGGGAAATTGGAGTCTGTATGCCGTAATTGTTCGAAGGCAAGTTCTTGCCAGGGTGTATCCATTGATCACCTCTTTGATGATAAACTAGATTTTTATTTGAATAATTAATGTCAATTCCTTGGTCTAAAACCTTTGAGTGGATTTATATAATGTATATTCTGAAAATGCCTTGGATTTTGAAAAAAGGATTTCCCAAGGATTTATTTTCAAAATTTGGCTTTGGGAAAGTTTTTGAATTTTAATTTTCAAAGAAATACGTATGCCACTAGTTGGTCATGTTAAGAAATTTTGTTTTACAAAGGAGTAAATTTTGAAGTCCTTAAATATTTATATGTGTATATCTCAGCATAGGCTTGATTTTTGGCAAGGAAATAGTTTTCCCAATTTGGGAAAATTTATTTCTTAAAATGGTTTTTGGAAACTCTGAAATATATACATATATAAGTATGATTTTTAAGGAAAGTTTTGGTATAAAATAGTTTCTATTATTTTGAAAAAAATACAAAGGAGTATATATTTAGCTCGGCGATTTTTCGGTTTATAATATAGAGGTTTTTAGATTTTCTCTCTTTAAGGTACAGAAAAATTAGGAATGACATTAAACTTCATTGGGGTAAGTAAGTTGAAGTGTTATTATACCCATTCGCTATTGGAAGAAATATTTCCATGTGAAGTATGCAGGAAATAGTAACTGGAGTATCTTCGGGTTTTCAGAATTGTTGTTGGTCGTAGTAGTTTTGTTGGGACTGCTGTGAATTGTTGAAGCATGGTTCGGGACTAGGCAGTAGGCTTTGACAACGTCGTGATGAGTTCATAAATTTTTCGGATCATGTCGCATCGTATAATACGGTACGAAATAATTATTATATTTAACCTAACCCTAATTGGGTCAAGGTTCAACCAATTCCCAAAGCACGTCAGTAGTTGACTACCTAGATTTAAACCTAGAGTGATCTACCACTTAACGAGTTTTGGTACAACTCGAAACTGGAACAGGACTATAAAAGCCGCGTCTGAATTCCTCCAGTTGCCTTCTTTCGTCCTCCTTCCTCAAAAAGACGAACCTAATCTACATCTTCCTCCTCCTCCAAATATCAGGCTCTCTCTTTCGTTCCTTCCCTAGGCGAAGTCGTTTTTCCCTAGGAGCAATAGCCTCGCCTCCCCGTTCTACTGGCTTAGCACGTTAGATCTCACCCAACCAGTGCTCTAGATCTAAACCATATTTCCTCCTTTCGACCACTTATTAGCCCAAAACACTTTTCCGCACTGTCAGTTTTTCCTGGCACTACTATGGTTTTAACCCTAAAGAGGCCATTGGTTGGACCGAAATGTGCAAAAGGTTTTGTCGCTTTGGGCGGGAAGAGCTATTCACCATGGTAGGATTTGCACCAATTCTTTACTTCGAGACCTTTGAGCGGGAATGTTACCCATGCATCATCTACCTTTTTGATGTCATGTTTGCATAGAATTTTGATGGAGGCAAAAGTTTGATTCATTCGAAGGTGAAGGTTGTCTTGATTGAGCTAATTAATGATGACCTCGTTGAGATTTTGAAGGCCTCCACGAAGGACGCAGACTTGAATGATTTTGAAGTGACTGACTCAAGGATTTATAGAAGATCTTTTTCTTAGATGTCGGTGGTTAAAAGATGGATAACTACATCTGACAGTCTGTCTGGTTGTGCGCATCATTCAGCATAACGTTATCCCTAGGATGATAATTTACGACCGGATATATCCCATAGTGCAGAAGACTACCCATGCTAGTATTGGCGGCATCGCCGTCAGTTGGACCCGCACCCTTATGATGCAATTTGTTGATCAAGGATTAACATTCCATAAAGTCACTTTCTGTATTTTCACCTATACACTCTCGTCTTTAGGCAATACGGGTGAACCTTCATGAAGAGGCAGTTTAGTAGATGGTTCGTACTACCTCATTAGATCCTTCCTTAGGAAGATGGAAATTTCGAAGCGTTCAGCAATACTGGTAGTGTCAACGGCACATGATTGGGTGTATAGCCACCATGCTATGACAATTCAAGGGTCGCGGCAATGGATCGAGCTCCAACCATGAAGCAAGGCATCCCGTAGTCTATAGGCATTATTTTAGGATTTATGGTGTTGTTGTCTTTTTCCTTCCAGCATTTTTTCTGTTCTTTTAGGTTGTTTGGGTTGTAGTTGTTAGTAGTCTCTTGTAAAAGGCACGCTCGATATTATGCGTTCCTATTTATGTACTGGGTATTGTTTTTGAAAATGAAAATCGCTCTTATATATGCATATTGAAGAAGTAGTATAAATATGGAAATTTCCTAAAGACACTTAAGTAATAGTAAGTGCAATATAAGATTTGGAAGTTTAGAATAGTTGAAATTTTTTAGCGAAGGACATGGTAAAGTCGTTTTGGTATTATGGGTCATTGCTCATGTTCCTTAAAAACTAATTTTTTTGAATAATAGATGTTTTGACATTTTTATTAACGATCTATCTTTCTTACACCTAAAGACGACACTTAATACATCCATGGTATTCATGTGCCGATCATTTAAGTGTCCTAAAGACAAGTCATTTGGGGTGAAAGAAAGAAAAGGCAGAATAGAATCTCACATACGTGACGCGTAACATATAATATACATAAGATATTTAGAATAAAATCATCTTTATTATACTACATCAGAGTACACTAACTTATGATTAGCCTGAACAGTTATAACAACCCGTCCTTACAATTGCCGATTTACACAGATAAGAACGAAACGAACAAAACAAACAAAACACAACGAAAGACTTTAAGGTACATGAATATGTCATAGAGAATCCACCTCATCTCCTAAATGCTCCAAAATTTCCAACTAAATCTAGAAAATATGCTCAGGCTAACCCAAGCATTATTGGAAAATAATGCCCCGATTAGTCTAGTAAAACCAGCGTGAGAAACTCAAATCATGAGGAACTTTATTTTAGCTTATAAAACCCTTTTAAAATCAAAAATATCTCATAACACCATACTGCACATAAATACGAACGAGTTTTTACCTTACGATAACTAAAATATTTTATATTATAAAAATCTAGTGATATTATAATAATGTCCAGGGTTTAAAGTATTTAAGAACCAAGTAGTTGTGACGTGTGTGTAGGATAGTAATAATAGATATACAATCAAAAATTGTATGCTCATATCAGAGAATGGATTTCCAAAAAATGGCAAGGTAAGGGACTACCTTCCGAAAATTTGTACACCTCTAAAGAAAACGTACAGTGGGATCAAATACCTTTCGACCCTTACTAACACAGGACTAGCCTACCCCCGAACTGGGTAGTACCGAATATGATCACCTTACGTTGTAATCAACAACCAAAAATTGTAATCAACAACCAAAAATGGGCCCCATGCATGCATAGAGATACTGACACTAGATCTTAGGATGATCATACTCTAATGGGTGTGACCTACATGGCACGACCGCATCTACCCTGTTTTAGCCATTACTGGGGTGTAAGACTTGAGAGTCTACTCTCATAACATTTAGCAATCCATCTTGTAATGCTAACACTGCCCTCTTGGTAGAAATACAATACTAGCATTCATCCATGCAAGTTCATTCTAGGTCTGAACGAAACCCATGGCTCTTCAAGCAGCATCGTCTTTAGTCATCTTGAAGATGTCTTCCAAGCGAACACATATGTTGGTTTGGGATGGTTTTCGAATAACATATCTGATCCCAGTCTCTCCAAACCAACAATGATAATTTCCGGTTGAATCATTCCCAGTTCTTTTGGAAGTATAGCGTAATAACCCAAAATTTTGTTTATTTGATTTTAAATGTTTAATTAACTTTAAATATTTAAAATAATTGAATTTTGGAATTTAATAACCTATAATTCATTTATAGGGCATATATAGATATTTGAACTAAATGTTAATTACATCGATACAATAATTTTGTTTAACTCCGTTTAACCAATAAATAATATTGGTAAGTTAAATTTGCAAATTTATTTACAAATATAAACGGATCGAATAAATATCGATAATTAAATATTTAAAACTGTGAAATTAGCTCTAACGACCTAGAATTTTAGTTATTTGAAATTGGAATATTTAATTAATTTTAAATATTGAAGGTTAATTTTGCAGATTAAATCACTTGAATTTCAAACATTGCGATGTATTGGATATTTTAATCATTAATTTTAATAATTGAAATTATTTAGATAATTGAATCTTGGATTTTATTTTTATAAAAATAATTTGAAAGCTTATTTTATCACTATTTAATGATAATGAAGATAATAAAAAATTTACATTGGATTTAAAATTGATTTAAATAATTCTAAAAATGACTCGTTTTAATTAACATAAAAAAATTGCCTTTCGGGGCACAGTCTCGGATTTCGACGAAACTAGTGTCATTGTGCCCGTAATAATGAATTATAATACATTATTAAATTTCGTAGAAATCAGACATATCATTTGGTCGTACATGATATAAACGCGTTGAAATTAATATTGGAAATTTAATATTATAATTGGGTTCAAAAAGCTATCTTCTGCATACGATCGAATTAGGTCTCAAACTTATTCCATTGAGTTCAGAATAGGAGTATAACATTAGGAATGTCGGCGGCACGTTTCGGTTGGTGTCCGTAATTATACAGCCAGATATTTTGAAATTTTAAATAAGATATTTCTATTCAAACTTGACCACGGCCGTTGTTCCCTTGACATCAGCCGCACCTACCATTCACATCAGCCACCCTACCTATCTATGACCATACCCACATCACTCTTTTAAAAACACGTTCTCCCTCTCCTTCCTATATTCATTCCAGTGAGTGACAATCAAGCTCTTTAATTTCAAAAATTTAAATCAAACCAAATTCAAACCTAAAAATCATGTAACAATTCTACCGAGCTTGTAGAAGCCTGGTCTTCGATTTAGAGTGGAAATGGTAGAGCATGACTTCGTTTTTGGATGGCCGACCTGATGCTTTGGAACTAGGGTTCTGTGTCGCGTTTGATTGAGGATGAAATTCATGAAGTGGATAATGTATTCGACTTTGGGAGGTTGAATAACACGTTAGGCTGGATTTGGAAGGCTCGCGGTGGAGTTTGGGGAACCACGACATCATACGGCCTAGGGGAAATCTCGAGCAGGCCGCATTTTTATTTATGGGTCGGGGTATAGATTTTTGGGTGCAGGTAGATGGAGAGTGTCGAAGGGAGGTATTGGCGAAGATGGCTCACTAAATGGAGCATCAGAGCTCCGTATCATCATTGGGTCATGCATGTTCATGGTGATATCACTGTGTGTTTGCAATTGATGTTTTGGGAAGAAGAAAGGTATAAGGGAGAGGAAGTTTTGTAAAATTATATTTAATTTGTTGATTATTAATTTAAATTTATTCGATAACTAATAAATCTTATAACTCCTTCATACGAGGTCCGATCGAAACGAAACTTCTTGCGTTGTACTCATGACGACGAATGCTTTGTAATGGTACTTGTTTGGATGGATTTGGAGACTATCGAAATTTTGGCTAAAATCGAACGTTGTTCGGTTTTAGCTCTAAATCGGAACGCCTCGGCGACAATAGAAGATTTCGGTGAGTCAAACTCAACTTTTTGGATAACTAGTATGATTTATCGTTGATAAAAATTATTGAATGATTGTTGGATGAATTATTATTTATATTAGTTGGTTTGGATATATTGCCGCCTATTGGAGTGGATAAGACCCTATTACGTTTCCGTGTAAGAGCGGATGACCCTTTGTATACGAGTCCCGCCTTGAAGCGGTTAATTTATATTTTATAATTTGACAACATTATTATGCAGGTGGAAACAGGTTGGAGGGATCCAATGTGATTCCTCGCTATTATTGAATTATATTATTTTAATGATGTTTCCTTTATGTGGATTATTGGATAATAATATGATTGTGGATACCGTGGTTATAATATCATTATATGTTTGAAAATAAACCCCGTAGCGATAAGAAAATAAGTATCGATATTGGTTAACTGTTGGGTGGCTACTGGCCTCAAGTTGGCATTTTGAAAATACTATAAATTACCAATTAACTCGAAATTGGTTTTAGAGACAAAAAGAATTTTTAAATCCGAAATTGGATTTTGGAAATATTTTAAGGATTGTATAATTAAATCTATTAATATTGTTCTATAGTTAATAAATTATGTTAATATTGTTTAAGTTATTTAATTATAATAATATTAATTTAAGATTATTCAATTATAATAATATTGTTTAAAGTTATATAATCATATTAAATTTATTTTAAAGTTATTTAATTATTTTAATATTGTTAAAAGTTATTTGTTTTATATTTAGTGTGTTTTTAAGAAATTATAAAGGTTAATAAATTGAAAGATTAATTATTTAAGAATAATTATGGTTTGAAACTTATAATAAGGATTATTAATAAGGTTTTAAATTTAATTATTATTATTTATAAAATGGTAAGATTAATTTTTATTATTATTTCTTAAACAATATTTTGGAATTATTAGTTATTATTTTAGGATATTTAGAGTTAGTGATTTCCACTTATTAATAGTGTTTATTGTTAATAATTATTATCATATAGTGGTGTTTGAGGTAAATGATTAAAACTATTATAAATGCTTTCGAGACCTGAAAATGGAGTCGAAAGATTTAGATTTTATAAAGAATCATAAAATGGTTCGAAGAGTTAAGGACTATTTGCACGGTGAAAGAGTTTGTAAATGGTTAGATATTTATAAACAAAATTTTAGAAGCGAGGTTATAGATTTATAAAAGAAGTAATAAATGGTATATTGGTTTATTAAGAGTTATAAATGACTTTGAAACGTACAAGAAGTTTTTAATTAACTGAATTCATTGTGAAGGAAATATTAATGTTTTTCGAAGATTTATAAAATGGGTTATAAACGATCTTGTAGAATTACATGGGGAATTATAAACGATCTGATAATCGAATAAAAAGGAAAATTTTCTAAGTTTTGTGGATATACTTATACTATTGGAATAAGTATATGGCTATTTCTAAGTATGGAAATATAGGGATTTGTGAGTATATCTTTTAAAAGTGTTTATTTATAAAGTAATTGTATGTATGAAGACTTATTAAAGGGGGCTAGTGATTACTTATATACTGAGCCAATTTTGATTTTCTAAATGAAATAAAATCCTGATTAAATGTTTGCTATTCGATAGTTAAATAACCGACTATCGAAAATAGACCCAACGTAACTTTGGAAATATCCAGGAGAAACACGCGACTTATATGGCACAGTTATATCCGATGATGTTGTACTATGCGTATAAATCTCGTTTTGTTCTTCTAGGATGACGATAAGGATATCCGTCCACTAACAGTTAAGAGGTGATCTCCAATCTTATCTTTATCTGTTTATTTCCTAGACCGAAAATTATTGAACGTTGTTTCGAAGAGACCGGGATCGGATATGTTATTCGAAAACCACTTCGATCCAATGAATGCATTTCAAAGTGAAGATAGCGTGAAGAGCATGGAATCGAAGATTGAGTTGTGAAGTGCAAGGACTAATCGCTACTTATCCTGAGGGTGATTCCAAAATGGATGTAGTAAGAATAGTGTCTTCGGTTTTGTTCAGACCCAAAACAGACTTGTATGGATGAATGCTATCAGCACATTGTCATTGGAGGGCAATGGGCATTCTAAATGTGAATTTATTTAGAGGTAATCATAGCCTTAAGCCTCATCAATCGAAAATGACTGAAAATCAGGGGTGGTGTAGCAAGGCCAAGTGGGTCGCACCCATTAGGGTATGTTGTCACCCTTCTAGATACATCTACATATTTATGGATTGGTTGTGCATGAGATCTTAAATAAAAAGGGTTGTAAAGCAACTGATGTGATGACATATTCGGTACTATCCAAGTCAAGGGTAGGCCGGTCTTGTGTTGGCAGGGGATTCAGGTGAGGTCCTCGGTACATTTTCTAAATGTGTACCGTAATAGGTGGTACTCCAGTGCCCAGTCATTGTATGGAATCCATTTTCCAATAAGCATCGTAAGGTTTTGATTGTGCCCAACTATGTTGAGATGTGAGATGCAAGCATTTCAGCTATTTTAATATTTACTTTGTACCCTTAGACACTATTATAATATCACAGGATTTTTATATAAAAGTCATTTTGTCGTAAGGTAAAAACCCATCCGTGTTTATATGCGGTGTGGTCTTACGAGAAATTTTGATTTTAAAGGTTTCTTATAACTTTACATCCAGTTGGGTGTATTTTCTCATAATGGTTTTCCACACTGACTCAGGTGTTATTTTATTATAATGCTTAGGTCAGATCGCGTAGATTACAAATTAGTTTAGATGCCTGGAGCTTCAAGAGACGAGTTGGAGGCCTAGAGACGTATTCACGTAGATGGTTATTTTCCGCTGTATTCCTTGTTGTGTTTATCAGCAATTTTAAGGACATGCTATTATAACTTTCCAGGCTGAGATAGGTTAGTATACTCTGATTGATGTCTGTATATACATATACTGCATTTTTTATGTGTGTAAAGATTTATGGTATATTATAAATTATTCGTTCCGCTATGAGATTCTGTGTTATTTTGTTTTCTTCTTATCTTCTTCCTTCTTTCTTTTCCCTAACAATTGGGTCGTCCGGCATTCGATTGTTTGGCATGTGATACAAGGGATGTACTAGTGTCGATGTTCGAGGATCGAAAAGTCACGGTCGTTACATTTGGTATCAGAGCTGAAGGTTAAGCAAGAATCTTGACTCTTGTAACAACCCTGTATTTTGTGATTTTTTTTTTGTATATTTTAATTATTTTAATTGAATTTTTGATTTAAAACCTTATTTTATTTATTTTGAATGATAAACTTTAGTTTTGCTATGAATTATCATTGCAAAGCATGACTAAAAAGAATATTTTCCAAAAAGTGAATTTTTGGTCAAAATAGTCAAACTTTGACTTTAATTTAAAATTTTAAAAGTTTGAAAATTTCAATTTTATCTTTTATTATGAAAGTACATAAAATTTTAAGAACACTGCTTTTTGTTTCGTTGGAAACGGATTTAAATTGTGAAAGTTATGTATATTTCAATATTGAGTGCAATTTGTTTATTCTGCAATTTTATTGTTTTAAATAGTATAAATTTTATTTTTCTTTGTCATATTTTATTGTAATATGTATTGATATGTTATTTTATGTATGTTTTTGTCTTTTAATATTTTTGAAGTGAGGTAGGAATTTTTCTAGAGCTAGTAGTATTTTTCTTGTAATTTCCATGCCCCGTTTTCAATTTTTAAACATTTTCTTTAGTTCTTTTCTCTTTTTCTCCAATTTAATTATTTATTTTATTTTAGAAATGATAAATAAATTATATTATTTCAAAAAATTTCTTTAGAATATTTTTAAAATGAAGTAGATATTTTTCCAAAGCCATTGATGTTTTAATTGTAATTTTTGAACCCTGTTTTCAATTTTTAAGCAATTTCCTTAATTCTTTTTATATTTTCTTTAAATTTAATTATATATTTTTATTTTATTTTAATTTTTTTCGGTTTTTAGATGTGCTTGCTGAAGTTTATTTTGTTTTACTCGATTTAAAAGAAAAGGAAGTATGGAAGGTTTTAAAAGCTAAGAAACGTAAAGTCGTTTCACCGTTTCTTTTACCGTTTCTTTTTCAATCAATACATCAATTATTTTGGCCATTCCTTATACTATCGTCAACTGACTTATTTTTTTCATTTTCACGAATTACCAAAGCTTCTCAACCCTAAAAAAAAATCATGGCCTCCATCTTGCAAAAATTTGGTAAAATCTTCTTCTCTTCTCTTGTTTTCTAGTTTTTCTATGTGATTTTGCAACTTGTTCTCTACTTCATGGCTCCACTCCTCCTCAACCAGATCTAGGCTGACCTCCACCTCCTCCTTCTCTAATCAACCACCCCTCTAGTCCATGACCAGGCCGAACCCACCTTAGCAAGAGACAACACCAAAAATGCACAAACCCATCACTTATTTACATAAATTGAGCCTAGTTTGCTAGCACCACCTTCTACAACCATTAGCCGCCACTTCCACCACCACCACCACCTCTGACCTGACCTCCACCCTCTACCACATCACCCACCACCACTTGGACCCACTGGCCATGCCCCTAGAGCCTATGGCTGAACCCATTTGTAGCATAGAAGTGATGAATTTGCCTTGTAGTTGTTGTTTTGTTGCACCTATGTCCATCCACCTTTGCACCATTACTTCCAAGCTGGCCGACCCATATGAGCCCAAGACCTGATCCTAACCCACTCCTTAGACATGTATTTTAGATCTATAGCTGAAGCATAGGCGGTAGAAAGCAAGTGCAAAAACTTTGGCTTTGTTTTATGCATTTAATTCTAACATTGTTTTATTGAATTTGGGTTTGAAAACTTATGTTATTTGTTTGTTTTGTTTGAATGTTTGCAAGGCTATTAGCCTTGTCTCTCCCACACTCATATCATCATTATGGCTGAGAAAACGAACCCCTTAGTCGAGCTTTTGAATGGTTGTAGCAAGGTCAAGTTATCTTGTCTTTGTTGCCTTTCAATTTCAATTTATTTCAATATATTTTGGTTGAATATTCATAAGTTATATTGTCTTGTTTTGGGGTTGTTTACAAGATGATATCTTGGCTATTTCTCTCCACTCAAATCAAAGGTCGTGCCTTCTGGATCCGTTGTGTCATTCTAATTGATATCTCCAGCAAAAAAAAGTGAGTATTTCTCACCAGACATTATGTACTTATATAAGTAGTAAATTGACACCCTGTGAATCTGTAGAACTATATTAACATGTTACAACTTCTTATATTATTATCATATGATGTTCACACATGTTATTACACCTGTTATATCATATGTTACTGTTATTTCATGCTATTATGTATATTTTATCAGTTTATCACACTGCAAGTTCCCTGTAAATTAGAAATCACTATGGGTTGAAATGATACATACCTGAACGGACTTTAGAATAAGGGAAAATTGTTATGGGCTAAAATGATAGGCCTGAATGATTTTCAATATTTCATTTACTTGGGACTGCGGGTTTGAAATGATAAAACCCGGATTTTCTTTTTAAATTACGGGTTGAAATGATATATTACCCGTATCACTTTTCCTAGTGTAGAAAATTATATACAGACCCGTAGTTAATATATGTTTTCTAAAAATTCTAAAATTATTTTAGAAATGTAAATATTAAAACATTTTGATTTAAGTCTAATTGAAAAGGATTTTTGTAAAATATTATTGATTTTCTGAATAATTGTAAGTAAAATGAATTAATGAAAAGTTAGAAAATTTTGAACGTAAGTTATTTTGGAAAATTTGATTTAATTATAATTGGAAATTAAATTGAATATTAAATTATGATAAATTTATGATAATTTGAATTTAAATGAATTCAAAGTGATTTTATATCATATTAATGATTTTTAATAAAGTTGAAATGTGAAATGAATGAATACTTTAAGTTGAAATTTTGAAATATAACTAAATTGGAAATTTATGAAATTGACTTAAAAGTGAACTTTTAGTTAAGTAAATAAAAATAAAACTAAGTTATATTTGAGAATTTGAACTTAAGAGTTAAGTTGAAATTTAATGCAATGAATTTAAAATTGAACATTGCAATTTAATAAGTGAATTATTATTAAATCTTGATTTTTGAATGGAAATTTAACTTTATAAAATCATGAACTTGAGGAAAATTAAATGATGTTTATAAATGTGAAATTGTATGATTTTACGAGTTAAAAATGTTTTAAATAAAAAAATATAATTGGTTGAGAAATTATATTGAATATTTGAAGTTAATTGATTGCATTTTTGAAATGCTATTAATTACAATGTAAATGATATTACAACATTTGTAAATGCTATAGTTGATGATAATGAACTAAAAAGCTAAATTGAGTTAAAAGCTATTATAGCAATTTTTGTAAGTGCTATAATTTTTGAATTTAACTAAGTTTATTTGAAATTTAAGTAAACCCTATTACAACATTTTAAAATGTTGTCTTTTGTTAAATTGAACTGTTTTGAATGTATCTTTCCGTAGCGTTTTCTAAATGCCACGAAAAGTAAATTTTCACCGTTTTGATAAACTTAAGTGAATAAATGAACTTTGGAAGTTGAGAATTTTGGAAATTTAATAATCTAATTATTGAATATAATAATTTCATTTTAATGATTAAAAATGATTTTTTTTTGAATATAAACTATTTTGAAATGTGAATTGAAATGGTATTTTAAATTGAATAAAATGAATAATGATTTGAAATGAATGTCGTTTTGATATTTTGATATATTAAACGATTGAAATGTGGTTTGAAAAGATATGATATCTTGATATATTAAAATGATTTGAAAATGGAATTTTGAAAGATATGACATTTTGATATTAAAATAATTTGAAAAGAAGAGCTGAAGGATAAGATATTTTGAACGAAGTTTTGAAAGGTTATGATATATTAATATATTAATATGATTTGAAAGGAAGTTTTGAAAGGATATGATAATTTAATATATTGAAATGGTTAGAAATGACTTGATATTTATTTTGATAAATATTTGAATCGAAAGATATGGTATGATGATATATTGAAATGGTTTGGAAATAATTTAATCTTTATTTTGGTAAAGATTTGGGTTGAAATGATATTTTATTTTGAAGTATAAAATATATTTTTTAAAGTTATAACTACGGGTTATAATAACGATTGGTTGTTAAAGAGACCGGGATCAGATATTGTCTTATAGCCGGCCAATACCGAAAACCACTTTAACAACTGTGTACGCGGTGGAGATTCCAGAATGAAGTAGGATGGTGGCGACGTTCTCGAGGTATATTACGTGGACCCAACTCCCGTGAGTTGGCATATATGACTAAAACAGGAGCTATACCGGGCTACACAAAGGGTTGCACCCTTTCATCGAGCATGCTCCATCGGAAACCATTCTATTACTTTTGTGATTCGTTACGTGGCGCCACTTTGATTCGGGGGTATTGTTCGAGGTGGGCGGAAGCTGCTGGCTTGCCCTCTCCACCGGTCCGGGAGTGCAAACGGTGTATCCACCCTGGCATTGCCTCGCGTGTCGTGTCATATCCTTATATCGAGCCCACTACGATTTTGGTTTTAAAGATCCGACCGCGTTAAGGTTCACCATCCCTTTAACGCTATTTTCTATATGATTATACTTTACTGGTTAGACACTACTGTATATAGCGTATATTACTACATAGTAAATAGTTTAACGGATCCTTAGAGGATGGGCGGTCCCAAGCATCTTCTAAGTTACTTGTACCTTTACTACAGTTCACTTGAGTTGGTTTACATTGTATAAGTATGTATGTCCTGACTCGAGTGTTTGTATTTTTATTTACGCTCGGGTCAGCCTGAGTTATTCACAGATTTGGATTTCCATTTTCTGGAGATTGGAATCACTGGAGATTATCTACTTGTCAAATTTTATCTTTTGCAGTCTGTTGTTCCTTTCAGCTCTTGTATTAGTAGACTTCTATGTAGTGAGACTTCCTTTGTACTTTATTTCTTCTGATGTATTTTATGTAACTCTGATATTTTTATATAGTAGCTTCATGAACTACTATTTCTTTTACTTCCGCTGCATTATTATTACTCTGTGTCCATGATCTGTGATTTTTATTTACTGTATATTCTGAGATTTGCCAAATTTTTATTTACAACGCGGTATTTTGAGCAATTCAATTCTGGCATGGGTGTCTACCTATACACTTATAATGGATGCGAATGGTTGAAAATATCGGGTTTTCACAGTTGGTATCAGAGCTTTGGTAGCTCTAGGCAAAACTCAGCATATGGAGTGAATGTATTTACAGAACCACTTTCATTCGAGTTTGAATCTCTTCCTTTTTGACTTGATTCCTTTGAATTTTGGAACATTCCCTATGGTTCCAAAATCCATTCGTGTCCCTCACTATTCATCTTCTTTTGACTCTGGAGTATTCTAAAACTCCGCTTCGAATGATCTTTCAAGTGAGTTGGCGGTCACACCAATTTCAATTTGAATTGAAAAAAAAGGGAAAAACTCCTTTACAATTAGCATTGATTCACCAGAGATTTATATCCATCCTTGGTTTAGATGCTAATATCTTTTGTTATTCCAAACTTTATCTATTGAGATCGAATGTAGATTTACCATAGAAAAATCCACATTGATCTTATTATTTAAGTCACGGTTGACCCGGTTAAGGTTGCCCGCAATTTATTTAAACTTATCCACCTCCCTATTTTGTTATTTAATCATCTTGTCTTTTGTTTCCAATCTATTCTTCCAAACATTTTGAACTGTACTTGTATATCTATGTTTTGTTTTATATATTGTGTTGTTTGAGTTGTTGATGTTGATTTGGGTTTCCGATCGATTCGTCTGATCAACGCTATCGATAGGATTTCTAAAACACTTTGACAGAACAAACTGATACAATATTATTTTAAAATTTGGTTAGTGAAATATTTTTTATATATATAAGTAAATTTATGGAACTTAATAAATTGATTTAAAATTGATTATTTGAAATGATAATACTTAATTTATCATTTATTGTTCTATAAATGAATTTATAGATAGTTATAAATTGATTTGGGAACTGAAATGAATTTAGAACAAGGAATTTGAGAATTTAATTTCTGATGGTTTCATACTTTGTGTTTAAAGTTTTAAAAGGGTTATATTATTTAAAGTGTTTTCGAATAGAAATTTGTTTTCAAAAAATTGAAAGTTTACAAATTAGTGCTCTTCTCTTTGTCGCTGGAAAATAACTTTGGTGATGACTGCAGCATCATCGACGTTCATTTTCGAGTTTTAAAGTGAAGAGACTGTTCTGTAGTCTTGCTGCAGCTTTGTTTTGGGAATTTAATTTGGTTTGAATTTTCTAAAATATGACTTGATTTATATTATATAATATAGATATATGATTTAAAAATTTGATTCGATAAGTTATGTACATACATTTATTTATCTCTAAATGGTTTGAAGAAATCGGAAATTTGATTCTTAAATTCAATTATAAAATGAAAATCAAAATTTTGGATGAATATTCAAGGATGAAATGATTTAATTGGAAAGTTTTATTTGAATAATGCAATTGCATTCAAATATAACTTACCTTAATTTTTCAAAAGTTAACAATGTAATTGGATAATATACAATATAAAAGATTTTTTTTATAAAATTTGAGTGGTTATAATATATGTTATACACTTAAATTTTAATTATAAAATGGTTAACAGAGGTAAATATAATAAAGGGTAATTGAATAACTTACAATAAAAAAATATATATTAAAAGAACTAAGAATAAAACAAACCAGTTATACTAAGTGTAAGTATATTTAACATAAGTAATAAATATATTGAAAGGAATAAATTTAATTTTAATTAGGAATAAAGAAGTATTAAATGTATTAAGTACATTATGAGTATGATAAATGATTATTTTTCAAACCCTTTGGTTTTAAAAATTGTTAATTTAAGATGATTGGATAATAAGATAATGGAATTTGAGATAGTTAAGATTTATTTAACTTGTGTATAGATTTATTCTCTATTTAAGTTGAAATTTTCGTGCTTTCAAATTTATTTCCTTATTTTGTTTTCAAAACTATCTTTTGGTTATCCTTATCATCCTTATCTTGCTATAGATTGGTATAGGCATCTTTTTATAATCTTTGATAGATCTTTGGTAATCATTTTGAATCCACCTTTTCGTGCTTGTGTTCTTAATTTTGGAGAATCTTGGAAAGATCATCTCCACCTTGTAAAACTTACCTATAACAATATCCATCATGTATAATTTCAATCTCCTTGTCATCTTGTCCTAATCTTGCTTCACTCTATCTTTTTCTGTGCTTTCCCGTACCTCATTCCTTTTCGGGGACGAAAAGTTTTGAGTGGGGGAGAGTGTAACAACAATGTATTTTGTGATTTTTTTTGTATATTTTAATTATTTTAATTGAATTTTTGATTTAAAAACTTATTTTGTTTATTTGAATGATAAACTTTAGTTTTGATATGAATTATCATTCCAAAGCATGACTAAAAAGAATATTTTCCAAAAAGTGAATTTTTGGTCAAAATAGTCAAACTTTGACTTTTAATTTAAATTTTTAAAAGTTTGAAAATTTAAAATTTATCTTTTATTATGAAAGTACATAAAATTTTAAGAACACCGCTTTTTGTTTTGTTGGAAACAGATTTAAATTGTGAAAGTTATGTATATTTTAATATTGAGTGCAAATTGTTTATTCTGCAATTTTATTATTTTAAATAGTATAAATTTTATTTTTCTTTGTCATATTTTATTGTAATATGTATTGATATGTTATTTATATTTTTTTTTGTCTTTTAACATTTTTGAAGTGAGGTAGGAATTTTTCTAGAGCTAGTAGTATTTTTCTTGTAATTTCCATGCCCCGTTTTCAATTTTTAAACATTTTCTTTAGTTCTTTTCTATTTTTCTCCAATTTAATTATTTATTTTATTTTAGAAATGATAAATAAATCATTTTATTTCAAAATTTTGCTTTAGAATATTTTTAAAATGAAGTAGATATTTTTCCAAAGCCATTGATGTTTTAATTGTAATTTTTGAACCCTGTTTTCAATTTTTAAGCAATTTCCTTAATTCTTTTTATATTTTCTTTAAATTTAATTATATATTTTTATTTTATTTCACTTTGTTTCGGTTTTTAGATGTAATTTCTGAGGTTTATTTTATTTTACTTGATTTAAAAGAAAAGGAAGTATGGAAGGTTTTAAAAGCTAAGAAACGTAAAGTCGTTTCACCGTTTCTTTTACCGTTTCTTTTTCAATCAATACATCAATTATTTTGGCCGTTCCTTATACTATCTTCAGCTGACTTATTTTCTTCATTTTCACGAATTACCAAAGCTTCTCAACCCTAAAAAAAAAATCATGGCCTCCATCTTGCAAAAATTTGGTAAAATCTTCTTCTCTTCTCTTATTTTCTAGTTTTTCTATGTGATTTTGCAACTTGTTCTCTACTTCATGGTTCCACTCCTCCTCAACCAGATCTAGGCTGACCTCCACCTCCTCCTTCTCTGATCAACCACCCCTCTTGTCCATGACCAGGCCGAACCCACCTTAGCAAGAGACAACACCAAAAATGCACAAACTCATCACCTACTTACATAAATCGAGCCTAGTTTGCTAGCACCACCTTCTACAACCATTAGCCGCCACTTCCACCACCACCACCACTACCATCTCTGACCCGACCTCCACCCTCTGCCACATCACCCACCACCACCTGGACCCACTGTCCATGCCCCTAAAGCCTATGGCTGAACCCATTTATAGCATAGAAGTGATGAATTTGCCTTGTAGTTGTTGTTTTGTTGCACCTATGTCCATCCACCTTTGCACCATTACTTCCAAGCTATGGCCGACCCATATGAGCCCAAGACCTGATCCTAACCCACTCCTTAGACATGTATTTCAGATTTATAGCTGAAGCATAGGCGGAAGAAATCAAGTACAAAAACTTTGGCTTTGTTTTATGCATTTAATTCTAACATTGTTTTATTGAATTTGGGTTTGAAAACTTATGTTATTTGTTTGTTTTGTTTGAATGTTTGCAAGGCTATTAGCCTTGTCTCTCCTACACTCATATCATCATTATGGCTGAGAAAACGAACCCCTTAGTTGAGCTTTTGAATGGTTGTAGCAAGGTCAAGTTATCTTGTCTTTGTTGCCTTTCAATTTCAGTTTATTTCAATATATTTTGGTTGAATATTCATAAGTTATATTGTCTTGTTTTAGGGTTGTTTACAAGATGATATCTTGGCTATTTCTCTCCACTCAAAGCAAATTCGTGCCTTCTAGATCCGTTGTGTCATTCTAATTGATATCTCCAGCAAAAAAAAAGTGAGTATTTCTCACCAGACATTATGTACTTATATAAGTAGTAAATTGACACCCTGTGAATCTGTAGAACTATATTAACATGTTATAACTGCTTATATTATTATCATATGATGTTCACACCTGTTATTACACCTGTTATATCATATGTTACTGTTATTTCATGCTATTCTGTATATTTTATCAGTTTATCACACTACAAGTTCCTTGTAAATTAGAAATCACTATGGGTTGAAATGATACATACCTGAACGGACTTTAGAATAAGGGAAAATTGTTATGGGCTGAAATGATAGGCCTGAACGATTTTCATTTTATTTCATTTACTTGGGACTGCGGGTTTGAAATGATAAAACCCGGATTTTCTTTGTAAATTACGGGTTGAAATGATATATTACCCGTATCACTTTTCCTCGTGTAGAAAATTATATACAGACCCGTAGTTAATATATGTTTTCTAAAATTTTTAAAATTATTTTAGAAATGTAAATATTAAAACATTTTGACTTAAATCTAATTAAAAAGGATTTTTGTAAAATATTATTGATTTTCTGAATAATTGTAAGTAAAATGAATTAATGAAAAGTTAGAAAATTTTGAACGTAAGTTATTTTGGAAAATTTGATTTAATTATAATTAGAAATTAAATTGAATATTAAATTATGATAAATTTATTATAATTTGAATTTAAATGAATTCAAAGTGATTTTATATCATATTAATGATTTTTAATAAAGTTGAAATGTAAAATGAATGAATACTTTAAGTTGAAATTTTGAAATATAACTAAACTGGAAATTTATGAAATTGACTTAAAAGTGAACTTTTAGTTAAGTAAATAAAAATTAAACTAAGTTATATTTGAGAATTTGAACTTAAGTGTTAAGTTGAAATTTAATACAATGAATTTAAAATTGAACATTGCAATTTAATAAGTGAATTATTATTAAATCTTGATTTTTGAATGGAAATTTAACTTTATAAAATCATGAACTTGAGGAAAATTAAATGATGTTTATAAATGTGAAAATGTATGATTTTATGAGTTAAAAATGTTTTAAATAAAAAAAATATAATTGGTTGAGAAATTATATTGAATATTTGAAGTTGATTGACTGCATTTTTGAAATGCTATTAATTACAATGTAAATGATACTACAACATTTGTAAATGCCGTAGTTGATGATAATGAACTAAAAAACTAAATTGAATTAAAAGCTATTATAGCAATTTTTGTAAGTGCTATAATTTTTGAATTTAACTAAGTTTGTTTGAAATTTAAGTAAACCCTATTACAACATTTTAAAATGTTGTATTTTGTTAAATTGAACTGTTTTGAATGTATCTTTCCGTAGCATTTTCTAAATGCCACGAAAAGTGAATTTTCACTGTTTTGATAAACTTAAGTGAATAAATGAACTTTGAAAGTTGAGATTTTGGAAATTTAATAATTTAATTATTGAACATAATAACTTCATGTAACTCTGATATTTTTATATAGTAGCTTCATGAACTACTATTTTTTTTACTTCCGCTGCATTATTATTACTCTGTGTCTGTGATCTGTGATTTTTATTTACTGTATATTCTGAGATTTGCCAAATTTTTATTTACAACGCGGTATTTTGAGCAATTCAATTCCGGCATGGGTGTCTACCTATACACTTATAATGGATGCGAATGGTTGAAAATATGGGGTCGTTACAGCTCTGATGGGGTAACTCATTAAAGATAGGGTCATTAGCACCCTAGAATGAGTTTGAGTTGTGTGTGTGTGTGTGTGTGTGTCTGAGCGTGTATTTGTTAGTGTATAAAAAATGTTTTATATTGTGTTGATTGGTCTATCAAGTGGCTTATAGATTTTAGTCCGTACGAATAATTAACATTATTAATAGGGATCTCTAAACACTTGAATAGAGCGGTTCGGCATGATATTATTTTATAATCTGGGTAAATGAAATAATTTTACCCTGATTATATTTTATATATAAAGGGATAATTTTTTCAAAAAAATTATTATGGTATATATATGGTGTGCTTGGTTGTTAGAAAATGATAGTGTTGGTTATTATCATTTGTTGTTGTTGTGTTCTAATAAAGTTGTCTATATTATAATGTAAGCAAGACTAACAACAAAGAAATAATTTTATATAGCAAAATGGAATTATATAAATATATAACTTATAAATGTGATTTATAAGGAAATGAAATTCCTGAAGTATAATATAAATATGATTGTAAGTAAAAAAGAGTTTAAAAGATGGGAATTTAGGAATTTTATTCCTGTTGGTTTTGGGAATTGTTTTTCCAAGTTTTGGAAAATAATAATTGCATTATTTGGAAAAAGTTTTTAAATGTAAATATTTTTAAAAGGATTTTAAAGGGAATAGAAAGCATTGAACTCACTTCGGCCGGTGGAAAATAATTTCAGTGATGGGCGCAGCATCATCGACGTTCATTTTCGAGTTTCAAAGAGCGGATTTACTACCATTAAAGTTTGTTTTGATAAAACTAGCTAGATTTTGGAAATCCAAAAGAATGATTTGATATACCAAGGGATTTTGTGTGTGTGTATGTGTATGTGTGTATAATTTTGAAAATGATTTGAAATACTGTAGAATGAGGTGTTTAAACTCTGGATTTTCATGTTTTATTGAAAATATGAGAAAATATGTTTGATAACTTAAAAAATTTCAAAATCAGTTAGTTAAAGTAGTGTTTTAAATCACCGAATGTGAATGGAAGAAAAATAAAAATTTGAAATTGAACCGCGGAATGAAATTTAACTTAAATTAAGTTAAATAAAGTGAAATTTGAAAATTTAGCCTAAGTTGGGCTAAATGAAATAATTTTTGGAAATGGAATTGATTGAGATTTAAAATAAATTAATGATGGAACTAATTAAATTAATTAGCGAATTGGATATGGTTTGGAATGTTGATTGATAAAATCAAATGTTGAAATTGGTTAGAAATGGAAAAGGACTTAAGTTATGAAGTGGTAATAAACATAAGAATTTTTGTATAAAATGTGTATAATATACTTAAGAAAATTTGATGGAAAAATTCTTAAGAGGTAATTATTATTGAAAGGAATATACTAATCAAATAATGAATGCAAATAGAGTAATGTAAATAGCCATTGTGAATAAGTGAATGTAAACGAAATGAATGTGAATAAAAAGGAATTGGGTGTAGCTAAGAATCATTGTGTGACGACCCGCCTTTCATTACATAGAAAGACGTATCATCAATAAGAAAATAAATAGGTAGAAATAGAAAAGATAGAAAGAAAGAACAACAATATCAGAATCTCACAGTGGAAACAGAACAAAATATAAAATATCACATAACTATTACATTGTCTTACACATCAAAGTTACACAGATTACATAACATCATCACATTAGATAGCTATAAAGATCCGTCATTCCATTACATTACAAAATTTAACAGTCAAAAGGGTTTCAACACAGCAGATATAGGTAGATAGATACGTCAGGACTCCAGCTCCAAGCTTCCAAAATATTTGTCAAGCCATACCTGATCACTTGGCTACTCATAAAAATTTGAGTACCCAAGAGTTTAAGAAAACAAAATAAACTCCAGGTCAGACATGAGTCTAGTGTGAGTAAACGGTTTAAAGTTGTTTAACGTTAAAAATCATTTGAAAACAAAGGTATCACGTAAGACTTCCCACACATAAATATGGGTAAGTTTTTACATTACGCTAACCAAATCATTTGATAGGAAATCCAGCGATATTATAATAGTGTCTAGGGTTTCCAAATAAACTAGAATATAGCCGAAATTGTTACATTTATTAAATTCTAGCATACATAGGTATACAATCAAATCCGATGACACTTATTGGAGATTGGATTCCATACAATGGCAAGGCTACTTAGGTCCGCCCGTCACAGTACATGGCCTAGATCAACGTTCCAAGGATCCACCCTAAATTCCCTGCAACACAAGGCCGGAACCATCCCTTACTGGACAGTTCCGAACAAGACAACCCCGCAATTGTGTCCAACAACTGCCCACTAAGCCAAAATAAAAAGGAACCTCTAGACAGGGGTAAATCTTGTCCGACTTGGGTGCTACCCACTTAACCTTGCCGCACCTCCCCTGTTTTAGCCATTCCCGGTTGATGAGGTTTGAGACTACGATTATCTTTAAAGAACACATCTTGGAATGCTCATCATCCTCTATTGACGATGGCCTGATAGCATTCAATCCATACAAGTTCGTTCCGGTTTCGAACGAGACCGAAGGCATTATCTCGTTACACTCATTTTGGAATCACCTTCAGAGTTAACGACAATAACCCTTGCACTCTAAAACTCTATCTCAATCTTCACTTTAGATTTCATGACCTAACATTTAACTTGGATCGATGTGGTTTTCGGATAATCAAATTTGATAACCAATCCCGGTCTCATCGAAATCCAAATGTATCCTAAAGGTCAAGTTGTTTATGGTTAAACAATTCAATTTAAAATATTAAATTCACACAGCATTATTCATAGATAATAACATACATCTATCACAGATATATCCAATATAACATCACAGAATATCATAGATTATCATCCAATAGATATAAACCAATATAGACATTCTACTTAAAACAATCATCCATAAGCAAGAATATTCAATCCATATTATAATTAATTTAATTAATTCAAATTAAATTAATTACTTAAGTATTAATCACTAATTCCTTGCTTAATCAATCACTAATTAGTTACAATCATTTAATTAATTAATCACTTCTTAAATCAATTAATATTTAAATCAAAGATTAATTATCCTTTAACTATTAATTAATAAACCTTAATTATTAATTAATAAAACTTAATTGCAAATTAATTAATCCTTAATTATCAGTTAATTAATCCCTAATAATTTAATTAATTAATCTCTAATTACAATTTAATTAATCCTTAATTATAATTTAATTACTCCTTAATTACATAATTAATTAACCTCTAATTATGAATTTATTAATCTTAATTACTTACTTAATTAATTCTTAATTATCAATTAATAAATTCCATAATTACTTAATTATAACCTTTAATTATAAAGTAATTAATTTTAAACATTAATTAATTTAATCTAATTAGTTACTCTTAATTACTCCTTAAATTAATTAGTCATTTTAAATTAATTAGTCATTCATTATCAAAATCTTAATTAAATTTAAGATAAAACTTTATTTTATTTAATGACCTAATTATCATTAACATACACATTTAAAGCATTATACTTTTATATTATCCTTTACATTCATTTCTAATTTAGGATTTAAAATAACTTACCAATTTAATTTAAAAAATTTTAAGTTAACAAATTACAAAACTTCTAAATCAAATGTTTAATGAAAACATTTATTTTACAAAATAGTTTAAAATTAGATTCAATTTAAAGTTTAAAACTTGTTTATAAAACTTTTTAAAATCTGCTTTTTTTTAACCTACTTCGGGTTCTACCCGAGTCCCTCCCCAGACATACCCCGAGAAAATCACCATCTTCCTTTATTTTCAAAAAATTTGTTAAAATTTTTAAAACCTGAAACCAAGCTTTACACTCACGAATAACACGAAGACGAACCTGAGCCTCCAGCCTATTTCCTCAAGCTTCCCTTTGAGTTACATTACCAAACAAAAATCTGACACAGCTGACACTGCCAAGCACATGCACCGGCGATCCAGCCATCTTCGACCACCCACGGCACTTCCTGCATATCGACGATCGCCTCTACAATAGATCCCGATCACCCAAACACCAATACAAATCCACGATCGAAATTGAACATACACGAGCAACCTGGAACAAAGAACTCTGACCAAACTCGCCTCGTCCAAGCGGCGCCGACCATCAGAGGTCGAATAACCCCGGCCACACACTCTTCGATCATCTACACTGCCATTCTCCTTAGTGCGGTGCAACTCGAACAATCAGAGACGCCGCCATGATCATGTTTTCAGGCTCGCCATTTGAGTTCATAAACCCTAGTTTGCCCAAACGCCGATGCCACTACGATCTTTACTCCCTCCTGATATTTTTCTCGACACAGCTCGCTCCAGCCAAGACCCCGACCCCCCAGCTACTGCCGATCACCCGAAAACACTCAAAAATCATTTCTGGTTAACTTAAAATTACTCACAGGTTTCCAAACTAAAAATCAAGATTTTCATTCTAAAAATCGTATTTTACAAAGAGGATTTAAGTTATATAATTGGATCAGCAAATTATAATACTTGATTTTTAACATATTTAAAAAATCTTACTGTATTTCAATTCCTAGATAAAATCCTAACTAATTTCATACATATTTTTTTTAACTTAATCTATGTTTAAACAAACAAAGTTGTTTGAAAATTAAAATTAAACATGAAGCAGGTGTAGAGATATTAAGTTTTTAGCTAAATTTTTGAAACTTTGTAACTAGAACATAGTTGACAGCCATGCATGTCACAAACACATGTATAAACAGAGATTTACTTATATATATATATATACAAGCAAGCATACTTATTCCAATAATTCACATGCAAATCAGATTTCTACTTGCTTAAGCCTTTAAAAAAATTATTCACTCACCTGTTAGTGATGTTGAACAGAGAGTTTGAAGCAGATGTTTAAAAAATACTGGAAAGCCTTGATAAAAACTTGAAACTTAGGATTGCTGGAAATCTTCTTAAAACTAAAATGCTATGTTGAGATGCTTTAAACTTTGAAACAGAAGTATTCTTGCTTGCTTAGTTGATCTGAGGTTGCAGATTGTTGAATTGAAATTCTCTAGCTAAAAATATTTGTGTTTACAGGCTTTTGTTTAACAGGAGTTTGAGTTTTGATTTCAGGTATGAAAAATTATAGGCTTTGAGAAAAAATGTTTGAGTTTGATCTGATGATTGTTTTACAATTAGATTTTGAGTTTTTTCTTTGTTTAGAACTGAGACAGGGAAAAAGAAATGGAAAGGGAAAAGTTATGTTTATATATGGTTAATTTTGATTTACTAAAAATTACAGAAAATAAAATAAATATGTGACACTTATTAATAGATTTAACACTTGTCTTTAACCACACTTAATTCATTTACATGTGTTATTAAAGAAAATTATGCCCTAACACTTGTAATTTGCATGCATTAATAATTTTTAAATGTTTATAAAGCTTTTAAAATTAATTTCCTAACTAATAAATACATATCTTAATTTATATAAAAAAATATTTTAAAAGAAAATAAAACAAAACAAACTATATTCTAAATAAAATCATATATAACATATTCTTAAATCCAAAATGTAATTAAGATATATACCTTTAGAATATCAATATTCAGATCCAAATTCAAATTCAAATTCAATATTCAATTAAATTTACAATTTAAAATCAACTCAAATATATATATATATATATATATATATATATATATATATATATATATATTTGAACAAACATAAATTCAATTTGTAAATACTAATTCTATTTAAAATCTATATACACATATACAACACATTTATTATTATTGTTTGAAAATAACAATTTTACCAAATTTTAAATAATTAATAAAGGAGATTATCATATTTAAATTTGTTTGAAATTTCCGAGATATCACATATTGGAAATAAAAATGTAAGTTATACGTATATTACTCTATTCGCATAACAGTTTGATCCAGATTCGAGCATAAAATTTCAAGATAATTTATATCGATCCGAGTTGGGATTTTTCACTAGATTCTCGACGGCGAACACTAGATATGGATTTTTGATTGATTCTAGAATTCTCTACCATAGTATATGACTATGCAAGGATAATGATGATTTCTAATCAAGGAACTGGATTTAAGTCCATACAAGAGTGGTCGTGTGAACGATACTAGTCCGAAAGTAAAATTCTATGATCGAGTGAGCGATCAGATTTGATATTGTGTACAGAAGATATATGTACATCGTAGAATATTAGTAAAGAAAATGTTGGAAATTGAAAATGCAGAATAATAAGATTTTGAACTATATGATTAGACATCATTGAGAAACAAGTGTAGGTATATAAAAGCAAGATCTAATTTGATGTCTTTGGTTTCATAAGTAAAACTGGATTGCCCAACAAAATGGTAAATGTTTATATTGTTGATTGATTTGATGGTTTTGTGGTTGAGCCACTTGGCTTTTGTTTTCTTTTTATGATTTGGCCCACAGTGTAAATTGGTGATTGTTCTGATTAAGTCACGCAAAGGGGACGCTAGCGAAATTTTTTGAAAATTTAACGAGTTAGAAATTTTGAAGAAATTTGTTGATAACTAAAATTTGATTTTGGATTATAATTAAAAATTGTAATGGACATATTAGTTGGAATCTATGAATGAATTATAAACTTAGTAAGAGTAATAACATGATTTGTACAGATTGATTTTGTAATTTTAAGGGTTTAAAAGGATTTGGTAAGTTATTTCAACTAATTGGTTTTAGAAAGGTAATGGGTTTGGGCATTTTTCCTACCTTTGCAATTTCGAAGATGAAATTCTTTTAAGGAGGGAAGGATGTGATAACCCAGAATTTTAGTTATTTGAAATTGTAATATTTGATTAATTTTAAATATTGAAAGTTAATTTTATAGGTTAAATCGCTTGAATTTCAAATATAGTGATTTATTAGATAGATTAATTGTTAAGTTTAATAATTGAAATCGTTTAAATAATTGAATCTTGGATTTTATTTGGTTAAAAATAATTTAAAAGCTTATTTAATCACTATTTAACGATAATGATGACAATAAAATTTGTACATTGGATTTAAAAGTTATTTACATAATTTTAAAAATAACTCGTTTTAATTAACATATAAAAGTTGCCTTCTAGGGCACAGTCTCGGATTGTGACGAATCTAGTGTCATTGGATCCATAATAATGGATTATAATACGTCGTTAAATTTCTTAGCAATCAGACATATCGTTTGGTCATACAGGATATAAACGCGTTGAAATTAAAATCGAAAATTTAATATTATAATTTATTTCAAAAAGCTATCTTCTACATATCGAATTGGGTCTCGAAACTTATTTCATTGCGTTCAGAATAGGGGTATAACATTAGGAATGTCAGGCGGCACATTTCGGTTGGGGTCCGTAATTATACAGCTAGATATTTTGAAATTTTAAATAACATATTTCTATTCAGACTTGACTATGGCCATTGTTCTCTTCACATTAGTCGCACCTACCATTCACATCAACCACCCTACCTATCTATGACCGTACCCACCTCCCCCTTTTAAAAATGCGTTCTCCCTTTACTTCCTATATTCTTCGAGTAAGTGAAAATTGAGTTCTTCAATTTCAAAAATTTAAATCAAACCAAATTCAAACCTAAAAATCATGAAACAATTCAGTGGAGCTCGTAGAAGCCTGGTCTTTTATTTGGAGTAGAAATGGTAGAGCACGACTTCATTTTTGGATGGCCGACCTGTTGCTTTGGATTTAGGGTTCCATGTCACATTCGATTGAGGATGAAATTCATGAAGTGGAGGATGTATTCGAGTTTGGGAGGTTGAATGGCACATTCGGCTGGATTTGGGAGGCTTATGGTGGAGTTTAGGGAACCACGACATAGTACGGCCTAGGGGCAATCTCGATTAGGTCATGTTTTTATTTATGGGTCCGGCATAGATTTTTGGATGCGGGCAGATGGAGAGTGTCGAGGGGAGGCAATTAGCGAAGATGGCTCGCCAAACGGAGCATCGAAGCTCCGTATCATCGTTGGGTGGTGCATATTCATGGTGATATCACTGTGCATTTGCATTTGATGTTTTGGGGAAGAAGAAAGGTATAAGTTATGGACAATTTTGTAAATTTATATTTAAGTTGTTGATTACTAATTTAAATTTATCCGATGACTTATAAATCTCATAACTCCTTCGTATGAGGTTCGATCGAGGCAAAACTTCCTGCGTTGTGCTCATGACAATGAGTGCTTCGCAATGGTAATAGTTTGGACGGATTTGGATTTGGGTTAAAATTGGACGTCGTCCGGTTTTAGTTCTAAATCAAACGACTTGGCGACAACGGAAGATTTCGGTGAGTTAAACTCACCGTTTTGGATAAGTAGTATGATTTATAGTTGGTAAACTTTGTTGAATGATTGTTTGGATGAATTATTATATATATTAGTTGGTTTGGATATATTCTTGCCTATTGGAGCGCATGAGACGTTATTACATTTCCGTGTAAAAGCGGATGATTCTTTGTATAGGAATTCCGCCTCGAAGTGGTTGATTTACATTTTATAATTATATAACATTGTGATGCCGGTGGAAACAGGTTGGATAGGTCCAACGGGATTCCTCGCTATCATTGAATTATATTGTTTCAGTGATATTTCCTTTATGTAGATTATTGGAATAATATGATTGTGGACACTATGGTTATAATATCGTTATATGTTTGAAAATAAACCCCATATTTATCAGAAAATCAATATCGATATTGGTTAAGTATTTGGTGGCTACTGGCCTCAAGTTAGCCTTTTGAAAATACTGTAAATTGCTGATTAAATCGGAATTGGTTTTTGAGACAAAAAGAATTTTTAAATCTGAAATTGGATATTGGAAATATTTTAAGGATTATCTAATTAAATATATTAATGTTTTTTTAAAGTTAATTAATTATATTAATATTGTTTTAAGTTATTTAATCGTGATAATACTAAATTAAGTTTATTTAATTATAATAATATTCTTTAAAAGTTATTTAACTATATTAAAATTGTTTAAAGTTATATAATCGTAATAAAATTATTTTAAAGTTATTTAATTATTTTAATATTGTTAAAAGTTATTTCTTTTTATAGTTAATATGTTTTTAAGAATTTATAAAGGTAAATAAACTGTAAGATTAATTATTTAAGAATAATTATGGTTTGAAACTTATAATAAGGATTATTAATAAGATTTTAAATTTAATAATTATTTTTTATAAAATGGTACGGTTAATTTTTGTTATTATTTTTAAACAATATTTTAGAATGACTAATTATTATTTTAGGATATTTAGAGTTAATGATTTCCATTTATTTATAATGTTCAATGTTAACAATTATTATTGTATAGCGGTGTTTTTGATGTAAATGATTAAATCTATTTACAAATGCTTTCGAGACCCAGAAATGGAGTTGAAAGATTTAGAATTTATAAAGGAATTATAAAATGGTTCGAAGAATTAAGGACTATTTGCAAGGTGAAAGGGTTTATAAATGGTTAGATATTTATATACAAAATTTTAGAAGCAGGGTTATGGATTTACAAAAGAAGTTATAAATGGTATATGGGTTCATTAAGAGTTATAAATGATTTTGGAATATACAAGAAGTTTATAAGTGACTGAATTCATGGTAGAGGAATTATTAATGTTTTTCGAAGATTTATAAAATGGGTTAAAACGATCTTGGAGAATTGTAAGGAAAATTATAAACGATTTGATAATCGAATACAAAGGAAACTTTTCTAAGTTTTGTAGATGTACTGTTAGAATAAGTAAATGGCTAAATATGGAAATATAAGGATTTGTGAGTATATCTTTTAAAAATGTTTATTGACAAAGTAACTGTATGTATGAAGACTTATTGAAAAGGGGATAGAAATTGCTTATATACTGAGCCAATGCTGATTTTCTAAATGAAATAAAATCCAGATTGATTGTTTGTTATTTGATAGTTAAATAACTGAAATAGACCCAACATAACTTTGGAAATATCTAGGAGAAACACGTGAGTTATATGGCACAGTCATCTCCGATGATGTTGTACTGCGCGTACAAATCTCATTTCGTTCTTCTAGGATGATGATAAGAAAATCCGTCCACTAACGGTTAGGAGGTGATCTCCGATCTTATCTCTGTCTGTTTATTTCCTAGAGAATCAGGGTTGAGTTTATCAGAAATTATCGAACATTGTTTCGAAGAAACCGGGATCAGATATGTTATCCGAAAACCACTTTGATCTAACGAATGCATTTCGAAGTGAAGGCATCACGAAGAGCATGGAATCAAAGATAGAGATGTGAAGTGCAAGGGCTAATCGCTACTAATTCTAAGAGTGATTTCAAAATGGATGTAGTAGGAATAGTGCCTTCGGTTTCGTTCAGATCCAGAACAGACTTGTATGGATGAATGCTATCAGCACATTGTCATTGGAGGGCAATGAGCATTCTAAGTGTGAATTTCTTGAAAGATAGTCGTAGCCTCAATCGTCATCAACTGGGAATGACTAAAAATAAAGGGAGATGTAGCAAGGCTAAAGGGTCGCACCATTAGGGTATGTTGTCACCCTTCTAGATACATCTACATATTTATGGATTGGTTGTGCATGAGATCTCGAATAAAAAGGGTTGCAAAGCAACCAGTATGATGACATATTCAGTACTATCCATCTCAGGGGTAGGTTAGTCTTGTTTTGGCAAGAGATTCAGGCGAGGTCCTCGGTACATTTTCTGGATGTGTACCGTGATAGGTGGTCCCCACTGCATAGTCATTATATGTAATCCATTCTCCAATAAGCGCCGTATAATTTTGATTGTACCCAAATATGTTGAAATATGAGATGCATGCATTTCAGTTATTTTAACATTTACTTTGAACCTTAGACACTATTATAATATCATAGGATTTTTATATAAAAGTGGTTTTGGTTACCGTAAAGTAAAAACCCGTCCGTGTTTATGTGCGGCGTGGTCCTACGAGATACTTTTTTTTGCAGAGTAAGCGAGGTTAAAAATTGGGCCCCTACCAGATTTATTAAATAGAAGAAAAACAAAGTTACAAAGGAAAAAGGAAGAAAGACACACACATGAGAACCAGGAACGGAAAAAAAAAGAAAAAGTAAAAAACAAAAATGTCAAGAGGAGCTATGGAATCCAAGGCACAATCTGATACTCATGAAAAGCATGCTTACTCAATCTCATTCCAATTAGGATATCATGCTTAAGGACAGCCCACAACACTTCATGATTCCTCATTTTCCCTTCAAAATACCTCTTATTCCTTTCATTCCAAACTAATTTCATCAGCTTATTTAAAATGAAAAAGAAAGGTAATCTTCTCACTTCATTCCACTTTGTAGCATTCTCAATCAAAGCCCACTGTTCAGCAGAAAGATGTGGGACAGCAGCCATCCCCAAATTTCTCAACAATTTACTCTAAAGTTGAAGAACAAAAGGACATTAAATAAAAGGTGCTGGGCACGTTCATCATGCGTATTGCATAGAACACAGAAAGAAGGAACATACATACCAAAAGAAAGCAATTTATCCCTAGTTAACAGGGCCTTATTCACTACTTTCCTGAGCATCAGGTTGTCACTACTTGGAGATATGGCATCCTAGGTAACCTTGTGCCACTTAAATTTAAGCATGGTATCTATACCCATCAGAGCAACATAAATACAGGATATAGAGTGGGCTTTGCCATTCCATAGCACAGAATCATGATCATGAAGAACATACTTGTTAGGAGAAAATTGATTCCACAGGGATCTGACAATTTGATTACTGGAATAAGGCAGCACTAGCTTACCATTTGCAATATAGTCAACAGCCTTTTCATTTAAGCCAATACCAGATTGGAATTTCTGCTAAGATGTGAAGATTTGATCCAGAATAATACCCTTGATTATCCATGGTTCAAACCAAAAACTACATTCGCTTGTGCCAGAAAGTTGCATTTGAACTAAAGGCCTAAATGTATTCCTCAAGTTCAGAATACACCTCCATATCTAACTGCAAGTTTGAGGGACATCCATCTGCCAAAAATTCTTTGTACCACCATTATGCCTTAGTGTCCATTTAACCCATAAAGAGTCCTTCCTATGCAATAGAGCATTTAAGTGATAACTTTATGCAACCTTGTTCCAAACAGGAATGTTGAAAATGCCTAAACCACCTTTGCTTAAAGGTTTCTCAAAAAGTGTGAAAGAACATGGAAAAACCTTCTTAGCATGTATTGATCCAAACCAGAAAAATCTCATCATGGCAGATCTGACCATATTCAAAAGCTTAGGAGGTAGGATGAAAGCCCTAGCCCAATAGATCATCATTGAAAAGCACACTGACTTGATAAGAACGAGTCTGCCAGCTTGAGACAAGAATTTGGTATCCCACCTCGCCATGACAACGGTAACTTTTTGAAAGAGAGTTAAACAGTTAGTCTGTGATACTCTTGAAGTACGTAGTGGCATACCAAGGTAGGTCATATCATGATTCATGGTTTGCATCCCAGCAGTAGATGAGAGAATTTGCCTCAGCAAACTCGGCACACCAGCAAACAAAATACTAGATTTATTTAGATTTAGTTCAAGACCTATCATCAAGTAGAAACTATGAAGAGCACATTTTATGGTTTCAATAGACTGTTGATTGGGCTTGGTGAATAACATGATGTCATCAGCAAAAAGTAGTGAAGTTAATTGTATGTCCTTACATTTGGAATGAAAATGTATCTGCCTGGTCAGATACAAAGGCCGTATATAGCATGTGAAAACTTCCATCACCAATATAAAAACATAGGAGGGTAGTGGATCCCCCTGCCTTAACCCTTGCTTGGAGGTAAAGTATCCAGTACTAGTTCTATTCAAAATCAGAGAGAATTATGGAGAAGAGATGCATTCGTAGATTCAGGCAACAAAAACTTTTGGAAACCCCATAAGGGACATGGTTCTGACAACAAAAGACCACTGAAGACTATCATAAGCTTTCATGAGATCAAGCTTTAACATAGCTCCCTGAGTAGCATTAACACTGTTGTATCCCTTTAATAGCTCATGAGCTAGCATTATGTTATCGAGAATGTTTCTATTAGGAAGAAATGCAACTTGATTCTTAGAAATGATTATCACCAAAACAGCAACAAGCCTCGAGGCAATAATTTTAGAAATACACTTATAAACAACGTTGCAACAAGAGATTGGTCTGAAGGAGGACACAGATGTAGGAGGCAAGCTCTTAGGAATCAAAACCAAATTCGTAGCATTAACTGATTTAAGAAGTTTAAACTTGTCGAAAAAGTTATGAACAGCCTTACAGAAAAGCCCACATACAATATCCCAACTAGAAGTAAAAAACTGCACGTTGAAGCCATCAGATCCACCACACGAGTTCTTATTCATAGCAAAGAGGGTATTCTTTACTTCTTCATTGGTCACTTTTTCTACTAGCTTAGCAGCTTCATCATTATTGACTTTAGGTAGAGAAACATAAGAGAGATCATCCAATTGAGGAATAAAGTTTTTATCATTGCCAAGAAGACCAGAAAAATGGAGGTGAAAGGTTCTGTCCACTGTCTCAGGGGTAGAGTGCAAGTTTCCTGCTTCATCATGAATGGAATAGATGTTGCTATTTGAGTGTTTAACCTTTAAGGAAGCATGGAAGAATTTTGTGTTCCAGTCTCCATCAGCAGCCTATTTAATTCTCAACCGCTGCTTCTTCATATCACATTCAACATCCAATGCATGATTAAGCTCAAGGAAAAGGGCAGCTTCCTTAACAGCAAAATCAGCATTGTCAGGATTAGCCATCATCAACACCTGAGCCTCCTTGAGCCGGTTCTTGAGTATAGAGGATATGAGATTGCCATTACCAAATTTGTCTTTAGCCCAGACCCTTAAGGATTCTTTCGTTGCCCTGAGCTTTCTGCAAAAAATAAACATCGGATTTCCAAAAAATTCATTAGCCCAGGCAGTTTGTATCATATTATTATATTCTGGATCATGGGTCCATGAGTTATAGAATTTAAATCCTCTTTTGACTCCATGATGCTTCCTACCAGTGGTTATGATGAGAGGCGAATTATCAGAAAGAATAGAAGGAGGCAGGAAGGTAGAAAGATTTGGCCAAGTGGTAAGGGCTTTGTAGTTGGAGAATGAATTATAAATATTCGAAAAGGTCCTAACTCCACTCCTGGATCTATTGTTCCAAGAATACAGAGCACCTTCCCTATGGATTGGAATTAGAGATGAGTCATAAATGGCTGCGTTCAAGGGGATGATATCCTTTGGCATGAGTGGCATACCTCCATGCTTGTCAGACAAGGTGAAAGAGCTTTGAAATCACCAACAATAACCCAAGGATGAGTTTCTTGTCTTAGGGCAGGAATTAAATTGAAAAGTGATTGTCATGAGACTTGAGAATTAGAAGCATATACAAAAGATATGTAAAAGGAAGAGGGAGGGTTGTAGTACTTGGCATGAAAATGCATTATTTGGTGAGTAGCAAGAAGGAGTTCAAGGGAGAGATCGACAGGATTATGTAGCACCAAAATACGACCATAGATTGCTTCATTAAGGTTATGAGACAGGGTCCAGGATGGATTGACATACTTAGCAGCAGAAATTGTGAGGGGAAGATTTAGTTTGGTTTCAAGGATTGCAAATATTAACAATTGATGAGATGCTATTAAATGCTTGACATGATCTAACTTGAGGAAGTTATGAGATCCTCTTATGTTCCATGCTCCGAAGTTGTGCTTCATCAATTAAACTAAGGAGTGGCGAGCAGCTTCTTTCATGCTCCTAGTAATGGGAGACTGAGCTTGAAGAGACGTGGATTTGTTTCTTTGAATTCCTTTTTTTTCTTGAGTCTGACATTTGTAGATAGGTCACTGATTATTTGAAATTGATCTTTTGGAGATGTGGGAGGTGATATCCAACCAGGAATAGTTCCTAAGAAAACATAAGGTTGACTTGGGGTTGATTGGGTTGAAGATAAAGAAAGAGAAGAGGTTGAAATTGATGAAGAAAGAGAAGTAGGAATCATGGGGATAATTAAGTCAGTAATTTGCCTTTGTAAAATACTGCAAAAAAGCACATCAGGGTCAGGTTCAGGGGAGGAAGGGAAATTTGCATTGGATGTGGAATTGGTATTAAACATAGTTAAAGCTGTTTCATGATTGTTCATGATATGTTCAGATTGATGTATTTGCATATGTAAAATTCCAGTTGTAGGCAAAGAATGGTTCCCTTGCACAGAGGAAATTCTATGCATATGTTGTGCATCATCAAAAACAGAAACAAAAGGAACATCACATTCATTCACAACAGTCACATCTCCTTTGTTTGATCTATGTTCCTCATTAACAATATCTTCATCCTCAACAACAATAACTTCCTCCTCAACATCATCTTCCCCACTTTTTTTCTTCATTTCCTTCACGTGAATCATCATTCATATCATTTAACATGTCAAATTTATTGTAAGTCCGATAAACATCCTATTCCTTATCAGGGTGACATACTTGCACATTAATATCATTTCCTCTCTTATCACTAGTACTCTCTGTTACTATATGTTGCTGCTTATCAGTTTTTCCCTCTTGTTCATTATCAATCACCATTCTCTCACTCAAAACAAGCAGATTCTGGAAGGATAATTCTTTGGAATTTGTTTTTCTATTTGTAACCTTCTTCCAGACAATTGGAAGTTTGCCTACCCCTTTTTCTGTATTTATTCCTTCTTGATTTTTCATTTTCAAGGCTGCATCATCCTTACTACCATCATTTTCATCACAATCTTTCATGCAAAAATTGTTTAAATGACCAAACTCCTTAGGTACATATATCAGGCCTCTAAAGATACCTAACTTGAACCACCTGTTTAGATCCATCAAGCAATTTAACATGAAACTCATCAACTAGTTGACAATCAGGAGTAACATCCACCAAGCATTTGGCAAATCCAATCCTCTCCAGCCTCTCAGTGGATGAATCCATACATAACAGCCTTCCTATTCTAGAAGCTAACCAGTTGATGCCTAGATGAGACCAAGCATAGATGGGAATATTGGATAGATTAAGCCATACAGGCACTGATATAATGGTATTACAACCATTACCAATTGAAGGATCCGATTCCTTTACAATGAATTTTTTTTTCCTTAGAAATATTGGATCAGATTCTAAAATTTTCCTTCTGTCCTCTGCGCAAGACAGATGGAAAACGAACAAAGTTCCATCAAATTTAACCACAGTCTCCCCTTTTAACTTACATAACTTCTTCAAATGATTGATTACAGTGAGGTAGGACAGTGGTTTATCAAGAAAGAAACCAACTAGCCAATCACTCCAAATTTCACTTCCAGCTTTAATCACCTCATCCGGAGGAACCAGAGCGTGTCCATCAAAAACAAAAGGAAAATCAATAGGGGAATATTGACCAACATTACGGGGTTTGGTTTTGAAATGTAAGGACCAAGAAGAAGAAGAAAATGGAGGAAGAGTCGAAGAAGAAGTAAGAGGTGGAGGAACCAAAGGAGGCAAAGCGGGAGGAGAGTTTGGAAGGGGCCCGAAGGAGAAGATGGAGAAGGAACAGTTGAGGGAATGGTGGGACCGTTTGAAAGGATGGGGAGAGGGATGGGGCATGGGCGGGAGCAGTCATGAAAGACAAAAAGTTATTCTACGAGATACTTTTGATTTTAAAGATTTCTTATAACTTTAAATCCAGTTGGGTGTGTTTTCTCACGATGCTTTTCCAAACTGACTTGGATGTTATTTTATTATAATGCTCAGGTCAGACCAAGTATATTATAGATTAGTTTGGATGCTTGGAGCTTCAAGAGACTAGTTGGAGGCCCAGAGACGTATTCATGTAGATGGTTATTTTTCGTTGTATTCATTGTTGTGTTTATCAGCAATTGTTAGAACAGGCTATTATAACTGTCTAGGATGAGATTAGTTTGTATACTCTGATTGATGTCTATATATACATATATTACAGGTTTGATTTTGCGTAAGGATTTATGGTATATTATAAATTATTCGTTCCACTTTGAGATTCTGTGTTGTTTAGTATTCTCCTTATCTTCTTCCTTCTTTCTTTTCCCTAACAACCGGGTCCTTCTGCATTCGATTGTTCAGCATATGATACAAGGGACGTATTAGTGTCGATTTTCGAGATCCAAAAAGTCCCGATCGTTACATTAGCCTTCCAAGGCACGGTCTTCGATTTTGATGAAAACAGTTTCGTTGGATCCGTAATAGTGAATTATTATAGAATATCATGTTTCGCAGTGATCGGATTTATCGTTTGGCCGTGCGAGCTTAAATGCATAGAATTTACTTTTAGAACTTTAGTTAAAATAAATTGATTTTGAAAATCTATGTTTTGAATATGATGGAATTGGCATTCGATACCTATTCCATTGTGTTCGGAATTGCGGTATTCAGCTAGGAACGTCAAGCGACATGTCCCGTTTGGAGTTCGCCAATTTTAAGGCTTGAATAGTAGCGGATAGGATTTCTATATAAGGACCTCAACCCTTTCATCATTGCTAAAACCCTAGGGGATCAACCCTGGCCTCCATTTTAATTTTGTCCATCCAACAACCAATATTGCTCTGGTCGCTAGAGGCAAAATTAGGCGACAAACTGAAGAAGAAAAAGGTGCGCCTTCTCTTCATGAATTCATCGCTACAATCCGATCGTTGATCGGTGAACCAAGGAAGCGTGATTTTTTGACTAAAGTGGTGTAGCCTATATGGGTTAATCGGAGAAGATAGTAGCGTCGTTGGGGTCGACGTTTGGGTTGGAGGTGAGGGTGAGGTCTAGGCTAGGCATTGGCGATGAGCGACGAACTCCGGTAAGGGATTCGATGGCATGACTTAGAGTAGGTTGGGTGTTCGAACGCGATACCTGGATTCGATAAATGATGGATTAGGTTATAATTACTGTATTTAAATAATCAATTACATTATTTAATTTTAAAATCTTGTTTAACCAATAACTTGTTCAAATTACGTCCGAATCAAACTCGGTCAGTCATGTTGGATTCATAACGACAAATGCTTCGCGCTGGAGTTGGTTTGGTCTGATTTGAAGCCTGTGAAAATTTGGGCTACAATCGAATGCCTGTTCGATTTTAGTCCAAACCCAAACGCTTCGGCGAAAATTAAAATCAACGTGAGTTTAACTCACATTAAACTTTATTTTATATCAAGGGTGTTATAAATGTTTATTGGCTATTTTGGTTGTTAGTTAAATTGTTTGATGGCTTGTTTGGTTGAATTTCCGATTGGAAAATGGATGATATTTTAGTTTGATCATATAAACCCATATAATTATATTTTTACTATCCATAACCATTGTTTTGTAGGGAAAATCTATAAAGAGACCCAAACGGGGTTTCACACCCATAAATGATTTCTTTACATCCATATGCTGTTATTGATGGTTTATTGAAATTAATTTCTGATATTCCATTTAATAGTTTGAATGTCGTTATAGCGATTTTCGCTATACCGTCGTTTATTAAATTTCCACCCAAAACTCTGTCATGTGAACTTGAGCTTGTATTTTCGCTAGAAAGAATATTGAAAATTTATTAATAATTTTGGTTGATGATAGTTTAAATTTTAATCTTTTAAATTACTTCATTTGAGGATATTAACCAATTTAATAAAGGGGCATTTCACCAGAAGGACAAACTTTGCAGTCCAATTAGTTTCTAGGACACACATTCAAAGAAATTACTTTCAAGGCCAAAGTCAGCAGAATAATTACTTTCAAGGACAAAATCAGCAGTCCAATTACTTTCAAGGACATAATTTAATAGGTTTTTAGGCTCTAGGAACTAAATATTTTGTTTTGTCCTTGAAAGTAATTATTTCAGTTGTGTGTCCTATAAACTAATTCCACTTGCTAAAGAGGCCTTTGTGGCTAATTTCCACTTTAATAAATGATGATTAAAATTGGTTTATCTTTAGATTAAATTAATCATTTTTGCTAATGATGTTTTATACTTAACTAATCGTTTTAACTAACGATTATTTGACTTTAATTAGTTCTTTAATTAAGGATTATGGAATTTAATTAATTTATTGAACTAAGTTAATTATTTTAATTAGTTATGATGGGACTAAATTAATTATTTCAATTAATGATAATTGAAATTAATAATCATTTTAATCATTGATATTTAAAAGTAATAAATCATTTTAAATAATGATATTTGAATTTTATTAATCATTTTAATTAATTTTTGTTTTGAATTTTATTAATTGTTTAATCGTAGACGATCATAGACGATCTTTCCACCTACGAATCAAATCGCAACTTAATCTTTGTCTCATTTTACAGTTCACCTTTGATAAATTTAGACAAGCTTCCTTTTTTTGCTTTCGATTTTAAGACGAGGTAATGGATTCTACATTGTTGAAGACAGTTTGACGTATGAAGAAGTGAATGACAAAGGGCGTAGGTCATTTGGGGAAGACGAGGCATAGGAAGGAGTAGAGTTTGGCAGAATGTTGAAGGAGGAAGAAAAGGAAGAAGTGGAGGAGGGATCAGTGTTGGAGGTTTGGATATAGGTCGATCCCTCATCTGATGGCAAGGGATCGATGTAGTGGCTTGACGAGAGGACGACAAAGCAGAGGGATCGGCAAACTTATGCTCAGATAAAGGGATCGATGTTTTAAGGAGAGAGGGGTCGGTAATATTTGTAGAAGGATACATATCAGAGTTTTGATGGAAGATAGTGCAACAGAGGTTGAAGAGAGGGATCAGTAGAGAGGCTTTGGGATAAAGATCAGTATACAGGGTTCAATATATAAGGTTCAGTATATAAGGCTTAGTATATAAGACTTGTATGGGTTCTTTGAACTTATACACTAGCCTAACCTTGCTTGTTTGATACTAATTTGTCTAATGAACTTGGACATATGGTGACAATGAACACTAAAACATGCATATTTAGTACCGAACTCAAGATTTAACAATCAAATCCTAAGAACTTTCAACATACACTAAAAACATTTAAATGGACTTGAACGAAAAACTTCACACTTCGATATACCGACAGTCGATCCCAAAGCTTTCACAACCAATCAATCTCTCAGCCAGTTGTGATGGTCAGCGATGACGGTCTCTCTGGTCGAAATCCAAAGTCTCGTCATTTAACTTCATTTATTGACTTTAAGCTATTTATTTCTGCCATACACTTCACTACACCGCTCTAGTTCACATTTAACACTAGGGGAATAGGCAAACTTTTCTACCCTCGATTATCTGCTGAGTATAGCTAATATGGACTCTAAATGCTTTGAGCATTTAGCTAATATGTCTTCCAAACCGGCCACGCAACACATCTATCCTGAAGCAAAATCAAGTTCTGTGACTATATCTGGTAGAATTTCTCTCAGCCATTAAGCATAATAGACAGAAGTTTCCAGCCTATCGGTCGACCTTTTCTCAGATGTTCCAGTCCTCTCGGTGGAGGATATAAGTCCTACTCCTAATGTAGTAGAGGGTGTCATTCTTATAAAATAAACCCAACTGATTCTCAAGCCTCCCAAATTAGTGAGGCTGCCCTTCGTCTGCTGTGTTATATACATGGAATTCCCTTTGTAGACGTCTTGGTCCCTTCAATAAATGACAGGCCTCACTTTCCCTCGGAGATGTACACGGCATGCAACAAATTTATGTGCTGGGCCAGATGCGTACCGCCATTTAATTCGTTTATTCAAAAGATGCTGAGCTATCTTGGAATAGCTCCCACTCAGCTACATCCAAATAGTTACACCCTCTTACATGGAACCTTCCTGTTATTCATGAGCATTCTATTTCAACCGCCAACTCCCGAAGACATAAGATTCATGTACAACTTCAAACGTCGGTCAGTAAGTCCTTCATATGTTTTTCTTGAACCTTCGCTTGGCTTTGCGAGGCGATGGTTGGAAGGACGTAAGTGTTGCCTTCAATTCATTCTTAAGTCCTTTAATCCAAGTCATATTTTTTAATCTATTGATATCTGGAATACCTACGGGTGTCCACCCATGTCCTGAAGGTGTTAATTTTCCAAGAGAAACCACCGCTATTCATGCTACCCCTTTCGAAGATAGGGATATTGAACTTCCAATTACTGACAAGTTACTACCTTTATTCAGGCTGCTACAAGAAGGCCGTAGCATTGGACTCCTCGGAAGGGTAGCATTGTCGAGAAATATTACAGAGCAAGAAAGGGGTACCATCAATCCTGTCGTGCCTCCTACCGAGTAGACTCGGAATGACATCAAAGAAGGTGAGATTATGGATTTTCAGGCCAACAAACCCAGGCGACGCTGATGCGGGCCCAAGCAAGGCGCCTGTGGTCGAACCATCGCATGGCTAGCAATCTCAAACACCCACCAAGGGAAAGAAGAAGTTGCGTACAAAATTCGTGGAAGAAAGACTGCCGCTGATCATAATTCGTCATTACTTCTGTTAAAGAAGAATCATCTTCCCAACACTTGGAAAGTTCACAGAAGGGATTTACAAACCTTCAATTTCTAGACGATATTATGACTTATGACTTTCCTAATATCAACATCAAAGGGATCAATTCTCCTACTAGGAATGGTGAAGGCATTCATCTTACTAATAAAGGAGAGAGAACACCAATGAGCAACGCTACAACTGCCGGCATGTCAAGGGGAACACTAGGACACTAACGACCACGTGCACTTTACTACATGCTCTTTATTACTACTTTGCGTGATAGTTAATCACTTTCTCATTTGGTCTTTGCAGGTGCAATGACTCAGACCTTGGCCTTTGAGCGCTTAACAAGTTCTTCGACATATCAACAATCTACTTGCGACTCAAAGTCTGGTAGGTGTAAGGAAAAGGACGATGGACGGGAAAGAAGCTATCGTTCAAGGGAATTCTCCTCTTCCAAACACAAATCTCAATCTTTGACATCTCGCTAGGGAGACTAGCTTAATTTTCCTGTTTATAGCAGAGACCAGCCTCCCTACCGATGCCTTCAAATCGCCACATCACATATGCAACACTCTTGTTCTTTGAGTTCAAAGCAATCTCGTGACCATAGATTGAGCAAGCATCCAAATGCTGCTTTCGATCCACCCTTCCCAGCTGCAGCTTCGACATTTCTACAGTAGAGAAATTGGCCGAGCTTAAGGCCACTTTTTTGAAAATATACTTTGATGGGCTCAAATTCTTTCCCATAATACATATGATCTTAGGGCATGCCAAATTGAGTTCTCTCATGTGTGTCAATGACTTGTTCGTGTAGAGTGAATCATTTCAACACTTGGCCAAAAAAAATCTCTGAAGTGTCGAACGAGCGACAATACGAAATAGATTACCTCAAGCTAGAGGAAATACATGTTAAAGACATAATCAAACATCATGATGTCGAACTGTTAGAATTGACAACAAAAATTTTCAAGGCGGAGAAAAGTGCCAAAGAGACATTGAAGGCGGTAAACCATTTAAAATCTTCCCATAAAAGGAACTCGAAACTGCCGTCAATCGCAGCGGGGCACTCACTCTGGAAAAAGTTTTTTTGCAAGAGGAAAAAGGTGTCTTAGCCTGCCACATCAAGGAACTTAAGGAGCTTCTCAAGAAAGAAAGGAAAAGAAAATTGAGGCCCAGGAAGAATAGCAAAGGTACTGCGAAGAGCTATTGAAGCTAGGAGCCTGAAAATTAAACTCGATGAGCAGTTTGCCAAGATAAAAGCTCTTAAAGAGGAGGATCGAGGGGAAGGCCGTAATGATATGATGGGAGAAAGTGAAACCTAAGAAGAAGATACTAAAGAGTCCGGTTAGAATGAAATCAAGGACTTATTTGATCCATTGATCATCGCATATAACGCCAAAGTCCTCATCCACCGCGACTTGAGTTTTCTTGGCGAAGGTTATCTTGAATCACATGCTGAAGCCTGGAGCACATCATTGATGAAAAAGAGGGTGTTGGGCGAAGCTGAATTTGATGAAGAAAAATTAGTGCGAGAGATCTCCGTGGAAACAAACCCTAGATCTGGCTGCCGTGAGACTCTGATACTTTAACGTTTCTACGCCTTCTGACAAAGGAGAACATATTGCCAGATCCTCAGAGGCCAATCCTAAGGGCCCTCTTCCTCCCAAGCGGCTAGTGCATCGGTTTCCTTTGGCTCGGAGCAGGACTTGGGCTATGATTCAGATAAGCCCATTTATCAATCTAAAGTGTTATCCCCTATTTTGGAAGGGGCACTCCAGTTACCACCAAGAGCCAGTCGGATATTGATATTCCACTTTACTCTCAAATTTATGAGAGGTTTTGTTCTTTGCACCCAATGGTTTTAAGCTTATCTCCCAATTTTAACAAACTTTGCAGGTCTTCCGGGGCTCGATAAATCCCCTAAAAGCGATGCTATTATGGAGCAACAAGAGAAACTAACAGAGATTCCAAAGCCTACCGATGTACCAAGGCCCAATTCTTAAGTCTTTGGGGCTCTTGATGATGACAAGGTTGATGATCTGCTTTCGATGGATGAATCTGACAATGTTGTGATCATCGGCGCCTCTAAACGCACTGATGAGATTAACCTGAAAGAGTATATCGAAAAGGAGGATTTGCTGAAGAAAAAGGCTAAAGCTAAGCCCACTGAGGTGGACATCAACGATCCACACCTTATCCCACTACAAGTTATCCCACCCGATGGGTCAACTCCCAATGAACTTCCTCCTATCTCTAAAAGCTCTTCCGCAAAAGGTGGCAAAGGATTTAGGAAGAGAATCATCGAGGGCTCAAGTAGCACCGGTCCTGAAAAATCCAAACAGGAGAGGTGGTCGAAGAAATAGCCGTCACTTCGGCTCCGTGTGTGCATAGTCTGCACAACTGTTCATTTGTCATTTCTTTTATTAGTATTGATTGTATGGGTATGATTCCTGGTTTTTGAAATAACTTGTACCACAATCTTGAAAATTTTCATGTGAATAAACATTCTTGTTTTCTGCTGAACTGTAGTGTGAATTGCTATTTTAGTAGTTGAACTATTACTTTCCATTCAATGTACTTGTAATTCGTTGTTCACTAATTTTGGTAACAATCCTCTAGCTCTATCCTAAGGTCTCCATGCGGTCGTCGCCATGATTCGCATCAAATGCTAGGCTTGAGCTTTAGTGTTACACCGTCGAATTCAGAAGTTTTCGTGTAACATACTCCTGCCCCAGTCTTACATTAGCGGGCTTAGACGTTGGATGGTTGAACTCCATCCTTAGCAAGTTTATAATCCTCGTGTCAGTTTCAAGACGAAGTTCATGGAATAGTGAATGGTCGAACCTCATTCAGCTATCTTTTTATGCTCATATCCGCACTCCAGGGATAAGAGTTAGTTCATGGGTGGTCGAATTGCACTCAATTTATGTTTATACTCTAGTCCATACTATAACAATTTAGAGTTATTTTACGGGTGATCAATTCACACTTAACTTATATTTATACTTCGGTCCGCACTTTGACTTAGAGTTATGTTGCAAGTTGTTGATTCACACCCAACTTATGTTTATACTTCGGTCCAAACTTTGGGGACTTAGAGTTATTTCACGGGTGGTCAATCCACACACAACTTATGTTTATACTCTAATCCGCACTCTAGGAGTTAGAGTTATTTTGCGGATAGTCGATTCACACTCTACTTATGTTTATACTCCAGTCCACACTGTAGGGACTTAGAATTATTTCACGCGTGGTTGATTCACACACGACTTATGTTTATACTCTAGTGCACACTCTGGGGACTTAGAGTTATTTCATTGGTGGTCGATTCACACCCAACTTATGTTTATACTCCAGTCCACACTTTAGGAACATAAAGTTAATTCAAAGAGCAGCCGAATCGTACTCTCTTTAAATTGATTAATTTTACCTCCAAGGTTTGGGTTTGGTTTTACGAGCAATCGGTCATGTCACGGTCACTCTCATTCAATTCCGTAGTTTTACAGGATTTATTCGATCATCGGATAGTCAGGCATCATTTATTCCTCATTGTGTATCCTATGCATTGGATTATGAATGGGATTTGTGAAATGAAGTAGTGGGCTAAGCTTTCTTGTTTAGTCCTATTAGGAATTAATGTGATTGATCAATTTCAAACTCTAGGAGCCTATTCATACATATTAACATTAATCAATTTCACTATGTAAGTAATATAATGTTACAGCACATACAAACATAAAGGAAGTCTGAAACTTTATTCGCAAAATGGAAAGAAATAATACAATCTGTCTTATTACATATCTAGAAAATCGAATGTTAAAGCAAATTCTGAAAACAAATACAATTGAAATGAAAAGGAAATAAACTAAGTGAAATAACATCGTAGATGCTCTCTATTCCACGCCCTTGGAAGTGTGATGCCATCGACAGTCGCTAGCTTGAAAGTTCTTTCCCCTAGCCTCTGTTCAATAACATATGATCCTTCCTAGATCGTATTCATGTGCGATAGTGTAGGAAAAACCCGTTTTAGGATGAGATTGCCAATTTTAAAGGCTTTAGGTTGGACATTAATATTGTAATACAGGGCGACTCGGTGTCAATGCACGGCTACCCATAGATCAGCTTCTTTACGCTTCTCATTTATAAAATCAAGAGATTCCAAAAGGAGATCTTTATTTGTTTTGGGATCGTAGTATGTCATTCGATGAGATGGAACTTTGAGCACCATAGGGATGACAGCTTCAGAACCGTAAGCAAGGACGAATGACTATGGCCAGCCGTGGACTTTTGGGCGGTCTTGTAAGCCCACAGTGTTGTAGGGAGTGCATCCACCCATCTTCCTCTAGCCTTCTCCAAATGCTTCTTTAGAATGGACTTTATGATTTTTTTCACAGCTTCAACCTGTCTATTTGCCAGAGGATGAGCGACCGCTACAAATCTCTTTTCAATGCGATGCCTCCGACAGAAGTCTTTGAATTCAACACCGTCGAATTGAGTCCCATTATCTCTTACAATAGTTCGCGGAAGACCAAAACACCATATGATGTTTTGGACGATAAAGTTGATTAGTTTCTTGGTTGTTATCACGGCTAAAGGTTCTGCTTTGACCCATTTTGTGAAGCAAACAACTGTGACGATATCATACTTTGCGCCACCTTTAGAGACCGGTAAGGAATCGATAATATCTACACCCCACATAGCAAATGGCCATGGGCTGACTATTTGTGTATCTCCATCAATGGAGCTCTTGGAATTTTTGCATATAACTAGCATTTATCACATCGTCTTGCATAATCAGCATCGTCTCGATTCAAAGTTGGCCAATAATACCCGTAATGGAGTACCTTCTTTGCCAAAGTTTGCCCCTTAGTGTGATCGTCACATTTCCCTTCATGAAATTCTTTCAAAACACGCTTTATCGCATCATGAGCGACACACCAGAGTAGAAGAACAGAGAAACCTTTCCTGTACATAATTCCTTCTTGCATGATATATCGTGAAGCTTTGCAAAGGACTTATCGCTTTTCATTCCTTCATTCGGGAAGAATTCCTTGTAGAAAATGGTCTTTGATTGGATTCATCCACGACTCTCTTTTAGGCTCCGCTTCCAGTGTCCGATCGATTTCTATCATGCTTATACTTAGGGCATTTGATATTTCATTCGAAAATTATCCCATCTACTGTGCGTCCCCGGTGCTAGCAAATTTTGCCAATGAATCAGCCTCTTTGTTTTGACCCCGTGGAATATGAGAAATGTCATAGTACTCAAATTCTGCCAACAACTCTTGGATTTGGGTAAGATATAGGGCAAGCCATTGTCACTTAGCTTGGTAATCTCCTTTGACTTAGTAAACTACCAACTCCACATCGCAAGAGATTTCGAGAGATTTTATTCCGAGTTCTCTAGCGAATTTAAGTCCGACAATTAGAGCTTCATACTCAGCTTCGTTACCATTGGGAAATCAAGCTTTAGAGAATAACAGATTAACCGATCTTCAGGAGTTACAAGCATAATTCCAACTCTAAAAAAATGATCATTAGACGCTCTGTCAGTATACATTTTCGACCATATGGTAGGGATTTCACTGCCTTCTGGAGAATCATCCTACATAGTAAACTTTTCCAGCACCTGACTCTGGACAGTCCTTCGAGGGAGAAGTAATATTGAATTGATTAAGCTCGATATTCTACTTAAGTAACCTTCCAAACGTCTTAGGTCGCTATAGGAAATATCATAACGGCTGATCGGTGTAAACATTGATCAGATGTGCTTAAAAGTATAGTAAAATCTTCCATGATGCAATTAATAACCAATATGCTAGTTTCCCTATTTTCAAATGGTTCCTTTCAGCTCCCGTTAGTCGTTTGCTAACATAATATACCAGCCTCTGGATTCGATCCTCCTCGCGAAGCAATGTGGCACTTATAGCGTGTGCCGATATAGCCAAATAAATGTACAAACTTCATGATCTACCAGCTTTGACAAGATGGGGGGTCTCTCCAAATGATTCACCAAAGCTTGAAATGCATCTTTAACAATCCTGCGCCAATTTGAAGTTTCTTTTCCCTTTCCTAATCAAATCAAAGAAAGTAATGCATTTGTTGGTAGCTCTGGAGATAAATCGACTTAAGGCAGTAACTTTTCCACTAAGACTGTACACTTGTTTAATTGTCCTTGGTGCTTGGATATTGTGGATAGCCCGAATCTTCTCAGGATTAGCTTCAATTCCACGGGCATTAACAATAAAACCCAAGGATTCCCCTTATGCAACACCAAAAGAACACTTCAAATGATTGATTTTCATCTTGTAATATCAAAGGATGTCAAACGTTTCTGCCAAGTCTCTAATATGGTTGCTTGATCATCGTTACTTTATGAGCATATCATCCACATGCACTTCCATTGTTTTTCTGATCTGATCTTTAAACATCCTGTTGACGAAGTGCCGATAAGTCACCTCGCCATTCTTTAATTTGAATGGCATTACAACTAGTAGTACAATCCAACATTGGTAATGAAAATGGCGTGCTCCTGATTGGGAATATGCGTAGGGATTTGGTTATATCCTGAGTACGCATCCATGAAAGATAACAATTCATGTCTTATGGTTGAATCCACCAGCTGGTCGATCCTCGAAAGGGGAAAACTATCTTTTGGACACGCCTTGTTCAAGTCTGAATAATCAATGCATGTTCTCCATTTCCCATTCGCTTTTCTCACAAGTGCAAGATTAGATACCGATTTAGGGTGGAGGGCATCATGGATAAACCCATTTTCTTTTTGTCTATCCACTTCCTCTTTGAGAGCCATAGATCTCTTCGGATCCATGCCGCATCTTTTTTTACTTCATCGGGACATGCCTCAGGTTGATATTCAATGCATGGCTTAAAATGGCAAGTGAGATTCCACATATAATAGAGTAAGTCTAAGAAAACACGTCTAGTTTTGCTCGGAGAAAACCAACAAGTTCTTTCATCATCGGAGGGCTGTGGTATGATGCGATCTTTAGGACTCATGATGGGTCGTCGTGGCTGGCCGTGATATCTGTTGTCAGCTCTGCCAGTGCAACCGTGGTCTCTTTGGCTCTTCTTCATAATCTCTTGGATCTATATCTCCGTAGAATCGATTGTGGTGCTCGAGCAAAGGCTCAGGTACAAGTTGCCAATCTTCGGTAGCTTGGATGGGGACAGTCTTGTCTACACCCTTGCCTTTTTCTTTGCACAGAGCATCCCTCAACTTAGCTACATAATAGGAACGTCCAATCACCCGATTGTCATGAAAAACTCCAACATCATTATATGTCAAAAATTTCAAAGTCAAACACCATAGTGCAAGAGCTGCTCGGAATTCAAATAGGGTAGGCTGTCCCAAAAAACATTGTATGGAGAGTCAACATCCAAAACAACAAACAGAAATATCCACACTTTCCTTCATTAATCTTCTCCCAACTCTACAAGAAATTTCACATAACCAACAACTTCAATTGCAATGCCGTTAAATCAGTGTATACTAGATTTAAACGGTTTTAAGTCTTTGGCTTCCAACCTCATCTGATCATAAGCTTTTTTGAACATTATATTTACTAAACTTCCACAATCAGTCAATATCCTTCTCACTAAAGTAGGGCCAATCATGGCCGAAATGACTATTGGGTCGATTGTTGGAGCCTCGACCTTTTCTGCATCTTTACTCCTAAATGCAATATCATCCACCATCGTGCATTACTATTTTGCCGGAGCTCCATTATCCGTATCAGAATAGCATTCAAAATCCACATGCCTAAACGCGCTAGCATAGCGCTCCTTCTCTTGCCAACTTTTATCTACTGGGTGCGGTCCTTCGACAATCGTATTTATCACCAGTCTTCCACCAATTCACGATGGCTCCTCAGCCCTACGTGGCGCTTATCCTCGGTTGGGTTCAAATGTTTCCTGCCCACCATCCTGCAGGGATTTCACAAACTGTTGCTATTTCCTTTCTCGAATCAGCTTTCCTATAACATCCTGGAGATGCTTGCATCAATTGTATTGTGCCCATAACACTCGTGAAACCGACAATATTTCTCGGTATGTTTCTGCTTCTCTATTGATTTCTTTGGAGGCAGCTTCCTATATTGCATGGTATTGCATGTGGACAAATAGATATTCTCTAAGGACGTATTTAAAGGCATGTAATTATTATACATCGAAGTCTTAATATTTCCTCATTCGGAATCCCTTTTTCATTCACGGTTCCTACCTCCACCTCCCTTTTGCTGATTTGGTATATTCTGGACATTCACTTGGACTTTTCTAGAGCTGTCACTAGACTGTTTTATTACAGTGGTACTCTGCACTCCCTCTCCACTTGGCCCCCCAACATTCGTTTTTCTGGATGACCTGGCTTCCTCCTTTCTCAAATACTTAGCCGCCTTTGCGTAAAGTGCTCTAATATTGCAGGTGACTTACGATCTTTAAACTCAGACTTTGGATTAATCCCTCTTATCATGGCCATGAGTATTGTGTGGTCATTTGGATTACTGACCTCACAATAACTGTATGAAATCTCTCCATATAATCTTTCACGACTCTCCTGGAGCCTGAATCACGCTGCAAAGGAACATCACACCTTTAGGACGAGTCATGTGCATCCGAAACTGCCCCACAAATTTGGTTGCCAAATCAACGAATCCAGAAATTGATCATAAGAGTAGTCTCATGAACCACATCGTCAGTATTCTAAAAGGAGTTATGGGAAAGCATCTACACTTGGTTGCATCATCTGCTTGTGTGGAATCCATCAACCATTAATATCTCACGATGTGCTATCTAGGGTCGGTTTTACCCTTGTAGGTAGGCATCGACGGCATGTTAAACTTCCTTGGATACCATGCAAGTAATACAATATCAGTGAATGGGGTATGACATCTTGAGATTCCCCAGTCATTGTTAGTTAAGCCTTAGCTCTCCCTTACTAACTGCCTGACCATTGCCGATAAGTTAGATGTTTAGATGGTTGGTATCAAGCGGTGGTCGCACTCCACCTCACGTGAATGGTCCGATCGATGTATGTCGCCCATTACACTCTTTCTTGGTTCATCATCTTCCCAATGAGTATCTTTTAAAAGCTTCAACGTCATTTCAGGGAAGAGCTTGGTCGAGATTCAATTGAACTCCAGCATCCAGACCAACCATAGCAGCTCCTACTTGATCGCCATAACGGGTAGAAGAATTTCCCATTCTAGTGGAGGGATCGATACCTATCCCTATGGAGGGGTCAGCAACGATTGATCCTGGCAGACCATGATGGTCTGCCAGTTGATGCCGAAGTTTCTACACGATATTCTTCTATTCTACGATTCCTAGGCCTATGATACTCGTCTAATGAGCCAGAACTCTCCGATGCTGAGTAAGGAGTGGGGTCCCTCCTAGCTTTCCCTCCCCGCTGCTGATTAATTTGGTTCACTAGGTTGATATTGGTCTGAATTTGTTGGTTTAGTTGTACATGGCTCTCCATCAACTCTCTCATTAAATTATAAAATTTATCTCTTAAAATAGAGTCATTGGATATTGTACTTCAACCGTATCAGCATCCAAATTTGTTGGTTGATTGCTTGGGTCTCCTTGCTGAATGCTAGTAGTCTCATTTCCTTCCACGTTCTGAGATATAGATCTAGTATGTCTCACCACTATTAATAGTCTTGTTTAGATTTCTACAAATCTGAGTAGAAATAGCAACTTCTTGAAGATAATTGTAGACTCCTTTGGGGTATTTGTCCAATCCAGTAGCTACAAAGGGACCCAACAAGTAGAGAATCAAGTCTTCTCAGTGAAAGCATCAAAATGTTTGCAACTAAATTGGACAAAAACACCCTAGAATAGATTTTTGTAGAGAATTTAGTGATGAAAATAGAATTAAACTGAGGAAAATATTCAGCTAATAACAAAAAAAAGTAGTTATAAAAAACATAAGGATTTATAGTGGTTCGAGGTTGTATGTCTATGTCGACTTTGAAGATTATCTTTATTGATCACTTATAAATTTGATTACACGAGTAAGGAATTGAGAACACTTGATTATATTAGAGCCTAGAGTAACAAGCAGCTAAAGATTCTCCAAATGACCCATTAGGCTAGTATTTATAGGTGAAGGCAACCACCAATTAGTCTGGAACTTCGGCTGAAGGACCTCCTAGTGCACATGGGCCCACCAAAGTGGTCTTTAGGTCTAATTCCTAACGAAGAGGGATCGGTACCGTTCGCTTCATTGGTCGATTTTTAGGTAACAATCCCTATGGTGGCTTCTTTATGCTAAAATATGCTAGTCCTCCAATTTTCATGCCATTTGAACCACTGGAACTCGAGTTATTGCTAGATCTTTGGTCTAATATAACTTGCACACTACTATTCTCCGACTCCTTCCAAAGGATTCTTGCTAATCCCTCTTATTATATCTTATTGATATGCAATCTTTAGGGTAAGTTTCCTAGAGTCCATACATCTTGCTCTCCAAATTTCATATGCTTTGGACTTGTGGATATCCAGATATTGATTGTTGTATGCATGAATGTACTTGATTTTTGATGGATGCCGACCCCTCTTTAACAGTGCCTACCGATCCCTCTCCATCAGTCATGCCGATCCCTTCTAACTTGCCATACTATGCTGAACCCTTCCATCAATTTAGCCATATTCCAAGCTTTGAGATTCCTACTTTGTACATCCATCAAATCCATTCAATTCTGACTTCAAATAATCATCTATGTTCGATTTTTTGACCCCATAATCATCATTCTAGAATCATCGGCCTTAATGGCAATCCGATCTAACTCATGCAGCTGGTTCAATATAGCCAAGCTAGAATGTTGGGTAACACTATCCAAAAGTGTTCACAACGTTTCCTATAATTTTTAGCCAATAAAAAGTCGAATATTTGAAAAACAAATTCCGACCACATTTTCAATGTTTCTTTGAACTATATATTTTTGTCAACTAATTTTAAAAACTATTTCAGAATTATTATTTATTATTTATATGGGTTTTATTTTAATTATAAAATCTATTATTTGATTATTTAAAATTAATTAAATATTCTCAAATCAAAGCCATAAAATTCCGGGTCGTTGCACTCTCCCCCGTTAAAAGAATTTCGACCTCGAAATTTTTCCATAGCCCAAACCCAGAAACAATCAACTCTCCTTATCAACCCATATAATGTACATAGATCATCCCTATGCAATATCATATTCGATCACTTACTCGAATACATAGCTTTATTTTCAAACTAGTATCGCTCATCCGACTTCCTAGTGCGAACTCTGATCAGGCTTCTTAATTAGAAACTTCTATTCTCCTTATATAGTCATATACTATTAAAGAAAACTTTGGTTGTATAATAAGAACCCTCACTATGTGTTCATCGTCAAAAATTGTCTAATAAATCTTAATTTGGAATAGTGTGGGACACCTCTAGTCATGTACTCGAATCTTGGATCGAGATTTATGTGAAAAAACTGATCTACGTACAACCTATATACTTATCTTATTGGTTGTTACTACGAAACCGCTTTCTACCCTTCCCAAAATATTTATAAAAACATTTCATAATAATTTCAGCTTAGGTTCAAACATTTTTAAATGATACAACTTAATTTATAAAACCCTGTCATAAAATCATTTTAATTTATTAACTTTGTATAATACTCTTCTACACTTAAGAGTATATACAAAACATCTAATTTTAAATCTTATTCGCCTATTCAGTTCAGACGCAAGCCCAAAATAACTTGGGTTTTAAAAATGAGTCAACTAATTCACCCTCTTTACACAATGGGTCTGGTAAGTAGCTAAAATGAGTAGGATGTTGGCATCCAAACTCCGTCCTAGAGTCTATTTTTTCTTAGACACCTCTAAGGTAAAAATGTTAATTAGCCAGCTTAATAACATCTAATAAAATTTTCACTCCCTAGATGTTAAAACCAGAAGATGCTGTTTAATAAAACAAAGTTTATTAAACCTCTAAATTAATATTTCAATTATTTACCTACTTTTTGAATCAAAATATTTTATTATTTTGAAAATTAAGGAGCCAAATGCCCAGGTTTTAATTCAAAAATATTTTAAAATGATACTTTGTTTTTAACCCTTAAAAAATATACATATAGTCCATGTTGACCCGCCTTTGAGAAAGGCCACATACAGGCAGATTTAACCCAATCTACTGCATAAAGGTCGAAGTTGGATTTTGCAAGTAACAAGCATGATAATGAAGCCAAAATGTAGCTTAGTCAGTGAACAAACAACGTAAGATGTCTAAAATATGGTTTCGACAAAGATCGAGTCGCTTCAGGTTGCTTGGAATATGCTCCGAGTCATTTTCCTGTTTACTTTAGTTTTCCAGGCAGTTTGCTTCGAGTCAGGGAAGGATCTACTTTAGGTCTTCGATATACTGGCACACTCGCAGATTACTTCGAGTCATTCCAGCATCCGCTTCGAGTCGTTAGAAGGTCTGCTTTAGGCTGAGAAGATGTTTACTTCGAGTAGTGGCCATGAATCGATCAGTAACCAAGGTCCTCACCAATTTCGTATCCATGCTGTTCGCATCCATCAAGTTTGCGCTCGTTCATTTCGTATCCATCTGATGCACATAGTTTCATATTGATCAAGAGGGCAGTGTTCTTCATATCCATCCTTCTTTTGTACCACTTCGCATCGATCATTTTATCTCTTATTTGTATCGATCAATCAACGTCCACTTCTTATCCATCCGCGACTGTCTACTTCGTATCCATTGGTAAACAACACGGGAGTCCATTTCGTATCGATCTGTTTTCAACATAATTCGCACCAATCGACCACAGGTCGATACAAAATTAATATTCTCCATCGATACGAAATAAACATCTCCCATCGATGCGAAGTGGAGCAACACAATTAATACAAAGTGAGATGCAATTGAATGATATGAAAAAAGCAATGACAATCTATATGAAAAAAACAGTTGCGATCAATACGAATAGAACAGTTGCGATCGATACAAGCAAAGCTCAACCGGGTTGATACGAACAAGGCGTAAACATTGGGAAGACTCGATCGATTCGGCATGAACTTCGATCGTTCCAAAAAACAAGCGCCATGTCAACTGGCATCACGTGCAGAGTCATCGAGTCGAAATCATCAATACGAACATCATCGATATGAAGAGAATGGCAATCGAAAACCCCAAACTTGCATCGATCATAACTTACAATCTACATGTCCAAATGTCACCAAATTTTCATAGGAGCTTACATACAACCTAAAGAATGTTCCTGCACAATTTCGACTCGGTTGGATCAGCTCTTAATCGATCTAAAATTCGTTTGTATCAATCACGAACCGAGTGTAGATGATAAAGGATCGGTCACGTGGGCCTATCCACATGAGAGAAGGAGTCTCCCGAGCTCTGGCAAGATATTTGCAGCCTACACCTATAAATAGTAGTCCAAGAGCTATAGTAAAGGGACTTTGGCTCTCCTACATCTTGACTCTAGTGTAATCATTGCTACACTGCAATTAGACTCTTGTAATCAGTTGTAACTCACTGTAACCAGCGAACAAAAAATCAATAAAGCAGCAACCCTTCAAAGTGGACATAGGCTACAACGCCGAACCACTATAAATCGTGTGTTTCTAGTGCTTTTCTTTGAAATTTTGAGTGTTCTTCATATTTTTGTTCTCTACATACTTGCTATCTGTGATCTGTCATTGTAAACGGCTACTTTCATTTGCAACTGGGTGTTTGTGGCCAATTTTGGCACAAACATTTTGGTGCTTTCACAAAGAAACTGAATTCAGGGATTCTAAAGCTAGAAGACTTGGATTTGGAAAGCTAAAGGATCAGATCTGAAAGGAACCATGGTGAAACAATCAAGAAGAAGACAAAGAGAAGAGAGAAACCAGCATGGAGGAAGTCAGGAGGCTTCCTCACGAGCGAATCAAGCCTCAGTTTTTATCACCCGAGTGAAATGGAGATGATGATGTAAGTTATGCAGAAGGGAATGCTAAAAAGGAAAGAAGAGATGATGCAGAATCTACTCCAGGAAATTGGACAAGGTAGAGTACAGAATCAAGAGAACGCCATTATAAGGGGTGATAGAGATAGGGATCAGGACCATGGAACAATCAGGATCCTGAATAAATCAAGAATGTTAGGAGCATCCCATGAACTGTGGGGCACTCCACAAGAGCATGTTGATCTGACCTCAGGAAGGATACTAGATGCAGCTATTCACATGGCATTGATAAAGGAACGGACGCCCGTCCAGGAGAGCAGATTCCAAGATTCCCTCGCGAACTTCGGGGGCAGATCAGAGGCAACGAAAAAGTACTATAGCTTGGCGGCGATGACAGATTGGTGGAGATGGTTGGACGAGCATTGAGAGGAGGATTAGTGAATGGAGATTTGGAAGATGTTAACAGGAGCCCCTTCGCTCCCGCAATAAGGCATGCCAGGAGTCCACCAAAATTCAAGCTACCGACATTGGAGACGTATGAAGGAAGAACAGATCCAATTGTTCATCTGAAAAGATATATGAGACATATGGAAGTAATAGGGGCATAGGAGGAAGTCAAGGCCTGGTGTTTCCCATTGTATCTGAAAGACATAGCAGCATTATGGTTCAGGCAATTGGAAAGCGACTCCCTTAGAACATGGACCGAGCTGACTGAGAAGTTCAAGAGGCGGTTCAGAGTTTACATCTCGAGGCCCAAGAATATAACGAGTCTAGCACCACTGAAGCAGAAGACCGAAGAGTTCTTGAGGAACTTCTTAACACGATTTAATGCAGCAGCTTCGGTGGATCACCCAGCCCCATCCATGGTCTTAATGGAAGCCGTATGTGGTATAGCTGATGGAATAGAGTTCAAAAATTCACTGACAAGGGATCCACCTATGGATCTAGGGGAGTTTTATCATGAGGCCGAAGAATTTTTACGATTAGAGGATGCAAATGTTGAAAGACAGGAAGGAGAGGGAGTTGATGTTTATGCAGCCAAAGGCGGAAATCCTCCTGAAAAAGATTCAGGCAAGGATAAGGGAAAACGAAAAGCCGGGGATACCGGTGATGAATCAAAACGACCATGGAAAGAACCGAGATTCACCTCTTATACGGAGTTGAATGAAACTTTGGAACGGATGTACCAGGACACCAGGGGGTATGTTCCTTATCGAAAGCTAATAAGGAGGGATCTGACCAACAATAAGAGGAAATCAGACAAGTAATTGTTATTTCATAAGCTAAGTGGCCACAATACCAATGATTGTAGGACTTGAGGGATGAGATAGAAGGGCATACTCTAAATGGCATGTTATGACAGTACGTGAGGAGGCGAGTAACAACGATGGAGCAAGAACGACCACCACCTGCACCAACTAGGAATGGATCAGGATCGAGGCGTCAGCTTATCATCAACTGATTGAAATAATAACGAATAAGTGGCAAACTCCACACCAACACGATTAAGTCATTTACACATGTACAGGATCATGAACAATCCTCAGGCATGCTTTGATACGACTATTAATCACATCAGTGTAGGTGTATGCACTTTAACGTCTCTATTTTGCTTATGTTTTCTATTTCTCATGTTTGGACTTAGTTTTGTTGGACATTTTTGTTGAAAGACTCATTTTGAATGTAAACTGATATTTGTGATTCCATAACGGTTAAGCCACTTACACATGTACGAGATCACAAACCGTCCTCAGGCATGCTCTGAGAAGGTGATAAACCACCATAACAAACAATTCATAAACTAACATGAACATAAAATCTGACATTAATGATACTATGTCCCCATCGGGCACACACAACACACCGCGAACGGCATCCGACCGCGAAAGGTCACATTTCGCCGCGAAAGACACCTGAGTGCGAAAGGTCATAATCCTCCGCGAACGGAACCCGACCGCGAACGATCACAATCCGCCATGAACGGCACCCGACCGCGAACGATCACAATCTGACATGAACGGAACCCGAACGCAAATGGTCACAATCCGCCACGAACGGCACCCGACTGCGAATGGCCATAATTCGCCGCGAAAGGCCCCCGACTATGAACGGTCACAATCTACCTCGAGCGGCACCCGACCACGAACGTTCACAATTCATCACAAACGACATCCGACCGTGAATGGTCACAATTCGTCTCGAACGGCACCTGATCGCGAATGATCACAATTCGCCTCGAACGGCACTCGACCGCGAATGGTCCCATACCACCCAGAACGGCAAACGATCTCGAATGATCGCCACTCACAGTCAGGTAAGATTATCAATCTCTTTTATAGGTCATCAACAGGATACGAACATCCATCTCATGACACTACAAAACACACCTTCCTATCATAAGCCATGTTTTGGGAGGGCAAAGTGTTAACCCGCCTTTGGGCAAGGCCACATACAGGCGGATTCCTAGCCTTCTTCGTACCGCTTCGCATCGATCATTTTATCTCTTGTTTGTATCGATCAATCAGCATCCACTTTGTATCGATCCACGACCGTCTACTTCGTATCCATCGATAAACAACATGGGAGTCTATTTCCTATCAGTCTGTTTTCAACATAATTCGCATCGATCGGCCATAGGTTGATACTAAATCAATATTTCCCATCGATACGAAATAAACATCTACCATCGATGCGAAGTGGAGCGCACATAATACATATGAAGTGAGATACAATCGATCGATACGAACAAAGCAATGACAATCGATACGAACAGAACATTTGCGATCGATACGAATAGAACAGTTGTGATCGATACGAACAAGGCTCAATGGGGTCGATACGAACAAGGCGTAAACATTGGGAAGACTTGATCGTTTTGACATGAACCTAGGATCAATCCAAAAAATAAGCGCCACGTCAACTGGCATCATGTGCAAAGTCATCGAGTCGAAATCATCGATACGAACATCATTGATACGAAGAGAACGGCAACCGAAAAGCCCAAACTTACATCGATCATAACTCATAATCTACAAGTCCAAATGTCACCAAATTTTCATAGGAGCTTACGTACAACATAAAGAATGTTCTTGCTCAATTTATACTCGGTTGCATCAAGTCTTGATCAATGTGAAATTCGTTCGTATCGATCACGGGCCGAGTGCGGATGACATGGGATCGGTATGTGCGCCCACCCACATGAGAGAAGGAGTCTCCCTAGATCTGGGCAAGATATTTGCAGCCTATACCTATAAATAGCAGTCCAAGAGTTTCAAAAAAGGGACTTTGGCTCTCCTACATCCAGACTTTGTCGGAATCATCGCTACACTGTAATTTTACTGTTGTAAGCAGTTGTAACTCATTGTAACCAACGAATAAAAAATCAATAAAGCAGCAACCCTTCAAATTGGACGTAGGCTACAACATCGAACCACTATAAATCGTGTGTTTCTACTGCTTTTCTTTGAAATTTTGAGTGTTCTTAATATTTGTGTTCTCTACATACTTGCTATCTGTGATATGTGATTGTAAATGGTTGCTTTCATCTGCAGTTTGGTGTTTGTGGCTAATTTTGGTGCAAACACTCCAAGTAACTCCAAAATGTATCAAAGAACAAGGTACTACCGAATAGTATCATAAATCCTTTAACCAAGAAGGTTAATACTCAAGAAAAAGTGTTTATCATCCAAACACATCTCCCGCCCATTTTTAGTCACTTTCGAGTCACTCGAACTTTTTAGTTACAAAAATACTTCTTTTATTCAAATCCCCCTTTTGAAACAATACTATATTTATATAGTTCCAGCTATATAATTCCAATGGAACATTTTAATTAAATTTTGCTTTGGATTTGTTCAGATTCGAACTCGTCCCGACGATAAAATGGTAAAGGGAAAATTTACTAAGTGCGCTGCAATGTTTGCCCAGGCAAACATCCGACCATCAGTTAGAAAATTATTTCAACCATCATAAAATAAATCGGGACTCTTTCCCTAATCTAAACCAAAGAAAACACATCTTTTTATACAATTTTCTATTCAAACTATTTATGCTTTAAAGTATTTTCTAGTAAGACTATTATTACCATTTCTTCAAAAACCATTTGAAATCCTTTTCGAAGGCACCAGGATTTTAAACGCTTAAAAATCCTTTTCATTTTAAATCATATCTTTGTAAACCAAATTTATAAAATCAACTTTTTATAAAACCATATGGAATATTTCTTTCAATAAACACCTTTTATTAAAATCCATTTTAACCTAACATTTCATCGAATGCCTTATAATTAAATTGAAAAACTTGATTCACTAGTGTTTGATTCAATGTTTCCCAAATTCAATCAACCTACCTATGGTTTAAAAAGAAAGGTTGCGGATGAAACTATAACTCTATATAATAACAATAAGATATTATAATCTTCAACGATCAACGCATCAAATAACTTATTAATTTTTGAAAATTTTCCCTTCATATATAAAAATATAGTCCTAAGTAAGATTGCTTCATTTACTTGGTTTAGAACAATATTATGTCAATTGGACTTGTTTAAGTGTTTAGGAAATTCCTATTGATAACATTGGCCAAACACATTGTCCAGAATTCTTAACCCACACAACAGATTAAACAACACAATATAAAACTTTTTATACGCTAACAAATATGTGCTCATATGTGTGTGTGTGTGTATAGACGCACACACTCAAACTCATAATAAGGCATTCCATTACCTAATCTCTTAATGAGTATACCCCACCAAGGCCAAGGTTCTCACATTACCATGCGCTTTGGGACCGAATGTGATGATCTATCTGTCCTAAACCTAAGGACGACACTTAATATATCCATGGTATTCTTGTGCCAATCATTTAATTATCCGAAAGACAGGTCATTTGGGGTGAAAGAAAGAAAAGGCGGAACAGAATCTCACACATGTGATGAGTAACATATAATTTACATAAGATCCTTACAAAAATAATCTTATTATACAACATTAGAGTGCACTAATTTATTATCAGCATGAATAATTATAGCAATGTGTCCTCACAATTGCTGATTTATACAGACAAGAATAAAACAAACAAACACAGTGGAATATTTTAGGATACATGAATATGCCTTCGAGAATCCATCTTGTCTTCTGAAAGATCCAAAGTGTCCAACTAAATCTAAAAAATATATTTTGCCTGACCCGAGCATTATAGGAAAACAACACCCATGTTAGTCTGGCAAAATCGACGTGAGAAACTCAAATCATAAGGAAATATATTATAGCTTATAAAATCCTTTTACAATCAAAATTATCTCATAAGAGCATGCCGCACATAAACACGGATGACTTTTTGCCTTACAATAACTAAAATATTTTATATCATAAAAATCTAGTGATATTATAATAATGTCTAGGGTTTAAAGTATTTAATAACCAAGTAACTGTGATACATGTACATGATAGTAATAATAGATATACAATCAAAATCATAGGCTCGTATTAGAGAAGGGATTTCCAATAAATGACAAGGTAAGGGACTACCTTTCGAAAATCTGTACACCTCAAGATAAATTGTATAGTAGGATCGAAAACCCTTCGACTACTGCCAACATAGGACTGGCTTACCTCTGAAGAGGGTAGTATCGAATATGATCACCTCTTGGTTATGGTCAGTAACCAAAAATGAATCGAAGCATACATAAAGATATCGACACTAGATCTTACGATGATCATGTCCTAATGCGTCCGACCCACATGGTCCTACCGCATCCACCCTGTTTTAGCCATTACCTAGGTGTGAGCTTAACAGGCTACGCTCTTCACATTTAGCAATCCATCTTGGAAAGCTAGCACTGTCCTCCAAGCAGAAATACAATACTAGCATTCATTTATACAAGTTCATTCTGGGTCTGAACGAAACCCAAGGCATTTCAAGGAGCATCGTCTTCAATCATCTTCAAGATATCTTCCATGCGAACGCATATGTCAGTTTAGAGCGGTATTCGGATAACATATCTGATCATGGTCTCTCCATAGCAACAACGATAATTTCCATTTCACTCATTCCCGATTCTTTTGGAAGTATACAACCAATATTCGAGTCTTCACTGGGGTACTTGAATATACAATCATACTTCATAAGTCAAAACATGTCAAGATTTGATAGTCAGTTATTTAACTATCAAATAAACAAACAACAATAGTTTATAGATTTAATTACCCATGGCAACCACTAAGCCTAAAAAAATCTTTAATTTATTAAGTATCTTTTCAAATCGTTTATAAAAACATTCATATACTTATCTCACTAACATAAGCATATTCATAAAACATTTCTGAAGATTTCTAATTACAAAATCATAGTAAAAGGGTTAAACAAATGTTATTTAAATTAGAGATGAAGATAACCTCAAACATTACTTCGTCGGTGTTAAGTGTGGAGCGAATGTCTATACCACCAAAATTAAGAAGGTCAGTTAAAGAAAATCCAATCTCGAATTCTTTTATAGATTTCTTCAGTAAATCCTTTTAATAAATCTCTTTATTTGTGAAAATATCTTTTACTAAAATTCCAAACCCACTTATAAAACTCTCTTATAATTATAAAAAATCATTTATATAACTTTTATAAATCTACAAAATTATTTATAAAACCTCTTTATAAATATTCAAAACCCTTTATAAAACTTCATTTATATACGTTCCTTATTCTAAAACAAAACTTATTTAATAAACTTAAATCAGTAAAGTTCCTTCGATAAAATCAAGTATTTAAAACAACTTTTAAATAAACAAGTTAATATTTAAAACATCCTTCATTAAATTTACCTTTAAATCATATTAACAAAAAACTGATTTGTTAACAAACCTTTAAAAATATTAAATTACTTCAGAACACCTTTAATAAAAACAATACTTAATCATCCTATAAATATCTTATTTAAAAAGGTAATAAATGTTAAACCATTTTTAAAAGGGATAAAATAAAACATTTGACTTCATAAATTTAGAAAAAGGCTTAGTGACCACAATGGTTTATATTTTAATTCAGTTTAATTATCCAAGTTATATCATGGGTGTTTACATAGCAATAGGTATGTAAAGGTAATCAACCAACAATAAACAAATCAACATATAGGTAAGATGTCCAAGTTACTATAATAGCAAATGGGGATTTATTCTGCTAACACACGTTCAAGTTAATATAATAGCAGAATGGTGTTTTGTTCTGCTATAATATATGTCAACATATTCTAGTTGGTGAACTAGGTAGAATGGTGATTTATTCTATCAAATAGATAGCAAATACAAGTTGATTAGCAGAACGGTGATTTATTCTGCTAAACTGATGTCATTGGGTTTCATATTCAATTGGAGTTACTTAAGGGTAGTCGATAAAGAAATCCCTTGGATTTAAAATATTATTTATAAGAGAGTTGCTTTAAAACAAAACCATCTTTAGGAATAAACCAGTTTAAAATTTTAAAATTTTTATTTAATAATTAAATAACCTTTAAATTTTTTATTTAATCATAATTAAATATTTAATTAATAATTAAACAATAATTAAATATTAAATAAATAACTAAATAATAATTATCTTTAAATAAATATTTAAAATAATAGTTAGCTTTTATGCTAATAATGAAATCATAATTAATATTTAATTAATTATTAAATAATAATTTTAACCTTAAATAATAATTAAATATTAATTAATCTCAATTAATAAATTAAATTATCTTTAATTAAAACTTCGATAATAAATTAAATATTTATTTATAATAATTAAATCAAAATTAATTTTTAATTAAATCTTAACTTAAATTTAACTTGATTAATAATTAATTAATAATCAATCCCTTCTTATATAAATAATTTAATTAAATAATAATTAATCCCTAAATAATTAATGATATAATAGTTAAATCTTTATTAATTAAAAAATTATTATTAACTTACTTAAGAATAATTAAGTACAAATTAACCTAACTTAATTAATGATTAAGTTTTAATTACTTTGCTTAATTTATTAATCAAATAATCATTAAATAAATAAATACTCAATTTTCTAATTAAATAATAATTGCTTCTAAATACAAAATTGTTTGAAAATACTTTTCTAAAAGATACCGAAGTTAAAACATTTTAAATTCAAAAAGAGTTCGCCTTTCACGATCTGCATTTATAGCAACTATCGCTTCACGACCTGTAATTTCCAAAACTATTTTAATACAACAATTGACTTTAAACTTCTTAGCTTTCACATATGAAACACTTTTACGTCTTAATATAAGATTTTGAAATTGAAGAAAAGATTTAAAATTTTATAAAACATTTCTAAAAATTAAGTTGCCAAAGGATTTCGAAGTCACGACTAACCACTTTAAACACTTACTTCCTTAGCTTAGCACATCCTAAGCAAGTTCACCAACTTATATGCATGTTACACAACATCCAACAAGTCAAGATTCTAGCTTTCACCGTACTGAAATTTAACTCATAGCTTCAAGTCAAAATTATATCACATCCATAACATAGTTTCATACTTAAACCAAGTCGTAACTAACATACATCCAAGCACATATAAATACATACAATCGAATATCATAATCAACCAATAATGCTATGATTTAGCAACCAAAAGATACAACATAATTTAATGTTAGAAACTTAAAATAAAAGGAGTTAGTTTCTTGTAACGTTCTTATTTTTTCATAACATTATTCAGGAAATTTAATTAGATAAATTAAATAGAATATTGATGATAAGGGGATTGAGATTTGAATAAATTATACAATGGGCCATGCTTAATCATAAAAATTTAATCGACTTTAAATTATTTATAAGACAATTAATTTACACGCTAGGCATAGTGGTAATTAGCAATTCTATTATACACGGCTATACATATCTTATTCTTGCCCATTCACATTCCATTTCTCATTATTCACAAATGCAAATAAAAACTAAATAGATCCGGCCATTAACAAGGAGGAAAAAGGAAAATTTCAATCTAAAGCTAAGGATCAAAACTAGAAAGGATTAATCAGCAACAAATCTCAATTTTCTTATCAAATCTAAGCTGAATAATAATTAATTCCATCTCTTTTTGGCTTTATAATCATATGATTTTGGATTTGAGTATTTATTCCGTTTCTAAGAAATATTGGATGATGATATGCTTAATTTATGAATTGTTTGATTTAAACAATTTATTTGTACATAAATTCGTATGATTTTAGAGGCAAAACCGTGGGTTATTGATTTTAAAATGCCATGGAAATTTTTTATGTTTAATAAAACATGATTTTGAAGATTGATTTTAATTTTCAGAAATTTTCAAGTTATGGAAATTTTATTATGAATTTTTGATGAAAAATATGATGTAATTGGGTTTGAAATTTAGTTTGAATATTTTAGGAAGAAATTGGGTCTTAATTTTTAGTATGTTTGATTATATGATGAAATTGAATTTCTGTGATTTTTGGGATCTTTCCCAATTGATTTACTAAGGAACGTAAATTACTTTAAAAGGACTTTTTTGAAATAATTGGTTTTGGTGTATGGAAGGGACTAATCGTTACATTTTTATGGTTTAAATATGATATAAATGCGGCATTTTTAAATGTAAAGTATTTAAAAAGTTTTATGGCAGCCAATCAATGGTTTACAAATAGGAAAGTTGATATAAAGCAAATACTAGAAGAAGCAACATATCAGCCTTTGATTCAGAAAAAAGTGTTCCACCTCAATTAGTAGCCTCTTTCGACTCCAATGATTTCGGCCCATCCTAATTGAAACCTACTTAATCGAAACCCACATGGTTGATCCAATACACAAGGTATCATCTAGAACGTATGCAGTGGATTGGAAGGAAGGCGGAAGCCGTGATGTCGAAAGGTAAGCTTACGATGGGGTCGAAACCCTACTTTGATTTCAAAAGTTTAAGTCCTACCTTGTTTTACTTAAAGCTTTCGACATAGTCGAAACATATGCTTTCAAAAAGGTTTTGTAAATAGCTTTCAAAGAAGGCTGTCACATTATGTTAAAGTATTAGCTTTCGAAGGGGTGTCTTTTTTCTTTAAATAAGAGCTTTCGTAAGGGTTGGTTCCGACCTAGTCGAAACCTAGCCGCTATTTTCCATCTATGGTATTGAAGCCATCAATAGCCTTTGAAAAGTTATTTTTTCTTTTACCTAAGTTAAGCTGCTTCCTATTTTCTTTTGAAAGAGGGGTAAGGGTTTCGAAGATGATGGAGTCGAAAGGGGGTTTCGAATTTGTCCTTCAAAGTTTGAATTTTTAAAGGTCTTTGCTTTCAACTAGATAGTTCCGTCACCATTAACTTTTCCCCGAATTAATTTTTGTTGGTTTCGAAAGAGGCACTTTCGTATATAACCATTTTAACCCAAATGATGATTTTAAAGAGTAAACCCAATGCTTTCGAAAGGGTACTTTGTTGTTTCGAAGCTATGTTTTAAAGAATGTTTTCTTGATACAATCGACATGTATCATTGGTTTTGAAAGGTATATATTAGAGTTTTGGGAAGAGGTTTTTTATGCTTTCGAAGGAGGTTATCCAATGGTTTCAAAATTGTTGTTTTAAAGATTCAAAAAAAACCCATTCTCATTTTTAAAGGGAAAATCATGGCACAAATAAAGATTTTGGAAATATTGTTCACATTGTTATTAACCAATAAATATATGTCGGGGAAAGGCAGAATAACCAGATAGGTTGACCCAGTAGCGAATAAAAATAAAGGATTGTTAAAATCTTAAAACTAAATATATTGGAAGGGACAAATAGGTATACAGTAAGCCCATGAAAACTATATACAACTAATGATATTGGCAGGGCCAATAGGTTCATAGTCAGCACATGAAAATTATGATTTGATATTGGTAGAGGCCAGTAGGTTTGTAGTTAGCCTATGAAAACTATACCCGGGTTGATATATTGAGAGACAGTCAATAGGTTCCTAGTTAGCCCATAAAAACTAGGATATGTAAAATGATATTGGAGTTACCAATAGGTTCCTAATGATCCCATGAAAACTATGAAACTGGACAGATAGTCTATAAAATTTTAAAAGGTTAATAGTAACCCTTAAGATTATAATTAAGGCAGATAGTCAGAATAAATGGGGATGGGTAATCCATATTTGATTTGTTTTACATATCATCATAATATTTTGAAATACTATGTTTTAACCATTGTCGATGCAGGAGCACGGTATATGGTTTTATAAATGTTTTAGGATAATAGTGAAGGGAAAATCCGTTTTGCCAAGCGACGTGATCAAGCTAGATATCAAAATGGTTTGAGATGGTAAATTATTATTCATACCAGGCCCTATGTCTGACTCAAAGTTTGTGTTTTCCCCTTAAACTCTCAAGTACTCAATTGATTTTGAATAGGTTGAGAGTTAAGGTTTCCAGATGTTCTTTTAGACGAATGAAACTTCTGAGGACGTGCAGGAGGCAAGCTTGTTGTTAGAGTTCTATTATTTCCTCTATGTGTTTGGTTTGTAAAGGAAAACCGTTTACTTGCCTGTCAATATACTTTGATCTAGCAAGGGGCATCTTTATATGCCGCTCTTGGCGTATTTTGTAATAATTATATGTTATCTGAACGTGGTCTGCGAATTGGGATTATGTAATTAATTTGGAATATTTTAAAATGGAATGTGGAATTTGTTTGTTGTTTAATTTTTATCCATATTCTTGTGTTTCTATGTATCGATGTATCTAATGTCGCCATGTTTGGTCGCCGAGGATTCATAACTATGGATGACTGCAGCATCCATAGCCGTTAGTTTTGACCTCCAAGTATGGGGATGTTACAAGTTGGTATCGGAGCATAGGCTCTTGAAACTTTAAATGAAACTTAAAAGATTTCTCCAATCATAATCCAATGAATCAGATAATAAGATTGGGGTGTGGGTTAACGTTGTAGTAACGTACTTGTATTTGCTATATATAGTTATATATAAGTACATATTCCCCGCTCTCTTAGACAGTTCTTCTATATCCTGCTAAGGCTTGTATGCAGAATTACGAGAAAGGAGGTATGAAAGCTGGAAAGGGAAGATTAAATCCCGATGGATGAAGCACCACAACTAATGGGAATGCTCGACCCACTACCAGGAGGAATCCGGGTCGACAGGCTAATGCTAGTTATCAAAATGCTGATGCCAATTTGAGTGCTGAAAATTCACAAGTAGACATAGGGGTGATGTATCAGTTCTTTGTTGGTTTGATGCAAGCTATAACTGCTGTTGGTTTTGCTGGAAATGCAGAAGTAGCTAATCCTTTGGCTGTAGTAGGGAATATTGCTTTATTGAGTAAAGATTACTCCAGTTTCGGTGAGAAGCCATTCTTGGGAACTGAAAGTGCAGTAGAAGTTTAGAATTAGCTGTTGCACTACGAGCATATATTTACTGATTTGGGTCTAAACGATGAGCAAAAGAGAAGGTTGGCCTCTAGACTGTTGCAGGGGGGTCAGCACTACATTGGTGGAATAGTGTCACTGCCAGAGTGCCGGAAGAGCAGTTAACTTAGGCTGATTTTAAAATGAGGTTTGAGCAGAAATTTGTATCTGAGTTTTCTAAGTCTGAGCTGATGCAGAAATTTATGGATTTCGTTTAAGGAGAGATGTCAGTAGTCGATTATTCAACTAAATTTGAAGAACTGTCTCATTATGGATATGTTGTTATAGATATTGACATCAAAAGGAATGAGAAGTTCATGCAGGGATTGTGGCCCGAGCTTGTAAGAATGACCATGGCACATACCGTGATCCTTGTAATATAATGGTGGATATGGCCATTCACCATGAGGAGTTACTTGTTGATTTAGCTAAAGAGAAGTCAGTGGAAACTCAGGGTTCTTAGGGGAAGAAGAGGAAGTTCTTTAAAAAGAAGGGAGACACTACTAAGAAGTTAAAGGCTGAGGTAGTTAGCTATAAGTGTGACAAGAAGGGTCACTTTGCTAATGAATGCCGGTCAGGAAATGGGAAGAAAGCCGCAAATAAGAAGAATGTGAAGTGCTTCAACTGTGATCAAGTTGGGCATTACAAGAATCAATGTCCAAAGCCAGTTAGGGAGGACAAAAGAAAATCTTTTTCTATAGGACCAGCTTGGCCTACCGCAACTGATAAAGAAAAGACTATAATGGAAGGTATGCTTTTGATTCAGAGTATTCCAGTTAAAGTACTTTTTGATACCGGTGCATCACATTCATTTTTCCCTCAGTGTTTGATTGATAGATTATGCTTAGAACCCACCTACCTAGTTACTTCCTTAAGGGTGTGAATCGAATAGAAGGATATGCAACTCTAGGGTTAAGATGTGACCAGATAAAACTTGATTTTTTTGGTGGCAGAGGACAGTATTCCTCTGACAGCATTTCGAACTAGGTATGGTTCATATGAGTGGTTGGCAACGCCATTTGGATTTATGAATGCACTTGCTTACTTTGTAGATTTAATGAACCGAGTTTTCTGAGAGTATTTGGATAGGTTTGTGTTGGTGTTTACAGATGGCATTCTAGTATACTTTAGGGATGAGAGAGAGCATGAAGTTCATCTTAGAGTGGCACTTGAGATGATGAGATAGAATCAGCTAAAGATGAAGTTTACTAAGTGTCATTTCTGGAAGAAAAAGGTAAAATTGCTTGGTCATATGGTTTTAGAGAAAGGATTGTCAATCGATCTAGGTAAGATCGAAGCCTCGAATAATTGGAAGAGACCATATACAGTGATTGAGATCAGGAGTTTTCTTGGACTTGCTGCCTACTATCCGAGATTCATTAATGATTTCTCGCAGATAGCATCACTCTTAACTAATCTAACTAGGAAGGAAGTGAGATTTGTTTGGTCCGACAAATGTGCCGAGTGATTCCTTAAGTTTAAAGCATTTGTTGACCAATGCACCCATGTTAGTAGTTCCAAACGAAAAATAAGGATTGGTGGTGTATACTATGTTAGTCCTTGAGATGATTGTTTTGATGACAACAACCTTAGAATAAGATTATAAAATATGAATACTAGCATTATAGTTTAGATATATATGTATATGCAGGATTTAACCATGCAGGTACCAAGAATGAAGACTGTACAGTATATAGATTCAAGATATCAAGATTGAAGACTCATGAGTATCAAGATTATCAAGAGCTCAAGAGTTCAATAATAATTAATCTAATTAGGAATTTTGTCAAAACTCCTAGAATAGCACTGGCATCTTAAAATCCAATTTATTCATGGAATGGAATCCACTTCGAGCCTGTTAAAGGAATGGAACCCTAAGTAGGATGGAACCTACGAAAAATCTAGTGGAACATTGTTTTGTATCCGCTAACCATTTATTCAAATGTTTTTACAAAATTATATCTTATTTTCAAAATGATTTCAAAACCTTCCTTTTAAAATAATCAAAAACATCTATCCTGGTTTTAAATACTTTTAACCTCAAAATAATCTTTATTTTCAATATCAAATTATCCTTAGTTTTAAACTATCTTTTAATAATATATTTAACTTCTAATATTTATACTTAGATTCAAATATAAAATTATAGTAAAATTATATATATATATATACACACACACACCAAAATATTATTCTCTATATTTACCTATGTATTTTAAATATAGTTAAATGTATTTATAAAGTTAAAATAGTTTCAATACAAGATAGAAGTTATTTTCAAAGAAAAGTAAATTACCAAAAATACCTTGGGCATGTCGACATCCTCAAGTACCCCTTGTCGACATGGTAGCAGTTTATTTCGAAATTTTGAATTTCGAAGGAAGTGTCTATTCGTCATATCCTTTCACGAATGGACATGACTATTGTTATAATATAAATAGGGGTAGTTTTGAATGAATTTGTATTCATATTTTCTCTGATTTCACACCTCTTCTTCTTCCACATTTCTTTATATATATATATATATATATATATATATACCATTACTCTGCCGAAATCAACATTGAATCTAACTAGATCATCTCTGGTTTGATTCTCTATCACTAGATCTCAGTGCTATTCAGAGTTATAGGCTTCTTTGTAATAGACTAAGCGAGAAAAGGTATGATTGTAGCTTGTTAAATCAATCAAGTGAGAAAAGGTGTGATTGTAGCCTTGGAAATCAATTGGGTGAACTTGTTGCCTGTGAAATCAAGCATCTCTACCCAGAGGATTGTGAATCTGGAGTGGTGTACCTCGTGGCCTTGAAATCAAGGGTGTAATTGTACAATTGCCTTTGAAATAAAATCCATACTTTTGTGCGGGACTGGACGTAGGGTAACTCCGAACCAGTATAGAATCTGGTGTGTTTTTTCCTTTTAATGCTTTTACTTTATTTCTACATTTGTGTTTGTTTTTGTGGTCATATCTGTGTCTGAATATTGCATACATTTGTGTTCAAATTAACAAAGACTCAAAAAGATTTAGTAATTTCTTAAAACACTAATCACTCCCCCTCTAGTGTTAATCCTAGCCTTAAGATCCGTATTCCGCATTTCTCACATTTGGTATCAGGGCAAGGTTTTCAAAGTTTCATAATATGATTTTTGAAAAAGTTTTTAAAATGGTTATGTTTAAAATCTTGGTAATACTAGTTTAGAAATATTTAGATCATCATTGTCTCCTGATTCTGCATATAATCAATATTCGTATTCAAGTTGTCTACCAAATTATATGATGTGCATGAAACATGGTTTATGGGTATTGAGGAATCAATCCACAATGGACAAATTTTGCAGATCAAAAAGAATAAATGGATACTTGATAGTGGATGTTCTAGACACATGACTGGGAATCCAGATATGCTGAATGATATAATATACAAAGACGGAGGACTGGTTAACTTTGGAGACAATTCAAAAGGATATGTGATTGGCATCGGCAAAATCGGTAACTCTGAAACTCCTATTATACCAATGTTTTGCTAGTTAAGAATCTGAATCATAATCTGCTAAGTATTAGTCAACTTTGCGATAAAGAATATAAATTAAATTTGAAAAAGATAAGTGTCACGTTGAAGATAATAATTCAAACATAATATTTGAGGGAATTAGGAAAAAGAACATTTATATTCTTAGTATGAAAGTCTCAAATGATAACTTATGTCTTTTGGCAAATACAAGTGACCCTTGGATTTGGCATAAGAGATTTGGACATTTGAATTTCAAACTCTTATCTAGACTGTCAAAACATGATCTAGTAAGATGTCTTCCTAAAATGAACTTTAAAGTAGATGGTCTATGTGATGCATGTCAATTAGGAAAACTTAGAAAAAGTTCCTTTAAATTAAAAGATTTGATTTCAACTTCAAAACCTCTTGAATTACTTCATCTTTATTTATTTGTCCGTCTCAAATTCTGTCAATAAATCATAGTAAATATGTTTTGTAATTGTAGATGATTATTCTACATTTACATGGACAATATTTTTGAAACATAAAAGTGATACTTTTGAATGTTTTAAGTACTTTACAAAAAGGATTCAAAATCAACTTTCTCTAAAAATTATAACCATCCGTAGCGATCATGGTGGTGAATTTGAAAATGAAAAGTTTGAGGAATTCTACAATAAAAAGGGAATAACTCACAATTTTTAATTTCCAAGAAATCTACAACAAAACAGAGTAGTAGAACGTAAAAATAATACGATTCAAGAGTGTGCGAGAACTATGCTTTCAGATAGTAAATTACCAAAGTAATTTTGGACAGAAGTAGTTGCTACCGCCTGTTATATTTTAAATAGAATTTTAATTAGACCTTTAACTGATAAGACATCTTATGAACTTCTTCACAGAAAGAAACCTAAAGTATCTTAATTTAAATTTTTTGGAAGTAAATGTTTTATTTTAAATACAAAAGATAACTTAGATAATTTGATCCTAAATCCGAGAAAGGTATCTTTATTGGATATTCTAATAGAAGTAAAGCGTACAGAGTGTTTAATTTAAGAACTAACACCATCGAAAAAACAATGCATGTTTCATTCGATGAAAATCTCAGAAATTTTGAAGATACAAATGATGAAGAGGATTAATCACTCAGAATCAAGAGTCAACTGAAACTAATAATGAAATTAATCATCGTAATAAAAAGATTAAACTTTTAAAAGATCATCCTATAGAAAATGTACTTGGAGATATGCAATCTGTTGATAAAATCAGAAATCAACTAAGTAAAATGAGCAATATAGCCTTTATATCAACTATTGAACCCAAAAATCCAAAAGAAGCATCAACTGATGATTCATGGATTTTAGCTATGCAAGAAGAACTAAATCAATTCACTAGGAATGAAGTTTGGGAACTTGTTCCTAGACCTGAAAATAAAACTATAACTGGAACTAAATGGGTTTATAAAAATAAAATGAACGTACAAGGAGAGGTTGTTAGAAATAAAGTCCAGTTAGTCGCTCAAGGTTATTGTCAAGAAAAAGGAATAGATTTTGATGAAACCTTTACTCCCGTAGCAAGATTAGAAGCCATTAGGATTCTACTTGCTTTCGCAAATCATAATAATTTCAAATTATATCAAATGGATGTTAAAAGTTCCTTTTAAATGGATTTGTAAAAGAGGAAGTATATGTTGAACAACCACCACTTTTTGAAAATGAAAAATTACCAAACCATGTTTACGAACTTAAGAAAGCTCTATATGGTCTAAAACAAGCTCCTAAAGCCTGGTATGATAGACTAAGATCTTAGTTATTATAATAAAACTTTGAAATTGGTAAAGTAGATAATACTCTTTTATTAAAAAAAATAAAAATGACATTCAATTAGTACAAGTCTACATAGATGATATCATTTTTGGATCAACTAATTTTGAAATGAATAAAGAATTTTCTAAAATAATGACAAAAGAGTTTGAGATGAGTCATATGGGTGAATTAAACTTCTTTCTAGGATTACAAATAAAACAATTAGATAATGGTATCTTTATTAGTCAAGAAAAATATGCTAAAGACCTAGTTAGTAAATTTGGTTTGACTACTGTAAGTGGAAAACCCACTCCCATGGCAACCAATGAGTACCTAAGTAAAGAAGATCTCTCGAAAGATGTAGGTCAAAAATTATATAGAGGAATGATTGGATCACTACTCTATATCATTGCTAATGGACCTGATATCATGCATAGTGTTTGTCTCTGTGCAAGATATCAGTCCCAACCTAAAGAGACCCACTTAAAACCATAAAATGTATCATATAATATGTTAAACACACCTTTGTTATGGCTTATTTTATACTAAAAATGATTCTTTTGACTTAATATCTTACAGTGATGCCGATTATGCCTTTTGTAAATCAGACCGAAAAAGTACAAGTGGAACTTGTCACTTTTTGGGGGCATTCTCGGATTTTCTGGTTTAGTAAAAAGCAAACCACGGTTTCTTTATCAACAACTGAAGCAGAATGTATTTCTGCTGCTTTGGCTTGTTCTCAAGTAATATATATGCAATAAACTTTAAAGATTTTGGTTTAAATATCTCAAAATAACCAATTTATTATGACAATACTAATGCAATAAATTTATCCAAAAATACTACTCATCATGCTCGAACTAAACATATTGATATCAGACATCATTTTCTCAGAGATAATATAAGTAAGGAAGTAATTACTCTCGATCATATCAATTCTGAGAATCAAATTGCTGATATCTTAACAAAATCCTTAAATGAATCTATGTTTACTAAATTAAGAAGAGAATTAGGTATTTGTTCAATAACTGAAATATAAAATATAAATAACAAAGTATAATTAAAAATTAAATAATAATAAATCAAATAGTAAAAATATCAAGCACCATATCGACAACCCCCTCCTACCCACGTCGACGTATAACGATTTTTTTATTTTTGAAATTTTCCCAACAAAATTCAAATAAGTGGTTATATATTCTTCTTATTTAGAAATTTTTATCATTCTTTCTATTCTCTCTCTGTTCTAACTTCTGAAATCAATAAAATAAAGGCCTCCTCTTCCAAACCAAACACAAATTCAACCTTTTTGTTTCCTTCTCCTTCTACTGGACCACTTCAATGAACTACGCTCGCACGAGTGATGAAAATGGAGGATTTCTTGAAGGATGCACTACAACTAATGACTGAAATTCAAGTGGTACAACTTAGAATGGCCAAAGAACAAGAACGGCAAGGCAAAATCCTTAGAAATTTGCAAAAGTTTCTAATGGACAATCACGCTAATCCGATCTTGATTGATTAAGGGTCTTCAGGAGATCAAGTGCAAGAGGACAGCGAGGAAGAAGAAGAAGAAGAAGAAGCCTTAATGGAAGAAGAGCATGCCGAAGATGATGAAAAATTCATTTGCGTTGGCGAAATGTTCTTTGACAAGGATGGAAATCTAGTCGAACAACTGGAAATTTCTGTTTCCACTACCCAAATTATTCGGTTCATAGATCTTCCATTTTTAAAGACACACGTTAGTTTATTTTCTCTCTTTCCTATTGTTGTATGTTCTTTCTTACGTTCTCTACGAAAATGTAAATAAAACAATATATAATTAATAAATAATTTGTGTTCTTATATTTGATTTCTCACTATTATAAGTATTATCATATATGGAATCTTAGTTAGGATAGTTAGTAATTTCGAAGTAAGTTTTAGTTTCAGAATAAAGTGTTTATTATTTATGATAACACTATCATTATAATCACATGTTATAGAGAATTAGATTAAGGGGGAGTTATATGGTTTGGAGTTAGTTTTGTTGATGACAAAGGGGGAGAAGTTTAAAATAGGATAGTTAGGCATAGATTAAGGGGAGTTATTAGGGGAGTTATTAAGATAGAAGTAATATTTTACAAACAAAGGTTGTCATCGTGAAAAAGGGGGAGATTGTTAGTCCTTTAGATGATGATTTTGATGACAACAACCTTAGAATAAGATTATAAAATATAAATACTAATGTTATATATATATGTATATGCAGGATTTAACCATGCAAGTACCAAGAATGAAGACTGTACAGTATAGAGATTCAAGATATCAAGATTGAAGACTCATGAGTATCAAGATTATCAAGAGCTCAAGGTTTCAATGATAAGTAATCTAATTAGGAATTTTGTTAAAACTCCTAGAAAAGCACTGGCATCTTAAAATCCAATTTATTCGTGGAATGGAATCCACTTCGAGCCTGTTAAAGGGATGAAACCCTAAGTAGGATGGAACCTACGAAAAATCTAGCGGAACATTATTTTGTATCTGCTAACCTTTTATTTAAATGTTTTTACAAAATTATATCTTGTTTTCAAAATGACTTGAAAACCTTCCTTTTAAAAGAATAAAAAACATCTATCCTGGGTTTAAATACTTTTAGCCTCAAAATAATCTTTATTTTCAAATCAAATTATCCTTAGTTTTAAACTATCTTTTAATAATAATATATTTAACTTTTAATATTTATACTTAGATTTAAGTAAAAAATTATAGTAAAATTTTATATATATACCAAAATATTATTCTCTATACCTACTTATGTATTTTAATTATAGTTAAATGTATTTGTAACGTTTAAAATAGTTTTAATACAAGATAGAAGTTATTTTCAAAGAAAAGCAAATTACCAAAAATACCTTAGGCATGTCGACATCCACAAGTACCCCTTATCGACATGGTAGCTGTTTATTTCAAAAATTTAAATTTCAAAGGAAGTGTCTATTAGTCATATCCTTTCACGAATGGACATGGATGTTGTTCTACTATAAACAGGGGTAGTTTTGAACGAATTTGTATTCATATATTCTCTGATTTCACTCCTCTTCTTCTTCCACATTTCTATATATATATTTTTACCATTATTCTGCCGAAATCAACATTAAATCTAACTAGATCATCTCTGGTTTGATCCTCTATCACTCTCTCAACAAGATCTCAGTGTTATTCAAAGTTATTGGCTTCTTTGTAATAGACTAAGCGAGAAATTGTGTGATCGTAGCCTGTGAAATCAATCAAGTGAGAAAAGGTGTGATTGTAGCCTTTGAAATCAATATGGTGAACTTGTTGCCCGTGAAATCAAGTATCTCTACCTAGAGATTTGTGAATTTGGAGTGGTGTATCTCGTGGCATACCTCGTGGCCTTGAAATTGAGGGTGTAATTGTACAATTGCTTTTGAAAGGAAATCCGTACTTGTGTACGGGACTGGATGTAGGGTAACTCCGAACCAGTATAAAATCCAGTGTATTCTTTCCTTTATTGCTTTTACTTTATTTTTGCATATGTGTTTGTTTCTGTGATCATATCTGTGTCTGAATATTGCATTCATTTGTGTTCGAATTAACAAAGACTCAAAAAGATTTAGTAATTCCTTAAAATACTATTCACCGCCCTCTAGTGTTAATCCTAGCCTTAAGATCCGTATTCCGCATTTCTCACATATTGATGCATGTGGACTAGATTGGGAGCGGTGTTGATGTAGAGTGGTAAAGTCATTGCTTACGCATCTAGGCAGCTTAGACCGCATAAAGTTAGATATCCTACTCATGATTTGGATGTTGGTAGATGTGATATTCGCATTGAAGATTTAGAGACATTATCTTTTTGGGGAGAGATTTGAGTTGTATACTAATCATATGTCCTTACAGTATTTATTCTCTCAGAATGAGTTGAATATGAGGCAGTAGAGGTGGTGGGTGGATTTTTTACTACATATGATTTTGGTGTAGAATATACACCAGGAAAAATAAAGTAGTCGATGCACTTAGCAAGAAACATCAGAATGTGGTGTTAGCTATGTTGGCAGAGTGGAAGGATTTAGAAGCTTGAATCGGTTACGTTGTGCAGTTATGATCGACTGCTGGTTCTAGTCAGAGTGCCGTCAAGTTGTCTTGTTTAGAAGTTTGACCAGTATTGATTGGGAAAATTGCTTCTAAACAGAAGGAGGATCTAGTATTAGTTGAAAGGATCAGAAGACAGGAGGTTGCAATAGAGATTGATGATTTAAAGGATTTTAACCTTGACCACAAAGGATGGCTAAGAAAGAAGAGATAGTTGTGTGTTCCAAATGTGGAGGACTTAAGGAAAGAAGTTCTTAAAGAATGTTATCGATCCAAGTTCACAATTCATCCTGGAGAGACCAAGATGTGTCAGAATATGGAAAGGGGCTTCTATTGGGAGGGCATGAAGAGGGATGTTGGCTTGTAGGTTAGGCATTGTACAAACTGTCAACAAGTGAAAGTTGAACATCAAAACCAGTGGGTTGCTTCAGCCTTTAGAGATTCTAGTTTGGAAATGGGATTCGATATCTATAGATTTTATAGAGCGGTTGACAAGGTCAAATAGAGGTAATGAAAGTATATGGGTTATAGCGGACATATTGACCAAGAGTGCGCATGTCATTCAAGTTAAGTCAACAAGAACGACACATGTTTTAGCGAAGTTGTTTTTGAAGAACATATTTAGACTGCATGAAGTTCCTATTAGTATAGTCAGTGACAAAGATGCTTCGATCACTATTGAATACTAGAAGAGTCTACAGGAAGTGATGGGTACCAAACTTAACATGAGTACTGTGTATCACCCTCAGACAGATGAGTAGACCGAGAGAGAGTCAACAAAGCACTCGACGATCTACTGACAGCTTGTGTATTAAACTTTGGTAGAACTTAGGAGGATCACCTACATTTGGTTGAGTTTTCCTATAATAATAGTTATCAGACAAGTATAGGAATGACACCATTTGAAGCATCGTATAGAAGATAATGCAAATCACCAGCCTATTAATTGGAGACCGAATACATATTAGTCTTTGATCCAGATTTGGTTAGAGAGACGTCAGAAAAGATTGAGTTAATCCGAGGAAGGATGATGAAGCTCAGTCAAGACAGAAGAGTTATGCAGACAAGATGCGTAATGACTTAGAATTCTCAGTTGGAGATAAAGTTTTCATTAAGGTATCACTAATGAAGGGTGTGATACGGTTTGGAAAGTCAGGGAAGTTAGCCCCAAGATATGTAGGTCCATTCCAGATTATAAAGTGGATTAGAACGATAGCATACATAATTGAGTTGTCGAGCAGTTTGGCAGGTGTTTGTAATGCAATTCATGTGTCTCATCTTACCAAGTATATGCATGATCCAGAGACTACTATTCCTCCGACAGGGTTGGATGACTTAGTGGAAGAGCCTAATTTGATTACTATTAAACAACCAGTTCAGGTTGTAGCTAGAGATGAGAAAAGATTAAGGAATAAGATAATCAAGTCGGTGAAAGTTCAGTGAAGCGACAACGAGAAGGATTGTACTTGGGAGATAAAGGACAGGAGTAGAGATACTTATCTTGATCTTCTTTGAGGGTATGTCTATAGTAGATTTATATAGATAGTTGCTAGTCAGTTAGAATAATATGGTTGTTAGAAGTTGTTACAGATGATTGCTATGTTTAGTATTTAGTCCTTACTAAATTTTGAGGACGAAATTCTTTAAGGAGGGAGCCTGTAACATCCTTAATTTTCGATAGCATTATTCAAAAAATTTAATTAGATAAATTAAATAGAATAATGATGATAAGGGGATTGTGATTTGAATAAATTATTTAACGAGTCGTGCTTAATAATAAAAATTTAATGGGATCTAAATTGGTTTATAAGATAATTAATTTACATGTGGGCATAATGGTAATTAGCCATTCTGTTACACACGGCTATACATATCTTATTCTTGCCCATTCATGTTCTTTTTCATTATTCATAAACTCAAATCAAAACTAAATAGAGCCGGCCATTAACAAGAAGGAAAAAGGAGAAATTTCAATCGAAAGCTAAGGATCAAAGCTAGGAAGGATTAATCAACAAAAAATCTCAAATTCCTTATCAAATCGAAGGTGAATATTAATTCATTCCATGTCATTTTGGCTTTATAATCATATGATTTTGGATTTGAGTATATATTTTGTTTCTAAGATATACTAGATGATGATATGCTTAATTTATGAATTGTTTGATTAAACAATTTATTTGCGCCTGAAATTTATACTATTTTAGGGGCAAAACCATGGGTTATTGATTTTAAATGCCATGGACATTTTTTATATTAAGTAAAACATGATTTTTGATATGGGTTTTAATTTTCAGAATTATCCAAGTTATTGAAATTTTGTTATGAATTTTTGATGATAAATATGATGTAATTGGGTTTAAAATTTATTTTGAATATTTTAGGAGAAATTGGGTCTAAATTATTAATATGTTTGATTATGATGAAATCAAGTTTCCTTGATTTTTTGGAATTTTTCCCAATTGATTTACTAAGGAAAGTAAATTATTTTAAAAGAAGGTCTTTTCTGAAATATTTGGTTTTGGTATATGGAAGGGCTTAAACGTTACATTTTTATGGTTTAAATCTGATATAAGTGCGGCTGTTTTAAATGTAAAGCACTTGAAAAGTTTTATGGTAGCCAATCAATTGTTAACAAATAGGCAAGTTGATATAAAGAAAATGCTAAAAGAAGCAACATTTCAGCCTTTAATTTAGAAAAAGTGTTCCACATCAATTAGTAGCCCCTTTGGACTCCAATGATTCCACCCCATCCTAGTCAAAACCTACTTAATCGAAATCCATATAGTTGAAACTAACATACAAGGTATCACCTAGATAGTACATAGTGGATTAGAAGGATGGAAGAAGTCTTTTTGTCGAAAGGTAAGCTTCTGATAGGGTCAAAACCCTGCTTTGATTTCAAAAGTTAAAGTCTTGCCTTGTTTTACTTGAAGCCTTTGACATAGTCGAAACATATGCTTTCGAAGGGTTTTATAAATAGCTTTCAAAGAAGGTTGTCACATTATGTTAAAGTATTAGCTTTCGAAGTGGGGCCCTTTTTCTTTAAATAAGAGCTTTCGAAAGGGTTGGTTCCGACCTGGCCGAAACCTAGCTGCTTTTTTCCTTCTGAGGTATTGAAGCCATCAATAGCCTTCGAAAGGTTATTTTTACTTTTACCTAAGTTAACCCGCTTCCTAATCACTTTCGAAAGAGGGGTGAGGGTTTCGAAGGTAATGGAGTCGAAAGGGGGATTCGACTCTGTCCTTCGAAGTTTTAATTTTTAAAGGTCTTTGCTTTTAACTAGATTGTTCTAACACCATCAAGTTTTCCCCAAATTAATTTTAGTTGGTTTCAAAAGAGATACATTTGTATATAACCATTTTGACCCAAATGATGTTTCTAAATAGTAAACCATATGCTTTCTAAAGGGTGCTTTATTTGTTTCAAAGCTATGTTTTAAAGAATGTTTTCTTGATACCATTGAAAGGTATCATTAGTTTTGGAAGGCATATACTTAGAGTTTTGAAAAGAGATCTTCTATGCTTTCGAAGGAGGTTATCAAGTGGTTTTGAAAGTGATGTTTTAAAGTTTCAAAAAAATAACCTATTTGTATCTTTAAAGGAAAAACCATGGCATAAATAAAGATTTTGGAAATATTATTCACATTGTTATTAACCCTTAAATGCATGTCGAGAAGGGCAGAATAACCAGATAGGTTGACTCGGTAGTGAACAAAAATTAAGAAATGTTAAAACCGTAAAACTAAAGATATTGGCAATGGCCAATAGGTTTACAGTAAGCCAATGAAAACTGTATATAACTAATGATATTGGCAGGGGTCGATAGGTTCATAGTCAGCCCATGAAAACTATGCTTTGATACTGGCAGAGGCAAGTAGGTTTGTAGTTAGCCTATGAAAACTATATCCGAATTGAGATATTGACAGATAGTCAATAAGTTCCTAGTTAGCCCATGAAAATTAGGATATGTAAAATGATATTGAAGTTACCAATAGGTTCATAGTGATCCCACGAAAACTATGAAAATGGACAGATAGTCCATAGGTATTTAAAAGGTTAATAGTAACCCTTAAAATTATAATTGAGACAGATAGTTAGAATAAATGGGGATGGGTAATCTAGATTTGATTTGTTTTTCATATCATAATAATATTTTGAAATACTATGTTTTAACCATTGTGGATGCAGGAGCACAGTATATGTTTTTATAAATGTTTTAGGATACTAGTGAGGGGAAAACCCGTTCCGCTAAGTGACGTGGTCTCATTAGATATCTAAATGGTTTGAGATGGTAAATTATTATTCATACTAGGCTCTATGTCCGACTCAAAGTTTTTATTTTCCCCTTAAACTCTTGATTACTCAATTGATTTTGAGTAGGTTGAGAGTTAAAGTTTCCAGGTATTCTTTTAGATGGATAAAGCTTCCAAAGACGTGTGGGAGGCAAGCTTGCTGTTAGGGTTCTTTTATTTCCGCTGTGTGTTTTGTTTGTCAAGGCAAATTGTTTTCTTGCCTATCGATATACACTAATCTACAAAGGGGGCATCTTCATATGTCGCTCTTGGCGTATTTTGTAATGACTATATGTTATCTACACGCGGTCCGCGAATTGGGATTATGTAATCAATTTGTAATATTTTGAAATGGAATGTAGAATTTGTTTGCCGTTTATTTTTTTTCATATTCTTATGTTCTATAAATCAATGCATCTAATTTCGCCGTGTTTAGTCACCGAGGGTTAATAACTACGGATGACTGCAACATCCGTAGCCGTTAGTTTTGAGGCTCCAAGTAGAGGGATGTCACATTTCTCACTGAAAATTTTCCAATTTTTTTTTCTGATTTTGAAATAAGACCTAGACCTTGCATAGCTTTGGAAAAACTTGGCTTTTAAAATTTGGAAATGGGCTTGGCAATGAAGTATAGACCTCGACTAAGAAAGGTGGAGGGACTTCAGATTATCATCAAATTCACAAAAATCAACCCAAAAATAGGTCATCTTCCAACTAATTTTTGGACAAGTTACATATGGAATTTGGAAAACTTGTAAAAGGGAATTCTCTTTAAAATTCTCTTCTCTAAAATTTTAAAAAAAAATCACTCAATCAGGATCAGTTTTGAGGAAGATATGGTCAAACGAAGAAGAGGTATTTTCGGACGTGATAATCAGGGTCCGCAAATGAGTCTAAAAAAATGAGATTTTGATATGGCTAAGATCAAAATTTAAAGAAGTGGTACATATGAAAATTGTAACAACTATAATTTTATATGGTTTGGAAAAATGAAAACCTCGATTTGGTTAAGATATGAGAAAGATATGGTAGAACAAAGTGGAGGCAAGAAAGAGTATTTATAACACAAGAAGCAAAGTAAATTACCTTAATGTCCTTGGTCCTTTACCCTTCACTTCCTCTTGCCACATCACCATGCCACCTGACCTTCATTTACCCCAGTCCATAAGCTTGTCCCCATCGAAACCCCATGAACCAACATGTATGACACCTAATGTACTTTAGGTTTCTATATGTTTTATAAGGCATCTTTTAAATTCTTTGATTCTAACTTAGCTTAATGCATTATTATACATATATGTATACATGCTTATGATTTTACTTATTTGCAAATGAATATGAATACTAACTTATTTACAAATATGTATATCTATACAAAAGTGTTCACAACGTTTCCTATAATTTATAGCCGATGAAAAGTTAAAATTTTGAAACGAATTCCCATCACATTTTTGATTTCTCTTCAAACTGTATATTTTGTAATCAAAATTTAAAAACTATTTCACAATTACTATTTATTACTAAAAAGAGCTTTATTTTAATTACAAAATTAATTATTTGATGATTTAAAATTAATTAAATATTCTCAAATCAAAGCCATAAAATTTCAGGTCGTTACACCCCCCCTTAAAAGATTTTCGATCCCGAAATTTTTCCACAGTCCTAACCAACAAAACTTAACACTATTCATCTACCATACGATGTATATAAATCATCCCAAAGTAAAATCTAATTTGATCACTTACTCGAATACATAGCTTTATTTCCAAACTAGTATCACTCACCCGACTTTCTAGTGCGGACTCTGGTCAAGGTTCTTAATTAGAAACTTCTATTCTCCTTACATAGCCATATACTATGATAGAATACTTTGATTTCGTATTAAAAACTCTCACCAAGTGTTCACCGTCCAAAATCGTGAGATAAATCCTTATACGAAATAGTGTGGGAACCTCTAATCATGTACTCAAATCTTGGATCGAGATTTATGTGTGATGATCCTGATTCGACCTTCGAAAATCGGCACCCGCACTTCACTTGTACTCGAATGCCGCAGATTCAAACGCCCAGTCTGGCTCGCCTGGGCTTATAACACATTAAGTATAACAATACAATGGAAGAAAGAACGAATATATCATATAACTCTAATGATAATACAAAAATGATCACAAATACAACTCAGAGATCTATAGCAACACAGCGGAAACACAAATGCACCAGCATCGGGAATAACTTGAACTCCAAAAGGAACTTCAACATCTGCAACTCCATCTCCAATCCAAAACTTCGAAGACTCCAATCTAATAAGCTCGAACCACCACTCAAGTTTTACTAAGCAAGGTCGGTCCCGAATGTGGAAGAGAAGCACAGAGCGAAATCCAAAATCCAAAGACTTCGAAGGCTATCGAATCTACACCTATTATATGATTATCTAAAAAGCCCAACCCTAGACTGCCCGTGTGGAAAATTGTGGGCACCCAGAGTTTAGGAAGGGAACAATAAACTCCGGGTCTGTCATGGGACTAGTATGAGCAAACAAAAACAGTTTTATCTTTAAAACAAACAAGAAAAGATTTTAAAAGTTGAAATCCGCAATGCTTTTTAGAAAATGAAACTGCCATAAGGCCTCCCGCTGCACACACAATGCAAGCGCAAACCTGGAGGAGATTTCTCTTTATGACAGTAAAAAATGCTTGATACGTGAAAACTATTTAATATTATTATTAGTGCATAGTGAAAAACATTTACAAGTATAATTTAATCTGAGCCAGCATATGTACCATTATAGTATGCCTACTATAGCTACCATGTTAAATGGCAGGTTCTACAACTAAAACCGTACAAGGCTCGTATTGAATGATTGGATTTCCGACAAATGGTCAGGCTAAGGAACTTCCTACTGCCACATGGGTACGCCTCTAGAGGGCTTCCATGAGAACTTAATCATCTCTCTGCCAACACAAGGTCGGGTTACCTTTGTAACTACGTAACTACTGCACGAGTATGCCATCCCCCGGTCGTTTGTGACCTTTATCCGAGGGCCCTCAAACACAAAGCAACAACCACATAGTAATGAGATTGCAGCAACCACATGGGTTAAGTATCTGGGATCCATACCCTGATACCACCTTTTTCAGAAGGAAATGACTTACCCTAAAGGGGCGACCCTCATAACCTTGCCACATCTTTCCTGTTTTGAACATTTTCGGGGTGTGAGGTCCGATGAGGTCTCGTCCATAAAGCTACGCTTTACACAAAAGCCTTTCTTTGATCAAAAAATGATCAACAAATGATCAACAACACTCATTACGCCACATTACCAAATTGGGAGTATATCACTGATAACTTCAACTACAAACCTCTGAGCTCGTACGTCTCAGAGAAGGGTGTTTAGCTAAGAGAATAAATTCTCCGCCACCAACAGATATGTATTTGAAAGAAATCTGTTTTATATCTCAAAGTGTAATGTCAAACATACAACCACACAAGTCTGTTTCGGGTTCGAACAGAACCGAAAGCACTTCCCAAGTAGCCCTTGCAATGTGGGTATTCACAATCTCGATCGAACTCCCCATCACATATGGTGATCTCTATACCGGCGCGACTAAGTGCAGAGACATTCGATGGGTTATCCTTTCGTTTTTGAAAATACCCGGTCTTTACCACCGGTCTTCAAATGCTATCCATAACGTCGTATCATTATTCAGAATGGGTTATTTGACACAAGGTCCTCTCCCGGCTAAACCGAATAATGAGGACAATATTTAAAAACATATGGATAATGGGATCTCGATTAAGTCACAACTGATTACCCAAAACAAATGGTTTACACAAACTACTATTTTTAATCCTTTTAAACAAAAAAAATTCACTTCACAAAGTTCACCCATCTTTCACAAAGATTCATTTATATCTTTTCAAAACAATTTGCCTTTCAAATTTGGTTAACTCATCTGATCTTGAAATCAAGGCCCAATTCATAGCTTTCAAACCTTTCCAAAGATTCATTCATAACTTGGAAAAACATTTTCATTTCAACTTGAAATCCCTTTAACACAAATTGGAATTTCTTTCCTTATAAGAAAGCTTTTATTATTTGAAAAAAAAAATAGTTTATTTTTATTTTGAAAAATCCGATTTCATTTGTAGAAGTTAATGCCCTTTACGTATAAAACTTAGTTTCAATTCAAATTCTCAAAACAATGCTTCTTAAAATGGTTTAAAACCCGTATAAACACATTTATAACTTGTATATCCTTTTTAAACCAAAATTCTGCAAATATAGAATTTAATTTCAAATCTTGAATTTAATTTCAAATCAAACTATTTAAATTTCAAAACTTTATCAAGTTATTGAAAATAACTTTTATCTTCAAAACTCCCTTTTAAAAACTTTTCATATTTAATCCAATTAAATTTCCAAAACCGTGTGGATCCAAAATTCAATTTTAAAACCATTTCAAAATACATGACTTAACCAATTCCCTCGTGCAATCCATATCTGTGTGTGTAAGGTGTAGTCCAAGGGTTTTACACAATAATAGTGCAACCTCAACAATCATCACTGATTCAAACATAGTAATATAGATAAGCGGTATATTCCTATAATGCGTATCTTCATTCACATATCACAGATAAATAATATAAGTACATCGCAGATAAATAAATTACATCACAGATAAGTAAATTACATTCATCACAGACAATAAGTTACATTTCACAACTTAATCATATCACAGAACAGCATACATCGGGAATATCACACAATTCAAAGCATCCAATTCAATCCAGACATTCATAAATAAAATCAATTTAACTATCTGATTTATCTAAATCAGATTAATTACTTATGAATATTTTACTAATCCTGGTAAATTAATATTAATTCATTACAAATCAATTTGATTAATTATCCTTTAATCATTTATTAATTAACCCTTTTATAATAATTAATTAATCATTAATCATTGAATAATTAACCCTTAATTATTAATTTTATTTTTAATTAATTAACCTTTAATTACTTTCTTTAATTAGTTATCCTTAATTAATTAAATTAATTAATTATTCCTCAATTAATTATGATTCCCTAATTACCTTCATTAATTAGTTAACCTTTAATTAAATTACATTCATAGATTAGCCCTTAATTAATTATCATTTAATTACAAGATTAAGTAATTCTAATTACTTAATTGATAAATCTTTAATTATAAAATTAATCAAGCTTAATTACTTATTAACTTAATTAATCCCAACTCATTAAATCCTTAATTATCTTTAAGGTAAAACATTATTTTTATAAATGACATAATCATCATTAACATTTAAAACATTTTATAATCAACTTCCTTAATTATATCATTTGATTAAGTTTTAAAATGAAAATAATCCCTTACCTTAACAAATTAAAGTTAACAATTTTATAATTTCCAAATCAAATGTTAAGAAAACATTCATTATATGTATAAAATACTATAGCAGCAAAGTTTTAGACTGAATTATTTACATTTTCAAAATCTTGTTTCTAAAACTTTTTTTTAAAACTATTTTGAATTCTACTTCGGGTCGAACCCGAGCCAAAATCACGTTTTCCACAAGCCAAATATCCTTTTCCTCGAGTAAAACCCCAAACCTCTTCTTTTTTTAAACATTTTTTTTGTTTTCTTTGCTCGTGTAAACACCCGAGCCCAAACTCGAGCTAGTACCCTTACTTCCCGAAGTCAACTTTGAGCTCCACTTCATCTTCTCGAAACAAATCAATGGACACGCGAATGAACTTGTACACATGCACCATCGCCTGCGTCGCCTCCGACCTCTGACGAACCTTCCTGCACGTTGCCCATCGTCGTTGCAACCAATATCGACCATCAAAATACAATCACAAACCCCTGAGAAAAATCGAACAAACTCGAGCAACCTCGAACAAGAATTTCGACCAAAGCTCAGCTCGTATCAACGTCACCGACCACCGAAGTCCTGAGACTCCGACCACATGTTCCCCGACCATCCACGCTGCTTTCCCCCAAGTCTCGTGCCATTCGATTATCTAGAGACGATGCAATGATCCGATCGCCAGGCTCGACCCATTTAGGGTTTAAAACACAAATCAACCAATCGCCAATGCCACAACCCATGATTGCCACTTCCACCATATTTGCCAAACTCTCCTACACCCCAACCTTCTCCAGCCATAACCCCGCTACCAACAATCCACGTGATCGCCGCAGTTTAGTGGAAACTCATTTCAAGTTCAACTCACAAGTTCACCCTAATTACCCAACTAAAAATCTTGATATTTGTCTCAAAATGCATCATTTTGCTTAATATTTCAGATTGTGTAATCACAGTTAGAAATTAACTTTATCAATTTTAACCCAGGATTTCATTTTCACCGTAATATATAAATTTTTGAGATAAATACCCAACATTATACTTGGAACAATTTTTAAAATTGATATTACCCGATTATAGTCATTTTTCATTTATAAGTCAAGGTTAAAAATTTATTGTACATGGAGTTTTGAATTAAATTTGGGTGTGTTTAAACCTGTGTACAACAGAATAGGTGTGAATACATGTGTATACAGATATGCACTGATATATTCAAACATACAGGCAAATTAAACAACATTCCCAGAACATACTTTAAGCATCAATATTATATCAAAGAATATAGGCAAATATAAGTGAGTTTGCTCAACTGGATCTTGAGAAAAACAAAGACCCTGGATTTTATCTGGTTTTGAGTTTTAAAATTTGAAAGCTGGAACACTTTGATATGGAAATCCATGAGATAATCTTGCAATTTTAAATTTGTTAAAATTGAATCTGATGATGTTGCTCAGGTTGAAGGCCTTTTTCAGTTTGAATTTGCTCCAACATCAAGTTTTAGATTTTGTTTCCATGCTGAAACTTTTGTTTTGCTTCTAGGATGAACTGCTTCCAGAATTGAATATTGCTTTACATTTGTTCTTTAACTTTTTTGTTTCTGAAATGATTTGATCTGGTTGCTAGTTTTCAACTGTAAAGCTCCCAGGTTTGAAGCTCCTCATTTTTTCTCTTTTGAAAGTTTGAGAATTGAAAGTAACCAGGTTTTCGTTCTCTTTGATTTTTAAATTTTCAATTGTTTTTAGAAATGAGAATGAGAGAGAGAGAGAGAGAGTTTGAACTGAAATGATAACCCAGAAAATTTTTCTTCTTTCTTTTTATTCATATTATTTAGGTTTTAAATTTTAAAGAAAAATAAAGTATGAAACTTGTTAAATTCATACTATCTTTAACTTACACTTGTACAAACTCATATTACTTTACTTACACTTGTTACTACTATAAGCAATATTATGTTTAAAACCTTTATTCAATTTAATTTATAATTTAAACCTTACTTAATCTAAATTTATGAATTTACAAGCCAATTTTACATATGCATGTTTTCTTATTTATTTCCAAAAGATAATTTTTTTTATTAATTCTTGTTTCGATCTTATATATATTCACTTTTTTTTCAATTACTTATACTTATATAACTCTTTTTAAAATAAGAAATGTTTTGAAACTTAATCTCTATATTAATTTCAAAATAAATCCAATCTGTTTGCAATATATTTCTATTTAAATTTCATATCAAAATATTCACTTTCAATATACTTATTAAATTTCAAAATCAATTCAAATTATAATCCATTTATATAAATAAATAAACATTCATCTTATTTATTTGGAAAATTCAAATACAATATATATTTTATTCCTAAAATTTTATATTAATTACCAAATATTCCATAGTTTAATTCCAAAGGTAAAATTAATTATCAAATTATTTTCAGCTAAAATCAAGGAATGTTACAGATTCTCCCCTTAAGAAAATTTCGTCCTCGAAATTTGCTAGGGAGACAAAGAAAGAATATAGAAAGATAGAAAGATGAATCATCAGCTTAAACTGAATATCTATTCTGCATGTGGCTTACCAAATCAGAATGTCAACAATATGAGAACAAACTCACACGATATTTTACCAAACACCTGGGTCACCCAGGTTTACGAAATAGGTAGGGCACCGGTTAGTCTGAATGGATAACTAACCGTTCGTAGAATATATCTTGATCCAAACAATAGATAAATGGATTTAATCTTCCATAATTCTCAAACACTGGGTATGGATTCCAAACTCAAGTCGGAATACCCCAAAGTATATATAACTTGTCCCTCTTCGGACTTTGATCCACACAAAAAATTACAATAGAATTTCGAAATCATTTATCGATACAAATCTTTATACTGTATTTAACCAGTTTATTTCAATAAAATTTCAAATTCATTAGAGTTAAAAATGAACCGATGATTAGAAAATATGAATTAGGAACTTATCTATACGATTCGCAGGGCCACTACACCAAAGCTTCTCCCTCGAGCTGCCATGAAGCAATCAAAGAGTTTAAAATTGGATGATCAACAAAGGAGAAAGATATTTTCGTTGTTGCAGGGTATTGACCATTGTAGTGGTACTCCCCTGTCCCCTATCTCATCCTCTTCTTGCATTCATACATACTATCAGTGGATAGTAAGAGAATTTACTAAGGCACACGAACGGATATCTTAGCAATATACTCATTCTAGGGTATACTTCACCCTATCTCTAATGAGTTACCTAATGTGTTATACTCCTAAGCTAAAGTTTCAACCTTCAGCTCTAATACCACTGTGATGATCTTGACTCGACCTTCGAAAATCGACACCCGTACTTCACTTGTACTCGAATGCCGCAGATTTAAACGCGGAATCTGGCTCGCCGAAGCTTATAACACATTAAGTATAATAACATAGCGGAAGAAAGAACGAATATATCATATAACTCCAATGATACAATATCCAATGATATACAACAATGATCACAAATACATGTCAGAGATCTACAGCAACACGGTGGAAACACAAATGCACCGGCATCAGAAATAACTTGAACACCAAAAGGAACTTTAATATATGCAACTCCATCTCCAATCCAAAACATCGAAGACTCCAATCCAATAAGCTCGAACCACCACTCAAGTTGTATTAAGCAAGGTCGGTCCTGATTGTGGAAGAGAAGCACAAAGAGATAGCTAAAATACAAAGGCTTCGAAGGCTATCGAATCTACACCTATTATATGATTATCTAAAAAACCCAACTCTAGACTGCCCATGTGGAAAATTGTGGGCACCCAGAGTTTATGAAGGAAACAATAAACTCCGGGTCAGTCATGGGACTGGTATGAGCAAACAAAAACAGTTTTATCTTAAAAACAAACAACAAAAGATTTTAAAAGTTGAAAACCACAATGCTTTTTAGAAAATGAAACTGCCATAAGGCGTCCCGCCACACACACAATGCAAGCGCAAACTTGGAAGAGATTTCTCCTTATGACAGTCAAAAATGCTTGCTACGTGAAAACTATTTGATATTATTATTAGTACATAGTGGAAAACATTTACAAGTATAATATTAATCTTAGACAGCATACGTGCCATTATAGTATGCCTACTATAGCTACCATGTTAAATTACAGGTTCTACAACTAGAACCGTACAAGGCTTGTATTGAATGATTGGATTTCCAACAAATGGTCAGGCTAAAGAACTTCCTACTGCCACATGGGTACGCCTCTGGAGGGACGTCACGAGAACTTAACCAGCTCTCTGCCAACACAAGGTCGGGTTACCTCAGTAACTAGGTAACTACTACACGAGTATGCCATCCCCCGGTCGTTTGCAACCTTTATCCGAGGACCCTAAACCATAAAGAAACAACCACATAGTAATAAGATTGCAGCGACCGCATAGGTTAAGTATCTGGGCTCCATACCATGATACCACCTTTTTCCAGAAGAAAATGACATACCCTAAAGGGCGCGACCCTCATAACCTTGCCGCATCTTTCCTGTTTCGACCATTTCCGGGGTGTGAGGTCGGATGAGGTCTCGTCCACAAAGCTATGCTTTACACAAAAGCCTTTATTTGATCAACAAATGATCAGCAACACACAGCATCACTCAGCATGCCACATTACCAAATTGAGAGTATATCACTGATAACCTTCAACTACATAACCTCTGAGCTCGTACGTCTCAGAGAAGGGTGTTAAGCTAAGAAAATAAATTCTTCGCCACCAACAGAAATGTATTTAAAAGAAATCTGTTTTATATCTCAAAGTATAATGTCAGACATACAACCATACAAGTCTGTTCCGGGTTCGAATAGAACCGAAAGCACTTTCGAAAAGCCCTTGCAATTTTGGTATTCACAATCTCGATCGAACTCCCCATTGCATATGGAGATCTCTATACCGACGCAACTCAGTGCAGAGACATTTGATGGATTATCCTTTCATTCTCGAAAATACCCGGTCTTTACCACCGGTCTTCAAATGCTATCCATAACGTTGTATCATTATTCGGAATGGGTTATATGACACAAGGTCCTCTCCCGGCTAAACCGAATAATGAGCGCAATGTTTAAAAACATATGGATAATGCTATCTCAGTTAAGTCACAAATTATTTACCAAAACAAATGGTTTAAAAATATTACCATTTTTAATCTTTTTAAACAAAAAAAAATCCACTTCACAAAGTTCATCCATCTTTCACAAAGATTCATTCAAATCTTTTCAAAACAATTTCCCTTTCAAATTTGGTTAACTCATCCGATCTTGAAATCAAGACCCAATTCATAGCTTTCAAATCATTTCCAAAGATTCATTCATAACTTGGAAATCCATTTTCATTTCAACTTGAAATCCCTTTAACACAAATTGGAATTTCTTTCCTTATATGAAAGCTTTTATTATTTGAAAAAAAATAGTTTTTTGTTTCGGAAAATCCGATTTCATTTGTATAAGGTAAAGCCCTTTAAGTATAAAACTTAGGTTAAATTCATATTCTCAAAACAATGCTTTTTAAGATGGTTTAAAACCTGTATAAACACATTTATAACTTGTATATCCTTTTTAAACCAAAATTCCCCAAATATAGAATTCAATTTCAAATCTTGAATTTGATTTCAAATCAAACTATTTAAATTTCAAAACTTTATCATGTTATTAAAAATAACTTTTATCTTCAAAACTCCCTTTCAAAAAAATTTCATATTTAATCCAATTAAATTTCCAGAACCGTTTGGATTCAAAATTCAATTTTAAAACCATTTCAAAATCTGTTACTTAACCAATTCCCTCGTGCAATCCATATCTGTGTGTGTAAGGTGTAGTCTAGGGGTTTTACACAATAATAGTGCAACATCAACAATCATCATAGATTAAAACATAGTAATACACATAAGAGGTATATTTCTATAACGCTTATCTTCATTCACAGATCACTGATAAATAATATAAGTACATCGCAGACAAATAAATTATATCACAGATAAATAAATTACATGCATCACAGACAATAAGTTACATTTCACTGCTCAATCATATCAAAGAACATCATACATATGGAATATCACACAATTCAAAGCATCCAATTCAATCGAGACATTCATAAGTAAAATCAATTTAACTATCTGATTTATCTAAATAAGATTAATTACTTATGAATATTTTACTAATTCTGGTTAATTAATATTAATTAATTACAAATCAATTTGATTGATTATCCTTTAATCAATTTTTAATTAACCCTTTTATAATAAATTAATTAGTTAATTAATCTTTAATCATTAAATAATTAACCTTTAATTATTTAATTTTATTTTTAATTAATTAACCTTTAATTACTTTCTTTAATTAGTTGTCCTTAATTAATTAAATTAATTAATTATTCCTCAATTAATTATCATTCCCTAATTACCTCCATTAATTAGTTAACCTTTAATTAAATTACATTCATAGATTAGCCCTTAATTAATTATCATTTAATTACATGATTAAGTAATTCTAATTACTTAATTGATAAATCTTTAATTATAAAATTAATCAATCTTAATTACATATTAACTTAATTAATCCCAACTCATTAAATCCTTAATTATCCTTAAGGTAAAACATTATTTTTATGAATGACATAATTATCATTGACATTTAAAACATTTTATAATCAAATTCCTTAATTATATCATTTAATTAAGTTTTAAAATGAAAATAATCCCTTACCTTAACAAATTAAAGTTAACAATTTTATAATTTCCTAATCAAATGTTAAGAAAACATTCATTATATATATAAAATATTATATCAGCAAAGTTTTTAGACTGAATTATTTACATTTTCAAAATCTTGTTTTAAAACTTTTTTAAAAACTATTTTGGGTCGAACCCGAGCCAAAATCACGTTTTCCCGGAGCCAAATATCCTTTTCCCTAAGTAAAAACCCCAAACCTCTTCTTTAGTACTTTTTTTTATTTTAAAAACCTTAAATATTTTTTCTTTTCTTTGCAGGTGTAAACACCCGAGCCCAAACTCGAGCTAGTACCCTTACTTCCGGAAGTCAACTTCGTGCTACACTTTATCTTCTCGAAACAAATCAATGGACACGCTAATGAACTTGTGCACATGCACCATCGCCTGAGTTGTCTCCGACCTCTAACGAACCTTCCTGCACATTGCCCATTGTCGTTGCAACCAATATCGACCATCAAAATACAATCATAAACCACTGAGCAAAATCGAACAAACTCGAGCAACCTGGAACTAGAATTCCGACCAAAGCTCACCTCGTATCCACGTCACCGACCACCGGAAGTCCTGAGACTCCGGCCACACGTTCCCCGACATCCATACTGCTTTCCCCCAAGTCTCGTGCAACTCGATCATCTAGTGACGATGCAATGATCTGATCGCCAGGCTCGACCCATTTAGGGTTTAAAACACAAATCAACTGATAGCCAATGCCACGGCCCATGATTACCACTTCCACCATTTTTGCCAAACTCTCCTACACCCCAACCTCCTCCAGCCATGACCCATCTACCAACAATCCACGCGATCGCCACAGTTTGCCAGAAACTCATTTCACGTTCAACTCACGATTCGCCCAAATTACTCAGCTAAAAATCTTGATATTTATCTCAAAATTCATCATTTTGCTTAATATTTTAGATTATGTAATCAAAGATAGAAATTAACTTGATCAATTTTGACCCAAGTTTTCATTTTCACTATAATATATAAATTTTTGAGATAAATTGTGACGACTCGGAATTTTGGGCAATATAAATTTAATAATCTGAATTAATAATTAAATTGACTTGATAATTTTTCTTTATAATTTTAATTTAAATTGATAAATTTAATCTTTTAAAGGTTAATAAATATTTAATCTAGCAATATTGATCAATATCTTTTTAACAATTTAAAAATTGATAAGAATTATTTTTCAAAGCTAATAAAATTTTATTCTATTTATAATATATATATATATTTGATATATAATGTGAATGGGAAAATCTTTTGTTTTAAATAAAAGATTGTATTTTCAAATTGTAATATAGATGCATGCATATGTTATAATTTGGAATTGTTTTGAAATTTAATATAATCTATATATGTATGAATATATTGCAATCTGAAGCTTTGTTTTAAAATTAATATTTTTTTCAAAAGTTAATTTAAGATTTATTCAAATATTTTCAAAGTATAGGATAACTTTTTATTTTTATATGATAAGTTTAAACAAAATTTTATTTTGTTTTCTTTAAAGTGTTTAAATTTAAAATGGTTACAAATATATATGTATAAAGTTATAAATAAACTTTATTTTAAAAATAATCTCTTAAATTAGGATAATTTGTAAATGTAAATAAATAAATTTACTAAATTCATATTTTATATAAATATAAATACAAATAGATACTTCACAATTTAAAAGGAAATATATAATACATTTCTTTGATTTTTAAAAAGTAAGCTATTTATAAATAAATGTTTACAAAGATTTCATACTTGTATATTTATTTAAAATTCAAAGTTTATTAACATAAGAACATTTCATATGCATAAAAATATTTCATAAATGCATATATAACTTAAAATGATTTAATTAAAGGAAATTGAACACTTGTAAAACAAAGATAAAATATATTTAACACTTGTAAACTTTTTAAAATATGCTAGAGACATTTGTTCAATTTATCAACAAGTGGCAACATGTTTATTTTAATTTTTAAATAAATGTTTAAAGAAGAAAAACTAGTTTTTACATAACACTTTCATTTCTTTGTTTTCTTTTCTTAACTCAAACCAGAAATTTTTTCAAAACCTGGAATTGAAAACTAAAAGCAAATGAAGATCAAATCCGAAATTAAATCTGCAATTTGCAAACCTGCAACTTCAACCTGCAACTTAAAAGGGAAGAACAACTGCAAGTTTCAACCTTTAAAAACATCAATTGAAGGCATGCAAAGGTTTCATCAGCAAAACATTTTTCCAGATTAAAGATTTCAAAGCGTGGAAGAATCAAAACTGCTCTGCTTATAAAAATGGTGAGTAGACCTCTTAAAAACAGTTTAAATCATATTGTAGTTGAATTTATTTTTGCATGTGATGAATTTGGCTTTGTTAATGAATATTTGAACTGTCATGTGTGTATGTTGTAGATAGGAAATGCCTGGGAATAGGAAACTTGTTTATGTTCATCTCTATTCATTTATAAAAACTATTTTCTTAAGAAAATTTCAAAAGAAAAAAATCTTTTAATCTAAACTATATTAGATCTTGATATATGAATGAAAGTTGTATGTTAATGTTTGATAGTAATTTTAAGAATAGTTTCTGTATATTTAAATTTACAAATAATTTTAAAAATGGAAATTACAGTAAGTCACTGTTGCATGTCAAAAATTGTTATCTTTAATTCTTGCTTTGGATTATATAGTTGGATTTGTAGTTAAAAATGATGATTTTTAACATGCAAATCATAATTTTTAGGTCAGTGTTGGTTGTGATTTTCTGTGGTGATTGGAATTGGAACTTGCGCCAAATTCCGACGATCGAAGAGGTGATTGGCCTTGGGCTTTGGTATGGAGAAGGAGGATTGAACGGCGGTCAGAGGAAAAATAGTTGCATGATTTATTATGTGACGTGGTGATCGGAATCGGGGATATTAGGGTTTTAGCTTGCTTTTGTTTCGGCTTGGCTGTAGAGGCATTTGCAACATGGTTAGTGGATCGGGTTTGATCGCATTTGGGGAAGATGAAGCTCGTGGACGAGGTGTTCGATGGTAAGGTCGGCGAAGTTCAACGGCGTTGGGATTGTCGGCGGCGATGGGATTTTAGGGGTCGAGGTTGTTTCAGTTTTTCGATCAATGATCGAAATTTTGATGTGCGTGGTTATAGTTCGATCTGGGTGTTCGGTCGAGGTAGTATGGGTTCGTTTGTTTGTCGTTGATGGTCGCGATAACCGTCGTTGGCCGGAGCTTCGGGTGCATGTGCACCGTGCACGGTTTGGGTCAGGTGGAGTTTTTGTTTTGGGGAAGAAGGAGTTGCTCGGGGTAGCACTTGCGTTTTTCTCGGTGAAAACTCGAAGTAAAGGGTTCTGGGTTTTGCTTCGGGGCATGCTCGTGTAATTTGGGGTTCAAACTCGAGTTTTGTTTGGTTTGGTTCTGTATAATGATAAAGTTGCAAATTAACTTGTTGTTGAAAAAAAATGAAATCAAACTTTAAATTATAAACATGTTTTATAAAAAAGAAAAACAAAATTGTAACGACCCAGAATTTTAATTAATTAAAATTTGAATATTTAATTAATTTTAAATATTAATAAGTGAATTTATAAGTCAAATAAATTTTAATTTGAATAATTGGATTTAATTGAATAATTAAATCGATAATTTAATATGTTAAATTATGGAAATAATTGAAAATTGAGTTAAATATGATTAAAAATGATTTGTAAAATTTTATTTTATCATATTGAAGTTAGAATGATATTTTAGAACTTTTAAAATCGAATTAAGAGTTAATTTGTGAAAATTGAATATTTTAATATTAAAATCGACTAGTGAAAATAGTCAATTTTTGAACAGTCTCAGAATTGGACGAAACTAGTTCCATTGGATCCGTAATAGTTAGTTATTACCGAATTTCAATTTTCGTGTCAATCGGAGTTATCGTTTGATCGTGGCAGCTCGAAACGCATCGAATTATTTTTAATTTTAATTTGGCGAGTTAAAATAGCCATTTTTCAAAAAGTCTCGGATTTCGACGAAACCAGTTTCATCGGATTCGTAATGTGATATTATTGTAATGTTTCAAATTTCGTGTCAATTGGATTTACCGTTTGTCCGGTACAAATTAAAACGCCTAGAAAATCGTTTAAATCGGTATAATTTAAATCGATTGTTTGTTGCCATATCTCGCACAGATGACTGAATTAGCTTCCAAAACCTGTTCCATTGTGTCCGGAACGCGGGGTAAATCCTAGAAACGCTGGTTACGGCGTGTGAATCGGAGTTCGGAATTTCCGGAATGAATAGTGTTTCGTTCGTTTCCTATAAATATACCCTTAACCCTTCATAAAAAAAAAATATTAAGTTTAAAACCCTAGCCGCCACCCCCTTTCACCAATGGCCAGAAATCATCCTCCTTTCCCCCTCAATCACTCCCAATCTACAAACAATTAGAAGAAGTGATCAACTACAAAGATGAAGAGCATCCCGAGAGCTTCAGATCCGTACGGTGATGATGGAGTTTGGCGTCGCCTGGAGAGAGGGAGAGGGCCGTGTCCTCTACAGCTTGCGCACGGAAATCAAGGCTAAAGGGGGGGCCGAGCTTCATGTGGTTGAGGCCGAGCAAGGTGTTGGTGAAGGGCTTCGACATGGAACTAGCCGATCGTGGTGGATGTCGACAAGGATGGAGCATAATTAAACCCTAGCTTGTAGATATGGGTTTCTTTTTGCACGGCCTGTAGATGGAGTTGCGTGCGTGGGTTGGGAAGATGGTGGGGGCCCGTTGGATCTGGAAATGCACGGTGGTGATTTGCTGTAGGGTTTTAATTATAAAATTTATGTTGAAATGTTTATATAAAATTCGAGTAAACTTGTAAAATGCATAACTTTTTCATACGAGGTCGAAAACGCGCGAAACCAGTTGCGTTGGAATCGTATGGACAAGCACTACGCGATGAAATTGGATTGGAGTCGTTTGGAGTTAGTGAGAATTTCGGGTAAAATTAAACGTCCGTTTAATTTTATTCGAAATAAATCGCTAAAACGAAAATAAAATAAAGGTGAGAACTTCTCACTCAATCGAATCGGTTTCAATTTTATTTTAAATAGTTAGATTTAAAATATTTGAATGCATGTTTGAATGATGATGGTTATCTATTGATTGTTAAAATAGACATTATACGCCGTTAGTAAGCGGATGTTATTTATTAAAAACATATACCGCGAATATTTCATAAACAGTGAAATTGGTATTATATATAATAGCAATATATATATATTGGCATATGTATATATTGCATTTATTGATTTCCCGCATTTGTATAGCGGATGAGACCCTATTGCGCCGTCTATTAAGCGGATAATAATTTAAATCCCATATACCGCGATAATTCCGTACTGGAGCGGAATTGGTATTGTGCTAATGTTTGTGGATGCAGGAAAACAGGTTGGAGGGATTCAACTGGATTCCTCAATAGTTTTTATTTGATTTCAGATATTCTGATATTTGATGGATTATCATATCGATATATGATATCGTTGTCGTCGTGATTGACTATTTGGTGTGTAGCATCATTGGACCAAGTTTTGGAATTTTAAAATGTTTTTAAAGTGATTTTTGAAAGAAACGTTTATAAAATATTTTTTGGAATTGATTCATTTTAAATAAATAAACATTATAATTTTAAATGTTATAAAAATTATGATTTTTGAGAAATATAGTTAAAAACTAATTTTTGAAATATGGGTTAATAAATTTATAAAAAGAGTTTAAATTGGGATTTTTGGATTTATTATAAAAAGTTTAAAAACAGGATTTATAAAATTTGATTATTTTATAAATCAAGAGAATGGTGAAATTATAAAGGAGATTAAAGATGTTTTAAAATAATAGTATAAATTGATTTTATAAAGGATTTATAAATTGATATTTATAAATTTAAAACATTTGAATTATAAAATGAGTTTTTATAAGTGTTTGAATGAAGTGAAAATGGATTGCAGGAGTGAATGGAAATTACAAAATTATAAACGGTGAAGTTATAAATGGAATTTTATAAGCAGTAGGTTTATAAAATTCATAAAGTTATTAAAGAATATATTTGGATAAATAATCGAATCTTATAAGTTATAAAATTTATAATTATAAAGTTTAAAAGAACGATTTTGTAAAATAATCGTTTTATAAGCATTTAACTTATAATGTGAACTTTTGGTTTATAATTGAGTTATGAATTGAATAGGTTAATAAAGGAATTATAAACCTTGTTTTATAAATTCGTAAACAACTTATATGATAAGTAAATTGTTGAAACCTATTAATGGAGTTATATTCACGTTTTGACTGTGAATAATCCTTTGAAATAAAAATGTATAGAAATGATGAAATTGATTAACGTAGTATATTCACGTTTTTTGGATAGTGAATAATATGTTAAAGAAAATGTTTAGAATGTGATATTTTAAATTGAATTAAAACGATCTAACGATATTTTCAAAAGGTGTTAAGATTCGAAACCATAGATTTCAACATTCATTGTTGGAATAGACGTTTTCGAGAAATAGAAGGAAATGGTGGACTATAACACTGTTGTTATAGTAAATGATTTCCGAAAGGAAATGTTTTGTATAGTATTGGGATTTATATATCTATTTTAATTTCGAACCCCTATACTAGTGATTTTGGGTTGTCGTAACGAGGTTTTACGTAACATTCGTTTTGGCCCAAATAAATATGTTTAAGAGAATGATTTCCTTAAAGAATGAAATATATACTTAATCTCGATTTAAGTATATTGAATATTTTCTAAGTATTGAAAATAAATAAAATTTGTGAATTACTTATGAATAAATAAGTATGGAAATGTTTTCCAATATAAAGTGAATGTTTTGAGAATTTATCTTTTTGAGGATAAATTGAAATGAATAATTGAAATCGTATATTCATGGATATTTTGGAATATAAATTCACTAAGGAATTTATAAAAGAAAGGGAAATTTGTTTAAAAATAAATATTGATTTATTTTTGAAGTATGAAAATAATATATCTTGTAAAGATATTTTGGAAAATAAATAATTTGGAAAATTATTTGGAATCTGGTGATGTTGTGCATATCCATTGATAGTTCAATCACCGACTATCAATATTTACCTTTGAATGGGTAATTGATGTGATTTGTTTGAATGTGAATGCCACACTTATTTTTGAATAAGCGCTCACTATTCGGGTTAACCGGGAAAGGACCATGGGGTCGTATAACCCATTCCGAATATGTGATACGTCGTTGTGAATTGCATTTGAAGATCGGTGTTGAAGACCAGGTATTTGCGAGAGCGATAGGATGACCTGTCGATTGACTCTGCACCGAGTTGCTCCGGTATTGAGTTCTCCATATGTGATGGTGAATCCGATCAGGATTGTGAATATCCGGATAGCAAGGACTTCTTTGTAAGTGCCTTCGGTTTTGTTCGAGCCCGGAACAGACTTGTATGGATTGTATGTCTAACGTTACAAATTGAGATATAAAGCAGATTTCTTTCAAATATATTTCTGTTGGTGGCGGAGAATTTATTCTTTTAGCTTAACACCCTTCTCTGAGACGTACGAGCTCAGAGGTTATGTAGTTGAAGGTTATCAGCGATATATTCCCAATTTGGTAATTTGACATGCTGAGTGTTGCTGTGAAATGATCATTGTGTTGATTATTTGTGATAGGATTGTTTATTTGATCGTCTATCTTGGTGATCATTTCTATGATCATTTGTTGACCCAAAGCATGGCTTTTGTATAAAATATGTTTTTGTGGACGTGACTTCGTCGAGCCTCACACCTCGGGAATGGTCAAAACAGGAAAGATGCGGCAAGGCTATGAGGGGTAGCGCCCTTTAGGATATGTGCATTTCCTTCTGGAAAAGGGTGGTATCATGGTATGGAGCCCAGATACTTACTCATGTTGAAAACACTTTATGATTGTGTGAATTGATTGCGAGCGCTCGGTTAAAGGTCCCAAAGGACCGGGGGATGGCATATTCGGTCAGTTGTTACTCAGTTAGGGGTAACCCGGCCTTGTGTTGGTAGAGATCCGGTTTGGTTCTCGGGGATGTCGTTCCAGAGGCATTCTCATGTGGCAATGGGAAGTTCCTTGGCCTGATCATTCGTTGGAAATCCAAAGAAACAATACGAGACTTGTACGGTTTTAGTTGTAGAACCTGCCATCTAATATGGTAGCTATAGTAAGCATACTATAATGGTACCTATGCTGGCTAAGATTTATATTCTACTTTCGAAATGATTTTCTCTACACTATGCACTAGTAATAATATCAAATGTTCTTTTTAAATGCGTATCAAGCATCTTTGACTAACATAAGAAGAAATCTTCTCCAAGTCTGCGTTTGCATTGTGTGTGCGGCGGGTGGTCTTATGGTAGTCTCATTTTTAAAAGCATTGCGAATTGACTTTAAAATATTCCTCTATTTTTGATTTTAAAGATAAATAAACTGTTTTGAGTTCTCACACCAGTCACATGACTAACTCGGAGTTTATTGTTTTCCTTTCTAAACTCTGGGTGCCCACCAATTTCCACACGGGCAGTCAAGAGTTAAGGTTTATCAGGATATTCTGGATATTCTGGAGTTGCTGGAGGCAAGATGGATGGCATGGCGTATTACTAGTATATAGTATTTCTTTTTCCGCTGCACTGTTAGTTGTTGTATGATGTTGTACACTCTGATGATATGATGTAATGAAATGTGATGTAATGTAATAACTGATATAGTTCTTTATTTAAAGATTATTCATTTATTATTATATGTTGTTCCGCTGCGAATTGTGAGATTCTGTTATTGTTCTGTTGTTTTCTATTCCGTTCTATTTTCTACCTCTTCCTCTCTTCTTCTGTCTCTTCTTCTTTCTTAAACCATAACATTTCGGGTTTCCGGCCTTCGATTTCTCGGCAGTCGATAAAGTGAGTATCGATGTTGAATTTTCGAAAGTCGAAAATTTCCGGGACGTTACATTTGGTATCAGAGCTTATGGTTAAGCGACAACCATGGTTCTGTTGGGTATTACTCATTAGAGATAGAGTCAGTAGTACTCTAGAATGAGTTGAGTGTAATAATACCTATGAGAGCGTATTTGTTAGTGAATATATAAAATTGTTTTATATTGTGATGATTGGTTTGTTGAGTGGTATATAGACTCTGGTTAATACGAGTAATTAACGTTGTTGATAGGGATCTCTAAACACTTGAATAGAACAATTCGACACAATATTGATTTTAAAATTGGGTAAATGAAATAATTTTACCTTGATTGTATTTTTATATATAAAGGGATAATTTTTTAGAATTATTAAAGTGTATATAAGTTGATTGTTTAGATGTTTGAATAATCTAAATAAAGGGATAATTGTATAAGCAAATGAATTATAAGAATTGAATTATAATTAAAGTGATTTACCATTGTGAAATAAACTTATATATATAAGAAGTGAAACTATATGAATATATTTATGAATATGAGTTGTAAATAAATAAAAATGAATTTAAAGTTAAATGGAAATTTACTTTAGAATTGGAATCTGAATTTATTTATAAGTGGAAATTTAAGTTAAGTAAAAACAAAGTGATGTTTATAAAGTGGAATATAACTTAAGAGATGTTGAATGAAGTTGATATCGGTATCAAAGTAAATTAATATAGTTAATGATAAATTTGAACTTAAGTTATATAAATGAAATTCAACTTTTGTAATTGAATTGAATGAATGGATTAAATGTTAATCAAATGAATGTGAATTAAGTTGATATGGAGTAATGGATATAAGTGTTAATTCATTAAAATCTAATGTTATTGGAAGTTGAATAATTGAATGAATATAAGAAAAGAAATTTGGTTGTAACTAATATACATTGGTTGATATATGATTGTTAGTTGATTGTATATAATTCATTAAGAGTTAATGAAATTGAAAACTAAAGTAATTGAAATTCGATTGGAAGTTAAGTGAAACTTAAATAGAATTGAATTTGATTTGGAAGTAAAACAACTTGAATATGAATTAGTGAATATAAACTAATTGAAAATGAATGTTAGTAAGAACATCCACTGTTGATAAATCAAATGTGATTAAATTGAAAACCTATTTCATTGAATATTAATGAGAATATGAATGAATATTTATTGGTCATGAATTAGTTGGATGATAGATGGTTGATGTTTACATTTGCTATGTTAACATATATAGTTATTATGTTGCTATATGATGTATATTAAGATTATTTTCATATATGCATGTTCTCATGTTGTTTGTTGAGTGTTTAGTAGGTGCGGATCGCGTTTGCTTCGCATTTGGAGCTCGCTTTCGCGCTATATTAGCCGTATATGCTTGCTAATAAAATATAAGGTACATATCTCGGATTAAATACCATACTTTTATACTTTTTCCCTTCGGGATGCCTCATTACTTGATGAGATGTATATTTGTGATATATATACTGTCATTTTTTTTTCGGAACGAGCCGCGCAAAGGAGACTATGGCGAATTTTTCCGAAAATTTAAGGCGTTAGAAAAAATTTGAGAAAATTGGAATTTTTTTGAAAACTTAGACTTTGATTTGGAATTGAAAGTTAAACAATAGTAGTTGTTTTTGAAAGGATAACTAAGTATGATTTGAAACTTAGTAAAGTATTGTAAGAAGTTTAACTATGGATTTTGGAAAGTTAATAGATTCTGTAACTTTTCTTACTTGATAATTTCGAGGACGAAATTCTTTTAAGGGGGGAAGATTGTAACGACCCAGAATTTTAATTAATTAAAATTTGAATATTTAATTAATTTTAAATATTAATAAGTGAATTTATAAGTCAAATAAATTTTAATTTTAATAATTGGATTTAATTGAATAATTAAATCGATAATTTAATATGTTAAATTATGGAAATAATTGAAAATTGAGTTAAATATGATTAAAAATGATTTGTAAAATTTTATTTTATCATATTGAAGTTAGAATGATATTTTAGAACTTTTAAAATCGAATTAAGAGTTAATTTGTGAAAATTGAATATTTTAATATTAAAATCGACTAGTGAAAATAGTCAATTTTTGAACAGTCTCAGAATTGGACGAAACTAGTTCCATTGGATCCGTAATAGTTAGTCATTACCGGATTTCAATTTCGTGTCAATCGGAGTTATCGTTTGATCGTGGCAGCTCGAAACGCATCGAATTATTTTTAATTTTAATTTGGCGAGTTAAAATAGCCATTTTTTAAAAAGTCTCGGATTTCGACGAAACCAGTTTCATCGGATCCGTAATGTGATATTATTGTAAGGTTTCAAATTTCGTGTCAATTGGATTTACCGTTTGTCCGGTACAAATTAAAACGCCTAGAAAATCGTTTAAATCGGTTTAATTTAAATCGATCGTTTGTTGCCATATCTCGCACAGATGACCGAATTAGCTTCCGAAACCTGTTCCATTGTGTCCGGAACGCGGGGTAAACCCTAAAAACGCTGGTTACGGCGCGTGAATCGGAGTTCGGAATTTCCGGAATGAATAGTGTTTCGTTCGTTTCCTATAAATAGACCCTTAACCCTTCATAAAAAAAAATATATTAAGTTTAAAACCCTAGCCGCCACCCCCTTTCACCAATGGCCAGAAATCATCCTCCTTTCCCCCTCAATCACTCCCAATCTACAAACAATTAGAAGAAGTGATCAACTACAAAGATGAAGAGCATCCCGAGAGCTTCAGATCCGTACGGTGATGACGGAGTTTGGCGTCGCGTGGAGAGAGGGAGAGGGCCGCGTCCTCGATAGCTTGCGCATGGAAATCAAGGCTAAAGGGGGGGCCGAGCTTCATGTGGTTGGGGCCGAGCAAGGTGTTGGTGAAGGGCTTCGACATGGAACTAGCTGATCGTGGTGGATGTCGACAAGGATGGAGCATAATTAAACCCTAGCTTGTAGATATGGGTTTCTTTTTGCACGGCCTGTAGATGGAGTTGCGTGCGTGGGTTGGGAAGATGGTGGGGGGCCGTTGGATATGGAAATGCATGGTGGTGATTTGCTGTAGGGTTTTAATTATAAAATTTATGTTGAAATGTTTATATAAAATTCGAGTAAACTTGTAAAATGCATAACTTTTTCATACGAGGTCGAAAACGCACGAAACCAGTTGCGTTGGAATCGTATGGACGAGCACTACGCGATGAAATTGGATTGGAGTTGTTTGGAGTTAGTGAGAATTTCGGGTAAAATTAAACGTCCGTTTAATTTTATTCGAAATAAATCGCTAAAACGAAAATAAAATCAAGGTGAGAACTTCTCACTCAATCGAATCGGTTTCGATTTTATTTTAAATAGTTAGATTTAAAATATTTGAATGCATGTTTGAATGATGATGGTTATCTATTGATTGTTAAAATAGACATTATACGCCGTTAGTAAGCGGATGTTATTTATTAAAAACATATACCGCGAATAATTCATAAACAGTGAAATTGGTATTATATATAATAGCAATATATATATATATATATATTGGCATATGTATATATTGCAGTTATTGATTTCCCGCATTTGTATAGCGGATGAGACCCTATTGCGCGGTCTATTAAGCGGATAATATTTTAAATCCCATATACCGCGATAATTCCGTACTGGAGCGGAATTGGTATTGTGCTAATGTTTGTGGATGCAGGAAAACAGGTTGGAGGGATTCAACTGGATTCCTCAACAGTTTTTATTTGATTTCAGATATTTTGATATTTGATGGATTATCATATCGATATATGATATCGTTGTCGTCGTGATTGACTATTTGGTGTGTAGCATCATTGGACCAGGTTTTGGAATTTTAAAATGTTTTTAAAGTTATTTTTGAAAGAAACGTTTATAAAATATTTTTTGGAATTGATTCATTTTAAATAAATAAACATTATAATTTTAAATGTTATAAAAATTATGATTTTTGAGAAATATAGTTAAAAACTGATTTTTGAAATATGGGTTAATAAATTTATAGAAAGAGTTTAAATTGGGATTTTTGGATTTATTATAAAAAGTTTAAAAACAGGATTTATAAAATTTGATTATTTTATAAATCAAGAGAATGGTGAAATTATAAAGGAGATTAAAGATGTTTTAAAATAATAGTATAAATTGATTTTATAAAGGATTTATAAATTGATATTTATAAATTTAAAACATTTGAATTATAAAACGAGTTTTTATAAGTGTTTGAATGAAGTGAAAATGGATTGCAGGAGTGAATGGAAATTATAAAATTATAAACGGTGAAGTTATAAATGGAATTTTATAAGCAGTAGGTTTATAAATTCATAAAGTTATTAAAGAATATATTTGGATAAATAATCGAATCTTATAAGTTATAAAATTTATAATTATAAAGTTTAAAAGAACGATTTTGTAAAATAATCGTTTTATAAGCATTTAACTTATAATGTGAACTTTTGGTTTATAATTGAGTTATGAATTGAATAGGTTAATAAAGGAATTTATAAACGTTGTTTTATAAATTCGTAAACAACTTAATTTGATAAGTAAATTGTTGAAACCTATTAATGGAGTTATATTCACGTTTTGACTGTGAATAATCCTTTGAAATAAAAATGTATAGAAATGATGAAATTGATTAACGTAGTATATTCACGTTTTTTGGATAGTGAATAATATGTTAAAGAAAATGTTTAGAATGTGATATTTTAAATTGAATTAAAACGATCTAACGATATTTTCAAAAGGTGTTAAGATTCGAAACCATAGATTTCAACATTCATAGTTGGAATAGACGTTTTCGAGAAATAGAAGGAAATGGTGGACTATAACACTGTTGTTATAGTAAATGATTTCCGAAAGGAAATGTTTTGTATAGTATTGGGATTTATATATCTATTTCAATTTCGAATCCCTATACCAGTGATTTTGGGTTGTCGTAACGAAGTTTTACGTAACATTCGTTTTGGCCCAAATAAATATGTTTAAGAGAATGATTTCCTTAAAGAATGAAATATATACTTAATCTCGATTTAAGTATATTGAATATTTTCTAAGTATTGAAAATAAATAAAATTTGTGAATTACTTATGAATAAATAAGTTTGGAAATGTTTTCCAATATAAAGTGAATGTTTTGAGAATTTATCTTTTTGAGGATAAATTGAAATGAATAATTGAAATCGTATATGCATGGATATTTTGGAATATAAATTCACCAAGGAATTTATAAAAGAAAGGGAAATTTGTTTAAAAATAAATATTGATTTATTTTTGAAGTGTGAAAATAATATATCTTGTAAAGATATTTTGGAAAATAAATAATTTGGAAAATTATTTGGAATATGGTGATGTTGTGCATATCCATTGATAGTTCAATAACCGACTATCAATATTTACCTTTGAATGGGTAATTGATGTGATTTGTTTGAATGTGAATGCCACACTTATTTTTGAATAAGCGCTCACTATTCGGGTTAACCGGAAAAGGACCATGGGGTCGTATAACCCATTCCGAATATGTGATACGTCGTTGTGAATTGCATTTGAAGATCGGTGTTGAAGACCGGGTATTTGCGAGAGCGATAGGATGACCTGTCGATTGACTCTGCACCGAGTTGCTCCGGTATTGAGTTCTCCATATGTGATGGTGAATCCGATCAGGATTATGAATATCCGGATAGCAAGGACTTCTTTGTAAGTGCCTTCGGTTTTGTTCGAGCCCGGAACAGACTTGTATGGATTGTATGTCTAACGTTACAAATTGAGATATAAAGCAGATTTCTTTCAAATATATTTCTGTTGGTGGCGGAGAATTTATTGTTTTAGCTTAACACCCTTCTCTGAGACGTACGAGCTCAGAGGTTATGTAGTTGAAGGTTATCAGCGATATATTCCCAATTTGGTAATGTGACATGCTGAGTGTTGCTGTGAAATGATCATTGTGTTGATTATTTGTGATAGGATCGTTTATTTGATCGTCTATCTTGGTGATCATTTCTATGATCATTTGTTGACCCAAAGCATGGCTTTTGTATAAAGTATGTTTTTGTGGACGTGACTTCGTCGAGCCTCACACCTTGGGAATGGTCAAAACAGGAAAGATGCGGCAAGGTTATGAGGGGTAGCGCCCTTAAGGATATGTGCATTTCCTTCTGGAAAAGGGTGGTATCATGGTATGGAGCCCAGATACTTACTCATGTTGAAAACACTTTATGATTGTGTGAATTGATTGCGAGCGCTCGGTTAAAGGTCCCAAAGGACCGGGGGATGGCATATTCGGCCAGTTGTTACTCAGTTAGGGGTAACCCGGCCTTGTGTTGGTAGAGATCCGGTTTGGTTCTTGGGGATGTCCATCCAGAGGCATTCTCATGTGGCAATGGGAAGTTCCTTGGCCTGATCATTCGTTGGAAATCCAAAGAAACAATACGAGACTTGTACGGTTTTAGTTGTAGAACCTGCCATCTAATATGGTAGCTATAGTAAGCATACTATAATGGTACCTATGCTGGCTAAGATTTATATTCTACTTTCAAAATGATTTTCTCTACACTATGCACTAGTAATAATATCAAATGTTCTTTTTAAATGCGTATCAAGCATCTTTGACTAACATAAGAAGAAATCTCCTCCAAGTCTGCGTTTGCATTGTGTGTGTGGCGGGAGGTCTTATGGTAGTCTCATTTTTAAAAGCATTGCGAATTAACTTTAAAATATTCCTCTATTTTTGATTTTAAAGATAAATAAACTGTTTTGAGTTCTCACACCAGTCACATGACTGACTCGGAGTTTATTGTTTTCCTTCCTAAACTCTGGGTGCCCACCAATTTCCACACGGGCAGTCAAGAGTTAAGGTTTATCAGGATATTCTGGATATTCTGGAGTTGCTGGAGGCAAGATGGATGGCATGGCGTATTACTAGTATATAGTATTTCTTTTTCCGCTGCACTGTTTGTTGTTGTATGATGTTGTACACTCTGATGATATGATGTAATGAAATGTGATGTAATGTAATAACTGATATAGTTCTTTGTTTAAAGATTATTCATTTATTATTATATGTTGTTCCGCTGCGAATTGTGAGATTCTGTTATTGTTCTGTTGTTTTCTGTTCCGTTCTATTTTCTATTTTCTTTCCTCTATTTTCTACCTCTTCCTCTCTTCTTCTGTCTCTTCTTCTTTCTTAAACCATAACATTTCGGGTTTCCGGCCTTCGATTTCTCGGCAGTCGATAAAGTGAGCATCGATGTTGAATTTTTGAAAGTCGAAAATTTCCGGGACGTTACAAAAATACAAGGTTAAAACTTGTTGTTTAGGAATAAATGTAATTCAAACTTTTAAAAGTGATAATTGAATTTATTTCAAATTTAAAATGTTTTAAGATGTTTGCTTTAGAAAGTAATTATCTTAATTAAATTTTGATTTTTTAATCTAAAAGAAGTGTTTTGAATTTAAAGTATTAAATCAAAGTTTTAAAGTAAATTTTTAACCAATGATTTAAAAACTAAAGTTTCAAATTTTATTGAAAATTAATAATTTTAAATTAGATAACTAAAATATTTTAAATTTCAAAATTGATTTCTAAATGCTTTATTTTTAAATAAGGTTATTGTTATAATTTTGAAAACCAAATAGAATAATTTGTTTTTAAGTTATTAAAATTTGATTAATTTCAAATAATTTATTTCTGAAGATAAATAAGGTTAAATTATTTTGATATGAACTTAAGAATACTTAATTAAATATGATTTGTTAATAAGTAAAGATTAATTAAGATAAATGCTTTTCTTATTTCATTACGACTTAGGAGGGTACACGAGTTACGAGTTATTGGGTTACGACCTAAGGTGTTGCAGCGACTTTGAGGAGTTAGGTCGTGAGCGAGTTAGTGGAGTTAACGACCTATAGGATGACCGACTTATAGAGTTTGACCGAGTTAAGGTTTGGACCGACCTAAAGGTTAGCGGGTTAGTGTGCTTTGGTCGTGAGTCGTTTGGAACGACTTAACGATAAGTCGTATGTCGTTAACCATGATGAGTCGTGAGTGTGTTAGGTCGTAGACGACCTTAGTTAGGATACTGTGGGTCTTAGGTCGTATTAGAATTAAGTCGTAACTCGCAAGGCTGTTAAGTCGTCACAGCTTGAGTCGTGTTTGTTTTAGGTCGTAAGTCGTAACGCAGTTAGGTCGTAAGGTTGTTAACTCGTGATAATGTTAAGCTTTTGAGTGCTAAGTCGTATGAATGACTTAGTGGTGAGTCGTAGGTCGTTGACTCGGTAGGTTCTTAGGTCGTATAGGAGTTAGGTCGGCCGTGTGTTAACTCGTGTGCCCTGGGGTTGTTAGGTCGTGAAGTGGGTAGGTCGTAAGCTGTAGGGATTCTATGAGTCGTAGACGACTTAGTTAGGTCGGAGATTTCTTAGGTTGGCAACGACCTAAAACCGAACCTACGAGTTACGACCTAAGGGGAATTCAGCCTATAAATAGAGGGGTTTGGCTCACTTTTTGGCACCGGTTTTTGAAGCGACGAAGTGCTGCCATTTTGTGAGCTCGACTACAACATTTCTTCACTTCTTTTCTCCATTGCAATCTAGTTCTAACATCCATCCAAGATCGAAGATCAAGATCGAAGATCCAAGAGCCAAAGTTGAAGATCTTCATCCAACCAAGCTAGATTTCATCGTTTCAAGCGGGATTTCGACGAATCAAGCTTGAATCTTCGCTGTCCAGATCTGAAGTTGATAGTTTTTGAAGTGCTTGGGTGATTTGGTGAGTGGTAGTTATCTCTCACGCGGACCCAAAGGAGTATATTGGATTGGTGGCTTGTTTGAGTGTTAAAGTTAGAGATCTCATGCATTTTTCTTAGTTCCAAGACTAGATTCATTACTTTTGAAGATGTTTACCTATGCAAGTTCAATTAACAAGTTATAGAGACAAAACTCATGTTTTATATTTGATAGATCTATGCTAAAATCCATGATTTCATATATGTTAGACTTATGCTCATTTATTTATGAAATTGCCATTATGGTTGATATTTCTTGATTAGATCTTGTTTGAATGCTTGATTGTTTGGATGTATGATTGGTTTGATTGTCTCGAGTTAGCTTGTAGTTGATTTGGGACAAATTTGTTGAAGATGATTCAAAAGCTAAGTGGAAAGGCTCTTGAATGGTGAAAGCTGCTGTGTCATATGAAGCGGATGATGAAGCTCATATGGATGGGTTCGAGGACTTTGCTATAGTTAGAGGAAGCGAAGTATGATGACGAAATGGACTTTGCCATGATATGTTGAGGCGAAGTATGATGATGAGATGGACTTTGCTAAGATGCGTTGGAGCAAAGCATGATGTGGAAGCCTTGGTTTAATCCAGACGGGATCATCCCAAGCATGTTGATTACTCGATGATGCGGTTCGAGTTAGTGGATAATGGTGGGCTCGAGAGGTGCTTGAGCTATAATGGGAATAGTCGTCGAGGAGGATGACTAGAAGGCTGAGATCTTATCGTTATTGAAGGTTCTAGCAAGCTCAAAGCAAGAGTACGTTGGGTAGATCCGTTATACCCAGGCGCGGGTCATGATGACGTGCTAGTACTCTGGGTAGATTCGTTATACCTAGGCACGGGTCACGATGACGTGCAGAGTTATGTATAGAACCGGGGTTGCCATTAGCCCTTGACGGATGGTTGGAAGATGAGTTGGTCATTCAATTAACGATAAAATCAAGGCAATGATAACTGTGATAGCCAGAGTCATGGATGTTTGGTTGTATCATCATTCGGTCTCAAGAGCGGTGTTTTCTGGGTGCTTATCTGATCTTGGTTTAGGCCTTGGGGGTTTGTATTTGGAAAACATCGACCTTGACTCGAGTGATTATTGCTTTACTTTAATTATCTGCTTTGCTATGCTTGCTTCTCCTTAGTGTGTGTCTGGGGGCTATCACTGTAGAAAGAGGTGGAGTGGGATGATTAGGGTTCCTATTCCTTTTATCCTTTATGCTCCTTTGGTATGTTTGATAGTTGATTTACTGCTCACTAAGACTGTTGTCTGACTCAAGGTTTTATGTCTCCTCTTATTACCTTGGGCTGTTCATCCATGTCTGGGATGGGCAGACTAGGTGACAGGTGGCAGGTGCTGATCTTAGTGGCTCACGCTGATGATGACGAAGACGAGCAGGAGGCTTTACATATTATTTTCATATTCTATGTACTAGAGATTCCGCTGATTGTTGATTACTCTGAGTGCTATGTAGTGAGGCTTCTTGTATTCATGATTCAGACCATGTATAAAGCTATTATGATTAGATGATGATATTCTGTTCTATGTGAGCTTCACTATATTATATTTCTTAATTGTATTTTGTCCATGCGCTGTGAGTTGTACGATAGATTCTGCAATGTTTATTCTACCCTTGACTATCGTCCATGGCTGCCTGTCACACTTTCAGTGCACCATTCCCTTGTTTCCGTACGGGAGTCATGGGCGGTCGTCACATTTGGTATCAGAGCTTTGGTTAATCGATTTTAGCCAACGCTCACTGACGTAACTACGTAAGAGAGACGTAATTGTATTTTGATGGATGATTACTATATATAATATAGTTGTTTAGATGGATTTGAACTCCTTATGTAGTTGTTCCTCAAGGTGTTCTAATCAGTCCTTTTTGTAGATACTAAGAATGAGTCGAAGAGGGAGACCAGTTGCAAGGGAAGGCCGTGCCGCTGAAGGAGTTGCTGATTATGGAGCTACGTTTGAAGCCATGATGACTTCTATCATGAGAAGGATACCAGCTCTAGGGCCATCTGTAGATGTTGGAGTTCAAGTTCAAGCTCCAAGACCGGTGGATTTTGCTAAGCTTTGTAAGGATTATATTTCTCTTGGAGGGAACACTTTCTTAGGGACAGAGTCAACCATTGAAGTCCAAAGATGGATAGATGCTTGTAGAAGGATCTTTGGTGACTTGGGAATTGAGGATGCAACTAAAAGGAAGCTTGCATCAAGACAGCTTCAAGGGAGAGCTTCTGATTGGTGGAACTCTATCACCATTGATACTCCAGAGGAAGAAATTACTTGGGTGCAGTTCCAAGCTAGATTTGAAGCTAAGTTCATTTCTACGGCTCAGAAGTCTGTCTTGTTTAAGAAGTTTGTTGAGCTCAAGCAAGGTGGGAGATCGGTTCTTGAGTATGTTTCTGAGTTTGAGGCCTTGTCCAAGTATGCTCGGTCGTATATTGAATATTCTTATCAGAAGAATGAGAAGTTTGTGACAGGCTTGGACAGTTATCTTGGAAGACAGTTGGTGGATCATCTGGACGATCCATTTGAGAAGCTGGTGGAGAAAGCTATCAGGCACGAAAGTTTGTTTCCTAAGGAAGTATCTGTTGTTTCTGTGACCAAGGAGGAGTCTAAACCACAGCAGGGTGGAAACAAGAAGAGGAAGCAGCAACAGCAGAAGGGTAAGGATGGTCAGAAGAAGCAGAAGGGGGAAAAGACCTGCTATAATTGTCGGCAGAAGGGCCATCTCTCTAAGGATTGCAAGAATCCGAAGGTGTTGTTGAAGTGCTACAACTGTGATAAGCTGGGGCACATTAAGAAGAACTGTCCGGAACCGATAAAGGACAGGCAGGTTGTGCAAGCTTATGCTTTGGGGGCTGTCCCGTCATCTTCGAAAGCTCCTACTGCTGAAGAGAAGGGGAAGAGTGTGGTGGTTCAAGGTACTCTTTCCATTTATGGTGTTCCGGTTAGAGTGTTATTTGATACTGGAGCGTCTCATTCTTTTGTTTGTAATGAGTTGGTAGACCGGTTGGGTTTGGAACCGGATATTGTTGATAGACCATTGGTAGTGACTAATCCAGTTGGGGGTTCGTCTTGTTTGTGTATGCTATGCCGTGGTCTAGTTATATCGAGTCGTGATTGCTCTTTTGTTTGTGATTGCTTTGTTCTAAACTTTGCGGGGTTCGGAATTATTTTGGGTATGGACTGGCTTAGGAAGTATGCGGCAAAGGTTGATTGTGAGAGATTGGAGGTGACAGTCGAGAACGTGGAGGGGCGAAAGGTTGTGATACGATGTAAGCATGAAGAAGGCGTCTTCATGAGCTTCATGTATTCGCTGGTTGTTCCACGGGATGGACTGTCATCGATGCCAATCGTGAATGGATTCGAGGATGTCTTTGACGAGGTCAAAGGGTTACCGCCGCATAGGGAGATCGAGTTTCGTATCGATCTAGTTGAGGGAGCCAGACCTGTTGTGATGCCTCTTAGGCGGATGGCGCCTAGAGAACAGCAAAAGTTGAGGGTGCAGGTTGATGACCTTTTATGGAAAGGATTCATTCGGCGTAGTGTGTCCGAATGGGGTGCACCAGTTGTGTTCGCAACCAAAGCGGATGGATCGTTGAGGTTGTGTGTTGATTATCGTGAGCTGAATAAGGTGACTAAGAAGAACAAGTATCCATTGCCGAGAATAGATGACTTATTTGATCAGCTTCACGAGGCTAAGGTGTTTTCTCAGATGGATTTGGTAACGGGATTTCACCAGTTGAGAGTGGCTAAGGATAGTGTGTCGAAGACTGCTTTTAGGACACCATCCGGTTTTTATGAGTGGCTGGTAATGCCGTTTGGATTGACTAACGCACCAGCATATTTTGTGGATCTTATGAATAGAGTATTCAGAGATCAGTTGAACAAGTTCGTACTTGTGTTCGTGGATGATATTCTGATTTATTCCAGAACTGAAGAAGAACACGAGACGCACTTGCGTATTGTTTTGGAAATCTTACGGAAACATCAGCTGAAGGCTAAGTTTTCGAAGTGTCACTTCTGGAAGAGTGAAGTGAGATTCTTAGGCCATGTTATCTCTGGAAATGGAATAGCGGTTGATCCCGCTAAGGTGGCAGCGATCCAGGATTGGGTTAGACCTAAGAATGCATCTGATGTGAGAAGTTTTCTTGGATTAGCTGGATAGTATCGACGGTTTATCAAAGACTTTTCCAAGATAGCTGCACCGTTAACAGGATTGACGAAAAAGAACCAAGTGTTCAGATGGGATGATAAGTCTGAGCAAGCTTTCGTAATCTTGAAAGAGCGATTGACGAGTACTCCTGTTTTGACTATTCCAAGTGGGAATGATGAGATGGTGGTTTACACCGATGCATGTGGTACTGGACTTGGAGCAGTACTAATGCAGAAGAATAAAGTTGTTGCATATGCAAGTCGGCAACTGAAGCCGCATGAAAGGAATTATCCGACTCATGATTTGGAGTTAGCGGCAATTGTTTTTGCTTTGAAGATGTGGAGACATTATCTATTGGGAGTTAGATTCGAGTTGTTTACAGATCATAAGTCGTTGAAGTATCTGTTCTCTCAAAAGGATTTGAATCTTCGACAACAATGGTGGCTAGAGTTCTTGGCATCGTATGATTTTGGGATAGCCTATACTCCGGGAAAAGGTAACGCAGTGGCTGATGCGTTGAGTCGAAGACATGCAGGATTGGGAGCCATGTTTTCGGAATGGAAGAGTCTCGAGTATTTGGCTGGATTTGATTTCAGGCCCAGATGTGAATTGGAACCTGAGATGTTGGCAAACTTATCAATAAGGCCTACTCTTGTGGAAAGGATTGGCGAGAGTCAAAAGCGAGATGATAAGCTTGTCAAGATTATCCGTGATTTGGAATCTGGATTGGACCCAGAGAAGGATAAGGGATTTGAAGTCGATCGAGAGGGTTGGCTTCGAAAGCAAGGACGACTAGTTGTTCCCGATGTAGATGGATTGAGAAATGAAGTTCTTAAGGAAAGTCATCACTCGAAGTTCACAATTCATCCAGGTGGAAATAAGACGTATCAGGACATGAAGAGAACCTACTACTGGGAAGGTATGAAGAAGGATGTTGGAAATTTTATTTCCAAGTGTATGAATTGCCAGTTGGTTAAGGCGGAGCAGAAGAAGCCAAGTGGATTGCTTCATCCATTAGAAGTTCCTATGTGGATGTGGGAACAGATATCGATGGATTTTATCGATGGTCTACCTAGAACCAGGGCAGGAAATGAAGGGATTTGGGTCATTGTAGATCGTTTGACTAAGAGTGCAAGATTCATTCCTGTTCGATCAACTAGGACTGCATCGAAGTTGGCTGAGTTGTATGTTAAGTGGATAGTTCGATTCCATGGTATTCCGAAGAGTATAGTGAGCGATCGAGACCCATTGTTCACTAGTGGATTTTGGAAGAGCTTCCAGGAAGTTTTGGGAACCAAGTTGTGTTTGAGTACAGCTTATCACCCACAAACAGATGGTCAGACTGAGAGAGTCAACCGAGTTTTGGAAGATCTTCTGAGAGCATGTGTTTTGGATTTCAGAGGATCATGGGAAGATCACCTTCATTTGGTGGAATTTGCATATAATAATAGTTACCAGTCAAGTATTGGTATGGCACCGTATGAAGCATTGTATGGAAGACCGTGTAACTCTCCGACATGTTGGCTAGAAATTGGAGAAAAGTTGATACTTGGGCCAGAAATGATTCGACAGACTATGGATTGTATAGAGATCATTCGGAGACGAGTGAAGGCAGCCCAAGATCGTCAGAAAAGTTATGCCAATAATCGTCGTAAGGATTTGGAATTCGACGTAGGTGATGTGGTTTTTGTGAAGATTTCTCCTCTAAAGAATGTTATTAGATTCGGGAAGAAAGGGAAATTGACTCCGAGATTTGTTGGACCATTCCCGATCATCGAGCGAATTGGAAAGCTCGCTTATAAATTGGATTTACCGGAAAAGATGGCGGGTGTGCACAATGTTTTTCATGTATCTTATCTACGGAAGTATGTGCATGACTCGAATACGGTGGTTTCTGCTGATAACTGTGAAGATTTAGAAGTTGATCCAGTTGTTACGAGACCTCGTAAGCCGCTTCGTGTTGTTGAAACCGACATGAAACAGCTTAGGAGGAAGACGATTACGTTGCTCAAGATACAATGGAGTGATGATGTTAACGACTGTACATGGGAGGAGGAAGAGAGGATGAAGGCAGCTCATCCTGAACTCTTCGAGGTATGACCCTAAGGTGTCGTGGCATCTCATGAATTTGTAACTTGTTCTAATCTTAGAATTCTGCATGCTAGGATAGTAATTGGATGCATGGTTTGTTGATTGCTATGGATGGTAGGCATGCAGAATAGTTTTGGTTGCTCTTGTTTGTTTGGAATTTCGGGGGCGAAATTCCTAAGGGGGAGGGAATGTGATGACCTGGATTTTACGTGTTGATAAATCGTAGAATTTACAGGTCATTAGTGTTGTTTATGGCATCTATAGCTTAAATCGTACGTTTTTAACTCGTAAGGAATTGACCCGTGTGGAAGTTAGGTTGGATTAGAGGAGTTAACGGGTTAAGAGATGAGTCGTGTACGAGTTAACGAGATAGTGGAGTTTTAAGTCGTAACCGACTTAGGAGGGTACACGAGTTACGAGTTATTGGGTTACGACCTAAGGTGATGCAGCGACCTTGAGGAGTTAGGTCGTGAGCGAGTTAGTGGAGTTAACGACCTATAGGATGACCGACTTATAGAGTTTGACCGAGTTAAGGTTTGGACCGACCTAAAGGTTAGCGGGTTAGGGTGCTTTGGTCATGAGTCGTTAGGAACGACTTAACGATAAGTCGTATGTCGTTAACCCTGATGAGTCGTGAGTGTGTTAGGTCGTAGACGACCTTAGTTAGGATGCTGTGGGTCTTAGGTCGTATTAGAATTAAGTCGTAACTCGCAAGGCTGTTAAGTCGTCACAGCTTGAGTCGTGTTTGTTTTAGGTCGTAAGTCGTAACACAGTTAGGTCGTAAGGTTGTTAATTCGTGATAATGTTAAGCTGTTGAGTGCTAAGTCGTATGAATGACTTAGTGGTGAGTCGTAGGTCGTTGACTCGGTAGGTTCTTAGGTCGTATAGGAGTTAGGTCGGCCGTGTGTTAACTCGTGTGACCCTGGGGTTGTTAGGTCGTGAAGTGGGTAGGTCGTAAGCTGTAGGGATTCTATGAGTCGTAGACGACTTAGTTAGGTCGGATATTTCTTAGGTCGGCAACGACCTAAAACCGAACCTACGAGTTACGACCTAAGGGGAATTCAGCCTATAAATAGAGGGGTTTGGCTCACTTTTTGGCACCGGTTTTTGAAGCGACGAAGTGCTGCCATTTTGAGAGCTCGACTACAACATTTCTTCACTTCTTTTCTCCATTCCAATCTAGTTCTAACATCCATCCAAGATCGTAGATCAAGATCGAAGATCCAAGAGCCAAAGTTGAAGATCTTCATCCAACCAAGCTAGATTTCATCGTTTCAAGCGGGATTTCGACGAATCAAGCTTGAATCTTCGCTGTCCAGATCTAAAGTTGATAGTTTTTGAAGTGTTTGGGTGATTTGGTGAGTGGTAGTTATCTCTCACGCGGACCCAAAGGAGTATATTGGATTGATGGCTTGTTTGAGTGTTAAAGTTAGAGATCTCATGCATTTTTCTTAGTTCCAAGACTAGATTCATTACTTTTGAAGATGTTTACCTATGCAAGTTCAATTAACAAGTTATAGAGACAAAACTCATGTTTTATATTTGATAGATCTATGCTAAAATCCATGATTTCATATATGTTAGACTTATGCTCATTTATTTACGAAATTGCCATTATAGTTGATATTGCTTGATTAGATCTTGTTTGAATGCTTGATTGTTTGGATGTATGATTGATTTGATTGTCTCGAGTTAGCTTGTAGTTGATTTGGGACAAAATGGTTGAAGATGATTCAAAAGCTAAGTGGAAAGGCTCTTGAATGGTGAAAGCTGCTGTGTCATATGAAGTGGATGATGAAGCTCATATGGATGGGTTCGAGGACTTTGCTATAGTTAGAGGAAGCGAAGTATGATGAAGAAATGGACTTTGCCATGATATGTTGAGGCGAAGTATGATGATGAGATGGACTTTGCTAAGATGCGTTGGAGCAAAGCATGATGTGGAAGCCTTGGTTTAATCCAGACGGGATCATCCCAAGCATGTTGATCACTCGATGATGCGGCTCGAGTTAGTGGATAATGGTGGGCTCGAGAGGTGCTTGAGCTATAATGGGAATAGTCGTCGAGGAGGATGACTAGAAGGCTGAGATCTTATCGTTATTGAAGGTTCTAGCAAGCTCAAAGCAAGAGTACGTTGGGTAGATCCGTTATACCCAGGCGCGGGTCATGATGACGTGCTAGTACTCTGGGTAGATTCGTTATACCTAGGCACGGGTCACGATGACGTGCAGAGTTATGTATAGAACCGGGGTTGCCATTAGCCCTTGACGGATGGTTGGAAGATGAGTTGGTCATTCAATTAACGATAAAATCAAGGCAATGATAACAGTGATAGCCAGAGTCATGGATGTTTGGTTGTATCATCATTCGGTCTCAAGTGCGGTGTTTTCTGGGTGCTTATCTGATCTTGGTTTAGGCCTTGGGGGTTTGTATTTGGAAAACATCGACCTTGACTCGAGTGATTATTGCTTTACTTTAATTATCTGCTTTGCTATGCTTGCTTCTCCTTAGTGTGTGTCTGGGGGCTATCACTGTAGAAAGAGGTGGAGTGGGATGATTAGGGTTCCTATTCCTTTTATCCTTTATGTTCCTTTGGTATGTTTGATAGTTGATTTACTGCTCACTAAGACTGTTGTATGACTCAAGGTTTTATGTCTCCTCTTATTACCTTGGGCTGTTCATCCATGTCTGGGATGGGCAGACTAGGTGACAGGTGGCAGGTGCTGATCTTAGTGGCTCACGCTGATGATGACGAAGACGGGCAGGAGGCTTTACATATTATTTTCATATTCTATGTACTAGATATTCGGCTGATTGTTGATTACTCTGAGTGCTATGTAGTGAGGCTTCTTGTATTCATGATTCAGACCATGTATAAAGCTATTATGATTAGATGATGATATTCTGTTCTATGGGAGCTTCACTATATTATATTTCTTAATTGTATTTTGTCCATGCGCTGTGAGTTATACGATAGATTCTGCAATGTTTATTCTACCCTTGACTATCGTCCATGGCTGCCTGTCACACTTTCAGCGCACCATTCCCTTGTTTCCGTGCGGGAGTCATGGGCGGTCGTCACAACAGATGTTTATAACTGTCTAATACGTGATGTATAATTTGTGTACTCTGATGTAATATGATACTATGTAATATTTTATGTGATTTATTATATTTCATTCGTTCCGCTATGAGTATCTGATGTTGTTGTGTTTCTTCTTTTCTTTTCTTTTCTTCTTCTATCCCTTTCTTTCTTAATTAGTGATGCGTCTTTCTGGAGATTGAAAAACGGGTCAGTACAGCTGGTATCAGAGCATTAGGTTGAGTGAATACCTAGGCTCTAGTGTGGGGTCTTTCTTGAGAGAGCATACTTGTAATTTTTTATATATAACTATATATCTTTATCTACCTAGTCTGTTGGGTTATCTATTCAGGTTTTCCAACATAAGTTTTAAAGGTAGATGGAGCAGTGGTGTGTGTGTAACACGACTACCACTAATGGAAGAGGTCCAAATGTTTTGCCCAGGATTGCCTGTTGAGTTATGCAGATATGTGATTAGGAATTTGGAATTCGAAGTTGGAGTCTTCATTGTTGTTAAGATTTCTCTGGTTAAGAGAGTAGTAATTGGGTAAGATTGAATTGCCAATTTGGATAGTTGAAATTCATTGTATTTCACGTATCTCTGAGGGATTACGTGTATGATTCATTGTTGGTTGTGGAATTTGCAATCCAGTTGGATTTTGGTAGTTGTGCTAGACTTGAGTATAGTCTGATGTTCTGTTCAGATTGATGGATCTAGAGATGAGAGGAGCTCTGGATTTTGGTGGTGTAGTTAGTTTAACTTCTGTTGTAACGACCCGGAAATTTCGATCCCGAAATTTCTAGATAGTTAGAGAAAAGATGAAAGAGATAGAAGAAGAACAGAAAAGAAACACACTAACTCACACTCGCAGCGGATAAAATATAATATCATTAATAGTTATACCAAAGAAACTGTATTTATCAATTTACATCAATATATCAGAGTTACAACAATTTTATACAACATTGGATAGATACAATCTAACATCTCTCTGGTATGTACAATATCATAGTGGAAACTCTCCATACGTCCCTGCCATCTAGCTCGTCTCCTGAGCCCCAGAACGTCCTTACCTGAAAATCTGTAATACTCGGTCTGACCCGAGCATTACATCAAAGTAACACCCGGGTCAGGCTGAAAACCAGCGTGAGTAAACCCATCTAATATGAAATACAAAAGCATACAACATATATAAACCCGGGTAACTTATCAATTTTACAACTTCACAAGCTGTTATAGACAATACTTATTTCACACGTCAATTTCTAAGTGCCAAACTTAGATTAAATGGTCTCATTTACTTAAATCATTCCATATTAGCATATTGATTTCACATATCAATCTATAAGGAATCGAAGTGGTTTCGGATATTTACTAATACCCGACTCCGGTTTCTTCGAAACCAATGTCACCATAACTCAAATTATTCAAGTGATTAAATTCAAATATTGGATGTCACCTTTACACAACAATACATAGATAGACATCTTCCCAAGATGAGTGACATGTTTCAATTTTAAAACTTCCAGGAGATAGATTAATTTAATTTCTTCCGTTAAATCAACTTAACTTGATCCCATTCACCTCATAAATCATAACCGAGTAATTCATCCCTTGATTACTCTTTAACCAAATTAATCCTTAATTACAGATTAATTATCCTTTAACGATTAATTAATAAACCTTAATAATTAATCAATCTTTTAATACAAAGTAATCAATCCCTAATTACTTTTAAAATTGATTAAATAATCCTTAATTAACTAATTAATTATCCTTCAATCATTAATTAATAAAACTTAATTATTAATTAACAACCTTAATTACAAATTAATTAATTTCTAATCACTAATTAATCCATCATAATTATTAGTTAATTACATTAATAATTAACCTTAATAATTTACTTAATTACCCCTTTAATAATAATTAATTAATTAAACCTAAAATTCTTAATTAACTTAATTAATTACAACTCGTTAAAACTTAATTATCCTTAAGATAAAACCTTATCTCTAATTATCTTTGAAAACATTTTATTTTAACGACTAACTTTACTAAATTAAATCATTAATTAAGTTTTAAAATATAAGGTAATCATTTATTACTTACCTCTTACTTATTAATTAATAATCCTTAGTTTCAAGTTAACAAATCACCTTGAAAGCTTAATTTTAGTTTATAAATCATTAATCATTTAACTAATTCAATTAATAAATCACTCTTTAATTATTCCATTTATTATCAAACTTATGTCAAGTTTAAGATAAATCATTTCCTTATAAATTCCCCTTTGTTTCAAATTAAGATTGAGAATAACTTCAAGATTTAACTCAAAACATAAAAAAAAATCATACAAATTTATTTATACAAACAATTCATTTCAAAGGAATGAATTTCAAGAAAATTGATTTAGCTTAATTGTTTATAATTTAAAATTTACTTTATTTACATTCAAAAATTTCTTAAACCTTTTACTTTGGGTTTAACCCATGTGTATTTGAAACAAAAACCAAGTACATCATTTTTTTTAAGAACAATTTAACTTAAATCTAAAAAACTGTTGATTTAAAATCTTAAACTGTTAAAACTTTAACAGTTTCCTACATGCTCATTTAAGTTCCCACGATAAACCCGAGCCATAAATCTATATTCCCAAAACCCTCTTCGAGTCAACAAAAAAAATGACACAACCCAGTCACAACGTCACCTTCCCAAGCCACTGTGCACCTGCAAAACTCGACGAACAACCTCCGATCATCGCCAGAACCTCCGGCACCTCACCCAACACTTCAGCAACCAATATTTATCACCCAATCGTACTCACGATCCCTCTAGCATGATCGAGCTACCCAGTTGAACTCTAAACCCAAACATCCTCCACTAAAATTCCTTTGACCACTCAACTCCGTCCATCAACGGTCATACAATTCTGGCCACATCTTGCCGCCCCAACATACAACCTTTTCCCCCAGTTTCATGGCACTCGACCCAACAGAGGAGAAGTAGGGGCTCGAAACTCAAACTCTATCAAAACTAGGGTTTAAAACCCTTATGACCTACCGCCGACGCCACAGTCCACTACTGCCTCAACCACCATTTTTCCCTACAACCTTGATCCTTCCTCCACCTCCCTTTGAAACACCGACCGCCCAGAATGCTCTGACCACCAGAACTTGCTCTGAAACCCCATTTCAGTCAATTCCCAAATTCACATTCATTCCTTTACTAAAACTTGTAATTTTCATTTTAAAATTCCTAACATCTAAAATGGATTCAAGTTATAAACTTGAAATAGTAATTTAAAGTAACTGGATTTATCATGTTTTAAAAGAATTTTGCTGAATTCTATTTCCCAAATGAGTTGCTAAAAACAATTTCTACTTAAATTCATTTTTTTGAAAAAAAATTAACCTTAGCTTAAACAAACATTAATGTTTGAAGACCAAATCCGGGATGAAATCAGATAAAGAGCAGTATGAAATTTGGTTTAAAGTTGATAATCCTGTAACAGGAACAGGGGAACAATATAATACAAGCATGCACACTCTTGTACACAACCAAATAAATAAAGTACTACACTTGTATATATATAAATACGTAGAGCATTTTCACAATAGAATTTCAAAGAAACTTTATTTGTCTACTTAACCTTTTATTAAAAAGTTTTACCCACTATATTAGCAAACAGAGGTAAGCTTTTAGATTTGAAACCGCTACAGATTTCAAACTGTTTTAAGAAGGAAGACTTACTCACTGTTAGATTATGATGATGCATGCATATACATATCCATAGAAATTCACTTATATATCCAAACAAGCACCCTTTTTCTATCAAACAAGTCATATTCATAATGTTTCTGCTGATAGTTCTTGCATGCATAAGTTAATAAGGGATTTTGCTTCTTTTATTTTCGCAGGCATTAAAAAACAATACAGAGGAACCAAGTTTTACTCACCTTGCATATGCTTTGAACAGAGGACAGCTTGATTTGTGCTTATTATTATTATTTTTCTTTCTGGAATCAGGATGTTTTCGATCTGAACTCTTAATATGGTTTGTTGACCTTGAATTTGCTTATGTGAGGATTGAACCAGATCTTCTACTTGCCTAAATTCTGGATTGAGCTGATTTTTGTTTTCCGTTTGATTCTAGGTTGCACCATCAGTTGAAACTACATCTTGGTTTTAGGCTTGCAATTTAAACTCAAATTTGATTTTTTTACTGATTTTGATCATCCATTTGAATTATAAAAGGTTTGAAATTGGCAGGTTTTCAATAGATGGTTGCAACTTTGAAAAAAATGCTGATTTCATTTTGCTTTTTAATTTCAGATTTGAAGAATGGTTTACTAATTGCCATTTATTTTTGAAAGAATGAAGGAAGGGAAAAGAATAGAAATAAGAAGAAGGAAGTAGAAATGTATATGTTTTCTTTTACTTTAATTTATTATTTTAGAAACAAAGCAAAGTAATGACACTTGTATTTCACTTAACACTTGTTAATTCTCATGTTAAGATTGGTACACTTGTAGTAAAAAAAAAATTTCTTACCAAAACCTTCTCATTAATCTCAATTTACATAAAGAAACAATCACATAATATATAATTATCATTATTATTATTTTATTTTTAAAATGTTAACTTTAAATAGCTTTGAAACTTATTGCATTAAATTCAAAATATGACTTCCAAATCACAATGTCTATATATTATATATTCACACATAGATAAATTGTAGACAGGAATTTTGGATTTGAAATTTCTAAAATAAATATTTAGAAATAGATTGGATTTTAATACTCAAACATTTTGAACTTTGTAATTCACCATTTATTATGATTTAAATCAATTTATATATATATGTGTGTGTGTGTGTGTGTGTGTGTGCAGATATCTCAAATTATCAGAATTTATTTGTTTCAATTTATAAATAAATATGTTATTAATTAACCCAATTATTTATCGATTACAAAAGTCTACAATTCCGGGATATCACATTCCTTCCACCTTTGAATCTTTTCGTCCTCGAAAAGAAACGAAACCAGAATTTAATAAATATTTTAAAACCAGTTAAAATATTCTCTGATCATTTTAAAACGCTTTAAAATCTATATAATATTTCCAAAATAGTTTTTATAGAAAATATTATTTTATAACTCGACGTTTCAATAAGTTCGTCCTCGTTCTCACAGAAATTCGGTCATACGTTGATCAGGCGCAAGACTGAAAATCTACAAGTGCTTGGCAGACCTGTTTTCAACATCCAGTGAAAAACTATTTTGAAAATAATTTTGTTGAAAATATAGAAAACAGTTTTTGAAAATAGAGGATATATCTTTGGTGAGAATGCTTTGGAAATCATCACCCCCATCCATGGTAGCAGTTAACCCGATGGTTACGTTGCCATCCCGACAAAATCCATAGATAACTGTAGGCCTCTGCGCCCCTCGATTACACCATGGAACCCGCTACAGATCGCAGCTACAACTGGGCTTACGTAGCTATCACGGCCAAAACCCATATAACTGTAGCCATCAGTGCCCTCGAATTTCGCTGCCAAAAGAATGAAACTTCTCCACTCCACTCGACTATAGATCGCAGTCTACCGATGTTGCGTTGCCTTCCCGGCAAAATCAAATGTAGACCGTTGACACTCATCCTCCACACGATTTTTGCTATGGTCCCCACAGTAGATCGCAGTGACATCGATTTACACTGTCGTCACAGCATAACCCAAATGCCCCTGTAGGCATCAGCGCCCTTGACTTTCGCTACCCAAAAATCCTTAGGAACTAGTTTTGTCCGGACTCCTCACAGGATCAACTTTAGAACCCCCCCTTGGGGCTCAAGGCAGCACCACCCGGTGGTACTCCTGAGAAGTCCATTCCAAGGGAGCGCCTTTTTCCCCAGAGCATCATCATTACATTTTATACTATACATATATAGTATCTTTAAATCGTACACCTAGTATGATCTCATGCAAAGCTCCTTTACACAAAATCGATTACTCTGAAAATCGATAATTCTCAAACTAGGCTTTTCAAATTCTCATATTAATTTTACCCAAAAATCAAAAGCCATTCCAAACCATAGGTTCCCAAAACCTTTTTCCAAAATCCTCATATGATCCTTTATATATATATATATTCAGATATATAAAATCTTTCAAAACTTTGGATCATTTCAAACTTGTATAAAACTCCTTTTATACTTCAAACATTTCCAAAAACCCTTTTTCTTCTGGGAAAAGATTCAATAAGGGGAGTTTTATCTTATATTACTAAGATATAATATTATTTGTCCAAAATCAAATATTCAAATTTGATTACTTCTTTCAATATCATTTTCATTTAAACCCGTACGATGTACACATATCATTCGTACGCTATACCAATCTGATCACTCACTCGATCACACAATTATCACTTCCGAACTAGTATCGTCCACCCGACTTCTTAGTGCGGACTTAGATTTGGTTTCTTGATCAGAAACCGTCATTCTCCTTGCATAGTCATAACTATGATAGAGAATATCCAGAACCAATCAACAATCCATATCCAGGTTCGCCTTCAAAAATCGAGTGGAAAATTCCAACTCGGATCGATATAACTATCTCGAAATTCTGTGTTCGAATCTGGATCAAATCACTATGCGAATAGAATAACATACGTACACCCTACGTATTTATCTTTATTGGTTATTAGCCAGATCAATCCTCTTTCTATTCACATTCACTTTGATTTTCATCACTAACTCACAATTGCTTCAATCCATTCGAATTATCACTTCTATTCTTATCTCGATTGGGTATTTAAACAATAACAGTTTGAACTCCGTCCAGTTAAAATTTAGAAAATAACTTGAAAAGTTAAAGAAATAGATAAGTAGTTGAAAAATAATTACTAGTTTGTAAAATAGCTGTAAAATAGTTCAGTAATCGTAAAATATTTGGAAAATAGTTAAATAGTCATAGAAATTTTAAATAATTGCAAAATAGCTATAAAATAGTAATTAGTAGTTGAAAATAGTAATTAGTTTATAAAATAGTTAGAAAATTGTTAAACAGTTTCAAAAATAATTGTAAAACAAGTATAAGGTAGTTTGGCTTTTAAAAGAAAGGTTGTATATATAATGAATAGCTTGGAAAAATAGGTTTATATTAAAATAATTTATATTAAAAATAGTCCAGAGTCAAAACTGTTCACTTTCCAATCTCCATTCTCAATCAATTCAATTGAAATTTCCTTTTCCATTTAAATTGACACAATTCTAATTTTTTAATAACTCCAATTTCCATTGGACTTGATTTATTCCCAATTCAAGTTGAATTAATTCTCAATTTCAAATTCCATTTCCAAATCAAGTTGAATTATTCTTGATCTCCTCCTAAATTTAATTCAAATTCCATTTGAATTTAAAACCATTCAACATTAATTATAATTCCAAATTATTCCAATAAATTTGGACTAATTTCAAATTATTTCAAATTAATCCAATTCAAATTTTCCATTTGAATCTCATACTCATACATCCTCAATCACAATTTCAATTACTTCAAATCAAATTCAATTTGAACTAATTTCAATTCAAATCCCAGATTTAAACCATCTCGAATTATATAAATTCAAGTCAATACTTGAAATGTTGTTTTAATTCCTTTAAATCAATTTACCTTTTTATCCCAACAATGGATCACCATACTCCATTTCTCATTCATTTAAACAAATCCAATTCACATTTTAATGATTATTAATTACAATAGGACGATATCTTCCAATTATTTCAAAACATCCATCCATTTCCAATTTTCGGATCTCAAACCCAATTTGAGATGACTCAAACTCTCAAATATAATCAATCATTTAACTTTCCAAGTTAAAACTTAATTTCATCTGGAAATTTCCAAATCAGGTTGATCATCCTAACTTATTTAACTTTTTCCCAAGTTAAACTCAACTCACTTAATCCAGTCAACCTTACCCAGTTTTGAACTTCCATTTCAAATTTTGAACTTCCATAAATAATCTTCCCACTTATTAAGTTCAATGACTTATCACTTTGGGTATCACATCTTATTCCAAATTCAAAACTCAATATTTAGAGTTTATTTCAAACCAACTCTGATCTTATTTATTATTTCTTTAAATTAATTACATCATTAATTAATTCTAATTAATCTCATTCGGTAATTAACTTATTTCTTAACTACCTTCATTAAGTAATTGTTCTTTAAATTACTTACCTCTAGTTACTTCATTAAGTAACTCCCTCTTATTTATCAATTCTAATTATTATCCATTTATTAATCTCATTAAATAAAGTTTAATTAATTACATAAATTAATTGATTATTTTTATCCTGAAACCTTTCCCAATTTGAAGATTTAATTTCTGTTTGAATCCAATTCAAACTTGTCTTTAATTTAATTCAATTTGGTTGTAATTCTATTACCACTTAATTCTTACTATTACTCTTAATTTAATTAATACTACAACCAATTTCCTAAATATAATAGATAATCTATTTCTTATATAAGATTCATTTACTTTTGAAATCATTTAAAAACCTTTATATAAGAAGATAACAAGTACGCTCTCTCTCATATATATATATATATATATATATATATATATAAGTCATCCTAGGGTATCACTTACCCTATCCTTAATGAGTATACCCACCAGAGCCAAGGTTCTCGCTTAACCTTGCTCTGATACCAAATGTAACGACCCGGAAATTTCGATCCCGAAATTTCCAGATAGTTAGAGAAAAGATGAAAGAGATAGAAGAAGAACAGAAAAGAAACACACTAACTCACATTCGCAGCGGATAAAATATAATATCATTAATAGTTATACCAAAGAAACTGTATTTATCAATTTACATCAATATATCAGAGTTACAACAATTTTATACAACATTGGATAGATACAATCTAACATCTCTCTGGTATGTACAATATCATAGTGGAAACTCTCCATACGTCCCTGCCATCTAGCTCGCCTCCTGAGCCCCAGAACGTCCTTACCTGAAAATCTGTAATACTCGGTCTGACCCGAGCATTACATCAAAGTAACACCCGGGTCAGGCTGGAAACCAGCGTGAGTAAACCCATCTAACATGAAATACAAAAGCATACAACATATATAAACCCGGGTAACTTATCAATTTTACAACTTCACAAGCTGCTATAGACAATACTTATTTCACACGTCAATTTCTAAGTGCCAAACTTAGATTAAATGGTCTCATTTACTTAAATCATTCCATATTAGCATATTGATTTCACATATCAATCTATAAGGAATCGAAGTGGTTTCGGATATTTACTAATACCCGACTCCGGTCTCTTCGAAACCAATGTCACCATAACTCAAATTATTCAAGTGATTAAATTCAAATATTGGATGTCACCTTTACACAACAATACATAGATAGACATCTTCCCAAGATGAGTGACATGTTTCAATTTTAAAACTTCCAGGAGATAGATTAATTTAATTTCTTCCGTTAAATCAACTTAACTTGATCGCATTCACCTCATAAATCATAACCGAGTAATTCATCCCTTGATTACTCTTTAACCAAATTAATCCTTAATTACAGATTAATTATCCTTCAACGATTAATTAATAAACCTTAATTATTAATCAATCTTTTAATACAAAGTAATCAATCCCTAATTACTTTTAAAATTGATTAAATAATCCTTAATTAACTAATTAATTATCCTTCAATCATTAATTAATAAAACTTAATTATTAATTAACAACCTTAATTACAAATTAATTAATTTCTAATCACTAATTAATCCATCATAATTATTAGTTAATTACATTAATAATTTACTTAATTACCCCTTTAATAATAATTAATTAATTAAACCTAAAATTCTTAATTAACTTAATTAATTACAACTCATTAAAACTTAATTATCCTTAAGATAAAACCTTATCTCTAATTATCTTTGAAAACATTTTATTTTAACGACTAACTTTACTAAATTAAATCATTAATTAAGTTTTAAAATATAAGGTAATCATTTATTACTTACCTCTTACTTATTAATTAATAATCCTTAGTTTCAAGTTAACAAATCACCTTGAAAGCTTAATTTTAATTTATAAATCATTAATCATTTAACTAATTCAATTAATAAATCACTCTTTAATTATTCCATTTATTATCAAACTTATGTCAAGTTTAAGATAAATCATTTCCTTATAAATTCCCCTTTGTTTCAAATTAAGATTGAGAATAACTTCAAGATTTAACTCAAAACATAAAAAAAAATCATACAAATTTATTTATACAAACAATTCATTTCAAAGGAATGAATTTCAAGAAAATTGATTTAGCTTAATTGTTTATAATTTAAAATTTACTTTATTTACATTCAAAAATTTCTTAAACCTTTTACTTTGGGTTTAACCCATGTGTATTTGAAACAAAAACCAAGTACATCATTTTTTTTAAGAACAATTTAACTTAAATCTAAAAAAACTGTTGATTTAAAATCTTAAACTGTTAAAACTTTAACAGTTTCCTACATGCTCATTTAAGTTCCCACGATAAACCCGAGCCATAAATCTATATTCCCAAAACCCTCTTCGAGTCAACAAAAAAAATGACACAACCCAGTCACAACGTCACCTTCCCAAGCCACTGTGCACCTGCACAACTCGACGAACAACCTCCGATCATCGCCAGAACCTCCGGCACCTCACCCAACACTTCAGCAACCAATATTTATCACCCAATCGTACTCACGATCCCTCTAGCATGATCGAGCTACCCAGTTGAACTCTAAACCCAAACAGCCTCCACTAAAATTCCTTTGACCACTCAACTCCGTCCATCAACGGTCATACAATTCTGGCCACATCTTGCCGCCCCAACATACAACCTTTTCCCCCAGTTTCATGGCACTCGACCCAACAAAGGAGAAGTAGGGGCTCGAAACTCAAACTCTATCAAAACTAGGGTTTAAAACCCTTATGACCTACCGCCGACGCCACAGTCCACTATTGCCTCAACCACCATTTTCCCTACAACCCTGATCCTTCCTCCACCTCCCTTTGAAACACCGACCGCCCAGAATGCACTGACCACCAGAACTTGCTCTAAAACCCCATTTCAGTCAATTCCCAAATTCACATTCATTCCTTTACTAAAACTTGTAATTTTCATTTTAAAATTCCTAACATCTAAAATGGATTCAAGTTATAAACTTGAAATAGTAATTTAAAGTAACTGGATTTATCATGTTTTAAAAGAATTTTGCTGAATTCTATTTCCCAGATGAGTTGCTAAAAACAATTTCTACTTAAATTCATTTTTTTAAAAAAAAATTAACCCTAGCTTAAACAAACATTAATGTTTGAAGACCAAATCCGGTATGAAATCAGATTAAGAGCAGTATGAAATTTGGTTTAAAGTTGATAATCCTGTAACAGGAACAGGGGAACAATATAATACAAGCATGCACACTCTTGTACACAACCAAATAAATAAAAGTACTACACTTGTACATATATAAATACGCAGAGCATTTTCACAATACAATTTCAAAGCAACTTTATTTGTCTACTTAACCTTTTATTAAAAAGTTTTACCCACCATATTAGCAAAACAGAGGTAAGCTTTTAGATTTGAAACTGCTATAGATTTCAAACTGTTTTAAGAAGGAAGACTTACTCACTGTTAGATTATGATGATGCATGCATATACATATTCATAGAAATTCACTTATATATCCAAACATCCTTTTTCTATCAAACAAGTCATATTCATAATGTTTCTGCTGATAGTTCTTGCATGCATAAGTTAATAAGGGATTTTGCTTCTTTTATTTTCGCAGGCATTGAAAAACAATACAGAGGAACCAAGTTTTACTCACCTTGCATATGCTTTGAACAGAGGACAGCTTTATTTGTGCTTATTATTATTATTTTTCTTTCTGGAATCAGGATGTTTTTGATCTGAACTCTTAATATGGTTTGTTGACCTTGAATTTGCTTATGTGAGGATTGAACCAGATCTTCTACTTGCCTAAATTCTGGGTTGAGCTGATTTTTCTTTTCCGTTTGATTCTAGGTTGCACCATCAGTTGAAACTACATCTTGGTTTCAGGCTTGCAATTTAAACTCAGATCTGATTTTTTTTCTGATTTTGATCTTCCATTTGAATTGCAAAAGGTTTGAAATTGGCATTTTTTCAATAGATGGTTGCAGCTTTGAAAAAAATGCAGATTTCATTTTGCTTTTTAATTTCAGATTTGAAGAATGGTTTACTGATTGCCATTTATTTTTGAAAGAATGAAGGAAGGGAAAAGAATAGAAATAAGAAGAAGGAAGTAGAAATGTATATGTTTTCTTTTATCTTTAATTTATTATTTTAGAAACAAAGCAAAGTAATGACACTTGTATTTCACTTAACACTTGTTAATTCTCATGTTAAGATTGTTACACTTGTAGTAAAAAAAAAATTCTTATCAAAACCTTCTCATTAATCTCAATTTACATAAAGAAACAAGCACATAATATATAATTATCATTATTATTATTTTATTTTTAAAATGTTAACTTTAAATAGCTTTGAAACTTATTGCATTAAATTCAAAATATGACTTCCAAATCACAATGTCTATATATTATATATTCACACATAGATAGATTGTAGACAGGAATTTTGGATTTGAAATTTCTAAAATAAATATTTAGAAATAGATTGGATTTTAATACTCAAACATTTTGAACTTTTTAATTCAACATTTATTTATGATTTAAATCAATTTATATATATGTGTGTGTGTGTGTGTGTGCGCGTGCAGATATCTCAAATTATCAGAATTTATTTGTTTCAATTTATAAATCAATATCTTATTAATTAACCCAATTATTTATCGATTACAGAAGTCTACAATTCCGGGATATCACATCTGTAGAGCGAGTCTCTCGGTGATTTATACTTGGGAAACTCTAGATAGTATTAGAAGATTTATTCTGATTTGCGTCAGGATAATTAGTTAGGTTTGTTTGTTTGATTGATTGCTATGGTTGTTAGTTACTGGATGTTAGGAGTGCTTTGCTGATTGAAAATTGAAATCTTTGCTAGGTTATTAAATTATCTTTGCTTTTAACTTTCGAGGACGAAATTCTTTTAAGGAGGAGGAATGTGACGACCCGGAATTTTCGGCAGTATCAATTTAATAATCTGAATTAATAATTAAATTGATTGATAATTTTTATTTATAATTTTAATTTAAATTGATAAATTTAATCTTTTAATGGTTAATAAATATTTAATTTGGCAATATTGTTCAATATCTTTTTAATAATTTAAAAACTGATAAGAATTATTTTTCAAAGCTAATAAAATTATATTCTATTTATAATATATATATTTGATATATATTGTATATGGGAAAATCTTTTTTTTTAAATAAAAGATTGTATTTTCAAATTGTAATATATATATGTATGCATATGTTATAATTTGGAATTGTTTTGCAATTTAACATAATCTATATATGTATGAATATATTGCAATCTGAAGCTTTGTTTTAAAATTAATATTTTTTTTCAAAAGTTAATTTAAGATTTATTCAATTATTTTCAAAGTATAAGATAACTATTTATTTTTTATATGATAAGTTTAAACAAAGTTTTATTTTGTTTTCTTTAAAGTGTTTAAATTTAAAATGGTTATAAATATATATGTATAAAGTTATAAATAAACTTTCTTTTAAAAATAATCTCTTAAATTAGGATAATTTGTAAATGTAAATAAATAAATTTACTAAATTCATATTTTATATAAATATAAATACAAATAGATACTTCAGAATTTAAAAGAAAATATATAAAACATTTCTTTGATTTTTAAAAAGTAAGCTATTTATGAATAAATGTTTACAAAGATTTCATACTTGTATATTTATTTAAAATTCAAAGTTTATTAGCATAAAAACATTTCATATGCATAAAAATATTTCATAAATGCATATATATCTTAGAATGATTTAATTAAAGGAATTTGAACACTTGTAAAACAAAGATAAAATATCTTTAACACTTGTAAACCTTTTAAAATATGCTAGAGACATTTGTTCAATTTATCAACAAGTGGCAACATATTTATTTTAATTTTTAAATAAATGTTTAAAGAAGAAAAACTTGTTTTTACATAACACTTTCATTTCTTTGTTTTCTTTTCTTAACTCAAACCAGAAATTTTTTCAAAACCTGGAATTGAAAACTAAAAGCAAATGAAGATCAAATCTGAAGCTAAATCTGCAATTTGCAAACCTGCAACTTCATCCTGCAACTTAAAAGGGAAGAACAACTACAAGTTTCAACCTTTAAAAACATCAATTGAAGGCATGCAAAGGTTTCATCAGCAAAATATTTTTCCAGATTAAAGATTCCAAAGCCTGGAAAAATCAAAACTACTTTGCTTATAAAAATGGTGAGTAAACCTCTTAAAAACAGTTATAATCATACTGTAGTTGAAATTATTTTTGAATGTGATGAATTTGGCTTTGTTAATGAAAATTTGTACTGTCATATGTGTATGTTGTAGATAGGAAATGCCTGAGAATAGGAAACCTGTTTATGTTCATCTCTGTTCATTTACAAAAGTTGTTTTCTTAAAAAAATTTCAAAAGAAAATAAATATTTTAACCTAAACTATATTAGATCTTGATATATGAATGAAAGTTGTATGTTAATGTTTGATAGTAATTTTAAGAATATTTTCTGTAAATTTAAATTTACAAATAATTTTTAAAATCGAAATTATAGTAAGCCACTGTTGCATGTCAAAAATTGTTATCTTTAATTCTTGCTTTGGATTATATAGTTGGATTTGTAGTTAAAAATCATGGTTTTTAACATGCAAATCATAATTTTTAAGTCAGTGTTCGTTGTGATTTTCTATGGTGATCGGCGTCAAATTCCGACGATCGAAGAGGTGATTGGCCTTGGGCTTTGGTCTGGAGAAGGAGGGTTGAACGGCGGTCAGAGGAAAAATTGTTGCATGATTTATCATGCGATGTAGTGATCGGAATTGGGGATATTAGGGTTGTAGCTTGCTTTTGTTTCGGCTTGGCTGTAGAGGCATTCGCGACTTGGTTAGTGGATCGAGTTTGATCGCATTTGGGGAAGATGAAGCTCGTTGACGAGGTGTTCGATGGTAAGGTTGGTGAAGTTCAACGACGTTGGGATTGTCGGCGGCGATGGGGTTTTAGGGGTCGAGGTTGTTTCATTTTTTCAATCAGTGATCGAAATTTTGATATGAGTGGTTATAGTTCGATCTGCGTGTTCGGTCGAGGTAGTATGGGTTCGTTTGTTTGTCGTCGATGGTCGCGATGACCGTCGTTGGCCGGAGCTTCAGGTGCACGTGCACCGTGCACGGTTTGGGTCAGGTGGAGTTTTTGTTTTGGGGAAGAAGGAGTTGCTCGGGGTAGCACTCGCGTTTTTGTCGGTGACAACTCGAAGTGAAGGTTCTGGGTTTTGCTTCGGGGCATGCTCATGTAATTCGGGGTTCAAACTCGAGTTTTGTTTGGTTTGGTTCTGTATAATGATAAAGATGCAAATTAACTTGTTGTTGAAAAAAAATATGAAATCAAACTTTAAATTATAAACATGTTTTATAAAAAAAAAAAAACAAAATACAAGGTTAACTTGTTGTTTTGGAATAAATGTAATTCAAACTTTTAAAGTGATAATTGAATTTATTTCAAATTTAAAATGTTTTAAGATGTTTGCTTTAGAAAGTAATTATCTTAATTAAATTTTGTATTTTTAATCTAAAAGAAGTGTTTATAATTTAAAGTATTAAATCAAAGTTTTAAAGTAAATTTTTAAGTAATGATTTAAAAACTAAAGTTTCAAATTTTATTGAAAAAGAATAAGTTTAAATTAGATAATAAAAGTATTTTAAATTTCAAAATTGATTTCTAAATGCTTTATTTTCAAATAAGGTTATTGTTATAATTTTGAAAACCAAATAGAATAATTTGTTTTTAAGTTATTAAAATTTGATTAATTTCAAATAATTTATTTATGAAGATAAATAAGGTTAAATTATTTTGATATGAACTTAAGAATACTTAATTAAATATGATTTGTTAATAAGTAAAGATTAATTAAGATAAATGCTTTTCTTATTTCATTAAGGATTTTCTTTAATTATAAGAAGTTAATTAATTAATTAATTAATTATTTAATTAATTTTAAATGATTAGTTAATTGTTTGTTTAATTTTAAATAATCACTTAATTGTTAATTAATTAAGTGTAATTACTTAATGAAATAATTAATGGTTTATTACTTGAATGTAATTAAGAAAAGAGAAATTACTTATGAAAGTAATTAGTGAGTAATTACTTATGGAAGTAATTAGTGGAAAATTACTCATGGGAGTAATTAAATGGAAGTGATTAATGGATAATCACTTGATTTTATTAATTAAGGAATTGATTAATATAATTGATTTGAAGTTAATTAATTATGGGGTAATTAATTAATTAAAGAATTAAGGATCATTTAATGATGGAATTAATTACTTTTTAAGTAATTCATTAAGAGAGTAATCATCTAATGAAGTAATTAGAAGATAATTACTTATGTAAGTAATTAAGAGTTAATTACTTAATTAATTTAGTTAATTAATTAATGTGATTAATTAAATTAATGGATGTGATAAATTTTAAGATTAATTACTAAGTGTAATTAATTAAAAATGTAATTAATTAATAAAGTAATTAATTAAGGATTTATTAATTATTTTAAATTGATTAATAATTACTTGATGAAGTAATTAAAGATTAATTAATTTGATTATTTAATCAAAGGGTTAATATAATTAATTAAGAAGTTAATTAATTAAGATAAGTAATTAGAAGTTGTTAATTACTGTTTATGATTAATTAAGACTAATTTATAAGATGGTTAATTATTTAATTAAAGGAATTATTAATTAGTAAGGATCATTAGTTAATATAATTAATGAATTAATCAAGATTGATTAGTGGAAGTGATTAACTTAAGTGTGATTAATTAATTGTAATTAATTGAGGTTTAATGTAATTAATTATAGTTGATTAATTAATGGAAGTAAATGAAGGATCATTAATTATTGTAATTAATAATAGTAATTAAAGGTTAATTACTGTATATGGTTAAGGATAATTACTTGAATGTAATTAAAGGATAATAAATCAAGGAAGATTAATTAAGGAAGATCATTAAGAGATGATTAATTAATTTATTTGGAATAAATTAATGAAGAAGGATTAAGGTAATCCAATTGATTAAGAGTTAATCAATTCTGCTTTTGGATGATTGGTTAATATTGATTGATTGATATTGGGTGATTAATATTGGATGACTGAAATTGGATGTTGAATGATGTTGGATGATTTGGATGTGATATCTCTGATGTATGTTATGCTGCTTTGTGAGATGAATGGTTGATATGAATTACCTATTGTGATAATGTGATTCATCTATCTGTTATATCATCCTAAATATAAGTTAATTGTTTAAAACCCTTAAACAACTTGGACATAAAAATGGCGTTTGGTTTCAGTGAGACCGAGATCGGGTTTCCATATTTGGATAATCCGAAAACCACACCGATCCAAATTGAATGTTAGGTCGTGAATCCAAGTGGAGCTTAGTGAAGACTCGAAGTGTAAGAACTATACGTCGGTACAACTCTAGGGGTGATTCCGTGATGAGTTTGATGGAAATAGTACTTACAGGTTCGAGATGGTGATTTAGAGTGCAAGGGCTATGGTCGTTGACTCTGAGGGTGATTCCAAAATGAGTGCAATGAGATAGTGCCTTCGGTTTCGTTCTAACCCGGAACGAACATGTATGGATTGAGTTCTTTCAGAACATCGTCAGGTGGACGATGAGCATTCTAAGATAGATGTGTTATGTAAAGGTAATCGCAGCCTCAAGCCTCATCAACCGGGAATGGCTAAAACAGGGGAGGTGCAGCAAGGCTAGGTGGGTAGCAACCATTTCAGGGTGAGGTCGCCCTGTCTAGATGTCCCTTTTATTTCGGCTTAGTGGGTGGTTGGTCGCGCCAACCACGGGGTGATCTTACTTGGGACTGTCTAGTAAGGGGTGGTCCCGGCTTTGTGTTGCAGGGGATTGGGAGTAATCTTCGGTATAGAGATCTAGGCCACGTACTGTGACGGGCGGTACCCCGGTAGCCCTGCCATTGATGGAAACCCATTCTTCCTACGAGACCCTACTGTTTTGTTTGTATTACCCACTTTTATGGCTAGTAGCTGGAATTTAATGAATGTAACAATTTCGGCTATTTTCTTATTTACTTGAAAACCCTAGACACTATTATAATATCACTGGATTTCCTATCGAATGTTTTGGTTAGCGTAAGGTAAAAACTTTTCCATGTCTATTTGTGGGAAGTCTTACGTGATACCTTTTTCTTTCAAAGGTTTTTTTAAAGTTAAGCTATTTTGACCCGTTTACTCACACCAGACCCTTGTCTGACCCAACCGTTTATTTTTCTATTTTTTTAAACTCTTGGTTACTCATATTATGTATGAGTAGTCGAGGGATTCAGGTTTGCTTGACGAATTCTGTAGGAGTATTGGAGGAGGAGGCTTCAGCGTGTAGATATATTATGGTTCCGCTATGTTTGTGTTGTGTCTGTATCTTGTGATATCTTGAGTTGTATAGTTAGACAGATGTTTATAACTGTCTGATATGTGTTGTATAAGTTGTGTACTCTGATGTAATATGATACTATGTAATATTTTATGTGATATATTATATTTCATTCGTTCCACTGTGAGTATCTGATGTTGTTGTGTTTCTTCTTTTCTTATCTTTTCTTCTTCTATCCCTTTCTTTCTTAATTAGTGACGCGTCTTTCTGGTGATAGAAAAACGGGTCGCTACAGCTGGTATCAGAGCATTAGGTTGGGTGAATACCTAGGCTCTGGAGTGGTGTCTTTCTTGAGAGAGTGTACTTGTAATTTTTATATATAACTATATATCTTTATCTACCATATCTGTTGGGTTATCTGTTCGGGTTTTCCAACATAAGTTTTAGAGGTAGATGGAGCAGTGGTGTATGTGTAACTCGACTACCACTGATGGAAGAGGTCTATATGTTTGAGGTTGGAAGTGTATTTGTCGAGACTGTAGACCTAATACCGTCTCGAGTAAGATTTGTAGTTTGGAGTAAGGATTTCTCTGATCTCCATAGGAAATCTTTTAAAAGATTCCAAGTCCATCTTTGAAGTGTAAGTTTGGATCTGTCGGAAGTGCAGAAGTAAGTGATGATATCTTGATAACTGCGTGATGAGATGCAATATCCATGGATATTTCCGAAGATGTTTTCTTTTGAAGTAGTTTTAGAAGTAGTTGAAGAGCAGTTTTTACCTGCCGCATGGAAGATTCGTCTGTGTAGAAGTTATCTAGATCTTTAGCAAGGAGGTTGGCTGTTTTGGAATATGAGACTAAGGTCTATAAGTTGCTTCGCTTTGGCATGGTCTCATTTGTCATTCCTTAAGGAGAGCGAGATGTTGATGCTTGGTTTGGAGCCCGAATTTCTTGAGAGGATGTCTTCCATCTCGAAGGTCCGTTGTGTGGTTTGTTGATCATTTTCGAGTCCGAGAAGCCCTTGGATTAGAAGTCTTTGGTTAGCTGTGGTAGCAGTGCAGGTCGAAGTGTTCGGTGTGCTGACGAGAAGGTCTTTTAGCTTTGCAGTATCATCGAGGTAGAGTTTGGAAGCAGTAGTGTGGCCGTTCTCCAATGGTTCAGGAATTTTTGTGGTTCTTCTTCAGCAGTCCGGGCAGTTGGTGAAGGTTTTCTTGAAGGATTAACCTTGTTTGGAAAAGCTTAAGGCTGTTCTAATTGGTAAAAAGAGGACAATTTCTTTGGAATCCGAACTAGGTAGGATCGCAAAAGTGACTTGCGATTAATTTGGGAAGTTTTCTTGGGCAATCTTTTGTTTGAGATTGAGGGTTCTTATGTGGAAGTAGGAGCTACTGATGTAATCAGAAGTTTGTCTACATCTGGAGTTGAGTTCCATATTGTTTTGGTTCCAGAAGCGATTTTGGTAGTCAGCCCGGCTGTAGGATGGTTCTTGGAGAAAGAAGAGTTGGTGTAGCAGCTCAGAAATTTTTGGAGTTTGGATTGGTCAGATCTTGTTTTTGAGTTGGATTGGTGCTGTAAGGTTGTGACCGAGTCAGATGGGCCACTAAGATTTTATAGATTTGGTGAACAAAGTTTTCTGGATATATTGGATAAGTTTGTACTCGTGTTCATCAACAGTATTCTCATCAATTTCAGAATCAGAGTTGTGCAATGGAAGCGAGGTAGCAGCTATGCAAGGAAGGAAGCAAGTTTAGTTTGCTATTTCTTAGGAAGTAGAGCTTGTGTTCTGGATTTCGACGGATCTTGAAAGACTTTTCTGTTGGATGGGATCCAAAAACTGGTTTGTTTTGGTCTAGTTGTTTCTGGAAGCATCTGCATAGGTTGAGCTGATCAGGAAGAAGATTGGCAGCCCAGGATTGTATGTTGAGTTATGCAGATATGTGATTAGGAATTTGGAATTCGAAGTTGGAGTCTTCATTGTTGTTAAGATTTCTCTAGTTAAGAGAGCAGTAATTGGGTAAGAATGAATTGCCAATTTGGATAGGTGGAATTCATTGTATTTCACGTATCTCTGAGGGAGTACGTGTATGATTCATTGTTGGTTGTGGAATCTGTAGTCCAGTTGGATTTTGGAAGTTGTGCTAGACTTGAGTATAGTCTGATGTTCTGTTCAGATTGATGGATCTAGGATGTGAGGTGCTCTGGATTTTGGTGGTGTAGTTAGTTTAGCTTCTGTAGAGCGAGTCTCTCGGTGATTTATACTTGGGAAACTCTAGATAGTATTAGAAGATTTATTCTGATTTGCGTCAGAATAATTAGTTAGGTTTGTTTGTTTGATTGATTGCTATGGTTGTTAGTTACTGGATGTTAGGAGTGCTTTGCTGATCGAAAATTGAAATCTTTGCTGGGTTATTAAATTATTTTTGCTTTTAAATTTCGGGGACGAAATTCTTTTAAGGGGGGAGGAATGTGACGACCCGGAATTTTGGACAATATCAATTTAATAATCTGAATTAATAATTAAATTGATTTGATAATTTTTCTTTATAATTTTAATTTAAATTGATAAATTTAATCTTTTAAAGGTTAATAAATATTTAATCTGGCAATATTGATCGATATCTTTCTAACAATTTAAAAATGGATAAGAATTATTTTTCAAAGCTAATAAAATTTTATTCTATTTATAATATATATACTTGATATATATTGTGAATGGGAAAATCTTTTGTTTTAAATAAAAGATTGTATTTTCAAATTGTAATATATATGTATGCATATGTTATAATTTGGAATTGTTTTGAAATTTAATATAATCTATATATGTATGAATATACTGCAATCTGAAGCTTTGTTTTAAAATTAATAATTTTTTTTTTCAAAAGTTAATTTAAGATTTATTCAATTATTTTCAAAGTATAAGATAACTATTTATTTTTTTATATGATAAGTTTAAACATAGTTTTATTTTGTTTCCTTTAAAGTGTTTAAATTTAAAATGGCTATAAATATATATGTATAAAGTTATAAATAAACTTTCTTTTAAAAATAATCTCTTAAATTAGGATAATTTGTAAATGTAAATAAATAAATTTACTAAATTCATATTTTATATAAATATAAATAAAAATACATACTTCACAATTTAAAAGAAAGTATATAATACATTTCTTAGATTCTTAAAAAGTAAGCTATTTATAAAATAAATGTTTACAAAGATTTCATACTCGTATATTTATTTAAAATTCAAAGTTTATTAACATAAAAACATTCATATGCATAAAAATATTTCATAAATGCATATATAACTTAAAATGATTTAATTAAAGGAAATTGAACACTTGTAAAACAAAGATCAAATGTCTTTAACACTTGTAAACTTTTTAAAATATGCTAGAGACATTTGTTCAATTTATCAACAAGTGGCAACATATTTATTTTAATTTTTAAATAAATGTTTAAAGAAGAAAAACTAGTTTTTACATAACACTTTCATTTCTTTATTTTCTTTTCTTAACTCAAACCAGAAAATTTTTCAAAACCTGGAATTGAAAACTAAAAGCAAATGAAGATCAAATCTGAAATTAAATCTGCAATTTGCAAACCTGCACTTCAACCTGCAACTTAAAAGGGAAGAACAACTGCAAGTTTCAACCTATAAAAACATCAATTGAAGGCATGCAAAGGTTTCATCAGCAAAACATTTTTCCAGATTAAAGATTTCAAAGCGTGGAAGAATTAAAACTGCTCTGCTTATAAAAATGGTGAGTAAACCTCTTAAAACAGTTTTAATCATATTGTAGTTGAATTTATTTTTGCATGTGATGAATTTGGCTTTGTTAATGAATATTTGTATTGTCATGTGTGCATGTTGTAGATAGGAAATGCCTGAGAATCGGAAACCTGTTTATGTTCATCTCTGTTCATTTACAAAAACTGTTTTCTTAAGAAAATTTCAAAAGAAAAAATTCTTTTAATCTAAACTATATTAGATCTTGATATATGAATGAAAGTTGTATGTTAATGTTTGATAGTAATTTTAAGAATAGTTTCTGTAAATTTAAATTTACAAATAATTTTTAAAATGGAAATTACAGTAAGTCACTGTTGCATGTCAAAAATTGTTATCTTTAATTCTTTCTTTGGATTATATAGTTGGATTTGTAGTTAAAAATGATGATTTTTAACATGCAAATCATAATTTTTAAGTCAGTGTACGTTGTGATTTTCTGTGGTGATCGGAATTGGAACTTGCGCCAAAATCCGGCAATCGAAGAGGTGATTGGCCTTGGGCTTTGGTCTGGAGAAGGAGGGTTGAACGGCGGTCAGAGGAAAAATAGTTGAATGATTTATCATGCGACATGGTGATCGGAATTGGGGATATTAGGGTTTTAGCTTGCTTTTTTTCGACTTGGCTGTAGAGGCATTTGCGACTTGGTTAGTGGATCAGGTTTGATCGCATTTAGGGAAGATGAATCTCGTGGATGAGGTGTTCGATGGTAAGGTCGGCGAAGTTCAACGGCGTCGGGATTGTCGGCGGCGATGAGGTTTTAGGGGTCAAGGTTGTTTCAATTTTTCGATCAGTGATCGAAATTTTGATGTGCGTGGTTATAGTTCGATCTGGGTGTTCGATCGAGGTAGCATGGGTTCGTTTGTTTGTCGTTGATGGTCGCGATGACCGTCGTTGGCCGGAGCTTCAGGTGCACGTGCACCGTGCACGGTTTGGGTCAGGTGGAGTTTTTGTTTTGGGGAAGAAGGAGTTGCTCGGGGTAGCACTCACGTTTTTCTCGGTGATAACTCGAAGTGAAGGGTTCTGGGTTTTGCTTCGGGGCATGCTTGTGTAATTTGGGGTTCAAACTCGAGTTTTGTTTGGTTCGGTTCTGTATAATGATAAAGTTGCAAATTAACTTGTTGTTGAAAAAAAAAATGAAATCAAACTTTAAATTATAAACAAGTTTTATAAAAAAAGAAAAACAAAATACAAGGTTAAAACTTGTTGTTTTGGAATAAATGTAATTCAAACTTTTAAAAGTGATAATTGAATTTATTTCAAATTTAAAATGTTTTAAGATGTTTGCTTTAGAAAGTAATTGTCTTAATTAAATTTTGAATTTTTAATGTAAAAGAAGTGTTTTGAATTTAAATTATTAAATCAAAGTTTTAAAGTAAATTTTTAAGTAATGATTTAAAAACTAAAGTTTCAAATTTTATTGAAAATGAATAAGTTTAAATTAGATAATTAAAGTATTTTAAATTTCAAAATTGATTTCTTAATGCTTTATTTTCAAATAAGGCTATTGTTATAATTTTGAAAACCAAATATAATAATCTGTTTTTAAGTTATTAAAATTTGATTAATTTCAAATAATTTATTTATGAAGATAAATAAGGTTAAATTATTTTGATATGAACTTAAGAATACTTAATTAAATTTGATTTGTTAATAAGTAAAGATTAATTAAGATAAATGCTTTTCTTATTTCATTAAGGATTTTCTTTAATTATAAGAAGTTAATTAATTAATTATTTAATTAATTTTAAATGATTAGTTAATTGTTTGTTTAATTTTAAATAATCACTTAATTGTGAATTAATTAAGTGTAATTACTTAATGAAATAATTAATGGTTAATTACTTGAATGTAATTAAGAAAAGAGAAATTACTTATGAAAGTAATTAGTGAGTAATTACTTACAGAAGTAATTAGTGGAAAATTACTCATGGGAGTAATTAAATGGAAGTGATTAATGGATAATTAGTTGATGTTATTAATTGAGGAATTGATTAATATAATTGATTTGAAGTTAATTAATTATGGGGTAATTAATTAATTAAAGAATTGTGGATCATTTAATGATGGGATTAATTACTTGTGAAGTAATTACTTAAGAGAGTAATCATCTAACGAAGTAATTAGAAGATAATTACTTATGTAAGTAATTAAGAGTTAATTACTTAATTAATTTAATTAATTAATGTGATTAATTAAATTAATGGATGTGATAAATTTTAAGATTAATTACTAAGTGTAATTAACTAAAAATCTAATTAATCAATAAAGTAATTAATTAAGGATTTATTAATTATTTTAAATTGATTAATAATTACTTAATGTAGTAATTAAAGATTAATTAATTAGATTAATTAATCATAGGGTTAATATAATTAATTAAGAAGTTAATTAATTAAGATAAGTAATTACAAGTTGTTAATTACTGTTTACGATTAATTAAGACTAATTAGCAAGATGGTTGATATGAATTACCTATTGTGATAATGTGATTCATCTATCTGTTATATCATCCTGAATATAAGTTAATTGTTTAAAACCCTTAAACAACTTGGACATTAAAATGGCGTTTGGTTTTGGTGAGACCGGGATCGGGTTTCCATTTTTGGATAATCCGAAAACCACACCGATCAAAATTAAATGTTAGGTCGTGAATCCAAGTGGAGCTTAGTGAAGACTCGAAGTGTAAGAACTATGTGTCGGTACAACTATGGGGTGATTCCGTGATGAGTTTGATGGAAATAGTACTTATAGGTTCGAGATGGTGATTTAGAGTGCAAGGGCAATGGTCATTGACTCTGAGGGTGATTCCAAAATGAGTGCAATGAGATAGTGCCTTCGGTTTCGTTCTAACCCGGAACGAACTTGTATGGATTGAATGCTTTCAGAACATCGTCAGGTGGACGACAAGCATTCTAAGATAGATGTGTTCTATAAAGGTAATCACAGCCTTAATCCTCATCAACCGGGAATGGCTAAAACAAGGGAGGTGCAGCAAGGCTAGGTGGGTAGCACCCACTTCAGGGTGAGGTCATCCCTGTCTAGATGTCCCTTTTATTTCGGCTTAGTGGGTGGTTGGTCGCGCCGACCACGGGGTGATCTTACTCGGGACTGTCCAGTAAGGGGTGGTCCCGGCTTTGTGTTGTAGGGGATTGGGAGTAATCCTTGGTACAGTGATCTAGGCCACGTACTATGACGGGTGGTACCTCGGTAGCCCTGCCATTGATGGAAACCCATTCTTCCTACGAGGCCCTACGGTTTTGTTTGTATTACCCACTTTTGTGGCTAGTAGCTGGAATTTAATGAATGTAACAATTTCGGCTATTTTCTTATTTACTTGAAAACCCTAGACACTATTATAATATCACTGGATTTCCTATCAAATGTTTTGGTTAGCGCAAGGTAAAAACTTTTCCATGTTTATGTGTGGGAAGTCTTACGTGATACCTTTTTCTTTCAAAGGTTTTTCTAAAGTTAAGCAATTTTAACCCGTTTACTCACACCAGACCCCTGTCTGACCCGAGTGTTTATTTCTGTATTATTGAACTCTTGGGTACTCATATTATGTATGAGTAGTCGAGGGATTCAGGTTTTCTTGACAAATTCTGGAGGAGTTTTGGAGTAGGAGGCTTCAACGTTTAGATATATTATGGTTCCGCTATGTTTGTGTTGTGTCTGTATCTTGTGATATCTTGAGTTGTATAGTTAGAAAGATGTTTATAACGTCTAATATGTGTTGTATAAGTTGTGTACTCTGATGTAATATGATACTATGTAATATTTTATGTGATATATTATATTTCATTCGTTCCGCTGTGAGTATCTGATGTTGTTGTGTTTCTTCTTTTCTTATTCTATCCCTTTCTTTCTTAATTAGTGACGCGTCTTTCTGGTGATAGAAAAACCGGTCGCTACATAAATACGCAACCATTATACTTGAATCAATTTTGAAATTGATATTACCTGATTATAGTCATTTTTCATTTAGAAGTCAAGGTTTAAAATTTATTGTACATGGAGTTTTGAATTAAATTTGGGTGTGTTTAAACTTGTGTACAACAGAACAGGTGCAAATACATGTGTATACAGACATGCACTGATATATTCAAACATACAAGCAAATTAGACAACATTCCCAGAACATACTTTAAGCATCAATATTATATCAAAGAATATAGGAAAATATAAGTGAGTTTGCTCACCTGGATCTTGAGAAAAACAGAGAAGAACAGAGGCCATGGATTTTATCTGGTTTTGAGTTTTAAAATTTGAAAGCTGGAACACTTTGATCTGGAAATCCATGAGATAATCTTGCCATTTTGAATTTGTTAAAATTGAATCTGATGATGTTGCTCAGGTTGAAGGCCTTTTTCTATTTGAATTTGCTCCAACATCAAGTTTTAGATTTTGTTTCCATGCTGAAACTTTTATTTTGCTTCCAGGATGAACTACTTCTAGATTTCTATATTACTTTACATTTGTTCTTTAACTTGTTTTTGATTCTGAAATGATTTGATCCGGTTGCTTGTTTTCAACTTTAAAGCTCCAAGGTTTGAAGCTCCTCATTTTTTTTCTTTTGAAAGCTTGAGAATTGAAAGTAACCAGGTTTTCATTCTCTTTGATTTTTAAATTTTCTTTTGTTTTTAGAAATGAGAATGAGAGAGAGTTTGAACTGAAATGTTAACCATGAATTTTTTTTCTTCTTTCTTTTTATTCGTATTATTTAGATTTTAAATTTTAAAGAAAAATAGAGTGTGACACTTGTTAAATTCATACTATCTTTAAATTACACTTGTACAAAATCATAATACTTACTTACACTTGTTAATATAAGCAATATTATGTTTAAAACCTTTATTCAGTTTAATTTATAATTTATAATTTAAACCTTACTTAATCTAAATTTATGAATTTACAAGCCAATTTTGCATATGTATGTTTTCTTATTTATTTCCAAAAGATAAAACCTTTTATTAATTCTTGTTTTGATCTTATATATATACACATTTTTTTTCAATTACTTATACTTATATAACTCTTTTTAAAATAAGAAATGTTTTGAAACTTAATCTCTATATTAATTTCGAAATGAATCCCATTTGTTTGCAATATATTTCTATTTAAATTTCAAATAAAAAAATTTCACTTTCAATATACTAATTAAATTTCAAAATTAATTCAAATTATAATCCATTTATATAAATAAGTAAACATTCATCTTATTAATTTGGAAAACTCAAATACAATATTTATTTTATTGCCAAAATTTTATATTAATTACCAAATATTCCAAAGTTTAATTCCAATGGTTAAATTAATTATCAAATTATTTTTAGCTAAAATCCAGGAATGCTACATTTACGTGAAAAAGAAAAATGATCCACGTACAACCTACATACTTATCTTATTGGTTCTTACAGCCGAACTACTTTCTACCCTCCCCAAAGTATTTGTGAAAATATTTCATAGTAGTATCAGCTTAGGTTCAAACATTTCTAAATAATACAACTTAAAACCTTTTCATAAAATCATTTTAATTTATTAACTTCATATAATGCTCTTCTGCATCCTAAGAGTACATATAAAATGTAAGATTTTAAACCTTATTCGTCTATTCAGATGTAGGCGCAAAGTAGCTTAGGTCTTAAAATTGAGTCGACCAATCCAAGCTCTTTACGCAGTGGGTCTGGAAAGTAGCAAAGAAGTTAGGATGTTGGTATGCAAACTCCGTCCAAGAGTCTACTTTTTCTTAGACCCCTCTAAGGTAAAAATGTTTGTTAGCCGGCCCAATAACATCTAATTAAATTTTCACTCCCTTGACGTTATATCCAAAAGATGCAATAAAAAAAGTTTATTAAACCTCCAAATTAAAATTTCATTCATTTACCTACTTTTTAAATCAATATACTTTGTTATTTTGAAAATTTAAGAGCCAAATATCCAGGTTTTATTTCAAAAATCTTTTGAAATGATACTTTATTTTTAACCCTTAGAAAATATACATATAGTCCGAATAACTCCAAAATGATATCAAGGAACCGGGGTACTACCGAATAGTATCATAAATCTCTTTACCAAGAATGCTAGTGCTCAAGAGAAGTGTTTATCATCCAAATCCATCTCCCACCCATTTGTAGTCACTTTTGAGTCACTTGAACTAGTTAGTTACAAAAATACTTCTTATTTTCAAACTCCCTTTTTGAAATAATAGAATATATATTTCTTGCTAAATAATTTCAATGAAATATCTATTAAAATTTTCTTTGGATTCTTTCAGATTCAAACTCATCCTGATGTTAAAATAGTAAAGAGAATAATTTACTAAGTGCACTATTATGTTCGCCTATTAAAGTATTTTCTAGTAATACTATTACAACGATTTCTTCAAAAACCATTTGAAATCCCTTTCAAAGACATTAGGATGTTAAATTCTTAAAAATCCTTTTCTTTTTAAATCGCATCTTTAAAACCAAATTTATAAAATTAGCTTTTTATAAAACTATCTGAAATATTTCTTTCAATAAACTCCTTTTATTAGAATCCATTTTAACCTAACATTTTATCGAGTGCCTTAGAGTCAAATTGTGAAACTTAATTCACAATGTGTTCGATTCAATATTTTCCCAAATTCTATCTACCTACCTATGATTTAAAATGAAAGGTTGCGGATGAATCTACAACTCTATATGATAATAATAAGATATTATCATCTACTATCATTCAATGCATCAAATAACTATATTATTTTTTGAAAATTTTCCTTTTATGTATAATATAGTCTTAGGTTTAATTTACCAGGTTAAAAACAATACTATGTCGACTGGACTTATTCAAATGTGTAGGGAATTTATTGATACCATTGGCCAAACGCATCGACCGGAATTCTTAAGCCACTCAACAGATCAAACAACATAATATAAAACATTTTTATCACTAATAAACACATGCTCATATATATGTACATAGACACTCAAACTCATAATAAGGCATTCCTTTTACCTAATCTCCTAATGAGTATACCCCACCAAGACTAAGGTTCTCACTTAACTTTACGCTCTGATACCATCTGTGATAATCTGCCTTTCTTTACACATTAAGATGACACTGAATACTTCCATGGTATTCGTGTTCCAATCATTTAAGTGTCTGATCATTTGGAGTGGAAGAAAGAAAAGGCAGAGCAGAATCTCACATATGTGATGAATAATATATATTATACATAAGATCTTTACCAAAAAAATCATCTTTATTATACAGCTTCAGAGTGTAATAACTTATTATCAGCCCGGACAGTTATAATAACATGTCTTTATGATTGCCGATTTACACAGATAAAAGCGAAAGAAACAAACACAGCGGAAGATCTTAAGAACATGAATATGTCCTGGAGAATCCAACTTGTCTCCCAAAAGCTCCAAAGTGTCCAGCTAAATTTGGAAAATATGCTCAGGCTGACTCGAGCATTATAGGAAAACAACGTCCAGGTTAGTCTAGTAAAATCGGCGTGAGAAACTCAAATCACAAGGAACTTTATTATAGCTTATAAAACCCTTTTAAAATCGAAAGTATCTCATAAAACCACCCCGCACATAAACATGGATGGGGTTTCAACCTTACAATAACTAAAACATTTTATAATATAAAAATATGGTGATATAATAAGTCTAGGATTTAAAGTGCCTAATAAATAAGTAGCTATGATGCGTGTACATGATAGCAATAATAGATATACAATAAAAAATTATAGGCTCGTGTTGGAGAATGGGTTTCCAACCAATGGCAAGGTAACGGATTACCTTCCAGAAATCTATACACCTCTAGATATAATATACAGTAGGATCGAAAACCTTTCGACCCTACCAACATAGGACTGGCCTACCCTTGAACTTGGTAGTACCGAATATGGTTACCACTTGGTTGCGATCAACAACTCAAAATGGGCCCGAAGCGTACATAAAGATATCGACACTAGTTCTTGGGTTGATCATACCTAGGGGCGACCCACATTGCCCTGCCCCATCTACCAAGTTTTAGCCATTATCGGGGTGTGAGACTAGAGAGGCTATGCTCTTGGCATTTAACAATCCATCTTGGAATGTTAACACTGCTCTCCAGGAAAAAATACAATACTAGCATTCATCCATACAAGTTTTTTATGGATTTCAACGAAATACAAGGCACTTTAAGGAGCATTGTCTTCAGTCATCTTCAAGATGTCTTCCACGCGAACACATATGTCGATTCGGAGTATTTTTCAAATAACATATCCGATCCCGGTCTCTCCAAACCAACAACGATAATTTCCGATTGACTCGTTCCCTTTTTTTGGAAGTTCACTATAATTATTCGAGTCCTCAATGAGGAACTCGAATATACAATCATACTTCCTGAGTCAAAATCAGTCAAGATTTGATAGTTGGTTATTTAACTATCAAATAGACAAACTATAACAGTTTATAGATTTAATTACCCATAGCAACCACTAAGCCTAGAAATTTTTTTCATTTATTAAATCTCTTTTCAAATCGTCTATCAAAACATTCATATACTTATCTCAGTGACATAAGTATATTCATAAAACATTTGTGAAAATTTTCTAATTATAAAATCATATTAAAAGGGTTAAAAAATGTTATTTAAATTAGAGGTAAAGATAACTTCAAACACTATTCCTTCGGTGTTAAGTGTGGAGAGAATGTCCACACCACTGAAATTAAGAAGGTCCAATAGAGGAAATCCAATCTCAAATTATTTTATAAATTTCTTCGATAAGTCCTTTTAATAAATCTCTTTATTTGTGAGAATCTCCTTTACTAAAATTACAAACCCATTTATAAACTCTTTTATAATTATCAAAAATCATTTATATAACTCCTATAAACCACCAAAATTATTTATGAAACTTCTTTATAAATTTCAAAACCCTTTATCAAACTTCTTTTATAAACATTCCTTTGATAACTTAAATCAGTAAAGTTCCTGTGACGACCCGCCCTTCTGCTACCAGAAAGACGTATCATCATAAAGAAAGAAAGGGATGAGAAAATAGAAAAGAAAGAAGAAGAAAGAACAACAACATCACAATCTCACAGCGGAACGGAACAAAATATAATATATCACTTAAATATTTAAAAGTTTTACATATATCAGAGGTATACAGATAATACATCAATACTACACAGTTATAACATCTGCCTAGTTAATACAACTCAATACAATATGACTCAGAGATACTAACACAACGGATCTATATATATATCTATAACGCTGAAGCCTCCTGCTCCCTTGCTCCTCCAGAATTCGTCAAAGCAAACCTGAATCCCTTGACTACCCGTAAAAATTTGGGTACCCGAGAGTTTATGAAAAACAAAAATAAACTCCGGGTCAGACATTGGTCTGGTATGAGTAAACGGTTTAAGGTTGTTTAACTTTGAAAAACATTTGAAAATAAAGGTATCACGTAAGACTCCCCACAAATAAATACGGGTAAGTTTTTACCTTACGCTAACCAAAACATTTCATAGGAAATCCGGTGATATTATAATAGTGTCTAGGGTTTTCAAGTAAATAGAAAATAGCCGAAATTGTTACATCTGTTAAATTCCAGCTACTAGCCACAAAAGTGGGTAATACAAATCAAAACCGTAGGGTCTCGTAGGGAAAATGGATTTCCAACAATGGCAGGGCTACTGGGGTACCGCCCGTCACAGTACGGGGCCTAAATCACCGTACCGAGGATTACTCCCTTCATCCCCTGCAACACAAGGCCGGAACCATTCCTTACTGAACAGTCCCGAACAAGATAAACCCCGCGGTTGTAGCTAGCAACCGCCCACTAAGCCGAAATATAAAAAGGGACATCTAGACAGGGGAAATATCTTGTCCTGCTTGGGCATGACCCACCTAACCTTGCTGCACCTCCCCTGTTTTAGCCATTCCCGGTTGATGAGGCTTGAGGCTACGATTACGTTTATTGAACATATCTTAGAATGCTCATCGTCCGCCTGACGATGTGTTGAATGCATTCAATCCGTACAAGTTCGTTCTGGGTTCGAACGAAACCGAAGGCATTATCTCGTCACACTCATTTTGGAATCACCCTCAGAGTCAACGACAATAACCCTTGCATTCTGAAAACACTATCTCGATCTTCATTTCAGGATTCACGACCTAACGTTTAAATTGGATTGATGTGGTTTTCGGAGAATCAAATTTGATTCATCCGATCCCGGTCTCATCGAATCCAACCGCCATTTTAAGGGCCAAGTTGTCTGTTTAACTTAAACAATTTTAAAGTTAACAATTGAATTCATAAATCAATTTAACACAGATAAATAACATCAGATAAATCATATGGTAATTTAACACAGGTAAATAACACCGGATAAATCATATAGCAATTTAATGCAAATAAATCACACACGATCATCATAGATATATCCAGAATATCACAGAACATCACATGATATAAATACATATCAAAGGCAGTCAATATAATCATCGATTCATATTAACAAGTTTGATTTGTTAAAAACTTAATTGCATGCTTAAGAATAAGTTACATTTTATTCTTTGCTTAATTAATTACTAATAAATTAACTTATTTCAATTCATTAATTACCCATTAATTATTCACTTAATTAATGAATTAATTTTTTTTACTAATCAATAACCTTAATTATTGATTTATAAACTTAATTACACAATTAATTATTATTATTTATTTAACTAACCATTAATTATTAATTAACTTAATCGTTTAATCATTAATTAATTACTTAATTTGTTAACTACGATTTGTTAATTAATCAACTTCAAATGATTCTTCATTACAATTGATTTATACAAGGTTATCATTGAAATCTTTAATTACAATTTAATTGCATTTTGAACTACTATTCAATTACAATTATAAATTTAATTCATAATTAACTTTGATTTTACATTAAGTACCCTTCTTCGTTTTCTGTAAAACTTTAAAGTTCTACTTGGCTTGAACAGTTTGTAACATTTATAACCTGATTAATACTTAGCTTATGAATCTTTTGCTTAATATAGTTTGCAAGCTACCGACATTAAAACTCGAAGTAAGTCTCGCATCTAACCCAGGTCAAAATCGATACTACCCAGTATGTTTCTCGCGTAAAACCTTCTGCTCCCCCTTATCTTCTTCTTCCCCTGTTCTTTTCTTCCCTATTCTTTTTTTTAGCTTAAGTAAAAACTGTAGAAACATATTAATATGCACGCGTCTCTCAACCAAAACTTCTCAGCTAAAACCCGAAGCAACACGCTGATGTTCTCGAGTTAAACTCGAGTCGATCCCCAGCATATACTTCCCCACCGCCGTGCACGTGCACGGCGGTCCTCCACCATGCCGTCGCATCACGACTCCACCCACACGTCACAAAGCATCCCCTCACGCGAAATCACCACCCCGTTCAACTCAAATCACACGAAATCAAAATATGCCCTAAATGTCAAACTTCAACACGAACTCAGTGGCCAAAAACCACCTCGTTCTCACAGCCGCGACCTTCTGAGACGACGTGGCTTCGGCCGATCCTTGCCAACACCCCTCTCGAGCCTCTACCCAAATCTCAAATCACTCGGTGATGTTATGATGTCGCGATCACCAAAAAATGCAGAACCCAAAAGTTACAGACCTTAAACCCTAATTTTGATCCACCTAACCAAATCTTGCTTTCGAAAAATTTTATTGTATTTTTCTTATATTCAAGAACCCGAAAGCAAGCTCCACAACAAGTTTCAACTCTTAAGATTCGTGGAACAGATAGAAATTGACAAATATGCAGTTTTGCTTCATCATTGAACTTCTCCTTATCCAATGTTCTAAAAACATTTTTTTTTATTTTAAAAATCTTAGCTTTGTGTTTAAACCATGTTATGAAATCAAATCATTAACTTAACACATTCGTATTTTTAATAGTTTGATTTATTTTACTGTAAACCTGAGCATGATGAAGCTGACTCCACTGACAAACCTTAAACCACTTCCAGATTGTTTTTGTTTTTAAGAATAAACAATAACAAATTTATTTAGTTAAAATACCTGAGTTCACAATGTTCTGTAGAGAATTTTCCTTTTCTTTCCACTTTCTTGGCCAGAAATGTTAAACACAATGAAGGACATACACTTCCCAGTAAACAAAAATCACTACCTATTCTTTTATTATTAGCACATAGCAACACCAAATATATGAATTTATAATTAAAGGTTCAGAAAAATAGGTTTACTCACTTAGTTACTGTTGAAACAGAGTGTAGTTGTTGATGCAAGAAACCTGAAGCTTGAATTTGATTAAGCTTGATAGTATGCAGTTTGAAATTCCTGTAACTTTCCTTATTTCTTGAATTTGATTTGACTTGCAAATATAAAGTTTTGTTTATTTCTTTTGCTTCTTCTCAGTTTTGTTTTCATAAGTGCATGACTGAACTAAATGAATTAAGAAATGTTGAATACATATTTACTTGAACAAGCTGCCTTCTTCAATAAGCTTTCACTCTAAAATATCTTGCTTTATTATTATTTTTCATGTACTAAAACCTAAGATGCATTAAAAATTTCGGCTGAAAATTTGTTTCAGAAAGAAAAGTGTGCTAATTTATGTTTTTGTCCTCACTTAAGTTAACAAAATCACTATTTGCTTGCTGACACAACAGCTTGTACAAAGATATTGCAGGTTTTCTTGTACTAATGTATTCATTTGGACTAACATAATATTAATGTTTGCTGACACCATCATTTATACAAAGATATTTGCAGTATATTTGTTTGAATATATTTATGTTAGCATATAAACAAAATGTTTGCAAGCTTGTCTTATTATTTTGAACACAAATTTGTACACTAATTTTGACCAATTCATATGTCTGCAGATAAGTTAATCTCTGTTTAAAGGTACTTGTCTCTTTATTTACAGATTATGTATATTTGTCATTTCCTTTTTATTGGCTAAGAAAATTCACTGTAGTAAAAAGATATAGGATTTCGGCTACATGTACTTTATTAAACAAGAAATTATGCTATTTAATGTCCATGCTTTTAATTATGATAGCATGTATTTAATGTATACTGATAATTATATTGTGTTGTACAAAGATATTTAATTTATTTCGGCCAACATATCTAGCAAGACACAGATTTTGTTTTATGATATTGAAGTCAAACTTTGTTTTCTTGTTTGCTTATATCTAATAAATGTTTATGCTTCATTTATGCTAACAGGTAATAAGTGTTTCAGTTTTCCTGTTTGTTTTGTACAAGCTACAGATTTTTGTTTATTATTATTTTGAAGTGAACTCTTTTGTTCCCTGATGCATATACATAGCACATAAACTTTATATTTATTTCATAGCATTGATTGTACAAAGATATCTATATGTTTTTCTTATACCTATAAATTGTACAAAAGCACAAATATGATTATTACTGGTTTACATTTATTTATAACATTCTATTTGTATACTTATATTTCTAGTTTCTACTTATATTTTATAATTATGTTCTCAGTACAATTTATATTTTATAATTATGGTGTATATTTATGTTTATGTTTTAACTTTATCATTTTTAAAAAAACTAAAACTGCATTCATATGTATTTTATCAAATAACAAAAATATAAAGTCTTTGATTTGATTTTATTGAACATGTCAGATTTGTTTTAATGGTTTTGAAGTATTCTATTTAAAATTTTCAAATCAAAATTTTCTTTTACAAACATGTATAACCGTTAAATATCCAAGATCTCATCAATTTAAACATTGACATGCTTATATTTAATTTAAATTAGATTAAATATTCATTAAAATATGCTGTCAAAATTCCGGGTCGTTACATTCCTCCCCCCTTAAAAGAATTTCGTCCCCGAAATTTAAGCAACAGTTAATTCAAAAAGCTGTTATGCCAATCATTCAAACATACATATCATTTATATATTAACAACAAACAAACAGTCTATTCTAACAAACAACACTAGCTATCCGAACACAAGTTCGGATAAGTTTCCCTAAAACTATCGAGAGTTTATCTCTCGATGATCAATAATCCAAACTGGATTCCTGACCATAATTCAATTCGACTTAACTTCAAATTTCCTGAATTACTGGTTTAACAATCAATGATGAATCATGAACAAATTTCCTGAGATATATGGAATATACAATAAATTCCAGACATCCATTCTAGCAATTCAATTTTAAAAGCTACAGTATTAACTCTTTCTAGATTTTATCGACTTCTTTACAGAATTTCAATACTTATTAAATCAAGCCCGTACGATGTACATATATTATTCGTACGCAGTATCAAATCCGATCGCTCGCACGATCACACAATTTCACTTCCGAACTAGTATTGTCCACCCGACTTCCTAGTGCGGACTCAGAACGGGTTTTCTTGATCAGCAACTATCATTCTCCTTGCATGGTCACAACTATGATAGAGAATTTCTCAGAATCAATCAAACCCCTATCCATGGTTCGTCGTCGAAAATCGAGTGAAAAATCCCAACTCGGATCAATATAACTATCTCGAAATTCTGTACTCGAATCTGGATCAAATTGTTATGCGAATAAAATAATATACGTACATCCTACATATTTATATCAATTTTCTTTTATTCACATTATCCTGATTCTATCCACTTGGAATAATTGTTTTCAATTTCAAATTTTACTTAAGAATTTCACCATTCATTTCTTAAGCTTAATATAAACATTATATATACTCTTATATTATTACTCTGCCACTTAAGCTTTATATCTTCTTATTCTACTTATTTCCAATTTGAATTGCTAATTCCATGTGAATTCAAATTTCTTCTACTCTTAATATTTAAATTTTCATTTACTATCTTCCATTTGTAGCTGATTTTTATCATTCTCTTAAATAAATTTCATTCACTAATTTATTTTAAATTTCCAACTTGAAATTGTTTTGTTGTTAATTTTTTTTATATATATATAGTTTTCAAATTCTGAAAACTTTGACATATTCTCCATTTGTTTAGCATTACATATTTCCATAAGCACAAATGTAGGGTTCCAATCCTTAACACAATTAATTTCAATCAATTCTCAAACCATTCTCTTTAGTTTAAAGAGATTTACAACTTTCTTGCTTATATATTCAATTTATTTGAGCAAAACAAACTCATATTCAAAATCATCCTATTTTGCTTCCAATAATACATAGAATTTATCTAATTCTCATTTACTTCAAACAACCCATTTCCTTAGGCAATTTAACAATATCATTGTGAATAGATAATCACTTAAGCTTATAACAAATTTTAAATTGATTCCAATTCAATTTATACTTGATTCCACCCCAATTAAATTATTCACAACCTTACCATTGCATTTCCTTTCATTTCAACAGGTTTGATTCCAAACCATTCTATTAAATTTGACAATCCATATTTTAAATTAATCATCTCACAATTTATTTAAGTCATTAACTGTTTCACTTAATAACTTAAGTTCATTCTATTCCACCAATTCCCATTCAAATCTTTGATTTGATTTTCTTTTAATCAAAGCCCAACTATTTAATGATTAATTTATTCTTTTATCCATCCTTAAATTTTAATTTACATTAACAATTCATTATTGAATTTATTCATAATCAATTATTCAATTTATACTTGAATTAAATTTGTTAACAACTCACAACACTTCTATCCAATTCAATACTTACTTTGATTTACATTTACTTATATACATAAGAATTTTATTTCATTCAATATTATTTATAACTTGATTGAATTCATTTAAATTCTATTTTATTCTAACTCAACTACAGTTAAATTTAGCTACTTACAAATCTTTAAATTTATTTCTCAATATATGAGTTCAAAACTTATTTATTTCCCTTAAAGTTTATATTACTCATTTGGGTCATTTCATCTTATAACCACAATTTCAGATTATATATATATATAACACTTAGCATCTTAAAGTATAAATTTCCATCTCACAATTACAATCATTTTACCTTCAAACTTTATAGCCAATTAAGTTCATTTGGAACTGCAATTCCACTTATCTCAGGTTAAACTCCAGTATATTTTCTTATCTTCATTTTCTTAAGTTAAATTTTAATTCCCGGATTAAAAATTCCCAATTTCATCTTATAAATATCAACTTTACTTTATAAGTTCACTAGTTGATTCATTCTAACCTTTCACATTATTAAATAGAATTGTCTTAGAAGTCAAATGCCCGGTTTTCATTTCCAAAACTTTTTGAAAGGATAACTACACTTACCCACTTGGTGACAAATCAAATTTTCAATTCCAAACACTTGTTTTCACCAAACCAAATTTTCCCTTTTGAAAATTTTAAAACAACTGGTATACCTAACAAGCCCAAACAATATCATAACCAATTATTCTGGTAGCAATCCATCACTTTAGAAACTCGAAAATGAATACTGATGATGTGGCCATCATCATCGGGATTATTTTCCAGCGACTGAAGTGAGTTCAGTGCTTCCTTACTTTCACAAATTGTCCCAAAATAATTTCCATTCAACAATATGTTCCAAAACAAATTTCATTATTTCCTTCAAATCTTTGGCAAATCTTTCAAACATTCCCAAGATTTTTAAATTCCCAAATTCTTTTGTTTAAATTCATTTAAACACTTTTCAAATTCCCGGGACTTAAATTCTTGTTTAATCAAATTTTAGCTATATTCCTTTTGTATTAAAGATCATACTTAGACAATTTGATTTGTTTATAGACCACTCAAATTTAAATTTTTATTTGGTTGTAGTATTAACAACCAAACATCAAATATATAATCATTTCAGAAAAATACTTCTTTTATATCAAAATATAACTTTTGGGTAAAATTATTTCATTTACCCTACTTTTAAAAACAATATTGTGTCGAATTGCTCTATTTAAGTGTTTAGAAACCCCTTCGATACAGTTTTCGAGGCTGTGCCGACGAAGGTTCATCTACCACTCAATAAATCAATCAACGCAATATAAACAACTTTATATTCACTAACAAATACGCGCTCATATCTATTAATACCCTCAAACTCATTTTAGAGTTCTATAAACTCTATTCTATGAGCAATTCTTACCAGAGCCAAGGTTATCACCAACCTATGCCCTGATACCATCTGTGACGACCCGCCCTTCTGCTACCAGAAAGACGTATCATCATAAAGAAAGAAAGGGATGGAAAAATAGAAAAGAAAGAAGAAGAAAGAACAACAACACCAGAATCTCACAGCGGAACGGAACAAAATATAATATATCAATTAAATATTTAAAAGTTTTACATATATCAGAGGTATACAGATAATACATCAATACTACACAGTTATAACATCTGCCTAGTTAATACAACTCAATACAATATGACTCAGAGATACTAACACAACGGATCTATATATATATCTATAACGCTGAAGCCTCCTGCTCCCTTGCTCCTCCAGAATTCGTCAAAGCAAACCTGAATCCCTTGACTACCCATAAAAATTTGGGTACCCGAGAGTTTATGAAAAACAAAAATAAACTCCGGGTCAGACATTGGTCTGGTATGAGTAAACGGTTTAAGGTTGTTTAACTTTGAAAAACATTTGAAAATAAAGGTATCACGTAAGACTCCCCACAAATAAATACGGGTAAGTTTTTACCTTACGCTAACCAAAACATTTCATAGGAAATCCGGTGATATTATAATAGTGTCTAGGGTTTTCAAGTAAATAGAAAATAGCCGAAATTGTTACATCTGTTAAATTCCAGCTACTAGCCACAAAAGTGGGTAATACAAATCAAAACCGTAGGGTCTCGTAGGGAAAATGGATTTCCAACAATGGCAGGGCTACTGGGGTACCGCCCGTCACAGTACGGGGCCTAAATCACCGTACCGAGGATTACTCCCTTCATCCCCTGCAACACAAGGCCGGAACCATTCCTTACTGAACGGTCCCGAACAAGATAAACCCCGCGGTTGTAGCTAGCAACCGCCCACTAAGCCGAAATATAAAAAGGGACATCTAGACAGGGGAAATATCTTGTCCTGCTTGGGCATGACCCACCTAACCTTGCTGCACCTCCCCTGTTTTAGCCATTCCCGGTTGATGAGGCTTGAGGATACGATTACGTTTATTGAACATATCTTAGAATGCTCATCGTCCGCCTGACGATGTGTTGAATGCATTCAATCCATACAAGTTCGTTCCGGGTTCGAACGAAACCGAAGGCATTATCTCGTCACACTCATTTTGGAATCACCCTCAGAGTCAACGACAATAACCCTTGCATTCTGAAAACACTATCTCGATCTTCATTTCAGGATTCACGACCTAACGTTTAAATTGGATTGATGTGGTTTTCGGAGAATCAAATTTGATTCATCCGATCCCGGTCTCATTGAATCCAACCGCCATTTTAAGGGCCAAGTTGTCTATTTAACTTAAACAATTTTAAAGTTAACAATTGAATTCATAAATCAATTTAACACAGATAAATAACATCAGATAAATCATATGGTAATTTAACACAGGTAAATAACACCGGATAAATCATATAGCAATTTAATGCAAATAAATCACACACGATCATCATAGATATATCCAGAATATCACAGAACATCACAGGATATAAATACATATCAAAGGCAGTCAATATAATCATCGATTCATATTAACAAGTTTGATTTCTTAAAAACTTAATTGCATGCTTAAGAATAAATTACATTTTATTCTTTGCTTAATTAATTACTAATAAATTAACTTATTTCAATTCATTAATTACCTATTAATTATTCACTTAATTAATGAATTAATTTTTTTTACTAATCAATAACCTTAATTATTGATTTATAAACTTAATTACACAATTAATTATTATTATTTATTTAACTAATCATTAATTATTAATTAACTTAATCGTTTAATCATTAATTAATTACTTAATTTGTTAACTACGATTTGTTAATTAATCAACTTCAAATGATTCTTCATTACAATTGATTTATACAAGGTTAACATTGAAATCTTTAATTACAATTTAATTGCATTTTGAACTACTATTCAATTACAATTATAAATTTAATTCATAATTAACTTTGATTTTACATTAAGTACCCTTCTTCATTTTCTGTAAAACTTTAAAGTTCTACTTGGCTTGAACAGTTTGTAACATTTATAACCTGATTACTACTTAGCTTATGAATCTTTTGCTTAATATAGTTTGCAAGCTACTGACATTAAAACTCGAAGTAAGTCTCGCATCTAACCCAGGTCAAAATCGATACTACCCAGTATGTTTCTCGCGTAAAACCTTCTGCTCCCCCTTATCTTCTTCTTCCCCTGTTCTTTTCTTCCCTATTCTTTTTTTTTAGCTTAAGTAAAAACTGTAGAAACATATTAATACGCACGCGTCTCTCAACCAAAACTTCTCAGCTAAAACCCGAAGCAACACGCTGATGTTCTCGAGTTAAACTCGAGTCGATCCCCAGCATATACTTCCCCACCGCCGTGCACGTGCACGGCGGTCCACCACCGTGCCGTCGCATCAAGACTCCACCCACAAGTCACAAAGCATCCCCTCACGCGAAATCACCACCCCGTTCAACTCAAATCACACGAAATCAAAATATGCCCTAAATGTCAAACTTCAACACGAACTCAGTGGCCAACAACCACCTCGTTCTCACAGCCGCGACCTTCTGAGACGACGTGACTTCGGCCGATCCTTGCCAGCACCCCTCTCGAGCCTATACCCAAATCTCAAATCACTCGGTGATGTTATGATGTCGCGATCGCCAAAAAATGCAGAACCCAAAAGTTACAGACCTTAAACCCTACTTTTGATCCACTTAACCAAATCTTGCTTTCGAAAAATTTTATTGTATTTTTCCTATATTCAAGAACTCGAAAGCAAGCTCCACAACAAGTTTCAACTCTTAAGATTCGTGGAACAGATAGAAATTGACAAATATGCAATTTTGCTTCATAATTGAACTGCTCCTTATCCAATGTTCTAAAAACATTTTTTTTTTATTTTAAAAATCTTAGCTTTGTGTTTAAACCATGTTATGAAATCAAATCATTAACTTAACACATTCGTATTTTTAATAGTTTGATTTATTTTACTGTAAACCTGAGCATGATGAAGCTGACTCCACTGACAAACCTTAAACCACTTCCAGATTGTTTTTGTTTTTAAGAATAAACAATAACAAATTTATTTAGTTAAAATACCTGAGTTCACAATGTTCTGTAGAGAATTTTCCTTTTCTTTCCACTTTCTTGACCAGAAATGTTAAACACAATGAAGGACATACACTTCCCAGTAAACAAAAATCACTACCTATTCTTTTGTTATTAGCACATAGCAACACCAAATATATGAATTTATAATTAAAGGTTCAGAAAAATAGGTTTACTCACTTAGTTACTGTTGAAACAGAGTGTAGTTGTTGATGCAAGAAACCTGAAGCTTGAATTTGATTAAGCTTGATAGTATGCAGTTTGAAATTCCTGTAACTTTCCTTATTTCTTGAATTTGATTTGACTTGCAAATATAAAGTTTTGTTTATTTCTTTTGCTTCTTCTCAGTTTTGTTTTCATAAGTGCATGACTGAACTAAATGAATTAAGAAATGTTGAATACATATTTACTTGAACAAGCTGCCTTCTTCAATAAGTTTTCACTCTAAAATATCTTGCTTTATTATTATTTTTCATGTACTAAAACCTAAGATGCATTAAAAATTTCGGCTGCAAATTTGTTTCAGAAAGAAAAGTGTGCTAATTTATGTTTATGTCCTCACTTAAGTTAACAAAATCACTATTTGCTTGCTGACACAACAACTTGTACAAAGATATTGCAGGTTTTCTTGTACTAATGTATTCATTTGGACTAACATAATATTAATGTTTGCTGACACCATCATTTATACAAAGATATTTGCAGTATATTTGTTTGAATATATTTATGTTAGCATATAAACGAAATGTTTGCAAGCTTGTCTTATTATTTTGAACACAAATTTATACACTAATTTTGACCAATTCATATGTCTGCAGATAAGTTAATCTCTGTTTAAAGGTACTTGTCTCTTTATTTACAGATTATGTATATTTGTCATTTCCTTTTTATTGGCTAAGAAAATTCACTGTAGTAAAAAGATATAGGATTTCGGCTACATATACTTTATTAAACAAGAAATTATGCTATTTAATGTCCATGCTTTTAATTATGATAGCATGTATTTAATGTATACTGATAATTATATTGTGTTGTACAAAGATATTTAATTTATTTCAGCCAACATATCTAGCAAGACACGGATTTTGTTTTATGATATTGAAGTCAAATTTTGTTTTCTTGTTTGCTTATATCTAATAAATGTTTATGCTTCATTTATGCTAATAAGTAATAAATGTTTCAGTTTTCCTGTTTGTTTTGTACAAGCTACAGATTTTTGTTTATTATTATTTTGAAGTGAACTCTTTTGTTCCCTGATGCATATACATAGCACATAAACTTTATATTTATTTCATAGCATTGATTGTACAAAGATATCTATATGTTTTTCTTATACCTATAAATTGTACAAAAGCACAAATATGATTATTACTGGTTTACATTTATTTATAACATTCTATTTGTATACTTATATTTCTAGTTTCTACTTATATTTTATAATTATGTTCTTAGTACAGTTTATATTTTATAATTATGGTGTACATTTATGTTTATGTTTTAACTTTATCATTTTAAAAAAAACTAAAACTGCATTCATATGTATTTTATCAAATAACAAAAATATAAAGTCTTTGATTTGATTTTATTGAACATGTCAGATTTGTTTTAATGGTTTTGAAGTATTCTATTTAAAATTTTCAAATCACAATTTTCTTTTACAAACATATATAACTGTTAAATATCCAAGATCTCATCAATTTAAACATTGACAAGCTTATATTTAATTTAATTAGATTAAATATTCATTAAAATATGCTGTCAAAATTCCGGGTCGTTACAGTTCCTTTGATAAAATCAATTATTTAAAACAAATTTTAAATAAACAAGTTATTATTTAAAACATCCTTCATTAAATTTACCTTTAAATATTATTGACAAAAAAATGATTTTCTAACAAACCTTTAAAAAGTATAAGATTACTTCAAAACATCTTTAATAAAAACACTACTTAATCATCATTTAAATATCTTATTTAAAACGGTAATAAACTTTAGACCATTTTTTAAAAAAGGATAAAATAAAACATTTGGCTTCACAAAATCAGAAAATGCTTAGTGACCATAATGGTTTATATTTTAATTCAGTTTAACTTATCCAAGTTATATCATGGGTATTTACATAACAACATGTATGTAAAGGGAGTTGGCCAACAAAAAGTAGACATATACGTAAGATGTCCAAGTTACTATAATAACAGTTGGGAATTTTTCTGCTAAACTCATGTTCAAGTTAGTATAATAGGGGAATAGTGTTTTATTCCACTAAAATAGATGCCAACATAATCTACTTGGTGAACTAGGATAGAATGGTGTTTTATTCTGCCAAACTGATATCAAATACAAGTTAATTAGCAGGACAATGATTTATTCTGCTAAATAGATGTCATTGGGCTTCATGTTCAATTGGGGTTACTTAAGGGTAGTCGACAAAGAAATCCCTTGGATCTAAAATATTCTTTAAAAGAGAGTTGCTTTAAAACAAAATCAATTTTTAGAAATAAAGCAGTTTAAAACTTTAAAACTTTTATTTAATAGTTAAATAACCTTTAAAATCTTTATTTAATAATAATTAAATATTTAATTAATCATTAAACAATAATTAACTATTAAATAAATAATTAAATAATAATTATCTTTAAATAAATATTTAAAATAATAGTTAAATTTTAGATAAATAATTAACCATAATTAATCTTTAATTAATTATTAAATAATAATTTAACCTTAAATAATATTCAAATATTAATTAATCCCGATTAATTAATTAATTAATCTTCATTAAAACTTCAATAATAAATTAAACCTTTATTTAAAATAATTAAAACATAATTATATTTTAATTAAATCTTAATTTAAATTTAACTTGATTAATTAATAATAATTAATTAATAACTAAACCCTTCTCAAATAAACAATTTAATTAATTTTAATTAAATAATAATTAGTCTCTAAGTAAATAATTAAGTTATATTGAAATCTTTATCAATTAATAAATTGTAATCAACTTACTTAAAAATATTAAGTACTAATCACCCTAACTTAATTAATGATTAAATACTAATTACCTTACTTAATTTATTAACCAAATAGTAATATATAAATATTTAATTAACTAACTAAAAAATAATTGCTTTTAAATACTTAAAATATGATTTAAAACACTTTTCAAAAAGATACTTAAGTTCAAACATTTTAAATTCAAAAAGAGTTCGTCCTTTGTGAACTGCATTTACAACAACTATCGTGTACGACCTGTAATTTTCAAAACTTGTTTAATATGACAATTGACTTTATACTTCTTAGCTTTCACATACTAAACAATTTATATCTTAACAATAGATTTTGAAAAGTAAAGATAAGATTTAAAAATTTGCAAAACATTTCTAAAAAGTAAGTTACCAAAGGATTTCAAAGTCGCAACTAAACACTTTAAACACTAACTTCTTTAGCTTAGCACAACCTAAGCAAGATCAAAAACTTATATACATGTTATCACAACATCCAATAAGTCAAGAGTTTAGCTTTCACTGTACTAACATTTAACTCATAGCTTCAACACATCCATAACATAGTTTCATACTTAAACCTAGTCATAACCAATATACATCCAAGAACATATAAACACATACAATCCAACATCATAATCCACCAATAATGCTATGATTTAGCAACCAAAATATACAATATAATTTAAAGTTAGAAACTGTAAATAAAAGGAGTTAGTTTCTCCTTAAAAATTTTCCAAAATCTGTTCTAAATTGAAAATAAGACCAAGATCTTGTTTAACTTTGGAATAACTTGAATTTGGCCTTTAAAACATGGAAAATGGCTCGGCCATGAATTATGGACCTCGCCTAGAAAGGTAAAGGGACTTCGAATTATCATCGAGCTCACGAAACTCAACCTGAAAATGGACCATTTTCCAACTGATTTTTGGACCAGTTACTCATGGAATTTGGAAAAGTTGTAAAAGCAATGCTCTTGAATATTCTCTTCTCTACAATTTCATGAAAAGAATCACTCAATTTGGATCAGTTTCGAGGAAGATATTGTCAAAAGAAGAAGAGATATTTTCGGACGTGAAAATCTAGTCAGAAAATGAGTCTAAAAGAAATGAGATTTGGACATAGCTAATCTCAAAATTTGAAGAAGTGATATTTAAGAAAGGAGTAGCCACTGCAATTTTATACAGTTTGAAAAAAAGTAAACCTCTATTTAATTAAGATATGAGAAAGATATGGTAGAAGGAAAAGAAGGCAAAATTGAAGAAATGGAAGGGGTATTTATAAGCAAGAAAAATAAATTACCTTAATGCCCTTAGTCCTTTACCCTCCACCTCCTCTTTCCATATCACCATGCCACCTCACCTTCATTTACCTCAGCCCATAAACTTGTCCCCCCCAAACCCCATGAACCAACATGCATGACATCGAATGTACTGTATGTGTTTATGTATGTTTCATAAGGGATCTTTTAAATTCTGTAAATTTAACTTAACTAAATGCATTATTATACATATATGTGTAAATGCATATGATTTTACTTGTTTGCAAATGAATGAAAATACTAACTTATTTACAAATATGTATATCTATACAAAAGTGTTCACAACGTTTCTTATAACTTTTAGTCGACGAAAAGTTGAAAATTCGAAAAAAGAATTCTGCTCACATTTTCAATTTTGCTTCGAACTATATGTTTTTATAAAAAAAATTTAAAAGCTATTTTACCATTGTTATTTATTATTTGACAGAGTTTTAGTTTAATTATAAAGTCTGTTATTTGATTATTTAAAATTAATTAAATATTCTAAAATCAAAGAGGTAAAATTCCGGGTCGTTTCATTTTTCTTTATGTAAAATGTCAAATTTTATGGATTAAGGTTAGTTATGGAATTTTAGAATTTGGTTTATGCGTTTAGCGCATAATCGACTTTTGACTACGCTAAATTGTGGATTGATTTATCAAAAATTTTGAGAAGGAAAATATTTTAAAGTTTCCCCTTGATTTAAAAAGTCTCCTTCGAAAAAAAAGTTTTGCGTTTTAGCTATTTTTGAATCTGAAATTATTTTTAAAGTTTTTATTCAAAATTTTACTTCAAGGGAAAATGTGAATCTTAATATTTTGGGATTTTATTTTTCAAATGATGTATAAATTTGAAAAGTGGGAAAGGATTTCGTGAAATCTTTGATTTGGAGGCCATATGTTAGGCGTAGGGAAGACAGATAGAGTTAGAATTTGCAAATTTAGTGGTGCATTAGGATCGAGATGCGATAAATGAAAGCAATAACAAGGGAAAAACTATTTTAGCCGTGGAATTTCTATTTCCATACCTACTCGACGACGCGCGAGAGACTATTTTTGGGTTCAATTCCATTTTAGAGCTTGGAAACAAGCTTCTTATGCATTTTGTACGTGAAAAATTTGGAATAAATATGGGGCATTTGGGAAAATTCCACTATACTACGGATTGGAAGATAATATAGTAGTTAGAATGTTAAATTCTCCAACTAAATTCATTTTTTCGATATAGAAGTAGAGTTTAGAAAGGATTTTTCGATGCGTTAGATTTTTGGATGGTAGGACTTAGATACAAAATTGGTTGCTTCATACTTCTATTCATAGGAGTATAGGGGTTTTAGATGTAAAGATTTTTCAAAAGTTGCATGTATATAGAACTGTAGGTATATATATAGGTTATTTGCATCATATTTTTCAAAAATGTGTGCAAAGAAATGCATTCACATAGGAGGATCTGAATTAGAATCATTCTGCATACATATTTCTCTGTAGTGATACAGTAGTACACTATGTACATGTGCACCTTTGGTTGCAAAGTTGGTTGTACACTAATTGGTTATGTGGTTTAGGATAATTAAGATCTAAAACCATGACTTAATCATCGGTGAAATTTCGAGGACGAAATTCTTTTTAAGGGGGAAAGAATGTAAAATAAGGGATTTTGGATTATTGTCCAATTTGTGCTATGTTGCAGATTTTCCAATGTTTAATTCGTAGGAAGAACATCTATTTGATTTTTATAAATTTGTTCACTTTTTCTACTTTGCATTCAAAAGGTGACATTTGTTTAACAAGGAATACCTATAAACAAAAAGGGAAGAGATGTGTAGAGTTCAAATTTGTTCTTCGTAGTTTACACCATCTCTTCCAATTAAAAAGAACTTATCCATTTCTTATAATTTCAAACGAAGGCAATATTTCCTTTTAGGGTTTAACTAATTTATGGAAATCATAGCCGAAAATCTTCCTAACGAATTTAATTGCAGCAAATTAAATATGAAAGCATATTCTAGTTATATATTACTAGAATATATTCGGTTATGAATAGATAGTTTTATTATGTAATTTATATGTATTTATTATGTTAATAAATAAGAATAGCATTTATTTATGCGTTATTTATGCATAATGTTCGTTAGTTATTACTACATTTTGAGAAGCGAATATGCAGAAATTAGGGAAGGAAGTAATTCCTATTAATAGGCTACTAATGGGAATTAATGGATATGATTACATTCTCAATTATTTACATAAATTTAATGGGATTGCTTTATCATAGCCTGTTCCACTTCTCCTTCCTCTTTGACTCAAATTAGCGATTCTTCAATAAAATATGTATTCAAATTATGGATTTATCCGTAGTTTACACCAAATTTTCCATACTCATTTCCTTCTTATATATTTCTTCGTAATGAGGAGTTGAATAGAATATGGGGTGTAACTCCTATCGTTTAGAATATTCTATTATATTGCTGTAATAAATTGGGTTTCTATTTATTTACAAATCTGTTATTGCAAGTTTTGATATGAATATTTGTTCCTTTGTTGTATGTGGGAATTATGAGAAATAATGAATAGTATTAGATTAAGGGTTATAATTAATATAGACAAATGGATTAATGAGACGGATAAAAATGGAATTGATATAAAAAGGTTACTAATTTGAAATTAGCAATCATATATAAATGTCTTAGGAAATGGCCGTTAGGATTTTATGGACAGACTAACATTTATGAGTGTTAAAAGGGGATTTATAGGTATAAAAGTAATTTAAGGAAATCCTATTACGTTAAATAAAAAGGAAATTAACAAGCTAAGTCCAATGTAAACCTAAGATAATAGAAATAAAGACTTATGATGGTTAATTGGACTTAGTAGGTTAGTGATGCGAGGTCAATAGAGTCACTCGACGTAAGACTGTCCTTCATTGTTAGGCTACAAGCGGTCGAGTGCACTTACTATTGATGTGAGATATCACTAATCCTAGGACTCGTTATGGCATGAGAGATTTGACCTACTTTCTTAATTAAAAAGTATTAAATGGTCCAAATCTAGAATTAGGAAGCGGTGAGGGATATTTCTAAAATGGTTTACTTCAATGTTGAGGTATTAAGTGGCTATCTTAGGGCCCGCTTTCCTAACGAAAATAGTGACCTAATGAGATTTTATATTTATAATTAAGAGTGATGATGGATTTCTCGGGATGAGTTCGCTTCGAACTTAGGTACTAAGTGACTAAGCTAGGATTCGCCTCTCTCCTATAAAAGAAGTACTAAGTAGCCTAATGAGATTTTAAAGCAATGTTAGCTAGATAGTACCGGTGAGAAATCCGCCTTGGGGTTAGGTATTAAATGGAAAAGGCCTACCTATAAATAGGTGTTAAATGGTTAGTTCTTGTTAATGAGGTATTAAGTGACTTGGGTATAGTTTCTCACATTGGTAAGACTTTAATAGTACAGATGCTTTGGTAGTATGGCTATTATAAATTATAAGGCCATAGATAGTGGTCAATGGTCCCTATAGCCATGACCAATAGACCAATAATGAAGATGCTAGAAGCCCACTTTAGAAATAGATCTTATATGACATAGTCTACCTCGATTGAGGTCTTAAATGGAAAAGTCTACCTATTTTTCTTTTAAAAATATTATGTGGCGATAGTAAAAGCCCGCTTCATATTTTAGAAGTATCAAGTGGCTAATGGACTTGGTGGTTGTAATAACCTAAAATTTGAGCTAGAATAATTAATTAACGAGTTAATTGAATAATAAAATAAGTATGTGAAATTTTCAAAATCGACCTATGGAAGTTAAACCATTGTGTCTGTGGTAATTTTCTGGTCAATTTCCATGTATAGTTTGTTAGAATCTGAGTTAATATGAAGAGGATACGAATTAAACAAGAAATATATATATATAGGTCAGGTCGACCTTAGGGTCGATCCATAACGTACATAGGTTGATCTTCCATATATATGGGTCGACACCCAGGTCGACCCGCCTTTATATTTGAGCATGAATTCATCCAGGTTAAATGATGACGTGTTTTGAAATTTCTTTTCAATCTTGTGCATTCGTACTTCCATCTGATAGTTCCCAGCGATCCCATGACGTGGTTGCACCAGATTTAATCCTCAAATCCAATGGTTTGAGATCCCTAAACTACACTATAAATAAGTCCCTAGGCCTAGCTATTTTTCTCATTCAGATTTTCTCCTATTTAGGTTCATTGCCAGAGTCTGGACCCTAAATTGGAAATTTTTCTAAGGAGGAAATATTTTTGATAAAAATATTCTACGCCCTAAAAGTGGATCAAAAAAGACCAAGGACTAGAGCTAATGACCATAGGTGAGTGTTTTGTAATTATTTTATATTTTTAAATAATTTAAAATAAAAGGGTTCTCAATAATAGTAGTTTTTCGGCAATTTTGAGACAATTTTTATATAAGTTATTTACAACTAGTTTTTAAAGTTCTTTTCAGTATATTTTATTCAACTATTTTATTTAATTATTTTATTCAGTAATTTACAGTTATTTTCATTTATTTACATTTGTTTACGTTAGAATTCAGTCGGTAAATTTTAGTTTCTTTTTTATTCCATTTTACGCGAATAGAATATTAAAAAGAGAATAATTCACAAATATGGATTAAAATAGAAAAGCACTAAATTTACAAAAATTAGATGCAAAATAAGAAAGACTGTAATAAAAAGAAGAAAGACTGAAATAGGCAAATTTGAGACATTTGCAAGCATTAGTATAACAAGTGGTTATAACTAAAAAGATAGAACAAAAGAGTAACAATTATAACGTAGGTTATAATTAAGAAGAAAGAACAGAAAGGCATATTTTAAAATCTTTGACTAAGTTAGTAAGAAAATTATAATATAACAAAAGAGGCTTATTTTCAGAACTTACACTAAGTTAATGAGCAAGAATAGAAATAGGGATCGTACCAACACCATTCCCTTTCATACTAGGGCTGATGGTCTTACAATAGTTAGATGAGGCTGGACAGGACCCTTTCAGACTAGGATTGATGGTCTCACAATAATTAGGTAAGGCTGAGACACTCTTATGCTAACTGGGGTAAATAAGTTGCCAATAGGTAGAAGCTCAAATGGGAGGATTTGGGCAAGGGGCGCAACTAGATTTTGTTTGTTAGGACCCGTACTGGCAGCATTCTCTTTTAGACTTGGACTGATGGTCTCACAAAACACTTAAGTGAGGCTAGGAAGGACCCTTTTAGACTAAGATTGATGGTCTCACAATAGATTAGGTGAGGCTAGTCACGCTTATGCTGATTAGGGTAAGTAAGAGGTCACTGGAGGGAGCAACAGTTAGCGTGTACTGGTGATGACAGTGCGTGAGGCATCGATTAGGGTAGATAAGTAGTCGCTACTGCGTTCCAAGAGCTAAATAGGTGTCTTTTGATATGGGACCTACTGGACGGGACTAGCTTACAGTGGCACAACAGAGATAGAAGGCCGATCAACGGGTAGAATTAGGATTCAGCCTAATTAAAATAGGATTTGGATTTCAGCCTAATCACAACAATCTAAGACAAGTGCAAATAATCGCAATCAAATCAAACGGTTAAACAGTATTTTATCCCAGTTTTACCTTTTTTATTTCCTTTTATACTAGAGCTGTTGCTAAGTCTATTATCTTTATCTTGCTTAGAAATACTTGTAATTACTTTCACTCACCAGACTTATAGTCTGACCCACCCTCTATTTCCCATTTCCCCCATAGGCCAGTAGAGGTAAGGACATTAGATTTGGATTTCTTAGAGACCCATTTTGCAGAGCTTTCCCATCCTTTATGTATTCTTCTTCCTTTTAGTTTTCTTTTCATTTGGCTTTTGACGTACTAGTACTTATGAGAGGGATGATTATTTTTATTGTACTTTGATTTTATGAGACCGAGATCTATATTTCATAAGACATGTGTATTTTATATTTGAGACATGTTTTGTTTTTTAGACTTACTTTATGAAGTGATAAGTATTTGAAATGTTTCCCCTATCATTAATTATTTGTCATGTGAATCTTAGTCACTATGATACTTTAGCTATACCTGTAACGCACTATATCCTTTAGTGTGTCCTTTTTGCGAATACTAAGGGGTGTGGGGTGTTTCACTTGGTATCAAAGCCTAAGGTTACAGGATACCTAAATACTTGTTTCAAAACTAAAGTATTTTTCAAAGATAACATATCTTAAAAAAAATCGGAAAGAAACTCTTAGAAATAGTTTTCAAGTAAAAAAAGTGTTTTTATAAAAATCCCCTCAAGGTCTAGTTCAACCTTCTTCGATTCTTTCAAGCCTAAATTTTTTTGTATAGTATGGCGGACGCGCCGAATCTTCTTAAGGGTGTCCAAGTTCGTGGTAGGTTTCGTAGATACCTCCAAGCTATAACACCAGAGGTGCAAAGGCAAGCGTCCAATACAGCACCAGCGGGTGGCGATCCTATTAATCCACCTGCAGCAGTCAATTTTTCTAAGCTATGCAAGGAATTCACTAATCTAGGAGGCAAGATGTTTTTCACCATGGAGGATTTCGTGGAGGCATGAGCTTGGTTGAGGAATACAGAATGGATACTTGGGCTGTTAAGATTGGAGCACCGCTAGAGAGTTCAACTTCCATCCTGGAAGCTAAAAGGAAAAGATTCTTACTGGTAGGATATTATAGAAATTGAAGGTAGAGATGTTGGCTGGTCTAAATTTTGAGAAAGGTTAGAGAGGAATTTTTTGTCACAAGCCGAGGAAAGCATGCAGTTGGAAAAGTTCAATAGTCTGAAGCAAGGGAGTCTTTCGGTGAAGGAGTATATAAATCAATTTAATGAGTTATCATGGTTTGGGATGGATTTTTTAATACACCACATAATTGTGATATTCCGGAATTTCAAACCCAATTTAAATATGATAATCTTTTAAATAGATTAATTTAAATTAATAAAATTGTTATTTTAAACAATAATAATAAATAAGTTGTAAGTGTATATTGATTCTAATTAAAATTAATATATACAAAAGGGTAATGAATTTGTTAAAATTATATTCATATCAAATTTGATTTTTGAATTGAATTTGAAATTTAATTTGAATTTGAATTGTTAAGTTGAAATTTAAAATAGAGTTATTAATATTTTAAATTATACTTTGATGTATTTCTATGATTTTATTTAAAATACCAAATTTGTTTTATATTTATTTCTTTAAGAAGAATTGATTTTTATATGAATTAAAAATGTATTTCAATTTAGAAAATCAATTAATAAAAACATTTTAAAATTTCTTTTTGCATGAAAATTACACTTGTTTAAATCTAAAACACACTTATAACATTTGTTATGGAGATAACAATATATAATGCCAAGTGTCACCATTTTAATTTATTTTCTTTAAATTTTTATAAAACAAAATGTATTCTATAAAAAGCTATTTCCTATTCTTCATCTAAATTTTCTCATTCTAAGTTTCTAAAGAATGAAAAAAAATTGCATCTCCATTAACAAATCTGAAATTCCTCAAAAATCTTCACACTTTCAACCAAAATTAATCAAACTCAAGCCTCTTTTCAAAACTTCAATCTGCAAAACAAGTTACAGCAAATCTGAAAAAAAAATCAAGTTCCTGTAAAAATATATATAAATCAAGTGCAAGGCAAATTCAAGTTCTTCCATCATTAGTGTTGATTTATTTAAAGTGGAAAGCATCTTCATCAAGCAGTTACAAGATAAAGATCTGCAGTCATTTCTTTTTTCCAGAATCAATTGGTCTCTGCTTAAAAACAAAACAGGTGAGTAAATTTTAAAATCAGAAAATTTAAGTGAGAAAATGTTTGCATGTGAATGTTAGATCTGTTTGATGCTTGCATGTACCTATTTCTGTAAAATCTTTGTTTACATGTTATAATTTAACTGTGCATGTTTAAAAATATTACCGATGCTTCTCTGTATCTTTAAAGTACAGAGTAAATCTATACAAAAGCTTCAAAATTTATTCAACAAATCATTTTTAAGCTTGAATTCTCAAATGCAGTAGGTTTATTAAATATGAATTAAGGTTTAAAATCTTATTCAAAAAGAAATTTGTCTGAAATCTTCTGTATCAGGGCAACAGTGAATTTTTTTAAGTAACATGATAAAATCATGTATGGAATTCTGTTGAATCAAGTTTACATCTTGAATCTACTTTGTAAACCATGTTTTTTAAGATAAATATTAGAATTTTTAAATTGGAATGGAGGTAGAATTTTGTTGATAACCGAAATTGGGTTTTGGGCAAAATTATGGTGACTGAGTAAAATCTAAGGGTCGAGCTTTGGATTGAAGTTGTATTGGAGATGGATTAACTCGAGAAAAATAGTTGAAGTGATAATTATTCAGCAGGGAGTTTGGAATTTGGGAAACTAGGGTTTTGGCTCTGTGTTGTGTTTGTTTTCGAAATTTCGTGACTGGAAAATCTTGGGTGGATCGAGTCGCGAGTGCTCTTGGGTATAGCGGCGACGAGGCATTGTGGTGATTTGACCGTGGTCGCGTGGCGATTGATGAACGAGGTTGAGGGTTACAGCGAGTTTTCTGATGAAGGGTACGTTCTAGGATGATGTGAACTACCTCGATTTTGTTTCGAGCTTTGTGATTGTGGTTTGAGGATTGGAAAGGGGTTTGTGCTCGATTGCCGACCTGTAGAGAGTGTCGATGTTGATAGCGACACCGCAGGTGAACTATGCGCATGCACAGTAACGGTGTTATGCCATTTTCTGTTGGGTTCGTATGCGTGTGGGTGGTTGCTCGAGTTAGCGTTCGAGCAGATGGATTGCTGGCTCGTATGCGTGCAAGGGAAGATGTTATTGCTCGTGTCTGGGATTCTTCTGTTGTTCTTTCCAGTATTTAGTTTTTGGGTTAGTTGAAAGCTTAAACTAAAGAAGAAAGGGAAGAGAAGAGTAAGGGTTGGTACTTGAGTTTGTTCAAGTTGGACGGATCAACCAAATGCCAGTAATGTTTTAAAGTTTCAAATTTGTTTTAAGTTTAAAAATTTATAATTTTATTTCAACTACTTTATGAAATGTTAAATACTTTTATTCAAAGTATTTTATATTTTTGATAGTTAAGTTTAAAAATGATTTTATATTTATTTAAATTTAACTTTAAAAAATAATAATTAGTTTAAACAAAATTGCAATGTTTTAATTATGTAATAATTTTAATTATTGTTTGTTTTGGAAATTAATTAAGTTTAGAATTAAAGTTTACTTTAATTAATAAGTAATTAAGGTTAAATTAATTCATAATTTTAGATTAATTAATTTATTAAGGTTTAATTAATTAATTATGGATTAATAATTTGGTTACTAAGGATTAAATTAAATAATAATTAATAGATAATTAATTAAATAATTAAAGATTGATTAATAAGAGATTGGTAACTAATTAATTAAGTGATTAGTGATTAATTAATTAGTGATTAAGAATTAATTAATTAATTGATTAGAGTTAATTAATAAAGTAATTAAACTTTAATTAATTCATAATTAATAGTTAATTAATTAGTGATTAAGGCTTAATTAATTGAAAAAATAAGGTTAATTAATTGATAATTAATTAAGTAATTAAGACAAATTAATTTGTAATTAATTAAGAAATTAATTAAGATTAATTAATTATAAATTAAGGGTTAATTGGTAATCAATTAAGGAATGATTAATTTTTAATCAAGTTTTAATAGTGACTAATTATAGTAATTAATTAATTAAAAATTAAAGGATTATTAATTAATTAAAGATTAATTAATTGATAATGAGGTTAATTAAGAAGTGATTAATTACTTAAATGATTGTGATTAATCAATTAATGCTTGGTTTAGCAAGTTAAGTAATTAATTCTTAAGTAATTAATTTAATTTAAATTAATTAAATTAATTATAATATGAATTAGAGACGTGTTTGCTTATGGATGATTGTTTTGAGTTGAATATCTAGATTTGGTTGATATCTATTGGATGATAGTTGAGATATTCTGTGATGAGATATTGTATATATCTGTGATAGATGTTGGTTATTATCTGTGGATGCTATGTTTAAACTGAATTGAATTGTTTAAATCTTTAAACAACTTGGCCTTTAAGACACGTTTGGATTTCGATGAGACCGGGATCGGGAATAAAAATTCATTTTTCGAAAACCACATCGATCCAAGTTAAACGTTAGGTCGTGACATCTCAAAGTGAAGATCGAGATGGAGTTTTAGAGTGCAAAGGTTATTGTCGTTAACTCTGAGGGTGATTCCAAAATGAGTGTAACGAGATAATGCCTTCAGTTTCGTTCGAACCCGGAACGAATTTGTATGGATTGAATGCTTTCAGAACATAGTCAGGTAGACGATGAGCATTCTAAGAGATGTGTTCTCTAAAGGTAATCGTAGACTCAAGCCTCATTAACCGGGAATGACTAAAAAAGGAAGGTGCAGCAAGGTTAAGTGGGTCATGCCCAAGTAGGACGAGATTTTCCCCTGTCCAGGAGTCCCTTACTATTTCGGCTGTGTGGGCAGTTGTTGGCCACAACTGCGGGGTTGTCTTGTTTGGAGCTGTCCAGTAAGGGATGGTTCCTGCCTTGTGTTGCAGGGGAGTTAGGGTGGCTCCTCGGTACGGTGATCTAGGCCCCGTACTGTGACGGGCGATACCCCAGTAGCCCTACCATTGATGGAAACCCATTTTCCCTACGAGACCCTACGGTTTTGATTGTATTACCCCCTTTTGTGGCTAGTAGCTGGAATTTAATGAATGTAACAATTTCAGCTATTTTCTATTTATTTGAAAACCCTAGACCCTATTATAATATCACTGGATTTTCTATCAAATGTTTTGGTTAGCGTAAGGTAAAAACTTACCCATATTTATGGGAAGTCTAACGTGATACCTTTTGTTTTCAAATGATTTTAAAGTTAAACAACTTTAACTGATTTACTCACACCAGACCCATGTCTGATCCGGAGTTTATTTTGTTTTTCATAAACTCTTGGGTACTCAAATTTTTATGAGTAGCCAAGTGATTAGGTTGGGATTGGCAAATGTTTTGGAAGCTGGAGCTGGAGTCTAGGCATACTTATCTATCTCTTTCCGCTGTAGTGACATTTTGATGTTGTGTTTTGGGTTGTATGGTTTGACAGACCTTTATAAATGTCAGATGTAATGAAATCGTTTATTTTGTGTACTCTGATATGTAAAACTATGTAATGGATATGTGTAATATTATATTTTGTTCATTTCCGTTGTGAGATTCTGATGATTGTTGTTCTTTTCTTTCTATCTTTTCTATTTTTATCTCTTTCTTTTCTTATTGATGATACGTCTTTCTGGGTATTGAAAGATGGGTCGTCACAGTTGGCATCAGAGCATATGTTGAGAAACACCTAGGCTCTGGAGTAGTATCTATCTTGAGAGTGCGTATTTGTAATTTTCTTATATAACCATATCCCTATCTAAATTCGTTGGGTTACCTGTTCAGGTAGCCAGTATGATTTCAAGAGGCAGAAGGGGAAGTGTTGTAGGAAGTGCATCAACCAGTAATAGGAGAGAGCAGACTGATAATGAGGCTGTTAATCCAGTACCGTCTCCAGTCAGTTTTGCTGCATTATGCAAGGACTTCGTTAATCTTAGAGGAAAACCATTTCAAGGATCAAAAACTATAATAGAGGTCCAAGCATGGCTTCGCTCGTGTGAGAAGATGTTTAAGGGCATGAAATTATCGGATGAGCAGAAGAGAATAATGGCTTCGTGGCAATTACAAGGTGGAGCCGCAGTCTGGTGGAATGCAGTGACTGCAAATGTCTCGTAGGATGATATGTCTTGGAAAGAGTTTAAGGAGATGTTTGAGGAAAAGTTCATGCCTGCTGCAGTGAGAACTCGTCTTTATCAGGATTTTCTGAATCTAAAACAAGGAAACAAGACTATAGCTGAATACGAGACTAAATTCAACGAGTTATCTTGCTATGGTCCAGGACTTATAGACACCCCTCTTAAAAAGAACGAGTTGTTTGTCCAGGGGTTGAGGCCAGAGTATCATGAAAGAATGACAGCACATCTGAAAGGGTCTTTTGTGGAGCTTATTGACATGGCGCTAAGATATGAAGACTTGATGAACAAAAGATCTGAGGCACGAGTAGCTGCATCAGGAGGAAATTCTTCTAACCCTAATAAAAGAAAATTCAATCCTAATTGGAAGAAACAAAACAAGAAGAAGTCCGGAAACAACAATGGACCCCGAAAATGCTATTATTGTCATCAAGTGGGACATTTGGCAAATCATTGTCCTCAAGAAAGAAAGCAGCAGCAGCATTATAGTGGACCAGGTTCAGCTTTAGTTCAGAAGTCTCTTTGCTTTAACTGCCATCAACCGGGACACATGATTAAAGATTGCCCGCTCCTTCATAAAGTCCAGCAGAGCAAAGTATTTGCTTTAGAAGGTGCACCATCAAACTCGTCTAAGGGCAAAGGAGTTTTAGAAGGTACCTTACTTTTAAATGGAATATATATTAAAGTCTTGTTTGATTCTGGTGCTTCTATGAGTTTTATTTCTCTGGAATCTGTAGAGAATTTCTTTCTTACCTCTAGCACCGTAGACAATCCCATCTGTGTATCTAATCCTATAGGAGGGGTAACCAAATTAGATAGAATCTGTAAGGACTTGAGAATCTCCTATCTATCTCATAGTTTTTCCTGTGACCCTTATGTGTTACATTTTAAGGGTTTTGACCTTATATTGGGACTGGATTGGCTTGACAAATATAAGTCTGTCTTAAATTATGATGAGAGAACAGTTTCGTTGGAAACTGATCTGGGTAGGATTGCCAGAGTAATGTGTGATAACTCAGGAATTCACTTGAGTAGTCTTTTACATGGAGTTGAGACTTCTCAAGAGGGGGTTGAAGATATTGAAGTAGTCCGGGATTGCTCAGACATTTTCGAGGAAGTTAAGAGTTTGCCTCCGCACCGAGAAAAAGAGTTTCGTATAGATTTGGTTCCTAGAGCAGTACCCGTAATTCAACCTAGTAGGAGGATGGCCCCAAGAGAGAGGGAAGAACTAGTCAAGCAAACTCAAGATCTGTTGGAGAAGGGTTTGATTAGACCAAGTTTTTCTTGTTGGGGTTCGGCTGCAGTATTTGTCACCAAGTCGGATGGGTTGCTAAGGTTCTGCGTAGACTATCGTGAATTGAACAAAGTGACCATTCGGAATAAGTATCCTCTTCCTTGTATTGATGATCTCTTCCGCCAGCTTCATGGAGCTTCAGTCTTTTCTCAGTTAGATTTAGCATCAGGTTTCCATCAGTTAAGGGTAGCTGAGGACAGTATTCCCTTAACTGCATTTAGGGGACCTAATTGTTTCTATGAGTGGTTGGTTATGCCTTTCGGGTTAACCAACGCTCCTGCCTACTTTGTGGACCTGATGAACCGAGTCCTTAGAGATGTTTTGAATAAGTTTGTTTTGGTGTTCATCGATGATATCTTGGTTTACTCTAAGTCGGAAGAAGAGCACAAGCAGCACTTGAGAATAGTATTGGAAACTCTGAGAAGACATGTGTTGAAGGTGAAGTTCTCTAAGTGTCATTTTTGAAAATCAGAAGTAAAATTTTTGGGGCACATTGTTTCTAGTGAGGGAATCTCTGTAGATCCAGCGAAATTTGAGACTATTTTGGAGTGGAAGCAGCCTCAGACACCAACAGAAGTTCGCAGTTTTCTAGGATTGGCTGGTTACTACAGGAAGTTTATTAGGGATTATTCCATGATCTCTTCTCACCTAACAAAGCTGACAAGGAAGGAAGCTAAATTCAAGTGGACACCGGAATGTGAGGAGGCTTTTTAGATTCTAAAGGTAAGGTTGACAAGTGCTCCTGTATTGGCTATTCCAGATGGGAAGAGCAAGTTTGAAGTGTATACTAATGCTTGTATTGTTAGATTGGGAGCTGTACTTATGCAAAATGGTAGGGTAATTGTGTATGCGAGTCGGCAATTGAAGCCACATGAGAGGAACTACGCTACGCACGATCTAGAGCTGTTGGCCATTGTTTTCGCTTTAAAGATCTGGAGGCACTATCTTTTAGGAGAAAAGTTTGAGTTATTCACGGATCACAAACCTTTGAAATATCTTTTCTCTCAAAAAGATCTTAATCTAAGACAGCAGCGATGCGTCGAATTCTTGGCATCGTATGACTTGGATATTATGTATACCCCAGGAAAGGCGAACGTTGTAGCAAACGCTCTTAGCAGAAATGCAGTTCTATCTCTTTTGGAAGTGGTTCCATCTCTTCTGGAAAGGATTTCAAGCAAGCAAGAATCTGATATAATGTTGAAAAGAATTATCAGAAGAGTTAGGAAGGGTCAGTGTCCTAGTTTTGAGATTGGTGACCTAGGCACACTGAGGATCAACGGAAGGATTTGTGTTCCATATGATAGGGATCTGCGACAGGAAGTATTGTCAGAAAGTCATCGCTCCAGATTAAATATCCATCCAGAAATCTCGAAGATGTATAAGGATATGAAGAGAGTCTTTTGGTGGAAGGGCATGAAGGAAGATGTAACTTCTTACGTTAATAGTTGTGCTATCTGCCAGCAAATTAAAGGAGATCAACAGAAGTCAGCCGGTTTGTTACAACCTTTGGAGATCCCGATGTGGAAGTGGGAGATGATTTCGATGGACTTCATCGACGGTTTGACTAGAACAAAGAAGGGGAATGAAGGAATATGGGTAATTGTTAATCGTCTAATCAAAAGCGCCCATTTTATACCAGTTAAGGCAACCCATACTGCCGCTTCTCTGGCAGAAATTTTCTTAAGAGAGATAGTGACATTGCATGGTTTTCCAGTCAGTATTGTAAGTGATCGAGATCCTATCTTCTCCAGCAAATTCTGGAAGGCATTGCAATCAGCTATGGGAACAAGTTTGAGATTAAGTACATCGTATCATCCCCATACAGATGGGCAGACGGAGAGGCTAAATCGAATTCTAGAAGATATGCTGAGAGCCTGTGTATTAGATTTTGGTGGATCGTGGGAAGACCATCTACATCTAGTGGAATTATCCTATAATAATAGTTACCAAGCAAGTATCAAGATGGCTCCTTATGAAGCACTGTATGGAAGGCCGTGTAGATCCCCAGCTTGTTGGATAGAGTCGAAAGACCGTTTTGTGCTTGGCCCAGATCTAATCCGTGAAGCATCTGCTAAAGTTGAGCTTATCAAGAAAAGGATGGGAGCCGCTCAAGATCGTCAAAAGAAATATGCAGATAAAAGACGAAGACAATTGGAGTTCGAGATTGGTGATTTAGTCTTTGTTAAAGTTTCCCCTATTAAAGGAGTAGTAAGATTTGGGAAGACAGGGAAACTCGCTCCGAGATATATTGGTCCGTTCCGAGTACTTGAGAGGATTGGTACCATAGCATACAAGATTGAATTGCCAGTCTGGATGGCTAGAATTCACAATGTTTTCCACGTATCTCATCTACGGAAATATATGCATGATCCATCTCTTATTGTGGAGCCAGCTGTGCAGGAAGACTTAGAGGTTGAGCCGGACTTATCTATTGTCAGACATCCTGTTCGAATTGTTGATCAAGATGAGAGGGAACTCAGAAGCAAGATAGTGAAGCTTATTAAAGTCCAGTGGAGTGAGGATCCCAGAGATTGTACATGGGAGCCTCTGGATAGTTTTAGGAAGGCTTATCCAGATATGTGTCCGGATGGCTAATGATGTTGTATTAGATGTATTGTTGTTTGGATGTTCTATTTGTTGATTTCTTATGTATGGATGATATGTATGCTAGAATTGTTGAATGAAATGAAATTTTGGATTATCTTTTGTTTAAATTTTGGGGACGAAATTCTTTTAAGGGGGGAGGAATGTGATATTTCGGAATTTCAAACCCAATTTAAATATGATAATCTTTTAAATAAATTATTTAAATTAATAAAATTGTTATTTCAAACAATAATAATAAATAAGTTGTAAGTGTATATTGATTCTAATTAAAATTAATATATACAAAAGGGTAATGAATTTGTTAAAATTATATTCATATCAAATTTGATTTTTGAATTGAATTTGAAATTTAATTTGAATTTGAATTGTTAAGTTGAAATTCAAAATAGAGTTATTTGTATTTTAAATTATACTTTTGATGTATTTCTATGATTTTATTTAAAATATCAAATTTGTTTTATATTTATTTCTTTAAGAAGAATTGATTTTTATATGAATTAAAAATGTATTTCAATTTAGAAAATCAATTAATGAAAACATTTTAAAATTTCTTTTTGCATGAAAATTACACTTGTTTAAATTTAAAACACACTTATAACATGTGTTAAGGAGATAACAATATATAATGCCAAGTGTCACCATTTTAATTTATTTTCTTTAAACTTTTATAAAACAAAATTTATTCTATAAAAAGCTGTTTCCTATTCTTCATCTAAATTTTCTCATTCTAATTTTCTAAAGCAAGAAAAAAAATTACACGTAAATTAACAAATATGAAATTCCTCAAAAATCTTCACACTTTCAACCAAAATTAATCAAACTCAAGCCTCTTTTCAAAACTTCAATCTGCAAAACAAGTTACAGCAAATCTGAAAAAAAAATCAAGTTCCTGTAAAAAAAAAAAATCAAGTGCAAGGCAAATTCAAGTTCTTCCATCATTAGTGTTGATTTATTTAAAGTGGAAAGCATCTTCATCAAGCAGTTACAAGATAAAGATCCGCAGTCATTTCTTTTTTCCAGAATCAATTGGCCTCTGCTTAAAAAAAAACAGGTGAGTAAATTTTAAAATCAGAAATTTTAAGTAAGAAAATGTTTGCATGTGAATGTTATATCTGTTTGATGCTTGCATGTACCTATTTCTGTAAAATCTTTATTTACATGTTATAACTTAACTGTGCATGTTTAAAAATATTACTGATGCTTTTCTGTATCTTCAAGTTACAGAGTAAATCTATACAAAAGCTTCAAAATTTATTCAACAAATCATTGTTAAGCTTGAATTCTCAAATGCAGTAAGTTTATTAAATATGAATTAAGGTTTAAAATCTTATTCAAAAAGAAATTTGTCTAAAATCTTCTTTATCAGAGTTACAGTGAAACGTTTTAAATAACGTGATAAAATCATGTATGGAATTCTATTGAATCAAGTTTACATCTTGAATCTACTTTGTAAACCATGATTTTTAAGATAAAGATCAGAATTTTTAAATTGGAATGGAGGTAGAATTTTGTTGATAACCGAAATTGGGTTTTGGGCAAAATTATGGTGACTGGGTAAAATCTAAGGGTCGAGCTTTGGATTGAAGTTGTAATGGAGATGGATTAACTCAAGAAAAATAGTTGAAGTGATAATCATTCAGCGGGGAGTTTGGAATTTGGGAAACTAGGGTTTTGGCTCTGTGTTGTGTTTGTGTTCGAAATTTCGTGACTGGAAAATCTTGGGTGGATCGAGTTGCGAGTGCTCTTGGGTACAGCGGCGACGAGGCGTTGTGGTGATGTGACCGTGGTCGCATGGTGATTGATGAACGAGGTTGAGGGTTACGGCGAGTTTTCTGATGAAGGGTACGTTCCAGGATGATGTGAACTACCTCGATTTTGTTTCGAGCTTTGTGATTGTGGTTTAAGGATCAGAATGGGGTTTGTGCTCGATCGCCGACCTGTAGAGAGTGTCGACGTTGATGGCGACGCCACAGGTTAACTGTGCACGTGCACAATAACGGTGTCGTGCCATTTTCTGTTAGGTTCGTATGCGTGTGGGTGGTTGCTCGAGTTAGCATTCGAGCAAATGGGTTGCTGGCTCGTGTGCGTGCAAGGGAAGATGTTATTGCTCGTGTCTGGGATTCTTCTGTTGTTCTTTCCAGTACTTAGTTTTTGTGCTAGTTGAAAGCTTAAACTAAAGAAGAAAGGGAAGAGAAGAGTAAGGGTTGGTACTTGAGTTTGTTCGAGTTGGACGGATCAACCAAATGCCAGTAATGTTTTGAAGTTTCAAATTTGTTTTAAGTTTAAAACTTTAAAATTTGATTTCAACTACTTTATGAAATGTTAAATATTTTTATTCAAAGTATTTTATATTTTTGATAGTTAAGCTTAAAGATGATTTTATATTTATTTAAATTTCACTTTTGAAAAAAATTAGTTTAAACAAAATTGAAATATTTTAATTATGTAATAATTTTAATTATTGCTTGTTTTGGAAATTAATTAAGTTTAGAATTAAAGTTTACTTTAATTAATAAAGTAATTAAGGTTAAATTAATTCATAATTTTAGATTAATTAATTTATTAAGGTTTAATTAATTAATTATGGATTAATAATTTGACAATTAAGGATTAAATTAAATAATAATCAATAGATAATTAATTAAATAATTAAAGATTAATTAATAAGAGATTGGTAACTAATTAATTAAGTGATTAGTGATTAATTAATTAGTGATTAATAATTAATTAATTAATTGATTAGAGTTAATTAATAAAGTAATTAAACATTAATTAATTCATAATTAATAATTAGTTAATTAGTGATTAAGGCTTAATTAATTGAAAAATTACAGTTAATTAATTTATAATTAATTAAGTAATTAAGACAAATTAATTTGTAATCAATTAAGAAATTAATTAAGATTAATTAATTAAAAATTAAGGGTTAATTGGTAATCAATTAAGGAATGATTAATTTTTAATCAAGTTTTAATAGTGAATAATTATAGTAATTAATTAATTAAAAATTAAAGGATTATTAATTAATTAAAGATTAATTAATTGATAATGAGGTTAATTAAGAAGTGATTAATTACTTAAATGATTGTGATTAATTAATTAATGCTTGGTTAAGCAAGTTAAGTAATTAATTCTTAAGTAATTAATTTAATTTGAATTAATTAAATTAATTATAATATGAATTAGAGATGTGCTTGCTTATGGATGATTGTTTTGAATTGAATATCTAGATTTGGTTGATATGTGTTGGATGATAGTTGAGATATTCTGTGATGAGATATTGTATATATCTGTAATAGATGTTGGTTATTATCTGTGGATAATACTGTGTGGATGTTATGTTTAAACTGAATTGAATTGTTTAAATCTTTAAACAACTTGGCCTTTAAGACAGGTTTGGATTTCGATGAGACCGGGATCGGGAATCAAAATTGATTTTCTGAAAACCACATCGATCCAAGTTAAACGTTAGGTCGTGACATCTCAAAGTGAAGATCGGGATGGAGTTTTAGAGTGCAAGGGTTATTATCGTTAACTCTGAGGGTGTTTCCAAAATGAGTGTAACGAGATAATGCCTTTGCTTTCGTTCGAACCCGGAATGAACTTGTATGGATTGAATGCTTTTAGAACATCGTCAGGTGGACGATGAGCATTCTAAGAGATGCGTTCTCTAAAGGTAATCGCAGCCTCAAGCCTCATCAACCGGAAATGGCTAAAACAGGGGAGGTGCAGCAAGGTTAAGTGGGTCATGCCCAAATAGGATGAGATTTTCCCCTGTCTAGAAATCCCTTATTATTTCAGCCGTGTGGGCAGTTGTTGGCCACAACTGCGGGGTTGTCCTGTTCGGAGCTGTCCAGTAAGGGATGGTTCCGGCCTTGTGTTGCAGGGGAGTTAGGTTGGCTCCTCGGTACGGTGATCTAGGCCCCGTACTGCGATGGGCGGTACCCCAGTAGCCCTGCCATTGATGGAAGCCCATTTTCCCTACAAGTCCGTACGGTTTTGATTGTATTACCCACTTTTGTGGCTAGTAGCTGGAATTTAATGAATGTAATAATTTCGGCTATTTTCTATTTATTTGAAAACCCTAGACCCTATTATAATATCACTGGATTTCCTATCAAATGTTTTGGTTAGTGTAAGGTAAAATCTTACCCGTATTTATTTGTGGGAAGTCTTACGTGATACCTTTTGTTTTCAAATGATTTTAGAGTTTAACAACTTTAATTGATTTACTCACACCAGACTCATGTCTGATCCGGAGTTTATTTTGTTTTTCATAAACTCTTGGGTACTCAAATTTTTAAGAGTAGCCAAGTGATTAGGTTGGGATTGGCAAATGTTTTGGAAGCTGGAGTTGGAGTCCAGGCGTACTTATCTATCTCTTTCCACTGCAGTGACATTTTGAAGTTGTGTTTTGGGTTGTATGGTTTGGCAGACCTTTATAAATGTCAGATGTAATGAAGTCGTATTATTTTGTGTACTCTGATATGTAAAACTATGTAATAGATATGTGTAATATTATATTTTGTTCGTTTTCGCTGTGAGATTCTGATGATTTTTGTTCTTTTCTTTCTATCTTTTCTATTTCTATCTCTTTCTTTTCTTATTGATGATACGTCCTTTTGGGTATTGAAAGACGGGTCGTCACAATAAGAAAGCCATGAAGTTTGCTAAGGTTTTGAATCTGCCCCTCCACGGGTTGTTATTGACACATGTACCTATGGGAGCGACTTATGAGTTACTTGTGGAGATGGCACTCATGACAGATGTATTTAGGAAATGAGAGCTTAAATAGGTTCCTAAGTCAAAAAACTCTAAGAATCAATGGTGGAAGAATAAGAAGGATAAGGACAAGAGGAAAGGATGAGGACCTCAAAAAAGATCAAGAAAGGCGAGAAGTGTCATAGATGTGGATTGGTTGAGCATTTCGCAAAGGACTGTAAGAAGGACGCGACGAAGGGGACGTATTACAACTATCGGCAGCCTGGTCACCTTAGTGAGCTTGTCCTCAGAGGACGGGGCAGAGAGCAGGCGCACCGATAGCGAAAGTACAGGCTTTGGATACAACACCTTCTAGTAGTGGACATGATCGAGGTAGGAAAGTCTCTATAGAAGGTTTGATATCTATTTTGGATTTTCCTATTCGGACACTTTTTGTCTCAGGAGCATCGCATTCTTTCGTTTTCAGTTCCTTAATTGATTGTTTGCACTTGGATATTTCTCTAGTAGTAGATCCTATAGTTGTTTCAAACACCATAGTAGGATCGACACATTTATCCATGATTTGTAGGGGTTTGAAAATTTTTATACTAGGCGTAGTGTTGATTATGAGGCCTATGTACTGGGATTTTCAGAATATGGGATGATTTTGGAGATGGATTGGCTATCCACTTATGGAGCGATATTGGACTGCAAAAGGAGAGTTGTCATACGAGAGACATGCAGCAGTAGGACTCTCAAGGTTTCTTACAACCCACAAGGGTCAGTTATGTTGAGCTTCCTTTATTTCCTTGATTCATCACTAGGAGAGCTAGATTCCATTCCAGTTGTTAGAGATTTTCTAGACGTCTTTGAGATAGTTAGGGGACTACCCCCAAAGAGAAAGATCGACTTTAGGATCTATCTGAATGACAATGCCAAGCTAGTGGCATTGCCCGTGAGACATATGGCACCTAGGGAGAGGAAGGAGTTAAGCAAGAAGATTGGTGAGCTATTGGAGAAGGCTACATTAAACGGAGCATATCTGAGTGGGAAGCGCCGGTCGTCTTCGCTACAAAGGCGGATGGTTCCCTTCGACTTTGCGTAGATTTTAGAGAGTTGAATAAGCTTACGAAGAAGGACCATTACACACTTCCTAGGATAGACGATTTTGTCGATCAGTTGGTTAGCTCTTTAGTATTTTCCTAGCTTGATTTAGCTACCGCGTTTCATCAGCTTATGGTCGCTGACGATAGCATCGATAAGACAACATTTAGGATACTTGGTGGATTCTTTGAGTGGTTGGTTATGTCGTTTGGGCTGACTAATGGCCCAGCCTATTTTATGGATTTGATGAGCCATGTTTTTTGAGATGTTCTAAATAAGTTCGTTGTAGTATTCATGGACGACATTTTGGTATTTTCCAAGAGTATGGAAGAGCATGCTATTCATCTTGAGGAGGTTCTTCGTACACTTCACGGTCATCAGTTGAAAGCAAAGTCCTCGAAGTGTCACTTTTGGTGTAACAAGTTGCATTTCTTGGGGCATGTAGTCTCAAGAGAATGTCTAGCTGTTGATCCCGCTAAGGTAATAGCAACGCAAGATTGGAAGGCCCCCAAGAACGCTATCGAAGCTAGAAGCTTCCTAGGTTTGGTTGGCTATTACAGGAGTTTATCAGAGATTTTGCTAAGATTTCAACATTGCTTACTCGCCTCGCTAAAAAGAATGCGGCATTCGTGTGGGACATGGATTGTGAGGATTCCTTCATGATGCTAAAGAAGGCTCTTACTAGCGCACCAGTGTTAGTTTTACTCGATGGAGCTAAGCCTTTTATAGTATACACAGATGCATGTGGGACGAGTCTTGGAGCAGTAATGATGCAAGGAGGAAGGGTTGTACGCTATGGAAGTAGACAGTTGAGGACTCACGAGAAGAACTACCCTACCTATGATTTGGAGCTAGCTGCTATTGTTTTCATGCTCAAGTCTAGGAGACATTACTTACTAGGAGAGAGGTCAAACTTTTCACGGACCATATATCATTGAAGTACCTATTCTCACATAAGGATTTAAACTTGAGGCAGCAGCGTTGGATGGAGTTTCTAACATCATATGACTTTGAGATAGCCTATACCCTTAGTGGTTATACCCCTGGTAAAGGGAACGTGGTTGCAGATTCATTAAGGAGGAAGAGAGAAGCCCTTAGTTCGATGTTCGTGGAGTGGCAAAGCCTAGAGTTTATTTCTACCTTTGATTTTAAGCCTTCTATGGACATTACCTCTGCATTATTGTCAGCACTTTAGGTTAAGCCTACGCTCATAGATCAGATTGGCTCAAGGCAGCGAGAGGATTCAGAGCTTATGGATATTCTAGAGAGAATTAGCAGAGGAGAAGTCTCTAGATATCTCCAACACTATTTCATTGATATTAGAGGGTGGATAAGGAGAGAAGGAAGACTTTGTGTCCCCTATACCAATGATTTGACGAGAGCAGTTCTAGAAGAAGCACACCATTCTCGAATGACTATTCATCCGGGTGGTGATAAGATGTATAGGACATGAAGAGAGTGTTTTATTGGAACGACATAAAGATGGATGTGGTAGAGTTTAAAGCCATGTGTCTTGTATGCCAATGACTTAAGGCAGAGCAAAGAAGCCCGACGGATTGCTTGAACCATTATATGTACCCGAATTGAAGTGGGATAGTGTTTCGATGGACTTCATAAATGGTTTACCCTAATCTAGAAAGGGAATACCAGTATTTGGGTGATTGTAGAGTGTCTGACTAAGAGCACCCACTTCATTTCGGTCAAGAGTAAGAGGATGACACCTTATTTGGCATCCTTGTATGTTCGTGAGATAGTCCGACTTCATAGGTTCCCTCTAGCATAGTGAGCGATAGATACCCTATCTTTACTAGCGAGTTTTGGAGAAGCTTGCAAGAGGCTTTAGGAACACAGTTTAGATTGAGTACGGCCTATCACCCTCAGATGGATGGCCAAATGGAGAAAGTTAATAGAGTTCTTGAGAATTTGTTAAGGATGTGCATTCTTGATTTTGGAGGAACTTGGGAGGAGCATCTTCCTTTAGTGGAGTTCACATATAACAATAGTTTTCAAGCTAGCATTGGGATGGCAACTTTCGAAGCTCTTTATGGAAGATCGTGCATGTCGCCTTCATGTTGGTTGGAGTCTACAAATAGATTGCTACTTGGTCCCGGCATGATTAGAGAGACATCGAAAAAGATTGACTTAATTAGAAGGAGAATAAAGACGACTTAAGATACGCAGAAATCATATGTAGATAAGTAGAGAAGAGATATTGAGTATGAGTAGGAGTCTTGGTTTTCATAAAGGTATCTCCGCTAAGAAAGGTAGTGAGATTTGGATCAAGTGGGAAATTTGCTTCCAGATTCGTAGAACTGTTCCCCATTGTGGAAAGAGTAGGGAAGATGGCTATCGGATAAAGCTACTGGAGAGGCTCGTAGGAGTTCATGTTGTTTTCCATGTTTCTCACTTGAGAAAGTGCTTACATGATTCAACCGAGCTAGTGGAACGTAGTCAACTTGAAGAAGTTGAAATAGAGAGAGAAGCATTGGTTCGTTGCATTCCTACCAAGATCGTTGGACATGATATTAAGAAACTTAGGATTAAGGAAGTCCCTTTGGTTAAGGTGCAGTGGGAAGATAACATTGAGGACGCACGTGGGAGGATGAGGAGAAAATATGTACCTCTTATTCGTATCTTTTTGATGGTACATTTTGAATTTCCTATTTCCATCTTTAGTTTTGAATATGTTCTTTCCTTTAGTATCCTTTGGGAGGGTAGATCTTAGGATTTAACCTATGGATGGTAGGACTGAATGTACACATGTTACTAGAACATGTCATGTATGATGTACGCTAGAGGTTGCAAGCGTTTGCTAATGGATGCTAATGGACGCATATATATGCTAGGCACTATTATCTCTTAGGGATCGGCCTAACTAGGTCACTAAAGCATATGCATATGGATGTGTGCGTATTTGCAATTTTATTTTATTTCATGGTTGCTACAAATGGATGATTAGCATATGATAGTTGCATTTGGATGATGATTGTATCATGCATATAGAACTATCAGTTACCATTAGGAAATTTACATTCATTTAGATACATGGCGCGGACACGATTGCATAAAAAGAAGGTCGACTGAATCAATAGACCTTCTAATCCTTTGCATTAGTTAGGGACATTGACATTACACCATTGCATATAACATAAATTGCATTAGAAAGCTTAAGGACAATGGATATAATGGATGGTGGTTGAATATTTGGTTGTAGAATTTGGATGAAAATATTTATTTCATTCTTCTGTCCATAGAGATTTAGGAGACGAGATCCTTTAAGGAGGGAAGAATGTAACAACCCAAAATTTGAGCTATAATAATTGATTAACGAATTAATTAAATAATAAAATAAGTTTGTAAAATTTTCGAAATCGAGCTACATAAGTTACACCATTGTGTTCGTGTTAATTTTCTAGTCAATTTCCTTATATAGTTTGTCAGAATACAAGTTAATATGAAGAAGATACAAATTAAACAATAAATAACAATATAAATACATACATACATACATACATACATACATACATACATACATAAATACATACATACATACATACATACATACATACATACATACATACATACATACATATATATATATTTATATGTATGTCAGGTTGACCATAGGGTCGATCCGTAATGTGCATAGGTCGACCTATAGGTCGACCTTCCACATATATGGGCCGACTCCTAGGTCGACCCGCCTTTGTATTTGAGCGTGAATTCATCCAAGTTAAATGATGACGTGTTTTGCAACTTCTTTCCAACCCTATATGTTCGTGCTTCCATCCGACGGTTCCAAGCGAGCTATGACGTGGTTGCAACAGATTTAATCCTCAAATCCAATGGTCTGAGATCCCTAAACTACACTACAAATAAGACCCTAGACCTAGCTATTTTTCTCATTCAGATTTTCTCTTATTTAGGTTCATTGCCAGAGGCTGGACCCTCAATAGAAATTTTTTTCTAAGGAGAAAATCTTTTTGACAAAAATATTCTATACTCTAGAAGTGGATCAAACAAAACCAAGGACTAAAGCTAAGGACCACAGATGAGTATTTTGTAATTATTTTAAATTTTTAAGTAATTTAAAATATTAGGGTTCTCAATAGTTGTAGTTTTTGGGCAATTTTGAGACAATTTTTATGTAAGTTATTTACGACTAGTTTTTAAAGTTCTTTTTAGTATATTTTGTTTAGCTATTTTATTTAACTATTTTATTCAATTATTTACAGTTATTTGCATTTATTTACATTTGTTTTACGTTAGAATTCAGCTTGTAAATTTTAGTCTCTTTTTATTCCTTTTTATGCGAATAGTATATTAAAAAGAGAATAATTTACAAATATGGATTAAAATAGAAAAGAACTAAATTTAAAAAAATTAGATGTAAAATAAGAAAGACTATAATAAAAGGAGGATAGACAGAAATATGAAAATTTGAGACATTTGCAAGCATTAGCATAACAAGTGGTTATAACTAAAAAGATAGAACAAAAGAGTAACAATTATAACTAGGTTATAATTACGTAGAAAGAACATAAAGGCTTATTTTAAAAACATTGACTAACTTAATAAGAAAATTATAACCTAATAGAAGAGGCTTATTTTTAGAACTTACACTAAGTTAATAAGCAAGAATAGAAACAGGGCCCGTACCAACAACATTTTCCTTTCAGACTAGGACTGATGGTCTTACAATAGTAGGTGAGGCTGGACAGGACCCATTCAGACTAGGACTGATGGTCTCACAATAGTTAGGTGAGGCTGGGACACTCTTATGCTAACTAGGGTAAATAAGTGGTCAATAGATAGAAGCTCAAATTGTGAGATTTGAGAAAGGGGTGCAACAAGATTATGTTTGTTAGGACCCATACCGGTAGCATTCCCTTTCAGACTAGGACCGATGGTCACACAAAACACTGAGATAAGGCTGGGCAGGATCCATTCAGACTAGAATTGATGGTCTCACAACAGCATAGATGAGGCTAGGCACGCTTATGCTGACTAGGTTAAGTAAGAGGCCATTATCGACAATTAGCATGTGCCGGCGATGACCGTGCGTGCAACATCGATTAGAGTAGATAAGTCGCTATTGCATTCCAAGCGCTAAACATGTATCTTTTGCTATGGGACCCACATGATGGGACTAGCTCATAATGGCACAACAAAAATAGAAGGCCGATCAACGAATAGAATTAGGATTCAACCTAACAAGATTAGGATTCTAGCCTAATCACAGCAATCTAAGATAAGTGCAAATAATCACAATTAAAGCAAACAGTTAAACAGTATTTTATTCCAGTTTTATCTGTTCTTTGTTTCCTTTTATACTAGAACTGTTGCTAAATTTATTATGTTTATCTTGCTTAGAAATACTAGTAATTACTTTCACTAACCAGACTAATAGTCTGACACACTCCTCTATTTCCTATTTTCCCCCATAGGCCAACAGAGGCAAGGACAGTAGATTTGGATTTCTTGGAGACCCATTTGCAGAGATTTCCCATCCTTCATTTATTCTTTTTCTTTTTAGTTTTATTTTCATTTTGCTTTCGATATACTGGTACTTATGAGAGGGATGATTATTTTTGTTTTACTCCAATTTTATGAGACCGAGATCTATTTTTCATAAGACATGTGTATTTGGTATTTGAGACATGTGATGTTTTTTCGACTTACTTTATGAAGTAGTGTTAAGTATTTTAAATGTTTCCGTTGTTATCATTTATTTGCCTTGTGAATCTTGGTCTCTATGATGCTTTAGCTATACCTATAATGCACCATATCCTTTAGTGTATCCTTTTTGGGTATACTAAGGGGTGAGGGGTGTTTCAGAAGTATTGGATGGTTGATAAGGCTTCGTCGGTATTTTGTACCTTGGGAATGGGTAGGTAAGTAATCATGTATGCAATGTAATGTTAGATTATAATTGCTAATCTTAATAGAAATAATAATTAAATAGAAACCAATCGGTATAAATTTATATTATGGACAGTTTGTAGATTTTCCAGTCACCAAAACATTGTTCTGACCCACTCCTCATACAACCCACTAGATAGGTTTAGAGGAACAGGTTACTGGAGAAGGATATGTTTATTTGTTGGAGATGTTTTCTTTTCCCTCATGCTCGATGCTGATGTATCAATCTGCTATCCAAGGAATACTATTAATCCAAGGTAGCAGTCATAATCTGTATTCCTATTATATTATTATTTTTCGTTATGAGTTCAAATTTCTATTAATCTCTGATAATGCTCATAATTATTTGTAGGTACCAAGCCCAACGATCTGTGCTTTGATGGACTTTGGTTTCGATTTTTTTTTGAAATTTAGGCCTATTATGGTACGGGTTGTTGCATGGACCTGCTAACCATATATACACCTCTACTCACTCTCCAACAAACGGACCCATAATTCATTATTTATCACCATATCTCTTTGATGGGGAGCTATAATCTATTAGTTTAACTATCAACTATCAAGGATAACCATGTTCAAATAACATCCAATGGCGGTATAAAAATAAAATATCTTGTTCAATCAATATCTAATATTAGATCATTCTAATTTTCTTATTCAAATCAGAATGCCTCAATCAAAAATGAGAACACCTAATCGAATAAAGGATTACTCTCAGATATTAACTCAGAGCATGCCTATGGGATCATTTAGGATCTTGCACATGTTAAAGTAGCTCGGTAGTAATCCTTTATGAGTTATTTAGGGAAAATGTAAAGTACAAAATATAAACCTAACTTTGATCCATCCCAATCATGGGATTACTGTACATATCCAGGTCCTCAGCCATGACCATTTATACCTCAACATACGATGATCACTACTACTGCACCACTGTGGTTTGTTCCTCAATAATATGATTTCTAATATATTGTTTCAAGCGGTTACTACGAACGTGTTCCTTAATAAAATCTTGAAGATATCTGCATTCATTTGTCTCATGTCTGTTAAGCTTATAGAATAGCCAATATTTTCCAAAGGTCCTCTCCCAATCAGTGGCATATCTATTATTGGGTTTTCTATTAGGAATTTTCCCTTAGTATAATGGTAAATCCTATCTGGGATGTCAGCCAAATCAGGGAGGAGGAAAACATGACTCCCTCTTTTGCTGTTTCGATCCTGCGAAGCCATCATTAGCTTTTATTTTCTCTTTATCTTTTCTAGATCCTACCTTGCATCTTCATGGCATTAACTTCTCCATTTTCAACTTCTGCATCCTCCTGGTGTAAATACCTTTCGCCCTAACAGTAGAAATAAGGAGATCCACAAGTAGTATCCTCTCTAATTGAGACGACCCGACTTTCTTACCATAGAAAATCGCATCATTTTTAAGAAAGAAAGGGATAGAAAAGAGAATAGAAAGAAGAGAAGAAAGAAACAACATCAGAATCTAAACAGCAGAAAGAATAAATTATATTAATAACATAAACATTGCATAGTTTACAACAAATATCAGAGTTACACAGACATACATCACATACTAGACAGTTATAAACACCTGTCTAGTTATACAACTCAATACAACTCAAAGACAACAACTCAGTGAACACACAGCGGAATACTCTATATATATCTGCACGCAGAAGCCTCCTGCTCCATTTGCTCCTCCACAATTCGTCAAAGCTAACCTGAATCCTAACCTGAATTCCCTTGGCTACTCGTAAAAATTTGAGTACCCAAGAGTTTATGAAAAACAAAAATAAACTCCAGGTCAGACATGGGTCTGGTGTGAGTAATAGGTTAAAGTTGCTTAACTTTCAAAAAAACCTTTTGAAAAGAAAGGTATCACGTAAGACTTCCCACACATAAACATGGAAAAAAATTTACCTTACGCTAACCAAAACATTTGATAGGAAATCCGATGATATTATAATAGTGTCTAGGGTTTTCAAATAAATAAGAAATAGCCGAAATTGTTACATGATTAAATTCCAGCTACTAGCCACAAAAGTGGGTAGTATAATCAAAACCGTTGGCACTTATTGGATTTTGGATTCCATACAATGGCAGGGCTACTGGGTTACCGCCCGTCACAATACGTGGCCTAGATCAACGTACCGAGGAGTACGCCCGCTCCCCTGCAACACAAAGCCGGACCCATTCCTTACTGAACAGTTCCGAACAAGACAACCCCGTGGTTGTAGCTAGCAACCACCCACACAGCCGAATATAAAGGGACTTCTAGATAGGGGTAAATCTTGCTCTCCAGTGGGTGCGACCCACGAAGCCTTGCTGCACCTCCCCTGTTTTAGCCATTCCCGGTTGATGAGGCTTGAGGCTACGATTACCTTTATAGGACATATCACTTAGAATGCTCATCGTCCACCTGACGATGTTCTGAAAGCATTCAATCCATACAAGTTCGTTCCGGGTTCGAACGAAATCGAAGGCATTATCTCGTTACACTCATTTTGGAATCACCCTCAGAGTCAACGACAATAACCCTTGCACTCTGAACCACCATCTCGAATCTATAAGAACTAATTCCGTCAACTCATTACGGAATCACCCACAGAGTTATACTGACGTATAGTCCTTACACCTCGAGTCTTCACAAAGCTCCACTTTGATACACGACCTAACGTTATTTGGAATCGATGTGGTTTTCAGATATCCAAATATGGAAACCCGATCCCGGTCTCATCGAAATCCAAAGCGTGTCTTCTAGGTCCAAGTTGTTTTAAAGTTTTAAAATAATTTAATTACAGTATCTATATACACACAGATAGATAACTCATAAATCACAATTGATAATCAACATTATCAAATAACAGGTAATCCACATTATCAATAGATAATCCATATATCATCATCACAATAGATAATCTATGTTATCATCATAATGCAAACCAAACATTCATATCACACAACCATAATTATCTCATTACTGAGATCACAAAGCATTCAAGACAATCAATGACATCCATTCATACATAAGCAAATGATTTACTCATCACAATATAATTAATTTAAAATGAATTAAATTAACTATCTCTATTACTAATTAATTTAAAGTGAATTAAATTAATTACCCCATCTTTAATTAATTTAAAATAAATTAGATTAATTACTTCACCAATATAAATCTTGCTTACTCAATCATTTAATTGATTACAATTAATTTATTAATCCATTATTAATCACCTTAATTAACCACTCTTGATTAATTACCCTTAATTACATTCATGTAATTATCCTCAATTAATTTCTCAGAATTAATTATTCACAACCAAACAGTAATTAACCTTTAATTACTTCAATTAATTAATTAACTATAATTAATTATCCTAATCCTTAATTAATTACATTAATTAATTTCCTTTAATTACCTATTATTGATTAATTAATCATAATTAATCAACTTTAATTACATCATTAATTAAAATAATTAATTATCTTTAATTATTCCTTAAATTAATTACCTTAAGTAATTAACTCATAATTATTAATCATTATCACAAATTAATCACATTTAGTAATTATCTAGCTTAATTACTTTATTTATACCAAATTAATTATCCTTAATAAAATTCTTAATTAATCCCTTGATTAATTAATAAGTAATTTAATCCAAATTACGTCATTCTTAACATCTCCACTTAATTACAATCTGTAATTATTAAACAATTACTTAACTGAGTAATTTCCAAATCATTAATTACATAAGTAATTATTTATAAAACCCAAGTGTTTAAAATTAATTAAACTAAATTAATTAAATTAAACAATCATATTAAACTAAATTAATTACATTAAGTAATAAATTTCTTAATTACTTATTAAGTAATTATACTCAAACCATTCATAATTGATTATTATTAAATTAATTAATCTAATTAATTATAAAAATTAACCATATTAATTAATTGTTAAATAATCCTGGTTAATGACCTTCATTAACCATCCTTTAATTATTTTATAAAGTAATTAACTTAAATTAATTACAATTTAAATTATCTTTAATCATTCATTAATTAAAGTTAATTATTAAATTAATTTAACCTTGATTTAAAACTTAATTACATAATTAATAATATTCATCATTAATTACTAATCTAATTAATGATCTTAATTATAATTTGATTAATCATTAATCAATTATTAATTCCAAATTAAATTAATTAATTAATCTTAATCACCTTAATAATAAATTCTAAAACATAAATCTTAATTTAAATTTCAAGATAAAACATAACTTAATTATGTTAAAACAATTTATTTGAAACAAAGTACTTTTGAAATTACTTTTAAATTTTCATTTTAAATACAAGTTTAAATTAAAAGTAATTTAAACTTATCAATGTTTAAATAATTTAAAACTTTTTAAATTGCAAATCAAACAAGTGCTATATAAAAATTTTAAAGTTAAATTCATTTCAAAATTTTAATAACTTCAATTTTCATTTGGTTTAGAACTTCAAATTTAAATTTCCAGATTTAAATAAAACTTCAATTCTTTTTCATATTTAAAAAAACTCATATTTAAAAGGTTTAAACTATTTACCAAAATAAAATAGTTAATTAAGCTAAATTTTTAAATTTTAATTTCTATTTAAAATCTGGAATTTGAATTTAAATCAGAAATTCAACTTGAATTTGAATTTAAACTTAACTTTAAACAAAAACTACAGATTTTAAAATACTTAAAACCCAGATTTTTAAAAATAGTTTTTCCTGAAGCCTGTAAATTACAGTGACCCGAGAAACCAAATTTTTGCTTCGAGTTTGAAGCTTGCCTACTTCGAGTCTTCATACAACTTGCTTCGAGCAAACTCAACCTTCCCCTGATCCACAACCAACCCAAAAATAGTTCACCAGAAAAAATCGTCGCCGTGCAGATGCACGGTGACCACCGCCTCTGCCGATCATCATAGATGATCCAACAACTTCCAGAAACCCATCACTACTCTAACATCAACCCAGATCAAACAATTAATCAAAGAATCAAATTTAACCCCTAATCCAAACCTGTAAATAGAAAACATGTTTTCTGTCAAAACCTGTCAACGACGACAGTTCGCCACTCCGACCACTTGACGTTCAACCCCTCCGGCCTCGAGCTCCTTCACCCTTTAACTACACAATCACCAATTATCACAACACTCGATCCATTCTACACCTCAAACTGACCCTCTTCTTAACCCCATTCAAAACTAGGGTTCATACAAAGATTTTCAAACTGCTTCAAATCTAACAAATTATATCCACTTCTCTGATTTTTCTAAGGATCTATGATCCTTCCTCTATAACTCAGAAGAATTTTGAGTTTTCTCAAATCACAGATTACAAGAATTTTGCTCAAATTCATTTTTGGTTTAAGAACAAACTGCTACTTTATCAAACACCTAAAAATACTAATACTTGATTTCAAAATCAAGTTTTTGTTAATTCATTAAGTTTATGAAACTGAATTTCAAAAGTAACATGTTTACTTTTTGGTTAAAATTCTTCTTTCACCGATACCTCCTGTCTTTCCAAAAAACTATATTTTTCCAGTTTTATTTTTACTTAAAACTTTAAAAGATAACTTAAGATAGTTAATAACCTTTCTTTATAAATCTAAACATATCAGAAACAAAAATTTAAAAGATAAGGTTTTGATAAAAATTTGCCTGAAAATCAAGAAAACAGAACAAATAAATAAACAACAGCCTATATACATTTTATACATAGCAATACTTGTTTATATCAAAAAAAATTCAGCATGCAATCCTATTAAAAAAAAATAATATTTAAGGTTACTCACCTTTTTTTAAATGCAGACCCTCTGTTGATCTTTTGAATTTTGCAGAAGACATAAAAATTGCAGGCTTGACTCTTTGTTGTTGTTTTTTTTAAAACTGTGTTGCTCATGATCCATGACTACAATTCTTACATGCAGATAGTAGATGCAGTAGCTAATTCCTCACATGCATGCAGATGCTTATCATTCCCAGATTTAAACAGAATACAGAAAAACAGTGCAAGCTCCACTTGAATTTTTGCAGACTTATGTTTTGAATTTGAGATAAAGGTGGGTTTGATTTTGAAGAGGAGTGTAATATGCAGATGTTTGGATTTGAGGATGTTCAGATTTGTTCTATATTCCAGGTTTATAAAAATGCAGGTATACTTGAATTTGATTTTAGAAGTTTGAAGATTTCTTTGATTAAGGAAAAATGAAAATGCAATATGAATGCAGATGCAAGCTTATACAAATGAAATTTTCAGGTTTAGTAAAAGAAAAGAAAAATAAAAACTAAATTTAACACTTGTACAAAGGTTATAACACTTGTCAATTTGTTAATGTTAAATTTGAACACTTGTTAAAAGAATGAAACACTTGTTTTCTTTTAAAGGTAATTAGTATTAAATTTACAAATTAAAGTGTGTGTTAGCTTAATTCAATTTGTTAGTTATATTTGAATATGGGTATAAATTTATAAATGAAAAATAGAAACAAATCATGTTTATAAATAAACTTATACATATTAAAAATTAAAACAATTAAGATTTTATACTCTGAAATTTCAAATTCAAATTAAATTCAAAATCAATTATTTCAAATCAAGTTATGAATATAAATTCAATTTGAAATAAAAATTACAAATCCTATTCAACTTATTTATAAAGACAATACAATATCAATATTGTTTTTATAAATTTCTTATTATTAAATTAAAATCATTTTACAAGAAATTATATTTTTATCAATAGAATATCTATTTTATTAAGCCATAAAACCATTTTGTTTTGTTTATTCTAAATTTACAGCTCAATCTAATTTAATTTAAACATTTAAATATTTCTCTTATCAAATTTTAAAATCATATAATTTATTTATGAAATAGTTTTAAAAACTCAATACTAATTAAAATCAAAATTTCCAAATTATAATGTATATATTAGATTTTTTAAAACATGATTGAATTATTAAATTTAAACCAAAATCATTTATTTAATAACTTTAAAAAGCTTAAATATTAAATAAAACAAATTTTCCCAAATTACTACAAATATTAAAACTAGAAAATATGCTTTATTTATTAAAATTAAAACAATACCAATCTATTTAAAATATAAACCATATATTTATATTGTAAATAGAAATCAATTTATTATGTTCAAAAGATAAAATAACCAATTTAAATATTTATTGAAGAAGATTATTAAATCTATTTGAATAATTATTAACAGAATATCAATATCAATTTAATTTTTAATACAGATTATTAAATTGATATTGTTAAAAATTCCAGGATATTACAATCCTTCCCCCTTAAAAGAATTTCGTCCTCGAAATTTAAAACAAAGGTAATTTAATAATCTTATTAAATTTTAATTTAAACACAAGCATATATCAAACATATGCTAACAATCAAAGCAACCAATTCAACCAAATCAAACAAATCTAATTATCCAGACAAATTCTGGATAGAATTTTATCGAGTTTTCCCAAGTGTGTGTATATATATATACACCGGGATACTCGCTCTAGAGAATCCAAACAAACAATACTATAAAGCTACAAAGCTCCTATACAACTATATCTATAACACTAGACAAGATATCAGACTACAAATGAGTCTGACTCAACAACCAAAACTCCAGAACTGCTGGTTCCACAACCAGAGATAGATCATACACGTACTCCCTCAGAGATACGTGAAACTCATCGAATCCCAGTTATCCAAACTGGCAATCCAATCCTGTAGACCAATTACTCATTTTCCAAGATCACAGAAAAGATCCAAAACACTTCAGAGCTAACTTCTTAGACTTACCCAAACTTGTAGCTCACTTTTTGATCGGAGAAAACTTATCCAAAATTAAATCTCCAACTTCAGAGTCCAAATCCCTCCAACTCTTATCCATAAAAACTCTTCGGACGATCCTGGGCTGCACACAACCTTACTGATCAGCTTAACCTTTGCTGATGCTTCTAGAAATAACTAGACCAATCAACACATCAAAATGATCTCCTCAAGATCAACCAAAACCAAGAACTCAAACTCAACTTCCCAACATCAGAAGACCACAACCTCTCCTATCCGGAAAAGAAAAGCATATACACTTCCCAACTGCTTTCACTGCTCAATTCTGATCCGCAGTAGAAGAGAATGCTGAAGAAGAACGCGAGCACAAACAGGACAACACACCCCAGAGATATGATTCAACAAATCCATAAGAAACTTTCAGAAGTTCCTCCAAAACTCCGAACTGCTACACCATCTCAACTCTTGGAACCATTCTTCTATAAAGCTGAACCACCGGTAGCACTCCTGGAATCCTAGACGATAAGAAAGCTCAATCTCCAGATGCGAACCAAACTCTGACTTCTCTGAAGAGATCTAGAAAAACTCAGATAACCCAAGAGAACACTCAAACAATCGCAAGTCACTTTTGCGATCCACTAAACCAAATCCAATGAAAACCCTTCTCCCTTAACCAAACAGAACAGCTTAAACTTAACTAGCCAACCCATCGAAGAAACAGGTTCACTCAACTGCTTCTGAACTCCACTTAAGAAAAACTGCTAAGCCAGAAGATCTCTTGCCAACACCAAGAACACTCCGAGCTACACTGCTGCCACAGATGCCAAAGAATTCCAAATCAAAGTTCTTCGAGAAACTCAAATCTCAAAGCAAATAGAAACTCCGGCTGAACACAGCTACAACACCGAAGCAGACTCACCTCCTTAACTTGTTCCAAATAAAACATCTTCGGGAACGTCCATAGTCACTGCATCTCATCACGCAGCTACTACTTCCTGAGGTATCCAAAATACCATTACTTGCTTCTGCCCAACCGACAGATCCATACTCTACTCATCATCTTCAGAAATGAACTCCGAACCTTAACTGATTTCCTTCAGAGATCAATGAAGTTCTTCATCACTACAGAACTCACTCGAGACGGTATTAGGTCTACAGTCTCAACAAATATACTTCCAACTTCAAACATTCAAACTCCAACTAATGGTAGATCGTGTTACACACACTACTACCCCATCTACCTTTATACTTATATTGGAAAACCAGATCAGGTAACCCAACAGATAGGTAGAAATATATATATATATATATATATATATATATTAAAAATTACAAATACGCTCTCTCAAGAAAGACACCACTCCAGAGCCTAGGTATTCACTCAACCTAATGCTCTGATACCAAATGAGACGACCCGACTTTCTTACCACAGAAAATCGCATCATTTTTAAGAAAGAAAGGGATAGAAAAGAGAATAGAAAGAAGAGAAGAAAGAAACAACATCAGAATCTAAACAGCGGAACGAATAAATTATATTATAACATAAACATTACAAAGTTTACAACAAATATCAGAGTTACACAGGCATACATCACATACTAGCCAGTTATAAACACCTGTCTAGTTATACAACTCAATACAACTCAAAGACAACAACTCAGAGAACACACAGCGGAATACTCTCTATATATCTACACGCAGAAGCCTCCTGCTCCATTTGCTCCTCCACAATTCGTCAAAGCTAACATGAATCCTAAGCTGAATTCCCTTGGCTACTCGTAAAAATTTGAGTACCCAAGGTTTATGAAAAATAAAAATAAACTCCGGGTCAGACATGGGTCTGGTGTGAGTAACAGGTTAAAGTTGCTTAACTTTAAAAAAAACCTTTTGAAAAGAAAGGTATCACGTAAGACTTCCCACACATAAACATGGAAAAGTTTTTACCTTACGCTAACCAAAACATTTGATAGGAAATCCGATGATATTATAATAGTGTCTAGGGTTTTCAAATAAATAAGAAATAGCCGAAATTGTTACATGATTAAATTCCAGCTACTAGCCACAAAAGTGGGTAGTACAATCAAAACCGTTGGCACTTATTGGATTTTGGATTCCATACAATGGCAGGGCTACTAGGGTACCGCCCGTCACAGTACGTGGCCTAGATCAACGTACCGAGGAGCACGCCCGCTCCCCTGCAACACAAAGCCGGACCCATTCCATACTGAACAGTTCCGAACAAGACAACCCCGTGGTTGTAGCTAGCAACCATCCACACAGCCGAATATAAAGGGACTTCTAGACAGGGATATATCTTGCTCTCCAGTGGGTGCGACCCACGAAGCCTTGCTGCACCTCCCCTGTTTTAGCCATTCCCGGTTGATGAGGCTTGAGGCTACAATTACCTTTATAGGACATATCACTTAGAATGCTCATCGTCCACCTGACGATGTTCTGAAAGCATTCAATCCATACAAGTTCGTTCCGGGTTCGAACGAAACCGAAGGCATTATCTCGTTACACTCATTTTGGAATCACCCTCAGAGTCAACGACAATAACCCTTGCACTCTGAACCACCATCTTGAATCTATAAGAACTAATTCCGTCAACTCATTACAGAATCACCCACAAAGTTATACTGACGTATAGTCCTTACACCTCGAGTCTTCACAAAGCTCCACTTTGATACATGACCTAATGCTATTTGGAATCGATGTGGTTTTCGGATATCCAAATATGGAAACCCGATCCCGGTCTCATCGAAATCCAAAGCGTGTCTTTTAGGTCCAAGTTGTTTTAAAGTTTTAAAACAATTTAATTACAGTATCTATATACACACAGATAGATAACTCATAAATCACAATTGATAATCAACATTATCAAATAACAGGTAATCCACATTATCAATAGATAATCCATATATCATCATCACAATAGATAATTTATGTTATCATCATAATGCAAACCAAACATTCATATCACACAACCATAATTATCTCATTACTGAGATCACAAAGCATTCAAGACAATCAATGACATCCATTCATACATAAGCAAATGATTTACTCATCACAATATAATTAATTTAAAATGAATTAAATTAACTATCTCTATTACTAATTAATTTAAAGTGAATTAAATTAATTACCCCATCTTTACTTAATTTAAAATAAATTAGATTAATTACTTCACCAATATAAATCTTGCTTACTCAATCATTTAATCGATTATAATTAATTTATTAATCCATTATTAATCACCTTAATTAATCACTCTTGATTAATTACCCTTAATTACATTTATGTAATTATCCTCAATTAATTTCTCAGAATTAATTATTCACAACCAAACAATAATTAACCTTTAATTACTTCAATTAATTAATTAACTATAATTAATTATCCTAATCCTTAATTAATTACATTAATTAATTTCCTTTAATTACCTATTATTGATTAATTAATCATAATTAATCAACTTTAATTACATCATTAATTAAAATAATTAATGATCTTTAATTATTCCTTAAATTAATTACCTTAAGTAATTAACTCATAATTATTAACTATTATCACAGATTAATCACATTTAGTAATTATCTAGCTTAATTACTTTATTTAAACCAAATTAATTATCCTTAATAAAATTCTTAATTAATCCCTTGATTAACTAATAAGTAATTTAATCCAAATTACTTTATTCTTAACATCTCCACTTAATTACAACCTGTAATTATTAAACAATTACTTAACCGAGTAATTTCCAAATCATTAATTACATAAGTAATTATTTATAAAACGTAAGTGTTTAAAATTAATTAAACTAAATTAATTAAATTAAACAATCATATTAAACTAAATTAATTACATTAAGTAATAAATTTCTTAATTACTTTATTAAGTAATTATACTCAAACCATTCATAATTGATTGTTATTAAATTAATTAATCTAATCAATTATAAAAATTAACCATATTAATTAATTGTTAAATAATCCTGGTTAATGACCTTCATTAACCATCCTCTAATTATTTTATAAAGTAATTAACTTAAATTAATTACAATTTAAATTATCTTTAATCATTCATTAATTAAAGTTAATTATTAAATTAATTTAACCTTGATTTAAAACTTAATTACATAATTAATAATATTCATCATTAATTACTAATCTAATTAATGATATTAATTATAATTTGATTAATCATTAATCAATTATTAATTCCAAATTCAATTAATTAATTAAATTAATTAATTAATCTTAATCACCTTAATAATAAATTCTAAAACATAAATCTTAATTTAAATTTAAAGATAAAACATAACTTAATTATGTTAAAATAATTTATTTGAAACAAAGTACTTTTGAAATTACTTTTAAATTTTCATTTTAAATACAAGTTTAAATTAAAAGTAATTTAAACTTATCAATGTTTAAATAATTTAAAACTTTTTAAATTGCAAATCAAACAAGTGCTATATAAAAATTTTAAAGTTAAATTCATTTCAAAATTTTAATAACTTCAATTTTCATTTGGTATAGAACTTTAAAATTTAAACCTTCTTTAAAGTTTAAAACTGAACTTCAAATTTAAATTTCCAGATTTACATAAAACTTCAATTCTTTTTCATATTTAAAAAAAACTTATATTTAAAAGGTTTAAACTATTTACCAAAATAAAATAGTTAATTAAGCTAAATTTTTAAATTTTAATTTCTATTTAAAAACTGGAATTTAAATTTAAATCAGAAATTCAACTTGAATTTGAATTTAAACTTAACTTTAAACAAAAACTACAGATTTTAAAATCCTTAAAACCCAGATTTTTAAAAACAGTTTTTCCTAAAGCCTGTTGTTAACGCTAAAATTTGAACGCTAACACCCTGGTGTAAAGGATGTGATTGTGAAAGCACCACCCGTTCGTACGGGAAACAGAAATAAGCAGAAAGTATGCAGAAAAACAGTAAGAGACACAGTATTTATAGTGGTTCGGCTTATAATCCAGCCTACGTCCACTTTAATCTTTTTATCTCTAGTTTGATTACAATCCTTTACATGATCTTTCAATTACAACACACTTCAAGTTATAGGATATGTAAAACAAGTGGCTCAAGCTTTGAAGTAGTCTGGAATTCGGCAGAGTAATGGCGCTTGAAGAGAATGAGCAAAAGTCCCCTTCATGTTGAAGGTAGGGTGGTATTTATAGGCAAAGATTAGGCTCGGTCTTAACTCCTCACCGACCCAGTTAAGTCGCAGCCGGCTTATAGGAGCTCTGATATGGTCAAGCTGTGTTGATCCTTCTTCGCTGAATTTGCACAAGTCCAAAGTCGTTACCGGGTCAAGCTAGGTCGCGACCGACTTATCTTATCCCTTCGCCGATCTAACGAGTCAAGCCCTACGACTTAATGGAAACAAGCTAGGTCGCTACCGAGTTAGTATGTCACATGCTAAACTGCCCCGCTACTCCATCCTTTACACCCTTAGATCGGTTACGACTTACTATAAGTCGGTAAAGTCCTCGTGTTGCTAGATCGGAGCATACACTAGGTCGGCTTCCATACTAGGTCGGAACTTTCCTTAGGTCGGCATAGCCTCGTTAGACCGGCATCCCTTCAAGCCTTAGGTCGGTATTTCTTCATGCCTTAGGTCGGTATCTATGGGAAAGCATTGGATCGGCGCGTTTCTTAACTAATTAGGTCGGCACCGAACTAAGTCGGCCACCTTGTTAATTGGTTAGGTCGGCAAAGTCTTTGGGTTGTTAGGTCGGCAACTCTTCTGAGTCGGCATCTCTTGAGTCGGCGCCATCTCCACGTACTAGACCTGCTGAGTCGTAACCGAGATAGGGTTAACATTTGCCCCTCGAAGTATACGCCTTAGGCTTAAGTCGTGTGCTTCGAAACATCTCTTATCTCGGCCCTTCACTGAGTCGGCACGTTATTAGATCGGGCACGGTCCAAATGTTAAGCCGGCGAATTGCCGCTTCAGTTCCTTTCACTACGAGGTATAAATCATATCCCCTTCTTCTTTCTCATTACCTGCTCTCTTAACTCCGCCATTAAAATTCTCTTGAGTTCTTTAAGGCGATTCCATCCTACCTGATCACCAGCAATTCCTACTATTCAGAGCGTAAGTGAATCCGTCCCCTTCTCGATCATAGATTGCTATTGGTTCATGAATTCTGTCACTTGAATACGAATTGTCTCTTCGCGCAACGTTCCATCACGAATCTCACTATACCTGTAGTCGATGAAGTTTAGGTTACTCGATTTTGGCTTCAGATGATCGTTGAGATGATGAAGAAGGTTTTATCACTCAGGTTCAATGATCTCTGAAGGCAGAGCAACGGACTTATGCGATTTGGAGCTGTTTTATTGGATGATCCGATAGCTTGAATGAAAGGCTGCTGTTGAAGAAATGGCTATTGGGTTATCGGGTTTAATGCTATGGGATGTTGGCTCGAAGGCGAGTTAGTGGGTTTAGGTGGCTTAGCCTTCGACCGATCTAGCTCTTACACGACCTTAAATCGTGGTTGAGATAATGCTTGAAAGAATCTCGCCGACCTAAACATTAAAGCTTAGATCGTGACCGAGTTAAGACTTGGAGGAATTCCTGCCTTTCGACTTGGAGCTTGCCTTCTTATCTCCCCCGTGCGAACTAGAGGAAATGAGTCGCCAAGCTGAACCACCTAGATTTTGACCCGTTACCGACTCAGTCTTATCTCGCATGAGAATTTTTGAATCGTAGCCGAGCTAACACTTGGGCTCTGGACGTATTGACACTTAGAAACATAGGCCTTCTTCAAGTATTTTAACCCGGACTACCGAACTAAATTGAATAAACCTTGAACCGGGATTAAGATTTGAAATGCCCCAACTTTAAATTTGTTTGAATGTCATTGTGTCACTTCACATATCATTCTCACTTTTGAGCTGTAAACCTGTTGATAATAACATACAAACAAAGAAAACCAAGGCGCACATACTGCCATTGACTGCCCATATCAAATGACAGATTAGTTAAGACAAGATAAGAGATATGAACATATTGCATGAAATGTTGTAAATTAATTGACTAAAGTAGAATATTAATGCAAAGTATCAACAATTTGAACTGATTTGTTTGCATCAACATTGTATTTGCATATTCAAACTCAAAACAAAGATTCCTGGTTTTTATAACTAACAAATGTTTGCTAGGTTTTATTCCAGTTACCTTTGCTTATTGTTTGATTGATACTTGTACAACACTTCACACACTTTAGGAAACGTGCACCTTCATGTTTGAATATCCAATTGCTTGTGTAGAATGACTTCCCATCAAGGAGAAGAAGCAGCAAGTCAAGAAGAAGAAACTTTCCCGATAGCTGTTCCTATAGAGAATCCTCCGGAAAGAACTTCGACTATTCTATCTTCGAGAACATTTATTCAGTTGCGTACTCAATTCGGCTTTGCTGAAGATGATGTCATATTTCCTGGACCGAATGATACTGCTGACAGACCTCCCTATGGTTTTGTCGCGGTTAATCGTCAAATGTGCTTAAGTGGGGCGATCCCACCTTTCAATGACTTTCTTCGAATTCTTCTTCTTCGGATGTCAATTTCTCCGTTCCAACTTCATCCTAATGGTTACGCTATCTTGATGGGGTTGGGTGTTTTGTTCAGAAGAAATCTTGACCGACTGCCGAGCTTCGAAGAAATTCGCTACTTATGCTCGTTTGCAAAGAGCAAAGACCATCCTTCTCTTATCATTGTGAGAAGTGCAAGAAACCGCAAGCTCATTCTTGATCTTACTGAAAGTGTCCATGGATTTTTAAACCAATTTTTCTTTGCCCGCAGTCCCCCAGAGTTTTATGCTTCTTGGAGAGTAGGAAGTAAGATCATTTATTTCCGTCTTTCCACTTTCTTTCTTAACTCTTTTCGGGGTCCAAATTGCTAATCTCATTCTTTGCTTTTTTCAGCACTTCCCCTTCCCTCTAGAGATCCGATACATAGGCAGACTTTTGATAGACTGAGCGCTGTAGCCGCAGAAGAGAGAAGTATCAAGTTTCTACTAAGCGACGAATTTCTACATCAATACGAACTTCTCCACCCTTCTCGCTATACTCAGCTTTGTGAAGCTCCGACTGAAGTTCCCGATTCCCCGACCGAAGCATCGGATGCCCCCGTTACTATCGAACAACCCTCATCAAAAGAGTCTAACATCGAAGCTTCATTGGTGAAATGTTCCACCCCTACCGACATTATGGGGTCATCTAGTAAGACGGCACTTGCCCCGATTGAGGAAGAAGAAGAACCTTCACAGCCTCTCGGGGGATTAGCTGATGTAGGAACTGAGAAAACAAGTCTCACCGAGCATGATGGTGACGATGTTTATGATGGGTTGAGCGACATAATAGTGACCTCACAGGAGCTTTTTAGAGATGACGTGTCTAAAACTATCTCTCCTATAGTTGAGGCGACGTCCCTTCTTCGACTAACACCAACACAAACACCAACTCCTCATACCCAAGCTATCATCACCTCTACACCAATGAGTGGTTTGTAGCTTAATGCGCGTAGCTTGCACATCACACAACACTTAGGATTTTTTGGCATTTGTTCACATTTAACTTCTTTTCTCCGGAAGTTTCTAAGACTTGCTATTTTTGCCTTTTCAGATTCCTCTATGGGGCGCAGCGGCAGCGGTTCTTATTACAAAGACTTTCGACGCTATGGAGGGCGTGGCAGCTATGATTACAAGCAATACTATACCGATCCCAGAGAGACCAATGAGCAGAGAGCTGCGCGAAAAGCTGAAGAGAGGAGAAGGTATGAAGAACGTCATGAGGGAGCGGGCACGCGACATGAATCTTTCCCAAGGGATGATGATTCCCATAAACGTAAAACGCACGATGATAGGGGGAAGAGCCATATTGAGGATTCGAGAAAGCGGACCAAACTTGGCGAGGAGCACGTGCCCGTGACATCTGAGAGACCTGGTGCCTCAGTTTCTATTGACATCCCTTCCAAATCTCCTGCTCTTGAAGGAAGTGCCATCCAAACACTTCTCAACAGGCCTTCATACCATGTTGAAAGGGGCCCCCCGACTTTGCAGAGCCGATTCCTGAACTGGTGTTTGAGGGGGGTACGCTTCGACCTTGATTTGGTCCCCATCGACAAAGAAGCTATGTACAGAAATCTCGATGCTGTCAAGCTTGATATCGATAGAATGTCTGGATGGCAAAAGCTGGTTGATGAACTTCAAAGAGTTAATCGGGCTAACATCGAAGCAATGCTGACCATGGAAAATGACAAATCAGAATGGCAGAAGATTCTTGATCAACACAACACTGAGATGAAGGAGATAGCCGAATACAATGAAAAACTCGAAGCTGAAGTAAAGCAGCTCAAAGATGATCTTGCCTCTTCTACTAATACTTACACCCAAAGAGAAGAGGTATTGCAAAAACAAGTGCGAGATGCGCACGCCAGCCAGAGGGACGCTGAAGCTAAAGCTGAGAGGTTGGAACAAGCTGTAGAGAACCACCGCACTGATGTCACCCAGCTGCAGAATAAACTGAGCGCCCGGGACATGGAGATTGAAGCGCTAAAAGCCCAACTTGCTCAGACCGAAAAAGATCGAGATGAGGCCATGGCTGGCAAAATTGCAGCCGAAGAAACTGCTCAGACCATGGAAAACGATATCAATTCGACTTTATTCGATTTTTATTTACATTGTGTCTTGGGACGCGGCAGCCTCTCTTTTCTTGGTCCTAAGTATGAAATCACCCTGGCCGAGGTGTGGGAAGCTGCTCTTAACATGTTTAAAGACGCCGGGTATGGCGATGAAGATTTTGAGGCGCGTTACCTGGATGAGGGAGCTCGCGCTGCTCTTGCGAAGGGGCGAGAACAACTTGCCAGGATGAGAACTGGAATGGCGGAAGAGGAATGTTCTGGAAAGGAATTAACGCTTATTTCCTCTGTCCATCCTCCAGTTTCTCCTGTGGTTGACATCACGGGTTCTAGCTCCTCTACTCCGCCTGCAACTAAGACAGTAACTGAAACTACAAGTGCACAAGGCGGGGATGAAGGTGGTGAAAGCAACGAAGCACAGCGATATGAAATCAGCCTCAGAGATCCAACTACCCCAGGTAAACTTGACACCGGACCAGCTCAAGTGGTGAACTGCTCGTTCGCTCCTTGTGAACTTGACGATCTTCTTGATTATTTTTCAAATGTCAATGAATTCCCGACTTTTGATGAGCCGTCATCCCCTCTCTTTTCGAAAGATACTGATATTTTAAGTTTTTTCTCCTTTGTAGAGAAAGCACCGAGTCAAACTCAAGCTTCTTCTCCCCCGGTGATCCTTCCTCCATCTCTTCAAGTGGCGCCTCCTTCTGCTTCGCAACCTGGGTCACAAGAAGAACAAATAGAAGCTCTCCATGGCCTGGATGATCCCATTGCTTCGCAAGAGCAAAAAGATGAGGGACTTGAGGGAGGTGACATATCTCCGGAGCGGACTCCTTCTGACGATATAACTTTATCTAAACTTGTCACTCCAGGAAGTGAGTCTTCCTCAAAGAGGAGAAGGAAGCAAGGAGCATCAAGGAGGAGAGGGAAGATAATCACTGCCACTGAAGAGGAGCCAGAAGTTGGGCCAGCTGCGCCTACCTCTCCTTCCTCCCTTATACCCACTGGCCGACCTGAAAAGCTGGTCATTCGGTCGGGTAAAGGGTCCAAAGGCAGTAAAAAGAAGTGAAGACTTTAGCTTTTTGTCTTTTGTATGAACTGGCCGAGAGTTGTGCGGGTATCGGCCTCCGCTTTTATTTTGAGAACCTGTATCTGCATTATAGTTGAATAAAATGATTCTTCGTTTGTACAAACTTCTGTTTGAATTTGAGAATGCATTTACTATTTATTTTTGCACAAGTTTGTTTATATAGTGTTGCAGCGGGCTTGTGGTATGTTGCTTGAGTATTACTCTGCTGATGCATCTATACTACTATACCATGTTGCCCCCATACCTTAAGCTTGCTGCAATATTTTATACTTCGAGGGGACTTGCACTCTTATTTGCTAAAGAATAATTATTTTATTCTTTAAAGAAAATTTTATAGAGTACAACTCCCTTCGTATAAGTTTTTACGCTTGGTCGTTCGAAGAAATCACTTTTTTCTTTTGCTTATGTGCATATCTCATCAAGTGAATTCCTCTATGTGGTAAAGCGGACCTCTGAAGGGTACTTTAACTTCTTTTCTTTTTACGATCATTTCCCATAGTAGGCAAATTACTTTTCCTTTGAAAGTTAAAGTACGCTTTTGATGAGGATTTTTTTTTTTTTTTATAGAAAGTTGTACCTCTGAGGAGGGATTTTTTCACGTTTCAACACTTGGAAGTTTTATTTCAATCTCGGTGAAACGTGTACCTCCAAAGAGTTATGCTTTAGAAATCCTTTTCACGTTTCAACACTTGGAAGTTTTATTTCAATCTCGGTGAAACGTGGGTTTCCAAAGAGGTCTTTCTTCTTAATTGTGTTCCCGGGAGGGGGTTGTACCTCTGAGGAGGGATTTCTCACGTTCCAACACTTGGAAGTTTTATTTCAATCTTGGTGAAACGTGTACCCCCAAAGAGTTGTGCCTTTGAAGAAAGCCTTTTCACGTTTCAACACTTGGAAGTTTTATTTCAATCTCGGTGAAACGTGTGCTTTCAAGAAGGTCTTTGTTTTTACATTTCAACTTTGGTGAAGTGAAATTCCGAAGAGCGGCTGCTACACTTCAACTCCTGGCGAAATGGGCCTCCGAAGAGGGCTTTTATTTTGTTTACATTTCAACTCTGGTGAAGTGAAATCCCGAAGAGCAGTTATAACACTTCAACTCCTGGTGAAATGGGCCTCCGAAGAGGGCTTTTATTTTGTTTACATTTCAACTCTGGTGAAGTGAAATCCCGAAGAGCGGTTATAACACTTCAACTCCTGGTGAAATGTGCCTCAGAGAGGGTTTTCATCGCCTGGAAGTTACTCTCTCATGGTTGGAGGGTCATGACTCCTCCAATCTTTTTTGTTGAGTAGAGAACTTTCTTTTTTGTGGCATATGACCCATTAGAGGTCTTTTATTATCCGAAGAGTTGCGCCTCCGAAGAGGACTTGTGGCGCTGATGGTAGCTTTGGTTGTTCCTCTGTTCACTTGCTTATGCCTTTTCAGCGATCCTTTTTTTTTTTTTTTTTTTTTTTTTTTTTTTTCTTTCTTTTCCAGTTTTCATCCCCCTTTTTCTCACAAGTGGCTTGTTTAATCCAAGGAAGTGTACTTCATTGCCAGGCAAGTTCGTGAGAACGGGCACTAGCTTCCTAATTGGATGTTTGTTTGTTTAAACAATCTCAATTTATCAGCAAGGGCTCGTTCCTATCGAAATCATTAGCCGTTCAATTGAAGCATTTCCTATCTAGGATTTGAATTCGGGGTCTTTGTGACTTGAAATTTGTTTGTTGAATGATGGTGAGAATCGCTCGGTCTTATTATGCGCAAGTTTTATCTCCACTGTCTGCAAAAATTTAAATCGATATTTCAGCAATACATTTTGTGTATTTTTATATCGAAAACAAAGCAAACATATAATGATAATAAGGAACACAAGATTTATAGTGGTTCGGCCATGAAATTGGGCCTACATCCACTTTATATTCTTTCATTATTTACTTGCATCAGTTTCACAATTGCTTTCAATTACAGGAATCATACATTCATAATTCTTTTTACAATGTTTCAACAAAATTTTCAAGTAAAGTATGGACGCAAGTGATTGCTGTTCCATGCCCTTGGAATTTGATCTCCATCAACTGTGGTGAGCTTGAATGTGCCGTCAAGAAGTTTCTGACCTATCACATACGGTCCTTCCCAATTTGGCCCAAACACACCTGTCGCTGTCATAATTCTTTTTAGGACTAGATCTCCAATTTCAAAGCTGCGTTGACGAACTTTGGAATTGAAATGTCTGGCTATCCTTTGCTGATGAGCTGCAACTCTGAGGTTAGCTTCATCTCTTTTTTCATCAAGGAGATCCAGCGCTTCAAGTTGCAGCTTTTCATTTTCTGCTTGATTGAAATGGATTCTTCTGTGTGAAGGGACCTCTGTTTCAACCGGGATCATTGCTTCCGATCCGTATGCTAACGAAAAAGGAGTATGCCCAGTTGCAGTTTTGTGAGTAGTTCTGTATGCCCATAGTGCAAGCGGTAGTTTATCGACCCAACCACCTTTTGCTCTTTCGAGTTGCTTTTTGATGGTTGATTTGATGATCTTGTTCACTGCTTCCACTTGCCCGTTTGCCTGCGGATGAGCTACTGCCGAAAAGCTTTTCTGGATTTTGAATCGCTTGCAAAAATCCTGGAATTCCTCGCTTTCAAACTGAGTACCATTGTCTGTGATTATTTTCTGAGGCACACCGTATCTGCAAATGATATTCTTAGTCACAAAATTTATCATCTTTTTGGAGGTGATAGTTGCCAATGGTTCAGCTTCAGCCCATTTAGTGAAATAATCTACAGCAACAATGGCATATTTGATTCCAGATTTGGCGGTTGGTAAAGGTCCGATCAAATCTATTCCCCAAATCGCAAACGGCCACGGACTGGTCATTTGTGTGAGCTCAGTAGAAGGTGCTCTAGGAATTTTGGCAAATCTTTGACATCTGTCACATTTTCGAGAGTAATCTGCAGCATCTCGATTAATTTCTGGCCAAAAATATCCATATCGGAGAATTTTCTTTGCTAAAGTTTGACCACCTGAATGATCCCCACATTCTCCTCCATGTACCTCTGATAGGATTATTTTGGCTTCTTCTTTGGATACACATCGAAGCAATGGCATTGAGAATCCTCGTCTGTATAATTGACCATCCTGGATTATATATCGAGAAGCTTTTCTCAGTAGCTTTTGTCGTTCTTTAGAGTTTTCTGGTAAAGAGCCATTGAGTAGATACTTTGTTATTGGAGTCATCCATGATTCTTGCTCTTGCGACATACTCATAACCCAATCGATATCCATTTCATCAATGCTCGGATTTGACAAAACTTCCACTGGAACTAACCCTAAGGATTGGGCTTCGCCAGAACTTGAGTATTTTGCGAGAGAATCTGCTTTCATGTTTTCTTCTCGAGGAATATGACTTATCGTGTAATGGTCGAATTCACATAAAAGTTCCCAAGCCTTTGACACATAAGCGGGCAGATTTCCTCCTTTCGTTTGAAACTCCTTCTTGACTTGACATACTATAAGCTGCGAATCACTGAAGATCTGTAACGCTCGAATGTTTAGTTCTTTAGCAATTTTCAAACCAGCGATCAGAGCTTCATATTCTGCTTCATTGTTTGTTGAAGGAAATTCTAATCTTAGCGCATAGCATAATGACCGGCCTTCAGGAGTTTCAAGAACAATTCCAGCACCTGAACAGTAATCATTTCTTGCGCCATCTACAAATAACTTCCATTGGGTTGGGGAGTTCTCGATTGTTTCTTCCTCGCTGTTACCCTTGTCTGTAAATTCTGCAATAAAATCTGCCAAAGCTTGTCCGTTGATCGCTTTTCTAGGATGATAAGTGATGTCATATTGGCTCAATTCAATATTCCACTTTAAAAGGCGGCCCGAAGTCTCAGGGCGAAACAAGACTTGCTTTAAAGGTTGATCAGTGAGGACTTTGATAGGATGAGCCTGGAAATATTGCCTCAACTTTCTTGAGGCAATCAATAGACAATAGGCGAGTTTTTCCAACTTGGAGTAATTCATTTCTGCCCCAGTGAGTCTTTTGCTGATATAGTAAACTGGATGTTGAATCCTTTTGTCTTCCCGTACCAGCGCTGCACTTAAAGCATGAGATGAAACTGCCAAGTATATAAGAAGATCCTCGCCATCGCCGGGCCTGGAAAGTATTGGAGGCGTTTCCATATGTTGAATCAATTCTTCAAAAGCTTTCTGGCATTCGGGAGTCCAGTCAAAGTTTTTCTTTCCTTTCTTTAGAGCGTCGAAGAATGGAATGCATTTATCAGTAGCTTTGGATATGAACCGACTTAAGGCGGCAATTTTTCCATTGAGACTTTGCAATTCCCTCTTTGTTTTAGGAGCTTTGACTTCTTTTAGAGCAGTGATTTGAGCTGGACTAGCTTCAATGCCCCTAGCGCTCACGATGAAACCCAAGAACTTCCCAGATTCTACCCCGAAAGAACATTTTAAAGGGTTAAGCTTCATTCCGTATCTTCGGAGAATTGCGAACATTTCTGCTAAGTGTTCGATGTGATCCACTGCTTTCTTAGATTTTACTAGCATGTCATCAACGTAAACTTCCATAGTCTTTCCCAACTGCGGTTTGAACATAGCATTTACCAGTCTTTGGTATGTTGCCCCCGCATTCTTCAACCCAAAGGGCATAACTCTGTAACAGTAAAGACCGACATCGGTGATAAAGCTTGTGTCCTCCTGATCTGGCTCATGCATCATGATCTGATTATATCCGGAGTAGGCATCCATAAAAGACAACAATTCATGACCCGCTGTTCCATCTACCAGTTGATCGATCCTGGGTAATGGGAAGCAGTCTTTGGGACAGGCCTTGTTTAGATCTGAAAAGTCGATGCACACTCTCCATTTACCATTGGCTTTCTTAACTAGCACTGGATTTGAAACCCAATTTGGATAGGTAGATTCTCTGATGAAATTATTCTCCATGAGCCGGTCAACTTCCTCTTTCAATGCTGTCGACCTTTCTAGACCTTGGATTCTTCTTTTCTGCTTTACTGGCGTGAACTTTGGGTCAATATTCAGAGCATGTACCGCAACTTCTGGGGATATTCCGCACATATCGGCATGGGTCCAAGCGAAAACATCCAGGTTTGCTTTCAAAAAAGATATCAAGGCATTCTGAACTGACACATTAAGTTGTGAACCCACATTCAGCACCTTGTTTGGGTCCTTCAGATCAACGGGCACCGGTATCGTTGTTTCTGCTGGTACCACCCTACTCTCCCCCGCACTGGCCTTTCTAGGATCCATCACTTTTCGTGCCCCGCTATGCTCGCCAGTGCAGGGTCCGCCCTGTAGTTGCTATAGGGTTGGTGTTTTGATGCGGATTGGGGTTGCCGCATCTTTCCCCATTTCTCTCTTCCTTGTTTCTCGCAGCTCTGTCATATAACATTCTCGCCCAGCGTTCTGGTCTCCTTTAATAACTCCTACCCCATTGTCTGTAGGGAATTTAATAGTAAGACACCATGGGGCAAGGACAGCTTTGAATGCAGCAAGAATAGGTCGACCAAAGAAAGCATTATAAGCAGAAAATTCATCTACTATCACAAAAGTCTGCTTGCGAACTACTTTTCTTTCTCCTTCTCCGAGTTCCACAAGCAAGTCAATGGTTCCTACTGGTTGCTTTGGCTCCCCAGTGAAGCCAACAATCTTCTGAGATGAGGCTTGCACATCCGCCATCGGGATTCTCATCTGGTCAAACGTTTTCTTGAAGAGGATGTTGCAAGATGCGCCGCAATCAATAAGAACTCTTCTGACAATAGCCGGTCCAATACCGGCCGAGATGACTAACGGGTCCAAAGTAGGGGCCTCAATGCCCGTGGAATCTCTAGCCCTGAACACAATATCATCATTAAAAGTCCTTTGTTGTTTCAGGGGTGTAGAGTCCTCTAAAACAAAGACATTCTCTTCAGTTGGCATATGTTTCAGAGCTCGAGTGTACCTCTCCATTTCACCCCAGCTTCTGCCTGCTGGGTGGGGTCCTCCTGTGATGACATTAATAACTGGCCTTCCAGATTCATGTCCTGCGGCCTTCTCATTTGTCCTGGGCTGATGAGCAAGAGCTTGTTGCCCCTGACTTGACGAAGCAGGATCATTACCACTCTTCTTCACAAATTGCTGCAGCTTATTTTCTCTTAGCAATTCTTCGATTATATTTTTCAATTGACGGCAGTCGTCTGTGTCATGACCAGGCTGATTATGGAAGCGACAGAACTTCCCACTTTGCACAGCTTTTCTTCCGGTTCTGAGAACAGGAGGTTTGGGATACTCAAAAGAATCTTTTGTAGCCAGGTAGATGCGCTCTGGTGTCTCTAACAAAGGAGTATATTCTGATGGCTTGAAGGATCGAGGCTTCTTTGAATTGTGTTGTTTCCTTCCATCATTATTTTCTCTTTTCTGTCCCACAGATCCATTCTTACGTGGCGCACAGTGTTGTCTTCAGCTTTCTCTACTGTTGCCTTTGCCGGGACAGGACGGCTTTCCAAACGCATGAATTCATCCGCCTTTTTGTAGAACTTTTCCAGAGAATTTGGCTCCTTCATGTTCAGCCACTTTCCGAATTCACTTGACTTATCAATAGCTCTCATCAAATAGGTCAAGACCATGCGGGGTTCTGCATTATCCACCTCAGCTAACGCTATATTAAAGCGATTTAAAAAAGACTTGATAGTTTCCCCCGGATTCTGTTCCAAACCGGACAACGACATGATGTCTTTTGCCTTTGAAGCATACAGCCTAAATTGCTCTTTAAATTTCCTGGTTAGGTCTGAAAACTGATCGATGGACCGGACAGGCAGTTTTGTGAACCAAAGCAGAGCTACCCCTTCCAAATACACAGGAAAATAGCGGCATTTTATCTCGTCAGAAGCTCTGGCACCTGTCATGTGCCAATCATATTTGTACAGGAACTCATTTGGATCACTTGTCCCTTTGTAAGCTGGAATGGTCGGAGGGACGAACTTCCTTGGGAATTCAGCTTTTAGGATCTTTTCAGTAAACGGAGTCTTGCTCGGAGCGAAACCCCACTCTTTCTCATCTTCGACCCTTTGCATACTTTCTTTCATAATCTGTCGAACCATACCAGAAAGATATTCTTCGTCATTCCTATTTCTGGATCCTCCAGCCTCAGGCAATGTCTGTTCAAAGGGGCTAGCAGCCCTTTCGGGAATGTTTCTAGTTTCAGCATCATGGACATTACCGACAAAGTTCCTTTCATTATTCGCAGGTTGACGGTTTGCCCCGAGCAGATCGTTTAACCTATTCAGAATCAGAGCATTCTGAGCATTCTGAACTTCCAATTGCGCGTTCTGGGCATTTATTTGCTGATTCAACCCAAAGATAGCAGCGTCCAATTCCGCTTTTGAAACTCCAACAGCTGGAGTGGCTTGATTTGGTGTTGGGGAAGCGGAGGTTCCCTCTTGAATGTTTGCAGATCTCACAGATTTACTTTTCCTTCCAGGAGCCATGATTTCGGATAGACTTCTGGTTCTTAAAGAAACTCTATCTACAAATCTTTCTGAAACAATGATGATAGATGTCCTGAGTTCAATTCTCAGTGAAAGCACCAAAATGTTAACGCTAAAATTTGAACGCTAACACCCTGGTGTAAAGGATGTGATTGTGAAAGCACCACCCGTTCGTACGGGAAACAGAAATAAGCAGAAAGTATGCAGAAAAACAGTAAGAGACACAGTATTTATAGTGGTTCGGCTTATAATCCAGCCTACGTCCACTTTAATCTTTTTATCTCTAGTTTGATTACAATCCTTTACATGATCTTTCAATTACAACACACTTCAAGTTATAGGATATGTAAAACAAGTGGCTCAAGCTTTGAAGTAGTCTGGAATTCGGCAGAGTAATGGCGCTTGAAGAGAATGAGCAAAAGTCCCCTTCATGTTGAAGGTAGGGTGGTATTTATAGGCAAAGATTAGGCTCGGTCTTAACTCCTCACCGACCCAGTTAAGTCGCAGCCGGCTTATAGGAGCTCTGATATGGTCAAGCTGTGTTGATCCTTCTTCGCTGAATTTGCACAAGTCCAAAGTCGTTACCGGGTCAAGCTAGGTCGCGACCGACTTATCTTATCCCTTCGCCGATCTAACGAGTCAAGCCCTACGACTTAATGGAAACAAGCTAGGTCGCTACCGAGTTAGTATGTCACATGCTAAACTGCCCCGCTACTCCATCCTTTACACCCTTAGATCGGTTACGACTTACTATAAGTCGGTAAAGTCCTCGTGTTGCTAGATCGGAGCATACACTAGGTCGGCTTCCATACTAGGTCGGAACTTTCCTTAGGTCGGCATAGCCTCGTTAGACCGGCATCCCTTCAAGCCTTAGGTCGGTATTTCTTCATGCCTTAGGTCGGTATCTATGGGAAAGCATTGGATCGGCGCGTTTCTTAACTAATTAGGTCGGCACCGAACTAAGTCGGCCACCTTGTTAATTGGTTAGGTCGGCAAAGTCTTTGGGTTGTTAGGTCGGCAACTCTTCTGAGTCGGCATCTCTTGAGTCGGCGCCATCTCCACGTACTAGACCTGCTGAGTCGTAACCGAGATAGGGTTAACACCTGTAAATTACAGTGACCCGAGAAACCAAATTTTTACTTCGAGTTTTAAGCTTGCCTACTTCGAGTCTTAATACAACTTGCTTCGAGCAAACTCAACCTTCCCCTGATCCACAACCAACCCAAAAACAGTTCACCAGAAAAACTCATCGCCGTGCATATGCACGGCGACCACCGCCTTTGCCGATCATCATTGATGATCCAACAACTTCTAGAAACCCATCACTACTCTAACATCAACCCAGATCAAACAATTAATCAAAGAATCAAATTTAACCCCTAATCCAAACCTGTAAACAGAAAACAGGTTTTCTGTCAAAACTTGTCAACGGCGAAAGTTCGCCAGTCCGACCACTTGACGTTCAACCCCTCCGGCTTCAAGCTCCTTCACCCTTTAACTACACAATCACCTATTATCACAACACTCGATCCATTCTACACCTCAAACTGACCCTCTTCTTAACCCCATTCAAAACTAGGGTTCATATAAAGATTTTCAAACTGCTTCAAATCTAACAAATTATATCCACTTCTTTGATTTTTCTAAGGATCTATGATCCTTCCTCTATAACTCAGAAGAATCTTGAGTTTTCTCAAATCACGGATTACAAGAATTTTGCTCAAATTCATTTCTGGTTTATAAACAAACTGCTACTTTATCAAACACCTAAAAATACTAATACTTGATTTAAAAATCAAGTTTTTGTTAATGCATTAAGTTTATGAAACTGAATTTCAAAAGTAACATGTTTACTTTTTGGTTAAAATTCTTCTTTCACTGATACCTCCTTCCAGAAAACTATATTTTTCCATTTTAATTTTTACTTAAAACTTTAAAAGATAACTTAAGATAGTTAATAACCTTTCTTTATAAATCTAAACATATCAGAAACAAAAATTTAAAAGATAAGGTTTTGATAAATATTTTCCTGAAAATCAAGAAAACAGAACAAATAAATAAACAACAGCCTATATACATTTTATACACAGCAATACTTGTTTATATCAAAAAAAAATTCATCATGCAATCGTATTAAAAAAAATTAAGATTTAAAGTTACTCACCTTTTTTTAAATGCAGACCCTCTGTTGATCTTTTGAATTTTGCAGAAGACATAAAAATTGCAGGCTTGACCCTTTGTTGTTGTTTTTTTTTAAAAAAAAACCGAGTTGCTCATGATCCATGACTACAATTCTTACGTGCAGATAGTAGATGCAGTAGCTAATTCCTCACATGCATGCAGATGCTTATCATTCCCAGGTTTAAACAGAATACAGAAAAACAGTGCAAGCTCCACTTGAATTTTTGCAGACTTATGTTTTGAATTTGAGATAAAGGTGGGTTTGATTTTGAAGAGGAGTGGAATATGCAGATGTTTGGATTTGAGGATGTTAAGATTTGTTCTATATTCCAGGTTTATAAAAATGCAGGTATACTTGAATTTGATTTTAGAAGTTTGAAGATTTATTTGATTAAGGAAAAATGAAAATGCAATATGAATGAAGATGCAAGCTTATACAAATGAAATTTTCAGATTTAATAAAAGAAAAGAAAAAGAAAAACTAAATTTAACACTTGTACAAAGGTTATAACACTTGTCAATTTGTTATGTTAAATTTGAACACTTGTTAAAAGAGTGAAACACTTGTTTTCTTTTAAAGGTAATTAGTATTAAATTTACAAATTAAAGTGTGTGTTAGCTTAATTTCAATTTGTTAGTTATATTTGAATATGGGTATAAATTTATAAATGAAAAATAGAAACAAATCATGTTTATAAATAAACTTATACATATTAAAAATTAAAACAATTAAGATTTTATACTCTGAAATTTCAAATTCAAATTAAATTCAAAATCAATTATTTCAAATCAAGTTATGAATATAAATTCAATTTGAAATAAAAATTACAAATCCTATTCAACTTATTTATAAAGACAATACAATATCAATATTGTTTTTATAAATTTCTTATTATTAAATTAAAATCATTTTACAAGAAATTATATTTTTATCAATAGAATATCTATTTTATTAAGTCATAAAACCATTTTGTTTTGTTTATTCTAAATTTACAACTCAATCTAATTTAATTTAAACATTTAAATATTTCTCTTATCAAATTTTAAAATCATATAATTTATTTATGAAATAGTTTTAAAAACTCAATACTAATTAAAATCAAAATTTCCAAATTATAATGTATATATTAGAATTTTTAAAACATGATTGAATTATTAAATTTAAACCAAAATCATTTATTTAATAACTTTAAAAAGCTTAAATATTAAATAAAACAAATTTTCCCAAATTACTACAAATATTAAAACTAGAAAATATGCTTTATTTATTAAAATTAAAACAATACTAAAATATAAACCATATATTGATATTGTAAATAGAAATCAATTTATTATGTTCAAAAGATAAAATAACCAATTTAAATATTTATTGAAGAAGATTATTAAATCTATTTGAATAATTATTAACAGAATATCAATATCAATTTAATTTTTAATACAGATTATTAAATTGATATTGTTAAAAATTCCGGGATATTACACTAATGCTCTATTGAAATCAGTTCTATTAGTGACTTTGGAAACCACCACCATTAAAAAATTGATGGGTCTTAGTTCTACACTGTAACAGCTATTGCATTAAATCTAGTCAAGTTACTCTATAAAGTTTCACCTTTCCTTTTCTTCATGCTCTAAAGCATCATTACATTCCTTGGTCGAACTATATAAACTCTGAACTAGCTCATAAACTTTTCCGCTTACTCTATCCATGACTTGATGGACCCATTCCCAGGATGGAGATACCACATGGCTCAAAATGAATCAAATAAAGCAAGTAGCACCATCCCATTACTCCTTATAAAGATGCTAACACTCCCATATATTGGATGTATGTAACAACCCACAATTTTAATGATTAGATATTTAAATACTTAATATTAATTTTAAATCGTTAATTAACGAGATATCCATTGTACTTGACTTTTGGAGATGGATGAATTGGAACTCGAGGCACCCGCCGTTGAGATAGTGATTCCGTCACAAGAAGCATGATTCTAAGTTTGGCTATGTTTGGAGTTGATTAGTTTTTGGAGTGAATATTATTTTTTAGTAAATCAAATAAATTTGGGACTAAGGCCCATTACCTTGCTTATAAATGGCTAACCCCTTCATTCATTTTTCATTCTATGTTACATTTCATTTGCATGTTCTAATCACTTTCATTTTCCTTGAGCCTAACCCTAAACCCTTCATTTCTATAAATCCTGATAAAATCACCATAATTTATCTCATCCAATTCCTCACATAATCCATCAAGAAATTTTCTTGAAATTAAATTTGGCTACGATTTCAAGAGAGCAAGAGTTTGGGTTTTGGTGGTTAGAGCTTGACTTGGTGAAGAAGAAGGCGAGTGGAATGATTCTCCAACCTTATTTACTTGTTATAATTCATTAATCCATTTACATATGAATATAAAGTATTATGGAATGATTTAGAGATTGTTATGCTTGTATTTATACTTGTGTTCATGTAGTAAACATTATTAAAGACGTTAATTAACCTTTTTGGAAAAGCTAGTAAGCCATAGAATGCGTTTTAGGTTAACTGAATGGTTATCTATGATGTTATGATTGATCCGAGGAAAATTAAGCAATATGATTATGTGCATATCATTAGTTAGTATTAATTGAACTATATAAATGGGTTTTGAAAAGTTAGTGAGCTAATTAAGTGAGTTTTGGCTCTACACTTATCATTAAAGTGATTAGAGGCTTAAAGAAGCTGAATTATCCTTTATAAATAATATCTAAGAGAAGAAATGGTTTTATAAGTAAATGGAATATTTATAAAATTAAATTAGTAAGCTAATTAAATGAGTTTTGGGCTCTATGGTTACTATTAAAATGATTAGAGGTTTAATGAAGCTTAGTTCGTGCTTATAAATATTATTTAAGTAAAGAAAATAATTGTATAAGAGAAAATGATATATTATAAAATAATATGAGAATTTATAAAGTAATATAAATGAGTTATTTTATAAAATAGTAAGTGATTTCATAAAACAGTATAAAAGAGATATTTTATAAAAGAATGAGTTTTTATAAAATAGTAAAAAGTGATATTTTATAAAATAATATAAATGAGATATTTTTGTAAAATGGTATGTGATTTTATAAAATAGTATAAAAAGATATTTTATAAAAGAATGAACTTTTATAAAATAGTAAAAAATGATTTTATACAAAGTGTGTGATTTTATAAAATAGTATAAATAGGATATTTTATAAAAGAATGAGATTTTATAAAATAGTATAAATGAGATATTTTATAAGAGCTCGAGATTTCATATAATAACATGGAGGAATTATCTTATAAAGCAGTTATAAAGTTTTATAAAATAATTACAAGATTAATAATTAATTTTAAATAAAGTAATTAAATGTTATAAAGACTTAAAATGATTGATAAGCTAGTATTGTTTTTATAAAATAATCAAATGATTTTATAAAATTGTAGAAAAAATGTTGAACTCTTATTAAAAGATTTAGTAAATAAAAGCAAGGTTTGATTAATTAGTAATTGAAATACTTACTTAAATATATGTATGTATATTTATATGCATATATGGGTAAGTATACTCATACGTGTATTTAAAGATATATACCAATTAAACAATTTATGCATTGTAATTAGAATTGTTGTGTATGTTTTGTGTTTAAACATATGTGAATATATAATATATTTGTGTGTATAAATATATGGATGTTTCTGTGAATATCAATTTTAATGTAAACTCATTTATGAGTATCTCATGTAGCCATAACGGTTATCGAGTCTGTTAAGTTGCATGAGAGAATACTAGATGGAGTAATCACTTCGATGAAGCCTGAAACATGATTTGTGTAGTAAGGGTGTTTGCATATACGTGTGTACATATGCATGCATATGAAGATGTATCGACACACATATAAGCATCATGAGAGTTGAAAAGGCCGATCACATTCATTTTAGCTGGTTAGAGGGAACCGGGTTGAAAGAATCATACCAAGGAACTTTAGGTGCAAAAAAGTAGTTTTTATATAGAAATTGATTTTCCAATGAATAAGGGACCAAATCAAAAATATTAACCAATAAACTATGGAAAGTGGTACGATGTGGTGAAGGCAAGCTAGAGGAGCTAGGTGACTCATCGGGTTAAGTTATGGAGGAACGAGGATCAAATCGGCAATCGGTGTAGAACATAAGGTACGTGCCCGGGCTTACTGCCTGGGACAAGCTACCATTGGTCCACCGAACGCTATACCACCGGTGCACTGGTAGGGTGTAGGCCTGGGTTGTAAACCTAAATAGAGAGCAAGAAGGCGGGGTTTTCCTTGGTTTCAAATATGATTCGACACAAGGCTTTGGCATGACTTTGGGATGTCATTGGGATACTTGGGAAAGTGGAATGCAAGGCAAAGTACATGATTCAGATGCGGAAATAAAGTAATGTATATGTTATCAGTAACGATCAGTATGGTGCTCAAGCACATGGTCGAAGAAGCGATTGAGGAAGGGAACGCAGAGCATGTGATATTCTTACGTAGGAATAGTAGAACATCGAGATAACGATATTGGTTCTACGGTCATGTACAATGAGCATATACGATTATAACGAGTACAAGATGACAAGAAATCAGTTACGGATTTAGGCATAAGTGAGAACATGTTATAACAATGATCGATATAAGATTGGATAAACGTATAGAAACATTCGGTGTAGATTCCATGGTTCAAAGCATTATTGTGTTTGAGAGATCCTTTGGGGTCGAAGCATATGCAGGCCAGAGAGTCATGGAGTAAGCGACAAGATTTGGGTCGTAGCACAGTTCTAGTGCTACATATTCGCTAATACGTTCGTTTTATGTTTTCAGGCCAACCTTTTAGGAGGGTTCGAAGCGGTGCTTAAGGGATACTTGTGTCTAGTTGTGGTAGTGTAGATATAAATGCTAGGGAACAATCTAGTGGAAAGGATTTTCATTAGTGCCAAAAGTGCATTACAGGTCTGTACGGGGTACCTATGTGGCAAAGAGGTCATCTTAGGATGCTCAGTTCCATTCGTGGACTATCAAATGGTAGAAATGTATATAAATCCAAAAATCATGTGAGGTGTAGTTTCTCCATTGATATTTCACTTAATACAGGACAACATAAGATATTCTCTATTTGGAATTTGAAGTTATTTTTGTGCACTTGTTATATTAGATGGTCGGTGTTATTTTTTTGTGTTTCAGGATAGACTTGTATTGTGACGTTTATATATTACCCCTGTATTTGTATATTGAATCACCTTTATCATGATGTACCATTACATATCTGTCACATTATATTGGTTATGATGACTTGTTGATTGTAAGAGAAGAGAAGGTTATGGTATGATTCTCTATCTTTAAGATGGGCTTACTTTACTTGTTTATAGAGAATCTAGATTACTCCTAAGCTATATTCATAGAGATGATTATTGTAGTTTAATAGTTTCTTGTTTATTTGTAAATAGTTTGATATGCAAAATTTTAAATAGTTTACCTCAGACTAAGCTTTAAATCAGACCTGAATTTTATTTTCGTCTATTTATGTCATAAACACCCTTGGATACTCGGTCAAGTAGTTTAGGAGCCAATGATTTTTGGGATACGCTATCAGGGTATGTGGCTGGGGCATTTTGAAGGCATGATGTCGATATTTTGGATATGTGTATTTAATATTGTAGTAGAATACGAAGTACCCATTATTTTGTATATGAGACTCGTTGTATCATATCATATATTTAGAACTTTGTGGTATTGGGAGTTGTATTACAACCTTCAGTATTGATGTATATTATCAATTAATATCGCTATTGCAGTCTCCTAGTATTGTTTATCCTCTTCTATTTGTGTATATTTAATGTCTTATATAGTATCATTGCACTATGAGATTCCATCGATGCTTTGGTTTGGTTTTTTTTTTTTAATTTTATCCCGACAAACTAGTTTTGTTTGGTAGGGTATCTTCATTGAGGCTATCGGCATGAGTAGACAAGACACACGAGTAGCTACCGATAGGCAGTTTGAGATGCCTGATTGGTTCAAAGGCTGTTTCGATACTACATGGGATGTTATGCTACTTGCAGACATTCCAGCAGCTACGGTAGGTGTAGAAGGTTTTGTAGAGAATGAGAGTACTACCATTCGTACTCGATGCAGGAGCTTTCGAGCTAAGTAAGGTTGGTCGATGAAGGGTGGCTCAAGTTTGCAACCAACTAGAATTTACTGGATGCCCGGTAATGAGCAAAGACCGAGTGAATGGCTTTTAGACGTTTTACACAGAGTCATTCATGTTAGAAGTGTTTTTCTTTGTGTTAGTAAAACTTTGGTAATGGAATTAGTCCCACATGCTAAAGAGATAGTCTTTAGGGATTAGTCCATTCATACACCAACTCCTAATCACCAGTTCGAGCGTAGGTTTCCAGGTGGTTTGCACCAATTAGGCAAGGGTTTTTCACTTGATTCTTAGAAGGGTTTTTCATGTTCAAATGAGTTTCTATAAATCTCGATAAAATCAGCATAATTCATCTCACTAATTCCTCACATAACCCATTAAGGAAGTAGCTTAAAGTTGAGTTTGGATTTTCATCCAAAATTTTAAGAGAGCAATAGTTTGGGTTTGGAGTTTAGAGCTTGACTTGGTGAACAAGAAGGTGAGTGAGATGGTTCTTCTGCCTTATTTACTTGTTATATTTCATTGATTTATTTACACATGATTGTGAAGTATTATGGAATGATTTGGAGATTGCTATGCTTTAATTTAGGCTTATGTTCATGTGGTAAATATGATGAAATCAACACATTATTTACCTACGACCTTAATTGCCATTTTTGGTAAATTTAATAAGCCATTGAATGGATTTTGGGTTAATCGAATGATTATGTGCGATTTTATTATTGATTTGAGGCTAATTAAGTGATATGATTATGTGTATCCCATTAGTTAGTATTAATTAAACTATTTGATTGAGTTTTAGAAAAGTTAGTAAGTTGATTAAGCAAGTTTTGGGCTCTACAATTATTATTAAAGTGATCAGAGGCTTACTGAAGCTTGACTAGTCTTTGCAAATATTATCTAAGAGAAAAAATGATTTATAAGTAAGTGGAAAATTTTATAAAAATGGAATTAGTAAGATAATTAAGTGAGTTTTGGGCTTTACACTTATGTTAAAGTGATAGAGGCTAATGAAGCTTAATTGGTGCTTACATATATTATTTAAGTAAAGAAATAATTTTATAAGAGAAAGTGATAGTTTATAAAATAATATAAATAAGATATTTTACAAAATAGTATGTGATTTATAAAATAGTATAATGAGATATTTTATAAATGAAAGAGACGTTATATAATAGTAAAAAATGATTTTATAAGTAGTATAAATGAGATATTTTATTAAATCAAAATATTATGTGATTTAATAAAATAGTATAAAAGAGATATTTACAGAAGAATAAGGTTTTATAAAATAGTAAAAAGTGATATTTTATAGAATATTTTGTGATTTAGTAAAATAGTAAATAAATGAGATAGTTTATAAAGAATGAGATTTTATAAGATGGTATAAAAAAGATGTTTTATGTTTTATAGAAGTATGATATTTTATAACCTAGTGTGAAGGAATTATTTTGTAAAATGGTTATAAGGTTTTATAAAAAAAATATCAGATGAATACATAATTTTAAATGAAGAAATTAAGTGTTATAAAGACATAAATGATTAATAAGCCAGTGTTGTATTTTCTAAAATAATGGAATGATGTTATAAAATAGTAGAAAACGATATTGAACTTTCATTGAAAGATTTACCAAGTAAAAGTAGGATTCGATTAAGTAGTGATTGAAATACTTATTTAAATATATATATATACATATATGTATGTATGTATATGAATATGTATATGTATATGTATATGGCTAAGTATACGTATACGTGTATTTAAAGATATATAACAATTAAACAATTTATGCATCGTAACTAGAATTATTATGTATCTTTGTATGCACGCAAATGTGAATATATAAATATATTTTTGTGTATGAATATATGGATGTGTTTGTGAATATCTATATTTATGTAAACTTATTTGTGAGAATCTCATGTGGACGTAGCGACTATTGAGTACGCTAAGTTGTGTGAAAGAATATCGAGTGGAGTAATCGCTCTAGTGAAACCCGAAATGTGATTTGTGTAGTAAGCGTGTTTTCATATATGTATGTGCATGTGCATGCACAAGAAGATGCATCAGTGCATGTGTAAGCAACATGAGAGGCTAGAAGGCCGATTGCATTTGTTTTGGAGTGCTAGAGGGAACTGGGTAGAAAGAATCATCCTTTGGAACTCTACATGTAAAAGAGTGGTTTTTATATCGAAATTAGTTTTCAAATATGTAATAGACCACTTCTAAAATATCAACTAATTTACTCCCAAAGAGGTCCAATGTGGTGAAGGTCGGCAATAAGAGTTAAGAAATCCATCCGGCAAAGCTATGGTGGAAACAGGGATCAAATTGACTGTTGGTGTGGCACGAAAAGTACCTTCCATGTCCCACGACCGCCAATTCGATCGGGCTTACTACCTGGGATAGGCTACCATCTATCCACCGATCGTTATACCATCGGTGCACCGATGGGCTGTAGGCCTGGTCGGTAAGCTCAACTAAAGTGCAAGAAGGCGTGGTTTTCCCCAGTTATAGATGCGATTCGACATGATGCTTTGGTATGACTTTTGGAAGGCTTTGGGCTACTCCGGAAAGTGGAATGCAAGGAAGAGAATGAGATATCAAATATGGAAATAATGTAATGTATATGTGATCTATAATGATCCGTATGGCGTTCGGGCAAGCGGTCGTGGAAGCAATTGAGATGAAGGATGCATGGCATGGAATATTCCTACATGGAAATTGTATAAGATCAAGATAACGAACAAAGAAAAATAGGATAGGAGATCGTTACGGTGATCGGTTATATGGTCACATACAATGAGCATATACGATTGGAAGAAGTACATGACGGCAATGAATCAATACTAGATTTAGGCATATGTGCGAATACATGATACAGTGATTGGTAGGAGATCGGGCAGATGTATAGATAGATTTTGGTATAGATTCCATTGTTCGAAGTGTTGTTGTGCTTGAGAGATGATAGAGTTAGGGGCATGCCTTAGGGGCAATTATGTAATTTGTTACATGTATATAACTCGGAAACCAATCTTGTTCAAAATAAAAGATGTTTTCTTTCTATTATATATTTGATATAATGTGTTATTAATTAAATAATTTAACCAAAAGTGTATTTAATAGAAAACCCATAAATCATATGTTTTGTGATGGTAGTTACAAAATATTGTAACCATGAGCAATTTATCAAAATTAAAATAAACATATCATTTTTCATATTCCTATTTTATATCGAGACTAGTTATCGATGCATCTATTTAGACAAGAGTACGTAACGCTCTCCAAATATTCGACAGTGTATTATTCATGACTACTGGAGGCACCAAGGGATTACGTATTGATAGTTATTGGATAACTATGGAATGGATCACTATTTGTTAAGTGCTATTAAACAAACTAAAGGGCTATATAACCATTTTCATAGCAATCCATGTGAAGAAAAGGAGGCTTGAAATCCAATGGTTGGATCAGAAAATGAAGAGGAAAGATTAACGACGGTTGCCTCTATAATTACCTTGCCATTCATTCACTTTCCTTTCTTAATCATTCTCTTTCACAACCCTGGATTCCAAATTTCTTTTCTAACATTCATAGCTAAAACTTAAAGGAAAAAAAATTATTTTTATGGCATCCAAAAAATCAATCAAATAAAAGATGGTTCTCCTTCTCTTGCAAAAACTGATTCAGATTTAGATTTAGAAGCGTTTATCAATCAAGGTGCATTTAAGGGCTACATCTATAAGGTATGATCTATTATGTTTCACATGTATATTCACCATGATGTTATAAATTTATTTATTTGATTATTTTGACAAATTTGTTGTCCATCTTTAATTTTTATATGTATAGATTAGAAATTTTGAATTTGTTGATTTGAAAATAATAACATTGGTTTTGACTGTTGATTCTTAATGTTTTCTTTATGTTGATGTTATTGTTATTTTAGATTTGAACGTAATACCTAATTAATTATTATATTTATTTATTTAGTTGAATGTCAATAGTGATTTCACTATTTCACATTAGTATTTTGTTTCAACGCATACACACGAACACACACACGAACACATATATGTATGTATGCACGTATGTATGTATGTGCATTTGTATTAAAATTAATTTGAAAACTATTTTACAATGAATGTTTAAAAAGAATTTATGCACACACATCTTGAGATTAATGTAAATCTGTTATTAATGTAGAAATTTACATATACCAACATTCTAATTTTGTTTAGTTTTTACGTTATTATCTCTTTTAAAATATCTACATTTGAGCTTACATTAAATTATTGGCAGATAATCAAAGGTTATATTTGGATTTATAGAATCATCGTATGTTTTGGAAATAAATCTTGAATTCAATCTAGTCGATTCGGTTCAATCATCTTAGATTAATTAAAGGATACATTGAAACACACACACATATATTTATATTCAATATATTTAGACACGCACACGCACACGCACACATGCATATATATATATATATATATATATATATATTTATATATATATACATATATATGCATTCGTATAATTTTAAACAATGTTTTGGATTCAAATGGAGAATGTGTTTGTTGTGGTGTAATCCCAACATCAAAACACGTACGTATTAACTACGTACACAATATGATAGACTGCACTTACCCAATATACATTAGAGTACACTTGGATATACTCACAATATTTGCTAAGTATAAATTTTGTTATCTATGTCATTTAATTAATTCATAACTCATTTAATTAATGGAAAAGAAATGAAAAGTTTTCTCTCTCCAATTAAAATCATAAATCCACTCATTAATTGAATAATTTAATTCCTTCTCCAAATTAAATAATAAGTAACAGTCACACACAAATACATATATAAGAGTAAATTTGATATACTCTAATTTATGTGAACATTAGATCCATGTAAATCTTAAAAAAAGATTGTACTGAAAAGTATTTTAGATTAGATCTAAAATCCCCTTTTAACTTCATAGGCCCAATAGGTCTTAAAGGAATTTTTTGAAATTTACCCTTTAATTCCATTATGGGGTGACCCAGTTTCAACAGTGGTATCAGAGCAAGGTTGATTGAGGCGTTCACCGGTACATTGGACATTCCAGCTTCGATCCCTATAACTAGCATGAATCATTGCCTCATATCCTTACATGTCCTATGATGCTTATGCTAGTCGAAAGGCTACATATCAAACTCGCTCGTGAGGCACTTAGCTTTGTCATCCCGAAGATGTTTGTGATGGAGCAATAACGGTATCAAGAGTCCAGTCCCTATGCGATCTAAATTAGTCATGTTAAGGCTAACTAATTAAGCTTTCTCATTTAGTATGGTGTCTAGAAAGATAATGTCTAGGATTATAATTGGGTAATCAAGTACTCTATCCTACCTAGTTATTGGCTTGGCCTGAAAGGTGAAGGGAGACTAAAGGCTGCCACTAATAGAAACGGCCCAATTTGAATTGGGCCTTGGGCTAATTTTCATTTTTTTTTGAAAATAAAGGCAAGATTTTAAATTTAAAACATAAACATTTTTATTGTAAAATGTTATAATATAACATAAAATTTCAAAATGTTTGAAAAGGTAATGAAATTTTCAAAATGTTTGAAAATATTTAAATATTAATTTCGGGATTTAAAATTTATTAATAAGATTAACAAAATAAATTAATTAAATAAGTTAATTAATTAATACTTATATGTATGTAATATATATATTGGTATGTATTATGTTATTTTTAAGGTGTTCAAGATAATATAAGTATACATGTATGTATATAAGATAAAATTTTGAAATTAATATTATTTAATTAAAAATGTTTAATTAATTAATTAAAGTTAATTAATTAATTAAATAAATTAAATAAAATACATAAATATATAAGCTATATGTGTTATACGATAGAGGTTATATTATATACATATATAAATATTTAATATAAATGTTATAGTGGAACAATATAAAATTATTAAAGAGTTAATTAATTAAAATTATTTAAATAAGATTTAATTAATATAATGTTATACATAAGATTGTTGTATAAGTTAATTAAAATATAAAAGTGTATATATATAATGGAATTCATATAATATGAGTGTATAAACTAAAGGTGGAATATTAAAGAAACCCTAAAAGACTTAAGAATAAATACATACATAAATGTACGTATATTGTAACGACCTGTAAATTCAGTCAAATTTTAAAGAAATTTTATTGAATTTTTGAATTAAATATTTTAAAATTTAAGTAAATTTGAACTTAAAAAACGATTTTTGGACATTGAGTAATATATTTTTCCAAATTCAATAAAATGAAAAAATTTCTGAAAATTTAAATTTTGGCCAAAATTAGGCGAAGTTTGACCTTTTGTTAAAAATTTAAAAGTTTTAAAATTAAAATTTATTCTTTTTTCTAAATCTTGACTTACTTCTGATATGATCTCCAATTTTCGTTTCGTTAAAATCCGGTTCCCACATCTTTAAATTTGCATTTTTCTGCGTAAAAACGCGCGTTTATTTGTGTGTAGTTTTTTCTATTTTCTTTTATTTGGGTTTTGGGCCTGATTATTTGGGCTTTTTTGTTGGGCTAGAAGTTGGAGTGGTTTCCTGAATAGCTATGTACCTTTTTACCAATGGATGTATCAGTTGGAATGATATAAAGTATGTACATTTTCTGACCTATCTTCTTCTTTCTCCAAAAACCTGAAACTTACAGTAAACTCCATCCTCTTCCTCCTCCATCTCCATCTCCATCTCCAATCCAATTCCTAAGCCCTAGCCTCCTTAACCCTAGCATATCCCCCCTCTCTCTCCCCCCTCTTTTTTCGTCGCCACCCTCCTCCTACCCATACCCTACCCCTCTCGGCCGTACACCCCGACCCACCTTCGGCCTCTACCTCACACACCACCTCGCCCTCATCCTACCACTCTCAGCCTCACACACTCACTCACCCCAAGCCCACACCCTCCACCCGAGCACACACACACACACACACACCACATACTACCTACCCACGGACACACGAACACATACCACACACACACTTCGGCCACACTCACACCCATAAGCGCACCATTTGGCCGAGCCACCTAGCCTAGGGTCGAACCCAGTTGCTTCTTTCCTCTTTTTATTTTACATAAAAAAATTCAAAGTTATTAGATCTTAGATCGTTTGTGTTCCTGTCTTTGTTTGAAGCTTAGTTCATTTCATGCTTGTGGTCGCCATCTCCATATCTGCTTCGTGTCCGTTCATGTAGTTTTCACCTTCGTTAGCCATGAAAGATGAGAAATCACTCACGACTAATTTGTTATGATTAATTGAATGGACACTAAATGAAATATAAACTGAAAAATTGTTGTAGTTAGATTTTTTTAGCTTATACTATATGACACAAAATGATATGTTATATGATATACTCTGTTATGTTATGTTATGTTATTTACTTATTTATATCACACTGCAAGTTCCCTAACTATGGGTTGAAATGATACATACCCGAACGATCTTGTAGATTAGGAAAAATTATTATGGGTTAAAATGATAGACCTAAGTGATTTTTTTGATTTGAAACTATTAATTTGGGATACGGGTTGAAATGATATATACCCGGAAATTTAATTATAATTTTGGGTTGAAATGTTATACGTGGAAATTCAATTATAATTTTGGGTTTAAATGATATATACCTTTTCACTTACCATAGCTTAGAAAATTATATACAGACACCGTTGGTCGGTTTTAAATTATTCTGAATTTTTTTAATTATAAAGTATGTTTTGATTTAATAAATTTAATTTTAAAAATTTAATTTAATGATTTAATTTAAAGATTTATATTTGGAAAATAATAATATTTTTATATGTTTCAATTTTTAAATTATAAGCTAAATATGGTTTAGATATAATTTTAAGATTTTAACTTACAATTTTATTTGGTTTTAAAATATATAGTTTAAATAATTTAAAATTTAATTTAATAAAACATTTATAACATTTTTAATTTAATTATAATAAATATAATTTAATTTAATGTAATAAATATAGTTTTAATTTAATATAATGAATATAGAATTTTATATAATAATTTTAATAAATAAAATTTTAGAAGAAGTAGAGAATAATTTGTAATTAAATTTAATCTAAAGGATTTATATTTAAATTAGGTTTATTTAAGTTTAAAAGATGTGATTTTTGGAATATAACAATTTGATTTAAAATGAGTTGTAAATTAAATGCTTTAAATCTAAAATATAATTGAAGTTTAATATTTTAGTATTGATTTAAATTGTAATTTAAGAATTATTAATTAAATGTTTTATAAAATGTCCACAGTGCGAAATAAGCGTTTGGTTGTTAAGGAGATCGAGGTCAGATATTGTCATACTCTCTACCAATTCCGAAACCACTTTAACAACTATGTACGTGGTGGAGAATCCAGAACGAAGTTGGATGGTTTGGCGAACGCTACTGGTATGTGGTAATAAATGCAGCCCTAACCTTCGGGTCAGCTTGGTATGAATAAAATAGGAGCTATCCCAGGCCAAGTGAGGTTGCTCCTACTATAGGACATGCTTCTTCGAAACCATATCTTTTGACTTGTGATTGATTGGTGTGCATCCTTGATTTTGGGAGTGTTGTCTCAAGGTAGGCGATAGTAGCTGCTGCGTTACCACTGGTCTGGGTATGCAAAATGGTAGAATCCTACCCTGGGCATTGCCTCGCGTGCCTTGTTATATGCCTTATCGAGCCCGCTATGATTTTGTTTTGTATCGTGCATACGGAGTGCTCCCTAATAGCCCATCGGTTTGGTGGAGTTTATAGTAGTCTATAGACTACGACATTTATAAAAATGTTTTAAGGGGGATATGGGTAACGCCTTAACGCTATTTTCAATATTACACTTTACTGATAGATATTACATATATAGCGTACATTACTACATATGTAAATAATTTAATGGATCCTTAAAGGATAGAATGCCAAACATCCTTTGAGTTAAATATTGCATTTCATTTGTTACATTTCACTTGAGTTGATTTACTTACATGAGAATGTTAGTCCTGACTCGAGTGTTTTGTTTTTACTTTATGCTCGGGTCAGTCTGAGTTTCATAACATTCAGGACTCACTTTTGGAACTGGAGACTTTGCTGGAGATCTATCTATCTATCATATCTATCTGCTTAGCTATTTCAGTTATTTCTGTTTAGTTTTCATTTTCTTATGTATTAGCGAACTTCTATGTATTTGGATTTCTGTTGTATTTGCTTCTAACTCTGTTGTTTCTGTAGTAGCTTCATGAACTACTATGTTTTATTTATTCCACTGCATATTCTTTATTTGTGATTTTGTGATTGATTCTATTTACCCCAAAAATATGTAACAATCTATTGTTTTAAGCGATTCGAGTCGGACATGTGTGGTTTTATTGTCGACTTGAATAGTTCGAAATAGTTGGTCATTACAGTTGGTATCAAAGCTTCGGTTTAGGCAAACCTTAGCCTATAGGGTAAAAACTCATTAGAGATAGGGTAGTAATATCCTAGAATGAGTAGAATAAATTACGGAATCGCTCTAGTTTCAGTATGATTCTTAATTAGAATTCTCTTTGATTAGGATACCTTTGAATTTGAATCTCTACCTTTGTTGTAAATTTCATTCTTGAATTTCCAGGATGAATCATAGGAATGCCAGAGGTAGGGGTCGAGGAATTGCCCTAGCACCCGAACCTGTTGCACTAATCAGATCCACCACTCTCTGTAAGGAGTTCACTCAGCTTGGTGGTACCAAGTTTATTAGAGCAGAGAGTATCATTGAGGCTCAGCAGTGGATAAGGAGTTTAGAAAGGATTTTCACAGGTCTTAAGATCATCGATGCTCATAAGCATTAGTTAGCCGCTTTACAGTTGTAGGAGGCTGCCCAGGATTGCTGGGAACCAGTTACAGCCAACACTATTGACGAAAATATCACTTGGGAGGAGTTTAGGTATAAATCTTTTGTTGGATTCAGATTTGGTTAAGTTATCTCTTTGGAATCTTCCTTAAGTCTTGAATATCATATTTCAGGGATACTTTTGTAGCTAAGTGGATGCCTGAAGCCGGGAAGTCTCATTTATACCAAAAATTTATGGACCTTAAGAAGAGAAGTATGACTTTTTATGAGTATGAGAGGAAGTTCAACGAACTGTCCAAGTTTGGTCCTAGCTTTACTCGATCGCTCACTCGATCACACCATTTCACTTTCGAACTAATATCATTCACACGACTCTCTAGTGCGGACTCAGATCTGGTTCCTTGATCAAAAACTGTCATTCTCCATGCATAGCCATATGTTATGATAGAAAATTCCTGAATCAATCAAAAATCCATATCCTTGGTTCGCCGTCAAGGTCGAGTGAAAAATCCTAACTCGAATCGATATAAATTACCTTGAAACTCTATGCCTGAATCTGGATCAAATGGTTATGCTAATAAAATAATATACGTACAACTCACGTATCTATTCAAATTGATTTTAGTTACGCCAAATTCTTTTCATTCATATTCATTTTCATACTATCCTTTAATAACAAATTTATTTGTGAAACATTTTATTAACCATCACTTTAGTTTATAATCTTTCTATAAAACTCATATATAAGAAGTTGGATTTTATCTAAGTTTATAATTATCTCAAAAGTCATAAATTTCAATTTTACAATTTCTTTGCAAATTTATATTTAATTCCATAACCAATTTACAGAGATATTATTCATTACATTTGTCTACTTTCTTAAGTTCTACTTATTTCATTTAGTCATTAATAATCATATTTTGTTTAAGTATAACATTTATTATTACAACTAAATTTCCATTTATACACATTTTAATTACTTTTAAGTCTTGCTTACTTGTATAATATCCCAATACATCTCCAAATCATGTTTTTAACTTTTATCATTTGGTAAGTCCTATTATATGTTATTAGGATTTTGGTATTATACAAATTTATCAAATTCATTTCACTTAATTAGAATATTCACTATTTTAACTGGTTTAAATTTTCTTTACTTTCAATTTAACTCTAAATTTTCTTACACATTTAGCTTAGATTTCTTAATTCTCTCATTTTGTAAGGTATGCTTATTCAAATATTTCATTTCATTTAAATAATTTGAAGATTATTAATTAATAGAACTTAAAATTTTAAACACCAAATTCATTTCAAATCATTTGAAATAAATATGTGTACTTTTCAAATCATTTGAAATAAATATGTGTACTTAGATATTTTATACACCAAATCATACTTTTGGAATTTAAACCAAAATTCATTTATCAAAACAACTTCGAAGCAAAGATTCTCAGAAGTCTCTCCCACTTTGAGACTCGAAAATGAACGTCGATGATGCTTTAAAATTTATTTATCACCACCGAAGTTATTTTCCAACGAAAGAAGAGGGGAGTACTGAATTCATTTCTTTTAAAATTTATTTGAAAATAATTTGTATTTGTATATACTTTTAAACAATACTAATATTATTTTCCAAACCTTGAAAACCTTTTTTTAGAACCACTGGAATTTAAATTTCTTAAATTCTCAATTTTATATTCCTTTTACTTGCAATTTATATTTTATAAATCACCTTTATACAATTTCATTTTCTTATAACTATATAATAGCTAAAAGTTTAGGAATATTGACTATTCAAACAATAAATGATAATGATCAATATTATCATTTCTAACAACCAATTGACACTATATATACCCTAATAATTTCTAAAAAATTATTTCTTTATATAAAATATAATCAGGGTAATGTTATATCCCAATTTCAAAATAATACCATTTCGGTTTACCTTGTTTAAGAGTTTAAAAACCCCTATTGATACGGTTGTACTTCCCGTACCGACCAAAATTCATAAACACTCAATTGATAATCAACACAATATACAACATTATATATTCACGAATAAATACATGCTCATATCTATTAATACACTCAAACTCATTCTAGGGTGCTACCGACCATATCTCTAATGAGTTACCCCACAAAGCTAAGGTTATCGCTAAACCAAAGCTCTGATACCAACAATGATGGCCCGTGTGACGACCCATATTTCGAAAGGTTTAAATCAACAATAACGCACACATGCCCGACATAAACAATTCGAAACATAGATAATCAATGGGCTTTATTAAGAAAAATAAGAAAAGAAAAAGGAAAAAACAAAATCTCACAGCGGAACGACAAAATATAATAATAAGATAAACAGTTCATGAAGCTGTTTATACAATACATTTAATTATAATCTATACAACATCTATCAGAGTTATAAATACATTAGGAATAAAATAAAGTAATTCAGCAGACAACATGATGCAGGACTAATAGTAATAATATACTAAATCTTCGTCTTCATACTCTAAAATAGATCTTCAATAAGCTGAAAAACTCAGGGCTGGCCCAAGCGTAATGAAAAGACAAAACACTCGAGTCAGGACTAAAATATCCTTATGTAAGTCAAATCGACATCGCATATAACATGAGTGTAATGGCGTCAGAGATGTTTACGGGATTTCACATCTTATATGCGGTGTATAACGTGTATGCAATAACTCAAGGGATGTTACAGAATTTTCCACCTCTTAAGAATCCGTTAAAATATTTATATGTAGTAAAATATGCTATATATATAATGTCTAGATAACAAAAATAAATATTTTTCTTAGCGTTAAGGATTTACATTAATCTCCCTTTACACGTTTTTAAGCATTGTCGTATAGTTTGCATATAAAATACCAGTTAAACGGTCGGTGGATAGGATGCGCTGTGATACGAAAAATCTAAACCAAAATTGTATTGGTCTCGTTTGGGGATAAAAGTATGACAAGGGACGTGTGGCAATGCCGAAGGTAGGATACTACCAGTTTACCTTTCCCGGCTGGTGGTAATGTATCATAGCCATGATCGCCCACCGCGTCCAACACTGCCATAGTCCAGAGGGTGCGCACCAATCAATCACAATGTAAATGATGGTAATTCAAAGAAGTGCATCCGCTTGGGGTAGCTAACCCACTTGACCGGTACGGCTCCTGTTTTAGTCATTTCAAATTGGCACAAGTGCCAGGCTAATCCATCATTGTTCTCTTTCTTCAAATCCAGCAAACGACGCAAATCCAACCACTTCATTTTGGATCACCAATCCACGAACACAGTTGTCAAAGTGGTTCCGGTATCGACAGAAAGTATGCCATATCCAGCACCGGTCCCTTTAACAACCAAACATCATTTTACACACTGATTTGCACTTTTACATTTCGAAACGGTTCATACTTTTTTATCAAAATATCATATTCGCTTCAAAATCAATTCCATTTCGAAATCATCGTATTTACTCAAAATATACTATTTCAGTTCAAAATCATTCTCACCTCAATATTCAGATTTTGATTCCAAAATGCTTTCGAATTTCATTTTGGGTTATAACTTCATTTGGACCCAATTTGTATTTAAATCCATGAATTAAAAATAATATTCCACTCCCGACCAGTTTGAAAATTTTGAAAAATAATTTGAATAGTTTTTAAATAGTCAAAATAGTTAATAGTAGTTTAATTGGTTAAAATAGTTTAAATAATTAAAATGGTTAAAAATAGTGTAAATGATTAAAGTAGTTAAAATTAAAATAGTTTAACTATTAAAATGGTCTATATAGCAAAATAATTCGTATATTTAAGAACATAGCTTTAAATAGTTTATATTAAATAATTAATTTGAAAATAGTTTCAAATTCAAACCGATTAAATTCTAATTTCCCTATTCAACCAATTCCAATTTCCATTCAATCGATTCAATTTTAATTTCAACTCAAATCGATTTCAGCTTCGATTTCAATTAATTCAATTCCACTTTCAAATTCTAATAATTCAAATTCAATTTGTATTGATTTTGAGCTCGATTTTCAAAATATCGATTCAAAACATTTAAATCAGATTATCCTTCAATATTCGATTTAAAATCCCAATCACTAAATAAATTCAATTCCGAGCTCAATTTTTAAATACCATTTTTATATCAATTTCACTTAGTAATATTCAAAGTTTGAATAAAGTTTCAATCTTTTAAAACAAATCAATTTATGAAATTTAATCATAATCCGATTTTAACTTCAAAACCTCAACTTCAATTATTAACAATGCATTTTAACAAAAATTTTAATTCAACATTTCAAACTCGAATTCGTGACTAATTCGATTTCTTATAAATTTGATTTTTATTTCTTTTAAATCAAAATAATTTAAATAATTTCAAATCTAAGATTTTCAAAATCATTTAGTTTAACCAATCCGGTGTCCGTATATAATTTTTTATTCTATGGCTAAGTGATCATTATTTCAATTTAATTTCAGAGATGGATATATATCAATTCAATCCAAATTGCAATGTCATAGGTATATACCATTTCAACCTATTTCTTAATTTATTCGAAATAATTCAATTTACAGTTCATATACTGTAAATAATATACAAGATGATAACAGGATATGTAAAAGCCAATAAACATCCAAATATCAATCAAATGACATCCATCACAATCAATCATCCAAACGGTCAACATAATTCACAGCAGTTTCATAGTTGTAAATATGAGGTAATTTACTGGCAAATAAATCCTAATTTCAATTTGACTGTTAATTTTAATTTTTAACAGTTGATTCAATGACAATTTTGGTGATAATTAAATTTATCAAACAACGACCAATAAAATTTATATTACTTCAAAAATATCAAATTTAACCAGCATAAAAATATTCTAGTATGTTGTGAGCGTTATAAAACACTCACCTTGAGTTTAAATTTCAAATCAAATCGAATGACGTTCGATTTAACCTAAAATTTTAACTAGCTCCAAACGACTCTAAATTAGTTCCATCGCATAGTGCTCATCGCCATTATCCCAACGCCTCTTGTTTCGTCGAATTCTGACAACATATGACCAAGATATACATTTTATAAGTTTACATGCAATTTATATAAACAAATTTCTTTTTTCATACCAGATCAGATCTGGCCGTTGATTACAAAAAGATAGATCTGGGTCGCCGATGCTTCTTCCTCACTCGTACAGTCGCGTCCTCCAGGCAAACATGCGAACAAAGAAACCCATCGCCGCCCCTAAACCCTAATAACCACGACCAAACAACTCGCCTAAACGACGATCAGGAGCAGTCAGTTCGAAGCCCCATGCCGCATCCACCTTCACACCAAACACCGTGAAGCTCGTCGCCTCTAGCCCAAGGAAGAACGAACGCATGCATTTGAACATGAATAGTCGTCGATCCCTTGCTCCGTTCTCGATCGTAGCTGTTGGATATAATGAGCTTGAGATCCTCTACAACTTTAAAGTTGGAGTCGTGGCTTAATATTGCGTGGATGAGGACGGAACGTGGGTGGAAGGTAGGCAAATTTCGGCCATTAACAAGTTAGATGGCAGCTACGTTTATTTTTGCCAGGGTTTGGCTGAGGATACGCATATTTATACGCATACACATTATTTTATTATTAATTTCAACTTTTTCCAGACGAACTCCAAAAGAAGCATGCCACCAGCCATTCATAATGTCTTAGTGTAACGACCCGTAATTTTCGTTAATTAAATTTGTCATTTTAGTAAGTTTTATGTAATTTAATTTAGAAAGAAATAAATTTTTTATAATTAATAATGAAGCAAATGTTGAAAATGAAATGAAACCATGGAAATTAAAGCTAAGTATTAACGGTTGAAATAAAATTACGAATAAATTGAAGTGATGTATATTGTTATACTAGATTAAGAATTGAATATAAGAAAACAAAGGTAAATAGTGAATTTATTTAATGAATTAATAATATAAAATAGTAAATTGAATTAAATCAATGTCCTGCAGTAATTGAAATATTGTTTGGGAATGAAAACATATAAAGGTAAGCATTTAATGTACAAATGAAATCAGTGTATTAATTTATTTGTAACTGAGTGTAAATTAATGCAATTATGTTAATGTAAGTTAATAAAAAATAAATTTGCGCAACCCCAGTTAATTGAGATAACTGAAAGGTCAAAATTGATTGCATTAAATAAATGGGAGATTTAATTTCATTAAAGGTAATTAAATATTATCTTAATGTAAAATTTAGATAATTTTTGAAATTAATGCTAACTCCATTCAGAATATGACAATTGGTGTAATATTTGGCTTGTAAGCATATATTATAAGTTACCTGTTTAATTAGTTGATGGAATTAGAATTTGAAATAAATGTTAATACCATAAATAAAAGTTACATTAATATGAGAAGTAATACCATGTTTAGAAGTTGTTAATTTAGAGTATAGTAAGGCTTAGAAATTGAATTTTTGAATCAATTGCAATAAAAATAAATATAATCTTACGTTAATGTTAATTAAGGGATATTTGGAAATAACGTTAACGGTATTCATAATAGAACTAGTTGTTGAATTTGAGGAATGGAAGAAAAGATTTATTAATGTAAACTTAATAAATGGATAAATGGAAAGGGAAGGTCTAGGGAATTATTGAAATTTGTTATAATTGGTTATGAGTTTGAAATAGAAACGAATGTGTTGGGCATGTTTCCACCCATGAGTTTCCATCCTTCGTCGAACCAAGCCCATCGAGCAAAACAACACCACCTTGCATAAAACCAAAGACCATCCGGTCAAGCTCCGTCCGGTCGCAGGCCTCACCGGACCAACACATATGCACTCCCCCACCGAACCACCCATCACCGGTCCAAGCTCCATGCCGAACCAACACCGCCTCCATGCCGAACCAACACCTCTAAACCCACTACCGAATGAACCTCCAAACCACCTACCACCGGTCCACTCCATCACCGGTCCAAGTTCCATGCCGAATGAAGCCTCGCCGAACCAGAACGCTTTCCCCCAAACCATACCGAACCACATCTCCACTTCAATACCGAACTTCATCTCCACTTCCATGCTGAACCAACCCACCACCGGTCCAAAACCCATCATCACCGAACCACTTCCCTACCGAACTAAACTCCAACCGCTCCAAACACTACCGAACCAGGACGCCGCCAGGCCAGAATTGCTTCAGCCCAGGCCCGCCAGCAGCTATATACATCCAGGACCCCTGCCCCCAGCCTCACTCTATAAATAGAGGGGCAGGGGTACAATAATGGCAGACAAGTTTGAGAGCTCAAGCGCGGAAGGAACTTTCAAACAACTTTCATATACTTGTATACAAAGCTTTGTACTTGTAATCTGAAAGAAAAAGAATAATAACATATAAAGTGGACGTATGCACGTTCTGGCCGAACCACTATAAATCTGTGTGTCTTTTACAGTTCAGTCCCTGCTTTTTACATATTTGCATAAGTCACCCAAATCATTGAAAACCACATAAAATCAACTAAATAATACAACTTGGAGGTGTTTGCCCATTTTTTGTGCAAACATTTTTGGTGCTTTCGCTGAGAAACTTGGAACTCGAAGCTTCAACTTCCCTCATTCAACCTCCTTCCCAATAGCACCCTTCATTGCCTAGGAAACATGACTTCCAGGCCGAGAAAAGACGCCAACAAGGGAAAGAACGTTGCAACCAGCAGCGCTCCAGATCCAGTGGATCCAGATCAAGAGAACCATCCCACTACGACAGCAGTGCCAAATGTAGATCAGGCAATTCCGACAGCCCCTGCCGCGGAACAACCGGCAGCAATCACTAGGGCAGACCTAGACAGAGTTGTGGTTGAAGTGACTAACCGCTTCGCATCCCAATAAGAAGCTTTGGTGAACCAACTCATGTCACGCTTGAGGGATGCCGAAGAATCCAACCGCAATACTGAATCATGGGGTGAGTCTCAATCTGGAGGATCTCAGAGACAATAAAGGTCTTCCCTCTTCGAAGAAGCTATCAACAGGAACAACAACGATAGGGGTCGCGCCCGGACTCAGCCCGAACTCCGACTCGAGGAAGCGCTTGGAACCGAACCCAATGGGGGAGGCACCAGGCGAGGGTCGAATGTAGCTGAGCCAGTCATGCCGTCTAATCATAGAAACCCCGCTGAACGGAGCCGAGCTAGAACCCAGCTCGAAGTTGACCCCATGGAAATGCTCGAAACAGAACCCCACAGGGGAAGATCAAGGCAGGGGGCAACTGTAGCTGGTCCTAGCATGCATCCGAGCAGCCAAAGACAGCCACTGGATAACGTCAGAAGTGATAGGCTATACCATCCCTACAGGTCATCTGGACGAGATCGATCTCGTAGGGAAGAACCAAGCTCATTTTTGTCCGCTCCAAATTCTGATGAAAGAATGGCACGATTATTCAGGGAATGCGTCCGACGGGAGCAAAGGGATTGAGGGATAGGCGCTAGGGTAACCAGCCCTTTCACCCGTGACATCGAAACCGCCATCACCCCTCGAGAATGGAAAATGCCGACGATGGAACCGTACAAGGGAACTTCCGACCCCGTTGTACACTTGCAGAGATACACACAACATATGCTCATGAGCGGAGCAACGGAAGGAGTGTTGTGTAAATGCTTTCCGCTATTCCTAGCAGACCTAGCTACCTCCTGGTTCTGCCATCTACCCCAAGGATCTATCAGCTCATGGGAGATGTTGAAAGAAAAGTTCATTAGCCAGTTCCGCATTCATGTGGAACAACCCAAGGATGCTTATTCTATATCTACTGTCAAACAAAAATTCGGAGAGACACTGCAACAATATCAACCCGGTTCAATGCCGCAGCGGCCGCAGTCCAAGATGCCGATAAGAAACTCACCCTAATGGCCCTCTGTAGTGGTGTGCACCCAGATACCAAGTTTGCTAGAAGACTAACTAAAGAAAAACCAGCTACCATGCCCGATTTCTTCCATGAAGCTGGGAAGTGCATGAGACTCGAAGAGGCTGCCACTGAAAGGCAGACAGGACCACAGACTAAGACGGCTCATGGAAACGCCCCCGCCGCAGCGAAGGACATTCGGAGAAACGACTCCAGAGACAGTGCAGGGGGCAAGAAGGGAGAAAAGTGCTTGTACCGACCAGGACCGAGATTTGACGCTTACACTCCCTTGAATGAAACAGTCGAGAACATCTTCCTGGCCACCCAGGACGAACTTACATACAAGCGCCCCCCGTACAAGAAAGAGTCAGATCGTGCAATCCAGTCTGGAAAATTTTGTCGTTTCCACAAGTCTCATGGGCACGATACCAATGAATGTCGCCATCTCCGAGACCTAATTTAAGAACACATCAGGAGAAAGAGGCTGGAACGCTATGTAAAGGGCCAGGACAGGACTCCAGCTCCCGCCAAGGAAAACCCAGGGCAGTTCCACCCAGAGACAGGCGGAGGAAATCGCAACACCAGCGGTTCCAGCCAAGAGAAGATAGTGGTCCATACAATATCAGGAGGGCCACACATCGCCGACAAGAGCTGGGAAGAAATGGAAAGATATGGAAACTCACTCAAATGCGAGGGAGACCACGTCAATTCTGTTATGGAAGAACGCCACCCTAAGCGGAAGGAAAATAATGACATCACATTCAGTGGGCGCGACCTTGAAGGAAGGCAATACCCTCATATGGATCCTATGGTCATCTCTGCCTGGTTCGGCCCAGCTGAAGTTTTTCGAATCCTAGTAGACACTGGAAGCTCAGTGAATATTCTGTTCAAGCATGCTTTCGACAAAATGAAGCTGTCAATGAAGGACGTGTCTCCCTGCAACAAACCGCTACACGGTTTCACTGGAGAAGCAAAGATGCCCCTCGGACAATTGGATCTCTTTGTTGAATTGGGAAGTCATCCCCGCTCCACCGTTCGGAAACAAACATTCGTGCTAATAGACAACCACTCGGCCTACAATGCCTTTTTAGGAAGACCAGCCTTGTCCGAATTCCAAATTGTCCTTGCCCCATGGTGCCTGAAGATGAAGTTACCAACGGATAACGGAGTGGGAGAAGTAGAAGGGGATCAAGATGCCGCTCGGGACTGCTATGTAACCGAACTTCGCAATAATCGCAGAAGAGATAAAAGGAAAAATGCAGAGACTATTCTCTGCATGAAAAGCTTGGAAGCATAGCAACTAAAGAAAGCCCCTCCTCTTCGGTATACCAATGATCCTTTCAATGAATTAGACCCCAGGGACAAAGAGGAGGAGGCCACCGCCGAGCCTGCAGAGGCTATGGAATTCGTATCTGTAGACAAACACGACCCAAGTAAACTGCTGAGAGTTGGATCTCAGTTAAAAAGAGAATTGAAGAATCAACTCATTGATTTTCTTCGCCACAACATGGATGCATTTGCATGGACGCACGCTGATATGATTGGAATCTCCCCGGACACAGCATGCCACGCACTAAACATCGATCCTACCAAGGTACCGGTAAAGCAAAAGAAGAGAAGTATGGGGGCAAAACGATCAGCAGCCCTCGAGGAAGAAGTAAAGAACTTACTTGCCAATGACTTCTTATGTGAAGCCATCTACCCGGAATGGATCGCCAACCAGGTACTGGTAAAGAAAGCTAATGGAAAGTGGCGAACATGCATCGATTTCTCCAACTTAAATGACGCTTGCCCGAAAGACTGCTTCCCACTCCCCCGAATCGACCAACTCGTAGACAGCACTGCCAGACACGAACTCTTATCCTTTATGGACGCATACTCAGGATATAACCAGATCCCTATGCACGCCCCCGATCAAGTCCACACTAGCTTCATCACTGACCGAGGATTGTACTGCTACAAGGTAATGCCATTTGGACTTAAAAACGCCGGAGCTACTTATCAGCGCCTCGTCAACAAGATGTTTGCAGAACTGATAGGACGAACTATGGAAGTTTATGTGGATGACATGCTGGTAAAATCGAGGAAAGCCAACGACCATATAAACCACCTGGACGAGATGTTTCAAGTACTTCACCAATATGGAATGAAGCTGAACCCTCTAAAGTGCTCCTTCGGAGTGTCATCGGAAAGTTCTTGGGATTCATCGTCCATGCCAGAGGGATCGAAGCAAACCCCGAGCAAGTCCGAGCCTTGCAAGATATCAAGATACCATCCACTCGAAAAGAGATGCAAAGCCTAAACGGGAAGGTGGCCGCCCTAAGCCGGTTCATCTCTAAAGCAACTGACAAATGCATTCCTTTCTTCGAAGCCCTGAAGAAAGACAAAGGGAAATTCGAATGGACCGATGAGTGTTCAACAGCTTTCCTTAACCTAATCGAACACCTCTAGCGGCCACCAGTACTCTCAACTCCTAATGAAGGCGAAGAACTATACCTATACCTTGCTGTGTCACCACATGCCCTAAGCGCCGCGTTGGTGAGAGAAGACAACCGCACGCAACGGCCCGTATACTTCGTAAGTAAGAGGTTTACGGGGGCAGAAGCCAGATATCCTAAACTTGAGAAGCTAGCATACTGCTTACTAATCACGTCACGGAAAATGCGACACTACTTCCAGTCTCATTCCATCCGAGTTCTAACCGATCAACCATTAAGGCAAGTACTTCCTCGTCCCGATACTTCTGGGCGGTTACTTAAATGGTGCATTGAATTGAGTCAATATGATATCTCCTACCATCCTTGCACCGCCATCAAGAGACAAGCTATGGCCGATTTCATTGCCGAATTCACCACCGGTGAAGGTAGGGAGCAATCCGTGGTGACAAAAGACGTCAAATGGAATCTCTTTGTGGATGGAGCATCGAACGAACAAGGCTCGGGGGCAGGCGTTGTGATCATCACTCCCAGGGGAAGAAAGCTGCGTTATGCACTAAGGCTGGAATTCGCTGCCACCAACAATGATGCCGAATATGAAGCAGTAATAGCCGGATTAGAGCTCGCCCTGGAGATCGGAGTCGGTTCCTTATGTCTTCACAGTGATTCGCAACTCATCGTAAATCAAATACTAGGGGAGTTCCAGACTCGAGGAGAGCGGCTCACGGCATATCTGAAAAAGACCAAGCGGCTGCTCAATCAATTGGACCACTACTCGATCAAACACATTCCTCGAGAAGAAAATCAAGAGGCCGATGAGCTGGCAAAGCAAGCTAGCATGGGAGATGATACCACTTCTGGAACGATAACTGTCTCAAGGCTACTAACCCCGAGTTTCGAGCAAGTAAATCTGATAGCTGCAACCGAAGAAGAAACATGGATGACCCCTATCCGAGAATACTTACAAAACGGCACCCTACCCGACGGGCAAAATGAAATTAAGAAAATTCTAAGGAAAGCTTCCGGCTACACAATGCAAGAAGGCATCCTCTATCGGCGCGGCTTCTCTAACCCCTTATTGAGGTGCGTTGCTGGAAGAGAAGCCAAAGAAATTCTATCCAACATCCACCACGGAAGTTGTGAAGATCACACTAGAGGGCAGACTCTGGCAAAGAAAATACTCCGATATGGATATTACTGGCCCACTTTAAACAAAGATGCCTTGGACTTCGTCAAGAGATGCGACAGATGTTAGAAATTTGCCAAGATTCCTCGACTACCCACAAATGAGATTACTCAAATGACCAGCCCTCGGCCCTTTGCAGTATGGGGAATTGACTTGATTGGCGAACTGCCAACGGGCCGAGGCGGAGCCAAATATGCTATAGTGGCAGTTGACTATTTCACCAAATGGGTGGAGGCGGAACCTCTAAATAAAATATCTTCGGCAAAAGTTATCAACTTCTTGATCAAAAATATTCTGTGCAGGTACGGAGTCCCACTCAAGATCATATCAGACAACGGACTTCAATTTGACAGCGAAGAATTCGCCAACTGGTGCCAAGAGCATGGGATTCACAAAAGCTTCTCATCCGTGGCTTATCCCCAGGCAAACGGCCAAGTCGAAGCTGTCAACAAAATTCTCAAAACACTGATCAAGAAGAAACTTGAAAAGTCAAAGGGCGCTTGGGTGGATCAACTTCATACGGCACTTTGGGCCTACCGCACATCTTTCAGAACATCAACAGGGCATACTCCTTTCTCTTTGGCATACTAATCGGAGGCAATGCTCCCAGTTGAGACTATTGTGCCTTCCCACCGTATGATCCACTACAACCCAGAAGAAAACGAAGAACTCCTCCTCATGTCTTTGGATCTGATTGAGGAGAGAAGAAATGATGCAGCACTCAAAGTAGCAGCTCACAAACAAAAAGTGGCAGCACTATACAACTCCAAAGTCAAGCATCGCAGCTTACAAGAAGGAGATCTTGTCCTCAAGCGAATCTTTCCGCGCCCCGGAGCACTGGACCCCATCTGGGACGGACCATATGTAATTCATAAAGATCTCCACAACGGAGCTTATATTTTGTCAACAGTGGACGGAGAGGTGTTCCAGAGGGTATGGAACATCCGACACCTCCGTCGATACTTTTCTTAACTTGTACTGCCCATATGAAGTGAATTAACAAAGAGAATCAGTGGACGTAGGCATTTTCGTGCCGAATCACTTGAAAAAACTTGGCTCTTGTTAACTTGTTCCTTTATATCTTGGCTATTTGTTAAGCTTTATCCTTTGCTGTTGAACAAAATCCTTTGCAGATGACATTTCAATTCAGAGCTTCACAACACAACTCCGCCTGGACAAAATCTAACAGGTACGCTACGATCCTATACCCTCGCCAATGAGACACTTTGTTCCGGTATCCCTCTAACGCGAGTTAACTCATTGTTTGCCTCGACTCTTAAAGCTGACTGTAATAAGCCGAGTATAAGCCACCGAGAAGGCCGATTATGCCATGGCAGCTCATTACAGCGATTCGGCTCGCCGGCAACTGTGAGCCGATCATAAGCCTCAACATAAGGTGTGGCCAGCCAGGGGCAGTTCACAGTTGACGATCGGCCCGCACGCTAGTCGGCCACAGTAAATCGAATAATACCCGCGATTACGGGCCATAATGGCCCGGGTAGTTACTGTGCACGATCGGCTCCGATGTGTCTTAAGTGCGGCCGTGGTAAAAAAGAAAACTCCCCGCAGAGGCGTAAGATGGGTGAGAAATGTCTCCAAGACCCACAGCTAGGGAAAGTGACTACAAAACCCGTTTGCCACGAACTTAAGCACATCGACGGCCTTCCGTGACTGGAAGTTTTACTTTTCCTATATTTCAATTTCATTTAAAACCTTTCTCCTATTCTCCGTAACGGTGCTTGAAAGTACAGGACATGAAATAGGGAACGCTCGCTAATGGGAACAGAAACTTACAATCGGGTGACGAGACACTCAACAGCATTCCGTGCTTAGTCTTACAGGGCGCACGAAGCTGCCGTCCACAGCCGAAACATGAAGGGCGGTACCTTCTACTTTTATACATTAATGCATAGTTGCAGTTCATATTCACACATCACATTTACGTTGCAAAATGATAAAATTATACTTTAAGCAAAAAACTTGGCATCAGGCACAGTCAAGTCACTAGTAACATGCATAGTTACATCACTTACACAGCACAACAAAATAGCGATAATATTCCAACATAAAGGAATCAGCTTATGTTATGAAATTACATAAAGTCATTCACCACAAACAATATTATTACAGTCACATTAATGTTTTGGACTAACATAAACAGCGATAAAAGGAAATCAAAAGGTGGCCGAATCCGGACAAGGAACCAGCTGCGTCCACGCTTCGCCCTCATCCTACCAACTCTCCAAGCCTACTTAGCCGCAGGGTCGGAGCTCCCAGCATGTTGATCGGAAGTCCCACCTGTCCAATTCAGAAGAGGAATTTATTAAACAAACAGTAAACGATCAAGTTATGAAAATCTAAAAAGAAAAGAGAAAGAGAAAAGAGACTCACCAGCGCCCGCCGCTTGATCCTCATCCTCCAATTGCACACCCGCTTCCTCCGCAGCAAGCAGCCGCATCCCTTCCTTCACCGCCGCCTGCTCCTCCTTCGAAAACTGAGCGGTGACTACATCCAGACTAAAGGCCGCTCCACCTTCCTTACCCGCATCAACCCTGGCCTCCTCTAAAGCCCGAAGATATACCTTGGCCATAATCCGGGGATAGTCATCCATCCAGGATAACCTGCCCTCCTTCCAAGTGCGGAAGTACATGTCCTGCTGCATATCGTCCATCATCCCCTCATCCTCTTCAAACCTCTTCACCCGGGCCTCGGAAATCTGCAACTTAGCGGCAGCAGCATCCCTCTCCCGCCGGTATCTCGAGCACTCAGCCTGGAGGGATCTCCTCCATCTCTTCTTTCAACTTGGCTTGAGCAAGTTCTGCAGCTTCAAGCTTCCCAGATATCTCTTCAACCTGCTCGAGATCCGCCCTCCTAACCTCATCAACCGTGGTAATGGCCATGTCAATGCGTTTCTTGCAAGCGGCCTCCATTTTCCGCAACTCAGCTCTGCTAGGCTCTTCCATGGCCTTCTTCAGTCGTTGGGAGTCAGCTTCATGCTACAAAATCTGAATAGCCTGGTCGTCAAGTTGTTTGGCCTGATCAACAACCACTAACCGCAACCTTATATTGGCACTCCCTATCTCCTCCCCGGCCTTGGCCAATAGGGCATGATGTTCCATTAACTTCTTGACCTCCTCCGCGACCCGGTCGATGTTGGCCTTGGCTTCGTCCCCCATAGCAGCTATCCGAGTAGTGAGCAGATCCAGATCTAGGGACTTAGCCTCATCAAGAACCCGAACCATGGGATTGCGGGGGAGAAGATGCTCGCCCGTTGCCTTGTCAAATAAAATATCCTGAGAGCTTGGGTCCAAATCCGGGTGGCCAACAAAGGGATTGCGAGGCACGTCGGGATGTTTTATGCGGATAACAGTAGGATTCTCGGAAGGATGCGGAGAGGGGACAAACTCCGTGGTCTCCTCCGTGGTATCTCGGGAAGGCTGAGTAGGAGGCTGAGGACCAGGTGGTGAATCAAATAAGGAACGCCTCCTCTTCCTCTGCTGGATACCCTCCTCGATAACTCCAAGGAGGGGGCGGTAGCTGACCACGTCCCCAGGACGACCAGTAGGAGGCTTCGGCTTAGCAGAAGCTCTCATCAACTTGAATTTTTCGAGGCGATGGCGAACATCTGACGTTCTGGCGACCTGGCCTGCCCCTGGAATAAAGAATAAATGTTGCAAGCATGCATCAAATCATGTGGCAAGAGATATATCGAGTCAAAAAAAAAAGGAACAAGAAAGACGCTTTTACTATACAAACCCTGCAGAGAAGGAGGATCCTGCAATAAGTCCTGGATTTCATCCCAGGACAGGAGCGAGCCATAAAATATTCCTAAGTCCCTATCGTAAATGGAATCTGCAGAAGTCAAAAGTTCACCTTGCACCGCCGGAGTCACCCTTGCTGAGGAGCTCTTAGGGGATGGATCGGCATCAGCCCCGGCCTTGCCAGTCTTCTTCGCCTTCTCCGCCAAATCCGATTCTCCCTCCGATTCCCCGAAAGCTTGACGGAGAGCCTCATCCGTCCACTCCTGAAGCTCCCCCACTTGCCCGAAGATTAAGGCACCAGTGCCACTACCGCCCTGTCCGTCGCCATCATCATTGCCCTCTCCATCTCCATCGCCATCTCCTCCACCCTCTGACTCTCCTCCTACATCGCCTCCTTCGCCCTCGCCTCTATCCTCTTCCACATCTTCCTCCTCCGGGGTAATCGGGCAAGTGCTAGGAGAGGGGCCGTCAGACTCCTTAAGTTTCTTACCCCCGACAACCGGAGGCTTTATAAAAGTTTTCCTCTTGCCACTCTTCTTCGTGGCCCCTCCTGTAGTCTGGGCAGCTTTCTCTTCCGCCGTATCTCTCTGTTTAACCACGGACTGATGTGGAAGAATCAAGTTGTACATCAAGAGTCTAGCATTCCTGATCAGGTAAGCAGCCGATCTGTCTCTCTCTGAAATAGCTTCTATCTCAGCTTCCATCTGAACTAGGCGATCGTTCTCCACAACCACAAAGCCACCTGTCCCTAGAAAGAAATGAAAGCACATAAGGAAAAGAATTGCGGACAATACAAGGAATGTAAATAAAACTTTGACTTACATCCGGAGGTGAAGCGACGGATAGAGACGGTGTCATCTCTGATGAAGAACTACTCCCTCTTGAACATACTGTACTTCGAATAGAGGTCCAGAACCGGCTTGAAAGAGACGACAGACTCCAAGCTAATATATGGGGATCCCTTCCTATATCTCCTCAGATTGTATAGATACCGTATCTCCCGGTTGGAAGGAGCGCGCCCATACCTCTCCTGAAAGATAGCGTACAAGCACACCAGGATGGCGTAAGAGTTGGGCTGGAGTTGGAATGGAGCCACCTTCAGATAAGTGATGAAGCTGACTACCCAGGCGTTGATGGGAGGAATGGCCCCGCACATATAGTGGTACCTACTATACGCAAAATACCCTTTAGGAGGGTCATATGGCATAACTCCTGCCCCCGGCAGTACCATGAGCGCTCTATCTATTCCGAAGGAACGAGATATAACATCGAGTTGCTCCTCCTTCAGGGAACTAGGAAAGCAGTCAGGAGGGGAGACTAGAAATTCCTGGGGACCATACCCATCCACTAACGATCTCGAGGCAGGTCTATGATGCGCCGGCCCTGGCTGGGCTGGGGGCACGGTAGAAGTCTCTTCTCTGTCCTTGGACTTCTTTCTATCTGATCGAGTTTCCGCTTTGCGAGACATTTATCTACGGCACAAGAAAAACATGGTATTAGAACAAGGAGTATGGGAATATAAACGAATAACTTTCAAGTTCCATTCGGTGGTCAAGCTTTCGAGGTTCATTCGGCATTCCCAATACCGAGCCCCATTCGGTTCTTAGAAACCTCGTATCCATTTGGCATCAGATCCATTCGGTAGTCAATATTCTTAAGCTCATTCGGCTTTAGGATATATACCTGGTTCGGTACGAGGTTGATTCGGCAGGAAGTTGATTTGGCTAGGGGTTGATTCGGTTCTCTCTGGTTCGGTAAGGAATAACTAAGGGGGTGTAGCCCCTATATATAGACGAGCGTAAAAGCACCGAACCAACCGGTTCGGCACACCGGACCAACCGGTTCGGCACCTCAAACCAAATGAAGCTATACCAAGTATCCAACTTAAAGCAAAGCGCGACACATGCAAGCACGTGCCCCACTTTGGGGGGCAAATGTTGGGCGTGTTTCCACCCATGAGTTTCCATCCTTCGTCAAACCAAGCCCATCGAGCAAAACAACACCTCCTTGCCGAACCAAAGGCCATCCGGTCAAGCTCCGTCCGGTCGCAGGCCTCACCGGACCAACACATATGCACTCCCCCACCGAACCACCCATCACCGGTTCAAGCCCCATGCCGAACCAACACCGCCTCCATGCCGAACCAACACCTCTAAACCCACTACCGAATGAACCTCCAAACCACCTACCACCGGTCCACTCCATCACCGGTCCAAGTTCCATGCCGAATGAAGCCTCGTCGAACCAGAACGCTTTCCCCCAAACCATACCAAACCACATCTCCACTTCAATACCGAACTTCATCTCCACTTCCATGCCGAACCAACCCACCACCGGTCCAAAACCCATCATCACCGAACCACTTCCCTACCGAACCAAACTCCAACCACTCCAAACACTGCCGAACCAGGACGCCGCCAGGCCAGAATTGCTTCAGCCCAGGCCCGCCAGCAGCTATATACATCCAGGACCCATGCCCCCAGCCTCACTCTATAAATAGAGGGGCAGGGGTACAACGATGGTAGACAAGTTTGAGAGCTCAAGCGCGGAAGGAACTTTCAAACAACTTTCATATACTTGTATACAAAGCTTTGTACTTGTAATCCGAAAGAAAAAGGATAATAACATATAAAGTGGACGTAGGCACGTTCTGGACAAACCACTATAAATCTGTGTGTCTTTTACAGTTCAGTCTCTGCTTTTTACATATTTGCATAAGTCACCCAAATCATTGAAAACCACATAAAATCAACTAAATAATACAACTTGGAGGTGTTTGCCCATTTTTTGTGCAAACAGAATGTAATTACTAGATTTGTTAAGGGAAGAATAATAATATAGTAAAGGGTAATTAAATGAAAACAGAAGTATTTAAGAATTGTAACATTTTGTTGATAATAGGGAATTCATAGGTGTAATTAAAATCATGGCAACACATGTTATAAGTTACCCGTTTATTTGGTTTAATAATTAAAATGTGAAATCAATTACGATTAATTCGCTTAATTTGTGCAGTTACGGTAGATGTGATTTGTCATTGAAAAGGGTAAATTTTATAAGAAGTAATTAATGCTAAGCCTATTTATTTTATGAAAATTGATTGATTTAAAGAATAGAATGCAAGATTTATAAATGGATTGAAGTGTAAAATTCAATAATTGAATTTATTGTAAATAAATGAAATTCAACATTTAATATTACGTTAATTGAAACTAGATTGAATGTGAGGATATTAGAATAATAGATTTTGAATCCAATGTTGATTTCATCCGGTGTAATAATGAATTGAATAATATGAATGAAAATTTAATTCAATGGAATTATTGCAAATTTAATTTATAATTTCTGAAATTTGAATGGAATTGAGGAAGATACTAAAATCGATAAGTTAATCAACTATAAAATTGACTTTTAATTTGTTTAAAACATTGTAATTGATTTAGAAATATAAAAGTGATAAAACTGGTCAATTTTAAGATTGAAATTTAAAATTGGATTTTATTAATTAATTATTAAATTATTTAATTAATGGAAAAATAGCCATTTTGGCCACTGACTCGGATTTCGACGAAACCAGTTTCATCGGATACGTATCGGTGAATTGTTGTAGGGTTTCAAGTTTCGTAGCGATCGGACTTGCCGTTTGATGGTACGGACTCGAAACGCCTTGAAATTTATGAAATTGAAATCAACTGAAATCAATTTGAAATAATTTGATTTTGTCATAAATTCTCCATACGATGGAATTTGGATGTGAAACTTTTTTCATCGCGTTTAAGTTATTTTAAAACACCTATTTTGATATATGGGTTGATCCAATTTCATTCCGGAGTCGAAACGGGCTTTTTGGGCCACTTTGGCGTTAGCGTGTATAACCAACCTTATCCATCCATTCTAATTTATGACCTACCTATATAAACCTGATTATAAACCCTAATTTCCCTCATTCTCATTTGTCTGTACGCAATTCATTCTATTCCTCCTCTTCCTCAATGGCAGACAAAATTCTATATTTCCAGATCCAATTGCAAATCAAATCCAAAGCATAAATTTCAAAGTACTCAGAAAAATCTGGAAAAGATATATATTGAAGCTCTCAATGAGCGTAATCTTCTGACGAAATTTGTTTTTAATCCGATTCATCATCTGATCAGTAAAAATCAAAGAATTTTCGGCCGTTCATCACGTCGAAATCAAACTCGACGGATCGACGAACCGTTTTTGGGTTTTGTAGAGGGAACCGAGGGGGGTTGATCTGTGGCGTTTGTTCGTGGAGTTAACGGTTGGATTGTCGGTAAATTTCGGCCTAGGGTTTAAAATCAACGGCGGCGGCTAGCACTTTGGAAGGTCAGACCCACGGCGACGGGTGGAGGGGACCAGCGCGAGTCAAATAGTGGTGGTGGCGAGGCGTTTGGCCGCGAGTAGGGGCCATGCAAGGCGGTCAAACTGCAGTCAACGGTGGAGTATCGGGTTTATGCGTACGTGTTCCTATAGATTGTTTGCGTAAAGGAAGGGACCAGCGTTAGTCAAGAGGTGATGACGTGGCTAAGGTTTGAAGTGTGTTCTTTTTATTTTTATTTTATAATTGAAATTCAATCACAATTAATGCGTATAACTTTCGCATACGATATCCGTTTTATGCATGATTTTTTTTGTTAGAATCGTATTGGAATTTCGGACCTTTTGGCGTTGGTTTGGACGGATTTGGAGACTGTGCAAATTTTAGGTTTAAATTGGATTTAAATTCAATTTAAATTCAAAAGGTGAGTGTTTTAAGCCACTCATAACTTCTAAAATTTCTTATATTTGTTAAATTGATATATGATGTGAATTAAAATTTATTTATGGTTGTTTGGCATATTTTTAACCATCTTCTTAGTTAATTGCATTTATTTAATTTAAATTGCTATTTAATTTATTCATTGCATTTAAACTGCCTGTTAACTTGTTAATTAATTTTTCATTGCATATAAACTGCCAGTTAAACAGTTATCTAATTTATTATTAGATATAAACTGCTATTTGATACCTGTTGTTTATTATCCGTTCTATATTGATGCTATTGTTTAAATTTGATGATGAGTGTGATAAATGGTTGATGGTTGATATTGGATGAATGGATGTTGTATTTTATAGCATTATAAACTGCAAGTTTTTATGCATTTTCATTCCATTCGGGATTGCGGTTTGAAATGATATATGACCGTAATTTTTATTTTTAAATTGCGGATTGAAATGATAAATATCCGTATCACTTGACCATAGGATAGAAAATTTTATGCAGACACCGCGGTATATATATAAAAATATTTTGAAATGATTTTTCGATGGTTTTGTAAAGAAATATATATATTGTTTTATGAGATATTGATTTCGAATATTTGATAAAGGTTATTTTATATATAGTTAAATTATTGGTTTTAAGCTATGTATAAAATTGTTTAAAGTATGAAGTAAGTTTAATAATAATGTTGATTTTATTAAAATGTATTATGGATAAGTATTTACTTAAATTATATTCTAATATAGAGTTTATATTGAATTTTATAAATCAAAGTTGAGAAGATAGTTTTGAAACTGATTTTAGATTTTAGTTAATTAAGATCCTATTGAAATTTAGATTTAAAAAGAATATGGTGTTATAACTAAATTCGGGTTTAAGATGATTTAAGTGAATATATCTAGTCTAAATAAATTGAGGAATATTCAATTATTGAATTTGAAAGTTTTATTTAAAGGATACTGGATTTATTAAGTAAGTATTTCAAAACTAAATTAATAGTAAAGTGAATTTGGCATATATATATGAATTAAAAATTTAGTTTTGAAATGGTGGAATATTTAAAACTTTGAAATATATGAAAATTTAAATGGTTTATTTGGGAATTCAAATCTGTATTTGGAATTGATTTGATAAATTAAAAAGCTAACTTACTTTATAAAGTAATTTAATATTTAAACCATTTAAGAAATTGAAGTTATGTTTCAAAGCTATGTGTTTTAAGGTATATAGATTTGAAAGCGCTATGATTTTAGAAAATGATATATTTGAAATAAAAATGATATCATATTGATTTAGATTTTAAAACGAAAATGATATCATATTTTAACGATTTTGAAATGAAATATTTATTCTGGTTTTGAAGTATAATTATTTTAAATTGACCGCGGTGTTATAATAACGTTTGGTTGTTGAAGAGACCGGGATCGGAAAATGTCATACTCTCTGCTAACTCCGAAAACCACTTTAACAACCGTGCACGCGGTGGAGATTCCAGAATGAAGTAGGATGGTGGCGGCGTTCCTTTGAGGTAAATACGTGGACCCGACTCCTGTGAGTTGGCATAAGGTGGCTAAAATAGGAGCGATTCTCGGGCCAATGAGGTCATTCCTCACAGGCGCACTCCTTCGATATTATACTCTGACTTTTGGTTTGATTCGGTGGCCGCTTTTGATTTTTGATTTTGGGGGTTGAAAGTGTAGTGTATACTAATGCACGTGCTAATATAGTACACACGGATCGTGTAATATGGAATATAATATAACTGCGGAAATAGATGATAGTAGCAAAGTAAAAAAAATAGAAAAATCACACCAGAGATTTTTATACTGGTTCGGAGCACCGTCCTACGTCCAGTCCCAGACTTCTATCTAGATTTTCACTATTAACTACCTCGCTTCACCCGGAGGAACAGGTTTACAACACCCGAGCAAACGAACGGGATTTCACGCCTCTAATACACTGAGGACTTCAACACTTGCCTCTTACAACACCGAGGACTTCAACACTTGCCTCTTACAACACCGAGGACTTCAACAATGATGAATATAATTATTTGTTGACGGTATGTGTTCTTGCTAACATAGTTTTGTCACTTGTAGTACAAATTTCCTATAATCTTATCCTCAAAATATGTGAATGATGTTTTGTGAAGATTAAGGGAAATATATTACTTATTGAATCAAAAGATATTAAATAATTTCAATGATTCAATAAGCAATTAAAATAATTGAGAGCTTTTAGAATGCATGAGTATTTAGAAAGTAAGATCAGAAATTAGAGTAAAAAAATGTATGTCATCGTTATACTTGAATCAATGATTTAGATCAGTTTATAAAGAGAAGAATGGTTGTTACTCTTTGTGAACAGTAGCCATTAATAGATATGATCATTGATGAAAGGTAAGAGATGCAACCATTGGAGAAAGAAGTGTCTTTTGGCAAATGTTGCTCTCTGTTTAAAAACGGTCGACAGGTCAAAAAATGACCAGTAGACAGGATTTCAAATATATAGTCGTTATGTGCATGGGTGCACGTTCATTGTGCATATTATACAGAAACGGTCGACCGCCTCTTTTACTACCGGTCGACCGGTCTCTAATAATTTGCACAGTGAATGTGCAATGCTATTCAAATGTATATATATTGATTATATTGAAATGCATGATTATTTGAGGATAGATTTTAACAAGTTTATCACTATTACAATATCAAATAATCAACCTATAATCTAGAGTACCATATGTAGCCATGATGTCTTTGTTTTGTCGATTGCCTTTATTTCTTTGTCAGTAATCAAAAAACTTCATAGAATCTATGACTCAACATTCTACCCCTTTTTGATTGATGACAACATATATCTGAAGTTCTGAATCTCCCCCTGAATATGTGATCTCCCTCCGAGAATATATATTTATTCCTGCAAATAATTGTTAGCACTTTCTCCCCCTTTGTCATCGACAAAAAGGAATAGATAATGGAATAATATAGGAGTATATCATAATATAACATACCAGAGTATCGTACACACCATAATATAGGATTATCATATACACCAAACATACCAGAGTATGTAACAAATCCCAACATACCAGAGTATTATACATACCATAATATCATACGAATAAAAGTAACGACACTATTTAGTACAAGTGTCGAATAATGTTTTAATATTACTAAACCAAAATATAGAGATAGAAAACAGAATCTAGGATGAGTCAGAAGCTGTCTCCTCTTTTCTTAAGTGGAACCTGCAAAAAATAGAATTAAGTCCATGGTACCCACTTTTTATAGGGTCCTAAGAGTTAGGTCTTAGGAGTCCAAACCCATATGGGTCCGGTATCCCCTTTATATATATAATTATTATTAAGATGCACAGTATTCATGAATTGCTGAATGTATTTGTTCCTAATCAAATTGTTATTTGTTTTAGGAACCCATATTTTGATAGTCTTTGTATTTTTCTTTTGAAATTTCACAACTGGCTTTGGTTTGGAATATAATAAACTAAGATTTTTCTTAACTTCAATCTTTTGTACTTTCTTCTTTCTTTTATTACCCTTGATTTCTTGTTTCTTATATCCCAGACCTTGTTTATTTGATGCAGATTGTGAGTTTTCAATGATTTTTGTTAAATTTTCTCGACCTTTGTTAAAGTTAGAAACATTTTGAGTAATGTCATCAAACTTTGTTTGTAAACTAGCTTTTTCTAGGTCTAGAATTTTGACTTTTGCCTTAAGCTCATGATTTTCAGTAGTGAGAGCATTATTTTTCTCTTTTTGAGCTTCTATTTCTTGACTCAAAAGAGATAGTTGAGAGTCAACATTAGATGATGATTTTTGAATTTTTTCAAGTTCCTCTTCTAATATTTTCTTCTCATCTTTTAACAGATCTCGTTCAAACTCTGTTCTACTTAAATCTGCTTTGACTACTTTAAATTGACGTTTTATGTCTTTATATTTGATTATCAATTCAGCATTAATATCAAGTAATTCATCGAATGTAGGAATTTGTACCTCATCTTCTGTTGCCATAAAACAAACATTAGCTTGTTCATTCTCCGAATCACTTTCACTTTCTGATGAAGATGACTCTGAATCATCCCATGTTACTGAGAAGGCTCGTTTCTTTGACTTGTCCTTCTTATATTTGAATTCGTCATTTTCTGACTTCTTCTTTTATTGTGGACAATCCTTCTGCATGTGTCCCTTTTTGTGGCAGTTGAAACATACTATAGCAGATGAAGATGGTTTATTTGATCCAGGTTTCCTTTTATTGTAACGAATGGCTTTTCGATATTTTAGGAATTTTTTGAATCCTTTCGCAATGAATGCCAAATCTTCGTCTTCAGAATCTGATTCATTTTCATCTTTCTCAGCATGAAATGCTACAATTTTCTTTTCTTCTTTCTGTTCTTTTCTAGCCTGCAAATTCGCTTCATAGGACATTAAATTTCCTATCAATTCATCTGGCTTCATGACGGAAAGGTCATTAGCTTCTTCAATTGCTAATACTTTTCCTTCCCATTCACTCGACAGAGAATGTAGGACTGTTGAAACAACATCAAAATCAGAATACTTTTGTCCTAACCCAATAAGTGCATGGTGGATAGTTTGAAACCGTGAATACATATCATTGATTGTCTCATTTGGTTTCATTTTGAAATTTTGAAATTGACTTTTCAGCATGGCTATTTTGGCTTGTTTAACCTTGTTAGTACCTTCATAAGTGGTTTTTAGCGTTTGCCAAATTTGATATGCAGTAGTGCAGATACTAACACGGTTATATTCATTTTGGTCTAATGCACAGAACAACATATTTATTGCTCTTGCATTTACGACTGCTGCCGTTTTCTCAGCCGCAGTCCATTCTGAATAATCAGTTGTTGGATTCACTATTTCTTTTTGAGTTGCATTCCAAGCATCATAACTATTCGATTGCATAAAGAATGACATACGTGTTGCCCAATAACTATAGTTAAGACCATTGAAAAATGGAGGTCTTTGTGTCGATTGACCTTCCGTGTAAGTGGTGTTTTGAGTGCTAGTACTTGCGTTATTTGCCATATTACAAGAATATATCAAATAACTGTGTTACGGTTATATGATGACCGTGCTCTGATACCAAATGAAAGTGTGGTGTATACTAATGCACGTGCTAATATAGTACACACGGATCGTGTAATATGGAATATAATATAACTGCGGAAATAGATGATAGTAGCAAAGTAAAAAAAAATAGAAAAATCACACCAGAGATTTTTATACTGGTTCGGAGCACCGTCCTACGTCCAATCCCAGACTTCTATCTGGATTTTCACTATTAACTACCTCGCTTCACCCGGAGGAACAGGTTTACAACACCCGAGCAAACGAACCGGATTTCATGCCTCTAATACACCGAGGACTTCAACACTTGCCTCTTATAACACCGAGGACTTCAACAATGATGAATATAATTGTTTGTTGACGGTATGTGTTCTTGCTAACACAGTTTTGTCACTTGTAGTACAAATTTCCTATAATCTTATCCTCAAAATATGTGAATGATGTTTTGTGAAGATTAAGGGAAATATATTACTTATTGAATCAAAAGATATTAAATAATTTCAATGATTCAATAAGCAATTAAAATAATTGAGAGCTTTTAGAATGCAGGAGTATTTAGAAAGTAAGATTAGAAATTAGAGTAAAAAAATGTATGTCATCGTTATACTTGAATCAATGATTTAGATGAGTTTATAAAGAGAAGAATGGTTGTTACTCTTTGTGAACAGTAGCCATTAATAGATATGATCATTGATGAAAGGTAAGAGATGTAACCATTGGAGAAAGAAGTGTCTTTTGGAAAATGTTGCTCTCTGTTTAAAAACGGTCGACAGGTCAAAAAATGACCAGTAGACAGGATTTCAAATATATAGTCGTTATGTGCATGGGTGCACGTTCATTGTGCATATTACACAGAAACGGTCGACCGCCACATTTACTACCGGCCGGTCTCTGATAATTTGCACAGTGAATGTGCAATGCTATTCAAATGTATATATATTGATTATATTGAAAAGCATGATTATTTGAGGATAGATTTTAACAAGTTTATCACTATTACAATATCAAATAATCAACCTATAATCTAGAGTACCATATGTAGCCATGATGTCTTTGTTTTGTCGATTGCCTTTATTTCTTTGTCAGTAATCAAAAAACTTCATAGAATCTGTGACTCAACAGGGGTGTTGTTCGAGGTAGGCGGTAGTAGCTGCTACACATTACCACCAGCCCGGATGCGTAATTGGTATATCTACCTTGCCACTGCCTAGTTGTGCCGTGTCACCTACCTTATCGCGCCTTGTACGAGTTTGGATTTCTCCCATGGCCCGTGTGGTATCCTCTGGTGGCTTCTCGATCAGGAGGGACCGTGATATTGGATGGACTACTGGGACTATTACATGTTAAGGGCTATATGGGTAACCCCTTAATGCTAAGAAAAAAGTAAGTTTATTTTACAATTAGACACTATTACAATAGCGAAATATACTACATAGTAAATAGTTTAAAGGATCCTTAGGAGATGTAAATCTCGAGCATCTCTTGAGTCACTACACTCATATTTATTTCTGTTGATTTAACTTACATTAGATCTTGTCAGGACCCGATTCTTCGTCTTCCGAAAATTCAACATCGACACTCACTTTATCGACTGCCGAGTAATCGAACGACGGAAAACCGAACACTGAGGGTTTTTAAAAGAATTTAAGAAAAGAAGAGAGAGAAGAAGAGAGAAAAGATAGGAAATAGAGAGGAAAGGAGATAGACAATTTTTAGAAAACAGAGAAAGAAAACAGAGAATTTGAAAAATAGAAGATAGAAGAATTTTAAAATAGAACGGACAAAAGAAAACGACAGAACAACAACAGAATCTCACAATTCGCAGCGGAACAACATATAATAATAAATGAATAATCTTTAAACAAAGAACTACAGTTATTACATTTCATCATATTTCATTACATCATATCATCAGAGTGTACAACAACATACAACATCAAACAGTGCAGCGGAAAAGAAATACTATATATACTAGTAATACGCCATGCCATCCAGCTTGCCTCCAGCAACTCCTGAATATCCAGAATATCCTGATAAACCTTAACTCTTGACTGCCCGTGTGGAAATTTGTGGGCACCCAGAGTTTAGGAAGGAAAACAATAAACTCCAAGTCAGTCATGTGACTGGTGTGAGAACTCAAAACAGTTTATTTACTTTAAAATCAAAATAGAGGAATATTTTTAAACTCAATTCGCAATGCTTTTAAAAATGAGACTACCATAAGGCCTCCCGCACACACACACATGCAAACGCAGAATCGGAGGAGATTTCTCCTTATGATAGCCAAAGATGCTTGATACGCATTTAAAATAATATTTGATATTATTATTAGTGCATAGTGTAGGAAAAATTCATTTCGAAAGTAGAATATAAATCTTAGCCAACATACGACCATTATCGTATGCCTACTATAGCTAACTATGTTCAATAGCAGGTTACCGCCACATTCCATAGCAGGTTATACAACTAAAACCGTACAAGTCACGTATTGTTTCTTTGGATTTCCAACGAATGATCAGGCCAAGGAACTTCCCATTGCCACATGAGAATGCCTCTGGATGGACATCCCCGAGAACCAAACCGGATCTCTACCAACACAAGGCCGGGTTACTCCTAACTGAGTAACAACTGACCGAATATGCCATCCCCCGGTCCTTTGGGACCTTTTCACCGAGCGCTCGTAATCAATTCACACAATCATAAAGTGTTTTCAACATGAGTAAGTATCTGGGCTCCATACCATGATACCACCCTTTTCCAGAAAGAAATGGACACATCCTAAAGGGTACTACCCCTCATAACCTTGCTGCTTCTTTCCTGTTTTGACCATTCACGGGGTGTGAGGCTCGACGAATTCACGTCCACAAAAACATACTTTATACAAAAGCCATGCTTTGGGTCAACAAATGATCAACACAATGATCACAAGGATAGACGATCAAATAAATGATCCTATCACAAATAATCAACACAATGATCATTTCAGCATCACTCAGCATATCACATTACCAATTTGGGAATATATCGCTGATAACTTCAACTATATAACCTTTGAGCACATACGTCTCAAAGAAGGGTGTTAAGCAAAGAATAAATTCTCCGCCACCAACAGAAATATATTTGAAAGAAATCGGCTTTATATCTCAACTTGTAATGTCAGACATACAATCCATACAAGTCTGTTCCGGGATCGAACAGAACCGAAGGCACTTACAAAGAAGTCCTTGCAATCCGGATATTCACAATCCTGATCGGATTCACCATCACATATGGAGAACTCAATACCGTAGCTACTCGGTGCAGAGTCAATCGATAGTTCATCCTATCGCTTTCGCAAATATCCGGTCTTCAACACCGATCTTCAAATGCGATTCACAACGACGTATCACATATTCGGAGTGGGTTATACGACCCCATGGTCCTTTCCCGGTTAACCCGAATAGTGAGCGCTTATTTAAAAATAAGTGTGCATTCAAATTCAATCAATTCACATCAAATACCCATTCAAAGGGAAATATTGATAGTCGATTATTGAACTATCAATGGATATGCATACATCACCAGATTCCAAAAAAATTTCCAAATTATTTATTTTCCAAAATATCTTTACAAGATATATTATTTCAACACTTCAAAAATAAATCAATATTTATTTTTAACCAATTTCACTTTCACATATAAATTCCATAATGAATTTATATTTCAAAATATCATGCATATACAATTTCAACTATCCATTTCAATTTATCTTCAAAAGATAAATTCTAAATATTCACTTCATATTGGAAAACATTTCCATACTTATTAAAAATAAGTAATTCACAAATCTTTTTTATTTTCAACACTTAGAAAATATTCAATATACTTAAATCGAATTAAATATATATTTCATTCTTTAAGGAAATCATTTACTTAAACATATTTATTTGGGCCAAAACGAATGTTGCGTAAAACATCGTTACGACAACCCAAAATCACTAGTATAGGGATTCGGAATTAAAACAGATATATAAATTCCAATACTATACAAAAACATTTCCATTCGGAAATCATTTACTATAACAATAGTGTTATAGTCCACCATTTCCTTTTATTCCTCGAAAACGTCTATTTCAACAATAAATGTTGAAATCTATGGTTTCGAATCTCAACATCTTTTAAAACATCGTTAGATCGTTTTAATTCTGTTTAAAACACCAAATCTAAAAACAATTTCTTTAACGTGTTATTCACTATTCAAAAACGTGAATAAACTACGTTAACAATTTCATCCTTTTATTCATTTTAATTCAAAGGATTATTCACTATTCAAAAATGTGAATATAACTCCATCTATAGGTTTCAACAAATTTTCTCGTCAAAATGAAGCAAATTTATAAAACAACGTTTATAAATTCCATTTCTAATTATTTATATATAAAAAAACTTCCTTTTTATAAATTCCTTTATTAACCTATTCCAGTTTATAACTAAATTATAAACTAAACGTTCATATTATAAGTTAATTACTTATAAAACGATTATTTTACAAAATCGTTCTTTTTAAAGACTTTCCAATTTATAAATCTTATAACTTATAAGATCCATTTATTTAACCAATCTATTCTTCAAATAATTTCACCAAATTTATAAATCTTACTATTTATAAATTTCTTTTTATAACTTCACAGTTTACAATTCTATAAATTTCATTCTATTATGAAATTCATTTTCACTTAATTCAAACACTTATAAAAACTCGTTTTATAAGTCAATATTTCAATTTATAAATATCCATTTATAAATCTCTTAATATAAATCAATTAATATTATTCTTTAAAACATCTTTAATTTCCTTTATAATTTCACCATTCTGATTTATAAAATAATCAAATTTTATAAATCTTACATTCAACTTTTATAATAAATTCAAAAATCAAATTTAACTATTTTATAAAATCATTGATCCATATTTCTCAAAAATTGACTTTTAATCGTATTTCTAAAAATCAGCTTTTTAACTATATTTCACAAAACCCATAATTTTATAACTTTACAAATTATAGCGTTTAATTATTCAAAATGGATCAATTTCAAAAATAAAGTATATTTTCAAAAATCACTTTAAAAATCATTTTAAAATCCCAAAATCTGGGTCCAATGATGCTACACATCAAATAGTCAATCACGACTAACAACGATATCATATATCGATATGATAATCCATAAAATATCAAAATATCTGAAATAAAATAAATACTGTTGAGGAATCCAGTTGGATCCCTCCAACCTGTTTTTCCTGCATCCAAAAACATTAGCACAATACCAATTTCGCTCCAGTACGAAATTATCGCGGTACATGTTCTTAATAAATATTATCCGCTTAATAACGGCGTAATAGGGTCTCATCCGCTAAACAAAAAATGCGGAAAATCAACAACTGCAATATATACATATGCCAATATATATATATTAATATTATATATAATACCAATTTCACTGTTTATGAAATATTCGCAGTATATGTTTTTAATAAATAACATCCGCTTACTAACGGCGTATAATGTCTATTTTAACAATCAATAATTTACAGTCATCATTCAAACATGCATTCAAATATTTTAAATCTAACTATTTAAAATAAAATCGAAATCTATTCGATTGAGTGAGAAGTTCTCACCTTGGTTTTAATTTCCGTTTTAGCTTTTATTTCGAATAAAATTAAACGCGCGTTTAATTTTACCCGAAATTCTCACTAACTCCAAACGACTCCAAACCAACTCCATCGCGTAGTGCTCGTCCATACGATTCCAACGCAACTGAGTTTGCATTTTTTCGACCTCGTATGAAAAAGATATCAAATTTTGAAGTTACACGAGTTTTAATTATATAAATTACAATATAACTTTCTAATTAAAACCTAATCAAGCCATAGCCATTGGATCTTGCTTGCTCCCATCTGGACCCTAGGACGCAACCATCTTCCTCATGCAAGAAGCTACAGGTTTGAGGCCGAACCATGAACCCATTCAACATGAATTTAGGGTTAAATAATACTCCACAATCACACGACGATACTCGATCACACCAACGCCATGACGAAGCTCTCGACTCAAGCTAGGTTCGGCCTTAACCCCAGCAAGCTCGGCCCTAAGATGCGTCTCGTTTTGCGTGCCGACCTGATGGTCATCACGGCCCCTTTTCTCCCTCTCCGCGACTCCAACCAAGATCATATCCGTATGGATTTCAAGCTCTCGAGATTCTCAACAACTTTCATGTTGAACACATTAGCTAATTCATTGTAGATAGAGAGAGATTGAGAGGAGAAGATCACTCATTTCTGGCCATCCATCTATAGGTGGCGGCTGCAGTTTTAATTTAGGGTTTTAGGTTTTTTTTTTTTTTTTTTAATTTGTGAAGAGGAGAGAGGTGTATTTATAGAAAAAGCTAGCGTAAACACTATTCATCCCGGGAATTCCGAACTCCGATTTAGGCGCCGTAACCAGCGTACCTAGGGTTTATCCCACGTTCCGGACACAATGGAACAGGTTTCGGAAGCTAATTCGGAAGTATGTGCGAGTTATGGCTATAAACGCTCAATTTGAATTAAACCGATTTAAGCGATTTTCTAGGCGTTTTAATTCGTACAGGACAAACGGTAAATCCAATTGACTTGAAATTTGAAACCTTACAATAATATCACATTACGGATCCGATGAAACTGGTTTCGTCGAAATCCGAGACTTTTTGAAAAATGGCTATTTTAACTCGCCAAATTAAAATTAAAAATTAATCGATGCGTTTCGAGCTGCCACGATCAAACGATAACTCCGATTGACACGAAAATTGAAATCCGATAATAACTAACTATTACGGATCCAATGGAACTGGTTTCGTTCAATTCTGAGACTGTTCAAAAATTGACTATTTTACAGTCGATAATTAAATATTAAAATATTCAATTTTCACAAATAAACTTTTAATTCGATTTTAAAGGTTCTAAAATATCATTCTAACTTTAATATGATAAAATATAATTTTACAAATCATTTTCAATCATATTTAACTCAATTTTCAATTATTTTCATAATTTAACTTATTAAATTATCGATTTAATTATCCAATTAAATCCAATAATTCAAATAAAAATTTATTCGACTTATAAATTCACTTATAAATATTTAAAATTAATTAAATATTCAAATTTTTAATTAATAAAAATTCTGGGTCGTTACAATCTTTCCCCCTTAAAAGAATTTCGTCCTCGAAATTACAAGTAAGAAAATTATAGAATCTATTAATTTTCCCAAAATTTATAATTAAACTTCTTTCAAATCTTTACTAAGTTTTCAAATCATACTTAGTTATCTTTTCAAAAACAACTACCTATTGTTTAACTTTCAACTTCAAAATCAAAGTTGAAGTTTTCAAAATTTTCCCCATTTTCTCAAATTTTTTCTAACGCCTTAAATTTCCGGAAAAATTCGCCATAGTCTCCTTTGCGCGGCTCGATCCGAAAAAAAAAATGACAGTATATATATCACAAATATACATCTCATCAAGTAATGAGGCATCCCGAAGGGAAAAAGTGTAAAAGTGCGATATTTAATCCGAGATATGTACCTTATATTTTATTAGCGAGCATATACGGCTAATATAGCGCTAAAGCGAACTCCAAATGCGAAGCAAACGCGATCCGCACCTACTAAACACTTAACAAACAACATGAGAATCATGCATATAGACAATAGTATCGATATACAACATATAGGAACATAATAACTATATATGTCACATAACAAATGCAACATATATTCAACCATCAACCAACTAACATCCATATCCAATAATATTCATTCATATTCTCATTCATATATAATGAATTGGTTTTCAATTTAAATCACATTTGATTTATTCACATTGGATTTTATCAACATACGTTCTCAATTTTAATTAGTTTGCATTTACTAATTAAATCCAATTCACACTCAATTCTATTCAAATTTATTTACTTCTAATTTGAATTCAATTTCATAGCTTCCAATTTCATTAACACTTAATGAATTACATACAATCAATCAACAATCATATAACAATCAATGTATATTAATTTCAACCAAATTCCTTTGCTTATATTCATTCATTTTTTTATTCAACTTCTAATAACATTAGATTTTAATGAATCAACACTTTCATTAATTATTCCATTCCAATTTATTCACATTCAATTGATTAACATTCAATTTATTCATTCAATTACCAAAGTTGAATTTCATTTATATAACTCTTAAGTCATATTCCATTTAACATTATTTTCACTTCTTATATATATAAGTTTATTCACAATTGTAATTCACATTAATTATAATTCAACTCTTATAATTCTTTTGCTTATACAATTATTCTTTAATTTAGATTATTCAAACAACTAAACAATCAACTTATATACACTTTAATAATTCTGAAAAATTATTCCTTTATATATAAAAATATACTCAAGGTAAAATTATTTCATTTACCCAATTTAAAATCAATATTATGCCGAATTGTTCTATTCAAGTGTTTAGAAACCCCTTCGGCATAGTCTTGCGGACCACGCTGACGAAAGTTCATATGCCACTCAACAAACCAATCATCACAATATAAAACAATTTTTATATTCACTAACAAATACGCACTCATAGCTATTATTACACTCAAACTCATTCTAGAGTACTACTGACTCTATCTCTAATGAGTAATACCCAACAGAACCATGGTTGTCGCTTAACCATAAGCTCTGATACCACATTGTCAGGACCCGATTCTTCGTCTTCCGAAAATTCAACATCGACACTCACTTTATCGACTGCCGAGTAATCGAACGACGGAAAACCGAACACTGAGGGTTTTTAAAAGAATTTAAGAAAAGAAGAGAGAGAAGAAGAGAGAAAAGATAGGAAATAGAGAGGAAAGGAGATAGACAATTTTTAGAAAACAGAGAAAGAAAACAGAGAATTTGAAAAATAGAAGATAGAAGAATTTTAAAATAGAACGGACAAAAGAAAACGACAGAACAACAACAGAATCTCACAATTCGCAGCGGAACAACATATAATAATAAATGAATAATCTTTAAACAAAGAACTACAGTTATTACATTTCATCATATTTCATTACATCATATCATCAGAGTGTACAACAACATACAACATCAAACAGTGCAGCGGAAAAGAAATACTATATATACTAGTAATACGCCATGCCATCCAGCTTGCCTCCAGCAACTCCTGAATATCCAGAATATCCTGATAAACCTTAACTCTTGACTGCCCGTGTGGAAATTTGTGGGCACCCAGAGTTTAGGAAGGAAAACAATAAACTCCAAGTCAGTCATGTGACTGGTGTGAGAACTCAAAACAGTTTATTTACTTTAAAATCAAAATAGAGGAATATTTTTAAACTCAATTCGCAATGCTTTTAAAAATGAGACTACCATAAGGCCTCCCGCACACACACACATGCAAACGCAGAATCGGAGGAGATTTCTCCTTATGATAGCCAAAGATGCTTGATACGCATTTAAAATAATATTTGATATTATTATTAGTGCATAGTGTAGGAAAAATTCATTTCGAAAGTAGAATATAAATCTTAGCCAACATACGACCATTATCGTATGCCTACTATAGCTAACTATGTTCAATAGCAGGTTACCGCCACATTCCATAGCAGGTTATACAACTAAAACCGTACAAGTCACGTATTGTTTCTTTGGATTTCCAACGAATGATCAGGCCAAGGAACTTCCCATTGCCACATGAGAATGCCTCTGGATGGACATCCCCGAGAACCAAACCGGATCTCTACCAACACAAGGCCGGGTTACTCCTAACTGAGTAACAACTGACCGAATATGCCATCCCCCGGTCCTTTGGGACCTTTTCACCGAGCGCTCGTAATCAATTCACACAATCATAAAGTGTTTTCAACATGAGTAAGTATCTGGGCTCCATACCATGATACCACCCTTTTCCAGAAGGAAATGGACACATCCTAAAGGGTGCTACCCCTCATAACCTTGCTGCTTCTTTCCTGTTTTGACCATTCACGGGGTGTGAGGCTCGACGAATTCACGTCCACAAAAACATACTTTATACAAAAGCCATGCTTTGGGTCAACAAATGATCAACACAATGATCACAAGGATAGACGATCAAATAAATGATCCTATCACAAATAATCAACACAATGATCATTTCAGCATCACTCAGCATATCACATTACCAATTTGGGAATATATCGCTGATAACTTCAACTATATAACCTTTGAGCACATACGTCTCAAAGAAGGGTGTTAAGCAAAGAATAAATTCTCCGCCACCAACAGAAATATATTTGAAAGAAATCGGCTTTATATCTCAACTTGTAATGTCAGACATACAATCCATACAAGTCTGTTCCGGGATCGAACAGAACCGAAGGCACTTACAAAGAAGTCCTTGCAATCCGGATATTCACAATCCTGATCGGATTCACCATCACATATGGAGAACTCAATACCGTAGCTACTCGGTGCAGAGTCAATCGATAGTTCATCCTATCGCTTTCGCAAATATCCGGTCTTCAACACCGATCTTCAAATGCGATTCACAACGACGTATCACATATTCGGAGTGGGTTATACGACCCCATGGTCCTTTCCCGGTTAACCCGAATAGTGAGCGCTTATTTAAAAATAAGTGTGCATTCAAATTCAATCAATTCACATCAAATACCCATTCAAAGGGAAATATTGATAGTCGATTATTGAACTATCAATGGATATGCATACATCACCAGATTCCAAAAAAATTTCCAAATTATTTATTTTCCAAAATATCTTTACAAGATATATTATTTCAACACTTCAAAAATAAATCAATATTTATTTTTAACCAATTTCACTTTCACATATAAATTCCATAATGAATTTATATTTCAAAATATCATGCATATACAATTTCAACTATCCATTTCAATTTATCTTCAAAAGATAAATTCTAAATATTCACTTCATATTGGAAAACATTTCCATACTTATTAAAAATAAGTAATTCACAAATCTTTTTTATTTTCAACACTTAGAAAATATTCAATATACTTAAATCGAATTAAGTATATATTTCATTCTTTAAGGAAATCATTTACTTAAACATATTTATTTGGGCCAAAACGAATGTTGCGTAAAACATCGTTACGACAACCCAAAATCACTAGTATAGGGATTCGGAATTAAAACAGATATATAAATTCCAATACTATACAAAAACATTTCCATTCGGAAATCATTTACTATAACAATAGTGTTATAGTCCACCATTTCCTTTTATTCCTCGAAAACGTCTATTTCAACAATAAATGTTGAAATCTATGGTTTCGAATCTCAACATCTTTTAAAACATCGTTAGATCGTTTTAATTCTGTTTAAAACACCAAATCTAAAAACAATTTCTTTAACGTGTTATTCACTATTCAAAAACGTGAATAAACTACGTTAACAATTTCATCCTTTTATTCATTTTAATTCAAAGGATTATTCACTATTCAAAAATGTGAATATAACTCCATCTATAGGTTTCAACAAATTTTCTCGTCAAAATGAAGCAAATTTATAAAACAACGTTTATAAATTCCATTTCTAATTATTTATATAAAAAAAAACTTCCTTTTTATAAATTCCTTTATTAACCTATTCCAGTTTATAACTAAATTATAAACTAAACGTTCATATTATAAGTTAATTACTTATAAAACGATTATTTTACAAAATCGTTCTTTTTAAAGACTTTCCAATTTATAAATCTTATAACTTATAAGATCCATTTATTTAACCAATCTATTCTTCAAATAATTTCACCAAATTTATAAATCTTACTATTTATAAATTTCTTTTTATAACTTCACAGTTTACAATTCTATAAATTTCATTCTATTATGAAATTCATTTTCACTTAATTCAAACACTTATAAAAACTCGTTTTATAAGTCAATATTTCAATTTATAAATATCCATTTATAAATCTCTTAATATAAATCAATTAATATTATTCTTTAAAACATCTTTAATTTCCTTTATAATTTCACCATTCTGATTTATAAAATAATCAAATTTTATAAATCTTACATTCAACTTTTATAATAAATTCAAAAATCCAATTTAACTATTTTATAAAATCATTGATCCATATTTCTCAAAAATTGACTTTTAATCGTATTTCTAAAAATCAGCTTTTTAACTATATTTCACAAAACCCATAATTTTATAACTTTACAAATTATAGCGTTTATGTAACGTCCGGGATTTTTCGTCTTCCGAAAATTCAACATCGACACTCACTTTATCGACTGCCGAATATCGAAGGCCGAAAACCGAGAAGTTATGGGTTTTAAAAAAGAATTTAAGAAAAAGAAAGAGATAGAAGAAGAGAGAAGATAGAAAATAGAGAGAAAGAAGATAGACAATTTTTTTTAGAAAACAGAGAAACAGAAAACAGAAGATAGAAGAATTTTAAAAATAGAACGGACAGAAGAAAACAACAGAACAACAACAGAATCTCACAATTCGCAGCGGAACAACATATAATAAATAAATGAATATTCTTTAAACAAAGAACTATATCAGTTATTACAATTCATCATATTTCATTACATCAAATCATCAGAGTGTACAACAACATACAACATCAAACAGTGCAGCGGAAAAAGAAATACTGTATACAAGTAATACGCCATGCCATCCATCTTGCCTCCAGCAACTCCAGAATATCCAGAATATCCTGATAAACCTAACTCTTAACTGCCCGTGTGGAAATTGGTGGGCACCCAGAGTTTAGGAAGGAAAACAATAAACTCCAAGTCAGTCATGTGACTGGTGTGAGAACTCAAAACAGTTTATTTATCTTTAAAATCAAAAATAGAGGAATATTTTTAAATCAATTCGCAATGCTTTTAAAATGTAACTACCATAAGACCTCCTGCCACACACACAATGCAAACGCAGACTTGGAGAAGATTTCTCCTTATGATAGTCAAAGATGCTTGATACGCATTAAAATCAAATCAATTTTGATATTATTATTAGTGCATAGTGTAGGAAAAATTCATTTCGAAAGTAGAATATAAATCTTAGCCAGCATAGGTACCATTATATTATGCCTACTAATAGCTACCATATTAAATGGCAGGTTCTACAACTAAAACCGTACAAGTTTCGTATTGTTTCTTTGGATTTCCAACAAATGGTCAGGCCAAGGAACTTCCCATTGCCACTGAGAATGCCTCTGGAAAGACACCCCCGAGAACCAAACCGGAACTCTGCCAACACAAGGCCGGGTTACCCCTTAACTGGGTAACTACTGACACGAGCACGCCATTCCCCGGTCCTTTAGGACCTTTTCAACCGAGCGCTCGATATCCAACATCACACAATAATAAATAGAGTGTTTTCAACATGAGTAAGTATCTGGGCTCCATACCATGATACCACCCCTTTCCAGAAGGAAATGCACATACCCTAAGGGGAGCTACAGCAACCCCTAATAACCTTGCCGCATCTTTCCTGTTTTGACCATTTCCGGGATGTGAGGCTCGACGAAGTCACGTCCACAAAAACACACTTTGTACAAAAAGCCGTGCTTTGGGTCAACAAATGATCAACACAATGATCACTAAGATAGACGATCAAATAAATGATCCTATCACAAATAATCAACACAATGATCATTTCAGCATCACTCAGCATGTCACATTACCAAAATGGGATATATTGCTGATAACTTCAACTATATAACCTTTGAGCTCGTACGTCTCAAAGAAGGGTGTTAAGCAAAGAATAAATTCTCCGCCACCAACAGAAATATATTTGAAAGAAATCGGCTTTATATCTCAACTTGTAATGTCAGACATACAATCCATACAAGTTTGTTCCGGGCTCGAACAAAACCGAAGGCACTTACAAAGAAGTCCTTGCAATCCGGATATTCACAATCCTGATCGGATTCACCATCACATATGGAGAACTCAATACCGTAGCTACTCGGTGCAGAGTCAATCGATAGTTCATCCTATCACTCTCGCAAATACCGGTCTTCAACACCGATCTTCAAATGCAATTCACAACGACGTATCACATATTCGGAGTGGGTTATACGACCCCATGGTCCTTTCCGGGTTAACCCGAATAGTGAGCGCTTATTCAAAAATAAGTGTGCATTCAAATTCAATCATATTCACATCAAATACCCATTCAAAGGGAAATATTGATAGTCGGCTATTGAACTATCAATGGATATGCATACATCACCAGATTCCAAATAATTTTCCAAATTATTTATTTTCCAAAATATCTTTACAAGATATATAATTTCAACACTTTAAAAATAAATCAACATTTATTTTCAACAAATTCCACTTTTCACATATAAATTCCATAATGAATTTATATTTCAAAATATCCATGCATATACGATTTCAATTATTCATTTTCAATTTATCTTCAAAAAGATAAATTCTCTATATTCACTTCACATTGGAAAACATTTCCATACTTATTAAATAAGTAATTCACAATCATTTATTTTCAACACTTAGAAAATATTCAATATACTTAAATCGAATTAAGTATATATTTGATTCTTTAAGGAAATCATTCACTTAACATATTTATTTGGGCCAAAACGAATGTTGCGTAAAACATCGTTACGACAACCCAAAATCACTAGTATAGGGATTCGGAATTAAAATAGATATATATACATCCCAATACTATTCAAAACATTTCCTTTCGGAAATCATTTACTATAACAACAGTGTTATAGTCCACTATTTCCTTTTATTTGTCGAAACATCTATTTCAACAATAAATGTTGAAATCTATGGTTTCGAATCTCAATACCTTTTAAAACATCGTTGGATCGTTTTAATTCTATTTTAAAACATTCACATTCTAAAAAATTTCTTTAACGTGTTATTCATTATTCAAAAACGTGAATAAACTGCGTTAACCAATTTCATTCTTTTATTCATTTTAATTCAAAGGATTATTCACTATTAAAAAATGTGAATATAACTCCATTTCTAAGTTATAACAATTAACTTGTCAAAATAAGTCATTTGCGAATTTATAAAACAACGTTTATAAATTCCTTTTCTATTTATTTATAAAAACTTCCTTTTTTATAAATTCCTTTATTAACATATTTGATTTCATATCTCAATTATAAACTAAAAGTTCATATTATAAGTCAATTGCTTATAAAACGATTATTTTACAAAATCGTTCTTTTTAAAGACTTTTCAATTTATAAACCTTATAACTTATAAGATTTATTTATTTAACCAAATCTATTCTTCAAATAATTTCACCAAATTTATAAATCTTACTATTTATAAATTTCATTTATAACTTCACAGTTTATAATTCCATAAATTTCATTCTATTATGAAATTCATTCTCACGTCATTCAAACATTTATAAAAACTTGTTTTATAATGTCTATATTCCAATTTATAAATATCCATTTATAAATCTCTTAATATAAATCAGTTTATATTATTATTCTGAAACGTCTTTAATTTCCTTTATAATTTCATCATTTCGATTTATAAAATAATCAAATTTTATAAATCCTATATTTAAACTTTTATCATATATTCAAAAATCCAATCTAAATTATTTTATAAAATCATTAGTTCATATTTCTCAAAAATCGACTTTTAATCGTATTTCTAAAAATCAGCTTTTTAACTATATTTCACAAAAACCATAATTTTTATAACTTTAAAAATTATAACGTTTATTTATTTATAATGGATCAATTTCAAAAATATAGTATATTTCCAAAAAAATCACTTTAAAAACATTTCAAAATCCCAAATCTGGGTCCAATGATGCTACACACCAAATAGTCAATCACGACTACAACGATCCATCATATATCGATATGATAATCCATCAAATATCAAAATATCTGAAATTAAATAAAAACTGTTGAGGAATCCAGTTGGATCCCTCCAACCTGTTTCCTGCATCCAAAAACATTAGCACAATACCAATTTCGCTCCAGTACGAAATTATCGCGGTATATGTTCTTAATAAATATTATCCGCTTAATAACGGCGTAATAGGGTCTCATCCGCTAAACAAAAAATGCGGGAAATCAACAACTGCAATATATACATATGCCAATATATATATATTGATATTATATATAATACCAATTTCACTGTTTATGAAATATTCGCGGTATATGTTTTTACTAAATAACATCCGCTTACTAACGGCGCATAATGTCTATTTTAACAATCAATATATACAGTCATCATTCAAACATGAATTCAAATATTTTAAATCTAACTATTTAAAATAAAATCGAAATCTATTCGATTGAGTGAGAAGTTCTCACCTTGGTTTTAAATTCCGTTTAAGCTTTTATTTCGAATAAAATTAAACGCGCGTTTAATTTTACCCGAAATTCTCACTAACTCCAAACGACTCCAAACCAACTCCATCGCGTAGTGCTCGTCCATACGATTCCAACGCAACTGAGTTTGCATTTTTTCGACCTTGTATGAAAAAGTTACGAATTTATGAAGTTCGTACACGATTTATATACACAATTTATAACATAACTTTTAAAATTAAAACCCACAAACATTTGCAGCCACATGATCATGATCCAAAGGCCCAAAATCTTCATCTCCCTCACGCAAGAAGCTACAGGCTTTGGCCGCACCCCTTGAACCCATAAACATGAATTAGGGTTGAATTATTCTCCCCCGATACTCGACGAAACCCGATCACACCAACGCCATGACGAAGCTCTCGACGCGAGCTACCACCACCATGAAGATCTCCAGGCTCGGCCCCCCATAGGCACGCGCGCACGCCCCTCTACAGCCCACGAACGGCCATCCCCTGCTCCTCCTACACGACACTAAACCCCATCATATCCGTATGGATGTGAAGCCCTCGAGATTCTCAACAACTTTCATGTTGAACACATTAGCTAATTCATTGTAGATTGAGAGAGATTGAGGGTTGAAAGAGGATGATTTCTGGCCTTAGAATGATAAAGTGGCGGCTACTAGTTTAGGGTTAGGGTTTAGTGATATTTTTTATCAAATTTATGAAGGCTCATGTCTATTTATAAGGAACGAGCGACACTATTCATCCCGGATTTTCCGAACTCCGATTTAGGCGCCGTAACCAACGTACCTAGGGTTTATCCCGCGTTCCGGACACAATGGAACAGGTTTCGGAAGCTAATTCGGAAGTATGTGCGAGTTATGGCTGTAAATGCTCAATTTAAATTAAACCGATTTAAGTCGATTTCTAGGCGTTTTAATTTGTACCGGACAAACGGTAAATCCAATTGACTTGAAATTTGAAACCTTACAATAATATCACATTACGGATCCGATGAAACTGGTTTCGTCGAAATCCGAGACTTTTTGAAAAATGGCTATTTTGACTCGCCAAATTTAAATTAAAAATAATTCGATGCGTTTCGAGCTGCCACGATCAAACGATAACTCCGATTGACACGAAAATTTGAAATCCGGTAATAACTAACTATTACGGATCCAATGAAACTGGTTTCGTTCAATTCTGAGACTGTTCAAAAATTGACTATTTTACAGTCGATTATTAAATATTAAAATATTCAATTTTCACAAATTAACTTCTAATTCGATTTTAAAAGTTCTAAAATATTTCTATAACTTCCATATGATAAAATAAAATTTTCCAAATTATTTTCAATCATTTTTAACTCAATTTTTAATTATTTCCATAATTTAACATATTAAATTATCGATTTAATTATCCAATTAAATCCAATAATTCAAATAAAAATTTATTTGACTTATAAATTCACTTATAAATATTTAAAATTAATTAAATATTCAAATTAAATTATTAAAAATTCTGGGTCGTTACAATCTTTCCCCCTTAAAAGAATTTCGTCCTCGAAATTACAAGTAAGAAAAGTTACGGAATCTATTAACTTTCCAAAATTCATAATTAAACTTTTTACCATACTTTACTAAGTTTTCAAATCATACTTAGTTATTCTTTTCAAAACAAACTATATCATTTAACTTTCAACTCCAAAACAAAGTTAAAGTTTTCAAAACTTTCTAAATTTTCTCAAATTTTTCTAACGCCTTAAATTTCCGGAAAAATTCGCCATAGTCTCCTTTGCGCGGCTCGATCCGAAAAAAAAAAATGACAGTATATATATCACAAATATACATCTCATCAAGTAATGAGGCATCCCGAAGGGAAAAAAGTATAAAAGTGCGATATTTAATCCGAGATATGTACCTTATATTTTATTAGCGAGCATATACAGCTAATATAGCGCAAAAGCGAACTCCAAATGCGAAGCAAACGCGATCCGCACCTACTAAATACTCAACAAACAACATGAGAACATGCACATAGACAATAATCTCAATATACATCGTATAGCAACATAATAACTATATAAGTCACATAGCAAATGCAACCAAACAACAAATGCAAACATCAACCAACTACCATTCATAATCAAATGAATATTCATTCATATTCTCATTAATATTAAATGAAATGGTTTTTAATTTAAATCACATTTGATTCATTAACATTGGATTTTATTAACATTCATTCTCAATTCAATTAGTTTACATTCACTAATTAAATCCAATTCACTTTCAATTCTATTCAAATTTATTTACTTTCAATTTGAATTTAATTACATGGCTTTCAATTTCATTAATTCACTTAATGAATTTTATACAACCAATCAACAATCAAGTAACAACCAATAGATATTAATTATAACCAAATTCCTTTGCTTATATTCATTCTCTTTCAATTTATTCAACTTCTAATAACATTAGATTTTAATGAATTATCACTTATATTCATTATTTCTATATCAATTCTATTTTCCATTCAATTGATTCACAATTCAATTACAAAGTTGAATTCTATTACATAACTCAAGTTCATATTCATTTAATCCACTTGATTATTTACTTCGATACCAAAATCAATTCCATTCAACATCTCTTAAGTTATATTCTATTTAACTTTAAATTCACCTTTATTTACAACTCATATTTATATAGTTTCACTTCTTATATATATAAGTTTATTTCACAATTGTAATTACATTAATTATAATTTAATTCTTATAATTCATTTATTCAATTCATTTACTTATACAATTATTCTTTAATTTAGATTATTCAAACAACCTAACAATCAACTTATATATACACTTTAATAATTTTGAAAAATTATTTCTTTATATATAAAATATAATCAAGGCAAAATTATTTCATTTACCCAATTAAAACAATACTGTGCCGAATTGTTCTATTCAAGTGTTTAGAAACCCCTTCGGCATAGTTTGACTGACCGTGCTGACGAAGGTTCATATGCCACTCAATAAACCAATCATCACAATATAAAACAATTTCATATTCACTAACAAATACGCTCTCATAGCTATTATTACACTCAAACTCATTCTAGAGTACTGCTGACTCTATCTCTAATGAGTAATACCCTACAGAACCATGGTTGTCGCTTAACCATCAGCTCTGATACCAAATGTAACGTCCGGGATTTTTCGTCTTCCGAAAATTCAACATCGACACTCACTTTATCGACTGCCGAATATCGAAGGCCGAAAACCGAGAAGTTATGGGTTTTAAAAAAGAATTTAAGAAAAAGAAAGAGATAGAAGAAGAGAGAAGATAGAAAATAGAGAGAAAGAAGATAGACAATTTTTTTTAGAAAACAGAGAAACAGAAAACAGAAGATAGAAGAATTTTAAAAATAGAACGGACAGAAGAAAACAACAGAACAACAACAGAATCTCACAATTCGCAGCGGAACAACATATAATAAATAAATGAATATTCTTTAAACAAAGAACTATATCAGTTATTACAATTCATCATATTTCATTACATCAAATCATCAGAGTGTACAACAACATACAACATCAAACAGTGCAGCGGAAAAAGAAATACTGTATACAAGTAATACGCCATGCCATCCATCTTGCCTCCAGCAACTCCAGAATATCCAGAATATCCTGATAAACCTAACTCTTAACTGCCCGTGTGGAAATTGGTGGGCACCCAGAGTTTAGGAAGGAAAACAATAAACTCCAAGTCAGTCATGTGACTGGTGTGAGAACTCAAAACAGTTTATTTATCTTTAAAATCAAAAATAGAGGAATATTTTTAAATCAATTCGCAATGCTTTTAAAATGTAACTACCATAAGACCTCCTGCCACACACACAATGCAAACGCAGACTTGGAGAAGATTTCTCCTTATGATAGTCAAAGATGCTTGATACGCATTAAAATCAAATCAATTTTGATATTATTATTAGTGCATAGTGTAGGAAAAATTCATTTCGAAAGTAGAATATAAATCTTAGCCAGCATAGGTACCATTATATTATGCCTACTAATAGCTACCATATTAAATGGCAGGTTCTACAACTAAAACCGTACAAGTTTCGTATTGTTTCTTTGGATTTCCAACAAATGGTCAGGCCAAGGAACTTCCCATTGCCACTGAGAATGCCTCTGGAAAGACACCCCCGAGAACCAAACCGGAACTCTGCCAACACAAGGCCGGGTTACCCCTTAACTGGGTAACTACTGACACGAGCACGCCATTCCCCGGTCCTTTAGGACCTTTTCAACCGAGCGCTCGATATCCAACATCACACAATAATAAATAGAGTGTTTTCAACATGAGTAAGTATCTGGGCTCCATACCATGATACCACCCCTTTCCAGAAGGAAATGCACATACCCTAAGGGGAGCTACAGCAACCCCTAATAACCTTGCCGCATCTTTCCTGTTTTGACCATTTCCGGGATGTGAGGCTCGACGAAGTCACGTCCACAAAAACACACTTTGTACAAAAAGCCGTGCTTTGGGTCAACAAATGATCAACACAATGATCACTAAGATAGACGATCAAATAAATGATCCTATCACAAATAATCAACACAATGATCATTTCAGCATCACTCAGCATGTCACATTACCAAAATGGGATATATTGCTGATAACTTCAACTATATAACCTTTGAGCTCGTACGTCTCAAAGAAGGGTGTTAAGCAAAGAATAAATTCTCCGCCACCAACAGAAATATATTTGAAAGAAATCGGCTTTATATCTCAACTTGTAATGTCAGACATACAATCCATACAAGTTTGTTCCGGGCTCGAACAAAACCGAAGGCACTTACAAAGAAGTCCTTGCAATCCGGATATTCACAATCCTGATCGGATTCACCATCACATATGGAGAACTCAATACCGTAGCTACTCGGTGCAGAGTCAATCGATAGTTCATCCTATCACTCTCGCAAATACCGGTCTTCAACACCGATCTTCAAATGCAATTCACAACGACGTATCACATATTCGGAGTGGGTTATACGACCCCATGGTCCTTTCCGGGTTAACCCGAATAGTGAGCGCTTATTCAAAAATAAGTGTGCATTCAAATTCAATCATATTCACATCAAATACCCATTCAAAGGGAAATATTGATAGTCGGCTATTGAACTATCAATGGATATGCATACATCACCAGATTCCAAATAATTTTCCAAATTATTTATTTTCCAAAATATCTTTACAAGATATATAATTTCAACACTTTAAAAATAAATCAACATTTATTTTCAACAAATTCCACTTTTCACATATAAATTCCATAATGAATTTATATTTCAAAATATCCATGCATATACGATTTCAATTATTCATTTTCAATTTATCTTCAAAAAGATAAATTCTCTATATTCACTTCACATTGGAAAACATTTCCATACTTATTAAATAAGTAATTCACAATCATTTATTTTCAACACTTAGAAAATATTCAATATACTTAAATCGAATTAAGTATATATTTGATTCTTTAAGGAAATCATTCACTTAACATATTTATTTGGGCCAAAACGAATGTTGCGTAAAACATCGTTACGACAACCCAAAATCACTAGTATAGGGATTCGGAATTAAAATAGATATATATACATCCCAATACTATTCAAAACATTTCCTTTCGGAAATCATTTACTATAACAACAGTGTTATAGTCCACTATTTCCTTTTATTTCTCGAAACATCTATTTCAACAATAAATGTTGAAATCTATGGTTTCGAATCTCAATACCTTTTAAAACATCGTTGGATCGTTTTAATTCTATTTTAAAACATTCACATTCTAAACAATTTCTTTAACGTGTTATTCATTATTCAAAAACGTGAATAAACTGCGTTAACCAATTTCATTCTTTTATTCATTTTAATTCAAAGGATTATTCACTATTAAAAAATGTGAATATAACTCCATTTCTAAGTTATAACAATTAACTTGTCAAAATAAGTCATTTGCGAATTTATAAAACAACGTTTATAAATTCCTTTTCTATTTATTTATAAAAACTTCCTTTTTTATAAATTCCTTTATTAACATATTTGATTTCATATCTCAATTATAAACTAAAAGTTCATATTATAAGTCAATTGCTTATAAAACGATTATTTTACAAAATCGTTCTTTTTAAAGACTTTTCAATTTATAAACCTTATAACTTATAAGATTTATTTATTTAACCAAATCTATTCTTCAAATAATTTCACCAAATTTATAAATCTTACTATTTATAAATTTCATTTATAACTTCACAGTTTATAATTCCATAAATTTCATTCTATTATGAAATTCATTCTCACGTCATTCAAACATTTATAAAAACTTGTTTTATAATGTCTATATTCCAATTTATAAATATCCATTTATAAATCTCTTAATATAAATCAGTTTATATTATTATTCTGAAACGTCTTTAATTTCCTTTATAATTTCATCATTTCGATTTATAAAATAATCAAATTTTATAAATCCTATATTTAAACTTTTATCATATATTCAAAAATCCAATCTAAATTATTTTATAAAATCATTAGTTCATATTTCTCAAAAATCGACTTTTAATCGTATTTCTAAAAATCAGCTTTTTAACTATATTTCACAAAAACCATAATTTTTATAACTTTAAAAATTATAACGTTTATTTATTTATAATGGATCAATTTCAAAAATATAGTATATTTCCAAAAAAATCACTTTAAAAACATTTCAAAATCCCAAATCTGGGTCCAATGATGCTACACACCAAATAGTCAATCACGACTACAACGATCCATCATATATCGATATGATAATCCATCAAATATCAAAATATCTGAAATTAAGTAAAAACTGTTGAGGAATCCAGTTGGATCCCTCCAACCTGTTTCCTGCATCCAAAAACATTAGCACAATACCAATTTCGCTCCAGTACGAAATTATCGCGGTATATGTTCTTAATAAATATTATCCGCTTAATAACGGCGTAATAGGGTCTCATCCGCTAAACAAAAAATGCGGGAAATCAACAACTGCAATATATACATATGCCAATATATATATATTGATATTATATATAATACCAATTTCACTGTTTATGAAATATTCACGGTATATGTTTTTACTAAATAACATCCGCTTACTAACGGCGCATAATGTCTATTTTAACAATCAATATATACAGTCATCATTCAAACATGAATTCAAATATTTTAAATCTAACTATTTAAAATAAAATCGAAATCTATTCGATTGAGTGAGAAGTTCTCACCTTGGTTTTAAATTCCGTTTAAGCTTTTATTTCGAATAAAATTAAACGCGCGTTTAATTTTACCCGAAATTCTCACTAACTCCAAACGACTCCAAACCAACTCCATCGCGTAGTGCTCGTCCATACGATTCCAACGCAACTGAGTTTGCATTTTTTCGACCTCGTATGAAAAAGTTACGAATTTATGAAGTTCGTACACGATTTATATACACAATTTATAACATAACTTTTAAAATTAAAACCCACAAACATTTGCAGCCACATGATCATGATCCAAAGGCCCAAAATCTTCATCTCCCTCACGCAAGAAGCTACAGGCTTTGGCCGCACCCCTTGAACCCATAAACATGAATTAGGGTTGAATTATTCTCCCCCGATACTCGACGAAACCCGATCACACCAACGCCATGACGAAGCTCTCGACGCGAGCTACCACCACCATGAAGATCTCCAGGCTCGGCCCCCCATAGGCACGCGCGCACGCCCCTCTACAGCCCACGAACGGCCATCCCCTGCTCCTCCTACACGACACTAAACCCCATCATATCCGTATGGATGTGAAGCCCTCGAGATTCTCAACAACTTTCATGTTGAACACATTAGCTAATTCATTGTAGATTGAGAGAGATTGAGGGTTGAAAGAGGATGATTTCTGGCCTTAGAATGATAAAGTGGCGGCTACTAGTTTAGGGTTAGGGTTTAGTGATATTTTTTATCAAATTTATGAAGGCTCATGTCTATTTATAAGGAACGAGCGACACTATTCATCCCGGATTTTCCGAACTCCGATTTAGGCGCCGTAACCAGCGTACCTAGGGTTTATCCCGCGTTCCGGACACAATGGAACAGGTTTCGGAAGCTAATTCGGAAGTATGTGCGAGTTATGGTTGTAAATGCTCAATTTAAATTAAACCGATTTAAGTCGATTTCTAGGCGTTTTAATTTGTACCGGACAAACGGTAAATCCAATTGACTTGAAATTTGAAACCTTACAATAATATCACATTACGGATCCGATGAAACTGGTTTCGTCGAAATCCGAGACTTTTTGAAAAATGGCTATTTTGACTCGCCAAATTTAAATTAAAAATAATTCGATGCGTTTCGAGCTGCCACGATCAAACGATAACTCCGATTGACACGAAAATTTGAAATCCGGTAATAACTAACTATTACGGATCCAATGAAACTGGTTTCGTTCAATTCTGAGACTGTTCAAAAATTGACTATTTTACAGTCGATTATTAAATATTAAAATATTCAATTTTCACAAATTAACTTCTAATTCGATTTTAAAAGTTCTAAAATATTTCTATAACTTCCATATGATAAAATAAAATTTTCCAAATTATTTTCAATCATTTTTAACTCAATTTTTAATTATTTCCATAATTTAACATATTAAATTATCGATTTAATTATCCAATTAAATCCAATAATTCAAATAAAAATTTATTTGACTTATAAATTCACTTATAAATATTTAAAATTAATTCAATATTCAAATTAAATTATTAAAAATTCTGGGTCGTTACAGTTTAATTATTCAAAATGGATCAATTTCAAAAATAAAGTATACTTTCAAAAATCACTTTAAAAATCATTTTAAAATCCCAAAATCTGGGTCCAATGATGCTACACACCAAATAGTCAATCACGACTAACAACGATATCATATATCGATATGATAATCCATAAAATATCAAAATATCTGAAATAAAATAAATACTATTGAGGAATCCAGTTGGATCCCTCCAACCTGTTTTTCCTGCATCCAAAAACATTAGCACAATACCAATTTCGCTCCAGTACGAAATTATCGCGGTACATGTTCTTAATAAATATTATCCGCTTAATAACGGCGTAATAGGGTCTCATCCGCTAAACAAAAAATGCGGGAAATCAACAACTGCAATATATACATATGCCAATATATATATATTGATATTATATATAATACCAATTTCACTGTTTATGAAATATTCGCGGTATATGTTTTTAATAAATAACATCCGCTTACTAACGGCGTATAATGTCTATTTTAACAATCAATAATTTACAGTCATCATTCAAACATGCATTCAAATATTTTAAATCTAACTATTTAAAATAAAATCGAAATCTATTCGATTGAGTGAGAAGTTCTCACCTTGGTTTTAATTTCCGTTTTAGCTTTTATTTCGAATAAAATTAAACGCGCGTTTAATTTTACCCGAAATTCTCACTAACTCCAAACGACTCCAAACCAACTCCATCGCGTAGTGCTCGTCCATACGATTCCAACGCAACTGATTTTGCATTTTTTCGACCTCGTATGAAAAAGATATCAAATTTTGAAGTTACACGAGTTTTAATTATATAAATTACAATATAACTTTCTAATTTAAACCTAATCAAGCCATAGCCATTGGATCTTGCTTGCTCCCATCTGGACCCTAGGACGCAACCATCTTCCTCACGCAAGAAGCTACAGGTTTGAGGCCGAACCATGAACCCATTCAACATGAATTTAGGGTTAAATAATACTCCACAATCACACGACGATACTCGATCACACCAACGCCATGACGAAGCTCTCGACTCAAGCTAGGTTCGGCCTTAACCCCAGCAAGCTCGGCGCTAAGATGCGTCTCGTTTTGCATGCCGACCTGATGGTCATCACGGCCCCTTTTCTCCCTCTCCGCTACTCCAACCAAGATCATATCCGTATGGATTTCAAGCTCTCGAGATTCTCAACAACTTTCATGTTGAACACATTAGCTAATTCATTGTAGATAGAGAGAGATTGAGAGGAGAAGATCACTCATTTCTGGCCATCCATCTATAGGTGGCGGCTGCAGTTTTAATTTAGGGTTTTAGGTTTTTTTTTTTTTTTTTAATTTGTGAAGAGGAGAGAGGTGTATTTATAGAAAAAGCTAGCGTAAACACTATTCATCCCGGGAATTCCGAACTCCGATTTAGGCGCCGTAACCAGCGTACCTAGGGTTTATCCCACGTTCCGGACACAATGGAACAGGTTTCGGAAGCTAATTCGGAAGTATGTGCGAGTTATGGCTATAAACGCTCAATTTGAATTAAACCGATTTAAGCGATTTTCTAGGCGTTTTAATTCGTACAGGACAAACGGTAAATCCAATTGACTTGAAATTTGAAACCTTACAATAATATCACATTACGGATCCGATGAAACTAGTTTCGTCGAAATCCGAGACTTTTTGAAAAATGGCTATTTTAACTCGCCAAATTAAAATTAAAAATAAATCGATGCGTTTCGAGCTGCCACGATCAAACGATAACTCCGATTGACACGAAAATTGAAATCCGGTAATAACTAACTATTACGGATCCAATGGAATTGGTTTCGTTCAATTCTGAGACTGTTCAAAAATTGACTATTTTACAGTCGATAATTAAATATTAAAATATTCAATTTTCACAAATAAACTTTTAATTCGATTTTAAAAGTTCTAAAATATCATTCTAACTTTAATATGATAAAATAAAATTTTAAAAATCATTTTCAATCATATTTAACTCAATTTTCAATTATTTTCATAATTTAACTTATTAAATTATCGATTTAATTATCCAATTAAATCCAATAATTCAAATAAAAATTTATTCGACTTATAAATTCACTTATAAATATTTAAAATTAATTAAATATTCAAATTTTTAATTAATAAAAATTCTGGGTCGTTACAGATCTTTTAGTTCTAACTCGAGTGTTTTGTATTTTCAATTCGCTCGGGTTAGTCCGAGCATTTCAGGATCGAAGACTTTACTTCTGGAGAACGAAGACGAAGATTTCATTATTCTTGTGTTATATTGTTCCACTGCACACTGTATTCCGCTGTATCGATTTTTATTCATTGGTATGTGCAACTCTGATATATATATTGTATAAGTAAAATTAAATTTTTTGTAAACAGTTTCATGAACTGTATATTTGATTATTATATTTTATCCTTCCGCTGTGAGATTCTGTTTGTTCTTTTTATTCCTCTGCTCTTTCTCATTTACCCATAACAATCTTCCCTTCCATATGGTTTGAATTGGCACGTGTGTCGATTTAAAGCGTACAAAAAGGCGGGATGTTACATCTGGTATCAGAGCTTTGGTTTAGCGATAAACCTTAGCTTTGTGGGGTCTGACTCTTTATTAATAGGGTAGTAATACCCTATGATGAGTCGCTGAGCATATACATATGAGAGAGCGTATTTGTTAGTGTTATAAAAAGGTTTTAATATTGTGTTAATTTGTTCCGTTTTGTATTTATAAAATCTGGTTGGTGCATGGGACGCTATGACATCAATAGGGATTTCTAAACACTTAATAGGACAGACCGACATAATATTTGGTTTTAATATAGGTGAGTGAAATAATTTTGCCTATTATATTTGCTATATATATAAAGGAAATTTTTATAAAGGTTATATTTTGTTGTATTATATTGGTTGTTAGGTAATGAAATTTTTAAATAATAGTTGAAATAAGATTGAAAATAAAATAAATGAGAATTGGAAATTTAGAACTTAAGTTCCGGGATTTTGAAACTTTCTTTTGAATGATTTTGAAATATAATAATAATATTTAGAAGTATTGTCTAATATAAATATTTCAATATAATTTGAAAAAATTATTTTAAAGAAATTTGGAAGAAATAAATTATGTACTTCCCTCTCTGTCGTTGGAAAATAATTTCGGTAATGAGTGCACGCATCATCGGCATTCATTTTCGAGTTTCTAAGTGGGAAGGCCGCTGTAGTAGTTTACTACAAGATTTATTTTGACAAACAAATAAAATTTTAAAAATTGTTTTAAATATCAATTGGATATATAAACTGTAAGTATATATATTTACTATTATTTTAAAATGATTTGAAATTAAACCCGGTAATTAATTCTTAAGTTTTCGCTAATTAATAGTTCTAATTAGGGTAGTGAAATGGAAGTTAACTAATAATTGGAACATTTAAATATATTAAGAGATTAAATGCCTGGTTATAAATGAAATTAAAGGAAGTTTGAAATTGTAATATATAAAAAAAAGATTAAATTATTGAACATTTAATTAATTAAAAGAAATAAGAGAAACTTGTATGTTTTTAATTACATTCTTAAAAAGCATATATATATATATAACTTACCAAATTTTAAAAGTTGAAATGTTTAATAAGAAAATGTAATGAAAATTGTACAAGTAAAAGTATGCAATGAAATGTTCAATAAATTGCTTTTATTAATAAGAATTAAGGTTATAACTATTATATACTTAAGTAAGTAATTATAGACTTAAGTAAATGATTGAAGTTATTTATTTTGAAAATTAGCAGAAAGATGAATAATGTAATAAATGAGTGTAATACAATAAAAGAAAATTTCATGTTATGGATAATTGAAATGAGATTTTGTTAGAAATGAATAAAAGTAAATGAAACTGTAAGAGAAAAAATGTAAATTAAAAATATAAATTATTATATGAATGAAAAATAATGAAATTAATCTATTGTGCGTAATTGGTGTTTGCTTGACTTATAGCTGTTTGGTCAAAGATACTCTAAAATTGTTTGGATAAATAAGTAATCTATTTAGTTTCATCTAACACTGTTGAGTAAATGGTGCACTAAGTAGTTTATTTTCCATTCTGTGCAATTTAAAGTTGAACCCGAACAACTATTTGTTTTGTTTGATATGAATGAATGATTGATTATGTTGATTCCGAATGAAGGTTGTATGTTGTTTGTTGCAATTGGTTGTTGAATTGATTGTTTGTTTGGGATTGAACAACTTAAATATTTCATTCTATATAATTGCTAACTCTTATCAGATTATATAAGTGAAATACAGGTTATGGAAGCAATTGCTACTGCTTTTGGTACATAATTAAGCGTTAATTGCCCGACAAATAGGTACGTTTTTGGATTACGGCTTATAGCATTGTTATATTGTTTTCTCGGGTTGGAATATATATTATTTTGGTAAATATATGTCGTATATTGTTATATTTGATATTATATTTTCTCCCGAGCCTCCCTGTACAAAGGAGACTTGGCCGAAATTTTCCGTAAATTTTGGACTTAAAAAATTTTTGAAAATATTTTTCCAACCTTTATTGATTTAAGTATAAAAAGATATAATGATTGTAAATTTGTATATTTTATTTAAAGTAACTAATTTTGTAAATTTAATTGTTTATAAAATTAATATTTTAAATAAGATATATTGATTTCTTAATTCTTCTTTTCCCTTCTTTTTCCTTTTCGGGGACGAAAAGTTTTGAGTGGGGAAGAGTGTAACGACCCGTAATTTTCATTAATTAAAATTTTCATTTTAATAAGATTTATGTAGTTTAATTTTGAAAGAAATTTTTTTTTATAATTAATAATGAAGCAAATGTTGAAAATGAAATGATACCATGGAAATTAAAGCTAAGTATTAACAGTTGAAATAAAATTACGAATAAATTGAAGTGATGTATATTGTTATACTAGGCTAAGAATTGAATATAAGAAAACAAAGGTAAATAGTGAATTTATTTAATGAATTAATAATATGAAATAGTAAATTGAATTAAATCAATGTCCTGTAGTAATTGAAATATTGTTTGGGAATGAAAACTTATAAAGGTAAGCATTTAATGTACAAATGAAATCAGTGTTTTAATTTATTTGTAACTGAATGTAAATTAATGCAATTATGTTAATGTAAGTTAATAAAAAATAAATTTACGCAACCTCAATTAATTGAAATAACCGAAAGGTCAAAATTGATTGCATTAAATAAATAGGGGATTCGATTTCATTAAAGGTAATTAAATATTATCTTAATGTAAAATTTAGATAATTTTTGAAATTAATGCTAACTCCATTCAGAATATGATAATTGATGTAATATTTGGCTTGTAAGCATATATTATAAGTTACATGTTTAATTAGATGATGGAATTAGAATTTGAAATAAATGTTAATACGATAAATAAAAGTTACATTAATATGAGAAGTAATACCATGTTTAGAAGTTGTTAATTTAGAGTATAGTAAGGCTTAGAAATTGAATTTTTGAATCAATTGCAATAAAAATAAATATAATCTTACGTTAATGTTAATTAAGGGATATTTGGAAATAACGTTAACGGTATTCGTAATAGAACTAGTTATTGAATTTGAGGAATGGAAGAAAAGATTTATTAATGTAAATTTAATAAATGGATAAATGGAAAGGGAAGGTCTGGGGAATTATTGAAATTTGTTATAATTGGTTATGAGTTTGAAATGTAAGAAACGAATGTAAGTACTAGATTTGTTAAGGGAATAATAATAATATTGTAAAGGGTAATTAAATGAAAACAGAAGTATTTAAGAATTGTAACATTTGCTTGATAATAGGGAATTCATAGGTGTAATTAAAATCATGGTAACACATGTTATAAGTTACCCGTTTATTTGGTTTAATAATTAAAATGTGAAATCAATTGCGATTAATTGACTTAATTTGTGCAGTTAGGGTAGATGTAATTTGTCATTGAAAAGGGTAAATTTTATAAGAAGTAATTAATGTTAAGCCTATTTATTTTATGAAAATTGATTGATTTAAAGAATAGAAAGCAAGATTTATAAATTGATTGAAGTGTAAAATTCAATGATTGAATTTATTTGCAAATAAATGAAATTCAACATTTAATATTACGTTAATTGAAACTAGATGGAATGTGAGGATATTAGAATAATAGATTTTGAATCCAATATTGATTTCATCCGGTGTAATAATGAATTGAATAATATGAATGAAAATTTAATTCAACGGAATTATTGGAAATTTAATTTATAATTTCTAAAATTTGAATGGAATTGAGGAAAATACCGAAATCGATAAGTTAATCAACTTTAAAATTGACTTTTAATTTGTTTAAAACGTTGTAATTGATTTAGAAATATAAAAGTGAAAAATTGATCAATTATAAGATTGAAATTTAAAATTGGATTTTATTAATTAATTATTAAATTATTTAATTAATGGAAAAATAGCCATTTTGGCCACTGACTCGGAGTTCGACGAAACTACTTTCATCGGATCTGTATCGGTGAGTTATTGTAGGGTTTCAAGTTTCGTAGCGATCGGACTTGTCGTTTGATCGTACGGACTCAAAACGCCTTGAAATTTATGAAATTGAAATCAATTGAAATCAATTTGAAATAATTTGATTTTGTCATAACCTCTCCATACGATGGAATTTGGACGTGAAACTTTTTCCATCGCGTTTAAATTATTTTAAAATGCCTATTTTGATATATGGGTTGACCCAATTTCATTCCGGAGTCGAAATGGGCTTTTTGGGCCACTTTGGCGTTAGCGTGCATATCCAACCTTATCCATCCATTCTAATTTCTGACCTACCTATATAAACCCGGTTATAAACCCTAATTCCCCTCATTCTCATTTGTCTGTATGCAATTCATTCTATTCCTCCTCTTTCTCAATGGCAGACAAAATTCTATATTTTCAGATCCAATTGCAAATCAAATCCAAAGCATAAATTTCAAAGTCCTCAGAAAAATCTGGAAAAAATATATATTGAAACACTCAATGAGCGTAATCTTCTGACGAAATTCGTTTTTCAATCCGATTCATCATCTGATCAATAAATATCGTAGAATTTTCGACCGTTCATCACGTCAAAATCAAACTCGACGGATCGACGAACCGTTTCTAGGTTTTGTAGAGGGAACCGAGGGGAGTTGATCTGTGGCGTTCGTTCGTGGAGTTAACGGTTGGATTGTCGGCAAATTTCGGCCTAAGGTTTAAAATCAACGTCGGCGGCTAGCACTGTGGTAGGTCGGACCCACGTCAACGGGTAGAGGGGACGAGCGCGAGTCAAATAGTGGCGGTGGCGAGGCGTTCGTCGGCGAGCAGAGGCCATGCAGGGCGGTCAAACTGCAGTCAACGGTGTAGTATTGGGTTTATGCGTACATGTTCCTGTAGAGTGTTTGCATGAAGGAGGGGACCAGCGTGAGTCAAGAGGTGATGACGTGGCTAAGGTTTGAAGTGTGTTCTTTTTATTTTTATTTTATAATTGAAATTCAATCACAATTAATGCGTATAACTTTCGCATACGATATTCGTTTTACGCGTGATTTTTTTTGTTAGGATCGTATTGGAATTTCGGACCTTCTAGCGTTTGTTTGGACGGATTTGGAGACTGTGCAAATTTTGGGTTTAAATTGGATTTAAATTCTATTCAAATTCAAAAGGTGAGTGTTTTAACCCACTCACAATTTCTAAAATTTCTTATGTTTGTTAAATTAATATATGATGTGAATTAAAATCTATTTATGGTTGTTTGGCATATTTTTAATCATCATCTCAGTTAATTGCATTTATTTGAATTAAATTGCTATTTAATTTATTCATTGCATTTGAACTTCCAGTTAAATTGTTAATTAATTTTTCATTGCATATAAACTCCCAGTTAAACAATTATTTAATTTATTATTGGATATAAACTGCTACTTAATACCTGTTGTTTATTATCCGTTCTATATTGATGCTATTGTTTGAATTTGATGACGAGTGTGATAAATGGTTGATGGTTGATATTGGATGAATAGATGTTGTATTTTATAGTGTTATAAACTGCAAGTTATTATGCATGTTCATTTCATTCGGGATTGCGGTTTGAAATGATATATAACCGTAATTTTTATTTTTAAATTGCGGATTGAAATGATAAATATCCGTATCACTTGACCATAGGATAGAAAATTTTATACAGACACCACAGTATATATATATAAATATTTTGAAATGATTTTTCTATGGTTTTGTAAAGAAATATATATGGTTTTATGAGATATTAATTTCGGATATTTGATAAAGGTTATTTTATATATAGTTAAATTCTTGGTTTTAAGCTATGTATAAAATTGTTTAAAGTATGAAGCAAGTTTAATAATAAAGTTGATTTTATTAAAATATATTAGGGATAAGTATTTACTTAAATTATATTCTAATATAGAGTTTATATTGATTTTTATAAATCAAAGTTGAGAAGATAGTTTTGAAATTGATTTGAGATTTTATTTAATTAAGATCCTATTGAAATTTAGATTTAAAAAGAATATGATGTTATAACTAAATTCATGTTTAAGATGATTTAAGTGAATATATCTAGTCTAAATAAATTGAGGAATATTCAATTATTGAATTTGAAAGTTTTATTTAAAGGACACTGGATTTATTAAGTAAGTATTTCAAAACTAGATAATAGTAAAGTGAATTTGGCATATATATATGAATTAAAAATTTAGTTTTGAAATGGTGGAATATTTAAAACTTTGAAATATATGAAAATTTAAATGGTTTATTTTGGAATTCAAATCTATATTTGGAATTGATTTGAGAATTTAAAAAGCTAATTTACTTTTTAAAGTAATTTAATATTTAAACCATTTAAGAAATTGAAGTTATGTTTCAAAGCTATGGGTTTCAAGGTATATAGATTTGAAAGTGATATGATTTTATAAAAGTATATATTTGAAATAAAAATGATATCATATTGATTTGGATTTCAAAACGAAAATGTTATCGTATTTTAATGGTTTTGAAATGAAATATTTATTCTGGTTTTGAAGTATAATTATTTTAAATTGACCGCGGTGTTATAATAATGTTTGGTTGTTGAAGAGACCGGGATCAGAAGTTGTCATACACTGTGCCAACTCCGAAAACCACTTTAACAACCGTGTACGCGGTGGAGATTCCAGAATGAAGTAGGGTGGTGGCGGCGTTCCTTTGAGGTAAATACGCGGACCCGACTCCCGTGAGTTGGCATAAGGTGGCTAAAACAAGAGCGATTCTCGGGCCAATGAGGTCATTCCTCTGATCGGACGCACTCCTTCGATATTATACTCTGACTTTTGGTTTGATTTGGTGGCCACTTTTGATTTTGGGGGTGTTGTTCGAGGTGGGCGGTAGTAGCTACTATGCGTTACCACCAGCCCGGATGCGTAATTGATATATCTACCCTGGCATTGCCTAGTTGTACCGTGTCACCTACCCTATCGCGCCTTGTATGAGTTTGGATTTCTCCCTTAGCCCGTATGGTATCCTCTGGTGGCTTCCCGATCAGGAGGGACCATGATATTGGATGGACTACTGGGACTATTACGTGTTAAGGGCTATATGGATAACCCCTTAATGCTAAGAAAAAAGTAAGTTTATTTTACAATTAGACACTATTATAATAGCGAAATATACTATATAGTAAATAGTTTAACGGATCCTTAGGAGATGTAAATCCCGAGCATCTCTTGAGTTACTGCACTCATATTTATTTCTGTTGATTTAACTTACATAATATCTTCTAGTTCTGACTCGAGTGTTTTGACTTTTCAATTCGCTCGGGTAAGTCCGAGCATTTCGGGATCAAAGACTTTACTTCTAGAGGACGTAGACAAAGATTTCATTATTATTATTATATTATATTGTTCCACTACACACTGTATTCCGCTGCATAGATTTTTATTCGTTGGTATGTGCAACTCTGATTATATTGTATAAGTAAAATAAAATATTTTGTAAACAGCTTCATGAACTTTATATCTGATTATTATGTTTTATCCTTCCGCTGTGAGATTCTATTTGTTCTTTCTATTCCTATGCTCTTTCTTATTTACCCCATAATAATCCGCCCTTCTGTATGGTTTGAATTGGCACGTGTGTCGATTTAATGCGTACAAAAAGGCGAGATGTTACACTTACCCCTATTTCGAACATAATGGAAAACGTTTCAAGTCCTAATTCGATCGTATGGAGAAGATAGCTTTTTGGACCTAGTTATTATATTGAATTTTTTGATATAAATTTCAACGTATTTATATCTCGTACGACCAAATGATAATTCCAAACACTACGAAATTTGAAATCCAATAATAATACACTATTATTGATCCAATAGAATTGGTTTCTTCGAAATTCAAGACTGTGCCCAGGATTGTTAATTTAACGTCTCGATTATAATATAAAATTCATAATTTCTAATTATTACTTTTAAATCCAGTTTTAACTGTAAACAATCTTCATTGCTGTCTAAATAAAATTTAAATTAACTTCCAACATCATTTTCAATCATATTAAATTCAGAATTCAATTATTCAAATAATGGCAATGTTAAATTTAAACAGTTTGGATTATTCAATAAATCGCTGTCTTTTGAAATATAATTTAATGAACTTATGAAATTTAACCTTTAAAACGAGTTCAAATTATAGAACAACTATTTCCATTTTACAGTCATTCGATTCCCGCTATTCAATTTCACTATTGATTTTATATATGGTCAATACGTAGAATTCATTTCAGTACTCTATATCGCAGAATCTTCAAAATTAACTATTTCAAAATTTTATTCAAGTTCATATCCAATAACTTACCTTTAATTATGAAATCAATATTTTTAACCATTTTTATTTAATGATTACATTAAATTTAATAATTTAAAATAGCTAAAAATACGGGTCGTTGCGATCGTTTTATATTAGATTTATTTCTTTGAGCTAAAGATAACCGATCAAAGAACTCCCTACTTAAAACTAGTTATAATATATGAAATAAGTAGTCTACATTAAGTGGATGACACATCTTCGTATTCAGTATGTTATTATAATAATGACAAAAATAGTAAGAGCATACCACATAGCACTTATTGATCGCATCAAGTTATGAAAATTGTTTCCGTAAAACATATCGCACAATTTTTTTTCAGTGATAACTGAAGATTAAACCTAGTTTTATTTCAATGAGAATATTATGAATATTCTTAATAAAATAAAACTATCATGTATTATTTGTTTTCATAACAAAAAAGGGCAATTGAAAATACCGAAGTATCAAAAATTATTTACAATAATTTTGGAATTATAGACTAAGTTGTAGTTATGAGAAATATTTTTTGTTATATAATTATAAATCATATAATTCTGGTTAATTATATCTCAGAAAATTAAGTGCAAAGCACCCATTCAATGGGAGCATCAAAAGAGTTAATGAACTCTTCAGATATATGCAATCACAAATATGATAATACCAAAAAGGTACCACGCACTTCACCAATGAATTATCACAAACATGAATATGTGTATTTGATATATATGTCCACGATAAGTTCATAGAATATAAAATGGATGTAAATAAAATAAAATGCAACAAAATGATTCAATTTGATCGAGTGGGTAAATATATTGGAAAGAGTTCAAAATATACCTAAAATGAATATAGATTCAGTCTCAAGACTCACTCTCCCTATATACATAATGATGCATTGATAAGGAGTAATTAAACTTTGTTGGAGAAAGCATGATTAATATAAGTGAAGTTGAGTTAAATTATTTCTATACAGTGTGTACTTAAGAGTAGCACACAAGGTTAAAATTAATATCATACAAATAAGGGTTTAGAAAATCATATAAAATAAGGGTTTATAAGAAACCCCATCATGTCTAGGCCGAGGAGTTGGCAGGTTATGTGAGTCAAAAGATTGCACGTAATAATTACACATAAGGAATCCTATATGAATTGGCCTAAAAGAATTTTGGAAACAATAGTCATTGGATGACCAATTTATATTTTCAACATAAGTTTTATAAACTAAAACCAAATTAGTTTATATAAGGATTTTCATAAATTCTTTATGAATGTCCATTTCGTTGCACCGAGAAAAACCGTTGTTTCAAAAAATACTAACTTTGTAGAGAAGAAATTATTTTGAAAAATTATTGATAGTAAAATGGATATGAATATGATTCAAGGTTAGAACTGATTGCAAGAGATGAAATGTAATTAGCTAAACCTAAATGAACACAACACATTAAAATGTGTAATAAATATTCTTGCATGTCAAGGAGAATCTATGAGTTTCTTGTCGATGTCAAAAATAAGTTATCCTTGATTTTATATCCAAACCACTATGAGTATTGACTTTATGATATGGTACATGCACAAATCCAAAACAGATTCAAGTTATATTATCAAAATATGATTTTGATATTTATACCTGAAGGGATATGATCCGTCGGTCACAAATATGTCTTAAGAGAAAGGCAAATGTAGTTGGTACATAGTCAGTAACATTGATAAGAATAACACTATGAATTTCAATTATTGAAATTAGCACAACAAATTCGCCATTCGTTGTGCTTAAGTTGATTCATATTTACTCAAAAAATTATCACCTAGTATGACTTTGTGTTTTGGCACATATGCATTGAAATAGAAATTTCTGAATAAAGGTTTAGACTAGACTGTTTGCATATAACAACCAAAGTGTATCGAAGTTAGTAGGAGCGAAATTGAGTTTGTGGGTTTTGGATATGATCCAAGAACCTATATGAAAGTATCGTTTGACAAGCATCAAAATTGAACAAGTGTTTTGATAGAAATATCAAATAGTTTGATTTCAGTCAAAATGCAAAGGAAGCATGTGTCCATAAAAAAGAACTTTGAAGGTATGTCAATAGTTCTGAACAAAAGAAAACAACATGCGTAGGATCATTTTCACCCTAGAAGGAGGGTGAATAGGGTCTACTAAATATTAATGCGGAATAAAGAATAAAAATAGAAAGTAATGCAGTAACGATCATACACAGTTTTACCCAGTTTCGGCAAAAACCTGCCGACATGCCGCCCTCAAGGTTACTACCAAAAATTAAGTAATCGGACGCTTACAAAAACATGTAAACTTATGGTACCTGCTAACTTGATTAACCTAACTCTAAGCTCAAAACTCTACCACAACTCAGCCACTGAGTTACGAATTCCAAAACTGTAGCTCATAAACTAGTTAATCTAGAGTTTTACTTAAATAATAAAAACACAAACAAATGTACTAAAAAATAAATAAAACCCTAATATCTATAACTAAATCGCAATACACATAAGAAAAAAATGGCCCAAGTAATTAAAGAAACCGTCTCCGTTTACTTTTGTTTGTGTAATCTCTTCGGCCTAAAATGATAAACGCGTTTGCCTTTTCACTACTCATCTATGCCATCTTGATTCTTACGATCTGGAATTAGGGTTTTTGATGTATTGAAAACGTTGATTCAATTGATCGATTACAGTTATAGTTTCACTTTAATTTGCTTCGTCAATCGATTTCCTAGCTTTGATTGCACTCGGTCGCTTCAATTTAGTCGAGCACTTCTTCGGTTATAGCTTTGGTATGATTTAAATTTGTTGTTTTTAATTAACTCGATAGTAACTCGACTTCGATGATTTCTGTCAATGATGAATCGAGTTTAAATAGGGATAAAATCCCTAAATTTTTGTTCGTATATTTTGCTTTGAATTTGTCAAATGCTTTGCTCAACCATTCGATTCTTTAAATAGGTTTACTACATTTCCAGATTACAAACTACCAACTGGATAGATTTCAGTATGTTATATGATCCTTTATCTGGGTTTACTGCTCTTGGCCTCTAGTTCGTGTGAATGCTATGGCTTCTCTGTCCATCCGAGTTATTGCATTCATATTTGTTCGTGTGTGATTCTCTGGCATCAATTCTAGTTGTTAATCTTGTTTTCATGTGCTTTTTTGACTTGTCTAGTTGAGCTGCACCATGATTCTTCATGAGTCTTCATGTTTGTTGACTGGTCTAATTGAGTTGCATTTCCTTGTACCATTTGAAGTCTAGTTTCATTTGAAGTCTGATTGAATGTTGTGTGTGTGATTGATGCAGCTCCAATGCATTGATGTCTTCTCTGTTTCATGTCAATATCCGGTGCACTATTTTGTACATGTTGAAACTTAATTTGCATATGAACTTGTAAATGTCGAAATGTTTGCATATGCCCATTTCTCTGTTTCATATGAACTTGACATGTCTGACACCTTGTTCATTCGATTGTATGTTGTCATGCTGCTTTGCATCCATTTAACATGTATGGTTCCATTTTGATCTGGTTCCATATTGACCTGTTGTCGTGTTCTTGTTCCATTTGAAGTCTGGTTTGGTTACCTTTGAACTCCTTTGCGCTATTGTGTTTGTCTGCATTTTCTCATTGATTTTGAAAATCATGCACATACATATGCACTATATATGTGTAATTGTGTAATGCATGTACCATATCCATTTATATTAGAGTTGTGCACGTGTGGTGCACATTGAAGTCTGGTGTGTGTTCACATGTTGTTTTCAAGTTGGTTGAACCTGAGCAGTCTGATACGTTGTATGTGTATTTCCTGTTTTTTCTTTATCCTTTGTATAGATTGCTTGCATATTGAATACCTAAATGCCATTGCTGTGTTATTTGTTTTTGCACTTGAGTTGAATCCAGTCTTGGCTTGGTTTTGAACTTGTGCCCACTTGTCACTGCAATTTTAACAAGCAAGTGTAGACAGGTGTGCATGACCTTATGGAATGTACAGTGATACATCGTGCACGTCACAAGTTGTTTGCGTAAGATGAATTAAAAATAATAAAGACGAGCAACCTAAATAACCGAGGCAAACAATATTTTCAAAATACACAATTCATTGTGCATTGCAAAATATTTCTTTTCCAATTTTACCGCGTCAATGTTTATTTTGGAGATAGATCAGATGTTGGATACTTGCTAAAATAGAGTTGAAGATCAAATACGAGTGATGAGTGAGTATGTAGCGAGGTGAAATATGTATGTAAAATTGTATAGTGAAAATTGTGTTGTATTTGAAACTAGTATTTTTGAATTGTGTAAATATAATGAGAGCTTAAATTTGTACAATTTGAATTTGTAATAAAATATTTGTTTGAATAAAATATTTGCTTAAATTAAAATTCTGAGTTATTTCTTTTATTCAACAAATATTTATTTAATTATGTGGAAAACTAAAATAGTACAATAAAAAATACATTTAAACGAATATATATATATGTATGTATATTATCATCAAATAAAAATCATGCACTCTATTAAATATATTTGGTCTTGATAAATTCTATTAGCTCTCCCTATTTGAATACTCCCCTTGAAACAAAGCTTCCCCTCCACATATGCATGAAAATAAAAAATTTGCAAATGAAACACAATAAAAAATGAGATGAACCTACATGAGAATATGCAAAGATGAGAATATAAAAAAAAGACTTATTTGCCAAAATCTTAACTTCTCTCCCCTTTTTGTTATCAGCCAAAGAATAACAGTGTTAGATAAGAGTGATAAAGTGATAAACATTACTACAACATTAATACCTAATCGAGTATACATATTATATTTCAAAAAAAAAATCAAACAAAAATCATAAATACTCTATTAGGCGCATATTCCATTTTAGAGTGATAGGGGAGATGTTGGCATAGAAAAACCATATAGTTGTGTCCATTGGGGTATATTTATGACAGGAATTTTTTAAATACTTACTAACCATGCATAACTGTTAGGAATTTTAAATGAGATTTGTAGTAATCTCTATTTTATTAAAAAGAATTCCAAGCATCTTCTAACCATGCATAACTGTGAGGAATTTTAAAGGGGGTTAGAATCAACTTGCCTATGTCATCCAATTTTGATATGTGTTCTATACATGGATAACCGTGAGGACTTTTAAAAGAGCATGAAAGCACATAATCGGAGATTGCATATAGTTCACCGATGCATAATCGTGAGGACTTTTAAATAAGAGTGAGTACTTTTGGATGATTTTATTGCTAGTTAAAAAATGAATAAATTCCTGTTTAAATACTACATTTTAACATACTATATTGGATTTTGATGAGTGATAGTCATAGAAATATGATAAGAATAGAGATGGTCATGGAATTTTTACCAACCAAAGTTATTACAAATTTTTTTAAATTTTTAAAGAAAATTTCTAAATATACTCTCTCAAGACATAATGTACGATCAAGACCAATGCTTATCACTTTTTTCAGTCACTATTTATCTTTTCGATAATCAATAGGGAATCAGATTAGTTAACATAGGCATTTAAATCCAAAAAATATAAAATCACATTTCTAAAGTGCCTAAACTGAGATGAAGTCAACAAAAACTATTTTCTGGAAGGGGATTTGTGAAAATGTTTGCCAATTGAGAATTAGTTGAAATGAAATTTATGCAGATATTTTCTTTGGAAATATGATCTCTAATGAAATGATGTCTAACATCTATATGCTTGGTGCGAGAATGATGCACAGGATTATTTATGAGATCAATTGCACTTTTTCTATCACACATAAGTGGAACTTGTTTAAATTTAGAGTATAGTCTTGCAACGTTTGTATCATCCATAAGATTTGAGCAGAGAAACCATTTAGAGCAATATACTCTACCTCAGTGGTAGATAATGCAATACAATTTTGTTTTCGACTTGACTATGCAACTAACGACTGTCTCAAATAAAACACGTTCCACTAGTACTTTTTCTATCAACTAGACTACCAGCATGGTCTCCATCTAAATACCCTTTTAACTCAAAGTTATCATTAGTTGGATACCATAGACCAAACCGTGAGGTATGCAACAGATACCTTATAATCCTTTTTACAGCTTTTAAATGAGATTCTTTTGGATTTGATTGAAATCGTGCACATATACAAATAGAGAACATAATGTCTGGTCTAGAAGCAGTAAGATAAAGAAATAATCCAATCATACCTCGATATTTCTTTCGATCGACTACCTTACCTTTTTCATCCTTGTCAAGTTTAATTGTTGTGCTCATAGGAGTTTTTGCAGGTTTAGCATCTTTCAATCCTAATTTGTTGACATGCTCTCAGGTATTTTTTTTTTGAGAGATGAACTTACCTTTTTCGCTTTGTTTGATTTGAAATCCTAAAAAGAATTTCAACTCTCCTACCAAGCTGATTTCAAACTTTTCCTGCATGACTTCTTCAAATTTCTCATACAAAAAGTTGTTAGCGGCACCATAAATAATGTCATCAACATATATTCGAACAATCAAAAGGTCATCATTTTTATATAAAGAAATAATGTGGTGTCCACGTAGCCCTTTTTGAACCTATTTTCAAGGAGATAAGTGCTAAGGCATTCATACCAATCCCTTGGGACTTGTTTTAACCCATATAATTCTTTTTAAGTTTATATACATGATTTGAAATTTTTTGATTTTCAAAAGCCGAGGGTTGTTCAACATAGACATCCTCTTTTAATTGTCCATTCAAAAATGCAATTTTATATCCATCTGTTACAATTTAAAACCTTTAAAACAAGCAAAGGCAAAGTAATCTATATTGGGGAAAAATATTCATTCAAAAATTCGTCAAAGCTGTTTTGAAAATTTGATTTGATAGACAGGAATAGAGTCAATAAAAAGTGATTGTTGTTTCCAAGTAGTTGGCAATCTTTGTTTCGAAGACTCACTCAATTTGAAACCTTTATTTGGATGGTAAAAGTGTGAAGTTTCATTTGGTTCATAACATGAAAGTTTTAGATGTTCAAAGATGTTACTTGCTAAAATTAGTTTCAAGTCAATTCATCAAATCAATCAAAAATTATACTTGAAATACCACAATTTGTTTGTGTAAAACAAATACGCTTTTCGAGTTATATATTGAATTCATTGCAATTTTTCATGACATTCCAAAGTGAATCAATAAGAACTTAAAACAGAAAAGTTGTAGCAGAATCGGTTAGTTTTCCAGAATTTCAAGAATTTCAAAAATCGAGTTGAGATGTTCAAGATATGATCAAATTACTACGGCTGTGTTAAGAAAGGTCTAAAACTATTTTCAAACGATACTCCAAATGATTTGCAAATTTTCACCCTCTTAAATTCAGATTCTAGGAAAACACAAAACTAAATATTTTTAGCATTTTAAATCTATTTCCAAAACATCTTGAATTTTACAAATCAGAGTTAAGAAGTTCAAGATATGGTGGAAATGTTACAACAATGTTAATAAAAAAACAGAATTAACAATAAAAGAATAAAATAGAGTTTAGAGATCATACCTACTTAACTTTGATGTCGTGATTATTCAAAATATGTATATCTCCTTCTCTTCTCTCTATGCTAAGGAACATCTGAAATTTATCTCATCAATCTTCCATCGAAGTTTTTCCTTAGCTTGCTTTTGTGTCTAATTCTAGAGGAGGCAAGTGGTCTATTAAAGGAAGTCAGACCACTATAATTTTCTATCGTAGTCTTTGATACCTAAGTTTGTTTATACGGAAAAATGTTAATTTTAGCAATCATGCCATTAGGAATCCAATTTTTTTTAAATTTAGAAATTTTATTTTTATACCTTCTGGAATCCATATCTATTTAACGGTTTTGTGTTTGTATATATTTCGACAATTATTCTCGCCATGTCCAATATTTCCATATTTTATGCATTCGGGTATCATACTTTCCGCCTTAACAGTATTACTAGTCGTTTTTTCATATTTTAACACTTTGCAAATCAAAGTCCCTGTCTAATAGTATTAATAGTTTTTTTCCTAATAACATGTTTAGAGTTCTTTCTTCTTTTGAGAATTTTCCTAAAGTTGTAGACAATTGTTGGACTTGTGACTTGAGAGATTCATTTTCATTCAATAACAAAGTGCACTTTTTAATAGAATTTTCTCCTAGTACTTTCACTTTCTTTCAAAATTATAATTTCGTTTTCAAGTGGTTTAATTTTAGTTTTTGATTTTTTTATTTCCTCTTCTAATGATGGATGCTTATCACACTTAGGGATCCTTTTTTTTTTATAGTTTTGAACCATTTGATCAAGCAGCATATCTAGTTCTACCAGACTATCTTTCAGTGATTCAATTTTAGCATACTTCTCCCTAAGTCTTTCAAAACAACCATTCACTTCATGAAAATATATAAGTAATTACGAGTGAGTAAGTTTTGATACCTTGCTTGGCTCGTCATCATTGTTGTTACTTGTTCCTCCTAAAAAACACAGATTTTCTCTTTCACTCTCATTTCTAGTGCTTTCATCATCATCTTCATTACTTTCATCTCAAGTTGCTATAATACTTCCCCTTTTCGGTTTCTTTCCTTTGTTGAATCGATTTTAAGGACAATTTGGCTTGATATGACCAGTTTTATTGCACTTGTGGCAAATGACCGCTTGCTTTTCTGAGTTTTCCAGAACTTTGATGATTCTGCTTTTTAGTTGTTGATTTAGGGCTGGATTTCCATATTTGCAGTTCCACCTTTTGAATCTCTTTATTATCAGTGCCAATTCAGCTGCTCCTTTATCATCACCATCATCATCTTCACTTTCCATCATTCTTTTGAGAGCTATTGTTTTCTTTCGTGTATCTCCTCCTTCACGTTCTTCCTTGAATTTGATTTTAGCTCATAAGTGGTGTAGTTTTCGATGAGCTCTTCAACTTTAACCTATTTTAGATCCTTTGATTCTTGGATGTTAGTCACCTTTGCTTCAAAATTTCTTCAAAGAATTTTAAGGATCTTTCGCATTATTTGCAGTTCTGTGTATCGTCTGCCTAGGGATTTTGATTTATATACAAGCTTATAAAGTCATCCATACATTTCTTTGGCACTTTCATCCTTTGCCATTGTGAAGTCTCGTACTCACTACTAAGCATGATAAGGCGAGATTCTTTAACCTGGGAGGTTCCTTTGTGAGTCACTTCAATCGTATGTCAGATTTTCTGCGTAGTTAGACAATGTAAGACGCGACTAAATTCAATTTGATCTAATGAAAAAATAATAGAATTAATAGCTTTAGCATAGCAATTTGCAGTATATTTTCAAGATTTTTCCGTTGATCCATGTTAACCCGCCTTTTGGCAAGGCCATGAGCAGGCGGATTCAACTAAACCGACTGCTTGTTCGTCGAGGCTGGATTACGATGGATTTAGTCGACTGGATGGATGGACAATCAAGCATGGATAATAATCATGGATTTACAGTCGGGATTCGGCATAGTCGATGGACGAAGGTTATTAGATACTTGAAATTTGGGTTTCGGTGAGTCACAAGTCGCCTTGGTTTTATTTCGAGTCATATAGAGTCGAGCTTCAAGTCGTATGGATGATTTCTTCGAATCTTCTAGGTGGCTCGGCGTAAGTGGCTCGGCGTAAGTGGCTCGGCATAGGTGGCTCAAGAGTGGCTCGGCCGTGTCAATGGCTCGGAGGTGAATTGGATTGGCATAATGGTGTGGTTCGGCCTTGGTGATGTCAATCGGTATTGGGTGGTTCGATGTGTGTCATTCAACCATGGTGGCTCGAAGTTGGCTTGGTCGCATGCGGTTCGGCCAGGGAGAGAAAGTCATGTTTGGATCGACATGTTGGAGGTGGCTCGACATTTGGATGGGTTAACATTGGAGATGGCTCGACACTTGAGCGGCTCGGCCTGAATGGATCGGCAGATGTGGCTTGGTGGTAACCTGGTTCGTCGTTTCTAGGTCGGTCGTGAGCATTCGGTCATTAGAGTTCGGCTGTGTGGTTCGATCGGTCATGGTCGATGGATCGTCGATACCTGCTTCGATCATAGTGGGTCGATCGGTGAGCAAGGCATGGGATCGGCATTCGGCTTTGCTCCAAGTTAACTTCGAGATGGACTTCGGGTTAGTATCCTTACTACTTCGGGTCGGCAAAGGAAGTGCTTGGGATCGGTCGGAATGAAGAGTCTGGTTCGGCTATGGTCTTGGTGGGCCTTGACCACTCAGGAAGCCTAGTAGCTCGAGATTTGCCTATAAATACAGCATGTGCGTCTCCAGAGAAAGGGGATATTCTTTTCGGCTCTCTTGCTTTCTGTCTTCTAAGACTAAGGCTACTCTACCATTTTGTAACTATAATCGATTGTTACAGCAATAAAAAGGAAATTTCTGGAGTGGACGTAGGCCGGAGGTAGCCGAACCACCATAAAATCTGTTGTTCCGTACTGCTTTAATTTTAATTTTTGTTGTTCTTCATATTAATATCCTCTACGTATATTCCATCTGTGAGCTGTGACTGGTATTCAGTGCTTTCGCTTGGATTTGGGTGTTAGTGACCAATTTTGGCACTAAATTTTTGGTGCTTTCACTGAGAAAGATAGCACTTAGGAATTCTAGAGCTTGGATTTCGGATTTAAAGACTTAGGAACTCGTATTCTGGAGATTATGGCAAGGCAATCGACAAGGATACAGAGACGGAAAGGAGTCAGCATGAAGGAAGTCAAGAGGCTTCCATTAGAGCTAATCAGGCCTCAATCTATATCACTAGAGATGAGATGGGGACGATGCTGAAAAGGCAGGAGGACATGATACAGAACCTACTTCGATAGGTTGGACAAGTTGGAGCACAAAGTCAAGGGAATGGACCAACCGTGGCTTCTGGCAATGCAGAACAAGGAACCGAAGTTGTAGAAGTTTCTAGAGGTAAAAACCAGAACCAGACTCGAGAGATTGGAGGAAATCAACAAAGGCCTAGGGTAGACCTCCAGGATTGGATACTGCAAGAGCGATGAATTAAGCTCAGCGAGCGGGGACCAACGTGAACGTAAATTGCCAACATGAAGAGTACTACCCAAAGTACCCCCTAGGACATGTGAGGCAAGGTAGAGATGTGAACATGGGACTACCCCCAGATGGAGACGAGCGGATGGCTGGGTTAATAAGAAGGATTATGTGAGGGAGGACTACCAAGTAGAGGCTTGGAGGAGGTCAGTCTAAGTTCATTCACTCTGGAAATCAGGAATGCAAGGTACCCTCTAGAATTCAAACTGCCAACACTGGAGGCCTATGATGGAAAATCAGATCCAACTATACATGTGACAGATACATCAAACATATGGAAGTGTTGGGGGCATCTGAGGAGGTGATGGCAAGATGTTTCCCTTTATACTTAATGGATTTGGCTGCGCTTTGTTCAGGCAGGTGGAGAATGGATCGATCAGGACATGGGGCGAGTCAGTGGAATGCTTCATGAGACAGATCAGGATCCACGTGACGTGACCTAAGGATGTGATGATGCTGGCATCGATGAAGCAGAGGACGGAAGAGTCCGTGGGAGGTTCTAATGCGATTTAATGCGGCTGTGGCCTCGGTAGATTTCCTAGATCCATCAATGATTTCAATGGCGGTGGTAGCAGGGATTACGGAAGGCACGGAACTCAAGGATTTATTAGCACGGGATCCACCACAGGATCTTGGAGAGTTCCATCATGAGTCGGAAAGATTCATTTGGTTAGAGGATTCACGTGCCGAAAGGCTAGAGATAAACGTCGTGCAAGGCGAAGGAACATCTGATGAAGGACGAAGACTGGATAAAGGAAAGCGTAAGTTGGACGATGGACCTAGTGGTTTAGACAAAATGAAGGAGAGGTCGAGAACCTAAATCCGCGGCGTGTGTGGATTTGATAGATAATTTGGAACGGATTTACTTGGACACTTGGGGTCAGCTCCTCTATTGGAAACCACACATGAGGGATCCCACTGAACGGGAACGTAGGAGCGGGAAGTACTGCCTATTCCAAGAGCTGGAAGGGCACTCCATGGATGAATGCCGACATCTAAAGGATGTGGTAGAGGAACATGTTAGAAGTGGCAGGTTGCCATAGTACGTAAGGAATCAGACAAGAGCAGTAGAACATGAGCAGCTACTACTTGGATCGAACAGGAATGACCCTGGAATGGGGTCACGACTCATCATCCACTGATCGTGATGGCAGGGACCGAGTTCAGGATTTGGACTCTAGTCATCAAAATAATCTTTTCTGATTTTATTTTAAAAATAAAAATAAATAGCAACTATGCCACTTATACATGTAAGGGAACCAGAGTGATCCCCACGCATGCTCTAAGATGGTGTTAGGCTGCTTTGCTCGGAGAGACTGTCCTTAGCTTTTTCTTTTTTTCTTTTTGGACATTTGGACCTTGGATTTTATAAATGGATTTTGGTTTTATGCAACAAACACCTAACCGGAGAGTTATGGGATGTTGAAAATTAATCGCTTAATGTTCAGGGACACTGAACCAGAGTATAGGGAGAGACGCCGCTTCGCCGGAGGACGACGGGATCGGCTCGCTCGTCGTTGTTTTCCCTTCACCGGAGAGTAACAAGATGGGATCCAACAAGAGCCCGGAGAGGTTACAATCGGTCTAGGACTTAAGCCGTGACATTGCTTAATGTTCAGGGACACTAAACTAGAGTGCAGAGAGTGCGCTACTTCATCGGAGAGCGATAAGATCGACTCACTCAATGCTGTTTCCCTTTCTCTAGAGAGTGACAAGATGGGATTTAGTAAGATCCCAGAGAGGTTAATATCGGTCCAAGAGGATCAGGGCATCGCTCAATGTTCAGCGGCGATGAATCTGAATGCATGGGATAGGTTGCTTCGCCAGAGAGCGACATGATCTGCCTATTCAACCGGTAAGTTTGGATCGAGCTTAGCAAGGGTCCGGAGTGGCCGTCAACGGTCTAGAGAGATCGTAGGATTTGATGACCGACTTCAAAGGGACAAATGCAGAATTGGATAACGACTTGGAATGGTCGCGGAATAAACTATTAAATTCGAATGGAATTACTTGATAATGAATGTAACATGGACTTTGGATATCGGGTTTGAGACTATTCAAAACTCACCTTCCAATAGCAAGGCATGTTTTGGGAGGCAAATGTTAACTCACCTTTTGGCAAGGCCATGAGCAGGCGGATTCAACTAAATTGTCTGCTCATTCATCGTGGTTGGGTTACGATGGATTTAGTCGACTGGATGGATGGACGATCAAGCATGGATAATAATCATGGATTTACAATCGGGATTCGGTATAGTCGACGGAGGAAGGTTATTGGATACTTGAAACTTGGGTTTCGATGAGTCGCAATTCGCCCTGGATTTGTTTCGAGTCAGATGGAGTCGAGCTTCGAGACGTATGGATGATTTCTTCGAGTCTTCTTGGTGGCTCGGCATAAGTGGCTCGGCAAGGTGGCTCGGCATTGGTGGCTCAGTTGTGTTAGTGGCTCGGAGGTGAATTCGATCAACACAATGGTATGGTTCGGCCTTGGTGATGTCGTTCGGTCATGGGTGGTTCAGTGTGTGTCGTTCGACCAAGGTGGCTCGAGGTGGCTCAGTCGCATGCGGTTCGGCCAGGGAGGGAAGGTCATGTTTGGATCGACATGTTGGAGGTGGCACGACATTTGGATAGGTCAGCATTGGAGATGGCTCGGCACTTAAGTGGCTCGGACTGAGTGGATCGATAGATGTGGCTCAGTGATAACCTAGGTCGTCGTTTCTGGTCGGTCAGGGTCAGTGCATATGGATCGGCGATACATGCTTCGACCATAGTTTGTCGGTCGGCGAGCGAGGCATGGGACCGGCATTCGGCTTTGCTTCGAGTTAACTTTGAGATGGACTTCGGGTCAGTATCCATGCTACTCTGGGCCGGCATATGAAGAGCTTGGGACCAGTCGGAATGAAGAGTCTGGGCCAGCTATGGTCATGTTGGGCCCAGACCCCTCAGGAAGCCCAGTAGCTCGAGATTTACCTATAAATACAGTAAGTGGATCTCCAGAGAAAGGGGATCTTCTTTTCGGCTCTCTTGCTTTCTATCTTCTAAGACTAAGGCTACTCTACCATTTTGTAACTGTAATCGATTGTTACAGCAATAAAAAGGAAATTTCTGGAGTGGACGTAGGCCGGAGTTTGCCAAACCACTATAAAATCTGTTGTTCTTTACTGCTTTCATTTTACCTTTTGTTGTTCTTCATATTAATATCCTCCACATACATTCTATCTGTAAGCTGTGACTGGTATTTGGTGCCTTCACTTGGATTTAGGTGTTAGTGACCAATTTTGGCATTAACAATCCATAAGTTTATCATCTTCTTGATTGCCTACCATTACTATTGGTGTGCTATATCCAGTTTCAACAATATTCCATGCATCTATGGTTTTCAAAAAAAATTCATTCTAGTTTTCAATATGCATACTCACCATTGAACATGGGTGGTATAGTTATGGATTTCCCTTCAGCAAAAGCATTATTAAAAGAAGTAATTGGAAAAATCAATTTTTTAACAGAAAATGGTTTTTGATCTAGCTCCGATACCACTTGTAGGATTGTTTTTACCTTGAAGGAGGGGTGAATAAGGTCAACTAAATATTAATGCGGAATTAAAAATAAAAACAAAAAGTAATGTAGTAAAGATCACACACTGTTTTGCCCAGCTTCGGCAAAAACCTGCTAACGTGCTGTCCCTAAGGTTTCTACTAGAAATTAAGTAATCAGACGCTTACAAAAACATGTAAACATGTGATGCCGGCTAACTTGATTAACCCAACTCTAAGCTCAAAACCTTGCCACAACTCAGCCACTGAATTGCAAATTCTCGAACTACAAAATCGTAATTCATAAATGAGTTAATGTAGAGTTTGACTTAAATAAAAAAACACAAAAAATGTACTTAAAATTAATAAAACCCTAATATCTATAACTAAAGCCCAATACACATAATAATAAAAATAGCCCAAGTAATTAAAGAAAAATGTCTCCCTTTTCTTTTGTTTGTGTAATCTCTTCGGCCCAAAAAGATAAACGTGTTTTCCTTTTCACTGTTCACCATGCCGTCTTGTTTCTTACGATCTGGAATTAAAGTCTTTGATGTATTAAAGACGCTGATTCAATTGATCGATTGCAGCAATGATTTCACTTTGATTTGTTTCGTCAATCGATTCCCTAACTTTGATTGCACTCGGTCGCTTCAATTTAGTCGAGCACTTCTTCGGTTATGGCTTTGGTATGATTTAAATTTGTTGTTTTTACTTAACATGGTAGTAACTCGACTTCGATGATTTCTGACTTGTTTATTTCTGATATACTTGAATTTTTTCTGTTCTTTGCTCCTATGACCTGTTCATTGTTCGCTTAGAACTTGTGCACCATGATTTGCGGTTCCATTTTCTAAAATACGTTTCCTTATGACCTTTAATTGAATTCTTTTGACTTTGTTCAAACTACTGAATGCTCTATTATTATGCTTTGATTTCACTCAACATATATATACATCACAGAAATGTAATTTAAAGCTGCATTTCCAGGTTACAAACCACAAACTAGATAGATTTCAGCATGTTATATGACCCTTTATTTGGGTTTACTTCTCTTGGCCTCTAGTTCGTGTGATTGCTATGGCTGCTCTGCACCAGAGTGCTTGCATTCATGTATGTTCATGTGTGTTTGATTCTATGGCGTCTACTCTGGTTGTTAGTCTTGTTTTCATGTGCTTGTTAGACTTGTCTAGTTGAGCTACACATTGATTCTTCATGAGTCTTCATGTATGTTGACTGGCCTAATTGAGTTGCATTTCCTTGTACCATTTGAAGTCTGGTTTCATTTGGAGTCTGATTATATGTTGTGTGTGTGATTGCTGTAGCTCCAATGCATTGATGTCTTCTTAGTTTCATGTCTATATCTGGTGCACGACTTTGTACATGTTGAAACTTAACTTGCAAATGTTTGCATATGTCCATTTCTCTATTTCGTATGAACTTGACATGTTTGACACTTTGTTCATTTAATTGTATGTTGTCATGCTGCTTTGCATCCATTTAACATGTATGGTTCCATTTTGGTCTGGTTCTATATTAACCTGTTGTCATGGTCTTGTTCCACTTGAAGTCTGGTTTGGTTGCCTCTGAACTTTTATGCACTGTTGTGTTTGTCTGCATTTGCTCATTGATTTTTAAAATCATGCACATACATATGCATGTATATATGTATAATTGTGTAATGCATATGCTATATCCATTTATATTCGATTTGTACGTGTGTGGTGCACTTTGAAGTCTGGTGTGTGTTCACATGTTGTTTTCATGTTGGTTGAACCTGAGCGGTCTGATATGTTGTGTGTGTTTCCTGCTTTTGCTTTATCCTTTGTATAGATTGCTTGCATATTGAATACCTGAATGCCATTGCTATGTTATTTGTTTTTGCACTAGAGTTGAATCCAGTCTTGGCTTGGGTTTGACCTTGTGCTCGCATGTCCCTGCAATTTTAAAAAGCAAGAGTATATCGGTGTGCACGACCTTGTGGCATTTATTCGGACTCCTTATTTAAGGAGTGTTCGAACTCAAACTTCATATGTGATATTGAGTATTATATGTGAATATATAGTATTCATATTGAAAGCTTGGTTAAGAAGCTTTAACTTTGAAATTGTAACAATCTGAAATTTAACCCATAATAATTTATTCGTTAATTAATGAATAATAAAATAACTTAGTGAAATTATTAGAATCGAGCCACGGGAGTTGCACCATTGTGTTCGTGGTAATTTTCTGGTCAATTTCCATGTATAGAACGTTAGAATCCAAGCGAATATGAGCTAGAAAAAAAATAAACAGGAAAAGAAAAAAATATTGAGCTAGGTTGATCAAAAGGTCGACCTAACCACGCCCTGGGTCGATCAGCCGGCCGACCGAAGAGGGAGGGGCGGTCTACCATCAGTCGACCTACTTAAGGGTATGGAATGAAGAAAATTTTCTCCGTTCTAAAGGTTTACCAGCATGTATTTTTTATTCTTTAGCCTCATCTGGTCCCTTTGTGCTTCCATCTGATGGCTCCTATTCAGCCTATGACTTGGATGCATCCAATTCAATCTCCAAATCCAACGGTCTGAGAACCACTTCTATTGTAACACTCCTATATTTTCAACCATTCGCATCCGCACATGTCTGACTTGAATTGCTCAAAATATCAGATTGTTAAATTTTTATTTGGCAAAACTCAACATATATAATAAATAAATAAATCACAGAACCACAAACACAGAGTAATATAAAAAGAAGCAGCGGAAAAAAATGAATAGTAGTTCATGAAATTACTTTATATATAACAGAATTAAAACAAGATACAACAGGAGTCTCGAATACATAGAAATCTCAATACAATATTCAAATAACAAAACTGAATATATTAGTGGAGTCAATTTAATAACTGAAAGCTGGATAGATAGATGGATCTCCAATCGAAGCACCAACTCCAAAGGTTAGTCTAAAATGTTGTGACACTCTGTCTGACCCAAGCATAAAGCAAAACAAAAAACATTCGAGTCAAGATTAACATTCTTATATCAGTAAATCTAACTTCGAGTGAAATATCAACTGAAATACAAGTAACTCATAGGATGTTTGAGATAACCATCCTCTAAGGATCCCTGGAACTATCTACTATGCAGTAATATACGCTATTAACAACTAAATGTTATTATAACACTGTGGTCATTTAAAAATATCATACTTTAAAACCAAAATATCATATTCACTTCAAAACCATACTAATACGATATCAATTCTCACTTAAAATAATATTCATTTCAAAAAAAAAATCATAGCACTTCAAGTTATAACACTTTCGAAATTATAAAGCTTAGAAATTATAATGCTTTGGAAATCATAACACTTGATAACATAATACTTTGAAATTCATAACTTTGAAATCATAACTTCACACTTGATCAGTTTAAATATTAATAATAGTATAATAATAAAATAGTTTATATTAAAATAATTAGTATACTAAAATAATTTATATTAAAATAGTTATAAGTTAAAATAATTTAAAATAAAATAGTCAGTATATTAAAATAGTTTATATTAAAAATAGTTTATATTAAAAATGATTTATGTTAAAAATAGTTTATATAAAAATATATAAATAGTTTTAAATATAATTAAAAAATACTTTATGTAATAAAATAGTTTCCTCAGATTTCACAAATCGATACAAATCAACACAAATGCCAAAATTAAATTTAATTCAATCTCAATTCATCAATTTCAACTCAATTCAGTTTTCAATTCATTAATTCAAATTATATCGATTTCAAATACCGATTTGAACCACAGAATATCATTTCAATTTCAATATATTTCAAAGCTTTAATATTCAACATTTTCAAAACTAAAATTGATAATTCCATTTATGTCTCAATTTAACTTCATTAATATTTAGTTTTGAAATACTTACATAATAAAATCCAATATCATTTAAATAAAACTTCAAACTACAAATAGATTAAATATTTCCTTCAAGTTATTTAAATTTAAAAGATTCATTTAATCACTTTCAACCAAAATCAAGTCCTAAAATCATATCCTTTAAAAATCTCAAATTCAATAAGTTTCAAATCGATTTAATTAAATAAAATCCTTATTAAATACAATTTCAAATAAATTCAAATTTATCTTCCCTACCTTAACTTATAAAAATCATTATAAAATCTATTTTAAAAAAATACTTAAACATATTTTATTTTAATTAAATCAATCTTTATTAAATTAAAGCTTATTATTAAATCTAATTTATATTTAACTTAATTTACCTATATTTTTTAAGTGGAAATTAGCTACAAGGGCTTCTTTAGTAAGTGCAATTAGTTTCTAGGACACACAACTGAAATAATTAATTTTAAGGACAAAATTCAAAATAATTAGTTTTTAAGGCCTAAAAACCTATGAAATTATGTCCTTGAAAGTAATTGGACTGCTGACTTTGTCCTTAAAAGTAATTATTTTGCTGACTTTGGCCTTGAAATTAATTTCTGTTGACGTGTGTCTTAGAAACCAATTGGGCTACAAAGTTTGTCCTTCTAGTGAGATGCCCCTACTTTAAAATAGTAAAATTATAAGTAAGTTCTTATAATTTATAATTTCAAAACTAACTTATAAACTTAAAATTCAAATCATATAGATTAAGAAATATAAAACTTAAACCTTTATAAAATAACATATATATATAATATCTTAAAATCAATATTTATTTAAATCATATATTTTCCTTCAAACCTTGGAAATCATTTCAATATATATATATATATATATATATATATATATATATATATATATATATATATATGACCAACGGTGTTTGTATATAATTTTCTATCCTATGGTCAAGTGATACACATATTTATCATTTCAATCAATAATTAAATACCTACGGGTATATATATTTTCAATCTGCAATCCCAAATTCAATTCAATGAAAATCGCTTCGGTTTATCATTTCAATCCATAACGATTTTCTCCTACCCATAGGGAATTCTATACTAACAGGGAACTTGCAGAGTGAGAACATATATGATAATAATATAATAATCAGCAACATGCATATATCATCAATAATAGATAAATTATAAATAACATATCATGGTGTCAGACTTCACAGGGGAATAGATACAGATAATAGCATGTCATATATAACAATTATATGACTAACAGCAGCATATTTCAATTGTCGTTTCAATTGAAATTAAATTTAATAAATATAAGAATGTTAATCGTGAGTGATTGTTCACCTTTCGAGGCTAAATTGGCACAACTTCGACGATCAAGGCTGATAACAAGGAATGAAAGAAATAACTAGAATCAGCTTGATAGAAACAGAATATATATATTATTATTATTTTCATGAAATCAATATTAAATTTAAAAAATATATTAAAATAATATATTTATAAGTAAAAATCATTGCTTTAGTTAAACACATAAAATATATGTATTATATAAAAGTCAAGGCTTGATAACCTTATAACCATTACAAACAGGCAAAACCAAAACTTTATATATCATTTTTAGATCAATACAAAATCAATGCATATACATTACATAAAATATATATCATATGGACCTTATCTGAAATCTTTTCTTAAACCCTGATGTAATAAATGTATAGAAATATATATACAGTTATATATACAGACAAACCGCATATGAGCACAAAAAAAAGAACACGTACACAAAACATACATAAAAGTTATATTTTAAAACAATATATATGTATACACAATTATGTATGTAAGCTATTTATATATGCAAACAACTACATGTGCATGGTACTCAAAATGTATGCAAACGCAATACGTAAATATATATGCAGACCCATTATAAATATGTGCAGACCCATATCTATGAAACAAGAACATACCTACTACCTCAAATAAAATATATACGTAGACCATAGGTATATATGTAAAAGACAGGTCATACTTTATATACAAAAATTAATATATATATATATATATATATATATATATATATATATTATAAGAATAGAAGCACGACCCCCAAAAGTTTAAAATATAATATATATATATATATATAATTCAATAAATAAGAAAATTGAAGAACCAAAGATCCCAAGTATAAACATCTTATGTATTATAAATATATAATAAATAGAAAACATATTAAGACCAGGAGAAAATTTTGGCAATAAATGGCCATAGGGAATAGAAAACGTTAGGTAATAATTCCTAGGAATATAAAGAGTTTGTGGCTATTGGTTTAAATGGCGGAATATGAATGGACAAAGAATTCAAAAGGGTCAAAACGGTATCGATACGGTCAATTGGTTCGCCGATTTCATCGTGTCCCGAACTCGGGAACACACGAATGAATATACTATGGAGATCAGCACGACGAGACGATCAAAACGGTGTACAGATATCGGTGGCACGACATCTGGTCAAAAGTCGATATTGGGTATCGGAAATGCTGCTAATTTGTCGAAAATAAGATAAACGAAGCAATTCCAGTCTAAGTTTGACGAAACAGAATATGACGTCTACCTCAGAAGGTGATTTACAAATTTATTATATAAAAATATTCAGGTTTGGAAAACATTTTATTATCATCAAATATTAACTGATCTAAATTTAAATAAAATTACATAATAAAATAAACATCCATATTTTCTAATGAAAAATTTACCAATTGTTCTATTTAATTAGATGTATTCCAAATATTAAATTTTTATTTCAAAATTCTATTATTTAAAATTTCATAAAATTTCAGTTAAATATATCAATAAAATTATTAAAAATTTACGGGTCGTTACATCTATCCCTATAAATAAAACCCTAGGCCTAGCATTTTTTTTTGATTCTAAATTTTCTCCTCTTGGGTTCACCTTTTCAAGAAGGACCTTGAAAGGAATAATTTTCCAAGGAGAGAATCTTTTTAATAAAAATATTTTAATACCCTCAAGTGGATCCGAAAAACCTAAAGGGAAGAGCATAGGACCACAGGTGAGTGATTGTAATAATTTTAGATTTCTTTAAGTAATTAAAATAATTGGGTTTTCAATAGTTGTTGTTTTACTACGATTTTTGGAATAACCTTTTTAGTAGTTTATTTTACAGTTTTTAGATTTATTTTCAGTCTACTTCCTTTTGCTATTATTTTCAGTTAATTTTAATTTATTCCTGTTAATTATAGCTTTTCCATTTATTTATAGTTTATTTACAGCATTTTAATTTATTTACTATTATATATATGTTATTTACATCTTTTTCATACGTTTTGGATTTTCTTCTATTTTCAGTTTTCTTTTATTTCTTCTTCTTCGCGTATGGATTAGAATAGATTAAATGCGAATATGGATTAAAATAACAAGAAAAGTGAAATTACGTAAAATTAGATGTAAATTGAAACGACTGTAATAGAAATGGAATTAAGACTAAAATTGATCCTAATTGTGATATTGATGTTGGAATTGGACTAAATAAAGATAATTGGCCTAGTTATAACTTAAAATTATAACTAAAAAGAGTAAAAGATGAAAAAGCTTATTTTCACACTTAGACCCACGGTTAATTGATAAGCATGATTATAACGTAGGCTATAATAAGAAAATAGAATAGAATGAGGCTTATTTTAAGACTTAGAATAAATTAATAAGCATAGATAATAAGAATAATAAAAAAGGCTTATCAAAAATAATTCATCTAAGTTAATAAGCAAAGATGAAAGAAAAGATATGTACCGGCCGCATTTTCCTTATGCCGTTTAGGGTAGATAGATGGTCAATAGTTAAAAGAAAAGATCTGTACTGACAACATTTCCCTTATGTTGTTTAGGGTAGATCAGTGGTAAATAGTTAAAAGAAAAGATCTATATCGACAACATTTTCCTTATGCTGTTTAGGGTAGATAGGTGGTTAGTAGTTAAAAGAAAAGATCCATACTGGCAGCATTTTCCTTATGCTGTTTAGGGTAGATATGTGGTTAATAGTTAAAATAAAAGATCAGTACTGCAACATTCCCCTTATGCCATTTAGGGTAGATAGGTGGGCAATAGATAAAAGAAAAGATCTGTACCAGCAACATTTCCCTTGGGATACACTTATGTTGTTTAGGGTAGATAAGAGGTCAACAACTAAAAGACTAAATCATGGGGATTTTGACATGGGACGCAACTAGATTTTGTTTAACAGGGACCGGTACCAACAAAATTCCCTATTTTCTATGGACAAGGTGTCTCACAATAGACTGAAGTGGGACGAGGCCACGCTTATGTTGTCTAAGGTAAATAAAAGGTCAAAAGAGGGAGCAATAGACAGTGCGAACCAGCGGTGACCAAGCATGCCACATCGATTTGGGGAGATAAGTCGCTAGAGTTCCATGTGCTTAGTATGTGTGACTTTCGTAGACACCATTGCCTTCCATGTAGGGAGCTATATAGCGTCTAGTCCGTAGTAAGGCCTATGGAGTAGCAGGTCGATCAAAGGGTATAACTAGGATTTCAACCTAATTGTAGGATTAGGAATTCTGCCTAATCAAAGCAACTATCAAAGACAAGTGCAAATAATCAAAATTAATTAATTGTGTTAATTTAATTAAATCGTATTTATTTCCAGATTATTCCTTCTTCATATTTCCTTTGTTTCCTTTTATATACTAGAACTTTTGTAAGGTATATTACTTTTACTTTGCTTAAAAATCTAGTAATTACTATCATTCACCAGACTTTTAGTCCGACCCACTCCTCTATTTTCCTTTTTTTCCCCTCCCAATAGGCAATCAGGGGCAAAGAAAGCAGACCGCAGCTTCTTGGAGACTTGTTGGAGACTCTATCATGTATTTTTTTCCTTCAGTTCCAATTTTTAGTTCTTTTGTTGGCTGGTATTTTAAGAGGGATGTATTGTACTCTGATATTATTTGAGACTTTTGGTTTTTGATTTCACGAGACTTGTATGGATATTTTGTCATATGATGTATTGGGTATTTGGTGACTTATTTTTTTTATCTTATAATATGGAATTTGATTTTAGCAAAATACTATAATTGTTTCCGTTGCGTTATTATTATTATTGTTATTTTTTGTTTTGTAAATCATAGTCTCTACTAGTTTTAGTTATACCTACAATATACCATGCCTTTTAGTGCGTCCTTGTGGGTACACTAATGGGTGTGGGTTATTTCATTCGGTATTAGAGCCAAATGTTATAGGATTCCCAAAAATTTGTTTTAAAAGTAAAGTATTTTCCAAAATAACTTGTTTTGAAAGTAGTTTTCAGAAAAGAACTCTAGAAATAGCTTTTAAGTATACAAGAGTTTTTATAAGAATTCCCTCAAAAGTCCAGTTTAATCTCCCTTCGATTCTTTTCCAAACTTTCTTTTTCTTTTCGTTGAATGGCAGATGCCCCGAACCTTCCCGAGGGCATTCCAGTCCCAGCCTGGTTTGGTAGGTATCTACAGGCCATGACTCTAGAGGTGCACGAGCAAGCACCCAACCGAGCACCAGCGGGTGGGAATCCCATCAACCCACCTGCTACCGTCAATTTCTCTAAGCTTTGTAAGGATTTTGCGAGTTCGGGTGGAAAGAGTTTTTATGATAAGGAGGCTTTTGTGGAGGCAAGAGCTTGGCTTAGAGATACAAAGTGGATATTCAGACTATTGGGATTGGATGATCAGCAGTGAGTTCAGCTAGCATCTTGGAAGCTGAAAGAGGAGGCTTCGTATTGGTTGGAGGTCATCGAGTTAGAAGGTAGAGAGGTGACTTGGAATGGATTCCATGAGAAACTGGGTAGGAAATTTTTATCTCAGGTAGAGGAAAGTGTTCAGTTAGACCGATTTATCAATTTAAAGTAAGAGAGTTCGTGGATGAAGGAGTATATTAATAAATTCAATGAATTGTCACGGTTCAGAATGGAGTTGGTGAATACACCGCTCAAAAAACTATAAAGTTTGCAAAGGGATTGAATCAGCCCCTTTAGGGATTGTTGTTGACTCACATGCTGATGGAAGCTACTTACGAGTCTTTAGTAGAGGTGGCCCTTATGTCCAATGCAGCTAAGGAGGGAGAGTATAAGGAGGCACCTAAGTCGGAAAATTCTAAGAAGTGGGGGAAAGTAAGGAGGACGAGGATAAAAAGAAAGGAGGAGGACCTCAAAAGCAGATCAAGAGAAACAAGAAGTGCAAGAGTTATGGGATGATTGGTCATTACGCAAAGGATTGTAAGAAACAAGCAATGAAAGGGAAGTGTTTCAATTGTGGACAGCCTGGTCACTTTAGTAAAGCCTGTCCTCAGAAGACAAGGCGGGGAGCGAGTGCTCCTAGATCAAGGATAATGGCTTTGTATGTAGTGCCTTCTAGCAATGGACTGGATAGAGGTAAGAAAATCACTATAGAAGTTTTGATTTCTATTTTTGATTTTTCCATTTAGACTCTTTTCGGTTCTGAAGCATCACACTCTTTTATCTCTAGTAGATTGTTTACACTTAGACATATCTTTAGTAATAGATCCATTTTGTTTCAAACCCCATAAGAGTATCGACACATTTATCTATGGCATGTAGGGTTTTGAAAATTTGTTTAGTAGGCATAGATTTTTATTGTGGTGTCTATGTATTGGGATTTTTGGGGTATGGGATGAATTAGGAATGTATGGGTATCCACTTGCAAAGCGATGTTGGACTACGAAAGGAGAGTCATTAGATTAGAGACATGCAGTGGTAGGACTCTCGAGGTCTCTTGTTACCCAAAAGGGTCAGTCATGTTAAGCTTCCTTTATTCCTTTGATCCATCACTAGGAAAGCTAGATTCCGTTATAGTCATCAAAGATGTTTTATACATTTTGAGGAGTTTCTTCGTACACTTCATGTTCATCAGTTGAGAGAAATTGTTTTGAAGTGTCATTTTTAGCATAAGGAAGCATGTTCATGGGGCATAGAGAAGGTCTACACATAGAAAGCATTTGATAAACGGTTTCGTACATCTAGTTTCAGATTGTAAGAATCCAAAGAGTTATAGGTAATTGGAGATGTACAATAGATGAAGTCTATAAGAAAAGAAGAAAGCCCTTATATGGATAATTTCAGAAATTATAATTGCTTCAGATAAGTGGAATTAATAGAATTGCCTTAGGATAAATATAAGCATAGAAGAGGAATAAAAGACTTTAGTGAAGAAATGAGATTCCCGAGATTTAGGAAGCGTACTCCTAGGGTAGTAAAAAGGAAAACCCACTTATTGGTCTAACCCATTGAAATGAAATTATTAGAATTGAAAAGAAGAATTATCAATATTTTTAAAGGTAAATATTGAGTTTTTGGAAATATGATAAGACGTTTAAATTAGTTTTTATACGATTTAAATTTTGTTGAAAAGGTGAAATTCTTTATGAAGAATTATAGAACGTATATAGCTCACTAGTTTTTTTGTAAGTAAACAGAGATTTTAAATATAAAAACCTAAAATGTATTAAGTATCGGAAACATAGATTATAACATTTATTGTTGTAATAGATGTTTTCGTGAAAAGGAAGGGAGCGTAAACTATAATGATACCATTATAGTAAGTGACTCCCAAGGGAAATGTTTTAAATAGTAGGCAAGGGTTATTAGTATTTATTTTTAATTAGATCAATACACTAGTATCTTTAGGTTGTAGTAACGGTGTTTTACGCAATATATGTTTTGAACTCAAATAAAAATGTATTTTTCAAAGATAATTTCTAGGAATAGAAATAAATATGATTTGTGAATACACTTATTATCAAGTAAGTATAAGAAAATGTTCTGAGAACACATAAGGATATTTTAAGGGTATTTTAAAAGGAAATGGTTTGGTGAAAAAGTAAATAATTTTTCGAAAAGAAAAACTCAATAAAAGCAGAATTTGAAAATTCAATTTTTATAAAAAATTGGAAAGGTCTTTAAAAGAAAGCGAGGAATAAGCTGGACTTAGAATTTGAATGTTTTTTCCTCTAGGTATGTGAAATAATGTAAATTCGAAAAGATGTAAGGATGCAAATCTAGAAATATAAAATGTTAAGCAAACAAGTATTTATGAATTTAATAATAACTTAAAGATAACACTTTTAAGGACAAAGGTTTTGGGATTTGATGTTTAAAAAATTGAAGCCTTAGTTTTTTTATTTAATAAAGTGATAAATACCAAACCAAACTCTTAAAAGTGGAATAAATAGGAATCATTCCCTAAGGAGTGACGAAATAGGTGTAAGGCTATAAAGAAGACAACAGTAATTACTTTTGGAAGTAGTAATAGAGTTTCCCGTAAAGCATATAGGGCAATAGTGAGAACCTAGGAATGTTGATTCATGTGAGCAGGCTAAAGAACAACAATAAATTGAAATTAGTAAGATTATAAGGCACACATGGTTGAGGATGTGTATTTTTCATTTTGAAGAAACTTGGAAAAAGTATCTTCCTTTAGTGTAATTCTCACATGATAGTAGCTTTCAAGCTAGCATTAGAGTGACACCTTTCGAAGTTCTTTATGGAAGATCATGCAAGTCGCTTTCGTATTGGATAAAGTCTATAGAGGTTAAAAAGACTTTGGAGAAGAATAAATTGATTTGGAGAAAATTCGTATCTCATATCTGCATTTCTTTGATAGTAATTTTTTGAATTTCCTACTTTCCATCTCTAGTTTTGAATATGTTCTTTCCTTTATTATCCTTTGGGAAAGTAGAACTTAGGATTTAATCTATGGATGGTAGGATTTGATGTAAACATGTTATTAGAACATGTGATGAATGAGGGATGTAAGTGGTTGCAAGTTTTTCAAGTGGATGCTAAGGATGCATATGCTTACACTAGGCACTATTGTCCCTTAGGGATCAGTCTAACTAGGACACTAGAGCATATGCATATGGATATGTGCGCATTTGCATCTTTATTTTATTTTCCATGGTTTCTATAAATGGATGATTATCAATGATTGTTGCATTTGTATGATGATTATAGCACGCATATAAAACCATCAGTTATCATTAGAAATTTTTTGCATTCATTTGGATACATGGCACGGACATGATTGCATAAAAGGAGGTCAACTGAATCAGTGGATCACCTCATCTTTTGCATTAGTTAGGGACATTGACACGACACTAATTGCATAAGTATCATAAATCACATTAGAATATCTTAAGGACAATGGATGTAATGGATGATGATGGAGTAGTTGGTTGTAGAACTTGGATGAAAACATTTAGTTCAATCTTTTATCCTTAGAGATTTCGGGGATGAAACATCTTAAGGAGGTAAAAATGTAACAACCCGAAATTTAACCCATAATAATTAATTTGTTAATTAATGAAATAACATAATAAATTTGTGAAATTATTAGAATCGAGCCACAGGAGTTGCATCGTTGTGTCCTTGGTAATTTTCTGGTCAATTTCCATATATAAAACGTCAGAATTCGAGCTAATATGAGCTAGAAACAAAATAAACAAGAAAAGAAAAAATATTGGGCTAGGTCAACCAAGAGGTCGAGCTAATCGTGCCCTGGATCGACCAGCCGGTCGACCGAGAAGGGAGGTGCGGTCGACCGGGCGTTCGACTTGCCTTTAGGTATGGAATGAAGAAAATTTTCTTCGCTCTAGAGGTTTTCCAACACGTATTTTTCATTCTTTAGCCTCATCCGGTGCCTTCGGGCTTCCATCCGATGGCTCCTATTTAGCCTATGATGTGGATGCATCATATTATCTCCAAATCCAATGGTCTGAGATCCACTTCTACCCCTATAAATAAGACCCTAGGCCTATCACTTTTTCTGATTCTAGATTTTCTCTGCCGCTTGGGTTCGGCTTTTCAGGAATGACCCTAAAAGGAATAATTTTCTAAGGAGAGAACCTTTTTAATAAAAATATTTTAATACCCTCAAGTAGATTCGGGAAGACCTTAAGGAAAGAGCTTAGGACCACAGATGAGTGATTGTAATTATTTTAGGTTGCTTTGAGTAATTTAAAATAATAGGGTTTTCAATAGTTGTAGTTTTACAACGATTTGTGGAATAACCTTTTTAGTAGTTTATTTACAGTTTTTAGAATTATTTTTAGTCTACTTCTTTTAGAATTATTTTTAGTCTACTTCTTTTAGAATTATTTTTAGTTAATTTTAGTTTATTTCTGTTAATTATAGCTTTTCCATTTATTTACAGTTTATTTATAGTATTTTAATTTATTTACTATTATTTATGCGTTGTTCACATCTTTTTCCTATGCTTTGGATTTTCTTATATTTTCAGTTTTCTTTTATTTCTCCTTTTTTGCGTATGGATTAGAATAGACTAAAAACAAATATGGATTAAAATTACAAGAAAACTGAAATTACGTAAAATAAGATGTAAATTGAAACTACTATAATAAAAATGGAATTAAGACTAAAATTAAGCCTAATTATGGTATTGATGTTAGAATTGGACTAATTAAAGATAATTGGCCTAGTTAAAACTTAGAATTATAATTAAAAAGAGTAAAAGAAGAAAGAAACTTGTTTTCACACTTAGACCTTGGGGTAAGTAATAAGCATGATTATAACGTATGATATAGTAAGAAAACAGAACAGGATGAGGCTTACTTTAAGACTTAGGAGTAATTAATAAGCACATATAATAAGAATAATAACAAAGGATTATTTAAAATAATTTATCTAAGTTAATAAGCGAGGATTAAAGAAAAGATCCATACCGGCAGTGTGACGACCCGAAATTATAGGCAATATCAATTTAATAATCTGTGTTGAAAATTAAATTGATTTCATAGTCTTTGTTAATAAAATTTGAATTGATTTGATAATCTTCTTTTAATAAATATTTAATTAATGAATTTTATCTTTTAAAAGCTAATAAATTGTTTTCTATTTATAATGTATATATATTTGTATATATTGTAAATAGATAAGCTTGTTTTAAATTTAATAAATAAAGCATATTTTCTAATTCTAACATTTTTGGTAATTTGGAAATTTGATTTAATTTAATATTAAGCTTTTCAAAGCTATTTAATAAATAAACTATATGGTTTTAAATACTTAAGGTAAATGTTTAATTGTTTAAATTTATCTTAGCTTAAGTTTAAATAAAAGGTTTATTTTATTTTTAAATATAGCTTGATAAATATGATTTGAAATACATATAAGTTTAAAACACAATTGTACAAATGAAACATCAATACATATAAGAAAATAAGTAATTTATAATAAAGAGATAATTTCTTTTATAATTATTTAAAATTGATAAATTATTATTTTTAAATAATAATAATTATTATGTGTTATTTTCAAACAATGTTAATAATGGATTGTTTTTCCAAATAGATTTTAATATAAATAAAATTGTTATTTCAAATTAAATTTGTATAATTATATATATATATATATATATATATATGTATAACTTGATTTTTAAATTGGACTTTTGAATTTGATTTGAATTTGAATTTATAGTTTTGAAATTTAAAAGGATAGATATTTAAATTATTTTGGATTTTAAAATATTTGTATAAACTTTTATTTATGAATATGATTGGTTTTATTTCTTTAAAATTATCTATACATGTGAATAAGTACTTATTAACTAATTAACTAAGTATAATCTTACATTAACCTTTATTAACATTTAAAATAAATACTAGTTACTTAAAAAAGACAAGTGTAATTTTACTAAGGCCTCATAATAACAAGTGTTAAGTAATTAGAAATACTAATGACAAGTGTCCTTAGTTATTTTCATTTTCTTTTATTTTTATTTAAATCTAAAAATTTACTTATAAAAACATAAGCCTTCTCCTCTTCATTTCTTTTCGAATCTTCATTTTCAAAAGAAAAACTGAAATCAGTACTTCCTCTAACCAAATTCCCTCAAAAACAAATTTGAAACCATCTTCAAACCAGAAACTTTTTTCAATCAAAAGCAAGTTCAAAACAAAGGCCTGAACTCATTTCTTAAAACCTGGAAATAGAATCTGAACATCATTCTTCAATTCTATTTTGAAAGCATCAACAAATACCTGCATTTTTCAAACTAAAGCAAGATTCTGTAACATGCATTCTCTAACAAGTTCAAGCAACACCAGTTTGATAAAAATCAAAGAAACAAACCTGTGATCATTTTCCAAATTCTCAAAGAAATTTCTAAGCCTTTAAACCAAGGAATCAGTTTCAAAATGCAGTCTGGAATTTGTCTACTGCATGCAAATCTGAGATCTAAACAACAGCAACTCAATTTTCAAATTTCAAAAGCAAGCACTCGAGTTTATAAATCAAAAGGCATTTCTACGAAAAAAACTTTCAACCCAAATTAAAGGCTTTTCAAAACAAAAAGGGAAGCTCTGTTCTTCATCCTCAAAACGGTGAGTAACATCACGTTTATTTAAAAGTTTAAGTATATAAATTTGGTTGCATGCTAGTTTTTTTGAAATGAATATGTATTGTGTGAAATCTGCTGTGTATATATTCATGTTTGGGTATGCATGTTTGCTTCCATATGAATACCCTCTGTTCGTAGTTTCCAGTCTTCCTGTTTTGATGTAAATTCAATATCTTTGGATTTAATCTCTGTTTAAACTTAAGTTTTAAATAAAACTGGTTTGTTTCATTTTAAATTCTAGCTTAAAATTATACTTAAGTTAAAGTAATATTGATATGGCTCTGGAATCAAAATAACTGAGCAAGTCTACATATAAGTGAAAATTCAAACTCCATAGTTCAGGGATTTAGGCATATGATCTGAACTCTCATACAAAATTATGATTTTTAAAAGTAAAATCAAAATTTTTAATGTTAGAGTTAGGGAGCAGTTCTGGTTTGTTTGGATTATGCATTTTAGGTTGCCTTTGATGATCCAAGTGATCGGAGAGGATGGGGTTTCCATGGGAGGTGAAAGAGTGATCGGAGATTAGAGGAAAAATGGCTGGATGGTGATCTAGTGGCTGTGGTGGCGACGGTGGACGTTTTGGGTTTGTAACCCTAGTTTTAACTAGGTTGGGTATTTTGAGAGGCACGTCTTCCCTAGTGGATCGAGCGCAACAGGATTTTGGGAAATAGAAGAAGATGGGTTGAAGAAGGCTTGGCCAAAGTGGTAGAATTTCTGATGGTCGGAGGTTCGAGAACGAGGCGTTTCCAGGTTAAGGTGGTGGTTCCAAGCTTTGTTCTAGGTTTAGATTTTGAAGCTCGATTTCGATATCGAGTTTGGGGTGACGATCTGATGTTTGGGATAGGGTGTTTAGGGGATTGTCGATATGGGAAGATCATCGTTGATGATCGAAGTTGGACGGCAGCTCCGTGCATGTGCACGATGCACTTCCATCATTTACTGGTGATGTTTGGTTTGATCAGTGAATGTTACTCGAGTTCTCGAGTTGTCTCTGTGAATTGCTCGAAGCGATGTGGGGTTTTGCTTGAAGTAAACTGATGTGTGGCTCGACCAGTGGTTTTGTGACAGGTTTAAAACCTGTTAGTTTTAAATCTAAATCTGAATTTTAAAATGTAAAGTAGAGATTTAAACTAAGTTTAAATCAAAGTTTTAAATCTGGATTCAAAATCTAATTTGTATCCTAGTTTTGAAATAAAAAAGTTTTTAAAATTTAAAATGTTTTAACAACCTTAAAATGATTAAAGTATATTTTAAAATTGTTTGAATTTAAAAATGATTTTAAAATGAAAAGTAAAGATTTAAACAAAGTTTTAAATCAAGTTTTAATCTGGAATCAAATTTAGTTTGTATCTTAGTTCGGAGATAAATAAGTTTTTTTAAAAGTTCAAATTGTTTTAACAACTTTAAAGTGTTTAAGTATTTAAAAGTGCATTTAAAAATGGTTTGAGTTTTTAAAATGGATTTGGTTTAAATTCTTTTAAACTTCTTTTATAAGATAAGTATTTCTTTAACATGTGATTTCAAAAGTTTTTAAATTGTTTTAAACTTTGTTAAAGTTAAATTTGTATTCAATTTAAATTTAAAATTTAAAATGGAATTTGAAAGTAAATTTAAAAGTAATTTTTTTAAATGCTTTGTTAATGATAATTTAATCAATAATAAGAATAAAGTTTTGTCTTAAAGATAATTAGGATTTAAAAATTTGAAATTCATTAAATTATTAAGTTAAATTAAAATGGATAATTAATTAAATTAATTAATGATACGGATAATTAATTAAGTGATTAAGGATTTTAAATTAATTAATTAATGTTTAAAATTAATTATTTAAGGGATAATTAATTTGTAATTAAGGATAATTAATTTGGTCAGATTAGATTTTAAATTAATGATTAAAGATTAGTTAATCAAGTAATTAAGATTAATTAAGTTTCAGTTAAAACTTAATTTAGTTAAATAATTAGAGATTAATTAATGGGTTATTACAGATAAACTAATTTGTAATTAATAATGGATAATCTAAGTTTAATTACTTAAGAAAAGTAATTAAAGAATTGTTAGTGGTTAATGAAGGTCATTAACTAGGATTATTAAATAATTAATTAACGTGATTAATTTTAATAATTAATTAGATTAATTAATTGAGGATAATCATTTATGAAATGGGGTACGTATAATTACTTAATCAAAGTAATTAAGGAATTATTACTTATTGTAATTAATTAATTTTAATGTGATTAGTTTAAGTTAATTAATTACGTTTAATTAATTTAATCATTGGATGATTTGATAAGTAATTACTTAATGTAATTAATGAAGTGTAATTACTTAGTGAAGTAATTAATGGGTAATTACTGGATGTAATTAATTAAAGATGATTTAATAATGGAAGTAATTTGAATTAAATTACTTTGTGTAATCAATCAAGGGATTAATCAAAGGTAATTAATTAAGGAGTAATTAATTTATATAATGAAGTAATTCAGGGTAGTTAATTACTGAATGTGATTAATCAAGAGTGATTAATAATTATGGTCTAATTAAAGATTAATTACTTAATATAATTAACAAATTAAAATAGAGTAATTAATTAAAGAAGTAATTAGAGATCATTAATTAATATAATTAATGATGTGTGACGCCCCACCTCTATACCCACGCTAGCCAAGAACACTATGGTGTAATGCTGTCAACTAGCATGGAGAATAAGGCTGTTGAGGAGCGACCATCCGTGTAATTGCTTTGCACGAGCACCGATATGTCGGATAGTATAAAATGCATTTTATTTCAAGAGGAAATCCGACATACCAATACAAACACAAAGCTACTACACAGTGGCTATAATAATCTTCGGAAACAAGTATAGAAATAAGCATAACATAAATCAGTCACAGATAATTCATATCACAAAGGCGGAAGAAGATATGAATATATTACTAACACATGAAAGTGTATATCAGAGTAGTGGTCAAAAAGACCCACAATAATACAAAAGAATAGCAACACGTGCTATACAAAAGAATACAATTATGAGTCCATATCTCAAGTGTATACAACAAAATAAAATACTAATCTAAGTAGTTAGCCAAAAGTCAGAGAAATCAATCCCAAGTGAGAAATCAAGCTGAAGCACCTGTAACATCTCGGTCTGACCTGAGTATTATTTAATAAGAAAATAATAAACGGATCAGTCTAGCTACAAATATCAGATGAGACGATATAGAATAAGAGGTATGACTAAACACATAATAATCACAATGCCAAGCTGTGATATATAAGTAATTGAAAATCAACAAGAGATTTATCAATATCACAAAAATCTACTCAAGGAACAAAAGAGATGTCATACTCTTTATTTCGTTCACCAAACCATAAATATTGACGATTATATCAATATCAATCACAAAAGTCAATGACACACAAATTCACCAATGCACAAATATTAATAAAACTTATCAATGAAAATCACTAAAATTGGAGAAGCATAAATTCCAGAATTCAACACACGAAATCCAGAAATCACAAAAAGGGGGGAGGCCTATCACACGAACGGAAGCATAAAACTCACCAACATATGTATCACACGAACGAGACGCTATCTCATGGTAGCTAGCCATTAATTTTTGACACACGAATGGCCCGAAGACCATAAGGAGCTACCCCACAAAGAAATGAGACAAAGCTCAATAGAATGAGTTACAGTCCTCCACGTGGACAAAGAGACATAGCACAATTGCTAGTCTAAATCACAAAAATGATCATCATGATCATCAAGAAGTGTCAATTATAGTAAGCTAGTAAATATATGAGCTTAGCTTCATGTCCCATAACCACTAGCTTAACTTAAATATTTACGAACAAATTGTAGATCTCCACTAGAAAATTGTCACAAGAGATTCAATCGAACAAGTCCAAGAATTAACCGACGAAGTAAACGCAAGCGTTTCATACCACTCGTTTTACTAGGTCGTTTAATTAGATTTCTCATACGAGTGAGGTAAAGGCTTGTATATACTAATAGATTGGAAAACGGTTTAAGAAACGAGCTTTGTAATAAAATAGTGTTGAAATCGTTTTGATGAAAGAATTTTGATATTTACTACTAGTATTGAAACCTTAATATTTTTAAAGTGACAAATCACAAAGAAGATTGTAGGAACAATCAATCACTAAAATTCACATTCGAAGACATGAATAAAATCTAAAGAAACCGATAAAGAATCCATCGAAATGGATATTCAAAAATCCCAAAAAAAGGAGTCATCAAAGTCATAATAAATGATAACAACAAATAAGATCATCAAGAATCGATTTAAATTGGAATTCTTAAACAAAAAGGCAAGCAGGCAAAACACTACAGTTTCAGACGTCTGAAACAAGTGGTTCAGACGTCTGAATCTGGAAAAATTAAAAATTTCCAGAACGTGATTCAGACGTCTGAACCAAATGTTTCAGACGTCTGAAATAGGCATTTTTAGACTATTTTCTTTCTATTTGAAAATGAGCCAATTCAGACGTCTGAAATCCCAGATTCAGATGTCTGAAACTGGAATTTTGAGGATTTCCTGAACCTCGACCAAAAGTGGCCAAATGAATATCGGAAACGATCGAACGAGCAAATGACGACTAAGGATTTACGCCACGCGACAACCCAGCCTTAACGGCGCTTCGATACGCCTCAAATATCAATGTCCAAATATCCATAATAGGATTTTCATAGATTTTGATTTCAAAACACCAAAAATTGGATTATACACCAAATTAATCCAAACCAAAATCAATTGCACGAGAATAAGTGTTAGGAATTCATACCTAACAATCGAAGATAATTATAGACAAAGATGTGAGATAAAAATCTCACCTTTGAACCCCAAACGATTGAAGAAGAAGCTTGGAAGCAAAGGAGAATCAACCACTCTTCAAATCCAACTCAAGAAGCTTGATTCTAAGCTTAAAAGAAGAACATTCCCAAAATTAGGTTTAGGAATTTCTGAAATTGATTAAGAGAATGAGTTGGAGAAGATGAAGAGAAACTTACCAATAGGTTCTCTTGAATTTGGAGCTAGAAGTTGGTTTGCTAAGGAAGACTAGGGTTTTGGAGTTTTAGTTTCCCATCTCTCCCACCATTGATGCTTTAGAACTGAAAAGAGGAGGAAGTGAGAGTGAATGGGGGGAGTGGTTCAGATTTGAGTATAAGTTAAACATAGGGCTGAACCCAAACCCAAACCCAAAGTGAAAAAGTAGCAAAACTTGACTAACTCCAAACATATCAAAGTTTACACTTAAAAAGATCGCAAACGTCATTTTAAACTCAATGGGAGTGGTCCCGAGTCCTAATTCGACCGTATGCAAAAAGTAGCTTTTCGTACTAAATTCCGAGTATCGATAAAATATTTAAATATTAAAATCGGTAAATATGCGGGTTGTTACAGACTCCCCTCCTTAAAGAAATTGCGTCCTCGCAATATTTAAGAAGAAAATATAAAGTTACAACCATAAAAGCATATTCAACACAAAAGAAATTTGAAATAAAAGGTTCACCTTAAAGAGCACGGGAAAGTAAGTCCGGATGTGATCGCTCGATGAACTCTCTAGATTCCCAAGAACAATCCTTAGGATTTGAAGACCATTGAACTTTCACAAGCGGAACATCTTTATTTCAAAGCCGTTTGACTTCCGAAGCAATAATACGAATAGGATGTTGCTCAAAAGTTAGATTAGGAGAAACTTCAATCTCTTCCACAACACCGGGCTCAAGAATAGAATCAGAATCTCGAAGGCACTTCCATAATTGAGAAACGTGAAACACGTCATGAATAGCAGAAAACTGAGCCGGTAATAAAAGGCCATAAGCCACGGAACCAATACGTTCGGTGATAGGAAATGACCCAATATATCGAGGCGCTAATTTTCCCGATCGACTGAAACGTACAACACCTTTCATGGGTGAAACACGAACGAACACAACATCTCCTACAGAAAATTCTAATTTCCTTCTTCGGTTATCGGCATAGGATCTTTATCTACTTTGGGCTTCTTTCATCCTATAACGAATAAGGTCAATCTTTTCTGCGGAATCACGAATAAAATCTGGACCTAAAACCAGCTTCTCACAGGCCTCAAGCCAACAAGAAGGAGATCGGCATGGCCTTCCATAGAGTGCCTCGAAAGGTGCCATACCAATACTAGATTGGAAGCTATTATTATAGGAAAATTCAACAAGTGAAATATGATCTTCCCAACTTCCGCCAAAATCAAGAACACACGCACGAAGAAGATCTTCAAGAGTTTGATTCACACGCTCGGTTTGTCCATCGGACTGGGGGTGATAAGCGGTGCTAAATTAAGCTTCGTTCCCAAAGCTTTTTGAAGACTCTTCCAAAATCCACTAGTAAAAAATGGATCACGATCACTAACAATAGAAGTAGGAACTCCATGTAATTTAACAATCTTTTTAACAAAGAGTTTGGCCAAAAGAGGAACGGTTCGGTTAGACCGAACGGGAATAAAATGGGCAGATTTAGTAAGTCTATCAACGATCACCCATAAGCTATCATGACCCGAACGAGAACGGGGAAGGTCATCTATAAAATACATGGAAATTTGGTCCCACTTTCAAATTGGAATTTCTAAAGGTTGCAATAACCCACCGGGCCTTTGATGTTCGGCCTTAATGAGTTGGTAAGTCATGCAATACTTAACAAAGTTAGCAATGTCAATTTTCATTCCCTCCCAATAATAAAGTCGCTTCATATCCACGTACATTTTACTGCTACCGGGATGAATGGTAAATTTAGAACGATGGGAATCTTCTAAGATGTCTTTTCGAAGATCACTAATATTTGGCACGACAAGTCTACCAAATTTCCGAATGCCGCCACGAGAATCAATATCAAAGTCTTTCCAACCTTCAATATCACCTCTATTCTTAATATTTTGGCCAAGAAGAGCCAATTCAGGATCTAGCCCTTGAGCTTCAAGAATGCGGTCTAAAAGAGAAGGATGAGCCTCAAGGCTACATAAAACAAAAGATGAACATAAATCGGATACGCGCTCTCGAATCTCACTAGTGGATAAGATCTCGAGATCATTCCATTCAGATATCATCATAGAAACAACTGCTTGTTGCTTGCGACTAAGTGCATCGGCAACTCGATTTCCCTTTCCGAGAGTATAAAGGATATCAAGATCACAAGGTGCAAGGAACTCGAGCCAACGTTGTTGACGCAAATTAAGTTTCTTTTGAGAGAATAAATACTTCAAGGACTTATGATCGGTATAAAGAACAAATTTCTCTCCTAAAAGATAATGACGTCAAATTCGAAGGGCGAAAACAATAGCCGCGAGTTCTAAATCATGAGTGGCATATCTAGTCTCAGCAAGCTTCAATTGCCTAGAAGCATAAGCAATAACACGTTCTTTTTGCATAAGAACGACACCCAAACCAATGCGACTGGCATCGGTATAAACAATAAAATCTTGGTTCCCTTCGGGAATAACAAGAATAGGAGCATCAGAAAGGAATTCTTTTAATTTCTGAAAATAATTTTCACATTTGTCCGACCAAATGTATTTAACACCTTTCTTCGTTAAGCTAGTGAGAGGCACGACAATCTTAGAAAAGTCTTTGATAAAACGGCGGTAATAACCCGCCAATCCAAGAAAACTACGAATCTCCGTCACACTCTCCGGTCTCTTCCAATCTTGAATCGCTTCAATCTTTGAAGGATCCATGGAAATTCCGGATTCGGAAATAATATGCCGAGAAACTTCACACGAGATTGCCAAAAGTGGCATTTAGAAAACTTTGCTTTTAATTGATTACTCCTAAGAGTTTCTAATACAATCCGAAGATGCTTCTCATGTTCCTCCTCGGTTTTTGAATACATAAGAATATCATCAATAAAGATGAGAACAAACCGGTCGAGCAAGTCTTTGAAAACTCTATTCATAAGGTTAACGAAATAAGCCGGAGCATTCGTTAGACCAAATGGCATAACAAGCCATTCATAAGATCCATAACGAGTACGGAACGATGTCAAAGGAATGCTATCCTCTGCAATACGAAGCTGATGAAATCCAGTAGCTAAGTCTAACTGTGAAAAGACTCTAGCACCACTAAATTGATCGAATAGATCATCAATCCGAGGTAAAGGATATTTATTTTTGATAGTGAGATCATTAAGCTTGTGGTAGTCAACGCAAAGTCTAAGTGTACCATCAGATTTCTTCACGAAAATAGCCGAAGCTCCCCAAGGCGAGGAACAAGAGCGAATAAATTGCTTCGTTTCCAAATCAGATAATTGTATGCGCATCTCCTCATTTTCTTTATTGGACAAACGATAAGGAGGACGGGTAATAGGTTGAGCTCCAGGGGTAAGATTAATTCTGAACTCAATTGCTCGCTTAGGTGGCAATCCTAAAACGGGCTCAAATATATCGAAAAATTCACGAACAACATGAATAAGAGAAATGATGTCCTCCTCATCATCATTATCATCATCATGAGGATTTAAAGAATATAAAGATGCAGATAAAGTGGAATCCGAATATTTAAGATTAATAGAAATCTGCTTTACAGATTGAGGATGTCGAAGATGAATAGTCCACTCAGGACATAGGATATGAGCTTCATAGCAGTTAAGCCAATCCATTCCCAAAATCATTCCAAAGCCTAAATAACGCATGACATGCAAATCGGCTTGGAAAGAAAAATCACCCAAAATAATCTCCACATCTTTACAAAGCAAACTATGAGTTGCGGATCCACCAACCAGATTCGCAATTCTCAAAGAAGTCATTAAAGCAACAACACTTAAAGAAAAAGTATCAACAAGCTCTTTTGATATAAAAGAATGGGATGCTCCCGTATCAAAAAGAACTCGAATAGGCTGATCACGAAATATAATAATACCATCAAGGATAGAATGAGAAATACCTTGACTACGAGATGTGTTTCCAGGGGCTTGAGCAACATTAAGCTTTCCCTCCTTCCTATTTTGAAGTTTGGGACAAGACGATAAATAATGATCTGGGCTTTTGCAATAGCGAAAAGTACGAGTCTTTGAACACTTGTTCGCAAAATGGTCTCTGGAACCACAGTTAAAGCATTTCCCTTCAGTAGAGGAAAAGGTCTTTGCAGCAGGAGTTGCTTGCCTCCCTTTCTTATTGGGATAAGGACCTTTGAATTTGTTTGGCCTCTTCTTGTTGTTGAAGTTTGGTTTGGAACCCACCACTTCAACATCACTTTCCCTATCCGCCTCTTCAAGACGAAGAGCGATATCAATGAGTTGGTCGAAGGGAACTTCTAATTTTAGAAGTAATGGCTTCTTGAGATTTTTGTTTAAGCCATAGACAAATCTTTGTTTTTCTTCAATGGGGTGTTGATGTATTCAACCCCATATTTGGAAAGTGACTCGAAGGATGCAACATAATCAGTCACGGAGGCTTCACCTTGAACAAGGTCAATAATACGGCGAGCCAAAGTCACCTTCTCAGCTTCTGGTACGAATTTTAACTCGAAGCGCTCTCGGAATTTCTCCCAAGTGAGATCCGCTTCATTTATTTCAGAAATCAGAAGCTTGTACCAGTCTAATGCTTTCTTGGAGCATACTAGAAGCCACCTGAACTCGGTGAAGATCAATGAGGTTCATGCGAGAAAAGATTCGATCGCATGTCCTTAACCAAGCCTGGACTTCAATAATCGTTTCAGAACCTTTAAATGGCTTCCCACCTAGGTTGGTGTAATCATTGCACAAATGTGCAAACCCAGATTTAGGGTGAGTAGGTTCCGGATTAGAACCAGCTGCTTGAGCATTCGTGACAAGGTCAAGAAGTTGCTGGGTAGTCATAAAAACTCCATCGTGGGGAGTAGCACTAGATTGACCGGCGCTGGGACGGCCAGGTCTAACCATTTCTCTTCCTTTAGAAAGAAATAAAGAAGAAGAAAAAGGTTATTCACAAAATGAATATCAAGCAATCTTGATAAATAAAACAAGGAATCATAAAAGACAATAGGATAGAACGGTACGAAGACACGAGTTAAATCCTATGGCACGACTCCTAAGAGAGATTTAGGACGATGATCCTTGTTAAAATATTCTACATTGTTCCGAAGTTTGGCTCTAATACCAAGCTGTGACGCCCCACCTCTATACCCACGCTAGCCAAGAACACTACGGTGTAATGCTGTCAACTAGCATGGAGAATAAGGCTGTTGAGGAGCGACCATCCGTGTAATTGCTTTGCACGAGCACCGATATGTCAGATAGTATAACATGCATTTTATTTCAAGAGGAAATCCGACATACCAATACAAACACAAAGCTACTACACAGTGGCTATAATAATCTTCGGAAACAAGTATAGAAATAAGCATAACATAAATCAGTCACCGATAATTCATATCACAAAGGCGGAAGAAGATATGAATATATTACTAACACATGAAAGTGTATATCAGAGTAGTGGTCAAAAAGACCCACAATAATACAAAAGAATAGCAACACGTGCTATACAAAAGAATACAATTATGAGTCCATATCTCAAGTGTATACAACAAAATAAAATACTAATCTAAGTAGTTAGCCAAAAGTCAGAGAAATCAATCCCAAGTGAGAAATCAAGCTGAAGCACCTGTAACATCTCGGTCTGACCTGAGTATTATTTAATAAGAAAATAATAAACGGATCAGTCTAGCTACAAATATCACATGAAACGATATAGAATAAGAGGTATGACTAAACACATAATAATCACAATGCCAAGCTGTGATATATAAGTAATTGAAAATCAACAAGAGATTTATCAATATCACAAAAATCTACTCAAGGAACAAAAGAGATGTCATACTCTTTATTTCGTTCACCAAACCATAAATATTGATGATTATATCAATATCAATCACAAAAGTCAATGACACACAAATTCACCAATGCACAAATATTAATAAAACTTATCAATGAAAATCACTAAAATTGGAGAAGCATAAATTCCAGAATTCAACACACGAAATCGAGAAATCACAAAAAGGGGGGAGGCCTATCACACGAACGGGAGCATAAAAACTCACCAGCATATGTATCACATGAACGAGACGCTATCTCATGGTAGCTAGCCATTAATTTTTGACATACGAATGGCCCGAAGACCATGGGGAGCTACCCTACAAAGAAATGAGACGAAGCTCAATAGAATGAGTCACAGTCCTCCACGTGGACAAAGAGACATCGCACAATTGCTAGTCTAAATCACAAAAATGATCGTCATGATCATCAAGAAGTGTCAATTACAGTAAGCTAGTAAATATATGAGCTTAGCTTCATGTCCCATAACCACTACCTTAACTTAAATATTTACGAACAAATTGTAGATCTCCACTAGAAAATTGTCACAAGAGATTCAATCGAACAAGTCCAAGAATTAACCGACGAAGTAAACGCAAGCGTTTCATACCACTCGTTTTACTAGGTCGTTTAATTAGACTTCTCATACGAGTGAGGTAAAGGCTTGTATATACTAATAGATTGGAAAACGGTTTAAGAAACGAGCTTTGTAATAAAATAGTGTTGAAATCGTTTTGATGAAAGAATTTTGATATTTACTACTAGTATTGAAACCTTTATATTTTTAAAGTGACAAATCACAAAGAAGATTGTAGGAACAATCAATCACTAAAATTCACATTCGAAGACGTGAATAAAATCCAAAGAAACCGATAAAGAATCCATCGAAATGGATATTCAAAAATCCCAAAAAAAGGAGTCATCAAAGTCATAATAAATGATAACAACAAATAGGATCATCACGAATCAATTTAAATTGGAATTCTCAAACAAAAGGGCAAGCAGGCAAAACACTACAGTTTCAGACGTCTGAAACAAGTGGTCCAGACGTCTGAAACAAGTGGTTCAGACGTCTGAATCTGGAAAAATTAAAAATTTCCAGAACGTGGTTCGGACGTCTGAACCAAATGTTTCAGACGTCTGAAATAGGCATTTTTAGCCTATTTTCTTTCTGTTTGAAAATTAGCCAATTCAGACGTCTGAAATCCCAGATTCAGATGTCTGAACTGGAATTTTGAGGATTTCCTGAACCTCGACCAAAAATGGCCAAACGAATATCGGAAACGATCGAACGAGCAAATGACGACTAAGGATTTACGCCACGCGACAACCCAGCCTTAACGGCTCTTCGATACGCCTCAAATATCAATGTCCAAATATCCATAATAGGATTTTCATAGATTTTGATTTCAAAACACCAAAAATTGGAATATACACCAAATCAAAATCAATTGCACAAGAATAAGTGTTAGGAATTCATACCTAACAATCGAAGATAATTTTAGACAAAGATGTGAGATAAAAATCTCACCTTTGAACCCAAAAGATTGAAGAATAAGCTTGGAAGTAAAGGAGAATCAACCACTATTCAAATCCAACTCAGGAAGCTTGATTCTAAGCTTAAAAGAAGAACATTCCCAAAATTAGGTTTTGGAATTTCTGAAATTGATTAAGAGAATGAGTTGGAGAAGATGAAGAGAAACTTACCAATGGGTTCTCTTGAATTTGGAGCTAGAAGTTGGATTTGCTAAGGAAGACTAGGGTTTTGGAGTTTTAGTTTCCCATCTCTCCCACCATTGATGCTTTAGAACGGAAAAGAGGAGGAAGTGAGAGTGAATGGGGGGAGTGGTTCAGATTTGAGTATAAGTTAAACATAGGGCTGAACCCAAACCCAAAAGTGAAAAAGTAGCAAAACTTGACTAACTCCAAACATATCAAAGTTTACACTTAAAAAGATCGCAAATGTCATTTTAAACTCAATGGGAGTGGTCCTGAGTCCTAATTCGACCGTATGCAAAAAGTAGCTTTTCGGACTAAATTTCGAGTATCGATAAAATATTTAAATATAAAATCGATAAATATGCGGGTTGTTACATGATGTAATTAAGGGTTGATTAATTAAGGAATAATTAATCAATGAATAATTAATTAATGCAATTAATTAAAGATTAATGTGATTAATTATAATTGATTAATTAATGAAGTAATTAAAGGTTAATTACTGTAAGTGGTTAAGGATAATTAATTTGTGTAATTAATTTAAAGACTAATTACTTAAAGTAATTAGAGAATGATTAATCAAGGGTGATTATTTAAGATGGATACTTAGAGAATGATTAATTAATTGGATTTGTAATTAATTCATGATAAGGTAAGCAGGATTTATATAATCGAGGTAATTAATTTAATTTAGTTTAAATTAATTAGAGATGAAGTAATTAATTTAATTCATTTTAAATTAATTATAGTGTGATTTATTAATCCTTTCTTATGTATGGAAGGATGATGTTGATTGCGTTTAATGGTTTGAGATCTCAGATATGAGATAAGTGATGTTGTGTGATATGGATGCTTTGGTTGAATACGATGATAATGTGAATTATCTATTTGTGATGATAATGTGAATTATCTATTGTGATATTGTGTATTATCTATCTGTGTACATATAGATAATAGAATCGAATTGTTTTAACTTTAAAACAACTTGGACCTAAAAGATGGCATTTGGATTTCGATGAGACCGAGATCGGGTTTGCAGATTTGGATATTTGAAAACCACATCGATCCAAATTAACGATAGGTCGTGAATCTCAAGTGAAGATGAAGATTCAAAGTGCAAGGGTTATTGTCCTTAACTTTGAGGGTGATTCCAAAATGAGTGTAACGAAATAATGCCTTCAGTTTCGTTCGAACCCGGAACGAACTTGTATGGATTAAATGCTTTCAGAACATCGTCAAGTGGACGATGAGCATTATAAATGATGTGTTTTGATAAAGGTAATCGTAGCCTCAAGCCTCATCAACCGAGAATGGCTAAACAGGGGAGGTGCAACAAGGCTAAGTGGGTCATGCCCAAGTAGGACGGGATTTACCCCTGTCTAGATGTCCCTTTTTATTTCGGCTGTGTGGTGCGGTTGTTGATCCCAACCGCGGGGTTGTCTTGTTCAGGACTGTCCAGTAAGGGATGGTTCTGGCTTTGTGTTGCAGGGGATTTATGGTGGATCCTCGGTATGTTGATCTAGGCCACGTACCGTGACGGGCAGTACCCCAGTAGCCATGCCATTGTATGGATCCATTCTCCAATAAGTGTCATACGTTTTAGTTGTGCCCAACTATATTGGAACATGAGATGTACGCATTCCAGCTATTTCTGTATTTTATTTGAAAACCCAAGACCCTATTATAATATCACTGGATTTCCTATAAAAATGTTTTGGTTAACAGAAGGGAAAAACTTACCGATGTTTATGTATGGGGAGTCTTACGTGATACCTTTTATTTTCAAAGGTTTTCAAAGTTAAGAAACTTTAACCTGTTACTCACACCATACCCATGTCTGACCCGGAGTTTATTTCTATTTCCTTAAACTCTTGGGTACTCAAATTTTTACGAGTAGCCAAGGAATTCAGGTTAGCTTTGACGAATTATGGAGAAGCAATGGAGCAGGAGGCTTCAGCGTTGTATATATATAGTGTTCCACTGTGTTGGTATCCCTAAGTGGTTTCTTTGTATTGTATTGAGTTGTAATAACTGGACATGTGTTTATAACTGTCTAGTATGTGATGTATAATCTGTGTAACTCTGATAATTGTTGTATACTATGTAATACTTACGTTATTAATATAATTTATTCGTTCGGCTGTTGAGATTCTGATGTTGTTTCTTCTTTCTATTCTATCTTTTCTCTTTTCTATCCCTTTTTTTTATTCAAGATGATGTGACTTTTTGTGGAGAAAAAATCGGGTCTTCACAGGCAGCATTTCCCTTATGTTGTTTATGGTAGATAGGTGGTCAATAGTTAAAAGAAAAGATCCGTACCTGCAGCATTTCCCTTATGTTGTTTAGGGTAGATAGGTGGTCAATAGTTAAAAGAAAAGATCCGCACCAGCAGCATTTCCCTTGGGACATGCTTATGCTATTTAGGGTAGATAAGAGGTCAATAATTAAAAGACTAAATCGTGGGGATTTGGACAAGGGATGCAACTAGATTTTGTTTAATAGGGACTGGTACCAACAGCATTCCCTATTTACTATGGACACGGTGTCTCACAGTAGCCTGAAGTGGGACGAGGGTACGCTTATGCAGTCTAGGGTAAATAAAAGGTCTAAAGAGGGAGCAATAGATAGTGCGAAGCAGCGGTGACCGAGCATGCGACACCGATTAAGAGAGATAAGTCGCTATTGAGTTCCAAGCGCTTAGTATGTGTGTCTTTCGTAGACACCATTGCCTTTTTTGTAGGGAGCTATATAGCGTATAGTCCGTAGTAAGGTCTATGGAGTAGCAGGCCAATCAAAGGGTAGAATTGGGATTTCAGCCTAGTTATATGATTAGGAATTCAGCCTAATCAAAGTAGCTATCAAAGACAAGTGCAAACAATCAAAGTTAATAAATAGTGTTAAGTTAATTAAATCGTATTTATTTCCAGCTTATTCCTTCTTCGTATTTCCTTTGTTTCCTTTCATATACTAGAACTGTTGTAAGGTCTATTGTAACAACCCGCATATTTATCGATTTTATATTTAAATATTAGATTGTTAGTCGGATTTTAGTCCGAAAAGCTACTTTTTGCATACGGTTGAATTAGGACTCGGGACCACTCCCATTGAGTTTAAAATGCCGTTTGCGACCTTTTTGAGTATAAGCTTCGATATGTTTGGAGAAAGTTGATTTTTGCTACTTTTCACTTTGGGTTTGGTTTTGGGCTCAGCCCTATGTTTAACTTATGCTCAAATCTGAGCCACTCTTCCCCACTCACCCTCATTCTCTTCTCTTTTCAGTTCTAAGGCAATAATGGTGGGAGAGATTGGAAATTAAAACTCCAAAACCCTAGTTTTCTTTTGCAAATCAAGCTCTAGCTCCAAACTAATAGAAGAACCCATTGGTAAGCTTCTCTTCTTCTTCTCCAACTTATTCTTTTACCAATTTCAGAAATTCCTAAACCTAATTTTGAAAATGTTCTTGTTTTGAGCATAGATTCAAGCTCATTTGGGTTGTGTTGAAGAGAGGTTGATTCTCCATTTTCTTTCAAGCTTCTCCTTGTTTGATTTTGGTAAAAAGGTGAGATTTTTATCTCACATCTTTGTCTATAATTATCTTCGATTGTTAGGTATGAATTCCTAACGTTTATTCGTGTGCAATTGATTTTGGTTTGGATTGATTTGGTGTATATTCCAATTTTTGGTGTTTTGGTCCAATTTATGGAAATCCTATTATGGATATTTGGACATCGATATTTGAGGCGTATCGGAGAGACGTTTAGGCTGGGTTGTCGTTCGACATAATTCCTTAGTCATCGTCATTTGCTCGTTCGATCGTTTTCGATATTCGTTTGGCCATTTTTGGCCTAGGTTCAAGGAATGCCCTGAACCATTCATTCAGACGTCTGAAACGTGATATTCAGACGTCTGAATATTGTTTGGGAAGTTTTCTATTCCCAGATTCAGACGTCTGAATATATGGTCTCAGACGTCTGAATTGGCTTATTTTCAAACAGAAAGAAAACAGGCTAAAATATGCCTATTTCAGACGTCTGAATCGTGTTCTGGAAATTTTTATATTTCCAGATTCAGACGTCTGAACCACTTGTTTCAGACGTCTGAAACTGTTGTGATTTTTCCTTCTTGCCTTTTTGTTTGAGAATTCCAATTTAAATCGATTCGTGATAATCCTATTCGTTGTTATCATTTATTATGACTTTGATGACTCTTTTTAGGGATTTTTGAATATCCATTTCGATGGATTCTTTATCGGTTTCTTTGGATTTTATTCACGTCTTCGAATGTGAATTTTAGTGGTTAATTGTTCTTACAATCTTCTGTATGACTTGTCACTTTAAAAATATAAAGGTTTTCTATACTGGTAGTAAATATCAAAACTCTCCCCTCAAATGATTTTAAAACTATTTTAATTACAAAGCTCGTTTCTAAAACCATTTTCCAATCTATTAGTATATACAAACCTTCACCTCACTCGTATGAGAAATCTAATTAAACGACCTAGTAAAACGAGTGGTATGAAACGCTTGCGTTTACTTCGTCGGTTAATTCTTGGACTTGTTCGATTGAATCTCTTGTGACAATTTTCTAGTGGAGATCTACAGTTTGTTCGTAAATATTTAAGTTAAGCAAGTGGTTATGGGACATGAAGCTAAACTCATATATTTACTAGCTTAGTGTAATTGACACTTCTCGTCGATCATGATGATCATCTTTTGTGATTTAGACTAGCAATGTGCGATGTCTCTTTGTCTACGAGGGAGACTAAACCCCGTTTTGTGGAGTTTCGACTCAATTTGGTGGGGTAGCAACCCATGGTCTTCGGGCCGTTTGTGGAACTTCGGCTCAGTTTGTGATGGTTAGCAACCATGGAATTAGCTTTCCGTTTGTGATACACGTGTTGGTGGGCTTTATGCTCCCGTTTGTGATAGGCCTTCCCCCCCTTTGTGATTTCTGGATTTCTTGAGATGATTTCTAGAATTTGTGCTTCACCAATTTTCGTGATTTCTATTGATAAGCCTTGTCGATATTTGTGCATTGGTGAATTTGTGCGTCATTGACTTTTGTGATTTTTGGATTTCGTATATTGAATTCTGGAATTTGTGTGTCATTGACTTTTGTGATTGACATTGATATTATCGTCAATATTTATGGTTTGGTGAACGAAATAAGGAGTATGACGTTTCTTTGATTCTTGTGTAGATTTGGTGACATTGATTAATCTCTTGATGATTTTCAACTAATTATATATATCACAGCTTGGCATTGTGATTATTATGTGTTTAGTCATATCTCTTATTCTATATCGTTTCATCTGATATTTATAGTTTGACTGATCCGTTTATTATTTTCTTATTAAATAATACTCGGGTCAGACCGAGATGTTACAGGTGTTTCTGCTTGACTTTTCATCCAGGATTACCTCCTTGACTTTTGGTTAACTACTTAGATTAGTAGTTTTTGTTGTATACGTTTGAGATATAGACTCCATAATGTATACTTATTCTTTTGTATAGTTCATGTAACTATTCTTTTGTAATATTATGGATCTTTTTGACCACTACTCTGATATACACTTCCATGTGATAATTATATATTCATATCTTCTTCCGCCTTTGTGATATGAATTATCTGTGACTGATTTATGTTATGTTTATTTCTATATTTGTTTCTGAAGATATTACAGCCACTGTGTAGTAGCTTTGAGTTTGTGTCGGTATGTCGGATTTCCCTCTTGATAAGAAATGTATGTTATACTATCTGACATATCGATGCTCGCGCAAAGAAATTACACGGATGGTCTCTCCTCAACAGCCTTATTCTCCGTGCTAGTTGACACCATTCACCGTAATGTTCTTGGCTAGCGTGGGTATAGAGGAGGGGCGTCACAGCTTGGTATCGGAGCCAAACTTCAGAACAATATAGAATAATTTAGCAAGGATCATGTCCTAAGTCTTTCTTAGGACTTGTGCTTTAGGATTTAATTCGAGTCTTCGAACCAATTTATCCTATTTTCTTTTATGATTCCTTGTCTTGTCTATCAAGATTGCTTGATATTCAATTTGGTGAATAAGCTTTTTTCTTTTTCTTCTTTCTTTCTAAGGAAGAGAAATGTCTAGACCAGGCCGTCCCAGAGCCGTACCATCTAGCACTCCGCCCCAGGATGGAGTTTTTATGACTGCTCAACAGCTTCTTGATTTAGTGACGAATGCTCAAGTAGCTGGAGCTAACCCGGAACCTACTCACCCAAAGTCGGGATTTGCACGCTTGTGCAGCGATTACACTAATTTGGGTGGGGAGCCATTCAAAGGTTTCGAAACTATTGTTGAAGTACAGGCTTGGCTAAGGTCATGCGATCGAATCTTTTCTCGCATGAATCTTATTGACATTCACCGAGTTCAGGTGGCCTCTAGTATGCTCCGAGAAAGAGCATTGGACTGGTACGAGCTTCTTATTTCTGAGATTAATGAAGCGGATCTCACCTGGGAGCAATTCCGAGAATGCTTCGAGTTGAAATTTGTACCAGAAGCTGAGAAAGTGACATTGGCTCGACGATTTATAGACCTTGTTCAAGGTGAGTCCTCCGTGACTGATTACGTCGCCTCCTTCGAGTCGCTTTCCAAATATGGGGTTGAATACATCAACACCCCTTTAAAGAAGAACCAGAGGTTCGTCTATGGCTTAAACAAAAATCTCAAGAAGCCATTACTTCTAAAATTAGAAGTTTCTTTCGACCAACTCGTTGATATCGCTCTTCGTCTTGAAGAGGCGGATATGGAGAATGATGTTGAAGTGGTGGGTTCCAAACCAAGCTTCAACAACAACAAGAAGAGGCCAAGCAAATTCAAAGGTCCTTATCCCAATAAGAAAGGGAGGCAAGCAACTCCTGCTGCAAAGACCTTTTCCTCTACTGAAGGGAAATGCTTTAACTGTGGTTCTAGAGACCATTTTGCGAACAAGTGTTTAAAGCCTCGTACTTGTCGCTATTGTAAAAGTCCGGACCATTTTATGCATGTATGTCCCAAACTTCAAAATAGAAAGGAGGGAAAGCTTAATGTTGCTCAAGCCCCTGGCAACACATCTCGTGGCCAAGGTATTTCTCACTCTATTCTGGACGGAATTATTTTATTTCGTGATCATCCTATTCGAGTTCTTTTTGATACGGGTGCGTCCCATTCTTTTGTATCAAAAGAACTTGTTGATACCTTTTCTTTGGATGTTTTGTGTTTAATGACTTCTTTGAGAATTGCGAATCTGGTTGGTGGATCCGCAACAATCAGTTTATTGTGTAAAGATGTCGAGATTATTTTGTGTTATTTTTCTTTCCGAGCCGATTTGCATGTTATGCGTTATTTAGGCTTTGGAATAATTTTGGGAATGGATTGGCTTAACCGTTATGAAGCTCATATCCTATGTCCTGAGCGGACTATTCATCTTCGACATCCTCAATCGGTTAATCAGGTTTCTGTTATTCTTAAAGATTCGGATTATATTCTTTAAACCCTCGTGATGACGATGATGATGATGAGGGTGATATTATTTCTCTTATTCATGTCGTTCGTGAATTTTCCGACATATTCGAGCCCGTTTTAGGATTACCACCTAAGCGAGCAATTGAGTTCAGAATTAATCTCATTCCTGGAGCTCAACCTATCACTCGCCCTCCTTATCGTATGTCCAATAAAGAAAACGAGGAGATGCGTAAACAATTATCTGAATTGGATATGAAGCAATTTATTCGCTCTAGTTCCTCGCCTTGGGGGGCTTCAGCTATTTTTGTGAAGAAATCCGATGGTACACTTAGGCTTTGCGTTGACTACCGCAAGCATAATGATCTCACTATCAAAAATAAATATCCTTTGCCTCGGATTGATGATTTATTTGACCAACTTAATGGTGCTAGAGTCTTTTCACAATTGGCCTTGGCTACCGGTTTTCATCAGCTTCGTATCGCAGAAGATAGCATTCCATTGACCTCGTTCTGTACTTGTTAGGGATCTTATGAATGGCTTGTCATGCCATTTGGTTTGACGAATGCTCCAGCGTATTTCGTTGACCTTATGAATCGGGTTTTCAAAGATTTTCTCGACCGATTTGTTCTCATCTTTATCGATGATATTCTTGTGTATTCTAAAACCGAGGAGGAGCATGAAAAACATCTTCGGATTGTGTTGGAAACTCTTAGGAGTAATCAATTAAAGGCAAAATTTTCTAAATGCCACTTTTGGCAATCTCGTGTGAAGTTTCTCGGTCATATTATTTTCGAATCCGGAATTTCCGTGGATCCTTCAAAGATTGAAGCGATTCAAGATTGGAAGAGACCGGAGAGTGTGACAAAGATTCATAGTTTTCTCGGATTGGCGGGCTATTACCGTCGTTTTATCAAAGACTTTTCTAGGATTGCCGTGCCTCTCACTAGCTTGACGAAGAAAGGTATTAAATACATTTGGTCGGACAAATGTGAAGCTTCTTTTCAGAAATTAAAAGAACTTCTTTCTGATGCTCCTATTCTCGTTATTCCCGTGGGGAATCAAGATTTCGTTGTTTATACCGATGCTAGTCGCGTTGGTTTAGGTGCCGTTCTTATGCAAAGAGAACGTGTTATTGCTTATGCTTCTAGGCAATTGAAGCCTGCTGAGACTAGATATGCCACTCATGATTTAGAACTCACGGCTATTGTTTTTGCTCTTCGGATTTGGCGTCATTATCTCGTAGGAGAGAAATTTGTTCTTTATACCGATCATAAGTCTTTGAAGTATTTATTCTCTCAAAAGGAACTTAATTTGCATCAACAGCGTTGGCTCGAATTTCTTGCACCATATGATCTTGATATCCTTTATACTCCCGGAAAGGGAAATCGTGTTGCGGATGCACTTAGTCGAAAGCAACAAGCGGTTGTTTCGATGATGATATCCGAATGGAACGATCTCGAGATTTTATCCTCTTGTAAAATTCGAGACCGTGTTCCCGATTTATGTTCATCTCTTGTTTTATGTATCCTTGAGGCTCGTCCTTCTCTTTTAGACCGCATTCTTGAAGCTCAAAGGCTAGATCCCGAACTAGCTCTTCTTGGCAAAAATATTAAGGATAAAATTGATATTAAAGGTTTGAAAGACTTTGATATCGATTCTCGTGGCGGCATTCGGAGATTTGGTAGACTTATCGTGCCAAATATTAGTGATCTTCGAAAAGATATTTTAGAATATTCTCATCGTTCCAAGTTCACCATTCATCCCGGTAGTAGTAAAATGTACGCGGATATGAAGCGACTTTATTATTGGGAGGGAATGAAACTTGACATCGCTAACTTCGTTAAGTGTTGCATGACTTGCCAGCTTGTTAAGACCGAACATCAAAGGCCTGGTGGGTTATTGCAACCTTTAGAAATTTCAATTTGGAAGTGGGACCAAATTTCCATGGATTTTATAGATGGCCTTCCCCATTCTCGTTCGGGTCATGATAGCTGATGGGTGATTGTTGATAGACTTACTAAATCCGCCCATTTTATACCCGTTCGGTCTAACCGAACCGTTCCTCTTTTGGCCAAACTCTTTGTTAAAGAGATTGTTAAATTACATGGTGTTCCTACTTCTATTGTTAGTGATCGCGATCCATTGTTTACTAGTGGATTTTGGAAGAGTCTCCAAAAAGCTTTGGGAACGAAGCTCAATTTTAGCACCGCTTATCATCCTCAGTCCGATGGACAAACTGAGCGTGTGAATCAAACTCTTGAAGGTCTTCTTCGTGCATGTGTTCTTGATTTTGGTGGAAGTTGGGAAGATCATATTTCACTTGTTGAATTTTCCTATAATAATAGCTTCCAATCTAGTATTGGTATGACACCTTTTGAGGCACTCTACGGAAGGCCATGCCGATCTCCTTCTTGTTGGCTTGAGACCGGTGAGAGGCTAGTTTTAGGTCCCGATTTTATTAGTGATTCCACAGAAAAGATTGATCTTATTCGTCATAGGATGAAAGAAGCCCAGAGTAGACAAAAATCCTATGCCGATAACCGGAGAAGGAAGTTAGAATTTTCTGTGGGAGATCTTGTGTTCATTCGTGTTTCACCTATGAAAGGTGTTGTACGTTTCAGTCGATCGGGAAAATTGGCGCCTCGATATATTGGGCCATTTCCTATCACTGAACGTATTGGTTCCATGGCTTATCGCCTTTTATTGTCGGCCCAATTTTCTGCTATTCATGACGTGTTTCACGTTTCTCAATTACGGAAATGCCTTCGAGATTCCGATTCTATTCTTGAGCCCAGTGTTGTGGGAGAAATTGAAGTTTCGCCTAATTTAACTTATGAGCAACATGCTATTCGTATCGTTGCTTCGAAGGTCAAACGACTTCGAAATAAAGATGTTCCGCTTGTTAAAGTTCAATGGTCTTCAAATCCTAAGGATTGTTCTTAGGAATCTAGAGAGTACATCGAGCGAACACATCCGGACTTACTTTCTCGTGCTCTTTGAGGTGAACTTCTTATTTCAAATTTCTTTTGTGTTGAATATGCTTTTATGGTTGTTACTTTATGTTCTCTTCTTAAAATATTGCGAGGACGCAATTTCTTTAAGGAGGGGAGTCTGTAACAACCCGGATATTTATCGATTTTATATTTAAATATTTTATTTAAATATTATATCGTTAGTCGGATTTTAGTCTGAAAAGCTACTTTTTGCATACGGTTGAATTAGGACTCGGGACCAATCCCATTGGGTTTAAATGCCGTTTGCGACCTTTTTGAGTATAAGCTTCGATATGTTTGGAGAAAGTTGATTTTTGCTACTTTTCACTTTGGGTTTGGTTTTGGGCTCAGCCCTATGTTCAACTTATGCTCAAATCTGAGCCACTCTTCCCCACTCACCCTCATTCTCTTCTCTTTTTAGTTCTAAGGAAATAATGGTGGGAGAGATTGGAAATTAAAACTCCAAAACCCTAGTTTTCTTTTGCAAATCAAGTTCTAGCTCCAAACTAATAGAAGAACCCACTGGGAAGCTTCTCTTCTTCTTCTCCAACTTATTCTTTTACCAATTTCAGAAATTCCTAAACCTAATTTTGGAAATGCTCTTGTTTTGAGCATAGATTCAAGCTCATTTGGGTTGTGTTGAAGAGAGGTTGATTCTCCATTTGCTTTCAAGCTTCTCCTTGTTTGATTTTGGTAAAAAGGTGAGATTTTTATCTCACATCTTTGTCTATAATTATCTTCGATTGTTAGGTATGAATTCCTAACGTTTATTCATGTGCAATTGATTTTGATTTGGATTGATTTGGTGTATATTCCAATTTTTGGTGTTTTGGTCCAATTTATGGAAATCCTATTATGGATATTTGGACATTGATATTTGAGGCGTATCGGAGAGCCGTTTAGGCTGGGTTGTCGTTCGACGTAATTCCTTAGTCATCGTCATTTGCTCGTTCGATCGTTTTCGATCTTCGTTTGGCCATTTTTGGCCTAGGTTCAGGGAATGCCCTGAACCCTTCATTCAGACGTCTGAAACGTGATATTCAGACGTCTGAATATTGTCTCGGAAGTTTTCTATTCCCAGATTCAAACGTCTGAATATATGGTCTCAGACGTCTGAATATATGGTCTCAGACGTCTGAATTGGCTTTTTTTCAAACAGAAAGAAAATAGGCTAAAATATGCCTATTTCAGACGTCTGAAACTGTAACATCCCGCCTTTTCGCACACTTTAAACCGACACACGTGCCAATTCAAAGCATACGCAAGGGCGGATTGTTATGGGGTAAATAAGAAAAACAGAGAAGAAATAAAAACAAAACAGAATCTCACAGCGGAAGGATAAAATATAATAATAAATATACAGTTCAAAATAGTTTACAAACACTTGATTTGCTTTATACAATAAACATCAGAGTTACACATACCAATACAATCAATGCAGCGGAACAGTATGAGTGTGGTGCAATACTATAGATAATAATAATACGACTCCTTCGTCTTCGTCCTTCAAAGCTAAAGTCTTCGATCCTGAAACGCTCGGACTGACCCGAGCGAATTTGAAAAGACAAAAACACTCGAGTCAGAACTAAAAGATCTTATGTGAGTTAAATTAACAGAAATAAATATGAGTACAGTAACTCAAGAGATGCTCGGGATTTACATCTCCTAAGGATCCGTTAAACTATTTACTATGTAGTATATTGCGCTATTATAGTAGTGTCTATTTATAAAATAAACTTACTTTTAAATAGCGTTAAGGCTTTACATTTTCCACCTTAACACGTAAAATGCCAATAGTCTATACAGTACCATAATACCTCCTGATCGGGAGGCTACCAGAGGATACTCCATAGGTACGACACAAATAGAAACTCGTAGTAAAGGCTCGGTATGGTAGGTGACACGGCACAACTAGGCAATGCCAGGGTAGATATACCAATTGCTATCCAGGCTGGTGGAAACGCGTAGCCACAGTTATCGCCCACCTCGGACTAACTCCCCAAAATCAAAATATAGAAGTGGCCACTGAATCAATCCAAAATCAAAGTATAATATCGAAGAGGAGGGTCCGATCAGAGGAATGAGCTCATTGGCCTGAGAATCGCTCCTGTTTTAGCCACCTTATGCCAACTCACGGGAGTCGGGTCCACGTATTTACCTTACAGGAAACGTCGCCACCACCTACTTCATTCTGGAATCTCCACCGCGTACACGGTTAGTCAAAGTGGTTTTTGGTATCGACAAAGAGTATGTCCATATCCGATCCCGGTCTCTTTGCCAACCCATCGTTATTATAACACCGCGGTCATTTAAAAATAGGTTATACTTTAAAAATCAGAATAAACATTCCATTTCATAACCATGAATACAATATCATTTCAAAACCCAAAACCATATTTATCACTTATCCCAAATATAATTCTTTTCCAAAATCATAATGCTTTAACTTCATAACGTCTGAAAATCAAATATTTTCAAAGCATAATATTTTGAAAATTCATAATTTAAAACCATAACTTCTAAAAAAAAACTTGAATGGTTTGGACATTCAACGGTATATGAATTAAATGGTTTAACTTAAATGTTACTTTGTAAAGAAAATAGTTCTCATGGCTTTACAAATACATTTCTTTATTAAAGTCTAAACCAAAATTTATATTATCTCTCTCAAGTTCCAAAACCACTTCAATTTATTTATATATACGTATATCCATTTTGAGTAACAATATTTCAAACAAAAATTGGATTTTATTCTTTCAACAGATCAATTGTTCTATTAATTAGTCTTGAATATTCACATAAAATCCATAAATAATAAGACTTCAATTTCTAGTAATAAAATATATATATTTTCCCAATTCAAATTATACTAGAATATTCATTTCAATTTATTTTGGGAAAAATCCAATTATAAATATCATATCTTAAAATTTCCAAACTTAACATTTAAACATATGATATAAATTATTAAACTCCATTTTCTTAATTTTCTTTCATTTTTAATAAAGATTTTTATACACCTTTTAATTTCAAAATTTTCAACTTCATATGTATATATATATGGAAGAAAAATATTTATACAATATAAAATTTAAGATTATTATAAACCGTATTCCATCCAAACCATAGAAATCACGTTAAAATGGTTATATATAGACCGCGGTGCCTGTATATAATTTTCTATCCTATGGTCAAGTGATACGGATATTTATCATTTCAATCCGCAATTTAAAAGATATAAAATTTTGCGGTTGTATATCATTTCAAACCACAATCCCGAATGAAAGGAAATATGCATGATAATTTGCAATTTAATGATATACAATAAAACATCCATCAACATCACCCATCATCCAATCACAATCATCAAGCAATATCAATCAATAACAATTTATATTTGATAATATATAACAGGTAATAACTGGCAATTTTATTCAGATTAAATTTAACAACTATTAATCTAACAGTTTATATTCAGTAATAATCTATATAACTGTTAACTAGCAGTTTATAGGCAAACAAATAAATTCTAACTATCAATTAATACGCAATAAATCAATTAAATTAACAGTTAAATTTAATAAATGCAATTCAACAAATATGAGTGAAATAAACATGCCAAATACTCATAAATAAATTTCTATTCATTTCTAAAATTAACTTAACAAACATAAAAGCTTCTAGTAGTTGTGAGTGGGTTTAAACACTCACCTTTGGAATTTAAATTGAATTTAAATTCAATTTAAATTCAAAAATTTGACGGTCTCCAAATCCGTCCAAACCGGCGTCATCAGATCCGAAATTAAATTACGATCCTAACAAAAGAAATTTCGCGTGAAACGGAATTCGTATGAAAAAGTTGTGTAGGAAATTCGATTTGAAAACAAAATTTATAAAACAAAAGAAAAGAGAACATGTCTCACAAATTATTGCCATGTCACCATATGAGAACATGCATTCCTCTCATCTTCCCAGTAACGCGCACGAAGGCAAATAGCCCAGGCCGAAGCCCCTAACGCACGCAACCTCCCCCTTTTGACCGAACGTTGACCACCATTTCACGCCGCCTCCGGCCTCCATCGCCCCGCCGACCAACACCATCGAACTGCCTACGCCGAGCCGCCCTCAACCCCCTAGGTCCGGCCGTCCCTTGTGCTGCCTGCCGCCGTCAAATTTCGAACCCTAATCCAATTTTAGGGGCCAATCCGACCGTTGAAACGACGAACAAACCATATAGATGTGATCCCCATCGTCCTCTCTTCAATACCCAGAAATGTTTTCCCGATCCGACAACTTTTGTTGCGACGGTGATGTGAGACCGAAAATGATTTGAATATTTCTGGATAAACGATGGCTCCAATCGAAAAACGGATCACACCAGTAGATTACTCGTATCGAAAACATCAACATATATTTTTTTCAGAATTTTTAGAGAACTTTGAATTTTCATCTTTGATTTGCAATTTGAGATTGGATCTGAAATGCATCCATTGAGGAAGAGAGAAGATTGAAGAAATGAGCGTACAGCAGAAGGGAATAAAATGGGGCTAGGGTTTATAACTGTATATTTATATTTAGGGTTGGGTTAGAGCGTATAGACTAGAAGGATGAACGTACGCAACAAACTATGGCCCAAAAAGCCCGTTTAGCCTCCGGAACAAAATTTATTAAACCCATATATCCAAATAGGTACTTTAAAATATTCTGAACGCGATGGAAAAAGTTTCACGTCCAAATTTGATCGTATGAAGAAGTTATGCTGAAAACAAGATTTCCAAATTGATTTCAAATTGATTTTAATAAAATTGATTTTCAAGGCGATTCGCGTCCGTACGATCAAAGGACAGGTCCGATCGATACGAAACTTGAAACCCTATAATAATACACCGATACGGATCCGATGAAACTGGTTTCGTCGAAATCCGAGTCCGTGGCCAAAAAGGCTATTTTTAATATTCATTAAATAAATTAAATAAATTATAGAAATCCAATTCTATATGAATATTCTAAAATTGTCCCAATTCTATTGCTTATGTAAATAAAAATCAATTTAAATGATTTAACAAGTTTGGCTGTGAATTAAGATTGACAAGTCTATCAAATTTCAGTATACATTTCTATGCTTCCTTATATTAAGGAATTATAAATTTAATTCTCAAAATCCAATTATTTAATCTTTTACCTTTATACTCTCAACTTAAATCCAAAACAAAGATGCCCTTTAACATGTCTATGTTTTCACTTTAAAATCTACAATTTCCTTTTTAATTCAATAACGTAATAATTTACGTTTAATTCCATTTTATTTGAATAAATACCCTTTGTTGAATTTAATACTCCAATTATAATTTTAAATCTTGCTTTCTAAAGCCTATATCAACAAATGGTCCAATTAAAATAAAATTAGTATTAACCTCACTTTATAGAATTAACTACTGCAATTACAAAACCAAAACTACGCTAACTGCAATAATTTTGTGAATAAATTCGAGATTGATTTCAAAATATCTTAACAACAAATAAGATAGGTAACGAACAATAATTATTGTTATTAAATCTATTTCAAAAAGTCTACACTCAAATATTACCTTAAAGTAAGTCTTATGTTTCTATAAATTTATTCATACTTCCGTTACTATATTAATAATTAAAGTAACGTTCATTCTTAATAGCAACATTATAACTATTCACATATAAAAGAACTCTATTCCCAAATACATTCATTTATATTTTATTTCCTTAAAGTTCTCCTTTATTAACTGGACACATTAACAACCAAAATAATTAATTTAGATTTATTTCAATCTATATCCATTCTTAACTAAATAAAATAATGGTTAACCTAAACACTTGTAATTCTTTTATATTCAAATTCACTTACAACATTTATTAACAAAATGTTGCCATAAGTTTAGATTTAAATTAAATAAATTAGATGAATAGGTAAAACTCTGTAATTATCACCCATTTCCAAAACATATGCACTAATTACTACGTTACTATTAGAATTCATTTATTAATTTACTAGTTAATAACTGTCTTCTTATTCCCTATTTACTACAAAATTTCAAATTCAATTATAGCTTCTCAATACATACAATTACATAGGCAAAACAATTTTATTACTATTTTAAGTCCATTTATTATTGACAACATGCATTAAATTTACTTATCAACACCTATTGCATTGATTTATTCAACGGTCACTTTTAATTAGTTACTACCCATTTTACAATCTAATGTAAATCTTCCACTATTGATTCTTATATTAATAAATCTCATTCTAGGTAATATTTTTATTAATAATTGCAAATTCAACACTTATATTGCTTCCTTATATTTATCTTACACAAAGTGTGCAAATTCACATTATTTAAATCTATTTCCATGTAACTATTAAATTGTTAACATACATTCAATTCCAAATTTTATAGAAAATATATTATCTAAAAACCTTTCTATTCTAAATAACTTTATTCGATGTTAACATTCACCAAATACAATTTACTCCCATAAATATGGTTGCACTTAAATTCAGTTATTATTTCATAAATATTATTTTAATCAACTAATTATGACTTATAACCACAAACACAAATTTTCATTATTTTACCTATTCTATATAAACATTTCAATTTGTTAATCTTTAATCTCAGTTACTATATCCAACTCCTACATTTATTCTAAATTAGATTAGAAATTATATTAATTTAATTCGTTTAATATCATCAAATTTATTGGGTCGTTACAATCTCCTCCACTCAAAACTTTTCGTCCCCGAAAAGGAAAAAGAAGGGAGCAGGAAGAATAAAATAGTACATCTTATTCCAAATATTAACTTATAAACAATATTTTACTAGATTAATTTTCTTAAATAAAATATACCTGTTTAAAATCATTATATTCTTTTATACTTAAATAATTAAAGTTGGGTAACTATCTTCAACAAAATTCTAAGTCCAAAATTTACGGAAAATTTTGGCAGAGTCTCCTTTGTACGGAGAGGCTCGGAAGAAAAATATAATATCAAAATATACAAATATATTACATATATTATCAAAATATTATCCCAACACGGGAAAAATTATATAAAATAGCGCTAAAACGTAATCCGGAAACGTACCTATTTGTCGGGCAATACACTTATTATTATGGAACCAAAAGCAGTAGCAGTTGCTTCCATCACCTGCATTCACTTATATAATCTAAAAGGTTAAATATTTATATTAAAGTGAAATGCTTAGGTGATTTCAACCATTAATCAACCGATCAATACAACAACCATCAACCTTACAACCATCATACATACACAAAGCAAAGCAACCATTTAATCCATCTAACAAATAGTTGTTTGGGTTCAAAACTTGAAATTTGTATGAAATGAAACTAACTATCAAGTGCATCCTTTACTCAACAGTCTTAGATGGAACAAAGATAGATTATTCATCCAACAACTTCAAGTTCCTTACCCCACAATCATAAATCAAACAATACAATTCAAACCAACAACCAAATCAACTTATTATACATTTATTTCATGCTTCAGTGGTTTGATTTTCTTTCTTTCATTTATGGAGGGATTTCTTTATTTCTTCCAATTTTCGTTTTCCATTTATTACAAAATTCATTATATTTGCATTCCAATTTATTGACTAAAGTTTATATCATCTATTTATACTACTTACCTTTACTTATATAGTAAAATTTCCAATTTAACTTAAGTTTATACAATTAATTCTCAATAATAACAACAAATTTATTGAATACCTTTATTACCTCAAGCTTCACTTGTAAGATTTCCCCTTACATTTTCTTACTAACATTCCAACTTTTATTATATGGTAAGTTATGTATGTTTTAAGAATGTAAGTGAAAATTTACAAGTTTCTTCTCAATTCCTTAAATTAATATATATTTGTTTTATAAATTACAATTTCAACTTACCTTTAATTTCATTCATTTATTTAATGTTGAAGTTTCTATTATATTTAATAGTAGTAACAATTTAATTACCCACTTTCTATTATATTTAATTACAATAACCCTTTTTAATTACACTTAAATTATTAACCCTTATAACCTGCATTCCTATAAGTGAAAGATTTTACTTGTTCATTAACTATGGATTGCAGTCATTTAATTTTTTTTTTTCTGCTTTCCATTATATTAGAATAGTGGAAATTAAAACATACTTAAGTTAATAATCCTACAATCAATTTTTGTTTAGAATTTCACTTTATATACTTAAGTTCATATCACCTATTAATAATACTTAACTTTATTTTTAGTAGAATTTCAATTATAACTTAAGTTTATACCATTAAATTCTTATTTATAACAGTAATTTATTGAGTACTTCATTATTTCCAAAAATTTACTTGTATAATATTCAATTTCAATCCCTTATTTAACATTTCAACTTTTTATATTTGGTAAGTTATTTATGTTAAAGAAAAATGCAATTGAACTTATACAAGTTTTATCTCAATTCTTCTAATTCATTGATTGTTCAATAAATCTTTACCATTACTTATAAGTTAAAATTTTAACTTCCTTTATACTTAGCATTAATTCTCTTACCTAAAATTAGAGGTTTCAATCCATTTATTTCTTACTTTTTATTTCACTAAATTTAACAATTAATTAATGGAAAATTTTAGAATTAAATTCCGGGTCAAATTTCAATTTATTTTGGAATAATAGATAATTAGTTTCCTACAACCTTTATATCTCAATTATATTTAAAACAATTAAAATTTTTAGATAATTTCAAAATAGATCTGCGGTACAATTTTACTACAGTGGCCTTTCCCTTTCGAAACTCGAAAATGAAAGTCGATGATGCGGCCGCCATCGTCGAAATTATTTTCCAGCGACAGAGAGGAAAGTACAAAATCTATTTTCTCCAAAATCTTCTTTTAAAACAATTCTTCCGAATTATACTAAATATTTATATAAGAAATTACTTATAAACCAAATCATTATATTTCATAAATCCTTTGAAAGAAGATTTTCAAAAATCCCGGACTTAAGTTCTAAAATCTCAAATTTGATTTATTAAAATTTCAACTTAGCTTTAATTTAATATAAATATTTTTATTACCTAACACCCAATCTATAGCAACCAAATATATATCCTTATAAAAATATTTTTATATATAGAAAATATAATAGGCAAAATTATTTCATTCACCTATATAAAAACAAATATTATGTCGGTCTGTCCTATTAAGTGTTTAGAAATCCCTATTGATGACATAGCGTCCCATGCATCAACCAGAATTTATAAATACAAAACGGGACAGATTAACACAATATCAAAATCTTTTATTAACACTAATAAGTACGCTCTCTCATATATATACACTCAGCGACTCCCATAGGGTATTACTATCCTATTAACAAAGAGTCAAACCCCACAAAGCCAAGTTTATCGCTAAACCAAAGCTCTGATACCAACTGTAACATCCCGCCTTTTCACACACTTTAAACCGACACACGTGCCAATTCAAAGCATACGCAAGGGCGGATTGTTATGGGGTAAATAAGAAAAACAGAGAAGAAATAAAAACAAAACAGAATCTCACAGCGGAAGGATAAAATATAATAATAAATATACAGTTCAAAACAGTTTACAAACACTTGATTTGCTTTATACAATAAACATCAGAGTTACACATACCAATATAATCAATGCAGCGGAACAGTATGAGTGTGGTGCAATACTATAGATAATAATAATACGACTCCTTCGTCTTCGTCCTTCAAAGCTAAAGTCTTCGATCCTGAAACGCTCGGACTGACCCGAGCGAATTTGAAAAGACAAAAACACTCGAGTCAGAACTAAAAGATCTTATGTGAGTTAAATTAACAAAAATAAATATGAGTACAGTAACTCAAGAGATGCTCGGGATTTACATCTCCTAAGGATCCCTTAAACTATTTACTATGTAGTATATTGCGCTATTATAGTAGTGTCTATTTATAAAATAAACTTACTTTTAAATAGCGTTAAGGCTTTACATTTTCCACCTTAACACGTAAAATGCCAATAGTCTATACAGTACCGTAATACCTCCTGATCAGGAGGCTACCAGAGGATACTCCATAGGTACGACACAAATAGAAACTCGTAGTAAAGGCTCGGTATGGTAGGTGACACGGCACAACTAGGCAATGCCAGGGTAGATATACCAATTGCTATCCAGGCTGGTGGAAACGCGTAGCCGCAGTTACCGCCCACCTCGGACTAACTCCCCAAAATCAAAATATAGAAGTGGCCACTGAATCAATCCAAAATCAAAGTATAATATCGAAGAGGAGGGTCCGATCAGAGGAATGAGCTCATTGGCCTGAGAATCGCTCCTGTTTTAGCCACCTTATGCCAACTCACGGGAGTCGGGTCCACGTATTTACCTTACAGGAAACGTCGCCACCACCTACTTCATTCTGGAATCTCCACCGCGTACACGGTTAGTCAAAGTGGTTTTCGGTATCGACAGAGAGTATGTCCATATCCGATCCCGGTCTCTTTGCCAACCCATCGTTATTATAACACCGCGGTCATTTAAAAATAGGTTATACTTTAAAAATCAGAATAAACATTCCATTTCATAACCATGAATACAATATCATTTCAAAACCCAAAACCATATTTATCACTTATCCCAAATATAATTCTTTTCCAAAATCATAATGCTTTAACTTCATAACGTCTGAAAATCAAATATTTTCAAAGCATAATATTTTGAAAATTCATAATTTAAAACCATAACTTCTAAAAAAAAACTTGAATGGTTTGGACATTCAACGGTATATGAATTAAATGGTTTAACTTAAATGTTACTTTGTAAAGAAAATAGTTCTCATGGCTTTACAAATACATTTCTTTATTAAAGTCTAAACCAAAATTTATATTATCTCTCTCAAGTTCTAAAACCACTTCAATTTATTTATATATACGTATATCCATTTTGAGTAACAATATTTCAAACTAAAATTGGATTTTATTCTTTCAACAGATCAATTGTTCTATTAATTAGTCTTGAATATTCACATAAAATCCATAAATAATAAGACTTCAATTTCTAGTAATAAAATATATATATTTTCCCAATTCAAATTATACTAGAATATTCATTTCAATTTATTTTGGGAAAAATCCAATTATAAATATCATATCTTAAAATTTCCAAACTTAACATTTAAACATATGATATAATTATTGAACTCCATTTTCTTAATTTTCTTCCATTTTTAATAAAGATTTTTATACACCTTTTAATTTCAAAATTTTCAACTTCATATGTATATATATATGGAAGAAAAATATTTATACAATATAAAATTTAAGATTATTATAAACCGTATTCCATCCAAACCATAGAAATCACGTTAAAATGGTTATATATAGACCGCGGTGCCTGTATATAATTTTCTATCCTATGGTCAAGTGATACGGATATTTATCATTTCAATCCGCAATTTAAAAGATATAAAATTTTGCGGTTGTATATCATTTCAAACCACAATCCCGAATGAAAGGAAATATGCATGATAATTTGCAATTTAATGATATACAATAAAACATCCATCAACATCACCCATCATCCAATCACAATCATCAAGCAATATCAATCAATAACAATTTATATTTGATAATATATAACAGGTAATAACTGGCAATTTTATTCAGATTAAATTTAACAACTATTAATCTAACAGTTTATATTCAGTAATAATCTATATAACTGTTAACTAGCAGTTTATAGGCAAACAAATAAATTCTAACTATCAATTAATACGCAATAAATCAATTAAATTAACAGTTAAATTTAATAAATGCAATTCAACAAATATGAGTGAAATAAACATGCCAAATTCTCATAAATAAATTTCTATTCATTTCTAAAATTAACTTAACAAACATAAAAGCTTCTAGTAGTTGTGAGTGGGTTTAAACACTCACCTTTGGAATTTAAATTGAATTTAAATTCAATTTAAATTCAAAAATTTGACGGTCTCCAAATCCGTCCAAACCGGCGTCATCAGATCCGAAATTAAATTACGATCCTAACAAAAGAAATTTCGCGTGAAACGGAATTCGTATGAAAAAGTTGTGTAGGAAATTCGATTTGAAAACAAAATTTATAAAACAAAAGAAAAGAGAACATGTCTCACAAATTATTGCCACGTCACCATATGAGAACGTGCATTCCTCTCATCTTCCCAGTAACGCGCACGAAGGCAAACAGCCCAGGCCGAAGCCCCTAACGCACGCAACCTCCCCCTTTTGACCGAACGTTGACCACCATTTCACGCCGCCTCCGGCCTCCATAGCCCCGCCGACCAACACCATCGAACTGCCTACGCCGAGCCGCCCGCAACCCCCCAGGTCCGGCCGTCCCTTGTGCTGCCTGCCGCCGTCAAATTTCGAACCCTAATCCAATTTTAGGGGCCAATCCGACCGTTGAAACGACGAACAAACCATATAGATGTGATCCCCATCGTCCTCTCTTCAATACCCAGAAATGTTTTCCCGATCCGACAACTTTTGTTGCGACGATGATGTGAGGCCGAAAATGATTTGAATATTTCTGGATAAACGATGGCTCCAATCGAAAAATGGATCACACCAGTAGATTACTCGTATCGAAAACATCAACATATATTTTTTTCAGAATTTTTAAAGAACTTTGAATTTTCATCTTTGATTTGCAATTTGAGATTGGATCTGAAATGCATCCATTGAGGAAGAGAGAAGATTGAAGAAACGAGCATACAGCAGAAGGGAATAAAATGGGGCTAGGGTTTATAACTGTATATTTATAGTTAGGGTTGGGTTAGAGCGTATAGACTAGAAGGATGAACGTACGCAACAAACTACGGCCCAAAAAGCCCGTTTAGCCTCCGGAACAAAATTTATTAAACCCATATATCCAAATAGGTATTTTAAAATATTCTGAACGCGATGGAAAAAGTTTCACGTCCAAATTTGATCGTATGAAGAAGTTATGCTGAAAACAAGATTTCCAAATTGATTTCAAATTGATTTTAATAAAATTGATTTTCAAGGCGTTTCGCGTCCGTACGATCAAAGGACAGGTCCGATCGATACGAAACTTGAAACCCTATAATAATACACCGATACGGATCCGATGAAACTGGTTTCGTCGAAATCCGAGTCCGTGGCCAAAAAGGCTATTTTTAATATTCATTAAATAAATTAAATAAATTATAGAAATCCAATTCTATATGAATATTCTAAAATTGTCCCAATTCTATTGCTTATGTAAATAAAAATCAATTTAAATGATTTAACAAGTTTGGCTATGAATTAAGATTGACAAGTCTATCAAATTTCAGTATACATTTCTATGCTTCCTTATATTAAGGAATTATAAATTTAATTCTCAAAATCCAATTATTTAATCTTTTACCTTTATACTCTCAACTTAAATCCAAAACAAAGATGCCTTTAACATGTCTATGTTTTCACTTTAAAATCTACAATTTCCTTTTTAATTCAATAACGTAATAATTTACGTTTAATTCCATTTTATTTGAATAAATACCCTTTGTTGAATTTAATACTCCAATTATAATTTTAAATCTTGCTTTCTAAAGCCTATATCAACAAATGGTCCAATTAAAATAAAATTAGTATTAACCTCACTTTATAGAATTAACTACTGCAATTACAAAACCAAAACTACGCTAACTGCAATAATTTTGTGAATAAATTCGAGATTGATTTCAAAATATCTTAACAACAAATAAGATAGGTAACGAACAATAATTATTGTTATTAAATCTATTTCAAAAAGTCTACACTCAAATATTACCTTAAAGTAAGTCTTATGTTTCTATAAATTTATTCATACTTCCGTTACTATATTAATAATTAAAGTAACGTTCATTCTTAATAGCAACATTATAACTATTCACATATAAAAGAACTCTATTCCCAAATACATTCATTTATATTTTATTTCCTTAAAGTTCTCCTTTATTAACTGGACACATTAACAACCAAAATAATTAATTTAGATTTATTTCAATCAATATCCATTCTTAACTAAATAAAATAATGGTTAACCTAAACACTTGTAATTCTTTTATATTCAAATTCACTTACAACATTTATTAACAAAATGTTGCCATAAGTTTAGATTTAAATTAAATAAATTAGATGAATAGGTAAAACTCTGTAATTATCACCCATTTCCAAAACATATGCACTAATTACTACGTTACTATTAGAATTCATTTATTAATTTACTAGTTAATAACTGTCTTCTTATTCCCTATTTACTACAAAATTTCAAATTCAATTATAGCTTCTCAATACATACAATTACATAGGCAAAACAATTTTATTACTATTTTAAGTCCATTTATTATTGACAACATGCATTAAATTTACTTATCAACACCTATTGCATTGATTTATTCAACGGTCACTTTTAATTAGTTACTACCCATTTTACAATCTAATGTAAATCTTCCACTATTGATTCTTATATTAATAAATCTCATTCTAGGTAATATTTTTATTAATAATTGCAAATTCAACACTTATATTGCTTCCTTATATTTATCTTACACAAAGTGTGCAAATTCACATTATTTAAATCTATTTCCATGTAACTATTAAATTGTTAACATACATTCAATTCCAAATTTTATAGAAAATATATTATCTTAAAACCTTTCTATTCTAAATAACTTTATTCGATGTTAACATTCACCAAATACAATTTACTTCCATAAATATGGTTGCACTTAAATTCAGTTATTATTTCATAAATATTATTTTAATCAACTAATTATGACTTATAACCACAAACACAAATTTTCGTTATTTTACCTATTTCTATATAAACATTTCAATTTGTTAATCTTTAATCTCAGTTACTATATCCAACTCCTACATTTATTCTAAATTAGATTAGAAATTATATTAATTTAATTCGTTTAATATCATCAAATTTATTGGGTCGTTACAGAAACATTTGGTTCAGACGTCTGGATCGTGTTCTGGAAATTTTTATATTTCCAGATTCAGACGTCTGAACCACTTGTTTCAGACGTCTGAAACTGTTGTGATTTTGCCTTCTTGCCTTTTTGTTTGAGAATTCCAATTTAAATCGATTCGTGATTATCCTATTCGTTGTTATCATTTATTATGACTTTGATGACTCTTTTTAGGGATTTTTGAATATCCATTTCGATGGATTCTTTATCGGTTTCTTTGGATTTTATTCACGTCTTCGAATGTGAATTTTAGTGATTGATTGTTCTTACAATCTTCTGTGTGACTTGTCACTTTAAAAATATAAAGGTTTTCTATACTAGTAGTAAATATCAAAACTCTCTCCTCAAATGATTTTAATACTATTTTAATTACAAAGCTTGTTTCTAAAACCGTTTTTCAATCTATTAGTATATACAAACCTTCATCTCACTCGTATGAGAAATCTAATTAAACGACCTAGTAAAACGAGTGGTATGAAACGCTTGCGTTTACTTCGTCGGTTAATTTTTGGACTTGTTCGATTGAATCTCTTGTGACAATTTTCTAGTGGAGATCTACAGTTTGTTCGTAAATATTTAAGTTAAGCAAGTGGTTATGGGACATGAAGCTAAACTCATATATTTACTAGCTTAGTGTAATTGACACTTCTCGTCGAGCATGATGATCATCTTTTGTGATTTAGACTAGCAATGTGCGATGTCTCTTTGTCTACGAGGGAGACTAAACCCCGTTTTGTGAAGTTTCGACTCAATTTGGTGGGGTAGCAACCCATGGTCTTCGGGCCGTTTGTGGAGCTTCGGCTCAATTTGTGATGGTTAGCAACCATGGAATTAGCGTTTCGTTTGTGATACACGTGTTGGTGGGCTTTATGCTCCCGTTTGTGATAGGCCTTCCCCCCTTTGTGATTTCTGGATTTCTTGAGATGATTTCTAGAATTTGTGCTTCACCAATTTTCGTGATTTCTATTGATAAGCCTTATCGATATTTTTGCATTGGTGAATTTGTGCGTCATTGACTTTTGTGATTTCTGGATTTCGTATATTGAATTTTGGAATTTGTGTGTCATTGACTTTTGTGATTGACATTGATATTATCGTCAATATTTATGGTTTGGTGAACGAAATAAGGAGTATGACGTTTCTTTGATTCTTGTGTAGATTTAGTGACATTGATTAATCTCTTGATGATTTTTAACTAATTATATATATCATAACTTGGCATTGTGATTATTATGTGTTTAGTCATATCTCTTATTCTATATCGTTTCATCTGATATTTATAGTTTGACAGATCCGTTTATTATTTTCTTATTAAATAATACTCGGGTCAGACCGAGATGTTACAGGTGTTTCTGCTTGACTTTTCATCCAGGATTACCTCCTTGACTTTTGGTTAACTACTTAGATTAGTAGTTTTTGTTGTATACATTTGAGATATAGACTCCATAATGTATACTTATTCTTTTGTGTAGTTCATGTAACTATTCTTTTGTGATATTGTGGATCTTTTTGACCACTACTCTGATATACACTTCCATGTGATAATTATATATTCATATCTTCTTCCACCTTTTTGATATGAATTATCTGTGACTGATTTATGTTATGTTTATTTCTATATTTGTTTCTGAAGATATTACAGCCACTGTGTAGTAGCTTTGAGTTTGTGTCGGTGTGTCGGATTTCCCTCTTGATAAGAAATGGTTGTTATACTATCTGACATATCGATGCTCGCGCAAAGAAATTACACGGATGGTCGCTCCTCAACAGCCTTATTCTCTGTGCTAGTTGACAGCATTCACCGTAATGTTCTTGGCTAGCGTGGGTATAGAGGTGGGGCGTCACATCTCTTACGTTTACTTTGCTTAAATGTTCTAGTAATTACTATCATTCACTAGACTTTTAGTCTGACCCCCTCCTCTATTTTCCTTTTTCCCCCCTTATAGGCAATCAGGGGCAAGGAAAGTAGATCACAGCTTCTTGGAGACTTATTTGAGATTCTATCATGTATTTGTTTTCTTCAGTTCCAGTTTTTAGTTCTTTTGTTGAGCTGGTATATTGAGAGGGATGTATTGTACTCTGATATTATTTGAGACTTTGGATTTTTGATTTCATGAGACTTGTATATGATGTATTGGGTATTTGGTCACTTATTTTTATCATCTTATATTATGGAATTTGATTTTAGCAAAATACTATAATTGTTTTCGCTGCGTTATTATTATTATTGTTATTTTTTGTCTTGTGAATCTTAGTCACTGCTAGTGTTAGTTATACATACAACGCATCATGCCTTTTAGTGTGTCCCTTTGGGTATACTAAGGGGTGTGGGGTGTTTCAGAAATATTCTAAATAAGAGATTGTGGATGACTCAATAAAAGTTAAGTACATCGCCTTGAATAGCACCACATTAAAAGCAAAGTATATACATAATAAATGTATAAATTTATGACAAAGTTGAAAGGTGATTCCAAATGTTGAGAATCACATAACATTGTTATATGATAACAATATTATGATATATTCATAACAGAACTTAGATCTCATTAGAGGTTGAGAGAACATACTCCAAATTGTTCCACATGATAAAGGCGGTTTATAAGCATCAGAGAGAGAGAGAGAGTTGATTGACATAGTGGATAATCTAATACCCGTTAATCGGGGGATTGACCCGATTGGTTTTGAAGAAAACAATTGGAGAAGTTAGAATAAATTTCCATAATTGACCCTAAGTACAAGCGGGTGATTGCTAGAGTTATGGGTATGCCCTAAGGGTAATTATGTAATTTCTTACATAAATCAAACTCGTTGACCAATCTTGTTCAAATAAAAGGTGTTTTCTTTTTATTATATACTTGATGTAATGTGTTATATTGATTAAACAATTTAATTAAAAGTGTAATATATAGAAAATCCATAAAAGTATGTTTTTTGATCGTAGTTACAAAATGTTGTAGCTATGAGCAATTTATCACAATGAAAATAAACGTACCATTTTAAATATTCCTAATCAAGATGTATCGAGACTGAATATCAATGCATCTGTTGAGACTAGAGCATGTAGTGCTCTCCACTTGTTGGGCAATGTATTACTCATGACCGCTAGGGGCACCAAAATGTTACCACTGACAGTTATTAGATAACTATAGAATAACTCACTCAATAGTTTTCTATTGGTTTACATAACTAAGATCAAACAGTAAATATCGAAGGGACTAATTTACACAGTTTTCTTTACTTGAGAATACCATTGATCTTTAATATGAAAGTTTCATATTGATTATAATTAAATCATGACATGGTGTCCATCAAACGACTACATTTGGGTCAAGTGGAAGTATTGGAAGTGAAACACTATTCAAGAGAGGATTCATCTCCTAAATTATATACGGTTAGTTTCATGCTCAACGGAAGTCAACTCAAAGTCAAAATCTTCTGCAAGAGTTGTTCGGCTAATTATTATTATTATTAAACAAAGTATTTTGTATTTGGAAAATAGAGTTGAATACGGGTTATTGGAATTTTGACCATAACCAATTTCCATAAGTCTAAAGTGATATAGTTTAGGCAAAGACAATTAGTGTCACTATTAGGTAATGCTTAAATAAATAGAATTATATTTTATCGAAAAGGGGTGTAAGTGATAAATGTCGCCAAAATGTCACTCCACTAGCTACGGTGACTAGTGAATGTTTATTCGAATAGTTCGATATTAATCACTGATTGAAATTTATAACCACGAGTCGCATAACCGCATTGATAGATTCTCCGAAATACCACATTATTTAATTGATTTATAAGTTATTATACATTAACTAAACTAATTAATATTTCTCAAAATATTAATTTATTAATTGATGTATTAGATGCCATTAGAAATATTTTAGTGTCATTACATTTACTTGAGTGCATATATAAAATTTGTATATGTGCAAATCTATATAAGATATCGATGAGCATTTAAATTTGATTTGAATATAACTATTTAGTAAATGTTATTGAATAAATTAAAAGGCCATAAAACCTCTTTCTTTACAATCCATATCAAGAAACGGAGGCTTGAAATCCAATTGTTGGATCTTGATAATAAAGAGAGGAAGTTAAGATTACCTCTATAAATGTCTTGCCTTTCATTCACTTTCTTCTCTTAATCAATCTCTTTCACAACCCTAGCCCCCTGTTCCTTTTCTAACATTCATGGCTAAAAATTCAAGGAAAACTAAAAGAAGAAGAAAATTATTTTAATGACATCTAATAAATCAATCAAATAAAAGGTGGTTCTCCTTCTCTTGTAAAGCTAGAAGACTGAGTTATATTTGGATCTAAGAGCTTCTATCAGTTAAATGCATTCAAAAGCTACATCTATTAAGTATGATCCATTGTATTTCATGTGTATATTCATCATAATGTTTGAGATTTATTCATTTGTTTATTTTGGAAAAATTTTGTGCACTTTTGTTATCCATTTTAATTTGTATATGTATAAATTTGAAATTCTAAATTTGCTAATTTGAATTGGAATTGAAAATAATATTAGCGGTTTTGGTTGTTGATTTTTATTGTTTTCTTCCTATTGATGTTGGTTTTATTTTAGATCTGAATATAATAACCAGTTTTTTATTACAAATAGATTTATTTATTTATCTATTTAAATTTCAATGGCGATTTCATTATTTCATAATTAGTTTTCTATTTCAAAACATACATACATACATATATATGTATGTATGTATGTATGTATGTATGTATGTATGTTTGTATTAAAATTAATTTGAGAAGTATTTTACAATGAACATTTGAAAAACATATATATATATATATATATATATATATAAACACACATAAATATCTTGACATCATTGGGGATCATTTTAATGCATAAATCAACATGTATCAACATTCTAATATTGTTTAATAAATTTTAATTTATTATTGCTTGTAAAATGTCTACGTTTTAGCATACTTTAAATTATTTACATATAAACGTAGGTCATATTTGGATTTATAAATGAAGATATGTTTTCAAATGGTTTCACTAAATCATATCATCGCATGTTTTGGAAACAATGTTGAATTCAAAGTAGTCGACTTGGTTGAATCAATTTAGACTAATTAAAGGATTTTTCAAAATATATACAAATGCATATACTTATATTAAATATATTTAAACACACACAAACAAACACAGAGATATATATATATGTGTGTATATACATATGCATTCATATAATTTTAAAAATGTTTTAGACAATCAATCCATATACAAAGGGAAAATGTGTCTGTTATGATGTAAATCCTAGCATCAAAACACGTACACATTAACTATGTGGACAATATGATATATTGCACTTACCTAATATAAATTACAGTATAATTGGATATACTAACGGTATATGCTAATTATAATTTTTTTTGTCTATGTCATTTAATTAATCCATATCATTTAATTAAGGGAAAGAAACGAAAAGTTTTCTCTTTAGAAAATTGTATATCCCCTCATTAATTGAATAAGTTAAGAGAAGAAAATGAAACATTTCATTCTCTAGATTAAAATAGCAAGTAGCAGTCATAGACAAATACAAATATAAGAGTATATTTGATATACTCTAATTTATGTAAACTTTATAGGCCTAATATATCCTACAGGAATTTTTTGAAATTAACCTTTAACTCTACTGCCGGCTGGCCTAGTTCCAATAAGAGATCCGTTGAGGTCAAAGCAGTGCACTGTGAGAGAGTCATGGAGTTTGTTATTAGATGCAGGTTGTATGACAATTCCAATGCTACATGTTCGCTTATACATTCGTTTTATGGTTTTAAGCCAAGCCTTAGGTCGGATCTATAGCTGCGCTTACGGATACTTGTATCTAGTAGCGGTATCGTAGATATAGACACTAGGAAGAACTGAAGTGGTAGGAATTTTCATTAGCGCCAGTAGAGTGGTCTAGGTCTATACGGGGTGACTTGTGCGGCTAAGAGGTCGTATAAGGACACTTTGTTCCGTTCGCGTACTCTCAAAGAGCAAGAGTGTATTTAAATCCAAATATCACACAAAGTACATTTGCTTAATTTATTCTTCATTTAGTATGGGACGATGGTAGATATTCTCTATTTGGCGTTTATCGCTATGTTTGTGCATATGTTATATTAGATGGTTGATGTTATTTTTGAATGTTTTAGGATATGCTTATATTGTGATATTTATATATTACCCTTTATTTGTATATCGAGTTAACATTATCATGATATATCGTTAGAAATTGGTCACATTTTATTGGTTGTGTTGACTCGTTGATTACAAGAGAAGTGAAGGTTATGGTATGATTCCCTATCTTTGAGATGGGTTTACATTAATTGTTTATGGACAGTCCAGATCACCCTTGAGCCACTTTTGTGGAGAGGACCGGCTATGCCTTAGTTGTTTCCTATTTATTTGTATATAGTTTTGATATATAGTATTTTGAGATAGTTCCTCTCACATCAAGCTTTAAGTCCGACCCACATTTTGTCCTTTTCCATTTCTATCATGACAACTCTTGAGTGCTCATTGAGTAGTTTGGAAGCTAGGTGCTTTTTGTGATATGATGTCAAAGTGCACAACTAGAGCGTTTTAGAGATTTGTTGTTGACATTTTGGATATGTATATCTGATATTGCAGTAGTGCATGACAGACATATTATTTTGTATATGAGACTCATTGTACCAGATCTTATACTCGATACTCTATTTTATTGGGAATAGATGTATTTAGACTTTCTATATTGATATTTATTTATCAATTACTTCTGCTAGTGAAGTCTTTTATATTTTTTTTATCATGTTATGTTTATATATATATATATATATATATATATATATATATATATATATATTCAATATATTATATGTCATCATTCTACTGTGAGATTCTATCGATGCCTTGGTTTTGTGTTTTGTTTAATTTTACCCTGACAAACAATCGTTTATGGTATTCGAGAGTTAGACGTTGTCATTCAACGTTGATTCATGATATTAGGAGGGATGGGTTGTTACAATATATCTAATTAAATGAATTGTTGAACCCATCCTTCCATCATACTGCTCCAAAGTCAATAGCTTGAAATCAAGTGGACTTCGAGCGTATCAAATGTTTAGGGTGAAAGGGTTTATGCTTACATCCTCCATAATGTGATTTGGAGCTCACCTTGAAGCACTTTTCTTATCATATCAACAATCTTATCATCTGGATTCGGTTAAAATCTCCGAGGGTGCACACACTTTTAATTTAAATCTTTTTCATGCCTCCATTCCAATGGTGACCTTCCAACTCTAATCCTCACGGCTGTAATTCTGATCTTGGTTCTAAGGCTCAAAATTATCCACGTGAAGCGCCCTTTCATGCTTATCATTTAGGTTGAACATGCCCCCATGTTCAAACATGTGGGTACCGACCTATCGCAATCTCTCGATGCTGACCTTTGATGTGTTCGAGGGTTGGTTTCCACATGTCCAATCTCTCGATACCGACCTATTGATGTGCTAGGGGATTGGTTCTAGCTTTTTCCTCCCCATTTCGTTATGCGTCTGCTCCACCTTCTGTCCTTCAGTATTGATTTCCAAGTAATCTTGTTGCTCTTTATTATTCCATCCTTTGAAAGAATCCATTCATCATTTCCTCTTGTCGAGCTAGAAATCTCTGTTGCATACTCACCATCATCCCTTCCATCTCCTCTTTATTTACATAGATGGAAATATGGTTTTGAACTTAAAGACGTCTTCTGGATGCCCAAGTGCTCTGGTTAATTTGGTCCAATAATGACTTTTGTAGTTGGCCTTCTCATCTTCTCTAATATTAGATCTATGTCTTTGCTAGAGTATGCACCAAAAATGTTGCGCCAAAAATTGGTGTAACACCCCTAATATAACTCAAAATCTAATTAGAACAAATGTAAAAATGAAGAAGTCAAATAGAAAAGAAGGAAAAACACAATCTTTTTTACAGTGGTTCGGTAAAATCTATGGCATACATCCACTTTAACATTTTGTTTATGAATTATCTCTAGAATACATAAATTACAATGGAATTCGAGTTATGATCTTGTAAATCTCAATTTCGCTCAAAGTCTCATGAGGTGGAAGAAGAAGATTCCATCTCGTTTTTAATTGAAGGTTCGCTATAATTTTTTAGACAAGACCCAATGCTGATTTTGCCCTCCTAAGTTTGAACGAATCAATTTCCTTGGACCCGAAGCTTCTGCATGAAGAATAGGTCATTGTGCATATTTCCTAAGGCATCCAATCGTGTCGGTATCAACATGGTCGTGTTGGTACCAACCTAATTTTATGTGTCAAAACTTTATTTTATCTTCATAGCTTGAGTCCTAATTCTACAAAGTAGTCAAATCAAGATCCAAAATCATGTTGATATCAAGATGGTCATGTTGGTACCGATATGTTTTTGTTGTCCAAAACTAAACCGAATTCGGTATACTTCTTTCTTTTATCATTCTTGATGGTTTCCAAATCATGTTGATACCAATCATGTCGGTACAAAACTGTGTAGTTAATGCCCTGCTATAACCCCGCTATATCTCATAGCGGATTTCTACCACTACGATTTTTCCATATAGCCCCAAAATATAGCCTTTCCGCTTTAATCCCCGCTATTTCCGCTATACCTCGTTATTCTCGCTATATTTTGCTATTTCCGCTATATCTTCTTTAATAGAATGAATTAAAAAATTACATTTATACATTATAAAAATTATGAAACTAATTTATTTGATTTAATTTTTAATATATTTTCAGAAATGAAAATACTCTAATATTCTACTAAATTCAATTATGTTATATAACAATTTTACGTTTATATAAAGTATATTCGCACATGTTTTTTGTTTAAAATTATTTACGTATTAATTATAATTTAATTGAATGATAATTTTTCGTTTAATTACCATTTATATATTTGTAAATACATTAAGTACGAGTTTTATATGCTATTTTAGAGCCATCCGCTATATTCCGCTATATCCTCGCTGTATCCCCGTTATGATTTTTGCTCCTCCACCGCTTCGATACTGCCGAGCGCTTTAACTGCACAGGTACAAAATATGTTAGTGCCAAATTGATCATGTCGGTGTTAACCCGATCATTTTAGTACAAACCTATTTTGTATTTCTGAAACTTGGCCAAATCTTTTATTTTTTCAGTCGTGGCTACTTCCAAGCTTATTGTCTCATTCCTTCATCATTTTTTAGTCCAATTTCTTTAGTCTAACTTAATTCCAATTCTGTAGTAAATTTGTTGGGAACAAATTTTAGTGTCGTTTTATAGAATTTTGATTTAGTAAACTCATTGTCAAAAATTTCATATTCCCCTTATTCTTATTAGGTACCTAAAAAATAAATGAAAATATAGTTTTGTGCCCACTTCCTACATTAGGGTCCGAGGGCTAGTCAAATGGTAATCATATCAAAGAAGGGTTGTAGCCTTTAAATTTGAGATTTTTATGTTATAAACGATATAAAAATATATCAATATATGATTTTCTAATCAATATGTTACTAATTTTTGGAACCAAAATCTCAGTAAATTTATTTTGATTTTCTAGGTTCTTTTTGGATTTTCAAAATTTTGTATATAGTGATGCATAATTTTTAAGTGTAGCTCTACATGATTTTTTGAATCCTAATCCTCATTTATTAGTAGAAGGCATAGGAATATTAATCAAAGTAGATAAATTTTCCTTGTCTTTATCAAGTTTTGTGACATTATTGGCCACATCTCTAATTTTATTTCAAACTTCTTAATATTAATTTGAGGTATGTCCAAATAAATTATAAATCATAATTTTCCTTTATAAGTTTAACATTCTCATCCACGGATGCTTGAATTTCATTATTCATAATACTAGTTTCAGATGTTATATTTTCAAAAGGAATTTTGGGATTTTTCTAATTTTTATTTAAAAATTACCTTCTCATCATTATGCATATCCACTGCTAACTCAAGTTTGTTGATTTTAGCTTTTAATTCTTATTTTCTTTCCTAATAACTCTAAACTTATCGTCTAATTTGGAAATTATCTCAAACAAATTATCATAGGTTAGATAATTTTTTACCTCGCGCTAAGAGATATGAAACAATGCTGATTTACTCACTATCATTTTCATTATTAGATGATATATCTGAGTCATTTCATGTGCATTGCAATCCTGGTTTCCGCGTTCTCATTTTCTTGTAATTCTTTTCATTCTTAAAGCTTAAAATAGCTTTGTTTAATCTTGGACACTGTAACAACCCATACCTTAATGGGCCTAAATTTCAAAAAGAAAAATCAAAACCCAAGTCCATCAAAGCACAGATCATTGAATTTGGTACCTACAAATAAGCATGAGCATTATCAAAGATTGATAGAAGTCCAAACTCATAACAGAAACAATAATAGGATAAGAATACTAACTATGACTACTACTTTGGAATTAATGGTATTCCTTGAAAAGTAGACTGACACATCAGCATCGAGCATGAAAGAAAAGAAGGCTTCTCCAATAACTAAACACATCCAGCTTCAGTGACTTCTTCCTCTATCCCGTGGGTTGTAATGTGGAGGGGATCAGAACAATGTTCTGTAAACCGAAAAATCTATAAACTATCTACACATAAATTTATACCAACTGGTTTTCATTTAATTGTTATGTCTATTAAGGTTAGCAAATCTATTCTAACCTTGCATTGCATACACGATTACTTACCAACCCATTCTCTAATGAAGCCATATCAACCACCCAATACTTTCAAGTTCATTAGCCACTTGATACTTCTAAATATAAAGCGGGCTCCTCCTATAGCCACATATACTAATAAAAGAGAAATAGGCAGACTTTTCCATTTAAGACCTCAATCGAGGTAGACTTCATCATTTAAGATCTATTCCCAAGGTGGACTTTTAGGGTCGTCATTATTGTTCTATTGGTCCTAACTACAAAGACCTTTGACCACTATATATGGCCTTATAAATTATAATAGACGTACACTAGCGCATATATCATTATTAAAGTCTTAGCAATGCGAGAGACTGTGCCTAAACCACAAATATCTCATTATAAGGACTAGGCAGGTCTCTGATCACTTAACATCGATTTTTAGGTAGGCCTTTGCCATTTAATACCTAACTCCAAGGTGGACTACTTACTGTACTATCTAGCTAACATTGCTTGAAAATCTCCTTGGGCTACTTAATGATTATTTTATAGGAAGGAGACGGACCTTACAACAACTTAATACCTCAAACCTGAAGCGAACCTCTCTCGAGATATCCAATATCACTCCTATAAATATGGAATCTCATTAGATTACTTAATCCGATAGGGAGGTAGGCTCTAAGAAAGCAAGTCCAATCTCTCACGTCATCACAGGTCCTAGGATCAGTGATATCTCACATCAGTGGTAAATGCTCACGGTTGCTGGTAGCCTCAAAGTGAAGGGAAGTCTTCCGTCGAGTGACTCTACGACCTCGCATCAGCAACCTACTAAGTCCAATTAACCATCATAAATCTTTACTTATACTATCTTAGGTTAACAATGGACTTAGCTTACTAATTCCCTTTTAACTTAAGGAAATAAGATTTACCTTGAAAACTTAGCAACACATAAATGCCCCTTTAATGCTCATAAATGTCAATTTGTCCATACTATCCTAATGGGCATTTCATAAGACATTTATATATGATCACCATTTCAAATTAGTAACCTTTTTATATCCGTTTCATATTTATCGGTCTTATTAATCCATTTTCCCCTATTAATTGTGACCCTTAAGTTAATACTATCCATTATTTCTTATTAGCTGTCCATTAATTTAGGTCATAATCTTTTATTTCCTATTAATTAATGAATAGGAATTCCTAATATATTTCCCATTAATATGAATTGCTACCTTTCTAATTCTAACTATTTGCTTCCCTAAATATAATGATAACTAATGAACGTTATGCGTAAATAACGCACAAATAAACGCGGTTCTTCTTTATTAATGTAATAAATACGTATAAACTGCCTAATCGAACTACTTATTCGTAACCAAATATAATCTAACCATAAATTTGTAACTAGAATATGCCTCCCATATTTAATTTGCTGGAATTAAATTCCCTTAGGATGATTTTTCACTATGATTTCCATAAATTGGTGTAACACAAAAGGTAGGATTGATTCCATTTGAAATTATAAGGAACGAATCATTTCTTTTTAATTGTTATAGATAGTGTAAACTATGGAGAATAAATCTGTACTTTATACGTCTCTTCCCTTTTTGTTTATGGGTACTCCTTGCTAAATCAAATGTCGCCCTTCTGAATGAAAAGTGGAAAAATGTAAACAAAATTTTAAAAAAATCAAACGGATGTTCTTCCCACAAATTAAACTATGGAAAATCTACAATAGAGCACAAATTAGGCAATAATTCAAAAATCCTATTTTAAACCAAAGTACAGATCTAGAATAAAAATATACAACACTCAAATTCTGAAATCTTTGGGATTGATTTCAAAATCTAGGTGTAAACATATTTCAAATTAAATCTAAAACAAGAATATATGCAACTGTTTTCTATACTAATTTAAGCCTGCAGTTCATAAACAAAATTGATTTAGGCATAAAAATCGAACGTATACCAATGGAAAAAGATTAAAATCATAAACAATATATAAAATTTTGCACTCACCTTTTAAAAGCGATCCAAATCTCCATTTCTGAAGTAGAACCTTAAATTCATTTTCAAATCTTTTTAATCCAAGAAATATGTATAAAAAGGGTATGCATATACATTAGAAATACTGATCTAAGAAGTGATTTTAGATGGGAGAAAAAATAGATTCAAATATATAAATTACCTCAAATGCATGTATAGTTGATTCTCTTCTGTTCTCCTTTTTATTTGATTTCTATTATTCTCCAATTTGTATGAATATGAGTAAAAATTATCTTATTTTTATAATTTAGAAAGAAAGTGGAGAAGAAGAAGAGCTTCATTGCTTTATTTAAAAAAATAAAAATATGAGAAGAGAAGAGAAGAGAGGGTAAGGCCTGAATTTATAGGCGTAAGAAACAACCTTAACCGTCAAATCAAAATATATTAAATCTAGGCCGTTGGGCCTAGGCTAATCCTAGCCGCCACACAAGGAGTGGTCGACCGCCCCTGATCGATCGATCATAGTTGCGGCTCAACCTTTGGGCCTGGGTTAATTAATATAAATTATAATTGAATTATTGAATTATTTTCTTTTTGAATTCATTTTTTGTCCGTAACTTCTTCTTTTGGAGTCCAATCGTAAAACTCCAAATATGAAAGTTGCTCATAATTTCGATACAAATGCAGTGGTGCAAGTTTCATGGCCAAATTCCATCTTTTGTAGAAATTCCATTTGTAGAGCTAAATTAATTAACTAACTGACTAATTTAATAACTAACACTAAATTATGGGATGTTATAGACAGTCCTTCATGTGGCTAATTTTATCATACTCAATGAATTTGAGAGCTGAACCATTTCTGGCTGCGTACCTTTGGATCCTTATTAATTTCCTATAAGCTTGATAGTTCCTTACAATGAATGTTATATCATCTTCATATATTTCTTCATCGTCCTTAATTTGAAAAGCATGGTATGCTTTTCTTATGATTGTTCCTTCCAAACCTATAAATTAGCTTCGATGACATCAGATTGCCCATATGTTCATCAACTAAGAGTTAGGAAAGATTGTTTTCTTTTTTGGTAAATGCCCTCTCATTAGTAAATGAATTTGATATTTTGAAATAATTTTGAAATCAATGAATTTTCTCCACATTACAAAAATGAGTGTTTTAATTTTTTTAAACGTGAATACATTTCGATAATGTGTTCTCCATTTTTCATTCTAAAATTTTGCATTAATCCTTCAACATTAATTTCTTAGTTGTTATCTCTTCATGCGTAATTTTCAAAGTATTCCATATATTTTATGATATAATGTAGGCCGTAATAGATGTAAAATCGTTTTTATCTAATGCATAGAAAAGTATATTCTTAGCTTTAAAGTTATTAGTTGTTGTGGCATTCTAAACATCTTTCTATGTTTTCAAAGCAGTAGTAGGAAATATAAACTATGTTTGAGTGGCATCCCAAATTTCTAAGTCATTATCCTCCATATAGATCTTTAATCTGGTAGACTAGTAAGCATGATTTGATCTCGTAAAAAGTAGGGATTATGAAATGGATAGAGCTTCCAAAAACCATGTAAAACTACCTGTGGCTAAATTATAAATTTTCTAAAAATTATTGTAAGATTTGAAAGACCATTCTTGGATACCAAATGAAAGTTCAATAACGTATGTGAATCTTCCAATACTATAACTTGGCTAAGTGTACAAATCACTAATAGCTAAATAAAATATTAAGTGCTGTAAATAAAGTAAAAGTTCACATCGGCAATTTTATATTGGTTCAAATCTCCCATCCTATATATAGTCCTAGAAGTTCCTTCGGAATTTCCACTAACTTTCCTCTCTTAATGTGAAGGAATAGGTATTACAACTCCACCTAGACTTTGTAAATATAACTTTGACTTCTACTTCAAAACTCCTCAACAAGACTACCAACAAATCAGATAAAAATTTCTTCTTATAGACTTATGCCATCTTTCACGCTAGTTTTGTCAATTACTTTACATATACATATAACCCTTAACAAGAATTTTTAAATTAAATGCTCAGAAGATTGTAGGAATGAACAGGAACATAAAGATGATATTTAGTTGAAGTGTAGTGATTGAATGAAGAGAGTTTTAGAAAGCAACGTGCAAAAAAATATACAGATCAATGATTAGGGATTGTGTTGTATATATAATGTTGCTAAGAATGCACATGATAAGTAGTGACTGTTGGAAAGGTTGCAATGAAGAGAAGTCGCAAAGAGAAATAACATTAGACAAAAAGGGATGAAGAAGAACGGTAAAAAATAGGTTTTCTCAACATATAGTGCTCGTAATCATCAACCGTTTATTCCCTAACGTGTTGATCCGAGTTTAACCAATTGAATGATTACAACACAATTGTGCCGTGCAATGTGATTTTGGTACTATTATGTTTCTACCCTATTTGTGGATCTAAAAATTATGAAAAAATTCTAAAAAATAATAATAAAATACATTGTTTCAGAGTTTGTCAAGAAATTTGAACCAAATTAGAGATTGTTTGTGGGTTTTAACAGGACTAATATAAAATGACTCGAATACGACACAAAAATAAAACATGCTATTTTAACTTTTTCTTTGAGTGTCCATTCCTTGTCCAATCTTCTTATTGACTTCACCCGGTAATTTTTTGAGTTCCTTTTTTCACTTCGATGCTCACTCTTTGTTCTGATGCCTTGATATCTGTTTTGTTTATAAGTTGATGTATCATCATAACGTCGATATGTCATTGTACTATTAATACTTTGAGATATGTATTTCAGTGACATTATCAAAATGAAAGTACTAACATATTACAAGGCTAAATTTCATGTTTAAAATGTACATATTTACTTTTCTATTTCCTTCAAAAATCAATTTTTTATTTCGATTAAAAATATTGAATTTAAATTTTTCAAAAATTATTTCCTACCCTTTATCATACATAAGAATTATACTTAGTAAATTATATTTAAAGCTTTCTACTAATAGAAAGAAAGTTTGTAGGTGAGTTTGGATTACCAGAGTTATTGACTTCCCTTTTTCCATTGACATAACCATTAGAGTTGTTGCCAAATGTGATAGTACCTCAATCCATGTCATGATTGTCTATCAGTTTCCTTTTATGTGTTAGAACATTCGCTATCCAAAATCCATCTTTTCATTTTATTTTGAGGTACGTCCAAGAAATAAAGAATTTTCACCAGTACGTACTTCCTACATTAGGGCCTTGGGAGTTAAGTGAAATGTGGTAACCATATCCAGGAAGGTTCTGTAGAACCTTTATAATGAAAATTTACTTTTATGGACCTCTATAGCAAATTTATCTATATGTTTGCTCCTAATCAACTTTGTAGGAAATCATATCATAATGGTCTTTTTATTCGATTTATTTTTACTATTATATGGTTTTCTAAAACTAGAATACGATGCAAGATATTTCTTAGGAGATGGTTTATCTATCCTTGGTTTAAATCCTAAGCCATTTATATTGTTAGAGGGTTCTTAGTTATTGATCAAATTTGACAAGTTTTCTTTTCCTTTATTAAACTCGGATACATTTCTTGTCAAGATTTTAAATTTTATTTCCAGATCTTTTTCTTTTTCTTGTTCAAATGTTAAGAATGATTTCAAAACACAATTCTTTTTGGATAGTCTAACATTTTTAACCCAATATGCCCCTATATATCTTCAATTCATCATTGAGACCATGGATTTTGAGAAGTTAGTTCATCACAAGAGTTTTAGAATTTGAGTAATTTTTCCAGAGTCACATTCTCATCTTTAACATTTCCTTAATTCTTGCTTACCTTTTATAGCAATTATTCCTTATAGTCATCTATAATCGCCTTATATTATCAACTAGAGCCACATTTAATTTTAAAAGATCATCATAGAAAAATTCATTTCCTACCTCGTCCTCTAAAGTTGTGAAGCATATGTTTGCCTGATCAAATCGCTTTCCATATCCAATGATGAAAAAGAATCAAAATCATCCAATGTAACTAATATGGGTATTTCTCTTTTTGACTTTTCCTTATGATATATGTACCGCCGTTGATTTTATTTTTAGTTTGGGGGCAATCCTATTTGATGTGGTAGCATATATTACATTCATAGCACCATACAGATGTACCAATATCATTGCTTAACTTTTTTGGATTTTGGTGAATTTCCTTAAATTATTGGCAACATGTGCTAGCTCATTCCTGTCAAACCCTAAGTCCTCCTCAACTTGGGTTACAATTTTTTTTCTTTGGCTTGTCCCTTCATATTTTGCAAGTTTAGCCCAAATGACACTAAATTTTCAATAACCTATTGACTTTGAGTTCAAAGACATCATTGGCCTCTTCTATAGCTAGGACCTTTCTCTCCTATTACACAGTCAAAGAGTTTAAAATTTTGAAATAAAATATCAAACTAGTTGAATTTACTTCTAAACCACTTATGCATGAGTGATATCTTGTAGCCTAGTGTAACGACCCGCTATTTTGGACCATTCAAATTCGACAATAAAACCGTACATGTCCGACTTGAATAATTCAAAATACCGAATTGTTAATAAAAATTTGGCAAAACTTAAAATATACAGTAAATAAATCAATCATAGATCACTTACACAGAGTAATACAATGCAGCGGAATAGATAAAGAATAGTAGTTTATGAAGCTACTATATACATTGGAGATAGAAATAAATACAATTGAATATCTTAGATATAGTGAAGTCTCCAGTATGCGCAGATGACTTCTCTGAACAAATCAACAGGATGACTGAAAGGATAGATAGCTGGATCTTCAAGCAAGGCTCCAACTTCGAAGGTGAGTCTCAAATGCTGTATCACTCAGTCTGACCCGAGCGTAAAGCAAAACACAAAACACTCGAGTCAGGATTAACATTCTTATATCTATAAATCTAACTCAAGTGAAATATCAACTAAAATATAATTAACTTAGAGGATGTTTGGGATAACCATCCTCTAAGGGTCCATGGAACTATCTATAAGATAGAAATATACACTATAACACCGTAGTCTTCCAACTTAATTTATACTTCAAAACCAACTATCATTTTCACTTCAAAAATCTCTATACTTCCCAAATAGTATTTATATATATTAAATAATTTATTCAGTAAAGAAATTTCAATTCCCTCAACTTAACCAATCATTTAACATCAACCCGACCTTCCCATTTAAATCTTTTCAATCTCAATTTATCAATTTAAATTCAACTCAATTTCTAAAATAACCATTTCAATTTTATTGATCTCAAGTTCGGATTTGAAATCACCAAATACCCTTTATATTTCAATATATTTCAAAACTTTAAGTAATCAACGTTTCAAACTAAACTTTATTCAATTTAGTTTTCTAAATAATAAATTCAACTTATATCGATTCAAATACAGATCTGAAACACCCATTTATATTCTAGTATAGTTCAAAGATTTAATATTCTACATTCCCAAAGTTCAATTTTACAGTTTCATAAGATCTTGATTTAATCAAATTATTATTTAGCCTTGAAATATTTCCTCCTTAGATTCAACATCATTTAAGTAAACCTGAAATTACCCTTTTACTCAATATTTTCTTTAATTTATTTAAACATGAAACATTCAATAAATCACTTAAAACAAAAATCCAGTTACAAAATCATACCCTTAAATTTCCCATTCAATAAATTCAAATTGATTTAATTAAATAAATCTTCATTTGAATACCATTTTTAATAAACCAAATTTATCTCCCAATCTTAATTATTAAAATTCTTTACACGGTAAAATTTGAAATATAAATCTTAAATAATACTTAAACATATTTTATGGATTAAATCAGTCTAAAATATTATTAAATTTATATATAAAGTTTCCATTTATATATAATATTTTAAGAACCAATATTTATTAATTCACATATGTTTCTTTTCAAACTGTAGAAATTTATCTTTAAATTATTTATATGGACCAACGGTGTCGGTATATATTTCCTATCATATAGTCAAATGCTACGGATATTTATCATTTCAATCCGTACACTAAATATGTACGGGTGGATATCATTTCAACCCGTAATCCCAAATTCAATTTAAATGAAAATCGTTTGGGTTTATCATTTCAACCCATAACGATTTTCTCCTATTCTAAAGTCCGTTCGGGTATGTATCATTTCAACCCATAGTGATTTTTATACTAACAGGGAACTTGCAGAGTGATAGCAGATATGAAAATAATAATAATAACAACAGGTATATATCATCAAAATAAATATAAACAATAGGATATGGTGTCATATCCCATAAGTGAACTATTACAGATAATAGCATAAATATAACAATTTAAATAACTACAGCAGCATATTTCAATTGTCATTTCAATTGAAATCAAATTTAATAAATAAAAGAACGTTAATCGTGAGTGATTGCTCACCTTTCGAGGCTAGAGATATATGATGATGAAATGAGCTATGAAATCCAAAGCAACGCTGGATGGACAAGATTTGATGTAGAAAATAGGCACGACGGACAAGGCTGATAATGGGAAATCGATGAGAATGAATCGAATCAATTTTGATATTACAGAAAAAAATATAAATTATTATGATATTAATTCTCCCAAAACAAATTTTCAAATTAAAAATGTATATTTAAAATCTATATATACCTATATGTAATTTAAACATAATTCGTCCAAAAAAACCATTGTATTATATTTTATAGTCAATAATTATTATAAAAACAATATAACCACTTATTGTAATATATATTACTTAAAAACCCCATGAAAGCAACCTATATATGTTCATAATAAAAATGTATATATAGAAATTCCAAATGCATAGCCTATATTCGGTTATATATATATATTACGTAAGTCTGAAACAAACACCTAAACGCATATATATGTCTCGAGATTTATAAACAACAAAATACTTATAATGACACATGCACTCATATACTTATATAGACTGTGAACAAGTATACATACTATGCCATATAAAATCCAACACTAAAAAAGTAAACTCACACTGAAAACATTTTAGTCAATTATTAAATATATATATTAACTAGCGTATAAAACTAGCGTATCCTGTAACTTTATAATATATAAGCTATATCAGATATGAAACTATCATTATATCAGATATATAAATAGTTAAACATTTTATACAAAACTATCATAACTTTATTAAATTAAACATACATTACACACTTACACAAATAGACCGTAAACTGTAAAACTTCACCCATTTTAAAGTGGTAACAATACGCTTGCTAAAAATATAACCCACATAGCTCGTACTTCCCTATAAAACTATATAAATATTTGTAAGCTAACCATTAATATAGTCTAATTCACAATATGCATACCTTTATAACTTTAAATCAAATGTGTATATATATACTTATAACCAGTTATTCACAAAATACATAGCTTTAAACATATCATATATTTAAATACATATACAATCGACTGATAAGATGAGTATGCTTTACGTTTTATATATGTACTAACTTTTTATATAATATTTATATATACACTTATCAAATTTTATAACATGCGAACAAAATTTTATATTATATAGAATCTGAAAACTGCAAACATTTCATACTTGGAACCATACTATATTTATAAGATGTATATATGATATCTTAAATCAAAAAAAAAACTTACTTTGCTATAATACATACAATATTACTGCATAGATATACATTACTGACATATATTAAACTATATATTAACTAATATATAACCTTCAAACTTTTAAAATTGAATACCAACGTGACACATAAAGTATAAAACAATCAAGTTATCAAATCTCTATACATAGTATAATATCATACACACTATGAACGAAAAAAAAAAGAAAAAAAAATACTGTTATGAACTCATATATATAATACCATATGATACATAACTAACATGAATTTAAAATCATGTAGGACAGATCACATATTCCAAATACAGACTTATAGAAAATATACAATAACACATATATATTATAAATATATGCTAACCTATTACTCAAAGATAACGTGTGGCATGATTGTTGATAGTGAAGGCTCTGAGGATGGCTAAGCATGCAGGCGATGACAACACGTGTAGAGAGATATGTGCATGAGAGGAGGAGAGAAAAACGCGGAGGGAGAGGGATGAGTTGGATGTGGTGGGTGACGAAGCGATGGGAGGTGGAAGCACGGTAAAAGAAGGGAGAAAATAGGTGGATCTGTAGAAAGAAAAATGGAAGAAGGAGGAGGAAGAAAACTTAAAATGAGGAATGAGATTGGAAGTGACAGCAGTTTGCAATATGAAAGAAACGAAGTCAAACAAGGTTATAAAGGCAAAATAAATAAAGAAAAGAACCGTTGCATACGAAACGTATACAATAAATATGAATTGATTTGAATAGTAATGGTCAAATTCAGCTGAAAAGATTAAAGCGAATAAATACGGAGCATTGGTTATGGTAAAGTAACGCACAAAATTAGGGGAATAACAAAGGAAAGGACTGGTCAAAATAAATGAATGTAAACGTGCAACGAATATAAAAATCTATATAATTGAACCGATGGAAACGAAGGAAGCAAATAAAAGAAAGGGAACGAAGGAAAAAAATGAGCTGTGTCCCGAGCATAAATAAAGGTGGTAACGTATGAGAGGAATGAGAAAAACAAACGGGCACAATTTGAAATCAATGCAATAAAACGGCCAAAAGCTGATTTTTAGGAAAATTATTAAAGAAATATTCCTTGGGCTGCGCGTTTGAGATCCGAAAAGGCATGGAAATCAAAAAGTTATAATTTAGATTGGAATGAAAACGTACAGGAAATAATAAAGGAAAAAAAAAATGCGAAATAATCATATAGCATTTATTACGTTTCAAACTTTTGACATGGCATGGGATGGAAACAGCTGTACGCTAATTGAGAAGCTATTAAAGCAATTTATTATTAGTGGCATGTTATACGTTTTTATATTTATTTATTTCCTAGATCTCAATTCATATCTGATTATACTATGCAGATTTATCTTTATTATTAAACGTTCAAAAAGAATAAAACGTATACAAATTTTCTTGATTTTCGAAACAAAATTAACGGCTAAAAGATGATGAAGGGACAAAATATAAGAAAGGGAAAGAGATGAATGCGTACAATTATTTATAAGAAAAGAGAGAGAAAAGAAAAACCCACAATTAAAAATGAATGAATGAACGCTGAAAGTCAGTCAGGAATATAGAAGGTACAATATGAAATAATGGTAATCACAACTACTTTTTTTAATGCAGACCTTAAATCAACCCTTAAAACATATACTTCATATATGTAGTTAAATATAGTATATACTTCTCTTCTTCTTTGGTTCATATGATATATGAAACCCTTAACTATCGTATTTATAGCTGACGACATATGTATAGATATACTAAATATGCACTAAAATAAACTGGAAATGGTGACACAAAAACCCAAAATCAAATATATATATATATATATATATTTAACATGACTAGAAATCAAACTTCAGTAAAACTATATACTAGTATCAAGACTAACATATATATATATAGCTATTATAACACATATAAATTAAATAAAACTTGGTATAAATACGCTTTACTATATATACACTTCAAATAGACCATCATACATATACAGTGGTTTTCCAAAATAACTATATATGGAACGTACTCAACATACTTAAAATTTACACACCTTGCTGAAAAGCAAAAGGAGACCGTAAATTTATTACCCACGCTATTGATATTTATACCCAATAGAAATGAACTATGCTACCAAATTTACATCAAACTTAACTTATATTATAGTATAAATAATAGTTTATAAAGTTTTTGTACTAGATCTTATAGGTATAACCACAACCAAACTTTAAAATATATGTACACAGCTCGTACTACAAATCATTAATATACATAACATATTTTCTTTTTTTTTTTCAAAATTTTATTATTAATAATTTCTCAAAATCCAATTCAATACGTTAAATACCAATTAAAAATTGCTAAAATTTTATGGGTCGTTACACTCTCCCCCACTCAAAACTTTTCGTCCCCGAAAAGGAATAAAGTAGGAGAATAGAAACAACCAGATGAAAAATTTAGACTTTGAAAAACAAATTAAAAAAATTTATTTAAAACCATATACTTTTTCTTTTGTTATTATTTAAATTGATTAATATTTAATAGATTACTCATTTTATCAAATCCATTCAATTAATTATGAGATCAATTATTTATAAAACACTAATTTTTCTCTCTTATTAAACCAGGTAGAATATAAATAAACAATGTTTTAAAGGATATATTCAAAAGAAGGAAAGAAGGAAAGAAGATAGATTCGGAAAAGAGAATATAGTTGAATAAATAAAGCAGGGCAGATAAGGTAGATTCAAAAGAATAGAATCGGGCAAGAATCGTACATTTCAAACCATGAGAGTTTCAATTTCAAATATTAACACAAAATTTCTTTGTTGGAAATACTTTTATAATAAATACCTTTTATATCGAAATAAATCTTTTCTTTCAAAAATATTTTTATAACTCGATGTTTCAACAAGTTTATCCTCGTTCTTGCAGACTCTGGCCATGCGTTGATCAGGCGCAAAGCTAGAATTCTTCAAGTACTTAGTAGACCTGTTTCAACAACCAGTGAAAATACTTGAAAAAAACTTTAAAAACAGATATGGAAAGTACAATCCAAACAAAACAACCAAACCAAAACCTTTGTCCGATCATGGTTCGCAGATACACAATGGTTACGCCTGGGTCCCCCAGGAAACAATCCATATCCGTAAGCTTTCTCAGCCCTGCGAGTTACGCCATGATGACTAGTAGAGTGCAGGATACACAATGGTTACGCCTGGATCCCCCAGGAAACAATCCGTACCCCTAGGCAAGACTCAGCCAGGCACTTGCGCTACTATTCGCGACCTACACAGATTGCAGGATACACAATGGTTACGCCTGGATCCCCCAGGAAACAATCCGTACCCCTAGGCAAGACTCAGCCAGGCAATTGCGCTGTGCATTCACGAGAGAAAAAAACCATGGGTTACGCCACGGTGGGAAACACTCGAGTATTACATCCGGAAAACCGAAAATCAGAGAGAATAATATCGATAGAATGAATCCACGATGTGGCCACAAAGCGGATATCAAGCAGAAGGCACTTTCCATATCTTTACTTCGAAAATATATATCATATAGTACCTTTTCAAATCACTTTCAAATATTGTACTTATATAAAGTCCATATATATAGGATTCCTTTCTCAAATCGAATACTTTCCAAATCAATAGTAGATCAAATCATACTTATATAGATTTCGATTAAATAAAATCTCTTTCCAAATTGAGTACCTTTCAAATCAATAGATTTCAAATCAACCACATACTTATACAATCCATTTTATATAAGTTCGACCACTCCCAAATCAAGTGCTTAGTAATCTAAGGTTCTCAATTTCAAATTATTTCAATACCAATTCAGTTTCAAAATCATATATGATTTCACCAAATTTTCTTCCAAATTAAATGTCTGAATTTCAAAGTTCCCAAAATAATAGGTGTAGAAAATTATCCCAGTTTCCAAATTAAAATAATTCAAGTCAAACAAATTCATTTCCAAAATCACCATATAAGTACTGGGTTTTTTTTTTTCAATTTAATTTTCAAAACCAAATATTTTTCTCAAAATCAATTATATTCAAAATGGTTTCCAAATTTATAATTATCCCTTTAAAACCTTTAAACTATTTACTTCGATTTGAAATATCCAATTTACCTTTTTGAAAACCATTATTTAAAACTAAAATTCTTTCAAAACATTTAAAAACTAAATTCCATATTAGTATAATTAAAATAGCCATATTCTCTTACTTAATAAAAGGTTTAACCTCATACAACAAAACTTGCATACTTTATCAAATATTTTATACCTTTCGAAATATCTTGGTTTTTAAACCTTTAAACCTTGATTTGGAAGTGCTCGAACCTTCAAAATAGTCGGTGAAAATCAATTTCAAATCCAAGAGATGGAAATCAATTTTTATAAATAGAGTTATTCTAAGTCAAATCAAAAACTCGAGGACTGAACACCGGTCTTACTTCAAATTGTTTCAAATATATACATATATCTTTCGAAAATATCAAATTATACTTCGGAATTTGAAATCAAAAACGGTTTTACAAAATCACTCGCATAGAGAAGCTATTAAAGTGGCCTCTCCCCCACTCTGAAACTCGAAAATCAATGTCGATGATGCGTGCACTCATCACCGAAATTATTCTCCAGCGACATAAGTGAGTTCTGGACTTCTATTTTCTTGAAAACTTCTTTGAAATTTCTTCAAAATTATTGGAATTCATTTGAATTCATTTCAAATATTTCTTATTCGGAAAAATACTTTTAAATCGTATTATTTATATATAATTTCCAAAATCTTAAAACCAATTTCAAAATACCGGAATTCAATTCTCGAATTTCAAATTTAACACTTCAATTATAAATCATTTTTATATAAATCAATTTCTTATAATTTTTTCAAAATTTCAAATCCTTTCAAAACCCTTTTTATATAGAATAACATTTCTTATTTGCTTTATATATAGGTATATAATCTCTACCGAAAACATTTTCTTTATATATATAGAATAAAATCATAGTTATCAAAATAATAATTTCGGTATAAACAATTTCTAAAATACAAACAAAACCCGATTTTCAAAGGATGATTTAAGGATGGATTTCAAAACAAAGATAGAGATTTAATTTAAAGGAACTCTAATCAATAGAATCCTGATTCGAAGATAGACTCGATCGAAGATGAGATAATTAAGTTACAAAATAGAAGATGGATATACTTCTATAAATCGCGGGCGACCTTTACCTGTCAACCGTGATTCCAAAATTAGATCGGTGTAGAATTCTGAGGCAATTCGACATTCGATCGTCGGAGATATAGAATTCGGCATAACAAGATATATCAGCATCGTAAACCGAGGATACAGGAATCTTCGGTGAGTCAATGCCAATTGAAAAGGAGTTTTCACCCCCTTTAGAAATCATTCAATGGAGTTATGGGATACTCCAGAATCAAACGAATATAAATAGGGAGAGACAGAATGAATTTCGAAACCGAGGGACATTCCAAAACTCAAAGGAAATTGAGTCAAAAAGGAAGAGATTCAACTCGAACGAAAGTGATTCTGTAAATAAATTTACCATATATGCTAAGTTTTGCCTAGAGCCAAAGCTCTGATACCAACTGTAACGACCCGCTATTTTGGACCATTCAAATTCGACAATAAAACCGTACATGTCCGACTTGAATAATTCAAAATACCGAATTGTTAATAAAAATTTGGCAAAACTTAAAATATACAGTAAATAAATCAATCATAGATCACTTACACAGAGTAATACAATGCAGCGGAATAGATAAAGAATAGTAGTTTATGAAGCTACTATATACATTGGAGATAGAAATAAATACAATTGAATATCTTAGATATAGTGAAGTCTCCAGTATGCGCAGATGACTTCTCTGAACAAATCAACAGGATGACTGAAAGGATAGATAGCTGGATCTTCAAGCAAGGCTCCAACTTCGAAGGTGAGTCTCAAATGCTGTATCACTCAGTCTGACCCGAGCGTAAAGCAAAACACAAAACACTCGAGTCAGGATTAACATTCTTATATCTATAAATCTAACTCAAGTGAAATATCAACTAAAATATAATTAACTTAGAGGATGTTTGGGATAACCATCCTCTAAGGGTCCATGGAACTATCTATAAGATAGAAATATACACTATAACACCGTAGTCTTCCAACTTAATTTATACTTCAAAACCAACTATCATTTTCACTTCAAAAATCTCTATACTTCCCAAATAGTATTTATATATATTAAATAATTTATTCAGTAAAGAAATTTCAATTCCCTCAACTTAACCAATCATTTAACATCAACCCGACCTTCCCATTTAAATCTTTTCAATCTCAATTTATCAATTTAAATTCAACTCAATTTCTAAAATAACCATTTCAATTTTATTGATCTCAAGTTCGGATTTGAAATCACCAAATACCCTTTATATTTCAATATATTTCAAAACTTTAAGTAATCAACGTTTCAAACTAAACTTTATTCAATTTAGTTTTCTAAATAATAAATTCAACTTATATCGATTCAAATACAGATCTGAAACACCCATTTATATTCTAGTATAGTTCAAAGATTTAATATTCTACATTCCCAAAGTTCAATTTTACAGTTTCATAAGATCTTGATTTAATCAAATTATTATTTAGCCTTGAAATATTTCCTCCTTAGATTCAACATCATTTAAGTAAACCTGAAATTACCCTTTTACTTAATATTTTCTTTAATTTATTTAAACATGAAACATTCAATAAATCACTTAAAACAAAAATCCAGTTACAAAATCATACCCTTAAATTTCCCATTCAATAAATTCAAATTGATTTAATTAAATAAATCTTCATTTGAATACCATTTTTAATAAACCAAATTTATCTCCCAATCTTAATTATTAAAATTCTTTACACGGTAAAATTTGAAATATAAATCTTAAATAATACTTAAACATATTTTATGGATTAAATCAGTCTAAAATATTATTAAATTTATATATAAAGTTTCCATTTATATATAATATTTTAAGAACCAATATTTATTAATTCACATATGTTTCTTTTCAAACTGTAGAAATTTATCTTTAAATTATTTATATGGACCAACGGTGTCGGTATATATTTCCTATCATATAGTCAAATGCTACGGATATTTATCATTTCAATCCGTACACTAAATATGTACGGGTGGATATCATTTCAACCCGTAATCCCAAATTCAATTTAAATGAAAATCGTTTGGGTTTATCATTTCAACCCATAACGATTTTCTCCTATTCTAAAGTCCGTTCGGGTATGTATCATTTCAACCCATAGTGATTTTTATACTAACAGGGAACTTGCAGAGTGATAGCAGATATGAAAATAATAATAATAACAACAGGTATATATCATCAAAATAAATATAAACAATAGGATATGGTGTCATATCCCATAAGTGAACTATTACAGATAATAGCATAAATATAACAATTTAAATAACTACAGCAGCATATTTCAATTGTCATTTCAATTGAAATCAAATTTAATAAATAAAAGAACGTTAATCGTGAGTGATTACTCACCTTTCGAGGCTAGAGATATATGATGATGAAATGAGCTATGAAATCTAAAGCAACGCTGGATGGACAAGATTTGATGTAGAAAATAGGCACGACGGACAAGGCTGATAATGGGAAATCGATGAGAATGAATCGAATCAATTTTGATATTACAGAAAAAAATATAAATTATTATGATATTAATTCTCCCAAAACAAATTTTCAAATTAAAAATGTATATTTAAAATCTATATATACCTATATGTAATTTAAACATAATTCGTCCAAAAAAACCATTGTATTATATTTTATAGTCAATAATTATTATAAAAACAATATAACCACTTATTGTAATATATATTACTTAAAAACCCCATGAAAGCAACCTATATATGTTCATAATAAAAATGTATATATAGAAATTCCAAATGCATAGCCTATATTCGGTTATATATATATATTACGTAAGTCTGAAACAAACACCTAAACGCATATATATGTCTCGAGATTTATAAACAACAAAATACTTATAATGACACATGCACTCATATACTTATATAGACTGTGAACAAGTATACATACTATGCCGTATAAAATCCAACACTAAAAAAGTAAACTCACACTGAAAACATTTTAGTCAATTATTAAATATATATATTAACTAGCGTATAAAACTAGCGTATCCTGTAACTTTATAATATATAAGCTATATCAGATATGAAACTATCATTATATCAGATATATAAATAGTTAAACATTTTATACAAAACTATCATAACTTTATTAAATTAAACATACATTACACACTTACACAAATAGACCGTAAACTGTAAAACTTCACCCATTTTAAAGTGGTAACAATACGCTTGCTAAAAATATAACCCACATAGCTCGTACTTCCCTATAAAACTATATAAATATTTGTAAGCTAACCATTAATATAGTCTAATTCACAATATGCATACCTTTATAACTTTAAATCAAATGTGTATATATATACTTATAACCAGTTATTCACAAAATACATAGCTTTAAACATATCATATATTTAAATACATATACAATCGACTGATAAGATGAGTATGCTTTACGTTTTATATATGTACTAACTTTTTATATAATATTTATATATACACTTATCAAATTTTATAACATGCGAACAAAATTTTATATTATATAGAATCTGAAAACTGCAAACATTTCATACTTGGAACCATACTATATTTATAAGATGTATATATGATATCTTAAATCAAAAAAAAAACTTACTTTGCTATAATACATACAATATTACTGCATAGATATACATTACTGACATATATTAAACTATATATTAACTAATATATAACCTTCAAACTTTTAAAATTGAATACCAACGTGACACATAAAGTATAAAACAATCAAGTTATCAAATCTCTATACATAGTATAATATCATACACACTATGAACGAAAAAAAAAAAGAAAAAAAAATACTGTTATGAACTCATATATATAATACCATATGATACATAACTAACATGAATTTAAAATCATGTAGGACAGATCACATATTCCAAATACAGACTTATAGAAAATATACAATAACACATATATATTATAAATATATGCTAACCTATTACTCAAAGATAACGTGTGGCATGATTGTTGATAGTGAAGGCTCTGAGGATGGCTAAGCATGCAGGCGATGACAACACGTGTAGAGAGATATGTGCATGAGAGGAGGAGAGAAAAACGCGGAGGGAGAGGGATGAGTTGGATGTGGTGGGTGACGAAGCGATGGGAGGTGGAAGCACGGTAAAAGAAGGGAGAAAATAGGTGGATCTGTAGAAAGAAAAATGGAAGAAGGAGGAGGAAGAAAACTTAAAATGAGGAATGAGATTGGAAGTGACAGCAGTTTGCAATATGAAAGAAACGAAGTCAAACAAGGTTATAAAGGCAAAATAAATAAAGAAAAGAACCGTTGCATACGAAACGTATACAATAAATATGAATTGATTTGAATAGTAATGGTCAAATTCAGCTGAAAAGATTAAAGCGAATAAATACGGAGCATTGGTTATGGTAAAGTAACGCACAAAATTAGGGGAATAACAAAGGAAAGGACTGGTCAAAATAAATGAATGTAAACGTGCAACGAATATAAAAATCTATATAATTGAACCGATGGAAACGAAGGAAGCAAATAAAAGAAAGGGAACGAAGGAAAAAAATGAGCTGTGTCCCGAGCATAAATAAAGGTGGTAACGTATGAGAGGAATGAGAAAAACAAACGGGCACAATTTGAAATCAATGCAATAAAACGGCCAAAAGCTGATTTTTAGGAAAATTATTAAAGAAATATTCCTTGGGCTGCGCGTTTGAGATCCGAAAAGGCATGGAAATCAAAAAGTTATAATTTAGATTGGAATGAAAACGTACAGGAAATAATAAAGGAAAAAAAAATAAATGTGAAATAATCATATAGCATTTATTACGTTTCAAACTTTTGACATGGCATGGGATGGAAACAGCTGTACGCTAATTGAGAAGCTATTAAAGCAATTTATTATTAGTGGCATGTTATACGTTTTTATATTTATTTATTTCCTAGATCTCAATTCATATCTGATTATACTATGCAGATTTATCTTTATTATTAAACGTTCAAAAAGAATAAAACGTATACAAATTTTCTTGATTTTCGAAACAAAATTAACGGCTAAAAGATGATGAAGGGACAAAATATAAGAAAGGGAAAGAGATGAATGCGTACAATTATTTATAAGAAAAGAGAGAGAAAAGAAAAACCCACAATTAAAAATGAATGAATGAACGCTGAAAGTCAATCAGGAATATAGAAGGTACAATATGAAATAATGGTAATCACAACTACTTTTTTTAATGCAGACCTTAAATCAACCCTTAAAACATATACTTCATATATGTAGTTAAATATAGTATATACTTCTCTTCTTCTTTGGTTCATATGATATATGAAACCCTTAACTATCGTATTTATAGCTGACGACATATGTATAGATATACTAAATATGCACTAAAATAAACTGGAAATGGTGACACAAAAACCCAAAATCAAATATATATATATATATTTAACATGACTAGAAATCAAACTTCAGTAAAACTATATACTAGTATCAAGACTAACATATATATATATAGCTATTATAACACATATAAATTAAATAAAACTTGGTATAAATACGCTTTACTATATATACACTTCAAATAGACCATCATACATATACAGTGGTTTTCCAAAATAACTATATATGGAACGTACTCAACATACTTAAAATTTACACACCTTGCTGAAAAGCAAAAGGAGACCGTAAATTTATTACCCACGCTATTGATATTTATACCCAATAGAAATGAACTATGCTACCAAATTTACATCAAACTTAACTTATATTATAGTATAAATAATAGTTTATAAAGTTTTTGTACTAGATCTTATAGGTATAACCACAACCAAACTTTAAAATATATGTACACAGCTCGTACTACAAATCATTAATATACATAACATATTTTCTTTTTTTTTCAAAATTTTATTATTAATAATTTCTCAAAATCCAATTCAATACGTTAAATACCAATTAAAAATTGCTAAAATTTTATGGGTCGTTACACCTAGCATATATATCGAATATGGTTTCATTACTGTACATTTTAAAATTCTATAGTTAATTCTTTAATACAGAAAATTTTGTCTACTTAACCTTGTTCATGCCTTCATGAGTAATTTGTAAAGTATGTCGTATTACATAAGCAAAATTAAAGATGCTAACTCTATTGAAATTTGAAATCATTCTTTTCTAGTGCATAAAATAAAGTTTTCATAACTTTAGAATTATTTTCGGCCGGAGCTATCTACTCTTCAGGCCCTCAATAGATGCTTTTTCCTTGCACCAATTTTTGAATGATTTGCATAGGATGATGCATCTTTAAAGCTAAGTTCAAGAACCTTTTAGCAATAGTAATGGCATGCTTTTTTTGCATAACAACCCCAATGGAATTGCTAGGGCTTTATGTGCATAGGCCATTCATATGTAGGTATGGTCCTCGCCTTTGTATAAAAAACCATGTAAATAAAAGATTGTTTTATGTTATAACTTCGTATTATTTACATTATTGCATCTTTTATTTCTCTTGCCTCTATACTAACCTACTTGTATAAATATAATTGTCTATAATCTAATCGGCTATATATTATATCAACCTGTGTCTGCGATCCATGCAATATCATTAATTTCAGAGACTCTACACAGATAAGTAATCTTTTGCAATCACTCAATGTTATTCTGGTTACTTAGCTTTGTTTTGCATTAGTCAAACGTATCTTGTTTGGCCAAAAAAACTGCCCCACATTGACCGACCTTATTTATCGTCGATCAAACTTTTCAGATTAGACTATAAACGAAGTTGTCTACAAATGCAAATACAACTATACAACATATCTTTTCATAACAACATGAATGCCAATATATTTCAATAGTGTACCTGCAAAAGATTCAATTCCCCATTGATTCCTATCTCTAAGAAGTAATGTCATAGATGCCTATCTATTAGCATCAATCCATGATCTCAACTTCATCTGGGCATTGGTCAAAGAATATATGTGTAAAGGTGAATCGTATGATCGACCCTAGTATGATTATACTTTGATGACTCACTCATAGATCAAAAGAGTTCTTCGGTCTTGGGTACCCAAATATCTAGTTTTTTAAAACATAGAATTTATGGCTGTATCGCTGAGCATGCAACACAAAGTCAAACTTTAATAATGCGGCTCCATCGATTTGAAATGAATGCTTTGTTTTTGGATAAAAGGATGGCAATCATCGCCTTATTACCTCAAGCTCTGTGACAACCCGCAACTCAAGACACACCAATCTAAAGCTCAAAAAGGACACTAGAACTATAGGAAGCGAAATTATGGATCTTAAGGCTAATTAAACACTATATGGAGGTGAATTGTGTTTTCTAACTTATGTAAATCTTTTTAAATTTCATTCAAGTTAAATATTAATCACTTATTAACAACATAGAATTATACTATCAAACAGTCACAGATGCAATCAAAAATAAAAATAAAAGTAGTAAAGCAAAGTCAAGAGCTAGAGAGGGCACCAAGGATTTTATACTAGTTTGGATTTCTCCTACATCTAGTCATGTACAATTGTTTGTATAGATTTCTTTTCATGACAATCTTTAACCGAGCAGAAGGCAAACCCAAATAGAATCTCGATTTCAAGGCTACGAGACACCCCTCCTTAATTTTCGAGCTCAGGTTAGACTCACTTGATTTGAACTGTCTACAAGCACACCCACTAGATTTCATGGCTAATAAGGACACCTACTTGATTTGAACGGGTTACAAGCACACCCAAGAAAATATGAATAGAGTTGATAGTTTTTTCAAAGACAATTTCTTAAACTTTGGATATAATGGATCCTATTGCCTCTAAGACAGCACTTTGATCTTTGATTCGAGAGAGAGAGAGAGAGATATTTACAAAATAGTAAGAAAGCAGTATTGAATCAGTACAATGAAGTATGAATATATTCTAAGTGATTTAAAAAGAATATAGTATATTTTTAATGGAGTTTTCAAGAGAGTAAGAGGAGGAAAGAAAATAAGTAATTATAAACTATTAAAATTCGTTTGAACTTCCCTCTATGTAGTAAATCAACAGATGTTTCCATTCGTGAAGAGTTGCGATAAATAGATGCTTCCTTTCACAATTTGAAAAACCACGAGGCAGCATGTATGTCGACATGCTCTGTGTCTAAATGTCGACATATGCTAGCGTATTTTGAAAACTTATTTCTTTTAAGTTGTTTTGAAAATCCTATATTTTGAAAAACAATTTGATATTTCGAAAAATAGTTTGAACATATTTTAACACTTTGAAAAACTTATATAAAATATTTTGAAATATATTTCGAAAATTTGATTTTGTTTTAAAAGTATAAAAGATAGAAATTAGGAGACAAAGTTCAAGATTGCTACCAAGGCATTCAACAATATAAGCCATGACTCTATACACAAAATTATAATCATGAGATCCTTATATCTTGGTTATTGTACTCATGAGTCTTCATGTCTATCTCTTGAGTCTTTATACTGTACGGTCTTCGATTCAATATCTATGTAATTTTCTACACAATATACTGTATAATTTGACAAAACATTAGTATCTATATTTTATATGATTGTATATGGTTGTTGTAATCAAAATCAATAACAGAGGTATTGGCAATTTCCATTTTTTTATGATGACAACCATTATATATGTGACGACCCGGAACTTTAGGCAATATCAATTTAATAATCTGTATTAATAATTAAATTGATTTGATAATTTTCCTTTATAATTTTTATTTAAATTGATAAATTTAATCTTTTAAAGGTTAATAAATATTTAATCTAGCAATATTGGTCAATATCCTTTCTAATAATTTAAAATTGATAAGATTTATCTTTTAAAGCTAATAAAATTATATTCTATTTATAATATATATATTTGGTATATATATTGTGAATAAGAAAATCTTTTGTTTTAAATTAAAGATGAATTTTCAAATTGTAATATATATGTATGTATATGTTATAATTTGAAGTTGTTTTGAAATTTAACATAATCTATTGATAATATATATATGTATGTATATATTGTGATTTGAAGCTTTGTTTTAAATTCAATATTTTTCAAAAACTAATTTAAGGTTAATTCTATATTTTCAAAGTATAAGATAATTTTTATTTTTAAAATGTGATAGTTTAAATAAGATTTAATCAAAGTTTTATTTTGTTTTCTTTAAAAGTGCTTAAATTAAAATGGTTATATATATATATAAAGTTATAAATAAATTTTCTTCTTAAATATCTCTTGAATTAGAATAGTTTGTAAACATAAGTAATATGTAAATAAATTACTAAATTCACATTTACATAAATATAATTACAAATTAATATTACACAATTTAAAGGAAAACATAAATACTTTTATAATAGGGATATAAACAAAATAATCCATTTTTTTAACACTTGTAAGCTAAATGAAATTGTAATGACATTTGTCTAAATTAATGAACAAGTGGCAACATTTTCTTTCATTTAGAAATTTAAATTTATAAAATAAATGTAGTTTTGAAGAGAAACTTGTTTTTCACTTTCAGTTCAAACACCTTCTTCCACTCAATCTTTCTTTCTCTTCTTATCTTTTCAAAAACTAAAAAGCAAAACAAAAAACAAAATCAAACCTGTATCAATTCTCAAATTATTTTCAAAGCTGAAACCTGAAATTCAAATTTGCAAACAAGTTTTTCTAGCAACTAAACCCACTACAGCCTCAAACTGCAACTCAAATGAAAGATCAACATCAGTTTCAAGCATTTAAAATCAAAGATCAGGCATGCAAAAAATTCAACCTCAACAGCAAAGCAATCAAAGCACTTTCCAGATCAAAATTAAAACATGCTCTGCCTTTTCAAAAATTATGAGTAAATCTTTTTTTTAAAAACAGATTTGAATCTGTTATTAAACATAGATATTTGTGATGATATATGTAGTAGTATAGTTGCAAATATTTTGTAAAGATGATTGCATGTATGTATATAAAGATGATATGCATGTATAGTGACTGTATTTATATGTATAAGTATGCTCTCTATTGTTTACAGGTTTGGACCACTCAATAAATTCAAAATATCAACATACAATCAATATTAAGTCTTGTTTTGCAAATGAAAGATGATTGAATTGGTGTAACATCATTATAAAAAATAATTCCAGTAATTTATAAATAATATTTGTCTCGAAATTTTGAAAATAACAGTAATATATACATTTGGGTCAAAAATCAATAAATTCAATTTTAAGTTTAGATTGCATAAATGAATTCGTGATGGGAACACGAATTTTAACACTCATTTCATGATTTTTAATTTGATAGTCTGTTGGAAATTTCGAAATGAACGTTTTTAGCAATTTGATGAATTGCCGATGATCAACACGATGGTTAGGGCGAATTCATGGTCGAAGTTAGCTATAGGATCGATGATGAAGGGAAAAATAGCCTCAAATTTTTCCTAAGGCCGAGATGATCAGAATCGTTCGAAGTAGTTTAATATCCTGTTACTGAAGTCGACGTTTCAGTGCGTTTTGCGGCGATGAGGCGTGAACGGAGTCGATCGCGTGGCTTGCTGGAGGAGTCGGTGGTCGAAACGAAGGCGCGGTGTGGATGGCGAAGTTTCTCGACGTATGCGGCGTCGGTATGGTGAAGCTTTCTGGCCATGGTGGGTTTTTGTTTGGGCTTGAATGCCTCGATTTTGATTCACGTGATTATTGTTCGATCTGAGTGTTCGAAAGGGCTTGCGTGGGTAGGAGTGATCGGCAAGAGTCGCCGCGATGACCTACGGTGGTCGGAGTCGATGGGGTACGTGCTCCACGTGCACGATGTATCTGGGTGGTGATGTGCTTCGGGGAAGATGAGGGTCGACTCGAAGTGGTGCTTGCAATTTCCTGGTGTCGACTCGAAGTTTTTGAGTAGGTGGAAGACTCAGGGCAGGCTCGTGTTGATTAGTGTTCGAACTCGAGTTTTTAGGTGGTATGCTAATCTGGTTAAGTACAATAAAAAATGATATAAATTTTACAAATTTAAACTTCTTGTTTTGAAATAAATAAAATCAAGCTTTAAATTATAAAACAGGTTTTTTTCTCTTGTGAATATAAGCCAAGATTTCGAAAATATTTAATTTAATGTATCAAGATTTGAAATATTTAAAATAGTTGATTTCAAAAGTAATTAACTAAATCTATTTTGAATTTTAATTCAAGATACTTTCAATAAAATTAGATCAAGATTAAGGAAGTTCAAATTAGTTTGAAATAAGAATAAAGATATATCCAAGGTAATTATAAAGGAATGTTTAAATTAGGTTTTTAAATTTATTTAAAATGAACAACTTTAAGGATATGAAAATTTGGATATCAAAATTAAATAATTGTTTTAATCTAATTTAATATGTTTGAAAGGATATTCAAAGATTTCAAGTATATTAAAATTAATTGTTTGAATTGTTTTATTAAAAATAAAACCCTATTTCAAATTGATTTTTAAATTGGTTTTAATGAAGTTAATGATTAGAGTAAATATTTAATATAAATGCAAAGTTTATTCTTAATTAGATCAGCTGAGATTAATTAAGAATAATTAATTAATAAAATAAATTTAAGCTTAATTATTATTTGTAATTAAGAATAATTGCTTAATAAAGTAATTAGAGGATAGTTAATGAATTAAGTAGAAATTAAGTGATGATTAATTAGTTAATTGATTAATGTAATTAATTTTAGATTAATTAAAAAGATTAATTAATTAAAGATAATCACTTATGATTAATTATGTGTAATTACTTGGTAAAGTAATTAATGTACAATTACTAAATGTGATTAAGATAAGAGAAATTACTTATGGAAGTAATTAGCGTATAATTACTTACGGAAGTAATTGAGTGGAAGCGATTAAGGGATAATCACTCGATGTTATTAATTAAAGGATTAATTAATATAATTGATTTGAAAGTTAATTAATTAAAGAGTGATTAATTAATTAAAGAATTAACGTTAATTAATGATGGGATTAATTACTTGTTAAGATAATTAATTAAGAGAGTAATTAACTAATAAAAGTAATTAGAGGATAATTACTTATGGAAGTAATTAAGGGTTAATTACTTAGTTAATTTGGTTAATTAATTAACGTGATTAATTAATTAATGAATGTGATTAATTTAAGATTAATTACTAAATTTAATTAATTAAAAATGTGATTAATCAATGAAGTAATTAATTAAGGATTATTAATTAATGCAATTAATTAATAATTTCTTAATGGAGTAATTGAAGATTAATTAATTAGAGTAATTAATCAGGATTAATATAATTAATTAAGAAGTTAATTAATTAAGATAAGTAATTACAAGTTTGTTAATTTCTGTTTACGATTAATTAAGACTAATTAATGAGATGGTTAATTACAAATTAATTATTTAATTAATTAAAGGGTTAATTAATTAATAAGGACCTTTAATTAATATAATTAATGAATTAATCAAGGTTGATTAATGGAAGTTATTAATTAAAGTATGATTAATTAATTGTAATTAAGGATCAAGTGTAATTAATTATAGTTAATTAATTGATGGAAGTGATAAGAGAGTCATTTATTAATGTAACTAATGATGGTAATTAAAGGTTATATACTGTTTATGGTTATAATAATTAATTTGTGTAATTAATTAAAGGATAATTACTTAAGGTAATTATAAGATAATTAATCAGGGAAGATTAATTAAGGAAGATCATTAAGAGGTAATTAATTAATTTGTAATTGTTTAATCTTAAGTATGCATGATTAAGGTAATCCAATTGATTAAGAGTGAATCAAACCTGCTTATAGATGATTGATTAATATTATATGACTGATTGATATTGGATAATTTGGATGTGATATCTCTAATATGTGATATGTGCTGCTTTGTGAGATGATTGGTTGATATGAATTATCTATTATGATAATGTGATTCATCTATCTGTTATATTATTCTGAATATAAGTTTAATTTGTTTAAACCCTTAAACAACTTGGACATTAAAATGGCGTTTGGATTTCGGTGTGACCGGGATCGGGTTTCCATATTTGGATATCCGAAAACCACATCGATCAAAATTAAACGTTAGGTCCTGAATCCAAGTGGAGTTCAAGTGAAGACTCGAAGTGTAAGAACTATTCGTCGGTATAACTCCGAGGGTGATTCCGAAATGAGTTTGAAGGAGGTAGTACTTTCAGGTTCGAGATGGTGATTCAGAGTGCAAGGGCTATGGTCGTTGACTCTGAGGGTGATTCTAAAATGAGTGCAACGAGGAAGTGCCTTCGGTTTTGTTCGAACCCGGAACGAACTTGTATGGATTGAATGCTTTCAGAACATCGTTAGGTGGACGATGAGCATTCTAAGATAGATGTGTTCTATAAAGGTAATCGCAGCCTCAAGCATCATCAACTAGGAATGGATAAAACAGGGGAGGTGCAGCAAGGTTAAGTGGGTCATGCCCAAGTAGGACGAGATTTACCCCTATCTAGAGGTCCCTTTCTTTTTCGGCTTATTGTGTGGTTGGTCGCGCCAACCACGGGGTGGTCTTATTCGGGACTGTCCAGTAAAAGATGGTTCCGGCCATGTGTTGCAGGGGATTAGGAGTAATCCTCGGTACGGTGATCTAGGCCCCGTACTGTGACGGGCGGTACCCTAGTAGCCTTGCCATTGATGGAAACTCATTCTTCCTACGTGCCCTTACGGTTTTTATTGTATTACCCACTTTTGTGGCTAGTAGCTGGAATTTAATGAATGTAACAATTTCGGTTATTTCTTATTTACTTGAAAAACCTAGACACTATTATAATATCACTAAATTGCCTATCAAATGTTTTGATTAGCGTAAGGTAAAAACTTTTCCATGTTTATGTGTGGGAAGTAAGTCTTACGTGATACCTTTCTTTTCAAAGGATTTTCTAAAGTTAAGCAATTTTAAACCGTTTACTCACACCAGACCCCTATCTGACTCAAGTGTTTATTTTCTGTTTTATTAAACTCTTGGGTACTCATATTATATATGAGTAGTCGAGGGATTCAGGTTAGCTTGACGAATTCTGGAGGAGTTTTGGAGAAGGAGGCTTCAGCGTGTAGATATATTATGGTTCCGCTATGTTAGTGTTATGTCTATATTGTATTGATGTACTTGAGTTGTATGGTTGGACAGATGTTTATAACTGTCTAATATGTGTTGTATAGATTGTGTAACTCTGATGTATATGATACTAAGTAATATTTTATGTGATATATTATATTTCATTCGTTCCGCTGTGAGTATCTGATGATGTTGAGTTTCTTCTTCCTTATCTTTTCTTCTTCTATCCCTTTCTTTCTTAAATCATGATGCGTTTTTCTGGTGATAGAAAGACGGGTTGTGACAATATATTTTTGTGTATATAATATAACTCCCCCTGAGTAACATAACTCCGTCTAAATATATATGTGTATATTTTATACTTTCTCCCTCTTTGTCATCAACAAAACTGGCTGAAAAATAAAAAATCTCTCTAAATAAAATACTTATAAAATATAGGGTCAAAATCAAAAATTTAGCACTAAAGTAATAAAAGCATATTAAACATGATGTAATTAATATATGGAGACATTAAATAAATAAGATAAGACAATCTTTATTTAATATAGTTGAATAATACATATCAAATTATCAGTCCAAGTATACATATTAAACACACAAAACCAAATCAAAACCTAATAGTAGCAAACCAAACCTAGACATGCCAAACTTAAATGTACAAGCTAACGTGTCTTTTTTTATTATGGGATACTTATGTTTGAGGCAAAAGGTATATTGGAGACAAAAGTTTTCTTTATGTTCCACGAGATTTCCATCACGATCGAAACAAACTTCTCCTACACATTTGACTTCATCATCATCCTCATCAACATCTTCCTTCTTCTCCTTTTCTTCCTCTTCATCATTCATGGGGTTGTAAATTATAAGATTAGGAGTTTCTTCTTTGATCACTATTGGTTTGGCTGCATTATCCAATAGATGCTTTTGGAGATTGCGAAGGATGTGCCCTTGCTACTCTTTTTATTTCAAGAGGCGTAGTTGAATGCCCTCTATTTCTGAAAGCATATCGAGTACATACTTCAGATCATCTTCAACCTTGATGAATTTGGCCATGGTAGTGGTTTGGAAGGGGCGTCATGTAGAGATTTCAAAGGATAAGGAGGCGGTCTCATCTCGTGGACATTTGTAACTTGAGGAATCCATTGTTTTAATTTCATTAGAAATTTATAGAAAGAAGATGATATGGAAATGAAAAAAATTCGAAATTTGGTGGTTATATAATCACATTTTGTAACGACCTGGCTTTTTGGATGGTTTAAATCGACAATAAACCACACACGTCAGACTCAAACCTTTAAAATGGCAGATTGTTATGGGGGTAAATAAGAAAAAAAGAGTAAGAAATAAACAAATACAGAATTTCACAACGGAATGATAAAATATAATAATCAAATAAACAGTTCATGAAGCTGTTTACAATTAACGTTGATTATTCTTTTATAATACAGATCCAAGTTACATATAACAAGAATAAATAATAAATAAATGCAGTGGAACAACATGATGCAGCATAATACATATATGTAGTAATTGTACAAAATCTTCATCGTCATCCTCTAGAAATCAATCTTTGATAAATTGAAAAGCTCAGACTGACCCGAGCGAATTGAAAAGACAAAACACCCAAGTCAGAACTAAAAGATCTTACATAAGTGAAACCAACAGTAACTAAATATGAGTGTGTTAGAGATGTTACGAGGTTTGACATCTCCTATCCAATGTCTAACGTGGGTGCGGTAACTTAAGAGATGTTTGGGATTTACATCTCTTAAGGATCCGTTAAACTATCTACTATGTAGCACAATAAGCTATCATAATTTGTCTATAGTAAGGTAAAGTATTAAAATAGCATTAAGGTGTTACCCATATTCCTCTTAACACATTTTATATATTCCCATAGTCTATACAGTACCGTACGCTCCTCCATGAGGTTTACCCAAAGGGCACTCCATAGGTGTGGTACAAAACAAATTCGTAGAAGGCGCGATAAGTCATGCGACATGGCATTTGAGGCAATGCCAGGGTAGATATACCAATTGCGGATCCGGACTGGTGGTAATGCATAGCAGCTACTACCGCCCACCTTGGAACACACTCCCAATCAAAATCAAGGGGTGGCCACCAAATCAATCACAAAGTACTAGAATAGTATCGAAGAAATATGCCCGGTAGAAGGAATGACCTCACTTGGCCCGGCGTAGCTCCTGTTTTAGCCACATCAAGTTGACTCACCGGAGTCAGGGTCACATAAATACCTCATATAGAATCGTTCACTAAACCATCCTACTTCATTCTGGAATCCCCACCATGTACATAATTGTTAAAGTGGTTTTCGGTATTGGCAGTGAGTATGACAGTATCTGCTCCCGGTCTCTTTAAAAACCAAATGCTTATTTCACACCGGATGGTTCTTTTACATTTCCAAAACCATTTCATGAGTATCATGTTCGATTTCAAACCATATCACCTTCGAAATCATATTCACTTTCAAAACCATATTGCTTCAAAATCATATTCGCTTTGTAAATTATCGATAGGATAGGCTAATTTAATTCTCATTACAAAATCATCATTATTTACTCAAATATGTCGTTCCATAAAAGGTATCAATTCCAAATTTTAACTTAGGTTGTATCGTCATCGAGGATTTCAATATGAATACTTCAACTTTACATAGTCTGAAATTTTAGAAAATAGTTTAGGTAGTCATAAATAGTTTTAATAGTTGGAAAATAATTTAAAATATATTAAAATATTTTTAAAATAGTAAAATATTTTAAATTGATCTAAATTTGATTTAATTAGAATTAGAATTGATTTATATAGATTTAAAATAGATTAAGTGGATTTAAGTTATCTTAAATAGATTAAATAGATTTAAATTATATTGAATAGATTTAAAATAGATTAAATAAATTTAATTAGTTTAAAAGAGGTAAAATAGATTTAAATTGGATTAAATAGGTCATAGTAGACAAGATAAATTAAAATAGTTTAAATTGATTAAAATAGTTTAAGTTGATTAAAATAGATTTCAAAGTAATATCTAACATTTTCAATAACTCAATTCCAATAAACTCATTTATATTTGACACTTCAGCTTTGACATCCTTTCAATAGTTCGTTTTATCAATTCTAATCTCAGCATTGATGCTTGGATTATCAAAAAATAATTCGGTTATATAAATGAATTTCTATTTCAGAATGCCAGTGAACTGAATTCAAAATTTAAAGAACTAAAATCATTTAAATTTAACCAATCGGGTGTCCGTATATAATTTTCTACCCTATGGTCAAGTGATACAGATATTTGTCATTTCAATCCACAATTTACAATTTTACGGTTATATGTCATTTCAAATTGCAATCCCGAATAAAATCCATAAAATCGCTCGAGGCTATCATTTCAACCCATAATGATTTTTTTCCTAATCTATAGATCGTTCGGGTATGCATCGTTTCAACGCATATGAAACTTGCGGTGTTATAACAATATAAAATACAGCATCTAGTCATCTAATATCAACAATCAAACATCCATTACAATCATCATCCAAGTCAATCAATAAACATTAGCAGATAATTGATAATCAATAACAGGTAAAAAATTGACAATTTGAAATTCAATATCAAATTAAACGATGATTAAATGCGATAAAAGTCAAATTTAACTAGAATGACAATTTAAGCACACCAAACATCGATCAATTAATTTCTAATCACATCTTAAATTTTATTTAACTAACATAAGATAATTTAGTAATTGTGAGTGGGTTAAAACACTAATTTTCGATTTCAAATCGATTTGACGTCGAAAATAGGGCTCAAAATTCAATAGTCTTAGAATTCCTCTAATCTAGCATCAAAATGTTCGTAATTTCGATATGATCGCATTAGAGAAAACTGCGCATGAATCCGAGCTCGTATGCAAAAGTTATTCAAGTTAGAAGTTATACGATTTATATTATTATAAAATAAATAAAACACACGTTCACCTTTCCAAGCACTCATTCCAAAGCAATATGCACGCAACTGAACCCTAGCCACAGATGCTTAGAAGCTCACTGCATCACCCACGTACGCCAGCTCCCAAAATAGACGACGCTGCCGTCCTAGGCAACTTTGGCCGCCCTTCCACCAGCGATTCGATGAACTCCGATCGTCTGTAGTGGCTCCGCTTCCACGACCGAAACATGACCAGTCATGGCGATTTCCTCCACTTTTAACGTGAAGTAACCATATGGATGAAGATGTCTCGACAATCTCTACTCGCCAGCGCCACCCGATCGACTCCTTGTCGCAAATCCACCGTCAAATAAGACGATGACCTATGAACGGCCGAGAATAAAACACATATTTCTATCTAAGAAAAGATTCGATTGCAAAAATGAACTGCAAATTTGAGTTGTGCCCATCGAGAGCTTCGAATTGATATATAATTTGATATTATATAAGGAGATTTAATTTTTCGATTTGATTTTGATTTGTGGAAAGAGAAGATGAGAAGGAAATGTAAGTATATAAATAAGAAATAGGAAGGCTGCTAGGCTTAGAACAGAACAATATATACTATCAAAGCTATAATGACCTAGTAATTTCGAACCATTCGCATCCGCACATGTCGGACATGAATTGCTCAAAATAACAGATTGTTAATTTATATTTGGCAAACTCAACATATACATAAATCAATCACAGAATCACAGACACAGAGTAATATAACAATAAGCAGCGGAATAGACAAATAGTAGTTCATGACGCTACTATATAAACATCAGAATTAAAAAAAATCAACAGAAATCTCAAATAAAGAGTAGTCTCAAGTACAGAAGCAATTGACAAGTCTGAACATAAGTAACTGGAATAAACAGAAATAACTAAAAGCTGGATAGATAGATCTTCAAACAAAGCTCCAATCTCCAAAGATGAGTCTCAAATGCTGTGACACTCAGTCTGAGACGAGCGTAAAGCGAAACAAAAACACTCGAGTCTGGATTAACATTCTTATATTAATAAATTCAACTCAAGTGAAATGTCAACTTAAATACAACTAACTTAATGGATGTTTAGGATTCCCATCCTCTAAGGATCTGCGGAACTATCTACTATGTAGTAATATACGCTATTATAATATGTTTATAGCGAAACAAACTATTAAAATAGAGTTAAGGCGTTACCCATATCCCCCTTAACATATTTTTATATATTCTCATAGTCTATATAGTACCGTAATTCCTCCGTAAACTGGAGGGCTATCAAAGGGCACTTCATAGGTATGGTACAAACCAAACTCGTAGAAGGCACAATAGGGCATGCGAGAAGGCACTCGAGGCAATACCAGGGTAGACATACCGTTTGTGTATCTGGACTGGTGGTAACGCATAGCAGCTACTACCGCCCATCTCGTGACACATTCCCAAATCAAAAGTGTGCATACCAAAATCAAATCACAAAAGCAATAGATATCGTTTCGAAAAAATGTGTTCGATAGGAGGAATGACCTCACTTGGCCCGCAATGGCTCCTGTTTTAGCCACATCAAGCTAACTCACGGGAGTCAGAACTACGTAAATACCATATGGTATCACCACCAAACCATCCTACTTCATTCTGGAATCTCTACCACGTTCATAGTTGTTAATGTGGTTTTCGATATTGGCAGAGTGTATGACAATATCCGATCTCGGTCTCTTTAACAACCGAACGCTTATTTCACACTGTGGTCATTTCATTTCAAATAGTTCATACTCATATCAAAATATCATATTCATTTCAAAACCATATAAAATCCAATATGCTTATTCACTTTTAATAATATTCGTTTCCAAAACCGTAACACTTTCAAATTTATAACATTTTCGAAATCATAGCACTTTTGAAATCATAGCACTTTTGAGATCATCACACTTTTGAAACGTAACACTTTTGAAACCATAACACTTTTAAAAATCATAACAGTTTCCACCTAAACAGTTTAGATATTGAAATAGTATATATATTAAGATAGTATATATATATATATATATTAAAATAGTATATATATTAAAATAGTATATATATTAAAACAGTTTCCACTTAAATTCCAAAATTCAATTTAAATCAATTTTGGTTTAACCATTTCAAATTTAAAGTCCAAAGATTCATGTTAATATATTCAGACATTTACAATATAAATTTCATTTACATTTCAACATTTAACTTTAATTCATTTAATATGGAAAATTATTCACTTAATCATTTTAATAACAATTTATTTGAATCCCAATTTGTAAATCTAAATCAATATTAGATATTCAATCTCCATTTTTATTTAAAGTTGAGCATATTCGTTTAATCACCTTTTATCAAATCAATTTATAATCATATCGTTTCAAAATATCAAAATTTATAAGTTTAAATTAATTCTTTCTTAAATTCAATTATTAACCAATTTAAATTCCAAGACAACATTAATTTATCTTCCCAACTTTTATTATTAAAGTTATAAATCTATTTTGAAATAGTAATATAAATTTTTAAATAAATATTTTAATGCACATTATATACTAATTAAATTAAATCTTATTATTAATTGTATTTTGTATCAAATCTTATTTTACATATTTTTAAAATAATAAAAGTATAAGAAAATATAAAAATTATGTTTTTCAAAATTAACTTATAAATTAAAATTTCTAAAACATATAAATTTAAAATCTAAATTTTTATACATATATAGAAACTACATTCATAAATATTATATCAAACAATATTTATTAAAACCCATATATTTCCTTTCAAATTTTGAAAATCATTTTTCAAAATATAGACCAATGGTGTCCGTATATAATTTTCTATCCTATGGTCAAGTGATACAGATATTTATCATTTCAATCCACGGTTTAAATATCTACGGGTATATATCATTTCAACCCGCAATCCTAAAATTCAAAATTAATGAAAATCGCTTTGGTTTATCATTTCAACCTATAACGATTTTCCCTTATTCTATAAGATCATTCGGGTATGTATCATTTTAACCTATAGGGAATATCTAGACTAACAGTGAACTTGCAGAGTGACAACATATATGATAATAATTTAGTATATCAACAACATGCATATATCATCAATAACAACAAAATATAAGATAAACAACGGGATATGGTGTCATATCCCACAGGTAAACAATTTCATATAATAGCATATCATATATAACAATTAATGAATTAAATATTCAACTCTAGCAGCATATTTCATTTGTCATTTCAAGTGGAATCAAATTTAACAAATATAATAATATTAATTGTGAGTGATTGCTCACCTTTCGAGGCTAGAGAAAATAGACAACCCGGCAAGCTATAATTTGAATTCATGATCTAGACAATCGACCAATCCAAACGACAAATCTCAAAGCGAAGTAAGCTGAACACAGATTTTATGAAATTAAAGCTGATAGTTAGGAATCAATGAAGACAAATCAAAATAGCTAGATATATAATAAATGGAAACAATATATATACATATTTTATATTTTTCTCCTTAAAAACCAAGGTCCAATTAAAACACATGCTTAAGATAAAATCGCCATATCATTCAAAAATAAATATTTATTAAACCCATGCTTTTCAAAACTTAACAACAAATTTATTTAAATACTATTTATTAATGTTATATTTAAATATCTATTCTAAAATATTAACATAAATCTAAACGAACACCTTTAAACCTATATAAAACTGACTATACTATCGTATATAGCAGAAAATACTGCTATGTTAATTTACTATATATATAACTTACTTTAAAAAAAAGAGGCTGTAAGTTGAAGAAATATCAACTATCTATTACATTGTACATATGTAACTATGGGTGAAATCAAATATCAATTTGTATATATATATATATATATATGATATACATAACTTATAATATATATAAAATGAAAATATAAATAAACTTGCAATGGGAAGGTAAATGCGATCAAAAGAGTTAAATATGCAGGCATGAAGACGAGAAGCCGTATGAACATTCCATAGGAAAATTGAATGCAAACGTACACAACAACATATATTGCTCTTTTTATATATAGCTGAAAGAAAAAAATATGAAAAAGAAGAGAGGAGATAGGCACGTGCTGTTAGTTGTAATGCAAAGATCAAGCAAGCTGGATTTGAATGAATAGCCCTTATGTATAATATATGCCTTACTTCTCAGAAGCAAGATGAAGAGCTGGGTTGCCGGAGGTTTATGTGATGGGTGATGATGATCTGCGTTCGGCTGCTGCGATAGGGACAGGTGGGGGTAGAGATTCCCCGGTGGTGTACGGTGTGCGTTCGGCGAGGATGGGCGAGGCCAGGGGCTTGAGCATGGTCAGTTGATGGGTGGTGGGTTTGAGTGGAGGACCACCTGAACATGAGAGGCTGAGGGTTGCTTTTCGGCTAGGGAAATAAGTAGGAGCAGATTCCATGGTAGCGGGACTGGCTGCGTTGTGGAAGTCGAGGTCACGGGAAGGTCGCCTGCATGGCGGGACTGACATGGAGGAAGCGGTTTGGTTATTGGTGGCTGATAGAGGGCGGAGGTGCGAAATAGATGAGCAAGGCGTTAGGCAGGTGAGGGGAGGAGCAACTCAAAGGTGGGAAGGAGGGGAAAGCGATGTTGTGGAAGGGAGGAAGGCAGAGTAGTGCGGCTAAGGAAAACAATGAAATAAAAATGAGAGAGATCAACAGGGAAGAAGGAAAGTTCCACTAAAGAATATATATTATATACAAAGACTTAGTTTTACGTTATTTTATATAATAAAGCAAAGTGTCAGAAAGAAGGAGAGAGAGACCAATGAACCAGTACAGATATTTTACAATGGAATAGAAAAACCCAACGGTCACATTCAGGGAATTATAAAAGCCAACTGGCTATGGGCTTTCAACGGATAAATGGATGAAAGGTTATAGGGAGACAAAAGGGTTCAAAACGATTAACGATACAAAACCATTTTACTAATTTCACGGCTAATCGGACCTCGAAATACACAAATGAATGTACAGTGGAGATAAGCACAAACGAGACGAACAGAACGGTATACAGATATCAGCGATATGACTGTCCTATCAAAACTCGATATACGATGCCCGTAATGCTGCAAACCTGTCGAAAATAAGATAAACGAAGCAATAGCAGTCTAAATTTGATGAAATGAAATATGACGTCTCACTCAGAAGGTGACAAACATTTTTATTATATAAAAATATTTAGGTTTGAAAAATATTTAATTATCATCAAATTATTAACTGATTTATATTAAATAAAATTACACAATAAAATAAACTTTCATGTTATCAAATGAAAATTTACCATTTGCTATGTTTATATAGACGTGTTCCAAATATTAAATTTTCATTGTCAAATTCAGTTATTTAAAATTCCGCAAACTTTCAGTTAATTACGTTATTAAAACCGTTAAAAATTTACGGGTCGTTACACTCTTCCTCACCCTAAACTTTTCGTCCCCGAAAAAGATGGAGAGAGGAAAACAGAAACAACCAGAAAGAAAAATAGATTGGAATATCAAATACAACAATTAATTTAAAACCATATAAACTACATTTATTTTAAAATTGGTTTATATGCAGTTAGTTGATTCCAATTCATTTTTAATCGATCAAATTTGTTGCGTTCACATTTGAACAGTTTCATTTCCATATATTTTTATTTAGTTGATCTATTTCAAATTCATTAACATTTTTTTCAAGAAGTCCACAACAAAATTTGTTTTATTATTTATTAAATCTATTTGATCAAGCTATAATAAATCCCACCTCAACATTCAACTTCAGTTATTCAAAACCATATAAATTTTTATATAAATGAATGAATATCCAACAGTTTGGTTTAGTCCATTTTTCAACTAATAGATAGTCATTCAATTTAATTTTTTTGATTTTCCATCATTTTATCAACATTTCTTTCAAACAAATTCATTTTTAAATTAACTGATTTATTTTATCCATTTATCTTCAGCTAAGTTGATTCCATAAAAAATCAAGTTCACTATTCTTAAGTTCATATTTATCTGCTTAAATAGTCTTCTTTTTATTTATTTAATTTATTACACTTAACATATTTTGCAACATATATTAGGTGCGTACCTTTTATAACCATATAGTATTCAAAAAATAAAATTTCCTTTTTATTATCTAATTTGTCATCAGTAAATTCCATTAACAAAATATCATTTTTGATATCCTCTTACTTATATCATAGTGTATATTATCCAATTACATTCTAATTACATTTAAACTTTCTAAGTAAGTTATATCAATGTTTTCAAGTGTAATTAAACACTATATAATTTTTTTATTTACAACATTTATATTAAGCTAGATTTTAGTTTGAACAGTTTATTACTTAAGTTTTCTTCTTGTACAACCATTTATTATACCCTAACATTTTGACTTTCTTAATATTTTAGGCAAGTTATATATACTAGAATGCAATATAGTTTTATACAAATAAGTTTTTATTCAGATTCAACTATTTCAAGCTGGTTAAATTTCATTTATCATTTTAGATATTCTACTTATTCAAAAATTGCACTTTATTTCAATAATTGAAACCATTTCTTAATATAAAACTTAAGATTCAAATAATCTCGTTTCTCTTCGAACTACTTTGAAATGATTACGTACATATATATTTTATAAATCAACTCATATTCAAGAAATTCAAATCAAATTCTTTTCCCAAAACAAAAGTGTAGCAAAGCTATTAAGTTGTCTCTCTACTTTGAAACTCGAAAATGTATGTCGATGATGCTGCAGTCATCATCGAAATTATTTTCCAGTGACAAACGAAGTGAGTACTGATTTTCTTTGTTAAAAATTCTTTGAAAACAATTCCCATTCGAAAATACTTTCAAACAATATATTTTTCAAAACATTGAAAACCAAATTTAGAAAAGAACCAAAAATTAAATTCTTAAATCCTTTGATTTAATTTTATTCCATTTTCAATTATAAATCAATTTTATAAACCATTTTATCAAATTCATGTCCTTATAACAACAATAGTTAATGGTTTAGGAAATATAACAAACAATAAATGATAATCTAATACTATCATTTCTAATAACCAATTCATTTAACTATTTAATTTTAGAAATTTATACATATATATATATTTATATAATCATACAAAATTTACAAATTTTGCAAAAAATATTGTGTCAATTCGCTCTATTCAAGTGTTTTGGAATTCCTGTCAATAGCGTTAGCTAGCCGAATCGATCGAAACCCAAAATTCAAACTTAACAACTCAAACAACACAATATAAAACATTTTTATATTAATTACAAATAACTCTCTCCATGATGATTCAAGAATGGATAGAGAACCAGGATAGAGATTCAAATAGAGGGGAACCCTAATAAAAGAGATTTCTAACCAAGATGATATGCTTGAAAGGATGATAATATAGTCATATAATAAAAGAGGAAAGGTTGATAGACTTAATTAATCGCGGCGACCTTAACCGAGTCACCCAAGATTCTAGGTGTAAGTCGATGCGGAAATTCAATTTCCCGCTTGATGGAAAGAGAAGTGACTTTACTAGAACATCCGAAAATAGTCGGACAACAGGGGTGGAGTCAAGATCACTAGGTTGAGTATCAAATGAAGGATAAAACTGCCCGCTAAAATCCATAGGCAATCGGCATTCGATCAAAAGAGAATTTCTTGGATCATCTACTAAGAAACGGTTCGGGGTTGACGGAAAAATAACAACATCGTAAAGCGAGGATACGGAAATCTCCGGTGAACCAATGCCTGTTGTAAAGGAGTTTCACCCCTTTACAATCATTCTAGGATTGGTGGGACCGTCAATTCATTATAGAGATCAGCCAAAGTGGAGCTATGGGTTGCTCCAAAATCAAGAAGAACACGAATAGGGAAAGACAAGTATGCATTTTTAAATAGAGAGGAAAGTTCCAAAATTCAAAGGAAACCGAGTCCAAGAACTCATGCTCGAACGAAGGTGATTCTGTAATTAAATTTACTCTATGTGCTAAGTTTTGCCCAAACCAGAGCTCTGATAGCAACCGTAACTACCCGGTAATTTTGGACCATTCGCATCCACGCATGTCGGACTTGAATTGCTCAAAACAACAGATTGTTAATTTATATTTGGCAAACTCAGCATATACAGTAAATAAATCAATCACATAATCACAGACACAGAGTAATATAACAATAGCAGCAGAATAGATAAATAGTAGTTCATGAAGCTACCATATAAATATTAGAATTAAAACAAAATACGACAGAAATCTCAAATATAGAATAGTCTCAAGTACAGAAGCAATTGAAAAGTCCGAACATAAGTGACTGTAATAAACCGAAATAGCTGAAAGCTAGATAGATAGATTTTCCAACAACGCTCCTGTAACGATCCTGAATTTTGAACAATTTAAAAATGAAGATATTTAATTAATTTTAAATATTTGAGATAATTTTAAATTGAATTCTCAATATAACTAGGATATTGGCGATTAAATTTTAGAATTTAATCTATTTAAAGTTGAATAGAATTTGAATTTAACTTTGAAGTTGAAATTGAATATTGAAGTTGTATCTAAAATTCGAGCTAATGACTTAGAAGAAAAATAAATTTAGATACAAGAATTATTATTTATGAAGATTAATAAATTTGTGGTTAGTTTAATAACATTTTTCTTTAACTTAAATAAAGGAATAAAATTTTAATCAATATAAAATAAATTGAGAAACACGTTAATATAAATTTGTGCTTGATAATTGAATTGCAAAACGTTTATAAGTTTATTTAAGAAAAAAAAAATTAAACAAAACAATTGGATTTAAAATAAGAAAGAAAATATAATATAAAAATAAATTAAATAAAAAAAAAATATAAAATAAGAAGTATATACTACCTTACTTCGTTCAGCTGTAAATATGTCGTGTTCCATGCCGTAACAATTGCCTTAACTCGTACCTTCCTCCATACCTAGATTCACGTCGCCTTCTCCCATAAAACACGACACCCCTCCCTATCATTTCATTATCAAACAAAAAGGAAAAAAAATGGCGGCCATGTAATCGTCTTCGTCTTCATCCTTGGATGCAAATTAGGGCTTTGCAAATTTGGAGCTTCGATTCGAGTCTCGTCTTCCTTCTGTTCTTCTTGCGCTCTGAAGTTTAGGGTTTTTCAAATCGAAGGGATTTCGTTCGTCTTCGATTGCGTTGCTTCGGCTTGCTTCGACTCACGTGCTCTTCACTTCGTTTGCAAAGGTGAGTTCTTGGCTCACGATTGATTTTAATGCAAGTTTTTGAATTTGTTCGAATTGGGTTTTGGTTGCATGCTATGTTTTGGGGGTTATTGGTTATCAATTGCTCGGTTAATTTAATTAAACTGATAGGAACAGATAAGTTGCTTGGTTGCATGCTATGATTTGGTGTTATTTGCTGTCACTTGCTCGATTTGCTTGAATTTTCAACTGATGAGAACAGATGCGTTTAAATTGATAAGAACAGATGCTTTGTGAATTTGCGTTTAAAAATTGATAAGAACAGATACTATAATTTTGATTTAAACTGATAAGAGCAGATGCTATTTGGTTTTGTTTTTAAAACTAACAAGAACAGTTGCTATTTAATGCTTGTTTTTTTTAACTAATAAGAATAGATGCTACTTGATAATTTGTTTTAAATTGATAAGAACAGATACTATAATTTTGTTTTAAACTGAAGAGAGCAAATGCTATTTAAATTTTTATTTAAATTGATGAGAACAGATGCTATTGTTTTAAATTTAAACCTGTATTGCGTGTGTACTTGTCTTCATAAAATTGTCACTGTGCTTCTGACCTTTCTGGTCTCTGATCATTGCTTGGTCATCTTGGTGAGCAATTGGTCTGTGCTGCATTGTTCCCTGTACACTGTTTTCTATCATCCTTAGTTTTGTTTCTGCACCATGTTGCATATGTCTTGCCTTTGACTGTTTGCAACTGTGTCTTTGATTGTCCTCTGTTCTCTGTAACTCGAAGCGGTGAAGATATTTTCCCGAAGTAAATTTTAAGCTTGCTCGAGTAAACTTTGTTTCAAGTCTGCATATTGGAAACAGAATTGTTCCAGTTTATTTTAAAATAGTGTTGAAGTGATAAATGGAAATGTAAACTTGGAATTTTGAAACTGAATTTAAGTTGAATGAATTTAAGTTTGAATTCTGTTGTCTTTTGAAATGGTTTAAATTCAGGGAATTTCAAAGTTTGATTTTTCTTAATAAAACAGAAACTGTTTCTGTTTTATATGTAAGAGTAAAATTTAAATTGAAGGTGGAGATTAAATTTCAGTTTTTAAATATAGGTTTAAATTGAATTGTTTAAATGAATTGCATTTAATTTCTATGTCCTACATCAGCATGTTGCCTGGTTTTAGTCTTGAATGCATTCTGTAGCCATCTTGACTTGGCTTGTGGTTTAATGTCTTACTGTTACCATTTTCTTTGCATCACTGGTGCACTTTGAATACATTCAGGTTGTTTTTCATGGAGTAGTCATCTTGACACTATACACTGTTGTTCACTCTACTGTGCCTCGGCTTCATTGACTTCAAGTTGTGTTAGTTTGCATTGTACCATGCTCCTTGCATAGGAGCATTGCCTTAATTTACATTGTCTCTATTATTGATTCTTGATCATTTCATGTTGGCATTTACTCCACTTTGCATTTGTGCATTGCTGTCAATTAAGTTGGTCACTGCTGCATACAGTGGCAGTTCCATATATATATGTCCATGTACTTGAAACTACTTGAGGTTACACTCTTGTGCTTTGCCTTGATCACTTCTGCTGTTGTCACTTCTGCAGTTGGTCTTGCATTTGATGTTATTTATGTCTTCATGTTCATTGGAGTTCTGTTGCACTTGTACCTTTCTGTTGCATCTGGACTTGATGTTTCGGGCCTGCATACTTTTCAGTGCTTCATTGTTGCACTATGTTGGTATAACTGTTGTATTTGGGTTATTTTGTTGCACTAAATTGTAGTCTGCACTACCATATATGTCATCATTAAGATTGCCATTAAGGGCTTTTGAATTTTGTGCATTGGTGCATTCGGTGGTACCACTGCACTTTGTAGATGCTGATCATTTTATACATACATTTATGTATGCTTGTCTTTGGTCTCTGTGGTATGCACTATTGTAGTGCTACTGCACTGTGTCATTGTTTGCTGCTGCACGTGTTGTTTTCTACTGTGTCGTCTCTGATGTTGTTTCATTTGTGCACTAATTCAATGCTTAGTGCATTGTGCATCTGTTTTGGACTTGCAGTTTGAATTGCGTTGAGTTGAGTCGAGTTTGCAGTGATGTGTCCGATTTGCGCTTGCACACGTGTTGGCGAGGCAGTGCACATGTGTGCAAAGTATACGTGTGTACTGCAGCCACACGGGATTGACAGATTTTAAAATTTTAAGTTGTTAATAATGAAAATCCATAATAGATTTAAATTGATTCATTTGTTTCGTCATCTCTGTCACCATTTTATTCAGTTCATTGCAAATTTAATTACTTGAATTAAGATTAATCCTGACTCGAGTGTTTTGTGTTTTGCAATTAACGCTCGGGTCAGACCGAGTATTTTTACAGCTTGAAGATTTTCAGGCCGCGAAGTTAGAGAGAGGGGGATTAAAAGCTTTACTTCAGTTTTCAGAAAATTTTCTTGTACTTAATGAAAATAAATTGTTCCGCTGTATAAAAATTTAATGCATTGTACAAACTCTGATATATGTATGTAAGAAAAATTCATTTATGAATAATATTATGATTATTCTGTGATTCTGTGGCTGATTCTGTTTAAACTTTATAAACTGAACAACAATCCGTCATTTTGAACGTTTCGAGTTGGTTTAATTACCGACTAGAGGCGGTCAGAGCGGCGGGTCGTTACAAAAGTGGTATCAGAGCTTTGGTTTACTCAAAGCTCAGTTTATGATGTTTAATATGAATAGTTACTAGAACCACTATAAAGAAAGTGCTTTTCAAATTTAAAGAAGTTTAAAGTTGTTTTCTTTAAAGTAAAAGGTATTTTGAAAATTAGAATTATTTTGAAAATTCCCCTCTCTAAATGTGAGTTTGCGATAGTTCTCTTCAGTGAGGTCTCATTAGATATGAGTTTCGATCGTTCGGAAACTCATTATCGAATTATTAAGATTTATGAAAATGAAATGTAAGTTAAGTGAATTAATGAATCGGTTTAAATTGGTTTAAATCGAATAACTTGAATATTTCGAGTAATAATTGTGAAATAAAGGGATATGTTAATTTGGTTATAACCAAGAGAATTATTGAATTATAACTCGAGAATTTGACTTTGAATTCTTTTGAAATTGATTTCAAATGTGGTGAAGAATTATTTAGTAAATAAATGAATTATAAGTATTTAACTTATAAATGGACTTTTGGTATATAACTGAGGTATATAAATTGAATTGAATTGAATCAATAAGAAGATTTATAAATTGAAGTTTTATAAATAGAAAAGGAATTTATGAAGATTGTTTATAAATTCGAAATCAATTGAATTTGATAAGTAAATTGTTATAGCTTATTAAAGGAGATATACCCACGATTTTGGACAGTGGGTAATCCTTTAAAAATAGAAAATAAGTTGTAGAAATGATGAAATTGGTTGACAAAGTATATTCACGATTTTGGACAGTGGATATATTAGTGAATAAAACAGATATGTTTTAGGGAAGTGATATTATGGAAGGAAATTTAATTGTTGATTTAACCGTATGAATCAAACTGAGTTTGATGTAAAGTTTATATTTCAAGTTTAAAACTATTGCCTAAAATAGTTAATATGGAAATATAGATCTAATGGAACCAATTCGATGAATAATTTACTAAAGAACTAGTTGACTATTTTTGAAATAGAAAGCAAATGTAAAGTCCAAATGAAATTTAAATTTCAAATTTGAAGTTGTCAACATGATAATCCATTATAGGTTTAAATAGACTCAGTGATGAATTTGAATTTAAACGTGCGGAGAATTAAATTAAGTGGAAAACTTAATATTGAAAAGTTGAAATCGGTTTAAAACTGATATTGTGAAAAGTATGAGGAATTCAAACTTTAAATTAAGTTGAAGTTGAAAAGTTAATAGTTTTAAAGATGTTTAAAATGCATTAACTATCGAATACATAGATTTCGACATTCAATTGTTGAAATAGACGTTTTCGAGAAAATTAAGGAAATGGTGGACTATAACACTTTGTTATAGTAAATGGTTTCCGGAAGGAAATGTTGTTTATAGTATTGGGATTTATATATCTATCTTAAATCCGAATCCCTATACTAGTGATTTTGGGTTGTCGTAACGATGTTTTACGCAACATTCGTTTCAACTCAAATAAATGTGTTTAGAAGAATGATTTCCTTAAAGAATGGAATATATACTTAATTTTGATTCAAGTATATCGAATATTTTCAAAGTGTTGAAAATGAAAGAATTTGTGAATTACTTATTATTGAATGAGTATGGGAATGTTTTCCAATATGAAATGAAAGGTTTGAAATTTTATCTTTTAAAGATAAATTGAGAAATGAATATTTGAAATTAGTTTCAAATGGCTAAGTGTGAAAATTATATATCTTGTAAAGATATTATTTTGAGAAATTAGAACAATTAGTTCAACTTGGAAATTTTTCAAAGGATTGAATCTTGAGTTAAATTGAGTTTAACTTTGACACCAAAAACAATATAAGTTCAACTTTGAATTTTGGATAGTCGATTGGGATTGTATGTCTAACATTGTGAATTGATGACATAGCATTTGATCTCTATTAAATATATATCTGTGGTGGCGGAGAATTTATTCTTTTAGCTTAACACCCTTCTCTGAGACATACGAGCTTAGAGGTTATATATCGATAGACATCAATTATGTGTTGAGAATTGACGATGTAACGTGAAATCCAAATCGAATGTGAAGTCGATAATGAATTGGATTGTGAATGTGAATTAGGTTTGAGATAACCTTAAATTTTCAAATCGATTTAGAGGAAAATTTTAAACGTGATGGAAAATTGGAATCCTCTATTTGTAGTGAATGTGAAATGAGTTTTCGTAACTTATATATGTGAATATAATCGAAAACTATCAGTTTGGAAAGTCATTATTATGAAAGTCCTGTGTAAGTTTACATAGGTATGATAAGTACAAAATGTGAAATGAAGTACTATATGTATATGACATATGTTTTCTAAAAAAACTGAGGATATGGAAATGTACCTTCCAATTATTATGTGTGAAGGTGATTGGAACTCGGTGGAGTGTCCATTGTAAATCGTAGCTACGTAGAATTCCATTAGTGGAATGTCCAATGGGACTGATATGATATCCCCCACGATGGATCATCGTGTTTGGGATTATGTGATTGATGCTGGCGTAATTCGAGGGGCGTGATGCCTACAGTTACAAGCGATTCCACTGAGATAGTGGCGCAACCGCCGAGTAAACTGCGATCTGAAAACCGAAGCGTAATTCGAGGGGCGTGATGCCTAAGGCTACGAGCGATTCTACTGAGATAGTAGCGTAACCGCCGTGTGGACCGCGATCTAAGGCGATAACCATGGCGAAATTCAGGAGTGATGAGAAATCTGAGATTACAAGCGATTCTACTGAGATAGTAGCGAAACCGCCGGGTAAACTGTGATCCATGGGGGAACGGACTTTCCATATCCATTTTTAAAATAATTTTTAAAAAGTATTTTCACTGGGAGTTGAAGCAAGTATGTTTAGTACTTGGAGATTTTTAGTCTTGCGCCTGGCCAGCGTATGCCTAAAGTCTGTGAGAACGACGATGAACTTGTTAAACTTTGAGTTATCAAGTATTTTCAAACTTTGAATAGAAAATCTATAATCTGAAATTAGAATTATATAATTCTAACTTAATGAATTAAGGAAGAAGATCTTTTTGAATATTTTGAAAGCACACAGCTTTGGATAAGATATATTATGCAAATATTTAGCATGAAAGATTTAAAGTTTAAAAATCTAAGTTTTTGTAAGTCAAAAAATTTGGTAAAAGACTTTTGTGTCTTGATTATTGAAATCGATGAACAAAACCAGTAAAATGTAATAAGTGGAACGAATCCTATATTTATTTATGAGTTTGAAACGTGGTAAAATTATGTAGGGTATAAATATCGGTGAGATTTTAGCAATCGTTTTTCCTAACTTATAATTTCGGGACGAAATTCTTTTAAGTAGGGGAGATTGTAACGATCCTGAATTTTGAACAATTTAAAAATGAAGATATTTAATTAATTTTAAATATTTGAGATAATTTTAAATTGAATTCTCAATATAACTAGGATATTGGCGATTAAATTTTAGAATTTAATCTATTTAAAGTTGAATAGAATTTGAATTTAAATTTGAAGTTGAAATTGAATATTGAAGTTGTATCTAAAATTCGAGCTAATGACTTAGAAGAAAAATAAATTTAGATACAAGAATTATTATTTATGAAGATTAATAAATTTGTGGTTAGTTTAATAACATTTTTCTTTAACTTAAATAAAGGAATAAAATTTTAATCAATATAAAATAAATTGAGAAACACGTTAATATAAATTTGTGCTTGATAATTGAATTGCAAAACGTTTATAAGTTTATTTAAGAAAAAAAAATTAAACAAAACAATTGGATTTAAAATAAGAAAGAAAATATAATATAAAAATAAATTAAATAAAAAATAAATAAATATAAAATAAGAAGTATATACTACCTTACTTCGTTCAGCTGTAAATATGTCGTGTTCCATGCCGTAACAATTGCCTTAACTCGTACCTTCCTCCATACCTAAATTCACGTCGCCTTCTCCCATAAAACACGACACCCCCCCTATCATTTCATTATCAAACAAAAAGGAAAAAAAATGGCGGCCATGTAATCGTCTTCGTCTTCGTCCTTGGATGCAAATTAGGGCTTTGCAAATTTGGAGCTTCGATTCGAGTCTCGTCTTCCTTCTGTTCTTCTTGCGCTCTGAAGTTTAGGGTTTTTCAAATCGAAGGGCTTTCGTTCGTCTTCGATTGCGTTGCTTCGGCTTGCTTCGACTCACGTGCTCTTCACTTCGTTTGCAAAGGTGAGTTCTTGGCTCACGATTGATTTTAATGCAAGTTTTTGAATTTGTTCGAATTGGGTTTTGGTTGCATGCTATGTTTTGGGGGTTATTGGTTATCAATTGCTCGGTTAATTTAATTAAACTGATAGGAACAGATAAGTTGCTTGGTTGCATGCTATGATTTGGTGTTATTTGCTGTCACTTGCTCGATTTGCTTGAATTTTCAACTGATGAGAACAGATGCGTTTAAATTGATAATAACAGATGCTTTGTGAATTTGCGTTTAAAAATTGATAAGAACAGATACTATAATTTTGATTTAAACTGATAAGAGCAGATGCTATTTGGTTTTGTTTTTAAAACTAACAAGAACAGTTGCTATTTGATGCTTGTTTTTTTTAACTGATAAGAATAGATGCTACTTGATAATTTGTTTTAAATTGATAAGAACAGATACTATAATTTTGTTTTAAACTGAAGAGAGCAAATGCTATTTAAATTTTTATTTAAATTGATGAGAACAGATGCTATTGTTTTAAATTTAAACCTGTATTGCGTGTGTACTTGTCTTCATAAAATTGTCACTGTGCTTCTGACCTTTCTGGTCTCTGATCATTGCTTGATCATCTTGGTGAGCAATTGGTCTGTGCTGCATTGTTCCCTGTACACTGTTTTCTATCATCCTTAGTTTTGTTTCTGCACCATGTTGCATATGTCTTGCCTTTGACTATTTGCAACTGTGTCTTTGATTGTCCTCTGTTCTCTGTAACTCGAAGCGGTGAAGATATTTTCCCGAAGTAAATTTTAAGCTTGCTCGAGTAAACTTTGTTTCAAGTCTACATATTGGAAACAGAATTGTTCCAGTTTATTTTAAAATAGTGTTGAAGTGATAAATGGAAATGTAAACTTGGAATTTTGAAACTGAATTTAAGTTGAATGAATTTAAGTTTGAATTCTGTTGTCTTTTGAAATGGTTTAAATTCAGGGAATTTCAAAGTTTGATTTTTCTTAATAAAACAGAAACTGTTTCTGTTTTATATGTAAGAGTAAAATTTAAATTGAAGGTGGAGATTAAATTTCAGTTTTTAAATATAGGTTTAAATTGAATTGTTTAAATGAATTGCATTTAATTTCTATGTCCTACATCAGCATGTTGCCTGGTTTTAGTCTTGAATGCATTCTGTAGCCATCTTGACTTGGCTTGTGGTTTAATGTCTTACTGTTACCATTTTCTTTGCATCACTGGTGCACTTTGAATACATTCAGGTTGTTTTTCATGGAGTAGTCATCTTGACACTATACACTGTTGTTCACTCTACTGTGCCTCGGCTTCATTGACTTCAAGTTGTGTTAGTTTGCATTGTACCATGCTCCTTGCATAGGAGCATTGCCTTGATTTACATTGTCTCTATTATTGATTCTTGATCATTTCATGTTGGCATTTACTCCACTTTGCATTTGTGCATTGCTGTCAATTAAGTTGGTCACTGCTGCATACAGTGGCAGTTCCATATATATATGTCCATGTACTTGAAACTACTTGAGGTTACACTCTTGTGCTTTGCCTTGATCACTTCTGCTGTTGTCACTTCTGCAGTTGGTCTTGCATTTGATGTTATTTATGTCTTCATGTTCATTGGAGTTCTGTTGCACTTGTACCATTCTGTTGCATCTGGACTTGATGTTTCGGGCCTGCATACTTTTCAGTGCTTCATTGTTGCACTATGTTGGTATAACTGTTGTATTTGGGTTATTTTGTTGCACTAAATTGTAGTCTGCACTACCATATATGTCATCATTAAGATTGCCATTAAGGGCTTTTGAATTTTGTGCATTGGTGCATTCGGTGGTACCACTGCACTTTGTAGATGCTGATCATTTTATACATACATTTATGTATGCTTGTCTTTGGTCTCTGTGGTATGCACTATTGTAGTGCTACTGCACTGTGTCATTGTTTGCTGCTGCACGTGTTGTTTTCTACTGTGTCGTCTCTGATGTTGTTTCATTTGTGCACTAATTCAATGCTTAGTGCATTGTGCATCTGTTTTGGACTTGCAGTTTGAATTGCGTTGAGTTGAGTCGAGTTTGCAGTGATGTGTCCGATTTGCGCTTGCACACGTGTTGGCGAGGCAGTGCACATGTGTGCAAAGTACACGTGTGTACTGCAGCCACACGGGATTGACAGATTTTAAAATTTTAAGTTGTTAATAATGAAAATCCATAATAGATTTAAATTGATTCATTTGTTTCGTCATCTCTGTCACCATTTTATTCAGTTCATTGCAAATTTAATTACTTGAATTAAGATTAATCCTGACTCGAGTGTTTTGTGTTTTGCAATTAACGCTCGGGTCAGACCGAGTATTTTTACAGCTTGAAGATTTTCAGGCCGCGAAGTTAGAGAGAGGGGGATTAAAAGCTTTACTTCAGTTTTCAGAAAATTTTCTTGTACTTAATGAAAATAAATTGTTCCGCTGTATAAAAATTTAATGCATTGTACAAACTCTGATATATGTATGTAAGAAAAATTCATTTATGAATAATATTATGATTATTCTGTGATTCTGTGGCTGATTCTGTTTAAACTTTATAAACTGAACAACAATCCGTCATTTTGAACGTTTCGAGTTGGTTTAATTACCGATTAGAGGCGGTCAGAGCGGCGGGTCGTTACAGCTCCAATCTCCAAAGGTGAGTCTCAAATGCCGTGACACTCAGTTTGACCCGAGCGTAGAGCGAAACACAAACACTCGAGTCAGGATTAACATTCCTATATTTAAATAAATTCAACTCAAGTGATTGGTCAGCTGAAATACAAGTAACTTAAAGAATGTTTGGGATTCCCATCCTCTAAGGATCCGTGGAACTATTTACTATGTAGTAATATACGCTATTATAATATGTCTATAGTAAAGCAAACTATTAAAATAGCGTTAAGGCGTTACCCATATCCCTCTTAACACATTTTTATATGTTCTGATAGTCTATACAGTATTGTAATTCCTCCGTAAACTGGAGGGCTATCAGAGGGCACTTCATAGGTATGGTACAAACTAAACTCGTAGAAGACGCGATAGGGCATGCGATAAGGCACTCGAGGCAATGCCAGGGTAGATATACCGTTTGCATATCCGGACTGGTGGTAATGCATAACAGCTATGTGACAACACGAAATTTTTGAATATCTGAAATTGGAATATTTTATTGATTTTAAATATTTAAAAGTTAGTTTTTAACTTGAATTTCAAATATCACTGTTCATTGGGTAATTTAACTATTAAATTAAATAATTGGAAGTTGGGTAAAATGGTGAATCTTGGTTTTTAAGCTTGTTGAAAATATTTCAAAGGCTTATAAAATTTATATTGATAATGTTGGAGATGATAGAGCTTTTGAAATTTAATTTGGAAGTGGTATGTTCAGTTTTCAAAATGTATCGTTTAAATTGATATTGAAAAATAGCCTTCCGAGGCATAGTCTCGGATTTCGACAAAACCAGTTCCATTGGATCCGTAATAGTGTATTATTATCGGATTTCAATTTTTGTAATGTTTGGAGTTGTCGTGTAATCGTACGATAGGTAAACGTGCTGAAATCTACATCGAAAATTAAATATAATAACTGGATCCAAAAAGCTTTCTTCTACATACGATCAAATTAGGACTTGAAACCTTTTCCATTGCATTCAAAATAGGGGGATAACATTATAAACGCCTAGCGGCATGCCTTGATAAGAAGTAAAAATTTTAAGTAGTGATTTCGAGACGATTTAGATTTAAATTTAAATAAGTTGACTAGTCAAAACTATTCACATCAGCTTTTGTACCACTATATCGTACTCATTCCAACACCTGTACACATAAAAAATGGCATTTCCTTCATTTGTCAAGCACGCAGGATCGTTTGAACATGCGTCTTCTTTAAAAAAATGAATCAAGGCCGAGTTTTTGGTCCCCATTTCAAAAACTCAGGAGAAAAATAAAATAAAATGCAAATGACCGAATGAATTGCCTTCTCGTTCAATCGAACTTCTCTTCCTCCCTCCTTTCTAAATCCTTCACAAATCGAAAAAGATCTAAGGCTACGAAGTCGAATTCGCTTCAGTCGATGGAACCGGAATCGATTCGCGAGCGATTGGGCTTCGTCGTCGAGCTAGGGGGCAGGAGGCTGTGATTTCGTGGGGAATCGCGATTTGGATGTTAGGTCTCGCGATAGGTTGTTTCGCTTTTCCAAGGGGACGAGTTACGTTCAGGCCTTGGCTCGTAGAGGTGGAAGCGGGGCAGACGCGTTCGAGAGCTGGGTCACGCGAGAGTGGGTGATGGCGATGGCATGCGTTCTCATGGAGGTGGGGTAGTGGTTTGAGCTGCATGGCAGTGATGGGTCGAAGGAGGTGGGAAAGACTCGAGTTGAAGAGTAGGCATATTATCTCCTCCTATTTTAGTTTAAAAATTTAAAGCATATTTTATTTCTATTTATGCATATATATATAAATATTCAGATGAGTAATTATTGTTGTTATTTACAGAAATAAGAAAACAAATTTTAACACACATATTTGTATATATATAGAACTTTGGAAAACGTAGGAAATTGCATAAAGATTAGTTTTTAATCTGTATAGATTATTTCTTACAAGTATATAGAAAGTTTCAAAAATAAAATAAATATACATATTTTAACCTACTAGTTTGGTCTTAAAAAACAATTTATTTAGGTGATCAATTTATTTAATAAACTTATTTAGCTATTTAGTTATTAAAGATAATTTATTAAAAGGAAAATTTGCTTAATATCTAATTATTAGTTTAAAAAATGATTAATTTGGTTAATTTAATTAATTAAATAGTGAATTATTGTAGACTATCTCAGATATTAATAAACCATATAATGTTGTACAAGGTCTAAACTGTGAAGAAAACAAGTCGGGTTTGGATCGGATTGCAAAATAAAGGTCAAAGGTGAGTTAATCTCACTCATTTGGATTACCGTTAATTTAAATAGTTTAAATTTATATTATTGGATTGATTGCTTGAATTGATGATTTATTATATGTCTGGATGTGATATTATATATAGTGTGTATATATATATATATCGTGGAGTGATTGATTTCCCACATTGTATAGCGGATGAGACCCTATGCTCCCCGCATAATTGTGGATGACCCTTTATACTGCGATATCCCCCTTGAAGTGGGATTGGTATTTTATATTGTGCTAACTTCTGTGGATGCAGGAAAACAGGTTGGAAGGATCCAACTGGATTCCTCAAAATTTCGAATTTATTTTATATTCAGCGATGTGATTTATTTGATGATCTGTGATAGATTATATTGATTATATTGGGGATTGAAATTATTGAATGCTATGCTTGGCTAAATATATATGGGTATTTTGAGAAATGGAAAAATGTATATATAAAGTTTAGATTTTTAAAGGAAATGAACAGAAATTCTTATGTAAATAATTATTAAGAATTTGATAAATCGAGTAATAAATTTTAAAGGGAATTCAAAGCCAAGAAATCGGTTTGGAATCGATTTAGTGTTTTGCAAACTATGATTTAAAGGAAAATGAGAAATGGAAATTTGTAAACTGGTTCATAAATGAAGTGGAATATTTATCAGTAGATAAATTTGAAAGTATAGATTTCGGTGGAATTTACAAGAAAAGACGCAATTCATTTTGAAAAATAAAAGGTGATTTTATTTATTAAAAGTTAGAAAGTATATTTTTCCTGGAAAACTAAGTATATTTTCAAAGAAAAGATTTCAAAGTATAAACTAGATGTTTAAAATTGTTTTTTATAATAATTTTAGAAAATTTATTATTTTAGTTATTTTTAAGAGATAAGTAAATGTTTATTTAATTTAATTATGGTAGTTAATTATCTTTAAAGGTAAATTAGTATTAAGATTTTTAAAAAGGGAATTTTAACATAAATTTTTAATATAATAACTTTATTTTAAAAGGAAATTTTGGTTTAAGTTTACTCAGAAACTCTTATAAATTTCTTAGATATTATTTTTATGTAGGTAATTTTAGTAGCCTTAATGTAAATAATTTAAGTATATGTATTTGAAAGTGATCATAAGGAGATGGAATTGTGTTTTAAAATAAAAGTGGTTTTATTTGAAGTGTTGAAAGAAATTTACGGGATTGGGACGTACATTAAATTGGGATAAATCGAGCAGGATTTATAAAGGATTTTATGGTTATACGGTAATGGAAGTGTATTTCCCTATAAAACCAAGTATGTTTTCAAAGGAGATTTATATATATATATATATATATATATATATATATATATATATATATATATATAATTTGGAAGTTTAAAGTATTTAAAAAGAATGTTTTAGGAAAAATTTTATTTAATCATTTTAACATTTTAAGTAAAAATTTATTAAGTTAAGTATAGAAGTATTTTAAAGGTTTAACTAGTATTTGATTTAAAAGATGGTTATTAAATATTTACACTTTATCTAATAGTTTATTTTAAAATTTGTTTTGGCTTAAGTTTTACATGAGAATTATTATAAATTTCATAACTAGTATTTTAAATAAAGTGATTTAAGTAGTTTTTATTTTATGTGTTTTAAAGTATAATTTTGGATAAAGTGATTTAAATTTCTAAAAGAAATCTAAAGTATTAAGACTTGGTATTTTCAGTGGAAAGAAAACAATTGGGTGAAAATTTCTTCCGCGAGAGAAAAAGTGATTTGAAACTATTTTCAAAGGATTGAAGTGTGGAAAAATATCTTGCGAAGATTATTTTGAAATAAATAATTTGGGAAACTGTTAAGGCTTGATGGTTGTTTGTGGATGTTATATGATAGTTAAATAACCGACTATCAATATTGGCCAATGCACTGATCGTTTCGAAGAGACCGGAATTAGGATTTTTTTTCGGAAAACCACTTCGATCCGATTTGAACGTTTTCATGAGGAAGACAAGTGCTTGGAGTCGAAGATGGAGTAGTGAAGTGCACGGGCAAATCGTTACTAATCCTGAGGGTGATTCTAAAATGGATGTAGTAGGAGTAGTGCATTCGGTTCCGTTCGGACGAAGAATGGACTTGTATGTATGAATGCTATTAGAACATCATCAGGGGGACGATGAGCATTCTAAATGAATGTGTGCTAAAAAGGTAACGTATAGTCTCGAGCCTCATCAACCGGGAATGGCTAAAAAAGAAGAGGTGCGGCAAGGCTAAGTGGCTAGCAACCAATTAGGGTAAGGTCATCCGTGTATTGATGTCCCTTTATTTCGGTTGTGTGGGCGGTTGCTGATCTCAACCGTGGGGTGATCTTATTCGGACTATCTAGTAAGGGGTAGCTTCGATCTTGTGTTGCAGGGGATCAGGGTGAATTCTCGATACGCTGATCTAGACCAAGTATTGTGATGGGCTGTACCCCAGTAGCCTTGCTATTGTATGGAATCCAATCTCCAATAAGCGACTGTACGGTTTTGATTGTGCCAAACTACTGCTGAAACGTGAGATGCAAGCATTTTAGTTAGATTTTATTTTACTTTCTATAGACACTATTATAATATCAGATGGATTTGATAAAAATGTTTTGGTCATCGAAAGGTAAAAACCCGGCATGTTTATTTGTGGCGTGGTCTTACAAGATACCCTTGATTTCAAAGTATTTTGAAAACTTTAATAATCCAATTGAGTGTGTTTTCTCACTCTGGTTTTCTAGACTGATTTGGGTGTTATTATACTATAATGATCGGGTCAGACCGAGTATTTTAGAGTATAGATTCCGGATGGAATGCTATAGAGCTCAGGGGATGTGCTGGATGGCGAGATGTATCGCACAAATCTGTCTTATTTCTGCTGTGTTTCGTAGGCAGTATATTCAGCTTTGTGTGGACAAGTTATCATAATTGTCCAGTGTTGTGTTTTTGTTGATATTGTACTCTAATGATGTATATATAAAACAATTATTGTTTCTTTTGTACAAAGTTCAGTCATTTATCTATTATATATTATTCCGCTGCGTTTGTGAGATTCTGATGTTGTTTTGTTTTTCTCTTCTTCTACCTCCTTTTTCTTTCCTTTACGGTCTGGTTTTTCGGCATTTGGATTGTTCGGCATTTGATACAGTGAACATATTGATGTCGATTTCCGAGCGTTGAAAAATTGGGTCGTTACATTTGGTATCAGAGATGAAGGTTAAGCGAGAACCTTGGCTCTGATTGGGATTACTCATTAAAGATAGAGTCGATAGTACTACGAGTTTGAGTGTATTAATAGATATGAGCACGTATTTGTTAGTGAATATAAATTTCTTTTATATTGTGTCGACTTATCGGATGAGTGTTTATAAATTTTGGTCAGTGCAGTCTAGGCAACTATATCAATAGGGATTTCTAAACTCTTAAACTAGGCAAACCAACACAACATTGTTTTTAAAAGTGGGTAAATGAAATAATTTTTCCCAAATTATTTTTTTATATAAAAGAAATAATTTTTCTAAATTATTACAGTATATGGTAGCTTGGTTGTTAGGGAATGATAATATTAAACTATTAACATTGTTGTGTAGAAATTTAAAAAGGAATTGAAATCACAACCAAATTTTAAGGGAATAAATTCAGATAACAAAATGGAATTTGAAATATGAATTATAAATTTGATTTATAAATTGAAATAAGATGCTAGTGTAATTTTTGAATAGGGATTAAAGGGTTTGGAATTTGAAATTTTAGAAATTAAATTCCTTTGATTTGAAAATGATTTTCAGAGGTTTTGGAAAAATAACGGTGATAATATTTGGGAAATATTTTTGAATTGGATATGAAATCTGGTGAGATTTGGAACTAAAAAATATTTGGAAAATGTTTTTGAAGGGATAAAAGCACTAAACTCTTTTTGGCCGCTGGAAAATAATTCCAATGATGATCGCGACATCATTGGTGTTCATTTTCGAGTTTCTAGGAGGGGAATTGCTGCCAAATTGTTTTAAATTGGAGTTGTTTACAAAACTGGGTTTGGTTTTGAAATTCAAAGGATAAATTGATATGCAAATGAATTATGTACATAATTGATTTTAAAAATGATTCTGAAATGTTGAGCAATTGTTTAAAAGACTCTGGAATCTTATTTAAAATGTTTATGGAAATATAAATGGGTTTGATAACTAGTGAAATTTAAAATTTTCTAGAATAGAAAATTTTAACTTGAAGAAGAGTTAAAAATCTGAAGTAAGTAAGAAAACGAAATAAGTTAGAATATAAGCCAATTAAATGAAGTAAATTAAAAAAGTTAGCAAATGGAAAGTAAATAAGTTGGGAAACTTATAGAAGTTAAAAATTTGAATTAATTGAAGTGTAATTGAATCTAGGATAATAAAGGTGAATTTAAAGAAAAATATAAGAAGACGAAGTAAAGTGGTCCTTGAAATAAAAATTCATTAAGTTGGAAATTAATGTTGGAATGAAACAAACTAATTTGAATTGTAAGTAAATGGAATTTAAGCTAAATATTAGAACTCAATTTGGATTGTGTTAAGTAAGTAAAGTGATAGAATTAGTTCAAAGTGAACTAAAATAGTAAAATTTTGAAAATAAAAATCGTTTGAGATTTAAAATAAATTAGTAAGTGGAACTAATTAAAGAAATGACTAATTAAATATGGTTTGAGATAAAATGAATAAAATTCAATATTCAGAGTTTGTAGATAGATCAAATTCAAAAGGAATTGAAAATGTATATTTAAGTTTAATAAAAATAGATGTAAAAGCTTACGCAGTGAAGTAAAAATAAATATTGAAGTATATAGAATATTTATAATAAACTTAAGGATGGTAAATGGTAAAATTCTCAAGTGAAATTTGGGTTGGAAAAAATATTCTAAGTTAATACTGAATGAAGGTTAAGTAAAGTGTGAAATGGATAAGTTAATGGAAATCAAAATAAGTGTGAATAAAAGTAAATGATATAGCTAATAATCAATTGAGGTAAAATGCATAGGAGGTACGTACATTATTCTATTCGCATAACGATTTGACCCAGATTCAAGCATAGAATTTCGAGGTAGATATACTGATCCGGGTTGGGAGTTTTCACTCGATTTTCGACGGTGAACCCTCAATACGAATTTTTGATTGATTTTGAAAATTCTCTATCATAGTATGGCTTCGCACGATGAATGACGGTTTCTGATTAAGAAACCAGATTTGAGTCCGCACTAGGAAGTCGGGTGGACGATACAAGTTCGAAAATGAAATTATGGGATCGAATGAGCGATCAGATTTGATATTGCGTACGGATAATATGTGTACATCGTACGGACTTGAGTGGAATGAATATTGAAATTTTGTAAAGAAATGTATAAAAAGATTTTGAATGTTGTAATTGGACATTATTGATAAGTAGGATATATGGGTATTTAAAAGCAAAAGGAAAGTGGAGTTTTGATTTCAGAAGATAAATGGAATTGCTCGACAAAAGGTATGTATTTAAATTTTCATATGATATTTGATGGTTTTGTGATCTATCCCTTGGCATTTTGTTTTATTTTGAAATTTGGGGGCCCGTAGAGGCATTTTGTAGTCGTGCCGAGCTAGCCACGCAAAGGAGACGCTGGCAAAAAAATTCAAAAATTTAGAGAGTAAGAAAATTTTTGAGAAAATTATGATAATTTAAAATTTGTTTTTTGAATCATAATTTGAATGATTGCTTAAGTAATGTTATTTGGAACCTATGGATGAGTTTAGGAAGTTGGTAAAAGTGATAGTGTGTTTAATAAAAAGATTGTTTTGAGTGTTGTTAAAACAATTTGGATTAGGAAAATAGATAACGGGTTATGTATCATTCTTCTTAACTAGCAATTTCGGGGATGAATTCTTTTAAGGGCGAAGGAATGCGACGACCCAGAATTTTTGGATATTTGAAATTGGAATATTTTATTGGTTTTAAATATTTAAAAGTTAGTTTTTAACTTGAATTTCAAATATCACTGTTTATTGGGTAATTTACCTATTGAATTAAATAATTGGAAGTTGGGTAAAATGGTGAATCTTCATTTTAAAGCTTGTAAAAAATATTTCAAAGCCTTATAAAATTTACATTGATAATATTGGAGATGATAGAACTATTAAAATTTAATTTGGAAATGGTTTGTTCAGTTTTTAAAATATATCTTTTAAATTGATATTGAAATAGCCTTCCAAGGCATAGTCTCGGATTTCGACGAAACCAGTCCCATTGGATCCGTAATAGTGTATTATTATCAGATTTTAATTTTCGTAGTGTTTGGAGCTATCATGTAATCGTACGATGGGTAAACGCGCTGAAATTTATATCGAAAATTAAATATAATAATTTGGTCCAAAAAGCTATCTTCTACATATCGAATTAGGACTTGGAACCTTTTACACTGCGTTCAAAATAGGGGTATAACTTTATAAATGCCTAGCGGCACATCTTGATAGGAAGTCAAAATTTTGAGTGGTGATTTTGAGATGATTTAAATTTAAATAAGTTGACTAGTCAAAATTATTCACATCAGCTTTTGTATCACCATATCATACTTATTCAAACACCTATACACACAAAAAACAGCATTTCCTCCATTTGTCAAGCACGTAGAATCGTTTGAACATGCGTCTTCTTTAGAAAAAAATCGAGGCCGAGTTTTTCATCCCCATTTAAAAAACTCAGAAGAAAAAAATACAAATGGCCGAACGAATTTCCTACTCGTTCGATCGAACTTGTCTTCCTCCCTCCTTTCTAGATCCTTCACAAATCAAAAAAGTTCCAACGCCAGGAAGTCGAAATCGCTTCAGTCGATGAACCGGAATCAATTCGTAAGCGACTGGGCTTCATCGTTGAGAAAGCGGCAGGAGGCCGTGATTTCGTGGGGGCATCGCGATTTGGATGTTAGGTCTCGCGATTGGTTGTGTCACTTTTCCAATGGGACGAGCTATGTTCAAACGTTGGCTCGTGGAGGTGGAAGTGGGGCAGACGCGTTCGAGAGCTGGGTCATGCGAGAGTGGGTGATAGCGATGGCACGCATTCTTATGGAGGCGGGGCGGTGGTCTGAGCTGGGTGGCTGTGATGGGTGGTAGGGTGTTTCGATGATGGGTCGAAGGAGGTAGGGAAGGCTCGAGTTGAAGAAGTAGGTATATTATCTCCTCCTATTTTAGTTTAAAAATTTAAAGGCGATTTTATTTCTATTTTATACACATATATAAATATTCATAAGAGTAATTATTGTTGTTATTTACAGAAATAAGAAAAAAAAATTTACACACACACACATATATATAGAACTTTGGAAAACATAGGAAATTGCATTAAGATTAGTTTTTAATCTATATAGCTTATTTCCTACAAGTTTATATAAAGTTTCAAAAATAAAATAAATATACTTATTTTAACCTACTAGTTTAATTTTAAAATATAATTTATTTAGATGATCAATTTTTTAATAAACTTATTTAGTTATTTAGTTACTAAAGATAATTTATTAAAAGGAATTTTTTTAATATCAAATTATTAGTTAAAAATGATTAGTTTAAATTAAATTGTTGGTCAATTTAATTTAATAAATGGTAAATTATTGTGGATTATCTCAGATATTAATAAATCATATAATGTTGTACAATGTTTAAACTGTGAAGAAAACAAGTCGGGTTTGGATCGGATTGCAAAACAAAGGTAAAAGGTGAGTTAATCTCACTTATTTGGATTACCGTTAATTTAAATAGTTTAAATTTAAATTATTGGATTGATTGCTTGAATTGATGATTTATTATATGTATTGATGTGATATTATATATATATATATATATATATATATATATATATATATATATATATATATATATATATATATTGGAGTCACTGATTCCCCTCATTATATAGCGGATGAGAGCCTATTCGCCCCACATAATAGCGGATGACCTTTTATACCGCGATATTCCCCTCGAAGTGGGATTAGTATTTTATATTGTACTAATATCTGTGAATGCAGGGAAACAGGTTGGAGGGATCCAATTCGATTCCTCAAAACGTTGAATTTATTTTATATTCGGCGATGTGATTTATTTGATGATCTATTATAGATTATATTGATTATATTGAGGATTGAAATTACTTAATGCTATGCTTGGCTGAATATATATGGGTAATTTGAGAAATGAAAAAATATAGATAAAAAGTTTGGGTTTTTAAAGGAAATGAAAAGAATTTCTTAAGTAAATAATTATTGGGAATTGGATCAATCAAGTAGTAAATTTTAAAGGGAATTTAAAACCAGGAAATCGGTTTGGAATCGATTAAGAGTTTTGGAAACTGTGATTTAAAGGAAAATGAGAAAAGGAAATTTGTAAACTGGTTTATAAATGAAGTGGAATATTTATCAGTGGATAAATTTGAAAGAATAGATTTCGGTGGAATTTATAAGAAAAGATGCAATTCATTTTAAAAAATAAAAGGTGATTTTATTTTTTAAAAGTTGGAAAGAATATTTTTCTGGAAAACTATGTATATTTTCAAAGAAAATATTTCAAAGTATAAACTAGAAGTTTAAAAATGTTTTTTTAGAATGTTTTAGAAAATTTATTATATTAGTTATTTTTAAGAGAAAAGTAATTATTTAGTTAAGTTAATTATGGTAGTTAATTATTTTTAACGGTAAATTAATATTAAGTTTTTTAAAAAGGGAATGGTAATGATCCGTAATTTCCGATATTTAAATTTGTTGATTTAATGAGATTTTGGTAGCAAAATATGAAAGAAAAAAAATTTATGAATTAATAACGAGGATGAAAGGTAATAATGTTAATGCAAGTTAATAAATAAATAATTTAGTGCAATCCTAATTAATTGAAACAATTGTAAGGTTATAATTGATTGTAAATAGTAAATTAAGAAATAAATTCAAAGTTATATTAATTGATGAAATAATATGTAATAAACTATAATTTGATAAAATCAATGATAGGTAAGTAATTATAATATTTGTTGGTTGATAATAAAGTATGATTGTGATTGTTGATGTTGATTGAATGAAATTGACAATTGTTAATGTTATTTCAATCAATTGTAATGGTAAAGATAATAAGGAATGTAATTGTAGAGCTTAAATTGGAAATAATTGTAAAGTTTAATAAGGAAGAAAATAAATGACCGTATGAATGTAAATTCCAATTGATTGGAATAATAAATGTCAAAAAAAGAATAATATATGTACAGAAATAAGAAATTAATAACATTTGGTTTGTATACAATATTTCCGTAAATACGTTAAATTACTATTAAAAGGATTGAATTATCTCATTCATTTTTACCTTAGAAATCAATGACAATTAATGTGTTTGGAATCTTTTAATTAAAAAGTGGGAAGACGTTAATTGTAAACATATATTAAAATAAATTGGGTGATTTATTTCCAATTAATTCAGTTCATGTTTTAAAATTTAATGCTAGTTTACTACATATATGTTTATACCTAAATTTAAACTTATATTTTAGATCCAATTAGATCATTAAAAAAAAGACTATTTAGGTTTGAAATCTCATATGTTATTAAATTAAATGTTAATTGGAGATGATAAACGGGGTAAAATAGATTTACACCTGACCATTTCCTTTTCAATTAGACTTTATTAGATCTTAATTGCAACATAACTTACCTTTCCATCTTCACTTTTCTAATTTACTCTTACATTTACTGCCTCCTTATGTGGATTATTTTAATACCTTTTATTTATGAATGTAAGCTATAAGTGGCGATAAAGATGTACATATATATATATATTGTACACCTGTTTGTATTACCTCGTTTATGCTATCATATTTTTGAATGTATGTTAATGCATTCCTTGTAAAACATTCAATCGAAATGTTAACATGTTTATTTAGTTCCCAATCTAATCACAAAGAGGGAGAAATGAAAATTTCTTAATGCTGTATATTCTTTTAATTTATGACAAAAATTTGTGTAGAGAATTTATTTTCATTTATTGTGTGTTAATTAAATCTTTAAAGGATGATAATTTTGGTATGTTTAGGGTTAACAAATTTAATTAAGTGAACGATTGTTTTTTAAATTTGAATTCTAAAAGTTTGTTTACAGTATAGATTTGGTCCATTCATTCCCTTTCTAATTAATAATTGCCGCATTCTTTTCATTATTTCTCTATTTTTTCCATTACTCTATTACATTACATCGTCCGAAGCTTTTCTATTTTGCAAAGATGAACTACTTTTCATATTTTTAATTCTTTCTTTCACCAATTTTTAATACGTGCTACTTTTAAAAAGGCTGTTCATATTTACTATATTTCAATACCAAGTTTGTTCATATTTACTTTTTTTCGTTCATTTTCCAACTTCAATTTCTAAAACGTCATTTCATTTATTTCTAATTAATAGCGGCCTCTCTTTATAAATCTCTGTGGCCCTAAACTTAACTCTAACCTTATAAATAAGATATGATGTAAATTAAACCCCAGCCCCATTTCTAATCTTCTTCTTCTTTTTTCTTTTTTCTCTTCTTCTTATTATATCTCATTTTAATTTTTCCTTTCTCTTCGACTATTCTTCTTCTCAAATTTTATTCTATTTCAACTTTCTTCTTTCTTTTCAAATCTTGATCTTCTCTTCCATTTTCAGTTCTTCTTATTTCAATCCTTTTCTTTTTCAACTCTTCCTTTTCAAATCTTCTTCTTTTTCAAACCTTTTAAAAATACGCACATACATACATAGATACATTAATATAATAAGGAGGAAAATTAAAGTAAATCAAAATAAAAGAAAATTTATGGAAAAAAACTAGCAGTCAAGAAGGATACTAAGGAAACATAAAGCGGAGCTATTGATTAGAAGTCTATTATTTTCAAATTCCTATAAAGGTGAGTGTTTTAACCCATTCACAACTTCAAAAATTTCTTATGTTTGTTAAATTGATTTATGATGCGATTAGAAATTTATTTATGACTGTTTGGCATACTTTGAATCACATCCCAGTTTATTTGAATTTATTTGGATAAAATAGTTGTTTAATTTATTATTGAATATAAACTACCAGTTGTTATTTATTATATGTTCTATATTGATGTTATTGATTGAATTGGATGATGATTGTGATAAATGTTTGATGATTGATATTGGATTTAATGGATGTTGTACTTTATATTGTTATAAACTGCAAGTTTTTATGGATTTTTATTTCATTCGGGATTGCGGTTGAAATGATATATAACCATATTTATATTTAAAATGCGGATTGAAATGATAAGTATCTGTATCATTTGACCATATGATAGAAAATTATATACAGACACCATGGTCTATATATATAAATATTTTGAAATGATTTCTATGGTTTTGTAAAGAAATATATGGTTTTAGATAAATACTGATTTTAGATACAATATAAATGTTATTTTATCCATGATTTTAAGCTATGTACAATTTGTTTTCATATAGAATACGCTTAATAATAAGTTTGATTTTTATTGAAGATAATATGGTTAAGTATTTAAATTATATTTTAATATAGAGATTATAATGATTTAAAAAAATTAAGGCTGGAAGATAAATTTGAAATTTATTTGAAATTGAATTCATTTAAGAATTAAACACAAATAAGCTTGATGTGAAATTTATTAAATTTGAAATTTTAGAAGATATAATTTTTATAAATTGATTTTGGTTTAAGGTGAATTAAATGAATATTTCAAGTATAAATAATTTGAAGGAAATATTTAGTTATTTGTAATTTGAGTCTTATTTAAATGATAATGGATTTATTATGTAAAATATTTCAAAACTAAATAATAGAAAATTGAACTATGGAATCGTAATTACTAAACTTAGTTTTGAAATTGTTTAATACTTAAAGTTTGAAATATATTGAATTTGAAATGGTTTATTCTGTGGATCAAATCTGATTTGAAATCGATGAAATTTGGGATAGTTTATTTGGAAACAGAATAGTATTGAAATTTATGATTTGGGATTTGGTTAAATTTAAAATTTATAGATTCGAGTTGTTTTGGAATTGATTTGTGAAATTAAAGAAGCTATTTTATTATATAAAGTATTTTAATATTTAAACCATTTAAGTGGTGGAAGTTACATTCAAAATATTATGATTTGAAAGTGTTATATTCACGTGTTTTGATTTCGAAGTGTCATAACGTGAAAGTGCTATGATATTTTGAAAGGATATATTTGAAATAAAAATGATATTATATTGATTTGGGTTTTATAAAAATGATATCGTATTGATTTAGTTTTTGAAATGGAAATGATATCGTATTTATTTGGTTTTGAAATGGATATTATATTCTGGTTTTGAAGTATAATTATTTTGAAATGACCGCGGTGTTATAATAACGTTTGGTTGTTAAAGAGACCGGGATCAGAAGTTGTCATACTCTCTGCCAACCAAGAAAACCACTTTAACTACCATGTACGCGGTGGAGATTCCAGAATGAAGTAGTATGGCGGCGGCGTTCCTTTGAGGTATATACGTGGACCCGACTCCCGTGAGTTGGCATAAGGTGGCTAAAACAGAAGCAATCTCGAGCCAAGGAGGTAGCCCCTCTTATCGAACACACTCATTCGATATTATATTTTGACTTTGAGGTTTATTTGGTGGCCACAATTGATTTTTGATTTGGGGGTGTGGAACGAGGTGGGCGGTAGTAGCTGCTACGCGTTACCACCATCCCGTGTGCGTAATTGGTATATCTACCCTGGCATTGCCTTGTGTGCCATGTCACATACCCTAGAGCGCCTTTTACGAGTTTGGTTTTCTCCCATAGCCCGTGGAGTATCCTCTGGTGGCTTCCCGATCAGGAAAGACTGATACTGGATGCACTACTGGGACTATTACGTGTTAAAGTGGAAAATGTAAAGCCTTAACGCTATTTAAAAGTAAGTTTATTTTACTATAGACATTATTATAATAGCGAAATATTACTACATAGTAAATAGTTTAACCGATCCTTAGGAGATGTGAATCCCGAGCATCTCCTAAGTTACTGCACTCACGTTAGACACTGGATAGGAGATGTCAAATCCCGTAAACATCTCTGATGTCGTTAAACTCGTATTATTTACCATTGATTTAACTTACATAAAATCTTTTAGTTCTGACTCAAGTTTTTTGTCCTTTCAATTTGCTCGGGTCAGCCTGAGTATTTCAGGATTTGAAGACCTTATATCTGGAGGACGAAGGCGAAGATTTGTGCTACTATTATTTATTATATTATTCCATTGCATTCATACTCTTCCGCTGCATTGTTATTTATTATCCTTTGGGATGTGTAACTCTGATTCTTTGTTGTATTAGTATAATCAAATATTTGTTAAACAGCTTCATGAACTGTTTATTTGATTGTTATATTTTATCGTTCCGCTGCAAGATTCTGTTTTGTTTTTTCTCGTTCTCTATTTTTCTTATTCACCCCAATAACAATCCTCCCTTCTGTATGTTTTGAGTTTGACGTGTGTTGTTTATCATCGATTTAGAGCGTACAAAAAGGCGGGATGTTATAGGAATTTTAACATAAATTTTTGATATAATAACTTTATTTTAAAAAGGAAATTTTGGTTTTAGTTTTACTCGGAAACTCTTATAAATTTCTTAAGTATTATTTTTATTTAAGTAATTTTAGTAGCCTTATCGTAAATAATTTAAGTATATATTTTTGAAAGTGATCATAAGTGGATGGAAATGTGTTTTAAAAGTAAAAGTGGTTAAAGTGCAGAAAGAAATTTATGGGATTAGGACGTAAATGAAATTGGGATAAATCGAGCAGGATTTATAAAGGATTTTATGGGTTATAGTGAAATGGAAGTGTATTCCCTGTAAAACCAAGTATACTTTCAAAGGATATTTTTATATATGTATAAGTTGGAAGTTTAAAGTATTTAAAAAGAATGTTTTAGGAAAAATTTTATTTAATCATTTTAACATTTAAGTAAATATTTATTAAGTTAAGTATAGAAGTATTTAAATAACTAGTATTTGATTTAAAAGATGGTTATTAAATATTTATACTCTATCTAATAGTTTATTTTAAAAAGAATTTGGCTTAAGTTTTACATGACAATTATTATAAATTTCATTACTAGAATTTTAAATAAAGTGATTTAAGTAGTTTTTATTTTAAGTGTTTTAAAGCCTATTTTAGGATAAAGTGATTTAAATTTTTTTAAAAAAATTTCTAAAGTATTAAGACTTGGTGATTTGCAGTGGAAAGAAAACAATTGGGTGAAAATTTATTCCGCGAGAGAAAAAGTGATTTGAAACTATTTTCAAAGGATTGAGGTGTGGAAAAATATCTTGCAAAGATATTTTGAAATAAATAATTTGGGAAATTGTTAAGACCTGATGGTTGTTTATGGATGTTATATGATAGTTAAATAACTGACTATCAATATTGGCCAATACGCTGATTGTTTCGAAGAGACCGAGATCGGGATTTATTTTTCGAAAACCACTTCGATCTGGTTTGAACGTTTTCGTGAGGAAGACAAGAGCCTGGAGTCGATGATGGAGAAGTGAAGTGCAAGGGCTAATTGCTACTAATCCTGAGGGTGATTCCAAAATGGTTGTAGTAGGAGTAGTGTCTTCGATTCCATTCGGACCGAGAACGGACTTGTATGGACGAATGCTATCAGAACATCGTCAGGGGGACGATGAGCATTCTAAGTGAATGTGTGCTAAAAAGGTAACATAAAGCCTCGAGCCTCATCAACCGAGAATGGCTAAAATAGGAGAGGTGCAGCAAGGCTAAGTGGCTAGCAACCAATTAGGGTAAGGTCATCCCTGTCTAGATGTCCCTTTCTTTCGGCTGTAAGGGCGGTTGCTGATTCCAACCGCGGGGTGATCTTATTCGGACTATCCAGTAAGGGGTTGCTCCAGTCTTGTGTTGTAGAGGATCAGGGTGGATCCTCGATATGCTGATCTAGACCAGGTACTAGCGGTACCCCAGTAGCACGGCCATTGTGTGGAATCCAATCTTTAATAAGCTACTGTACAGTTTTTATTATGCCCAACTATTGCTGAAACGTGAGATGCAAGCATTTCAGCTAGATTCTATTTTACTTTCTATAGACACTATTATAATATCAGACAGATTTGATAAAAATGTTTTGGTTATCATAAGGTAAAAACCCGGCTTGTTTATTTGTGGCGTGGTCTTACGAGATACCCTTGATTTCAAAAGATTTTGAAAACTTTAATAATCCAATTGAGTGTGTTTTCTCACTCTGGTTTTCCAGACTGACTCGGGTGTTATTTCACTATAATGCTCGGGTCAGACCGAGTATTATAGAGTGCAGATTTTGGATGGAATGCTATGAAGCTCAAGGGATGTGCTGGACGGCGAGACGTATCACATGTATCTGTCTTATTTCCGCTGTGTTTGGTAGGCAGCATATTTAGATTTGTGTGGAGAAGTTATCATAACTATCCAGTGTTGTGTTTTTGTTGATATTGTACTTCGATGATGTATATAAAAAAATTACAGTTTATTTTGTATAATGATCAGTCATTTATCTATTATATATTGTTCCACTGTGTTTGTGAGATTCTGATGTTGTTTTGTTTTTCTCTTCTTCTACCTCCTTCTTCTTTCCCTTACGGTTTGGTTTTTGGGCATTCGATTGTTCGGCATTTGATACAGTGAACGTATTGATGTCCATTTTCGGGCGCTAAAAAAATTGGGTCGTTACATTTGGTATCAGAGCTGAAGGTTAAGCGAGAACCTTGGCTCTGGTGGGGATTACTCATTAAAGATAGAGTCGATAGTATTCTAGAATGAGTTTGAGTGTATTAATAGATATAAGCGCGTATTTGTTAGTGAATATAAATTTGTTTTATATTGTGTCGACTTACCGGTTGAGTGTTTATAAATTTTGGTCGGTGCAGTTTAGACAACTGTATCGATAGGGATTTCTAAACTCTTAAACTAGGCAAACCGACACAGTATTGTTTTTAAAAGTGGGTAAATGAAATAATTTTTCCCAAATTATTTTTGTATATAAAAGAAATAATTTTTGTAAATTATTACAGTATATGGTTGCTTGGTTGTTAGGGGATGATAATATTAAACTATTGTCATTGTTGTGTAGAAATTTAAAATAGGAATTGAAATCATAACCAAAGGTTAAGGAAATAAGTTCAGAAAACAAAATGGAATTTGAAATGTGAATTATAAATGTGATTTATAAATTGAAATAAGATGCCAGAGTAATTTTTGAATAGGGTTTAAAGGATTTGGAGTTCGAAATTTTAGAAATTAAATTCCTTTGATTTGAAAATGATTTTCAAAGGTTTTGGAGAAATAATGGTAATACTAATTGGGAAATATTTTTGAATAGGATATGAAATCTAGGGATATTTGGAATTAAAAATATTTGGAAATTGTTTTTGAAGGGATAAAAGCACTAAACTCTTTTCGGTCACTGGAGAATAATTCCAATGATGATCGCGACATCATCGGTGTTCATTTTCGAGTTTCCAGAAGAGGAATTGCTGCCAAATTGTTTTAAATTGGAGTTGTTTGCAAAACTTGGTTTGGTTTTGAAATTCAAAGGATAATTTGATATGCAAATGAATTATGTATATAATTGATTTCAAAAATAATTTTGAAATGTTGAGTAATTGTTTAAAAGACTCTAGAATCTTATTTAAAATGTTTATGGAAATATAAATGAGTTTGATAACCAGTAAAATTTGAAATTTTTTAGAATAGAAATTTAACTTGAAGAAGAGTTAAAAATTTGAACTAAGTATGAAAACTAAATAAGTTAGAATGCAAGCCAATTAAATGAAGTAAATTAATGAAGTTAGCAAATGGAAAGTAAATAAGTTGGGAAATTTATTGAAGTTAAAATTTTGAATTAATTGAAGGGTAATTGAATCTAGGATAATAAAGGTGAATTTAAAGAAAAATATAAGAAGACGAAGTAAAGTGGTCCTTGAAATAAAAATTCATTAAGTTATAAATTAATGTGGAAATGAAACAAACTAATTTGAATTGTAAGTAAATGGAATTTAAGCTGAATATTAGAACATAATTTGGATTGGATTAAGTAAGTAAAGTGGTAGAATTAGTTCGAAGTGAACTAAAATAATACAAGTTTGAAAAAAAAAATTGTTTGACATTTAAAATAAATTATTAAGTGGAACTAATGAAAGAAATGACTAATTATATATTGTTTGAGATAAGATGAATAAAATTCAATATTCAGAGTTTGAAGATAGACTGAATTCAAAAGGAATTGAAAATGTAAATTTAAATTAAATAAAAATAGATGTGAAAGCTTAAGTAGTGAAGTAAAAATAAATATTAAATTATATATGAATTAAGGATGGTAAATGGTGAAATTCTCAAGTAAAATTTGATTTGGAAAAAATATTCTAAGTTAATACTGAATGAAGGTTAAGTAAAGTATGAAATGGGTAAGTGAAAGGAAATCAAAATAAGTGTAGATAAAAGTAAATTGATATAGCTAATAATAAATTGAGGTAAAAGGCGTAGGAGGAACGTATGTTATTCTATTTGCATAATGATTTGACCTAGATTCGAGCACAGAATTTCGAGGTGGATATACTGATCCGAGTTGGGATTTTTCACTCGATTTTCGAACGGCGAACCCTGGATACGGATTTTTGAGTGATTCTGGAAATTCTCTATCATAGTATGGCTATGCAAGGAGAATGATGGTTTCTGATCAAGAAACCAAATCTGAGTCCGCACTAAGAAGTCGGATGGACGATACTAGTTCGGAAATGAAATTGTGTGATCGAGTGAGCGATCAGATTTGACATTGCATACGGATGATATGCGTACATCGTACGGACTTGAATGGAATAAATATTGAAAATTTTGTAAAGAAATGTATAACATTATTTTGAATGTTGTAATTGGCAATTATTGATAAGTAGGATACACTGGTACTTAAAAGCAAAAAGAAAGTGGATTTTTGATTTCAAAAGATAAATGGAATTGCTCGACAAAAGGTATGTATTTGAATTGTCATATGAAATTTGATGGTTTTCTGATCTAGTCGCTTGGCATGTTGTTTTCTTTTGAAATTTGGGGGCCCGTAGAGGCATTTTCTAGTCGTACCGAGCTAGCCGCGCAAAGGAGACACTGGCAAAAAATTTCAAAAATTTACAAAGTTAGAAAAATTTTGAGAAAATTATGATAATTTAAAATTTGGTTTTTGAATCATAATTTGAATGATTAAGTAATGTTTTTTGGAACCTATGGATGAGCTTAGGAAGTTGGTAAGAGTGATAGCGTCTTTAATAAAAAGATTTTTTTGAGTGTTGTTAAAACAATTTGGATTGGGAAAATAGTTAACGGGTTATGTATCATTCTTCTTAACTAGCAATTTCGGGGACGAAATTCTTTTAAGGGGGGAGGAATGTGACGACTCGGGATTTTTGGTGAAATTGGAATATTTAATTGATTTTAAATATTTAAAAGATAGTTTTTAACTTGAATTTCAAATATCACTATTTACAGGGTAATTTAACTATTGAATTAAATAATTGGAAGTTGGGTAAAGTGGTGAAACTTGGTTTTTAAGCTTGTTAAAAATATTTCAAAGGCTTATAAAATTTATATTGATAATATTGAAGATGATAGAACTTTAAAATTTAATTTGGAAGTGGTTTTTTCAGTTTTTAAAATATAACGTTTAAATTGATACTGAAAAATAGCCTTCCGAGGCATAGTCTCAAATTTCAACAAAACCAATCCCATTGGATCCGTAATAGTGTATAATTTTTGGATTTCAACTTTCATAGTGTTTAGAGTTGTCATGTAATCGTACGATAGGTAAACGCGCTGAAATCTAAATTGAAAATTAAATATAATAACTGGGTCCAAAAAGCTATCTTCTCCATACGATCGAATTAGGACTTGAAACCTTTTCCATTACGTTCAAAATAGGGGTATAAGATTATAAACGCCTAGTGGCACACCTTGATAGGAAGTCAAAATTTTGAGTGGTGATTTCGAGATGATTCAAATTTAAATTTAAATAAGTTGACTAGTCAAAATTATTCACATCAGCTTTTGTATCACTATATCATACACAATCCAACACCTGCACACACAAAAAACAGCATTTCCTCCATTTGTCAAGCATGCAGGATTGTTTGAACACGCGTCTTCTTTACAAAAATAAATCAAGGCCGAGTTTTTCATCCCCATTTCAATAACTCAGGAGAAAAAATAAAATAAAATACAAATGGATGAACGAATTGCCTTCTCGTTCGATCGAACTTCTCTTCCTCTCTCCTTTCTAAATCCTTTACAAATTGAAAAGGTTCCAAGGCCAGGAAGTCGAAATCGCTTCAGTCGATGGAACCAGAATCGATTCGCGAGCGACTGGGCTTCGACGTCGAGCGAGGGGCAGGAAGCCACGATTTCACGGGGCATCGCGATTTGGATGTTAGGTCTCACAATTGGTTGTGTCGCTTTTCCAAGGGGACGAGCTACGTTCAAGCGTTGGCTCGTGGAGGTGGAAGTGGGGCAGGCGTGTTTGAGAGCTAGGTCACGCGAGAGTGGGTGATGGCGATGGCACGCGTTCTCGTGGAGGTGGGGCGATGGTCTGAGCTGGGTGGCTATGATGGGTGGTTGGGTGTTTTGACGATGGGTCAAAGGAGGTAGGGAAGACTCGAGTTGAAGCAGTAGGTATATTATCTCCTCCTATTTTAGTTTAAAATTCTAAAGCAAATTTTATTTCTATTTTATACACATATATAAATATTCAAAAGAGTAATTATTGTTGTTAATTATAGAAATAAGAAAACAAATTTTTACACACATATTTATATGTATATATAGATCTTTGGAAAACATATGAAATTGCATAAAGATTAGTTTTTGATCTATATAGATTATTTCTTATAAGTATATATAAGTTTCAAAAATAAAATAAATATACATATTTTAACCTACTAGTTTAATTTTAAAAAATAATTTATTTAGGGATCAATTCATTTAATAAACTTATTTAGCTATTTAGTTACTAAAGATAATTTATTAAAAGGAAAATTTGTTTAATATCAAATTATTAGTTTAAAATAATTGATTAGTTTAAATTAAATAGTTGGTCAATTTAATTTATTAAATGGTAAATTTATGTAGATTATCTCAAATATTAATAAATCATATAATGTTGTACAAGGTCTAAACTGTAAAGAAAACAAGTCGGGTTTGGATCGGATTGCAAAACAAAGGTGAAAGGTGAGTTAATCTCACTCATTTGGATTACCATTAATTTAAATATTTTAAATTTAAATTAGTGGATTGATTTCTTGAATTGATGATTTATTATATGTCTTGATGTGATATTATATATGTAGTGTGTGTGTGTGTATGTTGGAGTGATTGATTTCCTGCAATATATAGCGGATGAGACCCTATACGCCCAACATAGTAGCGGATGACCCTTTATACCTTGATATCCCCCTCGAAGTGGGATTGGTATTTTATATTGTGCTAACATTTGTGGATGCAGGGAAACAGGTTAGAGGGATCAATCTGGAGTCCTCAAAACTTTAATTTATTTTATATTCAATGATGTAATTTATTTGATGATCAGTGATAGATTATATTGATTATATAGAGGATTGAAATTATTGAATGCCATGCTTGGCTGAATATATATGGATATTTGAGAAATGGAAATATATATATTTGGATTTTTGAAGAAAATGAAAAGAAATTCTTAAGTAAATAATTATTGGAAATTTGATAAATCAAGTAATAAATTTTAAATGGAATATAAAACCAGGAAATCGGTTTGGGATCGATTTAGTGTTTTGGAAACTGTGATTTAAAGGAAAACGAGAAATGGAAATTTATTAACTGGTTTACAGATGAAGTGGAATATTTATCAGTGGATAAATTTGAAAGTATAGATTCCGATGGAATTTATAAGAAAAGTTGCAATTCATTTTAAAAAATAAAAGGTGATTTTATTTTTTAAAAATTGGAGAGTATATTTTTTCTGGAAAACTAAGTATATTTTCAAAGAAAAGATTTCAAAGTATAAACTAGAAGTTTAAAAATGTTTTTATAGAATGTTTTAGAAAATTTATTATTTTAATTATTTTTAAGAGAAAAGTAAATATTTATTTAAGTTAATTATGGTAGTTAATTATTTTTAAAGGTAAATTAGTATTAAGATTTTTAAAAAGGGTATTTTAACATAAATTTTTGATATAATAACTTTATTTTAAAAATAAATTTTAGTTTAATTTTTACTTAGAAACTCTTATAAATTTCTTAAGTATTATTTTTATTTAAGTAATTTTAGTAGCCTTAATGTAAATCATTTAAGCATATAATTTTGAAAGTGATTATAAGGAGATGGAAATGTGTTTTAAAAATGAAAGTGGTTTTATTTTTGAAGCGTTGAAAGAAATTTTAATATATTCAAACATTTACAATATAAATTTCATTTATATTTCAACATTTAACTTTAATTCATTTAAATTTGGAAAATTATTCACTTAATCATTTTAATAACAATTTATTTGAATCCCAATTTATAAATTAAATCAATATTAGATATTCAATCTCCTTTTTTATTTAATGTTGAGAACATTCGTTTGATCACCTTTTATCAAATCAAGTTATAAATCAAGTTATAATCATATCTTTTCAAAATTTCAAAACTAGTAAGTTTAAATTAATTCTTTTTTAAATTCAATTATTAACCAATTTAAATTTCAAGTCAACGTTAATTTATCTTCCCAACGTTTATTATTAAAGTGATAAATCTTTTTTAAAATATTAATATAAATTTTTAAACAAATATTTTAAAACATATTATATACTAATTAAATCTTTTTAAATTAAATCTTATTATTAATTGTATTTTGTATTATATCTTATTTTATAAATTTTTAAAATAATAAAAATATAAGAAAATTTTAAAATTCATATTTTTCAAAACAAACTTATAAATTAAATTCCAAAACATATAAATTTAAAATCTAAATTTTTATACATATATAGAAACTAAATTTATAAATATTACATAAAACAATATTTAATAAAACCCATATATTTCCTTTCAAACTTTGGAAATCATTTTTCAAAATATAGATCAACGGTGTTTGTATATAATTTTCTATCCTATGGTCAAGTGATATGGATATTTATCATTTCAATCCCCAGTTTAAATATGTGCGGGTGTATATCATTTCAACCCGCAAATCCCAAAATTCAAAATTAATAAAAGTCGCTTGGGTTTATCTTTTCAACCCATAACGATTTTCCCTTATTCTATATGATCGTTCGGGTACGTATCATTTCAACCCATAGGGAATTTCTAAACTAACAGGAAACTTGCAGAGTGAGAACAGATATGATAATTATTTAATATATCAACAACATGCATATATCATCAATAACAATAAAATATAATATAAACAATAGGATATGGTGTCATATCCCATAGGTGAACAATTTCAGATAATAGCATATCATGTATAACAACTAATTAATTAATAGTTTAAATCTAGCAGCATATTTTGATTGTCGTTTCAAGTGGATTCAAATTTAATAAAGACAAGAATGTTAATTGTGAGTGATTTCTCATCTTTCAAGGCTTGAAAAAATAGACAACCCGACAAGCTACGATTTGAATCATGATCTAGACAATCGACCAATCCAAACGAAATATCTCAAGGCGAAGCAAGTTGTACATGGATTTTATGAAATCAAAGATGATATTTGGGAATTGATGAAGACAAATCAAAATAGTTATATATATATATATATAAATGGAAACAATATATATACATATGTTATATTTTTCTCTGTAAAAACCAAGATCCAATTAAAACACACGCTTAAGATAAAATCGCCATATCATTCAAAAATAAATATTTATTAAACCCATACTTTTCCAAAATTAATAACATATTTATTTAAATACTACTTATTAATGTTTTATTCAAATATCTATTCTAAGATATTAACATAAATCTAAACGAAAACCTTCGAACCTATATTAAACTTACTTTACTATCATATATAGCAGCAAATACTGCTATGTTAATTTACTCTATATATAACTTATTTTTTTTAAACAGAGACGCTATAAGCTGAAGAAATATCAATTATTTATTACAATGTACATATGTAATTATGGGTGAAATCTAATATCAATTCGTGTGTGTGTGTGTGTTTATATATGACATACATATCTTATAATATATATAAATGAGAATATAAACAAACTTGCAACATGAAGGTAAATGCGATCAAAAGATTTAAATATGCAGGCATGAAGACGAGAAGCAGTATGAACATGCCCTAGGGAAATTGAATGCAAACATACACATCAACATATATTACTTTTTTTATATATATCCAAGAGAAAGAAAAAAATATGAAAAAGGAGAGAGGAGATATGCACGTTCTGCTAGTTGCAATGCAAAGATCAAGCAAGTTGGATTCAAATGAATAGACCATATGTATAATATATACCTTACTTCTCAGAAGCAAGATGACGAGCTGGGTTGCTAGAGGTTTATGTGATGGGTGATGATGATCTGCGTTCCGCTACTACAATGGGGACAGGTGGGGCGGAGATGCTCCAAGTGGTGTATGGTGTGCGTTCAGTGAGGATGGGTGAGGCCAGGTGTTTGCACAAAAAATGGGCAAACACCTCCAAGTCGTATTATTTAGTTGATTTTATGTGGTTTTCAATGATTTGGGTGACTTATGCAAATATGTAAAAAGTAGGGACTGAACTGTAAAAGACACATAGATTTATAGTGGTTCGGCCAAAACGTGCCTACGTCCACTTTATATGTTATTATCCTTTTTCTTTCAGATTACAAGTACAAAGCTTTGTATACAAGTATATGAAAGTTATTTGAAAGTTCCTTTCGTGCTTGAGCTCTCAAACTTGTCTGCCATTGTTGTACCCCTGCCCCTCTATTTATAGAGTGAGGTTGGGGACAGGGGTCTTGGAAGTATATAGCTGCTGGTGGTCCTAGGCTGGAGCAATCTGGCCTGGTAGTTTGGTCCGGTATACCTTGGTTCGGCCGAGCTTGGAGAAGATTGATTCGGTAGGAGTTGGTTTGGAGGAGGTTGGTCCGGTAGCACATGGTCCGGTGGTTGTTGGTGGGAGATGAGACCTTGGTCCGGTATGGAGATGGAGTTGGTTCGGTGTGGGCTTGATTGGTGTTGGTTCGGTAATGGTATGGTCCGGTGGAGGCTGGTTCGGCAGTAGCATGGAGATGGAGCTGATCCGGTGGTAGCATGGACGGACCGGTTGAATTCTGGTTCGGTGGTAGGAGCATGTTTGGTTCGGCAGGCACATGGGGTAGGTTGGTTCGGCATGGGCCCGTCCGGTGTGGACTTTGGATCGGCTTCGAGGTGGAGAGGCTTGGCTCCTTTTCTTTTGGATCGATGGCGGTGGAAATGCACCCAACACTTGCCTCCCCAAAGTGGGGCACGTGGTGTTTGCACGTGTCGTGCTTTGTTTTCTTGCAATCGAGATAGCTCCGTTCGGTCCTGGGTGTGCCGAACCGGTTGGTCCGGTAGGTTTGCGTCGCCTATAAATAGGGGCTTCAGGCTACTTTTATCCTTTATCGTTTTGAGATAGCCGAGCCAATCAGAGTACCGAATCAACCGAGTACCGAACCAATCCAAGCGCCGAATCAACCAAGCACCTAGCCAGGTATGTCCTCTTTTGCCGAATGGGTCCTCATGATGGACTACCGAATGGAACCCATGGGGGATGAATACCGAATCGAGGTTGAGTGCCGAATGAATTCTACCGAATGGAACTTTGTATAGGCCTTGCCGAATGATATTTGGAGTTCTGGGCGTTTTGATTTATGAGCGAAATTTCAGACTATATAATATGTTTTCCTTTTGTGTTTGTAGGAAAATGTCTCGCAAAGTGGAAACTCGATCAGAAAAAAGAAAATCTACAGATAGACGAGAGTCCCTCGTCGTGCCCCCAGACCAGTCAGAACCGGAGCATCGTAGACCCATCCCGAGGTCTTTAGTGGACGGGTATGGCCCTCAGGAGCTCTTGAATTCCCCGCCCGACTGCTTCCCTAGCTCCCTTAAAGAGGAGCAACTTGATGCTATATCCCGTTCCTTTGGGATCGATAGAGCGCGCATGCTATTGCCGGGGGAAGGAGTGATGCCGTATGACCCCCCCGAAGGCTACTTTGCTTACAACAGATATCATTGCATGTGTGGTGCTATCCCGCCTCTCAACGCCCGGATAGTTAGCTTTATCACATATCTGAAGGTGGCTCCATTCTAGCTTCAGCCTAACTCCTACGCCATTCTGGTGAGTCTTTTCGTCATCTTTCAGAGGAAATATGGACGTCCCCCTTCCAAACGGGAGATCCGGTATCTGTACAACTTGAGAGGCTACAAGAAGGGGTCTCCATATATCAGTTTGGAAGCGGCCGTGCCCTTCAAGCCTGTTCTGGATTTGTACTCGAAGTTCAGTATGTTCAAGAAGGAATGGTTTTTCATTAGGGATGACTCTGTTTCTTTCCGCCTTTTCACTTCCGGCTGTAAGTTGAACTTCATTTATATTTTCCTTGTCCCGATCACAATGCTTCTTCTTATATGCTTTTATTTCTTGCTAGCGACAGGTGGCTTTGCGGTCGTGGAGGATGATTCCTTGGTTCAGATGGCTGCGGAAATAAGAGCCATTCCGGGACGGGATCGGTCGGCTTCTTACTTGATCAGGAACGCTACTCTCCTGGAGCACAACTTGATCCTCCCACGCCAGTCCGTGGTTAAGCAGAGAGATACAGCTGAGGAGAAGGCTGCCAAAGCCAAGGAAGGGGCCACGGTGAAGAGTGGCAAGAGGGAACCTTTTACAAAGCCTCCCGTTGTCGGAGGTAAGAAGCTTAAGAAGTCTGATGGTCCCTCTCCTAGCACTTGCTCAATTGCCTCGGGAGAGGAAGATGTGGAGGAAGATAGAGGTGAGGGTGAAGGAGGAGATGGACAGAGTGGTGGTGGCGTCGATGCCTTAACCTCTGGGCGAGCGGGAGAGATTCATGAGTGGATGGATGATGCTTTCCGTCAGGCTTTTGGGGAGTCGGAGGAAGGATCGGCTTTGGTTGAGAAGGCAAAGGAGGTTGACAAGGCTGGGGCTGGCGCCGATTCATTCTCTAAGAGTTCTTCAGTTACGGCGACTCCAGTGATTCAAGGTGAACTTTTGACTTCTGCAGACTCCATTTACGATAGGGACTTAGGAATATTTTATGGTTAGCTTCCGTCCTGGAATGAGATTCAGGACTTATTGCAGTATCCTACTCCTCCGCAGGGTTTGTATAATAGATGTATCTTCTCACTCTTTTTAACTTAACATATTTCTCGAATTATGGACCATTGTGTGTTTGTAACACTTGGCTTTATTTCAGGAGCAGGTAAGGCGACCAAGTCATCAGATATTCGGCACCGCCTCGAACAGTATAAGCTACTCAAAGCTTCTGCCAAACCAAAGCCGCCAACTAGCCGTTCTGGGGATGTAGTTAGATATCGCCCTCTTCTTGGAGTCATTGAGGAAGATATGCAAAAGAGGAAGAGGGGCCGATCTTCGTTTGAATCTTCTCCTGGCCCCCAGCCTCCAGTCAGCCCATCCATGATATTATTGAAGAGGATACTGAGTTTATGCCTTCCCCCCATCCGTCCGAAAATCCAATCGTCACTCCGATAGACCGTCCTGGTTTGGATCGCAACCCCTTTGCCGGCCACCCGGATCTGGACCCGAGTTTTCAGGATATCTCTTTTGACGAGGTCACAGGTGAGCATCTTCTTCCCCGCAATCTCATGGTACGGGTGCTTGATGAGGCTAAGTCGTTAGACCTCGATTTGCTTACTACTCGGATTGTGACCATGGGGAATGAGGCCAAGACAAGTATCAATCGGGTGGCTGAGGAAACCAAGAGGTTAATGGAGCATCATGCTCGACTGGCCAGGGCTGGGGAGGAAATCGGAAGTGCTAACATCCGATTGCGGCTACAGGTTTCTGATCAGGCCAAGTAGCTTGCCGATCAGGCTATCCAGATATCCCAGCATGAGGCGGCCACCCGACGACTAAAGAAAATCATGGAGGAGGCTAGCAAGGCTGAGTTGCGAAAGGTGGAGGCCGCCTGCAAGGAGCGGATTGACATAGCCATTGCTACGGTGGACGAGGTTCGGAGGGCGGATCTCGAGCAAGTAGAGGAGTTATCTGGGAGGCTTGAGGCCGCAGAGCTTGCTCAGGCCAGGCTAAAGGAAGAGATGGAGGAAATGAGGAGGTCTCTCCAGGCTGACCGCTTGAGATATCGATCGGAGAGGGATGTTGCCGTCGCCAAGTTGTTGTCCTCCGAGGCCCGGGTGAGGGAGTTTGAGGAGAATGAGGGGATGATGGATGAGATGTTGCAGGATATGTACTTCTGTACCTTTAAGCAGGGTAATCTATCCTAGATGGATGACTATCCCCGGGTCATGGCTAGGATATATCTCCGGGCTTTGGAGGAGGCCAAGGCAGATGCGGATAAGGAAAGTGGAGCGGCATTCAGGATGGACATGGTAACCGCCCAGTTCTCAAAGGAGGAGAAGGTAGCGGTGAAGGAGGGGATGCGGCTACTTGCTGCGGAGGAAGCCGGTGTGCAGTTGGAGGATGAGGACCAACAAGCGGGTGCTGGTGAGTTTTCCCTATTTTAATTTTTCATGACTTGATCGTTCGTTGTTGGTTTGATGGATTCCTCTTCTGAATTGGACAGGTGGGACTTCTGATAAGCATTCTGGGAGCTCCGACCCTGCGGCTAAGTAGGCTTGGAGAGCTGGTAGGATGAGGGTGAGGTGCGGACGCAGCTGGTTCCTTGTCCGGATTCAGTCACCTTTTGATTTCCTTTTATCGCTGTTTATGTTAGTCCAAAACATTGATGTGACTGTAATAATATTGTTTATAATGAATGACTTTATGTAATTTCATAACATAAGCTGATTCCTTTATGTTGGAATGTTATCGCTATTTTGTTGTGCTGTGTAAGTGATGTAACTATGCATGTTACTAGTGGCATGACTGTGCCTGATGCCAATTTTTTTGCTTAAAGTATAATTTTCTCATTTTGCAACGTAAATGTGATGTGTGAATATGAACTGCAGCTATGCATTAATGTATAAAAGTAGAAGGTACCGCCCTTCATGTTTCGACTGTGGACGGCAACTTCGTGCGCCCTGTAAGACTAAGCACGAAATGCTGTTGAGTGTCTCGTCATCCGATTGTAAATTTCTGTTCCCATTAGCGAGCGTTCCCTATTTCATGTCCTGTACTTTCAAGCACCGTTACGGAGAATAGGAGAAATTTTTTAAATGAAATGGAAATATAGAAACAGTAAAACTTCCAGTCACGGAAGGCCGTCGATGTGCTTAAGTTCGTGGCAAACAGGTTTTGTAGTCACTTTCCCTAGCTGTGGGTCTTGGAGACATTTGTCACCCATCTTACGCCTCTGCGGGGAGTTTTCTTTTTTACCACAGCCGTACTTAAGACACATCGGAGCCGATCGTGCACAGTAACTACCCGGGCCATTATAGCCCGTAATCGCGGGTATTATTCGATTTACTGTGGCCGGCTAGCGTGGGGGCCGATCGTCAACTGTGAACTGCCCCTGGCTGGCCACACCTTATGTTGGTGCTTATGGTCGGTTCACAGTTGCCGGTGAGCCGAATCGCTGTAATGAGATGCCATGGCATAATCGGCCTTCTCGGTGGCTTATACTCGGCTTATTACAGTCGGCTTTAAGGGCCGAGGCAAACAATGAGTTAACTCGCGGTAGAGGGATACCGTAGAAAAGTGTCTCATTGGCGAGGGCATAGGATCGTAGCGTACCTGTTAGATTTTGTCCAGGCGGAGTTGTGTTGTGAAGCTCTGAATTGAAATGTCATCTGCAAAGGATTTTGTTCAACAGCAAAGGATAAAGCTTAACAAGTAGCCAAGATATAAAGGAACAAGTTAACAAGAGCCAAGTTTTTTAAAGTGGTTCGGCAAGAAAATGCCTTCGTCCACTGATTCTCTTTGTTAATTCACTTCATATGGGCAGTACAAGTTAAGAAAAGTATCGACGGAGGTGTCGGATGTTCCATGCCCTCTGGAACACCTCTCCGTCCACTGTTGACAAAATATAAGCTCCGTTGTGGAGATCTTTATGAATTACATATGGTCCGTCCCAGATGGGGTCCAGTGCCCCGGGGCGCGGAAAGATTCGCTTGAGGACAAGGTCTTCTTCTTGTAAGCTGCGATGTTTGACTTTGGAGTTGTATAGTGCTGCCACTTTTTGTTTGTGAGCTACTACTTTGAGTGCTACATCGTTTCTCCTTTCCTCAATCAGATCCAAAGACATGAGGAGGAGTTCTTCGTTTTCTTCTGGATTGTAGTGGATCCTACGGTGGGAAGGCACAATAGTCTCAACTGGGAGCATTGCCTCCGATCCGTATGCCAAAGAGAAAGGAGTATGTCCTGTTGATGTTCTAAAAGATGTGCGGTAGGCCCAGAGTGCCGTAGGAAGTTGATCCACCCAAGCGCCCTTTGACTTTTCAAGCTTCTTCTTGATCAGCGTTTTGAGAATTTTGTTGACAGCTTCGACTTGGCCGTTTGCCTGGGGATAAGCCACGGATGAGAAGCTTTTGTGAATCCCGTGCTCTTGGCACCAGTTGGTGAATTCTTCGCTGTCAAACTGAAGTCCATTGTCTGATATGATTTTGAGTGGTACTCCGTACCTGCACAGAACATTTTTGATCAAGAAGTTAATGATTTTTGTCGAAGATATTTTATTTAGAGGTTCTGCTTCCACCCATTTGGTGAAATAGTCGACTGCTACTATAGCATATTTAGCTCCGCCTCGGCCCATTGGCAATTCACCAATCAAGTCAATTCCCCATACTGCAAAGGGCAAAGGGCCAGTCATTTGAGTGATCTCATTTGTTGGTAGTCGAGGAATTTTGGCAAATTTCTGACATCTGTCACATTTTTTGACGAAGTCTAAGGCGTCTTTGTTCAAGGTGGGCCAGAAATATCCATATCCGAGTATCTTCTTTGCCAGAGTCTGCCCTCCAGTGTGATCTCCGCAGCTTCCCTGGTGGATGTTGACAAGATCTCCTTGGCTTCCCTTCCAGCGACACATCGTAATAAGGGGTTAGAGAAACCGCGCCGGTAGAGGATTCCTTCTTGCAGTGTGTAGCGGGAGGCTTTCCTTAAGATTTTCCTGACTTCTCTACGCTCGCTGGGCAATGCGCCATTTTGTAAGTATTTTCGGATAGGAGCCATCCAAGTTTCTTCTTCAATTACAGCTATCAGATCCTCCCATTCGAAGCTCGGGGCTAGTTGTTTTGAGACGGCTATTACTCCCGAAAAGGAGTTGTTCTCCATGCTGGCTTGCTTTGCCAGTTCGTCAGCCTCTTGATTCTCCTCTCGAGGAATGTGTCTGATCAAATAGTGATCCAGTTGGTTAAGTAGCAGCTTGGTCTTCTTTAGGTATGCTGTGAGTCGTTCTCCTCAAGTCTGGAACTGTCCTAGTATTTGATTTACAATGAGTTGAGAATCACTATAAAGATATAAAGAACGGACTCCGATTTCCAAGGCAAGTTCTAATCCGGCGATTACTGCTTCATATTCCACATCGTTATTGGTGGCGGCGAATTCCAACCTCAGGGCATAGTGCAGCTTCCTTCCCCTGGGGGTGACTATCACGATGCCTGCCCCCGAGCCTTGTTCGTTTGATGCTTCATCTACAAAGAGATTCCATTTGACGTCTTCTGACACCTCGGATTGCTCCCTACCGTCACCGGTGGTGAATTCGGCAATGAAATCGGCCATAGCTTGTCCCTTGATGGCGGTGCGGGGATGGTAGGTGATATCATATTGACTCAATTCAATGCACCATTTAAGTAACCGCCCAGAAGTATCGGGACGATGAAGTATTTGCCTTAGTGGTTGATCGGTTAGAACTCGGATGGAATGAGACTGGAAGTAGTGTCGCAGTTTCCGTGATGTGATTAGTAAGCAGTATGCTAGCTTCTCAAGTTTAGGATATCTGGTTTCTGTCCCCGTAAACCTCTTACTTACGAAGTATACGGGCCGTTGTGTGCGGTTGTCTTCTCTCACCAACGCGGCGCTTAGGGCATGTGGTGATACAGCAAGGTAAATGTATAACTCTTCGCCTTCACTTGGAGTTGAGAGTACTGGTGGTCTCTGGAGGTGCTCGATTAGGTTATGGAAGGCTGCCAAGCATTCGTCAGTCCATTCGAACTTTCCTTTGTCTTTCTTTAGGGCTTCGAAGAAAGGGACACACTTGTCAGTTGCTTTGGAGATGAATGTGCTTAGGGCGACTACTTTCCCATTTAGGCTTTGCATTTCCCTTCGAGTGGAAGGTATCTTGATGTTTTTCAAAGCTTGGACTTGTTCGGGGTTTGCTTCAATTCCTCTGGCATGGACGATGAATCCTAGGAATTTTCCAGACGATACTCCGAAGGAGCACTTGAGAGGATTCAGTTTCATTCCATATTGGCGAAGTACTTGAAACATCTCACCCAAGTGCCTTACATGATCGTTGGCTTTTCTTGACTTCACTAGCATGTCGTCCACATAAACTTCCATGGTTCGTCCTATCAGTTCTGCAAACATCTTGTTGACGAGGCGCTGATAAGTAGCTCCGGCGTTTTTGAGTCCAAAAGACATTACCTTGTAACAGTACAATCCCCGGTCAGTGATGAAACTAGTATGGTCTTGATCGAGGGCATGCATAGGAATTTGGTTATATCCTGAGTAGGCATCCATGAAAGATAAGAGTTCGTGCCTGGCAGTACTGTCCACAAGTTGGTCGATTTGGGGAAGCGGGAAACAATCCTTTGGGCAAGCGTCGTTTAGGTTGGAGAAGTCAATGCATGTTCGCCACTTCCCATTAGCCTTCTTTACTAGTACCGGGTTAGCGATCCATTCTGGGTAGATGGCTTCCCGTATGAAGTTGTTGGCAAGTAGGTTCTTTACTTCTTCTTCGAGGGCTGCCGATCGTTCCGCCCCCATACTTCTCTTCTTCTGCTTTACCGGCACCTTGGTAGGATCAATGTTCAGTGCGTGGCATGCTATGTCTGGGGAGATTCCAGTCATATCAGCGTGCGTCCATGCAAATACATCCAAGTTGTGGCGAAGGAAATCAATGAGTTGGTCCTTCAATTCTGCTCTTAACTGAGATCCGATTCTCAGTAGTTTACTTGGGTCGCATTTGTCTACAGATACAAATTCCATAGCCTCTGCAGGCTCGGCGGTGGCCTCCTCCTCTTTATCCCTAGGGTCTAACTCGTTGAAGGGATCACTGGTACATCGAAGAGGAGGGGCCCTCTTTAGTTGCTATGCTTCCAAGTTTTTCTTGCTGAGAGCAGTCTCTGCATTCTTCCTTTTATCTCTCCTGCGATTATTGCGAAGTTTGGTTACATAGCAGTCCCGAGCGACGTCTTGATCCCCTTCTACTTCTCCCACTCCATTATCCGTTGGGAACTTCATCTTCAGGCACCATGGGGCAAGGACAATTTGAAAGTCGGACAAGGCTGGTCTTCCTAAAAAGGCATTGTAGGCTGAGTGGTTGTCTATTAGCACGAATGTTTGTTTTCGAACGGCAAAGCGGGGATGACTTCCCAATTCAACAAAGAGATCCAATTGTCCGAGGGGCATCTTTGCTTCTCCAGTGAAACCGTGTAGCGGTTTGTTGCAGGGAGACACGTCCTTCATCGACAGCTTCATTTTGTCGAAAGCATGCTTGAACAGAATATTCACTGAGCTTCCAGTGTCTACTAGGATTCAAAAAACTTCGGCTGGGCCGAACCAGGCAGAGATGACCATAGGATCCATATGAGGGTATTGCCTTCCTTCTAGGTCGCGCCCACTGAATGTCATGTCATTGTTTTCCTTCCGCTTAGGGTGGCGTTCTTCCATAACAGAGTTGACGCAGTCTCCCTCGCTTCTGATTGAGTTTCCATATCTTTCCATTTCTGCCCAGCTCTTTGTCGGCAATGTGTGGCCCTCCTGATATTGTATGGACCACTATCTTCTCTTGGTTGGAACCGCTGGTGTTGCGATTTCCTCCGCCTGTCTCTGGGTGGAGCTGCCCTGGGTCTTCCTTGGTAGGAGCTGGGGTCCTGTCCTGTCCCTTTACATAGCGTTCTAATCTCTTCCTTCTGATGTGTTTTTCGATTAGGTCGCGGAGGTGGCGACATTCATTGGTATCATGTCCATAAGATTCGTGGAAACGACAGAACTTTCCGGACTGGATTGCGTGATCTGACTCCTTCTTGTACGGGGGGCGCTTGTATGTAAGTTCGTCCTGGATGGCCAAGAAGATGTTCTCGACTGTTTCATTCAACGGAGTGTAAGCGTCGAATCTCGGTCCTGGTCGGTACAAGCGCTTTTCTCCCTTCTTGCCCCCTGCATTGTCTCTGGAGTCGTTTCTCCGAATGTCCTTCGCTGCGGCTGGGGCGTTTCCATGAGCCATCTTAGCCTGTGGTCCTGTCTGCCTTTCAGTGGCAGCCTCTTCGAGTCTCATGTACTTCCCAGCTTCGTGGAAGAAATCGGGCAAGGTAGCTGGTTTTTCTTTAGTTAGTCTTCTAGCAAACTTGGTATCTGGGTGCACACCACTACAGAGGGCCATTAGGGTGAGTTTCTCATTGGCATCTTGGACTGCGGCCGCTGCGGTGTTGAACCGGGTTAGATATTGTTGCAGTGTCTCTCCGTATTTCTGTTTGACAGTAGATAGAGAATAAGCATCCTTGGGTTGTTCCACATGAATGCGGAACTGGCTAATGAACTTTTCTTTCGACATCTCCCATGAGCTGATAGATCCTTGGGGTAGCTGGCAGAACCAGGAGGTAGCTAGATCTATTAGGAATAGCGGAAAGCATTTACACAACACTCCTTCCGTTGCTCCGCTCATGAGCATATGCTGTGTGTATCTCTGCAGGTGTACAACGGGGTCGGAAGTTCCCTTGTACGGTTCCATCGTTGGCATTTTCCATTCTCGAGGGGTGATGGCGGTTTCGATGTCGCGGGTGAAAGGGCTGGTTACCCTAGCGCATATCCCTCGATCCCTTTGCTCCCGTCGGACGCATTCCCTGAATAATCGTGTCATTCTTTCATCAGAATTCAGAGCGGACAAAAATGAGCTTGGTTCTTCCCTGCGGGATCGATCTCGTCCAGATGACCTGTAGGGATGGTATAGTCTATCACTTCTGACGTTATCCAGTGGCTGTCTTTGGTCGCTCGGATGCATGCTAGGACCAGCTATAGTTGGCCCCTGCCTTGATCTTCCCCTATGGGGTTCTGTTTCGAGCATTTCCATGGGGTCAACTTCGGGCTGGGTTCTAGCTCGGCTCCGTTCAGCGGGGTTTCTATGATTAGGAGGCGTGACTGGCTTAGCTACATCCAACCCTCGCCTGGTGCCTCCCCCATTGGGTTTGGTTCCAAGCGCTTCCTCGAGTCGGAGTTCGGGCTGAGTCCGGGCGCGGCCCCTATCATTGTTGTTCCTATTGATAGCTTCTTCGAAGAGGGAAGACCTTTGTTGTCTCCGAGATCCTCCAGATTGAGACTCACCCCATGACTCAGTGTTGCGGTTGGATTCTTCGGCATCCCTCAAGCATGACATGAGTTGGTTCACCAAAGCTTCTTGTTGGGATGCGAAGCGGTTAGTCACTTCAACCACAACTCTGTCTAGGTCTGCCCTAGTGATTGCTGCCGGTTGTTCCGCGGCAGGGGTTGTCGGAATTGCCTGATCTACATTTGGCACTGCTGTCGTAGTGGGATGGTTCTCTTGATCTGGATCCACTGGCTCTGGAGCGCTGCTGGTTGCAACGTTCTTTCCCTTGTTGGCGTCTTTTCTTGGCCTGGAAGTCATGTTTCTTAGGCAATGAAGGGTGCTATTGGGAAAGAAGGTTGAATGAGGGAAGCTGAAGCTTCGAGTTCCAAGTTCTCAGTGAAAGCACCAAAAATGTTTGCACAAAAAATGGGCAAACACCTCCAAGTCGTATTATTTAGTTGATTTTATGTGGTTTTCAATGATTTGGATGACTTATGCAAATATGTAAAAAGTAGGGACTGAACTGTAAAAGACACACAGATTTATAGTGGTTCGGCCAGAACGTGCCTACGTCCACTTTATATGTTATTATCCTTTTTCTTTCAGATTACAAGTACAAAGCTTTGTATACAAGTATATGAAAGTTGTTTGAAAGTTCCTTCCGTGCTTGAGCTCTCAAACTTGTCTGCCATTGTTGTACCCCTGCCCCTCTATTTATAGAGTGAGGTTGGGGACAGGGGTCTTGGAAGTATATAGCTGCTGGTGGTCCTGGGCTGGAGCAATCTGGCCTCGTAGTTTGGTCCGGTATACCTTGGTTCGGCCGAGCTTGGAGAAGATTGATTCGGTAGGAGTTGGTTTGGAGGAGGTTGGTCCGGTAGCACATGGTCCGGTGGTTGTTGGTGGGAGATGAGACCTTGGTCCGGTATGGAGATGGAGTTGGTTCGGTGTGGGCTTGATTGGTGTTGGTTCGGTAATGGTATGGTCCGGTGGAGGCTGGTTCGGCAGTAGCATGGAGATGGAGCTGATCCGGTGGTAGCATGGATGTACTGGTGGAATTCTGGTTCGGTGGTAGGAGCATGTTTGATTCGGCAGGCACATGGGGTAGGTTGGTTCGGCATGGGCCGGTCCGGTGTGGACTTTGGATCGGCTTCGAGGTGGAGAGGCTTGGCTCCTTTTCTTTTGGATCGGTGGTGGTGGAAATGCACCCAACACCAGGGGCTGGAGCATGGTCGGTTGATGGGTGGTGGGTTCGAGTGGAGGAGCACCTGAACGTGAGAGGCCGAGGGTTGCTTTTGGCTGGGGAAACAAGTAGGAGCGGCTTCCATGGTGGCGGGCCTGGCTGCGTTGCGGAAGTTGAGGTCATGGAAAGGTCGCCTGTATGGCGGGACTGACATGGAGGAGGCGGTTTGGTTATTGGTGGCTGATGGAGGGCGGAGGTGGGAAAAAGATAAGCAAGGCGTTAGGTAGGTGAGGGGAGGAGCAAATCATAGGTAGGAAGGAGGGGAAAGGGATGTTGTGGAGGGGAGGAAGGCAGAGTAGTGCGGCCAAGGAATACAAAGACATAAAAATGAGAGAGATGAACGGGGAAGAAGGAAAGTTCCAGAAAAGAATATATATTATATACAAAGACTTGGTTTTTATGTTATTTTATATAATAAAGCAAAGTGTCAGAAAGAAGGAGAGAGAGACCGGTGAACTAGTACAAATATTTTACAATTAAATAGAAAAAAACAACTGTCACTTTTAGGGAATTATAAAAGCCAACTGCCTATTAGCTTTCAATGGATGGATAGATGAAAGGTCATAGGGAGTGCAATGCCCCACCTTTGTACTCACACTAGCCAAGGACACTACCGGGTAATGCCGTCAACTAGCACGAAGAATAAGGCCGATGAGGAGCGACCATCTGTGTAATTGCTTTGTGCGAGTATCGATATGTCAGATAGAATATCACTTTCATTTCAAGTGAAAATCCGACATACTAATACAAACTCAAAGCTACTATACACTGGCTATGTGGTCTTTGGAAACAAATATAAAATAAGCGTAACACAAAATCAGTCACAGATATTCATATCACTAAGGTGGAAACAGATATGAATACAACACATAGAAATGTACATCAAAGTAGTGGTTATAGAAGATCCACTACATCACAAAAGAGTAGTACAAGTTCTAGACAAAAGAATATGTATACATCAAGGATTCTCTATCTCGAATGTATAAAACAAAAACTACTGAGCTAAGTAGTTAGCCAAAAGTCAGATGACCGACCCTGATAAAAAGTCAACTAGAAGCACCTGAAATACCTCGGTCTGACCCGATTATTATTTGAGAAGAAAATAATAAACGGATTAGTCTAGCTATAAATATCATATGAAATAAGATAGGATAAGAGTTATGATAGAAATGTATGATACCAATAATGCCATATCATGACAAGTATACATTAGATAACAACAAAAATCATACAATATCTCAAATTTTCTCAAACGCCAAAAGAACGTCATATTATTTATTTTATTCACCAAACCACAAATATTGATAAAGCTCATCAATATAAACCATAAAAATTGGTGAAACACAAATTCTAGAAATCTTCGGTTAGAAATCCAGAAATCACAAAAGTAGGAGGCCTATCAAAACAGGAGCATTAAAACTCACCAATACGTGTATCACAAATGGTTCGCTATCCCATGGCTGCTAACCAAAGAGCCGGTGCAGCGACATAGTACTATAATGGTATGCCCGATGGACCTGAAACTCTAATGATTCGAAACAACGACGTAGTACAATAATGGTACGCACGCTGAACCGAACTCCATAAAAGAGCATGGGTCGCTAGCCCCTAAAATGAGTCGAAACTCCAAAGAACCCATAGATCATTAGCCTATAAAAGAAATGAGACGAAACTCAATAAAACGATGTACAGTCCCCTACGTGGACACAGAGACATCGCACATCGCTAGTCTAAACTATAAAACGATCATCATAGATCAATAAAAAGTGTGAGTTACACTAAGGTAGTAAATAAATGAGTTTAGCTTCATGTTCCATAACCACTGGCTTAACTTAAATAATTACAAACAAATTGTAGATTTCCACTCAAAAATTGTAACAAGAGTTAGATCAAATAAGTCCAAGAATTAACCGACAAGGAAAATGCAAGCGTCTCATACCACTTGTTTTGCTAAGTAGTTTAATTAGATTTCTCTTACGAATGAAGTAAAGGTTTGTATATACTAATAGATTGAAAATGGTTTTAAAAACGAGCTTTGTATTAAAAGTAATATTGAAATCATTTTTGTGAAAGAGTTTGAATATTTACTACTAGTATATAAACCTTTGTATTTTAAAGTGAAAAATCACAGAAATGATTGTGAAAACAATCAATTACCCAAAATTCACATACGAAAATGTGAATCAAAACCATAGAAATCAAAATCAAATCCATTAAATGGATACTCCAAAAATCCAGAAAGAAGTCATTAAAGTCGATAAAAGTAATAACAACTAATCGGATCAACCAAAAATCAATAAAATGGAAATCCACATAGAAATAGGAAATGTCCTCGAATTTATCCGTGTTAGACGTCTGGTGGTGTGACGCCCCACCTATATACTCATACTAGCCAAGGACACTACTGAGTAATGACGTCAACTAGCGCGAAGAATAAGGCTGTTGAGGAGTGACCATCTATGTAATTGCTTTGTGTTGATACCGATATGTCAGATAGTATTACATGCATTTCGTTTCAAGAGGAAATCTGACACATCAATTACAAACTCAAAATTACTACATAGTGGTTATGCGATCTTCGAAAATAAATATAATAAACATAACATAAATTAGTCATAGATATTCATATCACAAAGGCAGAAACAAATATGAATATAACACATGAAAGTGTACATCAAAGTAGTGGTCATACAAGATCCATTACATCACAAAAGAATAGGTGCAAGTGCTAGACCAAATAATATGGATACATCAAGGAGTCTCTATCTCGAATGTATAAAAACAAAAACTACTAAGCTAAAGTAGTTAGCCAAAAGTTAAATGAAGGACCATGATAAGAAGTCAAGCAGAAGCACCTGAAATACCTCGGTCTGACCAAAGTATTATTTAATAAGAAAATAATAAACGGATCAGTCTAGCTATAAATATCAAATAAAATGAGATAGGATAAGAGATATGATAAAAAAGTATGATAACAAAAATGCCATACTGTGACAAGTATAAATTAAATAACAATAAAGAATCATACAATATCTCAAATCTACTCAAACACAAAAAAGAATGTCATATTCTTTATTTTGTTCACCAAACCACAATATTGACAAAACTTATCAATGGAAATCACAAAATTTGGTGAAACACAAATTCTAGAAATCATCAACTAGAAATCAAGAAATCACAAAAAGGGGAAGGCCTATCAAAAATGGGAGCATGAAAACTCACCAACACGTGTATCACAAACAGAACGCTATCCCATAAACCGAACATCGATGCACCTAAAAAATACGCCCCTTGCACAGACGAACATCGACGCACCTAAATAGATAGGCGCCATGCATAAACAAACATCGACGCACCTAGAAAGATACGCCCTATGCATTAACAAACATCGACATACCTAAAAAGATACTCCCTATGCATAAACAAACATCGACGCACCTAGAAAGATACGCCCCATGCAAAGTCGAACATCGATGCACCTAAAAAGATACGCCCCATGCATAGACGAACATCGACGCACCTAAAAGATACGCCCCATGCTCTGATTATCGAGCCGATTGCTCCACGAATGGTCCAAAGACCATGGGTCGCTAGCCCATAAAAATGAGCCGAAGAGCCATAAAACGAGGTACAGTCCCCCACGTGGACAAAGAGACATCGCACATCGCTAGTCTAAATCACAAAATGATCATCACGTATCAATAAGTGTAAATTACACTAAGCTAGTAAATAAATGAGTTTAGCTTCATGTCCCATAACCACTAGCTTAACTTAAATATTTACGAACAGATTGTAGATTTCCACTCGAAAATTGTCACGAGAGTTCAATCGAATAAGTCCAAGAATTAACGAATAAAGTAAACGCAAGCATTTCATACCACTTATTTTGCTAAGTCATTTAATTAGATTTCTCGAACGAATGAGGTAAAGGTTTGTATATACTAATAGATTGGAAAACGGTTTTGAAAGCGAGCTTTGTATTGAAAGTAAATGTTGAAATTTTTTTGATGAAAGAGTTTTAGTATTTACTACTAGCATTGAAACCTTTTCAATTTAAGGTGACAAACCATAGAAATGATTGTAGAAATAATCAATCACCAAAAATTCACATATGAAGACGTGAATTAAATCCATAGAAATCGATACCAAATCTATCAAAAATGGATATTCCCGAAAATCCAAGGAAAGAAGTCATCAAAGTCGATAATAAGTGATAACAACTAACTGAATCAACAAAAGTCGATAATAAGTGATAACAACTGACCGAATCAACAAAAGTCGATAAACAATGGAAATTTACCAAAAAACTAGGCAAATAGGCAAAACTGCACGGTTCCAAATGTCTGAATTACCAACCAGACGTTTGAACCACAAATCAGACGTCTGGTTGGATTTCCAGACGTTTGGATTTTGTCTCTGCCTTTTACCCTTTTTCAGGGACCAATTCCAGACGTTAGGATTTTTCAACTAGACGTTTGAATTTGAAACCAGACGTCTGGATTTTCTTCCAGACGTCTGATATTTCCTGCTAGGCAAAAATCAGCCTAGCCTAAAATGGGCAAAGATTCAAACCGATAGCAATCGGACGAGCGACGAAGACTAGGAATTTATGCCAAGCGACAACCTAGCCTTATAGCTCTTCGATACACCCCAAATAACATGACCAAACATCCAAGATTGGATTTTTAATGATTTTGACTTCAAAACACCAAAATTGAAAAATTCACCAAATCAATTCATATCAAAAGCAAATGAACATGAATAGATGTTAGGAATTCATGCCTAACAACATCGAAAGCTATAGACATACATGTGATTCAAAAACTCACTTTTAAACCCAAAATCTCAAGTGAGAAGCAATAAAACAAGGCAAGATCAACCACTCTTCAATTTCAACTCAAGAAACTTCAATCTAAGCTCATAAGAAATATATTTCCTAGGTTATGGTTTGGGAATTTCTGGAAATTAAAGAGGGAATGAGATGGAGAAAATGAAGAGGATGCTTACCTAAGCTTCTCTTTGATTTTAAAGCAAGAACTTGAATTTCCTAAGAGAAATAGGGCTTACGAATTTCTATTTCCTTTTCTCTTTCCCCATTTTTCTCTTAGCTTGAGAGTGGTAGGAAATGAAAGTGAATGAAGATGAGAGGAGTGGGGTGGTTAGGTTATTATGTTGGGTTAGTGGGCTGAAACCCAAGCCCAAAGCCTAATAGAAAAATAGCGAAATTCTATTCAACTCCAAACATATCGATGTTTATACTCAAAAAGATCCAAACGCCGTTTCGAACCCAATGGAAGTGGTCTCGAGTCCTAATTTGAGTGTTTGCAAAAAGTAACATTTTGGACTTTAATCCGACTAACGATGCTATATTTAAATAAAATATTTAAGTATACAATCGTAAAATATGCAAGTTGTTATAGGTGGTTTCCCTAAACGTCTGAGCTGAAGGTTTGGAATTTTCTTCCAGATCGGCCAGTCATCTAGGAAGTAAGCTCAGATGTCTGAGTTGAAAAACTGGAATTTTATTCCGTAGCTTCAGATGTCTGAGCATACTACCAGACGTCTGAGCTGAAGCTCGGTGCAATATTTTACCTAGGCCATTAATGGCCAATTCATATCGGAAGCGATCGAATGAGGAATGATGGCTAAAGGCGTATGCCAAGGGATAACCTAGCCCTATAAACTCATCAATTCACTCCGAACAACATGTCCAAACATCCGTACAAGGATTTTCATAGATTTTGACTTCAAGATAGAAAAAATTGTAAAATTCGCTAAACCAATTCAATTCAAAAGCAAATGGACATGAATAGATGTTAGAAATTCATATCTAACAACCATCAAAGGTATAGACATAGATGTGAGTTCAAGAACTCACTTTTAAACACATAAACAACAAGTGAGATGCTTTAAAGCAAAGAAAAGATCAGCCACTCTTCAACTTTAACTCTAGAAACTCCAACCTAAGCTTATAAGCAAATATTTCCTAAGTTAGGTTATAGAAAATTCTGAAAATTGAAGAGGGATTGAGATGGAGAAGATGAAGATGATGCTTACCTAAGATTCTCCATGATTTCTAACTTGGATTTGAATTTCCTAAGAGTTAGGTCTTAGGAATTTCTAATCTCTTTTCTTTTCCATCATTTTTCTAAGGCTTGAAAATGTTAGGAAACGAGAAATAAAATGAATAAAGAGGAGTAGAGTTAGGGTATTTGATAGAGGAGTTGGGTAATTTGTTAGGTTAGTGGGCTGAAATCCAAACCCAAAGCCCCAAATGAAAATATCAAAATTCCAATCAACTCCATACATATCGATGTTTATACTCAAAAAGGCCGCAAACGCCGTTTTGGACTCAATAAAAGTGATCTCGAATCAAAATTCGACTGTTTACAAACTGTAGCATTTCAGACTTTAATCCGACCAACGATGCTATATTTAAATAAAACATTTAAATATATAATTGTAAAATATGCTGGTTGTTACAGACTCCCCTCCTTAAATAAATTGCGCCCTCGCAATACTTAGGAAGAAAATAAAGAGTAACAACCATAAAAGCATATCAACATAAAATAAAATTTTGAAGAGAGAAGTTTACCTTAAAGAGCACGAGAAAGTAAGTCTGGTTGTGTTCGCTCGATGAATTCTCTGGATTCCCAAGAGCAATCTTTTGGATTTGAGGACCATTGAACTTTCACAAGCGGGACATCTTTATTTCGAAGACATTTAACTTCCGTAGCAATGATACGAATAGGATGTTGCTCATAAGTCAAATCAGGTGAAACTTCAATTTCTTCAATAACATCGGGCTCAAGTATAGAATCAGAATCTCTAAGGCATTTCCATAGTTGAGGGACGTGGAAAACGTCATGAATAGCAGAAAATTGAGCCGGTAATAAAAGGCGATAAGCCACGGAACTAATACATTCGGTGATGGGAAATGGACCAATATATGGTGATGCTAGTTTTTTTGATTGACTGAAATGCACAACACCCTTCATAGGTGAAACGCGAATGAACACAAAATCTCCCACAGAAAATTCTAATTTCTTCTTCAGTTATCGGCATAGGATTTTTGTCTACTTTGAGCTTGTTTCGACCTATGACGAATAAGGTCAATGTTTTCTGTGGAATCGCAAATAAAATATAGACCTAAAATCATCTTCTAACCGACCTCAAGCCAACAAGAAGGAGATCGGCATGGCCTTCCGTAGAGTGCCTCGAAAGGTGCCATACTAATAATAGATTGGAAGCTATTATTATAGGAAAATTCAACAAGACAAATATGATCTTTCCAACTTCCACAAAAATCAAGAACACATGCACGAAGAAGATCTTCAAGAGTTTGGTTCACATGCTCGGTTTGTCCATCGGACTGAGGATGATAAGCGGTGCTAAAATTAAGCTTCGTTTCCAAAGGCTCTTCCAAAATCCACTAGTGAATAATAGATCACGATCTCTAACAATAGAAGTAGGAACTCTATGCAATTTAACAATTTCTCTAACATAGAGTCTAGCCAAAAAAGGTACGGTTTGATTAGACCGAACGGGAATAAAATGAGTGGATTTTGTAAGTCTACCTACAATCTTCCATAAACTATCTTGACACGAACGAGAATGAGGAAGACCGTCAATAAAGTCCATAGAGACCTGATCCCACTTCCAAACGGGAATGCCTAAAGGTTGCAATAACCCACCGGGCCTTTGATGCTCGGCCTTAATGAGTTGGCAAGTCATGCAACGCTTAATGAAGTTAGCAATATCAGATTTCATTCCATCACAATAATAAAGTCGCTTCATATCCGCTTACATTTTACTACTAACAGGATGAGTGGTAAGTTAAGAACTATGAGAATCTTCTAAAATGTCTTTATGAAGATCACCAATATTTGGCACAATAAGTCTACCAAATTTTCGAATGCCACCACAAGCATCGATTTCAAAGTCTTTTAAACCATTAATATTACTATCTCTACGACTTTGGCTAAGATGAGCCAATTCGGGATCATGGTTTTAAGCTTCAAGAATGCGGTCTAAAAGAGAAGGATGAGCCTCAAGGCTACATAAAACAAGTGATGAACATGAACGGATTCACAATCTCGAATCTCACAAATAGAAAAAGTCTTGAGATCATTCCATTCGGATGTCATCATTGAAACAACCGTTTGTTGCTTACAACTAAGGGCATCGGCAACACGATTCCCCTTTCCGGGAGTATAAAGAATATCAAGATCATAAGATGCAAGGTATTCGAGCCTACGTTGTTAACACAAATTAAGTTCCTTTTGAGAAAATAAATACTTCAAAGATTTATGATTGGTGTAGAAAAAAAATTTCTCTTCCAAAAGATAAAGACGCCAAATTCTAAGGGCGAAAACAATGGTCGCGAGCTCTAAATCATGAGCGGCGTATTTAGTCTCGGCAGGCTTTAATTGCCTAGAAGCATAAGCGATAACATGTTCCCTTTGCATGAGAACGGCACCCAAACCAACACGACTAGCATCAGTATAAACAATCAAGTCTTGGTTTCCTTCGGGAATCACAAGAACAGGAGCATCGGAAAGGAGTTCTTTTAATTTCTAAAAAGCAGCTTCATATTTATCCGACCAAACGTACTTAACTCCTTTCTTTGTCAAACTAGTAAGAGGTATGGAAATTTTAGAAAAATATTTCATGAACAGACGTTAATAGCCCGCCAATCCAAAAAAGCTACGAATTTCCATCACACGTTTCAGTTTCTTCCAACTTTGAATCACTTAAATTTTTGAAGGATCCATGGAAATTTTGGATTCATAAATAATATGTCCTGAAAATTTCACACGGGATTGCCAAAAGTGGCACTTAAATTTTTTTGCTTTCAATTGATTGCTATTAAGAGTTCCCAATACAATCCGAAGATGTTTTTCATGCTCTTCCTCGATTTTAGAATAAACAATAATATCATCTATAAAGATGAGGACAAATCGATCGAGGAAGTCTTTGAAAACTCGATTCATAAGGTCAACGAAATAAGCTTTAGCATTCGTTAAACCAAATGGCATAACAAGCCATTCATAAGATCCATAACGAGAACAAAACGACGTTAAAGGAATGCTATCCTCTGCAATACGAAGCTGATGAAAACCGGTTTCTAAGTCTAACTGTGAAAAGACTCTAGCAGCGCAAAGTTGATCGAATAAATCATCAATCCGAGGTAAAGGACATTTACTCTTGATGGTGAGGTCATTAAGCTTACGGCATTCAATGCAAAGCCTAAGTGAACCATTAGATTTCTTCACAAAAATAACTGAAGCTCCCCGTGGAGAGGAACTAGAACGAATAAACTACTTTGCTTCCAATTCGGATAATTATTTATGCATCTCCGCATTTTCCTTATTAGATGTGCGATAAGGAGGACGAGTGATAGGTAGAGCTTCTGGAATTAGATTAATCATGTACTCAATTGCTCGCTTAGGGGGTAATCCTAAAACAGGCTCAAACATGTCGAAAAATTCATGAAAAATATGAATGAGGGAAATGACATCTTCCTCATCATCATTATCATCATCATGTGGATTTAGAGAAGATAAGGAGGCTACCGAATTGGAATCTTAATCTTTCAGAACAAAAGAATCTGCTTAATAGATTGAGGATGTCGAAGATACATAGTCCTCTCGGGACATAGGATGTGGGCTTCATAACGATTAAGCCAGTCCATTCCCAAAATCATTCTGAAGCCTATGTAACGCATAACATGCAAGTCGGCTCGAATAGCATAATCACATAAAACAATCTTGACATCTTTACAAAGCAAACTAAGTGTTGCAGATCCACCAATCGGATTCGCAATTCTCAGTGAAGTAATCAAGCACATAACACTTAAAGACAAAGTATCAACAAGTTCTTTTAATATACGAGTGAGATGCACCCGTGTCAAAAAGAACTCGAATAGGATGATTACGAGACCTAATAATGCCGTCAAGGATAGAATGAGAAATACTTTGACACGGAGAAGTGTTACTAGGAGCTTGCACAATGTAAGCTTTCCCTCTTTCTTGCCTTGAAGTTTGGGACATGAAGATAAAAGATGACCCGAACCTTTGCAATAACGACAACAAAGGGGTTTCAGACACCTATTTGCATAATCGTCCTTAGAACAACAATTGTAGCATTGCCCATGACTACTGCTACCGAAGTTGATGCTTCCCTTTCTTGTTTGGATTAGACCGTTGAACTTTATAGGCCTCTTCTTGTTGATGGTGAAGTTCGGTTTGACACCCGCAGCTTCATCATTACTTTCTTTATCCGCCTCTTCAAGTCAAAGAGCGATATCAACAAGCTGATCGAAAGAAACTTCTAGTTTCAGAAGTAAAGACCTTTTGATATTCTTATTTAATCCATAAAATAATCTCTTATTTTTATTCAATGGGGTATTAATATACTCGATCCCATATTTAGAGAGAGATTCAAAAGATGCGCGTAATTCGTCATAGAAGATTCACCTTGAATAAGGAAAATAAAGCATCGGGCTAAAGATACTTTTTCAGCCTTCGGCACAAACTTCAATTCGAATCATTCCCAAAATTGCCCCCAACTAAGATCCGGTTCAACAATTTTAGAAACCAAAAGCTCGTACCAATCTTGTGCTCTTTCCTGGAGCATGCTAGAAGCAACTTGGACATGATGCAGATCAACAAGATTCATGCGAGAAAAGATGCGAACGCACGTTCTAAGCCAAGCTTGGACTTCTATAACGCTTTCGAAACCCTTGAATGGCCTTCCACCCAAATTTTTATAATCACCCACAAGCATGCAAACTCAGATTTAGGATGACTTGCCACTGGAATAGGTCCGATAGCTTGAGCATTCTTTACAAGATGTAAAAGCTGTTGGGAAGACATAAATACACCATCCCGAGGAGTAGCACTAGATTGACCGGCCCTGGGACGGCTAGGTCTAACCAGTTCTCTTCTTTAATAAAGAAATAAAGAAGAGGAAAAATGTTATTCTCAGAATGAATATCAAACAAACTTTATTGATAAAACAAGGCATCATAAAGAATATAGGATAGAACGGGTCTTAAGACTCGAATTAATCCTAAGGAACGATTTCTAAGAAAGACTTAGGATGATGATCCTTGCTATAATATTCTATATTGTTCCGAAGTTTGGCTCTGATACCAAGCTGTAACGCCCCACCTCTATACTCACATCAGCCATGGACACTACAGTGTAATGCCATCAACTAGCACGAAGAATAAGGCTGTTAAGGAGCGACCATCTGTGTAATTGCTTTGTGCGAGTACCGATATGTCAGATAGAATATAACTATCATTTCAAGAGGAAATCCAACAAAACAATACAAACTCAAAGCTACTAAAAAGTGGCTATGCAGTCTGCGGAAACAAATATAAAATAAGCATAACACAAAATCAGGCATAGATATTCATATCATTGAAGCAGAAACAGATATGAATACAACACATAGAAATGTACATCAAAGTAGTGGTCACAGGAGATCCACTACATCACAAAAGAGTAGGTACAAGTGCTAGACAAAAGAATATGTATACATCAAGGAGTCTCCATCTCGAATGTATAAAACAAAAACTACTAAGCTAAGTAGTTAGCCAAAAGTAAGATGACAGACCCTGATAAGAAGTCAAGCAGAAGCACCTGAAACACCTCGGTCTGACCCGAGTATTATTTAAGAAAAAAATAATAAATGGATTGGTCTAGCTATAAATATCATATAAAATAAGAAAGGATAAGGGATATGATAAAAATTTATGATAACAGTAATGCCATACTGCAATACGTGTATATTAGATAACAATAAAAATCATACAATTTCTCAAATTTTCTCAAACGCCGAGAGAACGTCATATTCTTTATTTTATCCACCAAACCACAAATATTAATAAAGCTTATCAATATAAATCACAAAAATTGGTGAAACACAAATTATAAAAATCATCAATTAGAAATCGAAAAATCACAAAAGGGGAGGCCTATTAAAATGGGAGCATGAAAAATCACCAACATATGTATCACAAACGGGTCGCTATTCCATGGTCGCTAACCATAGAGTCGGTGCAGCGACGTAGTACTATAACGATACGCCCGATGGACCTAGAACTCAAATAATTCAGAACAACGACGTAGTATAATAACGGTTCACTCGATGAACCGAACTCCATAAAAGAACATGGGTCGCTAGCCTATAAAAATGATTCGAAACTCCAAAGAACCGATAGGTCGTTAGCCTATAAAGGAAATGAGATGAAGCTCAATAAAACAAGGTACAGTCCCCCACGTGGACACAGAGACAAAACATATTGCTATTCTAAACCATAAAATGATCATCATAGATCAATAAAAAGTGTGAATTACACTAAGCTAGTAAATAAATGAGTTTAGCTTCAAGTCCCATTACCACTGGTTTAACTAAAATATTTACGAACAAATTGTAGATTTCCACTCGAAAATTGTCACAAGAGTTCAATCGAACAAGTCCAAGAATTAACCGACAAATAAAACATAAGCGTTTCATGCCACTTGTTTTGCTAAGTCCTTTAATTAGATTTCTCATACGAATGAGGTAAAGGTTTGTATATATACTAATAGATCGGAAAACGGTTTTAGAAATGATTTTTGTATTAAAAGTAATGTTGAAATCATTTTTGTGAAAGAGTTTGAATATTTCTACTAGTATAGAAATCATTGTATTTTAAAGTGACAAATCACAGAAATGATTGTGAAAACAATCAATCGCCAAAAATTCACATACGAAAACGTGAATCAAATCCATTAAATGGATACTCCAAAAATTCAGAAAGAAGTCATCAAAGTCAAAAAAATGATGACAACTAATCGGATCAACCAAAAATCGACAAAACAGAAATCCATGTAGAAATAGACAATTTCCTTGAGTTTATCAGTGTCAGATGTCTGGTGGTTTCCCCAGACGTCTGAGCTGAAGGTTTGGAATTTTCTGCCAGATCGCCTAGTCATCTGGGAAGTAAGCTCAGACGTCTAAGCTAAAAGACTGGAATTTTATTCCGTAGCTTCAGACGTCTGAGCATACTACTAGAAGTCTAAGCTGAAGCTTAAGGAAATATTTTGCCTAGGCCATTAATGGCCAGTTCATATCGAAAGCGATCGAATAAGCAATGTTGGCTAAGGATTTATGCCAAGGGATAACCCAGCCCTATAAACTCATCAATACACTCCGAACAACATGTCCAAACATCCATACAAGGATTTTCATAGATTTTGACTTCAAAATACCAAAATTCGGAAATTCTCCAAACCAATTCAATTCAAAAGCAAATGGACATGAATAGATGTTAGGAATTCATACCTAACAACTATCAAAAGTATAGACATAGATGTGAGTTCAAGAACTCACCTTTAAACCTAAAAACAATAAGTGAGAAGCTTTAAAGCAAAGAAAAGATCAACCACTCTTCAACTTCAACTCTAGAAACTTCAATCTAAGGTTATAGGAAAATATGTCCTAAGTTAGGTTATAGAAAATTCTAAAAATTGAAGAGGGATTGAGATGGAGAAGATGAAGAGGATGCTTACCTAAGCTTCTCCTTGATTTCTAACTTGGATTTAAATTTCCTTTGAGAGTTAGGGCTTAGGAATTTCTAATCTCTTTTCTTTCCCACAATTTTTTAGGGTTTGAGAGTGTTAGGAAATGAGTAATATAATGAATGAAGAGGAGTAGAGTTAGGGTATTTGATAGAGGAGTTGGGTTATTTGTTAGGTTAGTGGGCTGAAACCCAAACCTAAAACCCCAAGTGAAAATATTAAAATTCTAATCAACTCCAAACATATCGTTGTTTATACTCAAAAAAGTTGCAAACGCCGTTTTCGACTTAATGGAAGTAATCTCAAGTCCAAATTCGACTGTTTACAAAATGTAGCATTTCAGACTTTGATCCGACTAACGATGCTATATTTTAATAAAACATTTAAATATATAATCGTAAAATATGCGGGTTGTTACAGGAAGACAAAAGGTTTCAAAACGGTTAACGATACAAAATCATTTTACTAGTTTCGCGGCATACCGGACCTCGAAATACATAAATCAATGCACAGTGGAGATCAGCACAACGAGACGAACAAAACTGTACACAGATATCAGCGATATGACCATCCTATCAAAACTCAATATTCGGTGCCTAAAATGCTACAAATCTATCGAAAATAAGATAAACGGAGCAATAGCAATCCAAATTTGGCGAAACGAAATATGACGTCTCACTCAAAAGATGGCAAACATTTTTATTATATAAAAATACTCAGGTTTGAAAAATATTCAGTTATCATCAAATTATTAATTGATTTATATTTAAATAAACTTACACAACAAAATAAAATTCTATATTATCAGATGAAAATTTACCATTTGCTTTGTTTATATAAACGTATTTCAAATATTAAATTTTCGTTTTCAAATTCAATTATTTAAAATTCCACAAACATTCAGTGAATTACGTTATTAAAAGCAGTAAAAATTTACAAGTCGTTACAGAAGCCCGATAAGAAATGAATAAACATCTGAATAGATTTGAATTGACAAATACGACCCGAAAAGCCTATTTTGTTCCCGGAACGAAAATGGATCATCACATATATCAAAATAGATGTTTTTAATAATTTTAAACTTAATGGAATAGGTTTCAAGTCCTAATTCCATCATATGAAGAAGTTAACTTGCAAACAGCTTATTTCAAATTGATTTCAATTGAAATTTATTAAATTGATTTCTACGTGTTTCGGGTCCATACGATCAAACGACAAGTCCGATCGCCGTGAAACTTGAAACCTTACAATAATTCACTATTACGGATCTGATGAACCTCGTTTCATTGAAATCCGAGACAATGGCCAACATGGCTGTTTTCCCATTAATTAAATAAATTAATATCAAATCGATTAAATCACTTTTTAATTTTAAGTTTTATAAGAAAATTTTTACTCATTTTTGGCACTTAGACATTTACAATAGTCCAAAACAAATTTACATATCAATTCATTGTCAATTATTCACTAATTACAGTGTTTAATTTCAATTGAAATAATTAGATACAGTAATTATCACTATAAATTCCAATAAATTGATCTAATTTGATTTCAATCCTTTTTATTTCATCCAATCATTATTCTACAGACAAGGTTACATTGGTTTACACCTTATTACATTGGTATTCCACAATTTCCATCCTTTACCCTATTGGTGCAATATTTCAATTACATCAAATTTATGTAAATTTTATTATAATTTAAAATCCCTATAAATTAATTTATCTTTGTTTTACTCTTTTATTAAATCAATTATTTCCTCGCGAATATAATTAACATTTCTATACATTTTATTACATTCACAGTTTGCAGTTATTGTCTTAACTCACATTAATGCAACATTTATTAATATGCATTTTTAATTGATTAAATATACTGGTAACGAATAACAATTGTCCCCATTTCTACATTTAGAAACATTTGTATGTTTATTATTCACAACAAGTGTTATAATTTCTACCATAACACTAATTTTATTCAATTACAATTTATTACACATTATTTCATTAATTAATCAACATTTAAATTATCAATTGCTCTTTTAAATCCAATTATCCATTAATACATACATTAATATAATTTATTTACAATCTATTATCAATTATAACTCATTAACCATTTCAATTAATTGGAATTTCTTTTGAAGCAGTTATCAATTTCCTTAATTTAATACTACTATATTTCAGTCCAAATATATCCTTATTATCAAATAACAAATTTTTATTTCTTCCAACATTAAATCACAAAACCTTATTAAATTAACTAATTTTAATCATCGAAAATTTCGACTCGTTACACTCTCCCTCACTCAAAACTTTTCGTCCTTGAAAAGGAAAAGAAGGGAAAGGAAGGAATTTATATAATCAATGTATCTTATTCAAATTATTAAATTTACAAGCAATTAATTTACATAATTAAATAAATTAAATAAAATATATCAATTTATAACAATTAATTCCTTTATATCAAATTAATAAAAGTTTGGAAAACATTTCACAAAATTTTCTAAGTCCAAAATTAATGGAAAATTTTGGTAGAGTCTCCTTTGTATGGAAAGGTCTGAGAGAAACACTAATATCAATAATACTATATATATCACATATTTTCAAATAATGTATCCCAAACCATGGAAAAACAAAATAATATCATTGTAAACCGTAATCCGAAGACGTACCTATTTGTCGGGCAAATAAACACTTATTTCTGAAACCAAAAGCAGTAGCAATTTCTACCGTAACCTGTATTTCACTTATATAATCCAAAAGAGTTAATAATTATATAAAGTGAAATATTTGAGCTGTCTCAATTAATAACAAACAAATCAATATAACATAACAACAATCACTTGTAACGACCCGATATTTTCAACCATTCGCATCCATTATAAGTGTATAGGTAAACACTCATGCCGGAATTGAATTGCTTAAAATACCGCGTTGAAATTAAAAATTTGGCAAATCTCAAAATATACAGTAAATAAAAATCACAGATCACAGACACAGAGTAATAATAATGCAGCGGAAGTAAAAAGAGATAGTAGTTCATGAAGCTACTATATAAAAATATCAGAGTTACATAAAATACAACAGAGGAAATAAAGTACAAAAGAAGTCTCACTTCATAGATGTCAACTAATACAAGAGCTAAAAGGAACAACAGATTTCAAAGGATAAACTTGTCAAGTAGATAATCTCCAGCGATTCCAATCTCCAGAAAGTGGAAATCCAAATCTGTGAATAACTCAGGCTGACCCGAGCGTAAATAAAAATACAAACACTCGAGTCAGGACATACATACTTATACAATGTAAACCAACTTAAGTGAACTGTAGTAAAGGTACAAGTAACTTAGAAGATGCTTGGGACCGCCCATCCTCTAAGGATCCGTTAAACTATTTACTATGTAGTATATTGTGCTATATACAGTAGTGTCTAATCAGTAAAGTATAATCATATAGAAAATAGCGTTAAGGGGATGGTGAACCTTAACGCGGTCGGATATTTAAAACCAAAATCGTAGTGGACTCGATATAAGGATATGACACGGCACGCGAGGCAATACCAGGGTGGATACACCGTTTGCACTCCCGGACCGGTGGTGACGGCAAGCCAGCAGCTTCTGCCCACCTCGAACAATACCCCCGAACCAAAGTGGCGCCACCGAATCGAATCACAACAGTAATAGAATGGTTTCCGATGGAGCATGCTCGATGAAAAGGTGCGACCCTTTGTGTAGCCCGGTATAGCTCATGTTTTAGTCATATATGCCAACTCACGGGAGTTGGGTCCACGTAATATACCTCGAGAACGTCGCCACCATCCTACTTCATTCTGGAATCTCCACCGCGTATACAGTTGTTAAAGTGGTTTTCGGTATTGGCCGGCTATAAGACAATATCTGATCCCGGTCTCTTTAACAACCAATCGTTATTATAACCCGTAGTTATAACCTTTTAAAACAATATTTATACTTCAAAATAAGATATTATTTCAACCCAAACCTTTATCAAAATAAAGATTAAATCATTCCAAAATATCATATCTTTCGGATCTTCTTTTCAAATCATTTTAATATCAAAATATCATATCTTTCAAAACTCAATTTTCAAACCATTTTAATATATCAATATATCATATGTTTTCAAAACCACATTTCAATCAATTAATATATCAAAATATCGTATCTTTTTGAAACCACATTCATTTCAAATCATTATTAGTTTTATTCAATTTAAAATATCATTTCAATCCATATTTCAAAACAGTATATATTCCAAAAATCATTTTTAATCATTAAAATGAAGTTATTATGTTCAATAATTAAATTATTAAATTTCCAAAATTTTCGACTTCCAAAGTTCATTTATTCACTTAAGTTTATCAAAGCGGTGAAAATTCACTTTTCGTGGCATGTAGAAAACGCTACGGAAAAATACATTCAAAACAGTTCAATTTAACAAAAGACAACATTTTAAAATGTCGTAATAGGGTTTACTTAAATTTCGAATAAACTTAGTTAAATTCAACAATTTATAGCACTTACAAAAATTGCTATAATAGCTTTTAATTCAAGTAAGCTTTTTAGTTCATTATCATCAACTACAGCATTTTCAAATGCTGTAATATCATTTACATTGTAATTAATAGCATTTCAAAAATACAGTCAATTAACTTCAAATATTCAATATAATTTCTCAACCAACTATATTTTTATTTAAAACATTTTTAAATTATAAAATCATACATTTTCACATTTATAACATCATTTAATTTTTCCTCAAGTTCATGATCTTATAAAGTTAAATTTCCATTCAAAAATCAAGATTTAATAATAATTCACTTATTAAATTGCAATGTTCAATTTTAAATCCATTACATTAAATTTCAACTTAATACTTAAGTTCAAATTCTCAGATATAAATTAATTTTATTTTTATTTACTTAGCTAAAAGTTCACTTTTAAGTCAATTTCATAAATTTCCAATTTTAGTTATATTTCAAAATTTCAACTTAAAATATTCTTTCATTTCACATTTCAAATTTATTAAAAATCATTAATATGATATAAAATCACTTTTAATTCATTTAAATTCAAATTATCATAAATTTATCATAATTTCATATTCAATTTAATTTCCAATTATAATTAAATCAAATTTTCCAAAATAACTTGCGTTTAAAATTTTCTATCTTCTCATTAATTCATTTCACTTACAATTGTTCAGAAAATCAATAATACTTTACAAAATTTATTTTTAATAAATTTTAAATCAAAATATTATAATAATTACATTTCTAAAATATTTTAAACATTTTAGAAAAACATATTTTAACTACGGGCCTGTATATAATTTTCTACGCTAGGTAAAGTGATACGGGTAATATATCATTTCAACCCGTAATTTACAAAGAAAATCCGGGTTTTATCATTTCAAACCTGCAGTCCCAAGTAAAAGAAATAAATTTGAAAATCATTCAGGCCTATCATTTCAGCCCATAACGATTTTTCCCTATTCTAAAGTCCGTTCGGGTATGTATCATTTCAACTCATAGTGATTCAAGTCTACAGGGAACTTGCAATGGTGATAAACAGATATGAATGAACAGTAACAACATATATATAATAACAGATGATATGACATGAAATTTAACATGTTTAACATCATATATAAATAATCATATTCAGTTATAACATCACATAAAATCCTACACATTCAATGTTGTTGTTTCACAACTGCATAAGTATAAACGTCGTGTGAGTTTTACTCACCTTTTATGGCTGGAGATTTCAATACCAATGACACAACTGATTCCAGAAGGCACGATGACACGACAATAGGCTCAAGTGGGAAGAGATCCAAGCTTATAACTTGTGTTACAACCCAAAACAAAATATCCAAACAAACACAAATTCAATAAAACTAGATATGAAATAACTTTGAAATAAAAAGGAATAAAAAGAGATATGAATGCAATGACTTTTGCCTTGCTTTCTCTATTCTTTTGCACAACCTAGGGGTTTATTTAGGTCAGGTTTGACATGAATTTGGCTCAGGTTTGATCATAGGAATGCAAGGCATAAAGGCTAGAACATGTGGAGGAAGTTACAACATAAGAATATCAAGAGACTAGGCAACATAGTGTAGTTTTGGTGCACCACAAGGCTCATCTACATGCATTGTTTGGCTCGGCTCTTGATGTTTCAGATCTGGACAGAGGTTGGAGGGGTGTGTGATGATCAGGTCAGAGGTGGTGGTTGCTGTTATGGTGGTGGTTGAAGTGGATGAGCAAGAAAAGGCCAAACAAGCATAGATCTAGGCTTTTGGTTGCATTTGGAAAAGTTTGACCATCAAGGGGTGTTCGGCCATGGTCATGGCTTTAGGCTTAGATGGTGGTGATGGTCGGAAAGAGATGGAAGGGGGTGGTGCCCGTGGAGCAAGGGGGAAAGCCGCTCCAATCAGGGGAGAAAGCAAGGCAAATTTGCATAGAAATAGGAGAAAAAGTAGAAAGAAAAGAGGAATTTACCTAAAAAAATTTCTTCAAGATGGAGGCCATGATTTTTAGGGTTTTGGAGATTTGCAAATTCATGAATAACAGGAGGAAGTCGGCTGGAGAAAAAATAATGAGGAATAGTTAGGGTTAATTGGTGAAAGGTTAGGTTAAAAGTAAAAGGGTGGACTATAAAGGCCCATAGGAAGATAGAAAGTTTAAGACCTTTCAAATTTCTCTTTTCTATTTTGTAAATACATAAAAAAAACCTGATAAAATAGATAAATAATCTCAGAAATAATGTAAATAAGAAAAATAAATAAATACATTTTAAATTATATAATTTATATAAAGAAAATATCAATATATGTGAAACAAGGCTAAATAAATTGAAACAACCCAAATAATCTTTGAAAAAATCTATTTTTAATCAAAATACATATAAAATTAATATTAATAAAGTATAAATACAGCAAATAAAAATGAATGTATAAAATAAATAAATAAAGTAAGGAGTGGCTAAAATAACTGATGAATTGATGACAAAAGAAACTGTAAAAGAAACGTGAAACGACATTACGTTTCTTAGCCTTTAAACCTTTCAAACTTCTTAAATTTGTTTACAAAACTTGATATTCTGGAATTAATAATAATAACAGATAAGATTTCGAAAATTTATCAAAATATAAATATATATATAATATCTATTAAATATATAAAGTTAAATTAAAGAAAATAGCTAAAATAGTAAACTAGTCTAGAAAATTTGAAATTACATGAAATAAATTTTAGAAAATTCATATGAGCTTGTAATATATTTTCAAACATAAATAATAATATAAAATAAAAGTACATTCACAAAACAAATAAATAAATAAATAAATTTAAATATAATTTTAATGAAGAAAATAGCAGAAAATAAGAAAACAGCCCTAAAAAATAGGAAATAAATACATTAAACTTTTGAAAAATTCTATTATCATTTTAAAAATATCCAAAAGTCAAAGTATACATAATATAACATAAATATAAAAGTTGGAATAAGATATATCAAATAAAATGTCATTTATAAAATTTAAAATAAAGACTATTGCTGAATAACCCAATATACACACAATATTGAAAACAGTATAACTTTTGCAATTTAAATCCGTTTTCAACGGAACGAAAAGCAGTGTTCTTAAAATTTTTTGTACTTTCATAATAAAAGATTAAATTTAAATTTTCAAACTTTTAAAAATTTAAATTAAAAGTCAAAGTTTGACTAATTTGACCAAAATTCACTTTTTGGAAAATATTCTTTTTAGTCATGCTTTGAAATGATAATTCATATCAAAACTAAAGTTTATATTTAAAGTAACAAAATTAATCATTAAAAAAAATAAGTTTTTAAATCAAAATTTAATTAAAATAATTAAAATATACAAAAAAAATAAATCACAAAATACAGGGTTGTTACACTCTCCCCCACTCAAAACTTTTCGTCCCCGAAAAGGAATGGGGTACGGGAAAACACAGAAAAAAAATAGAGTGAAATAAGATTAGGACAAGATGACAAGGAGATTTAAATTATACCTGATAACTATTGTTACAGGTATGTTTAACAAGGTGGAGATGATCTTTCCAAGATTCTCCAAAATCAAGAACTCAAGCACGCAAAATAGATTCAAATGAGTACCAAAGATTATCAAAAATTATAGAAAGATGCCTATACCAGTCTACAGCAAGATAAGGATGATAAGGACAACCAAAAGATAGTTTGAAAAACAAAATAAGGAAATAAATTTGAAAGCATGGAAATTTCAACTTAAATAGAGAATAAATCTTTACACAAGTTAAATAAATCTTAACTATCCCAAATTTCATTATCTTATTATCCAATCATCTTAAATTAACAATTTTTAAAACCATGGGTTTGAAAAATAATCATTTATTACACTCACAATGTACTTAATAAATTTAATTCTTCTTTATTCCTAATTAAAATTAAATTTATTCCTCTCACTATATTTATCACTTATTTTAAACATACTTACACTTATTATAACTGCTTTCTTTCATTCTTAGTTCTTTTAACATCATTTTATTATAAGTTATTCAATTACCCTTTATTATATTTACCTCTGTTAATCATTTTAAAATTAAAATTTAAGTGTATAACATTTATTATAACCACTCAAATTTCATTTATAAAATCTTTTTATATTTTATATTATCCAATTACATTGTTAACTTCTGAAATTAAGGTGAGTTATATTTGAATGCAATTATATTATACAAATAAAACTTTCCAATTCAATTCTCTCAAGTTTTAATCATTTATCCAAATTTTTGATTCTCTTTTTATAATTGAAATTATTATTTAAAATAAAATTTAAGAATTGTATTTCCAATTTCTCCAAACCATTTAGAGATAAGTAATAATATATATATAATATGTCAAATCAAATTTCAATCATATATCTATATATATTATAAATCAAGTCATATTTTTGAAATTCAAATCAATTAAATTCCCCCGAAACAAAACTGTAGCAAGACTACAGAACAGTCTCTTCACTTCGAAACTCGAAAATGAACGTCGATGACGTCGCGATCATCACCGAAGTTATTTCCCAGCGACAATGAGAAGAGCACTAATTTTAAACTTTAAAATTCTTTGGAAACAAATTTCTATTTGAAAATACTTTAAATAATATATCCCTTTTAAAACTTTTTAAACAAAAGGTTTGAAACCATTGGAAATCAAATTCTCAAATTTCTCGTTCTAAATTCATTTCAGTTCCCAAATCAATTTATAAACAACTATTTATAAATTCATTTATAGAACAATAAATGATAAATTAAGTATTATCACTTCAAAGAATCAATTTAAATCAGTTTATTAAGTTCCATAAATTTACTTATATATCAAAATTTTATTTCATTGACCAAATTTTAAAATAATATTGTGTCAGTTTGTTCTGTCAAAGTGTTTTAGAAATCCTATCGATAGCGTTGATCAGACGAATCGATCGGAAACCCAAATCAACATCAACAACACAAACAACACAATATATAACATAGATATACAAGTACAATTCAAAATGTTTAGAAGAATAGATTGGAAACAAAAGACAAGATGATTAAATAACAAAATAGGGAGGTGGATTAACTTAAATAAATCACGGGCAACCTTAACCGGGTCAACCTTGACTTAAAGAATAAGATCAATGTGGATTTTCTAGGGTAAATCTACATTCGATCTCGAGAGTTAGAGTTTGGAATAACAAAAGATATTAGCATCTAAACCAAGGATATATATAAATCTCTAGTGAATCGATGTTTTGTAAAGGAGCTTTCCCCCTTTTTTTTCAATTCAATTTGAAACTGGCGTGACCGCCGACTTACTAGAAAGATCATTCGAAGCGGAGTTATGAAATACTCCAGAGTCAAAAGAAGATGAATAGTGAAGGATACGAATGGATTTTGGAATCGTAGGGAACGTTCCAAAATTCAAAGGAATTGAGTCAAAAAGGAAGAGATTCAAACTCGAATGTAAGTGGTTCTGTAAATACATTCACTCCATATGCTGAGTTTTGCCTAGAGCTACCAAAGCTCTGATACCAACTATAACGACCCGATATTTTCAACCATTCGCATCCATTATAAGTGTATAGGTAAACACTCATGCTGGAATTGAATTGCTCAAAATACCGCGTTGAAATTAAAAATTTGGCAAATCTCAGAATATACAGTAAATAAAAATCACAGATCATAGAAACAGAGTAATAATAATGCAGCGGAAGTAAAAAGAGATAGTAGTTCATGAAGCTACTATATAAAAATATCAGAGTTACATAAAATACAACAGAGGAAATAAAGTACAAAAGAAGTCTCACTTCATAGATGTCAACTAATACAAGAGCTAAAAGGAACAACAGATTTCAAAGGATAAACTTGTCAAGTAGATAATCTCCAGCGATTCCAATCTCCAGAAAGTGGAAATCCAAATCTGTGAATAACTCAGGCTGACCCAAGCGTAAATAAAAATACAAACACTCGAGCAGGACATAAATACTTAAACAATGTAAACCAACTCAAGTGAACTGTAGTAAAGGTACAAGTAACTTAGAAGATGCTTGGGACCGCCCATCCTCTAAGGATCCGTTAAACTATTTACTATGTAGTATATTGTGCTATATACAGTAGTGTCTAATCATTAAAGTATAATCATATAGAAAATAGCGTTAAGGGGATGGTGAACATTAACGCGGTCGGATCTTTAAAACCAAAATCGTAGTGGACTCGATATAAGGATATGACACGGCACGCGAGGCAATATCAGGGTGGATACACCGTTTGCACTCCCGGACCGGTGGTGACGGCAAGCCAGCAGCTTCCGCCCACCTCGAACAATACCCCCGAATCAAAGTGGCGCCACCGAATCGAATCACAACAGTAATAGAATGGTTTCCGATGGAGCATGCTCGATGAAAGGGTGCGACCCTTTGTGTAGCCCGGTATAGCTCCTGTTTTAGTCATATATGCCAACTCACGGGAGTTGGGTCCACGTAATATACCTCGAGAACGTCGCCACCATCCTACTTCATTCTGGAATCTCCACCGCGTACACAGTTGTTAAAGTGGTTTTCGGTATTGGCCGGCTATAAGACAATATCCGATCCCGGTCTCTTTAACAACCAATCGTTATTATAACCCGTAGTTATAACCTTTTAAAACAATATTTATACTTCAAAATAAAATATTATTTCAACCCAAATCTTTATCAAAATAAAGATTAAATCATTCCAAAATATCATATCTTTCGGATCTTCTTTTCAAATCATTTTAATATCAAAATATCATATCTTTCAAAACTCCATTTTCAAACCATTTTAATATATCAAAATATCATATGTTTTAAATACCACATTTCAATCATTTAACATATCAAAATATCATATCTTTTTGAAACCACATTCATTTCAAATCATTATTAATTTTATTCAATTTAAAATATCATTTCAATCCATATTTCAAAACAGTATATATTCCAAAAATCATTTTTAATCATTAAAATGAAGTTATTATGTTTAATAATTAAATTATTAAATTTCCAAAATTTTCAACTTCCAAAGTTCATTTATTCACTTAAGTTTATCAAAGCAGTGAAAATTCACTTTTCGTGGCATTTAGAAAACGCTACGGAAAAATACATTCAAAACAGTTCAATTTAACAAAAGACAACATTTTAAAATGTCGTAATAGGGTTTACTTAAATTTCGAATAAACTTAGTTAAATTCAACAATTTATAGCACTTACAAAAATTTCTATAATAGTTTTTAATTCAAGTTAGCTTTTTAGTTCATTATCATCAACTACAGCATTTTCAAATGCTGTAATATCATTTACATTGTAATTAATAGCATTTCAAAAATACAGTCAATTAACTTCAAATATTCAATATAATTTCTCAACCAACTATATTTTTGTTTAAAACATTTTTAAATTATAAAATCATACATTTTCACATTTATAACATCATTTAATTTTTCCTCAAGTTCATGATCTTATAAAGTTAAATTTCCATTCAAAAATCAAGATTTAATAATAATTCACTTATTAAATTGCAATGTTCAATTTTAAATCCATTACATTAAATTTCAACTTAATACTTAAGTTCAAATTCTCAAATATAAATTAATTTTATTTTTATTTACTTAACTAAAAGTTCACTTTTAAGTCAATTTCATAAATTTCCAATTTTAGTTATATTTCAAAATTTCAACTTAAAATATTCTTTCATTTCACATTTCAAATTTGTTAAAAATCATTAATATGATATAAAATCACTTTTAATTCATTTAAATTCAAATTATCATAAATTTGTCATAATTTCATATTCAATTTAATTTCCAATTATAATTAAATCAAATTTTTCAAAATAACTTACGTTCAAAATTTTCTAACTTTTCATTAATTCATTTCACTTACAATTGTTCAGAAAATCAATAATACTTTACAAAATTTATTTTTAATAAATTTTAAATCAAAATATTATAATAATTACATTTCTAAAATATTTTAAACATTTTAGAAAAACATATTTTAACTACGGGCATGTATATAATTTTCTACGCTAGGTAAAGTGATACGGGTAATATATCATTTCAACCCGTAATTTACAAAGAAAATCCGGGTTTTATCATTTCAAACCCGCAGTCCCAAGTAAAAGAAATAAATTTGAAAATCATTCAGGCCTATCATTTCAACCCATAACGATTTTTCCCTATTCTAAAGTCCGTTCGGGTATGTATCATTTCAACCCATAGTGATTCAAGTCTACAGGGAACTTGCTATGGTGATAAACAGATATGAATGAACAGTAAGAACATATATATAATAACAGATGATATGACATGAAATTTAACAGGTTTAACATCATATATAAATAATCATATTCAGTTATAACATCACATAAAATCCTACACATTCAATGTTGTTGTTTCACAACTGCATAAGTATAAACGTCGTGTGAGTTTTACTCACCTTTTATGGCTGGAGATTTCAATACCAATGACACAACTGATTCCAGAAGGCACGATGACACAACAATAGGCTCAAGTGGGAAGAGATCCAAGCTTAGAACTTGTGTTACAACCCAAAACAAAATATCCAAACAAACACAAATTCAATAAAACTAGATATGAAATAACTTTGAAATAAAAAGGAATAAAAAGAGATATGAATGCAATGACTTTTGCCTTGCTTTCTCTATTCTTTTGCACAACCTAGGGGTTTATTTAGGTCAGGTTTGACATGACTTTGGCGCAGGTTTGATCATAGGAATGCATGGCATAAAGGCTAGAACATGTGGAGGAAGTTACAACATAAGAATATCAAGAGACTAGGCAACATAGTGTAGTTTTGGTGCACCACAAGGCTCATCTACATGCATTGTTTGGCTCGGCTCTTGATGTTTCAGATCTGGACAGAGGTTGGAGGGGTGTGTGATGATCAGGTCAGAGGTGGTGGTTGCTGCTATGGTGGTGGTTAGGGTGGTGGTTGAAGTGGATGAGCAAGAAAAGGCCAAACAAGCATAGATCTAGGCTTTTGGTTGCATTTGGAAAAGTTTGACCATCAAGGGGTGTTCGTCCATGGTCATGGATTTAGGCTTAGATGGTGGTGATGGTCGGAAAGAGATGGAAGGGGGTGGTGCCCGTGGAGCAAGGGGGAAAGCCGCTCCAATCAGGGGAGAAAGCAAGGCAAATTTGCATAGAAATAGGAGAAAAAGTAGAAAGAAAAGAGGAATTTACCTAAATTTTTTTCTTCAAGATGGAGACCATGATTTTTAGGGTTTTGGAGCTTTGAAAATTCGTGAATAACAGGAGGAAGTCGGCTGGAGAAAAAATAATGAGGAATAGTTAGGGTTAATTGGTGAAAGGTTAGGTTAAAAGTAAAAGGGTGGACTATAAAGGCCCATAGGAAGATAGAAAGTTTAAGACCATTCAAATTTCTCTTTTCTATTTTGTAAATACATAAAAAAACCTGATAAAATAGATAAATAATCTCAGAAATAATGTAAATAAGAAAAATAAATAAATACATGTTAAATTATATAATTTATATAAAGAAAATATCAATATATGTGAAACAAGGCTAAATAAATTGAAACAACCCAAATAATCTTTGGAAAAATCTATTTTTAATCAAAATACATATAAAATTAATATTAATAAAGTATAAACACAGCAAATAAAAGTGAATGTATAAAATAAATAAATAAAGTAAGGAGTTGCTAAAATAACTGATGAATTGATGACAAAAGAAACTGTAAAAGAAACGTGAAACGACATTACGTTTCTTAGCCTTTAAACCTTTCAAACTTCTTAAATTTGTTTACATAACTTGATATTCTGGAATTAATAATAATAACAGATAAGATTTTAAAAATTTATCAAAATATAAATATATATATAATATTTATTAAATATATAAAGTTAAATTAAAGAAAATAGCTAAAATAGTAAACTAGTCTAGAAAATTTGAAATTACATGAAATAAATTTTAGAAAATTCATATGAGCTTGTAATATATTTTGAAACATAAATAATAATATAAAATAAAAGTACATTGACAAAAAAAAATAAATAAATAAATTTAAATATAATTTTAATGAAGAAAATAGCAGAAAATAAGAAAACAGCCTTAAAAAATAGGAAATAAATACAATAAACTTTTGAAAAATTCTATTATCATTTAAAAAATATCCAAAAGTCAAAATATACATAATATAACATAAATATAAAAGTTGGAATAAGATATGTGAAATAAAATGTCATTTATAAAATCTAAAATAAAGACTATTGCTGAATAACCCAATACACACACAATATTGAAAACAGTATAACTTTTGCAATTTAAATCCGTTTTCAACGAACCGAAAAGCGGTGTTCTTAAAATTTTATGTACTTTCATAATAAAAGATAAAATTTAAATTTTCAAACTTTTAAAAATTTAAATTAAAAGTCAAAGTTTGACTAATTTGACCAAAATTCACTTTTTAGAAAATATTCTTTTTAGTCATGCTTTGAAATGATAATTCATACCAAAACTAAAGTTTATATTTAAAGTAACAAAATTAATCATTAAAAAAATAAGTTTTTAAATCAAAATTTAATTAAAATAATTAAAATATACAAAAAAAATAAATCACAAAATACAGGGTTGTTGCACTCTCCCCCACTCAAAACTTTTCGTCCCCGAAAAGGAATGAGGTACGGGAAAACACAGAAGAAAAAAAAGAGTGAAATAAGATTAGGACAAGATGACAAGGAGATTTAAATTATACCTGATAACTATTGTTACAGGTATGTTTAACAAGGTGGAGATGATCTTTCCAAGATTCTCCAAAATCAAGAACTCAAGCACGCAAAATAGATTCAAATGAGTACCAAAGATTATCAAAAATTATAGAAAGATGTCTATACCAGTCTATAGCAAGATAAGGATGATAAGGACAACCAAAAGATAGTTTGAAAAATAAAATAAGGAAATAAATTTGAAAGCATGGAAATTTCAACTTAAATAGAGAATAAATCTTTACACAAATTAAATAAATCTTAACTATCCCAAATTTCATTATCTTATTATCCAATCATCTTAAATTAACAATTTTTAAAACCATGGGTTTGAAAAATAATCATTTATTACACTTACAATGTACTTAATAAATTTAATTCTTCTTTATTCCTAATTAAAATTAAATTTATTCCTCTCACTATATTTATCACTTATTTTAAACATACTTACACTTATTATAACTGCTTTCTTTCATTCTTAGTTCTTTTAACATCATTTTATTGTAAGTTATTCAATTACCCTTTATTATATTTACCTCTGTTAATCATTTTAAAATTAAAATTTAAGTGTATAACATTTATTATAACCACTCAAATTTCATTTATAAAATCTTATTATATTGTATATTATCCAATTACATTGTTAACTTCTGAAATTAAGGTAAGTTATATTTGAATGCAATTATATTATACAAATAAAACTTTCCAATTCAATTCTCTCAAGTTTTAATCATTTATCCAAATTTTTGATTCTCTTTTAATAATTGAAATTATTATTTAAAATAAAATTTAAGAATTGTATTTCCAATTTCTCCAAACCATTTAGAGATAAGTAATAATATATATATAATATGTCAAATCAAATTTCAATCATACATCTATATATATTATAAATCAAGTCATATTTTAGAAATTCAAATCAATTAAATTCCCCCGAAACAAAACTGTAGCAAGACTACAGAACAGTCTCTTCACTTCGAAACTCGAAAATGAACGTCGATGACATCGCGATCATCACCGAAGTTATTTCCCAGCGACAATGAGAAGAGCACTAATTTTAAACTTTAAAATTCTTTGGAAACAAATTTCTATTTGAAAATACTTTAAATAATATATCCCTTTTAAAACTTTTTAAACAAAAGGTTTGAAACCATTGGAAATCAAATTCTCAAATTTCTTGTTCTAAATTCATTTCAGCTCCCAAATCAATTTATAAACAACTATTTATAAATTCATTTATAGAACAATAAATGATAAATTAAGTATTATCACTTCAAAGAATCAATTTAAATCAGTTTATTAAGTTCCATAAATTTACTTATATATCAAAATTTTATTTCATTGACCAAATTTTTAAATAATATTGTGTCAGTTTGTTCTGTCAAAGTGTTTTAGAAATCCTATCGATAGCGTTGATCAGACGAATCGATCGGAAACCCAAATCAACATCAACAACCCAAACAACACAATATATAACATAGATATACAAGTACAATTCAAAATGTTTAGAAGAATAGATTGGAAACAAAAGACAAGATGATTAAATAACAAAATAGGGAGGTGGATTAACTTAAATAAATCACGGGCAACCTTAACCGGGTCAACCTTGACTTAAAGAATAAGATCAATGTGGATTTTCTAGGGTAAATCTACATTCGATCTCGAGAGTTAGAGTTTGGAATAACAAAAGATATTAGCATCTAAACCAAGGATAGATATAAATCTCTGGTGAATCAATGTTTTGTAAAGGAGTTTTCCCCCTTTTTTTTCAATTCAATTTGAAACTGGCGTGACTGCCGACTTACTAGAAAGATCATTCGAAGCGGAGTTATGAAATACTCCAGAGTCAAAAGAAGATGAATAGTGAAGGATACGAATGAATTTTGGAATCGTAGGGAACGTTCCAAAATTCAAAGGAATTGAGTCAAAAAGGAAGAGATTCAAACTCGAATGTAAGTGGTTCTGTAAATACATTCACTCCATATGCTGAGTTTTGCCTAGAGCTATCAAAGCTCTGATACCAACTGTAACGACCCGATATTTTCAACCATTCGCATCCATTATAAGTGTATAGGTAAACACTCATGCCGGAATTGAATTGCTCAAAATACCGCGTTGAAATTAAAAATTTGGCAAATCTCAGAATATACAGTAAATAAAAATCGCAGATCACAGCCACTGAGTAATAATAATGCAGCGGAAGTAAAAAGAGATAGTAGTTCATGAAGCTACTATATAAAAATATCAGAGTTACATAAAATACAACAGAGGAAATAAAGTACAAAAGAAGTCTCACTTCATAGATGTCAACTAATACAAGAGCTAAAAGGAACAACAGATTTCAAAGGATAAACTTGTCAAGTAGATAATCTCCAGCGATTCCAATCTCCAGAAAGTAGAAATCCAAATCTGTGAATAACTCAGGCTGACCCAAGCGTAAATAAAAATACAAACACTCGAGTCAGGACATACATACTTATACAATGTAAACCAACTCAAGTGAACTGTAGTAAAGGTACAAGTAACTTAGAAGATGCTTGGGACCGCCCATCCTCTAAGGATCCGTTAAACTATTTACTATGTAGTATATTGTGCTATATACAGTAATGTCTAATCAGTAAAGTATAATCATATAGAAAATAGCGTTAAGGGGATGGTGAACCTTAACGCGGTCGGATCTTTAAAACCAAAATCGTAGTGGACTCGATATAAGGATATGACACGGCACGTGAGGCAATACCAGGGTGGATACGCCGTTTGCACTCCCGGACCGGTGGTGGCGGCAAGCCAGCAGCTTCCGTCCACCTCGAACAATACCCCCGAATCAAAGTGGCGCCACCGAATCGAATCACAACAGTAATAGAATGGTTTCCGATGGAGCATGCTCGATGAAAGGGTGCGACCCTTTGTGTAGCCCGGTATAGCTCCTGTTTTAGTCATATATGCCAACTCACGGGAGTTGGGTCCACGTAATATACCTCGAGAACGTCGCCACCATCCTACTTCATTCTGGAATCTCCACCGCGTACACAGTTGTTAAAGTGGTTTTCGGTATTGGCCGGCTATAAGACAATATCTGATCCCGGTCTCTTTAACAACCAATCGTTATTATAACCCGTAGTTATAACCTTTTAAAACAATATTTATACTTCAAAATAAAATATTATTTCAACCCAAATCTTTATCAAAATAAAGATTAAATCATTCCAAAATATCATATCTTTCGGATCTTCTTTTCAAATCATTTTAATATCAAAATATCATATCTTTCAAAACTCCATTTTCAAACCATTTTAATATATCAAAATATCATATGTTTTCAAAACCACATTTCAATCATTTAATATATCAAAATATCATATCTTTTTGAAACCACATTCATTTCAAATCATTATTAATTTTATTCAATTTAAAATATCATTTCAATCCATATTTCAATACAGTATATATTCCAAAAATCATTTTTAATCATTAAAATGAAGTTATTATGTTTAATAATTAAATTATTAAATTTCCAAAATTTTCGACTTCCAAAGTTCATCTATTCACTTAAGTTTATCAAAGCAGTGAAAATTCACTTTTCGTGGCATTTAGAAAACGCTACGCAAAAATACATTCAAAACAGTTCAATTTAACAAAAGACAACATTTTAAAATGTCGTAATAGGGTTTACTTAAATTTCGAATAAACTTAGTTAAATTCAACAATTTATAGCACTTACAAAAATTGCTATAATAGCTTTTAATTCAAGTTAGCTTTTTAGTTCATTATCATCAACTACAGCATTTTCAAATGCTGTAATATCATTTACATTGTAATTAATAGCATTTAAAAAATACAGTCAATTAACTTCAAATATTCAATATAATTTCTCAACCAACTATATTTTTGTTTAAAACATTTTTAAATTATAAAATCATACATTTTCACATTTATAACATCATTTAATTTTTCCTCAAGTTCATGATCTTATAAAGTTAAATTTCCAATCAAAAATCAAGATTTAATAATAATTCACTTATTAAATTGCAATGTTCAATTTTAAATCCATTACATTAAATTTCAACTTAATACTTAAGTTCAAATTCTCAAATATAAATTAATTTTATTTTTATTTACTTAACTAAAAGTTCACTTTTAAGTCAATTTCATAAATTTCCAATTTTAGTTATATTTCAAAATTTCAACTTAAAATATTCTTTCATTTCACATTTCAAATTTGTTAAAAATCATTAATATGATATAAAATCACTTTTAATTCATTTAAATTCAAATTATCATAAATTTATCATAATTTCATATTCAATTTAATTTCCAATTATAATTAAATCAAATTTTTCAAAATAACTTACGTTCAAAATTTTCTAACTTTTCATTAATTCATTTCACTTACAATTGTTCAGAAAATCAATAATACTTTACAAAATTTATTTTTAATAAATTTTAAATCAAAATATTATAATAATTACATTTCTAAAATATTTTAAACATTTTAGAAAAACATATTTTAACTACGGGCATGTATATAATTTTCTACGCTAGGTAAAGTGATACGGGTAATATATCATTTCAACCCGTAATTTACAAAGAAAATCCGGGTTTTATCATTTCAAACCCGCAGTCCCAAGTAAAAGAAATAAATTTGAAAATCATTCAGGCCTATCATTTCAGCCCATAACGATTTTTCCCTATTCTAAAGTCCGTTCGGGTATGTATCATTTCAACCCATAGTGATTCAAGTCTACAGGGAACTTGCAATGGTGATAAACAGATATGAATGAACAGTAACAACATATATATAATAACAGATGATATGAAATGAAATTTAACAGGTTTAACATCATATATAAATAATCACAGTCAGTTATAACATCACATAAAATTCTACACATTCAATGTTGTTGTTTCACAATTGCATAAGTATAAACGTCGTGTGAGTTTTACTCACCTTTTATGGCTGGAGATTTCAATACCAATGACACAACTGATTCCAGAAGGCATGATGACACAACAATAGGCTCAAGTGGGAAGAGATCCAAGCTTAGAACTTGTGTTACAACCCAAAACAAAATATCCAAACAAACACAAATTCAATAAAACTAGATATGAAATAACTTTGAAATAAAAAGGAATAAAAAGAGATATGAATGCAATGACTTTTGCCTTGCTTTCTCTATTCTTTTGCATAACCTAGGGGTTTATTTAGGTCAGGTTTGACATGACTTTGGCTCAGGTTTGATCATCGGAATGCATGGCATAAAGGCTAGAACATGTGGAGGAAGTTACAACACAAGAATATCAAGAGACTAGGCAACATAGTGTAGTTTTGGTGCACCACAAGGCTCATCTACATGCATTGTTTGGCTCGGCTCTTGATGTTTCAGATCTGGACAGAGGTTGGAAGGGTGTGTGATGATCAGGTCAGAGGTGGTGGTTGCTGCTATGGTGGTGGTTAGGGTGGTGGTTGAAGTGGATGAGCAAGAAAAGGCCAAACAAGCATAGATCTAGGCTTTTGGTTGCATTTGGAAAAGTTTGACCATCAAGGGGTGTTCGGCCATGGTCATGGCTTTAGGCTTAGATGGTGGTGATGGTCGGAAAGAGATGGAAGGGGGTGGTGCCCGTGGAGCAAGGGGGAAAGCCGCTCCAATCAGGGGAGAAAGCAAGGCAAATTTGCATAGAAATAGGAGAAAAAGTAGAAAGAAAAGAGGAATTTACCTAAAAAAATTTCTTCAAGATGGAGGCCATGATTTTTAGGGTTTTGGAGCTTTGAAAATTCGTGAATAACAGGAGGAAGTCGGCTGGAGAAAAAATAATGAGGAATAGTTAGGGTTAATTGGTGAAAGGTTAGGTTAAAAGTAAAAGGGTGGACTATAAAGGCCCATAGGAAGATAGAAAGTTTAAGACCATTCAAATTTCTCTTTTCTATTTTGTAAATACATAAAAAAAAACCTGATAAAATAGATAAATAATCTTAGAAATAATGTAAATAAGAAAAATAAATAAATACATTTTAAATTATATAATTTATATAAAGAAAATATCAATATATGTGAAACAAGGCTAAATAAATTGAAACAACCCAAATAATCTTTGGAAAAATCTATTTTTAATCAAAATACATATAAAATTAATATTGATAAAGTATAAATATAGCAAATAAAAGTGAATGTATAAAATAAATAAATAAAGTAAGGAGTGGCTAAAATAACTGATGAATTGATGACAAAAGAAACTGTAAAAGAAACGTGAAACGACATTACGTTTCTTAGCCTTTAAACCTTTCAAACTTCTTAAATTTGTTTACATAACTTGATATTATGGAATTAATAATAAGAACAGATAAGATTTCGAAAATTTATCAAAATATAAATATATATATAATATTTATTAAATATATAAAGTTAAATTAAAGAAAATAGCTAAAATAGTAAACTAGTCTAGAAAATTTGAAATTACATGAAATAAATTTTAGAAAATTCATATGAGCTTGTAATATATTTTCAAACATAAATAATAATATAAAATAAAAGTACATTCACAAAAAAATAAATAAATAAATAAATTTAAATATAATTTTAATGAAGAAAATAGCAGAAAATAAGAAAACAGCCTTAAAAATAGGAAATAAATACAGTAAACTTTTGAAAAATTCTATTATCATTTTAAAAATATCCAAAAGTCAAAGTATACATAATATAACATAAATATAAAATTTGGAATAAGATATATCAAATAAAATGTCATTTATAAAATTTAAAATAAAGACTATTGCTGAATAACCCAATATACACACAATATTGAAAACAGTATAACTTTTGCAATTTAAATCCGTTTTCAACGAAACGAAAAGCAGTGTTCTTAAAATTTTATGTACTTTCATAATAAAAGATAAAATTTAAATTTTCAAACTTTTAAAAATTTAAATTAAAAGTCAAAGTTTGACTAATTTGACCAAAATTCGCTTTTTGGAAAATATTCTTTTTAGTCATGCTTTGAAATGATAATTCATATCAAAACTAAAGTTTATATTTAAAGTAACAAAATTAACCATTAAAAAAAATAAGTTTTTAAATCAAAATTTAATTAAAATAATTAAAATATACAAAAAAAATAAATCACAAAATACAGGGTTGTTACATCACTGGTAACCAAAAGCATACAATCAACACATGAAATCAATGTAATCTGGTAACCAAAAGCATACAATCAACACATGAAATCAATGTAATCAACCATACATCCATAACATCCAAAAAAATTGTTGGTTTGGGTTTAGACACCTTCAATCGTGTAGAATTATAAACAACTACTAAGTATAACATACACTTAACAATCTTAGATAAAGCTTAATAGATTGTTTATACATCCGAAATAATTTAAAGCATCACTTTCCAAACATCCATAAGCCAAAATAAACAATTTTTTCATTAATATTTAAGATTTATTATTATTACTCTTTTTTTTCTTCACATTATTCACTGTTCATTTTCATTTGTTCATACAATGTTTATTTAATTCCTTTACGTTTATCACTTACAAAAATTCATTTTCCATTCAGTTATACAATGCCATTTTTTTATTTTCATTACTTTACGTTCATTTCTTACATAAGTTACTTTTATTTCTATTGGATTATACATTATTAGGTAAGTTTCTATACAAATTCAATTTACCATTTATAGGCTATTTCTTTTTCACATGCATTTCTTCCATATACAGTATTATTGAATATTAAATCCATTTCTAAATTATTTCAACGGTTTCTGTAGTTATAACCATTTAATTTATATAGTACTCATTTTAATTATAAATGGCTTCAATACTAATTCCAGTTCATTATTATTTACTTACATTGTTCACCTTTTAGTAGTCAATCTGATTTTAAATAGCTTAAAATGCCAGTTTAAGTTTATAATCAATTTCCTTACATTATTCATTTCTGTTACATTTAATTAGTAGCAGTTCAAACTATTAACTTTAGTTTATAACAATTTATGCTATCACAATTCTTATTACAGAAGAAATTCCATTGAACACTTTCATTTTTTAAGTTTTACTTGTATAATATACTATCACATATTTCTATTTAACATTTCAACATATGATATTTTGGTAAGTTGTATATACATAAATGTCTTTTAGAATGAAATCGAATGTTGCACAAGTTTATTTTATTCATTTTAACTAACAAAATGTTCAATAATTACCTCTTCTAATTTCATTATTCTTTAATTTATAAGTGAGAACCTTCAATTTCTTTACATTTCATTAACCACTTAACTCTTAATTTCTTATTTTTCATTTTATAAGTTTCCAATTATTATGGAAGTCATGGTCTCATTTCATTATAATAATTGAAATTTCCAATTTACAGAAACTTAAGAACTAAATATCGCATTCCCTTTTAATTATTATAAAAAAATATATATATTTTATATCCTTTATATATATCCAATCATACTTGGAAACTAAAAATTAAGATTTGTAATCAAAAAAATGTGTAGTAAAACTACTACAACAGCCATCCCACTTTGAAACTCAAAAATAAACGTCGATGATGCGTGCACTCATCATCAAAATTATTTTTCAGCGAAAGAGAGGGGAGTTTAGAACTTATTTTCTTTAAATTATTTTTAAAACTTCCTTCCAAATCACATTGAAATATTTATATCAGAAAATACTTTCGAATAATACTAATATTATATTCCAAAATCTTTCAAAAGAAATTTTCAAAAATTCCAAAAGTTAATTCTCAAGTTTTCAGTTTATATTCATTTTATTTGTAAATTTTATTTTTAAATCAATATTTATAAAATTTCTCTACCTACCAAACAACGTATTACATTCAACCATATCATTTATAAAATTTACTATTTTATGTACAAAAATATGTAATAGGCAAACTTATTTCATTTACTTATATTTCAGAACAAGCATTGTATCGGTCTACCCTATTAAGTGTTTAGAAATCCCTATCGATATCATAACGTCCTATGCACTGACCAGAATTTATAAATACAAAATGAAACAAACTAACACAATACAAAAACCCTTTACAACATTAACAAATACGCTCTCTTATATATACACTCAGCGACTCATTCTAGGGTATTACTACACTATTTCCAAAAAGCTAGACCCCATAAAGCTAAGGTTACGCTAAACCATAGCTCTGATATCAACTATAACGACATGCTTTTTTGGATATTTAAATCGACGAGAAACCACACATGTCAGACTCAAACTATTAATAGGGCAGATTGTTATGGGGTAAATAAGAAAAAAAGAAATAAATAAATAAATACAGAATCTCGCAGCAGAATGAAAAAATATAATAACCAAATAAATAGTTCATGAAACTGTTTACAATTAACATTGATTATTCTTTTATAATACAGATCAGAGTTACATACAACAAGAATAAATAATAAATAAATGCAGCGGAAAAATATGATGTAGTGTAATACATCTGAGTAGTAATTGTACAAAATCTTCATCTTCATCCTCCAAAAAGCAAACTTCGATAAACTGAAAAGCACAAACTGACTCGAGCGAATTGAAAAGACAAAACACTCGAGTCAGAACGAAAAGATCTTACGTAAGTTAAGCCAACAGTAACTAAATATGAGTGTAACAGTGTTAGAGATGTTATGGGGTTTGACATCTCCTATCCAGTTCTAACGTAGGTGGGGTAACTAAAGAGATGTTAGGGATTTACATCTCCTAAGGATCCATTAAACTATCTACTATGTAGTATAATATGCCATTATAATATGTCTACAGTAAAGTATTAAAATAGCGTTAAGGTGTTACCCATATCCCCCTTAACACATTTTATATATTCCCATAGTTTATACAGTATCGTACGCTCCTCCGTGAAGTTTACCCAAAGGACACTCCGTAGGTATGGTATAAAACAAACTTGTAAAAGGTGTGATAGGGCATGCGACGTGGCACCCGAGGCAATGCCAGGGTAGATATACCAATTGCGGATCAGGACTTGTGGTAATGCATAGCAGCTACTACCGCCCACCTCGGAACAAACTCCCAAATCAAAATCAAGAGGTGGCCACCAAATCAATCACAAAGTAGTAGAATGGTATCGAAGAAATGTGCCCAATAGGAGGAATGACCTCACTTGACCCGGCGTAGCTCCTATTTTAGCCACATCAAGTTGACTTACGGGAGTCCGGATCATGTAAATACCTCATACAAAATCGTTAGTCAAACCATCCTACTTCATTATAGAATCTCTACCACGTACACAGTTGTTAAATTGGTATTCTGTAACGATACGATTTTATCGGGACCCGAAGGTCGGCATTCATACGTCCACTGTATCAAATGCCGCATAATCGAATGCCGGAAAACCAAATTGTTAGGGTTAAAGAAGAAGAGGTAGAAGAAAAGATAGAAGAAATAAGGAAACAGAACAGAAACAATATTAGAATCTCACATATCGTAGCGGAACAACATATAATAAATAAATGAATAATCTTTAAACAAAGAACTATATCAGTTATTACATTACATCACTTTACATTACATCATCAGAGTGTACAACAACAAACAGCGGAAAAGAAATACTATATGCTAGTGAATACGCCATGCTCTCCAGCTTGCCTCCAGCAACTCCTGAATTCCGGAATATCCTGATAACATAACTCTTGACTGCCCGTGTGGAAAATTATGGGCACCCAGAGTTTAGGAAGGAAAACAATAAACTCTGAGTTAGTCATGGGATTGGTATGAGAACTAAAACAGCTTATCTTTAAAAGAAAGAACATGATAATTTTTTTAAAAAAAATAGATTCGCAATGCTTTTTAGAAAATGAGACTACCATAAGACCTCCCGCCACACACACAATGCAAACGCAGAATTGGAGGAGATTTCTTCTTATGATAGTCAAAGTTGCTTGATACGCATTAAAAAGAAACATTTGATATTATTACTAGTGCATAGTGTAGGAAAACATTTCGAAAGCAAAGATATAAATCTTAGCCAACTTACGACCATTATCGTATGCCTACTATAGCTACCATCCAAACAGTGGGGCGCCACCATAAGTGAATGGCAGGTTCTACAACTAAAACCGTACAAGGTACGTATTGTTTTATTTGGATTTCCAACAAATGGTCAGGATAAGAAACTTCCTACTGCCACATGGGATTGCCTCTGGTAGGACGTCCCGAGAACTTAACCAGCTCTCTGCCAACACAAGGCCGGGTTACCTTTGTCACTAGGTAACTACTACACGAATATGCCATCCCCCGGTCCCTTTGAACCTTTATCCGAGTGCTCGATAACCAACATCACACGGTAATAAATATAGTGTGTCAACATGAGTAAGTATCTGGGCTCCATACCATGATACCACCCTTTCCAGAAGGAAATGACATACCCTAAAGGGCGCGACCCTCATAACCTTGCCGCATATTCCTGTTTTGACCATTTCCGGGGAGTGAGGTCTTACGAAGTCTCGTCCACAAAGCTAGGCACAAAGCCACGCTTTGATCAACAAATGATCAATAAATAATCGTCACACAGCAACACTAAGCATGCCACATTACCAAATTGCTACATAACCTCCAAGCGCGTACGTCTCAGAGAAGGGTGTTAAGATAGAGAATAAATTCTCCGTCACCAACAGAAATGTATTTGAAAGAAATCTGGTTTATATCTCAAAATGTAATGTCAGACACGTAACCATACAAGTCTGTTCCGGGTTCGAACAGAACCGAAGGCACTTCAAAAGAAGCCCTTGCAATCCGGGTATTCACAATCCCGATCGAATTTCCCATCACAAAGGAAATCTCCATACCGTAGCTAATGGTGCAGAGACAATCGATAGGTCATCCTATCGTTTTCACAAATACCCGGTCTTTACCACCGGTCTTCAATGCTATCCATTACGTCGTATCACTATTCGGAATGGGTAATCCGAATAACGAGCGCAATAATTTAAAAGAAATAAGTGTAGCATTCAGTTTCAACCAATTCACAACAAATACCTATTCAAAGGTCAATATTTGATAGTCGGTTATTTAACTATCAATCAAGATTCACAACATCACCCGATTTCAAATAATTTCCCAAATTATTTATTTTCAAAAATATCTTTATAATATATATATATCCCACACTTCAACCATTTGAAAACCAATTTCAAATAAATTTACACCCTTACAACTTTCATTTCAAAATGGTTCATTTAAACCAATTAAATAAATCCTTACCGATTTATTAAATTTACGTTCCAAATCCGTAAATTAATCTCCACGCTTCAAAATAAATCAACGTTTATTTTTAACTAATTTCCCTTTCCTTATAAATTCCATAGTGAATTTACAATTCCAAAATATATATGAATATACGATTTTTAAATCGATTTCTAATATTCATTTTCAATTTATCTTTAAAAGATAAAATCTTAAACATTCACTTCATATTGGAAAAACATTTCCATACTTATTTAATAATAAGTAATTCACCAATCTATTTATTTTCAACGTTTTGAAAATATTCAATATACTTAAATCTAAATTAAGTATATTTTTTATTTTATAAGGAAAACATTCTGTTAAACACATTTATTTGGGTCAAAACGAATGTTACGTAAAACATCATTACGACAACCCAAAATCACTAGCATAGGGATTCGAACTTAAAATAGATATATAAATCCCAATACAATATAAAACATTTCCTTTCGGAAATCATTTACTATAAAACAGTGTTATCGTCCACCATTTCCTTCTATTTCTCGAAACATCTATTTCAACAATAAATGTTGAAATCTATGGTTTCGATAGTAAATCACTTTTAAAACATCTTTAAATCGTTTTAATTCTATTTTAAAACATCACTTTTCCAAAATATTTCTTTAATATATTATTCACTGTCCAAAATCGTGAATATATTTCCTTATCCAACTTCAACATTTCTACATATTTTATTTAAAGGATTATCCACTGTCCAAAATCGTGGATATATTTCCTTTAGTAAGATATAATAATTAACTTATCAAAATAAGTCGTTTTCGGATTTATAAACAACATTTATAAGTTCGATTTATATTCTATAACAACTTTAACTTAGAAAATCACTTTATTAACAAATTCTATCCATATTCCATTTATACGCCAAAATCCAGTTTATAAGTTAATTACTTATAAATCTTTTATTTTACAAAACCTATTCATTTTATAACTTCCCAATTTATAAATATATAGATTTCATTCACTTATAAAATCCATTTATATTCCATTTTAACACTTATAAAAACTTGTTTTATAATTCCAATATTTTTAACTTATAAATATCAATTTTACAAATATTTTATATAAATCATTTATAATAATTCAAAATTCCCAATTTAAACCATTTTATAAATTTATCAACTATTTATCTAAAAAAAAAATCACATTTTGGTTATATTCCTCAAAAATCATAATTTTTATAACATATAAATTACAACGTTTATTCATTTAAAATGAATCTATTTCAAAATTAATTTTTATTCTGAATTCTCAACTTAAGTTTTCAAAAATCCAATTTTATTTAATTTCGACATCTAACGATACCAAAATATATTCGGCTAAAATTTAGCCTTTAACAATCTCAATCACAAAGATAATCACGTAGATTATAAATAGATCAACAAATAGATCAACACACAACATTGAAACCAATTCAAATGTTTGAGGAATCCAGTTGGATCCCTTCAACCTGTTTACCTGCATCCAAAGATGTTAGTACAATACCAATTTGCTTCAAGACGAAATATCGCGGTATATGGGATTTATAAAATATTATCCGCTATTATACGGCGCAATAGGGTCTCATCCGCTATATAATGCGGGAAAATCAACTCCAAGTACATATATAATACCAATTCCATACAAGTTGGAATTATCGCGGTATATGTTTTTAATAAATAACCTCCGCTTAATAACGACGTATAATGTCTATTTAACACAATAAATAACAAATTATCAGCCAATCACAAAATCAAGCAATTCTAAATCTAACTATTTAAAATTTAAATCGAAACTAATTCGATTGAGTGAGAAGTTCTCGCTTCGCATTCAATTCCGGTTTCAGTGTTTTATTTCGAATAAAATTAAACGGACGTTTAATTTTACCCGAAATTTTGACTAGCTCCAAACGACTCCAAACCAGCTGCATTGCGTAGTGCTCGAAGAAACGATTGCAACGTAATTGGTTTCGTGCAATTCCGACCTCGTATGAACAAGTTATGCACTTTTAAACATTGAATGAACTTAAAATATAATTAAATTTACAAATTTTATTTTAATTTTCAACCTAACACTTCTGGGCCGCTGATTTCAAACACATCAGATTTCAGCCGTGTTCTTCCTTCTTCCCTCTCTTCACCCGTTCGTTCCATCTCCAGGTATAAACACGCGAACAACAAACCCATGCCGTGATATTAGGGTTGAATGCCACTCCACGTACAAATGTCGATAGCCCATCAAACCACCACCAATCGAACGCCATCGCCAAGAGCTACCCACGGCTCGAATGCCATAGAGCTCGGTCTCCCCCTTTTCACGCAAATCGAGGACGAACGCACGACATTCAAACCCCTTTTGCCATTGATCCGTGACGTTCGGTTTTTTTTGACCAAATGAAATGAATTAAGGGTCCTTTTATAGAAAACTGACGAACACTATTCATCCGGGATTTTTCGAACCCCGATTTACGCACAGTGACCGACGTTTCTACGGTTTATCCTGCGTTTCGGACACAATGGTATAGGTTTCGGGAGCTAATTCGATCATCTGTGTGAGTTACGGCAACAAACGATCAAATTCAAATTAAACCGATTAACTAAATTTCTGTGCGTTTTAACTTGCCCCGGATAAACGGTAAATCCAATTGACTTGAAATTTGAAACCTTACAATAATATAACATTATGGATCCGATGAAACTGGTTTCGTCGAAATCCGAGACTGTTTGAAAAATGGCTATTTTATCTCGTCAATTAAATATTAAAATATTCAATTTTCACAAATTAACTTTTAATTCAATTTTAAAAGTTCTAAAACATCATTCTAACTCCAATATGATTAAATAAAATTTTATAAATCATTTTCAATTATTTCTGTAATTTCAACTATCAAATTATCGATTTAATTATCCAACTAAATCCAATATTCGAAATAAAATTTATTCGACTTATAAATTTCACTTATTAATATTTAAATTCAATTAAATATATGAATTCTAATTTACAGAAATTCTGGGTCGTTACATATTCGGTATTAGAAGAGAGTATGACAACATCCCATCCCAGTCTTACTTCACACCGGATGGTTCTTTTACATTTTTAAAACCATCATAATTAATTTCAAAGTATCATGTTCGATTTCAAACCATATCACCTTCGGAATCATATTCACTTTCTAAACCATATTCGCTTCAAAATCATATTCGCTTTTGAAATCATCGATAAGATAGGCTAATTTAATTATCATTACAAAATCATCATTATTTACTCAAATATGTCATTCCATAAAAGGTATCAATTCCAAATTCTAACGTAATTATGTCATCATCAAGGATTTCAATATAAATACTTCAACTTTACACAAACTGAAATTTTAGAAAATAGTTTAGGTGGTCATAAATTTAATAGTTTGAAAATAATTTAAAATAAATTAAAATAGTTTAAATTGATTTAAATTTGATTTAATTAGAATTTAAAATGATTTATATAGATTTAAAATAGATTAAGTGGATTTGAATTATCTTAAATAGAGTAAATAAATTTAAAATAGTGGAAATTAACCACAAGGGCCTCTTCACCATGTGCAATTAGTTTCTAGGACACAGAAACGAAATCATTAATTTTAAGGATAAAATGCAAAATAATTAGTTTCTAAGGCCTAAAAACCTATGAAATTATGTCCTTGAAAGTAATTGGCCTGTTGACTTTGTCCTTAAAAGTAATTATTCTGTTGACCTTGGCCTTAAAATTAATCCCTGTGGATGTATGTCCTAGAAAATAATTGGACTGCAAAGTTTGTCCTTCTAGTGAAATGCCGCTTTAAAATAGATAAATAAATTTAAATTATATTAAATAAATTTAAAATAATTAAATAAATTTAATTATTCTATGTAAAATAGATTTAAATTGGATTAAATAGGTTATAATAGACTAAAATAAATTAAAATAGTTTAAATTAATTAAAATATTTTAAGTTGATTAAAATAGATTCCAAAGTTATATCCAAACATTTTCAATAACTCAATTCTAATAAATTCATTTATATTTGACACTTCAGCTTTGAAATTCCAGTTTAAATCCATTCAACAATTCGTTTAATTAATTTCAATCTTAGCATCGACGCTTGGATTATCAAAAAATAATTCAGTTATATAAATGAATTTCTATTTTAGAATGCTAGTTAACTGAATTCAAAATTTAAAGATGTAAAATCATTTAATTTTAACCAATCTGATGTTCGTATATGATTTTCTTCCCTATGGTCAAGTGAGACGGATGTTTATCATTTCAATCCGCAATTTATAATTCTACGATTATATCATTTCAAACTGCAATCCCAAATAAAATTCATAAAATTGCTGGAGTATATCATTACAACCCATGAGATTTTTCCCTAGTCTATAGATCGTTTGGGTATGTACCATTCAACCCATATGGAACTTATAGTGTTATAACAATATAAAATACAACATCCAGTCATCCAATATCAACAATCAAACATTTATTACAATCATCATCCAAATCAATCAATAAACATCAATGGATAACTGATAATTGACAATTTAAAATTCAATATTAAATTAAACGATGATTAAATGCTATAAAAGTTAAATTTAACTAGAATGACAATTTAAACATACCAAACATCGATCAATTAATTTCTAATCACATCATAAATTTTATTTAACTAACATAAGATAATTTAGTAATTGTGAGTGGGTTAAAACACTCACCTTTGATTTCAAATCGATTTGAAATAAAAAATAGGGCTCAAAATTCAACATTCTTGGAATTCATCCAAACATACGTCAAAATGTTGGTAATTTCGATACGATCGCAGTGGAGCAAACCGCATATGAATCCGAGCTCGTATGCAAAAGTTATTCGAGTTAGAAGTTATATGATTTATATTATTATAAAATAAAAAAATAAAAAACCAGTTCACCTTTCCAAGCTCTTGTTCCAGAGCAATACGCACACAACTGAACCCTGGCCGCCAACGCTTAGAAGCTCACCGCACCACCCACGTATGCCAAATCCTAAATCAAATGACGCTGCCATCCTAGGCAACTTCGGCCGCCCCTCCACCAGCGATACGGCGAAATCCATTCGCTCATAGTGGCTCCGCCTCCACGAGCAAAACCCGGCCAATCACGGTGGTTTCCTCCACTTTTGCCGCAAAATAACCATATGGATGAACATGTCACAACAGTCTCTACACGCCTGTGCAGTTAAAGCGCCCTGCCGCTCTATAGCGTTTGAGGTATGAAAAGTTATAGCGGAGATATGTTGGGGATATAGCAGGATATAGCAGACGACTTTAAAAAGAGGAATGATTAACATTCTATACTAAAAAGAGGAACAAGCATTACTTATTATTTTCCATCAAGTAAAAAAAGTTATAATAAAGTAAAAATAAACAAAGTTGACACTTAAAAAGTAAGAACTAGCTATAATAACCAACAGCGTATATAATTGTTACATCAACTTTGAAGTTACCATAAAATTTAAAAGCAAGACATCAAGCAAAATTCTTATTTATAAGAAATGGGGATATAGCGGGGCAACAAAATAGGGGATATAGCGGATTATTGCCATAATATCGGGGTTAATAGCGGATCCGCTATATTGGGCCGCTACATAGAAATATCATTGCCCCAAAAGTCCGCTACGGGATATATCAGGGATATATCGGGGCAATATCGGGGAATTGACTACACAGCTACACGCCATGGCCACCCGATCGACTCCTTGTCGCAAATCCACCGTCAAACAAGACGGTGGCCTATGAATGGTCGAGAATAAAACACAGATTTCTGGCGATTGCAAAAATGAACTGCAGATTTGAGTTTCTCTCATTAAGAGCTTCGAATTGATATATAATTTGATATTTTTTGAGGAGATTTAATTTTTTGATTTGATTTTGATTTGCAATTGAATTTGGAATTGGGAATTTGGGTTTTTGTTTGTTTGCCATTGGAAAGAGGAGATGAGAAGAAAAAGTACGTACATAAATAAAAAATAGAAAGGCTGCTAGGGTTAGAATAGAACAATATATACTATCGAAGCCCGATAAGAAATGAATAAACATCCGAATAGATTTGAATTGACAAATATGACCCGAAAAGCCCGTTTTGTCTCCGAAACGAAAATGGGTCATCCCATATATCAAAATAGATGTTTTTGATAATTTTAAACTCAATGGAATAGGCTTCAAATCCTAATTCCATCGTATGAAGAAGTTAGCTTAAAAAAATCAGCTTATTTCAAATTGAATTTTATTAAATTGATTTCTACGTGTTTCCAGTCCATACGATCAAACGACAAGTCCGATCGCTATGAAACTTGAAACCTTACAATAATTCACTTTTACGGATCTGATGAACCTCGTTTCATCGAAATCCAAGACAATGGCCAACATGGCTATTTTCCCGTTAATTAAATAAATTAATATTAAATCAAATAAATCACTTTTTAATTTCAAGTTTTATACTAACAATTTTAATCATTTTTGACTACTTTGACATTTACAATAATTTAAAACAAATTTACATATCAATTCAATGTCAATTATTTTGCTAATTGTAGTGTTTAATTTCAATTGAAATAAATACAGTAATTATCACTTTAAATTCCAATAAATTGATCTAATTTGATTTCAATCCTTTTTATTTCATCCAATCATTATTCTATGGACAAGGTTACATTGGTTTACACCTTATTACATTGGTATTCCATAATTTCCATCCTTTACCCTATTGGTGTAATATTTCAATTACACTGAATTTGTGTAAATTTTATTATAATTTAAAATCCCAATAAATTAATTTATCTTTTTTCCACTCTTTTATTAAATCAATTATTGCCTTGCGAATATAATTAACATCTCTATACATTTTATTACATTCACAATTTGCAGTTATTGTCATAACTCACATTAATGTAACATTTATTTATATTCATTTGTAATGGATTAAATAAATTGATAACGAATAACAATTGTCACCATTTTTACATTTAACAACATTTGTATGTTTATTATTCACAACAAGTGTTATAATTACTAATACAACACTAATTTTATTCAGTTACAATTTATTACACAATATTTTATTAATTAATCAACAATTAAATTATCAATTGCTCTTTTAAATCCAATTATCCATTAATACAAACATTACTATAATTTATTTACAATGTATTACCAATTATAACTCATTAACCATTTCAATTAATTGGAATTTCATTTGAAGCAGTTATCAATTTCCTTAATTTAATACTATTGCATTTCATTCCAAATATATCCTTATTATCAAATCAATTTTTTTCTTCCAACATTAAATCAAAAACCTTATTAAATTAACTAATTTCAATCATCGAAAATTTCGAGTCGTTACACTTTCCCATACTCAAAACTTTTCATCCTCGAAAAGGGAAAGAAGGGAAAGGATGGAATTTATAAAATCGATATACCTTATTCAAATTATTAAATTTATAAACAATCAATTTACATAATTAAATAATATAAATAAAACATATCAATTTATAATAATTAAATCCTTTATATCAAATTAATAAAATCATGGAAAACATTTCACAAAATTTTCTAAGTTCAAAGTTGATAGAAAATTTCGACAGGGTCCCCTTTGTACATAGAGGTCTAGAAGAAACAGTAATATAAATAATTTAATATGTATCACATATTTTCAAAATAATACATCCCAAACCATGGGAAAACAATATAATATCACTGTAAACCGTAATTCGAAAATGTACATATTTGTCGGGTAAACAAACACTTATTTATGCAACCAAAAGTAGTAGCAATTGCTTGCATAACCTGTATTTCACTTATATAATCCAAAAGAGTTAATAATTATATTAAAGTGAAATATTTGAGTTGTCTCAATTAATAATAAACAAATCAATACAACATAACAACAATCACTGGTGACCAAAAGCATAAAATCATCACATAAAATCAACGTAATCAATCATACATCCATAGCATCCAAACAAATTGTTGGTTTGGGTTTAGACACCTTTAATCGGATAGAATTATAAACAATTACTAAGAATACCATACACTCAACAGTCTTAGATAAAGCTTGACAGATTATTTACACATCCGAAATAACTTAAAGCATCACTTCCCAAACATTCATAGGCCAAAACAAATATATTTTTTCAATAATATTTAAGTTTTATTCTTATTTCTCTTTTTATTCTTCACATTATTCACTGTTCATTTTTATTTGTTCATACAATGTTTGTTTTATTCTTTTAAATTTATCCCTTACGAAAATTCATTTACCATCCATTTATACAAAAATTCATTTTCCATTCATAAGCAAAAGTTATTGATATTAGAAAATAACGATTTTAAAATTAATAAAATAAATATACAAATAAGAATACGCCACCTCATCCAAATACATCAGCAGGATTCCTCACACGCACGCACCAGAACTCACGAACCCTAACTACGGCCACCACCTATTCACCATCGAACCACGATCGCGCCTCATCCTAAGGCGCCATGACCCGACCAGGCGTTTCCACCGACCTCCGCGAGCCACCACCAAACGCCGCCGACGGTGGGGTGCCCCAAAACGAGCCAGCAGCCACCTATTTTACAAAACCCTAATCAAATTTTTTTAGCTCGTTCCAATTGCTAAAATTCTAAGTGAACACCACTGGTGATCAACGCGCTCGACTCTCTACACAACGGTGCCTTCGATTTGTCGATCAGATGAAGTTGATCGACGATCAACGAACGGCCCTGAAGAAACCATCGATTTCTGAACAACCTATGATTCGAGTAGGAAAATGAATAACAGATCTGAGATGCGCTCATTGAGAGCTTCAAATCGATATATAATTCGTTATGTATCGAGGAGTTTCAATTTTCAATTTTCAATTTGGGTTTGAAATTGAATTTGCAAATTTAGGAATTAGGGTTTGTCTGTCATTGGAATGAGGAGTAGAGAAGGAAATGTGCGTATAGAAAAATGAATATGAGCAGTGGCTAGGGTTTATAACAGGTTATTTATAGACAAAGCTGAAACAGAAAGAACAGAAAAGATTGATTGATGATAAACGACTCGAAAAGCCCGTTTCGACTCCGGAACGAAAATGGATCAACCCATATACCAAAATGGATGTTTTTAAATATTTTAAACTCAATGGAACAGGTTTCAAGTCCTAATTCCATCGTATGAAGAAGTTATGATAAAATTAGCTTATTTCAAATTGATTTCATTTGAATTTAATTTAATTGATTTCTAGGCATTTCGAGTCCGTACGATCAAACGACAAGTCCAATCATTAGGGAACTTGAAATCCTACAATAATTCACAATTACAAATCCGATGAAACTAGTTTCATCGAAATCCGAGTCAATGGCCTAAATGGCTATTTTCACATTATTAAATTAAATTAATAATTAATTAATTAAATCACTTTTTCAATTCAAATTTAATTATTTACCATTTCTATCATTTTAGATTACTTAGTAATTTTTTTATGCTTAAGCCAAATTTCCATGATAATTTATTATTGAATACAATTTCAACGTTTAATTTCAATTTCCACCAATTCTGTATAATTCCATTTAATTGACCTTTCATCCTATTATTCAATCCCTTGTTATCAAATTGATAAAATTAACATTGTTTCATGATTTATCACATTAATATTCTCAAATTTCATCCTAATTTCCATTTATGTAATATTTAAATATTTAATTTCCTTTAATTGAAATTTTAATAACTTAATAAATCTTGGTACCCATTCTTTTTATCCAACCAATTGTCATATTTACATTTAATTATATTTACAAGTTCATTACTTACAAACAAATGTTACAATTCTTATATAATCTGATTTTGTTCAATTACCATTAACTATATTATTATTTCATTAACTAATTAAATATTTACATTTGTTTTCTTACATTTCTGTAACGACCCGAGATTTTCGAACCCGAAAATTCCAGATAGTTATGAAAAAGAAGAAAGAGATAGAAGAAGAAGAACAGAAACATCAACATCTCACATTCGTAGTGGATAAAATATAATAATAAATAATAACAGTTTACAAAAGAATACTATGTCTGTCGATTACATTTTAATACATCAGAGATACTCATACATACAGACACTGGATATACACAATTATCATGTCTCCGAGTTACAATAATATAATACAGCGGAAATACTCTATACATTCTTGCCATCCAGCCCGTCTCCCAAGCTCTAGAACGTTCTTACCTGAAAATCTGTAATACTCGGTCTGACGCAAGCATTACACCAAAGTAACATCCGGGTCAGGCTGGAAACCAGCGTGAGTAAACCCATCAAACATGGAATACAAAGCATACAACTTAAATAAAACCCGGGGTAACTCGTATCGATTTCCAAGTTCACAATTTGTTACAGGCATCACTTATTTCACACATCAATTTTCTAGGTACCAACATTTAGACTAAATTGTCCAATTCCCTTAAATCATTTCTTTCCAGCTTATTGATTTCACATATCAATCTATAAAGAATCGAAGTGGTTTCGGGTACTTACTAATACCCGACTCCGTCCTCTTCGAATCCAATGTCATCTTATCCCAATTATTTAAAATGAAAAACAATTCAACTTTAAATACAGGATGTCACGGTTGATTCCAACATATTATATCACATAGCATCACACATCAGTTACCATAGATATCATCTAATATAAGGCACACAATATCATTCAATAATCATTCATCTTAATTAATCTTCCTTGATTAATTTTAATTACATTAAGAAATTAAACTTTACTTGATCACATAGACCAATTATTCCAATCATTCCAACCCCAAAACTATTCCCAATTTATAATTAATTACATCTTGTAATTATCATCACTAATTACTTCACTAAGTAACTAATGTGTACTTATATTTAACAATTTCCGAAAATTATTATCTTTAATTATTTAATCTAATTAATTATTAAAATTAATCACATTGAATAAATTATTTAATAATTCCATGTTAATGATCTTCCTTAACTATTGACAATTCTTTAAGTACTTCTCTTAAGTAATCAAACTTAAACTCAAATTAATTATTGTTAATTACAATTCAAATTAGTCTTAAATCATTAACTAATAATCTAACCTCATCCAATTAATGATTTCTCAATTTCAAATTAATAATTCCATAATTAACTTAAACCTTAATTACTTAACAAATTAACCCTTAATTTGCTAACTAATATTCCGTAATTACTAATTAATTTATACTAAATCATTAATTAATTAATTGACTTAATCACCATTAATCATTAAATCTAAATTATTTTAAGATAAATCCTGACTTAATTTCACTAACATATGCAGTTAAAACATTTCATTTTAAAATCTACTTCCAGACTTCATTTCAAATTTAAGGTTTAATATAATTAACAAATTTAGACTAAAATCAAATTTTAGTTCAATTTATAAACCATTTAAAATCTAATGTTAAAGAAACTTTTATAAAGAATTTTATGTAAGTAAAGTTTTAAACTTTCATTGGAAAAATTATATTTTAAACATTCAAACTTGTTTAAACAGTTTAAATTTCCAAAACTTTATTTATTTATAAAACTAGGATGCAAAAGTAAATTTGAATCCATACTTTAAACTGCGTTTAAAACTTTTTTTAAGACCTGGCCTTAAATTTCAAATTCACTTCAAACTTTAAAACACCAACAGGCTTAAAACCTGTAATCGACAGTTTGACCCGAGCCACACCCTAAAAATCTTCGAGTCACACACACCCTACGTCTTCGAGCTATCCCTGAATTTTACTTGAGAAAACTCGAGTCCACTTTCCTGCCTCGACCCAAAACTTCAACAGAGGTCAAATGTAAACTGTGCACATGTACCAGCGATGTCGCCGCTTTCGACCATCAGCGATGATCCTCACGAGTCGGCGACCAACCTCACTCAAGATTCCGACCATCACCACTTCGATTCCCACTCGAAAACAAAATCGAGCAACCTGGCACAAAATAGGAACAACCATCTAATCCTGGAAAGCCCTCGTTCTTGCTCCTCCTATCACCGAAGTGCCAACGGCTCCAACCATGCCTTCGACAACCCTCACGCTTCCACATCCCTGAGTTCTGGTGAACTCGATGCACCAGAGAAGTCGAACCAAATCCAAAACCTGAGTATGCCAAAAACTAGGTTTACAGATTAAAATCCAACATCGTCGCTTCCACGATCATCTGAACACCCATCAAATATATTTACTTGATTCTCCAATCACTCTTCCACCTCCTGGAAGAATCACGACACCCCAGATCACTAGAACGCCAGGAATAACTCAAACTCAATTTTCTGGTCAACCCAGATTCACACCCAAAACCCTTTACTAAAAATCCTGATCTTTGTTTCAAAAAATCAAGTTTTAATTTAAGTATTTGATTTATATCCCTGAATTCATCAATCATGATAATTTAATTTTGACTTATTTTAAGTTTGCTCTATTGTTTTTATTGTCCAGAGAAAATACAAATTTATTATAACTTAACAAATTTTTAAGCTAAACTTTATGGTATAACAATCATATTTTGTTCAAGACATAAGTCTTAACAAAGATTGGATCATGTGCAAATGATTTTTGATCTGATCTAGAGCCTAGAACCAAAATCAGAGAAAAATTTCAAACACACAGTAATACACACATGAAAATGTGTACGTGCTAATATAGTACACATGGATCGTGTAATATGATGTATAACACACAAAAATATGACTAATCACAGATAATAGAAAATTCAGTAAAATAGAAAAAGCACACCAGAGATTTTTATACTGTTTCGGAGCACCGTCCTACGTCCAGTCCCAGGCTTCTATCTGGATTTTCACTACCAACTACCTCGCTTCACCCGGAGGAACAAGTTTACAACACCCGAGCAGACGAACGGGATTTCACGCCTTTAATACACTGAGGACTTTAACACTTGCCTCTTACAACACCGAGGACTTCAACACTTGCCTCTTACAACACCGAGGACTTCAACACTGATGAAAATAATTGTTTGTTGACGGTATGTGTTCTTGCTAACACTATTTTGTCACTTGTAGTACAAACTTCCTATAATCTTATCCTTAAATAGAATATTTGTATATATGAAGATTTGGAAGTGGATATCGTATTGAATCAAAAGAATGTTAAATAAATTTCAGGATTCAAAAACGATATATGATAGAATATGAGCAATTTGAGAGCTTGAAAGTATAAGATTGAGATCAATAGAATAGAGATTAGAATAATAGAAATTAGTTAATAGAATAATGATTTCATGATGTTTATATAAGAAATAAACAGTTGTAACCCTTTGTGAAAAGGTAAAAACAAAGGTCATGATCATTGGTGAAGAGAAAGAGAAGCAACCGTTGAAGAAAAGAAAGTGTCTATACGAAAGGTTGCTTTCTGTTTGAAAATGGTCGACAGGTTAAAAAGGACCAGTAGAAAGGAATTTGAATATATATACGTTATGTACACTTGTGCACGTTAACTGTGCATTCTGGGCAGAAACGGTCGACTGCCTTGTTTGAACCGGTCGACCGGTTTAGCCCAGATTGCACAGTTAATTGTGCACTAATTCATATATATATATATATATATATATATATATATTCAAAGATTGAAGGTATAAGATTATTTGAGGATAGATTTTAACATAAATAACATTACTAACATACCAAATAATCAACCTTTAACATATGGAGCTCTTTGTGACTCTTTAATGAATAACTTCTTTTTGTCGATATCCCTTTGTCTTGTCGATCACGGCTTATCCCTTTGTCAGAAATCAAAACTCTATAAAAATACTGACTCAACATTCTCCCCCTTTTTGATTGATGACAACATAGTTATGAATCTCCCCCGTATATGATATCCCCCTGAGATTGTGTCCTGCATATATATTGTTAGCAAAATTTTCTCCCCCTTTGTCATCGACGAAAAGGAGTTGTTAAATGGAGGATAATAAGCAACATAAAACTATGAAAGAAACAATTTTCTCCCTCTTTGTAAATGAGATCATAAGCAAAATAAAACTACTACCATAGATCAAGAGTAACATTCACACAAGATAATAATACACACAAGTCTAGTACGAATTAAAACACGACACTATTTAGTACAAGTGCCAGATAATGTCTTTAAAGCAAAAAAGTCATAAGAACGCAAAATAAACTAAAAGAGACTTAATCTGACTCTGTCTCACCCTCTTCTTCTTCTTCTCCTTCTTCTTCTTCAACAAGCTGTGATTTTCCGTGTCCACGTTCACGACTAGTTCCCGAGCTTGTAACCTCCTCCGAAGATGTCCAAGCAAAAGTAGGAGGAGCTGGGCGCTTGCCAAGGTCTGGAGCTTGCATTGATGAAGATGATCCACCACATGATATTGCTTCCCATATAGAAACGAAGAAAGACTTAAGTTTGTTAAAGCGTTTATCCATTTTTGTATTCATGCGTTTAAGTCGTGCTTCGAGAAGGAATTGATTTCGAGAAATAGTGTCAAGAGATTCTTTTGTTGACGAAGATGGTCGTAGAAGTTTAACTTCCTCAGGTTTAGAAGCTCTGACACCAAATGAAAGATGTGTACGTGCTAATATAGTACACACGGATCGTGTAATATCATGTATAACACACAAAAATATGACTAATCACAGATAATAGAAAATTCAGTAAAATAGAAAAAGCACACCAGAAATTTTTATACTGGTTCGGAGCACCGTCCTACGTCCAGTCCTAGACTTCTATCTGGATTTTCACTACCAACTACCTCGCTTCACCCGGAGGAACAGGTTTACAACACCCGAGCAGACGAACGGGATTTCACGCCTCTAATACACTGAGGACTTCAACACTTGCCTCTTACAACACCGAGTACTTCAACACTTGCCTCTTACAACACCGAGGACTTCAACACTGATGAAAATAATTGTTTGTTGACGGTATGTGTTCTTGCTAACACTATTTTGTCACTTGTAGTACAAACTTCCTATAATCTTATCCTCAAATAGAATATTTGTATATATGAAGATTTGGAAGTGGATATCGTATTGAATCAAAAGAATGTTAAATAAATTTCAGGATTCAAAAACGATATATGATAGAATATGAGCAATTTGAGAGCTTGAAAGTATAAGATTGAGATAAATAGAATAGAGATTAGAATAATAGAAATTAGTTAATAGAATAATGATTTCATGATGTTTATATAAGAAATAAACAGTTGTAACCCTTTGTGAAAAGGTAAAAACAAAGGTCGTGATCATTGGTGAAGAGAAAGAGAAGAAATCATTGAAGAAAAGGAAGTGTCTATACGAAAGGTTGCTTTCTGTTTGAAAACGGTCGACATGTTAAAAAGGACCAGTAGAAAGGAATTTGAATATATATACGTTATGTACACTTGTGCCCGTTAACTGTGCATTCTGGGCAGAAACGGTCGACTGCCTTGTTTGAACCGGTCGACCGGTTTAGCCCAGATTGCACAGTTAATTGTGCACTAATTCATATATAAATATATATATATATTCAAAGATTGAAGGTATAAGATTATTTGAGGATAGATTTTAACATAAATAACATTACTAACATACCAAATAACCAACCTTTAACATATGGAGCTCTTTGTGACTCTTTAATGAATAACTTCTTTTTGTCGATATCCCTTTGTCTTGTCGATCACGGCTTATCCTTTTGTCAGAAATCAAAACTCTATAAAAATCTTGACTCAACAACACACCCATACGTTCATATATATACACAGGGATTTACTTACAAATATACTCACCAAACAAACTTATTTCAGAGTTTAGCATGCCACAAAATCATATACTTAAACATTTAAATAGTTATATTATTCACAGGCATTTCAAACACAATCAGAGGGAATTAGGTTGGAATACTCACATGTAACAAGAGTTTGAGCGAAGAACAACTATTGTTTTTTTTTCTTCTCTGAAACTGCTAGCCCGATCTTCCTAAATCTTCTTGCTTAGTTAAGTTGTTAATTAAGCTTTAGTTGTTAGATGACATGCCTACATATTCCCTGATTTCTATGTTGTGAATGAACTGGAACGAGGTGGGGTATGCATATATAGAAAACAGGTTTTTACAGGGGTAGGCTTTGCTGTACAAAATTGTTTTTTCTTCTTGAGTCAAAGATTTTTCTCCTGAAAATTGAAATGATAATTACACATTTGAAATGACTTTATTTTGGTGGCTGAGATGTTAGTATTAAATGGCATGCTTCCTTATAAGTATACAACCTTATCTAATTTGATTCTTGTAGGTAGATATTTTTTTTTTAATTTTATTTTTATCTTCTTGCCTATACATGTATCTCTTAGATTATATATTTTCTAGAATCTCCTTAGGTGTTTACTTATGTTTTCATAAAACCATATAACTTATTAGTAACATAAATTCTTAGTTTTACTTCAATTTAAAGTTTAACTATCCAAACATTTAATTTATATTCCGATGTTTGATACTTATATTTTACACTTATATTTAATATTAATAATATTAATTTTATTTTAAACATCATTATCTATATTACATTCATATGCATATATCTAGATTAAATGTTAATAATATAGAGCGTTAATTAATTTAAATAAGGTAGATTTTATTTTAAATATTTTTGAAAGATTTTATTTTAAATTTTCAGACCATAGTTTTTCTACACAAATACCCATATATATAAATAATTGGCAAATGTCCCAAAAGTTTTATTCATTTTTAAAATAATAAATTGGTATTTTATTTAATTAGATTAAATGCTTATTAAAATAATATTGCAAAATTCCCAGGTCGTCACATTCCTCCCCCCTTTGAATCTTTTCGTCCTTTAAAAGGAACGAAGCCAGAATTATTAAAATGCTTAAGATCTGATAAATTTTCTTTTATCATTTTTAAACTACCTTAAAAATCTGTATAATATTACTAAAATAGTTTTTATAAAATAAATACCTTTATAACTCGATGTTTCATCAAGTCCATCCTTGTCCTCACAGAAATTCAGTCATACATTGATCAAGCGTAGGACTGAAAATCTATAAGCACTTGGTAAACCCGTTTACAACATCTAGTGAAAATATTTAGAAAATAATTTTATTGAACATATAGGAAACAATTTTTGAAAATAGAGGAAATATCTTTGTTGAGAATGCTCTGGGAATCATCACCCCCATCCATGGTCCCAGTTACATCCTGTGTTGTGTTGCCATCGCAGCAAAAGTCCATGTAACTATAGGCACTCCACTCCCCTCGATTACGCCATAGAACCCACAACAGATCGCAGTTACATTCCAGGGTTACGTTGCCATCGCAGCAAAAGTCCATGTAACTATAAGCATCAGCACCCTCGATTTTCGCTGTCAAAATTAAACTTCTCCACTCCTACATAGGTCGCAGTCTGCCGATGTAAAATCAAACGCAGACTGTTGGCTCTCAGCGGCACACCCGACTTTTGCTATGTTACCATAGGTCGCAGTCTACCGATATAAAATCAAATGCAGACCGTTGGCTCTCAGCGGCACACACGACTTTCGCTATGGTACACACTACTCATAATCCTCAAGAACTAGTTTTGTCTGGACTCCTCACAGGATCAACTTTAGAACCCCCCTTGGGGCTCAAGGCAGCACCACCCGGTGGCACTCCTGAGAAGTTCATTCCAAAGGAGCGCCTTTTTCCCAGAATCATCATCAAAACACTTTATACTATACACATATAGTATCTTTCAAATCATACACCTAGTATGATCTCATACAATGCTCCTTTACACAAAATCAATTATCCCAAAATCGATAGTTCTCAAACTAGGCTTTCCAAATTCCAATATTGATTTTTACCCAAAAATCACAAGCCTTTTCAAATCCAAAGGTTCCCAAAACCCTTTTCCAAAATCCTCATAAGATCCTTTTTATATATAAATTTATTTAAAAACTTTGGATCATTTCAAACTTTTATAAAACTTCTTTTATACTTCAAACACCTTCAAAATCCTTTTCTTCTGGCATTAGATTCAACAAGGAGAGATTTATCTTATATAACAAAGGTATATAACTTTGTTTATTCAAAATCAAATATTCATATTTCATTACCCCATTTTTTTAAGTTGTTTCCATCCTACTTATCATCATAAAAATATCCAATTTCTATTTTATTTCATTATATATTCATAAAATATACTTTCATTTCAAATATCATTTCTCATTTCTTATCCACAAATTCCCAATATCAATTTCATTCAAAGCTGTACATGTACATCTATCATCCGTACGCTATACCAATCTGATCGCTCACTCAATCACACAATTTTACTTCCGAATTAGGATTGCTTACCCGACTTCCCAGTGCGGACTCGGATCTGGTTTCTTGATCAAAAACCGCTATTCTCCTTGCATAGCTATAACTATGATAGAGAATATTCAGAACCAATCAACAATCCATATCCAGGTTCGCCGTCGAAAATCAGATGAAAAATATCGACTCGGATCGATATAACTATCTCGAAATTCTATGCTCGAATCTGGATCAAATCACTATGCGAATAGAATAATATACGTACATCCTACGTATTTAACTTCATTGATTATTAGCCAAATCAATTTCCTTTCTATCCATCCTCACTTCGATTTTATTAACTTATTCACATTTACCTTAATCCTCATTTGGATTATCTCTTCAATTCTTATCTCAGTTGGGTATTTAATCAATAACAGTTTGAACTCCGACCAGTTTATATTCAGAAAATAGCTTGATAATTTTGAAAATAGATAAGTAGTTGAAAAATAATTATTTGTTTGCAAAATGGCTGTAAAGTAGTTAATTAATTGTAAAATAGTTGGGAAATAGTTAAATAATTACAAAATAGTGGTAAAATAGTAACTAGTTATAAAGTAGTTGGAAAAATAGTAATTAGTTTATAAAATAGTTGTAGAATAGTTAAATAGTTCCGAAAGTAGTTGTTAAATAAATATAATATAGTTTTGGAATTTTAAAAAGGAAGGTTGTATATATAATAAATAGCTTGGAAAAATAGATTCGTACTAAAACAATTTATTTTGAAAATAGTCCAGAGTCAAATTGTTCAATTCCCAACCTCCAATCCCATCACTTTAATTTAAATTTCAACTTCCATTTAAATTGACTCAATTCTAATTTGAATAACTTCAATTTCTTTCCAAATTCAAATCAAATTCCATTTGATTTTAAACATATCCACTTTAACTACGATTCCAAATTATTCAAATTAATTTAGACTACCTTTCAATTGAATCCACTTAATTTCAAATCATTTCAATTTCTATGAATTAGTCCGAATTCCCATTTGAATTTGAACTCATTAAATCTTTGATTTTTACCATATGAATTTATATTTATCTATCTTCAAATCTAATTAATTCAAACTAATTCAATTTGAACTAATGAAATCAGAATCTCAACTTTAACCATCTCGAATTATATAAATTCGGGCTAAATTTCCAAATGTTGATTTAACCCCTTAAATTAGATTAACCTTTATTTTTAAATCAGTAATCCAAATCTTTAAAAAATTTAATTTTGAGTCCAATTCTCAATAGATAAAGAGAATTTTACATTAGTACTACCACAAAATAGTCCATACATCAATTGACTACCTACTAGTAGTTCAAACATTACATACATTTATCCAAAATAAGAGTCTTACAGAAGTCATAAATCTAGATGCCTTACTATTACCTAGAGGTTTGGAAAGAACAGAGCCCTAATACTCCTACAAGAATCCTTCCTATGGACTTCCTTCCAAAGGGCAAAGCCCGAACATACACTTCTCAATAGGGTGTCCCCACTTATAACATTTGCCACAAAATGTTTCTACCATGTCATCAATCTGGATAACCTTCACGCCTCCAACAGTACGTTCCACAGCCTTACTCCTCTTCTGCCTCTCGGAACAATTCCTAGCAATGTGTCTCGTCTTCTTACAATGATAGCAAATAGTTGACACATTGACTGGGTCAACTGGTTTACGCTTCGCCTTCTTCACTTCAGGGCAATGATTTAGGAAATGTCCTTTCTTATGACACTTAATACACAAGATCTCAGAGCGAAACCGTTGGAATGTACCCTTCAATTCCTCCCTTGTTTTACTGCACTTAGCTGCGTAATGTCCCCTATTGAAACATCTGTAGCAGGTGACATTATCATAAGGCCTTGGTTCAGTCCTTTCCTTAACCTGTTTCTCATACTTTTGAATTTCTTCTTCTCGATCCCTACGTGCAGTTGCTCTTTGCTCTCTGCGCCTAACCTTCCATTCTTCATTCATAGTCATCTCTCTCAAAGACTGAATTCTAGAGGGGCCTCCAAACCTATAAATTAGACTTAATTAGAAGAATTCAACTTTTACTCTTATATTAATTTGCTTACCAAGTTATACCTTATGTTTCAACACCTTTGGGTTTTTAATTCCAAACAAGTTTCAACTAACTTCTTATTTCAAAATAAAATTACTTTCATAAATATTCTGAAGAATATTATTTATCATTCCCTTTATCCATTTAAAAACAAATTTCAAAAGTTCTTTTTTATATCTTGAGATTCTAACTTCACAATTGAAAACACCACTTCAATTCATAAGTCATACTTATCTAAAAGTTTACTTCCTTAACACATTCCAATTTGCTTTATCATTATTAGGGAACAAACATCACAGTATTTCTATTACCACTTAATTTGATTTAAAACCAAATTTAATTCTAATGTTCCTTATAAGAATGGTACATTCTATTCAATTCCTACTTGGATATATATACTTACAACTTAAATTCTTATTTAATTTCAATAATTTAACACCCCATTACCTTAATATTTATTAGAAAGAAACGTCGCTTTATATATCAAAATATATTTTTATATAAAATCATTTAAAACCTTTATATAAGAAAATAACAAGTACGCGCTCATATATGTATATATATACTCAACTCATTTTTAGGGTACTACTTACCCTATCCTTACTTAGTACACCCATCGGAGCCAAGGTTCTCGCTTAACCTAGCTCCGATACCAACTGTAACTACCCGAGATTTTCGAACCTGAAAATTCCAGATAGTTATGAAAAAGAAGAAAGAGATAGAAGAAGAAGGACAGAAACATCAACATCTCACATTCGCAGCGGATAAAATATAATAATAAATAATAACAGTTTACAAAAGAATACTATATCTGTCGATTACATTTTAATACATCAGAGTTACACATATATACAGACAACGGATATACACAATTATCATGTCTCAGATTTACAATAATATAATACAGCGGAAATACTATATACGTTCTTGCCATCCAGCCCATCTCCCAAGCTCCAGAACGTTCTTACCTGAAAATATGTAATACTCGGTCTGACCCGAGCATTACACCAAAGTAACACCCGGGTCAGGCTGGAAACCAACGTGAGTAGACCCATCTAACATGGAATACAAAGCATACAACTTAAATAAAACCCGGGATAACTCGTATCGATTTACAAGCTCACAATTTGTTATAGGCATCACTTATTTCACACATCAATTTTCTAAGTACTAACATTTAGACTAAATTGTCCAATTCCCTTAATTCATTTCTTTCCAGCTTATTGATTTCACATATCAATCTATAAAGAATCGAAGTGGTTTCGAGTACTTACTAATACCCGACTCCGGCCTCTTCGAATCCATTTTCATCTTATCCCAATTATTTAAAATGAAAAACAATTCAACTTTAAATACAGGATGTCACTGTTGATTCCAACATATTTTATCACATAGCATCACACATCAGTTACCATAGATATCATATAATATAAGGCACACAATATCATTCAATAATCATTCATCTTAATTAATCTTCCTTGGTTAATTTTAATTACATTAAGAAATTAAAATTTACTTGCTCACATAGACCAATTATTCCTACCATTCCAACCCTAAAACTATTCCCAATTTATAATTAATTACATCTTGTAATTACATCACTAATTACTTCACTAAGTAATTAATGTGTACTATACTTAAAAATTTCCACAAATGATTATCTTTAATTAATTAATCTAATTAATTATTGAAATTAATCACATTAAATAAATTATTTAATAATTCCAAGTAAATGATCTTCCTTAACTATTAACAATTCTTTAATTACTTCTCTTAAGTAATCAAACTTAAACTCAAATTAATTCTTGTTAGTTACAATTTAAATTAGTCTTAAATCATTAACTAATAATCTAACCTCATCTAGTTAATGATTTCTCAATTTCAAGTTAATTATTCCTTAATTAACTTAAACCTTAATTACTTAACAAATTAACCCTTAATTTACTAACTAACAGTCCGTAATTACTAATTAATTTATACTAAATCATTAATTATTTAATTGACTTAATCACCATTAATCATTAAACCTAAATTATTTTAAGATAAATCTTGACTTAATTCCACTAACATATGCAGTTAAAACATTTCATTTTAAAATCTACTTCCAGACTTCATTTCAAATTTAAGGTTTAATATAATTAACAAATTTAAACTAAAATCAAATTTTAATTCAATTTATAAAACATTTAAAATCTAATGTTAAAGAAACTTTTGTAAAGAATTTTATGTAAGTAAAGTTTTAAACTTTCATTGGAAAAAATTATATTTTAAACATTCAAACTTGTTTATACAGTTTAAATTTCCAGAACTTTATTTATTTATAAAACTAGGATGCAAAAGTAAATTTGAATCCATACTTTACACTGGGTTTAAAATTTTATTTAAGAGCTGGCCTTAAATTTTAAATTCACTTCAAACTTTAAAACACGAACAGGCTTAAAACCTGTAATCAACAGTTGGACCCAAGCCACACCTTAAAAATCTTCGAGTCACACACACCCTACGTCTTCGAGCTATCCCTGAATTTTACTCGAGAAAACTCGAGTCCACTTTCCTGCCTCGACCCAAAACATCATCAGAGGTCAAATGTGCACCATGCACATGTACCAGCGATGCCGCCGCTTTCGACCATCAGCGATGATCCTCACGAGTCGGCGACCAACCTCACTTAAGGTTCCGACCATCACCAATTCGATTCCCACTCGAAAACAAAATCAAGCAACCTGGCACAAAACAGGAACAACCATCGAATCCTGGAAACCCCTCATTCTTGCTCCTCCGATCACCGGAGTGCCAGCGGCTCCAGCCACGCCTTCGACAACCCCCACGCTTCCACATCCCTGAGTTCTGGTGAACTCGATGCACTAGAGAAGTCGAACCAAATCCAAAACCTGAGTATGCCAAAAACTAGGTTTACAGATTAAAATCCAACACCGCCACTTCCACGATCATCTGAACACACATCAAATATTTTTACTTGATTCTCCAATCACTCTTCCACCTCCTGGAAGAATCACGACACCCCAGATCAACTAGAACGCCATAAATTACTCAAACTCAATTTTTGGTCAACCCAGATTCACACCCAAACCCCTTTACTAAAAATCCTGATCTTGGTTTCAAAAATCAAGTTTTAATTTAAGTATTTGATTTATCCCTGAATTCATCAATCATGATAATTTAATTTTGAATTATTTTAAGTTTGCTCTATTGTTTTTATTGTCCAGAGAAAATACAAATTTATTATAACTTAACAAATTTTTAAGCTAAACATTATGGTATAACAATCATATTTTGTTCAACCATAAGTCTTAACAAAGATTGGATCATGTGCAAATGATTTTTTATCTGATCTAGAGCCTGGAACCAAAATCAGAGAAAAATTTCAAACACACAGTGATACACGCACCCATATGTTCATATATATATACATAGGGAATTACTTACAAATATTCTCACCAAACAAACTTATTTCAGAGTTTAGCATGCCACAAAATCATATACTTAGACATTTAAATAGTGATGTTATTCACAGGCATTTCAAACACAATCAGAGGGAACCAGGTTGGAATACTCACCTGTAACAAGAGTTTGAGCCGAGAACAACTATTTTTTTTCTTCTCTGAAACTGCTAGCTTGATCTTCCTAAATCTTCTTGCTTAGTTGAGTTGTTAATTAAGCTTTAGTTGTTAGATGACATGACACTTATTCCCTGATTTGGTATGTTGTGAATGTACTGGAACGAGGGGGGTACGCATATATAGAAAATAGATTTTTACAAGGGTAGGCTTTGCTGTACAAAATCGTTTTTTTCTTCTTGAGTCAAAGATTTTTCTTCTGAAAATTGAAATGATAATTACACATTTGAAATGACTTTATTTTGGTGGCTGAGATGATAGTATTAAATGCCATGCTTCCTTACAAGTATACAACCTTATCTAATTTGATTCTTATAGGTAGATATTTTTTTTTTATCTTCTTGCCTATACATGTATCTCTTAGATTATATATTTTCTAGAATCTCCTTAGGTGTTTACTTTTGTTTTCATAAAACCATATAATTTATTAGTAACATAAATTCTTAGTTTTACTTCAATTTAAAGTTTAACTATCCAAACATTTAATTTATATTCAGATGTTTGATACTTATATTTTATATTTATATTTAATATTGATAATATTAATTTTATTTTAAACATCATTATCTATATTACATTTATATGCATATATCTAGATTAAATGTTAATAATATAGAGAGTTAATTAATTTAAATAAGGTAGATTTTATTTTAAATATTTTTGAAAGATTTTATTTTAAATTTTCAGACAATAGTTTTTCTACACAAATGCCCATATATATAAATAATTGGCAAATTTCCCAAAAGTTTTATTCATTTTTAAAATGATAAATTTGTATTTTATTTAATTAGATTAAATGCTTATTAAAATATTTTCCAAATTCCCGGGTCGTCACAATTTCATTTATAACCCAGTATAACAATTTACAATATTTCAATAAATTGTAATTTCATTCAAATTGTTAATTATTTGCTTCAATTAACATTGTTGCATTTCACTTTAGTATTTATTTCATTATTAAATTACAAATTTTCATTTCTTTCAATATTATATTACCAAAATATCATTATATTAATTATCGAATTCACTGATTTCGCCACGTACTCTAAAATGCACAAATGAATATACTGCAGAGATCTACACGATGAGATGAATAGAATGGTACACAGCTATGGGCGATACGATCATCCTATCAAAAGTCGATATTCGGTGCCAAAAATACTGCAAAAGTGCCGAAAATAAGAAAAACATGGCTATAGCAGTCCAAATTTGGTGAAACGAATTATGACGTCTCAGTTAGAAAATAGTTCATATTTTTATTATATAAAAATATTCAGATTTCAAAAATATTTTATTATTCATAAATTAACTGATTTTAAATTGAAATTTAAAATTACACAATAGAAATAAACTTCCATATTTTCTAATGAAAATCTGACATTTGCTACGTTTAAATAGACGTATATCAAATATCAAATTTTCATTGCTAAATTTAATTATTTAATTTCAAGCAAACTTTCAATTAATTTCGTTATAAAAACCGTTAAAATTTACGGAACGTTAAACTCTCTCCGACTCAAAACTTTTCATCCTCGAAAAGAAACGAGATAGGAGAATATGAACAACGAGAAAGAAAAGATAGCTTGAAATACATATTATCAGATACACAACAAATTCTAAAGCAATAAGTTTCATCAGTTTTTAAATTGATTTATATTCAATTAATTTGGTTTCAATCCATTTTATTTAGTCAATAATATTCATTTATTTTCATATTTTGTTGATTTTTTTAATTCAAGCTATTTTCATTCAATTTGATTTGTCTCAATTTATTAATAATTGTTACAAAAATTTCTTTCGAAACAAAATTTATTTGATTTAACTCATTTATTTATTCCATTTGATCAAACTATAGTAAATTCCACCTCAACATTGAACTTCAATTATTCTTAAGTTCATATTTATTTATTTAGATAGCATTTCCTTTTTTTATTCAGTATATTTCAATGATATATCTTGCAATATAAGTTAAGTGTATAGCATTTATTGTAGTTACCTAATTTTTTTATAAATTCCCTAACAATATTCATTTTGGATATCTTATTTATCATTGTATATTATTCAATTACATTCAAACCCTTTCAAGTAAGTTTTATTAATGCCTTTGAATATAAATTGAACACTAAAAAAATTTACCTTTTATTTACCACATTTTTATTAAGCAACACTCCATTACTTAAGTTTTTTCCTATATAACCTTCAAGTATATATTCACCATAACATTTTAAACTTTTTTTTTCATATTTTTAGGTAAGTTATATATATTAGAATGTCATTGAGTATTATACAATTTAATTTTTTTTATCCTAGTTTAATTGTTTCAAGTTTTTTCAAACTAAATTACTTATTTTAGACACACCAATTTATTCAAAATTTTGCTTTATTTAAATAATCGATAACCATCATTTAACATTGAATTTTAGAATTAAATACCCAGTTTCACTTCAAACCATTTTGAAATAAATATACATATAAATATTTTGTGGATCAAATCATATTCAAGAAATTCAAATCAAATTTTTTTTCCAAAACTAAAGTGTAGCAAAACTGCTACGTGATCTCTCCACTTTGAGACTTGAAAATGAATGTCGATGATGCTGTAGTCATCACCAAAATTATTTTCCTATACAAACTTAATTCCTTTAAAATTATTCTTTTGAAATAATTTCCATTCGAAAATAATTTCAAATAATATATCCCAAAACTTTAAAAACCAATTTTTCTTGAAAATACCAAAAATTGAAGTCTCAAATTCTTAATTTAAATTCATTTAAATTCCATATCAATTTATAAACCATTTTTTATAATTTCGTTTATTTATATCATGTTGCAACGATCGATGGTTTATAAAACAATAAATGATAATCAAATATTATCAATTCTAACAACCAATTCATTTACCCATTTAATTTTAGAAAATTATACCTTTTTATATATAATATAATCATACACAAAATTATTTCATTTACAATTATGAAAACAATATTGTGTTAGTTTGCTCTATTCAAGTGCTTTGGAATTCCTACCGATAGCGTTGGCCAGACGAATCGATTCAAACACCAAATCAAACTTAACAATTCAAACAATAGAGTATAAGTAATTTTTATATTAATAATAAATACACTCCCTCACAGGATGATTCAAGAATGGATTCTGAAACGAGGATAGAGATTCAAGTTTAGATGAACCCTAGTCAAAGAGAATTCTTACTACGAAGATAGACTCAAATGGAAGATAAAATAACTAAATATACAAAAGAGAAAAGATGGACAGACTTATATTAATCGCGACAACCTTAACCGGGTCAACTGAGATTCTAGGAATAAATTGATGCAGAATTCAAATTACCACCGAGGAGGGAGAGAAGTGACTTCATTAAAAACATCTGAAAATAGATGGACCATAGGGGAAGTCAAGATCACTAGGTTGAGAATCAAGCGAAAGGATAAAACTGCCTAAAAATTACGAGGCAAATCGACATTCGATCAAAAGAGAATTTCCTCGGTCGTCTACTAGAGAAACGGTTTGGGCTTAGCAAGAGGTATCAACATCAAAACCGAGGATATAGAAATCTCCGATAAATTAACGTCTGTTGTAAAAGAGTTTTACCCCTTTACAAATCATATTGCGGTTGGCAGGACCGTCGATGGAATTTTTAACACAAAGGATGAAGTTGACAGTTGAGGTTGGAACTATGGGATGGTCTAATGTCAAAAGAACGCGAATAGGAGAAGACAAAAATGAATTTTCAGGACAAACAGGAAAGTTCCAAAATTGAAAGGAAATCCGATTTAAGGAGGAGAAATTCAAGCTCGAATGAAGGTGATTTTGAAATTAATTTTTACTCCATATGATATGTTTTGCCTAAACTAGAGCTCTGATACCACGTGTAATGACCCGATGTTTCGAACCACTCGTATCCGCACATGCTGGACTTGTGTTGCTTAAAACAATAGATTGTTAATTCATATTTGGCAAAACTCAACATATATACAATAAATAAATAAATCACAGAATCATAGATATAGAGTAATATTACAATAAGCAGAAGAATAGAAAAATATTAGTTCATGAAGCTACTATATAAACACCATAGTTTGAAATAAAATATAACAGAATATCTGAAATACAATGTTGTCTCCTATACAAACAGATGACAAATGTAACGACCCACCTTCTTGGATGGTTCAAATCGATAGTAAATCACACATGTCAGACTCAAACCATTCAAAAGGGAGGATTGTTAATGTAGTAAATAAGAAAAAAAGAAAAAAGGATAGAAAAAACAAAACATAGAATCTCGTAGTGGAACGAAAAAAATATAATAATCAAATAAACAGTTCATGAAGCTGTTTTACAAATAACATTTGCTTACACTTTTACAAATTCAAATCAAAGTTATGTATACATCATAAATAAACAAATAATGCGGCGGAACATAGAATGTAGTGGAATAATAAATAGCAATAATATACTGAATCTTCATCTTCGTCCACTAGAAAATAGTCTTCAACACCGAAAAACTCAGGTTGACCCGAGCATACTGGAGAACAATACACTCGAGTCAGAACTAACAAAATTCATATGTAAGTCTAATCAATCTCAAATTTAAGTGTGAGTGCAATGGCTTCAATGATGTTATGGAATTTTTCATCTCCTATCAAGTGTACAACATGAGGGAAATAACTTACAAGATTTCAAATAATTCGAAATACCAATTTTAACAACTTTCGAAGTTTTAACTAAAAACATAAACTTTTTAAATAATTCAGTTTCAATAAATAATCCAAATTCAAGAAATAGTATGAGTATATATCATTTCAACCCATAATTTAAATGTCTTAATTATCCAATTCTAAAATGATTCATAGGACCATTTAAATGATGTCAATAATATAAAAGGTGATAACAGGAACATATTAAAATAAATAAACAACCATACATCTAACATATCAATCAATAAGCATCTATTTCAAACAACATCCAAATCAACCAATATATTTCAACATTAAATAATTATCAATATTGGGGTTTAACTATCAATTAAATTCCAATATCAAAGTAAATGTCAATTCAAATTCAGTATCAATTCAAATGTCAACTTAAATCAACAAACAACAATAAAAAAATTATATATCAAATCATATATTTTATTTAACTTGCAATGGAATTTTCAGTATTGCGTGAGTGGGTTTAATCACTCACCTTTGATTTATAGCCAATTGAAAATCCAATAAAAGCCTAAAATTTCGACTCTCTCTAAATTCAACCAAACTAGTTTCATGTTGTCCGGAATTTTGATACGAACCCAAAGGAAGAAACCGTGCATTAATCGGAGTTCATATGAGGAAGATATTCAAGCTATAAGAATATTATAGAAATGAAATAGAAAACCATGTACACACATTTAAATAATAAAATAAAACAAGTCAGTTACTCACATTAAGAATTTTGAAGCCTGATTATATTTCTAAATCTGGAGAATCAATGAAAAAAATGACACGATGGCTCACACATGGAGGAAGGAGGCTTTAGGCAATGGATTTGTAAACAAATGGAAAAGATTGGCTTCATGAAAATAAGTTACTCACATTTGTTTCTTTTTTTTTAGAAGAGAAAGAAAACTTTAGGCAAAAGAAATAATGGAAGCACGTTTTGGAAATGGAAAGTTAGAGGAGGAGATTTATGAAATAGGAAACGAATAAGGGTAAAGCACGTTTTGAATTCGAAATATGAAAGGGAAGGATACAAGAAGATATAAATTTGCCAAAAAAAAGAGGCTAACATGTAGGTAATTAATAAAATATGAAAGACACACATTGGAATTTGATAAGACATGTTTACATGGCAAGCAAATCTTTCGGTATAAAATTTCAAAACATCTACCTCAATTAATTTCATCAACACACATGAACCATTTCAAGGCAAGGCTCGCGTGTAAATAGAAAAACTTACTGGAAAAAAAAAGAGGCATGTATTCAATAAAAGAAAGTAATAATAAAATAAAATAAATAAAAGCGACGTTTTAAATTTGAGAACGTACATCGTACGTAGAAATCACAAATCTAATGTACTATAAAAACAGTTCATTTTAACATATTTTTATTAACCCTAATACGCTCAAATTTACATACATATATGTATTTTTTATTTAGTACACAATAAAAAAAATTAAACACTGCAATTAACATAATAAGGACCGCCACCCCACACATTAGAAGATGAACTGAGACTCTAAAGTCAAATTTGAAATGGAATAAATTCCTATGTAAATATGCTAACTATTCCAAATCAAAAATATAATCAAACCTTCAAGTTGTTTTCTTACTATTTTATTATTGTAATTTTTTTATTAAACTCAAATCAAATTTGAATATTTAAATAAATTAAAACATACAACACAATTCAATTCTTTGTTTTAATGAAATTAAATTTACATTCACAAATGAAATATTCACTTTATCTGATAAAAATATTCTTTTCAAGAAACCAATCATTTTCTTTTATTTTTATTGAAACATATTTCTTTTTATTACACATTAGTTTACAATTAACACTTCCCCCTTTAAAACCAACTTATATTTAAAGATTATCACATTAAAGAGTTACAGAAATAATACTTCATACAACTACGTTGTTTCTTTATCAATTGATTTCCTGTTATCATTATATTTGTAACAAATTTAAGTACTTACAATTTGAACGTAATTTTTCTCATTGAAATTCTCATTATATTTTTAACACAAAACGTAAGATGCGCATATCATTAATTAATTACCATTTACTTCTATTTCTTATTAATGGCAAGATATAATTACTATTAATTACAATAATTAAATTTCAAAACATACCCTAATAAAGGGAAGATAATTAATCCAATCGTTTCCTTTGAAATCCAATTTTCCATGTTAAACCCAATATCTATATACTAAATTAATTTCAACATTTAATTACAACTGTAATAAAACCCGTTCATTATATATTTAAATTCCAAAAAAATCTTTTTATTTTGATTTACGTTCTTATTATCAAATCAACTATTCCCTTATGAAATTGATTAACATAAGTTTTCATATTATTACACTCATCACTCAACGGTTAACGTTTCTTCTTATATAAATTGTAATATTTCAATTACATTAATTCACCATTAATTACAAAATAAATTTCTAACGGATTTAATAATAAGATAATAAATAAAACAATGGTTATGCATTAATAATCCATATCTATTAACTTATTGTTTACAAACAAAGGTTAATAAATTTAAGTACAAAATAATTGATTTCATACTCCATATTAAAACCAATTGCAATTAATAACATATGATTACATCAATTTATACATCATTTATTCCATTCCTTATTAACCTTAATTATTTAAATTGATTGAAATTATGTTATCATAGTATAGTAGTCAATTACATTCAATCAATATTAGCAAATTATGTGTTAATACGTGTTACCATCTTTTATCTCATTAAAATTAGTTGTTTTAAGATTTATCTTAAGGTCAAAATTTCAAATCAAATAAGATTCAATTTAATAAATCATAAATTTTAATTTCTGACAGTATTAAAGTCCAAAACCTTATTAAATTTAACATTTTTAATTATCAAAAATACAGGATGTTACAACAAATTTGAACAAAACAACTAGAAAAGCTGAATAGATAAGTCGAATCTTCAAGCAAAGCTCCAATCTCTAAAGGTGAGTCTCAAATTCTATGACACTCAGTCTGTAACGATCCCAGTTTTAAGCCAAATTTAGATTGATAATTAATATAAATTTTTAGGTTTATTTGAGAATTAATTTGAATTTTTCCAAATTAAATAAGATATTTGTTTGTTTATTTATATATATGTATATAAATTGATTGTAAATAGAATTTAAATTTGAAAAAAAATCCAAAAATAAATATTTTTTAAAATGTATTGGATTTGAAAACACTATATTTGAAACTAATAAAAATTTGTTTTCTAATTAAATTACATATGCATTTTGATTTGGAAGTTATATTTGAATTTAATATAATAAATTTTCAAAAGCTATTTAAAGGTTAAATTCAAATGTATGTATATACATACACACATGCTTATTTATTAATATGTAATTAGGTTTTAAAAATCAATTTCTTTAAAGTTATAAATATTTATAAAAAAAGAAATGCATTAATTAATTTTAGAAAAAATGTATAAATAGTATAAAAACATATTTAAAATATAAATACATGCATTTTACACGTGTAAATATTATAAACATAAGGTAAATATAATATAAAAGTTTTATAAACATATTTAAATATTAATGCATGAATTAAAATTACAAGTGTAAACCTTTTAACACACATTTAAACATTTGTAGCTAAATAACCACATGCATTAACAAGTGTAAATCATGTATCACACAAATATAACAAATGTCACTTGAATTCTTATTTTTTTTTTAAAATAAATAATATATAAAATGTAAACAAAGCTATATACATATACACTATTTCCCTCTCTTCTCATTTGTTTCATGCATTCAAAACAAAGAAAATCTAAATCAAAGAAAACGAAATTCAAAATCAAAACCAAGAATTAAAATCAAAGCAAAAAAATTTCATTTTTCAAAAACAATCTTCTTGGAAACAAAAATAGATTCCAGGTTTCAAAATCAAACCTGATGCAAATCAAAAACAAAGCAGATCATCTCAGATCAACATCAAAACCAGATTCAAGTTCAAAAACAAAAATTAAGTTCAGGTTCAACTACAAGTGAATCAAGATTTCAGAACAACAATCAAGTCTTAGTTTTCAAAGATCAGATCAAAATTCAAAGTATAAAACAATTTCCAACGATCAAAACAGTTTCCAGGTTCTCCGCTTTTCAAACAGGTAAGCAAACTCATTGAATCTACCTCTATGTCTTGATGTTTGTCCTTGATGCTTGAGCATGTTATGAAAATGTTGTTTGAGTGTTAAATATGCTTGGATGTTTTGTGTGTGTGTGTGTGTGTGTCTGCATGTATGTATATGGGTGTGCATGATTGGAAATCAGGCAAAGTTGTCTCTGCTTTGCCTACAGGTTTTCAAAATCCTGTTCAAAAATAAAAAACTCTTCCTCCAATTCATTTTAGGCCTTAAGATCTGAACAAAATATGTTTATATCATCAATATCTAAGTTTTAAAAAATTTCTTAAGTCAAATTTGTTAGAGTTTCTCTGGAAAAATCAAGATATACAGTGAAACTTAAATACATGTCAAAAATCAAGTATTTTAATTTCTTGATTCATTTATATAGTATGATTTGTTTTCAGAAACTATGATTTTTAAAAAAAAATCATGGATTTCAGTTTAGTAAATCATAAGAACTTGTGGGTTGAACGAGAAAAGAATTTGTGGCAATCTCTGATGAACGTCAAGGTGTTGGTCGTCGTGGTCGAGGCTGGAGGAAGCTTGGATGGTGGCGAACACGGTAAAAGTACTCGTTTGAATTCTAGATGGCCGTGGTTGCCAGGTAGCGACGATTCATGGTTGAATGCCTGGTTTTAGTCGTCCATATTTTCGTGAGCACTGCATCGTCAAGGGTGCATCAGAGGTTATTGGTGGTGGGGGACTAAAGCGTGAAGTCGTGATACATCTTTGGACGTGATTGCATGATTTCTGGTGGTCGGGATTGGTGGCACGAGGAGGATCTAGTTGATCAGTTTTGGGTTCCAGGTAGTGTCGAATAGCTTGATTTTGACTTCAGGCAAAATTGACGGAGCTGTGTGGCCGGGACAACTCGCGGAAACATAGGTGACTCGTCGATGGCCGGAGCGATGATCGAAGGTGGTTGGTCATGGCGTATGCGTGCACATGGTATCAGTGTTGGGTAGTTGCTGTGTTGGGTTGAGGAAGAAGCAGTGGTATCTGGTTGGTACTTGGAAATTAGCAGGGTTTCTCGAGTTTGGCTACGGGTCGATCACGCGAGTGTTTAAACTATAAAACAGGGTTTTAAAATAGAAAAAAAGACAAAGAAAAAAAAGTTGCCTGGGTTTGTACCCTAGGATTTTGGTGGTTAAGCTCGGGGATTTCGCTCGTTTGACTCGGGTCTAGAATTATGGGTAATAACAAGTTTTTAAATTTTAAAACTTGGAATAGTTTAAACAATTTCTTAACCCATTTTCTTTTGAATAATAAATGTTGATTTAAGTTGGGATGAATTAAGATTTTAAAACAAATTATTTTAAGTTAAAAGTGTTTGGTATTTATATAACCTTATTTTAAAGTTTATTTAAATAAACTTAATAATGTAATTAAGTGGTTCATTAAGAAGACTAAATGTTTTTAAAAGTTAATTAACTTAAAGGTTTTAAGTTAATTGGTAATTAATAATTAAGATAAAAGGTTTATCTCAAAATTAATTAAGGTCTTATTGTGATTAATTTAAAATTAATTAGTTAATGTAATTAATTTAAGGTTAACTAACTAATGATTAAAGGTTAATTCATTAATTAGGGATTAATTAATTAATGTAACTAAAGGTTAATTAATTAATAACTAAAGGTTAATTAGTTGAATAATTAAAAGTTAATTAATTTATGATTAAAAGGTAAATTACTTAATGTAATTAATTAAAGGTTAATTATTTAATGAAAGTAATTAAAGTTAATCACTTAATAATTAAAGATTATTTAATTAATTAGAGTATGATTAATTAATGTAATAAATTAAGGGTTAATTAATTTATGTAATTAACTTAAGGTTAATTAATTTATGTGATTAATTAAAGATACTTAATTAATTAATTAATTAAGGATAATTAATTAAGATGGATAATTAAGATTGATTAATTAATTTTATTAATTAATTATAATAAATGGTTTGGAATTACTTAATGTTAATTAAGCCGGGTTGGGTGATTAATTCTTAAGTAATTAATTCAAATTGATCATGCTTATGGATGATTATTGTATTGAATGTTTGAATTGTTTGATATCGTTGATGTGTGATGATCTGTGATATGATTGTTTTGGATTGTGCTGTGAACTGTGATTTATTTATCTGTGATGAATTTATTTATTTATCTATGAATGAAAGATAAGCGTTATAGGATTATATTGCTTATCGATATTGTTGTGCTTGAATTAATGATAGTTGTGATACTTTGTTGTTGCCAGTGAAACCCCTGGACTACACCACACGCACAAATATAGATTTCACGAGAAATTGGTTAAGTCACAGATATTTTGAATTTAAATATTTTTTCTAAAGTTGAATTTTGAATCCAAATGGTTTGGAAGTGAAATTGAGTTGAATATGAAAAGCATTTTTTAAAAAAAGTTTTGAAATTAAAATTTAGCTTTATTAAATTGTTTTGGGAGTTTGAATTTAATTCAAATAGAACTTGCTGAAAATACGACAGTTCGTCGATTTCCAATGTATATTTTAGAAGGCTATAACTTGAGTAAATAAAATTGGATTTTCCCGAAATGAAAAGCATTTGTTTTTAAATGATAATGGCTTTCATATAATGAAAGGATTTTCAGTTTTTGTTGAAAGGATTTCAAATATGGGTGGATAAAAATGGAGAACGTTTTGAAATCTATGAATGAATCTTTGTTAAGGATTGGTGAACTTTGTTTCAAATTGGAGAGGATCTTAAAGTGTGAATCTTTTGTTTAAAAGATTAAAGTGGAAATTTGTTTAAACCATTCAAAAGAAAGGTTTTGAAAACAAGTGTTGAAAAGTTGTGACTTAACTAGAATCCCAATATTTCTATATGCTTTTTAAATAAGCGCACGTTATTCGGTTTAGCTAGGAGAGGACTTTATGTCATAAAATCCATTCCAAATAGCGATATGACGAAATGGATAGGATTTGAAGACGTTGGTGAAGACCAGGTATTTTCGAAAGCGAAAGGATTACCTGTCGAATGTCTCTGCACCGAATGGCCCCGGTATAGAGATTTCCTTATGTGATGGGCAGTCCGGACATGATTAGGGATTACCGGATTTGCAAGGGCTTCTTTTGAAGTGCCTTCGGTTCAATTAAGACCCAGGATGGACTTGTATGGACATATATCTGAAGTTACACTTTGAGATGTAAAGCTGATTTCTATCAAATACATTTCTGATTGGTGGCGGAGAATTTATTCTCTTAGCTTAACATCCTTTTCTGAGACGTACGAGCACGAAGGTTATATAGTTGATGGTTACTAGTGATATATTCCCAATTTGGTAATGTGGCATATTAAGTGTTGCCGATCATTTGTTGATCAAAGCATGGCTTTTGTGAAAAGCGTAGCTTTGTGGGATGAGACTTCTTTAAACCTCACAACCCGAAAATGGTCGAAACAGGAATGATGCGGCAAGATTATGAGGGTCGCGACCTTTAGGGTATGTGCATTTCCTTCTGGATAAACAGTGATCATGGTATGGAGCCCAGATATTTAAGTTATGTGGTTGTTGGAATTTGTTGGTGTTGAGGATCCTTGGGTAAAGGTCGGTGATGACCGGGGGATGGCATACTCGTGTCAGTAGTTTCCTAGTTGCAGAGGTAACCCGGGCTTGTGTTGGCAGAGAGCCGGTTAGGTTCTTGAGGCGTCCTCCCAGAGGCATACCCATTCGGTGAAGGAAGTTCCTTAGCCTGACCATTTGTTGGAAATCCAAACAAAACGATACGAGCCATGTACGGTTTTAGTTGTATAACCTGCCATGGAATGCGGTGGTAACCTTCCATTGAACATGATAGCTATAATTGGTATACTATAATGGTATTATGCTGGCTAAGACTAATATTATACTATTGAAATATTTTCTGCACTATGCACTAACAATAATATCAAAAGGTTTTTGCGTATCAAGCATATTTGACTATCATAAGGAGAAATCTCCTCCAAGTGTGCTGCAACGACCCGATATTTTTCAACCATTCGCATCCAACATGCCGAAATTGATTTGCTCAAAATATCAAGTTGTTAATTTATATTTGGCAAAACTCAGCATATATAGTAAATAAATAAATCACTGAATAACAGACACAGAGTAGTATACAATATGCAGCGAAAATAAAAGAATAGTAGTTCATGAAGCTACTTTATACATATCAGAGTTAAATAAGATACAACAGAAGTCTCGAATACAATAGTCAAATACAAAGATCAGAATACACCACTGGAATCAACTGAATATCTGAAAGCTGGATAGATAGCTGGATCTCCAAGCGAAGCTCCAATCCAAAGGTGAGTCTCAAAACTGTATCACTCAGTCTGACCTGAGCGTAAAGCAAAACACAAAACACTCGAGTCAGGATTAACATTCTTATATCAATAAATCCAACTTAAGTGAAACAACAACTGAAATACAAGTAGCTCAAAGGATGTTTGCGATAACCATCCTCTAAGGATCCGTTAAACCATCTACGATGTAGTAATATACACTATTATAATAATGTCTAAAGTAAAGTATAATATATTTAAAAATACCGTTAAGGCGTTACCCATATCCTTCTTAACACATTTTATAGTGCCAATAGTCAATACAGTACCGTAATACCTCCTGATCGGGAGGCTACTAGAGGATACTCCATAGGTACAACACAAATCATAATCGTACAAGGCGCGTTAGGGTAGGTGACACGACACAACTAGGCAATGCCAGGCTAGATATACCAATTACCCTTCCGGGCCGGTGGTAACGCGTAGCAGCTTCTACGCCAACCTTGAGCCACACCCCCAAATCAAGAATCAAAAGTGGCCACCAAATCAATCTCAAAGTCAGAATATAATATCGAAGGAGTGTGTCCGATCAAAGGAGCGACCGCATTAGCCCGTCGATTGCTCCTGGTTTAGCCACCTTATGCCAACTCACGGGAGTCGGGACCACATTCATACCTCAAAGGATGTCGCCATCATCCAACTTCATTCTGGAATCTCCACCACGTACACGGTTGTTAAAGTGGTTTTCGAAGTTGGCAAAGAGTATGACAACTTCCAATCCCGATCTCTTTAACAACGAAATGTTATTATTTCACCGCGGTCATTTCAAAATAGTTTATACTTCAAAACTGAAATATCATTTCCATTTCAAAACCATATCAATACGATATCATTTCCAGTTCAAAACCAAACACAATATCATTTCTATTTCAAATATAGCCTTTTTCCAAAAATCATATCACTTCAAAGTTATAACACTTCGAAACCAAAACACTTGAACTTATAACTCTTTGGAAATCATAATTTAGAAATCATAACACTTCCCACTTAACCGATTAAATATAATAAAATTGTTTTCCTTAAATTTCACAAATAAATTCCAAATCAACTCGTATGTCAAAAATTCAAATTTAAATCAAATCTCAAATCCTTAATTCCAATTTAGCTTCTAAATACACTATTCAAAATTATATCGATTCCAAATACATATTTGAACCACAAATAAACCATTTCAAAATATATATTTCAGAGCTTTAAATATTCTCTAATTCCAAAACTAAATTTTTATAATTCCATATATACATACATACATAGATATATATATATATATATATATATATCAAATTCAATTTACTATTATTTAATTTTTGAAGTATTTACTTAATAAATCCAATATCCTTTAATAAAACATTAAACTTCAAATAACTGAATATTCCTTCAATTTATTTAAGCTAGACATATTCATTTAAATCGCCTTAAACCAAAATCAAGTTATAAAAATCATATCCCTTAAAATATCAAATTTAATAAATTTCAAATCAAACTTATTTGAGTTTAATTATTGAATAAATTCAATTTGACGTTAATTCCAAATTTATCTTCCAAACTTAATTTATTTGAATCATTATAAACTCTATATCAAAATATAATTTAAATACTTAACTATATTGTATTTTAAATAAAATTAAACATTATTATTAAACTTATTTTATATATTAAATTAATTTATACATAGCTTAAAATCGAGAAATTTACTATATATAAAATAACATTTATATAATATCTAAAATCAATATTTATATAAAACCATATATTTCATTCCAAAACCATAGAAATCATTTTCAAAATACTTATATATAGACCGACGGTTTGTGTATATAAAATTTTCTATCCTATGGTAAAGTGTTACGGATATTTATCAATTCAATCCGCAATTCAAATATAAATACGGGTTTATATCATTTCAACCTACAATCCCTAATTTAGTGAAAATCGCTTGAGTCTATCATTTCAACCCATAATGATTTTCTCCTATTCTAAAGTCCGTTCGGGTATGTATCATTTCAACCCATAGTGAATTCTATATTAATAGGGAACTTGCAGAGTGATAACAGATATGAAAATAATAACAGGCATATATCATCAATATAAATAACAAATAATGGTGTCAGATGTCACAGGTGAACATATATAGATAATGACATATATATAATAATGTAAATAACTATCAGCAGCATATTTCAATTATTGTTTCAATTGAAATCAAATTTTATAAATATAAGAACGTCAATCTTGGTGACTACTCACCTTTCGAGGCTAGAGAAGTTTGACAGCAGAACAAGCTACGAATTCCAATAAAGCAGGATTAACAAGAATTTGATAGACAAGCTGATAAAGAAAAATAGACGAAATTAAATCAAAACTGGATCGATGAAGATGATGGTATAAGTGAATTCATATAACTAAGTATAACTATATGCATATTCTATATTCAAGCACATATTAAATTTTAAATATATGTTTATTTCAAAATTATTGTTTTAAATTAAAAACACGTCAAAACCATTTCTTATATCTATTAATATCAATATTTAATTGTAACGACCCAAAATTCCTGTCATTTGAAATGCGTATATTTAATTGATTTTAAATATTAACAAGTAAAGTTTGTAAGTCGAATAGATTATATTTCGAATATCTAGATTTAATTGGATAATTAAAGTGATAATTTAATATTTGAAATTAAAGAAATAATTGGAAATTGGGTTTAATGTGATTAAAAATTGATTTTTAGAGTTGTATTAAATCATTTTGGAGTTAGAATGATGTTATAGAACTTTTAAAATCGAATTAAAATTTAATTTGTAGAAACTGAATATTTTAATATTTATTTGATGAGTAAAAATAGCCATTTTTCAAAAAGTCTCGGATTTTGACGAAACCAGTTTCATCTCATCCGTAATATTAAATTATTGTAAAATTTCAAATTTCGTGTCAATCGGATTTACGGTTTGTCCGGGGCAAGCTAAAATGCACTGAAATCGGTTTAATTGAATTTCAAATTTAAATTTGTCGATTTGAAAACCTATCTTCTAAATATGATCGAATTGGCTCCCGATATATATTCCATTGCGTTCGGAATAGGGGTAAAACATTATAAACGGCAGGCGGCACGCTTCGTTTGGAGTTCGGAAAATCTCGGGTGAATAGTGTTTCGTCAAATTTTCTATAAAAGGACCCCATTATCTTCATTTTACACAAACCCTAACCAGGCTCGGGCAAGCCGCCATTTTCATTTCCAAGGGCCAGAAATGCTCGATACTTCCTCTTCAATTTTCTTCCAATCCGTCGACAATCACGAAAATCCTTCAACAAGGGAAATGTTAAGCACAACGAGATCTCCAACTTCAACGGCTATGATCGAAATCAAGACGATGAATCGTCGGCAATTTGCTCAAATAGGTGGCGTTCGTGCACGTTTTTCACGAGCTAGGGGCGACCGAGCTCCTCAATATTCGAGCCGAGAGTTGAGCACGAGACGAGCGTTAACCTGATCGTCGTGGAAGTGGAAGATGGGGTCGCGGCGTGTAGGGTTTAAAGGCGGCTAGTTGGGTTTGTTCGTTCGTGAAGAAACCTGGGAAGGAGTAGATGGAACTAGCGGCCGTGATTTCATTTGTTTGAACATGCGGCTCAGATGCAATTTGAGGTTAAATAGAAATAAAATTTGAAAATAAATTGTATATTAATTTGTGTAAACTTTAAAAAGCTGTAACTTGTTCATACGAGGTCAAAAAATGACGAAATGACTTGCGTTGGGTTCGTATGGACGAACACTACGCGATGGAAATGGATTGGAATCGATTGAAGCTAGTGATAATTTAGGGTAAAATTAAACGCGCGTTTAATTTTATTTGAAATAAAACACTGCAACTGTTATTGGAAGCAAAGTGAGAACTTCTCACTCAATCGAATTGTGTTTCGATTTAAATTTTAAATAGTTAGATTTAAAATTGCTTGATTGTGTTGATTTTTTTTACTTGGATGATAAATTGCTATCTGTTATATTGAAATAGACCCTATACGTCGTATACTAAGCGGAGGATATTTTATTAAACACATATACCGCGATATTCCACCTTGAGGTGGAATTGGTACTATATATGTACTTGGAGTTGATTTTCCCGCATTATATAGCGGATGAGACCCTATTGCACCGCATAATAGCGGATAGTATTTTATATAAACCCATGTACCGCGATATCCCGTCTTGAAACGGGATTGGTATTGTGCTAACATCTGTGGATGCAGGGAAACAGGTTGGATGGATCCAACTGGATTCCTCAAATAATTGAATTTTTTTCAATGTTGTGTGTTGATTATTTATAATCTCTGTGTGATTATCTTTATGATTGGAATCGTTGAAGGCTAAAATTTAGCCGAATAAAATTTTGGTATCGTTAAATACCGGAAATAAATGAAATTTGATTTTTGAAAATACAAGTTGAAAGTTATATTTAAATTTATTTTTTAGAATTAGATAAATTTAAAAGAAGGAATTTTAAAATAATAAAGTTTTATTTTTAATTTTATTGAATAAAATTTCAAAATATGGGAACAGCTTAAATAAATAGATTTCGGGTAATATTATCTAAAAGTTGAAGAATTTATTCAAAATAAGGATTTATTAAGTTATAGTTAACACTTAATTTATTAAATAATTAAGGATTAATTAATAAGGTAATTGAAGAATGATTTATTTAATTTATAAATAAATAATTTAACTTAATTTATAATTAGAAATGATTAATAATGAATTAATCTAAGATAATTTCTTAAGAAAGTAATTAAGGAAAAGTTTTTAGTTAATGAAGATAATTAACTAAGGATTATTAATTAAATAAATAAATGTGATTAATTTTGATAATTAATTAGATTTATTAATTAAGATAATCAATTGTAAATTGTTAATTACTTAATGAAAGTAATTAAGAGGTTAATTACTAATTGTAATTAAAATTAGATATTTTGATTAATTTATTGATAATGATTAATTGGTAATTAATGATTTATTGGTATGAGATGATTGCTTAATGGTAAGTAATTAAAGGTTTAATTTCTTAAAAAATTAATTAAGGGGTAATTAATTATGTAGTTGGTTTAAAGGATAACTTAACTAATATGATTAATTAAGAATAATTTAATTAATTAAGGTGATTGATTAATTAATTTATATCAAATGATTTGTAATTAATTAATTGAGATTGGATAATTAATTCATAATTAATTAATTTAATTGGAAAAAATTGATTTAATTAGGATTAAGCAATTAAATTAATCCTACTTATAAATGACTATTGAGTGCTTGACCTTACTTATGAATGATTGTATTTTATGAGATGCCTTGAATTGATTGTCCTGTCTAATCTATGATATTTTGTTCTGTGGATTGAGCTGTGTATAATTTATTCATTTATTTACATTTGTATATTATCTGTGAATCTGTGGATGGACGATAATCGTTATAGTTTATATCGCTTATCAACTATATTTCTGTGTTTTAATCTGTGATGATTGAATGATGTTGCACTATTGTGTTAAACCCTTGGAGCACACTTATACACACACAAATATGGATTTCACGAGGAAATCGATTAAGTCACAGATTTTGAAATAGTAAAAAAAATTGAATATTTAAATCCAAATGGTTTTGGAAATGAATTGGGTTTAAACCGAAAAGCTTTTGGAATGGAATTTCAAGATAAAATTTATTTTTGAATAACTTGATGAAATTTTGAAATGAAATAATTTGACTTAAATTTGAATTCAAGATTTGAAATTGAATTCTATGTTTGGAAACTTGGGATTAAAGATCTTATACTAATTATATATGGGTCAAACCATTTTCAATGTATTGATTTGGAAATTTGAATTTAAATCAAGGGCTTTAACTCGTGCAAATATAATTGGATTTTTTTTCTGAAACGAAAACTATTTGTTTTCAAATAATAAAAGCTGTCACATAAGTAATGAACTTCCAATTTGTATTTAAAGGTTCCAAGTTTGAAATTGAAATTTTTTGAAAGGCTATGAATGAATCTTTGGAAACGAATTTTGAAAGCTATAAGTTAAACCTTGATTTAAATATTTAACGAGTTAATCCAATTGAAATGGAAATTGTTTTGATATCCATGAATGGATTTTTGTGAATGGGGTGAACTTTTTGAATTGAATCTTTTGTTTAAAAGATTTAAGTGTGGAAATTTGTTTAAACCATTGAAGGTTGTTGAAATAAATCTTTTTGTTTAAAAGATTGAAAATGGTAATTTATTTTAACCATTCGAATGAAAGGTTTTGGGCTTTAAGCTATGACTTAACTGAGACCCCGATATCCATATGTTTCTTGTAAATATTGCGCTCACTATTCGGTTTAAACGAGAGAGGACCTTTGGGTCATGAATCCCATTCCGAATAGTGATACGTCATAATGGACAGCATTTGAAGACCGGTGTTGAAGACCGGATATTTTCGAAAATGGAAGGATTACCGTCGAATGTCTCTGCATCGGCTTATCTCCGATATAGAGATTTTATCACCCTTTGTGATGGAAGTTCGGACGTGATTAGTAAATATCCGGATTGCAAGGGCTTCTTTGGAAGTGCCTTCGGTTCCGTTCGATCCTGGAACTGACATGTATGGATGTGTGTCTGACGTTACAATTTGAGATGTAAAGCTGGTTTCTATCAAATACATTTCTGTTGGTGGCGGAGAATTTATTCTCTTAGCTTAACACCCTTCTCTGAGACGTACGAGCTCAGAGGTTATGTAGTTGATGGTTACTAGTGATATATTCCCAATATGGTAATGTGGCATGCGAAGTGCTTCTGATCATTTGTTGATCAAAGCATAGCTTTTGTGAAAAGCGTAGCTTTGTGGACGAGACTTCGTCGGACCTCACAACCCGGTAATGGTCAAAACAAGAAAGATGCAGCTAGGTTACAGGGAGAAGCGCCCCTTAGGGTATGTGCATTTCCTTCTGGATAGTAGTGGTATCATGGTATGGAGCCCAGATACTTAACTTATGTGGATGTCGCAAATATATATGACTTTGTGATTGTTGATGGTTGAGGATCCTCGGATAAAGGTCTTTTACAACCGGGGGATGGCATACTCTTGTCAGTAGTTACCTACTTTTGCAGAGGTAACCCGGCCTTGTGTTGGTAGAGATCCGGTTAGGTTCTCGGGGCGTCCTTCCAGAGGCGTACCCATGTGACAATGGGAAATTCCTTGGCATGACCATTTGTTGGAAAATCCAAAGAAACAATACGAGCCCTGTACAGTTTTAGTTGTATAACCTCCCATGGAATGTGGCAGTAACCAGCTATTGAACATGGTAGCTATAGTAGGAATACGATAATGGTCATATGTTGGCTAAGATTTATATTATACTTTCGAAATGTTTTCCGGCACTTTGCACTTATAGTAATAATATCAAAGAAATTTTTCTGCGTATCAAGCATGTTTGACTATCATAAGGAGAAATCTCCTCCGATTCTGTGTTTGCATTGTGTGTGTGTGCGGGAGGCCTTATGGTAGTTACACTTTCTAAAAGCATTGCGGATCTATTTTAAAATATTTCTTTATTTGTTTTTTTAAAAAAGATATAACTGTTTTATGTTCTCACACCAGTCCCATGACTGACCTGGAGTTTATTGTTCCCTTCCTAAACTTTGGGTGTCCATTATTCTCCACACAGGCAGCCTAGAGTCAGGTTATCAAGATGTTCTAGAATACAGGAGGTGCTGTGGAGCTCAAGAGGCGAGCTGGATGGCGAAGCGTATCACTTGTATATGATATTATCTTTTCCGCTATGTATTCAGTTGTGAGGACAGTTTTATATAACTATCCATTATAATGTGGTGTTGTATATTGACTTTGATGATGTAATGTATAAAATGTACAGTTCTTTTGATTTAAAGATTATTCACTTATCTATTATATGTTGTTCCGCTGCGATTGTGTGATTCTGATATTGTTTCTGTTGCTTCTTCTTTCTTTCTTCTTCTACCTCTTCTTCTTTAACCCTAACAATTCGGTTTTTCGGCCTTTGATTGCTCGGTAGTTGATACAGTGGACGTATTAATGTCGATTTTCGAAAGTCGAAAATCTTCGAGACGTTACATTAATTCAAGTCTATCGGTGGAAAATATATATGTATTATATAAAATTTTATTACTTGGTTCGCACCTATATTTTAAATCAAAATGTATACGTATAATTTAAAAGTCAAAAATAAACGTATATACCTATATACTCCAAAATCCTAAAACATATCTGCGTATATAAAATTAAAATCAATACTAACTTAAACAAGTAAACTGACGTACTGTAACTCACGCAAATCTTATATATATAAAGTACATACTGGGTATACAAACTCATATACAAAGAAAATCAAAAACAAATATACATTTCGTATTCAAGATCCAGCCAACAATTTTATAGATATGTGTATCCATGTCATAGATCATATAATGTATATATACTTCATATAACAACAAAACCAAATATAACTTACAGATTATGTAATTACTTTGAAATATAAACCCACATATATATAACTGTAAATATAAACGGAATATATAACTTAATATATAAAATATACATAGTACATAAATATATTTGAAAATAGCTCAACTGCCAGTACCTATATAAACTATAAACAAATATACCCTTACACATATTTATAATATAACACCCTATTATACACTAAAAGTCAATCAAAGTTACAAACTAACCTAACTATAAAACTGTTTCAACATACAACAGCTTCGGTCACCAAAGCATACTATATAAACTGTAACAACCCGCATATTTATCGATTTTTATATTTAAATATTTTATTTAAATATTTTATCGTTAATCGGATTTTGGTCCGAAGCTACTTTTTGCAAACGGTCAAATTAGCACTCGAGACCACTTCCATTGAGTTCGAAACGTCGTTTGCAATCTTCTAAGTATAAACATTGATATGTTTGGGGTTAGTGGAATTTCACCACTTTTTCACTCGAGCCTTTGGTTTGGACTTTTAGCCCATTAGGCCCAAGTTCCACCCCCCTTCTTCTTCATTGCTTCATTTCATTTCCTAACACTAAAGCTTCAACAAAAATGGTGAATGGAATGAGAAATTAAAACTCCAAAGTCTTTGTTTTGTTGCAACTCCAACATTCAACTCCAAATTCAAGAAGAAGACATCGGATTCAAGCTTGTGGTTGCTTCTCCATTTGCCTCCAAGCTTTGTTCTTCATTTTCATTGGGTTTTGGAGCAAAGGTGAGATTTTTATCTCACAAATCTAGTCTATAACTATATTGACTGTTGGGAATGATTCCCTATCACTTTAGCATGCATATTTGCTTTTGGTTTGGATTGGATTGGCGAGAAACTCCGATTTTTGGCGTTTTGGCGAAATTTCTGCATTTAGGTCGTTCTGGCCATTTTAGGTCGTTCGGAGTTAGGTCGTGTGGATCTTAGGTCGTAGGTCGCGTACGAGATAGCTCCTAGATCGTTCTGGCCACTTTTCGTGTGTTCAGAGTTAGGTCGTTCACGACCTAGTACTTAGGTCGCTCGTGAGTTGGTGGCGTAGGTCGTAGGTCGTTTAACTCTTAGGTCGTTAGGCCTTGTGTGTGGAGTTAGATCGCCTGCTTTCCTTAGGTCGTAAGTCGCGTGTGCTTTAGGTCGCGCACTTTCTTAGGTCGCGAACCCTTTTAGGTCGTTATGGCCTTAGGTCGTGACATTTATAGGTCGCGGCAAAGTTAGGTCGCCCGACCCATGTTGCCGTTAGGTCGCTCGATCCTTGTTGCCGATAGGTCGCGTGCTTTCTTAGGTCGCGTGTCCCCTCTACCCCAGTTAGGTCGTGACATTTATAGGTCGCGGCAAAGTTAGGTCGCTCGACCCATGTTGTCGTTAGGTCGCTCGATCCTTGTTGCCGATAGGTCGCGTGCTTTCTTAGGTCGCGTACCTTTAGGTCGCGTGTCCCCTCTACCCCAGTTAGGTCGTATGACTCAGCATCGTTAGGTCGTTCGACCTATCTTGCACTCTTAAGTCGTTGCCTCCTTTCTCCTTAGGTCGCTCGACCTCCTTACCCACTAGGTCGCGCACTTAGTTAGGTCGCTCAGCTATTGTGTTAGGTCGCGTGAACCCTTAGGTCGTTAGACCTCATTTTGCTTTAGGTCGTAGGCCTCTTGCCTTCACTTAGGTCGTACCGTTTTGTCGGGGCGCTGCCCCGCACCCCGCCGGGGGTGCTGCCCCCTGGACCCCCGCGACCTGACCGGGCAGGTCGAACCCCGTAAGCGGTGGCGTTGCCCCCGCACCCCCACCTTGGGGGGTTGCCACCCCCCCTGGACCCCCCCTCCGTAGGGGATCTTATCTGAAAAACATTGAGCTGATTTCCTTGGATTTTATTCGCATCTCCGTATGCGATCTTTGTAACTGATTGTTTCTACACTTGCTTATGTGTTTTGTCACTTTATAATATAAAGGTTTCAATACTAGTAGTAAATATCAAAACTCTTTTAACAAACAATTTCAACTCTATTTTTAATAACAAAGCTCTTTTCTTAAACCGTTTTCCAATCTATTAGTATATACAAGCCTTTACCTCACTCGGATGAGAAATCTAATTAAACGACTTAGTAAAACAAGTGGTATGAAACGCTTGCGTTCACTTCGTCGGTTAATTCTTGGACTTGTTCGACTGAACCTCTTGTGACAATTTTATTAGTGAAGATTTACAGTTTTTTCGTAAATATTTAAGTTAAGCAAGTGGTTATGGGACATGAAGCTAAACTTCTATATTTACTAGCTTAGTGTAATTGACACTTCTCGTTGATCTTGATGATCGCTTTATGAATTAGACTAGCAATTGCGCGATGTCTCTTTCATTGCAAGGTTAGGCTAGACACCACTTGTGTGATTCCACTCACACATACCTTTTTGCTTTTTGGTTAGCCTTGACCTCATTCGGGTGACTCAGACTCATCCAGATGGGGTAGCTCCCCATGGTCTTCGGACCGTCATGTGATAGGCCTCTTTCCCTTTTTATGATTTCTGGATTTCTTGTGTTGATTTCTGGAATTTATCTCTTTGACTTGTCATGAGTACAAGTTTAGGGTATGATGCCCTCTTTGGATCTTTGAGAAGATTCTTGTGATATTGATATATCTCTTATCGGTTGATCTCCTGTTGATCATTATTTGCATACTTATAGTAGTATGTCAGTATGGATATTTTATGTTTATGCCATATCTTTTATCTTATATCATGTCATCTGATATTTATAGCTAGACTGATCCGTTTATTATTTTCTTATCAATAATACTCGGGTCAGACCGAGATGCTACAGGTGCTACTGCTTGACTCCTCCCCCAGTGATTCACTACTCAGACTTTTGGCTACTTGTTTAGATTAGCAGCTTTTGTTGTTTACACTTGAGATATAGACTCATAGTTGTATTCTTTTGTATAGCACGCGTTGCTATTCTTTTGTATTATCGTGGATCTTTTTAGACCACTACTCTGATGTACACTTTTATGTGATATATATTCATATCTCTTTCCGCCTTTGTGATATGGACATCTGTGATTGATTCGCATGTTATGCTTACTTCTATATTTGTTTCCGAAGATTATTTTATAGCCACCGTGTGATAAGAGATTACATGGATGGTCGCTCCTCAACAGCCTTATTCTCCGCGCTAGTTGACAGCACTACACCGTAGTGTTCTTGGCTAGCGTGGGTATAGAGGTGGGGCGTCACATAAACTGTCAATTACTATATGCAGTAAGTTATATTTAATGTAAATGTATAAACCTTATATACGCATATATATTACACACGCCTGTGTGCATACCAGTTGTTTGATGTTTGTCAGATGAAGTAAGTGATCTCATTTAAATATATAGAAAATGGGTGTTTATGTAAATTAGTTGACCGTTGAAACTTAAAATGTCAAGCACACAGAAGAAATCTATTGAAAAAAATGCCCCTTTACAATTAGTATTCGAAAGTAAGGTGGTAAAATCCTATGACCACGTTAACGGGTTCGACAGCGCAGATATATATATATATATATATATATATATATATAACTCATATATACAAATATATATAAATAGCTTAAACCAATATACACATATAAATGAAGTAACTGACCGATACATAGCAACAGCCGATTATTTATGAAGTATTATAAAATTTAAAAAAATCAATATAATATATATATGGCCATACTATTGAAATTTTATTTTTAACAACCCTTTCTATATTAAATAATACAAAGTTTTAAAACAATATTTAAACAAAATTCATATGTAAGCAAAACTGTTTTATATATAAATACACTTACACGTGAAGGCATTGGAGCATATGGTCGCGGTTTGCATTTGCGGTGGCATCAGGTTGCGGTGATGGGAAAGATGAAAATAGGAGGTGGCGCGGTGGTCCAAGGCGGAGATCAGAGCAGTGGCGGTTGCGATGCAGCTTGGGTCAGGGTGCGATGGAGGAAAGGCTGGGGTGATGACGTGTGGGCGATCTCTGGTGGAATGGGAAGGGGAGAATGCGGCCAGGTTATCACAAAATGCAAGGGACAATGTATTATATTTAAATTCTTCTTTTAAATTAAGAACAGAACAAAGAGGGGAGGAGAGAGAGAATAGCAGCATGTTGTTGGTTTACATAATTATGAACAGGCTCAAACTATTATACATACATTTTTTTATAGAATAGTAGATTTATCTTGGGCAAGGAATGAAGAGACCAAGCAAATGAAGGGTTCTATTAAACAGGAAGATGACTAGGTTTTAACCGGATGCGAACGGACATATTTATTTATATGTTTCTTTGTAAAAGTAAAAACTAGAGAGAAATGACGAACCAGGGAAAATGAAATGGAAAATTTGGATTTAACAATGGGAATAGAAAAGGTCTAAAGCTGAATTCAGGTAATAATAAAAGGGACTGTCCATTTGCTTTAAATGTTGGATAACTAATAGTCACATAGAAACAAAATGGACCGTTGCGGCTAACCGTTTCGCAGATTCCGGCATGTACCGGACTTCAAAACACAGAATTGAATATACCGTAGAGATCAGCATGATGAGACGATCAAAACGGCATACATGTATCAGTGGCACGATCATCTGATCAAAAGTCGATACAGACACTGATATATGTTGCTATTCCGTACGGAAAAATCCAAACGGAGCTAAAAACATCCGAAATTTGTGAAACAAATTATGCAGTCTTATTTAGAATGTTCTAAAAAAATTCTCATGTTGACATATTTAGGTTTCGGAACACTTTTAAATTCAACAATTATTGATTGATTCAAATTGAAATAAAATTACACAATAAAATAAACTTCCATATTATCATATGAAAATTTACTAGTTGCTATGTTTAAATAGACGTATTTCAAATATCAAATTTTTATTACAAATTTTTATTGTTCAAAATTTCATAAATTTCAATTAAATACATTAATAAAACAAATAAAATTGATAAAAATTTACGGGTCGTTACACTCTCCCCCACTCAAAACTTTTCGTCCCCGAAAAGGAAGGAGGTAGGAGAATAGAAACAACCAGAGAGAAAAATAGATTGAAATAAAAAATAAGACAATTAATTTAAAACCATACAAATTTTAATTTTTATATAAATTAATATTAAATAATTTGGTTAAATCCATTTGACTTTACTCAAGTTAATCTAATTCTTCACTATTTCTAAATTCATTATCTAATTATCCTAAATTAACAATTTCTAAAATCAAAAATTTGAATAGTCAATTATTATAATTATATTTTATTCAACAAATTTAATCCCTTTCTATCTTAAATTATTATTGAATTTATTCCACTTAATATATCTTATTACATATATTAAGTATATTTACACTTATTATAACTGCTCAAATTTATTAAATTTCCTTTAACATCATTTCACATTGTAAATATTCAATTAACTTATTATTCAATTTATCTCTATTAACATTTTCTATAATAAAAAATTAAATGCACAACATTTATTATAAACACTCAAATTTTATTTATAAAACATTATCACCATTTTACATTGTAAATTATTCATTTATATATTCAACTTCTGAATGATCTAGGTAAGTTATATTGGAATGTAATTGACTATTATACTAGTAAATTCTTCTAATTTAATTATTTTAAGTTTAAACATTAATTCAAAATTTTAGCTTTATTTAATACTTGAAATCATCCCTCAACACGAATTTTAGAATTAAATTTCCGATTAATTTCAAACCATTTAGAGGTAAATGCATACATACATACATACAAACATACATACATACATACATACATATATTTAAATCATACTTAAGAAATTCAAATCAAATTCGTTTTCAAACATAGTGTAGCAAAGCTACAGAATGGTCTCTCCACTTCAAAACTTGAAAATGAATGTTGATGATGTTGCAGTCATCAGCGAAATTATTTTCCAGCCACAAAAGAGGAGAGCTCTAATTTATACATTTAAAAATTATTTGAAAACCATTTCTATTCGATTTTTTTTAAATAATATACATTTTAAAACTTAAAAACCAAAGTTTGCAATTTTCGAAAATCAAATTCTCAAATTCTTAATTTAAATTCATTTCAAAATCTAGATCAAATTATAACCAACTTTTATAAATTCATTTATTTATATTATGCAATAGTCAATGGTTTATAAAACAATAAATGAAAATCAAATATTATCATTTCAAACATCCAATTTGTTTAACTATTTAATTTTAGAAAATTATACTTATATATATATATATATATATATATATATATATATATATGTGTGTGTGTGTGTGTGAACATACAAATAAATTTCATTTACCAAATTTGAAAACGATATTGTGTCAGTTTGCTCTGTTCATGTGTTTTGGAGATCTTATCGATAGTGCTGATCAGACGAATCGATCGAAAACCCAAATCAACATCAACAACTCTAACAACACAATATATAAAACCTTTGAATATTAGTTTACATAGACACTTCCTCGCTCGACGATACAGGAATAGATTTCCAAAGCAAGGATAGGGATTCAAATTTGATGGACTCAAATCAAAGAGAATTCCGATTCGAAGATAGGTTTGAAATAAAGACAAGATGATTAAATAACAAAATCAGGAGATGGATAAGCTTATATAAAATCACAGGCAACCTTAACCGGGTCAACCATGACTTCAAGAATTAGATCGTTGTAGAATTCTGAGGCCAATCTACATTCGATCTTAAGAGATAGAATTCTGCATAACAAAAGATGTCGGCATCTAAACCAAGGATATATAAATCTCCGGAGAATCGATGCTATTGTAAAGGAGTTTCACCCTTTTACAAATCATATCGTAGAGCTATGGGATGCTTCAGAATTCAGAAGAGTACGAATAGTGAGGGCCAAGAATGAATTTCGAAACCGAGGGAACGTTCCAAAATTCAAAGGAAATTCAAATCAAAGAGGAAAGAATTCAAGCTTGAACGAAAGTGATTCCGTAATTAAATTTACCATACATGCTAAGTATGCCTAGAGCCAAGGCTTTGATACCACTTGTAACGATCCGATATTTTTCAACCATTCGCATCCAAAATGCCGGAATTGAATTGCTTAAAATATCCAGTTGTTAATTTACATTTGGCAAAACTCAACATATATAGTAAATAAATTAATCACAGAATCACAGACACAGAGTAATATACAATATGCAGCGGAAATAAAAGAATAGTAGTTCATGAAGCTACTATACACACATTAGAGTTAAATAAGATACAACGGAAGTCTCGAATACAATGGTCAAATACAAAGATCAGAATACATTACTGGAATCAACTGAATATCTGAAAGCTGGATAGATAGCTGGATCTCCAAGCGAAGCTCCAACTCCAAAGGTGAGTCTCAAAACTATATCACTCAGTCTAACCTGAGCGTAAAGCAAAACACAAAACACTCGAGTCAGGATTAACATTCTTATATTAATAAATCCAACTCAAGTGAAATAACCACTTAAATATAAATAGCTCAAAGGATGTCTGGGATAACCATCCTCTAAGGATCTGTTAAACTATCTACTATGTAGTAATATACGCTATTTTAATAATGTCTAAAGGATGTTTGAATTTACTTAAATTGACGATAAACACTATAAATTTTGCAATAAATCTTTATTTGATTGATATGGAAATTTTGGTTAATGAAATTAGAAGTTTATATGTAATCAGAAATTATAGAAATGGTAAATAATAAAATTTGAATTGAAGAAGTGATTAATTAATTTAATATTAAATTATTTAATTAACTGGAAAATAGCCACTTTGGCCATTGACTCAGATTTCGACGAAACCAGTTTCATCGGATCCGTAATGGTGTACTATTGTAGGATTTCAAGTTTCATAACGATTGGACTTGTCGTTTGATCGTACAGGCTTGAAACGCCTAGAAATCAATTTAATTGAAATCAATTGAAATCAATTTGAAATAACTTGATTTTAGCATAACTTCTTCATACGATGGAATTTGAACTTGAAACCTATTCCATTGATTTTAAAATATTTAAAAACATCTATTTTGATGTATGGGTTGATCCATTTTCATTCCGGAGTCAAAACGGGCTTTTTGGGTCAATTATCGTTCCGACCCAAACCATATCTGATCCGTTATTTCTATTCTCTAACCTACCTATAAATATCTAGTTATAAACCCTAGCAGCCTTCCTATTTCTCATTACTGTACATACAATTCTTTCTGTTGCTCCTCTTTCACCATGGCAGACAAATTCTCAATTCCAAATTCAATTACAATTCAAAATCAAATCAAAAATTGAATCTTCTCAAACTATATCAAATTATATATCGATTTGAATAGCCTATCCCAAAAAATCCATTTTTAGCTCCATTTAAATTAAAATCATAATTTTACTTTATTACTCGGTAATTGCAATCCTGGGTTGTTACACTCTCGAAGAGCGCATGTCAATTATGTGATTCGTTTTTGGATCTGGGTTTCGGTGTGGCCAAAAATTGTTCATCTGTTTTCGTCCGTTCATCGTGCAACGATGAACTTCGCCTGGTCGACAAATCGAAGGCTTGGTTTTGTGGAGAGTCGCGAGAGGATCTCATATAGCTGGGTTGTTCGATGGTTTGACGGTCGGATTTGCTGCTATAATTCACTAGGGTTGTTACATATCGGCGGCGGCTACAGCTCTTGGGCGTCACCGTGGGTTGTCGCGTCATGGCTGTAGGCACGCGGGAAGACGAGATGGGCGCTGTGCTGACGGCGTGGGCGATGGAAGCCCACAGGCGTGCGCGACGTTGGTCAAAGGGGAGGAGTTCTTCGTGTTCGATCGTGGGTAGGGGTTTCTGCGTGTCGGGAAATTAAAGCCGTGTGATGACGTGGCAAGTGGTTGAAGAGGTATATTCATTTCCTTTTTTATTTTAATTGAATTTCAAACACTCTAATCGACATAACTCTCTCATACAAGGTCTGTTTAACGTGCGGTTCGTCCCACTGGGATTGGATTTAAATTATGGACTTTTTGACGCGGGTTTGGACGAATTTTGAGATTGTTCAAATTTTGGGTTTAAATTGGATTCAAATTCAATTTAAATTCAAAAAGGTGAGTGTTTTAACCCACTCACAACTTCTAAAATTTCTTATATTTGTTAAATTATTTATGATGTGATTAGAAATTTATTTATGACTGTTTGGCATATTTTGAATCATCATCTCAGTTTATTTGAATTTATTTGGATAGAATAGTCATTTAATTTATTACTGAATATAAACTGAAATACCTATTATTTATTATCTGTTCTATATTGATATTATTGATTGAATTGGATAATGATTGTGATAAATGTTTGATGAATGATATTGGATGAATGGATGTTGTATTTTATATTGTTATAAACTGCAATTTGTTATGGATTTTTATTTCATTCGGGATTGGTTTGAAATGATATACAACCATATTTATGTGTTCAATTACGGATTGAAATGATAAACATCTGTATCACTTGACCATAGGATAGAAGATTATATAAAGACACCGTGGTCTATATATATATATATATATATATATAAATATTTTGAAATGATTTCTATGGTTTTGTAAAGAAATATATGGTTTTAGATAAATATTGATTTTAGATATTATATAAATGTTAATTTATCCTTGATTTTTAAGCTATATATAATTTGTTTTAGTATAGAATAAACTTAATAATAAGTTTGATTTTTATTGAAGATAATATGGTTAAGTATTTAAATTATATTTTAATATAGAGTTCATAATGATTTAAATAAAACTAAGGTTGGAAGATAAATTTGAGTTTATTTGAAATTGAGTATATTTAATAATTAAACCCAAATAAGTTTGATGTGAAATTTATTAAATCTGAAATTTTAAAAGGTATGATTTTTATAACTTGATTTTGGTTTAAAATGAATTAAATGAATATTTCAGGTATAAATAAATTGAAGGAAATATCTAGTTATTTGTAAATATGAGTTTTATTTAAATGATAATGGAATTGTTATGTAAATATTTCAAAACTAAATAATAGAAACTGAATTGCTGAATCGTAATTACCAAACTTAGTTTGGAAATTATTAAATACTTAAAGTTTGAAATATATTGAATTTGAAATGGTTTATTCTGTAGATCAAATCTAGTTTGAAATCGATAAATTTGGGATAATTTATTTGGAAACTAAATTGAATTGAAATTTATGGTTTAGAATTTGGTTAAATATAAAATATAGAAATTCGAGTTGTGTTGGATTTGAGTAGTGAAATTGAAGAAGCTATTTTATCATACAAAGTATTTTAAATATTCAAACCATTTAAGTGGTAGAAGTTATGTTCAAAGTTATGAGTTTCAAGGTACTATAATTTGAAAATGTTATATTCAGGTGTTTTGATTTCGAAATGTTATAACTTTGAAAGGGTTATGAAAATGATATCGTATTGATTTGGTTTGAAAAGGCCATGATATTAGGTTTTAAAGTATAAACTATTTTGAAATAACCGCGGTGTTATAATAATGTTTGGTTGTTAAAGAGACCGGGATCGGCGGTTGTCTTACTCTCTGCTAACTCTGAAATCCTCTTTAACAACCGTGTATGCGGTGGAGATTCCAAAATGAAGTAGGATGGTGGCGACGTCCTATGAGGTATATGCGTGGACCCGACTCCCATGAGTTGGCATAAGGTGGCTAAAACAGAAGTGATCATGGGCCAAGGAGGTGCCCCTCCTATCGGACATACTCATTCGATATTATATTCCGACTTTGAGGTTTATTTGGTTGCCACTTTTGATTTTGGATTTGGGGGTAAGGCTCGAGGTGGGCGGTTGTAGCTGCTACGCGTTACCACCAGCCCGTGTGTGTAATTGGTATATCTACCCTGGCATTGCCTTGTGTGTCTTGTCACCTACCCTATCTTGCCTTGTACGAGTTTGGTTTTCTCCCGTAGCCCATGGAGTATTTAGGGTTGTAACGAATTCGATTTTATCGGGATCCGAAAGTCGGCATTCTTACGTCCACTGTATCAAATGCCGCATAATCGAATGTCGAAAAACCGAACTATTATGGTAAAAGAAGAGGTAGAAGATAGAAGAAGGAAACAATAGAACGAAAGAAGAACAACAAAAACAATATCAGAATCTCACATATCGTAGAAGAACATCATATAATAGATAAATGAATAATCTTTAAAACAAAGAACTATCTCAGTTATTATATTACATCGTCAGAGCGTACAACAACAATATACAACACAACAAAACAATGGACAGTTCTACAAACATGTCCTTACAAGCGAATTTAAGCGGAGAGATAATATCATATACAAGTAATACGCCTCGCCATTCAGCTCGCCACTTGAGCTCCAAAGCACTTCTGAATCCAGAATGACCTGATAACCTGACCTTAGGCTGCCCGTGTGGAAATTGGTGGGCACCCAGAGTTTAGGAAGGGAACAATAAACTCCAAGTCAGTCATGGGACTGGTGTGAGAACTCAAAACAGTTATTTATCTTTTAAAACAACAACAACAAGGGAAGTGAAAATTATCCGCAATGCTTTTGGAAAATGAAACTACCATAAGGCCTCCCCGCACACACACAATGCAAACGCAGAATTGGAGGAGATTTCTCCTTATGATAGTCAAAGATGCTTACTACGCAGAAACAAATCATTTTTGATATTATTAATAGTGCATAGTGTAGAAAGAATTTCGAAAATAGAATATTAATCTTAGCCAACATAGACATTTCGAACTATGCCTACTATAGCTACCATCCAAATAGTGGGGCGCCACCATAAGTGAATGGCAGGTAATACAACTAAAACCGTACAAGGCTCGTATTGTTTCTTTGGATTTTCCAACAAATGGTCGAGCTAAGGAACTTCCTACTGCCACATGGGATCGCCTCTGGCGGGACGACCCGAGAACTTAACCAGCTCTCTGCCAACACAAGGACGGGTTACCTCTGTAACTAGGTAACTACTACTCGAGTATGCCACTCCCGGTCCTTTGGGACCTTTATCCGAGGGCCCTCTATCACCAAGCAACAACCACACAGAAAATGAGATTGGAGCAACCACATAGGTTAAGCATCAGGGCTCCATACCTGACACCACCCTTTTCCAGAAGGAAATGACATACCCTAAAGGCACGACCCTCATAACCTTGTCGCATATTCCTGTTTTGACCATTTCCGGGGTGTGAGGTCTGACGAAGTCTCGTCCACAAAACTACGCTTTTTCACAAAGCCACGCTTTGATCAACAAATGATCAATAAATAATCATCACACAGCAACACTCAGCACGCCACATTACCAAATTGGAAATATATCGCTGATAACCTTCAACTACATAACCTCTGAGCTCGTACGTCTCAGAGAAGGGTGTTAAGATAAGAGAATAAATTCTCCGCCACCAACAGAGACGTATTTGAAAGAAATCTGCTTTATATCTCAAAAAGTAATGTCAGACACGTAACCATACAAGTCTGTTCCGGGTTCGAACAGAACCGAAGGCACTTCAAAAGAAGCCCTTGCAATCCGGGTATTCACAATCCCGATTGAATTTCCCATCACAAAGGAAATCTCCATACCGTAGCTAACGGTGCAGAGACAATCGATAGGTCATCCTATCGTTTTCACAAATAACCGGTCTCCACCACCAGTCTTCAATGCTATCCATTACGTCGTATCACTATTCAGAATGGGTAACCCGAATAACGAGCGCAATAATTAAAAATAAGTGTAGCATTCTTTCAACCAATTCACAACAAATAGCCATTTACGAGTCAATATTATAGTCGGTTGTTTAACTATCAATCAATATTCACAACATAACCCGATTTCAAATAATTTCCCAAATTATTTATTTTCAAAAATATCTTTACAAGATATAAGTTCCACACTTCAAGCATTTGAAAACAAATTTCAAATAACTTTTAAACTTTACAACTTTCATTTCAAAGTGGTTCATCTAAACTAATCAAATAAATCCTTACCGATTTACTTTAAATTTACGTTCCAAATCCGTAAATTTATTTCCGCACTTCAAAAATAAATCAATGTTTATTTTTAAACAAATCTCCCTTTCCTTTATATATTCCATGGTGAATTTAAATTTTCAAATATCCACTGATATACGATTTTCAAATCGATTTGAATTATTCACTTTCTATTTATCTTTAAAAGATATAATCTCAAAACAATCACTTCATATTGGAAACATTTCCATACTTATTCAATAATAAGTAATTCACAAATCCATTTATTTTCAACATTTGGAAAATATTCAATATACTTAAATCCAAATTAAGTATATATTTTATTCTTTAAGGAAAACTTCTCTTGAACACATTTATTTGAGTCAAAACGAATGTTGCATAAAACATCGTTACAACAACCCAAAATCACTATTATAGGGATTCGAAATTAAGATAGATATATAAATCCCAATACTATATAAAACATTTCCTTTCGAAAATCATTTACCATATCAACAGTGTTATAGTCCACTATTTCCTTTTATTTCTCGAAACGTCTATTTCGACAATGAATGTTGAAATCTATGGTTTCAATACTTAACACATTTTAAAACATCTTTAAATTTTTTTAAATTCTATTTTAAAAATATCACTTTTCCAAAACATTTCTTTACTATACTATTCACTGTCCAAAATCATGAATATACTTCATTTACCAAATTCAACATTTCTACATATTTTATTTAAAGGATTATTCACTGTCCAAAATCGTGGATATATTTTCTTAAATAAGATATAATAATTAAACTTATCAAAATAAGTCGATTTCGGATTTATAAAACAACGTTTATAAATTCCTTTATACTTTATAACAACTTCAACTCATAAAATCACTTTATTAACAAATTCTATCCATATCCCATTTACACGCCAAAATCCAATTTATAAGTTAATTACTTATAAATCTTTTATTTTACAAAAATCTATTCATTTTATAACTTCACAATTTATAAATCTATAGATTTGATTCACTTATGAAATCCATTTATACTTCATTTTAACACTTATAAAAACTCATTTTATAATTCCAATATTTTAATTTACAAATATCAATTTTATAATTCTTTTATATAAATCATTTATAATAATTCAAAAATCCCAATTTAAACCATTTTATAAATTAATCAACTACTTATTTCAAAAATCACATTTCGGTTATATTTCATAAAAATCATAATTTTTATAACATAAAAATTTCAACGTTTATTTATTTAAAATAAATCAATTTCAAAATTAAATTTTATTATGAATTCTCAACTTAAATTCTCAGAAATCCAATTTTATTTATTTTCGGCATCTGACGATACCAAAAATATGTTTGGCTAAAATTTAGCCTTTAACGATTTCAATCACAAAGATAATCACACAGATCAATAAATAGATCAACACACAACATTGAAACCAATTCAATCATTTGAGGAATCCAGTTGGATCCCTCCAACCTGTTTCCCTGCATCCAAAAATGTTAGCACAATACTAATTCCGCTTCAAGACAGAATATCGCGGTATATGGGATTTATAAAATACTATCCGCTATTATGCGACGCAGTAGGGTCTCATCCCGCTATATAATGTGGGAAATCAACACCAAGTACATATATAATACCAATTCCATTCAAGTTGGAATTATCGCGGTATATGTGTTTAATAAATATCATCCGCTTAATATACGGCGTACAGGGTCTATTTCAATACAACAGACAATAACTATCATCCAATCACACAATCAAGCAATTTTAAATCTAACTATTTAAAATTTAAATCGAAACAATTCGATTGAGTGACAAGTTCTAACCTTGCTTTCAATAACGGTTCAGCGTTTTATTTCGAATAAAATTAAACGCGCGTTTAATTTTACTCGAAATTTTCACTAGCTCCAATCAACTCCAATCCAGCTCCATCGCGTGTTGTTTGTCCATACGAACCCAACGCAATTTGTTTCGTGCGTTTCCGACCTCGTATGACAAAGTTATTGCATTTTAAAGTTTACACAATTTAAATATAATTAATATTTACAAATCTATTTCATTTTTTAACCTTCTACTAATCTGGACCGTTGATTACTTGGCCTCAACATCAGGCCGCACCCTTTTTCTTCTTCCTCTACGTGAAAAATCATGTACACGATGAAACCCAAACACGCGCCTCTACCACTTGATGTCGCTCCATGCTCCGACCACCAGGCAACGATCAGACGAGCTCAACTCGTGCGCCACGCCACGCCCTACCCATGGACCTAAGGGATTGAAGCTCGGCCCTCCCTGCTGCATGCAAAACAAGGACAAACGCACAACATTGAATGCGAATTGCCAGCGATTGGTAGCTTCGTTTTCGATCACAACCGTTGATTTTATAGAACTCGTCGTGCTCTACAATGTTGTAGTTGAGAGATTCAGCTAATTGTTTGTGGATTGCAAGAAAATAGAGGAGGAAGGAGATGAATTTTGGCCTTTGTTTCTGTTAGTGGCGGCTGAAGCATTTGAAAGGAAACCCTAGTTTTGTTTTGCAAAATGGAAATAACAAGTCCTTTTATAGAAAATTGGCGAAACACTATTCATCCAAAAAATTTCAAACTCCAAACGAAGCGTGCCGGCTGGCGTTTGTAAGGTATACCCCACGTTCCGGACACAATGGAATGTGTTTCGGAGGCTAATTCGATCATATGTGCGAGTTACAGAAATAAACGATCAAATTTAAATTAAACCGATTAAACTAATATCCATGCGTTTTGGCTTGCTCCGGACAAACCGTAAATCCGATTGACACGAAATTTGAAATCTTACAATAATATAACATTATGGATCCGATGAAACTAGTTTCGTCAAAATCTGAGACTGTTTGAAAAATAGCTATTTTAACTCGTCAATTAAATATTAAAATATTCAATTTTCACAATTAACTTTCAATTCAATTTCAAAATTTCACAAACATTGTTCTAACTCCAATATGATTTAATATAACTTTATAAATCATTTTTAATCACATTAAACCCAATTTCCAATTATTTACGCAATTTCAAATATTAATTTATTGATTTAATTATCCATTTAAATCTAAATATTCGAAATATAATTTATTCGACTTACAAATTTTACTTGTTAATATTTAAAATCAATTAAATATACGAATTTCAATTGACAGAAATTCTGGGTCGTTACAAACTTCCCCCTTATAAGAATTTCGTCCTCGAAATTACCAAGTAAGAAAAAGTTACAGAATCCATTAACTTTTCAAAATCATTTGTTCAAATTAAATTTCAAATTCATTTAAACAGTTTATCTTCAAAATCCAATAGTTAAATTTCTTACAATAACTTTACTAAGTTTTCAAAAAATTTCAATTTTCTCAAAAATATTCTAACGCCTTAAATTTTCAGAAAAATTCGCCATAGTCTCCTTTGTGCGGCTCGATCCGAAAAAAATGACTGTATATATATCACAAATATACATCTCATCAAGTAATGAGGCATCCCGTAGGAAAAAAAAGTGTAAAAGTACGATATGTAATCCGAGATATGTACCTTATATTTTATTAGCGAGCATATACGGCTAATATAGCGTAAAAGCGAGCTCAAATGCGAAGCAAGCGCGATCCACACCTACTAAACACTCAACAAATCATGAGAAACATGCATATATGAAAGTAATATCAATATACAACATATACCAACAACTATATATACCAATATAGCAAATGCAACAAAAGCAACAAATGCAACCATTAACCAACTAACATTCAACTAACATCCATAACCAAATCAATACACTTTCTCTTCTCATTAATATTCATTGAATTGGTTTTCCAATTTAAATCACATTTGATTTGTTAACAGTGGACTTTACAAATATTCATTCATTCATTCATTTTTCAATTAGTTTACATTCACTAATTTACATTAAAGTTAGTTTACTTTCCATTAAATCAAATTCAATTCTATTAAAATTTACATCACTTTCAATTTGAATTCAGTTACATAGCTTTCAATTTCATTAATTCAACTTCATTAACACTTAATGAATTATATACAATCAACTAACAATCATATAACAACCAAATCATAACCAAATTATTCAATTTTTCTTTACTCTACATTCAATTTGTTTCTTCACTTTTAATTAGCTTTAATGGATTAATACTTACATCCATTTAATTCACTTTATTAATTTACTCTGATACCAAATGTAACGAATTCGATTTTATCGGGATCCGAAAGTCGGCATTACGTCCACTGTATCAAATGCCGCATAATCGAATGCCGGAAAACCGAACTGTTATGGTAAAAGAAGAGGTAGAAGATAGAAGAAGGAAACAATAGAACGAAAGAAGAACAATAGAAACAATATCAGAATCTCACATATCGCAGCGGAACAACATATAATAGATAAATGAATAATCTTTAAAACAAAGAACTATCTCAGTTATTATATTACATCATCAGAGCGTACAACAACAATATACGACACAACAAAACAATGGACAGTTATACAAACATGTCCTTACAAGCGAATTTACAGCGGAGAGATAATATCATATACAAGTAATACGCCTCGCCATCGAGCTCGCCACTTGAGTTCCAAAGCACTTCTGAATCCAGAATGACCTGATAACCTAACTCTAGGCTGCCTGTGTGGAAATTGGTGGGCACCCAGAGTTTAGGAAGGGAACAATAAACTCCAGGTCAGTCATGGGACTGTGTGAGAACTCAAAACAGTTATTTATCTTTTAAAACAAAAACAACAAGGGAAGTGAAAAATATCCGCAATGCTTTTGGAAAATGAAACTACCATAAGGCCTCCCCGCACACACACAATGCAAACGTAGAATTGGAGGAGATTTCTCCTTATGATAGTCAAAGATGCTTACTACGCAGAAACAAATCATTTTTGATATTATTATTAGTGCATAGTGTAGAAAGCAATTTGAAAATAGAATATTAATCTTATCCAACATAGACATTTCGAACTATTCCTACTATAGCTACCATCCAAACAGTGGGGCGCCACCATAAGTGAATGGCAGGTAATAAAACTAAAAACGTACAAGGCTCGTATTGTTTCTTTGGATTTTCCAACAAATGGTCGGGCTAAGGAACTTCCTGCTGCCACATGAGATCGCCTCTGGCGGGATGTCCCAAGAACTTAACCAGCTCTCTGCCAACACAAGGTCAGGTTACCTCTGTAACTAGGTAACTACTACTCAAGTATGCACTCCCCGGTCCTTTGGGACCTTTATCCGAGGGCCCTCTATCACCAAGCAACAACCACACAGAAAATGAGATTAGAGAAACGACATAGGTTAAGCATCGGGGCTCCATACCTAACACCACCCTTTTCCAGAAGGAAATGACATACCCTAAAGGGCGCGACCCTCATAACCTTGCCGCATATTCCTGTTTTGACCATTTCCGGGGTGTAAGGTCTGACAAAGTCTCGTCCACAAAGCTACGCTTTTTCACAAAGCCACGCTTTGATCAACAAATGATCAATAACTAATCATCACACAGTAACACTCAGCATGCCACATTACCAAATTGGGAATATATCGCTGATAACCTTCAACTACATAACCTATGAGCTTGTATGTCTCAGAGAAGGGTGTTAAGCTAAGAGAATAAATTTTCCGCCACCAACAGAGATGTATTTGAAAGAAATCTGCTTTATATCTCAAAATGTAATGTCAGACACGTAACCATACAAGTCTGTTTCGGGTACGAACAGAACCGAAAGCACTTCAAAAGAAGCCTTTGCAATCCGGGTATTCATAATCCCGATCGAATTTCCCATCGCAAAGGAAATCTTCATACCGTAGCTAACGGTGCAGAGACAATCAATAGGTCATCCTATCGTTTTCACAAATACCCGGTCTTCACCACCGGTCTTCAATGCTATCCATTACGTCGTATCACTATTCGAAATGGGTAATCCGAATAACGAGTGCAATAATTAAAAATAAGTGTAGCATTCAATTTCAACCAATTCACAACAAATAGCCATTTAGGGGTCAATATTGATAGTCGGTTATTTAATTATCAATCAATATTCACAACATAACCCGATTTCAAATAATTACCCAAATTATTTATTTTTAAAAATATCTTTAGAAGATATAACTTCCATACTTCAACCATTTGAAAACAAATTTCAAATCACTTTTCAACTTTACAACTTTCATTTCAAAATGGTTCATTTAAACCAATCAAATAAGTCCTTACCGATTTACTTTAAATTTACGTTCCAAATCCGTAAATTTGTTTCCACACTTCAAAAATAAATCAAAGTTTATTTTTAAACAAATCTCCCTTTCCTTTATATATTCCATGGTGAATTTAAATTTTCAAATATCCACTGATATACGATTTTCAAATCGAATTCAATTATTCACTTCCTGTTTATTTTTAAAGGATATAATCTCAAAAGATTCACTTCATATTGGAAAATTTTCCATACTTATTCAATAATAAGTAATTCACAAATCCATTTATTTTCAAAATTTGGAAAATATTCAATATACTTAAATCCAAATTAAGTATAGATGTTATTCTTTAAGGAAAACTTCCCTTAAACACATTTATTTGAGTCAAAACGAATGTTGCGTAAAACATCGTTACGGCAATCCAAAATCACTAGTATAGGGATTCAAAATTAAGATAGATATATAAATCCCAATACTATATAAAACATTTCCTTTCGAAAATCATTTACCATATCAACAGTGTTATAGTCCACTATTTCCTTTTATTTCTCGAAACGTCTATTTCAACAATGAATGTTGTAATCTATGGTTTCGATACTTAACACATTTTAAAACATCTTTAAATTGTTTTAAATTCAATTTAAAATATCACTTTCCCAAAACATTTCTTTACTATACTATTTACTATCCAAAATCGTGAATATACTTCATTTACCAAATTCAACATTTCTACATATTTTATTTAAAGGATTATTCACTGTCCAAAATCATGGATATATTTCCTTTAATAAGCTATAATAATTAAACTTATCAAAATAAGTCGATTTCGGATTTATAAAACAACGTTTGTAAATTCCGTTTATACTTTATAACAACTTGAACTCATAAAATCACTTTATTAACAAATTTTATCCATATCCCATTTACACGCCAAAATCCAATTTATAAGTTAATTACTTATAAATCTTTTATTTTACAAAAAATTATTCATTTTATAACTTCACAATTTATAAATCTGTAGATTTCATTCACTTATGAAATCCATTTATACTTCATTTTAACACTTATAAAAACTCGTTTTATAATTCCAATGTTTTAATTTATAAATATCAATTTTATAAATCTTTTATATAAATGATTTATAATAATTCAAAAATCCCAATTTAAACCATTTTATAAATTAATCAACTACTTATGTCAAAAATCACATTTCGGTTATATTTCACAAAAATCATAATTTTTATAACATAAAAATCTCAACGTTTATTTATTTAAAATGAATCAATTTCAAAATTAAATTTTATTACGAATTCTCAACTTAAATTTTCAGAAATCCAATTTTATTTATTTTCGGCATCTGACGATACCAAAAATATATTTGGCTAAAATTTAGCCTTTAACGATTTCAATCACAAAGATAATTACGTAGATTATAAATAGATCAATAAATAGATCAACACACAACATTGAAACCAATTCAATCATTTGAGGAATCCAGTTGGATCCCTCCAACCTGTTTCCCTACATCCAAAGATGTTAGCACAATACCAATTCCGCTTCAAGAAGGAATATCGCGGTACATGGGATTTATAAAATACTATCCGCTATTATGCGGCGCAATAGGGTCTCATCCGCTATATAATGTGGGAAATCAACTCCAAGTACATATATAATACCAATTCCATTCAAGTTGGAATTATCGCGGTATGTGTTTAATAAATAACATCCGCTTAATATACGGTGTATAGGGTCTATTTCAATACAACAGATAATAACTATCATCCAATCACACAATCAAGAAATTTTAAATCTAACTATTTAAAATTTAAATCAAAACAATTCGATTGAGTGAGAAGTTCTCACCTTGCTTTCAATAACGGTTCAGCGTTTTATTTCGAATAAAATTAAACGCCCGTTTAATTTTGCTCAAAATTTTCACTAGCTCTAATCAACTCCAATCTAGCTCCATCGCGTAGTGTTCATCCATACGAACCCAACGCAATTCGTTTCGTGTGTTTCCGACCTCGTGTGACAAAGTTATTGCATTTTAAAGTTTACACAATTTAAATATAATTAATATTTACAAATCTATTTCATTTTTTTAACCTTCTATTAATATGGACCGTTGATTACTTGGCCTCAACATCAGGCCGCACCCTTTTTTCTTCTTCCTCTACGTGAAAAATCACGTACACGATGAAACCCAAACGCGTGCCTCTACCACTTGATGTCGCTCCATGCTCCGACCACTAGGCAACGATCAGACGAGCTCAACTCGTGCGCCACGCCATGCCCTACCCACGGCCCTAAGGGCTTGAAGCTCGTCCCTACCTGCTGCATGAAAAATGAGGATGAACGCTCAACTTTGAATGCGAATTGCCAGCGATTGGTAGCTTCGTTTCCGATCACAAACGTTGATTTTATAGAACTCGTCGTGCTCTACAATGTTGTAGTTGAGAGATTCAGCTAATTGTTTGTGGATTGGAAGAAAATAGAGGAGGAAGGAGATGAATTTCTGGCCTTTGTTTCTGTTAGTGGCGGCTGAAGCATTTGAGAGGAAATCCTAGTTTTGTTTTGCAAAACAGAAATAACAAGTCGTTTTATAGAAAATTGGCGAAACACTATTCATCCAAAAAAATTCGAACTCCAAACAAAGCATGCCGGCTAGCGTTTCTAAGGTTTACCCCACGTTCCGGACACAATGGAACGTGTTTCGGAGGCTAATTCGATCATATGTGCGAGTTACAGAAATAAACGATCAAATTTAAATTAAAATGATTAAACTAATTTCCATGCGTTTTGGCTTGCCCCGGACAAACTGTAAATCCGATTGACACGAAATTTGAAATCTTACAATAATATAATATTACGGATCCGATGAAACTGGTTTCGTCAAAATCTGAGACTGTTTGTAAAATGGCTATTTTAACTCGTCAATTAAATATTAAAATATTCAATTTTCACAAATTAACTTTTAATTCAATTTTAAAAGTTCACAAATATTGTTCTAACTCCAATATGATTTAATATAACTTTATAAATCATTTTTAATCACATTAAACCCAATTTCCAATTATTTACGCAATTTCAAATATTAATTTATCGATTTAATTATCCAATTAAATCTAAATATTCGAAATATATTTTATTTGACTTACAAATTTTACTTGTTAATATTTAAAATCAATTAAATATACGAATTTCAATTGACAGAAATTCTGGGTCGTTACAAGGGTAATCTCCCGATCTGGAGATACACTGATACTGGATGGACTACTGGAACTATTACGTGTTAAGGTGGAAAATGTAAAGCCTTAATGGTATTTAAAAGTAAGTTTATTTTGCAATAGACATTATTATAATAGCGAAATATTACTGTATAGTAAATATTTTAACGGATCCTTAGAAGATGTGAATCCCGAACATCTCTTAAGTTACTGCACTCACGTTAAACACTGGATAGGAGATGTCAAATCCCATAAACATCTCTAACGTCGTTCCACTCACATTATTTACCGTTGGTTTAACTTACATAATATCTTTTAGTTTTGACTCGAGTGTTTTTTCTTTTCAATTAGCTCGGGTCTGCCTGAGAATTTCAGGATATGAAGACCCTATTGCTGGAGGGCTAAGACGAAGATTGTAATTTTATTATTTATTATATTTCACTACCTCATGTATTCCGCTGCATTATTTATTATTCTCTGGTATGTGTAACTCTGATCTGTGTTGTATAAGTATAATCGAATATTTTGTAAGCAGCTTCCTGAACTGTTATTTGATTATTATATTTTTTTTCATTCCGTTGCAAGATTCTGTTTTGTTTTCTTTCTTTCTACATTTTTCTTATTCACCCCAATAATAATCTGCTCTTTTGTATGGTTTGAGTCTGACATGTGTGGTTTATCGTCGATTTAAAGCGTACAAAAAGGTGGGACGTTACATTTGGTATCAGAGCTTTGGTTTAGCGATAAACCTTAGCTTTGTGGGGTTTGACTCTTTGTTATAGGGTAGTAATAACCTATGATGAGTCGCTGAGTGTACAAATATAAGTGAGCGTATTTGTTAGTGTTATAAAAAGTTTTATATTATGTTAATTTGTTCCATTTTGTATTTATAAATTCTGGGTGGTGCATAGGACACTATGACATCAATAGGGATTTCGAAACACTTAATAGGACAGACCGACACAATATTTGTTTTGAAATATAGGTAAATAAAATAAATTTGCCTATTATATTTTCTGCATATAAAGTAATAAATTTTTAAAGGTTGTATTTGGTTGTAATAGATTGGTTGTTAGGTAGTGAAATTTATAAATATTGATTGGAAATAAGATCTAAAATAAAATAAATGAAATTTGAAAATTTTAGAACTTAAGTTCGTGATTTTGAAAATTGCTTTCAAAGGATTTGGAATATAATAGTATTGTTTATAAGTATTTTCTAATATAAATATTCCAATATAATTTGAAACAATTGTTTTAAATAAACTTTGGAAAGAAATAAGTTTCTGTACTCCCCTCTCTGTCGCTGGAAAATAATTTCGATGATGAGTGCACGCATCATCGATTTTCATTTTTGAGTTTCAAAGTAGGAAGGCCACTGTAGTAGTTTTACTGTATATTCGTTTAGAAAAACAAATATAAATTTTAAACCTTTTTAAATATAATGGGATATATAAATTGTAAGTGTATATATCTATCTATTATTTTTAAAATGATTGGAAATGGAACCCGACATTTAGTTATTAAATTTCCATAAATTAGAGGTTTTAATTATTGAAATTGAAATGAAAATCTTAACTATTTAATAATTGAAACTCCTAAAGGAAATATGAGATTAAATGCTAGGTTATAAATGAAATCACCAGAAAGTTGAAATTTGTAACCTATAAAACAAAGGATATTATTATTGAGCATTAAGTTAATTAAAAGAAATAAAATAAACTTGTGTAACTTTCAGTTACATCCTTAAAAAGCATATATATATATATATATATATATAACTTACCGAATATTAAAAGTTATAATGTTTAATAGGGAAATGTGATAGGATATTATACTAGTAAACTTGAAGTAATGAAAAGTATTCAATGAAATTCCTTAATAAATAAGAATTTGATGTTATAATTGCTATAAACTTATGTTATAATTGAAATATTACTATAATAAATTGTGATAGAAAGTAAGTATTATAAGAAAGTAATTAAAAACCTAAGTAGATGAATTAATATGCTAAGAAATTGAATTGAACATAAATACTATAAATAAATGAATGAAAATAAATGAAATAAACACTGAATGGGTGAATGGAAATAAAAGTTTGTAAGAAATAAATGTAAATTAAAGGAAGAATCATTAAATCAATGAAAAGGAGTTTAAGCAATAAATGCTACGAAATGGAATTAGTAAGAATGAACTTGATCTACTGTTTGAAATTGTTGTTTGTTTTGGTTTATGAGTTGTTTGGGTAAAAGATACTTTTAATTGCTTAGATGTATGAATAATCTATTGAGTTTATCTAAGACTATTGAGTAAGTGGAATACTTCATAGTTATTTGTCATTCTTTGTGATTTAAAGTGTCTTAACCCGAACAAACCAATTGTTTGTCTTGCTTGGATGGTTGATTTGTATTTGATGTGTATGCTGTTGGTTGCGAATGATTGTTGTTTATATTGACTGTTTATTAGTAGTTGAAACAACTTTTAATATTTCATTTTATATAATTATTAACCCGTTTTAGATTATATAAGTGAAATACAGGTTATGGAAGTAATTGTTATTGCTTTTGGTTTCATAAATAAGTGTTGTTTGCCCGACAAATAGGTACGTTCTCGGATTACAGTTTTATAACGCTATTATATTATTTTTCCCGTGTTGGGATACATTATTTTGGAAATTATACGTTATATATTGTTATATCTGATATTATATTTTCTCCAGAGCCTCTCCGTACAAAGGAGACTCTGCCAAAAAAAATTCGTGAATTTTGGACTTCGAAAATTTTATGAAATATTTTCCAAAATTTTTGTTACTTGAATATAAAAGGATTTAATGGTTATGAATTTTTATATTTTATTTAAATTAATTAATTTTGTAAATTTATTTGTTTATAAAGTTAATATTTTTGAATAAGATGTATTGTTTTCTTAATTCCTCCTTTTTCCTCTTCAGGGGCGAAAAGTTTTGAGTGGGGGAGAGTGTAACGACCCGTAAATTTCGTTAATTAAATTGGTTAATTTAATAAGATTTTTGTAATTTAATTTGGAAAAAAATAAAAACTTTATAATTTAATATTGAAATGAATGCTAAAATGAAATATAGAAATGGTAATTAAAACTAATTATTAACAATTTGAATAAAATTCTAACAAATGAAGTAGTGAAAGTGTTATACCTGGTTATAAATTGAACATGAGAAAATAAAAGCAAGTATTGAATTAATTAATGAAATAATACATTGTTAACAGTAATTGAATGTAAATTTAGGCAATAATGTTAATGCAAGTTAATAAATAATTAATTTAGTGCAATCCCAATTAATTGAAACTAATTGTAAGGTTATAATTGATGGTAATTAGTAAATTGGGAAATAAATTTAAAGTTATATTAATTGATGAAATAATAAGTAATAAATTATAATTTGATATAATCAATGTTAGATAAGTAATTATAATATTTGTAATTTAATAATAAAGTATGAATGGGATAAAATTAGGCAAACAATGATAATCATTAGTTGTTTACCCATTTATTTAATTTAGTGAATTAGATCTAAATCCATTGAAGTTAAATGCAATTAAAAAAACTACGTTAATACGAATTTAGTTGATGACTGTAAAAATATTAGGGTAATTGGATATATATACTAATGTTAAATTTATCCATAAGATGATGATTGATTGAATAAAGAGATTGAATACAAATTGTATTAATTTAATTGAAATTAAAAATAATTTATTCGAATTTACTTAAATTGAAGGTAAACAATATAAATTTTGCTATAAATCCTTATTTGATTGATATGGAAATTTTGGTTAATGAATTAGAAGTTTATTTGTAATCAGAAATGATAGAAATGGTAAATAATAAATTTGAATTGAAGAAGTGGTTAATTAATTTAATATTAAATTATCTAATTAACTGGAAAATAGCCATTTTGGCCACTGACTCGGATTTCGACGAAACCAGTTTCATCAGATCCATACTGGTGAATTATTGTGGGATTTCAAGTTTTGTAACGATTGAACTTTTCATTTGATCGTACAAGCTTGAAGCGACTAGAGATCAATTTAATTGAAATCAATTTGAAATAACTTGATTTTAGCATAACTTCTTCATACGATGGAATTTGAACTTGAAATCTATTCCATTGATTTTAAAATATTTAAAAACATCTATTTTGATATATGGGTTGACCCATTTTCATTCCGGAGTCAGAATGGGATTTTTGGGTCAATTATCGTTCCGACCCAAACCAAATCCAATCCGTTATTTCTATTGTCTAACCTACCTATAAATATCTAGTTATAAACCATAGCAGCCTTTCTATTTCTCATTTCTGTACATACAATTCTTTTTATTGCTCCTCTTTCTCAATGGCAGACAAATTCTCAATTCCAAATTCAATTTCAATTCAAAATCAAATCAAAAATTAAATCTTCTCAAACTATATCGAATTATATATTGATTTGAAGCCCACGAAGAGCACATGTCAATTATGTGATTCGTTTTTGGATCTGGGTTTTGCTGTGGCCAGAAACTGTTGATCTGTTTTCGACCGTTCATCGCGCGACGATGAACTTCCCCTGATTGACAAATTGAAGGCATGGTTTTGTGGAGAGTCGCGAGAGGATCTCATCTAGTTGGGTTGTTCGATGGTTTGACTGTCGGATTTGCTGCTATAATTCACTAGGTTTGTTACGTGTCGGCAGCTACAGCTCTTGGGCGTCACCGTGGATTGCCGCGTCACGGCCGTAGGCACGCAGAAAGACGAGACGTGCGCCGGTGGTGATGATGTGGGCGATGGAGGCCCATAAGCGTGTGCAGCTTCGGTCAAAGGGGGGAGTTCTTCGTGTTCGATCATGGGTAGGGGTTTTTGTGCGTCTGGAAGTTGAAGCCGCGTGATGACGTGGCAAGTGGTTGAAAGGTATATTGTTTCCTTTTTTTAATTGAATTTCAAACACTCTAATCGACATTACTCTCTCATATGAGGTCCGTTTCGCACGTGGTTCATCCCACTGGGATCGTATTTAAATTCCAGACTTTTTGATGTTGGTTAGGACGAATTCTGAAACTGTTCAATTTAGGTATAAATTGGATTTAAGTTCAATTTAAATTCAAAAAGGTGAGTGTTTTAACCCACTCATAACTTCTAAAATTTCTTATGTTTGTTAAATTGATTTATGATGTAATTAAAAATTTATTTATGATTGTTTGGCATATTTTGAATCACCATGAATCTCATTTTATTTGAATTTATTTGGATAGAATAGTTATTTAATTTATTATTGAATATAAACTGCCAGTAAATACCTATTATTTATTATTTGTTCTGTATTGATGTTATTGATTGAATTGGATGATGATTGTGATAAATGTTTGATGATTGATATTGGATGAATGGATGTTGTATTATATATTGTTATAAACTGCAAGTTGTTATGGATTCTTATTTCATTCGGGATTGCGGTTTGAAATGATATATAACCGTATTTATGTTTTAAATTACAGATTGAAATGATAAATATCTGTATCACTAGACCATAGGATAGAAAATTATATACAGACAACGTGGTCTGTATATATATAAATATTTTGAAATGACTTCTATGGTTTTGAAAAGAAATATATGGTTTTAGATAAATATTGATTTTAGATATTATATAAATGTTAGTTTATCTTTGATTTTTAAGCTATGTATAACTAGTTTTAATATAGAATAAGCTTAATAATATGTTTGATTTTTATTGAAGATAATATGGTTAAGTATTTAAATTATATTTTAATATAGAGTTCATAATGATTTAAATAAAACTAAGGTTGGAAGATAAGTTTGAGATTTATTTGAAATTGAGTTTATTTAAGAATTAAACTCAAATAAGCTTAATGTGAAATTTATTAAATCTGAAATTTTAGAAGGTATGGTTTTTATAACTTGATTTTGGTTTAAGATGAATTAAATGAATATTTCAGGTATAAATAAATTGAAGGAAATGTCTAGTTATTTGTAAATCTAAGTTTTATTAAAATGATAATGGATTTACTATGTAAATATTTCAAAACTAAATAATAGAAACTGAATTATTGAATCGTAATTACCAAACTTAGTTTGAAAATTATTGAGTACTTAAAGTTTGAAATATGTTGAATTTGAAATGGTTTATTCTGTGGATCAAATCTGGTTTGAAATTGATAAATTTGGGATAATTTATTTGAAAACTAAATTGAATTGAAAATTATGATTTGGAATTTGGTTAAATATAAAATGTAGAAATTCGAATTGTTTGGATTTGAGTGGTGAAATTGAAGAAGCTATTTTGTTATATAAAGTATTTTAAATATTCAAACCATTTAAGTGGTGGAAGTTATGTTCAAAGTTATGAGTTTCAAGGTACTATAATTTGAAAGTGTTATATTTAGGTGTTTTGATCTCGAAATGTTATAACTTTGAAAGTGTTCTGATTTTAGAAAGAATATATTTGAAATGAAAATGATATCGTATTGATTTGGTTTGAAAAGGCAATGATATTTGGTTTTAAAGTATAAACTATTTTGAAATGACCGTGGTGTTATAATAACGTTTGGTTGTTAAAGAGACCGGGATCAGAGATTGTCATACTCTCTGCCAACTCTGAAATCCACTTTAACAACCGTGTCCATGTGGGAGATTCCAGAATGAAATAGGATGGTGGCGACGTCCTTTGAGGTATATACGTTGACCCGACTCCCGTGAGTTGGCATAAGGTGGCTAAAACAGGAGCGATCTCGGGCCAAGGAGGTAGCCCCTCTTATCGGATACACTCCTTCGATATTATATTCTGACTTTGAGGTTTATTTGGTGGCCACTATTGATTTTTGATTTGGGGGTGTGGACGAGGTTGGAGGTAGTAGCTGCTACGTGTTACCACCAGCCTGTGTGCGTAATTGGTATATCTACCCTGGCATTGCCTTGTGTGCCGTGTCGCCTACCCTATCGCGCCTTGTATGATTTTGGTTTTCTCCCATAGCCCGTGGAGTACTTAGGGTAGTCTCCCGATCTGGAGATACACTGATACTAGATGGACTACTGGAACAATTACGTGTTAAGGTGGAAAATGTAAAGCCTTAATGGTATTTAAAAGTAAGTTTATTTTACTATAGACATTATTATAATAGCGAAATATTACTATATAGTAAATAGTTTGATGGATCCTTAGGAGATGTGAATCCCGAACATCTCTTAAGTTACTGCACTCATGTTAGACACTGGACAGGAGATGTCAAATCCCGTAAACATCTCTGTCGTCGTTCCACTCATATTATTTACCGTTGGTTTAACTTACATAAGATCTTTTAGTTCTGACTCGAGTGTTTTGTCTTTTCAATTCGCTCGAGTCAGCCTGAGAATTTTAGGATTTGAAGACCCTATTGCTGGAGAGCGAAGACGAAGATTGTAATTTTATTATTTATTATATTTCACTACCTCATGTATTCCGCTGCATTATTTATTATTCTCTGGTATGTGTAACTCTGATCGGTGTTGTATAAGTATAATCAACTGTTTTGCAAACAGCTTCATGAACTGTTATTTGATTATTATATTTTTTCATTCCGCTGCAAAATTCTGTTTTGTTTTCTTTCTTTCTTCATTTTTCTTATTCACCCCAATAACAATCTGCTCTTTTATATGGTTTGAGTCTAACGTGTGTGGGTTATCGTCGATTTATAGCATAAAAAAGGCGGGATGTTACAGAGTGTTTTAACCCGCTCACGACTACTAAATTGTCTTATAAGAGTTAAACTGAATTTATGATGTGATTTGAATTTGATTGGTTGAAGTTTGGTACAATTAATTTTTCATTCCAGTAAAATCTGTTATTGAATTCAATCGACATTTAATTTAATAATGAATTTTGAATTGCCAGTTAATACATGTTATTGATAATCAATAAATTATTGTTATTTTTGGTTGATTTGAATGGTGATTGTGATGGATGTTTAGTTATTGATATTGGATGACTGGAGGTTATGTTATTTTTTATATTGATGTCACACTGCAAGTTCCCTTAGTTATTGTTAGAGAAATCCACATGGATTGAAAAGATACATATCCGAACGATCTGATAGATTAGGAAAATATAGCTATAGGTTGGAATGATAGACCCGAGCGATTTCATGGATTTAAAGTTAAATTCAGGATTGTGGATTGAAATGATATATACCCATAAATTTTAAATTATTGCAAATTGAAATGATATATATCCGTGTCACTTGACGATAGGGTAGAAAATTATATACGGACATCGGATTGGTTAAATTAAATAATTTTAAAACCTTAAATTTTTTTAATCCTGTTAAATTATATTTTGAAACAAAACTTGATTTATATAAACTGAATTATTTTCGAAAATCTAAGCTTTAAATGTTGAAATTGGAATTGGTTTAATGAATTGTTTAAAGGATTTAAATTGAAAATTTAAATTTGGATTTGAAGTATAAATGGAATTTATCGAGACCGAGTTATTGAAATATTTGAATATTTAAACTTTGAAATCTACAAATTTGAAATAGTTTAAATTTATAGCTCGGATATGGATTTGAAATCAATATCAATTAAATGGTTTTAAATGAGAATCTGAATTGAAAGACAAAAATCGTGTTTGTTAATTTGAAAGCTAAGCATGGTCCAGATGTGTTCAAATGAAATAGTCTAATTTGATATTAATTTCAAATTTATTATTTTATTATAAACTGTTTAAAAATAAATTATTTTAAAAATCCTGATTATTAAGGTTTTCAAATTATTAAAAGTATTTTAACCTATTTTAAACTATTTTAATCAAATTAAACTATTGTAATTTATTTTAGATCTATTTTAATTAAATTTAAATCTATTTAACCTATTTTAAATTTATTTAAACCACCTTAAATCTATTTAAACTATCTTAAATCTATTTAGACTGTTTTTAATCTATTTTAAACTATTTTAAACTATTTAGAAATTTATTTTAAACTATGCTAAACTATTTAAACCATTTTTAACTATCTAAACTATTGTTCTAAATTTCAGACTATGTAAGGTGGAAATGCTTATATTTAAATATTTGATTTAAAAGCGAGTACCGTTAGATAATGTTATAACCTAAGTTGAGATTTAAATGACATATTTGAGTAAATATGATGATTTTGAAATGAGGATTTAACCTATTTGGTCCATATGATTTCGAAAGTGAATATATATCGAAAGTGAATATGATTTCGAAAGTGATATGGTGTGAATTGAATATGATATTTTGATATCAATTATGAATCGGTTTTGAAAATGTAAAAGAACCATCCGATATGAAATAAGCGTTTGGTTGTTAAAGAGACTAGGTCGGATATTGTCATACTCTCTGCCAATACCGAAAACCACTTTAACAACTATGTACATGGTGGAGATTCCAGAATGAAGTAGGATGGTTTGGCGAACGATTCTGTATGAGGTATTTACGTAACCCTAACTCCTACGAGTCAGCTTGATGTGGCTAAAACAGGAGCTATACCGGGCCAAGTGAGGTCGCTCCTCCGATCGGGCACATTTTTTTATACCAATTATGATTTTTTGATTGATTTAGTGGCCCCCTCGATTTTGAATATGGGAGTGTGTTTCAAGGTGGGCGATAGTAATCCCTAGCCATTACCACCAGTCCAGGAGTGCAAATAGTAGAATCCTATCCTGGCATTGCCTCGCGTACCTTGTCACATGACTTATCCCACCCACTACGAGTTTGTTTTATACTGTATGTTTGGAGCGTACACTGGGTAAGCCACCGGTTTGGTGGAGCTTATGGTATTGTATAGACTACGAGAATATATAAAATGTGTTAGGCGGTATACGGGTAAAGCCTTAATGCTATTTTAATACTTCACTTTACTGTAGGCATATTATAATAGCGTATTGTACTATGTATGTAGATAGTTTAATAGATCCTTAAGAGATGTAAATCCCGAACATCTCTTAAGTTATTTCATGCACGTTAGACACTGGATAGGAGATGTAAAACCCCGTAAACATATATGAAGCCGTTGCACTCATATTTATTTATTGTTGATTTAACATACATAAGATCTTTTAGTTCCGACTCGAATGTTTTGTCTTTTCATCACGCTCAGTTCAGTCTGAGCTTTTCAGTGTATTGAAGACTATTTTTCTTGAGGACGAAGACGAGGATTTAGTTTATTATACTGTCTATTATATTTATTCCGCTGCATCATGTTGTTCCGCTGCATTATTTATTCCTGATGTATGTAACTCTGATCTATATTGTAAAGTGTAATCAAATGTATTTGCAAAACAACTTCATGAACTATTTATTTGATTATTATATTTTATCATTCCGTTGTGATATTCTATATTTCATTTTTGTTTTTCTCTTTCTTTTCTATCACTTTCTTATTTACCCCATAATAATCCTTCCTTTTGAATGGTTTGAGTCTGACATGTGTGGTTTATTGTCGATTTGAACCATCCAAAAAGGCTGGTCATTATTGATCGGGCCGAATTAGGGAAAAGGTTCGACATTAAAGTTGTAGAGCTTGACTCCACCAATTCACCCATACCAACATATCGTTGATTGGAGGTCCATGGCGATGGATAGGGTAACATGATCGAACAGCGGCATGGGTCGTCTTTTGGCAATCGGAGGGCGAAGTCGCGTGTGGTGGCAGGCGTGCAAATGGCGGCGAGGCGGAGCAGCGGTAGCAGCAGGCGATGGTAATGGAAAATCGAGGATCGCAATCGATAAAAAAAAGAAGGTCTGGCCTGCTTATATTTTTATATAAGTGGGAATAATTTTATTTTTGTTTTTTTCGCTTGTTTGGATGATTGTCTAATAGTAGGTTTGAATATATTCCCGTCCCTGGAGCAGATGAGACCCTATTACGTTTCTATTTAAGAGCGGATGATCCTTTGTATACGATCCATCCTGAAGCAGTTGATTTATATTCTATGATTATATACTGTATGTAATGTTAGGGGATAGGTTAGAGGGATCCAACAGAATTCCTCACCACTGTTGATTTTACTTTTCATATATATGTGGATGTATGATGTGTTGGATGCCATATTATTGATTGTGATATGATTTGACTTATTTAGTGCTATAGTAGCATTGGGCCTTATTTTTGGTATTTAAAATTACTAAAATAATAATTGTGAATTGGAAATGATTTTTAAACTGATTTTGGAATTTTATACGTTTTAATAATTCTAGAATTATTAAAAGGAGTTTATTGAAATGAGATAAGAATATGATTTTTGGAATATTAATTTAACTGTTTTTTGAAATATGTTAAATAGAGATTTTTGAACTTGGTATAAAGGTTTTGAAATTTATAAATAAGTCCGCCTTTTTATTATAAATAAATATAATTTTTAAGAAGATGAAAATTATTAGAAGTAAATAATTCTGAAATGGTTTAGATAAAAAATTTTTGAAAGTAATATTTTATAAATAAAGTAATAGATGTATAAATGGAGTTCTAGAGATTAAAAATGAGATTTTTTTATATGAGTGAACAAAGAGATTTATAAAGTAATGGCTTTATAAATTTATTTTTATAAATAAAGTGATTTTACAAATGAATAAATTTATAAAGGAATTTTATTAATAGAAGTTTTATAAATTAGAAGTGAAATTTATAAATGCAGTTTATAAATATAGAAATAATTTACGTTGAAATTTAGGTATGGAGGTAATCGTTTTAAAAGGCATTTATTTTTTAATGGAATGTTTGAAAGTAATATTTTGATGGAGTTAATGGTTTTAAAAGTAATTTACCATTTTAAAGCAATGTTCTGGAAAATAATAATTCCAAATGGAATTTAATAGTTTGAAAATGATTTAAAATGTGATAAGTGTCGAAAACATAGATTTTAACATTTATTATTATAATAGATGTTTTGGGGAAGTAAGGAAGGCATGGACTATAACACTATTGTTATAGTAAATGATTTTTGAACGAAAATGTTTTATGCAGTATACGGGATATATATATACATACATACATATACATACATACATACATACATATACGTACATACATACATACATATATATATTTAATCAAATCCCTATACTAGTGTTTTAGGTTGTCATAACGAAGTTTTACATAACATTCGTTTTGACCAAAATAAAGTGTGTTTTGAAGAACACTTTCCTTAGGATTTGTATATATACTTATTTTTGTTTTAAATATATGGAGATATTTTCTAAATGTTGAAAATAAAATGATTTGTGAATATATTTATACCATTGGTATAAGTATGTCGGAAAGTTTTGCCATTATCGAATAGTTTGAAATGGTTTTGTGAGTATATCTTTTCAAAGCTAATTTGAAGTAAATATTGGAAAATTGACTTAATTAATTAAAGTTTAATTAAATGAGCCTAGTGACTTCTTATGTCCAAGATTTTATTTATTACTTTGAAATCTAGATAACCGCCTATCAAATTTGGCCTCTTTATCGTTGTTGATTCGGAGAGACCAGGATCGGATTTATCCGAAATCCACTTTGAACTAATGCATGCGTTCGAAAGTGCATGTTTATGATGATTACAATTGAAGATGAAGATCTTCATGATGTAGGGCTATTTGCCATAGACCCTTGGGGAAATTACCATATCATATAATTATGGTAGTAGAGTGCTCTGTTATGAAAATCTTCAATATGCAAGGACTTTTCATTACTAATCCTAAAGGTGACTCCCGATAGGATGTGGTTGGAGAGTGCCTTCAGTTTTTCCTATTCCTAGACAACTTATATGGACGAATGTTTGACCTTGCATTTCAAAATCACATTAATTGATCTCTATAAACATATCATTTGTTTGGTGATGGAGAAGGCAACTTCTCTTAGCTTAACACCCTTTCCTAAGACATATGTGCCCTGGAGTTATACATTTGTTGAAATAAGTTGTGTGATTATGGAATGGCAAGGTGGCATTCAAAGTGGAATGTATTATGTTAAAGGTAATCATTACTTCAAGCCATACACCCGTAAATGACAAAAACAGGGTAGATGCATCAAGGCTTTGTGGTTTGCAACTATTATGATATGATTATCCCCTTCTAGATATATTTATTCCCGCTATGACATTGGGTTTTAAATTATTGTGGTGTATGCAAAGAGGGCCCTTGGATAAGTCGGCAATGACTGGGGAGATGACATATTTGGTATTATCTAGTTAGAGGTAGGCTAGTCATGTGTTGGTAGAGGACCATCAGTTGGGCCTTGGTACATTCCGCTAGAGATGTACTATCGGAAGGTAGTCCCTTACTAGGTCATTTATTGGAAATCCATTCTCTACTACTTGCCTGACATTTTGATTGTAGAGCCTAATGTGCTGGAATTTAATAATAGTAATAATTACGGCTGTGATTAACATCCTTTGTTATCTAGCCACTAGTATAATATAACAGAATATGAAATGAAATTTTTTTGTTATCGTAAGGTGAAACCCATCAGTGTTTATATACGGTGTGGTCTTACGAGATACCTTTATTTTTAAAGGCTTTTATAACTATAAAATTCAGTTGAGATGTGTTTTCTCACACTAGTTTTCCGAACTTACCCGGGCGTTCTTCCCTTTCAATGCTCGGGTCAGACCGGACATATTTACAGATTTAGATTTGGATGCTTTGGAGCTTTATTAGATGAGCTGGAGGTCTTCGAGTGTATTACCGTATTTGTTTATTTTCCGCTGCATCATTGTTTATATGTCAACATTTGTGAAGGCAGGTTATTATAACTGTCCAGGCTAATGATTGTGATTTGTTGTTAGACTTTGATGGACGTATGTATAACATAGTTTCTCTTTTGTAAAGTTCATTGATATTATATTATATGTTGTTCCACTGCGTTTGTAAGATTCTGTTATTATTTTAGTTTCTTTTTCTCTTCTTTTTCTCTTCTTATTCTTCTTCTTCTCTTCTCTTCTTCTTTCTTTCCCTAACTAACCGTCTTTCCTTTCAATTTGCATTGGACATGTATGGTTTATTATCAGCTTGATTTATAGGTCATTACAGCTGGTATCAGAGCTTAGGTTATGCGAACACCCAGGCTTTGGTTAGGTACTCATTGTAGATAAGGTTAGTAATACCCTAGATTGAGCTTGAGTGTATTATATATGAGTGCGTATTTGTTAGTGGTTATAAAAATGTTTTATATTGTGTTAATTTATTTATTGAGTGGCTTATGAGCTCTAGTCGGTATGTGGGATGCCATGATATCGATAGGGGTTTCTAAACTCTTGAACAAAGCAAACCTACATAGTATTGTTTTGAAATGGGTAAATGAAATAATTTTACCTTGATTATATTTTACATATAAGGAATAAATTTTTCGAAATTATTATTGTTATACATGGTGTGTTTTTGGTTGTCAGTGAATAATATTTGATTATTATCATTTAAAATAATAATAACAAAATAATGATTAAGATTTTTTTATATAACCAAGGTGAAATTATATATAATTAAGATTTATAAATATGATTTGTAAATAAAAAATGGATTTAAAATAAGAATTCGAGAATTCAAATCCCGTTGATTTTGAAAATTGTTTTTCATAGGTTTAGGAAAAATGATAAGAGTATTATTTTGAAAGTATTTTGATTAGAAATATTTTGAAATGGTATTTAAAAGAAATAAAATGCACTAAACTCACTTTGGTCGTTGGAAAATAATTTAGGCGATGACTACAAAATCATTATTATTCATTTTCGAGTTTATAAGTGATGGATTGCTAATATTTGAGTGTTGTTTTGGTAAAACTAGTTTTGATTTTAAATTTCAAAAATATGATTTGATAAAAAAAGGAATTATGTATATATATGATTTCAAAATGATTTCAAAATAAAAAATGGGTGTTTAAATTCTAAAGTTGTTATCTAAGTGCTTTGTTAAAAATATAAGAAACTAAATTTTAAATGTAACAACCCGGGATTTTGTATTGATTTATATTCATCATTAAACGATTAACACGCTAGCTAATTGCTGTTAGGAGTTTGTAATCGGGTTTAAATTCTTTTGAAAATTTTGTTGAAATGGTTGCGAGCTTCAATTGAATCTTGGCCCATGCTTTGTTGATGCCGTGATTATTATCAAGGGTTGATAACCCGTTCCTCCATTTTCACTTTCATTCGCAAGCCCTAATCGATCGAAAAATAAAATAAAATAACGGCGGCTTCTTCGTTCGTTCCTCCTCCTCCATTTATTTTCGCCTCGCAAACAAAAACAAACGAAAGGAAAAAATGGCCACTTGCTAGGGTTTCGCTCAAATCTCTGGAGTGCTTGGCTTTGAATTCCAATCTCGAGTTTGGTTCGTTTGGATTGGAGGAGGGGTTTCGGCTGCTAACTGGATTTGCGCTCCTTGAACAAAGGTGAGTGATGTTATTCACTCGCATCTAATTTAAACCACCGTTTTATTCGATTTTAATTCAAGGTTGATGTTCTTCTGATTTTAACAAATTTGAATAATTTTGTTACTCGATATTCTCGGCGTTGATTTCTGACTTGGTCAACTTTGATTTTGATTTGTGAATTAAACTTTTTTTTCTTATGACTTCGGCCTTGACACTGATTGTGGTTACTTCGACCATTTTGATTTCTAAAAAAAATGTTTTGTGAATTTCAGGTTCTTCTCTGTGTACTTTATCTCTGGCCATTCTTGTTCTACCTGAACTAGTTTGGAGTGACTTCGACGTTGTTTTGATGCTCTGGTCTTTGATGTCATGGTTACTGCATATTATTCGCTTGATCATATATGTTGACTTGAGCTCGAGCTGTACTTGTGCATTTGCATTGATATTGATTCAATTATTCTTCAATTATGAGGCTATACTTTTGTTGGATATTGAGCTTTTGAGTCTGTGTTATGTCGTGAATTTGTTTGAAATTTCATTTTGATTCTGTGGTTGGTCTGCATTGAGTAGTTGCCATTGTGTTGCATTGTGGTTTGAGTCAGGATCTCTTATATGGTGTAGTTTGGTCTAGTTCATTTGGTTTGTGGGTCTGGGTTGCTTCAGTCTTAGTCCTGGTCTCTACTTGCATACTGATTTGCTTTTGTAGTGTATGCCTGGTTCACTGGACCTTGCATTTCCATTGTGCATTCATTGCTGTTGTGTTGGCTTATTGGTTTAGAGTGGTCGGCATTTTGTGGTTCAGGTTGCACATACTTGCTTCCCTGACTTGTACTTCACCTTTAATATGATGTTGCATTGCCTAACTCATGTATGTATATAGGCATAGCTTGTCTGCATAGTGTCATAGCTGCATATCTTGTTTGCATACCTGTGCATTGTTGCTATACTTGACTTGAAACTGCTTCGATTTGAGTTTGTATTGTTTTGACCTTGCACATTTGAGTTTAACTGTGCACTGCTTCGAGTCCGGTTGCATGGTCTGATCCATGACTAAGTTCACTGTATATTCATTCCCTTCAGTTTGCATTAGTTTGTACTTCGAGTTTTCTTCTTTTTCACTATGGCATTTGTTTGTTCATATGCATTTTCTATTGAGTTTGCAATATTCAAATTCATGTAGTTGTTACTGGTGCCTTGTATCGGTGGCCTTCATATTCATGCATATTAGTTACTGCTTCAGGTTCATATACATTTGTGTCATGCTGTGCATATATACATTTTGATTTTATCGAGACTTGTTCACATTTCTGGTGCACTGTTGTAGCCTTTATGCACCGTTCATGTCATTACCCAGCATTACCCTATTTCACAACTGCATATATGTATTGGTGTATTCATCTCTGTGACCATTCATGCTGTTGCATTGGGTTGTACTTCACTGTGTACATTAGCCTGCACTTCCCTGTCGGCTCTGACTTGGTGTTTTCACCTTGGTTCTGCTGTCATTCATTGTATATTTTAAGTTTTCTTTGGCTGCATATCGAGATGTTTTCACTGATGCATCATGTAGTGTTATTTACTACTCTGGTAGTTGATGCTCTTGTAGTGTATGGCCTGGTCCACTGGTCGAGTTCTTTGCTTGATGTACTTGAGTCTGCATCAACATTGTCATTGTTTGATATAGTGCATTTCAATTGTACTTGCAGTCTGCACTTGGTTGTTGCAGTCACTTGTCCTGTCCACTGCCCTTTTTCATATTAATCGAGCACTTTCACTTGAGATTGTATTAGTGTGAATGTTGCGGTTGTTGAGCATTGCCTTCATGTATTTCATGTAGTCTCTTGTATTAGTTCTCGGCCATACTATTGTCTTTACTATGCCTTGAATTTGGCGGTTGGTTTGAGCTGAGAAATTTGATTTATATTCAGTTTCATTTGCATCGATCTGGAGTTGTTTGTTGCATTCAGTTTTCACTTGAATCCGGTTCACTCTGACCTAATCTGGTGCATGTTACATCCATGAACACTTCACTGCGTTCATTTGTGTTGGGCATTACTTTACACTTGTGGCTACCTGGTCGATACTTGCAGTTCACTGAACTGTTGTATCACTTATGCGTTCCATTATACATGTAGGGGCTGCACTTGTTCTGTCCATTAGTTCATTGTAGTTTGGTTTGGGTTTGAGCATCACTGATCTGATATACATTGGATTTGTTTTTCTAATGACACTTGTGTTGAATCCATCTTAAACGCTCGAGTTTGACCTTGTGCTCGTTTATGAACTTTCATTGGGCTTTTGTGCATTTCATCAATGTACTGGCGAGGTAGTGCACGCGTGCGTGTACTGCAGCCAAATCATAATTGGTGTTTTAATTGATATTTCAATTGTTTGAACTGTTTCGTTTATTCAATTCAATATGTTTTAAAATTGTAATTTGATTTGTTTTAATTTGATGATTTTGTTGTTAATTGCCGTTTAGGCAATTATGTTGTTTTCTAAAATTATCTTCATTGATAATCTTTTCATTTATCTTGTTGATGATTTGATTCTGCTGATTTGTTGTATAACACTGTTAAGTGTTATATTTACCGCTATCCAATTTCTTTATTAAAAGGGTCGGATAGGCGAGAATTATTATGACTGTCGTCTATTTGATTATTATTGCCTCTATGCACTAAAAATTTGAGTTTGAATTAGACTGACCCGTGTATTATTTTCTTTTGAATGTGATACACGGGTCAGACCGAGTGTTTTACAGCTTGAAGGTTTCCGGGCAGCGAAGTTAGAGAGAGAGGGGGAAAACGCTCACTTTAGTTCGGGGATTTTGTACTTAAAGAAATGTTCCGTTGTATTAATTCAATTCATTGTATAAACTCTAATATTTGTAAAAGAAAAGAAAAAAATTCATTTTTGCGAAATATTATTATTCTATGATTCTGTGGCTGATTCTGTTTAAACTCTATAAACTAAATAACAATCCGTCATTTTGAACGTTTCAAGTTGGTTTAATTACCGACTAGGGGCGGTCAAAAGGGCGGGATGTTACAAAGTGGTATCAGAGCTTTGGTTTATACAAAGCTTAGTTTATGGCGTTTAATATGAATAGTCACTAGGAGCACTTTAAAGAAAGCGTTCTTCCAATATAAAGAAGTACAAAATTGTTTTTTTTGAAAAATAAAATAAAAGGTATTTTGAAAATTCAAATCCTTTCCGGAAATCCCCCTCTCTAAATTTAGGTTTATGATAGTTTCTCTTTGATAAGGTCTCCTTGGATTTGAGTCCTGATCATTCGAAAACCCATTATCGAATTGCTGAGATTTATGAAAAATAAAATGTAAGTTAAGTAAATTAATGAATTGGTTTAAATCAAATATTTTGAATATCTCTCCAAAGTAATAATTGTGAAATAAAATGACATGTCAATTTAGTTATAGCCAAGGGGATCACCGAACTATAACTTGGGAATTTGATTCTGAATTCTTTTGAAAATTGGTTTCAAATGTTTTGAAGAATTTTGAAAATAATAAAATTAAATAATTTTTGTTTTTATGTTTCAAGCAAGGTTTGATACGGAAGTATGTATATATATGTATATTTCAAATGTTTGAAATAAAATCCGGAGTTGAATCTCAAGTTTGGTTGAATAATAATCCTATATATCAGCATAATGTAAATTTGCAAATTGTTTTGGGGAAATGATTGAATAATCCAACCTTTGCTAATAAGGATTTCAAATTTTAATAGGAAACTTCGAAAACATCTTGTTAATTATAATGGCGAAAACCGAAGCACAAAAAGCAGCACGCCGTGAACAAAGAGCAATTGCCCATAGAGAAGCAGAAGTGGCACATGCGAAAATCGAAAGGAAAATCAATGAAAGGCAAGGACCTGGTCCCTATGACGATGCTATCTGTTATCGATGCCATAAAAAGGGACATTATGTCGTTATGTGCCGAGAGAAGAGAAAGAAAAAGAATGTGGATGACCGGTTCGCTCGTCCTGAGATTATGTGTTTTAAATGTTAGGGGAAAGGGCATGTTCTTAGTCATTGCCCTGAAGTGAAAAGGAAGAAACGCGCACTCGATTTACCAGTCGACAGATTGACAATCTGCTACCATTGTCGCCAGACTGGACATATAGCCAGAAATTGCACCGAAAGGCAGCATGGAAAGCAAGCTATAGCCCGATCAGCTAGAGCGAAAAGTGTAAGGATGATAGATAAGGATGGAAACATCTCATATTTTTGCGAGAACTATAGGAATTGGGGACATGTTGACTTTGAATGTGTTAATCCTCCTTTAATACAAACTGAAATAGTGCAAACCAAAGAGGGAAGTTTGGCAAAGATGCGTACTACCAGACAGGAAGTCGATAGTCCTCAATAATTCTGAATCTTAAACCAATCAGTATATTTGAAGCAATCAGTATATTTTGTAATACTATATTTTGTAATCCAAATCTTCTATGTACGTATTATAAAAAGTATTAAACTATGTATAGTTTTGTACGGAAAGAAATATTTTAATAAAATAGCATCTTGGGAAGGAAATCTATTTGTCGACTTAACTCTATGAATCAAACTAGTTTTGATGTAAAGCTTATATTTCAAGTTTAGACTAATGCCTAAAATAGTTAATGTGGAGATATGAATCTAATGGAACCAAGTCGATGAATGGCTTACTAAAGAACTAGTTGATTATTTTGGAAATAGAAAGCAAATGCAAGGTTCAAATGGGATTTAGATTTCAAAATTTGAAGTTTGTCAACATGATGATCCATAATAGGTTTAATAGATTCAGTGATGAATTTAAATTTATACGTGCAGAGAATTAAGTTAAGTGGAAAACTTAATATTGGAAAGTTTGAAGTCGGTTTAAAATCAATATTGTGAAAAGTATGCGGAATTCAGACTATGAATTAAGTCGAAGTTGAAAAAGTTAAATGGGAAATTTGAACAATTAGTTCAACTTGAAATTTTTCAAAAAGATTGAATCTTGAGTTAAATTGAGTTTAACTTCGACACCAAAAACAATATAAGTTGAGCTTTGAATTTCGGATGGTCGGTTTGGATTGTATGTCTAACATTGCGAATTGATGACATAGCAATTGATCTCTATTAAATATATATCTGTTTGGTGGAAGAGAATTTATTCTCTTAGCTATATACACCCTTCTCTGAGACGTACAAGCTCAGAGGTTATATATCGGTAGACATCAATTATGTGTTGAGAATTGACAATGTAACGTAAAATCCAAATCGAGTGTGAAGTGGATAATAAATTGAATTATGAATATGAATTGGGTTTGAGATAACCTTAAACTTCCAATCGACTTAGAGGAAAATTTAAATTGGTACGAGATGGAAAATTCAGGAATCCTCTATTTGTTATGGGTATGGGATATAGAGGTTTTCGGAACTTATATATAAGAATACAGTAAATTCGAAAACCATCAGTTTGGAAAGTATTTGTTATGGAAATCTTATGTAAGTTTACATAGGTATGATATGTACGAAATGTGAAATGAAGTACTATATATATGACATTATGTTTTCTAAATTGAGGATATGGAAAAGTACCTTCCATTGAAAATTTGTGAAGGTGTTGGAACTCGGTATGAGTGTCCATTTGAAATTCGTAGCTACGTAGAATTTCCATAAGTTGGAGTGTCCATTTAAATTGGAATCCCTCGTGATGGGATCATGTTGATGGGAACATGTTAATTGATGATGATGTATACTAGCGTAATTCGAGGGGTGTGATGCCTACAGTTACAAGCGATTCCACTGGGATAGTGGTGCAACCGCCGTGTAAACTGCGATCTAGATGCCATAGCGAAATTCGAGGGGCGAGATGCCTAAGGTTACAAGCGATTCCACTGGGATAGTGGCATAACCGCCGGGTGAACTGCGATCTTGGCAACAACCATGGCGAAATTCAAGAGATGTGAAATCTACAGATTACAAGCGATTCTACTGGGATAGTAGCGTAACCTCCGAGTAACTGTGATCCATGGGAGAACGTGCTTTCCATATCCATTTTTAAAAGGATTTTTAAATATTTTCACTGGGAGTTGAAGCAAGTATATTTAGTACTTAGAGATTTTTAGTCCTGCGCCTGGCCAGCGTATGCCTAATGTCTGTAAGAACGACGATAGACTTGTTAAACTTCGAGTTAGTAAGTATTTTCAAACTTTAAATAGCAAATCAATAGTCTGAAATTAAAATTACATAATTCCAACCTAATAAACTAAGGAAGAAGATCTTTAAAATGTCTTAAAAGTCCACAGCTTTGGAAAAGATATAATATGCAAATCTCTAACATGAAGAATTTCAAGTTTAAATCAGAGTTTTGTAAGTCGAAAATTTTGGTAAAAGACTTTTGCGTCTTGATTGTAGAAATCAATGAACAAAAGGAGATAATGAACAAAAGGAGATAATGAACAAAGCTAATGAGATAAAACAAATGGAATGAATCCTATATTTATTTATTTTTAATAAGTTTCGAGCTTGGTAAAATTGTATAGGGTATAAATATCAGTGAGATTTTAACCTCTCCTTTTCGGGGACGAAAAGTTTTAAGGAGGGGAGTCTGTAACAACCCGAGATTTCGTATTGATTTATATTCGTCATTAAACTATTAACGCGCTAGCTAATTGCTGTTAGGAGTTTGTAATCGGGTTTAAATTCTTTTGAAAATTTTGTTGAAATGGTTGCGGGCTTCAATTGAATCTTGGCCCATGCTTTGTTGATGTCGTGATTATTATCATGGGTTGATAACCCGTTCCTCCATTTTCACTTTCATTTGCAAGCCCTAATCGATCGAAAAATAAAATAAAATAACGGTGGCTTCTTCGTTCGTTCCTTCTCCTCAATTTATTTTCGCCTCGCAAACAAAAACAAATGAAAGGAAAAAAATGGCCACTTGCTAGGGTTTCGCTCGAATCTCTGGAGTGCTTGGCTTCGAATTCCAATCTCGAGTTTGGTTCGTTTGGATTGGAGGTGGGGTTTCGGCTGCTAACTGGATTTGCGCTCCTTGAACAAAGGTGAGTGATGTTATTAATTCACATCTAATTTAAACCACCATTTTATTCGATTTTAATTCAAGGTTGATGTTCTTCTGATTTTAACAAATTTGAATAATTTTGTTACTCGATATTCTTGGCGTTGATTTCTGACTTGGTCAACTTTGATTTTGATTTGTGAATTCAACTTTGTTTCCTAATGACTTCGGCCTTGACACTGATCGTGATTACTTCGACCATTTTGATTTCTAAAAAAAAAATGTTTTGTGAATTTTTGGTTCTTCTCTGTGTACTTCGTCTTTGGCCATTCTTGTTCTACCTGAACTAGTCTGGAGTGACTTCGACATTGTTTTGATGCTCTGGTCTTTGATGTCATGGTTACTGCATATTATTCGCTTGGTCATATATGTTGACTTGAGCTCGAGCTGTACTTGTGCACTTGCATTGATATTGATTCAATTATTCTTCAATTATGAGGCTATACTTTTGTTGGATATTGAGCTTTTGAGTCTGTGTTATGCCGTAAATTTGTTTGAAATTTCATTTTGATTCTCTGGTTGGTCTGCATTGAGTAGTTTCCATTGTGTTGCATTGTGGTTTGAGTCAGGATCTCTGATATGGTGTAGTTTGGTCAAGTTCATTTGGTTTGTGGGTCTGGGTTGCTCCACTCTTAGTCATGGTCAGTACTTGCATACTGATTTGCTTTTGTAGTGTATGCCTAGTTCACTGGACCTTGCATTTCCATTATGCATTCATTGCTGTTGTGTTGGCTTGTTAGTTTAGAGTGGTCGACATTTTATGGTTCAGGTTGCACATACTTGCTTCCTTGACTTGTACTTCATCTTTTATATGATGTTGCATTGCCTCACTCATGTATGTATATAGGTGTAGCTTGTCTGCATAGTGTCATAGCTGCATATCTTGTTTGCATACCTGTGCATTGTTGCTATACTTGACTTGAAACTGCTTCGATTTGAGTTTGTATTGTTTTGACCTTGCACATTTGAGTTTAACCGTGCACTGCTTCGAGTCCGGTTGCATGGTCTGATCCATGACTTAGTTCATTGTATATTCATTCCCTTCAGTCTGCATTAGTTTGTACTTCGAGTTTGCTTCTTTTTCACTGTGGCATTTGTTTGTTCATATGCATTTTCTATTGAGTTTGCAATATTCAGATTCATGTAGTTGTTACTGGTGCCTTGTATCGGTGGCCTTAATATTCATGCACATTAGTTACTGCTTCAGGTTCATATACATTTGTGTCATGCTGTGCATATATACGTTTTGATTTTATTGAGACTTGTTCACATTTCTGGTGCACTGTTGTAGCCTTTATGCATCATTCATGTCATTAACCAGCATTACCCTATTTCACAACTGCATATATGTATTGGTGTATTCATCTCTATGACCATTCATGCTGTTGTATTGGGTTGTACTTCACTGTGTACATTAGCCTGCACTTCCCTATCGACTCTGACTTGGTGTTTTCACCTTGGTTCTGCTGTCATTCATTGTATATTTTAAGTTTTCTTTGGCTTCATATCGAGAAGTTTTCACTGATGCATCATGTAGTGTTATTTACTACTTTTGTAGTTGATGCTCTTGTAGTGTATGGCCTGGTCCACTGGTCGAGTTCTTTGCTTGATGTACTTGAGTCTGCATCCACATTGTCACTGTTTGATATAGTGCATTTCAGTTGTACTTACAGTCTGCACTTGATTGTTGCAGTCACTTGTCCTGTCCACTGCCCTTTTTCATATTAATCGAGCACTTTCACTTGAGATTGTATTAGTGTGATTGTTGCAGTTGTTGAGCATTGCCTTTATGTATTTCATGTAGTCTCTTGTATCAGTTCTCGGCCATATTATTGTCTTTACTATGCCTTGAATTTGGCGGTTGGTTTGAGCTGAGAAATTTGATTTATATTTAGTTTCATTTGCATCGATCTGGAGTTGTTTGTTGCATTCAGTTTTCACTTGAATCCGGTTCACTCTGACCTGATCTGGTGCATGTTACATCCATAAACACTTCACTGCGTTCATTTGTGTTGGTCATTACTTTACACTTGTGGCTACCTGGTCGATACTTGCAGTTCACTGAACTATTGTATCACTTATGCTTTCCATTATTCATGTAGGGGCTGCACTCGTTCTGTCCATTGGTTCATTGTAGTTTGGTTTGGGTTTGAGCATCACTGATCTGATATACATTGGATTTGTTTTTCTAATGACACTCGTGTTGAATCCAGCTTAAACACTCGGGTTTGACCTTGTGCTCGTTTGTGAACTTTCATTGGGCTTTTGTGTATTTCATCAGTGTACTAGCGAGGCAGTGCACGCGTGCGTGTACTGCAGCCAAAACAGAATTGGCGTTTTAATTGATATTTCAATTGTTTGAACTGTTTTGTTTTTTCAATTCAATGTGTTTTAAAATTGTAATTTGATTTTTTTTAATTTGATGATTTTGTTGTTAATTGCCGTTTAGGCAATTATGTTGTTTTCTAAAATTATCTTCATTGATAATCTTTTCATTTATCTTGTTGATGATTTGATTCTGCTGATTTGTTGTTTATCACTGTTAAGTGTTATATTTACCGTTATCCGATTTCTTTATTAAAAGGGTGGGATAGACGAGAATTATTGTGACTATCGTCTATTTGATTATTATTGCCTCTATGCACTAAAAATCTGAGTTTGAATTAGACTGACCCGTGTATTATTTTCTTTTGAATGTGATACTCGGGTCAGACCTAGTGTTTTACAGCTTGAAGGTTTCCGGCCAGTGAAGTTAGAGAGAGAGGGGGAAAACGCTCACTTTAGTTCAGGGGATTTTGTACTTAAAGAAATATTCCGTTGTATTAATTCAATTCATTGTATAAACTCTGATATTTGTAAAAGAAAAGAAAAAAATTCATTTTTGCGAAATATTATTATTCTATGATTCTGTGGCTGATTCTGTTTAAACTCTATAAACTAAATAACAATCCGTCATTTTGACCGTTTCAAGTTGGTTTAATTGCCGACTAGGGGAGGTCAAAAGGGCGGGATGTTACATCAAAACCTATAAATTTCGAGAATTATCGAGTTAAATAAATTTTTAATTTTTTTGATTATAAATGTTAAGAAAATTAAACTTGAAATTGAACTATGAAATGAAATTTAACTTAAGTTATATAAAATGAATTTTGGAAAGAATTTGTCTCAAGGTAAATGAAGTGAAATAATGAAATGAGTTAAATGAAATTTAATGTGAATTGTAATGAATGGATAAAATAAACTAGTGAAATGGATATGAACTTGAGTTATAAAATAAAATTCAACTTAAGTCGTAAAATGAATTGAATATGGTTTAGAATGTTGTTCGATAGAATTGAATATGTACTTAAGCTGTAAAGTGAAAATAAACATTTGTGGTTGTATAAAATGTTTATAATAAACTTGAGTAATGATTTTATGAAATGGCTTATAAATGATATTGGAATTGGAAGAAATATACTAAGTAATATATGAATGTGAATAAATAAAGGAGAATGAGATATAATAAGAAACCAATTGGAATAAATACGTAAGTTGTATGTATGTTATTTTATTCATATAACTATTTGATTTAGATTCGAATATACAATTTTGCGGTGATTTACACCTATCCGAGTTAGGAATTGTCACTCGATTCTTGACGGCGAACACTGGATATGGATTTTTGATTTGAGTTCACACTAAAGTGGTTGTGTGAACGACATTAGTTCAGAAGTGAAATTGTGCGATCGAACAAGCAATAAGGTATGGTTTTGCGTACGGATGATATCTGTACAACGTATGGCTTTCATAAAATAAATATTGACATTAGAAAGTGCAAATTGATATGGTTATGAATTAGTTGGATGACTATTAATTGTTTGACGGGATCTCTTGTTGCCTTTGCTACATTTTCTTATAGTTATTGTATTAGTACATGTTATATTTGACACTACTTTGTATATACGTATTCTCATTTGTTATTTGGTTATTAATAGGTGCGGATGGTGTATGCCTTGCACTTGGAGCTCGCTTTCACATTATATTGATTGTATATGATTACTAAAACTAATAAAAGGTACAATTCTCAGATTACATATCGTTTTTTTATATTTTTCACCATGGGATGCCTCATCCTCGAAGATGAGATGTATATTTGTGATTATATATATATGTATGTATGTATATTATAAAAAAATTCTGATTGAACCACGCAACGGAACGCTGGCCCATTTTTTTGTAAAGTTAAGGTGTTAGAATTTTTCTGAGAATTTTGAAAAATAAAATTTGATAACTAAAAAATTTGATTTCTGAATTATAACTTGGAATAACTGAATTGATGGCACTTCTAACATCCCGCTGGACATTTTAAGAAGACACACATGTCGACTCAAACCATACAAAAGGGCAGACTGTTATTAGGGTAAATAAGAAAAAGGCGAGAAAGAAATAAAACAACTACAGAATCTCGCAGCAGAATGACAAAATATAATAATCAAATAGCCGTTCATGAAGCTGTTTACAAATAAATTTGATCATAGTTATGCAATACAGAATCAGAGTTACAGACAAGAAGAATAGATAAATAATGTAGCAGAACAACATGATGCAGCGGAATATAATAAATATTAGTACAAATCTTCATCTTCGTCCTCTAGAAATAAGGTCTTCAACCCTGAAATGCTCGGGCTGACCCCAGTGAATTGAAAAGACAAAACACTCGAGTCAAAAATAAAAGATCTTATGTAAGTTAAATCAACGGAAATAAATATGAGTGGAACGACGTCTGAGATGTTTATAGAGCTTGACATCTCCTATCCAGTGTCTAACGTGAGTGCAGTAACTCAAGAGATGCTCGTGATTCACACCTCCTAAGGATCCGTTAAACTATCTACTATGTAGTAATATACACAATTATAACAATGTCTGTAGTAAAATAAACTATTAAAATAGCGTTAAGGCGTTACCTATATCCCCCTTAACATATTTTATAAATTCCCGTAGTCTATATAGTACCGTAACCCCACGCGTACTAAACACCGTCAGAGGGCACTCCATAGGCATGGTACAAAACAAACTCGTAGAAGGTGTGCTAGGGTCGGTGACACGACACAACCAGGCAATGACAGGGTAGATATACCAATTACACTTCCGAACTGGTGGTAATGCATAGCAGCTACTACCGCCCACCTCGAAACACATTCCTGAGAAAAAATCGTGGGTGGCCACCAAATAAATCAAAATTTGGAATATAGTATCGACGGAGTGTGCCCGATCGGAGAAATGACCTCACTTGGCCTGTCGATTGCTCCTGTTTTAGCCACCTTAAGCCAACTCAAGGGAGTCGGGTCCACGTATATACCTCATATAGGCGCCACCATCCTACTTCATTCTGGATTCTCTACTGCGTACACAGTTGTCAAAGTGGTCTTTGGTATTGGCAGAGAGTCTGACAATATCTGATCCCGGTCTCTTTCACAATCAATCGCTTATTACACACCGGATGGTTCTTTTATATTTTAAATGTCAACTCGCAATTTGTATCAAAATATCATATTCTCAAAACTGTCACTTTCGAAATTATATTCACCTTCAAACCATATTCACTTTCAAAATCATATCATTTCCAAAAATCATGATTTCTCCAAAATCATATTCCTAAAATAGGTTCAATCCTTACTTCAAAATCATCATATCCCATTACTTAACATTTAAATCCCAACATAGGTTGTAACATCATTAACCATATTCACTTTAAAATCGAGAATTTGAATATAACCCATCCATTTTACTTAGTTTGGAATTTAGAATAAAATAGTCTTAAATAGTTATAAATAGTTTGAATAAATTTTCAATAGTCAAAACACTCTAGAATAATAAATATAGATTTAAAATAGTTAAATAGATTTAAAATAGATTAAATAAAATTAAAATAGATTAAATAGCTTTAAAATAGATTAATTAGTTTTAATTAAGTTAAAATGGTTTAATTAGGTTTAAAATAATTTAAATGGCTTAAAATTGGTTAAATTGATTTAATATAGTCAATATAGGTTAAAATAGTTTATAAATCTGAAAATCTTCAAATTTAGAATCTTAGAAATAATATAATTTAAAACAGTTTATATTTGAAAACATGAATTTGGAATTTATATCAATTTAAAACTATTTATTTCATTTCAACAAAATCAGAACATTTCAATTAATTTCTTAAAACAATTCCCTTTAAGCCAATTCACATTTCAATACAAAACTTGATTTTCCAAAAATACTTCAATTTATACAAATCAAATTTTCCTTCAAATTAACATTTAATTCCATTCAAAAATTAAGGATTTTAAAGTCATTTAATTTAAACAATCTGGTGTCCGTATATAATCCTCTACCCTAGGGTCAAGTGATATGGATATTTATCATTTCAATCCGTAATTTGAAATGTTACGGTTATATATCATTTCAAACCGCAATCCCGAAATAAATAACATCCATAAAATTGCTCGAGTCTATCATTTCAATCCATAACAATTTTTCCTTAATCTATAGATCATTCGAGTATGTATCGTTTCAACCTATAATGAACTTGCAGTTTATAATGATTTAAGATAAACATCCATTCATCCAATATCAACAATCAACATTCATCACAATCATCGTCCAAATGAATGAATAAATATCAATAGAGAACTGATAATTAATAACAGGTATTTAATTGGCAATTTATATCCAATAATAAATTAAATAATGATTTAATTCAAATAAATTCAAATTAACTGAGATGATGTTTCAAAATGTATAAACAGTCATGAATAAATTCCTAATCACATCATAAATTTAATTTTACGAACATAAGAAATTTTAGAAGTTGCGAATGGTTAAAACACTCACCTTTTGAATTTAGATTGAATTTAAATCCAATTTAAATCCAAAATTCAAACATCTCAGAATTCGCCCAATCCCACGTCAAAATGTCCATAATTTTGATACGATCCTAACGAAACAAACCGCGCACGAATCCGACCATGTATGTGAAAGTTATTCGAGTTAGAAGTTTGTACAAATTAAATTAGAAAATAAATAAAATAAGTCTAGAATTCAACACGTCATCAACTTGTCTTCATGTTTTAGGCATGCGAAACCTAACCCGTTCTTCTCGTTCAATCGCACGATCGCCCGCCTAACGCCATCGCCTGACATCGCCACTACACCGTCGTACTATCGCCTAGCCACTTCAGATCACCTCCGCACCTCTGCCTCCCCGAGCGCTGCCTCCCTGACCACCGATCGAACGTAAAAAGAACCGGCCGCCGCCTATAATGAAAAAACTAATCGAATTGTATAGCATGATCCAACCATCAACTCGTTGAACTACCCACTCTGATGCGATCCCCTAGCGACTCTCCACAGCCCCAAACCAAAGATCGGCCGATCAGACGAAGTTCATCGTTGAGCGATGAAAGGTCGAAAATAGATCAACAATTTCTGTCCACATCGAAATCCAGTTCGAACAATAAATCAAATATTTGACTTGTGCTCATTGAGAGCTTCATATCGATATATAATTCGTTATAGTTTAAGAAGTTTGAATTTTGAAGTTGAATTTTGATTTGAGACTGGATTGAGGAGTTTGTTTAATTCATCTGCCATTGGAATAAGGAGCGGAAGGAAATGCATATACAGACAAACGAATATGAGGAGTGGCTAGGGTTTATAACGAACTATTTATAGGCAAAGCTAAAACAGAAAGAATGGACCAGATTGATTGAACGATAAACGACCCAAAAAGCCCGTTTCGACTCCGGAACGAAAACGGTTCAACCCATATATTAAAATAGATTTTTTTTTGTAATTTTAAAATCAACGGAATAGGTTTAAAGTACTAATTATATCGTATGAAGAAGTTACATTAAAATCAGCTTATTTCAAATTGATTTCAATTAAATTGATTTATAGCCGTTTTGAGCCCGTACGATCAAATAACAAGTTCGATCAATACGAAACTTTAAATCCTACTATAATTCACCGTTATGGATCCAATGAAACTAGTTTTCGTCGAAATCCAAATCAGTTGCCAAAATGACTATTTTCACATTAATTAAATAAATTAATATTAAATTAATTAAACCAAATTTTCAATTCAAATTTTATAATTCACAATTCCTATCACCTTAAGTCACTCAGTAATTTATACCTCTAAAACAAATTTCTATATTAAATTTATTGTTGGATATTTCACCAATTACAAAGTTTTTATTTCAATTTCAATATATTCAGAGATTATAATTTATTTCCAATACTTCAATGTAATTTGCTTTCCATTTATAGCCAAGTAACATTGTTATTCTTTCATTTATTTGACTTTCATTCAAATTGTTGATAATTACTTGAATTAACATTGTTTAATTTTAATTTAGTTATTTTTCCATTAATATACCACAAAATTTTATTTCTTTCAATGTTAAATTACCAAAATCTTACTAAATAACTATATAAATTATCGACAATTTACGGATCGTTACACTCTCCCCCACTCAAAACTTTTCGTCCACGAAAAGGAAGAATAAGGGAAAAGAAAGAATTAAGCAATTAATATATCTTATTCAGAATATTAAATTTATAAACAAATAAATTGACAAAATTAATTTAAATAAAATATATCAATTTATAAATGATCAAATCCTTTTATATTCAAGTTAACAAAAGCTTTGAAAACATTTCATAAAATTTTCTAAGTCCAAAATTTATGACAAATTTCTGCAGAGTCTCCTTTGTACGGAGAGGTCTGGGAGAAATTATAACATCAATAAAACAATATATAACATATATTTTCCAAAATAATATATCCCAATACGGGAAAAGTAATGTAATATCGCTAGAAAATCGTAATCCAAGAACCTACCTATTTGTCAGGCAAACAACGCTTAATTATGAAACCAAAAGCAGTAACAATTGCTTCCATAACCTGTATTTCACTTATATAATCCAAAAAGAGTTAATGCTTATATAAAATGAAATATTTAAAGTTGTTTCAACCACTAACAAACAAATCAATATAAACAACAATCACTTGCAACCACAACATACAATCATCATATGAAATCAATACAAATCAATTATCCATCCATAGCAAACAACAAATAGTTTGTTTGTGTTTAGACACTTTTAACCGCATAGAATGACAAATAAACTACTAAGTATACCATTTACTCAACGGTTTTAGATAAAACTCAATAGATTATTCATATACCTTAAACAAATTAGAATTATCCTATCCCAAACAACTCATAAACCAAAACAAACAATAATTTACAATGTATTTGAGTTATTCTTATTAAATTTCTTTCACAACACTTCCAGTTTTTATTTTTCTTTTTCATTCATAAAGGATTATTTCTTTAAATTACATTTATCTCTTACAAAATTTTATTCCCATTCATTCATTCAGTGTTTATTTCATTTATTCTCATTTATTACTTACAAAAATTCATTTTCATTTATTCATATCTTGTCAAATTTCTTTTTATTGCATTACATTTACTCATTCATTACTTAATTTCATTTATTTACATTTATTTATTTATAGTATTCATGTTTAGTTCAATTTCTTAGCATATCAATTCATTAACTTAAGTTTATAATCACTTACTTACAATACTTACTTTCTGTCATATTTTATTATAGTAACATTTCAATCATAACTTAAGTTTATAACAACTATAACATCAAATTCTTGTTTATAAAAGAATTTCATTGAATACTTTCATTACTTTAAGTTTTACTTGTATAATATTCTATTACATTTTCTTATTAAACATCACTAACTTTTAATACTAGTAAGTAATATATATGTCTTTAAGAATGGAATTGAAAGTTACATAAGTTTACCTTGTTTCTTTTAATTAACTTAATGTTCAATAATCATATCTTTCATATTTTCATATTCTTTTGATTTACAAGTTACACGTTTTAATTCTTGTATATTACATTTATAACTTAGCATTTAGTTTCTTACCTTCATTTTAGAAGTTCCAAATTATTGTAATGGAATAAATTTTAACCATTTAATAATTTGAAATCTCTAATTTATAGAAATTTAAGAAATAAATACCAAGTTCCATTTCAAGTCATTTAAATAACATATATATATATATATATCATATCTTTTATATGTATCAAATCATATTTGGAAATAAGATTTATATTTATTTATCAAAACAAATGTATAGTAAACTACTACAATGGTCTTCTCACTTCGAAATTCGAAAAATGAATGTTGATAATGCATGCACTCATCACCGAAATTATTTTCCAGCGACAGAGAGGGGAGTACAGAACTTATTTCTTTTCAAAATTTCTTTAAAATAATTCTTCCAAATCATGTTGAAACATTTATATCAGAAAATTCTTCTAAAAAATATTATTATTATATTCCAAAATCATTTGAAAGAAATTTTCAAAAATCCCGGAACTTATGTTCTAAATTTCCAAATTTCATTTATTTTATTTTCAAATCTTATTTCCAACCAATATTTATAAATTTCATTACCTAACAAACAAATATATTACAACCAAAATATATCATTTATAAATCATTATTTATATATATAAAAATATACAATAGGCAAAAAAAAATTATTTCCCTATATTTCAAAACAAATATTCTGTCGGTCTGTCCTATTAAGTGTTTAGAAATCCCTATCGATGTCATAACGCCCTATGTACAAACAAGAATTTATAAATACAAAATGGAACAAATTAACGCAATATGAAATCTTTTATAACACTAACAAATACGCTCTCTCATATATATACACTCAACGACTCATTTTAGGGTATCACTATCCTATTAATAAGAGTCAGACCCCACAAAGCTAAGGTTATCGCTAACCAAAGCTATGATACCAACTGTAACATCCCGCCTTTTTGGACGTTTTAAGCAGACACACATGTCGACTCAAACCATACAAAAGGGCAGATTGTTATTGAGGTAAATAAGAAAAAGGGGAGAAAGAAATAAAAGAACTACAGAATCTCGCAGCGGAATGACAAAATATAATAATCAAATAACCGTTCATGAAGCTGTTTACAAATAGATTTGATTATACTTATACAATACAAAATCAGAGTTATAGACAAGGAGAATAAATAAATAAATAATGCAGAGGAATAACATGATGCAGTGGAATATAGTAAATATTAGTACAAATCTTCATCTTCTACCTCTAGAAATAAGGTCTTTAACCCTAAAATGCTCAGGCTGAGCAGAGCGAATTGAAAAGACAAAACATTTGAGTCAGAACTAAAAGATCTTATTTAAGTTAAATCAATGGAAATAAGTATGAGTGGAACGGCGTAAGAGATGTTTACGGGGTTTGACATCTCCTATCTATTGTCTAACGTGAATGTAGTAACTCAAGAGATGCTCGGGATTCACACCTCCTAAGGATCCGCTAAACTATCTACTATATAGTAATATACGCTATTACAATAATGTATATACTAAAGTAAACTTTTGAAATAGCATTAAGGCATTACTCATATCCCCCTTAACACAATTTATAAATTCCCATAGTCTATACAGTATCGTAATCATGTCCGTACTGGATGCCGTCAGAGAGGACTCCATAGGTATGGTACAAAACAAACTCGTAAAAGGCGCGCTAGGGTAGGTGATACGACACAACTAGGCAATGACATGGTAGATATACCAATTACACTTCCGGACTGATGGTAACGAATAGTAGCTACTACCACCCACCTCAGAACACACTACCGAGAAAAATCACGGGTGGCCACCAAATAAATCATAAGTCAGAATATGGTATCGATAGAGTGTGCCCGATCGAAGGAATGACCTCACTTGGCCCGTCAATTGATCCTGTTTTAGCCACCTTAAGCCAACTCATAGGAGTCGGGTCCACGTATAAACCTCATATAGGATCATCGCCATCATCCTACTTCATTCTAGAATTTCCACCGTGTACAAAGTTGTCAAAGTGGTTTTCGGTATTGGCAGAGAGTATGACAATATCCGATCTCGGTTTTTTAACAAAACCATCGCTTATTACACACTGGATGGTTCTTTTATATTTCAATAGTCAATTCGCAATTCGTATCAAAATATCATATTCTAAAAACCGTCACTTTCGAAATTATATTCACCATCAAATCATATTCACTTTTAAAATCATATCATTTCCAAAAATCATAATTTCTTCCAAAATCATATTTCTAAAATAGGTTCAATCCTTACTTCAAATTCATCATATCCCCTTAGTTAACATATAAATCCCAACTTAGGTTATAACATCATTAACCATATTCACTTTAAAATCGAGAATTTGAATATAACCAATCCATTTTACTTAGTTTGGAATTTAGAAGACAATAGTCTTAAATAGTTATAAATAGTTTGAATAAATTTTCATTAGTCAAAATACTCTAGAATAGTAAATATAGATTTAAAATAGTTAAATAGATTAAAATGGACCAAATAAAATTAAAATAGATTAAACAGCTTTAAAATATGTTAATTAGATTCAATATACGTTAAAATGGTTTAATTAGTTTTAAAATAATTTGAATGATTTAAAATAGATTAAATTGATTTAATATAGTCAATATAGGTTAAAATAGTTTATAAATGTAAAAATCTTAAAATTTAGAATCTTAAAAGTAATATAATTTAAAACAGTTTATATTTGAAAACAAGAATTTAGAATATATATCAATTTAAAGCTATTTATTTCATTTCAACAAAATCAGACCATTTCAATTTAATTTCTTAAAACGATTCCCTTTAAGCCAATTCACATTTCAACACAAAACTTGATTTTCCAAAAATAATTCAATTTATACAAATCAATTTTTTCTTCAAAATATCGTTTAATTCCATTCAAAATTAAGGATTTTAAAATCATTTAATTTAACCAATCCGGTGTCCATAAATAATTCTCCACCCTAGGGTCAAGTGATATGGATATTTATCATTTCAATCCGCAATTTAAAATTTTACGGTTATATATCATTTCAAACCGCAATCCCGAAATAAATAACATCCATTAAATCGCTTGAGTCTATCATTTCATCCCATAATGATTTTTCCTTAATCTATAGATCATTCGGGTATGTATCATTTCAACCTATAGCGAACTTGTAGTTTATAACGATATAAGATACAACATCCGTTCATCCAATATCAACAATCAACATCCAAATCAATCAATAAATATCAATACAGAATAATCAATAACAGGTATTTAACTAGCACTTTATATTCAATAATAAATTAAATAACGATTTAGTTCAAATAAATTCAAATTAACTGAGATGATGATTCAAAATGTACCAAACAGTCATATATAAATTCCTAGTCACGTCCTAAATTTAATTTTACGAACATAAGAAATTTTAGAAGTTGTGAGTGGGTTAAAACACTCACCTTTTGAATTTAAATTGAATTTAAATCCTATTTAAACCCAAAATTCAAACAGTCTTAGAATTCGTCCAAACAAGAGTCAAAATGTCTGGAATTTCGATACGATCCCAATGAAATAAACCGCGCATGAATCCGTCCTCGCATGTGAAAGTTATTCGAGTTAGAAGTTTGTACAAATTAAATTAGAAAATAAATAAAATAAGTTTATAATTCAACACGTCATCACCTAGTTTTCACATTTTAGGCACGTGAAACCCAAGCGTTCTTCTCGTTCAAGCGCACGATCGGCCGCCCTAACGCCATCGCCTGACATCGCCGCTACCCCACCGTACTATCACTTAGCCACGCCAGATCACCCCCGCACCTCTGCCTCCATGAGCGCTACCTCCTCGACCACCGATCGAGCCCAAAAAGAACCGGTCACCGCCTATAACGAAAACCCTAATTGAATTGTATAACACGATCCAATCATCAACTCGTCGAACTACCCACCCCGATGCGATGCCCTAGCAACTCTCCACAGCCGCAAACCAAAGATTGGCCGGTCAGACGAAGTTCATCATCGAGCGATGAATGGCCAAAAAAAGATCAACAATTTCTGGCCACATCGAAACACATATCGAAAAATTAATCACATATTTGACTTGCACTCGTCGATGGCTTCAAATCGGTATATAATTCGATATAGTTTGAGAAGTTTGAATTTTGAAGTTGAATTTTGATTTGAGATTGGATTGAGAAGTTTGTTTGGTTCGTCTGCCATTGGAATGAAGAGTTGAAGAAAATATACGTATAGACAAATGAATGCGAGGAGTAGCTAGGGTTTATAATGAACTATTTATAGGCAAAGCTAAAACAGAAAGAATTGACCAGATCGACTGAACGATAAACAATCCAAAAACCCGTTTCGATTCCGGAACGAAAATGGGTCAACCCATATACTAAAATAGATGTTTTTGATAATTTTAAAATCAATGAAATAGGTTTCAAGTCACAATTCCATCGTATGAAGAAGTTACATCAAAATCAGCTTATTTCAAATTGATTTCAATTAAATTGATTTCTAGGCGTTCCGAGCCCGTACGATAAACGACAAGTCCGATTGATACGAAACTTGAAATCCTACTATAATTCACCGTTACGGATCCAATGAAACTAGTTTCGTCGAAATTCAAAACATTTGGCAAAATGGTTGTTTTCATGTTAATTAAATAAATTAACATTAAATTAATTAAATCAAATTTTCAATTCATATTTTATAATTCACAATTCCTATCACTTTAAGTCACTTAGTAATTTATAATCTTCTAAAACAATTTTCTATATCAAATTTTATGTTCGATATTTCACCAATTACAAAGTTTTAATTTCAATTTCAATACATTCAGAGATTATAATTTAATTTCCAATATTCAATGTAATTTGCTTTCCATTTATATCCAAGTATAACATTCACATTCTTTCATTTATTTGACTTTCATTCAAATTGTTCATAATTAACTTGAATTAACATTTTTTTCATCTTAATTTAGTTATTCTTCCATTAATATACCACAAAAATTATTTTTTCAATGAAAAATTACCAAAATCTTATTAAACCAACTATTTAAATTATCGAAAATTTACGGGTCGTTACAGTACTAATTGGAATCATTGAATGAATTTTAAAGACGTAGAAATTTTATATTCTATTTCAACTTAATGGTTTTGATAAATTAATGGGTTTGGGATATTTTTCTTACCATGGAAATTTCAGTGATGAAATTCTTTTAAGGGAGGAGAATGTAATGACCCAAAATTTCAGTCACTTAAGTTTGGAATATTTAATTGATTTTATACACTAAAAAGTTTATTTTCTAAGTTAAATAAGTTATATTTCAAATATAGCGATTTATTTGATAATTAAATTATTAAATTTAATTTTTCGAATTGTTTAAATAATTGAATCCGGAATTTAATGTGAATGAAAATGATTTCAAAGTTGATTTAAATTCTATTTAAATTAGAAGGAAGATAGTAAACTTTTTAAACTTGAATTAAAAAGATTAATCTAATTTTGAAATAATTCGTTTTCACTAACATGTGAAAATAGGCTTCTTGGGCACTGTCCCGGATTTCGACGAAACTAGTTTCATCGAATCCATAATAATGAATTATTATACGCCATCAAATTCCATGGTGATCAGACGTATCGTTTGGTCGTTCAAGTTCGTAACGCGTAGAAATTAATTAAAGTAATTTAAATTAATATAATTTGATTTTGGAAAGCTAACTTCTGTGTGCTTTGGAATTGGGTCCCAATATATATTTCGTTATGTTCGAAATATGGGTATAACATATAGAACGCCAAGCGGCATGGCTTGATTGGAGCCTGGAATTTTAAAGTGTGAATAGCACCTTTAAAATTTTCTATATAAGGACTTGTTCATTTCATTTTTGGTCAAAACCTTAGTAACTAAACCTACCCACCATTAAACACTAGCAATCCAATTGTCGAAATTTCACGCGACGATCAGGGCCAAATTAGGGAAAAGGTTCAACATGAAAGTTGTAGAGCTCGAGTCTACGAGTTCATTCAGATCAACCAATCATCGATTGAAGGTGGCGATGGCTAGAGGAGAGTGAATGAACTGCGACATGGGTCGTCTTCAGGCAATCGGAGGGCGAAGTCGCGTGTCGCGGCATGCATACGAATGGCGACGAAGCGGAGCGGCGATAGGATCAGCGATGTCGGCGGCAAATTGAGGATCCCGATCGATAAAAAAAGAAAAAAGAATAGGAGGGTCGAGCCTGGAAATTGCGTACGAGAAGAAGGAGGGAAGTAAGTTTAAGTTTTAAATTTGATTAATTAAATTTGATTATAGTTTAATTATCTCAACGTTCGTTAATCCATATATTTTCCATACGAGGTCGATTTTGAGCGTGACGAGTTGCATTGTGATTGTATCGATGAATTCTACCCTATGGAATCAAATTGGATAGATTTAGAGCTAGTATAAATTTGGGTTAAAATTGAACGTCCATTCAGTTTTAATTCAAACCAGAGTATTTTGGTGATTACTGGAATTTCTGTGAGTAAACTCACCTCTCTGGCCTTCTTATATTTTCATATAAGTATGAATATTTTTATTTATGATGTTTGTTGCTTTTTTCGATGATTTACTATCTTTATCAGTAGGCTTGAATATATTTCCGCCCTTAGAGCAGATGAGGCCTTATTACGTTTCCGTGTAAGAGCGGATGACTCTTTGTATACGATCCGACCTCGAAGCGGTTGATTTATGTTTTATGATTATATATTGTATGTGATGTAGGGGGACAGGTTAGAGGGATCCAACAGGATCCTCGCCACTGTTGATTTTACTTTCCATATATATGATGATATACGATGTGTTGGATGCCATATATTGATTATGATATGATTTTGGTATTTTAAATACTAAAATAATGATTGTGAGTTGGAAATTATTTTTAAATTGATTTATAAATTTTATATGTTTTAATAATTCTTGAATTATTAAAAGGAGTTTATTGAAATGAGATAACAATATGATTTTTGGAATATTAATTTAACTGTTTTGTGAAATATGTTAAACAGAGATTTTTGAACTATATTATAAAGGTTTTGAAATTTATAAATATGTCCATCGTTTTATTATAAATAAATATAGCTTTTAAGAAGATGAAAATTGTTAGAAGTAAATATTTCTGAAATGGTTTAGATTAAAGATTTAGAAAATTAATACTTTATAAATAAAGTAATAGATGTATAAATGGAGTTCTAGATATTAAAAATGAGATTTTTTATATAAGCAAACAAAGAGATTTATAAAGTAATGGATTTATAAATTTAATTTTATAAATAAAGAGATTTTACAAATGAATAGATTTAAAAAAGGAATTTTATAAATAGAAGTTTTATAAAATAGAAGTAAAATTTATAAATGTAGTTTATAAATATAGAAATGATTTACGTTGAAATTTAGGCATAGGGCTAATCATTTTAAAAGTGGTTTATTTTTTAAAGGAATGCTTGAAAGGAATATTTTGATGGAATTAATGGTTTTAAAAGTAATTTACCTTTTTAAGAGAAATGTTTTGGAAAATAACAATTCTAAATGGAATTTAGTAGTTTGAAAATGATTTAAAATGTTATAAGTATAGAAAATATTGATTTCAATATTTATTGTTGTAATAGACGTTTTCAGGGAAGTAAGGAAGGCATGGACTATAATACTATTATTAAAGTAAATGATTTCCAAAATTAAATGTTATATGTAGTATACGATACACACACACACACACATGTATGTATGTATATGTCTATGTGTTTGTGTATGTGTGTGTGTGTGTATATAAGTAATCGAATCCCTATACTAGTGTTTTGGGTTGTTGTAACGATATTTTATGCAATATTTGTTTTGACCCAAATAAAGCATGTTTTGAAGAATACTTTCCTTAAGATTTATATGTTTACTTACTTCCATTTTAAGTATATTGTAACGACCCGGCATTTTCAACCATTCGCTTCTGCACATATCGAACTTGAATTGCTCAAAATATCATATTGTTAATTTATATTTGGCAAAACTCAGCATATATAGTAAATAAATCAATCGCAGAATCACAGACACGGAGTAATATAACAATAAGCTACGGAATAGATAAATAGTAGTTCATGAGGCTACTATATAAACAACAGGATTTGAAATAATATACAACAAATGTCTCAAACACAAAAATGTCTCGAATACAACAGATGACATCTTTGAAAAATCAACTGGAAAAGCTGAAAGCTGAATAGATGCAAATGGATCTCCAAGTGAAGCTCCAACTCCAAAGGTGAGTCTTAAGTGATGTGTCACTCAGTCTGAACCAAGCGTAAAGCAAAACACAAAACACTCGATTCAGGATTAACATTCTTATATCAATAAATCCAACTCAAGTGAAATACCAACTGAAATACAAGTAACTTTAAGGATGTTTGGGATGACCATCCTCTAAGGATCCATGGAACTATCTACTATGTAGTAATATATGCAATTATAATATGTCTATAGTAATATAAAGGTATTAAAATAGTGTTAACGCGTTACCCATATCCCCTTTAACACATTTTATACATTCCCATAGTCAATACAGTACCGTACTCTCCTTCGAGAGGTTTACACAGAGGGTACCCCATAATAAGTATGATATAAAACAAACTCGTAGAAGGCGCACTAGGGCATGTGACACGGCACTCGAGGCAATGCCAGGGTAGATATACCATTTGCACTCCCGGACTGGTGGTAACACATAGCAGCTACTACCATCCACCTCGTGACACACTCCCAAATCAAAGGGTGCACCCAATCACATCACAAAAGCAATAGAGTGGTATCGAAATGTGTCTGATAGGAGGAATGACCTCACTTGGCCCGGTATAGCTCCTGTTTTAGCCACCTCAAGCTGACTCACGGGTGTCAGGGCTACGTAATTACCATATAGAATTGTCGCCAAACCATCTTACATCATTCTGGAATCTCCACCAAAAACACAGTTGTTAAAGTGTTTTTCGGTATTGGCAGAGAGTATGACAATATCTGATCCCGGTCTCTTTAACAACCAAACGTTATTATAACACCGCGGTCATTTCAAAAAAGTATATACTTCAAAAAACAAAATATCATTTCCACTTCAAAATCATATCAATACGATATCATTTCCATTTCAAATATATCCATTTCCAAAAATCATAGCACTTCAATGTTATAACACTTTCGAAATTACAAAGCTTATAAAACCATAACACTTTAGAAATCGTAACGTGGAAATCATGATACTTTGGAAATCATAACACTTTGGAAATCATAATTTAAAAATCATAATATTTTGGAAATCATAACACTTTCCATTTAACCGGTTTAGATGTTAATATTGTATAAAATAAAATAGTTTATATAAAGTAGTTATAGGTTAAAATATTTTATAAAGCAAAATATATAAATAGTTTTATATATAATTTAAAAATACTTTATATAATAAAATAACTTCCTCAAATTTCACAAATCGATTCCAAATCAACTCGAATTCCAAAATTCAAATTTAATCCAATCTCAAATCATCAATTTCAATTTAATTTAGTTTCTCAATAAACCATTTCAAATTATATCGATTTCAAAAAAAGATTTGAACCACAAAATAAACCATTTCAATTTCAATATATTTCAAAGCTTTAAATATTCCACAACTTCAAAGCTAACTTATAGTTTTAAACAATTTCAAAACATAGAACTTTAAAATCAAGAATTTAAACTTTATAGAATACATTTATATAATATCTTAAAAATCAATATTTATTAAACCATATATCTCTTTCCAAAACCATAGAAATCAATTTCAAAATATTTATATATATACCAACAGTGTCTGTATATAATTTTCTATCCTATGGTCAGGTGATACAGATATTTATCATTTCAATCCGTAACTTAAATAGATACGGGTATATATCATTTCAACCCGCAATCCCAAATTCAATTCAAATGAAAATCACTTGGGTTTATCATTTCCACCCATAACGATTTTCTCCTATTCTACAAATCGTTCGGGTATGTATCGTTTAATCCCATAGTGAATTCTATACTAACAGGGAACTTGTAGAGTGATAACAGATGTGATAATAATATAACAGGCATATATCATCAATATAAATAACAGATAATGGTATCAGATGTCACAGGTGAATAGATACAGATAAAAGCATATATATAACAATGTAAATAACTAATAGTAGCATATTTCAATTGTCATTTCAATTGAAATCAAATTTAATATATATAAAAACGTTAATCGTGAGTGATTGCTCACCTTTCGAGGCTAGAGATGAACGAGAATGAGATGAGTTATGAATCCAAGCACGAATTCCAATGCAAAGCTACATGGACAAGGATACGACGGACAAGCTGATATATATACGAATAGACAAAATCAAATTAGAACTGGATTGGTGAAGAGAACTGGTATAATTGAACACACACACACACACATATATATATATAAATGTATATAACTATATACATGTATAAAAATCATATTCTAAATTCAAACATATATTAAATTAAATATTTATGTATATATATAACTTAAGATCATTGTTTTAAATCAAACACATATATTAAAATCTAACATATATACATAATATAATTTGAAATAAATACTTATATGAATAAACTAACAGATCACTTTATGATATCCTGGAATTTCAAACCAAATTTAAATATGACAATCTTCATTATAAATTAATTAAAATTGATAAAATTGTTATTTTAACAATAATAATTGTGTTGTGTGTGTGTGTGTGTGTGTGTATATATAGATTATGGAAATTATTTCACATAAGTTGAAATTGGATTTGTTTAAATTATATATGCATATCAAATTGGATTTTTAAATTGAATTTGAAATTTAATTTGAATTTGAATATTTAAATTGAAATTCAAAAGATATTTATTTATATCTTAAATCATACTTGGTTTTAAAATATATTTTCATGATTTTTTTAGAACATAGAATTGTTTTATATTATTATCTTTTTAAAAGAGACTAATTTATATAAATTAGTAATCAAATTAAATGAATTTTTAAACATTTATAAAAATAAGGAATTATTTTAATATGGGAATAAAACATGTGTAAGGCAATTAAAGCATGCAATTACACTTAAAGCATTCTACAACTTAAAGTAACAAATGGCATAAGTTTTTCTAAAATTGAAAACCATACTATTGTGAAAAGAAAAATTTAACAACAAAAAATTCCTGAAAGCAAAACCAGAGAGGATAGAAATAAAAAATAATCAAAGAAAAAAAGATCCTGTAACATGAAACCAGGTTTCAGTTTCTTCTCAACTTGGAAAGAAAATTAAATCAAAATAACTAGTGTAAACATGATCAAGCGAACAACGATTAAATCTTCAACAAGCAAATGTAAATTTAATTCAAGAAAATTCAAGTATTTTCCAGATCAAAAGTATTCAGTTTCAAAAACCAAGCATCCTTGTTTCAGGCTCTCTGTTTAAAACTTTCAAAGGAGAGTAAACTTAGCTTAAACTGTTTAAATCTGTTGCTTATGAATGGTTGATGCGTTAGTTGGTTGCATGAATGAAAATGTGTTTTTGCAAGTTGGTTTATTATGTGTGAATGCATGTATATCTGTTGATGCTTGGGTGCATGTCTGTGTTTTCAAACTTTGTCCTCTGTCTGAATATTCAGGTTTTAAAACCTGGTTTTAAAAACTCAAATCTTTCACCTAAATGGATTCTGGGCTTTGATCTCTAAGTATAGGTGTTTGTATCAGTATAATAGTACAAAAATATAGATTCGAGTCAAATAAATAGTAAAGCCTAACCTATGTTCTAACAATTGCAGGTGAGTAAACTAAATTGTTATATTTTGACTTATACCTGAAGTTATGTGTGAAATATTCATGAATATATGAATATACTTTCTATGCATAGGTATAAAATTGTATGCATGTCTAGTTTTTAATGTGCATGTTTGTATACAATATTTTTGTCTCTGTTCTTGTTTGTTCAGGCTTCAAATTTTGAAGATAAGTTAAGATCTTCTTCTTGAATCTATTAGAACTTCCATATATAAACAAAATTTGTTAGTTATATCAAATTATAAATTTTAAAATGTTTCAAAGTTCAAAACTGAAGCTGGGTTGAATAAAAAAGGGAAGAAGAACTGTAAATTTGAAATTATATCAAAATCTCGACCAAACTAATTGTTTGTTTCAAATCTATAATCTGTTTTGTCGTCAAAAACAAGGATTTTTAAAACCAAAATCAAGATTTTTAGACTGGTAAATCGTGAGAAATTGAGCAATGATAGTATTTTAGTTTTCGAGCAGTTTCTGATGATTGGGGAAGTTTGGTGTCGGGAGTTCTTGGGTGCGGTAAGATTGGAGGTAGGAAATGTCATTAAAAATGGTGGCTTATTTTCGTTGACGCCGTGGAAGTGCGATGGTAGGCATTTAGGGTTTTAGGTCTTGGTTGGGATGTGGTTGTTTGCGCGGCAGTTATGAACTCGAGACGGCATCGGAATGGGTCGGCTTTGGGAGAGAGGAAGTTGAGTTCGTGGCGAGTTCGCCAATGGGTTTTGGGTAACTCCGGTGGTCGGAGGATGTTGGTCGAGGCGATTGAAGGTGTTCAGTTTGTTGCTGTTTGTCGTCTGAATACATTTTTTTTGATTTGGGGTTGTTGAAGTTTTTCTGGGAAGCCGTGGAGGGTGAGAGGATCGTCAGTGACTTGGCAATGGTGGGGGCGGAGGTCTGATCATCACCGATCATACGTGCAGGTGCACGGTGCACCTATGTGCTCTGGATCATAATAGTTTTGGGAAGATGATTGTGGCTCAGGGTTTTTTAGAGTTTTCCTCGTGCTTATTTCGAAAGGGTGGGCGATTTGTGTGTGACTCGGGAAGTAATTGATGTTGTTCTTGCGAGAAGCACGGGGTTAGTGCTGGGTTGATTCTGTAGATGTTTATGATTAACAAGTGTTTAAGGTTAACATATGTAGGTTTATAATAACTCATTTTATCATTCCTTTAAACAAAGGTATTTATTTCCGAAGTGATTGAATAAGATTTTAATGTTAATTAAGAAATTAATTTAAGATAGTGGTTAATCCTTTAATTCATAAAGGACTTGAGTAACTAAGTTTTATTAATTAATTATTAATTAATTAAAGCTAAAAGAATTAGAAGTAATTGAATACTTAAAACTTAATGTGATTAAATTGAAGGGAGTAGTTAATGAAGGTAATTAAGGGTTGAATCATTAACTAGTGATTAAGTGATGATTAATTGATTAATTAATGTAATTAATTTTAAGTTAATTAATTAGTTCAATTAATTAAAGATAATCACTTATAAATTAATTAAGTATAATTACTTAGTGAAGTAATTAATGGATAATTACTAAATGTAATTAATTAGGGGTTAATTGCTGAATGTAATTAATAAGGAGAGAAATACCTATTTGGATATATGGGTTTAATAAATTTCGTTCCGGGGTTAGAACGGGCTTTTTGGGCCATAGTTTGTTCCGCACGTTCATCTATCCGGTCTATCTACTCTAATCCAACCCTACTTATAAATAGACGATTATAAACCCTAGCCTCCATCTTCTATCATTTGTCTGTACGTTCATTTTCTTCATCTCTTCCTCCTCCTCAAATGGATGCAAACCTAATCTATTTCAATTCAAAATTTCTAATGAAAATTCAAACCCTCCAGAAAAATTCTAGAAAAATATATAATGAAGCTCTCGAAGAGCGCAACTCAGATCTGCAATTTGTTTCTCAATTCGAGTTATGATCTACCCAGAAATCGATGAATTAGCTACGGCCGTTCATCACGTCGTTTCAAAAAGTAGTCGGATCGGGAAACCGCTACTGGGTCTTGAAGAGGAGGCCGAGGGGATCGCATCTAGGTGGTTAGCTTGTCGAATCAACGGTCAGATCTATGGAAATTGTCGAATTAGGGTTTCGGCCCTAGGTTTAAAACGGCGGCGGCGGAGGCACTAGGGGCGACCGGACTTTGAGTGGGGCGTGCGCCTCGGCTAGGCTAAGCGCTTGGTGGTGGTCGGCCTAGGGGGCGATGGCCGTGGATGCCGTTTTTCGCGGTCAAAGGGAGCGGTCAACGGCTTGTATTGGGTTCTGTTCGAACAGTTTGTTCCTGGAGGGAGAAGCATCACGTGAGGGAGAGGGGAAATCTGGGTGACGTGGCAAACATATATTATTAGGTAGGTTTTTGCTTTTAATTTAAATTGTGTTTCAATCGAAATTTCGACGTAACTTTCGCATACGTTATCCGATTGACACGAGATTTTTTTTGTTAGGATCGTAATTAAATTCCGGACCCGATAACGCTGGTTTGGACAGATTTAGAGACCGTCGAATTTTTGGGTTTAAATCAGATTTAAATTCGATTTAAATCCCAAAGGTGAGTGTTTTAACCCACTCACAACTTCTAAAAGTTTTTATGTTTGTTAAATTTATTTTAGATATGAGTAGAAATTTATTTATGACTGTTTGGCATGTTTTATTCAGCATATCTGTTAAATCGCACTATTTAATTTAACTGTTAATTTATTTTATTTATTGCATAAAATTTGACAGTTAGAATTTATTTTTGCACATAAACTGCTAGTTAACAGTCATTAAATTTATTTTTGGAATAGAAACTGTTAGTTAATAATCTGTTATTAATTCCTGTATAATTCATATGCTATGTATCAATGATTGTTTAAAATTGGATGATGATTGCAATTGATGATTGATATTTGGATGAATTAATGCTATAATTATATTGTATAAACTGCAAGTTATCATGCATTTTTCGTTTCATTCGGGATTGTGGTTTGAAATGATATACAACCGCAAAATTTTATTTTTTAAATTTGCGGATTGAAATGATAAATATCCGTATCACTTGACCATAGGATAGAAAATTATATACTGGCACCGTGGTCTATATATAAATTATTTTAAAGTGATTTCTATGGTTTGGATGGGATACGGTTTATAAAAAATTTGATTTTGATATTTTATAAAATATTATTCTTCGATATATATACATATGAAGTTAAAAATTTGAAAATTAAGTTGTGTATAAACCTGTTGAATAAAAATGAAAAATTGAGAAAATGGAATTTGGAAATTTATCTTATATGTTTAAGTTTGGAAATTTTAAGGTATTATATTTATAACTGAATTTTCCAAGATGAATTAAAAATGAAAATTCTAGTATAAAGTAAATTTGAGAAAATATTTAATTGCTAGAAATTAGAGTTTTATTTATGGAATTTATATGAATATTCAAGACTAAATAAAAGAATATTAATTGTTGAAAGAAGAAAATCCAACTTTAGTTTTGAAATATTAATACTCCAAATGGATATATATATATATATATATAGAAATTGAAGGGTTTTTTGGAACTTGAAGTGATATTTAAATTATGGTTTAAACTTTAAATAAAGAAATATATTTGAAAAGCCATGGAAATTATTTTTCTTTACAAAGTAACTTTAAAGTTAAACCATTTATTTTACATTCGTTGAATATCCAAACCATTCAAGTTTTAGAAGTTATGGTTTTAAAATTTTTAATTTCGAAATATTATGGTTTGAAAGTATAAGTCAAATATTTGGTTTCCAGATATTTTAAATTTTAAAGCAGTATGATTTTGGAAAGAAATATATTTGGATAAAATGATATCATATTGCTTTGGGTTTTAAGATGATATCGTATTCATAGTTTTGAAATGGAATTTTTATTCTGGTTTTAAAGTATAAACTATTTTTAAACGACTGCGGTGTTATAATAACGATGGGTTGGCAAAGAGACCGGGAACGGATATGGACATACTCTCTATCGATACCGAAAACCACTTTGACTAACCGTGTACGCGGTGGAGATTCCAGAATGAAGTAGGTGGTGGCGACATTTCCTGTAAGGTAAATACGTGGACCCGACTCCCGTGAGTTGGCATAAGGTGGCTAAAACAGGAGTGATTCTCGGGCCAATGAGGTCATACCTCTGATCGGACGCTCCTCTTCGATATTATACTTTGACTTTGGATTGATTCAATGGCCACTTCTATTTTTGATTTTGGGGGAGTTTGTTCGAGGTGGGCGGTAACTGCGGCTACGCGTTTCCCCCAGCCCGGATAGCAATTGGTATATCTACCCTGGCATTGCCTAGTTGTGCCGTGTCACCTACCATACCGAGCCTTTACTACGAGTTATGTTTTGTACCATACCTATGGAGTGCCCTCTGACGACGCCCAGTACCGGGGAGATTACAGTACTGTATAGACTATGGGAATATATTCTATGTTAAGGGCTATATGGGTAACCCCTTAACGCTATTAAAAAGTAAGTTTATTTTACAATTAGACACTATTATAATAGCGCAATATACTACATAGTAAATAGTCTAACGGATCCTTAGGAGATGTAAATCCCGAGCATCTCTTGAGTTACTGCACTCATATTTACTCCTGCTGATTTAACTCACATAAGATCTTTTAGTTCTGACTCGAGCGTTTTGTCTTTTCAATTCGCTCGGGTCAGTCCGAGCGTTTCAGGATTTGAGGATTTAGCTCTGGAGGATGAAGACGAAGATTTGTATTACTAGTATCTACTATATTATTCCACTACACCATGTAATTCCGCTGCATTGATATTATTGGTATGTGAACTCTGATATTTAATTGTATAAAGAAGAATCAATTGTTTTTTAAACAGTTTTATAAACTGTATATTTTATTATTATATTTTATCCTTCCGCTGTGAGATTCTATTTTGTTTATTTCTTCTCTGTTTTTCTTATTTACCCCATAACAATCCGCCCTTCCGTATGGTTTGAATTGGCACGTGTGTCTGTTTAAATCGTGTGAAAAGGCGGGATGTTACAGACCTGAGTGATGACATATTTGGTACTATTTAGTTAGAGGTAGGCCAGTCTTGTGTTGGTTGAGGACCATCAAATGGGCCTCAGTACAATCGTCTAAAGATTTACAGTCAAAAGGTAGTCCCTCACCTGGTCATTTGTTGAAAATTCATTCTCAACTACGTGCTTACCGCTTTGATTGTAGAGCCTAGTATGCTGGAATTTAATATTGGTAACAATTTCGGCTATGATTAATATTATTTGTATACTAGACACTAGTATAATATAACAGAATTTAATATGAAATGTTTTGGTTATCGTATGGTAAAAACACATCCCTGTTTATGTGTTCTGTGGTCTTACGAGATAACTTTGTTTTGAAAGTTTTTTATCACTTTAAAATTCAGTTGAGATGTGTTTTCTCATGTTGGTTTACTAGACCGACCCGGGTGTTCTTCACTTTCAATGCTCAGGTCAGACCGAGCATATTTACAGATTTATATTTGGATGATTGGAGCTTCAGCAGAAGAGCTGGTGATCTTTAGCACGTTTTCCCCTATTTGTTTATTTTCCACTACATTTTGGTTTAAATATCAGCATTTTTGAAGATAGGTTATTATAACTGTCGAGGCTGATGATTGTGATTTGTTGTTGTACTCTGATGGATGTATGTGTATTACAGTTTCTCTTTTGTAATGTTCATTAATATTATATTATATTATATGTTGTTCCACTATGTTTGTGGGATTCTATGATTGTTTTAGTTTCATTTTCTCTTCTTCTTCTCTTCTCTTCTTCTTTCTTCTTTCTTTTCCATAACCATCCATTTTCCGTTCAATTTGAGTTGACATGTATAGTTTATTGTCAGCTTGAATTGTGCGGATTTGAAGGTCGTTACAATATTATTTTCTATATTTTATATGATTGTGTAAGGTTCTTGTCATCATAATCAACAACTGAGGTATTAATAAGAACTCGCATTATGCTAAGAAGTATAAACCATTTGGTTTTTATAGTTTATATAACATAGATAAATATAACCTTAGACATCTCATGCTTTCATATCTCATATTGGGAGGAACAATTTCATTACAATTTCAAAAGAAAAAGTAGCCCATACAAGAAATGTCTAAATAGTTTCTTCAAATAAGATTACAACAAAGTCTGACTAATAAACATTCTAAGGCACATAGGGAAAATGACTATAAATGAATATTTCTCCGAAGGTCAAGTCACCTTCTCCATACACCTTTTTCAAGGCACTTTACATACTATCTTGCCCTCCTATAATAGATATAGAGTGGGAGAAATGGAGGGAATAAAATAAGGTCTGGTGGGTGAATTATATCACTAGGGATATGATGTTGACAGGTAATAAATTTCATCTGTAATCTACATAATCTAGGGGTGTTCTTTTGTGTGCGTGTTTTATGTATAAGGAATTATTCAATCTACACACTAAGCTGCAACAACCCATAATGCATCTAACCGTGCATCGAGTAAGCATCTTCAATTATGAATCATATAACAAATACGCTGAGTATACAATTTCTAATGTGAACCCAAGTATACGATCTTGATGGTCAATATGTCCTGCTGAGTATGCCTCACAATGCCTAAGCCCACACTGCCCCAAAAGCATTGAGTAATCTCCTCATTAACATCAATTACCATATGCACAATACTAGGTATACATCACAATGCATGAGCCTAATTGCCCTTAAATATTAAGTGACCTTCCCATTAGTGCCTGTAATTATGCATGACATCGAGTATACATAGCAATACCTGAGCCTACTTAGCCTTAAACCATTGAATAAATCTATATCAATTAATATCATTTATTTGTATTCTACATAAATACACAGATACACACACATGTATTTAACCATTGTAAAAATCAAATGTAATGGTCGGCCTTTTCAACCCTCGAATGCCGAAATTATACATCCATGGTATTCATGTATTGAGCACTAAAGTGCCGAAAAGACAGAACGTAAGGGTAAAAGAAAACGAAAATGAAAAAGAACTAGAAAGAACAACACAATATTAGAATATCACATACGAAATGGTAATATATAATATCTCAAAAGTTCTTTACCAAAAAAGAAAACTTTGATATACATGCACTAATCAGAGAAAACTTACCTATCATCAACATGAATAGTTATAATAGCATGTCATCACAAACACTGATAAATACGAAACAGGTAATGCGGCGAAAAATAAATATAGTAGGAAATCATCCAGATCCTCTCCAAGAGCTCTAATGAACCCAACTAAATCTGGAAATATACAAGGACCGACCAGAGCATTATAAGAAAATAACACTTGGATCAGTCTGGTAAACCAACGTGAGAAACCCAAATCATATGGATATTTAAACCTTCAAAATAATGGTACATCATAAGATCACATTATAAGTAAACATGGATTAGTTTTTTCTTACGATCACTAAAACATTTCTATTAGAAAATCGAATGATGCTATAATAATGTCAGGGGTGTGAAATATAGATATTCATGTAGCTGTGGTGCATATGAGTGTACATCATAACAACAATAAGCACACAATCAAAATCACTAAGACACGTTCGCTGATTATGTAAGACTCCTTGGAGGTGTTCTCAATACTTCGAGAATAGTCCCCTTGCAAAGGATCAGAGATATCCTTCCAAACATCATATATCTCTAGATAAAATATACCATAGTAAAAACATAACCGATCCGCGCCCGAACACGTAGCACCAAGTCACATCGCTCCTGCATGCATATCTGTAAGTAATACTAAAATGGAGTGCATGCACCCTTTAAGGTAGCTAAACCTTATAGGCTATGCCTTTTATCTCTAGTTTTTGTCATTACCAAAGGTGAAGTCATGTTCAGCATCCCATCAAATGTGTCACAAATCAAACAGATCTTGACACATGAGTCCCCAACTCAAATAGTTCTCGAAACCACACATGGATTTCCATATCTCAATAGATCTCGAAATCACAAATGGATTCCCACATCCTGAATAGTTCACAAACAACTACATGTGTTTGAGCATCTCAAACAGATCTCGAACCTCCAACTAAATTCCGGCATTTCGAACTAATCACGAACCTCTTTCAAAGCATAAAATAATACATGGTTTTTGAGTGGATATAGTTTCAAGTCATCTCATATAAGTACACTCCCTCACTTACTGAGTGCTCCAAAACCAATCGACGTATTTTCGGTAAACTCAACTCTGATTCTATAGGAAATAAACAGACAATACAATGGAGAGGAGATCGCTTCCTAACCATTCAAACGGACATATTTCCTTATCATTTTTCCTAGAAGAGAGAAACGAGTTTATATGTACAGTATAACATTGTCGAAGATAATTATACTATATAATTCTTGTTTCTCTTCTAGATATTCCGAAGTCATATTTTGGTCAATTTCAATAATAATGAGAATGATCACATAAGGGAAACAAAGTCCTGTATACTATCCATAAGCAAGTAACCCATAAAACATGAACGATACATACAAGCATGATTAAGTCATATAAATGAATTATCCCCTTTTTAATTAAACTTTCTTTATTAATTAAAAACCCGCTTTATTAGTAAAACTCATTTATCTGCTAAAAAATCACTTATCAATCACTGTTATTTACTTATACTCTTTCAATACTTTAAAAAGTATTCATATACTTATCTCAATTGGTATAAGTATTTTCACAAATAATTAAAACAAGGTTTTTTACCTTAAACCTTTAGTTTTCTATCTTTTTCAAAAGATTCCATACTTATAATTTCCTTTGAAATGTCTATTTTAAGGGTCTAAGTGCTTTCACAAATCCATTCAAAAAGGTTAAAAATTAATGTTACTTAAACATTGTCACTACAAACCCAAAACCATTTCAATTATGCTTATCTTTAAAACATCTTTTTAAAGATCTATTACATACATAAGTACAATCAAAAAGGGTTAAAGACAAATATTACAAACATATTGTCACAACAAACCCAAAACCATTTCACTTATGCTTATCTTTAAAACATCCTTTAAAATATTTATTTACATTCATAAGTATAATCAAAAAGGGTTAAAGAAAATGTTATTAACACATTGTCATAACAAACTTAAAACTATTTCATACTTATATCTTCTTTAAAAAATTCTTTTAAAGATCTAAGATAATATTTAGTTAAGTTCGATAGTTGACTAATCGACTATCTAGTTAAAAATGATTACTTCTAGAAATCATGATTCATATACTTAACTCGTTTCCGACATTCCAACTTAACTATTCCTCATCCAAGAGTGATGCAAGGTAAGTAAGAGCATTGGTTGCATCAAAGCCTTTCCTGGACACTTTGTTCTAGAATCTCACAAATAGATAAATCTACTTCGTCGACTTTTAGTGTTAAGTATATTATTAATGATTTTCGTGAAAGAGTTAGAAAACAATACAATTAACACGTTTCTGACATTCTCAACTTAACTATTCCTTGGCCAAGAGGGAAACTAGTAGATTAGAGCTCTATTGCTCCGTCTCTACTTGATATCTTAACTCTCACAGATAGATAAACCTACTTCAACGACTTTTATTGTTAAGCAAAGTTAATTACTTTTTTTTGAAATTAATATATTATCATTAAAAAATATTTAAACTTCAAACAAACTTCAAAATGCTTCAAAATAGTTAGAAAAAATCTCCAAAAAGATTAGAAAAAAATACCAAATTTAAATATCATTTTTGAACACTTAAAACTATAAGCGACTTACTACGTCATTTATAAATGCCGTTAACAAATCTTGTTAAAAACAACATTGAAAACACGATCTTTGTGACTAGTTTTAACCATTTTAACAAATGATTTAAGACTTGAAATATTTATAAAAAGTACTGCTCTTAGGGTTCTTAAAAAACCATGTAAAGAAATCTCTAAGAATATTTTCCAATTTATTTACAGAAATTCCTGAAAACATGTTATATTTACAAAGTGTATTTATAACCACCTTTTTGTTCTAACTTTCACAACTTTGGTTCACCATTTCTACAACTTTCCAAACCATCTATTATTATCCAATACACAAAAAATAAATAGAGAAAAACTAAATCCAATTATCCAACATTAAGATCGTAAATATCCAGTTTACATAAGTTAAATTTAAGGAATATTGAAGTGCACTTATAATGGCTATTCTCGCTTTAAACACTTTCAAACATACTACAATTCAATACAAAAGTCAAAAAACCATTTAAAGATTAAGTCAAGGCCATGCCACATGTTTAAGAGGGTAACAGAAGTGGTGTTATACAATATAAAGTTATCGTTCTCTTTCAAAAGTAAGAGGGGTCCAAAGTTTATAGCTTTACTTAGTTAATGTTACTTTACTTTTATATTTTGCACACAATATATACTTATCAAATATTGAGATAACTCACTTAGATCCAAACTAAACACAAGTGTAAAGCCACAAGAATCAAATAACCACCTCCTACCCTTGCCAAAAGTCTAAAGATCCAAACTTTAGCACTTTAAAACCAAGGCAACACCTCCCCTCCTCCTCCATTGCTCGTGGCCCATCCAAGATCCCCCTTTTCCACTCACCTTCTCCCATTTTTTTACTTGATATCCATTCTTCCTATGATACTTTAGACATATACCCAAAGTTTAGAAGATATTGGAGATGATTTGGTTAAGACTTGGAATAGTCAGAGATGAATTAGTGGATTAGTGTTTAAGCACTTCCACCATTATTATTCTCATACTTCATTTCAAACTTTAGTGATTTTGTGATTTACTTCTTAGCTTAAGGGTGTATTTATAAGTTTGTGCAAGAAGTCACTACCGCCTTCTATTTTCCATGGAAGTTCACAAGGGAGCCTTCCTCTTACATGCCCTTTTACACCTCTCTTCTTTTACTTAAAGGTTAAGCTTTACCATAAAAGCTCATTTCCTAAATATTTTTAATGATATCACACTTGACATCATCCAAAAAAATTATTTCCATTAATGGTAAAATAATTATTTCATTTTATTGATTTCCTAATAAAATAAGTGTATGTAAAAAACCTAAACAACTTCCAACAGTTAAAAAGCTGTTTATCAATAAAACAATTTTCGATCACATTATTGATATTATTCCAAAGAATATATTTTTGTAAACATTTTTCCAAAATAAATTTATTATCATTACTTATGATTTAAAAGGGAGTGAAAAAGGATATTAAAACATTTTGATAACATTTAATCCAAGGTTGAAATATTTAAATAATTCAAATATTTAAATACAAGGTATCCAAAATTCCGAATCGTCACATTCTCCCCCACTTAGAATATTTCATCCTTGAGATTCCAACATGAGCAGCTAAAGAAACAATTACATGGAACCACTTAACAGTATTCAATCACTAGCAAAAAAGGCCACGGTTTACCTAAGTTCGAAAATTCTCTCATGCACAAGAATGATAAACAACCTACTAAGCGCACCGTATGCTCAACAGCCTCCGGTTATTACTTAGTAGACTATCCATGCTACCTCATAGCAAATTTAAGAGTCATTACCTAAAATCTCCATGAGCCAACAAAACATAATATACATATACTAAAACCCGTACAATGCACATGGACCATCTGTATGCTGTAATGACTCGGTATTTTCAACCATTCGCATCAATTATAAGTGTATAGGTAGACACTCATGCCGGAATTGAATTGCTCAAAACACCGCGTTGTAATTAAAAATTTGGCAAATCTCAGAATATACAGTAAATAAAAATCACAGATCACAGACGTAGAGTAATAATAATGCAGCGGAAGTAAAAGAGATAGTAGTTCATGAAGCTACTATGTAAATATAAGATACATCAGAGTTAAATAAGATACAACAGAAGAGTAACAGGATACATCAGGTACAAATCAAATACATCACTGAACCACTGGATACTGAAACAAAATAGATGGCTGGATCTTCAAGGAAAGCTCCAACGCTGAAGGTGAATCTTGAATGCTAACTCAATAAATCTAACTCGAGCGTAAAGCAAAACGCAAAACCCTCGAGTCAGGACATAAATACTTATAAACTGTAAATCAACTCAAGTGAACAGTAACAAAATGCATCAGTAACTTAAAGGATGCTTGGGACCGCCCATCCTCTAAGGATCCGTTAAACTATTTACTATGTAGTAATATACGCTATATACGGTAGTGTCGAATCAGTAAAGTATAATCATATAGAAAATAGCGTTAAGGGGATGGTGAACCTTAACGCGGTCGGATCTTTAAAACCAAAATCGTAGTGGGATCGATATAAGGATATGACAAAGCACGTAAGGAAATGCCAGGGTAGGTACACCGTTTGCACTCCCGGACCGGTGGTGACGGCAAGCCAGCAGCTTCCACCTACCTCGAACAATACCCTCGAATCAAAAGTGGCGCCACTGAATCGAATCACAAAAGTAATAGAATGGTTTCCGATGGAGCATGCTCGATGAAAGGGTGCGACCCTTTGTGTAGCCCGGTATAGCTCCTGTTTAAGTCATATATGCCAACTCACGGGAGTTGGGTCCACGTAATATACCTCGAGAACGTCGCCGCCATCCTACTTCATTCTGGAATCTCCACCGCGTACACAGTTGTTAGAGTGGTTTTCGGTATTGGCCGGCTATAAGACAATATCCGATCCCGGTCTCTTTAACAACCAATCGTTATTATAACCCGTAGTTATAACTTTAAAACAATATTTTATACTTCAAAATAAAATATCCTTTTCAATCCAAATCTTTATCAAAATAAAGATTAAATCATTTCCAAAACCATTTCAATATATCATCGTAAAATATCTTTCAATTCAAATATTTATCAAAATAAATATCAAGTCATTTCTAACCATTTCAATATATTAAATTTTCATACCCTTTCAACACTACCATTCAAATCATTTTAATATATCAAAATATCATAACCTTTCAAAGCTTCAGTTCCAAAATATCATATCTTTCAGAACTTATTTTTAAATCATGTTAATATCAAAATGTCCTATCTTTCAAACTCCGTTTTTCAAATCATTTAATATCAAAAATATCATATCTTTCAAAACTTCGTTTCAAATCATTTTAATATATCAAATATCATATCCTTTCAAAACTTCATTTCAAATCATTTTAATATATCAAAATATCGTATCTTTTCAAACTTCATTCATTTCAAATCATTATTCATTTTATTCAATCTAAAATACCATTTCAATTCATATTTCAAAACAGTTTATATTCCAAAAATTCTTTTTATCATTTCAATGAAGTTATTATGTTTAATAATTAAATTATTAAATTTCCAAAAATTTCAACTTCCAAAGTTTATTTATTCACTTAAGTTTATCAAAACCGTGAAAATTCACTTTTCGCATCATTTAGAAAACTTATACGGAAAGTTACATTCAAAACAGTTCAATTTAACAAAAGACAGCATTTAAAATGTTATAATAGGTTTACTTAAATTCGAATAACTTAGTTAAATTCAAAAATTATAGCACTTACAAAGATTGCTATAATAGCTTTTAATTCAACTTAGCTTTTTAGTTCATTATCATCAACTACAGCGTTTACAAATGCTGTAATATCATTTACATTGTAATTAATAGCATTTCAAAAATGCAGTCAATTAACTTCAAATATTCAATAAAATTTCTCAACCAATTATATTTTTATTAAAAACATTTTTAACTTATAAATCATACATTTTCACATTTATAACATCATTTAATTTTTCCTCAAGTTCATTATTTTATAAAGTTAAATTTCCATTCAAAAATCAAGATTTAATAATAATTCACTTATTAAAATGCAATGTTGAATTTTAAATCCATTACATTAAATTTCAACTTAACACTTAAGTTCAAATTCTCAAATATAACTTAATTTATTTTTATTTACTTAACTAAAAGTTCACTTTTAAGTCAATTTCATAAATTTCCAGTTCTAGTTATATTTCAAAGTTTCAACTTAAAATATTTATTCATTTCACATTTCAACTTTATTAAAAAAATCATAAATATGATAAAAATCATTTTAAATTCAAATTATCATAAATTTATCATAATTTCATACTCAATTAAATTTCCAATTAAAATTAAATCAAAATTTCCAAAATAACTTACGTTCAAAATTTCTAACTTTTTCATTAATTCATTTCACTTACAATTATTTAGAAAATCAATATTATTTTAAATTTTTTTTATTTTTATTAAATTTCAAATCAAAGTATTATAATAATTAAATTTCTAAAATATTTTAAAATTTTTAGAAAAGCATATTTTAACTACGGGCCTGTATAAAATTTTCTACGCTAGGTAAAGTGATACGGGTAATATATCATTTCAGCCCGTAATTTACAAAGAAAATCCGGGTTTTATCATTTCAAACCCGCAATCCCAAGTTAAATAAATTAAATAAAATAAATCAGGCCTATCATTTCAGCCTGTAATGATTATATTCTAACAGGGAACTTGCAGTGTAATCATATACAGGAATAATATAAACAAGGTCAATATCACAATGTACAGTCATATATGAGATGTCGGGTGAAAATTAACAGTTTTAACATGGTAATAACATGGCATAGCATATCATATGATCATCATTAACTTGCATAAACATTTTATATTACTAAACACTTGTCATCAATTCACTTTTCATAAGTATAAATGTCAGAGTGAGAAAGACTCACTGTTTCAAGCTGAAGACCAAAACAACAAACACAAGTGCGATTCCAAAAGCATGACAAGCACGATACAGCACGACTTTTGATTTGAATGAATGGAGAGCCTTGATATTTGTCTTGTAAACAATAACCAAAACAAGACAATACACACATAAATATTCAACGCAAAACAATGTTGAAACAATGAAAATACGAAGCAACAAAGGAATAGATTACTTGACCTTGCTTTAACCATTCAAATGCTTGGCCTAGGAGCTTCTTGGGTTCATCCATGATGATGATATAGCTCAGGTTTGGCACCATAACTCACGGCTAGGAGGAGTATTGTAACGATCGCGATTTTTCGTTGCCGAAAAATCGAACCGTTAGGGTTTTAGAAGAAGAAAGAGGTAGAAGAAGAAAGAAAAGAAAGAGAAGAGAAAACAGAAAAACAAGTAACAGAACGAGAAACAATAACAGAATCTCACAGTTGCAGCGGAACAACATATAATAGATAAATGAATATTCATTAAAACAAAAGAACTATACATTTTATACATTACATCACATTACATTACATCAATCAGAGTGTACGACAACAACAGCGGAAAGAAAACTATATACAATAGATAATAGACTACGCTATCCAAGCTCGCCTCCAAATCTGCACGGCAACTCTCGAATCCAGAATAACCTGATAACCTAACTCTAGACTGCCCGTGTGGAAAATAGTGGGCACCCAGAGTTTAGGAAAGGAACAATAAACTCCAGGTCAGTCATGGGACTGGTGTGAGAACTCAAAACAGTTTATCTTTAAACAAGCAACAACAGAATTTAAATTTAACTTTCGAAATTCGAAATGCTTTTTGGAAAAATGAAACTACCATAAGGCCTCCCGCCACACACACAATGCAAACGCAGAATTGGAGGAGATTTCTCCTTATGATAGTCAAAGATGCTTACTACGCGAAAATCAAATCATTTTTTGATATTATTACTAGTGCATAGTGTAGAAAACAATTTCGAAAGTAGAATATAAATCCTAGCCAGCATAGACATTCCGAACTATGCCTACTATAGCTACCATCTAAACAGTGGTGACCACCATAAGTAAATGGCAGGTAATACAACTAAAACCGTACAAGGCACGTATTGGATGAAAGGATTTCCAACAAATGGTCAGGCTAAGGAACTTCCTACTGCCACATGGGATCGCCTCTGGCGGGACGTCCCGAGAAACTAACGTTACGGTTAGATCTCTGCCAACACAAGGCCGGGTTACCTCTGTAACTAGGTAACTACTACACGAATATGTCATCCCCCGGTCCTTTGGGACCTTTATCCGAGCGCTCGCAACAACACCACACACAGAAATATATATAGTGTATCAACATGAGTAAGCATCTGGGCTCCATACCATGATACCACCCTTTTCCAGAAGGAAATGACATACCCTAAAGGGCGCGACCCTCATAACCTTGCCGCATATTCCTGTTTCGACCATTTCCGGGGAGTGAGGTCCTGACGAAGTCTCGTCCACAAAGCTACGCTTTGTGCAACAAAGCCATGCTTCGGGTCCACAGATGACCAAAGCAATAATCACAAAGATAAATGATCAAACAAATGATCATATCACAAATGACCAACCAATGATCATCACACAGCAGCACTCAGCATGCCACATTACCAGATTGGGAAATATCGCTGATAACCTTCAACTACATAACCTCTGAGCTCGTACGTCTCAGAGAAGGGTGTTAAGCTAAGAGAATAAATTCTCCGCCACCAACAGAAATGTATTTGAAAGAAATCTGCTATATCTCTCAAAATGTAATGTCAGACATGTAACCATACAAGTCTGTTCCGGGTTCGAACAGAACCGAAGGCACTTCCAAAGAAGCCCTTGCAATCCGGGTATTCACAATCCCGATAAAATTTCCCATCACAAAGGAAATCTCCATATCGTAGCTAACGATGCGGAGACAATCGATAGGTCATCCTATCGTTTTCACAAATACCCGGTCTTCAACACCGGTCTTCAAATGCAATCCAAACGACGTATCGCATATTCGGAATGGGATATACGACACAAAGGTCCTCTCCCGGCTAAACCGAATAGCGAGCGCTTATTTTAAAAATAAGTGTGCATTCAATTCCAAACAAACACAATCAATACCATCCAAGGGTAAATATTGATAGTCGGTTATTTAACTATCAATAAAGATGCGCCACATCATCAGATTCCAAATAAATTTCCAAAATTATTTAATCCCAAAAATATCTTCACAAGATATATATATATATATATACACCATTTCCAAATAATTGCCCCAGTTATTTGTTTTACCAAAACCACTTCACGATAAAATTTTCCACACTTAACCAATTGAAAAACCAATTTTCAATTTACCTTTACCATTTGAAAACCAATTTTCAAATTACATTAACCATTTGCAAACCAATTTCAAATCACCTTAACCATTTGAAAACTAATTTCAAATCACCTTAACCATTTGAAAACTAATTTCAAATCACCTTAACCATTTGAAAACTAATTTCAAATCACCTTAACCATTTGAAAACTAATTTCAAATCACCTTAACCATTTGAAAACTAATTTCAAATCACCTTAACCATTTGAAAACTAATTTCAAACCACCATTCATCCTTTATCCCTTTTGAAAACAAATTTCAAAACAACATATAAATCCTTACCGATTTATTTTTAAATTTTACGCTCCAAATTCGTGAATTATATTTTCATATTTCAAAATAAATCAACATTTATTTTTAAACAAATTTCCCTTCATATATATAAATTCCAAAGTGGATTTAAATTCCAAGCATCTACTAGCATACGATTCCCAAATCGATTTCAAGTTATTTGCTTTCAATTACTTTAAAGGTGAATTCACAAAAACCGTTCCATCTCATATTAGAAAACCATTCCCATGCTTATTTTAAAAATAAGTAATTCATAAATTTATTTATTTTCAACAATTTGGAAATATTCAATATCCTTAAACCATAGTTAAGTATTAATTTCATTCCTTTAAAGAAATATTCTTTTATTCACATTTATTTGGGTTAAAAACGAATGTTGCGTAAAACATCGTTACGACAACCCAAAAACACTAGTATATGGATTTGAAATTAAAAATAGATATATAAATCCAATACTATACAAATTATCCCCTTCTGTTTCTCGAAAACGTCTATTTCAACAATCAATGTTGAAATCTATGTTTTCAATACTCAATACATTTTAAAACACCTTTAATTCGTTTTAAATTCCATTTAAAACATTCCTTTCCCAAAAACAAACCCATTTTATTTAATAATCTATTCAATATTCAAAATAGTGAATATAGCCCACTTAACAAATTCCCATATTTCAATTATCAAATTCGATGGATTTCAAATTTATAAACATAGTTTATAAATTCCATTTCTATTATAAACCCCAATTTTATAAATTCCTTTATTAATCCGATGCAATTTACATAACCCAATTTCATACCCAAAAGTCATATTGTAAGTTAAATACTTATAATATTATTTATTTACCAAATCGTTCCTTTGAACTTCACAAATTTAAAATCTTATCACTTACAAGATTTCTTTAGGGTTTATAATAATTTCAACTAATGAAATCTTCATTTATTAACAATTTTTATAAAATTCCCCTTTTTAATGCCCAAATCCATTTCTATAAGTTAATAACTTATAAACTTAAAATTTTTCCAATAACCATTCGTTTATAAATTTCACATTTATTAATCTATAAATCCTAGTGAAATTCATGTTATACATCAACTTAACACTTTATAAATTTATTCTATAACTTCAATAATTTTTATAAAAAAACATCCATTTATAAAATCCTTTATATAAACCATTAATAATAATAACTTCCCAAAAACCAAATTTAACTATTTTATAAAAACCTATTATTGTTAAAAATTTCTTTTAAGTTATATTTTATAAAAATATAAATTTTTAAAACATAAAATTTTATCCATCTATTTATTTTAAAATTTAATCAATTCAAAATTTTAATAACCCTTATTCTTTGAAAAATCGATTTAAAACCCCTTTTAAATTCAAAACCGTTATTTTTAATTTTTTAAAAATTTGAATCCGATGATGCAACGACATCGAATGGTCAATCACGGGAATAACATCATATATCAATGTGATTATCAACAATCAACATAATATTCATAAACAAATAAATATGTGAGGAATCCAGTTGGATCCCTCCAACCTGTTACCCTGCATCCACAGACGTTAGCACAATACCAATTCCACTTCGAGGTGGAATATCGCGGTATATGGGATTTTATAAAATATCCGCTTAATAGGCGGCGCAATAGGGTCTCATCCGCTATACGAGGCGGGAAATCAAATCCAATATATACATATGCCAATATATATATATTGCTATATATAATATATATCCTATTATATCTACTAGCACAATCAATCAACAATTATCAATCAATATTAACTATTCAAAATTTTAAACAAAACCTTTCGATTGAGTGAGGAGTTCTCACCTTGATTTTATTTCCGGTTTTTCGCGTTCGTTTCGAATAAAATTAAACGAACGTTTAATTTTACCCGAAATTCAAACGAGCTCCAATCGACTCCAAACCAGCTGCATTGCGAAGAGCACACGAATACGATTCCAACGCAAAAAATCTCGTCCGAATCCGACCTCGCATGCAAAAGTTATCGCAGTTTGAACATTGAACGATTTAAATTTACAATTCAAATTTAAATTAAAATAAATAAAACTATCTCACCCCATACACACGTGCGGCCCCACCACCATCTCTCCCGTTCGCGTTTCATCTCCAGGAAGAAACACACGCGTAGAACCCATAGAAGCTCCAACTAGGGTTAAAGGCCACGACCACCACGATGCGCGAAAACACGATCAGGGAGCGCCATTACGCAGCTCTAAACCTCCTCCACCTTCGACCCAAGTGCGGTCACACTCGGCCCCTGCCCATGCCTCGAGTTGCGTGCGCAACTCCCAGGAGACGCGGCCCCATCCTGCCTCCAAACGGCGACGATAGCTGAGATCCACCGTTGGATCTGTAGTCCACACCATGCTCTACAACTTTCATGTTGTAAGTTTCTCGATTCGATGAGCGGATTTGGAGATTTTGAGAGGGGAAAATGGGATGATTTCGGCCATTGGACCTATAGGAGGCGGCTGGTGATAGTGATTAGGGTTTTGGAAAAGAAGATAACATATATGTTAATATTATTTTAATAATAAAATGCCCAATTTAACACTTTTGCAAACGAACTCCAAACGACGCGTGCCGCCAGGCGATTCTAAGGTTTTTCCGCATTTCGGACACAATGGAACAGGTTTCGTAAGCTAATTCGGAAGTATGTGTGAGATACGACTATAAATGCTCGATTTAAATTAAAACCGATTTAAACGATTTCTAGGCGTTTTGGCTTGTACCGGACAAACGGCAAATCCAAACGACTTGAAATTTGAAATCTTGCAATAATATCACATTACGGATCCGATGAAACTGGTTTCATCGAAATCCGAGACCGTTTGAAAAATGGCTATTTTAACACGCTAAATTAATATTAAAACGATATCGATGCGTTTCGAGCTGCCACGGTCAAACGACAACTCCGTTTGCTACGAAATTTGAAATCCGATAATAACTAACTATTACGGATCCAATGGAACTCGTTTCGTTCAATTCCGAGACTGTTCAAAAATTGGCTATTTTTCAGTCGATAATTAAATATTAAAATATTCAATTTTTACAAATTAACTCCAAATTCAGTTTTACAAGTTCCAAAATATTTCTATAACCTTAATATGATAAAACAAAATTTTCCAAATCATTTTCAATCATATTTAACCCAATATCTAACTATTTGTGGAATTTCACTATTAAATAAATCGATTTAATTGTCCCATTAAACCCAATATTCGAAAAATAAATTATTCGACTTAAAAATTCCACTTATTAATATTTAAAATTAATTAAATACTCAAATTTAAATTACTAAAAATTCTGGGTCGTTACAGTCTTCCCCCCTTAAAAGAATTTCGTCCTCGAAATTGCAAGTTAAGGAGAATAATTCATAATCCGTTTATTATTTTTCCAAAGCTAATAGTTTTATCAACTTCTAACACCAATCTTTTTATTAAAGATTTACTATCATTTCAATTAGCTTTCCAACTTCAATTATAGGTTTCAAACAACATTGTTTACTCAACAATTCAAATTTAAATTTAAATTCAAATTTTCAACTTTCAAAATTTTCTCAAAAATTTTTCTAACTCCCTAAATTTTCAAAAAATTTCGCCAGAGTCTCCTTTGCGCGGCTAGATCGGTACGACTACAAAACGGCTCTACGGCCCCTCAGAATCAAAAAGAAAAGAGAAAGCCAAGTGGCTGGAGAAGGAAATCATCAAATCTCATATAAAAACTGAAATACGTACCTTTTTGTCGAGCGTTACAAATTTTTTTAACTTTGAAATCAAAATCCCAATTCCTTTATAACCTGTATATCTTGCTAGCATAACATCCAATTATAATATTCAAACCAATTTGCCAATTCAATTATAAAATTTCCAATACATGCTTCTTATACCACTTTTAGTTTACTATTAAAGTTGCATATTCATTTTCATTCAACTTTGCATTTCAATTTTCATTTGAATTCAATTACATAGCTTTCAAATTTTACTAATTCAATTTCATTAACATTTAATGAATTTACATAAAATCAACCAACAAGCAAATAACAACCAATGCACATCCAATACAACCAAATTTTATCCATTTTACTTACATTCAATTTGGTTCAACTGTTTTAATTCCAATTGGTTTAACATTCAATTGATTTTCATTCAATTATTCAACTATTTTCAAATGAATTTACACTTGCATGCATCATTTCATATCAACTTATTCATATTCTATTGATTAACATTCAATTCATACTTTAACTCAATGGCTAGTTCTTTTTTACAAATAAAATTGAATTCCATTTCAACTTTATTTACATCATTTAATTCACTTGATTATTTAACTTTGATACAAAGGTCAATTTTTTATTCAACTTCACTTAAGTTATTCCATTTAAACATCATTTGTTAATTAAACTTAAGTTTTACTTATCAATTCAATTCGGATTTTAAATTCCAAAGTAAATCCTATTTAACTTTTACTTAAGTCAAATTCATATTCCATTTTACTTAACTTTATTGTTTAACCATTTCAACAACTGGTTTCACTTACATTTTCCCATTTAATAAGTTATAAAACTTATTATTCAACTTCTAACTTATATTATAAGTTCAAAACTTTTTTTCACTTATATTTATCATTTTCAAATTGAATTTTAATTTCAAATTGGTTTATTACAACAAAACTTCAATTTTTAATTCATTTTTGTAGCAAATCCATCACATAGAAACTCGAAAATGATACTGATGATGCTGCAGTCATCACCCTTATTATTTCCCAGTGACAATAGTGAAATCAATGCTAAATATTCTTCCAAAAAGTTTTCTTTCTATTCATAAATCACTTTTATAAACCTTTTACTTATATAATTTTACTTCTTATATACATACATGATTATCTTACAATTGTAACTCATTATTAATTATAATTTCATCTTATGATTCATTGGTTTATACCATTATTCTTTTACAATAGTTGCTTTTATTAGCTTATTCAAACAACTTTTAATTATTTTATATATATATCATTTACAACAACCAAGCAATCAATTATATACACACTTCAATAATTCCTGAAAAATTATTTTCTTTTTATATATAAAATATAATCGAGGTAAAATTATTTCATTTACCCAATTTAAAACAATATTGTGTCGAATTGTTCTATTCAAGTGTTTAGGAACCCCTTCGATTCAGTTTTCGAGGCTGCGCCGACGAAGGTTCATATACCACTCAACAAACCAATCATCACAATATAAAACAATTTTATATTCACTAACAAATACGCACTCATATCTATTATTACACTCACACTCATTCTAGAGTACTACTGACTCTATCTCTAATGAGTAATACCCAACAGAGCAGGTTGTCGCTTAACCATATGCTCTGATACCAAATGTAACGATCGCGATTTTTCGTTGCCGAAAAATCGAACCGTTAGGGTTTTAGAAGAAGAAAGAGGTAGAAGAAGAAAGAAAAGAAAGAGAAGAGAAAACAGAAAAACAAGTAACAGAACGAGAAACAATAACAGAATCTCACAGTCGCAGCGGAACAACATATAATAGATAAATGAATATTCATTAAAACAAAAGAACTATACATTTTATACATTACATCACATTACATTACATCAATCAGAGTGTACGACAACAACAGCGGAAAGAAAACTATATACAATAGATAATAGACTACGCTATCCAAGCTCGCCTCCAAATCTGCACGGCAACTCTCGAATCCAGAATAACCTGATAACCTAACTCTAGACTGCCCGTGTGGAAAATAGTGGGCACCCAGAGTTTAGGAAAGGAACAATAAACTCCAGGTCAGTCATGGGACTGGTGTGAGAACTCAAAACAGTTTATCTTTAAACAAGCAACAACAGAATTTAAATTTAACTTTCGAAATTCGAAATGCTTTTTGGAAAAATGAAACTACCATAAGGCCTCCCGCCACACACACAATGCAAACGCAGAATTGGAGGAGATTTCTCCTTATGATAGTCAAAGATGCTTACTACGCGAAAATCAAATCATTTTTTGATATTATTACTAGTGCATAGTGTAGAAAACAATTTCGAAAGTAGAATATAAATCCTAGCCAGCATAGACATTCCGAACTATGCCTACTATAGCTACCATCTAAACAGTGGTGACCACCATAAGTAAATGGCAGGTAATACAACTAAAACCGTACAAGGCACGTATTGGATGAAAGGATTTCCAACAAATGGTCAGGCTAAGGAACTTCCTACTGCCACATGGGATCGCCTCTGGCGGGACGTCCCGAGAAACTAACGTTACGGTTAGATCTCTGCCAACACAAGGCCGGGTTACCTCTGTAACTAGGTAACTACTACACGAATATGTCATCCCCCGGTCCTTTGGGACCTTTATCCGAGCGCTCGCAACAACACCACACACAGAAATATATATAGTGTATCAACATGAGTAAGCATCTGGGCTCCATACCATGATACCACCCTTTTCCAGAAGGAAATGACATACCCTAAAGGGCGCGACCCTCATAACCTTGCCGCATATTCCTGTTTCGACCATTTCCGGGGAGTGAGGTCCTGACGAAGTCTCGTCCACAAAGCTACGCTTTGTGCAACAAAGCCATGCTTCGGGTCCACAGATGACCAAAGCAATAATCACAAAGATAAATGATCAAACAAATGATCATATCACAAATGACCAACCAATGATCATCACACAGCAGCACTCAGCATGCCACATTACCAGATTGGGAAATATCGCTGATAACCTTCAACTACATAACCTCTGAGCTCGTACGTCTCAGAGAAGGGTGTTAAGCTAAGAGAATAAATTCTCCGCCACCAACAGAAATGTATTTGAAAGAAATCTGCTATATCTCTCAAAATGTAATGTCAGACATGTAACCATACAAGTCTGTTCCGGGTTCGAACAGAACCGAAGGCACTTCCAAAGAAGCCCTTGCAATCCGGGTATTCACAATCCCGATAAAATTTCCCATCACAAAGGAAATCTCCATATCGTAGCTAACGATGCGGAGACAATCGATAGGTCATCCTATCGTTTTCACAAATACCCGGTCTTCAACACCGGTCTTCAAATGCAATCCAAACGACGTATCGCATATTCGGAATGGGATATACGACACAAAGGTCCTCTCCCGGCTAAACCGAATAGCGAGCGCTTATTTTAAAAATAAGTGTGCATTCAATTCCAAACAAACACAATCAATACCATCCAAGGGTAAATATTGATAGTCGGTTATTTAACTATCAATAAAGATGCGCCACATCATCAGATTCCAAATAAATTTCCAAAATTATTTAATCCCAAAAATATCTTCACAAGATATATATATATATATATACACCATTTCCAAATAATTGCCCCAGTTATTTGTTTTACCAAAACCACTTCACGATAAAATTTTCCACACTTAACCAATTGAAAAACCAATTTTCAATTTACCTTTACCATTTGAAAACCAATTTTCAAATTACATTAACCATTTGCAAACCAATTTCAAATCACCTTAACCATTTGAAAACTAATTTCAAATCACCTTAACCATTTGAAAACTAATTTCAAATCACCTTAACCATTTGAAAACTAATTTCAAATCACCTTAACCATTTGAAAACTAATTTCAAATCACCTTAACCATTTGAAAACTAATTTCAAATCACCTTAACCATTTGAAAACTAATTTCAAACCACCATTCATCCTTTATCCCTTTTGAAAACAAATTTCAAAACAACATATAAATCCTTACCGATTTATTTTTAAATTTTACGCTCCAAATTCGTGAATTATATTTTCATATTTCAAAATAAATCAACATTTATTTTTAAACAAATTTCCCTTCATATATATAAATTCCAAAGTGGATTTAAATTCCAAGCATCTACTAGCATACGATTCCCAAATCGATTTCAAGTTATTTGCTTTCAATTACTTTAAAGGTGAATTCACAAAAACCGTTCCATCTCATATTAGAAAACCATTCCCATGCTTATTTTAAAAATAAGTAATTCATAAATTTATTTATTTTCAACAATTTGGAAATATTCAATATCCTTAAACCATAGTTAAGTATTAATTTCATTCCTTTAAAGAAATATTCTTTTATTCACATTTATTTGGGTTAAAAACGAATGTTGCGTAAAACATCGTTACGACAACCCAAAAACACTAGTATATGGATTTGAAATTAAAAATAGATATATAAATCCAATACTATACAAATTATCCCCTTCTGTTTCTCGAAAACGTCTATTTCAACAATCAATGTTGAAATCTATGTTTTCAATACTCAATACATTTTAAAACACCTTTAATTCGTTTTAAATTCCATTTAAAACATTCCTTTCCCAAAAACAAACCCATTTTATTTAATAATCTATTCAATATTCAAAATAGTGAATATAGCCCACTTAACAAATTCCCATATTTCAATTATCAAATTCGATGGATTTCAAATTTATAAACATAGTTTATAAATTCCATTTCTATTATAAACCCCAATTTTATAAATTCCTTTATTAATCCGATGCAATTTACATAACCCAATTTCATACCCAAAAGTCATATTGTAAGTTAAATACTTATAATATTATTTATTTACCAAATCGTTCCTTTGAACTTCACAAATTTAAAATCTTATCACTTACAAGATTTCTTTAGGGTTTATAATAATTTCAACTAATGAAATCTTCATTTATTAACAATTTTTATAAAATTCCCCTTTTTAATGCCCAAATCCATTTCTATAAGTTAATAACTTATAAACTTAAAATTTTTCCAATAACCATTCGTTTATAAATTTCACATTTATTAATCTATAAATCCTAGTGAAATTCATGTTATACATCAACTTAACACTTTATAAATTTATTCTATAACTTCAATAATTTTTATAAAAAAACATCCATTTATAAAATCCTTTATATAAACCATTAATAATAATAACTTCCCAAAAACCAAATTTAACTATTTTATAAAAACCTATTATTGTTAAAAATTTCTTTTAAGTTATATTTTATAAAAATATAAATTTTTAAAACATAAAATTTTATCCATCTATTTATTTTAAAATTTAATCAATTCAAAATTTTAATAACCCTTATTCTTTGAAAAATCGATTTAAAACCCCTTTTAAATTCAAAACCGTTATTTTTAATTTTTTAAAAATTTGAATCCGATGATGCAACGACATCGAATGGTCAATCACGGGAATAACATCATATATCAATGTGATTATCAACAATCAACATAATATTCATAAACAAATAAATATGTGAGGAATCCAGTTGGATCCCTCCAACCTGTTACCCTGCATCCACAGACGTTAGCACAATACCAATTCCACTTCGAGGTGGAATATCGCGGTATATGGGATTTTATAAAATATCCGCTTAATAGGCGGCGCAATAGGGTCTCATCCGCTATACGAGGCAGGAAATCAAATCCAATATATACATATGCCAATATATATATATTGCTATATATAATATATATCCTATTATATCTACTAGCACAATCAATCAACAATTATCAATCAATATTAACTATTCAAAATTTTAAACAAAACCTTTCGATTGAGTGAGGAGTTCTCACCTTGATTTTATTTCCGGTTTTTCGCGTTCGTTTCGAATAAAATTAAACGAACGTTTAATTTTACCCGAAATTCAAACGAGCTCCAATCGACTCCAAACCAGCTGCATTGCGAAGAGCACACGAATACGATTCCAACGCAAAAAATCTCGTCCGAATCCGACCTCGCATGCAAAAGTTATCGCAGTTTGAACATTGAACGATTTAAATTTACAATTCAAATTTAAATTAAAATAAATAAAACTATCTCACCCCATACACACGTGCGGCCCCACCACCATCTCTCCCGTTCGCGTTTCATCTCCAGGAAGAAACACACGCGTAGAACCCATAGAAGCTCCAACTAGGGTTAAAGGCCACGACCACCACGATGCGCGAAAACACGATCAGGGAGCGCCATTACGCAGCTCTAAACCTCCTCCACCTTCGACCCAAGTGCGGTCACACTCGGCCCCTGCCCATGCCTCGAGTTGCGTGCGCAACTCCCAGGAGACGCGGCCCCATCCTGCCTCCAAACGGCGACGATAGCTGAGATCCACCGTTGGATCTGTAGTCCACACCATGCTCTACAACTTTCATGTTGTAAGTTTCTCGATTCGATGAGCGGATTTGGAGATTTTGAGAGGGGAAAATGGGATGATTTCGGCCATTGGACCTATAGGAGGCGGCTGGTGATAGTGATTAGGGTTTTGGAAAAGAAGATAACATATATGTTAATATTATTTTAATAATAAAATGCCCAATTTAACACTTTTGCAAACGAACTCCAAACGACGCGTGCCGCCAGGCGATTCTAAGGTTTTTCCGCATTTCGGACACAATGGAACAGGTTTCGTAAGCTAATTCGGAAGTATGTGTGAGATACGACTATAAATGCTCGATTTAAATTAAAACCGATTTAAACGATTTCTAGGCGTTTTGGCTTGTACCGGACAAACGGCAAATCCAAACGACTTGAAATTTGAAATCTTGCAATAATATCACATTACGGATCCGATGAAACTGGTTTCATCGAAATCCGAGACCGTTTGAAAAATGGCTATTTTAACACGCTAAATTAATATTAAAACGATATCGATGCGTTTCGAGCTGCCACGGTCAAACGACAACTCCGTTTGCTACGAAATTTGAAATCCGATAATAACTAACTATTACGGATCCAATGGAACTCGTTTCGTTCAATTCCGAGACTGTTCAAAAATTGGCTATTTTTCAGTCGATAATTAAATATTAAAATATTCAATTTTTACAAATTAACTCCAAATTCAGTTTTACAAGTTCCAAAATATTTCTATAACCTTAATATGATAAAACAAAATTTTCCAAATCATTTTCAATCATATTTAACCCAATATCTAACTATTTGTGGAATTTCACTATTAAATAAATCGATTTAATTGTCCCATTAAACCCAATATTCGAAAAATAAATTATTCGACTTAAAAATTCCACTTATTAATATTTAAAATTAATTAAATACTCAAATTTAAATTACTAAAAATTCTGGGTCGTTACAAGTATGGAGTGGTATGGTTATAACATGAAGCATACAATTGATCAAGGCAACATATATGAAGTTTTTGAGCACAACAAGGCTCGGCCTTGGGTCAAGTGGGGCTTGGCCATACTTGTACAGGTTTGGACAGTAGATGGAGAGGTGTGGGGAGGTCTGGAAAAGGTGGTGGTAGCGGCCTATGGTGGTGGATGAAGATATGAAGTGATAAGGTGGCTATCATGAATGATTCAAGGCTTTATGCATTGTTTTTGTGGAGTTTTGGTTCATGGAGTCTTGGCCATGTCAATTTCAGATCTGGACAGAGGCTAAGATGCAGTGTAGTGGTGGTAGCAAGGTGGTGGTCGTGGCTAGAGGTGGTGGCCATGGTGAAGTATGAAGGTGGTGAAGTAATAGTGGTGGCTAGTGCATTGTTTTGGACATTATTTGCAATTTTGTGGAGTTTTGTCACCAAGGGAGGTGTGGCCATGGATGGATCTGAAATGATGGCTGGAGATGATGGCAAGGAAGAGTGGTAGGGGACGGTGGAGAGTATGGTGGTGATGGTGGGTGGTAGAGACCAATCCAGAAATCATAGAAAACTAGGCAAAATACATAGAAAATGAGAAGAAAAAGGTAGAAAAAAGATGTAGCCATTACCAGATTTTTTTTTCTCAAGATGGAGGCCATGATTTTTGGGGTTTTGGAGCTTGAAAATTCATGAATAATATGAGGGAGTCGGCTGCAAAGGATGAGGAAAGGAATGGCTAAGATAAATTGATGTATTAATTGCAAAAGGAAACGGATAAAACGTCTTTACGTTTTAGGCTTTTAAGATCTCCTAACTTTCTAAACCCTTTGCATTTCCTTTTCTTTTTAATTTTATAAAAACAAAATAAACTCAAAAATGTTATTTAAAACCGAAACTAAGTAAGAATAAAATAAAATAAATAATTTATTTTAAGTAAAGTAGAAAAAGGAAATAAGAAATTGCTTAAAAATAGCAACCCTGACATAAAAATTACAAGAAAATCTCCAATGACTTTGGAAAATTTATTACTTAACAAAAAAATATTATAACACAAAATTTGAATTAAAAATGGTTTTAAAACATTTTCAAGGTAAAATAATAATTTAATTTTTATTAAATAGAAAGTTAAATAAAGAAAAATGCAGTAAATGCCAACTAGGCATTACAAATTGAAATAAATTCAAATAAACTTTAGAAAATTTATATTATCATTTTAAAAATACTTAAAAGTCAAAATATACATAATATAACATATTATCACATATTAACATAAAATAAAACCAAGAAGAAGTAATTTATACAATTTAAAATAGTCATTGTTAAATAACCCTATATACGCACAATATTGTAAAGAGTATAACTTCCACAGTTTACATCCGATTTCAACGAAACGAAAAGTGGTGTTCTTAGAATTTTATTTACTTTCATATTAAAAGAAAAAAAAATTAAAATTTTAAACTTTTAAAATTTTAAGTTGAAAGTCACAGTTTGACTATTTTGACCAAAATCAGCATTTCAGGCAAATATTCAACTTACACAAGTTTGGAATTATAAGTCATATAAAAAATCAAGATTATATTTAAATAATAAATTTAATCATTTCAAATAAGTAAAATAAGTTTTTAAATAAAAATCTTACATTAAAAATAATTAAAATATACAATAAAATAATTACAAAATACAGGGTTGTTACACTCTCCCCCACTCAAAACTTTTCGTCCCCGAAAAGGAATGAGGTATGGAAGGGCACAGAAAAGATAGAGTGAAATAGGATTAAGATAAGATGATAAGAAGATCGAAGTTATACCTGATAACTGTTGTTATAGGTAAGTTTTACAAGGTGGAGGTGATCTTTTCAAGTTCCTCCAGAATCAAGAACACAAGCACGAAAAAGGTGGATTCAAAATGATTACCAAAGGTCTATCAAAGATTATAGAAAGATTTCTAAACAGAAAATTATAGAAAGATGCTTATACCGATCTATAGCAAGATAAGGATAATAAAAACAACCAAAAGATAGTTTGAAAACAAAATAAGGAAATGAATTTGAAAGCATGGAAATTTCAACTTAAACAGAGAATAAATCTTTACACAAGTTAAATAAATCTTAACTATCTCAAATTTCATTATCTTATTATCCAATCATCTAAAATTAACCATTTTTAAAACCATGGGTTTGAAAAATAATCATTTATTACACTCACAATGTACGTAATAAATTTTATTCTTCTTTATTCCTAATCAAAATTAAATTTGTTCCTCTCAATATATTTATCACTCATGTTAAATATATTTACACTTTTTTTTATTACTACTTTCTTTTATTCTTATTTCTTTTAACATCATTTTATTGTTGGTCATTCAATTACCCTTTATTATATTTACCTCTGTTAATCATTTTATAACTTAAAATTTAAGTGTATAGCATTTATTATAATCACTCAAATTTTATTTATACATCTTTTTTTTATTGTATATTATCCAATTACATTTTTAACTTCTGAAATTTTGGTAAGTTATATTTGAATGCAATTGTATTATACAAATAAAATTTCCAATTCAATCATTTCAAGCTTAAATCATTTATTCAATTTTTTTTCTTTTCTTTTTATAATTGAAATTATTCTTTAAAAATAGAATTTAAGAATTAAATTTCCGATTTCTTCAGACCATTTAAAGATAAGAAATAATATATATACATATATAATATGTCAAATCTAATTTCAATCATATATCTATATATATATTATAAATCAAGTCATATTTTAGTAATTCAAATCAATTTAATTTCCCAAAACAAAGCTGTAGCAAGACTACAGAACAGTCTCCTAACTTCGAAACTCGAAAATGAACGTCGATGATGTCGCGATCATCACCGAAGTTATTTTCCAGCGACAAAGAGAAGAGCACTAATTTTAAACCTTTAAAATTCTTTGAAAACAAATTCTATTCAAAATACTTTAAATAATATAACCTTTTAAAACTTTAAACCAAAGTTCGAAATAATCGGAATTTAAATCCTCAAATTCTTGTTCTAAATTCATTTCAGTTCCCAAATAAATTTATAAACAAATATTTATAGATCTATTTGTAGAACAATAAATGATAAATCAAGTATTATCATTTCAAATTATCAATTTAAATCATTTCATTAAGTTCCATAAATTTACTTATATATCAAAATTTATTTCATTAACCAATTTTTTTTAAATATATTGTGTCCGTTTGTTCTGTCAAAGTGTTTTGGAAATCTTATCGATAGCGCTGATCAGACGTATCGATCAGAAACCCAACTCAACATCAACAACTCAAACAACACAATATATAAAACATTTTAATTTTAAATACTAGTTTACAAATACACTACATGAATAGATTTTCAAAGAAGGGTAGAGATTCAAATTTTTGATTAACACAAATCAAAGGAGATTATGATTTAAAAATAAGTTGGAAACAAGGATGACATGATTAAATAACAGAATAGGAAGATGGATAAGCTTATATAAATCGCGGGCAACCTTAACCGGGTCAACCGTGACTTAAAGAATAAGATCAATGTTGATTTTTCTAGGGTAAATCTACATTCGATCTCAAGAGTTAGAGTTTGAAATAACAAAAGATATTAGCATCTAAACCAAGGATAGATAAGAATCTCTGGTTAATCGATGCTAACTACAAAGGAGTTTTCCCCCTTTTCAATTAAATTTGAAATTGGCGTGATCGCCGACTCGCTAGAAAGATCATTCGAAGCGGAGTTATGGAATACTCCAGAGTCAAAAGAAGATGAATAGTGAGGGATATGAATGGATTTTGGAACTGTAGGGAACGTTCCAAAATACAAAGGAATCGAGTCAAAAGAGAGAGATTAAAACTCAAATGAAAGTGATTCTGTAAATACATTCACTCCATATGCTGAGTTTTGCCTAGAGCAACCTGGCTCTGATACCAACTGTAACGACTCGGTATTTTCAACCATTCGCATCCATTATAAGTGTATAGGTAGACACTCATGCCGGAATTGAATTGCTCAAAATACCGCGTTGTAATTAAAAATTTGGCAAATCTTAGAATATACAGTAAATAAAAATCACAGATCATAGACACAGGGTAATAATAATGCAGCAGAAGTAAAAGAGATAGTAGTTCATGAAGCTACTATGTAAATATAAGATACATCAGAGTTAAATAAGATACAACAGAAGAGTAACAGGATACATCAGGTACAAATCAGATACATCACTGAACCACTGGATACTGAAACAAAATAGATGGCTGGATCTTCAAGGAAAGCTCCAACGCCGAAGGTGAATCTTGAATGCTAACTCAATAAATCTGACTCGAGCGTAAATCAAAACACAAAACCCTCGAGTCAAGACATAAATACTTATAAACTGTAAATCAACTCAAGTGAACAGTAACAAAATGCATCAGTAACTTAAAGGATGCTTGGGACCGCCCATCCTCTAAGGATCCGTTAAACTATTTACTATGTAGTAATATACGCTATATACGGTAGTGTCTAATCCGTAAATTATAATCATATAGAAAATAGCGTTAAGGGGATGGTGAACCTTAACACGATCGGATCTTTAAAACCAAAATCATAGTGGGCTCGATATAAGGATATCACACGACACGCAAGGAAATGCCAGGGTGGATACACCGTTTGCACTCCTGGACCGGTGGTGACGGCAAGCCAGCAGATTCCGCCCACCTCGAACAATACCCCCGAATCAAAAGTGGCGCCATCAAATCGAATCACAAAAGTAATAGAATGGTTTCCGATGGAGCATGCTCGATGAAAGGGTGAGACCCTTTGTGTAGCCCGGTATAGCTCCCGTTTAAGTCATATATGCCAACTCACGGGAGTTGGGTCCACGTAATATACCTCGAGAACATCGCCACCATCCTACTTCATTCTGGAATCTCCACCGCGTACACAGTTGTTAAAGTGGTTTTCGGTATTGGCCGGCTATAAGACAATATCCGATCCCGGTCTCTTTAACAACCAATCGTTATTATAACCCGTAGTTATAACTTTAAAACAATATTTTATACCTCAAAATAAAATATCCTTTTCAATCCAAATCTTTATCAAAATAAAGATTAAATCATTTCCAAAACCATTTCAATATATCATCGTAAAATATCTTTCAATTCAAATATTTATCAAAATAAATATCAAGTCATTTCTAACCATTTCAATATATTAAATTTTCATACCCTTTCAACACTACCTTTCAAATCATTTTAATATATCAAAATATCATAACCTTTCAAAGCTTCAGTTCCAAAATATCATATCTTTCAGAACTTCTTTTTAAATCATGTTAATATCAAAATGTCCTATCTTTCAAACTCCGTTTTTCAAATCATTTAATATCAAAAATATCATATCTTTCAAAACTTCGTTTCAAATCATTTTAATATATCAAATATCATATCCTTTCAAAACTTCATTTCAAATCATTTTAATATATCAAAATATCGTATCTTTTCAAACTTCATTCATTTCAAATCATTATTCATTTTATTCAATCTAAAATACCATTTCAATTCATATTTCAAAACAGTTTATATTCCAAAAATTCTTTTTATCATTTCAATGAAGTTATTATGTTTAATAATTAAATTATTAAATTTTCAAAAATTTCAACTTCCAAAGTTTTTTTATTCACTTAAGTTTATCAAAACCGTGAAAATTCACTTTTCGCATCATTTAGAAAACTTATACGGAAAGTTACATTCAAAACAGTTCAATTTAACAAAAGACAGCATTTAAAATGTTATAAAGGTTTACTTAAATTCGAATAACTTAGTTAAATTCAAAAATTATAGCACTTACAAAGATTGCTATAATATCTTTTAATTCAACTTAGCTTTTTAGTTCATTATCATCAACTACAGCGTTTACAAATGCTGTAATATCATTTACATTGTAATTAATAGCATTTCAAAAATGCAGTCAATTAACTTCAAATATTCAATAAAATTTCTCAACCAATTATATTTTTATTTAAAACATTTTTAACTTATAAAATCATACATTTTCACATTTATAACATCATTTAATTTTTCCTCAAGTTCATGATTTTATAAAGTTAAATTTCCATTCAAAAATCAAGATTTAATAATAATTCACTTATTAAAATGCAATGTTGAATTTTAAATCCATTACATTAAATTTCAACTTAACACTTAAGTTCAAATTCTCAAATATAACTTAATTTATTTTTATTTACTTAACTAAAAGTTCACTTTTAAGTCAATTTCATAAATTTCCAATTCTAGTTATATTTCAAAGTTTCAACTTAAAATATTTATTCATTTCACATTTCAACTTTATTAAAAAAACTCATAAATATGATAAAAATAATTTTAAATTCATTTAAATTCAAATTATCATAAATTTATCATAATTTCGTACTCAATTAAATTTCCAATTAAAATTAAATCAAAATTTCCAAAATAACTTACGTTCAAAATTTCTAACTTTTTCATTAATTCATTTCACTTACAATTATTTAGAAAATCAATAATATTTTACAAAAATTTTATTTTTATTAAATTTCAAATCAAAATATTATAATAATTAAATTTCTAAAATATTTTAATTAGAAAAGCATATTTTAACTACGGGCCTGTATAAAATTTTCTACGCTAGGTAAAGTGATACGGGTAATATATCATTTCAGCCCGTAATTTACAAAGAAAATCCGAGTTTTATCATTTCAAACCCGCAATCCCAAGTTAAAATAAATTAAATAAAATAAATCAGGCCTATCATTTCAGCCCGTAATGATTCTATTCTAACAGGGAACTTGCAGTGTAATCATATACAGGAATAATATAAACAAGGTCAATATCACAATATACAGTCATATATGAGATGTCGGGTGAAAATTAACAGTTTTAACATGGTAATAACATGGCATAGCATATCATATGATCATCATTAACTTGCATAAACATTTTATATTACTAAACACTTGTCATCAATTCACTTTTCATAAGTATAAATGTCAGAGTGAGAAAGACTCACTGTTTCAAGCTGAAGACCAAAACAACAAACACAAGAGCGATTCCAAAAGCATGACAAGCACGATACAGCATGACTTTTGATTTGAATGAATGTAGAGCCTTGATATTTGTCTTGTAAACAATAACCAAAACAAGACAATACACACATAAATATTCAACGCAAAACAATGTTGAAACAATGAAAATACGAAGCAACAAAGGAATAGATTACTTGACCTTGCTTTAACCATTCAAATGCTTGGCCTAGGAGGTTCTTGGGTTCAGCCATGATGATGATATAGCTCAGGTTTGGCACCATAACTCACGGCTAGGAGGAGTATGGAGTGGTAGGGTTATAACATGAAGCATACAATTGATCAAGGCAACATATATGAAGTTTTTGAGCACAACAAGGCTCGGCCTTGGGTCAAGTGGGGCTTGGCCATACTTGTACAGGTTTGGACAGTAGATGGAGAGGTGTGGAGAGGTCTGGAAAAGGTGGTGGTAGCGGCCTATGGTGGTGGCCAAGGTGGTGGATGAAGATATGAAGTGATAAGGTGGCTATCATGAATGATTCAAGGCTTTATGCATTGTTTTTGTGGAGTTTTGGTTCATGGAGTCTTGGCCATGTCAATTTCAGATCTGGACAGAGGCTAAGATGAAGTGTAGTGGTGGTAGCAAGGTGGTGGCCATGGTGAAGTATGAAGGTGGTGAAGTAATAGTGGTGGCTAGTGCATTGTTTTGGACATTATTTGCAATTTTGTGGAGTTTTGTCACCAAGGGAGGTGTGGCCATGGATGGATCTGAAATGATGGCTGGAGATGATGCCAAGGAAGAGTGGTAGGGGATGGTGGAGAGTATGGTGGTGATGGTGGGTGGTAGAGACCAATCCAGAAATCATAGAAAACTAGGCAAAATACATAGAAAATGAGAAGAAAAAGGTAGAAAAAAGATGTAGTCATTACCAGATTTTTTTTCTCAAGATGGAGGCCATGATATTTAGGGTTTTGGAGCTTGAAAATTTGTGAATAATATGAGGGAGTCGGCTGCAAAGGATGAGGAAAGGAATGGCTAAGATAAATTGATGTATTAATTGCAAAAAGAAACGGATAAAAACGTCTTTACGTTTCAGGCTTTTAAGATCTCTTAACTTTCTAAACCCTTTGCATTTCCTTTTCTTTTTAATTTTATAAAAACAAAATAAACTCAGAAATGTTATTTAAAACCGAAACTAAGTAATAATAAAATAAAATAAATAATTTATTTTAAGTAAAATAGAAAGAAGAAATAAGAAATTGCTTAAAAATAGCAACCCTGACATAAAAATTACAAGAAAATCTCCAATGACTTTGGAAAATTTATTACTTCACAAAAAAAATATTATAACACAAAATTTGAATTAAAAATGGTTTTAAAATATTTTCAAGGTAAAATAATAATTTAATTTTTATTAAATAGAAAGTTAAATAAATAAAAATGCAGTAAATACCAACTAGGCTTTATAAATTGGAATAAATTCAAATAAACTTTAGAAAAATTATATTATCATTTTAAAAATACTTAAAAGTCAAAATATACATAATATAACATATTATCACATATTAACATAAAATAAAACTAAGAAGAAGTAATTTATACAATTTAAAATAGTCATTGTTAAATAACCCTATATACGCACAATATTGTAAAGGGTATAACTTCCACAGTTTACATCCGATTTCAACGAAACGAAAAGTGGTTCTTAAAATTTTATGTACTTTCATATTAAAAGAAAAAAAATTAAAATTTTAAACTTTTAAAATTTTAAGTTGAAAGTCACAGTTTGACTATTTTGACCAAAATCAGCATTTCAGGCAAATATTCAACTTACACAAGTTTGGAATTATAACTCATATAAAAAAATCAAGATTATATTTAAATAATAAATTTAATCATTTCAAATAAGTAAAATAAGTTTTTAAATCAAAATCTTACATTAAAAATAATTAAAATATACAATAAAATAATTACAAAATACAGGGTTGTTACATATGCGATATCAATTCTGATCACTTGCTCGATCACATAAATTTCACTTCCAACTAGTATAGATCACTAGACCTCTCTACTGCGGACATCGATTAGGTTCCTCAATTAGAAACCTTCGCCTTCCTCATAATGCTATATACTATGATAGACAACTTTTGAATCATATCAAGAATCCATATCAGGTGTTTGTCATTATGAATTAGTGAAAAATCGTTGCTCAAACCGGTGTAAATCACCCCGAGATCATGTACTCAAATACTAGATCAAGAACAGTCATGCGAATAAAATAATCTACATACAACTTACATGCTTATCCTATTGGTTCCTCAACTATACTAATGTCTTTTAAATCACATTCTTTTATACAAATAGTATGTCATTCAAAACTAAAACCATTTATGAATTATTTCATAAAAACTTAACCTCAAGTTTATAAATATTATACACTTTAAGTTCATACTCATATAATACTCCACTACATTCTTAGAGTATAGACAAAACATCAAATTTCATTTTACTTAACAAGTTTATTCAACAAATTTAGAACATTTTATTACCTTCTTAATTTATGTGTTACATAAACTCAACTTTTATATTTTCATAACATACTTAGTTTCAAGTTCTATCACGATTTAGAAGTTTCCAACTGTCCAAAATTGCCGAAAATTTCATTTCATTTTAACAAATGAAAATTACCCAAAAATATCATATTATGGTGCACATCTACACTGTCCTAATGCGTAGGCTACATGTGTCCATAAAATAGTTTAACAAATTTTAATAATTTATTAGAAACACACTTTACCCAAAGAGGGAAACATAAAAAGGTTTCATCATTTTCTGGGTATGCCACAGCCATTCGAGCACCCTACATAGTATACATACGAAAAAATTCTACATTAAAAAATTTATATCAAATTTCTTTTCCAAAGAAAAACTTTAGAACTAAAACCAGGTTTTATTTCAAAACATGTTGAAATAATAATACATATACGTAACTTTTGTATAACAAATTATACTTTTGGAAATAAATTAAAATCTATTTTTTCATAAAAACTCTATATAATTCCCCACTTAGAAACCCGAAAACAAACGTCGTTGATGTTGAAGTCATCACCAGAATTATTTTCAAGCAACAGAAGTGAGTTCAATACATCCAATTCACGCCTTTCGGTCTTAACCAAAATCATTTGAAAAAGATATCAAACACATTGTAAATATTACTAAGTACCATGATCTCAATTTCATAAATTAATTTCCCAAATGTTTACTGTGATGCCCCACCCTGAGACGTACATTAACAAGGAGTACTACTGAGTAATATTGTCTGCTAATGCGGAGAATAGGGCTGGTTAGGAGCGATCATCCATAGCCTTGTCTTAAGCATCTATTAAATACGTCGATTTGATGCTCCATATTTTTTCCATTCTCAATTGGATTGACATATTTAATAAATGCTTAATACCAAACTATGGTGGCTGTAGGATCTATTCAGACCAAAACACAATATAGATAACACGGATCACAGAACAATAAACACAATCGAAATTTTTAAAGCTAATAAAATTATATATTCTCTATAATAGAGAATTTCAGAAGTTATTTTCCAAACGATTTCGAAAATAGTTTTAAAAGCTTTTGTTCTATGATAAATTATTTTCTATATAAAAATACAAGTTTTTGCACTATTCGAGCGAATGAGAAGGAGAATTAAACGATTTAGTAAGGCACGTCGTATGGGACACATCCGTTTACCTTTTCGATTAATTCCTGACTTGTAGTTTGAATGACCTTCGGGTCGTGTTTGCCGATGAGATGAGGCTAATATTTTTACTGCTTTCTAGTATGGCATTGACTAGTGGTTAGGAAACCATTAAGTGAGAACATATGGTATGGGACGCACTTTCAAATAATAATATTATTATTTTCTCCAAAATCCTGAAAACATTTTCATAAATACCGGGAGTATTCTCATAATATCAGTTCATGTTTTTTTTTATAAATCATTTTTTATAAACCTCACTTGTATAAAATCACTTTCTTATATAAAGTCAATTTACAAATGTTTATTTTACAAAATATCTTATCCTTCTTAGATTAACATCTTTTACTAAAGTTAACTTTTTAACCCACCAATGCCACCGAACGCCTTATAATCAAACTGTGAAACAAAATTCACAAGGTGCTCATTTCAATGTATTTATAATTTTTTCCCAATCCATGCAATAGAATGTAAAATTGTTTATCAACAAACTATAGTATATGCTCATAAATTGGCCGAGCATAACTAACAAAATAATAAATGATAGTATTTGAGTATTATCTTTCCTAACAAACAAACATAGCATAAACAGCTATATCAATTTATGAAAATTATACGTTTTTATATGAAATATAATCATAGGTAAAATATTTTATTTACCAATTTCGGAAACAATACCACGTTGATTTGTCTTGTTTAAGTACTTAGAAACCCCTATCGATAACATAGCATCTCATGTGCTGACCAGAATTCATAAACCACTCAAAAAACTAATTAACATAATATAAAACATTTTTATACCACTAAAAAATATGCTATCATATATATAATACACTCAACACATGCTACGGCGGTCCATTACCCTATCTCTTAATAAGCCATACCCAACCAAAGCCAAGGTTCTAGCTTAACCTTTAGCTCTGATACTAAATGTAATGGTCGGCCATTTCGACCCCCGAATGTCGATACTAATACATCCACGGTATTCACGTGCCAAGCACTCAAGTGTCGAAAAGATAGAACATTAGGGTAAAAGAAAACGAAATAGAACTAGAAAGAAGAACATAATATCCGAATCTCACATGTATAACGATAACGTGTAATATCTTAAAAGGCCTTTACCAAAAAGAAGACTTTGATATACATATACTAATTAGAGAAAACTAATTTATCATTAGCTTAGACAATTATAACAGTCCGTCCTTACAAAAACTCATAAATACAAATATGTAATGCAGCAAAAAATAAATATGGTAGGAAATCATCCAGCTCCTCTCTGAGAGCTCCAACGAACCACAGATAAATCTAGAATAAGCACAGGATGACCAGAGCTTGATAAGAAAATAACAACTGGATCAATATAGCATACTAGCGTGAGAAACTCAAATCATATGGACCTTTTATTTATAAACCTTCAAAATAAAAGTATATCGTAAGACCGCATCATAAATAAACATGGAAGAGTTTTTATCTTATGATAACCAAAGCATTTCTATTAGAAAATCCAGTGATACTATAATAATATCTAGGGTGCGACATATAGATAATCAAGTAGTTGTGATGCATGTGACTATACATCACGACAATAATAGGTATATAATCAACACCGCTAAGGCACGCTCACTAATTTTGCAAGACTCTACAGAGGTTCTCTTAGTACTTCGAAAATGCTTCCCTTTCATAAGGATCAAAGGTATCCTTTCGAGCATCATATATCTCCAGATAAAATATTGCATAGGAAAAACATAGCTGGTCCATGCCCGAACACGTAGCACAGAGTCACGTCACTCCCGCACGCATATCCGTAAGTAACACTAGAATGAAGTGCTTATACCCTTTTAGTTAGCTAAACCCATAGGCTATGCCTTCTATCTCTGATTTTTTTCATTATGGATGGTGAAGTCACATTCAGTATCCCAATGCAAGAGTCATAACTCGAATAGATCTCGAGATAAGACTCCCTAACTTGAATAAATCTTGGAACCACACATGGATTCCCATATCTCTATAGATCTCTGAATCACACATGGATTCCAATGTCCTGAATAGATCATAAACAACTACATGTGTTTGAGTATCTCAAACAAAACTCAAACCTCTAGATAGATTCCAACATCTTGAAATAATCACTAACCTCTTCTAAAGCATAATACACGTATATGGTTTTGTAGTGGTTACGGTTTCAAGTCATCTCATATAAGTACACTCCTCCACCCATGTAACAACCCGATATTTTCACCCATTCGCATCCGCACATGTCGGACTTGAATTGCTCAAAATACCGTGTTGTAAATAAATTTGGAGCAAATGAAATACAATCACAGAATCACAGACACAGAAATATCAGAATAACTCGCAGCGGAAATAAAAATACCATAGTAGTTCATGACGCTACTATAACAAACTCTCAAAACATAATACATAATATTAGTCTGAAAACAACATAATAGAAATCCTAAATACATAGAAGTTCACTAATACATGAGATAAACTAGAATAGCTGAAACAGAAAGTAGATATAAATGTAGATAAGCAGAAACTCCAGCAAAGACCAGCTCTAGAAAGAGATCCAAAGCTGTGAATACTCAGGCTGACCCGAGCATAAAGTAAAACACAAAACACTCGAGTCAGGACAATATATACTTATACAATGTAAACCAACTCAAGTGAACTGTAGCAGTAATGCACAATGACTTAAAGGATGCTTGGGATCACACATCCTTTAATAATTAGTTAAACTATAAATTAAATACATCCCTGTAACGACCCGCCTTTTTGGACAGTTTAAACTGACGATCAAATACACATGTCGATTCCAAACCATTAAAAGGGCAGATAGTTATTGGGGTAATTAAGAAAAGAAAAGGAAGGGAAATAAAGGAAATGAAACAACACAGAATCTCACAGCGGAAGGCTAAAGTATAATAATAAAATAACAGTTCATGAAGCTGTTAATTAAATGAATACATTTGAAATGAATACATTTGATATTATTATACAACATTTATCAGAGTTACATACACAACAAATATCATACAACAATGCAGCGGAATGGAATGAATATAATAGTAGTAGATAATATACCAAATCTTCGTCTCCGTCCTCCAAGGAAATGATCTTCAACCTAAACTGAACTCAGGACTGACCCGAGCGTAATGAAAAGACAAACACTCGAGTCAGGACTAAATATCCTTATGTAAGTTAAGTCAATCGTAAATAAATATGAGTGTAACGGCGTCGGGGATGTTTACGGGGTTTGACATCTCCTATCCAGTGTCAACGTGCGTGCAATAACTTAAGAGATGTTACGGGATTTTCCATCTCTCAAGGATCCGTGAAACTATATACTATGTAGTAATATACGCTAAGTAGATAATGCCTATCAGTAATATAAAGTATCAAAATAGCGTTAAGGCGTTACCATAATCCCCCTTAACACATTTTTATATTCCCAAAAGCATATACAAGACCGTAGTTTCCCCAAAACCGGAAGTCACCAGAGGGCAATCCATATACTCAAGGTACAAATCAAAACGTAGTGGTCGCGAATAGGATAATCAGTATGACAAGGTACATGAGGCAATACCAACTAGGATACTAGTAGTTGCGTGATCCGGACTGATGTTGGGCATAGCCAGCAGTGTAGCGACCCGAAATTCCACTACCGGAAAATCGCATCACTAATTAAGAAAGAAAGGGATAGAAGAAGAAAAGAAGGAGAAGAAAGAGAAAACAACACATCAGAATCTCACAGCGGAACGATTTAAATATAATATAGAACATATACATAGTATCATATACATCAGAGTACACAACTAAACATCTCAATATAGACAGTTATAACATTTCTGTCTAATACAATACAAGACATCATACAGACAACAACACAGCGGAAACTCTAACCATATCTACACGCTGAAGCCTCCTGCTCCAAAGCTCCTCCAGAATTCGTCAAGAGATAACCTGAATCACTTGACTACTCATATATAATATGAGTACCCAAGAGTTTAATAAAACAGAAAATAAACACTCGGGTCAGACAGAGGTCTGGTGTGAGTAAACGGTTTAAGATTGCTTAACTTTAGAAAATCCTTTGGAAACAAAAGGTATCACGTAAGACTTCCCACACATAAACATGGAAAAGTTTTTACCTTACGCTAACCAAAACATTTGATAGGAAATCCAGTGATATTATAATAGTGTCTAGGGTTTTCAAGTAAATATGAAATAGCCGAAATTGTTACATTCATTAAATTCCAGCTACTAGCCACAAATGTGGGTAATACAAACAAAACCGTAGGGTCTCGTAGGGAAAATGGGTTTCCAACAATGGCAGGGCTACTGGGGTACCGCCCGTCACAGTACGTGGCCTAGATCACCGTACCGAGGATTACTCCCTTCATCCCCTGCAACACAAGGCCGGCACCGTTCCTTACTGAACAGTCCCGAACAAGACCACCCCGCAGTTGGCTGCAGACCAACTGCCCACACAGCCGAAATATAAAGGGACCTCTAGACAGGGATGTATCTTGCCCTCCAGTGGGCGCGACCCACGAAGCCTTGCTGCACCTCCCCTGTTTTAGCCATTCCCGGTTGATGAGGCTTGAGGCTGCGATTACCTTTATAGGACCAATTATCTTAGAATGCTCATCGTCCACCTGACGATGTGCTGAAAGCATTCAATCCATACAAGTTCGTTCCGGGTTCGAACGAAACCGAAGGCACTATCTCGTTGCACTCATTTTGGAATCACCCTCAGAGTCAACGACCATAGCCCTTGCACTCTGATTCACCATCTCGAATCTATAAGCACTATTCCGTCAAACTCATTACGGAATCACCCACAGAGTTATACTGACGTATAGCCCTTACACTTCGAGTCTTCACTTGCTCCGCTTGGATTAACGACCTAACGTTTAATTGGAATCGATGTGGTTTTCGGATTCCAAATATGGAAACCCGATCCCGGTCTCATCGAAACCAAACGCCATTTTAATGTCCAAGTTATACTTAAGGGATTTAAACAATAGATATTTAGAAATATCACTTAACATAAATGGATGTATTCACAACACAAATAGATGAGCATCTATCATCACATGCATCTATACATATCACAAAGCAGCATATATGTATCACATTCAGATATAGCATATACATATCATCATCCATCAATCAATATCATCCAACAACATCCAATATCATTAACTCATTCAATGATATATAAATCATCCAATCATTTCCCATTCATAAACAAGTTTGATTCAAACTTGATTAATTTAATTAATCCTTAAATTAAATTAATCCTTAATTAAACACTTGGATTATCTTCAATCCAATACTATTCATTAATTAATTACAAATTAATTAACAAACATCACTTAATTACCCAACTCAATTAATCTTCCTTGATTAATTATCACTTAATTACTATAAGTAATTATTACTTAATTTCCAAATTAATTAATCATCCTGATTAATTACTTCCAAATTAAATTAAGTAATTACCTCTTAATTACTTTCTAAATTAATCGACCTTGATTAATTATTCTCTAATTATCCTGATAATTATTCCTTAATTACCTTTAATTAATTATACCTGATTAATTACTTTTAATTAACCACACTTGATTAATTACTTTCAATTAATCACCTTTAATTAATTACTTTTAATTACATTTAGTAATTAAAACTTAATTATAAATTAATTATTCTTAAATTATTAATTAACAATTAATTAATTATTTTCATTAATTAATGATTACATCATTAATTAAATTCTATCTTAATTAATTACTTTCACAAGTAATTAATTACTTAATTAATTACTCTTAATTCTTTAATTAATTAATCATAAATCAAATAATTTAAACCTTTAACTAATTATTAATTTATTCTTTAATTAATAACTAAAGTGATTATTTCTTAATCACATTTACCTAATTACTTTTCATAAAGTGATTATTCTTTACTTAATTACCTTTGGTAATTAATCACTTAATTACTTTAATTACTTCCCAAGTAATTATATTATATTAATCCATAAGTGATTATTTTAATTAATCACAAGTTAATTACTTAATTAACTATTTAACTAAATCATTTAAAATTAATTAAATGATTCTTAATCTTATTATATTAAAAGATTCTTAATTAAGAAACCATTATCTTAATTAAATCATTTATTAACAATTAAAACTTGATAATTAAAAATGATTTAATTATCTCAATTATCTTTACAAATTTAATTATCTTTAATTAAATTAAATTCAAACTTACTAAAGATAATCTTTATTACAATTTATTATTAAATTCTAAATCATTAAACTTTATTTAAATAAAATATAATAATTTAGAAATCAATTAAATTTAAACATATTTTAAATTGAACTTTGAAATCTTTAAAACCTTTCCAAATTTGATTAATAAAGTTTAAATACAACCTTATTTCAAAATCCACTTATTCTATTTAAAACTTTCATATTTATTATATATAAAACTTGTTTAAACATAATTTTGAAAACAAATTTAGTTTTATATATAAACTTATTTAACTTTGTTTAAAACTAAAATCATTTACAAATCTTATTATTTTTGTTTTAAATTTTAGAAACATTACTGTTGAATATTTTAAAACTTTTAGATTCAACAGTGCACTGCAGAACCCCACAACAAAAACACGCTCAACACAACACGAGCTAACCCACGAACTAATGCGTTAACTCCGAGCTTCCCACCTTTCATCTTGCTCGAGTCAAAACAACCCAAACACGGAGAATACCCCGAGTCTCCCAAGCAATCACCCTGCTTCGAGTCAAACCCTCAATCACCCGATGCCATCTTCGAGTCTTCCCTCTTCTCGTCCAAACCCACAACAGAAAACATGATTCTGTGCACGTTAACGTGCACATCGCCGTTGGTCATCGGCGATCCCCTCTCCGGCCTCTACCAAGTCACTCTCGACCTCCTCATCCAACTTCATCACCCAGAAAATCAAAAACACTCGAGGTATGAAAAATGACCCTCGAACCCATCACTGTTCGAAACTCCCCCGCCTGCAATCCATCATCTACGGCAGCACAAACGTCGAGGCACCTCACCGTCACTTCCGAAGCTCAATCACAACCTCCCTAACCTTCGGCAACCACCGCGATCAACACCAGCTACCCTACGATGTCGCGGAACTCAAGAAATTACGACGTCCAAAACTCAGGCATATAACCCTAAATCGATCCATCCCCATCGATTTAACAATTAGAAAAATACTTTTGCATTTTTCTGGTGAACATCAACACCCCCTCGACCTTCGAGTTCAACCACTGCAATCCATTTCACGTCGTTCACCCTTAATTTGCCGAAATACCCAAAACTATTAACACGAGAATTCTCTTAAATTCCAAATCTAAAAATCATGAAACTTATCTCAAAAATCATGATTTTTCATTAAGAATTCAATTATGAAATCAAAAACTAAAATTGTTTCAAAAAAATTTTACCCCAATTTATTCTTTTTACTGTAAATGTAAAAAATTCATGATGAATACAAAGTTTATCAGCCTACAACTATTTTTAGATTAAAAATCAATTGATTAAAAATCATCTTTGTTACAATTCATCAACTAACTCGAATTCAATATTTATATTTTTATTTTGCTATGAAATTGAATATCTGATATAGCACACAGAATATACTTCTATGTTTACAGGCATCTCCATATTATATTTTACTGTAAACTCAAAGTTTTAAAACTAATTATCCAATTTTAAAACCTGAAATTATTTTTAGATGATAGCCTATTTGATTTCAAACAACATTTATAAACAAGACTCAAGCAGATTTGAATTCAAATCCAAGTTATTGAATTTATTGGAAACCTGCTATGCTTTACAGAGCACATTCATGAATACAGACATCTAAATACCCTCAATTCCTCATTCTCAACCATGCAACCATTTAAATTCAAGAATCAAATCAATTCATCAAATTCCATACATAAAAAAAACAAGAGGAAATTTAAAATTTAAAACTGTTTTTAAGATTATATTTACTCACCTGAAAATGGAAGGAGATAGAACTGCACATAAAGCTTCCCAGACTTGCAATTTCCTGCATTCTTCCAGAATTTGTTGCATGTTGATCTTATTGCTGTAGAAACTAAATTTGCTTTCCAGACTTGTAATTTATCTTTCAAGTTGAAAATAGAATTCTTTGCATGTTAATGTTGTACATCCTGATGCTTATTTGATTTCCAGATTCTTGCATGTTGGTGTTTTACTTGCAGTTGATGATTTCCAGGCTTCAATTTAATTTGCATGTTATTGAATATGTTGTCTGCTTGATTCCAGTTTTGTTTGATGTTTCCTAACTTTGCATGTTGAATGTTTTAATTGTTGCTGCTGCATTTGAAGATCTTGTTTTAGCCTCTGTTTTGAATTTTCAGATTTGCAGATTATTCATTTTTCCTGATCTTCTTTTGATTATTTGAACTTTGGTTTGAAGATAATGAAATTATTTTTCTTTTTTAGATTGTATTCATCTTTGAGAAATGAAGAAAGAATTTGCTGAAGGATAAAATCTTTTCTTTTGATTTTACAAATAAATTTTAAATTTAAGTTTACAAAAGAAAGACATTTGTCAATCTTAAGCTTTGATTAACTTACACCTATACCAATTAATTTACAAGTGTTGTTAATGTACATTAATATTCTTACATGTGTTATATAAGTATTATTTATATGTTTTTCCTTTAAATGTATTTATCTTTAATAATTTATTAAATCCTTATATACATATATTTATGTAATATAAAATGTACATACTTATATTTTAATAGATATTCATATGAAACAAGTAATTTACATTTTTAATTCAATCATGTTTATATTTTTGAAACATCTATTTTAAATTTAAATCTTATTTAAAAGCTTAAAGTACATATTTATCATAAATAAGGAATTAACTTTGTTATTATAAATTTAAATCTCAATTATCAATTTAAAGTCATTAAATCAAATTATCATTTTAAATTCAAACTAAATATACTCAAGTTTGAAAACTATTATTAAATTCAAATTAATGCAATTCCTATTTCAAATATATATATACAAATATATATACACATTTCAAATAGAACATTCTAACATTAAATTTATTAATTTCCAAATTAAATTTTAAAACAAATATCAAATCACAATATATACATTATAATTTGAATACAAAGTTCTATTACATTAAAGACTTCTTATTTACCAAAATAAATAATTTCAAATCAAATATTTATAAATTTCAAAAGAATTTAATCTTGCCAATTCATATAGTCAAGAAACTTATTAATAGATATTAACAAATTATTATCATTTATTTTTAGTATAAATTTAACTTGTCAATTTATAATACAAAATGATCAAATAAATTTAATTATTATCAAAGATTATTAAATTGATATTGCTCAAAATTCCGGGTCGTCACATTCCTCCCCCCTTAAAAGAATTTCGTCCCCGAAATTTAAAAAGCAAAGATAATTTAATAACCCAGTTAAAGAATTTAAATTTCAAACAGCAATCAACAATCAATCATATATTATCAATCATAGCAACCAATTCAAACAAACAATTTTATCTATTCCAGAAAAATTCTGAATAGAACCTCCTAATATTATCTAGAGTTTCCAGATACCTATACTGGAATACTCACTCTACAAATCTTAACTAACTACACTACTAAAACCAAGAACTCCCTTACCTGATTCTTCAAATCTGAACAAGATATCAGACTAAACTCAAAACCAACTCAACTACCAGATCCTTCTGAACTGCTGATTCTATCACTCAAAGAATCATACACATATTCTTCAGAGATATGTGAAATACAATGAATTCCAGCTATCCAAACTGGCAATTCAATCCTGTAGATCAAAATCAAATCTTCAGAGAACACAGAAACAACTCCAAAATACCTCCAGAGCTAACTTTCCAGTTATACCCATTCTTGTATCTCCTTTGATTGGATAAAACCCAATCAATATTCAAAATCTACTGCACATTCCAAAATTTCTCAATACTTAACTGCACAATTCTTCAGATGCTCTGAGTCACCTTCAATATTCCTGATCAGCCTAACTCTTGTTGATTGCTCCATGAAACAACAGCACCAACTCAAATCAAAACTCCAGATCCTACTCAACCAAATGGCTCTCCCAAAAATAATTTGCTGAAATCCAATCCACAGCTCTATACCACAAACATCAATGGACTTCAAACCTGCATCTCAAATTTGAATAGCCAAACAGTTGCACTAGACAACCAAACCTACCAAATCCAGAAAAATCCTTCATACTTGAATTTCCTGTAGAAATTCCTTTACTGCAACATCCGGTTGCTCCCATACTAGAATAGCTGCCAACTTGCTTCCGCTGCACAACTCTGATCTAGAGCAGATAAGAATGCTATCACAGAATACAAACACAATCTACCACCAAACACAGCTCATTCGACTCATAAAAATCTCAACGACCATTCCACTTGGTCAAAACATCTCAACAGAATCTCAACTTAGAATAAGATGATCAATCCAAAGAATCCTGAGCTGCCTCTCCAAACTCTTCTCGCTCCAAGAGTCATCCTACTATAAGGTTGAACCATCAATACTACTCCTGAAAATCCAAGTCGATAAGAAATCTCAATCTCCGATTCAGGTAGACCTCAGATTTCCCCAAAAACATCTAGAGAACCTCCGACTACTTCCATAGCTTCCACCTCTACTTGAGATGCCTCAATATCAAACCAAGGAATGCTCCAAGATTCCCAAACTAATCGCAAGTCACTTTTGCGATCCACTCAGTTCAGATTCCAAAGAACTGTCTCCCAACCAGAACAGCTTTCCCTTCAAGATCAATCTTTCCAGAATGGCTTACCTATCAGAAACTGATAGATCACTTCCAACAAATATCTTGCTCTGCTGAGCCTCCAAGAAAAGAATAAGCCTTCACCATCTGCCTAGTCTGCCGATAGTAGAATTCCAAAGATTACTGAATCATCGAAGAAACAGATCCACGCTGCTGCTTCCAAACTTCACTCAAATGATACAGCTAAACCAAAAGATCATCCTTAACCAAAAGCTCCTTGAAACTCAAAATTAACATCCAATTCCTCTAAAACATCCTTGAGACGAGTAGACATCTCCTCAAGAAACTCGGCTCCAAACTAAACACCAACCACTTATCTTCTTAAGAAAACAAATGAGACCATGTCCGAAATGAGGTAACTCATCGACCTTAGTCTCCTACTTCAATAAAGATAAGATACCCTTACTTGAGATCCAGAAAATCTCAGAACATCTGAACCTTCCTTGTAGAAGACATCAATGCTCTTCCAACACCATCTAAAACTGGCTTCAAAAGAAACATCTTCAGAACCATCTGTGGATACTGCATCTCATCACACAGCTATTCCTTCTTGAAGTCACCACTTGCTTCTATTAAGCTGACAACTCAACTCTTGGAAATCCCGCTCACTTGAGAGCAAATCAACCTCACACTTCAAGAATATACTCCAATTCTTGAAAAAGACTTCCTTTGGACTCAAAGGAATCCTTTCAACAATCCTCAAAACTTATTCGAGACAGTATTAGGTCTACAATCTCGATAAACACCTCCAACTACAACATATAAGCCTCAACCAATAGTGGTAGTCGTGTTCCACACACTTCTACCTTATCTACCTTTATAACCTATGTTGGAAAATCCGAACAGATAACCCAACAGATTAGGTAGTTATATAAATATATATTTATATAAAAAAATTACAAGTACGCTCTCTCAAGATAGACACCACTCCAGAGCCTAGGTATTCACTCAACCTAATGCTTCCTAAAGAAAGACAAACTTCAGAGCCTAGGTATTCACTCAACCTAACGCTCTGATACCAGCTGTAGCGACCCGAAATTCCACTACCGGAAAATCGCATCACTAATTAAGAAAGAAAGGGATAGAAGAAGAAAAGAAGGAGAAGAAAGAGAAAACAACACATCAGAATCTCACAGCGGAACGATTTAAATATAATATAGAACATATACATAGTATCATATACATCAGAGTACACAACTAAACATCTCAATATAGACAGTTATAACATTTCTGTCTAATACAATACAAGACATCATACAGACAACAACACAGCGGAAACTCTAACCATATCTACACGCTGAAGCCTCCTGCTCCAAAGCTCCTCCAGAATTCGTCAAGAGATAACCTGAATCACTTGACTACTCATATATAATATGAGTACCCAAGAGTTTAATAAAACAGAAAATAAACACTCGGGTCAGACAGGGGTCTGGTGTGAGTAAACGGTTTAAGATTGCTTAACTTTAGAAAATCCTTTGGAAACAAAAGGTATCACGTAAGACTTCCCACACATAAACATGGAAAAGTTTTTACCTTACGCTAACCAAAACATTTGATAGGAAATCCAGTGATATTATAATAGTGTCTAGGGTTTTCAAGTAAATATGAAATAGCCGAAATTGTTACATTCATTAAATTCCAGCTACTAGCCACAAATGTGGGTAATACAAACAAAACCGTAGGGTCTCGTAGGGAAAATGGGTTTCCAACAATGGCAGGGCTACTGGGGTACCGCCCGTCACAGTACGTGGCCTAGATCACCGTACCGAGGATTACTCCCTTCATCCCCTGCAACACAAGGCCGGCACCGTTCCTTACTGAACAGTCCCGAACAAGACCACCCCGCAGTTGGCTGCAGACCAACTGCCCACACAGCCGAAATATAAAGGGACCTCTAGACAGGGATGTATCTTGCCCTCCAGTGGGCGCGACCCACGAAGCCTTGCTGCACCTCCCCTGTTTTAGCCATTCCCGGTTGATGAGGCTTGAGGCTGTGATTACCTTTATAGGACCAATTATCTTAGAATGCTCATCGTCCACCTGACGATGTGCTGAAAGCATTCAATCCATACAAGTTCGTTCCGGGTTCGAACGAAACCGAAGGCACTATCTCGTTGCACTCATTTTGGAATCACCCTCAGAGTCAACGACCATAGCCCTTGCACTCTGATTCACCATCTCGAATCTATAAGCACTATTCCGTCAAACTCATTACGGAATCACCCACAGAGTTATACTGACGTATAGCCCTTACACTTCGAGTCTTCACTTGCTCCGCTTGGATTAACGACCTAACGTTTAATTGGAATCGATGTGGTTTTCGGATTCCAAATATGGAAACCCGATCCCGGTCTCATCGAAACCAAACGCCATTTTAATGTCCAAGTTATACTTAAGGGATTTAAACAATAGATATTTAGAAATATCACTTAACATAAATGGATGTATTCACAACACAAATAGATGAGCATCTATCATCACATGCATCTATACATATCACAAAGCAGCATATATGTATCACATTCAGATATAGCATATACATATCATCATCCATCAATCAATATCATCCAACAACATCCAATATCATTAACTCATTCAATGATATATAAATCATCCAATCATTTCCCATTCATAAACAAGTTTGATTCAAACTTGATTAATTTAATTAATCCTTAAATTAAATTAATCCTTAATTAAACACTTGGATTATCTTCAATCCAATACTATTCATTAATTAATTACAAATTAATTAACAAACATCACTTAATTACCCAACTCAATTAATCTTCCTTGATTAATTATCACTTAATTACTATAAGTAATTATTACTTAATTTCCAAATTAATTAATCATCCTGATTAATTACTTCCAAATTAAATTAAGTAATTACCTCTTAATTACTTTCTAAATTAATCGACCTTGATTAATTATTCTCTAATTATCCTGATAATTATTCCTTAATTACCTTTAATTAATTATACCTGATTAATTACTTTTAATTAACCACACTTGATTAATTACTTTCAATTAATCACCTTTAATTAATTACTTTTAATTACATTTAGTAATTAAAACTTAATTATAAATTAATTATTCTTAAATTATTAATTAACAATTAATTAATTATTTTCATTAATTAATGATTACATCATTAATTAAATTCTATCTTAATTAATTACTTTCACAAGTAATTAATTACTTAATTAATTACTCTTAATTCTTTAATTAATTAATCATAAATCAAATAATTTAAACCTTTAACTAATTATTAATTTATTCTTTAATTAATAACTAAAGTGATTATTTCTTAATCACATTTACCTAATTACTTTTCATAAAGTGATTATTCTTTACTTAATTACCTTTGGTAATTAATCACTTAATTACTTTAATTACTTCCCAAGTAATTATATTATATTAATCCATAAGTGATTATTTTAATTAATCACAAGTTAATTACTTAATTAACTATTTAACTAAATCATTTAAAATTAATTAAATGATTCTTAATCTTATTATATTAAAAGATTCTTAATTAAGAAACCATTATCTTAATTAAATCATTTATTAACAATTAAAACTTGATAATTAAAAATGATTTAATTATCTCAATTATCTTTACAAATTTAATTATCTTTAATTAAATTAAATTCAAACTTACTAAAGATAATCTTTATTACAATTTATTATTAAATTCTAAATCATTAAACTTTATTTAAATAAAATATAATAATTTAGAAATCAATTAAATTTAAACATATTTTAAATTGAACTTTGAAATCTTTAAAACCTTTCCAAATTTGATTAATAAAGTTTAAATACAACCTTATTTCAAAATCCACTTATTCTATTTAAAACTTTCATATTTATTATATATAAAACTTGTTTAAACATAATTTTGAAAACAAATTTAGTTTTATATATAAACTTATTTAACTTTGTTTAAAACTAAAATCATTTACAAATCTTATTATTTTTGTTTTAAATTTTAGAAACATTACTGTTGAATATTTTAAAACTTTTAGATTCAACAGTGCACTGCAGAACCCCACAACAAAAACACGCTCAACACAACACGAGCTAACCCACGAACTAATGCGTTAACTCCGAGCTTCCCACCTTTCATCTTGCTCGAGTCAAAACAACCCAAACACGGAGAATACCCCGAGTCTCCCAAGCAATCACCCTGCTTCGAGTCAAACCCTCAATCACCCGATGCCATCTTCGAGTCTTCCCTCTTCTCGTCCAAACCCACAACAGAAAACATGATTCTGTGCACGTTAACGTGCACATCGCCGTTGGTCATCGGCGATCCCCTCTCCGGCCTCTACCAAGTCACTCTCGACCTCCTCATCCAACTTCATCACCCAGAAAATCAAAAACACTCGAGGTATGAAAAATGACCCTCGAACCCATCACTGTTCGAAACTCCCCCGCCTGCAATCCATCATCTACGGCAGCACAAACGTCGAGGCACCTCACCGTCACTTCCGAAGCTCAATCACAACCTCCCTAACCTTCGGCAACCACCGCGATCAACACCAGCTACCCTACGATGTCGCGGAACTCAAGAAATTACGACGTCCAAAACTCAGGCATATAACCCTAAATCGATCCATCCCCATCGATTTAACAATTAGAAAAATACTTTTGCATTTTTCTGGTGAACATCAACACCCCCTCGACCTTCGAGTTCAACCACTGCAATCCATTTCACGTCGTTCACCCTTAATTTGCCGAAATACCCAAAACTATTAACACGAGAATTCTCTTAAATTCCAAATCTAAAAATCATGAAACTTATCTCAAAAATCATGATTTTTCATTAAGAATTCAATTATGAAATCAAAAACTAAAATTGTTTCAAAAAAATTTTACCCCAATTTATTCTTTTTACTGTAAATGTAAAAAATTCATGATGAATACAAAGTTTATCAGCCTACAACTATTTTTAGATTAAAAATCAATTGATTAAAAATCATCTTTGTTACAATTCATCAACTAACTCGAATTCAATATTTATATTTTTATTTTGCTATGAAATTGAATATCTGATATAGCACACAGAATATACTTCTATGTTTACAGGCATCTCCATATTATATTTTACTGTAAACTCAAAGTTTTAAAACTAATTATCCAATTTTAAAACCTGAAATTATTTTTAGATGATAGCCTATTTGATTTCAAACAACATTTATAAACAAGACTCAAGCAGATTTGAATTCAAATCCAAGTTATTGAATTTATTGGAAACCTGCTATGCTTTACAGAGCACATTCATGAATACAGACATCTAAATACCCTCAATTCCTCATTCTCAACCATGCAACCATTTAAATTCAAGAATCAAATCAATTCATCAAATTCCATACATAAAAAAAACAAGAGGAAATTTAAAATTTAAAACTGTTTTTAAGATTATATTTACTCACCTGAAAATGGAAGGAGATAGAACTGCACATAAAGCTTCCCAGACTTGCAATTTCCTGCATTCTTCCAGAGTTTGTTGCATGTTGATCTTATTGCTGTAGAAACTAAATTTGCTTTCCAGACTTGTAATTTATCTTTCAAGTTGAAAATAGAATTCTTTGCATGTTAATGTTGTACATCCTGATGCTTATTTGATTTCCAGATTCTTGCATGTTGGTGTTTTACTTGCAGTTGATGATTTCCAGGCTTCAATTTAATTTGCATGTTATTGAATATGTTGTCTGCTTGATTCCAGTTTTGTTTGATGTTTCCTAACTTTGCATGTTGAATGTTTTAATTGTTGCTGCTGCATTTGAAGATCTTGTTTTAGCCTCTGTTTTGAATTTTCAGATTTGCAGATTATTCATTTTTCCTGATCTTCTTTTGATTATTTGAACTTTGGTTTGAAGATAATGAAATTATTTTTCTTTTTTAGATTGTATTCATCTTTGAGAAATGAAGAAAGAATTTGCTGAAGGATAAAATCTTTTCTTTTGATTTTACAAATAAATTTTAAATTTAAGTTTACAAAAGAAAGACATTTGTCAATCTTAAGCTTTGATTAACTTACACCTATACCAATTAATTTACAAGTGTTGTTAATGTACATTAATATTCTTACATGTGTTATATAAGTATTATTTATATGTTTTTCCTTTAAATGTATTTATCTTTAATAATTTATTAAATCCTTATATACATATATTTATGTAATATAAAATGTACATACTTATATTTTAATAGATATTCATATGAAACAAGTAATTTACATTTTTAATTCAATCATGTTTATATTTTTGAAACATCTATTTTAAATTTAAATCTTATTTAAAAGCTTAAAGTACATATTTATCATAAATAAGGAATTAACTTTGTTATTATAAATTTAAATCTCAATTATCAATTTAAAGTCATTAAATCAAATTATCATTTTAAATTCAAACTAAATATACTCAAGTTTGAAAACTATTATTAAATTCAAATTAATGCAATTCCTATTTCAAATATATATATACAAATATATATACACATTTCAAATAGAACATTCTAACATTAAATTTATTAATTTCCAAATTAAATTTTAAAACAAATATCAAATCACAATATATACATTATAATTTGAATACAAAGTTCTATTACATTAAAGACTTCTTATTTACCAAAATAAATAATTTCAAATCAAATATTTATAAATTTCAAAAGAATTTAATCTTGCCAATTCATATAGTCAAGAAACTTATTAATAGATATTAACAAATTATTATCATTTATTTTTAGTATAAATTTAACTTGTCAATTTATAATACAAAATGATCAAATAAATTTAATTATTATCAAAGATTATTAAATTGATATTGCTCAAAATTCCGGGTCGTCACAAGCAGCTACCCCAACACCGCGAAACAACACTCCCAAATCAAAGGGTGCACCCAAATCGAATCACAAATGTAATAGAAATGGTATCGAAGAAGTGTGTCCGCTAGAGGTGGCGAACCTCAATGGCCTTGCGCGGCTCCTGTTTTAGTCATGTCAGGGGTCATCCAATAATCGTTCTCTTTCTTCAGTCAACGCGTTCACCAAACCATCCACTTCATTCTGGATCAACACTCCGCGTATAATAGTTATTAAAGTGGTTTTCGGTATCGACAGAGAGTATGTCCATATCCGATCCCGGTCTCTTTAATAACTACGTATTATTACACCGTTGGCTCTTTTATATTTCAAATTGATTCATAATTTATATCAAAATATCATATTCGCTTCAAAATCAAATCCATTTCAAATATCAACGCATCTTTCAAAATATAAGGTTCCCTTTCGAAAAATCATTTTTCGCATCAATACCTCGTTTCGATTTCAAATCATTTCGAATTTCAAATTTAGGTTGCAACTTCATTTAACTTAATTCATATTTAGATTCAAGATTTTAAATATAAACATTCACCTTATTGACCAGTTTGGAATTTTAGAAAATAGTTTTAAGTAGTTTAAAGTAGTTAAAATAATTAAAATAGTTAAAATACTTAACAAAATTTTTCAACAATATTCAAGTTTAAACCCAAATTCCAAATATGATTCAATTCCAAACTCGATGTCAAAATGTCATTTTTATATCACATTTACTTGGTAATCTTCAAAGCTCGAATTAAGGTTAAATCGTTAAACAAATCAATTTTCGAAATTCAATCAAATTCCAATTTTTAAATTTCAAAGTCTCGAATCATATTACTTAACAATTTCTTATAACTAAGATTTATTTCATCATTCCAAAACTCAATTTTTCAATAAATTCGATTTTTATAAATTGATTTCTATTTATAACCTTTAAATCAAAACATTTAAATAAACTTCAAATCGACGATTTTTAAAATTATTCATTTAGCCAATTCGGTGTCCGTATATAATTTTCTATCCTATGGCCAAGTAATTATTTATTTCAATTAAATGTCAGGGATGAATATATATTACTTAAATTAAATCACAGTATCATATGTATGCATAACAGGATATATATAAGCAAATAAACATCCAAACACTCAAATATCAACCAATAACATCCATCGAAATACATCGTCCAATAAGCAATACAATTCATGGCAATTTCATAGTTATCGATGTCAGGTAAGTAAATCGCAATTCAATTTCGATTTCAATTTAACTGTCAATTTGAGTTTTCAACGGTTAATGCAAATAACAAGCAATATGATAATTAAATTTATATCAAACAACGACAATAAAATTCATATCACTTTATAATGTCAATTTAACTAGCATAAAAATATTTAGTACGGTGTGAGCGTTATAAAACACTCACCTTGATTTTACGATTTCAAATCAAATCGAACGACGTTCGATTTAACCCAAAATTTTCTCAAGCTCTAAATGATTCCAATCCAGTTGCAATACGAAGAGCTCGTCGATACGATTCCAACGCAAAAAGTTTCGTCCGAATCCGACCTCGTATGAAAAAGATATGATTTTTACAAGTTTACACGATTTTATATTAACTAAATTTACAACCTTCTTTATAATTTTACCTAACTCAAATCTCAGCCACTAGATCCCTCCTCTGCAAATCTCCACCGCTCCTTCTTTCTTCCATCTCACGTTCATTCTACAGGAAGAAACCGAACAACATGAACCCATAAGCCATCACCTAGGGTTAAATATTGTGACCACCACGATCAACTTCAGGCCGATCAACGACCATGGTTTTGAAGCTCATGACGAAGGCTACCTTCGGCTGTAAGATGGTGGAACTCGGCCTCCTATTTTACCTCGAAAAACGTGAAAAACGCAGCAGGTTTGAACGTGATTTTCCGTCGATCCGTGGCTCCGTTTTTGATCATCTCCGTATGGATTTGAAGCTTTCATCGTGCTCTACAACTTTGTAGTTGAGAGTTTTTGCTAATTGTTGATGCATTGAGAGGAAAATGAGAAAGAAGTTTCGAATTTCGTGGCCATTGATTCAGGAAATGGCGGCTAGGGCTGAAGTCAATTAGGGTTTCTGGATTAAAATAATAATAAAACTGCCTCGGTTTGCGTGCGTATATATATAGGTAGGTCCAAAATCATCCGAACTCCAATCGAGACGTGCCGCCAGGCGTTTATAAGGTTTTACCCCCATTCCGGACGCAATGGAACTAGTTTCAAGGCCTAATTCGATCATATGTGAGAGTTACGGAAATAAACGATCAATTTTAAATTAAACCGATTAAACGATTTTCTATGCGTTTTGGCTTGCCCCGGACAAACGGTAAATCCGTTTGACTTGAAATTTGAAACCTTACAATAATATAACATTACGGATCCAATGAAACTAGTTTCGTCGAAATCCAAGACCGTTTGAAAAATGACTATTTTTAACTCGCCAAATTAATATTAAACAATTTCAACGCGTTTCGAGCTGCCACGGTCAAACGACAACTCCGATTGCTACGAAAATTGAAATCCGATAATAACTAACTATTACGGATCCAATAGAACTAGTTTCGTCCAATTCTGAGACTGTTCAAAAATTGGCTATTTTTCAGGCGATAATTAAATATTAAAATATTCAATTTTCACAAATAAATTTTAAATTCAGTTTTAAAAGTTCTATAACATCACTATAACTCCAATATGATAAAATAAAATTTTACAAATCATTTTTAATCATATTAAACCCGTAATTTTATTTATCCAATAAATTCCAAATATTTAATTTAGACAATTTCGCTTATTCAATAATTCATTATCTTTTGAAATATTGAAATTGAACTTATAAGATTCAACTTTTAAAACCATTTCAAAATTTAGAACACTATTTTCATTTTACAGTTATTCAATTATTCAATAAGTTTTAAATATTTAATTTAAACAATTACGTGTTCAATATTCAATATTTGATTTCAAATAGATTTTACTTATCAATCAATTACTCTATCATACCCAATGAATTCAACATTTAATATCCTATTCAACTATTGATTGCAAAGGCATTCACTAAGTAGCTTTTTTTTCATTACTTGGATAATTATTGCAATTCATTCCAGTTATTATTATTCCAAATGAATTACAAATTTTTTTCTAACATTAAATCACGAAATCTTATTAAATTAGCTAATTTAATTATCGAAAATTTACGGGTCGTTACACTCTCCCCCACTCAAAACTTTTCGTCCTCGAAAAGGAAAAGAAGGGAAAAGAAAGGAAAAGAAACTAAGTATAGAATTCAACATTAGATATATTTTATTCAAAGTTACCAACTTATAAAACAATGAAATTCCATTTATAAAGTCATAACTACGCTTCCACTAACTTACTCCGAACGGCTTCCTAACTTTAAAAGTTAGTAATCAAAACAAGTTATAAAAAAAAATTAAAACTTGAAAAAATTTCTAACACCCGGATTTTACGGAAAATTCGGCAGAGTCTCCTTTGCGCGGCTCGATCGGAAAAAATATAATAGCATATATATCACAAATATACATCTCATCTCAATGATGAGGCATCCCATATGTGGGGAAACAACATATAAATATCACCAATATCATATAAAACCGTAAGCGTACCTTTTATTTAGCATTTATTAGCAATTTACTTACATTATGCGTTTAGCGTAGAAGCGAGCTCCACAACGAAGCGCAACCCCTTTGCCACCTACTAAAATGCTCAACAACTAAGTTAGAACCATGCATATAAAGATAGATAGATATACTTAGCCTACACAACATATACATAACATATTTAGCTTCAAAACTGAGATTTCAATTTCAGGACAGCAAACAAATCTTAGTTTTAGGTCATCTAAACGATAAAATTTGACAACATAATCTAAACAAAATTTGTTTTATTCATTTCAGGCTTTCCAGACTGTCCAAAATCATCGAATTCGGACCATCCGTTCAAAAGTTATGGCCGTTTTACTTAGAGGATACGCCTCAGCCTGGGCAATGAATTGTGCAGGTCCACGACGTTCACCCACGTTTTAGACCTTCTAAACGACATTAAAACACAAAATACTTAAAATAAAAGTTTTAGCTTAAGTTCTTAGCTTTCCAGAAAGGGCAAGATCATCAAAATCCGATAAGCCAGTCAAAAGATATGGTGAAAATACTAAGGTTGTATGGTTCAGATTTTACTTATTTTTTTACACAGGACAGCGAGTAACATTCAAGTTTTTAACCTAGTAGACGAAGGAATTTCTCAAGACACTCTAACTAAAAGTTGTGCTATAGTTTCTAAGCTTTTCGGAGAGTCCAAAATCGTCGAATTCCGTTCAGCCATTTAAAAGTTATGGTTGTTTTCATTTCAGCATGTATTGGACCATTTTGGATTTTTTTTTTTTTTTCCTTCCAAAATTTTGCTTTTATTATTTCAAAGTACAAACCATCAAAACATCAAATTTTCTAAAGAACAATCATAAACACAAAGCTATTTATTTTCTTATTCATCCACACAATAGGTTTACATTTAATTTGTTTCCGATTTATTCAAGTTTGTTTCATTCATATTTTAAATTAAAGTCAATTTGCTTCAATTTAAATTGAATTCCATTATATTTAATTTCACTTTGCTTCGAATTTGAATTTTATTATTTTAAAATTTTATTCCCTTTATTCAATTCCATTAACACTAATGAATTCTACTTAATCAATTATCATCCATCTAACAACCAATGCATATCAAACATTAACATCCATCCAAAATCTACACTAAATCAATTATACATTTCCAAGTCAACTTTAATTTCATACACTTCCAAGCTTATAAACATTTAGTTATATTCAAATTTAATCAGTTTCCATTTACCAAATTTATATTTCATTAATTTTAAATTTTATTCATTCACTTATATATATCATTCGTTTTACCGCTTAAATTTCTTTTATATTTACAACTATCAATTAGATCTTCACATTTTATTTTCATTCTCACACTGGTATATTATTTCTCTTCTTATCCTTATTAGCATTTTAAACCTTTTAAGTATTTGGTAAGTTATAGTTATGCAAATAGAATGTAGTTAAACAACATACAACTTCTTTCCATTTAAAGTTGAATTTTCAATTAATTAATTCTTAAGTCATTACTTAAATTTCACTATAATTTAATTTCACAATTTCATTCACATATAGTATTTCCATTTTATATTAACATAATTGTGAATCACCTTTAAATGTTAATTTGAATTCCAATTATTTACTAACAATTTTATTTATATTTGCAAACCATTAATTAAATGCATATTCCATTATTCAAACCTATACTTGTATATTATCCAATTAACAATTCATATAACATTTTTGAACTTCTTAAATATTTTGGTAAGTTATATCTATGCTATAGAATGAAATTTAATACTATGCGAGTTTTACAGTTTCAATTTTTATTTTAAGTTCATAATTTCCTAATTCTAAGGATTTCTACTTCAATTGATATTTCACTTAGCTCTTAGGTTCATTTCTCATTTCACAATTCAGAAGTTCCTTAATGATTCAAGTCTAAATTCATTTCAATCATTTAAAAAAATCATTAATTATTAAAGGACTTAAGAATTCCAATCCCGGTTTCATTTCAAATCAAGTTTTGAAATAATATATACTTATATAATTTATATATCAAATCATACTATAGAGAATACAAAATAAAATAAATTTGAATCAAAACAAGGTTTAGACAAGCTATTAAGTGGTCTCCCCCACTCAGACTCTCGAAAATAAACGCCGATGATGCGTGCACTCATCACCGAAATCATTTTCTAACGTCAAGAGTAGGGAATATAACACTTATCATAAAAAAAAATCCTTCGAAAACAATTTCAACTCAATTATACTATCATATAATACTCATATTATGTTTTTCAATTCTTGTAAGTCAATTTCAAACACCGAAATTTAAATTCCCAAATCCAAGTTAAAATTCATTTATATTCATTATCAATTGTGTCTACAAGATTTCATTTTCCTAAATCCATTGTTATTTAATCAATTGTTGTAAATATTGACTGATCAAACAATAACGATAATAATCTAATATTATCATCTCCTAACAATCAATTCAATCAAAATGAATAAATATTCAAATAATTCTTTTATATAAAATATATTCCAAAACGATATTGTGTTGGTTTGTCCTATTCGAGTGTTTAGAAATTCCTATCGACGCCTTGGCGTCCCAAGTATCGACCAGAATTCATAAATACTCAACAGAACAAATTAACACAATATAAAACCATTTTATATCAAATAACAAGTACGCTCTCTCATATACACTCAACTCATTCATATAGTTTACCTCTATTTCAATGAGTTATTCCCCACTAGAGCCAAGGTTTATCGCTAAACCAAAGCTCTGATACCAACTGTAACGGAACGCGTCAGTGGGGTAACGCCCACCGTAGCATACAGCCGTACCTGTGTTCTGCCTTTACGGCCAGCCTCTCGACTGCACCAACCCCACGGGACATGTAGGAGTAAGAGTCATCCGCTCGCTACCAAACCAAATGCGAGAACCCCCTATCATGCTGCACCCTCCAAGTGCATAGGCAAAACACATGTCGATTCCAAACCATTAAAAGGGCAGATAGTTATTGGGGTAATTAAGAAAAGAAAAGGAAGGGAAATAAAGGAAATGAAACAACACATAATCTCACAGCGGAAGGCTAAAGTATAATAATAAAATAACAGTTCATGAAGCTGTTAATTAAATGAATACATTTGAAATGAATACATTTGATATTATTATACAACATTTATCAGAGTTACATACACAACAAATATCATACAACAATGCAGCGGAATGGAATGAATATAATAGTAGTAGATAATATACCAAATCTTCGTCTCCGTCCTCCAAGGAAATGATCTTCAACCTAAACTGAACTCAGGACTGACCCGAGCGTAATGAAAAGACAAACACTCGAGTCTGGACTAAATATCCTTATGTAAGTTAAGTCAATCGTAAATAAATATGAGTGTAACGGCGTCGGGGATGTTTACGGGGTTTGACATCTCCTATCCAGTGTCAACGTGCGTGCAATAACTTAAGAGATGTTACGGGATTTTCCATCTCTCAAGGATCCGTGAAACTATATACTATGTAGTAATATACGCTAAGTAGATAATGCCTATCAGTAATATAAAGTATCAAAATAGCGTTAAGGCGTTACCATAATCCCCCTTAACACATTTTTATATTCCCAAAAGCATATACAAGACCGTAGTTTCCCCAAAACCGGAAGTCACCAGAGGGCAATCCATATACTCAAGGTACAAATCAAAACGTAGTGGTCGCGAATAGGATAATCAGTATGATAAGGTACATGAGGCAATACCAACTAGGATACTAGTAGTTGCGTGATCCGGACTGATGTTGGGCATAGCCAGCAGCTACCCCAACACCGCGAAACAACACTCCCAAATCAAAGGGTGCACCTAAATCGAATCACAAATGTAATAGAAATGGTATCGAAGAAGTGTGTCCGCTAGAGGTGGCGAACCTCAATGGCCCGGCGCGGCTCCTGTTTTATTCATGTCAGGGGTCATCCAATAATCGTTCTCTTTCTTCAGTCAACGCGTTCACCAAACCATCCACTTCATTCTGGATCAACACTCCGCGTATAATAGTTATTAAAGTGGTTTTCGGTATCGACAGAGAGTATGTCCATATCCGATCCCGGTCTCTTTAATAACTACGTATTATTACACCGTTGGCTCTTTTATATTTCAAATTGATTCATAATTTATATCAAAATATCATATTCGCTTCAAAATCAAATCCATTTCAAATATCAACGCATCTTTCAAAATATAAGGTTCCCTTTCGAAAAATCATTTTTCGCATCAATACCTCGTTTCGATTTCAAAATCATTTCGAATTTCAAATTTAGGTTGCAACTTCATTTAACTTAATTCATTTTTAGATTCAAGATTTTAAATATAAACATTCACCTTATTGACCAGTTTGGAATTTTAGAAAATAGTTTTAAGTAGTTTAAAGTAGTTTAAATAATTAAAATAGTTAAAATACTTAACAAAAATTTTCAACAATATTCAAGTTTAAACCCAAATTCCAAATATGATTCAATTCCAAACTCGATGTCAAAATGTCATTTTTATATCACATTTACTTGGTAATCTTCAAAGCTCGAATTAAGGTTAAATCTTTAAACAAATCAATTTTCGAAATTCAATCAAATTCCAATTTTTAAATTTCAAAGTCTCGAATCATATTACTTAACAATTTCTTATAACTAAGATTTATTTCATCATTCCAAAACTCAATTTTTCAATAAATTCGATTTTTATAAATTGATTTCTATTTATAACCTTTAAATCAAAACATTTAAATAAACTTCAAATCGACGATTTTTAAAATTATTCATTTAGCCAATTCGGTGTCCGTATATAATTTTCTATCCTATGGCCAAGTAATTATTTATTTCAATTAAATGTCAGGGATGAATATATATTACTTAAATTAAATCACAGTATCATATGTATGCATAACAGGATATATATAAGCAAATAAACATCCAAACACTCAAATATCAACCAATAACATCCATCGAAATACATCGTCCAATAAGCAATACAATTCATGGCAATTTCATAGTTATCGATGTCAGGTAAGTAAATCGCAATTCAATTTCGATTTCAATTTAACTGTCAATTTGAGTTTTCAACGGTTAATTCAAATAACAAGCAATATGATAATTAAATTTATATCAAACAACGACAATAAAATTCATATCACTTTATAATGTCAATTTAACTAGCATAAAAATATTTAGTACGGTGTGAGCGTTATAAAACACTCACCTTGATTTTACGATTTCAAATCAAATCGAACGACGTTCGATTTAACCCAAAATTTTCTCAAGCTCTAAATGATTCCAATCCAGTTGCAATACGAAGAGCTCGTCAATACGATTCCAACGCAAAAAGTTTCGTCCGAATCCGACCTCGTATGAAAAAGATATGATTTTTACAAGTTTACACGATTTTATATTAACTAAATTTACAACCTTCTTTATAATTTTACCTAACTCAAATCTCAGCCACTAGATCCCTCCTCTGCAAATCTCCACCGCTCCTTCTTTCTTCCATCTCACGTTCATTCTACAGGAAGAAACCGAACAACATGAACCCATAAGCCATCACCTAGGGTTAAATATTGTGACCACCACGATCAACTTCAGGCCGATCAACGACCATGGTTTTGAAGCTCATGACGAAGGCTACCTTCGGCTGTAAGATGGTGGAACTCGGCCTCCTATTTTACCTCGAAAAACGTGAAAAACGCAGCAGGTTTGAACGTGATTTTCCGTCGATCCGTGGCTCCGTTTTTGATCATCTCCGTATGGATTTGAAGCTTTCATCGTGCTCTACAACTTTGTAGTTGAGAGTTTTTGCTAATTGTTGATGCATTGAGAGGAAAATGAGAAAGAAGTTTCGAATTTCGTGGCCATTGATTCAGGAAATGGCGGCTAGGGCTGAAGTCAATTAGGGTTTCTGGATTAAAATAATAATAAAACTGCCTCGGTTTGCGTGCGTATATATATAGGTAGGTCCAAAATCATCCGAACTCCAATCGAGACGTGCCGCCAGGCGTTTATAAGGTTTTACCCCCATTCCGGACGCAATGGAACTAGTTTCAAGGCCTAATTCGATCATATGTGAGAGTTACGGAAATAAACGATCAATTTTAAATTAAACCGATTAAACGATTTTCTATGCGTTTTGGCTTGCCCCGGACAAACGGTAAATCCGTTTGACTTGAAATTTGAAACCTTACAATAATATAACATTACGGATCCAATGAAACTAGTTTCGTCGAAATCCAAGACCGTTTGAAAAATGACTATTTTTAACTCGCCAAATTAATATTAAACAATTTCAACGCGTTTCGAGCTGCCACGGTCAAACGACAACTCCGATTGCTACGAAAATTGAAATCCGATAATAACTAACTATTACGGATCCAATAGAACTAGTTTCGTCCAATTCTGAGACTGTTCAAAAATTGGCTATTTTTCAGGCGATAATTAAATATTAAAATATTCAATTTTCACAAATAAATTTTAAATTCAGTTTTAAAAGTTCTATAACATCACTATAACTCCAATATGATAAAATAAAATTTTACAAATCATTTTTAATCATATTAAACCCGTAATTTTATTTATCCAATAAATTCCAAATATTTAATTTAGACAATTTCGCTTATCCAATAATTCATTATCTTTTGAAATATTGAAATTGAACTTATAAGATTCAACTTTTAAAACCATTTCAAAATTTAGAACACTATTTTCATTTTACAGTTATTCAATTATTCAATAAGTTTTAAATATTTAATTTAAACAATTACGTGTTCAATATTCAATATTTGATTTCAAATAGATTTTACTTATCAATCAATTACTCTATCATACCCAATGAATTCAACATTTAATATCCTATTCAACTATTGATTGCAAAGGCATTCACTAAGTAGCTTTTTTTTCATTACTTGGATAATTATTGCAATTCATTCCAGTTATTATTATTCCAAATGAATTACAAATTTTTTTCTAACATTAAATCACGAAATCTTATTAAATTAGCTAATTTAATTATCGAAAATTTACGGGTCGTTACACTCTCCCCCACTCAAAACTTTTCGTCCTCGAAAAGGAAAAGAAGGGAAAAGAAAGGAAAAGAAACTAAGTATAGAATTCAACATTAGATATATTTTATTCAAAGTTACCAACTTATAAAACAATGAAATTCCATTTATAAAGTCATAACTACGCTTCCACTAACTTACTCCGAACGGCTTCCTAACTTTAAAAGTTAGTAATCAAAACAAGTTATAAAAAAAAATTAAAACTTGAAAAAATTTCTAACACCCGGATTTTACGGAAAATTCGGCAGAGTCTCCTTTGCGCGGCTCGATCAGAAAAAATATAATAGCATATATATCACAAATATACATCTCATCTCAATGATGAGGCATCCCATATGTGGGGAAACAACATATAAATATCACCAATATCATATAAAACCGTAAGCGTACCTTTTATTTAGCATTTATTAGCAATTTACTTACATTATGCGTTTAGCGTAGAAGCGAGCTCCACAACGAAGCGCAACCCCTTTGCCACCTACTAAAATGCTCAACAACTAAGTTAGAACCATGCATATAAAGATAGATAGATATACTTAGCCTACACAACATATACATAACATATTTAGCTTCAAAACTGAGATTTCAATTTCAGGACAGCAAACAAATCTTAGTTTTAGGTCATCTAAACGATAAAATTTGACAACATAATCTAAACAAAATTTGTTTTATTCATTTCAGGCTTTCCGGACTGTCCAAAATCATCGAATTCGGACCATCCGTTCAAAAGTTATGGCCGTTTTACTTAGAGGATACGCCTCAGCCTGGGCAATGAATTGTGCAGGTCCACGACGTTCACCCACGTTTTAGACCTTCTAAACGACATTAAAACACAAAATACTTAAAATAAAAGTTTTAGCTTAAGTTCTTAGCTTTCCAGAAAGGTCAAGATCATCAAAATCCGATAAACCAGTCAAAAGATATGGTGAAAATACTAAGGTTGTATGGTTCAGATTTTACTTATTTTTTTACACAGGACAGCGAGTAACATTCAAGTTTTTAACCTAGTAGACGAAGGAATTTCTCAAGACACTCTAACTAAAAGTTGTGCTATAGTTTCTAAGCTTTTCGGAGAGTCCAAAATCGTCGAATTCCGTTCAGCCATTTAAAAGTTATGGTTGTTTTCATTTCAGCATGTATTGGACCATTTTGGATTTTTTTTTTTTTTTCCTTCCAAAATTTTGCTTTTATTATTTCAAAGTACAAACCATCAAAACATCAAATTTTCTAAAGAACAATCATAAACACAAAGCTATTTATTTTCTTATTCATCCACACAATAGGTTTACATTTAATTTGTTTCCGATTTATTCAAGTTTGTTTCATTCATATTTTAAATTAAAGTCAATTTGCTTCAATTTAAATTGAATTCCATTATATTTAATTTCACTTTGCTTCGAATTTGAATTTTATTATTTTAAAATTTTATTCCCTTTATTCAATTCCATTAACACTAATGAATTCTACTTAATCAATTATCATCCATCTAACAACCAATGCATATCAAACATTAACATCCATCCAAAATCTACACTAAATCAATTATACATTTCCAAGTCAACTTTAATTTCATACACTTCCAAGCTTATAAACATTTAGTTATATTCAAATTTAATCAGTTTCCATTTACCAAATTTATATTTCATTAATTTTAAATTTTATTCATTCACTTATATATATCATTCATTTTACCGCTTAAATTTCTTTTATATTTACAACTATCAATTAGATCTTCACATTTTATTTTCATTCTCACACTGGTATATTATTTCTCTTCTTATCCTTATTAGCATTTTAAACCTTTTAAGTATTTGGTAAGTTATAGTTATGCAAATAGAATGTAGTTAAACAACATACAACTTCTTTCCATTTAAAGTTGAATTTTCAATTAATTAATTCTTAAGTCATTACTTAAATTTCACTATAATTTAATTTCACAATTTCATTCACATATAGTATTTCCATTTTATATTAACATAATTGTGAATCACCTTTAAATGTTAATTTGAATTCCAATTATTTACTAACAATTTTATTTATATTTGCAAACCATTAATTAAATGCATATTCCATTATTCAAACCTATACTTGTATATTATCCAATTAACAATTCATATAACATTTTTGAACTTCTTAAATATTTTGGTAAGTTATATGTAACGACCCGTATTTTACGTGTCGATAAATCGTAGAATTTGCAGGTCGTTAGTGTTGTTGTGTTGTCTCTAGCCTAAGTCATTCAGAATTGAGTCGTATAGGGGCATGAGTCGTGACCGACTTAGTGCTTAGGTCGCATAATAGCTTGAGTCGAGTGGCCGAGTTAGGATGGTGACCGACCTATAGTAAGTCGTAGCCGACTTAGGAGGTGAGACAAGGTAATGGGTTAAGGCTTGAGTCGTAACCGACTCATAGAATGGGTTGTGTATGAGTGACCGACTTATAGAAGCAACGGTTTATAGGTTGTGACCGAGTTAAGGTTGGCCGACTCATGGGGTTTGCCGAGTTAAGTGATGAGTCGTGACCGACTCATAAGGACCGACTCAAGGAGATAAGGCGACTCATAGGTGTTGCCGACTTAGCGGCTTGTTGGGTTGGACCGACCTAGGGGAGTGACCGACTTAGGGGCTTAGGGTTGTCCACGAGTTACGGCTTGGGTCGTATAGAGTTAGGTCGGTTTGGAGTTAGGTCGGCAAGGTACCCAGTATTGCCTAGTGTTGTTGAGTCGGCTAGGGATTAGGTCGGCAGCGACCTAAGTTAGGTTGTGTGGCTGTGTTATGGTTAGGTCGGCAGGGAGAAGTTGGCGACTTAGCGGTTAGGTCGCATGAGTCTTGGGTCGGCCGTGTCTTTAGGTCGGTAGTTTGTGGTGTTGCTTAGGTCGTGAGTCGGCAGGTGTTAGGTCGGGGACGACCTAATAGCGAGCTCCGAGTTAAGAAGATGGCCGAGCTAAGGGGGTTTCCAGCCTATAAATAGAGGGGTTTGGCTCACTTTTTGGCACCGGTTTTTGAAGCGACGAAGTGCTGCCATTTTGAAGACTCGACTACAACATTTCTTCATCTTCTTTTCTCCATTCCAATCTAATTCTAACATCCATCCAAGATCGAAGATCAAGATCAAAGATCAAGAGCCAAAGTTGAAGATTTTCATCCAAAGAGGCTAGATTTCACCGTTTCAAGTGAAATTTCTCCGGATCAAGTCCAAGTCCTTGCTGTCCAGATCTGTAGTTGATTCATTTTAGGTTGTTTTGGTGATTTGGTGAGTGGTAGTTATCTCTCACACGGACCCAAAGGAGTGTAGTGGATTGGTGATATGTTTATGTGTTAAAGTTAGCGTTTTCTCGCATTTTCCTTAAGTCTGCATGTAGATCCATCATATTTAAAGATGTTTATCTATGAAAGTTATTTATCAAGTATTAGAGACAAAACCCATGTTTTAGATTTGATAGATCTATGCTAAAAACCATGATTTCACGTATGTTGGACTTTTGCTCACTTAATTACGAAATTGCCATTATAATTGATATTGCTTAATAGATCTTGTTTGAATGGTTGAATGTTTGAATGTATGTTAGATTTGATTGCTCCAAGTTAGCTTGTAGTTGATTTGGAACAAGATGGTTGAAGATGATTCAAAAGCTAAGTGGAAAGGCTCTTGAATGGTGAAAGCTGCCAATGGCATATGAAGCGGATGTGGAAGCTCATATGGATGGATTCGAGGATGTGGGATCTTGCCATGATGCGAGAAGGCAAAGCATGGTTGAGTTGGGACTTTGCGATGATATGATGAGGCAAGGCTTGTGTTGAGATGGGACGGGTCATGATGACGTTCCAAGTTGAGAGACTTTGCTATGATGTGATGAGGCAAGACATATGTTGTGATGGGACGGGTCACGAAGACGTTCCAAGCACGGGTCATGACGACGTGCAAAGTTATAACTCGGTGATGCGGTCCGGGTTGGGGTGGATAATGGTTAGCTTGAGAGGCGCTTGAGCTAGTATGGAAGTAGTCGTCGAGGAGGATGACTAGGAGGCTAAGATCTCATCGTTGTTGAAGGTTCTAGCATACTCAAAGCAAGGGTACGTTGGAACGGGTCACGATGACGTTCCAGGCACGGGTCATGATGACGTGCTAGTACTCTGGGCTGATGCGTTCGGCTTAGGCACGGGTCACGATGACGTGCGGAGTTATGGCTAAACCGGGGTTACCATTAGCCCTTGACAGGCGGTCATTCAACTAACGGTGAAATCGAGGCAATGATAACAGTGATAGCCAGAGTCATGGATGTTTGGATGTTTAGTTGTATCATCATTCGGCTTCAAGAGCGGTGTTTTCTGGGTGCTTATCTGATCTTGGTTTAGGCCTTGGGGGTTTGTATTTGGAAAACATCGTCCTTGACTCGAGTGATTATTGCTTTACCTTACTTATCTGCTATGTTATGCTTACTTCTCCTTAGTGTGTGTCTGGGGGCTATCACTGAAGAAAGAGGTGGAGTGGGATGGTTTGGTTCCTATTCCTTTTATCCTTTATACTCTTTTGGTATGTTTGATAGTTAATTTACTGCTCACTAAGACTTTGTCTGACTCAAGGTTTTATGTCTCCTCTTATTACCTTGGGCTGTTCATCCATGTTTGGGATGGGCAGACTAGGTAGCAGGTGACAGGTGCTGTGCTAGGAGTTCTACGCTAAAGATGACGAAGACGAGCAGGAGGCTTTGCATATTAGTTTTCTTACTATATGTACTGGGTATCCGCTGCTGTATTTGGTTGAGTGATTTGTAGTGAGGCTTTCATGTATGGATTTGAGTAGATGATTGTATGAAACTACTGTGATGCTTATATGATGTTCTGTTCTATGGAGCTTCACTATATTATATTTCTCTATTGTATTTTATCCATGCGCTGTGAGTTATGCGATAGAGATTCTTCTGTTTTGTTTTACCCTGACTATCGTCCATGGCTGCCTGGCACACCTTTTAGCGCATTGTTTCCTTCATTTGGTGCGGGAGTCATGGGCGGTCGTCACATTTGGTATCAGAGCTTTGGTGAATCGATTTCAGCCAACGCTCGCTGACGTAACTACGTATGAGAGACGTAATTGTATTTTGATGGATGATTACTATATATAATATAGTAGCCTAGAAGGATTTGAACTCCTTATGCAGTTGTTTCTTAAGGTGTTCTAATCATTCTTATTACAGATATTAAGGATGAGTCGAAGAGGGAGACCAGCTGCAAGGGAAAGCCGTGCTGATGAAGGAGCTGTTGATTATGGAACTATGTTCGAAGCGATGATGACTTCGATCATGAGAAGGATACCAGCTTCAGGATCATCAGTGGATGTGGGAGTTCAAGTTCAAGCTCCAAGACCGGTGGATTTTGCTAAGCTTTGCAAGGATTATACTTCTCTTGGAGGAAAAGCTTTCTTGGGGACGGAGTCGACTATTGAGGTGCAGAGATGGATTGATGCTTGCAAAAGGATCTTTGGTGACTTAGGGATTGAGGATGCAACTAAGAGAAAGCTTGCATCGAGACAGCTTCAGGGAAGAGCTGCTGATTGGTGGAATTCTATCACCATAGATACACCAGAAGAGGATATTACTTGGGAGCAGTTCCAAGTTAGATTTGAAGCCAAGTTCATCTCTACTGCTCAGAGGTCTGTTTTGTTCAAGAGATTTGTGGAGCTCAAACAAGGCGGAAGGCCTGTTCTGGAGTATATTTCTGAGTTCGAAGCTTTGTCTAAGTATGCCAGATCATATATTGATTCTCCCTACCAGAAGAATGAAAAGTTTGTGACTGGTCTGGATGCTTATCTAGGAAGGCAGTTAGTGGATCATCTGGACGATCCATTTGAGAAGCTGGTGGAGAAAGCTCTGAGGCATGAGAGTTTGTTTCCTAGGGAAAGTTCTGTTGTTGCTGTAACCAGGGAAGGATCTAAACCACAGCAGAGTGGGAATAAGAAGAGGAAGCAGCAGCAACAGAAGGGAAAGGATGGTCAGAAGAAGCCAAAGGGCGAGGTGACTTGTTATAACTGCCGTCAGAAGGGTCATCTTTCTCGGGATTGCAAGAATCCGAAGGTGCAGTTGAAGTGTTACAACTGTGATAAGCTGGGACACATTAAGAAGGACTGTCCAGAACCGAGGAAAGATAGGCAGGTTGTGCAAGCCTATGCTTTGGGGGCTGTTCCATCGTCTTCAAAAGCTCCGACTGCTAAAGAAAAGGGGAAGAGTGTGGTGGTTCAAGGTACTCTTTCTATTTGTGGTGTTCCAGTTAGAGTGTTGTTTGATACTGGAGCGTCGCATTCTTTTGTTTGTGATGATTTGGTAAGCCGGTTAGGTATGAAACCGGATATTGTTGATAGGCCATTGGTTGTGACTAATCCAGTGGGGGGTTCGTCATGTTTGTGTATGATATGCCGTGGTCTAGTTGTGTCGAGTCATGATTGCTCGTTTGTTTGTGATTGCTTTGTTCTGAACTTTGCGGGGTTCGGAATTATTTTGGGTATGGACTGGCTTAGGAAGTATGCGGCTAGGATTGATTGTGAGAGGCTTGAGGTGACAGTCGGGAATGTGGAAGGGCGAAAGGTTGTGATACGATGTAAGCATGAAGAAGGCGTCTTCATGAGCTTCATGTATTCGCTAGTTGTTCCACGGGATGGACTGTCATCGGTGCCTATTGTGAATGAGTTTGAGAATGTCTTTGAGGAAGTCAAAGGGTTGCCGCCGCATAGGGAGATCGAGTTTCGTATCGATCTAGTTGAGGGAGCCAGACCTGTTGTGATGCCTCTTAGGCGGATGGCACCGAGGGAGCAGCAAGAGCTGAAGGTGCAAGTTGATGACCTTTTGCAGAAAGGATTCATTCGGAGAAGTGTGTCCGAATGGGGTGCGCCAGTTGTGTTCGCAACCAAAGCGGATGGATCGTTGAGGTTGTGTGTGGATTATCGTGAGCTGAATAAGGTGACTAAGAAGAACAAGTATCCATTGCCGAGAATAGATGACTTGTTTGATCAGCTTCACGAGGCTAAGGTGTTTTCTCAGATGGATTTGGCAACGGGATTTCACCAGTTAAGAGTGGCGAGGGATAGTGTGCCGAAGACTGCTTTCAGGACACCATCCGGATTTTATGAGTGGCTGGTAATGCCGTTTGGATTGACTAACGCACCAGCATATTTTGTGGATCTTATGAATAGAGTGTTCAGAGATCAGTTGAATAGGTTCGTGCTTGTGTTCGTGGATGATATTCTGATTTATTCCAGAACTGAGGGAGAGCACAAGACACACTTGAGGATTGTTTTGGAAATCTTACGGAAACATCAGCTGAAGGCTAAGTTTTCGAAGTGTCACTTCTGGAAGAATGAAGTGAGGTTCTTAGGTCATGTTATTTCTGGAAATGGAATAGCGGTTGATCCCGCTAAGGTGGCAGCGATCCAGGATTGGGTTAGGCCTAAGAATGCATCTGATGTGAGGAGTTTTCTTGGATTAGCAGGATATTATCGTCGGTTTATCAAAGACTTTTCCAAGATAGCTGCACCGTTGACAGGATTGACGAAGAAGAACCAAGTGTTCAGATGGGATGATAAGTGTGAGCAAGCTTTCGTGATCCTGAAAGAGCGACTGACGAGTGCTCCTGTTTTGACTATTCCAAGTGGGAATGATGAGATGGTGGTTTACACCGATGCATGTGGTACTGGACTTGGAGCAGTGCTAATGCAGAAGGATAAAGTTGTTGCATATGCTAGTCGACAACTAAAGCCGCATGAAAGGAATTATCCGACTCATGATTTGGAGTTAGCGGCAATAGTGTTTGCTTTGAAGATGTGGAGACATTACCTATTGGGAGTTAGATTTGAGCTGTTTACAGATCATAAGTCGTTGAAGTATCTGTTTTCCCAAAAGGATTTGAATCTTCGACAGCAACGGTGGCTAGAGTTCCTAGCATCATATGATTTTGGTATAGCCTATACTCCAGGGAAAGGTAACGCAGTGGCTGATGCGTTAAGTCGAAGACATGCAGGTTTGGGAGCCATGTTTTCGGAATGGAAGAGTCTTGAGTATTTGGCTGAGTTTGATTTCAGGCCCAGAAGTGAATTGGAACCTGAGATGTTGGCAAACTTATCGATAAGGCCTACACTTGTGGAAAGAATTGGTGAGAGCCAAAGGCGAGATGATAAGCTTGTCAAGATTATCCGTGATTTGGAATCCGGATTGGATCAGGAGAAGGATAAAGGATTCGAGGTCGATCGAGAGGGTTGGCTTCGAAAGCAAGGACGATTAGTTGTTCCCGATGTAGATGGATTGAGAGATGAAGTTCTGAGGGAGAGTCATCACTCGAAGTTGACAATTCATCCAGGTGGAAATAAGATGTATCGGGATATGAAGAGAACCTACTACTGGGAAGGTATGAAGAAGGATGTTGGAAATTTTATTTCCAAATGTATGAATTGCCAGTTGGTGAAAGCTGAGCAGAAGAAGCCCAGTGGATTGCTTCAGCCATTGAAGGTTCCTACATGGAAGTGGGAGCAAGTGTCGATGGATTTTATCGATGGTCTACCTAGGACAAGAGCGGGAAATGAAGGGATTTGGGTCATCGTAGATCGTTTGACCAAGAGTGCAAGATTCATTCCTGTTCGATCGACTAGGACTGCATCGAAGTTGGCTGAGTTGTATGTTAAGTGGATAGTTCGTTTCCATGGTGTTCCGAAGAGTATAGTGAGCGATCGAGACCCATTGTTCACTAGTAGATTTTGGACGAGCTTCCAGGAAGTTTTGGGAACCGAGTTGTGTTTGAGTACAGCTTATCACCCTCAAACAGATGGTCAGACTGAGAGAGTCAACCGAGTTTTGGAAGATCTTCTTAGAGCATGTGTTTTGGACTTCGGAGGATCATGGGAAGATCACCTTCATTTGGTGGAGTTTGCTTATAATAACAGTTATCAGTCGAGTATCGGTATGGCACCATATGAGGCATTATATGGAAGACCGTGTAACTCTCCGACATGTTGGTTGGAAACCGGAGAAAAGCTGATACTTGGGCCAGAGATGATTCGACAGACTTCAGATTGTATAGAGATCATTCGGCAACGAATGAAGGCAGCCCAAGATCGTCAGAAAAGTTATGCAGATAATCGTCGAAAGGATTTGGAATTCGACGTGGGTGATAGGGTTTTTGTGAAGATTTCTCCATTGAAGAATGTTATTAGATTCGGGAACAAAGGAAAGTTAACTCCGAGATTTGTTGGACCATTCCCGATTATCAAGCGAATTGGAAAACTCGCTTATAGATTGGAGTTACCGGAGAAGATGGTGGGTGTGCACAATGTTTTTCATGTATCCTATCTACGGAAGTATGTGCACGACCCAACTACGGTGGTTTTTGCTGATAGCTGTGAAGACTTGGAGGTTGATCCTGTTGTTTCGAGACCTCGTAAGCCGCTTCGTATTGTTGAAACCGATACGAAACAGCTTAGGAGGAAGACGATTACGTTGCTCAAGGTACAATGGAGTGATGATGTTAACGACTGTACATGGGAGGAGGAAGAGAGGATGAAGGCAGCTCATCCCGGACTCTTCGAGGTATGGCCCTAAAGTGTCGTGACATCTCATGAATTTGTAGCTTGTTCTAAGTCTTAGAATTCTGCATGCTAGGCTAGAATTGGTTGCATGGTTTGTTGATTGCTATGGATGGTAGGCATGCGGAATATCTTTGATTGCTGTTGTTTGCTTGGAATTTCGGGGGCGAAATTCCTAAGGGGGAGAGAATGTAACGACCCGTATTTTACGTGTCGATAAATCGTAGAATTTGCAGGTCGTTAGTGTTGTTGTGTTGTCTCTAGCCTAAGTCATTCAGAATTGAGTCGTATAGGGGCATGAGTCGTGACCGACTTAGTGCTTAGGTCGCATAATAGCTTGAGTCGAGTGGCCGAGTTAGGATGGTGACCGACCTATAGTAAGTCGTAGCCGACTTAGGAGGTGAGACAAGGTAATGGGTTAAGGCTTGAGTCGTAACCGACTCATAGAATGGGTTGTGTATGAGTGACCGACTTATAGAAGCAACGGTTTATAGGTTGTGACCGAGTTAAGGTTGGCCGACTCATGGGGTTTGCCGAGTTAAGTGATGAGTCGTGACCGACTCATAAGGACCGACTCAAGGAGATAAGGCGACTCATAGGTGTTGCCGACTTAGCGGCTTGTTGGGTTGGACCGACCTAGGGGAGTGACCGACTTAGGGGCTTAGGGTTGTCCACGAGTTACGGCTTGGGTCGTATAGAGTTAGGTCGGTTTGGAGTTAGGTCGGCAAGGTACCCAGTATTGCCTAGTGTTGTTGAGTCGGCTAGGGATTAGGTCGGCAGCGACCTAAGTTAGGTTGTGTGGCTGTGTTATGGTTAGGTCGGCAGGGAGAAGTTGGCGACTTAGCGGTTAGGTCGCATGAGTCTTGGGTCGGCCGTGTCTTTAGGTCGGTAGTTTGTGGTGTTGCTTAGGTCGTGAGTCGGCAGGTGTTAGGTCGGGGACGACCTAATAGCGAGCTCCGAGTTAAGAAGATGGCCGAGCTAAGGGGGTTTCCAGCCTATAAATAGAGGGGTTTGGCTCACTTTTTGGCACCGGTTTTTGAAGCGACGAAGTGCTGCCATTTTGAAGACTCGACTACAACATTTCTTCATCTTCTTTTCTCCATTCCAATCTAATTCTAACATCCATCCAAGATCGAAGATCAAGATCAAAGATCAAGAGCCAAAGTTGAAGATTTTCATCCAAAGAGGCTAGATTTCACCGTTTCAAGTGAAATTTCTCCGGATCAAGTCCAAGTCCTTGCTGTCCAGATCTGTAGTTGATTCATTTTAGGTTGTTTTGGTGATTTGGTGAGTGGTAGTTATCTCTCACACGGACCCAAAGGAGTGTAGTGGATTGGTGATATGTTTATGTGTTAAAGTTAGCGTTTTCTCGCATTTTCCTTAAGTCTGCATGTAGATCCATCATATTTAAAGATGTTTATCTATGAAAGTTATTTATCAAGTATTAGAGACAAAACCCATGTTTTAGATTTGATAGATCTATGCTAAAAACCATGATTTCACGTATGTTGGACTTTTGCTCACTTAATTACGAAATTGCCATTATAATTGATATTGCTTAATAGATCTTGTTTGAATGGTTGAATGTTTGAATGTATGTTAGATTTGATTGCTCCAAGTTAGCTTGTAGTTGATTTGGAACAAGATGGTTGAAGATGATTCAAAAGCTAAGTGGAAAGGCTCTTGAATGGTGAAAGCTGCCAATGGCATATGAAGCGGATGTGGAAGCTCATATGGATGGATTCGAGGATGTGGGATCTTGCCATGATGCGAGAAGGCAAAGCATGGTTGAGTTGGGACTTTGCGATGATATGATGAGGCAAGGCTTGTGTTGAGATGGGACGGGTCATGATGACGTTCCAAGTTGAGAGACTTTGCTATGATGTGATGAGGCAAGACATATGTTGTGATGGGACGGGTCACGAAGACGTTCCAAGCACGGGTCATGACGACGTGCAAAGTTATAACTCGGTGATGCGGTCCGGGTTGGGGTGGATAATGGTTAGCTTGAGAGGCGCTTGAGCTAGTATGGAAGTAGTCGTCGAGGAGGATGACTAGGAGGCTAAGATCTCATCGTTGTTGAAGGTTCTAGCATACTCAAAGCAAGGGTACGTTGGAACGGGTCACGATGACGTTCCAGGCACGGGTCATGATGACGTGCTAGTACTCTGGGCTGATGCGTTCGGCTTAGGCACGGGTCACGATGACGTGCGGAGTTATGGCTAAACCGGGGTTACCATTAGCCCTTGACAGGCGGTCATTCAACTAACGGTGAAATCGAGGCAATGATAACAGTGATAGCCAGAGTCATGGATGTTTGGATGTTTAGTTGTATCATCATTCGGCTTCAAGAGCGGTGTTTTCTGGGTGCTTATCTGATCTTGGTTTAGGCCTTGGGGGTTTGTATTTGGAAAACATCGTCCTTGACTCGAGTGATTATTGCTTTACCTTACTTATCTGCTATGTTATGCTTACTTCTCCTTAGTGTGTGTCTGGGGGCTATCACTGAAGAAAGAGGTGGAGTGGGATGGTTTGGTTCCTATTCCTTTTATCCTTTATACTCTTTTGGTATGTTTGATAGTTAATTTACTGCTCACTAAGACTTTGTCTGACTCAAGGTTTTATGTCTCCTCTTATTACCTTGGGCTGTTCATCCATGTTTGGGATGGGCAGACTAGGTAGCAGGTGACAGGTGCTGTGCTAGGAGTTCTACGCTAAAGATGACGAAGACGAGCAGGAGGCTTTGCATATTAGTTTTCTTACTATATGTACTGGGTATCCGCTGCTGTATTTGGTTGAGTGATTTGTAGTGAGGCTTTCATGTATGGATTTGAGTAGATGATTGTATGAAACTACTGTGATGCTTATATGATGTTCTGTTCTATGGAGCTTCACTATATTATATTTCTCTATTGTATTTTATCCATGCGCTGTGAGTTATGCGATAGAGATTCTTCTGTTTTGTTTTACCCTGACTATCGTCCATGGCTGCCTGGCACACCTTTTAGCGCATTGTTTCCTTCATTTGGTGCGGGAGTCATGGG